>CM076186.1:71248207-76627373 GCA_038277355.1 Encarsia formosa
GAATCTATTAATTATTATAACTATAATTTTGTCTACAAAATGGCGGGACGCCGAGCAAGAAAATCGAATTTATACAACAACGCCTTTAACATATGCAAACAAAATTTTTTTTCGCGTACCACAACCGAAGAAAAATAAATAAACATGCTTCATAAAATTTCATTTAAATAATATAAGTTCTTACGTTTAACCAAACAAAAAAAATCCACCTATTTGTCTAATCCCAAAATGGCCACCTTTTAAATATTTTTGCTTCTTGGATTTGGTTTTTCCAACTCTCACTATTTAAAGCAAAATAACCCAAGTTTTCTGTATAATTTCCAACCCTAGCTGTAATAAAGAACAAAAGAAAAAAAAAATGGTCTACAAAACTCAACAAAAGAACTGGGAAAAGAACCTAAAAAAAAAAAAGAAAAAAAAAGTCTACTAAAGAGAAAACTTAGAAAAAAAAATGTCAACTCTCAAAACACAACCTTACACTTCGGCTACTGAGAACAGAGTGACGCTCCCCGCGTCTCTTGGACTCAACTTCCTTCCTCACCATCCCTTCCCAACACTCTCAACCAATCAACACTAATTTATTCCATCAAGTTTCATTCACACTTGAGGAACAGTAATGTGTCCACCAATCAAATACATTCACGCCACACTATCCAATCGCACTCACGTCTACAAAGTTCCGGTGGCGATCGTCACGCCACCTATACCACGCGCGAACATTCAAAAGAAAAGAAAAAAAAAATAAAAATAAAACGCACTCGAGGCACTCAAAGCTCTAGCTCTATCCCTCGTGCGCATACTCTCTCTCTCGTTCTTCCCTACACGCACACATTGTCCGCGCCACGTACAAACTACAAAAAAAATAAAGCCACACTCATGCCCGCGTCTACTGTGTTGAGTGTGCGCGCACGCGCCTGCCGACGCAGTTGCGTCGTCTGCCGACACGCGCCGTGCACCTCCTCCGTCGTCGGAAACTCCCGGACGGAGAATCGGGACCCGTGTGCTATGTGTGTATGTGTACGCGCGCGCCCTAGGCCGGGATAGCCTTCCCGGATGGTGGTTATGTGTGTGTGTGTCGTGGGCCCGCGCTGCTGTGGCAGCATTCAGCCGACGGCGGCCGTCACCAGGTGGTCGGCCTCAGCTGCGCGTTAACGCGGCATGGTTATCACCTGAGAAAAGTAAACAAACAAGCTAATCATTTTACTGCTTCCCAGGTGACTCGACACTGCCAGGTAGGAAACAATTTATGAGGGATTCACTCCCTCGCAAAATATTAAAAATATTACGATAAAGTGTAAAAACCGTAAAAATTTTGTGAAACTTTGAACGGCCGCCATTTTGAGAGAAAAATCGTAGAGAGACGATTCAAAAAAAGAATTAAAATTTAAGGTCCAAAACACTTAACGTGTAAATTAGATCAGCGAAAAAAAAAATGTTCTCATCTTTACTGAAGTTAAAAAAAAAAGACCTACTTATTTTTTGACTTTTTTTTTTTAATTGTTGATAAACAGTTGAAAATTTTGGCTTTTTGGGTCGACCTTTGTTTTTGTCAAAACCAATCGTGAGTCGGCATTTTGTTTGTTTGTTTTTTTTTTTTTTTTATTTTACTGAGCCGTTTGAGGCATTTGATAGAAAAATCAGAAATATAAACAATTTTTTTTCTTTCTTTCAGGATTGTTATAGATTGAAAAATATATTTTATTTCATATATTGCGATTATAAATTTGAGTTAAGCTAGAGTGTGTGAGTACTGTCACGAGGGATTAGATTCTTTTTGTTAATTTTAAGTTAGCAGGGATGGATCCACAGGCAAAGGAAGACCTAGTCTATTCATGGGTAGTCGCTGAGGATGAAGACGTGGTCGACGAGGCTTTACGCGATTTACAGCTTAAGCCAGATGGTTCGACACGTCAAAAACATGACAGACTGATAAAGCGGCTGATGGGCAATTATTCAGCCGATGACTTTATTGAGGATGAGTCTGATGACCAGGACGAAGTCAAGTTCAAACGCGAAGGGATGCGGGCTGAATTTATAGCCACTACCATGTGGGAAAAATCGAGCTCGAAAATTTTAGACTCAAATTTTACCACAAGTGGGGAACACCCCCTGGCCGCCTTGATGGATGAAAACCGGATAAAGGCGGTGACGCACATTCAGTCTATGCAGGCGACTACCAGGAACCGCGAGGAAGCCAACAAGGCTGCAACTGAAGAAACAAACAACCGTGATGGCGGTATGATTGACGATCTCCTGAGAACAATGCAAGAGTTCACAGGAGAATTCAAGAAACTGCAAGCGAGAATAAGACGCCGAGCTGTTGTGGGTCTCCATAGTCCAGAGACATCATTTTGGTCGTGAAATGGCACTAATAAATAGACATCAAACGCTCACGCAAAGCCCATTAGTCACACTCAACCCTATCATGGTGGATGTATTACTCCGGATTGTTGGGAGACTCAAACACTCGTCGTTGGATTTCGAAGAAAAACATCCATTGATTCTGCCCGACCACAGTCACCTCACCAAAATCTTGGTATAGGAGGCTCATCAGCGGTCATTTTATGGTGGTATCCAGTTAACCTTGGCTACTCTTCGTTGTCGTCATTGGATTTTGAGAGGTAGGCAAAAGGTCAAAAGCCTTATTGGGTTGTGCCTGCTTTGTCGTCGGCATGCTGCCAGGGTCATTAACCCCTTTATGGCCTCCTTACCAAGTGACCGGGTGACCAGGGCGTCCAGCCTTTCTGTTTGAGCACTCTGGGGTTGACTTCGCGGGACCGTTCAAACTGAGACTCACTAAGTCCCGTGGCAAGGGCACAATGAAGGCCTACATGTGCATCTTCACCTGTTTGGCCACCAGAGCGACTCATCTGGAATTGGTAGAGGACTACACAACGGAGGCATTTGTGGCTGCTTTCACCCGATTTACTTGCCGACGTGGCCATTGCTCGTTGATAAGAAGCGACAGAGGTACAAAGTTTGCTGATGCTGACAAGGAACTGCGCAGGATGCTCGAAAAGGCTTCGGAGCAGATGTTAGTCATCATACCCTCACTGGCTACTCTGGGCACGCAGTGGGTCTTCAACCCACCTTAAGCTCCACACTTCGGTGGCATATGGGAGACTATGGTAAAGTCCACAAAGATTCACCTTCGACGGATGATAGGTGAGCACGTTCTCTACTTCGCTGAGTTAAACACACTGCTGTGTAGAATCGAGGCCTGCCTTAACTCGAGGCCCTTGGGTCGAGCCTCTGACGACGCCGATGACTGGGTCATCACTCCTGCTCACTTCATGATCCAGAGGCCGTCATTCATTGTTCCTGAGCCGTTCAACCCTGCAGTGAAGGTGCCTCTGGGCAAAAGATGGGAATGGATCAGCCAAATGAGCCAGGAATTCTGGAGTAAGTGGTCCAAAACCTACCTGAATACTCTTCAAGAAAGGCAAAAGTGGTTCAAGCCCTCAAGAAATCTTCAGACAGGTGATTTGGTCCTTATTAAGGATGATCTTTTGGCCCCAACACAATGGTCACTGGGAAAGGTAGAGGCAGTTCATCAAGGTTCAGATGGTCAAGTTCGGGTCGCCGATATTAAAACTGCTGACTCTACCTATACTCGGCCAGTGGTCAAATTGGTTTTACTTCTACCAGTCAACGAACTCAACAGTGAAGAATTTCAACGTGCAAGTGATATTGCTTAAAGACTATAGTGTTTGGAGACATTTTCAATTTTTTCTTAAAGTTAAACTTATAGCCTAATTTATAGACTAATTTTAGAGATCTAGCTTTATATCGAGTAATTTTTTTGTTCCTCATCAAAAGTCCCTTAGTGGGAATGATCTCAGTGCATGTATTTAGTCATTGTTTAAGTTTTGAAATATAATTTATATATTTTACTTGCTAATTCTCAACAGTCTTAATACGCTGCGACGTATTAAAGTGGTCGATATGTCGGAAAACGACATTTAAATATTTAATTTTTTGATCTCTTTTTTATTTTTGTAGATTTTATGTAAATTAAATTAAGCCATTAAATTTAAAAAGATTTTCTAACTTAAATGCAATTAATTTTAAAATTTTTAGCGCGCTAAGTGACTGACTGTGGCGCTGCGTCGCCGTGTGCTACACCCGCTTACCATATGCCCCGAGCACCGAATAAATTGTTTTTTCTTTTATTCAAACAGTGTTGGTTAACTAACTATTGCAGATCCCAGTATCTAATCCTCATCTTATTTTTCAGTACTATTATTATCACATTGTTTATATTAAAAGCCAAGAAGAGATGCTACTCTCTCGGCTGATGGATTCAAACTGAGGTGTAGTGCAGCGGGCTAAGAATCGGTGAGGTGAAGTGTGGCTGTCTAAGGATTAGCGTGTAGAGAGTGGCAGGCTAAGGATTATTGTGATAATAAATTTGAAGACGTAAAATGTGCACTCGAAAAATAAGAGAGGCGGGGTAATATTCGGAGTAAACAGTAATTAGGTAAGCTTCGGAGTAAATAGTAGTTAGGTAGGATTCGGTTGTAAACTTGGGCTTGGAGACTGACAAAGTGACTATGGCCGGGAGTTTGTTGCTGAAGTTATTACAGAATTAGCAAGCTTGTGGCCAGACTGTAAAATTGTTCACGGGCGACCTCGCCATCCTCAAACCCAAGGATCTGTTGAAAGAAGTAATCAAGATGTCGAGCAGATACTACGAGCGTAGATGATCGACAATAACTGTAAAAAGTGATCTGTTGATGCTCATTTTGTTCAGTAGCAGAAAAATATTTCTTTTGGTCGAATTTTGGGCCGTTCTCCATACACTGCACTTTTTGGTTCAGAGCCAAAAATAGGTCTTTTAAGTACTAATTTACCTGCTTGTGTTCTGTCGAAAATATTCCCTGAAGAAGATCTTGAGGATCTTGAAAAAAGTAAAAATTTAAATTCAGGAAAAAAAAATACAAGACGCAGAAGATCATAATTCTTCCGTAGAACCAGCTGAAAAAATTTTGAGACAAGATGGATATTTTAATGAAGAAGAAGTTTGCTGTAATTGCACAAAAACTGGAGAAACAAAGCGCTGCTCACAATGTTCGAATTTTTTGTCATGAAATCTGCGGGAAAAAATTGACTGAAGATGGTGAAACATCCGCTACTTTTCTATGCAACCTTTGTTTTAGTGAAAAAAAATTTGTGAAATACGCCAAAAAACTTGTGAAAGGCAAAAAATTGCTGCTCGAAAAATGTCCAAATCAAGTAAAAATTTTTTGATGACTTAAAAATTGAAGATAAAGTTATTTTGGCGGTACCAAAAGTCGATAGAGGTCCTCTCGATAGTAAAAATGTGCAGGGTTTTATTACTGACACTCGGAATGGGGTCTACCAAGTGGGGACCATCGGAGGAATAATAAAAAATTGGTGTGTTAGACCCGATCTTAAACGTGTGGGGGCTTAGAGTTTGAGGAAGAAGCCAATCATTTTTTTTTTTTTGAACTCGGACTCTCAGGGTTTTGGTGGTTTAATGCTTGAGGGATAATAGATCTCTTGTTTATTAAACCAGGCGCCCAGGGTTATTGGGGGTTTAAGGCTTGGGGGGTAGCCTATCAGCTTCTTTGTTGTACTCGGCCGCCCAGGGTTTTGGGGGCTTAGAGTTTGAGGAAAAAGCCAATCATTTTTTTTGTTGAACTCGGACTCCCAGGGTTTTGGGGGCTTCTAGCTTGGGGGGTAGCCTATCAGCTTCTTTGTTGAACTCGGGCGCCTAGGGTTTTTGGGTTCAAAGCTTGGGGCATAGCCGATTAGTTTTTTTGTTGTACTCGGCCGCCCAGGGTTTTGGGGGCTTAGAGTTTGAGGAAGAAGCCAATCATTTTTAAACTTAAACCCCAAAACCCTGGGCGCCCGAGTTCCACAAAGAAGCTGATAGGCTACCCCCCAAGCCTTAAACCCCCAAAACCCTGGGCGCCTGGTTTAATAAACTAGAGATCTATTATCCCTCAAGCATTAAGCCCCCAAAACCCTGGGCGCCCGAGTTCAGCAAAGAAGCTGATAGGCTTCCCCCCAAGCTCTAAGCCCCAAAAACCCTGGGCCCCCGAGTTCAACAAAAAAAATGATTGGCTTCTTCCTCAAACTCTAAGCCCCCAAAACCCTGGGCGGCCGAGTACAACAAAAAAACTAATCGGCTATGCCCCAAGCTTTGAACCCGAAAACCCTAGGCGCCCGAGTTCAACAAAGAAGCTGATAGGCTACCCCCCAAGCTAGAAGCCCCCAAAACCCTGGGAGTCCGAGTTCAACAAAAAAAAATGATTGGCTTCTCCCGCAAACTCTAAGCCCCCAAAACCGTGAACGCCCGAGTTCAACAAAAAAACTTATCGGCTATCTTTCAAGCTCTAAACCCCCAAAACCCTGGGTGCAATTTAATCATCTGATTTCAATATTAGAGGCCAAGTTGACTTAATAGATTTTCAAAGTACGCCAGATGGTCGGTTCAACTGGTTATTGAATTATCAAGATCATTCGACAAAATTTCTGAGTTTCAGACCCCTTGAGACGAAAAGTGATTGCAGTTCTAGGAATATTACATTTTTTTGTCATAGCGTGCTTAACTTATCTCTACCTCCATGGCCAGTTTGCTGATGCAGTTCATAAATTTTATCAAAAAAATTTTCATATGGAACCATATAAATGATTTCTCGTTTTCATTTTTTGGTTTAAGAATCACACACTCTTCTTCGCCCACTGTCAACAAGTCATATTTTCTAACAAGATAATACTGTGCTTGTGTTTTAGAAGTTGTATTATTTTTTGCAGCTTTTAAATTTTTGATAACTTCCTCAATATCATTTTTCTTCCACGGTCTCTTTCCGTTAGTATTTTTAGAATAAAATTCATGTAATTTTAAATAAAATAACTGACGGTGTCGTTCATGAAGCTCTGTGAGGTCCATAGTAAGCTGTTACGGAGTGGACCACTATTCGCTCGTAAATATTTCGGCTCATTCGCTCAACTTTAAATTGATAGACTACATGGCTCCATCTATGAGTCTAGGCGGGGACTTTAGTCCCAATTCTCACTCCCGCGCGCCGTAGTGCTGGGCAGTACCGCTGTCGCCGTTGCTGCTGCCACAGGCCTCGCGTGCTGGCTTCTGGTTTTGGTGCTCAAGTGTGTGTGTGTGTGTAGCAGAGAGTTCTCCCGGCTTTTTCACGGTTCGTCTCAACGGCTCTTCTCATCGCCTTTTTCACCAGGTAGTCCCGGAACCTGCCTTTTCACCGTGCACCGGCTCATCCGAACGATCACAGACAGTAATTCTGTGATCATCAACAACCTCGGAGCCGCGCCATTACCACTTGTATCAGCTACTCTTCACTGGTGGTCTACGAAGAATTTGTTTGGTTCAAGGACAATCCTCACTCATCGAACATCTCCAGGTATTCAGATGCAAGGAACAGTCATTTCCTTGCCCCTTCTCACTTTTCATTTTCTCTAGCACAGAATTTACGACTCTGTGCTGATTTCGTCTATCTCAATGTGCACAAGCACGTAGCCATTTCGGCCATTCTCTCTCTCTCTCTCTCTCTCTCTCTATCGGGCTATCTCTCTCTATTTTCAAGGCCACTCTCTGCTGCTACTCGACCAACGCTCACACTTTTTAATGTAAATAAGAAAACTCTCATAATTTAAGTTCAAATCGATATCGGTGTTTACATTTACTTATGACTTGACTGTTACGCTCGGGCCTCTCTCTCTCTCTTCAAGACAACACTCGTGAATAGACGGTTTCACTCGCCATTTTGTGAAACTTCTCGGGTTTCTCTTGGTTCTTCCTCGTGACTCTTTCTCATCATCCTCAACGTAGTCATCTCATCAGTACAGTCAACTCGACGAATCATCTACTTAGTGTTGGCTCAACTCGGGAGACATTTGATCTTCAATTAACTCAAACGGCTCGGCTCAATTCAATTCTTGGGTTAATTGCTCAGCAAGGAGAACTTTCACGGCGTGGCATCTTCAGGTATTTCACTCAGAACCGGTAACAATAATTTACCGGTGGTTGCTTTTACATTGTCCTTCTTTTGATCTTCAATTAACTCAAACGGCTCGGCTCAATTCAATTCTTGGGTTAATTGCTCAGCAAGGAGAGCTTTCACGGCGTGGCATCTTCAGGTATTTCACTCAGAACCGGTAACAATAATTTACCGGTGGGTGCTTTTACATTGTCCTTCTCACAGCCAGAAAATCAATTAAATTACTGTGCTACTCTTTTCAAGGCCATTCTCTGTTGCCTTGTTTACCTCAACTGTACTCAAGCAAAACTCGTATTTATGGTTTGAATTAATATAATCAAATTCGTCAAGAGTTTTGACTAGGCGATTTCTCAAATTAGTTAAGTTTCTTTACACGGAAATTAATGCTGGCAATTCTCAATTCAACATATTCTCATATCTCAGTTTCTCTCTTTAATCAGTTATTATTCTCTCTCTCAAGCTCATTCTCAGCTCATTTGCATTAATTCATGAAATTCAACTTAACCTTCTGGATAGTTCTCTTAAGTATACTACACTGATTTATTTTATCTCATTTTACATTTCAACTGGACCTGGCTCAATAGTGATTCTCCATAATTTATAATTAAATTATTTTATACTTTGATGATTTGTCTTATTCTATTTTATAGTAATGAGCTCATGTTATCAACATCAAACTTATTAATCTGTCAGTACACATTAACTACTTAAATTTCATACTTGTTGATTAATTATTAAGAGATTTAATAAAAGTTATTAAACTTGAACCTTTTTTTGTAAATAATAATATATTCTTAGAGAATAAAATTCAAATAAACTTAATTAATGGTCTACTCAATTTATTTGACAACCCTCCCCTACCAGCTTTTAATCCAGCAAATAAAAAATAAAATTAATGAAGCAGTAAACTCGCAACACAAGCAGTTATTTTAATTTTAAAATGTAACTTCACAAAAAATAACTTCGTCAATTCAAACACTAAAAATAATACACCAAAAATTTTGACTCGATGTTCACTCAAGAAGGTTTATGAACGAAATGAATTTCCGAGCGCTGCAGTAGCCAAAGTCACTCTGAGTGTACTCAAGAGCTTACAATCGGCCGATTCTTCAATAATTGCCACTACACCCACTTTTTTGTAACAATTGCTCCAATTTTACTGTTTGCCTGAAGACCTGCATGCACTTGATTAAATGACTAGGCACTTGACCAATTGCCTAGGCCATTGATCAACTATCTAGGCACTTGATCAAATGACTAGTCAAGTAGTCAAATTCTAAAATTTTTAAATTCATTTGACAAACTGCCTAGGCAGTTGATCAAGTGACTGATTTGACCAAATGACTGCGACACACACACACACACACACACATATATACTTGTGGGAACCCCCCCTGCTCGCTAACCCCCCAATTAAACATGATTTATAAAGATTTACAAAAAAATATGTATTTATTAAATAATAAAATATTAATATAAAAACTTAAAAAAATGTTTTTAAATGTCATTTTATCCGAAACAGAATAATTAATACAATGATTTAATTTATTTTCAAAATAAATTAATGACATAAATTTTTGTTCCTAGTTAAGTTATCTTTTCTGCTTCAATTTTTTTTACTTTCAATTTTTTATTTTTTTTCGGCCTTCGGCCGGATAGTGACCACTGTACTTACCACATGAAAAATTCCTAAAGTAATAATACACCCGCTTTAAGCGCAAATTACGCGCAATCCACCCACGTACTTAAAAAAACCAAATTATATTTTTCTTTCCAATCTTTTTCTTATTTTTTTTTCCAAAAAAACCCATCAATAAAAACTTTTTCTAGGTTTGCGCGGTACAACCAAAATAACCATTCTTAAATAACCAATCACCCAATTTCTAGAAATCATTTTTATTTATTCTCGGAAAAAATGGGGCCAATCACTATCCTGACTGTCCGGATAGGGTCGAAATGTCCGGTTAGTGCCGAACGTGTATATGAACTGTCCGGTTAGTGCTTATAATGTGTATTTATAATAAAAAAATAATTTTTTTTTAACTTATATATCCTCTATTATTTGGCACTTCTAAAAAATTGATAAAGTTTGGTTCAAATTCTTGAAAATTTCCAAGATCAGTTAAAACTGAATATTCTTTCAAATTGAACTGTATGAAATAAAATAATTTTACCTTTGAGATACACTTTGTTTCTCTAAATGGAATTCCAGGTAAAATAGAATACAAATTAATTTAAAAACTTGCAGTCTTCAAAGGTTAATTTCATAAAAATGATAGTCTCGTTGAATTAGAGATAATCTGAGTAAAAGATATTAATTAAATTATATTAAATTTTAATTTCAATATAAAAAGAAAAATAATAATTGTAAGAATCATTAAAATTTTAAAAATACTCACACAAATTAGGTCAATCAAAAATTTTGAAAATGAATGTTGATAAATTAAAATATCAAAATTTATCTAAATTACACACCATCAAAACATTCACAAAAAAATTTACTGAAAAGGTGGTATTTTAACGTAAATAAATAAAATTAGTTAAAAAATTTGAATTGCAAACAAAGATTTAAATATATGTATCTTATATATGTACAGTGGTCATACCGCATGATAAATTACTAAAGCAATAATACATACTCTTAAAGTGCAAATCACGCGCAATCCACCCACGTATTCAAAAAAACCAAAATAAACCATCTTTTTTTTATTTTTTTTTCCAAAATAACCCATCAATAAAAAAAATTTTCTAGGTTTGCGTGGTTCAACCAAAATAACCCATCCCAAATAACCCATCGCAAATAACCCATCACCCAATTTCTGGAACTCATTTTTATTTGGTCTCGGAAAAAATGGGACCAAACACTATCCTGACTGTCCGGATAGTAACCGCTGCATATATGAAATGTCCGGATAGTGACCGCAACATATATATATATGTATAAAAAAATGAAGGGTTATTTATTTTAAAAATGTAAAGTTGAAACTATTTACATAATTTCTAACATTTAAATATTTTTTGAAAACTTAATTTTTAAATTAAATAATGTCCTAACAGAAAAATTATAAAATATAGAGAATATAAAAATTATAAATGGGTTAAAATTCATGAACATTAATAAAAATATAGATTTTCATGAAAAATTCGTGAGGAGCAAGGTAAAAAATTAGCAAATTTGTAGCAAAATGATGTAATTTTAATTGTAATGATATGAGGAGCATATAAAAAGAAAATTTTTAAATGAGGAGTACGACAAAAATAACGTAAATATAAGATAAAATCTAACAATTTGACTGCTCCTCAGTGAGGAGCAATACTAATCCAAGTGAAGACTAAAAAAACACAAACAGAGGAGCACGTGAGGAGGATTTCGCATCTCGAAAACTAACAGGAATTTCTATATAATTCGGCTTCTAAAAGCAAGTGAGGAGCAAAAAAACGTAATTTTTCATTAAAAATGGACTGCGCCTCAGGATATTACTATATAATATAGGGAGAATATATATATTGTTACAGGGCCGTTAATACAAACAAAGAGGACTCGGGAATACAACCCACGACGTCTGTAAACTCCTTTGTTTACCCTATAAACTGCTGCAGCAGTCGGCCTCACGCCGACGATCTTCCCATAATAGGGAAAAAGTCCGACCGTGGTAATAAATCCCTACACGATTTGTTTAACCTCGGTGGGCTCAGCTGCTCAGTAATTTCGGTAGTGGGCACGAGCTAATAGGATCGAGCGCGAGAACACCGGTTGACAAATTAATAAAAGATAGCTGAATATTAATTATGATTTAATAACATCCAACTTAAAAGCTAATACAAAATTAATCAATAACGCGGTGTAAAAAAAAGTAAACAATCGCTCAAATAACAGAGTGTTAAATAAACCGACATCAAAATAATCGGTGCCCTTTAAATCGGGCGGCGCGCGCATACACACTCTACTGCTACCGCCAGTCCGCGCGCGCGAGAAAAACAAAGTAGATTATGATGATTATCAATCACTCATTCACACACGATTGTAATTATTATCATTCAACATATGATAACTCACGCTAATGCCGCAGGTGCACCTGTAACAAACCGTCAGGCTGAATTCCTAGCCTCCAAGCTAGACGCCAAAATGTCAGGCTGCTGTGCCTCTCTACCAGCGTACAGCCCGGTGTCGTTGTCTCGTCGCCGAAAAATATTAAGTTGTCTGGGGATGACAATCCTATCGATGGCTTGATTGAACTTCGGCTGAATCTCACGAGCACACACGACACGACAAAACTGATTTCTTACTCGCGATTTTTCAGTAAACTTGAGTTTTTGTGTGTTGTCGAAACGCTAGAGATACGAATTCGAACACGTACGGCAACTGTAATGCCATCCAGCCCTCCTCCAACCCGGCCCGATATTGTACCGCTTCCCGCGCGTTCCATTCCCACTCGTGCTGCGTTCCAACGGTCGCGCGGCAAACATAAAATTATTTTAATATCGTCGCGATTTAATTAAGTCGACCGTTACACCCCCCCCCCCTTCCAGAGGTGTCGTATCCGAAAAATAGGTCACTTCGATATACCAAGAACACGGCCTATCTGAGTTGAGGGAAACGTAGGTTAGGGTTGGGTTTGACGAAAGAAAACACATCATCTGCCATGTGGCCACTTTATTTGTTTACAATCGTGGACGGACCACTTGTCCACGTCGGTAGGATTACTAGCCAAGCCAGCGGGTTTTTCTTCTTCAGGCTGCCTACTCGCCTCACCATCAGGTGACGCTAACTGCCAATGTTGTGCCCTGTTTGGGCAAAGGTTAGGATCTTCTACCGCTGGGTATTTACAGGCTGGACACCAACGCTGATCCTCTTCCTCTTTCCGCCATTCCAGCTTAACAGCTTCCTTCCTGGCGTTCACCCCAAAGAAAAGCAGCTTGCTTGACGCTACCTCTCGGTCCTTCTTGGCCTGTTTCAATTCTTCGACGGTGCGGGCATATCTGGCTCTTGCCTCTTCTTCAGCAGCTCTCGCTTGCGCACGTACTGTCCGACGTTGACGAATTATGTCCAGGTCAGACAGTCGATCGGCGGCCTGGTGACGCCATTCTACCATATCCAGTGGCATGGTTCCGGGCCACTCCTCACACATCTCTTGCAGTTCGCTGAAGAGGTCACGTTCCCAATCTTCCTGCTCCTTGGAACTTCGTCGGCAATCTTTCAACTCGGACGCCAGCATGCCCCAATCGTCTGGCGTTGGCCGATGTTTGCTGTGGTCTGAGTGCCGCTAGGCTCATTTATAGCCATTACGGCTTGGGGTGCTGCAGGCTCGTCTACTCCAACCATGTCCGACGCTGCAGCTGGTGTTTGTGCGCCATTAGGCTCGCTAGGAGCTGCTACGGCTTGGGGCGTTGCGTGTCCCTCCAATTCGGCCATGTCCGGAGCTGGGACTCGACCGAGCCTAACCTCTTCCTGCATTATCCGTTCCAATTCTTCCCTGTTGAAGAACTCTGCCATTACCTGCAACAAACGAAGGGAAGAATAAGGATAAAAATGGGATAAACGGATGAGGCTTTGCGTTGTGCGCAAGTTTTTCGCGGTGAAAGCGTTTTCGCATTGTCGACGCAAATTTTCTTAGTCGACCCTTCCGGCCTACCCTTTCGCCTTTTAACCGTCGGGTCGACTTGTACACATGGCTCACTGCCATTTACAATTTGCCGCACAGACTTATTCAAAACATTCGCCTTCGCGGTAGGCTCATTCCTGCACACCACCTCAAGCTCACTAGCGTCAGGATTTTCGCACGCATTCTCTGTTGCTGTATCTTCTTCACCAGAAGACTCCGGTTCAACTCTTGCGATCCATCTCTTCAGTTGTTGTACAGCTACTGGACTGTGTTCATTCCTAAAGGCGTCTACGATCGTATACGTATTGCTACCTAGCTTTTCGACTACTGTATACGGACCTGTATACTTAGGCGCTAGGCTAGCCATGAAGCCTTTAGCCTTATTGGACAGGACTTTGTTTTTTCTCCAAACCATGTCACCAGGCTTAAAAATTACTTCGCGGTGTCGCTTGTTGTAATGCTCAGCCGCTCTGTCTTGCTGAATTCTTGAATCTTCGCCAGCTTTTCTTCTTAAGTCTTCGGCTCTGGCTGTCTTATCCAGCCTTTTTTAAAGAGCCATTTCTTCATATTTTCTTAATTTCTCGTCAGCTAGCCTTTTGATGACTACACTACAATCGATCGGCTGACGTAACATATTCAACATGGCCGAAGTCGTTCTTATAGCCGAGTGCTCCACCCTGTTGTACGCGCAGACCAGCTCGGGTAAAAGGACGTCTCATTTTTGCTGATTGTCTGCAATAAAACATCGAATCATAGTTTTTAGAGTCCTATTCAGCCTTTCAACTTGGCCGTTCGACTCAGGGTTATTAGTCGGCGAGTTTTCATGTTCGATGCCGAGTTCTACCAGACGGTCATCGATTGTGTGATCCTTAAACTCCGACCCTTGATCCGATAGGGACATTTCCTTCTGACCCCACCGTAGGATTTCGTCTTGCCAGATGTGGTTCCATATGGCTTCACCATCAGCCCGTTTTAACGGCGTTACTTCTGCCCAACGTGTGAACAGATCCGTTATAAATAAGACATACTTGTATCCGCCGTCGCTACGGGTATATAGACCCAGTATGTCGCCTGACACCAGGCAAACGCTGTTCGAGTTTTTGAATTTGGCATATCTGGCGTGATTCCATATAAACCTCTATGTACTTATACATACCAGGCCAAAAATACTCTTAGGCAACCCTCTTTAGAGTTTTGTCTCGACCCATGTGTCCTGCAAGGGGTGCATCGTATTTCTCTTTAAGGATGTCGCCTCTTAAAAACACAGGCGCCACCAGTCTCCAAGCGGAATCGTCACCGACTGTTTGTTCAATCAAGTCGTCAGACTTGTAATAATAAAGCTTGCATCCCCCGACCTTCCACCTAAGGAACTTGCCGTGATTTCTCTGAACAGCTTTTATCTTATTGACATACCAGTCGTCCAGCTCTCCGTCAGGATAGCCTACAGCTGCAACAGTCGTTTCGTCCTCCTCATACATATGTGACAAGACGTCGGGCACCACATTTAAGGAACCTTTACGATATTCCATCATAAATGTGTAGCTTTGCAGTTCCAGCGACCATCTAGCCAGACTGCCCGTCACGTTTGACAATTTGTTTAGCCATTTCAGCGAATTATGGTCCGTAATTACGTGGAATTGAAAACCTTCGACGTAACACCGAAACTTCCTAATCACCTCGACTACTGCTAAACATTCACGTTCTGTTACTGTATAGTTGCGCTGTGCTGGATTCAGAACTCGGCTAAAATATTCAATGACTCTTTCTTCGCCATCGATGGCTTGAGTCAAACATGCCCCGATGCCAGTGTCTGAAGCGATGCTTTTTTTTTCTCTCCCAACTCCTGTCACGCTTCGGAGAAGGGCTCCTAGACTTTCCTCCGTCTGCCGATTGACGTCTCTGTTTTGCCTGTCTGGCTTTGTTCGAATTCTGGGGCCTCGGGCCCGATGGCTTGTCAGAGTTCTTATATTCAACCTGGATTTGAGACATCAATTTCTCCAGGCGGCTCATAACCGAGGCGTCGTCAGACTTGCCTCCCATAGTCGTTGTGGCTATGTTAATTTTCGGTTTCTTACTCGCCTTGCTTTCTCTATATGCCAGATTTGGCCAAAGAGACGTTGATGGTGACACTGGTGGTCTATATGATATTTCACTAACCGTTGTTTTCTCGACCTCTACCGCTTGGCTTAATAAGCCCTTAACCGACTTCACTTCGTCTCGCCTAATTTGTCTACGCAAATTGGGTCACATATTCGTCAACATGAAGTTGACTGTCTCCATCTCGGTAGGTATAGGTCTCGTTTTCTGTAACAATGACTGTAGGCATGTCAGGTAATCTCGCACTGGCTCTTCTGCCCCTTGTGTACGATTGGTAGCCTCTACGCGTAAGCTCTGTTGATAATCACCAATGCCATACCATTCACAGGCTTCTTGACAGAATTTAGCCCAGGTGTCAACATTTAATTTGTTATCCCGGTACCATGTCGGCGCCAAACCAGTCAAGAGTATGGGTAATGCATGCAATAATTGTTTATCTGCCAGTCCGGCAAGTTCATTAGCCTCTCCGACTTGAATTAAAAATTGCTCGATGCTTGACTCGTTACTACCGTCGAATTTAATGTTCCACCTTTGGATGATCAAGCCAATGTCGATAGACTTTTCTAACCTGTGCGGGTTTAAATTGGCCTGTTGTGGCATAGGTAATTTGGCTTGTCGAAGCTCCCGCAGTCGCTCCAACTCAGCCATCAGGGCTTCTATTTGGTCCTGGACTTTCCGTTCTGCAGTAGCCATCGGAGCTCTGTTGATAGGGCTCGAACTGTCTCTCTCGTGCATCGATGTATCGCCAAAATTCACCCCAGGCCCCTGGGCATGATTAGTATTCTCCGTAGATATACTAAACTCGTATATAGAGTGATGCAAATTTCCGGGCCTTATTGTACTCGACACTGGTCCCACTGTTTGCCGGTTATGGTCGGTTAAACAATGTCAATCATCTTTTTCTTCAAGAACTCTTACTCTCGCTTGCAGTTTCTTAAACTCTCCTGTGAACTCTTGCATTGTTCTCAGAAGATTGTCAATCATACAGCCATCGCGGTTGTTTGTTTCTTCAGTTGCAGCCTTGTTGGCTTCCTCACGGTTCCTGGTAGTCGCCTGCATAGACTGAATGTGCGTCGCCACCTTTATCATGTTTTCATCCATCAAGGCAGCCAGGGGGTGTTCCCCACTTGTGGTACAATTTGAGTCTAAAATTGTCGAGCCCGATTTTTCCCTCATGGTAGTGGCTATAAATTCAGCCCGCATCCCTTCGCGTTTGACCTTGACTTCGTCCTGGTCATCAGACTCATCCTCAATAAAGTCATCGGCTGAATAATTGCCCATCAGCCGCTTTATCAGTCTGTCATGTTTTTGACGTGTCGAACCATCTGGCTTAAGCTGTAAATCGCGTAAAGCCTCGTCGACCACGTCTTCATCCTCAGCGACTACCCATGAATAGACTAGGTTTCGTACTGAGGAGGTTGACAGAAGCTGGTTTGGTAGTGAATGCAAAGAAATGTGAGTTTTGTTGCTCACGAGTGAAATTCCTGGGTTATTTGCTGGACGCGGAAGGGTTGAGACCTGATCCAGAAAAGGTAGACCCTATTCTGAGGATTCCCGCGCCAAAAGGGATGAAAGGTTTGAGAAGTTTCCTCGGCGTCATTAACTGATACGGCCGATTCATAGAACATGAGTCAGAGATAAAAATTCCACTGACCAGATTGACGTCGAAGAAATTCCCTTGGAAGTGGGAAACTGAAGAACAGGAAGCTTTCGACACTCTGAAGAGGGCACTCACCAAAGCTCCAGTGTTAGCGAGACCAGATTTCACGCTACCTTTCACGGTCCAAACCGATGCCAGCAAAGATTCAATTGGAGCGGTTTTGACCCAAGACTTTGAAGACGGAGAACATCCCATTTGTTTTGCCAGCCGTATGCTAAAAAACCATGAGAAAAACTACACAGTGTCGGAGAAAGAAATGGTGGCTGTTAAATTTGGCATCGAAAAATTCAGGCCGTATATTGAGGGTACTCATTTTACGGTAATAACCGATCACAGTGCTTTGAAGTATCTCAAAAACCTGAAGGATCCGACTGGTAGACTGGCAAGATGGGCTTTGTTTTTACAACAATGGGATTTCACGATAATTCATCGCAAAGGTGCTAATCATTACTTGCCCGACTGGTTGTCAAGGAGTTATGATGTAGACGAGGTGGGAGAAATTGTAGAGAGTGTAGATCCGTGGTATGTCAAGAAATTGGAAGAGGTTAGACAGTATCCAAACAAGAATAAAGAATGGAGGGTAGACGGGGATTTGCTTTATTGTTACCAACGAGAAAAGTTGTTGGATCCAGTGTCAAACAACGAGGAAGGTTGGAAAATGGTAATTCCAACGGACCAAAGAGAGAGAATTCTTCACGATGCTCATTGTCTGACGTCGTCAGGACATCTGGGCCGAAATAAGACCTACAACAGGGTGGCCGGAGAATATTATTGGCCGGGCATTTGGCACGATGTCCAGAACTACATATATGAATGCGAACTCTGTCAGCAGTACAAGGTCTCTCAACTGGGACCGCAGGGACTCATGGGCAGGCGAATAGTGGAACGGCCTTGGGCAGTGGTTTCAGCCGACTTGATGGAGTTTCCAATGAGCAAAACTCAAAACAAATACATCTTGGTGTTCCAGGACTTATTTACGCGATGGGTGGAGCTGAAACCTCTGCGTACTGCTACAGGGAAGAGCATAGCGAGAGCTTTTGAAGAATTAATCTTGTTCCGTTGGGAAACCCCCGATTTCTTCCTGTCGGACAATGGCAAGGAGTTTCAAAACAAAGATCTGAACAAACTCCTGGAAGAATTCGGTATCAAGAAAGCTTTGATCCCACCGTATCACCCGCAATCAAATCCGGTAGAGAGGAGTAATAGAACTCTTAAGGTCATGATCGCCATCTTCGTGGGACACGATCATCGGACTTGGGATCAACACTTACATGAGTTCAGACATGCGGTGAACACGGCGATACAAAGTTCAAGAAAGGTGTCCCCGGCGTATCTAAACTTTGGTAGACAACCGCAACCGGTCAAAAGTCTTCGGCGAGAGTTGGGAGTGAGAAGTCCGAAGCTAGAGATAAATCCAGAGGTATGGATAGATCGGATAAAGAGGTTGGATGCTTTGAGGGATCTAGTGGCGAGGCATCTTGACGAATCCAGGGAGACACAGGCAAGGGCGTACAACAAAGATCGTAGACAGGTGACATTTAACGTGGGAGATTGGGTATGGAGACGAATTAAAACGTTATCGAACGCGGCAGAAGGAAGGTCTGGAAAGTTAGCACCCAAGTGGGACGGACCATTCAAGATTGCTAAGTTTGAACCTCCAGTGACTTATTGGTTAGAGGGAGTTGGATCTAAGGCTAACAGTATGATCCATGTGAGTCGGTTGAAGAAATATCTGAAGCCGAGGAATGGATAATGTGTGGTTGATTATTCTTTTATTGTTAAATTTTTTTTTTCAGGTATGTGTAGACTAACATTGTGTCGTCTGGGTATTATTTTAGTTTATTTTTGGGTTAGGAATAGCAGGTCAACGTGAAGTTTGTAGTGTAGTAGACTGTGCTGTCCTGTGTAGTCCGGGAAAGGTAAGGATCAAAACGAAATGTAGACTGACGAACTGTAGACGAGTAGACCATTGCGAGGAAAATTGGGTAGACTGAGCAGTGAGTATACCACCAATCTTGTTCTTTGTGGTTTCCAGAGGTGACTGGACATTGCCAGGTGTTTTGTAAGGCGAAACATAACGGGTATGTTTCGGCTTAGCAGGGGGGAGTTGCGAGGGAGTGAATCCCTCGTAAATTATTTTTCTTACCTGGCAGTGTCAGGTCACCTGGGAAACCGTGAAATAATTAATTTGTTGTTTACTTTCCCAGGTGATAACCATGCCGCTTTCTCGCGCAGCAGAAGCCGACCACGTGGCGACGGTCGCCGTCGGCTGAACGCTGCTGTAGCAACACGAGCACACGGCGCGCGCACGACACATACACACACACACATGTTCACCACCCGGGAAGGCTCTCCCGGCCCAGGGCGCGCACGTACACACACATACACCACACACGGGTTCCGATTCTCCGTCGGGGAGTTTTCGGCGACGGAGGAGGTGCGCGGCGCGTGTCTGCAGACGACGCAACGGCGTCGCCAAGCGCGTGCGCGCACGTTCACCACATTAGACATGGGCGTGAGTGAGATTTTTATTTTTTTTGTATTGTGTACGTTGCGCGAACAATGTGTGCGTATGGGGGAGAGCGAGAGAGAGAGTATGTGCGCGAGGAATAGGTTAACGCGGTGAGTGCCTCGTGTGCATTATTTTTATTCTTTATTTTGGATTTTCGCGCGTACTATAGGTGGCGTGGCGATTGCCACCGGAAGATTGTAGACGGGAGCGTGATTGGGTGTTGTGGCGTGAATGTGTCTGATTGGTGGACAAATGACTGTTCCTAGAGTATGAATGAGGCTTAGTTGGATTAATTTGTGTTGATTGGCGGAGAGTGTTTGGAGGGGATGGTGAAGAAGGAAGTCGAGTCAGAGAGACGCGGGGAGCGTCACTCTGTTCTCAGTAGCCACAGTGTGAGGTAGTGTTTTTCGAGAGTGTGATTTAAAAATTTCTAAGTTCTTCTTTCCGTAGACTTGTTTTAAGAGTTTTTCTTTTTTTTTTTGAGTTGTAGACATTTTTTTTTATTTACAGCTAGGTTGATACCAGATATAAAAAAAAACTTGGGTAAATCCACTGCACATTGAGAGTTGGAAAGCAAATAAAAAAAAAGAGAGAGTAATTGAAGTGGCCATTTTGGAAATAGGAATTTTGGGTAAAAGTAGGTTTTCTATATTATTTATTGGAAAGTTGGAAAAGCATGTTTTTTTTTGTTGCGGTTTTTATAAATAAAAATTTATTCGCGTACACTTAAATAATAAATAAATGCGATTTTCCTTTACGTGGCATCCCGCCATTTTGTAGACAAAATTTTCAATTATATTCCTTTGTTCTCAAATTAAATTTGTTTGTAATTTTAGACTTGATTTTCCGTAGACAAGAATAAAATGATTTTAACCTAAACTTTTTTTATATAATTTATTTCTCTCTCTCTAGCTCACCAACCATTCCCGGAGGTTTTCTCTCCGTGGAAACCCTGACCCAGATTAAGGAGTTTTCCCCGAGAGTTTTGTAAGAGATTTTCCTTGTAACGGGAGGGCCCGGGAAACTCTCTTGATTATTTAAGGGAGGCCCTTTTCTTAAGAAATACCCCGTTACAACCATTAAAGATTTTCAATATATTCTGATTTAGCCATACTAATTGAATTAATTTGAATTTCTAAAAGCTTGTCTTTTAATTTAGAAAATAAAATATCTAAGTTTTTATCAATAAAAAATAAGCTTAATGGAGTTTCTCCTCTTATAGGAAGTGCAACATGAAACCTAACACCAACTTTAACTACCAATGTCGCATACTTCAATATTTTTGAAGTATGGTAGTTTATTAATTTTTTCTAGCTGCTTAGCTCCTTCATCACAAGGTTTTCCTGAAGAATCGATAAAATATAAATAATTGTCTTTACGCATGAATAATTTTTCTCTGCAATTAATTAAAGCATTAAGTGTTTGATCCTCAATTAAATAATCCGTTGATTTTGTACGTTTTTCATTAAATAATTCGTTTAATGTAAAATCATCATTAAAAGCCTCACGACTATAATTATCAATTAATTTATTAATTGAAAAATTAATATCATTGTCATTGTTTTTCTTTTCGACAACGTCTTCTTGCTGCGTCTCCATGATATTTTTCTGTTTCGGTGGTCTACCTCGTTTTTTCGCTGGCAGCATAGAAATTTGGATGGGTTCCTCCTGCACGCGTTCAGGCACGCATTTAGTAAGCTCCTGCTGCTCGCGTCCACTCGCACACCTAGCCTGCTGCTCGCGTCCCCTCACGCACTCAGTCGGTTGCTCGCGCGACTGAGCTCTAGTCATAACATACACATGCTTGGCGTCCGGCCTAACTGTTGCAGTGGGCAGGTATTGATCGCCTTCTTCCTTGTTTACCTGCTCGCACGGCTTTGCTGGTTCAACAAAATAAGTCATCGTCCTCATCTAAAATATTTTCATTATCAGCACCCTGTACAGAACATCTAGATAAGGCATCTGCTGGATTATTTATTCCTGGTTTATAAATAATTGTAAAATCATATTCAGCAAGTTCTATTCGCCATCTCGTTATTCGAGAGTTCGCTTCTTTGTGTATTTGCATCCAAACTAATGCTTTATGATCAGTAATTAAATTCAATTTTTTGTGTAAAAGGTAAGGGCAAAAATGTTTGATGGAGTAAACAAGTGCTAAACCTTATTTATTAAAAGTGTCGTATCTTCTTTGTGCCGGTGTCATTACTCGCGAATAATAAGCCACTGGTTTAGCCTCAGAGATGGGTCCCTGGCTTAAAATAGCAGCAATTGCATACCCACTCGCATCTGTTGTTAAATTAAATTCTTTTGAAAAATCAGGATAAATCATAGAGGTTCTTCGCTAAGTGAATTTTTTAAACACTCAAAAGCTTCTTGAATTTTTTTATCCTATTTAAATTCTACATCTTTTTGCAATAAATTTGTTAAAGGTTTTGCAGTTTTTGAAAAGTGTTTAATAAATCTTCGGTAAAAACCAGCTAGTCCTAAAAACATTTTAATGTGTTTTGGTGTAGTGGGAGTCTTGAAATTTTTAACTGCAATTAACGTTTTAGGATTTGGCTTAAGTCTTTCCGTAGTTATAACGTGTCCTAAGTAAGTCACTTCTTCTTTTAAGAAATCACATTTCTCTGGTTGTAATTTAAATACTGCAGCACGCAATCTTTCAAAAAGTAATCTTAATCTTACCATATGTTCTTTGAAATTTTTTGAATAAACTATAATATCATCAATATAACAAAATAATACTGAATCAATTAATCCTGCCAATTGTTTATAAAATAATATTTTTTATCGCTCTCTCCAACTTCACAAGGGTTTAGAGCTTGTCGGTTTTTTCAATTGTTTATAAAAAATAATTTATTTATCGCTCTCCCCAGTGTTATGGGGGTTTCGAGCTTGGTGGTTTATTCAATTGTTTATAAAAAAATATTTATTTATCGCTCTCTCCAGCTTCACAAGGGTTTAGAGCTTGTCGGTTGATTCAATTGTTAATAAAAATAATTGATTTATCGCTTTAATAATTGAATTCTTTTATCACCAAACTTCCCCCTTTGTCTAAACTTGCACCCTTTTTTAGCTGCCACGCGCTTTTTTTATTGATCGTATCATGCCCAAGGTTTATTTGTCTGTTTTTTTCCCAACTTTTATTTTTTAATGACAGTTTCGTTTCACACACGTTATTCACATCGATTTGGTCACAGTTTTCATACTCAATTTTATTCTGTAGTTCATTGCCTTTTTCAGTAACCTTATTTTTCAAAAAGTTTATTTCAACAATATTTTCGTCTTTCGTATCTTCACTAACTTTCGTATTATTATTAATAATTTCAGATTCACAAAGATTATCAATTTTCAACACATCAGTAGATATCTCAAAATTTTTATTTTCAAAATGATTGGTTTTTAACTTGCCTTTAGAAATAGAAAATTGATCAGGCCCTATTTCAGATCCTGATTCTTTATAATTTTTTGTTAATCTCAAAGTATCATTATAAAAATTTTCATTCTTTTTAGAATTTTTTATCGAATTTATAACATTTTTATTTTGCTCCTCATTTATATTTTCCATAGAACTTATGAGATCTATAGTTGAATAAGAACTTGAAATTGAATTTATATTTTTTTTATTTATAACGCTAGCGCTTTGTTTATTATTTTTCAACAATGTTTTTTTATGATCTCTATTTATTTTATGACAACTAGAATCCAAAGAAGAAAAAGGGTTTTTATGATGTTTAGTTTCAGCTGATTTCCCAAAATCTAATTCAGAATTGTCTGGCCAGACTGTTCTAGATAAAATGGTTTTTCCCATATTGAGATCATTTTTTAATTTGATAAATTTAGAACCTGAAGATTTATCATTCATTTTTACTTTTTTCAATTTCACCTCTTTACTCAAGACTGCAGTTTCATCATTATTTGTATCCGAGGTCGTCCTAGAAATTGTATTTAAATTCGATATGGAGTATAAATTTGAATTTTCATTTTCATTTGAGAAAAAATCCGCACTCGAAATAGTATCTTGATTAAAATATGCAAATGGTAAGGAGTTTGTATTTAAATTATTTTTAAAGGCAAGTTTACCACATGGTATGGTTTTTAAATTTGCACTCTTAAATGGCGCGTAAAATGCATTGAAATTCAATGTCCTCTTAGAATCTTTGAAATTAAACTTAAATTTCGACCTATTCTTTCTCATTTTTTCATTTCTTTTAACAATTTTATTGGGTGTGACTCTATCTTTTACAATATCCGCATAGGTTTTTTTATTTCGAGACAATTTATCCGTGGAAGAGTTTGCAATTAATATTCCTTTCGTTCGTATAAAAGGTATATTGAAAAGATCTGAAACGATTCTCTTATTTTTAAAATCAATATTCACATTGAATTTTCTAAAAAATTTTGCTCCAAGAAGTCCTCCTTTTTTAATTGGAAAAGAATTTTCAATTGAATAAAATTCAATAGAAAAATTTGAAAATTGCATTCGTACTTTTCCGAGGGTATATATACTTATATATGAAATCCCACGCAATTCTAAAATAATATTAGTATCAATTTTGATATTTTTTGGAATATTATTCAATTTAATTAAATTTGGGCCCGCACCGGAGTCCAAAATGAAGGCAATTTTATTACCATTAAGTGGATTTATTAATAAAATAGTAGGAGTTTCATCATTATAAGTAAGATTTACGCGCTTAATATAAATTTAATTTAATTTTCCTCTCGTGGGCGCGTTGCGTCTGTAATCTCCTCGATCGCACCCGATTTCTGGAGACGTTGTGAGTTTTCCTGCAGTATTCTATTATTATGAGCTGATCTTTTATAACACCACTGGATTGTATGACCAATACCTTTACAATAAGCACACATTAAGGAACGCCCATTATTTGGGTATGCTTTTTGCTGTCTTTCTAAGTATAAATCGTCTCTTCGCGAACTTGAGTTCTGATAACCCTGGTGATTCTGACAATATTGATTATTTCTAAAATTTCTAGGTTCATTAAATTGCGACGAACTATTGATCGACTGATTATTTTTATTAAAGTTAAAATTTCTATTTTCACGAGAAAAATTATTAAAGTGATTGTCTCTTTGTTTATTTGTAGTTTGATTATAATTAAAATTTTTTCTTTTATATCTTTGAAAACAAGTCTCCGCTGTATGACCATTTTTCTTGCAAATTTGACATTTTAACTGAGGCTCACTATCAATTGATTTTACTGAGGCCGGAACCACCTCTTACACTCCGCTGTCGGTTTCGTTTCATTTAGTTCTTCCTGCTCATAATAATTATATTCTCTTTCTATAGCAATAGCTTCTCTTATTGCTTCGTCTATGCCACTATCTATATTCGTGACCATTCTAGCTTTTATTATCCATTTAAGCCCTCTTAAAAAACACGTTATCAAATCTTTTTCGAGTGTTTGCGCATATGTAGTATTATATCGATCTTCTTTTTTAGCCGCAGCTTTCATTTCTTGCGCGACAGCTCTAACACGATTTGAGTATTTTAACACATTTTCGCCACGCTGTTGTTTAATGTTTGCTAGCTCGCCATTTAAATGCAATAACGTTTTTGTGGACCCAAATAATCCTTGAAAGTATTTTCCTAATTCAGTTAGAGAATTAAAAATTTTTCCTTCTACACTTTTAGCTCCTTCTCCTTTTAACCTGAATTTAATTAATTTAGCTAATTCACACTCACAATCAGCTGGAATAATTTCCTTAGCACTTCTACAATCTTGAAAAAATGAGAATAGACTTATATTTTGACCGCTATAAACTGGAATTAACGAAATTGCATCTTTAATCGATATATTTTTCACCACACCCATAGATGAATTAAACATGTTTACTGATGTAGGTACCGTATCTGAGAATCTTTTTTTTGTCGATGCGAAAAAGGAATGTATTCCCAATTTCGGTGTTTCTTGATTTATTTTAGGAAAAGCCGATAAGAATTTTTTATTCTCGTCTAATTTATCTTGAATACTTTTAAACTTGTCACCGTCACTATCTTTTTTATTTTTATTTAAATTAGTAAATAATGAATTAGAAGCTAAATCATCAATTGTTGGACTAAATAATTGAAACGTATTATCACTTGGGGCTTTATTTATTTTCGAATTTTCTTCCAGTTTTTGTTTATCAAAATTACTTAGCGTTTCGTAAAATTTATCGTCTTTTAATTTTTCTTCTTCTTCCTGTATAATTTTTATATTTTCGTAATTTTGTTTTTCCCTATTTTCGGTTAAATTTAATTCATTGATTAAGTCAAGAGTTTCTTCCGGTTGATAATTATTTATTTCTTTAATTTTAAGCGGACATTCTTCTATCATATATTCAATTATAGTATCCTGATTTATGTGGTTATAAAAAAAATTTAACAATACTTTTACGAATTCCGGATCCCGTGACACTAATTCAATTTTAGTTTTACTGACGTATCTTTCAAAAATTTTACATAACGATCTAATATTAAATGTACTTTGCGGTAAATTCCAACCAGCTAAGTTTCTATACCAATCCACGAAAAGATCTAATATATCTTCTAATTCAAAATCATCAATATTTTTAAATTTATCCGGATGTAATTGATTAGCTTGATTAAACAAAATTACTTTAGCTTCATTATAAGCAGAATTTTTATTAATACTATTAGTAGACATATCAGTAGCATCGATAATCGCAAGTTTTTGTCGAACCCCCAATTTGTTAAAGGCTAATTATACCTTTAAATCAATTAAACCAGAACCTGCGAGAGGCCTAAGTCTAACCCGAATGCCACCGTGTGGCCTTGCGATTACCTTTGCTCTGACAGTCCTGGGAACGGTGAGTTGTACTTACTGTGTCTCTACAACTCGTATTGACGATGATCCGTTCAACGTTGACCAGGCTCCGGTGAAGTAGAGTAAATTGTAATTTATAAACTAACCTTAACCGGAAGGATATTTGTAATCAAAGTCAAGAATTACACTGACGACATTTAATAAAGTTAAAAACACCGAAACTCAAGCACTGTTACGAAAAGATTGAAGTAAAAATGTCAGAGCCAGCTGACACAGACTCTACTTAGGAAGACACTCCGCGGACTCAAACTGACTGACATACCGCACACGTCCTAAGACAACTCACTCACTGGTACTCCTACGCTTGACTGCCCCACTAGACGCTATCCATGGTCCTTATATATTCGTCTAACCTGCCGAAAAGTCGCGCAGGTATCATACGCATGATATCGATTTCAGCGTAGGTGGCCACGCGCCGAAAGAAAGAGGAAAGTTCCTCACGGAGGCAGTAAAAATTATCAATCCGGGGTAGTTCACCCCAGTATGCTCCTTGCACCTTTACTTAAAATAAAAGCTCAAAGAGTCACATACGGATGTGACATTTTATACTTTAAATAAAAATTTCTTTCCATACTACATTATTATATAATTTTGTAAAAAACTTTTTATTTTCAATAAATAAATTATTAAGATCTTTACATCGTGATAATGCTACATAGAGTTGTCCATGAGAAAATAATGGTTTATTTAAATATATTCCTACTTTATCAAAACTTTTACCTTGTGATTTATTTATTGTCATTGCAAAAGCTAAAACTAACGGAAACTGCTTTCTATGTATTACAAATGGAAATTTAGAAGTTTCTGCTGTACTTATTGTTATTCTTGGAATGAAAACTAATTTATTTCTTTTATGTCCGGTTAATATTTTACATTTTATGTTATATTCATAAGTTTTTACAACTTTGAATCTGGTTCCGTTACATAAACCATCACTAATACTAAAATTTCTAATTGATATTACAATAGCTTTAATAAAAGAATAAGAATAAGAAAAAGATAAAAATTTTAATATTTGAATAGTTTAGTTTGAATAATATATAAAATGGGAATAATTAACAATATGAAGAGGGTGGGTAGGGTGGGGGCGAAAATGGATTAGCCAAAAAAAGGGAGGGGTTGGTACGGGTGGGGAGGGGGTGGGGAGGTAATCACTAAAAAAGAATATTATAAAATAAATATGTTTTGCGGTTAAAAAGTAAAGAATTAAGGGTTGAAAGAAATGGGGAGGTAGTGGGGAGGGGTGGAAAGTTGGTGGGTCATTTATGAAAAGAGTGTCTATAAAGTAAGATATATATATATTTGAAAATTTTCAAATACATGTCGCCATAAGTGCACATGCATGTAATTCATGTAGCCAGAGGTATCCATTCCTATGAAAGATTCGGATAGCTTTACAACTTTTTTCTCAAATTTACGTAATTGCTTGTTTTTTCAACCCGACCATTAACCCATCCGAAATAACCCTCCTTGGTTCGCTTGGATACTAGGTTTAACCTCCAATCCAATAACTCATCCCAAATAACCCTCTTAGGTTCGCCTGGATACTAGGTTTAACCTCCAATTTAGTAACCCATCCCAAATAACCCTCCTAGTTTTGCCTGGATACTAGGTTTAACTTCCAATCTAATAACTCATCCCAAATAACCCTCTTAGATTCGCCTGGATACTAGGTTTAACCTCCAATTTGGTAACCCATCCCAAATAACCCTCCTAGTTTTGCCTGGATACTAGGTTTAACTTCCAATCCAATAACTCATCCTAAAAAACTATCCTAGGTTCGCCTGGATACTAGGTTTAACCTCCAATTTAGTAACCCATCCCAAATAACCCTCCTAGGTTCGCCTGGATACTAGGTTCAACCTCCAATCCAGTAAGATAACCCATCTCAAATAACCCTCCAAGATTAACTTGGATTCTAGGTTCAACCTCCAATAACCCATTTCTTTCTAGAGTAATAATCATCCCCCCTTAAGCCCAAATCACTTAAGCCTTCTTCCCGTGTGTTACGTTACTTAACTCTTCGTTCGTGTTTTATTTCTTGACCCGAGAAACATTTAGTCACCTTAAAAAGTACGGCAACGGGGCCTACTTTGTCAGTAGTTTAGTAGCAATGTCGATCATTAAGTCTTTGGGGTTATCATGCTCCACAAGGCCGAGAGAGACAGAAAGAGCAGCGTGTCAGCTATTTCTCGTGCGCGGAGCCTCAAAACTAAATAAAAATCACCAGAGGCCTGAGAAGTCTTTAAGATATGGATTTATATAAAGTTAGACAAAATACATTAGAAAATATAAAAAATTTCAGCATTTACATAAGTTCGATTTTTAAATTTTTATTCTGTGCATGGAAAATGTTATAAATTTAATAAAAAAATTGTTGTTAAGAAAATGAAAAACTACTAAGCAAAAATTTTTTCTTCACGTCTTTTTTTAGTAACAACTGTGCCTGGTTTATGTTGGGCATCTGGATGATTGAGTAATTCAGGAGGACACGTGGAAATAGGACTTGCTAAAATAGTTTGTTTTAGATCATAAAATAGATGACTATCATCTTTGGTACAAAATGAAATGGCAATACCAGCTTTTCCAGCACGACCAGTTCTTCCAATGCGATGAGTATAATCTGAAAATAATTTTAGTGAGCACTAAAATTTTCGTTTTTATACGTATAATCAAGTACTCACCTTCAATTGTTTTTGCCATATCATAATTAATAACCATTGAAACATCTTTAATATCAATCCCACGTCCAGCAACGTCAGTTGCTACTAAAATATCTTTGCTTCCTCCTTTAAGCGAAGCAAGAGCATACTCTCTTTGCTCTTGGCCTTTTCCACCATGCAGCGTACAAGCATTGTACTAAAGAAAAAAAAATATAGATATATTTATATATATATATATATATATATATATCAATAACAATATGATATTTGACTAAAAACAGGCTGATATTGTTTATTGAAAAATTTGGCTTACTCCAAGTTTTTCCAATCCTCTTGCCAGAACGTCGGCTCCTTTTTTTTGATTAACAAAAATTATAATAGGTGGCTCAACTCCTCGACTAAGAATTTCCATAAGTTTCCTACGTTTATCTGCTTCACCCATAATATGTACAATCTGTTCAGTACGTTCGGTTGGTTTACCAACGCTACCAATATATACAACTGCTGGCCTTCTCAAATAAGTTCGAGCCAATCTTTCAACAGCTGCGGGCATTGTAGCCGTAAACATAACAGTTTGTCGAAATTTTTTTTTTGTATTATAGTTAGCGAGAAGTTTTTCTTCATTTTCAGCATCTTCGTTATCTGGTTTTAAATTTGAAACGGGCATGTATTCTAAAATTTTTTGAACATCAGGTTCAAATCCCATGTCTATCATTCTATCAGCCTCATCAAGAACAATGTAGGTACACTGATTCAGAACTAAGTATCTGTTTTCTAAAACGTCTATTAACCTACCAGGAGTTGCAATCACAATCTGAAAAAAGAAAACAAAAATAAGCTGCAAAAAAATTCTTCAAGATCTAATTTTTCTTATAAGAAAAGTATAGAATGTATAAATTTGCTAAAATGTAAGCACCACGCATTCTTTAATTTCATAAAATCTTAATTGACTCCAGCATGAGGGTAGGAATTGGGTATTTATTTAATTCGTTTTTATTAACTAATTTATCTATTAACTATTTTCGGTCTTTTCGATTTTACACTAACAATAAGTATGAAAATTTTAACGTGGATCTTGCTAGAATTATCAGTTTTTGATTTTTTTTTCACATTTTGACTGATTACACTTTTAGAGTATTAATTCGGTATTTGTTTGATAATTTATGTATTTTTCACACGTTTTAAGAGCTTCAGTATATGTTGAAAATAAGTTATAAAATATTCATTTGCAAAGTTCTGGGTCTTAGAAGGTGGCTACTTATTTGTTTGAATTTGTGTTTGAAAATTTGTTGTTTTATTTTCATTTTATAGCACTCTATGGCCAAAATTCGTAGCATCCACATCGCCAACCGGGTGGCTGAGTTTTTTTTAACAGAGCAGGCGCAATTTTTTGTCCACACAGGTTCATATTTATAAAGATTACGGAGTAATAAGAGGCTCTACGTACCACAAATTCATCCCTAGTATGGCTACCCCCCAATGACCTAAGGGTCCCTACAGACAAGAAGGCTTGGGGAATAAACAATCAGTTTTTTTATTCGACTTGACGCCCAGGGTATTAAGGTTTAGATGCTTGGGGGGTAAACAATCAGCTATCTTACTCGATGTGACGCCCAGGTTATGTAGGTTTAAAGGCTTGTGGAATAAACTGTTTGTATTTCTATTTAACTTGAAGTCCAGTCTGTTTAGGTTTAAATGCTTGAGGGATTAACTGTTTTTTCATATCGTCCTAAAATCCATTGACCATTATTGTATCATTTCCGAGAGCTTACAAATTTTTGGAATTTTCGTCCAAAATATCATTAACAGGTTTTTGGGGAGTAGCAGCTAAGGGGTAGCCATACCAGGGATCAATTTGTGGTACGCAGGGCCCCTTAGGTTGATGGGGTATAGCAGCTAAGGGGTAGCGATACCAGTGATTAATTTGTGGTACGCAGGGCACCTTAGGTTATTGGGGGTTGTCAGCTAAGGGGTAGCCATACCAGCGATTGATTTCTTGTCTGTAGGGCCTCTTAGGTTATTGGGGGGTAGCAGCTAAGTGGTAGCCATACCAGGGTTTCATTTGTGGTACGCAGGGCCCCTTAGCTTATTGAGGGGTGGCAGCTAAGGGGTAGCCATACTAGGGATGAATTTGTGGTACGTAGGGCCTCTTAGGTTTTTGGAGGGGGAGGGGGATATTCGGGGATCATCTGGGATCAAAAATAGGGGTTTCCATTTAAGAAAAAGGGATTTGGGTCTGTAAGGCCCAAAATAAGGCCCTGGGCCCTATTTCATCTCGGCCTCAGGTCGGCAGTTTTATTCAGAATACCCTCCTGAGGCTTGTGCTGTAAGAAAATGCTTTTTTTTTCTATTATTTTACGATCAATGATTACTGGGCACTTTGGGCCCTTCTGAGGGGCTCAGGGAAGCCAGTAAAATTTTTTCAAACCCCTACGTGGACCTCAAATTTTCCGCTCTTTTCGAATCCGGGATCAAAAATAGGGGTTCCCATTTAATAAATCGGACTTTGGGTCCGTAGGGCCCAAAATAAGGCCCTGGGCCCAATTTCATCTGGCCCACCTGATCAGAAATTTTAATTGAGATAACTTCTCCGTTGCATGTGCTGTACAAAAAATGCTTGTATTTCGAGATAATTGACCGGTTCCATACTTTTTCCATACCCTGTATAACATATTTATAAAAAAGTTAAGTTTACATTTATAACAATTTTGAAAAAACTTTAAAATTAAAATCAAATTAGCATAATATTTTTTAATCATCAGCGGTATTGTCTACACAACTACATTTAAAACAGTTTTATTTATTACAAATAACACAACGTTAATAAATTTATATTTTATAAACGAAAAAAAAGAAAAAAAAAAATCAATGAACAAACTAAATTAATACTAAGAATTTAAAAGATAATTTTTTTTAATACTGCTAAGAGTCATAAATTAGAATAAATTGATCTGCAATTCATTTGTCTAAGATTTTTTTAACTAATTAATATAAAATAATCCTCTATTATATTAAGTTTATTTTTGTCATCGTCGACTTCCTTTTTCCAAAAAAAGTGACTAAGACATCTTAGATCAATTAGAAATTTGATTCTCGGGGGTTTTCAGGGCTGCTGATCACGAATCCAGCATTCATTTTTAAATTTGACCTATGTAAAGTCTACTTATTCAAGGTTGAAATTTATTTTTCTCAGGCTCTTTTCAGACTTTGATGTCTATGATTAATTAAAAATTGAGTAGTCAGGAGTTTTTAGGGTTGCTGATTACAAAACTGACCTTTATTTTTTATTTGGATTATGTAAGAGCTACTTACTTAAGGTAAAAATTCATTTTCAATAGCATTTTTTTTAAACTTTGTTTATGGAAGTTTTTGGGGTTGCTGATTACGAATTTGACGTTTATTTTTAAAATTGACCTACGTAAAGGACTACTTACGTAAGGTAAAAATTTATTTTTAATCGATTTTTTTTAAAACATCGTATAAGAGGGTTTTTAGGGTTGCTGATTATGAATCTGATATTCATTTTTAAAATTGATCTACGCAAGGGCTACTTCCATAAGGTAAAAATCTATTTTTAATAGCATCTTTTTTAAATTTTGTCTGCGGGGGTTTTTAAGGTTGCTGACTAATCTGACCTTTATTTTTTAATTTGGTCTACTTAAGGGCTACTTATTTAGGGTAAAAATTAATTTTTTTTAGCATTTTTTTCAAACTTCATGAACGGGGTTTTTAGGTTGCTGATTATTAATCCGACCTTCATTTTTTAAATTGACCTATGTAAGGGCTATAAAAACAATATATATGACTTAAAATTAATAATCGTTAAAGTATAATTAAGTATTGTGTAGAAAAAATTATTTATCCCGTTTCGAAACAACTTTTTTATAAACAAATGCAAGTTTGTCTCCTTGCCCCCCTTCGATTTTTGATTTTTTTTTTTTTCTAAATTGTAGGAAATTTATTCAGTTGAAACATAGCCGAAAACCGTTAAGTGATCTCATCAGTGAGAAATGAAAAATCAACCTCCAGCCTGCAAACCAAACAGTCTGCAGGCGAGAGCATGGGGCGCACAATGGGTGCAACGGAAATTTCGATTTTTCATTTCTCACCGATGAGATCACTTAACGGTTTTCGGCTATGTTTCAACTGAATAAATTTCCTACAATTTAGAAAAAAAAAAAATCAAAAATTGAAGGGGGGCAAGGAGTCAAACTTGCATTTGTTTATAAAAAAGTTGTTTCGAAACGGGATAAATAATTTTTTCTACACAATACTTAATTACACTTTAACGATTATTAATTTTACGTCACGTCTGTATTTTTTTCAAAATTTTTTATGACTTATTTTAACCGTAATCAACTTTTTTCGAAAAAAGTCACGTATAGGTTCTGCTTGATATAATCCTTGCTCTCAAAAAAAAACCAAAAAAAAAAAAACAAGTCAAAATCGAAAAACGCAGCTCGAAATATCCGCGTCGGAGTTAAATTACCAGGCTATGCCTAAACAAACACCTTACCGTATGACAACACGGTTTAATCAAAACAACTCCGATGTGAATTCAACTTCGAGTTGCAAAACTCTCAAACCCAAGAAAAAAAAAAAAAAATAAATTAACGATTTTAACTAAAATCCAGCAAGCATCCGCACTCCACCGAGCAATAAACAGGAAAAAAAAATTCCTCGACTTGCTGTGTTACACTATAGCAGCAGCAAGCTCTTCGCCTTTGTTTTTATCCAAATATTAACTCTGCCGACCGACCTTGAACCTCCGCCGGTCAGCGCACACCTGCGATCACTCACAGTAACCAATAACCTTTGTTTTGGTTACCTAACTACCTACACGTTGTTGGGCGCCAATTGTCACAGGGCTCGAATTAAGGAATTTAATCCTGCAGAGGATCGTGGTTAATCACGAGAACCCGCGGCGATCGTCGTCCGCACTCCTCTGACCTGCTGACAAAATGCACGTTCTGTGCACACGACAATCCGTCGATTTTTCTTCAATCCTGAAAACTGGGGGGAAGACGCGTACGCGAACTAACGTTATTATTACGCGGCGCGGCTGCTCTCCTTCGTCGGTAGTGGCATGAGTTTACGTGGACCGATCGCAGGAACACGGGTTAATTAAATTAATGATCAAACGTAAATTTTAATAATTTTAATTAACAATAAAAATAAAAAAAATCAAAAGTTACATGATATCTCAAATTAATTCTACCCGATTGTTTACAAACAAGTAAACCCGAATGACTCAAGTCTTAAGTCGACGAAAATTGATTTTACAAAAATAAAGTTCGTCGTCTGTGTTGTGGTCGCTACTAACACACCGACACACACACACACACACACTCTCGTGCTCGTCTGCTTGCTGCAGCGCGCCAAAAGAACAAAGGCGTGGACTAACTCCGATACAAAATCTAAGTACTTACTGTACTTCACATACACACTCCGACTCTAACTATCACACGAACAAATACTCAATAATTAACCGCTGCGCGGACTTACTTTTCTAGCAGGTGCACCTTCGCTTGATTAAACAATCATAATGATAATTACTACTAGCCCGATTGACTTCACACAAGACGACAATGCCTTCCAAGGCCGCACGCTGACTTTCCGTGAGATGTTCGCCTTCCCCACTCCGATCCAATGACAACTGGATCACAGGAAAATCTACACAACTTCTCACTGATAACTTTATCTAACACAACCTCGATAAAGTTATCTAACAACACAAAAAAGTAAATAAGTATATTCGCTCTCTGACACACGTGTGATCGCGCCAAGCGCCGAAATTAGAGTAATGCTGATCGGTAGATCTCACCATCACCTGACTTACCGATCCGCATCTGCGTTCCATAACAGTTAGCGCTGAATTCGAATTTAATCAACGCGCTAGCTGTTACAAATTCTATTTTGCACAATTAAACAATAAACTATTGAATTTTTTAAAAACTATATGGCAGAATATTCTTCTATGGATGAGTACTTAATAATTATGCAACAATATTATATTTTCATGACTTCACAAAAAAAAGTGTGCCCAATTGAGAAAATTACTAGATAATAAATATTCACACTTAATAATATTGGATATAATTTTATATGCAATTAGAATATCAGCTCTTGCTGATTTAAGAGTAGGTATATTCATAACTTTCGATATTTTTTTATAATCATGTGAAGCATAGTGCATTGGTACACCAACTTTATAAGCTGCATAACGCAAGTACTTATGGTTAACGTTCTCTAAGGCATCAATCTGGTATTGCAAATACGGACTCCATATTGCTGAGCAATAATCAAATGTAGGAATACATATGAATAATACAAAGTTCTAAATACATCAACATCATACAAGTCAGACGAAAATCTCTTAATATAATTAATTTTCTTAGTAGCATTATTGATAACAAAATTGATGTGCCCTTGAAAAGTAAAACTAGTATCAAAGAATGCACCAAGATCTTTAATATATTGTACACTAGCCAAAGAATAATCATCAATATTATAAATACTCTCCAATACAGTTGTATCAAAAAAAATAGAATAACACTTAGATTTATTAAAATGCAACCCATTCAATAAGCTCCAAAGAAACAAATAGTCTAGATCTGCCTGCATCAGGACTCTATTACAATCATTAATTATCACTGTAAACAATTCCATGTCATCGACAAACAACAGAATCATCGAAAATTTAATGCCTAAAATAATATCATTAATAAAAAAAAGAAAAAAAACAAGGGTCCCAAAAGATTACCCTGACCAACACCTGATTTATGGTGTAACTGTGGCGTGCCTAGGTGGCGTGCGCCAGGCGTACGCAGGAATTGTGAAGGGTGTGAATTTTGTTAATTTGAATCTTGCTCAGGGATGTGAAGAGAGGCGCACTACAGTCGAAGAGCGAGAGCACGCGAGACTCGGTGAGGCGGACGCGAATACTGCGATTCATGGATTTATAAAAGTACCTGAGCGTATAGAGTGAGTATTGCACCCGTCTATTCATTTGATTGACGTGCTTTTCCCAGCTGAAGAAGTTTTCCAGGTGTATCCCGAGGAGTTTTGTCGAGGTAGTGTATGGAAGTCGTGAGCCGTCAATTACAAGCTGCGGCAAAAGGTCAAGGTCGATTTTCTTGAGGTATGCATCACTAACTATCATTATGGAGGTCTTTCTCACGTTGAGTTGGAGATCGTTTTCTAGTGCCCAAGTGGCGACAGCAGTAGCTGGATGGTTGCAATGAGTTCTTAAAAGGGTGCTATGGTGTGGATTTCGGTGTCATCCGCAAAGATGGAGTGCAGAGAGTATTTCAACCGTTTAGGCAGGTCGTTTATGAAAGTAGAAAATAAGGGTGGGCCCATGGAACTACTCTGAGGTGCTCCTGAAAAGTTATCGCGCCATTTCTCGTAGAAGCCATCTTGCTTCCTTTTTAGTAGGTAACTAGCCCACCTACCTGATTACCCTGTATGAGCACCGTTGTCTGCGCAGCTTTTGTAGCAGTTTCTTGTGCGAGATGGAGTCGAAAGCTTTGCTGAAGTCAAACGATTTGATGCTCAGCTGGCTCTTGTCGTATGCTTCCCTGAGATCCTCGACTAACTTTAGCAGCGCAGTTTGTGTTGAGTGTTGTCTCCAATAGGCTGATTGGAAGCGATCTAGTAGGTTATGATGCGTTATGAACGACGAGTACTGGAAATGTAATACTCGCTCCAGGAGCATCGAGAATTGAGGAAGCTGAGCTATGGGCCTGGTGTCGGACGCGGTTTGTGGGTTTTTGATCTTGGAGAGTGGAGTAATAGCCACCTGCTTCCAAGCCGTGGGAAAGATTCTATTTGCCAGAGAGTAGTTGATGATGCTCGTTGGCTGTGATAGCAATGCCTGAAGGGCCATTTTGAGCATTGTTGAAGATATATTATCGTAGCCCATGCCCTTGGAATCAGTCCTAAAAATAGTGGCAACCTCGTGAATGGACACAGGTTTGAAGTCGAAGATAGGGGCTTGGTGGTTCAGGGGGATATTTAGCATTTCAACGATGTCGCTGTCCAGGAGTGGAGGAGATACCTGTGTTATTAATGCGTAGTGGTCGTTGAGGCTGTCAGCCGAAAATTTCACGAGCAGTGAGGGATTTTTCGGGGCGATGATACCTGCTCGATGTACGGCCTGCCATTTGGCAGCTTGCGTGGTCTGAGCCTCGATGACCTCCAGGATATAGTTTCTTTGGGCATCGGCTAGCTCCTCAGCAATGGTATTACGCAGGGATTTGTACTTCTGTTTGATTGTAGTATTGCCAGTCCTGTCTGCAAGCTGTAGTAGCCTCTTGCGCTCCCTCATCCTGGCCTTGACGTCATCCGGGAGCCAGGGTGGTTTTCTGCGATCCAGCTCGATAAGTGTGAGCGGGGCAAGGGCATCGAATGCCTTGAGCGTAATAGTCGTGAGGGCCTCCACTTGCTTATCAAGCTGCTCGCTTGGCAGCGAGTGGTAGATGTGGTTGCCGTTCTCCAGCAGTAGAGGAAAATCTGCACTGTCTTTGGGTACGTAGTTGGCGTGATCCAACAATGTCGGCGATGCGTGCGATGCAACAGCCTGAGCGATGTGAAAGTGTGGTTGGGCAATTTTTACGTGTTTGAGCTTCTTGGCTGTCAAGTAGGTTACTGGCACTACGGGGGTGGCTATGTCGTAGGTGAGCGCAATTAGGTCGTGGCCATAGGTATGTGGGAACTTTTGAACCCTGTTACCTTAACAGTGTTAAGGTTTCTCACTATCAGCAGGTCTAGGCATGAGTAATAGGTGCCTGCATCAAATGGTCGATGGAAGCTTGGCGTACGGCTTACTAGATGTAGGTGGTGAGCATCCAGTAGGTTAGATAATGTGTGGGTGGCGCGATTCTTCCTTAACATGTCCGTGTTGAAGTCTCTAGTTAGTATGACGTGATCATAGAGTGGTAAGAGGACTGCAAGTGCTTGGAACAGCAAGTATGGGTAGGTCGTGTCTGGTGGCTTGTTCACAACTCCGAAAATAAGTTTTGTGTGCCCGGTGGTGATCTCAGTGATCTGGTACTCAATTGCGCCAATATGGTCGTTGGGTGACTCCGAGAGCACTTTGACAACGAAATCCTCGCGGTGGTAGAAGCCTACACCACCTGCTCCAGTGATCTTCCTGTTGTGAGTGAGCAAGTTGTGACCCTGAATGTTGAAGATTAGTGCCGGTGTGTTGTCCGTGAGAAAGGATTCCGAAAATGCGAGAAGGTCGTATTTATCTACATGTGAGGTGTTGAGCAAGGCCCGAAAGTTACGAGATAGTCTGTCTATGTTGATGTGGGCCACGCTGAGTGGCTGTGAGGGTTCCGGTGGGTGATTTATAATCGAGGTGGTGGTCGGTGGGGTATTTTGAGAGTGGGTTTGCGCTCGGCATTGTCTAGCGGGTTGCGATTGGGTGAAACTGGTTGACTGTAGGGGATGACGTTCAGTTAGCGAGAGATGTGGTAAGATGAAAGATGGGGTGTGCTATGCAAACCTGCTGCGTGCCAATATTCCTCCATGTCAATGATTTGCGACTCATCACTTGGGTGTAGGTTGGCACAGGTTGCCTCGAAGTCTATGAGGTCTTGTTCAGAGAGGATGGTGACCCATGGTGAGAGGTCCTCCTTACGCACTTGAAAGGAAGTGCCTGCTTGTCTGCATACGCCTGAACTGATTTTGTGGGATTTTGCAAAGTCGTGTGCACGACACCAGAGAGCGTACGTCATTGGTGACATGACGGCGTTCATGAAAATGGTAGTTCTGGAGCTGCCTTCAAAGATTGTCCCCATGGTTATGTTTCGTACTCCACCTTTGCCATTCATGACGAAAAATCCCTTGAAGTGCACGAGTTGAATTTCGCTACAAAAGTATTTGGCTGATTTGGTCTCTTGTAGTGAAATACTCTGGTGTCTAGAATTGAGGTTATGGCAGTTTTGCGTTTAATGCGTTGAAGTACCTTAGAAATGACAGCTGTGCGAGCGACATGCGTTTCTTTCTGGGGGGCCAGGACTCCTTTAAACATAATCTCGCAAAAGTCTTGCTCAGTAATGTGGCTGCGAATAGACGTCACGTTGCCAACGAGCGTTTTCATCTTCAACTCGAGCTCACTTTTGTTTCGGTCGGCTCTGGCGCTAACTTTGCTTATATCAGCGCGGAGTACTGCAAGCAGTTTTTTCAGGCTCTCACTATGCTGCTCGCTGTTGAGGTAATCAGCCGCAAGCTCGTCTGCACTCATGGTGACACTAGGAGTGGCAGCTGCTTTGACCGGAGTATTATCCATGGGCAAGGTTGCGCACCTGTACAGCTGCTTTTCGAGTGACCTGCTGTATTTCGGTCGGCGATTGCGCAAAACACTTTTTGATTTTTTTTTCGCCTGGTCAGCCGGTCAATTTCCAGAGAGCGATTGACTCGGGGGAGGGGGGGGGGGCGTGAACATATAAGGAGATTGAGGGCTTGCGGCTTTTTGGCAGGTGTCGCATACAAACGGGAGCGCAGCGTGTGGTGCAATAAAGCACTCAGCGTGAAAGACTGAGGTGCACACAAAACAGAACGAAATTGACTCACCACTATCGATGGTCTGCTGGCACGTTTTGCATGTTGAAAGCGTCTGCTGTGTAGTTGAAACAGGTGTTGACATTACCGGCAGATGCCAGCGACGTGATGTACTGCGCCGCCGTGTGGCCTCTCGGCGCTGGTGGTGCGATACCAATGTTCGCAGCTATTTCACGCACGCAAAAGCCGTCAGGTGTGCCAATTGACGAACACTAAGGATGCGCTGGCAAGGGTTAACCTCAAACTACTGTGCCAACAAAAAAATCGAAGGACACTGGGTGTGCTGCTGCATGCCACTTCTGCAGCCACTGAGAAACGATGCACTAATCGGTGGCATGATTAATTTTTTATCACAGAAGGTGATGTACAGCAGTGCGTACCGGTTTTTAAAGACGGAGCGACGCGGAGATAGGCCACTTGATCGACTAGCAGACGATACCCTCCCAATAATTTCAGAGTATTTCAGATTAGTTTGACAATCAATTAGAACACATAAATTCAGTGGAGTGATATTTATCACAATAGAAAATAACATCATTAGCTATTTTAACTGACATATAAATATTTGAAAAAACGAAATCAAGAATATTGTTGCAAAAAATAAGTTCAGTATTAAATAGAAAAAATTATATAGTTTGCAAATATCATTCAATAATAAAGCTGAGGACCTAATATCTAATTTACTATGATATCCAGAATTATAGGAATATTTAGAATTAGAAAACCACTTATAACCTGGTAAATTAAAACCACTCAATAGAATGCATTCACAAACATCAGTATAACCTAAAAATTTATAAAGTGGGTCTGAAAATTTTCAATAAAGCAAGTACAATAGTCATAAGAAAATGATGGTGAAATATAAGCAGCTCCAATCAACAAATTATCATTATTTATCTTAAGTTTAATAAACAAAAACTCAAAAAAGTTATTGGCAAGTGGAATGAAAGCAGAATTAGAACTCTTCCTAACTGCTACAAACACTCCACCACCACCATTCTTATGACTAGTAAAAATAGATCTATCAGATCTGAAAACTAATTAATCGGACTCAGCTCTGAATCTTGAATCTTCTCACTAAGCCAAGTCTATGTTAATACGATGATATCAGCTTCATCAATCAGATAAATATTTGTCCTTAACTGATCCAATCTTCCTAGAATACTATGTATGTTTTAAAAGTATATAGTGATGTAGCTTAACTGAAAGGATTGTCATTCAGTAGATACAGAATCTCCAACATCTTGATTAGTAGTTTTGTTATTTTGGTTAACACAGATAGTAGGTTTTTTCTTCATATATTTAATGCTGGGGGGGGGGGGGGAGGGGCCTGCTTGCTCCGCTCAAGAACCCCCTAATTATAATTGCCTACAATATTATTTAATGATAAAAAAAAAATTTTAGCAAACATTTGAAGCACACGATCGAAATAGTAATAAGTAAGTTCTATTTGTGGTTATTAAATAATCATAAGACTAAATTGCTTAAAAAAAAAATTTTTTTAATCAGCTACGCAAACTCATGAGGTAGTCTTTAATATAGACTTTTATTTCTTTTTTTCATAATTTTCAGTAAAAATTTTCCCAAGGCTTAATTAGATCTAATATTGATAAACGAAGATATAAATTAATTTAATAAAAGTTAGAGTGTCAGTGTTAGGTACATACATACATTTTTGGTAACTCATAAAAAATATTTAAGTATCAACTGGAATTTCAAACCAATTCATTAGATCTTACACACGTAAAAATATTTTCTAGGGCTTCTTTCGTTTATGGTGGGCAAATTAGATAAATTCATGTTAAATCGACATTAACAAAACCCTGCTCGCTACGGTCGCCAACCCCCTAACTATAATTTATAAGTATAAAAATTAATCAGTCGTAATACCCCTAGTGCTTCAAAATTGTCGATAATTTTCTGACTGTGTTTTGTTGCACAGCAACGAGGGGGGCAACTTTGGCAGGTTAAAAATCACGAGCGCGAAGCTCAAATGATTTTTGGTCAAACTTGCCCCGCGACTTGCTGTGCAAAAAAACTGGAGAAAAATTATCTAAAATTTTCGAGCACAAGGGGTATTCGGCTGTATTATTTTCCCCAGCTGAATTCCAACCCATAGAAATGCTGTATTATACATTTTTGCGGATATAGTTCTATTACTATTTGTTTACTATGAATATACCTGTGAATACTCATATATAGGTATACACTTCACTGACTCGGGTCCAACCCAAAAGTTGAATTGAACAAGTCCAACAATTCGAGTTGCCATGCAACTATTTGGAAATATCCGAAAAATTATCGAAATAATTTTACCCACACCCCTCCGTCAAATGTCAAATGCGGGGTTTCTATTGGTTGAAATTCAGCTTGGGAAAATAATCAAAACAATACGTAAGCTCTATGTTTGGTAAGATAATAAAAAGACTTAAGTGCTTAAAATCAATAAAAATTAGACACGAGAGTTCAGTTTGAACTTTACTTACATCATAGTTTGATTCATAACCTTACCAACCTTACTTAATTTTTCATCTTTGACCACCTAACAGATTTTAATCTGAGCCACATTAATGACCTTACTAATTTCACTTACTTCAAATACTTATAATAATCTTGATTATTAGGATAGGAATTTGACAATAACATAAAATGTTTGGTTGCTTTGTAAACAAAGTTTTTAAGATTTATTATTTACACTATTTACAATTTTTACAATATCATCCTACCTGTAAATAAAGAAACGACAACTAAAGTTTATTATTCACTATTGTCAATTCCTAATTTACACTTATACTATTTCTTTCAATAATTAGTGATAGCACATGTTTTTATAATTTTTACTATTCTGCTGTCTCTCTCTCTCTTATGGTAAAGCCCTCTCTATTGGTCCAGACGGGATCTACCTTAGCCACGGTCGTAAGAGCGTGGGAAATTTGAATTAGGGAATATATTACCCTTACATCTCCCCTCCAGGGGAAGAAAATTCACGAACGAGAATTTTCTCAGATATCTTCTTCCTGCCTTTCTTCATTAGGTGCTGGAATCAGCTTCGTTATGTGGAAAAAATTAGACTCGGCTTTTTTTCTTCCAATATTTATTTTGTAGATTGAGTCTGACAGTTTTTCTATAATTTTGAAAGGACCTGTTCTCTTTTCGTCGAGTTTTTTTCTGTTAAGTTTATTTCCATTTTCCACGAAAACTGCATCCCCAACTTTAAATTCATGGTATTTTCTGTTTTTATCGAAAATTTTTTTATTATAGTTGTGGGATTTGATGGAGTTTTCCAAGGCTGTTTGTCTATCTTCCAACCATTTTTCTCTCTTTAATTCTTGTTTTAGCTCATCTGGGAGAATCGAAACATCTGAGCCTTCTAACAAGTATTTTGGTGCGAATCCGGTAACTGAGTGTTCTGTAGTATTGTATTTCTCTACGCATTCTTGCGCTGTCATCGTCCAAGCTCGCTTGTTTCCTTCTTCGTTTATTTTACACCTTATCTTATTAACTAACGTTTGATTCAACCTCTTATTGAGTCCATTTGAAAATGGTGAATCCACCGCTGTAAAAACCATTTTTATATTTTTTTCATCCAGAAATTCCTGGATATTGATCCGATAAAACTAAGTCAACTTGGTTGTCTTCTGTGACATTTCCGACTAGTTTCTTAAAATCATTTGCGACTTGCGTTTTTGACGTCAGAATGTATGCATACCTTGTGTAATGGTCAACCAAAAGGTGTAGGTATTTTTTTGTAGAGCGGGACCCACCAAATCCACCTATTGTATCCAGTGAAATTATCTCGAATGGTGTTGTAGCAGGACCTAAATATGACATCAGACCCACCTTTTGTTGACCTCTTGTTTTTATTTTTTATACATGTCTCACAGGTCTTGCTAATATACTTTATATTTTTTGTTAGATTTTTTGCTGTATAGAATGAAGATATTTTTTTTTGCAATTGTTTTACTCCAATGTGGCACCAGCTATCGTGGACATTTTTTATAAATTTTATGCTGAACTCTTCTCTTTTTTCCGTGTTTTTTTAAAGTGTATTCCATTTTTCTCTACTAGCCTATCCTTTCTCTGTTGTATATATTCGTTATTCTGTTGATCATTTTCAATATCTTTTATTTCCAGAAAGTTCACGACTTTCAGTTGCTCATCTTTATTTTCGTGACATTCTAATACCGGATTTCTGCTTAGGCAATCTGCTTCTACGTTATCTTTCCCAGGCGAGTATTTTACTTGAAAATCATATTTAGACAGGTAATAAGTCAAGTCACCCAGTTTTTCGTCTGTTCTAGACTTCAGATTCATACCTTCAAGGGGTTTATGGTCTGTAAAGACTAAAAATGATTTACCTATGAGCCAGTATTGCCAGAATCGTACAGCTTCCTTAATAACTAAGCACTCGAGGTAGATAGCTTTCTTCCTTTTTTGTGCTTGATTTAGTTTTTTCGAAAAAAAAACGCAACCAGTTTTATTTCTCCATTTTTTTGTACCTACTTCAACACTGCTCCAACTCCCAGTAAGCTTGCATCCGTATGGATATGGATCGGTAAGTCCTTATCGAAGATTTCTAGAACTGGCTCCAAAATTAGTATGTTTTTTATTTTATCAAAGGATTCTTGGCATTCTTTAGTCCACAAAAATTTCTGATTCTTAGTAGGTTGTGTAATGGTTCTAAAATCATTGCCCTTCCTGATACATATTCTCTATTGAAGTTTATCTTTCCTAGGAATTGCCTAATGTGTTTTTTCGTTTCTGGTTTGGCAAATTCTTTTATTGCCACAAGATTATCTTTTCTCGGTTTTATCGTTTTATTCTTTATAATATGACCCAGATATTTGGCATAGTCTTTTGCGAAGGAGCACTTCTGAAATTTTAATCTAAAACCTTCCTTCTCTATTGCTTGCAGGAGTGCATTCAGGTGTTGTATATCCAAAATTGATGCATAATCTGGACTTTTTTTTTCTTCTTTCTTATTCACTAGCGTCACTGGGGCCGCAAACGGGCTATATGACTCTTCTATCAGCCCTTTTGTTAACAGCTGTGCTACCTGGCCTTCTATTTCTTTCTTATCGTCCAGACTACACCTGTAAGGTCTTTTACTACAGTATTTATCTATCGCTAAGTCAATGCGGGTTTCATAGTCTTTCACTGTCCCTACATCATATTTATTTTTTGCAAAGATTGAGGCATACTTGTCTATCAATTTATTAATTTCATCTTTTTGCTGTGTGCTCAGATGGTTTATTTTAATTTTAAAATCTTTTTCATTAACGTGTTCGTTAAAATTAACTACAATTTCTTGTTCATATTTCACATCTTCTTTCATTTTTAATAGCTCTGTCTTTACTTTATGAGAGAGACTATTATATTTATTCTCTAAAAAATTTTTATCTGTATTAGTTTTGGAACTTTCGTCCATTTCAATTTCTTCCTTTATTTCTGGACTTATTTTTTGAGTTATTTTCAGGTCCTCATCTTGAATTAAATGAAAATCCCTGATTAAATCTAGTCCAATTAAAAATTCATATTTGAAGTTTTCATTATTCACTACAAAACATCTACTTCTTTTTCTATGTTTAGAATTTTTATTTTCACAGTAACTATTCCTTCAGTCTTATTCACACCATTAATTGTTCTCAAATTTGCCTTATATTTATTTTTTCTCTTCCTTTGTCTCAACTTCAACAATTTTGCATTTATTAATGAAACATTTGAACCTGACTCATAAATTTCTGTCATTTCTGTTGTTTCATTCAGTAACAATTTGAGTTCAATTATTGGTTGGATATTTAGTTTTTTGGATCAGTGGCATTCAACTCCAATTCCAAAATGGAGCTATTAGAATTTTGATTTTCATTACCTTTGTTGAACCAGCAATCTTCTTCAGCGTGGAAACGTACACCTTTGTTTTTACTCGTACATATCTTGCAAGGTTTTTTTTCCATCTTTTCTTTTGTTTCTTTATTTTTTATAAACTTTTTATTTTCATTGTTTTTCTTGCTAGCCAGGTGTTCCAGTGTGCCAATTTCATTAAATAAATCTTATGTTTGTTTTAATGTTTCTCTGTCAATTTTATCTGACACATAATTTGGTAAACCCATAGCTATAAGATTTATTAATGTGTCATGATCAATTGCTTTATTAATTTGTAGCAAAAGTTTTTCTTTCTTCAAAGCATAATCTAACAATGAACCACGCTGATCTAATCTACGCTGATCTGGAGTCGTTACTGAAACCTACAGAAAACCAACCCGCAATTCATGATCATCAGGCTTTTAGCATCGGGTATTTTTTGAAAAATAGTTACGATGACACGCAGTCCTACTATAGAAGTGACAGACAGACGAGTGATGATCAGACGACTCCAGCCCAGTGGTTTGTGAAAGAGTTAAAAAGAATAGCTGTTGAATTGGAAAAGCAGTACAAAAACACAAGACCTATGATTTTCACAGAGCCATATGCGCATGACTTTTATAGTGCGAAAGTGTGCTATTTGTGTCAAAAACCATTCTTAGAAAGACAAAAAATGTCGCGATCACTGTCATATAACAGGTGTTTATACGGGCACCCTGCACAACCGGTGCAACCTTAACCTACAAATCAAAAAATTCGTGCCCATTCTATGTCACAACCTATCTGGGTACGATTCGCACTTTTTGATTCAAGAGTTGGCTTCCAATGAAATTCTCAATGGTTGCATTACTCTTATCGCTGAGAATAAGGGCAAATACATTTCTTTTACAAAGCACATAGACGGCAGTGATATCAACTTCAGATTCTTAGACTCCATACGTTTCATGGCATCGTCGTTGGATAAGCTGGCCAGCTATCTCCCCATTAAGGATACCACGACAAGAGTTTTTTAAGAAGCCGGCTACACCGATAATCAAGTGAATTTGCTAACAAAAAAGGGTATTTTCCGGTACGAGTACATCACAGATTTTTCAAAGTTGGAGGAGAGCAGTTTACCTGAAAAAGATGCTTTCAAGAGTCATTAACAGGATGATGGGGACTATGCTCACACTCATGAGGTATGGAACAAGCTCAAAATTCAAACTCTTGGGCAGTTTCTTTATGGTTTATCTCAAAACCGACGTTCTCTTGTTGGTGGATATATTTGAAAACTTCCGGTCTACGTACTTAGAGGCTTATCAATTGGATCCTTGTCATTATAACACAATACCTGGTTTGAGTTGGTCGGCAATTTTAAAAATAACTAATATAGAGCTTGAATTGCTCACAGACATCGACATGCTGATGTTTGTGGAGCGGGGAATCAGAGGCGGGATTTCACAATGCTCAAACCGATATGCAGAAGCGAATACATGGAAAAAGGTTATGATTCTACCAAAGAAGAAACTTCCCTGCTCTAAGTAGATGCTAACAATTTATACGGGTATTTGTTTATGCATTTAAATATTTTATATACTCCTTATTTGATTTTAATCGCATGTCTCATTACAGCTGGGCTATGACACAGTATCTCCCTTATGGAGGGATAAAGTGGATTCAAGATCTGAGCAATCCAGATTTTTACGTTGTTCCTGAAGACAATGATATTGGTTATTTGTTTGAGGTGGATTTGGAAATTTACGAATCTCTTCATGAAAAATTCAGGGACCTACCATTTTGTGCTGAGAACAAATGTCCGCCAAACTCTAAACAGAAAAAGTTATTAACAACTCTAGACAACAAAGAAAGGTACATTATACATTACAAAGCACTCATTCAGGCTCGAAAGCAGGGTATTAAGGTCACAAAAATTCACCGCGCTCTGAAATTCAATCAATCTGCTTGGTTAAAAGTCTATGTGGATTTCAACACTGCTAAAAGGACCGCTACTACAAATGACTTTGAGCAAAATCTATTCAAACTTCTTGTGAATGCTATCTTTGGAAAATCAATCCAAAATATGAGAACAGAAGGACATAAGACCTGTCACGGGTTGGGATGGTCGCTATGGTGCCGAGGCTTGTATTGTCAGTCCTGATTTTCACGGCATGGCTGTGATAAACGAAAATTTTGCAATCATTCAAAAGAAATGGACTGAGATAGAAATCAAGCAATCAATTTACATTGGGGTTAGCATCTTGGACATCTCGAAAATATTAATGTACGATTTCCACTACTGTAAGATGAAGGAATGGGTTGAATCGATTGAGTTGTGTTATATGGATACTGATTCTTTTATATATAAAATCAAGAGTACCAACATCTACGAAGTCATAAAAGAGCATTCTGAATGGTTTGATACTTCCAATTTCCCAGAAGACAATCAATTTGGGACTACACTACAAAATGCTAAAGTGGTTGGTAAATTCAAGAATGAGACTTCCTCGAATATTTTGACTCACTTCATTGGGTTGAGGAGCAAGATGTACTCTTTGTTAATCGAAAACGAACTGCCTGTAATGAAAGCAAAAGGAATCAAGGCATCAGCAATGAGAACCATCACTTTCGAGAACTACAAAGAGTGTCTCTTTGAAGAAACCATCATGAAATGTGTTCAGACCACAATTCGCTCAAGAAAACACAATGTATGCACCGAAATTTGGGAGAAAGTTTCTTTGAATTTATTTGACAACAAGCGTTTCATAATTCCGGGAAGCACAAAAACTCTCCCCTGGGGACACAAAAATATTCAAAAATTTCAGGAGAAAGATTTTGAAAATATTGGTGTTGAGGAAGCACAATGTATAGAAATTCCCCGGACCGAAACTGTTCCCTTGGATCCTGAAAAAATTCCAAATTTTCAAGAGAAAGATTTTGACAATATTGAGGAAGCACTACTTAAAGAGCTGCCTCGGCAAGATGAAGTCATTCTTTTGGGCAACGAGTCATTACGACGAGCTAGTAACCAGACTTCAACAACCAGTCAACGAATCTGATTTTTTAGACGTTCCTCTCGATATATATTTTTTCAAAGAGTTCGAGGAACTCGACGAGCTCATTGAAAATTCACCTTCACCCATCAAGAAAGTCCGCTATTTTTAGGTAAGTAAATTTCAAAGTTTTTTCAAGAATCTAGACATTATTCTCTTCATAAATTTTTCAAATTAAAAAAAAAAAAAATTCTTTTTAAGACTCTAAAAAAAAAAAAAAAAATTTATTCTCTTGAAAATTTTTTAAAATTTTCAACTTGACTTTTAAAAATTAATTTAATAATAATTTTAATTTTTTTTTCTCAGAAAATGGATATCAATACTCTTAACACCCTAGCATCCAACACCTATCTCTCCAGAAAATCTTGGGATGCATTGGAAGTCAATGGAAACTACATGGTTACTGAAATTAAAAAAGTCAACTCACGCTATGGAAAGAAGATGATTTTCATTATGAATGAAAAAACTACATAGTTCCAAATATTTCTGCCTGTGCGAATTTCCAATGCACTTTATGAAAATGATGATATTTATAATAAGTTAACAGAAGCTGCAAATAAATACGAGCTTTTTATCCAAAATTTAAATAACAGTAAATTTGTATTTACAACTTAATTTTAATAAGTGAATGTAAAAGTTAAATATATTTAATTATCTTTTTTTTTCACTCTTTTTATAAAAAATTATTAGATAGATTAAAATTATAAATCATTTTTATGAATCCAACTATTTTCTTTATTATCAAAACCTAACCATTTTACAAATAAATTATCTCCTCTTTTTTTTTAAGTACTTTTTCTACTAAATAAACATCAGGGTATTCAACTCTTAACAGTTCCTGTTCATAAAAGCAACCATCAACATTCCCATTCTGATGATTTTTTAAATGGTAAGTAATCGGTTTTGTATTGAGAACTTTATGGATTGTGAAAATAGCAGTAGACCAATTAGGTGTATAACCTTTTTCAAATAATCGTTTTATTTTACTGACTCTAACTTTATCACCAATTTTAAATTTTATCTTCTTTGGAAATTTTCTATTATCCTTAAAACGCTGTAGAACTTTAGCTTCATTGGCAGCAGAGACATCTATTGGTTTCATTAAAGCCGTTCTATGTTTTGTATTGTTATAAGCTTCAATTAATTTTGGTAACAGATCGAGCCACTTGTAAGTTTCTTGTAAACTAAATTCAGCCCACATCTTGGTCTTCAATGTACGATTGAATCGTTCACACATGGAAGCTTTGATGTTACTAAAAGTTGAGTAAAAGTTAATTTTATACTTTTTCATAAGACGATCAAGTTTTCATTGTAAAATTCTTTTCCTCTGTCGGCGTGTAAATTTTTTGGAACCCGATCTTGTTTGAGAATAGATCGCATGGCTGCTGTCACATCTTCACCAGATTTTGTTTTTACGGGTACGGCCCTAGTGTATTTTGAAAATACATCCACTGTAGTGAGCATGAATTTGAAACCTTTGTTCTCTCTTGAATATGGTTGCATCTCCACAAGGTCACATTCCCATGTTTCATCTAAACCTCGAACATCAAATTTTCTTCTCGGATAGTTACGACAAGCAGGCTTGTGAAGTTCTTCTACCACAACTTGTTTTTAATCATGGTTATAGTCAATTCTAGCGTTTATTTCAAGGATACTTTTGTCGATGTTCTGTCGCCTTCAGCTAACTTAAACAGTTCATTAAATCTTTTCTGAATGTTATCGTTTATTTCACTTGTGTGATTGTTTAAAAGAGAACTTAAGTCATCTACATCGTTTCTTAATCTTTTTGTAATCTCATGCAGACTTTGAAGTTTCAATCCAATCAGGTTTTTAAGAGTTTGTAAATTAACTGCGTTGGATTCTAGAGGTTCAGCTAGGTTGCAAAGTCGCTTGCCTTCTGCATCAAACTGACCGGTTTCGGTTAATTTATGAACTATAGCTGGAGCACCTCGAGCACCCTCTGTATTTTTCTTCAAAGCACGTCCAAACACGTCGACACTCATTTTGATACTGATGTAGAATTATTGAAATCAGATCAATATATATAGCCTGCTTCTCGGAGTGCTTCGGTGATTGGGTGAATTTCATTTTCATGATTATAATTACCAGCTGATCTTTCTGCAACCAAAAGCTGAAGACGTTCCACGAGCTCATTAGGATCATCCCAATAAACTAAGTCTGTAATATCCTCATAACATCAGCAACAGGCGAGAAGTCGCTACGCGCATGCGTCAAATTATTGATCCACTACCGAGCAGCTGAGCTGACTAGTTGCTTGTCGCTGTAGCACTTGTACAGTCACATTCTTATAATTAAACCTGATATTATTACATTTTTACACCTGATTATTTATTGAGCAAACCTTTATTGGGTGAAGGTCCAATACTATTAGGGCGACAGTGGTTGAAGGAGTTTGAGTTGTGGCCATTGAAGTTGGATTATTTTACAGAATCGGGAGTAAATAAAATTTGTACAGATGAAACATTTTAAAGTGATGAGTTTTCAAAACAATTTTCGAACAAATTCGCCATCGAATTTTGACGCTGAATGCAAGGACAACTTTGTAGGAAAAAATTATATTAATCAAATGGTCAAAACTCGATTAGAGGAATTTTCCTTAGGGGGGAAAGTGAGCGAGCATGATGTGAACGCGAGAAAAAGCGGGGAACCAGTAACTCTGCCACGAAGATCGGAAAGACTAATCGGTAAAAAAAAAAACTATGTAACGGCAGTAAAATTGGTATGTAAAGTAGCGAACTCATGAGAATTGAATGCTGTTATAATTAAATATAAGTTTGATCATTTTACGATTCGAATGATATGAATTTACAATGTAATGATAAGGCGGAAATTAAAAGGGGGAGAATTGTAATAGCCTCATAACAGCAGCAACAGGCGAGTAGTCGCTACGCGCATGCGTCAAATTATTGATCCGCTACCGAGCAGCTGAGCTGAGTAGTTGCTTGCCACTGTAGCACTTGTACAGTCTCATTCTTATAATTAAACCTGATATTATTACATTTTTACACCTGATTATTTATTGAGCAAACCCTTATCCACCTCATCCTTATGATACGACAAAGTCCATCCGAGTATTACGTTGAGCAACTTTGTATCAAAGTAAGAGATCACTCCCGGAATGCACAGTTGGTTCGAACATGTGCTTATTTACATGATTATATTTTCAACTGGTTACATGTTTTTTTAATTGCCATTGGTATTTTTGTGAGCATTTGATTCCTCAAGAATTTTTTGATAGTTTGATTCATCATTTATTGAAAATTTTTCGGGATTCTTTTTTACAATAAGATCTTGCAACCCTTGAGTTCTTGGAAATGATTTATTATTTACGAAAATCTTATCTTACGAAAATCGTAAAGTTGCATTCCCAAGCTCATACCCTTGCTTTATTTTCTTAATTCCATATCGTTTATCTTGCTCTGCTGCAACGAGTTCGATTTCTTCTCCAAAGGAATTTTCTCCAATAGATTGATTTAAACTTGTATTGTTTGGAATTATCAAAGAGTGATTAGGTAATTGAAAATCCGTTTTAAATGTATCATTTTGAAAATCCTAAAATTTTTCTTCTTTTTTCGGAGGATCTGATTTTTTTTATGATTCATTTGATTTACGAGTTCTTGCAGAGGAGTAATGGGGTTTGAACGTTTCATTCAAAGCTTGTTCAGCATCATCTCTTTGAGATTTAAGTAATTATATTTATGCTTTACAGCTTCACGTGTTTTGACAAGCTGTTCAAGAATACTTTTTTCTCTTTCTATGTATATGAGACATGTTGTCACGGTTAAATCTATCTATATTTATAGCAAAATTATCAAAGCATTTGCGATATCGACCACTATTTATGGGTCTGTTCTTATCTATGACAGCAAATGTATGATTATCTTTCCTAAATTCTGAACAAAAATTTCTAAAATTTATGTAAGGCATATCAGTGTTGACGTGATCGTCGTACACATGTTTCAAATTAACATCATCTTGTCTAAATAATACGAGTAGATTAAAATTATCTCGCACAATATGTTTTGGTATGTACTTGAGCGTATGATTGACATAGATAGAAAGAATCCACTTTAGCATGTCTACCCATACAGAAGAATGCTTTCACGTTATCCATTTTATCACATGCAACGTCATCAAGAATCATGATTGAATTTGGAAGAGCACCTTGAAGTGATATAACATCTTCATGTTCACTAAATGGGAAATATTTTACACCGTCTATGGGTTCCAAAAGATCTTTCAAGAATTTGTTTTTAGGTTGGTTAGGGGATTTTGAGTAAACATACACAATCTCGAATCTGAGACTATATTCTTGCGTGATGAGAGACAATAAACTATTGGTCTTTCCACAGCTAGATGGACCACAGAATACTGCTCTTATAGTATCTGGCAGTAAATCTCCATGTCTCTTGATCTTTTTCTCCTCTTTGACTATTGTGTCAAAATTCAAGACGGGAAGTTTCTTGGAACTTGGTAAGAAATCCATGTTAATTATTTAAACTCTAAATAAAGACTGTTCTGAAAAGCTATAAATACAGGGTTTCTATAGCATTCAAGTCAGTCGTTCATGAACTTTTGATGAGTAATGATCATACACAAGAAGAAAAAAGGTTGTGGTCTAGTAAATAAGCTTATTAATAAACTTCCCGTTGAAGTCCATCTCCCAGGGTATCAGTATTGTGGACCTGGAACGAAATTGGCTAAACGTTTGGCACGTGGTGATCCTGGAATAAATTTATTAGACTCAGCTTGCAAGGACCACGACATAGCTTATTCTCAGAATAGTGAAAATTTAGAGGCTAGACACGAAGCAGATCAAGTTCTCGCAAATAAAGCTTTGGGTAGAGTATTATCAAAAGAAGCAAGTATTGGTGAAAGAACGGCAGCATACGCTGTTACTAACGCGATGAATTTAAAAACCAAACTCGGACGGGGTCTGAAGAAGACTAAAAGAAAAACAATAAAAAGAAAAACAACAAAAGGAAAAACAACAAAAGGAAAAACAATAAAAAGAAAAACAACAAAAAGAAAATAAAAAAAGCCAACAACTTCTTTGAAACAAATAATCAATGCCGAAAAATCAAATACTACAGGAAAATGTGGCAAAAAAGCTCAGCAATTATGAATGCTCGGAAAGCTATAAAAAAAGCTGGTGGTAAGAATAGGGTTGGCAACCAGTACTTTAAAAATATATATTTTTTTTAAGCACTTGATTTTTAATGAATTTTAACATTTTTTGAAGAATTTTTAAATCAAAATTGAGCAAGAAGAAAATTAAAAAAAGTTTTTAAAACTACGGGTTGATGTCGTCATTGACCCGAAATTCCATTAAAAGTATATCTATATATATTGAAATTAAAAAAAATTTAAATACTTGTAGTTCCTTAAATTTTAGTTTTTTTTTTTTTTTTTTTAAAGAAAAAATACGTGTCGATTATTTTTCGATATTTTAACTAAATAAGCAAACAATATTATAAATTTCAAAAAGTTGCCAACCCTATTAGGTTAAAATACCAAAAATTCTTCCAGTTTCAGAGAAAATCGGTGGCTTTTTACCATATCTGATTCCTCTTTTTACTGGATTAAGTGCAACAGGTGCACTTACTGGTGGTGCAGCTGAAGTAGCCAAAGCAATTAATCAAGCCAAGGCATTGAAAGAACAATTGGAAGAAAATCATCGACATAATAAATCCATGGAAGCTGTAGCACTAGAAAAAGGTTTATAATTGAAACCATATGATATAGGTTATGGTCTGTACCTTAAGGGAGGGGGGGTCTACCCTAGACAGTTTCAAAAAATCGATTTTTTTTTCTGATAGTACAATATCTCAAGAATGTTGTGTTAAGATTTTGAGTCATTCTGAGTTGATCTCATTAAGTTACAGCCTTTCTCGTGCGACGTCTTTTAGCCTGCTCGGAGCGGCTGCACGAAACTTTAAACGCGTTTTTCTCAAAACTAGTATTTTCAAAGTCGGTGAGGAAAATATCTTCACAACCTCTGCACCGATCGTTCTAAAATTTTAACCACGTCTTTATTACATACTTTTCCAAGTATTAACACATCGTCACACTGCCTTGCTTACGCGATTTCCAGTAAATAACATTCCCAAAAACTCTCACTACATAGCCTGTAGTTGATTTTCGATCAACTTTATCGCCAGCCCACTCAGCATCAATAAAGCAATCTAGCACGTCAGCGGTTAAATTTCTTACGTACGTCAACTTCAGATCTTTCGTCAAAAATAAGTACTTCAAAATTCTCAACGCATACTTGTAATGAGAATCATGATAACTTTTCTGAAATCTACTCAAGTCATTTACACTATAACTCACATCTAATCGTGTTCCCGTACTAAGGTATAATAAAGCTCCGATCAAATTGCTATACTTCAGATCATTTGATGCTGGCTGTGCAGGCTCCACACATAAGTTTTGTTCCATTGGTGTACAATAAAGTTTCGCACCCAAAATATTATATTTTCTCGCTAGTGAATTTATATAATCACTCTGATCGAGTGTCATAACACATTTCTTACAACCATACTTAATATTTATCCCCAAATAAGTATTTACTTCCCCCATATCTTTCATAGAACAGTATCAAATATACTGTATCATCATTTTCAAAGTTCATGTATAAACAGTCATCGTTCTCACTTCTCTCAAATTTAAATTCTTTCATAAATTCATCAAAACACTCATACCAAGTCGTCGGGTTCTCTCTCAACCCGTATAAAGCTTTAATTAATTTGTAAACTCTATTTAACCCGTCTTGATGACCCATTGGTTGCTTTACAAATACTTCCGACTTTACCAGACCATTTATAGAAGCTGTCTATACGCCCATCTTATTTATTATTAAGCCATTTTGGCAACAATAAGCTAACAAAAATTTTAAAGTCTGTATTCTAGCAACGGGAGAATACAAATCCTCAAGCACTTCAGTTTGCTGAAAACCTCTAACAACAAATCGTGTTTTTTTTTTTGTATTGCCGGATTTATTTGTAAAAACCCATTTTAAATCTAACAATTTTTTATTTTTCGGCATTTCTACTAGTTCCCAAGTTCTATTTTTAATCAAACAATTAATTTCTTTATTCATAGTCTGTGACTAATCAAATTTTCATCATTTTCAATGATGTCCAGATGTCTGGCTCTAACTATTTTACCATTTCACAAAACTCTGTATTTAACGTGGTTATAACCAAGTAAAATTCCTAAATCACCCTGCTAGAAATTTCAGCAGAATTTCACCAGAAGGCGAGAAAAATTTGCTTGGATCTGCCCAGATTCTGCTGAAAATCTGCTGAAATTTTTCACTCATTTCTAGCAGGGCAGGCTTTCTAAATTCTACCGTCACTAACCTTGACATTAATTGGCTTTTTCAAAACCATAGATTCACAAAAAAAGGATTCATCATTAATAATGTGGCCTGAGCAACCACTGTCTAATATTCAATCTATTTTATTTGTATCACAGTTATATATATATATCAACAACATGATTATCAAATTTATCACCGTCTGTTAAATACGTAAAAAAAAGTTCTTCACCTGATCATTCGTGCTGTCGTTTTCGGTGTTACTATACCTCGCGTTGTGCTGAGTCGCTCGCTTTTGGAGCTGCCAGTTCCTGCTTCCGCAATTTGAGTGTTGTCGATTACCTCTGCCGCCATGCCCTTGAAACTGCTGAGACTGCGGCCGTTGTTGCTGTTTCTGCTGTGCCTCTTGTGCACCTCCTTACCAAAAAGTATTGTTGTTTTTGGTCTACTTGTTTCTACAATTTTTTTTCAAGTGTATGGGCTTACCACACCTATAGCAACTGAATTTATTTAAACTTTCTGCTTGAAATGCAGTACACTTTTTCCTATTTGATTCACTTAGGTTTCGAGTTTCCCACATGCTTATTTTATTTTTCAAGAACTCGCTATTTCTATCTTCTGTTGATAGAGCATCTACCAGATCACCAATGTAGCTTAAGGATTCTAGCAAAGTTCTCAGCATGTAATTTAATTTTTCTGCCTTGTTGACTTTTCCTCCAGCATTTTTCAAGTCATTTATGGTCTTCTCAAAATCACAAAAAAAATGAACTTGAGTTGTCATAATTTTTGAATTTCATCTGGTCGAGCTTGTTTCTTACACAGATTTGCATGGCTGTAGATTATTTGAAATACTTTTTGTCAAGCTTCTTCATTATTTTCCGAGCGAATTTTCTCAAAGCACCTGCGAGCTGTTGGTGAGAGCTCCCTAAAGCCAGGGCAAAACACAATGCAATGAGAGCCTTCACAATAAGAGCAAGGGCACTAGGTTATCCTTGCAAGTTGAGCTTTCCTGGGCTCACACCCTGTGGGTCACCGATCCTAACGAAACTTTGGGGATCGCTTTCTAATATTAAAAAATAAAGAAATCCATCAATAATTCCGTCCAATGGGGCCCTGATATCGATTTGCCATATAGCTCATATGGCATTTTTAGCACTTTCTCAGTTTTTTAGCTAATTTTTCAAAAACTCCTCTTCAAAGCCTATTGCACTTACAGAATTCTGAAACATCGCATTCTCTTTGTTTTTTCATTTACTTTCAAGGAAAAATATTCTTAAGTTGACTTTTGATGAGTTTGACCTTGGGCTAAGAAGATTTCTAAAAGCATTTTTTATGGTTTTTTGGTTTTTTTAAACTTTAATTGAGCATGATCATCTTTTTAATTAAAGCGATGTCTCAGAATATTTTTTCTCAAAAATTCATAAAAAAACAAAAAGAATGCGAGGTTGCAGAATTCTGTACGTGCAATAGGCTTTGAACAGGAATTTTTGGAAAATTAGCTTGTTTAAATACTTTAAGAGATTTTTGTGGTTTTTAGCTAATTTTCCGAAAATTCCTGTTCAAAGCCTATTGTTGCACGTACAGAATTCTGTAATCTCGCATTCTTTTTGCTTTTTTATGAATTTTTGAAAAAAAATATTCTGAGACATCGCTTTAATAAAGATGTTCATGTAAAATTAAAGTTTAAAAAAAACAAAAAACCCTAAAAAATGCTTTTAAAAATTCTCTTAGCACAGGGTCAAACTCATCAAAAGTAAACTTAAAAATATTTTTTCTTGAAAGTAAATGAAAAAACAAAGAGAATGCAAGGTTGCAGAATTCTGTAAGTGTAATAGGCTTTGAAGAGGAATTTTTGAAAAATTAGCTAAAAAGTGCTAAAAATGTCATATGAGCATTATAGCAAATCGATATCAAGGCCCCATTGGACAGAATTATTGATGGATTTCTTCATTTTTGGATTTTACCAAACCAAAGTTTCGTTAGGATCGATGACCTGCAGGGTGTAGCCTCTCCTTGTCAGTAGCGATGTGGCCTCTCGAAGCGCCAACATGAGCCTTGGCGGGTTTGACGGTGTATTGAGTAATCCCCTGAGCTTATCCACCAGATGAACCAATTTCGTTTTGAGTTGAGCTTTCGACTTGCTCACGGATTCGAATACGTCCCATGAGGAATCGTTCGAGCTTTGCAAAGCTGGGAAATTCCGATGAGTTAGACAGAGAAGTTTCCCACTGTTCCATAGAGAGTCTATTCAGGAGGCTGATGCCCTTGGCTGTGAGAAGACAGTCTCCTAACTCTTCTCGTAGAACATAAGTCATTAGAGATTTCCTAATGCCAGAAAGTGAGGAGACCATAGTGTTGAGTGACGCCGAATTCTTTGGTTGCACATAAGCCAACCTGTTGAGCTTGCCAATGTGTTCGGTTATGAGATACCTCTCATTCTCATACCGAGAAAGCAGAGTATTCCAAGTGAGCTGCAAACTTTCATCGTTGAGAGAAAAGGTGCTCATCAGAGACAAGGGCTCTCCTGACTAGGAGCTCCAGCATAACCGCGGGACAGTATGATACCAGGTGAGAATGGTCCTTGTGGAAGGCATCCATTATTTTCAGCACTGAGTTGTTCCAGGTACTGAGCTAAAGCAGTCCTGCAGGCTCTTGGTGTTGGTTGATTTTGTCCAGGATGCTATCCAGAGTCTGCAGGCGCTCCATCTGTGAGCGTATCCTCACTACGTACTCAGCCAAGATGAAATTGCCTCCTGAGTTGGACCTCAAGCGCCTGTTGCCACCATCCACAATGGTGAGAGTTTTCTTCAAATTGTCCTCAGATCCTGACACCTTGACTAGTGGTGGACGATCTGCAGACTTGTTTGAGTCGTCGTAATTGTCACCTATTGCTTCAGAGTCCTCTGGCTGTTTCTGGGAGACATTGACAGGTGAGGTGCCCTTAGACGTTGAGCTAGTGCCCTCCTTTTTTCCTGTTTATAGCTATCCATGTTTTGAATAGCACATGCATTGGGAAAGTTTCTTAGTTTTAAATTCCCAACAAAAACGGGGCCTTATTTCGGACCCTACGGACCCAAAGTCCATTTTTTTTAAATAAGATTTTAAGGTATCTATTGAAATTTTTTTTTTACCACTCTATGGCCCAGTAGGTCATGATAAGGCCTAATTATCTTCGGCAGCGATATTACCGAAAAAATAGTATATTTCACACCGGGCGCTGGAAAGTATTAGCAAGCCCTAGTAAACCCTTAACACCCTCGCCTTCGGCTCGGGCGTCAATTTGGGTTTGCTAGGGCTCGCTAATTCTTTTTCAGTGTCGTGTGAAATGTTTTTTCCGTACGACGGGTCCGGGAAGTGCTACTGCCTGTAGCTCTTCCTGGATGAAGTACGGAAAACATAATTTTAGTACAGCTTATGCATTTGGAAAATTTCTTGTCTTAAAGTTTTCAACATAATGGGCCCGGGTTTATAAAGGAGAAAGGGGTTAAGATTGATTTTGATGAATTTTGAGTCAGTGGTTTGGGCGATGAATCGTCAAAAAAACGCACTTTGGGCCGTTGGGGTAGGTCATATGGCTCCTAATTTTTGGCCCCAGTATGTTGAAAACTGTAAGACAAGAAATTTTCCCAATGCATAAGCTTTACTAAAACAATGTTTTTTTCGGTAATATCGCTGCCGAAAATTATTAGGCCTTATCATGATCTACTGGACCTTAGAGCGGCCAAAAAAAATTTTCAATAAATACCTTAAAATCGTATTTAAAAAAACCAACTTTGGGTCCATAGGGTCCAAAATAAAGCCCCGGACCCAATTTTTCGGGCCTATTTTGTAGGGAATTTAAAACTGATCCCACCGTGGCGCGAGTAGGACGAGTCTACACCGTGCATAGGTTTTTAGGGTTAGGTTGTTCATACCACGCCTGGTGGAAACAGTGTCGTTTCGCAAAGTTTCTCGCTTTTGCGACTGAATATTGATAAAAGTTTTCGTGTATTAATAGTTAAACCCCAACCCGAATATTACCATGGCTATCCATCAAAATTAAACCAAGCGTTCCTTTTTAATCAGTTATGAGAAATTCCCTACTCAGAAAGAGCAAGCAATTGTTTGCGATACGATCGACGGATTCACTAACGAAGAGTACATTTACGCGCTCGGTGATAAAGTGAAGCCGAAAAACCTGATTTCCGCGTCGAAAATAACACAAAATCGTTATTGTTGGTACTTGGCTAATGCTGCGCTTGTTGATGAATACACTTAACCTGGAAAGAATGTTTTGCTACTCAAGGGCGAAAAGTTTATTCTCAGACTATTTATAGCGAGCATGAAGCGTGTTATGCTCTCTAATGTGCACAGTTCAGTGCCGAACGAGTTAATCATCACAGAGCTAAGAAGAGTCTCCCCAAAGTCTAGGCTCAACGTACCAGATTTTCATGACAACCGATAATCTAGCTTGTCTTATTTGTAAACAAGAAGGTCATTTAGTTCAAGACTGCTCGGAAAATAAACAAGCTTTGACGGAAGATGGAGCCACTTCCTTAGTCAGTCAGTCGAAGCATGACGCTCAGCTACTGCTCGCTCCTACTGTACCTACTACACCAGTAACTCGAGCGCAGTCGACGAACCGAGCGACGATATGATGCTGCCCTTCAAGTAGCAAAACCTCTGGCGTCGGCAGGTGTTTTCTTCTAGGCGATTTCAACGTACACAACGCACAACGTACATCACGGCTGTTAGACGCAGCTAAGAAGTTCAACCTGATTCTGAAATATACAGACAGCTACACGCGCTTCGATACTGCAAGTAGTGGTAAATCTAACATCAACCTAGTTTTTATCTCTGTTGATATTACATCTGATGTGCAAACTGAAGTACAGCAAGATTCCATAGGCTTAGACCACTTCCTAATCAATCTCACAGTTGAACGCTATATTTACCACAGAAAGTCCTTCAAAATACAATCCAAGCGAGCTAGTTGGACTTAGTGTTGGAAACGATTGTTCTTACGGCGCCCCCGACCGCAAACTTCAGAGTGTTCAAGATAATTTTTCGTGGGTGCCCCAAAAGATAGGTCTGTTTAGATTTTTTCCCCTAGAAAAACATTTTCTGCTACTGTATACTTTAAATTTTTTTGGATATTATTATTTTGATAAATTTATTCATAACTAGCTACGCAAACGTAAGTTTTAAAAATTATATGAGTGGTGCAGTTGAAGAATGGAAAAAAAAAAATTATGGATAAATTTGTATAAATAAATGAAAAGTGAATTATGCAAGATTTTATTTTCAGCTTAACAATGAAAAACCTGCACGTTTGAAAGCTATTTTTAATGAATATTAAAACAGATTTAAGGTAGCAAATTTACATCAAGTGCAAATATTTAATGAATTCATTTGTAAATTTTTTTTATTCATAATTTTTCATTTATGCTGTGTACAAATCATTTAAAATTTTATTTATCTTGATTGGGTACATTGATTCTTAAAAGTAACTTCAAGAAGTTCTTATTTTTATATTGCACGACATGCGGTGTAAAGATAAGAACTTATTTATTTAATTATTAATTCATGTACATGAAAAAAAATTTAACTATTTTTTTTTATAGTACTTTCTCTCGCTTCTATACGTTAAGTAAACATCCAGTAAAAATATGAGCATATCGACGGTCCCAGCGAAGAAAAACCTTAGCAGAAAATTTGGAGATTTGAAATGACCAATGAGAGGCTGAAATGAATTAAAAAGTTGAAAAAAATTAAAAAACTTTATTCATGAAGTAATGATTTATTGAGATTCCTGATTCAAAAAAATTTTTTAATTCATTTTAGCCTCTCATTGGTCATTTCAAATCTCCAGTTATACTGCTAAGGTTTTTCTTCGCTGGGACCATCGATATAAAATTATTAACTGTATGAATGAATCTGGATAATTTGTATAATTACACTCGAACCAGTTAGATATTTGAAAAAAAAAAAAAAAAAAACATACAATAAATGAACAGACCAATCTTTGGGGGCACCCACGAAAAATTATGTTGACAGTCTGAAGTTAGCGGTCAGGGGCGCCGTTAGAACAATTAATCGTTTCCAACACTGGTTGCACTGCGTTTAATAAACCTTAATTTTAAAACGCTTACAACTTAAGTTTGTTATAGTGCTCGAACTAGCGAATGCGGACTCTGGAATACAACCCACGACGGTGCGTTGCTTCGCCGTTCGGCTTCTATAATCTGTTACTGCAGTCAGCTGCACGCCGACAATCTTCCTGAAATAGGGGAAAAAGCCCGTCCGCAGTAATAAATCCCTACACGATTGATCTCACCTTGGAGGGCGCGACTGCTCAATAATTTCGGTAGTAAGCGCGAGCTAGAGGATCGAGCGTAGGAAAACCGGTTACTGAATAAAAATTTCTTAAAATTTATTTTAACAATTTAATAAAAGAAAACAATTCCTCAAAAGAGACTAATACAAAATCAATAAGTAACACAATGATAAAGATTGAATATAACCTCGAACGGCTGTGATCCAAAATCCATAACACAACAAAGTATTGATTTTTTCCGGTTTAAGTTGCACGCACACAAACACTCATCTGTCGCCGGCAGCTTGCGCGCGCAAGAAAAACAAAAAAATGACAATAATAGTCAACCTCAATAAACTCACACGCATCCACACTCACTTGCACATATACAATTAACTTACGGAATCGCTAAGGTGCGCCTCATACCAAGCCGTCAGGCTAAACAAAATGCCAGGCTACGATGCCTACCAGCCGTAATCGATACCAAACTCGAGTCGCTGTACATCCGTCGTAAAGCGGTCCAGGAGTTGACGTGAAATGACAACTTCACGAATAAACACCACACTCTCACACTACGGCTCTACAACAACGCGCGACGCGAATGACATTAATTGCTTCGACTCCCGTACACGAGTAAGCTTCTTCAAGATCTACCATAAATTAATTTCCAGATCTTCGCGCGTCCGCCGGACGTCGGTCTAGTTCCCCGTCATCCGTGGCTTCCAAAAGCCGGTTGACTCGTCTTGACAAAAGAATGATTCCCGGGTGATGGCAATCGATCCCGCACCTTCTGTCACTTACAACACTCTCTTCGACGGTGTGCTACTCCCGAAAAGTACAATAATACGTCGAACTGAGACGAGTTAACTTACATGTACGTGCGAACGCTCGGACACGAAAATTACGAGCGGCTTCCCGATTCCCGCTCTACCACCTCAGAGGTCCACTCTGATCTGCGTTCGACAGTCACGTGACTCGCGCCAAATCCTAAATCGTTACCGACGATTTAATTACGATCACTGACTGTCACACCTAATCAAAAGTCAGTTTTTAACTTTTATCTATTGATCTATTATTTCAAATACGTGCCTACCTTGCAAAATGAATAAAACAAATTCATTTGCGCAAATCTTTAGCAGACAAGCTATAATCCGAAATCGAATCGGCACTCATTTCAAAATCTTCGAGCGAAAAGGAGCCTTGATGATTCGCGAGTTGGCAGAGATTCGCATCCTGCGTCTCGAACAACTCTGGCAAGAGTTTGCCAAAAATGACCAAATTTTAAAAAACTGCCAGGATGTAGACCGTGGCCACGACTACTTCGTCATAGACATGTTCTACCATACGCAGGACACCTTTGATGAAGTGTGCGATGACTACATCCAATTTCTTAAAATTAAGCCATCTGCGACACACCAAGTCCAGGCTCCGGCTGTAACCTCAAAAAATCTGCCAGCTGAACAGCTTCAAGTTTAGTCTCCGGCACCTATCTACAAATTCAAGTCCTTGATTAAGGCACAGCCACCTGAACTACTTCAAGTTCGGGCTCCGGCGACCCCCTTCAAAATGGAATTACCTGAGACACCTCAAGTCCAGGGTCCAACGAACCTCTCCGAGAGCAAGCCAGCTGCGACTGTCCTGGCTCAGGCACCGGCTATCGCTTTCGAAAAAAGACCACCTGAATTGCTTAGAAAATCAGGCTTTGACTACATCTTTCAAATTTCAGCCCCCTGCGACGATCCAAGTCCAGGAACCAGCGGCAATTCCAGAAACTCAGGTACTTGAACAGATACAAGTTCATACACCAGATAAAACCTCAAAAAAGCAGCCACCTGGACTATTCAAAGTTCAGGCTCCGGCGATTTTTATTGAGACAGCGCCACCTGTGATACCCTTAGTCCAGGTTCCTGCTACATTCACAAATATTCAGTCGCCTGAACCACACCAATTTCAGGTATCAAATACCCCTTTTCAGGTCCAGAATTCAGTTGTAACCTCGAAAACCCAAGCACCAGAATTAATTTCTGGCACAAAACTATCATACCTTCGATCTTCTAAAGTGAAGTCTTCTATTCACTTTAGCCTCAATGATTCAACCCTTTTTTCCCGTTGGGTCTTCGATCTTGGAATTTGTATCGAAAAGAGCTTAAGCTCTAACTACTTTCGCTCAGTAAACCTCTACGTTTCTTCGTACGTTTACAAGCTACTTCAAACCCATTACCTTTTTTTTATACTTTATACCTTTTATATTTTTATTAATTTTATGTTTAGTATGTTCACAGATATTATTAATCAACTACAGTCGATTAAGACGGGCGGAATGTTTAAGATTTACCGCCTTTCATCGCCACGGGATTGGTCATGCGAGCGACCTACGCCAGAGCTGCCCGGAGTGACCAGTTTCCGCCCTCACCAGTAGTGCTACAACCGTGATGCCGTTACCACGCGTCAAGGGACTCGAACCCACTGTCGCGAGATCGCCCGCTTATCCACGACGTTTCAACGAGGTAGAGAGACTCCCGGCCAAAACGGCGAGCTCTCTCTCCTCATTTGTACATAGTTGTTAAATAAATAGTTTAAGTGCAGCATAAAAACTCCAAGTGTTGAGCTTTCAAATACCCTCTCTTTTCACCTTTCAAACTCCCTCGCCATCGTGGTTGATTATTCCCTTAACCTTAAGCGTATCCTCCGCGAATTCCCAAACATGTATATACAACCAATCATCTACTTTTTTTTTTTAATCCTTTCAATAAAATTTATTTGATTCAAAAAAAGCTAAGATTTTTTACTGTTAATAAAAATTAATTTCTGAAGAGAAATCTGAAATCCAAAAGAGAATAATTGCATTACGTTAAAAAGTATATTCAAGTCCGGATAATATTCATACTACACCATTAAAAACAAATAATATACTATTAAACGAAAAAGCCCCAAAAATAAAATTCTAACAGGGGCTAAAAATTAACACTTTATTCGAATAGTATATTATTATACAAGTGCGTTAAAATGATTTCCTCCTCGTGGAGCTGTTTTTGCACGAGCGAAGCGAGTGCAAAATGCTCACACGAGGAAGCTATATTTTATTACACTATTGCTTGGAGGCGAGATTTTACGTACCCCGTTTGAGGTTAGCGTGCGTAAAATCGAGCCTCCACGCACTAGTGTAATAAATGGACTTTTCGCTAAAAAATTTTAACTCGACCTAATATATTCTTTTAAAACTAAAGCTTCTATTTTATTATATCTTGAAAATTTACAAGAAAAAGAATTCATTTCTGAAGACGGAATCGAAGGCTATCCAATAAACAGAGAACAGTAAGAAAGATTTTGATAGTTCACTGTTATTCCATTTAAATCTGTTATTTTGAGGTTATTTCTTATAGATATTGAATTTGGTAATAATTTAAAGACTGTAAGCTCAAAATCATATTTCAAAAAACGAAGGCGATGAAATGCACGTGCACGATAAGTTACTCAACTCATCTTTTAACGATTCTCCGAGCACGCCGTATACGTGAATTGAATCGGTGAGAAAGCAGGCGGGGCTTAAATACGAAACCACAGCTCCACAGAGTTTGGTAATGTGCTCATGATTTTTTGCCACTGAGTCAAGCTGTGATATTCTGCCACAGCGCCGTGGCAATTTTACATGCTAGCTTTAGTTACATTTTCTCATAAGCCTTCCATTGTAAAAGACCATATTTTTTCTTTTTGTGAAACAGTGCTTGAAAAGGTCGATTGGCGGAAGAAACGTTGCACCAATTTTAATAAATTAAAGACTCACTAATAAGTGTTGTTACTTGTTAATCCAATTTTTTGGCACGATTTATTCTTAACGGAACCCTGAGGTCATCCCCACATGAAGTGATTTTGTATAATTAATAAAGGATTCATAGTTATTTTATTCTTACCATTCTTAATGAAAAATAAAATCAAAGAATTTCGATTCATATGTTTGTTCCAGCAGGAAAGGACCTGATGAGATTCAAGTGGGAATTAAATGAGAATCAGTTGTTAAATGGGCTCAAATCTCATCTGCTGAATTCAGGTGCCCCCCTATTCGGTGACCTAGCCCAGGTACAATTCTACGTATTATCTCAAAAGTAGATAAGAAATTTTTTTTTTTTTTCTCAGAGAAGATTCTTAGGTGCCTGCGTCATGAATGACTACGTCCAGGTATGAATTGTTACGGTGCTCGTCCGGGGAAAAACAACGGCGATCCGCGTTGTCGGACTAACGACCGTGCACAAATAAACTTTCGAGTACTCTCTCCTGAGTACTCCTGCTGTCGTCGCTGATACCTGTAAATAATCAATCAGACAAGCTTGAGGAGACGCGCACGCGAACTAGCTTTCAAATGCCGGTAGTGCGCGGGGTGAAATTCCCCAAGCTAAATGTAAACAGAAAAAACCAAATTTCTCAGAAAAGTGTCCTAAGCGAGGAAATGTCGAGCGGAGGAAAAAGATTAGTTTTCAATAACAAACTCGAAGAAAGTCAATTTTAATCTGTAATTTATTAATAATAATAACAAAAAAAAAAACAAAGATTGTTCCGAAATCAACGGTCGCGATCTTCGAATTTAAAGTTCGGCCGATCGCGCAGGCGGCCGAACAAAGAGACGTGTAGGTAAACAAAGAACCTAACGGGCTACGCTCGCCGGCTCGCAAGTTTCTACGCGTGATTTCTGACAAGAATTCACGCGTAGAACCTTTCGGAAATAAATCCAGATAGGGAGAGAAAAATGAACAAGTTCTCTCCCTTACCACGACACACTCCTTCACTCTATCTGCACTCGAACGCGGTTACACAAACCTTTACAGGCGCGGGTGGAGATCTCCAAGCGAAGACGGGTGGTCAACGAAAACAGCACACACTCTTTTACAGCACTCATTCCTCGCGATGTCGTGTTTAACGAAAACCTCAACGCGACTCGCGATTACAGTACTTTTTCTCTCTGACGTTGAAAGAAAGTCGAGCGTCCGTGCTAACGTTCTACACACGACTGGCGCGCTTCCGTCCCGTTCTACCCGGTCCGACCTCTAACGGTCGGTCCGTTCCGGAATGGTCCGCCAGCTGCTGAGCGTCAGCTGCTGGCCCACGTCCACACGGATAATCAATATCGATCGTGTGGACGGATGTTTTCACCGACCATGACAGAATATACGTAAAAAAAACTTAAAATTAATGACAGAAGTTTGTAATAAGAAATTTCTTTATTCTCGGAGATGATCTTCGCGTGCCTCCGTCTTCAGTAACCTCTCTTAACTTCAGGTCAATGTTTTTATTAATTATAACTATGTCTTCAGAATCATCTTCACGGGAACTATTCGAGCTCTTCTTATCGTTCAAAACCTTCGCTGAGACTTCAAAATCCTGCATGCATGTATTGCAGTTTGTATGTATTCATTTTAATTTTATGTATTATCAAGTTTTCAAACTGTTCAGGAACCTGGAGGTCATCTACACGGGAAACAATCAAGTAAAATAAATTTTGAACCAAATTTTTTTTTAAGGGCCCTTATAGAGTTTTATCGGTTTTTTCATAAACTTTTGATTTTTCTCTTTCTAAACATATTTAAAAAATATTTTTTTGTGTTTTAAAAATAAAATATCTCTAAATATATCAAATACAAATTGTAAGATTAATTAGTTGTTCATAAAGAGTTTAAAAAATGTTGGTTGTTGTTATATTAAGATTAATTTTTTTTATATCGTTTTTTTTAATTCTTTATATCGTTTTTTATAATGAGTAAAGTACCTCTAGAGCGTGTTGCCTAGCATCAAATTATTAAAACAAACTTTTCGTAAATTTATTTAAGCCGTGATGTCTCATGCAAAGAGTCACGTTTGACTTATGAAGAAAACCGTAAAGTTTGTTTAGTTTGCCGTAAAAAACGAGGTCAAAATGGATCCAATAATATAGTAGAAATAACTAAAGATGGTAAAATTGAATCTTTAATAAATACTATTTTTCATTATATGAGGCCGATAATCAAGCCTTGACGAATGGAATTTGTCGTACTTGCTTAAAAAAATTGTATGCTTCTCAAACGTCTTATAAGCTTTTGCAACCGCCGAACCTAAACTTACACTACAAAAGTTTAATTACCAGATGTTCTGCTGAAAAATCATTGTGTGATTGTTTAATATGCAGATTGGCTAGGAAAAATTTCAGAATCTTTTACTTAGAATGAAAAAATCAAAGGCGGCGAGTCAAAAAGAAAAAATTTATTAAGTAGTGTTTTATTTTCCACTCATGTATCTATTTTTAAATATGTTCCATGTTTCATGATTTTTATTTTTCAATCTAGGTAATTCTGTGATTGAGAATATTTATCATTGTTTAAGGGGATAGTAGGGTCAAGCGATTTTCAAAAATCGATTTTTTTTTTTACATATTCTGTTAGTACCACATCTAAAGAATATTGTGAAGATTTTTTTGAAGATGCCTCGGTAAATCACCTGCTACTGCTTCAAATTCGAATATTTTTACTCCAAAATTTGACAAAAGCTTCTTTAAAAGTTACTTGACAATGTACTATTTTTTTAAATAAACGGAATCTACCTGATTTTTTCTAAAAATCGTCAAAAAAACGCCTTTTTTTACCCTTTTGACCCTACTATCCCCTTAAAATGCCAGCAATGTGAATCTTGCTCATCGATTCTAAGTAAAGTTTTGAAATATGCATGCAATTCTTCTACGCAAATTAAAAATGTTAAATTATTATTATCAGATTCTGCACCTTAAAAGTTCAAAATCAAATTATCTCCTTGGCATTAAAAAAAAAAGTATCTAATGAAAATGAAGGTGTCACTAAAAATTTAGTAACAATGAATCAACTTCATGGTAAGCCCTTAAAAATTAACATAATTCCAATAAAAGCAGAAGAAAAAACCACTCATAAAATTAAGGGACATGAAAAAAATACAAACAAAATTTAGTCTCTCTTAATACGCAGTTACCGCAATTGCATCAATGCTTCGCGTAGTATCCAAAAAGAAAAATATTATCAAACCTCAATATAAAAAAAAAAAAAAAACTTTCCGACAATATTTATTCTTTAGATACATTTTTTGAAGTAAAAGTTTTTGATTTCAAAATTACAAAAAATAAAAAAACTGCTGATATTAAACTGCCTGCCGTGTTTTTCAATAACTTAGTGAGCTTGATTGAGTATTTAAAAGTTGAACGTAGTGTTATTAATGTACGCCTGAAATTTGGTATTGATAGTGGAGAGGGTTCTTTGAAAATTTGTTTGTCAATGCAATCTACTGAAAATAAGCTGCAATCGATTATTGTTGAGAGCGAAGTGGAATTCAACCCAAAAGACAAAAATATAATGAAGGTGTTGCTTTCAAATCATTTTTAGATTCTGGGTTGAAAAGCTTTTAATACTTGGTTTAACTCCAAATGTTCAAGAAAATTACGATAATGTGAAAGTACTGTAGTCTGTGATTGGAATTAACAACTTAGATGGAAATACTTCAGCTGATATAAAATTGAGTAATATTATGGTTGGTATTATGCCATCAAGTAGCTCATATCTATGTACATGGTATCGTGTTGCAAAAGGAAAATTTCATAAATCTTCTGATTTGAGAACAATAAAAAATATCAAAGAAAACTTTTGTCTATGGCAAGATGCTGGAGCAAAGAAAGAGCTTGCAAAAAATTATAAGTGCTGCATTTCGTCTCCAATTTTAACTGCTGATGAAGATAAAACCATTCTTGATATACCAGCTCCTCCACAAATTCATTTATACTTGGAAGTTGTAAATGGTTTATTTACTAACATGGCAAAGGAATTTGCGCAAACAGTCTTATCATGGGAAAAAGTCTATAGTGTAGAACGACAAGTAATTTATGGAGGAGATGGATCGTTTAATGGTAATTACTGTAAAAAATTATTAGTCAAAATAGACGATTTACAGAAAATCTGCCTTTGAGGATGTTTCAAGTATGTTTCAAGTTTTTCGTGATTTCCGAAAAGCAGTAAATTCCTGTTTGAATAATACTTTAACTCCCGAATATTCTCGGCATATCGATGATTTTAAACGAAGTTTTTTAGATTTATAAATTTTGATAACGCCTAAAGTATATTGGGTTTTTGTTCATGTAAAAGAGTTTTATGAAAAACATAAAATAGGATTAGGTATTTTTTAGTGAACAAGTTTTTGAATCTGTTCATTTTGAATTTGAAAGTATGTGGGAAAAAACATAAAGATCACTCTACTTATTTGGAGTACAGTCAACATTTATTACGAGCTGTTTGTGAATTTAATGGTCTCCACATTTAACTTATTTATTTTAAATGCTGGCCTTTTCACTATTTAAATGTATGTTCAAAAATTTTTGTATGTATTGTAAATAAAAACTATTGCAACTTTGCTTAAACCAATTATAAGTAAATGAAGCTAAAAATTTTAATGCTAAAATGTAGGTATATAGTAATCAAAAATTCAGTATCTATCAAATATTTCTAAAAAAAAGCTTATTTCGAGACTTTGAAGTAGCAAATAATTAATTTTGTAATTTGTATTTGATGTTTTTATACAGACGTTTCATTATTAAAACACAAAAAATGAATATATATTACTTTTAAATACACACATATTAACTTAAAATATTTTCAAAAAGAAAAAATCAAAAGCTTATCGAAAAACAGATAAAACTCAATTAGGGCCTGCTATTAGAGCCCTTAAAAAAAAAACGGCCTTGCCAAAGATTTCAATTTTTGCGGCAAAACACTGGGAAGGTCTACAATACTGAAATAAATTTAAAAAAATCCACCAACCTTTGAATTAAATTCAGTTCAAGCACACCGTGCTTTGTTATAGTACTCGAATTAATAATTGCAACTCCGGATTACAACCCGTGATGACTCGTCGCCTTATCATTCTAGCCTATAAACTATCGCAGCAATCGGCTACCAGCCGACAATCTTCTTGAAAAAGAAAAAGATCCCGATCGAGTCAATAAATTCCTATTCGATTTATTGAACCTTGGGGAGCACCGCTGCTCATTGTTTTCGGTAGTGGGCTCGAGCTAATAGGATCGAGCGCAGGAACATCGGACATCAAATAAAAATGTATTAAATTTTTTAAATGAACACTTCAATAAAGAAAATAAATCTTAAAACTAATACAAATGAGATAATATGACCTGGTGTCATGACGAGAAAAATAACTCAGTAAGAATTAACATCAAAATCAATACGTCTCCGAAAATAAACGAGTCCTACAGTTATCGAGGCGAGTATTGAGTTTTCTCACACACACACACGCATGCGCGCACGCGCTTGCAAAGTTACCGGCCGTAGTAAGCGCACGCCCGAGAAAACTAAAGATCGTAATAACAGTAGTATAGTAAATACACTCACTCGTATCCACATTTATTTATATGAAATTTATATTATTTATATGAAAAAAAAAAAATTACTTAAAGATTAAGGAAGCTAGTACAAAAGAAAACTTGTCTAGTATTTCCAAATGACTACATGTATTCACTTACTTCACATCCCAGCCTTAATCTGAACCCCTGCTCTTCTCGAGAAAGACCTCCTACGACAACAACGGTTCTGATTCCTAAAGGTTGACCAAATTTATTTGTTTCTTCTTCAATTTGTTGAGCTAACTCACTGCAAAAAAAAAGATATAACTTTTAACTACAAAGTAGTATTGATTTTTTTATCATTATTATAAACTGATGTCCTCGTGAAATCGTGCATCAGACATTTTTTTTTCTGCCAACATTTTTGAAATAATAAACAGAAAAACGTTTATAACCCTTTTTACACCGTGTAAAAAATTGGTTAAATAATTTTTTTTTTTTTAATGTAAACATTTTCTAAAAAATTGTGGTTTATTTGTTCAAAAAAATAGCGAGTTTAAAATTTTAAGCAACGAGTTCAAAGTATTTATTTTTATTGGAATTGGAATATTCTCACTTCGAATTTAATAAATTTTTACATTGACTGTTTTACAACAAACGACTACAAGATCTACGTTGATCTTACAGTCTACTTTAGACTCTACTGTGTTATTATACCTATGATCTAACTGTATGTCTGACTTTACTAAACAATTTTTCCCCCTCCATGGAAAGTGAAGGTAACCAATCATATTAAAGATGGAGAGTGGTTTATCTTAATAATACATTTTGTATACCTACTTACAATATTATCCAACTGTGAGCCTACTGACTTTACTACACAATTTACCCCCATCGAAGGGAAGTGAAAGGATTTTTCATGCACGCATGCATCTGCTATGTGTTTGAAGAGAAGGGCAATGCACTGGCCGTGTTTTGCAGAGAAGTAAAAGGCATCTGTGAAGAGAGAACTACGCGTTTGACCCATTCACGTTTTACCTGCAGTTTATTCACACCTCTCCTCAGCCAGCGAATAAAGTGAAAAATATCTTTGAAGAGAGAACTTCGCGTTCGACCCATTCGCGTTTTACCTGCAGTTTATTCACACATCTCCTCATCCAGCGAATAAGGTGAAAGGCATCTTTGAAGAGAGATGCGGCAATAAATTTGAACGTTTTAGCTTGACTTACATATCGTAAGGTGGGGTTATGATTTAATCCTAAAACCCAATAGGGCTTTAAAGGCGGTTTGGCTTTTTTTTTTCAAACCGACAGCCGTGAAAGCCTGCAGGGCTTTATATAGGGGAGGTAGGGGTATAAATGGATGATCGGGTAAACTGGCAATTTTTTAGACTTTAAATTGAAAATTTGAACCCAAAAAAAAAAAAAATTATAATATTGTTTTTAATTATATGAACTATAATTAGGAGCCGTCGTTGGCTCAGTCAGCTACGGCACGCGTCTTAGTCGGCTGAAACATCGGCGCGCCAAGAGACGCCGGTTCGAATCTCCGTTGACTCGATTTTTCGAGCAGCGGCGAGGCGAGCCGCGCGTCCCGCATGAGACGAGACAAGAATTTTTGGGGAACATCAGTACATTCTGAGGATCAAAGGAAGATGGCCACCGATGATTGGATTAATGTTCTCTAAAATTATAAACGAATCACACCAGATAAGGCTATAAGACCTTTCAACCCTTCACTGCTACCCATCTATAGCTGATGGAATATCGGACGGCAACTTCACCTTACCTGATGAAGCATTCGAGGACTGAAGCACCCGACGGACTTCATTAAACCAACAGTTAAAACCCTATTGTACCCCACGGTAATTAAATTTTAAATTCGTGTTGTATCTAATAATCTAAATAAGGTAATAAAGATTAATAAAAAAAAAAAAATAAATAAAAAAAAAAAAAAAAAAACTATAATTCCTGCTAAAAAAATCGACTTAAAAACGTTTTGTCACGTATTTATTCTGTTTGGAAGTTTTGGCTAAGATACCTGTAAATCTTGCTGCCTTATTTAAGTTAAAAATTAATATTGAAAAAATGATAATACAATTTTATGATTGCACCCTATAAAAACTTCAAGATTTAAACTTTTAATCTTGAGTGATGATGATCATAGAAAGGCTGTAGAGATTATTTATTTCATACTCTTATTGAAATTAAATAAGTTAATGATTATAAATTCAATTATTTTCATAAGGGTCTTAACTACTGTTTTTTCTATTACTGTCAACTATTTATAAAAAAATTATGGCTTATTACACATTACAACTGATATGCCTCAATATGCCTGCATAGTCATCTGCTCTGCTCTGCTCAGCAGTCCGCTGTCAGCTGTAGTCAGCTGCTTGATACAGCGCCACCAGTCGCCTTATGGCTACATGCCTGTCTGCGTAAGCAGTAAGAGTGAGACAGCAAATGTAGACACGCCTACCTCAGACGTCACGTCCGGTTTAGTCTACAGAGAGCGTAGGCAAAGAGACCGGATTCTCGAAACTGAAATCGAATTCCCCTAACTACCGTGAGCCAAAGGAAATCAGCATTTCGAAAAATGAAACCTTCAAAACTTTTAAATGCGGGCTTTGTTCGGGATAATTTTTTTTTTAATTACTCAGACGATCATCAGCTACAAGCGGGATGTATAATATAAATGAAATAATCATCCTAAAATAGTTTTTCTTTGAAGCGTCCTAACCTAAAACCGAAAATCAAAGTAGGGGAGGTAGGGGTATAATGGCGCGGTTAAATTGAAATCACTGTTGTAAAAAAACTAATCATTAAAAATCAAATTTTTTAGTACCAACTTCTAGGTAGAAGAATTCTGAATGAATTGACACTAAAATAAAAATAAAATTGTGATTAAAAAATTATGTAATTGAAAAAAACCTGACACTCCGTTTATGTCCCGACTATTTTACCGTAGGAGTAGAAACGGCGCGGCGACGAGGCACAAATGGTGCACCTATATAGATATACAAAATGATGTATACGTGAGTCAAAATAATACTTTTCGACTAATCGGCCCGCACGGAGTTCACGGATTTTTCTGAAATTTTTTTTGGTAAAAGTACCATTCAATAGAAGACTTTTTCCGCAAACGAGAGATCTCTATCTCACTCCTGCTTGGTGCTAGATTTTTTCAATGTTTGAAAAATGGCCTATTTTTAAGCTATTTTAAGGGATTTTTTGAAAAATTCTAACTTTTGATCAAAATAAAATAGAAACCTCTAGTTTTATTACTTGATTCGTTTATTTTTATAATATGAGTCCAACAAAGATATTGATATTTTTGCTCATTTTTAGGTATCTTCAAACGATCGTAGCTTTTTCTAGGCTTAACTTTTGTGCATTCTAAAAAATTGCTAAATTTTTTTCGTAAAAAGGCAAAAATTTTGTGACCGACTGGAACTCTGTACGACCTTCCGCTTCCAAGATACAGCTGATTAAAGTTGTCAAAAAACGCAAAAAACGAGATTTTTGCTATTTTAACATGCATTTTTGAACGGCTTCGATCTTTTTTTTTTCTTAAAATTTGTGGAGATACTCTTTGTATGTTAATATACAAGATCCAATGATTTTTTTTTATTCTATGAGTCAATTACATTCATTCCGGCGCTCTTACTTTTTAGGAATTTTAAGTGTATAATAAGCATTTCGAACTAACCTACTCAGGGCGCTGGGATTTTTTAATTCCATCCAAATGTTTTTCAGCCGGTTTTTTTTTCAATTATTAAAATCGAGATCGAAACCTTCAGTTTAAATGATTCCGTAGGTTTGTACGAGCGAAAAAATTAAAGTTACAGTTGTTAGAAATATAATTTAACTCAAGGTAAGTAAATCAAGATGCATCATTTTACAGTATTTTTTGATAGATTGATTTTTTTTTTTCTTACTGACTGACTTTTTTAACTTTCTTAAAAAATCTTAATATTTAAGTTAATATGAATTTTAATCAAAAAGTTATACATATATAAGCAAGCTCTTTTGCATTCTTGAACATCAATAAAAAATCTTATTATTATAACTCATTTAATCTGATTTGACATAAGAGTCTAAACAAGGTTTTAAAAAAAAAAATATAACTAATAGTTAAAAACTGCTATATTTTGAATTAAATTTATACAAGTGTTGTTTATTTTTTACTTTTTTAGACAGCTACGGTGTTCTTTTTCTGTTTTTTTTTTTTTTTTTTTTTTTTTTTTTTAACCAGTTTAATAAGTGCAGTTTATCTTACTAATTGATATTCGCTATGTGCGCGACTGCAGTGCTACCTAGGAAGCCTAGCAGATTTTCGGTCGAAGTATCGACTTTTCAGGCCAAAAGTCGATACTTCGACCGAAAATCTGCTGAGCTTCCTAGGTAGCGCTGCAGTCACGCAAATAGCGAATAACTTACAGCAACTGCAGTCTCTCTTGCATGACTCTTGCAAGGGATTATATTTTGTATCTAAGCTCCCTAGTATTTTGGTATAATTTGTAGGGCGCTCTCTGAGTGGGCTTGGACATGGTAAAACTTAGTATAAGTGCTCTGGCACTAAACCTGTTGTTCATGTCTGTATATTGTTGTCGTGCTTAGGCCTTTACGTAATCTGCAGCAGACAAGTTTATAGAACTTGTACACATAGTTTTAGTGTTATCATTAATCATTAATTTAATTAAAAATGACAACTTTGGAAACTTGTTGTTTAAAAAACTTTGTCTCAGACGAGTGCCACGCAAAAAGATGGACTAATGTTAAAAATATTTTTAATCGGCTGCTAGGTGTCGCCAACTGCACATACTTTTTTAAATCGCTTGCTAAACTTAATACATTTATTTATTGTAGAATTATCTCTAAATCCTAAAATTAAGTTAAACTTTATGGTAAAAATTCTACTATCGTGATACTTGTATGAATCCTAAAAAAAACCATTGGTTACTCTCTGTCGTGACAGTAGAAGTACACGACACGTGTTCTAACCTAAAATGCCTACATGCGGATACTGCAACAAGGAGGTTATCTCTGTTGATAAAGCAAATAAATGTCCTGGTTGCGAGACAACTTACCATAAATCCTGCTCTGCTCCGGAACGTGCTGGGCGACTTAAGAATGGATTTTACAAAAAGTGTTGTGGCAGTAAAACTCAAACAACAACAAAACTCAACGAAACACCAGCCAGCAAGATTACTTTTTTAAAAGTAATCTTGTGCATGAACAAAACATGTGAAAAAAAGAAAATTAAAATGTTCGGTTTTTGTATTTTTTACCGTTGAATCGATTGCTTGAATTTATTTTTAAAAATTTCCTTAATTTCACTTATTTTTCAAATATTAGAAAACTCTAAAAAACAAAGAAGTTAAAACCTCTCAATAACGTAAAACTGCTAATTTTTTGTGAGTAGTCTTATTGAGCTCTATGAGTACTTGTTGCGGATTTACTTCTTCATTAATTTTATTTTTTATTTGCCGGATTAAAAGCTGGTAGGGGAGGGTTGTCAAATAAATTGAGTAGACCATTAATTAAGTTTATTTGAATTTTATTTCCTAAGAATATATTATTATTTACAAAAAAAGGTTCAAGTTTAATAACTTTTATTAAATCTCTTAATAATTAATCAACAAGTATGAAATTTAAGTAGTTAATGTGTATTGACAGATTAATAAGTTTGATGTTGATAACATGAGCTCATTACTATAAAATAGAATAAGACAAATCATGAAAGTATAAAATAATTTAATTATAAATTATGGAGAATCAATATTGAGCCAGGTCCAGTTGAAATGTAAAATGAGATAAAATAAATCAGTGTAGTATACTTAAGAGAACTATCCAGAAGGTTAAGTTGAATTTAATGAATTAATGCAAATGAGCTGAGAATGAGCTTGAGAGAGAGAATAATAACTGATTAAAGAGAGAAACTGAGATATGAGAATATGTTGAATTGAGAATTGCCAGCATTAATTTCCGTGTAAAGAAAATTAATTAATTTGAGAAACCGCCTAGTCAAAACTCTTGACGAATTTGATTATATTAATTCAAACCATAAATACGAGTTTTGCTTGAGTACAGTTGAGGTAAACAAAGCAACAGAGAATGGCCTTGAAGAGAGTAGAAAAGAAAATGGCTGCGTGTAAGACAGCACAAAGAAAAGAGAGAGAGAGCAAGAGAATGGACAGTAATTTTATTGATTTTCTGGCTGTGAGAAGGGCAATGTAAAAGCACCGGTAAATTATTGTTACCGGTGCTGAGCGAAATACCTGAAGATGCCATGCCGTGAAAGCTCTCCTTGCTGAGCAATTAACCCAAGAATTGAATTGAGCCGAGCCGTTTGAGTTAATTGAAAATCAAATGTCTCCCGAGTTGAGCCAACACTAAGTACATGATTCGTCGAGTTGACTGTACTGATAAGATGACTACGTTGAGGATGATGAGAAAAAGTCACGAGAAAGAACTAAGAGAAACCCGAGAAGTTTCACAAAATGGCGAGTGAAACCGTCTATTCACAAGCGTTGTCTTGAAGAGAGAGAGAGAGAGAGGCCCGAGCGTAACAGTCAAGTCATAAGTAAATGTAAACACCGATATTGATTTGAACTTAAATTATGAGAGTTTTCTTATTTACATTAAAAGGTGTGAGCGTTGGTCGAGTAGCAGCAGAGAGTGGCCTTGAAAATAGAGAGAGATAGCCCGATAGAGAGAGAGAGAGAGAAAATGGCCGAAATGGCTACGTGCTTGTGCACATTGAGATAGACGAAATCAGCACAGAGTCGTAAATTCTGTGCTAGAGAAAATGAAAAGTGAGAAGGGGCAAGGAAATGACTGTTCCTTGCACCTGAATACCTGGAGCCGTTCGATGAGTGAGGATTGTCCTTGAACCAGACAAATTCTCCGTGGACCATCGGTGAAGAGTAGCTGGTGCACGTGGTAATGGCGCGGCTCCGAGGTTGTTGATGATCACAGAATTACTGTCTGTGATCGTCCGCATGAGCTGGTGCACGGTGAAAAGGCAGGTTCCGGGACTACCTGGTGAAAAAGACGATGAGAAGAGCCGTTGAGACGAACCGTGAAAAAGCTGGGAGAACTCTCTGCTGCACACACACACATATACTTGAGCACCAAAACCAGAAGCCAGCACGCGAGGCCTGTGGCAGCAGCAACGGCGACAGCGGTACTGCCCAGCACTACGGCACGCGGGAGTGAGAATTGGGACTAAAGTCCCCGCCTAGACTCATAGATGGAGCCATGTAGTCTATCAATTTAAAGTTGAGCGAATGAGCCGAAATATTTACGAGCGAATTGTGGTCCACTCCGTAACAGTACTATTCACCGGAAAGAGAATTGAGTGCGGGCTGGAGCCTGGGCCCGTACGGGCTGCTGCACTAGGAGTCGACTGGTGGCACCCGGTACCTTATAGGTTAGCTGCACCGGTTACTTTTCAACAACTGAGTTGTTTTGAATATTATTCATTGTGTGAAGAATGTACTGTTTAGCAGGTCATTAGGATCTTAAGGAGGCTTGGCAGCGCAAGGGTCGTACCTAGCAGGGGTCCTTACGGGTGCATAAAATTTAAAATAAGAAAAAGTATTTATTTTAATTAATTGTAATTAGTAAATGGTTACTCATCATTTTAAAATATAGTAGAACAAAACTTAAGATAAAAATATAAAAAACGTTGAAAAATTGTATGTTTTGCAGGTAACGTACCGCAATTTTTTATTTTTCTTGAAAATGAGTCCGACGATCCTTCATTTTTACAATTTTAAAATAATCTTCACATTTTTTACTTTTTAAATGACACCTGACTCCTAGTAAACTTATGGACTTCGATATTTTGCGGAATTTTTAAATGTTTTTTCCCATAATAGTAAATGTTAAAAAAAAAATTCCATACTGATTTTTTTCTTGAAAACAAGTCTGACAATCATTGTTGAGTCAACTAGAAAAGTTGTTTGTTCTACTTCAAAGAATCTACAAGAACTACGGCAGACATAGATGGCAGCAGTCACACCGCACAACCTTTACACCGCACTCTGAGCTCTCGTGCCCGGAATTTATTAGTGAGACTGATGAGATGGTGAGTCACTTTCTGAACTCCAAACCGACGTGTTCTCTGACTCCAGTCAGATTACGGGAACTTGGAAAATATCTACGCAAGACAAAGAATAACAAGGCCCTGGGCTCAGACAAGATCACGAACTTTGTGCTTAAAAAACTACACCTACATGGTCTAAAATTCTTGGACCGTATATTTAATGCATGTATCAAAATAAACTATTTCCCCTCAAAGCTGGAAAGCGGGTGACTAAAGAGATAACTAAGAAATTTAACTGGAAACATAACACTGGTGCAGTCCTTCTCGACGTTGAGAAGGCTTTTGACTCAGTTTGGTGGACTGATAGCAATCCTGGCTGCGTACTTGAGCGGACGGAGATTTAGAGTGAAGGTGGAAGACAAAGAGTCAATAGTCAGAGATATCCTAGATGGAGTGCCGCAGGGGAGCTTGCTGGGCCCAACAATGTTCATATTCTACATCAACGATCTGCCGGTATCGCCAGATACTATCGGAGTGTCAGTGCCTGGAGATGTGCCAGTCAAGCTGGAAACAAACGCCATCAATCAACAAACCTATCAATAGATTGATAAAACTTTAAGAGTGCTGCCTACCGCGCGGAGAGCGCCACCTAACGATGCATTACGGGCGCGTGGAAAAAGTTCCTGACAAAATACGCTTTCAATAATGATTTAATCATTCCCAAAAAAATATCAAAATAGTATATTATATAATAAGTGCGTAAAATGCATCGTTCACGCACGCGTGCTGGCGTCGGCTTTGCCGACGCCAATAGCACAAGTGTGTGAACAATGCAGTTTACGCACGCATTATGTATACTATTTTATATTACGAGTACTCGAAAATGCGTCAAAAGTATGAATTTATTGACAGAATTTGGCTAAACTTTTAAATTTTTAGATTGATAGGTTAGATCCTGCTAGCAGACCGCCATAGTTGTTCTTGCTAGCATGGGTACTTTGGTTTTAGCTGTACACTATATAATATACATGGGTTTGCTATAGTGTACGTTTCACACCGCGGCCTCGAACTCGAACTCACAACAGCGCGTTGTAAACTTGTAAGGAGAAAAGATTTCACGATTTAGCGTCGCTTGATTTGTTTACTTAGGAATGCTAACGTTGAAACTGATGCACAAAAATGATCCCGAAATAATCATTCATATACGGGTAAGTATAAGCTCGGTCATCAAAACACAACTGCTGCCAGTGTCGTCTGCTTTCTCCACGCTGCCGCCGCCGGCCGCTGTCTCGGTGTTTACCTACTTACACCTAATTTTTCCCGACGTTAATTTTTTGAAATCGCGGTCTCCGCCGGTGCTCAAGCCAAAAACTGAGGTAGTTGTTCGTGTTTAAAAACATTTGATCCTTCGTAATATAGTCTAATGATGTGTTTTAAAATAAAATATATTTTTGAAATCAAACACACTGTTCTTCCTAAGTTAACTTTAACTTACAACTACAGTTTAAACACTTTTTATAACATTTGATACTATTATTATTACACTTTTAACTATAAGCAGATTTTTATTTAAGTAAATATATTTCAACTGCTGATTATTATTTTGTAAAATATGATTAACCGCTGCACGCAACACAACTTGATGGCCGAGGTTATGTACGTTTTCTTTTTAACTAAGTAGACTTTTTATAAAAAGAAAAAAATAAAACTTTTAATAACTACCTATATTTGACGTTTAATTTTTATAAAAAAGTATTATTTTGTAAAATACACGGACGAATGATATGAGCCGCAGCCCGCAGGCCGCAGCAAGACACTTGCAACAAGCAAAAGCAGCTAAAACCGAATGTGCCTGCTGCTCAGCTTTGAATTTAAATCAATAGATGGCAGCTCTATCAACATGAGCACAATCATAATGTGCGATTTTACACACTCAAAATAGCTCTTTTGGTTGTGCGGTGTGACTGCTGCCATCTATGTCTGCCGTAGTTCTTGTAGATTCTTTGAAGTAGAACAAACAACTTTTCTAGTTGACTCAACAATGATTGTCAGACTTGTTTTCAAGAAAAAAATCAGTATGGAATTTTTTTTTTAACATTTACTATTATGGGAAAAAACATTTAAAAATTCCGCAAAATATCGAAGTCCATAAGTTTACTAGGAGTCAGGTGTCATTTAAAAAGTAAAAAATGTGAAGATTATTTTAAAATTGTAAAAATGAAGGATCGTCGGACTCATTTTCAAGAAAAATAAAAAATTGCGGTACGTTACCTGCAAAACATACAATTTTTCAACGTTTTTTATATTTTTATCTTAAGTTTTGTTCTACTATATTTTAAAATGATGAGTAACCATTTACTAATTACAATTAATTAAAATAAATACTTTTTCTTATTTTAAATTTTATGCACCCGTAAGGACCCCTGCTAGGTACGACCCTTGCGCTGCCAAGCCTCCTTAAGATCCTAATGACCTGCTAAACAGTACATTCTTCACACAATGAATAATATTCAAAACAACTCAGTTGTTGAAAAGTAACCGGTGCAGCTAACCTATAAGGTACCGGGTGCCACCAGTCGACTCCTAGTGCAGCAGCCCGTACGGGCCCAGGCTCCAGCCCGCACTCAATTCTCTTTCCGGTGAATAGTACTGTTACGGAGTGGACCACAATTCGCTCGTAAATATTTCGGCTCATTCGCTCAACTTTAAATTGATAGACTACATGGCTCCATCTATGAGTCTAGGCGGGGACTTTAGTCCCAATTCTCACTCCCGCGTGCCGTAGTGCTGGGCAGTACCGCTGTCGCCGTTGCTGCTGCCACAGGCCTCGCGTGCTGGCTTCTGGTTTTGGTGCTCAAGTATATGTGTGTGTGTGCAGCAGAGAGTTCTCCCAGCTTTTTCACGGTTCGTCTCAACGGCTCTTCTCATCGTCTTTTTCACCAGGTAGTCCCGGAACCTGCCTTTTCACCGTGCACCAGCTCATGCGGACGATCACAGACAGTAATTCTGTGATCATCAACAACCTCGGAGCCGCGCCATTACCACGTGCACCAGCTACTCTTCACCGATGGTCCACGGAGAATTTGTCTGGTTCAAGGACAATCCTCACTCATCGAACGGCTCCAGGTATTCAGGTGCAAGGAACAGTCATTTCCTTGCCCCTTCTCACTTTTCATTTTCTCTAGCACAGAATTTACGACTCTGTGCTGATTTCGTCTATCTCAATGTGCACAAGCACGTAGCCATTTCGGCCATTTTCTCTCTCTCTCTCTCTATCGGGCTATCTCTCTCTATTTTCAAGGCCACTCTCTGCTGCTACTCGACCAACGCTCACACCTTTTAATGTAAATAAGAAAACTCTCATAATTTAAGTTCAAATCAATATCGGTGTTTACATTTACTTATGACTTGACTGTTACGCTCGGGCCTCTCTCTCTCTCTCTCTTCAAGACAACGCTTGTGAATAGACGGTTTCACTCGCCATTTTGTGAAACTTCTCGGGTTTCTCTTAGTTCTTTCTCGTGACTTTTTCTCATCATCCTCAACGTAGTCATCTTATCAGTACAGTCAACTCGACGAATCATGTACTTAGTGTTGGCTCAACTCGGGAGACATTTGATTTTCAATTAACTCAAACGGCTCGGCTCAATTCAATTCTTGGGTTAATTGCTCAGCAAGGAGAGCTTTCACGGCATGGCATCTTCAGGTATTTCGCTCAGCACCGGTAACAATAATTTACCGGTGCTTTTACATTGCCCTTCTCACAGCCAGAAAATCAATAAAATTACTGTCCATTCTCTTGCTCTCTCTCTCTTTTCTTTGTGCTGTCTTACACGCAGCCATTTTCTTTTCTACTCTCTTCAAGGCCATTCTCTGTTGCTTTGTTTACCTCAACTGTACTCAAGCAAAACTCGTATTTATGGTTTGAATTAATATAATCAAATTCGTCAAGAGTTTTGACTAGGCGGTTTCTCAAATTAATTAATTTTCTTTACACGGAAATTAATGCTGGCAATTCTCAATTCAACATATTCTCATATCTCAGTTTCTCTCTTTAATCAGTTATTATTCTCTCTCTCAAGCTCATTCTCAGCTCATTTGCATTAATTCATTAAATTCAACTTAACCTTCTGGATAGTTCTCTTAAGTATACTACACTGATTTATTTTATCTCATTTTACATTTCAACTGGACCTGGCTCAATATTGATTCTCCATAATTTATAATTAAATTATTTTATACTTTCATGATTTGTCTTATTCTATTTTATAGTAATGAGCTCATGTTATCAACATCAAACTTATTAATCTGTCAATACACATTAACTACTTAAATTTCATACTTGTTGATTAATTATTAAGAGATTTAATAAAAGTTATTAAACTTGAACCTTTTTTTGTAAATAATAATATATTCTTAGGAAATAAAATTCAAATAAACTTAATTAATGGTCTACTCAATTTATTTGACAACCCTCCCCTACCAGCTTTTAATCCGGCAAATAAAAAATAAAATTAATGAAGAAGTAAATCCGCAACAAGTACTCATAGAGCTCAATAAGACTACTCACAAAAAATTAGCAGTTTTACGTTATTGAGAGGTTTTAACTTCTTTGTTTTTTAGAGTTTTCTAATATTTGAAAAATAAGTGAAATTAAGGAAATTTTTAAAAATAAATTCAAGCAATCGATTCAACGGTAAAAAATACAAAAACCGAACATTTTAATTTTCTTTTTTTCACATGTTTTGTTCATGCACAAGATTACTTTTTAAAAAGAAGTTGATTTAGAAGCCTACCGGGCGGCAAAGAGAATTTTTTGAAAATAAAAAATATGCTTCAAACAATAAAGCAATGCTATGCGCTTTTGATAGACCAAAAAAAAAAAAAAAAAAAAAAGATACGACTATTTTTTTATATTTTTTCGTAGATTCGATTGGTCCGGTTTATTCTAAAAAGTTGCTTTTATTTCACTAATTTTTTTAGCAATAAAAAAATTGTTAAGTAACAATGACGTCAAGAACCTTTTAAAAACGTAAAACTGCAAAATTCTTGTGAGTAGTTTTATGGAGCTCAACGAGTACTATCACTCACCCAAATTTTAGCCAAATAAAATGTGGCGTTTTTTAGAAAAACACATTTTTTTTTTTTTCAAACAGGATTCTCAGTGCAGCGGTGCATTTTCGAAATAGTATATTACACACCGCGGGGCGAAAACATGATCTTGCCTGCCGCAGCGTAAGTTGACGCCCGAGCGAAGCGAGGGCGGCAATCACGCTGTGGCAGGCAAGATCACGTTTTTGCCCCGAGGTGTGTATACATTTTTTTCTTCTACCCGGCCGAAAGTACGTAACTACGAAATCATAAAACCATAATTTTATTATGGATAAATTTTTCCATTGAATTTTCATTTTTCGTTTATTGTAGGTATAATCGTTATTGTAGAACGCTTTAACTAGGTATAATCGTTATTGTAGAATGCCTTAACGTCATCCATCTTGTTTGGTTGCTCTCGCAGTAAAGTGCACTTTGTTTTGGTTCGATTGCCGCAATTTTAAGTGTACATTTTAATTAATTGCAATTATTCAACATGTTCGATTCAGACAGTTCCAATTCTGATGATGAATTTGAAGAGCAGTTTGTCAGAAACTTTGATGCAAAGGCTCAGGATATTTCGGATAACCTATTACCAGCAAAATCTTTGAAGCGGTACCTGTTAGCTTATGATGAGTTTTGTAAGTGGAAAAAAGAAAATGGAGCTAGAGCTTTTGACGAAAATGTCTTGTTAGTATATTTTCGTGAATTGTCAGAAAAGTTGAAACCAACATTGTGGTCGCTTTGGTCCATGTTGAAAAGCACAATAGATATAAAAGATGATGTAAATTTAGACAATTTCAAGTAATTGAAAAAATTCCTTAGTTATAAAATTAAAGGCTACAAACCTGTTAAAACATCAGCTCTGACTGTACCTCAAATCAGACAGTTTTTAGAATTTGGTGATGATCATCTATATTTAGCTGTTAAGGTACATTTTTATATTTATTTTGTAAGTAGTTATAGTATTGTGTGAAAAAATTTTCCATAAATTTCAATGTATACTGTGCTTTTCAGGTTCTTTTGATTTTTGGCATTTGCGGTGGGTTGAGAACCAAAGAATTTACCCTATCGACTCTCAACGATGTAGATGATAATGGGACTACTTTTTCAGACCATGTTAAAGATAATAAAAACTATTATCCAAGAACTTTTTTAATTGGTCGACACTTTTATCAGATTGTTAAAGATTACACTTTATTGAGACCTGCTGATACAGATACGAATAGGTTTTTGTCCAATTTCATAATGGGAAATGTAAAAGACAAGTAATTGGAAAGAATACTTTCAGCTCCGTACCCAAAACAATTGCTTTGTTTTTAAATCTTGACAATACTGAGCGTTACACTGAACACTGCTTACGAAGAACCGCTGCTACTTTACTTTCAAATGCAGATGGTAATAAACCACTATTGAAGCAAGCTTTTGGTTGGAATTCTGGTGCAGTAGCTGATGGTTATGTTGAGCATTCAGTTGCCAACAAAAGTAGAATCTACAAAGGAATAGTGACTGGAACTGTACCAGCAGCTTCATCTGCAGCTAGAGAAGATCTTAGTAATGCTACTATAGTTAATAATTTGTCAGAACCAACTGTATCTAAAAATGGACATTTATTTATAAAAGAAAATTTTTTTAGTTCGGCCTGCACATCAACAAACACATCTGTAAATTCACCAAGTGGAGCAAAAAACAACACTCTTAATATACCAAGAGTCTCTTGTTTTAAATTTAAAAAGCCTATTGTCTCTAATGTAGTTAAATCTCCATTGGTAAATCAAAATTATAGTGTGGCAAAAATATCAGCTCCTCAAAAGTGTGTCTTATCTGGTGCTAATGTTTCAGCAGAAAAAACTAATAATCAACTCAGTGTAGCTAATCATCAGTTATCACCTATAAATCATCTTGACAATCATTCTACTGAAGTTTCTTAAAATGAGCATGATGATACAGATGTCCATTTTAATTCATATGCCAATCTAAATTATGAGCCAAATATTGCACCAATAAATGAAGATAGTGTAGATGAGGTACCTACTGATACTACACACAAATTGCCTGCACGCATGAATAATTATGACAGTAAGCCAGCTCATAAATTTAGTAATGTACACTTACCTGAAAGAATGCGGTTAGACAATTGTGTTGAAGATTGTTACAGTCAATCATCTGTTCAATTTCATGCTTGTACAATCAATGGATTAACCATTCATAATAATTATTTAACTGATAAAAAATAAAGTAGTTATTAATTAAATGATCCAAGTGTTTGGTCTTAACGAACAAAGTATAAATTTATTTAAAAATTACATATGCTGACGTTTCGTTGTCATTAACAGGACAACCTTCTCAAAGCTACAAACATACAAAAAGATGTATTATTAATAACAATCTAAAAAAATTACAAAAAATGTTGAATATAAAATAGATTCTCACAGGTAAATAAATATAGATATAAACAGACATATATATGACTGTAGTCATCACAGATAAGTTACTTAAAAATTATAAACATTGTACACTTAATATTGTTTTTTATTTAATTTTAATTTTGTCTTAAAGTGCACTGGTGTAAGTGCAAGTCGATCGAAAACTAACTATGAGATACTTGCAAAGTGATGAGAGAACTCAAGCTGAGGTTTATGGGTGTGAGAAGGGGAAAAGATGATAAGAGTGGGGTTTATTTTATTTTCAATTTCAAAGAGTCTAATGACTTCTTATAGTCATTTTTCAAATATTGTGTATCTGGCTTCTTGTTTATGTCATCAGAATAAAAATAAATGTTGAGCATTTCTAAAAATCTCCTCTTATAGATATTCTGCTCGTTCTCCAGGATTTTTACATTGTCAAAGTCAAAATTGTGTAACGTCTCCTCACAATGTAGGGAAATAACCGAAGTCTGTGAATGATTTTTCACGTAATTACGGTGCTCATATATCCTTCTACTTAACTTACGACCTGTCTCACCTATATACTTTACGTTACAATCATTGCAATTAGCAAGATACACAACACCCGGCTTATCGAGCGTATCTATCAAATCTTTCCCAAGTGTGAAAAAACCTTTCGGACTATTAATGTTCCTATAAACAACTTTAAGATTAAAAGATTTGAAAATGTGTTGGATTTTTGGGACAAAATATTTATGAAACGGTTACAATAAAAAACCTGAATGGTTGACAGTATCAGCAATTTTCTGGGTTTTGCCATTGATTATTTTCAATCTCTAGTCAATGTGATGATTGAAGAAGTTGTGAGGATAGTTATTGTCCTTCAGTAACATTCTAACTTTTTTCAAGTTATCCCCATGGAACTGAGGTCTGGAAAGTTTGATGGCTTTATCTACAAGAGAATATATTATAGCTATCTTTTGGTGGATGGGATGATGCGATAAAAAATTAACGTATCTACCAGACGCGGTCGATTTTTGGTACCAATTGGTCAGTATTACATTGTTATAATTAAAAACAGTGATGTCGAGAAAATTAAGTTCTTTCATTTCATTCTGACGTTCAACCGTGAATTGTAAAAGCTTATTGAATTCGTTAAAAACCTTAAGAATCATCGTAAGTTGTGCTGTGGTGCATATAAGAAAAATATCGTCTACGTAACGCCTATAGAATAAGTGACTCAACTTTAATTTGTTCAAACAAAAAACTTCGAGGGCTTCCAAGCAAAGGTCAGCAAACCACGGGCTACAACAACCACCCATGGGGGCTCCCGTCTTCTGGTGGTAAAATTTATTATTGAATTTAAAAAAAGTTGAATTAATGATAAAAATAATGATATCCAAAAATTCAGTCTTGCGAAGGTTAATACTATTTTTGAGAAAATGCCATTTGGATTTGACAGCTGTAACAATTAGGTTATGGTCAATATTGTTGAACAAGGAAACTACATCTAGCGAAGCAAAAATCTGTCCTTCGCATAGGCTATGTTTTTCAACATCAGACTTAAATTCAAAACTATTGCGAGTAGTGTACTTAGTTTTAGGGATACAGGTATTGAAGAGGCTCACAATTCTTTTTTCTAACCCGTAAGTTGGACTGTTTATGGAAGAAACTATAATTTTGACAGGATAGTCTTTCTTATGTATCTTAACTAAGCCATAGGCTCGTGGTAACAGACAATTGTCAGATTTTCCAAGGGGGGTTTTAAATACATCCACGTTTTTCTCTCCGTTTTTTGAAATAACATTGAGTTTGTCTATCAATCTATTAGTTGCTTTAATCAATGTAGGTAAAGGGTCATCAACAAGTTTTTTGTAATAAGTGGAATGCACTTTAAGACAAAATTAAAATTAAATAAAAAACAATATTAAGTGTACAATGTTTATAATTTTTAGGTAATTTATCTGTGATGACTACAGTCATATATATGTCTGTTTATATCTATATTTATTTACCTGTGAGAATCTATTTTATATTCAACATTTTTTATAATTTTTTTAGATTGTTATTAATAATACATCTTTTTGTATGTTTGTAGCTTTGAGAAGGTTGTCCTGTTAATGACAACGAAACGTCAGCATATGTAATTTTTAAATAAATTTATACTTTGTTCGTTAAGACCAAACACTTAGATCATTTAATTAATTTTACTACGAACAATCACCAACCATTCTTTTTATAAAGTAATTATTATCAATAATATTAGTTAAGAACTATTTTTTACATTTAAGTTCCAAGGTGTACGAATTGGAAAAAATAAATTTTAAAAATTACACTTTATGAAATTTTTTTATTCTTTTTCTTCAATTTAAACATTTTAAAATAATTAATTAAACATTATATTTTCACAATCCGATTTCCTAATTTTTGTATATCTGATACTGAGCTATTCGAATTAGCCATCCATGTAGCTGCAGTCTTGCGAAAGGCCTCATGTTTATATAGGTGAGGGTTTGGTAAGTTTAAAAATTTTGCAACTTTCTTTGGTGTGGAATATAAGTCAACCTGGTTTATTTTCTGAAATGAAAAATTAATTGAAATTCAAACTGATTAAAAAATTATTTTGTTTATTATTATCTTATTAAAACATGTGTTGAATTTAAATTCCAAAAAAAAGTTAGTAACTTGGATTCTGAGGGCGAAGATGAATATACTTGTTTATCAAACTATGCTGTTGTTCATTAACTGTGAACTGATATTCAGACATACAATCAACTTGATGTATTGATACTTTCCAAAGTTGACCTTCTTGAGTTGTATTAACATCCTTTACTAACATCATGTCTTTAATTTTCAGTCCTTCAAAAACACCAAAAATTACTATGACCTACAAAAATATATAATAACACATATACATACATATATATAATTATTTTTTTTAAATAAAATAAATAATGAATTTTACCTTTGCACACGCGTACTCATTATCTGGTGCATTATCTAAGAATGAATTTATTTGCTCCAGTGTAAAAGTCCTTGATTTTTGTGGTAGGTTATGTACATTCATTTTGAGTGATTTTAATTTTTTTTTGCACAATTTTACTGTAAAATATTTTGCTAAAGAGCCAGGTAAATGAGTAATTCTGCAAAATTTTTGACTGATATCGCAAGCTTATTTTGTGTTGATTGAATATGTTAATTATACTGAATTTGCGAATCCTAATCGCAATAGCACGAACGCTCATTGACTTTGTGGGGCATGCGCATCAAGCCGCGGGAGTCAAATTCGCTTCAGTTCCCCGACACAGGCCACCATATTGCGGGAGCCAATTTGGCCTTTTCGAGCCCGATTTGAGGAAATTTTCAACGAACTTTCGGCCAGGGTAGAAGAAAAAAACTTTTTATGGATGGATTCAAGCATAATTTTGGACTTTTTATTTTAAACAATAAATTTTTCATTTAAATTAGTATTGCGAAAGTATAATGAATTTGGAAATCATTTTGTCCAAAATCAAGTTTCACGCCTTTAAAATTTAAAAGTGCATATTCAATGCACTATATACTTTTAGAAAAAAATAAAAAGTACGTGACTTCTTATTTTTGATTAAAAACAATATTTAAAGTTTACAAAACGATTAGAGATGGGTCGGCATAGTGTTTCCGAATGATTTTATATCGATTCGGATTTATACATTTTTTTGTAAAAATTAATGAATTACAGTAAAATCTCGATAATTCAAAGCTCAAGGGACCAAGCTATAATTTCGAATTATCAGTCGTAATACTACGAGTGCTCCAAAATTGTCGAAAATTTTTCGACTGTTTTTCGTTATAACAACGAGGCGGGCAAGTTTGGTAGATTAAAAGTAATGAGCGCGAAGCGTGAGTGATTTTTTGCGAAACTTGCCCCGCCAGTTACTTTGACAAAGAAATTTGAGGGTAAAATTTTCTATATTTTTGGCACGGTGTTCAGCTAAATTATTTTCTCCAGCTGAATTTCAACCAACAGAAACGCAGTGTTTTACATTTTTTGAATGATAGTCTTTTTATTTGAAATTTTTTAAATTACAGAGGATAAAATATAGATTACTAATTGTTTACTGATAATTTTTTAGTTGCTATGCGACTAATTAGAAAGAACCGAAAAATTATCGAAATAATTTTACCCATACCCCTCCGCCAAATGGCAAATACGGCTATTGGTTGAAATTCAGCTCGGAAAAATAATCAAGGTAAAATTTTGGTGAAATAAAAAAAAACTTCAAATTAGTAAGGTTGTTTATTGAATTTAATTAGAACCTTGTGGAGCCAAACCAAATGTGAGGTGTGAAAAGAAATTAAACACCATCCCCTTATAAAAGAGAGAACCCAAAAAGAATGTCAGCATTTTATTCGGGACGTGATTGGCTGAGACGATAATATTCAAATCATAAATTTTAAAGATTGAATTTTTCAAGTATTAGTTATTATTATTAGTGTAGATTTTTAATTAACCCGTTAACCCCCCCCCCCCCCCTGGGTCCAGGAGACCCAAGCAACTTTGAAGTGATGTAGCGACCAGGGATCGCGTTCAAACCCTAATATCAGCGCCATCTGTTATAGTTTAAGGGTACAAGAGTAGATCCCCATAGTTTCCGGAGCCCGCCAAATCGTTTAGTAGCAGCCAGGTGTTCATCTGTACGACATCTTTTTTTTCGGGTCTGCTAGACCCAGTGTGGGGTTAACGTATATTTTGGTGAAAAAAAAAAATTTTTTTTTCCCACTGTGTTTTGTGTTTTGAGCATATTTTGAGTGTAAGTATTAACGCTGTGTACTTTAGAAATTTTTTTTTTTTCATTTACTCTAATAAAAATATTACCGAAACATGCAGATGCCGTACAACCTTCGTGCGCGCTCGCTTGCTGAAGCACTACGTGCTGCGGAAGAAGTGGAAAATGAAGAAAATATTAATGGTGATGACTCTGAATCGGAAGATAATCTATCAATTGAAGGCGAGGAGTCCGATTTCAAGTTGATTCAGAAACTGGGAGTGATTCTGACGTCGAGATGACGAACGAAATGGAGGATGTATCATTGAATCAGCGGCACTAGGTCAAAAAAACTCCTCGATGACGACTTATTAGTACATTCGGTTTTTATTTTTTTACTGATACAGATACTTAATAGTTGAAATAGTCGTAAAGAAAAATTCAAAATATTAACAAAAAAAAATGATATTAATTTCTACTTACAACTTCTGTAAATATTCTTGTACTAAAAGACTTGAAGCTGCGCTTCTATTAACCATTCCATGACGGGTGCGCTTTTTAAATTAACGAGTTTCGAACTATCGAGGTTTTACTGTATTACCGAATGGTACAACGAAACAAACTGTAGATGGCTAGTCTTAAAATCATTTTTCAGTAAGTAAGAGCTCGTTTTGAAGCTTTAAACAAGAGTTTCTACATGAGACTTTATATGTTTAATCTTAATCAAATGATTCGAAATTTTATTGGAAATTACGTAAAAATTGTTTCTGAAAAGAGTAAAAAATCATGTACCCCATTGCGCAACACATGACGTTTTCCTGACGGAAGAAATGGACCGTTAATTGATTATATAAATGACTGATGACAGCTTTATCAAAAATTTGAATTTAAAAAAACTCAAAAAGCTCTGTAACATTTTTTATCTTTGAAATTGTTCTTAAGTAAAATTAACTTCAAAAATTCTTTTTACTAAACAGAAATAAATACCGTGTCGGGGCCAAGATGATACTATACGGTCCTTGATCAGCTTCTTCGATACGCTCAATTTTTGGTAGACTAGTAATCCACAGCAAAAGAGGTATTAAAAAGGCTAACGTTTTACCAGATCCAGTTTCCGCAACACCAATAATATCTCTATTTTGGAGACCTATTGGAATGGCTTGCCTTTGGATCGGCGTCAGATCTTTATAACCAACTTTATCGATGATGTCCAAAATTTCTCTAGGAAATCCAGATTCTTTCCACGATCTAATAGGGTCAGGTATTCGACCACCCTTGATTGTGATATTGTAATCCTCCCTAAATATACGCCAATCCCGTTCGGTCATTTCATCAATTGCTTTTTCAGACCAATGTCTATCGTCCCATTTTTGCTTTTCTTCTTTTCGCTTTACTTTTTTTAATCTGACTCTGAAAAGATAATCATTAATAAATAAAACAATAATGGTAATAATAAAGTAAATCATTGTGTGATTTATAAAAAGAGAATCTAGTAACGCTGACTTCAAAATATAAAAAGGTTTTTTTTTTATAACTAATTACCGTATTCATGTTTTATCAATCCCAGATTAAGAAAATAAATGTAAATTAGAACCATGCAGAGCCAAACGAGTAGTAAGGTGTGAAAAGAACTAACACCTCCAATTTTTAAAAAATTAAAATTTTATTGACGTTTCACCAATCATTGTTAGCCTCTTCAGAATACACTGGTTAAAATAAGTAAAATTAAAATACTAACAAAAAAACATAAATAAGATATTAAAGTAAACGTAAATGAATTACAACTCACAAGAATCTCCCTATAATATATTTCGGTTTTTTTTTTCTTCCTCAAAATTCGATCTTCACATTTTGTAATTATTATAAAAACATCGTAAAAACACCGTACTGATAACTAAATATGATGATCTTCAAAATTCGATCCTCACCTTTCAAATTCGATCCTCACTATGAAGTCCTCAATTCAGTCCTCAAAATTCGATCCTCAGAGTTCAATCCTCAAAATTTTTTTGTAAATAAATTAATCAATTTTATTTTAGTATGTAAAGTATAGGGTAGTAAGCCATATAGAGAAGCAGCAGTAGTAATGGGATTGATACAACATAATAAAAATATTTTTGAAATTTTCATTGAAGCTACAAATTACCTCACACCTAAAAAATTAAGAGAATTTTTTTGTTTGCTTTTAATGTCTGAAAAAATTCCTGGTTGTTCAATTTCGAATAAGTATACAAAAATTTTTACAGAAGATTTTAAGGAAAATTGCGGTTTGAATGGAATAAATGAATTTTTAAGAAATGAAGATTCTTTATTAAATTGGAAATTTTTCGGTTAACCACCATGATTAGATGATTTAAAAAACAATTTCCAAAATTATGATAGTGTAAATGACATTCATGAAAAATATACTGAATTATTTACAAAATTGAATGATGATCAAAAATCGATTTTTAATCTAACAGCTAAAAATTTCAATGGTATGTACTTCATAGATAGTCCAGGAGGCTCTGGAAAAACTTTCCTTTATAAAACTTTAATTTATTATTCGAAGTCGAAAAAAAAAATGTTTTATCTATGGCATGGACCTGTATAGCTTCAAATCTATTACCAAAAGGTATGACAAGTCATAAAGTTTTTGAACTACCGTTAATTTTAGATAATGTTGAAACTTCATTTTGTAAAAATGAATCAGACAAAAAAATTACGCAAATGTGATTTCACCGTCTGGGATCTATGATTCCAAAAAAAGCATTGGAAATCATAGCTATAGGACTTAACAAGACATTTCTAGAAATCAATTACCTTTTGGAGGTAAATTAATAATTTTAGGGGTGATTTTAGATAAATTTTTCCAGTAGTAAAAAGAGGTATTGAAAAAATTGTTGTGGAAGTGTAACGGGTAACCCCGTTACAGCTCCGCTGGGCCTCAAATTAGCATAAGTAAAATTGTAGTTAGCGTTAACGCTAACCCCATTAAGAACGCCGGCAAGCAGCAGCTCGGGCGAGCGCCGCACGAGAGTGAGTGAGACAGAGAGAGGGGAAGCTACGCGCCGGCTGACTGGCAGCAGGCTCGGGAGTTGAGTCGTGGCAGCGCCCACGTACAGATCCTTTGTATATTTGCGCTGTAAAGTTCTGTGCCGTGCGTGGTTTCCGAGCGCTGTTTCGCCGCCCTCAACCTCCGACACTGCGCCAGGGTGCCGACTCGACGTCGTGCACCGTCATACACCCGCAGGACTTCCACCAGCAGGAGCTGACGTGTAAGTTTACCTTCTCTCTCTCTCTCTCTCTCTCTCTCTCTCTCTCTCACTCGTTGGGTCATTCCTGCTCGCTTGCGCGGTATAAGTCCGCTTATAATTTATTAATAAAGAAAGTCACGTTACAAAGAGTAACTAAATGTCTTGATTTTTCCCCTTACGCCTTCCAACGAACCCGTATACTTTATTACTCGGTCCTTCTGACCCTGACGTATCATTAGTTACAGAAGATAATATTAAATTTAGTAAATTATGGAATAGTTTCGAAAAATTAAAATTAACAAAAAATATTAGATGTAAAGATGAAAAATTTTCTAAATTATTATTAAAGATTGGCGAAAGTTTTCAATTTTCAAATTCCAAAAAATAAAAAATTAAAGATTTGTGTCATTCAATTTTTGAAGTATAAATGAAAATCATTAATTGAATGAAGTTATTTTAGCTCTTAAAAATGAAAACGTACAAATGTTGAATAATGAAATTTTAAATATATTAAATGGTCAATCTAAACAATATTATAGTGTAGACAAGGCTATACATAAAGAAGATTATTACTGTCGATAAAAGTGGGAAAATTGTGTTCATTCAAAAATTACTTTGAGTACAAATGAAAATTCAAGTTATCCGTTTATTTTATATAGAAAATCATTTCCCTTAGTTTTAGTTTTTGCAATCACAGCTCATAAGTCACAAGCGCAAAGTTTCGATAGAGTTTGCATGCATACAAAAACTAAACTTTTTTCACACGGACAATTATATGTATCGTTAGATTTTTCAGATAGTAGGAGACAATGAGGGATAGTGTCAAAAGCCTTTGAGAAATCGAAAGATAAGAATTGTGGTTTTTTTGTGATCGATTCTTGGACGGGCATCTTTAAGGATGAGTATAGCTGTCTGTGCGGAGTGATTGAGCCTGTAGGCGAATTGATGGGGGTTTATTAGGTTATGACAAGTATTGAAGTTAGTTAGTTGAGCGGTGATAATTCTTTTGAGTAGTTCAGAGAGAGTTCAAGAAGGAGGGCAATGGGACTTTGCTTTCCTTCTTCCGAGAGGGTTTCTCCTACTCAGAGGGGAAGTAGCCAGTCGTGCGTTTATGAGTTTGGTGATGTAGGGGAGAATTTAGGTTAGGGCGAGTTTTATCATGGAGGATTAAAGTCGGTCAGCACCCATTTCTTTGGAACGGGTTCTATTGAAAGTATTAAAAATAATGGTCCCATCGACAGGGGTAAATTCAAAAAGGTGTAGAGAAAGGAGATTGGATGGGATACGCAGAATGTCAATGAGATCTTGGGGTGAAAGGGGTGCTTAGGATTGAGATACAGAAACGTAGTAGGACTTTAAGATGAGCTATCAAAGATGTTCAATGGGGATGCTTTAGTTGGGACACTGCCGCCAGCTTTTCTAATCACACGCCATTTGGTAGCGTGGTCGGGGGTGTTCATAATGATGTTCCTAACACATGTGTTTTTAAGCCGATCAAAGTCATCGGTAACCTGATTTCGAAGGGTGCGGTATTGGGCATATATACGGCTGGTAGATATAATAAAGTTTGCAATGTCGATATAACATAAATTTATCTAATTTGCTCACCGTGAATGAAAGGAGCCCAAGAAAATATTTTTATGTGTGTAAGATCTAATGAATTGGTTTGAAAATCCAGTTGATTTACTTAAATATTTTTATGAGTCACCCAAAATGTATGTATGTCCCGGATACTAACACTAACTACTTTAAAATTTATTTGTATCTTCGTTTGTCAATATTAGATCTATTTTAGCCTTGCAAAATTTTTACTGAAAATTATGACAAAAAGAAATAAAATTCTATATTAAAGACTACCTCATGAGTTTGCCTAACTGATTAAAAATTTTTTTTTAGCAATTCAGTCTTATGATTATTTAATAACCACAAATAGAGCTTACTTATTACTATTTCGATCTTGAACTTCAAATGTTTGCTAAAGATTATTATTATTATCATTGAATTATACTGTAGTTAGTTAAAATTAGGGGGTTGGCGAGCGTAGCGAGCAGGGGGGAGCCCCCCCTAGTTTTCTTTATAATATCAAATTTAAATAATAAATGAGCAGAGATCTGAGCCCGTTCATAGTCAGACTTTGCGTGAAGACAGAAGAACAGAATGGTTACAATATAATACGTAATTAAACAGCTGATGGGTTTATGAAAACGTCTTGTCTCCGAAATACTCTAGTTAATCGATTGTAAGCCGAATTTAAAAATTTGATATTATAAAGAAAATTCTTGTGAGTTGTAACTCATTTACTTTTGCTTTATTATCTTATTTATGTTTTTTTGTTTGTATTTTAATTTTACTTATTTAATTTCAACCAGTATTCTGAAGAGGCCAACAATGATTGACGAAAAGTCAATAAAATTTTAATTTTTGAAAAATTGGAGGTGTTAATTCTTGTCACACCTTACTACTGGTTTCGCTCCACATGGTTCTAATTTACATTCATTTAGTTACCGTATTAATAAGGCGATAAGACTTTCACCTACAAAATAAAACTTTTCTGTATGTCAGCAAACATAGAGTTTATAATCGTATGTCTAGTGGATGACACGGTTTCAATCTCAAAGTTCAAAAGAATGTATTTTTTTTTTTTTTTTTCTAAATTTATTTTATTTTTAATTATAAAATGTACAAAGCACCACTTGGGTCGAAATTTTTTAAATGATAGGTAACCCATTAACGCCCCAGGCGGACGCTAAAATTTGTTAGAGTTTAAGCTAATATATTGTTTGCAAAAGTCCATAAAATAATTTTAAAAATACCCTTACCTACTATTTTCGGGTATGCTCTACACGATGGCGTAGTCAGAATTATCAAAAGAGTTGATTAAAATTTGTTAATAAACAATTTAAAAAAAAAAACAGCACTTTTTTCGGTAATTTTTTTTTTTGATCGAGCTTTACAGGGGGTAAGAATTTTTTTGTATTCTAAAAAGATGTCCAAGGGTGTTGGGAATGTTTGTGGTTTCCAAATCTTTTTTATTTTTTTTCATGAAATGACAGCCAAATAAGTACGACATGGAAAAACGCTCAATATTCCGATGACTCGTAGATGGATATTTTTAGTTTTTTATAGTTTGAACTGAATTTTTATGGGAAAAGCTCAGAGTATGACTTGAAAAATGAAAAAAAAGGCGCGGCTGGAGCGTAGTATCAGGTAATTGAAGATTCAGAACAGAGCATTGCACAAGAGGAGACGATGACACTCTACCTGCTCTGCTGCCTTTATAGAGGGTAAGAGGGAAGTTCACCTGTATGCTTGACGGCCCTCAAGTTTGGGTTTTCTTCTACCCCCCCCCCCCCCCCTCCGATCCTGGGGCCTTAAGGACACGAACCGCTGCACCGTATCCTATATTCCGGGCTTTTCCCAAAAAAAGTTCAGTTCAAACTATAAAAAACTAAAAATATCCATCTAGGTGTCATCGGAATATTGAGCGTTTTTCCTTGTCGTACTTTTTTGGCTGCCATTTCATGAAAAAAAAAATCGTAGACAAAAAAAAAATAAATTGGAAACTACAAACATTCCCTTCACCCTTGGACGTATTTTTAGAATACAAAAAATTTTTTTACCCCTTGAAAAGCTCGATCAAAAAAAAAAAATTACCGAAAAAAGTGCAGTTTTTTTTTTAAAATTGTTTATTAACAAATTTAAATCAACTTTTTTGACAATTCTGACTACGCCATCGTGTAGAGCATACCCGAGAATAGTATAGGTACGGGTATTTTTAAAATTATTTTATGGACTTTTGCAAACAATATTTTAGCTTAAACTCAAACGAATTTTAGCATCCGCCTGGGCGTTAATGGGTTAAGTAATAAATTACTCTCTGGATTTTCTAAGTCAGAATTTGTTTTAAAAAATTTTTTATTTAATAATGTTTATTTTCTAGTATAGAAAATAATGTTTATTTTCAAGTATAGTGAGTATTGATAATGTGATTATTGACTGACTAAACCAGAATTAATTCTGGTTAAATTTCTGTGATAAATAATGTAGATAGAAACCTTATTTCCTTATTACATGCTTTTCTTTAACTCACTATGTTTCATCGTCGTCTTTGTCGTCGTCGTACGTTCAAAACTGCCAAGCTCTATAACTTGGAGCCTATAAGACCTAAAGGTCTGAAATTTTACAGAGGGTCTAGGTTCGGATGACAATACTTACGTAAGGTAAAAATTTATTTTTAATAGCATTTAAATTAAATTAAAATAAAACCTTGTATTGCCTGGTACTTGAAAATTATAAAGATATATGTGACGTTCCCTCGAGGGAGGGATGTTCCCTCGAAACGTAATTTAAATAAACTAAAATATTAACTACAACATCTTGTTTATTTCAATGCCTGGATAATCAATACAAGGTCAACACAATATCTTTAATAGCATTTTTTGAAACATCGTATAAGAGAGTTTTTAGGGTGGCTGATTATGAATCTAATATTTATTTTTAAAATTGATCTACGCAAAGGCTACTTGCTGAAGGTTAAAATCTATTTTTCATAGTTTCTTTTTCAAACTTTGTTTACAGGGGTTTTTAAGGTTGCTGATTACTAATCTGACATTTATCTTTTAATTTGGTCCACTTAAAGGGCTACTTATTCAAGGTAGAAATTTATTTTTAATAGCATTTTTTTTCAAACTTCATGAACGGGATTTTTAGGGTTGCTGATTATGAATCTGATATTCATTGTTACGGTGCTCGTCCGGGGAAAAACAACGGCGATCCACGTTGTCGGACTAACAACCGTGCACAAATAAATTTTCGAGTACTCTCTCCTGAGTACTCCTGCTGTCGTCGTTGATACCTGTAAATAATCAATCAGACATGCTTGGGGAGACGCGCACGGGAACTAGCTTTCAAATGCCGGTAGTGGGCAGGGTGAAATTCCCCAAGCTAAGTGTAAACAGAAAAAACCAAATTTCTCAGAAGAGTGTCCTAAGCGAGGAAATGTCGAGCGGAGGAAAAAGATTAGTTTTCAATAACAAACTCGAAGAAAGTCAATTTTAATCTTTAATTTATTAATAATAACAACAACAAAAAAATAACAAAGATTGTTCCAAAATCAACGGTCGTGATCTTCGAATTTAAAGTTCGGCCGATCGCGCAGGCGGCCGAACAAAGAGACGTGTAGGTAAACAAAGAACCTGCCGGGCTACGCTCGCCGGCTCGCAAGTTTCTACGCGGGATTTCTGACAAGAATTCACACTCTTCCACTCTATCTGCACTCGAACTCGGTTACACAAACCTTTACAGGCGCGGGTGGAGATCTCCAAGCGAAGACGGGTGGTCTACGAAAACAGCACACACTCTTTTACAGCACTCATTCCTCGCGATGTCGTGTTTAACGAAAACCTCAACGCGACTCGCGATTACAGTACTTTTTCTCTCTGATGTTGAAAGAAAATCGAGCGTCCGTGCTAACGTTCTACACACGACTGGCGCGCTTCCGTCCCGTTCTACCCGGTCCAACCTCTAACGGTCGGTCCGTTCCGGAATGGTCCGCCAGCTGCTGAGCGTCAGCTGCTGGCCCACGTCCACACGGATAATCAATATCGATCGTGTGGACGGATATTTTCACCGACCGTGACATCATTTTTAAAATTGACCCATGTAATAACAATAAAAACAATATATTTCATATAAAAATTTTAAAATTTAATATATTTCGGTATGAACTATTTTTAATAAGTATTTTGTTTTAGATACTCTAAGTAACAATATTTCTAAACTTTTTGTTTTAATTTAAAAATAAAATAAAGATCACTGAATTCTCAACCGAGCAAGCGTTAGCGCAGCGAGGTATAGAAGCTAGTATTAAAAAAATAAATAAAAAAAAAGTTTTTAAAAAACATGCTTTTCTCTAAAAAGTTTTGAGAAATTATTTAAAAAACGTTCTAAAAAGTAGAAAATAAAATTTTAATACTGCTAAATTCTTTCAAAGTTCTTCAAAAGATTTAATATAAATAGAACAATTAAAATTTCGTGATGACTCTAAACAAAAGCATGGGGCACACATTAGGGTTCTACGCATGCTTCTACATTTTTTCTACATATTTCTCTTCTTTCTTCTGTACCATGATGCGCCTTAAACGATTTTCAATACGAATTCCAACAGCAATCAATTTTTTACCTAACCTTGAGGCCATCCTTGTCCCTAACTAGTGCATCATTCTTTCTACTCTTGTACCAACTCTTGCAGCGCTACAACTATACCTCCTCTCGTGACTACCTTTGTTATTATCTTCGTTCCTACTCGTGTGCTTACCCTCGTAACAAAACTATTGTTATCATATTTGTGCATACTCCATACCTGTGCCTGCTATTGTAACTATCTCTGTGCATTAGCCTGGTCGTTAATTTTTTTTAATTTTTTTTTTTCACTTGCGGCAGGTGGAAATCACTTCTTTACCCCAAAAAACTGATAGGAAAACTGTCATTATAAGGCTGAGACGTTTTTTTTCTGTGCCTCAAAGCAGGTGAAGATTTTCCATTAGTTTTGCATGGGAAAAAAGGGTTTGAATAGCAAAAAAACATCGGTACATGCTACTTTGGAAAAGAAAAATCCATGATTTATACTCGTTTTATGAGCAAAAGACATTCGAACCCTTTTTTCCAATGCAAAACTAATGGAAAATCTTCACCTGCTTTGAAGCACGGGAAAAAAACGTCTAAGCCTTATGATGACAGTTTTCCTATCAGTTTTTTGGGGTAAAGAAGTGATTTCCACCCGGCCCAAGTGAAAAAAAAAAAAAAAAAAAAAATTAACGACCAGGCTACTGTGCATGCCCTACTTGCTATCCTCGTACCTTCCTTTTTACTTAAGTGTTAACTAATTAACTTTTTCTTGTTTTTATGTGTGTTTGTACTTTTGCGCTTTCTCTGTTCTTAATCATTTTATACTTAAACTTCTAACCCTGAACCTACCCTCTGGCACACCCTTATATTTACCCTTGTACCTACCGTTATGTCTAATGTTGTGTCTATTAGGTACCTACCATCTTGTCTACCCTTGTACCTACTCTGTACCTACCCTGGTGTCCACTCCTGTGCCTACCCTCTTGCCTAACCTTCTGTCTACCACTGTGCGTACCCGTCTACCAATCTTAGTGCATACCGACGTGCATCGTGTAGCTTGTACGGTATGGTGTGTACTGTGTACGATATGCCATGCACCATGCCGCGTACCATGTACGATATGTCGTGTACCAAGTACAGTATGACGCGTACCGAGTAATATATGTCGTGTACCGTGTACCGTACGCTCTTGCTTATAAGGCTAAGGTTGATGTAGCGTGTACCGTGTACCGTGTACCATACGGTCTGGATTATAAGTCTATGGTTGATGTAGCGTATACCCTGTACACAAAAGCTCTCCGCGTACAACGTGTGCCGTGTACAGTGAACTCAAAATCCTATTAGAAACTTACTATCGTGTACCGTGCTTAGTACGTGGCAATGGTACCTAGTCACTTCGTAAAAATTTTCTCTGAAAGTTTATAATTAAAAACACTCCTTCTTAAAATTAAAGAAAAGTTTATTAAAATAGAAACGGAATTTTACTTCTCTTGTTCTTTTTCGGCTTCGGTCCGCCGTTTTTCCAATAATTCACCATAGAATTTACTTTGGTCACGCTTTTGAGCTTTTATATCAATTCCTGCAACATTTCCTCGGCCAAAAAACTGCACTTGGTGTCTTTCTTTGTAAATATTATTGTAATCTACAGAAGTATCTTCCGATGTATCCCATTCAAATACAAATTTTCGATCATTTAGTCTTCGAACACGTCGTTTCTTTTTCATAAGGCCAAGGTATCTTTCTTTAATAGCTTCTATTTCTTTTTCTTTATCTTTATCTTTTGACTCTTCGTCTCGTGATCTTTGACTTTCTCTTCGTCGGCTGTAAATAAAAAAAATTACTGTACTTGTTAATTCTATAGAACGTTTAAAAATGCCTTCTTGAAGATATTATGCTTTTTTTTTTTTAAGCTTTTTTTCATGGTGCGCAACCAGAATATTGATCATTAAAAAATTACTCTTAATTTTTATGGTGAATTTTTGAGGTCACGCTACGCGATTAAAGGTCAAATGATAAATTTGTTTTTAAAATTTTAAAAAATAACGAAAAAATTTTTTTTCTGTACTCCGGCTGGGAAGCGCCTCTTTCGTGGCCACTGCCTCAAACGAAAAAGGCACATTCCGGCTGCGTCGTGCAGAAAAATAGTATACAAACCTCGACCACGAAATAAGAAAGCCTCAGATCACATGTTTATCGACGTCGGCTGCACCTCAGCCGACAATTACATGTGATCTGAGACATTTCTTACTTTCGTGGCCTAGGTATGTAATCTACTATTTTAACGCTCTTAAAAATTGTGATAATTTTTTTTTATGTAAAAATACTCAGAACGTGATTTTTCAGATTTTTTAAAAGTATTGTCACAGTTTTTTATCAGCTAGTAAAAATTTTTTTTAAGGTTGAAAACACAATGAAAGAAATTTTTTCTAATTTCTTTTTCGACTGAAATCAAGAGCTTGAATAAGAAAAAAAAATTCAGTACAAATCTCTAGTAACCAGCAACCTATACCAGCTGATTCCTATGAAGTTAAAATTTAAACAATTAAAAAATGTGTAGCCAGTGTGACAGTCCAGTGACCAATTAAATCGTCGATTGTGATTTAGGATTTGGCGCGAGTCACGTGACTGCCGAACGCGGGTCTACGACATTACGTCTGCGGGACAAAACGTTTGCGACAAAGCGTCGCGACAAAACGTACGAGGGACAGAACGTCCGCGTCAAAACGTTCAATTTAAAATTATAAAAATTTCAAAAAAAAAAAAAAAAAATATGGTGTATTATATAATAACAAGTATACGGTATAATATAATTTAAAATGTTGAATATTGATAATAAAATAATCAAAAGTTTAATAAAATAATCAAATTTCATACATCACTTTCATACCCCCTCTCTTTAGAAATTCCTAATACACCTTTATGGTATACATACCATAGGTCGCGGCTGCTGCGGGGGTCTGCCCAGCTTTGCTGCTGACTCTGCAGGAGCTGCTGCTGCGTCTGTATCTTGTTCTTATTGATCGTTTTTAGGATTTATCAATGAAAAAATTGCGTATATTTTAAGGAAAAATTTTAAGCTTTTAAGTAAATTTAAAGCAAGATACTATTTTCAACTGTAACATTATAGTTCTATTTTATCATCATGGAAGTTTTATTCATGGCTTTAAAAAATTGCAACTCTAAAACTTTCTCAGAGTATCACATTCTGTAATTATATTTTGTGTAATGCAAAAAATACATTTGATTTGAGTTGCTCGTCAGTTTTTATTTGGTTTCTTTTCTTGATGTGTAATATCAAGTTATCAATTTTTCATGAAAGCAAAACACTGAATGAAAGTCGTTTGAGCTTTTAAACATTCTATATGTGATGAAAAAATAAAGAAAGTAACGCTTAGACTTCAGCATTACGCGTGTTCTTAGTCAATTTTTGAACGTTACAGAATACACAGCACTTAAGCAAGCTTAACCATAATACTTTTAAACATGTCTGAATCAACAGTAAAAAAGTTAGCGAATATTATAAAATACATTTTGAGAGTAGCTTATCAAAGAGATGTATATATTAAAACAATGTGTGGTGTAGTGTGGTTGAAAAATTTATCAAGCTTACCAATGAAGATCCTGGAAAAGAAACTGCATTTTTTGCTTCTACACTGCAGTGAAGATACAATTGAATATCTGTACAAGCGAGGAATATTTCACGATGAGAAAATTATTTTGATTTTAAAAAGTGTTTTGAAACTCAAAAATTTATTGCACAAACCAGCTTATAAGGTTCTTAACAGACCTAAAGGTATTCGAATAATTTGTGTGCGTGTGACAAAAAAAAGCCATTCTTTTAATTTTCTAACTTTGTATATTATAATTTTCGAATTTACCGAAATGATGCTTGATCACGAAGGTGATGAGTTTATCAAACTCTGTGTGTACGAGCAAGGCGAACCATCAACATCAGCAGAAAATAACAATTCACCGTCTTCGTCATCTGAAAGTAGTTCGAGTTCTTGCAATTCTGATAGCGATTCATCTGATGATAATGATTATGATGATGATGATGATGATGGCGCTGCTCAAAATCTTATTTGTGAGTATAAAATTGTTTATTGGTTTAAAATAATAAATAACGAATTTTGCATTTATTTTTTCATTTTATTTTATTTTTTTATTCGATGTATTATTTCAGAATGGCAATGGTAGACAACAAAATCAACGATTAGTCATAGAAAACATTAGAAGTAGATTTTACCAGAGATTCGGAGTGGAAGGGCGTGAAATAAATGTAAGGATACTGCCACCTCGTGCTGAATCAGACGTTTTTCGGTGGCTAGGAGAAGCATTAAGCGATCTGCACGCTGCCCTTATTAAAGACACAACTTCTTCTGATTTTATCGGACTGACAATGAATACAGAACGACTCACTCATGGTCCAGTATGGCTCTCATTTCGGCCATTGCGCAATTTTAACGTAGAAGAGATGTGGCAACTACTTTTCAGTATATCTCAGAGCTCAAGCGAGTACAACATTGAAGATCCTTTGAATATAACTTGCAACATAGTTAAAAATGTAACAGGTTGCAGACGCGTAAAGCTCACCGAAGAAGCTGTCAAAAAAAAGTCAATACTTACTATTAGAAACGACGATAATCTTTGCCTGCCTCGCTCTCTCGTTGCTGCATGCGCTTACAGTATCAGAGGACAGATACGCTCAGGTGTTTTACATGCCTATTGGAACAGCGTACGTCAAATCAATGGATCTACTCAAAAAAAAGCATCTCTTGATTTAATAAAATTAGCTCGAGTTGATGTACCTGCAGAAGGTTGTGGAATGAGAGAAACCGAAAAATTTCAACAATTTTTTGCAGCAAAAGGAATAGCTATAGTAGTTTACTCTTTTAGAGATTTCGCACGAGGTGAAAAACCTCTTTACGATGGATCAAATTTAGTTATTTACAAGTACAAAAGCATCAAGTATATTTTACGTATAATGTATTATGCCTCTTTAAATCATTTGGAACCTATACTTATTTTGGTTGGTGTATCAGGAAGTATAGGTTATTGCATTCCATGCAATAAAAGTTATTCAAGATTTCTTAGCCATAGATGCACGAACAGATGTTCAAAGTGTTTACAATATCCTGTGTGCGACGAGCAACAGCCAATGACTCGATGTCAACTGTGTAATAGATATTTTCACAGTGAAGAGTGTTATCAAAATCATTTAAAAATTAATTCTTTTAAAAATCTAGCGTGTGTTCGAGTATTAAAATTTGTCAAATATGTTTTAAAGTTTCCGATGACAAGCACGAGTGCGGAAAAAGTTTTTGTACAATTTACTGCAAGTACATGTCTGATCACGAGTGTTTTATGCAGCCAATAAAAGAATCTGAAAAATCAAACAGGGTAATATTTTTTTTTTTACGACTTTGAGACTCAACAAAACGTCAACGTGCTTGGAGATGAAGACAAAAAATTCATAAACCAAACTTGTGCATGGTTCATCAAGTTTGCATTTTTTACTTACAAGAGAACTATATAACGGTTGACTGCGACAAGTGCGGGGTACGTGAACATGTTTTTAAGACTGACCCTGTAAAACAATTTATGGATTTAGCTTTGAAACCACGTAAACTGTTTAAGCGAGTTGTGTGTATGGCTCATAATGCTCAAGGCTATAATGCCCACTTTATTTTTAAATTTTTGGCTGAAAAAGTGAACATAAAAAACCTTCGGTGATACTGAATGGTACAAAGATTATAGTGATGGAGTACATGGGCGTAAAATTTATCGACAGTCTAAACTATTTTCATATGCCTCTTAGTAACTTACCCATAGCCTATGGATTGAAGAACATAGAAAAAGGTATGTTCCCGCATTTTTTTAATAAACCTGAAAATGCAAATTACGTTGTCCTTTACCGTCAATTGAATTTTACTCCCCCGATATCATGGGTGAAAAAGAAAGAGAAAGCTGTATTACGTGGTACAATGAGCAAGCAGCTAAAAACTTTATCTTTGACTTTGATGCTGAATTAACTAAATACTGCGAACAAGATGTAAAAATCTTAAGACTGGCCTGTTTGAATTTTCGAGAAAAATTTATGAAATTCGGTGTGGATCCGTTTCTGGAGTGCACCACTATTGCTTCCACATGCATGAGAGTGTTCCAGAAAATTTTTTTGAAAAATAATCAAATTGGTATAATACCAGCAGGAGGAGACAGAGGTCGTAACATACAATCTTTGAAAGCTATTCAATGGCTGTTTTGGATGGAGAAATCATTGAAGCGCCCCATCGAGCATGCAGGTCGCTGTCGAGAAAGAAGATTATTGCAAGGGATTTTAGTCGATGGTTACATTGCTCCAAAACAAATGGAAAGTCACAGAGGATTGGTTTTTCAGTTTCAAGGGTAACTTGATTTTTTTTTTTTTTTCGCAAACACTGATGACACCTAAATTTTTTTTCTCTCGTTTTTAGTTGTTATTGGCACGGCTGCCCGAGTTGTTACCGCTTTAATAGAGACGAAAAATTGTCGAATGGGCAATCGATGGATGAGAAGTTTGAAAGAACTCATGCTCAAGCAGAAAGGATAAAGAGTTTGCAGTACAGGTTAATTAAAGTACGTTGATTTCAACAGTTTGTATCCGCTAATTTGCAAACGATCGAAGTATATCGTAAGTCACCCTAAATTGTACGTAAGTGAAGAGGAGTGTAGTCTACTCATGCGCGATAAGAGCGATTTTTCAAACGTTAACGGTTTAGTAAAATGCAAAGTGTTACCTCCTAGAAATTTGTACCACCCTGTATTGCCAGTGAAAATGCACGATAAATTGCTTTTTCCACTGTGTCGTACATGTGCCGAGCAAATGATACAACGAGAATGCAGCCATGAAAATCCAAAAGATAGATATTTAATAGGTACTTGGGTATCCGAAAAATAAAAAAAAACGATAGAAGAAGGTTACGTAGTCATTAAAATGTTTGAAATTTGGCAGTACGATATTACGCAGTATGATCCTGTAACAAAAAAAGGAGGAATATTTGCCGAATACATAGACACTTTTTTTACTCGAAAAACGCAAGTTTCAGGTTACCCCCCCGAGTGCAAGACCGAAGAAGATAAAGAAAGATATATTTCGGAATTTGAAAAAGTTGAAGGTATCAAACTAGATAGAGAAGCTATAAATTTTAATCCAGGCTTGTGTCTAGTTTCGAAACTTGCAATCAACTCTATATGGGGAAAATTTGCACAAGCGCAAAATTAACAAAAAACTGAAGTGCTTACTTCACCAAATAGATTGATCGAGTTATTACACAGTAAAGAAATAGATGTAAATAGTATCTTACCTGTGAATGACGAATTGCTGTATACAAGTTGGTCTTTCAAATCTGAAGCAGTTACACCTTCATGATCTACGAACGTTGTATTCGCCGCATTTACTACAGCGCAAACACAATTGAAACTTTTTGAGTGTCTACACTTTTTGGGGCCCCAAGCCATTTATTCAGTGATTTACATCAGCAAACCGGGTATGAACGACTTACCTACTGGCTCCATGTTGGGCGAACTGCAGGACGAGTTAGCTGATAAAGGTGTCGGTACATATGTGAGCAAATTTTTATCAGGAGGCGCTAAATTTTACGCTTTTGAGTACGTGAAACCCAACGGTAGCAAGGATTACGTGTGTAAAGTAAAAGGCATCAGACTTAATTTCGCAAACAAACAAAAAATTAATTTCGAGTCTATACACGACATGGTAATAGAAAAAATTGAAAATGTCGTTGTAGAATCTTCTAACATACGCAGAACAGCTTTTCACGAAGTAATTACACAAAACGAAACCAAGATTTGCAAGCCGGTGTACAATAAGAGATATTTTAAATCCATAGAAGAGAGTTATCCTTACGGTTTTAAAATGTAAGCACCCCACGGAGTTGCTCGTCAGCGTTTTTTACTAGGTCGATTACGCGCACTGTCATACAGTTGTGATACGAAAGTATCAAAGAGCTCGCGGTGATAGAACTCTGCGACCGCACCTCGCTGCTACTCGCGGCCACGCGTGACTGCTTTGATGCTACCACTGTCACTGCTAAAGTGGAAGCCTCTAAAAATATTGAATCCTCGATGCTTCGAAAAGTGTACATGATCAAAGTCGAAAGGCGTATCTCTGGAAAACTATAATTAACGTTTGAATTTAAATATTGTTAGTAAAAACTGCATTTGAAATAAAACATGTAAGAGAATAAAAAAAAGTAAAAAAATAAATAAGTCCATAACCTTGCTTAACCTTTTTTTTTCATTTATTTGAACAGATCACGATTTTCGCAATAAATATAACTAAATCTTTTTTTTTTCTAGCTCAAGCAAAAGCTAATGCTCAAGCTCATGCTCTAGCTCAAGCTCAAGCAAAAAGAGTATCAGCCGCTTGCGCTATGTCGGAGACCAGGCGTCTCCCTCTCTGACTGGACGGTAAAATTTAGACAATCGAGTAAATCGCGTCAGTTGTAACGATGACCTTACAGTGGGAGCACCCGTTTACACGTCAATTCTGAGCGGTCCCACAGGGTGTAGAAAAACTGTGTTTGTGAAAAATTTTTTAAAATTCATTGATCGTATGTGCGACACTCGCTTGCAACGAATAATATTGCATTACGTCGAGTGGCAAAACGGCTATCGTGAACTCGGTAAAAAGATTGAATTTCGCGAGGAGCTACCTCAAAGCGGGGATTACGCAACCGACCCTAGACCAAAACTCGTAATTGTCTTGATGCGCGAATTGAGCTCAGGGGGCGCAGTTGTCGATTTATTTACAAAAGGGAGTCACCACAACAACTTGTCGGTAATATTCATTACTCAGAATATTTTTCATCAAGCCCAAGGTCAACGCGACATATCACTGAACGCGCAATACATCGTTGTTTTTAGAAATCTCCACGATCATGCTCAGATTACGCATCTCTCGCGTCAACTGTGTCCTGAAGATCCGCGTTTTTTGCAGAAAGCATACTGGGATGTTACTTCTGAGCCCTACGGCAATCTGCTACTGGATTTGAAACAAAATACTCCAGAAAACTGCAAATTTCGGACATCTATTTTCCCCGACGACAAGTGGCAGTACGTTTACGTGCCGCGTAAAAATATAAAAGGTGGTGACAAAGCAAATCTCGTACCAGTCGCGTCACTGTGATGGCTCGTAAACGTAGAGCGCCGTTTTCCGAAAAAGAAAAACATATTTTGCGAGCCTTGTATCACCTCAACGAGGAGCAGAGAAAAGCAGTTTTGCGCAAAGCTGACCCTTCATTGATTAAACGTATTTGCGAGTGCGCCTTGAATATCTTAGTGGGGAACGTAACACTGGGTAAAAACCACAAGACGCGTCCTTTGGCTACTTTACGAACGCTATCCAAGCTCAATGTTAGTTTGACTCGAAAAAAAAAACTAATCTTTCAGCGAGGAGGCGGATTTTTACATGCGCTGTTGGCACCTCTTCTCGGTACCGTTTTATCAACTCTCATAGCTAAATAATGGACCACGCCCGAAAATTAGTTTTACTACTGTATGACAGTCTTCAGCGAATACAACAGCTGGTAGGCAAAGATGGTCTCCTCAAAATAGTCCAGACTCCTGGCACACCAAGTGAAAGGCTCGACGCGCAATGAACGATATTTTAAACTCAGCGGAAAGAGGAAAAGACGATCGGGAAAAGTGGCTCGATTACAGTCGTGTATTGCAGAGATTTCTTCTTTTTAACGATAAGACGGAAAAAACAATTGCCGCTGATAATTTAGCTCAAGATCGCTCGACCTATGAAAATGAAGAGAAAAAAAGAAAAACTTTTTTAGAAGACAGCTTCATCATCGCAGGAGTACCCAAGACTTTTCAAAGCGCTGCTACTAATCTTGTGCGTCATTTGAAACGGTACGGTAACGTCACATGGTCCCCGAGTGGCACTGTAACTATAAACGGGAATTCGGTGGCGGGAGCTAATATCGTTGACTTGGTTGGCAATGCCTTGAGACACAGAAAACGCGCTCCACCTACAGGTCGTAAACAGTATGCTACTGCTCTTCGCGAGGCGAACATACCGCTCGAGTTTATCGGAAATAATCAACTGTGGGAGCAAATCGTTTCCTGTTCTCATAATCAGTCATCCAGTGCAACTTCTTCTCCTTCCTCGGATATTTTGGCTCACGGCTACAACTCCGGAGGGGAACGACCTCATTTGATTTCCCCAGCTGATATTACCTAAGACTGAAGTAGTGCTTTCGAAAAAAGTGACAATTTTGAAAAAAGTTTGTCGAGAAGGCAAAAGAGAAACGCTAAAAAGGCATTGGAAAAAAATTCAATCGTTGTCGCGACTCCGAAAAAACAAAAATTAAATAACCAGGGAGGATGGAAGTTTCTGTAGAAAACGCTACTCTCGCCGAGAGCAAAGAGGAAGAAAAAAGTACTTTAAATGCTATCATAGACCTGATGCCTTTTGAAATGCATGTACCAGGTTATAAGTTTTGCGGTTCAGGTACAAAATTGTCCGAGCGTTTGAATCGTGGTGACGTAGGCATCAACCCTCTAGACGAAGCGTGTCGTGAACACGATATAGCATACGCCGATAAAAAGGCCAACTGCCGTCAAACTGATCTCATGCTTGCCGAAAAAGCGTTTTCTCGTTTGTTAGCCGGTAAGACTCCTCCCGATGAAAGAACAGTTGCATTGATGACGGCCTGCTGCATGGTCAGTAAGATTACATTTGAAAAACTTTTTAATCGAATAAAAAAGCTATCAAGAGGAAGGACAAGGAGAAGACAAAGTCAGTAAACTGCCAACCTTTGCAGAAGAAGAAGAAAAATAAAAAGAGTAGTAAAAAAAATGCATAGACGACTGCAAAGCTTGTATTACGGCCTACCTCGCGACACGGCCTACGCGGGTGCAAACAATCTTTTACACTCTACACAAAAGCAATATAATAAATCGAAGGTTTTAAGTTGGCTACAAGGTCAAGATATCTATAACTTACATAAGCAGGTGAGAAGACGGTTTCCTCGACGCCATTACAACGTTCGTAACATGGATGATGTATGGGAAATTGATTTGCTGGACATGAGGTCCCTAAAATCTTACCACAATAATTCCGTTTATCTTTTTACCGTTATAGACGTTGTAAGTAAATATTCATGGGTTGAGCCGATAAAAAACAAATCTACAAAAAGCGTAATTCTTGCTTTCGATAATATATTTAAAAAGTCTAACAACAGAGTTCCCGTTTTGATGCAATTCGACAAAGGTAAAGAGTTTGTAAATTGCGAGTTTCAACTTTACCTGAAAAACAAAAATATATTTTACCGCGTTGTCCGTAGTCCCGATGTTAAAGCCGCGATCGTAGAGAGATTTATAAGATCGATACAAGAGCGAATTCACAGATTTTTAACGCATAAAAACACGCATAGATATTTAGATGTTTTGCCTAACATTGTAGAAGCTTATAATCATACTAAACACACAGCTACAAAAACGACACTGGTGTCCGTTACCCTTGGTAACGCTGCTGAAGCTCGTAGAAACATCAAGCATCGTTACGCACGCCCCATCGTCAGAGCTCTTAAATATAACGTGAACGACCTGTTGCGGGTCAGTCGAGCTCAAAACGTTTTTGCGAAAGGTTACGAGACCCAGATAGCAGCACGTGATCTCCACCTAAGTGCAAGCACACTGTGACGAAAATGTGCAGCTAAAGTGCGGTTATTTCGAATTAAAGCACGCGTGTGTTGACACTCTGACTCGGATCAAGTGAACTTAAAGTGCAATCAGATTTTCATTCACTTTTAAAACACGGAGTGCAATAACCTAAACAGCGTCCTTTTTTCGCGTCAACTCGACCACGCCGTACTAATTCTATCTTACACCTAAGTCTTTTGTATACTAAGAGTTATTTTAGTTTAAAAGTTTGTCTTGACAAGGAACAAAAGGTTATTTTGGCTGGTATTCACATTCAATATTAACAAATCATGTGGTAAATACTTATTTATTTGATTTTTTTAATATAAATTTTGCGCATAACCTTAAAAGACTAATTGCTTTTTTAGATGAAAACTTCACAGAAGCTGTAAAATAAAGTATCATCATCTGAGTTGTTATCAGCATTTATTATGTAACTTTAAATGATTTATTCAATTAGAATATGGTTGTAATATTATTTAATTTTGGCTAAATATCATTAAATCAACTTGGAATTTTTGTACAACTTTTTCTATGATTAATCTAAAAAGGCTAGATTATGTTTTCCACAAACTAAACAACAAATTTTTAAGAAAAATAACAAGTTTTGAATCATTTTATTTCCAAACAATTGTTGTAAGAACAATGAATAGTATGTCCATTAAAGAAGAACCTAATTTTCATATTTCATGGAGAATATTTATTTATTTAAATTTTTTGAGTATTTTTGTTAAACAATAGTAATTTAATGATTATCAGGCTATGTTTACTTATTTAAAGTTTTTTTCATTTTAAATTTCAATATGGCAATCTTTCAGCTGTAGTTACAGTTTTTAAATGAGTTTTTAACAGTTTATTTAGCAAGTTCATTATAGCATTTGAATATCTTTATAAATCTTTACAACTTAATTTTTATTGGTGCTTACTAATTAAAAATCTGAATTTTCATAATCAATTTGTAGGATTATCATCTGCTATCATTCAAATTAAATTTATTTTAAAATAAATTTAGCCTAACAAGATTTAAACAATGTTGTAGTTATTAAATTATTTTAATGAATTTGGTTCATTGAAAAAATATAGTACCTGTAGACTCACTTAATTTTAGCAATATGTTGAAGGCAACTAGAAAAATGAAAACATAAATTTTTTCGTAACATTAAATTTACTTGTTTTATTTATTTATTTTTTTAAGCAGCATTAATTATTGCTGTCTTGGCCTTCTACTGCCCGTAAATTTTAATCTTAGTTTATTAAACTCGTTGAAGGTGTTTAAAAAATAGTTTCAATATGAACTGTAATTTGATTTGTTTATTAATTTTTACTCTAAGATTGAATTGGAAGTAAAATCAATGAAACTTGAAGTGATTTTAAATGAAAAATATTAGTAATTAATTAATTAGGTATACATTACAGACTTCTTTGGTTTAATTTTTCTAATTTTTTTAGATTTTTAAAGTCTTGTGTCATGTCGGCACCAGCTCCTCTTTTTAATATTAAAATAGTTTTCAGCTAATTCTTAAGTTATTTACAAATTATTCAATTATTAGTTAAATAAGATAAATTAGTAAGTATAAGTAAGAGAGAGAGAGAGAGAATAAAAGAAGAAAAACAGAGAGAGAGAGGAAAAGCGAACAGGAGCTGGGAAAAACAATAGAGGGAGAGGTCATAAGAAACGCGTCAGCACGGGACGCCTGGCTGAGTGAAGGAAAAGCCAGCAGCGGACCCCAACAATAGAGCGTCACGGCAAGGAGGCGGGAGGCCATAAACAATCCCCCGCGACCACCGGTCAGTGACATTGACCCAATGAGGCCTCAAGGAATCGGGTCCCATAATAATTTAGGCGGACTTTACTTGTAGGAGAGGGAGTCCACACATGAGGAGTATTATAATAAATTAGGCCAAGGCCAAGCCCTCGTGGAAAAGAGGCCAAATCATTGGTTTTTCCCCCAGATTCGGGCACACATGGGAGGGTCCATGATCCCCTCTACGGGGGTGGGTCCTCATGCGTAGGGGTATGAATAGGGCCGCGAACGCGAGCTCGTGAGCTTGGTTAATTCAGTCGCGTACCAGAGCTCGTCCCGCGCACACCGTTCCGCGAGGAAGATCTTCACGACCGGACTCACGAGAGTTAGAGATTTCAAGGTCTCGATACTTTTATAAAAATAGATCGAGATCAACCTGAGTAACTATTTATAGTCTCGTTTTAAGGGCAATTCTGAGAGAACTAATCAGAGCACCTAATTCGTGAGTTTCGGATAAGTGCGAGTTAAAATAAAAATTAGAGCTTCGGTAGCGACGATTATATTTTGAAAGACTTTTAAAGAAACAACAGCCTTTGTGACCGACTAGAGAAAAGTGCCGGGAAGTTCCTTCAGGACTGTGCAGAACCACCGATTCACCACCTCAAGCAGCCCAGCGGGAGTCTTCAGTCTACAACAACGTCACTCTCTCTCTCTCTCTCTCTGTGAAGTGACCAGAACTTTTATAGAAGTAAGATTATTTTAAGGAAGTAGCGCGTAACATTTTGTAATGGTTTGGTTTTTTCAAATAAATAGAATTTCAAAGTAGTCTTTCGGGTTTGTAGTTTTGTCAATTAACCCCTCCTCTCAGTTATTCGATTCACCTACCCGGTAATTAAAAAAAAGGGTGAAGTAGATTCAAATTAATTAAATAGATCTGTCCCGATTTTGGGACATGGCACTGGTGCATCGACCGTTTTATTTAAATAACTGAGAGATTAAATAAATAAGAGAGGTAATATTTAAAAAAAAGAAAAAAAAAATAGAGAGACGAGGGTTTTTCTTCAGTCGGTCAGATTTTCGTTGAAGTTTAAAAAAAAAAGTTCCCCGGTACTAAAATAGAAAAAAAAAAAAAAAAAAAATTTCCAAGTTCAATAATAAATAAAATATAAATAATTCATTACGAGAAATTAAATTGTGTTCAAATAATAATAATAAACAAATTAGTAAAGATTTTAGTATAGAAATTTTTGAAGTGAGAGATCAAATTTTTCTGTAAGAAATCACAGATATTAGTATAGAAATTTTCGAAGTGAGAGGTCGAATTTTTCTTAAAAAAAAAAAAGTAACTACTATACTCTGTACAATTTTTGGTTTCAGTCCGCTGATAGAGAGTAACCCTTACGACGAATTGAAAGTATCGATGCACAAAGAGCTAGAGAAAGAATTCTGAAGGGCACAACACTCTTGCAACTTGACTGAGGTTCAGACCTATATGCCAAAGCGCTGACAGGGTCTAACCTACATACAGTCGAGGCGATAAAAAAAAAAATAAATTTTATCTGATGAGTCCAGAAAATACAGAGTTTTATAATCTGTGATTCGGTGAAATTTTCAAAGCAGTATAAATTATAAATAAATAAAAAATATATATATAAAATTTTATATAAACTGATTAAACAATTTAATTTCTTGATGAAAATGACGAATTATGGATGCAGCTTCTAATGACTGTAGTCTAAGTAAGTCCGGGAGTACTAAACAAAATAATAAAAATTAACTTGAAGAGATTATAGCCCAAAAATATAAAGAATTAAAGCAAGAAAGTTTGAAAGGTCAGGAAGACATTAAAATATTACAATTACGTAGAGAAATTAAAAATTTAAAATAGCTATTAACTAAATCCGTGGATAAATACAATATTGACATTCCGGTAAATTCATTTTTACACCCCCAAAATCGAAAGGATAATTTAGACAATAAAGATAAATTTTTACAGTACCGTGAGAAAGTAGTCGAGTCGGTTTCAACACTTTGTGAAATTTCAGATAAATCTGAACCACTGTTTTCGAGCGCCAAATAACACCCAAGAGGCCTATCCTTAAGCCAGCTGTATTAAATTTGACAGAAAAATTAGATAATTCTGAAATAATTAGCGAGCTTTTAGAAATAGAGACAAGCCCCGTAATAAGAAATATAGCCGCAAGCACACTCGATACGGAAAATTCAAGCGATATACTATTAAAGAAGTTCGAACTAAACTTAAATTTTCAAACAATACAGGTAGAGGAAGAGGCTTTACCTGAAAAATTAATTGTTCAAATCGTTAAAGAAAGTCTGTCAGAAGAATTACCACCCACGGTAATTAATTCGTTCTTCAAACAAAAGCAAGGGTTGAACAAACTTGAAAAATCTTTAGTCAAAGATTTTAAATTCCCAAACGTACTGCAGTTTTTGAAAGATAAAAAAAAGGCTTTTAGTGAGAAATTAAATAAAAACAATAGTAATAGCCAAATTGAAGAGATTGATTCAACTTCGTCAATTGAATTTAATAGTTGCATTGAAAATTTATCAAATATGAGCAACGAAAAAGTTAAGGTCGAAAGGTTGGTCAGGGTCAAATGTTCAGATTAAACAATTTTTAGAGGGGTGTTATGAAGCAAGAAATTTAGTTGCCCCTGAAGCCGAAGGTGAATTAGCTAAATTAATACGCATAAGATTATTTGGCGACGCACTCAGATGTGCGCGTGATTCAATTTTAAGACAAATCGCGAAATTGAGGACTTTTTCATGCCGATCTACGGGAACACTAGAACGTATTTTGAACTTGCAGGGGAATTGGCAAATATGAAACACAAAAGGGGGGAACCGGTTATGCAATTTTTAAACAAAATTAGAGCATTAGAAAGGGAGTTGATAAAAGCGATTTGTCGCGAAAGGAAAGATTTGGGAGAAGATTTAGCAGAAATTGAAATTAGAACTGACTGTTTGCGGTATTTTGTTAAAAACTTTTCATGGGAGTTACGATCACGATTAAATAGTCCCAAAAATTGGGAAGAAGCGCGAGAGCAAGCGCTGCAAGCGGAACACGAAATTGCGGGAACATTAGTAGAACTAGATCAGTTCGATGATACAAATAGAAGTAGGAGCGAAAACCCTCGTGAAATAAGAAGAGTGCATATTATGGAGAAAGAAACAAATAATGCTACTTGTAGTTTTTGTAACGGATTGAATCACTATTTAATGAACTGCTGGCGGTACGCAAAATTTATGTTTGAAAATACAAATTTAAGAGATAAACTAGTAATTAATTTAAAGCGTAAATTGGCCGAACTCGATCCAGAATCTTTCGGTACTTGGAAGCGAGACGAGGTATATGAAAGAGAATACAGCGTCCGAGACCACCCGCGGTATTTTACTTCAAGGGGAACTCCCAATGAAAGACCTAGGAATCGGTATTCAAACAATTATTATAATAACCACTCATCAGCGTGGCGAAATAATCAAAATAATTATAATAGAGATGGGCGTAACACCTCAAGCAATCAAAATTTTAATAGATCAGAATATTTTAATCGTGAAAACAATAATCAAAGATTTGATCAAACACAAAATAGGGGGGCATCCTATTATAACACTAACTCAAACTCAATGACGTGTTTTTACTGTAATAAACAAGGCTATGGAATTAAAACCTGTATGAAATGGCTACGCGATACTAATCAGACAAACGCAGGTAGCGGAAGCGCTCAAAACTTTTCAAAAAACCTGCACTTCCCCGCCGAACAGGCGGGGACGCGCGAAAATACCAACCAGAACCCAGCTCCATGGCGAGAGACTGGCACAATACCAAAATCGAGACTATAAACATAACGCAAGCTCTTACAAGCGCCACAGTTAAATTATTCGCAGAAGAGTTTAAAAATTCAATTATTTTTATGTTAGATACGGGGGCATCGGTAAGCATAGTAAAGAAAAGCGAAATCAATGAGAATGTTGAAATTGATTTTACACATATAATTTATTTAAAGGGGATAACATCTCAGCTAGTGCAAACACTAGGAAAAATAACTTTTTATTTTAATGGTAGAAAAATTGAATTACATTTAGTTGATGATAATTTTAATCTTCTGGTAGGAGTTTTGGGGACAGATTTTTTTAGAGAAAGCTCTACAAAAATTGATTACGGAAATAATTGTTTAAACTGCGATGGGAAAATGTTATTTTTCGAGAATCAAATCCAATCGAAAAACGAAAGACAGTTTGATCAAGAATTTAATTCAAAAAATAGGTATGCGCGAAATAAAAACTTTATGAATAATAATTATCTAAATGAGATCGATTTAAAGAATGAAAAATCATTTACACCAATTAGAAAAGTCTGTGAAGGCAGGAATGAGAAAACGGATAAATTCAGTGGTAAGGTAAAAAGCTATTTCGAGAATAAATTCAAAAACGAGAAAAGTACGCAGCAAGAAAATTTTGTAAAGAATCTAGGTACTGGTGTCGGTTATAATAAATGCAATTTAGACGAAAATTTATCGTTTAACTTGAAAACCAATGCGGTCGAAAGCGAGACGACCAAAGAAAAAAGAGAAAACGATGAGGAAGAAAAAAGGGAAGACGTTCAGAGTAGTGAAGGGCCACAAAAATCCTATAACAATGGGAGACTGATAATGGGAAAAGCAAAATTTTTCTTACGCAACGCGGAAAGCCCGGTGATGGCTTGCAAGAACCGAGTAGAATGCGAGTTACCTTCAGAACTAAATAAAAAGGCCAAGCAGGGGGTTTTTAAAGACGACCCCGTAGACAAAAAGACGGCAAAGTTCGAAGAACAACCACGGCGCATTGATCTGACAAATTTACGAGTGGGGCAGATTCATCTCTGGGAAAAAAGCGAGTCGGAAATTTTTGACGATTTTGAAGGTCTAGAAGAAATAAACACGTTTGAAATTTTTAAAAATGAAAGCAAAAATCCGTTTCTCAATCATCAAATCAAAAATTTATTCACTTTCGAAAATTCTCGGAGGGAAGAAGAAAACGCAAGTACCTTTATTTCAGACGGAAATGAACGGGCAGTCAAAATTAAAAATTTAATAAAATTAGATAACTTAAATGAGCCGGAGAAAATAAAAATGGAGGGGATGATCGAAAAATATTCTGACTGTTTTCACTTGAAAGATGAAAAATTAAGCGCTATTGAAATATTGAGTCATCGTATTAATACTACAGATGACAGACCTATTGTTTCAAAACCTTTTCGTTTACCACACGCGTTGAAGGGCGAAATTAAACGCCAAGTTCAAGAAATGCTAGATGATGGAATTATTGAACCAAGTAATAGTAACTATTTAAATAATATTTTTCTTGTAGCTAAGCGATCAGACGGGACTAATAAGAAAGCTTATCGCTGTGTATCTGATTATAGATCGTTAAACAAGGTCACATTGAGGGATCAATATAGACTCCCCTCGATATTAGACTGTTTTGATGCAATGAAGGGCGCAAAATATTATAGTAAATTTGATTTAGCGCAGGGTTTTTGGCAAGTGCCTTTACACCCCGACGATTGACACAAAACGGCTTTTGCGACTTCTGCGGGATTTTTCCAGTGGTGTAGAACTCCTTTCGGGTTATCAAACGCACCAGCAACTTTTCAAAGAATTATGGATAAAGCCTTTTTCGATATGCAGAAAAAAACAATTTTTATATATATTGATGACTGCATTATTTATTCTGATTCAATTGAGGAACATATTTTAAAAATTAAAAAATTTCTACAAAGAGTCCGAGAGGTGGGCTTAAAGTTAAAACCAGAAAAATGTGAATTTTTAAAAACCGAAATAATATTTTTGGGTCATCATTTAAGTGAAATCGGAATGCAACCAGACAGTTCAAAATTAATAGCGGTCCAAAATTTTCCGAAACTAAATAACATTCGCTCAACTCGCAGTTTTCTTGAGTTGTGTAATTATTACCGTAGATTTATTCCAAATTTTTCTAAAATCGCAAAACCACTTACCGACCTGTTAAAGAAAGAAAAGAAATTCAAATGGACAGACACAGCTAATGAAGCTTTTGAAACACTTAAAAATAAATTATGTGAAAAACCGGTTTTGCAGTTTTTCGATGAGAGCTTGCCCTTACACGTTTATTGCGATGCGACTCAAGCATCGATTGGAGGATTGCTTGCGCAGGGTGCTCAAGGATACGAGAGACCAATCAGGTATGTAAGCAGAGTATTACGCGGCAGTGAATTAGGATATTCAACATATGAGCGAGAATTTTTGGCAATTGTGTATACAGTTACCAGTTTTAAATGCTATTTACTCGGCAGAACGTTTAAGGTCTATACGGACCAACTTCCGTTAACGTATCTTACCAAATCTGATGATCCGACGGCAAGAATTAGCAAATGGTTGATAAAATTAAGTTGTTATGATTATAAAGTTGTTTATCTCCCAGGGAGCTCAAATGTACAGGCGGATTGCCTTAGTCGTTACCCCGTAGATGCTAAAGAAACGAAGATGCGGGATATAAGTATAATAACAAGATCTGCCACAGGAAAAATTCAGAGGAAAAATTACAAAATAACACGCGGTAGGGAACCGTACGAAAGGCGGGTGAATAAATCGGGAAAGCCTGCTGTGGTAACAAAACCCATAATAGATACTAAAGAGCGCGTCAGTAGAAACGAGGAAAACGACCTAACAATAGAACCCCTCCGAACGGAAAGTCCCACAGTGGGAGATATTGGGGACGGACTGAGTGAGACCTTACCAGCGACTAATAACAGCGAGTGCGACCAAGCGCAGGGGGAATTATTTGCAAAGTGTAGAGAAAAATTGTTTATGCGAAAAGATAATTATTTATATTTCATTACCACGGAAGGTAAACCATGTGACGAAGGCTCTAAACAATTATTTGAATGTAAGAAGTTACCTTATTTCAAAGATTTAAATGTAGGCGAAATAAAAGTTCATGAAGTAAGAGCACAGTCGTGCTTACGCAAACACAGATACAGTTTCGCGGTAGTATTACGAGGAAAGGAACTCTTGAGTACAGAAGAGATTAAAAATTATTTAGAGAATGCACTTAATGTGTTGAAAGATTTATTAACGAAGTACGAAATAGCTTCATTTAGTTTAGCAGAAAGTAGCGAAATTGAAAATGTATTGTGGGGAGAGGTACTTAATATTTTTACAGATACCTTCAAAAAGTGTTCAACAAAATTTATTGTATGTAAAGGGTTGATAGAATACGTCCCGATAAGCGAAAGAGAGCGAATATTGCGCGAAAATCATGGTACAGTTGTGTCGGGACACCGAGGTGTACAAAAGTGTTAACAAAAATTAAAACAAAATTATTACTGGGAAAATTTGAAGGAGTCTGTACAAGAGTTTATACGAGGTTGTTTAACGTGTAATTTAAAAAAATTAAGAAGAGTAAAAACAAAACAGGAACTAGTTCTTACACCGTCAGTTCCTGAACCTTTTTTTTGTACCGCGATAGATACAGTAGGACCTTTTAAGCCTACGCTGGATAATTATAATAATATATTAACGATTCAATGTACTTTCACTAAATATAGTTTAGCACTGCCTCTACGCGACGTGACCGCAGCAACAGTAGCAAAAACGCGAGTAAAAAGGTTTATCTGTGTATTTGGAGCACCCTCGGTTATATTATCGAACCTAGGAACAAATTTTTGCAGCAAATTGATGAAAGAAGTCGCTAAAATATTTCGGTTTAATCAAAAATTTACTACGCCGTATAGGCCAAGCTCGAATGGCAGTATAGAGAAAATGCAACATAGTTTATGCGAATACATTAAAACAATCGTTGACAAAAATAATTCTTGGAGCGATATGTTAGAATTAGCTTCTTTCTCGTACAACACGACGTACCACTCGTCACATTCTTTTTCGCCGCACGAACTTGTTTTTGGTCGGGTAGCGACAACTCCCGCAGAGAATCCCCGTGGCGACCTTAGGAAAAAGGTATTGACCTACGACCAATACATTGAAGGTCTCTGCAAACGATTAAATAGCGTACAAGGAATAGTTAGGGAAAAATTGATAAATTTCAAAATTCGTGCTCAATATTACTATGATAAAAAAATCAACCCACAAGAATTCAGAATCGGCATGTCCGTGTATTTGTTAAAAGGTGGGGAGATACATAAATTCGAAGACCAGTATACTGGCCCTTTCACGGTTGTTGATATTCCAAATAAAAAGGGAAATGTGACCATAAGAATGAGAAACAATAAATTAAAAACGGTACACGCGAATAGACTGAGAGTTTCGTATGTTGAGCAAGAAAGTTAATAACTTACACGATAGTCTATAATTGACACATAAATAAAAAAAAAAAGACAAAAAAAAATTTAGAGTAGTTAATGCATGAAGTAGGGTAGAAGGTTGAAGGGAAAAATACGATTAAGTCTAAATTAAATTAGAGTAATTTTTAAATTACAGAAAAAAAAGGGAGAATGCAGAAAACGTCGCTATTGCTCCTTGTTCTTTGGGCGAGTTATATTAAAGCTGACAAGTTAATAGAAATCGAAGCCTTAGATAATCCTGGATTAATATTTACAGAGTTACCTGAAATTCGCTTCGCGGAAGATTTTTGTGTTATAAGATTAATTTTTAATTTTGATATAGGACAATATTATATTAAAGAGGCGCGTGAAGATTTAATTAAGTTAAAAACTTGCATACCACCTATGAGCAATGACCAAAATAAAACTTTTTTTGAAAAATTCGACGAAATTATAAGAAATTATGATGATATTTTGAGTAAACATGAAACCGTAATTAATTAATAATAACTTTATCAAATCAAAGGTAACTATTACCAGGGAAGAAACTAGGAGGCGTCTAGGGAGAGAAGAAACGCAAAAGGAAATAAAAAGGGTTGTTTTTGAAAGCGAGAGTGACGTTTGGTGGGACTTCGGCAGTTATTGATAAGACTAAGGCATTATTAAAACTAAGCAAAATGGGGGAATCTAATATAGCTCGTCTATACCTTGATGAATATTATCACTTAGCTCAAGCAGCGAGAGAAGCATGTAGATTGATGATAGAACATCTGGATAATTTGAAATTGATGATTTCTGCTTTTCAAAAGGGTACTGAATTGTCTACACTTCTGGAGAATAAATTGTTCGAAAACACCTTATGGCGTTTAGAATATGATATGCGTTTTACTAATAAAAACTTTGACACTCCTAAAAGCTTACAAGAATTATTAAAATTTTTGACTTTGGTTGAAATAAAAAGAGGAATGTACGGAACACAGGGCTTAACGGAATATTTTATACCTATGAAATTTGATGATGCAGCAAAAATTTACAGGATAATTCCCATACCTTTGCCGCAAAATATTTTTAAGGATTTCAAGTGTACAGCTTTTATCAATCCAACGGATAAATTTATTATTGTCAAAAATAAGGGACATAAATTTATAAGTAACAACGAACTAAATAAATGTCTAGTGAAAAAGGGGTTTCATCTATGCCCCAAAAGAACGTTCGAGTACTTCGAAACAAACAGCTGTGAAAAGACCTTGCTAACAAAACCACGTGACATAAATTTCCATGAGTGCGACATAAGAATTGCGAATAATTTTACGAATTACATGTTGAAGCTAAAACCTTTCTATAAAACAATCGTGGGGACAGGGGACGAAAAGAAACTAAGCTTGAAGTGCGGAAATATAATAAAGGGGGCAGTAAGCACAAAAGGGCTGAGAATTTTATCTCTTCCATCGAACTGTGAATTTGAATTGAGTGGAAATTATTCAAATATGTACTTTAACGCAAGCCCAGAAATTAAAAATACTGTTTTTCCGGAAACCAAGTTAGATCTCAATGAACTATCAAGTATTTTCGCAAATAAAGCGCTAGAAAGAAAGTTTTATGAAACGTTAGAAAGCTCACATAATCATAACTCCTTTTGGACGGCCGTGAGAGAAATCGAAATTTACAAAGCTCACGACAAACTGAAAGAAGATTTTGAAGAATCTAGACTTAGAATACAAATTATTTGTGGGATAGTAATATTAATCTCAGCTGGCGTTCTTATATTTTTGGGAATATTAGTTATAGTAGTAAAAGATACACCAAACGAGGTTGAACTCGAAATTAATTCGGAACGTATCGAGAGGGGGGGAGTAATTGAAGATAGTCCCAAAAGGGCTGTAGTTCGGTTTTTATAAAGAATATGATTTTATTTTTCAGATGGCGGTACAGAAATTTATCGGTATTTTCGCAATATTAAATCTCGTCAAAATTTCTGTAGCAATTTACGGGTTCGATTGCACGGGAGACTTAAGGGGAAGTCAGGCGAGTTTTTTTGATGAATAGATTTTAATTAAGAAAATATTTTTAAAAAAGGGCTATGTAGCAGGGTAGAGAAATTAAAAAGCTGTAATTTAAAAAAAAAAATCATGAAAATTGATTAAAAATTCACTGAGTAAAACGCAGAACGGCAGTTGAAGATTTTTTTTCGTCAATCGCGGCAGCCATGTCGTTGTCTGCCGCTGTTGCTGTGCGTGGCTATGCGCGTCTTACCTATAAGTTTGTAAAACTTTATGACTGCCTTACGGCTTACTCCTCAGTTACCTCTCCTCAATAAATCAAATTCGTAGTAAAAATTAGAAAGTGTCTAGGTACCATCGCCGTGAACCGTATTCGGTGCACGGTGCACGGTACACGGTACCAAATAAGAGTTACTTTAGACACTCTGTGAATTTAAGTGGGTTATTTAGGATGGGTAATTAGATTTAAAGTAAAAACTAGTAGTTTTTTAAACTTAAGTGGGTTATTTGGAATAAATTATAGGTACAAAGTAAAAAGCTACCGTGTACCGTGTACCGTGTACGGTACACGGCGATAGTACCTAGACACAACCTAAAAATTATCTTGCAAAATCAAATATATATGTGATGAAAAATCAAAATAATGAAATAAGCTGAAACTCAAAATTACTTATTCATTACACTCAATACAAGGCTGAAAATGTGTCAATTGAAAAAAAAGATCATACATTATTACTAAAATAAAATTAGCAAAATCACTAGTTTTATGAAAAAATTTTCTTCTTAAATAAAACTCTTCAGTTGCATTATAAACAATTCATGTTTCTTCAATTATTTCTTCAATATTTACTCTTGATTTGCTTCAGATCGTAAAAATTTCAATAATTTTCTTCATGTAAAAAAGGTCTCTTGATTCATAAAAATTTCAAATACAAGTAATATTTCAATAAAATAGTTGTTTTAACAATATCTGTACATAAAAAAAAAAAAACAACAACAAGACATAGTCATAAAATTAAACAAATCTTGAAAGAGTTGTAATCAGGTTTATTTTTATAAGCTTCACTCACACAAAGTTTATTATTGCAACAAATTCTTTAAGATTTACTTGGCTGACAATAAAGCTGAACTATTATTGTTTTTGTGTAAAGTCAACCATGCCTGTGAACATTGACATTTGCTCTTGCTGGGAGACCACTTACTTTAGCCTACTTGATAACTAAAAATTGGAACAGTAGCTGCAATCACTCATGCAATCAGAACTTTCTTGAACTAATGAGATCTTATCAAATGAATTAACTTGACGCTTTGGAACAGTTTGAATGTAAAGTAAGTTGTAGGTCTCCCAGCAAGAGCAAATGTCAATGGTCAAAGGCATGGTTGCCTTGCACAAAAAAAATCATAGTACACCTTTATTGTCAGCCAAGAAAATCTTAAGATTTTATGACAATAATAAACTTTGCATGTAGCTCATAAAAATGAACCAGATTAAATTTTTTCAAGATCTGTTTAATTTTGTCTCTATAAGTCATACACAAGAATTAAAAGTTTAGAATCTTCAAAGCGAGTAAGACAAGTTTTCAATAGTTATAAGTATTGAAGTAATATAAGTATTCAATAGTTATAAAATTTTAAAACTAAAAAAGAATTCTTGATAAATAAATCAATTGAAAAAGTAGAAAAAAAATATTTTTAAACTATTTATAAAATTTAGAATTTCTAAAATGACTAAAAATTGTTTAAAACTTGTTACTTGCTTTGAAGTTTCTAAGATCTTAACTCTAATATACCCTCAGAGACTGTGTCAATAAAAAACTTTATCAGTGTTTATCACCTCAAGTATGTAATTGACTGGCTTAGTTCATACATTTCAAACCTGACTATGGATTATTGAAATCTTGTCCTACCAGCTTTGAAGATTCTAAGCTCTTGGCTCTGATCACTTTGCAACTGTTTGAAATTACTTATAAAAACATAAATACAACAAAAACGTGGGTTACAACAAATTTGTTTCTTTTTGATTGCATGATTAGAAATTTGTTGGTTAGAATTACGTACGACCCCCCTACGCGCGGTCTCACGCACAGCAACGCACTGTAGCAGCATTGGCGTCTGCTGTCACGGCTGATGCGGCCGACGAAAAAAAATACCAAATTACCGTTCTGCGTTTTTCTCGGCCAATTTTCAACGAATTTTGATGCAGTTTTTTTTTAAATGTAGCTTTTCAATGTCGCTACCCTGCTACAGAGCCCTTTTTTGAATTGATCCCCTCAATTTTTTTTTTTAATTTTAACTAACTACCATTGGACCCTCGCCTGACTTCCCCTTAACAAACATAACGGCTATTTCCTTGGTAGAAGTGGGGGATTGCGACATACAGCCGCTTGTATTAAACGTCACAAACAAGCATGTTAAATTATTACAATTAAATGAATTTAGTTCAACTAGGGTACTCATTTGCTCAGTTCGTGTAAATCGCGAAATCACGGTCTGCGGAAACATAGCATCTTACAGTTCAAGGGTACAGAATGGGGAAATTACGTACTATAAAGATTTAACGCGCGAAGAGTGTGCAAATATTCAAATGATGGGGGAATATGAACTTGGTACAACAAAAATTACGGGAATAAAGCAAAACGGCACTACAAACACACCAGTTAAATTTGCGGGAAGTACCGGTTTATCGGGTCACTGTAAGGGTGGCGGATTGACGGATAAATTGTGATCTTGGGAGGATGTCGTGGTTCAAGGTTGGGCAGAAATAATTTTGAAAGACTATTATGCGGATGTCCATATCGAAACTGATAAAATCGGGTCCAACATGCCCCTTAACTATGAGGACTTGCACAGATTACGACGGTAGCATGGCTTTTTGGGATATGTTACCACCAGACACGTGTGGATTAAAAAAAATATTCAGTGCTATATGACGGAAAGGTGCAAATCGCTCACGAAGCGGAAGAAAACAAAGTGTTATACAGCTTAGAGTCGGAAGATTATACTTTTGCATTCTGGAAGACAGGTTACCTAAACACGTGTGGTTATAAATTAATATGCACTGAACATCCGAGACTGTTCTTTTTACAAGAACAGGTAGACGAAGGAAACATATTTAATACTGGTATAGTCACCTCGAATCAAGATCTTTTTGCGTATATAAATTCCAAATTTGTATACGTAGAAAAACACATAAAAACCCAAATTAATAATTTGTATTACGACATTTTAAAACGGGAATGTGAGCTTGAAAGAAAAGTACTGAATAACGCTTTATCGATCGCATCAATTTCACCAGACGACTTTGGTTATAAACTAATGAACGAGCCAGGGATTTTAAGCTTGACGGTGGGGGAAATTATTTATACCATGAAATGTGAAAAGGTAGAGGTAGAATTGAGACCTACTTTAGATCAGTGCTACGAGCAGTTACCTGTTTTTCGGGGAAAGGATGAATTCTTTCTAGCACCACGAACAAAAATACTATTAGAGAAAGGTACAAGGATTGACTGTAATCAGAAATTACCACCTATGTATAAGGTAGGAGATACGTGGATAAAATTAGCCAAATCAAGTCCGTTCACAGGTGAGCCAAAGGTCCTTCAACCCATAACAAAACCTTTTTGGAATTATACAGATGCTAAAACCCTCGCAACGGGAGGTATTTACAACCAGAAAGACACAAAACGTTTAAGAAATCACATCATGATGAGTTTAGAAAAAAAGGCGATTATGTCAAACGTCTAAAGAGGTTTTTCGGGCGCAAAGGTGACAGATCAGGGGCTATCAATCGAGTGGTTTTTCGACAATGACACACTAGAATCATTAGTAGAAAAGACTTGGAATAAAATGTGTAGCCATCTTTTAACACTGGGAAACGTAACTTCTATTTTTATTGCATGTTTTATGATTATTAAACTTATTAAAATGATGGTTGACACCATCATGAGAGGACATACATTATTCTTAATTTTCGGAGTGAGCTTTAAACTGTTAGGCGCTTTGTTTAACTCGGTGACTCAACTTTTCGTTTACATGGGAAGAAATATGAAAGAACAGGGGAAAGAGAACGACGTAGAAAAAGACTCAGCGGGAAATCCTGAGAAAAACAAAAATGCGAGTGAATAGCTTACGCTTTAACTCAACGACCGAAATTAGACATTATGCAACAAAAATAGTAGTAGAATTTTAACAAATTGAGATTAATATTTGTTTTGGTGATTGGCTCGTAGGAGAATGCAATTATAAAATAAAAAATATTAGCAATTATAATGTTATAGTTAAGAAAGGAATTTATTATAAGTTGATATGTAAGGTTAAAGGTTAAGCATGTGAAACTCTATGTAAAATTGAATTTCGGGAAAAGCATGTAAGAAAAATATAGTAATAATAATAATAAAAAAATTAAACAAGTAAGAAAGAAAATTTTTTTTAAACGCAGAGACTTGGAAGAAGATATCCTGAGGCAAACACTCCTTGAGAAGATATTAGCGCAGCAGGAAGAGACAAAAAACTTTTTAATTTTAAGATAGTTTATAATTTATAATTTATAATTTATTTTATAATCTATTGTTAAATACAAAAGAAAGTTAATAATAATCATAATAATAATGAGTAAATAAAACAAATAAAATAAAATAAATAAAACCCTTGAGCAAAATTAGAATTTAACATAACAATCAAAATAAAAGTACTTCTGAACGACAAAAGGTGTTATAGTAAACCGAGATTTTAAACATGAGATCTTTCGCTAAACAAGTCTACTTTAAGTCAGCAAACGAGGAGATACTTTGTTCCCGCTGCGTTATACAACGCAGGGGAGAATTCGAACAAGTTACGAAAATAAAAGAGGATGATGGTGAATTAAAAGTTTGCCAAGGATGCCTTAGCGAACTCGAAAAAGTTTGGTTCGGAGGTCACGACAGATTAGAGATAAGGGCATTTTTACACTCAGCGGGCATAATAAGATCACCAGACACAGTGATCGAGATAAAATATAAAATAACCTTAGAGGGGAATCCTACAGAAGAACCTCAATCACCACAAGCCAGTATCCATGAAGAAGAAAGTGACAGCAATAATCCGGAAAGACAAATGGAATTAGAGCAGGAATTAGCACCTTTTGTAGCATTACCTTTTTTTTATGTAGATGAATTAGTCGGCAGTGCTCTGAGTTACACTGGGCCTACAAACGAAGAGACAGATGTCCACGCAAGGGTCACAGAACCAACAGTAGAAGAAATAGAGGACGAAGTCGCTAATAGTAAGATATTTTTAAGCAAGAATATAGAATTTAGATCTCAATCTTTAAATTTAATTTAATGCTAAATCAAACTGTAATTGTAAACTATACGTGAAAAATTGAGATCTTGACAAAACATTTTTTTTATAGTTTAACAAAAAAAAAAGAATATGATTGATAGAGAACGTAAAATTCAGAATTTTTAAACATTAAATAAAAAAAAATAATAATAATTTAAAAAAAAAAAAAAAAAATTTTTGAGGTAAGGTTTTGAAAATAAATACGAAAGAAAGTTGTAATTGAATTGAATTTTTAATAATAAAAAAAAAAAAAGGAAGGAAAAATGGTACATATTTTTTTACACCCAAATTACAAATTAATTTTAGAAAATCTTTCGAACAACAGGGGGATACACCCAAGTAGATCCTCCGAGTAGCAGCCACACCAATAATGTAGATTGGATAATCGTTCACTCTTCCGCCACTCGCGAACGGCACGCCACCGCTCAAACTAAAAAAAAAAAGGGGGGGGGGGGAAACGATTAATATAAAATAAAAAAAAAAAAAAAACAGGAAGGAAGATATTTTTAACAAAAAAAAACTTGCGTTAACGGGAATTCTCATCCTCCGATGAAATAGGCGCTCACGCCAAATTTTACTCCGGTACTGCTCGGTGATCTCAGGAGACACCGGGAGGCCGGCGGCTCGTCGCTCGGCTAGTGCCTTGCGTAGTTCACGCTTCTGGATCCACAGCTCAAACTGGAAAGAAACAAAATATAAATGAAAAAAAAAAAATTATAAAAATAAAAATTATAATGATGATAATAGCAGTGAGAAAAAAAAAAAAAAAAAAACGGAGGGTATAATTTATAAATCATAATGTAGAAATAGAAAGGTAAAATTTTTACTTACGACGACAGTCTTTACTGCAGGCATCTTGGAAGAACTTTTTAACTTGAATACGAAATGCACTGTTCAAACTTTCAGGGGAGACTGAATCGTCTCCGTCGCAAGAAGGATTCTCGTCCTCAAAAATTTTCTAGCTTCTAATGTTAAATAATAGAAAAACGAAAAGAGTGGGGTTGTCTTTCCCTGTAAAAAAGGGAATAATAATAACCAGGAAGATATAACTTCCAAAAAGCTAAAAAGAAAAAAAGAACCAAACCAGCATAGGAGTCTGCAGAAAAAAAAAGAAGGGAAATTGTAGGTGCGACCTTGTCGCTTTGGTGAGAAAGGGAGGGAAAAGAAATCCTTGAGTAAAGTACGAACATAATTTTAAGGGATTTCTTTTACAACTACCTATATTCAAAAAAAAAATACTAATCACAATTTTGTTCACAGAATATTTGAAGTAAGTCATTTGGAAAAAGTCATCTGGTACAGTAAATTATGAATTTAATTGGAGTTTGATCAATTTCGAGTCTTTTGTATAAATGAATGAATAAAAGAACGGATAAGTAATACTGTTTTAGTAGAGAATTAAAATTTTACAAAAAACCTATAGCATAAAACAAAAGAAAAGAGTTATATCATGTATTTCAAAATTTTTACAACATAAGGAAAACACCTAATAAGTGAGAAATTCCTAAAAACAAATAGAAACAAAAATATATTAAGCGAAACGACTTATTTTAAAATAAATTTAGAGAAATTTCAGATAGAATAATATTTTTATTTTTAATACTACTTAAGTACTACGAAATAAGTCTATATCATAAATAAATCAAATTTATTCATTATTCAAACAAAATTAATAATAATTAAATAAACTTTTTTTGGCGTCCTAGATTCTAGTAAAAGTTAAAAAAAAAAAAAAAAAAAAAAAAAGGGTATAAAGGTAACTAAACAATTTTTTTTTGATAATAAGGAGTTCTTACTATAGGAAACGATTGGAGTTGTCTAAACAACCTCCAATCTCGAAGGGGAAGGAGAGATGTCGTGTCGGCACCAGCTCCCCTTTTTAATATTAAAATAGTTTTCAGCTAATTCTTAAGTTATTTACAAATTATTCAATTATTAGTTAAATAAGATAAATAAGTAAGTATAAGTAAGAGAGAGAGAGAGAGAATAAAAGAAGAAAAACAGAGAGAGAGAGAGGAAAAGCGAACAGGAGCTGGGAAAAAGAAGAGGGGGAGAGGACAAAAGAAACGCGTCAGCACGGGACGCCTGGCTGAGTGAAGGAAAAGCCAGCAGCGGACCCCAACAATAGAGCGTCACGGCAAGGAGGCGGGAGGCCATAAACAATCCCCCGCGACCACCGGTCAGTGACATTGACCCAATGAGGCCTCAAGGAATCGGGTCCCATAATAATTTAGGCGGACTTTACTTGTAGGAGAGGGAGTCCACACATGAGGAGTATTATAATAAATTAGGCCAAGGCCAAGCCCTCGTGGAAAAGAGGCCAAATCATTGGTTTTTCCCCCAGATTCGGGCACACATGGGAGGGTCCATGATCCCCTCTACGGGGGTGGGTCCTCATGCGTAGGGGTATGAATAGGGCCGCGAACGCGAGCCCGTGAGCTTGGTTGATTCAGTCGCGTACCAGAGCTCGTCCCGCGCACATCGTTCCGCGAGGAAGATCTCCACGACCGGACTCACGAGAGTTAGAGATTTCAAGGTCTCGATACTTTTATAAAACTAGATCGAGATCAACCTGAGTGACTATTTATAGTCTCGTTTTAAGGGAAATTCTGAGAGAACTAATCAGAGCACCTAATTCGTGAGTTTCGGATAAGTGCGAGTTAAAATAAAAATTAGAGCTTCGGTAGCGACGATTATATTTTGAAAGACTTTTAAAGAAACAACAGCCTTTCTGACCGACTAGAGAAAAGTGCCGGGAAGTTCCTTCAGGACTGTGCAGAACCACCGATTCACCACCTCAAGCAGCCCAGCGGGAGTCTTCAGTCTACAACAACGTCACACTCTCTCTCTCTCTCTCTCTCTCTGTGAAGTGACCAGAACTTTTATAGAAGTAAGATTATATTAAGGAAGTAGCGTGTAACGTTTTGTAATGGTTTGGTTTTTTTCAAATAAATAGAATTTCAAAGTAGTCTTTCGGGTTTGTAGTTTTGTCAATTAACCCCTCCTCTCAGTTATTCGATTCACCTACCCGGTAATTAAAAAAAAGGGTGAAGTAGATTCAAATTAATTAAATAGATCTGTCCCGATTTTGGCACATGACACTTGTCTTAAAGCAAGAAGCATTTTGAAATTTAAAAGAATCATTCCATCATCTTAAAGTTAAAGTTGTAATTCTATATTTTTTTGCGCTAAAAAAGAATCTTTGTGTATAATTGAAACTTATTTGTTATGATCAAGTTTTGGTTGAACTTAGAATCTTTATTAATAAAATTTTATACATTAAATTAGAAATATTATTAAGTAAATATTTACACTAATCAAATAAATTTTTAATTTCAGAGGAAATATCATGTTAAATCCAAATTAACAGACAAGAAATGATCCAAAGCCATTAGAACAGAGAAATATTAAGAAGAAAAAAATTAAACAACGAGCTGAGTTCTAGAGATTTATTTGAATTTTTTTTTTTTAACTTTTAGGATTATTTTTTGAAGGTCTGTACTATGTTTGAGGGAATGATAAAATCTTAAGAAGTGTTAATCTTTGTAGTTTGATTAAAAATTTTCAACAGTTTAATGTAAAAAAATTTCAATTAATATTTGTTAAATACTGTATTGTAGATATCATTTTTTGTATAAAGTTTTTAATTTGATTGTTGGTACATAAAAAACATTGTTACGATAAAAAAATTTGACTTTTTATTTTATTTAATTAATAAATTGGATATATATATATATATATATATAATTTACAAAAAGCTGCACACAAGTCCTACCAAATTACCACATTCAATTCACTTTTGCGCCACAAAGTCACCACTCGGTGTTTTTTGCACGGAGCGATATCAGAGTGCCGTTACAGTGGACATCTACAATGTAAGCACGGTGACAACACCATGCTATCTGGGGAGTGGTTGGACCTTGGAGTTATTCAAGATTTCTCGGATATCCTTGACTTGTTATCCTCCTGTTTATCACCTAAAAGACTTGGCCGATGAAGAAATCGATGGATTTTTCTACGAGGAAGAGCTAAGCCGCGTCAAAAAAGATTAAAAAAAGGTTTTTTCTGACGTCGAAAAAATTTTGAAAACTAGAACCAGTGGTCGCTCGAAAGAATATTTTGTTCGGTGGCGCAGTTATCCAGAAAAATTTTGCTCTTGCATCAAATCAAGTCAATTGAAAAACCTAAAATGAAGGATCAATTTTATATTGATCTTCGCAGTAACAGTAGCATGCATTATTACCCTGACAATACTACAACTCGCTTCGTCACGTAGCTACCTCAGCAGATACGCTTACACGGCACCTGGGCAGTCGCTTTAACAGAGATAAGGATTCCATTGACCTTTCAGCACATTCCACTTGAGCGCGAAGAGAGATTAATTTCTGTAATACGATACCAAAAGAAACCGATAGATTACTTGTTACTCGACGCAGAAAAAACACAGGCTTTGACTGCTGCTTATGAAACTAATTTAACCTCTGACACAGGTGAACAAGATCTAGAAACTACGTCTTCAACTTCAACTGTATCGCCGAGCGTTTATAAAGATATAAAAACTTTTATTCACGAACTCAATAATTTGGCTTGTACAAAAAATCATCTAGAGTTTGGCATTGAACGCGGTGATTATAGATCTGGTAAACGTCTCTGCACTGAAGCAGAGTGTGCAGGTTTCAACCATAAAGTCAATCTCTCTGCGCAAATATAAACTATTCTTGGCTTGGACGTCAGCAGTGTCAATATATTTGAATCAAACGAGGCAATTGTAGGAATTCGGCCATCAACAATGTTCATGGTTTACACAGACATTTTTGAGCCGTATTTTACAGGTGACGAGCAAACTCGATTGCTACACGTTGTCTCGCTGGATACCGATGAATACATTTACGGGGGTCTTCGAATCAAAAGTTTCTCCCCACCCATGTACTTAGATCTACTATTTAATTCTATTGAGACTATCGAAATCGATATAAGAGACGAACACGGTGAACCAATACCATTTGATTTTGGTACGTTGGCAGTGACATTACATTTCAAGCGTACGGATTAAACTATTGAAAAAAAAAAAAAAAAAAAAAATGGATATGGAGCGCTACGACGAATTTTTTATCCTTCAAAATGGCGGAGGTGCTGGAAAAGGTGTTGGTCATATTTTTATCGGATCTCCCTATCATAGAGGTCATGAAAGCATAGGATCTTTTCTTGCGGGCATCTTTCGGCGAGTTTGACCTTTACTTTTCATCGAGTGGTGCTTGAGCCGTTGGCAAAGAAGCTTTTCGTGCTGGTATGAACGTTGTGACCGATGTGAATCAAAATACTTCGGTAAAAGAGTCACAGCGCGATCGCATACGTGAGTCTGGAATGAACTTGAAGCGTGAAGCCGAAGAAAAATTGGATGCAATGATGGTGGAAGGATCAGGTTATAAAAGGCCTCGCGGCATGAGCGCTTTGCAGTTGTTAACCGACTCTGAGACTGTTTGCAAGCGCAAGAGAAAATCAAAAATAAAAAAAAAAAATACTTAACAGAAGAGATATTTTTGATTAATCAGCAAGATGGCGTTTCTACCTACTCAATCGTGCGCGTGTTTAAAATCGGAGCTCTTGTTATTCGATATTCCTCCAACCTTAACAGCTATAGAAAGTTCAAAGTACGTTCAATATAAACCAATATCTTTGCTCACTGACGATTCACCTATAGAGTTTGTTATCACTGGTACAGGAGACGAATATCTCGATTTAACCCACACGATGTTGAGTTTGCTTTCAACGGTGATCGTCGCAATAAATCCCTTTAACTTTCAAAATTTTAACATTAATTTTCTATGTCTGTATGTTGACGGTGTGCAGGTACCGTCGAAACCTTTGCAGCCTGATTTCAAAAAAAACGGCACATATACAGATAGTTATCACTCTATATTTTCGGGTAACGGAGTTTTTTTTCTTAACGAAGGTAATAACATACCTCGCGAGTCTTACTCTGATGGCTACTGCCTTTTTGATTTCGATTTAACGCCTGACTTATCTGCAAACGAGTGTACTCATTGGAATTTAATTAAACGCGGTAGCGTTAGAATAGATGTTAGATTTGACGACCCTCTGACCGAAACAGTAAATTGTATAGTTTATTCGGAATATGAAAATATTTTAGAAATTGACGCGTCGAGGCAGGTTCTTGTAGACTTTAGCGGTTGAATCACTAGATGTCGCTTTTTAAGTATATAAAGTTAGTCTCGTTAAAAAATGAGTTAGTTAACGAAATAGAGTCCTACAATGGAGCTCATTGCAGATGTTCAATTCTTCAAAGATAAAAATAACAAGTTGGTACCTAAAGAAATAGCTTTGTTATCTTTAAAAAATGAATTTGTCGCGCATTGGATTGTTACTGCGGTGCATCGAGTAGATTCGCTACCTTGTGAAGTTCGTAAAGAGAATAATTGGCTGACAAGGAATCAACATGGCATAGATTAATTAGAAGGGAGTGTGACTTTGAAAACGCTCAATCGTACGCTCAGCGATATTTTTAAAAGTGTCGATAAAACTTATGTTAGGGGTAAAGAAAAGTGGTTAATGTTTCATAAAATGACTACTAGAGAAGTTATTAATTTAGAATACGATACGAACTGTCCGTCATTTAATAACCTACCGTGGAGCGACAAGTACTGTATAAATCACGCTGTAAAAAATAATTATTTAAAATTTGCTTGTGCTTTAAATAACGTCTACCGAATTAAAGCATACTTGCTGTTTAAATCTCAAAGCTTGAATAACGATTTCCCTTTAAGTTAACCTGTAATATTTTACAATGAACAGCCTGCAGATTCTAAACAAGTTATCGCTGATGCCCTCACATACTATCGGTGTGTTCCCTGCGAATCGGATTTCATGGGTGTGGATGAAACCGACGGCCCTTGTATTTAACACTGATAATCACACTCAGCTTGGTATGCATTGGGTTGCTATACATGTAGATTCACACGGTTTTGGGCATTATCTAGATAGCTACGGTATACCCCCGTTTATAGCCAACCATATTAAAACTTTGCGCAAAAATTGTAAGCATTTAAGATGAAATGTCAAACAACTTCAGAGTGAGGCATCCGACGTATGTGGTCAATATTGTTTAATGTTTTTACATTATATGTCTAACGGATTGGGTTTCGAAGCTTTTCTAATGACTTAATTTTTCTGATGACTTGAAAAAAAATGATTGTATTGCAAGATCTTTTATTAAACACAAATCACGTGATAATTAACAATTTACGGGTAGCGGCGGCTGTGTCATACATTGTTTACAAAGTAGTAGTGCGAAAATGTCTTTATTGTAAAATCACGTTGTCATGACTTTGTAAAATGCTAATGAATTTGCGGGGCTTGCAATATTTATTTTAAATAATTTATACCTATGAATTGCACGACGAAAGTCAGTCTTTCCATCAGTCATAAAGTGTACAGCCCTCGACTTAACTGATCACCTACTCTTTACCAGCCGAACAAAAGCCAATAAACAAGCTCTCGGATTTTTGAAAGTCATCTTCCTGCAAATACTTGTAAGTAGATTTGTCGACCTCTATTATTTTCACACTTTATTTATCACTTTTCTTAAATTAATCAAAAAAAAAATTTGTTCCAGGCTAAAAAATATGGCTGCAGAAAAAGTAGGCATCGACTGGCTCAACAATACATCTCAAGCACCTGATTTACCCCGTAAAAATTTAAAGCAGTCAGCGACCTTCGAACAAGATACAGACGCAGCAGCAGCTCCTGCAGAGGCAGCAGCAAAGCCGGGCAGACCCCCCCGCAGCAGCCGCGAGCCGCCGCCTCGACCGCGTCACCAGCCACCGCCACCGCGTGAAGCTGCTCGCAGCGGTGAATCATCTTTGTTTACATTCGCCATAGTGTTACTATACTACTGGTACCAACTCTCAAAAATGTGCGATAGCACATAGTTGATCGATGAGTTACCACTTTGGTCGATTTTTCTTCCTTAGGTCGAGAAGAATCGAGATCCGTTTTCCGCGAGTATCAGATTAACGATTGTAGGGTAGTTCCACGGGGTTTTAGGGGGCTTAATTTTTCAAAAATTTTCAATGACTGCAAGTGACAAGTTATAAAATTAACCCTCTTCCCACCCCCAAAATCACTTTTTAAGGGTAGTTTTTAGAAAATAATGTAAAATTACACTAGAACAATTGATTCAAAAAAAATAAAAAAGTAACAAATAATAATTTTTTCCATCCAATAATTCATGAAAATCATCGTAAAACCATGAATGTACGGGTTTTTACCATTTCAGCTCCCTAAAACCCCCTGGAACTGCCCTACAATCTTTAATCTGATACACGAGAGAAACGGATCTCGATTCTTCTCGACCTAAGGAAGAAAAATCGACCAAAGTGGTAACTCATCGATCAACTATGTGCTATCGCACATTTTTGAGAGTTGGTACCTTTTCTCAGAATAGCGTGCTTCGGCCCCCACACGCGCATTGTTTTAAAAAATAACCTGACAATTTTTTTTAACTCAATTTTTTGTACACTATAAATTACAGACGTATAGTCGCGTGAACGTTTTGTCACAGACGTTTTGTCCCCCGGACGTTTTGTCGGGCTCGCTAGAACGCTGATAAGAGCGGGCCTCTGAGGCGGTAGAGCGGGAATCGGGAAGGCAATCGTGATTTTCGTGCCCTTCGGTACATACTTACATGAAAATCAACTCGTCTCGGTTCGACGGACTATCACACTTTTCGGTAGTAGTACGCCGTCGAAGAGAGTGTTGGATGTGACTGAAAGTGCAGGATCGATCACCCGGGAAGTATTTTTTTGTCAAAACGAGTCAACCGGCTTTTGGAAGCCGAGAACGACGAGGAACCAGACCGACGTCCGGCAGACACGCGAAGATCTGGAAATCGATTCGGCATATCTTGAGGAAGCTTACTCGTTTACGGAAGTCGAAGCAATTATTGTCATTCGTGTCGCGCGTTGTTGTAGAGTCGTAGTGGAAGAGTGTGGTGTTTATTTTTGAACTTGTCATTTCACGTCAACGCCCGGACTGCTTTTCGACGGCTACACGGCGACTCGAGTGTGGTAGATATTGCGGCTAGTAGGCATCGTAGCCTGGCATTTTGTTTAGCCTGACAGCTTGATATGAAGTACACCTTAGCGTTAATTGTATATGTGTGAGTGAGTTTGGATGCGTGTCAGTGTATTTAGTACACTGTTATTGTAATAATCTTTGTTTTTCTCGCGCGCGCAACTCAAACTGGAGAAAATCAATACTTTGTTGTGTTATTGATTTTGGATCACAGCCGTTCGAGGGTATATTTAATCTTTATCATCGCGTTACTTATTAATTTTGTATTGATTTCTTTCTAGGATTCGTTTAATTTTATTAAATTGTAAGAATAAAACCTGAGACATTTTTATTCAGTAACCAGTGTTCCTACGCTCGATCCTCTACTACCGAAATAATTGAGCAGTCGCGCCCTCCCAGGTGAGATAAATCTTATAGGGATTTATTACCGCGGACGGACTTTTTTCCCTATTTCATGGCTATAAATATGACTACCACGGCAGACCACAACAATATACATATTATTTGAAAGAACTTGAAAAAAGAAACTTTTTGGAAACAACCAGCAAAAATTTTTTCCCTCTGTTTTGCCCATGTACGGAGAAAAAAGTGATTTTTCTATTTCTATTCATAACTGATAATCTAAAAGAGATAGAGAAAAGTGGCTTAAAGAAAATTTTTTTTTTATAAAGAATGTAGTTCCTTACATTGTTTAAATTATAATTAGACTCAAATTTAAACACTTTAGATCAATTGAAACCGCGATTTGATACTTGGATTTTGAGCAAAACTTTTTTTTTGCGATCTAAATTAATGAAAGTAATAAAATGAAAATATCTTACAGGCGAATTAATGTGATTTAAATACTTCTTGTTTAAGTGGTATTTTTTTCTTTAATTAATAATGACCATTTATTTGTCTTTTAATGGCCCCTAGCAACGTGCAGATAAGTAGTTCTGATCGTTTTAAACTTAGAAGGCGTCTCCATACGCAGCTCGGGCGGCTGCTCGTACTCATTTCGCTCGTGCGCGCATGCGCCACCTGCGTTGCGAAATATACTATTTTCGACGGAGCCAATTTTATTTTTTATTTTCTAATTATACTTTAGAAATGACCGAGTAAGTTTGATTACTTAGTAAAAGATAGAACAATGAAGATTCAATATATAAGTCATCATCAGGTGCTGTTTAGAGTTTTTAAAATTCAGTAAAAATTCTTTAATGGACCTCTTATTATTCCGGGGAGTAGAATCATAGAAAAATTAGAAAATTGCACTGATAAGAGTGTCAAAAAAGAAAAATAACCCTGAACTTTTAAGTCACGAAGAAACATTTGAGTATTCTTTTTTTTTTTTGCATCATCCATAATTCATAAAATTTAATCGTGTACAAAAATTGGCTCTGTAGAAAAAGAATGGTTTTATCGGTAGGAAAGTTAATTGTTGTTTTCAAGAAAAAAATACCACTTAAACAAGAAGTATTCAAATCGCATAAATTCACCCATAAATAAAGATATTATTTTTATTTTAGTAATTTCATTCATTCATATTGCATGAATTAAGTTTTACCCAAAATTCAAGTATTAAATCGCTTAAGCTCGTGCGTAAGATATCATTTTGATTTCATTACTTTCACTGATTCATATTTAAAAAAATACTGTACATTACTAAAAATTCAAATATTTTAAATAGTAAATTAAGTTAGTTCATATGTTTTTTGTTTCAGTAAAAGTTTTATTTAAATTTTGTTAAAATTTATCCAGGAAAACCCACTAGCCAAGTAATGATATACTTCTTTTAGTCTTTTTTTTTTTTTTTTCTTTAGTTTCATCTGGCATTGTATTATGTACTTAAAAATTTTCATGTTAAGGGGAAGTCAGGCAAGGGTCCAATGGTAGTTAGTTAAAATTAAAAAAATTTTTTAAAGTTGCTTAGGGTATACCCCCCTTAAATTAAAAACATTAAAATTAATTGGTATCTATTTTTTATAGGAAATTTAATTACTTTTATACTATTTTAACATTTTTTAATTTTTAAATATTTTTAAAAGTGAATTAGAAAGTTTTAAATTTTAATTTTTAATAAAAAATACATTAATTATCAAGGAATAAATTTTAGAGGTACGGGTTAAAATAAAAAATTGGCTTTTTCACAACTATACATATATTTTGTTTCATTTAAATACACGGTTAAATTCCCATTACAATTTATTTAATAAGCATATATTTGATAAATCTACATAAAAACTTTTTCACACTTAGTCTTCGAAAGTCATTAAAATGTTGATTTAGATAAAACTTTTTTTTTACGTTTACACTCTTACAATTCAACAGAATTATTTATTTAAAATACGATTTTTAGAAACGGTCATTTTTTTTTTTTTTCACGAGGAAATAACCACTCACACTCTGCAATACATAATTGACACAGCCACCCGCGACAATCGTGGTGACACATAAACCATTCTTCTTCTTCTCGAGACACATAATTTTCATTACACATAACACACGACGTCTCACTATTTAATCTTAATTTCTCCGGTACCAGTCTTGGTCTTGTAGCCATTTTGCTACTGTCGTTTGAGCTTAATCTTAATTTCTCCAGTACTACTCTTGGGCTTCTAGCCATTACTTCACGGACGTTTAAGCTTGATCTTAATTTTTCCGGTACCAGTCTTGGGCTTGTAGTCATTATGCTACTGTCGTTTGAGCTTGATCTTAATTTCTCCACTACCAGTCCTGGTCTTGTAGCCATTATGTCACGGGCGTTTAAGCTTGATCTTAATTTTTCCGGTACCAGTCTTGGTCTTGTAGCCATTATGCTACGGACGTTTAAGTTTGATTTCTTCTTATTTAACGGTATTGGTTTTGATGTCCTTCTGCTCTTTCTGGTGCTGTTGTTCAAGTTTAATTTCGTTGGTAACATTTCTGATGCTTCTTTACTTAAAATGCAAATAAGGGAATTGTGAAAATTGTCTCGTTTATTTTCTGAAAAACCCACTTCGTCTTTTGTAAAACCGATAAAATCTTCATCGTCAAGATCTGACTCAAAATCACTAACTATAACTTCTTCTTTTATAAGCACTGCAGGATACAACGAGGATGATTAAGCATCATCTTCTGAGCAACACTCTACGGATATTGACAACTGCTGTGTATCTTCGTAGACTTTGCGTGTTTCCTCTTCTACTTCGATTGGAAGGGAGTCACCCTCGTTTGGTAAGTCCTCAGGGCCTCCAACATCGATAGTTTCATCCGTTTTGTCAAGATATACCTTCACAATTTCAATTGTATTAGCCATTTTTAAAAGAAAAACAGAGATGTTGTCACACTCTGGAAGACCTTTTCCTTCTGATGTAGATAGTAACAGTCCCATAAGAGCAGCTGGAGATTGTTTTACATGTTAGACATCTTGCTTGCCTCACAGGAATGTAAAAAGTCAGTAAAAATATTTTATATCGTCAGCTAAACTTGTTAAAGCATCACAACAGTGTCTTACACGAATACTATACAAAGGTGCAAAAGGATTCATATATTTGGACAAAGACAAAAGGATTTTTTTTAATACAACCTTGCAAGGTCGCCGAGAAGTTGAATCTAAAAATTTAATCGAACACGTAAACAGTTTTTTTACTTGCATTACATGCATTTTTAAAAGTCTCCGTCTTGTGCTGGGTAAGTTTTTTCCATAAAATAGTAACAATTGCGATATTTCATACTGAAACAATCTATGTAAAGTTCTAAAATCGGAGATCAACAGAAAAAGGTTAAGTAATTATTTAACTATTCGAAGTACCACAGAACTAATTATCAAAGATTGTAAGAATTTTTTGGTCAGCATTGTTTCGTTCCCTTTTTCTAAACAGTCATCTGGTTCGAGTATGCCGAATACGATGGAGTCATTGTAAAGGCTTTGTAGTTGAGGTATCGCATAATTATAACGGCCAATAAACTGTGCTTCTCCATCCAGGTCGGCCATGGCATCTTCTTCTTCATCGGTCTCATAAGGTTCAAGATCAAAAAGATCTTGAATTTGTTGAGGGTCTCCGTGCACTTGGTTTAGATGACGAGCTAATTCTTCTTCTACGGCATGACCTAACACATCGACACCGTCCATCAAGCGTCTACGTTTTTTCACTAGTTTGCGCTTCCTACAATTTTTATTTTCACTTTTTAATCGTAAATATGGGTGCTTAGCTACTCTAAAAGAGCTACTCACGGTTCGCGACATAACTTTACACTGATTCTCGCGGAACACGCGCGCTATAGAAAAAACTGCAGCTCTTTGAAGTGACTTATTCAAGGTAAGACCAGGCGCAGTGCTGGGGTGATGCGAGCGCAGTGGGTATGCTGACTCTGCAGGAGACAAGATCGCTGAGACTGTTGCTGCTGCGGCTGCATCTTGTTCTTATTGACTGTTTTTTAGGATTTAACAATGAAAAATTTGCATCTTGTTCTTATTGATTGTTTTTAGGATTTAACAAAGAAAAATTTGCATATATTTTAAGAAAGAATTTTAACTCTGCTCATGTATTTACTCTTATCGCGCAGCGTCAGCTTTCATGGTTTGCATTCTTTCACCGTGTTTGATACGAAGCAAAAAGCACGGCAAGCATATTTTGTTACACTGCAATAATAAAACTTTTATTGAAAAATAAAACTTCACAAACATTGTACTTTACCGTGTGAAAAAATGCTTATCTAGATCCTTTACTTCTCTTTCTATTCCAACGATCAGTCGAATGAAAGCTGTATGAGCTTTCGAATCACACGCGTTACTCAGAGCATTCAAGCATATTTGAATATAACATTTTTTTCATCATGTCGGAAGTTACATTGAAAAAGGTAGTGAATGTTATAAAGTGCGTTTTGAGGGTCGCTTATCAGAGAGACCCTTACATCAAAACAATGTGTTCTGAAATAAATTCAGAAAGACTCACTCATGGTCCACTGTGGCTTTCATTTAGGCCAGTGCGTGATTTCAACGCAGAAGAGTTATGGCAACTGCTTTTTAGCATATCTCAGAGTTCAAATGAGTACAACATCAAAGACTCTTTGAATATAAATTGCAGTATAGTTAAAAATATAACAGGTAGCGGACGCGTGAGGTTGACCGAAGACGCTGTAAAAAAAAAAAATCAATACTTACTATTCGAAATGACGATAATCTATGTTTGCCGCGTTCTCTCGTTGCTGCTTGCGCTTACAGCATCAGAGGTAAAGTACGATCAGGTGTTTTACATGATTATTGGAACAGCATACGACAGATCAATGGGACAGCTAAAAAAAAAGCAGCTCTTGATTTAATAAAATTAGCTCGAGTTGACATTCCTGAAGAAGGTTGTAGTTTAATAGAAATTGAAAAATTTCAGCAGTACCTTGCAACAAAAGGAATCGCTATAGTTGTCTACTCTTTTAAAAATTTTGCATGGGGTGAAAAACCTGTTTACGATGGAACGAATTTAGTTAATTACAAGCACAAAAGCGTCGATTATATTATTCGTATAATGTATTATGAAGCTTTACATCATTTTGAACCTATACTTAATCTCGTTGGGGCATCAGGAAGTCATGGCTACTGCATACCCTGCAATAAAAGCTATTCAAGATTCATTAATCACAGATGTAAAAACAGGTGTTCAAAGTGTTTGCACTACCCTGCGTGCGACGAGGGACAAACATTAATCAAATGTCAATTGTGTTTTAGATTTTTTTTAGGCCAAGAGTGTTTTCAAAATCATTTAAAAACGAATTTATCTGAAAAATCTAGTATATGTTCGAGTATTAGGATTTGTCAAATATGTTTCAAACTCGTTTCTAATCCTAAACACGAGTGCGGAAAAAGTTTTTGTAAGACTTGCTGCATGTACATGCCAGACCATCAATGTTTCATGCAACCGATCAAAGCATCTGAAAAGTCAAACAGAGTCATATTTCTTTTTTATGATTTTAAGACGCAACAAACTGTGCCTGCGCTTGGAGATGATGAGAAAAAAATTCATAAACCGAACTTGTGTGTTGTGCATCAAGTTTGCAATTTTTGCTTACAAGAGAGCGATATTTCGATCTCATGCGACAAGTGTGGAGAACGTGAATATGTTTTCAAGACCAACCCTGTGAAGCAATTCATGGATCTAGCTCTGAAGCCCCGTAAAAATTTTAAGCGAGTCGTGTGTATAGCTCATAATGCTCAAGGTTATGACGCACAGTTTATTTTCAAGTATTTGGCCGAAAAAAGTGAACGTGAAAAACCGTCTGTGATTCTGAACGGTACGAAGATTATAGTGATGCAGTACAAGGGTGTAAAATTTATTGATAGTTTGAATTATTTCCATATGCCCCTCAGTAATCTACCAAAGGCATATGGTTTAAAGAACATAGAAAAAGGTACATTCCCACATTTTTTTAATGAGCCTGAAAATGCAAATTACGTAGGGGTTTTACCACCAATGAAATTTTACTCCCCTGATACCATGGGTGAAAAAGAAAGAGAAAGCTTTATTACATGGTACAGAGAACAAACAAGCAAAAAATTTATTTTTGACTTTGAAGTGGAACTAATTAAATACTGCAAACAAGATGTAAAAATCTTAAGACTGGCATGCTTGAATTTTCGAGAAACTTTTATGAAATTTGAGGTGGACCCATTTCTGGAGTGTATGACGATCACTTCTACTTGCATGAGAGTGTTCAAGAAAAAATTTTTGAAAAAGAATCAAATAGGTATAATTCCACCAGGAGGTTATAGATTTTGTAATAAGCAATCTTTGAAAGCAATTCAATGGCTATTTTGGATGGAAAAATCATTGAATCAAACCATCGAGCACGCAGGTCACTGCAGAGAAAAAAAATTATTGGAAGGAATTTTGGTCGATGGTTACAGTGCTCCAAAACATCAAGAAAAACATAGAGGATTGGTTCAGTTCCAAGGGTAAGTTGAAAATTTTTATTTCATTTAATTTCTCATAATCAATTATATCAACTAAATTTTTTCTTACTTTTAGATGTTATTGGCACGGCTGTCCAAGCTGTTATCAATTTAATAGAGATGAAAAGCTGTCAGTCGGTCAAACAATGGATAAGAAGTTTGAAAGTACGCACGCTCAATCGGAGCGAATAAAGAGTTTGCAGTACAAATTAATTGAGATCTGGGAGCACGAATTTGATGACTTTAAAAACACAAACGAAGGTTTAAAACAGTTTTTAAGTGAAAAAATAGAAATGATTTATCAAAGTCCGTTGAATCCTCGCGATGCTTTGTTTGGAGGTCGCACGGGTAATACTGTTAAAAAGTACTTTTGTAAGCAGGATGAAAAAATCAGGTACGTTGACGTGAATAGTCTGTATCCTATGGTGTGTAAAAAAGCCAAGTATGTCGTGGGCCATCCAAAATTGTACGTAGGCGAAGAGGAATGTCTGCGCCTTGCGCAAAATAAAAACGACTTTTCAAACATGAACGGTTTGGTAAAATGTAAATTGTTACCGCCTAGAAATTTGTTTCATCCTATATTACCTGTAAAAATGCACGATAAGTTGCTCTTTCCACTTTGTCGTATGTGTGCCGAGCAAATGACGCAAAGAGAATGCAGGCATGAAAACCCAGCGGATAGACAGTTTATTGGTACGTGGGTATCCGAAGAATTGAAAAGAGCAATAGAATTAGGCTACGTGATTGTCTCAATTTTTGAAATTTGGCAGTATGATGTAACGCAGTACGACCCTGTAACGAAAAAAGGTGGAATATTTGCCGAATACATAGATACTTTTTTCACCCAAAAAACTCAAGCTTCTGGTTACCCTCCCGAATGCACAACCGAAGAAGAAAAAGAAAAGTTTATTTCAGAGTTTGAAAAAGTCGAAGGTATCAAACTAGATAAAAAAGCTATAAGTTTTAATCCAGGTTTGCGTCTAGTTACAAAACTTGCAATAAATTCTATTTGGGGAAAATTCGCGCAAGCTCAAAATAAGCAGCAAACCGAAGTGCTTACCTCATCAAGCAGATTGTTTGAGTTATTACACAGTAAAGATATAGATGTTAATAGTATCCTACCTGTAAGTGACGAGTTGTTGTACATTGGTTAGTCTTACAAGTCTGAAGCGCTTACTCCCTCACGATCTACGAATGTTGTTGTCGCGGCATTCACCACTACGCAAGCCCGATTAAAACTCTTCGAATATTTGCATTTTTTGGGCCCCAGAGCTCTCTATTATGACACAGATTCCGTGCTTTACATTAGCAAACCTGATATGCCCGATTTACCTATCGGAACTATGCTGGGAGAGTTGATGGACGAGTTAGCCGATAAAGGTGTCGGTACTTATATTACCAAATTTTTATCTGGAGGTCCTAAATTCTACGCTTTTGAGTACGTGAAACCAGACGGTAGCAAGGATTACGTGTGTAAAGTAAAAGGAATTAGACTTAACTTTATGAATAGACAGCAAATTAATTTTGAATCTATGCACGATATGATAGCAGGAAAAATTGAAAATATCGTTATTTATTCTTCAAACATACGCCGAACAGCTTTTCATGAAGTAATCACACAAAACGAATCCAAGATTTGTAAACCCGTGTACGGTAAGAGGTATTTTAAAAGCTTAGAAAAAAGTTATCCTTATGGTTTTAAATCGCCAACGCTTGAATAGTCGCTCTGTGTTTAAAAAACTTGAAAAGAAAAAAAAAGTCAGCATATCAGCTTTTTTTCGACGATGACCTTAACGAAGAGCTCGTCAGCGTTTTTTACTAGGCTGCGTACGATCTTGTAGGTGTGATACGCGGGCATCACAGTGCTCGCGGTCGTAGACCCCTTCGCAGCTGGTGGTGGTGGTCGCGCGATCGCGTTTCTCCTTCGCTCATAAGTATGCAACGCTACTTTTCTGCTGCTGCTGCTGCTGCTGTTGCCAACGAGTGAGATAAGACCTTGAAAAAAAGATTTCGCGTGCACAGTGCGTCAAAAAGTGTAAAATGCTTAAAAGTGAAATACATCTCTCGAAAATTTTAAGTATTGTAAATAAAAATTGGTCCAAAAAAAAAAATGTGTAAATGAATTAAAAAGCAAAATAAATCTATTGTTGGCAAAAACCCTTTTTTTCCCTCTCCTGTTTTCTTTATTTACTGAAAAAGTTCAAAATTTTTAACTTTCATGTTTTAATAATCAAAAAAAAAGCAGCAATTTTAAGTCTCAACAGTCTTCACTTTCTTTTTAAAAATATTATTGATACAAACAAAAACAAGCGCAGAAGCTCAAGCAAATGCTCAAGCTCAAGCAAATGCTCAAACAAATGCTCAAGCTCAAGCTCAAGCTCTAGCTCAAGCAAATGCTCAAACAAATGCTCAAGCTCAAGCTCAAGCTCTAGCTCAAGCTCTAGCTCAAGCAAAAAGAGCATCAGGCGCTTGCGCTCTGTCGGAGACCAGGCGTCTCCCCTCCGGCGAGGCGGCCAAATTTAGACAATCGAGTAAATCGCGTCAGTTGTAACGATGACCTTACAGTGGGAGCACCCGTTTACGTCAATTCTGAGTGGTCCCACAGGGTGTGGAAAAACTGTGTTTGTGAAAATTTTTTTAAAATTCATCGATCGTATGTGTGACACTCGCTTTCAACGAATAATATTGCATTACACCGAGTGGCAAAACGGCTATCGCGAACTCGGTGAAAAGATTGAATTTCGCGAGGGACTGCCTCAAAGCGGGGATTACGCAAGCGACCCTAGACCAAAACTCGTAATTGTTGACGACTTGATGCCCGAATCGAGCACAGGGGGCGCAGTTGTCGATTTATTTACAAAAGGGAGTCACCACAATAACTTGTCGGTGATATTCATTACTCAGAATATTTTTCATCAAGCCCGAGGTCAACGCGACATATCGCTGAACGCGCAGTACATCGTTGTTTTTAGAAATCTCCGCGATCGCGCTCAGATTACGCATCTCTCGGGTCAACTGTGTCCCGAAGATTCGCGTTTTTTGCAGGAAGCATACTGGGACGCTACTTCTGAGCCCTACGGCTATCTGCTACTGGATTTGAAACAAAATACTCCGGAAAACTGCAGATTTCGGGCATCTATTTTCCCCGACGACGAGTGGCAGTACGTTTACGTGCCGCGTAAAAATATAAAAGGTGGTGACAAAGCAAATCTCGTACCAGTCGCGTCACTGTGATGGCTCGTAAACGTAGAGCGCCGTTTTCCGAAAAAGAAAAACATATTTTGCGAGCCTTGTATCACCTCAACGAGGAGCAGAGAAAAGCAGTTTTGCGCAAAGCTGATTCTTCATTGATTAAACGTATTTGCGAGTGCACCTTGAATATCTTAGTGGGGAACGTACCACTGGGAAAAAATCACAAGAAGCGTCTTCGGCACCACGCCTCTACTTTACGAACGCTATCCAAGCCCAAGGTTAGTTTGGCTCGAAAAAAAAAACTAATCGTTCAGCGGGGAGGCGGATTTTTACCTGCGCTGTTGGCACCTCTTTTCGGTACCGTTTTATCAACTCTCATAGCTAAATAATAGACCACGCTCGAAAATTAGTTTTCCTACCGTACGACAGTCTTCAGCGAATACAACAGCTGGTAGGCAAAGATGGCCTCCTCAAAACAGTCCAGACTCCTGGCACACCAAGTAAAAGGCTCGACGCGCATATGAACGATATTTTAAACTCAGTCGAAAGAGGAAAAGACGATCGAGAAAAGTGTCTCGATTACAGTCCTGCGTTGCAGAGATTTCTTCTTTTGAACGATAAGACGGAAAAAAAAATTGTCTCCGCCCCTGATAATTTAACTCAAGATCGCTCGACCAATGAAAGTGAAGAGAAAAAAAGAGAAACTTTTTTGGAAGACAGCTTCGTCATCGCAGGAGTACCCAAGACTTTTAAAAGCGCTGCTACTAACCTTGTGCGTTATTTGAAACGGGCTGGTAACGTCACATGGTCCACGAGTGGCGCTGTAACTATAAACGGAAATTCGGTGGTGGATGCTAATATCGTCGACTTGGTTGGCGATGCTCTGAGACACAGAAAACGCGCTCCACCTACAGGTCGTAAACAGTTTGCTGCTGCTCTTCGAGAGGCGAACACACCGCACGAGTTTATCGGAAATAATCAACTGTGGGAGCAAATCGTTTCCAGTGCTCATAGTCAGTCATCCAGTGCTAGTTCTTCTCCTTCCTCGGATATTTTGGCTCATGGCTTCAACTCAGGAGGGGAACGACCTCATTTGATTTCTCCATATTACCTGATATTACCGAAGACCGAAGTAGTGCTTTCGAAAAAAGTGACAATTTTGAAAAAAGTTTGTCGAGACGGCAAAAGAGAAACGCTAAAAAGGCATTGGAAAAAAATTCAATCGCTACCAGAACTCCGAAAAAACAAAAATTAAATAACCAGGGAAGATGGAAGTTTCTGTAGAAAACGCTACTCTCACCGAGAGCGAAGAGGAAGAAAAAAGTGCTTTGGATGCTATCGTAGACCTGATGCCTTTTGAAATGCATGTACCAGGTTATAAGTTTTGCGGTCCAGGTACAAAATTGTCCGAGCGTTTGAATCGTGGTGACGTAGGCATCAATCCTCTAGACGAAGCGTGTCGTGAACACGATATAGCATACGCCGATAAAAAGGCTAACCACCGTCAAACTGATCGCGCACTTGCCGAAAAAGCGTTTTCTCGCTTGTTAGCCTGTGAGACTCCTCCCGATGAAAGAACAGTTGCAATGATGACGGCCTGCTGCATGGTCAGCAAGATTACATTTGAAAAATTTTTCAATCGAATAAAAAAAGCTATCAAGAGGAAGGACAAGAAGAAGACAAAGTCAGTAAACTGTCAACCTTTGCAGAAGAAGAAGAAGAATAATAATAAAAAGAGCGATGAAAAAAATGCATAGACGACTGCAAAGCTTGTATTACGGCCTACCTCGCGACACGGCATACGCGGGTGCAAACAATCTTTTACACTCTGCACGAAAGCAATATAATAAACCGAAGGTTTTAAGTTGTCTAGATGGTCAAGATACCTATAACTTACATAAGCAGGTGAGAAGACGGTTTCCTCGACGCCATTACAACGTTCGTAACATGGATGATGTATGGGAAATTGATTTGATGGACATGAGGTCCCTAAAATCTTACAACAAAAATAACGCTTATCTTCTTACCGTTATAGACGTTGTGAGTAAATATTCATGGGTTGAGCTGATAAAAGACAAATCTGCAAAAAGCGTAATTCTTGCTTTCGATAATATATTTAAAAAGGCTAACAACAGAGTTTCCGTTTCCATGCAATTCGACAAAGGTAAAGAGTTTGTAAATCGCGAGTTTCAACTTTACCTGAAAAACAAAAATATATTGTACCGCGTTGTCCGTAGTCCCGATGTTAAAGCCACGATCGTAGAGAGATTTATAAGATCGATAAAAGAGCGAATTTACAGATATTTAACGCATAAAAACACGCATAGATATTTAAATGTTTTGCTTAACATTGTAGAAGCTTATAATCATACTAAACACACAGCTACAAAAATGACACCGGCGTCCGTTATCCTTGATAACGCTGCCGAAGCTCGTAGAAACATCAAGCATTGTTACGAACGCCCCATCGTCAGAGTTCCTAAATATAACGTGAACGACCTGGTGCGCGTCAGTCGAGCTCGAAACGTTTTTGCGAAAGGTTACGAGAGTGGTTGGACCTTGGAGTTATTCAAGATTTCTCGGATATCCTTGACTAGTTATCCTCCTGTTTATCACCTAAAAGATTTAGCCGATGAAGAATCGATGGATTTTTCTACGAGAAAGAGCTTAGTCGCGTAAAAAAAGATTTAAAAAAGGTTTTTTCTGACGTCGTAAAAATTTTAAAAACTAGAACCAGTGGTCGCTCGAAAGAATATTTTGTTCGGTGGCGCGGTTATCCAGAAAAATTTTGCTCTTGGATCAAAGCAAGTCAATTGAAAAATCTAAAATGAAGGACCAATTTTATATTGTTCTTCCCAGTAACAGTAGCATGCATTATTACCCTGACAATACTACAACTCGCTTCGTCCCGCAGCTACCTCAGCAAATACGCTTTCACGGCATCTGGGCAGTCGCTTTAACGGAGATAAGGATTCCATTGACCTTTCAGCACGTTCCACTTGAGCGTGAAGAGAGATTAATTTCTGTAATACGATACCGAAAGAAACCGACGATAGATTACTTGTTACTCGACGCAGAAAAAAAAACACAGGCTTTGACTGCTGCTTATGAAACTAATTTAACCTCTGACACAGGTGAAGAAGATCAAGAACCTACGGCTTCGACTTCAACTGTATCGCCGGGAGTTTATAAAGATATAAAGACTTTTATTCACGAACTCAAAAATTTGGCTTGTACAAAAAATCATCTAGAGTTTGGCATTGAACGCGGTGATTATAGATCTGGTAAACGTCTCTGCACTGAAGCAGAGTGTGCAGGTTTCAACCATAAAGTCAATCTCTCTGCGCGAATAAAAACTATTCTTGGCTTGGACGTCAACAGTGTCAATATATTTGAATCAAACGAGGCGATTGTTGGAATTCGTCCTGCTAATCTTTCAAATTGTCTACCATCGATGTTGATGGTTTACACAGACATTTGTGAGCCGTATTTTACAGGTGACGTGCAAACTCGACTGCTACGCGTTGTCTCGCTGGGTACCGATGAATACACTTACGGGGGTCTTCAAATCAAAAGTTTCTCCCCACCCATGTATTTAGATCTACTATTTAATTCTTTTGAGACTATCGAAATCGATATAAGAGACGAACACGGTGAACCAATACCATTTGATTTTGGTACGTTGGCAGTTTCATTTCGATATGGAGCGTTACGACGAATTTTTTATTCTTCAAAATGGCGGAGGTGCTGGAAAAGGTGTTGGTCATATTTTTATCGGATCTCCCTATCAAAGAGGTCATGGAGGCATAGGATCTTTTCTTGCGGGCATCTTTCGGCGAGTTCTACCTTTACTATCGAGTGGTGCTCGAGCCGTTGGCAAAGAAGCTTTTCGTGCTGGTATGAACGTTGTGACCGACGTGACTCAAAATACTCCGGTAAAAGAGTCACTGCGCAATCGCATACGTGAGTCTGGAATGAACTTGAAGCGTAAAGCCGAAGATAAATTGGATGCAATGATGATGGAAGGATCAGGTTATAAAAGGCCTCGCGGCATGAGCGCTTTGCAGTTGTCAACCGACTCTGAGACTGTTTGCAAGCGCAAGAGAAAATCAAAAATAAAAAAAAAAGCACTGAAGAGAAGTACAATAAAAAATAATAATAAAGTAAAGAAAACAAAGAAAAAAATTGTGAAAAGAAGTGCAAGAGATATTTTTGATTAATCAGCAAATAGTATATTATTCCCAGAGGGACTAAAGTTTGCAGTGGAGGCCCGCTGTCATTGCAGCCCGAGACGAAGTCGAGGGCTGCAAATACGTGGGCCTCCTCAGCAAACTTTAGTCTTGAGGGATATATGCACTTTTTTAAAGTCCGTTGATCACAAAAAATAACTTGATTTCCTCCGATTAAAGCCAAAAGAACGAAATGTACTCCCGAAGCGCCAGCGGCCGACACGCAGCCGGCCGCCATGTTGCGGCCCGAGCGCTAGCGAGGGCATGCAGTAGGCCGGGTGCGCGTTGGTCGATGGCGCAGGGAGTACATTTCGTTCTTTTGGCTTGCGTCGGAGGGAGACAAGTTATTACTTGTGATCAACGAGGTTAAAAATGGCGTTTCTACATACTCAATCGTGAGAGTGTTGAAAATCGGAGCTCTTGTTATTCGATATTCCTCCAACCTTAACAGCTATAGAAAGTTCAAAGTAAGTTCAATATAAGCCAATATCTTCGCTCACTGACGATTCACCTATAGAGTTTGTTATCACTGGTACAGGAGACGAATATCTCGATTTAACCCACACGATGTTGAGTTTGAGAGTAGCTTTAAAAGGTACAGTTCCAAAAGAATCTTCAGAGGAAGAAGCAAAAAAAGTTGGACCTGTTAAAAATTTTATGCGCTCCCTGTTTAACCAAGTGGATATCTTTTTCAATCAAAAAGCTGTTTCGCCACCCAATCATGCTTACGCTTATAGAGCGTACATAGAAACTTTACTCAACTACGGCCTTGCTGCCAAAAAATCTCATTTGACAAGCGTTCTTTGGTACGACGATACAGCTAAAAATATGGATGACTTAAGAACAGCAAACAGTGGCCTCGAAGCTCGTAGAAAACTTTTCAACTACAAAAAATCTGTGGATCTGATTGATCATTTACACGGAAATGTCTTCAATCAAGAAAAATTATTAATAAATGGCGTCGAAGTGAGAGTTCGCTTGGTAAAATCGAGAGATGCTTTTAGTCTTTAGATCTTGTAGGATGCTACTCTGTTCATATCGAAGAAGCGTCTTTATTAGTGTACCGTGTAAAAATCAGTCCTAGTGTTTTGTTAGCTCATGCTAGAGCGCTTTCAAAGTCAACTAGTAAGTATCCCCCCTTACGCGCGTAGAAACAAAATCTATTACGATGCACAGCGGTATTCACGGTGAAACCTTAGATAACGTCATTTTAGGGCAACTTCCAAAAAGAATAATTTTAGGTTTTGTTAATAATAAAGCTTTCAACGGTGATCGTCGCCTTAATCCCTTCAACTTGAAAAATTTGAACATTAATTTTCTATGTCTGTATGTTGCGGATTTACTGCTTTATTAATTTTATTTTGCTGCCGGATTAAAAGCTGGTAGGGGAGGGTTGTCAAATAAATGTTGAGACAGACTTAATTTAATACCAACAGTGTTAATTTATTTATTTTAACACAGCACTCTATTTACAACAATATTCAAATAATTCAAAATTACAAGAAGTGAGTTTATACAGGTTAATAAAAATTATTTTAATGCAAAAAAACTGAGTGGTGAGAATATTATAGTTTGAGTGGAGAATTTCCACTCTTAATTTTCATGTAAAGAAAATTAATTAATTAATTTGAGAAACACCTAGTCCAAACTCTTTATGGACTTGATTATATTAATTAAAGCCATAAACACAAGTTTTGTTTGAGTATAGTTGAGATAAACAAGGCAACAGAAATGGCCTTGAAAAGAGAGAGAGAGAGAGATGCCCAAGAGAAATTAAAGCAGCAGCAGAGAATGACCTTGAACAGAATAGAAAAGAAAATGGCTGCTTGTAAGACAGCACAAAGAAAGGAGAGAGAGAGCAAGAGAATGTACAGTAAATTTTATTGATTTTCTGGCTGCGAAATGACAATGAGAAGCACCGGTAAATTATTGTTACCGGTGCTGTGCAAAAATACCTGAGGATGCCTAGGATGATCTCCTTGCTGAGCTGCTAACCCAAGAATTGAAGTGAATCAAGCCGATCGAATTCAAGATGAGATGTCTCCAGAGTTGACTACCACCAGGTGAATTATTTGTTGAGATGACTGTGCAGATGAGACCACTGCGTTGATGACGAGAAAGAGTCGAGAGAAATGCCAAGTGAAAAGAACCCAAGAGATAACACAAAATGGCGAAAGAAACGTCTATTCACGAGCGTTGCCGAGAAGAGAACTGGAGAGACGCCGCAGGCCCAGCAGCGTCAGCGACAGCAGCAACAGCGCGTAGCTTGAAGGCACGTGAGACAGAGAGAGAGACAGAGCGAAAAATCAATACTCTGCGCAGGTGAGTCAGCGGTTTTGAGCCGCTAACGATTAGCAGCGCTAATTTTCGAGAGACGCCGTGGCGACGACATCAACTGCGGACATGGGCGCGAATATTTAAATTTGATAAATTCCGCAACACTGTATGTTGTCGGTGTGCAGGTACCGTCGAAACCTTTGCAGCCTGATTTCAAAAAAAACGGTGCGTATATAGATTGTTATCACTCTCTATTTTCGGGTACCGGTGTTCATTTTCTTAACGAAGGTAATAACATACCTCGCGAGTCTTACCCTGATGGCTACTGCCTTTTTGCTTTCGATTTAACGCCTGACTTATCTGCAAACGAGTGTACTCATTGGAATTTAATTAAACACGGTAGCGTTAGAAAAGATGTTAGATTTGACGATCCTCTGACCAAAACAGTAAATTGTATAGTTTATTCGGAATATGAAAATACTTTAGAAATTGACGCGTCGAGGCAGGTTCTTGTAGACTTTAGCGGTTGAATCACTAGATGTCGCTTTTTAAGTATATAAAGTTAGTCTCGTTAAAAAATGAGTTAGTTAACGAAATAGAGTCCTACAATGGAGCTCATTGCAGATGTTCAATTTTTCAAAGATAAAAATAACAAGTTGGTACCTAAAGAAATAGCTTTGTTATCTTTAAAAAATGAATTTGTCGCGCACTGGATTGTTAGCGCTGTGCATCGAGTAGATTCGCTACCTTGTGAAATTCGTAAAGAGAATAATTGGTTGACAAGGAATCAACATGGCATAGATTAATTAGAAGGGAGTGTGACTTTGAAAACGCTCAATCGTACGCTCAGCGATAATTTTAAAAGTGTCGATAAAACTTATGTAAGGGTAAAGAAAAGTGGTTAATGTTTCATAAAATGACTACTAGAGAAGTTATTAATTTAGAATACGATACGAACTGTCCGTCATTTAATAACCTACCGTGGAGCGACAAGTACTGTATAAATCACGCCGTAAAAAATAATTATTTAAAATTTGCTTGTGCTTTAAATAACGTCTACCGAATTAAAGCATACTTGCTACCTAAATCTCAAAGCTTAAATAACGATTTCCCTTTAAGTTCACCTGTAATATTTTACAATGAACAGCCTGCAGATTCTAAACAAGTTATCGCTGATGCCCTCACATACTATCGGTGTGTTCCCTGCAGATCAGATTCCATGGGTATGGATGAAACCGACAGCCTTTGTATTTAACACTGATAATCACACTCAGCCTGGTATGCATTGGGTTGCTATGTACATTGCATACATGTAGATTCACACGGTTTTGGGCATTATCTAGATAGCTACGGTATAGACCCGTTCATACCCAATCATATTAAAACTTTGCGCAAAAATTGTAAGCATTTAAGATGGAATGTTAAACAACTTCAGAGTGAGACATCCGACGTATGTGGTCAATATTGTTTAATGTTTTTACATTATATGACTAATGGATTGGGTTTCGAAGCTTTTCTAAATAATTTTTCTGATGACTTGAAAAAAAATGATTGTATTGCAAGATCTTTTATTAAACATAAATCACGTGATCATTATCAATTTACGGGTAACGGCGGCTGTGTCATACATTGTTTACAAAGTATTAGTGCGAAAATGTCTTTATCGTAAAATCACGTTGTCAGGACTTTGTAAAACGCCAATGCTGCATTTGCGGGGCTTGCAATATTTATTTTAAATAATTTATACCTATAAATTGCACGACGAAAGTCAGTCTTTCCATCAGTCACAAAGTGTACAGCCCTCGACTTAACTGACCACCTACTCTTTACTAGCCGAACAAAAGCCAATAAACAAGCTCTCGGATTTTTGAAAGTCATCTTTCTGAAAATACTTGTAAGTAGATTTGGCGACCTCTATTATTTTTACACTTTATTTATTAATTTTCTTAATTTAATCAAAAAAATTTGTTCCAGGCTTAAAAATATGGCTGCAGAAGAAGGAGGCATCGACTGGCTTAACAGTAAATCTCAAGCACCTGATTTACCCCGTAAAAACTTAAAGCAGCTGGACATAAATCACAAATACAAAGTGACATCTGTAAACAAGACGACAAAAAAATGTGGACGCAAAGTTTTGGCTACTTTTGATAACGAATTTGCTATTTATCTGCCTCAAAAAATTTCGGATGCTCTGACCAAGCACAATTTCTTTTGGGAAAAAGTGCAAGATAATGTAGGAAAGGAAAAATTTTATGCAACCTACATGGGCAATTTTCAGTTCGATTTTACTTTCAATGACTAAGTGTGAAAAAGTAAAAGTTTTGTAATGAAATGTAAATGAAATAATGTAAACATTCAATAAATAGAAAAAAAAGTTAAAAAATATATACTTCACTTTTTTTTAAATATCCTTCTCCGGACTTGAATCATTTTTATCAGGATTAAAAGTTATTATAAAAGTAAGATTGATTAGTATTAAAGTAAAATCAAAGTATTTTTCAAAGGAATAAAAATTATTAAAAAGTAAAATTTATTAGTATCAAAGTATATTCAAAGTATTTTTTTCAATGGTTTAAAAATTATTATTATTAATTTCTAATTTTTTTTGATTTCTTAAACTATTTTATTCCTTTAAAAATAACCGATCCAGAATTAAATAATCTCTTGAAGAATAGAACAAGATACAGAAGCCGCAGCAGCAGCAGCTCCTGCAGAGTTAGCAGCAGTCGCGACGTCCGAGCGCAGCCGCCTCAGCGACCCCGAGCACCACCTCCCGCAGCATCCGCGAGCCGCCGCCTCGACCGCGTCACCGCACCAGGAAGCCCTCCTTCTTCTTCCAGAGCGGCCCCGAGCACCCCCTCTCGCAGCAACCGCGAGCCGCCGCCTCGAAAAAGCTAATATGATGATGCTCTATCTCATGCAGAGTCAGCATCGGCTGCGAGAAGCAGTCACGCGCTCCCCGACCACACCGCTAACCCTACTGCGCTCGCGACACACGAGGCAGCCGCCGCCGAGCACTGCGCCTGGCGAAGTAAATGAATCATGTTTGTTTACTTTCGCCGAAGCGGTACATATACTACTCAGGTGGGCTCATTGGGAAATTATGCCCCAAATATTGCCCCCGGTCGAGATAATCTTCCCACCAGTGCTGAAATGAAAGCCCCCGGTAAAACCGACTCGAAACCAGTTGGAGTGAACTTAAGGATCAATGTTACCGACGAAACTAACGAAGAAAATAATTCTAAGTTGGTTGCGCCGAGGATCGAACCCAAGACCCCTCGAAGACGTTGTTTCAGAAGCGAGCACGCTAACCACTGACCCAAAGACGCTCTCAAACTGGTGTTATTAAAATAAAATTGTATTATTAATATAAAATTGTTTAGTAGCTTATGACATGAGTTTTTTCATTAGAAATTTCAGATTTAGTTTAAACAAAAGTTTCATTTGAAATTTTTGGAATTATCAAAATACAAAATAATGAATTGATAAAAAGAAAAATTCTGTATCATCAAGACTAGGTTTTGTTGAGGGACATTAACTTCTTGCTAAAATTTTTTCAAATTTTACAGGATAAATAAATTGAAGAAGACAAAAATCATGTATCCTCTGTTTCAATTATTATAGCCAATACGACTATAATAATAACTCATATCCGATAGAGATGTTTTCAAATTTATATTTTTAAGATTTTTAATGGCAAAATTAAAAAAATTGTTGAGAATTTTTGGGAGTCAGCTTAATCTTGATATTGAAACCTTAACTATTGCAGATTTTTAGAAGTCAAAATTTTTATTAATCGAAAATATTCTTGTGCCTTATCTGAAAAGCTTTTTTTGCGCTTAACATTTAAATTTGCTCCTGTTTCAACAGAAATTGAGGTAGTTCATAATTTCAATTATTAGAGCTTGACCGGCCGGTTTTTGCCTACACTTCTGATGATTAAAAATTCATAATTTTTTCAACCATCGTGTAGCTTAAACAATAAGGAATAAGACCGTAAATAAAATTTTAATTTGAATTAAAGAGAAGTTGGTAAATTTTACAATTGTTTATAAAAAATAATTTTTTTGGTAATTATTATTAAATTTGATTTATTAAATGTTTCTCCCAATGAATTTTTGTAAAGTTTCATAAAAAATTCCCTGGAATCGGGCTAATAAAAAAAATTAAAAATGCTTTAAACATGAATTGTTTATGACTTTGTTAAAAAAATGAGAATTTTAAAGAAATATTTTAGAGGGTTAATTTTGAGGAATTAACTTTTGAGAATCCTTAGAAATATATATGATATTCAAAAGCTTTATTTTTAGTGATCCATTAGAGATGTTTTGACTAAAGAATCTTAAAAATTTTTTCTGTTGTAGAATATTTGTAACAGGAATTAAATAAATAATTAGCTGGATAGCCTATAGAAAGTCCTCCCAAATACTTACTATACCTTCCTGCCCGGGTGTGCACGAATACCTTCGTACACTTTCTCGTGCCTCGATGTTAAATAAATAATTAACCATGCAAGAATTAATTAATCATTAACGCCTGGCTTAACCAGCCAGTATAAATATTTAAATCGTGCGAATAGGCAGTAATGAAGGAACAAAAGGCTGTTAAATAAAAGAGTTAATCTAACAACAAAAATTTACTTTAGTTAAATAAACAAATAACAACAGTTCAGGAGTCAGAGTACGCTTACTACTGACAATCGACAACAATGAAAGAAATAAGTTTTCGAACTTAAAAACAATTGAGAGAAAAGACAGGTTATGTCGAGTGTAGTTTAACCAACTACTTTCCGCGTTTTACAATAACAATTAACTTACTGATCGCCGTTCGCATGAAGTATAATCTATATTTTGTTACGGAACAACAATCCTGATTTGACGCCGCCAAGATCTCGGGATAATCACTCTAAATTGTTATAAACAACGAGACTATCCTACTTAGCCAGCAGCAATCACAAGTCTGCCGTTCAGCTTCTCCCGCGCTTCTCAGCAGAAAAAACCGCTCGGCCGGTAAAAGCCATCACAGGAACTTGGGCGATGGGCGAAATCGCTCATCGACCTTCGACTGTCGACCGTTTTCTTCAGAGGTTAGGAAACAAACCGGTCGACAGTTGACGGTCGATGAGCGAATTCGCCCATTTGCCCGAGTTCCTGTGATAGCCTTAACCAAGCCGGTTACCCCGCGTAACGCATTCGCACCGAGGTTTGAATTAATAATTCAACCTTCGGTTACATATTTTAATTTTTTTCAGATTTGTAATACATAATTAAAGGAGATAATTTGAAAATTTATTTAAACTTATTCTATTCTGTGATTGTAATAAAATGTAATTTTTCAAAAAAGATTTGTTATTATTTCTTTTTTTTTTTTTTTTTTTTCAAACACATAAAAAAAAGAAAAAGATAAGTACATTGTAAAAAATAGTTGCAAGTACTACATTGTAAAAAATAGTTGCAAGAAAATTACCTTGCACTTTTATGTAAATTTACACCGATCGAAAATGTAAAAATAAGTACATCGACGCCGGCTACGGTCACAATTTTGGAGTTTAAGACACTGCTCCACGGTGCAAATTTACAAATTCTTCAATTAACTTGCTACGCAGGACGTGGTGACTTTACATCATTGAGTTGGCAAGTACTACAAGGTATGTACTGAAGAAGGTGGAACCTAAAGGATTTCTTTATTTTAGACGGAAAGATTAAGTCAATAATAAAACCAAGAGAGACTTGGAGAGCTCAGTCAAGGAGCTCAAGCCTAGGAAGAACTTCCTCCCTAAGCCTTAAGGTCGTACAACTGGAAAGAGCCAGTACGAGCAACCCAAGATAGGCTTTCAAGCAAAACGCTTCAAAATTCTGGATGGTAAACACAGACGAAGAAGATCCCATATCATCAATCTCAACTTCAGCAAGGACGTCGTTAATTTCTAAGGTACAGCTTGGTGCTCGTTTATTTTTATTTTCAAATGAATGTTCAAAAGTTATGCGAGACGAATTCATGTTGGGAATTGTGAGAGGCGACAGAATCGATTTTGTGGTTCGAAGTCAAGCTGATCCTCTTAGATCATATTTTTCTTCTGAAGATTATCAGAAACTGATTCCTTACTGCAGCCCTGAAGGAAAATAATTCGCTATGCAAACCTTGGAATCTACGTTTGTCAAACGGATAGCGATTAAAGAAAACAAAATAAAAAAAAAAAAAAAAAAAACACAGAAGTAAAAGTGAAGAAAGAGCAAATACTAAGCAGCAAAAAAGTCAAAAGGTGAGAAAGAAAATTTAAAAGTGAAAAAAGAGAAATCCAATCCCAACAAGAAGAAAATATTTATAAACAAAAAAGTATCAAATTAAAGCATTTTTTTAAGCTCGTTAAGATCAACCAACCAACCAATTAATAATTAAAAAAAATTGCCGTAATTTATGAAATGATTATGTAAGATTTAAATTAAAATAAAAGAAACTTTAAATTATATGAACTTATTAATATTGAAGTCCAAGTGAAAAAATGTAGTCCAAAGAATTAGGATCAAAATAAAATACCGAGTAAAATACATTGCATGTAAAAGTTATGATTTTAATTTGTTCTAAGACGTATGTATTAATATCTTATTGTTATCTTGAATAAAAAACTATAATACTTTAAAATCGTTTCATTACTCATATTTTCTTTAGTTGTTCAAGCATAGTAAATTTACTATCATTTTGCCTATTTAAAAATTTTAATACTGTTTTCGATATGAAAAGTCAACAATAAAATTTTTACGAAATTGTTTGTTTATTTACGACGTTTTGGTCAGGCTATATATCTTTTTTTTCATGCATATGTACATATTACTATAATTACAATACTTTAATAGCAGATAATCATTATTTATTATCAATAACGTGTGACGACGGCATTGCAGAGAAGTGTAGCAGAAGACGTGAGCTGCCGCTCCGCGTATCATGCGTGCTGCTCTATGGCCGGGGGCGTTTGCGAAGAAAAAACTGTTGTCATTTAGTTTCTAATGGATATTTTGATCGGGAACTTTCCAAAAAACTTCATTGATAGTTGAGGAACGATATCTTGGTGTCAACTTGAAGCTTCCTCGCACACTTTTTTAATCCGAAGTTGGTCGTTACAAAAGTCAAACTCCTTTTTTCGAAAAATCATATCTCGGGTCTTAATTATTTTGAAGACTTTTGACTTATTCGAAAGTTAAAGAAAAGCTGTGTCAAAACCGCATCTTAAAGTTATCATGAAGAAAAGACAAATTTTTTTCGATTTTGAGGTTAGAAAAAAAACGTGGTTTTTTATTTTTAACTCGAAAACGAAAAAAATCTCTGGTGACTTGTTATGTGAATAAGATGCACAATGAATGTCTCCACAAATTGATATTTTTCAAATTTCAGTTTGTGAAAATTTCAAAATGCACTCAAAAATCAACTTCGGCGATCTTCAGCTGGACTAGGCTACGGCCGGCCGAGCGCTAAGGTTCTTGCACCCGGGTCTTCCATTTGATATATTTCTAAAAATTAAATAGCTTATCACTTTTTTCTCGATACGCTAAACAGATCGTACTCAAAAGAAATTTTCAATTATGTACTTATCGAGTGCTGTAAAATTCTTTAGTTAACTAATCAGTATGATTAGTTACGTTCTAGTAAGCGCTTCGCAGCACATTTGAAAAATAACCATCACGTACAGAAAAGTTCCAAATCTCGTAGAAACATCACTCCCATGCATGGTCAAGAAAATACTATTCTACAGTACTGCTCAAAAGTTTAGCGCACCCCCAAATTTCATATTATTCACCTATGAAATTTGAGCTTGCGCTTAACCGTGACAGCTCATATCGTTGCGTCAATGTCTTAAACTTTTTTTTTCACTCAAAGAATACATTTATATGAAAGAAAAAATTGTATTACCCTAATATTTAATTTAAAAATGATTGTTCACTCACATTTTTGCTAAAAAAGTTACTTTTCGAAAAACAGCAATTTTCACCTATTTTTTGATTTTACAGACTGTTTTGAAATTTATTAGAAACATCCAACTACATAATTAATTTTTTTCCGTGTTTTTTCAGTGTTCAAGTTTAACGAAAAAAAATTTCAAGTTTATATGTTCAAAAATATTCAAACCACAGAGAAAAAACATAAATTTTTAGTCACTTATAAATAACTCGTTTTTAGTAATTTTACTGAGTTTTATGCTGAAATCTATTATTTCTTTTAAATATAATGGAAAAATAATTGTATAGTAACACATATTTATTGTATTTTAATTTATTTTAATTTCAATTTACATGAATAACCTAAAATATTTGAAAAAAAAGTTACAATTTTTATATTTATAACAATAATTTTTAAAAGGAAAAAAAAACCCCAATTTTATTATTAAACTATTTAAACACAAAGACCTAACTAACATTCGTGATTATATACACAACTTAATCTTTTTTTTATAACATATGATATTATTTTGAAGATATTCTAATATTTTGTAGCTCCTCCTTTTGCTTCATAGCAAGCAGTGACTCTACGGACCATTGACTTTGCGAGGTTTGTGCAATAAGTTTGACTCAAATTTTGCCATGCAGCCGCTATTTCCAAAATTTAGATCTTTGAGATTCTTTAAGTTTTTTCTTGAATCATTCGTTCGATTTGATCCCAAGCATTTTCAATAATATTTAAATCCGGAGAACGAGCCGGCCATTTCAAAAGGGAAACTTTGTTGTCAGTTAACCACTTTAATGTTTTCTTTGAAGTGTGGCAAGGAGCATTGTCCTGTTGATAAAGCCAATTTTTTCGTCTTCCGAAAATTTTTTTTTTTGAAGGGATCATGGCGTTTTCCATTGTATTTATGTATTTATCACTGTTGACTATACCTTCGATAAAATGGAGTTCGCCTCGTCCTTTTCCTGAAAGACAGCCCCAAACCATAACAGAACCACCACCTTTCTGAACTTTTCCTGCGAGACAGTTTTGATTATATTTTTCATCAGCGGTACGTCTTACCCTTTTCGGACGGTTGGAGTACAGTTGGAATGATGATTCATCGCTAAATAACACAGTGTTCCACTTTTCTTCAGTCCACAAAAGTTTGTCTTTACACCACTCAAAGCGATTTTTACGATTTTTGACTGTTAAAAGCGGCTTACGGACGGCCACGCAGCTCTTCAAGTTTTTGTCAAGCATACGTCTATTTGCAGTTTGTCTAGAAATAATGACGTTCATTTCATCTTTTAATTGGTTCTTTAGTTTATTGGCTGTGATTGTACGATCTTTTTTACGTTATTAATAATAAGTCTGTCCACTCTAGCACTTGTTACGCGAGGTCGACCTGATCGGCTTCTATTTTTGACGTTCGCTGTATTTTGAAAAGTCGCTAACGTATTTTGAACACAACGTCTACTTATGTTTAAGATTTTCGAAATCTCAGTTTGATTTTTTTTAGCTTTAAATAAACCGATAATTTGCCATTTCACTGATTCTGTTACTACTTTTTTCCCCATGATGACTTTAACCAATAAAATTGCAACAAAATTCAAAATTAATGAAATTTTAGTAGTATCTAACTCGTCTACTAGTTGGCGCTAAACGTAGAATAATTCAAACATAACATTCCAAGAAGTCAATTTGAAATATGGCAGTCTTAAACAACTCTTTTATCAAATAATATAATAAACCTAACAATAAAATTATACGCATCATAAATTTAATTTAAAAAATTTATTTTTTTTCCTTTTAAAAATTATTGTTATAAATATAAAAATTGTAACTTTTTTTTCAAATATTTTAGGTTATTCATGTAAATTGAAATTAAAATAAATTAAAATACAATAAATATGTGTTACTATACAATTATTTTTCCATTATATTTAAAAGAAATAATAGATTTCAGCATAAAACTCAGTAAAATTACTAAAAACGAGTTATTTATAAGTGACTAAAAATTTATGTTTTTTCTCTGTGGTTTGAATATTTTTGAACATATAAACTTGAAATTTTTTTTCGTTAAACTTGAACATTGAAAAAACACGGAAAAAAATTAATTATGTAGTTGGATGTTTCTAATAAATTTCAAAACAGTCTGTAAAATCAAAAAATAGGTGAAAATTGCTGTTTTTCGAAAAGTAACTTTTTTAGCAAAAATGTGAGTGAACAATCATTTTTAAATTAAATATTAGGGTAATAAAATTTTTTCTTTCATATAAATGTATTCTTTGAGTGAAAAAAAAAGTTTAAGACATTGACGCAACGATATGAGCTGTCACGGTTAAGCGCAAGCTCAAATTTCATAGGTGAATAATATGAAATTTGGGGGTGCGCTAAACTTTTGAGCAGTACTGTATGTGCTGAGATAATTATTATAGTGATACTGTGAATGAACGAATAAAATAATGAAATTGTTTAAATTGTTGAAGCGAAAATTTAAGGTGTGTTGAGAAATAAGGTAAATCTTCGCTTCAACGGGAGAGTGGCACGTATGTATGTATATGTGTGAACATGCGTGAACGGCGCTGATTGTGGCAGTTGCAAAAAGTCGTCCGTAAGAGACACCACATGCATCGGGAGGCACGATATTAACTTGTAAACTAAACTACACTAATTCTTATTAATAAATAATAGTTAATAGAAAGATCTAAGAATTCTTAATCTTCTGATACGAAAATCCCAACACGTTTATCACAAAAATTAACTTGATTTCCTCCGATTAAAGCCAAAAGAACGAAATGTACTCCCGAAGCGCCAGCGGCCGACACGCAGCCGGCCGCCATGTTGCGGCCCGAGCGCATGCAGTAGGCCGGATGCGCGTTGGTCGATGGCGCAGGGAGCAAGAAAGTAATAGATCTAGAGCCAGTGAAATTTGAAAGTTGGTACATTCAGATTTAAATGGTCCTCACAGGACAAACGGTTTTGATGAATCAAAATATTTTTTTAGTTTGATTGATGATTATAGTAAACTTGCCGTAATTTATACTATTAAATCTAAAAATGAAGTTTATGAGTGTTTTGAGAATTATATGAATAAAGTACAAAATTTAACCAGTAGAAAGATTAAAGGTGGTTTCACAGTGACGTTTTTTGCTAACCTTAAGCAAGCAAATATAGATACTTAGATAGTTACGCGAGCAGATAGCTTGATAATATAGGTAGGATGACACAAACTATCTAAGTACTAGAGACGCTTGAAGCTGTCTGAATGGATGTAGAAAAAAAAATAACTGGTCATTTATTAATTTTTGTCATAATCTGCTCAAATCATTATGGGGTGAAATTACTAGCTATTTAATTATAAGAAATGCATCGAAGTAGTAGCAAGCATGCTTGGTTAGTTTTTTAGCCGAGCTAAGTTTATAATTGAAAAGATCGAACGCACCGAGACTATGCTATATGAAAAATGTGATTCTAGACTAGTTAAAAAGTCGCTTTAGTTGAAGTTAGTGGACGTGAGACATTAGACTCACTTCCTAGGTAGCTAAATACAAAGTTTCTAGTAAAAAAAAAAAGTAAATAAATAAATAAAAAAAAACTAAAAATTCAGCTGCGATTTCAACCGTTTAACGGACAAACTGCGTGAAAAATGTATAGTTCTCGGACTGCTAGTAAAACAAACAGAGTGCATTTAATGAATAAAATCAACCTCGATCTTAGCTGGTCGGTAGATCGCTAGCTTACTGTCGGGAAGCTCACTGGGTGCTATCTCGCTAAGTCTAGATGGCAGTTAGATAGTTAGTTAGCTAGATAATAGCTAGTCGTTAGCTAAGTATCTCCGTGATGTCTCCTTAACTAGCTGGAAGCTTTTTTTTTTCTAGCTCGCTGGTAGCGGATCGGCTGAATGATAGCTGGTCAGATCGCTGGTGGCGAGTGGGCTGGATGGGAGCTAGTTGATTCGCTGGTATCGGGGTGAGCTAACTGGGAGCTGGCTAGCTCGCTGGTAGCGAGTGGGCTAGATGGGAGCTAGTTGATTCACTGATAGCGGGTGAGTTTACTGGGAGCTGGCTAGCTCGTTGGTAACGGGTAGGCTAGCTGATAGCTGGCGAGCTCGCTGATATTGGGTGGGCTAGCTGATAGCTACTTAAACAGCCAGCTAACTAACTATCTATCTAGCTAGCTAGCCACTTAGTTAATTAGCTAGTTGGTTGGTTAGTTAGCTAGCTAGCTAGCCAGTTAGGTAGTAAGCTAGCTAGTTAGTCAGTTAGTTAGCTAGCTAGTCAGTTAATTAGCTAGCTAGCTAGATAGCTAGTTAGTAAGTTAGCTAGCTAGCTAGCTAGACAGTTAGTTAGTTAGCTAGATAGTTAGTTAGCTAGCTACCTAGCCAGCTAGCTTGTTAGCTAGCAAGCTTGCTAGCCAACATTTTTTATTTTATTTTCTCATTTACCATGTACTCCACCGGGAGTATATCTATAGCGTTGACGTCATTTTCATGTATACCTATAGATATATTTTTTTAAACCTATCGGCTATCACATGTTAAGCAGACGAATTCTTTTGTAGTCGCCAATAGCCTATAATTCGATTCAACTTTGTGAGCAGCTACAGCCTACAGCGCTGATTTTTAATTTTGATGAGTTTATTAATTGTCCATTATGTTGTACAAATACAGATTACTGAGAGAGAGAGGAAGAGAGAGAGAGCGAAGCTAAGAGAAACTTCCTCCTACCACCAGGCGGAAAACCCGAAGCGCGCGTCCCGAGGGACTCAGTTGCAGGCCCCGCGTTAATGGCACGAATATTGGCCAGATAGGTAATATAATATTGATTCGATCGAATGATCGACTCTACGAGTTCGACATTTCGGGCATGGTGCGATTTTTTTCTTGATTAGTTCGTGCCAACGTGCCCGACGTTTCGAGCCTCGACTAGAAGGTCAATCAGGCGACTCTAGTTGGTCTACCTACTTCAATGTATTCGGTGTTCTGAGTTCAGCTTCCACCGTTATCCGTACTGACCTCGCAGCAGCTTCTTCCGAGTCAGACAGCGACCTGGACATCAAATCTCACTTGATGATCTGAAGTATCTGCAGCCATCTACATGAGCTCCGAGCTCAGAAATTCTGGGACCATGGCTAAGTATGTCTAAATGTGTCTTAAGGAAACGCATTTGCGTTCTACTAAACCTAAGGTAGAAAAAACTACCAAAATGGTATCTCATTGATCAACTATATACAAAAAATTTGAAATTAAGAAAATGTAGCTAATTAAACTTTAAATATCAAAAATGTACAGGTAGATATTCAGAAATGAGAAAATAAAATAAAAAATGTTGGCTAGCTAGCTAGCTAACTAGCTAACTGGCTAGATAGCTAGCTAACCAAGTATCTAGCTAACTAACTAACTGTCTAGCTAGCTTGCTAATTAACTGACTAACTAGCTATCTAACTACCTAACTGGCTAGCTAGCTACCTAACTAACCAACCAACTAGCTAACTAACTAAGTGGCTAGCTAGCTAGCTAGATAGTTAGTTAGCTGGCTGTTTAAGTAGCTATCAGCTAGCCCAACCAATATCAGCGAGCTCGCCAGCTATCAGCTAGCCTACCCGTTACCAACGAGCTAGCCAGCTCCCAGTTAGCTCACCCCGATACCAGCGAATCAACTAGCTCCCATCTAGCCCACTCGCTACCAGCGAGCTAGCCAGCTCCCAGTTAGCTCACCCCGATACCAGCGAATCAACTAGCTCCCATCTAGCCCACTCGCTACCAGCGATCTGACTAGCTATCATCCAGCCGATCCGCTACCAGCGAGCTAGAAAAAAAATAAGCTTCCAGCTAGTTAAGGAGACATCACGGAGATACTTAGCTAACGACTAGCTATTATCTAGCTAACTAACTAACTAACTGCCATCTAGACTTAGCAAGATAGCACCCAGTGAGCGTCCCAACAGTTAGCTAGCGATCTACCGACCAGCTTAGATCGAGGTTGATTTTATTCATTAAATGCACTCTGTTTATTTTACTAGCAGTCCGAGAACTATACATTTTTCACGCAGTTTGTCCGTTGAACGGTTGAAATCGCAGCTGAATTTTTAGTTTTTTTTTATTTATTTTTTTTTTTTTTTACTAGAAACTTTGTATTTAGCTACCTAGGAAGTGAGTCTAATGTCTCACGTCCACTAACTTCAACTAAAGCGACTTTTTAACTAGTCTAGAATCACATTTTTCATATAGCATAGTCTCGGTGCGTTCGATCTTTTCAATTATAAACTTAGCTCGGCTAAAAAACTAACCAAGCATGCTTGCTACTACTTCGATGCATTTCTAATAATTAAATAGCTAGTAATTTCATCCCATAATGATTTGAGCAGATTATGACAAAAATTAATAAATGACCAGTTATTTTTTTTCTACATCCATTCAGACAGCTCGAAGCGTCTCTAGTACTTAGATAGTTTGTGTAATCCTACCTATATTATCAAGCTATCTGCTCGCGTAACAATCCAAGTATCTATATTTGCTTGCTTAAGGTTAGCAAAAAACGTCACTGTGAAACCACCTTAAGAAATTCAGATGTGATAACGGGCGAGAATATTTAAATAAACATATTTATGCTTTGGCTAATGAGAATGGCATATCTATTGAACCATGCATACCGAACGTGCATGAATTAAATGGTGTGGCTGAGAAATTTAATCAAACGACTATGAACTCTGTGAGATGTTTGATGTATGAGGCTGACGTGAATAATAGATATTGGCCAGAAGTTGTAAAAACAGCTGTTTATTCAAAAAATAGAACTTTTACGAGAAGTACGAGAGAAACTAAAACACCTTTTGAGATTTTTTTCGGTAAAAGGCCGAATTTGAGTAATATAAAATTATACGGTAGTGTACTCTTTGTTAGAGTACCGGACGTAAAAAGAAATTCTAAATAGGATAGAAAAGCCGACGTGGGTATTTTGATAGGTTATGATAACGTAGGATACAAAGTTTTAATTAACCGTAGAATTTTTGTTGCACGACATGTTGAGGTAATCGAAAATAAGGATAGCTTAATCGGTTATAATGGGGAGGAAGAAGAAAGTGATTTTAATGATGATAATGATTCTTGTGAGAGCATTTCTAGTAAAAACTCTGAATCCGATGTTTTAATGAAAGAATGTGAAAGTGAGAAATTAATCGATAAAGAAAATAAAAGTCCGAAAATTAAAAGTCAAAAATCACCCCCGAATATTTTGAGAAGGTCTATTAGAGAAAAACAGAGACCAGATTTTTATAGCGCGAATTTCGCTGATACGAAAGTAATTTTTGTGAATTTATTTACACGGAAAGTCCATCAAGTTATTACGAAGCTATTGAATGCGATGAACGCGATTTGTGGAAAGAAGCGATGGAAAAAGAAATGGATTGGTTGTTGAAAAATGAAACGTGGAAATTAGTAGAAAAACCAAAAAACGCGACTTAAAATGGGTTTTCACAAATAAATCTGATAATCGGAAAAAGGCGAGATTAGTGCACTGAGAGAAAGAATCGGTACAGTAACCGAATCATTCGGTAACGGGAAGTGCAAAGAACGAGAGCAACTATTAGTGAATATGCGGTAATTGTTAGCGCATGGAACCTTGAAGCAGGCTTGCAATTTTACCTATATTTTACGTGAACTACAAACAATGTATTTTATTTTTGCAAAACGCTTATTCTGTTTAAAATGATAAAAAACATTTCATTTAAAAAAAGATGCTTTTGATATTCGTAGTTAAAGAAGAAAAGTTGTCAAGAACTAAAAAAAATTTTAATTTTTAACCTCCAATTGCTCACGCTTTAAGTGAAGTATTCATTTTACCGGTGCGCTAATAGTTACCGAATTTTCACTGACAAATAGTTGTAGATTTTTCAAGCTCTTATAAGCGAATATTCGGTAACTATAAACTCGCAGTGGTAACAGTTACCGTTTCTTTCTTTCAGTGTGGTGAGAGGTTTTCAGCAGAGAGAAGTGCTTGAGGACATATACTCACCAGTAGCTCGGGTGCAGACGTTGAAATTATTGTTGTCATTTTGTTGCCAGAAAGGCTTATTTATTCACCAATTAGATGTTGAGACCGCTTTTTTAAATGGTGAGGTAAAGGCAGAAGTATTTGTGAAACATTAGGTTTTGATGATAATACAGGTAGAGTAGGAAAACTGATAAAGTCATTATACGGTCTAAAAGAAAGTCCGAGAGATTGGTATGAATGTCTCGATGATTATTTAACAAAATTAGGATTCAAAAGAAGCGAGAGTGATTATTGTTTATACACTAAACGCGAAGGAAATTACGATATGTACATAATTTAGTTTGTAGATGATTTATTGATTTGTTGTCAAAATATTGAAATGCTAGAGAAAATAAAAAATAAAATGTCTGATAAATTTAGTATGAAAGATAATTATTAATTAGACATTAATAAACATTTCGACGAAGTCTGATCAAAATTGACCATACAGTTTAAAAGTTATAGAGTGAAAGTTAAAGATTGAATTTTTTTCATTACGCGCATGGCCGCTACGCCTAAAAATTGTACTAAATTATTGATATTTTAAAGATCCTTTAGAAAAACTACATACATACGGTTTCACTACCGACGAATAGGGAAGATGCACACTTTCCAATTATATTTTTCTCTGAAAGTTATCGATTTTTGATGGATTTTAGGATTTTTTTGATAATTTTTCGGTCAATATTACCTAAGATATGATTTTTTGAAAACAGGTACTCGTGACGTCATCAATATCATTTTACATTGGAAATATCTTACTATATTATATAGTTGAAAGGGTTTTTTTTTTTTTTTTTTCGTGAGGCACAGCGAGGCGCAGCCAAAAGTACCTTAAATATGCGTTATTTTAGTCAAAAATATCGGAAATTAAGCACTTTTTTTTTGGCTGCGCCTCGCTGTGCCTCAGACATTCATTTGGAGGGCCTGAGGCGCAGCCAAAAGTACCTTAAATATGCGTTATTTTAGTCAAAAATATAAGCATTAGGTGCAGCCAAATTAATGTTTTGTTAACACAAAATATTGAAAAATGAAATTGAAGATTAAATTCAATCATAAGTATAGATTGAAATTAATCTCATCGATGTTGTTAAAAACAAATTAAAAAATTGTTCTACAATTGAATTATCTTCAATTATATTGAATATAGATATCAAAACAGATCAAAACAAATCAAAACTTTGTCCCAAGGACAAAGTTTTGATTCTGCCAGTATATATATTGATAACCCAATTTTTTCTCATGGTCAATTGTATGTCGCTCTATCAAGATGCACATCTTCAAATCGAATATTTATAGAAAGCAAAAATTCTGATAAAATTAATGTTGTTTGGATGAAAATTTTCACAAAGTAAATAAATTTTACTTTCAAAATTTAGTTTTTTTCATCTATCAATTTTAAAAACTTATCATTCGATCTATATTACTTTATAAGTGAAAAAAAATCCATTGCATTTTTTTGTGTTAAATGTAAAAATTATAAAAAATTTTGAATCTTATGATTGTCCTTATACATTAAAAAAATTTAGAATTTCAAAAAATTTAGGTTTTATATAAAAATAATAATATCGTTTCGAAAATTAAAAAAAAATTATTTAAGTTGAATTTTTTAATTTTAATTGAAAAATTTTTTCTTTCAAAATTTTTGTTTTGTAAAATTTTTTCGTCTTTCAAATTTAATTTTGATCATTCTTCTGTACACTGTATGAATTTAAAAAAATTCCTTATTTTTTTCTGTTGAAAAAAAAAATTTTATGAAATTTTAACTTTTATTATTGTCTTTATGCAATCGAAAATTTTTTAATTATAGAAAATTTAATTTTTATGGAATCAGATTTAGGTTTATTTGTCAATAAAATTAAATTGTATCATATGATATTCCAAGAACTTCAATGAAACTTTAAGGTTACTTTTCTTAAAAATGACAAATTTGAAAACTAATAAATAAAGTATTATAAAAAAAACATTTTCATTAAATTAATAGTCAAGCTTTTATAACCTAAAAGTTTCATTAAAATTCTTGGATTGATTTTCTTCAAAAAATTTATCTCCACTTATTAAAACACATTATAACTTGAAAAAACATGAATGTTCTTATTGCGATGCAAAATTAAGTTAAAAAAAAATTTTAGACAGACATCTATTACTTCATACTAAAAAAAAAAACCCTCAGTTGTTCTAAGTGTTAAATTCATGTTCTAGGCACTTTAATAAAATTTGTTTTGAAATAAAAAGTGTAGTAAGACTATAACTTTTATTTTAAAATGAAATTGTTATCCGACTATAAGTGCACAGAAGAGAATTTTAACGAAAATTTTCAAAATAAAGCAGATTTAGAAAAAAATTCATCAAAAACAGTTTATTTTTGTTTGTTCTAATTATAAAAATCATTTTTATTCAGAAGAACTTTTAAAAATACATTTTGTAATAAAAATTTATAGGATCACTTAATAAAAAATGTTTTTCATTTCAAAAACTCAAATTTTAATTTAAATCTAAGTCGGGGGTTGACGAGCGGAGCGAGTAGGGGGTACCCCCCTAGTATCTATATATGGGACAAAATAATACTTTTTTAAAAAACTGTCCACACGAGGTTCACCGATTTTATTGCAATTTTTTTTGGCAAAAGTACTATTTAATAGAAGACTTTTACCACCAACAAGAGGTCTCTATCCTATTTCTGCTTGGTGCTAGATTTTTTCAAAGATTGAAAAATGGCCTATTTTTAAGCTATTTTAAGCAATTTTAAAGTATTTTTCGAAAAATTCTAACTTTTGGTCAAAATGAGATAGAAACCTCTAGTTTGCGGCAAAATTTTGTTCAAAATAAGTTCTTTTTTGTAAAAATATTTTGACAATATAGTTTGGTTGTTTTTATAATAATACAGTCCTACACAGATATTGCTATTTTTGCTCATTTGCAGGTATCTTCAAACGACCGTAGCTTTTTCTGGGCTAAATTTTGTGCTTATTAAAAAATTGTTAAATTTTTTTTATAAAAAAACAAAAATTTTGCGACCAAGTGGGACCCTGTACGATCTTCCGCTTCCAAGATACAGCTGTTTGAAGTTGTCAAAAAACACAAAAAACGCGTTTTATACGATTTTCACACGCATTTTTGAACGGCTTCGACCTTCTTTTTTCTCTCAAAAATATGTGGAATCTTCTCTTCATATGTTTCCAAACGAGCTCCCATCGTAATTGTAGTGTGGATTTGGGGTTTTAGTTGATTTCAAAGCATACACTTTTGACACATTTTATGTGCTAAACTAGGGTTTTTTTGGCGATATACACGCTACATTTAACTTTTTCGTTCATTATAGATGTTTTGAAATTATTTTTTGACTAAAAACTATTTAAATTCCAGCCAAAATTAGGTCACCTGCGATGAAAAAATTGATACTCAACGAAATATTGATCTCAATATCAAAATAATATACTACTTTTATTCAGTTTTTAGTTTTTTGATTCGTTAGAAATCTATCTTCAAATATTGTAAATAATATACCACTTGTTTATTTATTTTTTTCTATTTTTGAAATTACAAATAATTGATCATAGTTTATCAATTATTCTCATAAAACAATCATGGATTACTATTGCTTACTCTGAAAAAATTGTGTCCAAATTAAAAATGTTATTTTTTGAATGCTATGAAGCATAAAACAATCTACCAATCTACATTCTACTTGTAATTATATCCACTTATGAAAAAGAGAATGAGAGATTCGATTAGAAAGTCGAGTCGATATATCGAATCGAAAATTGATCTTTGATTCTTGGAGCAAGAGCGCCTCCTTTCAGGCCTCTCAAAAGTGTGAACCAGCCAGACGCGCCAAATTTAAAATCTTCAGGCATGTTTGATCTGAATTTTTTGTTTTTTTTTTTTTTTTTTAATTAATAATGTGAGTAACGAAATTTAAATTCTTAATAGACAAATAAGCGGACAAGCTTACAACCCCATAACCCTAGGCGTAGTGAATAACAAATAATTAACTTTTGTAATAAACAAATAAGCCGATAAGCTACAACTCCAAAACACTGGGCGTACTTAGTAAAAATAATTAATTTTTTTTAATAAACAAATAAGCCGATAAGCTACAACACCATAACCTTGGGCATGGCTGAAAAAATGTTAATATTTTTAATAAACAAATAAGGCGATAAGCTGTAACCCCATAACCTTGGGCATGGCTAAAAAAAATGTTAATATTTTTAATAAACAAATAAGGCGATAAGCTTCAACCCCATAAGCTTGGGCAGGGCTAAAAAAAATGTTCATATTTTTAATAAACAAATAAGGCGATGAGCTACATCCTTATAACCTTGGACATGGCTAAAAAAAATGTTAATATTTTTAATAAACAAATAAGGCGATGAGCTATAACCCCATGACGGTTGGCGTAGCAAATGAAAAATAATTAATTTTTTTAATAAACAAATAAGCCGATGAGCTAAAACCCTATAACGGTGAGCGTAGCAAATGAAAAAAAATTAATTTTTTTAATAAACAAATAAGCCGATAAGCTACAACCCCATAACCTGGGGTATGGCTTAAAAATTTTTTAATTTTTTTAATAAAAATATAAGCCGATGAGCCACAACCCCATAAAATTGAGCGTAGTGAATAAAAAGTAAATAATTTTTTTAATAAACAAATGAGCTGATGACCTACAACCCCACAACACTGGGCGTAGCGAACATACAATATGTGAATATTTAAATAACTAGCTCTTCTGAGCGCGCTTCAAGCGCGCATAGGAAAAAACAATAAGAGTAACCTCAAAATGTACTTTTCGAATATTTTAAAAACTTCTTCACCAATCAGCTCACGAATAAAAATCTTACACAAGATGGCGATAGCTCTCTTTTATAAAGGGAACAACTAAGTAAACAAGTTTACCACCCCATAACCTTGGACATGGATAAAAAAATTTTCGAGCCATGCCCAATGTTATGGGGTTATAGCTAATCGGCTTATTGGTTTATTAAAAAATATAATTATTTATCATTCACTCCACCCAGTGTTATGGGGTTGCAGCTTATCGCCTTATTTGTTTATTAAAAATATTAACATTTTTTTAGCCATGCCCAAGGTTATAAGGTTGTAGCTCATCGCCTTATTTGTTTATTAAAAATATGAATATTTTTTTTAGCCATGCCCAAGGTTATGGGGTTGTAGCTTATCGCCTTATTTGTTTATTAAAAATATTAACATTTTTTTCAGCCATGCCCAAGGTTATGGTGTTGCAGCTTATCGGCTTATTTGTTTATTAAAAAAATTAAAATTTTACTAGCCATGCCCAAGGTTATGGGGTTGTAGCTTATCGGCTTATTTGTTTATTAAAAAAAATTAATTATTTTTACTAAGTACGCCCAGTGTTTTGGAGTTGTAGCTTATCGGCTTATTTGTTTATTACAAAAGTTAATTATTTGTTATTCACTACGCCTAGGGTTATGGGGTTGTAAGCTTGTCCGCTTATTTGTCTATTAAGAATTTAAATTTCGTTACTCACATTATTAATTAAAAAAAAAAAAAAAAAACAAAAAATTCAAATCAAGCATGCCTGAAGATTTTAAATTTGGCGCGTCTGGCTGGTTCACACTTTTGAGAGACCTGAAAGGAGGCGCTCTTGCTCCAAGAATCAAAGATCAAGTTTCGATTCGATATATCGACTCGACTTTCTAATCGAATCTCTCATTCTCTTTTTCATAAGTGGATATAATTACAAGTAGAATGTAGATTGGTAGATTGTTTTATGCTTCATAGCATTCAAAAAATAACATTTTTAATTTGGACACAATTTTTTCAGAGTAAGCAATAGTAATCCATGATTGTTTTATGAGAATAATTGATAAACTATGATCAATTATTTGTAATTTCAAAAATAGAAAAAAATAAATAAACAAGTGGTATATTATTTACAATATTTGAAGATAGATTTCTAACGAATCAAAAAACTAAAAACTGAATAAAAGTAGTATATTATTTTGACATTGAGATCAATATTTCGTTGAGTATCAATTTTTTCATCGCAGGTGACCTAATTTTGGCTGGAATTTAAATAGTTTTTAGTCAAAAAATAATTTCAAAACATCTATAATGAACGAAAAAGTTAAATGTAGCGTGTATATCGCCAAAAAAACCCTAGTTTAGCACATAAAATGTGTCAAAAGTGTATGCTTTGAAATCAACTAAAACCCCAAATCCACACTACAATTACGATGGGAACTCGTTTGGAAACATATGAAGAGAAGATTCCACATATTTTTGAGAGAAAAAAGAAGGTCGAAGCCGTTCAAAAATGCGTGTGAAAATCGTATAAAACGCGTTTTTTGTGTTTTTTGACAACTTCAAACAGCTGTATCTTGGAAGCGGAAGATCGTACAGGGTCCCACTTGGTCGCAAAATTTTTGTTTTTTTATAAAAAAAATTTAACAATTTTTTAATAAGCACAAAATTTAGCCCAGAAAAAGCTACGGTCGTTTGAAGATACCTGCATATGAGCAAAAATAGCAATATCTGTGTAGGACTGTATTATTATAAAAACAACCAAACTATATTGTCAAAATATTTTTACAAAAAAGAACTTATTTTGAACAAAATTTTGCCGCAAACTAGAGGTTTCTATCTCATTTTGACCAAAAGTTAGAATTTTTCGAAAAATACCTTAAAATTGCTTAAAATAGCTTAAAAATAGGCCATTTTTCAATCTTTGAAAAAATCTAGCACCAAGCAGAAATAGGATAGAGACCTCTTGTTGGTGGCAAAAGTCTTCTATTGAATAGTTCTTTTGCCAAAAAAAATTGCAATAAAATCGGTGAACCTCGTGCGGACGGTTTTTTAAAAAGTATTATTTTGACCCATATATATATTTATTTCTGAAACTTCCAAAGTCTATAACTCCTTCAATTTTCGATTTTTTTCGAAAAGAAAAAATACGTGTCGTTTATTTTTCGATACACTATTTAATAAAGTCAAACAAACTCAATAATTTTTTTCATACATCTTCCCTATTCATTTCTTGAAACTGCAAAAAATTGACCTTTTACAAATTTCACAATAATTTTACAAAAATAATTTTCACACGAATAACCTCCAAAACTGCGGTATTCAAAGGTGAGTTCGAAAGTTTAAAAAAATGTTTTGTTGTGATTGTCAATGTTTTTTTGGTAGAAAATAATTTCAGAAGCCATAAAAAGTTAAAAAGCAATTTTTACTAATTTGGTGTAATGATTTTTATTTAGTCCTGAACTTGACTAGCTCTGGTAGAAAACCACCTTAAGAGTCAAGCTATCCCAAGTGGACCACTTAAAACTAACTTAACGAGTTTTATATATTTTTTTATGGATTTTTAAAGGCAAATACGTCAAAATTAACGCTCGAAAATTTTTTAAAAAATTTCAATTTTTAATAAAGTTATAAGCAAATGAACTTTAAGTCATCATTTTTTATGAAACGGGCATATTTTGATTAATTTTCAGAGAAAATTAACAAAAATTTATTGACAGTCTCTGGAATATCTAAAGATCTAAATAAATTAGTTTTCATAAAAAAAAAATATTATTTTGCAATAAATAATCAATTTTAAAATAAACAAATGGAGTTTTAATCAACTTCTGCTCCATTAAAAATATTTTCACTGTATTATTGCTTAAACTTTCCATGCGACGATCGTGAAAAAAAAATGCTGTATTCTCAATTAGAAAAAAGGCCGTGAACATTCAATTACCCAAAATGTAGGAAAAACCAGTAGTCATGCGACGCATTTATACAGGGTGTCCCATTTTAATCGATCCACCTTGATAACTCGCTCGGGAAGGCCCAAATAAAAAAATAAAAAATGTAGAGACCAAAGTTTCATTATTTTTAGGGGCTACTAAGATCGGCCCAACCAAATTGGGCCTTATACTTTATTTTAGGCCCTAGGGGCTCTTACTTTGTTTTTTTTAATGGGAACCTCTATTTTTGACCTCGGATTCGGAAAGTGCGGAAAATTTTACGATTTTTACATATTTTTCGGAATTTTTTTTGGCCTCATTAAGGCCCAGCAAGGCCCATTTTTCAATAAACTTTAGTAACTCGAAAGTTTGACTTTTTTGTGCTGCACGCGCATCGGGAAAGTTTTTTAACTCCAATTTATTGATCAGAAAGGTCTAAAAAAATTGGGCCTTACGCTTTATTTTGGGCCCTCGGGGTCCTAACTTGGTTTTTTTTAATGAAAACTTCCAATTTTTTTCCCAGGTTTTTGAAATCTGAGTAAGTTTACGTTCAAATACAATAATAAACGTAGTTTTTTGATATTTAATGTCCCGAGAAGAGCCCAAAAGCTCTATGCTCCTTGACCATGAAATTCAAGGTAAAAAAAGCTTTTTTTTATGACGCATTCACTCAGAAAGTTTTTAGATTCAAAACTTTTGTTAAGATAGGCTGGACGTATTGGGCTTAGAGCTTTTTAGAGCCTGATGGGCCTCAGTACCTTTTTTATTAATTACAATTACGCCAGTCAGAACTCTGAAGTCTGTAAACCGGTGCAATATTAAAGGTACTCGCAAGCTACCCTTTATAATTTACACGTTCTTTTAAAATTAATTTTTTTGAGATTCGAGCAAAAAATATACTTTTTGATTTTTTTCTGGTACTTTACTTCAAAAAGTTAACAAAATGATGTTTTTAGTAACTGAAAATATTAAAAAAAATTTTTTGTTTTTTATTTAGTAATACATAATAGACGATAAGGATAAAACGAGAATTGCTTTTTAAGTATAAATTTTATAGTACGCAGTTTACAAATCGCAACAAATTTTTTTTATCAACTCAAGCGTAATTTGCGCCCTCTGTATATTATGCATACTTATTAAAAATTAACATATCTTTTAATGATTTTTTTATTTAACTCAAGCGTAAGTTGCTTCCTCTGTATTTCATGTATACTTATTAATAATCAACGTATCTTCTAAAAATTTTTTTATTTAACTCAAGCGTTAGTTGTGCTCTCGGTATTTTTATAAAAATGAAGTAGTTAGTTGATCAAAGTTGTGATTTAAAGTAATTTATACCTTTCTCATTCAATTTTGAATTCAAAAAATGGCAGATTACCCACCTAATGAGGTTGTTGACATAATGTTGATTGTTGGTGAATGGTAAAACAACTACTATGCAGCGGCACGTCGATATGTGGAACGTTTTTCTCAAAGAAGTTACCCTAATCATGCAACAATTCGCAGATTAACTGCAAGAGCTCGTGTTGGACACCTTACCCGTCAACGCATACATCACGAATATGATGAGAATGATGCTCGAGTATTGACTATCTTAGCAGTTACGCATCTTGATACCCAAGTTAACAGTCGAAAGATGGAATCCCGCGAGTAACGGTCTTACGAATTCTCAAAACACTTCATTACCATGCGTACCACATAACTTTGGTTCATGAGTTGCAGCCAATAGATTTTCAGAGGAGGATTCAATTCTGCAACTGGGCTGTAGAAAAAATTGCACAAGATCCTGATTTTTTCAAATATGTTTTTTTTTCAGATGAAGCAACTTTCAAAAATGACGGAGAACTAAACAGACATAATTGCCACTGTTGGTCGAATTGGCACAGAACCGTTGATCGTCAAAATCGCTGGAGCGTCATGGTATGGTGTGGCATATTAAATGATTATTTCATTGGACCATATTTTTTTAATGAAAATGTCAACAGAAAGACTTACTTAGAGTAACTTCAGGATCGCTTACCAGAACTGTTGAAAGATGTTGATCTGGCAACTAGACAAAGAATGTGGATACAACAAGACGCAGCCCTACCTCAATTTTCACTAATAGTTAGGCAGTTTTTAAATCATAATTATAACAACAGATGGATTGGTTGAGGAGGTCCAATTGAGTGTCCACCACGTTCACCAGATTTGACCTCCCCTGATTTTTATTTATGGGGCTACGTAAAGAGCGTAGTAGATGTCCAACGTCTTACAACAAGAGCTGATATGAAAAACCGAATTCGACAAGCTTGCAACGCAATTCCAAGAGAAACATTACTTAAAACTGTGCGACATTTTCAAAGACGTTTACATTTGTGCCTTGAAGCTCATTGCGGAAACTTTGAACATTTGCGTCGTGGTTATTAAAAATACTAAGTTTTAAGTAAGTAGCAAGGGGCCTCACGTTAAGCAAGCACCCCGATGGGAAAAGAATCTTACCACGTCCAAGTCGTTGTTCCTGGGTGATGCTAAGAGTAGAAAAGATTAATTTTATGTCATTTCAAAAAAACATGAATTTTATTCAAAGTCATAGCTAATTTTTCTCTGTCTAGACATTCAGCTGAACCCGATGGTTTGAGTAGAGTAGCTGATTGGAGGATCAATTTCTTTACGTCAAGCCCTTACAGGGTTGAGGGTCCAATTTTAAGGATTTCTTTATTTATTCACTGCCCAAGAGACTTGAGAAATGCACAAGTCATGAAAAATTGAGTTTCAAATTGAAAGAATTAGTCTTAAGACCCACCAGGCTCTAAAAAGTTCTAAGCCCAAAACGTCCAGCCTATCTGCATGAAAGTTTTGAAACTAAAAACTTTCTGAGTGAATGCGTCATAAAAAAAAGCTTTTTTTACATTGAATTTCATGGTAAAGGAGCAAAGAGCTTTTGGGCTCATCTTGGGACATTAAATACCAAAAAACTACTTTATTATTGTATTAGAACGCAAACTTACCCAGTTATCAAAAATCTGGGATCCAAAATGGAGGTTTTCATTGAAAGAAACAAAGTTAGGACCCCTAAGGCCCAAAATAATGCGTAAGGCCCAATTTTTTTAGACGTTTCTGATCAATAAATTGGAGTTACAAAAACTTTCCCGATGCACGTGCAGCACAAAAAAGTCTAACTTTCGAGTTATTAAAGTTTATTGAAAAATGGGCTTTGCTGAGCCTCAATGAGGCTAAAAAAAAATTCCGAAAAATACCTAAAATTCGTTAAATTTTCCGCACTTTCCGAATCCAAGGTCAAAAATAGAGGTTCCCATTTAAGATGTGACGTTGGTCACATCGTTATTATTCTATAAATTCAGTTATTTAAATATATGCGACTTAACCGAACTTAAATTGTGGGAAGTTGCAAGCGGCTACAAATCCCCGTTTAGGAGTCCTTGCTTCTTCAAACTATTAAAATAGACCTGGACTTATGAATGTTCTGATTTTCCTTTTTCTCTTTTTGTTGGTAAGTTTAAACCTGTCCTCTTAACGGGTGGATGGTTTTTTAAATCTTCTGCTTACACTCAAAAGTGTAACTTGTGATCACCTAGAGGTGGTTCCAGTGGATTTTTCGTTCAAATCACCTAATGGTGATTTTTGTTAAAATAAAAATATTATTATTTTACGTCACCTATCGGTGACTGATGTTAAAAATTTAAATTATTTGGTTAAATCACCTAGTAATGATTTATGCGTTTAATTGAAAAATGAAAAGATATTTATTCCTGTGTTTTAACCTTTGGTCACCTAGAGGTGACTGAGGTATTTCTGTTGGATTAAATTTTGGATTTAAGTTTAATTTTGATGGAAATTAATATTGAGATTTTATATGAGAATTAATATATTTTTCCTTTTAGATTTTTATTTATCAAATCTTTATATTTTATAATCACCTGATAGTGATTTTTGAAGAAATTAAATTTAGTTATTTGAAATCTTAGGAAAAGAGTTATATATGAAAAGCTGGTTGAATTTTATTTATAGTTTACTTTATTGTTAATAAAAAAAAAAAAAGATAAAATTACAAAAGACAAATGATTACATATGCTTTTAAAAATAAAGTTACTTACAAAATAAATGTTCCTAAGAACCGCTTGCTGAAAACCAGGAGGGATGTGACTTGTCCTAGGATGTCGCGTACCGAGTCCCGATTTTAGATTTTAGATTTGATTTGACACTATCTCCACTAAGTTCCAAAGGGAAAACCAATGTTAACTATGCTAAATAGTAGAGATTTACAATAATAAAAAAAAAGAATGAAAAGAAGTACAAAACCGATTTACTCTAAGTGGGGTTTTAAGATAATCAAAAAAAAAAAACAATGATAAAACTGTTCACACTAAGTGAGAGACGACGACCATTTGAAGCACAAGATCGAAAAAGTAATAAGTAAGCTCTATTTGTGGTTGTTAACTAGTCATAACACTAAATTGCTTATAAAAAAATTTAATTTCCTTAAAAATATTTAAGGATGATTATTTCATTTATAATATACATCCCGCGTGTAGCTGATGATCCCCTGAGTAATTTAAAAAAAAATTATCCTCAACAAAACGCGCATTGAAAAGTTATGAACGTTTCATTTTTCGAAACGCTGATTTTCCTTTGGCTCACGGTAGTCAGGGGAATTCGATTTCAGTTTCGAGCATCAAGTCTCTCTGCCTGCGTTCTCTGTAGACTTAACCGGACGTGACGTATGCGGTGGGCGTGTCTACTTTTGCTATCTCACTCTTACTGCTTACCTACCTACGGCTACAGCCGCAGACAGGGGCATGTAGGCCCGAGCCTGTAGGTAGCCATGAGGCGACTGGTGGCGCTGTAACAAGCAGCTCCCTACAGCTGACTACAGGGGTAATAAATAAACAAGGGTAAACAATAATATTATTTAAACAATTTTTAAAAATTTCACAATTTTGCTCTGTAAAAAATGGTTTCATATTTTTCAGGAAGAACAAAATTAAAAGTGTCCTTAGATATTTTTTATTTAAAGCCTTAGGTTATGTGAAAAAAATCATTGAAATTGAAAAAAGAGTTCTTGATCAGAACGTTTATGATAGTTTCATTTTGCAATAACTTCGCCTACGAACTAAAAAATAAATTTTTTATTATTGGATCAACTTAGAAATTACAATAATAAATAGCTGTCAAAATTTCAAAAGTGTGCTCCAATTTTTACTATACTTTTCCGAATTTTTACCGAGTTTAAAAGTTTTTGAGAATTCCCCATATGCTCTGAGCCAATACACTTGAACTGTTAAAGTTTTGTAATCCCACCTTTTTTCAAAAATAAACTTGATGTCTGAATGTTTTGTAATCCCACCTTATTTCTTAAATAAACTTGATGTCTGACGATAAGTATATTTAAGTCAACATGAAACAATTATTAAAAATTTCTATCTTTTTTGTTTTCTGTAAGGAAGCTTCAGTTATGCAGCCAAAGTGATTTTAAATTTTAAAATTGGTTAATTAAGAAATACAAAAGAAATAGATAGTTTTGGGTCTAGGTATCCAGTGAACCAGAAATTATGAATTCTATTTGGCATAGATTTTTAAAGTAGGGATGAGCATTTGATTCATTATTTTCAAAGTGGATTTAGTTTGTCCATCTATTATGTATGCAAAATGAATTCAAAAGTACTTCATAACAGTAAATTATGTCTATGCTTTTTATGTGTTCTGGCTGATGATAAAATTATATGACGAAATTTTAAACAGAAAAACTAGATGTACAGGGTGTATAAAAAGTAGCGGAACCCCTGATTTACTCGAAAACAGTGCATTTTTTGTATAGCACATGTAATGTAAAAGTTTTCTAAAAAAAAATTTTCAATTTGATGGGCACTAAGAAAAAGAGCCCAGGCCCTTATTTTGGGCCCTACGGACCCTAACTTCGATTTTTCAAATGGGAACCCCTATTTTTGACCCCGGATTCGAAAAGAACGGAAAATTTTACGATTTTAAGGTATTTTTTGAAAAAATTTTTTGGCCCTTTTTAGGGCCTACAGGGCCCTTTTCCATTTAGCCCCTATTATCTCCGCAAAAACGCATTTTTTGTATAGCACATGTAAAGTAAAAGTTTTCTAAAAAAAAATTTGCGATTTGATGGGCCCCATGAAAAAGGGCCCGGGCCCTATGAAAGGGCCCTTTTCCATTTAGCTCCGCAATTTTTATTCAGATTGTTTTGGAATAACACACATTGGAGCAATCGATTAGAGTCATAAAATTTATAAAAAGTGCGCGTTAGGTTTTAGGTTCATTAAGCATCCCGGAACAAGTTGCGGCGGTGCGTGTTTCTTTGAACGTGTACGGCCCTTTAGACTAAAGCAGAAAAGACAAGCATTCATCGATGATTTATTCCAAGCACGTGTTTCTTCGATTTATTTGAGTTTATAAAAAAATAGTTACTTATTTTATCTTAATTTTTGAACATCGTAGCCCATCGTCAAATTTATGAGCAATCTCTAAATAAATTGATCAAAGTTTATGCAGAAACTGTTAATAATTCAAGTGCTTTTATTTTAAAAGGTGAGCACATGTTTTCGAATTTGATGTCAACATTTATTTTTCTAAATAAAACATGTTTCGATAAAGATTTTCTACTAATTATTAAATTTAAAAAAATAAGATTACTAACAATTCAATTACAATTATTGCCACGAAGCTAAATAAACAAACTCTACTAATAGCACTCTTATTTTTTTTTTTTTATTTCACGTAGGATCTCATTTTAACATTCATGAAATAAATTTTAAATTTATAAAAAAATGAACATGTGTTTCTTAAAAGTACATATCAAATATCTTTCAGAATTTTGTAAAATTATTCTTCAAAAACTACATGTTAGAAAAAAAAATAATAGAAAAATCTCAAAATTATGTCAGTTTTTTTTGTGTTTTTTAATAAAGCTGTCCCATTTAATGTAAAATTATCTGTATCAAAAGAAGTTAAGAATCATTACAACTACCTGGGGATGCTATTTTTCGGTTTGACACTCAAAAATTTTTTATTAATAACAACAATAGTAATGTTGTATCTCGTCTTTTTTACAAAAAGCACAAGTTCATAATTGATTTTAAATTCGGAGTAACAAAAACTTGATACGCGTTGACAATTTTTAATTCCAAGGATACTTTTATCTTCCTCTGCAGGTGAAATATTGTTAAGATGGCTAAGTTGAATGAACAGGATAGGATAAGAATCTTGATGATGAAAGGTTGGGGTCCTATCGAAAGATCTCATCAAGTAGTTGCAGACCTTTTAATCTCACTTTTCGGCAAGATTTGCCGCAAATTTCTGAATCTACAGTTTCTAGAGTTTGTCAAAAATTTCAACAACATGGGACTGTAAAAGACCTACCGAAAACGGGTCGACCTACTAGAGCTGCAACTGCAGATAATCAACTAACAGTTGCATTAGGATTCATAGAAAATCCTCATCTTTCGCTTCGCCGGTCAGCTCTTATTAATGATATTAATCCTATGACTGTCAGTAAAATTATGAAAAAAATACTCAAATTTCACCCTTACAAGATTCACTTTGTCCAAGAGCTACAAGAAGATGATCCTCAGCGACGACTGTTATTTTGCGAAAATTTAATGGAAATGGTTGACAATAATCAAAATTTTTTACAGAACATAGTTTTTACCGATGAAGCAACTTTCATGTTGCATGGTAAGGTAAACCATCAAAATTTCCGTTATTGGTCAGATGTTAACCCCCATGAAATGCACGAAAACCACACGCAGTATTCTCAAAAGTTAAATGTGTGGGCTGGGATAATTGATAATTGGACCTTTTTTTATCGAAGGGAACTTGACCGCTGCGAAATATCTGGAAAAAATTGACAGATCAGATCATTCCGGCACTTTAAACAGCTACTAACGGACAAATAAATGAGCTATGGTTTCAACAAGACGGCGCCCCGCCACATTGGGGGGTGGATGTTCGTCATTTTCTAGACCAAACTTTTCCTCAGAGGTGGATAGGGCGGGGTGGACCAACTGAATGGCCCCCGCGATCCCCAGACTTGACGCCTCTTGACTTTTTTCTGTGGGGTTACTTAAAAAGTAAAGTCTACAGCACTCCCGTACAAAATCTGCAGGAATTGCGTGCCCGTATAGAAGAACAATGCGCATTAATTGATGAAGAAATGATAATTAAAGCAGTAAATAACGTGTACCAGCGACTTGCTTACTGTCAAGAAGTAAATGGAAGACATTTTGAACATTTATTATGAAAAAAGGAGATAATAAAATAGTTCAAATTTAAATTAAACTTAATCCGTCATTCAAATTTCATTTATTTTTTTTTAACTTTTTCCAATTACCTTCCTGAAAAAATTTTCGGTCGTATGGCCCGTTAAATTGCAATTTTTTTTTAGAAAACTTTCACATTACATCTGCTATACAAAAAATGCGTTTTTGCGGAGATCATAGGGGCTAAATGGAAAAGGGCCCTGTAGGCCTTAAAAAGGGCCAAAAATTTTTTTCAAAAAATACCTAAAAATCGTAAAATTTTCCGTTCTTTTCGAATCCGGGGTCAAAAATAGGGGTTCCCATTTGAAAAATCGAAGTTAGGGTCCGTAGGGCCCAACATAAGGGCCCGGGCCCTTTTTCATAGGGCCCATCAAATTGCAAATTTTTTTTTAGAAAACTTTCACATTACATGTGCTATACAAAAATGCATTGTTTTCGAGTAAATCAGGGGTTCCGCTACTTTTTATACACCCTGTATCTAAGTTAACATGAATCAATCATTGAAAATTTTTATGTTTTTTTATCATTTTAAGGTTACAAATGAGTATTTGCTTTACATTAAAATAAAGTTATGCAATGTACATTTAAAAAATAGGTAAATACTAAATTAAATTTTTTTTTTACATATGATACTGATTTACCTATAGGACTTTTATAGGTTCTGGTTTATATCGTGGTTCTATTTACATCAGAATAATTGAATATATCTTAGGTATTGTTAAATTATTTAGAATTTGTTAAGATCGTGAAATCAATGGTTAAGACATATCTCAACAATATTAGAGTTTTTTTGAACTTGTGGACTTTTAAAAAGGACATTTAAATATTTACCGAATTTACGCAATAAAATCTTTAAAAAATATTGTTTGAAAAGCAATATTTACGGTGATTGGTTTTTTTAAAAGGAGTTGAAATTAAAAGTTATACGCTAAATATAGTAATTTTTTTTTTTAAATGAATTAATGAAAGAAGTGAAATCAAAAAATTTATTACGGACGACTTGAGGCCGAATTACTTATAATTTAAAAATAATTTTCTCTACTAAAAGATGATCATATTATGTTGAATAACCTTTAATATACGTAAAGTTAACAATTTTTCAATTACAGCACATACATGGGAAAACACATGTAAATTGCACACAACTCAAACACTTTTTAAAATCAAAAATTAAAATATGTTGTTAAGAAACACACTGAGCATTCAAAATATAATTTAAAAAATACAGGTATCAATGCTTTTTTTCGCGATAATTAAGTTCAAAGAATGTTAAATTTTTACAGGTCAACTATAGCTATACATTGTGATTTAGTTGATTTCTAACTCAATTACAACATATTTTAATTTCAAAAAGTGTTTGAGTTGTGTTCAATTTGCATGTAGTTTCCCATGTATGTGCTATAATTGAAAAATTGTTAACTTTACGTATATTTAAGGTGATTCAACATAATATGATCATCTTTTAGTAGAGAAAATTATTTTTAAATAATAAGTAATTCGGCCTCAAGTCGTCTGTAATAAATTTTTTGATTTCACTTCTTTCATTAATTCATTTTCAAAAAAAAATTATTATATTTAGCGTATAACTTTTTATTTAGACTCCTTTTAAAAAAAACCAATCGACGTAAATATTACTTTTTTAAAAGTATTTTTTAAAGATCATACTTGGCGTATAATTTTTTATTTTGATTCCTTTTTAAAAAACCAATCGCCGTAAATATTACTTTTTTAAAAATATTATTTAAAGATTTTATTGCGTAAATTCGGTAAATATTTAAATGTCCTTTTTAAAAGTCCACAAGTTCAAAAAAACCAAACTCCATAAATAAATCATAACTATTACACGCGAGAACGATAAGGTTTGAACCAATTAGTTTCAAAAACCCACTTCCTCTAATAGATTAATTATTTCTCACACCACCCTCGTAGTCAGAAAATAGCAATAGTTTTTAATTTGACAGACCAAGCCATCAAACTTTCTCATCCACGTTACCATAGGAAGAATTTAGAAAAAATCAAAGACATCCTTATTATCAACTATTACCCTCCCGATTTTATTAATAAATACATCAGGAAGAGAATGTTTAAGATCATGCTAAACACTGACTCCAATAATAACACTAATATACAGAATGACGATAACATTGATAATAGACCATATATCTGCATTCCTTTTGTTAAAAATTTATCTGACTCTATATAAAACAAATTACGTAAATTCAAACTATACATTATACATAAGTATATAAACAAATTCAATACTATTATAAAATTAGGGAAAGACAAGATACCGAAACAAAAAGTATATAATACTGTTTACAAGATCGACTGTGCTGACTGCGATATTATGTTGGACAAAGTTCACGAAAATTAAAAAAAAGACTCTATGAACATAGATATGCAATTGACACACAAAATTTAAAAAACCCTCTCGCAACACATGTGATTAATACCAGACACATTATAAATTTCGATGATAGTAAAATTTTAAATAAGGAGCCGAATTATTATAAACGGACCTTTAGCGAAATGTTGAACATACATTTTTATAACAATACACTCAATTTTATTACAGACACCATGAAATTAAGGAATGACTACAAAAGATGCATCGATGATACTAAGACATATATTTAACAATTCGCGAATTTATATTCGACACGGAGTGAACATTTCGTTCGCGAGGCTATTTAGAGTGTATGAATACCTAAGAGCTATTCACAGTAGGCCAAGTGGCCACTCTCAATAGCCAACCTTGTCTAGCCGCTTCTCCCTAAATTTCTTACCATACACACCCCCTTCCAAATTTATACTTTCCTATTACCTGCAGCTCGCCTCCAGATCCAATACGCACGGCTCACCCCTTCTTTTCCACTCTCTATCCCTACCTCCACTCATCCTAATGCAATAAAAGGATATACAACTCCTAATAAAACTCACTCAATGTATTGTCACCGTGAAGACTATCCATGTACCTGACCAACTCCTTATTGAGGAAGTTAAGTTGTAAGTTTGTCATCGATACGTTTTTGTTAGACGTAATTATTAACTATAAATAATTTTAAACAGGTATACTTTTTTTCGAGCGCGCAGGCGCGTCCGTATACACTGTGTTTGATATCGCTCTCTAGTACTTCTCGAAATCAATAGTTTTTAATGTTACATTAATTGTGTGAACGAATGTGATCGGTGCATTAAAGTGTTCACGTGCCTATGCTTGCAACTTAATTTATTTAAGTACATAGTACGCACCTACGAACTGTTCCAAACTTACTTAACCTCAAAATGGCCGGCCACGGGCGTGGGAGAGGCGGCAACAACAATACACAGAACCGAATACACAACAACCAACGAGCACTTCGTAGCTCCAAAGCTCAAAGGCAAAATGATTATGAAAATACCCAAAATTCTCAAACTTACTGCTTCAAGTGTCCTCGTAGTCGCGCTCCCATGAGCCAAAAATCAATCCTTGAAGAAACTTACTGTACCAGCTGCGGAGCAGCTTACCATCCTGGCTGCATCAAAAGATGCCACATAAACGAAGACGGCTCTGTTGTTGATTGTTGGGGGTATCAACAGGAATTACTGCAGGATCAGAATCAGGATCTAGATCAAAACCCTTATGAAACTCAAAACTTTACTCAAGATGATGAGGAAACCTACTCTCCTAACCTCTCTTTCTCCCAAAACAAACCCGATTTAACTAATAACCAGCTACTAGAAATCCTAACAAAGAAAATGAATAATATTTCCCTTGCTCTTGGAAAATTTGACAAAAGAATTACCAAAAACTCCAATGAAATCAGTACACTAAAAAATTCTATTTTACAGATCCAAAACAAACTCAAAGAACCGCCAAACACTAAACCAAACGACATTGTCTCCTGTGTCCTATCCGAGCAGGAAGACAGAACCAGGCGCCAAAGGAACATTATCTGCTACAATATACCTGAATTCAACCTTGACACACCAGAAGATAAAGACCTGAAAAAAGCATTCTTCACAGCACTGACTGATTACAACAACAAAAAAAATCTCTGATCTTCTGAAGCTGTTGGATCAAACGGTTGATCTTCCAGTCTACAGTAAACGGTTAGGCAAGTATCAAGCTGATAAAACCCGTCCTCTCCTCCTCTCATTTGAAAACCCAAACTCCATAAAATCCATTTTCAATAACATAAAAAAGTTTCAAGCCTCTTCTCCTTACAAATCCGTGATCATCAAACGGGATCTTACTTTCTCTCAAAGGAAAATTATAAAAGAGCTCAAAACCAAATGTTACAATCTAAACACGAGCAACCCAAACCAAAGCTTTACATGGTTCGTCTCTCACTCAAACTCTAACCCTGTGATTACCAAACACCCAAAAAACAAATCAACCCTCACTCCAAAACAAAACCCAATAATTTAATTATCTATTACCAAAATATTAGGAGTCTAAAAAATAAATTAGATCAACTCTCTCACAATATTTACTTAATGATTCCCAAACCTGACGTCATCATCATCACAGAAACATGGTTATTTGAAGATTTTCCCAGCAGCTTTCTACAACTTAAAGGCTATAACGTTTTTAGACAGGATAGAAACCCTACAACTAGTAATGACCTCCGTGGTGAAGGCGTCTTAATCGCTACAAAAACATCACTCAAAGCCAATTCTTGCTCTATAATTCAGTCTACTGTGGAGCATATTTTCATCCAAATTACTATAAACCACATAAAACTCATATTTGGATCCACATATATCTCACAGAAAGCTCAAAATATCAACACTTGCCTCGAATACTCGGCTGTAATAGATGATCTTAAAAACAAGTACCCAGATTACCGTTTATGCATCTTAGGTGATTATAACCTACCTTACCTTGAGTGGACTAACTCAAATTCATTAAACTTCAGTACTCAGCCAAACTTTAAACAAGCTCTACTCCAACCAGCTCAAATACTTCTAGATACTTTTTCTCTTTATAACCTAAAACAAATTCACCCAATCAACCCTGATACTGGCTACACCCTCGACCTCTTCTTTCCTTCCCTTGATTTTGAAAGCTCTAAACCTGCTGAACTTCTTGTCAATATCGACCCAAACTACCCACCGTATCTTTTCACACTGGATCTCTCAACAAACTATACCACAAAAAACCAAACCCTCTATTCTTACAACTTCAAAGACGCAGACTATATTTCTACTATATTTCTACTATATTTCTATCAATAACCTCATTTCTAATCTTCTACCTACCACTTATAATACTGATGACATTAATGAATCCTGCAACATATTTTACTCCAAAATTCTATCGTTCATTGACATACACGTCCCTAAAATCCCTATTTACTATAGAAACTTTCAAAGATGGTACACAAACGAGCTTAAACATCTCATTATTTTGAAAAAATCAACCCATAAGAGATGGAAAATTACAAATGACTCCAACATATATATTGAATTCAAACGCCTCAGAGCTATTTGCCTAAGAACTTCAATATCATGCAAAAACTCATACGATACCCTGGTTGAATCTCATATCACTAGTAATTCTAAATCTTTTTGGAATCACTTCAACTCTCTAAGCAAACCTAAAAACATACCCTCTGCTATGACCTACAAAAACCGAACATCATACAATGATAAGGATTCAGCAAACCTCTTCAGCGTTTTCTTTAAATCAGTTTACAAACCCCAAAACTCTGCCCTTACCACCTATAATTATCCACCAAGCCCATCTACTTGGTACATCCAAGACAGCGATATTCTCTCTGTCATCAGGGACTGAAAACCAAACTTTAATGATAGGATTGACGGTATACCAGCTAGTCTCTTAAAAAATTGCCCAAACATTATCTCCCATCTCAACATACTTTACAACCAATCCCTATCACAATGTACACTACCAGAAAAATGGAAAAATTCCATGATTATACCTATCCACAAACAAGGTGCAAAAAATGATGTCTCAAACTATCGACCTATTGCCCAGATTACACCCATAGCAAAAATCTTAGACAATATAATCACCTTAAAATTAAATGCTCTCGTTTTACCATCCATTATAAGCAACCAACACGGATTTGTCCCAGGAAAATCCGTGTTATCAAATCTGCTCTTTTTTAATGACTATGTCTCAAACGCCTTAAACAAAAACCATCAAGTTGATACAGCGTTCATGGACTTTAGTATTTGACTCGATAGACCATTTCATCTTGATTGAAAAATTTAAAAAATTAAATCTTGATTAATCCATGATTGATTGGATCATATCCTATATCTCTGGTCTAACTTACAAAGTACTATTGAACAACAACTCATCCAGAGCATACGAAGCTACATCAGGTGTTCCCCAAAGTAATCACTTAGGCCCTCTCTTGTTCATAATTTTTATAAACGATATAACCTCAACCCTTCATAATTGTACTATCTTAATATTCGCTGATGATGTCAAAATATTTAAAATTAGAAAATCTCTATCTGATTGTTTCCTTCTCCAGCAAGATCTACTCTCTTTAAATGAATGGGCAACTCAAAATCACCTACCCTTCAACCTGGATAAATGTAATATCATGTCTTTTCATACTAGCCACTCTTACATACACAACAATTACAAATTAAACGATACCATAATCGCTAGAACATAAATAATTCGCGACCTTGGTATTATCTATAACGATCGATTTAACTTTGATGATCACATTCAAACTGTAGTCGCAAAATCCATGAGAAAACTTGGTATCTTAAAATATACATCCAAATCCTTTAAAAACCCCAATACTCTTGTCAGACTCTACAAATTGATTTTCCTCCCAAACTTACTTTTTGGATCAATTATCTGGTCACCTCACCACCAAAACCAAATATATAGACTTGAAAAAGTACAAAACAGCTTCCTTCGGTTTCTCTCTTTCAAAAAAAACACGCCAATGGACAGATATTCGCACGACTACACAAGCATTGCCAGAAAATTCAATACTCCATCCATAAAGTCTCTACTTAAATACAATGATATTATATTTGTTCATAAATGCATTCACCACAACTATTTGCTGGATGGAAGCTCGACATTCAAACTCAAACCTCAACATTACTCAACAAAACGTCAATTAATACTCGAAGAATCAAAGTGTTCTACGAACGAAATAAAACACTCATCCCCCTTTAGGCTACGTCAATCATGGAACTACTTAAACAACGATTCAAGACAAATGAACGATCTTAATCTATTTTCAAGACACATAAAGCAAGAACTCTTTACTTTTGAATAAATATTATGCTGTTAATTATTAAAAACTTTATTAAAACTTTATTATATTTAAACTATTGTGAATATTATACTCAGTGTTACTCACAAACTTATTATATTCTATAAGGTTTACTCTTGTCATAATTTATTATAAATTATATTGTAATGGGTGTAAAACCCGTAAATTTGAGAAAAAAAAAAATAAATAAATAAAATATATATGACTATTACCTATATTGTTTAACATATTTAACTTTTAATATTTATATACCTTTGTATCTTTATTTCTCGCCAAGAATGTACCTAATTTATTTAAAAAAAATTTTTTATTGTTATTTAACTAGCTTCCCTGATGATGGACACTTAGTCGCCCGAAATGTCGGCATAAACAACAAATAAATACTGCTTGTAATTAAGGATAACTGTGTGGTTCTTTACAATTATTCCCGTCTTTAAGCAACTGAGAGAAAATTTCAACTTATCAAATAATTACCTCCGAAAGGTAATTTATTTCTAGAAATGTCTTATAAAGTCCTATCTACGATTTCCAATGCTTTTTCGGAATCATAGATACTTCATCCCAGACGATAATGCCATATTAGCGTAATTTTTTTGTCTGATTCATTTTTTAAAAATAAAGTTTTAACATTATCTAAAATTAACTGTAATTTAAAAGTTTTATTACTGCTATGACCGCAACAGTCATAAAACTTTTAAATTTGGCAATAGAATTGTTTTGGTAATAGAATTGAAGCTATACCGGTCCATCCCACGTCTGATTCATTTTTAAAAAATAAAGTTTTAACATTATCTAAAATTAACTGTAATTTAAAAGTTTTATTACTGCTATGACCACAACAGTCATAAGACTTTTAAATTTGGTAATAGAATTGTTTTGGTAATAGAATTGAAGCTATACCGGTCCATCCCATAGGTAAAACATTTTTATTTTTCGACATAAAATAATAAATTTAAGATTTATAAAGGAAAGTTTTTCCAGTGCCTCCTGGACCGTCTATAAAGTACATACCATTGGAATTTTTGGTTATTAGATTAAAAATCGATTTTTGATCATCATTCAATTTTGAAAAATAATTCAGTATTTTCTCCAAGAATGTCATTTACACTATCATAATTTTGTAAATTGTTTTTTATATTATCCAAACATAGTTCTGGTAAACCGAAAAAATTGCAATTTAATAAAGAATCTTCATTTCTTAAAAATTCACGTGTTTCATTCAAACCGCTATTTTTCTCATTCTCCTTAAATCTTCTGTAAAAATTTTTGTATACTTATTCCAAATTGAACTACCAGGAATTTTTTCGAACATTAAAAACAAACAAAAAATTCTCTTAATTTTTTAGGTGTTAGATAATTTATAGATTTGTCGAAAATTTCAAAAATATTTTTATCATTTTCTATCAATCCCATCACTGATGCTGCTTCTCTATATGTTTTATTAAACTAAACTACAATTTACATACTAAAAAAACAATTCATTTTTAATTTATAAACGAAAGAATTTTGAGGATTGAACTTTGAGGATCGAATTTTGAGGACTGAATTGAGGACTTCATAGTGTGGATCAAATTCTGAGGATCATCATATTGAGTTATTAACGCGGTGTTTTTACGGTGTTTTTATAGTAATTACAAAATGTGAGAATCGTATTTTAAATCGTGAAATTTTCTTAAGTGGGCTCACCGTTTTTTATAAAGTCATGAAAATCAAATATTGTTGTAAATATCTTAAGTACCCATCAATACAACAATGTTCCAACCCATAGTTTTTAAAAATTTCAATTGTTAATTTATTAATGTTGCATTATAAGATTTTTGAAAAAAAATTATTACGCATAAAATATGGCTCGAAAATTTTTTAAAAAATAGTAGTCGTGACCAAAAGTAGACCAACTTTATAACAAAATTAAAAATTGTATGAAAAAAATTATTTATGCCATTTTTTAGTAACTTTTTTATAAACAAATGCATTTTTGACCGACTGCCCCCTAAATTTGTTTTTTTTTGTTTTTTTTTTAATTTTGTAGTAAATTTAGTAAGCAACAAGATAGGACCAAAACCGTTTAGTGATCTGATTGGTAAGTTCTGTAAAATTAAGTTTTTCGCGCGCTGATACCGCGCCGGTCAGAGAGAACTACTCGTCGAGCCGGTTGCGTGCCTTGAGGCGTGTTTTTCAAATGTCATTTGTTTATTATATTTATGCCGCACGTGGATCTGCTGGCATAGTCTTTTCTGTGTATGTTTATTACCTCGTGACCTCGAGACACTCCCTCATGTGCTCCAGCACTGCGGCGTTCACTCTGACGCCCGAACTAAACCCCATGATGCCATCCTGGACAGGCTCGCCAAGGCCAGTAATATCGCTTGCAGAATCAGGGTAAACCAAGCCATCAGGGGCATCGACGAGGAGTTCGCCAGACTGCGGCCCGATCTGGTGATCCGGAACGATATTGAGAGAAAGATCACGATTGTTGATGTAGCCGTGTTGTTTGAGAACCGGATGGAGGGTTTCTGCGAAGCAAGAGCGGGTAAGGTTAATAAGTACCGCCCGCTTGCTGAGAACCTGCAACGGTAGGGCTACACGGTCGCAGTGGAAGCGTCGTCGGCGCTCTTGGCGGCTGGGACCGAGGCAACGAGCGGGTCACGAGACTCCTCAACATCAGCCCGTTTTATGCGCATATGATGAGGAGGCTCATGGTCAGTGACACTATAAAATGGTCCCGAAATATCTACGTGGAACACCTTTCGGGGGTCAGGCAGTATTGATTCAGTGATTCTTTTATGCTCTGTTCTGTCATTTGTTTTGTCTGAAATATCCTGGCCCCGTCAAGGCACGTCCCTTAACTTTGACTTTTTGTATTTTGTATTTTTACTTTTTTATTTAATATAATTAATAATTTTATTTTTCTTTTCTTTATGTCGTGTGTATGGAGCGAATATCTATTCTTTCTGACTGACTAAGTCGCTGAGCAATTGTCTGAGTGTAATCTTTGAAACTGGCTGTGATCACTGAATTGTGAATATTTGACTTATATCTGTGATATGTAGTATATGTATTTTTTAGCAAATCTAATTGTATTCTACACTGACTCAATGACAATTATTTAAGATATTATTAAATGCTAAGCGCAACTGACTTATTAACTTTAGGCACACGTTAGCAAAATACCCATACACATATTTGGTAACCCCCTCAGGGGGAAGTTATCTTATTAAATAAAATTATGGCGATATTATTAAAAACTTATTTTTTACCTGCAAAGTGTTTCATTAAAAATTATTGAATGAAATATAAATTGAGTAAAGTGTAATATGTGTCGAAGTATAAATGCCTTGCAGAAAAAAAGCACAATAAAGTTTATTCTAATTTGTACAGAATAACCAAGGACTGGGATCGAAAATTTAAATCCTTTTATGGTTTATACATATGTAGTGCTTGTAAAATAAGTATTTATCATGGCGCAGTTGCTTCCAAACCTTAAATGTCTCAAAATATAGCTGACTCGACAAAAACAAAAATTTCCAAAAAGAAGAACGTTAATAATGAGATCGAGATGGATGTTGATAATGAAAAATCTGACCCTTCTATAGAATATAACGACATCGATGATTCAACTAAAATTAATAGCATAAATAAAGTTCTACAAGTATTTGGAGAGCCTGCAATAAACAAAAAGCGATTATCTGATTTGACTAAAAAAGAGAACGAAACTATATCTATTTTTTTGAAAAAATTACAGGGAGATGATAGTAATATAGACGACAGTGAGATTCAATGTATTGAAAATATGAAAACTACTTTAACTGAAAAAAAACTAACCATGAAAAAATTCAAATTTTGACTACCCTACCGGAAAAATGGTCTATAAATAAAATGCATCAAGTGTTCAAGGTAAAAATGCTTAAGATGAATATAGTTAATTAATAAATAATTTTTTGAATACGCGTGTTATTAACGGTATCGAGACAAATGGCTTCCCGGGTCAAAAAATTGAAAAAAACTGGTGGGTTTGCATGTCAACCTCCGCGAAAAAAAAGGAAAAAAACTTCCAGATGAAGTTGTAAATGAAGTACGGGATTATTATTATTCGGATGACGTGAGCAGAATCCAACCAGGAATGAATGATTGTAAATGAGTCTTTCAAAACGGCTCAAGAACATTAGAGCAAAAAAGATTAATATTGTTTAATATAAAAGAACTTTATTTAAAATTTAAAGATGAGAATCCTGAATTACGGATATCTCTGTCGTCATTTCGCAAATTGAAACCACAAGAGTGTATCCCAGCTGGTAAAAACGGCACGCACAATGTGTGTGTGTGTTTGTAAAATACATCAAAATTAAAAAATGAAAATTAATGGCTTAAAGATGAAGTTAAAAAATGTACAAATAAATTTTACTGAAGATTATCATGACCTAATTAAAAATTCAGTTTGAGCAAGCCCCACACCACATTGCTATTTTTCTAAATGCAAAAAATGTCCAGGATATCAATCAGTCGTTGAAAAGTTATCTAATTTACTTACAAAAAATAATGTGACACAAATTACATATAGTGAGTGGACCAGTACAGATAGGAACTTTATTTTCAACTAGAAATTTAAATGAAATTTGTTGAAAATTTATTTTTTTATTTTTACTTACTTTCGCAGGTGTGATATTTCAGAAAAAACAGAGAGCAAGGAAGAATTTATTTTATCTTTGACTAGAGATTTTACGGATCTAATAAGACATGATTTTTTAACAAATTCTCAGGCAAAATTCTACAATCTGAAAAAAAATTATTTAAAAGATGGGGAGTTTTGAGTATGCTTGGATTTTGCCATGAATTACTCGTCTACTATACAAAATGCAATTCAAGCTCACCATTTTTCAAAAGAAAAAATCAAGCTACCTTGCACCCGTGCGTTGCTTATCATTGTGAAAATGGCCAAATTAAACACTCAAACTTCGTTATTATTTCTGAAAAAAGCACACACACGATACAGCTTCAGCGCATCTATTCAATTCTAGACTCATAAAGTATTTAAGAGATAAATTTGGGTGAGATAAAGTTAAAAAAATTTACTATTACTCTGATGGCGCAGGCTCCCAGTATAAAAATAAGTTTAACTTTATAAATCTAGTGTATCATACAAGAGATTTCAGAGTTAGCGCGGAGTGGCATTTTTTCGCCATTTCGCATGGCAAGCGAGCCTGCGACGGCTTAGGTGGTACAGTAAAAAGACAAACTCCGACTGTCGAGCTTACGAAGAGTTGACGGTAACCACATTACGAGCCTCACACTCTTTTTTTATGGGCAAAGAGTTTTTATAAAAATATTAATTTTGACTTTTGTACTCAAAACGACCATGACGAGCATGAAAAAAATTAAGGTCGCGCTTTGATCAAGCGCAAACAGTCCAAGATACACGTGCATACCATTCTTTTCGTCCTTTGAGAGAGCAAAAAATAAAATGTTCACTTTTTTCGGATGCTCCTACCAACATGTCCATAACCTGTTTCATTGCTAAGAAAGCACAAATTACAAAAAGTCTTTAAAAAAGAACTCTACAAAAGCTAAGGCCGTGAAGAAATTAAAAAAAACTAAGATTACAAAATCTTCAAAATAAAACCAACGTAAATAAAATACTCAAAAAATTTTCGATTTATAAATGTGTAAAAAGTGTGCATAAAATGTTTTTTATTTAATATATGACTTCAATTCTTGTAATAAAGTATAACATTTTAATTACTGCTTCGATGAATGAGTTTATTTTATCTATATTTTCCATAGTTACTAAATAATAATAATAAAATCGTTTACTTGAAAGCTAAGCCTAATTCGAGACAAGGCAGTCCGTTAAGCAGGCAACCCGCTCGACGCGTAGTTCGCTCCGACCGGCGTGGTATTAGCGCAGCGCGCACGAAAAACTTAATTTCACAGTACTTACCAATCAGATTACTAAACGGTTTTGGTCCTATCTTGTTGCTTACTAAATTTATTACAAAATTAAAATAAAAAAAAAACCAAATTTATGGGAGGGGGGGGGGAGGTCGGTCAAAAATGCATTTGTTTATAAAAAAAATGCTAAAAAATGGCATAAATAATTTTTTTCATACAATTTTTAATTTTGTTATGAAGTTAGTCTACTTTTGGTCACGACTACTATTTTTAAAAAAATTTTCGAGCCATATTTTATGCGTAATGATTTTTTTTTTAAATCTTATAATGCAACATTAATAAATAAACAATTGAAATTTTTAAAACCTATGGGTTGGAACATTGTTGTATTGATTGGTACTTAAGGTAGTTACCTATAGCGCATATAGCTATCAAAAATATAGATATAGACGCCCCGTTGCCCCCACTCCGACGCCACGCGCCGCCACCGCTGCTCTAAAACCTACCGAAATCATGCATTTTTTATTCTTTTTGGTTATTTATCTCAGAAGTTAATACCGCTTCCTATATTATTCTTTGTACCTCACGATTCCTTTAATGTTTTCCTACAGAAAAACCTGTTTTTAAAAAATATTTTAAGAAAATTAAATTCGCAATCCGCTAATAACCTCCAAATTTGTAAGATTTTACGCGCTCAGCATAGGAATCACGTGTAAGAAGTTGAAACTTCTGAGCTTAATATCTCAAAATTTAGCCCCGGTTGGGCGCATTTGAAAAATACCAACTTGTAAAGGACACAAAAAACTAACTCTGTGCAGAAATAGAAAACTTTTTTAAGAAACACTAAAACTGTAGGTAACTACCTTAAGATATACACAACAATATTTGATTTTCATGACTTCATAAAAAACGGTACGCCCACTTGAGAAAATTTCACTCAGAAGAAAAAAAAACGAAAATATAATATAGGGAGATGCACTTCTAACCATACTCCTAACCTCAACGCGTGCTAACTGTAGATACATATGCAACTTTGACGCATGACGGGTTTGTCTACGTTTTAGGCAATTGAATGTTTAAAACTTTTTTTCTAATTGAAAATACAGCATTTTTCTTTCACGATCGTCTAATGGAAAGTTTAAGCAATAGTACAGTGAAAATAATTTCAATTTTAAAGGAGGAGAAGTTGGTTAAATCTCTATTTGTTTATTTTAAAATTGATTATTTATTGCAAAATAATTTTTTTAGATCTTTGAATATTCCTGAGACTGTCAATAAATTTTTGTTAATTTTTACTGAAAATTAATTAATTAAAATATGGCAGTTTATTAAACAGCGTTGGTTTCGAACGTTGATACATGGGCACGGTTTGCTAAGTTCACGTCACAGATCTTGCGGCGCGAAAAATTTCGTCTGCTCCCCTAAAAAGATACTTTTCACGAATTTATTTGAATTATTTCACTTTATCAAGGAAGTTTTTAACTATCATAATTATTTCGTAAAGATATAAAATAGTTAATTTCATCTTGGTGACCGTCAATTAGAGCGTATAATTAAACTTCTTATTGAAACTACTGATGTAGATGACCACATGTTTTAAAAATCAAGCAGTTGGCGAGAGTTATAAAAGTGACAGTGGTGGTGTATTTTACTAATATTGATTTTTTTAATTTTTTTATTTTGCATTTAACAAGCGGGCTATGCATGTGCGTGTATGAGGTTAGAATGATTATTTCATGATGTTATTATCACGAAGAGTAATCCAATATTTTAATATTGCTTTTTTTTATAAAATACTTTATAGAAAAAACCTCATGAAAAAATTGTAAATTAAACTTTTATTACAATTTTTTTCCTACACGATTTTCATCAAGTTGAAGAAAATCTCAATTTTGTAACGGAATACATATCCCGTATCGCGAATCGACCGTTAATTAATATCAAGAGGAATCGGGCCAGAGGGCAGCAGCTCACGGGCGTGAGAGCGGCACACACATAAAATCTTATCCCTCAAGCTCCTACACCTAAATAACTCAGAGCTGAACAAGTGGAAAGATTTCAACCCTCAAGATCCTACACCTAAAGCTCTTACACCTAAATAACGCTGTTGGAATAGAGGGTTTAGTGGATCATGAATAATAAGTGTTGGTTTATTTGATATGTAATTATTTAATAAGGTAAACTAATATAATACACTGCATGTTCACAACATGCGTTCCCGACAAGCAACAGGAACATAATAGTACACGCACGCACCTTGCGCATCTCGCAGGCTTGAGCTCGCTTGGCTCACACACACACTCTTGTTATTGTGTTCGATAACTCACACATTTCAACACGCCTCCTTGAGTTATCAACACAATATTTCAATTCAATCAATTCACAAAATAAATTTTATAATATCGTAAAGCTTACATTTTTCTCATAATTCTCGTTTACATAGTGGTATTGCACTTCGATGTGCTTCGAGTTTTTGGTAAAATTTCCAAATTTTGTTATCGATACTGCACCTGAATGATCCTCATATATTTCAATCGGTTTTTCAATTTTTAATTTAAATGACTCATTCAGTAAATTTCTAATAAATAAAATTTCAGTCAGCACTTCAGATAATGCAGTATACTCAGCAAAAGTTGAACATTTTGTTACAGTATTTTGCTTTCGTGTTTTCCAATAGATCAAATTTCCAAAAAATCAAACTACAAAACCTGTTGTTGATTTTCTATTTATATTATCACCCGCAAAATCTGAATCAACCATACAATCTAACTTTACTCTATCTATATTCTTATCATTATATGTTAATTTTAAATCCTTAGTTTTATACAGGTATTTTAAAATTCTCAAAGCATATTTATAATGTGTTTGATCATAACAACTTTGAAATCTACTTAAATAATTAAACCTATAAGTAATATCAGGTCTAGAGCCTGTGCTAATATATAATAGTTCTCCAATTAAATTACGATATTTTATTCTTTCGTCAATCTCTCTCGCTTGATTTAATTTTAAATTACTCTCCATTGGAGTTTCATACAATTTTGAATTTTCTAAATTATATATTTCACCCAAAGATTCAATGTATTTAGTTTGACTTAAGGTCATTTTATTTCTTTCTTCATTATAATCAATATCAATACCTATATAACTCTTGATTTTACCCAAATCTTTCATAACAAATTTTTGCATCAAACTAGCTTTAATCTCTCTGAACTTATCAAAATTTTTGCATTTTACCGACAGGTGAATAAACATTTTCTAAAAAATCTTTCTGTTGAAAACCTTTAACTACTAGTCTAGCTTTATAAGTATTATCATTTTTCTTTCTATAAACCCATTTAACATCAAGTACTGGTTTATCTTTCGGTTTATCAACAACCGTCCATGTTTCATTTTTTGCATGACTCTTCATTTCTGAGTCCATCGCTTCACGCCAAAATTTCGCATCGCGTGATTTTAACGCCTCCTCAAAAGTACTCGGAGTATTCGCATCAATGAATTTTACATAAATAAAATGTGTTACCGGATTACCGTACCTTTCGACAGGTTTTCGATTTCAATTCGAAGTTCTTTTTTCTACAAAATTTTCATTTTCATTCCCATCATTCACATACTCATTTTCAATCTCGTTTTCAGTTTCGCTTTCATTCTCATTATCATTATTATTGACGCTTTCATTCTCATTAATTGATTCATCATCACATCTCAAATTCACAAATTCATTCTTCTCATCTTGCTTTCTTTCTAAACCAATTAATTCGGTTTTATTTTCAATAACTTTTACATGTCTTGCATTAATAATTTTACCGTTGATTAAAACTCTATAACTATCGCTATTATAGCCTACTAAAATTCCTATCTTAGCCTTATCGTCCCATTTACCTTTTCTTAAAACCTCTGGCGTTCTAAAAAAAACTTTACTGCTATAAATTTTTAAATGTTTTACATTAGGTTTCTTACTAATAAATATTTCAAAAGGTGTTTTATTTCTTGTGTTCTGGCTATCGTTCGGTTTTTTAAGTAAGAGACTGTTTTTATAATTCCAGGCCAATACCTGTGATCAATTTTAGCTTCTCTGGCTAGACATCTACCCATATCCACAGCCGATCTATTATATCTTTCCACGACACCATTCAACTCATGAACGTATGCTGGACAAGGTGATAATTCAATTCCTTTATATTTTATAAAATTATAGATTTCACGATTCAAATATTCAGTACCGTTATCACAACGAAATTTTTTAATTCTTTTTCTAAATTGGTTTTCTACTAAATTCACATACTCGATAAAACATCCTGCCGTCTCGGCTTTACTTTTAATACAATAAATATTAGCACATTTACTGTAATCATCAATAAATGTCAGAAAATATTTTTCACCACCATAACCAACCGTTCTGTGTGGTCCATTTAAATCAGTATGAATAAGTTCCAAAATTTCCGTAGTTTCAGTTCTCTCATTATCGAACGGAACGTTAGCCATTTTACTTTGAATACAGTTTGCGCACTTCATAATATTACTCTCCAATTTTTCTGGCAAACCATCTAATAATTTATCTCTGATAATCTGTTTAAATATTGAAAGTTGACATGCCCTAAGGCCCTATGCCATTTTTCTTTATCAGTTAATTTAGTTACATTTTTATTTCTATAAAAGAAACTTTTCATTATATAAACTATTTACGTTCTCAGCAACAGCTGTTAAATTTCTAAATTGATCATAAATTTTTGAAAAATTACCTTTATTCACTACTGTATTATTCTTAGCTATCTTTGCAAAACTCAATAAATTTTTTCTAATTCCTTCAACAAAATAAACATTTCTTAGTTCAACCTCAATTTCTTTATTATATGTTTTAAAATACGTTTTAACTGTACTTAATTTTGTTGCTTTTAAATTTTGACCATTTGGTAATTTAACATTTACTGGATATTTTAAATTAATATAATATGATCTGAACAACCGCTATCTAACAACCACTCAATTTCATTTGAATTTTCATAATCACTTCTATTTACCTTGTTTACATTCACTTTGTTTACCTCCGTCGCCCAGACTGCTCCGGAATTTCTGTCTTGCTGCTCGCTTGTTGACGACTCTGCTTCGTGATGTCCACCATGCTGTTGTCCCGAGCCTCTGCCTCGACCGCGACCTCGGCCGTTGGCTCCTCTGTAGTTGCCCCGTTGAAAAGTTCGTTGACCTCGTTGATTTTGGGCTCCTCTGCCTTGTCCTGGCTGCGCTCGTTCTTCGTTGTTTTGCTGGTTTTCCCAGCATTCATTTTTGTAATGTCCAGTTTTTCCACAATTGTAACATTTACCTCTCACTGTAGTATTGAAAGTACTTGCATTTTTCTTGCCACTTTCACTATCGTTTAAATTCTTTTATTTTTGATTTAATTAAATCAACACTTCTTTGCTCTTTAGGCACTAAGTCTAATAAATAAATCTAATAAATCACCAATATAATTATAGCTTGAAGGTAGAGCATTTATCATGAATCTCATTTTTTCTTCCTCAGTAATTGTACCACCAGCTGTTTTAAATTCACTGCACGCCTTTTCAAATTCAACGAAAAAATCTTCAATTTTATCGAAATTTTTCAATTTAACTTTTTCTAATTTATTTCTGTTAATTATTTGCAAAGCTGTGGATTTGTTTGAGTACATACCTTCTAATTTATTCATTAGCTCTCTTGGTGTTTCACACTCATAAATATGTTCTAATTGTTTATTTGAAATTGCACTGATCAAAAACGTTTTTGCTCTGGACTCCATCTTTTTCCAGGCCTGCTCGTTTTCATCTGTTCTTTCTTTAATTACTGGATCTTTAATTTCTTTGCACTCCAATATATTCATGACTCTAAATTTCCATGCTGTGAAATTATTACCATCAAACACTGGTATGGTATAATCATCACTTTTTGCTGCCATTTTTTCTAAATTTTTTCTTTCAATTTCAGAATATACTTCAATTTTCAACTTCAATACCTTTTTTGTATTTTTAATCCAAATTTGTCTCAAAAAATTTCTATGCTCCAATTTCAGTTTAAATTCATCACTTTTTATTTTTTCACAAAGTTCATCATAGTCATGTTCTTCACTTTTCAAAAAACTCTTAAAATAATTAAGCATTTAACTGTTCACTTTCCATTTAATTCAAAACTCAATTTTCAAAAAATCTCGCTTAACCTCGCGACGCGCCATGCGGTTCCACAAAATTAAATCCTAGTGCATCAACCTTTTGCAAGGATTTTTTCTTCAGGCTTTTCACGCCTCTCACTCACTTACCTTCTAAGCTAATTATTAGTAAAAATATTTTCCATGCAGCTTAGAAAAGGTGGCATGGAAAGAAGAAAAATTTTTGGAGCACATGTTTTCATTAATCAAACCTTTTCTAACTCTTGACCACCCTTTTGTTCACTAAACGACGCTCGCGGCTACCATGTTGGAATAGAGGGTTTAGTGGATCATGAATTATAAGTGATGGTTTATTTTATATGTAATTATTTGATAAGGTAAAATAATATAATACACTGCATGTTCACAACATGGATTCCCGACAAGCAACAGCAACAGAGTAGTAAGTACGCGCACGCACCCTGCGCATCTCGCAGGCTTGAGCTCGCTCGGCTCACACAAACACTCTTGTTATTGTGTTCGGTAACTCAAACATTTCAACAAACGCAGGGCTCATCGAGGCCAAAAATCTTATCCCTCAAACTCCTACACCTAAATAACGTAGAGCTGAAAGAGTGGAAAGGTTTCAACCCTCAAGCTCCTACACCTAAAGCTCTTACACCTAAATAACGCTGGGCTCATCGAGGCCAAAAATCTTATCCTTCAAACTCCTACACCTAAATAACGCAGAGCTGAACAAGTGGAAAGGTTTCAACCCTCAAGCTCCTACACCTAAAGCTCTTACACCTAAATAACGCAGGGCTCATCGAGGCCAAAAATCTTATCCCTCAAACTCCTAAACCTAAAAAACGCAGAGCTGAACGAGTGGAAAGATTTCAACCCTCAAGCTCCTACATCTAAAGCTCCTACACCTAAATAACCCCAAAAAGCCTAGGTGCCCGAGTTCAACGAAAAAACTGGTCGACTATCACCCAAGCTCTAAGCCCTTAAATATCCTGGGTGCCAGAGTTCAACAAAAAAACTGTTCAGCTATCCCCCAAGCTCTAAACCCCCAAATACCCTGGGTGCCCGAGGTACGCGAAAAAACTGATCAGCTATCTCCCAAGCTCTAAGCCCTCAAAACCCTGGACGTGGAGTTCAATGGATAAACTGAACAGCTATCCCCCAAGCCTTGAACCTCTAAAACCCTGGGCGCCCGAGGTCAACGAAAAGACTGATCTGTTATTCACTGTTTGAGATTTAGCGCCTCTTTTCGACAACTACACCGGTTAGCTTAGCGACGGATGCCACGAAAGTCCCGGCTGCCGACATCCGGCCGCACCAGTCTCCCTTAGCCCGTAATCGCGGCCACCACGCATCGCGGGGCTTGCGAGTACGACTCGCTATGACGCCCTTGTTCGGCGATTCAATAAGCTTATAGTTTGGCCCTATTTCGGCATATTGGAGAGTCTGAGGGTTCCCGGCCACAACGGCGAGCTCCTCAGCTCTCAATGTACATAAAATACATAGAATATAGTTCGGTTTAGTGTTCATAATAAAAAGTGCTTCATTTATTTATTTTTTACCCCCAAATCACACACCTTAATTACGAGTACGTTGCCTCTCGTTAAAAAGGCAACTGGTCCTTCGTTAAAATAAGCCTCAATCGCAAACATTTGGTCCTGATCGAACCGGATTAACTACCCTATTGTGCGGTCTACATTGGAAGTGTGTGTGATTTTTAGTGATATTGTGAAGTGCTTTTTAAAAAACTGCCTTTTGCTACCCTCGAGAGCAAGCAGGATACTTTAAACAAGACTGCCATCGAGGCAATCGGCCATCATCCGCCATCCATTCAAGCACACGGCAAGGGACGCCATGCGCGCATAAAGACGAAGAAAAGCGGCCATTTTGTGCTTCATCGGTCTTGCCCGGCAGAAGCAACTAAGCAACTTGGCGCTGGACACAGAAGAAACAGTGACGTCATTCAAAGCCACGAGCAGTGAAGTTGTGACGTCAGACCATCTGACCCCCCATGTTTGGGTCTTCGGCCGCGCCAGGCACAGCAGTCGGCGCGCGCAGGCAGCGGTGCCAAACCCCCCACACATTCAATGAGTCAAGACGACGAGCCGACGTTGGTCTTTCTACGCGTCGTGCGGACCACACAGCTGGCTGTAGGAGCGAGGGAGACAGAGAGAGACAACAGCAGCAGCCCTGTACTTGGACATAGTGCACGCGACAGGTCGCGTGCTAACAGTCGGCGTATCATATGAGCAGGCAACGATAACAACCATAAAGCTCATCTGCAGCACTGGTTGGCGTCGTTGGATCGTATTTATTTTCTCTTGGTGTGTTCACTCTGATTTTTATTATTTATTGGATTCCAAATCTAATGTTGTTCGCAATTGTTCATAACTACTAAGGTTATATTCACATGGTTTTCTTTCCTTACTAGATTTACTAACCACTATTGTTGGTTTATATTTTGCACACTGCTTCATCCAAGCTGTGTTTACATTTTTTTGAATTTAATTCATTTTACAGAGAGCTTAACGCATGCATATAGTTAAGAGTGCAACACTCTTTTATTTTTTCAAAAGTTTTACTCAACCAAGAGTAAAAATATTTCTGCAAGAAAGAGAAGTATAAACCTCCTCAGAATTTAGAAAGTTTTGATGAAACTGAAAGTATTTTTTATTCAAACTTAAATACTGTACAACTTGCTAAGTAAATTTATTAGTATTACATAAGACTGATAGCTCTCAAAATTATAGGTTTCACCCTATATACATTATACGGCATAGTGGACTGGTGTGGGATCCCAGGATTCCTCAACTCAGCAGCGTAGTGGACTTTCTTCACCAGAAATTGGTAGTCCAGCTTCCTGATGGTCCAGCCAATCTTCAAACTGTTCAGCGAGCCACCAGTATTGCTTCGCTTATATTCTTGGTGTCAATACGAGCACTCTATCTGGTAGTTTTTGGTTACTCGAAGGACTCCCTAGTCTTCGATGGAACGACATTACTTGATTGCTGTATCGTATACTACCCTTTAGTTTATTTTCAAAATTTATAGAATTAGAAATAGTTTTCATCCATATCTGTTGAGTATTTTTTCCATTTTCTCTGAAATATCGTTTTGTCTGTTTTAGGTTTATGAAGAGTACAAAAACCCAAACACATTTTTGGCAATTGTACTAGCTGGGTTGTAAGTTTTCGGATTTCATTTCAATGAAATCAAATTCTGTGGGCTTTTTGGTAAACAAACCCAATTGGTTTTTTGATGATATACTGTGCTCTGCACAAAACTTTAAAGATTTAAATTACTACCAACCTAAAATTTACATATAATACATACAACACTTGTTACCCCTTTAGCTGATTTTAGTGTCATCGTTCTTATTTTTTCACTGTGTAGTGAAAATTAGTTATTGCTTAGGTTTTTCTATAGAAGTTTGTCCACCAACGTGGAATAGATTTTCGAATTGGGCCTTTTACACCCTTTCAACACATTGCACTAAACAAAGATAGATAGAAGTGAAATTAAAATGCTTGCTCATCAATCACTCGAATTGGCGAAAGTTTTTTAATTTTTTCATGTGCCTTGCCACGCATTCTTATATTCAACGCTCGCAAGAATATAACCCCAATCTAAAGTCTGATTAAGTTTAGTTCACTTTAATTAACACTCGCTTAATTAAAGCCTCCTTTCAAGGTTTAGTTAACATTCGCGTAGCTAAAATTCATCTCAAGTTTAGTTCACTTTAATTAACACTCGCTTAATTAAAGCCTCTTTTCAAAGTTTAGTTAACATTCGCGTATCTAAAATTCATCTCAAGTTTAGTTCACTTTAATTAACACTCGCTTAGTTAAAGCCTCCATTTCAAGCTTTTAGTTAACATTCGCGTAACTAAAATCAGTTCCAAGTCTAATTCAGTTTAGTTAACCTTTGCGTAGTCGAGATTGCGGCGTTTTGACTCCAAATCCGCATACATACCTTCTAGGTTTAGTTGACCTTCGCTCAGCTAAAATTCATACTTTAGTTTAGTTAAACCTCGTTCAACTAAAAATACTCTTTTAGGCCTAGTTGACACCTAGTCAGCTTAAATACACACTTTAGGTTAAATTGACCCTCGATCAGCTAAAAATTCATCTTTTGATTTAGTTCACATTCGCTCAACTAACAATACTCAGTTTTGGTTTGGTTGGCGCTCAGTCGGCTAAAGCTCACTCGTTAGATAGTGTTGATAGTTACTCAACTGCACCTCTTTAGAATTTCACATCAAATTCACCTTTCTTAATTCTCAATTAAGACCCAACATTGTGCACTGCCACGCATTGAGCTAAGCCTTGCTTAGCTCAAATCCATTTTGTTTACTTGTACTTCACCAAGTAATCTTTCAAGTTTTAAACACGGAAGCTGCTATCGCTAAGCAGTACGCTACTTTTGTTAAAATTTCAAATCATTTTCACAAGTTTGTTTACATGGAGGCAGAAGACCTTACAACTCTTCTCGCTGAAATGCGAATTCGAAGGCTAGAGCAGCAGTGGTAAAGCTTCGTCGAACTCGACAAAGACATACGCCTGCTCACTGACTGCAATCTTAATCATGAATACTTTACCCAAGATATTTATTATGAAGCTCAAGATGCCTATGATCTCAACAAATCAAGGTACTTGTCATTCATTTTTAATCCAGATGCTAAGTTGTTTACATTTTCATTGGACCAGCCAACAGCGACACCTCTAATCCAGGGTCCGGCTATACTCTATACAATGGAGCCACCTGAACTTGCTCAAGTTCAGACCCCGACACTCCATTTTGAAAATCAACCATCTGAACCACCCGAGTCACAGACAACGGCTATTTTCACCGTAACTCAGCCACCTGCAACGCCAATCGTCCAGACTCTGGCTATATCCTTGAAAATCCAGCCACCAAAGCCACCCAAGGACAAGGCGCCGGCTAGATTTATCCAGCCACCTGAACAGACTCAAGTTCAGGTTTCAGCTACTCGTTTTTCAAAAGGTCAGGCACCTAATTCATCAAGCATTCACACCACAAAATTAACCAGTTCGGAATCTATTCGGCAAAAGCCAGATTCAAATTCATTATATCAGACTCATCTGAAAGAGAATTCTGATGCACATCCAATTTCAGACCACACAAGTCGTAGTTTTCACGAGTTTCCTGAAGTTCAAGCTTCAAAAATAACTCAAAATTCGTTTGCACATCCCGATCTGAATTTCTTCAATCAATTTTCGTTAAGTTTACTCAAGATTGATGAAAAAGGCTTGGTATTAACTCCCCCTTATAGTTATCCCTTTGCTTATGCTTGCCAGTGGGTTTTCGACCCTGGAATACTTTTCATAGTGAGCTCTACGCTCTTGCCTCCGGCTAGATCTTGCGCTAAAAAAAAAAGCTAGATCTTTAATAAGGTTTTTGCCATCTGTCGGCATAATACCTTTTGGATAAAACTCGGATTTTGTAGTCAGGTAGCTTTTACGCTGCACAACCTGGACTTCAACACACCTGACTGACATTAACGGCCAATGTCCCTCCGTAAATATTGTATATAATAGTTTAAGTTCTTTTTCAAAATTTAGCATCTGAATCCTATCTCAATACCAACTACTAATACCTCAAAGGCAAGCTCAGCGCTTGCGAGCTTTCATTTGCTTCGCAGCTCGTTCTGCTGTATTTCATCGTTTTACAATTTCAAGTTTTCATATTATATATTTTTCATAAAATTCAAATTGTTACCTTTATAATTTCATTGCAAGCTCAAGGCTTGTTAACTTGTTTATCAAGCTGTCTCACCCGCTTATTTTTCATGTAAACTCACCTTAAAGTTCAAAACTTGATTATTGTTTGTTCAGAGCTTTCGCGCTCTTGCAAACGTATTCTTAAAATAACACAAATTATTTTATATTACCATTTAGTTAATTCAAAAAATTAGTTTGTTTTGGATTTTTACAGATATCAGTTAATCGCTTACCTGGAAGCGATTAAAGGGGGCGGAATGTTTGAGATTTAGCGCCTCTTTTCGACAACTACAACGGTTAGCTTAGCGACGGACGCCACGAAAGTCCCGGCTGCCAACATCCGCCAGCACCAGTCTCCCTCAGCCCGTGATCGCGGCCACCACGCATCGCGGGGCTTGCGAGTACGACTCGCTATGACGCCCTTGTTCGGCGATTCAATAAGCTTATAGTTTGGCCCTATTTCGGCATATTGGAGAGTCTGAGGGTTCCCGGCCACAACGGCGAGCTCCTCAGCTCTCAATGTACATAAAATACATAGAATATAGTTCGGTTTAGTGTTCATAATAAAAAGTGCTTCATTTATTTATTTTTTACCCCCAAATCACACACCTTAATTACGAGTACGTTGCCTCTCGTTAAAAAGGCAACTGGTCCTTCGTTAAAATAAGCCTCAATCGAGAACATTCCTCAAGCTCGAGACCTCTCAAAACTCTAGTTACCGAGTGGAATAATTTTAGAAGTTAAGCGTACTTTATATTTGAATATCAAGTCCATACGAGTGTTTTTGTTTTGTTCCTCAAAACGGTCCACACAAAGTTTAACAATAAGTAAAAACTTATAGCGTTTTCGAGAGCCGCGGTGGCTCGACGGGTTAGATACCGGACTCTCACGCCGAGGGCCCGGGATCGATTCCCACTGCCGGCACCTCTGAAAAAATTTTTCATGTGCCTATTACCGAATTTCTGAATGGGGGACCATGGCTCGGTCGGAGACCTATAAACGCTCTCTCGATTGAAGCGTGATCCCCACAGAGGCCGGAAGATGGGAGTTCGATGTAAAGTAACGTACCACAGGGACAGGCGACTGATACCAACGGGGGTTCATGCATCGAAACTCTGTACTTACGGCCTCGGTCATCCAGGTATAGGTTTTTTTCCCTACGATGTGGGTTTTTACTATACCCATAGCACGCTTAGCATTGCACCTACCGGCTTCCGTGCTATGTAAAGGAGACTGGGATTATAGGGGGGAAGAGGTCCCTTCTGGAGCAAAAATTAAAAGGCTCTAGAAGCATGGCCACTTAACCGGGGGGATAGGGATACAATGGCGAAAGCTCAGTGTCCCTGAGCCGAAAGGCACCCCAGTCAACTTTCATTACCAATAACCAATACCAATAATATAGCGTTTTCCTGATCAACCACGCCATTTTGGAATTAAAAATTTCATATTTACAACTTGCTGATATACTTGTACCAGTGCAGCGTAGTAAGGTATCGTTACAAAATTATTTATTTCGTTAACTAAAATGCACTCATATTTTTTGAATAAATTAACTCGGGCTCCCAAGGATTTTGAAGGTTTAGAGCTTGGGGGATAGCCGATAAGTTTTTTTGTTGAACTCAGGCACCCAGGAATTTGGGAGTTTAGAGCTAGGGGGAAAGCCAATCTGTTTTTTTGCTGAACTCGGGCACCCAGGGTTTTGGGAGTTCAGAGCTTGGGCGAGAGCCAATAAGTTTTTTTGTTGAACTCCGGCACCTAGGGTATTTAAGGGTTTGGAGCTTGGGGGATAGCTGATCAGTTTTTTTGTTGAACTCCAGCACCCAGGATATTTAAGGGTTTAGAGATTGGGGACAGCTAACCAGTTTTTTCGTTGAACTCGGTCGCCCAGGGTCTTGGGGGTTCAGAGCTTGGGGGATAGCCGATCTGTTTTTTGTTGAACTCCGGGACCCTGGGTATTTGAGGGTTAAGAGCTTGGGAGATAGCTGATAAGTTTATTTATTGACCTCTACGCCCAGAGTTTTGAGGGCTTAGAGCTTGGGAGATAGCTGATCAGTTTTTTCGTTGACCTCGGGCGCCCAGTGTTTGAAGGGTTCAAGGCTTGGAGGATAGCCGATCAGTTTATCCATTGAACTCCACGTCCAGAGTTTTGAGGGCTTAGTGCTTGGGAGATAGCTGATTAGTTTTTTCGTTGACCTCGGACGCCCAGGGTTTTCGGGGTTTATAGCTTGAGGGATAGATGATCAGTTTATCCATTGAACTCCATGCCCAGGGTTTCGAGGGCTAAGAGCTTTGGAGATAGCTGATCAGTTTTTTCGTGTACCTCGGGCACCCAGGGTATTTGGGGGCTTAGAGCTTGGGCGATAGCTGATCAGTTTTTTTGTTGAACTCCGGCACCCAGGATACTTAAGGATTGAGAGCTTGGGGGATAGCCGAGCTGTTTTTTTCGTTGAACTCGGGCACCCAGGGTCTCGGGGTTCAGAGCTTAGGGGATAGCTGATCAGTTTTTTTGTTGAACTCCGGCACCCAGGATATTTAAGGGTTTAGAGCTTGGGGACAGCCAACCAGTTTTTTCGTTGAACTCGGTTGCCTAGGGTCTTAGGGGTTTAGAGCTTGGGGGATAGCCGATCTGTTTTTATGTTGAACTCCGGCACCCTGGGTATTTGGGGGTTTAGAGCTTGGTGGATAGCTGATCAGTTAATTTATTGACCTCTACGCCCAGATTTTTGAGGGCTTAGAGCTTGGGAGATAGCCGACCAGTTTTTTCGTTGACCTCGGGCGCCCAGGGTATTTGGGGGCTTAGAGCTTGGGGGATAGTTGACCAGTTTTCTCGTTGACCTCGGGCGCCCAGGGTATTTGGGAGTTTAGAGCTTGGGGGATAGCCGACCAGTTTTTTCGTGTACCTCGGGCACCTAGGGTATTTGAGGGCTTAGAGCTTGGGGGATAGCTGACCAATTTTTTTGTTGAACTCCGGCACCCAGGATATTTAGGTATTAGAGCTTGGGGGAAAGCCGACCAGTTTTTTCGTTGAACTCGGGCGCCCAGGGTCTTGAGAATTAAGAGCTTGTGGGATAGCCGACCAGTTTTTTCGTTGAACTCCAGCACCCTGGGTATTTGGGGGTTCAAGGCTTGGTGGATAGCTGATCAGTTAATCCATTGAACTCCACTTCCAGGGTTTTCAGGGCTTAGAGCTTGGGAGATAGCTGATCAGTTTTTTTCGTTGACCTCGGGCGCCGAGTATTTAGGTGTAAGAGCTCCAGGTGTAAGAGTTTGAGCGATAAAATGCATTGCCTCGATGAGCATAACGTTATTTAGGTTTAAGAGCTCCAGGTGTACGAGCTTGAGGGTTGAAATCTTTCTACTCGTTCAACTCTGCGTTATTTAGGTGTAGGAGTTTGAGGGATAAGATTTTTGGCCTTGATTAGCCCAGCGTTATGTAGGTGTCAGAGCTCCAGGTGTAGGAGCTGGCGTGATTAGATTTTTTAACTACATGAGCCGTGCGTCATTCAAGTGTAATGGCTTTAGGTATCATTTTTTTTTATCCAGCGTTTTTTGGTTCACAAGCTTGGAGGTTTAGGCTTAAATAAAGTTTGGCTACATGAGGTTTTTTCTATAAAGTATTTTATAAAAAGCAATATTAAAATATTGGATTACTCTTCGTAATAATAACATCATGAAATAATCATTCTTACCTTATACATGCATAACCCGCTTGTTAAATGCAAAATAAATAAAATGAAAAATTAGAAATTAATTAAATTTTATATAATTAAAATACACCGCCACTATCACTTTTATAACTCTCGCCAACTGCTTGATTTTTAAAACATTTGGTCATCTACATCAGTTATTTCAATAAAAAGTTAAATTATACGCTCTCGACGGTCACCAAGATGAAATTAACTATTTTATATCTTTACAAAATGGTTTTTATAGTTAAAAACTTGCTAGATAAAGTGAAATAATTAAAAAAAATTCGTGAAAAGTATTTTTCTAGGGGAGCAGACGAAATTTTTCGCGCCGCAAGATCTGTGGTGTGAATTTAGCAACCCGTGCCCATGTATCAACGTTCGAAACCAACGCTGTTATTAAACTAGAAACTACTCAACGTGCAAGCGCGCACGAACATTTATTTATTGCTTTTACAAAAAGAAATTTTTTTTAAATAAAATAAAAAATTATAACTTCATCAGTCTTTAAATTCTTTTACGCATCCTGCTCTAATGTGTGGAGATATACTTTTGAAGGTGGTTGAATACTAAACAAATAAATTGGAATATAATTTACCTCTCTCTGTCATCGTAATCCTTGTTATAATTGAAATTTTTTTGAATTGGTAAATACTTTTTTTCTTGATACTGTTTTTTCAAAGCACTTACTTCTTCTTGACGTTTTTGTAAAGCTAGTGCTGTTCGTTCTTCTTTTGTTAAAAATATTGGCTTAGCGCGGGCAAGTTCTTCTGCTTTTTTTTTAGACAAAAGTTCCTCCAAACTAAGAGGTTCTTTTTTGTTGGTGTTCTTATTTTTTGAATCTTCATAGTTCGGATCTTTTTCTTTTTTATCATGTTTTTCTTCTTGAACCACTGAAAAAAGCGTATAATGATTAGGTTATGTCAAGGTACAATAGACGACTACTGTACACTTCTTATGAGTTGTGTACCTTGTACGGTACACGGCGATGTTACATAAACACTTTCTAATAATTAATAACTTTTACAAGTTTTATACAAAACTATTGGGATATAAAAATATTTTGATTAAAATATTGGATGATATCATATTTATTTGCTTAAAGATTCCGAGAAAGACCTAAAATCGATTCCCACAAACATAGGTAAGAAAAACAGTAAAACTTATAAAAACTAACAGCCTGTAAGTTGTAAACAAAACTGTCAGAGTATGAAAATATTCTGATTTTAATATTGGGTGATATTATATTCTTTTGCTTATGGGTACTTGTAAAAAAATTGGTCGATTTTAGGGATGTGATCATAAAAAAAAAAAAAAAAAAAATTGTTTTTTTAGAACACAAAACAACCGTACCTTCTGTTAATATGATATTATTAGTTAATGAAAAAGAATATTGTAGTAATCATTATATTAAAATTTGATAATTTTTGATAAAATACGTAATTCAATAAAAAGTATGATCTTGACCTTTTCAGTAGAAAATTCAAGTACAAACTAACTATGGTTTAATAGTGTCTTTAACTTAAACAACATTACTAATCTATAAAAGCAAAAAATTTACAACACTTTTAATGTTGCTTGTCTACTGATCAGCTGAATAATATTCTCAGTCAACTTGAGTGCTCACAGCGCCATACCGACCACGTGACGCTAGCGGTGTACTTATAGATATATTTTCTTGACTTTTATTCTCAAGTACTAGCTTTTAAACCTGGAAAATCGCTTTTTGCTTATTCTTAACATTTTTTCGATTTGTTTGAAAACCAAATATTACATATCTAGGTTTTTCTATTTGTAAAGCTGTTATTACTGACCAAATGTTTGAATTTGTGGAGGGAGCAACCGGATATTCATACAGTGTCCATTTTCGATAATTTAAAGGTAAATAAACAGCATCATCAAGAATTTTTAATAAATTTAGTTGAACCGTGAATATTCCGACATCCTAAAGGGCGGTAGCCCTTTATCGGCGAGTTGGTTTTTATACAACGGACTGCCGTTAAAGCGTACGCTTTACATACTTTGATTTTTGGTTTTAGGTTAGGTTGTACATCAAAAAAAACATATAGCATGATTATTTTTTTCATAATATTACGTCTTATATGTAGCCGATGATCCCCTGATTTATTTAAAAAAAAAAAATGTCCTGAAACAATCTCAAATTAAAAAGTTATCAACGTTTCAATTTTCGAAGCGCTGATTTCTTTTCGCTGAGGATTCGGGCGACATCCGATTTCAGCCTCGAGCATCCGGTTTTCTATGCATGCTCCCTTGCAAGACGCTGCTGCCTAAGCCGGACGTGACGTAACGCTGAACTCGCAGACTCGCTCTTGCACATGGTATCGGGCGACAGCCGACAGGCATGGCCTGCCGGGCGCTAGAGTGCGCAAGTGCTCAGCGCCTTGCGAGCTGCTCACAGATGGCTGCTGGCACCTGGCAGCAGTAGGGATCTTACAGGGAGGCAGCAGTGAGCAGCAGAAGATTGCTAAAATCTGTTCCGCAGAATAAGCATAATTTAACAAACAAAAAAAAAAGCAGCAGAAGATGCAGACTGGCAGCTTGCCACTCGGCTCAAGTTGTTTATGTACATTATTATTATTAATAACAAACAAGTGATCATGACGTCATGATGACAATAAAAGTTTTTTTAGTTTTTTAATTTTATTTCTCATCCCTCATCTCATCCAGAGCTCTAGGCTCTTCTGAAGGAGCTGGTGAAGCTCGCTTTAACATACAGAGCTATATAGGCTCCTCCAAAGGAGCTGGTGAAGCTAACTTTAACACCCAGAGCTCTAGGCTCCTCCGAAGGAACTGATGGAGCTTATTTTAACATCCAGAGCTCTAGGCTGCTCCGAAAGAGCTGGTGAAGCTAACTTTAACACCCAGAGCTCTAGGCTCCTCCGAAGGAACTGATGGAGCTTATTTTAACATCCAGAGTGCTAGGCTCCTCCGAAGGAACTGGTGGACCTAGCTTTAACATACTGAGCTATATAGGCTCCTCCGAAGGAACTGATGGAGCTAATTTTAATATCCAGAGTGCTAGGCTCCTCCGAAGGAACTGGTGGAGCTAGCTTTAACATACTGAGCTATATAGGCTCCTCCGAAGGAACTGATGGAGCTAATTTTAACATCCAGAGCTCTAGGCTCCTTCAAAGGAGCTGGTGGAGTTAAATTTAATATCCAGAGCTCTAGGCTCCTCCGAAGGAGCTGGTGGAGCTAACTTTAACATCCAGAGCTCTAGGCTCCTTCAAAGGAGCTGGTGGAGTTAACTTTAATATCCAGAGCTCTAGGCTCTTCTGAAGGAGCTGGTGAAGCTCGCTTTAACATACAGAGCTATATAGGCTCCTCCGACGGAGCTGGTGAAGCTAACTTTAACACCCAGAGCTCTAGGCTCCTCCGAAGGAACTGATGGAGCTTATTTTAACATCCAGAGCTCTAGGCTCCTCCGAAGGAACTGGTGGAGCTAGCTTTAACATACTGAGCTATATAGGCTCCTCCGAAGGAACTGATGGAGCTAATTTTAACATCCAGAGCTCTAGGCTCCTTCAAAGGAGCTGGTGGAGTTAATTTTAATATCCAGAGCTCTAGGCTCCTCCGAAAGAGCTGGTGAAGCTAATTTTAATATCCAGAGTGCTAGGCTCCTCCGAAGGAACTGGTGGAGCTAGCTTTAACATACTGAGCTATATAGCCTCCTTTGAAGGAACTGATGGAGCTAATTTTAACATCCAGAGCTCTAGGCTCCTTTGAAGGAACTGATGGAGCTAATTTTAACATCCAGAGCTCTAGGCTCCTTCAAAGGAGCTGGTGGAGTTAACTTTAATATCCAGAGCTCTAGGCTCCTCCGAAGGAGCTGGTGGAGCTAACTTTAACATCCAGAGCTCTAGGCTCTTCTGAAGGAGCTGGTGAAGCTCGCTTTAACATACAGAGCTATATAGGCTCCTCCGAAGAAGCTGGTGAAGCTAACTTTAATATCCAGAGCTCTAGGCTCCTCCGAAGGAACTGATGGAGCTTATTTTAACATCCAGAGCTCTAGGCTCCTCCGAAAGAGCTGGTGAAGCTAATTTTAATATCCAGAGCTCTAGGCTCCTCCGAAAGAGCTGGTGAAGCTAATTTTAATATCCAGAGTGCTAGGCTCCTCCGAAGAAGCTGGTGAAGCTAACTTTAACACCCAGAGCCCTAGGCTCCTCCGAAGGAACTGATGGAGCTTATTTTAACATCCAGAGCTCTAGGCTCCTCCGAAAGAGCTGGTGAAGCTAATTTTAATATCCAGAGCTCTAGGCTCCTCCAAAGGAACTGATGGAGCTTATTTTAACATCCAGAGCTCTAGGCTCCTCCGAAAGAGCTGGTGAAGCTAATTTTAATATCCAGAGCTCTAGGCTCCTCCGAAAGAACTGGTGAAGCTAATTTTAATATCCAGAGTGCTAGGCTCCTCCGAAGGAACTGGTGGAGCTAGCTTTAACATACTGAGCTATATAGGCTCCTCCGAAGGAACTGATGGAGCTAATTTTAACATCCAGAGCTCTAGGCTCCTTCAAAGGAGCTGGTGGAGTTAACTTTAATATCCAGAGCTCTAGGCTCCTCCGAAGGAACTGGTGGAGCTAGCTTTAACATACTGAGCTATATAGGCTCCTCCGAAGGAACTGATGGAGCTAATTTTAACATCCAGAGCTCTAGGCTCCTTCAAAGGAGCTGGTGGAGTTAATTTTAATATCCAGAGCTCTAGGCTCCTCCGAAAGAGCTGGTGAAGCTAATTTTAATATCCAGAGTGCTAGGCTCCTCCGAAGGAACTGGTGGAGCTAGCTTTAACATACTGAGCTATATAGCCTCCTTTGAAGGAACTGATGGAGCTAATTTTAACATCCAGAGCTCTAGGCTCCTTCAAAGGAGCTGGTGGAGTTAACTTTAATATCCAGAGCTCTAGGCTCCTCCGAAGGAGCTGGTGGAGCTAACTTTAACATCCAGAGCTCTAGGCTCCTTCAAAGGAGCTGGTGGAGTTAACTTTAATATCCAGAGCTCTAGGCTCTTCTGAAGGAGCTGGTGAAGCTCGCTTTAACATACAGAGCTATATAGGCTCCTCCGAAGAAGCTGGTGAAGCTAACTTTAACACCCAGAGCCCTAGGCTCCTCCGAAGGAACTGATGGAGCTTATTTTAACATCCAGAGCTCTAGGCTCCTCCGAAAGAGCTGGTGAAGCTAATTTTAATATCCAGAGCTCTAGGCTCCTCCGAAGGAACTGATGGAGCTTATTTTAACATCCAGAGCTCTAGGCTGCTCCGAAAGAGCTGGTGAAGCTAACTTTAACACCCAGAGCTCTAGGCTCCTCCGAAGGAACTGATGGAGCTTATTTTAACATCCAGAGTGCTAGGCTCCTCCGAAGGAACTGGTGGACCTAGCTTTAACATACTGAGCTATATAGGCTCCTCCGAAGGAACTGATGGAGCTAACTTTAACATCCAGAGCTCTAGGCTCCTTCAAAGGAGCTGGTGGAGTTAACTTTAATATCCAGAGCTCTAGGCTCCTCCAAAGGAACTGATGGAGCTTATTTTAACATCCAGAGCTCTAGGCTCCTCCGAAAGAGCTGGTGAAGCTAATTTTAATATCCAGAGCTCTAGGCTCCTTCAAAGGAGCTGGTGGAGTTAACTTTAATATCCAGAGCTCTAGGCTCTTCTGAAGGAGCTGGTGAAGCTCGCTTTAACATACAGAGCTATATAGGCTCCTCCGAAGGAGCTGGTGGAGTTAACTTTAATATCCAGAGCTCTAGGCTCCTCCAAAGGAGCTGGTGGAGCTAACTTTAACATCCAGAGCTCTAGGCTCCTTCAAAGGAGCTGGTGGAGTTAACTTTAATATCCAGAGCTCTAGGCTCTTCTGAAGGAGCTGGTGAAGCTCGCTTTAACATACAGAGCTATATAGGCTCTTCTGAAGGAGCTGGTGAAGCTCGCTTTAACATACAGAGCTATATAGGCTCCTCCGACGGAGCTGGTGAAGCTAACTTTAACACCCAGAGCTCTAGGCTCCTCCGAAGGAACTGATGGAGCTTATTTTAACATCCAGAGCTCTAGGCTCCTCCGAAGGAACTGGTGGAGCTAGCTTTAACATACTGAGCTATATAGGCTCCTCCGAAGGAACTGATGGAGCTAATTTTAACATCCAGAGCTCTAGGCTCCTTCAAAGGAGCTGGTGGAGTTAATTTTAATATCCAGAGCTCTAGGCTCCTCCGAAAGAGCTGGTGAAGCTAATTTTAATATCCAGAGTGCTAGGCTCCTCCGAAGGAACTGGTGGAGCTAGCTTTAACATACTGAGCTATATAGCCTCCTTTGAAGGAACTGATGGAGCTAATTTTAACATCCAGAGCTCTAGGCTCCTTTGAAGGAACTGATGGAGCTAATTTTAACATCCAGAGCTCTAGGCTCCTTCAAAGGAGCTGGTGGAGTTAACTTTAATATCCAGAGCTCTAGGCTCCTCCGAAGGAGCTGGTGGAGCTAACTTTAACATCCAGAGCTCTAGGCTCCTTCAAAGGAGCTGGTGGAGTTAACTTTAATATCCAGAGCTCTAGGCTCTTCTGAAGGAGCTGGTGAAGCTCGCTTTAACATACAGAGCTATATAGGCTCCTCCGAAGAAGCTGGTGAAGCTAACTTTAACACCCAGAGCCCTAGGCTCCTCCGAAGGAACTGATGGAGCTTATTTTAACATCCAGAGCTCTAGGCTCCTCCGAAAGAGCTGGTGAAGCTAATTTTAATATCCAGAGCTCTAGGCTCCTCCGAAGGAACTGATGGAGCTTATTTTAACATCCAGAGCTCTAGGCTGCTCCGAAAGAGCTGGTGAAGCTAACTTTAACACCCAGAGCTCTAGGCTCCTCCGAAGGAACTGATGGAGCTTATTTTAACATCCAGAGTGCTAGGCTCCTCCGAAGGAACTGGTGGACCTAGCTTTAACATACTGAGCTATATAGGCTCCTCCGAAGGAACTGATGGAGCTAACTTTAACATCCAGAGCTCTAGGCTCCTTCAAAGGAGCTGGTGGAGTTAACTTTAATATCCAGAGCTCTAGGCTCCTCCAAAGGAACTGATGGAGCTTATTTTAACATCCAGAGCTCTAGGCTCCTCCGAAAGAGCTGGTGAAGCTAACTTTAACATCCAGAGCTCTAGGCTCCTTCAAAGGAGCTGGTGGAGTTAACTTTAATATCCAGAGCTCTAGGCTCTTCTGAAGGAGCTGGTGAAGCTCGCTTTAACATACAGAGCTATATAGGCTCCTCCGAAGGAGCTGGTGGAGTTAACTTTAATATCCAGAGCTCTAGGCTCCTCCAAAGGAGCTGGTGGAGCTAACTTTAACATCCAGAGCTCTAGGCTCCTTCAAAGGAGCTGGTGGAGTTAACTTTAATATCCAGAGCTCTAGGCTCTTCTGAAGGAGCTGGTGAAGCTCGCTTTAACATACAGAGCTATATAGGCTCCTCCGAAGGAGCTGGTGAAGCTAACTTTAACACCCAGAGCTCTAGGCTCCTCCGAATGAACTGATGGAGCTTATTTTAACATCCAGAGCTCTAGGCTCCTCCGAAGGAGCTGGTGGAGCTAGCTTTAACATACTGAGCTATATAGGCTCCTCCGAAGGAACTGATGGAGCTAATTTTAACATCCAGAGCTCTAGACTCCTTCAAAGGAGCTGGTGGAGATAACTTTAATATCGAGAGCTCTAGGCTCTTCTGAAGGAGCTGGTGAAGCTCGCTTTAACATACAGAGCTATATAGGCTCCTCCGAAGGAGCTGGTGAAGCTAACTTTAACACCCAGAGCTCTAGGCTCCTCCGAAGGAACTGATGGAGCTAATTTTAACATCCAGAGCTCTAGGCTCCTCCGAAAGAGCTGGTGAAGCTAATTTTAATATCCAGAGCTCTAGGCTCCTCTGAAAGAGCTGGTGAAGCTAACTTTAACAACCAGAGCTCTAGGCTCCTCCAAAGGAACTGGTGGAGCTAGCTTTAACATACTGAGCTATATAGCCTCCTTTGAAGGAACTGATGGAGCTAATTTTTACATCCAGAGCTCTGGGCTCCTTCAAAGGAGCTGGTGAAGCTAATTTTAATATCCAGAGCTCTAGGCTCCTCCGAAAGAGCTGGTGAAGCTAAGTTTAATATCCAGAGCTCTAGGCTCCTTCAAAGGAGCTGGTGTAGTTAACTTTAATATCCAGAGCTCTAGGCTCTTCTGAAGGAGCTGGTGAAGCTCGCTTTAACATACAGAGCTATATAGGATCCTCCGTAGGAGCTAATGAAGCTAACTTTAACACCCAGAGCTCTAGGCTCCTCCGAAGGAACTGAAGGAGCTAATTTTAACATCCAGAGCTCTAGGCTCCTTCAAAGGAGCTGGTGGAGTTAACTTTAATATCCAGAGCTCTAGGCTCTTCTGAAGGAGCTGGTGAAGCTAACTTTAACAACCAGAGCTCTAGGCTCCTCCGAAGGAACTGATGGAGCTAATTTTAACATCCAGAGATCTAGGCTCCTCCGAAAGAGCTGGTGAAGCTAATTTTAATATCCAGAGTGCTAGGCTCCTCCGAAGGAACTGGTGGAGCTAGCTTTAACATACTGAGCTATATAGCCTCCTTTGAAGGAACTGATGGAGCTAATTTTTACATCCAGAGCTCTGGGCTCCTTCAAAGGAGCTGGTGAAGCTAATTTTAATATCCAGAGCTCTAGGCTCCTCCGAAAGAGCTGGTGAAGCTAATTTTAATATCCAGAGCTCTAGGCTCCTTCAAAGGAGCTGGTGTAGTTAACTTTAATATCCAGAGCTCTAGGCTCTTCTGAAGGAGCTGGTGAAGCTCGCTTTAACATACAGAGCTATATAGGATCCTCCGTAGGAGCTGGTGAAGCTAACTTTAACACCCAGAGCTCTAGGCTCCTCCAAAGGAACTGAAGGAGCTAATTTTAACATCCAGAGCTCTAGGCTCCTCCAAAGGAGCTGATGGAGATAGCTGCTGGTTGTTGTAAGCAGGCTGAATCATGTGTATGTGTATATACAATAATTTTACGTATACTTTATTTTACTATAGGTATAATATAGAACTTCATGCAACAAGTTTTTTTTATTTATGTTTGATTTTTTTAATCAATAGTAAAATGTTAATATTTATAAATTTTAAAAAAACAAAAATTGCAGATGATTATTTTATATCTTATTTATTTATTGATTTAGCACAGATTTTTTTATCTCATTTTAATCATAGTTAAATATTCAAATACAAAACAGTCAGCATCGTACAATATTAGGTAAAATATTAATTAATTTATATCAGTTATATGTTAAAAACTACTGTTTCCTCCTTTTTTACACTTATATTTGAACTATTTTTTAAATTATAAGAGTAAAGTATGGAAAAAAAAGCACTCAAATAAAATGAATTATGAAAATTTCATATTTACATATAGAACTAGATAGAGTATATGGAACTGAGTACATAAGTCAACAGTATAGCATGTCAGAAATACGTATAAAAAATTCTTCTACATTCTAACTTTACATTTTAAATGTACATTTTTATTAAAGTATATTTTTTTTACATTTATATATTATATAATATAATATTAACAAATACTTTAGTAAATTTAGTATTTCTCTTTATTTACTACATATTAATTTAAAAAAAAAAATTTTTCCTGCATTTCAATTCATTTTCACCCCACGAAAGAACTTAAATTCATATACTATTATACTCTTGAGTGTTGTAAAATATGTTTTTGCAAAAAAATATATTTCATAATCTATACATGCCTCGTGAATGAAATGAAATCTGCTAAAAAAACATACCTTTAAAAAGGTACAAATCTACGGCGAGTGGTTTTTATGTAGATATAACAAAATAAATATATTTAACACTTAAAGAACCTATTTTCAGTTAAATTATTTTTAAAGACACTTAAAATAATTTTAATATGAATACATTTCGATCTTTCAATTTCAATCTACTCTAGAATATATACCCCTTTTACTTCATTTGATTTTTTATCTTAGTAATTTTTCTTCACTATTAGTACGATAATTAATAATTAAAAGTACAAAAAGATTCATCATTACAAAAAACTTTATACATTTATTTTATAGATGCAATCTTCTTTTAAATTACAATCATATTTTTTTGCGCCTTTATTGACCTTTTACTAAGAAATAAAAAATTTAGTTTTTTGCAGTCGAAAAATAACTTGATATAACTTATTATGCGTATAATTTGAAATTATTATTGTTCGTCATTTAAACAAGTGACTGTAGTGAAATAAAAAAAAAAAAATGAACGTTTACTTTCAATGTATTCCCAGAGTGATTAAATTAATTGATGATTACTCTGAAATAAAAATTTTGTTGTCAAATCAATGAAGGGCTACCGCCCTTTAGGATTTTCATGTACTTTCTATGTAACAAACACAATTTTCTTTTATCTTAATATCATTTTAAATGTGAAATTTAATATTTAATTTAGTACAATTCAGAAATTATTTAATGTTAAAGATGCTATAAAATTTTTCGAACTTCACTTATTACATAAGTGTGAAATTTGAAAATTTGTATTAATCGTAACACGAAGAGTTGAGTGCAGTGAAATCAAAAAGTAAAATTCCGACGAGTTTTATAGTGTACCAATAGTTAATCAATGTTTTTAAATAATTTGTTTTCGTTGATGATTACTCTAAAATAAAACTTTTGTTGTCAAACCAATTTTCATCATGTAGTTTCTATGCAATAAATAAAATTTTCTTTTATTTTAATATCATTTTAAATGTGAAATTAAATATTTATATATAATTTTGTACGATTCAGAAATTATAATCCTAAAAGGCGGTAACCCTTTTTAAGATGCTATAAAATTTTTCGAACTTCACTTATTACATAAGTGTGAAATTTGAAATTTTTATTTATCGCAACACTAACAGTTGAGTACAGTGAAATCAAAAAGTAAAATACCAACTAGTTTACCAGTAGTTAATTGATCTTTTTAAATAACAAAGAATAGTATTTTACACACCGGGTGCTGGAAAAGGTTTGCTAGGGATTGGCTAATTATTTTCCTGCATCAAGTGTAATGTTTTTTTCAATACGACGGGAGGAAAACACACAGTCCCGCTCCGACCCAGGGAGGGAGTTTAATGTTTTCGTCCCGGAAGTATGAAAAAAATTATAACTTCAGAGTTCATGATCAATGGTCCAACAACCATTACTTTTATAAACAATTATAATTATTGAGTCCAATTACTAATCATTACATTTTAGAATTCTTGGTAAAATAAACTTACGAACACTTAAATAAAGAAATTTGATAGCTTAACTCATTTATTTGATGTTTTTAAATTTTGTTACTATAATATTAGTTTTATTTTACATTTTACAGGACGTCCTACATTATTTAATAATGGAAAAGAGTGACACCTTTTTTATTCATCCGTCAAAAAAAGTGTTTTACTCATATACTTTTGAAATCAATCCAAAACTCATTTTTTAAACAACAAAAATTCAATATAGATATAACCATTTTCATACTCGACGGACCCATTTCTTTGTTGTTTAAGACAATGAGAATGAATATATAAACTGAATGATGAGCGATAAAAAATCATTCATGTTCGTAATATAAGTTATTTACAAAACATTTTAATACCTATTCTTGCTCAAAAAGTAATTATGAAAATATTTGCAAATTTTTATTTTCCTGCATCAAGTGTAATGTTTTTTTCAATACAACGGGAGGAAAACACACAGTCCCGCTCCGACCCAGGGAGGGAGTTTAATGTTTTCGTCCCGGAAGTATGAAAAAAATTATAACTTCAGAGTTCATGATCAATGGTCCAACAACCATTAGTTTTATAAACAATTATAATTATTGAGTCCAATTACTAATCATTACATTTTAGAATTCTTGGTAAAATAAACTTACGAACACTTAAATAAAGAAATTTGATAGCTTAACTCATTTATTTGATGTTTTTAAATTTTGTTACTATAATATTAGTTTTATTTTACATTTTACAGGACGTCCTACATTATTTAATAATGGAAAAGAGTGACACCTTTTTTATTCATCCGTCAAAAAAAGTGTTTTACTCATATACTTTTGAAATCAATCCAAAACTCATTTTTTAAACAACAAAAATTCAATATAGATATAACCATTTTCATACTCGACGGACCCATTTCTTTGTTGTTTTTAGACAAGCAGGTTTCAGTAAAAGTATCAATTTCTTTTTTTGAGTTATTACCTATTAATTTAAAATCCTAAAGAACAGTAGCCCTTCAATTGGGACTGAAACTGAGGTTATGGTGGGGAGTGCTGCCTATGCTGAGTCCAGGTACAGTTCCCCAAGCGGCGGTCATGTTGGATTTAGTGAATTACGTGCAATTTGGATAGAAACTCCCCGAGCGGTGGCCATGTTTTCATCCCCACCATGAATGCTGTTTCAGTCCCAATAGCGAGTAATTTCATACTCAACTGCTGCTAATGCATGTCGCTTCGTGTACTTTTATTTTGTTGAATTTTCAGTTAATAAAAATTTTTTCTTTGTACCACAAATTTATGCGAATTTTTTCCTTATACTTTGCTAAAAATTTGCAAATATTTTCATAATTACTTTTTGAGCAAGAATAGGTATTAAAATGTTTTGTAAATAACTTATATTACGAACATGAATGATTTTTTATCGCTCATCATTCAGTTTATATATTCATTCTCATTGTCTTAAACAACAAAGAAATGGGTCCGTCGAGTATGAAAATGGTTATATCTATATTGAATTTTTGTTGTTTAAAAAATGAGTTTTGGATTGATTTCAAAAGTATATGAGTAAAACACTTTTTTTGACGGATGAATAAAAAAGGTGTCACTCTTTTCCATTATTAAATAATGTAGGACGTCCTGTAAAATGTAAAATAAAACTAATATTATAGTAACAAAATTTAAAAACATCAAATAAATGAGTTAAGCTATCAAATTTCTCTATTTAAGTGTTCGTAAGTTTATTTTACCAAGAATTCTAAAATGTAATGATTAGTAATTGGACTCAATAATTATAATTGTTTATAAAAGTAATGGTTGTTGGACCATTGATCATGAACTCTGAAGTTATAATTTTTTTCATACTTCCGGGACGAAAACATTAAACTCCCTCCCTGGGTCGGAGCGGGACTGTGTGTTTTCCTCCCGTCGTATTGAAAAAAACATTACACTTGATGCAGGAAAATAATTAGCCAATCCCTAGCAAACCTTTTCCAGCACCCGGTGTGTAAAATACTATTCTTTGTTATTTAAAAAGATCAATTAACTACTGGTAAACTAGTCGGTATTTTACTTTTTGATTTCACTGTACTCAACTGTTAGTGTTGCGATAAATAAAAATTTCAAATTTCACACTTATGTAATAAGTGAAGTTCGAAAAATTTTATAGCATCTTAAAAAGGGTTACCGCCTTTTAGGATTATAATTTCTGAATCGTACAAAATTATATATAAATATTTAATTTCACATTTAAAATGATATTAAAATAAAAGAAAATTTTATTTATTGCATAGAAACTACATGATGAAAATTGGTTTGACAACAAAAGTTTTATTTTAGAGTAATCATCAACGAAAACAAATTATTTAAAAACATTGATTAACTATTGGTACACTATAAAACTCGTCGGAATTTTACTTTTTGATTTCACTGCACTCAACTCTTCGTGTTACGATTAATACAAATTTTCAAATTTCACACTTATGTAATAAGTGAAGTTCGAAAAATTTTATAGCATCTTTAACATTAAATAATTTCTGAATTGTACTAAATTAAATATTAAATTTCACATTTAAAATGATATTAAGATAAAAGAAAATTGTGTTTGTTACATAGAAAGTACATGAAAATCCTAAAGGGCGGTAGCCCTTCATTGATTTGACAACAAAATTTTTATTTCAGAGTAATCATCAATTAATTTAATCACTCTGGGAATACATTGAAAGTAAACGTTCATTTTTTTTTTTTTATTTCACTACAGTCACTTGTTTAAATGACGAACAATAATAATTTCAAATTATACGCATAATAAGTTATATCAAGTTATTTTTCGACTGCAAAAAACTAAATTTTTTATTTCTTAGTAAAAGGTCAATAAAGGCGCAAAAAAATATGATTGTAATTTAAAAGAAGATTGCATCTATAAAATAAATGTATAAAGTTTTTTGTAATGATGAATCTTTTTGTACTTTTAATTATTAATTATCGTACTAATAGTGAAGAAAAATTACTAAGATAAAAAATCAAATGAAGTAAAAGGGGTATATATTCTAGAGTAGATTGAAATTGAAAGATCGAAATGTATTCATATTAAAATTATTTTAAGTGTCTTTAAAAATAATTTAACTGAAAATAGGTTCTTTAAGTGTTAAATATATTTATTTTGTTATATCTACATAAAAACCACTCGCCGTAGATTTTTATTTATACTATTATTTGAATACACGCGGTATGAGAGTCGTGTGCAAGACTGCTGTGCGCATGCACGTGTTCTGAAGCTGCTGCCGAAGACCGACGGCGTAGCTAACTTCTCGTTCTGGTACTCGCGCGTACGGTCACGCGATGTATGCCTTATCGAAGCCAAGTATATTATTTTACTTAATAAACATTAATAATTGTTTTTAACCACACGGAACTCTTCTGAACGATCCTCAATCTTTTACTTACAACTCGGTAGCAGAGTGTAGTTTAGTTAACGAAAATTGTGGTAAGAGTAGTGAAAACACGTGCCCCCAAAAAGATCTTCTTTTCTATGATTTATATTTTAGAGTCATAGAAAATTAAAAATTTTGCTGTTATTAATTAGCTTAGAATATAAATTCTAGTAGGGCATTAATAGCCTGAAGATTTTATCCGTGCAAAAGTTGGTGCACGAGGATTAAAATTAGTAGAACCGCATGGCGCGTCGCAAGGTTGAGCGAGCGCATGGCGAAAATTGAGGTTAAGCACATGTTGAGATGATTTTTTTTGAAAATCGAGTCTTGAATTAAATGATCAAATAAAATGATTAATTGGATAAAAGACAAAATAAACAGTGAAGAGTCGAAATTTACGGAAATTTCTATTAGTAAAGAGAATAGAAATTAAGAAAGAGATTTCTAAGAGGTTTAATTAAAGTTTTGAGAGTAAATTTATACATAGAAGAGAGTATACAATTAAAACTGAAAATGGCTAAATATGCAAAAGTCGACGATAATTCAATTCCTATTTTTGATGGGATTGATTATGAGAACTGGAAGTTCATCTCATTTCATCCTTTGCGGATTTTAAAAAGGCATGCAATAATTTCAAAGCTGCCGGTGGTAAAATAATTGAAGAAGAAAAAATGCGTTATATGATTAATGCTTTACCTATAAGTTGTTGTTATATTGGTGATTTAATCGATTTAGAGCCAGCTAAAGACAGAACAGTGGATCTTGTAAAAGCAAAAATACAAGAGAAAAGCTTGAGTTAAAGTGAAATGAATAAAAAACCAAGTGTTAGTACTTTCAATGCAAAAATGAAAGGTACTTGTTTCCAATGCGGAAAATTCAGGCACTACAAAAATGATTGTCCACAACAACAACAAAGCAGCAACGGCAGAGGTGCTCACTCTAATCGAGGTAGAGGAGCTTAACACTATCAGCGAGGTCACCGAGACAACCAACGAGGCATCGGCAGAGGCGGTGTTCATCGAGGTCGAGGACGAGGAGGACATCGAGCAGCAGAGTCAAAAAATGAGCAACGCAGCGACACCGAGAGCTGGGCGACGGAAGTGCACGTGAACGTGAATAGTCTGAGTGATAATTAAAGTGAAAATAAAAATAAAATAAAGTTAGTGGTTGTACAGATCAAATAGTTAACAGTGAGGACTATTTTCGTGAGTATGTAAATCTAAAAAATCCAATTAATTTTAAGTTGCCAGATATAAAAACTATAAAAACAACGAAGTTAGGAAAAATTAAAATATTTTTTAAAAATATATAATAGAAGAATGTTTGTTTTGTTGATGGTATAAGAAAGAATATTTTGAGTATTTCTAGAATAAGTGAGTCTAGCACTGTTGTGATTAGAAATGAAAATGCAAGAATTTACAATCATAGGAAGTTGATAGCTATTGCAAATAAAATTGATAGCTTACACGTTTTGGATAGTTTTGTTAATAAAATTAAAGATAAAAATATTTATGCGAATACTTTGAAGTTAAGAGATAAAAAGAAATGGCATTGGGCTCTAGGCCATGTAAATTTTCAGTATTTAAATAAATTAGTTAAAAATAAACTGCTTGAAGTTCTGCTAGATAAATTAAAAAATGATATTTTGAAATGTGCGAACTGTATACAGAATAAAATGGCAAATGTACCATTTGATAATGAGAGAACTGAATCGTCGGAGATTTTGGAATTGATCCATTCAGATTTGAATGGTCCACATAAAACTACAATTTATTGTGGAGAAAAATATTTTTTGACTTTTATAGATGATTACAGCAAATGTACGAGAACTTACTGCATTAAGAGTAAAAATGAAACAGCAGGTTGTTTCGTAGAATATGTGAATTTAGTCGAGAATCTTTTCAGTAAAAACGTGTAAAAATAACGTTATGATAACGGGAAAGAATATTTAAATCACGAAATTTATAATTTTGTTAAATTTAAAGGTATTGAGTTGTCACCATGCCCAAGCTACGGACACAAATTGAACGGTGTAGCAGAACGATACAACAGATCCGCAATTGATATCGGTCTTTGTTTAGCCCGGGAGGCGGGAATTGATAACAGGTATTGGCCTGAATTTATAAAAACAGTCTCTTATTTGAAAAATCGTACAATTGCAAATACTCGGGAGAATAAAACTCCTTTTGAAATATTTTTTGGCAAGAAACCTAATGTGAAACATTTAAAGATTTATGGCAGTAAAGTTTTTGTGAGAATCCCTGAAGTTTTAAGGAAAGGTAAATGGGATGATAAAGCTAAAGCAGGTATTTTAGTAGGTTATAATAATGATGGCTATAGAGTTTTGTAAAATAACAAAGTAATGAATGCCAGACATGTTAAAGTAATCGAAAATAAGAAAGAATTAATTCGCATGGAAAAAATTAATATGAATGGGAATGAAAATGTTGATGAAGGATATTGTATTAATTTAAGATTAGAGAATGAAGATGATTCTGAGAGAGATGATGATGATGATGAGTATGAATTGGATGAAAATATTTCAAGCGAGCGTGATAATGTTGAAAATATTGATGAGGTGATTCATGAAAATATTGAGAGAAATGTAAAAAATGATGAGAATGAAAATTTAACTATCCCTAAAAGATAAAATAGGAAAAGAAGTCCTGTTCAAAGATACGGTATTCCTGTAATACATTGTATTTATGTCAATTATGTAAATGCAAATGTACCGAATACATTCGAGGAGGCGCTAAACTCCAATGAATCGAAAAATTGGCAAAAGGCAATGAACTCCGAAATTGAAAGCTTAAACAAAAACAAAACAAGGATAATTGTTGACAAACCTAAAGGTAAGAAAATAATTTATGTTAAATGGATTTATAAAAAGAAAAATGATGATACTTATAAAGCTAGACTAGTAGTTAGAGGTTTTCAACAGAAAGAATATTTGGAAAATGTTTATTCACCTGTCGGTAAAATGCAAACTTTAAAAATTTTATGAAGTTACAGTTGTGCGAATAATTTATTTGTGGAACAAATGAACGTTGAAACAGCACTTATAAATGGCAAAGTAAAATCCAAAGTTTACATTTATGAACCTAAAGGTTATGAAACTTGTAAAAATAAGGTTTGTAAATTATTAAAAGCTCTTCATGGTTTGCGAGAAAGTTCTAGAGCTTGGTACGAATGTTTTCATGCATGGTTTTATTGAAAAGTTAGGATTTGAATGAAGTAATTATGACTATTGTTTATATGTAAATAACAAAGGCAAAGATCCAATATATATTTTAGTTTTTGTTGATGATTTGTTGATTGCTTGCAAGGATATTGATAAGATCAGAGAGATTAAAGCTAGTTTGATGCAGAGATTTGTTATGAAAGATTTGGTTAAAATCAAGACTTATATCGGTATTGATGTAGATTATAGTGAAAATATGAAATTGATGACTTTAAGTCGAACAAGATATATTGAATCTTTGGCTGAAAAATATAATCTTGAGAATGCGAAATTATATGAAACTCCTATGAAGAGTAATTTGAAATTAAATCAAGCAACAGAAGTTGATGAAAGAATAAAATATCGAAATTTAATTGGCGGATTATTATATATTAGCACAGGCACTAGACCTGATTTTACTTATAGTGTTAATTATTTGAGTAGATTTCAAAGTTGTTATGATCAAACACATTATAAATATGCTTTGAGAATTTTAAAATATCTGTATAAGACTAAGAATTTAAAATTAGCATATAATGGTAAGAATGTAAATAGAGTAAAATTAGATTGTATGGTTGATTCAGATTTTGCAGGTGATAATATAAATAGAAAATCAACAACCGGTTTTGTAATTAGACTTTTTGGAAATTTGATTTATTGGAAATCGCGAAAACAGAATGTAGTGACAAAATGTTCAACTTTTTCAGAATATACTGCTTTATCGGAAGCAGTAACTGAAATTTTATTTCTAAAAAATTTGTTGAATGAATCGTTAAATTTGAGGATAGAAAAACCGATAAAAATTTATGAAGATAACTTCGTGCGCATGCGCGTGTTCTGAAGCTACTTCCGAAGACCAACGGCGTAGCTAACTTCTCGTTCTGGTACTCGCACGTACGGTCACGCGATGTATGGCTTATCGAAGCCAAGTATACTATTTTACTTGATAAACGTTAATAATTGTTTTTGACCACACTGAACTCTTCTTTAACGATCCTCGATCCATTATTTACAACAAATTTAATTTTTTATTTTCAGATACCTCAACGTGAGGCATGTATAGTTGAAGGCGTTTCAATTTTATGGATTCGTGTGCACCAATATTTGCTACATTAGTTAATAGTATATTACTTAACTAGGCAGTATGAATGGGAAACGTCTCAGATCGCATGAAATTGTCGTCCGAGGCGTAGCCGAGTGTGACAAACATGTGATCTGAGACCTTCCCATTCAGGTGCCTAGTTGAGTATGCTATTTTTCCGCACGACGGCGCCGGGAAGCGCTACTGACTGTAGCGGCAGCGGCAGGGAAGTAGCGCTTCCCGGCCGGAGTGCGGAAAATTTGTTTTTAAATTAAAAATTAATTCGTTTCGAGCATTGAATTGAATTTTTTTTTTTTTCATTTTCACAGAAACCAAAAACGAGATCTAAAGGAATTATACCTAGTACTTTACCCTTAGTTTCTTTTAACCAAACTGCACTTCTCTGCCTCCCATCGTGATTTTCTGTATTCAAAAAACTTAGTGGATTATCTCTATCTAGGCAACAAAATCCTTTCATAGCTGTTTAAACACCTGGGTTAATACACGTATCAATTTCCAATCCATTTAGCTCATAGCGTATTTTATCAAAAAGAAAAGAAATGAATTATTGTAGATCCAATCTTGTGGATCAAAAGGTTTGCCTTTTTCAGGTGAAATTTTATACTCTATGTAGAGGGTAAGCTTTGCTCGGTAAAGTTATTAAATCCTGATATTGAATTACAATTCTAACTTCTTCTCCAGGATCTAATGTCGTGCCTGCGTACGGATTGTAAGCATGATGTTGAATTTTCGTTATTCTATCATCAACAAATGGTGTTGACTTTACATCAAGCATTTCGTAAACAGCTGCCATCTTTCAACACTTGTAATCCCAAAGATTTTAAATAATTTACGTTTTTTCGTGTTAAATTACCTCCTCGCTGCTGCTTTAGCTGCTGCTGCTGATTGAAAGGTTTTTGCTTTATGTTGTTGAAATGCATTTTCACCGTATGTCATGTTTCAGAGGAATCTCAAACATAACTGACCACAATTTTTACTTCTCCAATCTTGATATCTCTTGTAATTTTAAAATATTTTTGCATTTTTACCAAAATATTTCAATAATTTTCGAGGCGGATGTAAATTTCCAAATGAATCAAAATAATAAACAACATTGAATATTTTTATGTAAGCGACCTAATGAGTGCCCCTATTATCATCCAAAATGATTATTGCAGATTTACATGGGTAAGGAGGAAAAGCTAAAAAATTTCCTTTGCTGTAAACACCTCGAAAAAATGGAATTTGTAACTTTTTAACTGATGCTTTTAACTCTAAATTACTTGTACTATGATTGGGTTTAATCATTTCTTTTTCTTGTAACCGTTTGCTCGATGCTGATGCACAGCAGGAGGTTTAATTACTCTTTTCTTTTCTTGTCGCTTTTTAACAACTTTTCCTCCTCCTTACTGCTGCTTTTTTATCTTCTTTATTCCTTCTCCTCCGACTCGTTTGTTGCTTTTTTTTTCTTCATTTTCTGCTTTTTTCTCAGAGCAGCGATAAATGTATCTAGTACCTTCATGGTGATGAGAGAGCAAATGCACAATTATACGGCGTTGACGATGATGATCATGATGATTAAGAGTTCTCTTGCAGCTGCTCCTGTGTTAACTGGCCAAAAGTTGGCGATGGTTTTACAAAAACAAGAGAAAAGTTAATTTTAAATAATTACAATTGAAAATTTAAGAACTACCTGAAAAATTCCAAAAACTTGTTATAACTTCTTCTCCGGTTGCTCTAGCTCATTTAAACTCTGACATTTTCCACAGTCTTTAATGAAAGGTGGAGGACCGTCAATTTGAGTGCGACCAGTAATGTAGTGATTGAGACATGGTTTGCAGGCTGCCACTTCAGAATCAAGTATTGGCAGAGGATCGAGTCTTTCCCACAATTCCTCAATGTATTTCTCAAAGTGGTTTACAAGAACATACTTTGAAATGTGCTTCAATTCGAAATCGATTATGGCCTTGAAAGAAAAAGAGAAAACATTGGCCGAATAAACTAATAAGCAGAGAATGGCTTTGAGAAATGGAGAAGAGAAAATGTCCGCGTGCATATAGACACATGCACCGAACAAAGAGAATCTACAGTAAATTAATTACTGAACGGATACAAAGTTGAGTGGTTCAAGTAAATTATTGTTACTTGAACCAAAATACCTGGAGATGTCCGCTGAAGGTATTTCAAGAGAGTGTCCAGAAGAAGAGCCCCTTTTAGTGAGCCTGTTGGCCCGCCAATACAATGAAGTTGCCGGTGAGCACGCCTGCCGGTTGAATAATGATTGCTGCAATAATTACTGATTGCAGCAACCTAGATGAGCTGGACCACCAGCGCACTTCACAGATTCACTCACAACAAAAAACAAACGATAAGATGAGCTTGAAAAACCCAAGAAAAAGCTTAACTTGAACTTAAGTCAAGAGAAAATTCTCTGCAGCGTGCTGTAAAGAGCGCCAAACGGGAAAAGAATAACGAGCAGCAGGCCCCCGCAAGGCTGGCGGCGTCAGCGACAGCAGCAGCGGCAACCGCCCCACTCTGATGTTAAATTTTGCAACATGCAGAAAAGTAATTTTATAAAAACGGGACGTGCTAGTGGCATGCGGTTTGTTGTAAATTGAAGAAGAGCGTTCAAACTGTATAGGAAAAGTCAAAAAGTTAATGATTTTTGCTTATTTCGGGGTAAAAAATAAATTTTAAAAAAAGGTTATGTTTGCCTGTAATGCTACCAATTGAAAAACGTTCTAAGACATATTGTAGAAGTTTTTTTGGATTTTTTCAAAGCAAATTCGTGAAAATTTGATGTATAAATACTATTGAATAATTCTTGAACCAAGTATCCCATAAAAATATACGAAACTACCTCATTAATAGGCATATTGATAAAAGAGATTATTTGACTAAAAATTCATCTTTCAGTTTCAATGAAGCAGGCTCAAGGTACTCGATGAACAAGCTGCAGGTGGGGGGACTACCAGGAAGCTGGACTACGAAAGGTCGTGAAGAAAGTCCAATACTGCGTGCTGAGGAATCCTTGAAAATTGAAAAGAGTAATAATTTTCAATGGTATATAGTTGACTTGAATTGATAATTAAACTTAATTGAAAAGAGATAAACTAAACTTGAGTTTGTGTTTAAGGAAACAAACAGAATTAAAGTTTAAGATGAGGTAAAAAATGTAAATAAAGTTTTGAGTTAACTTTATAGCTGAGTGAAAAAGGTAAACAAACAATATTTGAGGTTAAAGTAAAGTGAATAAAAGGTTACTTCACTTTGCAACTTGAGTGCTAAACAGAAGTAAAAAACAGTTAGTTTTGAGATGAAAAACTAAGAAAATCAAATGTGGAACAAATACACCAGATAATTTGATCCATCGACGCTAGGCTGTTTACTTTACGAAACTCCTGTTTGTTGCGAGCGATGCTGTCTGTTATCTCTCTCGCTCCTACTGGCGGCTGCAATCCGCACGACGCGTAGAGGGACCTACGACGGCTCGTAGTTGTAATGAGGTAAGGAGGGTGTATCACGCTGCTGCTACTGCTGAGCTGCTGGTGGGCCATGACGTCACCTTCTCCTTTCCGGCATTGCTGCCTCGTGGTTTGCTCTTGTTAAAGATAGCCACCCTGCTCTTGAATTTTGACGTTGGCGGCGTCCTTGCCTTTGTGTTCGGTGATGGCTGTCGGTCAAATTACCGACGCAATACATGTAGTTCATTTCTTTTTTTTCTTTCTAGGATTCTACCATGGACGACGCAACACGACAGAAACTTTGTTTGCGGTCGTTTTTTTCTTGAACTTTTTCGTGCAAGACGAGGCACGACAGACACTGTATTTTTAAATATTTATTAATTTTTTCACTGGTTCACTCATTGAAACTCGCACTACACTTTTTGTTGCGTAGTTCATTCGGCTCGGTTAGAACAAAATGTTTGGAATTAAGCTGAGTGGCCTGTATTAAATATAAGGAATAAATTACCGTTATCGCGAGGGAGTGGGAAAGTGAAATGAGGGTAGTAGAAAAGCAAAAAACTGAGGTTTAATGTTGAACTTTACTTAACTATTTATTGAACGCTATATATACAAATGAGGAGAGAAAGCTCAGCGTTTTGGCCGGGAGTCTCTAAGCCTCGGGTAAGTTGGGTGAATTCGTCGTCGATAAGCGAACGATCTTCGACGACGGGTTGAGTCCTGCGACGCGTGTTTGCGGCATCACGGTTGCAGCACGACTGGTGCGGGCGGAAACTGGTCGCTCCGCGGAGCTCTGGCGTGAGTCACTCGGATGACCAATTCCATAGTGAAAAAGAGGCGGTTAATCTTGAACACGTGCTTTCAAGAGTGTCCTGGACTATTATGTATCCACTTCAGCAATTGCTAAGCGGACATGCTCAACTTCTTAAGTCTACAAATTAACTTGTATTAACTTGTATATAATCTTTTGAAGAAAAAAAATACCCAAAATAAGGTTACAACATGGTTAGTTAATTTTTTTACGTTTAAAGTCGATAAAAATTGTTTAAACAACGAATTTCAGCATGTCCATTATTTGGTTCACTTTTATTACGCTTGCCGAAATGTTGGACACACTGTCAAGAATTCGGGCAGAGTGCAGTATATTCTGGACATGTCTTAAGTAAAAGAAGCTTATAAACTTATTGCTTTAAAAGTTATTACATGACTAAAATAATAAAATTTGTACTTTTCAATGATATTAAAACAGTACTACTTTATTAATAAGAATATTTTTGAAATTTATTTCTAGTTTTTTCATAGTTCATTAACATAACCTCAAAAGATTGCGGGACACATTAGGATACACTGTCCAGAATTCGAGCCGAGTGCGGTATATTCTGGACACATGTTAAGTAAAAGAGGCGCGGTCTTATTAACATAACCTTAAAAGTCAATTTTAAATGTTGGAATGACATCAACTAATTTTAAAGTACACGGTAAAAAATTTAGGTTAGTGGCCGAAGTACACTAGTGCTGTTGCCGCCTAGGCGGTGTGAGTCAGCAGGCGAACTAGCCGAGGCGTACACAGGGATGCTCAAAGTAGTTGGAACACTACACCAGTGTAGCGGGCTGCGGACCTGCCGCATTTCAAAAGTGCGATTTTGAAAATGAAAATAAAAGAACCGACAAACCTAAAACCTCAAAAACGCTGTACGCAGAGAGTAATAAATTATGTTACTAATTAAAAAATAGATAAATAAGTAACTGACAAGCCTAAAACCCCAAAAACGCTGGGCGCAGCTAGTAATAAATTATTTTACTAGCCAATAAATAAATAAATCAACAAGCGAAAAAACTTGAAGCACAAATACGGTTGGCTGTAAGATAATTAATTAATTCAGTCAATAAACAAATTAAAATCAATAATCTCAAAATTGACTATACTACTTAAGTCTACTTGCATTTTTGTTTTTATGAGCGGATATGATTCGCATTATTATTTTCTATAAAACTTTCGAGAGCTAATCACTGCAATCTAAGGTGGCAAAATGATTGCAGATTTCACAAAATTTTAAATGATTTCAAATTTTTTCAATATAAATTTCTAATGATTTCGAAAGAATTCAAGATTGATTTCATAGGATTTGAGAATTAATTTTAAAAAACTCGTTTATTTGATAAAAAATATTCCAAAACGCAGGTTAGTTATAAAACATAAATAATATCATAATAAGTTATCTTTGAGTCTTAAGATATCAAAAATCCTAGTCGAGTTTGATAAATAATTCAATTTCAGCCGATCAGCGTATATAACAATAATAATTTATTAAGTATATGAGATTAAGATTTATAATGAAGCGTCGAAGGGGCACAACTTAAATATTAATTCCAAAATTAACTTGACAAGTAAATCGGGTAGTCTAGTGGCTATGGTCGCGGCAAGCTATATAGCTGTCACAGGTCCAAATCCCAATACTTTTTTTTTTTTTTTTAATTTTTTACTTGCATACAAAATGAGTTGTTAATTTTGTATCCACGTATAACTTTCGATAAAAATTAAAAATTAAAAAAAAATCGATAATCTCTAAATTATATTACTAAAGTCTACTTAATTTTTGTTTTAACTAGCATCTCTCAGCGCGCACGCGCGCACATTATTTTATTATTTTTTTTATTTTTGAAAAATAAAAAATTAATTTTGACTCATAAGAGAATATGAAAAATTTTATCAAAGCCTTTTCTAAATTAATATAAGTACTATTTTTTATGAGACTTTTTTGAGTCAATATTTTTAAAATTTCGAGAAAGCGAAGTTTTTGTTTTAAGAAAAAAAATTCAGATTGGGGACTGATGGAAACAAATATAAGTTGAAAAACTTACAATTTCAACACATATCCTCATGAAAATTTAATTATTTTTCTTTCGTTAAAAAACTAAATATTTCGGTGTAAAGGAAATAATAGTTGGGGGCCATTCAAATTACGTAGCGCTAATTTGGGAGATATAGGCTCCGTAACGGTAACATGAAAACATTTTATAAAAAATATTTATTTTAACTTAATAGATTAAACTTTAAATAAACTATGAATAAAATGTTTTTTATGATACTATCATACACACATCATATTTTAGATAATATATAATTTTGATAAAATAAAGAAACAATTATGTAAAAGAATGATTGTAAATATTTTAGTTAATATTTTAATTCAAATTATAAATTACAATTCAAGTTTTTTAGTTATTTAAATCTTCTTTAAATACATAGATAAATGTACTTGATTTAAAAACTTCTAAATTTGCTCAAAGAATGAAAGCAAACTCTCAAAAAAATCTTAGATTCATATCGTATAATCAGATATTAAGAAAGATGAAAAATATACCGATTTCAGTAATTCTGTAGTGTATTTAGACGATCTGAAAATTAAAAAAAAATGGTTTCGAACTCAGAAACATGTGTAAGCAGAGGAGAGTAAAAAATTAGGGATCCTGTTTCTAAATCTCTCCTAAGAGTCTACATGTATGTCCACATTTGAAAGACTTTAATTGGTAAAAAAAAGATAAAAATTGCAAAATCAAGTTTCAATTTTTCTAGTTTTTACAGTGAATTCATAGTGGACGGTGTACAAAGATATTAAGCGTAATATTTATGAGTATCAACGTACAGCTTATTAGCCTGAAATTAATTCATGACGTTTTGAAAATTCGTAAAAGTAATGAACCGAAACTAGAAATCATATGCGAATCTTTTGCTCAAACTTTCGATTTTTAAAAATAATTTTAAAATGAATGAGGAGTAAAATGTTAACTGTTGAATTTAAAAAATTGTTTTTTGACATAGACCGTAAAGTCTTAAAAAAGTTTCATTAAATTTCTTCAAGTATTTTATGCATTATAATTTTTAGACATTACAAACAAAGTCTTAAAATTAGCTCAGCCATAGAGTTACTTGAAGTTTGATCGAGTTGATGTACAAAAAATTAAAATAGAGTAAAAGAAAAAATTTTGTTTTAGTAAGGGATCCAGGTACTCATAGCGAAGTTTTTAAATAAAAATTTGATGCCGTAAGTCTGAAAATCGTGAAAATATAACCCTGAATACCGATAATTAAATTTTTTTACTCCTGCGCCATCTGATAGTAGAAGTTGGAACCCGATAACCCAATAACCCAATAACCCAATGAATTGGGTTATTTAAATTTGCCAAGCTCGGAATTTGCCAAGCTTGGAATTTGCCAAGCTCGGAATATGTCGAGCTAAGCTCCAAGCTGAGCTATTCCAGGCTCCGAGCTATCAAGCTAAGCTCCGAGCTGAGCTATGCCAGGCTCCGAGCTATCGAGCTGAGCTATGCCAGGCTCCGAGCTATCGAGCTGAGCTATGCCAGGCTCCAAGCTACCTGATTTGTTAGAAAAAGAGCATCAGTACACCAAGAGAACATATCGCATCAGTAGTAAGCAACCGATCGGTAAGGCTTGCAACCTGTAACCTTTTGTTTTAGCTGTTCTCCTGATCGGATCTATTTTTTAAAGCCGAAATTTTCTTTCAAACACTAATGCTATTCTTATTAATTGATTTTTTCATTCATAATTTTACTCAATTTAGAGTTTGGTTAGCGTTTAGCAGTCCCAAGAGTGCATAAACACGAGATGGTGATACTAGTGCGCTTTGCATAAAAAGTATGAAATCTACCGTATGCATATAACCAAAATAATCAGAAGTTATAATTAGTAGTAACTTTATTTAAAGTTGTTTAATTTGTTATATTAGAAAAAAGAAATTATCACTTTTTTGAACTAACTAAATAACTTATTTCAAAGCATTTCTTCCACGCCAAATTTAGTAATACTTTTGATCGTACTCATATTCCAGCCTTTTTTCTTTTTATAGACGAGTTTTTAATACGCAGAGTTGAAAAAAAAAAAAAAAAAAAAAAAAAATCAGGAAAAGGGAAAAAAATGATGATTAAATTTTAAATAGTAAGAACTGATCTTTTGATATTTTTCCATTATGCATTCCTAGTAAGTGATTAACATCGCAGCCGTTCCTATGGAGACGCGGTGGCTTCGCTACCACGCCTTTCAACTATACCTATATGTTAACTATACCTATTGCTTCAGCTCTGTGTAAAGTGCGTCAGAGTTTCGGCTCCACGTTGCGGCGTTCATGCAAGATATAACGAAACAACCAGTACAAACCAAACAATCTCGTAATTGAATTTGGATTTTTTTTTTATCACAGTATTATTTATTGAGCGTGAAAAAATGACACTAACGAAAAAAAATTATTTAAACGTTTCAATGAATTTTTTTTTACCAGAAAGAGCGGTTGAAAAAAGTGTAAGATTTTTTTCGGTTTTCTCCTATTATAATAAGAAAGTGTCTAGGTACCATCGCCGTGTACCGTATTCGGTGCACGGTTCACGGTACCAAATAAGAGTTATTTTAGACACTCTGTGAATTTAATTGGGTTATTTAGGATGGGCAATTTGATTTAAAGTAAAAACTAGTAGTTTTTTAAACTTAAGTGGGTTATTTGGGATAAATTATAGGATTTAAAGTAAAAAGCTACCGTGTACCGTGTACCGTGTGCGGTACACGGCGATGGTACCTAGACACAACCTTATAATAAGGCCCAGTAAAAAAAAAAAAAAAAAATTTAACGAATTTTTTCTCAAAAATATGCATTGCAACCTTATGATGGGTCGAATATAAATGTTGTAGCTTTTTGTTTAAGGAATCACCTGGAATTTTTTGAGGAAATCAAACGGTTGAATCAAAATTGCGTAAGTTTCCTCAAAGGCGCCTTGCATTCACAGCAGAGAGTGAAAATCACTCACCATAAAAGCGCTACCGCGCTTTAGGATTGAAACGTGAACAAAATCAACTCTTTTATCATCATTTTTATTATTACCACAAGCACTGACAAAAGAAAGCACTTCAAAATCTACGAAGAAAAATTCGAGTAAAACATCATTTTTTTTGTTGAAAACTTATTAAGTTAGAAAAAATAAAAATAAAAAATGATTAGCATTTTCAGAGTAAAAACTGTATAAAACAAATAAAAAGTATTCAACATTAACCCGCAAAATCTGAAAATTATTTTCTAACTTAAAAATCTGATAAGAATAATTATTTTTGTAGTAATTGGACAAGTATAACAGAAGTTGTCAGGAGTCATAAATTCAGTTTTTCAAATTTAAAAAAGTATTCAAAATTTTTTTTTTTTAAGGATTTAAATTTAGCATAAATTTTTTTTAAATTAATTTCAATTAAAAATAAAAATTTATATTTCATTATGGTTTAAATTATGTTTAATTAATAAAATAGTTTTTGGTACATACTAAATTGTTTTTTTTAAATAAAAAAAAATAATGTTTAGGGTGAACTGAAACGTTAGCTATCAGCTGAAAAAGCATTTCTTAAAATTTGAGGCTAATTTTTATCGTATGTTAATTTTTTTGGACTCTAAATGTAGCTTATGATGTCAGTTTGCGGGCTAAAGAGCTAGTTTTTTAATGTTTTTTTATTTTCAAGTATTTTTTTATATTCAATCCTAACACGACCCGCATTACTTTTGGCAGTATTTAAATATTATTAAATGGTTAATAAAAATAAAACAACGTTTTAATTTTATGTGATCTACACAATTTATTTAAAATGGTAACATGTTTCGACGACTAAGCGTCTTTATCAAACCGAGTACAATATAATACAGTATTATATATTATAAAATAAAACGTTGTTTTATTTTTATTAACCATTTAATAATTGCTATGGATCTGCATCAAGTATCACCTGATCAAATTAAAAGTATTTAAATATTAGTTTTACAAATAATAATAGAAATTGTAAAAAAGGGCTCTTTAGCGCGCAAACTGTCATCAAATAAAAAGCTATATTTAGTGTCCAAAAAATTAACATTTGATAAAAATTAGCCTCAAATTTTAGGAAAAACTTTTTCAACTGAGAGGTTAACTTTGGCTTTGCTTTCGCCTTAATCAACCAAAAAAATTACCATTATTTTTTACTTGATAATAAACTTCTTTTACAATAGGGAAGATGACGAATTTTCAGAAATATTTTTTTCTTAAAATTCTCGATTTTTAATGATTTTTCGAATCATTTTTTGATCAACATTACCGAAGATATAATTTTTTAAAAATTAATAATTTTGACATCATTGCTCTAATTTACACGGTTAGTATGTCTATACATATCAGTATTTCAAGACTTCAAAAGTCAATAACTCCTTTGATTTTTACCATTTTATTGGTTCTATTTTATCAAATTTTGGCAGAGTTATGAAGAATTCTGAAGAAATATCATTGAATAAAAAATTGCAAATCTCGTTTTGCTTGATCAGGTTATAGACCAATAAATTGAAACACCTTAAGGGAGAGTTCTGGTGAAATTTTTTCAAAAAATCGAAATTTTTTCTTTCTTATTTTGGGTGGTACAAACATCTTAGAATACTGTAAAATTAGTTTCAAAAGTTTCCAAGGTCTAGAACAGGTATGAAATGGGGTGGAGCTCCTCTGCCGTCCGAGAGTTGGGGGAGGGGGGGGGGGGAGTGCTGAGGCTGAGAAAAGTGCTACTACAGCATCAAAAGAGCACAGAATAGCAGTAAGAAATGCTAGATCTTTGGAAAATGATCTCCTAGAGGCCGAAGAAGGAGTTATGTAAGGTGCCGGAATCGCCGAATAGGTAAAAATCACTTTTTTTCATAATTTTTTACGAATCAAAACTTTAAATGCGTTTTTCTCGAAACTGCATATTTTTGACTCAGTCACACTGCCATTTTAACAATTTTCAACGAATCAACTTAAATTTTGGACAGGATGTTCCTTGAATGTGTCATTTTCGTGTGAACCTCAATTTTTAAGATTCATCAACAATTGACTAAGTTATAAACAATTTAAGTTGCAAAATTCTGGTCAAAAAAAACAAAAGTCCGCCATTTTGTTTTTTTTCAATAAAAATGTTTGATTTTGGTTCACACGATAGCCAAAACTATACAGATTATAACATAATTTTTTTTTTCATTTCAGAGTAACCGTTTCAGAGATAAAATGTGACCGGTTTTCGAAAAGGGCGACATTCAACGGCCATTTTCTCATACGCTATTTTGTAAAAAAAAAAAAAAATTTTTTTGTAAAGTTGATTACTTGTAAAACATAATAAAAAAATTTCAAGCAATAAATATTTTTTTTACTATAAAAAAAAAAATCATTGAAAAAAACCCTGATTTCACCAGAACCCTCCCTTAAATTATTTAAATATCACTTCTTTTTGTTAGATTAACTATGACAAAAACCCTCCCAGATTGTTTTACTTGGCAAGGTTTTTTTTAGGGGTACATATTATTAGATATATACATATCTAATCGTTTATATATTCTAGGCGATATTACATACTATACATGTATACATACACACATATATGTATATAGATATGTACAGTGGTCACTATCCGGCCTTCGGCCGAAGGCCGGATAGTGACCACTGTACTTGCCACATTAAAAATTACAAGAGCAATCATATACCCTCTTTAAGCGCAAATTACGCTGCAACCATAATGAAACATAAATTTTTATTTTTAATTGAAATTAATTTAAAAAAAATTTATGCTAAATTTAAATCCTTAAAAAAAAAAATTTTTGAATACTTTTTTAAATTTGAAAAACTGAACTCCTGACAACTTCTGTTATACTTGACCAATTACTACAAAAATAATTTTTCTTATCAGATTTTTAAGTTAGAAAATAATTTTCAGATTTTGCGGGTTAATGTTGAATACTTTTTATTTGTTTTATACAGTTTTTACTCTGAAAATGCTTATCATTTTTTATTTTAATTTTTTCTAACTTAATAAGTTTTCAACAAAAAAAATGGTGTTTTACTCGAATTTTTCTTCGTAGATTTTGAAGTGCTTTCTTTTGTCAGTACTTGTGGTAATAATAAAAATGATGATAAAAGAGTTGATTTTGTTCACGTTTCAATCCTAAAGCGCGGTAGCGCTTTTATGGTGAGTGATTTTCACTCTCTGATGTGAAAGCAAAGCGCCTTTGAGGAAGCTTACGCAATTTTGATTCAACCGTTTGATTTGCTCAAAAAATTCCAGGTGATTCCTTAAACAAAAAGCTACAACATTTATATTCGACCCATCATAAGGTTGCAATGCTTATTTTTGAGAAAAAATTCGTTAAATTTTTTTTTTTACACTATGCCTTATTATAATAGGAGAAAACCGAAAAAAATCTTACACTTTTTTCAACCGCTCTTTCTGGTTAAAAAAAATTTCATTGAAACGTTTCAATAATTTTTTTTCGTTAGTGTCATTTTTTCACGCTCAATAAATAATACTGTGATAAAAAAAAAATCCAAATTCAATTACGAGATTGTTTGGTTTGTACTGGTTGTTTGGTTGTATCTTGCATGAACGCCGCAACGTGGAGCCGAAACTCCGACGCGCTTTACACAGAGCTGAAGCCATAGGTATAGTTAACATATAGGTATAGTTGAAAGGCGTGGTAGCGAAGCCACCGCGTCTCCATAGGAACGGCTGCAATGTTAATCACTTACTAGGAATGCATAATGGAAAAATATCAAAAGATCGGTTCTTACTATTTAAAATTTAATCATCATTTTTTTCTCTTTATCTGATTTTTTTTTTTTTTTTTTTTTTTTTTCAACTCTGCGTATTAAAAACTCGTCTATAAAAAAAAAGGCTGGAATATGAGTATGATCAAAAGTATTACTAAATTTGGCGTGGAAGAAATGCTTAGAAATAAGTTATTTAGTTAGTTCAAAAAACTGATTATTTCTTTTTTCTAATATAACAAATTAAACAACTTTAAATAAAGTTACTACTAATTGTAACTTCTGATTACTTTGGTTATATGCATACGGTAGATTTCATACTTTTAATGCAAAGCGCACTAGTATCACCACCTCGTGTTTATGCACTCTTGGGACTGCTAAACGCTAACCAAACTCTAAATTGAGTAAAATTATGAATGAAAAAATCAATTAATAAGTATAGCATTAGTTTTTGAAAGAAAGCTTCGGCTTTAAAAAATAGATCCGATCAGGAGAACAGCTAAAACAAAAGGTTACAGGTTGCAAGCCTTATCGATCGGTTGCTTACTACTGATGCCATATGTTCTCCTGATGTACTGATGCTCTTTTTCTAACAAATCAATTCCTTAAAAGGGGCTAAAAAGTTCCGAATGTTCTCACCGAGGGTGAGCGGACCATCCTGGGCTTCCAGAGTATCCATGCTAACGTGGCTCGGAGCCCGGCGTCAAAGCTTGGAGCCTAGCTTAGGAGCTCGGAACCTAGCGTGGGAGCTTGAAGCTTAGCTCGGTAGCTTGGAGCCTGGCATAGCTCAGCTCGATAGCTCGGAGCCTGGCATAGCTCAGCTCGATAGCTCGGAGCCTGGCATAGCTCAGCTCGATAGCTCGGAGCCTGGCATAGCTCAGCTCGGAGCTTAGCTTGATAGCTCGGAGCCTGGAATAGCTCAGCTTGGAGCTTAGCTCGACATAGTCCGAGCTTGGCAAATTCCGAGCTTGGCAAATTTAAATAACCCAATTCATTGGGTTATTGGGTTATTGGGTTATCGGGTTCCAACTTCTACTATCAGATGGCGCAGGATTAAAAAAATTTAATTATCGGTATTCAGGGTTATATTTCCACGATTTTCAGACTTACGGCATCAAATTTTTATTTAAAAACTTCGCTATGAGTACCTGGATCCCTTACTAAAACATAATTTTTTCTTTTACTCTATTTTAATTTTTTGTACATCAACTCGATCAAACTTCAAGTAACTCTATGGCTGAGCTAATTTTAAGACTTTGTTTGTAATGTCTAAAAATTATAATGCATAACATACTTGAAGAAATTTAATGAAACTTTTTTAAGACTTTACGGTGTATGTCAAAAAACAATTTTTTAAATTCAACTGTTAACATTTTACTCCTCATTCATTTTAAAATTATTTTTAAAAATCGAAAGTTTGAGCAAAAGATTCGCATATGATTTCTAGTTTCGGTTCATTACTTTTACGAATTTTCAAAACGTCATGAATTAATTTCAGGCTAATAAGCTGTACGTTGATACTCATAAATATTACGCTTAATATCTTTGTACACCGTCCACTATGAATTTACTGTTACGATAAATATACTAATGGAACTGCAATTGATTAAATTCATATTTAAACGCCAAAACAGTCTAAAATATGTTTATTTAAACCCTTATTTTTCTAAATTCAGAGGTAAAAAATACTCTCTTGCTCGAGGTGCCCTTACTTGACACGGCCCTGCTCGGGTGAGCTTTTTGAAGATGTATCTTATTACCCAAATTTTTGCTTCTAGAAAAAAAACTTTTGCAAAATAATTTTTTGGTGAATTTTATCCGAAACATCAAGTTAAACAGTTACAGAGGAAATTATTTTAAAAATACATTCAAACCATGTTAAAAATTTTAAAATATTTTTTATAAGATTGCCAAAGATTTGATGGTCAAGGTCTGAAACCTCGCAGAGAGATTTTATTTTTTAAATCTCTCAAATAAGAAATATTGTGTAAAGCTCGATGTAAGGGTTCTGATCGAATTCTCCATACCAACTTGCAACATAGTTTTACTTCATAGTTTTATAATTTTTTCACTATTTTTATAAAATTTTAAGGCTAATGCACTGTACAGCCACCCTAAGGAAAAGAGTATGTAACTGCATGAGGGTTAGAAATTGAGATTTTAAATTTATTAAGTATAATTTCATCTTATTTTTTGAATTTTCTTAACTCGAAGTTATAATGAATTTTAGAAAATTGATGATTTGTTAAAGTTAACCTCATGACCTACGAATCAAAAATTTCGAATTATTTTACCATAGCACATAATTTTACGTAATGTTTCGACAAATATTTTTGATGACTTATATAAAATGTTTGAAATTTTCATCAGTTGATATATATTAGCTGATGAATCAGCAAATCCGCAAAACTCTTATTTTCACAGTCCCAGTAAAAAGGTTTAAGACAATATTTTTTTTATGTCTAATGAAACAATTATTTAGATCCACACTTTTTGAGATTGTGGAAACAAATATTTGTTATACATATATTTATAAAAGCTGAAAAGTTTATGCAAATCCTTTTATAAAAGAGAGCTATCGCCATCTTGCGTAAGATTTTTATTCGTGAGCTGATTGGTGAAGAAGTTTTTAAAATATTCGAAAAGTGCATTTTGAGGTTACTCTTATTGTTTTTTCCTATGCGCGCTTGAAGCGCGTTCAGAACAGCTAGTGTTTAAAAAATAAGATTTTATCCTGTAAAACGCAAGAAAACGCTATGTCCGGAACTAAGTTTTGAAAATATTATCTGCTGTAACTTTTTCAGGCAATCTTTTTACATATTTAAATTAGTGGAGGTATTAATAGTGTGTTCGAGGAATGCTTTACGACCAATAAAAAGATGGTGCCTGTATTTATCGAGAAATGACATAACTTCAAAAATGTGTACACACGTTTTCGATAAAAATAAATAACCTATTTTTTCGAGTTTTTGCAGGTTCAGGCATTATTCAAACGCTATGAATGTACATTCGTCTGAAACTACATACTTTGACGAATAATTTAAGACCAATACAAATAATGTGCTTTCAAAAAAAGCTATTGTTTACATCGTATTATTCTGAAAAATTCGAGCGTGAATTCTTGTAAAAAATTTTATTTTCAGCTGGCACATCCACAGATTAAAAAAAAGTCTCTCAATTTAAGAGTGAACAATAAAACATGACTTGATTTAATTAAGATGGTATCAAGGTTTCCTGGGTTGAAAAAAAGAATACGGAAAATTATTTTTCAGCTTTCAGTATTATTGTAAGTTAAACTTAAATTCTAAAATGTAGAAAGAGTAAATGCAAATTTAAAAGATAGCCCGACCATTATTAATTTAACAGTTTCAAAGTAAATCCACTAAAACTACTCTCCCTACTATCTCCTTCCCCTTTACGCTAATTCTAACTTATGCCCTAACTAATGAATACCTATCATTAAAGAATAATAACACATGATAACAATTATTGAATAATTTCATTTTAAATCTTTAAGTCACTTTTCACTACATCTCAATGTTCTCTTCCATATTTACGGTAACATCTTCCCGTAATAGCTTCTTCTCGTCCTTTGCGCTGATGTCATAGGTTTCCTTACTTTTAGCTTCCTGTTCCGGCATGTTTTGTAATGCCTTGAACTCCTTCCAGCATTTCATAAAGTCTTTCCATTCGGTATCCGGCACATCCGATTTTTCTACTTCCTTGTTTTGGGGAACAGACACTACCTCAGATTTGACCGTGTACGTCTTCCCTGTTTGGTTCCCTTTTTGATATAATATTGCACTGGTCCGTTGGTGCAACTTAAACGTTCTTGTATTCACTAACTTGCTGATTTCCCGAAGGAGTAATTCTGAGTTTACCCACAGTATCCACTGAAAACTTGTCAAATGCATCTATCAGCGTATCCGTCAAAATCATAGGGGCTTGAGTTTTACACCTCGTTATTTTTTTCTCCTGACATGGTTGACAGCGCCCGATGTAATCCAACACGTCATTCCTCATGCCCTTCCAGCGGAACCTTTCACGTATTTTGTTGTATGTCTTGTTTACCCTTTTGTGTCCTCCTAACATACTGTCGTGAAATGTCTGTATCAATTTTTTTCTTTCCTCTTCTTTCGGTACTACTGTGTTTCCGAAACAAATTGTAATGAAAATTCCAGATCCTCTGAACACCTTTCGAGTGATCTCATGCTGCGTTTAGTCGCTCACGTTCAACCCACACCATTTACCTTTTTCAGCATGTTCGCAAATACTTTTATCAAGTTTGCGACTTTTTTCTAGGAAATCATCTACGTCCGTCATCTCCGTCGTGAACGGCTCATCGGCACTTTTTGTTAAGTCATTTTTCCCAGTATCTTCTTGTCTGGGTACATCTATTACTTCTAACTTTTCAGTTTCCTCGGTATTCGAATTTGTTAAAACGTCGTCAGTGTTGGATAAAGTGTCTGGAAACTCGTTTCACATTTGTCGTCCCACTCGAAGGGTTGTGACTTTTTCAACAGGTCGTGCAAAGGCCTTGCAATTTTTGCAAACCCTTCTATGAACCTTCGATAATATCCGGTGATTCCAAGGAACTCGCGGACACTTCGCACTGTTTTTGGCTGGGGAAAATGTTTTATCGCTTTTACCTTCTCTGGATTGGGCTCAACACCCTTGTCACTCACGATGTGTCCGAGAAACGCCACCTCGTGTCTCAGAAACTCTATCTTGTCTGGTTGTAGTACCAAATTGGCATCTCTTAACCTATCAAACAACAGTCTTACCTTTCTATTATGTTCCTTGAGATTTTTCCTTGAGTAGAAAACGCCGTTTCCACTTGTCTGACTCTTTCATAGGTATTTGCTGAAACCCTGATGCTAAATCAAAGGTACTGAAGTATGTAGCGTCTTCTAATTGATCCAAAATGTCCACAATTTGCGGAATAAGATAGCTGTCACCTAAAGTCACCTTGTTGAGATCTCTCAGGTCGATTACCATACGCCATCTTGGATTACCTTGGCTATCTGGCTTCTTACTAACTATCCATGTCGGTGAATTATATGGACTGGTCGAGGGTTCGATAATTCCGTCTCTAAGTTTCTTGGATGTTTGCTCCTCCATTACCTTCTTATGTATAGGCGGATATCGATACTGTTTTGTATTTACGGGTATATCGTTCTCCGTATGGATTTCGTGTGCAACCTTATTAGTGCATGGGAGCTTGTCTCCGGGCAACAGGAAAACATCCAGATAATCCTTCACTAGTTGTAAAACATCTGTTATCTCTTCCTTATTTAAATGCTGCAACTTCAGTAGTTCAATTATCTTAAGTTCTCTCTCTCGATCCGTCAATGCTGGACCTTCATATTCGCTTTCCGTGTCCATCAAAAACGGCGGATTAACCTCCTCATGAGGCAAAAGCTCATGGGGTTTTACCTCGATAACTACATCTTCCTCCCTGGTATTAATTGCCATAACTCTACACGAATTGCCTTCGTTCCTCACTAGGGCTTCCCCGAGGAAAATTCGGTCGTCACACACATGTATTCTTGGAAGATAACCCTCTTTCAGGTCTGTGTCGATCAAATTCACTGTTATCAGTCTCTTACTTCTTGCCGGAATGCACCACTTGACATTTCTTGTCAACGGCTGCTCATAAGCCACCTCTTTATTTATTATTTCTTTCGTCTTGGTTTCCAACACCATTTGTCTCGGCATCGCTTCTACACGACTATCTTCGTCCGTACTTCCGACTATTTCTTTACCTGCCTGAACTCTTTTACGTTCTTTATCACGGTCTATCCAGTCGTAATCTTCTTGCGTCAAAAACGGAATAGGATTCATAACATCTCCAGCTATCATGAGGGCTTTGTTATAATAAGATATAACGGCCTCTCGTTCCTTGAAAAATCCGCGACCTAACATCCCGTCGTATTTTAGTGGAAAATCGTTTCCCACGACGTGGAAAATTGTTTCCCTCTTAGCAATCTTAATTGCAGTCACGCCTATCGTTTGCAATATTCCGTCAGAAATTCCTACTAGCGGCGTACGTTGACCAACATCGACCATAGCCTCGGGGTGAACCGAATTGATTTTTATCAAAATCACAGCTGACCCGTTATCTAGCATGAATACTAAATAACGCTTTTCCCCCCGGAATGTATATGCTGACGTGTGTGCTTACCTCTCTGTCGACACCGTCTACATTTGAAGGTCCTTCGCAGGACGCAATTCTGGCCGCATGTCCTCCTTCCTTAGGATCTGGTACACTGATGCCTGTTGTTCTTACAAATTCGCTTCCACGGAATTCATTCGCGCATCTTGACTGCTTGCCATTGGACTCGTCAGGTGCACCTCCGGACGAGCCCCCATGGAGTTTAAATGTCCTTGAGGTTCGCTATTTTGATTTTCACCTCGCCTGTCATCGTGACGACTTCCATTAGTCTGATAACTGGGCCTGAAACTATTATAATTATAACCTTGAGCCCGTCTGGCTCCATCTTGGAAATAATTGTTTGCTCCCGTTGGCCTCCCATTGTTTCCAGGCCTAAAATTACTCATTTGGTATTGATTCCATTGCTGACCATTATTCCATGGCGTCTTATAACCTTGAGAATCATAATTGTAATTACCCTGTTGCTGGAAGCGCCCTTTATCGTTCGGAGCATCTACAGGCCTCTCTTGATAATGATGTTGTTGATAATTTCCGTAATGGACCTGCCTAGGTACCCATTGGTTTTGCTGATGGTCTATGTTATATACTCTCCGCGGTACCTGATTACCTTGAGGACAACCACGACCCATCGTATTTCCTTTCCACAACTCCTCTCTAGGCCTAGTTTCAAACCCTTGATTCATTTGCCCTTTCGTAGGCAACGTCTAAACCACGAAATTTCTTGGTTCCTCTAAAAACTTCGATGCATTCCAACCTCTGCCAACAGGATTGTTTTACATCAACCTCGACCCTTCCTGTCTGAGGTCCGGAATTATCTTCGCATCCATCCGCGCTATTAATCTGGCGGCCTCTTCGTAAGCCTCATCTAAAGACTTTGGCTTCGCAGCATCCACGGCTTGTCCCAGTCTCCCAGGTAGCCCTCGTATAAAGACATCTACCAACTGTCCGGTTAAAGGCGTCATCATCTTCTTGTCATACTCCCCAGCGTGTTGAGCCTTGAGCGCACTTTCCGCACTGTTCTGCAGAATCCTTATTTGGTCCCGAAAGGTACCAATGGTATCATTTTGTCTCATTTTGAGGCTAAATAATTTTCGCGTATAATACGAAAAGTCACGACCTGGGGCAAACCTTCTTTTGAGGTATGTAATTATGTCCTCCACTGACGCTAAGCTTTCCCCATATGTGCTATCTCGGGCCTCACCCTGCAATTTATTAAGTACTACCTTCGCATAGGCAGTCGCAGCTTCCCCCATGAGGCCCGTGTCTCCATTTCGTATATCTTGGATAAGATCCTTCAAAGGCACATTGTATCCGTCGAAAACTCCCAGACCGGCCATCGACGTCTGTAACGCGAAACTGGTAGTCAATGCCGTCAATGTCTGATTTAACATTGTCGTGGCATCCAGTGCTGGATTCTCCGCATTGTTACCCTCGTTGGGATTCTGAATCTGACCTCCTCCCCCTACCATTTTGTCAAATCAAGAAACACTGTAGCGTCCTAAATTCACTCCTTCTTTCTTTCTCCCAAATATTCCGCACTGCGTATTTTCTCACAACGCCGCAATATGGACCAATAGTGTCCTATAATCCGCCGAGAGGGGACCTAATCAACCCCCAGAGCAATGGCAATTTTCCTAAATCGAAATTATTTTCTAAAAAGAAATTGTCCAATTACGCTAACTAGCTTACGGCTAAGCAAAAAAAAATAATAATAATAATAAATAATAATAAAATTAATTAACTACTGTAGAAGATTTTTTTTTTTTTTTTCTTCAGTTAAACCCAAAAATTAACACTACATAACCTTTAATGTATTATTTGTAATGGATTATACCCGTAAATTTAAATTTATATAAAATAAAATAAAAATAAAATAACCTTAATGTATTTAACCCTTAATGTTAATGAGGTAATAAATTTACATATTGCATTCAAGGCCAATTGAATAATGGACCCGCGATAAAACTTCTTTAATTCTCGCATAAATGCTAAAACTATTTTGACGATAAACTATGGCTATATGTATGAATTTTTAAAACGCTAAGATAATTTTACACATTGATTTAGTCAACAAAAAAAAAATTCCTTTTTTTTTCCTTCTTTTCACTACCATAAAAATAAAATAAAAATTATGAAAAATATAATCTAAAGACTTCAATTAATTAAACTATCCTTTTTTTTTTTCACAATATAAATAACTTACAAAAGCTTGGTGTAGTTAGAAAAATTTTATTCTATAAAAATTTATACTTCCCCAGATTCATCAGGATTTTTAAACATTTTAGTTATTGAAAAATTTAATTACCAAGTAGCTTTTGATTTTTGAATTTTTTTTCTCTAGATTATAAAAATTTTCACTGCCTTCCAAACTAACCGATTAATTTTTTTCTTATTCTGAATTATATTAACCATAAGGGACCTTAAAATAACAAATAAATATAAATCTCAAGTAAAAACCTCCTTTTCTATATCATTCACACCCAAAAGGTCTATAGTATCCTTCCTCCTCTTACTCCACAAAAAAAAATTCCCTGTAACCCAACTACGATTCAAAATCAACTCTGTACTGCAATACGGTTATTGGTCTTTATAGTGATGACGCACGTTCAACCGTCTTGTCCTAAACTCAAATTATGTTTACTTTGACTTATTAAAATTTTTTTTTTGTACTCAAAAACTTTCCCCAATATTTTTTTCTTTAATAGAATTGAATATCTTGGTTTAATAAATGGACTTAACTTTTCTGTAAAATTTCTATAAAATGAAATAAAATCTCTGTCATTTTAAAGGCAACCTTATAAATCTGTAACCATAAAATAGTAGCAGGTTGTAAGAATATTTGATGAAATTTGAAATTTAAAATAAAACTATCTCGATAAAACTATTCATTCCTCTATATAACTAGAATTTCACAACAAATATTAAAATTTAATCACACATGCGCAACAACAACAAAATATTTCTACGACTGCTGGCTGCAGCAGCCAGTTTAATTCAATAATAATTAAATAATTCAATTTAAATAAACGCGAAGAATTTTTGTCATATTATACCCTGTATATGCTTAACATTATTTTCTCGCATTATTTTAACATTCTTTTTTTTTTCATGTCGCGTATATCCACCCACGTTGGCTACCATAATTATCTCTTCAAAATTTATTAACGATATATGTATTTCTTTCTTTCTACATGCCTCACTCGTACGCGATCGCGACCGTGTATGTTATCTACCTATAAAGGGGTTTCAATCCCCAATGCTTCGCACTACCCAAAGTATAGGCTGATTTGGAAGTCCCATACCTTCCAAATCGTTTTCATACAATCATGCATACGCAAAGTCCTAGTAGTACAGTACCGATACTGGTAAAAAAAAAAAAAAATGGAAAAAATTAATGAGCAATAACTAACTACGGGAGTTTGTTGATTATATGATTCTATATGAGGGAAAAATAATCTCAAGAAATTCAGTTTGGAAATCGAAGGAGGGAGTGGGTTTTTAGGGGTGAAAAGTGGTTTTTTGCATTTTCTGAGAGAACTACACGTTTTATCAAAAAAGTTGGAACGTAAAAGTTGTAGATAATCAAAAAACCTACAACTTTTGTTCTAACACTTTTTTTACATAACCTCAAAATTTCAGTGAAAAATGCAAAAAACCACTTTTTTCGTTTTTGATTTTTCCTGATCGCAAAAATTAATTAAATTAAACAATATTTGATGGAAGTTTAGCATTTTATGTGCAAAATATGTGGTTTTTTTTTTTGAAAAATTTTGAGCGGTTTCGGAGAAATCGTCAAAAAACGTGAAAAATTTTTTGTGTTCATATGTGCGTGGGCTTGAAAATAATGCTTCTGGAAAATTCTGCTTGGGCTCGTTTTTTTCTTTGAATTTTATATTTTTTGGAAAAAAAAAATAAATAATAGTGTTACTAGAGAAAAACATCCGGAAAAATGCGAAAAACTGAAAACAACAATTTTTTTTACACAATTTTTATACTATTTGTTATAAATAATGTATTGTTTGTCGAAATTGCCTGCTGCAGATGAAACAGTGCATGTAGTGGATGGTGGATTTTTATCACACAAAGTACCTTGGCAAAAAAATGACACAGTTGAAACCATTACAAACAATTTTTTAAATTATGTAAAAAAAACCTATTCACCTGGAAGTCATATTGTTTTTGATGGTTATCCAGACGCAGCAGAGACCTCAACACTGACTTCGTCTAGTTCAGCAAATACAAAAAGAGTTGAACGTTTGAGACGAAACAATTTTTCAAGTGTTCCCGATCTTGAGTTTGAATGCCACACCAAAATTTCTTTTACACCCGATAAATTTTTAACTAATGAGCGTAATAAAAATAAATTAATTCAAAAAATAATGCAAAAACTTTTGGATTCAGGTTTTAACTGTCAACAAGCAGAGGAAGATGCAGACAGACTGATTATCATTACTGCAAAGACCGTAGCAATACAGAAAAAAACATCGTCATCGTCATCAATAACGACAAATGTTGTAGTAGTACGACAAGATGTAGACCTTTTAGTACTTTTGTGTCAACTTGTTTCAGATGATTTAAATGTTTTCTTTAATAAAGTTGGGACTGCATCAGTAAAAGAATCATTTTTTGGATCAGATAGTTTTAAACATAATCGTAAAATAGTAGTTTTTTTACATGCGTTTACTGGATGTGATTCTACTTCAGGATTTTCTGGTAAAGGAAAATTAACTGCTGTAAAATCACTACTCGCAAATCCAAATGTATTGAGCTTAGCCGAAGTTTTTTACAAGTCTTTTGAAAGTGAAAATGAAAATCGTCAATTGCAAAAAATGATTGGTAAAAATGGATGTGAACTAATTGCTTGGATGTACTCTGTGAAAAAAAAAAAAAAATTTATCACTCAATGAAGTCAGATATTTAAATTATACAACTAAAACATATAAATCTGGATTCAAACTGGACAAACTACCACCCACTGAAGCAGCTGCAGTTCAACACAATTATAGGGTTTATTACCAAATACAAAAGTGGCTAGGAGTTCATAAATCTGCAATTGAGTGGGGCTGGAAATATGACTCTGAAAATAATTTAATACCAAAATTCAGTGCCGAAAAATTAATTCCAGATGATTTACTTAAAAAAATTCCCTGTAGTTGTGAAACTGGTTGTGATAAACAAAGATGTGGATGTCGAAAGCATGGATTAAAGTGTACTAATTTATGTACAAAATGTGATTCTGACTGCTGTAAAAATTTTGAAGAAGAAGATCAAACGATACCAGATTTCAATGATTCTTTCGATCCTTTCGATATTCACGATCCATACGATTTAGTAACATGCGTATATGAAGAAGAAGAAGAAGAAGAAGAAGAGGAAGAGGAAGCGGAAGAAGAAGAGGAAGAAGTAGAAGAAGAAGAAGAAGACAAAGAAAAAGAGGAAAAAAGTGAAGGAGAAACAGGACAAGATTCAGAAGATGAAGAAGACGCAGGTCCGACTCAAGTAAAAAGAAGAAAAGTGTAATATATCTGTATAAACTCAATTGTAGGTTAATATCAGCGTTCAATTTGTACAAAATGAAAGAAATAAAAATTTATTTTTTTAGCAACCAAAGTCTTTGTGTCATTATTCAATAATTTATTTGTATTAATAACCTTTATTTTAAAAAATTATTGCAATATTTATATCGGAAACATGTCCCGTATCATGATTTTCATACTACATAAATGTATTAGCACAATGTACTTACACATTTTAGAAAATTTAGGCACCAAATACCGGAAAATATTAATTAAAATATTTTTATTAAATCAAAATTGAATCTCAGAAAAAAAAACCTCGACTTAACAAATTTCAGTTCTTTAACTTTCAATGTTTTCTTAGTCATTTTCGACACTTTTCGTGATTGGACATATTCGACAATAAAGCAGAAGCATTCCAGGTGAAACCGACCAAGATCTGACATGACACCTCCGATTTCGCTGAAAATTTGAGAAAAAGTAGTATTTGGCACATATATAAAGGAGGTTTAGTTGATTTTTCGAATTTCCCAAAATTTTCAAAATGGCGGCCATATGAAAATTCGACTTGAAAAAAAAGACTTATTTTTTGAAATCTTGTAACTTCTACGGGTTTTAACCGATTTTGATGAAAATTTAGTGATAATAGTAAAAATGTATAAACTTTTAAAGGAAATAATTTAAATAAACAAATTCCGATTATTTATGCAAAAAAAAATTTTTTTATTTGTTTAAACAAATTTTTAACTATGGCGCACCCTTTTTATTTTTTTTAAATTATTTTTTATTCAAAGTAAATTATATAACAAATCTTTTGAGACCTTCAAAACTTTGGAGTCTCTTTTCGTTTCCGAGTTATGATTTTTTAAAGATGACTGTTTCAGGTTTCGAGCGGTCGGACGAGCCGAGCCGCGGTCGCGCCTGACTGAAAGTGCAATGTCTACGATTAGAATCTTTACACAAACTTATGCTTACCGAAACTATCTATTACTTCTGTATTTTTAAAATTGATCAATATATTTTGTTAATATATTTTTAGTAGTTTGTTTATTAAAATTTGAACTTAATAAGAGCATGTAGTAAATAAAATATACATATATAATTCAACGCTTATTTTAATTTTTTTTTGTTAGCTTTTTAACTTTTCTTATTTGCTTTATATTTTTTTTAATGATTTGAAATTTTTGAGTTTTATCTGATTTAGAAACTTTTTTACAATAAATTTTTTCCTCATTAATTCGGATGAAGCAATGAAAACTTCTTGATCCTATTACAGCTTTTGCTTTTTTAAACCGTTTTTCTAGAAACTTAGCATTTTTTTCATGTTCAGTAATTGTGCTGTAAATAAATGTCATACTTTTCAGTGCATCTTTAGCCCAATTAAATAAGTCTGAAGGAGACGTTATTTGATCTTCCATCGGTCGTTGCAAGCTCGCTTTTGCAGCTAATCTTTTGACGGTTCTTCCTACTCCGTCACATGGACTTTTACCATGCGATGTGGCAAAGAAATGCCATTCAGCATGAACTTTGAAGTCTTTAAAGTGGTGTGCAAGATTGATAAAATTACTTTTGTTCTTGTACTGAGAACCAGCTCCATCAGTAAAGTATTTTTTTTTTTTAACATTCTCATGCTTTTTTTTTAGTTCTTCTAAAAAATTTTTTATGAATAAGTTTACTGCTACTGCGTCATGATCTAAACTTTCTGATATTGCTACATAAGACTCGTGAAGTAACTCATCACCTTTTTTGTAGTATACTACAAAGGGATGAAGAGTTACTTGAGAGTTGTTCCAGTGGTAACTCTAGATAGCATCTTGTATTATACATGTAAAGTTTTCAGCGAAGTCACATAAAACCAAAAACTCTCCTGGTTTCAAATTTTTTTTTTCATCGGCTAAAAATTGACTCTGTGACTTTGCAACATAATCATGAATTAACAGTTTTTTTAAATCCTGGGTAAATTTTTCAATGAAATCATCTACTGTATCAATTTGGGTTTCCAAATTGGAGCGGTCAGTTGATGTCCATTTCTTATATGTGATGTCATCAATAAAATTTTCTTGAAACAGCTTTTCTAAAATAACTTTCATATTATTTATTCCAGGACACTTAACATACTCAGCAGAAAAACAAGAAAAATTAGGTTCGTCACATATCATTTTTAATAAAATCGTTTTATAATCTTGTAAAAAAGATCTATCAGAATCATTTTTAGTCAATTCATAAAAGTGAGCTCCGGCAATCATTAGCTTTATATTTTGGTGAATTTTGCAAACGCAGACGGAGTGCGTTCCTTTTCCCCCAGCTAAAATGCATTCAGCTGGCTTTAGCTCAGCAAATTTAGAGCTACTAATTTTACAATTAGGATGTAAATTTTTAAACGCCACGCACAGCTCATTGAGATAACACAAAAGTAAACGCTTTTGCCGATGAACACGTGTCCCGTCATCTTGTTTCACAGATTTAAAATCTTTTTAGCCAGGTTGGCATCTACTGTATTCATCATTGTAGTAAAATTCCTTTACAAGTTTTTCTGTTTCACAATTCAGTTTTTTTCCAGGCTTAGGATTAGGAGACGAGCCAATACCAAACTCATCATGAAGCTTTTTAGCTTTTAAAGCCAAATAATGTGAAACAGAAAAACGAGATTCCAGGTCATTTGTTGACCAATTTTTCGGCACCATTGTAAGATATTTTACTTTTTCCGATGATTTATTGGTGTTACTAATCTTGTCTTTTATTTCATCAACAAGTATATCTATGTCATTAACTTTTGACTCCAACTCCAAGTCTAAAACTTTTTGTAAATTTCAACGAAAAATATCTAATACTTCTTCAAATTTTGCTTTTTTACTTTTAGTTGATTTTCGATCATTTGATTTTATTGGCAATGCTCCAAGAAGTTCAATGCACTTATTCACATTTACTAAAATGTTTTCCGAGATCATTTCTATTTCAAAATGATTGTCATCACCGTCAGACTTGCTAAAATTAATTTCGTTTTGTTCAGGCTCATATTCAGCCTGTTCCATTTCAACATTGTTTTCAACAACATTAGAGTTGTGGCTTGTGTTCAAATTGTTGAATGAATTATTAGCTATATTTCCGTTGTTATTTAGTTTTAACCTACACGAATCGCAAACTAATATATTATTCACCAAACGAATACCGGGTCCATATTTTTTATGATTTTTTTTTTTTGAAAGGATTGCTGCAACATTTACCTCGACATTTCGTTTTCGGGCTCATTTTTACAGGATTTTTTGGTTTGATTTTTCAAAACTCTTAATAACAGAAATGTTATTTCGTTATTTAGGTTGAGAAATAAGAAGCGATAATTACAATCGATGTAACGAAGTTTTCAAATTGTAAAAACGCCAGAATGTCAATAGGAATCGGTTTAGTATTTATGTACTATTTTAGATTATTTATTTATGATTACGTCTTTGTAACACGCCACCAAGTGGTGAACAAAGATACTAAACAATAATAAAAATTGTATGTGCCAAGAAATAGCGGCTTTAAAAGTTTTTTTGAGCTTAGTGTGCTTTTCCAACTCAAATTTTAATGAACAAACTACTAAAAATATATTAACAAAATATATTGATCAATTTTAAAAATACAGAAGTAATAGATAGTTTCGGTAAGCATAAGTTTGTGTAAAGATTCTAATCGTAGACATTGCACTTTCAGTCAGGCGCGACCGTGGCTCGGCTCGTCCGACCGCTCGAAACCCGAAACAGTCATCTTTAAAAAATCATAACTCGGAAACGAAAAGAGACTCCAAAGTTTTGAAGGTCTCAAAAGATTTGTTATAAAATTTACTTTGAATAAAAAATAATTTAAACAAAATAAAAAGGGTGCGCCATAGTTAAAAATTTGTTTAAACAAATAAAAAAAAAATTTTTTGCATAAATAATCGGAATTTGTTTATTTAAATTATTTCCTTTAAAAGTTTATACATTTTTACTATTATCACTAAATTTTCATCAAAATCGGTTACAACCCGTAGAAGTTACAAGATTTCAAAAAATAAGTCTTTTTTTTCCAGTCAAATTTTCATACGGCCGCCATTTTGAAAATTTTAGGAAATTCAAAAAATCAACTAAACCTCCTTTATATATGTGCCAAATACTACTTTTTCCCAAATTTTCAGCGAAATCGGAGGTGTCATGTCAGATCTTGGTCGGTTTCACCTGGAATCCCTCAGCACTAGTACATAGAAAAGTATATGTTACCATAAACATGACTTTTAACAATAAAAATTAACAAACAATACATTATTTATAACAAATAGTATCAAAATTTGTAAAAAATATTGTTGTTTTCAGTTTTTCGCATTTTTCCGGATGTTTTTCTCTAGTAACACTATTATTATTATTTTTTTTTTTCAAAAAAAAAAAAAAAAACACATATTTTGCACATAAAATGCTAAACTTCCACCAAATATTGTTTAATTTAATTAATTTTTGCGATCAGGAAAAATCAAAAACGAAAAAAGTGGTTTTTTGCATTTTTCACTGAAATTTTGAGGTTATGTAAAAAAAGTGTTAGAACAAAAGTTGTAGGTTTTTTGATTATCTACAACTTTTACGTTCCAACTTTTTTGATAAAACGTGTAGTTCTCTCAGAAAAAGCAAAAAACCACTTTTCACCCCTAAAAACCCACCCCCTCCTTCGATTTCCAAACTGAATTTCTTGAGATTATTTTTCCCTCATATAGAATCATATAATCAACAAACTCCCGTAGTTAGTTACTGCTCATTAATTTTCCCTTCAAAAATATTATCGGTACTATAGCGCGCGCAAACAATATCAAAAAAACCCAACAAAAACTGCCTTAATTTTTTTTTTTTTTTTTTTTTTTTTTTTTAAGACGCAGTAATAATATTAATCGTAAATTCAAAGCCTGCCCACGTAGGCTACCGTAGATTTTTCTTAAAAATTTTCTTTCAACAACTTGTATTTTATTTTATTCTATTCAATCATTTTCTTTTTTTCTCTTCGTGACTAACACACAATAGTAAAATCAAACCGTATACGCCCCTATACGCAATGACGACGGCCACCCGTCGTCCCCGGAGGTTTCACTCGCGACTCTAGGACTCATTATAAAAATTATCTTGTAATAAAAAAAATGATTATTAACGATCATACTCGATTTCTTTCCGTGCGAACGCAACGGCCACCCATCGCACCATTTAAGCTTCGCAAAGAAATTACTGAGGATCGCATCTTTACATTAACTAAAATTCTAAAAATTTACACTAAATTGAAAACATACTCGCGCGTATAAATGAGGTTCATCGTGCATTTATTTACCACCTAACATTCAAAACAATCGGACAAGCTATAGAAAAATTAGAATTGAAAAAGTGGCCGTTACGCACGTTTTAAAATTCGGAACACATCCTTAAAGAGCCTTACTCTGTCAAGGTTTTTAGGAAAACTAGAATAAAAATAATCTATCAATTGTGAATTTTTGAAAAATGTCTTTTCTTACAAGTTTTAAGTATGTTCTATAACTTGGGCTAGCAACAGTAATTAAAAATTAAATTTTAAAATATTAATTAATAGGAGGGAAAAAAAAAAAATAGTCTGACAATAAATTGATTTTACAAACTCCTCTTTAACGTACGGGCAGAAATTTTAACACGATAACGACGGCCACCCGTCGTCCCCGGAGGGTTCGCGCATGCAAATCGCTTCCACACGTACAAAATCAAAACGCTTTTATTTTATAACTTCAATTCATAATTTATAAACTAAAAGGGACGAGTAACGCACAAGAAAAAGTTCACCCGAACTACGCTCTGCTACCATTTTTGTTAAGAGAAGGTTAAACCAGAGCTTAACCGACCCTTAACTTCCTTTTCGTTCCAGCAGCCTGGGGAAAAGAAATAATACCCAGGGGACCCGGTGACCTTCCGACTTGCGTTTTTCGGGACCCGGCCTTTCTACGGCTCTCTTTACTCGTACCTTCGTGTTTAGGCTATTAAATAAATAGTGTTTCAAACCTTACCTTGTTGAGTTTTAGTATGTGGAGTTGTAAATGAAACATACTGGATCACTTTTTGTTGATATCTCCTTTTTATTATTCGTTATTATATAAACATTATAAACGTTAACACTTTAATGACAATTTTCGGTTTTTTTGTAGGTTTTACACTGCTTTAATTTCTTAAACATTATTCACAACAAAGAAACTCTTAACTAATAATCTAGCAACCCGGGGGCTACTCTCATCCGTCCGCGTTCAACTAAAACATACACCATTAATCTCGTCTAATTTACGGAATTAAAAAGAGGACGGGGACGACTGTCACTCGTCCCCGCCCGAGCGGAACTAACTTTAAAACTGCATCTTAACCGTTGCAACCTTGCGACGGTCGCTCCTACCACGATTAATTAGCTTGAAGAGAAGTAACGCGTACACCTACACAATCAAGCGAGACTGAAGTCGCGCTTGGAATGTGCGCGGTTGCCACGTTTTATTCTACTTGATTTCAATTAATCGTAGAGGAGACTTTTCCTCATGCAAGTTCTTTCCTTATAATACTGAAACAAAAGGTGTCACGTAACAGTCGGATTTACTCATATATTTCCTTCTTTTTTTTCTGTAACGATTTGTTCAATCTGAACATCCATGAGATTTCTAACTTTGAATTCAAAATACTCGAAAAGTAACAGATTGCGGTTACCTACCTTTTTGCTTATACTTAATAGCAGAGTAGTAAAAAAGGGGCAACAAATTTTTTTTGGACTTGCCAAAGTTATACTTTTTTATCATAAGCAAAAAGTTTGATAGGTTGATGACTTTTATTAGTTTTTATTTTTGTAAAATTATAATTTAATTCGAAATTAATCATTAGAATATCCATTTCATAATCATATAATCTTAATCTTAATTATCCACGATCACTTCATTGATATTAAGTTGTGATATTCAAAATTTAAAATTCAATTTTTTAATTTTGCTCTTCAACCGATCATAAAACTAATAAAATTCTAACGTTTTAAAGGTTCTTTTTTTTGTATTTTAAGGTTAATGATGGTTAATGATGATGATGATGATGATTATGATGAATGTACATTCATCACTTATGGTCAAATGTTGGATAGGTTAACAACACCAATAATAAAACCTCAGTTGTCATAGCAATCTCTCTGTACATGAAATCACTTAGTATGAAAACGACTGCAAACATTTTGTTATTATTTAAAAAAAATATTTACATTTTTTTTGTGCAAAAAAAAGTCAGAAAAAATTATTCATTATTTTTCCAATATATTAAGGGGAAGTCAGGCGAGTTTTTTTGATGAATAGATTTTAATTAAGAGAATATTTTTAAAAAAGGGCTCTGTAGCAGGGTAGAGAAATTAAAAAGCTGTAAATTAAAAAAAAAATCATGAAAATTGATTAAAAATTCACTGAGTAAAACGCAGAACGGCAGTTGAAGATTTTTTTTCGTCACTCGCGGCAGCCATGTCGACGATAAAGCTGAACTATTATTGTTTTTGTGTAAAGTCAACCATGCCGGTGAACATTGACATTTGCTCTTGCTGGGAGACCATTTACTTTAGCCTACTTGATAACTAAAAATTGGAACAGTAGCTGCAATCACTCATGCAATCAGAACTTTCTTGAACTAATGAGATCTTATCAAATGAATTGACTTGACGCTTTGGAACAGTTCAAATGTAAAGTAAGTTGTAGGTCTCCCAGCAAGAGCAAATGTCAATGCTCAAAGGCATGGTTGCCTTGCACAAAAAAAATCATAGTACACCTTTATTGTCAGCCAAGAAAATCTTAAGATTTTATGACAATAATAAACTTTGCATGTAGCTCATAAAAATGAACCAGATTAAATTTTTTCAAGATCTGTTTAATTTTGTCTCTATAAGTCATATACAAGAATCAAAAGTTTAGAATCTTCAAAGCGAGTAAGACAAGTTTTCAATAGTTATAAGTATTGAAGTAATATAAGTATTCAATAGTTATAAAATTTTAAAACTAAAAAAGAATTCTTGATAAATAAATCAATTGAAAAAGTAGAAAAAAAATATTTTTAAACTATTTATAAAATTTAGAATTTCTAAAATGACTAAAAATTGTTTAAAACTTGTTACTTGCTTTGAAGTTTCTAAGATCTTGACTCTCATATGTACCCTCAGAGACTGTGTCAATAAAAAACTTTATCAGTGTTTATCACCTCAAGTATGTAATTGGCTGGCTTAGTTCATACATTTCAAACCTGACTAAGGATTATTGAAATCTTGTTCTACCAGCTTTGAAGATTCTAAGCTCTTGGCTCTGATCACTTTGCAACTGTTTGAAATTACTTATAAAAACATAAATACAACAAAAACGTGGGTTACAACAAATTTTTTACTTTTTGATTGCATGATTAGAAATTTGTTGGTTAGAATTACGTACGCGCGGTCTCACGCACAGCAACGCACTGTAGCAGCAGTGGCGTCTGCTGTCACGGCTGATGCGGCCGACGAAAAAAAATACCAAATTACCGTTCTGCGTTTTTCTCGGCCAATTTTCAACGAATTTTGATGCAGTTTTTTTTTTAAATGTAGCTTTTCAATGTCGCTACCCTGCTACAGAGCCCTTTTTTGAATTGATCCCCTCAATTTTTTTTTTTTTTTAATTTTAACTAACTACCATTGGACCCTCGCCTGACTTCCCCTTAATTAAAAATCTACACTAATAATAATAACTAATACTTGAAAAATTCAATCTTTAAAATTTATGATTTGAATTTTATCGTCTCAGCCAATCACGTCGCGAATAAAATGCTGACATTCTTTTTGGGTTCTCTCTTTTATAAGGGGATGAGTAGATATGATTTTATTGTATAAAAAAATTTTATGGTTTGATATATTTAAGTAGTAAAATATATTATTAATACTATTTTATTAAATAGTCGACGCGATGGTCCTATGAGCATAACTTTTTTTTACAACCAAGAAAGATATAAAAAAATGTTGTTATCTCCGAAAACTTTTTTTTTATTAATTATTTTTAATTGATACTTTTCTTAGGAAAAAGCTGTAATTACAACATTTTTTTTTTAAGTATTACTTTTCTAAGATGTCAATATAAACTCCGATACAAAAAAATAACGTTGGTGCTAATATTGTAGAGGTTGTTGTAGCTCAGCAGCCATAAAAAGTCTTCGCATTCACATCAGCGCTATTTGAAAAAATGTGTTCTTTCAATTGAAGTTTTTTTTTCAGAACAGAAATGCTTTTTAGTCTTTATGAAAATCCTTCAGACTGACAATGTTGATTTTATTTATAAATGAATTCAATATTGACTATTCAAATAATATGACTAAATCGTCTGTTATCTGACTAAACCATCGATAATCGATTCTAAGCTTCATACAAAAAAAGGTGATATCGATTCTCAGTAACAAAAAACAATCAGCTTTTTTAACAAAGAAAAGTCATGTGTTCGCATGTGCTTTTGAATCGTTTTACCCTAGTACAGCAACAAAATTAGTGTAAATTGTATCGTTTTCCAATTTTAAATTATTCATCAAATTGACGACTACATGATAGTTTCTTTGGTTTCTTTGATTGATTTAATTGTGCAACTAAGTAATTTAAATAATGGAGAATTTCCACTCTCACAACGTTTCGAACGGTGGCTTTGAAGAAAGTACAGAGCAAAATGAAATTGAAGACTACTCAGATTTACCCAGAATTCCGGACTCTGACAGTGATGAAGACAACGAAGAAGAACTTACAAACCAGGACATTACAAATACCTCAAAAATAACAATTCCTTCTGACTCTGATGATGACAGTGATTCAGAAATTAGTGATAATGAGGATGGTGTGAGTAAATTAACATATTTCATTATATTTTAATGTATAAATTTAAAGTGAAAGTTGTTTTAACTGTTGTGACGTAATAAATTTACGAATCGTATTTTTTTTTTTTTTTATAACAGTTTCTAACATAACAATTATAAAAAAAAAAAATAAATAAATAAAAAAAACCATTAATAATAATAATAATAATAATAATCCTATAAAAATACGACAGCGAATAATTTCATTTTTACCAGTAAATTATGAATGATAAATTTTTATAAATCCTACTTTAATAAATTTATTAAAAAACTTAGACTCCGACATTTTTAAATAATAACCTGCTTTCAAATCATGATTCTTTGTGTCAGTCTAAAAATGACTGTTTCTCAAAAATCATACACGTAAAAGTCTGCATGGATTTAAACTTTTAAATTTTGTGAAAATTTTTTTTTTATTAAATATTTTTAATTGATACTTTGCTTAGGAAAGAGCTGTGATGCAAAATTTTTTTCAACTTAACTGTAATTTTCGAGTTATTGAAAAAAATAGCTGCATATATAAACAATAAATACTGGTTGAATAGTTACTACAGTTTTGAGTAATAGAAAAGGTTCATTAGTTACAAGGAGTAAAAACTAGCGCGCCCTCTGGCCCTTTCGCTATGCTCAAGATGACTTGTCTGGCTACGGTGTTTTTGCCCAAATTTTTTTTTTTAAATTGCTACGCTCCGTGCTATACAAAGTATGCATTGCCATGCTCCGCTATCGCTCCGCGCAATGCATAAAAGGCAGGACCAACCGACACTCGTGCCTCGCTCTCGACAATCTTGTTTTTTTTTTTTTTTTTTAATTCTCGGACTAAAACTGTAGAATACCAATACAAACATTTTCCCATTTACCCCTTTTAATTTTGTCCATTAGATCGCGAGAAATCCTGTGCACAATTTTTTAATAGCGCTAGAATCGAGTAAAATATGACTAATAAAAAGAATGGTTGGTGATTGTTCGTAGTAAAATTAATTAAATGATCCAAGTGTTTGGTCTTACATAACCATAGGACGACCTTGTATAACAAATTTCAACGCTCCCTTCAGTCGACTAGTCCACGTCTTTATCAGATGTTTTTTAAGAATAACAGTCAGGACAGAATTTCATCTCCCCCAATCCAATCTCACCAATATAACAATTTACACCATCCTTATCTTGATAACCCTTTATCTTCGGATCAGTTAATATCTGAATTTTCTGTTACCTCTAAACAAAAATGGTTAGTTAATCTTTCAGGCTTACAACTTCCTGATAATGTTGTTGACGTTCTAAGGTTAGGCGAAAATTTCAATTTCTCTACTACTCTTAGCAAGGATTATATTTTTCAATTTTTTAAAGACCTTGAGAGTTCTCTTTACAATGTTAAATTTTTTAAAAACAACGTTAGGCAACAATTACTTGCTCAAGTTGACAGTAACATTAAGAAAAATAAAGTCCATATTGACATAACTGATACAATCATTTTACAAAAATATAAACAGACTAAATCTTTTCTAAAAAACAATCCGGATTTACACATTAGCAAGGCTGACAAAGGTAACTGTACAGTCGTGTTGAACAAGAATGATTACATTAATAAAGTTGAGATAGCCTTGTCCAATAATATATTCTCTTGTAGATAAAGCCATCAAACTTTCCAGCCCTCAGTTCCATGGAGATAACTTGAAAAAAGTTAGAATGTTACTGAAGGACAATAATTATCCTCACAACTTCTTCAATCACCACATTGACTACAGATTGAAAATAATCAATGGCAAAACCCAGAAAATTGCTGATACTGTCAACCATTCAGGTTTTTTATTATTACCATTTCATAAATATTTCGTCCCAAAAATCCAACACATTTTCAAATCTTTTAACCTTAAAGTTGTTTACAGGAACATTAATAGTCCGAAAGGTTTTTTCACACTTGGGAAAGATTTGATAGATACGCTCGATAAGCCGGGTGTTGTGTATCTTGCTAATTGCAATGATTGTAACGTAAAGTATATAGGTGAGACAGGTTGTAAGTTAAGTAGAAGGATATATGAGCACCGTAATTACGTGAAAAATCATTCACAGACTTCGGTTATTTCCCTACATTGTGAGGAGACGTTACACAATTTTGACTTTGACAATGTTAAAATCCTGGAGAACAAGCAGAATATCTATAAGAGGAGATTTTTAGAAATGCTCAACATTTATTTTTATTCTGATAACATAAACAAGAAGACAGATACACAATATTTGAAAAATGACTATAAGAAGTCATTAGACTCTTTGAAATTGAAATTAAAATAAACCCCACTCTTATCTCATAGTTAGTTTTCGATCGACTTGCACTTACACCAGTGCACTTTAAGACAAAATTAAAATTAAATAAAAAACAATATTAAGTGTACAATGTTTATAATTCTTAAGTAACTTATCTGTGATGACTACAGTCATATATATGTCTGTTTATATCTATATTTAGTTACCTGTGAGAATCTATTTTATATTCAACATTATTTGTAATTTTTTTAGATAATTATTAATAATACATCTTTTTGTATGTTTGTAGCTTTGAGGAGGTTGTCCTGTTAATGACAACGAAACGTCAGTATATGTAATTTTTAAATAAATTTATACTTTGTTAGTTAAGACCAAACACTTGGATCATTTAATTAAAATATGACTGTCTAAAGTGTTGGTATGCGCTCTTTGTACCCATGTGGTCCGATCATACTCAAAATGAAACTAGAACTACGGGACACCAGAATGAACATTTTTCCGTCAACCCCGTTTAATATTGTCCATTAGGTCGCGAGAAATCCTGTGCACAATTTTTTATTTAATACCTATAGAATCGAGTAAAATGTGAATGTATAAAGTTTTGGTATGCACCACTTGTACCCATGTGGTCCGATCATACTCAAAATGAAACTGAAACTATGGGACACCAAAACGAACATTTTCCCGTTCACCTTGTTCAATTTTATCCATCAGGTCGCGAGAAATCCTGTGCACAATTTTTGGTTACATTTTTTACTCTGCCGAAATTATAAGGCCTTCCCGACCCCTTCGGGGTTGATCGTGCCTAAAAATTAAGAAAAACGTTAAATAACTTAAACACTGGTTTTTTGCGATCGTTATTATTATAACGAACATAAGTATAAATTTAAAATTGATTGACCAGTAAATTATGAATGATAAATTTTTATAAATCCTACTTTAATAAATTTATTAAAAAACGTAGACTCCGACATTTTTAAATAATAACCTGCTTTCAAATCATGATTCTTTGTAACAGTCTAAAAATGACTGTTTCTCAAAAATCATTCACGTAAAAGTCTGCATAAATTTAAACTTTTAAATTTTGTGAAAATCTTCGTCCCTAAGTTTTGTCTTGAATATATTAGCAAATATTATAATATATTTTTTTAAATTAAATTAGAACATAAAATATTTGTTGTTTAGAATTGAATGAAATTTAATTTTAGTGAATAAAAAAAAAATTATTTCAATCATGACCCTAATGAATTTTTAAAAAAGCTGAAACAACGTTTTATACAATGACTACTATAACTTTGAAGAATACATTTTAAAAGCCCAGTTATTTCTAAAGATGTATTGATAATAATAAATTTAAAAACTAACAAAATATGGTTTTATTGTTTACACTTAATTTAGTTTCTTCAATTATTTTTGCTTTGATCAAAGAATTTTGACAAACATTTTTAAAAAACCTTTCATGAAAATTCAATAATAATTTTCTGTGAAAAATTTGTAAAACTTATATAATTTTTATTACATTTTAGTTGCCAATAGAAAATATCAATAACCTGCAAGCACAAGAAAAAGACAAAAAAGCGAAAGCTTCTCAAAAGTTTCGTAAAATATGGATGCGGATTCCGGGATTCAAATGGTTAATACCAGTTGAATATAAACCCCACGGTGGCGTATTGTTTAGCTTGCGATAAATTTTACAAAGCCCATAAAGGCAATCTAGTGGAACATGGACTTTCCGGAATACATGAAGAAAAAATGGCATTGAAAAATTTGACTATTTCGAATGATTACAATTCACCGGACGACGTAAGTGAGATTGAAAAATGTAAAGCTGAAGTATAAAGTGTATCGGTGGAGCTATAAGATTAAATGTTGCTTTTTGTAATGTACCAAAGCATATTTTGTTAAATGCTGAGGTATCAGCGATACCCACAGGATAAAGAGGAATTCGGGAAGACATGAAGGCCGGTAAAACGAAAGCTTGGGACCTAACAGTCAATGTCATTGCCAAAGGACATAAAATAGATTTAATCGAAAAATTAAAAACAAACTCGTTTTTCTATTGCAACCGACGAAACTGCGAACCACTCCAAACATAAGCTTGTGGTTATTATGGTTAGTTTTCCACATAGATTAAGAGGTAAAAAAGTAACGCGTCTTTGGGAGCTTTTTCAAGTTTTTGAAGACGAGAAAGAAGCCGAAGCTACTGTACTAAGAGTATTTGAATGCGTAAAAAGATCATTCGTACATTGCGGTATTCAGACGATTTGGCGGCTGTTTGAAGTCAAAGGTCGTTTTTTCGACTGAAAATGTCACTTGCCAAATCGTCAAAAAGTGAAAAAAACAAAATCCTAGTGTTATTACCAGGAAAAACTTATCTTCTAACAAAATCTTCCTGAAATTTTTGTTTCAGATGTTTATGGACAAAATGGCGTTTACCACGGAAAAAAATCGTCGAGCGAAGGCGTCTCCGAAAAAGCACTGGCATCGGCTTGTTTTTTAATATTTTTATTCAAAACATTACAGAAAGTAGTTCAAATGTTACTTTATTATGTACTTTATTAATAAATTAAATAACTTTTGCCGTTTGCTCGAGAAAAATTTGCTTTTTTTTGCCCTCCACAGTTTACCCCCCCCCCCCCCTTAAGGCTTGGAATATAATCAATCGCTGATATATTCAACCATGTTCCCAGGGTTATGAGGATTTAAGGCTTGGAGGATAGTAAATGATTCATTAAACACTGCGTCCAAGGGGTCTTATTTATTTATTTTTTTTATTATTATTTTTTTTGTACTTTGAGGACCACTTTACAAAATTTCCAAGCTGGTCCGAGGTGCCAGTCCGGCTCTTCACCTTGGACGACAATTTCATGTGATCTGAGACATTTCCCATTTTAGCTGCTAAGTTGAATAATATGTTTTCCATTTAAATCTTAAATTGATTCGGTTAATTTAGAAATAGCAAATTTTTTCTTTGAATTACATATTGTACTTATTTGGACTTGTTCGATTATGGGGGTTATACATACTCGTATATAACTACCACGATCGAACATGTTCAAATATATGCTTATTCGGGCTCCAATCAACTTGAGGTGCTTTAAGAGTGTTGTTTTCTGAACAAATGACAGCAAGTTCAGTCATAAACTGTGTTGCCTAACCTCAAAGCCTGGCACCTTGGTCGTTTTTTATTAAAAAAAATTACAGAAAGTAGTTCAAATGTTACTTTATTATGTACACTATTAATAAATTAAATAACTTTTGCTGTTTGCTCAAGAAAAATCATGAAAAATTTGCTTTTTTTTTGCCCTCCAGGGTTTAGCCCCCCCCCCCCCAATCCGATCAATTCATGCAATTTTAAATAGCGCAAACAGGAAACATAACTTTCAAATCTTACAAGAATTGATGAAAGTAGCCAAACATAAAATTTTGCAACTTGCCAAAACGCGTTGGCTTTCCCTTTAAGCGGTGACCATTCGTATTTGGCAACAATGGGACCCTCTCTACATGTTTGCCCTCAAATAAGATGAAAAAGTTGCCGATATGATGGCCATAGATACAGCCGAAGCTCAAAAATTGTTTCACTATTTCACTCTTTTAAGATTCATTTTACCAAAAATTAATAATTTCAATATGTCTTTACAATCAAAAATAGTAATTGTTCATCTTGTTCAAGACAAAACAGAAGAGACCTTTAAAAGTATTCTAGCTTGCTTTATAAAAAAAAAGTATGTCGATAAGACCTCCTTCAGACATTAATTTAAACTTATCAAGAAAACGTTTAGATTTAAGAAAATTAAGACTAGGGCCTGAGTTAAAACACGCCGTTGATAATGAGTAACAGTTTCCTCACAGCAATATCAAATTTTTTAATTGAGCTAGTCACTCAATTCAAACAAAGATTTATCGTTATCCAGTTGCACGCCACCGTGCAGTGTGAGCTCGTGCGTCTCCTCAACCAGGCGCTTGACGAAGATGCACCCCCCAGGCAGCACAATGGGATATTTTTCGTTGTACGGGAGTGGCGAGTAGTGGAGGCGTCCACAAACTCTAATCAGCCCTTGCTCGCAAATGAAGGAACTGAGCCTGACCAGCGGGCTGCGTTTCGGCAAAGGCTTACCAGCAACGAGCAGTGCGTGCTCGTCCTTGAAATGCTGCAGCTGGATGGCCCTGAAACAAAAAACTCGGCCAAGAGCGTACTCTGGGCTCAGCGAAGCCCTTCGCTTCAACTTTCCAGCAGTGCAAAGTCTCCATTCAGCCCAATACTCGAATTATTTTTTCAAACCTTGAGTACCGCTAAAGCTCCGGAAGGCAGTGTCACGTTGACGGCAGCGCCGGCTTCTCGATTCTGGCCTCCATTGCAGCTAAAGTGTGAACTTCCTCGTTGGCTTGGGAATGGACGGATACTGTGGACGGCCAATTCGACTCTGATTCTGTCAGCCAAGCTGGCCCATGCCACCAAAGGTTGTAAGCAACGAGATCAGCGGGGCTCAAACCTCGCGTTGCACAATCTGCGGCGTTATCCACCGATCGGATGTGTCTCCACGTAGTCGTTGGTGGTCGTGTGATGATTTCGCTCGTGCGGTTTGCAATAAATGTTTGCCATCTGGAAGGGTGGCCCCTGAGCCATTCCAGCACCACTCAAGAGTCAGACCAGGCATGTATTGCAGCTGGTGGTCTTTGCGTTGCCTCGATGAAGTGTGATGTCAATCTTGCGAGCAGCGTCGCTGCACAGAGCTCTAGTCGAGGCAGCGATTGAACTTTAGTTGGAGCGACCTTTGTTTTAGCGGTTAGCAACGTAGATGAGCGTCCAGGGATAAGTGCATAAATTGACGCTTGTTACGGAGTGGACCACTATTCGCTCGTAAATATTTCGGCTCATTCGCTCAACTTTAAATTGATAGACTACATGGCTCCATCTATGAGTCTAGGCGGGGACTTTAGTCCCAATTCTCACTCCCTCGCGCCGTAGTGCTGAGCAGTACCGCTGTCGCCGTTGCTGCTGCCACAGGCCTCGCGTGCTGGCTTCTGGTTTTGGTGCTCAAGTGTGTGTGTGTGCAGCAGAGAGTTCTCCCGGCTTTTTCACGGTTCGTCTCAACGGCTCTTCTCATCGCCTTTTTCACCAGGTAGTCCCGGAACCTGCCTTTTCACCGTGCACCAGCTCATCCGGACAGTAATTCTGTGATCATCAACAACCTCGGAGCCGCGCCATTACCACGTGTATCAGCTACTCTTCACCGGTGGTCTACGGTGGAGAATTTGTCTGGTTCAAGGACAATCCTCACTCATCGAACATCTCCAGGTATTCAGGTGCAAGGAACAGTCATTTCCTTGCCCCTTCTCACTTTTCATTTTCTCTAGCACAGAATTTACGACTCTGTGCTGATTTCGTCTATCTCAATGTGCACAAGCACGTAGCCATTTCGGCCATTTTCTCTCTCTCTCTCTCTCTCTCTCTCTCTATCGGGCTATCTCTCTCTATTTTCAAGGCCACTCTCTGCTGCTACTCGACCAACGCTCACACCTTTTAATGTAAATAAGAAAACTCTCATAATTTAAGTTCAAATCGATATCGGTGTTTACATTTACTTATGACGTGACTGTTACGCTCGGGCCTCTCTCTCTCTTCAAGACAACGCTCGTGAATAGACGGTTTCACTCGCCATTTTGTGAAACTTCTCGGGTTTCTCTTGGTTCTTTCTCGTGACTCTTTCTCATCATCCTCAACGTAGTCATCTCATCAGTACAGTCAACTCGACGAATCATCTACTTAGTGTTGGCTCAACTCGGGAGACATGTGATCTTCAATTAACTCAAACGGCTCGGCTCAATTCAATTCTTGGGTTAATTGCTCAGCAAGGAGAGCTTTCACGGCGTGGCATCTTCAGGTATTTCGCTCAGAACCGGTAACAATAATTTACCGGTGCTTTTACATTGTCCTTATCACAGCCAGAAAATCAATAAAATTACTGTGCATTCTCTTGCTCTCTCTCTCTTTTCTTTGTGCTGTCTTACACGCAGCCATTTTCTTTTCTACTCTTTTCAAGGCCATTCTCTGTTGCTTTGTTTACCTCAACTGTACTCAAGCAAAACTCGTATTTATGGTTTGAATTAATATAATCAAATTCGTCAAGAGTTTTGACTAGGCGATTTCTCAAATTAATTAATTTTCTTTACACGGAAATTAATGCTGGCAATTCTCAATTCAACATATTCTCATATCTCAGTTTCTCTCTTTAATCAGTTATTATTCTCTCTCTCAAGCTCATTCTCAGCTCATTTACATTAATTCATTAAATTCAACTTAACCTTCTGGATAGTTCTCTTAAGTATACTACACTGATTTATTTTATCTCATTTTACATTTCAACTGGACCTGGCTCAATAGTGATTCTCCATAATTTATAATTAAATTATTTTATACTTTGATGATTTGTCTTATTCTATTTTATAGTAATGAGCTCATGTTATCAACATCAAACTTATTAATCTGTACACATTAACTACTTAAATTTCATACTTGTTGATTAATTATTAAGAGATTTAATAAAAGTTATTAAACTTGAACCTTTTTTTGTAAATAATAATATATTCTTAGAGAATAAAATCCAAATAAACTTAACTAATGGTCTACTCAATTTATTTGACAACCCTCCCCTACCAGCTTTTAATCCGGCAAATAAAAATAAAATTAATGAAACAGTAAATCCGCAACAACGCTACATAGGCACGTTGCGATGCGTCTGCAAATCCATGCAGTTCCTAGGTATCCACGTCCCACGTGCCGATCCATCTTGGAATACGTATGGAGGACACGTTAACCAGTTTGTCTCGAAACTGCACCTAGCGACTTCGCAGGGGCTGAGGAACGGTGTCATCCCAGTCGAGGTTGTCCAGCCACAAATCCTGCATGATTATCTTGCCAACGACAATCACCGGAGCAAGCCAACCTAACGGATCAAATAATTTAGCAATATCGGACAAAATTAATCGCTTCGTTACCTCGACGTTTTCGATATAACTGCAACTCCAAATACAAATACGTCGTCCTTGGGAAGCCACTTGAGTCCAAGGGTAGATACTACCTCGCCCGACTTTACGTCTACCTCGAGCACGGATGTCGACTTAAGATCCCAGTAACTGCTGTTCGTTGGCTGACCATTTGCCGAGTTCCATGCCAGCCGACGCCAATACCGCAACTAGCTGTTCACGTCACCGAAGTGCCTCCTCGATCGTGTCCGCTCCACCATAGACGTCATCGATATAGGACTTTTCCTCAATAATTTTTGCGGCCTCAGGATACTTAGCTGCTCCGTCTTTAGCCAGCTGCTTCATCACTTTGAGCGTAGTGAAAGGGGCCGACGACGTGCCATAAGTTGCCGTGAGGCACCTGAAATCCTGACTACCGTCGCCACCTGTCCACAGGATACGTTGCCAATCTGCATCATCTGGATGCACCAGTATTTGCTTAAACATTTTTACAACATCAGTGCTAAATACGAAACAATGAAATCTCCAGCTCGTGAGGACCATCGATATATCCGCTTGCAGTTTTGGACCAGGTAGGAGTAAATCATTAAGAGACAACCCATTGCGAGACTTTTGCGATACGTTAAATACCACGCAGATTTTCAAGGGATTGTCCGGCCGGAAAACTGCGTGATGCGGCATGTAAAAGCTGGATCGATTCAACTGGCCTTTGGTAACCAGCTCCATGTGTAGCAGTTCAACGTACTCACGCATGAAGGCGTCGTAACGTTCTGCCAGCGGGGGTCGTGCTGCTTTCGTCGCTCGGATTGAGTCAGACACGCAGCAGCTATCTCCCGTGAACCAATGAAAGCCGATTTTCTCGCGAAGGGTAGACGAACGACAAAACGTCCGCTTGCATCCCGATCATGAGTTTTAACAAAGTGTCTTTCACAGCTCTCCTCGTCGGGAGTTAAGAGCACTTTGCGTGGGACTTCCTCGATTTCCCAAAAACGCGTGAGGGCCTCTAATAGAGAGGCTTTAGAAAAAACGTGAAATGCGCGAACATCAACAAACGAATTTTGCGGAGTGGACGGTGAAACTGCGCCCGTCAGAAGCCAGCCAAACAAGGACTGTTGCGCCACGGGGGTTCCCACAGGACCTTTAACCAAGCTGTCCAAAATGAGCGCCGAGTAAATATCAGCCTCCAGAATAAAATCGACCTTAGCAGGATCAGCGTACTCGGGATCTGCGAGGTCCAAGCTAGCCAGATGTGGCCAAGGGCTGAACTAAATTCTTTCCTTCGGTAGACAACGGGTGAGTTCATTCAGAACGAGGGCAGTGAATCCCATCGCGAATCCATGCTCCTTGCTCGATTTAAAATGCCGTATGCAAGCGAATCACATTTGGAAGTCTCCGAAGCACCAACTCCGACGACAGAAAGCGAGGTTCCCTCTGTGTCGAGTCCTAAATATTGGACAGTGCGCTGCGTAATGAAGCACCGCTCAGCCCCCGGATCAATCAATGCGCGAACCGTCAACAATTTTCCGGAAGGATTTGCAGTCACTACGCGAGCTGTCGCCAACAGCACCGTAGCTCCCACGGAGGCGTTGTGCGACGCGATGTTATTTCTCGAAAGGCTGGAAGCTCCTGAGCCACCAGGGTTTTGTGCAAAGTTTCCACCCGACTGAACGCCGCGGTCGCTCGAAGTAGAGTCATGAAAACGGCCGTCAAGGTGAAGATTGGTGTGGTGTGCCACTTGGCACGAAAAACAACGTTTGCTGGGAGAGTATTTATCGATAAAATGCCCCTTCCTCGAACAATTCAAGCAAAGCTTAGTTTTCTTGCAGAAATCTAAACGTTGAAGTAGAGTTTTGGCATTAAATTGACTGCAGCGATGCAGCCAATGATTACCCTGACAAAGATCACGCCAGGGGTTATTCTTCGAACTAGATCGTGAAACCGTCTGCACGTTGTTAGCAGTCACGCGGCCAGAAGAACTAGAAGCCGAGTTTCCGTGAGGTTTACTGTGCACGTCGCTGCCTTCGTTCGAGTTACGCGCCTGCTCGAGCGTTTGAATGCGTCTCTCTAAATAATCTAGGAGATCCGCATACTTTGAAAACCCGTCCCCGTTAATCTGAGAATTCTCCCAGGCCTCACGAGACCTCAAGTCGAGCTTGCAAAGAACAGAATAAACTAACCAACTGTCGTAATGGTCCACGGGACAATTCAAATCGCGAAGTGCGCGGACTGCTTCCTCCGACCGATCGATCACGTCGTTCAGATCTTGCACGTCATGCGATTTCACTGATGGAAGCTGAATCAAATTCTCGAGTGCGTTAAAAAGCCGAATACGCCTGTTATCGTAGCGACGCGCGAGCTTTTCCCAAGCTATATCGAAGTTCGCGTCGGTCACGTCAAGGCCCTTCAAGCGCTGAGCAGCTTGACCCTGAACCGCATTCAGGAGATGCTGCAATTTTTCGACACGAGGAATTGACGCCTTATCTTTTATTAGCGAAGAGAAACGCTGTTTAAAACTCTCCCACTCCCCCTGCTTCCCGGAGAAGGTAGGCAGTGCGAGAGTGGGCAGCGTCACGACCACTGCATTTGCGATAATATATTGCACAATTAGTCCCGACTGAAGGGGAGGTGATGCAGGCTTACGCAGTGCTAGCTTGTCCTGCAGTCTAGCCTTGGCACTGACATATTCGCCTACCACTATCGAAAAAAATCGTCCGAAAAATATTTCTGGTCTTTAAGATCGTCCTCAAACTCAACCAAATCATCGTGACGATCTTGAAATTTTCTCCAATAATCTTCCAACATTAACAAACGAGCCTCGAAATGCGTGGCGGACTGTGCAGCGCGGCGGCAGCCACCTTATCCATCGAGTTTAAATAAAAATTCACTATTTTCTGCATCCCGGAAATTTGGGCCTTCAAAACTCGCCCCATCTTCAAAATTATGTACTCAACAAGCTAAGGGAACGAAACGCGAGATTATAATTCAGAAGAAAATTCGATGTGCACCGAATCACAGTGATTAATAAAGCAAAGTTTGACTCACCTAATTTCGCAGCCTTCCCCCCTGATAATCGACTTCGTCCGATGACAACAAGAAAGCAGTTGACGAGAAGTCAAATCGTCCAGGGCGATGAAAAGAAAGCAGCGTCAACAGCGAATGAACTGTCGATGACCCCAAGCGGTCGCTCTTGATTTAATTGTGACTTGTTATTGTTTACAAGTCTTAATTAATCGATAAAGTCATTTGACTTTGCCTTGACTGTGACAATTAAGTTTTCCCGCAGAAAACTACGCTCTGCTACCAAAATGTTAGGTCTTGTCTTGGCCTTATCTCGTGGCTCTTGCTTGCTCAGCCACGAATCGAAATAACCAAGCGCAGAGTGTTTTAATTTTAAGAGCGATGAAATGGAAAAAAGGGTTTGAGTGGAAGCGTGAATGAATTGAACGTTCGAGATAAATTAAATAAGTAATATATTATAGAAAAATTAAGAATATTATGTACACTGGAATGAGAGAAAGAATCGGATAAAACTTGAATTAAATTATTAGAAATTTACAATAGAGCCGATGAATAGGCAGTTGAAAAGATTAATAAAAAAAAGAGAAAAAAAAAAAAGACTTACTGACTCCAGCAGGGAGGTAAGCTATGTGACCTGGTGCGGCTGCAAAACGAGAAGAAAAAAAGAACCAAGCTTGACGAAACCCAAGACTGCTTGATCGAGCGTTCTCTCTCCTCGACGGTTAGAGAGAACTAGGCTCTTCTCTGACCGCCAAAAGGTTCAACGCTCGAGATCAAAGGGCAGGGCCCAAATTGCGCGCAAGCGCTCGCACATACAGCAGCGCCGCATCGAGTCACAGAGCATAGCTCTGCTGTCAACACTCTAAAGTGAACAATGTTTTATAACTAACCTGAGTTTTGGGATATTTTTTATCAAATAAACGAGTTTTTTAAAATTAATTCTCAAATCCTATGAAATCAATCTTGAGTTCTTTCGAAATCATTAGAAGATTATATTGAAAAAATTTAAAATCATTTAAAATTTTGTGAAATCTGCAATTATTTTGCCACCTTGGATTGCAGTGATTAGCACTCGAAAATTTTATAGAAAAAAAAAATGCGAATCATATCCACTCATAAAAACAAAAATGCAACTAGGCTTAAATAGTATAGTCAATTTTGAGATTATTGATTTTAATTTGTTTATTAACTGAATTAATTAATTATCTTACAGCCAACCGTATTTGTGCTTCAAGTTTTTTCGCTTGTTGATTTATTTATTTATTGGCTAGTAAAATAATTTATTACTAGCTGCGCCCAGCGTTTTTGGGGTTTTAGGCTTGTCAGTTACTTATTTATCTATTTTTTAATTAGTAACATAATTTATTACTCTCTGCGTACAGCATTTTTGAGGTTTTAGGTTTGTCGGTTCTTTTATTTTCATTTTCAAAATCGCACTTTTGAAATGCGGCGAGTCCGCAGCCCGCTACACTGGTGTAGTGTTCCAACTACTTTGATCATCCCTGTGTACGCCTCAGCTAGTTCGCCTGCTGACTCACACCGCCTAGGTGGCAGCAGCACTAGTGTACTTCGGCCACTAACCTAAATTTTTTACCGTGTACTTTAAAAGTAGTTGATGTCATTCTGACATTTAAAATTGACTTTTAAGGTTATGTTAATAAGACCGCGCCTCTTTTACTTAACATGTATCCAGAATATACCGCACTCGGCTCGAATTCTGGACAGTGTATCCTAATGTATCCCGCAATCTTTTGAGGTTATGTTAATAAACTACGAAAAAACTAGAAATAAATTTCAAAAATATTCTTATTAATAAAGTAGTACTGTTTTAATATCATTGAAAAGTACAAATTTTATATAAACTAAGAATTAATTCTTTGAAAATTCATTCACGGGCAGTGGAAGGTAAAGTCAGAGGAGAATCGAAAGATTCTCGATCTCTCACGCTATGGTTGGCGCGACTCTTATCTGTCTCTCAAATTCAAGAGAATGCAGAAAAGAGATTTATTTATAAAAATATAATCATCTTACGATGAAAAATCGTTAACAAATTTTATTACTTTAGTCATGTAATAACTTTTAAAGCAATAAGTTTATAAACTTCTTTTACTTAAGACATGTCCAGAATATACTGCACTCTGTCCGAATTCGGGACAGTGTGTCCAACATTTCGGCAAGCGTAATAAAAGTGAACCGAATAATGGACAAGCTGAAATTTGTTGCTTAACCAATTTTTATCGACTTTAAACATAAAAAAATTAACTAACCATGTTGTAACCTTATTTAGGGTATTTTTTTTTCTTCAAAAGATTATGTACAAGTTAATACAAGTTAATTTGTAGACATAAGAAGTTGAGCATGCCCGCTTAGCAATTGCTGAAGCGGATACATAATAGTCCAGGACACTCTTGAAAGCACGTGTTCAAGATTAACCGCCTCTTTTTTACTAAGGAATTGGTCATCCGAGTGACCCATGTCAGAGCTGCCTGGAGCGACCAGTTTCCGCCCACACCAGTCGTGCTGCAACCGTGATGCCGCAACCACGCGTCACGGGACTCAAGCCGTCGTCGAAGATCACCCGCTTATTTACGACGAATTCACCCAACTTACCCGAGGCTGAGAGACTTCGGGCCAAAACGGCGAGCTCTCTCTCCTCATTTGTATATATAGCGCTTAATAAATAGTTAATTAAAGTTCAACATTAAACCTCAACGTTTTACTTTTCAACTACCCTCATTTCACTTTGCCGCTCCCTTGCGACAGCGGTAATTTATTCCTTATATTCAATACAGGCCACTCAGCTTGATTCCAAACATTTTGGTCTAACCGAGTCGGTTTTTGTAACAATAATTTATAGTTTTATTTAATTATTTTTAATTTTAGTTTAAAGACAGAGTACTAAATCCAGATTATTTTTTAGCGAATTTTGGTAATTCTTTGTAGGTAGATGAAATAAATAGACGAAATGCTTATTGTCATGAATTCGATAACCTTCGGGGTACTTTTTGCTTTTTCTGTGGATTTTTCAAAGATGTGATTGGTGAAGAATCTTATAACTAACCATAGAGCAGTAGAGAAAATAAAGGTATTATATTATTTTCATTTCAACATTCAAATTAACAAAAAAGGAAAAATTTATTTCATTGCAAATATTGACTAAAGATGAGAAAAAATTGAAAAAAAATTTTCTACAGCTAAAACATCGAAAGAGACATTTTTCACTTTTGCCAGCTTTACAAGAGCACTCAACAAAAATGATTATACCATTTATATCAATAAAACGTTCTATTTTTAATATCTTTAATTGATACAACAAAAGCTACTACACAGAAAAAATTAAGTCAATGCAGGATCGTACGATTTGACGATGGGGCCCGGCGAGCGGCTGGCGATGCTCGCATCGCCAAGTTGAGCGATATTTACAGAATTACCGTCACCGTTGGAGCTTCATTTATCACTTTTAGTAAGTGAGAATTTGATTTAGTATTTAGAATTCTTTCCCCTGCATAATATTTACGACTTGCTGGAGTGCATTACCCGTATTTACATATTTCTGAAGTTGTTAACTGCATTTAGTTTACAGTTTTTCATTCAAGTCCAAGCGCGAGCTTTTTCTTCATAACAAAAGGTTAGAGCAAGGTTAAAGTTAAAAAAGCAATTTTAACATTTTATCAAGATTATAAACGAAGAAAAAACTATTTTTCAATATTCAAAAGGGTTTTTTTTTTTTTTTTTTTTTTTTCAATAGAAATTAAACGATTTAGACCTATTGTAGTACTAAAAATTAATACTAAACAAAAAAATTGATTAGCTTCCTGTCCCGCTAATGTCACTTTTAGGATAATGTAGGGTGACTTTGTTTTGATGATACAGGCAGAATGAACAAGATGTTAGTTGTTTGAATATATTTATTTATTGCACAACGTTTCGACGGTATAAACCCTCCACTTCAGGTGTAAAAATACAAATATGCCTGGATCATCAAATTAAAGTCACCCTACATTATTATTCTCCACTAGGCAATACAAAATTGATTCGACATTGTAAATTTTAGGATTAATCATCCACAAAGCAGACGACGCGCTGGCTGAAATCAAGTAGTTGTATCACCAATAGTATGATTGTAAGTTTGGCGCCTAACCAAAACTTAGCCATCGGTCAATTACCGACCGAGGACTGAGTGCTACCCTTTTAAAGACCTTACGCCTGTGGAGCTGATGCGTATGCTACAGGGACTGCAGCTGTATGATTTGAGAGAAAACACATGTGTGGAAGCTTAGAAAGTATACAATTATTTAAACCTTGAATTCCGACAATTGTGTTGATTCAGGTGTGAATCTTATAAAAATGTAAAGTAGTATTAAGGTTGCAGAAAATGTACATAAATTATTCTTATTATTACTACAGTTAGTTACCGCAACAACACGTGTTTGAGGTCTCACTTAATCTTAAACCATTCCTCGTCCCAAAATAAATCTCGAGAGGCTCGAACTTATATAATTAGTATTTTAACGTAACTTTGTTATTAATACAAACAGATTTAAAAAGAGGAATCGTAAGAAAACTGCAGGATTTTTTTTTAAGCTGTAACGCCCGAACAATGTAAATAAATGAGTTTAGTTTAATTTAATAAATTGAATTTGAATAATGGCACGGTACGCCATTCGGTCCGTTTGGAAAGCGCCAAAACTACGGAATATCGAGCAGGGTCGAAATGAATTACTGAATTACACCAGCATCCGGCAGACACGCATGGGCTGAACGTTCGGCTACGCTATAACGACGCCAATATTAATTAGTTTAACTCTGAAAATTGAGTGAGCAGATTTTCAAATATCGAATACGACTATATGGGGAGAATAAATACAGAAATTTACTGCGTAAGTCGCACAAGAAACTAGTGCTTCAGGGAGCGCGTGAATTTTGTGCTCCTACACAGAAAAAATCTTAAGTGCTACAGTACGTGAGCCAATCAGAATCACGCGCTTCCGAATAAAAAAATAGCGCTCGAAACACTCGAAAATCGGCTCAGGCAGGCCCATCCACTATTTCTAAAATGCTGTAGTTTTTTACCTATTTAGAACATCGTTTTAAAACGATGTTCTAAATAGGTCAAATCTAAATTTTTATGCTCTCTTTTTTAATCCAAAGTTTTAGGTTAGAAAATGCGAATTTTTTATTTTTAATTGACAATTACTCAGCTTCAAAGCACTTTAAAAATATCTGAACCATTTTATTAGCAGCAGAAAGAGTTCAAGGAAATATTGCTAAAATTTTATTAAAACATATCTAGTTGTTTCCGAGTTCTTGCGACTTAAACGTAAAATTAAAAAATCGAATGAAAATCAAGTTTTGTGTTTAACTCGCAAGGACTCGGAAACTACTGATATTTTTTAATGTAATTTTAGCAACATATCCTTGAACTCTTTTCGCTGCTAATAAAATGGTTCAGATATTTTTAAAGTGCTTTTAAGCCGAGTAATTGTCAATTAAAAAAAAAAAAAGGTGTCTTGGACGCCTGTTAGAAGCGAAGCACAATTATTTTTTAATTGAATATATAATTTGAAAATTAGAAATTTTAACAGTATAAAAATTGGGTATATAATTGGATTTATGTATTATAAAATAAAACTGAGAATTTAGAGAATTTAAAAAAAAAATTTCCAACTTGAAATTTTGTACTGGTAAAATAACATCTACCATAATCTGGCTTATTATATATGTATACTAGGGGGGGTACCACCCTGCTCGCTTCGCTCGCCAATTCCCCAGAATTTTATGCTTGAATCTACACTTGTACCTACGCTTATACACATACTCTTGTGTCTAACTCTGTACCTACTCTGATACTGTAACGGTCGAGTTAATTAATCGCGACGACATTAAATTAATTTCATGTTCGCCGCGCGACCGTTAGAACGCAGCACGAGTGGGAATGGAACGCGCGGGAATCGGTAGAATATCGGGCCGGTGAGAAGGAGGACAGGAGTCATTCTAATCACCGCACGCGTTCGAGTATAGATCGTACCGATTCGAAGCTTCGCGAAATTATAGAAAGTACGAGTGAAAGGTCAATTTTATTGTGTCGTGCGTGCTCGGGAGTTATCGTCGCGACGAAAACAAGTCTTCAACAGGATTGTCATCCTTGGACAACTTGTTAACCTGCGACACTGAACCGTACGCCGGCATCGAGACACGGCAGTCTGCGATTTGGGTATCTAGCTTGGAGGCTAGAGTTTCAGCCTTACGGCTTGTAACAGGTGCACCTGCGGCGTCCTCGTGAGTTATTGTTTGTTAAGCGACCATAATCGTTATCGTGTGAGAGTGTGAGTGATTAAAATCAGTTGTAAAATACTTTGTTTTTCTCGCGCGCGTAAGCTGCCGATAGCAGCAGGTTGTTGTGTGCGCGCGCAAATCAACTTAGAGAGCACCGATAACTCATGAGTATTTGTTTATAAATTATCACCGTATCAAGCATAGATTTTTGTATTAGTTTTTAAGTTAATTTTTTGTTATTAAATATTCAAAATTAACTTTCTGAGTAACAATTATTTTTCTGACCGGTGTTCCCAGCGCTCGAATCCTCTAGCCCGCGCCCACCTACCGAAATCAACGAGCTGTCGCGCCCTCCCCGATAAATAAACCGTTTAGGGATATATAATCGCGGACGGAATTTTCTCCTTTTGCAGGAAACTCGTCGACGTGTAGTCGACTGCGGCAGAGCTTATAGAGGCTGTATGTACTCCTGAGTCTGCTCATTTAAATAACGCCCTATAACAATACATACCATTGTTTCTACTTTTATAGCTTGTGACTACACCTGCACCTTATATCGTGCCTACCTTTGTTCTCACCTTTCATCTTACTCCAAACCCTTGTAACTACCCTTGTTCTTACCGTTGCACTTACTGCTTTTTATAACTAAGCTCTTACCCAGGAATATGCTCATGTTTATATATATATTTCTATCATGGTGATAACTGTAGTTTGAATTTTTTTCATGCTTTTATTTCTAATTCTAAGACTACTTTGTTCTAATCTTTGATCATAGTTTCATTTCAATCCTTTGTTAAACATCTGTTTCTATGCTTTTACCGACTTATTTTCGTCTTTTTATTTATTAACCTTCCCTGCTTTATAACCTTGCTACTATCCACGTCTGTTGAGTATTTTTTTCCGACTCTCTTTACTACGTCTGTTGATTTTTTTTACTTCCTACATATGTTAATAATCTTGTGCTTACTACCTATTTTTTACTCAAGCTTCTAACGCCGAACCTTCTACACATGCATTTGTTTCTACATCTGTTTCTACTCCCATGCTAACTCTAGTTCTTTATTTTTTTTTTTTTTTAATTTTCTACACTGAATCTAGCCTTGTGTATAATCTTTTTTATCCTCTTGTACTTACTATTCTAAATAACCCAATAACAAACCATGTTCATAAAATTGTTTCAAACTTGATAAATACTGTGGTAACTTCATTGTACCTACTGCCGTACCTGGACTTGTCATTACGTTTGTACCTTTGAACCTACGCTTGTATGTACATTTTTGCTTAATATTGTTTCTATCTCTTTCACATGAATCTACTTGCTTAAATTTTGGTGTTTGCTGTTGTTTTTTCTTTTTTTCATGCTTTGGTCTCTAACTTTGAATCTTTGTTCTCATCTTTGTGAAAACTATCTTTTGTATTGTTCTTCTCAAATTTTTTTGTAATTGCAATCGTGAAACTAATCATCTTCATTCAATTTAGCCCACACAGCTCTTTAACTTTTTTGACAAATATTACCTACATCCTTTTACATTTGTTATCAACGCTTTTTCTACGTAGGTCTGTCCCAATCAACTTATCTTGATTAATATCGAAGTTTATCTTACGACACCAGTTTCCAGCCACGTGTAGCCTCTTTCACTTTGTTATTATTTTCATACTTCAATTTGTAACTTGGAACGTATGTTGTACTTTTTTTTTTTTTTTTTTTTTTTTTTTTTTTTTTTTTTTTTTCAACATCATAATCTTTCTGTTGAAAGCCTCTAGCAACTAAACGCGCTTTATATATATAATTATTTTTCTTCGTGACAGTCCATTTCACATCAATAATTTTCTTATCTTTCGGCTTTTTTACAACAGTCCAAGTTTCATTTTTATTCCAACTTTTTATTTCATTTTCCATAGCTTTCAATAGGATTTTTTTTACGATTTGATTTCCTAACTGGCATTAAATTTTCATTTTGTTAAAAATAAATAAAACTCAAGACACATCCCAACTGATTCAATATTCAATTGAAAGAAGATCTCAACCAACTTAAATTCAAATCCAAACTCAAAAAATTGAACAGGAATAATTGGTTACTAGAAGTACTTTTTAGCATTTTCCGAGGTTTGAAATATAAATCGTTCAGATTTACACTTTTTGAGTTAAGATTTGAAAATATTTTTTTCTTAAAGTTCATAAAGAGACAAAAACATGCGAGGATACACATGTATAGGAGTGCAATGGGCTTTGAACACAAATTGTTTGAAAATTATTTAAAAAACAAAAATAATTCAAACATTTTGTGTGGATAATCGAAAAAAGGACCATTTAGAAAAATTATTGATGATTTTGCTCATGATTCGGTACCAGAAAGCGATTTCCAAAGTTTCTGCAATCGATGATCCAAAAAAAGTTTTCCAACCCTGAGAAGAGGACCCGCTAGGACTAGACATTTGGGTCACTTCTTTGGGTTTTTAGCTAATTTTCAAACAATTTGTGTTCAAAACCTGAGCCAAAGGCGAGAGTGTCAAGGGTTTGCTAAGGGTTAGCTCATACTTTTCCAGCGTCAAGTGTAATGTTTTTTTTAACTCAAAGCAAGGAGTTCAAACTTCCTGTTTGAGAAAAATCAGAAAGTTTGAACTTTCTGCACCGTGTGTGAAAAATAAATTTTTTAGAGTTAGGAAGTTTTTTTGATCACAATTTTAATGTTTAGAAGGACAATAATTGATGCATTTATCGCAACGTAATCAAAGTTTTTGCGCGCACGCGGAGATCGGAAGTTTTTGCGCGCACGCGGAGATCTAAAGTTTTTGCGCGCACGCGGGATAATTTAGTTTGCGCGTACGCGGAACACCTAAGTTGCGCGTACGCGCAAATTTTTGTTTGCAAGGGTAAGTTTGCGCCTACGCGGAGACTCCTCCGCGTACGCGCACGCGTACATACATGAATACATACATGAATTGATTTGGATGATAATTACAACATAAAAAAAATAAAAAATAAATAAATAAGGATTTAAAGTTTAACAAGAATTTTTAAAATAAAATTTTACAATTTATTAAAAAGAAAAAATTACTCCATTATAAATTTAATTTTTCTGAAAATAAAATCTTTTTTTCATTTTTTTTAAATTAAAAACTTGGATTTTTCTAATTAATCTTATAATAAATTTTTTTTAAATTAATGAATTAAAATTTTAAAATTTTATATAGTTTAATTATACCATTAAAAAAGAATTATTAAATTAAGAAAATATACAAAACTTGTAACATAACATTAAAAATGGGGGGCGGTGAAAAAAAAGGGCGTGGGAAGGGCGGGCGGGGGGCGTGATTGGAAAATCATAGGATAATTCAAAACTCATAGAAATAAGCAAATTTCGGTACACTTTTACGGTTAGTTAAGCACTTTTTTGAGAGGCCTGTTAGGGCGGGGGGCGTGAGAGAGGAAAAACAACTATATAATATAGTAAGATAAGATATTAGATGTATAAATTTGATATATACACCACGATATCTAGATATGTATATCTACTATACGATTATGTGTATATATAGTATCTAATAATAATATTATTAGATACTACAATATTATTAGACTAATATGGCCTAGAATATAGCAACCCTTCTATAGTAAAAGGGTTGCTATAATTAAGGCCTTATTAGATACTAAATACACATATTCATATAGTATACATAAGATACATACATAATATGGCTTAGAATATAGCAACTCTTTTACTATAGATATGTATGTATTATAATGCACAATAGTAATAGGGTTGCTATATTCTAGGCCATATTGGTTACTATTTGTATAGTATATTTATATACACATATTTGTATAGTAGATAAACATATCTATATATCTTTTTTGGGTCGTTTTTTACGGATTCACTCCTCATATAAAAAGGTTCGCTTAGGCTTTGAAGAAGCTTTATGGAAAGTTTTAAAACGATGTTCTAAATAGGTAAAAAACTACAGCATTTTGGAAATAACGGATGGGCCTGCCTGAGCCGATTTTTGAGTGTCTCAAGCGCTATTTTTCTATTTGGGAGCGCGTGATTCTGATTGGCTCGCGTACTGTACGGCCTAAGATTTTTTCTGTGTAGGAGCACAAAATTCACGCGCTCCCTGAAGCACAAGTTTCTTGTGCGACTTCCGCAGTAAATTTCTGTATTTATTCTCTCCGTGTAGTAGTATTTAATATTTGAAAATCTGCTCACTCAATTTGCAGAGTTAAACTAATCAACATTGCCGTCGTGTATGACCGTAGATTTATAGTGTAGGCGTGATGTGAATTTACGGGATTGTCATCGCATAATCGAGATAACTCTACAACTGTGGTACGACGACACAAGGGCGATTGTTTGCTAAAAGTCATTGGAGACTGGCAAGTTTTTATTAGCCTGGTGGCTTTGTGAAAAGGCCCACCCTCGGCGACTCTGTAAGTTAATTGTTTGTTGCATAACCGGTGTTCTTGCGTACGTTTTTTAAAGGCCATCACAGAAACTTCGCATCTACGCACATAAGCAGCGACGCTGTTATGTACATATGTTCGAAATATTCGAAGACCAAGGGAAATATTCAAAATTACATCTGGCACAATTAACCCATTACCGCCCATGGAAAAATCAAAAGTGATATAAAAAAACTAACTGTTGGAAAACCTGTCTCATGAAAAAATAGTAGATACGTATTTTTGCTTTTTTCAATTTTCATTGTTTAAACATTATTTATCTAAACAAATTCGGAAAAATTTTTAAATTTTTATAAACTAATAACAGCATTCGATTCTTTGACCAAAAATAAGGCGAAAGCCATCTAAGTAATTTTTTGATCAGACGGTTAGATCTTTTGCTACGAGCGCTCAAACATGTAAAAATATGGTTTTATAGTGGTGAGCTCTGACTCGTAAAAGTGTTTCTTCGGTGCGGCGCCTCGGAGCTCACCACTATAAAACCATATTTTTACATGTTTGAGCGCTCGTAGCAAAAGATCTAAGCGTCTGATCAAAAAATTACTTAGATGACTTTCGCCTTATTTTTGATCAAAGAATCGAATGCCGTTATTAGTTTATAAAAATTTAAATTTGTTTACAAATTTGTTTAAATAAATAATGTTTAAACAATGAAAATTGAAAAAAGAAAAAACACGTATCTACTATTTTTTCATGAGACAGGTTTTCCAACAGTTAGTTTTTTTATATCACTTTTGATTTTTCCATGGGCGGTAATGGGTTAAGGAAGATTGGCAGTTTTTCAAATTCCAAAAGTAAGATCCCAAAAAATTCCTATAGATTCCTTGAAGTAAGACAAATAACTTTCCTATTTGAGACAAGAATGGTGATCGAACTCATTTTTGATAAAAAATAAATTTACAATTTTTGTTTTAAAATGGACTTTTATGAGAAAAAAAATTTGTTAATTCCGCAAAATTCATAAGTTTACAACGCGTCAAGGGTCTGTCCGTATGTGACGGGTGTTACATCGTACACAGTTTTTCAAATATTTATGAACATAGAATACTAAAAAAAAAAAAAAATTGATACTAAAGGGAAGTACTTTTTTTTTAGAAAATTTTCATGTCATTCAAAAATTTTTCACATCTTTCATTTTTCTAAAAATTTAATGCAAAGTCCGTTCCGGGCGTTACTGAAAACAGAAGTGGTTCTGATGTTACCGGTAAGAATACAAGAACTCAGCGAATTATGAAATGGTGCAGTTCTGAAAAAAATTCATGTTAAAGTTAAGTCTTGAAACTTTTACGCTCATATAAAAGTTTTTGTATTTTTCATTTTTTTTACTTAATAAAAATTTATCTTTATGTTCCGGGTGTTACACGAATTTGTTCCGGGTGTTACGCGTACGAATAAATTTCTTGTAGAACACTGAAAAAATGATTTCTGATACATATTTGATACTATTAAATTAAAAATCATCTATTGAAAAACTCTGAAGCAGTTTATTTAAGAAAAAATATTTTTTGAAGATTTTATATTTTTAACGGGTGTATAATATAAACATTGTTATATAATACTGCTTAAATTAAAATTTTTGATAATATAAGATCTAATAGTCAAATTGATCACCATGAATATATTTTTTAATATTTTATCTCATTTAATTCAACGGAATCTTTTTTTAAAAGTAATTTTTTCATTTTTCGTCTTTTTTTATCTCTGATTCTTTCTTTATAGTCTGGGCGCCGCGCCGTAGGGGTTTTCGTGACCCGATAGCGGTCAGCGATCCACCCAGGCTTAAAAGATGTATTTTGACCTCCTAATGAAGAATTTCGAGGGTGGACGGAAAAATTTGTTTACAATTATTTAAACAAATAACAAAGTAAAAAAGTCATTTTTTCGATGAAAAAAATTTTTTTTTTTATTTTTCAGCGAAAAATAAGTTGAAAATGTAAGCGGACTTTTATTTGTAAAGTCAATAGTTTTCGAGAAAAAAATCATCAAAGTTTAAAAAAACCGTGCATCTGTAGAAAATCAGTCGAGCCTACCATGGCGGCCGGAGTATAAGTTTTTTAAAACTTTGATGATTTTTTTCTCGAAAACTATTGACTTTACGAAAAAAAGTCCACTTTCATTTTCGACTTATTTTTAGCTGAAAAATATTAAAAAAAAAATTTTTTCATCGAAAACATGAGTCCAAAAGATTGAACGGAGGCAAAAAGACCAATGCTCTAAAATACGTTTAAAAGTGAAAAAAAAAAAAAAAAGATATCTGTATTGTTTCTTTTTAATGCTTTAGTAATATTATACTTTTTTCTGCTTAAATAATGTATTAATTCTGAAAGATTCAACTGCACTTTAACAGCGACGTCCGTGATATGTAACACCCGGAACGCATTTTTTCGGAAAGAGGAGTCTCAAAAATTTTTTCTACAGTAGGGGGGGATTAGTTATCTTAAGATAGCTTTGTAAACAAGAAGCTGAGTAAAAATATTAAAAACTTAAGTCACTATACAAACAATACCCTTTTTTAGCGTTCCGGGTGTTACAGAGAAATAAGAATCTTTACCACAGCACAAAATTTTCTGTAATTACCGAAACAAATTGAAACTTTGCTGAGAGCTCAATCACACTGCATTCTAAAGAGTGAAACATAACTTATAAATCTTTGTTGATATCGAACGATTTACAGTGCTACCAACTTTGCACTAGAATCACACAAGTCAGGCCGGTGGTGTTCATAGATTCATCAACAGGCTAAAAAAATTTAAATTAAAAAAAAAAGTGGTAGAACCAGTATAGTTCCAGAAACTACATATAATTTCTGACCAGAAAAAACGGTTTATATATTTTTTTTTCATAATTTAATTTTTTACTCTGAGGTTCGTTTTTATACGGACAGACCCTCAAGTGTTATTTGAAAAGTAAAAATTTAAATCATTTTAAAATTATTACAATATGGATTTATCGGGCTAATTTTTATGAAATATCAAAAATTGCGGTATATAACTTCCAAAACATAGGATTTTTCAATGTTTTTTAATATTTTGTATCTTAAGTTTTGTTCTACTTTGTTTGAAAATGATATATAATTGTAAAAATAAACAAAGAAGAAAATTCTCCTAAAGTGTATTTCTTGATGTAAGTTTAATTGAATAATAAATCTCTATTTTAGAGTTTAAATTATTTTAAAAAACTCTTTAACTCACACAATTTTTGATAACACTATAACTGTTTACCATACATTAATGTATCGTGTAAAGTATATTACTATCTAAATAAAATAAAAAAAAAATAAAAAAAATAAAATAAACAACAAAGTCAACAACAAAGTATCAGAAAAATCCAGTGACCGGTTTCGCTGTGTTTGCAGCATCTCAGACTGGAGTAAAAGTCATACTGAAATAAAACTCTGAAAACCGAAACTTATATAGCGTATATTAACACACAAGTCATTTAAACTTTAATTTCAAAATAAACAAAGGAGAAATTTCTTCTAAAGCACATTTCATAATGTGATTAATTGAATAATAAATCTCAATTTTAGAGTTTAAATTATTTTTAAAAAACTCTTTGACTCACACGAGACTCACACTATATTTTTATATATAATTGTCTAATCATAGTAGATACTTTTTTTATTATTGAAACATTTTTTAATTTTATGCACCCCCTCTAGGTACGACCCCAACACTACCAAGCCTCCTTAAGGGGGTACATATACCTAAAAATTTTCAAAAAATCAATTTTCAGTTTTTTGTGTTTTTTGATGTACTTTTACATCAGCTTTCAAATGCCGCAAACCGCGTTTCTTGATTCGTTAAGGAAAAAAAGTTACAGTTAATTTAATAAAGACATTCAATTTATTAAATGAACGTTGAAATGGCTTTTTTTGAAATTCAAGAATTTTAAGTCCGTTCTAGTAGCAAAAATACTTTCTACGATACTATAGGTACAAATGCTTTTTCGATGTATTTTTTCCTTTTTTAATTTTCGCAATGTAGGTATAATTTTTTTTTTTATTTACGAACAGAACTGTAAGTATTTATATCGTTTTCATCTAATAAAAGCGATGAAAAAACAGAAAATTTTTTTATCTGTGATTAGATTTTTTCCGCGACACAATATCTTAATAATGAAAGTTAAGAATGACAGATTAACTTTCATTTCAAGTCTAATGCTAAAAACAATTTATTAAGTTAGAATCGATCGCATAAAAAAGTTTATAACCTTTATGACATAATATATGACATATATTACCTCTACGAGACTACTTTAGTATATTGACCAATTAGTATCGAATATCGATCTATCGATATCAAATTAGGTATTTCTGCAGCGTTAAAAGTTCACGACTACTTTTTTGTTCTTTGAGTCATCTTTCTAGTGAAATTCTACTTCACTTGGTTTTGTTTTTGTTATTATTTCAATCTGAAGTAAATAAGTTAGTTTTATTAAAAAAAAAAAATTTAAGAATAAATGACCAATTCTTACCAGGTAAACTAATGAAGTTTTTTAATTGTTAAAAAAAATGTGTTTATGTACAAATGTGAAGTGAAAAAATAATTCTGTGATTTAAAATTAAAGATAATTTTTAGATAATTGCATGTGAAGACTCCGCTGACTCAAAGTCTTAACTTGGTCTTGGTGCCTAATAGGGTGTGATCTGTGTTTTTGATTAAAAAGCTAATTGGGTCACTTTAGGAGCAGGAGGAAAAAAAAAAGTATCCGGCTGTGTGTAAAAGAGTATTTACATCAAGCAAGAGTCCTGTGACAAGATATTTTCAAAATATAAATGTTTATGTGTTGATGTGTTACATTTTATTCATCAAAATCTTTTCAGAACTTCAAAAGCCATTTTCTCAAATATGTGATTTTTGAGAAAATGAGGGCATTGCTCGTAAAGCCAAAATTTTTCCAGACAGCGGATGGACCCAGGACTTTGCACACTTGTTGTACATGTGAACCCTCATGAGCGCAACCTCAGGCAACCAAATCTAAGCATTATTAAGCTGATGGCACACTAGAAATTGACTAAAATGATAAAAACTATCAAAATTTTAACCACACTAAGCAATTTTAGAGTATGCAAGTAGCTTAATAGTGCTTGGATTTGGTTGCCTGAGGTTCCGCTCATGAGGGTTCACATGTACAACAACTATGCCAAGTCCTGGGTCCATCCGCTTTAAGGAAAAATTTTGACTTTACGAGCAATGAACTTTTATAGCCTAAATAAGCTGAATTTTATAACACTTATAAAAACAGTTATTTTAATTTTCTAAATTTAAAAAACTATGTAAAAATGTGTGTATATTATGGGAAAAAATATCTTTTTGAATAAATAATTTTTAAAAGATTTACAAAATTTTTTCTGAGTTTTTTTTTTTAGGTATATGTACCCCCTTAAGGTAGTAGGTACGGTGCGATAGAGAATGCTATACTTGTGCGAGTAAGACAGAGGGCATCATGGAGCTCTCCTTCTCTCTCGCACTCGTGTAAAACATAGCGGTTGACCTAAGATTTTAGTGTTTGATGAATTTTTCAACGAACTTAAGCGTTTCACAAAATAGTATATTACACACCGGGCGCTGGAAAAGTATTGGCCAGCAAACCCTAATTGACTCCCGAGACGAAGGCGAGGGTGTCAAAGGTTTGCTAGGGGTTGGCTAATTCTTTTCCTGCGTCGTGTGTAATATTTTTTTTTTTTTTTTTTTCATTACGACGGGAGGAAAACACTAAGTCCCGCTCCGACCAAGGGAGGGAATTTGGGGTTTTCGTCCCGGAGGTATGAAAAGTTCATTCAGGCCGGAAAATTTGTATTGGATATATTTCTATCACTCAGATTTTTTTATTGAATTCCGTTCTTTCTTTCAAGTTAATTTTCGAGGTTATTTATGAAAAGTCGAGATTGCCCGATATAGTCTGATCGCTGTAGGAGGAGTATTCATGTGCCGACGAGCAGTATGCGACCCACCCAGGCTCAAAAGATGTATTTTGACTCCCTGAATAAAAATTCTGAGGGTCGACACTCGAAAAATTTATGTGAAATTGTTTAAACAAATAACAAATTACAAAAATCACTATTTCGGTAAATAAAAATTTTTTTTATATTTTTTAGCCCAAAATAAATTGAAAATATGCCTGAACTATTTTTGTTAAGTCAATATTTTCCAAGTAAAAAATCATTAAAGTTTAAAAAACGAGCGTGTAGGCAACAGTTGGATATAAGTTTTCTTTTTTAAACTTATATCCCCTAGTCCTAAAATTTGAAAGGCGTCAATAATGCATTAGCAACATTTTCATCAAGTTTTGTGCAATTTCAATCTTTTCTTCGAGTACCATCCTACTACCTTAAGTGATAACGATACTTTTTTTCATCTTACCATTTTTAATTTTTTCTCTTTCCTTTTCTTTTTGTTTGTCCATCTCTTTTTCCTTCAGTCGCTCACAATTTCGGAACCTGTCCGAATCTTGAATTTTTGATTGTTTCTTGTCTTTTTTACGATCCTTTGATCTACTTCTAGACCGATACTCATAATGATCTCTGTCCTTTACTCGATCACGATCTTTGTCTTTATCTCTTTCTCGAGACTTACTACGTTGACTGTATTTTTTTTCATGAATCTTACTCATTTTCATTGTTTATTGCATTTCATACCTTTAAATAAAAAGAAAATTAATTTATTTGAATCTAAATAACAAATTTTGTACAGTTTTGATGGTTTTTAGTGAAAAAAATTGTAAGCTTAGGAAACAGGAATCGAAAAGGTTTGGTAACGTTATAATTTAGTTTATGCTCATTACTAGGCTATACAAAACTAATTGTATTGCATAGGGGAGGCTGAGGCGAATAGAACGGAGTTGGCGGGTTAGCTGGAACGTTTATTCATAAAAAACGTAATTAATATTTTTTTAACTTAAAATCAATTTTAAATTAGACGCAAAGAACTCCTGAATAAGGAAAAAAAATTATTATTGTCAATGAAATCTAAAATACTGAAAATCAATAAGATCCTTGCAAATTGCAGGTGTAAAGAAAATGGGGCGAATGGAACGCCTGTCATGGGGTGAATAGAAAGCTTCAATAAAATAAATATTCAGAAACATTTGAACTTAAAAACTTTCTTATTGCGCTAAAAATATCACAAGTAATCTTTAGGAGCGACTAGGAATCGACTTGCGCGCGTACGCGCGCTTGTTGTTAATAGGATAGTAAAGTAAATAATTAGATACTAATTTGATTATAATAAAAAAAAATTATAGTGTGAATTTTACAGCTTTAATGCTGTTTTTATACAAATGAAATAAATTTTTTTTAAAACATGAAAAACTAAATTGTTTTGACATAAAATCAGTTTTATAAACATTCGTTAAAAATAATATAATATTAGTCTTTTAAGAGCATATTGATAATTTTTATTTTTTTGATTGATTATTGATTTTAAGTATTGGCCAACAGGCGCGTGCATACATGCGTGTGTGTGTGTGATTAGTCTTTGAAAATAACACTGTAAACCCAATCTGATTACGCTTACAGTTACATAGGGTTAATGTGTTAACAAAAGGGTTAAATGATAAATGGATCGAAGAAAATAAAAGATACACTCAAATTATAAGTTTGACAGATAAATCGATTTTTGGAAAATATTTCGTGTCTAATATTATAATTACGCTAACTACAATTAATTTATACCGGGTTAAGGAGGTAATAATAGCAAAGACATTTAGTATTTATTGTTCCTGTCATCGAAGAGCCTTCGTTGGTTGATACAGTTGGTTCACTCGCTATTTTTATATAGTAACGTACCTAAGTCTTAATAAATCTTTAAGGTTTACACGGCCATAATTCACTCACTATAGCTTATGAAAAGAACAATATCCAAAATGATAAAACTGTTGAAAAAATGAAAAAAAGTTACTCTAAAACTCAGGAGAAATCAATAAGACAAAAACTATTTATTGGTATGAATTAGATTTATTAGTATTAGTTGGCATAAAAAGCATAGTTAAATTAATTACTCTGCACATACTCAGTCAACTTTAAGCTTTCTTATATGAAACTTCAGTATAATTATTTCAAGTTAAACGAAAATATATATCTTATTTTATAATTAAAATGGAAATCGTTTAATAAATTTGAAAACTCAATCAATATTTATTCGATTTTTTAATTCATATATCATTTTCAATTCAATATTCATCTCAACTGTCGCAATCAAGTTCAAAAATTTTTTTAATTAACTAAAATACAAAGTATAGACATTTAAACGTTTACTTTCTAAACTGTAACAATAGAAATTTAAAATTTTCTTTTTAAAGTTGTAACGGTCGAGTTAATTAATCGCGACGACATTAAATTAATTTCATGTTCGCCGCGCGACCGTTAGAACGCAGCACGAGTGGGAATGGAACGCGCGGGAATCGGTAGAATATCGGGCCGGTGAGAAGGAGGACAGGAGTCATTCTAATCACCGCACGCGTTCGAGTATAGATCGTACCGATTCGAAGCTTCGCGAAATTATAGAAAGTACGAGTGAAAGGTCAATTTTATTGTGTCGTGCGTGCTCGGGAGTTATCGTCGCGACGAAAACAAGTCTTCAACAGGATTGTCATCCTTGGACAACTTGTTAACCTGCGACACTGAACCGTACGCCGGCATCGAGACACGGCAGTCTGCGATTTGGGTATCTAGCTTGGAGGCTAGAGTTTCAGCCTTACGGCTTGTAACAGGTGCACCTGCGGCGTCCTCGTGAGTTATTGTTTGTTAAGCGACCATAATCGTTATCGTGTGAGAGTGTGAGTGATTAAAATCAGTTGTAAAATACTTTGTTTTTCTCGCGCGCGTAAGCTGCCGATAGCAGCAGGTTGTTGTGTGCGCGCGCAAATCAACTTAGAGAGCACCGATAACTCATGAGTATTTGTTTATAAATTATCACCGTATCAAGCATAGATTTTTGTATTAGTTTTTAAGTTAATTTTTTGTTATTAAATATTCAAAATTAACTTTCTGAGTAACAATTATTTTTCTGACCGGTGTTCCCAGCGCTCGAATCCTCTAGCCCGCGCCCACCTACCGAAATCAACGAGCTGTCGCGCCCTCCCCGATAAATAAACCGTTTAGGGATATATAATCGCGGACGGAATTTTCTCCTTTTGCAGGAAACTCGTCGACGTGTAGTCGACTGCGGCAGAGCTTATAGAGGCTGTATGACAAACTCGGCAGATCTACGTGGGTTGTACTCCTGAGTCTGCTCGTTTAAATAACGCCCTATAACAAAGTATCAATCTGCGCTTTAGAATTTTGTTTTTAAAAAGTGTAAATTGTATGTATAAATCCAAACTTCTTAAGATTTTGCTAATTTGATGGTATAGCACTAATTGAATTTTTTCTAATAAATACTAAGAATCCGTCATACGTCTTTGCTTAGGTACAAAAATTGAAAGCGAGCAACAGAAAAAATAGACATTGCATCAAGAAAATCGAAATTAAGCTGAAGTTCATTTTTTATCTTTACACTAAAAAAAGCAGAATTGATTATTTGAAAGTAGACGAAAAATAGAAAAATTATTTTTTTCAAATTTGCATGAAATCAAAATTTTATTTATTTACATCAACTTTAAAAAAAAACTGTTTTAATCGTCGTGAATTTTAAAAGAGCACTATTATATTTTATTTGTGTACGAAATTTTTGTATCGTCACGCTAAAAAGAGGGGTAGAAATATTAATAACTAAATAAGAACACAAATCTTTTAGTATATTCATGTAACAATTTGAAACTTCAAAAATTTATACCTCATTTTAATTTAAATTAAATTTAAATTAATACTAAAAGATTCACAGTAAAAATTGTTAGTGATGACGTTATGTTTACCACATATTCTAATCTTTAGTATTTTTGATCAAAAAATTATTTTTAAAATCTTAAAATTTTTATGAAAACTATTTCTGAAAAGCCATTATCATCTCTATTGTGTTTCTGATTAATTTAATATCTTATGCGTATAATCTCTACTATTTTGTGTTCTTATTTAGTTATTAATATTTCTACCCCTCTCAATTGTGATAATCCTAATGATGATTATAATAAATTAAATTGTTTGTTAGATAGTGGTTGTACACATCATGTTGTAAATTCTGATAAATATTTTAGTCATTCTGTAAACTTAGATAACTCGATCCAAGTAAACTTGCCAAATGGTGGTTGTATTAAAGTAACAAAGAAAGGTAACATGAAAGTTTATTTTGAAAGCTGTTATGGTAAAAAATTGATTGAATTAAAAAATGTATTTTATGTGAAAGGTATTAAAAAAAATTTGTTAAGTTATCATCAAACTGCTAAAAATTCGATTCTTTATTCTAGTGATGATTATATTGAAATATATACTAAAAAACAACAATTAGTTACAGTTGCATATGCTATTAATGATCTTTATTATTTAGAAAGTTTTATAGAAAATAAATTTATTAATGAAGGCATTTACACTCATGCAGTATAATTAACTCAAAAGGAAAAATGGCATAGAACCTTGGGGCATGTAAATTTCAATTATTTAAATAAATTAGTAAATTTTAAATTATTAGATGGGTTACCAGAAAATTTAGAAAAAATTGATATGAAATGTGCTAATTGCATAAAAAGTAAAATGGAAAATGTACCTTTCGAAAATAATGCAACAACTTCCTCTGAAATTCTTGAATTAATCCATACAGATTTGAATGGACCCCATAAAACTTTAGGTTATAATGGGGAGATAGTATGTTTCGATACAGGTGCGCAAATGTCACCAGGGCGTTTTAAAGGTACCGAGGGCGAAGCGAAGCGTAGCACAAGGTTCTTCAAAGAGCCCGGGTGACGTTGCGCACTTGTATCGAAACATGTTTTTACGCATTACAACCGAAAATAAGGAGCAAAGATCCGATTTGAAGGTTAGAATGCGAAAAAATATTTTTTGACATTTGTTGATGATTACAGTAAATGTACCAAAATTTTTTGCATAAGAAGTAAGTCAGAAACTATTCATTGCTTTATAGAATATGTCAATCTTGTTGAAAATCAACTGAATAAGAGAACTAAGAAAATTAAATGGGATAATGGCAAAGAATATTTAAATAAAGAAATTTTTAATTTTATTAAATATAAAGGGATTAAATTAATAACTTGTCCACCCTACGGCCACGAATTAAATGGAGTAGCGGAAAGGTACAATAGATCTGCAATGGATCTGGTAGATGCTTAATGAATGAAGCTAGAGTAAATTTAAGATATTGGCCAGAAATTATTAATACAGTTGCTTATTTAAAGAATCGAACATTGGCCAACACTATTGAAAACAAATCACCTTATCAAATATTTTTTGGAAGAAAGCCTAAAGTTAAACATTTGAAAATTTATGAAAGTAGAGTATTTGTGAGAACACCAGAAGTTTTAAGAAAGAATAAAAGCCAATTAGGAGTTTTAGTGGGGTATAATGATAATTGTTATAGAGTTTTGATTAAAGGCAGAATTATCAATGCCAGGCATGTACAAGTCATTGCAGATAGAACCGAATTAATTTGTTTAGAAAGGAAGGATGATAAAGTTGATGAAAATTTAAATTCTAGAGGAGATTTTATAAATTTTGATTTAGAGAGTGAAAACAATGATAATGAAAGTAATGATAGCGAGACTGAAAATGAAAATGGTGACAGGAATGAAATTAATAAAAAAAGTAGAATTGAAATTGATGAAAACAGTGAAATAAGTCAGAAAATTGTTAGACAAAGTCCGAATGAAATTAAAGATAAACAAAATGAAAATTTAATGCCGGTTAGGACATCAAATCGTAAAGAAAATCCTATTGAAAGATATGGAAATCCTGTAACTAATTTTATATATGTGAATTATGTAGATGCAAATGTACCTAGTACAGTTGAGGAGGCGTTGAACTCCATAGAATCTTTAGAATGGCAAAAAGCTATGCAAAATGAAATAAAAAGTTTGAATAAAAATGAAACTTGGACTGTTGTAAAAAAGCAGAAAGATAAGAAAATTATTGATGTGAAATGGATTGTCACGAAGAAAAATAATTATATATATAAAGCGCGTTTAGTTGCTAGAGGCTTTCAACAGAAAGATTATATTGAGAATGTTTATTCGCCAGTAGGCAAAATGCAAACCTTGAAAATTTTGTTAAGTTATTCTTGCGCTAATAATTTATTTATTGATCAGATGGATGTAGAAACAGCCTTTCTAGATGGCAATGTAAAGTCAGAAGTTTATATTCGCAAACCGCAAGGTTTTGAAACAGGAGAAGATGGAGCATGCAAACTGAAAAAGGCACTTTATGGTCTTAGAGAAAGTTCTAGAGTTTGGTACGATTGTTTTAATAATTATGTTGAAAAACTGAATTTTACTAGAAGTAATTATGATCAATGGGTATATGTAAATAAAACAGGGAAAGATCCTATATATATATATATGTAGGGGTACCCCCCCTGCTCGCTCCGCTCGCCAACCCCCCAAATAAACATGATTTATAAAGATTTATTAAAAAATATATGTTTATTCAATAATAAAATATTAATATAAAAACTTAAACAAATGTTTTTGGATGTAATTTTATTTGAAACAGAATAATTAATACAATGATTTAATTTATTTTCAAAATTAATTAATGACATAAATTTTTGTGCCTAGTTAGGTTATCTTTTCTGCTTAAATTTTTTTTACTTTCAATTTTTTATTTTTTTCCAGCCTTCGGCCGGATGGTGACCACACTGTAAAAAAAGTCGGGGTAAATTTACCTCGCTCAGCGATATAAAAAATGGGAACCTCGCTCAGCGAGGTAAAATTACAATGACCTGCGCAGTATATTTACGCGCCGATGGTAAATTTACAAATATTTTGTGAATTTACAAATCTCTGGTAATTTTACCTTCTGCTATTTAGAAAAAAAAATTATTAATAAAAATTAATCAATAAATACTAAAGGGCAAAGATGAAAAACAACAAAATAGCTTAATTAAAAATATTTATTTATTTGTTCGTTCAGCAAATGATTTTTTTTCCGTAAATTCACACTGATCCTAACCTCACATATCACAAAGATTTAGAATCTACGTACTAATTTGGCTATTTTTTCAGATAAGTAATTAAATTAAAACTTCAAATTTTATGATGTTAGAATCTTGAAATCTAAATGAGTTTAATCAACGTCAATTTTATTGAAAACTTCGAGGGAAAATTTGTTAAACCAGACACTTAATTTTCACTTTTGTTGTCTTAGACTATCGAGGGTAAATCCGATTAATCCCACTATACTTAAAGCCAACAAGTTCTACTCGGTGAAAATAAAAACTCTATGTAATCTTTTACATCGTTCTCTTTAATTTAGATTGCTTGAATAAAAAAACATGATAAAATATTACATTGCTACGTATCGAACCGGTGATGCCTGCGAGTCAACTGATATCAACGACAACATAACCTCACTCTCGACTACCAAAACATGTTTCCAAAACCTGGCGTAAAAATACGAAGCTGAACGATGTAGATTCACCAAAAATTTGTAACTTTACGTTCGAGCGGTAGATTTACAAATCTTGGTAAAATTACTCCGCTGGACCACGTTCCCATTTTTTACATCGCTGAGCAGTGTATATTTACAAATATTTGTAAAATTACATAGCTCAATGGTGTAAATTTACGAACGCAGAGTAAATTTACATCGCTGAGCAAGGTAAATTTACCCTGATTTTTATTTTACAGTGCACTGTACTTACCAGATGAAAAATTCCTGAAGTAATAATAAACCCTCTTTAAACGCAAATTACGCGCAATCCACCCACGTATTTAAAAAAATCATAATAACCCATCTTTTTTTTATTTTTATTTTTTTTAAAATAACCCATCAATAAAAAATCCCCTGATGTTTGGTACTTCTAAAACATTGATAAAGTTTGATTCAAATTCTTGACAATTTCCAAGATCAGTTAAAACTGATTAATAACTGATTCATAATAATCCATCTTTTTTTTATTTTTTTATTTTTCAAAATAACCCATCAATAAAAAATCCCCTATTATTTGTTACTTCTAAAAAATTGATAAAGTTTGGTTCAAATTCTTGAAAATTTCCAAGTTCAGTTAAAACTTAAACATGAAAAATTCCTAAAGTAATAATACACCCTCTTTAAGCGCAAATTACGCGCAATCCACCCACGTATTTAAAAAAACCAAAATAACCAATTTTTTTCCAAAATTACGCGCAATCCACCCACGTATTTAAAAAAACCAAAATAACCCATTTTTTTCCAAAATAACCCATCAATAAAAACTTTTTCTAGGTTTGCGCGATCCAACCAAAATAACCTATTCAAAATAACCCTTCCTAAATAACCAATCACCCAATTCCTGGAACTCATTTTTATTTATTCTCGGAAAAAATGGGGCCTATCACTATCCTGACTGTCCGGATAGTGTCGAACGTGTAAATGAACTGTCCGGTTAGTGCTTATAATGTATATTTGTAATGAAAAACAATTTTTTTTTAACTTGTATATCCCCTATTATTTGGTACTTCTAAAAAATTGATAAAGTTTGGTTCAAATTCTTGAAATTTTTCAAGATCAGTTAAAACTGAATATTCTTTTAAATTGAACTGTATAAAATAAAATAATTTTACCTTTGAGATACACTTTTTTTCTCTAAATGGAATTTTCAAAGGTTAATTTCATAAAAATGATAGTCTCGTTGAATTAGAGATAATCTGAGTAAAAGATATTAATTAAATTATATTAAATTTTGATTTCAATATAAAAAAAATTAATAATAATTGCATGAATCATCAAAATTTAAAAAATACTCTCACAAATTAGGTTAACCAAAAATTTTGAAAGTGAATGTTGCGAGGGAGTGAATCCCTCGTAAATTATTTTTCTTACCTGGCAGTGTCAGGTCACCTGGGAAACAAAGAAATAATTAATTTGTTTGTTTACCTTCCCAGGTGATAACCATGCCACTTTCTCGCGCAGCAGAAGCCGACCACGTGGCGACGATCGCCGTCGGCTGGACGCTGCTGTTGCAGCAGCACGAGCACCCGGCGCGCGCACGACACATACACACACACACATGTTCACCACCCGGGAAGGCTCTCCCGGCCCAGGGCGCTCACGTACACACACATACACCACACAGGGGTTCCGATTCTCAGTCGGGGAGTTTTCGGCGACGGAGGAGGTGCGCGGCGCGTGTCGGCAGACGACGCAACTGCGTCGCCAAGCGCGTGCGCGCACGATCACCACAGTAGACGCGGGCGTGAGTGAGATATTATTTTTTTTTTGTATTGTGTACGTTGCGCGAACAATGTGTGCGTATGGGGGAGAGCGAGAGAGAGAGTATGTGCGCGAGGGATAGGTTAACGCAGTGAGTGCCTCGTGTACATTATTTTTTATTCTTTATTTTGGATTTTCGCGCGTACTATAGGTGGCGTGGCGATCGCCACCGGAAGATTGTAGACGGGAGCGTGATTGGGTGTTGTGGCGTGAATGTGTCTGATTGGTGGACAAATGACTGTTCCTCGAGTATGATTGAGGCTTAATTAGATTAATTTATGTGGATTGGCGGAGAGTGTTTGGAGGGGATGGTGAAGAAGGAAGTCGAGTCAGAGAGACGCGGGGAGCGTCACTCTGTTCTCAGTAGCCACAGCGTGAGGTAGTGTTTGAGAGTGTGATTTTTTTTAGTTTCTTTGAGTAGACCTTTTCCTAAGTTCCCTTTTCCTAATTTTCTTTAGTTGAGTTGTAGACATTTTTTTTTTCTTTATTTACAGCTAGGTACAAGAAGAAATCGAAGACTTGGGTTATTTCCTTCTTGCAATACCGAGAGTTGAAAACCAGAGAGTAGCCATTTTGGGGCATCAGAAAATTTTTGGTTGAAATTTTTGTAACGTAAGGTTTTTGTTTTAATTATTGAAAAACTTTACAAAGCATGGTTTTCCGGAAATTGTGTATTTGGCACGCTAAATGAGAATTCTGTTTGGCTATTATTAAAAGTTTGTTAAATTCGATAGAGTTTTTTTTTTTGTCTTGGCGCGGCGTCGTTATCCGCCATTTTGTAGACTATTTTATAGTTTGTTTAATTCCTTTGTTCTCAAATTAAAATTTTATTTTTTGTAATTGTAGACTTGATTTTTTTTATTTTTTTGTAGACAAGAATAAAAATCAAATTTAACCTAAAAATTTTTGTAATTAATTTATTTCTTCTCTCTCTAGCTCACCAACCGTTCCCGGAGGTTTTCTCCCCGTGGAAACCCTGACCCCAGATTAAGGAGTTTTCCCCAAGAGTTTGTGTGAGAATTTTTCTTGTAACGGGAGGGCCCGGGAAACTCCGTTAATTATTTAAGGGAGGCCCTTTTCTTAAGAAATACCCCGTTACAAATGGCGCCCGAACATAATTTTTTTTGTTAGTTTTTTTTAAAAAAATTAATCCACGGAGAGTAGGTGAGAGGAGAGGAAATATTTTATTTCTTTTCGGTTATTGCAATTTTTTTTATTTTTTTTTAGTTTGACTAGAGGTGTTTTTGTTTTTTTTTTCGAGAACAAAGGGACTTAGAAAATTTTTGGTAGACAGGTTAGGGACTTAAAAAAAATTTTTGGTAGACAGGCTAGGGACTTAGAATATTTCGGAAGGGTTGAACTTAGAAAAATTTTCGGCGAGAGAACTTAGAATTTTTTTTCTTAGCAGTTGGACTTAGTAGAATTTTTCATAGGTGGAACATTGAAAAATTTCGAAAAGTGAACTTAGAAATTTTCTTTTGGCAGTTGGACTTAGTAGAATTTTTCATAGGTGGAACATTGAAAAATTTCGAAAAGTCGACTTAGAAAATTTTTCGGTGATAGAAATTAGAATTTTTTTTTTCTTTTGCGGAAGTTGGACTTAGTAGAATTTTTCATAGGTGGAACATTGAAAAATTTCGAAAAGTTGGACTTAGAAAATTTTTCGGTGATAAAAGTTAGAATTTTTTGTTCTTTCGCGACAGTTTGACTTAGTAGAACTTTCCAGGGTGGTACATAGGAAAATTTCGAAAGGTTGAACTTTAAACGGATGAGTGTGAATTTATGGAAATTAACAATTGGTGATGGATTTGGAAATAATTATGTGATTTTTATAATTTTATTGTTGGCTAGTGACCGACAAAATATTATAATTAATTGTTGGCTAGTGTCCAACCAATATAATTATTTAATTGTTGGCTAGTGTCCAACTGAAATATTTATTTTATTTTTTGGATTTTACCAGGTTTTAGGAAGATTTATTTGTAGTACAAAAGAGAAGAGCTAATAAAATAAAAATAACAGCTACTGAGAAACAGGTTCAAGAACATTGTAGACAGGAAATTATTTTTTGTGAATTGAGAAAATTAGAGTCAGTGAAAATTTTCTTTCAGGTTCAAGAACATTGTAGACAGAAAAGTTTTTTTTTTGTGAATTAAGAAAATTAGAGTCAGTGAAAATTTTCTTTCAGGTTCAAGAACATTGTAGACAGAAAAGTTTTTTTTTTGTGAATTAAGAAAATTAGAGTCAGTGAAAATTTTCTTTCAGGTTCAAGAACATTGTAGACAGAAAAGTTTTTTTTTTGTGAATTAAGAAAATTAGAGTCAGTGAAAATTTTCTTTCAGGTTCAAGAACATTGTTGACAGAAAATTGTTTTTAGTGAATAAAGAAAATTAGAGTCAGTGAAAATTTATTTTCAGGTTCAAAAGTAGTAGACAGTGAATTTTTTTTCTCTTTTCAGGTTCAAGATTAAGTGTAGACATAAAATATTTTTTTTATGGTTTCTCAGATTCAAGATTAATTGTAGACAGTGAAAGGAAAGAAAGAAAGAAAAATGTATGTAGTGAGGACACAGGAACAGTCAGTAGTAAATGAGACACCTAACAATGAAGAACAAGAATCAAAGACAAGTTATTCAAATCCAGAGAACGATGGCGCAAGCAAGAAAATAAGTGAGACGGGTTTGAGGAAAAACATAATTCAACCACCTCTGGAAATGGAAAACTTGTTGATGTCTCCTTTACATGGTGTTCACTCGGCAGGGGAAAACAGTCAATTAGAATTACGTCTGAGAAAACAAGAAGTAGACACGAGTAGACAAATAGGAAGATTAATGGACCGAAAAAGAGAAAAGAGTCGTGAGAGTGGAGATGCAAGTGATAGTAGGATAGAGCAACGAAGAAAACGGCTAGTCAAGAGAAGTTCTAAGAACAGAAAAGTAGAAGGAAGGCAGGAAGAAATGAAAAGACTGGAGAAAGAAAGAAAACTGGACAATGAAAGAGAACAAAACAGACAATACACAAGTAGTGGAAGCGATACAAACGACGATGAGATAACTAGACACCGTAGGAGTAGTAAGGTTCATTACAGTAAAAAAAAATGAGCCGTCTCATCATCGTGAAGAACGTTATAGATCCTCATCGAGGGAAAACCACTACAAATCGAAACAAGGTCATAAGAGATATAAATCTACATCACGGGAAAGACGTCACGTCAACGTTAAATCTCGGGAACTCGATCACAGTTCTCTAGAAAGAAGAGATCGAAGATCGAGGTCCAAAGAACTACATCATGGACATTCACATGGTAGTAAACTACGAACTTCCATAACTCGACACAATCGTCACGGATCCCCGTCTCGTAAGAGAAGGGATTCATCGTCACGAGAAAGGAGTCATAGAAGAGTCAACAGTAGACTACGAGGCCATCGACACCGATCATCTTCTTCATCGGAGGAACGTGGTCGTGGGTCGTGGATCCGAGGCCATAGAGGTGATAGAGACCATAGTAGACGTAGACGAAACTATCGTAGTAGATCCGGTTCGAGAGAGTATAGACATGTCTCAATACGAAATCGCAGTATTTCATCATCAGACAGCCGATCACCAGTAAGACATCGTAGACACGGGTATACACAGTCTGGCAATATCAATTGTGTGAGAATCTTGAAAGATTGGAATTTAAAATTCTCAGGGGATGAGGGGAAAGAAAACCCAGAACAATTCCTTAACAAGCTAGACAGGTGTAGACGAAATAGCAACATGTCGGACACTCAAATAATAAACGCAGTAGCGAGTGTAATGGAAGATTGTGCGTTAAGGTGGTACGATACGGTGATTTTGAAGATTGAAACGTGGCGTGAGTTTAAAAAGTCGTTCCAGAGGAACTTTATTGGCCAATACTCACAGTATGAGGTTATGGATGAAATAAGGAATAGGACTCAAGGAAAAGGAGAAACGATCTCAAACTACATCACTTGTCTGGGAGTCCTATTTAAATATTTAAAGCATCCTCTGGAAGAAGACGAACAAATAGAGATAATAAGAAGAGGGTTGCAGCCTAAATACAAGTGGTACTTGGATAATAAAAGAGTAGACACGGTAGACGATTTGGAGCACTACGGAAGAAAATACGAAAGACAGAAGGAGGATTGTAACAGATTTGTAGGACCACCAACCAAAGACAAATGCCGGATACCGATAGCAACATTTACGAACACGAAAAGTAAAGTAGCTGCAGTAAATGAAGTTGCGATGGTTAGTGGGGAGGAAAAGAAAGCGAAAAAGAAAAATAAAAAGAACAAAAACGTAGACAGCCCAATTCAAGGACAGGGAAATGAAGTAGCAAGTATTCAGGTGCAAAGTAACCAGTTAGGAAGTCAACCAAACTGGAAAAATAGACAAAATAACGGAAACAACCAAAATGGCTGGCAGAACAACCAGTTAAGTAACCAACAAAACTGGATGAATAGACAAAACAACGTTGGTAATCAAAATGGCTGGCCGAACAACCATTTTATCCAACAAGACGGAAATAGACAACAACAAATGAGGCCACCAAATCAACAACAACAATTACGACAACAACAGACTCAAGGTGAAGGAAGACCAATGGGCAACTGTCGTAATTGTGGAGAACCTGGTCATCGGATTTGGGAATGCCCAGATCTATGCTGCTATAAATGCAGACAGACTGGACATTTTGCAAATAGTTGCCCATTGATTGCCCAGGCAACAAGTTGTCAAGTTTGTGGGGCAAAGGGTGTAACAGTGAGAAACTGTGGAAATTGTTCAAAGTTTTTAGCCTTGCTGGGAAACGCCAAGGCGGGAGCGTCGGGTGGCCCAACACTCCCAAACAACAAACAGGGGCCACAACAACAGTAGACATCAGTAATGAGGTAGACAGAGAGATGGGTGTGGAACAACAGGTGGAAGAGATGTGGGAAGAAGATTGGACGGATGAGGAGGAAAGTGAGGAGGTAGAGGAGTTTAGGGAGACAGAAAGTGAGAGTGAGGAGAGTGAAAAATGGGATGTGTGGAAAGTGGTGAATGATTTTAAGGCCAGGAAAACAGGAGCAATTCCTAAGAGTAAGAGTGGGATAAAATGGAGTGAGGAAGAAATAAGACCAATGCAGAAAGAAAGTAGCCATATGAATAAAGTAGCAGAAGCAGGAGTAACCGAAAGTGAAAGGACCTGTGAAAATGCAAAAGAAAATGTAGACAAGGATGTAGACATGAGTATTAGCAGTAGAGTAACGAGGTCTGGAGTAACTACAAGTAAAAAGTTTTGTAAAAAGCCTACAGAAATCGTATACAGGGAGGTAGACGAAAGTATTAGCGACCGAGTAAACAAGACAAAAGTAACTACAGGTGAAAAAGCGAGTGAAATTAATGGTGAAATCGGCGTTGAGTGTAGACAACTGGATGAGGTGAAAAAGGTAGACAAAGGGAAAGAGGGTGATTTAGAGGTTAATGAGGAAGAGGTAGGACAATTGATTGAAAGTTTGGCAAGTGGGGATGATATAAGTGATGAGAAATTGACACAGATAAATGCTGCCATGCAGAAATTCGTGGAACAAATCGACTGGCCTCCGAATCGAGGGTTTTACAAAGCCCCTACTGGAAGGGTGAGTGAACAAGCTGAAGGTTTTCAGACTAGTTCACGTCAAGGGGGGGGGGGGTGGAACTGTGCGAAGCCCAGTTGAGGAAGTAGACGATGAAGTAAGTGGTTTGGTGAGAGATAACAGGTTTTTCTTCAAGATCTTGTTGGATGGGAAACCATTCCAAGCCTTACACGACACTGGTGCCACGGTGTCTATTGTGGGGGAGTCAGTAGCCGAGCATTTTCAAGCTAAACTAAAACCTTGCGCTACAAGTCTCAAACAGGTGGGTAATGACTACCTCACAGTTTTGGGTCAGTTAGATCTGAAGATAAATATAGATGGCAGGATAGAGAAAATTTCACCCAGAGCGGTGAAAGGTATCACCAATGACATCATCTTGGGCCAAGATTTCATTCAAGCCTTTGAGATTCGTTGTAATTACGCGGCTGGTACATGGAAGAGTGGTTCTGGTGGAATTTGTCACAAATTCACGAGGGCTGATGGAGAGAGTGGTGAAACTCTAATTGCAGAATGTGCAGAGGTGAAGGAAACACCGGAAGAGAAACGACAGATAGAAGATCTAGCCAAGAAAATTTTGCCTCCGCCGGAAGAATTTCAGGGTTTCACTACCCTCATGCAGCATCGGATAGAGTATAGTTATCCGGCTGGCTACGAGGACGACATGAGGGAGGAGGCACAAAGGGAGAGGGAAGAAGAAGCACCGAGAAGAAAGAAGAAGAAGAAGAAGAACCCCCGACGACAGCTTACATTAGACGATTACGTATCGGGGGGGTCCTACCCTTCTCCCCGCCGCTCTCCAACTCGCGCTCCTCCCCCAGTGATCGTACCAGCCGTAGAGGCGACTCCGACGATCACGGACGGACAGCCACGGGTTCCCGTGGGGTGGGGGGCCGCCAAACGTACCGTTCTAGGTTCGAATCCGGTCGCTCCTGCGATCTCCGTGCCAGTTCCGACTACCATGGAGACCGCGGAGGTGACTAGGGCTCCTACTCGGACGGACGTCGACGGTCCAAAACCCCATGGGTACTTTCCGGTTTATGATCGAGGCCTTCCAGCCAAGCTCGAGGGTCGATTGTTTGGGGGCCTAGCTGTTGTGGCCACAGACCCCCACATAGACCCACCCCCCAATTGTTGTTTCGGGTGCTGGTCTCTGAGCCACGAGACTCGCCACTGCCCCCGCTACCTCGTGGGGCCTTTCTGTGACAACTGTGGTCGCAGGGGTGTTCGAGTGGAGGAGTGCCCTCGTTGTAGTTCAGCGTACCGATTGCGCCTGCGTAATCGGGAACGCAGCGAAGCGAGGGCGGTCCTCCCCGTCGAACAGTTTGCGGCCATGTCCCGAGCCAGAAGAAGGACTCGGTGGGACACGCCAAATCCTGCGACCGGGGTTGTCTCCGAGGGGGACACATTGGGTTCGGGGCCAGCGGTGGGAGGAACGGTCTCGGGGATACGCGCCCGGGACAACGGTGGAAACGAGCTTGCGGAGGTCGTCGAGTTTCCGGTCGCTCTTTCTCCGGCCAACCTGGTAGACGCTTCGGTCTGGCATCGCTTGGAGCCGATGAATCCGGTTGAGCCAAGAATATTGAGTGCCATGGAGATTTTGATCATGGCTCAACGGCTCCCGGACGATGTCAGACCCGAGGTTATTCGTCAGGTGTGGCGGGAGAACGAGCGACTGAAGCGTCGGCGACTCAAATAAAAATTTTTTTTTTTTTTGTTGTTATTTTTTTTTTAGTAGACAATTTGTAGACTGACGGACTGTAGAGGAGTAGACCATTGCGAGAAAAATTGGGTAGACTGAGCCGTGAGTATACCACCAATCTTGTTCTTTGTGGTTTCCAGAGGTGACTGGACATTGCCAGGTGTTTTGTAACGCGAAACATAACGGGTATGTTTCGGCTTGGCAGGGGGGAGTTGCGAGGGAGTGAATCCCTCGTAAATTATTTTTCTTACCTGGCAGTGTCAGGTCACCTGGGAAACAAAGAAATAATTAATTTGTTTGTTTACCTTCCCAGGTGATAACCATGCCACTTTCTCGCGCAGCAGAAGCCGACCACGTGGCGACGATCGCCGTCGGCTGGACGCTGCTGTTGCAGCAGCACGAGCACCCGGCGCGCGCACGACACATACACACACACACATGTTCACCACCCGGGAAGGCTCTCCCGGCCCAGGGCGCTCACGTACACACACATACACCACACACGGGTTCCGATTCTCCGTCGGGGAGTTTTCGGCGACGGAGGAGGTGCGCGGCGCGTGTCGGCAGACGACGCAACTGCGTCGCCAAGCGCGTGCGCGCACACTCACCACAGTAGACACGGGCGTGAGTGAGATTTTATTTATTTTTTTTATTGTGTACGTTGCGCGAACAATGGGTGCGTATGGGGGAGAGCGAGAGAGAGAGTATGTGCGCGAGGGATAGGTTAACGCAGTGAGTGCCTCGTGTACATTATTTTTTATTCTTTATTTTGGATTTTCGCGCGTACTATAGGTGGCGTGGCGATCGCCACCGGAAGATTGTAGACGGGAGCGTGATTGGGTGTTGTGGCGTGAATGTGTCTGATTGGTGGACAAATGACTGTTCCTCGAGTATGATTGAGGCTTAATTAGATTAATTTATGTGGATTGGCGGAGAGTGTTTGGAGGGGATGGTGAAGAAGGAAGTCGAGTCAGAGAGACGCGGGGAGCGTCACTCTGTTCTCAGTAGCCACAGCGTGAGGTAGTGTTTGAGAGTGTGATTTTTTTTAGTTTCTTTGAGTAGACTTTTTCCTAAGTTCCCTTTTCCTAATTTTCTTTAGTTGAGTTGTAGACATTTTTTTTTTCTTTATTTACAGCTAGGTACAAGAAGAAATCGAAGACTTGGGTTATTTCCTTCTTGCAATACCGAGAGTTGAAAACCAGAGAGTAGCCATTTTGGGGCATCAGAGAATTTTTGGTTGAAATTTTTGTAACGTAAGGTTTTTGTTTTAATTATTGAAAAACTTTATAAAGCATGGTTTTCCGGAAATTGTGTATTTGGCACGCTAAATGAGAATTCTGTTTGGCTATTATTAAAAGTTTGTTAAATTCGATAGAGTTTTTTTTTTTGTCTTGGCGCGGCGTCGTTATCCGCCATTTTGTAGACTATTTTATAGTTTGTTTAATTCCTTTGTTCTCAAATTAAAATTTTATTTTTTGTAATTATAGACTTGATTTTTTTTATTTTTTTGTAGACAAGAATAAAAATCAAATTTAACCTAAAAATTTTGTAATAATTTATTTTCTCTCTCTCTAGCTCACCGACCGTTCCCGGAGGTTTTCTCTCCATGGAAACCCTGACCCCAGATTAAGGAGTTTTCCCCTAGAGTGTTGAAAGAGATTTTCCTTGTAACGGGAGGGCCCGGGAAACTCCGTTAATTATTTAAGGGAGGCCCTTTTCATCAGAAATACCCCGTTACAATGTTGACAAATTAAAATATCAAAATTTATCTAAATTACACACTATCAAAACATTCACAAAAAAAATTAACAAAAAAGGTGGTATTTTAACGTATATAAATAAAATTAGTTAAAAAATTTACATTGTAAACAAAGATTTAAATATATGTATATGTATAAAAAATGAAGGGTTGTTGTTTATTTAAAAAAATGTAAAGTTGAAACTATTTAAATAGTTTTTAACATTTAAATATTTTTTGAAAAGTTAATATTTCAATTAAATAATGTCTAACCAAAGAAATTTTAAATATAGAAAATATAAAAATTACAAATAGGTTAAAATTCATGAACATTAATGAAAATATAGATTTTCCTGAAAAATTCATGAGGAGCAAGGTAAAAAATTAGCAAAATTGTAGCAAAATGATGTAATTTTGAATGTAATGATATGAGGAGCATATAAAAAGAAAATTTTTAAAATGAGGAGTAAGACAAAAATAACGTAAATATAAGATAAAATCTAATAATTTGACTGCTCCTCAGTGAGGAGCAATACTAATTCAAGTGAACACTAAAAAAACACAAACAGAGGAGCACGCGAGGAGGACTTCGTATCTCGAAAACTAAAAGAAATTTCTTTATAATTCGGCTTCTAATAGGAAGTGAGGAGCAGTTTGAGGAGCAAAAAAACGCAATTTTTCAGTAAAAATTGACTGCGCCTCAGGATATAACTATATAATATAGGGAGATATATATATATATTAGTTTTTGTTGATGATTTGTTAATATGTTGTAAAGATAAATCTAGAGTTGAATATATTAAATCAAAACTAATGAATAAATTTATTATGAAAGACATGGGTAAAATCAGTAATTATATAGAAATTGATGTGAATTATAATGATGAGAGAAATTTAATGACATTGAGTCAAACAAAATATTTAGAATCTTTGTTTGTAAAATACAGGTTAGAAGATGCAAAATTATACGACACTCCCATGGAGAATAATCTTAAGCTAGAGCAAGCTTCTGAAATCGACGAAAGAATAAAATATAGAAATTTGATTGGTGAATTATTGTATGTTAGCTGAGGTACAAGATCTGATATTTCTTTTGCCGTGAATTATCTTAGTCGATTCCAGAACTGCTACAATGAAACACATTTTAAATACGCTATGAGAATTTTGAAATATCTTATTAAAACTAAAGATTTAAAATTAATATACACCGATAAAGAAAAAAAATACAAATTTAGATTGTATGGTAGATTCAGACTATGCAGGATTTGTAATACGTTTGTTTAACAATGTTGTATTTTGGAAATCGAGAAGACAAAACTGCGTAACGAAATGTTCAACCTTTGCGGAGTATAATGCTATGTCCGAAGCAGTGACTGAAATTTTATTTATAAGAAATCTTTTAAGTGAATCATTTGATATTAGATTTGTTAAACCGATAAAAATGTTTGAAGATGATTCGGGTGCTTTGTTAATCGCGAAATTTGGAATTACAAAGAACTCTAAATACATGGAAGTTCAGTACCATTTTGTTAACGAAAATTATGAAAAGAAAGTTAGAGATATTTTGAAAGTAGAGTCACAGAATAATATTTCTGATATCCTGACTAAAAGTCTTGATAAAAATAAATTTATTAAAAATCGCAAAGCCCTGAATTTATTGTGAATTTTTGAAACTGATTGAATTTAAACTATTACGAAATAATGAAATAAGTGTAGAAAGAAAACAAATATTATAAATTTAAGGAGGCATGTTGAAATATAGCTAAATATTATAATATTAGAATCGTGTCACCATCTATTGTCCGACGCCCCACGGTGAACACGAATAGAATATATGTATATGTGAGTGAGAACGCTACACGCAACTACGCGACGCGATCAGTCTAGTACTGTATCTAGCAGCTGACCGGTGCGGAGCACGATGCTCGCATGCGGACGATTTGTAATCTTGATATTAACTAATTATTAAATACTATTAATTAAATACAAAGTGCTTCACTTATTTGATCTACCTCTATAATAATTCCAACAAGCACGAAAGAAGCCTCTTGGCTCTACGCAGAAAGGTTAGCCTTCTGCTCGCAGACGAAGTTTTGAAATTCTATACCAAACGGAATCGACCAATGACATCATGAATAAAAGTTTGAAACTTTTTTAACCAATAGCACTTCAGTTTTGACAATCAATCTCCAACTCTAAGATCGAAAATAGCCTTCTCTTGATTCTAATGGAAGTGCATCTCCGTTTCTTGCACTTTTAAGCAATAGGCGGCTGTCTACTACAGGTTTTTTGATGGGCAGGTTGTTGGACCGCCAGCATTTCCAACCTAAAAATGGCTCCTGCTGCTATGGCGTGTGTTATAGGCCTGAATGGCCTTCCATTGAGTGAAAATTTCTTGTCTAATAATCGTTCGTACAGTGAAATCTTCGAAATTCGACATAAAAGTAATCAATCTATAATAGGGTTGGCAACCGGTACTTTAAAAATATATTTTTTTAAAAGTACTCGATTTTTAATGAATTTTAACATTTTTTTTAGAATTTGTAAATCAAAATTGAGCAAGAAGAAAATTAAGAAAAGTTTTTAAAACTACGGGTTGATGACGTCATTAACCCGAAATTCCATTAAAAGTATATCTATAAATATATTGAAATTTTAAAAAATTTAAACACTTGTAGCTCCTTTAATTTTAGTTTTTTTTTTTTTTTTAAAGAAAAAATACGTGTCGATTATTTTTTGATATTTTAACTAAAATAGCAAAAAAATATTATAAATTTCAAAAAGTTGCCAACCCTATTCTGAAATTGTTAAAAAACGAAGATTTGTCAAATGAGAAATACATCAACGCTTTGCTTAAAGTTGTTGGTGCCGAAGAAATCACGCACATATCAAGAATTTCCAGGAACCGCCTATGTGTTTACCTTACTGCCAGCAAAGCCGACGCGCTCGTCGAAGTAAACAAACATTTAATCGTATAAAACGAGGAAGTCGAAATCAGTCATCTAGTGACAAAATCTACTAAAGTTATCATCTCGAATGCTAACGCCTCCATATCAAACACTGCAATCAAGGGATTTCTAACTCAAGTGTATAAAATCAGAACAGCGTCAAGTGATTCTGAACTCAAAGTAAACGCTAGCAATGAACAACTCAAAAATGTACTCAGCTTCAGGAGGCTTGTTTAAATTCATCCTGAAGATCTAAACAAACTCCCAAGTAGTCAAAAGTTCAAAGGCGATGGTTTGACTTGTAATGTTTTCTTAACACTGAAAATCTCAAATGCTTCGTATGCAGGTCTGAAGATCATTTGGCCAAACAGTGCAACGTAATCGATCCTACCGGAAATAAGAAGTCTAAAAAAGCGGATGCATCGTTGGATCGCGAGGATAAAGAGGAAGCTGCGGACAGCCTTGATAGATTTTCACTACCTGAGAGGACGGCACTAAATCTCCCACTAACACCACCGGTAGAGACTCTCTACCAAGGTAAAACCAAGACAAGACCAAGACAAGATTCTAAACTTCGCTTTTTTTCAAGACCAAGACGAGATTAAGCCGAATCTTGGTCTCGTCTTGGTCTCGGCAAGCACTACTAGAGAGTGAAGTGCAGCCACAGATGACCAGCCAAACTGAGGCGAATGATTGGCCAAACCCATGTTTTCAAGAGGCCAAATTCTAGTCACGGTAGCGGGAATGCAGTCAACGACGACGGCTTCACTCTGGTCAATGTCAAAAACAAAAAATCTGCTGATAGGCAAGTCATTAAGCCAGCTGCTAAAAAATACAAGAAGAATGATGAAGAGGACTCAGGAAAAATTGAGAGCAGCGTATCTGCGCAGTTGGAGCCAGCAAGAGCTCAGATCGAAGTGAGCTCATGCACTCACATGCTCAGCTTTGACGAAGTAGTCAAATTATTTGTTTTAACGTCTGGTATTAGTGCTGATATCAAAAGAAAAAATGCATCGTTAATCATTAAAAGTAAAAATCATGAAACTCTGAAGATGCTTACACAGTGCTGTCTCCGGGAGAAGTATCAAAAGTATAGAATCACACGACTCATCAACGCTCTAGAGGGTGGGAAGCATTCCACGGAGTCCGAATACTCTGAGGATGATTCCTCTAGTGAAGACGGCAACTTTACACCTAACATTCAGATATGATAGGAACGGGGAGAGACTCGAGCGGTGTATCGAGACACATGACTTAGTACCTTCATAACAAGGACACTTGCTCTCGTATTGACATTGAAACTGGTCAGAAGTCCAACATTAACTTGATTCTGTTGTCTGGCAACCTTTCCGGACTCATTGATGTTGAAGTTTGCGACGAGACCGGGGGCTCTGATCACTACCCCATGTTTGTAAGTATCGACATCGATAAGAATTCTTATTCAAGGGAGTCCTTCAAACTTAGATCAGTCGGCATGGACTGGGGTTAGTTTGATCAGCTCCTTGAGACTTCTTACTCTGACTTCTTTACCAACTCTTACGATGAGTCCTCGCCGACGGGAAAGTATCAATTTTTTACCAATGTTGTTTGTGATGCTGTGAAAAGCAGCACTCCTAGGAGGCCTTTTTTCCCGTCTCACCATCGTGTTAGGAACCCGGTTTTCCGCGAATGTGCATTTCGAAAATTTTAGTCTAAAACCTTCCCTTAATATGGCTTTTAGTAATTTAGACAAATGTATCAAGTGTTCTTCTAAAGTTTTTGAAAAAATCACTATATCATCTATAAAATTTACGACGAAGCCAGAAAGTTTGTATTTTCTTATTATGTTGCTTAATATTCTTTGCAAAATTGCTGGTGAAGTTTTCAACCAAAATGGAAGACAGGTCCATTGAAAATGGTCTTCTTGTGTAACAAAGACAGTTTTATGTCTGTCTTGAATTCTTAAAGGAATTGACCAAAATGCAGAATTAATATCAAGTGTTGTAAAATACTTACAATTTATACTTTTTATCATCAGATCCTCAATTAATGGGAAAGGTTGTGATTGAGGCACGACTATTTTATTTACATCTCTAAAATCTATACATAGTCTCGATTTTCTATCTTCTTCTTTCTTATATGCCAGAGTAACTGGAGCAGCAAATCGGCTGTATGATTCTTCAATCAAACCTTTATCTAACAATTTAGCTATTTGAGTTTCTATCTCTTTTCTATCTTCAAAGTGCATCTGTAAGAACGTTTATAACAGTATCTTTCCTCCATCAAGTCAATGTGAGCTTCGTATTCTTTTACAGTGCTAATGTCGTATTTATCTTTAGCAAATACTGATTTATATTTATCTATCAATCTGTCGACCTCAGATTGTTGATATATGTCTAAATGATTTATCATCATTTCAAATTCATCTGTATTTAGATGTTCATCAAAGTTTATTTCATAACTTTTTTGCTTGTAATCTAAATATCTTGGAATCTTCATATCCACCACGTTTTCATCATCTGTATCTTCCAATATTTTTCTTTTGTTTTCTATCAAACAAGGAATATTTTCATTTTCTTTATTCTGTCTATCTGTATTTCTATCTCAATCATTTAAGTTTCTAAAAAAGTTTGAAGTTTTGAATTTTCCATTCTTCTCAAAATTTCTATCTGAAAATTCATTTTTTTCTAGCAAATTCTTTTTCTGGATTATTTTTAAATCTTCGGTTTGGGTTAACTTGTATTTTTTTTTTAAATCCAACCCAACTAAAAAATCGTAATTATAATTTTCACTGTCTACAATAAATATATTCATTGTTTTTTCAATATTAAAGATTTTTACTTTTAAAGTTATCATACCTTTCGTTCTTTTCGCACCATTAATAGTTTTCAAGCTTGCCATTTTCCATTCATCCATATTATTTTGTTTTATTTTTAGCAATCTAGCATTTATCAATGATACATTAGAGCCTGAATCATAAATCCCAGAAATCTTTAGAGTATCATTCAATAGCAGCTTGATACTTATTAATGGTGGTATTTCTAGTTTTTTGGGTTTTCATGATTTGGGTTTTTCTAATTCTCAGTTGTTTGTGTATCTCGGCAATTCAGGTTTTATATTTCTATTATTCATGTCTTTAAACCAGCAGTTTGATTCAGGATGGAAACATTTTCCCCTTATTGCAGTTTCACATAGCGGGCAAGGTTTCTTTTCTTTCTGTCTTTTAACTTTGTTATCAGAGTGATTTCTCTTACCTTTATCACTTGTATTTTTTTTCACCAGATGTTCTAGTTTACTTATTTCATTATAGAGGTCTTGAGTTCCATTTAAAGTTTCTCTATCAATTTTGTCAGATATCCAATCTGGCAAATTGATAGCTATAAGGTCGATTAGCGTTTGAGTATCTATAGATTTTCTTACGAAGCAACAGTTTTTCTTTTTTTATCGCATAATCAAGTATTGGCCCAGATTGGTATTTACAAGCAAGGGATATTTAATAGGGGGCCAACCCTTATTACCAAACGACTCAATAAAGTTTTTTCTCCAGTTATCCCACTCTGACTCTATTGTATGTTTTATTATCATGCAAGTGTACCAATCAGCGCTTGCTTTTTCCAGGAAAAATTTGAAAATTTCTATCTTCTTTCTGTCCTCTGTTATCATACATCGTTCGCACTCTTCCTCAAATGTTTTCATCCACTGGTTTGCATTAGAGGTCTGGTTATTAAATTTTTCAATCATAAAATCATTAGAAATTTTATTTAAATTTTGAACTTCTGACTTTTGTTCTTTATTTTCTAAAACTTTTTCCAGCAACTTCCTCATTGTGTCATCCGAAGGGTCCAACTTAAATTCTTTTAAATCATCCGTAATTTCCTCCAAATAAAAGTCATCAAATTGTAGGTTATCATCCTCATCTAAATATGTTTTTTGCAATTCTTTTGTCAAAGTGACCCATATTTCTCTACTTTGATGTCTTTTTATTTAAGTGTTTTTTATTCTACCAAATGCTTGTAACGAAAGGAGATTTTAGGTCGCGGGACAAGGAGAGGTACGCGAGCTGGTTGCTCCCGAGCTCAGCGTCGGAAGGTGGGAGTTAGTCTGGGTAAATAATAAGAATAGTCGTGTATAGATATAACCAAGTATTTTATTATTAATAAATGAAAAGCTCTGAACAAAGATCGTCGAACGGTCAAGAAGAAGAAATCTATTGACGCTAACCGACGTCCGGTTCACCCGTGGGCGTATTCCTGAAAGAGAAATATCGGTCGTGATCAGAAACTGTCTCTCACGTTACAGTAGTCTGTCTTAAATATGGAGGCTACGTACCCTCGGTCGGTCACCACTAAACTCTGGGTTACCAGCGGAGAGTAAATAGATTCTCCGTACGTCACGTCTACTGGGGGGTCATTCGTATGACACAAGTGTGTCCAAAGCCGGAAGGGCCATCATTAATCGCGTACCCAGTAGGGGACGTCTCGCGCCTCAACATACGATCGAGCAAAATCTATAACAATCAAATGACTGTCGATCACGTAATTGTGCGCATACAAACGCGTCACACTTATGTGATCCATCGGACTCTAAATTCGCGTCCGCGGCTAGGGCTGGAGGTCGCACCCTGCACAGCCGAGAAGCTCTTCTTCCACCAGGGTCGTAGGAACAATGACGATCGGAAGAACAGCTCGCCTTTACCCGGCCGGTCGCCGGGCTATACAGGGTGTATCTTAACTATAACATGTGAGATATACCACGTGAAAGAGCGGAAAAAATTGAATTAGGATATAACTATTGTTTTGCTCTGAGCTAATAAATTAAGCTTTAATTAAGTATTCAAATGAACCAATCATAGCGAACTCAAGAAAGATGTGGGCGGGTTCTAGTACAGAATGGGGTGGAACATCTTTGATTCATAAGCAAAGGGAAAAGTTGGGCTTAGGTGAGAAAATAAGTCCAAACATGTGTCAAACATGTGTTAATTTCCAGAATTTCAAAATTTTTTTTTAAATTGAATTTCTTTTTTTTTTTTTTGAATAATCGTTTTATTTATAAAATGAGAATTCACGTAAATTTTGAATCGCAATTCTACGATAAAAATTGCCAGAGTTGGGGTATCAAATTAATTCACGAGAAGATTTTATTCAAAAACTAAATCAGCCAATTTTTGTGGTACAGTTATGATTCAAATTTCTTTGAAATCGACGTTTTACAAGGAATGTCACCAGCTTGACAAAAATAGTCATTTATAAAAAATTATAAAATTGATTTTGGTATCTTAAAAGTGGTAAGTCCCACTTCTTTCATTGTTGAGAGAGAAACGGCCAGGTAGAGAGCGGGGGGGCCGGACCCCCACGCGCTGTAGCGCTGGACGGCTTACTGAACCACGGGGGGGAAGAGGGGCAAGGGATTAAGGGATTTACCGCTCATTAGGAGCAAAAAAAAAAAATTGTTTAATAAATAATTGATAATAATTTTTTCATAAACAATTGAATTCTTTTTTTCGCGAGTATTCAGACAAATTTTGAATTGTAATTCTACGATAAAAATTGCCAGAGTTGGGGTATCAAATTAATTCACGAGAAGATTTTATTCAAAATCTAAATCAGCCAATTTTTGTGGTACAATTATGATTCAAATTTCTTTGGAACCACCATTTTACAAGGAATATCATCAGCTTGACAAAAATAGTCATTTATCAAAACTTATAAAATCGGTTTTTGCATCTCAAAAGTCGTAAAACAATTAAGGCTCATTCCTCTCTAAATAACAGACAGGTTGAGAATGAGTCCTCGCGCTGTTGCCTAATAAACGATAAAGGTCAAAATATTATCTGCTTATTAATAGCCGAAAAGTTTTTTTATTTGATTGATAAACAATTGAATGATTTTATTAAAAATTATTCTCTTTATTTCGTGAGGATTCGAGCAAATTTTGAATCGTAATTCTACGATACAAATTGTAAAATTTTCCGTATTAAATTTATTAGAAAATTCGTTTAATAAATCTCCAAATCAGTCATTTTTTGTCACACAAATACGATTCAAACTTTATTGAAATTGTCATATCAGTGACAGTGTAACCTGCATGATCAAAATAATTATTTATCAAATCTTATAAAATTGGTTTTTGCATCTCAAAAGTCGTAAAGCAATTAAGGTTTGGCTGTTGCAGTTTTACCTAAGCTTAGGTGCAATTGACGAGATGTAAATCACAATTCGTTCACTGTAATAGCTAGGATTAATGATTTCTCTTAACAAACTATCGTTAAATTATTCAGCTCTTATCTCTGCTTTACTGTAATAATGAGCTCAAAGCTTAAATTTTTTTCTCTGCTACCTATGTAAGCTGGATTTTTTCAAATTGCAAACAAGAAAATGAAGGATTTAGTTTATTAACCATCGTTTTTAAAAGAATTTAACGAGTTTTCTTATCTGTTTAAGTAATATTTTAATCCATGGTCAACTAAACTTCTTGTTTTTCTTACAAAAACTGAGCGTTTACTGTATTTACTAAAAACTTAAACCTTACACAAGCAGTTGTATTTCATTACTCGAGCTCTTTTTAATCTAAGTCCCTTTTGTGCCGTTTTGCATTTGCAGCTGAGACCCAGAAGAGCTGAAATCCATTTTCATTTTCTCACTTCAGTAGTGTTCAAACCATCGACAGTGCTCGTCTGTCTATTTTTCAATTTTAAAAATTCGCAATGCTACTATACACTGTACAAGAGTACACTCAAATGGTGCAACTTTATTATGAAAATAATCGTAATGCAAGAGTGGCAGGTGAAAGATTTGTAGAATTAAACCCTAATTTAGGACGGCATCCAGCCCGTAATGTGATTCTTGGAGCAGTAAGACGATTTCATGAAAATGCAAATGTGTTCCCTCGAAACGAAGGTGGCCGGCCAAGAAGAATTGCTCCTAACGTAGAAGAAAATATCCTTGCACAGTTTACTGCTAATCCACGAGTAAGTACAAGGGGAGTAGCCCGAACGAATGAAATAAGCCACTCAACTATTCATCGGGCTTTGGCTGAAGATGGTATGCACCCATATCATTTCACTAGAGTCCAGAGACTGGTAAATGGTGATTACCAGCGAAGAGTGGAATACTGCAATCGGTTATTACAACAAAATGCTGCGGATCCGAATTTAATCTCTTCAGTGTTGTGGACTGATGAGTGTACGTTTACGAGAGATGGTGTCTTTAATTTTCACAATTATCATTACTGGGAGCATGATAATCCTCACTTGACTTGGGATGGAAAGTCGCAGCATCGTTTCAAAGAAAATGTCTGGGCAGGGTTAATCGATAACCAGCTGGTGAGTATAAACTTATTGTTTGTATACTTATTAGTTAGTTTTTTCAAAAATCTTTTTCAGTTTGAAATCAAGTCATTGCTGTCAATACTTGGTTTTTTAAAAAAACTCCAAGCCTCCTTTTTGATCTACTTGAAATATCTTCCTAAAAATTAAAAAAATTTTCTTTACTTGCAACAAAATTTTAAATAAAAACGTTACAGGTTGGCCCAGTTTTTCTCCCTGCAGCTATCAATGCTCAAAATTACTTAGATTTTTTGATGTACGAATTGCCTGATCTTTTGGTCAACATCATAGATGAGCGACCTATCACGTTCATGCATGATGGGTGCCCAGCACACACTGCAGGTAATACTTAACGGTTTAATAAAGAATACAAATTTTTAATGTAACTATTTGTTTAAAATTTTTAATTAAACGTGTTTCATAACAAATCGCCTTGAAAAAAAAGCTACAATAAAAAAAAATTATATTAAAAGTTAAAAAAAACGATCAGATTCAGTATTAAAAAAGATAAAGAATAAGAAAATAAAATTAAATAAAAAGTTAACGTCTAAAGTGGAGAATGCCAGCTTCAAAATAAAATAATTTGACTTACTATTTTATTATATTGCATAATTGTTTCATTTGATTTATAATTTTTAATGATTTTTTCAGCTGGTGCAAGAGATTGGTTGACAGAAAGTTTTGGAGCAGACAGGTGGATTGGTAATAATGCACCTGTTTGGAGATGGCCCGCAAGATCTCCAGATCATAACCCCTGCGATTTCTACTTGTGGGGGGCAATCAAAGAGAAGGTTTATTTTAACCAGATTGAGACCCCACAACAACTAAGAGCAAGCATTGAAAATGCTTTTGCCGATATGGCTGACGCTGGAGACGTGATAAGAAAAGCGACTCGTAGTGTGGTACAACGAGCCCAGAGATGCATTAATGCCCAAGGAGGGCATTTCGAGCATTTGCCCAATAACTGAAAATATTGTTTTTTTTTTTTCAAGCTCTTAAATAGCGAATATTTATTTAATACAATATTTTTCGAGATTATTTTTTAATTTAGTAGTGTTAAGATACATTCATGATTATAAATTAAATACTAAATCACTTTATTAATACTAGATAAAATTTTTTAAGTAGATCTTAGTAAAAAATAACCTAAATTTTATTAAAGTAAAACTTTAATAAATTTTTTTTTCTGCTAAAATAAATTAAGTATTACGGATTCATGCCGTTATTATAAAATAAAAAAAATTAATAATAATAATAATAAAAATATTATGTGTAATGTAAAAAAAAAAAAAAAACGATTGGAATGAAGTTAGATTGATTCAAAAGACAGACACCTAACCATAATTTTCCTTACACTATTTAAACTTAAAGAAGATGCTTGTGCCTTAATTGCTTTACGACTTTGCAAAAACCAATTTTATAAAATTTGATAAATAATTATTTTGATCATGCAGGTTACACTGTCACTGATATGACAATTTCAATAAAGTTTGAATCGTATTTGTGTGACAAAAAATGACTGATTTGGAGATTTATTAAACGAATTTTCTAATAAATTTAATACGGAAAATTTTACAATTTGTATCGTAGAATTACGATTCAAAATTTGCTCGAATCCTCACGAAATAAAGAGAATAATTTTTAATAAAATCATTCAATTGTTTATCAATCAAATAAAAAAACTTTTCGGCTATTAATAAGCAGATAATATTTTGACCTTTATCGTTTATTAGGCAACAGCGCGAGGACTCATTCTCAACCTGTCTGTTATTTAGAGAGGAATGAGCCTTAATTGTTTTACGACTTTTGAGATGCAAAAACCGATTTTATAAGTTTTGATAAATGACTATTTTTGTCAAGCTGATGATATTCCTTGTAAAATGGTGGTTCCAAAGAAATTTGAATCATAATTGTACCACAAAAATTGGCTGATTTAGATTTTGAATAAAATCTTCTCGTGAATTAATTTGATACCCCAACTCTGGCAATTTTTATCGTAGAATTACAATTCAAAATTTGTCTGAATACTCGCGAAAAAAAGAATTCAATTGTTTATGAAAAAATTATTATCAATTATTTATTAAACAATTTTTTTTTTTTGCTCCTAATGAGCGGTAAATCCCTTAATCCCTTGCCCCTCTTCCCCCCCGTGGTTCAGTAAGCCGTCCAGCGCTACAGCGCGTGGGGGTCCGGCCCCCCCGCTCTCTACCTGGCCGTTTCTCTCTCAACAATGAAAGAAGTGGGACTTACCACTTTTAAGATACCAAAATCAATTTTATAATTTTTTATAAATGACTATTTTTGTCAAGCTGGTGACATTCCTTGTAAAACGTCGATTTCAAAGAAATTTGAATCATAACTGTACCACAAAAATTGGCTGATTTAGTTTTTGAATAAAATCTTCTCGTGAATTAATTTGATACCCCAACTCTGGCAATTTTTATCGTAGAATTGCGATTCAAAATTTACGTGAATTCTCATTTTATAAATAAAACGATTATTCAAAAAAAAAAAAAAGAAATTCAATTTAAAAAAAAATTTTGAAATTCTGGAAATTAACACATGTTTGACACATGTTTGGACTTATTTTCTCACCTAAGCCCAACTTTTCCCTTTGCTTATGAATCAAAGATGTTCCACCCCATTCTGTACTAGAACCCGCCCACATCTTTCTTGAGTTCGCTATGATTGGTTCATTTGAATACTTAATTAAAGCTTAATTTATTAGCTCAGAGCAAAACAATAGTTATATCCTAATTCAATTTTTTCCGCTCTTTCACGTGGTATATCTCACATGTTATAGTTAAGATACACCCTGTATACTCCCAACCCGTCTGCTTCTCTTGCGGGGCGGACTTGAGTCGGGGCCTCGTAGCGGTGACAGCGAGAACTAAACTCCCACCGCTTCGGTTGTGGGAGACGCTCGCCGCCTAGCGGCTGCTCCCTAGAGTCGAGACCAGCGGGTATTCGAACAGTGACGGAGTCTACTCCACTGAATTAAGTGCTGGTAAAGCACTTAATTCTTTATGGTTCACAATATTCTGAAATTCATTTGGTATACTAAAAACTTTACCACTTTTTGTACCAATTGAGGTTAGGCATAATAATGTTGTTTCCATCAGCTGATCCTTTCATCTTAAAATTAGATCTTAATGATTCCATGTTGCCTTGAAATTTGAAACCAAAAATTTTGATTTGAAATGGTGTTTAACTTATGGTTAGGAAATTTATGAAGAAAAACTCGATTGGGTTTCTGTAATAAAAACAGTTTTCCATTTATTTACTTATAAAATTTGCAAAATTAACAGTAGAATAAGATTTTGTATTACCTGTAATAAAAACAGAAAACAGCATTCAAAGTTCTTACTTCAGGTATTCTTTAAAATTAAATATATTTCTCTGAAACACAAGTTAACACATCTCGTTCATTTTGTCTTCTCTCTTCTCTCTTCAATTATTAAAGTCATCATGTACACGTCCGCGATTAATTAGCAGATGATTCATTACTTTGACGGTAAATTATCCACGGTCGATTTCTCTGTCGGTAACATGACAGATTCAAAATTAAGAAAATGATGGTATGCTTAACATAGCCATTATTTTCTTTACATTTATTTATTTAAAAAATTTTTATTTTAGCTTTCAAATTAATAAAATTATGACGACCAATACCGAGACTATAACGAGAACGAGAACGAAACCGGTAAAATTTTTCGAGACCGAGACCGAGACCGGATAAAAATCTCGTATCGTCTCGCCTCGAACAGCCCTATTTTTAATGACATTCATGTTAGTAGAGCATACCCAGAAAACTTGAAGAATTCATTCGTGCACTTAATCATTGAGCCCGGTGGGTCTGATTTCAGGCCCATTGCTTTAACCTTCTGTCTATACAAGCTTTTTGAAACCCTTGTTAAAAACAGACTTGAGAACTTTGTTGAGCTGAATGATCTGATCCCGAAAACCCAACGGGGTTTCCGCAAAGGTATGCGTCATGTGCGGATAGTTTGGCCGATTTGACTCTTAGGGTTAAAGAGACTTTCCAGGACAGGAGAGGTGTAACGGCAGCCATTCTGGATGTCAGTACTGCCTTTCAGTATGCGGATGACATTGTTGTTACCGTTAAATGCTTACCGTTACGCGCTTCAAGATATCGAGTTGGATCTGTCTCCTTCTAAGATCGTTTTTGTCTAAACTGTCTAACATGTAAAACTGTCGTGTGAAAACGAGTCAAATAATAACTCTTCCGAAATGACCGGTCTATTAAGTTTATTTTTATTACCAAATTAAGCTGATAGAGAAGGGTTGATAAAAAGAAAACTAAGAGAAAGTACACCTGGATTAAAACAGTAACAATTTTATTAATAAAAACACAACATTATTTACATTAAATAAATAGTTACAAGTAATAACTAGCTAAGTACAAAATTAATCGGTTGTATTTTAAAGAAAAGGTTTAATGTGAAAATTTCATAGGTTATGAACTGAGAATTTCCAAGATTTAACTTCAGTGTAAATGAAATTAATAAATTTGAAAAACACCACTCTAAGTACAACTCTTTACAAATTTGATTATATTAAGGACGTTGCTACCAAAAATGAATTAATAGGGAAGTTTTAATGAAACCTCACAGAAAGTTTCACTATAAAAGTTCAATTTTTGATGACTTTCATTCTCAATATAAATAAATCAAGTTTTGGATTTTAATTCACGATGGCTTATGGGAAAATCACATTTTTTACACTTTGACTAATGTTTTAAAACATTTCTATGAGAGAGTTTTTAATAAAAAAAATCACTAATAGGAATCAGTATTCACTGAATACATTCATATTTTTTTCATAAAATTTCATAGGTTCTTTGCAAAGAAAAAAATTCGACAAAAATCGAAAATACGAAAATCCCAATTTTATGAGCAACATGTCTCCTCAGCTGTTGCATGTGCAGCTGTCTGCTATGGTCTTCGCATAAAATCTTTCAAATGTCATTTTTAACGTTAAATTCATAGTTAATGAGTATTCATCACACTTTTCGATTCATAATAAAAGCAGTTTTGCATAATTCTTGATCTAACTATCGATTATTTTTCACTGAAGTACGTTCAAAGTAAGCCTGCTAGGTTGTGCGCGCGAAACAGCTGACTACGCTCTGCTACACATTACCTCTCACTCCAACTGAGCGAACTAGCCTGACTTCGACAAGTAAATTATTATTACTTGAGCCTCAAGTAAATTATTATTACGGCATCCTGTAAGATGAGCTCTCTTATCCACCAAAAATGAAGTTGCCAGTGAATGAACGCCGGCTGCAAGGTTGAAGATGTGACTGCAATATTATTTATTGTAGTCACTGAGATGAATTGGATCACAGCACACTTAAACAGGAACACACAACAAGCAAAAAAAAACAAGATGAGCTCCAAAATACTAAAAAAAAAAAAAAACCCAACTTAAAGTCAGGAGAAAATTCTCTGCTGCGTGCTATGAGTAGCGCCAAAAGGTATTCAAAAATTAGGCTCTGTTGTCACGCATACAAGCGTGCCACCGTCTAATTATATTTTTGCCCTTTTTAGCCACTCTACAAGTCCCTCAACTCTCATATTTACCGCTTATCTCCAACTTGCTTCCCGACTCATGTCACCTATCCTCTCTTTTTCCTTCTTCTCCCATTTTTCATCCTAAAAAAGAAAAGGACACGCAACTCTAAAGACGATCTTACTTTTGCAAAATGTTAAATGCAAATCACACATAGCTGACCAACTCCTTTTTATGTCGATTAAGAAGTTAATTATCGTTATACTTTTGAATTAAAAGACTATATTAAAATTTTCAATTATGACTATTGTAAAAAATCGTTCGTAATAATTTTTTTACCAATCATATACCCAAAATTTATTTGAAAATTAGGTATTAATCTTATATCTAAATAGTAGCTCTGATGATGAACGCTTGGATGCTGGCAAACAATAAATAAAAACTTCTTGTAACTCAGAATAGCTATTTAAATTGTTGACAATAGACCTTTACTACATGCAACTGAAAGAAAAAACATTAATATCATAGTTGAATTCTTTCAAAGAAGTAAAGATTAAAATATCTGAGTTAACATTGTAACAGGGGTGGATTTAAGAGTTTGTATGAGCCAATACAAATACCCACGGTGCGTACTAAATCCTTACAACCTGTACTTAGTGCTGATACAAGCACTCATCGAACTGCAACTCGTCGACCTGAAATAATAAAATGAGGAAATCGCGTCCACGAATATTACCATACTTTGCGACGTGGTCGGCTAGTTCGTTTATCGGTAGCGAGTGTGAGCGTTAAATCAGGATCGATTCGCAGGAACACTAGGTTTAGTCAATAAGAATTAAATTAACAATTTAATAATTTATTATAACAAATCCAAACCTAAAATACAAATTCCGAATTACGACTTGGTGTCGTTCAAATCAGTAAACAAAGAATCGTCAATGCTCTTCAAATCGAGCCGCGCGCGCACACAACAACCTGCTGGGTAGCACGAAAAAATTCACGAAAAAAAATCCACTACGACCAAATCCACGGAAACAAAAATCTACAACGAAATTATCTACGAAATGAAAGTCTTAGTTATGTTATTATTTCGATTGCGCAGAAGTTTTTATTTGTTTGCATTTAGGTTTAATACAACGATTTAACGATTAAGAAAATCTTATTTCACTCATTCGTACTGTGTTTGTCTTCGTAGATTGATTGTCTTGTGTAGTTAATACATTTTTGTATTCAAATTGTGTTATTATGATTAATTTGTTTACATTTGTATGTCAATAAATAAGGGGATATTTCCATTTAATAGTTATTATGAAGTTTCTTTTGATTTTGAACAGTGAATTAATACAAACGTGAGAAAAAAATTGATTTTTAATAAAACACTCACGGGTTATTTTTTAAAACAATGCACGCCGTGGGGCCTGAAGGGCCGCCGCAGAGGCGCGCCATAATATTTACTTCCAACCAAAATCTAGTTCGAATAAATTTTTTTTTTTTTTCCCTGTTATAAGGTATGTGAGAAACAGTTGGTTTATTATTAGAAGACAATCAAACTTAATGATTTTGTTTAATATAATGAACTAGTTTAATATTATTATCGTATATTAATTATAATCGTCTAATACTTTATCGTATATTTTTTCGCCGTGGATTTATTCGTTCGTGGATTTTTCCGTCGTGGATTTTTTCATGGAATCACCTGCTGCTATCGGCAGCTGACGAGCGCGTGAGAAAAACAAAGATTATTACAATAACAATGTACTGAATACACTCACACGCATCCACACTCACTCGCACGTATACAACTTATGGAATCGCTAAGGTGCACCTCATACCAAGCCGGCAGGCAAATCCAGATGCCAGGCCTCGATGCCTACCAGCCGCAATAGCTACTACACTCGGGTCGCCGTGTAGCCGTCGTCAAGCGGTTCCAGCGTTTACGTGAAATGACAATTCCACCAATAAACACCACACTCTTCCACTACGGCTCTGCCACAACGCGCAACGCGAATGACAATAATTGCTTCGACTTCCGTAACGAGTGAGGTTCCCCAAGATCTGCCATGAATCGATCTCAAGATCTTTGCATGTCTGCCGGACGTCGGTCTAGTTCCCCGTCGTCCGCGGCTTCCAAACGCCAGTTGACTCGTTGTGACATAAGAATGCTTCCTGGGCGACGACAATCGATCCCGCACCTTCTGTCACATCCAACACTCTCTTCGACGACATGCTATCCCCGAGGAGTAGAATAATCCGTCGAACCGAGACGAGTTGACTTTTCTATCCGTGCGAACGCAAGGACACGGAAACTACAAGTGGCTTCCCGATTCCCGCTCTACCACCTCAGAGGTCCGCTCTGATCTACGTTCGACAGTCACGTGACTCGCGCCAAATCCTAAATCGTTACCGACGATTTAATTAGTCACTGGACTGTCACAACATGTAATCACGTATTGTTTCGATATTATTTTTTATTTTCTTTTCTTTTCTTTTCTATTTTAATCAATTTATACAGATTTTTTCTAATATTTAAATACAAATAAAAAGGAATAAACTTAAATTTGCCAAATAAACGCAAAGAAATCTAAAAAAAAAAACTTTTTACGTAATATTGATATAGATAGGTTTTTTTAAACAAAGCTTCATTTTTAATATTTTTAAAATAGACTAGTGAAGCAAGTAAAGTATAAAAATTTATTAAGAACGCATTTTAGGCAGATAACTTATTATTTATTATTTTTCCTCTACTCATAAAACATAATTTTAAACCACACAAGAAAACTGATAAATCTAAACCTGATGTATATATCAGTTATTTTGATGTAAACGAGCTTTATTCGTATGCAATGTGTGATTTTTACTTAAGTCTAATTTTGAGTGAGTAGAATCTGTTGATAATTGGAATCAAGCGAAAATTTTAAATATTCCAGATAATGGTTCAAAGGGTTATTTTTAGAAGTATATTTGAAATATGATTACCCTTTTGTCCCGAACACTTAAAGATAAAAAATTGTACGAAATTGTTAACAACTTTGTATGATAAACAAAATTAAATAATAGAATCCAAAGATAAAAGAGAGAACCCAAAAAGAATGTCAGCATTTTATTCGTGATGTGATTGGTTGAAGAACAAAATTTAAAATTTGAATTTTTATTTTTAATTCTTATATTACCACTCAATTAAAACATTTAGAGAATAGATTTGATAAAAAATAATTATTTAATCAAGTGTTCGAAATTATTCGATTAAAACCATGAAAATAATAATTATAAGCAAATAAACAAAACCAATGAATTTATAACCAAGAAAGTTCAAATGAACTCTGAATGTAGCGGGAAAGGTAAAGGGTATATATAACTTATTGTAGGTTAATTTAGATGAAGCTTCGACAAAATTTTTTTTATATAATGTAATACAATTGCGCGCTAAAGGAGAGACTAGTTCATTATAAGATGTACCTGAATCTGGCCAGAATGTTTGAAATATAAAAAAACAATAAATTTGATATTAACATGTAAATAGTGGTTCAAAATGATGAAAATAAGCAATATAAAATAAAAAAGCTGAAATATTGATGCAATAGAATCATATAAACAAAATTATTGTATCAAAAGCATATTTAAATATGTTTGTGAGTAATTTAGTTACCTAACCCGGTACATTAGCTGTAAGTGAACGAGGCGTCTCTTTTGAATATAAATTGAAGTCTAGTAAGGTTTAAAAACACGTACAGTCGCAAATTTTTGACAGTAAGTACAAAAAGTTCAAGAATGCCCACTCAGGAGTAGCAAAAAGAGTTAAAAAACTCACTTTTCTGGCTGCAACAATATACCTTTCAGTTTCTTGCAGTAGATCCCCAAAGTAGAAAAATGCCCGCTCACGATTAGAATAAAGAGTAAAAAGCTCACTTTTCTGGCGGGCAATCAAAAATGAAGATTGTACATTTGCTGTAAATGTACAAGGTGACTTTTGTCAAAGTCAGTAAGATCGCCTTACGTTTCTAGAAGATGTACTCCCCCAGCAGTTTCTTGCAATAGAACCCCAAAGTTGAAAAATGCCCGTTCAAGAGAAGAAACTAGCGCGCCCGCCGCCCCTTTCGCTTCGCTCAAGAGGCCAGGCGGCTTGCCTGCTCTGGTGTTTTTGTCCAAATATTTGTTAAAGTATCGGACTTTGCGCAGCTTTGCTTTAACTTTAAAAAATATTTGGGCAAAAACATCTCCGCCCTTGCATCGCCATGCTCCGCTACCACTCCGCGCGATGCATGAAAGGCACGACCGGCCGACACTCGCGCTTCGCGCTCGACGGTGTAGTTTTAGTATTTATTAGTTTCATTTTTACCCTCAAATTCATTTCGTGTTTGCTGATATTTAAAAATAATTAATAATAATTCTATACTGCAAAAGATTATTACACTCAAACATAACATAAATTTTATTAAATTTTTTTTAGACATAGTCGTATCAAAACCTGAAAGTTTTTAGCTGCGCAATATATTAAAAAAAAATAAATTTGTTCAAGCAATCAATAAATTAGTGTAGAATAACTTTACTTTATCAATTATGTTGAAAAAACAATTAGAGTGAGAAAAAATTTGAATAAGAGTTCTATTTTTGCTGCGTAGAGGGCATGTCAGTTGTAGACTCTCGACCTTCAAGTTCATCTTCGAGATATCGATCTTTAAAGACGTTGCCTCGCAGCGGCATGCCGCGGCAATAGTGGGGGAAGCCACCCATAGGTTAGGCACGCGAACAACTGACATTTGCTTCGAGTCTACCCGGTCGATTAACAAAATTATTTTATTTTGAACTCGTTGGTACTCGAGACTGAATTAATAAAACTTTCTGAAACTTTTACGTGGTATTACTAAAGACTTCTAGTTTTTAACAGTGTGAATCTTAAGCCTAGAAAACTTTTTAAAAATTAGGAAAATTCAGCAAACTTTTTACTGATTTTTTAATAACAAAACAATGCCGAAATTGTTTAAAAATCCATAAGAAATTTTCCAAAAACATAGCAATTTGTTCTTTAAGGCTCTAGGAATGACATATCCAAATTTCAAGATGATTGCCAACCTGGTTCAAAAACTACAGCAAAATGGTTTTCCCATAAGAGCCTATGTTAAATCACCCGATTTGGAGCGATTTTAGCCCAACTTTGAATTAAAATATCTCAAGAACTGTATTGTAAATCCTCTTGAAATTTTGACAAGTTATTCCTTAAGCTTAAACTTAAAGATTGCCATAATTTTCAAACGATTCTTATGGATTTTATTCCACGAGGCAACGTCCTTAAATCGAACGATGTTGTTGTTGTTGTTGACATAGAATTATTTTAGAATTAATTGTAGTTTCTGTAAAGTTTTTAATTTTTACTTCATAGTGTGAAACTTTTTGCAAAAGTTTCAATGCATAACTTCTACTTAACCATACAGCCATGGCGAGTTATAGACGAGATGACTTAAACAAAGCTATAGTTAGTGGCAATACTGCAGCTTGCAGCCAAAAGAAAAAACTCAGATTTTTTGAAGTTATTGCTGGATGCTGGTGTGAAGGTTGAAGATAAAAAATGAAGATAGAAGATTGAAGATAAAAATCAAGATTGAAGATGAAGAATGAAGAATTGAAGAGTGTAGATCAAGAAACAAATTAGAAATCTAAAATTAAAAGTAAAAATTAAAGAGAAAAGCTGAGTTCTTAATTGTTTTTTTTTTTTTTTTTTTTGTGAATATCAATCAAGGTATACCTTTGAAGTATGATGAAGTGAGGTATAGTTTTGAAGTGATCAATCAAGATTTTAATTAAAGTGTGTACCAAGTTAAGATGCACAGATTTTTGTGTTATCGGTTCACTGTTTATCTATATGTGTTGAAAGAGGAAAAGATTTTAAAGTTACAATTAATATGTAGATCCACACAACACAATCTACTTACTTGTTTTGAATTAAAAAAGAGCGTTTTTTTTTTTATTTACTTGTTAGTCATGGACATAAAGATTGAAGAGCAAGTATCAAAATCAAGAATGAAGATTGAAGATAAATAACCAAGAATGAAGACTGAAGAGTGAAGATCAAAAAATAGCTGCATACGCCTTTTCCATCGGCTCCAGTGAGAAGTTTTCACTGTAATGCATAGGGTATGCGCTTTTACCCCTGCATTGTACTAAAGCTAATAGTTTATTAATGGAAAGTAACTTGAGATGAGTCTTAGAAGAATTGAAAATTATCGGTTCTTGGTTCACTGTTTATCAACATGTGTTAAAAAAGGAAAATATTTTAAAGTTAAAATCAATATGAAGATCCACACAACACAATCTACTTACTGAATGGTTTTCAATTAAAAATTTTTTTTTTTTTTTAATTACTTATTTGTCATGGACATAAAGGTTGAAGAGCAAGTATCAAAATCAAGAATGAAGATTGAAGATAAATAATCAAGAATGAAGACAGAAGAGTAAAGATCAAGAAATAGCTGCATACGCCTTTTCCATCAGCTCCACTGAGAAGTTTTCACAATAATGCATAGGGTATGCGCTTTTACCCCTACATTATACTAGAGCTAATAGTTTATTATTGGAAAATAACTTGAGATAAGTCTAAGAAGAATAGATTAGAATTAAAAGTCTGTTTGGAGCAATATGATTAATTTTATTGGACACCTCTTTTTTTTGAGAAAATTTATTTCAAATCATTTGTGGAAAAATTAATTAAAAAAAAAAATGTTTTCAAGAAACTTCAACTCTGGAACTTATTAGTGACTATGGAACAATTTTTTTATGTCATCATTCGGACTGCTCGATACCTTTAGCTTATACCTCAAATAATTAATTTAGTATGGCTTAATTAGAAGAAGTTCATCATCTTTTCAGAAAAAATCTGTCCAGTCCCTTGAGGCTAATTATTACTGTAAGTGCTTATTAATTTATATATACACTAGATTTATGTGAAATTTTTTTAATATATAATAAATTTTAGTTAATATCAAAAAGTTTTATATAAATAAAAATTGTTGATGATGTAGCAACTCAAATCATTTAATAAATAAAAAACAAATTATTATGATACTTTCACAGGATTTGTACGGATTCAAAAAGCAAGAGTTGGAGACTATTATTATTTTGGATGAGGACAGTTGTGGAGATCATGAGCTTTCAAAACTACTACTTTGGCTGAGGGGGAAAAAATCTTCGAAGAAAATAGTATGAAGTCATTGAAGTCATTCATCGAATACAGGAGGAATCATGAAAATCTGCAAGATTTTTTTTATTTCCTAATTAATACTAAGATTTTAATTATTTTAAGCTGAAAATCATTGTTTTCAATATTTTTTTTAAACCTTCAATCTTTACAGTGTAATTTCAAAAATTAATTCATAAAAATAATTGTTACAGTGTTTTCACAGGATTTATACCAACTCATGTCAATATTATTATTATGGATGAAGACAGTTCTGGAGATCATAATCATTCAAAACTACTACATTGGCTGATTGGAAAATATCTTCGAAGATAATGGTATGAAGTCATTCATCGAGTACATAAGGCATCATGAAGATTTTTTAGCTTTATAATTGTTATCATTTTTTTTTTCCTAATTAACATTAAGGTTTTAATAATTGTAAACTGAAAATCATTTTTGAAATATTCTTTTATTTTTAAATTTAACGAATAAATTTCAAAAATAATTTGTGTAATACAAATTGAAATTAAATAACTGCTCTTGATGCAAATCAAGAATGATTTTCATTATTAAAAATAAGTATTTAAATTTTCAAACTAGCTAAATTTCAACAAAGTTTATAAAATCATTACGTTTAAACTGTACACTTTTCATTGAGAATGATTTTCAATAATTTTTATTTATTTGACAAATTTATAAGGTCTTATTTTCGTGGTTAAAAACTGATTTTTAATTACATAGAAGTTTCTAAATTTGTTCGGCCAATTTTGAGAGTTTGCATTGAGAGTTGCAATTTTGTAGTTGCGATAAAATTAGCGTTTAACGTATATTATAAAACGTTTTTGTATGCATTATTCGTTCCAGTGTGATCCGATCATACTGGAATTAGGACCATCATTACAGGATGCAAAAACGAACCTTTTCCCGTCCACCCGGTGAAAATCGGTTCGACCAATTTCGAGAAAACCTTTGTACAATTTTGTAGTTGCGTTAAAATGAGCGTTAAAATGAACATTGTAAATCGTTTTTGTATGTGTTATTTGTTCCAGTGTGAACCGATCATGCTGGAATAAGGACCAGAGTTATGGGACGCAAAAACGAACCTTTTCCCGTCCACCTGGTGAAAATCGGTTTGACCAATTTCGAGAAAACCTTTGAACAATTTTGTAGTTGCGTTAAAATTAGCGTTAAATGAACATTGTCAATCGTTTTTGTATGCGTTACTCGCTCCAGTGTGATCCGATCATGCTGGAACTGGGACCAGAGTTATGGGACGCAAAAACGAACCTTTTCCGATTCACCCGGTGAAAATCAGTTCGACCAATTTCGAGAAAACCTTTGAACAATTTTGTAGTTGCGTTAAAATGAACATTGTAAATCGTTTTTGTATGTGTTATTTGTTCCAGTGTGAACCGATCATGCTGGAATAAGGACCAGAGTTATGGGACGCAAAAACGAACCTTTTCCCGTTCACCCAGTGAAAATCGGTTCGATCAATTTCGAGAAAACCTTTGTACAATTTCATAGTTTTAAGTAAAAGCGTAAAATAGCGAAAGTGGGACATGCGAAATATCACCCAAAACGGCTTCAAAACACATTATAAACCATTTTTTCGTAATGCAGGTTAAATTTTAAGAAGGTAACACTTTTTGCTCTCCCGAAAATATAAGGCCCTCCCAGCTCCTTCGGGGTCGGTCGTGCCTAAAAAGAGTAAAAAGCTCACTTTTCTGGCTGCCATTCGAAAATGAAGCTTGTACTTTTGCTGTAAATGCACAAGGTGACTCTTGTAAGTGTCAGTAAGATCTCTTTTCATTTCTAGAAGATGTACTCCCCCAGCAGTTTCTTGCAGTAGACCCCCAAAGTTGAAAAATGCCCGCTCACGATTAGAATAAAGAGTAAAAAGCTCACTTTTCTGGATGCCATTCGAAAATGAAGCCCGTAAAAGTATATTAAACTCATCGTAATCGTTATTTTTAAGCCATTTCTAGAATAAAACAAAACTAATAAACATAAACTAAATTTAAAGCATAATAAAATAAATTTGTTTTTCAATGTCTTGATTGTTTAAAATAATTTCGATGATAAGGGTTTTTCTGATACTTTTCAACAAGCTTCATGATGAAAATTGGATCAAATATTCTTCAATTAATTTTAAAAGTTTTTCTAATTTTCTAGGTTTTTCACCTAAAAATTCACAAGTTCGTTTAGGCAGATAAACTGAAAATTCTTGATTGAGTGAAGAAGTAATTGCAGGATCAAACTTTGTAGTTAGACCTTTTATTTCATTAACACTATAAATTTCTTCGAGATTTAAATCTTTGAAATCCATATTCAAAGAGAAGTTACTTCTAAGAAACTGTGTGTATATGCAAGAAACTCCCGGCTATTTATATGCAATTCACACAAAGAATATCCTTGAAAATGTAGTTTTTCTCGCAGAAAAGTTCAGTAAGCTTCACAAGTGCTAGGTGTAAGTTGTATTCGTTACTTATATTAATATTTTAAAAATAGAGTGTCATGTTGAAGATTGGGACAATGAAATAGGTATGTGCCTAATCTGTAACAAAAAAATATCGAACCCGCCAAAAATATATTTGTAAGTATCTAAATTTTATTAATTTTTATTAATAATGTCATAATGAATTGACGAAAGAGGAAAGAGTGTATTATAAAATTCGTTTTGAGTTAACTGTGGAAAAGGGATGTTTGTTTTGGGGAGTGCGTGCATGCATACCAGAATCGATGCAAGCGGCTATATTAAATGAAATTCATGCGACACACTTTGGGGTGATTAAAATGAAAATGTTTGCTCAGGCGTACGTGCATTGGCCAAGCATTGATGCAGCGCTAAAAAATGTGGCAAATAATTGTGCAACTTGTTTGATTGAGAGAAAAGCGCCGAAAAACGCCTCTTACGACTTGGCCATGACCTAGCAAGGTATGGGGCCGTATCCACTATGATTATGCGAAATTCGAAGAAGATTATTTTCTAATCATTATGGACGCGCTCAGTAAATGTCCTGAAATAATTAATTGTAAGGGTAATACGGACTCGAAAAGGTTGATAAAAGAATTTAAGAGCTGGTTTGTTCGTTTCGGGTTGCCGATTCACTGCATTACAGACGGCGGTCCGCAATTTAGGAGTGCAGAATTTAGGCAGTTTTTAGAGAAGAACAAGATTAAACACTCCTTTCTACCCCCATATCACGCAGCCACCAATGTTTTTGTTTTATTTATTAATAAATATCGAGGGCAATATAGGGCAAGTCCTACCATACTCGTCAGGTTACAGAGTAGTTACAACGTGGATTATAATATATATAACAAATATAATAGTTAACATATTGCAAATAATATTGAAGAAAATTAATAATAATTATTAACAAGTATATAAATGATCTTATTGGATGTAGCAGGTTATCATAGTGGCTACTTTGTGCTCTTGACTGTATCTTCAAATATGTTTACGGCTAGTTGTTCTCTAATGGTTGAGTTAAACAGGGTCACCGAGTATGAGTGCTTCTCTCAGTACGCTAATTCTCAACTTCATGAGGTGTGCAATGAGTGAAGAGTAAAACATGTTGTAGTCGGCGGGAAATGATTAAGTATGAAACAGTTGGCTGAGAATTTCGCGTGTAGGTGGTGGCATGAGATCAAGGCCTTGTATGTAAGCTTTAGCAATCCATTCGACGCAGTCTCGCGAAAAGAGAGCATTTTTGAGAGCGGATTTGAACGCATCCGGAGTGTTGTTTTTCAAGAAAATGTGGACAAATTTGTTTATAGCTTGTAAGGTCTGAACAATGAACGAATGCTCGTAGATAAGTTTACTGAAGGGAGGACAGACCAGGAGTGGTCTTGGGAACCGAGGTGAACGCCTGAGCATTTCAGCACCAGGGTCTAATGTAAATTTGTGACACAAATAGGTTGGAAGTTCGGTCTTCAAGACAGTAGAAGCCAGGGTAGTGGTAAGATACTCTCTAGGTGTTTATGGAGCAAGCCATCCTAATGCTTGTCTGTAGGGCGTTACAGCCGACATCCTAGGGAAGCCCCTGTTTGCAAGCCTAACACAAGCATTGTGTAGCACCTTTAGCCTGTCCTTCTGTCTTTGTGTGAGTGTGGTAAGGAGAGGGACACTGTAGTCGAAGATCGATAACACCAAAATTTTCGTAAGTCTGACTCTGAGATCTGGAGCAAGTGACTTGTAAAAATGCCTGAGTGTATACAGCAAGTAATACACTTTCCTTGAGATGTTATTTACCTGTCCATCCCACTCAAGGATCTCATCTAGGTGTACTCCAAGAAGTTTGATTGAGTGGCAGTATGGTACATGAGTGTCATTAAGGTAAAACTGAGGGAGCTGGTGGACGTTGATACTCTTGAGTTGGTTGGTGGTGCCAACTATCATAAGTGTGGTCTTGGCAACGCTAAGTTCCAACCCATTATCAGCAGCCCATTTGGCCACTGCTTGCGCATCTATGAACAGCCTACTAATGGCATCGTATAGTTGGCTTAGGAATGCGCTGATATGGACCTCAGAGTCATCAGCAAAGAGTGACACGATTGCATGTCTGATGTAGTCAGGCAGGTCATTGATGAAGATAGTAAGAAGTAATGGGCCAAGCGTGCTTCCCTAGGGAACTCCAGAGAAGATTTCGAGCCATTCCTCTCCTCTAGTATGCGAAGGAGGGCAGTTTGCGTTGAATAGCGTCTCCTGTATGCGGACTGTCAAGGATTCAGCATCTTATTTGTGGTAATGAAGCGGCGAAGTTGGTCATTTACTACACGTTCCGATAGCCTAGAGAACTGAGTAAGCTGGGCAATTGGCCTGGTATCCGATAGTGATTGAGGATTGGTGATTTTGGCAATGGGGGTAACGGATGCGTACTTCCAAGGCGCCGGGAATATACCGGAATTCAATGAGTATTTGGTAGTGTCTACAAGCTGCGGCAATAAGGCCTGGGAGGACATCTTGAGCATTGTGGACAATATATTGTCATACCTGTTGGAATAGAGGGTTTAGTGGATCATGAATAATAAGTGTTGGTTTATTTTATATGTAATTATTTAATAAGGTAAACTAATATAATACACTGCATATTCACAACATGCGTTCCCGACAAGACACAGCAACAGAGTAGTACGCGCACGCACCTTGCGCATCTCGCAGGCTTGAGCTCGCTCGGCTCACACACACACTCTTGTTATTGTGTTCGGTACCTCACACATTTCCACACGCCTCCTTGAGTTATCAACACAATATTTCAATTCAATCAATTCACAAAATAAATTTTATAATATTAAATCTTACCAATATCTCAAATTCATTTCAAATACAATTTTAAACAATTTAAATTAATTTTAACGCTTTTCTTAACTTAACAAATTTGGTTTTCTCTAAACTTTTAGTTAATAAGTAAGCTAAATTTCGCTCTGAATCAATTTTTACAATGTCAATTATACCTTTCTCATAATTCTCGTTTACATAGTGGTATTGCACTTCGATGTGCTTCGAGTTTTTGGTAAAATTTTCAAATTTTGCATTTTACCAACAGGTGAATAAACATATTCGAAAAAATCTTTCTGTTGAAAACCTTTAACTACTAGTCTAGCTATAAAAGTATTATCATTTTTCTTTCTATAAACCCATTTAACATCAAGTACTGGTTTATCTTTCGGTTTATCAACAACCGTCCATGTTTCATTTCTGAGTCCATCGCTTCACGCCAAAATTTCTCGTCGCGTGAATTTGACGCCTCCTCAAAAGTACTCGGAGTATTCGCATCAATGAAATTTACATAAATAAAATGTGTTACCGGATTACCGTACCTTTCGACAGGTTTTCGATTTCGATTCGAAGTTCTTTTTTCTACAAATTTTTCATTTTCATTCTCACCATTCACATACTCATTTTCAATTTTGTTCTCAGTTTCGCTTTCGTTCTCATTATCATTATTATTATTATTGACGCTTTCATTCTCATTAATTGATTCATCACATCTCAAATTCACAAATTCATTCTTCTCATCTTGCTTTCTTTCTAAACAAATTAATTCAGTCTCATTCTCAATAACGTTTACATGTCTTGCATTAATAATTTTACCGTTGATTAAAACTCTATAACTATCGCTATTATAGCCTACTAAAACTCCTATCTTAGCCTTATCGTCCCATTTCCCTTTTCTTAAAACCTCTGGAGTTCTAACAAAAACTTTACTGCCATAAATTTTCAAATGTCTTACATTAGATTTCTTACCAATAAGTACTTCAAAAGGTGTTTTATTTTCTTGCAATCTGGCTATCGTTCGGTTTTTTAAGTAAGAGACTGTTTTTATAATTTCAGGCCAATACTTGTGATCAATTTTAGCTTTTCTGGCTAGACATCTACCTATATCCATAGCCGATCTATTATATCTTTCCGCGACACCGTTCAACTCATGAACGTATGCTGGACAAGGTGATAATTCAATTCCTTTATATTTTATAAAATTATAGATTTCACGATTCAAATATTCAATACCGTTATCACAACGAAATTTCTTAATTCTTTTTCTAAACTGATTTTCTACTAAATTTACATACTCGATAAAACATCCTGCCGTCTCGGCTTTACTTTTAATACAACTAATTTTAGCACATTTGCTGTAATAATCAATAAATGTTAGAAAATATTTTTCACCACAATAACCAACCGTTCTGTGTGGTCCATTTAAATCAGTATGAATAAGTTCCGAAATTTCCGTAATTTCAGTTCTCTCATTATCAAACGGGACGTTAGCCATTTTACTTTGAATACAGTTTGCACACTGCATAATATTACTCTCTAATTTTTCTGGCAAACCATCTAATAATTTATCTCTGACTAATCTGTTTCAATATTAAAAGTTGACATGCCCTAAGGCCCTATGCCATTTTTCTTTATCAGTTAATTTAGTTACGTTTGCATAAATATCATCATCATTTTTATTTTCATAAAAGAAACTTTTCATTATATATAAACCATTTACATTCTCAGCAACAGCTGTTAAATTTCCAAACTGATCATAGATTTTTGCAAAATCACCTTTAGTCACTACTGTATTATTCTTAGCTATCTTTGCAACACTCAATAAATTTTTTCTAATTCCTTCAACAAAATAAACATTTCTTAATTCAACCTCAATTTCATTATTATATTTTCTAAAATACGTTTTAACTGTACCTAATTTTGTTGCTTTAAATTTTGACCATTTAGTAATTTAACATTTACTGGATATTTTAAATTAATAAATTTGCAAAATAATTTATCATGATTAATAATATGATCTGAACAACCGCTATCTAACAACCACTCAATTTCATTCGAATTTTCATAATCACTTCTATTTACCTTGTTTACATTCACTTTGTTTACCTCCGTCGCCCAGACTGCTGCGGAATTTCTGCCTTGCTGCTCGCTTGTTGACGACTCGGCTTCGTGATGTCCACCATACTGTTGTCCCGAGCCTCTGCCTCGACCGCGACCTCGGCCGTTGGCTCCTCTGTAGTTGCCACGTTGAAAAGTTCGTTGACCTCGTTGATTTTGAGCTCCTCTGCCTTGTCCTGGCTGCGCTCGTTCTTCGTTGTTTTGCTGGTTTTCCCAGCATTGATTTTTGTAATGTCCAAATTGTCCACAATTGTAACATTTACCTCTCACTGTAGCATTAAAAGTACTAGCATTTTTCTTGGCACTTCCACTATGGTTTAAATTCTTTTCGTTTATTTTTGATTTAATCAAATCAACACTTCCTTGCTCTTTAGGCACTAAGTCTAATAAATCACCAATACAACTATAACTTGAAGGTAGAGCATTTATCATAAATCTCATTTTTTTTCCTCAGTAATTGTACCACCAGCTGATTTAAATGCATTGCACGCCTTTTCAAATTCAACGAAAAAATCTTCAATTTTATCAAAATTTTTCAATTTAACTTTTTCTAATTTATTTCTGTTAATTATTTGCAAAGCTGTGGATTTGTTTGAGTACATACCTTCTAATTTATTCATTATATATCTTGGTGTTTCACACTCATAAATATGTTCTCATAGTTTATTTGAAATTGCACTGATCAAAAATGTTTTTGCTCTGGACTCCATCTTTTTCCAGGCCTGCTCGTTTTCATCTGTTCTTTCTTTAATTACTGGATCTTTGATTTCTTTGTACTCCAATATATTTATGACTCTAAATTTCCATGCTGTGAAATTATTACCATCAAACACTGGTATGGTATAGTCATCACTTTTTGCTGCCATTTTTTCTAAATTTTTTCTTTCAATTTCAGAATATACTTCAATTTTCAACTTCAATACCTTTTTTGTATTTTTAATCCAAATTTGTCTCAAAAAATTTCTATGCTCCAATTTCAGTTTAAATTCATCACTTTTTATTTTTTCACAAAGTTCATCATAGTCATGTTCTTCACTTTTCAAAAAACTCTTAAAATTATTAAGCATTTAACTGTTCACTTTCCATTTAATTCAAAACTCAATTTTCAAAAAATCTCAACATGTGCTTAACCTCACTTTTCGCCATGCGCTCGCTTAACCTCGCGACGCGCCATGCGGTTCCACAAAATTAAATCCTCGTGCATCAACCTTTTGCACGGATTTTTTCTTCAGGCTTTTCACGCCTCTTACTCACTTAGCTTCTAAGCTAATTATTAGTAAAAACATTTTCCATACTCCTTAGAAAAAATGGCATGGAAAAGAAAATTTTTCAAGCACATGTTTTTTACTAATCGAACCTATTCTTACTTTTTAACTGCACTTATTTTTCACTAAACTACGCTCGCGGCTACCATGTTGGAATAGAGGGTTTAGTGGATCATGAATAATAAGTTTTGGTTTATTTCATATGTAATTATTTAATAAGGTTAACTAATATAATACACTGCATGTTCACAACATGCATTCCCCACAAGCAACAGCAACAGAGTAGTACGCGCACGCACCTTGCACATCTCGCAGGCTTGAGCTCGCTCGGCTCATACACACACACACACAGACTTGTTATTGTGTTCGGTAACTCACACATTTCAACAATACCCCATGCCTTTGGTGTTGGTGTTAAAAAGGTTGACTAAACTGGACTCGGTAACAGGTTCAAAGTCAAAACTGAGGGGGGAGGTAACTTTAGTCACAGCTGAAAAGTGACGGTTGAGCCTGTCAGCCGAGAAAGCAAGCAATGACGATTGGTTCTTAGGTGCGGTTATACCAGCTTGGCGTATGGCTCGCCAAGTGTATGCTTGGTCTGGCTGAGTTTCGATTATAACCTCTATGAACCTGCTTGGAGTGAGTTTGAGCTCGCGTGTAACCCAATGGGGCAGCCGAGAACTTTATACAAACATCTAAGGACAAGGTGAACAAAATTTTAAAAGAAAAAAAGATCCTAAACCGCGGTAGCGGTTGAACGGCGAGAGGTTTTAAAAACGACCGTGAAAAAGCGTACGCTTTATATACTTTGATTTCTGGTTTTCAAGGTTAGCCCATGAGATGAAAACCATAATAAACGAATTTTTTTTTATATCTTTCATGTGCTATAAATAGCCAATAAACTGTGGAACAATAAAAAAAAAAATTGTCCCGAAATGATTGCTGCTTAAAAAGTTATTGCCTTTTTCTTTTTATCATGCGCTGTTTCAGGAGTTTCAGCTTTTTTCAGGATTTCCGTACTCAGCCCTTTGGCTCAATCGAACTGCGAGTTCGATTTTTCGAGTTTCTTCGAGATCGAGATTTGTCGATAGGTTGTTGAGACGCGAAGCACAGGGGCGGCATTATGTAAAGCGTAGGAGCGTAGGAGCGTAGGGAGGAGCGTAAGAAAGGTGTAAGTTTACATTACGGGTAATATACGTATAAAACGACAATGGCGCAAATTTAAAAATGATTGGCAGAAAATAGTTTTAAAATAAAGAGTTGATAAAAATTCAATTAAAAAATGCGTTGCTCCCAAAAAATTAAATTTTTTAAATTGCTATTATTATCAACATTTATTGAATTTGTTAATATATAGTACATATAAAAACTTCACAACTTTTTCAAAACTGTTTCTGGGAAAAGTAATTTCGGCACATTTTTAGACAATTTATTAAAAATGGAGGGCTTCAACAACAACAATTATTTTTTATAAATGTTTTTATTTTAATATTATATAATAATTACCATACTAATAACTCAAAACATTAACATTTTAATCATTTTTTAAGATCTGTCAAAAGTTTTTCAATTTTTTGGTACAATTTTATAGTATACAAACTTATTTTACATATTTTTTTTAATTTTTCCACGAATTTAATTAAATTCTCAATAGCCGTACATATCTATAGTTTTTAGGATATTGTCTTAATGTTCTTTGTATTGCATTTGAAAAGCAGTTACTGTATGTTGATCTTTTTGAGCTGGATCACTCGATGCAGCGAAATGTTGATTATTACTTGTATATAGTAACTGTGGAAATTACGTATTTTATATACAATTACAAAATAAAACGATTTAATTTTATAAGTTATTGTAATTGCAAATTAAAAAAAAATTAATTTTTAGATCCACATGATGTTGGTGATTGTAGAATGCTAAACTTTTCAAATATTTAGTGCATTTTTCAGTTAATAATTAACATTTATACATTAATATTCTATTTCAACCAATTACTATTAATTTTTTAGATATAAACTATCAATAGTATTTTTTGTAATATTAATGCAGTAAATAAAACAGAAAACATCACAGAATTTTCGCAGATTATTAATAACAGCATTAGGGTCTTCAAAACAAAATTGTACCAAAAAATCTCGCAAAAATTGAAAAACTTTTGACAGATCTTACAAAATGATTAAAATGTTAATGTTTTGAGTTATTAGTATGGTAATTATTATATATTATTAAAATAAAAACATTTATAAAAAATAATTGTTGTTGTTGAAGCCCTCCATTTTTAATAAATTGTCTAAAAATGTGCCGAAATTACTTTTCCCAGAAACAGTTTTGAAAAAGTTGTGAAGTTTTTATATGTACTATATATTAACAAATTCAATAAATGTAGATAATAATAGCAATTTAAAAAATTTAATTTTTTGGGAGCAACGCATTTTTTAATTGAATTTTTATCAACTCTTTATTTTAAAACTATTTTCTGCCAATCATTTTTAAATTTGCGCCATTGTCGTTTTATACGTATATTACCCGTAACGTAAACTTACACCTTCCTTACGCTCCTCCCTACGCTCCTACGCTCCTACGCTTTACATAATGCCGCCCCTGGCAGTACTCTGCAGTCTGCAGTCTGTCTGCACTCGTGCTGATGCCTCGACAAAAGACATGTTGTTATTGTTTTTTTTTTCATTATTAAAATAAAATAAATATGACCTTCGGTGAACTTCGTCAGTTCGATCATTGTGTTATTGTTGCTTATGGAGAAAAAATTGATGCTTTTATTATTAGTGCTTCAAACGTGCATATTTGAAATGAGAAAATAAAATGTGTGAAATAGTTAGTATATAACAGTGTATAATGAAAGTGAATATTATTATCAAAATTATAATAAAAAGTGCTGTGTTATTAAAAAAATAAATATCTCTATCTCTACCACGATCTCTACTAATTTTTTTTTTTTAGTTAACTGATAGTAATAATAAAAATTCATTTTTTTTAATATACAATATTATTCATAATAATGATAATAATTATTTATAACTGCTAAATTTTAATTTTTTTAATAAAAGTTATTGACCCAAGTTTTTTTTTTTTTTTTAGTGTATGTTCATGCTAAAATTTTTTATAAAAGTTGATGAAAGTGAGGTAGATGAAAATGAAAACACTGCTTTTAAAATAAGTTATTTAGTGGGTTTATCATTTTTGTATAATTATTGAGTATTGTTGTTATTCATCTTAATTTGTTATCATATTTTTATTGATCCGTCTTTATTCTCATCCTGACTTGGAATGAAAATGTAAGAATATAATAAAGCCACAAAATTCATGAAATTATATCTTTTGTTATCCGAGTCATCACCCAAAGATTAATTTCTTTTTTGATTGATATAATATTACCTTTAAAATTATATTTAAAATTTCATTAAATTTAATCTGTTATAGATAATTTTAAAATTACAATTAAAATTTACATTTTTTGACAAATCACACACAAACATTTTTTACAGTTAACTCTGAACTTTTAACTATTTAAAACAAAAAATTAACCATGTTTATAAAATTTTTTGATCTTTCTGATTTTTTTATCTTTCACCAGTTTCTTAGACTTGTCTTTTTTTCAGTCTTCTATCTTATTATAAGGAAAGATTTTTTTAATACCACATTTAATAAAAGTATGTTCAACTTTTTCATTTTCCTATAAGACAAAAGAGTAGAAAGCGAAGAAGTGGTTGGTTATTGATAAAGTTATTTATTAAGTTGGGTTTATTTGTTTTGATTAATTTTGCAATTTTGCATTGATGAAATATTCAAACTGGTTTAAGTCTAATGTAAAGGGAGAAATTTTTGAGGAATGACTTAATATAACAAAAGTTTTTAAGATCTCTTGTCACAATTAAATTGATTTAAAAAATATAATGTAAAATTAAGTATAAAATTTTAAATGAATAGTTTGAGCACATAAAAATAAATTTATTCTTCCATCCTCAATCCTGATGTTGGATTCCAATGATAATTCTTAAAGCAAATTTAGGTGGGTTTCAAAATTTATAATTTTATCGGTTTCATGATAAAAGTTTGGTATTTCTGTTGACCTTAATTCAAGACCAACTAGAAGTAGAACCATAAACTCAAAATTATTGAATCATGTAAAAAATTAGTATATAATCTTACATTAGCTAAACTCTGATTCAATTATAATTCTGATTATAGTTTTATTCCCAGCATCCAGATTTTAAACCAAAGCTTAAGCGAATACCTATTTTTTTTATCAAGCCAATGAAGCTTTGTATTTGTTAAACAACTCTTAAATTTGTTTTTCTAAAACTTGAATTTGATTAAAGTTTAATTTAATGAAATGAATTAAAGTTTGCAAATGCTTTGAAAAACTAGAATTAAAAAATTCTAAAGAGCAACATAGAGCAGTAACTTATATGACTGACCTGTCGACTGAGGTAAAATCTAAAAAAACTTACTTTTAAAAAAGTAAAAAATAACGGCGAGATGTTTTTTCATTTGAAAAATGGTATCAGAGTTAAAATTCAGTTTAAATTAACAATAAAAAAAAAAAAGGCATAAAAGAGAAAATATTCAAGCCATTTAGTAAAATTATACATATATTATACTAATGCTCCTTATATTTTCTTTAAAATGAAATCTTGAAAGTAGTAAAATCAAAATAATATTGAACGGACGAGTTTTATGCGATCTAACAAAAAGTATTCTTGACAAACAATTCTTTTTCTTGAAAAGGAAATCAGTTAAAATTAACAATAAGAAAAAGAATACATAAAAGAAAAAATATTCAAGCCATTTCGTAAAATTATACTTACATATGTTATACTAATGCTTCTAATATTTTCTCTAAAATGAACTCTTGAAAGTAGTAAAATCAAAATAATATTGAACGGACGAGTTTTATGCAAACTAACAAAAAGTATTCTTGACAAACAATTTTTTTTTCTTGAAAAGGAAATTGACAATTTATGAAATTTATTTGTCATTCGATGTTGATGAAAATTATTCATTGATCTCGGCGCGGAGCCACCTTTTAAAAAGATTCATATTCTATTTTACAGCTGAATTTTAGAAAAAAAAAAGTTTTTTTTTTGTGCATGTTCAAATGAAGAAGTGCCGTGAAATTTTGAAAAAAAATTTGGCTTTTGAAAAGCTCTGCTCCCAGAAGTGGATTTGCATAAATGTTTATGTAAAGGTAAAATAACTAGTAGTTTTTAATATTGAACAATTGTAAATACAAAATGGCTCCGCGTCGCGATCAATGAATAATTTTCATCAACATCGAATGACAAATAAATTTCATAAATTGTCAATTTCCTTTTCAAGAAAAAAAAATTGTTTGTCAAGAATACTTTTTGTTAGTTTGCATAAAACTCGTCCGTTCACTATTATTTTGATTTAACCACTTTCAAGAGTTCATTTTAGAGAAAATATTAGAAGCATTAGTATAACATATGTAAGTATAATTTTACGAAATGGCTTGAATATTTTCTCTTTTATGTATTCTTTTTCTTATTGTTAATTTTAACTGATTTCCTTTTCAAGAAAAAGAATTGTTTGTCAAGAATACTTTTTGTTAGATCGCTTAAAACTCGTCCGTTCAATATTATTTTGATTTTACTACTTTCAAGAGTTCATTTTAAAGAAAATATAAGGAGCATTAGTATAATATATGTATAATTTTACTAAATGGCTTGAATATTTTCTCTTTTATGTCTTTTTTTTTTTTATTGTTAATTTTAACTGAATTTTAACTCTGATACCATTTTTCAAATGAAAAAACATCTCGCCGTTATTTTTTACTTTTTTAAAAGTAAGTTATGGAATACACGGTGAATGCCTTTGTGTTCGATCATAGGAATTTTCCGCATCCTACAACGGGTAAGAGCCGTGCAAGCATAATGTTTAATCACTCTGTCAGAACCCGATTCGATTGTTTAAGATCAAGTGTCGCTGACCACGTAGAAGACCAGCAGAGACGTCAGATAAAGTCTAGACCATGGTTCCATGGCTATTAGTGTCGACGACGATGTGTACATAGATAAACACGGCGTGCGTGAGAGTAAACGTGTTGCAGGTAAAGTTGTGGCAAGACATACCCCATCTACCACGATTGTAAAGACGGACTCGAACAAACTGCAAAAAAGACACGTTGACCAAATTTTGAAACCGGGTCCACGACGTTTCCACAGGTTCTTAATTAAGTAAAGGGTGAGTTGTGATGATGTCTATCAAGCTGGCGTACCCACTTTCGAGTTCCAAAAAATAAATGCATGCTGAATTTTTTGCTAGTTTTTTGCTAATTTTTTACCCTATTCTTGAATTTTTTGCTCTTATCGGTTCCGAGAAACAGCTGGGTACGCTAGCTTGATATCAAGCTGGCGTGGCCAACTGTGATATCTCGGGACTGGTGGCAGCTGGCGACACGGGGTTCGTGGCATAATTTATTGCTATTTTTTTGCTGCTCTTTGACCCCATGCCCATATTTTTCGCTCTTATCAGTTCCAAGAACCGGCTGGGTACGCTAGCTCGATATCAAGCTGGCGTACCCAACTGTGATATCCCGGAACTGGTGGCAGCTGGCGATGCGGGGTTTGCGGCATTATTTTTTGCTATTTTTTTGCTGCTCTTTGCACCCATGCCCATATTTTTCGCTCTTATCAGTTCCGAGAACCGGCTAGCTCGATATCAAGCTGGCGTACCCAACTGTGATATCTCAGGACTGGTGGCCGCTGGCGACACGGGGTTCGAGGCATAATTTTTTGCTATTTTTTTGCCGCTCTTTGCACCCATGCCGATATTTTTCGCTCTTTTCAGTTCCGAGAACCGGCTGGTGCTATCGAGCGGGCGTACCAATAATTGCCGTATCTTGGGACCGCTTTATTTTTATTATTTCTTACTCGATTTATTATTCGAAATCAGCAAAAAATTATGCCGCGAACCCCACGTCGCTAGCTGCCACCAGTCCCGAGATATCACAGTTGGGTACGCCAGCTTGATATCGAGCTATCGTACCCAGCCGGTTCTTGGAACTGATAAGAGCGAAAAATATGGGCATGGGGTCAAAGAGCAGCAAAAAAATAGCAAAAAATTATGCCTCGAACCCCGTGTCGCCAGCTGCCACCAGTCCCGAGATATCACAGTTGGGTACGCCAGCTTGATATCGAGCTAGCCGGTTCTCGGAACTGATAAGAGCGAAAAATATGGGCATGGGTGCAAAGAGCAGCAAAAAAATAGCAAAAAATTATGCCGCAAACCCCGCGTCGCCAGCCGCCACCAGTCCCGAGATATCACAGTTGGGTACGCCAGCTTGATATCAAGCTAGCGTACCCAGCTGTTTCTCGGAACTGATAAGAGCAAAAAATTCAAGAATAGGGTAATAAATTAGCAAAAAACTAGCAAAAAATTCAGCATGCATTTATTTTTTGGAACTCGAAAGTGGGTACGCCAGCTTGATAGACATGTTGTGATGTATTAATGTAGCTAGTACGCAAGTGTGTATGAGTGTACGTTACGATTGCAAGCTCTGACAGCGAGTCGAGCAGACAGCTCGGGTGCTTCGAGATCAGAGAAAGCATGCCGGCACGGCCATGTAAAATAAAATTATATATTCACTTATTAACTACACTCAATATTTACTATTATTAAATCAGTGTTATTTAGTTGCTACTTTAATTTATCTATACCCAAATCCAATATATAACAATTTTATAATTCCTATGAAATCGCTCTTTACGCTGGTTTGAATTTGCTAAACCGATATAAATCATACATTATTCGAAAGGTAATGTGAAGAAGAAGTTTTCTGAGTGAGCTGGAGTCCTGTATCTACAAAATTTGCTCTCACGTGGTATAAAAAAACTAACCAAAAATTGACTATTTTTTTATCCGTAAGAAATCGCTCTATAAGGTCGTTTGCTACCCAAAGTTTTTTTATTTGTTAAACTCACACAAATCATCATGTATTGTTGGGAAGCTATTGAAAGAAGGAATCTTTCTGCAAAACTTTATATTCAAAATTGCTCTCGCTCAATCGAAAAATCAACCAAATATTGATTATTTTGTAATCCGTAAAAAATCGCTCATCACGCTTTTTCCCCACCAGGAAATGTTTTTAATTTATTAAAACGGTACAAATGTTATATCGCTCAGTAGGAATTTTCAAAAGGAAGTTTTCTGCCCCAACCCAATCTTAAAGTTAGAAGAATTCCTTTTAAAGTTAAAATTCCTTCTAACTTTAAAATTGCTCTTGCTCAAATCAAAAAACCAACCAAAAATTTGTTCATCGTAAGAAATTGCTCTTTACGCTCTTTCGCTACGTGGTAATGTTTTTAATTTATGAAAACGATAAAAATGCTATATCGTTTAAAAGCTATTGAGAAAAGCTAGCTTTCTGAATGAAACGCGCCCTTGAACTTTCAGAATTGCTCTCGCTCGGTTCAAAACTCATTAAGAATAGATCCGTAAAAAATTGCTCTATACGCTACCTGGTAATGTTTTTGATTTATTAAAACGATAAAAATGCTATATCGTTCGAGAGGTATTGAAAAAAGGTAACTTTCTACGTGAAACGCACCCTTGAATCTTTAGAGTGAGGCTTATATGTTCATAACGAAGATTTTGAGTAAACCTATACGCATGACGTCATAAAAGAAATATAGATATACTATCCATGCATTTCCCCGATGGGAGCGCCCTAACGGTGGAATAAGCCTCATTGCTCTCACTCGGTTCAAAAAACCAACTATGAATTGATCATTTTCTAATCCGTAAAAAATTGCTCTTTACGCTACCTGGTAATGTTTTTAATTTATTATTACAACAATTTATTTAATTTATTGATACAAATGTTATATCGTTCAAAAGGTATTTTCACGCTCGTAGCACCGAAAGTACTTTCGGGCCCGTAGGTTTTTTGTACTTTCGGTGTACTAGCGTGAAAAATAGAATACAGCCCTTGAGAGTGTAAAATGAGCTAACCTTTTGCAAACCTTTGATGACCTCGCCTTCGGCTCGGACATCGATTTTGGTTTGCTAAAGGCTAAATCATTTTTGACTCCCTTGGGACTGTAATATACTATTAAAAAAAGGTAGGTTTCTGCGTGAACTGCACCTTTAAATAATCAAAATTGTTCTTTACACTCGGATCAAAATACCAACCAAAAATTGATCCTTTTTAATCCGTAAAAAATCGCTCTTTACGCTTTTTCCCTACCCAGAAATGCTTTCAACGTATGAAAACAATACAAATTTTATATCGCTCGATAGGTATTGTAAAAAGGAAGCTTTCGGCTAAAACCGCATATTTTGTCTTTAAAATTGCTCTCGCTCGATTAAAAAAACGAACCAAAAATTTGTTCATCGAGGAAATTGCTCTTTACACTCTTTCGCTACGTGTAATGTTTTTAATTTATTAAAACGATGAAAATGCTATATCGTTCGGAAGGCAGTGAGAAAAGGTAGCTTTCTGCGTGAAACGCGCCTTTGAATCTTCAAAATTGCTCTCACTCAGTTCAAAAAACCAACTACAAATTTGCATTTTGTAATTCGTAAGAGTTTCCAACCCAAGAATTTTTAATTATTTACCATAACAACTACTATATAAAATAAAAAATTATTTTTGTTTTAAAACAATAAAATCCTTAATTAGGACGATATTTTTTTCAAATCTTCACAGCTTTTATTCTAGTAGCAATTTCTGAATAAAATTTTTTTTTTTCGTAAATTTTTTGACCTCAAATTTTATTTAATGTATTTGAGAAACCTTTGTGAAACATCTCAACTTCTAGGTAGCGTCAACGTTAGTAAAGTTGTTTATCAGAAGAAACAAAGCCGTTTTTATTGTGATTTTATTTTAAGCCCATAAACTAAGAAAAATTGGGGTCGATGAGTAAAATTTCGTAGTAATGAAAAAAAGCAAAAAAAAATTGGTTTTCAAACCAAGCGAGAGAAATTCTGAAGACTCAAGGGTGCGTTTTACCCAGAAAGCTACCTTTTTCAATACCTTTCAAACGATATACCATTTGTTTCGTTTTAATAAATTTAAAACATTTCCAGGTAGCGTAACGAGCGATTTTTTACGAGTAAGAAAATGATCAATTTTTAGTAGGTTTTTTAACGAGGGCAATTTTGAAGATAAAAGGATGCAATTGGGACAGAAAGCTTCCTTTTTCAACACCTCTCAAACGATATAACATTTGTATCGATTAAATAAGTTAAAATCATTTCCAGGTAGAGAAAAAATATTAAAGAGTTATTTTTTACGGATTAAAAAATGATCAATTTTTAGGTGGTTTTTTGAACCGAGCGAGAACAAATTCGAAGAACTAAGGGTGCGTTTCACGCAGAAAGCTACATTTTTTCAATAAGTTCTTTGAACGATATAACATTTGTATCGGTTTGATGAATTAAAATCATTTTAAGTAGCAAGAGAGCGTCAAGAGCTTTAAATCTCTCAAGGGCTACAAACTGTATAACATAGTTTAGCTATCTCCTTTTGAAATTAAATATCATTACTAAAATTTTTTTTTTTCAAGAATAATTGAATAATTTTTTTGAATTTTTAAGAGATTTTTCCGTGCTGCCAAAACTTTGATTATCATCAATTTGTACTTGAAATAAGTTGATATAATAATAATAAATTCAAAATTATTTATCTTTTTTTATTATTTAATTCATAATTATTATAGCTTTTGACATAAAAAAATTGTTGTATAAAGTCCATAAGAATGAAGCTAAAAAAAAAAATGATTGTATGTACGGTTTTTTTGAATCGCATTTTTTTTTATACGATCATTTTGCAGAGTAATAGTTGTTTAAAACAAAATCATGTTCTACCCTACCTCAAAAGCACACACGGGAACCCATATGGGAACCCTCATGGTAACACATATGGATTCCCATGTGGGATCCCATAAGGGATACTGTGTGGTGTTTTGACTGGGGATCCCACATGGGATCCCACATGGCTTCCCGCCAAAAATAAAAATATTTTTTTTTATAATTTATTAGTATTTTTTTAAATATTTCACAATTTAATATAGTATATATAAAGTGCTAATAAATGTTGTAAATCATAAATTTTTTAATACATTTTTTATTTTTCATTTTATAATTTTCATAATGTTATAAAGATATATTTTTTGCAAAAAGTGTAGTTTATTAAATGCTTCTGTCTATTTTTTCAAGTTATACAATGAAATTTTAAATTTTTTAAACCACGATTAATTTATTAAGCGTAAGTTTGTGAGGCTATAGTATCCTTGTTAAGACTTTCTTAGATGTCGTGACAATGATAATAATTCTAGTCAAAGCAGTCATCCCAATAGTCCCAACTCCTGAACGCCCAAGATTTCTTTGCAGGTCGGCTTTCCTGAGCAGTCATGAAGTTTCTCGAATGCTGAAATTTTAAAAGAAACAGTAAGTTTTTTTTCTAAAGATAAAAAAAACACTTATTAAAAATTGTTAAAATTATTTTGAACATTAAAAAAGAAAAATTGTAGATAAAAGAAAGAATATCTCAGTTCAAGAAGAAATTCCATTTAGTGTGTTAATGAGTTTGAGATTATATATTTCAAAACCTTAAACCTAATTAAACTAATTGTAAAATACCTTATTTGCTCAAATTTTCGTTAAATTTTTCTAAAGAAACTGCAAGTCTTAACTATAAGTTCAATCCCCAGATTTTCACGAGAAATCTTCGACGGTTGCGTTCATGTTAATTAAATTAATGATCAAATGTAAATTTTAATAATTTTAATTAACAATAAAAATAAAAAAAAGTTACATAACAGTCCAAATTAATTATACCCGATTTTTTACAAACAAGTAAACACGAATGACTCGCAGTCTTAAATTATCGAAAGAAAAATTACTTTCACCAAAAACAAAGTTCAGCGTCAGTACCGTGGTAGGCTCGAACACACCGACGCACACACACACGCTCTCGCGCTCGGGTGCTAGTTGCAGCGCGCCAAAATAACAAAGGCGTGGACTAACTCCGATACAAAATCTAAGTACTTACTGTACTTCACACACACACTCCGACTCTAACTATCACACGAACAAATACTCAATGATTAACCGCTACGCGGACTTACTTTTCTAGCAGGTGCACCTTCGCTTGATTAAACAATAATAATGATAATTACTACTAGCCCGATTGGCTTCACACAAGACGACAATGCCTTCCTAGGCCGCACGCTGACTTTCCGTGAGATGTTCGTCTTTCCCGCTCCAATCCAGTGACTGGATCACAAGAAAATCTACACAACTTCTCACTGATAACTTTATCTCACACACTTTGATAAAGATATCTAACAACACAAAAAGTAAATTTTATATTTGCTCCCTGACACACGTGTGATCGCGCCAAGCGCCGAAATGAGAGTAATGCTGATCGGGATATCTCGTCATCACCTGAATCACCGATCCGCATCTGCGTTCCATAAGAGTTAGCGCCGAATTCGAATTTAATCAACGCGCTAGCTGTTACAAAGTTTTCTTTTGAAATTTTGAAAAAATATTTCTTTTTTTTTTTAATAAAAAAACATATACTTTGTTGTTAAAAAAATTGTTTCCCTTTTTTTTTCATGCTTGCAACAACGTGAACAGCAACCGTCAAAGATTTCTCGCGAAAATCTGGGGATGGAACTTCTAGTCAAGACTTGCCGTTTCTTTAGAAGAAATTAACGAAAATTTGAGCAAATAAGGTATTTTACAATTAGTTTAATTTTCAAAACTACATCTGGCTTGATCAATTTAAAGGTTTTAAAATATATAATCTAAAACTCATTAACACACTAAATGGAATTTCTTCTTAAACTGAGATATTCTTTCTTTTATTTACAATTTTTCTTTTTTAATGTTCAAAATAATTTTAACAATTTTTAATAAGTTTTTATCTTTAGAAAAAAAACTTACTGTTTCTTTTAAAATTTCAGCATTCGAGAAACTTCATGACTGCTCAGGAAAGCCGACCTGCAAAGAAATCTTGACCGTTCAGGAGTCGGGACTACTGGGATGACTGCTTTGACTAGAATTATTATCATTGTCACGACATCTAAGAAAGTCTTAACAAGGGTACTATAGCTTCACAAGCTTACGCATAATAAATTAAGCGTGGTTTAAAAAATTTAAAATTTTATTGTATAACTTGAAACAATAGACAGAAGCATTTAATAAACTACACGTTTTGCAAAAAATATATCTTTATAACATTGTAAAATGAAAAATAAAAAATTTATTCCAAAATTTATGATTTACAATATTTATTAGCAGTGTATATAGTATATTAAATTGTGAAATATTTCAAAAAATACTAATAAATTATAAAAAAAAAATATTTTTATTTTTGGCGGGAAGCCATGTGGGAACCCACGTGGGATCCCATATGGAAATCCATATGTGTAACCATGAGGGTTCCCATATGGGTTCCCGTGTGTGCTTTTGAGGTAGGGTAGTGATTATAAGGTATGTACATAGTGGAAGACTCCGTCGACGATCTCCGACTGAGAAAACTTTTCCGAGTGGGGAGCGCTGAACAGCGGTATCGGTGAATAGCTGCGGTGCGACTGTGCAAGCATTTGCCAAACTGTGCCAAACATTCGGCACTTGGGTGGAATTCTGTTTCTTGTTTCGTCAACATAAAATACGTTTCGTCGACACAAAAATTTTTTAGTCTACAAAACACTTTTGACGTAAAAAATTCTAGGTGACGTCAAACATCTCCACGCAATAATTTTTGAATTCGAATGTCATGAAAATAAAAATGACTGTTAAAGTCAATTTTATATTACTAGAAATTATTCAGCGCGCACCGACCCTTACTTATTGCTTTAGCAAAAGAAATTTTTGTTAAAGAAAATAAAAAATTCTAACTTCATCAATTTTTAAATTGTTTTACTTTACATAACCTCTCTAAGCACGCTGCAAGCGCGCATAGGAAAATAAAAAAATAGTAACCTCAAATGCACTTTTCGAATATTTTCAAAACTTCTTCACGAATCAGCTCACGAATAGAAAGTTTCCTCAAGATGACGAAAGCTCTCTTTTATAAAAGGAAATTGCATTGATAATCAAATAATTCATTCATTTAAAAAATTTTCTTCCGTTAATATAGAATCAATTAAAACATATCCTTCGGACGCCCAGGGTATTCGGGGGTATAGAGCTTGGGAGATAGCCGACCAGTTTTCTCGTTGACCTCGGGCGGGGAGGGTATTTGGGAGTTTAGAGCTTGGGGGATAGCCGACGAGTTTTTTCGTTGACCTCGGGTGGCCAGGGTACTTGGGAGTTTAGAGCTTGGGGGATAGCCGACCAGTTTTCTCGTTGACCTCGGGCACCCAGGGTATTTGGGAGTTTAGAGCTTGGGGGATAGCCGACCAGTTTTTCCGTTGACCTCGGGCGCCCAGTGTTTTAGGAGGTTCAAAGCTTGGGGGATAGCCGACCAGTTTTCTTGTTGAACTCGGACGCCCAGAGTATTTGGGGGTGTAATGCTTGGGGGATAGCCCACCAGTCTTTTTGTTTAACTCGCGCGCCCAGAGTATTTAGGGGTTTCAAGCTTGGAGGATAGCCGACCAGTTTTTCCGTTGACCTCGGGCGCCCAGGGTATTTGGGAGTTTAGAGCTTGGGGGATAGCCGACCAGTTTTTCCGTTGACCTCGGGCGCCCAGAGTTTTAGGAGGTTCAAAGCTTAGGGGATAGCCGACCAGTTTTTTTGTTGAACTCGAACGCCCAGAGTATTTGGGGGCTTAAAGCTTGGGGGATAGCCCACCAGTCTTTTTGTTTAACTCGGACGCCCAGAGTATTTGGGGGTTTCAAGCTTGGAGGATAGCCAACCAGTTTTTCCGTTGACCTCGGGCGCCCAGGGTATTTGGGAGTTTAGAGCTTGGGGGATAGCCGACCAGTTTTTCCGTTGACCTCGGGCGCCCAGGATATCTGGGGGTTTAGAGCTTGGGGGATAGTTGACCAGTTTTTTCGTTGACCTCGGGAGCCCAGAGTTTTGAGAGGTTCAAAGCTTGGGGGATAGCCGACCAGTTTTTTCGTTGACCTCGGGCGGCCAGGGTATTTGGGAGTTTAGAGCTAAGGGGATAACCCACCAGTCTTTTTGTTGAACTCGGGCGCCCAGAGTATTTGGGGGTTTAAAGCTTGGGAGATAGCCGACCAGTTTTTTCGTTGACCTCGGGCACCCAGGGTATTTGGGAATTCAAAGCTTGGGGGATAGCCGACCAGTTTTTTTGTTGAACTCGGACGCCCAGAGTATTTGGGGGTTTGTAGCTTGGGAGATAGCCGACCAGTTTTCTCGTTGACCTCGGGCGCCCAGGGTATTTGGGAGTTTAGAGCTTGGGGGATAGCCGACCAGTTTTTCCGTTGACCTCAGGCGCCCAGAGTATTTGGGGGTTTCAAGCTTGGAGGATAGCCAACCAGTTTTTCCGTTGACCTCGGGCACCCAGGGTATTTGGGAGTTTAGAGCTTGGGGGATAGCCGACCAGTTTTTCCGTTGACCTCGGGCGCCCAGAGTTTTAGGATGTTCAAAGCTTGGGGGATAGCCGACCAGTTTTTTTGTTGAACTCGGACGCCCAGAGTATTTGGGGGTTTAAAGCTTGGGGGATAGCCCACCAGTCTTTTTGTTTAACTCGGGCGCCCAGGGTATCTGGGGGTTTAGAGCTTGGGGGATAGTTGACCAGTTTTTTCGTTGACCTCGGGCGGCCAGGGTATTTGGGAGTTTAGAGCTAAGGGGATAGCCGACCAGTTTTTTCGTTGACTTCGGACGCCCAGGGTAGTTGGGGGTTTAAAGCTTGGGGGATAGCCGACCAGTTTTTCCGTTGACCTCGGGCGCCCATGGTATTTGGGAGTTTAGAGCTAAGGGGATAGCCGACCAGTTTTTTCGTTGACTTCGGACGCCCAGGGTAGTTGGGGGTTTAAAGCTTGGGGGATAGCCGACCAGTTTTTCCGTTGACCTCGGGCGCCCATGGTATTTGGAAGTTTGGAGCTTAGAGGATAGCCCACCAGTCTTTTTGTTGACCTCGGGCGCCCAGGTTATTTGGGGGTTTAAAGCTTGGGAGATAGCCCACCAGTCTTTTTGTTGAACTCGGGCGCCCAGAGTTTTGGGAGGTTCAAAGCTTGGGGGATAGCCGACCAGTTTTTTCGTTGACCTCGGGCGGCCAGGGTATTTGGGAGTTTAGAGCTAAGGGGATAGCCCACCAGTCTTTTTGTTGAACTCGGGCGCCCAGAGTATTTGGGGGTTTAAAGCTTGGGAGATAGCCGACCAGTTTTTTCGTTGACCTCGGGCGCCCAGTGTATTTGGGAATTCAAAGCTTGGGGGATAGCCGACCAGTTTTTTTGTTGAACTGGGACGCCCAGAGTATTTGGGGGTTTGTAGCTTGGAGGATAGCCCACCAGTCTTTTTGTTGAACTCGGGCGCCCAGAGTTTTGGGAGGTTCAAAGCTTGGGGGATAGCCGACCAGTTTTTTCGTTGACCTCGGGCGGCCAGGGTATTTGGAAGTTTGGAGCTTAGAGGATAGCCCACCAGTCTTTTTGTTGACCTCGGGCGCCCAGGTTATTTGGGGGTTTAAAGCTTGGGAGATAGCCCACCAGTCTTTTTGTTGAACTCGGGCGCCCAGAGTATTTGGGGGTTTCAAGCTTGGAAGATAGCCGACCAGTTTTCTCGTTGACCTCGGGCGCCCAGGGTATCTGGGGGTTTAGAGCTTGGGGGATAGCCGACCAGTTTTTCCGTTGACCTCAGGCGCCCAGAGTATTTGGGGGTTTCAAGCTTGGAGGATAGCCAACCAGTTTTTCCGTTGACCTCGGGCACCCAGGGTATTTGGAAGTTTAGAGCTTGGGGGATAGCCAACCAGTTTTTCCGTTGACCTCGGGCGCCCAGAGTTTTAGGATGTTCAAAGCTTGGGGGATAGCCGACCAGTTTTTTTGTTGAACTCGGACGCCCAGAGTATTTGGGGGTTTAAAGCTTGGGGGATAGCCCACCAGTCTTTTTGTTTAACTCGGGCGCCCAGGGTATCTGGGGGTTTAGAGCTTGGGGGATAGTTGACCAGTTTTTTCGTTGACCTCGGGAGCCCAGAGTTTTGAAAGGTTCAAAGCTTGGGGGATAGCCGACCAGTTTTTTCGTTGACCTCGGGCGGCCAGGGTATTTGGGAGTTTAGAGCTAAGGGGATAGCCGACCAGTCTTTTTGTTGACCTCGGGCGCCCAGGTTATTTGGGGGTTTAAAGCTTGGGAGATAGCCCACCAGTCTTTTTGTTGAACTCGGGCGCCCAGAGTTTTGGGAGGTTCAAAGCTTGGGGGATAGCCGACCAGTTTTTTCGTTGACCTCGGGCGGCCAGGGTATTTGGGAGTTTAGAGCTAAGGGGATAGCCCACCAGTCTTTTTGTTGAACTCGGGCGCCCAGAGTATTTGGGGGTTTAAAGCTTGGGAGATAGCCGACCAGTTTTTTCGTTGACCTCGGGCGCCCAGTGTATTTGGGAATTCAAAGCTTGGGGGATAGCCGACCAGTTTTTTTGTTGAACTGGGACGCCCAGAGTATTTGGGGGTTTGTAGCTTGGAGGATAGCCGACCAGTTTTTTCGTTGACCTCGGGCGGCCAGGGTATTTGGAAGTTTGGAGCTTAGAGGATAGCCCACCAGTCTTTTTGTTGACCTCGGGCGCCCAGGTTATTTGGGGGTTTAAAGCTTGGGAGATAGCCCACCAGTCTTTTTGTTGAACTCGGGCGCCCAGAGTATTTGGGGGTTTCAAGCTTGGAAGATAGCCGACCAGTTTTCTCGTTGACCTCGGGCGCCCAGGGTATTTGGGAGTTTAGAGCTTGGGGGATAGCCGACCAGTTTTTCCGTTGACCTCAGGCGCCCAGAGTATTTGGGGGTTTCAAGCTTGGAGGATAGCCAACCAGTTTTTCCGTTGACCTCGGGCACCCAGGGTATTTGGGAGTTTAGAGCTTGGGGGATAGCCGACCAGTTTTTCCGTTGACCTCGGGCGCCCAGAGTTTTAGGATGTTCAAAGCTTGGGGGATAGCCGACCAGTTTTTTTGTTGAACTCGGACGCCCAGAGTATTTGGGGGTTTAAAGCTTGGGGGATAGCCCACCAGTCTTTTTGTTTAACTCGGGCGCCCAGGGTATCTGGGGGTTTAGAGCTTGGGGGATAGTTGACCAGTTTTTTCGTTGACCTCGGGAGCCCAGAGTTTTGAAAGGTTCAAAGCTTGGGGGATAGCCGACCAGTTTTTTCGTTGACCTCGGGCGGCCAGGGTATTTGGGAGTTTAGAGCTAAGGGGATAGCCGACCAGTTTTTTCGTTGACTTCGGACGCCCAGGGTAGTTGGGGGTTTAAAGCTTGGGGGATAGCCGACCAGTTTTTCCGTTGACCTCGGGCGCCCATGGTATTTGGAAGTTTGGAGCTTAGAGGATAGCCCACCAGTCTTTTTGTTGACCTCGGGCGCCCAGGTTATTTGGGGGTTTAAAGCTTGGGAGATAGCCCACCAGTCTTTTTGTTGAACTCGGGCGCCCAGAGTTTTGGGAGGTTCAAAGCTTGGGGGATAGCCGACCAGTTTTTTCGTTGACCTCGGGCGGCCAGGGTATTTGGGAGTTTAGAGCTAAGGGGATAGCCCACCAGTCTTTTTGTTGAACTCGGGCGCCCAGAGTATTTGGGGGTTTAAAGCTTGGGAGATAGCCGACCAGTTTTTTCGTTGACCTCGGGCGCCCAGTGTATTTGGGAATTCAAAGCTTGGGGGATAGCCGACCAGTTTTTTTGTTGAACTGGGACGCCCAGAGTATTTGGGGGTTTGTAGCTTGGAGGATAGCCCACCAGTCTTTTTGTTGAACTCGGGCGCCCAGAGTTTTGGGAGGTTCAAAGCTTGGGGGATAGCCGACCAAATTTTTCGTTGACCTCGGGCGGCCAGGGTATTTGGAAGTTTGGAGCTTAGAGGATAGCCCACCAGTCTTTTTGTTGACCTCGGGCGCCCAGGTTATTTGGGGGTTTAAAGCTTGGGAGATAGCCCACCAGTCTTTTTGTTGAACTCGGGCGCCCAGAGTATTTGGGGGTTTCAAGCTTGGAAGATAGCCGACCAGTTTTCTCGTTGACCTCGGGCGCCCAGGGTATCTGGGGGTTTAGAGCTTGGGGGATAGTTGACCAGTTTTTTCGTTGACCTCGGGAGCCCAGAGTTTTGAAAGGTTCAAAGCTTGGGGGATAGCCGACCAGTTTTTTCGTTGACCTCGAGCGGCCAGGGTATTTGGGAGTTTAGAGCTAAGGGGATAGCCCACCAGTCTTTTTGTTGAACTCGGGCGCCCAGAGTATTTGGGGGTTTAAAGCTTGGGAGATAGCCGACCAGTTTTTTCGTTGACCTCGGGCGCCCAGGGTATTTGGGAATTCAAAGCTTGGGGGATAGCCGACCAGTTTTTTTGTTGAACTGGGACGCCCAGAGTATTTGGGGGTTTGTAGCTTGGAGGATAGCCCACCAGTCTCTTTGTTTAACTCGGGCGCCAAGAGTATTTGGGGGTTTCAAGCTTGGAAGATAGCCGACCAGTTTTCCCGTTGACCTCGGGCGCCCAGGGTATTTGGGAGTTTAGAGCTTGGGGGATAGCCGACCAGTTTTTCCGTTGACCTCGGGCGCCCAGAGTTTTAGGAGGTTCAAAGCTTGGGGGATAGCCGACCAGTTTTTTGTTGAACTCGGACGCCCAGAGTATTTGGGGGTTTAAAGCTTGGGGGATAGCCCACCAGTCTTTTTGTTTAACTCGGGCACCCAGAGTATTTGGGGGTTTCAAGCTTGGAGGATAGCCAACCAGTTTTTCCGTTGACCTCGGGCGCCCAGAGTTTTGGGAGGATCAAAGCTTGGGGGATAGCCGACCAGTTTTTTTGTTGAACTCGGTCGCCCAGGGTATTTGGGGGTTTAGAGCTTGGGGGATAGCTGACCAGTTAGATCGTTGACCTCGGGCGCCGAGGGTAGTTAAGGGTTTAAAGCTTGGGGGATAGCCGACCAGTTTTTTCGTTGACCTCGGGCGCCCATGGTATTTGGAAGTTTGGAGCTTAGAGGAAAGCCCACCAGTCTTTTTGTTGAACTCGGGCACCCAGAGTATTTAAGGGGTTCAAAGCTTGGGGGATATCCGAACAGTTTTCTCGTTGACTTCGGACGCCCAGGGTATTTGGGGGTTTAGTGCTTGGGTGATAGCTGACCAGTTTTTTTGTTGAACTCGGTCACCCAGGGTATTTGGGGGTTTAGAGCTTGGGGGATAGCTGACCAGTTTTGTTGTTGAACTCGGTCGCCCAGGGTATTTGGGGGTTTAGAGCTTGGGGGATAGCCGACCAGTTTTTTCGTTGACTTCGGACGCCCAGGGTAGTTGGGGGTTTAAAGCTTGGGGGATAGCCGACCAGTTTTTCCGTTGACCTCGGGCGCCCATGGTATTTGGAAGTTTGGAGCTTAGAGGATAGCCCACCAGTCTTTTTGTTGACCTCGGGCGCCCAGGTTATTTGGGGGTTTAAAGCTTGGGGGATAGCCAACCAGTTTTTTTGTTGAACTCGGACGCCCAGAGTATTTTTGGGTTTAAAGCTTGGGTGATAGCTGACCAGTTTTTTTGTTGAACTCGGTCGCCCAGGGTATTTGGGGGTTTAGAGCTTGGGGGAAAGCCAACCAGTTTTTTCGTTGAACTCGGTTGCCCAGAGTATTTGGGGGTTTAAAGCTTGGGGGATAGCTGACCAGTTAGCTCGTTGACCTCGGGCGCCGAGGGTAGTTGGGGGATTAAAGCTTGGGAGATAGCCCACCAGTCTTTTTGTTGAACTCGGGCGCCCAGAGTTTTGGGAAGTTCAAAGCTTGGGTGATAGCTGACCAGTTTTTTTGGTGAACTCGGTCGCCCAGGGTATTTGAGGGTTTAGAGCTTGGGGGATAGCCGACCAGTTTTTTCGTTGAACTCGGTCGCCCAGAGTATTTGGGGGTTTAAAGCTTGGGGGATAGCTGACCAGTTTACTCGTTGACCTCGGGCGCCGAGGGTAGTTGGGGGTTTAAAGCTTGGGGGATAGCCGACCAGTTTTTTCATTGACCACAGGCGCCCTTGGTATTTGGGAATTTGGAGCTTAGAGGATAGCCCACCAGTCTTTTTGTTGAACTCGGGCGCCCAGAGTATTTGGGGGTTTAAAGCTTGGGAGATAGCCGACCAGTTTTTTCGTTGACCTCGGGCGCCCAGGGTATTTGGGAATTCAAAGCTTGGGGGATAGCCGACCAGTTTTTTTGTTGAACTGGGACGCCCAGAGTATTTGGGGGTTTGTAGCTTGGAGGATAGCCCACCAGTCTCTTTGTTTAACTCGGGCGCCAAGAGTATTTGGGGGTTTCAAGCTTGGAAGATAGCCGACCAGTTTTCCCGTTGACCTCGGGCGCCCAGGGTATTTGGGAGTTTAGAGCTTGGGGGATAGCCGACCAGTTTTTCCGTTGACCTCGGGCGCCCAGAGTTTTAGGAGGTTCAAAGCTTGGGGGATAGCCGACCAGTTTTTTGTTGAACTCGGACGCCCAGAGTATTTGGGGGTTTAAAGCTTGGGGGATAGCCCACCAGTCTTTTTGTTTAACTCGGGCACCCAGAGTATTTGGGGGTTTCAAGCTTGGAGGATAGCCAACCAGTTTTTCCGTTGACCTCGGGCGCCCAGAGTTTTGGGAGGATCAAAGCTTGGGGGATAGCCGACCAGTTTTTTTGTTGAACTCGGTCGCCCAGGGTATTTGGGGGTTTAGAGCTTGGGGGATAGCTGACCAGTTAGATCGTTGACCTCGGGCGCCGAGGGTAGTTAAGGGTTTAAAGCTTGGGGGATAGCCGACCAGTTTTTTCGTTGACCTCGGGCGCCCATGGTATTTGGAAGTTTGGAGCTTAGAGGAAAGCCCACCAGTCTTTTTGTTGAACTCGGGCACCCAGAGTATTTAAGGGGTTCAAAGCTTGGGGGATATCCGAACAGTTTTCTCGTTGACTTCGGACGCCCAGGGTATTTGGGGGTTTAGTGCTTGGGTGATAGCTGACCAGTTTTTTTGTTGAACTCGGTCACCCAGGGTATTTGGGGGTTTAGAGCTTGGGGGATAGCTGACCAGTTTTGTTGTTGAACTCGGTCGCCCAGGGTATTTGGGGGTTTAGAGCTTGGGGGATAGCCGACCAGTTTTTTCGTTGACTTCGGACGCCCAGGGTAGTTGGGGGTTTAAAGCTTGGGGGATAGCCGACCAGTTTTTCCGTTGACCTCGGGCGCCCATGGTATTTGGAAGTTTGGAGCTTAGAGGATAGCCCACCAGTCTTTTTGTTGACCTCGGGCGCCCAGGTTATTTGGGGGTTTAAAGCTTGGGAGATAGCCCACCAGTCTTTTTGTTGAACTCGGGCGCCCAGAGTTTTGGGAGGTTCAAAGCTTGGGGGATAGCCAACCAGTTTTTTTGTTGAACTCGGACGCCCAGAGTATTTTTGGGTTTAAAGCTTGGGCGATAGCTGACCAGTTTTTTTGTTGAACTCGGTCGCCCAGGGTATTTGGGGGTTTAGAGCTTGGGGGAAAGCCAACCAGTTTTTTCGTTGAACTCGGTTGCCCAGAGTATTTGGGGGTTTAAAGCTTGGGGGATAGCTGACCAGTAAGCTCGTTGACCTCGGGCGCCGAGGGTAGTTGGGGGTTCAAAGCTTGGGGGACAGCCGACCAGTTTTTCCGTTGACCTCGGGCGCCCAGGTTATTTGGGGGATTAAAGCTTGGGAGATAGCCCACCAGTCTTTTTGTTGAACTCGGGCGCCCAGAGTTTTGGGAAGTTCAAAGCTTGGGTGATAGCTGACCAGTTTTTTTGGTGAACTCGGTCGCCCAGGGTATTTGAGGGTTTAGAGCTTGGGGGATAGCCGACCAGTTTTTTCGTTGAACTCGGTCGCCCAGAGTATTTGGGGGTTTAAAGCTTGGGGGATAGCTGACCAGTTTACTCGTTGACCTCGGGCGCCGAGGGTAGTTGGGGGTTTAAAGCTTGGGGGATAGCCGACCAGTTTTTTCATTGACCACAGGCGCCCTTGGTATTTGGGAATTTGGAGCTTAGAGGATAGCCCACCAGTCTTTTTGTTGAACTCGGGCGCCCAGAGTATTTAAGGGTTGAAAGCTTGGGGGATAGCCGACCAGTTTTCTCGTTGACTTCGGACGCCCAGGGTATTCGGGGGTATAGAGCTTGGGAGATAGCCGACCAGTTTTCTCGTTGACCTCGGGCGGGGAGGGTATTTGGGAGTTTAGAGCTTGGGGGATAGCCGACGAGTTTTCTCGTTGACCTCGGGTGGCCAGGGTACTTGGGAGTTTAGAGCTTGGGGGATAGCCGACCAGTCTTTTTGTTTAACTCGCGCGCCCAGAGTATTTAGGGGTTTCAAGCTTGGAGGATAGCCGACCAGTTTTTCCGTTGAACTCGGACGCCCAGAGTATTTGGGGGTTTAAAGCTTGGGGGATAGCCGACCAGTTTTTCCGTTGACCTCGGGCGCCCAGGGTATTTGGGAGTTTAGAGCTTGGGGGATAGCCGACCAGTTTTTCCGTTGACCTCGGGCGCACATGGTATTTGGAAGTTTGGAGCTTAGAGGATGGCCCACCAGTCTTTTTGTTGACCTCGGGCGCCCAGGGTATTTGGGAGTTTAGAGCTTGGGGGATAGCCCACCAGTTTTTCCGTTGACCTCGGGCGCCCAGAGTTTTAGGAGGTTCAAAGCTTGGGGGATAGCCGACCAGTTTTTTTGTTGAACTCGGACGCCCAGAGTATTTGGGGGTTAAAAGCTTGGGGGATAGCCCACCAGTCTTTTAGTTTAACTCGGGCGCCCAGAGTATTTGGGGGTTTCAAGCTTGGAGGATAGCCAACCAGTTTTTCCGTTGACCTCGGGCGCCCATGGTATTTGGAAGTTTGGAGCTTAGAGGATAGCCCACCAGTCTTTTTGTTGACCTCGGGCGCCCAGGGTATTTGGGGGTTTAAAGCTTGGGAGATAGCCGACCAGTTTTTTCATTGACCACAGGCGCCCTTGGTATTTGGGAATTTGGAGCTTAGAGGATAGCCCACCAGTCTTTTTGTTGAACTCGGGCGCCCAGAGTATTTAAGGGTTGAAAGCTTGGGGGATAGCCGACCAGTTTTCTCGTTGACTTCGGACGCCCAGGGTATTCGGGGGTATAGAGCTTGGGAGATAGCCGACCAGTTTTCTCGTTGACCTCGGGCGGGGAGGGTATTTGGGAGTTTAGAGCTTGGGGGATAGCTGACCAGTTTACTCGTTGACCTCGGGCGCCGAGGGTAGTTGGGGGTTTAAAGCTTGGGGGATAGCCGACCAGTTTTTTCATTGACCACAGGCGCCCTTGGTATTTGGGAATTTGGAGCTTAGAGGATAGCCCACCAGTCTTTTTGTTGAACTCGGGCGCCCAGAGTATTTAAGGGTTGAAAGCTTGGGGGATAGCCGACCAGTTTTCTCGTTGACTTCGGACGCCCAGGGTATTCGGGGGTATAGAGCTTGGGAGATAGCCGACCAGTTTTCTCGTTGACCTCGGGCGGGGAGGGTATTTGGGAGTTTAGAGCTTGGGGGATAGCCGACGAGTTTTCTCGTTGACCTCGGGTGGCCAGGGTACTTGGGAGTTTAGAGCTTGGGGGATAGCCGACCAGTCTTTTTGTTTAACTCGCGCGCCCAGAGTATTTAGGGGTTTCAAGCTTGGAGGATAGCCGACCAGTTTTTCCGTTGAACTCGGACGCCCAGAGTATTTGGGGGTTTAAAGCTTGGGGGATAGCCGACCAGTTTTTCCGTTGACCTCGGGCGCCCAGGGTATTTGGGAGTTTAGAGCTTGGGGGATAGCCGACCAGTTTTTCCGTTGACCTCGGGCGCACATGGTATTTGGAAGTTTGGAGCTTAGAGGATGGCCCACCAGTCTTTTTGTTGACCTCGGGCGCCCAGGGTATTTGGGAGTTTAGAGCTTGGGGGATAGCCCACCAGTTTTTCCGTTGACCTCGGGCGCCCAGAGTTTTGGGAGGTTCAAAGCTTGAGGGATAGCCAACCAGTTTTTTTGTTGAACTCGGACGCCCAGAGTATTTGGGGGTTTAAAGCTTGGGTGATAGCTGACCAGTTTTTTTGTTAAACTCGGGCGCCCAGAGTTTTGGGAGGTTCAAAGCTTGGGGGATAGCCGACCAGTTTTTCCGTTGACCTCGGGCGCACATGGTATTTGGAAGTTTGGAGCTTAGAGGATAGCCCACCAGTTTTTCCGTTGACCTCGGGCGCACATGGTATTTGGAAGTTTGGAGCTTAGAGGATAGCCCACCAGTCTTTTTGTTGACCTCGGGCGCCCAGGGTATTTGGGAGTTTAGAGCTTGGGGGATAGCCCACCAGTTTTTCCGTTGACCTCGGGCGCACATGGTATTTGGAAGTTTGGAGCTTAGAGGATAGCCCACCAGTTTTTCCGTTGACCTCGGGCGCACATGGTATTTGGAAGTTTGGAGCTTAGAGGATAGCCCACCAGTCTTTTTGTTGACCTCGGGCGCCCAGGGTATTTGGGGGTTTAAAGCTTGGGAGATAGCCCACCAGTCTTTTTGTTGAACTCGGGCGCCCAGAGTTTTGGGAGGTTCAAAGCTTGGGGGATAGCCAACCAGTTTTTTTGTTGAACTCGGACGCCCAGAGTATTTGGGGGTTTAAAGCTTGGGTGATAGCTGACCAGTTTTTTTGTTGAACTCGGGCGCCCAGAGTTTTGGGAGGTTCAAAGCTTGGGGGATAGCCAACCAGTTTTTCCGTTGACCTCGGGCGCACATGGTATTTGGAATTTTGGAGCTTAGAGGATAGCCCACCAGTCTTTTTGTTGACCTAGGGCGCCCAGGGTATTTGGGAGTTTAGAGCTTGGGGGATAGCCCACCAGTTTTTCCGTTGACCTCGGGCGCCCAGAGTTTTAGGAGGTTCAAAGCTTGGGGGATAGCCGACCAGTTTTTTTGTTGAACTCGGACGCCCAGAGTATTTGGGGGGTCAAAGCTTGGGGGATAGCCGACCAGTTTTTTTGATGAACTCGGGCGCCCAGAGTTTTGGGAGGTTCAAAGCTTGGGGGATAGCCAACCAGTTTTTCCGTTGACCTCGGGCGCACATGGTATTTGGAAGTTTGGAGCTTAGAGGATAGCCCACCAGTCTTTTTGTTGACCTCGGGCGCCCAGGGTATTTGGGGGTTTAAAGCTTGGGAGATAGCCCACCAGTCTTTTTGTTGAACTCGGGCGCCCAGAGTTTTGGGAGGTTCAAAGCTTGGGGGATATCCAACCAGTTTTTTTGTTGAACTCGGACGCCCAGAGTATTTGGGGGTTTAAAGCTTGGGTGATAGCTGACCAGTCTTTTTGTTGAACTCTGTCGCCCAGGGTATTTGGGGGTTTAGAGCTTGGGGGATAGCCGACTAGTTTTTTCGTTGAACTCGGTCGCCCATGGTATTTGGGAGTTTGGAGCTTAGAGGATAGCCCACCAGTCTTTTTGTTGAACTCGGGCGCCCAGAGTTTTAGGAGGTTCAAAGCTTGGGGGATAGCCAACCAGTTTTTTTGTTGAACTCGGACGCCAGAGTATTTGGGGGTTTAAAGCTTGGGTGATAGCTGACCAGTTTTTTTGTTGAACTCGGGCGCCCAGAGTTTTGGGAGGTTCAAAGCTTGGGGGATAGCCAACCAGTTTTTCCGTTGACCTCGGGCGCACATGGTATTTGGAAGTTTGGAGCTTAGAGGATAGCCAACCAGTTTTTTTGTTGAACTCGGACGCCAGAGTATTTGGGGGTTTAAAGCTTGGGTGATAGCTGACCAGTTTTTTTGTTGAACTCGGGCGCCCAGAGTTTTGGGAGGTTCAAAGCTTGGGGGATAGCCAACCAGTTTTTCCGTTGACCTCGGGCGCACATGGTATTTGGAAGTTTGGAGCTTAGAGGATAGCCAACCAGTTTTTTTGTTGAACTCGGACGCCCAGAGTATTTGGGGGTTTAAAGCTTGGGTGATAGCTGACAAGTTTTTTTGTTGAACTCTGTCGCCCAGGGTATTTGGGGGTTTAGAGCTTGGGGGATAGCCGACTAGTTTTTTCGTTGAACTCGGTCGCCCATGGTATTTGGGAGTTTGGAGCTTAGAGGATAGCCCACCAGTCTTTTTGTTGAACTCGGGCGCCCAGAGTTTTAGGAGGTTCAAAGCTTGGGGGATAGCCAACCAGTTTTTTTGTTGACCTCGGGCGCACATGGTATTTGGAAGTTTGGAGCTTAGAGGATAGCCCACCAGTCTTTTTGTTGACCTCGGGCGCCCAGGGTATTTGGGGGTTTAAAGCTTGGGAGATAGCCCACCAGTCTTTTTGTTGAACTCGGGCGCCCAGAGTTTTGGGAGGTTCAAAGCTTGGGGGATAGCCAACCAGTTTTTTTGTTGAACTCGGACGCCCAGAGTATTTGGGGGTTTAAAGCTTGGGTGATAGCTGACCAGTTTTTTTGTTGAACTCGGGCGCCCAGAGTTTTGGGAGGTTCAAAGCTTGGGGGATAGCCAACCAGTTTTTCCGTTGACCTCGGGCGCACATGGTATTTGGAAGTTTGGAGCTTAGAGGATAGCCCACCAGTCTTTTTGTTGACCTAGGGCGCCCAGGGTATTTGGGAGTTTAGAGCTTGGGGGATAGCCCACCAGTTTTTCCGTTGACCTCGGGCGCCCAGAGTTTTAGGAGGTTCAAAGCTTGGGGGATAGCCGACCAGTTTTTTTGTTGAACTCGGACGCCCAGAGTATTTGGGGGTTCAAAGCTTGGGGGATAGCCGAGCAGTTTTTTTGTTGAACTCGGGCGCCCAGAGTTTTGGGAGGTTCAAAGCTTGGGGGATAGCCAACCAGTTTTTCCGTTGACCTCGGGCGCACATGGTATTTGGAAGTTTGGAGCTTAGAGGATAGCCCACCAGTCTTTTTGTTGACCTAGGGCGCCCAGGGTATTTGGGAGTTTAGAGCTTGGGGGATAGCCCACCAGTTTTTCCGTTGACCTCGGGCGCCCAGAGTTTTAGGAGGTTCAAAGCTTGGGGGATAGCCGACCAATTTTTTTGTTGAACTCGGACGCCCAGAGTATTTGGGGGTTCAAAGCTTGGGGGATAGCCGAGCAGTTTTTTTGTTGAACTCGGGCGCCCAGAGTTTTGGGAGGTTCAAAGCTTGGGGGATAGCCAACCAGTTTTTCCGTTGACCTCGGGCGCACATGGTATTTGGAAGTTTGGAGCTTAGAGGATAGCCCACCAGTCTTTTTGTTGACCTCGGGCGCCCAGGGTATTTGGGGGTTTAAAGCTTGGGAGATAGCCCACCAGTCTTTTTGTTGAACTCGGGCGCCCAGAGTTTTGGGAGGTTCAAAGCTTGGGGGATATCCAACCAGTTTTTTTGTTGAACTCGGACGCCCAGAGTATTTGGGGGTTTAAAGCTTGGGTGATAGCTGACCAGTCTTTTTGTTGAACTCTGTCGCCCAGGGTATTTGGGGGTTTAAAGCTTGGGAGATAGCCCACCAGTCTTTTTGTTGAACTCGGGCGCCCAGAGTTTTGGGAGGTTCAAAGCTTGGGGGATAGCCAACCAGTTTTTTTGTTGAACTCGGACGCCCAGAGTATTTGGGGGTTTAAAGCTTGGGTGATAGCTGACCAGTTTTTTTGTTGAACTCGGGCGCCCAGAGTTTTGGGAGGTTCAAAGCTTGGGGGATAGCCAACCAGTTTTTCCGTTGACCTCGGGCGCACATGGTATTTGGAATTTTGGAGCTTAGAGGATAGCCCACCAGTCTTTTTGTTGACCTAGGGCGCCCAGGGTATTTGGGAGTTTAGAGCTTGGGGGATAGCCCACCAGTTTTTCCGTTGACCTCGGGCGCCCAGAGTTTTAGGAGGTTCAAAGCTTGGGGGATAGCCGACCAGTTTTTTTGTTGAACTCGGACGCCCAGAGTATTTGGGGGTTCAAAGCTTGGGGGATAGCCGACCAGTTTTTTTGATGAACTCGGGCGCCCAGAGTTTTGGGAGGTTCAAAGCTTGGGGGATAGCCAACCAGTTTTTCCGTTGACCTCGGGCGCACATGGTATTTGGAAGTTTGGAGCTTAGAGGATAGCCCACCAGTCTTTTTGTTGACCTCGGGCGCCCAGGGTATTTGGGGGTTTAAAGCTTGGGAGATAGCCCACCAGTCTTTTTGTTGAACTCGGGCGCCCAGAGTTTTGGGAGGTTCAAAGCTTGGGGGATAGCCAACCAGTTTTTTTGTTGAACTCGGACGCCCAGAGTATTTGGGGGTTTAAAGCTTGGGTGATAGCTGACCAGTTTTTTTGTTGAACTCGGGCGCCCAGAGTTTTGGGAGGTTCAAAGCTTGGGGGATAGCCAACCAGTTTTTCCGTTGACCTCGGGCGCACATGGTATTTGGAAGTTTGGAGCTTAGAGGATAGCCCACCAGTCTTTTTGTTGACCTAGGGCGCCCAGGGTATTTGGGAGTTTAGAGCTTGGGGGATAGCCCACCAGTTTTTCCGTTGACCTCGGGCGCCCAGAGTTTTAGGAGGTTCAAAGCTTGGGGGATAGCCGACCAGTTTTTTTGTTGAACTCGGACGCCCAGAGTATTTGGGGGTTCAAAGCTTGGGGGATAGCCGAGCAGTTTTTTTGTTGAACTCGGGCGCCCAGGGTATCTGGGGGTTTAGAGCTTGGGGGATAGTTGACCAGTTTTTTCGTTGACCTCGGGAGCCCAGAGTTTTGAAAGGTTCAAAGCTTGGGGGATAGCCGACCAGTTTTTTCGTTGACCTCGGGCGGCCAGGGTATTTGGGAGTTTAGAGCTAAGGGGATAGCCGACCAGTTTTTTCGTTGACTTCGGACGCCCAGGGTAGTTGGGGGTTTAAAGCTTGGGGGATAGCCGACCAGTTTTTCCGTTGACCTCGGGCGCCCATGGTATTTGGAAGTTTGGAGCTTAGAGGATAGCCCACCAGTCTTTTTGTTGACCTCGGGCGCCCAGGTTATTTGGGGGTTTAAAGCTTGGGAGATAGCCCACCAGTCTTTTTGTTGAACTCGGGCGCCCAGAGTTTTGGGAGGTTTAAAGCTTGGGGGATAGCCGACCAGTTTTTTCGTTGACCTCGGGCGGCCATGGTATTTGGGAGTTTAGAGCTAAGGGGATAGCCCACCAGTCTTTTTGTTGAACTCGGGCGCCCAGAGTATTTGGGGGTTTAAAGCTTGGGAGATAGCCGACCAGTTTTTTCGTTGACCTCGGGCGCCCAGTGTATTTGGGAATTCAAAGCTTGGGGGATAGCCGACCAGTTTTTTTGTTGAACTGGGACGCCCAGAGTATTTGGGGGTTTGTAGCTTGGAGGATAGCCCACCAGTCTTTTTGTTGAACTCGGGCGCCCAGAGTTTTGGGAGGTTCAAAGCTTGGGGGATAGCCGACCAGTTTTTTCGTTGACCTCGGGCGGCCAGGGTATTTGGAAGTTTGGAGCTTAGAGGATAGCCCACCAGTCTTTTTGTTGACCTCGGGCGCCCAGGTTATTTGGGGGTTTAAAGCTTGGGAGATAGCCCACCAGTCTTTTTGTTGAACTCGGGCGCCCAGAGTATTTGGGGGTTTCAAGCTTGGAAGATAGCCGACCAGTTTTCTCGTTGACCTCGGGCGCCCAGGGTATCTGAGGGTTTAGAGCTTGGGGGATAGTTGACCAGTTTTTTCGTTGACCTCGGGAGCCCAGAGTTTTGAAAGGTTCAAAGCTTGGGGGATAGCCGACCAGTTTTTTCGTTGACCTCGAGCGGCCAGGGTATTTGGGAGTTTAGAGCTAAGGGGATAGCCCACCAGTCTTTTTGTTGAACTCGGGCGCCCAGAGTATTTGGGGGTTTAAAGCTTGGGAGATAGCCGACCAGTTTTTTCGTTGACCTCGGGCGCCCAGGGTATTTGGGAATTCAAAGCTTGGGGGATAGCCGACCAGTTTTTTTGTTGAACTGGGACGCCCAGAGTATTTGGGGGTTTGTAGCTTGGAGGATAGCCCACCAGTCTCTTTGTTTAACTCGGGCGCCAAGAGTATTTGGGGGTTTCAAGCTTGGAAGATAGCCGACCAGTTTTCCCGTTGACCTCGGGCGCCCAGGGTATTTGGGAGTTTAGAGCTTGGGGGATAGCCGACCAGTTTTTCCGTTGACCTCGGGCGCCCAGAGTTTTAGGAGGTTCAAAGCTTGGGGGATAGCCGACCAGTTTTTTGTTGAACTCGGACGCCCAGAGTATTTGGGGGTTTAAAGCTTGGGAGATAGCCCACCAGTCTTTTTGTTGAACTCGGGCGCCCAGAGTTTTGGGAGGTTCAAAGCTTGGGGGATAGCCAACCAGTTTTTTTGTTGAACTCGGACGCCCAGAGTATTTGGGGGTTTAAAGCTTGGGTGATAGCTGACCAGTTTTTTTGTTGAACTCGGGCGCCCAGAGTTTTGGGAGGTTCAAAGCTTGGGGGATAGCCAACCAGTTTTTCCGTTGACCTCGGGCGCACATGGTATTTGGAATTTTGGAGCTTAGAGGATAGCCCACCAGTCTTTTTGTTGACCTAGGGCGCCCAGGGTATTTGGGAGTTTAGAGCTTGGGGGATAGCCAACCAGTTTTTCCGTTGACCTCGGGCGCCCAGAGTTTTAGGAGGTTCAAAGCTTGGGGGATAGCCGACCAGTTTTTTTGTTGAACTCGGACGCCCAGAGTATTTGGGGGTTCAAAACTTGGGGGATAGCCGACCAGTTTTTTTGATGAACTCGGGCGCCCAGAGTTTTGGGAGGTTCAAAGCTTGGGGGATAGCCAACCAGTTTTTCCGTTGACCTCGGGCGCACATGGTATTTGGAAGTTTGGAGCTTAGAGGATAGCCCACCAGTCTTTTTGTTGACCTCGGGCGCCCAGGGTATTTGGGGGTTTAAAGCTTGGGAGATAGCCCACCAGTCTTTTTGTTGAACTCGGGCGCCCAGAGTTTTGGGAGGTTCAAAGCTTGGGGGATATCCAACCAGTTTTTTTGTTGAACTCGGACGCCCAGAGTATTTGGGGGTTTAAAGCTTGGGTGATAGCTGACCAGTCTTTTTGTTGAACTCTGTCGCCCAGGGTATTTGGGGGTTTAGAGCTTGGGGGATAGCCGACTAGTTTTTTCGTTGAACTCGGTCGCCCATGGTATTTGGGAGTTTGGAGCTTAGAGGATAGCCCACCAGTCTTTTTGTTGAACTCGGGCGCCCAGAGTTTTAGGAGGTTCAAAGCTTGGGGGATAGCCAACCAGTTTTTTTGTTGAACTCGGACGCCAGAGTATTTGGGGGTTTAAAGCTTGGGTGATAGCTGACCAGTTTTTTTGTTGAACTCGGGCGCCCAGAGTTTTGGGAGGTTCAAAGCTTGGGGGATAGCCAACCAGTTTTTCCGTTGACCTCGGGCGCACATGGTATTTGGAAGTTTGGAGCTTAGAGGATAGCCAACCAGTTTTTTTGTTGAACTCGGACGCCAGAGTATTTGGGGGTTTAAAGCTTGGGTGATAGCTGACAAGTTTTTTTGTTGAACTCTGTCGCCCAGGGTATTTGGGGGTTTAGAGCTTGGGGGATAGCCGACTAGTTTTTTCGTTGAACTCGGTCGCCCATGGTATTTGGGAGTTTGGAGCTTAGAGGATAGCCCACCAGTCTTTTTGTTGAACTCGGGCGCCCAGAGTTTTAGGAGGTTCAAAGCTTGGGGGATAGCCAACCAGTTTTTTTGTTGACCTCGGGCGCACATGGTATTTGGAAGTTTGGAGCTTAGAGGATAGCCCACCAGTCTTTTTGTTGACCTCGGGCGCCCAGGGTATTTGGGGGTTTAAAGCTTGGGAGATAGCCCACCAGTCTTTTTGTTGAACTCGGGCGCCCAGAGATTTGGGAGGTTCAAAGCTTGGGGGATATCCAACCAGTTTTTTTGTTGAACTCGGACGCCCAGAGTATTTGGGAGTTTAAAGCTTGGGTGATAGCTGACCAGTCTTTTTGTTGAACTCTGTCGCCCAGGGTATTTGGGGGTTTAGAGCTTGGGGGATAGCCGACTAGTTTTTTCGTTGAACTCGGTCGCCCATGGTATTTGGGAGTTTGGAGCTTAGAGGATAGCCCACCAGTCTTTTTGTTGAACTCGGGCGCCCAGAGTTTTAGGAGGTTCAAAGCTTGGGGGATAGCCAACCAGTTTTTTTGTTGAACTCGGACGCCAGAGTATTTGGGGGTTTAAAGCTTGGGTGATAGCTGACCAGTTTTTTTGTTGAACTCGGGCGCCCAGAGTTTTGGGAGGTTCAAAGCTTGGGGGATAGCCAACCAGTTTTTTTGTTGACCTCGGGCGCACATGGTATTTGGAAGTTTGGAGCTTAGAGGATAGCCCACCAGTCTTTTTGTTGACCTCGGGCGCCCAGGGTATTTGGGGGTTTAAAGCTTGGGAGATAGCCCACCAGTTTTTTTGTTGAACTCGGACGCCAGAGTATTTGGGGGTTTAGAGCTTGGGGGATAGCCGACTAGTTTTTTCGTTGAACTCGGTCGCCCATGGTATTTGGGAGTTTGGAGCTTAGAGGATAGCCCACCAGTCTTTTTGTTGAACTCGGGCGCCCAGAGTTTTAGGAGGTTCAAAGCTTGGGGGATAGCCAACCAGTTTTTTTGTTGACCTCGGGCGCACATGGTATTTGGAAGTTTGGAGCTTAGAGGATAGCCCACCAGTCTTTTTGTTGACCTCGGGCGCCCAGGGTATTTGGGGGTTTAAAGCTTGGGAGATAGCCCACCAGTCTTTTTGTTGAACTCGGACGCCAGAGTATTTGGGGGTTTAAAGCTTGGGTGATAGCTGACCAGTTTTTTTGTTGAACTCGGGCGCCCAGAGTTTTGGGAGGTTCAAAGCTTGGGGGATAGCCAACCAGTTTTTTTGTTGACCTCGGGCGCACATGGTATTTGGAAGTTTGGAGCTTAGAGGATAGCCCACCAGTCTTTTTGTTGACCTCGGGCGCCCAGGGTATTTGGGGGTTTAAAGCTTGGGAGATAGCCCACCAGTCTTTTTGTTGAACTCGGACGCCAGAGTATTTGGGGGTTTAGAGCTTGGGGGATAGCCGACTAGTTTTTTCGTTGAACTCGGTCGCCCATGGTATTTGGGAGTTTGGAGCTTAGAGGATAGCCCACCAGTCTTTTTGTTGAACTCGGGCGCCCAGAGTTTTAGGAGGTTCAAAGCTTGGGGGATAGCCAACCAGTTTTTTTGTTGACCTCGGGCGCACATGGTATTTGGAAGTTTGGAGCTTAGAGGATAGCCCACCAGTCTTTTTGTTGACCTCGGGCGCCCAGGGTATTTGGGGGTTTAAAGCTTGGGAGATAGCCCACCAGTCTTTTTGTTGAACTCGGGCGCCCAGAGATTTGGGAGGTTCAAAGCTTGGGGGATATCCAACCAGTTTTTTTGTTGAACTCGGACGCCCAGAGTATTTGGGAGTTTAAAGCTTGGGTGATAGCTGACCAGTCTTTTTGTTGAACTCTGTCGCCCAGGGTATTTGGGGGTTTAGAGCTTGGGGGATAGCCGACTAGTTTTTTCGTTGAACTCGGTCGCCCATGGTATTTGGGAGTTTGGAGCTTAGAGGATAGCCCACCAGTCTTTTTGTTGAACTCGGGCGCCCAGAGTTTTAGGAGGTTCAAAGCTTGGGGGATAGCCAACCAGTTTTTTTGTTGAACTCGGACGCCAGAGTATTTGGGGGTTTAAAGCTTGGGTGATAGCTGACCAGTTTTTTTGTTGAACTCGGGCGCCCAGAGTTTTGGGAGGTTCAAAGCTTGGGGGATAGCCAACCAGTTTTTTTGTTGACCTCGGGCGCACATGGTATTTGGAAGTTTGGAGCTTAGAGGATAGCCCACCAGTCTTTTTGTTGACCTCGGGCGCCCAGGGTATTTGGGGGTTTAAAGCTTGGGAGATAGCCCACCAGTTTTTTTGTTGAACTCGGACGCCAGAGTATTTGGGGGTTTAGAGCTTGGGGGATAGCCGACTAGTTTTTTCGTTGAACTCGGTCGCCCATGGTATTTGGGAGTTTGGAGCTTAGAGGATAGCCCACCAGTCTTTTTGTTGAACTCGGGCGCCCAGAGTTTTAGGAGGTTCAAAGCTTGGGGGATAGCCAACCAGTTTTTTTGTTGACCTCGGGCGCACATGGTATTTGGAAGTTTGGAGCTTAGAGGATAGCCCACCAGTCTTTTTGTTGACCTCGGGCGCCCAGGGTATTTGGGGGTTTAAAGCTTGGGAGATAGCCCACCAGTCTTTTTGTTGAACTCGGGCGCCCAGAGATTTGGGAGGTTCAAAGCTTGGGGGATATCCAACCAGTTTTTTTGTTGAACTCGGACGCCCAGAGTATTTGGGAGTTTAAAGCTTGGGTGATAGCTGACCAGTCTTTTTGTTGAACTCTGTCGCCCAGGGTATTTGGGGGTTTAGAGCTTGGGGGATAGCCGACTAGTTTTTTCGTTGAACTCGGTCGCCCATGGTATTTGGGAGTTTGGAGCTTAGAGGATAGCCCACCAGTCTTTTTGTTGAACTCGGGCGCCCAGAGTTTTAGGAGGTTCAAAGCTTGGGGGATAGCCAACCAGTTTTTTTGTTGAACTCGGACGCCAGAGTATTTGGGGGTTTAAAGCTTGGGTGATAGCTGACCAGTTTTTTTGTTGAACTCGGGCGCCCAGAGTTTTGGGAGGTTCAAAGCTTGGGGGATAGCCAACCAGTTTTTCCGTTGACCTCGGGCGCACATGGTATTTGGAAGTTTGGAGCTTAGAGGATAGCCAACCAGTTTTTTTGTTGAACTCGGACGCCCAGAGTATTTGGGGGTTTAAAGCTTGGGTGATAGCTGACAAGTTTTTTTGTTGAACTCTGTCGCCCAGGGTATTTGGGGGTTTAGAGCTTGGGGGATAGCCGACTAGTTTTTTCGTTGAACTCGGTCGCCCATGGTATTTGGGAGTTTGGAGCTTAGAGGATAGCCCACCAGTCTTTTTGTTGAACTCGGGCGCCCAGAGTTTTAGGAGGTTCAAAGCTTGGGGGATAGCCAACCAGTTTTTTTGTTGACCTCGGGCGCACATGGTATTTGGAAGTTTGGAGCTTAGAGGATAGCCCACCAGTCTTTTTGTTGACCTCGGGCGCCCAGGGTATTTGGGGGTTTAAAGCTTGGGAGATAGCCCACCAGTCTTTTTGTTGAACTCGGGCGCCCAGAGATTTGGGAGGTTCAAAGCTTGGGGGATAGCCAACCAGTTTTTTTGTTGAACTCGGACGCCCAGAGTATTTGGGGGTTTAAAGCTTGGGTGATAGCTGACCAGTTTTTTTGTTGAACTCGGGCGCCCAGAGTTTTGGGAGGTTCAAAGCTTGGGGGATAGCCAACCAGTTTTTCCGTTGACCTCGGGCGCACATGGTATTTGGAAGTTTGGAGCTTAGAGGATAGCCCACCAGTCTTTTTGTTGACCTAGGGCGCCCAGGGTATTTGGGAGTTTAGAGCTTGGGGGATAGCCCACCAGTTTTTCCGTTGACCTCGGGCGCCCAGAGTTTTAGGAGGTTCAAAGCTTGGGGGATAGCCGACCAGTTTTTTTGTTGAACTCGGACGCCCAGAGTATTTGGGGGTTCAAAGCTTGGGGGATAGCCGAGCAGTTTTTTTGTTGAACTCGGGCGCCCAGAGTTTTGGGAGGTTCAAAGCTTGGGGGATAGCCAACCAGTTTTTCCGTTGACCTCGGGCGCACATGGTATTTGGAAGTTTGGAGCTTAGAGGATAGCCCACCAGTCTTTTTGTTGACCTCGGGCGCCCAGGGTATTTGGGGGTTTAAAGCTTGGGAGATAGCCCACCAGTCTTTTTGTTGAACTCGGGCGCCCAGAGTTTTGGGAGGTTCAAAGCTTGGGGGATATTCAACCAGTTTTTTTGTTGAACTCGGACGCCCAGAGTATTTGGGGGTTTAAAGCTTGGGTGATAGCTGACCAGTCTTTTTGTTGAACTCTGTCGCCCAGGGTATTTGGGGGTTTAAAGCTTGGGAGATAGCCCACCAGTCTTTTTGTTGAACTCGGGCGCCCAGAGTTTTGGGAGGTTCAAAGCTTGGGGGATAGCCAACCAGTTTTTTTGTTGAACTCGGACGCCCAGAGTATTTGGGGGTTTAAAGCTTGGGTGATAGCTGACCAGTTTTTTTGTTGAACTCGGGCGCCCAGAGTTTTGGGAGGTTCAAAGCTTGGGGGATAGCCAACCAGTTTTTCCGTTGACCTCGGGCGCACATGGTATTTGGAAGTTTGGAGCTTAGAGGATAGCCCACCAGTCTTTTTGTTAACCTAGGGCGCCCAGGGTATTTGGGAGTTTAGAGCTTGGGGGATAGCCCACCAGTTTTTCCGTTGACCTCGGGCGCCCAGAGTTTTAGGAGGTTCAAAGCTTGGGGGATAGCCGACCAGTTTTTTTGTTGAACTCGGACGCCCAGAGTATTTGGGGGTTCAAAGCTTGGGGGATAGCCGACCAGTTTTTTTGTTGAACTCGGGCGCCCAGAGTTTTGGGAGGTTCAAAGCTTGGGGGATAGCCAACCAGTTTTTTTGTTGAACTCGGACGCCCAGAGTATTTGGAAGTTTGGAGCTTAGAGGATAGCCCACCAGTCTTTTTGTTAACCTAGGGCGCCCAGGGTATTTGGGAGTTTAGAGCTTGGGGGATAGCCCACCAGTTTTTCCGTTGACCTCGGGCGCCCAGAGTTTTAGGAGGTTCAAAGCTTGGGGGATAGCCGACCAGTTTTTTTGTTGAACTCGGACGCCCAGAGTATTTGGGGGTTCAAAGCTTGGGGGATAGCCGACCAGTTTTTTTGTTGAACTCGGGCGCCCAGAGTTTTGGGAGGTTCAAAGCTTGGGGGATAGCCAACCAGATTTTCCGTTGACCTCGGGCGCACATGGTATTTGGAAGTTTGGAGCTTAGAGGATAGCCCACCAGTCTTTTTGTTGACCTCGGGCGCCCAGGGTATTTGGGGGTTTAAAGCTTGGGAGATAGCCCACCAGTCTTTTTGTTGAACTCGGGCGCCCAGAGTTTTGGGAGGTTCAAAGCTTGGGGGATAGCCAACCAGTTTTTTTGTTGAACTCGGACGCCCAGAGTATTTGGGGGTTTAAAGCTTGGGTGATAGCTGACCAGTTTTTTTGTTGAACTCGGGCGCCCAGAGTTTTGGGAGGTTCAAAGCTTGGGGGATAGCCAACCAGTTTTTCCGTTGACCTCGGGCGCACATGGTATTTGGAAGTTTGGAGCTTAGAGGATAGCCCACCAGTCTTTTTGTTGACCTAGGGCGCCCAGGGTATTTGTGAGTTTAGAGCTTGGGGGATAGCCCACCAGTTTTTCCGTTGACCTCGGGCGCCCAGAGTTTTAGGAGGTTCAAAGCTTGGGGGATAGCCGACCAGTTTTTTTGTTGAACTCGGACGCCCAGAGTATTTGGGGGTTCAAAGCTTGGGGGATAGCCGACCAGTTTTTTTGTTGAACTCGGGCGCCCAGAGTTTTGGGAGGTTCAAAGCTTGGGGGATAGCCAACCAGTTTTTCCGTTGACCTCGGGCGCACATGGTATTTGGAAGTTTGGAGCTTAGAGGATAGCCCACCAGTCTTTTTGTTGACCTCGGGCGCCCAGGGTATTTGGGGGTTTAAAGCTTGGGAGATAGCCCACCAGTCTTTTTGTTGAACTCGGGCGCCCAGAGTTTTGGGAGGTTCAAAGCTTGGGGGATAGCCAACCAGTTTTTTTGTTGAACTCGGACGCCCAGAGTATTTGGGGGTTTAAAGCTTGGGTGATAGCTGACCAGTTTTTTTGTTGAACTCGGGCGCCCAGAGTTTTGGGAGGTTCAAAGCTTGGGGGATAGCCAACCAGTTTTTCCGTTGACCTCGGGCGCACATGGTATTTGGAAGTTTGGAGCTTAGAGGATAGCCCACCAGTCTTTTTGTTGACCTAGGGCGCCCAGGGTATTTGGGAGTTTAGAGCTTGGGGGATAGCCCACCAGTTTTTCCGTTGACCTCGGGCGCCCAGAGTTTTAGGAGGTTCAAAGCTTGGGGGATAGCCGACCAGTTTTTTTGTTGAACTCGGACGCCCAGAGTATTTGGGGGTTCAAAGCTTGGGGGATAGCCGACCAGTTTTTTTGTTGAACTCGGGCGCCCAGAGTTTTGGGAGGTTCAAAGCTTGGGGGATAGCCAACCAGTTTTTCCGTTGACCTCGGGCGCACATGGTATTTGGAAGTTTGGAGCTTAGAGGATAGCCCACCAGTCTTTTTGTTGACCTCGGGCGCCCAGGGTATTTGGGGGTTTAAAGCTTGGGAGATAGCCCACCAGTCTTTTTGTTGAACTCGGGCGCCCAGAGTTTTGGGAGGTTCAAAGCTTGGGGGATATCCAACCAGTTTTTTTGTTGAACTCGGACGCCCAGAGTATTTGGGGGTTTAAAGCTTGGGTGATAGCTGACAAGTTTTTTTGTTGAACTCTGTCGCCCAGGGTATTTGGGGGTTTAGAGCTTGGGGGATAGCCGACTAGTTTTTTCGTTGAACTCGGCCGCCCATGGTATTTGGGAGTTTGGAGCTTAGAGGATAGCCCACCAGTCTTTTTGTTGAACTCGGGCGCCCAGAGTTTTAGGAGGTTCAAAGCTTGGGGGATAGCCAACCAGTTTTTTTGTTGACCTCGGGCGCCCAGGGTATTTGGGGGTTTAAAGCTTGGGGGATAGCCAACCAGTTTTTTTGTTGACCACAGGCGCCCTTGGTATTTGGGAATTTGGAGCTTAGAGGATAGCCCACCAGTCTTTTTGTTGAACTCGGGCGCCCAGAGTATTTAAGGGTTGAAAGCTTGGGGGATAGCCGACCAGTTTTCTCGTTGACTTCGGACGCCCAGGGTATTCGGGGGTATAGAGCTTGGGAGATAGCCGACCAGTTTTCTCGTTGACCTCGGGCGGGGAGGGTATTTGGGAGTTTAGAGCTTGGGGGATAGCTGACCAGTTTACTCGTTGACCTCGGGCGCCGAGGGTAGTTGGGGGTTTAAAGCTTGGGGGATAGCCGACCAGTTTTTTCATTGACCACAGGCGCCCTTGGTATTTGGGAATTTGGAGCTTAGAGGATAGCCCACCAGTCTTTTTGTTGAACTCGGGCGCCCAGAGTATTTAAGGGTTGAAAGCTTGGGGGATAGCCGACCAGTTTTCTCGTTGACTTCGGACGCCCAGGGTATTCGGGGGTATAGAGCTTGGGAGATAGCCGACCAGTTTTCTCGTTGACCTCGGGCGGGGAGGGTATTTGGGAGTTTAGAGCTTGGGGGATAGCCGACGAGTTTTCTCGTTGACCTCGGGTGGCCAGGGTACTTGGGAGTTTAGAGCTTGGGGGATAGCCGACCAGTCTTTTTGTTTAACTCGCGCGCCCAGAGTATTTAGGGGTTTCAAGCTTGGAGGATAGCCGACCAGTTTTTCCGTTGAACTCGGACGCCCAGAGTATTTGGGGGTTTAAAGCTTGGGGGATAGCCGACCAGTTTTTCCGTTGACCTCGGGCGCCCAGGGTATTTGGGAGTTTAGAGCTTGGGGGATAGCCGACCAGTTTTTCCGTTGACCTCGGGCGCACATGGTATTTGGAAGTTTGGAGCTTAGAGGATGGCCCACCAGTCTTTTTGTTGACCTCGGGCGCCCAGGGTATTTGGGAGTTTAGAGCTTGGGGGATAGCCCACCAGTTTTTCCGTTGACCTCGGGCGCCCAGAGTTTTGGGAGGTTCAAAGCTTGAGGGATAGCCAACCAGTTTTTTTGTTGAACTCGGACGCCCAGAGTATTTGGGGGTTTAAAGCTTGGGTGATAGCTGACCAGTTTTTTTGTTAAACTCGGGCGCCCAGAGTTTTGGGAGGTTCAAAGCTTGGGGGATAGCCGACCAGTTTTTCCGTTGACCTCGGGCGCACATGGTATTTGGAAGTTTGGAGCTTAGAGGATAGCCCACCAGTTTTTCCGTTGACCTCGGGCGCACATGGTATTTGGAAGTTTGGAGCTTAGAGGATAGCCCACCAGTCTTTTTGTTGACCTCGGGCGCCCAGGGTATTTGGGAGTTTAGAGCTTGGGGGATAGCCCACCAGTTTTTCCGTTGACCTCGGGCGCACATGGTATTTGGAAGTTTGGAGCTTAGAGGATAGCCCACCAGTTTTTCCGTTGACCTCGGGCGCACATGGTATTTGGAAGTTTGGAGCTTAGAGGATAGCCCACCAGTCTTTTTGTTGACCTCGGGCGCCCAGGGTATTTGGGGGTTTAAAGCTTGGGAGATAGCCCACCAGTCTTTTTGTTGAACTCGGGCGCCCAGAGTTTTGGGAGGTTCAAAGCTTGGGGGATAGCCAACCAGTTTTTTTGTTGAACTCGGACGCCCAGAGTATTTGGGGGTTTAAAGCTTGGGTGATAGCTGACCAGTTTTTTTGTTGAACTCGGGCGCCCAGAGTTTTGGGAGGTTCAAAGCTTGGGGGATAGCCAACCAGTTTTTCCGTTGACCTCGGGCGCACATGGTATTTGGAATTTTGGAGCTTAGAGGATAGCCCACCAGTCTTTTTGTTGACCTAGGGCGCCCAGGGTATTTGGGAGTTTAGAGCTTGGGGGATAGCCCACCAGTTTTTCCGTTGACCTCGGGCGCCCAGAGTTTTAGGAGGTTCAAAGCTTGGGGGATAGCCGACCAGTTTTTTTGTTGAACTCGGACGCCCAGAGTATTTGGGGGTTCAAAACTTGGGGGATAGCCGACCAGTTTTTTTGATGAACTCGGGCGCCCAGAGTTTTGGGAGGTTCAAAGCTTGGGGGATAGCCAACCAGTTTTTCCGTTGACCTCGGGCGCACATGGTATTTGGAAGTTTGGAGCTTAGAGGATAGCCCACCAGTCTTTTTGTTGACCTCGGGCGCCCAGGGTATTTGGGGGTTTAAAGCTTGGGAGATAGCCCACCAGTCTTTTTGTTGAACTCGGGCGCCCAGAGTTTTGGGAGGTTCAAAGCTTGGGGGATATCCAACCAGTTTTTTTGTTGAACTCGGACGCCCAGAGTATTTGGGGGTTTAAAGCTTGGGTGATAGCTGACCAGTCTTTTTGTTGAACTCTGTCGCCCAGGGTATTTGGGGGTTTAGAGCTTGGGGGATAGCCGACTAGTTTTTTCGTTGAACTCGGTCGCCCATGGTATTTGGGAGTTTGGAGCTTAGAGGATAGCCCACCAGTCTTTTTGTTGAACTCGGGCGCCCAGAGTTTTAGGAGGTTCAAAGCTTGGGGGATAGCCAACCAGTTTTTTTGTTGAACTCGGACGCCAGAGTATTTGGGGGTTTAAAGCTTGGGTGATAGCTGACCAGTTTTTTTGTTGAACTCGGGCGCCCAGAGTTTTGGGAGGTTCAAAGCTTGGGGGATAGCCAACCAGTTTTTCCGTTGACCTCGGGCGCACATGGTATTTGGAAGTTTGGAGCTTAGAGGATAGCCAACCAGTTTTTTTGTTGAACTCGGACGCCAGAGTATTTGGGGGTTTAAAGCTTGGGTGATAGCTGACAAGTTTTTTTGTTGAACTCTGTCGCCCAGGGTATTTGGGGGTTTAGAGCTTGGGGGATAGCCGACTAGTTTTTTCGTTGAACTCGGTCGCCCATGGTATTTGGGAGTTTGGAGCTTAGAGGATAGCCCACCAGTCTTTTTGTTGAACTCGGGCGCCCAGAGTTTTAGGAGGTTCAAAGCTTGGGGGATAGCCAACCAGTTTTTTTGTTGACCTCGGGCGCACATGGTATTTGGAAGTTTGGAGCTTAGAGGATAGCCCACCAGTCTTTTTGTTGACCTCGGGCGCCCAGGGTATTTGGGGGTTTAAAGCTTGGGAGATAGCCCACCAGTCTTTTTGTTGAACTCGGGCGCCCAGAGATTTGGGAGGTTCAAAGCTTGGGGGATATCCAACCAGTTTTTTTGTTGAACTCGGACGCCCAGAGTATTTGGGAGTTTAAAGCTTGGGTGATAGCTGACCAGTCTTTTTGTTGAACTCTGTCGCCCAGGGTATTTGGGGGTTTAGAGCTTGGGGGATAGCCGACTAGTTTTTTCGTTGAACTCGGTCGCCCATGGTATTTGGGAGTTTGGAGCTTAGAGGATAGCCCACCAGTCTTTTTGTTGAACTCGGGCGCCCAGAGTTTTAGGAGGTTCAAAGCTTGGGGGATAGCCAACCAGTTTTTTTGTTGAACTCGGACGCCAGAGTATTTGGGGGTTTAAAGCTTGGGTGATAGCTGACCAGTTTTTTTGTTGAACTCGGGCGCCCAGAGTTTTGGGAGGTTCAAAGCTTGGGGGATAGCCAACCAGTTTTTTTGTTGACCTCGGGCGCACATGGTATTTGGAAGTTTGGAGCTTAGAGGATAGCCCACCAGTCTTTTTGTTGACCTCGGGCGCCCAGGGTATTTGGGGGTTTAAAGCTTGGGAGATAGCCCACCAGTCTTTTTGTTGAACTCGGACGCCAGAGTATTTGGGGGTTTAGAGCTTGGGGGATAGCCGACTAGTTTTTTCGTTGAACTCGGTCGCCCATGGTATTTGGGAGTTTGGAGCTTAGAGGATAGCCCACCAGTCTTTTTGTTGAACTCGGGCGCCCAGAGTTTTAGGAGGTTCAAAGCTTGGGGGATAGCCAACCAGTTTTTTTGTTGACCTCGGGCGCACATGGTATTTGGAAGTTTGGAGCTTAGAGGATAGCCCACCAGTCTTTTTGTTGACCTCGGGCGCCCAGGGTATTTGGGGGTTTAAAGCTTGGGAGATAGCCCACCAGTCTTTTTGTTGAACTCGGGCGCCCAGAGATTTGGGAGGTTCAAAGCTTGGGGGATATCCAACCAGTTTTTTTGTTGAACTCGGACGCCCAGAGTATTTGGGAGTTTAAAGCTTGGGTGATAGCTGACCAGTCTTTTTGTTGAACTCTGTCGCCCAGGGTATTTGGGGGTTTAGAGCTTGGGGGATAGCCGACTAGTTTTTTCGTTGAACTCGGTCGCCCATGGTATTTGGGAGTTTGGAGCTTAGAGGATAGCCCACCAGTCTTTTTGTTGAACTCGGGCGCCCAGAGTTTTAGGAGGTTCAAAGCTTGGGGGATAGCCAACCAGTTTTTTTGTTGAACTCGGACGCCAGAGTATTTGGGGGTTTAAAGCTTGGGTGATAGCTGACCAGTTTTTTTGTTGAACTCGGGCGCCCAGAGTTTTGGGAGGTTCAAAGCTTGGGGGATAGCCAACCAGTTTTTTTGTTGACCTCGGGCGCACATGGTATTTGGAAGTTTGGAGCTTAGAGGATAGCCCACCAGTCTTTTTGTTGACCTCGGGCGCCCAGGGTATTTGGGGGTTTAAAGCTTGGGAGATAGCCCACCAGTTTTTTTGTTGAACTCGGACGCCAGAGTATTTGGGGGTTTAGAGCTTGGGGGATAGCCGACTAGTTTTTTCGTTGAACTCGGTCGCCCATGGTATTTGGGAGTTTGGAGCTTAGAGGATAGCCCACCAGTCTTTTTGTTGAACTCGGGCGCCCAGAGTTTTAGGAGGTTCAAAGCTTGGGGGATAGCCAACCAGTTTTTTTGTTGACCTCGGGCGCACATGGTATTTGGAAGTTTGGAGCTTAGAGGATAGCCCACCAGTCTTTTTGTTGACCTCGGGCGCCCAGGGTATTTGGGGGTTTAAAGCTTGGGAGATAGCCCACCAGTCTTTTTGTTGAACTCGGGCGCCCAGAGATTTGGGAGGTTCAAAGCTTGGGGGATATCCAACCAGTTTTTTTGTTGAACTCGGACGCCCAGAGTATTTGGGAGTTTAAAGCTTGGGTGATAGCTGACCAGTCTTTTTGTTGAACTCTGTCGCCCAGGGTATTTGGGGGTTTAGAGCTTGGGGGATAGCCGACTAGTTTTTTCGTTGAACTCGGTCGCCCATGGTATTTGGGAGTTTGGAGCTTAGAGGATAGCCCACCAGTCTTTTTGTTGAACTCGGGCGCCCAGAGTTTTAGGAGGTTCAAAGCTTGGGGGATAGCCAACCAGTTTTTTTGTTGAACTCGGACGCCAGAGTATTTGGGGGTTTAAAGCTTGGGTGATAGCTGACCAGTTTTTTTGTTGAACTCGGGCGCCCAGAGTTTTGGGAGGTTCAAAGCTTGGGGGATAGCCAACCAGTTTTTCCGTTGACCTCGGGCGCACATGGTATTTGGAAGTTTGGAGCTTAGAGGATAGCCAACCAGTTTTTTTGTTGAACTCGGACGCCCAGAGTATTTGGGGGTTTAAAGCTTGGGTGATAGCTGACAAGTTTTTTTGTTGAACTCTGTCGCCCAGGGTATTTGGGGGTTTAGAGCTTGGGGGATAGCCGACTAGTTTTTTCGTTGAACTCGGTCGCCCATGGTATTTGGGAGTTTGGAGCTTAGAGGATAGCCCACCAGTCTTTTTGTTGAACTCGGGCGCCCAGAGTTTTAGGAGGTTCAAAGCTTGGGGGATAGCCAACCAGTTTTTTTGTTGACCTCGGGCGCACATGGTATTTGGAAGTTTGGAGCTTAGAGGATAGCCCACCAGTCTTTTTGTTGACCTCGGGCGCCCAGGGTATTTGGGGGTTTAAAGCTTGGGAGATAGCCCACCAGTCTTTTTGTTGAACTCGGGCGCCCAGAGATTTGGGAGGTTCAAAGCTTGGGGGATAGCCAACCAGTTTTTTTGTTGAACTCGGACGCCCAGAGTATTTGGGGGTTTAAAGCTTGGGTGATAGCTGACCAGTTTTTTTGTTGAACTCGGGCGCCCAGAGTTTTGGGAGGTTCAAAGCTTGGGGGATAGCCAACCAGTTTTTCCGTTGACCTCGGGCGCACATGGTATTTGGAAGTTTGGAGCTTAGAGGATAGCCCACCAGTCTTTTTGTTGACCTAGGGCGCCCAGGGTATTTGGGAGTTTAGAGCTTGGGGGATAGCCCACCAGTTTTTCCGTTGACCTCGGGCGCCCAGAGTTTTAGGAGGTTCAAAGCTTGGGGGATAGCCGACCAGTTTTTTTGTTGAACTCGGACGCCCAGAGTATTTGGGGGTTCAAAGCTTGGGGGATAGCCGAGCAGTTTTTTTGTTGAACTCGGGCGCCCAGAGTTTTGGGAGGTTCAAAGCTTGGGGGATAGCCAACCAGTTTTTCCGTTGACCTCGGGCGCACATGGTATTTGGAAGTTTGGAGCTTAGAGGATAGCCCACCAGTCTTTTTGTTGACCTCGGGCGCCCAGGGTATTTGGGGGTTTAAAGCTTGGGAGATAGCCCACCAGTCTTTTTGTTGAACTCGGGCGCCCAGAGTTTTGGGAGGTTCAAAGCTTGGGGGATATTCAACCAGTTTTTTTGTTGAACTCGGACGCCCAGAGTATATGGGGGTTTAAAGCTTGGGTGATAGCTGACCAGTCTTTTTGTTGAACTCTGTCGCCCAGGGTATTTGGGGGTTTAAAGCTTGGGAGATAGCCCACCAGTCTTTTTGTTGAACTCGGGCGCCCAGAGTTTTGGGAGGTTCAAAGCTTGGGGGATAGCCAACCAGTTTTTTTGTTGAACTCGGACGCCCAGAGTATTTGGGGGTTTAAAGCTTGGGTGATAGCTGACCAGTTTTTTTGTTGAACTCGGGCGCCCAGAGTTTTGGGAGGTTCAAAGCTTGGGGGATAGCCAACCAGTTTTTCCGTTGACCTCGGGCGCACATGGTATTTGGAAGTTTGGAGCTTAGAGGATAGCCCACCAGTCTTTTTGTTAACCTAGGGCGCCCAGGGTATTTGGGAGTTTAGAGCTTGGGGGATAGCCCACCAGTTTTTCCGTTGACCTCGGGCGCCCAGAGTTTTAGGAGGTTCAAAGCTTGGGGGATAGCCGACCAGTTTTTTTGTTGAACTCGGACGCCCAGAGTATTTGGGGGTTCAAAGCTTGGGGGATAGCCGACCAGTTTTTTTGTTGAACTCGGGCGCCCAGAGTTTTGGGAGGTTCAAAGCTTGGGGGATAGCCAACCAGTTTTTCCGTTGACCTCGGGCGCACATGGTATTTGGAAGTTTGGAGCTTAGAGGATAGCCCACCAGTCTTTTTGTTGACCTAGGGCGCCCAGGGTATTTGGGAGTTTAGAGCTTGGGGGATAGCCCACCAGTTTTTCCGTTGACCTCGGGCGCCCAGAGTTTTAGGAGGTTCAAAGCTTGGGGGATAGCCGACCAGTTTTTTTGTTGAACTCGGACGCCCAGAGTATTTGGGGGTTCAAAGCTTGGGGGATAGCCGAGCAGTTTTTTTGTTGAACTCGGGCACCCAGAGTTTTGGGAGGTTCAAAGCTTGGGGGATAGCCAACCAGTTTTTCCGTTGACCTCGGGCGCACATGGTATTTGGAAGTTTGGAGCTTAGAGGATAGCCCACCAGTCTTTTTGTTGACCTCGGGCGCCCAGGGTATTTGGGGGTTTAAAGCTTGGGAGATAGCTCACCAGTCTTTTTGTTGAACTCGGGCGCCCAGAGTTTTGGGAGGTTCAAAGCTTGGGGGATATCCAACCAGTTTTTTTGTTGAACTCGGACGCCCAGAGTATTTGGGGGTTTAAAGCTTGGGTGATAGCTGACCAGTCTTTTTGTTGAACTCTGTCGCCCAGGGTATTTGGGGGTTTAAAGCTTGGGAGATAGCCCACCAGTCTTTTTGTTGAACTCGGGCGCCCAGAGTTTTGGGAGGTTCAAAGCTTGGGGGATAGCCAACCAGTTTTTTTGTTGAACTCGGACGCCCAGAGTATTTGGGGGTTTAAAGCTTGGGTGATAGCTGACCAGTTTTTTTGTTGAACTCGGGCGCCCAGAGTTTTGGGAGGTTCAAAGCTTGGGGGATAGCCAACCAGTTTTTCCGTTGACCTCGGGCGCACATGGTATTTGGAAGTTTGGAGCTTAGAGGATAGCCCACCAGTCTTTTTGTTAACCTAGGGCGCCCAGGGTATTTGGGAGTTTAGAGCTTGGGGGATAGCCCACCAGTATTTCCGTTGACCTCGGGCGCCCAGAGTTTTAGGAGGTTCAAAGCTTGGGGGATAGCCGACCAGTTTTTTTGTTGAACTCGGACGCCCAGAGTATTTGGGGGTTCAAAGCTTGGGGGATAGCCGACCAGTTTTTTTGTTGAACTCGGGCGCCCAGAGTTTTGGGAGGTTCAAAGCTTGGGGGATAGCCAACCAGTTTTTCCGTTGACCTCGGGCGCACATGGTATTTGGAAGTTTGGAGCTTAGAGGATAGCCCACCAGTCTTTTTGTTGACCTCGGGCGCCCAGGGTATTTGGGGGTTTAAAGCTTGGGAGATAGCCCACCAGTCTTTTTGTTGAACTCGGGCGCCCAGAGTTTTGGGAGGTTCAAAGCTTGGGGGATATCCAACCAGTTTTTTTGTTGAACTCGGACGCCCAGAGTATTTGGGGGTTTAAAGCTTGGGTGATAGCTGACAAGTTTTTTTGTTGAACTCTGTCGCCCAGGGTATTTGGGGGTTTAGAGCTTGGGGGATAGCCGACTAGTTTTTTCGTTGAACTCGGCCGCCCATGGTATTTGGGAGTTTGGAGCTTAGAGGATAGCCCACCAGTCTTTTTGTTGAACTCGGGCGCCCAGAGTTTTAGGAGGTTCAAAGCTTGGGGGATAGCCAACCAGTTTTTTTGTTGACCTCGGGCGCCCAGGGTATTTGGGGGTTTAAAGCTTGGGGGATAGCCAACCAGTTTTTTTGTTGAACTCGGACGCCCAGGGTATTTGGGGGTATAGAGCTTGGGGGATAGCCGACCAGTTTTCTCGTTGACCTCGGGCGGGGAGGGTATTTGGGAGTTTAGAGCTTGGGGGATAGCCGACCAGTTTTCTCGTTGACCTTGGGCGGCCAGGGTACTTGGGAGTTTAGAGCTTGGGGGATAGTCGGCCAGTTTTCTCGTTGACCTCGGGCGCCCAGGGTATTTGGGAGTTTAGAGCTTAGAGGATAGCCCACCAGTCTTTTTGTTGACCTCGGGCGCCCAGGGTATTTGGGGGTTTAAAGCTTGGGAGATAGCCCACCAGTCTTTTTGTTGAACTCGGGCGCCCAGAGTTTTGGGAGGTTCAAAGCTTGGGGGATAGCCAACCAGTTTTTTTGTTGAACTCGGACGCCCAGAGTATTTGGGGGTTTAAAGCTTGGGTGATAGCTGACTAGTTTTTTTGTTGAACTCTGTCGCCCAGGGTATTTGGGGGTTTAGAGCTTGGGGGATAGCCGACTAGTTTTTTCGTTGAACTCGGTCGCCCATGGTATTTGGGAGTTTGGGGCTTAGAGGATAGCCCACCAGTCTTTTTGTTGAACTCGGGCGCCCAGAGTTTTAGGAGGTTCAAAGCTTGGGGGATAGCCGACCAGTTTTTTTGTTGAACTCGGGCGCCCAGAGTATTTGGGTGTTCAAAGCTTGGGGGATAGCCGAGCAGTTTTTTTGTTGAACTCGGGCGCCCAGAGTTTTGGGAGGTTCAAAGCTTGGGGGATAGCCAACCAGTTTTTCCGTTGACCTCGGGCGCACATGGTATTTGGAAGTTTGGAGCTTAGAGGATAGCCCACCAGTCTTTTTGTTGACCTAGGGCGCCCAGGGTATTTGGGAGTTTAGAGCTTGGGGGATAGCCCACCAGTTTTTCCGTTGACCTCGGGCGCCCAGAGTTTTAGGAGGTTCAAAGCTTGGGGGATAGCCGACCAGTTTTTTTGTTGAACTCGGACGCCCAGAGTATTTGGGGGTTCAAAGCTTGGGGGATAGCCGAGCAGTTTTTTTGTTGAACTCGGGCGCCCAGAGTTTTGGGAGGTTCAAAGCTTGGGGGATAGCCAACCAGTTTTTCCGTTGACCTCGGGCGCACATGGTATTTGGAAGTTTGGAGCTTAGAGGATAGCCCACCAGTCTTTTTGTTGACCTCGGGCGCCCAGGGTATTTGGGGGTTTAAAGCTTGGGAGATAGCCCACCAGTCTTTTTGTTGAACTCGGGCGCCCAGAGATTTGGGAGGTTCAAAGCTTGGGGGATATCCAACCAGTTTTTTTGTTGAACTCGGACGCCCAGAGTATTTGGGAGTTTAAAGCTTGGGTGATAGCTGACCAGTCTTTTTGTTGAACTCTGTCGCCCAGGGTATTTGGGGGTTTAGAGCTTGGGGGATAGCCGACTAGTTTTTTCGTTGAACTCGGTCGCCCATGGTATTTGGGAGTTTGGAGCTTAGAGGATAGCCCACCAGTCTTTTTGTTGAACTCGGGCGCCCAGAGTTTTAGGAGGTTCAAAGCTTGGGGGATAGCCAACCAGTTTTTTTGTTGAACTCGGACGCCAGAGTATTTGGGGGTTTAAAGCTTGGGTGATAGCTGACCAGTTTTTTTGTTGAACTCGGGCGCCCAGAGTTTTGGGAGGTTCAAAGCTTGGGGGATAGCCAACCAGTTTTTCCGTTGACCTCGGGCGCACATGGTATTTGGAAGTTTGGAGCTTAGAGGATAGCCAACCAGTTTTTTTGTTGAACTCGGACGCCCAGAGTATTTGGGGGTTTAAAGCTTGGGTGATAGCTGACAAGTTTTTTTGTTGAACTCTGTCGCCCAGGGTATTTGGGGGTTTAGAGCTTGGGGGATAGCCGACTAGTTTTTTCGTTGAACTCGGTCGCCCATGGTATTTGGGAGTTTGGAGCTTAGAGGATAGCCCACCAGTCTTTTTGTTGAACTCGGGCGCCCAGAGTTTTAGGAGGTTCAAAGCTTGGGGGATAGCCAACCAGTTTTTTTGTTGACCTCGGGCGCACATGGTATTTGGAAGTTTGGAGCTTAGAGGATAGCCCACCAGTCTTTTTGTTGACCTCGGGCGCCCAGGGTATTTGGGGGTTTAAAGCTTGGGAGATAGCCCACCAGTCTTTTTGTTGAACTCGGGCGCCCAGAGATTTGGGAGGTTCAAAGCTTGGGGGATAGCCAACCAGTTTTTTTGTTGAACTCGGACGCCCAGAGTATTTGGGGGTTTAAAGCTTGGGTGATAGCTGACCAGTTTTTTTGTTGAACTCGGGCGCCCAGAGTTTTGGGAGGTTCAAAGCTTGGGGGATAGCCAACCAGTTTTTCCGTTGACCTCGGGCGCACATGGTATTTGGAAGTTTGGAGCTTAGAGGATAGCCCACCAGTCTTTTTGTTGACCTAGGGCGCCCAGGGTATTTGGGAGTTTAGAGCTTGGGGGATAGCCCACCAGTTTTTCCGTTGACCTCGGGCGCCCAGAGTTTTAGGAGGTTCAAAGCTTGGGGGATAGCCGACCAGTTTTTTTGTTGAACTCGGACGCCCAGAGTATTTGGGGGTTCAAAGCTTGGGGGATAGCCGAGCAGTTTTTTTGTTGAACTCGGGCGCCCAGAGTTTTGGGAGGTTCAAAGCTTGGGGGATAGCCAACCAGTTTTTCCGTTGACCTCGGGCGCACATGGTATTTGGAAGTTTGGAGCTTAGAGGATAGCCCACCAGTCTTTTTGTTGACCTCGGGCGCCCAGGGTATTTGGGGGTTTAAAGCTTGGGAGATAGCCCACCAGTCTTTTTGTTGAACTCGGGCGCCCAGAGTTTTGGGAGGTTCAAAGCTTGGGGGATATTCAACCAGTTTTTTTGTTGAACTCGGACGCCCAGAGTATTTGGGGGTTTAAAGCTTGGGTGATAGCTGACCAGTCTTTTTGTTGAACTCTGTCGCCCAGGGTATTTGGGGGTTTAAAGCTTGGGAGATAGCCCACCAGTCTTTTTGTTGAACTCGGGCGCCCAGAGTTTTGGGAGGTTCAAAGCTTGGGGGATAGCCAACCAGTTTTTTTGTTGAACTCGGACGCCCAGAGTATTTGGGGGTTTAAAGCTTGGGTGATAGCTGACCAGTTTTTTTGTTGAACTCGGGCGCCCAGAGTTTTGGGAGGTTCAAAGCTTGGGGGATAGCCAACCAGTTTTTCCGTTGACCTCGGGCGCACATGGTATTTGGAAGTTTGGAGCTTAGAGGATAGCCCACCAGTCTTTTTGTTAACCTAGGGCGCCCAGGGTATTTGGGAGTTTAGAGCTTGGGGGATAGCCCACCAGTTTTTCCGTTGACCTCGGGCGCCCAGAGTTTTAGGAGGTTCAAAGCTTGGGGGATAGCCGACCAGTTTTTTTGTTGAACTCGGACGCCCAGAGTATTTGGGGGTTCAAAGCTTGGGGGATAGCCGACCAGTTTTTTTGTTGAACTCGGGCGCCCAGAGTTTTGGGAGGTTCAAAGCTTGGGGGATAGCCAACCAGTTTTTCCGTTGACCTCGGGCGCACATGGTATTTGGAAGTTTGGAGCTTAGAGGATAGCCCACCAGTCTTTTTGTTGACCTAGGGCGCCCAGGGTATTTGGGAGTTTAGAGCTTGGGGGATAGCCCACCAGTTTTTCCGTTGACCTCGGGCGCCCAGAGTTTTAGGAGGTTCAAAGCTTGGGGGATAGCCGACCAGTTTTTTTGTTGAACTCGGACGCCCAGAGTATTTGGGGGTTCAAAGCTTGGGGGATAGCCGAGCAGTTTTTTTGTTGAACTCGGGCACCCAGAGTTTTGGGAGGTTCAAAGCTTGGGGGATAGCCAACCAGTTTTTCCGTTGACCTCGGGCGCACATGGTATTTGGAAGTTTGGAGCTTAGAGGATAGCCCACCAGTCTTTTTGTTGACCTCGGGCGCCCAGGGTATTTGGGGGTTTAAAGCTTGGGAGATAGCTCACCAGTCTTTTTGTTGAACTCGGGCGCCCAGAGTTTTGGGAGGTTCAAAGCTTGGGGGATATCCAACCAGTTTTTTTGTTGAACTCGGACGCCCAGAGTATTTGGGGGTTTAAAGCTTGGGTGATAGCTGACCAGTCTTTTTGTTGAACTCTGTCGCCCAGGGTATTTGGGGGTTTAAAGCTTGGGAGATAGCCCACCAGTCTTTTTGTTGAACTCGGGCGCCCAGAGTTTTGGGAGGTTCAAAGCTTGGGGGATAGCCAACCAGTTTTTTTGTTGAACTCGGACGCCCAGAGTATTTGGGGGTTTAAAGCTTGGGTGATAGCTGACCAGTTTTTTTGTTGAACTCGGGCGCCCAGAGTTTTGGGAGGTTCAAAGCTTGGGGGATAGCCAACCAGTTTTTCCGTTGACCTCGGGCGCACATGGTATTTGGAAGTTTGGAGCTTAGAGGATAGCCCACCAGTCTTTTTGTTAACCTAGGGCGCCCAGGGTATTTGGGAGTTTAGAGCTTGGGGGATAGCCGACCAGTTTTCTCGTTGACCTTGGGCGGCCAGGGTACTTGGGAGTTTAGAGCTTGGGGGATAGTCGGCCAGTTTTCTCGTTGACCTCGGGCGCCCAGGGTATTTGGGAGTTTAGAGCTTAGAGGATAGCCCACCAGTCTTTTTGTTGACCTCGGGCGCCCAGGGTATTTGGGGGTTTAAAGCTTGGGAGATAGCCCACCAGTCTTTTTGTTGAACTCGGGCGCCCAGAGTTTTGGGAGGTTCAAAGCTTGGGGGATAGCCAACCAGTTTTTTTGTTGAACTCGGACGCCCAGAGTATTTGGGGGTTTAAAGCTTGGGTGATAGCTGACTAGTTTTTTTGTTGAACTCTGTCGCCCAGGGTATTTGGGGGTTTAGAGCTTGGGGGATAGCCGACTAGTTTTTTCGTTGAACTCGGTCGCCCATGGTATTTGGGAGTTTGGGGCTTAGAGGATAGCCCACCAGTCTTTTTGTTGAACTCGGGCGCCCAGAGTTTTAGGAGGTTCAAAGCTTGGGGGATAGCCGACCAGTTTTTTTGTTGAACTCGGGCGCCCAGAGTATTTGGGTGTTCAAAGCTTGGGGGATAGCCGAGCAGTTTTTTTGTTGAACTCGGGCGCCCAGAGTTTTGGGAGGTTCAAAGCTTGGGGGATAGCCAACCAGTTTTTCCGTTGACCTCGGGCGCACATGGTATTTGGAAGTTTGGAGCTTAGAGGATAGCCCACCAGTCTTTTTGTTGACCTAGGGCGCCCAGGGTATTTGGGAGTTTAGAGCTTGGGGGATAGCCCACCAGTTTTTCCGTTGACCTCGGGCGCCCAGAGTTTTAGGAGGTTCAAAGCTTGGGGGATAGCCGACCAGTTTTTTTGTTGAACTCGGACGCCCAGAGTATTTGGGGGTTCAAAGCTTGGGGGATAGCCGAGCAGTTTTTTTGTTGAACTCGGGCGCCCAGAGTTTTGGGAGGTTCAAAGCTTGGGGGATAGCCAACCAGTTTTTCCGTTGACCTCGGGCGCACATGGTATTTGGAAGTTTGGAGCTTAGAGGATAGCCCACCAGTCTTTTTGTTGACCTCGGGCGCCCAGGGTATTTGGGGGTTTAAAGCTTGGGAGATAGCCCACCAGTCTTTTTGTTGAACTCGGGCGCCCAGAGTTTTGGGAGGTTCAAAGCTTGGGGGATATTCAACCAGTTTTTTTGTTGAACTCGGACGCCCAGAGTATTTGGGGGTTTAAAGCTTGGGTGATAGCTGACCAGTCTTTTTGTTGAACTCTGTCGCCCAGGGTATTTGGGGGTTTAAAGCTTGGGAGATAGCCCACCAGTCTTTTTGTTGAACTCGGGCGCCCAGAGTTTTGGGAGGTTCAAAGCTTGGGGGATAGCCAACCAGTTTTTTTGTTGAACTCGGACGCCCAGAGTATTTGGGGGTTTAAAGCTTGGGTGATAGCTGACCAGTTTTTTTGTTGAACTCGGGCGCCCAGAGTTTTGGGAGGTTCAAAGCTTGGGGGATAGCCAACCAGTTTTTCCGTTGACCTCGGGCGCACATGGTATTTGGAAGTTTGGAGCTTAGAGGATAGCCCACCAGTCTTTTTGTTAACCTAGGGCGCCCAGGGTATTTGGGAGTTTAGAGCTTGGGGGATAGCCCACCAGTTTTTCCGTTGACCTCGGGCGCCCAGAGTTTTAGGAGGTTCAAAGCTTGGGGGATAGCCGACCAGTTTTTTTGTTGAACTCGGACGCCCAGAGTATTTGGGGGTTCAAAGCTTGGGGGATAGCCGACCAGTTTTTTTGTTGAACTCGGGCGCCCAGAGTTTTGGGAGGTTCAAAGCTTGGGGGATAGCCAACCAGTTTTTTTGTTGAACTCGGACGCCCAGAGTATTTGGAAGTTTGGAGCTTAGAGGATAGCCCACCAGTCTTTTTGTTAACCTAGGGCGCCCAGGGTATTTGGGAGTTTAGAGCTTGGGGGATAGCCCACCAGTTTTTCCGTTGACCTCGGGCGCCCAGAGTTTTAGGAGGTTCAAAGCTTGGGGGATAGCCGACCAGTTTTTTTGTTGAACTCGGACGCCCAGAGTATTTGGGGGTTCAAAGCTTGGGGGATAGCCGACCAGTTTTTTTGTTGAACTCGGGCGCCCAGAGTTTTGGGAGGTTCAAAGCTTGGGGGATAGCCAACCAGTTTTTCCGTTGACCTCGGGCGCACATGGTATTTGGAAGTTTGGAGCTTAGAGGATAGCCCACCAGTCTTTTTGTTGACCTCGGGCGCCCTGGGTATTTGGGGGTTTAAAGCTTGGGAGATAGCCCACCAGTCTTTTTGTTGAACTCGGGCGCCCAGAGTTTTGGGAGGTTCAAAGCTTGGGGGATAGCCAACCAGTTTTTTTGTTGAACTCGGACGCCCAGAGTATTTGGGGGTTTAAAGCTTGGGTGATAGCTGACCAGTTTTTTTGTTGAACTCGGGCGCCCAGAGTTTTGGGAGGTTCAAAGCTTGGGGGATAGCCAACCAGTTTTTCCGTTGACCTCGGGCGCACATGGTATTTGGAAGTTTGGAGCTTAGAGGATAGCCCACCAGTCTTTTTGTTGACCTAGGGCGCCCAGGGTATTTGGGAGTTTAGAGCTTGGGGGATAGCCCACCAGTTTTTCCGTTGACCTCGGGCGCCCAGAGTTTTAGGAGGTTCAAAGCTTGGGGGATAGCCGACCAGTTTTTTTGTTGAACTCGGACGCCCAGAGTATTTGGGGGTTCAAAGCTTGGGGGATAGCCGACCAGTTTTTTTGTTGAACTCGGGCGCCCAGAGTTTTGGGAGGTTCAAAGCTTGGGGGATAGCCAACCAGTTTTTCCGTTGACCTCGGGCGCACATGGTATTTGGAAGTTTGGAGCTTAGAGGATAGCCCACCAGTCTTTTTGTTGACCTCGGGCGCCCAGGGTATTTGGGGGTTTAAAGCTTGGGAGATAGCCCACCAGTCTTTTTGTTGAACTCGGGCGCCCAGAGTTTTGGGAGGTTCAAAGCTTGGGGGATAGCCAACCAGTTTTTTTGTTGAACTCGGACGCCCAGAGTATTTGGGGGTTTAAAGCTTGGGTGATAGCTGACCAGTTTTTTTGTTGAACTCGGGCGCCCAGAGTTTTGGGAGGTTCAAAGCTTGGGGGATAGCCAACCAGTTTTTCCGTTGACCTCGGGCGCACATGGTATTTGGAAGTTTGGAGCTTAGAGGATAGCCCACCAGTCTTTTTGTTGACCTAGGGCGCCCAGGGTATTTGGGAGTTTAGAGCTTGGGGGATAGCCCACCAGTTTTTCCGTTGACCTCGGGCGCCCAGAGTTTTAGGAGGTTCAAAGCTTGGGGGATAGCCGACCAGTTTTTTTGTTGAACTCGGACGCCCAGAGTATTTGGGGGTTCAAAGCTTGGGGGATAGCCGAGCAGTTTTTTTGTTGAACTCGGGCACCCAGAGTTTTGGGAGGTTCAAAGCTTGGGGGATAGCCAACCAGTTTTTCCGTTGACCTCGGGCGCACATGGTATTTGGAAGTTTGGAGCTTAGAGGATAGCCCACCAGTCTTTTTGTTGACCTCGGGCGCCCAGGGTATTTGGGGGTTTAAAGCTTGGGAGATAGCTCACCAGTCTTTTTGTTGAACTCGGGCGCCCAGAGTTTTGGGAGGTTCAAAGCTTGGGGGATATCCAACCAGTTTTTTTGTTGAACTCGGACGCCCAGAGTATTTGGGGGTTTAAAGCTTGGGTGATAGCTGACCAGTCTTTTTGTTGAACTCTGTCGCCCAGGGTATTTGGGGGATTAAAGCTTGGGAGATAGCCCACCAGTCTTTTTGTTGAACTCGGGCGCCCAGAGTTTTGGGAGGTTCAAAGCTTGGGGGATAGCCAACCAGTTTTTTTGTTGAACTCGGACGCCCAGAGTATTTGGGGGTTTAAAGCTTGGGTGATAGCTGACCAGTTTTTTTGTTGAACTCGGGCGCCCAGAGTTTTGGGAGGTTCAAAGCTTGGGGGATAGCCAACCAGTTTTTCCGTTGACCTCGGGCGCCCAGAGTTTTAGGAGGTTCAAAGCTTGGGGGATAGCCGACCAGTTTTTTTGTTGAACTCGGACGCCCAGAGTTTTGGGAGGTTCAAAGCTTGGGGGATAGCCAACCAGTTTTTCCGTTGACCTCGGGCGCACATGGTATTTGGAAGTTTGGAGCTTAGAGGATAGCCCACCAGTCTTTTTGTTAACCTAGGGCGCCCAGGGTATTTGGGAGTTTAGAGCTTGGGGGATAGCCCACCAGTTTTTCCGTTGACCTCGGGCGCCCAGAGTTTTAGGAGGTTCAAAGCTTGGGGGATAGCCGACCAGTTTTTTTGTTGAACTCGGACGCCCAGAGTATTTGGGGGTTCAAAGCTTGGGGGATAGCCGACCAGTTTTTTTGTTGAACTCGGGCGCCCAGAGTTTTGGGAGGTTCAAAGCTTGGGGGATAGCCAACCAGTTTTTCCGTTGACCTCGGGCGCACATGGTATTTGGAAGTTTGGAGCTTAGAGGATAGCCCACCAGTCTTTTTGTTGACCTCGGGCGCCCAGGGTATTTGGGGGTTTAAAGCTTGGGAGATAGCCCACCAGTCTTTTTGTTGAACTCGGGCGCCCAGAGTTTTGGGAGGTTCAAAGCTTGGGGGATATCCAACCAGTTTTTTTGTTGAACTCGGACGCCCAGAGTATTTGGGGGTTTAAAGCTTGGGTGATAGCTGACAAGTTTTTTTGTTGAACTCTGTCGCCCAGGGTATTTGGGGGTTTAGAGCTTGGGGGATAGCCGACTAGTTTTTTCGTTGAACTCGGCCGCCCATGGTATTTGGGAGTTTGGAGCTTAGAGGATAGCCCACCAGTCTTTTTGTTGAACTCGGGCGCCCAGAGTTTTAGGAGGTTCAAAGCTTGGGGGATAGCCAACCAGTTTTTTTGTTGACCTCGGGCGCCCAGGGTATTTGGGGGTTTAAAGCTTGGGGGATAGCCAACCAGTTTTTTTGTTGAACTCGGACGCCCAGAGTTTTGGGAGGTTCAAAGCTTGGGGGATAGCCAACCAGTTTTTCCGTTGACCTCGGGCGCACATGGTATTTGGAAGTTTGGAGCTTAGAGGATAGCCAACCAGTTTTTTTGTTGAACTCGGACGCCCAGAGTATTTGGGGGTTTAAAGCTTGGGTGATAGCTGACAAGTTTTTTTGTTGAACTCTGTCGCCCAGGGTATTTGGGGGTTTAGAGCTTGGGGGATAGCCGACTAGTTTTTTCGTTGAACTCGGTCGCCCATGGTATTTGGGAGTTTGGAGCTTAGAGGATAGCCCACCAGTCTTTTTGTTGAACTCGGGCGCCCAGAGTTTTAGGAGGTTCAAAGCTTGGGGGATAGCCAACCAGTTTTTTTGTTGACCTCGGGCGCCCAGGGTATTTGGGGGTTTAAAGCTTGGGGGATAGCCAACCAGTTTTTTTGTTGAACTCGGGCGCCCAGAGTTTTGGGAGGTTCAAAGCTTGGGGGATAGCCAACCAGTTTTTCCGTTGACCTCGGGCGCACATGGTATTTGGAAGTTTGGAGCTTAGAGGATAGCCAACCAGTTTTTTTGTTGAACTCGGACGCCCAGAGTATTTGGGGGTTTAAAGCTTGGGTGATAGCTGACAAGTTTTTTTGTTGAACTCTGTCGCCCAGGGTATTTGGGGGTTTAGAGCTTGGGGGATAGCCGACTAGTTTTTTCGTTGAACTCGGTCGCCCATGGTATTTGGGAGTTTGGAGCTTAGAGGATAGCCCACCAGTCTTTTTGTTGAACTCGGGCGCCCAGAGTTTTAGGAGGTTCAAAGCTTGGGGGATAGCCAACCAGTTTTTTTGTTGACCTCGGGCGCACATGGTATTTGGAAGTTTGGAGCTTAGAGGATAGCCCACCAGTCTTTTTGTTGACCTCGGGCGCCCAGGGTATTTGGGGGTTTAAAGCTTGGGAGATAGCCCACCAGTCTTTTTGTTGAACTCGGGCGCCCAGAGTTTTGGGAGGTTCAAAGCTTGGGGGATAGCCAACCAGTTTTTTTGTTGAACTCGGACGCCCAGAGTATTTGGGGGTTTAAAGCTTGGGTGATAGCTGACCAGTTTTTTTGTTGAACTCGGGCGCCCAGAGTTTTGGGAGGTTCAAAGCTTGGGGGATAGCCAACCAGTTTTTCCGTTGACCTCGGGCGCACATGGTATTTGGAAGTTTGGAGCTTAGAGGATAGCCCACCAGTCTTTTTGTTGACCTAGGGCGCCCAGGGTATTTGGGAGTTTAGAGCTTGGGGGATAGCCCACCAGTTTTTCCGTTGACCTCGGGCGCCCAGAGTTTTAGGAGGTTCAAAGCTTGGGGGATAGCCGACCAGTTTTTTTGTTGAACTCGGACGCCCAGAGTATTTGGGGGTTCAAAGCTTGGGGGATAGCCGAGCAGTTTTTTTGTTGAACTCGGGCGCCCAGAGTTTTGGGAGGTTCAAAGCTTGGGGGATAGCCAACCAGTTTTTCCGTTGACCTCGGGCGCACATGGTATTTGGAAGTTTGGAGCTTAGAGGATAGCCCACCAGTCTTTTTGTTGACCTCGGGCGCCCAGGGTATTTGGGGGTTTAAAGCTTGGGAGATAGCCCACCAGTCTTTTTGTTGAACTCGGGCGCCCAGAGTTTTGGGAGGTTCAAAGCTTGGGGGATATCCAACCAGTTTTTTTGTTGAACTCGGACGCCCAGAGTATTTGGGGGTTTAAAGCTTGGGTGATAGCTGACCAGTCTTTTTGTTGAACTCTGTCGCCCAGGGTATTTGGGGGTTTAAAGCTTGGGAGATAGCCCACCAGTCTTTTTGTTGAACTCGGGCGCCCAGAGTTTTGGGAGGTTCAAAGCTTGGGGGATAGCCAACCAGTTTTTTTGTTGAACTCGGACGCCCAGAGTATTTGGGGGTTTAAAGCTTGGGTGATAGCTGACCAGTTTTTTTGTTGAACTCGGGCGCCCAGAGTTTTGGGAGGTTCAAAGCTTGGGGGATAGCCAACCAGTTTTTCCGTTGACCTCGGGCGCACATGGTATTTGGAAGTTTGGAGCTTAGAGGATAGCCCACCAGTCTTTTTGTTAACCTAGGGCGCCCAGGGTATTTGGGAGTTTAGAGCTTGGGGGATAGCCCACCAGTTTTTCCGTTGACCTCGGGCGCCCAGAGTTTTAGGAGGTTCAAAGCTTGGGGGATAGCCGACCAGTTTTTTTGTTGAACTCGGACGCCCAGAGTATTTGGGGGTTCAAAGCTTGGGGGATAGCCGACCAGTTTTTTTGTTGAACTCGGGCGCCCAGAGTTTTGGGAGGTTCAAAGCTTGGGGGATAGCCAACCAGTTTTTTTGTTGAACTCGGACGCCCAGAGTATTTGGAAGTTTGGAGCTTAGAGGATAGCCCACCAGTCTTTTTGTTAACCTAGGGCGCCCAGGGTATTTGGGAGTTTAGAGCTTGGGGGATAGCCCACCAGTTTTTCCGTTGACCTCGGGCGCCCAGAGTTTTAGGAGGTTCAAAGCTTGGGGGATAGCCGACCAGTTTTTTTGTTGAACTCGGACGCCCAGAGTATTTGGGGGTTCAAAGCTTGGGGGATAGCCGACCAGTTTTTTTGTTGAACTCGGGCGCCCAGAGTTTTGGGAGGTTCAAAGCTTGGGGGATAGCCAACCAGTTTTTCCGTTGACCTCGGGCGCACATGGTATTTGGAAGTTTGGAGCTTAGAGGATAGCCCACCAGTCTTTTTGTTGACCTCGGGCGCCCAGGGTATTTGGGGGTTTAAAGCTTGGGAGATAGCCCACCAGTCTTTTTGTTGAACTCGGGCGCCCAGAGTTTTGGGAGGTTCAAAGCTTGGGGGATAGCCAACCAGTTTTTTTGTTGAACTCGGACGCCCAGAGTATTTGGGGGTTTAAAGCTTGGGTGATAGCTGACCAGTTTTTTTGTTGAACTCGGGCGCCCAGAGTTTTGGGAGGTTCAAAGCTTGGGGGATAGCCAACCAGTTTTTCCGTTGACCTCGGGCGCACATGGTATTTGGAAGTTTGGAGCTTAGAGGATAGCCCACCAGTCTTTTTGTTGACCTAGGGCGCCCAGGGTATTTGGGAGTTTAGAGCTTGGGGGATAGCCCACCAGTTTTTCCGTTGACCTCGGGCGCCCAGAGTTTTAGGAGGTTCAAAGCTTGGGGGATAGCCGACCAGTTTTTTTGTTGAACTCGGACGCCCAGAGTATTTGGGGGTTCAAAGCTTGGGGGATAGCCGACCAGTTTTTTTGTTGAACTCGGGCGCCCAGAGTTTTGGGAGGTTCAAAGCTTGGGGGATAGCCAACCAGTTTTTCCGTTGACCTCGGGCGCACATGGTATTTGGAAGTTTGGAGCTTAGAGGATAGCCCACCAGTCTTTTTGTTGACCTCGGGCGCCCAGGGTATTTGGGGGTTTAAAGCTTGGGAGATAGCCCACCAGTCTTTTTGTTGAACTCGGGCGCCCAGAGTTTTGGGAGGTTCAAAGCTTGGGGGATAGCCAACCAGTTTTTTTGTTGAACTCGGACGCCCAGAGTATTTGGGGGTTTAAAGCTTGGGTGATAGCTGACCAGTTTTTTTGTTGAACTCGGGCGCCCAGAGTTTTGGGAGGTTCAAAGCTTGGGGGATAGCCAACCAGTTTTTTTGTTGAACTCGGACGCCCAGAGTATTTGGGGGTTTAAAGCTTGGGTGATAGCTGACCAGTTTTTTTGTTGAACTCGGGCGCCCAGAGTTTTGGGAGGTTCAAAGCTTGGGGGATAGCCAACCAGTTTTTCCGTTGACCTCGGGCGCACATGGTATTTGGAAGTTTGGAGCTTAGAGGATAGCCCACCAGTCTTTTTGTTGACCTAGGGCGCCCAGGGTATTTTGGAGTTTAGAGCTTGGGGGATAGCCCACCAGTTTTTCCGTTGACCTCGGGCGCCCAGAGTTTTAGGAGGTTCAAAGCTTGGGGGATAGCCGACCAGTTTTTTTGTTGAACTCGGACGCCCAGAGTATTTGGGGGTTCAAAGCTTGGGGGATAGCCGACCAGTTTTTTTGTTGAACTCGGGCGCCCAGAGTTTTGGGAGGTTCAAAGCTTGGGGGATAGCCAACCAGTTTTTCCGTTGACCTCGGGCGCACATGGTATTTGGAAGTTTGGAGCTTAGAGGATAGCCCACCAGTCTTTTTGTTGACCTCGGGCGCCCAGGGTATTTGGGGGTTTAAAGCTTGGGAGATAGCCCACCAGTCTTTTTGTTGAACTCGGGCGCCCAGAGTTTTGGGAGGTTCAAAGCTTGGGGGATAGCCAACCAGTTTTTTTGTTGAACTCGGACGCCCAGAGTATTTGGGGGTTTAAAGCTTGGGTGATAGCTGACCAGTTTTTTTGTTGAACTCGGGCGCCCAGAGTTTTGGGAGGTTCAAAGCTTGGGGGATAGCCAACCAGTTTTTCCGTTGACCTCGGGCGCACATGGTATTTGGAAGTTTGGAGCTTAGAGGATAGCCCACCAGTCTTTTTGTTGACCTAGGGCGCCCAGGGTATTTGGGAGTTTAGAGCTTGGGGGATAGCCCACCAGTTTTTCCGTTGACCTCGGGCGCCCAGAGTTTTAGGAGGTTCAAAGCTTGGGGGATAGCCGACCAGTTTTTTTGTTGAACTCGGACGCCCAGAGTATTTGGGGGTTCAAAGCTTGGGGGATAGCCGAGCAGTTTTTTTGTTGAACTCGGGCACCCAGAGTTTTGGGAGGTTCAAAGCTTGGGGGATAGCCAACCAGTTTTTCCGTTGACCTCGGGCGCACATGGTATTTGGAAGTTTGGAGCTTAGAGGATAGCCCACCAGTCTTTTTGTTGACCTCGGGCGCCCAGGGTATTTGGGGGTTTAAAGCTTGGGAGATAGCTCACCAGTCTTTTTGTTGAACTCGGGCGCCCAGAGTTTTGGGAGGTTCAAAGCTTGGGGGATATCCAACCAGTTTTTTTGTTGAACTCGGACGCCCAGAGTATTTGGGGGTTTAAAGCTTGGGTGATAGCTGACCAGTCTTTTTGTTGAACTCTGTCGCCCAGGGTATTTGGGGGTTTAAAGCTTGGGAGATAGCCCACCAGTCTTTTTGTTGAACTCGGGCGCCCAGAGTTTTGGGAGGTTCAAAGCTTGGGGGATAGCCAACCAGTTTTTTTGTTGAACTCGGACGCCCAGAGTATTTGGGGGTTTAAAGCTTGGGTGATAGCTGACCAGTTTTTTTGTTGAACTCGGGCGCCCAGAGTTTTGGGAGGTTCAAAGCTTGGGGGATAGCCAACCAGTTTTTCCGTTGACCTCGGGCGCACATGGTATTTGGAAGTTTGGAGCTTAGAGGATAGCCCACCAGTCTTTTTGTTAACCTAGGGCGCCCAGGGTATTTGGGAGTTTAGAGCTTGGGGGATAGCCCACCAGTTTTTCCGTTGACCTCGGGCGCCCAGAGTTTTAGGAGGTTCAAAGCTTGGGGGATAGCCGACCAGTTTTTTTGTTGAACTCGGACGCCCAGAGTATTTGGGGGTTCAAAGCTTGGGGGATAGCCGACCAGTTTTTTTGTTGAACTCGGGCGCCCAGAGTTTTGGGAGGTTCAAAGCTTGGGGGATAGCCAACCAGTTTTTCCGTTGACCTCGGGCGCACATGGTATTTGGAAGTTTGGAGCTTAGAGGATAGCCCACCAGTCTTTTTGTTGACCTCGGGCGCCCAGGGTATTTGGGGGTTTAAAGCTTGGGAGATAGCCCACCAGTCTTTTTGTTGAACTCGGGCGCCCAGAGTTTTGGGAGGTTCAAAGCTTGGGGGATATCCAACCAGTTTTTTTGTTGAACTCGGACGCCCAGAGTATTTGGGGGTTTAATACTTGGGTGATAGCTGACAAGTTTTTTTGTTGAACTCTGTCGCCCAGGGTATTTGGGGGTTTAGAGCTTGGGGGATAGCCGACTAGTTTTTTCGTTGAACTCGGCCGCCCATGGTATTTGGGAGTTTGGAGCTTAGAGGATAGCCCACCAGTCTTTTTGTTGAACTCGGGCGCCCAGAGTTTTAGGAGGTTCAAAGCTTGGGGGATAGCCAACCAGTTTTTTTGTTGACCTCGGGCGCCCAGGGTATTTGGGGGTTTAAAGCTTGGGGGATAGCCAACCAGTTTTTTTGTTGAACTCAGACGCCCAGGGTATTTGGGGGTATAGAGCTTGGGGGATAGCCGACCAGTTTTCTCGTTGACCTCGGGCGGGGAGGGTATTTGGGAGTTTAGAGCTTGGGGGATAGCCGACCAGTTTTCTCGTTGACCTTGGGCGGCCAGGGTACTTGGGAGTTTAGAGCTTGGGGGATAGTCGGCCAGTTTTCTCGTTGACCTCGGGCGCCCAGGGTATTTGGGAGTTTAGAGCTTAGAGGATAGCCCACCAGTCTTTTTGTTGACCTCGGGCGCCCAGGGTATTTGGGGGTTTAAAGCTTGGGAGATAGCCCACCAGTCTTTTTGTTGAACTCGGGCGCCCAGAGTTTTGGGAGGTTCAAAGCTTGGGGGATAGCCAACCAGTTTTTTTGTTGAACTCGGACGCCCAGAGTATTTGGGGGTTTAAAGCTTGGGTGATAGCTGACTAGTTTTTTTGTTGAACTCTGTCGCCCAGGGTATTTGGGGGTTTAGAGCTTGGGGGATAGCCGACTAGTTTTTTCGTTGAACTCGGTCGCCCATGGTATTTGGGAGTTTGGGGCTTAGAGGATAGCCCACCAGTCTTTTTGTTGAACTCGGGCGCCCAGAGTTTTAGGAGGTTCAAAGCTTGGGGGATAGCCGACCAGTTTTTTTGTTGAACTCGGGCGCCCAGAGTATTTGGGTGTTCAAAGCTTGGGGGATAGCCGACCAGTTTTTTTGTTGAACTCGGGCGCCCAGAGTTTTGGGAGGTTCAAAGCTTGGGGGATAGCCAACCAGTTTTTCCGTTGACCTCGGGCGCACATGGTATTTGGAAGTTTGGAGCTTAGAGGATAGCCCACCAGTCTTTTTGTTGACCTAGGGCGCCCAGGGTATTTGGGAGTTTAGAGCTTGGGGGATAGCCCACCAGTTTTTCCGTTGACCTCGGGCGCCCAGAGTTTTAGGAGGTTCAAAGCTTGGGGGATAGCCGACCAGTTTTTTTGTTGAACTCGGACGCCCAGAGTATTTGGGGGTTCAAAGCTTGGGGGATAGCCGACCAGTTTTTTTGTTGAACTCGGGCGCCCAGAGTTTTGGGAGGTTCAAAGCTTGGGGGATAGCCAACCAGTTTTTCCGTTGACCTCGGGCGCACATGGTATTTGGAAGTTTGGAGCTTAGAGGATAGCCCACCAGTCTTTTTGTTGACCTCGGGCGCCCAGGGTATTTGGGGGTTTAAAGCTTGGGAGATAGCCCACCAGTCTTTTTGTTGAACTCGGGCGCCCAGAGTTTTGGGAGGTTCAAAGCTTGGGGGATATCCAACCAGTTTTTTTGTTGAACTCGGACGCCCAGAGTATTTGGGAGTTTAAAGCTTGGGTGATAGCTGACCAGTCTTTTTGTTGAACTCTGTCGCCCAGGGTATTTGGGGGTTTAGAGCTTGGGGGATAGCCGACTAGTTTTTTCGTTGAACTCGGTCGCCCATGGTATTTGGGAGTTTGGAGCTTAGAGGATAGCCCACCAGTCTTTTTGTTGAACTCGGGCGCCCAGAGTTTTAGGAGGTTCAAAGCTTGGGGGATAGCCAACCAGTTTTTTTGTTGAACTCGGACGCCAGAGTATTTGGAAGTTTGGAGCTTAGAGGATAGCCCACCAGTCTTTTTGTTGACCTCGGGCGCCCAGGGTATTTGGGGGTTTAAAGCTTGGGAGATAGCCCACCAGTCTTTTTGTTGAACTCGGGCGCCCAGAGATTTGGGAGGTTCAAAGCTTGGGGGATATCCAACCAGTTTTTTTGTTGAACTCGGACGCCCAGAGTATTTGGGAGTTTAAAGCTTGGGTGATAGCTGACCAGTCTTTTTGTTGAACTCTGTCGCCCAGGGTATTTGGGGGTTTAGAGCTTGGGGGATAGCCGACTAGTTTTTTCGTTGAACTCGGTCGCCCATGGTATTTGGGAGTTTGGAGCTTAGAGGATAGCCCACCAGTCTTTTTGTTGAACTCGGGCGCCCAGAGTTTTAGGAGGTTCAAAGCTTGGGGGATAGCCAACCAGTTTTTTTGTTGAACTCGGACGCCAGAGTATTTGGGGGTTTAAAGCTTAGGTGATAGCTGACCAGTTTTTTTGTTGAACTCGGGCGCCCAGAGTTTTGGGAGGTTCAAAGCTTGGGGGATAGCCAACCAGTTTTTTTGTTGACCTCGGGCGCACATGGTATTTGGAAGTTTGGAGCTTAGAGGATAGCCCACCAGTCTTTTTGTTGACCTCGGGCGCCCAGGGTATTTGGGGGTTTAAAGCTTGGGAGATAGCCCACCAGTCTTTTTGTTGAACTCGGACGCCAGAGTATTTGGGGGTTTAGAGCTTGGGGGATAGCCGACTAGTTTTTTCGTTGAACTCGGTCGCCCATGGTATTTGGGAGTTTGGAGCTTAGAGGATAGCCCACCAGTCTTTTTGTTGAACTCGGGCGCCCAGAGTTTTAGGAGGTTCAAAGCTTGGGGGATAGCCAACCAGTTTTTTTGTTGACCTCGGGCGCACATGGTATTTGGAAGTTTGGAGCTTAGAGGATAGCCCACCAGTCTTTTTGTTGACCTCGGGCGCCCAGGGTATTTGGGGGTTTAAAGCTTGGGAGATAGCCCACCAGTCTTTTTGTTGAACTCGGGCGCCCAGAGATTTGGGAGGTTCAAAGCTTGGGGGATATCCAACCAGTTTTTTTGTTGAACTCGGACGCCCAGAGTATTTGGGAGTTTAAAGCTTGGGTGATAGCTGACCAGTCTTTTTGTTGAACTCTGTCGCCCAGGGTATTTGGGGGTTTAGAGCTTGGGGGATAGCCGACTAGTTTTTTCGTTGAACTCGGTCGCCCATGGTATTTGGGAGTTTGGAGCTTAGAGGATAGCCCACCAGTCTTTTTGTTGAACTCGGGCGCCCAGAGTTTTAGGAGGTTCAAAGCTTGGGGGATAGCCAACCAGTTTTTTTGTTGAACTCGGACGCCAGAGTATTTGGGGGTTTAAAGCTTGGGTGATAGCTGACCAGTTTTTTTGTTGAACTCGGGCGCCCAGAGTTTTGGGAGGTTCAAAGCTTGGGGGATAGCCAACCAGTTTTTTTGTTGACCTCGGGCGCACATGGTATTTGGAAGTTTGGAGCTTAGAGGATAGCCCACCAGTCTTTTTGTTGACCTCGGGCGCCCAGGGTATTTGAGGGTTTAAAGCTTGGGAGATAGCCCACCAGTTTTTTTGTTGAACTCGGACGCCAGAGTATTTGGGGGTTTAGAGCTTGGGGGATAGCCGACTAGTTTTTTCGTTGAACTCGGTCGCCCATGGTATTTGGGAGTTTGGAGCTTAGAGGATAGCCCACCAGTCTTTTTGTTGAACTCGGGCGCCCAGAGTTTTAGGAGGTTCAAAGCTTGGGGGATAGCCAACCAGTTTTTTTGTTGACCTCGGGCGCACATGGTATTTGGAAGTTTGGAGCTTAGAGGATAGCCCACCAGTCTTTTTGTTGACCTCGGGCGCCCAGGGTATTTGGGGGTTTAAAGCTTGGGAGATAGCCCACCAGTCTTTTTGTTGAACTCGGGCGCCCAGAGATTTGGGAGGTTCAAAGCTTGGGGGATATCCAACCAGTTTTTTTGTTGAACTCGGACGCCCAGAGTATTTGGGAGTTTAAAGCTTGGGTGATAGCTGACCAGTCTTTTTGTTGAACTCTGTCGCCCAGGGTATTTGGGGGTTTAGAGCTTGGGGGATAGCCGACCAGTTTTCTCGTTGACCTTGGGCGGCCAGGGTACTTGGGAGTTTAGAGCTTGGGGGATAGTCGGCCAGTTTTCTCGTTGACCTCGGGCGCCCAGGGTATTTGGGAGTTTAGAGCTTAGAGGATAGCCCACCAGTCTTTTTGTTGACCTCGGGCGCCCAGGGTATTTGGGGGTTTAAAGCTTGGGAGATAGCCCACCAGTCTTTTTGTTGAACTCGGGCGCCCAGAGTTTTGGGAGGTTCAAAGCTTGGGGGATAGCCAACCAGTTTTTTTGTTGAACTCGGACGCCCAGAGTATTTGGGGGTTTAAAGCTTGGGTGATAGCTGACTAGTTTTTTTGTTGAACTCTGTCGCCCAGGGTATTTGGGGGTTTAGAGCTTGGGGGATAGCCGACTAGTTTTTTCGTTGAACTCGGTCGCCCATGGTATTTGGGAGTTTGGGGCTTAGAGGATAGCCCACCAGTCTTTTTGTTGAACTCGGGCGCCCAGAGTTTTAGGAGGTTCAAAGCTTGGGGGATAGCCGACCAGTTTTTTTGTTGAACTCGGGCGCCCAGAGTATTTGGGTGTTCAAAGCTTGGGGGATAGCCGACCAGTTTTTTTGTTGAACTCGGGCGCCCAGAGTTTTGGGAGGTTCAAAGCTTGGGGGATAGCCAACCAGTTTTTCCGTTGACCTCGGGCGCACATGGTATTTGGAAGTTTGGAGCTTAGAGGATAGCCCACCAGTCTTTTTGTTGACCTAGGGCGCCCAGGGTATTTGGGAGTTTAGAGCTTGGGGGATAGCCCACCAGTTTTTCCGTTGACCTCGGGCGCCCAGAGTTTTAGGAGGTTCAAAGCTTGGGGGATAGCCGACCAGTTTTTTTGTTGAACTCGGACGCCCAGAGTATTTGGGGGTTCAAAGCTTGGGGGATAGCCGACCAGTTTTTTTGTTGAACTCGGGCGCCCAGAGTTTTGGGAGGTTCAAAGCTTGGGGGATAGCCAACCAGTTTTTCCGTTGACCTCGGGCGCACATGGTATTTGGAAGTTTGGAGCTTAGAGGATAGCCCACCAGTCTTTTTGTTGACCTCGGGCGCCCAGGGTATTTGGGGGTTTAAAGCTTGGGAGATAGCCCACCAGTCTTTTTGTTGAACTCGGGCGCCCAGAGTTTTGGGAGGTTCAAAGCTTGGGGGATATCCAACCAGTTTTTTTGTTGAACTCGGACGCCCAGAGTATTTGGGAGTTTAAAGCTTGGGTGATAGCTGACCAGTCTTTTTGTTGAACTCTGTCGCCCAGGGTATTTGGGGGTTTAGAGCTTGGGGGATAGCCGACTAGTTTTTTCGTTGAACTCGGTCGCCCATGGTATTTGGGAGTTTGGAGCTTAGAGGATAGCCCACCAGTCTTTTTGTTGAACTCGGGCGCCCAGAGTTTTAGGAGGTTCAAAGCTTGGGGGATAGCCAACCAGTTTTTTTGTTGAACTCGGACGCCAGAGTATTTGGAAGTTTGGAGCTTAGAGGATAGCCCACCAGTCTTTTTGTTGACCTCGGGCGCCCAGGGTATTTGGGGGTTTAAAGCTTGGGAGATAGCCCACCAGTCTTTTTGTTGAACTCGGGCGCCCAGAGATTTGGGAGGTTCAAAGCTTGGGGGATATCCAACCAGTTTTTTTGTTGAACTCGGACGCCCAGAGTATTTGGGAGTTTAAAGCTTGGGTGATAGCTGACCAGTCTTTTTGTTGAACTCTGTCGCCCAGGGTATTTGGGGGTTTAGAGCTTGGGGGATAGCCGACTAGTTTTTTCGTTGAACTCGGTCGCCCATGGTATTTGGGAGTTTGGAGCTTAGAGGATAGCCCACCAGTCTTTTTGTTGAACTCGGGCGCCCAGAGTTTTAGGAGGTTCAAAGCTTGGGGGATAGCCAACCAGTTTTTTTGTTGAACTCGGACGCCAGAGTATTTGGGGGTTTAAAGCTTAGGTGATAGCTGACCAGTTTTTTTGTTGAACTCGGGCGCCCAGAGTTTTGGGAGGTTCAAAGCTTGGGGGATAGCCAACCAGTTTTTTTGTTGACCTCGGGCGCACATGGTATTTGGAAGTTTGGAGCTTAGAGGATAGCCCACCAGTCTTTTTGTTGACCTCGGGCGCCCAGGGTATTTGGGGGTTTAAAGCTTGGGAGATAGCCCACCAGTCTTTTTGTTGAACTCGGACGCCAGAGTATTTGGGGGTTTAGAGCTTGGGGGATAGCCGACTAGTTTTTTCGTTGAACTCGGTCGCCCATGGTATTTGGGAGTTTGGAGCTTAGAGGATAGCCCACCAGTCTTTTTGTTGAACTCGGGCGCCCAGAGTTTTAGGAGGTTCAAAGCTTGGGGGATAGCCAACCAGTTTTTTTGTTGACCTCGGGCGCACATGGTATTTGGAAGTTTGGAGCTTAGAGGATAGCCCACCAGTCTTTTTGTTGACCTCGGGCGCCCAGGGTATTTGGGGGTTTAAAGCTTGGGAGATAGCCCACCAGTCTTTTTGTTGAACTCGGGCGCCCAGAGATTTGGGAGGTTCAAAGCTTGGGGGATATCCAACCAGTTTTTTTGTTGAACTCGGACGCCCAGAGTATTTGGGAGTTTAAAGCTTGGGTGATAGCTGACCAGTCTTTTTGTTGAACTCTGTCGCCCAGGGTATTTGGGGGTTTAGAGCTTGGGGGATAGCCGACTAGTTTTTTCGTTGAACTCGGTCGCCCATGGTATTTGGGAGTTTGGAGCTTAGAGGATAGCCCACCAGTCTTTTTGTTGAACTCGGGCGCCCAGAGTTTTAGGAGGTTCAAAGCTTGGGGGATAGCCAACCAGTTTTTTTGTTGAACTCGGACGCCAGAGTATTTGGGGGTTTAAAGCTTGGGTGATAGCTGACCAGTTTTTTTGTTGAACTCGGGCGCCCAGAGTTTTGGGAGGTTCAAAGCTTGGGGGATAGCCAACCAGTTTTTTTGTTGACCTCGGGCGCACATGGTATTTGGAAGTTTGGAGCTTAGAGGATAGCCCACCAGTCTTTTTGTTGACCTCGGGCGCCCAGGGTATTTGAGGGTTTAAAGCTTGGGAGATAGCCCACCAGTTTTTTTGTTGAACTCGGACGCCAGAGTATTTGGGGGTTTAGAGCTTGGGGGATAGCCGACTAGTTTTTTCGTTGAACTCGGTCGCCCATGGTATTTGGGAGTTTGGAGCTTAGAGGATAGCCCACCAGTCTTTTTGTTGAACTCGGGCGCCCAGAGTTTTAGGAGGTTCAAAGCTTGGGGGATAGCCAACCAGTTTTTTTGTTGACCTCGGGCGCACATGGTATTTGGAAGTTTGGAGCTTAGAGGATAGCCCACCAGTCTTTTTGTTGACCTCGGGCGCCCAGGGTATTTGGGGGTTTAAAGCTTGGGAGATAGCCCACCAGTCTTTTTGTTGAACTCGGGCGCCCAGAGATTTGGGAGGTTCAAAGCTTGGGGGATATCCAACCAGTTTTTTTGTTGAACTCGGACGCCCAGAGTATTTGGGAGTTTAAAGCTTGGGTGATAGCTGACCAGTCTTTTTGTTGAACTCTGTCGCCCAGGGTATTTGGGGGTTTAGAGCTTGGGGGATAGCCGACTAGTTTTTTCGTTGAACTCGGTCGCCCATGGTATTTGGGAGTTTGGAGCTTAGAGGATAGCCCACCAGTCTTTTTGTTGAACTCGGGCGCCCAGAGTTTTAGGAGGTTCAAAGCTTGGGGGATAGCCAACCAGTTTTTTTGTTGAACTCGGACGCCAGAGTATTTGGGGGTTTAAAGCTTGGGTGATAGCTGACCAGTTTTTTTGTTGAACTCGGGCGCCCAGAGTTTTGGGAGGTTCAAAGCTTGGGGGATAGCCAACCAGTTTTTCCGTTGACCTCGGGCGCACATGGTATTTGGAAGTTTGGAGCTTAGAGGATAGCCAACCAGTTTTTTTGTTGAACTCGGACGCCCAGAGTATTTGGGGGTTTAAAGCTTGGGTGATAGCTGACAAGTTTTTTTGTTGAACTCTGTCGCCCAGGGTATTTGGGGGTTTAGAGCTTGGGGGATAGCCGACTAGTTTTTTCGTTGAACTCGGTCGCCCATGGTATTTGGGAGTTTGGAGCTTAGAGGATAGCCCACCAGTCTTTTTGTTGAACTCGGGCGCCCAGAGTTTTAGGAGGTTCAAAGCTTGGGGGATAGCCAACCAGTTTTTTTGTTGACCTCGGGCGCACATGGTATTTGGAAGTTTGGAGCTTAGAGGATAGCCCACCAGTCTTTTTGTTGACCTCGGGCGCCCAGGGTATTTGGGGGTTTAAAGCTTGGGGGATAGCCCACCAGTTTTTCCGTTGACCTCGGGCGCCCAGAGTTTTAGGAGGTTCAAAGCTTGGGGGATAGCCGACCAGTTTTTTTGTTGAACTCGGACGCCCAGAGTATTTGGGGGTTCAAAGCTTGGGGGATAGCCGACCAGTTTTTTTGTTGAACTCGGGCGCCCAGAGTTTTGGGAGGTTCAAAGCTTGGGGGATAGCCAACCAGTTTTTTTGTTGAACTCGGACGCCCAGAGTATTTGGAAGTTTGGAGCTTAGAGGATAGCCCACCAGTCTTTTTGTTAACCTAGGGCGCCCAGGGTATTTGGGAGTTTAGAGCTTGGGGGATAGCCCACCAGTTTTTCCGTTGACCTCGGGCGCCCAGAGTTTTAGGAGGTTCAAAGCTTGGGGGATAGCCGACCAGTTTTTTTGTTGAACTCGGACGCCCAGAGTATTTGGGGGTTCAAAGCTTGGGGGATAGCCGACCAGTTTTTTTGTTGAACTCGGGCGCCCAGAGTTTTGGGAGGTTCAAAGCTTGGGGGATAGCCAACCAGTTTTTCCGTTGACCTCGGGCGCACATGGTATTTGGAAGTTTGGAGCTTAGAGGATAGCCCACCAGTCTTTTTGTTGACCTCGGGCGCCCAGGGTATTTGGGGGTTTAAAGCTTGGGAGATAGCCCACCAGTCTTTTTGTTGAACTCGGGCGCCCAGAGTTTTGGGAGGTTCAAAGCTTGGGGGATAGCCAACCAGTTTTTTTGTTGAACTCGGACGCCCAGAGTATTTGGGGGTTTAAAGCTTGGGTGATAGCTGACCAGTTTTTTTGTTGAACTCGGGCGCCCAGAGTTTTGGGAGGTTCAAAGCTTGGGGGATAGCCAACCAGTTTTTCCGTTGACCTCGGGCGCACATGGTATTTGGAAGTTTGGAGCTTAGAGGATAGCCCACCAGTCTTTTTGTTGACCTAGGGCGCCCAGGGTATTTGGGAGTTTAGAGCTTGGGGGATAGCCCACCAGTTTTTCCGTTGACCTCGGGCGCCCAGAGTTTTAGGAGGTTCAAAGCTTGGGGGATAGCCGACCAGTTTTTTTGTTGAACTCGGACGCCCAGAGTATTTGGGGGTTCAAAGCTTGGGGGATAGCCGACCAGTTTTTTTGTTGAACTCGGGCGCCCAGAGTTTTGGGAGGTTCAAAGCTTGGGGGATAGCCAACCAGTTTTTCCGTTGACCTCGGGCGCACATGGTATTTGGAAGTTTGGAGCTTAGAGGATAGCCCACCAGTCTTTTTGTTGACCTCGGGCGCCCAGGGTATTTGGGGGTTTAAAGCTTGGGAGATAGCCGACCAGTTTTTTCATTGACCACAGGCGCCCTTGGTATTTGGGAATTTGGAGCTTAGAGGATAGCCCACCAGTCTTTTTGTTGAACTCGGGCGCCCAGAGTATTTAAGGGTTGAAAGCTTGGGGGATAGCCGACCAGTTTTCTCGTTGACTTCGGACGCCCAGGGTATTCGGGGGTATAGAGCTTGGGAGATAGCCGACCAGTTTTCTCGTTGACCTCGGGCGGGGAGGGTATTTGGGAGTTTAGAGCTTGGGGGATAGCCGACGAGTTTTCTCGTTGACCTCGGGTGGCCAGGGTACTTGGGAGTTTAGAGCTTGGGGGATAGCCGACCAGTCTTTTTGTTTAACTCGCGCGCCCAGAGTATTAAGGGGTTTCAAGCTTGGAGGATAGCCGACCAGTTTTTCCGTTGAACTCGGACGCCCAGAGTATTTGGGGGTTTAAAGCTTGGGGGATAGCCAACCAGTTTTTCCGTTGACCTCGGGCGCCCAGGGTATTTGGGAGTTTAGAGCTTGGGGGATAGCCGACCAGTTTTTCCGTTGACCTCGGGCGCACATGGTATTTGGAAGTTTGGAGCTTAGAGGATGGCCCACCAGTCTTTTTGTTGACCTCGGGCGCCCAGGGTATTTGGGAGTTTAGAGCTTGGGGGATAGCCCACCAGTTTTTCCGTTGACCTCGGGCGCCCAGAGTTTTGGGAGGTTCAAAGCTTGAGGGATAGCCAACCAGTTTTTTTGTTGAACTCGGACGCCCAGAGTATTTGGGGGTTTAAAGCTTGGGTGATAGCTGACCAGTTTTTTTGTTAAACTCGGGCGCCCAGAGTTTTGGGAGGTTCAAAGCTTGGGGGATAGCCGACCAGTTTTTCCGTTGACCTCGGGCGCACATGGTATTTGGAAGTTTGGAGCTTAGAGGATAGCCCACCAGTTTTTCCGTTGACCTCGGGCGCACATGGTATTTGGAAGTTTGGAGCTTAGAGGATAGCCCACCAGTCTTTTTGTTGACCTCGGGCGCCCAGGGTATTTGGGAGTTTAGAGCTTGGGGGATAGCCCACCAGTTTTTCCGTTGACCTCGGGCGCACATGGTATTTGGAAGTTTGGAGCTTAGAGGATAGCCCACCAGTTTTTCCGTTGACCTCGGGCGCACATGGTATTTGGAAGTTTGGAGCTTAGAGGATAGCCCACCAGTCTTTTTGTTGACCTCGGGCGCCCAGGGTATTTGGGGGTTTAAAGCTTGGGAGATAGCCCACCAGTCTTTTTGTTGAACTCGGGCGCCCAGAGTTTTGGGAGGTTCAAAGCTTGGGGGATAGCCAACCAGTTTTTTTGTTGAACTCGGACGCCCAGAGTATTTGGGGGTTTAAAGCTTGGGTGATAGCTGACCAGTTTTTTTGTTGAACTCGGGCGCCCAGAGTTTTGGGAGGTTCAAAGCTTGGGGGATAGCCAACCAGTTTTTCCGTTGACCTCGGGCGCACATGGTATTTGGAATTTTGGAGCTTAGAGGATAGCCCACCAGTCTTTTTGTTGACCTAGGGCGCCCAGGGTATTTGGGAGTTTAGAGCTTGGGGGATAGCCCACCAGTTTTTCCGTTGACCTCGGGCGCCCAGAGTTTTAGGAGGTTCAAAGCTTGGGGGATAGCCGACCAGTTTTTTTGTTGAACTCGGACGCCCAGAGTATTTGGGGGTTCAAAACTTGGGGGATAGCCGACCAGTTTTTTTGATGAACTCGGGCGCCCAGAGTTTTGGGAGGTTCAAAGCTTGGGGGATAGCCAACCAGTTTTTCCGTTGACCTCGGGCGCACATGGTATTTGGAAGTTTGGAGCTTAGAGGATAGCCCACCAGTCTTTTTGTTGACCTCGGGCGCCCAGGGTATTTGGGGGTTTAAAGCTTGGGAGATAGCCCACCAGTCTTTTTGTTGAACTCGGGCGCCCAGAGTTTTGGGAGGTTCAAAGCTTGGGGGATATCCAACCAGTTTTTTTGTTGAACTCGGACGCCCAGAGTATTTGGGGGTTTAAAGCTTGGGTGATAGCTGACCAGTCTTTTTGTTGAACTCTGTCGCCCAGGGTATTTGGGGGTTTAGAGCTTGGGGGATAGCCGACTAGTTTTTTCGTTGAACTCGGTCGCCCATGGTATTTGGGAGTTTGGAGCTTAGAGGATAGCCCACCAGTCTTTTTGTTGAACTCGGGCGCCCAGAGTTTTAGGAGGTTCAAAGCTTGGGGGATAGCCAACCAGTTTTTTTGTTGAACTCGGACGCCAGAGTATTTGGGGGTTTAAAGCTTGGGTGATAGCTGACCAGTTTTTTTGTTGAACTCGGGCGCCCAGAGTTTTGGGAGGTTCAAAGCTTGGGGGATAGCCAACCAGTTTTTCCGTTGACCTCGGGCGCACATGGTATTTGGAAGTTTGGAGCTTAGAGGATAGCCAACCAGTTTTTTTGTTGAACTCGGACGCCAGAGTATTTGGGGGTTTAAAGCTTTGGTGATAGCTGACAAGTTTTTTTGTTGAACTCTGTCGCCCAGGGTATTTGGGGGTTTAGAGCTTGGGGGATAGCCGACTAGTTTTTTCGTTGAACTCGGTCGCCCATGGTATTTGGGAGTTTGGAGCTTAGAGGATAGCCCACCAGTCTTTTTGTTGAACTCGGGCGCCCAGAGTTTTAGGAGGTTCAAAGCTTGGGGGATAGCCAACCAGTTTTTCCGTTGACCTCGGGCGCACATGGTATTTGGAAGTTTGGAGCTTAGAGGATAGCCCACCAGTCTTTTTGTTGACCTCGGGCGCCCAGGGTATTTGGGGGTTTAAAGCTTGGGAGATAGCCCACCAGTCTTTTTGTTGAACTCGGGCGCCCAGAGATTTGGGAGGTTCAAAGCTTGGGGGATATCCAACCAGTTTTTTTGTTGAACTCGGACGCCCAGAGTATTTGGGAGTTTAAAGCTTGGGTGATAGCTGACCAGTCTTTTTGTTGAACTCTGTCGCCCAGGGTATTTGGGGGTTTAGAGCTTGGGGGATAGCCGACTAGTTTTTTCGTTGAACTCGGTCGCCCATGGTATTTGGGAGTTTGGAGCTTAGAGGATAGCCCACCAGTCTTTTTGTTGAACTCGGGCGCCCAGAGTTTTAGGAGGTTCAAAGCTTGGGGGATAGCCAACCAGTTTTTTTGTTGAACTCGGACGCCAGAGTATTTGGGGGTTTAAAGCTTGGGTGATAGCTGACCAGTTTTTTTGTTGAACTCGGGCGCCCAGAGTTTTGGGAGGTTCAAAGCTTGGGGGATAGCCAACCAGTTTTTTTGTTGACCTCGGGCGCACATGGTATTTGGAAGTTTGGAGCTTAGAGGATAGCCCACCAGTCTTTTTGTTGACCTCGGGCGCCCAGGGTATTTGGGGGTTTAAAGCTTGGGAGATAGCCCACCAGTCTTTTTGTTGAACTCGGACGCCAGAGTATTTGGGGGTTTAGAGCTTGGGGGATAGCCGACTAGTTTTTTCGTTGAACTCGGTCGCCCATGGTATTTGGGAGTTTGGAGCTTAGAGGATAGCCCACCAGTCTTTTTGTTGAACTCGGGCGCCCAGAGTTTTAGGAGGTTCAAAGCTTGGGGGATAGCCAACCAGTTTTTTTGTTGACCTCGGGCGCACATGGTATTTGGAAGTTTGGAGCTTAGAGGATAGCCCACCAGTCTTTTTGTTGACCTCGGGCGCCCAGGGTATTTGGGGGTTTAAAGCTTGGGAGATAGCCCACCAGTCTTTTTGTTGAACTCGGGCGCCCAGAGATTTGGGAGGTTCAAAGCTTGGGGGATATCCAACCAGTTTTTTTGTTGAACTCGGACGCCCAGAGTATTTGGGAGTTTAAAGCTTGGGTGATAGCTGACCAGTCTTTTTGTTGAACTCTGTCGCCCAGGGTATTTGGGGGTTTAGAGCTTGGGGGATAGCCGACTAGTTTTTTCGTTGAACTCGGTCGCCCATGGTATTTGGGAGTTTGGAGCTTAGAGGATAGCCCACCAGTCTTTTTGTTGAACTCGGGCGCCCAGAGTTTTAGGAGGTTCAAAGCTTGGGGGATAGCCAACCAGTTTTTTTGTTGAACTCGGACGCCAGAGTATTTGGGGGTTTAAAGCTTGGGTGATAGCTGACCAGTTTTTTTGTTGAACTCGGGCGCCCAGAGTTTTGGGAGGTTCAAAGCTTGGGGGATAGCCAACCAGTTTTTTTGTTGACCTCGGGCGCACATGGTATTTGGAAGTTTGGAGCTTAGAGGATAGCCCACCAGTCTTTTTGTTGACCTCGGGCGCCCAGGGTATTTGGGGGTTTAAAGCTTGGGAGATAGCCCACCAGTTTTTTTGTTGAACTCGGACGCCAGAGTATTTGGGGGTTTAGAGCTTGGGGGATAGCCGACTAGTTTTTTCGTTGAACTCGGTCGCCCATGGTATTTGGGAGTTTGGAGCTTAGAGGATAGCCCACCAGTCTTTTTGTTGAACTCGGGCGCCCAAAGTTTTAGGAGGTTCAAAGCTTGGGGGATAGCCAACCAGTTTTTTTGTTGACCTCGGGCGCACATGGTATTTGGAAGTTTGGAGCTTAGAGGATAGCCCACCAGTCTTTTTGTTGACCTCGGGCGCCCAGGGTATTTGGGGGTTTAAAGCTTGGGAGATAGCCCACCAGTCTTTTTGTTGAACTCGGGCGCCCAGAGTTTTGGGAGGTTCAAAGCTTGGGGGATAGCCAACCAGTTTTTTTGTTGAACTCGGACGCCCAGAGTATTTGGGGGTTTAAAGCTTGGGTGATAGCTGACCAGTTTTTTTGTTGAACTCGGGCGCCCAGAGTTTTGGGAGGTTCAAAGCTTGGGGGATAGCCAACCAGTTTTTCCGTTGACCTCGGGCGCACATGGTATTTGGAAGTTTGGAGCTTAGAGGATAGCCCACCAGTCTTTTTGTTGACCTAGGGCGCCCAGGGTATTTGGGAGTTTAGAGCTTGGGGGATAGCCCACCAGTTTTTCCGTTGACCTCGGGCGCCCAGAGTTTTAGGAGGTTCAAAGCTTGGGGGATAGCCGACCAGTTTTTTTGTTGAACTCGGACGCCCAGAGTATTTGGGGGTTCAAAGCTTGGGGGATAGCCGACCAGTTTTTTTGTTGAACTCGGGCGCCCAGAGTTTTGGGAGGTTCAAAGCTTGGGGGATAGCCAACCAGTTTTTCCGTTGACCTCGGGCGCACATGGTATTTGGAAGTTTGGAGCTTAGAGGATAGCCCACCAGTCTTTTTGTTGACCTCGGGCGCCCAGGGTATTTGGGGGTTTAAAGCTTGGGAGATAGCCCACCAGTCTTTTTGTTGAACTCGGGCGCCCAGAGTTTTGGGAGGTTCAAAGCTTGGGGGATAGCCAACCAGTTTTTTTGTTGAACTCGGACGCCCAGAGTATTTGGGGGTTTAAAGCTTGGGTGATAGCTGACCAGTTTTTTTGTTGAACTCGGGCGCCCAGAGTTTTGGGAGGTTCAAAGCTTGGGGGATAGCCAACCAGTTTTTCCGTTGACCTCGGGCGCACATGGTATTTGGAAGTTTGGAGCTTAGAGGATAGCCCACCAGTCTTTTTGTTGACCTCGGGCGCCCAGGGTATTTGGGGGTTTAAAGCTTGGGAGATAGCCCACCAGTTTTTTTGTTGACCTCGGACGCCCAGAGTATTTGGGGGTTTAAAGCTTGGGTGATAGCTGACCAGTGTTTTTGTTGAACTCTGTCGCCCAGGGTATTTGGGGGTTTAGAGCTTGGGGGATAGCCGACCAGTTTTTTCGTTGAACTCGGTCGCCCATGGTATTTGGGAGTTTGGAGCTTAGAGGATAGCCCACCAGTCTTTTTGTTGAACTCGGGCGCCCAGAGTATTTAGGGGTTTCAAGCTTGGGGGATAGCCGACCAGTTTTCTAGTTGACTTCGGACGCCCAGGGTATTTGGGGGTATAGAGCTTGGGGGATAGCCGACCAGTTTTCTCGTTGACCTCGGGCGGGGAGGGTATTTGGGAGTTTAGAGCTTGGGGGATAGCCGACCAGTTTTCTCGTTGACCTTGGGCGGCCAGGGTACTTGGGAGTTTAGAGCTTGGGGGATAGCCGACCAGTTTTTTCGTTGAACTCGGTCGCCCATGGTATTTGGGAGTTTAGAGCTTGGGGGATAGCCCACCAGTTTTTCCGTTGACCTCGGGCGCCCAGAGTTTTAGGAGGTTCAAAGCTTGGGGGATAGCCGACCAGTTTTTTTGTTGAACTCGGACGCCCAGAGTATTTGGGGGTTCAAAGCTTGGGGGATAGCCGAGCAGTTTTCTAGTTGACTTCGGACGCCCAGGGTATTTGGGGGTATAGAGCTTGGGGGATAGCCGACCAGTTTTCTAGTTGACTTCGGACGCCCAGGGTATTTGGGGGTATAGAGCTTGGGGGATAGCCGACCAGTTTTCTCGTTGACCTCGGGCGCCCAGAGTTTTAGGAGGTTCAAAGCTTGGGGGATAGCCCACCAGTCTTTTTGTTGAACTCGGGCGCCCAGAGTATTTGGGGGTTCAAAGCTTGGGGGATAGCCGAGCAGTTTTCTAGTTGACTTCGGACGCCCAGGGTATTTGGGGGTATAGAGCTTGGGGGATAGCCGACCAGTTTTCTAGTTGACTTCGGACGCCCAGGGTATTTGGGGGTATAGAGCTTGGGGGATAGCCGACCAGTTTTCTCGTTGACCTCGGGCGCCCAGAGTTTTAGGAGGTTCAAAGCTTGGGGGATAGCCCACCAGTCTTTTTGTTGAACTCGGGCGCCCAGAGTATTTAGGGGTTTCAAGCTTGGGGGATAGCCGACCAGTTTTCTAGTTGACTTCGGACGCCCAGGGTATTTGGGGGTATAGAGCTTGGGGGATAGCCGACCAGTTTTCTCGTTGACCTCGGGCGGGGAGGGTATTTGGGAGTTTAGAGCTTGGGGGATAGCCGACCAGTTTTTTTGTTGAACTCGGACGCCCAGAGTATTTGGGGGTTCAAAGCTTGGGGGATAGCCGAGCAGTTTTTTTGTTGAACTCGGACGCCCAGAGTATTTGGGGGTTCAAAGCTTGGGGGATAGCCGAGCAGTTTTCTAGTTGACTTCGGGCGCACATGGTATTTGGAAGTTTGGAGCTTAGAGGATAGCCCACCAGTCTTTTTGTTGACCTCGGGCGCCCAGGGTATTTGGGGGTTTAAAGCTTGGGAGATAGCCCACCAGTCTTTTTGTTGAACTCGGGCGCCCAGAGTTTTGGGAGGTTCAAAGCTTGGGGGATATCCAACCAGTTTTTTTGTTGAACTCGGACGCCCAGAGTATTTGGGGGTTTAAAGCTTGGGTGATAGCTGACCAGTCTTTTTGTTGAACTCTGTCGCCCAGGGTATTTGGGGGTTTAAAGCTTGGGAGATAGCCCACCAGTCTTTTTGTTGAACTCGGGCGCCCAGAGTTTTGGGAGGTTCAAAGCTTGGGGGATAGCCAACCAGTTTTTTTGTTGAACTCGGACGCCCAGAGTATTTGGGGGTTTAAAGCTTGGGTGATAGCTGACCAGTTTTTTTGTTGAACTCGGGCGCCCAGAGTTTTGGGAGGTTCAAAGCTTGGGGGATAGCCAACCAGTTTTTCCGTTGACCTCGGGCGCACATGGTATTTGGAAGTTTGGAGCTTAGAGGATAGCCCACCAGTCTTTTTGTTAACCTAGGGCGCCCAGGGTATTTGGGAGTTTAGAGCTTGGGGGATAGCCCACCAGTTTTTCCGTTGACCTCGGGCGCCCAGAGTTTTAGGAGGTTCAAAGCTTGGGGGATAGCCGACCAGTTTTTTTGTTGAACTCGGACGCCCAGAGTATTTGGGGGTTCAAAGCTTGGGGGATAGCCGACCAGTTTTTTTGTTGAACTCGGGCGCCCAGAGTTTTGGGAGGTTCAAAGCTTGGGGGATAGCCAACCAGTTTTTCCGTTGACCTCGGGCGCACATGGTATTTGGAAGTTTGGAGCTTAGAGGATAGCCCACCAGTCTTTTTGTTGACCTCGGGCGCCCAGGGTATTTGGGGGTTTAAAGCTTGGGAGATAGCCCACCAGTCTTTTTGTTGAACTCGGGCGCCCAGAGTTTTGGGAGGTTCAAAGCTTGGGGGATATCCAACCAGTTTTTTTGTTGAACTCGGACGCCCAGAGTATTTGGGGGTTTAAAGCTTGGGTGATAGCTGACAAGTTTTTTTGTTGAACTCTGTCGCCCAGGGTATTTGGGGGTTTAGAGCTTGGGGGATAGCCGACTAGTTTTTTCGTTGAACTCGGCCGCCCATGGTATTTGGGAGTTTGGAGCTTAGAGGATAGCCCACCAGTCTTTTTGTTGAACTCGGGCGCCCAGAGTTTTAGGAGGTTCAAAGCTTGGGGGATAGCCAACCAGTTTTTTTGTTGACCTCGGGCGCCCAGGGTATTTGGGGGTTTAAAGCTTGGGGGATAGCCAACCAGTTTTTTTGTTGAACTCGGACGCCCAGAGTATTTGGGGGTTTAAAGCTTGGGTGATAGCTGACCAGTGTTTTTGTTGAACTCTGTCGCCCAGGGTATTTGGGGGTTTAGAGCTTGGGGGATAGCCGACCAGTTTTTTCGTTGAACTCGGTCGCCCATGGTATTTGGGAGTTTGGAGCTTAGAGGATAGCCCACCAGTCTTTTTGTTGAACTCGGGCGCCCAGAGTATTTAGGGGTTTCAAGCTTGGGGGATAGCCGACCAGTTTTCTAGTTGACTTCGGACGCCCAGGGTATTTGGGGGTATAGAGCTTGGGGGATAGCCGACCAGTTTTCTCGTTGACCTCGGGCGGGGAGGGTATTTGGGAGTTTAGAGCTTGGGGGATAGCCGACCAGTTTTCTCGTTGACCTTGGGCGGCCAGGGTACTTGGGAGTTTAGAGCTTGGGGGATAGTCGGCCAGTTTTCTCGTTGACCTCGGGCGCCCAGGGTATTTGGGAGTTTAGAGCTTAGAGGATAGCCCACCAGTCTTTTTGTTGACCTCGGGCGCCCAGGGTATTTGGGGGTTTAAAGCTTGGGAGATAGCCCACCAGTCTTTTTGTTGAACTCGGGCGCCCAGAGTTTTGGGAGGTTCAAAGCTTGGGGGATAGCCAACCAGTTTTTTTGTTGAACTCGGACGCCCAGAGTATTTGGGGGTTTAAAGCTTGGGTGATAGCTGACTAGTTTTTTTGTTGAACTCTGTCGCCCAGGGTATTTGGGGGTTTAGAGCTTGGGGGATAGCCGACTAGTTTTTTCGTTGAACTCGGTCGCCCATGGTATTTGGGAGTTTGGGGCTTAGAGGATAGCCCACCAGTCTTTTTGTTGAACTCGGGCGCCCAGAGTTTTAGGAGGTTCAAAGCTTGGGGGATAGCCGACCAGTTTTTTTGTTGAACTCGGGCGCCCAGAGTATTTGGGTGTTCAAAGCTTGGGGGATAGCCGACCAGTTTTTTTGTTGAACTCGGGCGCCCAGAGTTTTGGGAGGTTCAAAGCTTGGGGGATAGCCAACCAGTTTTTCCGTTGACCTCGGGCGCACATGGTATTTGGAAGTTTGGAGCTTAGAGGATAGCCCACCAGTCTTTTTGTTGACCTCGGGCGCCCAGGGTATTTGGGGGTTTAAAGCTTGGGAGATAGCCCACCAGTCTTTTTGTTGAACTCGGGCGCCCAGAGTTTTGGGAGGTTCAAAGCTTGAGGGATAGCCAACCAGTTTTTTTGTTGAACTCGGACGCCCAGAGTATTTGGGGGTTTAAAGCTTGGGTGATAGCTGACCAGTTTTTTTGTTAAACTCGGGCGCCCAGAGTTTTGGGAGGTTCAAAGCTTGGGGGATAGCCAACCAGTTTTTCCGTTGACCTCGGGCGCACATGGTATTTGGAAGTTTGGAGCTTAGAGGATAGCCCACCAGTTTTTCCGTTGACCTCGGGCGCACATGGTATTTGGAAGTTTGGAGCTTAGAGGATAGCCCACCAGTCTTTTTGTTGACCTCGGGCGCCCAGGGTATTTGGGAGTTTAGAGCTTGGGGGATAGCCCACCAGTTTTTCCGTTGACCTCGGGCGCCCAGAGTTTTAGGAGGTTCAAAGCTTGGGGGATAGCCGACCAGTTTTTTTGTTGAACTCGGGCGCCCAGAGTTTTGGGAGGTTCAAAGCTTGAGGGATAGCCAACCAGTTTTTTTGTTGAACTCGGACGCCCAGAGTATTTGGGGGTTTAAAGCTTGGGTGATAGCTGACCAGTTTTTTTGTTAAACTCGGGCGCCCAGAGTTTTGGGAGGTTCAAAGCTTGGGGGATAGCCAACCAGTTTTTCCGTTGACCTCGGGCGCACATGGTATTTGGAAGTTTGGAGCTTAGAGGATAGCCCACCAGTCTTTTTGTTGACCTCGGGCGCCCAGGGTATTTGGGAGTTTAGAGCTTGGGGGATAGCCCACCAGTTTTTCCGTTGACCTCGGGCGCCCAGAGTTTTAGGAGGTTCAAAGCTTGGGGGATAGCCGACCAGTTTTTTTGTTGAACTCGGACGCCCAGAGTATTTGGGGGTTTAAAGCTTGGGTGATAGCTGACCAGTTTTTTTGTTGAACTCGGTCGCCCAGGGTATTTGGGGGTTTAGAGCTTGGGGGATAGCCGACCAGTTTTTTCGTTGAACTCGGTCGCCCAGAGTATTTGGGGGTTTAAAGCTTGAGGGATAGCCAACCAGTTTTCTCGTTGACTTCGGACGCCCAGGGTATTTGGGGGTTTAGAGCTTGGGTGATAGCTGACCAGTTTTTTTGTTGAACTCGGTCGCCCAGGGTATTTGGGGGTTTAGAGCTTGGGGGAAAGCCAACCAGTTTTTTCGTTGAACTCGGTTGCCCAGAGTATTTGGGGGTTTAAAGCTTGGGGGATAGCTGACCAGTTAGCTCGTTGACCTCGGGCGCCGAGGGTAGTTGGGGGTTCAAAGCTTGGGGGACAGCCGACCAGTTTTTCCGTTGACCTCGGGCGCCCATGGTATTTGGAAGTTTGGAGCTTAGAGGATAGCCCAGAAGTCTTTTTGTTGACCTCGGGCGCCCAGGTTATTTGGGGGATTAAAGCTTGGGAGATAGCCCACCAGTCTTTTTGTTGAACTCGGGCGCCCAGAGTTTTGGGAAGTTCAAAGCTTGGGTGATAGCTGACCAGTTTTTTTGGTGAACTCGGTCGCCCAGGGTATTTGAGGGTTTAGAGCTTGGGGGATAGCCGACCAGTTTTTTCGTTGAACTCGGTCGCCCAGAGTATTTGGGGGTTTAAAGCTTTGGGGATAGCTGACCAGTTTACTCGTTGACCTCGGGCGCCGAGGGTAGTTGGGGGTTTAAAGCTTGGGGGATAGCCGACCAGTTTTTTCATTGACCACAGGCGCCCATGGTATTTGGGAATTTGGAGCTTAGAGGATAGCCCACCAGTCTTTTTGTTGAACTCGGGCGCCCAGAGTATTTAAGGGTTGAAAGCTTGGGGGATAGCCGACCAGTTTTCTCGTTGACTTCGGACGCCCAGGGTATTCGGGGGTATAGAGCTTGGGAGATAGCCGACCAGTTTTCTCGTTGACCTCGGGCGGGGAGGGTATTTGGGAGTTTAGAGCTTGGGGGATAGCCGACGAGTTTTCTCGTTGACCTCGGGCGGGGAGGGTATTTGGGAGTTTAGAGCTTGGGGGATAGCCGACCAGTTTTCTCGTTGACCTTGGGCGGCCAGGGTACTTGGGAGTTTAGAGCTTGGGGGATAGTCGGCCAGTTTTCTCGTTGACCTCGGGCGCCCAGGGTATTTGGGAGTTTAGAGCTTAGAGGATAGCCCACCAGTCTTTTTGTTGACCTCGGGCGCCCAGGGTATTTGGGGGTTTAAAGCTTGGGAGATAGCCCACCAGTCTTTTTGTTGAACTCGGGCGCCCAGATTTTTGGGAGGTTCAAAGCTTGGGGGATAGCCAACCAGTTTTTCCGTTGACCTCGGGCGCACATGGTATTTGGAAGTTTGGAGCTTAGAGGATAGCCCACCAGTCTTTTTGTTGACCTCGGGCGCCCAGGGTATTTGGGGGTTTAAAGCTTGGGAGATAGCCCACCAGTCTTTTTGTTGAACTCGGGCGCCCAGAGTTTTGGGAGGTTCAAAGCTTGAGGGATAGCCAACCAGTTTTTTTGTTGAACTCGGACGCCCAGAGTATTTGGGGGATTAAAGCTTGGGTGATAGCTGACCAGTTTTTTTGTTAAACTAGGGCGCCCAGAGTTTTGGGAGGTTCAAAGCTTGGGGGATAGCCAACCAGTTTTTCCGTTGACCTCGGGCGCACATGGTATTTGGAAGTTTGGAGCTTAGAGGATAGCCCACCAGTTTTTCCGTTGACCTCGGGCGCACATGGTATTTGGAAGTTTGGAGCTTAGAGGATAGCCCACCAGTCTTTTTGTTGACCTCGGGCGCCCAGGGTATTTGGGAGTTTAGAGCTTGGGGGATAGCCCACCAGTTTTTCCGTTGACCTCGGGCGCCCAGAGTTTTAGGAGGTTCAAAGCTTGGGGGATAGCCGACCAGTTTTTTTGTTGAACTCGGACGCCCAGAGTATTTGGGGGTTTAAAGCTTGGGTGATAGCTGACCAGTTTTTTTGTTGAACTCGGTCGCCCAGGGTATTTGGGGGTTTAGAGCTTGGGGGATAGCCGACCAGTTTTTTCGTTGAACTCGGTCGCCCAGAGTATTTGGGGGTTTAAAGCTTGAGGGATAGCCAACCAGTTTTCTCGTTGACTTCGGACGCCCAGGGTATTTGGGGGTTTAGAGCTTGGGTGATAGCTGACCAGTTTTTTTGTTGAACTCGGTCGCCCAGGGTATTTGGGGGTTTAGAGCTTGGGGGAAAGCCAACCAGTTTTTTCGTTGAACTCGGTTGCCCAGAGTATTTGGGGGTTTAAAGCTTGGGGGATAGCTGACCAGTTAGCTCGTTGACCTCGGGCGCCGAGGGTAGTTGGGGGTTCAAAGCTTGGGGGACAGCCGACCAGTTTTTCCGTTGACCTCGGGCGCCCATGGTATTTGGAAGTTTGGAGCTTAGAGGATAGCCCAGAAGTCTTTTTGTTGACCTCGGGCGCCCAGGTTATTTGGGGGATTAAAGCTTGGGAGATAGCCCACCAGTCTTTTTGTTGAACTCGGGCGCCCAGAGTTTTGGGAAGTTCAAAGCTTGGGTGATAGCTGACCAGTTTTTTTGGTGAACTCGGTCGCCCAGGGTATTTGAGGGTTTAGAGCTTGGGGGATAGCCGACCAGTTTTTTCGTTGAACTCGGTCGCCCAGAGTATTTGGGGGTTTAAAGCTTTGGGGATAGCTGACCAGTTTACTCGTTGACCTCGGGCGCCGAGGGTAGTTGGGGGTTTAAAGCTTGGGGGATAGCCGACCAGTTTTTTCATTGACCACAGGCGCCCATGGTATTTGGGAATTTGGAGCTTAGAGGATAGCCCACCAGTCTTTTTGTTGAACTCGGGCGCCCAGAGTATTTAAGGGTTGAAAGCTTGGGGGATAGCCGACCAGTTTTCTCGTTGACTTCGGACGCCCAGGGTATTCGGGGGTATAGAGCTTGGGAGATAGCCGACCAGTTTTCTCGTTGACCTCGGGCGGGGAGGGTATTTGGGAGTTTAGAGCTTGGGGGATAGCCGACGAGTTTTCTCGTTGACCTCGGGCGGGGAGGGTATTTGGGAGTTTAGAGCTTGGGGGATAGCCGACCAGTTTTCTCGTTGACCTTGGGCGGCCAGGGTACTTGGGAGTTTAGAGCTTGGGGGATAGTCGGCCAGTTTTCTCGTTGACCTCGGGCGCCCAGGGTATTTGGGAGTTTAGAGCTTAGAGGATAGCCCACCAGTCTTTTTGTTGACCTCGGGCGCCCAGGGTATTTGGGGGTTTAAAGCTTGGGAGATAGCCCACCAGTCTTTTTGTTGAACTCGGGCGCCCAGAGTTTTGGGAGGTTCAAAGCTTGGGGGATAGCCAACCAGTTTTTCCGTTGACCTCGGGCGCACATGGTATTTGGAAGTTTGGAGCTTAGAGGATAGCCCACCAGTCTTTTTGTTGACCTCGGGCGCCCAGGGTATTTGGGGGTTTAAAGCTTGGGAGATAGCCCACCAGTCTTTTTGTTGAACTCGGGCGCCCAGAGTTTTGGGAAGTTCAAAGCTTGGGTGATAGCTGACCAGTTTTTTTGGTGAACTCGGTCGCCCAGGGTATTTGAGGGTTTAGAGCTTGGGGGATAGCCGACCAGTTTTTTCGTTGAACTCGGTCGCCCAGAGTATTTGGGGGTTTAAAGCTTTGGGGATAGCTGACCAGTTTACTCGTTGACCTCGGGCGCCGAGGGTAGTTGGGGGTTTAAAGCTTGGGGGATAGCCGACCAGTTTTTTCATTGACCACAGGCGCCCATGGTATTTGGGAATTTGGAGCTTAGAGGATAGCCCACCAGTCTTTTTGTTGAACTCGGGCGCCCAGAGTATTTAAGGGTTGAAAGCTTGGGGGATAGCCGACCAGTTTTCTCGTTGACTTCGGACGCCCAGGGTATTCGGGGGTATAGAGCTTGGGAGATAGCCGACCAGTTTTCTCGTTGACCTCGGGCGGGGAGGGTATTTGGGAGTTTAGAGCTTGGGGGATAGCCGACGAGTTTTCTCGTTGACCTCGGGCGGGGAGGGTATTTGGGAGTTTAGAGCTTGGGGGATAGCCGACCAGTTTTCTCGTTGACCTTGGGCGGCCAGGGTACTTGGGAGTTTAGAGCTTGGGGGATAGTCGGCCAGTTTTCTCGTTGACCTCGGGCGCCCAGGGTATTTGGGAGTTTAGAGCTTAGAGGATAGCCCACCAGTCTTTTTGTTGACCTCGGGCGCCCAGGGTATTTGGGGGTTTAAAGCTTGGGAGATAGCCCACCAGTCTTTTTGTTGAACTCGGGCGCCCAGAGTTTTGGGAGGTTCAAAGCTTGGGGGATAGCCAACCAGTTTTTCCGTTGACCTCGGGCGCACATGGTATTTGGAAGTTTGGAGCTTAGAGGATAGCCCACCAGTCTTTTTGTTGACCTCGGGCGCCCAGGGTATTTGGGGGTTTAAAGCTTGGGAGATAGCCCACCAGTCTTTTTGTTGAACTCGGGCGCCCAGAGTTTTGGGAGGTTCAAAGCTTGAGGGATAGCCAACCAGTTTTTTTGTTGAACTCGGACGCCCAGAGTATTTGGGGGTTTAAAGCTTGGGTGATAGCTGACCAGTTTTTTTGTTAAACTAGGGCGCCCAGAGTTTTGGGAGGTTCAAAGCTTGGGGGATAGCCAACCAGTTTTTCCGTTGACCTCGGGCGCACATGGTATTTGGAAGTTTGGAGCTTAGAGGATAGCCCACCAGTTTTTCCGTTGACCTCGGGCGCACATGGTATTTGGAAGTTTGGAGCTTAGAGGATAGCCCACCAGTCTTTTTGTTGACCTCGGGCGCCCAGGGTATTTGGGAGTTTAGAGCTTGGGGGATAGCCCACCAGTTTTTCCGTTGACCTCGGGCGCCCAGAGTTTTAGGAGGTTCAAAGCTTGGGGGATAGCCGACCAGTTTTTTTGTTGAACTCGGACGCCCAGAGTATTTGGGGGTTTAAAGCTTGGGTGATAGCTGACCAGTTTTTTTGTTGAACTCGGTCGCCCAGGGTATTTGGGGGTTTAGAGCTTGGGGGATAGCCGACCAGTTTTTTCGTTGAACTCGGTCGCCCAGAGTATTTGGGGGTTTAAAGCTTGAGGGATAGCCAACCAGTTTTCTCGTTGACTTCGGACGCCCAGGGTATTTGGGGGTTTAGAGCTTGGGTGATAGCTGACCAGTTTTTTTGTTGAACTCGGTCGCCCAGGGTATTTGGGGGTTTAGAGCTTGGGGGAAAGCCAACCAGTTTTTTCGTTTAACTCGGTTGCCCAGAGTATTTGGGGGTTTAAAGCTTGGGGGATAGCTGACCAGTTAGCTCGTTGACCTCGGGCGCCGAGGGTAGTTGGGGGTTCAAAGCTTGGGGGACAGCCGACCAGTTTTTCCGTTGACCTCGGGCGCCCATGGTATTTGGAAGTTTGGAGCTTAGAGGATAGCCCAGAAGTCTTTTTGTTGACCTCGGGCGCCCAGGTTATTTGGGGGATTAAAGCTTGGGAGATAGCCCACCAGTCTTTTTGTTGAACTCGGGCGCCCAGAGTTTTGGGAAGTTCAAAGCTTGGGTGATAGCTGACCAGTTTTTTTGGTGAACTCGGGCGCCCAGGGTATTTGGGGGTTTAAAGCTTGGGAGATAGCCCACCAGTCTTTTTGTTGAACTCGGGCGCCCAGAGTTTTGGGAGGTTCAAAGCTTGAGGGATAGCCAACCAGTTTTTTTGTTGAACTCGGACGCCCAGAGTATTTGGGGGTTTAAAGCTTGGGTGATAGCTGACCAGTTTTTTTGTTAAACTAGGGCGCCCAGAGTTTTGGGAGGTTCAAAGCTTGGGGGATAGCCAACCAGTTTTTCCGTTGACCTCGGGCGCACATGGTATTTGGAAGTTTGGAGCTTAGAGGATAGCCCACCAGTTTTTCCGTTGACCTCGGGCGCACATGGTATTTGGAAGTTTGGAGCTTAGAGGATAGCCCACCAGTCTTTTTGTTGACCTCGGGCGCCCAGGGTATTTGGGAGTTTAGAGCTTGGGGGATAGCCCACCAGTTTTTCCGTTGACCTCGGGCGCCCAGAGTTTTAGGAGGTTCAAAGCTTGGGGGATAGCCGACCAGTTTTTTTGTTGAACTCGGACGCCCAGAGTATTTGGGGGTTTAAAGCTTGGGTGATAGCTGACCAGTTTTTTTGTTGAACTCGGTCGCCCAGGGTATTTGGGGGTTTAGAGCTTGGGGGATAGCCGACCAGTTTTTTCGTTGAACTCGGTCGCCCAGAGTATTTGGGGGTTTAAAGCTTGAGGGATAGCCAACCAGTTTTCTCGTTGACTTCGGACGCCCAGGGTATTTGGGGGTTTAGAGCTTGGGTGATAGCTGACCAGTTTTTTTGTTGAACTCGGTCGCCCAGGGTATTTGGGGGTTTAGAGCTTGGGGGAAAGCCAACCAGTTTTTTCGTTTAACTCGGTTGCCCAGAGTATTTGGGGGTTTAAAGCTTGGGGGATAGCTGACCAGTTAGCTCGTTGACCTCGGGCGCCGAGGGTAGTTGGGGGTTCAAAGCTTGGGGGACAGCCGACCAGTTTTTCCGTTGACCTCGGGCGCCCATGGTATTTGGAAGTTTGGAGCTTAGAGGATAGCCCAGAAGTCTTTTTGTTGACCTCGGGCGCCCAGGTTATTTGGGGGATTAAAGCTTGGGAGATAGCCCACCAGTCTTTTTGTTGAACTCGGGCGCCCAGAGTTTTGGGAAGTTCAAAGCTTGGGTGATAGCTGACCAGTTTTTTTGGTGAACTCGGTCGCCCAGGGTATTTGAGGGTTTAGAGCTTGGGGGATAGCCGACCAGTTTTTTCGTTGAACTCGGTCGCCCAGAGTATTTGGGGGTTTAAAGCTTGGGGGATAGCTGACCAGTTTACTCGTTGACCTCGGGCGCCGAGGGTAGTTGGGGGTTTAAAGCTTGGGGGATAGCCGACCAGTTTTTTCATTGACCACAGGCGCCCATGGTATTTGGGAATTTGGAGCTTAGAGGATAGCCCACCAGTCTTTTTGTTGAACTCGGGCGCCCAGAGTATTTAAGGGTTGAAAGCTTGGGGGATAGCCGACCAGTTTTCTCGTTGACTTCGGACGCCCAGGGTATTCGGGGGTATAGAGCTTGGGAGATAGCCGACCAGTTTTCTCTTTGACCTCGGGCGGGGAGGGTATTTGGGAGTTTAGAGCTTGGGGGATAGCCAACCAGTTTTTTCGTTGAACTCGGTTGCCCAGAGTATTTGGGGGTTTAAAGCTTGGGGGATAGCTGACCAGTTAGCTCGTTGACCTCGGGCGCCGAGGGTAGTTGGGGGTTCAAAGCTTGGGGGACAGCCGACCAGTTTTTCCGTTGACCTCGGGCGCCCATGGTATTTGGAAGTTTGGAGCTTAGAGGATAGCCCAGAAGTCTTTTTGTTGACCTCGGGCGCCCAGGTTATTTGGGGGATTAAAGCTTGGGAGATAGCCCACCAGTCTTTTTGTTGAACTCGGGCGCCCAGAGTTTTGGGAAGTTCAAAGCTTATGTGATAGCTGACCAGTTTTTTTGGTGAACTCGGTCGCCCAGGGTATTTGAGGGTTTAGAGCTTGGGGGATAGCCGACCAGTTTTTTCGTTTAACTCGGTCGCCCAGAGTATTTGGGGGTTTAAAGCTTTGGGGATAGCTGACCAGTTTACTCGTTGACCTCGGGCGCCGAGGGTAGTTGGGGGTTTAAAGCTTGGGGGATAGCCGACCAGTTTTTTCATTGACCACAGGCGCCCATGGTATTTGGGAATTTGGAGCTTAGAGGATAGCCCACCAGTCTTTTTGTTGAACTCGGGCGCCCAGAGTATTTAAGGGTTGAAAGCTTGGGGGATAGCCGACCAGTTTTCTCGTTGACTTCGGACGCCCAGGGTATTCGGGGGTATAGAGCTTGGGAGATAGCCGACCAGTTTTCTCGTTGACCTCGGGCGGGGAGGGTATTTGGGAGTTTAGAGCTTGGGGGATAGCCGACGAGTTTTCTCGTTGACCTCGGGCGGGGAGGGTATTTGGGAGTTTAGAGCTTGGGGGATAGCCGACCAGTTTTCTCGTTGACCTTGGGCGGCCAGGGTACTTGGGAGTTTAGAGCTTGGGGGATAGTCGGCCAGTTTTCTCGTTGACCTCGGGCGCCCAGGGTATTTGGGAGTTTAGAGCTTAGAGGATAGCCCACCAGTCTTTTTGTTGACCTCGGGCGCCCAGGGTATTTGGGGGTTTAAAGCTTGGGAGATAGCCCACCAGTCTTTTTGTTGAACTCGGGCGCCCAGAGTTTTGGGAGGTTCAAAGCTTGGGGGATAGCCAACCAGTTTTTCCGTTGACCTCGGGCGCACATGGTATTTGGAAGTTTGGAGCTTAGAGGATAGCCCACCAGTCTTTTTGTTGACCTCGGGCGCCCAGAGTATTTAAGGGTTGAAAGCTTGGGGGATAGCCGACCAGTTTTCTCGTTGACTTCGGACGCCCAGGGTATTCGGGGGTATAGAGCTTGGGAGATAGCCGACCAGTTTTCTCGTTGACCTCGGGCGGGGAGGGTATTTGGGAGTTTAGAGCTTGGGGGATAGCCGACGAGTTTTCTCGTTGACCTCGGGCGGGGAGGGTATTTGGGAGTTTAGAGCTTGGGGGATAGCCGACCAGTTTTCTCGTTGACCTTGGGCGGCCAGGGTACTTGGGAGTTTAGAGCTTGGGGGATAGTCGGCCAGTTTTCTCGTTGACCTCGGGCGCCCAGGGTATTTGGGAGTTTAGAGCTTAGAGGATAGCCCACCAGTCTTTTTGTTGACCTCGGGCGCCCAGGGTATTTGGGGGTTTAAAGCTTGGGAGATAGCCCACCAGTCTTTTTGTTGAACTCGGGCGCCCAGAGTTTTGGGAGGTTCAAAGCTTGGGGGATAGCCAACCAGTTTTTCCGTTGACCTCGGGCGCACATGGTATTTGGAAGTTTGGAGCTTAGAGGATAGCCCACCAGTCTTTTTGTTGACCTCGGGCGCCCAGGGTATTTGGGGGTTTAAAGCTTGGGAGATAGCCCACCAGTCTTTTTGTTGAACTCGGACGCCCAGAGTATTTGGGGGTTTAAAGCTTGGGTGATAGCTGACCAGTTTTTTTGTTAAACTAGGGCGCCCAGAGTTTTGGGAGGTTCAAAGCTTGGGGGATAGCCAACCAGTTTTTCCGTTGACCTCGGGCGCACATGGTATTTGGAAGTTTGGAGCTTAGAGGATAGCCCACCAGTTTTTCCGTTGACCTCGGGCGCACATGGTATTTGGAAGTTTGGAGCTTAGAGGATAGCCCACCAGTCTTTTTGTTGACCTCGGGCGCCCAGGGTATTTGGGAGTTTAGAGCTTGGGGGATAGCCCACCAGTTTTTCCGTTGACCTCGGGCGCCCAGAGTTTTAGGAGGTTCAAAGCTTGGGGGATAGCCGACCAGTTTTTTTGTTGAACTCGGACGCCCAGAGTATTTGGGGGTTTAAAGCTTGGGTGATAGCTGACCAGTTTTTTTGTTGAACTCGGTCGCCCAGGGTATTTGGGGGTTTAGAGCTTGGGGGATAGCCGACCAGTTTTTTCGTTGAACTCGGTCGCCCAGAGTATTTGGGGGTTTAAAGCTTGAGGGATAGCCAACCAGTTTTCTCGTTGACTTCGGACGCCCAGGGTATTTGGGGGTTTAGAGCTTGGGTGATAGCTGACCAGTTTTTTTGTTGAACTCGGTCGCCCAGGGTATTTGGGGGTTTAGAGCTTGGGGGAAAGCCAACCAGTTTTTTCGTTGAACTCGGTTGCCCAGAGTATTTGGGGGTTTAAAGCTTGGGGGATAGCTGACCAGTTAGCTCGTTGACCTCGGGCGCCGAGGGTAGTTGGGGGTTCAAAGCTTGGGGGACAGCCGACCAGTTTTTCCGTTGACCTCGGGCGCCCATGGTATTTGGAAGTTTGGAGCTTAGAGGATAGCCCAGAAGTCTTTTTGTTGACCTCGGGCGCCCAGGTTATTTGGGGGATTAAAGCTTGGGAGATAGCCCACCAGTCTTTTTGTTGAACTCGGGCGCCCAGAGTTTTGGGAAGTTCAAAGCTTGGGTGATAGCTGACCAGTTTTTTTGGTGAACTCGGTCGCCCAGGGTATTTGAGGGTTTAGAGCTTGGGGGATAGCCGACCAGTTTTTTCGTTGAACTCGGTCGCCCAGAGTATTTGGGGGTTTAAAGCTTGGGGGATAGCTGACCAGTTTACTCGTTGACCTCGGGCGCCGAGGGTAGTTGGGGGTTTAAAGCTTGGGGGATAGCCGACCAGTTTTTTCATTGACCACAGGCGCCCATGGTATTTGGGAATTTGGAGCTTAGAGGATAGCCCACCAGTCTTTTTGTTGAACTCGGGCGCCCAGAGTATTTAAGGGTTGAAAGCTTGGGGGATAGCCGACCAGTTTTCTCGTTGACTTCGGACGCCCAGGGTATTCGGGGGTATAGAGCTTGGGAGATAGCCGACCAGTTTTCTCGTTGACCTCGGGCGGGGAGGGTATTTGGGAGTTTAGAGCTTGGGGGATAGCCGACGAGTTTTCTCGTTGACCTCGGGCGGGGAGGGTATTTGGGAGTTTAGAGCTTGGGGGATAGCCGACCAGTTTTCTCGTTGACCTTGGGCGGCCAGGGTACTTGGGAGTTTAGAGCTTGGGGGATAGTCGGCCAGTTTTCTCGTTGACCTCGGGCGCCCAGGGTATTTGGGAGTTTAGAGCTTAGAGGATAGCCCACCAGTCTTTTTGTTGACCTCGGGCGCCCAGGGTATTTGGGGGTTTAAAGCTTGGGAGATAGCCCACCAGTCTTTTTGTTGAACTCGGGCGCCCAGAGTTTTGGGAGGTTCAAAGCTTGGGAGATAGCCCACCAGTCTTTTTGTTGAACTCGGGCGCCCAGAGTTTTGGGAGTTTCAAAGCTTGGGGGATAGCCAACCAGTTTTTTTGTTGAACTCGGACGCCCAGGGTATTTGGGGGTTTAGAGCTTGGGGGATAGCCGACTAGTTTTTTCGTTGAACTCGGTCGCCCATGGTATTTGGGAGTTTGGAGCTTAGAGGATAGCCCACCAGTCTTTTTGTTGAACTCGGGCGCCCAGAGTTTTAGGAGGTTCAAAGCTTGGGGGATAGCCGACCAGTTTTTTTGTTGAACTCGGACGCCCAGAGTATTTGGGGGTTCAAAGCTTGGGGGATAGCCGACCAGTTTTTTTGTTGAACTCGGGCGCCCAGAGTTTTGGGAGGTTCAAAGCTTGGGGGATAGCCAACCAGTTTTTCCGTTGACCTCGGGCGCACATGGTATTTGGAAGTTTGGAGCTTAGAGGATAGCCCACCAGTCTTTTTGTTGACCTCGGGCGCCCAGGGTATTTGGGGGTTTAAAGCTTGGGAGATAGCCCACCAGTCTTTTTGTTGAACTTGGGCGCCCAGAGTTTTGGGAGGTTCAAAGCTTGGGGGATAGCCAACCAGTTTTTTTGTTGAACTCGGACGCCCAGAGTATTTGGGGGTTTAAAGCTTGGGTGATAGCTGACCAGTTTTTCCGTTGACCTCGGGCGCACATGGTATTTGGAAGTTTGGAGCTTAGAGGATAGCCCACCAGTCTTTTTGTTGACCTCGGGCGCCCAGGGTATTTGGGGGTTTAAAGCTTGGGAGATAGCCCAACAGTCTTTTTGTTGAACTTGGGCGCCCAGAGTTTTGGGAGGTTCAAAGCTTGGGGGATAGCCAACCAGTTTTTTTGTTGAACTCGGACGCCCAGAGTATTTGGGGGTTTAAAGCTTGGGTGATAGCTGACCAGTTTTTTTGTTGAACTCTGTCGCCCAGGGTATTTGGGGGTTTAGAGCTTGGGGGATAGCCGACTAGTTTTTTCGTTGAACTCGGTCGCCCATGGTATTTGGGAGTTTGGAGCTTAGAGGATAGCCCACCAGTCTTTTTGTTGAACTCGGGCGCCCAGAGTTTTAGGAGGTTCAAAGCTTGGGGGATAGCCGACCAGTTTTTTTGTTGAACTCGGGCGCCCAGAGTATTTGGGGGTTCAAAGCTTGGGGGATAGCCGACCAGTTTTTTTGTTGAACTCGGGCGCCCAGAGTTTTGGGAGGTTCAAAGCTTGGGGGATAGCCAACCAGTTTTTCCGTTGACCTCGGGCGCACATGGTATTTGGAAGTTTGGAGCTTAGAGGATAGCCCACCAGTCTTTTTGTTGACCTCGGGCGCCCAGGGTATTTGGGGGTTTAAAGCTTGGGAGATAGCCGACCAGTTTTCTAGTTGACTTCGGACGCCCAGGGTATTTGGGGGTTTCAAGCTTGGGGGATAGCCGACCAGTTTTCTAGTTGACTTCGGACGCCCAGGGTATTTGGGGGTATAGAGCTTGGGGGATAGCCGACCAGTTTTCTCGTTGACCTCGGGCGGGGAGGGTACTTGGGAGTTTAGAGCTTGGGGGATAGTCGGCCAGTTTTCTCGTTGACCTCGGGCGCCCAGGGTATTTGGGAGTTTAGAGCTTAGAGGATAGCCCACCAGTCTTTTTGTTGACCTCGGGCGCCCAGGGTATTTGGGGGTTTAAAGCTTGGGAGATAGCCCACCAGTCTTTTTGTTGAACTCGGGCGCCCAGAGTTTTGGGAGGTTCAAAGCTTGGGGGATAGCCGACCAGTTTTCTCGTTGACTTCGGACGCCCAGGGTATTTGGGGGTTTAGAGCTTGGGGGATAGCCGACCAGTTTTCTCGTTGACTTCGGACGCCCAGGGTATTTGGGGGTTTAGAGCTTGGGGGATAGCCGACCAGTTTTCTCGTTGACCTCGGACGCCCAGAGTATTTGGGGGTTTAAAGCTTGGGGGATAGCCCACCAGTCTTTTTGTTTAACTCGCGCGCCCAGAGTATTTGGGGGTTTCAAGCTTGGAGGATAGCCGACCAGTTTTTCCGTTGACCTCGGGCGCCCAGAGTTTTAGGAGGTTCAAAGCTTGGGGGATAGCCGACCAGTTTTCTCGTTGACCTCGGGCGCCCAGAGTTTTAGGAGGTTCAAAGCTTGGGGGATAGCCGACCAGTTTTTTTGTTGAACTCGGACGCCCAGAGTATTTGGGGGTTTGTAGCTTGGAGGATAGCCTACCAGTCTTTTTGTTTAACTCGGGCGCCAAGAGTATTTGGGGGTTTCAAGCTTGGGAGATAGCCGACCAGTTTTTTCGTTGACCTCGGGCGCCCAGGGTATTAGGGGGTTTAGAGCTTGGGGGATAGCTGACCAGTTTTTTTGTTGAACTCGTCGCCCAGGGTATTTGGGGGTTTAGAGCTTGGGGGATAGCCGACCAGTTTTTTCGTTGAACTCGGTCGCCCAGAGTATTTGGGGGTTTAAAGCTTGGGGGATAGCTGACCAGTTTACTCGTTGACCTCGGGCGCCGAGGGTAGTTGGGGGTTTCAAGCTTGGGGGAAAGCCGACCAGTTTTTTCGTTGACCTCGGGCGCCCATGGTATTTGGGAGTTTGGAGCTTAGAGGATAGCCCACCAGTCTTTTTGTTGAACTCGGGCGCCCAGAGTATTTAGGGGTTTAAAGCTTGGGGGATAGCCGACCAGTTTTCTCGTTGACTTCGGACGCCCAGGGTATTTGGGGGTTTAGAGCTTGGGGGATAGCCGACCAGTTTTCTCGTTGACTTCGGACGCCCAGGGTTTTGGGAGTTTAGAGCTTGGGGGATAGCTGATCATTGTTTTGTTGAACTCGGTCGCCCAGGGAATTTGGGGATTCAGAGCTTGGGAGATAACTGATAAGTTTTTTTGTTAAACTCAGGCGCCCAGGGCGCTTAGGCATATTGAGGTTTAATGCTTGACTTAGGATTGTACAATTTCGTTGACACCTCCTGAAAATACTTAGGGGGTGTCAGGAAAAAAATTGATCAGGACACCCCCTAGCTTACATGGGTTGTTGCGCCCCTGTATACTAACTATTTCACACATTTTATTTCCTCTTTATAAATATGCACGTTTGAAGCACTAATAATAAAAGCATCAATTTTTTCTCCATAAGCAACAATAACACAATGATCGAACTGACGAAGTTCACCGAAGGTCATATTTATTTTATTTTAATAATGAAAAAAAAAAAAAAAAAACAACATGTCTTTTGTCGAGGCATCAGCACGAGTGCAGACAGACTGCAGACTGCAGAGTACTGCCTGTGCTTTTATTTTAATAATGAAAAAAAAAAAAAAAAAAAAAAACAATAACAACATGTCTTTTGTCGAGGCATCAGCACGAGTGCAGACAGACTCCTGAAACAGCGCATGATAAAAAGAAAAAGGTAATAACTTTTTAAGCAGCAATCATTTCGGGACAATTTTTTTTTTTATTGTTCCACAGTTTATTGGCTATTTATAGCACATGAAAGATATGAAAAAAAATTCGTTAATTATGGTTTTCATCTCACGGGCTAACCTTGAAAACCAGAAATCAAAGTATTTAAAGCGTACGCTTTTTCACGGTCGTTTTTTAAACCTCTCGCCGTTCAACCGCTACCACGGTTTAGGATGAGAATGTTATCAATCTTTCACTCAAAACTAGTGTCGATCTGTAGGTTTAAAAATTAGATTTTGTATAAAAATGCTTCCCTAAAAACCGTAAAGAAATGGGTCTGTCAAGTATCAAAATGGTTTTATCGACATAGGAAATGGCTTTTTTTAATGAAATAATTAGGCAGATGACAATTTTTTATATTACAAATAATGAAGACTTGAAATTGTAAAGAATAAATTATTATATTATAAAACTTGATAGATTGGATTAAGTTTAATAAGTTAATTTAATCCATACAGGCACGAAGAAAAACTTGTCGTTATTAACTTTCTGATTTTATTTCAGTCAATAGTTTATTATATTATGAAGAGTAAAGCCTTAAACTTGTAAACAATAAATTATACAGTTTAGTAAACTATGTTAAGTTTATTGGTTTATTGATACATTAAGAGTTATGTAATTAGATCTCATATTCAATTGTATTTATGACTTAATAGATGTAAATGACATATTAAAAAAAAATTTTTTTATGATGCTATTTTGATATGTCAAAGATTTACTTAGTTAGATTCACACAGATAAAAACCACTTGCCGTTTATTTTTACCATTTTGAAGGTATGTTTTTATTAGATTTTATTTCTTTCACAAGGCAGACTACAAAACATAAGTTTTACATTTTTTAATAATTAATAATGTAATTTAAAAAAAAAAAAAAAGAACCACTAGTCGAAAATAATCTGGGGCACATAACCTCATTACAATTGATAAAGTTTAAAATTAATTTAGCCAATTCAACTATAAATTTTCAGGTTTCCGCTGTATTGCGAAGAAACATTTCTAGGTGAACATCCCACACAATTTAAAGGTTTTACAAAAATATTACAATCTGCACTTATAACTAAGCTAATACATCTTTATAGGAGTAAAATTATTGACATCTTTTCCAAGTTTAATTAGTATATTTCACTAGTTTAATGAAGTTCTGATTGCATGGGATCTGAGTCAATGAATGAGAAAAAAAATTGCAGCCTGTTCTTGTCATTATCTTTGTTACATGTGATTGCACTTGTTATAAAGCTAAATAAATAATAGTAATCAACATGATCAAAAAACATCATAAGTTGGTACCACACCACTACTTTCATTATCAACTAAAAAAATAAATTCACTCAATTTTATGAAAAAGTTATAAATAATTTTTTTCATCTTTGGTTATTAGGTTATACAGTGTTATACAGTCAATACCTTGGAATTTTTATGCAAACAACAAATTAAAGTATTTTTTAATTTTATGAAAAAGTTATAAATAATAATTTTATCTCATTTTTTCATGTTTGGTTTTTGGCTTATACAGCGCTATACAGCCAATACCTTGGAATTTTCATGCAAACAATAAATTAAAATATTTTTTAATTATTTTCAATTTGAAGGGTCTAAACCGATAAAATTTTTGGTGATAAAATTTATATTATATTAACAATTTTTGCAAGATTTATGTACTTGTCTGACAATTGAATAACTCCATAAGACATTAACCATGATCAAATTTAAATACAGTAAATGTCAATGACCAATTACAGGGAGTTAGTATATATATCTTAGTATCCTAAAGGGCGGTAGCCCTTTATCGGCGAGTTGGTTTTTATACAACGGACTGCCGTTAAAGCGTACGCTTTATATACTTTGATTTTTGGTTTTAGGTTAGGTTGTACATCAAAAAAAACTTATAGCATGATTATTTTTTTCATAATATTACGTCTTATATGTAGCCGATGATCCCCTGATTTATTTAAAAAAAAAAATGTCCTGAAACAATCTCAAATTAAAAAGTTATCAACGTTTCAATTTTCGAAGCGCTGATTTCTTTTCGCTGAGGATTCGGGCGACATCCGATTTCAGCCTCGAGCATCCGGTTTTCTATGCATGCTCCCTTGCAAGACGCTGCTGCCTAAGCCGGACGTGACGTAACGCTGAACTCTCAGACTTGCTCTTGCACATGGTATCGGGCGACAGCCGACAGGCATGGCCTGCCGGGCGCTAGAGTGCGCAAGTGCACAGCGCCTTGCGAGCTGCTCACAGATGGCTGCTGGCACCTGGCAGCAGTAGGGATCTTACAGAGAGGCAGCAGTGAGCAGCAGAAGATTGCTAAAATCTGTTCCGCAGAATAAGCATAATTTAACAAACAAAAAAAAAAGCAGCAGAAGATGCAGACTGGCAGCTTGCCACTCGGCTCAAGTTGTTTATGTACATTATTATTATTAATAACAAACAAGTGATCATGACGTCATGATGACAATAAAAGTTTTTTTAGTTTTTTTATTTTATATCTCATCCTATCTTAATGAGTCAGATAGAAATATTCAAGATTCAAATTCTTTCTCAACAACAATTAAGAAAATATTACTGAAATATGAATAATGTTATTTAAATGAATTTATTTATAACTTAGTATAAGAGATTATACTTAACATTGTAATTGTGATATTACTATTATGTATTGATTATTATTATTCAACTATATATTTTATAATTGATATATTTAAGTCTGTTAAACTTTGCATTCTACCTTTGAGATATTCTAATTATGTACTTATTACTAATTCTTTAAGAATTTATTGTAATGGGCACACAGCCCGTATATTTAAATAAAATAAAAAAAATATGAAGTTTTGTAAAAATTTATGATTAATGTGTTTAAAGCTGTAGATTTTATACTTACAAGGAGAGGTCACACCCTCCGGGTCACCGATCTTGACGAAACTTTGGGGATCGTTTTCTTATACCAAAAGATGAAGAAATCTACCAATCATCCCGTCTAATGGGCCTTTTATACCTAGTTCCTACATAGCTTATATCGTATTTTTAGCTCTTTTTGGGTTTTTTTGCGAATTTTCAAAAAATTCCTGTTCGTAGCCTATTGCACTTACAAAATTCTGCAACCCCGCATTTTTTTTGTTTTTTCATTTCCTTTTGAGAAAAAATATTTTTAAATCTAATTTTGAAGAAATAGTCCATGTAAAATTAAGGTAATCAAAAGCATTTTTTTACTGTTTTTTTGGTTTTATAAACTTAAACTGTACGTCGTCAGCCTTATCAAAATTATGTCTCAAAATATTTTTTCTAAAAAATTCATAAAAAAACAAAGAAAATGCGGGGTTGCAGAATTCTGTAAGTGCAATAGGCTTTGAGCAGGAATTTTTTGAAAATCAGCTTGTTTTGACACTTTTAACACTTTAGTGCGACTTTTGTGGTTATTTGTGCCAATTTTCAAAAAATTCCTGCTCAAAGCCTATTGCACTTACAGAATTCTGCAACCCCGCATTTTCTTTATTTTTTTATGAATTTTTTAGAAAAAATATTTTTAGACATAATTTTGATAAGGCTGACGACGTACAGTTTAAGTTCATAAAACCAAAAAAACTGTAAAAAAATGCTTTTGATTACCTTAATTTTACATGGACTATTTCTTCAAAATTAGATTTAAAAATATTTTTTCTCAAAAGAAGATGAAAAAACAAAAAAAATGCGGGGTTGCAGAATTTCGTAAGTGCAATAGGCTACGAACAGGAATTTTTTGAAAATTCGCAAAAAAACCCAAAAAGAGCTAAAAATACGATATAAGCTATGTAGGAACTAGGTATAAAAGGCCCATTAGATGGGATGATTGGTAGATTTCTTCATCTTTTGGTATAAGAAAACGATCCCCAAAGTTTCGTCAAGATCGGTGACCCGGAGGGTGTGACCTCTCCTTGTTAGTTAGTAAACCACTCTTTTTCGTTTTTCTAATTTGGTTTCAATTATTTAAAAATCAAACTTTATTCTAAAGCATTAATAAAACCAATCTTTTCTTGACATTATTTACAATTTCTTACTTATTTGATTTGCACATCAATGTTTTGTTCATTAATTCAAAATATTTATTTTGTTATCATTCGTAAAGAACACCCAGAGCTCTAGGCTCCTCCAAAGGAGCTGGTGGAGCTAACTTTAACATCCAGAGCTCTAGGCTCTTCTGAAGGAGCTGGTGAAGCTCGCTTTAACATACAGAGCTATATAGGTTCCTCCGAAGGAGCTGGTGAAGCTAACTTTAACACCCAGAGCTCTAGGCTCCTCCGAAGGAACTGATGGAGCTAATTTTAACATCCAGAGCTCTAGGCTCCTCCGAAAGAGCTGGTGAAGCTAATTTTAATATCCAGAGCTCTAGGCTCCTCCGAAAGAGCTGGTGAAGCTAATTTTAATATCCAGAGTGCTAGGCTCCTCCAAAGGAACTGGTGGAGCTAGCTTTAACATACTGAGTTATATAGGCTCCTCCGAAGGAACTGATGGAGCTAATTATAACATCCAGAGCTCTAGGCTCCTTCAAAGGAGCTGGTGAAGCTAATTTTAATATCCAGAGCTCTAGGCTCCTCCGAAAGAGCTGGTGAAGCTAATTTTAATATCCAGAGCTCTAGGCTCCTTCAAAGGAGCTGGTGTAGTTAACTTTAATATCCAGAGCTCTAGGCTCTTCTGAAGGAGCTGGTGAAGCTCGCTTTAACATACAGAGCTATATAGGCTCCTCCGAAGGAGCTGGTGAAGCTAACTTTAACACCCAGAGCTCTAGGCTCCTCCGAAGGAACTGAAGGAGCTAATTTTAACATCCAGAGCTCTAGGCTCCTTCAAAGGAGCTGGTGGAGTTAACTTTAATATCCAGAGCTCTAGGCTCTTCTGAAGGAGCTGGTGAAGCTAACTTTAACAACCAGAGCTCTAGGCTCCTCCGAAGGAACTGATGGAGCTAATTTTAACATCCAGAGCTCTAGGCTCCCCCGAAAGAGCTGGTGAAGCTAATTTTAATATCCAGAGTTCTAGGCTCCTCCGAAGGAGCTGGTGAAGCTAACTTTAACATCCAGAGCTCTAGGCTCCTCCGAAGGAACTGATGGAGCTAATTTTAACATCGAGAGCTCTAGGCTCCTCCGAAAGAGCTGGTGAAGCTAATTTTAATATCCAGAGTGCTAGGCTCCTCCGAAGGAACTGGTGGAGCTAGCTTTAACATACTGAGCTATATAGGCTCCTCCGAAGGAACTGATGGAGCTAATTTTAACATCCAGAGCTCTCGGCTCCTCCAAAGGAGCTGATGGAGATAGCTGCTGGTTGTTGTAAGCAGGCTGAATCATGTGTATGTGTACATACAATAATTTTATGTATACTTTATTCTACTATAGGTATAATATAGAACTTCATGCAACAAGTTTTTTTTATTTATGTTTGATTTTTTTAATAAATAGTAAAATGTTAATATTTATAAATTTTAAAAAAACAAAAATTGCAGATGATTATTTTATATCTTATTTATTTATTGATTTAGCACAGATTTTTTTATCTCATTTTAATCATAGTTAAATATTCAAATACAAAACAGTCAGCATCGTAGAATATTAAGTAAAATATTAATTAATTTATATCAGTTATATGTTAAAAACTACTGTTTCCTCCTTTTTTACACTTATTTTTGAACTATTTTTTAAATTATAAGAGTAAAGTATGGAAAAAAAAGCACTCATTATGAAAATTTCACATTTACATATAGAACTAGATAGAGTATATGGAACTGAGTACATAAGTCAACAGTATAGCATGTCAGAAATACGTATAAAAAATTCTTCTACATTCTAACTTTACATTTTAAATGTACATTTTTATTAAAGTATATTTTTTTTACATTTATATATTATATAATATAATATTAACAAATACTTTAGTAAATTTAGTATTTCTCTTTATTTACTACATATTAATTTAAAAAAAAAAATTTTTCCTGCATTTTAATTCATTTTCACCCCACGAAAGAACTTAAATTCATATACTATTATACTCTTGAGTGTTGTAAAATATGTTTTTGCAAAAAAATATATTTCATAATCTATACATGCCTCGTGAATGAAATGAAATCTGCTAAAAAAACATACCTTTAAAAAGGTACAAATCTACGGCGAGTGGTTTTTATGTAGATATAACAAAATAAATATATTTAACACTTGAAGAACCTATTTTCAGTTAAATTATTTTTAAAGACACTTAAAATAATTTTAACATGAATACATTTCGATCTTTCAATTTCAATCTACTCTACAATATATACCCCTTTTACTTCATTTGATTTTTTATCTTAGTAATTTTTCTTCACTATTAGTACGATAATTAATAATTAAAAGTACAAAAAGATTCATCATTACAAAAAACTTTATACATTTATTTTATAGATGCAATCTTCTTTTAAATTACAATCTTATTTTTTTGCGCCTTTATTCACCTTTTACTAAGAAATAAAAAATTTAGTTTTTTGCAGTCGAAAAATAACTTGATATAACTTATTATGCGTATAATTTGAAATTATTATTGTTCGTCATTTAAACAAGTGACTGTAGTGAAATAAAAAAAAAAATGAACGTTTACTTTCAATGTATTCCCAGAGTGATTAAATTAATTGATGATTACTCTGAAATAAAAATTTTGTTGTCAAATCAATAAAGGGCTACCGCCCTTTAGGATTTTCATGTACTTTCTATGTAACAAACACAATTTTCTTTTATCTTAATATCATTTTAAATGTGAAATTTAATATTTAATTTAGTACAATTCAGAAATTATTTAATGTTAAAGATGCTATAAAATTTTTCGAACTTCACTTATTACATAAGTGTGAAATTTGAAAATTTGTATTAATCGTAACACGAAGAGTTGAGTGCAGTGAAATCAAAAAGTAAAATTCCGACGAGTTTTATAGTGTACCAATAGTTAATCAATGTTTTTAAATAATTTGTTTTCGTTGATGATTACTCTAAAATAAAACTTTTGTTGTCAAACCAATTTTCATCATGTAGTTTCTATGCAATAAATAAAATTTTCTTTTATTTTAATATCATTTTAAATGTGAAATTAAATATTTATATATAATTTTGTACGATTCAGAAATTATAATCCTAAAAGGCGGTAACCCTTTTTAAAGATGCTATAAAATTTTTCGAACTTCACTTATTACATAAGTGTGAAATTTGAAATTTTTATTTATCGCAACACTAACAGTTGAGTACAGTGAAATCAAAAAGTAAAATACCGACTAGTTTACCAGTAGTTAATTGATCTTTTTAAATAACAAAGAATAGTATTTTACACACCGGGTGCTGGAAAAGGTTTGCTAGGGATTGGCTGATTATTTTCCTGCATCAAGTGTAATGTTTTTTTCAATACGACGGGAGGAAAGCACACAGTCCCGCTCCGACCCAGGGAGGGAGTTTAAAGTTTTCGTCCCGGAAGTATGAAAAAAATTATAACTTCAGAGTTCATGATCAATGGTCCAACAACCATTACTTTTATAAACAATTATAATTATTGAGTCCAATTACTAATCATTACATTTTAGAATTCTTGGTAAAATAAACTTACGAACACTTAAATAAAGAAATTTGATAGCTTAACTCATTTATTTGATGTTTTTAAATTTTGTTACTATAATATTAGTTTTATTTTACATTTTACAGGACGTTCTACATTATTTAATAATGGAAAAGAGTGACACCTTTTTTATTCATCCGTCAAAAAAAGTGTTTTACTCATATACTTTTGAAATCAATCCAAAACTCATTTTTTAAACAACAAAAATTCAATATACATAGATATAACCATTTTCATACTCGACGGACCCATTTCTTTGTTGTTTTTAGACAAGCAGGTTTCAGTAAAAGTATCAATTTCTTTTTTTGAGTTATTACCTATTAATTTAAAATCCTAAAGAACAGTAGCCCTTCAATTGGGACTGAAACTGAGGTTATGGTGGGGAGCGCTGCCTATGCTGAGTCCAGGTACAGTTCCCCAAGCGGCGGTCATGTTGGATTTAGTGAATTACGTGCAATTCAGATAGAAACTCCCCGAGCGGTGGCCATGTTTTCATCCCCACCATGAATGCTGTTTCAGTCCCAATAGCGAGTAATTTCATACTCAACTGCTGCTAATGCATATCGCTTCGTGTACTTTTATTTTGTTGAATTTTCAGTTAATAAAAATTTTTTCTTTGTACCACAAATTTATGCGATATTTTTCCTTATACTTTGCTAAAAATTTGCAAATATTTCCATAATTACTTTTTGAGCAAGAATAGGTATTAAAATGTTTTGTAAATAACTTATAATACGAACATGAATGATTTTTTATCGCTCATCATTCAGTTTATATTCATTCTCATTGTCTTAAACAACAAAGAAATGGGTCCGTCGAGTATGAAAATGGTTATATCTATATTGAATTTTTGTTGTTTAAAAAATGAGTTTTGGATTGATTTCAAAAGTATATGAGTAAAACACTTTTTTTGACGGATGAATAAAAAAGGTGTCACTCTTTTCCATTATTAAATAATGTAGAACGTCCTGTAAAATGTAAAATAAAACTAATATTATAGTAACAAAATTTAAAAACATCAAATAAATGAGTTAAGCTATCAAATTTCTTTATTTAAGTGTTCGTAAGTTTATTTTACCAAGAATTCTAAAATGTAATGATTAGTAATTGGACTCAATAATTATAATTGTTTATAAAAGTAATGGTTGTTGGACCATTGATCATGAACTCTGAAGTTATAATTTTTTTCATACTTCCGGGACGAAAACTTTAAACTCCCTCCCTGGGTCGGAGCGGGACTGTGTGCTTTCCTCCCGTCGTATTGAAAAAAACATTACACTTGATGCAGGAAAATAATCAGCCAATCCCTAGCAAACCTTTTCCAGCACCCGGTGTGTAAAATACTATTCTTTGTTATTTAAAAAGATCAATTAACTACTGGTAAACTAGTCGGTATTTTACTTTTTGATTTCACTGTACTCAACTGTTAGTGTTGCGATAAATAAAAATTTCAAATTTCACACTTATGTAATAAGTGAAGTTCGAAAAATTTTATAGCATCTTTAAAAAGGGTTACCGCCTTTTAGGATTATAATTTCTGAATCGTACAAAATTATATATAAATATTTAATTTCACATTTAAAATGATATTAAAATAAAAGAAAATTTTATTTATTGCATAGAAACTACATGATGAAAATTGGTTTGACAACAAAAGTTTTATTTTAGAGTAATCATCAACGAAAACAAATTATTTAAAAACATTGATTAACTATTGGTACACTATAAAACTCGTCGGAATTTTACTTTTTGATTTCACTGCACTCAACTCTTCGTGTTACGATTAATACAAATTTTCAAATTTCACACTTATGTAATAAGTGAAGTTCGAAAAATTTTATAGCATCTTTAACATTAAATAATTTCTGAATTGTACTAAATTAAATATTAAATTTCACATTTAAAATGATATTAAGATAAAAGAAAATTGTGTTTGTTACATAGAAAGTACATGAAAATCCTAAAGGGCGGTAGCCCTTTATTGATTTGACAACAAAATTTTTATTTCAGAGTAATCATCAATTAATTTAATCACTCTGGGAATACATTGAAAGTAAACGTTCATTTTTTTTTTTATTTCACTACAGTCACTTGTTTAAATGACGAACAATAATAATTTCAAATTATACGCATAATAAGTTATATCAAGTTATTTTTCGACTGCAAAAAACTAAATTTTTTATTTCTTAGTAAAAGGTGAATAAAGGCGCAAAAAAATAAGATTGTAATTTAAAAGAAGATTGCATCTATAAAATAAATGTATAAAGTTTTTTGTAATGATGAATCTTTTTGTACTTTTAATTATTAATTATCGTACTAATAGTGAAGAAAAATTACTAAGATAAAAAATCAAATGAAGTAAAAGGGGTATATATTGTAGAGTAGATTGAAATTGAAAGATCGAAATGTATTCATGTTAAAATTATTTTAAGTGTCTTTAAAAATAATTTAACTGAAAATAGGTTCTTCAAGTGTTAAATATATTTATTTTGTTATATCTACATAAAAACCACTCGCCGTAGATTTGTACCTTTTTAAAGGTATGTTATTTTATAGTTGTTTTTCCTCTCCCACGCCCCCCAGAGGCCCCTCAAAAAAGTGCTTAACTAAACGTAAAAGTGTACCGAAATATGCTTATTTCTATGTGTTTTAATTTTTCCTATAATTGTCTAATCACGCCCCCCCCCACGCCCTTTTTTTACCCACGCCCTCCATTTTTGATATATGTTATCACTTTTACCTATACCTTCAATTTTTGATATATGTTATTACTTATATAATTATGGAAATTTAAAAAGTTACTATTGAAATACTAAAAAAACTTATAATTCATAAAATAAAAATATCAAAATGATAGCAGTAATCAAAATATATAAAACAGTTTAAAAAATATATTTTTATAATTTTTTCAAGTCAGTAAAAATTCACTATTATTGCACAATACTTAAAAAGTGCATTCAATACGTCACTCCTGCAGTAGGCACAATGATCAGACAAAGGTATGAACTAATGTAAGTACACGGATACGGACACGGGTTGATACAAGTTTAGGCAAGAGGGTAAGCACAGGAGTGGACATGAGAGTAGGTACGGATTTAGTACGGATCTTATATGGTAGTTTTTCTTCACTCCTGCAGTAGGCACAATGATACGTACAAAGTTATGCACTAATGTAAGTACATGGATACGCACACGGGTTGATACAAGTTTAGGCAAGAGAGTAAGCACAAGAGTGGACGCCAGAGTAGGTACGGATTTGGTACAAGAAAGTCTAGATAGTACTTACAAGAATAGGCACAGCAGTAGAAATAAGACTAGATACACAGATACACACAAGGGCGGGGAAGAGAGTAGGTACAAGGGTATGTGCAGGAGTAGACACAAAATTAAGCACGTTGGTAGGTTCAGGATTAAAACATTAAGTAGAAAAAAAGTTAAGATCAGAGTAAGAACAGTAGTACAAAAAAATATAAGAACAATAAAAAATGAATCAGTGGAAAATTAAAAAGAAAAAAGGGAAGTTATAAGGAAAGAAACTAGTGCATCTATAGAAGGTTCAACAGTATGAACAAGTAGAAGGTAGGCACAAGTATGAGAACAATAGTTATACTACCAGAATTTATACATCTCTGTTCTCTTATTCTCCCATTCAAAGTTTTATAAAAATCATTGCATTAGGTTTGACGCCAACCTCTTAACGAAATTCGCAAAAAATTGCTGAAAATCTGCCAAAAAGGGTTTTTTTTTTTTTTTTTTTTTTTTTTTTTTTGAAACCCTACAGAGGTTTCAAATTTGATAGAAGAATTACTTTTTAAAAACAACATAAACCATGTAATAATAAATGATATCATGAACCTTTTGAGAGAAGTTTTAAGACAAAACTACTTTGAATTTGATGGCAAATTCTACAACAGCATCGAAGGTCTTATAATGGGAAGTCCACTTAGTCCACTCCTCGCGGAGATATTCATGAATCATTTAGAAGGAATAATAGCCAAACATCCTTTTTTTAAAAAATGCCTTTTTTGGTTTCGATATGTCGATGACGTTATTGTTCTATTTGAAGGTACTAAGAGACAATTGGACATATTTTTTGAATTTATTAACACTGTGCATGAGGATATTGAATTCACGATAGAAATTGAGACAGAAAAAACTTTGAATTTTTTGGACCTGACGATAACTAGGAACAGTAATCTTAATACAAATCACGATGAATATAGTTTTGGCATTTATCACAAAAAGACACAAACTGATACTGTCATAAATAATTTTTCTTTCCACCCGTACCCCCATAAACTTGCATCTTTTAATTGCTACATTCACAGATTACTCTCAGTTCCTTTGTCTAGAAATAACTATTATAAGGAATTGAATTTCATAAAACAGATGGCTGTTAATAACGGTTACTCTTCTGAATTGATAGATAATTTGATAAGTAAAAAACGGGAGAAAATGTTCTTTAACAAAATTTACCCACAAAATGATCAAAGAAAGAAAAATTATTTATCTTTTAGTTACTTAGGCAATTTATCAAATAAAATTAAGAATATTATTCAGAAATTAGATAAAAACATCTGTGTATCTTACAAAACAACAAATAAGTTAGGCAGTTTCATAAAGAACAATAAATCCAAGGATAGCATATATAATAAGCAAGGTGTTTATAAGTTGTCTTGTGGCTCATGTGACAAAGTATACATAGGACAGACTGGTAGGAAATTCATTGAAAGAATATCTGAACATGAAGCTGATTACAGAAACCGCAATAAAACCAGAAAAGATGGAAAAGCTAGGATAATGAAATCTAATTACGCAAAACATCTCAAAAGTTCTGGTCATGAATTTAATGAAAAGTTTGAAATTTTACATATTCAAAGAAAAAGTAAATTACTAGATTCGTTAGAATCTTTAGAAATAAACAGACTAAAACACAGGAACGTTTTATTGAATGATAAGTTAGATTTAAATGACTCCCCACTCCTAAACTTGAGTTGATTGACCGTTCGTATTCTACCCTGACTGTTTACTATCGATATACTTAAACACTCTGTACACTCACTTTAGCTTTAGTATTATATTGTACTCGGTTTGATAAAGACGCTTAGTCGTCGAAACATGTTATCATTTTAAATAAATTGTGTAGATCACATAAAATTAAAACGTTGTTTTATTTTTATTAATCATTTAACAATCAAAAAGGGTTTTGTACTACTAGGCTAAGTACAAGGATATGAGTAATTGTATGCACGTGAGTACGTACAGTGGTCATAGAGTTACGAGGGTATGTACACGAGTTTAACAAACATAAAAACAAAGATATGCACAAGAGTAAATACAAGGAAAACTACAAAAGCACAAAACAATAGTAGCTACGAGGGTAGCCACAATTGTAGATACAATGGTAAGCACTAGCATAAAAATCTGGGAGGGGGTTGCCAAGCGGAGCGAGCAGGGACTACCCTCCCCTACTCTTCTCCCATGCTCTCCCCATGCCCTCCAAAAAAGTGCTTAACCAACCGTAAAAGTGCACCGAAAAATGCTTATTTCTATGTGTTTTAATTTTTCCTATAATTTTCTAATGGGAAGTATTAAAATGCACGGGAAATAAAATCATTTGCACGGGATGTGGGTCGCACAGGAAAATAAATACTTTTGCACGGGAAAATAAATACTTTTGCACGGTTTAATTAAAGAGTGTTTACCTATCAAGCCAAGAAACAAAAGACCACGTGCTCTTTCACTAAGCATCTCTCAACCCATTTTATTATTGAGCTCAGTTCAACTTACTCGTCGCCTCAGTCGACGAGTAAAGTAAAGAGCCAAAAGATGACTGGTGAGTGAACGTATTTTGAAACTTCTGAGGACTCATCTGAAAAAGAAAATTCATCTGAAGTGATCCAGCAGACTAAAAAAATATGCAGGCGACCAACACGAGTGTCACTTTTACGTCACAAATACCCATCAGCAACAGAGGCAGAAAGTGCTGTAAAGTTAAAAGAAGTTTCGAAAACATCTTCAACGAAAATGGTGGCAGAAGGAAAACGAGTTGAATATCGGTGCACAAAGGGAATTTATAGAGTGTCTAACAAGGAGAGGTCACACCCTCCGGGTTACCGATCTTGACGAAACTTTGGGGATCGTTTTCTTATACCAAAAGATGAAGAAATCTACCAATCATCCCGTCTAATGGGCCTTTTATACCTAGTTCCTACATAGCTTATATCGTATTTTTAGCTCTTTTTGGGTTTTTTTGCGAATTTTCAAAAAATTCCTGCTTGAAGCCTATTGCACTTACAAAATTCTGCAATCCCGCATTCTCTTTATTTTTTCATCTTCTTTTGAGAAAAAATATTTTTAAATCTAATTTTGAAGAAATAGTCCATGTAAAATTAAGGTAATCAAAAGCATTTTTTTACTGTTTTTTTGGTTTTATGAACTTAAACTGTACGTCGTCAGCCTTATCAAAATTATGTCTAAAAATATTTTTTCTAAAAAATTCATAAAAAAACAAAGAAAATGCGGGGTTGCAGAATTATGTAAGTGCAATAGGCTTTGAGCAGGAATTTTTTGAAAATCAGCTTTTTTTGACACTTTTAACACTTTTGTGCGACTTTTCTGTTTATTTGTGCCAATTTTCAAAAAATTCCTGCTCAAAGCCTATTGCACTTACAGAATTGTGCAACCCCGCATTTTCTTTGTTTTTTTATGAATTTTTTAGAAAAAATATTTTTAGACATAATTTTGATAAGGCTGACTACGTACAGTTTAAGTTCATAAAACTAATAAAACAGTAAAAAAATGCTTTTGATTACCTTAATTTTACATAGACTATTTCTTCAAAATTAGATTTAAAAATATTTTTTCTCAAAAGAAGATAAAAAAATAAAGAGAATGCGGGGTTGCAGAATTTTGTAAGTGTAATAGGCTTCGAACAGGAATTTTTTGAAAATTCGCAAAAAAACCCAAAAAGAGCTAAAAATACGATATAAGCTATGTAGGAACTAGGTATAAAAGGCCCATTAGACGGGATCATTGGTAGATTTCTTCATCTTTTGGTATAAGAAAACGATCTGCAAAGTTTCGTCAAGATCGGTGACCCGGAGGGTGTGACCTCTCCTTGTAAGTGTACAGCGTGCTTGTACCAACTATATCATTCTTCGGATACTTGCGTGTCCTTGTACGAAACAGAAGAGGAGTACGAACATAAAAATATTGATTCTAGACGAGGCTTATCATCAGAAATTAAGGCTTTTGTAAAAGATAAATATGCAGATGTATTACAAAGCCAAATGCAGTACTAAATCTCATTCGTAAAAATCAGATGATAGAACCTGCAAAAGAAAAACTTGTTGCATTTCTTAGAACAATCCGAAGTGATAAAGGCACTCCTTCCGTATTGGCCACAGATCTTAGAGCTTGGTGCAATGAGCGCACTCAAGTTCCGGATGATGAAGATGTACCACACGTGGTTGATTTCCACATATTTGCAGAATCTTTTGATTTAGAAGAAAAGGATTTGCAAATAATTTTATCAACGCTTAGATTGTTAGCATTGTCCAGGAAATTCATGAGATTAGTGCACAACAGATGCAACCTACAACCTGATCTAAAAAATAAAAAAAGCTTTACTAATGCATTAATCTTTCACAATAAATATCGTTAATTTCAATTACAGTTGTATAATGTTCAATAAAACAAATTTCCTTACGCATAAAAGGAAATTTTTTGCTTGATTTTTGTTGAGTTTTGCTCCCAATTCTTTTTCCCGTGCGAGATCAATTCTATTGCCGTTTCATACATTTTTTTCCGTGCAATATTAATTCCACTTCCGTTCAATATATTTTTTTTCCCGTTTAATACATTTAACTTCCGCTCAAGTATTTTTTTCCCGTGCATTTATTTTCTTTCCCGTTTAATCACTTATTTTTCCTTGCAAATGTCTTTTTTCCCGTGAATTTGACCTAAAATTTCCAGTGCGTTTGCTTTTTTTTCCGTGCTTATAAATCACACCCTTTGTAACAGTGCTCGTCCGGGGAAAAACAACGACGATCCGCGTTATCGGACCCGCAACTGTACGCATATAAAACTTCCGAGTACTCGCTCCTGAGTACTCCTGCAGCCGTTGCTAGTACCTGTAAATAATTAAACAGACATGCTTGGGGAGACGCGTACGCGGGCTAGCTGTCAAATGCCGGCAGTGGGCGGGGCTATTCCCCAAGCTAAAATCAAAATAAAATAAATTTCTCGGAATCAATAAATTCCCTAAATGAGGAAAAGTCGAGCGGAGGAAAAAGATTCGGTTTTAATAAACACTCCGGAATAACAATTAATTTTAACTTACAATTTATTAACAAAAAGAATAATACAAAAATTAATTGTCACGATCCTAGAATTTAAAATCTAAAGTTCGGCCGATCGCGCGAGTGGCCGAACAAAGAAAGTCAAATGTATACAAAGCAATCTCCCGGGCGGCTACGCGCGCCGGCTCGCAAGTTTCTACGTGTGAGTTCTGACAAGAATTCACGCGTAGAACCTTTCGGAAATAAATCCAGATAGGGAGAGAAAAATCGACAAGTTCTCTCCCTTACCGCGACACACTCCTTCACTCTATCTGCACTCGAACGCGGTTACACAAACCTTTACAGGCGCGGGTGGAGATCTCCAAGCGAAGACGGGTGGTCTACGAAAACAGCACACACTCTTTTACAGCACTCATTCCTCGCGATGTCGTGTTTAACGAAAACCTCAACGCAACTCGCGATTACAGTACTTTTTCTCTCTGACGTTGAAAGAAGATCGAGAATCCGTGCTAACGTTCTACACACGACTGGCGCGCTTCCGTCCCGTTCTACCCGGTCCGACCTCTAACGGTCGGTCCGTTCCGGAATGGTCCGCCAGCTGTTGAGTGTCAGCTGCTGGCCCACGTCCACACGGATAATCAATATCGATCGTGTGGACGGATGTTTTCACCGACCGTGACACCTTTTCTAATCACCCCCCCCTCCCCACGCCTTTTTTTTTACTCACACCCCGCATTTTTGATATATATTATCAGTTTCTACCCACACCGCCAATTTTTGATACAAGTTATCAGCTATGTAACTATAGAAATTTAAAAAGTAACTACGAAACATTAAAAAAATTAACTAATATCCTAAGATAAAAGAGAGAACCCAAAAAGAATAACAGTATTTTATTCGTGATGTGATTAGTTGAAGAACAAAATTTAAAATTTGAATTTTTATTTTTAATTTTTATATCACAAGTCAATTAAAACATCTAGAGAATAGATTTGATAAAAAAATAATTATGTAATCAAGTGTTCGAAATTATCCGATTAAAAACATGAAAATAATTATTAGTATACAAACTGAACCAAAACCAATGAATCTCTCACCACAAAAGTTTAATTGAATATGAACTCTGAACGTAGCGCAAAGGTAAAGAGTATATATAACTTATTGTAAATTAATTTAGATGAAGCTTCGACAAAAATTGTTTTAGATTATAAAATACAATTGCGCGTGCGCTTCGCTTAGAGAGCTTCAAGGTTTGGCAAGAGGGTAGGTACATAGGTAGATTCAAAAGTATATAAGTGTTTATCTACAAAGGTTTGTACAGGATCGAAAACAATAGTATAAAAGATGATAGTTTCAGGGTTAGATGTTGAGAAAAAAAAAAAAAAAAAAAAAACAGAACAACATACGTTCAAAGTTACAAATTGAAGTATGAAAATAATAACAAAGTAAAAGAGGCTGCACATGGCTGGAAACTGGTGTTGTAAGGTAAACTTCAATATTAATTAGGGTAGGTTAATTGGGAGAAACCTAGGTAGAAAAAATGTTGATAACAAATGTAAAAGGATGTAGGAAATATTTGTCAAAAAAGTTAAAGAACTATGTGGGCAAAATTATATGAAGATGATTAGTTTCACGATTGTAATTACAAAAGAATTTGAGAACAATAGAAAAGATAGTTTTTACAAAGATGAGAACAAAGATTCAGAGTTAGAGACCAAAGTATGAAAAAAAGAAAAAATAACAGCAAACACCAAAATTAAAGCAAGTAGATTCATGTGAAAGAGATAGGAACAATATTAAGCAAAAATGTACATATAACCGTAGGTTCAAAGTTACAAACGTAATGACAAGTCCAGGTACGGGAGTAAATATAATGTAGTTACCAGAGTAGTTATCAAGTTTGAAATAATATTATGAACAAGGTTTGTTATAAGGTTATTTACAATAGTAAGCGCAAGAGGATAAAAAAAGATTATGCACAAGGCCAGATTCAGTGTTAAAAATTAAAAAAAATAAATAAATAAAGAACTAGAGTTAGCGTAGGAGTAGAAACAGATGTAGAAACAAATGCATGTGTAGAAGGTTCAGCGTTGAAGCTTAAGTAAAAAAAAGGTGGTAAGCACAAGATCATTAACATATGTAGGAAGAAGAAAAAGTCAACAGACGTAGTAAAGAGAGTTGGAAAAAAAAAACTCAAGAAACGTGGATAGTAGCAAGGTTATGAAGCAGGGAAGGTTAATAAATAAAAAAACGAAAATAAGTCGGTAAAAGCATAGAAACAGATGTTTAACTAAGGATAGAAATGAAAGTATGATCAACGATAATAACAAAGTAGTCCTAGAGTTAGAAATAAAAGCATGAAAAAAATTCAAACTACAGTTAACACCATGATAGAAACCTATATATATAAACATGAGCATATTCCTGGGGAAGAGCTTAGTTATAAAAAGCAGTAAGTGGAACGGTAAGAACAAGGGTAGTTACAAGGGTTTGGAGTGAGATAAAAGGTAGGAACAGAGGTAGACATAAAATAAGGTGCAGGTGTACTCACAAGCTATAAGAGTAGAAACAATGGTATACATCACAGTAGGTACAAAGGTAGTCACAAGGGTATGTGTATAAGTGTAGGTACAAGTGTAGATTCAAGTATAAAATTCTGGGGGGTTTGCGAGCGAAACGAGCAGGGGGGTACCCCCCCCCCCCTAGTATTATATATATATAAATTAAACTTGATAGTCAGACATTTATCTTGGAAAACAAACTGAGAACAATAAAACTTATCAGTGCTGGTGTATTGACTCAGAATCTATAAGTTCCAATGATGATTTAAACGATGTATATATTTAACTCTAACTGAATTACGGTTATTGACATCTCCTGAACTTAAACTTGCTGTACGTTGGATGAATTATGATAGCTTACTTGATAAAAAAGCATAAACCACTGCAACACTTTAAAATTACTATTAAACTGAAAAAGTTTATTTCACTTAAATTCTTCAAAAGGTAATTAAAATTTAATCTTTATGAGTGTATTAGTTGAGAGTCAGCATATGGAAATCTCTTTGACAGCCTCAAAGAAAGTGAAGTAGTTCTGAATGAATCATCATTGAAGTGTATAGACTCTGAATCGCTCTACTTGCATTAATAAATTTTATTATCACAAACACACTTCCAATATGAACCTTTCCGACAATTGGCTGCTAAACTAACTCCCCATATTTGTTAAGTAAGTGCATTCAACTTAAAATTGTTTATATAAAATATTCATAGACTTCACATCAAGAATAATCATTCACTCACACACATTCAGAAAAAACTTCAATTTTAATGAGGACCAATAAACTTTTAAAGCTGCAACAGAATATTTCACAATTTTAACTCACAGCTTACACAAAAATTAGAATAACTTATAGATGATATCATAGGACGACTGTCGACTTTAGATATTTTGTTTTATAGTTTTAAAAATTAAAGTCAAATATTTCTATAATTATTGGTTAAGGTTATCTGTCATAATAATTATATTAATTAAACTATGCTAATTATGAATTTAGCGTGATGCCACTATACATTTGACTACTTTCTTAATTACTTAATTTTAAATCATACAATGAAATAATCATTATGACCGCTGTCTTCTGCTGAGAGCTGCAGCAGCTCGAGCTGATCAGCTGTTGTCATGCCCTGGGCGGCCCAGGCTGGGCCTCTTGCGTCCGCGCACCTCGCCTGCGCAGGCCACAGCCTTCTCGCAGCTTGCTGCAGCAGCAAGCTGTAAGAGTGAGACAGAGAGTCAATGCTCCGTAACATCCGGTTTCAGCCACATGCAGCCCATGCAGAGAAACCGGATGCTCTCGACTGATACGGAAATCGCCTGACGCCTGGACAAGAAGAAATTAGCGCTTCAAAAATTGAAATGAGTTAAGATGATGACTTTGTGTTGATTATTCGGGCATTTAAATAATTAAAAATCTAGTGAAAATATCATTTCACCTAGAGTATTCCCTTAGTTTTTAAATAAATGAAAAAATTGAGAAGAAAAAAATTGTCCCAGGTGAGATTCGAACACACGACCTCCTGCATTCCGGGCAGTCGCTCTACCACTGAGCTACCGGGCGATTGTGTGTTCATACTCTTCTAGTCAAATTTATTTTCTTCTCAATTAAAAACCCGATTCCCCGTACCCACCCATTTTTCCCATTGCGACCTACCTCTCAATCAGGGTCGATATTACTCATGTAAGTATATTCATACTCAACTTTGTATTGCCCAACGAAATTTCAAATTAGTTAAGATGATGACTTTGTGTTGATTATTCGGGCATTTAAATAATTAAAAATCTAGTGAAAATATCATTTCACCTAGAGTATTCCCTTAGTTTTTAAATAAATGAAAAAATTGAGAAGAAAAAAATTGTCCCAGGTGAGATTCGAACACACGACCTCCTGCATTCCGGGCAGTCGCTCTACCACTGAGCTACCGGGCGATTGTGTGTTCATACTCTTCTAGTCAAATTTATTTTCTTCTCAATTAAAAACCCGATTCCCCGTACCCACCCATTTTTCCCATTGCGACCTACCTCTCAATCAGGGTCGATATTACTCATGTAAGTATATTCATACTCAACTTTGTATTGCCCAACGAAATTTCAAATTAGTTAAGATGATGACTTTGTGTTGATTATTCGGGCATTTAAATAATTAAAAATCTAGTGAAAATATCATTTCACCTAGAGTATTCCCTTAGTTTTTAAATAAATGAAAAAATTGAGAAGAAAAAAATTGTCCCAGGTGAGATTCGAACACACGACCTCCTGCATTCCGGGCAGTCGCTCTACCACTGAGCTACCGGGCGATTGTGTGTTCATACTCTTCTAGTCAAATTTATTTTCTTCTCAATTAAAAACCCGATTCCCCGTACCCACCCATTTTTCCCATTGCGACCTACCTCTCAATCAGGGTCGATATTACTCATGTAAGTATATTCATACTCAACTTTGTATTGCCCAACGAAATTTCAAATTAGTTAAGATGATGACTTTGTGTTGATTATTCGGGCATTTAAATAATTAAAAATCTAGTGAAAATATCATTTCACCTAGAGTATTCCCTTAGTTTTTAAATAAATGAAAAAATTGAGAAGAAAAAAATTGTCCCAGGTGAGATTCGAACACACGACCTCCTGCATTCCGGGCAGTCGCTCTACCACTGAGCTACCGGGCGATTGTGTGTTCATACTCTTCTAGTCAAATTTATTTTCTTCTCAATTAAAAACCCGATTCCCCGTACCCACCCATTTTTCCCATTGCGACCTACCTCTCAATCAGGGTCGATATTACTCATGTAAGTATATTCATACTCAACTTTGTATTGCCCAACGAAATTTCAAATTAGTTAAGATGATGACTTTGTGTTGATTATTCGGGCATTTAAATAATTAAAAATCTAGTGAAAATATCATTTCACCTAGAGTATTCCCTTAGTTTTTAAATAAATGAAAAAATTGAGAAGAAAAAAATTGTCCCAGGTGAGATTCGAACACACGACCTCCTGCATTCCGGGCAGTCGCTCTACCACTGAGCTACCGGGCGATTGTGTGTTCATACTCTTCTAGTCAAATTTATTTTCTTCTCAATTAAAAACCCGATTCCCCGTACCCACCCATTTTTCCCATTGCGACCTACCTCTCAATCAGGGTCGATATTACTCATGTAAGTATATTCATACTCAACTTTGTATTGCCCAACGAAATTTCAAATTAGTTAAGATGATGACTTTGTGTTGATTATTCGGGCATTTAAATAATTAAAAATCTAGTGAAAATATCATTTCACCTAGAGTATTCCCTTAGTTTTTAAATAAATGAAAAAATTGAGAAGAAAAAAATTGTCCCAGGTGAGATTCGAACACACGACCTCCTGCATTCCGGGCAGTCGCTCTACCACTGAGCTACCGGGCGATTGTGTGTTCATACTCTTCTAGTCAAATTTATTTTCTTCTCAATTAAAAACCCGATTCCCCGTACCCACCCATTTTTCCCATTGCGACCTACCTCTCAATCAGGGTCGATATTACTCATGTAAGTATATTCATACTCAACTTTGTATTGCCCAACGAAATTTCAAATTAGTTAAGATGATGACTTTGTGTTGATTATTCGGGCATTTAAATAATTAAAAATCTAGTGAAAATATCATTTCACCTAGAGTATTCCCTTAGTTTTTAAATAAATGAAAAAATTGAGAAGAAAAAAATTGTCCCAGGTGAGATTCGAACACACGACCTCCTGCATTCCGGGCAGTCGCTCTACCACTGAGCTACCGGGCGATTGTGTGTTCATACTCTTCTAGTCAAATTTATTTTCTTCTCAATTAAAAACCCGATTCCCCGTACCCACCCATTTTTCCCATTGCGACCTACCTCTCAATCAGGGTCGATATTACTCATGTAAGTATATTCATACTCAACTTTGTATTGCCCAACGAAATTTCAAATTAGTTAAGATGATGACTTTGTGTTGATTATTCGGGCATTTAAATAATTAAAAATCTAGTGAAAATATCATTTCACCTAGAGTATTCCCTTAGTTTTTAAATAAATGAAAAAATTGAGAAGAAAAAAATTGTCCCAGGTGAGATTCGAACACACGACCTCCTGCATTCCGGGCAGTCGCTCTACCACTGAGCTACCGGGCGATTGTGTGTTCATACTCTTCTAGTCAAATTTATTTTCTTCTCAATTAAAAACCCGATTCCCCGTACCCACCCATTTTTCCCATTGCGACCTACCTCTCAATCAGGGTCGATATTACTCATGTAAGTATATTCATACTCAACTTTGTATTGCCCAACGAAATTTCAAATTAGTTAAGATGATGACTTTGTGTTGATTATTCGGGCATTTAAATAATTAAAAATCTAGTGAAAATATCATTTCACCTAGAGTATTCCCTTAGTTTTTAAATAAATGAAAAAATTGAGAAGAAAAAAATTGTCCCAGGTGAGATTCGAACACACGACCTCCTGCATTCCGGGCAGTCGCTCTACCACTGAGCTACCGGGCGATTGTGTGTTCATACTCTTCTAGTCAAATTTATTTTCTTCTCAATTAAAAACCCGATTCCCCGTACCCACCCATTTTTCCCATTGCGACCTACCTCTCAATCAGGGTCGATATTACTCATGTAAGTATATTCATACTCAACTTTGTATTGCCCAACGAAATTTCAAATTAGTTAAGATGATGACTTTGTGTTGATTATTCGGGCATTTAAATAATTAAAAATCTAGTGAAAATATCATTTCACCTAGAGTATTCCCTTAGTTTTTAAATAAATGAAAAAATTGAGAAGAAAAAAATTGTCCCAGGTGAGATTCGAACACACGACCTCCTGCATTCCGGGCAGTCGCTCTACCACTGAGCTACCGGGCGATTGTGTGTTCATACTCTTCTAGTCAAATTTATTTTCTTCTCAATTAAAAACCCGATTCCCCGTACCCACCCATTTTTCCCATTGCGACCTACCTCTCAATCAGGGTCGATATTACTCATGTAAGTATATTCATACTCAACTTTGTATTGCCCAACGAAATTTCAAATTAGTTAAGATGATGACTTTGTGTTGATTATTCGGGCATTTAAATAATTAAAAATCTAGTGAAAATATCATTTCACCTAGAGTATTCCCTTAGTTTTTAAATAAATGAAAAAATTGAGAAGAAAAAAATTGTCCCAGGTGAGATTCGAACACACGACCTCCTGCATTCCGGGCAGTCGCTCTACCACTGAGCTACCGGGCGATTGTGTGTTCATACTCTTCTAGTCAAATTTATTTTCTTCTCAATTAAAAACCCGATTCCCCGTACCCACCCATTTTTCCCATTGCGACCTACCTCTCAATCAGGGTCGATATTACTCATGTAAGTATATTCATACTCAACTTTGTATTGCCCAACGAAATTTCAAATTAGTTAAGATGATGACTTTGTGTTGATTATTCGGGCATTTAAATAATTAAAAATCTAGTGAAAATATCATTTCACCTAGAGTATTCCCTTAGTTTTTAAATAAATGAAAAAATTGAGAAGAAAAAAATTGTCCCAGGTGAGATTCGAACACACGACCTCCTGCATTCCGGGCAGTCGCTCTACCACTGAGCTACCGGGCGATTGTGTGTTCATACTCTTCTAGTCAAATTTATTTTCTTCTCAATTAAAAACCCGATTCCCCGTACCCACCCATTTTTCCCATTGCGACCTACCCGTAATATCGACCCTGATTGAGAGGTAGGTCGCAATGGGAAAAATGGGTGGGTACGGGGAATCGGGTTTTTAATTGAGAAGAAAATAAATTTGACTAGAAGAGTATGAACACACAATCGCCCGGTAGCTCAGTGGTAGAGCGACTGCCCGGAATGCAGGAGGTCGTGTGTTCGAATCTCACCTGGGACAATTTTTTTCTTCTCAATTTTTTCATTTATTTAAAAACTAAGGGAATACTCTAGGTGAAATGATATTTTCACTAGATTTTTAATTATTTAAATGCCCGAATAATCAACACAAAGTCATCATCTTAACTAATTTGAAATTTCGTTGGGCAATACAAAGTTGAGTATGAATATACTTACATGAGTAATATCGACCCTGATTGAGAGGTAGGTCGCAATGGGAAAAATGGGTGGGTACGGGGAATCGGGTTTTTAATTGAGAAGAAAATAAATTTGACTAGAAGAGTATGAACACACAATCGCCCGGTAGCTCAGTGGTAGAGCGACTGCCCGGAATGCAGGAGGTCGTGTGTTCGAATCTCACCTGGGACAATTTTTTTCTTCTCAATTTTTTCATTTATTTAAAAACTAAGGGAATACTCTAGGTGAAATGATATTTTCACTAGATTTTTAATTATTTAAATGCCCGAATAATCAACACAAAGTCATCATCTTAACTAATTTGAAATTTCGTTGGGCAATACAAAGTTGAGTATGAATATACTTACATGAGTAATATCGACCCTGATTGAGAGGTAGGTCGCAATGGGAAAAATGGGTGGGTACGGGGAATCGGGTTTTTAATTGAGAAGAAAATAAATTTGACTAGAAGAGTATGAACACACAATCGCCCGGTAGCTCAGTGGTAGAGCGACTGCCCGGAATGCAGGAGGTCGTGTGTTCGAATCTCACCTGGGACAATTTTTTTCTTCTCAATTTTTTCATTTATTTAAAAACTAAGGGAATACTCTAGGTGAAATGATATTTTCACTAGATTTTTAATTATTTAAATGCCCGAATAATCAACACAAAGTCATCATCTTAACTAATTTGAAATTTCGTTGGGCAATACAAAGTTGAGTATGAATATACTTACATGAGAAAAATTGAAATGTTTATAACTTTTTAATGCGGGAACTTTTTGGGCCATTTTTTTTTTTAAGTTACTCAGGGAATCATCGGTCATGCGGGAGATGATTATTCTGATAAAAAAAATCATCTCAATTGTGTTTTTTTCATGAGTGACCTAACCTAAAACCAAAATTTAAAGTATATAAAGCGGTACGCTTTCACGGTAGTCGGTGTTGAAAACCAACTCGCCGTTAAAGGGCTACCGCCCTTTAGGATACAATTGATTTTTACGTATGTATTTATAAAAATGAAAATCTACCATTCTGTGAGGCCTAATGGTAATAAGTTTATCGTTGCCTAAATCTTTTATCATTATGTATTTTTCAAAACTTAATATTGGGAGTGCCGTGTCGTCTGCCACATGCGCCGCTATCCGTCAGTTGGCTTGCTGTTATTGTGAGATTTGGGCTGACTGCTGACTCAAGGTGGTTTTTTTATTGATAAATAAGTGTGCGCATGAAGTAGTGTTCAGTTTGTTATTGAAATTTATTTTATGAAAGAAAAAATCAACTCTTCAATGTGACCGGGATTATTTAAACCAGAAGTTAAAAGACATACCCAAAGTTTTGAAGCTTATGTCTTTGTAAACAATCAGCTTTTTGCGTGTTTTTCATTATATATTTGCGGTCAGCCTAAAGCTCACCATAACAGCTAACAGCAAGCCAACTGGCGGATAGCGGTGCATGTGGCAGACGACACGGTACTCCCAATACTAAGTTTTAAAAAATACATAATGATAAAAGATTTTGGCAACGATAAACTTATTACCATTAGGCCTCGCAGAATGAGAGATTTCAATTTTTATAAATACATACGTCGTCAATCGTATTTTTAAGTAATCTCAAATTTTATGCGCTGCCCCAAAAGTTACTAGGCAAATTGATGGTATTTTCGTTAATGATTAAAATAAATTATTTATTGGAAAAACCGAGAAAAAAATACTGGCATTTCTCGCTGAGTTGGAGAAATCCAATGACTACTTCAAAAGTTCATTTACGGTGTTTTTTGTAACTTAAAAAAATACAATAAAAATAAAATTAGAGGATTTTGTTTATTGAATAACTACCGTAAAAAGGTCTCGCAGAATATGATGACTAGCGTAAAAAGGTCTTGCAGAATGTGATTTTTGCGGAGAATATTCTCGCAGAATAGGAGAAATCAAGTAGTCCTGAAAAAATTAATTTTCTAAAATATTTAATTTTTGCGGGCGTCAGCTTCACAAGTCTATGTAGATTTACCAAAAATTTGTAACTTTACGTTGGAGCGGTAAATTTACAAATCTTGGTAAAATTACTCCGCTGGACCACGTTCCCGTTTTTTACATCGCTGTGCGGTGTATATTTACAAATATTCGTAAAATTACATAACTCAATGGTGTAAATTTATGAACGCAGAGTAAATTTACCTCGCTCAGCGATGGTACCCAGATTTTTTTTTTTTACAGTGAGGGCTCTAGGGGCAAGGGTTAAAAAGGGATAAAAATTTTTTTTTAATATAATCTGTATGGGCCCTACTGACATGTTAAGTTTTTTTTGACCGATAATTATTATTTTTTTGTTTGTTTCATAAATCTATACCTGCAATCGACCAACTTTTTAACTTTTACTCATATATACTGTAGGAATACTGCCGTGGGGGTCGAACCGACTATATTACCAGGCTATACCCTTTCTATAATTCAATAAAATACAGTAAAAGTTTTTTCTCAGTAGTTTCATAAAGTACATACTAAGTGCAGTATCTATACAATCAAAAAAATAAAATAAAATAAAAATACAAATAACTTTTTTGGTACTTTAGTAAAGTATTTGATACTTTTGGAAATGATTACAGATGAGTAGGTCACAAACTCCAATAACTTGAGTTGAATTTAATTTTTACTTACTTTTGAAATTTTCTCTAATTGATTAAAATTTTGTGAGTTAAAAAATGGTTACTTTGGCTGCGCCTCAGGCCTTCAAAATAGAAGTCAGAGGCGCAGCGAGGCGCAGACAAAAAAAAAGTGCCTAAGTCCCGATACTTTTGACCAAAATAACGTGGAGTTAAACTCAAAATTTCCTGCTTATATTTGTATATATGACCGACTATGATCCCGATTCCCCCCGTCCCGAAGTGTAAGAATACAAGAATGTTAAATATGAAATATCTAACCGACGTCTATTGGGAAGAAAAGTGCAGTCGTGGTGGGGATGAGGTCACGTGTTTCACGCGCTGTTTTAGTGGATTTAAATAGTTATGGGCAGCCATATTGCTTCCCTCTCCGTGACTGCACTTTTCCTCCCAATAGCGATTCCCAAATAATAAACTCAAAAGAGTTGTATAAGATTTGTAGAAAAAAATTGATGCAATTTGAAAACATGGGTTAAGAAAATTAATTTTTTTTTTCATTTCTCAATAATTCATAAACTAGTGCACAGTTTTTTATGAACTGAATGCTAGTATATTAATAATTAAAAAAAAAAAAAAAAATTGATTTTGAATGGAGGCTCATTTATTTGGTGCCATATCAATTGTGGAGGGCTAAAGGGACTCAATTATTTTTTACTTGGGAATGTGATAGTACAAAAATAATTCATACCAAAATTAATTTTGTTGGATTAATTATTCAAACACTATTTTATATCAATGAAATTCCGTTAATACAATTTTTAATGTAAACTGAGGTTAGGTTTTTAAATAAGCCATTTTCAGGCTTATTTATTTATTTTCTCAAAAGTTATTCTGACTACTAGTAATTTTTTTTAAACCATTTTAATCCTTAAAAAATTAATTTTAAGGATTCTATGGAAATTTTCAACAATTTTATCTCAAAGTTATTATAAATAAATGATATATTCCCATAAGAACCTGTTCTCTAAGACGTAATTCTCAATTTGTCATAACTTTTAAAAATGGCCGGTAACCTAAATTTTTTCTTATACCTGCAATTAACGAAGAATATATTTTTTAACTTCTAGCTTGCTACACAATTTTAAACCAAAATTAAATGAGCCTCCTGAATGCATTGATTCGTTTAATAACCTTCACATGTGTGAAAACTCAACATGGAACTACTTAGATGGAAACATTCATTGAGCTAATAACAATTGATCAAATTCTTTTCCATTGTTTTGCTGAAATTCTTTGAATGATCCATCTTTGATTTAATATACCTGCATTTTTAAAACTCAGTTAAAGGAGCAGACAACAATCAGTTTTAATATAAATTAAAAATTGTAGTTAGAAACATTAATTAATAAATTTACTGAATTCAAATAGATTACTTACTATGATAATTTCAAAACTGATAGAGCATCTATTTGATTACTCTTGATTATTCCAACAAAATTCCAATGACTTGTTACCTACATCAAAAACATCCTTTGAATGTTTAAATTAGAGTTAACCATTTCTTTCAAATTTTTGTTTTAAATATAAAAGTTATATGAGCTACAAAATTCAATAATTAATTGCACATAACTTACTGATTTTTATATGTAAACTACTAAAAATAATAAATAATTAATATTCATCTAATACATATTTTAAAAATTAATGAAAAGATTTGTGTGCGGTACTTAGGCTTTTAAAAAAGAGAAAAGAAAAAATCTAGCTAGCATAAGATTTGTCAACAAAAAGTTGTTAACGTTACACATTAGACTAACATATAATTCAAAATTCAAGGTTACACAATGTAAGCTTGAAGATAGATTAATGCTAGATTATTAAAAAATTGTTAATTTGGACCTTTATAACATGAGATTTGTTGATAAAAACAGACACATTTCAGACGAATGTCTACAGTACACATCTTATCCACAGTTTAGAGGCACAAGAGGTAGGCGATTTTTATCGATGCATCGGAATATCGATATTCAAAGTTAAAAAATATCGATATTTAGTACTTTCCGACACAGCCTGTATCGATATTTCTCATGAAATTCGGGAAAAAATTTTTAATAAATAAACAAAAAATCCTACGATGAGCTGTAAGTTGCCCTTCTGCTGACAGCTTCTGTACATCGATTTGTACGGTTCGAGTGATTCGTTTGGTGCATGAAAAGTGAGAACGTTCCTACTTCCTATCTGGTTTGTTCAAATAGAAATTTTTTTCTGCTACGTGTGCAGCAGACTAAGCTTTTTTTTTTTTTTTTTTTTATAAATAAGCGTAAATTCAGAAAGTTTGACTATATCAATAACTGTGATTTGATAGTTTCAGTACCTGATTTACTGACGGAGTAAAAAATCGTCTGCAATTTGATACTCTAACCTCATTCAAATTTGTTAAACCCTGAAATTTAATCTAATAGATAATTTAGAAAGTGATGACGATTCAGACTGGTAAAAAAATTCAATGTGCTCGTTAAAAAAATGTGATATTATGATCAATTAAATTAAAATATATTATATAAAGTCAAAGATTATCAAAATTATTTTAAAGAAGTAAATAATTATATTACATTTTCCCATATCTGTTTGTCGTATACGTAAAAATTGTTTTAAAATTTTTATAATTCTATGCATTACTAAGAAGACTCTATTTTATGTATTTTTTTATTTAACAAACTGTATTTTAAAGACGTGCATGAATGCTAATTTAAATGCATAAAAATCTCGATTTATTTTATTTGACGATTATTTTTTATATATGTTATATAAAATTTAAGAAACGTAAATGACATTAGTTATTTCAAAACAAAAAATTACGTATTATTCGAATGCCCACATTTCTAACTAAGGAGCTTTAATTAAATTCGAAAATTTGAGCAAATTTTTTTAACTTGAGCAAATTTTTTTAAAGTCTGCTAAATAATGTAACATTATGAAGTCAGGGTATACACCAGGTGCACCTGGTGATGATAACGCCTTGTAGAAGATTTCCCCAGGAAGTTTGGACTCCGGAGGGGCCAGGGCGGACACCTGGTGCACCTGGTGATACTTACGCCTCGGAGATGATCTCCCCAGGAAGTTTTGACTCCGGAGGGGCATGGGCGGACATCTGGTGCACCTGGTGGTAATTACACCTTGGAGATGATTTCCCCAGGAAGTTTTGACTCCAGAGGGGTCAGGGCGGACACCTGATGCACCTGGTGATACTAACGACTCGGAGATGACTTCCCCAGGAAGTTTTGACTTCAGAAGGGTCAGGACGGACATCTGGTGCACCCGGTCATAATAACGCCTTGTAGATGATTTCCCCAGGAAGTTTTGATCCCAGAGGGGTCAGGACGGACACCTAATGCAGCTAGTGGTAAGAACGCCTCGGAGATGATTTCCCCAGGAAGTTTTGACTCCAGAAGGGTCACTAAAGACACCTGGCGCTCCTGGTGATGATGACGCCTCGGTGATGATTTCCCCAGCAAAATGGTAAGCCACCTGACGTATTGGTGTATTAGGCGCATTATACCCAGAGTTCGAAATAAATAATTTTTTATAAACAATTAAATTAACTGACAAGCTCTAAACCCCCATAACGCTGGGGAGAGCGATAAATAAATAATTTTTATAAACAACTGAATAAACCAACATGCTCTAAACCCACATAACGCTGGGGAGAGCGATAAATAAATAATTTTTTATAAACAATTATATAAACCGACAAGCTCTAAACCCCCATAACGCTGGGGAGAGCGATAAATAAATAATTTTTTATAAACATTTAAATAATTTGACAAGCTCGTAACCCCCATAACGCTGGGGATAGTAACAAGTAAATAATTTTATATAAACAATTAAATAAACTGACAAGCTCTAAACCCCCATAACGCTGGGGAGAGCGATAAATAAATAATTTTTGTAAACAACTGAATAAACCAACATGCTCTAAACCCACATAACGCTGGGGAGAGCGAAAAATAATTTTTCATAAACATTTAAACAATTCAACAAGCTCGTAACCCCCATCACGCTGGGGATAGCGATAAGTAAATAATTTTTTATAAACAATTAAATAAACCGACGAGCTCCAAAACCCACATAACGATGGGGAGAGCGATAAATAAATAATTTTTATAAATAACTGAATAAACCAACATGCTTTAAACCCACATATCGCTGGGGAGAGCGATAAATAAATAATTTTTCATAAACATTTAAACAATTCAACAAGCTCGTAACCCCCATCACGCTGGGGATAGCGATAAGTAAATAATTTGTTATAAACAACTGAATAAACCAACAAGCTCTAAACCCACATAACGCCGGGGAGAGCGATAAATAAATGAAATTTTGTAAACAATTACATAAACTGACAAGCTCTAAACCCCCATAACGCTGGGGAGAGTGATAAATAAATAATTTTTACAAACAACTGAATAAACCAACATGCTCTAAACCCACATAACGCTGGGGAGAGCGATAAAAATATAATTTTTTTACAAACATTTAAACAATTCGACAAGCTCGTAACCCCCATAACGCTGGGGATAGCGATAAGTGAATAATTTTTTATAAATAATTGAATATACTGACAAGCTCTAAACCCACATAATGCTGGGGAGAGCGATAAATAAATAATTTTTATAAACAACTGAATAAACCAACATGCTCTAAACCCACATAACGCTGGGGAGAGCGATAAATAAATAATTTTTTATAAACAATTATATAAACCGACAAGCTCTAAACCCCCATAACGCTGGGGAGAGCGATAAATAAATAATTTTTTATAAACATTTAAATAATTTGACAAGCTCGTAACCCCCATAACGCTGGGGATAGTAACAAGTAAATAATTTTATATAAACAATTAAATAAACTGACAAGCTCTACCCCCATAACGCTGGGGAGAGCGATAAGTAAATAATTTGTTATAAACAATTATATAAACCGACAAGCTCTAAACCCCCATAACGTTGGGGAGATCGATAAATAAATAATTTTTTATAAACATTTAAATAATTTGACAAGCTCGTAACCCCCATAACGCTGGGGATAGTAACAAGTAAATAATTTTATATAAACAATTAAATAAACTGACAAGCTCTAAACCCCCATAACGCTGGGGAGAGCGATAAATAAATAATTTTTATAAACAACTGAATAAACCAACATGCTCTAAACCCACATAACGCTGGGGAGAGCGATAAAAATATAATTTTTTTACAAACATTTAAACAATTCGACAAGCTCGTAACCCCCATAACGCTGGGGAGAGCGATAAATAAATAATTTTTTATAAACAATTAAATAAACCGACGAGCTCCAAAACTCACATAACGATGGGGAGAGCGATAAATAAATAATTTTTATAAATAACTGAATAAACCAACATGCTTTAAACCCACATATCGCTGGGGAGAGCGATAAATAAATAATTTTTCATAAACATTTAAACAATTCAACAAGCTCGTAACCCCCATCACGCTGGGGATAGCGATAAGTAAATAATTTAATATAAACAACTGAATAAACCAACAAGCTCTAAACCCACATAACGCCGGGGAGAGCGATAAATAAATGAAATTTTGTAAACAATTAAATAAACTGACAAGCTCTAAACCCCCATAACACTGGGGAGAGCGATAAATAAATAATTTTTATAAACAACTGAATAAACCAACATGCTCTAAACCCACATAACGCTGGGGAGAGCGATAAAAATATAATTTTTTTACAAACATTTAAACAATTCGACAAGCTCGTAACCCCCATAACGCTGGAGATAGCGATAAGTAAATAATTTTTTATAAACAATTGAATATACCGACAAGCTCTAAACCCACATAATGCTGGGGAGAGCGATAAATAAATAATTTTTATAAACATTTAAATAATTCGACAAGCTCGTAACACCCATAACGCTGGGGATAGCGATAAGTAAATAATTTTTTATAAACAATTGAATATACCGACAAGCTCTAAACCCCCATAACGCTGGGGAGAGCCATAAATGAATAATTTTTTATAAACAATTATATAAACCGACAAGCTCTAAACCCCCATAACGCTGGGGAGAGCGATAAATAAATAATTTTTTATAAACATTTAAATAATTTGACAAGCTCGTAACCCCCATAACGCTGGGGATAGTAACAAGTAAATAATTTTATATAAACAATTAAATAAACTGACAAGCTCTAAACCCCCATAACGCTGGGGAGAGCGATAAATAAATAATTTTTGTAAACAACTGAATAAACCAACATGCTCTAAACCCACATAACGCTGGGGAGAGCGAAAAATAATTTTTCATAAACATTTAAACAATTCAACAAGCTCGTAACCCCCATCACGCTGGGGATAGCGATAAGTAAATAATTTTTTATAAACAATTAAATAAACCGACGAGCTCCAAAACCCACATAACGATGGGGAGAGCGATAAATAAATAATTTTTATAAATAACTGAATAAACCAACATGCTTTAAACCCACATATCGCTGGGGAGAGCGATAAATAAATGAATTTTTGTAAACAATTGAATATACTGACAAGCTCTAAACCCCCATAACGCTGGGGATAGCGATAAATAAATAATTTTTTATAAACAACTGAATAAACCAACATGCTCTAAACCCACATAACGCTGGGGAGAGCGATAAATAAATAATTTTTTATAAACAATTATATAAACCGACAAGCTCTAAACCCCCATAACGCTGGGGAGAGCGATAAATAAATAATTTTTTATAAACATTTAAATAATTTGACAAGCTCGTAACCCCCATAACGCTGGGGATAGTAACAAGTAAATAATTTTATATAAACAATTAAATAAACTGACAAGCTCTAAACCCCCATAACGCTGGGGAGAGCGATAAATAAATAATTTTTGTAAACAACTGAATAAACCGACATGCTCTAAACCCACATAACGCTGGGGAGAGCGAAAAATAATTTTTCATAAACATTTAAACAATTCAACAAGCTCGTAACCCCCATCACGCTGGGGATAGCGATAAGTAAATAATTTTTTATAAACAATTAAATAAACCGACGAGCTCCAAAACCCACATAACGATGGGGAGAGCGATAAATAAATAATTTTTATAAATAACTGAATAAACCAACATGCTTTAAACCCACATATCGCTGGGGAGAGCGATAAATAAATAATTTTTCATAAACATTTAAACAATTCAACAAGCTCGTAACCCCCATCACGCTGGGGATAGCGATAAGTAAATAATTTGTTATAAACAACTGAATAAACCAACAAGCTCTAAACCCACATAACGCCGGGGAGAGCGATAAATAAATGAAATTTTGTAAACAATTACATAAACTGACAAGCTCTAAACCCCCATAACGCTGGGGAGAGTGATAAATAAATAATTTTTACAAACAACTGAATAAACCAACATGCTCTAAACCCACATAACGCTGGGGAGAGCGATAAAAATATAATTTTTTTACAAACATTTAAACAATTCGACAAGCTCGTAACCCCCATAACGCTGGGGATAGCGATAAGTGAATAATTTTTTATAAATAATTGAATATACTGACAAGCTCTAAACCCACATAATGCTGGGGAGAGCGATAAATAAATAATTTTTATAAACAACTGAATAAACCAACATGCTCTAAACCCACATAACGCTGGGGAGAGCGATAAATAAATAATTTTTTATAAACAATTATATAAACCGACAAGCTCTAAACCCCCATAACGCTGGGGAGAGCGATAAATAAATAATTTTTTATAAACATTTAAATAATTTGACAAGCTCGTAACCCCCATAACGCTGGGGATAGTAACAAGTAAATAATTTTATATAAACAATTAAATAAACTGACAAGCTCTACCCCCATAACGCTGGGGAGAGCGATAAGTAAATAATTTGTTATAAACAATTATATAAACCGACAAGCTCTAAACCCCCATAACGTTGGGGAGATCGATAAATAAATAATTTTTTATAAACATTTAAATAATTTGACAAGCTCGTAACCCCCATAACGCTGGGGATAGTAACAAGTAAATAATTTTATATAAACAATTAAATAAACTGACAAGCTCTAAACCCCCATAACGCTGGGGAGAGCGATAAATAAATAATTTTTATAAACAACTGAATAAACCAACATGCTCTAAACCCACATAACGCTGGGGAGAGCGATAAAAATATAATTTTTTTACAAACATTTAAACAATTCGACAAGCTCGTAACCCCCATAACGCTGGGGAGAGCGATAAATAAATAATTTTTTATAAACAATTAAATAAACCGACGAGCTCCAAAACTCACATAACGATGGGGAGAGCGATAAATAAATAATTTTTATAAATAACTGAATAAACCAACATGCTTTAAACCCACATATCGCTGGGGAGAGCGATAAATAAATAATTTTTCATAAACATTTAAACAATTCAACAAGCTCGTAACCCCCATCACGCTGGGGATAGCGATAAGTAAATAATTTAATATAAACAACTGAATAAACCAACAAGCTCTAAACCCACATAACGCCGGGGAGAGCGATAAATAAATGAAATTTTGTAAACAATTAAATAAACTGACAAGCTCTAAACCCCCATAACACTGGGGAGAGCGATAAATAAATAATTTTTATAAACAACTGAATAAACCAACATGCTCTAAACCCACATAACGCTGGGGAGAGCGATAAAAATATAATTTTTTTACAAACATTTAAACAATTCGACAAGCTCGTAACCCCCATAACGCTGGAGATAGCGATAAGTAAATAATTTTTTATAAACAATTGAATATACCGACAAGCTCTAAACCCACATAATGCTGGGGAGAGCGATAAATAAATAATTTTTATAAACATTTAAATAATTCGACAAGCTCGTAACACCCATAACGCTGGGGATAGCGATAAGTAAATAATTTTTTATAAACAATTGAATATACCGACAAGCTCTAAACCCCCATAACGCTGGGGAGAGCCATAAATGAATAATTTTTTATAAACAACTGAATAAACCAACAAGCGCTAAACCTACATAACGCTGGGGAGAGCGATAAATAAATAATTTTTTATAAACAATTAAATAAACCGACGAGCTCCAAAACCCACATAACGATGGGGAGAGCGATAAATAAATAATTTTTATAAACAACTGAATAAACCAACATGCTCTAAACCCACATAACGCTGGGGAGAGCGATAAAAATATAATTTTTTTACAAACATTTAAACAATTCGACAAGCTCGTAACCCCCATAACGCTGGGGATAGCGATACGTAAATAATTTTTTATAAACAATTGAATAAACCAACAAGCGCTAAACCTACATAACGCTGGGGAGAGCGATAAATAAATAATTTTTTATAAACAATTAAATAAACCGACGAGCTCCAAAACCCACATAACGATGGGGAGAGCGATAAACAAATAATTTTTATAAATAACTGAATAAACCAACATGCTTTAAACCCACATATCGCTGGGGAGAGCGATAAATAAATAATTTTTCATGAACATTTAAACAATTCAACAAGCTCGTAACCCCCATCACGCTGGGGATAGAGATAAATAATAATTTGTTATAAACAACTGAATAAACCAACAAGCTCTAAACCCACATAACGCCGGGGAGAGCGATAAATAAATGAATTTTTGTAAACAATTGAATATGCTGACAAGCTCTAAACCCCCATAACGCTGGGGATAGCGATAAGTAAATAATTTTTTATAAACAATTGAATATACCGACAAGCTCTGAACCCCCATAACGCTAGGGAGAGCCATAAATGAATAATTTTTTATAAACAACTGAATAAACCGACGAGCTCCAAAACCCACATAACGATGGGGAGAGCGATAAATAAATAATTTTTATAAATAACTGAATAAACCAACATGCTTTAAACCCACATATCGCTGGGGAGAGCCATAAATGAATAATTTTTTATAAACAACTGAATAAACCAACAAGCGCTAAACCCCCATCACGCTGGGGATAGCGATAAGAAAATAATTTGTTATAAACAACTGAATAAACCAACAAGCTCTAAACCCACATAACGCCGGGGAGAGCGATAAATAAATAATTTTTTATAAACAACTGAAAAAACCAACAAGCGCTAAACCCACATAACGCTGGGGAGAGCGATAAATAAATAATTTTTCATAAACATTTAAATAATTCGATAAGCTCGTAACCCCCATAACGCTGGGGATAGCGATAAGTAAATAATTTTTTATAAACAATTGAATATACCGACAAGCTCTAAACCCACATAATGCTGGGGAGCGCGATAAATAAATAATTTTTATAAACATTCAAATAATTCGACAAGCTCGTAACCCCCATAACGCTGGGAAAAGCCATGAATAAATAATTTTTTATAAACAACTGAATAAACCAGCAAGCTCTAATCCCACATAACGCTGGGGAGAGCGATAAATAAATAATTTTTCATAAACATTTAAATAATTCGATAAGCTCGTAACCCCCATAACGCTGGGGATAGCGATAAGTAAATAATTTTTTATAAACAATTCAATAAACTGACAAGCGTTAAACCCCCATAACGCTGGGGAGAGCGATAAATAAATAATTTTTTATAAACAATTAAATAAACCGACAAGCTCTAAACCCATATAACGCTGGGGATAGCGATAAGTAAATAATTTGTTATAAACAACTGAATAAACCAACAAGCTCTAAACCCACATAACGCCGGGGAGAGCGATAAATAAATGAAATTTTGTAAACAATTAAATAAACTGACAAGCTCTAAACCCCCATAACGCTGGGGAGAGCGATAAATAAATAATTTTTACAAACAACTGAATAAACCAACATGCTCTAAACCCACATAACGCTGGGGAGAGCGATAAAAATATAATTTTTTTACAAACATTTAAAAAATTCGACAAGCTCGTAACCCCCATAACGCTGGGGATAGCGATAAGTGAATAATTTTTTATAAATAATTGAATATACTGACAAGCTCTAAACCCACATAATGCTGGGGAGAGCGATAAATAAATAATTTTTATAAACAACTGAATAAACCAACATGCTCTAAACCCACATAACGCTGGGGAGAGCGATAAATAAATAATTTTTTATAAACAATTATATAAACCGACAAGCTCTAAACCCCCATAACGCTGGGGAGAGCGATAAATAAATAATTTTTTATAAACATTTAAATAATTTGACAAGCTCGTAACCCCCATAACGCTGGGGATAGTAACAAGTAAATAATTTTATATAAACAATTAAATAAACTGACAAGCTCTACCCCCATAACGCTGGGGAGAGCGATAAGTAAATAATTTGTTATAAACAATTATATAAACCGACAAGCTCTAAACCCCCATAACGTTGGGGAGAGCGATAAGTAAATAATTTTTTATAAACATTTAAATAATTTGACAAGCTCGTAACCCCCATAACGCTGGGGATAGTAACAAGTAAATAATTTTATATAAACAATTAAATAAACTGACAAGCTCTAAACCCCCATAACGCTGGGGAGAGCGATGAATAAATAATTTTTATAAACAACTGAATAAACCAACATGCTCTAAACCCACATAACGCTGGGGAGAGCGATAAAAATATAATTTTTTTACAAACATTTAAACAATTCGACAAGCTCGTAACCCCCATAACGCTGGGGATAGCGATAAGTAAATAATTTTTTATAAACAATTGAATATACCGACAAGCTCTAAACCCACATAATGCTGGGGAGAGCGATGAATAAATAATTTTTATAAACATTTAAATAATTCGACAAGCTCGTAACACCCATAACGCTGGGGATAGCGATAAGTAAATAATTTTTTATAAACAATTGAATATACCGACAAGCTCTAAACCCCCATAACGCTGGGGAGAGCCATAAATGAATAATTTTTTATAAACAACTGAATAAACCAACAAGCGCTAAACCTACATAACGCTGGGGAGAGCGATAAATAAATAATTTTTTATAAACAATTAAATAAACCGACGAGCTCCAAAACCCACATAACGATGGGGAGAGCGATAAATAAATAATTTTTATAAACAACTGAATAAACCAACATGCTCTAAACCCACATAACGCTGGGGAGAGCGATAAAAATATAATTTTTTTACAAACATTTAAACAATTCGACAAGCTCGTAACCCCCATAACGCTGGGGATAGCGATAAGTAAATAATTTTTTATAAACAATTGAATAAACCAACAAGCGCTAAACCTACATAACGCTGGGGAGAGCGATAAATAAATAATTTTTTATAAACAATTAAATAAACCGACGAGCTCCAAAACCCACATAACGATGGGGAGAGCGATAAACAAATAATTTTTATAAATAACTGAATAAACCAACATGCTTTAAACCCACATATCGCTGGGGAGAGCGATAAATAAATAATTTTTCATGAACATTTAAACAATTCAACAAGCTCGTAACCCCCATCACGCTGGGGATAGCGATAAATAATAATTTGTTATAAACAACTGAATAAACCAACAAGCTCTAAACCCACATAACGCCGGGGAGAGCGATAAATAAATGAATTTTTGTAAACAATTGAATATACTGACAAGCTCTAAACCCCCATAACGCTGGGGATAGCGATAAATAAATAATTTTTTATAAACAACTGAAAAAACCAACAAGCTCTAAACCCACATAACGCCGGGGAGAGCGATAAATAAATGAAATTTTGTAAACAATTAAATAAACTGACAAGCTCTAAACCCCCATAACACTGGGGAGAGCGATAAATAAATAATTTTTATAAACAACTGAATAAACCAACAAGCGCTAAACCTACATAACGCTGGGGAGAGCGATAAATAAATAATTTTTTATAAACAACTGAATAAACCAACATGCTCTAAACCCACATAACGCTGGGGAGAGCGATAAAAATATAATTTTTTTACAAACATTTAAACAATTCGACAAGCTCGTAACCCCCATAACGCTGGGGATAGCGATACGTAAATAATTTTTTATAAATAATTGAATATACTGACAAGCTCTAAACCCACATAATGCTGGGGAGAGCGATAAATAAATAATTTTTATAAACAACTGAATAAACCAACATGCTCTAAACCCACATAACGCTGGGGAGAGCGATAAATAAATAATTTTTTATAAACAATTATATAAACCGACAAGCTCTAAACCCCCATAACGCTGGGGAGAGCGATAAATAAATAATTTTTTATAAACATTTAAATAATTTGACAAGCTCGTAACCCCCATAACGCTGGGGATAGTAACAAGTAAATAATTTTATATAAACAATTAAATAAACTGACAAGCTCTACCCCCATAACGCTGGGGAGAGCGATAAGTAAATAATTTGTTATAAACAATTATATAAACCGACAAGCTCTAAACCCCCATAACGTTGGGGAGAGCGATAAATAAATAATTTTTTATAAACATTTAAATAATTTGACAAGCTCGTAACCCCCATAACGCTGGGGATAGTAACAAGTAAATAATTTTATATAAACAATTAAATAAACTGACAAGCTCTAAACCCCCATAACGCTGGGGAGAGCGATAAATAAATAATTTTTAAAAACAACTGAATAAACCAACATGCTCTAAACCCACATAACGCTGGGGAGAGCGATAAAAATATAATTTTTTTACAAACATTTAAACAATTCGACAAGCTCGTAACCCCCATAACGCTGGGGAGAGCGATAAATAAATAATTTTTTATAAACAATTAAATAAACCGACGAGCTCCAAAACTCACATAACGATGGGGAGAGCGATAAATAAATAATTTTTCATAAACATTTAAACAATTCAACAAGCTCGTAACCCCCATCACGCTGGGGATAGCGATAAGTAAATAATTTAATATAAACAACTGAATAAACCAACAAGCTCTAAACCCACATAACGCCGGGGAGAGCGATAAATAAATGAAATTTTGTAAACAATTAAATAAACTGACAAGCTCTAAACCCCCATAACGCTGGGGAGAGCGATAAATAAATAATTTTTATAAACAACTGAATAAACCAACATGCTCTAAACCCACATAACGCTGGGGAGAGCGATAAAAATATAATTTTTTTACAAACATTTAAACAATTCGACAAGCTCGTAACCCCCATAACGCTGGGGATAGCGATAAGTAAATAATTTTTTATAAACAATTGAATATACCGACAAGCTCTAAACCCACATAATGCTGGGGAGAGCGATAAATAAATAATTTTTATAAACATTTAAATAATTCGACAAGCTCGTAACACCCATAACGCTGGGGATAGCGATAAGTAAATAATTTTTTATAAACAATTGAATATACCGACAAGCTCTAAACCCCCATAACGCTGGGGAGAGCCATAAATGAATAATTTTTTATAAACAACTGAATAAACCAACAAGCGCTAAACCTACATAACGCTGGGGAGAGCGATAAATAAATAATTTTTTATAAACAATTAAATAAACCGACGAGCTCCAAAACCCACATAACGATGGGGAGAGCGATAAACAAATAATTTTTATAAATAACTGAATAAACCAACATGCTTTAAACCCACATATCGCTGGGGAGAGCGATAAATAAATAATTTTTCATGAACATTTAAACAATTCAACAAGCTCGTAACCCCCATCACGCTGGGGATAGCGATAAATAATAATTCGTTATAAACAACTGAATAAACCAACAAGCTCTAAACCCACATAACGCCGGGGAGAGCGATAAATAAATGAATTTTTGTAAACAATTGAATATACTGACAAGCTCTAAACCCCCATAACGCTGGGGATAGCGATAAATAAATAATTTTTCATAAACATTTAAATAATTCGATAAGCTCGTAACCCCCATAACGCTGGGGATAGCGATAAGTAAATAATTTTTTATAAACAATTGAATATACCGACAAGCTCTAAACCCACATAATGCTGGGGAGAGCGATAAATAAATAATTTTTTATAAACAATTAAATAAACCGACAAGCTCTAAACCCCCATAACGCTGGGGAGAGCGATAAATAAATAATTTTTTATAAACATTTAAATAATTTGACAAGCTCGTAACCCCCATAACGCTGGGGATAGTAACAAGTAAATAATTTTATATAAACAATTAAATAAACTGACAAGCTCTACCCCCATAACGCTGGGGAGAGCGATAAGTAAATAATTTGTTATAAACAATTATATAAACCGACAAGCTCTAAACCCCCATAACGTTGGGGAGAGCGATAAATAAATAATTTTTTATAAACATTTAAATAATTTGACAAGCTCGTAACCCCCATAACGCTGGGGATAGTAACAAGTAAATAATTTTATATAAACAATTAAATAAACTGACAAGCTCTAAACCCCCATAACGCTGGGGAGAGCGATAAATAAATAATTTTTATAAACAACTGAATAAACCAACATGCTCTAAACCCACATAACGCTGGGGAGAGCGATAAATAAATAATTTTTATAAATAACTGAATAAACCAACATGCTTTAAACCCACATATCGCTGGGGAGAGCCATAAATGAATAATTTTTTATAAACAACTGAATAAACCAACAAGCGCTAAACCCCCATCACGCTGGGGATAGCGATAAGAAAATAATTTGTTATAAACAACTGAATAAACCAACAAGCTCTAAACCCACATAACGCCGGGGAGAGCGATAAATAAATGAATTTTTGTAAACAATTGAATATACTGACAAGCTCTAAACCCCCATAACGCTGGGGATAGCGATAAATAAATAATTTTTTATAAACAACTGAAAAAACCAACAAGCGCTAAACCCACATAACGCTGGGGAGAGCGATAAATAAATAATTTTTCATAAACATTTAAATAATTCGATAAGCTCGTAACCCCCATAACGCTGGGGATAGCGATAAGTAAATAATTTTTTATAAACAATTGAATATACCGACAAGCTCTAAACCCACATAATGCTGGGGAGCGCGATAAATAAATAATTTTTATAAACATTCAAATAATTCGACAAGCTCGTAACCCCCATAACGCTGGGAAAAGCCATGAATAAATAATTTTTTATAAACAACTGAATAAACCAGCAAGCTCTAATCCCACATAACGCTGGGGAGAGCGATAAATAAATAATTTTTCATAAACATTTAAATAATTCGATAAGCTCGTAACCCCCATAACGCTGGGGATAGCGATAAGTAAATAATTTTTTATAAACAATTCAATAAACTGACAAGCGTTAAACCCCCATAACGCTGGGGAGAGCGATAAATAAATAATTTTTTATAAACAATTAAATAAACCGACAAGCTCTAAACCCCCATAACGCTGGGGATAGCGATAAGTAAATAATTTGTTATAAACAACTGAATAAACCAACAAGCTCTAAACCCACATAACGCCGGGGAGAGCGATAAAGAAATGAAATTTTGTAAACAATTAAATAAACTGACAAGCTCTAAACCCCCATAACGCTGGGGAGAGCGATAAATAAATAATTTTTACAAACAACTGAATAAACCAACATGCTCTAAACCCACATAACGCTGGGGAGAGCGATAAAAATATAATTTTTTTACAAACATTTAAACAATTCGACAAGCTCGTAACCCCCATAACGCTGGGGATAGCGATAAGTGAATAATTTTTTATAAATAATTGAATATACTGACAAGCTCTAAACCCACATAATGCTGGGGAGAGCGATAAATAAATAATTTTTATAAACAACTGAATAAACCAACATGCTCTAAACCCACATAACGCTGGGGAGAGCGATAAATAAATAATTTTTTATAAACAATTATATAAACCGACAAGCTCTAAACCCCCATAACGCTGGGGAGAGCGATAAATAAATAATTTTTTATAAACATTTAAATAATTTGACAAGCTCGTAACCCCCATAACGCTGGGGATAGTAACAAGTAAATAATTTTATATAAACAATTAAATAAACTGACAAGCTCTACCCCCATAACGCTGGGGAGAGCGATAAGTAAATAATTTGTTATAAACAATTATATAAACCGACAAGCTCTAAACCCCCATAACGTTGGGGAGAGCGATAAATAAATAATTTTTTATAAACATTTAAATAATTTGACAAGCTCGTAACCCCCATAACGCTGGGGATAGTAACAAGTAAATAATTTTATATAAACAATTAAATAAACTGACAAGCTCTAAACCCCCATAACGCTGGGGAGAGCGATAAATAAATAATTTTTATAAACAACTGAATAAACCAACATGCTCTAAACCCACATAACGCTGGGGAGAGCGATAAAAATATAATTTTTTTACAAACATTTAAACAATTCGACAAGCTCGTAACCCCCATAACGCTGGGGAGAGCGATAAATAAATAATTTTTTATAAACAATTAAATAAACCGACGAGCTCCAAAACTCACATAACGATGGAGAGAGCGATAAATAAATAATTTTTATAAATAACTGAATAAACCAACATGCTTTAAACCCACATATCGCTGGGGAGAGCGATAAATAAATAATTTTTCATAAACATTTAAACAATTCAACAAGCTCGTAACCCCCATCACGCTGGGGATAGCGATAAGTAAATAATTTAATATAAACAACTGAATAAACCAACAAGCTCTAAACCCACATAACGCCGGGGAGAGCGATAAATAAATGAAATTTTGTAAACAATTAAATAAACTGACAAGCTCTAAACCCCCATAACGCTGGGGAGAGCGATAAATAAATAATTTTTATAAACAACTGAATAAACCAACATGCTCTAAACCCACATAACGCTGGGGAGAGCGATAAAAATATAATTTTTTTACAAACATTTAAACAATTCGACAAGCTCGTAACCCCCATAACGCTGGGGATAGCGATAAGTAAATAATTTTTTATAAACAATTGAATATACCGACAAGCTCTAAACCCACATAATGCTGGGGAGAGCGATAAATAAATAATTTTTATAAACATTTAAATAATTCGACAAGCTCGTAACACCCATAACGCTGGGGATAGCGATAAGTAAATAATTTTTTATAAACAATTGAATATACCGACAAGCTCTAAACCCCCATAACGCTGGGGAGAGCCATAAATGAATAATTTTTTATAAACAACTGAATAAACCAACAAGCGCTAAACCTACATAACGCTGGGGAGAGCGATAAATAAATAATTTTTTATAAACAATTAAATAAACCGACGAGCTCCAAAACCCACATAACGATGGGGAGAGCGATAAATAAATAATTTTTATAAACAACTGAATAAACCAACATGCTCTAAACCCACATAACGCTGGGGAGAGCGATAAAAATATAATTTTTTTACAAACATTTGAACAATTCGACAAGCTCGTAACCCCCATAACGCTGGGGATAGCGATAAGTAAATAATTTTTTATAAACAATTGAATAAACCAACAAGCGCTAAACCTACATAACGCTGGGGAGAGCGATAAATAAATAATTTTTTATAAACAATTAAATAAACCGACGAGCTCCAAAACCCACATAACGATGGGGAGAGCGATAAACAAATAATTTTTATAAATAACTGAATAAACCAACATGCTTTAAACCCACATATCGCTGGGGAGAGCGATAAATAAATAATTTTTCATGAACATTTAAACAATTCAACAAGCTCGTAACCCCCATCACGCTGGGGATAGCGATAAATAATAATTTGTTATAAACAACTGAATAAACCAACAAGCTCTAAACCCACATAACGCCGGGGAGAGCGATAAATAAATGAATTTTTGTAAACAATTGAATATACTGACAAGCTCTAAACCCCCATAACGCTGGGGATAGCGATAAATGAATAATTTTTCATAAACATTTAAATAATTCGATAAGCTCGTAACCCCCATAACGCTGGGGATAGCGATAAGTAAATAATTTTTTATAAACAATTGAATATACCGACAAGCTCTAAACCCACATAATGCTGGGGAGCGCGATAAATAAATAATTTTTATAAACATTCAAATAATTCGACAAGCTCGTAACCCCCATAACGCTGGGAAAAGCCATGAATAAATAATTTTTTATAAACAACTGAATAAACCAGCAAGCTCTAATCCCACATAACGCTGGGGAGAGCGATAAATAAATAATTTTTTATAAACATTTAAATAATTTGACAAGCTCGTAACCCCCATAACGCTGGGGATAGTAACAAGTAAATAATTTTATATAAACAATTAAATAAACTGACAAGCGTTAAACCCCCATAACGCTGGGGAGAGCGATAAATAAATAATTTTTTATAAACAATTGAATATACCGACAAGCTCTAAACCCACATAATGCTGGGGAGCGCGATAAATAAATAATTTTTATAAACATTCAAATAATTCGACAAGCTCGTAACCCCCATAACGCTGGGAAAAGCCATGAATAAATAATTTTTTATAAACAACTGAATAAACCAGCAAGCTCTAATCCCACATAACGCTGGGGAGAGCGATAAATAAATAATTTTTTATAAACATTTAAATAATTTGACAAGCTCGTAACCCCCATAACGCTGGGGATAGTAACAAGTAAATAATTTTATATAAACAATTAAATAAACTGACAAGCGTTAAACCCCCATAACGCTGGGGAGAGCGATAAATAAATAATTTTTTATAAACAATTAAATAAACCGACAAGCTCTAAACCCCCATAACGCTGGGGATAGCGATAAATAAATAATTTTTTATAAACAACTGAATAAACCAACAAGCTCTAAACCCACATAACGCAGGGGAGAGCGATAAATAAATGATTTTTTATAAACAATTGAATATACCGACAAGCTCTAAACCCTCATAACGCTGGGGATAGCGATAAATAAATAATTTTTTATAAACATTTAATTAAACCGACAAGCTCCAAAACCCCCATAACGCTGGGGAGAGCGATAAATAAATAATTTTTTATAAACATTTAAATAATTCGATAAGCTCGTAACCCCCATCACGCTGGGGATAGCGATAAGTAAATAATTTGTTATAAACAACTGAATAAACCAACAAGCTCTAAACCCACATAACGCCGGGGAGAGCGATAAATAAATGAATTTTTGTAAACAATTGAATATACTGACAAGCTCTAAACCCCCATAACGCTGGGGATAGCGATAAATAAATAATTTTTTATAAACAACTGAATAAACCAACAAGTTCTAAACCCACATAACGCTGGGCACCCATGTTCAACGAAAAAACTAATCGGCTATTTTCCAAGCTTTAAACCCCCAAAACCCGGAGCACCCAAGTTCAACAAAATAGCTGATTGACTACCCCCCAAGCTCTAAGCCCCCAAAACCCTGGGCGCCCGAGTTCAACAAATGAACTGATCGGCTGTCCCCAAAGCTCTAAATCCCCAACTGATCCTTTTGTTTTATTGAACTCAGGCATCCAGGGTCTTGGGGGTTTAGAGCTTGAGGGGTAGCCAATCAGCTTTTTTGTTGAACTTGGGTCCTCCGTGTTTTGGGGGCTTAAAGCTTGGGGCATAGCCGATTAGTTTTTTCTTTGCACTCGGGTGCCCAGCGTTATGGGGGCTTAGAGCTTGTTGGTTTATTCAATTGTTTATTGAAAATAATTCATTTCTCGCTCTCCCTAGCGTTATGTGGGTTTAGAGCTTGTTGGTTGATTCAGTTGTTTATAAAAAATTATTTATTTATCGCTCTCCTCAGCATTATGGGGGCTTAGAGCTTGGTGGTTTATTTAATTGTTTATAAAAAAATATCCATTTATCGCTCTCCCCAGCTTCTGGGGGCTTAGAGCTTGTCGGTATATTCAATTGTTTATAAAAAATTATGTATTTATCGCTCTCATCAGCGTTATGTGGGTTTAGAGCTTGTTGGTTGATTCAGTTGTTTATAAAAAATTATTTATTTATCTCTATCCCCAGCGTTATGGGCGTTTAGAGCTTGTCGGTTTATTTAATTGTTTATAAAAAATTATCTATTTATCACTCTCCCCAGCGTTATGTGGGTTTAGAGCTTGTTGGTTGATTCAGTTGTTTATAAAAAATTATTTATTTATCGCTCTCCTCAGCATTATGGGGGCTTAGAGCTTGGTGGTTTATTTAATTGTTTATAAAAAAATATCCATTTATCGCTCTCCCCAGCTTCTGGGGGCTTAGAGCTTGTCGGTATATTCAATTGTTTATAAAAAATAATTCATTTATCGCTCTCCCCAGCGTTATGTGGGTTTAGAGCTTGTTGGTTGATTCAGTTGTTTATAAAAAATTATTTATTTATCGCTCTCCTCAGCATTATGGGGGCTTAGAGCTTGGTGGTTTATTTAATTGTTTATAAAAAAATATCCATTTATCGCTCTCCCCAGCTTCTGGGGGCTTAGAGCTTGTCGGTATATTCAATTGTTTATAAAAAATTATGTATTTATCGCTCTCATCAGCGTTATGTGGGTTTAGAGCTTGTTGGTTGATTCAGTTGTTTATAAAAAATTATTTATTTATCTCTATCCCCAGCGTTATGGGTGTTTAGAGCTTGTCGGTTTATTTAATTGTTTATAAAAAATTATCTATTTATCACTCTTCCCAGCGTTATGCGGGTTTTGGTGCCTTTCGGTTTATTTAATTGTTTATAAAAAATTATCTATTTATCACTCTTCCCAGCGTTATGCGGGTTTTGGTGCCTTTCGGTTTATTTAATTGTTTATAAAAAATTATTTATTTATCGCTCCCCCCAACGTTATGGGGGTTTTGGAGCTTGTCGGTTTATTAAATAGTTTATAAAAAATTATTTATTTCGAACGCTGGGTGTAATGCGCCTAATACACCAATACACCAGGTGGCTTACCATGGTGAGTCACCAAAGTGCCACACCACCCAACCCTGTTAGAAGGTAGAAAACTGTCTCATCTGTCACTGTCGTGGAATACTCATCCGACAAGGCGGATTCCACGAGACGAGTGCAACGAAGCATTGATGAGATGCTATTTCGTTGGTTCACGTTGCGAGGTCCGCCTTATCGGCTGAGACCCTTTTGACCGATGCAGAGAATATTCAATTTATCCTCTCTCCGGCCATCGCCCAGGTAGAGAAGATTAATTCTTAATATTTATTGTCATCGATTTTGTCAACGTCAGTCGGGTCTTGGGTTCACCTCACCATCTGAAAAAAATTTTTTTTTTAGAAAAAAACTTTCCCAGAGTGGGGATCGAACTCACGATCCTCACCGCGACGCTAGTTTAGCAGCCTAGGATTTAGCCCACTATACCACCGTGGCGGCTCAATCGTAGAGTGGACTTGAATAAATTTTTAATCTTATGCTAAATATTTCAACACCTATGGGGTCAGGGTGGACACCCGGAGCACTTGGTGATGGTCACGCCTTGGAGATGATTTCCCGAGGAAGTTTCAACTCCGGAAAGGTCAGGGTGGACACCTAATGCACTTGGTGATAGTTACGCCTTGCAGATGATTTCCCCAGGAAGTTTTGATCCCAGAGGGGTCAGGACGGGCACCTGGTGCCCTTGGTGATAGTTACGCTTTGGAGATGATTTCCTCAGGAAGTTTTGACTCCAAAAGGGTCGGGGCTGACACCTGGTGCATTTTGTAATAGTAACGCCTTGGAGGTGATTTCCCGAGGAAGTTTTGACGTCAAAGGGGTAAGGTTGGACACCTGTAGGATCTGGTGATAGCAACGCCTCGGAGATGGCGATGCAATCACCAGATTAGTAAAACTTCCTGGGGAAATCATCTCCAAGGCGTAACTATCGCCAAGTGCACCAGGTGTCAAAATATTTAGCATAAGAAAAAAAAATTATTCAAGCCCATTTTACGTGTGTCACACATGTGGACATTTAAGGAGGTTCCCTACTAAATAGATCTGGCTCACAGATTTTGTCCAAATTAAATGAACACATAGTTTTTAGTATAAAAATAGCTCAGCTAAATTTTCAAAGCCCTGAGGAGCTTGTGAAAAAAGTTATAAACATTTCAAATTTCACAAATTTGCATAGGTTCTAAAGGGAAATTTACTAAAACAGCAAATACTTAATTTCCAGCCCACAGATTTTAATGTAACTAAGCAAAAAAATCGGAAAAAATCAGACTTTGATTATACATGTTTCAAAACATTCCTTAGGAGCCTGTAGCAATAGTTATAAGTAATTGATTTTATATTCTTGTAAATATGACTTCTCATTGGCTCATTTAGAGGTTAGAAAGTAGCTGGGCCAATGAGCAGACGACTGCTGTAGTCAAATACACATTTGACTTACGTAGATGGTAGGGAACCTCCTTAATACGGAAGCTTGAACAAATTTTTTAGATTTTTATTTTTTATTCTAAAATTTTTTTCAACAAAAAAAAACTATAGAAATTACAACTGTTATTTAGATTAGTTTATAATTTTCGAATGAAAACAAAAGTTGAGTATCGGTTTTAAAAAAAAGTTTATCAAAAATTTAAATATTTTAGTGTAAATATTTTTCAACAATCTATTTTTGTTTTTTATCAAGAATGTTTTTTAAAACTTCATAAAAATTATAGTCTTAGTGATGTTTAGGTAAGAAAATAGATAAAACAGTATTTTCAAATTTTTTATAATTGCGTGCCTTAAACTGATAAACAAACCACGGAATAAAGTGGCATTAATAACTCGCTCCGTTCGTGAGTTCCCGGACATTATATAACTTTGCGTCTTCTGCTAGTGACATAAATAGCTTAACCAAATACCTATACCACGTTATTTTGTGACTTTGATATAAATTTCGAACACAAAGGCAACTACTGTAAAAATTTGTACGATACTTTTGACCCAAATGAGCCATCCTGCCAACGCATTATCATCCTTACTTCGCTCGGGCCCGGTAGTCACTGATTTAGGCCACTCGGGTAGTAACACACTATTATTTATGCGTGAATATTTTTGTTATGTATTCTTTGTAATTGTTCCTAATTTTTTATTTATTTCAGGGATGCCAGTTATGCTACTATTGCTACTATTTGCTACTTTTTTTAAGACCTTGCACTATTAGCTACTTTTTTCAATAAATAAAATTTATTTTTTAACTTTTTATGGCTTCAGAAATTATTTTCTACCAAAAAAACATTGACAATCACAAGAAAACATGTATCAATCACCCAATATGTATCATTCGTTTCGAAAAAAGATGAACGAATTGATACATATTGAGCTGAAGTTTTTTTTTTGCAATCTCCTCCAAACATAAGGTATCCAAGTATAAGAAAAGTTGTTCAGCTGGCACTATCGCTCTCACATGGAAGTGCAAGTGTAGAACGAGAATTTTCTGAGTCTGGAAATGTTCTCAACGATGACTGCGCAAATATGGGTGACGCAGTTTTAAATGACTTGTTGTAAGAGACGGACTAAATCGATTTGGAAAACCTCTCCATGAATTCCCAATCACAAATGATTTGTTAAAACTCTGCAGAGCAGCTTACCAGAAATATCTAAACTACATGAAAAATTAAAAGCGAATTAAAGAAGAAAAGGAAAAAGGAAAAGAAGGTGACAAGAAAAGAAAAGAAAAAGAGAAAGCTATTTTAGAAGCTGCGTTACAAAAAAAGTCAAAACCTTAGGTTTATTAGAAAAAGAACTAAAAGATGCTGAAAAAATATACAAAGAAGCTTCTGCTGAAGCTGAACTTATGAAAAACCATTTAAATTGAACGGTTAAAGAAAATAAAGTAGCCAATGTCACAATTTTTCATCATTTATTTGTTTCTTTACATAACTTGCGAAACAAATAGTAATAATTAGCACCCTCCATGTTAAAGAAGTTGGATTAGAAAGGATCTCCGGAGGCGAAAAAAAAATTAACATTACTTATTATTGAGTCATTAGTTTATTAAAATTGGTGCAACGTTTCTTCCGCCGATGTGTGGACCTTTTCAAGCACTGTTTATAGTAAAATCAACAAAAATTAATTATTTACAGAGAAGTAATTTGATTACTAAAATTTTTTTGTAAGATTCGTGAACCTGAAGTAAAAATTAAAGGTATAAGTAGAGTAACACGGGGTGTTCTGGCCAAACTTGTGTTGGTGAGCTCTGACGTCACGCACACACATGCACGCACACGTACGTGGTGGCGCGGGAGGGGGGGGGTGCGCGCGACTCGATTGGGTTGGGGGGTAGGATGCGCGCGTCTCGGGCGGGCTGGAAGTGGCGCGCATCGTCCCCTGGAGCGCGAGTGTTGTGGTTCGGCGCGGGTTTAAAAACATATAATTATAGCCAATTACACTGCCCCAATAATGTGTCCAACTATAAGATTTTGGATGGAGACTGTAGCTGCTGGTACGATGAATTTTCAAAAAATAGTTTTTTCGAGCATCGAAAAGCCTAGTCCTTTAGTAGTATACATAATTTTTCTTCCACCATTGAAGTCAACACCATTCTCGCTCGATATAAATATTTTTTCTTTAATATGTTTAATTTATTTATATTCGCGTGCGGTAAAAAAAAAAAAAAAATTAAAACATGTCAATAGAGTGCGAATATGGTGACATAATAGATAGTGTGTATGTGAAAGTGTGTAAGAGCGAAGCTATATTTAGAAACATACCAGGAAGAAATTATTGTGACAAACATTATGAACTATATTTTATTGAACGTGATCACTATCATTATTTCGATAGAATTGAAAAAATAATAATAAACTTTATACCACCGTTAGTGGCTATATTTAAACAACTAAATAAAATTTTGTGCGCACCAGTTGAGTGTGAAGAAAGAAAGAAGTTCACGATACATTATTTCCGATACACAGATCCCGGCCATTTTAGATTTGAGACAAATGGGTAACACGAAAAAATCTATCAACAAAAATCTACCACGAAAAATTCTACCCGAAAAAATCTACCACGAAAAAATATATCTAAAAAAAATCTACCACGAAAAAATCTATCTATACAACATATTTTGTCATGAATTATTGATTGAAAAGTTAAAAACTGGTGAAGAAGCACAGCCGAAAAGAAAAAAGTATAAAGATTACGACTCCCGCTTAAAAAACATAGTTGAAGATTATGCACGTGATGACATTGTAGAATATTTGAGAAGAGTAGCATCTATAATCGTGTTTTAATGATCGTATTGATATAATAAGATTGTTTACTTTTTGTTATAAAGTTGTACTATTATGTAATTAATAATATCATGTACTAATTACTGAAATAAACAATATTAAAACACTAACGGGTTATTTTTTAAAACTATGCGCGCCGTGGGGCTCGAAGGGCTAAAATTTCTAAAATTTCAATTTTTATGCAGAGTTTTAATTTTTCTTCATTGTAGAGTTTCAATTTTTTCAAAAGATTAATTTTTATGCAGAGTTTTAATTTTTCCTTTATTGTAAAGTTACAATTATAAAAAGAGTTTTTTTTTTATTTTTTCAAAAGTTTAATTTTTATGCAGAGTTTTAATTTTTCCTTTATTGTAAAGTTACAATTGTCAAAAGAGTTTTTTTTTTTTTTATTCTTCATGCAAAAAGTATTTTATTTGTTTTTATTTACTTACGATTGGGCATGTCAAGAAAAGTCCAAAGATTTATGTTTTCATCGAAAGAGTTTTGCGGTTGTTGCTGATGTTGGCCAACTTCTTCTCCTGACATTTTGCGCAGTATTTTATGAGACACTTAGTCTCAAAAAGGTTTGTATTCCAATGCTCTTAGCAAGGTAGACAGTCGCGAAAATCTGTATCGTAACGCAAATGCTCGGGCAGCTTTTCAAACAAATGGCGTATTTCGCGCTCAAAATAATTTAGCAGCGCGTATTTTGATATATATTTTAACTCGTCAGTGGAAAGACTTAAAATGTTATCCTTGTGAATGAGGAGCGTGAAAAACATAATTCCTCGCGTTAACTACAACTTTAGTGTAATCTTCAGCAAAACCAAACAAATATCTCAGGGGAATGCATACATTAAATTGTCCTTCTGCGTCTGATAAATTAACTCCATCGTAATAACATCCAGCATTCTCGATGTGTACTCTTTTATTAAATGACACGTAACCCTTCATAGTACTAGTTACTCCTACATTTTTTATACGATCAATTTCTGTAGCGTTAAGTTCATATCTGATGTCATCAAATAAATGACATATAGCATTAGGACTGAATGGTGAAGATGTTGCTGCTGTACCATCTGATTTACGCAATTGACCAGTTATATGTAAATAGCTTCGCGACGGTAAAAAGGCCAAGGCCTGATACTGGATAGCGATATGAATTTCATCACTGTGATTGAAGTTCGATCAGGTGTAAGGTTGATGAGCATGCAACTCATAGTTCGTAATACTATCATCGAACTCAATTGGACATTGAATCTCTAGAACGTCTTCCATTATTTATATTGTTTTTAAAACAGCAAAAGAAACGACAAATTACTTTCCACCACGAACGATTTTTAGCCCTAAACTTTTCAGAAACTCTTTGTTGTCTCGAGTGAGCGCTTTGCAAGCTCGATGATGACTGATTGAAAACCCACATCTTTTGTTGCTTTTATATCTTTGCGGAGAATAAATTTTCTTAACTCCACTTCCACGATACACAGTTCCCATTATGCAACCTTTATGTGCAGTCTAATTTTTATCACTTCTTCTCTAAAGTTTACCGAGTCTCCGTCTTGGTCGACGACGCGCAATTGTAGGTAGTCGATAGACTTTACGGTTACAGGTAGGTAAATGACTTGTCCTGGAACTTCTATAATTTTGAATCCTGGATCAGCGGTAGGAAAAAATTGATGAATTGTATGAAATCTTTCGTTGTTTATGCAAGCACCGTCTGTGATATTGCACTCGATTCTCAACGAATTGATCTTGATTATCGACACAGGAAAATCGGAAGTGTGTTTTTTATTTGCGACGAGGTTGCGTTTATCAAATCCTAATAATCTTGCAACCGAATTCTCACGAGTAAATTCAATATCGAGAGAACTTGTGATTTCAGTTCGTAATGTATTTTTGTTTGGCTTAATCGAAAGTCTAATGTTTTTATCAATAGCTTTTAAAATATCTTGCAAATGTTTCTCAATACCGCTTATTTCGTAAGTACCAGTTGGGATGGTAATCGTTTGATCGCCTATATGAAACTGATTATTTTCAGCGTAAAGGTTTGGTATACTATTAATGGTTAAGAACTCGACAAGTCCTAGAGTATAGCTTTTGTTCGGTGAAAGCTCGATCGGGGGAAAATGTTGTGCCTCGAGAACCGAAGATGTGCCTGATAAAGTTCGAGTAATCGACTCCATCACATCTCGAGATAAACTAGTAGAGAAGATGGTGAAAAATATTCTTATATACGTTTTAATTTTCCACACAGAAATTGTAAAAACAACTGACCACAATTGTAAGAATTGTAATCTTAAAATCTCTCTGCATTGTACTTTATTGAATCAACATTTAAATAATCCATCAACTTGAGAGGAGGTTGAAGATTTCCAAAACTATCAAGGTAGGCAACATCATTGCCGCGTTTCCGATAAGCAACCCAGTGTGTTCCAAGTCCACTGTCATCACCTAAATTTACAATAGCCGATTATCTATAACGAGAGCCTTTTGATGGTAGTTTATTCTTCATAAACACACTTCGAAAGTATGGAATTTTTAACAACTTGACAAATTCAACCAACTCAAAATTTGTAAATGCGAGATTGGGTAAAATTATTTTGAACTTTGTTTTTTTTTAAAACCTTTTTTGATTTCAAACCACGACCTTGTTGCAATCTCATGTACAGTTCTTGATCCTTTGGTGATCTCAAATACAAGCCTTTTCATTTTCGTGAGCCTAGGTATAAGTCGAAACCCCTCTTTCGAGATCCAAGATACAAACCTTTGCCTGTGGCTATTGCTTTCATAGTTTTATTGTGTCTTTTATTTTCTTCCAACTGTTGTTTAGCTGATATTGCATCGTTGATAGCTTTGTATATTCCTGCAGCACCCCCTGCTAATGCACCCGTGGCACTCAAACCAGCAAACAAAGGTACGAGTGGTAAGAACCCACAAATCTTCGAAGGCACAGGTAAGACTCGAGAGATTTTTATTTTACTTTTTCCACCAACCTATTTGACGGCAGACTTGGAAGTTTTAAATGCCGAATTAATTATACCGATAGGACCTTCGCGAGGGTCAATTGACCTTCTTGTTTTTTGAATAATACTATTTAAAGTTGCGATTTTTTTTTTAGCTTGCCTCTTAGTAGTTTTTCTTTTAGAATCTATTTTCAATCCCATTTTAAATTTTGTTTTTAGTTCCATGGCATTTGTAACAGCACAGGCAGCAGCTTTTTCCTTGAGCTTAGCATCTTTAGACAGTACCCTTTGCCAAGCTTTATCGGCTAGAGTTTTGTCGGCGGTGTGTCTTGCACTCGTGTTGTCTCTATTTTGCGAATAAGCAATATCGTGTTCTTTGCAAGCGGCATCAAGTTGGTTGATTAGCAAATCACCTCGAGCCAATCGAGCTTTCAGTTTTATGCCTGGTCCGCAATAACTGTATCCAGGTAAGTGTAATTCAACGGGAAGTTTGTCAATGATTTTGTTGAGCAAACCTCTTCCTCGCTTACTTTCCTTTCTTTTATTGTACGTAATCATCTATGTTCAACTTCTCATCCAAGACTGAACTTACAGTATAAAAGGTGTTGTATTTATACCTTTAGCGAGTAGTTTTGACGTGTATTTTAAAGCATCAACATGGATTTAAGTGAAAATTCTTTGAGACTTCCCGTGCTCAATTTTGACGTTGTTGCTGAGCGAGAAAAAAATGCAAAGCGTCGCGGTGATTTACTACTTAGTAGTATTCGTGCAGTCATCTCGGGACCCTCTAATTGTGGAAAAACAAATAGTTTATTAGCTGTTATAACACATTCAAACGCCGTGAGATTCGAAAATATTTATATTTATTCGAAATCGCTTGATCAACCAAAGTATAAGTTTTTGGAAAAACTTTTGAAATCTATAGACGGAATGCAATACATACCTTTCGGTGAGAAAGACGAAGTAGTAGCACCAGATAAGGCCCTACCAAACTCAATAATAATATTTGATGATATAGCATGCGAAAAAAAGACAATGTCAAAGCATGGGTGGACACAAAAATGTTGATTGCTTTTACCTATGCCAATCCTATGCTGCAGTGCCGAAACACTTAGTCAGAGACAACGTTAATTTATTAATTTTGTTTCGTCAAGATGAAGTTAATCTAAAGCATATTTATGACGATCACGTGAATACCGATATGTCATTCAATCAATTCAAAAACTTGTGTTCAAAGTGTTGGATCGAAGGCAAGCACAGTTTTAATGTTGTCGACAAAGATAGGGATATCAACGAAGTCAGATATCGAAAAGGTTTTGATTGTTTTATCATAAATGTATCGTAGACTATTGAAAATCAAAAGTCTGTTATGCGTCTCTGATGCGCTAACATGGCCCAAATTTCTCGAAAAAAGAGTGTTCTTGCGGAACTTGTTAAAGCTCGCGAAGCCGTGAAAAAAAAGTTTAATCTCATCAAGTCGCAAAAGGATAATACCAAACGTGTTTTGAACGAAACGTTTAAACCTATAACCGATCCTCTGCAGCAACTTGTTCAAAAATACGAAAATTTTCATACAAAAAGAAAAAATGAAAGCTTCATGCAAGATGATGATGATGATGATGATGATGATGCATTTAAACAAAGACTATTCAATCTTTCTTCGATAAACGAAGAAGATGATGAACACGGAAAAAAGGACAAAACGTGAATTTCGAATCACATGACACTGCAGAAACAGATGACGAAGAATCGTTTCACGAAATTGAAAAATTAAAACAACATGATGAAAATATTTTAGATTTTTCAAAGTTTGAGCCAGATGGAATTTATGGAGTGAAAAAAACCGATGACGGATACAGGCTTGGAAGTGTTCCTATAAAATTTAAAAGAGATGACATTATCGTTGATGATAAATCTTTTCCCAACACTCCTGGCTTACTCGAACTCATTGTGCATAGAAATACAAAAAATTACGATATTAAAGATTTAACTTTGTACAAACAAATTCTTGAAATTTTGAGTGCGCACAGAAAAAGTAACAAACCAAACGCGCAAATAAAAAAACACACTACAAGTAATAAATATAATTTTATTATTACGCCTTTGTTTAAAATGGAGCCTATAAATACACCTCCTAAAGCTAAATCTCCAGCAAATGCCTCGAAAAAAACTGCGCTTGATAAAAAAAGTTTCAAGCACACACCTACAAAGTTGGGTAGAGGTTTGACTCCTCATTTGAAAATTGCAAAACGAAACTCGTCTCTAGATTATGTCTATTGGGACGATCCAAATGAGCTGGTCGATCGTCTTCGGTTGTTAATGGCCGAACAAGCTGCAGGCAATCTCAGCCACACAAACGAAATTCATTCTATTCTGGAGGAATTGCGAGAAGCAAAGTACATATATTAAAGAAATGGATGGTGTATCATCCTAGTATCAATATGGGTGTTGATGTGTTTGGACGTCGAAGCAGAAACGCAAAAGACAAACGCGGACTGCCGGGCAACGGATTCAAATTTACACGCGAGGGTAACTTTGACATTGAAAACAATAGGTTAACCAATATCGCGTCGCCCGTGCAACCAAACGACGTGGTTGATCTTGCAACCTTAAGATCTTTGCTGCTAAAACAAAAATCCGACATTATCGACGAATTTAATAAAGCACAATCAGATAATACTGCTAAATTCGAATATCTATTTAGAAACAAAAAGCAGATCTCGTTATGTATGTGGCGGGTAAAGAAAAGGGTCTGCAGGAGTTTTTTAAATCTAATATATGCAATATCGAGGAAGAAATATCCAAGTTGAAAAAGAATGGATCAAAAGCACGTGTTGGTTTATGAGTTGCACAAGCCAGCTCGACGCTAGTATGCTCGAAGAAAAGTTGAAATGAGAGGCATAAACGACACACTGCAATGCGATTTGCTAGAGATGATTCCGTATGCTGATGAAAATGACGATTACAAATACATACTCACCGCAATAAATATATTCTCAAAGTGCGCTTGGGCAATTCCGCTAAAAACAAAGTCGGGAAAAGAAGTTACAAACGCAATGAAATCCATCTTGAAAACAATCACACCTCCACGTAATATCCATGTAGATGAGGGAAAAGAATTTTATAACGAAGATTTTATAAAGTTGATACAAAATTACAAGATCAACATGTACTCAACGCACAGCGGACTCATGGCTTCGATATGCGAACGATTCAATCGAACTCTGAGGAAGAAGATGTGGAAACAGTTCAGCCTGCAAGGTAGCTACGAGTGGCTTGATATCTTACCCAAACTCGTTAAAGAGTACAACAATCAAAAACATCGAAGTATAGGTATGAAGCCAAAGGACGTCAACGAAGATAACGCTCACGAGGTCCTGCAAAGACTGAGAAAATGTAAAAGAAAATCAAGAAAGCCTCTGAAATTTAAAGTTGGGGATAAAGTGCGCGTGAGTAAAACAAAACATATATTTGAGAAAGGTTACACGCCAAACTGGACGGTTGAAGTCTTCACCGTTACTCGTGTCAGACGAAGTAATCCACTCATGTTCTACCTAAAAGATTACAAAGACCATCCGGTGAAAGGAGGCTTCTACACCGAAGATTTGCAAAAAACCACGTGTCCAAATGTTTATTTAGTTGGAAAGGTGATTGAACAACGCGGTAATCGTCTGCTGGTCAAATGACTAGGATTCGATAACAGTCACAATAGCTACATTCATAAAAAAGATTTGTAATATTTTTTTTTGTTCAATTCAAAACTTACCTCATAATTTTTTTTTTTTTTAATGAAATTATATGTAACACTGTGTTAAAGGATTAAAAATAAAAAAAGACAAAGTATGTTTTATTATTATTATTTATTTCACAAAAACCAATCCTACAAATAAAAATTTATCACAGACGTTTAATCAATACAGGACTTAATACATATTCCATATATTTTATTCTTTTTTTTAAAATTATTGGATTGAGTATGAGAGCGGCCCTTTGACATCGTAGTTTAAAACGCTCTCGGTCTCGGGCTATCTGTTCCCACGGACCGATTCTTGCCTGCATACTCGCATATGAATAAACTCACATAACACGCGTTGAAACATTGTCTTCAAATCCAACTTTTTTTTTCATCATTACATTGAGTTTATAACACTTTGCAAATCTACAATATTTATCCTTTGTAACCGTGAGGTAGCGTGTCGTATGAATTTTTCAGCATACGCCTCTTATCGTCAAAGGCATTTACAATTTTTTTTTTGTTAATAGAAAAGAGACGATGACAACTTGAGGCAATCAAACCTTGTGTAATGAATATTTGTTTCTCTTGATTATCTAAACAATCATCGAAATCTTCGAATTTTATTTCATTTGCAACAACAGACTGTAATATTCCTTTTATTTTTTTCACAACATCATTTTTTTCTGTAGCATCGCTTTTTTCAATTACAAGAGAATAAACTTTTGCGCGTAATCCTCTGTACATTAAAACTATCCTCCCTGCACACTCATCTTTCATTAAACTCAAAACTTTTTTATTTTCCAGAGTAATGCCAAATACATTATTTTAAGGATAGTTACTTGTGTCTAATTCCGATTCCAACTTTTTTTCAATAACATTCTTTTTTACAACTTCATAAATATCTTTATTTTTTAATTCATAAAGAACTGAATCTGTATCTGTGCATAAAATTTTACAGTTTTTCACGTCATATTATTTCAACATAAAATTATAATAAAAATTGTAAAGACTAATTTTTGATAGTTCTAATATTGCCATACCTACGGAGACGGGTTTATCGAGTACGGTAAATTTTTTTCTCATTTCAACACCAACCAAAGACTTGTTGAATATTTTAAATCGTTTAAAATAAGGATTTGATATGCAAGCTTCCCCACCATATCGACCCTTCCATTTTTTAATCAATTTTATATTCACACGCCTGCGAACATTTTCGATCATTTTACCATAAACCGCATTGTTCATTAATTTGTACAGATTTTCTTCAAATTTATTTGATGAATTTGCAAGCAAGTTATTATTTAAATCGATGTATAGTTTCAACCACGCTTTTTGTCAAAATCGCAGAATTCTATGTATTTTAGTTATAATCAAACCTGCTTCGACACATTGTTTCAAGTTTTTATAATGAATTACATATTTTTTTATCATACAACGTAGCCATTAATTTTCCATTTCTAGGCTCGGGACAAAATGGTAAATCTTTATGTGAAGGATGTAACTTTGCTGGATATTTTAAATCAACTTCTAAAATATATCCTGTTTTTGCTGTATCTGAAAATTTTCGAATGTTGTAATATTTATGAAATTTCCATTCAGGTATCCACTTGAAATTTTTGCACGGTAAGAGCTGTAACATTCCCCAACCGTACAAGTTATTTTTGTCGTAATATTTGATATAAACATCTTCTAAATTAGGATCGTACCCCTCTTTCATATATTTATTATTTGCGTTTGAATGACGGTTTGAACATTGACTCAGTCCACCCCTAATTCCCTTTTCTATAAATAAAATTTGATCTATATTTCTTAAAAGCTCTAATTTTACCCCAGTAAATTTTGGCATAGAGTCAAAAGCGAGCCCTGGAAGAGAAAAATGATGCAGGGGATCGAGGTTATAAATATTTTTACTTTTTTTTCGAAAATTTTCAAATACGCTTGCCAGTAACAACACATCAGTTTTTAAATACAAATCGCTGTAATTGCCTAGAGTCTCTATGGCAAATGTATCCCACACTTTTTTTGCATAACGATACTCATCCAAACTAATGTTTGATTTACTCAAGTTTAAATAAAAATTATCGTGCGAAGGTAGCGAACGCTCGTTCAATACATCAAAATTTTTTACATATTCGTACGGAAATACACCCTTCCTTTTTATCAATTCAAGTTTTTCTATAGTGTCGGCTTCGTGAAAATTATTTTTAAGAATATCAAAATCGTTAGCATCTAAATAAGAAGCCAATTTACTAAGACTTAAATTTAAAAATCTATAAGAATCGATAAATTGAAGGGTTACTTCCGTACCTTTTATTTTTTTCATTATTGCTATATATTTTTCCATGCTGGTTGGAATGACATTTATTCTTCCCTCAATTCCTAAATTTGCAATCTCTTGAATAATAAAGTGTCCATCGTAACCAGACATATTGTGGAACAAAATGGGCAAATTAAAAAAACTCATTTTATAGTCACTGCACCTGTCAAATGACAATGATCCAAGACACGATCGTCATCGGTACTCTCAAAGTCTTTTTCACAAATATGACATTGCTTCGTTTCCGCTATTAATTTTTGTCTTTCTGCATCAGTAAGGGTTGGAGTGATTTCTTGAACATTTTTTAAAATCTAAAAATAAATAAATAATTAGTTTGAGAAATGGTTTTTTTCTATCCAAAAAATTTCTTACCTGATCTACGTCATAAGCTATTTGTAAAAGTTCGAGCATCAGCCATTTTTCTGCATCTGTAGGATGTTGATAAGATGCAAATCGCGACAAAGAATTGTCATAGGTACAGTGTAAGTAATACGCCGCGCTATGAACCTTATGTTCTTGAAAGGTGTTTTTAGGTATACAATTTTCATCATAATTATAGTCGTCGTCGTCGTCGTAAACACTTATTTCGGCAGTGTTTTTACGATCGATCAACATACACTCAAAGTCGGCTTATACAACAAAAGGCACGTCCAATTTCTAGTGAAAATTTTTAAACTTGAGAGTTGCATCATTTTTAGATGGTAAAAAAATTGCACCTTCTTCCTTGTGAATTTTCAAACAAATTTTTTCGTGTTTCTTGAGTTTATATTTTGAATAAAATCCGTGAACACATCTATTGCAAAAAAACATTTTACCCTTCTTACGATTCATTTGCCAGTGTGCCAGTTTTGAAAAAATTTTTATCCAAGAAAAATGTGAATTTTTACCATCAAATTGAAGAAATAGATGTATATGTCTCTCTGATTTTATCTTCTTTTTTTTTGTCAACAACACCGGATAAATATAAGTAAGTTTTTCCGAATCCAAATAAACATTGATAGAAACATTATTTATTTTTTCAAATTTTTTAATTTGATTCAAAGTAAAGGGAAATTTAAAATCTTTGACATTGAGCATTTCTGTGTAGTGCGGATATGAACTTGTAAGATTACTGTGTGGGATATTTTTACCTTGTTTTCTTGTGTAAAGAGCAGCCGTGACAGCCCAAGCAAAACACGCGTTATCCAAAGCATTGTCAATATTAATAATTGCTTTTTTTTTACAATTTTTTCCGGAAGTTGTATGCAACATCCAGAACCGCGTATGTCATTAATCTTTGCAACTTTAATGTCTAGTCTGAGAATTCGCGACAGCGCTCAGCCTTTCTCACATGAAAGTCACTTGAAAGTCCTCAAGATTATTTAAAATTTGTTTGTTTGCTTTATTGAACCACTTTTTTAGGTTTGTTGATTTGTAAATTTTCACAACATCCGAGGCTGAATAAAACGGGTCTTTTTTATCTGCACGCACAAACTCTGCAATCAATATTAGGTTTACTTTCAAACTCAATAATTCTTTTACATTATCCTTAATTTTCGATAGGAATAATGATGAAACATCTGTTAAAAAATTGCTGGGATCAATGTGTCGAATATTTTTAATTTTAAATTCTCTGATATTGTTGTCTAAAGCTGAGCGAACTTGTTTCCAACGATAATTAGGTTGTTCTTTATGCATATTTTGTGCATTTTCTAAACCAGTGCCTTCATGCTGTTGTTGCAGATTGTTGTATTCGCACAAAAGTCCTTCTAATCGTTCAATTTTACTAGTCAAAACTTTGTCGCATGGTCCAGTGAGACGCATACGTTTTATACACTGTTCACAACGAGCGCGCCAATCGCCATCTTGACGTTGCCGTTTGAAGCTGAAAAATTCACATCTAATTCTTTTTTCTTCAGAATCGAATGAGATTTCCAGCTGCTCCTCCTCCTCCTTATTAAAATCATTTGACGAATTTTAATATCTGTTAAGCAATAATTCTCAAATTAGATTACTATTATTGTTGATATTATTAGTTCAATGCCATAACTCAAGAGTGCAATCAACTCTTGGGTAGTTAAGATAAAACTTAAAAATTCTTTCTACAATTTATTAAGTTTGAAAATTCCATGAGTCTCAAACCCCTTAAGTGAAATTCATCCCAAATCAAATTCCCCTTCTTGTAAATAAACACTGATCCACCTTGAATTATAGGTTTACACTCTGTTTAATTCACTACACCACTACCTTTGGCTTGGTTGGACTACAGGTATCTTCATCGCATAACCACACTGGACTCTCTTCACCAGCAACTGGTAGTCCTGCACCCTAGTAGTTCATGCAACCTTCAGTCAGCTCATTACACATCCTTGTGGTCCACCCAACCTTGAATTCAACCATCGAGTAACTTCTCCAGCTTCATATCAGTTCTGGGTTGTCTATTCAAGCACCTTATCTGAGCCAAACACTCCAGCGAACAATAACCAGGGCTTCGCTGGAACCTAATACACACTCTACTTGTATCGTATAACCTTAACTTTCGCTTTTCAACTAAATTTGCCAACTCCTTAGTATAGTATAATCAAATTATTTCTAGTAGCCAATCTCTTGTTTATATTTTTTTTTCAAGTTTATATTTTCAAAATTCTAATTGAATTTTTTTCATTTTTAGGTATTTGTCAAGATTAATTAACCAAATACACAAGCCCCCTACCCGAATATGTCTTATTTGTCGAACAACAGAATTCTGGTTTCATCGATGAACTGTATTCAACTTGATCGAATACTGGTAATCCCTTTGTTTAAAGGATTGATTTCTAGAGCTAATGTGGCTCACTCCCTACTGACATAGCCCTCTTTTACTATACTTTACTTGCTTAGTTTTCTATTTTTTATTTATACTTAGTCACTCAATCTTTCATTTCTTTTCTGTCCCTAGTCAATTAGGTTTTTTTCATTTTAAATTGTATCTCAATTTAAAGGTCTTTCTTCATGAATGATTCATAAGTTTAAGTTTTTTTTTATTTCTTTATTTAAGGAACATTTGTCTCATTTAAATTGTATTTCGATTTAAATTTTCCTTACAAGTAACATTCATAGGTTTGAATATTTTTCAATGCTTACCTTTTGTTGCGAATTTACTGCTTCATTAATTTTATTTTTTGTTTGCCGGATTAAAAGCTGGTAGAGGAGGGTTGTCAAATAAATGTTGAGACAGACACAATTTAATAAAACAGTGTTAATTTATTTATTAAAATACAGTTTTTAACTACAAATGTAAAAATAGTCATAAATTATAAATTATGGAGCATCACTATTGAGCCAGGTTCAGTTGAAATGTAAAATGAGATAAAATAAATCAGTGTAGTATACTTAAGAGAACTATCCAGAAGGTTAAGTTGAATTTCATGGATTAATGCAAATGAGCTGAGAATGAGCTTGAGAGAGAGAATAATAACTGATTAAAGAGAGAAACTGAGATATGAGAATATGTTAAATTGAGAATTGCCAGCATTAATTTCCGTGTAAAGAAAATTAATTGATTTGAGAAACCGCCTAGTCAAAACTCTTGACGAATTTGATTATATTAATTCAAACCATAAATACGAGTTTTGCTTGAGTACAGTTGAGGTAAACAAAGCAACAGAGAATGGCCTTGAAAAGAGTAGAAAAGAAAATGGCTGCGTGTAAGACAGCACAAAGAAAAGAGAGAGAGAGAGCAAGAGAATGCACAGTAATTTTATTGATTTTCTGGCTGTGAGAAGGACAATGTAAAAGCACCGGTAAATTATTGTTACCGGTTCTGAGTGAAATACCTGAAGATGCCACGCCGTGAAAGCTCTCCTTGCTGAGCAATTAACCCAAGAATTGAATTGAGCCGAGCCGTTTGAGTTAATTGAAGATCAAATGTCTCCCGAGTTGAGCCAACACTAAGTAGATGATTCGTCGAGTTGACTGTACTGATGAGATGACTACGTTGAGGATGATGAGAAAGAGTCACGAGAAAGAACCAAGAGAAACCCGAGAAGTTTCACAAAATGGCGAGTGAAACCGTCTATTCACGAGTGTTGTCTTGAAGAGAGAGAGAGGCCCGAGCGTAACAGTCAAGTCATAAGTAAATGTAAACACCGATATTGATTTGAACTTAAATTATGAGAGTTTTCTTATTTACATTAAAAGGTGTGAGCGTTGGTCGAGTAGCAGCAGAGAGTGGCCTTGAAAATAGAGAGAGATAACCCGAGAGAGAGAGAGAGAGAGAGAGAGAGAGAAAATGGCCGAAATGGCTACGTGCTTGTGCACATTGAGATAGACGAAATCAGCACAGAGTCGTAAATTCTGTGCTAGAGAAAATGAAAAGTGAGAAGGGGCAAGGAAATGACTGTTCCTTGCACCTGAATACCTGGAGATGTTCGATGAGTGAGGATTGTCCTTGAACCAGACAAATTCTCCGTGGACCACCGGTGAAGAGTAGCTGGTACACGTGGTAATGGCGCGGCTCCGAGGTTGTTGATGATCACAGAATTACTGTCTGTGATCGTCCGGATGAGCTGGTGCACGGTGAAAAGGCAGGTTCCGAGACTACCTGATGAAAAAGGCAATGAGAAGAGCCGATGAGAAGAACCGTGAAAAAGCCGGGAGAACTCTCTGCTGCACACACACACACTTGAGCACCAAAACCAGAAGCCAGCACGCGAGGCCTGTGGCAGCAGCAACGGCGACAGCGGTACTGCTCAGCACTACGGGGCGCGGGAGTGAGAATTGGGACTAAAGTCCCCGCCAAGACTCATAGATGGAGCCATGTAGTCTATCAATTTAAAGTTGAGCGAATGAGCCGAAATATTTACGAGCAAATAGTGGTCCACTCCGTAACACCTTTCCTACTGTTGAATTCGCCAGGGTTTTATTTAAACCTGTCACCTCCGTGACTGAGCAGCTGCGGGATTTTTCCCCACTCGTGTTTTTTTTTGCCCTGTCCAAATCGCCTCAAGTTTAGAAAACAAATTTAAATTGTGTTTCAATTTTAATTTTCCCAAGCCAAAAAATAGTTTTAATTTTACCTATTCATTTATTATTTCAAATATGACCCTACCTTGCAACATGAACGAATCAAGTTCATTTGCGCAAATTCTTAGCAGACAAGCTATAATCAGAAATCGAATCGTGACTCATTTCGAGTCCTTTGAACAAAAGGGAGCCAATATGACTCGCGAGTTGGCAGAGATTCGCATCCTGCGTCTCGAAAAACTCTGGCAAAAGTTTGCCAAAAATGATCAAATTTTAATAAACTGCCAGGACGTAGACCGTGGCCGCGACTACTTCGTCAAAGACCTGTACTACTACACGCAGGACACCTTCGACGACGTGCACGAATCGTACATCCAGTTTTTTAAAACTCAGCCACCTGCGAAGCCTTTGGTCCAGACATCGGTTGAAAACCTCGAAATCCTGCCGCCTGTGACATCCAAAGTCCAGGCAACAGCGAACTTTCTCAGAAACGTGCGGCCACCTGCGATGACATTAGTCCAGGCTGCGGCCACTATTTCTGAAATCCAGCCACCTGAACAAATCCAAGTTCAGGCTCCGGCCCCACTTTTCAAAACTCAGGCAGCCAAAGCCCGGGCACCGGTCACGTCTTTTGAAAATCAGCCACCTGAATTGGTTCAAATTCAGGCTCCGGCTACAACCCTCCAAATCCAGCCACCTGCAACGGTACAAGTCCAGGGTTCGGCTAATAATCTTAAAATTCAGCCACCTGCGACGGTTCAAGTCCAGGCTTCGGCTAATAATCTTAGAATTTAGCCACCTGCGACACACCTAGTCCAGGCTCCGGCTGTAACCTCAATAAATCTGCCAGCTGAACTGCTCCATGTTCAGACTCCGACGCCTACCTACGAATTCAAGTCCTTGATTAATGCACAGCCACCTTAACTACCTCAAATTTGGGCTCTGGCGACCCCCTCAAAATGGAATCACCTGAGACACCTCAAGTCCAGGGTCCAACGAACCTCTCCGAGAGCAAGCCACCTGCGGCTGTCCTGGCTCAGGCACCGGCCATCGCTTTCGAAAAACAGCAACCTGAATTACTTAGAGGTCATGCTTCGGCTACACCTTTCAAAATTCAGCCACCTGCGTCACACCTAGTCCAGGTTCCGGCTAACTATTCAAAAATTCAGCCACCTGCGACCGTTAAAGTCCGAGCACCAGAAATCATGATGAAAGTACAGCCACCTGAACTAATCAAGCTTCAGGCGCCGGCTATATTCTCAAAAATTAAGCCATCTGAACCACTCCAGGTTCAGGCCCCAATCACGATCTCAAGCATTCAGCCACTTGAAGTGCCTCAACTTCAGGCCTTGGCTGTATCATTATTTAACTATTGAGTCTTCGATCCTGGAATTTTTATCGCAAAGAGCGTAAGCTCTAACTACTCTCGCTCAGTAAACCTCTACGTTTCTTCGTACGTTTGCAACTCATTTAAAACCCATTGTTTTTTTTTTTTTTTATATACTTTATACCTTTTATATTTTTACTTGATTTTATATTTGGTATGTTCACAGATATTATTAATCGACTACAGTCGATTAAGGCGGGCGGAATGTTTGAGATTTACCGCCTTTTATTGCCACGGGATTGGTCATGCGAGCGACCCACGCCAGAGCTGCCCCGAGTGACCAGTTTCCGCCCTCACCAGTCTTGCTTCAACCGTGATACCGCTATCACGCGTCACGGGACTCAACGGCGTCGTCGTAGATCACCCGCTTAGCTACGACGATTCTACCTAGTTTGCCTGAGGTTGAGAGACTCCCGGCCAAAACGGCGAGCTCTCTCTCCTCAGTAGTATATATAGTTTCAATAAATATTTTAAGTGCAGCATAAAAACTCCAAGTTTTTTGCTTCCAAATATAGCCTCGGCTTTTCACTTTCACCACTCCCTCGTGAACGCGGTAATTATTCCTTTAACCTAGAGCGCATCCTCCGCGATTCCCAAACATTAATATTTTATATTTTGATATTTTAATTTATATTTTATAAAAAAATTTCCTTAAAAATTTTTATAAAATTTGAGTCATTTTTAATTTCAATATGTTTGAGGTTATATTCATTTAAAGCTTACAAATTTATGGGCGATATACTAAAACAACCTAATTGGCAAGAATTAACATTTACTTACAAAATTACTAATAATACAGAGGATTTTATTTGAAGATTGATGACATATAATAAAAAGTATTTAGTTTCAGTGAGAGCGCTTACCATATATTTCTACTAAAAGTTTTGTGTAAAATTTTTCTGAATTTCAATAGGATACTCTAGGTAAAAAAAATTTATTTACATTAGTTGTGAAGTTTTAAAAAGAGACAGTATAGCGAGATTCATGAAATTATAAATCACCCAAATCAGTTGAAGTATTTTTAAGGTTCATAAGACAGTTTTCATAGATTTTGAAAGTAAAATCACATCAGTTACTTGCAAAAATTGAGAGATCTATTAAAATGTTACAATGACTTAAATTCTTGATTTTTAATTAATAGTTATTATTATCAAAAATTTGTTTTGAAAAAGCTTTTGTTTCATTTTATATTTAAAAATTAGAGGAATAATGACTTTTGAGTGAAAATATATTACTACTCAGGGGCGTTATTACATTTTGGGCCCGGGTCTGGATAAAGTTCGAACCCCTCTTAACTAATCTTAATACTTAATACCGCCCAGGGTATTTGCGGGTGTAGAGCTAGGGGGATAGCTAATAAGTTTATTTATTGAGCTCGACGCCCAGGGTTTTGGGGGTGTAGAGCTTGGGGGATAGTTGATCAGTTTTTTTGTTGAACTCGGGCGCCAGGGTATTTGGGGGCTTAGAGCTTGGAGGATAGCCGATAAGTTTTTTTGTTGAACTTGGGTGCCCAGGGTATTTAAGGGCTTAAAGCTTGGGGGGTAGCCGATCAGTTTTCTTATTGAACCCGGGCGCCCAGGGTATTTGGGGGTTTAGAGCTTGGGGGATAGCTAATTAGTTTATTTATTGAGCTCGACGCCCAGGGTTTTGGGGGTTTAGAGCTTGGGGGATGGCTGATCAGTTTATTCATTGAACTTGACGCCCAGGGTTTTGGGGGTTTAGAGCTTGGGGGATAGTTGATAAGTTTTTTTATTGAACTCGGGCGCCCAGGGTATTTGGGGGTTTAAGACTTGGGGAATGACCGATCGATCATTTATCGAACTCGGCGCCTAGGGTTTGGGGGGTTTCAGGCTTGAGGGATAACTGATCAATGGTTGGTTGAACGCGCCCGGGTCTGGATTTCCAGACCCGGAATTTCCCGGGTCTGGATGAATCCAGACCCACTATAAGGGAAATAACGCCCCTGTTATCTTACTAATTCAATACTTTCAGTATCCTTTTTTAGTGAAAAAATATGGCCCAAGCAGTTAGGCATTAATAAAGTATATTTTTAACTTTTAAGTATGTATTCCCTGTGCAAGGAGATGTTGTAAATGTACATATTTTAAATAGCAGAAATGAATTATTTTTGTTACAAATTAAATTTTTATTTAGAACTGATTGAAACCTTTATTTAATTTTGAAATACTTATGTATATAATTTTTTATTTACTTGTTTAAAATAATCAAATTGTCTAGAGCTTGTTATAGTGCTGCAATTCAAAAGTTGACTCGGGAATACAACCCTCGAAGGCTCGTTGTCCTTGATGCCAGCGACTATAATCTCCTGTCACAGTCGGCTCCATGCCGACAAACTTTTTGGAATAGGGAAAAATACCGTCCGCGTTTATAAATCCCTACACGATTTATTAAAACGGGGAGGGCGCGACAGCTCGTTATTTCGGTAGGTGGGCGCGGGCTATGGGATCGAGTACGAGGAACACCGGTTTAGAAATAAGTAGTTTCGCACAAGTTAATTTTCAATATTTAATAAAAAAAAGAAATTAACTTAAAAAACTAATACATTATTACTAATTCACACGGGAACGAATTATCAATTGCTCGCAACCGAGCATTTAAACTGATAACAAACAAAATAGTCGATGTTCTCTAAATCAGACTGCGCGCGTACACAACAACCTGCTGCTATCGGCAGCTTACGTGCGCGTGAGAAAAACAAAGATTATTACAATAACAGTGTACTCAATACACTCACACGCGTTCATACTCACTCGCACACATACAATGAACTTACGGAATCGCTAAGGTGCACCTCATACCAAGCCGTCAGGCTAAACAAAATGCCAGGCTACGATGCCTACCAGCCGCAATAGATACCACACTCGAGTCGCCGTACAGCCATCGTAAAGCGGTCCAGGAGTTGACGTGAAATGACAACTTCACGAATAAACACCACACTCTCACACTGCGGCTCTACAACAACGCGCGACGTGAATGACAATAATTGCTTCGATTCCCGTTCACGAGCACTAGCTCCCCGTCGTCCTCGGCTTCCAAAAGCCGGTTGACTCGCCTTGACAAAAGAATGCTCCCCGGGTGATGACAATCGATCCCGCACCTTCTGTCACTTACAACTCTCTCTTCGACGGCGTGTTACTCCCGAAAAGTACAATCATACGTCGAACCGAGATGAGTTGAATTTCATGTACGTCTTCACGCGCGGACACGAAAATTACGAGTGGCTTCCCGATTCCCGCTCTACCACCTCAGAGGTCCGCTCTGATCTGCGTTCGACAGTCACGTGACTCGCGCCAAATCCTAAATCGTTACCGACGATTTAATGACGATCACTGACTGTCACAAACTCTATTCTTATTAAAAAGTTAAGAGAGAAAACAAAATTTTCAAATTTCTTTATAAAAAATTTTTAAGGAAAGTTTTTATGGAAAATTTTTTATAAAAATTTTTTCTTATAATCCCCCTATAAAAGAGAGAACCCAAAAAGAATGTCAGCATTTTATTCATGACGCGATTGGCTGAGACAATAAAATTCAAATCTCGAATTTTTAAAGTTGAGTTTTGTAAATACCGAGTGTAAATATAAGTGCAGATTTTTAAATAAAATATTAGTTTAGTCATGAATAAATTTTTATAACGTTTTTTGACCATAATAATAAGATAAATATTTATTTATTAATAACAAAATGTTTGCGGTTGTTATATACTAGATGAATTTGTGTACAGAGACTGCGGTTGCCATGGCACCTGAAGTTTGAATGTTTGAGCAGTTAACCTTTTTTAAATTTGACAATAAATGATGAATGTACCCTGCTACAAAAAATCCATTCAAAACCATTGAGTTCGATTCAAACTCAATGGTTTTTAATGGTTCCAAAATGTCCCAATGGACAGACAAAAATTTTTCAATCGATACCAATTGATTTTTATGGGACCTTTTTTATTCAATGAAAATTAATTGATTCCAATGGTTTTTTCAATGGAAGTGAATGGATTTGAATGGTACCTTTTCTCAATAGAAATCAATAGTCGCAAATTTTAATGGCTCAATAAAAATAAATAGATTTGAATGTTTTTGCCAATGCAAACGATTGGATATCAATGGTACCTTTTCTCAATAGAAATCAATGGTCGCAAATTTTATTGGCTCAATAAAAATAAGTAGATTTGAATAATTTTGCCAATGAAAACGAATGGATTTCAATGGTAGCTTTTCTCAATAGAAATCATTGGTCGCAGATTGTATTGTCTCAATAAAAATAAATAGATTTGAACAGTTTTGTCAATGGTAATGAATGGATTTCAATGGTAGCTTTTCTCAATAGAAATCACTGGTCGCAACTTTTATGAGATCAGCAAAAATGAATTTATTTGAATATTTTTGCCGATGGGAAAGAATGAATTTCAATAGACTCCTTCTCAATGGAAATTAACTTTCAAAAATTTTAAGAGCTCAAAAAAAATGAATCGACTTGAACGGTTTTTTCAATAGGAATGAATAGATTTCAATAAACTTTTTTCCCAATGGAAATCAACAGTTGCAAATTTTCATGAGCTTGAAAAAGATGAATCCATTTGAAGGGGTTTTTCAAAGGAAATAAATGGGTTTAAATCCGATTTATTTCCAATGAAAATCAATAGTCACAAATTTTATGAATTCGATTATAATGAATAGATTTGAATGATTTTTTCAATGGAAATAAATGGTTTTTAATGATCTTTCTTTTAAATGGAAATTAACTCTGCATAAAAAAATATACTAGAAACCATAGAGTTAGTTTAAACTCAATGAATTTGAATGGTCCCAATTGGAATGAGCTTTAAAAAATGTGTCATTTGATGATTTTTTTCTATATAATAATTAAACAAACTGATTTATGACAGCTCATTCTTACCTCAAAATAAAAATAGATAGACAAATGTTTCATTAAAGTAATAAAAAAATTATTTTACTTTTCTCAAGAATGAAATAATAAACACCGGGATTTTCTCTGACAGTATAAGAACTTAATTTAGAAATAATTATTCATAAAAAGTTTTGTCTAATACATTCCCAGAGAAACTCACTCTATTCGAGAAGTTAAAAAAAAAAGTCCCGCGATCACCTCAATAAGTAGAATAATATATTAAGCTATGAAATGGATTGAATAATTTTTAAAACTTTCCTTAAATAAATATAAAAATAAAAAATTAGTATTGTTTATTTTTACTTTTCAAATAAATAGTTTAATAAAGTACTCAAAATGGTGCGCGCTTGCGCGCTGAGAGTTGCTAGTATTAATTAAAAATGAGAGATAATAAAAAGAAAAATAAATTTAATAAAAATTATTCGTTATTTAAAACAAATGTCAGTAGAAAAAAAAAAAAAAAAAAAAAAATGGAAATCCGCACCGGAATCAGTGCGGAAATCGGTTCCAATTGTCAGTACTGGAACGGATTCCGGTAGTTATTTCCGTGCGGGCTCCCGCACGGATTTTTTCAGCTGGGAACCTTTGCTTGACCACCAAGCAGTATCTACTGATTTTTTCCTAAGTGTTTGATAATCAGATAACTTTTCTTTCAAATGGCATCATATAATTTATCGTTTCTCATAGTTAGTTACTAAGAACTAATTTTCACCATTTTTTTATTTTTTGGCTGTTCTAATTGTAAAATTTCAACGAATATTAGATAGTTTTTTAATTATTTGTAAAATTCTACAGTCTACTGACTTCAGTATTTTGATTTATCCAATATATTTCGAGTTTGTAAGTATCTATTTTAGCTCTTCAATATAAATTTTCTAAAACCTTATCCAGAAATCTGCTAATTAATAGTCACAAAGAAGGTACTGAGAATAAATAATCAGATAAACTTAAGAATCTTGATGAGTTGTTACCCAATAAATCAGATTAATACATTTTTCGCAAATTTTTAATTTATCCCTTTATGTATCGACAAGCTAAGGTTTTTCATCGCACGGACAATCTATTTATCCTTCGATTACCAAAAGTTCAATATTGTAATATTCCCACTGTATATTAAGAGTTGGCATTGATTATTAGTTCAAATATAAAAAGATACTCGCTCTATTCGAGCTAATCATGATACCGGCCGGCACGCCGCACCATTCCTGAGCGTGCAAGTGACACTGAAATTCTCACTACCTGCGTCTCTCCGTGTATTTTTATTTTTCACTTTTGTTAGAAACTTTTTTCTAAAATAATTACTTTTGGCGTTATCTTCAGAAAACCCGTCAAAAATGGAATTTTTTAGTCTTACTTTATTCATAACTGTGTTTATAAATAAAATAAATTTAAGGTGGTTTTCTACCAGAGCTAGTCAAGTTCAAGACTAAAAAAAAAAATTATTACACCAAATTACTAACAATTGGTTGTTAAAATTTATTTTTTAACTTTTTATGGCATCTGAAATTATTTTCTACCAAAAAAACATTGACTATCACAACTCAACATTTTTTAAAACTTTTAACCTCACCTTTGCATACCGCAGTTTTGGAGGTTATTCACGTAAAAATTATTTTTGTGAAATTATTATAAAATTTGTAAAAGGTCAATTTTTTGCAGTTTCAAGAAATGAATTCTTCGATAGTGAAACTATATGTATGTGGTTTTTCTAATGGATCTCAGTAGTGTAACTAGGCACGTTCTGGCCAAACTTGTGTTGGTGAGCTCTGACGTCACACACACACACACACGCACGCGGCTTTTGGTGCGTGCGTCTCGGGTGGGGGCCTGGGCGGCCTGGTGAGCCGGGAGGTGGCGCGCGGCGGCGGCCGCTGGACCACCACGACGGCCTTGACGCGGTGCGTGCGCTAGACCATGCGATCAAACAAAATTTCGACGCAACTTACACCTACAATAATCATGGAGCCCATGAAAAACCCATTAGTCAGTATTATGTTTTTTGCGTCTCCAAAAAAAGTCGTGGCTCGGCCTCGGGCGGGCTAGAGGATCGCGCGTAGTGGCGGTAGAAGGCCGGTGGACTACCACGACGACCTTGACCTTCTGCAGCGCGCTGCACCATGCGACCAAACAAAATTACGACGCAACGTTACACCTACAATAATCATAGAGCCCATGAAAAACTCATTAGTCAGTATTGACTTTTTTTTTCATAGTGATGATTGTTTTGAAAAAAATATCCTTATTTTTCATCATTCAAGTTTGAGCATTCGTCCGAGTAACATAGAAGACGTCCTGGTGAGTATTGTTTCAAAGATTTTATTTAAATTTAAAAACGCAATTTTAACTCTTTGTAACAATATTCACAGATAAAAAAAATGGCTTCAACATCTAAAACAACCGGTGACTGCAGTGGTCAAGATAAAAAACAAGAACAATGTAAGTTTTTACATTTTAAAATGCAAAAAGTTTGTAAATTAAATTTGTAAATTGTTATTTACAGCCATGAAATCTAAAAAAGTGAAGAAAGGCAACGACGACGAGACATCATCATCTGAGGAGTCATCATTGTCATCATCACCATCATCGCCTTCATCTCTCTCGTCAACTTCCAATGATGAATGGAAAAATGAATTGAAGGTATTTTTCACATATTAAATAAAAAAAGAACGTAAAATAAAAATTTTTTTTTTTATTTTCAGAATGAGTTATTGGACATCTCAGCTATAAAACAGCAAGATGGTTTTTTACCTCAAAAAAAAAAAGAAAGATTTGAAGATGAATAAAAAATACACCATCCACAACATTCGCAAAATTGGTACACGTTTTGGACCGGCTGTAGTGGTGAATTTAAATAACAAATACGATTACTTCTTACCAAAGAAAATAGCTACAACAATACATAAAAATAAAAAGTCTTCTGCAATTTTAAATAAGGCTTCAAAAAAAGAAATATTATCCTTGTTTAAAAACAAGGATGATGAAATCGTAATCGCTACAAATGTAGAAAAATAATAAGGAAAATGTATTCAATAAAAAGGTACACCAAATTCACAAAGTTACTTTTTTTATTTTTCAACTTACAATAGATAAATTACATTTATTTAATATTCAAATCATACTAACAATGAATTATTTTATTTTCATTTTCAAATCACACTTACAACGAATTATTTTTTAATTTATCAACTTTCGAAACATCTGTTTTTTTATCTTTCTGTTTAACAATCTTATTTTTAATCTTTATAGACTTCGAAACATACTTTTTTTTCTGATTTTTTTTTATCTTTCTGTTTAACAATCTTAATAGACTTTTTATTTCTGTTTTTTTAAATACCAAGAAGACTGCTCCTTTTCTTTTTTACTTGCATATTATTATTTTTTTTTTTCATCGCGTTAAAAAATTTTTCCAAACCAGTCATCATAGCTCGGCAAAACAAATTTTTATTTTCTCTGTCAGAATCATCAGCCTCAGCAACCTCATCAGCAGTGTGAATGATTTGTGTAACAACAGATTGATTTTGTTGTGCGTCAACTGGAATTAAAAAAAAATTTTTTTTATAACAAGAGTTTAATTTTTTATTCTAAAATTTCAATTTTTATGCAGAGTTTTAATTTTTCTTCATTGTAGAGTTTCAATTTTTTCAAAAGATTAATTTTTATGCAGAGTTTTAATTTTTCCTTTATTGTAAAGTTACAATTATAAAAAGAGTTTTTTTTTTATTTTTTCAAAAGTTTAATTTTTATGCAGAGTTTTAATTTTTCCTTTATTGTAAAGTTACAATTGTCAAAAGAGTTTTTTTTTTTTTTATTCTTCATGCAAAAAGTATTTTATTTGTTTTTATTTACTTACGATTGGGCATGTCAAGAAAAGTCCAAAGATTTATGTTTTCATCGAAAGAGTTTTGCAGTTGTTGCTGATGTTGATCAACTTCGTCTCCTGACATTTTGCGCAGTATTTTATGAGACACTTGGTCTCAAAAAGATTTGTATTCCAATGGGCTAAGCAAGGTAGACAGTCGCGAATATCTATATCGTAACGTAAATGCTCGGGCAGCTTTTCAAACAAATGTTGTATGTCGCGCTCAAAATAATTTAGCAGCACGTATTTTGATATATATTTTAACTCGTCGGCGGAAAGACTTAAAATGTTATCCTTGTGAATGAGGAGCGTGAAAAACATAATTCCTCTCAGTTCAATAGATAAAATTTGACTGACAAATAAATTAAAATGTGTCTGCTATTTGAAAATTTTTCCGCGTATGCGCAGTAAATATCAATTAAAAAATTACTGTTCTATGTTTCTATTAATTTTGAATAGGCGATGCTCCAATGATTGCAATCTTTGCAGGATATTGGTTATATCATCTCGAAACTCGGTTGTTCTTTCACTCAAGTTTATTTTATTGTTTGATATTTCTTTCATTAACTCAGACACGATGTCCGTTAGAATTTTTTTAATTGGAATGATCGTACTATCATCCAACATTTTAAGAATGATTTTCGAATCCATATTGAATTTCAAACGTTGTTAACACTTTAGCGTCTCGTTAACGAATGACGACCACCCTCTGTCGTGACTTGTTTTATATATATAAAAAGACGCGGGAAAAGATTCAAAATACAAAGCTGTTTTTTTTTTTTATTGTAACCCGCTTATACTAATTGGTTTAAATTACTTTATTCACATCACCATTCATTGGATTATAGTTTAGCATACGGTCGTGGATGATTAAACAGTATGCTGCGCTCTTATCAGGTATATTCTCTGAAGATTCAAATTCAATGCGAACGTCGACAGGACCGTTTTTTAAGGATTCGTTTTGTTTTGAACAATCAATCACAAATAGAGAAGCTTCATTTTTAAATTGTAGTTTAGTTAACAGTGGTATCCGATTTTCGTTATTCGTGTTGTAAAAAGAATCATAAAAATTTACATAATTCTCATAAAGCATTGAAATTTGATTTTTCGTAAAATCGGTGTTTAAATTATTATACGGATAGTATTGCGAGTTTAAGTATACTCTCAAATTATTGATTTAACAATGATCAAAATAACTTGAACAGAGCTCTCTATTATTTTTTCTATTCGTTTGAAAACCGATTATCATAAAACGAGGTTTCTCCAGCTGATTGGATGTTTTTACAAGCCAATTATTTTAAGTGGTTTTAGGTACTAGAGGCCACTCATGGAGTTCCCAACTACGAAAACTCATAGCAATTGAACGTCCTTTTTGAAGATAATTTAGCAAGCTTACTTTATTTGTGTCTGAAAGCGTTACGTAAGGCATTAACCATTCAATTTTAGAAATGCTTATCTTGATTTCTTCAAAAGTAGTTCCTAGGTATAAGCCGAAACCCCTCTTGCGAGATACAAGATACAAACCTTCGCCTGTGGCTAATGCTTCCATAGTTTTATTGTCTTTTATTTTCTTCCAACTGTTGTTTAGCTGATTTTGCATCGTTGATAGCTTTGTATATTCCTGCAGAACCCCCCGCTAATGCACCCGTGGCACTCAAACCGGCAACCAAAGGTACGAGTGGTAGGAACCCTCCAATCTTCGAAGGCACAGGTAGGACTCGAGGGATTTTTATTTTACTTTTTCCACCAGCCTCTTTGACGGCAGACTTGGAAGTTTTAAATGCCGAATTAATTATACCGATAGGATCTTCGCGCGGATCAATTGATCTTCTTGTTTTTTGAATAATACTATTTGAAGTTTTGATTTTTTTTTTTTTTTTTTGCTTTCCTCTTAGTAGTTTTTCTTTTGGAATCTATTTTCAATCCCATTCCTAATTTTGTTTTTAGTTTCATGGCATTTGTAACAGCATAGGCTGCAGCTTTTTCCTTGAGCTTAGCATCTTTAGACAGTACCCTTTTCCAAGCTTTATCGGCTAGAGTTTTGTCGGCGGTGTGTCTTGCACTCATGTTGTCTCCATTTTGCGAATAAGCAATATCATGTTCTTTGCAAGCGGCATCAAGTTGGTTGATTGGCAAATCATCTCGAGCCAATCGAGCTTACAGTTTTGTGCCTGGTCCGCAATAATTGTATCCGGGTAAGTGTAATTCGACGGGAAGTTTGTCAATGATTTTGTTGAGCAAACCTCTTCCTCGCTTACTTTTCTTTCTTTTATTGTACGTAATCATCTGTGTTCAACGTTTCATTTAAGACTGACCTTACAGTATAAAAGGTGTGGTATTTATACCTTTAGCAAGTAGTTTTGACGTGTATTTTTAAGCATCAACATGGATTTTAGTGAAAATTCTTTGAGACTTCTCGTGCTCAACTTTGACGTTATTGCTAAGCGAGAAAAAAAAGCAAAGCGTCATGGTGATTTACTACCTAGTAGTATTCGCGCAGTCATCTCGGGACCCTCTAATTGTGGAAAAACTAATAGTTTATTAGCTCTTATAACACATCCAAACGGCGTGAGATTCAAAAATATTTATATTTATTCGAAATCGCTTGATCAGCCAAAGTATAAGTTTTTGGAAAAACTTTTGAAATCCATAGACGGAATGGAATACTTACCTTTCATTGAGCACGACGAAGTAGTAGCACCAGATAAGGCCCTACCAAACTCAATAATAATATTTGATGATATAGCATGCGAAAAAAAAGATAACGTCAAAGCTTTTTATTGCATGGGTCGACACAAAAATGTTGACTGCTTCTACCTATGCCAATCCTATGCTGCAGTGCCGAAATACTTAGTTAGAGACAACGTTAATTTATTAATTTTGTTTCGTCAAGATGAAGTTAATCTAAAGCATGTTTATGACGATCACGTGAATACCGACATGTCATTCAATCAATTTAAAAACTTGTGTTCAAAGTGTTGGATCGAAGGCAAGCACAGTTTTATTGTTGTCGACAAAGATAGGGATATCAACGAAGGCAGATATCGAAAAGGTTTTGATTGTTTTATCATAAATATATCGTAGACTTTTGAAAATTATTAGTCTCTTGTGTGTCTCTGATGCGCTAACGTGGCCCAAATTTCTCGAAAAAAGAGTGTTCTTGCGGAACTTGTTAAAGCTCGCGAAGCCGTGAAAAAAAAGTTTAATCTCATCAAGTCGCAAAAGGATAATACCAAACGTGTTTTGAACGAAACGTTTAAACCTATAACCGATCCTCTGCAACAACTTGTTCAAAAAAACGAAAATTTTCATACAAAAAGAAAAAATGAAAGCTTCATGCAAGATGATGATGATGATGATGCATTTAAACAAAGACTACTCAATCTTTATTTGATAAACGAAGAAGATGATGAACACAAAAAAAGGACAAAAACGTGAATTTCGAATCACATGACACTGCAGAAACAGATGACGAAGAATCGTTTCACGAAATTGAAAAATTAAAACAACACGATGAAAATGTTTTAGATCTGTCAAAGTTTGAGCCAGATGGAATTTATGGAGTGAAAAAAACCGATGACGGATACAGGCTTGGAAGTGTTCCTATAAAATTTAAAAGAGATGACATTATCGTTGATGATAAATCTTTTCCCAACACTCCTGGCTTACTCGAACTCATTGTGCATAGAAATACAAAAAATTACGATATTAAAGATTTAACTTTGTACAAACAAATTCTTGAAATTTTGAGTGCGCACAGAAAGAGTAACAAACCGAACGCGCAAATAAAATAACATACCACAAGTAATAAATATAATTTTATTATTGCGCCTTTATTTGAAATAGAGCCTATAGATACACCTCCTAAAGCTAAATCTCCAGCAAATACCTTGAAAAAAACTGCGTTTGATAAAAAAAGTTTCAAGCACACACCTACAAAGTTGGGTAGAGGTTTGACTCCTCATTTGAAAATTGCAAAACGAAACTCGTCTCTAGATTATGTCTATTGGGACGATCCAAATGAGCTGGTCGATCGTCTTCGGTTGTTAATGGCCGAACAAGCTGCAGGCAATCTCAACCACACAAACGAAATTCATTCGATTCTGGAGGAATTGCGAGAAGCAAAGTGCATATATTAAAGAAATGGATGGTGTATCATCCTAGTATCAATATAGGTGTTGATGTGTTTGGACGTCGAAGCAGTACAGCAAAAGACAAACGCGGACCGCCGGGCAACGGATTCAAATTTACACGCGAGGGTAACTTTGACATTGAAAACAAGAGGTTAACCAATATCGCGTCGCCCGTGCAACTAAACGACGCGGTTGATCTTGCAACCTTAAAATCTTTGCTGCTAAAACAAAAATCCGACATTATCGACGAATTTAATAAAGCACAATCAGATAATACTGATAAATTCGAATATCTATTGCAGAAACAAAGAGCAGATCTCGGCATGTATGTGGCGGGTAAATAAAAGGGTCTGCAGGAGTTTTTTAAATCTAATATACGCAATATCGAGGAAGAAATATCCAAGTTGAAAAAGAATGGATCAAAAGCGCGTGTTGGTTAATGAGTTGCACAAGCCAGCTCGACGCAAGTATGCTCGAAGAAAAGTTGAAATGAGAGGCATAAACGACACACTGCAATGCGACTTGGTAGAGATGATTCCGTATGCTGATGAAAATGACGATTACAAATACATACTCACCGCAATAAATATATTCTCAAAGTGCGCTTGGGCAATTCCGCTAAAAACAAAGTCGGGAAAAGAAGTTACAAACGCAATGAAATCCATCTTGAAAACAATCACACCTCCACGTAATATCCATGTAGATGAGGGAAAAGAATTTTACAACGAAGATTTTATAAAGTTGATACAAAAGTACAAGATCAACATGTACTCTACGCACAGCGGACTCAAGGCTTCAATATGCGAACGATTCAATCGAACTCTGAGGAAGAAGATGTGGAAACAGTTCAGCCTGCAAGGTAGCTACGAGTGGCTTGATATCTTACCCAAACTCGTTAAAGAGTACAACAATCAAAAACATCGAAGTATAGGTATGAAGCCAAAGAACGTCAACGAAGATAACGCAGACAAGGTCCTGCAAAGATTGAGAAAATTTAAAAGAAAATCAAGAAAGCCTCTGAAATTTAAAGTTGGGGATAAAGTGCGCGTGAGTAAAACAAAACATATATTTGAGAAAGGTTACACGCCAAACTGGACGGTTGAAGTCTTCACAGATACTCGTGTCAGACGAAGTAATCCACCCATGTTCTACCTAAAAGATTACAAAGACCATCCGGTGAAAGGAGGCTTCTACGCCGAAGAGTTGCAAAAAACCACGTGTCAAAATGTTTATTTAGTTGAAAAGGTGATTGAACAACGCGGTAATCGTCTGCTGGTCAAATGGCTAGGATTCGATGACAGTCACAATAGCTACATTCGTAAAAAAGATTTGTAATATTTTTTTTTGTTCAATCCAAAACTTACCTCATAATTTTTTTTTTTTATTAATGTAATTACATGTAACACTGTGTTAAAGGAATAAAAATAAAAAGACAAACAAAGTATGTTTTATTATTACATTTAATTCACAAAAACCAATCCTACAGATAAAAATTTAACATAGACGTTTAATCAATACAGGACTTAATACATATTCCATGTATTTTAGTCTTTTTTTAAAAATTATTGGATTGAGTATGAGCGCGGCCCTTTGACATCGTAGTTTAAAACGCTCTCGGTCTCGGGCTATCTGTTCCCACGGACCGATTCTTGCCTGCATACTCGCATATGAATAAACACACATAACACGCGTTGAAACATTGTCACTAAATCTAACTTTTTTCATCATCATCATCATTACACATTGAGTTTATAACATTTTTGCAAATCTACAATATTTATCCTTTGTAACCGTGAGGTAGCGTGTCGTGTGAATTTTTCAGCATACACCTCATGCAACATCCAGAACCGCGCAAGTCATTAATCTTTGCATCTTTAATGTCTAGTCTGAGAATTCGCGACAGCGCCCAGCCACTCTCACATTCTTGAAAGTCCTCAAGATTATTTAAAATTTGTTTGTTTGCTTTATTGAACCACTTTTTTAGGTTTGTTGATTTGTAAATTTTCACAACATCCGAGGCTGAATAAAACGGGTCTTTTTTATCTGCACGCACAAACTCTGCAATCAATATTAGGTTTACTTTCAAACTCAATAATTCTTTTACATTATCCTTAATTTTCGATAGGAATAATGATGAAACATCTGTTAAAAAATTGATGGGATCAATGTGTCGAATATTTTTAATTTTAAATTCTCTGATATTGTTGTCTAAAGCTGAGCGAACTTGTTTCCAACGATAATTAGGTTGTTCTTCATGCATACTTTGTGCATTTTCTAAACCAGCGCCTTCATGCTGTTGTTGCAGATTGTTGTATTCGCACTAAAGTCCTTCTAATCGTTCAATTCTACCAGTCAAAACTTTGTCGCATGGTCCAGTGAGACGCATACGTTTTATACACTCTTCACAACGAGCGCGCCAATCGTCATCTTGACGTTGCCGTTTGAGGCTGAAAAATTCACCTCTAATTCTTTTTTCTTCAGAATCGAACGAGATTTCCTCCTCCTCCTCCTTCTCCTCCTTATTAACATCATTTGACGTTGACGGTTTTGATAACTGATCCATGACTGCTTTTTAAAACTCAAAATCAGGCACAATGTAGTAGGATCACACTTTATCGTACTTTAGCAAAAGTAAGAAAGCTTAAATGTGTCACTGTAACTTAATTTTGAAAAACTTTTTAGCAAAAAAAAAAGGATTTATTCCCGCGATTGTTTATTCTCGAAACGCCCGAAGACTAATGCCGTTAAATTGTCGGACCTACAAAGGCTCGACTTTTTTTTTTTTGATACGCAAGTTGGACGCATTATTGGAGCAGTGTAATTGGAAATAATTGTATGTTTTGAAATTTCCGCCGAGTCACGACTTTTTTTGGAGACGCAAACAAAAAAGCATACGTTGGTCAATACTGACTAATGGTTTTTTCATGGGCTCCATGATTATTGTAGGTGTAACGTTGCGTCGAAATTTTGTTTGATCGCATGGTCTAGCGCAGGCACCGCGTCAAGGCCGTCGTGGTGGTCCAGCGGTCGCCGCCACGCGCCACCTCCCCCCCAGGCCTTCACCCGAGACGCACGCACCAAAAGCTGCGTGCGTGTGTGTGTGTGTGTGACGTCAGAGCTCACCAACACATGTTTGGCCAGAACGTGCCTAGTTACACTACTGATCTCTATTGTAAGAAGACAAATGTCAATAATTTGGTACACTTTTTCAGCGTACCAGCCATACGCGTAATGAAAAAAATTCAATCTTTAACTTGCTGTAACTTTTAAACTATATATGGTCAATTTTGATCAGACTTCGTAGAAATATTTATTAATATCTAATAAACAGCTTCAGAAAATTTGAGCTGATTCTCTATTGTCATGCATTTGGTAGAAAACGACCTTATACGATTATTGTTGTTAAATTAGTTTATCCCCAAAAATATAAAATGGTAGGTGTGGTCAATTCTTAATTTCATCACGTTTTTCGACCCATTGACAGGGGTGTTACCATTAATACTGTTGATAACTAATGTCGGTTTTTAACATTACTTATGTAAGTTATGAAACCCAATGTTGTGAATAAAGCTTTAATGCACAGAATACATCGATATTGATGCTTGCGTGATGAAATTTCATGAATAAAATAATTAACTGTACAATTCTTTCCTGGAGATGATTTCTCCAGGAAATTGCGGATCTCAGGTGAACAGCTGGTGCACTTAACAGCGGTTAAGTTCCGGGGCTGATAATTTCAGGAAGCTTCAACTCGGGATAAGTCAGGGTGGACATGTGGTGCATCGGGTGATAATTACGCCTTGTAGATGTTTTTCCCAGGAAGTTTTAACTCCAGAGGGGTCAGGATGGAAACCTATGGCACCTGGTGATGATTACGCCTCGGAGATGATTTCCACAGGAAGTTTTGACTCCGGAAGGGTCAGGACGGACACCTGGTGCACCTAGTGATGATAACGCCTCGGAGATGACTTCCCCAGAAATTTTTTACTACGGAGGGGTCAGGACAGACACCAGGTACACCTAATGATAATTACGCCTTGGGGATGATTTTCCCAGGAAGTTTTGACTCCGAAGGGATCAGTACAGACACTTAGAGCACCTGGTGGTGATTTTCTCAGGAATTTTTGACTCTGGAAGGGCCAGGGCGGACACCTGGAGCACTTGGTGTTATTTAGTCCTTGGGGATGATTTCTCCAGGAAGTTTTGACTCCGGAGGGGTCAGGACGGACACATGGTGCATGGGATGGTGACAACTACCAGGAGATTATATACCCAGGAAATCATCCCCAAGGCGTAATTATGGCCAGATACGAGGTGTCCACCCTGACCCCTCCTGAGTCAAAAATTCCTTGGGAAAATATCTCCAAAGTGTAATTATCACCAAGTGCTCTGGGTGTCCGTCCTCACCCCTCCGGAGTCAAAACTTCCGGTTGAAATCATCCCCAAGGACTAAATAACACTAAGTGCTCCAGGTGTCCGCCCTGGCCCTTCCAGAGTCAAAAATTCCTGAGGAAATCATCACCAGGTGCACTAAGTGTTTGTACTGACCCTTCCGAGTCAAAACTTCCTGGGAAAATCATCCTCAAGGCGTAATTATCACCAAGTGTACCTGGTGTCCGTCCTGACCCCTCCGTAGTCAAAAATTTCTGGGGAAAATATGTTCAAGGCGTTATTATCACCAGATGCACCACGTTTCCACCCCGACTCATCCCGAGTTGAAACTTCCTGAAATTATCAGCCCCGGAACGTAACTGCTTTTAAGTGCACTAGCTGTTCACCTGAGATCCGCAATTTCCTGGAGAAATCATCTCCAGGAAAGAATTGTACAGTTTACTATTTTCTTCTTGAAATTTCATCACGCAAGCATCAAAATCCATATATTCTGTGCATTAAAGTTTTATTCACTGTGGGTTTCATAACTTACATAAGTTATGTTAAAAATCGACATAAGTTATCGACACTACTAATGGTAACACCTCTGCCCATTGACTGGACTATTTATACGAGTGCCAGAGAGACGAAGAGCTCTCAGACGCCCTCTGTCTTACGTGTAATTAAGTGTTTGATGATTTTTTGAACCAACTTAAATAGGTTCTGAAGATTTTATTAAATTGAAAAACGTGCATCAGAACTTTTTCTATCTCTCAGATATTTATCACAATAATCGACCCTTTATATGTCTATATAAATTTCCTTATTAACTTCAAGAAACATAATTTCATGATGTTATAACATGTTAAATTTAATTTCACCATATCTTTTTTCCTACAGGTCCCTAGGCTTTAGTAATTTAGTCAATAACTAATGATGAAAACTATTTTCACCAAATCTCATGCAAATCGTTCTTTTTATTCTAGTACCTACCCAGCACCCATAATAGAAAAATTTTATCGAAACTTTTAGGTTTAGCTGATAAAAAACTTATTATTATTTTTTTTTTATTTGAATATGTTTTGTGTATTCTAACCTGGAAAAGACTAGTTTTTTAAGAACGCCAAAAATATTTTATTCATTTTTTAAAATAAATCAACAAAAACCTTCATCAGTTAACTTTCTTACTAACAGCGCTACCACGAGAATTCACCAAAAACTCTGAAAGAATTTAAGTTATGTTTTTAATAATAAACATTTCGGCAGTGCACCGTGAAAATATGGACCTATTTTGAGAAAGTAAATGACCCTCATGTACTCGTATGGGGATGTTTAGAAAAGCACGGCATTGAGGAGTGTCACTGACAATGGCCTTCTCTCCCAGCAGTTTGGCATAGAGCAGACGTTTGTTTGTGCGCACATGCACTAAACCATTTGCTCAACACACACGCCAAACTGCAGGCAGAGGAGGCAATTTCCAGTGGTGCCCCCCAGAGCAGTGATTTTTTAAACATCCCCATAACATAGTAAGACATAATATAGTACACAGAAATGAGTTTAAACAAAATAAAGATTAGGATATACTGGGCTTCTAAAAGTTTAAACTAAATTTTTACAAAGTTTCATTTAATTTACATACAAGAGTCACATTAAAAATTTTTTTTACAATTACTGTACAGTAATTTACAGAATTTTCAACGATTTTACTAAATTCGATTTTGAATGAATTAATAGGCATTACAAATATTAGAAAAAATTAGTGAATAAATAAATATTTAATAGACACAAATCATACCAAATGATATAACTATCAAAATTTAACATCGGTAATACAAGTATTAGTAGCAGACTAAAATACGGATGCTCTAAAAAAATATATTTATGAACAAAATTTAAACTTTGTCTCTTAAATGTAAAAATATTTTTGTGATCTCAATGTTGTCACATATTTATAAGTTATAATTCATTTGTTTACATTTAACCTAGATCTCACTCAGCAAGGAGTTAAATTTTAATGTTTAAAAACTAATTGATCTACTGTTAAATACAAAATAATAACCTACGTTTTTACACAAATAGAGTAAGATAAAGAAAATTCAATTTTTTATTGAACACTCTGAAGCTATAATTTTTTTTTCTCTTTACAACAACTTAGGTATTTATCTTGACTGAAGTCTAATGAAAGTGAATGTATCAATTTACATTATTTTTTTTTTTTTCTTTGTTACTGTCATTTATTGACCATTTATTTCATACCAATATTTACATGAACAGGTAACTTAATAAAAGTATTAACTATTGATTTTAAATGGATATTTTTTGATAAATATTTTTTCAATATTTCACCCAAAACAAAGAAATCATGAAACTTGGACCAAAAATTATACTAAAAATTTTATAATGCTTTAAAAAAATAATTTAAAACTCTAAAACTAGATTCTAATAGAATTAAACTGTAGTGATTTTAAACTTTAAATTACAAAAAATATAGCAAAGTTTCTAGAACATTGTCCGGTGATTGATGCACAGCCTGTGCCACAAGAAATGCTAGTTTATGAGCATACTGACAAGGAGCAGGTACACGAACTGTTCCACTCCAGTTAAAATACATATGACATAATTTGTAAGTTAAACGTTGTATTTTATCTACATCAAGACCAGTAGTGTCTTCAATAACATTATATGACGATGGGGAAACTGTACCTTGACCCACATGTTGCGATACAATTAAAAAATCATATTTAGATGGATCAGTGATAACATCATCAACTACGGTGCCTGGAGATGGATTTTGTTGGTTATAAAACAATCTTGTGTTCACTTTTTTAGAAACGATTATGTAACCTAATTTAACTTCATCAGGACTCCCATACAATTTTTCCAATTTTTCTTTAATTTGTTTTACTTCATGATTGACTACGTGAGGTATCTGACCTTCCCCAACACCATCTCTGTATACAATGATTCTTTTCGGATATGTATTATTATATTGTTTAAATTGATTAAGGGCTTTGCATAAATTTACAGAAAGATCGTTTGACAATTCTTCTCCCGAAGTGTGTGAGCTTACAGCACTGAAATAACGTCCAAAGTTAACATCCAAAGACGCCACCATGGCACCTAAAAAAGAAAAAGAAAATAAAATTTTGAGAATACATAGTTTTTATACCGTGGATTTCAATTAAAAAAAAAAAAAAAAAAAAAAAAAATGCTAGTCGAAGACCTAAATTTTGAGTTAAAACAATTACAAATATGTATTTTGTTTTAACACGTCTTCTTATGAAAATCAGACGTTTTTTTTTATCGCATAAAAAACTAGAGGCAGATCGTTCTAAAAAAATTGTACTAATAGTTTATTTTACCCTGAAAGATTTGGCATGAAAAAATACAGGTTGACGAAGTACCTTTTGAAATAAAATTGTTAAAATTTCTATAGAATCCTAAAAGATAGATTCTTTTTCAAGGATTAAAATGGTATGAAAAAAATTACTAGTAGCCGTACTACATTTTGAAAAAATAAATAAAAAAGCCTGAAAACGGCTTAACTTAATCTCAGCGTACATTAGAAAATTATGTTAAAAGAATTTTATTGATATAAAATAGTGTTTGAATAATTAATCCATCAAAAATATTAATTTTAGTATGAATTATATTCGTTTTATCACATTCCAAAGTAAAAAAAAAAAAAAATGGGGCCCCCTTAGTCTACCACAATTGATACGGCACCGAATGAATGAGCCTCCTTAAAAATGTTTTTAATGTAAAAAATGACCTTCAGAACTAAAGTTTAAAGGCCATTTGATTAACAAATTAGCCCGAAACTTCTAAAACGCTTTATTTAGTAAAAAAAATAATAAAAATTTAGCAAATCGTAAAATTTAATATCGCTGGAAAATTGGCAAACATAAAAACCATAAATAAACTTAATGCAATTAACAAATAATCAACCGACAAGCATTAAACCCCCGGACGTTTCAGACCTCCAGTGACTCTCATTTAGTTTTGGGGCTCTCCGCACCAGAAACAGCTGACGCGCCGGTCGTTCTGTCTCTCTCGCTCTCGTGGCACAGCATAACCGTAAAGACTAAAAAATCAAATTTTCACGCTAGTAGCCCGAAAGTACAATTTTCGGGCCCGTACCGGAAACGAATATTGTACTTTCTGACTACTAGCGTGAAAAATAGTATACAAAAAACCTTTGATGACCTCGCCCTCGGCTCGTACATCAATTTGGGTTTGCTAAAGGCTAACTCATTTTTGACTCCCTCGGTACTGTAATATACTATTACTGTTAAATTACTCTGAAAGTAGGCCAGGTTGCCGTATTTTGAAAAATGTTAGATTGATTCTTGTTTCAATAGCTACACGGAGGGAACAGATTCGAGAATTTATCGAGGAAAGAACTCGAGAAACTCTGGAGTTCATTACGTAGTTTTATGGTGCTACCTATACTCTAAAAAATACCGTGCGAGTAATGTAAAAACACTAAGCGCTACGGTACCACCAGCCAATCAAATGGACTCTATCCCCACTTTTTGACGTCGTGAATCTTGATCAGCTGACTTCGATATATATAGTAATATTAGATGGACAAGATTCTTCTTCTTCTTTCTTGATGCTGGCACCAATTCGATGGACAAAATTCAAGGTCAAGATTCAGCGTCGAAAAGAGGGGGTGGAGTCCATTTGATTGGCTAGCGGTACCGTAGCACTTGAGTTTTTAAGTTACTCGCACGGTAAAATTCGGAGTTGAGCTAGCACGATAAATTCTCGAATCTGTTTCTTCCGTGTAGAATATACTCTTTTTTTTTTTTTAGAAAAAGTTAACAACTAGTTAATTTACAGTCGTCGATAACATTAAAAAATTGTAGTGCTCTACGTGCTATCCCATGCAAAACGACCGAACTTTGAGCATTCATAACTCAAAAACGAATCCTGCTTGCCATATTTTTTTATGGCATTCGAAAGAGCACGTAAAAGTGTGCTGCTATGGGTGGTTACAAAAATATTTAACATTGCTCCAAAATCCCTGAAACGTCCTTAACGCTGAGAAGAACGATAAAAAATTATTTTTAAGAATAATTAATTATCTATCTAAAATTAATCGACAAGCTTTAAACTCAACTAAAACTAAGAAAAGTGATAAAAAATATTTTTAATAAAAAATAAATTACCGATAAGCCTAAAACTCCAATAACGCTGGACGGAGTAATTAGGCTTTTGCACTTATGACGTCACAACAGCAGTTTGTATTATGTTTGTTTTGACTCCAGTGATACGCCACAAGAGCCGATTGCATTGACAGTGTTTTTGCTCCAGTGAAAATGACGTCATAAGAGCAAAAGCCTAATATTGATATGTTACTCAACTTGTGTGTGAAGTTGTACATTTACATCGAGAGTTGTTCATACTCGAGGCGTAAGATAGCGAGCTATCTGGAGCCGAGAGCATCAGCAGCTCAAGATGTAAGTGTACAACTTCGGACACAATTTGAGTATCATATTTTATTCAACAAGATCATGTAATTTGTTACTTTGATAAAAATGCGGCTGTTAATGTACCCTATTATTTAACGCTACGGTGAAAAGAAATAAAGATTAAAAGTATCACTTCTACCACGTATTTTACACGTCAAAATATACCCATTACATGGTCGAGTTGAATAAAATAAATTATTATTTACAAACAAATAAGCAATCAACAATTTTAAAACAAAAGAGTACGTGCAGAAATAAATGAATAACTTAAATAAATAATAATAGTCAATTTATTAGCCTGAAACTGCAATAAAGAAGGGTATAATGAAAAATAAATTTATTTTTTCAAAATAATCAGTTCACTGACATGAAATAGGCATAAAACCCTCATAACCCTAGGCAATAAAAATTAAATTATTTAAGGACGTTCAACTTTGACTTCTCAAGTCAAGAATCTCGTATGACTATTTTTCCGATATAGAAAGACGCTGATTGGTTGCTCGGGTCTAACCTAACCCCAAAAGTACTATTTTTTTTTCTTTGACTATTCTTTTCTATTATTAATATTTTCCTAATCCTCTCCGTAAACATCTTAAAATAATCCTCAAATGCTCTTTAAAAACCTCAAAAAAACTGTGCTTTGTGTCATCACCCATTATTGAGAGACTTTTTTAAGAAGCACGAAAAAGTTCGATTTCCCATTTGACACTGTGTTAAGGTAGTAGTTCCGCCTCAGTGCACAACTCAAACTAATTTTGAAATTAAAATATGTTGTAAAAAAACACTTGATCTTTCTAAATATCACTTAAAAAATACAGGTATCCATGCTTTTTTCCGAGATAATTGAGTTAGAAATCCACCAAATCACAATATATAGTAATACCTTACCAGTAAAATTTAACATTTTTACAACTCAATTATCTCGAAAAAAGCATGGATACCTGTATTTTTTAAGTGATATTTTAAAAGATCGGATGTTTATTTACAACATATTAAAAATTCAGATAGTGTTTGAGTTGTTTGCATTTTGCATGTGTTTTCCCATGTATGCGCTATATATCGCGGATACTACCTTAATGGGTCAAAACGATAATTATTGATATCTTTGTTATTAGACTCCTAATTGCTTCCAGATTTTAATAGAGGACTTCCTATTATTCAATCAAAATATCTAAATTTTCATAATTTATTCATCATGATTAATTTTTCGAGTTGAACGTCCTTGATGAATAAATAATGAACCGAAAAACTATACATACGACATTATCGCTTCTTAAAGCAATAAATGAAATTTTATTAATAATTATTAATAGACATGCTCCAATAACGCTGTACAAATTAATAAAAAACTATTAAACAAACAAATATTCAACCGAAACCTCAATAACGCTGGCGCATTAATGAATAAATTTTTTCCAATAAATAATTACAAAACTGGCAGATCAACCTTCAAAAACGCTGGATGCAAGGCTATAACGTTTCAGCGGGGTTTTAAATTTGTTGTTTGAGTATTTCTTTTAAAAAAAATATTTTACTGCTGCATCAAGCGTTTACTGCATTATACTTGCTAGAATTGAATTTGCTTATAAAATAAAAAATGGTTTATCGATGCGTCTAGAGTTTTCGAGGTTTTCCGGTTGCCAGTTAATTGTATTTAGTTTCTGATAGATTTTATTTTTTATTAGCCTAGCGCCATCGGAGTTCAGTCTTTCAAATTGATTTTTTATTGATGAAATAAAAGATGATATTATATATAATATTAATAATAACATTATACAGGGTGAGTCATTTTAAACGATCCACTCGAATAACTCGCTTGGAAAGTCCTAAATCAAAAAAAATCTAGAGACCAAAGTTTCATGATTTTTTGGGGCTGATCAAATGGGCCCAACAAAATTGGGCCTGATAACTTAGTTTGGGCCCTACGGGTCCTAACTTTGTTTTTTTAAGCGGGAACTCCTATTTGTGAGCACGGATTCAGAAAGAGCGGAAAATTTTACGATTTTTTTTTTTTTTTTTTTTTATATAAAGCATTTATTTATCCTTTCAGAATATTATGCTAAATTTTACGATTTCTCCCTATATCTGAAATTCTTAAAAACGCGGTCAAAACACAGTTAAATATCGCACTTTTTCGATCCCCCAAATTGGATCCCCTAAATTGGATCTTCGTCGAAATATTGGATCTCCTAAGTTGGATCCCCCTTTTCAAAATTTTTTACTGAAATATTGTATTTTTTATTATCAAAAAAATAAATAATTAATTTTAGTAATTTATAAATAATAATGAATTTCTTCTTCGTTGTGTTGGTTGCTCGTGATTATGAAAATATAAATTAAAATCCAATAGTTGGTTGATCCTGAATCGGTATATAAATATATATAAATATATACCGATTCCCTATATTATATTTCCGTTTTTTATTACCTTAAAACTGTAGTATTTGGGCGTGAATTTTAACTTACTGAGGCTTTCAGGTGAAGGCTAAAGAACAAACCTAAATGTTTTCTATATATACCTAATTTTTCTTTTTTTTAATTTTATATTTTTTTTAACAAATGTTGTATAATCATTTTTAATATAAACTCAATTTATATTAAATTCTTAGAGCAAATTATTATCGAGATTATTATATCGTCAATGAACACCAATAAATACATGGAATCTATCATTGTTACATTAAATAAAATCTACACGGAGAGAAGAGTCGGAGATCCGTTTACGAAATTGGAACATAACCTGCTTGTGTTTAGTTAAGCGCGATCGGGTTTCGCAATCTGATTGCGAACTCGGGCGAGAGGCCCGATGTCGAACTGAGATCGTAAACGAAGCGGCGCCCTCTTGGGGCGACATTCCCAGATTACGTTCGCCTGTTCGATATCGGGCTTCGCGCAGTTCGCAATCTGATTGCGAACTAGTTTGAAGCCCGATTGCGCTTAACAAAGACAACCAGGTTAGGTCCCAATTTCGTAAACGGATCTCCGACTCTTCTCTCCTTGTATGTACATCACATAAAATACTTAATAATAACGAAGAAATGCCGCAGATTTTAAATTATCAATAACAGACTCAAATGAATTAAAAAATCGGAAATAATGAGGAAATCTAATTTATTGGATACCGGCTTGATAAGATTTTTTATTTTTTCTAACTATTTTATTTATTTCAGCCTTTATAATTGATAATTTTAATTTATCAGATTTTTGACTTGGGTTTTTCTTCGCTGGAACCATTGATTTTTTTTTAATTCAACAGAATAATAATTTTAAAAATACGTATATTAAAATGCCAAGTAATCATTATAATTCGTTTTGCACATTGTTTCAATTTTCTGAAACTTTAGTAAAAAAAAAAAGTGAAGTTTTTCAAAATACAGAATCAATTTGAAGTAAAAAACTTGGTGAAAGAATGATTTGCCGCACCAGCCACGAATAAAATGACTCCTTGGCTGGTGCACGGACAGAAAAAAAAAAGAGAATTTATCGCGGAAAGAACTCCAGAAACTTTGGAGTTTGTTACGTAGTTTTATCGTGCTACTCAACTCCGAATTTTACCGTGCGAGTAACGAAAAAACTCTAAGCGCTACGGTACGGCCAGCCAATCAAATGGACTCTCCCCCCACTTTTTGACGCCGTGAATCTTGATCAGCTGACTTCGATATATATAGTAATATAGATGGGCAATATTTAAGGCGTCGATTAGTGGGGGGAGAGTCCATTTGATTGGCTGGCCGTACCGTAGCGCTTAGAGTTTTTCGTTACTCGCACGGTAAAATTCGGAGTTGAGTAGCACGATAAATTCTCGTATTTTTTCTGTCCGTGTGTGTCTACAAATATTTTTTTTTTTACTATGATATAGCATCAGTATGATAGCCAAGGTATTTTAAAATTTTTTGCAGCAGGCTAAAATAATAAATAAAGTGGTTTAGAGACATTTTACTGGTCAAAAGTACCCCCATTGTGCTTCAAAATTGTCGATAATTTTCCGACTGTGTTTTGTTACACAGCAACGAGGGGGGCAAGTTTGACAGGTTAAAAATCACGAGTGCGAAGCACGAGTGATTTTTTGTCAAACTTTCCCCGCAAGTTGCTGTGCAAAAAAACTGGAGGAAAACTTAAAATCGAGGCTTATACAAGATTGCGAAATTTGAAAATAATCGTGATTTTTTTACTATTTCGCTAATTACTAGAGTAGTTTTCAGAGTGGGCAGTTTAAGCTAGAGATCTAAGATGAGTCAGGTCCAGAATAAATAAGGTGAGTAGGGTTTGTTAATAGAGTGAGTGAGAAATGAGTTGGGGATTAAGTGCGGTATTTGAAGTTAGTGAAATTAGTAAGGTTTGTAATGTGGCTAAGATTAAAATATGTTAGGTGGTTAAAGATAAAAAATTAAGTAGGTTTGGTAGGGTTATGAATCAAATTATGATGAGTATGTAAAGTTCAAACTGAACTCTCGTGTCTAATTTTTATTGGTTTTGAGCACTTAAGTCATTTTATTATTTTACCATACATAGAGCTCTCGTATTGTTTCGATTAATTTTTATAGTCATCAATTATAATTAGGGGGTTGGCGAGCGGAGCGAGCAGGGGGGTATCCCCCCCCCTCCCTAGTTTAGGTATATTTCGAAAAAAATTTTGGGTCTTATTGGGACCCGTTAAACCCCGATAAAGTTTGCTCAGCTTTGACAGCATTATTCGTGGAAAAAAACATTTTTTGTGTAGCAGATACATCGGGAAAGTTTTTTGATTTAAAATTTTTGAAAAAATAGGCCTAAAGTCTGTTTTTTGAATGAGAACCCCTATTTTTGACCATGGATTTGGAATGGGCGGAAGATTTTACGATGTTTAGGTATTTTTCGAAAAAAATTTTGGGCCTTTTTAAGGCTCTGCAGAGCCGGTGCACGGAGAGCAAAGTTTCGTCAGCCCTACTAAACAGTTTGGCAGTTTCTGCTAAACTGAGTGTTTAGTTTGGTAGCTAAAAAGTTTGGTAGCCAGGGCGAAACCTATTTTAAGCCAGCAGCCACAGCTGAAGTTTTTATACATGAATTCAAAATAAATAAAAACAAAAAAAAGATGTTTTAGCTTATAAATCGATAAAATAGTATTAGTCAATAATTTTTTCTAAGGTATACTAGTCAATTAAAAATTTTTCAGAACTTTTTTTCCGTCGAATAGTCACAATGATAAAACTAACCTCAAAGTAGCGCGCTTATAGCGCTCGAATACAGTTTCGCCCTGGCTACCAAACTTTTTAGCGGTGGCTACTAAACACTCCCTCTTAACTCAGTTTAGCAGAAACTGCCAAACTGTTTAGTAGAACTGACCAAACTTTGCTCTCCGTGTGGATCAGTAATAACTTGCGATAATAGGATACCTATGCTTTAAGTAGTGCACGCGCAATGGGAGGGTTTTCAACGTTCAATGATGGATAAGGCTTGACAAAAGTGAATCTGAGGCCTTATTTTGGGCCCTAATAATCTCTCTCCTCCCATTTTTCTTTAAGGGGAACATCAATTTAATATACTGGATTCATAAAAAGTCGGTAAGTTTAAGTTTAGATAGAATCAAAAAATTAATTTTTGGATCCTTTGAGATTCAGAATCGAGTTTAAAAAGCTTTTTTAAATTATAAATTAATTTTTTGATTCCATCTAAACTTAATTTTACCGGCTTTTTCCGAATCTAGGATATTAAATTGATGTTCCCTTTTAAGAAAAATGGGAGAAGAGAGGTTCTTAAGGCCTAAAATAAGGCCCCAGATTCACTTTTGTCATGCCTTATCCATTATTAAACGTTGAAAAACCCTCCCATTGCGCGTGCACTACTGAAAAGCATACGTATCCTGTTATTGCAAGTTATTATTGATCCACTGGCTCTGCGGAGCCTTTAGGTGGACTACTACTGAATGCATGACAATAGAGAATCAGTTCAAATTTTCTGGAGGTGTTTATTAGATATAAATAAACATTTCTACGAAGTCTGATCAAAATTGACCATATAGTTTAAAAGTTACAGCAAGTTATAGATTGAATTTTTATCATTACGCGTATGGCCGCTACGCTGAAAAAGTGTACTAAATTATTGATATTTATCTTCTTACGATAGAGATCTTTAAGAAATACCACATATTTAAAGTTTCACTATCGAAGAATTCATTTTTTGAAACTGCAAAAAATTGACCTTTTACAAATTTTACAATAATTTTACAAAAATAATTTTTACGTGAATAACCACCAAAACTGCGGTATTCAAAGGTAAGGTTAAAAGTTAAAACAAATGTTTTGTTATGATTGTCAATGTTTTTTTGGTAGAAAATAATTTCAGAAGCCATAAAAAGTTAAAAAATAATAACCAATTGCTAGTAATTTGGTAAAATAAATTTTTTTTAGTCTTGAACTTGACTAGCTCTAGTAGAAAACCAACTTAAAAAGGCCAAAATTTTTTTTCGAAAAATACCTAAAAATCGTAAAATTTTCCGCCTATTCCGAATCCGTGGTCAAGAATAGGAATACCAATTAAAAAAAAAAAAAGGATTTTTGATCCGTAGGGCCCAAAATAAGGCCCCGGGTCCAATCTTTTGAGGAACATTTTTTCAAAAATTTATAGACCAAAAAACTCTTAATGCATGTGCTACACAAAAAATGCTTTTTTTCCCCGAATAACGCTGTCAAAGTTAAGCGGCCTTTATCAGAGCTTAGTGGGCCCCAATAAGGCCCAAATTTTTTTTTCGAAAAATCCTTAAAAATGATAAAATTTTCCGCTCTTTTCGAATTGTTGCTCAAAAATAGGGGTTCCTGTTTTAAAAAAAAAACAAAGTTAGGACCCGTAGGGCCCAAACTAAGTTATCAGGCCTAATTTTGTTGGGTCCATTTGATCAGCCCCAAAAAATCATGAAACTTTGGTCTTTACATTTTTTTGATTTGGGACTTTCCAAGCGAGTTATTCGAGTGGATCGATTAAAATGACTCACCGTGTATATAATAATTTTAATATATGATAATAGATAATATAAATAATATAATCGGTGTATCCAGTGTTATTAAGACTTTAGGCTTATCGTTATATTCTTTGCTTTTTAAGAATTAATTATAATTGATTATTTGTTTATTAAAAATTAATTATTTATTACTTTCCCCAGCATTATTGATGAGGTTTAAAGTTTGTCAATTATTCATTTGATTATTAAAAAAGAATTATTTCGTGCTATCACCAGCGTTATTGGGTTTGAAGCTTGTTTTGTAGTAATTTGTTGATTAAAAATAATTTAATTGTTACTTCAACCAGCGTTATTCAGGCTTGTTGGTAAGTTATTTGTTTATTAAATAGTATTTTTCTGCCGCAGGCGAGAAGGTTCGATTTGGGCACCTGAGAGTCTTGCGACTAAATCTGAAGGCGACCCAGCTGAAAAAATCCGTACGGAAATCCATGCTGAAATCCACACGGATGTCCACACGGAAATCCATGCAGAAATCCGTACGGATTATCAGTACGGTAAATTGGCACCGATTTCCGTACGGATTTCCACACGGAAATCCGTAAGGATTTGTATTTTTTTTTTTTATAAATTAAAAATTTTTTATCATTACAAAATAAAATTTTTTTTTTCAAGCTTTTTTAAATGATACAAATGAAATTTTCAAACAAATAGTATAAGGTATATTAATTTTATGAATTATTAAAAAAGATATTAATTTTTTTTTTTTTTTTTTCAAGACAATATTATCATTGTTATTGTTTCGTCGCATAAATAAAAAAATTATTTTCATGACAATTTTTTACGTGTGTATATATATATTATATATAGTCTGGAGCGAACTTTTCTAGAAGGTTTCAAAAAAAAGTTAGGGGTCCAGAAAATTTTTAAAAAATCCAAAAATTGAAGCCGTCATCAAATTTTGAGGTTAGGTGACGATTTTGGTAGAGCACGGATGATTTTAAGTCAAAAATGCAATTTTTCAATAGAAGGAAGTGTTAAAACTAATATTGAACATCTCAGAAGTGATGAATTTAAGTTTTAGGTTGAAATCACATAGTTGAAATTTTGTGAAAACAAAATGGCGGAAAATATCCAAAAAAGTCAGAATTTGATGTTGAAAAAAATACCATCGTATCATACGTAAAATTTCAAATCGAAAAGTATAATTGGTAATTTTTCGAAAAATGCAGAGGTTTTGGGTAAAAAATCAATAATCATCCAATTTATGAGTTTCAAGCACTTTGAGCTTGGATTTATAAAAAAAAAAAATTTTTAAGATAACAACACTTACGCAAGATTAAAATATAACCGTAATTATTCAGAGTAAATACAAATGGTACAACCGGAGGAGTGCAGCCCGATCTTGATAGACAGAAATACAGAATTCAAATGCCAGTAAGGTATCAATTCTTGAAAAATTGGCTAATATTCAATATAAAATTTCAGACTGCTTTCTCAGTTAGTAAGATGGATGTTTGCACTTATAAAGTCTGAAAAGAAAATACGAGCAATGGCTAGGTCGATGAAATCTAAAAAATCATGAGTTACCACAGCAGTACTTGCTAAATTTTTGGTTGGCTTTCATGAAAACTTGAGAGAGACCGCTTCGGTTAACACCTACTACCCCATAACGCCGAGATATCGAGATTTATTAGAAATAAATGAATAAATAATCCCCCAAGCTACTACAACCCCATAACGCCGAGCTCGACAGTTTTTTATCGATAAAAATATGAAAAAAAGTCTTCCTAGCTCCTACAATACCATAACGCCGAGTTCGCAAGGTTTTTTTATAAATAAATAAATAAAAGAATAATTCACCAAGCTCTTAGGACCCCATAACGTCGAGCTCGAGAGTTTTTTATCTACCAAAAAATAAATAATCCCTTAAACTCCTACTACCCCATAACATCGAGCTTGCGAAAGTTTTTTTCAATAAATAAATGCAAAAAAATTCTCCAAACTCCTACGACCCAATAACGTTGAGGTCACGAGAGTTTTTTTCAAAAAATAAATGCAAAATAATCACCCAAGCTCCTACATCCTCATAATGCCGAGCCCGAGAGTTTTTTATCAATAAAAAAATTAAAAAAAAGCTTTGAGCTCCTACAATCCCATAACGCCGAGCTTGACTGTTTTTCATCAATAAAAAAATGAAAAAAAAGCTTCGAGCTCCTACAACCCCATAACGCCGAGCCCGAGAGTTTTTTATCAATAAAAAAATTAAAAAATAATCTTCCGAGCTCCTACAACTCCATAACGCCGAGCTTGCGAGAGTTTTTTTCAATAAATAAACGCAAAAAAATTCTCCAAACTCCTACAACCCAATAACGTCGAGGTCACGAGTTTTTTATCAATAAAAAAATTAAAAAAAAATCCTCCAAGCTCCTACAACATCATAATGCCGAGCAAAAGAGTTTTTTATCACTATAATATGAAAAAAAATCTTCCAAGCTCCTACACCCCTATAACGCCAAGCTCCAAGGTTTTTTTTATGAATAAAAAAATAAAATAATAATTCCCCAAGCTGTTACGACCCCATAACATCGAGCTTGCGAGGTTTTTTTTTTAAAATTAATGAATAAATAAATAACCCCCAAGCTCCTGCAACTCCATAACGTCGGGGTCGCGAGTTTTTTATCAATAAATAGGTGAATAAAAAATCCTCCAATCTCTTACAACTCCATAACGTCATGATCGCGAGTTTTTTATCAATAAAAAAATGAAAAAATAATCTTCTGAAAAAAACTCTCGCAAGCTCGGCGTTATAGTGTTGTAGGAGCTCGGAAGATTATTTTTTAATTTTTTTATTGATAAAAAAATTGCGATCTTGACGTTTTGGGGTTGAAAGAGCTTGGAGGATTTTTTTTCATTTTTTTATTGATAAAAAACTGTCATGCTCGGCGTTATGGGGTTGTAGAAGCTCGAAGCTATTTTTTAATTTTTTTACCGAACAAAAACTCGCGACCTTGACGTTATTGGGTTGTAGGAGTTTGGAGAATTTTTTTGCATTTATTTATTGAAAAAAACTATCGCAAGCTCGGCGTTATGGAGTTGTAGGAGCTCGGAAGATTATTTTTTAATTTTTTTATTGATAAAAAAATTGCGATCTTGACGTTTTGGGGCTGTAAGAGCTTGGAGGATTTTTTTTCATTTATTTATTGATAAAAAACTCTCGGGCTCGGCGTTATAGGGTTGTAGGAGCTTGGGGGATTTTTTGCATTTATTTATTGAAAAAAACTCCCGCAAGCTCGGCGTTATGGAGTTGTAGGAGCTCGGAAGATTATTTTTTAATTTTTTTATAGATAAAAAAATTGCCATCTTGACGTTTTGGGGTTGTAAGCGCTTGGAGGATTTTTTTTCATTTATTTATTGATAAAAAACTCTCGGGTTCGGCGTTGTGGGGTTGCAGGAGCTTGAGGGATTTTCTATTTATTGGTAGATAAAGAACTCTAGGGCTCGACGTTATAGAGTAGTAAGAGCTTGGTGAATTATTCTTTTATTTACTTGTTTATAAAAAAACCTCGCGAACTCTGCGTTATGGTATTGTACGAGCTCGGAAGATATTTTTTTCATTTATTTATTGATAAAAAAACTCTCGGGCTCAGCGTTATGGGGTTGTAGGAGTTTGGAGAATTTTTTCGCATTTATTTATTGAAAAAAACTCTCGCAAGCTCGGCGTTATGGTGTTGTAGGAGCTCGGAAGATTATTTTTTAATTTTTTTATTGATAAAAACCTCTCGGGCTCGGCGTTATGGGGTTGTAGGAGCTCGAAGCTTTTTTTTCATTTTTTTATTGATGAAAAACAGTCAAGCTCGGCGTTATGGGGTTGTAGGAGCTCAAAGCTTTTTTTTAATTTTTTTATTGATAAAAAACTCGAGACCCCGACGTTATTGGGTTGTAGGAGTTTAAAGAATTTTTTTGCGTTCATTTATTGAAAAAAACTTTCGCAAGCTCGGCGTTATGGTGTTGTAGGAGCTCGGAAGATTATTTTTGATTTTTTTATTGATAAAAACCTCTCGGGCTCGGCGTTATGGGGTTGTAGGAGCTTGGGGGATTATTTTGCATTTATTTATTGAAAAAAAACCTCGCGAGCTCGGCGTTATGGGGTTGTAGGAGCTCGAAGCTTTTTTTTCATTTTTTTATTGATGAAAAACTGTCAAGCTCGGCGTTTTTGGGTTGTAGTAGCTCGAAGCTTTTTTAAAATTTTTTTATTGATAAAAACCTCTCGGGCTCGGCGTTATGGGGTTGTAGGAGCTTGGGGGATTTTTTTGCGTTTATTTATTGAAAAAAACTCTTGCAAGCTCGGCGTTATGGGGTTGTAGGAGCTCGAAGCTTTTTTTTCATTTTTTTATTGATGAAAAACAGTCAAGCTCGGCGTTATGGGGTTGTAGGAGCTCAAAGCTTTTTTTTAATTTTTTTATTGATAAAAAACTCGAGACCCCGACGTTATTGGGTTGTAGGAGTTTAAAGAATTTTTTTGCGTTCATTTATTGAAAAAAACTTTCGCAAGCTCGGCGTTATGGTGTTGTAGGAGCTCGGAAGATTATTTTTGATTTTTTTATTGATAAAAACCTCTCGGGCTCGGCGTTATGGGGTTGTAGGAGCTTGGGGGATTATTTTGCATTTATTTATTGAAAAAAAACCTCGCGAGCTCGGCGTTATGGGGTTGTAGGAGCTCGAAGCTTTTTTTTCATTTTTTTATTGATGAAAAACTGTCAAGCTCGGCGTTTTTGGGTTGTAGTAGCTCGAAGCTTTTTTAAAATTTTTTTATTGATAAAAACCTCTCGGGCTCGGCGTTATGGGGTTGTAGGAGCTTGGGGGATTTTTTTGCGTTTATTTATTGAAAAAAACTCTTGCAAGCTCGGCGTTATGGGGTTGTAGGAGCTCGAAGCTTTTTTTTCATTTTTTTATTGATGAAAAACAGTCAAGCTCGGCGTTATGGGGTTGTAGGAGCTCAAAGCTTTTTTTTAATTTTTTTATTGATAAAAAACTCGAGACCCCGACGTTATTGGGTTGTAGGAGTTTAAAGAATTTTTTTGCGTTCATTTATTGAAAAAAACTCTCGCAAGCTCGGCGTTATGGTGTTGTAGGAGCTCGGAAGACTATTTTTTAATTTTTTTATTGATAAAAAACTCTCGGGCTCGACGTGATGGGGATGTAGGAGTTTAGGGGATTATTTATTTTTTGGTAGATAAAAAACTCTCGAGCTCGACGTTACGGGGTCCTAAGAGCTTGGTGATTTATTCTTTTATTTATTTATTTATAAAAAAACCTTGCGAACTCGGCGTTATGGTATTGTAGGAGCTAGGAAGACTTTTTTTCATATTTTTATCGATAAAAAACTGTCGAGCTCGGCGTTATGGGGTTGTAGTAGCTTGGGGGATTATTTATTCATTTATTTCTAATAAATCTCGATATCTCGGCGTTATGGGGTAGTAGGTGTTAACCGAAGCGGTCTCTCTCAAGTTTTCATGAAAGCCAACCAAAAATTTAGCAAGTACTGCTGTGGTAACACATGATTTTTTAGATTTCATCGACCTAGCCATTGCTCGTATTTTCTTTTCAGACTTTATAAGTGCAAACATCCATCTTACTAACTGAGAAAGCAGTCTGAAATTTTATATTGAATATTAGCCAATTTTTCAAGAATTTATACCTTACTGGCATTTGAATTCTGTATTTCTGTCTATCAAGACCGGGCTGCACTCCTCCGGTTGTACCATTTGTATTTACTCTGAATAATTACGGTTATATTTTAATCTTGCGTAAGTGTTGTTATCTTAAAAATTTTTTTTTTTTTATAAATCCAAGCTCAAAGTGCTTGAAACTCATAAATTGGATGATTATTGATTTTTTACTCAAAACCTCTGCATTTTTCGAAAAATTACCAAGTATACTTTTCGATTTGAAATTTTACGTATGATACGATGGTATTTTTTTCAACATCAAATTCTGACTTTTTTGGATACTTTCCGCCATGTTGATCCGCCATTTTGTTTTCACAAATTTTCAACTATGTGATTTCAACCTAAAACTTAAATTCATCACTTCTGAGATGTTCAATATTAGTTTTAACACTTCCTTCTATTGAAAAATTGCATTTTTGACTTAAAATCATCCGTGCTCTACCAAAATCGTCACCTAACCTCAAAATTTGATGACGGCTTCAATTTTTGGATTTTTTAAAAATTTTCTGGACCCCTAACTTTTTTTTGAAACCTTCTAGAAAAGTTCGCTCCAGGCTAATATATACATATACACGTCTGTCTCTCTCTCTCTCTCTCTCTCTCTCTCTGTGTGCGTGCGTGTGCGTGTGCGTGTGCGCGTGTGTGTGTGTGTTTGTGTAATTTTTGAATCAACAATATAATATATTTGTTAGCATGTTATCTGAATCATATTTGTTTTCAATCATTGATTCCAATTTTTTTTTTTTTTTCATTACTATTAATATTGTTATTATTATTTTGATATTTTGAAATACAATAAACTGAAAAAATTAATAATTTACTCAAGTTTTTCTAGTAAAAAAATTTATTTTATTTTTTAACATGTGATTTCTATTATTTGATATAGTAATTTTATCAATGTATGACAAAAAGATTTTAGTATATGAGTATTTATACAGTTAGTTGCAGAAAGTTTCTAACAAAACATTAGTTGCTTTTTTTCTGTTTTTAGTGAATACAGAATAACCAAATCTATTCTATTAATTTTTGAAGTAGTTTATTATGCTATTGCTACTATTTATTTACTAATTAACACAACTTTTGACTAAATAAACAAAATTATAATTTTTTAGATTAGCAACAACACTACACAATAATATTGTAAATATTGATGTCAGGACCATATTTAAAAGCTACAAAAATGCAAAAAAAAAAATTAATTTCTCAGCTATTAGACTCTGAATCACTTCAGAATTTTAACAGAGTATTTTTAAGTTTATATCCAACTGTTCGTAAATTTTCAGAATTTTTCTAGCATGATTAATTTTTAGAGTTAAATGTCCTTAAGCAATACAAACATGTGATTTATTGATACAGATTTTTAACAAGTATCTCACAACAGAAAAACTAAGAAATAATATTATTGTTATTTTAGAAAAGAAAATTAACGTTTGCAAGTTATGTAATACATCTCATCCATACTTTGTCTATACTTACAAGATTTGATTATAAAAAAATTAGGTAAAAACTATGCTGACCTGGAATTATGTTCTAGCCTTGTCAAAAATTTTGAAATTTCATGATCATACACATTGTACACTTTTTTACACTAACTAATTTAAATTTCTTCACTTTTCAACTTAAAATTTGCTAATTAAATTTGAAACAATACTTTGAAAAGAAATTTGTGATAAAGCGTCAACAGCAAATACTCCTTTCTTTACTGTTGATCTTTAATAATAATCTTCAGAATATTCAGCAAAGGAATTGTAGCGTTGACACACAATTCCACTCCCGACACCAAGTGTTATCGTCCAAGACTGAAAGAAAAATTAAAAATTGCACATAGTTTAAGGTCTTATATTTTACTACTAAATGAATTGATGCAAATAGTAAGGTGAGCATAAACTTATCTAATGATGATGAATTCATTTGTAATTATCAATAATTTCTTCATTGGTGCAATTTAGTTTCATACTAAATCACTTTAAATTATACTTGGTTTTAATTTTGTAAATACTTATTGACAGGCGAAAAACATTTACTTTTGTTTAATCAAAAGTTCACCGTCTCTATTCTCCACAGACGTACTAAAATCGCGGGTGTCTGCTGTTGTCTACTCGGCAGTCGACAGTCGGCAGGAACAACAATCAATAAAGGTTTAGTAGGTACGCTGAGGGCCCGCTCATCGATCAAGAGACTTACTTAGATGTAACGTGAACTTAGCTTTCAGCATTAGCATTGTGTTTAAAAATAACGTGAAACGAATTTATAATGGAAGGAAGCTTATTAAATAGTTACTTAAAATATTGTGTACTATCAGAAAAATGTCTGTGCACTGACATTATAAATTAATTTTTCGTTAGGAAAAGTTACGGTCAATGAAATCGATGCGCGGGCCCTTAAGCGTACCTACTAAACCTTTATTGATTGTTGTTCCCGCCGACTGCCGAGTAGACAACAGCAGACACCCGCGATTTAAGTACGTCTGTAGAGAACAGAGACCGTGAACTTTTGATTAAACAAAAGTAAAAGTTCTTCACCTGTCAATAAATATTTACAAAATTGAAACCAAGTATAATTTAAAGTGATTTAGTATGAAACTCAATTGCACAAGTGAAGAAATTATTGATGATTACAAATGAATTCATCATCATTAGATGCGTTTATGATCACCTTACTATTTGCTTCAATTCATTTAGTAGTAAAATATAAGACCTTAAACATTGTGCAATTTTTAATTCTTTTTTCAGTCTTGGCCGATAACACTTGGTGTTGGAAGTCGACTTGTGTTAATTCTTCTTTCAGTCTTGGACGATAACACTTGGTGTTGGGAGTGGATTTGTGTGTCAACGCTATAATTCCTTTGCTGAATATTCTGAAGATTATTATTAAAGATCAACAGTAAAGAAAGGAGTATTTGCTGTTGACGCTTAATTTATCACAAATTTCTGTACAAAGTGTTGTTTCAAATTTAATTAGCAAATTTTAAGTTGAAAAGTGAAGAAATTTAAATTAGTTAGTGTAAAAAAGTGTACAATGTGTATGAGCATGAAATTTCAAAACTTTTGACAAGCCTAGAACATAATTCCAGGTCAGCATAGTTTTTTACCTAATTTTTTTATAATCAAATCTTGTAAGTATAGACAAAGTATGGATGAGATTTATTACATGACTTGCAAATGTTAATTTTCTTTTTTAAAATTACAATAATATTATTTCTTAGTTTTTCTGTTGCGAGATACTTGTTAAAAATCTGTATCAATAAATCACATGTTTGTATTAATTAAGGACATTTAACTCTAAAAATTAATCATGCTGGGAAAATTTTGAAAATTTACGAACAGTTGGATATGAACTTAAAAATACTCTGTAAAAATTCTGAAGTGATTCAGAGTCTAATAGCTGAGAAATTAATTTTTTTTTTGCTCTTTTGTAGCTTTTAAATATAGTCCTGACATCAATATTTACAATATTAATTTTTAATATTTAATGACAAAAATTAACTTAAAACTAATACAAAAATCGATGCTTAACACGGTGATAAATTCTAAATAAATACTCGTGCGATCGAGTATTCCAATCAACAACAAAGAGTTATCAGTGCTCTCCAAACTGATCTGCGCGCGCATACAACAACCTGCTGCTATGGGCAGCTCACACGCGCGCGAGAAAAACAAAGAATATTTTACGGTCGATTTCAATCAGTCACACTCACACACAATAACGGTTATCGTCGCTTAATAAATAACAACTCACGAGGACGCCGCAGGTGCACCTGTTACAAGTCGTTAGGCTGAAACTTTAGCCTCCAAGCTAGACGCCCAATTTAGTATTTAGTCAAAAGTTGTGTTAATTAGTAAATAAATAGTAGCAATAGCATAATAAACTACTTCAAAAATTAATAGAATAGATTTGGTTATTCTGTATTCACTAAAAACAGAAAAAAAGCAACTAATGTTTTGTTAGAAACTTTCTGCAACTAACTGTATAAATACTCATATACTAAAATCTTTTTGTCATACATTGATAAAATTACTATATCAAATAATAGAAATCACATGTTAAAAAATAAAATAAATTTTTTTACTAGAAAAACTTGTGTAAATTATTAATTTTTTCAGTATATTATACTTCAAAATATTAAAATAATAATAATAATAATATTAATAGTAATGAAAAAAAAAAAAAAAATTGGAATCAAAGATTGAAAACAAATATAATTCAGATAACATGCTAAGAAATATATTATATTGTTGATTCAAAAATTATATATATATGGGTCAAAATAATACTTTTTTTAAAAACCGTCCGCACGAGGTTCACCAATTTTATTGCAATTTTTTTTGGCAAAAGAACTATTCAATAGAAGACTTTTGCCGCTAACCAGAGGTCTCTATCTTATTTCTGCTTGGTGCTAGATTCTTTCAAAGATTGAAAAATGGCCTATTTTTAAGCTGTTTTAAGCAATTTTAAGGTATTTTTCGAAAAATTCTAACTTTTGATCAAAATGAGATAGAAACCTCTAGTTTGCGGCAAAATTTTGTTCAAAATAAGTTCTTTTTTGTAAAAATATTTTGACAATATAGTTTGGTTATTTTTATAATAATACAGTCCTACACAGATATTGCTATTTTTGCTCATTTGCATGTATTTTCAAACGACCGTAGCTTTTTCTAGGCTAAATTTTTGTTCTTATTAAAAAATAGTTACATTTTTTTTATGAAAAAACAAAAATTTTGCGACGAAGCGGAACCCTGTACGATCTTCCGCTTCCAAGATACAGCTGTTTAAAGTTGTCAAAAAACACAAAAAACGCGTTTTTTACGATTTTCACACGCATTTTTGAATGGCTTCGACCTTTTTTTTTTCTCTCAAAAATATGTGGAATCTTCTCTTCATATGTTTCCAAACAAGCTCCCATAGTAATTGTAGTGTGGATTTGGGGTTTTAGTTGATTCCAAAGCATACACTTTTGACACATTTTATGTGCTAAACTAGTGTTTTTTTGGCGATATACACGCTACATTTAACTTTTTCGTTCATTATAGATGTTTTGAAATTATTTTTTGACTAAAAACTATTTAAATTCCAGCCAAAATTAGGTCGCCTGCGATGAAAAAATTGATACTCAACGAAATATTGATCTCAATATCAAAATAATATACTACTTTTATTCAGTTTTTTAGTTTTTTGATTCGTTAAAAATCTATGTTCAAATATTGTAAATAATATACCACTTGTTTATTTATTTTTTTCTATTTTTGAAATTACAAATAATTGATCATAGTTTATCAATTATTCTGATACAACAATCATGGATTACTATAGCTTACTCTGAAAAAAATGAGTCCAAATTAAAAATGTTATTTTTTGAATGCTATGAAGCATAAAACAATCTACCAATCTACATTCTACTTATAATTATATCCACTTATGAAAAAGAGAATGAGAGATTCGATTAGAAAGTCGAGTCGATGTATCGAATCGAAACTTGATCTTTGATTCTTGGAGCAAGAGCGCCTCCTTTCAGGCCTCTCAAAAGTGTGAACCAGCCAGACGCGCCAAATTTAAAATCTTCAGGCATGCTTGATTTGAATTTTTTTTTTTTTTTTTTTTTTTGTTTTTTTTTTTTAATTAATCAAGTGAGTAACGAAATTTAAATTTTTAATAGACAAATAAGCGGACAAGCTTACAACCCCATAACCCTAGGGGTAGTGAATAACAAATAATTAACTTTTGTAATAAACAAATAAGCCGATAAGCTACAACTCCAAAACACTGGGCGTACTTAGTAAAAATAATTAATTTTTTTAATAAACAAATAAGCCGATAAGCTACAACACCATAACCTTGGGCATGACTGAAAAAAATGTTAATATTTTTAATAAACACATAAGGCGATAAGCTACAACTCCATAACACTGGGCGGAGTGAATGATAAATAATTATATTTTTTAATAAACAAATAAGCTGATTAGCTATAACCCCATAACATTGGGCATGGCTCAAAAATTTTTTTTATCCATGTCCAAGGTTATGGGGTGGTAAACTTGTTTGCTTAGTTGTTCCCTTTATAAAATAGAGCTATCGCCATCTTGTGTAAGATTTTTATTCGTGAGCTGATTGGTGAAGAAGTTTTTAAAATCTTCGAAAAGTACATTTTGAGGTTACTCTTATTGTTTTTTCCTATGCACGCTTGAAGCGCGCTCAGAAGAGCTAGTTATTTAAATATTCACATATTGTATATTCGCTACGCCCAGTGTTGTGGGGTTGTAGGTCATCAGCTCATTTGTTTATTAAAAAAATTAATTACTTTTCATTCACTACGCTCAATTTTATGGGGTTGTGGCTCATCGGCTTATATGTTTATTAAAAAAATTGAAAATTTTTTTAGCCATACCCCAGGTTATGGGGTTTTAGCTCATCGGCTTATTTGTTTATTAAAAAAATTAATTATTTTTCATTTGCTACGCCAACCGTCATGGGGTTATAGCTCATCGCCTTATATGTTTATTAAAAATATTAACATTTTTTTTAGCCATGTCCAAGGTTATAATGTTGTAGCTTATCGCCTTATTTGTTTATTAAAAATATTAACATTTTTTTCAGCCATGCCCAAGGTTATGGTGTTGTAGCTTATCGGCTTATTTGTTTATTGAAAAAATTAAAAATTTTTCTAGCCATGCCCACGGTTATGGGGTTTTAGCTTATCGGCTTATTTGTTTATTAAAAAAATTAATTACTTTTACCAAGTACGCCCAGTGTTTTGGAGTTGTAGCTTATCGGCTTATTTGTTTATTACAAAAGTTAATTATTTGTTATTCACTACGCCTAGGGTTATGAGGTTGTAAGCTTGTCCGCTTATTTGTCTATTAAGAATTTAAATTTCGTTACTCACTTTATTAATTAAAAAAAAAAAACAAAAAAACAAAAAAAAAAAAAAATTCAAATCAAGCATGCCTGAAGATTTTAAATTTGGCGCATCTGTCTGGTTCACACTTTTTAGAGGCCTGAAAGGAGGCACTCTTGCTCCAAGAATCAAAGATCAAGTTTCGATTCGATATATCGACTCGACTTTCTAATCGAATCTCTCATTCTCTTTTTCATAAGTGGATATAATTACAAGTAGAATGTAGATTGGTAGATTGTTTTATGCTTCATAGCATTCAAAAAATAACATTTTTAATGATTGTTTTATCAGAATAATTGATAAACTATGATCAATTATTTGTAATTTCAAAAATAGAAAAAAATAAATAAACAAGTGGTATATTATTTACAATATTTGAACATAGATTTTTAACGAATCAAAAAACTAAAAAACTGAATAAAAGTAGTATATTATTTTGATATTGAGATCAATATTTCGTTGAGTATCAATTTTTTCATCGCAGGCGACCTAATTTTGTCTGGAATTTAAATAGTTTTTAGTCAAAAAATAATTTCAAAACATCTATAATGAACGAAAAAGTTAAATGTAGCGTGTATATCGCCAAAAAAACACTAGTTTAGCACATAAAATGTGTCAAAAGTGTATGCTTTGGAATCAACTAAAACCCCAAATCCACACTACAATTACGATGGGAGCTTGTTTGGAAACATATGAAGAGAAGATTCCACATATTCTTGAGAGAAAAAAAAAAGGTCGAAGCCATTCAAAAATGCGTGTGAAAATCGTAAAAAACGCGTTTTTTGTGTTTTTTGACAACTTTAAACAGCTGTATCTTGGAAGCGGAAGATCGTACAGGGTTCCACTTGGTCTCTAAATTTTTGTTTTTTTATAAAAAAAAATTTAACAATTCTTTAATAAGCACAAAATTTAGCCTAGAAAAAGCTACGGTCGTTTGAAGATACCTGCAAATGAGCAAAAATAGCAATATCTGTGTAGGACTGTATTATTATAAAAACAACCAAACTATGTTGTCAAAATATTTTTACAAAAAAGATCTTATTTTGAAAAAAATTTTGCCGCAAACTAGAGGTTTCTATCTCATTTTGATCAAAAGTTAGAATTTGTCGAAAAATACCTTAAAATTGTTTAAAACAGCTTAAAAATAGGCCATTTTTCAATCTTTGAAAAAATCTAACACCAAGCAGAAATAAGATAGAGACCTCTAGTTTGTGGCAAAAGTCTTCTATTAAATAGTACTTTTGCCAAAAAAAATTGCAATAAAATCGGTGAACCTCGTGCGGACGGTTTTTTAAAAAAGTATTATTTTGACCCATATATATATATATGGGTCAAACGTTACCTCAGATTTTCATTCGCTAGCGAATACTCGCCATCATGAAATCGGCCTTTTAAGTATTTGTATGAGCCTCCTTAAGTATTTGTACTTGCGTATATTTGAAAAATATTTTTTGCGATGCCTAACATAATTTTTACCAAATTTTTATATCCTGAAACTTTTGAAATTCAATCAATTCTTACCGATATCTTTACTTCGAGAGTTAGTGTCGTGGCACACGTCGAATCCTACAACCATCAAACTAGTTAATGGGATATTTACGATCCACGGAATGCCTCCAATTTTGCAGTTCATCTGAATTGCTACTTTGGTCGCTATAGACATTTGAGATTTAGCTTGTAAACTTTTGGCAAGAACTACTTGAGTAGGAACAGGTCTATCGACGCAACACTTTTTTTTTATAGCTGAGTATCTGTCAAGCCTATTATTAGTTGCTACACAGAAAATTAACATTGGGTTTCGCTTAGACTTGACCAATTCTAATGTTTCAGCATACACTGCAGCTTGGTCATTGTTTAATTCATAAACATATGGTTGTTCGATTTCAAAGTTCATGTTTGCAGCAACTTTAATCAAGCAATTCACGAAACTCTAAAACAGAAAAAGACAAATTATAACTTGATAAGAAACTTGAAAATTTACTTTACGAATTAAGTTTATTCGTTGTGATAGAACATTAGTTTGATACAATCAAAAAATTGTTTCTCTTAAAGTAACCCTTAAGCTACGTGAGTCAAAAATGCATTTGACGAAAGTAGTTTTCTGCTCATTGGCTCAGCCACTTTCTAACCTCTAATTGTAGCAAATGAGGAAAATAAGAATCAAACATCAATCGTTGATTATTATTTCTAGAGGTATCTAATGGTTGTATTAAAAGAAGAATAACAAAAATCTGATTTTTTTCGATTTTTGTGCTAAGTTACGTTAAAATCTGTGGACTGGAAATTAAGTAATTGCGATTTTAGTAGATTTCCGATAAAAGCCCATGTTAAGTTTTGAAATTGGAAAAACTTATAATTTTCTTCACAAGTTCCTCGAACCTTTGAAATTTTAACTAAGCTATTTTTATACCAAAAACTATGTGTGTTTAATTTAGAAAAAATCTGTGGGCTAGATCTATTCGGTAGGGAACTTCCGAAAATATAAAATTTTTTTCATCGAAAAGTCTGAAAAAATTAATTTTAAATATATGTAAAAAATAATCAATCAACTCCAACAATTGAGGAAACAAAAATTCATTTTGGAAACTGAATATTTTTCTTTAACAATGACTATAGTGTACTGATTGTTAATTACGAACACCATTTAAAATTTATTTTTCCGCGGATTTCTTGCTGGGAAATTTTTTAAGTGGGAACGGGCGCTCTAGTAAGCGACAACGCCATGTGAGGAAAAAAAAAACACCTTTGACATGTTACGACCAGTGTAAACTTAAGTTATTTTCGAAAAATTCTTCACTGTAAAGGTTTATTTTAAAAACGGGTTTTTCTACCTATTCGAATGCGGTTACATACAATTCCAAACATACAGTTAACTAAAGTTTCGAAAAAATTTATACAGAAAATTCCAAGTTTCTAATAAAAAATACTCATAATTATTATCAAGAACGCTTCTTGAGGTGAGATATTCAACTTACTCAATAACTTAATCTAACTTATATTAAAACTTAAAGAGGAAGTCAGGCGAAGTTTCTACACTGGGAAAAAAGTGGTCGCTGGTTGCACCAAAACTGTGGTCGGTCGCCGTCTCACCCGTGGACCGTATGTATGTGGCCCGACAACCGAGTAGAGAAATTTTTTGATGTCTGTTCTAGACGTTGTAGTCCGGGAGCTGGATATGATCTAGTAGGCTTTTGAACTCCGGACAATACTACAAATGATTTCCATGTTTATTTGCCAACTGATTACGAATTTTCAAGTACGGATTGTTGAAAATTCTTAGAAAATTCGTTAGTAACAAATTTTTATAAACAATTGAAAAAGTTAAATTTTTATTGTATGAAAAATACGTTCATATTTTTTGAGTGAAAGAGAAACAATAAATGTTCTAAAAAGTTTTTCTCTAAAATGTACATTTTTTTTTTGCTAAAAATCGTTAAAGTTTTGAAAAAGGCGTTGAAAAACTATCTAAATATAGTACATTACACGCTCGGGGAGTCAAAAATGAGGTAGCCCTTAGCAAACCCAAATTGATGTCCGAGCCGAAGGCGAGGTCATCAAGGGTTTGCTAAAGGTTGGCTCATTTTTGCTCTCCCTGAGCGTGTATACTATTTTTCACGCTAGTAGACCGAAAGTACAAAAAACCTAGTAGCCCGAAAGTACTTTCGGCGCTACTAGCGTGAAAAATAATTTTTTTTGCATGAACTAAGCTTTCACATGTTTTTAAGGAGGCTCTCGCGAGCAGGGCCGTATCAAGTTAAGAGGCTCCAAGACATAAATATTCGCTATGCAGGGCTGAAGAGAGGAGATAGCGCATTCGATCTTAGAGCTCATGGTGGCAAAAAAGTGAACTAAGTGAAGAACATTCACGCGCGACCAACATACTCAACCTTTAATTTATTTTAAAACTGTTGAAAGAAAACTATAAAAATAGCTACGTTAAATAAATTTATGAAAAATTTGGTACATTTATCATCAGTCAAATGCATTTTTGAGTCTCTCAAACTATATAATCACGCAGAGTAAAAAAGTGTTATTTGTAGCTTAACTATTTGATTTAATCTAATAAAAACTGATAAATAAGCAAAATATTTTATTAATAACTTGTTTTAAGTTAAGTTTTAGACGATTATATAATTTTTTCTTCCACCGATGTATTTTGTTAAGAGCAACATAACCCTAAAAACTCACATTTATTAGAGAAACTTATTAAAAATAATGTTTTTTATTCATTGGAGCAGCTAAAATAACTTTAAAAATTACTATAATATTTATAAAAAAAACGTGTGGGTCTCGGGACCCGCGGCAAAAGTGAAACTTCAAATTCGTCTCCCAGATGACTATAAATAAATCAAATCCCTTTTAAATGATGCACTTTGAATTCCTGGTATAAGATGTTCTTTAAAATTTCAATAATTGTAAAAATATAAATGAAAGTAATGACAAATTTTCGACTACAAAAAATAATTTAAAATCCAATTAAAATTTGTTATTTACTATAGATAAATAAAAGTTTGTTATATTTATTATAATAAAATAAATTGAAAAGCTAATCGAGGGTTTCAAAAAGAAGAGTAATCATGTTTATATAAAAATAAATTTATTCATATATTTGAAAGAATAATTTCATTATTATTTACATAAAACTTATTTTATAAATTAACTGACAAATTATGTTCACTATCATGATTGTTACATTTTAAAACTATGACTATGGGTTTATGGTAGCTGTTTGAGATTTACCGCCTTTTATTGCCACGAGATTGGTCATGCGAGTGACCCACGCCAGAGCTGCCCCAACTGACCAGTTTCCGCCCTCACCAGTCTTGCTTCAACCATGATGCCGCTATCACGCGTCACGGGACTCAACGCCGTCGTCGTAGATCGCCCGCTTATCTACGACGATTCTACCTAGTTTGCATGAGGTTGAGAGACTCCCGGCCAAAACGGCGAGCTCTCTCTCCTCAGCAGTGTATATAGTTTCAATAAATAGTTTAAGTGCAGCATAAAAACTCCAAGTGTTGTGCTTCCATATACCCTTGGCTTTTCACTTTCCCCACTCCCTCGCGAACGCGGTAATTATTCTTTTAACCTAGAGCGCATCCTCCGCGATTCCCAAACATTGGCATCCCTTGTGGGGAAAAGTTCCCCGAAAAAAAGGCGCGTCACGAATAAAACGAAAAAGTGATAAGTTTGTGCCATGCCGCGGCCATTTTCATGCTTCTTTTTCTATTCGCGAAGAAGATGACCCAGCGACGAAAAGTGGCGAGCGCATCACCGCCGCGCACCAGCAAGCAGTCGTCGTAGGAGCGAGTGAGACGGACAACTGCCTGGCCCCGTCCACGTCGCGTACCAACTCGCTGTGCGTATCAGCAGCGAGCACCTTTCAGCAGCTAACAAGTGTTAGCACCTCGTTTCTGCGTGCAGCGCGAATCAACTGCACCAGGACACCCACCCCCCACCCCCGCGGATAACTGCCTTCGCTCGGCGAGACGGCCTGGAGCTTCAGGAACACCACGCAGCCCGACGAAGCAGCGGTCCATCTCTCATTGCCTGTTCGAGTCCAAGCAGCAGCACGGCAACCAGAATACGTTCCCGTCACGTGACCAAACAGGAGCTCACCACCAGCAGCACCCTGGCGTCGATGGATCAAATAATCTGGTGTGTTTGTTCCAAATTTATTTTTGACAGTTTTTCACCACAAAACTAACCAACTTGTTTTCATACTTTACTATAATGTTTGTTTACCTCTTTTCATCTTAAGCTGTTTTTGATGAAAATCTAATTTTAATATTAGATCAGCAATAATTCTCAAATTAGATTACTATTATTGTTGATATTATTAGTTCAATGCCATAACTCAAGAGTGCAATCAACTCTTGTGTAGTTAAGATAAAACTTAAAAATTCTTTCTACAATTTATTAAGTTTAAAAATTCCATGAGTCTCAAACTCCTTTAGTGAAATTCATCCCAAATCAAATTCCCCTTTTTGTAAATAAACACTGATCCACCTTGAATTATAGGTTTACACTCTGTTTAATTCACTACACCACTACCTTTGGCTTGGTTGGACTACAGGTATCTTCATCGCATAACCACACTGGACTCTCTTCACCAGCAACTGGTAGTCCTGCACCCTAGTAGTTCATGCAACCTTCAGTCAGCTCATTACACATCCTGGTGGTCCACCCAACCTTGAATTCAACCATCGAGTAACTTCTCCAGCTTCATATCAGTTCTGGGTTGTCTATTCAAGCACCTTATCTGAGCCAAACACTCCAGCGAACAATAACCAGGGCTTCGCTGGAACCTGATACACACTCTACTTGTATCGTATAACCTTAACTTTCGCTTTTCAACTAAATTTGCCAACTCCTTAGTATAGTATAATCAAATTATTTCTAGTAGCCAATCTCTTGTTTATATATTTTTTTCAAGTTTATATTTTCAAAAATTCTAATTGAATTTTTTTCATTTTTAGGTATTTGTCAAGATTAATTAACCAAATACACAAGCCCCCTACCCGAATATGTCTTATTTGTCGAACAACTGAATTCTGGTTTTATCGATGAACTGTATTCAACTTGATCGAATACTGGTAATCCCTTTGATTAAAGGATTGATTTCTAGAGCTAATGTGGCTCACTCCCTACACTGAGAGAAGTGATTTCTTGTCCCAAAGAGGGCGCTCTTGGAGCAAGAGTGCCGCGTTCTTGCAGCAAAAACCTCGGCGTTCTTGCAGCAAGAACGCGGCGTACTTGCAGCAAGAACAAAGACTTTGATCTGATGTCCGCGTGTTTGCAGCAGTACACGCGTGTTTCCGAGTTTGCCGGTTAAACTTGGTTTGGTTATATTACTGTTATAAACAAAATATGCCTTGATTTAAAATAGTTTTAGTGAATTTAGTGAACTCCGATATGGACTTGATATTAAAATCTTGGGATTGTGATGAATTCATCCCAGTTTTAGTAGGTGAGTAATCAGAATAAATTATTGTACGCAGCATGAAAAAAATTTTTTTAAGGTTATGCAATGTTTGTAATCTTGATTGCGACTAATTTTATTAATCTCATACCTTCCTTACACCCTTCCTACAGACAATGCCATTAACGATCTATTAACTTTAGAGACGCTTTTGTGTAAAGAAGATGATTTTAAATTGTTATTTCCTGCACTGGGTCATCGGTTAAAGTTGGAATCTAAGTTAAAAGAACATGTAGGTTGCTTCCTTTCCCTAACGTTAATCTCGTTTAACTTTTTTCTTTATTTTATATTAAAATAGAACTATATTGATTATGTATTTATACATTATAAGGAATATACTAAGTTTTTTTTTTCAAAAACAATTTCAGAAATCAAACATTGCACAACTTATTCAAGTAAATACAGCCAATAGGCTTCATTTAAATGAAGAGGAAAATGAAGTCATAGTTAAAGAACCAGTTTCGAAGAAACCAAAACCATCACAGTTGCAGGATTTTGATTTAGACGAACTTTTAAATAAACACCCTTATGGTTCAAGCATAAGGATAAATGGTAAACAGAAACCTCTGGATCCTATACACCAGGCTTATCTTGTTGATATAATAATAATAAAATGTATAGAATTGTTTGGAGAGTAAGTTGTTTTTTTTTTTTTTTTTATCAATAAAATAAATAAAAAATAATGTATAAATTTCTTTTTAGAACTTTAGTACATGAAGACTTTGACTTACTGGCACAAAAAATCTGCTTACTTTTTCCTCATGAGTTATTAGCAGTTTATTACATAGCACCAGTTCAAAAAAAAGATTCAGTGAATAATGTAGGAGAAAGACGTAAGGGTAAATTGAGTGACAAATACAGAAACTCATTAAATTTTATACATCAGTCGCATAAGCAACTAATATTGGAAAATGCTATTGAAACTGCTCAAGTTCAGGAGTCATCAGGTAAATGTTTTAAATTGTATAAGTTATTAAATTTAAATAAATAAAGTTTAACTTAAACTTTAATAAAACAAATAGTAAGTTTTTGTGTGCCATAAATAAATATATGAGAGTCAAAAAAAAAATTTTTGTATATTTTACAGAAGTTGAATTCTCAAATGATGTTATCCGCAGTAAAGAAGATCTTGTTCTTGAGAGGGATACATGTAGAGTTCATGAACTTTGGAACAAAACTTATGAACTACGTATCTATTATTTAGATAATAGAAAGTATGAAAATATTACCCCTATTTTTGATAATTGGCCTATTTTGAAGGAGTCGGTAGCTTATGAACTAGTAAGTAAACTTTTATGTTATAATTTTATTTTTTTATTTTTATATTTGTAATTCACAGATTAATTTGGAAATAAATATTTATAGATTGAAACTGATTTTTTAAAAAAATATCCAACAAAAACATTTGATACTGTACTTATGAAATGGGATGAAATATTTTTTAAAATTAGAAATACAAAACAGTTTAAGAAAAACACCCTTCAGTATGATTATTGTCAATTGTTAAAGAAAGGTGTAATAGAGAAACTTCAAGAAGGTAAACATGATTTAAACTACATTTATTTTGCATGTACAAACTAATCTGAATAATTTACATATTCTCTTATAATATTGATGTATTGTGAAATTGTTTCATAATTTTTCAGATCACAAACACTATATGCAATTTTTTATCTTAAGTTGTATTTTTAAATCTGATGCCAGAATAGATATCACTCCAGTTGGTGTAAGAAAAAAAAATATCTGGAAACCAAATTATCAAGAATCTTTGGATGGAATACTTATACACGCAAAAGTATTTATAATTTAATATTTAAATTTGCTTGATATAATTTAAAAAATAAATTTGTTTTGATATTAATAATTTTTTTTTATTTTTTGTACAGGACTCAAGAGACAAAATACTTATTCTTAAATCTCGCTTAGAGTTAATGCAGAAGTATAATCTACCCATGAAACCGTTTGTTCTCGTGGTTGGTGCTGATATTGGAAATCTTGAATATTTTTATGTTATCGTCAACAGTACGGAATATGAAAGAAAATCTTTATTGGAATCAATAGACTTCTTATGCAGACTATACGTTGTCTTTAACATACAGTTTCCAATTGACAGTCAAAACATTTTCTTATACATATTGTGGGGTATCTATGACATAAAGCGAAGAATTGACAGAATCATTCCCTCCGTGGCGAACTCGTTAAATAAAATAGGTATAAAAGTAGATTGTTAGTTTAAATAGATTACATGTAATCATACATAATGATACGTTGCAAAGAATGTGATAGTAATTTTAGTGATTCTAAAGTTTTGTTGAGTCACATTCGTGTATTCCATATAATTAACAAAATTTTTAATTGTATTTATGAAGGGTGCTCAAAACAATTTTCGTCGTACTCTAAATTAAGCACACATTGTTTAGTCTGTGAAAAAATAGATTGTAAAAGTAAGAGAAAAAATTGTGATGATACTTTAACCGATTCGCCGCCAAAAAAAAAACAATGTTTATCAAAGCCAGTGGAAGATAATTTAGTACCCGTCAAAAGTTGTTTGCCTCATGTAAAAAAAAAAAAAAATGAAAGTACGAGTGACCGCATAGAGGAAAGTATTTTGGAGTTCGCGAGTAAATTATACTCTATTACATCATTAACAAATTCAGTTATCGAAGAAATTTTTAAAAATTTTATGCAAACATTTGAAGTTGTTTTTGATACTTTAAAACATAAAATTAAATCTTTAGTACCCCCACAGTTTCACGATGTAATTGACAAAGTGAATTTAAAAGATAGTTTTTCTCATTGTAATTCTCACTTCAAACGTATTAAATTTTTTCAAGAAAACTTTTTTTTCATAAAGCCGGTAAATTATAAAATTGGAACGTTGCAAGGTTATAAGCGAGTCGGTACGAAAAAAGTTTGGGGATCAACTCCGCGTATTGGTTGCTTTATACCGCTCCGTGAGGTTTTAAAAAAATTGTTTTCATTACCTAATGTTTTAAAGGAAGTGTTGGCGTATATGCAAAAAGAAACATTTAAATCCAACTGCGGTGAAGATAGAGTATATTCAAGTGTATTTAATGGAAATTTCTGGATTAGAATTTCGAAAGAATTCAATGATAAAATAGTTATTCCCATTTGGTTATATTTTGATGATTTTGGGGTTTGCAATGCGACGTCTATTGTCGCTGCACTTTACAAAATAGGAGGATTATACTTCTCACTTGCGGGTGTGCCACCAAAGTTTTCGTCTTTGCTCGAGAACGTTTTTCTTGCCCAATTTATTCTGTCTTCCGATGTAAAAAAATTTAAAAATATAAAGTGTTTTCGTAAAATTATTGATGAGCTAGATTTTTTGTTTAAAGAAGGGATAGAAGTTACTGTAGATGAAAAAACTTATAGGTTGCATTTTATTCTGATAGGAATTTTAGGTGATAACTTAGGAGTAAACTCGCTTTTAGGTTTTTCAGAAAGTTTTACCGCAGAGTTTTTTTGTCGTTTTTGTCAGGCATCAAAATTTTCTTGTTACGAGTTATGCGTTGAGGTCTCAACACTTTTGCGCAATCTTCATAACTATGAAGAAGATTTGAAATCTGGTACTCATGGCGTTAAGAGTGAATGTATATTCAATAAGTTACCTTTTTTCCATAACGTCCAGAATTGGTTATGTGACGCTATGCACGATCTTTTTTTAGGAATTTGCCGTTACGATATGCCTAGAATAATTGTGTATTGTGTGCAAAAGGGATATTTTACACTTGCTGATTTGAATAATATTATAAATTCATTTGAATATACCGACCTTGATAAAGGGAATAAAATTCCTGAGATAACCGAGCTTGCTTTAAAAAAAGGTTATTTAATTATGACAGCCACACAAATGTCAGCATTGGTCACTTATTTTTCATTTTTTGTCGGAGACTTTGTTCCACATGATGAGCCAATTTGGCAATTTTACTGTGCCCTATATGATATAGTACTTTTAGTTACTCGACCGACGATTTTCGAAGTTGAAGTTAAATATTTAGAAAACCTAATACAATCTCATAATCAACTTTTTAAGATTATTTTTCGAGAAGACCTAAAGCCAAAGTTTCATCTGTTGACTCATTATCCATCTTGTATTAGATTAATGGGTCCATTGAAGCACGTTAGTTGTGAGAAGTTTGAAGCGTTCCACCAATTCCCTAAAGACTATGCAAAAGTTGTCAAATCTCGAATCAAAATCGAGTCGACTCTTTCGAACAAACTTCAACTTAAGTTAGCTAATCGACTTTTTCTAAATCAAGGTTTTAAAAATAAATTAGAGTATGGTAAAAATCTCAACTGCGAGAGAACAACTTTTCCTAGTGTCTCAGCTGGTACTGTAATCTCGTATTTTAAATTTAACGGGACAATTTATAAACCGTCAAATATATTTGTATTGCGTAATGATTCAACAAATGATGATCCGGTTTTTGGGTACATAACTCACATAGTAAAAACTGACGACGGTTTCTTAGCTTTTATTTATAAATTATGTGAGACTATTGGACGAAATGATCATAAAAAATGTTATATAATTAACTTGCCTTCACCTCAGTCACCGGAAGAAGTATGTTATTTAGAAAATGATACTTATTTAAAACCAATGTCAGCTCATACATATGGTACGGGCAGTAGCTTAATTTCTTTTCGTGACATTGATAATTAGTTTTAAGTATTTTTATAAGCGTATTAATTTATTCGATAATGAATATATGTATGTATTTTTTTTTTTAATTTTGAAAACTTGTATAAAAACAATCATCATGCGTCTTACTTATTCTAATAATTAATCGTAATAGTAAAATTGTAAGTCGAAACAATAAAACTTTTTCGTTATATTTATTACATAAACTTAATTTATTAAATACATAAAAAAACTCAATTCCTTCAATTATTTATTTTTAAATTCATAAGATTTTCATTATAATATTGTGCTGGAATGAATCTCTAATTATTGTTTATTTATAATGTTTATTCATACTGTTTATTTATCTTCTTTTGATCTATAGGTCTAATAAAATACTCAAATTTAACGGAAATATTATCTATTTTTAACCTATTTACTACATTTTAAAAAGTTTAATTTGAATATACTATACATGGCTCGTTACCCAATCTAAAGTTGCTTTTTTTTGTACAAAAACTATTTAATATATTTTTATAAAACTTCAGTATTTTACTTTTATTAGAGTTATAAAAAAAAGCATAAAACAAAGATTGCAAGTTCAAATTAATACTGATTTTCCTAAATCTAATTCAATTCATTAAAATATTAAACTCAAAATATAAGTGCTGCAAACACGCGGACATCACATCAAAGTCTCGGTTCTTGCTGCAAGTACGCCGAGGTTCTTGCTGCAAGAACGCGGCGCTCTTGCTCCAAGAGCGCCCTCTTTGGGACAAGAAATCACTTCTCTCAGTGTACTGACATAGCCCTCTTTTACTATACTTTAGTTGCTTAGTTTTCTATTTTTTATTTATACTTAGTCACTCAATCTTTCACTTCTTTTCTGTCCCTAGTCAATTAGTTTTCTTTCATTTTAAATTGTATCTCAATTTAAAGGTCTTTCTTCATGAAAGATTCATAAGTTTAAGTTTTTGTTTTATTTCTTTATTTAAGGAACATTTGCCTCATTTAAATTGTATTTCGATTTAAATTTTCCTTACAAGTAAAATTCATATGTTTGAATGATTTCCAATGCTTAATATTCATTTTGTTGAATATTTTTCAATGCTTACCTTTCCTACTGTTGAATTCGACAGGGTTTTATTTAAACCTGTCACCTCCGTTACTGAGCAGCTGCGGGTTTTTTCCCCACTCATGTTTTTTTTGCTGTGTCCAAATCGCCTCAAGTTTAGAAAACAAATTTAAATTGTGTTTCAATTTTAATTTTCCCAAGCCAAAAAATAGTTTTAATTTTACCTATTCATTTATTATTTCAAATATCACCCTACCTTGCAACATGAACGAATCAAGTTCATTTGCGCAAATTCTTAGCAGACAAGCTATAATCAGAAATCGAATCGTGACTCATTTCGAGTCCTTTGAACAAAAGGGAGCCAATATGAGTCGCGAGTTGGCAGAGATTCGCATCCTGCGTCTCGAAAAACTCTGGCAAAAGTTTGCCAAAAATGATCAAATTTTGATAAACTGCCAGGACGTAGACCGTGGCCGCGACTACTTCGTCAAAGACCTGTACTACTACACGCAGGACACCTTCGACGACGTGCACGACTCGTACATCCAGTTTTTTAAAACTCAGCCACCTGCGACGCCTTTGGTCCAGACATCGGTTAAAAACCTCGAAATCCTGCCGCCTGTGACATCCGAAGTCCAGGCAACGGCGAACTTTCTCAGAAACCTGCGGCCACCTGCGACGACATTAGTCCAGGCTGCGGCAAATAATCTTAAAATTCAGCCACCTGCGACGGTTCAAGTCCAGGCTTCGGCTAATAATCTTAGAATTAAGCCACCTGCGACACACCTAGTCCAGGCTGCGGCTGTAACCTCAATAAATCTGCCAGCTGAACTGCTCCATGTTCAGACTCCGACGCCTACCTACGAATTCAAGTCCTTGATTAATGCACAGCCACCTGAACTACCTCAAGTTTGGGCTCCGGCGACCCCCTTCAAAATGGAATCACCTGAGACAGCTTAAGTCCAGGGTCCAACGAACCTCTCCGAGAGCAAGCCACCTGCGGCCGTCCTGGCTCAGGCACCGGCCATCGCTTTCGAAAAACAGCCACCTGAATTACTTAGAGTTCAGGCTTCGGCTACACCTTTCAAAATTCAGCCCCCTGCGACACACCTAGTCCAGGCTTCGGCTATACACTCCAAAATTCAGACACCGGCAACGTGTCTTAAGGCTCAGCCACCTGCGACAGTTCTAGTCCAGGTTCTGGCTAACTATTCAAAAATTCAGCCACCTGCGACAGTTTAAGTCCAAGCACTGGAAATCATGATGAAAGTACAGCCACCTGAACTAATCAAGCTTCAGGCGCCGGCTATATTCTCAAAAATTAAGCCACCTGAACCACTCCAGGTTCAAGCCCTTTTCACGATCTCAAGCATTCAGCCACTTGAAGTGCCTTAACTTCAGGCCCTGGCTGTATCATTATTTAACTATTGGGTCTTCGACCCTGGAATTTTTATCGCTGCGAGCGTAAGCTCTAACTACTCTCGCTCAGTAAACCTCTACATTTCTTCGTACGTTTACAACCTTTTTAAAACCCATTGTATTTTTTTTTTATATACTTTATACCTTTGACATTTTTACTTAATTTTATATTTAGTATGTTCGCAGATATTATTAATCGACTACAGTCGATTAAGGCGGGCGGAATGTTTGAGATTTACCGCCTTTTATTGCCACGGGATTGGTCATGCAAGCGACCCACGCCAGAGCTGCCCCAACTGACCAGTTTCCGCCCTCACCAGTCTTGCTTCAACCGTGGTACCGCTATCCTGCGTCACGGGACTCAACGCCGTCGTCGTAGATCGCCCGCTTATCTACGACGATTCTACTTAGTTTGCCTAAGGTTGAGAGACTCCCGGCCAAAACGGCGAGCTCTCTCTCCTCAGTAGTGTATATAGTTTCAATAAATAGTTTAAGTGCAGCATAAAAACTCCAAGTGTTGTGCTTCCAAATATACCCTCGGCTTTTCACTTTCCCCACTCCCTCGCGAACGCGGTAATTATTCCTTTAACCTAGAGCGCATCATCCGCGATTCCCAAACAGTAGCTGAAGTACGACGTGTAAGTGTCGAAATGTAAATGATGAATCTATCTTCCAAATACAGCATCAATAGTCGAACCACATTTTGTTGTAAATTCAGCTGTGTTAGTTAAAATTTCCAAGTTAAGTGCGTCTTTGAGAAATTTCATAAGCGTATGTATGTAAACATGGCGAATTATTTTGTGTTATTAACGATTGATACTTAAACATTTTATTGTAATCTCACTGTATTACTACAACGCTTGAAAAATATCTAAGGCTCAAATGAAACATAATATTAGATTCATCTAATGTATGCATGCATTCTGCTGAAAAAATTGCGAGCGAATCTCGAAAAAAGAGAAGAAAAAATATGTGTGTGTGTGTGTGTGTGTGAGAGAGAGAATGTCACCTGGGCATTTTGAAGATACGCTTCGCTTCGCCCTAGGTTCTTCAAAGAGCCCTGGTGACGTTGCGCACTTGGATGTATGTTATTTGCACCACCCATAGTGGAAAAAAATAAGGTCGGTCCATTAGAGAGCGTTGCACATTCTCGGAGCATGTGTGCAAGGCTCTAATGGACCCCCCTTGTACTTTTGTTCCACCATGCACCTACCGTTCGTCATGTTGAATCGGAAAAAACCACCTAATCGATCCCCGAAGCAGCCGACATCGTGCGCCGCCAGCCCCCCCCCCCCATCCAGGTACTGACCGCACACAATGTTGCTTTACTTCGTTGATCGACCGAGGCGTGGATTCTCCGCTACCCCAACGTCGGTCAAGACAGTAAATATATATTTTTTTCTTTATTTAATAAAAACATCATTTAAATGAACACGCCAAATGTTTTTATTTTATTTTTAATTATTGATTCAAACAATTTAAGCTGCATTCGTATATTTTTTAAGTAAAAAGTAAGGTTAAGATAACCTGATTTTTCAGTTTTTATTTTTTTTCTCGGAAGTTAATCCACTAACCTATGTTTTTTTATTTTTTTTTTTATACCAAAATATTCAGGATAAAATTAACTATTAGTACAATTACAGAATATTCAACATGGTAGCAAGAGCGCGTGGTTATGAAAACGCAAAGGTGACTATTTTAAAGTGTTTTAAACTGAGATGACACGTTACTTCGAACGTGAAGAAGCTTGGAAAGAATTTTAAATGAGCCTATTAGAAAAAGAAAATCTGTGTTTATCAAGAAAAGAACGAAAAATTATAATTGAAGAAATTTAAAACCGTCATAGTGCTGATTTGGAACATAAAGATAAACAAATTAAAGAGCTAACTAAGTCGCAAAACGAAGACATAATTTTGTTGAGTTTTGCGAGAATTACGAATGAAAATAAAATAATGTCTGTCGGAAATACGTTGAAAATATAGAATTGTAAGAATACTTTATTAAGAAAATGGGTTGTATAAAATAAGTAGTTATTTTGATGTGAGATTGTGTTATTCGTAGGAGAAAATTAACAAAAACATGATACAGAAAGAAAGGTTTCATAGGATTTTCGGTCACGTAAATTTTAAATATTTGGAGGAAATGTGTAAGAATAAATTAGAGTTACCAGAAAAATTAGAGTCAGTAAATTTGAAGTGTGGGACGTGCATACAGAATAAAATGCATAGTTGATTTTCCGAAAATAATGGAAGTAGAGCCACCGAGATTTTAGAGTTAGTACATACAGATTTAAATGGGCCGCATAATACAACGGGTTATGTTGATTCAAATATTTTTTAACCTTCATTTTAGTAAATGTGTATTGATTTACACAATTAAATTAAAGTCGGATGGTTTTGATTGTTTCAAGGATTATATTAGTAAAGACGAAAATCTAACCTTGAGAAAGATTAAAAAATTAAGATGTGATAACGTGAGAGAGTATATTAATCGGGATATTTTCACATTAGTGAGGGAGAAGGGAATTTTGATAGTACCTTTTCCTCCAAACGTGCATGAATTAAATGGGACCGTAGGAAGATATAATCGGTCAATTATGGATTCTGCCAGGTGTTTGCTTTTTAAAGCGAATGTAAATCGTACATACTGGCCAGAGGAAGTTAAAGCCGCAGCTTACTTAAAAAAAAGAACAATTGCAAACACGATTGAAAATAAAACTCTTTTTGAGATTTTATTTAGAAAAAAGCCAAGTTTGAAAAATTTACGTTTATACGGGAGTAAAGTTTTTGTAAGGGTGCCTGAAATTAAGATAGATACTAAGTGGGATAGAGAGGCTGATTTAGGAATTTTACTTGGTCATGACCACGTTGGAAACAGAGTTTTGTTAAATGGTAAAATAGTTAGAGCCAGACATGTGAACATCATTGAAAATGATGCAAATTTGATTGGTTTTAGAGGCTATGACAATGATGACAGCGATGATGAAAATTTGCAAAGTGAAAATCAAAACTCTGAATCTAACGAGGGTAGGGAGAAAATAGAGTCAGGTGAAAATATAGACAACCAAGATAGCGTTGAGGTCATGGAAAATATTTCACCAAGGCCGCACAGAGTAAGACGGCAGCCAGATTGGTATGGGCTAAATTGTAAACTCAAATTATATCTACGTATAGGTTGTAAGCGCTGATAGTCCCTAAAACTATGAGGAAGCGATGAGTGGTAGTGAGAACGATTTGTGGTTACAGGCTATGAATAAAGAAATAAATTGTTTGATTAAAAATAGAACTTGGGAACTACTAGAAATGCCGAAAAATAAAAAATTGTTAGATTTAAAATGGGTTTTTACAAATAAATCCGACAGTAGAAAAAAAAGCACGACTTGTTGTTAGAGGTTTTCAGCAAGCTGAAGTGCTTGAGGATTTGTATTCTCTCGTTGCTAGAATACAGACTTTAAAAATTTTGTTAGCTTATTGTTGTCAAAATGGCTTAAGGTAGTTCCCAAAAAAATTGAGTTTCTTAAAAAATCTCTAGAATTTTGCATAGAGGTAGATTTTTGAGTCCTGTACACGTTGGTATTTTTCTTAAACCCCCAAGCCACACTTAATTTTGAGATATTGGGCTCAGAAGTTTCAATTTTTTACATGGGATTCCTATGCTGAGCGCGTGAATTCATATTTATTTTGAAGGTTATTCTCTCATTGCAAACTCAATTTTCTTAAAATATTTTTCAAAAACAGATTTTCTTGTAGGGCAAGATCTTAGAAATCGTATCGTTCAAAGATAACCATAGCAAGCGATATTAACTTATGAGATATACAATCAAAAAGAATGAAAAATGCATGATTTTAGCATGATTTCGAGCAGCGGTGGCGACGGCGGCGCGTGGCGTCAGAGTGGGGGCAACTAGCGTCTATAACTATATTTTAGGTTAGCCATATATACGCTTCGGAACTACCTTAATAAATCAGATGGACGTAGAGACACCTTTATAAATGATCTGGTAAAGTCGGAAGTATATTTGTAAAACAACCAATGGGTAATCAACACGGTTCAAATAGAGTTTACAAATTAATTAAAGCATTATACGGGTTAAGAGAGAGACCGAGAGCTTAGTATGAGTGTTTTGATGAATTTATGAAAGAATTGAAATTTGAGAGAAGTGAGAACAATTACTGTTTATACATGAACTTTGAAAATGATGATACAGTATATTTGATAGTATTTGTTGATGACTTATGAATTTTTGGGAAAAGTAAGGAAAGGATTGAGAAAATAAAAAATCAATTGTAATTTAAATTTTCTATGAAAGGTATGGTCTATGTAAATACTTAGTTGGGGATAAATATTAAGTATGATTGTAAGAAACGTGTTTGACCGAGGTTATTATCCATTTAAGTACATACAAAAATTAATGACACAAAAACCTACATTCGATCATATTTTTATGTCACTGGCCATACAATTGGCGGAACGGTCGCGCTGTGTTGAAAAAAAAGTAGGCGTCGTATTAACAAACGATCAGAGTGATTATATAAATTTACTAGCGAGAAAATATAATATTTTATGTGCGAAACTTTATTGTACACCTATGAAACGAAACCTATGTGTGGAGTCTGCACAGCCAGCATCAAATGATCTGAAGTATAGAAATTTGATCGGAGATTTATTATACCTTAGTACGGGAACACGATTAGATTTGAGTTATAGTGTAAATTACTTGAGTAGATTTCCGAATACTTATGATGAATCTCATTATAAATACGCGTTGAGAATTTTGAAATACTTATTTTTGACGAAAGATCTTAAATTGACGTACGAAAGAAATTTGACCGCTGACGTGTTAGATTGCTTTGTTGATGCTGACTGGGCTGGCGATAAAATTCATCGAAAATCAAATACAGGCTATGTAGTGAGTTTTTGGAAATTTTATTTACTGGAAATCGTGTAACCAAGGTAGTGTGACTAAATCGTCAACAGTTGCTGAATATGTTGCATTATCTGATGCAGTTAGTGAAGTGAAAGTGATTTTGAATTTACTAAGTGATTTTAGGTCGAAGATTGACAAACCTGTCAAAATTTATAAAGATAATTCTGGTGCGATTGCGATAGCAAAATTTGGTAATTTGACGAAAAACTCTAAATACATCGAAGTGCATTATCATTTTGTGAACGAATGCTATATGCAAGATAATTGTAAAATTGTAATAAATTGTAAACATTGTTAAAGTTGAGTCTGGTTATAATCTTGCAGACATTTTGACAAAAGCGCTTGGTCGGAATAAGTTTGAAAAATTTAAGTATGCATTAAAAATTGTTTGAAAATATGTAGGTCAGTAAACCATAAATTTGAGGTGTGTTGAAATGAGAGCAAATCTATGCGTGTATGGAATGTGTCGAAATGCTGACATGCGATGAACTAAATAATAGGGTTGGCAACTTTTTGAAATTTATAATATTTTTTTGCTTATTTAGTTAAAATATCGAAAAATAATCTACACGTATTTTTTCTTTAAAAAAAAAAAAACTAAAATTAAAGGAACTACAAGTGTTTAAATTTTTTTTAATTCCAATCTATATAGATATACTCTTAATGGAATTCCGGATCAATGACGTCATCAACCCGTAGTTTTAAAAACTTTTTTAAATTTTTTCTTGCTCAATTTTGATTTAAATATTCTAAAAAAAATGTTAAAATTCATTAAAAATCGAGTACTTTAAAAAAAATATATTTGTACAGTACCAGTTGACAACCCTATTAAGTATGCGAGTGCAGAATTGTACTTTTACAGCACAGGTAAATAAGCGTTGTCAAGTGTAGTCCGAACGCCACTCGTAAGATGAAAGTCGACTTGTCACTATGTCAGGAGTTTTCTTAATGTATTGAAATGTACTTTATTTAATAAATTTATACTCTAAAAACAGAATATTCAACAATAACTTTAAATTATTGTTTTTACCCTTGAAGGACACGCGGGATACTCACACGGACACACAAATCCCGTCTGTGACTTACGTACCCCAGTTGATGGAACGGTTTACAGCAATTCCATTCGTTACGTAAGTTTCATTTTGACTCTTATAAGATGTTATATCTCAAAGGCCGAAATCCAAAATTTTTATTTTTTTAATTAGAGATGAAGTTTATCGTGCATTTATTTACCACCTAAAATTTAAAAACAATCGGACAAGTTGTAGAAAAATTAGAATTGAAAAAGTGGCCGTTACGTACGTTTCAAAATTCGGAACACATTTTTAAAGAGCCTTATTCTGTGGAGCAAATTACAAACTTACATTTGATAAAATCGGCTTGTGGAAATCATAGTCATTCGAGGTAAATAAACTCAGCGCGCAATGTAAAAACAACAATTGAGATAGAAAGAATTTCGCTTCATAACTAGCATTTAACCTGTGGCTCCACGGATAGCTTAGTTGGTAAAGCATCCGACCGGCAATCGGGAGGTCCCAGGTTCAAATCCTGGTCCTGGAGTCGAATTTTTTCTTTCTCAATTTATGTTTTTAGATTCATCTTTCGTTATAAGATGATGAATTTTAAATAAAAAATCTTTTTTCTGCATCCTTTCAATTTGAAAGGCAGTCAAAAGTACCTATACATATATAGACAATCAATGATGATTGGTTGTGCTCTCCAAATCCAAGTTACGACCTTTACGATAACTTATTCTGTCAAAGTTTTTAGGAAAACTAGTTGTCTTCAATTATCAGAACTTTGCAGGTTCATTTTTGAAATGTGAAACTATATCTATATTGAATTCTGAATAAAAATAATCTATCAATTGTGAATTATTGCAAATTATCTTGCGTTACGTACGTTTCACGCTTTTATTATGTACGTTTCACGTCAACTTCAAGTTGAAAAATTTTAATGAAAATATGAAACATTTTTTTGAAAAATGTCTTTTCTTACAACTTTCAAGTATGCTCTATAACTTGTGATAGCAAAAGTTATTAAAAAATTAAATTTTAAAATATTAATTAATAGAAGAAAAAATAGCCTTTTTTAAAAGTTTTTCCAACATTTTTCTGGCAAATAAAGTTTTTTTTTAGGAAAAATTTTTTTTTCACCGATGAAAATTGGATAAGCTGTTGTCTAAATGTTTTAACTTTATAAATCATATTTACTTTTATTCAAATGATTTATTTTTACAAAATGGCATCAAAAAAACTGATTTTACGAGAATTCCTCTTTAACGTGGAATTGCTCTTTATCTAATTTTTAGGTTGGATTTGTAATTTTTTCTTATTTAGGAGTAATGAAACTTTCGAATTTTGACGATTCCGTTCCATCAACTGGGGTACGTAAGTCACAGACGGGATTTTACGTGTAGAAGTGTTCCATAAACTGTGGTCAAAGCTGAAGTTGTCTAATAAACTAGGGCAAAAAGATCTTAGCTTAAAACTTTGTTTATTTGATAAATAAATACAATTTTCATGTAAAAAAAATTTATTCAAGTTCCTAAGAACCTCAAATTTAAGTATGTTGAATAAGATTTATTCTAAAATACTTTGTTTTTTCAATAAAATTCAAAATGCTGAAAAGTAGCGATTTTTGGGTTTCATAGTTGGGATTTTTACCTTTAACTACTTAATTTTCAAAAAATCTATAGACTTTTGTGAAAAAAGCCGAGCGTCTCACTTTAGAGTAATTTACCTTAGTTTATTATTTATTTAAAAAACAATTTTTTTCCGAAGAGATCGTAACAACATACTCTAGAAATCGTTTGAAAATAACAGCATGGCGTATAATTCGCGAAGTCATTAATTAATCATTAGGTCTACCGACGTAACCTCTAGAGCAGAAGAAAACATCGAAGAATCTCTACACAGGTGAGAGTGTTGGAATAGAGGCTAGGTGTACATTTTAAGGAGAAGAGGTAACCGCGTTTTCATAAAATTTTTTGATTGCAATTTAAAAAAAAATGAAAGATAAAATTGAAAAAAAAAACGCTCTGTAGCGCGCTAGATAATATTTTTAGCTATTTTTTAAGCCTTATTTGATGGAAATCGGTTAACAAATAACTTCAGGAAACTTGGAAAATCGGTTTTATTCTTATTCAGCAAAATTGTAGCAGTGTATGTCGTCTGCTACTGAGCTTGTCGGCTACCGCTCTCAATGCCCGCGCTTACTAGTAGTCGGGTGCAGACGTGTAAACTGTGTAAACTGTAAGATCTCTGATGATTTTGGTTCATTTAATTTTGATGTGTTTTTCTGACTTTTTGATTAATACTTGACGACAATGCAAGAAAATTACTATTTTTTAAAATTTATTGATTAGTCTAAGCATGTAATTTTTCTTTTATCGATAGTCAATTATCTTACGGTGACGGCCAGAGAGTAGCTTTTAGTATTATTGTTATTGTTTGATAAACCTGATTTTGGTGAGTTGAGTACTTCACAGGAGTCAGAAAATTCTTAATCATCGTTAAGGTCATGGCGTGAGGCATGAGGGTTACCACAACCTTCAGCAATAGAGCCATCGTTGTTTATGTGGCAGGGTTTTATGCATCCTGAATGGTATCCCAATCCTCAATTAGTGCAGAAGGTAGCAGCTGATATTGATTTTTGACTCATGGCCGCATGGCCAGCAGGGCAATATTTACAGTAGATAGGTTTCAAAAGGCAACTTTCATCTTCATATTGTTCAGGGCGAATGGTGATGTTCTTAGTGATCTTCTGGTGTTGATATTTCTGTTTTGAGAATTGTTGTAAGTTCCTCGGCCACGTAAGTGCGACATTTGAGGTTAGTTAGCGTTAATTGTTTTAATTGGAAATTTACCGTAGGGACACTTGATTGTTAATCACTTTAATGTATCGCGAATAGTTATAGTTAAGATAAATCACCATTATGAATTTTATGTAGTTTAAGTGATTTAAGTTAATAATTTAATGTGAGAGGGTAGTTAAACACTGTATCGATGACACCATGCGCCATCTATTTGTTTAGAATTAGAATTTTGTTAAAACAATCGATCTTTGCATCTTCACATCTTAAATTAAAGGTTAAAGAAAAAAAAAAAAAAATTTTTGTGTAATGAAGTGTATGATTTTCTTAAGCTCATTTTTAAGGTTACTTTTGTCACGTTCCGAAGTTTTAACAAAATTCTAGTTATAAATTATTCTCATTTTTGAACTTTTGCGAGACGTACGTTTCACGATAATATTGTTCAAATGAAAGTCACTTAAAAACAATAAAAATACTTACGCTGGACTCCAAAACTTCAGGCACTCGACATTGTTTCAACTCTAAATAAATTTAAATGAATCTTCAAAAAATGGCTCTTTAGCCCGCAAACTAAGATCACAAGCTTCATTTTGAGTCCAAAAAAAATTGATATTCGTTGAAAATTCACTTCAGAATTTATCCAAAACTTTTTTACCGATGATACGAGCCTGACTTCGCCTTAAATGATATTTTTCAAAAAATAGCAGTGTATGTCATCTGCTACTGAGCTTGTCGGCTACCGCTCTCAATGCCCGCGCTTACTAGTAGTCGGGTGCAGACGTGTAAACTGTGTAAACTGTAAGATCTCTGATGATTTTGGTTCATTTAATTTTGATGTGTTTTTCTGACTTTTTGATTAATACTTGACGACAATGCATGAAAATTACTATTTTTTAAAATTTATTGATTAGTCTAAGCATGTAATTTTTCTTTTATCGATAGTCAATTATCTTACGGTGACGGCAAGAGAGTAGCTTTTAGTATTATTGAAAAAAGGAAGATGATAAGAAAAAGAAAAAGAAGAACAGCATTTAATAAAGTACCCAAACACTTGAAGAATATTTATGAATATGACACTAAATTAATTTTGTGCATGATTTGTAGGTTTTTAATTAAGCATTTGGGAAAAGAATATCTAAATAAAGAAGAAAGAAGAATTATTTATTACTGCCTGCTGCTTATAAAATTATTTAATTTATAAAAAAAATTTTCTTTGCATGTGCTGCTGCATGAAACAAATTTTAAAGGTTATGGAAATGGGGTGCAAGTGCGATTCTGCATTTACTCCGCACGCCGTAGCAGACGATGTAAGGGTCTGCTACACATGGTTATCGAGAGGAAAATGATTTTCCAAGTTTCCTGAGGCCAATACTTTATAGATATATCTGTAATTAGGTTTAAAAAATTGCTAAAAATAGCACTTAGCGCGCTACAGAGCGTTTTTTTATATTTTTCCTTTTGTTTTTTTTTTTTTATCGCCACTTCTTACATCCAGCGCTGGTTACATCTTCACCTTAACAAGTGATCGTAAAATGTCTGTCACTCAAACCATATAAGTTTGAATGTAAAACCAATGTCAGTGGTCGCAAAGTCTAAAAGTCGGGACAACATATTTCAATAAATTTTGTGAGACTGCGGCCGACCACAGTGTAGAGATTCAGCGCCCTCATTTTTTGGCATAACCTGAGAACCTGCGTGAAAGTTTTACTTACACCCTACCCTTCTCAGTGTAGGGTGTAAGTAAAACTTTTTTTGGGAAGCCTTAAAAATCTTACAATCACTATGATTTGCTATTTTTTGAAAAATATCATTTAAGGCGAAGTCAGGCTCGTATCATCGGTAAAAAAGTTTTGGATAAATTCTGAAGTGAATTTTCAACGAATATCAATTTTTTTTGGACTCAAAATGAAGCTTGTGATCTTAGTTTACGGCCTAAAGAGCCATTTTTTGAAAATTCGTTTTAATTTATTTAGAGTTGAAACAATGTCGAGTGCCTGAAGTTTTGGAGTCCAGGGTAAGTATTTTTATTGTTTTTAAGTGACTTTCATTTGAACAATATTATCGTGAAACGTACGTCTCGCAAAAGTTCAAAAATGAGAATAATTTATAACTAGAATTTTGTTAAAACTTCGGAACGTGACAAAAGTCACCTTAAAAATGAGCTTAAGAAAATCATACACTTCATTACACAAAAATTTTTTTTTTTTTTTTCTTTAACCTTTAATTTAAGATGTGAAGATGCAAAGATCGATTGTTTTAACAAAATTCTAATTCTAAACAAATAGATGGCGCATGGTGTCATCGATACAGTGTTTAACTACCCTCTCACATTAAATTATTAACTTAAATCACTTAAACTACATAAAATTCATAATGGTGATTTATTTTAACTATAACTATCCGAGATACATTAAAGTGATTAACAATCAAGTGTCCCTACGGTAAATTTCCAATTGAAACAATTAACGCTAACTAACCTCAAATGTCGCACTTACGTGGCCGAGGAACTTACAACAATTCTCAAAACAGAAATATCAACAACAGAAGATCACTAAGAACATCACCATTCGCCCTGAACAATATGAAGATGAAAGTTGCCTTTTGAAACCTATCTACTGTAAATATTGCCCTGCTGGCCATGCGGCCATGAGTCAAAAATCAATATCAGCTGCTACCTTCTGCACTAATTGAGGATTGGGATACCATTCAGGATGCATAAAACCCTGCCACATAAACAACGATGGCTCTATTGCTGAAGGTTGTGGTAACCCTCATGCCTCACGCCATGACCTTAACGATGATTAAGAATTTTCTGACTCCTGTGAAGTACTCAACTCACCAAAATCAGGTTTATCAAACAATAACAATGATTTATCAAATAAACAACTGAGTGCCATATTGGGAGATAAGACAAAATCTCTAAAAACCTGGCTAGCTTTGATAAAAGAATTACAGGCAGCACCAACGAAATTAACCTCAAAAGTAGTATCTCTCAAATTAACAAAAAACTTGAAAATCCACAGGTACACAATCCCAATGCAATGATCTCCACAGTGCTTATTGAACAAGAAGAAAGGATTAGACGACAGAAAAACTTCATTATCTACAACATTCCAAAACTGAACCAGACCACACCTTGATCAGGACAAAAAGGAATTCTTCAAGAACCTGACCTTCTACAACACTTCTATAATTACAAAAATACTGGAAACCATCGACCCAAACACAACCTTACCAGTTTACAGCAAGCGTCTTGGTAAGTATCAAACAAATAAGATCCGTCCTTTTCTTCTATCCTTTGATAACCCCAATACTATAAAAACTATAATCAAAAACAACTCCAACTTTAAAACCTCGCCTCAATTTAAATCTATTATAATCAAACATGATCTTACTCCCATCCAAAGAAACCTTGTAAAAAATCTAAAAATCAAATGAGATAAACTTAACTCAATCAATAAAGATACCACTTTTTCTTGGACTATTTCACATTCTAACTCTAACCCTAGTATATCTAAACATAAAAAAAACCAAACATTTATCTCTCCAAAACCAAATTCTTTAAATTAACTTTTTACTATCAAAATGCTCGCAGCCTAAAAAATAAAATAGATCAATTATCTCATAATATACAGCTATTAACCATAACACCGGATATCATTGTCATAACAGAAACCTGGCTTTTCAATAACTTTCCAAACAACTTGCTCCAACTTAAAGGTTATGATATCTTTAGGATCGATAGAAACCCTATAACAAACCCTCACTCTAGAGGTGAAGGTGTTCTAATTGCTACTAAAAGAACACTTAAAAAGCTACATCGTGCTCCCTAATACCAACATCTTGTGAACATTTTTTCATCACCTTATCAATAAATCACATAAAACTTCTATCGGTTCTATCTATATCTCGCAAAACGTGCAGAATGATACTAAAATTTATCTTGAACACACTACTGTAATTGAGGAACTCAAAAACTTATACCTTGACCACTACTTATGCATCTTTAGTGACTCTCCCTAAATCTCCCTAACCTAGCTTGGACAAATTCTCCATCTCTCAATTTTGATCTTTTAAACAATATAAGTAAAACGTTGATTCAATCCGCTCAAATTCTGCAAGACACTTTCTTCCTTTATAATCTTAGACAACATTGTACCCTATTTCTAATACTGGATATACACTACACCTATTTTTTTCTTCGCTCGACTTTACTTGTATTGAACCCCCTGAACCCCTGGTAAAAGTTGATACCCATCATCCCTCCAAATACTTCACACTCAATTTGTCAACAAATAACCTCACTGGCGAAGCTCAAACTGAATACTATTTTAAATTCAAAAACGCCGATTTTGAATTCTTTAAGGAGGTTACTACCCAAAATGAATTACAAGGGGGATTTTAATGAAACCTCACAGAAAGTTTTATAAATAAGATACAAGTTCAAAGCTTAATTTTTGAAGCAATTCATGGGATATTTTACGAAATATGAATAAATCAATTTTTGGCTTTTTTTACACGGTGGCTTATGGGAAAATCACATTTTTTACACTTTGACTAATGTTTTAAAACATTTCTATAAAGGAGTTTTTAATAAAAAAAAATCTCTAGTAGGAAGCAGTATTCACTGAAAACAATTATATTTTTCTCATAAAATTTCATGGGTTATTTGAAAGAAAAAAATACAGCAATCACTAAAAACTACGAAAATCCCGATTTTATCAGCAACATGTATCTTCAGCTGTTGCGCGCGCAGCTGTCTGCTATGGTAGAGGTCTTCGCTTAAAATCTTTCAAACGTCTTTTTTAACGTGAAATTCATAGTTAATGAGTATTCATCACACTTTTCGATTCATGCTAAAAGTAGTTTTTAATAATTCTTGATCTAACTATCGATTATTTTTCACTGAAGTAAGTTCAAAGTAAGCCTGTTAGGTTGGGCGCTCGAAACAGCTGATCACTCTCTGCTACACATTACCTCTCACTCCAACTGAGCAAACTAGCCTAACTTCGACTTGACTAGTGCAGTAAGGTAGTAACCTTCTTAAATACTAAATACAATCACAGTTACCAGAATCTTACTTTACTAATAACATTAATGAGCAATGTAATAAATTTTACTCCACTCTAAAGTCAATAATCAAAACCTCGGTTCAAAAGATACCTATTTGCCTATTTATAATAGTAATTTTCCTAGATAGTATTCAAATGAACTTAAGGGGGTACATATACCTAAAATTTTTCAGAAAATTAATTTTCAAGTTTTAGTGTTTTTTGATGTACTTTTACATCAGCTTTCAAATGCCGCAAACCGCGTTTCTTAATTCGTTAAGGAAAAAAAGTTACAGTTAATTTAATGAAGACATTCAATTTATTAAATTAACGTTGAAATAGCTTTTTTTGAAATTCAAGAATTTCAAGTCAGTTCTAGCAGCAGAAATACTATCTACGATACTAGGTACAAATGCTTTTTCGATGTATTTTTTCCTTTTTTAATTTTCTATTTTGAAATGTAGGTATAATTTTTTTTTTATCCACGAACAGAACTGTATTTTATCGTTTTCGTCTAATAAAAGCGATGAAAAAACAGAAATTTTTTTTATCTGTGATTAGATTTTTTCCGTGACATAATATCTTAATAATGGAAATTAAGAATGACCGATTAACTTTCATTTCAAGTCTAATGCTAAAAACAATTTATTAAGTTAGAATCGATCGCATAAAAAAATGTATAAACCTTATGATATAATATATGACATATATTACCTCTACGAGTCTACTTTAGTATATTACATCAATTAGTATCGAATATCGATCTATCGATATCAAATTAGGTATTTCTGCAGCGTTGCAAGTTCATGACGTCTTTTTTGTTGTTTGAGTCATATTTCTAGTAAAATTTTACTTTACTTGGTTTTGTTTTTGTTATTATTTTAATCGCAAGTAAATAAGTTAGTTTTATTCGAAAAAAAAAATTTAAGAATAAATGACCATTTCTTACCAGTTAAACTTATGAAGTTTTTTAGTTGTTAAAAAAAAGGTGTTTATTATGTACAAATGTGAAGTGAAAAAATAATTCTGTGATTTAAAGTTAAAGATAATTTTTAGATAATTGCATATGAAGACTCCGCTGACTCAAAGTCTTCACCTGGTCTTGGTGCCTAATAGTGTGTAATCTGTGTTTTTGATAAATGATAAAAAAGCTAATTGGGTCACTTTAGGAGCAGGAGCAAAAAAATAAAGTATCCGGCTATGTGCAAAAGAGTATTTACATCAAGCAAGAGTCATGTGACAAGATATTTTCAAGATATAAATGTTTATGTGTTGGTGTGTTACATTTTATTCATCAAAATCTGTTCAGAACTTTAAAAGCCATTTTCTCAAATATGTGATTTTTGAGAAAATGAGGGCATTGCTCGTAAAGCCAAAATTTTTCCAGACAGCGGATGGACCCAGGACTTTGCACACTTATTCTACATGTGAACCCTCATGAGCAGGAACCTGAGGGAACCTAATCCAAGCTTTATAAAGCTACTTGCACACCATAAATTGACTGAAATGATAAAAACTATCCAAATTGTCACGTATGCAAATACACGTCCAATATTTCAAGTATGCAAATAGCTTTATAGTGCTTGGATTTGGTTTCCTGAGGTTCCGCTCATGAGGATTCACATATAGAACAAGTGTGCAAAGTCCTGGGAACATCCGCTGTCTGGAAAAATTTTGGCTTTACGAGCAATGAACTTTTATTTCTTAAATAAGCTATATTTAATGTTACTTAGAAAATCATGTTTTTGGACTAACTAAATGTGTAAAATACTGTAAAAATGTGTGTATAATCTGGAAAAAAAAATCTTTTTAAATAAATAATTTTAAAAAATCTTACAAAATATTTTTTGAGGTTTTTTTTAGGTATATGTTGTCACGGTCGGTGAAAACATCCGTCCACACGATCGTATTGATTATCCGTGTGGGCGTGGGCCAGCAGCTGACACTCAGCAGCTGGCGGACCATTCCGGAACGGACCGACCGTTAGAGGTCGGACCGGGTAGAACGGGACGGAAGCGCGCCAGTCGTGTGTAGAACGTTAGCACGGACGCTCGACTTTCTTTCAACGTCAGAGAGAAAAAGTACTGTAATCGCGAGTCGCGTTGAGGTTTTCGTTAAACACGACGTCGCGAGGAGTGAGTGCTGTAAAAGAGTGTGTGCTGTTTTCGTAGACCACCCGTCTTCGCTTGGAGATCTCCACCCGCGCCTGTAAAGGTTTGTGTAACCCCGGTCGAGTGCAGATAGAGTGAAGGAGTGTGTCGCGGTAAGGGAGAGAACTTGTCGATTTTTCTCTCCCTGTCTGGATTTATTTCCGAAAGGTTCTACGCGTGAATTCTTGTCAGAACTCACACGTAGAAACTTGCGAGCCGGCCCGCGTAGTCGCCCGGCAGATTGTTTTGTTTACATTCGACTCTCTTTGTTCGGCCACTCGCGCGATCGGCCGAACTTTAGATTTTAAATTCTAAGATCGCGACAATTAATTTTTGTCTTATTATTTTTTTATTATTTTTTGTTAATAAATTGTAAGTTAAAATTAATTGTTGTTCCGGAGTGTTTATTAAAAACCGGATCTTTTTCCTCCGCTCGACTTTTCCTCATTTAGGGAATTTATTGATTCCGAGAAATTTATTTTATTTTGATTTTAGCTTGGGGAATAGCCCCGCCCACTGCCGGCATTTGACAGCTAGCCCGCGTAAGCGTCTCCCCAAGCATGTCTGTTTAAATTTACAGGTACTAGCAACGGCTGCAGGAGTACTCAGGAGCGAGTACTCGGAAATTTTATAAACGTACAGTTGCTGGTCCGACAACGCGGATCGTCGTTGTTTTTCCCCGGACGAGCACTGTTACAATGTACCCCCTTAAACATTTCACTGTTCAAAAAAAGACTGCACATAAAAAAGGAAAAAATGGAAAATTTATAAAGACTTCAACCTACACACAGAGAACTGCGCTATTACGGTAATAGCGGCGCTATAACCGTTATAGCGGATCGCATTAACTATTATGTCGTCGACGACTGCTGTATCAGTCAATGCATCCGTCTTAACAGTTAATGCACCCGTGTTAACAGTTAATGCGAGACGCAATATTCAATATTTTAACGATATGCTAACGTATATACATTAATAGACTTGTGCTTCATCGCTCTAATTTAAAATTTAATTCATACTACATAAATAGTACGGTGTTTTAAAAATTTTTAAAAGGTTATATCTCATTTTAAAATTAAAAGTTTGTTACGTATAGTTTTATAAAAAAAGTTTTGGTTAAGGTTATGTTATCGATGTAAAAAGACACACGAATAATTTTGGTTTTAAAAAAATATAAATAACCGAGCATGTTTCGTAATAAATAAATAAAACATTAAGCTCAAACTATTTTTGTCTTTGTTTAACGTCCGAGATAAATTTCGAATTGTTATGGTGATTATATCTTTGAACAAAAGATTAAGTTGACGTGAATGACAAAACTTGTTCCAATAGATCGTAATCATTATTGTTAATCTACTTTAAAATACAACGATAACCTAACCTTAAACCAAAAATTTTTTAATAAAACTATACATGACAAATTTTTAATTTTAAAATGAGATATACCTTTTTAAAAATTTTTAAAACACCTGTACTGTATATATATATAGCATGAATTAAATTTTTAATTAGAGCGATGAAGCATGATGTGATTTTTATACACAAATGTGTTCATAAAAACTTCACGCCTGGTAACGAAATATTCAAACTCAAACCCAGAATCTATTCTACGAAACGTCATTTCATTCTGGAAGAGCTCTTTACAAACTCTAATGAGATAAAACACTCAACTAGCTACCGTCTACGTCATGGCTGAAACAATCTAGATGATAAATATAGGATAATTCAAGACACTAACTTATTTGCAAACTCCATGAAATCTTTACTACTTACTTTTAAATAGTCAATCTTAGTGTACAAATATACTAATATGTATTATTGTTAACTATTATGTATGAAACTGATATTTATTAAACCAGTATTAAATATTAAATTAAACCTGTTAAACTTTATTACTTATTATTCCTATTTTTATATCTAATGTAAATTCTCATGAATTTATTGTAATTGGCTTTATGCCCGTATATTTGAATAAAATAAAATAAAATACAGGTGACTCTCTCTTATTCGGAATTTTCTAGGAAAACGTATCGAGTGTCTTTGTCTCTCCCATGCAAACCTAAGCAGAGCGAGAGAGACAGAAGTCTGCCCGTTTTGTCTGAATAAGAGAGGTTCACCTGTGAATTATTCTCATTTTCGAAATTTTGCGGGACGTACGTTTTACGAAAATATTGTTCAAATAAGTCACTTAAAAACAATAAAATACCCTTGAACTCTAAAACTTCAGGCACTTGTCAGTTAACTATTTATGCTCACCAAATTCTTCCGCAAAATTTGATACACATACAACGTGAGCACGTAACTATTATTTATTTGTATTCGTCAGTTAACTGTTCTAACTTTAAAATTTCCATGCGTTATGCAATCAGCCAGTCATATTACGATAATTTTAAAGATTTACAAATGGACCTATTGAAATCTTCTCTTTAAGGATCCTCTCTTAAAAAAGAGACTCCAAATAAGTGAAGCCTCATCGCATGCGCAGTATGATCGCGATATCAGATGTTGGATTGGTTGATTCAACATTCAACTCTAGCTATCGCATGCGCATTATGATCGCGATATCACGCAGTAATCACGCGGTAACTTTTAAATTTATATTTTGATTTCTATAAATGTAAATGAAAGTAAAAATATTAGTTTTTAATCTGTGGCGCGAGAAGAGCGTTAATTTTTTTTTTATTTTTAAAAAATATAACATACATGATAATTAATTTTATTTGAAAAGTGAATCAATGGGGAGGATAAATAAATTTAAAAGTGTATCAATAGGGAGGATAAATAAAAAAAAAAAGATGGTAAATACTCTTTGACTTTCACAAATATAATCTACTCAGTATAATTGTTTAAAATAATTAATAGCCAATACGCATTGTTATAAAATTTGATGTACTCTGATAAATTTTTGTACTCATCTATAAAAATAATTTTGATGTTTCAAAAATAATTGATGAATACACGGATAGGACTCGGCCGGCCAGAACAGCCGGTAATCATTCCGGGGAAAAAGTCGGGTAACTTACGCTCGAAAAATCGGCGTAAGTTTGCTGTTTTTTTTTTCGTAGCCTATACATAGGTATACCGAGGAAAAGTGCTGCCAGCTGGGCTGCAGCGCTTGAGCTTGATGCAGGCAGGCCCATCCGCTTTTTAAAAAACAGTGTTAATTTTTACCTGTTTGAAGAATCTCTTTGAAGCTTTACAGAAATATTCTTCAGGACCTAATAAACAACTTCACGCTCTAAGTTTTTTCAAATATGAACTTTTATGCTTACTTTTTTAAACAAAAGTTTTAGGTTATAAACCGCTAACTTTATTTTCAAACGTTAATTACGCGGTTCTGAAAATTTTTAAAAATATTTGAACAATTCTATTGGCATCGGAAAGGGTTCAAGAACATAATGCTGAAATTTCATCAAAAAATATCGACTAGTTTCAGAGTTCTTGCGAGTTGAGTAAAAACTTATATTTTTATCGATTTATGCATTTTCTTACATTTTGAGTTCATTTTCTTACATTTCGAGTGGGCTGGCGACTAACAAACAGCCCCCCATCCAGGGTGGTGGTCTGGGTGGGTACAGACAACTTTCATCCTGACAACGCGGTATTTGGGATGAGATGACACGCACACACACACATACACTTATACATTCACACAGCGGCGTCGGGTGTTTCCCCGGCTGCGAATCCCCAAGTCGGGCCGGGTTAAGTCGAGGGTTAGTAGGATGTGGAGGGTACAGGGGAAAAACTAGGATTGGCGCGCCTGGGCCGACGAATAGTAGGGGGGGCCGGGTAGGTCATAATCAGACCGCCTGGCTGCCCCACCAGCCGTCAAAAAATCCCCGGAACAGTGGTGCTGCCGGCTGGTGACCGGACTGGGACCGCACCATTGAGGAAGGGGGGCACCTCGGAAGCCACCAGATCAAGCGGACCCTCGACGGACCGCGCCCCGCTGAAGGACGAGCAGCTACGGGACACACCTCGTCGCCGAACACTACACAACACACCCGCAAAAACAAGCAAATGAAGATGGAAAATTATAGAAAGGATAGCCAGAAAGCGCCAACCATTGAGGTAACGGGGGTTCCCATTCCCATGGATACTGCAGAACAAAGCCGGGACCCCGCCCCCACGGGGGCTGGGGACACCGGACAAAACATGATCGCGACAACCTTCGCACGGTCTCGGGACTCCGCCCCTTCGGGGGCTGGGGATACCGGCTGGACGGAGGCTGGTCGAAGGGACCCTGCCCAACACACAGACGGGCATAGGACTACCGACGCTAGCGGACAAGGGGCCCTGACGAGGGACTCCGCCCCGAAAGGGGCAGGGGACACCTCGACAGTAGGCAAAAAGAAAAAGAAGAGGGTAAGGAGAAGAACTGGCCATGGCAGGAGGACCCAGAAGAAGGGTGCAGAGCTGGAGTTGTCCCCTGAGCGGTCGACCCCGGCTGCTAAGAGGACACACTCTGACGGCTCGACACCCAGGGAGATCAAGCGCGCGGTCAAGGAGAAGACGAACGAGGGGGTTACCTACAGTCGAGCAGTGGCCACGAAACTCCGATGGGCCATTGTTCCTGCGGGCTACCCTATCGTTCGGCTTACACCAACACAGGCCGGGATGGTCAGATCCGCCCTCGAGGTGGAAATTGACCGCACCGAAGAGGATGGCCACTTCCCACAGTTCCCGGCCAACTGGGAGACGCAGGGTGCAGTTGTGTACGACTGCAACACTAGTGTGGACGTGGATTGGTTGCGGGAGAAGGCCTCAAAATGGTCACCATGGGAGAACGCCAAGCTCAACGTCATTGAGCAAGGCGATCTCGTAAAGGTTAAAAGGATTGCCCTATACGTTCCAGGGGTCATAGACTCCCAGACCGCATTAACACGCCTGAGACGCCAGAATCCCACCCTCAAGGTGGATTCCTGGACTCTCGTTGGCACCAAGGCAATCCCGGCGAAGGATAAGCAGCCGGACGAGACCCTGCTAAATATCACTGTAGAGGAGATGGAGATTGAGGCCCTTAAGGCACTCAACTTCCGTGCCTTCTGCGGTGGTAGCAGGGCCCACGCGGTCCTGGTTGCTGATAAAAATAGAGGCGATAAAGAGGATGGTAGGAGAGATGCTGGGGGCGGAAATCGTGCAACACACGATCCCACCCTGCACTCAAAGGTTAGACTCTGACTCCGCCCTCATGGCGGGCTTACGGAGAAGGGGTCGGGGTGATCGAGACCCAGGGCATGCCCGTATGGCACCGTCCACTATCTCGTTCACCCAGATCAATCTGCACCACTGCAAAAGCACTTCGGCCGCTCTGGTCAAGCGCATGGCAGAGGTGCAAACAAGTATAGCGTTTATCCAGGAACCCTGGATAAGGGCAGGCAAAATAACAGGACTAAATGCATGCGGCACCCGTTTTAGTTGGGCCGGAGACTCAGCGAGGGCTGCCTTGATTGTAAAGGGGCTCACCACGGAGGCCTGGGCTCCTTTCTGTGACAGGGACACCGCAACCGCGATAGTTAAGTACAAGGATAAGTAAGGGAGAGAGAGAGAGGTAATTGGTAGCTGCCTCGGCTTACTTCCCACATGGAAAGGATGATCCACCCTCACAAAGGGTTGTGGACCTGGTCAAGACATGTGATCTCAAAGGACTAGACCTACTGCTGGCATGCGACGCGAACTCACACCATACGGTGTGGGGAAGCTCGGATTGCAACAGCAGGGGGGATGCACTATTGGGCTTTCTGGCGGGCACCAGCTTAGACATCATAAATAAGGGAGGAAAACCAACCTTTCGGGACAAAAGGCGCGAAGAGGTCATCGATATTACCCTAGCTACGATCGGATTGGCGACGTCAGTGGAAGACTGGAAGGTTTCAGACGAACCCTCCATGTCAGACCACAGCTACATCACTTTCTCGATGAAGGGAAAAACTATCGACAGACCCTTCTGGAGGAACTCCAGGAACACAAACTGGGAGGGATACAGGACCGACCTAGCCAGGAGAATTGCAAGTTTTCCTGGTAGATACGGTACCCCGGTTGAACTCGAGCACTGCGCAGAGTCTCTCCAAGAGGTACTGGTGACGTCCTTCGAGAACAACTGCAGGATTAGTAAGAAAGGTAAGAGTCAGGGATGCCTATGGTAGACACCCGAACCTACGGCCCTCAGGAAGGAAGTAAGAAGACTCTACAACAGGTCTTACAAGACCGGAAGGAAGGTCGATGAAGACGCCTACAGACAGGCACAAAGGCTATACAAGAAGGAGTTAGAAAAGGCGCCTGCAAAGGGCTGGCAGGATTACTGCACGGAGCAAAAGAATGTTGCAGATACATCCAGGCTCTGCCATATCCTGCGGAACGGTCCGAGACAGACGCCAGGTATGATGAAGCTAAAATCGGGTCATTGGGCCGAAAGTGGCGGAATGCTTCAACACGCTGCTAGAGACCCACTTTCCTGACTTCAGGGAAGGTGACGAACACCACGGAGCACAAAACGCAGCCGCTGGTAGACGGGATTGGGAACTGTCCAGGACCATCACGACCCCGGAGAGAGTCAGGTGGGCTATCGGCACCTTTGACCCGTTTAAGGCTGCCAGACCAGATGGTATCTTCCCGGCCCTTCTTCAAAGAGGGCTGTAGGAACTGTTAAGCCCAGTAGTCAAACTCTTCAGAGCGTGCCTGGCCCTCGGGAATACCCCGACCTGCTGGAAGACAGCGAAGGTGGTTTTCATACCAAAACCAGGTAGAGTGGCCATAAGCGCAAAGGACCGCTGACCCATTTGCCTGTCATCCTTCGTACTTAAGACACTAGAAAGGTTGGTTGACAGGTACTTGAAGGAAAAACCTCTGGTCGATCGACCGCTGCACTGTAGACAACATGCCTACCAGGCAGGCAAGTCTGTAGATACGGCACTCATAGAGGCGGAATCATGGATAAGGAAAGGTATTGGAAACAAAGGATATGTGTTGGCAGTTCTGCTGGACATTGAAGGCGCATTCAACCACACCAGGGTGGAAAGCATCCGCAAGGGTGCGGAGGATCATGCCGTCCCACCCACACTGGTGAGATGGATGAGCCATATGTTGAGCACTAGGAGCCTGCTTGCCACATGGGGCGACCGCACCCGAGTTGGTAAGGTTGGGAAAGGATGCCCACAGGGAGGAGTACTGTCTCCCACAATGTGGTATCTGGTCGTTGATACCCTGCTGAGACTGCTGGACGAAGCCGGCATTTTTGCCTTGGCATATGCCGACGATGTTCTCATCCTCGCTAGAGCCGACGACATAGATGTAGTGGCGGGCCTGATGCAATTGGCACTCGGGATCGTCAAGAAATGGTGCAAAGGAGTTCACTTGACAGTGAACCCAAGCAAAGTCGGGGTCATGTGCTTTACAACCAGATACAAGGTGGGCCAAATCAAGGGCCTACACCTCATGGGCAGGACATTGGACCTGACCAATTAGATAAAGTACCTGGGAGTAACGTTTGACTCCAAGCTCAGCTGGAAAAGGCACCTGGAGGCTACCTGCGGAAAGGTGATACAGTCCTTCTGGGCATGCAGGAGAGCTTTTGGCAGGACATGGGGACTGGAGCCCGAGAAGATACACTGGCTGTACACAGCCGTGTTGAAACCAAGGCTATTACACGGGGCGGACGTATGGGCACCCCGGGTGGCTAAGGCAAAGGACGCTAGAACGGCATTAAGCCGTGTACAGGCCCTAGTCCTGAGAGGCATGACAGGATGTATGGGCACTACACCGCTGGCAGCGATGGAACGCCTAACAGGAACCCCTCCGCTTGATCTCGTGGTTAGATGTGCGGCCTTTAAGGCCGTGTGTCGATACGAGGGCAATGCGGGAGTCGACCACCTGACGGACCGGCAGATAGCCAGAGGTTTGAATCAGGGGAAGCTACCCAAACTCGACCACACGACTCGGAGCATCAACTTCGACAAGCCGTTCAGTCGAAACGGGCAGCAGGGCCGACTGGCAGGGAGGACAGCACAGGTATACCGGACAGGGGGTCGTCTGGTTCACAGACGGCTCGAAACGGGCAGAGGAGGTTGGAGCTGGAGCCTGGAGACAAGGCTCCACCAGGGAGATTGCGCTACACCTGGACGACTTCGCCACAGTCTTCCAAGCTGAGGTGAGGGCGATTACGGAGTGCGCGCGAGTCACCCTGACGGAAGCGCACAGGAAAGGACCAGTCACGATTTGCTCGGATAGCAAAGCGGCGCTCTTAGCGCTGAAAGACTTGACCACAAACTCCAGGGAAGTAGCCCTCTGCAAATAGGCACTGGAGAGGTATACACCGAACCACTGTGTCCCACTACTATGGGTGCCAGGACACTCGATGATAACAGGTAACGAGAAGGCAGATAGGCTCGCAAACCGCGGTGCACTAGACATCAGGGCCGACCACTGCAGTGTGGGAATGCCCGACTGCTCACTGCACAACGCCTTTGCCCTCTGGAAGGCAAAGGAAGTGGATCGAAGGTGGGCCGATCACCAGGGGCTGAGGCAGTCAAAAGCCATTATCGGAGAACGGCCGCCAAAGGAGTGGCTGCGTGACCTAATGAAAACCGGTAGGAGAAAACTAGGAATGGTCATCGGATGGCTTACGAGCCACTGGAAGGTGAGACACCATCTAACCAAGATAAGGATAGGGGAGATCTCAGTATGCAGGTGGTGTGGAGAAGAAGCCGAGACGACGGGACACCTCCTATGTGAGTGTCCTGCCTGGGCCACACTCCGGACCAGTAGGCTTGGCAGACCCATCATAGATCGGTGGGATCTGAGGGAAGCCAGCCTGACGGCAATCATGACGGTAATTGGCCCCATGGACAGGGCCATGGACAAGGAGTGAGTAAGGCAGGGAATTTCAGCACAATGGGTGTATACCTGAGTGCTGGGGTTACATGTTCCCGAGCAGGGACCGCTAACCCCTCCCACCCCAAACCTAACCTAACCTAACCTAGAAGTCAATTAAAATTTAATACTTGAATAATTTTGATTAAAGTTCATTTCAAATATTTCAAGGTAATCTGTTCACTCTCAGGCCTCTCGAAAGTGGCAGAATTGCAAATGGCGGGAATGAAACAAAAATTTGAAATTTCGGGGCAGTGGTGGCACAGAAAAATTAAATTAAAAAACCCACAAGCCTACAACCCCATAACGCTGGGCATAAATATTAATGAAATAATTTATGAATAAACAAACAAGCCTATAAAACCACATAACCTTAGGCGGGTAAAAATTAAAAAATAAATTTATAAAAAAACAAATAAACCAACAAGCCTACAACCCCATAACGCTGGGCGAAGAAATTCATAAATAAACAAATAAACCAACAAGCCTACAACCCCATAACGCTGGGCGAAAAAATTATTAAATAAATTCATAAATAAACAAATAAACCAACAAGCCTACAACCCCATAACGCTGGGCGAAAAAATTAATAAATAAATTTATAAATAAACAAATAAACCAAGAAGCCTACAACCCCATAACGCTGGGCAAAAAAATAATAAATAAATTTATAAATAAACAAATAAACCAAGAAGCCTACAACCCCATAACGCTGGGCAAAAAATTAATAAATAAATTTATAAATAAACAAATAAACCAACAAGCCTACAACCCTATAACGCTGGGCGTAAATATGAATAAATAAATTAATAAATAAACAAATAAACCAACAAGCCTACAACCCCATAACGCTGGGCGAAAAAATTAATGAATAAATTTATAAATAAACAAATAAACCAAGAAGCCTACAACCCCATAACGCTGGGCAAAAAATTAATAAATAAATTTATAAATAAACAAATAAACCAACAATCCTACAACCCCATAACGCTGGACGAAAAAATTAATAAATAAATTTATAAATAAACAAATAAACCAACAAGCCTACAACCCCATAACGCTGGACGAAAAAATTAATAAATAAATTTATAAATAAACAAATAAACTAAGAAGCCTACAACCCCATAACGCTGGGCAAAAAATTAATAAATAAATTTATAAATAAACAAATAAACCAACAAGCCTACAACCCCATAACGCTGGACGAAAAAATTAATAAATAAATTTATAAATAAACAAATAAACCAACAAGCCTACAACCCTATAACGCTGGGCGTAAATATGAATAAATAAATTAATAAATGAACAAATAAACCAACAAGCCTACAACCCCATAACGCTGGGCGTAAATATGAATAAATAAATTTATAAATAAAAAAATAAACCATCAAGCCTACAACCCCATAACGCTGGGCAAAAAATTAATAAATAAATTTATAAACAAACAAATAAACCAAGAAGCCTACAACCCCATAACGCTGGGCAAAAAATTAATAAATAAATTCATAAATAAACAAATAAACCAAGAAGCCTACAACCCCATAACGCTGGGCAAAAAATTAATAAATAAACCAACAAATAAACAAATAAACCAACAAGCCTACAACCCCATAACGCTGGGCAAAAAATTAATAAATAAATTCATAAATAAACAAATAAACCAACAAGCCTACAACCCCATAACGCTGGGCGAAAAAATTTATAAAAAGATTTATAAATAAACAAATAAACCAACAAGCCTACAACCCCATAACGCTGGGCGAAAAAATTTATTAAAAGATTTATAAATAAACAAATAAACCAAGAAGCCTATAACCCCATAACGCTGGTCGAAAAAATTAATAAATAAATTTATAAATAAACAAATAAACCAACAAGCCAACAATCCCATAACGCTAAGCGAAAAAATTAATAAATAAATTTATAAATAAACGAATAAACCAATAAGCCAACAATCCCATAACGCTGGGCAAAAAAAATTAATGAATAAATTTATAAATAAACGAATAAACCAACAAGCCAACAAGCCCATAACGCTGCCCAAAAATAAATAAATTTATAAATAAACAAATAAACCAACAAGCCTACAACCCTATAACGCTGGGCGTAAATACTAATATACTAGTTTTTAACTAAAATAGTTTTTCACTATTCTCCGAGCTCTAGACCCCCAAAAGTCTGGGCGTAGAGTTCAATAAAGAAACTGATGTGCTACCACCCGAAACCCTAGGCGTCAAGTTCAATAAACTAACTGATCAGCTATCCCCCGAAACCCTGGGTGCCCGAGCTCTACAAAAAAACTGGTTGGCTATCCCCTCAGCTTTCAAACCCCCTGGGTGCCTGAGTTTAACAAAAAACTAAACCCTCAAAACCCTGGGCACCCGAGTTTAACAAAAAAACTGGTCGGTTATCCCCCAAGCCTCGAGCCCCCAAAACCCTGGGTGCCCGAGTTCCACAATAAAACTTGTCGGCTATCCCCACAGTTCTAAACTCCCAAGACCCTGGGCGTCCGAGTTCAACATAAAAACTGGTCGGCTATTCCCCAAGCCTTGAGCCCCCATTCTATGTTGAACTCGGACGCCCAGGGTCTTGGGGGTTTCGAGCTTTGGGGATAGCCGATAAGTTTTTTTGTGGAACTCGGGTATCCAAGGTTTTGGGGGTTTAGAGCTTGGGGGGTAGCTGGCCAGTTTTTTTGTAGAACTCGGGCACTTAGGGTTTTGGGGGATAGCTGATCAGTTCATTTATTGCACTCGACACCCAGGTTTTTTGGGGGTAGCTTATCAGTTTCTTCATTGAACTCTACGCCCAGACTTTGGGGGGTATAGCGCTTGGAGGATAGTTAAAAACTATTTTAGTTAAAAACTAGTTTATTAGTATTCACGCCCAGCGTTATGGGGTTGTAGGCTTCTTGGTTTATTTGTTTATTTATAAATTTATTTATTAATTTTTACACGCCTAAGGTTATGTGGTTGTCTAGGCTTGTTTGTTTATCTATAAATTATTTTATTAATATTTATGCCCAGTGTTATGGGGTTGTAGGCTTATTGATTTATTTGTTTATTTATAAATTATTTTATTCATATTTACGCCCAGCGTTATGGGGTTGTAGGCTTGTTGGTTTAATGGTTTATTTATAAATTTATTTATTCATATTCATGCCCAGCGTTATGGGGTTGTAGGCTTGTTGGTTTATTTGTTTATTTATAATTTTATTTATTAATTTTTTCCCCCAGCGTTATGGGGTTGTAGGCTTGTTGGTTTATTTGTTTAATTATAAATTTATTAATTTTTTTTTACACGCCTAAGGTTATGTGGTTGTACAGGCTTGTTTGTTTATTTATGAATAATTTAATTATTTTTTCGCCCAGCGTTATGGGGTTGTAGGCTTGTTGGTTTAATGGTTTATTTATAAATTTATTTATTCATATTCATGCCCAGCGTTATGGGGTTGTAGGCTTGTTGGTTTATTTGTTTATTTATAATTTTATTTATTAATTTTTTCCCCCAGCGTTATGGGGTTGTAGGCTTGTTGGTTTATTTGTTTAATTATAAATTTATTAATTTTTTTTTACACGCCTAAGGTTATGTGGTTGTACAGGCTTGTTTGTTTATTTATGAATAATTTTATTATTTTTTCGCCCAGCGTTATGGGGTTGTAGGCTTGTTGGTTTATTTGTTTATTTATAAATTTATTTATTCATATTTACGCCCAGCGTTATAGGGTTGTAGGCTTGTTGGTTTAATGGTTTATTTATAAATTTATTTATTCATATTTATGCCCAGCGTTATGGGGTTGTAGGCTTGTTGATTTATTTGTTTATTTATAAATTATTTTATTCATATTTACGCCCAGCGTTATGGGGTTGTAGGCTTGTTGGTTTAATGGTTTATTTATAAATTTATTTATTCATATTTACGCCCAGCGTTATGGGGTTGTAGGCTTGTTGGTTTAATGGTTTATTTATAAATTTATTTATTCATATTCATGCCCAGCGTTATGGGGTTGTAGGCTTGTTGGTTTATTTGTTTATTTATATTTTTATTTATTAATTTTTTCCCCCAGCGTTATGGGGTTGTAGGCTTGTTGGTTTATTTGTTTAATTATAAATTTATTAATTTTTTTTTACACGCCTAAGGTTATGTGGTTGTATAGGCTTGTTTGTTTATTTATGAATAATTTTATTATTTTTTTCGCCCAGCGTTATGGGGTTGTAGGCTTGTTGGTTTATTTGTTTATTTATAAATTTATTTATTAATTTTTTTCGCCTAGCGTTATGGGGTTGTAGGCTTGTTGGTTTTATGGTTTATTTATAAATATATTTATTAATTTTTTGGCCCAGCGTTATGGGGTTGTAGGCTGGTTGGTTTATTTGTTTATTTATAAATTTATTTATTAATTTTTTCGCCCAGCGTTATGGGGTTGTAGGCTTGTTGGTTTATTTGTTTATTTATAATTTTATTTATTAATTTTTTCCCCCAGCGTTATGGGGTTGTAGGCTTGTTGGTTTATTTGTTTAATTATAAATTTATTAATTTTTTTTTACACGCCTAAGGTTATGTGGTTGTACAGGCTTGTTTGTTTATTTATGAATAATTTTATTATTTTTTCGCCCAGCGTTATGGGGTTGTAGGCTTGTTGGTTTATTTGTTTATTTATAAATTTATTTATTCATATTTACGCCCAGCGTTATGGGGTTGTAGGCTTGTTGGTTTAATGGTTTATTTATAAATTTATTTATTCATATTTATGCCCAGCGTTATGGGGTTGTAGGCTTGTTGATTTATTTGTTTATTTATAAATTATTTTATTCATATTTACGCCCAGCGTTATGGGGTTGTAGGCTTGTTGGTTTAATGGTTTATTTATAAATTTATTTATTCATATTTACGCCCAGCGTTATGGGGTTGTAGGCTTGTTGGTTTAATGGTTTATTTATAAATTTATTTATTCATATTCATGCCCAGCGTTATGGGGTTGTAGGCTTGTTGGTTTATTTGTTTATTTATAATTTTATTTATTAATTTTTTCCCCCAGCGTTATGGGGTTGTAGGCTTGTTGGTTTATTTGTTTAATTATAAATTTATTAATTTTTTTTTACACGCCTAAGGTTATGTGGTTGTATAGGCTTGTTTGTTTATTTATGAATAATTTTATTATTTTTTTCGCCCAGCGTTATGGGGTTGTAGGCTTGTTGGTTTATTTGTTTATTTATAAATTTATTTATTAATTTTTTTCGCCTAGCGTTATGGGGTTGTAGGCTTGTTGGTTTTATGGTTTATTTATAAATATATTTATTAATTTTTTGGCCCAGCGTTATGGGGTTGTAGGCTGGTTGGTTTATTTGTTTATTTATAAATTTATTTATTAATTTTTTCGCCCAGCGTTATGGGGTTGTAGGCTTGTTGGTTTATTTGTTTATTTGTAAATTTATTTATTAATTTTTTGCCCAGCGTTATGGGATTGTTGGCTTGTTGGTTTATTTGTTTATTTATAAATTATTTTATTCATATTTACGCCCAGCGTTATGGGGTTGTAGGCTTGTTGGTTTAATGGTTTATTTATAAATTTATTTATTCATATTTATGCCCAGCGTTATGGGGTTGTAGGCTTGTTGGTTTATTTGTTTATTTATTAATTTTTTCGCCTAGCGTTATGGGATTGTTGGCTTGTTGGTTTATTTGTTTATTTATAAATTTATTTATTAATTTTTTTCGCCCAGCGTTATGGGGTTGTAGGCTTGTTGGTTTAATGGTTTATTTATAAATATATTTATTAATTTTTTCGCCCAGCGTTATGGGATTGTTGGCTTGTTGGTTTATTTGTTTATTTATGAATTTATTTATCAATTTTTTCGCCTAGGCTTATGGGGTTGTAGACTTGTTGGTTTATTTGTTTATTTATTAATTTTTTCGCCCAGCGTTATGGGGTTGTAGGCTTGATGGTCTTATGGTTTATTTATAAATATATTTATTAATTTTTTGGCCCAGCGTTATGGGGTTGTAGGCTTGTTGGTTTATTTGTTTATTTTTAAATTTATTTATTTATTTTTACACGCCTAAAGTTATGTGGTTGTATAGGCTTGTTTGTTTATTTATAAATTATTTTATTAATATTTATGCCCAGCGTTATGGGGTTGTAGGCTCGTGGGTTTTTTTTAATTTAATTTTTCTGTGCTACTACTGCCCCGAAATTTCAAATTTTTGTTACATTCCCGCCATTCGGAATTCTGCCACTTTCGAGAGGCCTGTTCACTCTCATGAAGTGAAAGTAGATATAGTTTGTCTTACTTTAAAATCATATTCAAAGAATTTATAATTGATTATTTTTATAAAAAAAAAAAAAAGGTCATTTTTTCCCGTTGATCTTAGAAGAAAAAACAGAAATTATAAACTTAACTTCAAAACAATGACTTTAATTAGACAATAATTTCATTCAAATGAAACATCATTTTAGACTTTAAGTAACAAAATAATTGTTAAATATCAATAGTAAGATAAGATCTGGATTTGGACGCGCGAAGCGCGTTAGTCTCTTAAAAAAGAGACCCCAAATAAGTGAAGCCTCATCGCATGCGCAGTATGATCGCGATAGCAGATGATGGATTGGTTGATTCAACATTCAACTCTGGCTAGCGCATGCGCATTATGATCGCGATAACACGCAGTTGTCACACGGTAACTTTTAAATTTATATTTTGATTTCTATAAATGTAAATAAAAGTCAAAATATTGGTTTTTAATATGTGGCGCGAGAAGAGCGTTAATGTTTTTTTTATTTTTAAAAATATTACATACATGATGATTAATTTTATTTGAAAAGTCAATCAATGGGGAGGATAAACAACTTTAAAAGTGTATCAATAGGCAGGATAAAAAAAAAAAAGGTTTTGCCAAGCCTGATCAAAATTGGAGTACAAAAGGTAAAATAAGATAAAGATTGCATTATGTCCACTACGCGCACGCCCGGAATGCTGAAAAGATTTAATAAATTATTGACATTTAATTTCCTAGAATCATATTCGAAAAATCATATTCATAGAATTTGAAATTGATTATTTTTATTTAAAAAAAAAGAAAAAGTCATTTTTTTCCGTTGATCTTAGAAGAAAAAACAGAAATTATAAACTTAACTACAAAACAATGACTTTAATTAGACAATAATTTCATTCAAATGAAACATCATTTTAGACTTTAAGTAACAAAATAATTTTTAAATATCAATAGTAAGATAAGATCTGGATTTGGACGCGCGAAGCGCGTTAGTCTCTTAAAAAAGAGACTTCAAATAAGTGAAGCCTCATCGCATGTGCAGTATGATCGCGATATCAGATGATGGATTGGTTGATTCAACATTCAACTCTGGCTATCGCATGTGCATTATGATCGCGATAACACGCAGTTATCACACGGTAACTTTTAAATTTATATTTTGATTTTTGTAAATGTAAATAAAAGTAAAAATATTGGTTTTTAATATGTGGCGCGAGAAGAGCGTTAATGTTTTTTTTATTTTTAAAAATATTACATACATGATGATTAATTTTATTTGAAAAGTCAATCAATGGGGAGGATAAATATCTTTAAAAGTGTATCAATAGGCAGGATAAAAAAAAAAAAGGTTTTTCCAAGCCTGATCAAAATTGAAGTACAAAAGGTAAAATAAGATAAAGATTGCATTATGTCCACTACGCGCACGGCCGGAATGCTGAAAAGATTTAATAAATTATTGACATTTAATTTCCTAGAATCATATTCGAAAAATCATATTCAAAGAATTTGAAATTGATTATTTTTATATAAAAAAAAAAAAAAAAGTCATTTTTTTCCGTTGATCTTAGAAGAAAAAACAGAAATTATAAACTTAACTACAAAACAATGACTTTAATTAGACAATAATTTCATTCAAATGAAACATCATTTTAGACTTTAAGTAACAAAATAATTTTTAAATATCAATAGTAAGATAAGATCTGGATTTGGACGCGCGAAGCGCGTTAGTCTCTTAAAAAAGAGACCCCAAATAAGTGAAGCCTCATCGCATGCGCAGTATGATCGCGATATCAGATGATGGATTGGTTGATTCAACATTCAACTCTGGCTATCGCATGCGCATTATGATCGCGATAACAGGCAGTTATCACACGGTAACTTTTAAATTTATATTTTGATTTTTGTAAATGTAAATAAAAGTAAAAATATTGGTTTTTAATATGTGGCGCGAGAAGAGCGTTAATGTTTTTTTTATTTTTAAAAATATTACATACATGATGATTAATTTTATTTGAAAAGTCAATCAATGGGGAGGATAAACAACTTTAAAAGTGTATCAATAGGCAGGATAAAAAAAAAAAAGGTTTTGCCAAGCCTGATCAAAATTGGAGTACAAAAGGTAAAATAAGATAAAGATTGCATTATGTCCACTACGCGCACGCCCGGAATGCTGAAAAGATTTAATAAATTATTGACATTTAATTTCCTAGAATCATATTCGAAAAATCATATTCATAGAATTTGAAATTGATTATTTTTATTTAAAAAAAAAGAAAAAGTCATTTTTTTCCGTTGATCTTAGAAGAAAAAACAGAAATTATAAACTTAACTACAAAACAATGACTTTAATTAGACAATAATTTCATTCAAATGAAACATCATTTTAGACTTTAAGTAACAAAATAATTTTTAAATATCAATAGTAAGATAAGATCTGGATTTGGACGCGCGAAGCGCGTTAGTCTCTTAAAAAAGAGACTTCAAATAAGTGAAGCCTCATCGCATGTGCAGTATGATCGCGATATCAGATGATGGATTGGTTGATTCAACATTCAACTCTGGCTATCGCATGTGCATTATGATCGCGATAACACGCAGTTATCACACGGTAACTTTTAAATTTATATTTTGATTTTTGTAAATGTAAATAAAAGTAAAAATATTGGTTTTTAATATGTGGCGCGAGAAGAGCGTTAATGTTTTTTTTATTTTTAAAAATATTACATACATGATGATTAATTTTATTTGAAAAGTCAATCAATGGGGAGGATAAATATCTTTAAAAGTGTATCAATAGGCAGGATAAAAAAAAAAAAGGTTTTTCCAAGCCTGATCAAAATTGAAGTACAAAAGGTAAAATAAGATAAAGATTGCATTATGTCCACTACGCGCACGGCCGGAATGCTGAAAAGATTTAATAAATTATTGACATTTAATTTCCTAGAATCATATTCGAAAAATCATATTCAAAGAATTTGAAATTGATTATTTTTATATAAAAAAAAAAAAAAAAGTCATTTTTTTCCGTTGATCTTAGAAGAAAAAACAGAAATTATAAACTTAACTACAAAACAATGACTTTAATTAGACAATAATTTCATTCAAATGAAACATCATTTTAGACTTTAAGTAACAAAATAATTTTTAAATATCAATAGTAAGATAAGATCTGGATTTGGACGCGCGAAGCGCGTTAGTCTCTTAAAAAAGAGACCCCAAATAAGTGAAGCCTCATCGCATGCGCAGTATGATCGCGATATCAGATGATGGATTGGTTGATTCAACATTCAACTCTGGCTATCGCATGCGCATTATGATCGCGATAACAGGCAGTTATCACACGGTAACTTTTAAATTTATATTTTGATTTTTGTAAATGTAAATAAAAGTAAAAATATTGGTTTTTAATATGTGGCGCGAGAAGAGCGTTAATGTTTTTTTTATTTTTAAAAATATTACATACATGATGATTAATTTTATTTGAAAAGTCAATCAATGGGGAGGATGAATATCTTTAAAAGTGTATCAATAGGCAGGATAAAAAAAAAAAAAGTTTTTCCAAGCCTGATCAAAATTGAAGTACAAAAGGTAAAATAAGATAAAGATTGCATTATGTCCACTACGCGCACGGCCGGAATGCTGAAAAGATTTAATAAATTATTGACATTTAATTTCCTAGAATCATATTCGAAAAATCATATTTAAAGAATTTGAAATTGATTATTTTTATTTAAAAAAAAAGAAAAAGTCATTTTTTTCCGTTGATCTTAGAAGAAAAAACAGAAATTATAAACTTAAATACAAAACAATGACTTTAATTAGACAATAATTTCATTCAAATGAAACATCATTTTAGACTTTAAGTAACGAAATAATTTTTAAATATCAATAGTAAAAGATCTGGATTTGGACGCGCGTTAGTTGGCCCTAGTACTGTCGAAAAAATGCAGCCGTTTTGTGAATTTTGATCGGATCGATTTATGATTAATATCAAAATAATCATTGAATTTTTTGCTTTTTTTTGTTCGATTAAGTTTTTTTAAAAATCAAAGTATTTTTTTAAATACTTTAACCCAAACTCTTATGGAAATCAAGCAATTTTTTTCTTTGATAGTTTGTCACTCTTCCAAAAATTCAGAGATCATTAAAAGAATTATTGGGATTTGTAGATTTAAGCTCGAAGAAGATTTTAAGATTTTTTTTTATTTCCGACCATTTGAAAAAGATAAAGAAAAACGAGCGCGCAGCGGTTAAATTCATTGCGCGTTGGAACAAGAAATGCTCTAACTTTTTTCTACTGCATAATTTGATCTAAAAATTTGTACACAATATCTTTAGGCCTTAATTTTTAATGTGAGATTAAAAAAGTTAACGTTTTTAAACTTTTGTCGCAGAGTTTTGTAAATTCAAAATTTGGTTATGTTTTCGTGATTTTTCCTCATTTTTTTTAAATATTTTTAAAAGATAAAATTAATACTACATGGAATTATAGACTTTTAACTATGTTGTGTAAAATTTTCAGAATGATTCATTTATTAGGGTCAAAGTACTGATGAGTTGAAAATAAAATCGTTTAGTCCGGCGCTGCGGTGCCCTAATTTAAGTATTCCTTCACCTCTATGCTAAAAAAACATGTAAAATTAAAGTAAATTTCAGAATTAATCTCTGACTGTGAAACCTACGTCACGCAAAATAATTTGCAATAACTCGAAAGGAATACATTGGTCGCGTTTGATTATACTGCGAATCGTTCGATTCGGTTCGGTTTTCCCGGCGTTTCGCTAATCCAAGCGTTCTCGAAAAATATTATGAATGAGCGGAACGATGCCAAAACCGAACCGAACGGTTCGCTGTATAATCAAACGAGAACATTATTTTTATTCAGAATTTGATATGTATTTAGCTTTAGAAGTCTAAAGTAAATGTGCGCAGTACTAATTCTTGAAAATAGCTAGTTTTCCTTAAAATTTTTATAAATCACAGCTGTTCGTTAGTACGTTCCGATTTTTGAAATGTACGTCACTGACACTTTTTCAATTTTCATTTTGTTACAACTTGTCCAATTGACTTGAAATTCAAAGTGATGAATTATGTAAATTAAACTTTATCTCTAAGTATAACAATATTAATTTAGAATTTCAGTCTTCGAGAAATAAAATTTTAAAAGTGTCAAAGTGAAACGTACGTCACGAATATAATTGCTTATGTATAGTAAAGATTTTTTTTTTTTTAAAGTAATGATGCTCTTTGGAGGAAAAAAAGTTAAGGAAGTTTACGTCAGAGCTACATATTTATGTGTATACACCGGGAAATTTGGGGCTGCCATAAACTTTGGAGCAGTACTGTATTTTCTTGAATTGTTATTATGTTAATACTGATAGCTTTTTATTAATTCTTATCATATTTATATTGATGGTAGGAATGTTGATACACTATTGATTTTTATAATTAACACCTACATTTTCCAAAAATTAATATCAATCATCAAATTAAATGAATTAAGTGTAACAACGAAACTGAAAAAAGCTAGTTGAGTAATTCGTAAGCTCTAGACTTTTTAAAAATTGCATGGCATTTCATAGCATAATTAACTCCATACATAAAAAGCGATGTATTAGAATGTTCTGAAAAATTTGTCGTTTGGTGTCGCTAGTATAAACTTGACTTGGCTCCAGCAGTTTGGAATGGGTGCAGATGTTTGAGTGTGTTTGTTGGTGTGGAACCTCTTACCGATATACACAGTCAAGCGTATGCTTCCATGCCAAACTGCTGGAGCCGAGTCAAGTTTACACTAGCGACACCAAACGACAAATTTTTCAGAACGTCCTAATAATTTAAAAATAATCTAAAAATGATTAATGATACTTACTTGACAATCTCTTTTGAGTCTGTGAGGTACGAGTATAACCCATTCATTAAGCTTTCCACAAGTTCTAAGAGGTTTATTACGAAGATCATTAGTCCAATTTGCGTTATGCTGAACTTCAGACCATGTCTCGCGACCATATATAATTGTATCAGCTGGTAACACACGAGCTGGAATTTCTACAAGTTGTCTATCCAGGGTCAAGTTCCAACTTGTTAATTCGTCTACTACATTTTGAACACTATGCAAACGTTCATTAAATTTCATTAATTTTTTAATTCTATCAGCCGGTGAAACTCGTGTATGTTGTGCTAGTGCACTCATTAATCTGAAGTTGTTCCTCATAGAATCAGTCAATCCTAATAAAAATTCACTATAATATCTAACAGATTCATAGAGAGATGATTAAAAACTACTATTAAAAAATACCTGTGCTTCTGCAAAGTTCGGGTACTAAATAAACAAGCTCTGCCTGACCTGCTCTACGATCTCGAGGTTTAGAGCGTGAAACCAAAAGTGGTTGTCTTACATCTCGAATACGAAGTTTATACTTCAATTCATAGTATGCACAGTAAGAGATTTCTTCACCATTTCTTTTTCTAAATGTAGATTTAGGAGTGACTGTATAATCTACATCATCAATCCTATATGTGTTATTGTTGTAGTCTGTTAAAACAACTACTCCTATTACTTGTTTTGAAAAAGACTCCTGAAACAATACTGTTTATATTTTCAACTCACAATAAGATTTTGATGCCGTTTAATAAGGTAAAATACCCAAAAGTGAAACAGAGCGAAAAATACTCCAGAAGTGAAACAGTTTACTAAAACAATAATAATTCAATTAAAAACAATTCTAGACAGCACAAAAAAAATCATATGCAATCTTAAATAGTGTAGCTTCAAGACCTATTAATTTTTTTTAAGAGTCATTCGTTTATATGTTTGTCAAAAATCAAACAAAATTGAGGTTATTTAACTCTTTGACGGGGTTGATTTCATTCCGAAATCTCACCAAACTCTCGTTTGAGAATGAGACTTTCAATCGTCTTTATTTATTATTAATTAAACTGCTACTATTCCAAGACTATTTAAAGTGATAGATACAGTTCTTGAGTTGATATTACCACCAAAATTTTACTTCAAGTCATAAAATTTATTTCTATTCGTTATTTATGAGGGGTCCAATTGTGAAACAAAATGGACCAAAAGTGAAATATTTTGAATATTTTTGATCTCACTTCTGGGTCCGCAAAAAGTCAAAAAATCTCTACTCGGTCCAGAAGTGAAACACTTTTTAATTAGTTATTTTTCAGTCAAAACTATCTTAAATTAAAAAAAAAAAAGTTTGTATCCTACATTTTCAATACTGAGCTACTGATTTTTCAGAAATTTCGTGAACTTGTGTGAAAAACGGTGCCTAGAAACAGTGTCAGACTAACCTAACCTCTAAAGTTGTTTATTGTACAAGTACATGAAAATTTTGTACTCAATCATGATCAACATACTTATTCATTTTAAAAACAGCAATTGAGTAGTAATTTAATATCAATGTTTTTTTCAACTTGAAGTGCAGTTTTTAGCATTAATTATATTACTTATCGTACTATATTATATAGTTGTTTTTCCTCTCTCACGCCCCCCCCCCCCCACGCCCCAGGCCTCTCAAAAAAGTGCTTAACTAACCGTAAAAGTGTACCGAAATATGCTTATTTCTATGAGTTTTGAATTGTCCTATGATTTTCCAATCACGCCCCCCGCCCGCCCTTTTTTTTCCCCGCCCCCCATTTTTAATGTTTTGTTACAAGTTTTGTAAAAAAGAATTATTAAATTAAGAAAATAAATGATATAATTAAACTATATAAACTCACGAATCATTAAGGTTCCCTTTTGCTCGAAGATTTCGAAATGAGTGACGATTCGATTTCGGATTAAAACTTGTGCGCTAAAGATTTGAGCAAATGAATTTCGTTTATTCATTTTGCAAGGTAGGCTGGTACTTGGAATAATATATCAATAGATATAGTTAAAAACTATTTTTTGGTTTGGGAAAATTTAAATATACCCTGGTCTAGTGGGTTAATTGCTTATCAAATAGTGTGAGTGATATGGGTTCGATTCCTCACTGTTAAAAAAAAAAAAAAAAAATCAAACTCTCTTTAAAAGATTTGTGCAAATTCTTAATTTTTTTTTTTTAAATATAATAAAAAAATTTTTTTTAAATATAATAAAAAGTTCTCTCAATTACATAATAAATAATTTGAAAATATTACAAAATAATACGTATTATTACATTGAAACATCTTAATCATATTGTATTTGTCTGCTCTACTGAAACCTCTAAATTCTGAAAATCTTTTGAAAAAAAAAAAAAAAAAAATCCAACTGAAAGAATTCATAAAAAAAAAAAAAAATGCAGCAAAAAATTGAGTTTTTTTTTTAATTTGTTAATTAACAATTGAAAATGACATTTTTCATTTTTTTAAACTACACCATCGTGTAGAGCATACCCGAAAATAGCTGTATATGGTCTTTTTGAAAATATTTTTTATCATTTTCATCAAAATTCCAGAGCTCAAAGTACAAGAAAAATTTAAAAAATCCTGGGACTTAATGGGTTAAGCAATAAAAAGAAAGTTTAAAAGTAAAATAGAAATGGGTTATTTGGTTTATTTAAATAATAATAATAAAATTGAGTTATTTTAAGGTATGCAAGTACACGCATTCATCTTATATCACGCGCGCACTCGATTGCCTCCGCAGTCCGCTCCCTCCGCACTTTTTTCTAGGCATATAGCGTTAATTACAAGTTATCAGCTATGTATCTACAGAAGAAATTAAAAAAGTAACTACGAAGCATTAAAAAAATTAACTTATATCCAAAGAAAAAAAGAGAGAACCCAAAAAGAATTTTAGCATTTTATTCGTGATGTGATTGGTTAAAGAACAAAATTTAAAATTTTTATTTTTATTTTTAATTTTTATATTACAATTCAATTAAAACATCTAGAGAATAGATTTGATGAAAAAATAATTATGTAATCAAGTGTTCGAAATTATCCGATTATAATCATGAAAATAATAATTATTAGTATACAAACTGAAACAAAACCAATGAATCTATAACCACAAAAGTTTAAATGAATATGAACTCTGAACGTAGCGCAAAGGTAAAGGGTATATATAACTTATTGTCGATTAATTTAGATGAAGCTTCGACAAAACTTGTTTTAGATAATATAATACAATTGTGCGTGCGCTTCGCTTAGAGAGCTTCAAGGTTTGGCAAGAGGGTAGGTACATCGGTAGATTCAAAAGTGGGTAAGTGTTTACCTACAAAGGTTTGTACAGGATCGAAAACAATAGTATAAAACATGTTAGTTTCAGGGTTAGATGTTGAAAAAAAAAAAAAAAGATCCTGGGTAAGAGCTTAGTTATAAAAAGCAGTAAGTGCAACGGTAAGAACAAGGGTAATTACAAGGGTTTGGAGTAAGATGAAAGGTGAGAACAAAGGTAGGCACGAAATAAGGTGCAGGTGTAGTCACAAGCTATAAAAGTAGAAACAATGGTATGTATCAGAGTAGGTACAGAGGTAGACACAAGAGTATGTGTATAAGCGTAGGTACAAGTGTAGATTCAAGCATAAAATTCTGGGGGGTTGGCGAGCGAAGCGAGCAGGGGGGTACCCCCCCTAGTATATATATATTTCTGACTATAAATTTTATATTACCTTAGAAATTTAATTTATTTTACAAAAATTATACATAAATATTTTCTAAATTTATAAATAAGTGAATTAATTATTTAACTTCAATATACTTTATTATATTTAGCCCTGAATGTATTACATTTTAGCTTGATGATCAGTGTACGCACCCACGTTTCACTTTTGGGTACAGTTCGTATTTTTTCACGCATTTTGCACGTTTCACTTTTGGGGTACTTTTCCAAACGTTGTTTCACTTTTGGTCCAAATCAAGGTGTTTTTAATTGTTTTTTTTTATAATTTTTTGGCGCAACTAATCCATATAATATTTATAAAAATAAAAAGCTGACATCGTCTGGTTTACGAGAATATTTTTCTTTTTGGGTAAATGTTTACAGTTTTTTTATAAAACTCAAATTACTCCCGATTTCCCCTCGAGCGTTTCACTATTGGGTATTTTACCTTAGTTAGCAAGTGTAAACTTACCTTATAAGTTTGATTGTTGCTTTCATAACACTCCGCAAGAATGTCGAGGAGCGTTTCATCACGCATAACTTTATGAGTTATTTCTGCACACATTAATATATCTTTTTCGTGCTGACGGATAGAGGTATCATATCCAGGCCAAACATCAAGTTTCCATTCACGAACTTGAAGCTATTAAAATTTTTTTACGTAAGTTAGTACACGGAAAAAAAAGTATGGCAGTTAGTCCCATTTATTCAAAGCAATTTTTCAGATGACGATTCAATAGAACTTTTCCATTGATTCAATGGAAAAAGTCAATGAACAGTTGCTATATTGAAATAAAATATAATCAATTCATATACAGGTTATAATGTACTTTGTGCTTGATAACTTGGTGCAATAATTTTTACAGTCAAACTTTTTAAGCTCTTGAAAATTTAAAAAATTTGATTTTCTTTTTGTCAATGGACATTTTCCATTGAATCAATGGAAATTTCATTTTAATCGTCACCTGAAAAATTGCTTTGAATAAATGGGAGTAACTGATATACTTTTTTTTGTATATAAGAATATAACGCTTATGCTGAAAACTTGACTAAATTGTATTATTTTTTTTTTCAAAAAAAATTATCATGACATTTTGTATACAACATAAAAACTTATGAAGATTTTGAATAATTGGGTAAATTTTGATATTTTTGATAGAGTTTAATTTTAAAAATATCGATACCTACACGGACAGAAAAAAAATAGGAATTTACTGTGGTAAGCTAACACGAAAAAATCGTGTGTTAACCTTACGCAGAAAAAATCCTAAGCGCTACTGTAGCCGAACCAATCAGGCAATCAGGTGTGACCAGAGTGATTTTGATTGGCTCTCTTACAGTAGCGCTTAGGATTTTTTCTGCGTAAGGTTCACACACGATTTTTTCGTGTTAGCTTACCACAGTAAATTCCTGTTTTTTTTCTGTCCGTGTATACATAAGCTTTAACAAATTTAACATAAAAATTTATGTCACTGTAAATTTGAGACTGGTAGTATTTGGGTGTTACTAATAAATTAATAAAATATTAATAATAAAAAGGATATTTTAACTTTACATATAATGCTTGGTTGCCACAATCTTACATGAACTTTTTTGGGTTTATATATGAACATTATGAACTTCTGAATGTCTGAGATCAATGCTCTTAATTAAGGATGTTTGGTACTTTCGAAAAAATGCAGCCGTTTTGTCAATTTTGATCGGATAGATTTATGATTGATATCAAAATAATCATTGAATTTTTTGCCTTTTTTGTTCGATTTAGTTTTTTTAAAAATCAAAGTATTTTTTTAAATACTTTAACCCAAACTCTTATGAAAATCAAGCAATTTTTTTCTTTGATCGTTTGTCACTCTTCCAAAAATACAGAGATCATTAAAAGAATTATTGGGATTTGTAGATTTCAGCTCGAAGAAGATTTTAAGATTTTTTTTATAATACCTTTACGACCATTTGAAAAAGATAACAAAGAAAAACAAGCGCGCAGCGGTTAAATTCAATGCGCGACTGAACAAGAAATGCTCTAACTTTTTTTCTACTGCATAATTTGATCTAAAAATTTGTACACAATGTTTTTAGGTCTTAATTTTTAATGTGAGATTAAAAAAGTTAACGTTTTTAAACTTTTGTCGCAGAGTTTTGTAAATTGAAAATTAGGTTATGTTTTCGTGATTTTTCCTAATTTTTTAAAATATTCTTCAATCATTAAATTAATACTACATGAAAGAAGAGACTTTCAACTTTGTTGTGTAAAATTTTCATAATGATTCTTTCATTAGGGTCAAAGTACTGATGAGTTGAAAATAAAATCGTCTAGTCCGGCGCTGCGGTGCCCGTCCCCTCCCCTCTTTTCCCCTCACGAAAGTACCAAACATCCTTAAAACTTTAAAATTGATTTTTCAGAGTTCCTCTTGAAAATTTAGATTAGATTGAATTAGTATAAAAATTTTCTATAAATTTTGGATTTTTATTTTTGGTTAAAGGATTTCAATTTGGTTTAAGGTTACATAAAAGAATGGAAGTGTCAAGACACAATAAAATAAATATTAGAAAATTTTCAGTAAAAATAAAAAAATTGTTAAAATCAAAATTCATAAAAGTTTTTTAAAAGTAGTAGTAGTTAGTGTAATTATTATTATTGCTTCTGTAATTATAAAAACCATTAATGATAATTATGTGTATAATTATTTGCAGTATAAATTTATATTTTTATTTTTGATTAATTGCACTGCATTTATTATGGTTGCATAATAATAACATTAAATGTCATTATTATTATTTTAAATCAAAATAAGGAAAGAAATTTATTGATTACTTGTCAATGGACTTAAACTAAAGACCACTTTTCAAATTTACAAAAAATGAATGAAGTATACAAATCATGAGCATTTAAATAATTTATATCTGATATTTCAAACACTGTTTTTTGAAAAAAAGATATATGAACTTGCCTTGTTGTGTGGATCAAAATAATTCCGACCAACCAAACGTAAATCCAAATAATCTAAACATTTTCTCATGATAATGTTGAAAAATTGGATGTAATGATGATCTCCTCGATTCATGTCTCCCACTCTTTTGATGGTGATAGATATCATTTCACTATCCCCTCTTCTTTCAGCATGAAGCTCAAGAGGCTACAATACAAATTTTGATAAATGAGAATTTGTTTGTAAAAATAAATAACTTTATCATTAAAATTTACTTCTGGTAATCTTTGACTTGTATATAAGACTGATCCATCAAAAATGTAAGCTCCAAGTTGCTCTCTGCACTGTCTTAGAAGCCCTTTTCTAACAGCAGTTCGATCTTCTGAAGGTGAAAAATCAACTGAATATTGGAATAGACACCAATCAGTGGTACTTAACAGTTTAAAGTAGTTTGCTTGCAAAGTAACTCTTTTTCCATGTCCACCTTGAAAAAATTATTTTGTTATGTATGATATATATATATATATATGTGTGTGTGTGTGTGTGTGTGTGTGTGTGTGTGTGTGTGTGTGTGTATGTATATATAATTTGTTATATATGACACTTCTGTTAATTGCATTAATTAATTAAATACAGATTTTCAATTTGTAAAGGAAACCAGGTACCTTGTTTTGTAGTAAGCTGTCTGGGTCTTGTGATAAGATCAACTGGTAAAACTCTTCGACCTCTCATTGAACCTCTGCCTAGAGAGGTAAAATCTCCTCCAGTTGAACCTATTCAAATATAAAAATCAACAGTTACTGAAGCAAAAATTTTGAACAGATCAATAACTAAATTTTCAGCTATTTTATGTTCTGTGATAAATAATGTTCAAAATTGTTTTCAATAAAATTTATAAAAATATAAAAAATACATGAAAAATAATGAACAAAAATTCACCAATTTTTTGAAGAAGAAACTGAAGTGTTAGATAATTAATAATTTGAATTAACATTACAATATATGAATATAAGAATTTCAGTGATTCTAGTGTTTTATTATCTTTATTTTTATTAATTTAATTATAAAACTATATTTAAAATTAAAATTTTATATTTTTAAATTCTATTTTAGACGATGCGAGCCGCTTGCTGCAAGCCTGTCAAGCTGCTCCTTCACCAATCGAAGCGTTGGTTCTTTGCGCAAAGTAACAATAACGATAGTAAGAACTATTATTCTCAATTATCATTTTAATTATTATTAATTATTATTAATTATATAATAATTAATAATAATTAATTAATATAAGTTAGAAATTGCATAAATTAATGAATTTAAATATAATAAAAATCAATTAACAGAATATGTTTATTAATATGTTTACACATCATTTTGTATCACAAAATCAAAGCGTTCATACGTGAAATGTTAAGAATGTTTGGTACTTACGGAAAAATGTAGCCATTTTGTCAATTTTTATCGAATCTTTTAATAATTTATATCAAAATAAACGTTGGAACAAAATAATTTAAAAAAAATAGTTGTTTAAATAATTGAACAATCAATCTTATAAAAACTAAGCATTTTATTTATTGAATGAAATAATTTTTGAATTCTAACTTTAAAAAATATTAAAACTTCCTATGAAGTATCACCTAAATTAACTCACAGTTTTTCAACGATCTCTGCATTTTCGAGAGAGTTACAAGTAATAAAGAAAAAAAAAAAATGCTTAATTGTTTAAACAAATACTTCAATTTTTTTTAAAACTAAAACGGAGAAAACTCCAACGTTTATTTTGGTATAAATTATTAGAAGATTCGATTAAAATTGTCAAATCAGCTGCAATTTTTCGTAAGTAACAAACATCCTTAATAACTATATCTAATAAATCGTTCTTTTAAAATTTATTTACATATTTATAATCAATACTTTTTTATACTTTTCTAAACTATTTTCCTAAGTATTTTTTTAACTTCTTCAATATTTTTTACTTTGAATTTAAGATATTACTTATATTAAGTGAAAAAAGATGTTAGTTAATCTGTATTCTCATAATTTTGTATTACAAAGCACATAAACTGATATTCATATGTGTAAATAAAAAAAAAAATTAAAAGAATTTAAAAAAGTATTGATTATAATTATGTAATATAAATAAATTTTAAAAGATCAATTTGTTAGATATAGTTATTATTATTTCACATGTGAATGCTTTGATTTTGTGATACAAAATTTTATCGTAAAATTGATTAATTTAGCATTTTTCTAACTTGTATTAATTATTACATAATAAATAATATTTAATAATAATTAAAATGATAATTGAGAATGATAATGATTCTAACTATCATTATTGTTACTCTGTGCAAAGAACCAACGCTTCAATTGGTGAAGGAGCAGCATAGCAGGCCTGTATGGCCAGACTTGCATCGTTTCACATTTTTAAGAAAACTAGCTGCGAGTTATATTACTTCTTACATTACTCTATTCACAGCTGAGTTTACTTTGAAAAATTTATACTATTTAAAATTTGTAATTTGTTATTTAAGATGTTCAATTACACTATTTTATAAAAATTGAGTACCTCAACTCTATAGATATTATGCACAAGATAAATAAATAAATGAATATATTAAATTCACCAGTAACTGAAGTTGTATCCGAGGTGGTTTCAGAAAATGCGGATGATGATCTATGTTCGGATCTCATTTCTCCTCGAGCTGAAGTCTGTAAAAGTATAAATACAATAAGTAAAAAATAAATTATCTATACGTAAGGTTAGTTTTAAAAATACTGCATAAGATTCTAAGGGTACATTGGAAGATGTAGATGGCCTAGGATATGGAGGTTCACCAGGTCTTCTCGATGCATATAAATCAGATGGACCATGTTGAGAACTAGAAGGCCTAGATCTATCTCTATCATCTCTTCTTTCAGATGTATGTGATGATCGGCCACGAGCACGATCTCGACTCATAGGTCTTCCTGAGTCACTCATGTCGCTGTAATATCGTCTAAACATAAAAAGCTTGCATTACTAAACATGAACATTACCAAAACCAAATAAAATATGAAACTAATGAGATAATAATCAAACTAGACTTTCAAAGTTTTTACATTTACTTGGTGGAAACTTTGATTGAAATCCATAACAATTAACAAATACAAACAAATGTTTCTGATATTTACATATTTTGAATGAACACTAACTAACAATTTAACTCATTACAGTCATTAGTTTTTGCTTTAAAACAATAATATAATTAGATATGTATTTTTTAACAAAAAATATTTTTAGTAAACTTATTTACCATTTGATAAGAAAAGAAAACATTTTATAGTTATTTATAAACATAATAATTTAATAATTTGTACATATGTTGACTGCTGGATAATAATTCTCCTAAAGAGAAAATTTGTAAAGGGCAAGAGCCCGTGTATTTCAGTAAAATTAAATAAAATAATAGTAAAATTTAAAATAAAAAAATAACTTTCATGATAAAATACTTAAAAATATTCATGATTTACATTGTAATAAAAAGTTTTTAAATTTATACACAAAGTATTATGTAAAATGTAATAAATTGAATAGCATTCTTTGGAACCTAATTAATTCAAAATAGAAATCTACAATAGACAAAAATAAAATCTTTTATTGAATTAAGACAATTAAAAAATAATAATAATAGTGCAAATGTATCAATAAATTAATACAAATAAGACATTAAAAAAGGAGATAAGAATAAAAAACAAATCAAAACTGGGAGGACATTGTGGAATAGGTTTAAAAATTAACAGTAACTTCTGCAGAGTAGAAAAGAAAAAGTAAATAAATAAATTAATTAATAAAATACTTATTAGAAACATATTACAAACCGTTTGTCCGTTGGATATTTCGGCATGTTGAAGTTTAGGAAAAAAAAAAAAAAAAAAAAACCCGAGTTAATTGGCCAGCTATGTGAAATTATAGAGTTTAAAATAAACGATCGATAACATGCCGCAGCTACACGCGTGCCACAGGAAAAACAGTTTTGAAAAGATATAAAAAATAAAAGAATGCTTCCAGCACTGAGTGAGCTTTTGTAAACTAAGTTATAAATAAATGAAAGAAATGTACTGTTCTTGAACTCAGATCCGATAAACTGATGTCTAAAAATAAAACTTCAAAAGAAAAACAACACCGCAGGATGTTTAACAAAGGATACCATCGCAGCGATACAGGATAATCCTGCATGCCGATTGCCGATTGCCAAGCCGATGCGACCAGCAGGCAGAAGCACACGAGGTGAAAAACACTGTGTATTCGCTATGTGTACATGACTCTCAGCGATCGAGGTGGCGGTTTTTGTAAGTATCGACTTTAAAAACTCCCGTCTGATTTGCATGGAAGCTGAACAAACATATGTAACCTTCAAAAATCTTCAAAGTATCGCATGGTGCGCACAGTCGTGAAAAGGTGTTGAGCTTGAGCTCTCCCCTCCCTTGAAGGAAGTCCTTTCTCCCTATTTAGAGTTCAGACTCCTTTATGCTTTTCTTCCTTTACGAGTCCCCTTACTATGGGGCCCATAAGTAGGGTAACGTCTATACACTGTACATATGTACATATATAAAGTGGATGTGCATTCTTATAAGGATACGCGCTGTTTTCTGAATTGAGGCGACGAAGTCTTAACTCTAGAGGTATTTGTAGATTACGCAAAGGATGCACTATAAAATTTAAAAAAAAAATTGATATTTAAAATATTTCTTTTATGGTTGATATAGTTTCAATTCAAATTTAAAGAAATGAAGATGGCAACTTGTAACTCGTCAAAAAAAGCCGAATACACTTTTTTTTTTTAATATTTATTTATAGTCGCGACTTTTTATGCTCCGTATGGGCTTATTGACGACTTTGTCCCTACACTGCTTCGCATTAGCCCGTGGCCCATATGGACCATGTGGAGTACGGGAAACCCAGGGTATGTGCCTCATTCGAGTTAATCGTAAGATCAGCGCTGAACCGGCAGGCTCATTGGGACTTTTTATCCCACATATCGCCCCCAATCAGATAGTCTTGGATTAGACCAGTGCCGAAGCGAGTTTAGCTCATTGGGAAATTATGCCCCAAATATTGCCCCCAGTCGAGATAAACTTACGACCAGCGCTGAAATGATGGCCCCCGGTAAAACCGACTCCAAAGCAGTCGGGGTGAACGTAGGGATCGACATAACCGACGCAACGAACGAAGAAAATAATTCCAAGTTAGTTGCGCGGAGAATCGAACCCAAGACCCCTCGAACGACGTTATTTCAGAAGCGAGCACGCTAACCACTGACCCAACGACCGCTCAGCCGAACACACTTATTACAGCTACACTTTATTAACCCATTACCGCCCATGGAAAAATCAAAAGTGATATAAAAAAATCAACTGTTGGAAAACCTGTCTCATGAAAAAATAGTAGATACGTGTTTTTTCTTTTTTCAATTTTCATTGTTTAAACATTATTTATTTAAACAAATTCGTAAAAAAATTTAAATTTTTATAAACTAATAACGGCATTCGATTCTTTGACCAAAAATAAGGCGAAAGTCATCTAAGTAATTTTTTGATCAGACGCTTAGATCTTTTGCTACGAGCGCTCAAACATGTAAAAATATGGTTTTATAGTGGTGAGCTCCGAGGCGCCGCACCAAAGATACACTTTTACGAGTCAGAGCTCACCACTATAAATAGTATATTATAGTACGGGTGCGGCGTCGTCACCAGGGCTTATTTAAAGGCCCGAGTGCGTCGCGAAGCGATGCACGAGGTACTTTAAGAGCCCTGGTGACGAGCTGCACCAGTGCTATATACTATTTTATAGTACGAGTCACCGAAAACACCAATCAAAGTTTCGATTTTGAGGTTAGAGTGACCAGGAGTACTATAAACCATATTTTTACATGTTTGAGCGCTCGTAGCACAAGATCTAAGCGTCTGATCAAAAAATTACTTAGATGACTTTCGCCTTATTTTTGGTCAAAGAATCGAATGCCGCTATTAATTTATAAAATTTTAAAAAATTTTCCGAATTTGTTTAAATAAATAATGTTTAAACAATGAAAATTGAAAAAAGAAAAAATACGTATCTACTATTTTTTCATGAGACAGGTTTTCCAACAGTTAGTTTTTTTATATCACTTTTGATTTTTCCATGGGCGGTAATGGGTTAAGACACTTTTAACTGATTATTTTTTAACAACAATAACTATACGTTAAAATAAAAATTTTAATCAAATTTCAAAAACAAAATAATGAAACATCTGCTGAGCTAGTAAATTAATGAAATCATTTGTTCCAAGTTTTGTATTTTGAACAGAGAAAACTCGCAAAAACCGATACTTCGAATTAACTGTTCTCAGTCAGTAGTTGCGTCGAAAAACAGATTTTTCTTAGAAAAGAATTACTCGATGATAGCCGTTCTGAATAACGTTTTTTTTTTTTTTTTTTTTTTATTTAATTCTTTAACATAAGATTCTAATAACAATGGACATATAATTAACTCTGAAAAAGGGTTACTATCTGAATAAAGTCAGTAATATTTATAAACAAAGTATTCTTATTCACAGAGTTAAATAGAATAAAAAAAAAAAAATGAAAAAACTCAAAGATAAGTACATGAATATGAAATAAGTACCTATAAAAAAGGAAAAGGGAAAGAGGAAAATGCAACCGCGATTAATCTTACCTTGGACAGTGACCACAGTAATAGCAGAGCTACAGAAGCAGGTGTTTTAAAAAAAGCTTGACTAAAAATCGTCAAATTGAATAAAATAAAAAAGTAACTGCAATTAAAATGCCCTCGTACTTCGTAAACTAAAATCCAATGCACCAGGATTATAAATCGATACACCTAACTCGAAAGACGCACACAAAGGTAATGAAAGTTAGAGAGAGACAACCTGCGGTCAGGCTGCGAGTTGCGACTCCACTACAGGATTCCACGGCCGCTGGCCGCGCCGCTATGGTGGAGCCGCCGGCTGGACCTTTGCTTGTTTTTAACCGTTTACTCTTTTTTTAAAATTCTTGCAATTTTATTCAGGATTTTGTTTTTTTTTTTACAATTACACCAAACTAAACTATCTCTACATTCTGAAATAAGCGTGCTTTCTAAAATGAGGTATTTCGATGAAGTGAGTTTTACTACTGTTATTTTGATAATTAAAAATCATCGAAACTTCAGAATTTTTAATTTTAAAGTTTTCCCAATGAATTTATTTTTAAGTATAGCCGAAACCCGCGCCTTCGACTGCGGTTCATATGAATAGGTTTATTTTTTAGATAGGTGTAAGAATTAACGTGACCAAATTTCAGAAGGATTCAACACGGTTTTCGAGGAACAACGAGGTTTTCGAGATATTTTAATTCAAAGTTGGGCTAAAAGCGCTCTAAATCGGATGATTTAACATAGGCTCTTATGGGAGAACCATGTTGTTTTCATTTCACTGTAGTTTTTGAACCAGGATTTGAATCATCTTGAAATTTGGATATGTTATTTTTGAAGCCTTTACAAACAAATTGCAATAATTTTCAAACACTTTTTATGGGTTTTTAGACAATTTCAGCATTGTTTACCTTTTAAAAAGTCAGTAAAAAGTTTGCTGATTTTTCATAATTTTTTTTAAAATTTTTTGGACTTTTGATTTACACTGTTAGAAACAAGAAGTCTTCAGTAATACTGTGTAAATTTTTTTAGAAAGCTTAGTTTATTCAGTCTCTAGTACTAACGAGTTGAAGATAAAATAATTTTGTCAATCGGCCGAAGCGCTTGTCAGCTGTTCCCGTGCCTAACCTATTGGCGTCTTGCATGAGGTGAGGGAAGTACACCAGACGGACATCGAATCGTTTCCCCTTTCAAAATTGCCACTCGGAAAAAATGGCTGCCGTTCTACAGGTTAGGAATGGAGGTCAGCCATTTTTTTTAGCGCTAATTCAAAAAGGGGAAACGATTTGATGTCCGTTTGGTATACATGCAAACCTATGGAAAAGACTTCCCCTCCAGCGGTGGTGCGGGCTCGAACTAAAATTTTCCATATGATTTGGCACGTAGAGAGCCTACAAAATGGGGGCGCTACAGTCGTGCTAGACGCCAATAGGCGGCTTCCCCCACCATCTGCCCTCGGCGGAACGTCCTTCAATGGTGGACATGCTGCACGAGTGCACTAATCAATCGTTAAAAATCAAATAAACCAACTAAACCACGCGCATATTAAAAAATGAAAAAAAAACCTATTTGAGTTTTACTGATTTTATTAATTTTTAAAATAAAACTTATACTGCCTGCTTGTACTCCAAATAAAAAAGTGTATATATAACACTCCATCCTTGTGAAAGAATTTGTATTTATTCACGGACTATTCGAAAATAGAAAAATCATAAGACCAAAATTTTTATGGCTTTGATATGTAGTCCGGGGGCAGAGCCGCAGAAGCTGATTTTGTAGGATTTTGAGTTCGGCTCACTTTTTTCATTGATTTCCATGTATTTTGTCCCGTTAAACAAGAATATCTAGTTCAGAAATTTCGAAAGTTATTAGATAATTTGTTATTATCAAATTTTAACAACAATTAAGAAAAAAACGGTTTTATGCTAAGTAAAAATTTTTTTCGAGTTTTTTGGAACAAAACAAAGGAAAAATATTATATAAAACTTTTTTTTAGAGCCGTCGTAATTGACTCAGTCGGCTAAGGCATGCGTCTTACTCGGCTGAAACATCGGCGCGCCGAGGGACGCCGGTTTGAATCTCCGCTGACTCGATTTTTCGAAGCTGGCGGCGAGGCGAACTGCGCGCCCTGCTTTCGACGAGACAAGTATCCATGGGTAATATTGGTACATTCTGAGGATTAAAAGGAGAATGGCCACCGAAGATTGGATTAATTCTCTCGATGAAATACGATTGAATCACACCATATAAAGCTAAGACCTGTCAACCCTTCACTGCTACCCATCTATAGCTGTTGAAACATTCGACGGCATCTTCACCTTATAAGATGAATCAATCGAGGTCTGGAGCACCCGACGGACTTCATGAAAAACCAACAGTTGTAAACCTAACGTACCCCCAATTTGATAAATGTTAAAAATGATAAATGTCCCCACAAGTGAGGGCCACTCTGTCAGAGTATGATGCAGCTGCAGCATATCTGCGATCCACTCTGGGTCGCTTTAGCAGTCTCTGCTTCTCGGGTATCTCCAGGCTTGAGGACGAAATCCTCTTAGCCAAGCTGGGTGTCGCTGCAAAGACAGAGTTATTGGAGGCAGTACTAGCCGCTTCTCCTTCTGACTCCACCGTTGCTTCGTCCCCCTAGAAAACTTGGGAGGAGGTTCGCCCTCCTCCTTGGCCTTTTGTCGAAGTATTTTTCTTTGCTGCGCTCCACTCATTGGTTTCTATTTTGCAACCGTCCCTGAGTGGCTTTCGGTGACCTTGGGGTTGGAATCCCCAGGGTTGTTTAACTCCAAGTTGATGGACGTCTGTTCAGGGCCCGTTTCCATCGACTCGTTTTGTTTTGTAATTGTAGTCTCAATCTTGATCGCACGAGTAGGGCAGATATGCGTTGTAATAATTTTCTTCACCCAAATATTTATTATCTGCTTTAGAATAACGATGAACATTCCTTTTCTTTAAAATATAATCGATTAATTTTGTACTTTGCTCACTAATTATTACTTGTAGCTATTTATTTATTTTAAATAATATTGTGTTTTTATTAATAAAATTGTTACTGATTTAATCCAGGTGTATTTTCTCTCAGTTTTCTTTTTTTCAACCCTCCCCTACCAGCTTAATTCGGCAATAAAAACAAACTTAATAGACCGGTCATTCCGGAACAGCTATTATTTGACTCGTTTTCACACGATAGTTTTACATGTTAGACCGTTTAGACAAAAACGATTTTAGAAGGAGACAGATCCAACTTGATATCTTGAAGCGTGCAGTCAATGCCAGCGACGGCTTTCTGAAGGGTGCGCGTACATTGCACACCACGCCTTTACATTTAACGGTAACAACAATGTCATCCACGCACTGAGAGGCAGTACTGACATCCAAAATGGCTGCCATTACACCTCTTCTGTCCTGGAAAGCCTCTTTAGCCCAGAGAGTCAAATCGGCCAAACTATCTGCACATGACGCATACCTTTGCGAAAACCCCGTTGGGTTTTCAGGATCAGATCAATCAGCTCAAAAGGTTCTCAAGTTTGTTTTTAACAAGGGTTTCAAAAAGCTTGTATAGGCAGCAGGTAAGAGCAATAGGCCTGAAACCAAAGCCACCGAGCTTACTGCAATTAAGTGCACGAATGAATTCTTCAAGTTTTCTGGGTATCCTCTACTAACATGGATGTCATTAAAAATAGGGCTGTTCGAGACGAGACAATACGAGATTTTTATCCGGTCTCGGTCTCGGTCTCAAAAAATTTTACCGGTCTCGGTCTCGGTCTCAAAAAATTTTACCGGTCTCGTTCTTGGTCTCGGTATGGTCTCGGTATTGGTCGTGATAATTTTATTAATTTGAAAGATAAAATAAAAAATTTTAAAATAAATAAATCACTGTTTTTATGATACTAGTCTCAATCGGCACGCAAGAAATGAATTTTTAATAAGCGCTATCAAATTTTTAATCTTGAAAATAAATAAATGATTTTTTTTAGTTTTAGTTTCAAAAATAGGAAGGATGAGAAAGTGCTCTGAAAATTTTAGTTGCAACTAACCTGTAAATAATAACAACACTTAATTCATCACATATCTTTTGCAACCTGAAACTAAGTCATGTTCAATATCTTTTTGTTAGAACTCTCGTTTTATTTTATAGAATTCTGCAAATAAATTTTTTCTATTGATTGATTTACAAATTGATTTATTCTATTTATTCAAAGGGTTCAATTATTCAAAAAACGATGGCAAAAAAATTCTTAGTAACAATAATAATTTTATAATCTAGTTCAAAGTAGACTATAAAATTAAACTTAATTCAATAAAAAAGACATTGAATAAGCCAAATTGAAAAATACCCAAACAGAAAGATCTTTAGAAGCGAATGTGGCCCTCGTAAGTTTTATGCAGCCATACCAAAAGCATCCTTGAAACTGTAGAACATGACCCCTGTGCTCCTCACCCTCCGAAGGGGGGATGAAACCGTTGACAAGAATATTTTCGGGAAAGCGCGTCTCCCTCCCATTGCTAGCATGGCATATTTTTCTTTTCAAAACTTTTTCTTTCATTCAAAGTTGCCATTCTAACGAGGCTTTAGACTGTTTGTCCGCTCTTCTATTGCCTTCCGAAGGTACTATTCCAATAAGGTTTGATTTTAAGAAATTTTTTCGAAAAACTCGCAGCAGGTCGATGCAATAGTTGTACACTCTACGAATGTGTCCACCCCAAAAGGCCTTATATTTTTTGCAAAAGCCAAGCAGGCTAGCCTTAAAATATTAACATCCTGCTTGCAATATTTTAAAATTTCTGCTTTAAAATCGAAAATATAATTCTCAGAAACTTTTTCATTATACCATTTTACAAGTTTTTCTCTTTCGCTTGAAATAAGAGTGTCGGATGAATATGTGTGTAGAGGTAGCATTTCACCAACGTAATCCTGATTTTCGGGGGTGTTGAATAAATGAGGAAAAGTTCCTTTTTCCATGTCTTGTAGTCCATAAGCTTTTGGAAGCTTACTCAACTGCATGTGAAAATAATTTAATACATCGATAAATTTGATGTTTTCAAATTGTAGTAAAATTATTTTACAGCCACTCAATATTACGCTCGGATTCATTCGTGGATCTAGATGCTCGATGCAATATTTATAGATAAATTGACAGTCATATCCTTGACTGTTTTGCGTTATGACCATAATTTTTTTTGCTTTTGTTTCGAGAGACATAATCAGTTCAAGCAAATCTTTTTCAGCTTTCATTGAAAAAAAAAATATGCTCCCGCACACCACAATACTGACACTCGTTTGAAATTACATCGTCATCGATGCAATAGGTGCAAACATGCTGAACCATGCATAAATTTGTTTCATGAATTTTTTTTTCCTCGTCTAAGAGTACTCCTCGAGATTGCTGGGCCTCAAAATCATAGAACACACACACACACACACACATATATATATATATATACTAGGGGGGTACCCCCCTGCTCGCTTCGCTCGCCAACCCCCCAGATTTTTATGCTTGAATCTACACTTGTACCTACGCTTATACACATACTCTTGTGTCTACCTCTGTACCTACTCTGATACATACCATTGTTTCTACTTTTATAGCTTGTGACTACACCTGCACCTTATTTCGTGCCTACCTTTGTTCTCACCTTTCATCTTACTCCAAACCCGTGTACCCTTGTTCTTACCGTTGCACTTACTGCTTTTTATAACTAAGCTCTTACCCAGGAATATGCTCATGTTTATATATATATTTCTATCATAGTGATAACTGGTGTTTGAATTTTTTTCATGCTTTTATTTCTAATTCTAAGACTATTTTGTTCTAATCTTTGATCATACTTTCATTTCAATCCTTTGTTTAACATCTGTTTCTATGCTTTTACCGACTTATTTTCGTCTTTTTATTTATTAACCTCCCCTGCTTTATAACCTTGCTACTATCCACGTGTGTTGAGTATTTTTTTCCGACTCTCTTTACTACGTCTGTTGATTTTTTTACTTCCTACATATGTTAATAATCTTGTGCTTACTACCTATTTTTTACTCAAGCTTCTAACGCCGAACCTTCTGCACATGCATTTGTTTCTACATCTGTTTCTAGTCCCATGCTAACTCTAGTTCTTTTTTTTTTTTTTTTAATCTTCTATACTGAATCTAGCCTTGTGTATAATCTTTTTTATCCTCTTGTACTTACTACTCTAAATAACCCTATAACAAACCTTGTTCATAACATTGTTTCAAACTTGATAACTACTGTGGTAACTTCATTGTACCTACTGCCGTACCTGGACTTGTCATTACGTTTGTAACTTTGAACCTACGCTCATATGTACATTTTTGCTTAATATTGTTTCTATCTCTTTCACATGAATCTACTTGCTTAAATTTTGGTGTTTGCTGTTGTTTTTTCTTTTTTTTATGCTTTGGTCTCTAACTTTGAATCTTTGTTCTCAACTTTGTGAAAACTATCTTTTTTATTGTTCTTCTCAAATTTTTTTGTAATTGCAATCGTGAAACTAATCATCTTCATACAATTTTGCCCAGACAGCTCTTTAACTTTTTTGACAAATATTTCCTACATCCTTTTACATTTGTTATCAACGCTTTTTCTACGTAGGTCTGTCCCAATCAACCTATCTTGATTAATATCGAAGTTTATCTTACGACACCAGTTTCCAGCCAGGTGTGTAGCCTCTTTCACTTTGTTATTATTTTCATACTTCAATTTGTAACTTTGAACGTATGTTGTACTTTTTTTTTTTTTTTTTTTTCTCAACATCTAACCCTGAAACTAACATCTTTTATACTATTGTTTTCGATCCTGTACAAACCTTTGTAGATAAACACTTACCCACTTTTGAATCTACTGATGTACCTACCCTTTTGCCAAACCTTGAAGCTCTCTAAGCGAAGCGCACGCAACATTGTATTATATTATCTAAAACAAGTTTTGTCGAAGCTTCATTTAAATTAATCGACAATAAGTTATACAGTAGAACCTGTGTACATTGACCACCTCCCGTTCCAAGGAAAAGTGGCCAATGTATGCAGGTGGCCAATGTACAAAGGAAAGTGAAGGGGTGGGCTAAAAAAAAAGTTTCAAATTTTTAGTAATGTATTATAGTTTAATTTTCTAATTGAAATAATCTGTGATCTTCGTTTGCTTAGCAGCACAAGCTGAAGAAATCCACTTTGCTTCAATCTCAATATATAAATCATATAAATGTTCAACATTAATTTCAACTTTTTCTCAAAATCGAATGATATCGATAAGACTCTTTAAAGCTTCATCGTAAGATAAATATTTGTTTATCGTTTGATTTGTGTCCTCTTCCTCATCTTCGTCAATTTCTTCATCATGATTCTTTTGAGGTTCGAGGAAAGATTTTAATACTTCTTCAACGGCTTCATCAATGGTAACCGGGAACGGCTCATGAACAAGCTTTCCTTCATCTCGCTGTTCGATTTTATTGATTGAAAGAAAATAATTTGGAAGAATTTGTAAAACTTCTGCTAGAGGCGCTTCATCATCAACGGTCTGAGATTGTTCAGATGACACAGGGAAGTCAGCACGACGAAAACACTTCTCAAAAGTTGACTGTTGAACTTCTTTCAAAGAAGCATACATCCATCTTATTGCGTGTAAAACAGTAATGGATTTTTGAAATTCTGCTCTTGAGCCATCTTTTTCAGCAATAGCAATTAAAAATCTTAACATTTTCGATCTGTAACGTGCTTTCACAGCTCTGATAGTTCCTTGGTCCATTGGCTGAATTTCTGATGTTAAATTGGGTGGTGTATATACCCTTTACCTTTGCGGTACGTTCAGAGTTCATATTCATTTAAACTTTTGTGGTTATAGATTCATTGGTTTTGTTTCAGTTTGTATACTAATAATTATTATTTTCATGATTATAATCGGATAATTTTGAACACTTGATTACATAATTATTTTTTCATTAAATCTATTCTCTAGATGTTTTAATTGAATTGTAATATAAAAATTAAAAATAAAAATTCAAATTTTAAATTTTGTTCTTCAACCAATCACATCACGAATAAAATGATGACATTCTTTTTGGGTTCTCTCTTTTATCTTTGGATATTAGTTAATTTTTTTAATGCTTCGTAGTTACTTTTTAAATTTCTTCGATAGATACATAGCTGATAACTTGTATCAAAAATTGGCGATGTGGGTAGAAACTGATAACATATATCAAAAATGGGGGCGTAAGCAAAAAAAGGACATGGGGGGGGCGGGGTTATTAGAAAAGGGTTTAATTTATAAGCACGGGAAAAAAAGCAAACGCACGGGAAATTTTAGGTCAAATTCACGGGAAAAAAGACATTTGCACGGAAAAATAAGTGATTAAACGGGAAAGAAAATAAATGCACGGGAAAAAAATACTTGAGCGGAAGTTAAATGTATTAAACGGGAAAAAAAATATATTGAATGGGAGTAGAATTAACATTGCGCGGGAAATAAATGTATTAAACGGCAATAGAATTGATCTCGCACGGGAAAACGTCATATATTTTCTAGTGAATGGATTATCCCACGATTCGATTCGATTTACTATTGCACCTGCCACACTTACCCAGTTAATAAATTTTGTTTCCTGCCCTATAAGTCACTTTGTTGTAAGTTAATTTATAGTACCCCTGGTCACTCTAACCACAAAATCAAATCTTTGATGCGTGTTTTCGGTGACTCGTACTATAAAATAGTATATATTACGAGTGCAGTACGTCAACAGGGCTAATTAAGAACCTCGTGCTGTGCTTCGCTACGTACTTGGGTCCTTAAAACCACCCCGGTGACGATGCTGCACCTGTACTATAATATACTATTTTAAGTGCATTTATTATTCTACCTACGAGAACGTGCTATTATATATTATATCTTTGTTATTTACTTCGTTGTAATCTAGTTTTAAGTGCATTTAATTATCTATTCATGCAAACTTGTTACCATATATTTGTATCACTCGATGTAGTTGTCAAGCGACCAAATAGGGTTATACCCCAAGGCCGAAATAAAAACCTTATATAGTCAGTCAGTCAGGGTTGGATAAGTTTTTTTGGATCATCGATTGCAGAAACTTTGGAAATTGCTTTCTGGTACCGAATGATGAGCAAAATCATCAATAATTTTTCTAAATGGTCCTTTTTTCGATTATCCACACAAAATGTTTGAATTATTTTTGTTTTTTAAATAATTTTCAAACAATTTGTGTTTAAAGCCCATTGCACTCCTAGACATGTGTATCCTTGCATGTTTTTGTCTCTTTATGAACTTTAAGAGAAAAATATTTTCAAATCTTAACTCAAAAAGTATAAATCTGAACAATTTATATTTCAAACCTCAGAAAATGCTAAAAAGTACTTCTAGTAACAAATTATTCCTGTTCAATTTTTTGAGTTTGGACTTGAATTTAAGTTGGTTGAGATCTTCTTTATATTGAATATTGAATCGATTGGGATCTGTCTTGAGTTTTATTTATTTTTTTTTATTTTAACAAAGAACTTTTGAAGAAACGATAAGTCGACAGGTTAGATCAATAAGATAAATCTCGTCTATGCTGTGCAATAATATACGGATATACCTTATTGATCTAACCTGTCGACTAGGAAAGATATTTTCGACCGAACAAATTATATTATAGATTTTTTATAGTATTTTTGGAAAAACCTCGGCCACGATTATTTTGGTCAATGTTCTTTTTACAGGCATCACGATACTGTTACTGCTTCAATAAGGCATGTTCAACAACGAATATTAATACACAACGTAGTCAATATTTATCTCATTGATCTAAATGTAGTACACAGTAAATTTCGTTTAAAATTTTTATCTTATTTTTTTTCAACAATCCACTTTGTTATTAGGTATTAATATTCGTTGTTGAACATACCTTATTGAAGCAGTAACAGTAATCGTGATGCCTGTAATGAGGACATTGACCAAAATAATCCTGGCCGAGGTTTTTCCAAAAATCCATTAAAGATACTTTTACAAATCTATACTATAATTTGTTCAGTCAAGACACATCCCAATTGATTCAATATTCAATATAAAGAAGATCTCAACCAATTTAAATTCAAGGACCATTTAGAAAAATTATTGATGATTTTGCTCATCATTCGGTACCAGAAAGCGATTTCCAAAATTTCTGCAATCGATGATCCAAAAAAAGTTATCCAACCCGGAGAGGAGGACCCGCTAGGACTAGACATTTGGGTTACTTCTTTGGGTTTTTAGCTAATTTTCAAACAATTTGTGTTCAAAACTTGAGCCAAAGGGCGAGAGTGTCAAGGGTTTGCTAAGGGTTAGCTCATACTTTTCCAGCGTCGAGTGTAATGTTTTTTTCAACTCAAAGCAAGGAGTTCAAACTTCCTGTTTGGGAAAAATCAGAAAGTTTGAACTTTCTGCACCGTGTGTGAAAAATAAATTTTATAGAGTTAGGAAGTTTTTTTAATCACAATATTAATGTTTAGAAGGACAATAATTGATGCATTTATCGCAACGTATTCAAAGTTTTTGCGCGCACGCGGAGATCTAGAGTTTTACGCGCACGCGGAGATCTAAAGTTTTTGCGCACACGTGGAGTACCTAGGTTTGCGCGCACGCGGGATAATTTAGTTTGCGCGTACGCGGAACACCTAAGTTGCGCGTACGCGCAAATTTTTGTTTGAAAGGGTAAGTTTGCGCCTACGCGGAGACTCCTCCGCGTACGCACACGAGTACATACATGAATACATACATGAATATATTTGGATGATATTTACAAAATAAAAAAAAAAATAAATAAATAAGGATTTAAAGTTTAACAAGAATTTTTTAAATAAAATTTTACAATTTATTAAAAAGAAAAAATTACTCCATTATAAATTTAATTTTTCTGAAAATAAAATCTTTTTTTCATTTTTTTTAAATTAAAAACTTGGATTTTTCTAATTAATCTTATAATGAAATTTTTTAAAATTAATGAATTCAAATTTTAAAATTTTATATAGTTTAATCATACCATTAAAAAAGGATTAATAAATTAAGAAAATATACAAAACTTGTAACAAAACATTAAAAATGGGGGGCGGGGAAAAAAAAGGGCGTGGGAAGGGCGGGCGGGGGGCGTGATTGGAAAATTATAGGACAATTCAAAACTCATAGAAATAAGCATATTTCGGTACACTTTTACGGTTAGTTAAGCACTTTTTTGAGAGGCCTGTGGGGGGCGGAGGGAGGGCGGGCGAGGGGCGTGAGAGAGGAAAAACAACTATATAATATAGTAAGATATATTGCGGTCACTATCCGGACATTTCAACACTATCCGGACAGTCAGGATAGTGTTTGGTCCCATTTTTTCTTGAAACAGGTTAAATATAATATTTTTTAACCGTTTTGAAGTACTCCTTTAAAAAGGGCTTTTAAAATTACGACTCCTCTAGGAAAAGTGCCCTTCAAAGAAGTTAATTTTGGAGTTTTTTGACAGTTAAGGTGCTCGTACAGGAGAAGCTCCTATAATTTAAAAATTTAAAATCAACTCCTCCGGGAGGAGCCCCTTAAAACATGTTGAATATAAGATTTATTGACGTTTTGAGGTGCTCCGCCGGGAGGAGCTCTGGAAATTACGGCTCCTCCGGGAGGAGCCCCTTAAAACATGTTAAATATAACGTTTTTTGAAGGTTTTGAGGTGCTCCTCTGGGAGGAGCTCTTTAAACTACGGCTCCTCCGGGAGGAGCTCACTTCAAACACAATAAATATAAGGTTTTTTGACGTTTTAAGGGGCTCCTCCGGGAGGAGGACTAACCGTTGACCAACCGACACAGTTTACATCAAAATCTTCTTATTATCACTGAAAATAATCATTACATTAAAACTTAACTTGTCTCTGGTCGGCTTACACCTGCACGAACTCTATCATTGTGAACCTTTCTCCTGTTCTCGGCCATCAGGGCCGGGACAGAGATGACTAGACAGAATCCTGTGCGCCTGTGCGACTGCACAGAGCTCTTGTGCAACTGCACAGACAGCACCTGAGCAGAAGCAAAGCAGCAATGAAACAAATTAGCTTGAATAAATAAATTAAAAATTTATTAATGAAACTTCAGTTTTATGGTCAGGGTAACACCTGGTGCACTTGCTGATAGTTACGCCTTGGAGATGGTTTCTCCAGGAAGTTTTGACTCCGGAAGAGTCAGGGTGGACACTTTGTGCACTCGGTGATGGTTACGCGCTGGAGATGATTTCCTGAGGAAATTTTGACTCCGGAGAGGTCAGGGTAGGCACCTAGTGCACTTAGTGATAGTTACGCCTTGGAGTTGACACCTCCGGAGTCAAAACTTCTTGGGGAAATCATCTTCAAAGCGTACTTCCATCAAGCGCACTAGGTGCCTTTCCTGACTCTTCCGGAGTCAAAACTTCCTGAGGAAATCATCTCCAAGGCGTAAATATCACCAGGAGCACTAGGTGCATTTCTTGACCCCTCCGGAGTTAAAGCTTCCTGTGGAAATCGTCTACGAAGCGTACCTATCACCAAGTGCACTAGGTGCCGTTCCTGACCCCTCTGGAGTCAAAACTTCCTGAGGAAATCATCTCCAAGGTGTAGTTATCATCAGATGCTCCAGGTGCCTACCCTGATCCCTCCGGAGTCAAAACTTCCTGAGGAAATCATCTCAAAGGCGTAACTATCACCAAGGTCACGAGGTGCCTACCCACCTGAAAAAATCCATATGGAAATCCGTAAGGAAACCCGTACGGGGACCCATAAGGGTTCCTGTAAAGGATCCCATACGGGTTTCCGATACTGATATTTGGTCAGGGTTTCCGTACGGGTTTCCATATGGGTTATTATTTTTTTTTTTCTTTTAATTTTATTTTCACACTATTTTTTTATTTATTTAATATTATTATTAGATATTGCTATATTATTCTTTATAAGATTTAATTATTAGTAATAAAATTATTTTGAATAAAATTATCGAAGAAAAAAAAATTGTCCGACTGAGATTCGAACCCACGACCCCAGGCATGGCAGGCAGACACTCTGCCACCTGAGCCATTGAGCTAGCATGCATCAAGACCTTAATTAAACTCCTTTAATATACAACTTATTGTCGGTTAAGCCCTTTAATTTAGATGAAGCTTCGACAAAATTTGTTTTAGATTTAGATAATGTAATACAATTGCTCGTGTTTGCGCGCTGAGAGAGACTAGTTAAAAATCAAATATAAAACAGTTGTTAAAGTAGTTCAATTAAAGTCTTCGAGCAAGCTAGCTCAATGGCTCAGTTGGTAGAGTGTCTGCCTGCCATGCCTGGGGTCGTGGGTTTGAATCTCAGTCGAACAAAATTTTTATCTTCGATAATTTGATTCAAAATAATTTTATTATTAATAATTAAATCTTATAAAGAATAATATATCAATATCTAATAATAATATTAAATTAAATTAATAAAAAAATAGTGTGAAAATAAAATTAAAAGAAAAAAAAAAAAAAAACCCGTAAGGAAACCCGTATGGAAACCCTCACCAAATATCAGTATCGGAAACCCGTATGGGGTCCTTTACGGGAACCCTTATGGGTCCCCGTACGGGTTTCCTTACGGATTTCTATATGGATTTTTTCAGCTGGGCACCCTGACCCCTGTGGAGTCAAAACTTCCTGAGGAAATCATCTCCAAGGTGTAGCTATCGTTGGATGCTCCAAGTGCCTACCCTGACCCCTCCGGAGTCAAAGTTTCCTGAGGAAATCATCTCCAAGGCGAAACTATCACCAAGTGCACTAGCTGCCTTTCCTGACCACTCAGGAGTCAAAACTTCCTGGGGAAATCATCTTCAAGGCGTAACTATCAGCAAGTACACCAGGTGTTACCCTGACCATCAAACTGAAGGTTCATTAATTTATTTTTAATTTATTTATTCAAGTTAATTTGTTTTATTGCTCCTTTGCTTCTGCTCAGGTGCTGTCTGTGCAGCTGCACAAGAGCTCTGTGCAGGTGCACAGGTGCACAGGATTCTGTGCATTTATCTCTGTCCCAGCCCTGATGGCCGAGAACAGGAGAAAGGTTCACAATGGTAGAGTTCGTGCAGGTGTAAGCCGACCAGAGACAAGTTAAGTTTTAATGTTATGATTATTTTCAGTGGTACTAGAAAATCCGCTAGCACGCGTACCACGTGCGTGTACTTTGATCGATTTTTCACTTTTTTATGAAATTAAATCAGAGTTCAATAGTACACGAGCATACTCATATTCTAACTCAAAACTTTTTAATAAGTCACATTGATAACACTTTGTTACGGACAGTTGCGCGTATAAGTTCACGTGGGGATTTTAAACTTAAACTTAAATTTTTCTTAACAAATATTAATTTTAGCATCGAAGAATCACGTACTTAATTTTCATCAAGTTTAGTGTATTTTTGCAGCTGACGGCACAATGCATGCACATCAATCACAATCACATCAACATCACAAAACCCCGAGATATAAAAATTCGAAGTTTTCATTCTCTCGATCATTGAATCAGAGTTCGAGTGTACTATTAGCTTTACTTGTTTTAAAGATTTCCTTTTCTGATACTATCGATTTCTATCTTAAATAATTGTGGGAAGCTCACTCAAATTAAAACCAGCAGAGAGTATACATAAAACACACTATTTACAGTTATTACGGTTTATTTCCTATTTGTATGTATTATATTATATTTTGGGTGAGGTCAAGCTCGTAACGTCGTAGCAGCCGCTCTTCAACTTTCCACCTTCCCACAGACACCCCCTTTTATGAGTGGTCGCCCACGGCCACACGCACATGTATCCCTCTCAGTTGAAGCAGGTTTTCTCCAAGTACTCGCGGCTCGTACGGTCGATCTGGTTGCACGTCCAACGCTAGTAGCCTTCTCTCGGCTAAATCACATTCAATGCTCGGGTTCAGTGGGATCACTCTTTCTCAAGCTGAAGCTTAGAATGCTCTCGCCTTCCTTCAGTCGTTTAACTCGCATTCCTTTAACGATGTGAGTTCCGTCCGTTTCCTGACTGAACTCTTAGGTAAGCCCCTTCTTAATATCGGCCCAGGTACTCACTTTACGCTCGCAGTCAACCTACGGCTGCTCCCTTTAGTACCTTACGGGCGGCTAACCGGACCTGACTTTATCTCCAGTCGGTGGCTTCGGCAAACTGGTTCGTTCGCTAAATCAAAGCTATTACAAGATAAGTCGTCTTTTTCTTACAATGAGTCTTGGAAAGAGATCTCTTTTCTTCGAGAAGACTGCAACCGCTCTCGCTCGCTGCGACGCAGATTGTGCAGTTGACCCCCCAGTCTGTGGGTTTCGCTTACCGCCTTTATTTGCTCACGGAGAGTCCGGATCTTGGCGTTGGATGTATCAAAGTCAGAAAGTGGTGGAGTTCCCTCTCTGTCAAGATGGTCATGCCTTTTATTGCTGATCTGATGATGAGATATACTTCCAGTAACTACTGAAATCAGTGGCGATGACCTTGTCAGAGTCGAGGAGGCTCAATTTTCCGCTCCACTCATCATTCACCTGAAAATCTATATCTCGTGGTTTCTTTGACTTAGCCCTTGTGGTACGGAAAACTTATGGTCGTAACCTTTTTCCAAACTTTCTCTTAGGCAGTCTGCTCCCCGTTTGACAAATCGCGCTCTCTGTAATCGTGAGCTACATTCGCTTCTTTGCTAATTCTTAATCCTTAACCTTTACCCACTCAAACCCTTGTATTCGCTTATACTTCGCTTATACTTTGCTCCTACACTCTTACTTAGCTTCATCGCTGAACTTCGCTATCTTCGCTCCTTTGCTCAACCTAGCTCTTACTTCGCTTCTTCATTCTTACTTCGCTCTCACTTCGTTTTCACTTCGCTATTACTTCGCTACCTTTTACATTTTTACTCAACTTCGCTACTTTTTTCTTTTTTTTTAACAAAAAATCCCGGTTTAACCCCAATTTGAGAAGCTTACTCAAATTAAAACCAGCAGATCTCTACAGTTTTATGGAATTGTCAATATAATTCAATTTTTTGTCCTGACTTGTATTGAATACCGTTATAATTCATAAATCGTTGCCGTAATCGTCTACTATAAGAATCTTTTCGTACGCTTTTAAATTCACTTTTATTTTTCCAACGGTGTTTTCCGATATCTTTGAACTGCTTAAACACAAATTTCTATTCCTTATAAATTTTATAGGAGATTATTTTAAAATTCATTTTTTATTCAAAATTTAAATTAAATAGAAAAGAGATTAACCAAAAAATTGTTGATACTGCCAATCATCAGATAAATTATTTCACTTGTGTTAAAAAATAAAAATTCACTGCAATTTTTCATTTCACACTTAATAGTTGGAGTTGAAATGTTCTTTTAATTATTATTAAGAGCTTTTTCCGTAATATCTGCTATAATAAAAATTTTGAAAATTTTATGTATAAAATAGAATTCTTTTTACTAACATTTGTTAACCTTGCTGTCAAGAGTCGAAAACGCCATATAAGAAGAGCTCGGTGCAACAACCAGTTAGGCGCTCGAGTCGCTCGAAATTGGCTCGGGCAGCACCAGTCGATTTTTGGAAAATACTGTCATTTTCAACCTATAAGAAAACTAAAGCAATAACTTAAATTTTGTTCATCATAAAAATTTTTATTTTAACTCGTAAAAAATCGTGAAGAACTAAATATTTTTTTATTAAATATTAAGACCGCATTATTTGAAACTTTTCCGCTACTAATAAAATGATACAGATATTTTTAAAAATTTCTTGAGCCGTGTTTCTAACTTTTTAACGATTAATTGGCGATTTCTAACTTTGGATTGAAAAATCAAGCATAAAAGTTTAGCGATAAAAAAATTATCAGCGAGAAATTTTTTCATTAGGTGCCTTCATAGTGGAGGGTATTAGCTATGTAACTATAGAAATGTAAAAAATTTCTAAAAAAAACAAAAAATAATAACTAGAAAGTCACTTGGAAAAAAAAATTTATTTGACAAACTAACTAGGCATTTTATAGAAATAACATTTTCATCTAACTAGGTAGTCACATGGATAAAAATTTATTTAACTCTATGGTAGACCTACTAGTATGTAGTAGTTTTTTGCAATTATTTGGATAGTAGTTTCGGAACTAAGGTGACAAGAGTGACGTTTCCCGATTACATATTAAAAATGACGTCATTCAAGTGGTAGAAACAAGAGTAGGTTCAGGGGTAAAAACAAATGTAAAAACGAGGGTAGGTACGTGAGTGAAAACGTAGGCAGGCACTGTACTAGGAACGAGGTAAGGTTCAAGGATAGAAAACTAGGTAGAAAATTTGGTAGAAGCGGGTGTATGAGCAAATATAAGAACAAAAGTAAAAATCTAGGTAGAGTCAGATGTAGAAACGAGCATTGCTTCAGGGTTAGAAATCTGAGTAGAAAAAGTGTAGTATCAAGGGTAGAAACTAGACTAGGTGTGGAAGCAAAATAGGTGCAGTAATGAGAGTAGGTACATCGGTGGAAATCTAGGTAGAAAAAGGGTTAGGTACAAGGATTTCAACAAGCCTAGTGAAAGGGGTGAACATGAGAGTAGGCACAAGCAGAGGAACAAAGGTCGGCACTGGGGTTGAGATAATAGTAGGTACAAAGGTACTATAGTAAGTTCAAAAGTAAGTAAAGGAATGGGAACGAGAGGAGACACAAGAGTAAGCACAAGGATAGAAATGAGGGTAGGAAAAGAAGTAGCCCAGGGGTAGGTGTGAGGACAGGCATCATATAAAATACGAGGGTGAGCACAAAGATAGGAACAACGAAAGCACAAGGATAGAAATAAGAGTAGGCACGAGGGAAGACACAGGAATAGGTACAAGGGTAGAAACAGAGGTAGGCACAGGAAAAGCTACGAGAATAGGTACAAGGGTGGACACAGGGATAGGAACAGGCGTAGAAACAAGGGTAGGCACGAGGGTAGAAACAGGGGTAAGTACAAGGGTAGGCACGAGGGTAGAAACAGGGGTAGGCATGAGAGTAGAAACAGGGGTAGGTACGAGGGTAGGCACGAGGGTAGGTACGAGGGTAGGCACGTGGGTAGAAACAAGGGTAGGTACAAGGGTAGGCACGAGGGTAGAAACAGGGGTAGGTACGAGGGTAGGCATGAGGGTAGAAACAGGGGTAGGTACGAGGGTAGAAACAGGGGTAGGTACGAGGGTAGGCATGAGGGTAGAAACAGGGGTAGGTACGAGGGTAGGCACGAGGGTAGAAACAGGGATAGGTACGAGGGTAGGTACGAGTGTATGCACGAGGGTAGGTACGAGGGTAGAAACAGGGATAGGTACGAGGGTAGGCACGAGGGTAGGTACGAGTGTATGCACGAGGGTAGGTACGAGGGTAGGCACGTGGGTAGAAACAGGGGTAGGTACGAGGGTAGGCACGAGGGTAGAAACAGGGGTAGGTACGAGGGTAGGCACGAGGGTAGAAACAGGGGTCGGCATGAGAGTAGAAACAGGGGTAGGTACGAGGGTAGGTACGAAGGTAGAAACAGGGGTAGGTACAAGGGTAGGCACGAAGGTAGAAACAGTCGTAGGCACGAGGGTAGAAACAGGGGTAGGTACGAGGTTAGAAACAGGGATTGGCACGAGGGTAGAAACAGGGGTAGGTACGAGGGTAGGCACGAGGGTAGAAACAGGGGTCGGCATGAGAGTAGAAACAGGGGTAGGTACGAGGGTAGAAACAGGGGTAGGTACAAGGGTAGGCACGAAGGTAGAAACAGTCGTAGGCACGAGGGTAGAAACAGGGGTAGGTACGAGGTTAGAAACAGGGATAGGCACGAGGGTAGAAACAGGGGTAGGTACGGGGTTAGAAACAGGGATAGGTACGAGGGTAGAAACAGGGGTAGGTACGAGGGTAGGCACGAGGGTAGAAACAGGGATAGGTACGAGGGTAGGCACGAGGGTAGGTACGAGGGTAGGCACGAGGGTAGGTATGAGGGTAGGCACGTGGGTAGAAACAGGGGTAGGTACGAAGGTAGGCACGAGGGTAGAAACAGGGGTAGGCATGAGGGTAGTCATAAGGGTAGAGGCAGGGGTAGGTACGAGAGTAGGCACGTGGGTAGAAACAGGGGTAGGTTTAAGAGTAGGCACGAGGGTAGAAACAGGGGTAGGTACAAGGGTAGGCACAAGGGTAGAAACAGGGATAGGTACGAGGGTAGGCACGAGGGTAGGTACGAGGGTAGGCACGAGGGTAGGTATGAGGGTAGGCACGTGGGTAGAAACAGGGGTAGGTACGAAGGTAGGCACGAGGGTAGAAACAGGGTAGGAACAAGGGTAGGCACGAGGGTAGAAACAGGGGTAAGTACGAGGATAGGTACGAGGGTAGGTACGAGGGTAGGCACGAGGGTACGTACGAGGGCAGGCAGGTAGGTTTTTTTATGTTTTATGAGCTAACGTTTCAAGGGATAAAATATTTTATTTGAATGAAATTATGAAATCGCTTTCTCAAATATATTTGAAATTATTTTTGTGAAATAAAATTATTAATACATAAAAGACTTTCTGACGAAGAATTAAAAAAAAAAAAAAAAAACTACTCCTTTGAATGGATTTTATGATTAAAAAAAAATATATTTCTGTGGTGGAATAACATTATTCAAATAGCAAAATCATTCAAAAAAAATGGAGTTCTAATTTTTTTATTTTTATTAATTTTTATTTTAGTGGGATCTTTTTTTTTAATTCGGTTGATATCAAATCATACAATTTTAAATTTTTATTTATACCAAAAATGACAGTTCTTAATTCATGCATTTGTTTATTTTTTAAATACATATTTAAAATAATCAAGCTTGATCATTTTTGGTTCATGATAAAACTTGTATTTATGAAAGTATTAAAATCGCCTGAACAATGGAAAAGGTAATATTACACGTGACAACTTTTATCTTTTTTAACATTAAATTTAATACAACCAATCATGTAAATTTTTTAATAATGATTTAACAATTTTGAAAAACCTGAAAAAAACTACACTTTTTTTTTCAATTAAAATCTTAACACGAAAATAGCTTAGATTATTGCGTGCAAGCACATGACTGTTAATTAATAACACATGAATTAATTAATAAAAAAGCTATATGATTTTATTTATTTTGTTTCATTTTCATGTTAATTTAAAACACACACACGCACGCGCACACACACGCACCCGCACACACACACACACACACACACACACCTGTACCTATCCTCGTACTGCGGACGAACATCGAATCATTTCCCCTTTCAACATTGCCACTCGAAAAAATGTCTGTCTTCCTACAGGTTAGGAAGGTAGGTCAGCCATTTTTTTTAGCACTAATTCAAAAAGAGGAAACGATTCGATGTCCGTTCGGTGTACCTACCCCTGTTTCTACCCTCGTGCCTACCCTTGTGCCTACCCTCGTACCTGCCATCGTGCCTTCCCCTGTTTCTTCCCTCGTACCTACCCCTGTTCCTACCCTTGTACTTACCTGTTTCTACCCTCATACCTACCCCTGTTTCTACCCTCGTGCCTACCCTTGCACCTACCCCTGTTTCTACCCTCGTGCCTACCCTCGTACCTACCCCTGTTTCTACCCTCGTGCCTACCCTCGTATTTACCCTCGTACCTACCCTCGTACCTACTCTCTTGCCTACCCCCGTACCTATCCCTGTTTCTACCCTCGTGCCTACCCTCGTACCTACCCCTGTTTCTACCCTCGTGCTTACTTTGTACCTACCCCTGTATCTACCCTCGTGCCTACCCTTGTACCTACCTCTGTTTCTACCCTAGGCCTACCATCGTACCTTCTTCTGTTTCTACCCTCATGCCTACCCTCATGCCTATCCCTGTTTCTACCCTCGTACCTACCCCTGTTTCCACCCTCATGCTTACTTTGTATCTACCCCTGTATCTACCCTCGTGCCTACCCTTGTACCTACCTCTGTTTCTACCCTCGTGCTTACCCTCGTACCTTCCCCTGTTTCTACCCTCGTGCCTGCCCTCATGCCTACCCTCGTACCTACCCCTGTTTCTACCCTCGTGCCTGCCCTCGTGCCTACCCTTGTACCTACCCCTGTTTCTACCCTCGTGCCTACCCTTGTACCTACCCTTGTTTCTACCCTCGTACCTACCCCTGTTTTTACCCTCGTGCCTACCCTCGTACCTACCCTCGTGCCTACCCCCGTACCTACCCCTGTTTCTACCCTCGTACCTACCCCTGTTTCTACCCTCGTGCTCACCCTCGTACCTTCCCCTGTTTCTACCCTCATGCCTACCCTCGTACCTATCCCTGTTTCTACCCTCGCACCTACCCCTGTTTCCACCCTCGTGCTTACTTTGTACCTACCCCTGTTTCTACCCTCGTGCCTGCCCTTGTACCTACCCCTGTTTCTACCCTCGTGCCTACCCTCGTATCTACCCCTGTTTCTACCCTCGTACCTACCCCTGTTTCTACCCTCGTGCCTGCCCTCGTGCCTACCCTTGTACCTACCCTCGTACCTACCCCTGTTTCTACCCTCGTGCCTACCCTCGTGCCTACCCTCGTACCTACCCCAGTTTCTACCTTCGTGCCTTCCCTTGTGCTCACCCCTGTTTCTACCCTCGTACCTACCCCTGTTTCTTCCCTCGTGCCTGCCCTTGTACCTACCCCTGTTTCTATCCTCGTGCCTAACCTCGTACCTATCCCTGTTTCTACCCTTGTACTTACCTGTTTCTACCCTCGTACCTACCCCTGTTTCTACCCTCGTGCCTACCCTTGTACCTACCTCTGTTTGTACCCTCGTGCCTACCCTTGTACCTACCCCTGTTTCTACCCTCGTGCCTACCCTTGTACCTACCCCTGTTCCTACCCTCGTGCCTACCCTCGTTTCTACACCTGTTCCTATCCCTGTGTCCACCCTTGTACCTATTCTCGTATCTTTTCCTGCGCCTACCTCTGTTTCTACTCTTGTACCTATTCCTGTGTCTTCCCTCGTGCCTCCTTTTATTTCTATCCTTGTGCTATCGTTGTTCCTATCTTTGTGCTCACTCTCGTATTTTATATCTTGCCTGTCCTTATGCCCACCCTCGTATTTCATATGATGCCTGTCCTCACACCTACCCCTGGGCTACTTCTTTTCCTACCCTCATTTCTATCCTTGTGCTTACTCTTGTGTCTCCGTTCGTTCCCATTCCTTTACTTACTTTTGAACTTACTATAGTACCTTTGTACCTACTATTATCTCAACCCCAGTGTCTACCTTTGTTCCTCTGCTTGTGCCTACTCTCATGTTCACCCCGTTCACTAGGCTTGTTTCTATCCTTGTACCTAACCCTTTTTCTACCTAGATTTCCACCCATGTACCTACTCTCATTACTACACCTATTTTGCTTCAACACCTAGTCTAGTTTCTACCCTTGTTACTACACTTTTTCTACTCAGATTTCTATCCCTGAAGCAATGCTTGTTTCTACATCTGACTCTACCCAGATTTCTACTTTTGTTCTTATATTTGCTCATACACCCGCTTCTACCAGATTTTCTACCTAGTTTTCTATCCTTGAACCTAACCTCGTTCCTAGTACAGTGCCTACCTACGTTTCCACTCACGTACCTACCCTCGTTTTTACATTTGTTTTTACCCCTGAACCTACTCTTGCTTCTACCGCTTGAATGACGTCATTTTCAATATTTAATCGGGAAACGTCACTCTTGTCACCTTCGTTTCGATACTACTATCCAAATAATTGCAAAAAACTACTACATACTAGTAGGTCTACCATAGAGTTTAATAAATTTTTATCCATGTGACTACCTAGTTAGATGAAAATGTTATTTCTATAAAATGCCTAGTAAGTTTGTCAAATTAACTTTTTTTTTCCAAGTGACTTCCTAGTTATTATTTTTTGTTTTTTCCTGAAATTTTTTACATTTTCATAGTTACATAGCTAATATCCTCCACTATGAAGGCACCTTATATGTTTCGAAGAATGTTTCTATAGAATTTCAAATGATATTTCTTATACAGGTAAATAATTGTAGTGTTTTCCAGAAAGAGGCCGGTGCTGCCTCAATCAATTTCGAGCGTCTTGAGCACCTAACTCGTTAATTCACCAAGCTGTTTATATTGTCGAAATTCAACATGCCCAGAATCTCAACAATTGCCTTTTTACCTAGAGAATAGAAAAAATTTTAGTTCACATTCAGAAAAAAGTTTTTTTAGCCTATCCTAGCGTACTAAGTTTTAAGAAAATATCAACAAAATGAGGTTACTTATAGTGCCGTACAGTAGCAAAACCGTACTATCTGCTATGTGTTTCCTTCTGTAGATAGTGACATTTTGCTCCTATTCGGCTGCATAAATATCCGATTTTTTTTCAGATAACGATTTTCCTACGATAAAAAATCTTGGAGACGCCTTCCGAAAAAGGATTTCCAGTTATTCTTATTTGACTATTCGCTCAGTGTAAGTTAGTGGCGCCACCTTGAATTTACAGTTCGGATTTTCCTGTTAGTGTTGTTGCAGACGAACTCGCATGGAGCTAGTAAGCCTTATAACTTATTTAAGCCTCCAAAAATTTCGAAAGCTTCGTCGTCATGAGCTCAAACGTTCAATTTTTTTTTTTAGTTTTTTTTATGCGCTAAAACAAAAATCACTGGAACGCGATTTTCCATTCAAACTACTGCTTCATGTCAAAAAAAAAATCGTGGTGACATACGTCAAATAATTAATTAAAACAAGCTCACCCGATCGAAATTGAGTTTATACCAACAATAACATTAGCAATAAAAAATCCTAAAAACTTTTTTATGAGATTAAACATTCAGATTTTTGTGAGGTTTGTTTGTATCTTTAAAATTTAATTCTTTTAAATGACGATAGCTTGTATAAATTTTAGAAACACGGATTAAAAGAGAGATATGTTTAACTTAAAGTTTTTAAAATTTGTAATGCCTTTTCAAAATTCTTGAAGCTTCGTAGCAATCTTTAGCATCCAGAACTCTTCATTAACTTCTTTTTGAACCTGTATGAAAAAAAGCGAAAAAGAAAACTTGAAAAAAATAACAGTTATGTTGCTTCTAATATTTTAATTTTATAAGGATCCGGTGTTCTAAAAGCATATTGTTCAAAATTAAATCTATATTAAATCAAACTTTCACTATAAAAATAAATAAAATAAATGAGATAAAAATTCAAATCCTTTTTTTTATTTATTTAAGATGTTTGACCAAAATAAAAAAAAAAAGCAGAAATGTTACATATTTATTTCTAAATTTCTAAAATGCGGTCATTCAAATTCTTATTGCCCTTAAAATTAAATTTTAAATAAAAATTCCTGAGCCTTAAAAAAATATTTTTATTCCACTTGATTCATTCATTTAAGATCAAAAATCAAATCGTATAACCTCAAGGATCCAACAATTGTTTTTTTTTAACTTTGTCAGTTCAGTATAAAAAACTTACCTCTCTATACCTACGCGGCTACGTTCGCTTCGCATTTTTTATGGTTGTCGTCACTCTAAACCAATCAGATCCAGAGTAAAAGACTGAATCTTCAATTCGATAATTTCTCGAGCTCGAAACTCGACACTCACACTCTCCTTTTTATAAGTAGGACTAGAAACTCGCTAGCGCGCGTACCGCGCGCCGGTGCTATCATTCATTTGTCGCTTTTATTGATTTGAATCAATCGATGATTAAAAAAAGAAAACATACAATAAATATTTATTTTATTCTTTTTTTAATTAATAAAAATTTCGCTACCCCATTGCAAGTATCCTCGGTGAAATCACCGATGAATTCATCGGTGAATTCATCGGTGAAATCCTCGGTGAAATCCTCGCTTTTTGCGGTGAAATCCTCGGTGAATTCCTCGCTTTTTGCGGTGAAATCCTCGGTGAATCTTAACAGTAAAATCCTCGGCAAAATCCTCGGCATTTTAACGGGATCGAAAACGAAGGGGTCAGGGCGGACACCTGGTGCAACTGGTGATACGTACGCCTTGGAGATGACTTCCCCAGGAAGTTTCGACTCCGGATGGGTCAGGGCGAGCACCTGGTGCACCTGGCGATACTTACGCCTTCGAGATGATTTCCCCAGGAAGTTTCGACTCCGCATGGGTCAGGGCGGACATCTGGTGCACCTGGTGATACTTGCACCTTGGAGATGACTTCCCCAGGAAGTTTTGACTCCGGATGGATCAGGGCGAGCACCTGGTGCACCTGGTGATACTTGCACCTTGGAGATGACTTCCCCAGGAAGTTTCGACTCCGGATGGATCAGGGCGAGCACCTGGTGCACCTGGCGATACTTACGCCTTGGAGATGATTTCCCCAGGAAGTTTCGACTCCGGATGGGTCAGGGCGGACACCTGGTGCCCCTGGTGATACTTACGCCTTCGAGATGATTTCCCCAGGAAGTTTCGACTCCGCATGGGTCAGGGCGGACATCTAGTGCACCTGGTGATACTTACATCTTCGAGATGACTTCCCCAGGAAGTTTTGACTCCGGATGGGTCAGGGCGGACATCTGGTGCACCTGGTGATACTTACGCCTTGGAGATGACTTCCCCAGGAAGTTTTGACTCCGGATGGGTCACGGCGGACACCTGGTGCAACTGGTGATACGTAAGCCTTGGAGATGATTTCCCCAGGAAGTTTCGACTCCGGATGGGTCAGGGCGGACACCTGGTGCAACTGGTGATACTTACGCCTTGGAGATGATTTCCCCAGGAAGTTTCGACTCCAGATGGGTCAGGGTGGACACCTGGTGCAACTGGTGATACTTACACCTTGGAGATGATTTCCCCAGGAAGTTTCGACTCCGGATGGGTCAGGGCGGACATCTGGTGCACCTGGTGATACTTACACCTTGGAGATGACTTCCCCAGGAAGTTTTGACTCCGGATGGATCAGGGCGGACATCTGGTACACCTGGTGATACGTAAGGCTTGGGGATGATTTCCTCAGGAAGTTTTGACTCCGGATGGGTCTGGGTGGATACCTGGTGCCCCTGGTGATACTTATGGCTTGGAGATGATTTCCCCAGGAAGTTTAGACTCCAAAGAGACCAGGGTGGACTCCTGGTGCCACTGGTATTAATTACGCCTTGGAGATGATTTCCCAAGGAAGTTAGGACTTCGGAAGGGTCAGGGCGGACACCTGGTGCACCTGGCGATACTGACGCCTTGGAGATGATTTTCCCCAGGAAGTTTTGACTTCGGAGGGTCAGGGCAAACACCTGGTGCATCTGGTGATACGCCTTGAAGATGATTTCCCCAGGAAGTTTGGACTCCGGAGGGGTCAGGGTGGACACTCGGTGCACTTGGTGATATTGACGCCTTGAAGATGAATTCCCCAGGAACTAAGGACTCCGGAGGGGTCAGAACGGACACCTGGTGCACCTGGTGATTCTTACGCCTTGGAGATGATTTCCCTAGGAAAATAGGACTTTGTAGGGGTCAGGGTGGACACCTGGTGCACCTGGTGATACTTACAACTTTGAGATGTTTTTTCAAGAAATTTTAACTACGTAGGAGTCAGGGAAAATACTTGGTGTGCCCGGTAATAACTACACTCTGAAGATGCTATCCTAATCGTCAACTTGATGATGTGAACCCACTGGGATCAAAACGTCCGGAGAAAATCATTTTTGAGGCAAAAGTATCACCAGGTGCCCCTGGAGTCCGCTCTGACCCGTCCCCCCCTCCCAAGACTCCTAACTTCCTTACGAAATCATCTTCAAGGCGTAAGTATCACCAGGTGCCCAGAGTGTCCAACCTGGCCCCTCCGGAGTTCAGACTTCCTGGAGAAATCATCTTCAAGGCATAAGTATCACCAAGTGCACCAGGTGTTTGCCCTGACCCTCCGAAGTCAAAACTTCCTGGCGAAATCATCTCCAAGGCGTAATATCACCAGGTGCACTAGGTGTCCGCCCTGACTCCTCTGAAGTCCAAACTTCCTGGGGAAATCATCTCCTAAGCGTAATTAATACCAGCTGCACCAGGTGTCCACCTTGGCCCCTTTGGAGACAGAACTTCCTGGGGAAATCATCTCCAAGGCGTAAGTATCACCAGGTGCACCGGGTACCTCCCCTGACCCCTCCGGAGTCCTTAGTTTCTGGGGAAATCATTTCCAAGGCTTAATTAATACCAGTTGCACCAGGTGCCCACCCTGGCCTCTTTGGAAAACTTCCTGGGGGAATCATCGCCAAGGCGTTAATATCACCAGGGGCACCAGGTGTCCGCCCTGACTCCTCTGAAGTCCAAACTTCCTGGGGAAATCATCTCCTAAGCGTAATTAATACCAGCTGCACCAGGTGTCCACCTTGGCCCCTTTGGAGACAGAACTTCCTGGGGAAATCATCTCCAAGGTGTAAGTATCACCAGGTGCACCAGATGTCCGCTCTGACCCATCCGGAGTCAAAACTTCCTGGGGAAGTCATCTCCAAGGCGTAAGTATCACCAGGTGCACCAGATGTCCGCCCTGACCAATCCGGAGTCAAAACTTCCTGGGGAAGTCATCTCGAAGGTGTAAGTATCACCAGGTGCACCAGATGTCCGCCCTGACCCATGCGGAGTCGAAACTTCCTGGGGAAATCATCTCGAAAGCGTAAGTATCACCAGGGGCACCAGGTGTCCGCCCTGACCCATCCGGAGTCGAAACTTCCTGGGGAAATCATCTCCAAGGCGTAAGTATCATCATGAGCACCAGGTGTCCGCTCTGACTCATCCGGAGTCAAAACTTCCTGGGGAGTTCATCCCCAAGCCTTACGTATCACCAGGGGCACCAGGTGTCCGCCCTGACCCATCTGGAGTCGGAACTTCCTGGGGAAATCATCTCCAAGGTGTTAGTATCACCAGGTGCACCAGATGTCCGCCCTGACCCATGCGGAGTCGAAACTTCCTGGGGAAATCATCTCGAAAGCGTAAGTATCACCAGGGGCACCAGGTGTCCGCCCTGACCCATCCGGAGTCGAAACTTCCTGGGGAAATCATCTCCAAGGCGTAAGTATCATCATGAGCACCAGGTGTCCGCTCTGACTCATCCGGAGTCAAAACTTCCTGGGGAGTTCATCCCCAAGCCTTACGTATCACCAGGGGCACCAGGTGTCCGCCCTGACCCATCTGGAGTCGGAACTTCCTGGGGAAATCATCTCCAAGGTGTTAGTATCACCAGGTGCACCAGATGTCCGCCCTGACCCATGCGGAGTCGAAACTTCCTGGGGAAATCATCTCGAAAGCGTAAGTATCACCAGGGGCACCAGGTGTCCGCCCTGACCCATCCGGAGTCGAAACTTCCTGGGGAAATCATCTCCAAGGCGTAAGTATCATCATGAGCACCAGGTGTCCGCTCTGACTCATCCGGAGTCAAAACTTCCTGGGGAGTTCATCCCCAAGCCTTACGTATCACCAGGGGCACCAGGTGTCCGCCCTGACCCATCTGGAGTCGGAACTTCCTGGGGAAATCATCTCCAAGGTGTTAGTATCACCAGGGGCACCAGGTGTCCGCCCTGACCCATTCGGAGTCGAAACTTCCTGGGGAAATCATCTCCAAGGCGTACGTATCACCAGTTGCACCAGGTGTCCGCCCTGACCCCTTCGTTTTCGATCCCGTTAAAATGCCGAGGATTTTGCCGAGGATTTTACTGTTAAGATTCACCGAGGATTTCACCGCAAAAAGCGAGGAATTCACCGAGGATTTCACCGCAAAAAGCGAGGATTTCACCGAGGATTTCACCGATGAATTCACCGATGAATTCATCGGTGATTTCACCGAGGATACTTGCAATGGGGTAGTGCGTACCACGCGCTTATCCTATTATTCATTTAGTACTTTTTCGAAATTAATTCGGCATTGTTGGCAAAAGCCCCAAAATAAAGGAATGATGGTTTTTCTTTGCTGATTCATAAAATCAGTTTTGGGGTGATTTATTATTAAACATCTAACCTTAATCGATACCAACAATTTAATCAAGAGAATCCTGAAAAGATTTTACGATATTTTATTTTTTATCAATTTTGAAACCAAGACTTATGACCAGATTGTACTAAATATTCATCTTGACTTTTAAGTTGACATAAACGGGTGTTAGTTTTCTGACTTGATAAATTTTTTTGTTTGCTCACCCTGATAGCATAATTTTTGATCGATCGCCGTAGGTGAATAATGATACACGAGCTTACTGATCATTATAAACCTACTTTGGATCATTATTCTTTGGACATTGTTGTGATTAAATGGTGATTGAATCATTATCCAATTTTCCAGGTTAAGATTTCTCTATGCCGTTTTATAAAATTAGTATTTGTATATTATAAATTTTACACACTGTACATTAGGTAAAATAAAATCCTTTCTTGCATGGTCTAACGAACGTTTCTTTGAATTCTTTTTGCCAACGTTTTGTCATCGTTTGATGATGACCTCTTTAGGGCTATATAAATTACAAAATCGCTAATTACACAAAAATTATGAAAAATTATAAAAATTACATTATGAATCAATTAATTTGTAAATGAAATTAATATTAAAATTTTTTTTCACCTATAAGATTATAATATCAGTCGATAAATTTATCGTGTTGTTGAGTACATGGTTTACATATTTCAAATTTTGGGACAAACTTTTTTGATGATAAGTCTGTCGTTACGCCTCTATAGTCTTCCTATAATCCTTTCTTAAGTACATAGTGTCCTTCTGTTTATTGATGTTATTAGGATAAAAGTGAATGTGAAAAAGTAACTTTTTATCCTGCAGTGTACCTAATATGGCCCCCGCGAATTAGTAGAAATGGAGATATTTCAAAGTGTATTTCCGAAGAGTCTTTAATTTCCTATTAACTTTTTAGAAAATCCTATCCTTATGTTATTTGAATGAAATAAATTTTATTGTTTCAAAGCTTTTTTTCATTTTATAACTAAAGAAACAAACTTTGATAACAATTTAAAGTTATAATTTTTCTACTGGTTGCAAAGCTTTCAAAAACATTGTAAAAAGGCTCAATTTTTTAAAAAATCATTTTTAAAATAATTAAAATTTTGCAGTTTTTTAAATCTCTATGTGGTTCAAAATTTCGTTTTCAAAAAATTTAGTCTATATATTTTTTTTTTTTTTTGCGATGAACTCAAATGGTTTAGGTTATTTTTAACATTATAATTTTTTTCAAATATTTCGAGACCCAGACCCTAATGGAAAAGAACAAACGTGATATATTTTAACAAAAATTAGATTCAGAAATTTTTCAAAATTTTTTAAGAGATCAAAAGGCACTTTTACAACTAATTCATGAAAATTTTACATTAATTGTTATCTGGCAGGCGAAATTTCATTAAAACTAAATCTGTATGAATAGCAAACAGATTATTTTGTTAACGAAGTTTTGCCAAAAACCGCGTTTCTCTAGCCATCTTTGGTTTCGAGATATCAAGAGAAATGATTTTTGCCTTAAGAATCCTTTTTTAAAGACCATAAAATTGTTGCATTTATATTGTGTAGGAGTTTCTGCAAAAAACCTTAAAGTAATTCCATGGGTGATCGAATGCTAAAAAAAACTCTAAGACTATTTAAAAATCATCAAGCCAGACAAAGTTGTCTAAAAAATTTTTTTTTTCAGTAGCCTCTATTTTTTATGTACATAAATTAATCGAATAGTATAATGCAATACAAGAGCAGAAAGTTCTTTCTGCACTGCTGTTATACGTCGGTATAGTAGATCGCCTGAATGCAGCAACGTTGAACTTTCAACTGAGAAATCGGTGCACAGGATTCGTACTTTCGACCATCGGATGGAGAAAAAATCTTTAGAAAGGAAAGTTTTAGGCGCTAATCACAACATTCTTTTCTCTTTTTAGGGCTCCTAGGATTTAAAGTATTAATTTTTACACTTTGATTCTTACCTTGAAACCTCGGATGGCTAGTAAAACGCGGTTTACAACAAACATTTTCTACCAAAAAGTTTAGTTTAGCTACGTATATGTTGTTTTTTAATGTTGATGAAATATGTGACCTTAAGGCAATTCATATTAAATATTTTAATATTTTTTTTTTTTTTTTTTTTTTTTGTGGTGACCAATACTTAATGAAAAATTTACCCTTTCAATTTTAATAAAATTGGTCAAAAAGTTGCTTTTTTTATTTTTAAAAAGTTGAAACAATATGACCAGCTGTGTGAGGACTTTATCTCAAGTTTTTTTGTTTTTTTCAATGTAATTTTAAGGCAAAAAAACAGCTTAAACCGTTTGAAATTGGTGATAAAGAATATTTTCAAATCATAGTCAAACTAAATTAATTGTAAACATAATTTGTTCAACAAAAAACTTAAAATTGAACATTTTTATTTTAGATTCTATTGATTATAAATTAACTGTAAATCTCTAGCCCTCTTTGATTCTGAGATGTGAAAAAGATTTAAAATTAATTACATTAGACCCCATAGTCTCAAAGGAAGGAAAACTAAGCCCTTTCAAAAGATATTCAAATATTGTAGGGATTTGTCGTGAACATGATTCGACTGATTTATTCGGCGAAATACTCTTCCTTCTTATAAAGTTTTAAGGTATCTTTTATAAACCTGTCCTGAATCTGAGGCAGGTTGGCACAAAAAATAGCAAACCCAAGAGCTTGCTAAGGGTTGGCTAATATTTCAAGCGATCGTGTAACGTTTTCATCGCAAAGACCCCTCCTACGTAGCGGGGGGAATATTTGCGTATTCGGGGCCTGTATAATATGAAAAGTAAAAGTTGAGAATAGTTCAATACATATATTTGAGAAACTGTTTTAATTTTTAATCTGGTTACTCAATAAAAATAACCTTTGTATGTACTCTAGTTTCAAATCACATTATTCAGTTTAGAATGAAAATACTTTTTCGCTATTTTGGGCATGATTTTTTTTTAAATTGACCGACCTGCCTCGGTTTCTCCTACCTGCAATACGTGAGCTTTATTATAAACTACAAAATATATTTCTGTGATACTTCTTACAATTAAATTAGATCATACATCCTAACATTAATTGTTGTTAGTATCAACCCAGATAGCACAAAAAGTTTTCAGAACGTTCTGGCAACGTTGCACAGAAACCATTGCAACCTTTCGTTGAAAGGTTGCTGAACGGTTTTAGAAACGTTGTGACAATCGTGAAGATCTCCGTTATTAGTTTCAAAGAAAACCTTCAACCAACGTTATGGCAACGAAGTTTGTCAACCATATTTTTTCAAAAGGTGACCACAAATTGTTCTGGCAATGTTTCTAGAACCTTATGGTAAAACGTTCCTTCAAAGTTGCTACAGAGTGTTGACAAGGTTCCAAATTACCGATTTGAATTTAAAACGTTTAAGCGAGAACCTCAAGTTTGAGTAATTTAATTAAAAATACCTATGAATTTGAGGTAGAAAAATTTTATGTTTTTAATTTTTTTTGTAAATAATTCGACCAAAATTGGTAAGAACAGCTCTCAGACTAGTCAAATCATTCAAAAATTATTGAAACGACTTTCAGTCGCTCGGCCGGAGTAACAAAATTTGGTGGGTTATATATCCACAGCTTGTTACTTTGCTGAGAGCTCAGTTTTAACGGTAAGCCACCTAGCGGATGGGACCCAAAACTACTCATTTCGCGTTAGCAGTCGTTAGATCTTAAAAAGCATTTAAAGTTTTTAAATATACATGTTAAAAACATACTTAGTTTTTAGCTCTTAGTTATAATTTTAATTTTTAGCTAGTAATAAATTGACGATATTAAAAAGAAAAAATTAAAAAAAAAAAGGGAGGTTTAATTTTTTTTTTTTCATGAAAATGTAAACTAAAAAATTTTTAAATATTCATAAATAAATAAATAAACAAATAAATATGTGAAAATATTTGTTAAAGTTTATTATAGTTAAATAAATGAAATTTTATAATCAAGCCCCGAAGGGCCACAACTTAAATATTAGTTCTAATCCATCATCTCTAACATTAACTGTGGTTTGGTGGCTAAAGTCACCACTCTCTATTTTGCCGTCTCAGGTTCAATTCTATGTGCTTTTTTTTTTTTAATAAATTATACGCTCTTCAGGTGTTTTAAAGGACATTTTCTAACTTTTAAAAATTTTTATTAATAAATGCATTGGTACACTTATTTTTAAAATTTTTAATTTTTTAATAACTTTATGGAGGATAAATGAATGAAAAAAATAATTTTTTCAGGGGAATATTTTTATTTTGGTAATAAATTTTAATAAATATAAGAAAATATTTGATCAAGTTTATTATAGTTAAATAAATGAAATTTTATAATCAAGCCCCGAAGGGGCACAACTTAAATATTAGTTCTAATCCATCATCTCTAACGTTAACTGTGGTTTGGTGACTAAAGTCACCGCTCTCTATTTTGCCGTCTCAGGTTCGATTCTATGTGCTTTTTTTTTTTTTTTTAAATAAATTATACGCTCTTTAGGTGTTTTTAAGGACATTTTCTAACTATTAAAATTGTTATTAATAAATGCATTGGTACACTTATTTTTAAAATTTTTAATTTTTTTATAAGTTTATGGAGGATAAATGAATGAAAAAAATAATTTTTTCAGGGGAATATTTTTATTTTGGTAATAAATTTTATTAAATATAAGAAAATATTTGATCAAGTTTATTACAGTTAAATAAATGAAATTTCATAATCAAGCCCCGAAGAAGCACAACTTAAATATTAGTTCTAATCCATTATCTCTAACGATAATGTGTCGTTTGGTGGCTGGAGTCACCGCTCTCTATTTTGCCGTCACAGGTTCGAATCTTTGTGCTTTTTTTTTTTTAACAAATCATATTCATACGCTCTTTAGGTGTTTTTAAGGACATTTTCTAACTATTAAAATTGTTATTGATTAATGCATCGGTACACTTATTTTTAAAAATTTTAATTTTTTAATAACCTTGTGGAGGATAAATGAATGAAAAAAAAAAATTTTTTCAGGGGCATTTTTTTATTTTGATAATAAATTTTCCTAACAATAAATGAACAGATTCATTATGATTCTTCATAAAGATCAACAAATAACGTTTCTAATCAAGCAATTAGTAATCCATTTTCATTGAAATAAAAGAAAATGTTTATTCAAAAATAAAGTAACTGTACTTAAAATGCCCCCCCTCTCCTTGGTATGTTGAATGTATAGACTCTGTGACCAGAGTGTCCGATCCGGGCCCAGGGGGTACCGAGAAATTTAAAAATCTTCCGGCGAAGATCAGGCAAACAAAAAACACACAAAAACTTGGGCGGCTGGGTGCAATAAATAAAAAAATGAATAAAAAAGTAAATAAATAATCCCCCAAACTTAACAACCCAAAAACCCTGGGCATTGAGATTAAAATAATCAATAATTAAATGAATAAATGAACCCCAAGCAAGACAACCCAACAACGCTGATCATTCGTGTTTTCGTTTTTTTTTATTTTTTATTTTTTCATTTCTAAATAAAGAAATAAATAAACCAAAAAAAAACCAAATCAATAACGCAGGGCGTTAAAGTTTTTTATGAACAATCAAAAATTAAATAAACAAACAAACAAAGCTAGACGACCTAATAACGCTAAACATCCGGGTTTTTTAAAATAAATAAATTAACCCATTACCGCCCATGGAAAAATCAAAAGTGATATAAAAAAAACCAACTGTTGGAAAACCTGTCTCATGAAAAAATAGGAGATACGTATTTTTTCTTTTTTCAATTTTCATTGCTTAAACATTATTTATTCAAACAAATTCGGAAAAAATTTGAAATTTTTATAAACTAATAACGGCATTCGATTCTTTGACCAAAAATAAGGCGAAAGTCATCTGAGTAATTTTTTGATCAGACGCTTAGATCTTTTGCTACGAGCGCTCAAACATGTAAAAATATGGTTTCATAGTGCTGAGCTCTGACTCGTAAAAGTGTATCTTCGGTGCGGCGCCTCGGAGCTCACCACTATAAAACGAGTTTTTCACATGTTTGAGCGCTCGTAGCAAAAGATCTAAGCGTCTGATCAAAAAATTACTCAGATGACTTTCGCCTTATTTTTGGTCAAAGAATCAAATGCCGTTATTAGTTTATAAAAATTTAAATTTTTTTACGAATTTGTTTAAATAAATGTTTAAACAATGAAAATTGAAAAAAGAAAAAACACGTATCTACTATTTTTTCATGAGACAGGTTTTCCAACAGTTAGTTTTTTTATATCACGTTTGATTTTTCCATGGGCGGTAATGGGTTAATGGACCGCCAAGCGCTTCAACCCCATTACGCTCGGCGTCCGAGTTTTTATTATTACATAATTTAGTAAATAAATTAACTAACCACCAAGCAATAAAACCCCATAACGCGGGACGTCCGAGTTTTCTAAAAAAAAAAATTAATAAATAGATTAACAAACATCCATGCCCTACAATCCCATTACGCTCAGTGTCCGAGTTTTTTTTATTACATAATTTAATAAATAAATTAATAAACTGACAACCGCTACAATCTCATAACGCTGGACGTCTGAGTTTTTTTTTAAAATAAATTAACTAACCACCAAGCACTAAAACCCCATGAAGCTGGGCGTCTGAGTTTTTTTAAATAAATAAATAAATGTATAAATGAACCACCAAGCACTAAAACCCCATGAAGCTGGGCGTCTGAGTTTTTTTAAATAAATAAATAAATGTATAAATGAACCACCAAACAATACAACCCCATAACACTGGGCATCCAAGTTTTACTAACAAATAAATTAATAAACTGCCATGCGCTACAACCCCATAACACTGGGCGTCCGAGTTTTTCAATTAAATAAATTGATAAACCGCCAAGCGCTTCAGCCCCATAACGTTGGATATCCGAGTTATTTTTTTTAATTAATTAACTAACGGCCAAGGACTAAAACCCTATAACGCTGGACGTCCGAGTTTTCTAAAAAAAAAAATTACTAAATAAATTAACAAACTGCCGTGCCCTACAATCCCATTACGCTCGGCGTCCGAGTATTTTTTTATTACATAATTCAATAAATAAATTAACAAACTGCTATGCCCTACAACCCATAACACTGGGCGTCCGAGTTTTTCAAATAAATAAATTGATAAACCGCCAAGCGCTACAACCCCATAACGTTGGACGTCCAAGTTTTTTTTTTTTAAATAAATTAACTAACTGCCAAGCACTAAAATTCCATAACGCTGTGCGTCCGAGTTTTTCAAATAAATAAATTGATAAACCGCCAACCGCTACAATCCCATAACGTTGGACGTCCAAGTTTTTTTTTTTAAATAAATTAACTAACCGCCAAGCACTAAAACCCCATAACATTTTGCGTCCGAGTTTTTCTACTAAATAAATATTAATTGATTCATTAAAAAAAACTCGGACGTCCAGCGTTATGGAGTTGTAGCGCTTGGCGGTTTATTAATTTATTTATTAGAAAAATTTGGAAGCACAGCGTTATGGGGTTTAACTGCTTGGCGGATAAGTAATTAATTTAAAAAAAAAAAAAAAAAAAAAGACTCGAACGTCCTGCGTTATGGGGTTGTATTTTTTGGCGGTTCATTCATATATTTATTTACTTATTCAAAAAAACTCGGACGCCCAGCTTCATGGGGGTTTAAGTGCTTGGTGGTTAGCTAATTTAAAAAAAAAAAAAAACTCGGACACCCAGCGTTATGGGGTTGTGGCACTTGGCAGTTTATTAATTTATTTATTAATTTATTCATTAAAAAAACACTTGAACGCCCTGCGTTATGGAGTCGTACTGCTTGACAGTTTGTTAATTTATTTATTGATTTATTTATCAAAAAAAACTCGGACGTCCGGCGTTATGGAGTTTCAGTGTTTGACGGTTAGATAATTTATTCAAAAAAAAGAAACCGGACGTCCATTATTATGGGGTTACAACGCTTGACGGCTTATTAATTTATTTATTAGTAAAACTCGGATGCCCAGTGTTATGGGGTTGTAATGTTAGGTAGTTCATTTATATATGATTTTATTTATTAAAAAAAACTTGGACGCACAGCTATATGGAGTTTTAGTGCTTTGTGATTAGTTAATTTATTTAAAAAAAAAAAAAAAAAAAAACCAGAACGCCCAGCGTTATGGGGTTGTACTGTTTGGTGGCTCATTTAGTTATTTATTTATTTTAAAAAAAAACTTAGACGTCTAGCGTCATGGAGTTTTTGGGCTTGACGGTTAGTTAATTTATTTTAAACAAAACAACTCGGACGTCCAGAGTTATGGGGTTGTAGCGCTTGGCAGTTTGTTAATTTATTTATTAATTTATTTATTAGAAAAACTCGGACACCCAGTGTTTATGGGGTTGATATGCCCTGCGGTTCATGAGTTTATTTATTAATTTCTTTATTAGAAAAACTCGGATGTCCTGCGTTATGGGGTTTTATTGCTTGGCGGTCAGTTAATTTATAAAAAAAAAAAAAAAAAAAAACTCGGACTTCCAGCGTTATGGGGTTTTATTGCTTGATGGATAGTTAATTTATTTTAAAAAAAAGCTCGGACATCCAGCTTTATGGGGTTGTAGCGCTAGGCTGTTTATCAATTTATTTATTTGAAAAACTCAGATGCTCAGCGTTATGGGGTTTTATTGCTTGGCGGTTAGTTACTTTATTAAAAAAAAAAAAAACTCGGACGTCCAGCGTTATGGGGTTTCAGTGCTTGGCGATTGATTAATTTATTTATTAGAAAAATTCGAATGCCCAGTGTAGGGGGTTATATTGTTCGGTGGTTCATTGTCATATTAGTTCATTTATTTAAAAAAATCGGACGCCCAGCGTTATGGAGTTGTAGTGCTTGGCGTTTTGTTACTTTATTTATGAGTTCATTTATTTAAAAAACTTGGATGCCTAGCGTTATGTGGTTGTAGAGCTTGGCAGTTTGTTAATTTTTTTTTAATTTATTTATTAGAAAAATTCGGACGCCCAGCGTTATGGGGTTGTAGTGCTTGGCGATCTGTTAATTTATTTATTAGTTCATTTATTTAAAAAACTCCGATGCCTAGCATTATGTGGTTGTAGAGCTTGGCGGTTCATTAATTTATTTATTAAATTATGTAATAAAAAAAAACTCGGACGCCGAGCGTAATGGGGTTGAAGCACTTCGCGGTCCATTAATTTATTTATTTTAAAAAACCCGGACGCCCAGCGTTATTAGGTTGTAGATGCTTTAGGAATTATTTATTTATTTATTCATTTTTTCACAATAAAACCAGTACGCCCAGCGCTGTTGGGTCGTCTAGCTTTGTTTGTTTGTTTATTTAATTTTTGATTGTTCATAAAAAACTTTAACGCCCTGCGTTATTGATTTGGTTTTTTTTTGGTTTATTTATTTCTTTATTTAGAAATAAAAAAATAAAAAATAAAAAAAAACGAAAACACGAATGATCAGCGTTGTTGGGTTGTCTTGCTTGGGGTTCATTTATTCATTTAATTATTGATTATTTTAATCTCAATGCCCAGGGTTTTTGGGTTGTTAAGTTTGGAGGATTATTTATTTACTTTTTTATTCATTTATTTATTTATTGAACCCAGCCGCCCAAGTTTTTGTGTGTTTTTTGTTTGCCTGATCTTCGCCGGAAGATTTTTAAATTTCTCGGTACCCCCTGGGCCCGGATCGGACACACTGGTCACAGAGTCTATACATTCAACATACCAAGGAGAGGGGGGGCATTTTAAGTACAGTTACTTTATTTTTGAATAAACATTTTCTTTTATTTCAATGAAAATGGATTACTAATTGCTTGATTAGAAACGTTATTTGTTGATCTTTATGAAGAATCATAATGAATCTGTTCATTTATTGTTAGGAAAATTTATTATCAAAATAAAAAAATGCCCCTGAAAAAATTTTTTTTTTTCATTCATTTATCCTCCACAAGGTTATTAAAAAATTAAAATTTTTAAAAATAAGTGTACCGATGCATTAGTTAATAACAATTTTAATAGTTAGAAAATGTCCTTAAAAACACCTAAAGAGCGTATAATTTATTTAAAAAAAAAAGCACATAGAATCGAACCGGAGACGGCAAAATAGAGAGCGGTGACTTTAGCCACCAAACCACAGTTAACGTTAGAGATGATAGATTAGAACTAATATTTAAGTTGTGCCCCTTCGGGGCTTAATTATAAAATTTCATTTATTTAACTATAATAAACTTTAACAAATATTTTCACATATTTATTTGTTTATTTATTTATTTATGAATATTTAAAAATTTTTTAGTTCACATTTTCATGAAAAAAAAAAATTAAACCTCCCTTTTTTTTTAAATTTTTTCTTTTTAATATCGTCAATTTATTACTAGCTAAAAATTAAAATTATAACTAAGAGCTAAAAACTAAGTATGTTTTTAACATGTATATTTAAAAACTTTAAATGCTTTTTAAGATCTAACGACTGCTAACGTGAAATGAGTAGTTTTGGGTCCCATCCGCTAGGTGGCTTACCGTTAAAACTGAGCTCTCAGCAAAGTAACAAGCTGTGGATATATAACCCACCAAATTTTGTTACTCCGGCCGAGCGACTGAAAGTCGTTTCAATAATTTTTGAATGATTTGACTAGTCTGAGAGCTGTTCTTACCAATTTTGGTCGAATTATTTACAAAAAAAATTAAAAACATAAAATTTTTCTACCTCAAATTCATAGGTATTTTTAATTAAATTACTCAAACTTGAGGTTCTCGCTCAAACGTTTTAAATTCAAATCGGTAATTTGGAACCTTGTCAACACTCTGTAGCAACTTTGAAGGAACGTTTTACCATAAGGTTCTAGAAACGTTGCCAGAACAATTTGTGGTCACCTTTTGAAAAAATATGGTTGACAAACTTCGTTGCCATAACGTTGATTGAAGGTTTTCTTTGAAACTAATAACGGAGATCTTCACGATTGTCACAACGTTTCTAAAACCGTTCAGCAACCTTTCAACGAAAGATTGCAATGGTTTCTGTGCAACGTTGCCAGAACGTTCTGAAAACTTTTTGTGCTATCTGAGAATACGATTAAAATTTTCATTGTAATTACTATTTAATATTTATATTTATACTTTTATTTTTAAAAGTATCCATTTCATACGTAAAAACTTTTTTGTACGTTATTATCTACGTTGAATGAAAATTATAAAATCGAAATACTCGATAAAATTCAAACTAAGATTTGAATTACGATGAAAAGTTTTTTCTTTAAATTAAAGTTTTAAATTAAAGTTTTTAAATTAAATTATGAAAGTATTAAAACGTATATACCTGGCCTAGGTGTGTATATTTAATTTATGTTCAACGGAGTCAGAAAGCAAAAACCTCGTTTTAGGCCGTGCCCCAAAAATACTATTCTTTGATCGGAAAACTTAAAAATTTGATCTTACATTATAGTTTTATTACTTATTTAAATCATCAATATCCTTTCCTTTTATTGAGTATTGTGTATTCAGAGACAAAGCCCTTGGTATTTCCATCAAATCGATCAACATATGCTCTAAATATCCAATCTTTTTTTTTAGTCCGTAATTGTGCTGGGTCAATTACCTGAAATACTTGCGCTCCAATTGAAACATCACGTATTTATGTTCGTCACTTTTTGATAGTCGTTATTAGGATTCTAATTAATTACATGATTGATACCAGTATTCAACATTTACATTTACACTTGTATTTTTACTCTCTCATAACCCTCAAATTTTTTGTACATCATAATATTGGAAATTGAATAACAATTATTCATTTAAATCAAATTAGTCTTGTATTCATGAGTTTTTCATGAAGTGAAAAACGAATAAAATTAAAACGAAGATTTAAAATTTGTATTAAAAGTTGCTTTTTCAATATTAATTTTGAATAATATCACTCAATTTTTTGAGTACCATGAGTTTAATTTTACATAGATATTTTATTTTTTGTTTTCAATCTCGAGTAAAAAAAACGTATTTTATTACTAACTATGGTGTATGTAGACCTTGGTATTTTTATTAAATAGTTGAAAAAATCAAATATATTTTTGTTGCTGAACACTGTAACATTGTAAATGATTTAATGTATAAGTTATTGAATCAATTCTGTTAAAGCTTTAAATGAATTGAATTAGAGATATTCTTGCAACTTTTAAAATTCTAGTTTTTAATTTATTTAGCACTAAACGTTTCAACAACAAATTATTATCATAGAATCGGATTTTGTTATAACAATAGAGGTAAATTTTGAGATTATTTTATCTATTTGATTTGAAGTATTGGATTGACTTTGAAGTTACTTAAATTAACTCACGTAATTAATTTATTATAAAATTTGTAATTTGTATACTCCTCTTCTTCTATTTATTTAAGATGTTCAAGAAAAATTAAATAAAATGAGCAAAAATATTACAAATTTATTTTTTAATTTCCGAGATGCGGTTATTCCAATTCTCATTGACCTTGAAATTCAATTAAAAAAAACTTCTGTAGCTTGCAAAAAGTATTTTTAGTCCGCATTGATTCATTCATTGTTGATCAAAAATCAAATCGTATAACCTGATGGATCGAACAATTGTTTTTTTCGAACTTTGACAGTTCAGGTGCGATTACATGCAGCGACAAAATCGCTGCGATCTGATCGCCGCGTAGTTCAATATTTTGAACTATTTAGCGATGCTCGTTTTTCATGGTTATTAAAAGAATTCGTGTTTATCATCGGGAGAATTCATAAGAAAAAATGGAGGTTAGTACTAAAATAATTATTTAATTGTTTATATTTGAAAATTGATAGTTTTATTCTCATTTCAAATTGATTTGCAAAAATATTAAGAATTAAAATTTCAGTTTGTTTTTATAAAATAACCTATAGTTTGTTACGTTGAAATTAATGATGTTTTACTTAGTTTAAAGGAAATATATTTTGAGAATGGTTACTTTAGTTGTGGTATTTGTGATCAAACGGATATGAGGTGTGTTCTTACCAAGTTTCATCCCTGTTTTCAAAATTTTCCTAAAATTCACATCGTGCCCGAAGCAATGATGATGTATCCGCAGTTAGGTGAGTTTTATAATATTTTTCATGCCTTAAACAGTTTTGTTTTAAACAATTTTTAAATGCAGAATATTTCTTAAACATTAAGGAAAGTCTCTTCGGACTCTATTTAAATATTTTATATCTAGATGACGGTGGAGTAGTGACTGAACTTCCGCGAGGATCCAATCAAGTCGTAGTTCAACCTGTTGGAGCATCAGACCAGTCCCAGAATATTTATGAAAATTCTGTGATTTACTTGTCTGACGAGCAAATACCTCAGCAAATACCTCAGCAGCTCAGGCAATCCGTCGAATCAAACCACGAAGAGCTTCTAATTGCGTGCATAGAAGCTCGCCCAGAATTATGGGATTATATAAACGTAACTCCAGAACACCGAACTAAAAGAATCAAATATAACCGTTGGAATCAAGTATATGAAGAGATGAATCCTGATCTCCAACATCGTAAGTCATAAACATTTAAAAAAATTTAATTAAACTTAATTTTTCCATTAAAAAAACAGCTGATTTAAAAAAATGCTCAAGCGCAATTAGTGATCAATTTTTCATGAAAGTTACATTTTATGAATAATTTATACATAAATAATCAACATTTGCTTATTCACTTAATTAATTCTTAAAACTAAATAAAAAAAAAAAAAAAAAAAAAAACTAGTAAAATATCTAAAAAAACGTCCTCTCATTTCTGATAAAAAAATTGAGATGAAGGCTTACATTATATTTTAGTTTCAGATGATTATAAATTATCAAATATTTTAAAAATGAATTTCGTAACTTTTTTTTTATCAAAATATACTCTTGCTGGCTTGAAAAAGTCTTGGAAGAACCTAGTTGATACTTATCGATATGCTGTAAACAGAACAAGACCGAAGAGTGGGCAAGCTCGCAGCAACGAAAAAGAGTGCAAATATATGAAGCAAATGGGGTTTATGAAAAAAATTGTTGATAAAACATTCAAAAATAAGAATTTAAGTCCAAATCTGTCTAAAAAAATTATTTGAATTAATTTTAATAAATGTAGTGATGGGAGAATAGAGGAGGGTCATTTTGGATAAAAAATTAAAATTTGAGTAACTAAAAAACCTGATTTAAAATGACTTGAGTCTAAAAATTAATAATTTTAAGTTAATATTATTTTGTTTTTTAGAACCATCTCAAATCTCAGTTCGGTCCGAAATTCTGCAGTAACGGCATAGGGTTCAGCTGCAGCGCCACCGAATTCTTCGATACCTCCAGTGCAAGTTTCCGCGCCGAGGGTACAAACTTCAAATTCAGAACCGATTTCTCTCTCGACACCAACAACACCAACATCTTTAACGGCAGCGACAGCACGAACTCCTCCGTCAGCACCGATAGGTCCAATTCCTGCGACGGTCTCTGTTTCCGCCCGAATTCCGACCGTGACTTCGGATAAAAATCCTCCGTTTTCATCAGCGCAGAACAAACTTTCTGCTTCTGGTTCTGCGGTTACAGAAAGAGACTCTCGTTCGTTCTCTGTACCAACATCGGTAATCAGATTTTCTAACGAAGGTTCTAACAAGAGAGACTCTACTGTAATTGATGTGGAACCAGAAGCAGAGGTTGTAACCCCGAAAAAGAAGGGAAAAATGAAAGAAGATCCCATGCTCGAAAAACTTGTAAATGCTTTATCGGCTCCGATCCCCCCACCTACATTCCCGCCATTACCTGAAGTCAAAGAAAAAGATTTAATTAGCTGTTACTGCGATACATTGGATAAGAAATTAAGAGACTTTAACAAATTAGAATATTTAGAAATTACTAACAAAATTGATAAAATTGTTTACGAATCAATGTTAAAAAAACTACAAAATGATAAAAATGACCCCTAGAAACAACTCGGGCTACCACAGTGTGTCTGGTTCGATTATCTTATGAGTTAATTAATTTTTTTATTTTTTTTAAACTGCACAAGTTTTTCAAGATTAAATTAAGTTGTTGAATATCTTTAGAATTATTTCTTAAGTATTATAATTGTTACAAATAAGATTTTGCCAAGTTTAAATGTAAACTGCTGTTCAGTCAATAATTAGTTAATTTAAATCTTTTATTGGACATTAGTGAATTTGATTTATTGTGTTTATTTTTACTGGCAATAAAATTTATTATATAATTCAAAATCTCATTTAATATCGAATTACTTTATTAAGTTTATATCAAACATTTACTAATACATAATCATACTGAAAATCAACTGCTCCTTCATTATTTAAATAATTTTTAAATTTATCGCGATTTTCTGCTGCAGCACGAGTAGAGTTATTAGCACCAGTTCTATTGACATCCCTGAGGCCCATAGAATCTTACAGATCTCTTCTCCATTGTTCTTCTTCTGCCACGGATTCTCTTACAGCAGTTGAATTATTATTTTCGTGTAGAATTTGCATTCGAAGCCAATTATGAAGACACACAGTTGCTAAGACAACTTTCTCAGCATGTTCGGTCTTCATGATAATTGGTCTACGATAAATTCTAAACCTATTAGCCAATATCCCAAAAGAATTTTCAATTGGTCTCCTTCCTCTACCTAAGCAGTAGTTGTAAATACCTTTTATAATGAAATTGAAAAAAGGGCTTGTTATTAAATTTGAAATTGAAATTATAAGTTTAAGTACAGTTTAAATTAGTGTTTAAGGGGGGAGTCTACCCTTGAGGGCCAAAAAAAGCAAATTTTTGTGAATTTTTATTTTAAAAACGGAAAAATTTATTAAAGTCAATTATTGACTACATAATAAAGTAACATTCCAAGTATCTTCTCAAATTTTTTCATGTAAAAATACATAGAAACAAGCGGATGCCAGCCATTTTTTTACAACGCTTCCGTCTAACGTTTTTTTGCGGTGAGGAATGCCATTTTGTTCCAGATCATTTAAAATCAATTTTGAAGGAAGATTCTGTTAGAAGACAAGTTTATCTTGGTAATAACACGAGGATGTTTTTTTTTTAATTTTTGACGATTTTGCAGTGATTTGAAACAAAAAGTCGTTTTTTCGGCAAAAAAATCCGCCATCTTGACGGTGTCACGATCGTAAAAATTGAAATTTTCAAAAATCTTCGTGTTAATACCTGGAAAAGTATATGATAAAGACATGGTTAAAATTTTAGAACGATCGGTGCAGAGGTTGTGAAGATATTTTCCTCACTGACTTTGAAAATACTAGTTTCGAGAAAAACGCGTTCAAAGTTTCGTGCAGCCGCTCGCGGCTCGGAGCAGGCTGAAAGACGTCGCACGAGAAAGGCTGTAACTTATGAGATCAACTCAGAATGACTCAAAATTTCAACACAACAGTCTTGAGATGCTGTACTATCAGAAAAAAAAAAAAAAAAAAATCGATTTTTTGAGTCTTTAATTCAAATCTTGAATTAAAAAATTACGTTCGTCAAAATCAGCTGATTCCTTTCCTGGGTAGGGTCGCAATAAATATGATTTTAAGGGAAAAGCCTCATCTCCGAGAACACAGTAAGGTAGAACTTCACCATTTTCACAAATTGCCGAAGGTGGGGGTAAATTCATTTCGTCGTTTTCAAAACGTTGTCCAAAAATCGAGTCCTTGAAAATCCCCCTATCACTTCTTCGACCTGGAGCACCAACATCGACGTATGTAAATAAATAGTTGGAATCACACATAGCTAAAAGAACGCTATGACTTCCCTTATAATTGTGATTTGTTGAACCAGCTTTATCTGGGCACTGAACGTGATAATCAAAAATTAAATTTTACTTTTAAAAGCACGTGGAAGTTTTTAACATACTTAAGTCACAACATGTTTTCCATCAAGACTGCCTATCGCATGAGGAAAATGCCATCGATCTTCAAAACCTTTAGCTATTTCCAACCATTTTTCGACATTTGTTTCTCCAGGTAAAACCGAAGGTTGTAAAACATCCCAAATTGCTTGGCAAGTTTCTGGTACTATTTTGGAAATACAGGGTTGACTAATTAAAAAATGGTATTCCAAAGAATGGTAACTATCACCACTGGCTAAGAATCTGAATGAAATTAAATTTTTTTTTTATAAATCTATGTATATTCATTATTTCATCTTTTTTTATACTGTGTACAAAATTCAAATCAATTATTCTACTATAAACATCTATTATTTTTAAGAAATTTTCTGATAAATAATATCTTTTGAGCTATTATCAAAAAACTTTTTTTTTAATAGTACATTAAAACAAACTTTAGAGTCTAAGCTCTTCAATTTATAATTACAAGTAAAAATTTTTGACAGTTGAGTAACTATAATTTTTTTGCGGTGTAGAAAATGCAAAGAATTATCTAATGGCTTGCCTAAAAGTAAGCATGAGTCTTTCAGCCACTCCAATTGGATCCCTCACACAAACTTGTTTCATAATTAAAGGGCCCACTAGCTCTGCTAATATTTCAAACTGTGTTGCAGACATTCTACAGTAGTTGTGGAATCTCAAATCTTCTAACTTTATTAAGGGAATTCCAAAGTGAAAAAATCCATGAATAGGTCTAGCTTGCAATAATGGTGACACCCAATATTTTCTTTCAATCACCTTTCTTTTTTTAGCTAGTAAAATAACAACTAATGCACCAGTAGCTTTTCTTTTTCTTTTATTTTCGGCATAATTTTTGTATACTTGAATACAACTATTTTGCCAATACTTCAGTTTATAAGCATAATCATTCATTGTATCAATACTCACTTAAAAATAAAGAAATTAAAATAAAAAATGCTTAAAAAAATTTAATCACATGATTAATTGTCATAACCAATTTAAATATTCGCGGCCTTTTGACATGTGTCATGTGAAAAAATCACCGCGATCAAATCGCAGCGATTTTCTCGCTGCATGTAATCGCACATTTCGTTATCAAAAATTTACCTCTCTATACCTACGCGGCAACGTTCGCTTCGCATTTTAGATCGGTGTCGTCACTCTGAGCCAATCAGATCCAGAATAAAAGTCTTCATCTTCAATTCGATAGTTTCTCGAGCTCGAAACTCGACACTCGCGCACTCCCTTTTATAAGAAGGACTAGAAACTCGCTAGCGCGCGTACCGCGCGCCGGTGCTATCATTCATTTGTCGCTTTTATTGATTTGAATCAATCGATGATTAAAAAAAGAAAACAAACATTTAATATTTATTTTATTCATTTTTTAAAATTGATAGAAACTCGCTAGCGCGCATACCATGCGTTTGTCCTATCATTCATCTACCACTGTCTCGAAATTAATTCAGCATCGTTAATAAAAGCCTCAAAACAGAGGAATGATGTTTTTTCTTTGCTGATTCATAAAATCAGTTCGGAGGTGATTTATTATTAACCATCTTACCTTACTTGATACCAACAATTTAATCAAGAGAATCCTGAAAAGATTTTATAATATTTTTTTTTTAACAATTTTGAAACCAAGACTTATGACCAGGTTGTACTAAATATTCATCTTAACTTTTAAGTTGACATAAACGGCTATTACTTTTCTGACTTGATAAATTTTTTGTTTGCTCACCTTAATCGCATAATTTTTGATTGATCGCCGTAGGTGAATAATGATAGACGAGCTTACTGATCATTATAAACCTACTTTGGATCAATATTTTTTGGAAATTACCATGATTGAATGGTGATTGAATCATTATCCAATTTTCAAGCTTAAGATTTCTCTATGCCATTTTATAAAATTAGTATTCGTATATTATAACCGTTACACACTGTACATAAAGTAAAATAAAATCCTTTCTTGCTTGGTCTAAGGAACGTTTATTCAAATTCTTTTTGCCAACGTTTCGTCATCGTTTGATGATGACCTCTTTAGGACTATATAAATTACAAAATCACAAATTATACAGAAATTATTAAAAATTATAAAAATTACATTATAAATTAATGAATTAGTAAATAAAATTAAAATAAAAAAAATTATTCACCTATAAGATTATAAAATCAGTCCATAAATTTATCATGTTGTCGAGTACATGGTTTAAATATTACTGATTTTGGGACAAACTTTTTTGATAATGAAGTACATAATGTCCGTCTGTTTACTGATGTTATTAGGATAAAAGTGAATTTAAAAAAATAACTCTTTATTCTGCTGTATACCTAATATGGCCCCCCGCAAATTAGTAGAAATACCGCTACTTTAAAGTGTATTTCCAAAGAGTCTTTAGTTTCATATTTACTTTTCGAAAATCCTATCCTAATGTTATTTTAATGAAATAAATTTAATTGTTTCAAAGTTGTTTTTACATCTTGTAGATTTTATAACTAAAAAAACAAACTTTGGTAACAATTTAAAATTGTAATTTTTCTACTGGTTGCAAAGCTTTCAAAAACATTGTAAAAAAGGCTCAATTTTTAAGAAAATCATTTTTAAAATAATTAAAATTTTGAAGTTTTTTAAATCCCATATCCTGATTGATTTAAAAAATTGGAACAAATCGCAATCAATAAATTACTTCAAGGGGGCCATATTAGGTACACAAATTTTTGGTGTCTTAAAAGAACGCGTTTTGGTAAATCCTCTGGCATTTCAAGCTCATTGATCAAAATCGAACGCATAATGTTTCACTTTAAAGCTCTTGAATTAACCTTTAAAATGAGACTTTACACGTCAAAAAATATTGGTTTGATTCGCCACAACGTCGATTCTTGCTTAAGGGGGCCATATGAGGTATACACTTATCTTATATAAATTATCATGTGGTTCAAAATTTCGTTTTCAAAATATTTAGTCTACATTTATTTTTTATTTTTTGCGAATTCAAATGGTTTAGGACATTTCTAACATGATAATTTTTTTCAAATATTTCGAGACCCAGACCCTATTGGAAAAAAACGTGATAAATTCTAACAAAAATTAGATTCAGAAATTTTTCAAGATTTTTTAGGAGGTCTAAAGGCACTTTTAAAACTAATTCATGAAAATTTGATATTAATTGTTATCTGGCAGGCGAAAATTTCATTTATACTAAATCTATATGAATAGCAAACAGATTTTTTTGTTAACAAAGTTTGGCAAAAACCGCGTTTCTCTAGCCATCTTTGGTTTCGAGATATCAAAGGAAATGATTTTTGCCTTAAGTATCCTTTTTTAAAGACCATAAAATTGTTGCATTTATATTGTGTAGGAGTTTCTGCAAAAAACCTTAAAGTCATTCCATGGGTGATCGAATGCTAAAAAAAACTCTAACAACTATTTAAAAATCATCAAGCCAGACAAAGTTGTCTAAAACATTTTTTTTTCAGTAGCCTCTATTTTTTATGTAAATTAATCGAATAGTATAATGCAATACAAGAGCAGAAAGTTGAACATTGCTGCACTGCGCAACATATAAGAGGTTAAAAGCTCGACATTTCTTTCTGCACTGCTGTTATACGTCAGTATAGTAGAGCGCCTGATTGCAGCAAAGTTGAACTTCCGACTTAGAAATCGGTGCACAGGATTCGCCCTTTCGACCATCGGATGGAGAAATAGTACTTTTCATAACAGGTCGGGGAAGGGTTTATTTGACTTCCGAGAGGTTTGTGACCCGAGCCGAAGGCGAGGGGCGCAATGAGGTGGCCAAAGAACCCTTCTCGACCATGTTTTGAAAAATATTTTTTCTCCAGAGATACCGAAAACAAGGGGTGAAGGTCCGATTTTGAGGTTAGAAGGAGGAAAAAAAATTTAAAAAAGAAAGTTTTAGGCCCTAATCACAACATTCTATTCTCTTTTTAGGGACCCTAGGATTTAAAGTATTAGTTTTTAAACTTTGATTCTTACCTTGAAACCCCGGATGGCTAGTAAAACGCAGTTTAAAACAAAAATTTTCTACCAAAAAGTTTAGTTTAGCTCCATATGTTGTTTTATATTTTTGATGAAATATGTACTCTTAAGGTGGTGATTTATATTAAATATTTTAATTTTTTTTTTTTTTTTGGTGGTGACCAATACTTGATGAAAAATTTACCCTTTCAATTTTAATAAAATTGTTAACCGATACCCGTTAAATTAATGATTCTGATTTTAATAAAATTGGTCAAAAAGGTGCTTTTTTATTTTTAAAAAGTTGAAACAATATGACCAGCTGTGTGAGGACTTTATACAAGTTTTTTTGTTTTTTTCAATGTACTTTTAAGGTAAAAAAACAGCTTAAACTGTTTGAATTCGGTGGAAAAAAATATTTTCAAATCATAGTCAAACTAAATTGATCGTAAACAAAATTTGTTTAACAAAAAATTTAAACTTCTTATAAAGTTTTAAGGCATCTTTTATAAACCTGTCCTGAATCTAAGGCAGGTTGGCTCAAAAAATAGCAAACCCAAGAGCTTGCTAAGGGTTGTTTAATATTTTTCAAGCGATCGTGTAACGTTTTCATCGCAAAGGCCACGAAAACCAGACCCTTCTCACGGAGCGGGGAGAATATTTGCGTATTCGGGGCCTGTATAATATGAAAAGTAAAAGTTGAGAATAGTTCCATATATTTGAGAAACTGTTTTGATTTTTAATCTGGTTACTCAATAAAAATAACTTTTGTATTGTTCTCTAGTTTCAAATCACATAATTCAGTTTAGAATGAAAATACTTTTTCACTATTTTGGGCATGAATTTTTTTTAAATTGACCAATCTACCTCGGTTACTCATACCTGCAATACGTGAGCTTTATTATAAACTACAAAATATATTTGTGTCATACTTCTTATAATATAAATTTGATCATACATCTTAACATTAATTGTTGTTAGTATCAATGATATTAAAATTTTCATTGTTATTACTATTTAGTATTCATATTTATACTTTTATTTTTAAAAGTATCAATTTCATTCCTAAAAACTTTTTGTACGCTACATGGGTGCAAAATACTCTGAAAAATTCGTTACTCTACAATAATAAAATTACAAATTTAATGCCGAAGAGAGGAAAAAAGCTCAAAAAGGGTCCTGAAGAACAAAAAAAAAAAAAAAAAAAAAAAAAAAATTTGACTCCACGAGCAGGCTATGAAACGGACTAATTTAATTTGTAAAATAAAAGCTTTCTTATTTACCTATGTCTAATAGTTATATTAAAATCCATGGCCACTTTTTTGTACATTGAAAATAAAATTGAATTTTGATTTTGCCCTGTACAATTGTCAGAGTAAAATCTAAAATCTTTTCTACCTGCCGCAACTTGCGATTTTAAAAAAATTAACAAACAGCTCGCCATTTCATTAGCTCCGCGTTTGGCCGTAGTCTCGTCCCAGACATAACAATTTCCTAAAATAAAAAAAAAAAAAAAAAAGTAATAGCTCAATAGTGTTATTAAATGAGAAATGAGTATACCTTCATTCGTTATAATGTCGTAAACTGTAAAATTATAAGCAGAGATTTTTCTTTTATAAAAAAAAGAAGATGCTTCACATCGTGGAACGGTAAGGACCTTTTGAAGGTCAAACGTCGCGCAGCATATGGTAGAATGTTTTGATGCTTCAATTTTATCATTTTTTAGAAAGTTTCGAGCGATTTTCATGTTGGATAAATGATAATCATAAGTTTTCTGAGCTTCTTGTTTATCGGAATCTGATAAATTTTCAAATACGAAGCAGTCGTTGCATCTGTCTTTTTTGGGCTTGTGAAAATAAAAATTGTAGTTTTCCCGAAAAATTTTTCGGTACAAACTTGCCGATATCATTTGGGCCTTTGGTACCTTCTCCTCAGTCATTTTTTCCTTGTACAACCGGTACATGGTGCAAATATTTAGGCCAGCTTCAAGGTACAATCGAGTGGTCGATTCCCTACAGTAGTGGCTTTCCACCTTGGGAAACGACTCAATATGAGACTTTGCTATTGACAGCATCTCTTCGGTGATTTTTTTTGGCCGTGACCCTTTCTTTCGTTCTCTTCTATCAGGAGATATAATGTTACCGGTTCGTGACCTTCTTTTTTTAGTCTTAATGGTTTCTAACCATTTATAACTTATTGCTTCAAAAAATGTTTTAGTAATTTTATTCATGAATTTTTTTAACTTGTAAAATTTTTTTTAAGAGACATAAAATTTTTTTTAATGATACGAACAGATGATTTTTCGGATTATTATAGTTAATAAAAATTATGCATGAAAATAAACCTACGGATCATTTAGACGAAAATAACTTACCAAAGGTATCCAGGAACATTTTTCGACAGACTTTGACTTTTTTTTCTGATAAAATCAAAAAAAAATGGCGACTCAGAGTACGGCCCCTAACATTATTCGTCATGACATCGTTGGATTCGATACATTTATCTATGTACTGTTGCTTTGCGTGGTGCCCTTTAATTTTATAAAATTCTTCAAATAAAACTGAACGCTCAGAATAAGTTATTTTATTTTGGCATTTAAACCGACAGCTTCCGCATCCGAGTCCCATAGTAGTTGCGTTTACTGACTCTCCATTTGGAGATACATAAGCAGTGCCGGTATCTCGTGCTTTCTTCAGTTCATTAGAAACCCATGTTTCTTTATTCACTTTTCTTTTACGTGTGTGAACTTTTGGTAATGGGTTTGGTTTATCGTTAGTTTCAACATTAGTTACGTTTGACTCTGAAGAGCAATCTAAATCTATTAATTTTATGAAATTTTATTTGACTTATTGCTAAATATATAAATCAATTAAAAAAAAAAAAAATTTACTATGACATTAAAATAAATAAACAAACAAACAAAACAAATGCAACAAGAGGAGAAAAAGAAACTTTACCGGATAAGACATCATCTGAAGGAATCGAATCTATGTCTTCAGACGATTCAGATAAATTTTCCGATGAATCACTATGATATTCTTGGTGTTCTTTATTATCATTTTCGTCATCTAGTAAAATTGAAGAAAAAAAGAATAAACTCATCAATTTTTATAATATAATAAATAATTTTTAATTTGAATTATATTTTTGAATCTAATGTTAAAAAAAGATTATCGAAATTTTACTCTAAACTCACAACCATAAAATTCAAAAAAAAGCCTCAATACAATTAAAAATTATTACTTTGGATGTTCATTGAAGATGATGACTGAATTGACATTGTGTCCAAAGTTTGTAAACGATAGCCATCCGATGCGTGTAATTTCTCTTGTTCAGCTTCCAATGTCTCACGCTGATAAGATTCACACAGGGCTAATAGAATAACAAATTTTTTAACACGATGTAATGAAAAGTTTTTAAAAAATTTCGATGCATAATACATAGTTCTACCAAGGGTGCGATTTGGGTTTTCGTACCCGCGAGTGATCGTCACGCATTAGAATACGCGATCACGCAAGAGTAAGGAGACCAAGCCCCCCAGGTGCGAACCATTTTTTATGTCACTAGGATAAAAATTTTAAAAAAAGATGCAAAACTTGTTGATAAACAACAATAAAATTGGAAATTTTACTCCCTAAGACAAGAACAACCCCTCCGGGCTCGAAGTTTGCCCAGTGTGCGTTAATTTGCTTCCAGAGTAACATATAACTTTTTACTATCTCAAATTAAATTAATTGCTAGTACCGTTAAGCCCTCGAGAAAAATTCATATCGAATTCAGGTAACTCGAAGGGTGACGATGATTGTTGCGTTTCAAATGAAGTTTTACTTTTTAAATCCCATGCTGTTGAAGAGTTCTCTTCAAAGCACGCATCAAGTGCTGAAGTACTCGATGGAAAATGAGATGAGCTTATATCAGAATCTGCCATTTAAAAAAAAAATAAGTTTTGAGTTTCGTCTTAAAATGAAATATGTTGTAATTTTATAAATGATAATTTTTTTTCGAAAAACTTTTCCACGCTATATTTAATTAGGTGGAAATTAAGAAATGAATTAATTAAAAATAAAGTTTTATGATACAAAATGATAAACAAAAAAAGTTCTTAGCTGCGTAAAAATTATCAAAGAAATTTATTCAATAATATTCTAAAAAACTTACCCATGTTTATTGATTCACAGGCACTGTAAAGGTTAAATTCATTCATAAATGTTTTGAATTTACATCTTCTTTTGTAAACTCTCAACTTACAAGTTAAAAACGATTTACGTCTCTCATTCACTTAGTCTTATTGTTCCACTTGTAAAATACAAAAAGATTGAATTTTTATTTCAAAAACCTAGCTGAATAACTTTTTAAGTTCAAAGTTTTGACAATAAAGTTGTTTTCAAATGTTACTAACGGATACGCACAATATGAAATATATATTTTGTATGCGTTCGGTTCACTGTTTTCAGACAGTACGCGTGAGCAAGAAATTCAAGTTATTACCCGAAAAATACGATAGGTGCCCGTACATCTAGGTTTGATTGCCGTATAAAAATCCTTTTTTCGTAAAATTATTTTACGGTCTGGTGACTGGTAAATTGGTAAATATTAATTTAAAATGAAGAAGACAAATAAGATTTTTTAAATTAAAAAACTTTATTTCAAAAAAATTGGCATAATTCGGAATCACTTTTTAACTTTTGTTTTATGCTGATAAATTTTTGTAAAATGAAGGCCTCCATGTTGAATGCAGTAGTAAGAATAATGGTTTTAAAACTGAATCCATACGCATTTTTTAAAATAATAATAATAAATTTCTATGTACTTATGCCAAAACATTGAGTAGCTTTTATCATCCAATCAATTTTTAAAGTCACTTGAATAGTAGTAAAAAATGAAGGGAGTGTTTACAATACAAAATAAATTATAATTACCTTAATCCGAATCGGAAGTAGCTCGGCTAATTTCGGAATAGGAGCCTTGATCATTGGCAAAGATATCCAGGTAAGAGCTTAATAAATTCGAATCTATCTAATGTAGTTATAGGATTTTATGCTTTAGGCTTATGAATCTCACGAGCTACGGTATGGAGTTTTTATTTCTGGGCAGTAGAAGTCAGATATATTTGATTAAGGAGTAAAAAGTTCATGGTGTAGAAATCTGGTAAAATTTGTCATAGGGTTATGATGCTAAGGTCTAATAGTCTGATGAATTCGGTTATACACTGAAAAGGCCAAAGTAGTATAAATCTATTTTTTAGGGGGCTGATGCACCACTCTGATCAGAGAAGACTCATATTTCTCGTAGATAGGAATGATTCCTCTGCAGAAGAGACTGAGTCCCTACCGTGAAACCAGTACTTGAAAAAACTATTCTGCTTTATCGACAGAAGATTAGAATAAGGGTACACGTACTTTCTTGAAAGGGACTAAGTCTGCTCGCGAGGGATGATTTTCGTTTCCCGGAGACATTCGTTTCTTTTACAACGGCCGGCTCGGCTGCAAGTTTATTCTCTGCGGTCCAATGTAGTTTGAAACATAAATCTAAATCAAGATTAAATAAACTAATTGAATTGGGGTCTATGACAATTCATAGAATGGAAATTTCACCGCCGGAAATTTTCGTCTTCAAATAATTATAATTCAAAAAAATGATTTCTGAAGTGTTCTTATATTCCGGGGAACTCAAGGTAAACACCTGGGATACGCGGTAGTGATTACGCCGTGAAAATGATGAGTCATAGAACCAATGATTGTGAACATGTTAATTCGTTGAATTGGAGAAAGTACAGTCCAATGCAAGTAAGGCAACCTTGAGCTTGCGGGGCTTCATTTACTTGTGCTTACAGGTTCATTAATTTGTTAATATTAAAATTCGATTCAGGCGCCCAGGGTTTTGTGGGACAGATCGTTTATTGACTTGCTAAAAAATGACTATAAACTTGCACCCGGGATTATGTTTTTTTAGAGCTGGGGACAGTAATTACATTTATTTGTAATATTGAAAAAATTAGACTCGGACGCCCAGGGTATTTTGGTTTTAGAGCTTGGGGGACGGCCATTTCATTTATTTGTCAATGTAAAACATAGAAGCAGATGCCCAGGGTATTTAGGAATTTACAGCTTGGAGGATAGCCAACCAGTTATTTTGTTGACCTCAGGGGCCCAGGGTATTTGGAAGTTTAGAGCTTGGGGGATAGCCGACCAGTTTTTTTGTTGACCGCGGGCGCCCAGGGAATAAGGGGGTTTAGGGCTTGGGGGATAGCTGATCAATTTTTTTGTTGACCTCGGGCGCACAGGGTATTTGAGAATTTAGAGCTTGGGGGACAGCCATTTCATTGATTTGTCAATGTAAAACATAGAATCAGATGCCTAGGTTATTTGGGGGTTTACAGCTTGGGGGATAGCTGATCAATTTTTTCGTTGACCTCGGGCGCCCAGGGTATTTGGGGGTTTAGAGTTTGGGGGATGGCTGAACAATTTTTCCGTTGACCTCGGGCGCCCAGGGTACTTGGGAGTTTAGAGCTTGGGGGATAGCCGATCAGTTTTTTTAATGACCTTGGGCAACCAGGGTATTTGGGAGTTTAGAGCTTGGGGGATACCCGACCAGTTTTTTCGTTAACCTCGGGAGCCAAGGGTATTTGGGAATTTAAAGCTTGGGGGATAGCTGATCAATTTTTATATTGAACTCGGGTGCCCAGGGTATTTTGGTTTTAGAGCTTGGGGGACGGCCATTTCATTTATTTGTCAATGTAAAACATAGAATCAGATGCCCAGGGTATTTAGGAATTTACAGCTTGGGGGATAGCCGATCAGTTTTTTTGTTGACCCTGGGGCCCAGGGTATTTGGAAGTTTAGAGCTTGGGGAATAGCCGAGCAGTTTTTTTATTGAACTTGGGCGCCCAGGGTATTAGGGGGTCCAGAGTTTGGAGGATAGCTGATCAATTTTTTCGTTGACCTCGGGCGCCCAGGGTATTTGGGGGTTTAGAGCTTGGGGGAAAGCTGATCAGTTTGTCGTTGACCTCGGGCGCCCAGGGTATTAGGGGGTTTAAAGCTTGGGGGATAGCTGATCAATTTTTTGTTAACCTCGGGTGCCCAGGGTATTTGGGAGTTTAGAGCTTAGGGGATAGCCGCTCAGTTTTTTTGTTGACCTCGGGCGCCCAGGGTATTTGGGGGTTTAGAGCTTGGGGGATAGCCGACCAGTTTTTTTGTTGACCTCGGGCGCCAGGGTATTAGGGGGTTTAGAGCTTGGGGGATAGCCGACCAGTTTTTTTGTTGACCTCGGGCGCACAGGGTATTTGGGAATTTAGAGCTTGGGGGACAGCCATTTCATTTATTTGTCAATGTAAAACATAGAATCAGATGCCTCGGGTATTTGGGGGTTTACAGCTTGGGGGATAGCCGCTCAGTTTTTTCGTTGACCTCGGGCGCCAGGGTATTAGGGGGTTTAGAGCTTGGGGGATAGCCGATCAGTTTTTTCGTTGACCTCGGGCGCCCAGGGTATTTGGGGGTTTAGAGCTTGGGGGAAAGCTGATCAGTTTGTCAATGAACTCGGGCGCCCGGGGTATTAGGGGTTTAAAGATTGGGGGATAGCTGATCAATTTTTTTGTTGATCTCGGGCGCCAGGGTATTAGGGGGTTTAGAGCTTGGGGGATAGCCGACCAGTTTTTTTGTTGACCTCGGGCGCCCAGGGGATTAGGGGGTTTAAAGCTTGGGGGATAGCTGATCAATTTTTTTGTTAACCTGGGGTGCCCAGGGTATTTGGGGGTTTAAAGCTTGGGGGATAGCTGATCAATTTTTTGTTAACCTCGGGTGCCCAGGGTATTTGGGAGTTTAGAGCTTAGGGGATAGCCGCTCAGTTTTTTTGTTGACCTCGGGCGCCCAGGGTATTTGGGGGTTTAGAGCTTGGGGGATAGCCGACCAGTTTTTTTGTTGACCTCGGGCGCCAGGGTATTAGGGGGTTTAGAGCTTGGGGGATAGCCGACCAGTTTTTTTGTTGACCTCGGGCGCACAGGGTATTTGGGAATTTAGAGCTTGGGGGACAGCCATTTCATTTATTTGTCAATGTAAAACATAGAATCAGATGCCTCGGGTATTTGGGGGTTTACAGCTTGGGGGATAGCTGATCAATTTTTTCGTTGACCTCGGGCGCCAGGGTATTAGGGGGTTTAGAGCTTGGGGGATAGCCGATCAGTTTTTTCGTTGACCTCGGGCGCCCAGGGTATTTGGGGGTTTAGAGCTTGGGGGAAAGCTGATCAGTTTGTCAATGACCTCGGGCGCCCGGGGTATTAGGGGTTTAAAGATTGGGGGATAGCTGATCAATTTTTTTGTTGATCTCGGGCGCCAGGGTATTAGGGGGTTTAGAGCTTGGGGGATAGCCGACCAGTTTTTTTGTTGACCTCGGGCGCCCAGGGGATTAGGGGGTTTAAAGCTTGGGGGATAGCTGATCAATTTTTTTGTTAACCTGGGGTGCCCAGGGTATTTGGGAGTTTAGAGCTTGGGGGATAGCCGCTCAGTTTTTTTGTTGACCTCGGGCGCCAAGGGTATTTGGGGGTTTAGAGCTTGGGGGATAGCCGACCAGTTTTTTTGTTGACCTCAGGCGCCCAGGGTATTTGGGAGTTTAGAGCTTGGGGGATAGCCGATCAGTTTTTTTATTGACCTTGGGCGCCCAGGGTATTTGGGGTTTAAAGATTGGGGGATAGCTGATCAATTTTTTTGTTGATCTCGGGCGCCAGGGTATTAGGGGGTTTAGAGCTTGGGGGATAGCCGACCAGTTTTTTTGTTGACCTCGGGCGCCCAGGGGATTAGGGGGTTTAAAGCTTGGGGGATAGCTGATCAATTTTTTTGTTAACCTGGGGTGCCCAGGGTATTTGGGAGTTTAGAGCTTGGGGGATAGCCGCTCAGTTTTTTTGTTGACCTCGGGCGCCAAGGGTATTTGGGGGTTTAGAGCTTGGGGGATAGCCGACCAGTTTTTTTGTTGACCTCAGGCGCCCAGGGTATTTGGGAGTTTAGAGCTTGGGGGATTGCCGATCAGTTTTTTCATTGACCTTGGGCAACCAGGGTATTTGGGAGTTTAGAGCTTGGGGGATACACGACCAGTTTTTTCGTTAACCTCGGGAGCCCAGGGTATTTGGGGGTTTAAAGCTTGGGGGATAGCTGATCAATTTTTATATTGAACTCGGGTGCCCAGGGGATTTTGGTTTTAGAGCTTGGGGGACGGCCATTTCATTTATTTGTCGATGTAAAACATAGAATCAGATGCCCAGGGTATTTAGGAATTTACAGCTTCAGTTTTTCTGTTGACCCTGGGCCCAGGGTATTTGGAAGTTTAGAGATTGGGGAATAGCCGAGCAGTTTTTTGATTGAACTTGGGCGCCCAGGGTATTAGGGGGTTCAGAGTTTGGAGGATAGCTGATCAATTTTTTTGTTGACCTCGGGCACACAGGGTATTTGGGAGTTTAGAGCTTGGGTGAAAGCTGATCAGTTTTTTCGTTGACCTCGGGCGCCCAGGGTATTTGGGAGTTTAGAGCTTGGGCGATTGCCGATCAGTTTTTTCATTGACCTTGGGCAACCAGGGTATTTGGGAGTTTAGAGCTTGGGGGATACACGACCAGTTTTTTCGTTAACCTCGGGAGCCCAGGGTATTTGGGGGTTTAAAGCTTGGGGGATAGCTGATCAATTTTTATATTGAACTCGGGTGCCCAGGGGATTTTGGTTTTAGAGCTTGGGGGACGGCCATTTCATTTATTTGTCGATGTAAAACATAGAATCAGATGCCCAGGGTATTTAGGAATTTACAGCTTCAGTTTTTCTGTTGACCCTGGGCCCAGGGTATTTGGAAGTTTAGAGATTGGGGAATAGCCGAGCAGTTTTTTGATTGAACTTGGGCGCCCAGGGTATTAGGGGGTTCAGAGTTTGGAGGATAGCTGATCAATTTTTTTGTTGACCTCGGGCACACAGGGTATTTGGGAGTTTAGAGCTTGGGGGAAAGCTGATCAGTTTTTTCGTTGACCTCGGGCGCCCAGGGTATTTGGGGGTTTAGAGCTTGGGGGAAAGCTGATCAGTTTGTCAATGACCTCGGGCGCCCGGGGTATAAGGGGGTTTAAAGCTTGGGGGATAGCTAAACAATTTTTCCGTTGACCTCGGGCGCCCAGGGTATTTGGGGGTGTAGTGCTTGGGGGATAGCTGATCAATTTTTTGTTGACCTCGGGCGCCAGGGTATGAGGGAGTTTAGATTTTGGGGGATAGCCGACCAGTTTTTTTGATGACCTCGGGCACCCAGGGGATTAGGGGGTTTAGGGGTTGGGGGAGAGCTGATCAATTTTTTTGTTGACCTCGGGCGCACAGGGTATTTGGGAATTTAGAGCTTGGGGGACAGCCATTTCATTTATTTGTCAATGTCAAACATAGAATCAGATGCCTAGGGTATTTGGCGGTTTACAGCTTGGGGTATAGCTGATCAATTTTTTCGTTGACCTCAGGCGCCAGGGTATTAGGGGGTTTAGAGCTTGGGGGATAGCCGACCAGTTTTTTTGTTGACCTCGGGCGCCCAGGGTATTTGGGGGTTTAGAGCTTGGGGGAAAGCTGATCAGTTTGTCAATGACCTCGGGCGCCCGGGGTATAAGGGGGTTTAAAGCTTGGGGGATAGCTAAACAATTTTTCCGTTGACCTCGGGCGCCCAGGGTATTTGGGGGTGTAGTGCTTGGGGGATAGCTGATCAATTTTTTGTTGACCTCGGGCGCCAGGGTATGAGGGAGTTTAGAGCTTGGGGGATAGCCGACCAGTTTTTTTGATGACCTCGGGCACCCAGGGGATTAGGGGGTTTAGGAGTTGGGGGAGAGCTGATCAATTTTTTTGTTGACCTCGGGCGCACAGGGTATTTGGGAATTTAGAGCTTGGGGGACAGCCATTTCATTTATTTGTCAATGTCAAACATAGAATCAGATGCCTAGGGTATTTGGCGGTTTACAGCTTGGGGTATAGCTGATCAATTTTTTCGTTGACCTCAGGCGCCAGGGTATTAGGGGGTTTAGAGCTTGGGGGATAGCCGACCAGTTTTTTTGTTGACCTCGGGTGCCCAGGGTATTTGGGGGTTTAGAGCTTGGGGGAAAGCTGATCAGTTTGTCAATGACCTCGGGCGCCCGGGGTATTAGGGGGTTTAAAGCTTGGGGGATAGCTTAACAATTTTTCCGTTGACCTCGGGTGCCCAGGGTATTTGGGAGTTTAGAGCTTGGGGGATACCCGACTAGTTGTTTTTTTAACCTCGGGTGCCCAGGGTATTTGGGAGTTTAGAGCTTGGGGGATTGCCGATCAGTTTTTTCATTGACCTTGGGCAACCAGGGTATTTGGGAGTTTAGAGCTTGGGGGATAGCCGACCAGTTTTTTTGTTGACCTCGGGTGCCCAGGGGATTAGGGGGTTTAGGAGTTGGGGGAGAGCTGATCAATTTTTTTGTTGACCTCGGGCGCACAGGGTATTTGGGAATTTAGAGCTTGGGGGACAGCCGACCAGTTTTTTTGTTGACCTCGGGCGCCCAGGGGATTAGGGGGTTTAAAGCTTGGGGGATAGCTGATCAATTTTTTCGTTAACCTCGGGCGCCCAGGGTATTTGGGAGTTTAGAGCTTGGGGGATAGCCGATCAGTTTTTTCGTTGACCTCGGGCGCCCAGGGTATTTGGGGGTTTAGAGCTTGGGGGAAAGCTGATCAGTTTGTCAATGACCTCGGGCGCCCGGGGTATTAGCGGGTTTAAAGCTTGGGGGATAGCTTAACAATTTTTCCGTTGACCTCGGGCGCCCAGGGTATTTGGGAGTTTAGAGCTTGGGGGATAGCTGATCAGTTTTTTCGTTGACCTCGGGCGACAGGGTATTTGGGGGTTTAGAGCTTGGGGGATGGCTTAACAATTTTTCCGTTGACCTCGGGTGCCCAGGGTATTTGGGGGTGTAGAGCTTGGGGGATAGCCGATCAGTTTTTTTATTGACCTTGGGCACCTAGGGTATTTGGGAGTTTAGAGCTTGGGGGATACCCGACTAGTTGTTTTTTTAACCTCGGGTGCCCAGGGTATTTGGGAGTTTAGAGCTTGGGGGATTGCCGATCAGTTTTTTCATTGACCTTGGGCAACCAGGGTATTTGGGAGTTTAGAGCTTGGGGGATACACGACCAGTTTTTTCGTTAACCTCGGGAGCCCAGGGTATTTGGGGGTTTAAAGCTTGGGGGATAGCTGATCAATTTTTATATTGAACTCGGGTGCCCAGGGGATTTTGGTTTTAGAGCTTGGGGGACGGCCATTTCATTTATTTGTCGATGTAAAACATAGAATCAGATGCCCAGGGTATTTAGGAATTTACAGCTTCAGTTTTTCTGTTGACCCTGGGCCCAGGGTATTTGGAAGTTTAGAGATTGGGGAATAGCCGAGCAGTTTTTTGATTGAACTTGGGCGCCCAGGGTATTAGGGGGTTCAGAGTTTGGAGGATAGCTGATCAATTTTTTTGTTGACCTCGGGCACACAGGGTATTTGGGAGTTTAGAGCTTGGGGGAAAGCTGATCAGTTTTTTCGTTGACCTCGGGCGCCCAGGGTATTTGGGGGTTTAGAGCTTGGGGGAAAGCTGATCAGTTTGTCAATGACCTCGGGCGCCCGGGGTATAAGGGGGTTTAAAGCTTGGGGGATAGCTAAACAATTTTTCCGTTGACCTCGGGCGCCCAGGGTATTTGGGGGTGTAGTGCTTGGGGGATAGCTGATCAATTTTTTGTTGACCTCGGGCGCCAGGGTATGAGGGAGTTTAGATTTTGGGGGATAGCCGACCAGTTTTTTTGATGACCTCGGGCACCCAGGGGATTAGGGGGTTTAGGGGTTGGGGGAGAGCTGATCAATTTTTTTGTTGACCTCGGGCGCACAGGGTATTTGGGAATTTAGAGCTTGGGGGACAGCCATTTCATTTATTTGTCAATGTCAAACATAGAATCAGATGCCTAGGGTATTTGGCGGTTTACAGCTTGGGGTATAGCTGATCAATTTTTTCGTTGACCTCAGGCGCCAGGGTATTAGGGGGTTTAGAGCTTGGGGGATAGCCGACCAGTTTTTTTGTTGACCTCGGGCGCCCAGGGTATTTGGGGGTTTAGAGCTTGGGGGAAAGCTGATCAGTTTGTCAATGACCTCGGGCGCCCGGGGTATAAGGGGGTTTAAAGCTTGGGGGATAGCTAAACAATTTTTCCGTTGACCTCGGGCGCCCAGGGTATTTGGGGGTGTAGTGCTTGGGGGATAGCTGATCAATTTTTTGTTGACCTCGGGCGCCAGGGTATGAGGGAGTTTAGAGCTTGGGGGATAGCCGACCAGTTTTTTTGATGACCTCGGGCACCCAGGGGATTAGGGGGTTTAGGAGTTGGGGGAGAGCTGATCAATTTTTTTGCTGACCTCGGGCGCACAGGGTATTTGGGAATTTAGAGCTTGGGGGACAGCCATTTCATTTATTTGTCAATGTCAAACATAGAATCAGATGCCTAGGGTATTTGGCGGTTTACAGCTTGGGGTATAGCTGATCAATTTTTTCGTTGACCTCAGGCGCCAGGGTATTAGGGGGTTTAGAGCTTGGGGGATAGCCGACCAGTTTTTTTGTTGACCTCGGGTGCCCAGGGTATTTGGGGGTTTAGAGCTTGGGGGAAAGCTGATCAGTTTGTCAATGACCTCGGGCGCCCGGGGTATTAGGGGGTTTAAAGCTTGGGGGATAGCTTAACAATTTTTCCGTTGACCTCGGGCGCCCAGGGTATTTGGGAGTTTAGAGCTTGGGGGATAGCCGATCAGTTTTTTCGTTGACCTCGGGCGACAGGGTATTTGGGGGTTTAGAGCTTGGGGGATGGCTTAACAATTTTTCCGTTGACCTCGGGTGCCCAGGGTATTTGGGAGTTTAGAGCTTGGGGGATACCCGACTAGTTGTTTTTTTAACCTCGGGTGCCCAGGGTATTTGGGAGTTTAGAGCTTGGGGGATTGCCGATCAGTTTTTTCATTGACCTTGGGCAACCAGGGTATTTGGGAGTTTAGAGCTTGGGGGATAGCCGACCAGTTTTTTTGTTGACCTCGGGTGCCCAGGGTATTCGGGGGTTTAGAGCTTGGGGGATGGCTTAACAATTTTTCCGTTGACCTCGGGTGCCCAGGGTATTTGGGAGTTTAGAGCTTGGGGGATACCCGACTAGTTGTTTTTTTAACCTCGGGTGCCCAGGGTATTTGGGAGTTTAGAGCTTGGGGGATTGCCGATCAGTTTTTTCATTGACCTTGGGCAACCAGGGTATTTGGGAGTTTAGAGCTTGGGGGAGAGCCGATCAGTTTTTTCGTTGACCTCGGGCGACAGGGTATTTGGGGGTTTAGAGCTTGGGGGATGGCTTAACAATTTTTCCGTTGACCTCGGGTGCCCAGGGTATTTGGGAGTTTAGAGCTTGGGGGATACCCGACTAGTTGTTTTTTTAACCTCGGGTGCCCAGGGTATTTGGGAGTTTAGAGCTTGGGGGATTGCCGATCAGTTTTTTCATTGACCTTGGGCAACCAGGGTATTTGGGAGTTTAGAGCTTGGGGGATAGCCGATCAGTTTTTTCGTTGACCTCGGGCGACAGGGTATTTGGGGGTTTAGAGCTTGGGGGATGGCTTAACAATTTTTCCGTTGACCTCGGGTGCCCAGGGTATTTGGGAGTTTAGAGCTTGGGGGATACCCGACTAGTTGTTTTTTTAACCTCGGGTGCCCAGGGTATTTGGGAGTTTAGAGCTTGGGGGATTGCCGATCAGTTTTTTCATTGACCTTGGGCAACCAGGGTATTTGGGAGTTTAGAGCTTGGGGGATAGCCGACCAGTTTTTTTGTTGACCTCGGGTGCCCAGGGTATTCGGGGGTTTAGAGCTTGGGGGAAAGCTGATCAGTTTGTCAATGACCTCGGGCGCCCGGGGTATTAGGGGGTTTAAAGCTTGGGGGACAGCCATTTCATTTATTTGTCAATGTAAAACATAGAATCAGATGCCTAGGGTATTTGGCGGTTTACAGCTTGGGCTATAGCTGATCAATTTTTTCGTTGACCTCGGGCTTCCAGGGTATTTGGGGGTTTAGAGCTTGGGGGATGGCTGAACAATTTTTCCGTTGACCTCGGGCGCCCAGGGTATTTGGGGGTGTAGTGCTTGGGGGATGGCTTAACAATTTTTCCGTTGACCTCGGGTGCCCAGGGTATTCGGGGGTGTAGAGCTTGGGGGATAGCCGATCAGTTTTTTTATTGACCTTGGGCACCTAGGGTATTTGGGAGTTTAGAGCTTGGGGGATACCCGACTAGTTGTTTTTTTAACCTCGGGTGCCCAGGGTATTTGGGAGTTTAGAGCTTGGGGGATTGCCGATCAGTTTTTTCATTGACCTTGGGCAACCAGGGTATTTGGGAGTTTAGAGCTTGGGGGATACACGACCAGTTTTTTCGTTAACCTCGGGAGCCCAGGGGATTTTGGGGGTTTAAAGCTTGGGGGATAGCTGATCAATTTTTATATTGAACTCGGGTGCCCAGGGGATTTTGGTTTTAGAGCTTGGGGGACGGCCATTTCATTTATTTGTCGATGTAAAACATAGAATCAGATGCCCAGGGTATTTAGGAATTTACAGCTTCAGTTTTTCTGTTGACCCTGGGCCCAGGGTATTTGGAAGTTTAGAGATTGGGGAATAGCCGAGCAGTTTTTTTGTTGACCTCGGGCACACAGGGTATTTGGGAGTTTAGAGCTTGGGGGAAAGCTGATCAGTTTTTTCGTTGACCTCGGGCGCCCAGGGTATTTGATGGTTTAGAGCTTGGGGGAAAGCTGATCAGTTTGTCAATGACCTCGGGCGCCCGGGGTATAAGGGGGTTTAAAGCTTGGGGGATAGCTAAACAATTTTTCCGTTGACCTCGGGCGCCCAGGGTATTTGGGAGTTTAGAGCTTGGGGGAAAGCTGATCAGTTTTTTCGTTGACCTCGGGCGCCCAGGGTATTTGATGGTTTAGAGCTTGGGGGAAAGCTGATCAGTTTGTCAATGACCTCGGGCGCCCGGGGTATAAGGGGGTTTAAAGCTTGGGGGATAGCTAAACAATTTTTCCGTTGACCTCGGGCACACAGGGTATTTGGGAGTTTAGAGCTTGGGGGAAAGCTGATCAGTTTTTTCGTTGACCTCGGGCGCCCAGGGTATTTGATGGTTTAGAGCTTGGGGGAAAGCTGATCAGTTTGTCAATGACCTCGGGCGCCCGGGGTATAAGGGGGTTTAAAGCTTGGGGGATAGCTAAACAATTTTTCCGTTGACCTCGGGCGCCCAGGGTATTTGGGAGTTTAGAGCTTGGGGGAAAGCTGATCAGTTTTTTCGTTGACCTCGGGCGCCCAGGGTATTTGATGGTTTAGAGCTTGGGGGAAAGCTGATCAGTTTGTCAATGACCTCGGGCGCCCGGGGTATAAGGCGGTTTACAGCTTGGGGTATAGCTGATCAATTTTTTCGTTGACCTCGGGCGCCAGGGTATTAGGGGGTTTAGAGCTTGGGGGATAGCCGACCAGTTTTTTTGTTGACCTTGGGCGCCCAGGGGATTAGGGGGTTTAGGGCTTGGGGGATAGCTGATCAATTTTTTCTGTTGACCTCAGGCGCAAAGGGTATTTGGGAGTTTAGAGCTTATGGGACAGCCATTTCATTTATTTGTCAATGTAAAACATCGAATCAGATCCCTAAGGTATTTGGGGGTTTACAGCTTGGGGGATAGCTGATCAATTTTTTCGTTGACCTCGGGCGCACAGGGTATTTGGGAGTTTAGAGCTTATGGGACAGCCATTTCATTTATTTGTCAAAGTAAAACGTAGAATCAGATGCCTAGGGTATTTGGGGGCTTACAGCTTGGGGGATAGCTGATCAATTTTTTCGTTGACCTCGGGCGCCCAGGGTATTAGGGGGTTTAAAGCTTGGGGGACAGCTGATCAGTTTTTTCGTTGACCTCGGGCGCCCAGGGTATTTTGGGGTTTAGAGCTTGGGGGAAAGCTGATCAGTTTGTCAATGACCTCGGGCGCCCGGGGTATTAGGGGTTTAAAGATTGGGGGATAGCTGATCAATTTTTTTGTTGATCTCGGGCGCCAGGGTATTAGGGGGTTTAGAGCTTGGGGGATAGCCGACCAGTTTTTTTGTTGACCTCGGGCGCCCAGGGGATTAGGGGGTTTAAAGCTTGGGGGATAGCTGATCAATTTTTTTGTTAACCTGGGGTGCCCAGGGTATTTGGGAGTTTAGAGCTTGGGGGATAGCCGCTCAGTTTTTTTGTTGACCTCGGGCGCCAAGGGTATTTGGGGGTTTAGAGCTTGGGGGATAGCCGACCAGTTTTTTTGTTGACCTCAGGCGCCCAGGGTATTTGGGAGTTTAGAGCTTGGGGGATAGCCGATCAGTTTTTTTATTGACCTTGGGCGCCCAGGGTATTTGGGGTTTAAAGATTGGGGGATAGCTGATCAATTTTTTTGTTGATCTCGGGCGCCAGGGTATTAGGGGGTTTAGAGCTTGGGGGATAGCCGACCAGTTTTTTTGTTGACCTCGGGCGCCCAGGGTATTTGGGGGTTTAGAGCTTGGGGGAAAGCTGATCAGTTTGTCAATGACCTCGGGCGCCCGGGGTATTAGGGGGTTTAAAGCTTGGGGGATAGCTTAACAATTTTTCCGTTGACCTCGGGCGCCCAGGGTATTTGGGAGTTTAGAGCTTGGGGGATAGCCGATCAGTTTTTTCGTTGACCTCGGGCGACAGGGTATTTGGGGGTTTAGAGCTTGGGGGATGGCTTAACAATTTTTCCGTTGACCTCGGGTGCCCAGGGTATTTGGGAGTTTAGAGCTTGGGGGATACCCGACTAGTTGTTTTTTTAACCTCGGGTGCCCAGGGTATTTGGGAGTTTAGAGCTTGGGGGATTGCCGATCAGTTTTTTCATTGACCTTGGGCAACCAGGGTATTTGGGAGTTTAGAGCTTGGGGGATAGCCGACCAGTTTTTTTGTTGACCTCGGGTGCCCAGGGTATTCGGGGGTTTAGAGCTTGGGGGATGGCTTAACAATTTTTCCGTTGACCTCGGGTGCCCAGGGTATTTGGGAGTTTAGAGCTTGGGGGATACCCGACTAGTTGTTTTTTTAACCTCGGGTGCCCAGGGTATTTGGGAGTTTAGAGCTTGGGGGATTGCCGATCAGTTTTTTCATTGACCTTGGGCAACCAGGGTATTTGGGAGTTTAGAGCTTGGGGGATAGCCGATCAGTTTTTTCGTTGACCTCGGGCGACAGGGTATTTGGGGGTTTAGAGCTTGGGGGATGGCTTAACAATTTTTCCGTTGACCTCGGGTGCCCAGGGTATTTGGGAGTTTAGAGCTTGGGGGATACCCGACTAGTTGTTTTTTTAACCTCGGGTGCCCAGGGTATTTGGGAGTTTAGAGCTTGGGGGATTGCCGATCAGTTTTTTCATTGACCTTGGGCAACCAGGGTATTTGGGAGTTTAGAGCTTGGGGGATGGCTGAACAATTTTTCCGTTGACCTCGGGCGCCCAGGGTATTTGGGGGTGTAGTGCTTGGGGGATAGCTGATCAATTTTTTCGTTAACTTCGGGCGCATAGGGTATTTGGGAGTTTAGAGCTTGGGGGATAGCCGATCAGTTTTTTTATTGACCTTGGGCACCCAGGGTATTTGGGGTTTAAAGCTTGGGGGATAGCTGATCAATTTTTTTTGTTGACCTCGGGCGCACAGGGTATTTGGGAGTTTAGAGCTTATGGGACAGCCATTTCATTTATTTGTCAATGTAAAACATAAAATCAGATGCCTAGGGTATTTGGGGGTTTAGAGCTTGGGGGATGGCTTAACAATTTTTCCGTTGACCTCGGGTGCCCAGGGTATTCGGGGGTGTAGAGCTTGGGGGATAGCCGATCAGTTTTTTCATTGACCTTGGGCAACCAGGGTATTTGGGAGTTTAGAGCTTGGGGGATACACGACCAGTTTTTTCGTTAACCTCGGGAGCCCAGGGGATTTTGGGGGTTTAAAGCTTGGGGGATAGCTGATCAATTTTTATATTGAACTCGGGTGCCCAGGGGATTTTGGTTTTAGAGCTTGGGGGACGGCCATTTCATTTATTTGTCGATGTAAAACATAGAATCAGATGCCCAGGGTATTTAGGAATTTACAGCTTCAGTTTTTCTGTTGACCCTGGGCCCAGGGTATTTGGAAGTTTAGAGATTGGGGAATAGCCGAGCAGTTTTTTTGTTGACCTCGGGCACACAGGGTATTTGGGAGTTTAGAGCTTGGGGGAAAGCTGATCAGTTTTTTCGTTGACCTCGGGCGCCCAGGGTATTTGATGGTTTAGAGCTTGGGGGAAAGCTGATCAGTTTGTCAATGACCTCGGGCGCCCGGGGTATAAGGGGGTTTAAAGCTTGGGGGATAGCTAAACAATTTTTCCGTTGACCTCGGGCGCCCAGGGTATTTGGGAATTTAGAGCTTGGGGGACAGCCATTTCATTTATTTGTCAATGTGAAACATAGAATCAGATGCCTAGGGTATTTGGCGGTTTACAGCTTGGGGTATAGCTGATCAATTTTTTCGTTGACCTCGGGCGCCAGGGTATTAGGGGGTTTAGAGCTTGGGGGATAGCCGACCAGTTTTTTTGTTGACCTTGGGCGCCCAGGGGATTAGGGGGTTTAGGGCTTGGGGGATAGCTGATCAATTTTTTCGTTAACCTCGGGCGCCCAGGGTATTTGGCGGTTTACAGCTTGGGCTATAGCTGATCAATTTTTTCGTTGACCTCGGGCTTCCAGGGTATTTGGGGGTTTAGAGCTTGGGGGATGGCTGAACAATTTTTCCGTTGACCTCGGGCGCCCAGGGTATTTGGGGGTGTAGTGCTTGGGGGATAGCTGATCAATTTTTTCGTTAACCTCGGGCGCATAGGGTATTTGGGAGTTTAGAGCTTGGGGGATAGCCGATCAGTTTTTTTATTGACCTTGGGCACCCAGGGTATTTGGGGTTTAAAGCTTGGGGGATAGCTGATCAATTTTTTTTGTTGACCTCGGGCGCACAGGGTATTTGGGAGTTTAGAGCTTATGGGACAGCCATTTCATTTATTTGTCAATGTAAAACATAAAATCAGATGCCTAGGGTATTTGGGGGTTTACAGCTTGGGGGATAGCTGATCAATTTTTTCGTTGACCTCGGGCGCCCAGGGTATTTGGGGGTGTAGAGCTTGGGGGATAGCCGATCAGTTTTTTTATTGACCTTGGGCACCTAGGGTATTTGGGAGTTTAGAGCTTGGGGGATACCCGACCAGTTTTTTTGTTAACCTCGGGCGACCAGGGTATTTGGGAGTTTAGAGCTTGGGGGATAGCCGATCAGTTTTTTTATTGACCTTGGGCACCTAGGGTATTTGGGAGTTTAGAGCTTGGGGGATACCCGACCAGTTTTTTTGTTAACCTCGGGTGCCCAGGGTATTTGGGGGTTTAAAGCTTGGGGGATAGCTGATCAATTTTTTCTGTTGACCTCAGGCGCAAAGGGTATTTGGGAGTTTAGAGCTTATGGGACAGCCATTTCATTTATTTGTCAATGTAAAACATCGAATCAGATCCCTAAGGTATTTGGGGGTTTACAGCTTGGGGGATAGCTGATCAATTTTTTCGTTGACCTCGGGCGCACAGGGTATTTGGGAGTTTAGAGCTTATGGGACAGCCATTTCATTTATTTGTCAAAGTAAAACGTAGAATCAGATGCCTAGGGTATTTGGGGGCTTACAGCTTGGGGGATAGCTGATCAATTTTTTCGTTGACCTCGGGCGCCCAGGGTATTAGGGGGTTTAAAGCTTGGGGGACAGCTGATCAGTTTTTTCGTTGACCTCGGGCGCCCAGGGTATTTTGGGGTTTAGAGCTTGGGGGAAAGCTGATCAGTTTGTCAATGACCTCGGGCGCCCGGGGTATTAGGGGTTTAAAGATTGGGGGATAGCTGATCAATTTTTTTGTTGATCTCGGGCGCCAGGGTATTAGGGGGTTTAGAGCTTGGGGGATAGCCGACCAGTTTTTTTGTTGACCTCGGGCGCCCAGGGGATTAGGGGGTTTAAAGCTTGGGGGATAGCTGATCAATTTTTTTGTTAACCTGGGGTGCCCAGGGTATTTGGGAGTTTAGAGCTTGGGGGATAGCCGCTCAGTTTTTTTGTTGACCTCGGGCGCCAAGGGTATTTGGGGGTTTAGAGCTTGGGGGATAGCCGACCAGTTTTTTTGTTGACCTCAGGCGCCCAGGGTATTTGGGAGTTTAGAGCTTGGGGGATAGCCGATCAGTTTTTTTATTGACCTTGGGCGCCCAGGGTATTTGGGGTTTAAAGATTGGGGGATAGCTGATCAATTTTTTTGTTGATCTCGGGCGCCAGGGTATTAGGGGGTTTAGAGCTTGGGGGATAGCCGACCAGTTTTTTTGTTGACCTCGGGCGCCCAGGGTATTTGGGGGTTTAGAGCTTGGGGGAAAGCTGATCAGTTTGTCAATGACCTCGGGCGCCCGGGGTATTAGGGGGTTTAAAGCTTGGGGGATAGCTTAACAATTTTTCCGTTGACCTCGGGCGCCCAGGGTATTTGGGAGTTTAGAGCTTGGGGGATAGCCGATCAGTTTTTTCGTTGACCTCGGGCGACAGGGTATTTGGGGGTTTAGAGCTTGGGGGATGGCTTAACAATTTTTCCGTTGACCTCGGGTGCCCAGGGTATTTGGGAGTTTAGAGCTTGGGGGATACCCGACTAGTTGTTTTTTTAACCTCGGGTGCCCAGGGTATTTGGGAGTTTAGAGCTTGGGGGATTGCCGATCAGTTTTTTCATTGACCTTGGGCAACCAGGGTATTTGGGAGTTTAGAGCTTGGGGGATACACGACCAGTTTTTTCGTTAACCTCGGGAGCCCAGGGTATTTGGGGGTTTAAAGCTTGGGGGATAGCTGATAAATTTTTATATTGAACTCGGGTGCCCAGGGGATTTTGGTTTTAGAGCTTGGGGGACGGCCATTTCATTTATTTGTCGATGTAAAACATAGAATCAGATGCCCAGGGTATTTAGGAATTTACAGCTTCAGTTTTTCTGTTGACCCTGGGCCCAGGGTATTTGGAAGTTTAGAGATTGGGGAATAGCCGAGCAGTTTTTTGATTGAACTTGGGCGCCCAGGGTATTAGGGGGTTCAGAGTTTGGAGGATAGCTGATCAATTTTTTTGTTGACCTCGGGCACACAGGGTATTTGGGAGTTTAGAGCTTGGGGGAAAGCTGATCAGTTTTTTCGTTGACCTCGGGCGCCCAGGGTATTCGGGGGTTTAAAGCTTGGGGGATAGCCGACCAGTTTTTTTGTTGACCTTGGGCGCCCAGGGGATTAGGGGGTTTAGGGCTTGGGGGATAGCTGATCAATTTTTTCGTTAACCTCGGGCGCCCAGGGTATTTGGGAGTTTAGAGCTTGGGGGATAGCCGATCAGTTTTTTCGAAGACCTCGGGCGCCCAGGGTATTTGGGGGTTTAGAGCTTGGGGGAAAGCTGATCAGTTTGTCAATGACCTCGGGCGCCCGGGGTATTAGGGGTTTAAAGATTGGGGGATAGCTGATCAATTTTTTTGTTGATCTCGGGCGCCAGGGTATTAGGGGGTTTAGAGCTTGGGGGATAGCCGACCAGTTTTTTTGTTGACCTCGGGCACCCAGGGGATTAGGGGGTTTAAAGCTTGGGGGATAGCTGATCAATTTTTTTGTTAACCTGGGTTGCCCAGGGTATTTGGGAGTTTAGAGCTTGGGGGATAGCCGCTCAGTTTTTTTGTTGACCTCGGGCGCCAAGGGTATTTGGGGGTTTAGAGCTTGGGGGATAGCCGACCAGTTTTTTTGTTGACCTCAGGCGCCCAGGGTATTTGGGAGTTTAGAGCTTGGGGGATAGCCGATCAGTTTTTTTATTGACCTTGGGCGCCCAGGGTATTTGGGGTTTAAAGATTGGGGGATAGCTGATCAATTTTTTTGTTGATCTCGGGCGCCAGGGTATTAGGGGGTTTAGAGCTTGGGGGATAGCCGACCAGTTTTTTTGTTGACCTCGGGCGCCCAGGGTATTTGGGGGTTTAGAGCTTGGGGGAAAGCTGATCAGTTTGTCAATGACCTCGGGCGCCCGGGGTATTAGGGGGTTTAAAGCTTGGGGGATAGCTTAACAATTTTTCCGTTGACCTCGGGCGCCCAGGGTATTTGGGAGTTTAGAGCTTGGGGGATAGCCTATCAGTTTTTTCGTTGACCTCGGGCGACAGGGTATTTGGGGGTTTAGAGCTTGGGGGATGGCTTAACAATTTTTCCGTTGACCTCGGGTGCCCAGGGTATTTGGGGGTGTAGAGCTTGGGGGATAGCCGATCAGTTTTTTTATTGACCTTGGGCACCTAGGGTATTTGGGAGTTTAGAGCTTGGGGGATACCCGACTAGTTGTTTTTTTAACCTCGGGTGCCCAGGGTATTTGGGAGTTTAGAGCTTGGGGGATTGCCGATCAGTTTTTTCATTGACCTTGGGCAACCAGGGTATTTGGGAGTTTAGAGCTTGGGGGATACACGACCAGTTTTTTCGTTAACCTCGGGAGCCCAGGGTATTTGGGGGTTTAAAGCTTGGGGGATAGCTGATCAATTTTTATATTGAACTCGGGTGCCCAGGGGATTTTGGTTTTAGAGCTTGGGGGACGGCCATTTCATTTATTTGTCGATGTAAAACATAGAATCAGATGCCCAGGGTATTTAGGAATTTACAGCTTCAGTTTTTCTGTTGACCCTGGGCACAGGGTATTTGGAAGTTTAGAGATTGGGGAATAGCCGAGCAGTTTTTTTGTTGACCTCGGGCACACAGGGTATTTAGGAGTTTAGAGCTTGGGGGAAAGCTGATCAGTTTTTTCGTTGACCTCGGGCGCCCAGGGTATTTGATGGTTTAGAGCTTGGGGGAAAGCTGATCAGTTTGTCAATGACCTCGGGCGCCCGGGGTATAAGGGGGTTTAAAGCTTGGGGGATAGCTAAACAATTTTTCCGTTTACCTCGGGCGCCCAGGGTATTTGGGGGTGTAGTGCTTGGGGGATAGCTGATCAATTTTTTGTTGACCTCGGGCGCACAGGGTATTTGGGAATTTAGAGCTTGGGGGACAGCCATTTCATTTATTTGTCAATGTGAAACATAGAATCAGATGCCTAGGGTATTTGGCGGTTTACAGCTTGGGGTATAGCTGATCAATTTTTTCGTTGACCTCGGGCGCCAGGGTATTAGGGGGTTTAGAGCTTGGGGGATAGCCGACCAGTTTTTTTGTTGACCTTGGGTGCCCAGGGGATTAGGGGGTTTAGGGCTTGGGGGATAGCTGATCAATTTTTTCGTTAACCTCGGGCGCCCAGGGTATTTGGCGGTTTACAGCTTGGGCTATAGCTGATCAATTTTTTCGTTGACCTCGGGCTTCCAGGGTATTTGGGGGTTTAGAGCTTGGGGGATGGCTGAACAATTTTTCCGTTGACCTCGGGCTTCCAGGGTATTTGGGGGTTTAGAGCTTGGGGGATGGCTGAACAATTTTTCCGTTGACCTCGGGCGCCCAGGGTATTTGGGAGTTTAGAGCTTATGGGACAGCCATTTCATTTATTTGTCAATGTAAAACATCGAATCAGATCCCTAAGGTATTTGGGGGTTTACAGCTTGGGGGATAGCTGATCAATTTTTTCGTTGACCTCGGGCGCACAGGGTATTTGGGAGTTTAGAGCTTATGGGACAGCCATTTCATTTATTTGTCAAAGTAAAACGTAGAATCAGATGCCTAGGGTATTTGGGGGCTTACAGCTTGGGGGATAGCTGATCAATTTTTTCGTTAACCTCGGGCGCCCAGGGTATTTGGCGGTTTACAGCTTGGGCTATAGCTGATCAATTTTTTCGTTGACCTCGGGCTTCCAGGGTATTTGGGGGTTTAGAGCTTGGGGGATGGCTGAACAATTTTTCCGTTGACCTCGGGCGCCCAGGGTATTTGGGGGTGTAGTGCTTGGGGGATAGCTGATCAATTTTTTCGTTAACCTCGGGCGCATAGGGTATTTGGGAGTTTAGAGCTTGGGGGATAGCCGATCAGTTTTTTTATTGACCTTGGGCACCCAGGGTATTTGGGGTTTAAAGCTTGGGGGATAGCTGATCAATTTTTTTTGTTGACCTCGGGCGCACAGGGTATTTGGGTGTTTAGAGCTTATGGGACAGCCATTTCATTTATTTGTCAATGTAAAACATAAAATCAGATGCCTAGGGTATTTGGGGGTTTACAGCTTGGGGGATAGCTGATCAATTTTTTCGTTGACCTCGGGCGCCCAGGGTATTTGGGGGTGTAGAGCTTGGGGGATAGCCGATCAGTATTTTTATTGACCTTGGGCACCTAGGGTATTTGGGAGTTTAGAGCTTGGGGGATACCCGACCAGTTTTTTTGTTAACCTCGGGCGACCAGGGTATTTGGGAGTTTAGAGCTTGGGGGATAGCCGATCAGTTTTTTTATTGACCTTGGGCACCTAGGGTATTTGGGAGTTTAGAGCTTTGGGGATACCCAACCAGTTTTTTTGTTAACCTCGGGTGCCCAGGGTATTTGGGGGTTTAAAGCTTGGGGGATAGCTGATCAATTTTTTCTGTTGACCTCAGGCGCAAAGGGTATTTGGGAGTTTAGAGCTTATGGGACAGCCATTTCATTTATTTGTCAATGTAAAACATCGAATCAGATCCCTAAGGTATTTGGGGGTTTACAGCTTGGGGGATAGCTGATCAATTTTTTCGTTGACCTCGGGCGCACAGGGTATTTGGGAGTTTAGAGCTTATGGGACAGCCATTTCATTTATTTGTCAAAGTAAAACGTAGAATCAGATGCCTAGGGTATTTGGGGGCTTACAGCTTGGGGGATAGCTGATCAATTTTTTCGTTGACCTCGGGCGCCCAGGGTATTAGGGGGTTTAAAGCTTGGGGGACAGCTGATCAATTTTTTTGTTGACCTCGGGCGCACAGGGTATTTGGGAGTTTAGAGCTTATGGGACAGCCATTGAATTTATTTGTCAACGTAAAACATAGAATCAGATGCCTAGGGTATTTGGGGGCTTACAGCTTGGGGGATAGCTGATCAATTTTTTCGTTGACCTCGGAAGCCCAGGGTATTAGGGGGTTTAAAGCTTGGGGGATAGCCGACCAGTTTTTTTGTTGACCTTGGGCGCCCAGGGGATTAGGGGGTTTAGGGCTTGGGGGAAAGCTGATCAGTTTGTCAATGACCTCGGGCGCCCGGGGTATTAGGGGGTTTAAAGCTTGGGGGACAGCCATTTCATTTATTTGTCAATGTAAAACATAGAATCAGATGCCTAGGGTATTTGGCGGTTTACAGCTTGGGGTATAGCTGATCAATTTTTTCGTTGACCTCGGGCTTCCAGGGTATTTGGGGGTTTAGAGGTTGGGGGATGGCTGAACAATTTTTCCGTTGACCTTGGGCACCCAGGGTATTTGGGGTTTAAAGCTTGGGGGATAGCTGATCAATTTTTTTTGTTGACCTCGGGCGCACAGGGTATTTGGGAGTTTAGAGCTTATGGGACAGCCATTTCATTTATTTGTCAATGTAAAACATAGAATCAGATGCCCAGGGTATTTGGGAGTGTAGTGCTTGGGGGATAGCTAATCAATTTTTTCGTTGACCTCGGGCGCACAGGGTATGTGGGAGTTTAGAGCTTGGGGGATAGCCGATCAGTTTTTTCGTTGTCCTCGGGCGCCCAGGGTATTTGGGGGTTTAGAGCTTGGGGGAAAGCTGATCAGTTTGTCAATGACCTCGGGCGCCCGGGGTATTAGGGGGTTTAAAGCTTGGGGAATAGCTAAACAATTCTTCCGTTGACCTCGGGCGCCCAGGGTATTTGGGGGTGTAGTGCTTGGGGGATAGCCGCTCAGTTTTTTTGTTAACCTGGGGTGCCCAGGGTATTTGCGAGTTTAGAGCTTGGAGGATAGCCGCTCAGTTTTTTTGTTGACCTCGGGCGCCCAGGGTATTTAAGGGTTTAGAGCTTGTGGGATAGCCGACTAGTTTTTTTGTTGACCTCGGGCGCCCGGGTATTTGGGAGTTTAGAGCTTGGGAGATAGCCGATCCGTTTTTTTATTGACCTTTGGCACCCAGGCTATTTAGGGGTTTAGAGCTTGGGGGAAAGCTGATCAGTTTGTCAATGACCTCGGGCGCCCGGGGTATTAGGGGGTTTAAAGCTTGGGGGACAGCCATTTCATTTATTTGTCAATGTAAAACATAGAATCAGATGCCCAGGTTATTTAGGAATTTACAGCTTCAGTTTTTCTGTTGACCCTGGGGCCCAGGGTATTTGGAAGTTTAGAGCTTGGGGAATAGCCGAGCAGTTTTTTGATTGAACTCGGGCACCCAGGGTATTAGGGGGTTCAGAGTTTGGAAGATAGCTGATCAGTTTTTTTATTGACCATGGGCAACCAGGGTATTTGGGAGTTTAGAGCTTGGGGGATACCCGACCAGTTTTTTTGTTAACCTCGGGAGCCCAGGGTATTTGGGGGTTTACAGCTTGGGGGATAGCTGATCAATTTTTTCGTTGAACTCGGGCTCCCAGGGTATTTGGGGGTTTAGAGCTTGGGGGATAGCCGACCAGTTTTTTTGTTGACCTCGGGCGCCCAGGGTATTTGGGAGTTTAGAGCTTGGGGGATAGCCGATCAGTTTTTTTATTGACCTTGGGAACCCAGGGTATTTGGGGTTTAAAGATTGGGGGATAGCTGATCAATTTTTTTGTTGATCTCGGGCGCCAGGGTATTAGGGGGTTTAGAGCTTGGGGGATAGCCGACCAGTTTTTTTGTTGACCTCGGGCGCCCAGGGGATTAGGGGGTTTAAAGCTTGGGGGATAGCTGATCAATTTTTTCGCTAACCTCGGGTGCCCAGGGTACTTGGGAGTTTAGAGCTTGGGGATAGCCGATCAGTTTTTTCGTTGACCTCGGGCGCCCAGGGTATTTGGGGGTTTAGAGCTTGGGGGAAAGCTGATCAGTTTGTCAATGACCTCGGCCTCCCGGGGTATTAGGGGTTTGAAGATTGGGGGATAGCTGATCAATTTTTTTGTTGATCTCGGGCGCCAGGGTATTGGGGGGTTTAGAGCTTGGGGGATAGCCGACCAGTTTTTTTGTTGACATCGGGTGCCCAGGGGATTAGGGGGTTTAAAGCTTGGGGGATAGCTGATCAATTTTTTTGTTTATTTGGGGTGCCCAGGGTATTTGGGAGTTTAGAGCTTGGGGGATAGCCGCTCAGTTTTTTTGTTGACCTCGGGCGCCAAGGGTATTTGGGGGTTTAGAGCTTGGGGGATACCCGACCAGTTTTTTTGTTAACCTCGGGAGCCCAGGGTATTTGGGGGTTTACAGCTTGGGGGATAGCTGATCAATTTTTTCGTTGAACTCGGGCGCCCAGGGTATTTGGGGGTGTAGAGCTTGGGGGATAGCCGATCAGTTTTTTTTTTGACCTTGGGCACCTAGGGTATTTGGGAGTTTAGAGCTTGGAGGATACCCGACTAGTTGTTTTTTTAACCTCGGGTGCCCAGGGTATTTGGGAGTTTAGAGCTTGGGGGATTGCCGATCAGTTTTTTCATTGACCTTGGGCAACCAGGGTATTTGGGAGTTTAGAGCTTGGGGGATACCCGACCAGTTTTTTCGTTAACCTCGGGAGCCCAGGGTATTTGGGGGTTTAAAGCTTGGGGGATAGCTGATCAATTTTTATATTGAACTCGGGTGCCCAGGGGATTTTGGTTTTAGATCTTGGGGGACGGCCATTTCATTTATTTGTCGATGTAAAACATAGAATCAGATGCCCAGGGTATTTAGGAATTTACAGCTTCAGTTTTTCTGTTGACCCTGGGCCAAGGGTATTTGGAAGTTAAGAGCTTGGGGAATAGCCGAGCAGTTTTTTGATTGAACTTGGGCGCCCAGGGTATTAGAGGGTTCAGAGTTTGGAGGATAGCTGATCAATTTTTTTGTTGACCTCGGGCACACAGGGTATTTGGGAGTTTAGAGCTTGGGGGAAAGCTGATCAGTTTGTCGTTGACCTCGGGCGCCCAGGGTATTTAGGGGTTTCGAGCTTGGGAGAAAGCTGATCAGTTTGTCGTTGACTTCGGGCGCCCAGGGTATTAGGGGGTTTAAAGCTTGGGGGATGGCTTAACAATTTTTCCGTTGACCTCGGGCGCCCAGGGAATTTGGGAGTTTAGAGCTTGGGGGATAGCCGCTCAGTTTTTTTGTTAACCTGGGGTGCCCAGGGTATTTGGGAGTTTAGAGCTTGGGGGATAGCCGCTCAGTTTTTTTGTTAACCAGGGGTGCCCAGGGTATTTGGAAGTTTAGAGCTTGGGGGATAGCCGCTCAGTTTTTTTGTTGACCTCGGGCTCCCAGGGTATTTGGGGGTTTAGAGCTTGGGGGATAGCCGACCAGTTTTTTTGTTGACCTCGGGCGCCCAGGGTATTTGGGAGTTTAGAGCTTGGGGGATAGCCGATCAGTTTTTTTATTGACCTTGGGAACCCAGGGTATTTGGGGTTTAAAGATTGGGGGATAGCTGATCAACATTTTGTTGATCTCGGGCGCCAGGGTATTAGGGGGTTTAGAGCTTGGGGGATAGCCGACCAGTTTTCTTGTTGACCTCGGGCGCCCAGGGAACTTGGGATTTAGAGCTTGGAGGATAGCCGCTCAGTTTTTTTGTTAACCAGGGGTGCCCAGGGTATTTGGGAGTTTAGAGCTTGGGGGGTAGCCGCTCAGTTTTTTTGTTGACCTCAGGCGCCCAGGGTATTTGGGGGTTTAGAGCTTGTGGGATAGCCATTTCATTTATTTGTCAATGTAAAACATAGAATCAGATGCCTAGGGTATTTGGCGGTTTACAGCTTGGGGTATAGCTGATCAATTTTTTCGTTGACCTCGGGCGCCAGGGTATTAGGGGGTTTAGAGCTTGGGGGAAAGCCGACTAGTTTTTTTGTTGACCTTGGGCGCCCAGGGGATTAGGGGGTTTAGGGCTTGGGGGATAGCTGATCAATTTTTTCGTTAACCTCGAGCGCCCAGGGTATTTGGGAGTTTAGAGCTTGGGGGATAGCAGATCAGTTTTTTCGTTGACCTCGGGCGCCCAGGGTATTTGGGGGTGTAGTGCTTGGGGGATAGCTGATCAATTTTTTGTTGACCTCGGGCGCCAGGGTATGAGGGAGTTTAGAGCTTGGGGGATAGCCGACCAGTTTTTTTGATGACCTCGGGCACCCAGGGGATTAGGGGGTTTAGGGGTTGTGGGAGAGCTGATCAATTTTTTTGTTGACCTCGGGCGCACAGGGTATTTGGGAATTTAGAGCTTGGGGGACAGCTGATCAGTTTGTCAATGACCTCGGGCGCCCGGGGTATTTGGGGGTATAGAGCTTGGAGGAAAGCTGATCAGTTTGTCAATGACCTCGGGCGCCCGGGGTATTAGGGGGTTTAAAGCTTGGGGGACAGCCATTTCATTTATTTGTCAATGTAAAACATAGAATCAGATGCCTAGGGTATTTGGCGGTTTACAGCTTGGGGGATAGCTGATCAATTTTTTCGTTAACCTCGGGCGCATAGGGTATTTGGGAGTTTAGAGCTTGGGGGATAGCCGATCAGTTTTTTTATTGACCTTGGGCACCCAGGGTATTTGGGGTTTAAAGCTTGGGGGATAGCTGATCAATTTTTTTTGTTGACCTCGGGCGCACAGGGTATTTGGGAGTTTAGAGCTTATGGGACAGCCATTTCATTTATTTGTCAATGTAAAACATAGAATCAGATGCCTAGGGTATTTGAGGGTTTACAGCTTGGGGGATAGCTGATCAATTTTTTCGTTGACCTCGGGCGCCCAGGGTATTTGGGGGTGTAGAGCTTGGGGGATAGCCGATCAGTATTTTTATTGACCTTGGGCACCTAGGGTATTTGGGAGTTTAGAGCTTGGGGGATACCCGACCAGTTTTTTTGTTAACCTCGGGTGCCCAGGGTATTTGGGGGTTTAAAGCTTGGGGGATAGCTGATCAATTTTTTCTGTTGACCTCGGGCGCAAAGGGTATTTGGGAGTTTAGAGCTTATGGGACAGCCATTTCATTTATTTGTCAATGTAAAACATCGAATCAGATCCCTAAGGTATTTGGGGGTTTAGAGCTTGGGGGATAGCTGATCAATTTTTTCGTTGACCTCGGGCGCACAGGGTATTTGGGAGTTTAGAGCTTATGGGACAGCCATTTCATTTATTTGTCAAAGTAAAACGTAGAATCAGATGCCTAGGGTATTTGGGGGCTTACAGCTTGGGGGATAGCTGATCAATTTTTTCGTTGACCTCGGGCGCCAGGGTATTAGGGGGTTTAGAGCTTGGGGGATAGCCGACCAGTTTTTTTGTTGACCTTGGGCGCCCAGGGGATTAGGGGGTTTAGGGCTTGGGGGATAGCAGATCAATTTTTTCGTTAACCTCGGGCGCCCAGGGTATTAGGGGGTTTAGAGCTTGGGGGATAGCCGACCAGTTTTTTTGTTGACCTTGGGCGCCCAGGGGATTAGGGGGTTTAGGGCTTGGGGGATAGCTGATCAATTTTTTCGTTAACCTCGGGCGCCCAGGGTATTTGGGAGTTTAGAGCTTGGGGGATAGCAGATCAGTTTTTTCGTTGACCTCGGGCGCCCAGGGTATTTGGGGGTGTAGTGCTTGGGGGATAGCTGATCAATTTTTTGTTGACCTCGGGCGCCAGGGTATGAGGGAGTTTAGAGCTTATGGGACAGCCATTGAATTTATTTGTCAACGTAAAACATAGAATCAGATGCCTAGGGTATTTGGCGGTTTACAGCTTGGGGTATAGCTGATCAATTTTTTCGTTGACCTCGGGCGCCAGGGTATTAGGGGGTTTAGAGCTTGGGGGATAGCCGACCAGTTTTTTTGTTGACCTTGGGCGCCCAGGGGATTAGGGGGTTTAGGGCTTGGGGGATAGCTGATCAATTTTTTCGTTAACCTCGGGCGCCCAGGGTATTTGGGAGTTTAGAGCTTGGGGGATAGCCGATCAGTTTTTTCGTTGACCTCGGGCGCCCAGGGTATTTGGGGGTTTAGAGCTTGGGGGAAAGCTGATCAGTTTGTCAATGACCTCGGGCGCCCGGGGTATTAGGGTGTTTAAAGCTTGGGGGACAGCCATTTCATTTATTTGTCAATGTAAAACATAGAATCAGATGCCTAGGGTATTTGGCGGTTTACAGCTTGGGGTATAGCTGATCAATTTTTTCGTTGACCTCGGGCTTCCAGGGTATTTGGGGGTTTAGAGCTTGGGGGATGGCTGAACAATTTTTCCGTTGACCTCGGGCGCCCAGGGTATTTGGGGGTGTAGTGCTTGGGGGATAGCTGATCAATTTTTTCGTTAACTTCGGGGGCATAGGGTGTTTGGGAGTTTAGAGCTTGGGGGATAGCCGATCAGTTTTTTCGTTGACCTCGGGCGACAGGGTATTTGGGGGTTTAGAGCTTGGGGGATGGCTTAACAAATTTTCCGTTGACCTCGGGTGCCCAGGGTATTTGGGGGTGTAGAGCTTGGGGGATAGCCAATCAGTTTTTTTATTGACCTTGGGCACCTAGGGTATTTGGGAGTTTAGAGCTTGGGGGATACCCGACTAGTTGTTTTTTTAACCTCGGGTGCCCAGGGTATTTGGGAGTTTAGAGCTTGGGGGATTGCCGATCAGTTTTTTCATTGACCTTGGGCAACCAGGGTATTTGGGAGTTTAGAGCTTGGGGGATACACGACCAGTTTTTTCGTTAACCTCGGGAGCCCAGGGTATTTGGGGGTTTAGGGCTTGGGGGATAGCTGATCAATTTTTTCGTTAACCTCGGGCGCCCAGGGTATTTGGGAGTTTAGAGCATGGGGGATAGCCGATCAGTTTTTTCGTTGACCTCGGGCGCCCAGGGTATTTGGGGGTTTAGAGCTTGGGGGAAAGCTGATCAGTTTGTCAATGACCTCGGGCGCCCGGGGTATAAGGGGGTTTAAAGCTTGGGGGACAGCCATTTCATTTATTTGTCAATGTAAAACATAGAATCAGATGCCTAGGGTATTTGGCCGTTTACAGCTTGGGGTATAGCTGATCAATTTTTTCGTTGACCTCGGGCTTCCAGGGTATTTGGGGGTTTAGAGCTTGGGGGATGGCTGAACAATTTTTCCGTTGACCTCGGGCGCCCAGGGTATTTGGGGGTGTAGTGCTTGGGGGATAGCTGATCAATTTTTTCGTTAACTTCGGGGGCATAGGGTGTTTGGGAGTTTAGAGCTTGGGGGATAGCCAATCAGTTTTTTTATTGACCTTGGGCACCCAGGGTATTTGGGGTTTAAAGCTTGGGGGATAGCTGATCAATTTTTTTTGTTGACCTCGGGCGCACAGGGGATTAGGGGGTTTAGGGCTTGGGGGATAGCTGATCAATTTTTTCGTTAACCTCGAGCGCCCAGGGTATTTGGGAGTTTAGAGCTTGGGGGATAGCCGATCAGTTTTTTCGTTGACCTCGGGCGCCCAGGGTATTTGGGGGTTTAGAGCTTGGGGGAAAGCTGATCAGTTTGTCAATGACCTCGGGCGCCCGGGGTATTAGGGTGTTTAAAGCTTGGGGGACAGCCATTTCATTTATTTGTCAATGTAAAACATAGAATCAGATGCCTAGGGTATTTGGCGGTTTACAGCTTGGGGTATAGCTGATCAATTTTTTCGTTAACTTCGGGGGCATAGGGTGTTTGGGAGTTTAGAGCTTGGGGGATAGCCAATCAGTTTTTTTATTGACCTTGGGCACCCAGGGTATTTGGGGTTTAGAGCTTGGGGGATGGCTGAACAATTTTTCCGTTGACCTCGGGCGCCCAGGGTATTTGGGGGTGTAGTGCTTGGGGGATAGCTGATCAATTTTTTCGTTAACTTCGGGGGCATAGGGTGTTTGGGAGTTTAGAGCTTGGGGGATAGCCAATCAGTTTTTTTATTGACCTTGGGCACCCAGGGTATTTGGGGTTTAAAGCTTGGGGGATAGCTGATCAATTTTTTTTGTTGACCTCGGGCGCACAGGGTATTTGGGAGTTTAGAGCTTATGAGACAGCCATTTCATTTATTTGTCAATGTAAAACATAGAATCAGATGCCTAGGGTATTTGGGGGTTTACAGCTTGGGGGATAGCTGATCAATTTTTTCGTTGACCTCGGGCGCCCAGGGTATTTGGGGGTGTAGAGCTTGGGGGATAGCCGATCAGTTTTTTTATTGACCTTGGGCACCTAGGGTATTTGGGGGTTTAGAGCTTGGGGGAAAGCTGATCAGTTTGTCAATGACCTCGGGCGCCCGGGGTATTAGGGTGTTTAAAGCTTGGGGGACAGCCATTTCATTTATTTGTCAATGTAAAACATAGAATCAGATGCCTAGGGTATTTGGCGGTTTACAGCTTGGGGTATAGCTGATCAATTTTTTCGTTGACCTCGGGCTTCCAGGGTATTTGGGGGTTTAGAGCTTGGGGGATGGCTGAACAATTTTTCCGTTGACCTCGGGCGCCCAGGGTATTTGGGGGTGTAGTGCTTGGGGGATAGCTGATCAATTTTTTCGTTAACTTCGGGGGCATAGGGTGTTTGGGAGTTTAGAGCTTGGGGGATAGCCAATCAGTTTTTTTATTGACCTTGGGCACCCAGGGTATTTGGGGTTTAAAGCTTGGGGGATAGCTGATCAATTTTTTTTGTTGACCTCGGGCGCACAGGGTATTTGGGAGTTTAGAGCTTATGAGACAGCCATTTCATTTATTTGTCAATGTAAAACATAGAATCAGATGCCTAGGGTATTTGGGGGTTTACAGCTTGGGGGATAGCTGATCAATTTTTTCGTTGACCTCGGGCGCCCAGGGTATTTGGGGGTGTAGAGCTTGGGGGATAGCCGATCAGTTTTTTTATTGACCTTGGGCACCTAGGGTATTTGGGAGTTTAGAGCTTGGGGGATACCCGACCAGTTTTTTTGTTAACCTCGGGCGACCAGGGTATTTGGGAGTTTAGAGCTTGGGGGATAGCCGATCAGTTTTTTCGTTGACCTCGGGCGACAGGGTATTTGGGGGTTTAGAGCTTGGGGGATGGCTTAACAATTTTTCCGTTGACCTCGGGTGCCCAGGGTATTTGGGGGTGTAGAGCTTGGGGGATAGCCGATCAGTTTTTTTATTGACCTTGGGCACCTAGGGTATTTGGGAGTTTAGAGCTTGGGGGATACCCGACTAGTTGTTTTTTTAACCTCGGGTGCCCAGGGTATTTGGGAGTTTAGAGCTTGGGGGATTGCCGATCAGTTTTTTCATTGACCTTGGGCAACCAGGGTATTTGGGAGTTTAGAGCTTGGGGGATACACGACCAGTTTTTTCGTTAACCTCGGGAGCCCAGGGTATTTGGTGGTTTAAAGCTTGGGGGATAGCTGATCAATTTTTATATTGAACTCAGGTTCCAGGGGATTTTGGTTTTAGAGCTTGGGGGACGGCCATTTCATTTATTTGTCGATGTAAAACATAGAATCAGATGCCCAGGGTATTTAGGAATTTACAGCTTCAGTTTTTCTGTTGACCCTGGGCCCAGGGTATTTGGAAGTTTAAAGATTGGGGAATAGCCGAGCAGTTTTTTGATTGAACTTGGGCGCCCAGGGTATTAGGGGGTTCAGAGTTTGGAGGATAGCTGATCAATTTTTTTGTTGACCTCGGGCACACAGGGTATTTGGGAGTTTAGAGCTTGGGGGAAATCTGATCAGTTTGTCGTTGACCTTGGGCGCCCAGGGTATTTAGGGGTTTCGAGCTTGGGGGAAAGCTGATCAGTTTGTCGTTGACTTCGGGCGCCCAGGGTATTAGGGGGTTTAAAGTTTGGGGGATAGCTTAACAATTTTTCCGTTGACCTCGGGCGCCCAGGGAACTTGGGATTTAGAGCTTGTGGGATAGCCGACCAGTTTTTTTGTTGACCTTGGGCGCCCAGGGGATTAGAGGGTTTAGGGCTTGGGGGATAGCTGATCAATTTTTTCGTTAACCTCGGGCGCCCAGGGTATTTGGGAGTTTAGAGCTTGGGGGATAGCCGATCAGTTTTTTCGTTGACCTCGGGCGCCCAGGGTATTTGGGGGTTTAGAGCTTGGGGGAAAGCTGATCAGTTTGTCAATGACCTCGGGCGCCCGGGGTATTAGGGTGTTTAAAGCTTGGGGGACAGCCATTTCATTTATTTGTCAATGTAAAACATAGAATCAGATGCCTAGGGTATTTGGCGGTTTACAGCTTGGGGGATAGCTGATCAATTTTGTCGTTGACCTCGGGCTTCCAGGGTATTTGGGGGTTTAGAGCTTGGGGGATGGCTGAACAATTTTTCCGTTGACCTCGGGCGCCCAGGGTATTTGGGGGTGTAGTGCTTGGGGGATAGCTGATCAATTTTTTCGTTAACTTCGGGGGCATAGGGTGTTTGGGAGTTTAGAGCTTGGGGGATAGCCAATCAGTTTTTTTATTGACCTTGGGCACCCAGGGTATTTGGGGTTTAAAGCTTGGGGGATAGCTGATCAATTTTTTTTGTTGACCTCGGGCGCACAGGGTATTTGGGAGTTTAGAGCTTATGGGACAGCCATTTCATTTATTTGTCAATGTAAAACATAGAATCAGATGCCTAGGGTATTTGGGGGTTTACAGCTTGGGGGATAGCTGATCAATTTTTTCATAAACCTCGGGCGCACAGGGTATGTGGGAGTTTAGAGCTTGGGGGATAGCCGATCAGTTTTTTCGTTGTCCTCGGGCGCCCAGGGTATTTGGGGGTTTAGAGCTTGGGGGAAAGCTGATCAGTTTGTCAATGACCTCGGGCGCCCGGGGTATTAGGGGGTTTAAAGCTTGGGGAATAGCTAAACAATTTTTCCGTTGACCTCGGGCGCCCAGGGTATTTGTGGGTGTAGTGCTTGGGGGATAGCCGCTCAGTTTTTTTGTTAACCTGAGGTGCCCAGGGTATTTGGGAGTTTAGAGCTTGGTGGATAGCCGCTCAGTTTTTTTGTTGACCTCGGGCGCCCAGGGTATTTAAGGGTTTAGAGCTTGTGGGATAGCCGACTAGTTTTTTTGTTGACCTCGGGCGCCCGGGTATTTGGGAGTTTAGAGCTTGGGAGATAGCCGATCAGTTTTTTTAATGATCTTGGGCACCCAGGGTATTTGGGGGTTTAGAGCTTGGGGGAAAGCTGATCAGTTTGTCAATGACCTCGGGCGCCCGGGGTATTAGGGGGTTTAAAGCTTGGGGGACAGCCATTTCATTTATTTGTCAATGTAAAACATAGAATCAGATGCCCAGGGTATTTAGGATCTTACAGCTTCAGTTTTTCTGTTGACCCTGGGGCCCAGGGTATTTGGACGTTTAGAGCTTGGGGAATAGCCGAGAAGTTTTTTGATTGAACTTGGGCACCCAGGGTATTAGGGGGTTCAGAGTTTGGAAGATAGCTGATCAATTTTTTTGTTGACCTCGGGCACACAGGGTATTTGGGAGTTTAGAGCTTGGGGGATACCCGACCAGTTTTATTGTTAACCTCGGGTGCCCAGGGTATTTGGGAGTTTCGAGCTTGGGGGATTGCCGATCAGTTTTTTTATTGACCATGGGCAACCAGGGTATTTGGGAGTTTAGAGCTTGGGGGATACCCGACCAGTTTTTTTGTTAACCTCGGGAGCCCAGGGTATTTGGGGGTTTAAAGCTTGGGGGATAGCTGATCAATTTTTTTGTTGACCTCGGGCGCACAGGGTATTTGGGAATTTAGAGCTTGGGGGACAGCTATTTCATTTGTTTGTCAAAGTAAAACATAGTATCAGATGCCTAGGGTATTTGGGGGCTTACAGCTTGGGGGATAGCTGATCAAGTTTTTCGTTGACCTCGGGCGCCCAGGGTATTTGGGGGTTTAGAGCTTGGGGGAAAGCTGATCAGTTTGTCGTTGACCTCGGGCGCCCAGGTTATTAGGGGGTTTAAGGCTTGGGGGATAGCTGATCAATTTTTTTGTAGACCTCGGGCGTACAGGGTATTTGGGAGTTTAGAGCTTATGTGACAGCCATTTCATTTATTTGTCAATGTAAAACATAGAATCAGATGCCTAGGGTATTTGGGGGTTTACAGCTTGGGGGATAGCTGATCAATTTTTTCGTTGAACTCGGGCGCCCAGGGTATTTGGGGGTGTAGAGCTTGGGGGATAGTCGATCAGTTTTTTTATTGACCTTGGGCACCTAGGGTATTTGGGAGTTTAGAGCTAAGGGGATACCCGACCAGTTTTTTCGTTGTCCTCGGGCGCCCAGGGTATTTGCGGGTTTAGAGCTTGGGGGAAAGCTGATCAGTTTGTCAATGACCTCGGGCGCCCAGGGTATTAGGGGGTTTAAAGCTTGGGGAATAGCTAAACAATTTTTCCGTTGACCTCGGGCGCCTAAGCTCTAAACCCCCCAACAGGGTATTTGGGAGTTTAGAGCTTATGAGACAGCCATTTCATTTATTTGTCAATGTAAAACATAGAATCAGATGCCTAGGGTATTTGGGGGCTTACAGCTTGGGGGATAGCTGATCAATTTTTTCGTTGACCTCGGGCGCCCAGGGTATTTGGGGGTGTAGAGCTTGGGGGATAGCCGATCAGTTTTTTTATTGACCTTGGGCACCTAGGGTATTTGGGAGTTTAGAGCTTAGGGGATACCCGACCAGTTTTTTTGTTAACCTCGGGCGACCAGGGTATTTGGGAGTTTAGAGCTTGGGGGATAGCCGATCAGTTTTTTCGTTGACCTCGGGCGACAGGGTATTTGGGGGTTTAGAGCTTGGGGGATGGCTTAACAATTTTTCCGTTGACCTCGGGTGCCCAGGGTATTTGGGGGTGTAGAGCTTGGGATATAGCCGATCAGTTTTTTTATTGACCTTGGGCACCTAGGGTATTTGGGAGTTTAGAGCTTGGGGGATACCCGACTAGTTGTTTTTTTAACCTCGGGTGCCCAGGGTTTTGGGAGTTTAGAGCTTGGGGTATTGCCGATCAGTTTTTTCATTGACCTTGGGCAACCAGGGTATTTGGGAGTTTAGAGCTTGGGGGATACACGACCAGTTTTTTCGTTAACCTCGGGAGCCCAGGGTATTTGGGGGTTTAAAGCTTGGGGGATAGCTGATCAATTTTTATATTGAACTCAGGTTCCAGGGGATTTTGGTTTTAGAGCTTGGGGGACGGCCATTTCATTTATTTGTCGATGTAAAACATAGAATCAGATGCCCAGGGTATTTAGGAATTTACAGCTTCAGTTTTTCTGTTGACCCTGGGCCCAGGGTATTTGGAAGTTTAGAGATTGGGGAATAGCCGAGCAGTTTTTTGATTGAACTTGGGCGCCCAGGGTATTAGGGGGTTCAGAGTTTGGAGGATAGCTGATCAATTTTTTTGTTGACCTCGGGCACACAGGGTATTTGGGAGTTTAGAGCTTGGGGGAAATCTGATCAGTTTGTCGTTGACCTTGGGCGCCCAGGGTATTTAGGGGTTTCGAGCTTGGGGGAAAGCTGATCAGTTTGTCGTTGACTTCGGGAGCCCAGGGTATTTGGGGGTTTAAAGCTTGGGGGATAGCTGATCAATTTTTTTGTTGACCTCGGGCGCACAGGGTATTTGGGAATTTAGAGCTTGGGGGACAGCTATTTCATTTGTTTGTCAAAGTAAAACACAGTATCAGATGCCTAGGGTATTTGGGGGCTTACAGCTTGGGGGATAGCTGATCAAGTTTTTCGTTGACCTCGGGCGCCCAGGGTATTTGGGGGTTTAGAGCTTGGGGAAAAGCTGATCAGTTTGTCGTTGACCTCGGGCGCCCAGGTTATTAGGGGGTTTAAGGCTTGGGGGATAGCTGATCAATTTTTTTGTAGACCTCGGGCGTACAGGGTATTTGGGAGTTTAGAGCTTATGTGACAGCCATTTCATTTATTTGTCAATGTAAAACATAGAATCAGATGCCTAGGGTATTTGGGGGTTTACAGCTTGGGGGATAGCTGATCAATTTTTTCGTTGAACTCGGGCGCCCAGGGTATTTGGGGGTGTAGAGCTTGGGGGATAGTCGATCAGTTTTTTTATTGACCTTGGGCACCTAGGGTATTTGGGAGTTTAGAGCTAAGGGGATACCCGACCAGTTTTTTCGTTGTCCTCGGGCGCCCAGGGTATTTGCGGGTTTAGAGCTTGGGGGAAAGCTGATCAGTTTGTCAATGACCTCGGGCGCCCAGGGTATTAGGGGGTTTAAAGCTTGGGGAATAGCTAAACAATTTTTCCGTTGACCTCGGGCGCCCAGGGTATTTGGGGGTGTAGTGCTTGGGGGATAGCCGCTCAGTTTTTTTGTTAACCTGGGGTGCCCAGGGTATTTGGGAGTTTAGAGCTTGGAGGATAGCCGCTCAGTTTTTTTGTTGACCTCGGGCGCCCAGGGTATTTAAGGGTTTAGAGCTTGTGGGATAGCCGACTAGTTTTTTTGTTGACTTCGGGCGCCCGGGTATTTGGGAGTTTAGAGCTTGGGAGATAGCCGATCAGTTTTTTTATTGACCTTGGGCACCCAGGGTATTTGGGGGTTTAGAGCTTGGGGGAAAGCTGATCAGTTTGTCAATGACCTCGGGCGCCCGGGGTATTAGGGGGTTTAAAGCTTAGGGGACAGCCATTTCATTTATTTGTCAATGTAAAACATAGAATCAGATGCCCAGGGTATTTAGGAATTTACAGCTTCAGTTTTTCTGTTGACCCTGGGGCCCAGGGTATTTGGAAGTTTAGAGCTTGGGGAATAGCCGAGAAGTTTTTTGATTGAACTTGGGCACCCAGGGTATTAGGGGGTTCAGAGTTTGGAAGATAGCTGATCAATTTTTTTGTTGACCTCGGGCACACAGGGTATTTGGGAGTTTAGAGCTTGGGGGATACCCGACCAGTTTTATTGTTAACCTCGGGTGCCCAGGGTATTTGGGAGTTTCGAGCTTGGGGGATTGCCGATCAGTTTTTTTATTGACCATGGGCAACCAGGGTATTTGGGAGTTTAGAGCTTGGGGGATACCCGACCAGTTTTTTTGTTAACCTCGGGAGCCCAGGGTATTTGGGGGTTTAAAGCTTGGGGGATAGCTGATCAATTTTTTCTGCTGACCTCGGGCGCAAAGGGTATTTGGGAGTTTAGAGCTTATGGGACAGCCATTTCATTTATTTGTCAATGTAAAACATCGAATCAGATCCCTAAGGTATTTGGGGGTTTACAGCTTGGGGGATAGCTGATCAATTTTTTCGTTGACCTCGGGCGCACAGGGTATTTGGGAGTTTAGAGCTTATGGGACAGCCATTTCATTTATTTGTCAAAGTAAAACGTAGAATCAGATGCCTAGGGTATTTGGGGGCTTACAGCTTGGGGGATAGCTGATCAATTTTTTCGTTGACCTCGGGCGCCCAGGGTATTAGGGGGTTTAAAGCTTGGGGGACAGCTGATCAATTTTTTTGTTGACCTCGGGCGCACAGGGTATTTGGGAGTTTAGAGCTTATGGGACAGCCATTGAATTTATTTGTCAACGTAAAACATAGAATCAGATGCCTAGGGTATTTGGGGGCTTACAGCTTGGGGGATAGCTGATCAGTTTGTCGTTGACCTCGGGAGCCCAGGGTATTTGGGGGTTTAAAGCTTGGGGGATAGCTGATCAATTTTTTCTGCTGACCTCGGGCGCAAAGGGTATTTGGGAGTTTAGAGCTTATGGGACAGCCATTTCATTTATTTGTCAATGTAAAACATCGAATCAGATCCCTAAGGTATTTGGGGGTTTACAGCTTGGGGGATAGCTGATCAATTTTTTCGTTGACCTCGGGCGCACAGGGTATTTGGGAGTTTAGAGCTTATGGGACAGCCATTTCATTTATTTGTCAAAGTAAAACGTAGAATCAGATGCCTAGGGTATTTGGGGGCTTACAGCTTGGGGGATAGCTGATCAATTTTTTCGTTAACCTCGGGTGCCCAGGGTACTTGGGAGTTTAGAGCTTGGGGGATAGCCGATCAGTTTTTTCGTTGACCTCGGGCGCCCAGGGTATTTGGGGGTTTAGAGCTTGGGGGAAAGCTGATCAGTTTGTCAATGACCTCGGGCGCCCGGGGTATTAGGGGTTTGAAGATTGGGGGATAGCTGATCAATTTTTTTGTTGATCTCGGGCGCCAGGGTATTGGGGGGTTTAGAGCTTGGGGGATAGCCGACCAGTTTTTTTGTTGACATCGGGCGCCCAGGGGATTAGGGGGTTTAAAGCTTGGGGGATAGCTGATCAATTTTTTTGTTTACCTGGGGTGCCCAGGGTATTTGGGAGTTTAGAGCTTGGGGGATAGCCGCTCAGTTTTTTTGTTGACCTCGGGCGCCAAGGGTATTTGGGGGTTTAGAGCTTGGGGGATAGCCGACCAGTTTTTTTGTTGACCTCGGGCGCCCAGGGTATTTGGGAGTTTAGAGCTTGGGGGATAGCCGATCAGTTTTTTTATTGACCTTGGGCACCCAGGGTATTTGGGGTTTAAAGATTGGGGGATAGCTGATCAACATTTTGTTGATCTCGGGCGCCAGGGTATTAGGGGGTTTAGAGCTTGGGGGATAGCCGACCAGTTTTTTTGTTGACCTCGGGCGCCCAGGGGATTAGGGGGTTTAAAGCTTGGGGGATAGCTGATCAATTTTTTCGTTAACCTCGGGCGCCCAGGGTATTTGGGAGTTTAGAGCTTGGGGGATAGCCGATCAGTTTTTTCGTTGACCTCGGGCGCCCAGGGTATTTGGGGGTTTAGAGCTTGGGGGAAAGCTGATCAGTTTGTCAATGACCTCGGGCGCCCGGGGTATTAGGGGGTTTAAAGCTTGGGGGATAGCTTAACAATTTTTCCGTTGACCTCGGGCGCCCAGGGTATTTGGGAGTTTAGAGCTTGGGGGATGGCCGATCAGTTTTTTCTTTGAACTCGGGCGACAGGGTATTTGGGGGTTTAGAGCTTGGGGGATGGCTTAACAATTTTTCCGTTGACCTCGGGTGCCCAGGGTATTTGGGGGTGTAGAGCTTGGGGGATAGCCGATCAGTTTTTTTATTGACCTTGGGCACCTAGGGTATTTGGGAGTTTAGAGCTTGGGGGATACCCGACTAGTTGTTTTTTTAACCTCGGGTGCCCAGGGTATTTGGGAGTTTAGAGCTTGGGGGATTGCCGATCAGTTTTTTCATTGACCTTGGGCAACCAGGGTATTTGGGAATTTAGAGCTTGGGGGATACACGACCAGTTTTTTCGTTAACCTCGGGAGCCCAGGGTATTTGGGGGTTTAAAGCTTGGGGGATAGCTGATCAATTTTTATATTGAACTCGGGTGCCCAGGGGATTTTGGTTTTAGAGCTTGGGGGACGGCCATTTCATTTATTTGTCGATGTAAAACATAGAATCAGATGCCCAGGGTATTTAGGAATTTACAGCTTCAGTTTTTCTGTTGACCCTGGGCCCAGGGTATTTGGAAGTTTAGAGATTGGGGAATAGCCGAGCAGTTTTTTGATTGAACTTGGGCGCCAAGGGTATTAGGGGGTTCAGAGTTTGGGGGATAGCTGATCAATTTTTTTGTTGACCTCGGGCGCACAGGGTATTTGGGAGTTTAGAGCTTATGGGACAGCCATTTCATTTATTTGTCAATGTAAAACATAGAATCAGATGTCTAGGGTATTTGGGGGTTTACAGCTTGGGGGATAGCTGATCAATTTTTTCGTTGACCTTGGGCGCCCAGGGTATTTGGGAGTTTAGAGCTTGGGGGATAGCCGATCAGTTTTTTCGTTGACCTCGGGCGCCCAGGGTATTTGGGGGTTTAGAGCTTGGGGGAAAGCTGATCAGTTTGTCAATGACCTCGGGCGCCCGGGGTATTAGGGGGTTTAAAGCTTGGGGGACAGCCATTTCATTTATTTGTCAATGTAAAACATAGAATCAGATGCCTAGGGTATTTGGCGGTTTACAGCTTGGGGTATAGCTGATCAATTTTTTCGTTGACCTCGGGCTTCCAGGGTATTAGGGGGTTTAAAGCTTGGGGGATAGCTGATCAATTTTTTCTGTTGACCTCGGGTGCAAAGGGTATTTGGGAGTTTAGAGCTTATGGGACAGCCATTTCATTTATTTGTCAATGTAAAACATCGAATCAGATCCCTAAGGTATTTGGGGGTTTACAGCTTGGGGGATAGCTGATCAATTTTTTCGTTGACCTCGGGCGCACAGGGTATTTTGGAGTTTAGAGCTTATGGGACAGCCATTTCATTTATTTGTCAAAGTAAAACGTAGAATCAGATGCCTAGGGTATTTGGGGGCTTACAGCTTGGGGGATAGCTGATCAATTTTTTCGTTGACCTCGGGCGCCCAGGGTATTAGGGGGTTTAAAGCTTGGGGGATAGCTGATCAATTTTTTTGTTGACCTCGGGCGCACAGGGTATTTGGGAGTTTAGAGCTTATGGGACAGCCATTGAATTTATTTGTCAACGTAAAACATAGAATCAGATGCCTAGGGTATTTGGCGGTTTACAGCTTGGGGTATAGCTGATCAATTTTTTCGTTGACCTCGGGCGCCAGGGTATTAGGGGGTTTAGAGCTTGGGGGATAGCCGACCAGTTTTTTTGTTGACCTTGGGCGCCCAGGGGATTAGGGGGCTTACAGCTTGGGGGATAGCTGATCAATTTTTTCGTTGACCTCGGGCGCCCAGGGTATTAGGGGGTTTAAAGCTTGGGGGATAGCTGATCAATTTTTTTGTTGACCTCGGGCGCACAGGGTATTTGGGAGTTTAGAGCTTATGGGACAGCCATTGAATTTATTTGTCAACGTAAAACATAGAATCAGATGCCTAGGGTATTTGGCGGTTTACAGCTTGGGGTATAGCTGATCAATTTTTTCGTTGACCTCGGGCGCCCAGGGTATTTAAGGGTTTAGAGCTTGTGGGATAGCCGACTAGTTTTTTTGTTGACCTCGGGCGCCCGGGGTATTTGAGGGTTTAGAGCTTGGGGGAAAGCTGATCAGTTTGTCAATGACCTCGGGCGCCCGGGGTATTAGGGTGTTTAAAGCTTGGGGGACAGCCATTTCATTTATTTGTCAATGTAAAACATAGAATCAGATGCCTAGGGTATTTGGCGGTTTACAGCTTGGGGTATAGCTGATCAATTTTTTCGTTGACCTCGGGCTTCCAGGGTATTTGGGGGTTTAGAGCTTGGGGGATGGCTGAACAATTTTTCCGTTGACCTCGGGCGCCCAGGGTATTTGGGGGTGTAGTGCTTGGGGGATAGCTGATCAATTTTTTCGTTAACTTCGGGGGCATAGGGTGTTTGGGAGTTTAGAGCTTGGGGGATAGCCAATCAGTTTTTTTATTGACCTTGGGCACCCAGGGTATTTGGGGTTTAAAGCTTGGGGGATAGCTGATCAATTTTTTTTGTTGACCTCGGGCGCACAGGGTATTTGGGAGTTTAGAGCTTTTGAGACAGCCATTTCATTTATTTGTCAATGTAAAACATAGAATCAGATGCCTAGGGTATTTGGGGGTTTACAGCTTGGGGTATAGCTGATCGATTTTTTCGTTGACCTCGGGCGCCAGGGTATTAGGGGGTTTAGAGCTTGGGGGATAGCCGACCAGTTTTTTTGTTGACCGTGGGCGCCCAGGGGATTAGGGGGTTTAGGGCTTGGGGGATAGCTGATCAATTTTTTCGTTAACCTCGGGCGCCCAGGGTATTTGGGAGTTTAGAGCTTGGGGGATAGCCGATCAGTTTTTTCGTTGACCTCGGGCGCCCAGGGTATTTGGGGGTTTAGAGCTTGGGGGAAAGCTGATCAGTTTGTCAATGACCTCGGGCGCCCGGGGTATTAGGGTGTTTAAAGCTTGGGGGACAGCCATTTCATTTATTTGTCAATGTAAAACATAGAATCAGATGCCTAGGGTATTTGGCGGTTTACAGCTTGTGGTATAGCTGATCAATTTTTTCGTTGACCTCGGGCTTCCAGGGTATTTGGGGGTTTAGAGCTTGGGGGATGGCTGAACAATTTTTCCGTTGACCTCGGGCGCCCAGGGTATTTGGGGGTGTAGTGCTTGGGGGATAGTTGATCAATTTTTTCGTTAACTTCGGGGGCATAGGGTGTTTGGGAGTTTAGAGCTTGGGGGATAGCCAATCAGTTTTTTTATTGACCTTGGGCACCCAGGGTATTTGGGGTTTAAAGCTTGGGGGATAGCTGATCAATTTTTTTTGTTGACCTCGGGCGCACAGGGTATTTGGGAGTTTAGAGCTTATGAGACAGCCATTTCATTTATTTGTCAATGTAAAACATAGAATCAGATGCCTAGGGTATTTGGGGGTTTACAGCTTGGGGGATAGCTGATCAATTTTTTCGTTGACCTCGGGCGCCCAGGGTATTTGGGGGTGTAGAGCTTGGGGGATAGCCGATCAGTTTTTTTATTGACCTTGGGCACCCAGGGTATTTGGGGTTTAAAGCTTGGGGGATAGCTGATCAATTTTTTTGTTGACCTCGGGTGCCAGGGTATTAGGGGGTTTAGAGCTTGGGGGACAGCCGACCAGTTTTTTTGTTGACCTCGGGCGCCCAGGGGATTAGGGGGTTTAGGGCTTGGGGGATAGCTGATCAATTTTTTCGTTAACCTCGGGCGCCCAGGGTATTTGGGAGTTTAGAGCATGGGGGATAGCCGATCAGTTTTTTCGTTGACCTCGGGCGCCCAGGGTATTTGGGGGTTTAGAGCTTGGGGGAAAGCTGATCAGTTTGTCAATGACCTCGGGCGCCCGGGGTATTTAGGGGTTTCGAGCTTGGGGGAAAGCTGATCAGTTTGTCGTTGACTTCGGGCGCCCAGGGTATTAGGGGGTTTAAAGTTTGGGGGATAGCTTAACAATTTTTCCGTTGACCTCGGGCGCCCAGGGAACTTGGGATTTAGAGCTTGTGGGATAGCTGATCAATTTTTTTTGTTGACCTCGGGCGCACAGGGTATTTGGGAGTTTAGAGCTTATGAGACAGCCATTTCATTTATTTGTCAATGTAAAACATAGAATCAGATGCCTAGGGTATTTGGGGGTTTACAGCTTGGGGTATAGCTGATCAATTTTTTCGTTGACCTCGGGTGCCAGGGTATTAGGGGGTTTAGAGCTTGGGGGACAGCCGACCAGTTTTTTTGTTGACCTCGGGCGCCCAGGGGATTAGGGGGTTTAGGGCTTGGGGGATAGCTGATCAATTTTTTCGTTAACCTCGGGCGCCCAGGGTATTTGGGAGTTTAGAGCATGGGGGATAGCCGATCAGTTTTTTCGTTGACCTCGGGCGCCCAGGGTATTTGGGGGTTTAGAGCTTGGGGGAAAGCTGATCAGTTTGTCAATGACCTCGGGCGCCCGGGGTATAAGGGGGTTTAAAGCTTGGGGGACAGCCATTTCATTTATTTGTCAATGTAAAACATAGAATCAGATGCCTAGGGTATTTGGCCGTTTACAGCTTGGGGTATAGCTGATCAATTTTTTCGTTGACCTCGGGCTTCCAGGGTATTTGGGGGTTTAGAGCTTGGGGGATGGCTGAACAATTTTTCCGTTGACCTCGGGCACCCAGGGTATTTGGGGGTGTAGTGCTTGGGGGATAGCTGATCAATTTTTTCGTTAACCTCGGGCGCATAGGGTATTTGGGAGTTTAGAGCTTTGGGGATAGCCGATCAGTTTTTTTGTTGACCTCGGGCGCACAGGGTATTTGGGAGTTTAGAGCTTATGGGACAGCCATTTCATTTATTTGTCAATGTAAAACATAGAATCAGATGCCTAGGGTATTTGGGGGTTTACAGCTTGGGGGATAGCTGATCAATTTTTTCGTTAACCTCGGGCGCACAGGGTATGTGGGAGTTTAGAGCTTGGGGGACAGCTATTTCATTTGTTTGTCAAAGTAAAACACAGTATCAGATGCCTAGGGTATTTGGGGGCTTACAGCTTGGGGGATAGCTGATCAAGTTTTTCGTTGACCTCGGGCGCCCGGGGTATTTAGGGGTTTCGAGCTTGGGGGAAAGCTGATCAGTTTGTCGTTGACTTCGGGCGCCCAGGGTATTAGGGGGTTTAAAGTTTGGGGGATAGCTTAACAATTTTTCCGTTGACCTCGGGCGCCCAGGGAACTTGGGATTTAGAGCTTGTGGGATAGCTGATCAATTTTTTTTGTTGACCTCGGGCGCACAGGGTATTTGGGAGTTTAGAGCTTATGAGACAGCCATTTCATTTATTTGTCAATGTAAAACATAGAATCAGATGCCTAGGGTATTTGGGGGTTTACAGCTTGGGGTATAGCTGATCAATTTTTTCGTTGACCTCGGGTGCCAGGGTATTAGGGGGTTTAGAGCTTGGGGGACAGCCGACCAGTTTTTTTGTTGACCTCGGGCGCCCAGGGGATTAGGGGGTTTAGGGCTTGGGGGATAGCTGATCAATTTTTTCGTTAACCTCGGGCGCCCAGGGTATTTGGGAGTTTAGAGCATGGGGGATAGCCGATCAGTTTTTTCGTTGACCTCGGGCGCCCAGGGTATTTGGGGGTTTAGAGCTTGGGGGAAAGCTGATCAGTTTGTCAATGACCTCGGGCGCCCGGGGTATAAGGGGGTTTAAAGCTTGGGGGACAGCCATTTCATTTATTTGTCAATGTAAAACATAGAATCAGATGCCTAGGGTATTTGGCCGTTTACAGCTTGGGGTATAGCTGATCAATTTTTTCGTTGACCTCGGGCTTCCAGGGTATTTGGGGGTTTAGAGCTTGGGGGATGGCTGAACAATTTTTCCGTTGACCTCGGGCACCCAGGGTATTTGGGGGTGTAGTGCTTGGGGGATAGCTGATCAATTTTTTCGTTAACCTCGGGCGCATAGGGTATTTGGGAGTTTAGAGCTTTGGGGATAGCCGATCAGTTTTTTTGTTGACCTCGGGCGCACAGGGTATTTGGGAGTTTAGAGCTTATGGGACAGCCATTTCATTTATTTGTCAATGTAAAACATAGAATCAGATGCCTAGGGTATTTGGGGGTTTACAGCTTGGGGGATAGCTGATCAATTTTTTCGTTAACCTCGGGCGCACAGGGTATGTGGGAGTTTAGAGCTTGGGGGATAGCCGATCAGTTTTTTCGTTGTCCTCGGGCGCCCAGGGTATTTGGGGGTTTAGAGCTTGGGGGAAAGCTGATCAGTTTGTCAATGACCTCGGGCGCCCGGGGTATTAGGGGGTTTAAAGCTTGGGGAATAGCTAAACAATTTTTCCGTTGACCTCGGGCGCCCAGGGTATTTGTGGGTGTAGTGCTTGGGGGATAGCCGCTTAGTTTTTTTGTTAACCTGAGGTGCCCAGGGTATTTGGGAGTTTCGAGCTTGGAGGATAGCCACTCAGTTTTTTTGTTGACCTCGGGCGCCCAGGGTATTTAAGGGTTTAGAGCTTGTGGGATAGCCGACTAGTTTTTTTGTTGACCTCGGGCGCCCGGGTATTTGGGAGTTTAGAGCTTGGGAGATAGCCGATCAGTTTTTTTAATGATCTTGGGCACCCAGGGTATTTGGGGGTTTAGAGCTTGGGGGAAAGCTGATCAGTTTGTCAATGACCTCGGGCGCCCGGGGTATTAGGGGGTTTAAAGCTTGGGGGACAGCCATTTCATTTATTTGTCAATGTAAAACATAGAATCAGATGCCCAGGGTATTTAGGATCTTACAGCTTCAGTTTTTCTGTTGACCCTGGGGCCCAGGATATTTGGAAGTTTAGAGCTTGGGGAATAGCCGAGAAGTTTTTTGATTGAACTTGGGCACCCAGGGTATTAGGGGGTTCAGAGTTTGGAAGATAGCTGATCAATTTTTTTGTTGACCTCGGGCACACAGGGTATTTGGGAGTTTAGAGCTTGGGGGATACCCGACCAGTTTTATTGTTAACCTCGGGTGCCCAGGGTATTTGGGAGTTTCGAGCTTGGGGGATTGCCGATCAGTTTTTTTATTGACCATGATCAACCAGGGTATTTGGGAGTTTAGAGCTTGGGGGATACCCGACCAGTTTTTTTGTTAACCTCGGGAGCCCAGGGTATTTGGGGGTTTAAAGCTTGGGGGATAGCTGATCAATTTTTTTGTTGACCTCGGGCGCACAGGGTATTTGGGAATTTAGAGCTTGGGGGACAGCTATTTCATTTGTTTGTCAAAGTAAAACACAGTATCAGATGCCTAGGGTATTTGGGGGCTTACAGCTTGGGGGATAGCTGATCAAGTTTTTCGTTGACCTCGGGCGCCCAGGGTATTTGGGGGTTTAGAGCTTGGGGAAAAGCTGATCAGTTTGTCGTTGACCTCGGGCGCCCAGGTTATTAGGGGGTTTAAGGCTTGGGGGATAGCTGATCAATTTTTTTGTAGACCTCGGGCGTACAGGGTATTTGGGAGTTTAGAGCTTATGTGACAGCCATTTCATTTATTTGTCAATGTAAAACATAGAATCAGATGCCTAGGGTATTTGGGGGTTTACAGCTTGGGGGATAGCTGATCAATTTTTTCGTTGAACTCGGGCGCCCAGGGTATTTGGGGGTGTAGAGCTTGGGGGATAGTCGATCAGTTTTTTTATTGACCTTGGGCACCTAGGGTATTTGGGAGTTTAGAGCTAAGGGGATACCCGACCAGTTTTTTCGTTGTCCTCGGGCGCCCAGGGTATTTGCGGGTTTAGAGCTTGGGGGAAAGCTGATCAGTTTGTCAATGACCTCGGGCGCCCAGGGTATTAGGGGGTTTAAAGCTTGGGGAATAGCTAAACAATTTTTCCGTTGACCTCGGGCGCCCAGGGTATTTTGGGGTGTAGTGCTTGGGGGATAGCCGCTCAGTTTTTTTGTTAACCTGGGGTGCCCAGGGTATTTGGGAGTTTAGAGCTTGGAGGATAGCCGCTCAGTTTTTTTGTTGACCTCGGGCGCCCAGGGTATTTAAGGGTTTAGAGCTTGTGGGATAGCCGACTAGTTTTTTTGTTGACTTCGGGCGCCCGGGTATTTGGGAGTTTAGAGCTTGGGAGATAGCCGATCAGTTTTTTTATTGACCTTGGGCACCCAGGGTATTTGGGGGTTTAGAGCTTGGGGGAAAGCTGATCAGTTTGTCAATGACCTCGGGCGCCCGGGGTATTAGGGGGTTTAAAGCTTAGGGGACAGCCATTTCATTTATTTGTCAATGTAAAACATAGAATCAGATGCCCAGGGTATTTAGGAATTTACAGCTTCAGTTTTTCTGTTGACCCTGGGGCCCAGGGTATTTGGAAGTTTAGAGCTTGGGGAATAGCCGAGAAGTTTTTTGATTGAACTTGGGCACCCAGGGTATTAGGGGGTTCAGAGTTTGGAAGATAGCTGATCAATTTTTTTGTTGACCTCGGGCACACAGGGTATTTGGGAGTTTAGAGCTTGGGGGATACCCGACCAGTTTTATTGTTAACCTCGGGTGCCCAGGGTATTTGGGAGTTTCGAGCTTGGGGGATTGCCGATCAGTTTTTTTATTGACCATGGGCAACCAGGGTATTTGGGAGTTTAGAGCTTGGGGGATACCCGACCAGTTTTTTTGTTAACCTCGGGAGCCCAGGGTATTTGGGGGTTTAAAGCTTGGGGGATAGCTGATCAATTTTTTCTGCTGACCTCGGGCGCAAAGGGTATTTGGGAGTTTAGAGCTTATGGGACAGCCATTTCATTTATTTGTCAATGTAAAACATCGAATCAGATCCCTAAGGTATTTGGGGGTTTACAGCTTGGGGGATAGCTGATCAATTTTTTCGTTGACCTCGGGCGCACAGGGTATTTGGGAGTTTAGAGCTTATGGGACAGCCATTTCATTTATTTGTCAAAGTAAAACGTAGAATCAGATGCCTAGGGTATTTGGGGGCTTACAGCTTGGGGGATAGCTGATCAATTTTTTCGTTGACCTCGGGCGCCCAGGGTATTAGGGGGTTTAAAGCTTGGGGGACAGCTGATCAATTTTTTTGTTGACCTCGGGCGCACAGGGTATTTGGGAGTTTAGAGCTTATGGGACAGCCATTGAATTTATTTGTCAACGTAAAACATAGAATCAGATGCCTAGGGTATTTGGGGGCTTACAGCTTGGGGGATAGCTGATCAGTTTGTCGTTGACCTCGGGAGCCCAGGGTATTTGGGGGTTTAAAGCTTGGGGGATAGCTGATCAATTTTTTCTGCTGACCTCGGGCGCAAAGGGTATTTGGGAGTTTAGAGCTTATGGGACAGCCATTTCATTTATTTGTCAATGTAAAACATCGAATCAGATCCCTAAGGTATTTGGGGGTTTACAGCTTGGGGGATAGCTGATCAATTTTTTCGTTGACCTCGGGCGCACAGGGTATTTGGGAGTTTAGAGCTTATGGGACAGCCATTTCATTTATTTGTCAAAGTAAAACGTAGAATCAGATGCCTAGGGTATTTGGGGGCTTACAGCTTGGGGGATAGCTGATCAATTTTTTCGTTAACCTCGGGTGCCCAGGGTACTTGGGAGTTTAGAGCTTGGGGGATAGCCGATCAGTTTTTTCGTTGACCTCGGGCGCCCAGGGTATTTGGGGGTTTAGAGCTTGGGGGAAAGCTGATCAGTTTGTCAATGACCTCGGGCGCCCGGGGTATTAGGGGTTTGAAGATTGGGGGATAGCTGATCAATTTTTTTGTTGATCTCGGGCGCCAGGGTATTGGGGGGTTTAGAGCTTGGATGATAGCCGACCAGTTTTTTTGTTGACATCGGGCGCCCAGGGGATTAGGGGGTTTAAAGCTTGGGGGATAGCTGATCAATTTTTTTGTTTACCTGGGGTGCCCAGGGTATTTGGGAGTTTAGAGCTTGGGGGATAGCCGCTCAGTTTTTTTGTTGACCTCGGGCGCCAAGGGTATTTGGGGGTTTAGAGCTTGGGGGATAGCCGACCAGTTTTTTTGTTGACCTCGGGCGCCCAGGGTATTTGGGAGTTTAGAGCTTGGGGGATAGCCGATCAGTTTTTTTATTGACCTTGGGCACCCAGGGTATTTGGGGTTTAAAGATTGGGGGATAGCTGATCAACATTTTGTTGATCTCGGGCGCCAGGGTATTAGGGGGTTTAGAGCTTGGGGGATAGCCGACCAGTTTTTTTGTTGACCTCGGGCGCCCAGGGGATTAGGGGGTTTAAAGCTTGGGGGATAGCTGATCAATTTTTTCGTTAACCTCGGGCGCCCAGGGTATTTGGGAGTTTAGAGCTTGGGGGATAGCCGATCAGTTTTTTCGTTGACCTCGGGCGCCCAGGGTATTTGGGGGTTTAGAGCTTGGGGGAAAGCTGATCAGTTTGTCAATGACCTCGGGCGCCCGGGGTATTAGGGGGTTTAAAGCTTGGGGGATAGCTTAACAATTTTTCCGTTGACCTCGGGCGCCCAGGGTATTTGGGAGTTTAGAGCTTGGGGGATGGCCGATCAGTTTTTTCTTTGAACTCGGGCGACAGGGTATTTGGGGGTTTAGAGCTTGGGGGATGGCTTAACAATTTTTCCGTTGACCTCGGGTGCCCAGGGTATTTGGGGGTGTAGAGCTTGGGGGATAGCCGATCAGTTTTTTTATTGACCTTGGGCACCTAGGGTATTTGGGAGTTTAGAGCTTGGGGGATACCCGACTAGTTGTTTTTTTAACCTCGGGTGCCCAGGGTATTTGGGAGTTTAGAGCTTGGGGGATAGCCGATCAGTTTTTTCGTTGACCTCGGGCGCCCAGGGTATTTGGGGGTTTAGAGCTTGGGGGAAAGCTGATCAGTTTGTCAATGACCTCGGGCGCCCGGGGTATTAGGGGGTTTAAAGCTTGGGGGACAGCCATTTCATTTATTTGTCAATGTAAAACATAGAATCAGATGCCTAGGGTATTTGGCGGTTTACAGCTTGGGGTATAGCTGATCAATTTTTTCGTTGACCTCGGGCTTCCAGGGTATTAGGGGGTTTAAAGCTTGGGGGATAGCTGATCAATTTTTTCTGTTGACCTCGGGTGCAAAGGGTATTTGGGAGTTTAGAGCTTATGGGACAGCCATTTCATTTATTTGTCAATGTAAAACATCGAATCAGATCCCTAAGGTGTTTGGGGGTTTACAGCTTGGGGGATAGCTGATCAATTTTTTCGTTGACCTCGGGCGCACAGGGTATTTTGGAGTTTAGAGCTTATGGGACAGCCATTTCATTTATTTGTCAAAGTAAAACGTAGAATCAGATGCCTAGGGTATTTGGGGGCTTACAGCTTGGGGGATAGCTGATCAATTTTTTCGTTGACCTCGGGCGCCCAGGGTATTAGGGGGTTTAAAGCTTGGGGGATAGCTGATCAATTTTTTTGTTGACCTCGGGCGCACAGGGTATTTGGGAGTTTAGAGCTTATGGGACAGCCATTGAATTTATTTGTCAACGTAAAACATAGAATCAGATGCCTAGGGTATTTGGCGGTTTACAGCTTGGGGGATAGCTGGTCAATTTTTTCGTTGACCTCGGGCGCACAGGGTATTTGGGAGTTTAGAGCTTATGGGACAGCCATTTCATTTATTTGTCAAAGTAAAACGTAGAATCAGATGCCTAGGGTATTTGGGGGCTTACAGCTTGGGGGATAGCTGATCAATTTTTTTGTTGACCTCGGGCGCACAGGGTATTTGGGAGTTTAGAGCTTATGGGACAGCCATTGAATTTATTTGTCAACGTAAAACATAGAATCAGATGCCTAGGGTATTTGGCGGTTTACAGCTTGGGGTATAGCTGATCAATTTTTTCGTTGACCTCGGGCGCCAGGGTATTAGGGGGTTTAGAGCTTGGGGGATAGCCGACCAGTTTTTTTGTTGACCTTGGGCGCCCAGGGGATTAGGGGGTTTAGGACTTGGGGGATAGCTGATCAATTTTTTCGTTAACCTCGGGCGCCCAGGGTATTTGGGAGTTTAGAGCTTGGGGGATAGCCGATCAGTTTTTTCGTTGACCTCGGGCGCCCAGGGTATTTGGGGGTTTAGAGCTTGGGGGAAAGCTGATCAGTTTGTCAATGTCCTCGGGCGCCCGGGGTATAAGGGGGTTTAAAGCTTGGGGGACAGCCATTTCATTTATTTGTCAATGTAAAACATAGAATCAGATGCCTAGGGTATTTGGCGGTTTACAGCTTGGGGTATAGCTGATCAATTTTTTCGTTGACCTCGGGCTTCCAGGGTATTTGGGGGTTTAGAGCTTGGGGGATGGCTGAACAATTTTTCCGTTGACCTCGGGCGCCCAGGGTATTTGGGGGTGTAGTGCTTGGGGGATAGCTGATCAATTTTTTCGTTAACCTCGGGCGCATAGGGTATTTGGGAGTTTAGAGCTTTGGGGATAGCCGATCAGTTTTTTTATTGACCTTGGGCACCCAGGGTATTTGGGGTTTAAAGCTTGGGGGATAGCTGATCAATTTTTTTTGTTGACCTCGGGCGCACAGGGTATTTGGGAGTTTAGAGCTTAACGGACAGCCATTTCATTTATTTGTCAATGTAAAACATAGAATCAGATGCCGAGGGTATTTGGGGGTTTACAGCTTGGGGGATAGCTGATCAATTTTTTCGTTGAACCTGGGCGCCCAGGGTATTTGGGGGTGTAGAGCTTGGGGGATAGTCGATCAGTTTTTTTATTGACCTTCGGCACCTAGGGTATTTGGGAGTTTAGAGCTAAGGGGATACCCGACCAGTTTTTTCGTTGTCCTCGGGCGCCCAGGGTATTTGGGGGTTTAGAGCTTGGGGGAAAGCTGATCAGTTTGTCAATGACCTCGGGCGCCCAGGGTATTAGGGGGTTTAAAGCTTGGGGAATAGCTAAACAATTTTTCCGTTGACCTCGGGCACACAGGGTATTTGGGAGTTTAGAGCTTGGGGGATACCCGACCAGTTTTTTTATTGACCATGGGCAACCAGGGTATTTGGGAATTTAGAGCTTGGGGGACAGCTATTTCATTTGTTTGTCAAAGTAAAACATAGTATCAGATGCCTAGGGTATTTGGGGGCTTACAGCTTGGGGGATAGCTGATCAAGTTTTTCGTTGACCTCGGGAGCCCAGGGTATTTGGGGGTTTAGAGCTTGGGGGAAAGCTGATCAGTTTGTCGTTGACCTCGGGCGCCCAGGTTATTAGGGGGTTTAAGGCTTGGGGGATAGCTGATCAATTTTTTTGTAGACCTCGGGCGTACAGGGTATTTGGGAGTTTAGAGCTTATGTGACAGCCATTTCATTTATTTGTCAATGTAAAACATAGAATCAGATGCCCAGGGTATTTGGGAGTTTAGAGCTTGGAGGATAGCCGCTCAGTTTTTTTGTTGACCTCGGGCGCCCAGGGTATTTGGGGGTGTAGAGCTTGGGGGATAGCCGATCAGTTTTTTTATTGACCTTGGGCACCTAGGGTATTTGAGAGTTTAGAGCTTGGGGGATACCCGACCAGTTTTTTTGTTAACCTCGGGCGACCAGGGTATTTGGGAGTTTAGAGCTTGGGGGATAGCCGATCAGTTTTTTTATTGACCTTGGGCACCTAGGGTATTTGGGAGTTTAGAGCTAAGGGGATACCCGACCAGTTTTTTTGTTAACCTCGGGCGCCCAGGGTATTTGGGGGTTTAGAGCTTGGGGGAAAGCTGATCAGTTTGTCAATGACCTCGGGCGCCCAGGGTATTAGGGGGTTTAAAGCTTGGGGAATAGCTAAACAATTTTTCCGTTGACCTCGGGCACACAGGGTATTTGGGAGTTTAGAGCTTGGGGGATACCCGACCAGTTTTTTTATTGACCATGGGCAACCAGGGTATTTGGGAATTTAGAGCTTGGGGGACAGCTATTTCATTTGTTTGTCAAAGTAAAACATAGTATCAGATGCCTAGGGTATTTGGGGGCTTACAGCTTGGGGGATAGCTGATCAAGTTTTTCGTTGACCTCGGGAGCCCAGGGTATTTGGGGGTTTAGAGCTTTGGGGAAAGCTGATCAGTTTGTCGTTGACCTCGGGCGCCCAGGTTATTAGGGGGTTTAAGGCTTGGGGGATAGCTGATCAATTTTTTTGTAGACCTCGGGCGTACAGGGTATTTGGGAGTTTAGAGCTTATGTGACAGCCATTTCATTTATTTGTCAATGTAAAACATAGAATCAGATGCCTAGGGTATTTGGGGGTTTACAGCTTGGGGGATAGCTGATCAATTTTTTCGTTGAACTCGGGCGCCCAGGGTATTTGAGGGTGTAGAGCTTGGGGGATAGCCGATCAGTTTTTTTATTGACCTTGGGCACCTAGGGTATTTGAGAGTTTAGAGCTTGGGGGATACCCGACCAGTTTTTTTGTTAACCTCGGGCGACCAGGGTATTTGGGAGTTTAGAGCTTGGGGGATAGCCGATCAGTTTTTTTATTGACCTTGGGCACCTAGGGTATTTGGGAGTTTAGAGCTTGGGGGATACCCGACCAGTTTTTTTGTTAACCTCGGGTGCCCAGGGTATTTGGGGGTTTAAAGCTTGGGGGATAGCTGATCAATTTTTTCTGCTGACCTCGGGCGCAAAGGGTATTTGGGAGTTTAGAGCTTATGGGACAGCCGATTCATTTATTTGTCAATGTAAAACATCGAATCAGATCCCTAAGGTATTTGGGGGTTTACAGCTTGGGGGATAGCTGATCAATTTTTTCGTTGACCTCGGGCGCACAGGGTATTTGGGAGTTTAGAGCTTATGGGACAGCCATTTCATTTATTTGTCAAAGTAAAACGTAGAATCAGATGCCTAGGGTATTTGGGGGCTTACAGCTTGGGGGATAGCTGATCAATTTTTTCGTTGACCTCGGGCGCCCAGGGTATTAGGGGGTTTAAAGCTTGGGGGATAGCTGATCAATTTTTTTGTTGACCTCGGGCGCACAGGGTATTTGGGAGTTTAGAGCTTATGGGACAGCCATTGAATTTATTTGTCAACGTAAAACATCGAATCAGATGCCTAGGGTATTTGGGGGTTCACAGCTTGGGGGATACCCGACCGGTTTTTTTGTTAACCTCGGGCGCCCAGGGTATGTGGGAGTTTAGAGCTTGGGGGATAGCCGATTAGTTTTTTCGTTGTCCTCGGGCGCCCAGGGTATTTGGTGGTTTAGAGCTTGGGGGAAAGCTGATCAGTTTGTCAATGACCTCGGACGCCCGGGTTATTAGGGGGTTTAAAGCTTGGGGAATAGCTAAACAATTTTTCCGTTGACCTCGGGCGCCCAGGGTATTTGGGAGTGTAGTGCTTGGGGGATAGCCGCTCAGTTTTTTTGTTAACCTGGGGTGCCCAGGGTATTTGGGAGTTTAGAGCTTGGGGGATAGCCGCTCAGTTTTTTTGTTGACCTCGGGCGCCCAGGGTATTTGGAGGTTTAGAGCTTGTGGGATAGCCGACCAGTTTTTTTGTTGACCTCGGGCGCCCAGGGTATTAGGGGGTTTAGAGCTTGGGGGATAGCCGACCAGTTTTTTTGTTGACCTCGGGCGCCCAGGGGATTAGGGGGTTTAGGGCTTGGGGGATAGCTGATCAATTTTTTCGTTAACCTCGGGCGCCCAGGCTATTTGGGAGTTTAGAGCTTGGGGGATAGCCGACCAGTTTTTTTGTTGACCTCGGGCGCCCAGGGGATTAGGGGGTTTAGGGCTTGGGGGATAGCTGATCAATTTTTTCGTTAACCTCGGGCGCCCAGGCTATTTGGGAGTTTAGAGCTTGGGGGATAGCCGATCAGTTTGTCAATGACCTCGGGCGCCCGGGGTATTAGGGGGTTTAAAGCTTGGGGGACAGCCATTTCATTTATTTGTCAATGTTAAACATAGAATCAGATGCCTAGGGTATTTGGCGGTTTACAGCTTGGGGTATAGCTGATCAATTTTTTCGTTGACCTCGGGCTTCCAGGGTATTAGGGGGTTTAAAGCTTGGGGGATAGCTGATCAATTTTTTCTCTTGACCTCGGGCGCAAAGGGTATTTGGGAGTTTAGAGCTTATGGGACAGCCATTTCATTTATTTGTCAATGTAAAACATCGAATCAGATCCCTAAGGTATTTGGGGGTTTACAGCTTGGGGGATAGCTGGTCAATTTTTTCGTTGACCTCGGGCGCACAGGGTATTTGGGAGTTTAGAGCTTATGGGACAGCCATTTCATTTATTTGTCAAAGTAAAACGTAGAATCAGATGCCTAGGGTATTTGGGGGCTTACAGCTTGCTGGATAGCTGATCAATTTTTTCGTTGACCTCGGGCGCCCAGGGTATTAGGGGGTTTAAAGCTTGGGGGATAGCTGATCAATTTTTTTGTTGACCTCGGGCGCACAGGGTATTTGGGAGTTTAGAGCTTATGGGACAGCCATTGAATTTATTTGTCAACGTAAAACATAGAATCAGATGCCTAGGGTATTTGGCGGTTTACAGCTTGGGGTATAGCTGATCAATTTTTTCGTTGACCTCGGGCGCCAGGGTATTAGGGGGTTTAGAGCTTGGGGGATAGCCGACCAGTTTTTTTGTTGACCTTGGGCGCCCAGGGGATTAGGGGGTTTCAGGGCTTGGGGGATAGCTGATCAATTTTTTCGTTAACCTCGGGCGCCCAGGGTATTTGGGAGTTTAGAGCTTGGGGGATAGCCGATCAGTTTTTTCGTTGACCTCGGGCGCCCAGGGTATTTGGGGGTTTAGAGCTTGGGGGAAAGCTGATCAGTTTGTCAATGACCTCGGGCGCCCGGGGTATTAGGGGGTTTAAAGCTTGGGGAATAGCTAAACAATTTTTCCGTTGACCTCGGGCGCCCAGGGTATTTGTGGGTGTAGTGCTTGGGGGATAGCCGCTCAGTTTTTTTGTTAACCTGAGGTGCCCAGGGTATTTGGGAGTTTAGAGCTTGGAGGATAGCCGCTCAGTTTTTTTGTTGACCTCGGGCGCCCAGGGTATTTAAGGGTTTAGAGCTTGTGGGATAGCCGACTAGTTTTTTTGTTGACCTCGAACGCCCGGGTATTTGGGAGTTTAGAGCTTGGGAGATAGCCGATCAGTTTTTTTAATGACCTTGGGCACCCAGGGTATTTGGGGGTTTAGAGCTTGGGGGAAAGCTGATCAGTTTGTCAATGACCTCGGGCGCCCGGGGTATTAGGGGGTTTAAAGCTTGGGGGACAGCCATTTCATTTATTTGTCAATGTAAAACATAGAATCAGATGCCCAGGGTATTTAGGATCTTACAGCTTCAGTTTTTCTGTTGACCCTGGGGCCCAGGGTATTTGGAAGTTTAGAGCTTGGGAAATAGCCGAGAAGTTTTTTGATTGAACTTGGGCACCCAGGGTATTAGGGGGTTCAGAGTTTGGAAGATAGCTGATCAATTTTTTTGTTGACCTCGGGCACACAGGGTATTTGGGAGTTTAGAGCTTGGGGGATACCCGACCAGTTTTATTGTTAACCTCGGGTGCCCAGGGTATTTGGGAGTTTCGAGCTTGGGGGATTGCCGATCAGTTTTTTTATTGACCATGGGCAACCAGGGTATTTGGGAGTTTAGAGCTTGGGGGATACCCGACCAGTTTTTTTGTTAACCTCGGGAGCCCAGGGTATTTGGGGGTTTAAAGCTTGGGGGATAGCTGATCAATTTTTTTGTTGACCTCGGGCGCACAGGGTATTTGGGAATTTAGAGCTTGGGGGACAGCTATTTCATTTGTTTGTCAAAGTAAAACATAGTATCAGATGCCTAGGGTATTTGGGGGCTTACAGCTTGGGGGATAGCTGATCAAGTTTTTCGTTGACCTCGGGCGCCTAGGGTATTTGGGGGCTTACAGCTTGGGGGATAGCTGATCAATTTTTTCGTTGACCTCGGGCGCCCAGGGTATTAGGGGGTTTAAAGCTTGGGGGACAGCTGATCAATTTTTTTGTTGACCTCGGGCGCACAGGGTATTTGGGAGTTTAGAGCTTATGGGGCAGCCATTGAATTTATTTGTCAACGTAAAACATAGAATCAGATGCCTAGGGTATTTGGGGGCTTACAGCTTGGGGGATAGCTGATCAATTTTTTCGTTGAACTCGGGCGCCCAGGGTATTTGGGGGTGTAGAGCTTGGGGGATAGTCGATCAGTTTTTTTATTGACCTTGGGCACCTAGGGTATTTGGGAGTTTAGAGCTAAGGGGATACCCGACCAGTTTTTTCGTTGTCCTCGGGCGCCCAGGGTATTTGCGGGTTTAGAGCTTGGGGGAAAGCTGATCAGTTTGTCAATGACCTCGGGCGCCCAGGGTATTAGGGGGTTTAAAGCTTGGGGAATAGCTAAACAATTTTTCCGTTGACCTCGGGCGCCCAGGGTATTTGGGGGTGTAGTGCTTGGGGGATAGCCGCTCAGTTTTTTTGTTAACCTGGGGTGCCCAGGGTATTTGGGAGTTTAGAGCTTGGAGGATAGCCGCTCAGTTTTTTTGTTGACCTCGGGCGCCCATGGTATTTAAGGGTTCTGAGCTTGTGGGATAGCCGACTAGTTTTTTTGTTGACCTCGGGCGCCCGGGTATTTGGGAGTTTAGAGCTTGGGAGATAGCCGATCAGTTTTTTTATTGACCTTGGGCACCCAGGGTATTTGGGGGTTTAGAGCTTGGGGGAAAGCTGATCAGTTTGTCAATGACCTCGGGCGCCCGGGGTATTAGGGGGTTTAAAGCTTGGGGGACAGCCATTTCATTTATTTGTCAATGTAAAACATAGAATCAGATGCCCAGGGTATTTAGGAATTTACAGCTTCAGTTTTTCTGTTGACCCTGGGGCCCAGGGTATTTGGAAGTTTAGAGCTTGGGGAATAGCCGAGAAGTTTTTTGATTGAACTTGGGCACCCAGGGTATTAGGGGGTTCAGAGTTTGGAAGATAGCTGATGAATTTTTTTGTTGACCTCGGGCACACAGGGTATTTGGGAGTTTAGACCTTGGGGGATACCCGACCAGTTTTATTGTTAACCTCGGGTGCCCAGGGTATTTGGGAGTTTCGAGCTTGGGGGATTGCCGATCAGTTTTTTTATTGACCATGGGCAACCAGGGTATTTGGGAGTTTAGAGCTTGGGGGATACCCGACCGGTTTTTTTGTTAACCTCGGGAGCCCAGGGTATTTGGGGGTTTAAAGCTTGGGGGATAGCTGATCAATTTTTTCTGCTGACCTCGGGCGCAAAGGGTATTTGGGAGTTTAGAGCTTATGGGACAGCCATTTCATTTATTTGTCAATGTAAAACATCGAATCAGATCCCTAAGGTATTTGGGGGTTTACAGCTTGGGGGATAGCTGATCAATTTTTTCGTTGACCTTGGGCGCACAGGGTATTTGGGAGTTTAGAGCTTATGGGACAGCCATTTCATTTATTTGTCAAAGTAAAACGTAGAATCAGATGCCTAGGGTATTTGGGGGCTTACAGCTTGGGGGATAGCTGATCAATTTTTTCGTTGACCTCGGGCGCCCAGGGTATTAGGGGGTTTAAAGCTTGGGGGATAGCTGATCAATTTTTTTGTTGACCTCGGGCGCACAGGGTATTTGGGAGTTTAGAGCTTATGGGACAGCCATTGAATTTATTTGTCAACGTAAAACATAGAATCAGATGCCTAGGGTATTTGGCGGTTTACAGCTTGGGGTATAGCTGATCAATTTTTTCGTTGACCTCGGGCGCCAGGGTATTAGGGGGTTTAGAGCTTGGGGGATAGCCGACCAGTTTTTTTGTTGACCTTGGGCGCCCAGGGTATTTGGGAGTTTAGAGCTTGGGGGATAGCCGATCAGTTTTTTCGTTGACCTCGGGCGCCCAGGGTATTTGGGGGTTTAGAGCTTGGGGGAAAGCTGATCAGTTTGTCAATGACCTCGGGCGCCCGGGGTATAAGGGGGTTTAAAGCTTATGGGACAGCCGATTCATTTATTTGTCAATGTAAAACATCGAATCAGATCCCTAAGGTATTTGGGGGTTTACAGCTTGGGGTATAGCTGATCAATTTTTTCGTTGACCTCGGGCGCCAGGGTATTAGGGGGTTTAGAGCTTGGGGGATAGCCGACCAGTTTTTTTGTTGACCTTGGGCGCCCAGGGTATTTGGGAGTTTAGAGCTTGGGGGATAGCCGATCAGTTTTTTCGTTGACCTCGGGCGCCCAGGGTATTTGGGGGTTTAGAGCTTGGGGGAAAGCTGATCAGTTTGTCAATGACCTCGGGCGCCCGGGGTATAAGGGGGTTTAAAGCTTATGGGACAGCCGATTCATTTATTTGTCAATGTAAAACATCGAATCAGATCCCTAAGGTATTTGGGGGTTTACAGCTTGGGGTATAGCTGATCAATTTTTTCGTTGACCTCGGGCGCACAGGGTATTTTGGAGTTTAGAGCTTATGGGACAGCCATTTCATTTATTTGTCAAAGTAAAACGTAGAATCAGATGCCTAGGGTATTTGGGGGCTTACAGCTTGGGGGATAGCTGATCAATTTTTTCGTTGACCTCGGGCGCCCAGGGTATTAGGGGGTTTAAAGCTTGGGGGATAGCTGATCAATTTTTTTGTTGACCTCGGGCGCACAGGGTATTTGGGAGTTTAGAGCTTATGGGACAGCCATTGAATTTATTTGTCAACGTAAAACATCGAATCAGATGCCTAGGGTATTTGGGGGTTCACAGCTTGGGGGATACCCGACCGGTTTTTTTGTTAACCTCGGGCGCCCAGGGTATGTGGGAGTTTAGAGCTTGGGGGATAGCCGATTAGTTTTTTCGTTGTCCTCGGGCGCCCAGGGTATTTGGGGGTTTAGAGCTTGGGGGAAAGCTGATCAGTTTGTCAATGACCTCGGACGCCCGGGTTATTAGGGGGTTTAAAGCTTGGGGAATAGCTAAACAATTTTTCCGTTGACCTCGGGCGCCCAGGGTATTTGGGGGTGTAGTGCTTGGGGGATAGCCGCTCAGTTTTTTTGTTAACCTGGGGTGCCCAGGGTATTTGGGAGTTTAGAGCTTGGGGGATAGCCGCTCAGTTTTTTTGTTGACCTCGGGCGCCCAGGGTATTTGGAGGTTTAGAGCTTGTGGGATAGCCGACCAGTTTTTTTGTTGACCTCGGGCGCCCAGGGTATTAGGGGGTTTAGAGCTTGGGGGATAGCCGACCAGTTTTATTGTTGACCTCGGGCGCCCAGGGGATTAGGGGGTTTAGGGCTTGGGGGATAGCTGATCAATTTTTTCGTTAACCTCGGGCGCCCAGGCTATTTGGGAGTTTAGAGCTTGGGGGATAGCCGATCAGTTTTTTCGTTGATTTCGGGCGCCCAGGGTATTTGGGGGTTTAGAGCTTGGGGGAAAGCTGATCAGTTTGTCAATGACCTCGGGCGCCCGGGGTATTAGGGGGTTTAAAGCTTGGGGGACAGCCATTTCATTTATTTGTCAATGTAAAACATAGAATCAGATGCCTAGGGTATTTGGCGGTTTACAGCTTGGGGTATAGCTGATCAATTTTTTCGTTGACCTCGGGCTTCCAGGGTATTAGGGGGTTTAAAGCTTGGGGGATAGCTGATCAATTTTTTCTCTTGACCTCGGGCGCAAAGGGTATTTGGGAGTTTAGAGCTTATGGGACAGCCATTTCATTTATTTGTCAATGTAAAACATCGAATCAGATCCCTAAGGTATTTGGGGGTTTACAGCTTGGGGGATAGCTGGTCAATTTTTTCGTTGACCTCGGGCGCACAGGGTATTTGGGAGTTTAGAGCTTATGGGACAGCCATTTCATTTATTTGTCAAAGTAAAACGTAGAATCAGATGCCTAGGGTATTTGGGGGCTTACAGCTTGCTGGATAGCTGATCAATTTTTTCGTTGACCTCGGGCGCCCAGGGTTTTAGGGGGTTTAAAGCTTGGGGGATAGCTGATCAATTTTTTTGTTGACCTCGGGCGCACAGGGTATTTGGAAGTTTAGAGCTTATGGGACAGCCATTGAATTTATTTGTCAACGTAAAACATAGAATCAGATGCCTAGGGTATTTGGCGGTTTACAGCTTGGGGTATAGCTGATCAATTTTTTCGTTGACCTCGGGCGCCAGGGTATTAGGGGGTTTAGAGCTTGGGGGATAGCCGACCAGTTTTTTTGTTGACCTTGGGCGCCCAGGGGATTAGGGGGTTTAGGGCTTGGGGGATAGCTGATCAATTTTTTCGTTAACCTCGGGCGCCCAGGGTATTTGGGAGTTTAGAGCTTGGGGGATAGCCGATCAGTTTTTTCGTTGACCTCGGGCGCCCAGGGTATTTGGGGGTTTAGAGCTTGGGGGAAAGCTGATCAGTTTGTCAATGACCTCGGGCGCCCGGGGTATTAGGGGGTTTAAAGCTTGGGGAATAGCTAAACAATTTTTCCGTTGACCTCGGGCGCCCAGGGTATTTGTGGGTGTAGTGCTTGGGGGATAGCCGCTCAGTTTTTTTGTTAACCTGAGGTGCCCAGGGTATTTGGGAGTTTAGAGCTTGGAGGATAGCCGCTCAGTTTTTTTGTTGACCTCGGGCGCCCAGGGTATTTAAGGGTTTAGAGCTTGTGGGATAGCCGACTTGTTTTTTTGTTGACCTCGAACGCCCGGGTATTTGGGAGTTTAGAGCTTGGGAGATAGCCGATCAGTTTTTTTAATGACCTTGGGCACCCAGGGTATTTGGGGGTTTAGAGCTTGGGGGAAAGCTGATCAGTTTGTCAATGACCTCGGGCGCCCGGGGTATTAGGGGGTTTAAAGCTTGGGGGACAGCCATTTCATTTATTTGTCAATGTAAAACATAGAATCAGATGCCCAGGGTATTTAGGATCTTACAGCTTCAGTTTTTCTGTTGACCCTGGGGCCCAGGGTATTTGGAAGTTTAGAGCTTGGGAAATAGCCGAGAAGTTTTTTGATTGAACTTGGGCACCCAGGGTATTAGGGGGTTCAGAGTTTGGAAGATAGCTGATCAATTTTTTTGTTGACCTCGGGCACACAGGGTATTTGGGAGTTTAGAGCTTGGGGGATACCCGACCAGTTTTATTGTTAACCTCGGGTGCCCAGGGTATTTGGGAGTTTCGAGCTTGGGGGATTGCCGATCAGTTTTTTTATTGACCATGGGCAACCAGGGTATTTGGGAGTTTAGAGCTTGGGGGATACCCGACCAGTTTTTTTGTTAACCTCGGGAGCCCAGGGTATTTGGGGGTTTAAAGCTTGGGGGATAGCTGATCAATTTTTTTGTTGACCTCGGGCGCACAGGGTATTTGGGAATTTAGAGCTTGGGGGACAGCTATTTCATTTGTTTGTCAAAGTAAAACATAGTATCAGATGCCTAGGGTATTTGGGGGCTTACAGCTTGGGGGATAGCTGATCAAGTTTTTCGTTGACCTCGGGCGCCCAGGGTATTTGGGGGTTTAGAGCTTGGGGGAAAGCTGATCAGTTTGTCGTTGACCTCGGGCGCCCAGGTTATTAGGGGGTTTAAGGCTTGGGGGATAGCTGATCAATTTTTTTGTAGACCTCGGGCGTACAGGGTATTTGGGAGTTTAGAGCTTATGTAACAGCCATTTCATTTATTTGTCGATGTAAAACATAGAATCAGATGCCTAGGGTATTTGGGGGTTTACAGCTTGGGGGATAGCTGATCAATTTTTTCGTTGAACTCGGGCGCCCAGGGTATTTGGGGGTGTAGAGCTTGGGGGATAGTCGATCAGTTTTTTTATTGACCTTGGGCACCTAGGGTATTTGGGAGTTTAGAGCTAAGGGGATACCCGACCAGTTTTTTCGTTGTCCTCGGGCGCCCAGGGTATTTGCGGGTTTAGAGCTTGGGGGAAAGCTGATCAGTTTGTCAATGACCTCGGGCGCCCAGGGTATTAGGGGGTTTAAAGCTTGGGGAATAGCTAAACAATTTTTCCGTTGACCTCGGGCGCCCAGGGTATTTGGGGGTGTAGTGCTTGGGGGATAGCCGCTCAGTTTTTTTGTTAACCTGGGGTGCCCAGGGTATTTGGGAGTTTAGAGCTTGGGGTATAGCTGATCAATTTTTTCGTTGACCTCGGGCGCCAGGGTATTAGGGGGTTTAGAGCTTGGGGGATAGCCGACCAGTTTTTTTGTTGACCTTGGGCGCCCAGGGGATTAGGGGGTTTAGGGCTTGGGGGATAGCTGATCAATTTTTTCGTTAACCTCGGGCGCCCAGGGTATTTGGGAGTTTAGAGCTTGGGGGATAGCCGATCAGTTTTTTCGTTGACCTCGGGCGCCCAGGGTATTTGGGGGTTTAGAGCTTGGGGGAAAGCTGATCAGTTTGTCAATGACCTCGGGCGCCCGGGGTATTAGGGGGTTTAAAGCTTGGGGAATAGCTAAACAATTTTTCCGTTGACCTCGGGCGCCCAGGGTATTTGTGGGTGTAGTGCTTGGGGGATAGCCGCTCAGTTTTTTTGTTAACCTGAGGTGCCCAGGGTATTTGGGAGTTTAGAGCTTGGAGGATAGCCGCTCAGTTTTTTTGTTGACCTCGGGCGCCCAGGGTATTTAAGGGTTTAGAGCTTGTGGGATAGCCGACTAGTTTTTTTGTTGACCTCGAACGCCCGGGTATTTGGGAGTTTAGAGCTTGGGAGATAGCCGATCAGTTTTTTTAATGACCTTGGGCACCCAGGGTATTTGGGGGTTTAGAGCTTGGGGGAAAGCTGATCAGTTTGTCAATGACCTCGGGCGCCCGGGGTATTAGGGGGTTTAAAGCTTGGGGGACAGCCATTTCATTTATTTGTCAATGTAAAACATAGAATCAGATGCCCAGGGTATTTAGGATCTTACAGCTTCAGTTTTTCTGTTGACCCTGGGGCCCAGGGTATTTGGAAGTTTAGAGCTTGGGAAATAGCCGAGAAGTTTTTTGATTGAACTTGGGCACCCAGGGTATTAGGGGGTTCAGAGTTTGGAAGATAGCTGATCAATTTTTTTGTTGACCTCGGGCACACAGGGTATTTGGGAGTTTAGAGCTTGGGGGATACCCGACCAGTTTTATTGTTAACCTCGGGTGCCCAGGGTATTTGGGAGTTTCGAGCTTGGGGGATTGCCGATCAGTTTTTTTATTGACCATGGGCAACCAGGGTATTTGGGAGTTTAGAGCTTGGGGGATACCCGACCAGTTTTTTTGTTAACCTCGGGAGCCCAGGGTATTTGGGGGTTTAAAGCTTGGGGGATAGCTGATCAATTTTTTTGTTGACCTCGGGCGCACAGGGTATTTGGGAATTTAGAGCTTGGGGGACAGCTATTTCATTTGTTTGTCAAAGTAAAACATAGTATCAGATGCCTAGGGTATTTGGGGGCTTACAGCTTGGGGGATAGCTGATCAAGTTTTTCGTTGACCTCGGGCGCCCAGGGTATTTGGGGGTTTAGAGCTTGGGGGAAAGCTGATCAGTTTGTCGTTGACCTCGGGCGCCCAGGTTATTAGGGGGTTTAAGGCTTGGGGGATAGCTGATCAATTTTTTTGTAGACCTCGGGCGTACAGGGTATTTGGGAGTTTAGAGCTTATGTAACAGCCATTTCATTTATTTGTCGATGTAAAACATAGAATCAGATGCCTAGGGTATTTGGGGGTTTACAGCTTGGGGGATAGCTGATCAATTTTTTCGTTGAACTCGGGCGCCCAGGGTATTTGGGGGTGTAGAGCTTGGGGGATAGTCGATCAGTTTTTTTATTGACCTTGGGCACCTAGGGTATTTGGGAGTTTAGAGCTAAGGGGATACCCGACCAGTTTTTTCGTTGTCCTCGGGCGCCCAGGGTATTTGCGGGTTTAGAGCTTGGGGGAAAGCTGATCAGTTTGTCAATGACCTCGGGCGCCCAGGGTATTAGGGGGTTTAAAGCTTGGGGAATAGCTAAACAATTTTTCCGTTGACCTCGGGCGCCCAGGGTATTTGGGGGTGTAGTGCTTGGGGGATAGCCGCTCAGTTTTTTTGTTAACCTGGGGTGCCCAGGGTATTTGGGAGTTTAGAGCTTGGAGGATAGCCGCTCAGTTTTTTTGTTGACCTCGGGCGCCCAGGGTATTCAAGGGTTCTGAGCTTGTGGGATAGCCGACTAGTTTTTTTGTTGACCTCGGGCGCCCGGGTATTTGGGAGTTTAGAGCTTGGGAGATAGCCGATCAGTTTTTTTATTGACCTTGGGCACCCAGGGTATTTGGGGGTTTAGAGCTTGGGGGAAAGCTGATCAGTTTGTCAATGACCTCGGGCGCCCGGGGTATTAGGGGGTTTAAAGCTTGGGGGACAGCCATTTCATTTATTTGTCAATGTAAAACATAGAATCAGATGCCCAGGGTATTTAGGAATTTACAGCTTCAGTTTTTCTGTTGACCCTGGGGCCCAGGGTATTTGGAAGTTTAGAGCTTGGGGAATAGCCGAGAAGTTTTTTGATTGAACTTGGGCACCCAGGGTATTAGGGGGTTCAGAGTTTGGAAGATAGCTGATGAATTTTTTTGTTGACCTCGGGCACACAGGGTATTTGGGAGTTTAGACCTTGGGGGATACCCGACCAGTTTTATTGTTAACCTCGGGTGCCAAGGGTATTTGGGAGTTTCGAGCTTGGGGGATACCCGACCGGTTTTTTTGTTAACCTCGGGAGCCCAGGGTATTTGGGGGTTTAAAGCTTGGGGGATAGCTGATCAATTTTTTCTGCTGACCTTGGGCGCAAAGGGTATTTGGGAGTTTAGAGCTTATGGGACAGCCATTTCATTTATTTGTCAATGTAAAACATCGAATCAGATCCCTAAGGTATTTGGGGGTTTACAGCTTGGGGGATAGCTGATCAATTTTTTCGTTGACCTCGGGCGCACAGGGTATTTGGGAGTTTAGAGCTTATGGGACAGCCATTTCATTTATTTGTCAAAGTAAAACGTAGAATCAGATGCCTAGGGTATTTGGGGGCTTACAGCTTGGGGGATAGCTGATCAATTTTTTCGTTGACCTCGGGCGCCCAGGGTATTAGGGGGTTTAAAGCTTGGGGGATAGCTGATCAATTTTTTTGTTGACCTCGGGCGCACAGGGTATTTGGGAGTTTAGAGCTTATGGGACAGCCATTGAATTTATTTGTCAACGTAAAACATAGAATCAGATGCCTAGGGTATTTGGCGGTTTACAGCTTGGGGTATAGCTGATCAATTTTTTCGTTGACCTCGGGCGCCAGGGTATTAGGGGGTTTAGAGCTTGGGGGATAGCCGACCAGTTTTTTTGTTGACCTTGGGCGCCCAGGGTATTTGGGAGTTTAGAGCTTGGGGGATAGCCGATCAGTTTTTTCGTTGACCTCGGGCGCCCAGGGTATTTGGGGGTTTAGAGCTTGGGGGAAAGCTGATCAGTTTGTCAATGACCTCGGGCGCCCGGGGTATAAGGGGGTTTAAAGCTTGGGGGACAGCCATTTCATTTATTTGTCAATGTAAAACATAGAATCAGATGCCTAGGGTATTTGGCGGTTTACAGCTTGGGGTATAGCTGATCAATTTTTTCGTTGACCTCGGGCTTCCAGGGTATTTGGGGGTTTAGAGCTTGGGGGATGGCTGAACAATTTTTCCGTTGACCTCGGGCGCCCAGGGTATTTGGGGGTGTAGTGCTTGGGGGATAGCTGATCAATTTTTTCGTTAACCTCGGGCGCATAGGGTATTTGGGAGTTTAGAGCTTTGGGGATAGCCGATCAGTTTTTTTATTGACCTTGGGCACCCAGGGTATTTGGGGTTTAAAGCTTGGGGGATAGCTGATCAATTTTTTTTGTTGACCTCGAGCGCACAGGGTATTTGGGAGTTTAGAGCTTATGGGACAGCCATTTCATTTATTTGTCAATGTAAAACATAGAATCAGATGCCTAGGGTATTTGGGGGTTTACAGCTTGGGGGATAGCTGATCAATTTTTTCGTTAACCTCGGGCGCACAGGGTATGTGGGAGTTTAGAGCTTGGGGGATAGCCGATCAGTTTTTTCGTTGTCCTCGGGCGCCCAGGGTATTTGGGGGTTTAGAGTTTGGGGGAAAGCTGATCAGTTTGTCAATGACCTCGGGCGCCCGGGGTATTAGGGGGTTTAAAGCTTGGGGAATAGCTAAACAATTTTTCCGTTGACCTCGGGCGCCCAGGGTATTTGGGGGTGTAGTGCTTGGGGGATAGCCGCTCAGTTTTTTTGTTAACCTGGGGTGCCCAGGGTATTTGGGAGTTTAGAGCTTGGAGGATAGCCGCTCAGTTTTTTTGTTGACCTCGGGCGCCCAGGGTATTTAAGGGTTTAGAGCTTGTGGGATAGCCGACTAGTTTTTTTGTTGACCTCGGGCGCCCGGGTATTTGGGAGTTTAGAGCTTGGGAGATAGCCGATCAGTTTTTTTATTGACCTTGGGTGTAGATCTTGGGGGATAGCCGACCAGTTTTTTTGTTAACTTCGGGCGACCAGGGTATTTGGGAGTTTAGAGCTTGGGGGATAGCCGATCAGTTTTTTTATTGACCTTGGGCACCTAGGGTATTTGGGAGTTTAGAGCTTGGGGGATACCCGACCAGTTTTTTTGTTAACCTCGGGTGCCCAGGGTATTTGGGGGTTTAAAGCTTGGGGGATAGCTGATCAATTTTTTCTGTTGACCTCGGGCGCAAAGGGTATTTGGGAGTTTAGAGCTTATGGGACAGCCATTTCATTTATTTGTCAATGTAAAACATCGAATCAGATCCCTAAGGTATTTGGGGGTTTACAGCTTGGGGGATAGCTGATCAATTTTTTCGTTGACCTCGGGCGCACAGGGTATTTGGGAGTTTAGAGCTTATGGGACAGCCATTTCATTTATTTGTCAAAGTAAAACGTAGAATCAGATGCCTAGGGTATTTGGGGGCTTACAGCTTGGGGGATAGCTGATCAATTTTTTCGTTGACCTCGGGCGCCCAGGGTATTAGGGGGTTTAAAGCTTGGGGGATAGCTGATCAATTTTTTTGTTGACCTCGGGCGCACAGGGTATTTGGGAGTTTAGAGCTTATGGGACAGCCATTGAATTTATTTGTCAACGTAAAACATAGAATCAGATGCCCAGGGTATTTAGGAATTTACAGCTTCAGTTTTTCTGTTGACCCTGGGGCCCAGGGTATTTGGAAGTTTAGAGCTTGGGGAATAGCCGAGAAGTTTTTTGATTGAACTTGGGCACCCAGGGTATTAGGGGGTTCAGAGTTTGGAAGATAGCTGATCAATTTTTTTGTAGACCTCGGGCGTACAGGGTATTTGGGAGTTTAGAGCTTATGTGACAGCCATTTCATTTATTTGTCAACGTAAAACATAGAATCAGATGCCTAGGGTATTTGGGGGTTTACAGCTTGGGGGATAGCTGATCAATTTTTTCGTTGAACTCGGGCGCCCAGGGTATTTGGGGGTGTAGATCTTGGGGGATAGCCGACCAGTTTTTTTGTTAACTTCGGGCGACCAGGGTATTTGGGAGTTTAGAGCTTGGGGGATAGCCGATCAGTTTTTTTATTGACCTTGGGCACCTAGGGTATTTGGGAGTTTAGAGCTTGGGGGATACCCGACCAGTTTTTTTGTTAACCTCGGGTGCCCAGGGTATTTGGGGGTTTAAAGCTTGGGGGATAGCTGATCAATTTTTTCTGTTGACCTCGGGCGCAAAGGGTATTTGGGAGTTTAGAGCTTATGGGACAGCCATTTCATTTATTTGTCAATGTAAAACATCGAATCAGATCCCTAAGGTATTTGGGGGTTTACAGCTTGGGGGATAGCTGATCAATTTTTTCGTTGACCTCGGGCGCACAGGGTATTTGGGAGTTTAGAGCTTATGGGACAGCCATTTCATTTATTTGTCAAAGTAAAACGTAGAATCAGATGCCTAGGGTATTTGGGGGCTTACAGCTTGGGGGATAGCTGATCAATTTTTTCGTTGACCTCGGGCGCCCAGGGTATTAGGGGGTTTAAAGCTTGGGGGATAGCTGATCAATTTTTTTGTTGACCTCGGGCGCACAGGGTATTTGGGAGTTTAGAGCTTATGGGACAGCCATTGAATTTATTTGTCAACGTAAAACATAGAATCAGATGCCTAGGGTATTTGGCGGTTTACAGCTTGGGGTATAGCTGATCAATTTTTTCGTTGACCTCGGGCGCCAGGGTATTAGGGGGTTTAGAGCTTGGGGGATAGCCGACCAGTTTTTTTGTTGACCTTGGGCGCCCAGGGGATTAGGGGGTTTAGGGCTTGGGGGATAGCTGATCAATTTTTTCGTTAACCTCGGGCGCCCAGGGTATTTGGGAGTTTAGAGCTTGGGGGATAGCCGATCAGTTTTTTCGTTGACCTCGGGCGCCCAGGGTATTTGGGGGTTTAGAGCTTGGGGGAAAGCTGATCAGTTTGTCAATGACCTCGGGCGCCCGGGGTATTAGGGGGTTTAAAGCTTGGGGAATAGCTAAACAATTTTTCCGTTGACCTCGGGCGCCCAGGGTATTTGTGGGTGTAGTGCTTGGGGGATAGCCGCTCAGTTTTTTTGTTAACCTGAGGTGCCCAGGGTATCTGGGAGTTTAGAGCTTGGAGGATAGCCGCTCAGTTTTTTTGTTGACCTCGGGCGCCCAGGGTATTTAAGGGTTTAGAGCTTGTGGGATAGCCGACTAGTTTTTTTGTTGACCTCGAACGCCCGGGTATTTGGGAGTTTAGAGCTTGGGAGATAGCCGATCAGTTTTTTTAATGACCTTGGGCACCCAGGGTATTTGGGGGTTTAGAGCTTGGGGGAAAGCTGATCAGTTTGTCAATGACCTCGGGCGCCCGGGGTATTAGGGGGTTTAAAGCTTGGGGGACAGCCATTTCATTTATTTGTCAATGTAAAACATAGAATCAGATGCCCAGGGTATTTAGGATCTTACAGCTTCAGTTTTACTGTTGACCCTGGGGCCCAGGGTATTTGGAAGTTTAGAGCTTGGGAAATAGCCGAGAAGTTTTTTGATTGAACTTGGGCACCCAGGGTATTAGGGGGTTCAGAGTTTGGAAGATAGCTGATCAATTTTTTTGTTGACCTCGGGCACACAGGGTATTTGGGAGTTTAGAGCTTGGGGGATACCCGACCAGTTTTTTTGTTAACCTCGGGAGCCCAGGGTATTTGGGGGTTTAAAGCTTGGGGGATAGCTGATCAATTTTTTTGTTGACCTCGGGCGCACAGGGTATTTGGGAATTTAGAGCTTGGGGGACAGCTATTTCATTTGTTTGTCAAAGTAAAACATAGTATCAGATGCCTAGGGTATTTGGGGGCTTACAGCTTGGGGGATAGCTGATCAAGTTTTTCGTTGACCTCGGGCGCCCAGGGTATTTGGGGGTTTAGAGCTTGGGGGAAAGCTGATCAGTTTGTCGTTGACCTCGGGCGCCCAGGTTATTAGGGGGTTTAAGGCTTGGGGGATAGCTGATCAATTTTTTTGTAGACCTCGGGCGTACAGGGTATTTGGGAGTTTAGAGCTTATGTGACAGCCATTTCATTTATTTGTCGATGTAAAACATAGAATCAGATGCCTAGGGTATTTGGGGGTTTACAGCTTGGGGGATAGCTGATCAATTTTTTCGTTGAACTCGGGCGCCCAGGGTCTTTGGGGGTGTAGAGCTTGGGGGATAGTCGATCAGTTTTTTTATTGACCTTGGGCACCTAGGGTATTTGGGAGTTTAGAGCTAAGGGGATACCCGACCAGTTTTTTCGTTGTCCTCGGGCGCCCAGGGTATTTGCGGGTTTAGAGCTTGGGGGAAAGCTGATCAGTTTGTCAATGACCTCGGGCGCCCAGGGTATTAGGGGGTTTAAAGCTTGGGGAATAGCTAAACAATTTTTCCGTTGACCTCGGGCGCCCAGGGTATTTGGGGGTGTAGTGCTTGGGGGATAGCCGCTCAGTTTTTTTGTTGACCTCGGGCGCCCAGGGTATTTAAGGGTTCTGAGCTTGTGGGATAGCCGACTAGTTTTTTTGTTGACCTCGGGCGCCCGGGTATTTGGGAGTTTAGAGCTTGGGAGATAGCCGATCAGTTTTTTTATTGACCTTGGGCACCCAGGGTATTTGGGGGTTTAGAGCTTGGGGGAAAGCTGATCAGTTTGTCAATGACCTCGGGCGCCCGGGGTATTAGGGGGTTTAAAGCTTGGGGGACAGCCATTTCATTTATTTGTCAATGTAAAACATAGAATCAGATGCCCAGGGTATTTAGGAATTTACAGCTTCAGTTTTTCTGTTGACCCTGGGGCCCAGGGTATTTGGAAGTTTAGAGCTTGGGGAATAGCCGAGAAGTTTTTTGATTGAACTTGGGCACCCAGGGTATTAGGGGGTTCAGAGTTTGGAAGATAGCTGATGAATTTTTTTGTAGACCTCGGGCGTACAGGGTATTTGGGAGTTTAGAGCTTATGTGACAGCCATTTCATTTATTTGTCAATGTAAAACATAGAATCAGATGCCTAGGGTATTTGGGGGTTTACAGCTTGGGGGATAGCTGATCAATTTTTTCGTTGAACTCGGGCGCCCAGGGTATTTGGGGGTGTAGATCTTGGGGGATAGCCGATCAGTTTTTTTATTGACCTTGGGCACCTAGGGTATTTGGGAGTTTAGAGCTTGGGGGATACCCGACCAGTTTTTTTGTTAACTTCGGGCGACCAGGGTATTTGGGAGTTTAGAGCTTGGGGGATAGCCGATCAGTTTTTTTATTGACCTTGGGCACCTAGGGTATTTGGGAGTTTAGAGCTTGGGGGATACCCGACCAGTTTTTTTGTTAACCTCGGGTGCCCAGGGTATTTGGGGGTTTAAAGCTTGGGGGATAGCTGATCAATTTTTTCTGTTGACCTCGGGCGCAAAGGGTATTTGGGAGTTTAGAGCTTATGGGACAGCCATTTCATTTATTTGTCAAAGTAAAACGTAGAATCAGATGCCTAGGGTATTTGGGGGCTTACAGCTTGGGGGATAGCTGATCAATTTTTTCGTTGACCTCGGGCGCCCAGGGTATTAGGGGGTTTAAAGCTTGGGGGATAGCTGATCAATTTTTTTGTTGACCTTGGGCGCACAGGGTATTTGGGAGTTTAGAGCTTATGGGACAGCCATTTCATTTATTTGTCAATGTAAAACATCGAATCAGATCCCTAAGGTATTTGGGGGTTTACAGCTTGGGGGATAGCTGATCAAGTTTTTCGTTGACCTCGGGCGCCCAGGGTATTTGGGGGTTTAGAGCTTGGGGGAAAGCTGATCAGTTTGTCGTTGACCTCGGGCGCCCAGGTTATTAGGGGGTTTAAGGCTTGGGGGATAACTGATCAATTTTTTTGTAGACCTCGGGCGTACAGGGTATTTGGGAGTTTAGAGCTTATGTGACAGCCATTTCATTTATTTGTCAATGTAAAACATAGAATCAGATGCCTAGGGTATTTGGGGGTTTACAGCTTGGGGGATAGCTGATCAATTTTTTCGTTGAACTCGGGCGCCCAGGGTATTTGGGGGTGTAGAGCTTGGGGGATAGCCGATCAGTTTTTTTATTGACCTTGGGCACCTAGGGTATTTGAGAGTTTAGAGCTTGGGGGATACCCGACCAGTTTTTTTGTTAACCTCGGGCGACCAGGGTATTTGGGAGTTTAGAGCTTGGGGGATAGCCGATCAGTTTTTTTATTGACCTTGGGCACCTAGGGTATTTGGGAGTTTAGAGCTTGGGGGATACCCGACCAGTTTTTTTGTTAACCTCGGGTGACCAGGGTATTTGGGGGTTTAAAGCTTGGGGGATAGCTGATCAATTTTTTCTGCTGACCTCGGGCGCAAAGGGTATTTGGGAGTTTAGAGCTTATGGGACAGCCGATTCATTTATTTGTCAATGTAAAACATCGAATCAGATCCCTAAGGTATTTGGGGGTTTACAGCTTGGGGGATAGCTGATCAATTTTTTCGTTGACCTCGGGCGCACAGGGTATTTGGGAGTTTAGAGCTTATGGGACAGCCATTTCATTTATTTGTCAAAGTAAAACGTAGAATCAGATGCCTAGGGTATTTGGGGGCTTACAGCTTGGGGGATAGCTGATCAATTTTTTCGTTGACCTCGGGCGCCAGGGTATTAGGGGGTTTAGAGCTTGGGGGATAGCCGACCAGTTTTTTTGTTGACCTTGGGCGCCCAGGGGATTAGGGGGTTTAGGGCTTGGGGGATAGCTGATCAATTTTTTCGTTAACCTCGGGCGCCCAGGGTATTTGGGAGTTTAGAGCTTGGGGGATAGCCGATCAGTTTTTTCGTTGACCTCGGGCGCCCAGGGTATTTGGGGGTTTAGAGCTTGGGGGAAAGCTGATCAGTTTGTCAATGTCCTCGGGCGCCCGGGGTATAAGGGGGTTTAAAGCTTGGGGGACAGCCATTTCATTTATTTGTCAATGTAAAACATAGAATCAGATGCCTAGGGTATTTGGCGGTTTACAGCTTGGGGTATAGCTGATCAATTTTTTCGTTGACCTCGGGCTTCCAGGGTATTTGGGGGTTTAGAGCTTGGGGGATGGCTGAACAATTTTTCCGTTGACCTTGGGCGCCCAGGGTATTTGGGGGTGTAGTGCTTGGGGGATAGCTGATCAATTTTTTCGTTAACCTCGGGCACATAGGGTATTTGGGAGTTTAGAGCTTTGGGGATAGCCGATCAGTTTTTTTATTGACCTTGGGCACCCAGGGTATTTGGGGTTTAAAGCTTGGGGGATAGCTGATCAATTTTTTTTGTTGACCTCGGGCGCCCAGGGTATTTGGGGGTGTAGAGCTTGGGGGATAGCCGATCAGTTTTTTTATTGACCTTGGGCACCTAGGGTATTTGAGAGTTTAGAGCTTGGGGGATACCCGACCAGTTTTTTTGTTAACCTCGGGCGACCAGGGTATTTGGGAGTTTAGAGCTTGGGGGATAGCCGATCAGTTTTTTTATTGACCTTGGGCACCTAGGGTATTTGGGAGTTTAGAGCTTGGGGGATACCCGACCAGTTTTTTTGTTAACCTCGGGTGCCCAGGGTATTTGGGGGTTTAAAGCTTGGGGGATAGCTGATCAATTTTTTCTGCTGACCTCGGGCGCAAAGGGTATTTGGGAGTTTAGAGCTTATGGGACAGCCGATTCATTTATTTGTCAATGTAAAACATCGAATCAGATCCCTAAGGTATTTGGGGGTTTACAGCTTGGGGGATAGCTGATCAATTTTTTCGTTGACTTCGGGCGCACAGGGTATTTGGGAGTTTAGAGCTTATGGGACAGCCATTTCATTTATTTGTCAAAGTAAAACGTAGAATCAGATGCCTAGGGTATTTGGGGGCTTACAGCTTGGGGGATAGCTGATCAATTTTTTCGTTGACCTCGGGCGCCAGGGTATTAGGGGGTTTAGAGCTTGGGGGATAGCCGACCAGTTTTTTTGTTGACCTTGGGCGCCCAGGGGATTAGGGGGTTTAGGGCTTGGGGGATAGCTGATCAATTTTTTCGTTAACCTCGGGCGCCCAGGGTATTTGGGAGTTTAGAGCTTGGGGGATAGCCGATCAGTTTTTTCGTTGACCTCGGGCGCCCAGGGTATTTGGGGGTTTAGAGCTTGGGGGAAAGCTGATCAGTTTGTCAATGTCCTCGGGCGCCCGGGGTATAAGGGGGTTTAAAGCTTGGGGGACAGCCATTTCATTTATTTGTCAATGTAAAACATAGAATCAGATGCCTAGGGTATTTGGCGGTTTACAGCTTGGGGTATAGCTGATCAATTTTTTCGTTGACCTCGGGCTTCCAGGGTATTTGGGGGTTTAGAGCTTGGGGGATGGCTGAACAATTTTTCCGTTGACCTCGGGCGCCCAGGGTATTTGGGGGTGTAGTGCTTGGGGGATAGCTGATCAATTTTTTCGTTAACCTCGGGCGCATAGGGTATTTGGGAGTTTAGAGCTTTGGGGATAGCCGATCAGTTTTTTTATTGACCTTGGGCACCCAGGGTATTTGGGGTTTAAAGCTTGGGGGATAGCTGATCAATTTTTTTTGTTGACCTCGGGCGCACAGAGTATTTGGGAGTTTAGAGCTTATGGGACAGCCATTTCATTTATTTGTCAATGTAAAACATAGAATCAGATGCCTAGGGTATTTGGGGGTTTACAGCTTGGGGGATAGCTGATCAATTTTTTCGTTGAACCTGGGCGCCCAGGGTATTTGGGGGTGTAGAGCTTGGGGGATAGTCGATCAGTTTTTTTATTGACCTTGGGCACCTAGGGTATTTGGGAGTTTAGAGCTAAGGGGATACCCGACCAGTTTTTTCGTTGTCCTCGGGCGCCCAGGGTATTTGGGGGTTTAGAGCTTGGGGGAAAGCTGATCAGTTTGTCAATGACCTCGGGCGCCCAGGGTATTAGGGGGTTTAAAGCTTGGGGAATAGCTAAACAATTTTTCCGTTGACCTCGGGCGCCCAGGGTATTTGGGGGTGTAGTGCTTGGGGGATAGCCGCTCAGTTTTTTTGTTAACCTGGGGTGCCCAGGGTATTTGGAAGTTTAGAGCTTGGAGGATAGCCGCTCAGTTTTTTTGTTGACCTCGGGCGCCCAGGGTATTTAAGGGTTTAGAGCTTGTGGGATAGCCGACTAGTTTTTTTGTTGACCTCGGGCGCCCGGGTATTTGGGAGTTTAGAGCTTGGGAGATAGCCGATCAGTTTTTTTATTGACCTTGGGCACCCAGGGTATTTGGGGGTTTAGAGCTTGGGGGAAAGCTGATCAGTTTGTCAATGACCTCGGGCGCCCGGGGTATTAGGGGGTTTAAAGCTTGGGGGACAGCCATTTCATTTATTTGTCAATGTAAAACATAGAATCAGATGCCCAGGGTATTTAGGAATTTACAGCTTCAGTTTTTCTGTTGACCCTGGGGCCCAGGGTATTTGGAAGTTTAGAGCTTGGGGAATAGCCGAGAAGTTTTTTGATTGAACTTGGGCACCCAGGGTATTAGGGGGTTCAGAGTTTGGAAGATAGCTGATCAATTTTTTTGTTGACCTCGGGCACACAGGGTATTTGGGAGTTTAGAGCTTGGGGGATACCCGACCAGTTTTTTTATTGACCATGGGCAACCAGGGTATTTGGGAATTTAGAGCTTGGGGGACAGCTATTTCATTTGTTTGTCAAAGTAAAACATAGTATCAGATGCCTAGGGTATTTGGGGGCTTACAGCTTGGGGGATAGCTGATCAAGTTTTTCGTTGACCTCGGGCGCCCAGGGTATTTGGGGGTTTAGAGCTTGGGGGAAAGCTGATCAGTTTGTCGTTGACCTCGGGCGCCCAGGTTATTAGGGGGTTTAAGGCTTGGGGGATAACTGATCAATTTTTTTGTAGACCTCGGGCGTACAGGGTATTTGGGAGTTTAGAGCTTATGTGACAGCCATTTCATTTATTTGTCAATGTAAAACATAGAATCAGATGCCTAGGGTATTTGGGGGTTTACAGCTTGGGGGATAGCTGATCAATTTTTTCGTTGAACTCGGGCGCCCAGGGTATTTGGGGGTGTAGAGCTTGGGGGATACCCGACAAGTTTTTTTGTTAACCTCGGGCGACCAGGGTATTTGGGAGTTTAGAGCTTGGGGGATAGCCGATCAGTTTTTTTATTGACCTTGGGCACCTAGGGTATTTGGGAGTTTAGAGCTTGGGGGATACCCGACCAGTTTTTTTGTTAACCTCGGGTGCCCAGGGTATTTGGGGGTTTAAAGCTTGGGGGATAGCTGATCAATTTTTTCTGCTGACCTCGGGCGCAAAGGGTATTTGGGAGTTTAGAGCTTATGGGACAGCCGATTCATTTATTTGTCAATGTAAAACATCGAATCAGATCCCTAAGGTATTTGGGGGTTTACAGCTTGGGGGATAGCTGATCAATTTTTTCGTTGACCTCGGGCGCACAGGGTATTTGGGAGTTTAGAGCTTATGGGACAGCCATTTCATTTATTTGTCAAAGTAAAACGTAGAATCAGATGCCTAGGGTATTTGGGGGCTTACAGCTTGGGGGATAGCTGATCAATTTTTTCGTTGACCTCGGGCGCCCAGGGTATTAGGGGGTTTAAAGCTTGGGGGATAGCTGATCAATTTTTTTGTTGACCTCGGGCGCACAGGGTATTTGGGAGTTTAGAGCTTATGGGACAGCCATTTCATTTATTTGTCAAAGTAAAACGTAGAATCAGATGCCTAGGGTATTTGGGGGCTTACAGCTTGGGGGATAGCTGATCAATTTTTTCGTTAACCTCGGGCGCCCAGGGTATTTGGGAGTTTAGAGCTTGGGGGATAGCCGATCAGTTTTTTCGTTTACCTCGGGCGCCCAGGGTATTTGGGGGTTTAGAGCTTGGGGGAAAGCTAATCAGTTTGTCAATGACCTCGGGCGCCCGGGGTATAAGGGGGTTTAAAGCTTGGGGGACAGCCATTTCATTTATTTGTCAATGTAAAACATCGAATCAGATGCCTAGGGTATTTGGGGGCTTACAGCTTGGGGGATAGCTGATCAATTTTTTCGTTGACCTCGGGCGCACAGGGTATTTGGGAGTTTAGAGCTTATGGGACAGCCATTTCATTTATTTGTCAAAGTAAAACGTAGAATCAGATGCCTAGGGTATTTGGGGGCTTACAGCTTGGGGGATAGCTGATCAATTTTTTCGTTGACCTCGGGCGCCCAGGGTATTAGGGGGTTTAAAGCTTGGGGGATAGCTGATCAATTTTTTCTGCTGACCTCGGGCGCAAAGGGTATTTGGGAGTTTAGAGCTTATGGGACAGCCATTTCATTTATTTGTCAATGTAAAACATCGAATCAGATCCCTAAGGTATTTGGGGGTTTACAGCTTGGGGGATAGCTGATCAATTTTTTCGTTGACCTCGGGCGCACAGGGTATTTGGGAGTTTAGAGCTTATGGGACAGCCATTTCATTTATTTGTCAAAGTAAAACGTAGAATCAGATGCCTAGGGTATTTGGGGGCTTACAGCTTGGGGGATAGCTGATCAATTTTTTCGTTGACCTCGGGTGCCCAGGGTATTAGGGGGTTTAAAGCTTGGGGGATAGCTGATCAATTTTTTTGTTGACCTCGGGCGCACAGGGTATTTGGGAGTTTAGAGCTTATGGGACAGCCATTGAATTTATTTGTCAACGTAAAACATAGAATCAGATGCCTAGGGTATTTGGCGGTTTACAGCTTGGGGTATAGCTGATCAATTTTTTCGTTGACCTCGGGCGCCAGGGTATTAGGGGGTTTAGAGCTTGGGGGATAGCCGACCAGTTTTTTTGTTGACCTTGGGCGCCCAGGGTATTTGGGAGTTTAGAGCTTGGGGGATAGCCGATCAGTTTTTTCGTTGACCTCGGGCGCCCAGGGTATTTGGGGGTTTAGAGCTTGGGGGAAAGCTGATCAGTTTGTCAATGACCTCGGGCGCCCGGGGTATAAGGGGGTTTAAAGCTTGGGGGACAGCCATTTCATTTATTTGTCAATGTAAAACATAGAATCAGATGCCTAGGGTATTTGGCGGTTTACAGCTTGGGGTATAGCTGATCAATTTTTTCGTTGACCTCGGGCTTCCAGGGTATTTGGGGGTTTAGAGCTTGGGGGATGGCTGAACAATTTTTCCGTTGACCTCGGGCGCCCAGGGTATTTGGGGGTGTAGTGCTTGGGGGATAGCTGATCAATTTTTTCGTTAACCTCGGGCGCATAGGGTATTTGGGAGTTTAGAGCTTTGGGGATAGCCGATCAGTTTTTTTATTGACCTTGGGCACCCAGGGTATTCGGGGTTTAAAGCTTGGGGGATAGCTGATCAATTTTTTTTGTTGACCTCGAGCGCACAGGGTATTTGGGAGTTTAGAGCTTATGGGACAGCCATTTCATTTATTTGTCAATGTAAAACATAGAATCAGATGCCTAGGGTATTTGGGGGTTTACAGCTTGGGGGATAGCTGATCAATTTTTTCGTTAACCTCGGGCGCACAGGGTATGTGGGAGTTTAGAGCTTGGGGGATAGCCGATCAGTTTTTTCGTTGTCCTCGGGCGCCCAGGGTATTTGGGGGTTTAGAGCTTGGGGGAAAGCTGATCAGTTTGTCAATGACCTCGGGCGCCCGGGGTATTAGGGGGTTTAAAGCTTGGGGAATAGCTAAACAATTTTTCCGTTGACCTCGGGCGCCCAGGGTATTTGGGGGTGTAGTGCTTGGGGGATAGCCGCTCAGTTTTTTTGTTAACCTGGGGTGCCCAGGGTATTTGGGAGTTTAGAGCTTGGAGGATAGCCGCTCAGTTTTTTTGTTGACCTCGGGCGCCCAGGGTATTTAAGGGTTTAGAGCTTGTGGGATAGCCGACTAGTTTTTTTGTTGACCTCGGGCGCCCGGGTATTTGGGAGTTTAGAGCTTGGGAGATAGCCGATCAGTTTTTTTATTGACCTTGGGCACCCAGGGTATTTGGGGGTTTAGAGCTTGGGGGAAAGCTGATCAGTTTGTCAATGACCTCGGGCGCCCGGGGTATTAGGGGGTTTAAAGCTTGGGGGACAGCCATTTCATTTATTTGTCAATGTAAAACATAGAATCAGATGCCCAGGGTATTTAGGAATTTACAGCTTCAGTTTTTCTGTTGACCCTGGGGCCCAGGGTATTTGGAAGTTTAGAGCTTGGGGAATAGCCGAGAAGTTTTTTGATTGAACTTGGGCACCCAGGGTATTAGGGGGTTCAGAGTTTGGAAGATAGCTGATCAATTTTTTTGTAGACCTCGGGCGTACAGGGTATTTGGGAGTTTAGAGCTTATGTGACAGCCATTTCATTTATTTGTCAATGTAAAACATAGAATCAGATGCCTAGGGTATTTGGGGGTTTACAGCTTGGGGGATAGCTGATCAATTTTTTCGTTGAACTCGGGCGCCCAGGGTATTTGGGGGTGTAGATCTTGGGGGATAGCCGATCAGTTTTTTTATTGACCTTGGGCACCTAGGGTATTTGGGAGTTTAGAGCTTGGGGGATACCCGACCAGTTTTTTTGTTAACTTCGGGCGACCAGGGTATTTGGGAGTTTAGAGCTTGGGGGATAGCCGATCAGTTTTTTTATTGACCTTGGGCACCTAGGGTATTTGGGAGTTTAGAGCTTGGGGGATACCCGACCAGTTTTTTTGTTAACCTCGGGTGCCCAGGGTATTTGGGGGTTTGAAGCTTGGGGGATAGCTGATCAATTTTTTCTGTTGACCTCGGGCGCAAAGGGTATTTGGGAGTTTAGAGCTTATGGGACAGCCATTTCATTTATTTGTCAATGTAAAACATCGAATCAGATCCCTAAGGTATTTGGGGGTTTACAGCTTGGGGGATAGCTGATCAATTTTTTCGTTGACCTCGGGCGCACAGGGTATTTGGGAGTTTAGAGCTTATGGGACAGCCATTTCATTTATTTGTCAAAGTAAAACGTAGAATCAGATGCCTAGGGTATTTGGGGGCTTACAGCTTGGGGGATAGCTGATCAATTTTTTCGTTGACCTCGGGCGCCCAGGGTATTAGGGGGTTTAGAGCTTGGGGGAAAGCTGATCAGTTTGTCAATGACCTCGGGCGCCCGGGGTATAAGGGGGTTTAAAGCTTGGGGGACAGCCATTTCATTTATTTGTCAATGTAAAACATAGAATCAGATGCCTAGGGTATTTGGCGGTTTACAGCTTGGGGTATAGCTGATCAATTTTTTCGTTGACCTCGGGCTTCCAGGGTATTTGGGGGTTTAGAGCTTGGGGGATGGCTGAACAATTTTTCCGTTGACCTCGGGCGCCCAGGGTATTTGGGGGTGTAGTGCTTGGGGGATAGCTGATCAATTTTTTCGTTAACCTCGGGCGCATAGGGTATTTGGGAGTTTAGAGCTTTGGGGATAGCCGATCAGTTTTTTTATTGACCTTGGGCACCCAGGGTATTTGGGGTTTAAAGCTTGGGGGATAGCTGATCAATTTTTTTTGTTGACCTCGAGCGCACAGGGTATTTGGGAGTTTAGAGCTTATGGGACAGCCATTTCATTTATTTGTCAATGTAAAACATAGAATCAGATGCCTAGGGTATTTGGGGGTTTACAGCTTGGGGGATAGCTGATCAATTTTTTCGTTAACCTCGGGCGCACAGGGTATGTGGGAGTTTAGAGCTTGGGGGATAGCCGATCAGTTTTTTCGTTGTCCTCGGGCGCCCAGGGTATTTGGGGGTTTAGAGCTTGGGGGAAAGCTGATCAGTTTGTCAATGACCTCGGGCGCCCGGGGTATTAGGGGGTTTGAAGCTTGGGGAATAGCTAAACAATTTTTCCGTTGACCTCGGGCGCCCAGGGTATTTGGGGGTGTAGTGATTGGGGGATAGCCGCTCAGTTTTTTTGTTAACCTGGGGTGCCCAGGGTATTTGGGAGTTTAGAGCTTGGAGGATAGCCGCTCAGTTTTTTGTTGACCTCGGGCGCCCAGGGTATTTAAGGGTTTAGAGCTTGTGGGATAGCCGACTAGTTTTTTTGTTGACCTCGGGCGCCCGGGTATTTGGGAGTTTAGAGCTTGGGAGATAGCCGATCAGTTTTTTTATTGACCTTGGGCACCCAGGGTATTTGGGGGTTTAGAGCTTGGGGGAAAGCTGATCAGTTTGTCAATGACCTCGGGCGCCCGGGGTATTAGGGGGTTTAAAGCTTGGGGGACAGCCATTTCATTTATTTGTCAATGTAAAACATAGAATCAGATGCCCAGGGTATTTAGGAATTTACAGCTTCAGTTTTTCTGTTGACCCTGGGGCCCAGGGTATTTGGAAGTTTAGAGCTTGGGGAATAGCCGAGAAGTTTTTTGATTGAACTTGGGCACCCAGGGTATTAGGGGGTTCAGAGTTTGGAAGATAGCTGATCAATTTTTTTGTAGACCTCGGGCGTACAGGGTATTTGGGAGTTTAGAGCTTATGTGACAGCCATTTCATTTATTTGTCAATGTAAAACATAGAATCAGATGCCTAGGGTATTTGGGGGTTTACAGCTTGGGGGATAGCTGATCAATTTTTTCGTTGAACTCGGGCGCCCAGGGTATTTGGGGGTGTAGATCTTGGGGGATAGCCGATCAGTTTTTTTATTGACCTTGGGCACCTAGGGTATTTGGGAGTTTAGAGCTTGGGGGATACCCGACCAGTTTTTTTGTTAACTTCGGGCGACCAGGGTATTTGAGAGTTTAGAGCTTGGGGGATAGCCGATCAGTTTTTTTATTGACCTTGGGCACCTAGGGTATTTGGGAGTTTAGAGCTTGGGGGATACCCGACCAGTTTTTTTGTTAACCTCGGGTGCCCAGGGTATTTGGGGGTTTAAAGCTTGGGGGATAGCTGATCAATTCTTTCTGTTGACCTCGGGCGCAAAGGGTATTTGGGAGTTTAGAGCTTATGGGACAGCCATTTCATTTATTTGTCAAAGTAAAACGTAGAATCAGATGCCTAGGGTATTTGGGGGCTTACAGCTTGGGGGATAGCTGATCAATTTTTTCGTTGACCTCGGGCGCCCAGGGTATTAGGGGGTTTAAAGCTTGGGGGATAGCTGATCAATTTTTTTGTTGACCTTGGGCGCACAGGGTATTTGGGAGTTTAGAGCTTATGGGACAGCCATTTCATTTATTTGTCAATGTAAAACATCGAATCAGATCCCTAAGGTATTTGGGGGTTTACAGCTTGGGGGATAGCTGATCAATTTTTTCGTTGACCTCGGGCGCACACGGTATTTGGGAGTTTAGAGCTTATGGGACAGCCATTTCATTTATTTGTCAAAGTAAAACGTAGAATCAGATGCCTAGGGTATTTGGGGGCTTACAGCTTGGGGGATAGCTGATCAATTTTTTCGTTGACCTCGGGCGCCCAGGGTATTAGGGGGTTTAAAGCTTGGGGGATAGCTGATCAATTTTTTTGTTGACCTTGGGCGCACAGGGTATTTGGGAGTTTAGAGCTTATGGGACAGCCATTGAATTTATTTGTCAACGTAAAACATAGAATCAGATGCCTAGGGTATTTGGGGGTTTACAGCTTGGGGGATACCCGACCGGTTTTTTTGTTAACCTCGGGCGCCCAGGGTATGTGGGAGTTTAGAGCTTGGGGGATAGCCGATTAGATTTTTCGTTGTCCTCGGGCGCCCAGAGTATTTGGGGGTTTAGAGCTTGGGGGAAAGCTGATCAGTTTGTCAATGACCTCGGACGCCCGGGGTATTGGGGGTTTAAAGCTTGGGGAATAGCTAAACAATTTTTCCGTTGACCTCGGGCGCCCAGGGTATTTGGGGGTGTAGTGCTTGGGGGATAGCCGCTCAGTTTTTTTGTTAACCTGAGATGCCCAGGGTATTTGGGAGTTTAGAGCTTGGTGGATAGCCGCTCAGTTTTTTTGTTGACCTCGGGCGCCCAGGGTATTTGGGGGTTTAGAGCTTGTGGGATAGCCGACCAGTTTTTTTGTTGACCTCGGGCGCCCAGGGTATTAGGGGTTTCGAGCTTAGGGGATAGCCGACCAGTTTTTTTGTTGACCTCGGGCGCCCAGGGGATTAGGGGGTTTAGGGCTTGGGGGATAGCTGATCAATTTTTTCGTTAACCTCGGGCGCCCAGGCTATTTGGGAGTTTAGAGCTTGGGGGATAGCCGATCAGTTTTTTCGTTGACCTCGGGCGCCCAGGGTATTTGGGGGTTTAGAGCTTGGGGGAAAGCTGATCAGTTTGTCAATGACCTTGGGCGCCCGGGGTATTAGGGGGTTTAAAGCTTGGGGGATACCTAAACAATTTTTCCGTTGACCTCGGGCGCCCAGAGTATTAGGGGGTTTAGAGCTTGGGGGATAGCCGAACAGTTTTTTCGTTGACCTCGGGCGCCCAGGGTATTTGGGGGTTTAGAGCTTGGGGGGAAGCTGATCAGTTTGTCAATGACCTTGGGCGCCCGGGGTATTAGGGGGTTTAAAGCTTGGGGGATACCTAAACAATTTTTCCGTTGACCTCGGGCGCCCAGGGTATTTGGGGGTGTAGTGCTTGGGGGATAGCTGATCAATTTTTTGTTAACCTCGGGTGCCCAGGGTATTTGGGAGTTTAGAGCTTGGGGGATAGCCGCTCAGTTTTTTTGTTGACCTCAGGCGCCAGGGTAATAGGGAGTTTAGAGCTTGGGGGATAGCAACCAGTTTTTTTGTTGACCTCGGGCGCCCAGGGGATTAGGGGGTTTAGAGCTTGGGGGAAAGCTGATCAGTTTGTCAATGACCTCGGGCGCCCGGGGTATTAGGGGGTTTAAAGCTTGGGGGATAGCTAAACAATTTTTCCGTTGACCTCGGGCGCCCAGGGTATTTGGGAGTTTAGAGCTTGGGGGATAGCCGCTCAGTTTTTTTGTTGACCTCGGGCGCCAGGGTATTAGGGAGTTTAGAGCTTGGGAGTTAGCCGATCCGTTTTTTTTTTGACCTCGGGCGCCCAGGAGATTAGGGGGTTTAGGGCTTGGGGGATGGCTGATCAATTTTTTTGTTGACTTCGGGCGCACAGGGTATTTGGGAGTTTAGAGCTTATGGGACAGCCATTCCATTTATTTGTCAAAGTAAAACATAGAATCAGATGCCTAGGGTATTTAGGGGCTTACAGCTTGGTGGATAGCTGATCAATCCTTTCGTTGACCTCGGGCGCCCAGGGTATTAGGAGGTTTCAAGCTTGGGGGATAGCTGATCAATTTTTTTGTTGACCTTGGGCGCACAGGGTATTTGGGAGTTTAGAGCTTATGGGACAGCCATTCCATTTATTTCTCAAAGTAAAACATAGAATCAGATGCCTAGGGTATTTAGGGGCTTACAGCTTGGTGGATAGCTGATCAATCTTTTCGTTGACCTCGGGCGCCCAGGGTATTTGGGGGTTTAGAGCTTGGGGGAAAGCTGATCAGTGTGTCGTTGACCTCGGGTGCCCAGGGTATTAGGGGGCTTAGAGCTTGGGGGATAGCAACCAGTTTTTTTGTTGACCTCAGGCGCCCAGGGGATAAGGGGGTTTAGAGCTTGGGGGAAAGCTGATCAGTTTGTCAATGACCTCGGGCGCCCGGGGTATTAGGGGGTTTAAAGCTTGGGGGATAGCTAAACAATTTTTCCGTTGACCTCGGGCGCCCAGGGTATTTGGGATTTTAGAGCTTGGGGGATAGCCGCTCAGTTTTTTTGTTGACCTCGGGCGCCAGGGTATTAGGGAGTTTAGAGCTTGGGGGATAGCCGATCAGTTTTTTTTTTGACCTCGGGCGCCCAGGAGATTAGGGGGTTTAGGGCTTGGGGGATGGCTGATCAATTTTTTTGTTGACTTCGGGCGCACAGGGTATTTGGGAGTTTAGAGCTTATGGGACAGCGATTTCATTTATTTGTCAATGTAAAACATAGAATCAGATGCCTAGGGTATTTGGGGGTTTACAGCTTGGGGGATAGCTGATCAATTTTTTCGTTGACCTCGGGCACCCAGGGTATTTGGGGGTGTAGAGCTTGGGGGATAGCCGATCAGTTTTTTTATTGACCTTGGGCACCTAGGGTATTTGGGAATTTAGAGCTTGGGGGAGTGCCAATCAGTTTTTTTATTGACCTTGGGCAACCAGGGTATTCGGGAGTTTAGAGCTTGGGGGATACCCGACCAGTTTTTTCGTTAACCTCGGGAGCCCAGGGTATTTGGGGGTTTAAAGCTTGGGGGATAGCTGATCAATTTTTATATTGAACTCGGGTGCCCAGGGTATTTTGGTTTTAGAGCTTGGGGGACGGCCATTTCATTTATTTGTCGATGTAAAACATAGAATCAGATGCTCAGGGTATTTAGGAATTTACAGCTTCAGTTTTTCTGTTGACCCTGGGGCTCAGGGTATTTGGGAGTTTAGAGCTTGGGGGAAAGCTGATCAGTTCGTCGTTGACCTCGGGCACCCAGGGTATTTGGGGGTTTAAAGCTTGGGGGATAGCTGATAAATTTTTTTGTTGACCTCGGGCGCACAGGGTCTTTGGGAGTTTAGAGCTTGTGGGACAGCCATTTCATTTTTTTGTCAAAGTAAAACATAGAATCAGATGCCTAGGGTATTTGGGAGCTTACAGCTTGGGGGATAGCTGATCAATTTTTTCGTTGACCTCGGGCACCCAGGGTATTAGGGAGTTTAAAGCTTGGGGGATAGCTGATCAATTTTTTTGTTGACCTCGGGCGCACAGGGTATTTGGGATTTTAGAGCTTTTGGGACAGCCATTTCATTTATTTGTCAATGTGAAACATAGAATCAGATGCCTATGGTATTTGGGGGTTTACAGCTTTGTGGATAGCTGATCAATTTTTCCGTATCCTCGGGCGCCCAGGGTATTTGGGAGTTTAGAGCTTGGGGGATAGCCGCTCAGTTTTTTTGTTGACCTCGGGCGCCAGGGTATTAGGGGGTTTAGAGCTTGGGGGATAGCCGGCCAGTTTTTTTGTTGACCTCGGGCGCCCAGGAGATAAGGGGGTTTAGAGCTTGGGGGATGGCTTAACAATTTTTCCGTTGACCTCGGGCGCCCAGGGTATTTGGGGGTGTAGTGCTTGGGGGATAGCTGATCAATTTTTTCGTTAACCTCGGGCGACCAGGGTATTTGGGAGTTTAGAGCTTGGGGGATAGCCAATCAGTTTTTTTATTGACCTTGGGCACCTAGGGTAGTTGAGAGTTTAGAGCTTGGGGGATACCCAACCAGTTTTTTTGTTAACCTCGGTTGCCCAGGGTATTTGGGAGTTTAGAGCTTGGGGGATAGCCGATCAGTTTTTTTTCTGACCTTGGGCACCTAGGGTATTTGGGAGTTTAGAGCTTGGGAGATAGCTGATCAATTTTTTTGTTGACCTCGGGCGCACAGGGTATTTGGGAATTTAGAGCTTGGTGGAGAGCCATTTCATTTATTTGTCAAAGTAAAACATAGAATCAGATGCCTAGGGAATTTGGGGGCTTACAGCTTGGGGGATAGCTGATCAATTTTTTCGTTGACCTCGGGTGCCCAGGGTATTTGGGGGTTTAGAGCTTGGGGGATAGCTGATCAATTTTTTCGTTGACCTTGGGCGCCCAGGGTATTTGGGGGTTTAGAGCTTGGGGGAAAGCTGATCAGTTTTTTTATTGACCTTGGGCACCTAGGGTAGTTGAGAGTTTAGAGCTTGGGGGATACCCAACCAGTTTTTTTGTTAACCTCGGTTGCCCAGGGTATTTGGGAGTTTAGAGCTTGGGGGATAGCCGATCAGTTTTTTTTCTGACCTTGGGCACCTAGGGTATTTGGGAGTTTAGAGCTTGGGAGATAGCTGATCAATTTTTTTGTTGACCTCGGGCGCACAGGGTATTTGGGAATTTAGAGCTTGGTGGAGAGCCATTTCATTTATTTGTCAAAGTAAAACATAGAATCAGATGCCTAGGGAATTTGGGGGCTTACAGCTTGGGGGATAGCTGATCAATTTTTTCGTTGACCTCGGGCGCACAGGGTATTTGGGAATTTAGAGCTTGGTGGAGAGCCATTTCATTTATTTGTCAAAGTAAAACATAGAATCAGATGCCTAGGGAATTTGGGGGCTTACAGCTTGGGGGATAGCTGATCAATTTTTTCGTTGACCTCGGGTGCCCAGGGTATTTGGGGGTTTAGAGCTTGGGGGATAGCTGATCAATTTTTTCGTTGACCTTGGGCGCCCAGGGTATTTGGGGGTTTAGAGCTTGGGGGAAAGCTGATCAGTTCGTCGTTGACCTCGGGCGCCCAGGGTATTAGGAGGTTTAAAGCTTGGGGGATAGCTGATCAATTTTTTCGTTGACCTTGGGCACCCAGGGTATTAGGGGGTTTAAAGCTTGGGGAATAGCTGATCAATTTTTTTGTTGACCTCGGGCGCACAGGGTATTTGGGAGTTTAGAGCTTATGGGACAGCCATTTCATTTATTTGTCAATGTAAAACATAGAATCAGATGCCTAGGGTATTTGGGGTTTACAGCTTGGTGGATAGCTGATCAATTTTTTCGTTGACCTCGGGCGCCCAGGGTATTTGGGGGTTTAGAGCTTGGGGGATGGCTTAACAATTTTTCCGTTGACCTCGGGCGCTCAGGGTATTTGGGGGTGTAGAGCTTGGGGGATAGCCGATCAGTTTTTTTATTGACCTTGGGCACCTAGGGTATTTGGGAATTTAGAGCTTGGGGGATTGCCGATCAGTTTTTTTATTGACCTTGGGCAACCAGGGTATTTGGGAGTTTAGAGCTTGGGGGATACCCGTCCAGTTTTTTCGTTAACCTCGGGAGCTCAGGGTATTTGGGGGTTTAAAGCTTGGGGGATAGCTGATCAATTTTTATATTGAACTCGGGTGCCCAGGGTATTTTGGTTTTAGAGCTTGGGGGACGGCCATTTCATTTATTTGTCGATGTAAAACATAGAATCAGATGCCCAGGGTATTTAGGAATTTACAGCTTCAGTTTTTCTGTTGACCCTGGGGCCCAGGGTATTTGGAAGTTTAGAGCTTGGGGGACAGCCATTTCATTTATTTATCAAAGTAAAACATAGAATCAGATGCCTAGGGTATTTGGGGGCTTACAGCTTGGGGGATAGCTGATCAATTTTTTTGTTGACCTCGGGCGCCCAGGGTATTTTGGGGCTTAGAGCTTGGGGGAAAGCTGATCAGTTTGTCGTTGACCTCGGGCGCCCGGGGTATTAGGGGGTTTAAAGCTTGGGGGATAGCTGATCAATTTTTTCGTTAACCTCGGAGCCCAGGGTATTTGGGGGTGTAGTGCTTGGGGGATAGCTGATCAATTTTTTTGTTGACCTCGGGCGCACAAGGTATTTGGGAGTTTAGAGCTTATGGGACAGCCATTTCATTTATTTGTCAAAGTAAAACATAGAATCAGATGCCTAGGGTATTTGGGGACTCACAGCTTGGGGGATAGCTGATCAATTTTTTCGTTGACCTCGGGCGCCCAAGGTATTTGGGGGTTTAGAGCTTGGGGGAAAGCTGATCAGTTTGTCGTTGACCTTGGGCAACCAGGGTATTTGGGAGTTTAGAGCTTGGGGGATACCCGACCAGTTTTTTCGTTAACCTCGGGAGCCCAGGGTATTTGGGGGTTTAAAGCTTGGGGGATAGCTGATCAATTTTTATATTGAACTCGGGTGCCCAGGGTATTTTGGTTTTAGAGCTTGGGGGACGGCCATTTCATTTATTTGTCGATGTAAAACATAGAATCTGATGCTTAGGGTATTTGGGGATTTACAGCTTGGGGGATAGCTGATCAATTTTTTCGTTGACCTCGGGCGCCCAGGGTATTTGGGGGTTTGGAGCTTGGGGGATGGCTGAACAATTTTTCCGTTGACCTCGGGAGCCCAGGGTATTTGGGGGTGTAGTGCTTGGGGGAGAGCTGATCAATTTTTTCGTTGACCTCGGGCGCCCAGGGTTTTTGGGGGTGTAGTGCTTGGGGGATAGCTGATCAATTTTTTCGTTAACCTCGGGCGCCCAGGGTATTTGGGAGTTTAGAGCTTGGGGGATAGCCGATCAGTTTTTTTATTGACCTTGGGCACCCCGGGTATTTGGGGGTTGAAAGCTTGGGGGATAGCTGATCAATTTTTTTTGTTGACCTCGGGCGCACAGGGTATTTGGGAATTTAGAGCTTCGGGGACAGCCATTTCATTTATTTGTCAATGTAAAACATAGAATCAGATGCTTAGGGTATTTGGGGGTTTACAGCTTGGGGGATAGCTGATCAATTTTTTCGTTGACCTCGGGCGCCCAGGGTATTTGGGGGTTTGGAGCTTGGGGGATGGCTGAACAATTTTTCCGTTGACCTCGGGAGCCCAGGGTATTTGGGGGTATAGTGCTTGGGGGATAGCTGATCAATTTTTTCGTTGACCTCGGGCGCCCAGGGTATTTGGGGGTTTAGAGCTTGGGGGATAGCCGCTCAGTTTTTTTGTTGAACTCGGGCGCCAGGGTATTGGGGGTTTAGAGCTTGGGGGATAGCATCCAGTTTTTTTGTTGACCTCGGGCGCCCAGGGGATTAGGGGGTTTAGGGCTTGGGGGATAGCTGATCAATTTTTTTGTTGTCCTCGGGCGCACAGGGTATTTAAGAATGAAGAGATTCGGGGACAGCCATTTCATTTAGTTGTCAATGTAAAACATAGAATCAGATGCCTAGGGTATTTGGGGGTTTAGAGCTTGGGGGATAGCTGATCAATTTTTTTGTTGACCTCGGGCGCCCAGGGGATTAGGGGATTTAGAGCTTGGGGGAAGGCTTGAAATTTTTCCGTTGACCTCGAGCGCCCAGGGTATTTGGGAGTTTAGAGCTTGGGGGATAGCCGACCAGTTTTTTTGTTGACCTCGGGCGCCCAGGGGATTAGGGGGTTTAGAGCTTGGGGGAAGGCTTGAAATTTTTCCGTTGACCTCGAGCGCCCAGGGTATTTGGGGTTGTAGTGCTTGGGGGATAGCTGATCAATTTTTTCGTTAACCTCGGGCGACCAGGGTATTTGGGAGTTTAGAGCTTGGGGGATAGCCTCTCAGTTTTTTTGTTGACCTCGGGCGCCAGGGTATTTGGGAGTTTAGAGCTTGGGGGATAGCCGACCAGTTTTTTTGTTGACCTCGGGCGCCCAGGGGATTAGGGGGTTTAGAGCTTGGGGGAAGGCTTGAAATTTTTCCGTTGACCTCGAGCGCCCAGGGTATTTGGGGTTGTAGTGCTTGGGGGATAGCTGATCAATTTTTTCGTTAACCTCGGGCGACCAGGGTATTTGGGAGTTTAGAGCTTGGGGGATAGCCGATCAGTTTTTTTATTGACCCTGGGCACCTAGGGTATTAGGGTGTTTAGAGCTTGGGGGATAGCCGACCAGTTCTTTTGTTGACCTCGGGCGCCCAGGGTATTTGGGGGTTTAGAGCTTGGGGGAAAGCTGATCAGTTTGTCGTTGACCTCGGGCGCCCAGGGTATTAGAAAGTTTAAAGCTTGGGGGATAGCTGATCAATTTTTTTGTTGACCTCGGGTGCACAGGGTATTAGGAAGTTTAGAGCTTGGGGGATAGCCGCTCAGCTTTTTTGTTGACCTTGGGCGCTCAGGGTATTAGGGGGTTTAGAGCTTGGGGGATAGCCGACCAGTTTTTTTGTTGACCTCGGGCGCCCAGGGTATTTAGGGGTTTAGAGCTTGGGGGAAAGCTGATCAGTTTGTCGTTGACCTCGGGCGCCCAGGGTATTAGAAAGTTTAAAGCTTGGGGGATAGCTGATCAATTTTTTTGTTGACCCCCGGTGCACAGGGTATTAGGGAGTTTAGAGCTTGGGGGATAGCCGACCAGTTTTTTTGTTGACCTCGGGCACCCAGGGGATTAGGGGGTTTAGGGCTTGGGGGATAGCTGATCAATTTTTTTGTTGACCTCGGGCGCACATGGTATTTGGGAATTTAGAGCTTCGGGGACAGCCATTTCATTTATTTGTCAATGTAAAACATAGAATCAGATACCTAGGGTATTTGGGGGTTTACAGCTTGGGGGATAGCTGATCAATTTTTTCGTTGATTCAGGCACCCAGGGTATTAGGGGGCTTAGAGCTTGGGGGATAGCCGACCAGTTTTTTTGTTGACCTCGGGCGCCCAGGGGATTAGGGGGTTTAGAGCTTGGGGGATGGCTTAACAATTTTTCCGTTGACCTCGGGCGCCCAGGGTATTTTGGGGTGTAGTGCTTGGGGGATAGCTGATCAATTTTTTCGTTAACCTCGGGCGACCAGGGTATTTGGGAGTTTAGAGCTTGGGGGATAGCCGATCAGTTTTTTTATTGACCCTGGGCACCTAGGGTATTTGGGTGTTTAGAGCTTGGGGGATACCCGACCAGTTTTTTTGTTAATTTCGGGTGCCCAGGGTATTTGGGAGTTTAGAGCTTGGGGGATAGCCGCTCAGTTTTTTTGTTGACCTCGGGCGCCAGGGTATTAGGGAGTTTAGAGCTTTGGGGATAGCCGACCAGTTTTTTTGTTGACCTCGGGCGCCCAGGGGATTAGGGGGTTTAGGGCTTGGGGGATAGCCATTTCATTTTTTTGTCAATGTAAAACATAGAATCAGATGCTTAGGGTATTTGGGGGTTTACAGCTTGGGGGATAGCTGATCAATTTTTTCGTTGACCTCGGGCGCCCAGGGTATTTGGGGGTTTGGAGCTTGGGGGATGGCTTAACAATTTTTCCGTTGACCTCGGGAGCCCAGGGTATTTGGGGGTGTAGTGCTTGGGGGAGAGCTGATCAATTTTTTCGTTGACCTCGGGCGCCCAGGGTATTTGGGGGTTTAGAGCTTGGGGGATAGCCGCTCAGTTTTTTTGTTGACCTCGGGCGCCAGGGTATTAGGGGGTTTAGAGCTTGGGGGATAGCCGTCCAGTTTTTTTGTTGACCTCGGGCGCCCAGGGGATTAGGGGGTTTAGGGCTTGGGGGATAGCTGATCAATTTTTTTGTTGTCCTCGGGCGCACAGGGTATTTAAGAATTTAGAGCTTCGGGGACAGCCATTTCATTTATTTGTCAATGTAAAACATAGAATCAGATGCCTAGGGTATTTGGGGGTTTAGAGCTTGGGGGATAGCTGATCAATTTTTTTGTTGACCTCGGGCGCACAGGGTATTTGGGAATTTAGAGCTTCGGGGACAGCCATTTCATTTATTTGTCAATGTAAAACATAGAATCAGATGCCTAGGGTATTTGGGGGTTTAGAGCTTGGGGGATAGCCGCTCAGTTTTTTTGTTGACCTCGGGCGCCAGGGTATTTGGGAGTTTAGAGCTTGGGGGATAGCCGATCAGTTTTTTTATTGACCCTGGGCACCTAGGGTATTTGGGAGTTTAGAGCGTTGGGGATACCAGACCAGTTTTTTTGTTAATTTCGGGTGCCCAGGGTATTTGGGAGTTTAGAGCTTGGGGGATAGCCGCTCAATTTTTCAGTTGACCTCGGGAGCCCAGGGTATTCGGGGGTGTAGTGCTTGGGGGATAGCTGATCAATTTTTTCGTTGACCTCGGGCGCCCAGGGTATTTGGGGGTGTAGTGCTTGGGGGATAGCTGATCAATTTTTTCGTTAACCTCGGTTGCCCAGGGTATTTGGGAGTTTAGAGCTTGTGGGATAGCTGCTCAGTTTTTTTGTTGACCTCGGGCGACAGGGTATTTGGGAGTTTAGAGCTTGGGGGATAGCCGCTCAATTTTTCCGTTGACCTCGGGAGCCCAGGGTATTCGGGGGTGTAGTGCTTGTGGGATAGCTGATCAATTTTTTCGTTGACCTGGGGCGCCCAGGGTATTTGGGGGTGTAGTGCTTGGGGGATAGCTGATCAATTTTTTCGTTAACCTCGGGCGCCCAGGGTATTTGGGAGTTTAGAGCTTGTGGGATAGCTGCTCAGTTTTTTTGTTGACCTCGGGCGCCAGGGTATTAGGGGGTTTAGAGCTTGGGGGATAGCCGACCAGTTTTTTTGTTGACCTCGGGCGCCCAGGGGATTAGGGGGTTTAGGGCTTGGGGGATAGCTGATAAATTTTTTTATTGACCTCGGGCGCACAGGGTATTTGGGAATTTAGAGCTTCGGGGACAGCCATTTCATTTATTTGTCAATGTAATACATAGAATCAGATGCCTAGGGTATTTGGGGGTTTACAGCTTGGGGGATAGCTGATCAATTTTTTTGTTGACCTCAGGCGCCCAGGGTATTTGGGGGTTTAGAGCTTGGGGGATAGCCGCTCAGTTTTTTTGTTGACCTCGGGGGCCAGGGTATTAGGGGGTTTAGAGCTTAGGGGATAGCCGACCAGTTTTTTTGTTGACCTCGGGCGCCCAGGGGATTAGGGGGTTTAGAGCTTGGGGGATGGCTTAACAATTTTTCCGTTGACCTCGGGCGCCCAGGGTATTTGGGGGTGTAGTGCTTGGGGGATAGCTGATCAATTTTTTCGTTAACCTCGGGCGCCCAGGGTATTTGGGAGTTTAGAGCTTGGGGGATAGCCGATCAGTTTTTTTATTGACCTTGGGCACCCAGGGTATTTGGGGGTTTAAAAATTGGGGGATAGCTGATCGATTTTTTTTGTTGACCTCGGGCGCACAGGGTATTTGGGAGTTTAGAGCTTATGGGACAGCCATTTCATTTATTTGTCAATGTAAAACATAGAATCAGATGCCTAGGGTATTTGGGGATTTACAGCTTGGGGGATAGCTGATCAATTTTTTCGTTGACCTTGGGCGCCCAGGGTATTTGGGGGTTTAGAGCTTGGGGGAAAGCTGATCAGTTTGTCGTTGACCTCGGGCCCCCGGGGTATTGGGGGGTTTAAAGCTTGGGGGATAGCTTAACAATTTTTCCGTTGACCTTGGGCGCCCAGGGTATTTGGGGGTGTAGTGTTTGGGGGATAGCTGATCAATTTTTTCGTTGACCTCGGGCGCCCAGGGTATTTGGGGGTGTAGTGCTTGGGGGATAGCTGATCAATTTTTTGTTAACCTCGGGTGCCCAGGGTATTTGGGAGTTTAGAGCTTGTGGGATAGCTGCTCAGTTTTTTTGTTGACCTCGGGCGCCAGGGTATTAGGGGGTTTAGAGCTTGAAGGATAGCCGACCAGTTTTTTTGTTGACCTCGGGCGCCCAGGGGATTAGGGGGTTTAGGGCTTGGGGGATAGCTGATTAATTTTTCTGTTGACCTCGGGCGCACAGGGTATTTGGGAATTTAGAGCTTGGGGGACAGCCATTTCATTTATTTGTCAATGTAAAACATAGAATCAGATGCCTAGGGTTTTTAGGGGTTTACAGCTTGGGGGTTAGCTGATCAATTTTTTCATTGACCTCGGGCGCCCAGGGTATTTGGGGGTTCAGAGCTTGGGGGATGGCTGAACAATTTTTCCGTTGACCTCGGGCGCCCAGGGTATTTGGGAGTTTAGAGCTTGGGGGATAGCCGATCAGTTTTTTTATTGACCTTGGGCACCCAAGGTATTTGGGGGTTTAAAGCTTGGGGGAAAGCTGATCAATTTTTTTTGTTGACCTCGGGCGCACAGGGTATTTGGGAGTTTAGAGCTTATGGGACAGCCATTTCATTTATTTGTCAATGTAAAACATAGAATCAGATGTCTAGGGTATTTGGGGGTTTACAGCTTGGGGGATAGCTGATCAATTTTTTCGTTGACCTTGGGCGCCCAGGGTATTTTGGTGTTTAGAGCTTGGGGGATGGCTTAACAATTTTTCCGTTGACCTCGGGCGCCCAGGGTATTTGGGATTTTAGAGCTTTTGGGACAGCCATTTCATTTATTTGTCAATGTGAAACATAGAATCAGATGCCTATGGTATTTGGGGGTTTACAGCTTTGTGGATAGCTGATCAATTTTTCCGTATCCTCGGGCGCCCAGGGTATTTGGGAGTTTAGAGCTTGGGGGATAGCCGCTCAGTTTTTTTGTTGACCTCGGGCGCCAGGGTATTAGGGGGTTTAGAGCTTGGGGGATAGCCGGCCAGTTTTTTTGTTGACCTCGGGCGCCCAGGAGATAAGGGGGTTTAGAGCTTGGGGGATGGCTTAACAATTTTTCCGTTGACCTCGGGCGCCCAGGGTATTTGGGGGTGTAGTGCTTGGGGGATAGCTGATCAATTTTTTCGTTAACCTCGGGCGACCAGGGTATTTGGGAGTTTAGAGCTTGGGGGATAGCCAATCAGTTTTTTTATTGACCTTGGGCACCTAGGGTAGTTGAGAGTTTAGAGCTTGGGGGATACCCAACCAGTTTTTTTGTTAACCTCAGTTGCCCAGGGTATTTGGGAGTTTAGAGCTTGGGGGATAGCCGATCAGTTTTTTTTCTGACCTTGGGCACCTAGGGTATTTGGGAGTTTAGAGCTTGGGAGATAGCTGATCAATTTTTTTGTTGACCTCGGGCGCACAGGGTATTTGGGAATTTAGAGCTTGGTGGAGAGCCATTTCATTTATTTGTCAAAGTAAAACATAGAATCAGATGCCTAGGGAATTTGGGGGCTTACAGCTTGGGGGATAGCTGATCAATTTTTTCGTTGACCTCGGGTGCCCAGGGTATTTGGGGGTTTAGAGCTTGGGGGATAGCTGATCAATTTTTTCGTTGACCTTGGGCGCCCAGGGTATTTGGGGGTTTAGAGCTTGGGGGAAAGCTGATCAGTTTTTTTATTGACCTTGGGCACCTAGGGTAGTTGAGAGTTTAGAGCTTGGGGGATACCCAACCAGTTTTTTTGTTAACCTCGGTTGCCCAGGGTATTTGGGAGTTTAGAGCTTGGGGGATAGCCGATCAGTTTTTTTTCTGACCTTGGGCACCTAGGGTATTTGGGAGTTTAGAGCTTGGGAGATAGCTGATCAATTTTTTTGTTGACCTCGGGCGCACAGGGTATTTGGGAATTTAGAGCTTGGTGGAGAGCCATTTCATTTATTTGTCAAAGTAAAACATAGAATCAGATGCCTAGGGAATTTGGGGGCTTACAGCTTGGGGGATAGCTGATCAATTTTTTCGTTGACCTCGGGCGCACAGGGTATTTGGGAATTTAGAGCTTGGTGGAGAGCCATTTCATTTATTTGTCAAAGTAAAACATAGAATCAGATGCCTAGGGAATTTGGGGGCTTACAGCTTGGGGGATAGCTGATCAATTTTTTCGTTGACCTCGGTTGCCCAGGGTATTTGGGGGTTTAGAGCTTGGGGGATAGCTGATCAATTTTTTCGTTGACCTTGGGCGCCCAGGGTATTTGGGGGTTTAGAGCTTGGGGGAAAGCTGATCAGTTCGTCGTTGACCTCGGGCGCCCAGGGTATTAGGAGGTTTAAAGCTTGGGGGATAGCTGATCAATTTTTTCGTTGACCTTGGGCACCCAGGATATTAGGGGGTTTAAAGCTTGGGGAATAGCTGATCAATTTTTTTGTTGACCTCGGGCGCACAGGGTATTTGGGAGTTTAGAGCTTATGGGACAGCCATTTCATTTATTTGTCAATGTAAAACATAGAATCAGATGCCTAGGGTATTTGGGGTTTACAGCTTGGTGGATAGCTGATCAATTTTTTCGTTGACCTCGGGCGCCCAGGGTATTTGGGGGTTTAGAGCTTGGGGGATGGCTTAACAATTTTTCCGTTGACCTCGGGCGCTCAGGGTATTTGGGGGTGTAGAGCTTGGGGGATAGCCGATCAGTTTTTTTATTGACCTTGGGCACCTAGGGTATTTGGGAATTTAGAGCTTGGGGGATTGCCGATCAGTTTTTTTATTGACCTTGGGCAACCAGGGTATTTGGGAGTTTAGAGCTTGGGGGATACCCGTCCAGTTTTTTCGTTAACCTCGGGAGCCCAGGGTATTTGGGGGTTTAAAGCTTGGGGGATAGCTGATCAATTTTTATATTGAACTCGGGTGCCCAGGGTATTTTGGTTTTAGAGCTTGGGGGACGGCCATTTCATTTATTTGTCGATGTAAAACATAGAATCAGATGCCCAGGGTATTTAGGAATTTACAGCTTCAGTTTTTCTGTTGACCCTGGGGCCCAGGGTATTTGGAAGTTTAGAGCTTGGGGGACAGCCATTTCATTTATTTATCAAAGTAAAACATAGAATCAGATGCCTAGGGTATTTGGGGGCTTACAGCTTGGGGGATAGCTGATCAATTTTTTTGTTGACCTCGGGCGCCCAGGGTATTTTGGGGCTTAGAGCTTGGGGGAAAGCTGATCAGTTTGTCGTTGACCTCGGGCGCCCGGGGTATTAGGGGGTTTAAAGCTTGGGGGATAGCTGATCAATTTTTTCGTTAACCTCGGAGCCCAGGGTATTTGGGGGTGTAGTGCTTGGGGGATAGCTGATCAATTTTTTTGTTGACCTCGGGCGCACAAGGTATTTGGGAGTTTAGAGCTTATGGGACAGCCATTTCATTTATTTGTCAAAGTAAAACATAGAATCAGATGCCTAGGGTATTTGGGGACTCACAGCTTGGGGGATAGCTGATCAATTTTTTCGTTAACCTCGGGCGACCAGGGTATTTGGGAGTTTAGAGCTTGGGGGATAGCCAATCAGTTTTTTTATTGACCTTGGGCAACCAGGGTATTTGGGAGTTTAGAGCTTGGGGGATACCCGACCAGTCTTTTCGTTAACCTCGGGAGCCCAGGGTATTTGGGGGTTTAAAGCTTGGGGGATAGCTGATCAATTTTTATATTGAACTCGGGTGCCCAGGGTATTTTGGTTTTAGAGCTTGGGGGACGGCCATTTCATTTATTTGTCGATGTAAAACATAGAATCTGATGCTTAGGGTATTTGGGGATTTACAGCTTGGGGGATAGCTGATCAATTTTTTCGTTGACCTCGGGCGCCCAGGGTATTTGGGGGTTTGGAGCTTGGGGGATGGCTGAACAATTTTTCCGTTGACCTCGGGAGCCCAGGGTATTTGGGGGTGTAGTGCTTGGGGGAGAGCTGATCAATTTTTTCGTTGACCTCGGGCGCCCAGGGTTTTTGGGGGTGTAGTGCTTGGGGGATAGCTGATCAATTTTTTCGTTAACCTCGGGCGCCCAGGGTATTTGGGAGTTTAGAGCTTGGGGGATAGCCGATCAGTTTTTTTATTGACCTTGGGCACCCCGGGTATTTGGGGGTTGAAAGCTTGGGGGATAGCTGATCAATTTTTTTTGTTGACCTCGGGCGCACAGGGTATTTGGGAATTTAGAGCTTCGGGGACAGCCATTTCATTTATTTGTCAATGTAAAACATAGAATCAGATGCTTAGGGTATTTGGGGGTTTACAGCTTGGGGGATAGCTGATCAATTTTTTCGTTGACCTCGGGCGCCCAGGGTATTTGGGGGTTTGGAGCTTGGGGGATGGCTGAACAATTTTTCCGTTGACCTCGGGAGCCCAGGGTATTTGGGGGTATAGTGCTTGGGGGATAGCTGATCAATTTTTTCGTTGACCTCGGGCGCCCAGGGTATTTGGGGGTTTAGAGCTTGGGGGATAGCCGCTCAGTTTTTTTGTTGAACTCGGGCGCCAGGGTATTGGGGGTTTAGAGCTTGGGGGATAGCATCCAGTTTTTTTGTTGACCTCGGGCGCCCAGGGGATTAGGGGGTTTAGGGCTTGGGGGATAGCTGATCAATTTTTTTGTTGTCCTCGGGCGCACAGGGTATTTAAGAATGAAGAGATTCGGGGACAGCCATTTCATTTAGTTGTCAATGTAAAACATAGAATCAGATGCCTAGGGTATTTGGGGGTTTAGAGCTTGGGGGATAGCTGATCAATTTTTTTGTTGACCTCGGGCGCACAGGGTATTTGGGAATTTAGAGCTTCGGGGACAGCCATTTCATTTATTTGTCAATGTCAAACATAGAATCAGATGCCTAGGGTATTTGGGGGTTTAGAGCTTGGGGGATAGCCTCTCAGTTTTTTTGTTGACCTCGGGCGCCAGGGTATTTGGGAGTTTAGAGCTTGGGGGATAGCCGACCAGTTTTTTTGTTGACCTCGGGCGCCCAGGGGATTAGGGGGTTTAGAGCTTGGGGGAAGGCTTGAAATTTTTCCGTTGACCTCGAGCGCCCAGGGTATTTGGGGTTGTAGTGCTTGGGGGATAGCTGATCAATTTTTTCGTTAACCTCGGGCGACCAGGGTATTTGGGAGTTTAGAGCTTGGGGGATAGCCGATCAGTTTTTTTATTGACCCTGGGCACCTAGGGTATTAGGGTGTTTAGAGCTTGGGGGATAGCCGACCAGTTCTTTTGTTGACCTCGGGCGCCCAGGGTATTTGGGGGTTTAGAGCTTGGGGGAAAGCTGATCAGTTTGTCGTTGACCTCGGGCGCCCAGGGTATTAGAAAGTTTAAAGCTTGGGGGATAGCTGATCAATTTTTTTGTTGACCTCGGGTGCACAGGGTATTAGGAAGTTTAGAGCTTGGGGGATAGCCGCTCAGCTTTTTTGTTGACCTTGGGCGCTCAGGGTATTAGGGGGTTTAGAGCTTGGGGGATAGCCGACCAGTTTTTTTGTTGACCTCGGGCGCCCAGGGTATTTAGGGGTTTAGAGCTTGGGGGAAAGCTGATCAGTTTGTCGTTGACCTCGGGCGCCCAGGGTATTAGAAAGTTTAAAGCTTGGGGGATAGCTGATCAATTTTTTTGTTGACCCCCGGTGCACAGGGTATTAGGGAGTTTAGAGCTTGGGGGATAGCCGACCAGTTTTTTTGTTGACCTCGGGCACTCAGGGGATTAGGGGGTTTAGGGCTTGGGGGATAGCTGATCAATTTTTTTGTTGACCTCGGGCGCACATGGTATTTGGGAATTTAGAGCTTCGGGGACAGCCATTTCATTTATTTGTCAATGTAAAACATAGAATCAGATACCTAGGGTATTTGGGGGTTTACAGCTTGGGGGATAGCTGATCAATTTTTTCGTTGATTCAGGCACCCAGGGTATTAGGGGGCTTAGAGCTTGGGGGATAGCCGACCAGTTTTTTTGTTGACCTCGGGCGCCCAGGGGATTAGGGGGTTTAGAGCTTGGGGGATGGCTTAACAATTTTTCCGTTGACCTCGGGCGCCCAGGGTATTTTGGGGTGTAGTGCTTGGGGGATAGCTGATCAATTTTTTCGTTAACCTCGGGCGACCAGGGTATTTGGGAGTTTAGAGCTTGGGGGATAGCCGATCAGTTTTTTTATTGACCCTGGGCACCTAGGGTATTTGGGTGTTTAGAGCTTGGGGGATACCCGACCAGTTTTTTTGTTAATTTCGGGTGCCCAGGGTATTTGGGAGTTTAGAGCTTGGGGGATAGCCGCTCAGTTTTTTTGTTGACCTCGGGCGCCAGGGTATTAGGGAGTTTAGAGCTTTGGGGATAGCCGACCAGTTTTTTTGTTGACCTCGGGCGCCCAGGGGATTAGGGGGTTTAGGGCTTGGGGGATAGCCATTTCATTTTTTTGTCAATGTAAAACATAGAATCAGATGCTTAGGGTATTTGGGGGTTTACAGCTTGGGGGATAGCTGATCAATTTTTTCGTTGACCTCGGGCGCCCAGGGTATTTGGGGGTTTGGAGCTTGGGGGATGGCTTAACAATTTTTCCGTTGACCTCGGGAGCCCAGGGTATTTGGGGGTGTAGTGCTTGGGGGAGAGCTGATCAATTTTTTCGTTGACCTCGGGCGCCCAGGGTATTTGGGGGTTTAGAGCTTGGGGGATAGCCGCTCAGTTTTTTTGTTGACCTCGGGCGCCAGGGTATTAGGGGGTTTAGAGCTTGGGGGATAGCCGTCCAGTTTTTTTGTTGACCTCGGGCGCCCAGGGGATTAGGGGGTTTAGGGCTTGGGGGATAGCTGATCAATTTTTTTGTTGTCCTCGGGCGCACAGGGTATTTAAGAATTTAGAGCTTCGGGGACAGCCATTTCATTTATTTGTCAATGTAAAACATAGAATCAGATGCCTAGGGTATTTGGGGGTTTAGAGCTTGGGGGATAGCTGATCAATTTTTTTGTTGACCTCGGGCGCACAGGGTATTTGGGAATTTAGAGCTTCGGGGACAGCCATTTCATTTATTTGTCAATGTAAAACATAGAATCAGATGCCTAGGGTATTTGGGGGTTTAGAGCTTGGGGGATAGCCGCTCAGTTTTTTTGTTGACCTCGGGCGCCAGGGTATTTGGGAGTTTAGAGCTTGGGGGATAGCCGATCAGTTTTTTTATTGACCCTGGGCACCTAGGGTATTTGGGAGTTTAGAGCGTTGGGGATACCAGACCAGTTTTTTTGTTAATTTCGGGTGCCCAGGGTATTTGGGAGTTTAGAGCTTGGGGGATAGCCGCTCAATTTTTCAGTTGACCTCGGGAGCCCAGGGTATTCGGGGGTGTAGTGCTTGGGGGATAGCTGATCAATTTTTTCGTTGACCTCGGGCGCCCAGGGTATTTGGGGGTGTAGTGCTTGGGGGATAGCTGATCAATTTTTTCGTTAACCTCGGTTGCCCAGGGTATTTGGGAGTTTAGAGCTTGTGGGATAGCTGCTCAGTTTTTTTGTTGACCTCGGGCGACAGGGTATTTGGGAGTTTAGAGCTTGGGGGATAGCCGCTCAATTTTTCCGTTGACCTCGGGAGCCCAGGGTATTCGGGGGTGTAGTGCTTGTGGGATAGCTGATCAATTTTTTCGTTGACCTCGGGCGCCCAGGGTATTTGGGGGTGTAGTGCTTGGGGGATAGCTGATCAATTTTTTCGTTAACCTCGGGCGCCCAGGGTATTTGGGAGTTTAGAGCTTGTGGGATAGCTGCTCAGTTTTTTTGTTGACCTCGGGCGCCAGGGTATTAGGGGGTTTAGAGCTTGGGGGATAGCCGACCAGTTTTTTTGTTGACCTCGGGCGCCCAGGGGATTAGGGGGTTTAGGGCTTGGGGGATAGCTGATAAATTTTTTTATTGACCTCGGGCGCACAGGGTATTTGGGAATTTAGAGCTTCGGGGACAGCCATTTCATTTATTTGTCAATGTAATACATAGAATCAGATGCCTAGGGTATTTGGGGGTTTACAGCTTGGGGGATAGCTGATCAATTTTTTTGTTGACCTCAGGCGCCCAGGGTATTTGGGGGTTTAGAGCTTGGGGGATAGCCGCTCAGTTTTTTTGTTGACCTCGGGGGCCAGGGTATTAGGGGGTTTAGAGCTTAGGGGATAGCCGACCAGTTTTTTTGTTGACCTCGGGCGCCCAGGGGATTAGGGGGTTTAGAGCTTGGGGGATGGCTTAACAATTTTTCCGTTGACCTCGGGCGCCCAGGGTATTTGGGGGTGTAGTGCTTGGGGGATAGCTGATCAATTTTTTCGTTAACCTCGGGCGCCCAGGGTATTTGGGAGTTTAGAGCTTGGGGGATAGCCGATCAGTTTTTTTATTGACCTTGGGCACCCAGGGTATTTGGGGGTTTAAAAATTGGGGGATAGCTGATCGATTTTTTTTGTTGACCTCGGGCGCACAGGGTATTTGGGAGTTTAGAGCTTATGGGACAGCCATTTCATTTATTTGTCAATGTAAAACATAGAATCAGATGCCTAGGGTATTTGGGGATTTACAGCTTGGGGGATAGCTGATCAATTTTTTCGTTGACCTTGGGCGCCCAGGGTATTTGGGGGTTTAGAGCTTGGGGGAAAGCTGATCAGTTTGTCGTTGACCTCGGGCCCCCGGGGTATTGGGGGGTTTAAAGCTTGGGGGATAGCTTAACAATTTTTCCGTTGAGCTTGGGCGCCCAGGGTATTTGGGGGTGTAGTGTTTGGGGGATAGCTGATCAATTTTTTCGTTGACCTCGGGCGCCCAGGGTATTTGGGGGTGTAGTGCTTGGGGGATAGCTGATCAATTTTTTGTTAACCTCGGGTGCCCAGGGTATTTGGGAGTTTAGAGCTTGTGGGATAGCTGCTCAGTTTTTTTGTTGACCTCGGGCGCCAGGGTATTAGGGGGTTTAGAGCTTGAAGGATAGCCGACCAGTTTTTTTGTTGACCTCGGGCGCCCAGGGGATTAGGGGGTTTAGGGCTTGGGGGATAGCTGATTAATTTTTCTGTTGACCTCGGGCGCACAGGGTATTTGGGAATTTAGAGCTTGGGGGACAGCCATTTCATTTATTTGTCAATGTAAAACATAGAATCAGATGCCTAGGGTTTTTAGGGGTTTACAGCTTGGGGGTTAGCTGATCAATTTTTTCATTGACCTCGGGCGCCCAGGGTATTTGGGGGTTCAGAGCTTGGGGGATGGCTGAACAATTTTTCCGTTGACCTCGGGCGCCCAGGGTATTTGGGAGTTTAGAGCTTGGGGGATAGCCGATCAGTTTTTTTATTGACCTTGGGCACCCAAGGTATTTGGGGGTTTAAAGCTTGGGGGAAAGCTGATCAATTTTTTTTGTTGACCTCGGGCGCACAGGGTATTTGGGAGTTTAGAGCTTATGGGACAGCCATTTCATTTATTTGTCAATGTAAAACATAGAATCAGATGTCTAGGGTATTTGGGGGTTTACAGCTTGGGGGATAGCTGATCAATTTTTTCGTTGACCTTGGGCGCCCAGGGTATTTTGGTGTTTAGAGCTTGGGGGATGGCTTAACAATTTTTCCGTTGACCTCGGGCGCCCAGGGTATTTGGGGGTGTAGTGCTTGGGGGATAGCTGATCAATTTTTTCGTTAACCTCGGGCGCCCAGGGTATTTGGGAGTTTAGAGCTTGGGGGATAGCCGATCAGTTTTTTTATTGACCTTGGGCACCTAGGGTATTTGGGAGTTTAGAGCTTGGGGGATACCCGACCAGTTTTTTTGTTAACCTCGGGTGCCCAGGGTATCAGGGGGTTTAGAGCTTGGGGGATAGCCGACCAGTTTTTTTGTTGACCTCGGGCGCCCAGGGGATTAGGGGGTTTAGGGCTTGGGGGATAGCTGATCAATTTTTTTGTTGACCTCGGGAGCCCAGGGTATTTGGGGTTTAAAGCTTGGGGGATAGCTGATCAATTTTTATATTGAACTTGGGCGCCCAGGGTATTTCCGAGTTTAGAGCTTGGGGGAAAGCTGATCAATTTTTTCGTTGACCTCGGGCACCCAGGGTATTTCGGAGCTTAGAGCTTGGTGGAAAGCTGATCAGTTTTTTCGTTGACCTCGGGCGCTCAGGGTATTAGGGGGTTTAGAGCTTGGGGGATAGCCGACCAGTTTTTTTGTTGACCTCGGGCGCCCAGGGGATTAGGGGGTTTAGGGCTTGGGGGATAGCTGATCAATTTTTTTGTTGACCTCGGGCGCATAGGGTATTTTGGAATTTAGAGCTTGGGGGATAGCCATTTCATTTATTTGTCAATGTAAAACATAGAATAAGATGCCTAGGGTATTTGGGGGTTTACAGCTTGGGGGATAGCTGATCAATTTTTTCCTTGACCTCGGGCGCACAGGGTATTTTGGGGTTTAGAGCTTGGGGGAAAGCTGATCAGTTTTTTCGTTGACCTCGGGCGCCCAGGGTATTTGGGGGTGTAGTGCTTGGGGGATAGCTGATCAATTTTTTCGTTAACCTCGGGCGCCCAGGGTATTTGGTAGTTTAGAGCCTGGGGGATACGCGACCAGTTTTTTTGTTGACCTCGGGAGCCCAGGGTATTTGGGGTTTAAAGCTTGGGGGATAGCTGATCAATTTTTATATTGAACGTGGGCGCCCAGGGTATTTCCGAGTTTAGAGCTTGGGGGAAAGCTGATCAATTTTTTCGTTGACCTCGGGCACCCAGGGTATTTCGGAGCTTAGAGCTTGGTGGAAAGCTGATCAGTTTTTTCGTTGACCTCGGGCGCCCAGGGTATTAGGGGGTTTTAAGCTTGGGGGATAGCTGATCAATTTTTTTTTTAACTCTGGCGCCCAGGGAATTTTGGAGTATAAAGCTTGGGGGATGATTAACCAGTCTATTTATGAAATTCAAAATTTTTTTTTTTGGACGTCAGTTTTATTGGGGCGAGGGGGGAGTTGAACCTCAGGACACCCCCAAGCTGGAAGTAGTTGTTGCGCCCTTGCTGATCAGCTCTCTCCTAAGCTCAAAACCCCCAAAACCCTGTGCTCCTGAGTTCAACAAAAGAACTGAGCTATCCCTCAAGCTCTGAATCCCCTAAGACCTTAAGTTACTGAGTCAAATAAGAAAGTTCCAAAATCAAGAGCGCCCAGGGTTTTTCGGTTCAGCAATAATATTTATTTGTAAATGTGAAAATTAGAATCTGAAGCCCATGGTTACGTTGGTTTAGAACTTGGCCGATCATTTATTCATTTATTTGAAAATTGAACTCTGGCGCTCAGGGCATTGTGGGTTTCGAGCTTGGAGGATTATTTATTTATTCAAGGATTGAACTCGAGTGCCTAGGGTATTGTGGGATTTCAGCTTGGGGGATCATTTTTTTATTCAAAAATTGAACTCGGAAGCCCAGGGTTTCGTTTGCTTAGAGCTTGGGGGTTTGTTTGTTTATTTAAAAATTGAACTCGGGTGCCCAGGGTATTATGAGTTTGAAGATTGTAGGATTATTTTTTTATTTAAAAATTGAACTTGGAAGCCCAGGGTTTCGTGGGTTCAGAGTTTGAGGGATTGTTTGTTTATTTAAAAATAGATCTCGGGCGCCCAGGGTATTGTGGGTTTGAAGCTTGGGAGATCATTGATTTATTCAAAAATCGATCTCGGGCGCCTAGGGCATTGTGGGTTTGGAGCTTGGGGGGCAATCAGTTTATTTAATTAAAAAAAAGAAATTTCATTCTCGGGCGCCCACGGTTTCGTGGTTTTAGAGCTTGATGGATTTTTATTTAGTTTATTCGTTAATAGAAAATTTCGTTTTACATGACCAAGGCATTTTTGTATTGGAGCTTGGAGGTTTTTACCTCATTCATTTCGAGGAAAAAGACGCTTCTTAATATACAGGGTGTTGCCGCTAACCTCCTTTTTTGAAATTCATTTCTGAGTTGTCACCTTTTAAAAATGAAACGTTGAGTTGTCACCTTTTTAAATTGCAACGTTGAGTTGCAACCTTTCAAATTTGAAACTTTGAGTAGTCACCTTTTTAATCGAACGTGCCGAGTTGTAACCTTCTTAAACTAAACCGACGTTTTATGCTCGAGATTTTTTACTTATTTTTCAAAATTTCTCTGAGTACTTAAGTTTTCTTGGAAATATCCGTTTCGAAATTTTGATTTTGAATTTTTGAGTTTTTTGTTTCTTTGAGTTTTTGAAACAGACTCTCGGTTTTTTTCAATCTTTGAATTTTTTCGAGAAAATTTGCAAATTTTTTTCACATTTTTTTTCAAATTTTTGAAATTTTTTAAGAATTCTGAGTTGTGAGTATACTGAGGATTGCATGAGTTTTTTTTGAGGAATTTTAGAGCAATTTAAGAAATCTGAAGAGCATGATAAATCTGAAAAATATATGTTTGGTATGAGGATTAATGCATGTGTGCCTGAGGATTGAAGTTGATCGTGAGGTTTGAGTTTACGAGTTGTTTTTGCTAAAGAAGGGAGGAGATGGCGAGAGTGCCATTTTTTTAAATTTTGCAAAACTAACGATCAAACTCATTACTCACAAAGCATTTATTTGCTTTACCTGGACATCAGTCGTAGAGGATCACTGTGTGCTGTAAGCGCTCGATCGGCCTTGACGTACGCCGTGCGGTTATAAATACCGCACATTAAAAATGAAAGGTGTGTGAGCAGTGCATGGTGATTTTTGAAAACTTTTGTCTAAAATTAAAATGAGCTCGTTCTTAAGCTGTGTCAGTACGAGTAAATTTTATTTTGAAAGACCCTGATGAAGTAATTGAATGTTTGTTATATAGATGAACGGAGGTGACAAACCCCAATACACCAGACGAGGCATCATGAGCTGCAGCTGCTGAGATGTGGTGCGCCACAGGACAACTCTCAAGCAGGTTGAGCCAGTCCTTGAGTTGAGTAAAGAGGACATGCTAGCCAACAGCATAATCAGGACAAATATCAAAAGGGTAAATCATCAGGTGTGGCTTAATTTCTGATCCGATGGCCTGGGATCAAGGATGTATAATATTAATTATATTTTACAACCACATGCAAAAGAATTTTTTCTTGTAATTAAAATTGAGTTTGAGTGAGGTAGTGGTACCACACATTGAAAACGAGAGTGAGGCTTAAACATTCAAGTGAGGTAACCTTTGATTACAGAGTAAAAAGGAAAGAATTCAGAGGACACAGAGAAAAATGGAGGAAGTTAATCTGAGCTGAGATACTTGGAGGCAATAGAGGCTGAGTAAAGGCTCATCTCAGCTGCTAATGCAGGGTTAACGGTCACTGGTCAGTCCGACCCAGCCACCTTGACACCGAAAATCGATTGAGGTGGTTCATCCAGGCGAGTGAATTTGCTAAAACTAAACCATCTCCTTGTCCTCAACAACAACAATGTCATTAATTGTTATGACGTCAGCTACGCCATCTGAGCTATCCATAAATACCCCGTTGAGCTCGACGCTAACAGAGCTCAGCTTCTATGAACGAGGAGAATGAATTTGTGTGCACATCGGCTCCGGCACCAAGAACGTGACGAGTACATCGCTCCCGGCACCTAGTCTAAACGGTGAGTCTATTCCAGGCTCTCCTAGTTTTAGGATAGAGTTAGACGAACAGACTTGGAGGTTATGTCAGAACTTGAGGCTACTGAAGGCAAACTTCGAGTATACATCGAGGGTCAAGTCTGATTTTGTCACGATTTTGGATGATGCCACGAAGTTGCAATACGAATTTTTTTTCTTTTTCTATCTTTCGCCTTTTTACCCTGAAACCTTAACCGTAACTCGCTTAACAATAATTCAAATTTGAAGCATGAGTGAGATTCATGTAAATAATCTATGACTGCCTATCACGACCGTGACAATGGGAATAAAAGTATCTCGTTTTTCGTGATTATCAGCTGTGCTGGTCACTTAATAACCGTATGATACTTTAATCGAGAACCGAGTTGAGAGTAAAACAACTATTTTGAGCAATTGTCTTGTAAATCGAGGCAAATGTAAAAATCCCGAGATTTTGTCTGAGTAAGTTTGAAGCAGAGTTGAAAGCTTGATTTGCTAGATAAGTTAGAGCTGAACGACGATCCACATTTATGATTCCATGTAACTAGATTGGGAAATTTTTTGTTTGAGGACGAAGCCAAAAGATAGAGCTCTTTATTTTATCGACAGGCTGGAAGATATTATTAACAAGTATAAAAACTGTCCAGAGACAGTTAAGTTTTCTGAGTTGAACAACAAGCTGTGCTCATCTCTGGAATTTTCAGAGAGCTCACTCAAGTGAACAATACTGTTTCCGTGAAGGACAAAGAGGGATTTGCGGAATATTTTTTTTGGTTCAAAATTGAGGCATCGAAGAATGAGGTTCAAACTGCTATAGTTAAGTTAACACTAAAGGTGAGCACATGAATAAAGCCGTGAGCTGTAAGAAAGTCTACGGCAGGGTTACGGCAGGCTTACGGCCGCTTACTGCTTGCTTACGGCAGCTGACTGGTGGCCGCAAGTGGACGTAAGCGAGCTGTTAGCGGCCGTAAACCTGCCGTAAGCCTGCCGTAGACTTTCTTACAGCTCACGGCTTTATTCATGTGGTCCCCTTAAGGCCAGAGGAAGTTTTGAGTAAAACTCAAGAGCCGTTGCTGTTAGAAGTTTGTAGCCGAGACAAGTGCAGTTTAAACCTACTAAATCAGTGGTACTGCCTAGTCTGTAACAAAATTATGGATCACGAGAGGACGTCTGTTTATTTGAAAGAGGTGAAGAAAATAATAATCATGCTTCTAGAGATAGTCGTGGCGAGGATGAAAGAGATGAGTAGTGCAGATTATCTGCGAACGCCCATCACAACATTGATCGGGCAATTTAAAGTATCTCGAATTTCTCGTGATTATCAGCCGTGCTGGTCACTTGATAACTGTAGGATACTTTAGCTGAAAACCGAGGTGAAGGTAGATTCATAGTTTAGGGAATTATGAGTAAAAATGGTTAAAAATGGTCAGGATAGAGGGTACGAAGGACTTAATTGTTTAAACAAAATGAGGGCGGTCAAACCAAGGTAATGAAACAGAACGACATAAGCAAGAGCAATGTTTCTAGAGGAGGAAGAGTGAGGACAGAGTATTATTGAGGCACTTAATTTTAGTGAAAATGCGAACAGTCAAATGAGTTTTTGTTCGATGCTGATACATGTGCTACCAAGCACATTGTAAACGTAAACATTACATTGTAAAACTTTGAGAAGTTCAGAGGCGAGTTTTTGCGAACAAAAACGAGGCAGCAATTGAAACTTGAATGCGGAAACAAGTTAATTCTTTGAGATTTTATATGCAAGGCATTTTAAAAAAAATTTTGTGATTATCAGCTGTGCTGGTCACTAAATGATTTACTATAGAAAAGCTTTTTGAAAGTTTTGAGGATTCAGATATTTTTGAGGATTTTGCTAAGGCAGAAACCTACTTTTTTAATGACATTTTTAGATGTCTACGATGGAGAAACGAGTATGCGAGGAAGGTAAATTTTTGCCACACTTGGTAATTTTCTCGATCAGTCACAGAATGGAGTTGAGGATCTTGATGAAAATTTCAGGAGGGAGCTTCACAGCTCATTATCGAGTCGTAGAATTCTGAGACTGGGAGGGAGAATGGAGAGAAATCTTCACAAGGTGGGAAAATTGAAAAATGCTTCGATTGAGAGTTAGGTAATTCGTTTCTTGGCATCTTGCTCTGAACACGAGTAACTTTCATATCATGAGTAAACTAGAAGTGTTAATTTGCAATTAAGTAAGCACATTATCCAAGCGAAGCCAGAAAACTAGATGTAATAATCTTAAGGCTAGCGAGGTAATGTCACTCGTTGTGAAAAGTCAAAATATTTAAATTGAGATGCTAGAGTATTTGAGGAAGTTGAAATTGAGGACACTATCAGTGACTGTGAAACTTGCACGTTAACAAAGATAGATTGTTATTAGGCGAGGTTAGAATGAGAGACTGAAGGCATCAAAATTGATTTGCAAGAACTCTGTGGGTTAGACAAAACCTGCTTTGTACCCTAGCGACACCTGTGCAGTCATGAGGTATTAATGATTATTCCAAGTTTGCTAAAACTTATTCTGTAAAGTATAAGAGCGATTCCGGAATTGGTCTTGAGAGATTTGGAGAGTTACGAGTAACCCTGTAGGTGAAAGCAGGAGTGCTTGTTTCATAAGAGCTGACAGAGAAACTGAATTTGAGGGTAAATTCAGAGAGTTGATGATGAGTGAGCAGATAGCGACTTTACACGTAAACACTAAACGCAAAGAACGGCATAGCCGAGAGTTTTATTCAGACTTTGCAGGACGAAAAGTGCTTTAAGGTTAGACCATGGTGACCTATGAGTATGTGGTTTCAGGCAGCTGAGGTAGCTGTTGATATAACAGAACATCACGAGACAGGTTTGAGTTTGAGTTTCCACCAAGAGCAATTAAAGTTGTTTTTGTCTGCTGCAGGACTAATTGCTGTGTTTAATGGCACCTATCCACACAACAATTCATTATCTCCAGAAATGTGAGATTTAATGAAATATTAACATTTGGAGTTTTTAAAGGAAGAGTTGGATCTTGAAGAGGATGAGTTAAAGTTGGTATTGTTAGCCAGTACAAACAAAGATCTAACGTTTTACTATCAGAGAGGAACTGAGTTCGATGAGCGAAAACAATGTGTGAGATTTGGTTGACAGATCTGAGATTGAGAGCGAGTTTCTGAGAGAGTATGAGTTGAGTGAGACATACGCTCCTCTCTCAATACTTGTCGTGGTCCGGGCTGCGCTGTTTGAATATAAGAAACTGAATTACACGCATGTCAGATGGATGTCGAGATAGCCTTCTGAATGATGAGATCGAGGACGACGCCTCCTGATGGATGCTTGTGTGAAGACGTCACGAGAGCAAACGTGGTGTGTGAACTGAGGAAATCTCTGTATGAGTTAAAAACAAGTCCCAGGAGGTAGAGTGAGAAAATTAACGCTGAGATATTGAAACTTGGTTTCAGTCACGACATTAACAAATCTTGTCTGTTTACTTGGGTTTATAAAACTATACTTGCTCTCATCGTACTTTATGTCGATGAAATGCTCATAGAGAGATACATTGAGCAAAAACTAAGTGAGGTTGAGGTGAGTTTGAGTGCTATGTTTAGGATGAAGGACTCTGGAGAACCAGATGTCTTTCTGAAAAACTAAAATCACTTGAGTTTGTGAAAAGAGATTCATGAGTATAACCCTAACAAACTGAATAGGTAAGAACCTTGAGAAGTTCAATCTGAGTGCTTGTACTTCTCATGACACACCAACAATAACGAGGAAATTGAGTAATCATGAGTTGAGGTCTCTTGAGTTAATACAATTTGACGAGTCTAGTAACTCTCAAGTTAAAATAATTCCATTCAGAGGAGCAATAAGCTGATCCAGCCTGAAGCTATTGATGCTGTAAGGCCTGACAACGCCGATACGGTCAATGTGCTTGCAAGATAGCAATTGAACCTTACGGAGAATGACTAGAATTACGTAGAAAGGATTTTCCTTTATTAATCTGCGAGGTATCGAGATCAACCGAGGATTATCTGATTGAGTACTTTTGGAGACATCATCGCAGAGAGAAGCAAACCCTGGTAACAAGATCTTTGAGAGACGCCGAGTATAACGCTGCATCGAAAGGTTCATGCAGCTAAATCATCAGTTTGGACAAGGTACTTCGAGACACAATGATTTGGATATTCTACCCGGTAAAGATCAACAGTGATAATCTGTGCACGGTTGACAGCTCGCAAATAGAGTGATGTTAAACATCATGATAAGAGTATTGAGGTATTAAGGAAAAATTCGAGGTACTGAAAGTTGAAGGGCAACAGAAAAACTTCTGTTTGAGGCTCATGAGAACTTTGTAAAGCAATGCGTTGCTGAGGGTTAATTGATGTTAGTGGAATGAATTAAAAGTTCGACATGGCCGATAACTTTATCAAGCCACTTCACCGAGGCGATTTAAAAGACTTAAATTAAGATTTTTGAATTGAGTGTGTATGAATAAGGATGTACATGAGATGTATACAATAAGTTCATGAGGAACATTTTGATTTATTATGTAACAGGTTCACCTCAGCAGTTAGTTGAGGCGAGACAATTACACCCACATTACAGATAGAAGATCAGCGAGAAAGATTATGAGTGAAATGAGAAAGAAAAACTCTGTTTTGTGATTTTGTGGACTAATGTGATTTGTGATGTTTATTTCATTTACAATTTCAATTTCTAGCTTAAACATTGCATTTTATAATTTACAGCTATTTTGATTTTCCATTGAGAATTTTTGTTTATAATAATTGAGATTGTTTTATTTTGATTTGAGGTAATATAATTGAGGTTGACGGATTTATTATTGTTGAATAATAAATGGAGGGAGTGTTGGCAGTGGATTTATTATCCAACACCGTCAACAGCTCTTATGCTGCAGCAGCAGCAGGAGACTCATAGCGCCTGCGTGGCAGGCGCTCGGTAAGTCCCCAGCCCGCATAGGGCAGTTCGAGTATGGCCGCCTAGGCTAACGCGTGTGTAGGGATCGCTATCCCAGAGAAGAGGTTTTAATAATAAACAAGAGTTTACCGAGACTACCGTAGCTTTATTTGTGTTTCACCCTTACCTCCCCGTGCCTAAATTAGACTGCTGTCAACATATTTTAATTTTGACTCAATATGGACCCACTAGACGGCGTTTTATGAAAAATTATTGATAAATCGGTCAGAAAAGTGCCTTTCACTTTTTTTAAAAATCTAAAAAAATTAGAGCAGCTAATTTTTGTTAAAATACGTCATATATTCATTTTTTGGGGAGGTGTTTGTCTAAGATTTTTTTTAATCGAAAATTTAAGGTTGAAAATTTGAAAAATGACACAAACGGTTTAAATTTGGCGCCAAAAATAATATTAAAGAGTATAGTCCAACTATATTTTTTTTAGAAAATTTTGCCGAAAACCGCATGTCTCTAGCTTTTATAGGTTCTGGGGTATGAATTAAAGTTGAAAAATCACTAAAATTTTCTTTTTTTATGCCCTTTGGTATGATATATATGGGTCATTCCAACATCTTTCAGCAAAATCGTGGGCACGAGGTCAACCGATTTTTCTAATTTTTTAGTATGTTAAATTATAATTATATTTAGGAGCTTTCTCAAAATTTTAGCTCAAAATATGCCATAGATCCTGAATGGCAGCCATTTGAAATAAAAAAATAAGTCTTTTTTGGACTATTTTTAAGCGTTTTATTATCCAAACTTCAAATATTCGCCAAAAATAGAGTTCATATCTGATTTTTATGCTTGACCACGCAAAATTTTCGTTTTTTAGTCAACTTAATAAAAAAAAATTTGTTTTAATTATGATGAACATTTTGATGCAATTGCTGTTACAAACGCTGATACTTATGAATTCGTCGATTTTGACGATTTTGAGTGATATTCAAACGGCTGCCATTTAGTTAATAATAAATTTTTTTTTCTCTGGTTGGTAGCGATCGATTTGTCTATTCAAGACCTTGAATTCCTTTTTTTAACCGATTCAAAATCTTCAAAATTTTCATAGTCTCGGCCTCTCAAAAATTTTGAAAATTGCGAAAAACGCTAAAAATGCGTTTTTTGCTTGAATTGAAACTGATGGCATTTTTTTCTAACAATTTTTTTTTTTCCAAAATTTTGGGAAAAAGTTCTTCATACATAGTATAACAAGTCCTGATAATTTTGGTCAACTTTTTCGGCCATTTTTCAATTGTTTCAAGCAGCTAATTTGTACCATTTTTTTCGTTTTTAACAGTTTTGAGTCGAGAGTTCAAGAGGTTAATAAATATCGACTGACACTATTTACGAAACTGCGAACGAACTTTTTATGATTATATTATTAAAATTTTGCTTGATACCCACTTATTTATTTATAATTCACCTTAGTAACAGTTGACAACTTTGCATTTCATCGGTCAAACAATTTTTTACTTTCATATTAATTAAAAAACAGAGAACGTTTTAAAACTAACAATTTTTTTTTATTAGTTAAATTATTTTGATATGATAAATTAAATTTTGAGTAAGCAAGTATGCACAATTTTTACTTTGAAATTCAGTATCAAAATGGCGCGCGCAATATTTACAAAAGTCTACCAATTGATAATAGTATAAGCAGCGAAAATTTACAGAATATGTTGCTATAAATAAGAACAAAAAAAAAAAGATATTATTTGATGAATTCTCATATAAATCAAGCAAAAAGTTATGTATTAGGAATAAATCTTTAAAAAATAATAGTATTAATAATATTCTTACAAGTAAAATTGTTTTAATTCGTATTGTGACAAAAATTCAAAACATGAGTGCTAGAAAAAATAGAAATTTGCTAGTAACACTTTTAAGAACTTTTTTAATTCATTTTTATACCATAGTAACAGTTTTAAATTCATCGTCTTCTGAGAACAGTTTGAAACGCATTTTTAAGTTATCAAAAGGTTCGATACAATGATACTTCAGAGTACCAGACACTGTTTTTGCAATTTCAAATCGCTTTTCCAATTTTTTTTTATTTCGTGCAACCTCACTGTTTGGAACATAAATGAACCTAAAAATGTAATAATGTAATAAGTAAATCAGTTCGTTTAAAATTAAAAACAGCTTATTACAATATCTAAATTGAAGCATACCTGATTCCTTCAACATTTCTTTTAAGGTAATCACACATTTGTTCAGCATTCAGGATTTCCTCTAGTTGGATTGAAGCTCTTCTTGCCGAACGCTTAGCGACAGCTCCTATTCCATCGCACGAACTTTTGCCGTGCGAAGTACAGAAAAAATTGTATGATTTGAGTTCCAATCCAAAATCTTTTTTGTGATAAAAAAGGTTTATAAAATGATTTCTGTAACAAATTATTTTAAATTTTAATGAGAGTTATTATTATTATTATTATTATTATTATTATTATTATTATTATTATTATTATTATTATTATTATTGATCAAGTTTTTTAATGCAAAACTAAAAAAAATTTTTTTTTAATCAGCTATTTTAAATTTATTGGTAATTTTTCTAGTTTTTGTAAGCTGAATTTTGAAACAGTTTTATTATTTATTGAAAATTTTTTTTTTCATAGACTCATAAGAATAGTTTTTACTATTTTCCCGAGCAACCAATAGAAACGCCGTATTAGACATTTTAAGGAGGCATAGGGTAAAATTATTTCGATAATTTTTCGGTTATTTCCAATTTCGATAATCTTCGACCGCTGATTGGTCGAAGGTTACAATTCAGGATGTATACAGAGGAGATATTAAGAAATAAAGTGTCAAATAAGCACACCAATCTGTTTCGCAAAAATGTAAAATACTGCGTTTTTATGGGTCCAAACTCAGCTGGGAAAAATAATCCAGCCGAATACCCCCTCGTGCTTTAAAATTTTAGAAAATTTTGGAGCACTTGGGGTATTACGACTGAAAATAAATATGTATTTTGATAAGCTTAAGAGTGCTCGATTAAAAATAAAACGTGTATAATTTATAAAAATTTAGCATTAAGTTTTTAATAAAAAAAATACTAAAATGATTGTAGTAAAACCTCGCGAATTGTCTCTCCGAAACGTAAAGCCTCATTCACAATGTGGTTTGTGAGTAAAATAATGCTCAAGATGGATCTAATTAATGTGATATCGACGGCTGTAAGGAAAAAGGGCACTTCAGAAAAATTTACGAAGTAAAAAGTAACAAGAAGGTCCTGCGGCGAATAAAAAAATCCGAAATGGCTGTTTTTAACAATTTTGGGGGAAATTAACCTGCCGCGATAAAAGTAACAACTAAATAAAACAACAAATTCCACATATTATGAGATAACTCGCTAGCTGCGTAAAAAAAAATCCATAAATTAATAACGAATTCGTAATTTATGAGCGGAGAAAAGGATAACACATTATCTTGTAACCACGTGAAGAATAACACCGGAATTTATACTAGCCACGTAAACTGTAACACGGAGCAAGACCAACTGTACAGCGCCTAGGGTAAGGTACCCTAATTCTGCGTATTTTTTGGTTATCAGAACTTTGAACACGTGTAGAATTCTTTAGATTTAATATTTTCTTACACTTTTTTTTTTAAACAAAAGTTGAACTCTCCTCGAACAAAATGAGCCCTTGTAGGAGCTCAAAACATTTATAATCAATTAATAATAATTAATTGAAAAGTAAAAAAAAGTGTCCCCTAATTCTGCATTTTGTTCCCTAATTCTGTGGCCCCAATTCTGCGGACGCATGGCCGCGGTTTTTTTGGTTATGATTCTGCAGAATTAGGGCCACGCGCATTGGATTTGCCTGGTACCTAATTCTGCGGGTATAAATATTTATACGAAAAATTATTGTTATTATTCACAGTTTTCACTCAAAATAATGTTCTTTATAAATAAAAATTAGGAAATAAAAATAATTCAAAGTAATAAAACACTTATAACATCATTTAAAGATCAACTTTAAAAACCGCAGAATTGGGGCGCCCGCAGAATTAGGGTACCTTACCCTAATATTAATTGCTTGAGCGGCAAAAAAAAATAATACTGATGAATATTATATAGTAAAAATTACATTATCATGATCTCAACTTACTTATTTTTGAACTGCTGCGGTGCTCCATCGGAGTTGTACATTAAACTTTTTACAAATGGGAATTCTTGTTTAATTGATTCAAGAACTGCTTTCAAAAATAAATGCACAGCTGCAGCTGTATGATCTTTACCGTCACAAATAATGCAGTAACTAGCAACTTTGATAAGCTTGTCTTTTGGATCTTTGTAGTGCATGGTGACAGTAAATAAAGACGCATGTGTATTATTAAAATAAAAAGCTTGAACTGAATTTTGGCAAATAAATGGGTAATTTTCTGCAAAATCCATAGTTATCAGTGCAGTTTTTTCATCGAATTTTTTTTTGGATTCGGCATAAAATTCTTTCTGTTTATTGGAAATGAAATGATGTTCTGTCATATTCCACACGTCATTTGATAATTCATCTATGATTTCTAGAATAGGTTTTTCAAAATGTATTAACGAGGTTCTTGTGACTTCTTTACCATCCTCATTAATGAATTTTTCAATGCCCCAGTTTGTGTACTTTATAATTTTATCTTTGTTTTCGAGATCGGAGGATAAAAAATCAAAAATAGCTTGTTTATTTGGACACTTTTTACAATTGTGAATCATACAATCTTTATTATCAACGGAACAAACAGCTACACCAAGTAGTTCTCGGTAGTTCATGTAAGGTTTGAGTGCTGATAATTTCAACTTAACATTTTGATGTATGGGGCATATGCATACATTATGAGAACCAGAATTCCCAGCAGAGATGCACTGTTCTGGTTTTAGTTAAAAAAAAAAGCTAAACAAGGAGCTTTTTTAAGATTATTATCTTTTATCCAGTTTTTGTATAAACTTTTGATGTCGTAAAGTAAATATCTTTTTTGTAGCAAAATTCTTTCACCATCTACTTTTACACTTTTCTTCTCTTTTACTCCACTGCAGATAGCGCTATTTAAATCATCTAAATAGTAATTTTTAATACTCTCTCTGATTTCAAAAGAAATTCGATAATAATTTTTCCTGTTGTAAAGTACCTGTAAAGAAATGAAGTTGTGAATTTGAAATTCATTTTTAGTTAAGAAAAAAATATGGATACTATCCAGAACTGAAAATTGAATAAATTTGATTTATGATTATACTACGAAAATCTCTATTGAAAATTAAAAAATGTATGAGCTAAAAAAAAAAAAAAAAACTTAAACAATCATTTGCAATTATGATTAGATAAAAACTTTCTAGATTTTTTTATATGAAAAATAGTTTTTTTTAACTTCAACAATTTTTTAAGAAACAAAACAAAATGATATAAATTGAATAAAAAAGCTATTTACGAAAGTAATTGAGAAAGTTATTATGAAGCAAATTTAATTTAATAATTTTTATTAGAGCGTTAATATTCAGGCACGAAAAATTCATTGACTCTTACCGGATTTTTTCAATTTCTTCATTTCATCAAATTGATGACGAGTACATTTCAATTATAAATTTGCTGTTTTTAAGCTCCAATCGTCTGGAATAAAAGTTAGTAATTCTATTTTTTCATCATAGCTTGTTATATGTAAATTATACTTGTTTTGGATATTTGATATAATTTTAGTAAACCAAGATTTTTCATCGATTATTTTCTTCAGATCAAACTTTGGGAGGTCGACTTGAAGAGCATCTTCAAAAGTTTCTGACGTTTTATTGACCACATTTTGAATAATTTCAACTCCTTTTTCTACGACACGTCGATCATCAAGTTTTTGCCTCTTAAAGGAAGGTATGCTAAAAGTGTCCAGAATAGAATCAAGATTTCTTTTTTTTTGACTGTCTGTTAAAAATTCCGGAGTATTTTTTTCTGTTTCACTCGCTTCTCCAGATAAAACTAAAGGATGTTCTTGATTTTTCAGAAACTTCTTGTGATCAAAAGTATGTGACTTCAGGTTTCGGTCACAGTTAATGCACACTTTTTGACCGTTAATAATACTTTAATTTAATTTTTCGTTCAAATATAAGATTGAATCTTTGTCTAAAGAAAGTAAATCATTTTCAATTTTGGATAGATGACTATCAAATGGGTCACAGCAATATTTAAAATACAAATTATTGTGACTTTCAATATCAATTCGCAATTTTGTAAAGCAGTTTGCGCATATTTTTTGACCGGGTATAATGTCAATACTTAATGAATTTTTCGCATCTTGACAAAAATCCAAGCTTAAACTAATTAAATTCTTGGTTATGTTTTTTGTATGAATTTGCGAAGGATCACAACATTTTTTTTGAAAAGTGGAGTAGTAATTAAAAAAATAATTATAATGATGATCACAAATCCATTTATTTTGAATGTTTTCAATTCCAGGTAATCGTAAGTGAAGAATTTCGACATATTCTTTTGAAAACTCACTAATACTGTGAGCCACTTTTTTTGTAGAAAATGTAGTTAAGTCACAACTATTATCATTCAAAAAATGACCAACACAACAATTAGCTCTTTCATCTTCGTCTGCCATACTTTTATTAAAAAATACGCTGGTTGAACTTCGAGTTAGGAAATATATTTTATCAGTTATCTGTACACTATATAATAACTCACGACAAGAAGAAAAACTAATTTATACCTTATTGTTATTGAAATCAGTTATTGATCAGCAGTAGTCGTTAGTACTCAAAGACAATCTGTAGAGGGCGCTAAAATAGAATCCATGATCGCCAGCGGCCAGTCTGGCCGGGCCAGACATACGATCGCGATTCGACGATATAAAAAATTTTTTTTTGTGTTATAAATATATAACGTAACACGAAGTATATTTTTGCATTGCGTATTTATTTAAAAAGAGTCATTTTAAAATAATATTTCTGTTTTATAAATAGTTAAAAAATAGTTTAAATGCAAAGTTGTCAACTGTTACTAAGGTGAATTATAAATAAACAAGCGGGTATCAAACAAAATTTTAATAATATAATCATAAAAAGTTCGTTCGCAGTTTCGTAAATAGTGTCAGTCGATATTTATTAACCTCTTGAACTCTCGACTCAAAACTGTAAAAAACGAAAAAAATGGTACAAATTAGCTGCTTGAAACAATTGAAAAATGGCCGAAAAAGTTGACCAAAATTATCAGGACTTGTTATACTATGTATGAAGAACTTTTTCCCAAAATTTTGGAAAAAAAAAAAATTGTTAGAAAAAAATGCCATCAGTTTCAATTCAAGCAAAAAACGCATTTTTAGCGTTTTTCGCAATTTTCAAAATTTTTGAGAGGCCGAGACTATGAAAATTTTGAAGATTTTGAATCGGTTAAAAAAAGGAATTCAAGGTCTTGAATAGACAAATCGATCGCTACCAACCAGAGAAAAAAAAATTTATTATTAACTAAATGGCAGCCGTTTGAATATCACTCAAAATCGTCAAAATCGACGAATTCATAAGTATCAGCGTTTGTAACAGCAATTGCATCAAAATGTTCATCATAATTAAAACAAATTTTTTTTTATTAAGTTGACTAAAAAACGAAAATTTTGCGTGGTCAAGCATAAAAATCAGATATGAACTCTATTTTTGGCGAATATTTGAAGTTTGGATAATAAAACGCTTAAAAATAGTCCAAAAAAGACTTATTTTTTTATTTAAAATGGCTGCCATTCAGGATCTATGGCATATTTTGAGCTAAAACTTTGGGAAAGCTCCTAAATATAGTTATACTTTAACATACTAAAAAATTAGAAAAATCAGTTGACATCGTGCCCACGATTTTGCTGAAAGATGTTGGAATGACCCATATATTGTATGGGTTTTCCATGGGGACCGATTCGACTATCTTACTCGGCTATATTCTTTGAGTAAAAAAGGGGCATTTTTTTGTATTATTTCTATGTTTTATGAATTTGTTACAATACATATTGAATAAAAGTATATGAAAAGATGTATCAACGCAAACAAGAGCAAAAAAGGCATCTTTTCATGAAAAAAAAATGGTGGTTTACGCGCCAAATTTTCAAGTTTTGACTGGTTTTTTAACGAACTGTCTCGATTTTTTTCCTTTAAAGTGAATTAAATCGATTTTAAACGCATAAATCGAATATAGACCAGAGAAAATAAAAGATGCATTTTTTTGAGTTCTTTCAGAAAATATATATTTTGTTATACTTTTAAGCTAAAACGGCAATGAAAAGTCCAAAAAACCACATTTTTTTCAAAATTTTGAGGTTATGGACGATTTACGTGCAGTAAAACTTTTTAAAATTGTGTTAATAAAATTTTCTCTAAAAAGTACAACTAAAGACAAAAATTTTGCGCCAAACCTGGTGCCGACCGGATGATTAGAGACCGAGTTATGATTTTTTGAAAAAAAAAATTTTCAACTCGGAAGATTAAATGCTTTTTAAATCTGGTTGGGACATCGACTCCCTTGACCAAAACACCCTTAAAAGTTGAGTTTTGAATGACTCAAAAACATACTAAAATTTCAGACCTAGACCAAGTCGGATATTCGAGAAATAAACGAAAAACTACCTGAAATTGTGGTTTTCCATGTATTTTAAATGGGACACAAAAGTCTCTGCGCATGCGCAGTAAATCCGCCAACCAAAAAACTAACTGTGAGGTGTTTTTGAAGGTCTTAAAAGGCACCTAAATCCAAAATTTCAGCCAATTTGGTGAGGATCAGATTTTGGTGATTATGCATGAGGTCCTTTTACTTTAAATGATTTGATCAAGGAAACTAAACTCAATTAATCAATAATAATTAATTTTTTAATAATTTAGCTTGAGAAGTAAAAAATAGAGATCAATGTCTATCATTTACATTGGCTATCTACCTCATTTTGAGCAAGATAATTTTTTTAGTGCATTCGTGATGCGAGGTTGGTACTAAAAAAATTTTAGGCTGACGGTCAAATTTCGATTGGCAGTTCAAACCTTGGAACGATATGGTGTCCGGCTGGTGTACCTCCTGGGTGGTGTGGAAATCTGCATAATTAAAGTAAAAAACATATTTCATTTCATATAATAGTTTAATTTATTTGATTTATAAATATTTAATAAATAATTCATTTATACCTCAAGTAAATACTTAGTATATATTTTGTATATATAGGGGGTTGGGGAGCAAAGTGAGCAGGGTTGTACCCCCCCCCCCCCCTAGTATATATATATATAACAAAAATATTCCTAAAAAAATGTTTTCGAAAATTTATTGGAGCAGCTGCCTCGACAGTTGTTTAAGCCGCTGAATGGGTGTTTCAATTTGGCAGCTGTCTAGGCCGCTGCTTCCTTTTATCCGGGTAATTTTTGTCTTATTAGTTTAAAAAAAACTAAAGTTTTTGATATTAATTTAAACAAAAAAACTTTTGCGAGCATTGGGATTTTCAAACTTTTGTTTTAAAAATTTACCTTTAAAAAGTCATGAAATTGCTTTGACCATCGCGATATTATTTATTCTCGAAGTAAATATCAAACTGAATAAAAAAAATGAAATAATTCTATTAAAAAAAAGTCAATTATTAAAGTTGAAGAATATGTTACAAAATATTTCACAAATAAAACGCATTTAAGGATAGGGTAAAAATGAATATCAACCAAAAGAAAAAAAGTTATAATATAGACTCTCTTAACAAACTTAAACAAATGTTGCCGATCTGAACCTTAATCGACTTGCCCGACAGGCAATTCAAGTCTGGCTGCACGCTCTTATGCCCTGGCCCCGTATACAGTCAGCCCGTTCACAGCGCGTACGGGGTGAAACGCGGCTAGAGCCTGGCAGCCCCATCGTGCTTGGAGCACTATTCCTCGTTCTACAAAAAAGCAAAAACAAAAATCGAAAAAAGGACTACGCTTTTGCAAAAAGTAGCAACAAGTGCGGTACAAAGTCCTTTTTTCGATTTTTGTTTGTTTTTTTTTTCTTCACTGCCGTCGAGCATGAGGCTAGTAGCTGGCTACGTCTTCACCAAAAATGCGGCACTGCACATACTGATCAGTGCTACTGATATGTACAAATCAGTAAAAGTAAGATCCTATTGTAACTTTGTTTCATTTCTAACCTTATTTCTTCATTCAAAAAAATTTCAGTAAAGAATTTATCTTTAATTATAACAACTTATTAAGCATCAGAATCCATCTAAAGTAAAAAAAAAAAAAAAAACAAACAAACAAAATTAAATTTCCTAACCTCAAACATAAATTTTCTTAAAACATTTTTTTATATAAATACGATTAATTACCGTTTAAATGTGTAATCAACGATTTATTATTAATACTTAACTTTGTTGAAAATATTTAAGTCAAGTGTCCCCTACCCCTAAAATCCAGCTGGAAATCCAGCCGTCATATTGGAACCGAAATCCAGCTGGATAGTCAGCTGGAAATCCAGCTGGATTAGAAAAAAAAAAAAAATTTCGTCAATTTTGCTTATAATCGAGTTATTATTCATTTTTCAATAATTTCGAAATTTTGAAATTAGTTTTTTTTCAAAATTTTCCAGCTGGATTTATCCAGCCGGATTTATCCAGATGGATTTCCAGCTGGATTTCTAGCTGGACAAATCCGGCCAGACAAATCCAGCTGGAAAATTAAAAAAAAAAACTAAGTTCAATTTTTTCAAAATAATAACTCGATTTTAAGCATTATTAACTAAAATTTTTTTTTTTTAATCCAGCTGGAAATCCAGCTGACATATTGGAACCGAAATCCAGCTGGAAATCCAGCTGGATCTTAGGAGTAGGGTCAACACAAGCCGATTACAATAAGAAGTGACGTAAACAAGCACATACAACTCCTACGCATATAGTTGTATATATAGCAGCAAGCTGGGGTGCTCGGACTGGCCCAGACTCGCGCCGCGTTTCATTTTTATTTTTTTCACGTTCCCTCTAAGAGGTTCAGCCCGGCCGGGCCCCGTACTCGCAAGAAGGCAGGCATGGTTGTAAACTCGAGTCGAGAATCCAATATCGAGTAACTCGAGTCGAGTCGAGTCAAGTCTAGTCTACGCACAGCAGCTTATGCTTGTAACCGCATACGCACAAGAAGTTTTTATAACAGAAGGGTGAAAAAATATTTCGGAAGAAGTTTGGACTCCGGAAGGGTCAGGGCGGACACCTGGTGCACCTGGTGATACTTACGCCTTGGAGATGATTTCCCCAGGAAGTTTGGACTCCAGAGGGGTCAGGGTTGACATTTGGTGCACCTGGTGATACTGACGCCTTGGAGATGAATTCCCCAGGAACTAAGGATTTCGGAGGGGTCAGGGTGGACACTCGGTGCACCTGGTGATACTGACGCCTTGGAGATGAATTCCCCAGGAATTAAGGACTTCAGAGGGGTCAGGGCGGACACCTGGTGCACCTGGTGATACTTACGCCTTGGAGATGATTTCTTCGGGAAGTTTCGACTCCAAATGGGCCAGGGTGGACACCTGGTGCAACTGGTAACCTTTAGCTGGCACCGTGGGTTTATAGATCTAATATATGGGATTATTCTAATATACAGTGGGGTACTATAGTACCCCACTGTCTTCTTTACCTATCTTCGGTACCTAAAATTTCGTAAACCGGGTTTATAGCGACATCTACCTACACTTGAGGGATGAGGCTTGCCTTTCCCGCCATAATTAGTGCTCGATGACCGTTAGTCTGCACGTAGCAGTTGTCGAAAGCGGTTTGGGGTACTGCAGGACCCCACGGTGCCATCAACGTTGATACAAGTAAAATTGGAGCATTTTTTTTTTCTTTTATTAATGCGTTAAAACACGTTTGAAAGGTAAGTAATTATTAAATCAGTCACTAAAAAATTTTTTTTCTCGATGCCATGGGTCCTACGACGTTTTATGTATATTCTCAGCATGGCGTATAATTTGCGGCCACGACTTTTGCGAGAGCACTTACTAGAAGTTAACAACAATGATGAAGAAGTTGAAAGCGATGGTCAGGATGAACCGTCTTGCTCTGAATATTCTTCAGAAGAATCTTCTGAAGAAGAAGGAGAAATGGACGTCGATATGGAAGTCCCGAGTGAGAATCAACGGCTTTTGCAGAGTCGAGAAAATCCACAGCGTGGTCGCCCGTCATCAAAACTTTATGGAAAAAATGGTTTCCAGTGGAATGTAAAATGTCCTTCTCGTAGATCAGGTAAGCAGCACACCAGGGGTTTTTTTCATATGCGCGCTGGGATTGAGCGCTTCTCTCTGTCTCTTTTTCTCTTTTTCTCTCTCTGTTTTTCTCTTTTGCTTGCACGCGTATTTTTGTAAAATGTTCACAAACTAACTTCAAGTTTTTTTTCTCGTTATAAAATTTATTCAGCCGAAATAATTTAAATATTATGAATTTTTATTTACAACAATTTTATTACTATAAAATTTTTATTATTTTTTTCGCCTTTTACAGACAGGCAGTCAGATATTTTACCAGAAATAAAACCTGGTCCGGCCGGTAACGCTGCCGATGCAAAAACAATTATTGATTTTTGGAATTGTTTATTTACCGATGAAATGATAAATTTAATAGTTGATAATACCAATTTAAAAATAGAAGAGGAAAGCTTACATTATGTGGTTGAGGAACGACAACAATCGTGGCATTATCACACTGATCCAGTTGAAGTAAAAGCTTTCATTGGAATTTTATATTACTCTGGTTTATGGAAATCGGTTGATGTTGATGTGAACAGATTATGCGACAAAACTAATGGCTTATCTATGTATCGTAGTGCTTTTTCAAGGCACAGATTTACGTTTTCATCAACGTGTTTGCGCTTTGACAATGCAGATGAAAGAGAACAAGATGATAGATTTGCTCCTATCCGAAATTTATGGAACATGTTCATCGGAAACTGCGAAAAGAATTACACTCCAAGTCGTCAATGCACCGTGGACGAGCAGTTGTTAAGTTTCAGAGGACGTTGTAAATTTAGAGTTTACATGAAAGATAAGCCCGATAGATATGGCCTCAAAATTATAAGTTTGAATGACTCTCAAACAGCTTATATGGTAAATATGAATAAGTTTTTATTTTTTAATTTATGAAACCAATACTGGAAAAAAAAAAAAAAAAAAAAAACTAAATTTTATTTTTATTACAGATTAATGCTATTCCTTACTTAGGAAAGAATACTGAAATCTTGGAAGATAATGAAAGTGTTCCTGAATACTATTTTAGACTGGTAACTGTGCCAATTTACAACACTAACCGTGAAGTGACTTCATGGTTGTAAACTCGAGTCGAGAATCCAATATCGAGTAACTCGAGTCGAGTCGAGTCAAGTCTAGTCGACGCACAGCAGTTTATGCTTGTAACCTGCATACGCACAAGAAGTTTTTATAACAGAAGGGTGAAAAAATATTTCGGAGGAAGTTTGGACTCCGGAGGGGTCAGGGCGGACATCTGGTGCACCTGGTGATACTTACGCCTTGGAGATGATTTCCCCAGGAAGTTTAGACACCAAAGGGACCAGGGTGGACACCTGGTGCAACTGGTATTAATTACGCCTTGGAGATGATTTCCCCAAGAAGTTTGGACTTCGGAGGAGTCAGGGCGGACACCTGGTGCACCTGGTGATACTTACGCCTTGGAGATGATTTCCCCAGGAAGTTTGGACTCCGGAGGGGCCAAAGTGGACACTCGGTGCACCTGGTGATACTTACGCCTTGGAGACGATTCCCCCAGGAAGTATTGACTCCGAAGGGGCCAGGGTGTACACCTGGTGCAATTGGTATCAATTATGCTTTGGAAATGATTTCCCTAGGAAGTTAGGACTTCGCAATGGTCAGGGCAGACACCTGGTGCACCTAATGATACTTACGTTTTGGAGATGATTTCCCCAGGAAGTTTTGACTTCGGAGGGTCAGAGCAAGCACTTGGTGCACCTGGTGATACTTACGCCTTGGAGATGATTTCCCCAGGAAGTTTGGACTCCGGAGGGGCCAAAGTGGACACTCGGTGCACCTGGTGATACTTACGCCTTGGAGACGATTCCCCCAGGAAGTATTGACTCCGAAGGGGCCAGGCTGTACACCTGGTGCAATTGGTATCAATTATGCTTTGGAAATGATTTTCCTAGGAAGTTAGGACTTCGCAATGGCAGTGGTTAGAAAAAAATGCCGCCAGGGGCGCTACTGGCAAGACCCTCCTTGTAAAATTCGGTAAATTAGTGCAGAGAGTGTCTGACTCCAAAATATCAGCTGCTAATTGCCATATGATTTTTTTTTGAGCGTCGTTAGCAATCGAAAATAAGAGCAGAACAGATTTTATAAGTATAAATTTAAGATAAAATAAAATGAGGACCTGCTCGGTGTTTTATTGTAAAAACAGAGTAAGATTTGAGTTTCCTACAAACCAGATTATTAAAAATAAGTGGTTAGAAAGTATTAGACAGCCGAGTTTAAAACCAAAAAAAGGACAGGGACTTTGCGCGAATCATTTTAAAAAGGAGGATTTTCGCACAAAAAATTTCTCTTACGGTCAGTATTTATCACTCCTAAATATTTTAAATTATAAATATAAGAATAGCATAGTAATTTCAATTAAAAATTAAAAATGATCACTAAAATTAAGTTTTCTTTAAATTGTTTGTAGGTTACGATCTCATAAAAGTGTACCTGAAAAATGATGTCTGTCCTTCGGTATTTACTTGGAGCAAAAAAAAAGATCAAGTACATGATGTTAAAAATAGTCTCAAAGAATCTCCTGTGGATAATAATATAAAATGTGATAGCCTCTCAAGTGTCTCTAGTGTGTGTGATTTTGTACAAGATATAGAATTTGATGGTTCTGTGAATAATGATATAAATCTTTTGAGTGACAACAATAGTATGCACAGTAATGATGAAGAAAGAAGTATCATAAACAATTCTGACATACGTAACAAAAAAAGACACAGAAACTACAGCTCAGATACTCAGTCAGATTTAGTAAGCTTAAATATTGATTTTCAAGAAGAGGTCATTGAGACTCCCATCGTTGAAGAAGAAATTGTTACTGCTAAAGCTGAAGGTGAACCACTCCAAGAAGAAAATATACCTTGTGAAATAACAAAAACACCATATAGAATAGAATGTTTTGTGAATAATCCTAAAGCTGTGTTGGAATTTACAGGTCTAGAAAGCTATCATAAGTTCATGACAGCTTTTACAAGTCTTGGTTTATATCAAAATTTTGGTGAAGTCCAGTATGTTTCAAATAACGGATTTGGTAAATTATCTTTGGAAAATCAATTTTTTGTAACTCTATGGAAATTGAGGAAAAACGCCACAGACTTTGAATTAGCAGTACACTTTGGAATTCATGAAAAACAAGTTAGCAACATTTGCAGGTCATGGATCTTATTTTTAAATAAACAGTGGTCTAGAATTGATATTTGGCCATGCAAGGAACTCATTCAGTTTTATATACCGCAAAGTTTCAAGAGAGATTTTCCTAAAACTAGGGTTATTATTGATGGCACAGAGCTGAAAATTCATCGAAATAAGAACCCCATGATTCAACAGTCCAGTTTTAGCACTTACAAAAATGATAGCACTTTGAAAGCAGTTGTTGGATCTTCACCCAGTGGACTCTTTACTTTCCTTAGTGAATTGTATGGTGGCTCAACCAGTGACCGCCAAGTCATGGAAAGAAATGATTTACAGTTAAAGTGCCAAGCAGGTGACGTTGTCATGGCTGACAAGGGATTTGCAGTACAAGATATTTTTGCTCCTCATGACATTACTGTTACAATTCCTCATTTTGTGAAGAAAGGATACTTACCACCAAATCATTTAAGAGCTGATAGAAAGTTTTCCAAATACCGTATTCACATTGAGCGTATGATTGGTCTGTTAAAAACATACAGAATACTGTACACTAAAATAAGACACAATTATGTTCATTTAGCTGAAGAAATTGTTGGAATTTGTGTTATGCTTTGCAACTTTAAGGAAAATATAATGTCAAATAAATAATAAGTGCAGTGTAGTGTATTATACTATAGTATAAAAATTAAATTGAAGATGTAAATATTATTATAAAAAAGTGTAATAAAGAAGCCAGATGGGTAATACTTTATTTAAGTAATTTTTATTTACTTCAATATTATGCATGCATAACATCATTTTACTCTAAACATATAGTTTTTTGGTTAACAGCTTTTGAAACTAATAAAATTTAGTATAACAGAATTAACTTAACCTAAATTTACTTTGAAAATAAAAATATAATCATAAAATTTATACTGAGTGAGACATATTTAACTTTGCCTTAGCTTAGATTTAATATATTAAATATATTTTTTATAAGAAACTAAATAATATTTAACAAAGTTACTTTACAATAATTGACCAGTAATAATTTCATAAGTAATTTTTTTTCTAAAGTAGCTCATTTCTTGTTGATTAAAATTCAATATTTTGTTAGCACTATAATATTCAGCGAGTACACACAAGAAAACCCCACAGTCACTGCCATTGTGTTGCTTAGGATTATCAGTTACATTTGTAAAAGCCCAGTTAGTTAAATCTAAGGTTGACTTTTTTTTTTCAAAATGTTCATCCTGGAGATATTTTTTTAGTGTCATTAAACATTTAGTATTTGGACTACTGTTGCTATCGTAGTAACAAATAGAGCTCTTTCTAAAATCAACAATAGCCATACACCAGTGTGCATCTAAATGTATTGGAATCAGTACTATCTCCTTTGAGAACAAGTCAACGTGTTTGGTCCATGTCTTGACTGATCCTTGGCCACCAGAAGCAACTTTGTCGTAGAAGAAAGTGTTCATCGTATAAACTTTTGACAGATCACTAGATTCAGCTCTTCGGCTTATGAGGTTTAAATAAAAATTGATCACTTGATCATTCAGCCAATTCAGATCAGATAAGGTCTGCAAATCTGCTCTTCTCATAGTTATTCCTAAACCTTCCACTAAAACATCATTACTTGGACCATGTAAAGCAAAATTAACTAGATCCATCATATCCTGACTTAAAGAAGGTAAAGTGGCATATTTTTTTACTAATTTAACAGAACTCTTTAAGTTTGGTGAAACAATTTGTAATTTATTTTTCAGCTTTAAGCTTTGCAGTTTACTTGGAGGAGTCAAGGTCTTGTTCGGGCAAGATGACCCATCTTCGACAAAAGCTGTACATCCTGAGTCAATCTTATCGACAAACTGATTTGAAGCAAATGAAAAAGGTAGCTTCCTTTTTAAATTATTATTTTCTTTTGAGAATACTTGACTTTTTGGTTTCAAAACTGCATTGATATTTTCTTTTCCAGGATAGACTTGCTTGGTTAGCATTGTTGTAGATAATTCTGTTGGACTATTCCTCTTTAAAGCTTCAGCTTTGGCATCTTCAAAAATTTCCAGCATACTCTTATCTTCCAACTGACTTTTTTTGGTCAAAAATATATTTTGGTAATCTTTGAAGAAGTATTTGTTTAGTATTGCTGGTTTCATGTACACAAAAAAAAAAGTTCTCAATTTTTTTAGCATTTCCATAATAAAAGTATTGTCTCTGTAAACATTTATTACTTTGAGACCTTTAAAAGTAAATACTATGAAAAAGCAATGACACCGTTTGGTAACCATCATCTCCCCTTGTACCTGGAAGTAGTAACAGTGATTTTCATCTAAAGCAAGTTCATTCTTGCTGTTTCTGTAGAGATAAGGCACATTGTGTTCATCAGCAATTTCATCTTTAACACTGTAGGGACATTTAATCCCCACCACAGAATTTCTGCCCAGAAGTCCATCAGGGCTGCTACCTATATATGGGTGATGTCTCATTATAAAGAGACCACACTTTAAAACAGAATATTTATTTTCCAGGTATTCTTTTTCAAATTGTTCCAATGCAACTTTCTCATATATGCTGCCATGAACAGTTTCTTTACTTCTGAATGGTTTTGGGTCTAAACAAGATTTTAGAAAGCTTTCAGCTTTTTTTTCATCACTAATTGCACAAATGTCTTTAAACTTACTAGAAGTTAATCTTACATTTCTGTACATGTGCCATTTTTTATCCTTACTCTCACTCTGTAGAACACTTGTAGCCTCAATTCTTTCTAATTCTTCTTGCGATACATCAATAAGACTCAAGCTTTTTAGTATCTCATACTCTGTGTTATGCTGTAGGTATTGATGATCATTCAACAAGCCATACGGATTCGAAGGATATGTAGCTGCCTTAATGGACATTTTATTGTCAAAGCCTCTGCTTTTTATAACATTTAAAAAATACTGCTGATACTGTTTATCACTTTTACTGTTCACATCAGCACCTGGAGTAGTATTTACATTTTTTCTTCTTGACATCTGTCTAGCTTTCACAGGAGATCCAAAATATGGCTTTGATGGTTGATGAAAACATTGTAATTTTTGTGTTGTAGTTTCATATAAAATGATGGGATTATTTTTAGAAGCATCGATCATAGCAAGTATTGTTACAATAACATGCTTGCAGTGTGCACTTCTATTTGTACCAGCCGTACACTCACAAGAGCACTCTTGAATCTCTCCATCGGCCATGAAAGTGATGTCAACAAGATATTTCAACGACTTTTTCATCTCGGCTTTGCATAAACCTTTTACATAGTATAGATTACCTACATAAATTACTTTTATTAAGTCTAATGTGCCTTATATGTTAAAAAAAATTTCAACTCTCTTACCATGTATACAATATTTAAGATAACAAAGAAACTGATTTTGATACATCTGTTTTCCTGTATCAATCTCCTGCTCAAACAAACTCAGATACCCAGTTAAATGGTCTTGAGTAACTGAAGGAATATTTGGACTATCTAGGTTTATATCTTTGTAAAGTTCAGGGGCTGGTGTTTTCAATAAATCAGGTAAGTATTCACAGTTTTCTAAATTCCCAAAGTTATTATTTTTGTCATAAGTGCACAATCTAGAATTAATTAAGTAAATTTTTGATGAGTATTAAACTAATTTCATACAAAAATTAAAATATTTTGAATTTTTTTTTTTTTATGCTAGCTGTTTGTTATTGTTTTTAACCTGTCGATTAATTCTGCTTTTCTAAGTCCCGTAATTCGGGCATTTCTTTTTTTACACTCTTCCCGCAATTGGGGTACAGTCATACACCCTAACTTTTCTCTAAGGTCTTCTTCTTTCATTTTTATTAAAATTAAAAACTTATTCTATTTTAAAAAGCGCGACTCGACATTTCAAAACTTACAAATCTGCATTGTCGGCTGTGGGTAAGTACTAGGAGCTTGCAGCTCGCGCAGACGCTCATACTAACTTACCGAATTTGAGAAGGAGGGTCTTGCCAGTAGCGCCCCTAGCGGCATTTTTTTCTAACCACTGCCATGGTCAGGGCAGACACCTGGTGCACCTAATGATACTTACGCCTTGGAGATGATTTCCCCAGGAAGTTTTGACTTCGGAGGGTCAGAGCAAGCACTTGGTGCACCTGGTGATACTTACGCCTTGGAGATGATTTCCCCAGGAAGTTTGGACTCCGGAGGGGCCAGGATGGACACTCGGGGCACCTGGTGATACTTACGCCTTGAAGATGATTTCGTCAGGAAGTTAGGACTCTGGGGAGGGGGGGGGGTCAGGGCGGACACCAGGTGCACCTGGTGATACTTACGCCTCGAAAATGATTTTCTCGGGAACTTTTGATCCCAGTGGGTTCACATCATCAAGTTGACGATTAGGATAGCATCTTCAGAGTGTAGTCATTACCGGTCACACCAAGTATTTTCTCAGACTCCTACGGAGTTAAAATTTCCTGAAAAAACATCTCAAGTCGTAAATATCACCAGGTGCACCAGGTGTCCACCCTGACCCCTCCGAACTCCTAACTCCCTAGGGAAATCCTCTCCAAGTCGTAAGAATCACCAGATGCACCAGGTGTCCGCCCTGACCCCTCCGAAGTCCAAACTCCCTGGGGAAATCATCTCCAAGGGGTAATTAATACGAGTTGCACCAGGTGTCCACCCTGGCCCATTTGGAGTCAAAACTTCCCAAAGATATCGTCTCTAAGGCGTAAGTATCACCAGGTGCACCAGGTGTCCGCCCTGACCCCTCCGGAGTCCATAGTTCCTGGGGAACTCATCTCCAAGTCGTCAGTATCACCAGGTGCACCGAGTGTCCACCCTGACCCTTCCGGAGTCCAAACTTTCCTGGGGAAATCATCTCCAAGGCGTCAGTATCACTAGGTGCACCGAGTGTCCACCCTGGCCCCTCCGGAGTCCAAACTTCCTGGGGAAATCATCTCCAAGGCGCAAGTATCACCAGGTGCACCAGGTGTTTGCCCTGACTCTCTGAAGTCAAAACTTCCTAGGGAAGATCATCTCCAAGGCGTCAGTATCACCAGGTGCACGAGGTGTCCGCCCTGAACCTTCCGAAGTCCTAACTTCCTGGGGAAATCCTTTCCAAGGCGTAATTAATACCAGTTGCACCAGGTGTCCACCCTGGCCCCTTTGGAGTCCAAACTCCCTGGAGAAATTTTCTCCACGGCGTAAGTATCACCAGGTGCACCGAGTGTCCACTTTGGCCCCTCCGGAGTCCAAACTTCCTGGGGAAATCATCTCCAAGGCGTAAGTATCACCAGGTGCACCAGGTGTCCGCCCTGACTCCTCCGAAGTCTAAACTTCCTTGGGAAACCATCTCCAAGGCGTAATTAATACCAGTTGCACCAGGTGTCCACCCTGGTCCCTTGGGAATCTAAACTTCCTGGGGAAATCATCTCCAAGGCGTAAGTATCACCAGGTGCACCAGGTGTCCGCCCTGACCCCTCCGGAGTCCAAACTTCCTCCGAAATATTTTTTCACCCTTCTGTTATAAAAACTTCTTGTGCGTATGCAGGTTACAAGCATAAGCTGCTGTGCGCAGACTAGACTTGACTCGACTCGACTCGAGTTACTCGATATTGGATTCTTGACTCGAGTTTACAACTGTGACTTGCGATAATTGGGACACCTCGATGCCCTTACTTCACAGAATGCTGAAGGATCCGTATAATTTAAAAATTACGGGTACTATCCGAAAAAATAAACGAGAAATACCAGTTGATTTCGTGGTCAAAGTTCCCAAAAAAGATCGTCTCATGACTAAATTTTGTCATACTGAAAACATTACGCTTTTAACTTATGCGCCAAAGAAAAAAAAATCTGATAAGATAGTTCTAATTGCTTCGTCACTTTTGAAAACTGAAGAAATGACAGGTGACAAATCGAATATTGTCCTTCATTATAACAAAAATAAAGGAGGAACGGATACTTTCGACAAGTTATGCCATTCCTACAATGTGCGTAAAAGATCTAATCGGTGGCCTGTTCAATGTTTTTATGGGATCTTGGATCAAGCGATCGTTAATGCGAGAATTTCATTAGCTTGCAAAGAAGAACAGAGTGAAAATATTGAAAAAATCACTGCTATTTCTTGCTTGGAAACCCTTTCTTTTTATTTAATAAAGCCGCTTTTGGAGCAGTGACTTTCAATTTTAAAACTTTCAAAAGAGCTAAAATTTGGAATCCGATCTATTCTAAAAATATCTGAAATATCGGTACGCTCTATAACTCAAGTTAATCTTGTAATTAAAAAAAGATGTAGTTTTTGCTCTAGGCGAAAAGACAAAAAAACTGATAAAGCCTGTGGCGTTTGTTCGCGTCCGATTTGCCCGGACCATAGATTTTTAATTTGCCAAGACTGCACTGGCACTTGAATAAAATGTTTTTTTTACAGTTTTTAACTTCTTCATGTAATATTTTATTAAAATGTACAGTTTTTTTGTATGAATTAAATAAAAAAATTGAATAACATTAAATTTTCTAAAAATACCTAATGGTTTTTTTTTTCGTAAACCTCAGATGGTAATTTCTGAGAATAAATACCTTTTTTAAATAACCCATATAAACTATTATTTTTCCTCTATAGTTCACTACTTGGAGATAACCCAGCTAAAATTTTAGACCTTTTTATGAAAAAACAAAAAAGTTATGATTTTTTGAATAAAAACGGTTTTTTTTCTATTTTTTTCGACTTGTTGGATTTTTTTTTAGGACCGACTTTAGGTTATCGTTATTTAAACTATTACACTCTTTGATAGAAACTCTAAAGATCATGTCTGAATATTTTTTAGTTCAAATAATGCATGTAACCTCTATTTTTTTCAACTTTTGTCCGTGGGGTACTATAGCACCCCACGGTGCCAGCTATGTTACACCACAGAAGCATGCCAGCTAAAGGTTACGCCTTAGAGATGATTTCCCCAGGAAGTTTGGACTTTGGAGGGGTGAGGGTGGACACCTGGTGCAACTGGTGATTCTTACGCCTTGGAGATGATTTCCCTAGGAAGTTAGGACTTCGGAGGGGTCAGGATGGACACCTGATGCAACTGGTGATTCTTACGCCTTGGAGATGATTTCCCTAGGAAGTTAGGACTCGGAGGGGTCAGGATGGACACCTGGTGCACCTGGTGATACTTACGACTTCGAGATGTTATTTCAGGAAATTTTAACTCCGTAGGAGTCAGGGAAAATACTTGGTGTGCGCGGTAATAACTTCACTCTGAAGATGCTATCCTTATCGTAAACTTGATGATGTGAACCCACTGGGATCAAAACTTCCTGAGAAAATCATTTTCGAGGCGTAAGTATCACCAGGTGCCCCTGGTGTCCGCCCTGACCCCCCCCCCTCCCCAGAGTCCTAACTTTCTGACGAAATCATCATCAAGGCGTAAGTATCACTAGGTGCCCCGAGTGTCCATCCTGGCCCCTCCGGAGTCCAAACTTCCTGGGGAAATCATCTCCAAGGCGCAAGTATCACCAGGTGCACCAGGTGTTTGCCTTGACCCTCCTAAGTCAAAACTTCCTGGGTAAATCATCTCCAAGGCGTAAGTATTACCAGGTGCACCAGGTGTCTGCCCTGACCCTTCCGAAGTCCTAACTTCCTGGGGAAATCATTTCCAAGGCGTAATTGATACCAATTGCACCAGGTGTCCACCCTGGCCCCTTTGGAGTCAAAACTTCCTGGGGGAATCATCTCCAATGCGTCAGTATCACTAGGTGCGCCGAGTGTCCACTTTGGCCCCTCCGGAGTCCAAACTTCCTGGGGAAATCATCTCCAAGGCGTAAGTATCACCAGGTGCACCAGGTGTCCACCCTGACCCCTCCGGAGTCCAAACTTCCTCCGAAATATTTTTTCACCCTTCTGTTATAAAAACTTCTTATGCGTATGCAGGTTACAAGCATAAACTGCTGTGCGTCGACTAGACTTGACTCGACTCGACTCGAGTTACTCGATATTGGATTCTCGACTCGAGTTTACAACCATGAAGACAGCCCGTACCGCGGGCCCTGGGGCGGGATTATATATCTATGTTTCGTGACGGACGAAACTTTATGTCGACGAAAAAAATTTTTCGTCAGCGAATAATTTTTTTCGTCGACAAAACATTTTAGACGTAAAATACGTATACGTGACGTAAAAAACCTCAACGGAAGTCGTGGAAAATATTTAAATTAAAATTTAAAGATTTCAATAATTATCTTAATTGATATGAGCATGGAGTTATTTATGTGTAAAAATGCAATATATTTTAAACAAAATTTCGATTAAAATAAAAAATAAAATTACTAAAATTATTTTCTGGGTCAGTCCGCGTAAAAGTGAACCTCGGCGCAAAAATAAATACTAGTGATAACTTTTTTAAAATTGAATTTTTATTTAAATTTATAATTATAGACAAAAGATACGAAGAGAAGCTATTTTTTAACCCTAATTTTGTTTTGAAAGTTTTTTTATGTTCTCTGATATTTCAACTTTTTAGTTTACCGCTTAAAAACTGAGGTAAAAATACCCAAAAACCCGTTTTTTAAAGATGAAAGAAATCATAAAAATTCAATTGTATGGTTAAAATTAATTATTTAGAGAAAGAGTCGAATAGTTGTTGTAAATGTTAGTAATCTCGAATAAATTTAGAAAATTTTTTTATGGAAACTGTTGAATGTTATTCTACGCGTAACACCCGTGACACAAAGATAGATTTTTATAAAGTAGAGAAAATGAAAAATTCCAAAAACCTTTATATGAGCATAAAAGTTCAAAGACTTAACTTTAACATAGATTTTTTCCTGAACTCCACCGTTTCATAATTCGCTGAGTTCTTGCCTCCTTGGCGGAATCATCATAATCACTTTTATTTTCAGTAACACCCGTGACGACCTTTGCATTAAATTTTTAGTAAAATGTAAAGTGTTAAAAATTTTTGAATGATATCAAAATTTTCTTTAAAAAAAATAGTTCCCTTTAGTATAATCATATATCTTTATAAAATAATTTTACGTGCAAAAATATTCGAAAAACTGCGTACAACGTAACACCCATGACGTACGGACAGACCCTTCTTTGAGAATTCAATAAAATTCATGTGATCTAAAGTACGGTACAAAATATAATTATAATGACTATAAAATGATAGAAAATAAACTATTTTGGGTGATTTAGAAAATTTTTGTCATTCACTCACTGTATTGTACACATTTTTCTCGATAAATAATTTTCATGAATGGTTAACCAGAGCTATGAAAAAAAAAAAAGTAAAAGTAATGAGAATAATAAAATACTACGCTATAATTTTAATAAATATATATTTATTAGATACGTAATTTGTTGTATTAAACTGGATGCATACATTGAGTAGCTTGAATGTTATCAAAGCAACTTTTTAAAAAAAATTTTTAAATAAATAAATCTATTTATATATTTATTCATGCTTATTTGTTTTTGAAACAATCAACTCCCTACAACAAGTAAACCTTAAAATTAAAATTTAATAATTTTTTACCTTAATTAATGAATGTGCTGCATTTTTCATTTTAAATGAAAGGGTAGATACAGCAATTGTGTTTACAGAGTTATAAACATAAAAAAAAAATAATTTTCATTTAATTATAAATATAATAATAGTAACTAATTAAAATTAGTGTTGCTAATTACAACAGCAATTTGTATCACAATTTTGAAGATGTGTACAAACAAATACATAAACATGAGATATTGTAACATATGAATGATTATAAATGTAGTTACTGTTCTCGTTGATGATTATTTTATTCGCATCACTTACTTTATGTGAATTATAAAGTATAGCGTAAAATAAATATTTCGCTGAATGCAACTTTAAAACTTACGAAATATTTTACTACATTAATCTTGATAAGCTTAATACTTCGATTTTTTTTACATACGCTGTTTTAAGTTCAGTAGAGTACTGATTATCTAGAATTAAGTTTTTTTCACATACTTTGTTTAATGTAATTGCAAAATACGGTTTGTAAACCGTGAGATATTATGAAAATCAAATAGATTTCTAAATTCAGTCGGTACTGCTAAGAAGAAAATTTAAACAGACTTTTACTTTCGAATTTAAACTTATAATTTAGTTTTGAATTTAAATAATTTACTTTCGAAATAAGAAAATATTGAATTCTGGTGAAGAAAAAACAACAAGATAATATTAAGTTTTAATAAATATAGTGTACTTAAAAATTTAAATATCTGGATCGAAAACTTCAAAAATGCCATTACCAAGAAATTTTGGTAAATTTAATGTTTTCGCAAAATCTGATAATTTTTTCAGTTTCTCCTCGACAGTTTCATCCTTTTCTACAAGAGCTTTTTCTTCTTCAAGGCTGTTGTTTCTGATAGAGCTCTCTGCAACGCGAATGGAATTTTCATTTTGCACTTGAACTTCAGGAGACCCCATTGGCGAAATCACGTTTTTTTCTTCTGACTCGGCATCAGACAAAATGATGACCTCGTTTGAAAATTGTTCTTGTTTTATGGAAGCACCTTCCTCCAATAACTGAAGATCAAGACAGAATTTTTCCTCTAACTTCATTTTAAATTGCGGCAGGATGTTTACCTTGAAGTTGTCCACACACAAACCTGCGAACGCTTTCGCAGCAGTACTAACAAAATATGTCATTTTACTATTTAAGGATTTTAAACTGTCTTCCCTAACATTGCAATCTTTGTGTTTCTTCAAGTTGGTATGATTTTTGTACATTTCAAGCATAACGTCTCTGGGCACTGCATAAATAACAGCATCGACGAATTCAATCGCAAAGTCACGGCCCCAAATCTCACACAATTGTACCAACCCATCATCTAGCTGAAACGGGGCGTCTGTAAAATAATAATTTTATGAAAAAACATTTATTTACAAAATTTTCACGACTTCATTACTTTCAAATTCGAGTGCAAATATAGATTTATCAATATATTGTTAAAATATAAAAAATATAATAGTCATTATTAATATTGTAAAGAGAGAAGAACATTTACAATTTATGAATGATTCACAAACAATTTATACCTTGGACTTCTTCTTTTCCTTTAGCATCAGGGTTAACGTGCGATTTAACTTTCGCTGTGTACTCCTGTACTTCTTTTGACAGTGACGCATGTCCGTAATTGACGGAGTCGTCGCTCTCGTTTAACTTGGTGGAACTTAGGAAACTGTTCTCCACCGTGTGTTTTTTTTGCATAAGTAGTCTGTTGGTTTTTGCGGGAGGTACAATACCGTCATTTTCATGAGATTTCCTTGCCGATTTTTGTTGAAATGAATCAGTTGGCGAACCGTGGCCAATGTTAGCTAGAGAACAGAATTTTTTGATTTATTTTTCTGAGCCTTACATATACTATTTCAGAGATATTAAAAAATTCTTTTTAAAAACATTAATAAAATAATGAAGATATACAATAAAAAAATATTATCCTACCTCTATATAACGGCAACGTAGAAGTGGCATTTTCTCTGTGATAATCAGTACGATATTTTTGAAATGACTCCTTTTCGTTCTCTGATAGAAGTGCAGTGTCAAAGGATCCACAAAAACTTTTTTGTTCTGCAAATAAAACAAGAAAAATAAATTCAAAATCAATCAAATATAAATAATTCAGTTCCGAACTTATAATCCGATACCAATATTTTAGAAACTACAATAATTATAATATTGTGTGCAGCAATTTATTCAACTAAAAATATTAATATATTTCTAATTAAAATTTCAATATATGCTTGCTGTTATTCAAATTAGCCCTAGTGTTATCTGGTGTGCTCACTTTTAACCAAGGATCAATTATTATTTTTCAAATTATTGTAAACGAATAATTATTTGTATTAAAACCATAAAGAAAAACAAAAGTCTTGACTAAGTACCAGGAGAAATCATTATACAAAAATTATAGTATATAGTAGATACATTGAAACATTTCATAGTATTCAAGTTAATTTAATTACATAGTTTTAGTATCATATACAATATTTAAACAATATTTTTTTCTAAAACCCAGTTTGAAATGCTTCTGATCGAAGCGGACACATAAATTTAGTTGAATATTTTTCATACGCAATTTTAACTGAAATTGTATATAATTTATTAGAAATAACATATTGTAGGTATCTACTATACTACATTTTTATTTTTATTTCTCATTTCTTTGTATCTAATTTTAATTGGCATAAATGCAATCGCCTACTGAACTCTCCTTAACAACTCGTCTATTTATTTTAAATTGAGAAAAATATTTTTTTGAATAACAGTTTTAGTATCCTGTAAAATAATCATACCACAAGCAAATGATGAACCAACTGTTGATTTTTTCGAAAGAGATTTTGGTGGTGCCAATGAATAATTTGAGCTTCTATTAAACGTTCTTCGTCCAGACGATTTTTCAAAAGGAATTGGGGAAGGCAAACTGTCATCCAGTGATTTTTTTGATAATTTGTTTGAGCGATTTGGAGTTATACATAACTCGTTTGAATTAATACAAACTTTTCCTGAAAAACCGTACCAACAATATTCAAGTAAAAATAAGTAAAATTGGTTTTAGACATATTTTCTTACCTGCAAGTGAATTAGATGAGGTTTCACAATCGACTGTTACACGCCTTTTTCTGTTATCGTGATGCGATGACGTCCGCACGCTACTTATGTTCAGATGATCGCGCTGCTTCCGACCTGATGAGAAAGTTAAAATTAAAATAAATGAAATTTTTACTACTTTGTGTTACAAAAATATTTATTAAGATTAAATATGTATATTATGGGAAAATTGTGTCTCTATTACGGTACTCTACAACGTTTAAGTTTTAAGAAAAAATTTGGAGTTGTTCATAAATCGTTAGAAATAATGAAAACTTTTCCGGAAAAACCGTACCAACAATATTCAAGTAAAAATAAGTAATTTAAAAATGGTTTTATACATGTTTTCTTACCTGCAAGTGAATCATATGAGGTTTCATACTCGTCTGTTAAGCGCCTTTTTCTGTTATCGTTTGGCGATGATGTCCGCACGCTACTTATGTTAAGATGATCGCGCAGCCTCCGACCTAATTAGAAAGTTAAAAATCAAATAAATGAAATTTTTACTACTTTGCGTTATAAAATTATTTATTAACATCAAAGATGTATATTATGGGAAAATTGTGTTTCTATTACAGTACTTTCCAAAGTTTCAGTTTTAAGAAAAAATTTTGGCTAACAAATTTCAAACACAAATGTATTGCTACACAACACTTTCTTTTATTAACGACTAGTACTGATAATTAACGGCCTACGTTTGCAATTTTTTCAAATCAAATATTTTGAGGGAACCTATTTTTGTACCCTTAAGCTGTTGTTAAAAATTAGATTAATATATTTGAATATTTTTACCATGATCGACACTGCTGCTTCTTGAAGTATTTATATTTCTATGAGTATTTCGTTGTACATTTGAGGAAACATATTCATCTGGCTGCCTATATTTACTGAATTGATATTCTCTCGAATTTCCTAAAAAGAAAAATAATAATATTTAGTTTTTTGTTTAAGCTACATAAATCAAGTTGACAATTAATTTCTTGAATTACTCAAATTACTGTAAGTCTTTTCTTCTACATCAGCGAAACTATTTACGCTTGGCTGTCTGTTATTCAAAACAGAACTTTTTTGATAATTCTCTAAAAAAAATAAAAAACAAATTCCAATAAAAAATTATAGAAAATGTTTAGAAAACAATTTCAAGTTATTACCTTTCATGCAGCTGAATCTGACTTGTTCTTGCTTATAATTTGCAGGTGAATTATTATGCCTTCCGATTTTATTGTTCGATGATATTTTCTGACGGACAGGCACATATTGTTTGTAATAATTAACGTTTTTCTCAGTCAATACATTTCTATTTGACGCGATGTTGTCATGCAACTGCCTAGGTACATGTGAGTTATCTGAAATACGAAAAATTGGTTATTACTTTTTCTAGCTCTGGGGACGTGAAAAGTACACTTTAATATTCATAGCTATCTTGAAATACAAAATAATTATAATATTGTTATTGCAATGACAAATTTGACACTTTTCTGTAATATGTTTTGTTAAATTCAATTACAACAATTAATAATAACATAACATTAAAAAAAGGGAGAGGGGGTGCAGATAAGAGCTGAACAACACAAATTCACGATACGTACTAACTGAGAATAGGCCTGTTTCTTGGTTAGTATACTATTTATATTTATTTATATTTATATTTATTTAGATTATTCTATATTATTTGTATTTACTTAAATTTTGAATTAGTAAAATAACCGAGAAACGGGACGACTCTCGTATCAGATTTGTAAAAGAAATTTTTTTACCAATTATGTCTGAAACTTACGTGGTTGAAACGTTGATTCTAAATTTGTTGGGAGAAGCTGTTTTTTTCGTTGCACATTTGTGTTAACATGAGACATTGATCCATGGTGTGGACTATTTTGCCTTCGATAGTGCTGAATTCCATTTGTGTCCTGAATATTTGGAGTATTATAATCACGTTGATAATCTTGATCGGAACAGTTGAATTCACGCCTATTATTTCTATTCATTTGTAAATCTTCTTTAATTGCCGATGTACCCGAGGAGATGATGTCTTTACATGCTTCTATAATGTGAAATAAAATATAAACACTATGTTTCAAATTAGGATGCAATATAGAAATTGATTATACTATATGAATATCATTTACATTATAAATGAAAAGTAAAGAGTAATTGTATCTATTATGAAAGAATTTGGTAATTAATTAACAATGCATATAAAAATACTTATTACGTTTTGAGCATGTCAAATATATATCTTCAGAATCAAGCATTAGTCTCAGAATGTCGAGATCTTCTTTAGAAAATACTTTTTGTCTCTGTACATCTCTGTTGATCTCTCTTCTTTTGCGATCCCAACACTGGAAATTTTAACTTAAATTTTCTGCATTGAATCTAACATGGTACTTTATTTATTGTAGTTAATACTAACCTCCCGCCACTTGGTCCAGTGTCGTTTTTTATTGTTAGCTAGGCCATGGTTCATGTGATCTGCACATAGTTTATATAACAACTTCTCTTCTGCAGCGTTCTGGACCTTCCCAGAAGATAATTCTTGATGATCAACCATCCAACGAGTGAGCTTCTGTTTTTGTTTCAGGGTAAGGTGATTGCGAGCACTGCAAACAAATTGAAAAGTGGTTACTGACACAAAATGAGTTAAATTATCCAAAAAAATACGAATGGGTGATATAAATCAAATGGACGAAAAGATATTGCTGCCACTGTATTTTTTAATCAAGGGGCGGTCTAATGGGGTGCAGTTGTTAGCAAATATTTGTTGACAAAAGTGATTTTTGTTAGCAAATGCAACAAAATCTACTTCCAATTTTTCTAGTGTTTTCATTATTTTTTAGCAAATTTTTTTGCTGACAAACTTTTTTTTTTCTTATTTGGAAAACTTGCAAATCTGTTGTTGCTGGCAAATTTCAGCAAAACTTTTTCAACCACTTTTATTTTTGCTGGCAAAAAATTTTCAGCAACTATTTTCTAACAAATTTTAAAAAATTCTCTTTTTCTTGTTATTTTACATCTTTATTTATAAGTGCTTATTATACCTTTTTACTTTTAATCCAAAAGAACCCTCCCAGCTTTACCTGGATGCTAGCTTTCATCTTAAATTCTACAAATATTTCTCTTAGCTTCACTTGAATAATAGCTTCCGGGTAAAGCTTCTAGGGTTAGTAGGGATGATTTGTTGGCTTTGAAGTAAATTTTAATTAAAGTAATTTTATGTCGGTTCTATGATTTTTAAAATACAAAAAACATTGTGAGTTAAAGGAAAAGCATGTTAAAAAATTAGTTGTTGATAAGAAATGAAAAACCACTGTTACACTATGTTATGGACCTTACTGCACATACAATTCTTACCACGCTTGTGTTGTGTTCTTAGGAACAATTGAAAAATCCATAGCTGATTTTAATCATTCTTTTCCTAATCTTGTAATTTTCAATAACTTCAACTCGCTATTACCTACGAGAATCTCACACTTCGACTGAACAGTCAAGCACGCGCGAACGTGAAGGAGATATCAAAATTCTGAGAATTGAATCATTTCGGTGTATCCCCCTCCCCTCCGCCCGAAGCCTTCGACGGCTCGCTATTGGATTATCATTTATTCGATTGCAGTACCGAGTCCCGGTAATCCGCGAGATTTGAATTTTAATATACTGAAGTTGAGATTAAAAATGTAAGGGTGTTTTACGAATTCCGGAAGAATGCGAAAATTCCTTTTGTTTTAATCAAATATATATATATATATATAATTGTAATATTTTATTGATTTAGTACGTAAATTATAATATTTTATATTAAAATAGTTGTAGGATTTTTGCTCATATTTATAACCAAAACAATTATTTCGATAAATTTTAAATAAATAATGATTATTTAATTATTATAAATTGACGTTAATGAATTATCTGAGTTATTCTTTTTGAAAAGCTCCCTTAAAAAAAAAAAAAAAAAAAAAAGGAAACCATTGACATTGACGAAATGGTGAATTATTATGTATTGTTAATTAATTTTGTAATAAATTTTTTTTTTTTTTTTTTTAATAACTTTAAATAAAAATCGTTCAATATACAATTTTCGTTAAATAGTTTGCTCCGTAATTATTTTTTATTTAATACTTCAGTTCATACGAATAATATTTATAATATAAATAACTTGTTGTTTCTAATAATAATATCGCATTTCATCATTTTTAACAGTTTCGAAAAATTTTCAATTATTTACATTTTTTGTTTTTTAATTTATTATTTTAAGAAAGCCTTAAAAAAAAAGGAAATGGTACATACAATTAAATATAATAGGTTATACATAATTAAAAAATCTTTATTGGTTTAAAACTTTTTAAATAAAATGTTTCGGTAATAAACTAGATAAATATCCGATTAATATTTTAGAGATCAAATGAAAATCAATATTATTAATAGTAGTGTTGTGTAAATTATTTCTAAAATATTCCTTTAAGGTTTTCTTATGATTTATCTTTTATTTAATAAAACATATTTATATTATTACCTCTCCTCGTCGCTATTTTCATGTTGACAGTCCTCTTCTGGTGTTGTTTGACCAGGAAAAAAGTCAATTAAAACTGAAATCAATATCCTCCATACAATACTTTGCAGATATTATTTTTATCAAAAAAATACAATCATACGTGGCTCATTATTATCAAATCCAACTTCAGGACAAATATTCAACTGAAGACCATATTTTCCGTACAACTGACATACTCGTTCCGTTACTTCATCTATACTTACATCCACACCATTGTTACCAGTTGCTGCCATTTGCGCCAAATATGCTACCATTTTTTTTTTGCATAATAATCTCAGTGTCGTATGCCAATACTGAAAAAAAAAGATAGTACCCGTTACATTTGGTTGAATCATTTTTTAACATTACTTTTCATGTTTTTGTTATTATGCAATTATGCTATCAGTGTTTCGTGCAATTATCAAGTATATTAGTGTTGTTTGAAAAAAAAAATTTCTTATAGCTTTATAAATAATATGTAATAATCAAAAAGCAGTATAAAACCTTTTTCCACTGCTGAACATGTTTGTAAGTTCCCATACTGTTCAACTGGTTGCTCAAATGTTGCCACATGTTGTTGTAACCATCCCATCCAAAAACTCCCATTTTATCAATACGTTTCTTAGCAAAGTTTGGATGTTTTTCCATGTACCATAGTAAATACGACATCTGTCTGGTCATTTGTATCCTACAAATAAGTTGGGAGTTATTAATACAAGAAATAATGTAAAGCAGAATGTACTAACATTTGCAAATAATGTATTTGCTATTAAATTTATGTAGTTAGTGTTAGTTATTTACTGTCATGATATTCGAGTAACTGCTTGTTTTATACACAAACTTTTTGTATTTAAATTATCAGGATATTAACGTTGATTGTTGTCATTCCTTAATGTAATGTATTACGATTCATTACAGGTCATTCTTTCATGCTAAAGACAATACTAAATTAAATGAAAAACAAAATAAATATTCAAAGGAAAGTTCATTTTCTTTCTTAAGGTAAAACATTTCAGTTACATTATAAAATTCAGTACTTTGTATATATTTTTTAGTGATTCATGGAAAAAGTAAATTAAATACAGATTTTGTACAAATATGTAAACCGTATTAAATTTCTCACTAGTATCGCAACCTTAGGACATGATTGTAGCATAGATCAGATCAAACTATATTATTTTTAGAATTCACTTCAAACATATCTAACTCTTAGATACTTACATCTTGGTACAAATCAATATAAATGATCCAGAGATGCAGCAGTCGATTCACAAGTTGGTACGCCAACAACCGAAATAATATTTTTTAGTTAAAAAAAACATCTAAAACATCAAAAAAACAATGTACTTGCATATAATATAAGTTCAAGAAAAAAAAATTAATAATTAAGAATAAATGAAAAAAATTTGTTTCAAAAACCTTTAACATCCTACTTTTTACTCAATATAATCTTACTTTAGTAGAAATATCAGTAAGCTTAATAGGTATTATTGACAAACATAAGTACAATGAGATATCAAACTTTTCTTTCCTTTGTAAGACTTTACTGCACTCGGTTTTAATTTGATTAAGTGGGTTTTATAATAAAATTTTTTGGCAATTGGGGAGCAAGCAATTAAAAAAAATAATGTTTATCAATAAAGTACAATTTAAGTTACCTTTGAAACGCTTGATGAGGTTACGCACATTGACACGTGCTTAACAAATTCAGCAATTACAGACATATATTAATTTATTAAGTAAAATCAGACACTGCATCATCAAAACGTACTTGAGTACTGTGGAAATATAATGAAATGGACAAACTTAATAAATAAAATAGTAGAATTATTACGTAGAGTTGATTACCATTACGATTTCATGTTATAGGACAACATTAGTCGATGTGTGTCGTTAGGGCACTAAAAAAGGGAGTATGCGCATCCACCATTTTTATTCCAGTGGAGCAGAAGTCTTTAAGATACAAATTAAGGCTGTTTCAAGATCACCTAAAGATACTTGTGAAATTAACGCCAATGAAAAATAATAATTGTAAAAAAAATATTAAATAATACTCATTTGACTTCTCCTTCTTTGCGGGTGTTTTCTCCAAAAATTATTTATTCAAAATATAAAAATTAAGTTTTAAAACGATAATTGAAATTTTATTTAAAAATAATTGAACATGAATAAATTAATTAAATACTTTTTTTAATTATTGTAGTAGGTGTTTAAAATATTATTATGTTCAAGAACTCCGGCTTCATAAGTTTCTGGAACCCTGAGATTGTTGCCCAAAAATCTGTTGTGGTAGTCAATGTCCAGTGCAATTCTGTAAATAATAATAATACCTTCAATAAATTTAAAGTTTTAGCACTGTATGTATGAAAAGTTCATTATAAAAAATATTTTAAGTAAGAAACCACCAGTTATAGGGATCTCACAATAAATGTTGCTGTAAAAACAGGAAAACAGAATATTTTTTGTTTAAAATATTATATATCCTGAATTAATTACTATTGTAAATTATTAAAAAGACAATTGCGTTCAACGCTTACCCATTCAGTAAACGAAAATTGTGTAGTACCGCTGCTGCAGTAAATATGTAGCTGGATTTTACAGGATCGTAGTGTAGCTTTCTACCTTTGCTACCTACTCTCCACACATTACATAGGACACCAAATAGTTGTTCTACTTGACAACGAGTTTTACCAATTTCAGAAGTCAATAATGACTCTGGAGTTCCTGGCAGCGCGTGGTGATTTGGTGTAATCATAACTTGTGATCGGGTGTACCCTCCATCTCCTGGAAAAAAATTGTATTAACTTTTACAATATCGCACAACATTCTATAATATTTACAAGATATAAGAAGAAAGATATTCATAAAAATTTATTGTGAAGTTTATACAAAGAATTTTTCCTTTCAAATAAATAATAATTATGACAAAAACAAAGATTACTCATAAAGTACATCCTACTGACCAATTTTTCAAGTGTCTATTTATAATTAATGACTAATGCATTCTATGAAAAAACAGTGTTCTTTAAAAAACTTAATCAATTCAAACAAACTGTAAACACAATGTTTCAATGAATACATACATCAAACTAGAGTGTACTGTATGTAGTGTAATGAATAAAATATTTATTACCAATCATATAAAACCTTTCATTAGGAAAATTAGCCCTCAGACTTTCCATATATGACTTTGTTTTGCAATTATTCCATATGAATCTATCATTCGCACTGCCTGGACATGGACAAACATTTGTTATCAAACTGTTCGAGTCAGATATCTAAAAAAAGTAATTGTTATTAAAAAGTTGTTATTATTCCTAAGGTTATTGTTGCAACTATTGAATTACAATAAAAATACAAGTAGTACTCACCACCTGCACATTTAAAGAATGTCCGTGTTTATAATGAAAGAAAGCCTCCTCACTTTCTGATGGCCTCATCATTTTGACGACCACGCAATCGATAATACCTAATATGCCAGGGACTCTGATTGTTCTCCTGAAACTAAAAAAATTTTTATTACATCATTTGACACACATATACCCAATATAAATGCCTGAAAAGTAATTTATTTTAAAGTAATTAATGCAATTTATTGAAGAGATTTATTTAAAAAAAGAACTTTACCCATCTTGCACAATGTGTCTCTCCTCAGGGGTTTTAGGGAAGTTTATGTAATCGCCAGAAACATCATAAAGTGCCTTCACAAATTTTTCTAAGCATTTAGAAACTGCTGGCTGTGATACTGGATGAAAGTAACTCTGACCAATCACTGTTTGAAAGGAACCACTGGCAAATAAAGATAAACACAGCAACACTTGTATGTGGACTGGTAGGTGATGACTCCGTTCGCCTTCCAAGTAAGGGGTTAATATGTTGCACAGTCTGTATGCGACAACAGGATACAATCTATTGAGAAAACAAAAAAAGAGTCAGCCTGTTTCAATTTAATATTATTAAAATAAAGGTGATTGTATTTTAGACATAGTTCTAAAGCAACTTATGAAAATAAATAACATTCAAGTTGAAAGTAATTGTAGAGACAACAATGCTTGTAAATAAAAAATGAATAAAATTTGAAGTATAATGATTTTACATCAAATTAATTTGAAAAAATAGCACCAAGTAGAAATCAACAATTAAGATTTATCATGAATTGTTCGATTCTCCAGAGTTCTGTACACACATTATGAACTTATTAATTTTGCACTATTTGCTTGAATGAGGATTTTATTTTCTTTTAACAGTTAACTAACCTGTAAAGTTTTCTGAAGTGTTCGGGATCCTCCAAAAATGGATTCATGTGGTCTCTGAGATGTCTGCGTTGAATATTACGCTGCCTAATAACAGCTATTACATTACCAACAATGTTATGTTGATCCTGAAACATGTGGTGAATCTGGTCTTCTACATTACCTTGAAACATCATTATCTATTTTTTACACGAAAGAATTATCTGAAATAACCAATAATAATAATAAAGATCAAAGTTGAAGAGTTACAAAAGTAGTCTATGCAATATAAACATTCATTTTTAAATCTAAGTTAGAGTCAGGATAAATTTCAGTACTTACATGTTTGGCTTACAGGCAATCGCATGCCAAAGTACTGACAACGGATCAGTTTCTTCGGGCTTTAGTAACTGCTCAAGAAACTTGAAAGTATGATTGCGATGACAGTCCAACTGTATGACTCCAAGCTGGTGTTTCTGTTGTTCTTGTAGTTGTTCCACTACTCAGCCAGCATGGAAGTAGGGATAACAACTTAAACATAAACATTTTTACAAGTTTATTATTGTTCAATTAACATCAAATTTCGATTAAAAGTAAGTCTTAACGCATGTTAATTTAGTAATTCATAACCTATTTTATAAATTTTTTTTTAAATGCAATAAAAATCTGTGTGTGCTATAATTTTTTACTGAATTATTAATTAGTTAAATAAAAAACGGACTAGAGGAAGTTGAAAAATCTGATTTCAATATTTCATCACTAAGAAATCAAGTTTTGATGCATTAATAAATATTACGAATTAAAAACACCAACAAAACTAATTTATTAAAAGGATTTTTATTTATCACACAAATTTATTCATTTTTTAACCATCACATGGTTTTTTTATTTAAAAAAAAACTTAATTTGGAAATCTATAAGTTTGAGGTTATGGGGTTATGTTTACAAAAACAACTCTGTTTAAAAGTACAATTTAAAATCTTCAAAGTCAAATTTTTAAACTTTTTATCCTCACCTTTTACTTGATTCACAAACACTGCATTTTTTAAAGAAAAACTAGCAAATCTATTCTTCATAGTAGGAGTCATCACTCAGTGTTCACAACGCTCAGCGATGAGATTTTATTGCTCTGTGCGATGGTCCAAAAGTTTCGGCGTTCCATTGTTCAGAGATATAATATTCTGCTAGAATTTTTTACAGTGTTTAGCAAGCCATGGACAGCAAACGCGGTTTTATTGATTTTCATAGCAGACTTTTTCTTTAGTTTTATAAATAAATTTAATATGTTTTTTTCCATTAACTTACCTATTTAATAAATTACAAAATTATATATGAATATGATTCAAGTATTTATAGTTGCATTTATTGAAATAAAACACATTATTTTTGAATATTTTAAATTTTGATTTTAACTTAGCATGCTAAAATTAAAAAATGTAGTTTCTAATAAGTATACTATTCCAAAACATTTTCATAAATAGAAAAAAAATCAGCGATATTGATACAAAGCTGTAACTACTTCTTGAACTGGTAAATAAAATAAAAAATAAAAAATAAATCATTTATTATTTATAAAAAATTTATTATTTATAAAACTTCTTTGAGTGTCCTAAATAGCATAATATTAAATGTATATCTTACAGAAAATCACTTATTTTATTATTATTCATGGAATGTTCAAGTGTGCTACGATGGTGACTGTCTCGTTCATCCTTAAGTCTGCAACAATCATTGAAGTAAAATTGTAAGAAAAATACATATTTTGGATGTTAAATCTAAACTTAATAAAATATACTCACTCATTACATCCTTGCAATTTATGAATCTAAGTCCAGGACCTGGGGTCAAACCCATAATATTACATACAGAGTGTGTCAACAAATTCAAGGATATAGCTTTATTTTCACCATGGTGTTGTAGACTTTCTTGTTCAGCTAGTCGAAGCTGCTCTTCTAGAGACTCCTTAATGCCTAGCCAAAGCTGAAATGAATGATAGCAAAAAAATTAGTGTTCAATGCTTAAAAATTTACAATATTTAAAAATAAAATATAAAACTCATACATGTTTCAATACAGCTTTGTCAATTGAAGGTAACCCGTAAAATACAAATGTTTCCCACAGGCCTTGCCACATTTGATTATACTGTTCTCTTTGAACAGCATTTAAATCATTGGGGTTGCACCTGGCAAACTCAAGATTCCTTGCCAATGTTAGGAGCAGGAAATCCTGCTGCTGTTCCGAAAGCAAATTCCTGCAAAATGCAAAACCATTTTTAAACGAATTCAAATTGAAGAGAATTTAAACTAATCCAAAAATTTTTCATCAACAGGTCTTTTTCTAACCTATTAATGCATTTTAAAAGGATTTATAATTTTTTTAGAAATTTAATATAAAACTTTACTACTGATAGACTTGTGAATTAATACAAATAATTTTTAAAAATGTTTTTCAGATTTTTTATAGTCTAGAAACGGACTTTTAGGTTAGAATCAAATACAATTAGGATAAAAAAGAAGAAATGTCTGGATATATGTATAGATATCTTTTACTTTTCTTTTGTACTTACATTTAGTTATATTTTGAGGAGTATCAAGAATATCGTCTGTTTATGTTTTTTTTTTTTTTATGTATCTAATTTTTCAACACCTCACGTGCTTGCTGAGATTGCGGATAACGCAGCAATGCAGGTAGAAGGGGAGGGAGAGAGACTGATGCAAGAATTTTGCGTGGATGTATTAATAATATATTTTTACCTAAACACAAATACATTTTCTACAAAAGTATTTTTTTTACTTATTTCAGCTACACTTTCATCAATTAATTCATTCTTACATTACTGATATGGATATCAAAATTGTGCGAAAACTTCATTTTATATTTCAATATAATTATACAAATGTTTGAAATAAATTGCATTTTTGAACATAAATAACTCCATGCTATTATCAATGAAGATAATTATTTAAATCTTTAAAATTTAATTTAAATATTTTCCACGACTTCCGTTGAGGTTTTTTACGTCACGTATACGTATCTTACGTCTAAAATGTTTTGTCGACGAAAAAAATTATTCGCTGACGAAAAATTTTTTTCGTCGACATAAAGTTTTGTCCGTCACGAAATGAGATATATAATCCCCCGCTCTGCGATTGCCTGTCGGGTGAGATTTCCGGAGAAACCATTCGCAAAATTTGCCATAGAATGGAAATAAAGTTTGTAAAGACTTAATTTTTATACAATTTAAGTTAAAAATAGTTTGAAAATTATTGTTGGATTGAAATCAAAATGATGGGCTTCAGCAATCCCTAATATTTAAATATTATGTATTTTTTTTATCGAAGTACTAACATTTAACTATTAGGTGGTGTCTTGTAGGATCAACTCCCGCCGAGGGCAGATGGTGGGAGAAGCCGCCAATAGGTTAGGCACGGGAACAGCTGACACGCGCTTCGGCCAATTGACAAAATTATTTTATCTTCAACTCGTTAGTACTAAAGAATGAATAAACTAAGCTTTCTAAAAATTTTTTTACACAGTGTTACTGAAGACTTCTTGTTTCTAACAGTGTAAATCAAAATTCCAGAAAATTTTTTTAAAAATTATGAAAAATCAGTAAACTTTTTACTGACCTTTTAAAAGGAAAACAATGCTGAAATTGTCTAAAAACCCATAAAAAGTGTTTGAAAATGATTGCAATTTGTTTGTAGGCTTCAGAAATATCCAAATTTCAAGATGATTCACATCCTGGTTCAAAAACTACAGTGAAATGAAAACAAAATGGTTCTTCCATAAGAGCCTGTGTTAAATCATCCGATTTAGAGCGATTTTAGCCCAACTTTGAATTAAAATATCTCGAAAACCGTGTTGTGAATCCTTCTGAAATTTGGACTCGTTAATTTTTACACCTAAACTTTAAGATTGCAATAATTTTTAAACGATTCTTATGGGTTTCATTCCACGGTGGAACATTCTTAAGCGGTCATGGTTACATAGGTCTGAGCAAGAACAGAACTCTTTTATGAGTCGAACGTTGGCTCAGTCGGCTAAGTGCTTGCACCTCGGTAAGAATCCGACACTACCCAAGCAACTCCTCCTTGGGTGTCTTTCGAAGATTACCCCTGCTGGTTTACAATAAAAAAAAAAAAAAAAAAAAAAAAAAAAGAACTTTTATCCTTACGGGATACCCAATAAATTACTTATTTGCAAAATAAAAATTTTTGTGCTTAACTAAAACTAATCACTAGACTTTTTATAAAAGTTACAAATGGTTCAAATATCACATGTTTATTAAGATTTGACAAGGTTTAGAAACTTATATCAGAAAAAATCGAAAAGTCCTAGAAAATTTGCTAGATTGATTAAATTTCATTAAAAGACCTAGTTCAATCCCACCTCTGGCGAATTTTTTTTTTCAATAAAGTCACAATTATTAGGGAGGCTTGGCAGTTTTTTCAAAATCCAAAAGTAAGAACTCAAAAAATTCCTGTAGATTCCTTGAAGTAAGACAAACAACTTTCCTATTTAACACAACAATGTTTGTCGGACTCGTTTTCGAGAAAAAAATCAGTTTAGAAATTTTTTTTAACATGGGCTCTTATGGAAAAAAACATTTAAAAATTTGAAAAATCATCAAAATCCACAAGTTTACTACGAGTCAGGTGTCATTTTAAAGATAAAAATTTGAAGATTATTTTAAAATTATAGAAATATGGGATTATCGGACTAATTTACAAGAAAAATAGAAAATTGCGGTACACTGGCCGGACACCATATCGTTCCGAGGTTTGAATTGGCGCTCGAAATGTGACCGCATGTGACCGTCAGAATCAATTTTTTTTAATGCCAACCTTCGTCCCACGCGCGCAAAAAAATTTCTCTCATCTGATGAGGTTAAGTTTACTAACGTTTTGCGCACTTGGGACGAAGGTTGGTTAAGGTTGGTACCAAAAAAAATTGGTTCTGACAGTCACATTTCGAGCGCCAATTCGAACCTCGGAACGATATGGTGTCCGGCCAGTGTACACCAGCCGGACACCATATCGTTCCGAGGTTTGAATTAGGCGCTCGAAATATGACCGTCATCCCAAAGTTTTTGCAAAAGTGCCAACCTTTGGGACGGGTAAAAAATTATTTTTCATAAAGTAGGGTTAGAGAGTCGATGTCAATGATCAACATTGATTTATTTCAGACTTGTCAAGCTTTTTATTGAAAAAATTAATGATTGATCGCTGCGGTCTACTTGTTTTGAATGTGTGCCGTATTTAAAAAATCTAATATAAATTATTTTTAAAATTTTATCCATTTTCAAAAACCTTCTCTCAAAATGAAAGTAAAATATTAAAAACAATTATGTAATTACGTAATAATAGTTATTCAACAAAAAAGTATGGTTAGGTAGTTGATGTCAATGATCAACATTGATTTATTTCTGACGTTGATCATTGACATCGACTCTCTAACCCTCGCTCTAACCCTACTTTATGAAAAATAATTTTTTACCCGTCCCACAGTGGACGGGCCGTCCCAAAGGTTGGCACTTTTGCAAAAACTTTGGGTTGACGGTCATATTTCGAGCGCCTATTTCAAACCTCGGAACGATATGGTGTCCGGCTGGTGTACATAACCTTCAAAACATGCAATTTTTCAACGTTTTTAAAAAATTTTTATCTTGAATTTTGTTTTAATATGTTTAAAAATGATAAATAATCACTTACTAATCAAAATAAATAAAAAAAAATACTTTTTTTTCTTATTTTCAATTTCATGCACCCGCAATGGCCCCCGCTAGGTACGACCCCTACGCTGCCAAGCCTCCTTGAATTTGGACTCATAAATAAATAAATAGTTAGTGGAATATTTAAAAATACGTGAATCATATGATACAGCATTCGAAGATAACATGATAAATATCACATGACAAATTATGTTATTAATCATTTATGATTAGTTGTATATTAATCATATGATTCATTGTGAATAGGGTGGTACATGGAAAAAACAATTTGAATTTCTGTAACATTTTATATATTAATATCTACTCATTCAAGCTATTCAAAATCCAATATAACTTTTTCAAATCTTGATACATTTTTTTATATTACAAAAAATACTTATAATTCATATAAAAAAAATTTTTTTAAATTGATTTTAAAGTAGTTATCAGCGTACATTTATTCAAATTTTTTACTCGCTAGAACATTTTTTATTGTATTAAAAACTGCTGGCAGAAGATCACAATAATTATCAACACACTTTGTGGCACAATTTTCAAACTGTTCACTAAATTTATTTATATCAGTCTGATTAGGATTTAGTCCTATTTTATCTTTAATCTTATCATTACAGTCCATTACACATCTTTGTAAACGATTCTGAAATAAAAATAAATAAATATAAATAAATTTTTATAAACTAAAAATAAATTACAATACTATTTGATTAAATAACGAATTTTCTAACCTGTACTCTTTCAAATTCTTCTTGAACATATTCCTGTGCTTTATTCAACGAGGTTCCACAATTTTGAATGCAACTGTGAAGTTTTTGAATAGTGTAACTTTCATTGTCACAGCATGAAGCAGCACATCTGTGCATGTCACTCTAGTAAAAGAATATTAATTGCATTTATAAGTAATTATTGGACCCTGATACTTATTATTAACATTAAATGTTAATCATAAAGTTTTTTGGATACTTTAAAAATCACAATAATTTTATTGCTTTTACAATATGCAAAGTTTTTTAAATTTTCACTTGTATCGTAAAGCTAACCTGAAGTATTAGAGTACAACCGGTGCTAGCTGCTTGATGGTCGATTATTTACCTGCATTTTTCTCAGAAAACTTCTATCAATTTTCTCCACGACTTTAGTCATCTCCCCTTCAACACGTTTTCGTTGTTGCTCGACCATTTTAGTAGACTATAAAATTTACTACCTTTAAAATAAGGATAATCCAAGTTCAAGGGTCTACAAATTGTTGAATTTTTATCTTCGGCTATGACTTAAAGGCCTCCACATGAATGAATGCCTGGAGGGAGATAAAAGTTAAAAGGAGTTTAAAGGCCGGGACAGAGATCTCATGGACTTCTGTGCAGAGATCTCTGTCCTGGCTTCAAGGTGAAGTAAAATTTGAACTCTTACTAAAAGTTTTTCTAAATTTCGAGGAGACGATGGAAATCCCCCCAACGCCGAAAACTCCCAACACCGAAAACTCCCAAGGATTTCGAGAAGTGGCAACGTCGCGGCCTGCGGAGGCACTGTTCACTGTGTTCAGACCGTACGCGCGCGAGTACTAGAGGCCCTACTTGCCCCATCAAAACGTGCTGACGACCACCACGATCATGCAACGTCAGTTTATTTATTAAATTAAATCAATTAATTTCTTCGCGTTATTTATAAATTTAAAAATAAAAATACACGCTGGACATCGTCTCCGAGGAAGGGTGTTTAAATTAATGAAGCTGCTCCGTGGGTAAGGGGATTATCATTCGCACCCAACATTCGACGTCCCAGATGACGAGTACGTCCTAAAACTTGGAGGTCACCTCCGAGGAATTGGGTTTTAACTTATTGGGTTGCTCCGGGTAGGGGGAATACCACTCGGACTCAACATTTGACACACCGGAGGACGAGTACCTCCTGATACCTGGACGTCATCTCCGAGGAATTAGGTTGAAATTCTCGAGTGGATCCAACATTCGTGGCTCCGCTTAAGCACTGCTTATGGTCTCCAAATAATCAGATCTTCTTAAATATAAATGACTCTTGGTAGACTTTTAAAACCCTGGGTGACTAGTCAGAATAAAAATAAGAGCTTATATAGGTGAGCTAAATAAAGAACTTGATCAAATATATCAAGTTTTACAGTACTTCAAAAATCTGAAACGTGATGACCCTGGTCATCGAGAACGATGAAATTAACACATATATTTTTTAATAATATATAAGAGAGTTAAATGTATTAAGCTTTAGTTATCAAGTTTAAATTCAAGGTCCTGGTCGAAGAGTGTGAGGTATTACCCTTCATTTAAACCTGGTGAGATAAAATGAGATCAGCTGGGAAACGGGTGATACTTGTGACAATCACACATTCAATTTTCAACTGATTTTCATTTGCATCTGATCAGGTCCTTCTCCTTTAGATAAATACAAATTTTTTTTAAATTTTTTGAATGCATATTGATGAATTGTTATTATCAAGGAAGAAGTAAAAGCCAAAAGAAATAGTATGAAATAGTCGGTTTAGTTTTAGAAGGTTACAACTCGGCACGTTGGATTAAAAAGGTGGCAACTCAAAGTTTCAAATTAAAAAAGGGCAAATCAAAGTTTCAAAATAATAAGTTTGCAACTCAACATTTCATTTTTAAAAGGTGACAACTCAGAGCTAAAATGAAAATGAAGAGGTCAGTGAAGACACACGGTACAGCAGCCATCGCCTCCGACTTAGACATGACAAAAAGTACTATCCCCCAAGCTTCAAACCCACAATACCCTAGGCGCCCAAGGTCAATTTTGAAATAAACGAACAATCCCCCAAGCCTCGAACCCGCAATACCCTGGGCGACAAGTACAATCATTAAATAAATAAATGATCCCCCAAGCTTCAAACACACGATACCCTGGGAATCCGAGTTCAATTTATAAATAAATAAATGATCCCCCAAGCTTCACCTACGATACCCTGGAGGTCCGAGTTCAATTTTTAAATAAATAAATGATCCCCCAAGCTTCGAACCAGTGATAACCTGGGCGACAAAGTTCAATTTTTAAATAAACGAACAATCCCCCAAGCTTCAAACCTGCGATACCCTGGGCGTCCGAGTTAAATTTTTAAATAAATAAATGATTCCCCAAGGATTGAACCCAAAATACCCTGGGGGTCCGAGTTCAATTTTTAAATAAATAAATGATGCCCGAAGCTTCAAAACCATAGTACCCTGGGCACCACCATTAAATTTTTAAAAAAATGAATGATCCCCCAAGCCTCGGACCCACGATGCCCTGATCGTCCGAGTTCAATTTTAAAATAAATAAATGATCCCCCAAGCTTCAAACCCATAGTACCCTGGGCGCCCAAGCTGGATTTTAAAATAAATAAATGATCCCCCAAGCTTCAAACCCATAGTACCCCGGGCGTCCAAGCTCAATTTTAAAATAAATAAATGATCCCCCAAGCTTCAAAACCATAGTACCCTGGGCATCACCATTTAATTTTAAAAAAAATGAATGATCCCCCAAGCCTTGAACCCAAGATACCCTGATCGTCCGAGTTCAATTTTTAAATAAATAAATGATCCCCCAAGCTTCAAACCAGCGATACCCTAGGCGTCCGAGTTCAATTTTTAAATGAATAAATGATCCCCCAAGCTTCAATTCCACGATACTCTGAGCGTCCGAGTTCAATTTTTAAATAAGTAAATGATCCCCCAAGCTTCAAACCCACGATACCCTGGGCGCCCGAATTCAATTTTTAAATAAATAAATGATCACCCAAGCTTCAAACCAACGATACCCTGATCGTCCGGGTTCAATTTTTAAATAAATAAATGATCCCCCAAGCTTCAAACCCACAATACCCTGGGCACCCGAATTCAATTTTTGAATAAATAAATGATCCCCCAAGCCTCAAACCCACAGTACCCTGGGCACCCGAAATCAATTTTAGAATAAATAAATGATCCCTCAAGCTTCATATCCACAATACCCTCGTCGCCGAGTTCAATTTTTATTAAATAAATGATTCCACAAGCTTCGAACCCACAATACCCTGGGCACCAGAATTCAATTTTTGAACAAATAAATGATCCCTCAAGCTTCAATTCCACGATACCCTGGGCGTCCGAGTTCAATTTTTCAATAAATAAATTATCCCCCAAGTTTCAAACCAGCGATACCCTGGGCGTCCGAGTTCAATTTTTAAATAAATAAATGATTCCACAAGCTTCGAACCCACAATACCCTGGGCAACCGAGTTCAATTTTTAAATAAATAAATGATTCCACAAGCCTCAAACCCACAATACCCTGGGCGCCCAAATTCAATTTTTAAACGAATAAATGATCCCCCAAGCTTAAATTCCACGATAACCTGGGCGTCCGAGTTCAATTTTTAATAAATAAATGATTCCCCAAGCTCCGAACCCTCGATACCCTGGGTGCCCAATTTAATTTTTGAATAAATAAATGATCCGCCAAGCTTCGAACCCACAATACCCTGGGCGTCCGAGTTCAATTTTTAAATAAATAAATGATCCCCCAAGCTTCAATTCCACGATACCCTGAGCGTCCGAGTTCAATTTTTAAATAAGTAAATGATCCCCCAAGCTTCAAACCCACGATACCCTGGGCGCCCGAATTCAATTTTTAAATAAATAAATGATCACCCAAGCTTCAAACCAACGATACCCTGATCGTCCGGGTTCAATTTTTAAATAAATAAATGATCCCCCAAGCTTCAAATCTGCGATAACCTGGGCGTCCGAGTTCAATTTTTGAATATATAAATGATCCCCCAAGCTTCAATTCCACGATACCCTGGGTGTCCGAGTTCAATTTTTAAATAAATATATGATCCCCCAAGCTTCAAACTAGCGATACCCTGGGCATCCGAGTTCAATTTTTAAATAAATAAATTATCCCCCAATTTTCAAACCAGCGATACCCGGGCGTCCGAGTTCAATTTTTAAATAGATAAATTATCCCCCAAGTTTCAAACCAGCGATACCCTGGGCGTCCAGATTCAATTTTTAAATAAATAAATGATCACCCAAGCTTCAAACCAACGATACCCTGATCGTCCGGGTTCAATCTTTAAATAAAAAAATGATCCCCCAAGCTTCAAATCTGCGATAACCTGGGCGTCCGAGTTCAATTTTTGAATATATAAATGATTCCACAAGCTTCGAACCCACAATACCCTGGGCAACCGAGTTCCATTTTTAAATAAATAAATGATTCCATAAGCCTCAAACCCACAATACCCTGGTCGTCCGAGTTCAATTTTTAAATAAATAAATGATTCCACAAGCTCCGAACCCACAATACCCTGGGCAACCGAATTCAATTTTTGAACAAATAAATGATCCCCCAAGCTTCAATTCCACGATACCCTGGGCGTCCGAGTTCAATTTTTAAATAAATATATGATTCCACAAGCTTCGAACCCACAATACCCTGGGCAACCGAATTCAATTTTTGAACAAATAAATGATCCCCCAAGCTTCAATTCCACGATACCCTGGGCGTCCGAGTTCAATTTTTCAATAAATAAATTATCCCCCAAGTTTCAAACCAGCGATACCCTGGGCGTCCGAGTTCAATTTTAAAATAAATAAATGATTCCACAAGCCTCAAACCCACAATACCCTGGGCGCCCGAATTCAATTTTTGAACGAATAAATGATCCCCCAAGCTTAAATTCCACGATAACCTGGGCGTCCGAGTTCAATTTTTAATAAATAAATGATTCCCCAAGCTCCGAACCCTCGATACCCTGGGTGCCCGAATTTAATTTTTGAATAAATAAATGATCCGCCAAGCTTCGAACCCACAATACCCTGGTCGTCCGAGTTCAATTTTTAAATAAATAAATGATCCCCCAAGCTTCAATTCCACGATACTCTGAGCGTCCGAGTTCAATTTTTAAATAAGTAAATGATCCCCCAAGCTTCAAACCCACGATACCCTGGGCGCCCGAATTCAATTTTTAAATAAATAAATGATCACCCAAGCTTCAAACCAACGATACCCTGATCGTCCGGGTTCAATTTTTAAATAAATAAATGATCCCCCAAGCTTCAAATCTGCGATAACCTGGGCGTCCGAGTTCAAATTTTGAATATATAAATGATCCCCCAAGCTTCAATTCCACGATACCCTGGGTGTCCGAGTTCAATTTTTGAATAAATAAATGATTCCCCAAGCTTCAAACCAGCGATACCCAGGGCGTCCGAGTTCAATTTTTGAATAAATAAATGATTCCCCAAGCTTTAAACCAGCGATACCCAGGGCGTCCGAGTTCAATTTTTAAATAAATATATGATCCCCCAAGCTTCAAACTAGCGATACCCTGGGCATCCGAGTTCAATTTTTAAATAAATAAATTATCCCCCAATTTTCAAACCAGCGATACCCGGGCGTCCGAGTTCAATTTTTAAATAGATAAATTATCCCCCAAGTTTCAAACCAGCGATACCCTGGGCGTCCAGATTCAATTTTTAAATAAATAAATGATCACCCAAGCTTCAAACCAACGATACCCTGATCGTCCGGGTTCAATCTTTAAATAAAAAAATGATCCCCCAAGCTTCAAATCTGCGATAACCTGGGCGTCCGAGTTCAATTTTTGAATATATAAATGATTCCACAAGCTTCGAACCCACAATACCCTGGGCAACCGAGTTCCATTTTTAAATAAATAAATGATTCCATAAGCCTCAAACCCACAATACCCTGGTCGTCCGAGTTCAATTTTTAAATAAATAAATGATTCCACAAGCTCCGAACCCACAATACCCTGGGCAACCGAATTCAATTTTTGAACAAATAAATGATCCGCCAAGCTTCGAACCCACAATACCCTGGTCGTCCGAGTTCAATTTTTAAATAAATAAATGATCCCCCAAGCTTCAATTCCACGATACCCTGAGCGTCCGAGTTCAATTTTTAAATAAGTAAATGATCCCCCAAGCTTCAATTCCACGATACCCTGGGCGTCCGAGTTCAATTTTAAATAAATAAATGATCACCCAAGCTCTGAACCCACAATACCCTGAGCGTCCGAGTTCAATTTTTAAATAGATAAATTATCCCCCAAGTTTCAAACCAGCGATACCCTGGGCGTCCGAATTCAAATTTTAAATAAATAAATGATCACCCAAGCTTCAAACCAACGATACCCTGATCGTCCGGGTTCAATCTTTAAATAAATAAATGATCCCCCAAGCTTCAAATCTGCGATAACCTGGGCGTCCGAGTTCAATTTTTAAATAAATAAATGATCCCCCAAGCTACAATTCCACGATACCCTGAGCGTCCGAGTTCAATTTTTAAATAAGTAAATGATCCCCCAAGCTTCAATTCCACGATACCCTGGGTGTCCGAGTTCAATTTTTGAATAAATAAATGATTCCCCAAGCTTCAAACCAGCGATACCCAGGGCGTCCGAGTTCAATTTTTGAATAAATAAATGATTCCCCAAGCTTTAAACCAGCGATACCCAGGGCGTCCGAGTTCAATTTTTAAATAAATATATGATCCCCCAAGCTTCAAATCTGCGATAACCTGGGCGTCCGAGTTCAATTTTTGAATATATAAATGATCCCCCAAGCTTCAATTCCACGATACCCTGGGTGTCCGAGTTCAATTTTTAAATAAATATATGATCCCCCAAGCTTCAAACTAGCGATACCCTGGGCATCCGAGTTCAATTTTTAAATAAATAAATTATCCCCCAATTTTCAAACCAGCGATACCCGGGCGTCCGAGTTCAATTTTTAAATAGATAAATTATCCCCCAAGTTTCAAACCAGCGATACCCTGGGCGTCCAGATTCAATTTTTAAATAAATAAATGATCACCCAAGCTTCAAACCAACGATACCCTGATCGTCCGGGTTCAATCTTTAAATAAAAAAATGATCCCCCAAGCTTCAAATCTGCGATAACCTGGGCGTCCGAGTTCAATTTTTGAATATATAAATGATTCCACAAGCTTCGAACCCACAATACCCTGGGCAACCGAGTTCCATTTTTAAATAAATAAATGATTCCATAAGCCTCAAACCCACAATACCCTGGTCGTCCGAGTTCAATTTTTAAATAAATATATGATTCCACAAGCTCCGAACCCACAATACCCTGGGCAACCGAATTCAATTTTTGAACAAATAAATGATCCCCCAAGCTTCAATTCCACGATACCCTGGGCGTCCGAGTTCAATTTTTAAATAAATATATGATTCCACAAGCTTCGAACCCACAATACCCTGGGCAACCGAATTCAATTTTTGAACAAATAAATGATCCCCCAAGCTTCAATTCCACGATACCCTGGGCGTCCGAGTTCAATTTTTCAATAAATAAATTATCCCCCAAGTTTCAAACCAGCGATACCCTGGGCGTCCGAGTTCAATTTTAAAATAAATAAATGATTCCACAAGCTTCGAACCCACAATACCCTGGGCAACCAAGTTCAATTTTTAAATAAATAAATGATTCCACAAGCTCCGAACCCTCGATACCCTGGGTGCCCGAATTTAATTTTTGAATAAATAAATGATCCGCCAAGCTTTGAACCCACAATACCCTGGTCGTCCGAGTTCAATTTTTAAATAAATAAATGATCCCCCAAGCTTCAATTCCACGATACCCTGAGCGTCCGAGTTCAATTTTTAAATAAGTAAATGATCCCCCAAGCTTCAAACCCACGATACCCTGGGCGCCCGAATTCAATTTTTAAATAAATAAATGATCACCCAAGCTTCAAACCAACGATACCCTGATCGCCCGGGTTCAATTTTTAAATAAATAAATGATCCCCCAAGCTTCAAATCTGCGATAACCTGGGCGTCCGAGTTCAATTTTTGAATATATAAATGATTCCACAAGCTTCGAACCCACAATACCCTGGGCGCCCGAATTCAATTTTTGAACAAATAAATGATCCCCCAAGCTTCAATTCCACGATACCCTGGGCGTCCGAGTTCAATTTTTAAATAAATATATGATCCCCCAAGCTTCAATTCCACGATACACTGGGTGTCCGAGTTCAATTTTTGAATAAATAAATGATTCCACAAGCTTCGAACCCACAATACCCTGGGCAACAGAGTTCAATTTTTAAATAAATAAATGATTCCATAAGCCACAAACCCACAATACCCTGGTCTTCCGAGTTCAATTTTTTAATAAATAAATGATCCCCCAAGCTTCAATTCCACGATACACTGGGTGTCCGAGTTCAATTTTTAATAAATAAATGATTCCCCAAGCTTCGAACCTACGGAAACCTGATCGTCCGAGTTCAATTTTTAAATAAATTAATGATCCCCCAAGTTTCAAACCAGCGATACCCTGGGCGTCCGAGTTCAATTTTTAAATAAATAAATGATTCCACAAGCTCTGAACCCACAATACCCTGAGCGTCCGAGTTTAATTTTTAAATAGATAAATTATCCCCCAAGTTTCAAACCAGCGATACCCTGGGCGTCCGAATTCAATTTTTAAATAAATAAATGATCACCCAAGCTTCAAACCAACGATACCCTGATCGTCCGGGTTCAATCTTTAAATAAATAAATGATCCCCCAAGCTTCAAATCTGCGATAACCTGGGCGTCCGAGTTCAATTTTTAAATAAATAAATGATCCCCCAAGCTACAATTCCACGATACCCTGAGCGTCCGAGTTCAATTTTTAAATAAGTAAATGATCCCCCAAGCTTCAATTCCACGATACCCTGGGTGTCCGAGTTCAATTTTTGAATAAATAAATGATTCCCCAAGCTTCAAACCAGCGATACCCAGGGCGTCCGAGTTCAATTTTTGAATAAATAAATGATTCCCCAAGCTTTAAACCAGCGATACCCAGGGCGTCCGAGTTCAATTTTTAAATAAATATATGATCCCCCAAGCTTCAAATCTGCGATAACCTGGGCGTCCGAGTTCAATTTTTGAATAAATAAATGATTCCACAAGCTTCGAACCCACAATACCCTGGGCGCCCGAATTCAATTTTTGAACAAATAAATGATCCCCCAAGCTTCAAATCCACGATACCCTGGGTGTCCGAGTTCAATTTTTGAATAAATAAATGATTCTCCAAGCTTCAAACCAGCGATACCCAGGGCGTCCGAGTTCAATTTTTAAATAAATATATCATCCCCCAAGCTTCAAACTAGCGATACCCTGGGCGTCCGAGTTCAATTTTTAAATAAATAAATTATCCCCCAAGTTTCAAACCAGCGATACCCTGGACGTCCGAGTTCAATTTTTAAATAAATAAATGATCCCCCAAGCTTCAATTCCACGATACCCTGAGCGTCCGAGTTCAATTTTTAAATAAGTAAATGATCCCCCAAGCTTCAAACAAACGATACCCTGGGCGCCCGAATTCAATTTTTAAATAAATAAATGATCACCCAAGCTTCAAACCAACGATACCCTGATCGCCCGGGTTCAATTTTTAAATAAATAAATGATCCCCCAAGCTTCAATTCCACGATACCCTGGGTGTCCGAGTTCAATTTTTGAATAAATAAATGATTCCCCAAGCTTCAAACCAGCGATACCCTGGGCGTCCGAGTTCAATTTTTGAATATATAAATGATTCCACAAGCTTCGAACCCACAATACCCTGGGCGCCCGAATTCAATTTTTGAACAAATAAATGATCCCCCAAGCTTCAATTCCACGATACCCTGGGTGTCCGAGTTCAATTTTTAAATAAATATATGATCCCCCAAGCTTCAATTCCACGATACACTGGGTGTCCGAGTTCAATTTTTGAATAAATAAATGATTCCCAAAGCTTCAAACCAGCGATACCCTGGGCGTCCGAGTTCAATTTTGAAATAAATATATGATCCCCCAAGCTTCAAACTAGTGATACCCTGGGCGTCCAAGTTCAATTTTTAAATAAATAAATTATCCCCCAAGTTTCAAACCAGCGATACCCTGCGCGTCCGAGTTCAATTTTTAAATAAATAAATGATTCCACAAGCCTCAAACCCACAATACCCTGGGCACCCGAATTCAATTTTTGAACGAATAAATGATCCCCCAAGCTTAAATTCCACGATAACCTGGGCGTCCGAGTTCAATTTTTAATAAATAAATGATTCCCCAAGCTCCGAACCCTCGATACCCTGGGTGCCCGAATTTAATTTTTGAATACATAAATGATCCGCCAAGCTTTGAACCCACAATACCCTGGTCTTCCGGGTTCAATTTTTAAATAAATAAATGATCCCCCAAGCTTCAAATCTGCGATAACCTGGGCGTCCGAGTTCAATTTTTGAATATATAAATGATTCCACAAGCTTCGAACCCACAATACCCTGGGCGCCCGAATTCAATTTTTGAACAAATAAATGATCCCCCAAGCTTCAATTCCACGATACCCTGGGTGTCCGAGTTCAATTTTTGAATAAATAAATGATTCCCCAAGCTTCAAACAAGCGATACCCTGGGCGTCCGAGTTCAATTTTTAAATATAAATGATCCCCCAAGCTTCAAACTAGCGATACCCTGGGCGTCCGAGTTCAATTTTTAAATAAATAAATTATCCCCCAAGTTTCAAACCAGCGATACCCTGGGCGTCCGAGTTCAATTTTTAAATAAATAAATGATTCCACAAGCTTCGAACCCACAATACCCTGGGCAATCGAGTTCAATTTTTAAATAAATAAATGATTCGACAAGCTACAATTCCACGATACCCTGAGCGTCCGAGTTCAATTTTTAAATAAGTAAATGATCCCCCAAGCTTCAATTCCACGATACCCTGAGCGTCCGAGTTCAATTTTTAAATAAGTAAATGACCCCCCAAGCTTCAATTCCACGATACCCTGGGTGTCCGAGTTCAATTTTTGAATAAATAAATGATTCCCCAAGCTTCAAACCAGCGATACCCAGGGCGTCCGAGTTCAATTTTTGAATAAATAAATGATTCCCCAAGCTTTAAACCAGCGATACCCAGGGCGTCCGAGTTCAATTTTTAAATAAATATATGATCCCCCAAGCTTCAAATCTGCGATAACCTGGGCGTCCGAGTTCAATTTTTGAATAAATAAATGATTCCACAAGCTTCGAACCCACAATACCCTGGGCGCCCGAATTCAATTTTTGAACAAATAAATGATCCCCCAAGCTTCAAATCCACGATACCCTGGGTGTCCGAGTTCAATTTTTAAATAAATATATCATCCCCCAAGCTTCAAACTAGCGATACCCTGGGCGTCCGAGTTCAATTTTTAAATAAATAAATTATCCCCCAAGTTTCAAACCAGCGATACCCTGGACGTCCGAGTTCAATTTTTAAATAAATAAATGATCCCCCAAGCTTCAATTCCACGATACCCTGAGCGTCCGAGTTCAATTTTTAAATAAGTAAATGATCCCCCAAGCTTCAAACAAACGATACCCTGGGCGCCCGAATTCAATTTTTAAATAAATAAATGATCACCCAAGCTTCAAACCAACGATACCCTGATCGCCCGGGTTCAATTTTTAAATAAATAAATGATCCCCCAAGCTTCAATTCCACGATACCCTGGGTGTCCGAGTTCAATTTTTGAATAAATAAATGATTCCCCAAGCTTCAAACCAGCGATACCCTGGGCGTCCAAGTTCAATTTTTGAATATATAAATGATTCCACAAGCTTCGAACCCACAATACCCTGGGCGCCCGAATTCAATTTTTGAACAAATAAATGATCCCCCAAGCTTCAATTCCACGATACCCTGGGTGTCCGAGTTCAATTTTTAAATAAATATATGATCCCCCAAGCTTCAATTCCACGATACACTGGGTGTCCGAGTTCAATTTTTGAATAAATAAATGATTCCCAAAGCTTCAAACGAGCGATACCCTGGGCGTCCGAGTTCAATTTTGAAATAAATATATGATCCCCCAAGCTTCAAACTAGTGATACCCTGGGCGTCCAAGTTCAATTTTTAAATAAATAAATTATCCCCCAAGTTTCAAACCAGCGATACCCTGCGCGTCCGAGTTCAATTTTTAAATAAATAAATGATTCCACAAGCCTCAAACCCACAATACCCTGGGCACCCGAATTCAATTTTTGAACGAATAAATGATCCCCCAAGCTTAAATTCCACGATAACCTGGGCGTCCGAGTTCAATTTTTAATAAATAAATGATTCCCCAAGCTCCGAACCCTCGATACCCTGGGTGCCCGAATTTAATTTTTGAGTACATAAATGATCCGCCAAGCTTTGAACCCACAATACCCTGGTCTTCCGGGTTCAATTTTTAAATAAATAAATGATCCCCCAAGCTTCAAATCTGCGATAACCTGGGCGTCCGAGTTCAATTTTTGAATATATAAATGATTCCACAAGCTTCGAACCCACAATACCCTGGGCGCCCGAATTCAATTTTTGAACAAATAAATGATCCCCCAAGCTTCAATTCCACGATACCCTGGGTGTCCGAGTTCAATTTTTGAATAAATAAATGATTCCCCAAGCTTCAAACAAGCGATACCCTGGGCGTCCGAGTTCAATTTTTAAATATAAATGATCCCCCAAGCTTCAAACTAGCGATACCCTGGGCGTCCGAGTTCAATTTTTAAATAAATAAATTATCCCCCAAGTTTCAAACCAGCGATACCCTGGGCGTCCGAGTTCAATTTTTAAATAAATAAATGATTCCACAAGCTTCGAACCCACAATACCCTGGGCAATCGAGTTCAATTTTTAAATAAATAAATGATTCGACAAGCCTCAAACCCACAATACCCTGGGCGCCCGAATTCAATTTTTGAACAAATAAATGATCCCCCAAGCTTCAATTCCACGATACCCTGGGTGTCCGAGTTCAATTTTTGAATAAATAAATGATTCCCCAAGCTTCAAACAAGCGATACCCTGGGCGTCCGAGTTCAATTTTTAAATATAAATGATCCCCCAAGCTTCAAACTAGCGATACCCTGGGCGTCCGAGTTCAATTTTTAAATAAATAAATTATCCCCCAAGTTTCAAACCAGCGATACCCTGGGCGTCCGAGTTCAATTTTTAAATAAATAAATGATTCCACAAGCTTCGAACCCACAATACCCTGGGCGCCCGAATTCAATTTTTAAATAAATAAATGATCACCCAAGCTTCAAACCAACGATACCCTGATCGCCCGGGTTCAATTTTTAAATAAATAAATGATCCCCCAAGCTTAAATTTCACGATAACCTGGGCGTCCGAGTTCAATTTTTAATAAATAAATGATTCCCCAAGCTCCGAACCCTCGATACCCTGGGTGCCCGAATTTAATTTTTGAATAAATAAATGATCCGCCAAGCTTTGAACCCACAATACCCTGCTCGTCCGAGTTCAATTTTTAAATAAATAAATGATCCCCCAAGCTTCAATCCCACGATACCCTGAGCGTCCGAGTTCAATTTTTAAATAAGTAAATGATCCCCCAAGCTTCAAACCCACGATACCCTGGCACACTGTTTTGAGAAAAGGTACCAACTCTCAAAAATGTGCGATAGCACATAGTTGATCGATGAGTTACCACTTTGGTCTATTTTTCTTCCTTAGGTCGAGAATAATCGAGATCTGTTTCCCCCGAGTATCAGATTAACGATTGTAGGGTAGTTCCACGGGGTTTTAGGGGGCTTAGTTTTTCAAAAATTTTTAATGACTGCAAGTGATTATTTATTAAATTAACCCTTTTGCCACCCACAAAATCACTTTTTAGGGGTAGTTTTTAGAAAATAATGTAAAATTACACTAGAACAATTAATTGAAAAAAACAAAAAAGTAACAAATAATAATTTTATCAATCTAATAATTCATGAAAATCATCGCAAAACCATGAATTTACGGTTTTTTACCATTTCAGCCCCCTAAAACCCTCTGGAACTACCCTACAATCGTTCATCTGATACACGGGGGAAACGGATCTCGATTCTTCTCGACCTAAGGAAGAAAAATAGACCAAAGTGGTAACTCATCGATCAACTATGTCCTATCGCACATTTTTGAGAGTTGGTACCTTTTCTCAGAACAGTGTGCCTGGGCGCCCGAATTCAATTTTTAAATAAATAAATGATCACCCAAGCTTCAAACCAACGATACCCTGATCGTCCGGGTTCAATTTTTAAATAAATAAATTATCCCCCAAGTTTCAAACCAGCGATACCCTGGGCGCCCGAGTTCAATTTTTAAATAAATAAATGATTCCACAAGCTTCGAACCCACAATACCCTGGGCAATCGAGTTCAATTTTTGAATATATAAATGATTCCACAAGCTTCGAACCCACAATACCCTGGGCACCCGAATTCAATTTTTGAATAAATAAATGATCCCCCAAGCTTCAATTCCACGATACCCTGGGTGTCCGAGCCTTGTTGGCTCCAAAGCACTTTCTCTGCATTTCTCTGTTAAAAAACATTCAAAAATTAATTTTAGGGACTTTTATTTGTCCGATAATTTTAGCAAAACTGCATGGCTTAAGTTGTACCCAAATTAATGAACTGACGTGTCAAATCTCACAGGCAACTATGTGACGCCAACGCTCCCTCCGAGAGTATGCAACTCTCTTGTTACATGTGTGTACGGAGAGGCGATCGCACGCCGAGCGCCCTGCAGCGACCCCCGCAATTTTACCGTCCCGCCGGATTAAATCGCATGCACGGCATGTTCGAATTTATGATCCGTCGTTGGGTGTTATTTTATATCAATTCTCCGATTAAAATTTACCTTTTGGCAACTATCAAAATAACCCCTTCTATAATGCAGAAATGTGTAATTCTTCGATAACTCAGAGGAGAAAAAGGCGTATGCGCGCCAAAACCAGCAAAACTCCTCAAGTATGAGAAAAACTTTACAGTACTCCCGGCACGGCCGATTAGCAAAGAAAAATTCTACACTTCATTTCACTCTGCAGTTTCGATCTCTAAAAGTGTCAAATGTCCGGTTTTATTGAGCGCAACAAAAAAAAATTTAGAGGGCCAAGAGAACAGAGAAAATTCATTTACAGGTCTGATAATATACAGGTTGATAATGTAGGTGGCAAGGGGTATGATTTATTGTAAAGATTTGGCCTTGGTAGGAATTTTGGGGTAGTTTTTTTTTGGGCGATGTTCCATCTAGGTGGGGGGTGGTCTGTGGCGTGGTACGCCATCTATAAAATATTTATATGAATAATTAATTCAAATATTGATAATATTCGAGAATAAAAAATGCTCTCAAGTAATTTCTAAGTGTTATGAACGGAATGGCGAGACGGGTAATTGACACCAGGCGCCGAGCATGATACGCCGGCGGGGCGCGAAGCTTTGAAATAGCGATCTCGGGAGTTGGTGCGCGTTTTCTAGAAGATCAATAAAATGGAAGAATTTTTTGATTACGCGTTGTAATAAATCATGATAACTATGTGTGAGGCCGAGCGAGCCTGTGTGAGCGGCTCCAGCTCCGGTCCTGCATGTGTGTATGCGTGAGGTGTGTGCACGTCGCTGCTGCTGCGGCGGCACTCGAGATCTAGGTCGAAGAGCGAGCACATCGTGCATCTTGTGTTGAGTGAGATAAAATAAAAAGAAGAGTTTACAGAGAAAACATCTATTTCCTTTTATTGATTACCTAAGACCCACAGGTTATGGGTATTTCCGCACGTGATGCGAAGTAATTAGTGGCTTTTAAGTGATCTGAAAAGAAAGGAAAAAAAAAACCAATTGGCACCAAACGCCGGTGCGACATTTTTTTTCTCCTCTCAACTTTTTCTGAACACGTGCAGTGACGGTTAACGGAGGGAAGAATTTTATATTATTGCCAGTGTAGTGAACAATTCACAAGTTTCTTTTTCTCATCGTACACATATTTCTCCACGAATCGAAGCCGGAAAACAAGATGAACGATCCGATAACCGGAGAGACGGTCGAGGAGAAGGCAACCAGAGAACACGAAGAGAGAAAGTAAGTGCACAAAAAGTCAGAGTTGTTCAGGAGAAAAATAAAGCAACTTAATCAAAAACTCAGAGGACCAAGCCCTCAGGGCCACAAATCTTCTCCCTGGTCACTACTACTCCTCGAAATAAGCAAAACGCGAGGGCCATAATTTTTCTGGGCGCCAGGACCCCGCTAGCTCGCCGGCGGGCTGGTCCGCGCCGTTGTCACTCGACGATCCACTACTCCTCTGCTGCTGACTTCGCGATGCGCGAACCCAAGGGCTGCCGCCAGAGGTGTGTAGTGAAGTGAAGAGTGAACTAAAGTCGAAACGACTTCACTTCACTTGAGTTAGGAGTTGCGCATAGCGTAACGCTGTGCGCTGTGTATATAAACATACGTAAAATGGACTTGAACAATTTTTTTCTTTGCTTAATATTTTGACATCTATAAAGTCAGGGTGAACACCTGGTTCACTTGATGTTGGCTTCGCTTTCGAGATGATTTCCTCAGGAAGTTTTGACCCAGGAAGGGTCAGGATGGACTCCTGGTACCCTTGGTGAAATTAACGCTTTGAGGACGATTTCTCCAGGAAGTTTTGACTCGGAGAAGGTCAGGAAAGACACCTGGTGCCCTTGGTGATATTTACACCTTGAAGATGATTTCCCCAGGAAGTTTTGACTCCGGAAGAATCAGGGTGGACTCCTGGTGAAACTGGTATTAATTACGCCTAGGAGTTGATTTCCCCAGGAAGTTTGGACTTCGGAAGGGTCAGGGCGGACACCTGGTGCACCTGGTGATACTGATGCCTTGAAGATGATTTCCCCAGAAAGTTTCGACTTCGGAGGGTCAGGGCGAACACCTGGTGCATCTGGTAATACTTACGCCTTGGAGATGATTTCCCCAGAAAGATTTGACTTTGGAGGGTCAGGGCGAACACCTGGTGCATCTGGTGATACTTACGCCTTGGAGATGATTTCCCCAGAAAGTTTTGACTTCGGAAGGTCAGGGCGAACACCTGGTGCACCTAGTGATACTTACGCCTTGGAGATGATTTCCCCAGAAAGTTTTGACTTCGGAAGGTCAGGGCGAACACCTGGTGCACCTGGTGATACTTACGCTTTGGAGATGATTAACCCGGAAAGTTTTGACTCCAAAGGCGCCAGGGTGGACACCTAGAGCAACTGGTATTAATTACGCCTTGGAGATGATTTCCCCAGGAAGTTTGGACTTCAGAAGGGTCAGAGCGAACACCTGGTGCACCTGGTGATACTTACGCCTTGGAGATGATTTCCCCAGGAGGTTTGGACTTCGGAAGGGTCAAGGCGAACACCTGGTGCACCTGGTAATACTTACGACTTGGAGATGATTTCCCCAGGAAGTTTGGACTCCGGAGAGGCCAGGGTGGACACTCGGTGCACCTCGTGATACTTGCGCCTTGGAGATGATTTTCCCAGGAAATTAAGACTCCAAAAGGGCCAGGATGGACATCTGGTACAATTGGTATTAATTACGCCTTGGAGATGATTTCCCCAAGAAGTTAGGACTCTGGGTTGGTCAGGGTGTACACCAGAAGCACCTGGTGATACTTACGCCTCGAAAATGATTTTCCCAGGAAGTTTTGATCCCAGCGGGTTCACATGATCAAGTTTACTATTAGGATAGCTTCTTGAGAGTGTAGTTATTACCGGGCACACCAAGTATTTTCCCAGACCCTTACGGAGTCAAAATTTCCTGGGAAAATAATCTCCAAGTCGTAAGTATAACCCGGTGCACCAGATGTCCACCCTGACTCCTCTGGAGTCGAAACTTCCTGGGGAAATCATCTCCAAGGCGCACGTATCACGAGGTGCACCAGGTGCCCACCCTGGCCTCTCCGGAGTCCAAACTTCCTGGGGAAATCATCTCCAAGTCGTAAGTATCACCAGGTGCACCAGGTGTTCGCCTTGACCCTTCCGAAGTCCAAACTTCCTGGAAAAATCATCTCCAAGGCATAATAATACAAGTTGCACCAGGTGTCCGACCTGGCCCCTTTGGAGTCAAAACTTTTTGGGGAAATCATCTTCAAGGTGTTAGTACTGCAGGTGCACCGAGTGTCCACCCTGACCCTCCGAAGTCCAAACTTCCTGGGGAAATCATCTCCAAGGCGTAATTAATACCAGTTGCACTAGGTGTCCATCCTCGCCCTTTTGGAGTCAAAACTTCCTGGGGAAATGATCTCCAAGGCGTAAGCATCACCAGGTCCACTGAGTTTCCACCCTGGCCTCTCCGGAGCCCAATCTTGCTGGGTAAATCATCTCCAAGGCGTAAGTATCACCAGGTGCCCCAGGTGTTCACCCTGACCCACCGAAGTCAAAACTTCCTTGGGAAATCATCTTCAAGGCGTCAGTATCACTAGGTGCACCAGGTGTCCGCCCTGACCCCTCCGAAGTCCAAACTTCCTGGGGATATCATCTCCAAGGCATAATTAATACCAGTTGCACCAGGTGTCCATCCTGGCCCCTTCCTAGTCAAAACTCCCTGGGAAAATCGTCCTCAAAGCGTAAGTATCACCAAATGCACCAGGAGTACACCCTTACACTTAAGGAGTCAAAATTTCCTGGGGTTATTAACTTCAAGGTGTAAATATCACCAAGGGCACCGGGTGTCCTTTTTGGCCCCTTCCGAGTCAAAACTTCCTGGGGAAATCGTCCTCAAAGCGTAACTATCACCAAGGACACCAGGAGTCCACCCTGACCCTTCCGGAGTCAAAATTTCCTGGGGAAATCATCTTCAAGGTGTAAATATCACCAAGGGCACCGGGTGTCTTTCCCCACCTTTCTAGAGTCAAAACTTCCTGGAGAAATCGTCCTCAAAGCGTAACTATCAACAAGGGCACCAGGAGTCTACCCTGACCCTTCCTGGGAAAATCATCTCCACAGTGAAGCTATTATCAAGTGAACCAGGTGTTCACCCTGACTTTATAGATGTCAAAATATTAAGCAAAGAAAAAAATGGTTCAAGTCCACTTTACGTATGTTTATATATATAAATTCATTTGATGTTGGCTTCGCTTTGGAGATGATTTCCTCAGGAAGTTTTGACCCAGGAAGGGTCAGGATGGACTCCTGGTACCCTTAGTGAAAGTTACGCTTTGAGAACGATTTCTCCAGGAAGTTTTGACTCGGAGAAGGTCAGGAAAGACACCTGGTGCCCTTGATGATATTTACACCTTGAAGATGATTTCCCCTGGATGATTTGACTCCGGAAGAATCAGGGTGGACTCCTGGTGCAACTGATATTAATTACGCCTAGGAGTTGATTTCCCCAGGAAGTTTGGACTTCGGGAGGGTCAGGGTGGACACCTGGTGCACCTGGTGATACTGATGCCTTGGAGATGATTTCCCCAGGAAGTTTGGGCTTCGGAAGGGTCAAGGCGAACACCTGGTGCACCTGGTGATACTTACGACTTGGAGATGATTTCCCCAGGAAGTTTGGACTCCGGAGAGGCCAGGGTGGACACTCGGTGCACCTCGTGATACTTGCGCCTTGGAGATGATTTCCCCAGGAAGTTTGGACTCCGGAGAGGCCAGGGTGGACACTCGGTGCACCTCGTGATACTTGCGCCTTGGAGATGATTTTCCCAGGAAATTAAGACACCAAAAGGGCAAGGATGGACATCTGGTACAATTGGTATTCATTACGACTTGGAGATGATTTCCCCAAGAAGTTAGGACTCTGGGTGGGTCAGGGTGTACACCAGGAATACCTGGTGATACTTATGCTTCGAAAATGATTTTCCCAGGAAGTTTGGATCCCAGCGGGTTCACATCATCAAGTTTACGATTAGGATAGCTTCTTCAGAGTGTCGTTATTACAGGGCACACCAAGTATTTTCCCAGACCCTTACGGAGTCAAAATTTCCTGGGAAAATAATCTCGAAGTCGTAAGTATAACCTGGTGCACCAGATGTCCACCCTAACTCCTCCGGAGTCAAAACTTCCTGGGGAAATCATCTCCAAGGCGCAAGTATCACGAGGTGCACCAGGTGTCCACCCTGGCCTCTCCAGAGTCTAAACTTTCTGGGGAAATCATTTCCAAGTCGTAAGTATCACCAGGTGCACCAGGTGTTCGCCCTGACCCTCCGGAGTCCAAACTTCCTGGGAAAATCATCTCCAAGGTGTCAGTATCACCAGGTGCACAAGGTGTCCGTTCCGACCCCTCCGAAGTCCAAACTTCCTGGGGAAATCATCTCCAAAGCGTAATAATACAAGTTGCACCAGGTGTCCACCCTGGCCCCTTTGGAGTCAAAACTTCCTGGGGAAACGATCTCCAAGGCGTAATAATACAAGTGGCACCGAGTGTCCACCCTGACCCTCTGAAGTCCAAACTTCCTGGGGAAATCATCTCCAAGGCGTAATTAATACCAGTTGCACCAGGTGTCCATCCTCGCCCTTTTTTAGTCAAAACTTCCTGGGGAAATGATCTCTAAGGCGTAAGCATCGCCAGGTCCACTGAGTTTCCACCCTGGCCTCACCGGAGTCCAAACTTCCTGGTTAAATCATCTCCAAGGCGTAAGTCACCACGTGCACCAGGTGTTCACCCTGACCCTCCGAAGTCAAAACTTCCTTGGGAAATCATCTCCAAGGCGTCAGTATCACTAGGTGCACCATGTGTCCGCCCTGACCCCTCCGAAGTCCAAATTTCCTGGGGATATCATCTCCAAGGCATTATTAATACCAGTTGCACCGGGTGTCCATCCTGGCACCTTCCTAGTCAAAACTCCCTGGGGAAAACAGTCCTCAAAGTGTAAGTATCACCAAATGCACCAGGAGTACACCCTGACACTTAAGGAGTCAAAACTTCCTGGGGTTATCATCCTCAAGGTGTCAATATCACCAAGGGCACCGGGTGTCCTTTTTGGCCTCTTCCGAGTCAAGACTTCCTGGGGAAATCGTCCTCAAAGCGTAACTATCACCAAGGGCACCAGGAGTCCACCCTGACCCTTCCGGAGTCAAAATTTCCTGGGGAAAAATCATCTTCAAGGTGTAAATATCACCAAGGGCACCGGGTGTCTTTCCCTACCTTTCTCGAGTCAAAACTTCCTGGAGAAATCGTCCTCAAAGCGTAACTATCAACAAGGGTACCAGGAGTCTACCCTGACCCTTCCTGGGTCAAAACTTCCTGGGAAAATCATCTCCACAGCGAAGCTATTATCAAGTGAACCAGGTGTTCACCATGACTTTATAGATGTCAAAATATTAAGCAAAGAAAAAAATTGTTCAAGTCCATTTTACTTATATATATATATATATATATACAGCGCACAGCGTCACGCTATGCGCAACTCCCAACTCAAGTGAAGTGAAGTCGTTTCGACTTTAGTTCACTCTTCACTTCACTACACACCTCTGGCTGCCGCCCGTATAAATTAGTTAGAAATCCTGGGCACAAGAGCTCTACACCTAAAGAAAAAACTACAGCCGGCCCAGGGAGAACACACGAAACCACCGATAAAGATATAAATATATATATACTAGGGGGGGTACCCCCCTGCTCGCTTCGCTCGCCAACCCCCCAGAATTAAATGCTTGAATCTACACTATATATCTTTTCTAATAAAATAGTAATAAGTATACTTGAATTACAAATGAATTTATTTTCAACTTATTAATTTTAAATTACTTAATGCAGTTTTCCACACCACCCAGGAGGCACTTGCAAGGCGCGTTGGGTTTTTTTTTCAACAATTTTGAAAATTTTTTCATATTTAATTAAGAACAAAAAGAAACTATATGTGGAACCCTTTGCCAGTATTACCAAAAATCCTCCTAATCGTTTTACAACTTTGAGGTAAAAAAAAGTTTTTATAAAAAATCGAAATTAACATTTTTAGAAAATGTAATCAATTTCTTCTCAAAAAGGCAATTCCTAAGAAATTTAAATCGTAATCGTGCGATCATAAACATCAAAATCATAAGTTAAATAAAAATTATCAAAGAAATAATTGCAACCTGATTAATTGTCTTAATTTTGTCAATTTTCAAGCTACAACTATTATTCAAATTTCCTATAAATCGTAGTGAGGTGATGAAAAAATTAAGCAATTAAAAATTTATCAATTATTTATTCAAAACAAAAGTTTAATTTTGAGTTTTACTACCTGAGCGCTAAGGGACAGGGCCGCAGGTGGCTGCGTCAGCATGGGTCTGTCCGGGGGGGGGGGGGGCCGGTGCATCACTGATCTGCTCTGGATAAAGCTAAGAAAGGGGGGGCTCTATTTGTTTTAGGGATTAGAGCAAGAATTTCAAATTTTATAATAATTGAAGATAACAATTTTTTAATAAGGTAATCTCATTCTTCTCAAAACGACGATTCCAAAGAAATTTGAATCGTAATCGTACGATCATAAATGGCTGAGTTATGAATTGAATAAAAATTATAAACGAAATAATCGCAACGTGATTAATCGTCTTAATTTTCTCAATTTTCAAGCTACAACTGTATTTCAAAATTGCTATGGATCGTCGTTATCCAACGAAAATGATGCTTTAAAAAAAAAAAATTCATTTTCATATTTTGTAAAAAAATTTTCAGAATTTAACACGTGCTCACCACATGTTTTCCAGACATAGTAACTAATTTTTCCACGCAAGTTTTTCCTTGAGGAAGGGTCAACCACGGGAAAAAGAGTTCCGCCTCTCAGTATTTAGACCCTCCCACAATTTTGCATAAATCACGCTGATTGGTTAATGTTTATGCTAAATTAATAAGAATTTTACCATCATAACTAAAATTTTTTTTTATTTCTTATTTAACTTTTTGTGACGCACCTCATAGTGTACTTCTGGTGAAAGGTTATCGAAACACCCTGTATAAATAGATTAAGCGGTCACTATCGTGACAAAAAATCCAAAAAGTGGTCACTATCCTGACTATAATTATAATATATTAATAAAATTATTTTTTAATGATAATTTTATGATTGTATTATTAAATTAAAAATTAATGTTATTTATTATAACATTATATTAAAAAAAATTATTTATCTCATGTGAGAGTTATTAACAATTTAATTTTAAGACAAATATAAATTAATTACTATGTTACTATATTACTATATTACTTTTTTTTTTTTTTATTAATCTATATCCTTTCATTAAATCTTCTAATTCCATAAGTTCGTTTTGATTTATTTGTTTTATATCATCTAATGTCTTAATTTTAATGTAATATGTAAATTCTGAAATACAAATTAAAATTTTATTCATGAATAAATTTGTATATAACTCATTCAAAGTATCCTCGATGAAATCAGTAATAAATTCGTTGTTGAAATCCTCGCCTTCATATTACTTTATATAAAATAAAAAAGAAGATATTGGCATTAACCTAAGCTACTTATTTCTTTCTTAGCGACTATAGCGCTTAAAATAGTTATTTTTAAACTTTAATTCATATTTCATAACCTATAACAGCCAGAGACATGCTGATTGCAAAATAAAGGCATATACTGTATACATTGATTAACTTTGATTTTGACTACCGTCTGTAAAAACTATTTATTTGCATTTTATTCATTATGTTAAGGTAATTACCGCAAAAATTGAGTTTCTTAAAAAATCTCTATAACTTTGCACAGAGTTAGTTTCTTTGCGTCCGCAACATGTTAGTATTTTGCAAATAATTCTAAGCGGGGATAAATTTTGAGTTATTAAGCTCAGAAGTTTCAACTTTTCACGTGTGATTCCTATGCTAAGCGCGTAAAATGGATCAAATTTAGAGGTTATTCTTGGATTGCAAATTCAATTTTCTTAAAATATTAAAAAAAAACAGATCTTCTTCAGCAACAGCTTTCAATTTTCCCTCCTGCTAGATTCTAATAACTATATTCTATGTTACCTATATATACATGGGTTGTAACTACCTTAACCGACCCCATAAGATCAATTCTAAATTTGTTGCAGATACAATTTCGATGTATGGCCGGAGGAATTTAAATTAGATGATTGATTATCGGAAGCACTAAAAGTTGATTTTAATTATTTACACTAAAGCATGCAAAGCACTAAAAATTGATTTTAACTATTTTAATAATATTAATTTAAGGATGAAATTTTTATAATATTTATTTAAGTATGAAAATAAAATTTGAAATTTTTACCATTTGCAGTATTTTAACAAAAAATGTTGAGTTCCAACTTCAAAAATTGAGTTTAAATGTTGAGAACAAATTTTGCCAAAACCACACATGTCAGTGCTGTTAAAAAAAAATTAAATAATAAGAAATTAAAAAAAAATAAAAATAAAAAAAAACTTTAATGTAAAAAATAAACTACTCAATTAGTTTTCCGCAATCAGGACAAACTTTTTTAAAAAAATCTTCAACACAAAATCTGCAACTCATTTTTACTTTTTAACACTTCAATATAAAGTTAATAATACAATTTTGTATCGATAGGTTATTGAAATAATTTTCAACGATAAAATAAAGAACCAGTGTCGAAAGCGATTATTTTTATGGCCCGGCGGATGGCTAAGTTCAGGTTATTGAAGTGAAAATTACCGGCGAGTGGTGAGATTCACGTTGAACTTGAAAAGATCGAACGTTATCGATGTTTGATCATTCAGCATTAAGAAAGTAATAAACTAAAAAAGATATAACTTTAAAAACCTGAAAAATGAAACATAAAAAATTTTTAAACCATCTCACCATAGGCGCAAGATTTAGTTGTTAAGAACTATACTAAAGTATAAGTTATAAAGAATATTTAAAAAAAATTTTTAAAAAGAACAGATCGATGAAGAGGTTAAATTTTTTATTTCAATATTGTCAATTGAATATTGTTTATTTTAATATTGTTTGTTGAATATATTTTTATGGCCCGGCGGATGGCTAAGTTCAGGTTATTGAAGTGAAAATTACCGGCGAGTGGTGAGATTCACGTTGAACTTGAAAAGATCGAACGTTATCGATGTTTGATCATTCAGCATTAAGAAAGTAATAAACTAAAAAAGATATAACTTTAAAAACCTGAAAAATGAAACATAAAAAATTTTTAAACCATCTCACCATAGGCGCAAGATTTAGTTGTTAAGAACTATACTAAAGTATAAGTTATAAAGAATATTTAAAAAAAATTTTTAAAAAGAACAGATCGATGAAGAGGTTAAATTTTTTATTTCAATATTGTCAATTGAATATTGTTTATTTTAATATTGTTTGTTGAATATATTTTTATGGCCCGGCGGATGGCTAAGTTCAGGTTATTGAAGTGAAAATTACCGGCGAGTGGTGAGATTCACGTTGAACTTGAAAAGATCGAACGTTATCGATGTTTGATCATTCAGCATTAAGAAAGTAATAAACTAAAAAAGATATAACTTTAAAAACCTGAAAAATGAAACATAAAAAATTTTTGAACCATCGCACCATAGGCGCAAGATTTAGTTGTTAAGAACTATACTGAAGTATAAGTTATAAAGAATATTTAAAAAAATTTTTAAAAAAGAACAGATCGATGAAGAGGTTAAATTTTTTATTTCAATATTGTCAATTGAATATTGTTTATTTTAATATTGTTTGTTGAATATATTTTTATGGCCCGGCGGATGGCTAAGTTCAGGTTATTGAAGTGAAAATTACCGGCGAGTGGTGAGATTCACGTTGAACTTGAAAAGATCGAACGTTATCGATGTTTGATCATTCAGCATTAAGAAAGTAATAAACTAAAAAAGATATAACTTTAAAAACCTGAAAAATGAAACATAAAAAATTTTTAAACCATCTCACCATAGGCGCAAGATTTAGTTGTTAAGAACTATACTAAAGTATAAGTTATAAAGAATATTTAAAAAAAATTTTTAAAAAGAACAGATCGATGAAGAGGTTAAATTTTTTATTTCAATATTGTCAATTGAATATTGTTTATTTTAATATTGTTTGTTGAATATATTTTTATGGCCCGGCGGATGGCTAAGTTCAGGTTATTGAAGTGAAAATTACCGGCGAGTGGTGAGATTCACGTTGAACTTGAAAAGATCGAACGTTATCGATGTTTGATCATTCAGCATTAAGAAAGTAATAAACTAAAAAAGATATAACTTTAAAAAACTGAAAAATGAAACATAAAAAAATTTTAAACCATCTCACCATAGGCGCAAGATTTAGTTGTTAAGAACTATACTAAAGTATAAGTTATAAAGAATATTTAAAAAAATTTTAAAAAAAGAACAGATCGATGAAGATGTTAAATTTTTTATTTAAATATTGTCAATTGAATATTGTTTATTTTAATATTGTTTGTTGAATATTAATGTAGTAATAGATTTAATTCGAGAAAGATAGGAAGAACGCTTAAAATTTATTTTTAAATAAGGAATAAAAGTGCAGTTTTTGACCTATTTTACGGTATAAAATGAAGAATTAAGGGTGGGAGCGGGGTGGGAGCGGGGTGGGAGCGGGGTGGAAGCGGGGTGGGAGAGGGTGGGAGCGGAATGGGGTGAGAAAAAAAAGGGCGAGAAAGGGCGGGGGTGGGAGCGGGGTGGGAGCGGAATAAAAATGCAGTTTTTGACCTATTTTACGGTCTAAAATGAAAAATTAAGGGTGGGAGCGGGGTGGGAGCGGGGTGGGAGCGAAGAGCAAATTACAACTATATAATATAGTAAGATATATACGCGCACTCGCCGGAACAAAGAATAAAATCGATTCGAGGGCCGATTCTCGCTGTCGTTGCCGCGCCTGCCGCCGATGTCGCCTAGACCCGCGATCCGGCTTCCTGAAAATAATCTGTAGAACTCCGCAGGATTGCTACAAATAAAATGAACAAACACACAACATCTCTCGAAAACTAATGATTTTATTTCTAAAATTAAACTGGTGGCAAGGGGACGCGTCTTAAGACTACTTAAAACTAATAGGGCCAATCTGCCCGCCACGCACCTCACAGTCAATAGTTTCGCAACCCAAGAACTCGGTGCGTTGACTCCTTCTCGTCGTCGCTGACCAAACTTCGTCGAGCTGCGGCGTGGGTGGATAGGCTGGCTGAAGCTGGGCTGACGATTCGGGACGGTGTCCGCAATTCTCGCTCAGGCGTCACCCGATTGTCCGTGGACCAAAACCTCGATGCACTTTCACGCGACAGGACCGCGTGGTCGTCCTGAATCACCCGGGAATATTTTCTTAACGTAAAAGACTGACGTTTTCATGGCAATAAAAACAGGCGTGCGGCTAGTATCAAGCTCCAGACTAGAGTGGCTAAGATGGCCGCCGCTCGGGCTTGGAGAGCCGGCAACCAGCGGGAGGGGAAGAACACGGGCGGCGGCTCGGCAGCTACTGCCCTCTACGGCCGCCGCCGGACTTAATTCTCCCTCCCCCCGCTTACCACTTCCACACCACAGATTCCTCTGTGGCGTACCACGCCACAGACCACCCCCCACCTAGATGGAACATCGCCCAAAAAAAAACTACCCCAAAATTCCTACCAAGGCCAAATCTTTACAATAAATCATACCCCTTGCCACCTACATTATCAACCTGTATATTATCAGACCTGTGAATGAATTTTCTCTGTTCTCTTGGCCCTCTAAATTTTTTTTTGTTGCGCTCAATAAAACCGGACATTTGACACTTTTAGAGATCGAAACTGCAGAGTGAAATGAAGTGTAGAATTTTTCTTTGCTAATCGGCCGTGCCGGGAGTACTGTAAAGTTTTTCTCATACTTGAGGAGTTTTGCTGGTTTTGGCGCGCATACGCCTTTTTCTCCTCTGAGTTATCGAAGAATTACACATTTCTGCATTATAGAAGGGGTTATTTTGATAGTTGCCAAAAGGTAAATTTTAATCGGAGAATTGATATAAAATAACACCCAACGACGGATCATAAATTCGAACATGCCATGCATGCGATTTAATCTGGCGGGACGGTAAAATTGCGGGGGTCGCTGCAGGGCGCTCGGCGTGCGATCGCCTCTCCGTACACACATGTAACAAGAGAGTTGCATACTCTCGGAGGGAGCGTTGGCGTCACATAGTTGCCTGTGAGATTTGACACGTCAGTTCATTAATTTGGGTACAACTTAAGCCGTGCAGTTTTGCTAAAATTATCGGACAAATAAAAGTCCCTAAAATTAATTTTTGAATGTTTTTTAACAGAGAAATGCAGAGAAAGTGCTTTGGAGCCAACAAGGCTTAGAGCATCAGCTGTAAGCCTGCTTGAGACACGAGCACACACCGCTTGAGTCAACAATTTCGGAGGGAGGTAACCAAAATAATACTCACGCTCTACCTGCAGGGACAGGTGTGATAATGCCACCCATAAACTCGCCAGTGGTAGCTCCACCAGGCACTGAATGTAATTTTGTTGTCTTTTAAAATTCTAAACTGCAATTAAACAGAGCAGAGCAGGTACCATTAAACAGAGACAGAGTAAAAACATTCTATTTAATTCAAGAAAATAAGACACCAGAGCCGCAGAAACATAAAAACCAGCCAGAGGATATGGAAACAAGCGGAGGACAAAACCGAAACAGCCAAGTGTTCACAGAGCAAGCTGACCCAATAAGAAACGTAATGCCGAGAATGAATAGTCATTTTCTTCCCGACGGCCGTCAAGTGATAAGCTTCACTCCAAGTCAGCTCGTAGAGATGTTACAGTAGAGAAGCAAAATGGTCGAAAATTCAGCAAGAACTGCCGAAGCTCTGAAAAAGACGGCTAAAAACTTAGCGTACGCAGCAGAGCAAAGGAAATATGCAGAAACTCAAGCTTCGAGAAACAAGTAGTAACCTCAGCAAGTTAGTCGACAAACTGAGTGACCTAGCCCAGAGGACAGTCGAAGATGGCAAAGTTCTGCTGGTGGAGAATAGTATATTCCTGTACAAGTAAGGGAAACGCGTCGTTTCCATGAGAGTTGGATGTTTCAGCTCGAGACGAAGTCGAGTAGTTAGTGGTAAGAACACCTCGGAGATGATTTCCCCAGGAAGTTTTGACTCCAAAAGGGTCTCTACAGACACCTGGTGTACCTGGTGGTAATAACGCCTTGGAGATGATTTCCCCAAGAAGTTTTGATCCCAGAGGGGTCAGGACGGACATCTGGTGTAGCTAGTAGTAAGAACACCTCGGAGATGATTTCCCCAGGAAGTTTTGACTTCAAAAGGGTCACTAGGGACACCTGGTGTACCTATTGGTCATAACGCCTTGGAGATGATTTCCCCAAGAAGTTTGGACTCCAGAGGGGTCCGGACGAACACCTGGTGAACCTGGTGATAGTAACGCCTCGGAGATGACTTCCCCAAGAAGTTTGACTTCAGAAGGGTCAGGACGGACACCTGGTGCACCTCGTCATAATAACGCTTTGTAGATGATTTCCCCAGGAAGTTTTGATCCCAGAGGGGTCAGGACGGACATCTGGTGTAGCTAGTGGTAAGAACACCTCGGAGATGATTTCCCCAGGAAGTTTTGACTTCAAAAGGGTCACTAGAGACACCTGGTGTACCTGGCGGTCATAACGCCTTGGAGATGATTTCCCCAAGAAGTTTGGACTCCAGAGGGGTCCGGACGAAAACCTGGTGAACCTGGTGATAGTAACGCCTCGGAGATGACTTCCCCAAGAAGTTTGACTTCAGAAGGGTCAGGACGGACACCTGGTGCTCCTGGTCATAATAATAACTTGTAGATGATTTCCCCGGGAAGTTTTGATCGCGAAGGGGTCAGGACGGACATCTGGTGTATCTAATGGTAAGAACACCTCGGCGATGATTTCCCCAGGAAGTTTTGACTTCAAAAGGGTCACTAGAGACACCTGGTGTACCTGGCGGTCATAACGCCTTGGAGATGATTTCCCCAAGAAGTTTTGACTCTAGAGGGGTAAAGACGAACACCTGGTGCACCTGGTGATAATAACGCCTCGGAGATGACTTCCACATGAAGTTTTAACTTCAGAAGGGTCGGGACGGACACCTGGTGCTCCTGGTCATAATAATGCCTTGTAGATGATTTCCCCAGGAAGTTTTGATCCCAGAGGGGTCAGGACGAACAACTGGTGCACCTGGTGATAATAACACCTCGGAGATGACTTCCCCAGGAAGTTAAGACTTCAGAAGAGTCAGGACAGACACCAGGTGCACCTAATCATAATAAGGCCTTGTAATTGATTTCCCCAGGAAGTTTTGATCCCAGAGGGGTCGGGACGGACATCTGGTGTAGCTAGTGGTAAGAACACCTCGGAGATGATTTCCCCAGGAAGTTTTGACTTCAAAAGGGTCACTAGAGACACCTGGTGTACCTGGTAGTCATAACGCCTTGGAGATGATTTCCCCAAGAAGTTTGGACTCCAGAGGGGTCCGGACGAACACCTGGTGCACCTGGTGATAGTAACGCCTCGGAGATGACTTCCCCAAGAAGTTTTGACTGCAGAGGGGTCAGGACGAACAACTGGTGCACCTGGTGATAGTAACACCTCGGAGATGACTTCCCCAGGAAGTGAAGAATTCAGAAGGGTCAGGACGGACACCAGGTGCACCTAATCATAATAAGGCCTTGTAATTGATTTCCCCAGGAAGTTTTGATCATAGAGGGGTCAGGACGGACATCTGGTGTATCTAATGGTAAGAACACCTCGGCGATGATTTCCTCAGGAAGTTTTGACTCCAAAAGGGTCACTACAGACACCTGGTGTACCTGGTGGTAATAAAACCTTAGAGATGATTTCCCAAAGAAGTTTTGACTCTAGAGGGGTAAGGACGAACACCTGGTGCACCTGGTGATAATAACGCCTCGCAGATGACTACCCCAAGAAGTTTAACTTCAGAAGGGTCAGGACGGACACCAGGTGCACCTCGTCATAATAACGCTTTGTAGATGATTTCCCCAGGAAGTTTTGATCCCAGAGGGGTGAGGACGGACATCTGGTGTACCCGGTGGTAATAACGCCACGGAGATGACTTCCCCAAGATTTTTTGACTATAGAAGGGAGACGACGGACACCTGGTGCTCCTGGTCATAATAATGCCTTGTAGAAGATTTTCCCAGGAAGTTTTGATCCCAGAGGGGTCAGGACGGACATCTGGTGTAGCTAGTGGTAAGAACACCTCGGAGATGATTTCCTCAGGAAGTTTTGACTTCAAAAGGGTCACTACAGACACCTGGTGTACCTGGTGGTAATAACGCCTTAGAGATGATTTCCCCAAGAAGTTTTGACTTCAGAAGGGACAGGACGGACACCTGGTGCTCCTGGTCATAATAATGCCTTGTAGATGATTGTCCCAGGAAGTTTTGATCCCAGAAAGGTCAGGACGGACATCTGGTGTAGCTAGTGGTTAGAACATCTCGGAGATGATTTCCCCAGGATGTTTTGACTCCAAAAAGGTCACTACAGACACCTGGTGTACCTGGTGGTAATAACGCCTTAGAGATGATTTCCCCAAGAAGTTTTGACTTCAGAGGGGTCAGGACGAACACCTGGTGCACCTGGTGATAATAACGCCTCGCAGATGACTACCCCAAGAAGTTTAACTTCAGAAGGGTCAGGACGGACACCAGGTGCACCTCGTCATAAAAACGCTTTGTAGATGATTTCCCCAGGATGTTTTGATCCCAGAGGGGTCAGGGTGGACACCAGGGGCACCTTGTGATAATAACGCCTCGGAGATGACTTCCCCAAGAAGTCTTGACTTCAGAAGGGTCAGGACGGACACCTAGTGCTCCTGGTCATAATAATGCCTTGTAGATGATTTCCCCAGGAATTTTTGATCCCAGAGGGGTCGGGACGGACATCTGGTGCACCTGGTGATAATAAGGCCTCGGAGATGACTTCCCCAAGAAGTTTAACCTCAGAAGGGTCAGGACGTACACCAGGTGCACCTCGTCATAATAACGCTTTGTAGATGATTTCCCCAGGTTGTTTTGATCCCAGAGGGGTCAGGGTGGACACCAGGGGCACCTTGTGATAATAACGCCTCGGAGATGACTTCCCCAAGAAGTTTGACTTCCGAAAGGTCAGGACAGACACCGGTTGCTTCTGGTGATGAAAATGCCTTGTAGATGATTTCCCCAGGAAGTTTTGATCCCAGAGGGGTCAGGACGGACATCTGGTGTAGCTAGTGGTAAGAACACCTCGGAGATGATTTCCCCAGAAAGTTTTGACTTCAAAAGGGTCACTACAGACACCTGGTGTACCTGGTGGTAATAACGCCTTGTAGATGATTTCCCCAGGAAGTTTTGACTCCAGAGGGGTCAGGACGAAAACCTGGTGCACCTGGTGATAATAATGCTTCGGAGATGACTTCCCCAAGAAGTTTTGACTCCAGAGGGGTCAGGACGAACACCTGGTGCACCTGGTGATGATAACGCCTCGGAGATGACTTCCCCAAGATGTTTTTACTTCAGAAGGGACAGGATGGACACCTGGTGCTGCTGGTCATAGTAATGCCTTGTAGATGATTTCCCCAGGAAGTTTTGATCCCAGAGGGGTCAGGACGAACACCTGGTGCACCTGGTGATAATAACGCCTCGCAGATGACTTCCCCAAGAAATTTAACTTCAGAAGGGTCAGGACGGACACCTGGTGCTGCTGGTCATAGTCATGCCTTGTAGATGATTTTCCCAGGAAGTTTTGATCCCAGAGGGGTCAGGACGGACATCTGGTGCACCTGGTGGTAATAACGCCTTGGAGATGATTTCCCCAAGAAGTTTTGACTCCAGAGGGGTCAGGACGAACAACTGGTGCACCTGGTGATAATAACACCTCGGAGATGACTTCCCCAGGAAGTTAAGACTTCAGAAGGGTAGGGACAGACACCAGGTGCACCTAGTCATAATAACGCCTTGTAGATGATTTCCCCAGGAAGATTTGATCCCAGAGGGGTCAGGGTGGACACCAGGGGCACCTGGTGATGATAACGCCTCGGAGATGACTTCCCCAAGATGTTTTGCTTCAGAAGGGACAGGATGGACACCTGGTGCTGCTGGTCATAGTAATGCCTTGTAGATGATTTTCCCAGGAAGTTTTGATCCCAGAGGGGTCAGGACGGACATCTGGTGTAGCTAGTGGTAAGAACACCTCGGAGATGATTTCCTCAGGAAGTTTTGACTTCAAAAGGGTCACTACAGACACCTGGTGTACCTGGTGGTAATAACGCCTTAGAGATGATTTCCCCAAGAAGTTTTGACTTCAGAAGGGACAGGACGAACACCTGGTGCTCCTGGTCATAATAATGCCTTGTAGATGATTGTCCCAGGAAGTTTTGATCCCAGAAAGGTCAGGACGGACATCTGGTGTAGCTAGTGGTTAGAACATCTCGGAGATGATTTCCCCAGGATGTTTTGACTCCAAAAAGGTCACTACAGACACCTGGTGTACCTGGTGGTAATAACGCCTAAGAGATGATTTCCCCAAGAAGTTTTGACTCCAGAGGGGTCAGGACGAACACCTGGTGCACCTGGTGATAATAAAGCCTCGCAGATGACTACCCCAAGAAGTTTAACTTCAGAAGGGTCAGGACGGACACCAGGTGCACCTCGTCATAATAACGCTTTGTAGATGATTTCCCCAGGATGTTTTGATCCCAGAGGGGTCAGGGTGGACACCAGGGGCACCTTGTGATAAGAACGCCCCGGAGATGACTTCCCCAAGAAGTTTGACTTCCGAAAGGTCAGGACAGACACCGGTTGCTTCTGGTGATGAAAATGCCTTGTAGATGATTTCCCCAGGAAGTTTTGATCCCAGAGGGGTCAGGACGGACATCTGGTGTAGCTAGTGGTAAGAACACCTCGGAGATGATTTCCCCAGAAAGTTTTGACTTCAAAAGGGTCACTACAGACACCTGGTGTACCTGGTGGTAATAACGCCTTGTAGATGATTTCCCCAGGAAGTTTGGACTCTAGAGGGGTCAGGAGGAAAACCTGGTGCACCTGGTGATAATAATGCTTCGGAGATGACTTCCCCAAGAAGTTTGACTTCAGAAGGGTCAGGACGGACACCTGGTGCCCCTGGTGATAATATCGCCTTGAAGTTGACTTCCCCAAGAAATTTTGACTTCAGAAGGGTCAGGGCGGACACCTGGTGCTCCTGGTCATAATAATGCCTTGTAGATGATTTCCCTAGGAAGTTTTGATCCCAGAGGGGTCAGGACGGACATCTGGTGCAGCTAGTGGTAAGAACACCTCGCAGATGACTTCCCCAAGAAGTTTGACTTCAGAAGGGTCAGGACGGACATCTGGTGCACCTCGTCATAATAATGCCTTGTAGATGATTTCCCCAGGAAGTTTTGATCCCAGAGGGGTCGGGACGGACATCTGGTGCACCTGGTGATAATAAGGCCTCGGAGATGACTTCCCCAAGAAGTTTAACCTCAGAAGGGTCAGGACGTACACCAGGTGCACCTCGTCATAATAACGCTTTGTAGATGATTTCCCCAGAAAGTTTTGACTTCAAAAGGGTCACTACAGACACCTGGTGTACCTGGTGGTAATAACGCCTTGTAGATGATTTCCCCAGGAAGTTTTGACTCCAGAGGGGTCAGGACGAAAACCTGGTGCACCTGGTGATAATAATGCTTCGGAGATGACTTCCCCAAGAAGTTTTGACTCCAGAGGGGTCAGGACGAACACCTGGTGCACCTGGTGATAATAACGCCTCGCAGATGACTTCCCCAAGAAGTTTATCTTCAGAAGGGTCAGGACGGACACCTGCTGCTGCTGGTCATAGTCATGCCTTGTAGATGATTTTCCCAGGAAGTTTTGATCCCAGAGGGGTCAGGACGGACATCTGGTGCACCTGGTGGTAATAACGCCTTGGAGATGATTTCCCCAAGAAGTTTTGACTCCAGAGGGGTCAGGACGAACAACTGGTGCACCTGGTGATAATAACACCTCGGAGATGACTTCCCCAGGAAGTTAAGACTTCAGAAGGGTAGGGACAGACACCAGGTGCACCTAGTCATAATAACGCCTTGTAGATGATTTCCCCAGGATGTTTTGATCCCAGAGGGGTCAGGGTGGACACCAGGGGCACCTTGTGATAAGAACGCCCCGGAGATGACTTCCCCAAGAAGTTTGACTTCCGAAAGGTCAGGACAGACACCGGTTGCTTCTGGTGATGAAAATGCCTTGTAGATGATTTCCCCAGGAAGTTTTGATCCCAGAGGGGTCAGGACGGACATCTGGTGTAGCTAGTGGTAAGAACACCTCGGAGATGATTTCCCCAGAAAGTTTTGACTTCAAAAGGGTCACTACAGACACCTGGTGTACCTGGTGGTAATAACGCCTTGTAGATGATTTCCCCAGGAAGTTTTGACTTCAGAAGGGACAGGACGAACACCTGGTGCTCCTGGTCATAATAATGCTTCGGAGATGACTTCCCCAAGAAGTTTTGACTCCAGAGGGGTCAGGACGAACACCTGGTGCACCTGGTGATAATAACGCCTCGCAGATGACTTCCCCAAGAAGTTTATCTTCAGAAGGGTCAGGACGGACACCTGCTGCTGCTGGTCATAGTCATGCCTTGTAGATGATTTTCCCAGGAAGTTTTGATCCCAGAGGGGTCAGGACGGACATCTGGTGCACCTGGTGGTAATAACGCCTTGGAGATGATTTCCCCAAGAAGTTTTGACTCCAGAGGGGTCAGGACGAACAACTGGTGCACCTGGTGATAATAACACCTCGGAGATGACTTCCCCAGGAAGTTAAGACTTCAGAAGGGTAGGGACAGACACCAGGTGCACCTAGTCATAATAACGCCTTGTAGATGATTTCCCCAGGAAGATTTGATCCCAGAGGGGTCAGGGTGGACACCAGGGGCACCTGGTGATGATAACGCCTCGGAGATGACTTCCCCAAGATGTTTTGCTTCAGAAGGGACAGGATGGACACCTGGTGCTGCTGGTCATAGTAATGCCTTGTAGATGATTTTCCCAGGAAGTTTTGATCCCAGAGGGGTCAGGACGGACATCTGGTGTAGCTAGTGGTAAGAACACCTCGGAGATGATTTCCTCAGGAAGTTTTGACTTCCAAAGGGTCACTACAGACACCTGGTGTACCTGGTGGTAATAACGCCTTAGAGATGATTTCCCCAAGAAGTTTTGACTTCAGAAGGGACAGGACGAACACCTGGTGCTCCTGGTCATAATAATGCCTTGTAGATGATTGTCCCAGGAAGTTTTGATCCCAGAAAGGTCAGGACGGACATCTGGTGTAGCTAGTGGTTAGAACATCTCGGAGATGATTTCCCCAGGATGTTTTGACTCCAAAAAGGTCACTACAGACACCTGGTGTACCTGGTGGTAATAACGCCTTAGAGATGATTTCCCCAAGAAGTTTTGACTCCAGAGGGGTCAGGACGAACACCTGGTGCACCTGGTGATAATAACGCCTCGCAGATGACTACCCCAAGAAGTTTAACTTCAGAAGGGTCAGGACGGACACCAGGTGCACCTCGTCATAATAACGCTTTGTAGATGATTTCCCCAGGATGTTTTGATCCCAGAGGGGTCAGGGTGGACACCAGGGGCACCTTGTGATAATAACGCCCCGGAGATGACTTCCCCAAGAAGTTTGACTTCCGAAAGGTCAGGACAGACAACGGTTGCTTCTGGTGATGAAAATGCCTTGTAGATGATTTCCCCAGGAAGTTTTGATCCCAGAGGGGTCAGGACGGACATCTGGTGTAGCTAGTGGTAAGAACACCTCGGAGATGATTTCCCCAGAAAGTTTTGACTTCAAAAGGGTCACTACAGACACCTGGTGTACCTGGTGGTAATAACGCCTTGTAGATGATTTCCCCAGGAAGTTTGGACTCTAGAGGGGTCAGGACGAAAACGTGGTGCACCTGGTGATAATAATGCTTCGGAGATGACTTCCCCAAGAAGTTTGACTTCAGAAGGGTCAGGACGGACACCTGGTGCCCCTGGTGATAATATCGCCTTGAAGTTGACTTCCCCAAGAAATTTTGACTTCAGAAGGGTCAGGACGGACACCTGGTGCTCCTGGTCATAATAATGCCTTGTAGATGATTTCCCTAGGAAGTTTTGATCCCAGAGGGGTCAGGACGGACATCTGGTGCAGCTAGTGGTAAGAACACCTCGCAGATGACTTCCCCAAGAAGTTTGACTTCAGAAGGGTCAGGACGGACACCTGGTGCACCTCGTCATAATAATGCCTTGTAGATGATTTCCCCAGGAAGTTTTCATCCCAGAGGGGTCAGGACGGACATCTGGTGTAGCTAGTGATAAGAACATCTCGGAGATGATTTCCCCAGGATGTTTTGACTCCAAAAAGGTCACTACAGACACCTGGTGTACCTGGTGGTTATAACGCCTTAGAGATGATTTCCCCAAGAAGTTTTGACTCCAGAGGGGTCAGGACGAACACCTGGTGCACCTGGTGATGATAACGCCTCGGAGATGACTTCCCCAAGATGTTTTTACTTCAGAAGGGACAGGATGGACACCTGGTGCTGCTGGTCATAGTAATGCCTTGTAGATGATTTCCCCAGGAAGTTTTGATCCCAGAGGGGTCAGGACGAACAACTGGTGCACCTGGTGATAATAACACCTCGGAGATGACTTCCCCAGGAAGTTAAGACTTCAGAAGGGTAGGGACAGACACCAGGTGCACCTAGTCATAATAACGCCTTGTAGATGATTTCCCCAGGAAGTTTTGATCCCAGAGGGGTCAGGGTGGACACCAGGGGCACCTGGTGATGATAACGCCTCGGAGATGACTTCCCCAAGATGTTTTGCTTCAGAAGGGACAGGATGGACACCTGGTGCTGCTGGTCATAGTAATGCCTTGTAGATGATTTCCCCAGGAAGTTTTGATCCCAGAGGGGTCAGGACGAACACCTGGTGCACCTGGTGATAATAACGCCTCGCAGATGACTTCCCCAAGAAGTTTAACTTCAGAAGGGTCAGAACGGACACCTGGTGCACCTGGTGATAATAACGCCTCGCAGATGACTTCCCCAAGAAGTTTAACTTCAGAAGGGTCAGGACGGACACCAGGTGCACCTCGTCATAATAACGCTTTGTAGATGATTTCCCCAGGATGTTTTGATCCCAGAGGGGTCAGGTTGGACACCTGATGCAACGAGATGTAAGAACACCTCGGAGATGATTTCCCCAGGAAGTTTTGACTTCAAAAGGGTCACTACAGACACCTGGTGTACCTGGTGGTAATAACGCCTTGTAGATGATTTCCCCAGGAAGTTTTGATCCTAGAGGGGTCAGGTTGGACACCTGATGCAACGAGATGTAAGAACGCCTCGGAGATGATTTCCCCGGGACGATTTGAGTCCAAAAGGGTCACTACAGACACCTGGTGTACCTTGTGGTAATAACGCCTTAGAGATGATTTCCCCAAGAAGTTTTGACTCCAGAGGGGTCAGGACGAACAATTGGTGCACCTGGTGATAATAACGCCTCGCAGATGACTTCCCCATGAAGTTTAACTTCAGAAGGGTCAGGACGGACACCAGGTGCACCTCGTCATAATAACGCTTTGTAGAAGATTTCCCCAGGATGTTTTGATCCCAGAGGGGTCAGGGTGGACACCAGGAACACCTTGTGATAATAACGCCTCGGAGATGACTTCCCCAAGAAGTCTTGACTTCAGAAGGGTCAGGACGGACACCTGGTGCTCCTGGTCATAAAAATGCCTTGTAGATGATTTCCCCAGGAATTTTTGATCCCAGAGGGGTCGGGACGGACATCTGGTGCACCTGATGATAATAAGGCCTCGGAGATGACTTCCACAAGAAGTTTAACTTCAGAAGGGTCAGGACGTACACCAGGTGCACCTCGTTATAATAACGCTTTGTAGATGATTTCCCCAGGATGTTTTGATCCCAGAGGGGTCAGGGTGGACACCAGGGGCACCTTGTGATAATAACGCCTCGGAGATGACTTCCCCAAGAAGTTTGACTTCAGAAAGGTCAGGACAGACACCTGGTGCTGCTGGTCATAGTAATGCCTTGTAGATGATTTCCCCAGGAAGTTTTGATCCCAGAGGGGTCAGGACGAACACCTGGTGCACCTGGTGATAATAACGCCTCGCAGATGACTTCCCCAAGAAGTTTAACTTCAGAAGGGTCAGAACGGACACCTGGTGCACCTGGTGATAATAACGCCTCGCAGATGACTTCCCCAAGAAGTTTAACTTCAGAAGGGTCAGGACGGACACCAGGTGCACCTCGTCATAATAACGCTTTGTAGATGATTTCCCCAGGATGTTTTGATCCCAGAGGGGTCAGGTTGGACACCTGATGCAACGAGATGTAAGAACACCTCGGAGATGATTTCCCCAGGAAGTTTTGACTTCAAAAGGGTCACTACAGACACCTGGTGTACCTGGTGGTAATAACGCCTTGTAGATGATTTCCCCAGGAAGTTTTGATCCTAGAGGGGTCAGGTTGGACACCTGATGCAACGAGATGTAAGAACGCCTCGGAGATGATTTCCCCGGGACGATTTGAGTCCAAAAGGGTCACTACAGACACCTGGTGTACCTTGTGGTAATAACGCCTTAGAGATGATTTCCCCAAGAAGTTTTGACTCCAGAGGGGTCAGGACGAACAATTGGTGCACCTGGTGATAATAACGCCTCGCAGATGACTTCCCCATGAAGTTTAACTTCAGAAGGGTCAGGACGGACACCAGGTGCACCTCGTCATAATAACGCTTTGTAGAAGATTTCCCCAGGATGTTTTGATCCCAGAGGGGTCAGGGTGGACACCAGGAACACCTTGTGATAATAACGCCTCGGAGATGACTTCCCCAAGAAGTCTTGACTTCAGAAGGGTCAGGACGGACACCTGGTGCTCCTGGTCATAAAAATGCCTTGTAGATGATTTCCCCAGGAATTTTTGATCCCAGAGGGGTCGGGACGGACATCTGGTGCACCTGATGATAATAAGGCCTCGGAGATGACTTCCCCAAGAAGTTTAACTTCAGAAGGGTCAGGACGTACACCAGGTGCACCTCGTTATAATAACGCTTTGTAGATGATTTCCCCAGGATGTTTTGATCCCAGAGGGGTCAGGGTGGACACCAGGGGCACCTTGTGATAATAACGCCTCGGAGATGACTTCCCCAAGAAGTTTGACTTCAGAAAGGTCAGGACAGACACCGGTTGCTTCTGGTGATGATAATGCCTTGTAGATGATTTCCCCAGGAAGTTTTGATCCCAGAGGGGTCAGGACGGACATCTGGTGTAGCTAGTGGTAAGAACACCTCGGAGATGATTACCCCAGGAAGTTTTGATCCTAGAGGGGCCAGGTTGGACACCTGATGCAACGAGATGTAAGAACGCCTCGGAGATGATTTCCCCGGGATGATTTGAGTCCAAAAGGGTCACTACAGACACCTGGTGTACCTTGTGGTAATAACGCCTTAGAGATGATTTCCCCAAGAAGTTTTGACTCCAGAGGGGTCAGGACGAAAACCTGGTGCAGCTGGTGATAATAATGCTTCGGAGATGACTTCCCCAAGAAGTTTGACTTCAGAAGGGTCAGGACGGACACCTGGTGCACCTGGTGATAATAACGCCTCGCAGATGACTTCCCCAAGAAGTTTAACTTCAGAAGGGTCAGGACGTACACCAGGTGCACCTGGTAATAATAACGCCTCGCAGATGACTTCCCCAAGAAGTTTAACTTCAGAAGGGTCAGGACGGACATCAGGTGCACCTCGTCATAATAACGCTTTGTAGATGATTTCCCCAGGATGTTTTGATCCCAGAGGGGTCAGGGTGGACACCAGGGGCACCTTGTGATAATAACGCCTCGGAGATGACTTCCCCAAGAAGTCTTGACTTCAGAAGGGTCAGGACGGACACCTGGTGCTCCTGGTCATAATAATGCCTTGTAGATGATTTCCCCAGGAATTTTTGATCCCAGAGGGGTCGTGACGGACATCTGGTGCACCTGGTGATAATAAGGCCTCGGAGATGACTTCCCCAAGAAGTTTAACTTTAGAAGGGTCAGGACGTTCACCAGGTGCACCTCGTCATAATAACGCTTTGTAGATGATTTCCCCAGGATGTTTTGATCCCAGAGGGGTCAGGGTGGACACCAGGGGCACCTGGTGATAATAACGCCTCGGAGATGACTTCCCCAAGAAGTTTGACTTCAGAAAGGTCAAGACAGACACCGGTTGCTTCTGGTGATGTTAATGCCTTGTAGATGATTTCCCCAGGAAGTTTTGATCCCAGAGGGGTCAGGACGGACATCTGGTGTAGCTAGTGGTAAGAACACCTCGGCGATGATTTCCCCAGGAAGTTTTGACTTCAAAAGGGTCACTACAGACACCTGGTGTACCTGGTGGTAATAACGCCTTGTAGATGATTTCCCCAGGAAGTTTTGATCCTAGAGGGGTCAGGTTGGATACCTGATGCAACGAGATGTAAGAACGCCTCGGAGATGATTTCCCCGGGATGATTTGAGTCGAAAAGGGTCACTACAGACACCTGGTGTACCTTGTGGTAATAACACCTTGTAGATGATTTCCCCAAGAAGTTTTGACTTTAGAGGGGTCAGGACGAACACTAGGTGCACCTGGTGATCATAACGCCTCGGAGATGACTTCCCCAGGAAGTTTTGACTTCAGAAGGGTCAGGACGGACACCTGGTTCACTTCGTCATAATAACGCCTTGTTGATGATTTCCCCAGGAAGTTTTGATCCTAGAGGGGTCAGGACGGACACCTGATGCAACTAGTGGTAAGAACGCCTCGGAGATGATTTCCCCAGGAATTTTTGAGTCCAAAAGGGTCACTACAGACACCTGGTGTATCTCGTTGTAATAACGCCTTGGAGATGATTTCCCCAAGAAGTTTTGACTCCAGAGGGGTCAGGACGAACACTTGGTGCACCTTGTGGTAATAAAGCCTCGGAGATGATTTCTTCAGGAAGTTTTGACTCCAGGAGGTCAGGAAGAACGCCTGGTTCACCTGGTGATAGCCACACATGTGGCCGAGCCAACGAAACAAACTTTCGGCCCGCCGACCTTAACAGCATCCGGCTTTCTTGCTCCACCACCGACATCCTTCCAGCCAGCCACATGACCACCAGTCCGCGACGATGAGCTCCCAAAACACTGCTTCGGGAGAAGATCATCTCGACGGACAACGACAACAGCCATCTTCTGCGACACCCTAGGTAAGCGATCCTTTGCTCTCTTCCACTCTCAACCCACAAAACCTTTCTAATGGATTCTCGGACTTTTCCGCGATGGGGAACGGGTTTGACAGTGGCAGTGCAGTTTTTGGGAGGTCTTACGAGGCTTTAGGCAGAAGTCTACTCAATTCTACTTTGAATTTCTTACAAAATTTGGATGTTTCTAGCAGAGGAAAATTAAGGGCTAATTTTGGGAATAAAACACTGTTTCCAAAATCGGGGTTGGATACATGGTATGACAAATTAAAATCAAAGTTGGAAGTTAACCAAATGCTTGACGTAATAGACAATAACGTCCCCGCCCCTGACAATTTTACACCAGAGTCTGAACAACAGAGAAGGAAAATAGTTAGGAACTTTATTATCGATAGCATAGACAATTGCTACCACCGAAGAGTGATAAGTTTGGACGATCCCCAGAAAATGGTGGACGAGTTGCGCTGCATTAAGTGCATTGAATCAAACTACACACCCACTTCGGTGAGAGCAAGACTCTATGAACTCAGGATTAAACCCAGAGAAAAGATAGTAGAGTTTGTAGAAAGATTTGAAACAATAATCAGAGATTACGAAAATTGCCAGAATGCGGAACCTTTAACAGAGATAGAGAAAAGAGGAACCTTTTAAAGGGCGACGTCCCAAGTTTATCCAATCTTAACCCAAGAGAATATTTCGCGCTCATTGAAAAATGAAAAAGACGAAATGACTTATGACGATATGAAACGTTATTTGTTTAAGACTGAGACATCTTCGGCAGAGACAGCGCAACAGCCACCCAGAGCTCGGCAAGCATCAACATTTCAGAGAAAGCAGAGAAACCCACGAAAATGCTTCCGTTGCAACAATGAAGAAGCCGGTCACTGGGCAGAGAATTGTTACCTGGTTCCGAGTGGCAAATGGTTCTGTTACTACTGTGACATGATCACCGATCACAACGGCCCATATTGCCCGAAGAATCCTGATAGAGTCCAAGGTAAGAGAAACAATTCGAATTTTAAGATAAATAAGAATAGAAATAAGTGTAATCCGGGTCATGAGGGAACACAGAGAAAGAATGAGAGTGGAGGGGACAAGGAGGGCTTGCATGGGGTGGACAAGAGCAGGGATCGTCGCGTAAGGAAGAGAAGTAAGAAGAAAGGGAAATCCGGAGACTCGAATAAAAATAAAGGTATGTTACAGAGAATTAACGTATCGGGAAGCTCGATAGAACGCGCAGATATTATTTTTATTGCGGACTCCGGAGCAACGGAGCATATTATTAGTAAGGGAATGATTTTGTCGAATTTCATGAAGTCCAGGGGTGAAGTTATCAGGTGTGCGAATAAAGACAAGTCCGCGAATATAGAGATCGATGGCAGAGGTGACCTATATTTGATTGCAGAGAATGGTAAGAATTTGAGACTAACGAACGTTTTAGCCGCGTCGGGGGTCTCAGATAACTTAATATCGCTTAGGCGCTTTGCCGAAGCAGGACTCGGAATTTACCTCGACGATAAGTCTCTGAGCGTCTTCGATAAAATTTCGGGTGTGGAATATTTGAACGGTGTCTAGGAGAGACCTAATTAGATAGTTAGAATGTCCGTGAAAAACAGAGAAAAAGAGAATTTAGACTATGACGAATATTCATGCACCGCGCGGATAGTCTCTCTCGAGGATTTTCTCGACCAGTCTCAGAATGACGCGATAGATTTGAATTTGCCAATTCCGGAGGGAGCTCCAGAGAATGAGCCCATGACATGTCCTTCCGAGACTGGGAGGGAGGATGTGAGAGAAGAGTCCCAAGACGAGACTAAAACCGAATGCCAAGACTGGGATCTAGGTGAGAGCATTTTGGGGAACAGAGTCCTTAACCCAAACTCACCTAGTGACCTAATTGAGCCAAACAAACTAGCAGAAAAAGAGACTGTCAGACACGATCCAGAGAAATCGAATAAATTGAGCCCGGGTATGCTGTGGCACGTACGTTTAGGTCACCCATCTCTCAAATATCTTAAACGCCTGCAGAGAAATGAGGGTTTACTTCAGGACGTGAAATTTGACGAATCGCTGGAAGATTGCGAGGTTTGCATACTAGCGAAAATGAAAAGACTTCCTTTCGAAGAAACGAGAACCAGAGCAAAAAGATCCCTAGAGAAACTACACACAGACACCATGGGTCCCATTAAACCTCCTTCCTACCCAGGTAGACGCAGGTTCATAACAGTCTTCGTCGATGATGACTCGAGGTTTGCCAAGGCATACTCGATAAAATATAAGAATGAATAAGGTGTGTGCCTGAGGAGATTCTTAAGAACCACAAGAAACTTGGTAGGAAAAGACGAAAAAGTCTGCTTCATCAGAGCAGATAGAGGAACAGAGTTCACTGGAGGAGAATTTAATGAGATCATGGAGGCAGAGAACATAGACAATGACTTCGCACCCGCAAACACACCCCAGTTTAACGGTACGGCCGAATGCTCCAACCAAACCCTCCAGAACAGAATCAGAGCCCTTATGTTTGACTAAGGGCTACCTAGTAGCATGTGGATTCTGGCAAATGAGGCAGCAGTGCACATGTATAACAGAATAAGGTGTTCGCTGTTCCTAAAATGCCAGGGCACGACCGGAAACCCCTCAAAAAGTTATTTTAAGACAAAAAAATGATTTTCCAACAAAAAAAAAAAAAATTTCCCGTTTTATACCGTGCCCCCAGACGCATGAAGTTAAAAAAAAAAAAATGAAAAAAGAATGAAAAGCGGGATCAATAGATTAAATGGTAAAAAAAAATACAAGCTGGCAACCCACACAAATAATATATCATTCGAAAGGTATGTCAAAAAGGAAGCTCTGTGCAAAATTTCAAATCTATAACTTCAAAATTGCGCCTTTGCCATTGAAAAAATGGTTTTTTTTTTCGTTTTTTGAGTTTTTTTAATATTTCCCAGAGTTTGACCTCATACTAGCCCGACTAGAAAGCGTTTTCGGTAAAATCGCCGTGCAAGTTTTTTTTAGGTTTTTTTATGAAGTTTTCAAAAACGTATAATTTTTTGTGTTTATCTTTAATAATAGGTGCGTACGATCAAAAAAACCGTTTTAGTCACTTTAATTTTTATCGTTTTTTTACTATTTTCCAAAGTTTGACCTAATACTAGCCCGACTAGGAAGCGTTTTTCGGTAAAATCACCAAACAAGTTTTTTTTAGGTTTTTTTATGAAGTTTTCAAAAACGTAGGGTTTTTTGTGCTTATCTTTAATAATAGGTACGTACGATCAAAAAAACTGTTTTAGTCACTTCAATTTTTATGATTTTTTTACTATCTTCCAAAGTTTGACCTTATACTAGCCCTACTAGGAATAGTGTAGCCGCCATAGAAGTTTTCGTGTGCAAGTCCGCGCCACGACGGCCACCCAAGTTTAAAATATGTATTTTGAACTCCTTTATCGAAATAACGACGGGGGCCGTGATGAAAATAATTGCCACGATTAATAAACAATAATTAAGCTATTTGGTATGCAATTAAGGTGGATCCAGCGACCGGCACCGTATCAAGCTGGGGCCCCTTTAAGGTGCAATCTAAGAAATGCACATTTTATCGTATGTTTATGTTGCTATGCTGTAAAAATAATTATTTAAACGTATCTAGATATTAATTTCGAAGAATTAATACGTAAAAAAAATAATATTTTTTACAAATGCCCCCTTGCACCCCATAATCTAGTACGCGACTGAATTTTTAGAAACGTGGCAACGTCCCAACCGGTTGACTATTCGCAGTCATCAAAAGTCTAAAGTGCGAGTACTTATTTGTTTACGTTTTGAAAATAATATATTAACACATTGAATTTTACTGAATTACACTTCCAAAGTTTTATTTAAACATTTTTTCTCAAACTAGGTTAGCTTCAATGAATCATTAAAAAAAATTTTTTTCTTATCATCAATATAAATCACTCAATTATTAACACGAATCTTATTTAACACGTTATAATTATTAGGATTATTGATAAAAAATTAAACTTCATACACAAATATTATCTATAAATCATAGCTATCGAGTTTTCTTCCACTAAGAGTGTTTACAAGCAGCTGCTTGCCTGAAATTGCGAGGTTGCAACGTCTCCGTGGCGGCAGACGACAACCTTGATCATGGCTGAACACGCATCTAAATGAGTATTTTTTTCGCACATTTTATTATTTTTCTCAAGAATTAATCCGGCTACCCTATATTTTTAAAATTTTAAAATGACCCTTGAAATTTTTGTCAACTAGTGATCACAAAATTATCCATATCGTGCAGTTTTAAATAACGTGAGAATTTTTTTCCTGTTTTTTCCCATAAGAAACCGTGCTGTGAGAAAATTTTTTCAACGATTTTTTTCTTAAAATTTTCATCGGTGACCCCACTTTTTTTTTATAATTTTTAATTTATTGTCAGGGTTCAAGGAATCTCTGTGATTTTTTTCGGGTGAATCATGCAGTTTTAACCAAATCGCTGGATCCTCCTTAAATATATAACCTCAAATCAGCAATAGTTATAATGCAGCTTGGTGCAGTGGTCTTCGGCTTAGACGTGGCAGGCCAGGGTTCGATTCTTCGGATAAATTTTTTTTTTTTCTTTCTATTATTTTTAATTTTATTTTCAATTAGTGTATTTATTTTTAACAATACTTATTATTTCAAATTTTGTTTAAAAAACACATCTACTTACTTTAATTGAATAGAGTACTAACAATAGACAAAGGATAATTGATAGTTTTTGTAAAAAAGTCGTTTTTTTCAATTGTTTCAGTGCTAAATTTTTATGATATTTAATTATTTAACTTGTTCAAATAAAATTAATGTTTGAAAAATTTTACGCATACTTTCCCTGCTGCAAAAGATTCATTCAATTTTATTGAAACTCAATGTATTTGAATGATTTTTAATAGATTTGAATAGTTTGAATGGTCAGTCGAAAATTTTTTAGTTGAAATCAATTGATTTCAATTCGAACTTTTTTTTTGACGACGTAATTTAATAAAATTGAATCTATTGCAATGGCGAGTTCAATAAAAATGAATTAATTTTAATAATTTATTTTATAAATAGAATTTAACTGTCATGAACGAATAAAATTCAATCGATTTTAATGGTTTTTTCAATGAAAATTAATTGATTTCAATAGTCTTTTATTCAATTAAATTCAATGATCGTAAATTTCATGAAGGTAAAAAAATCGAATCGATTTTAATGGTTTTTTTCAATAAAAATCAATTGATTCCAATAGTTTTTTATTCAATGAAATTCAATGATCGTAAATTTTATGAAGGTGAAAAAATGGAACGGTTTTAATGGTTATTCCAATGAAAATCAATGGATTTTGAAAAACTTTTATCCAATGAAATTCAATGATCGTGAATTTTATCAATGTCTAAAAAATCGAATCAATTTAAATGGTTATTTCAATGGAAATCAATGGATTTTAATCAGCTTTTGTTCAATGAAACTCAATAATCGTGAGTTTCATGAATGTTTATAAAATCCAATCGTTTTTAATGGTTATTCCAATGAAAACCAATGGATTTTGAAAAACTTTTATCTAATGAAATTCAATGATCGTTAATTTCATCAATGTCTAAAAAATCGAATCAATTTAATGATTATTTCAATGAAAATCAATGGATATAAATCAACTTTTGAAAAAGTCAGATTTGAATGAATTTCAATGCACTTTCCGGTCAATAAGAATCAATGGTCGCAAATTTTTATAGGCTTAATATAAATGAATCGATTTGAATGGTTTTTTCCAAAGATTTGGATCGATTACGACTTGATGATTCTGCAAGGTCTTGAAAGGTTTCAATCATCAGTGAAATTTCTTTAAATCTATTCAAATCAATTTTAATGTACTTATTTTCGAAAAAAATAATGAAAATATAATCACTTCAATGGGTTTCTTTGCAATGAGCTTAAACTATTATAATTTCAAAATTATCTATTAAAATGAATTGTTTTAAATGGTATTTTGTAACAGCTAGCGCGTTGATTAAATTTGAATTCGGCGCTAACTGTTATGGAACGCAGATGCGGATCGGTAAGTCAGGTGATGACGAGATCTACCGATCAGCATTACTCTAATTTCGGCGATTGGCGCGATCACACGTGTGTCAGAGAGCGAATATACTTATTTACTTTTTTGTGTTGTTAGATAACTTTATCGAGGTTGTGTTAGATAAAGTTATCAGTGAGAAGTTGTGTAGATTTTCCTGTGATCCAGTTGTCATTGGATCGGAGCGGGGAAGGCGAACATCTCACGGAAAGTCAGCGTGCGGCCTTGGAAGGCATTGTCGTCTTGTGTGAAGCCAATCGGGCTGGTAGTAATTATCATTATTATTGTTTAATCAAGCGAAGGTGCAGCTGCTAGAAAAGTAAGTCCGCGTAGCGGTTAATTATTGAGTATTTGTTCGTGTGATAGTTAGAGTCGGAGTGTGTGTGTGAAGTACAGTAAGTACTTAGATTTTGTATCGGAGTTAGTCCACGCCTTTGTTCTTTTGGCGCGCTGCAGCAAGCAGCCGAGCGCGAGAGTGTGTGTGTGCGTCGGTGTGTTAGTAGCGACCACAACACAGACGACGAACTTTATTTTTGTAAAATCAATTTTCGTCGACTTAAGACTTTGAGTCATTCGGGTTTACTTGTTTGTAAACAATCGGGTAGAATTAATTTGAGATACCATGTAACTTTTTATTTTTTTTATTTTTATTGTTAATTAAAATTATTAAAATTTACATTTGATCATTAATTTAATTAACCCGTGTTCCTGCGATCGGTCCACGTAAACTCACGCCACTACCGACGAAGGAGAGCAGCCGTGCCGCGTAATAATAACATTAGTTCGCGTTCGCGTCTTCCCCCCAGTTTTCAGGATTGAAGAAAAATCGACGGATTGTCGTGTGCACAGAAAGTGCATTTTGTCATCAGGTCGGAGGAGTGCGGACGACGATCGCGGGTTCTCGTGATCAATCACGATCCTCCGAGGAATTAAATTCCTTAATTCGAGCCCTGTGACAACTTTAAATAGAAAAATATCGAATTTTAAAGTTTTTGTATTCAGGATGTTCTTTCGTAGCGGTGGTGGTAGGTGGAGAGACTTATAGGTTAGGCACGGGAACAGCTGCCACGCGCTTTGAGTCTTCTCGGCCGCTGAATAAAATTATTTTATTCTTAACTAGTTAGTACTCAATACTTAATGAACAAAACTTTTTGAAATTTTAACACTGAATTACTGAAAACTTCTAGTTTCTGACCGTGTAAATCAAAAGTTGAAATCACTTTTTAAAAAATTAGGAAAAATCAGCAAACATTTTACTGATTTTTTAATAACAAAACAATGCTGAAATTGTTTAAAAACCCATAAGAAATTTTCCAAAAACATAGCAATTTGTTCCTTAAGGCTTAAGGAATAACGTATCTAAATTTCAAGATGATTTGCAACCTGGTTCAAAAACTACAGCAAAAAAAAAATAGCATGGTTTTTTCATAAGAGCCTCTGTTAAACCGCCCGATTTAGAGCGATTTTAGCCCAACTTTGAATTAAAATATCTCAATAACCGTGTTGGGAGTCTTCTTAAAATTTGGATATGTTATTCCTTATACTTAAATTTAAAGATTTTAATAGTTTTCAGACGATTCTTATGGATTTTAAAACGTGAAAGACCGTCCTTAACTTTTATGAATTTCGTGCAAAATTCATAAAAAAAGAGTTGATAATAATGATGCATTTTTTTCTAAGTGAGTTGACAGTCATAAATCGGTTGAGTCGAAATTAATGGATCTTTTCCAGTAGGGGGTCTATTGAAATCAGTTGATTTTTATTGACAGAAAAATTGAGTTTGATTTTTTCTAAAGTATTTATAATTTTCGTGACAGTTGAAATTTCAAAAACAGTTTATTGAAATCGATTGATTTTTATTAAAAAAAAAAAAAAAAAAAGTTTGTTAAAAAACAGTCCTTTGAAATCTATTCATTGTATAAAATTTGTATCAACTTTAGGACAGTTGAGTTCTTAGTGAATTATAAATTATAGATTAATTAATTTTTATTGTAAAAAAAAAACAGGAAAAACAATCTATTTTATACAAGTTTGAAATTTTGAGACAATTAAATTCTATTAAACTGAAAAGTTTTCAAATATTCATACTTATTCAAAGAAGAAAGAATTAAGAACTATTCTGTTTAATTGAATTCTATTAAAATTCAAAAAATTATTTTATTCAAAAAAAGAGTTGCATGAATTTCTTTTGAAATTGGTTTGAAAGAATTTATTCAGCCGATTGAAACTATTCAAAATGATTCAAAACTATGAAGTTTCAGAATAAATCAATAGATTTTTTTATTGTAGACAATCGACACAACCATTTAAATTGGCTAATTTTTTAAATTTTATATGGAATTTACGGCAGCTAAATTCCATCAAAAAAGAAACCATTAATATTTATCGATTCTATTGACAAAACTGACAAATCGATGAATTTTTGAAGGTCATGGAATTAACTGTGATTTCCATGGAGCAGAAAATTTATCGAAATCCATTCATATCTATTGAAAAAAAACCATTCAAATCGATTTGTTCTTATGAGCTCATAAAATTCGCCACCATTGATTCCCATTGAGTTGCAGAAATGCAATTAAAATCCATTTATTTCCATTGAAAAAACCATTAAAATCGATTTGTTTTTATAAGTCTATAAAATTCGTAACCATTGATTTACAATGAGTGAAGAATCATTGAAATCAGTAATATCCATGGAAAAAACCATTTAAATCGATTGTTTTTATGAGCCGATAAAATTCGTGACCATTGTTTCCATTGAGCGGAAAGTCTTCTAAAATCCATTCATCTCTATTAGAAATACCATTCCAATCGGTATTTATTTTTAAGCTTATAAAATTAGCGACCATTGATTTTCATTGAGTCGCAATTCTATAAAAATCCATTGATTTTCATTGAGCCAAAAGTCTATTAAAATTCATTGATTTTCATTGAGCTGAAAATCTATTTAAATCCATTGATTTCTATTGAAAGTTATTGCTAATGAATAATTTTTTGCCCAGTAAAATCCAGTAGACTTCAATAAATTTCAATCGACTTTTTTTAATAGTGCGCCGTTAGATAGCCAGCTGTTATCTCTATCTAGAACTAAAGTCAATGTTTTTGGATTACATAATCCAGAGCAAGACTAAACGCTATATGCCTAGAAAAAAGTGCGGAGGGACCAGAATGAATGCAGTGACGACGATTGTATAAAGATGGCGTATGTGTCAACTCTTTAATTTAAATCTTTGTGCTCTATAGTTTCAAAAAAATTACAAGCTTAATGGCTTAGTGGTCCAGTTATAGGACTCTCATGCCAAGGGTCGTGGGTTCGATCCTCGGGCTCAAAAATTTTTTTTTTTTTCCGTTATTTTACACGTGTATTAGATAGATTTTTAAAAAAATATCTCATAATTATTCGGCCTTTTTTATTTTAAATAATATAAAGAGAGTTAAAATTTTAAATGGAATTGGGTTATTTGGTTAATTTAAATAATAAAAAGAGAAATGGGTTATTTGGTTTTTCAAGCAATAAAAAGAAAGTTTAAAAGTGAAATAGAAATGGGTTATTTGGTTTTTTAATTACAATAAGAGAGTTACAAATAAAAATATAATTGGGTTATTTGGTTTATTTGAATAAAAAAAAGAGACATGGTTTATTTGGTTTTTTAAGCAATAAAAAGAAAGTTTATAAGTGAAATAGAAATGAGTTATTTGGTTTTTTAATTATAATAAGAGAGTTACAAATAAAAATATAATTGGGTTATTTGGTTTTTTAAGCAATAAAAAGAAAGTTTAAAAGTAAAATAGAAATGGGTTATTTGGTTTATTTGAATAAAAAAAGAGCCATGGGTTATTTGGTTTTTTTTAAGCAATAAAAAGAAAGTTTAAAAGTAAAATAGAAATGGGTTATCTGGTTTATTTAAATAATAATAATAATAAAATTGAGTTATTTTAAGGTATGCAAGTACACGCATTCATCTTATATCACGCGCGCACTCGATTGCGTCCGCAGTCCGCTCCCTCCGCACTTTTTTCTAGGCATATAGCGTTAAGTCAGAGCAAGGTTCTTATGATTAAGTAACTAAGATATGCTTAGCTATAGTTTTTAAACTGATTGCCCTGTTGCAATCGACTTGGAAGTCTAAAAGATCTGTTTGCTGCTACATTATGTAGTTTTTTATGATTTTTCATGGAATTTTTACACGAATATGTTTGCAATCGACTTCAATGGCAATCCCATTACCAATAAAATCTAATTCACGATTCATTGATTAAAAGTACCGATTGAAAACCATTGAAAATTTCAATGGTTTTCAATCTATTTCAATGGATTTTTGCAGAAAGATATGGCTTAGTATTGAATTAATTCCAATAGATTCAATTCATTCGATTTAAATGGACTTTTGCAGCAAAGTATGACTTAGTACTGAATTAATTCCAATAGAATTCAATTGATCTATTCGTCCCAATAGAACTCAATTGGAAAACGGTCAATTAAAAGTACGAATTGAGATACTTATTCGAATTCATTCAACTTTTCAATGAAACTGAATGAATTATATGGCCTATTGCTGAATAAATTCCAATGAATTTCAATTGACCTTCTCATTCCCATAGATATCAATTGACAAACCGTCAATTAAAAGTACTAATTGAAATGTCAATTCGAAATCATTCAACTTTTAAATGAAAATGAATGAATTTTTTGTAGCAGGGTTGTCAACGATGACCCTTGAAATGCTGACAAAAAAAGTTACAAATGTTTTTTAAACAAAATTTGAAATAACAAGTATTGTTAAAAACGAATACACTTATCAAAAATAAAATTAAAAAAATAGGAAAAATAAAATAAAATAAATTTATCGAGGAACTGAACCCAGGCCAACTACATCTGAGGCTAATACTCTGACCACTGCACCAAACTGCAATATTACTTTTAATGATTTGAGGTTATATATTAATTGCATACCAAATAGCTTAATTATTGTTTATTAATCGTGGCAACTATTTTCATCACGGTCACCCTTGGTATATCGATAAATGAGTTCAAAATACATATTTCAAACTTGGGTGTCGTCGGTTTTTTTGATCGAACGTACCTATTAATAAAGATAAACACAAAAAATCCTACGTTTTTGAAAACTTCATGAAAAAACCAAAAAAAAATTTTCTGGACGATTTTACCGAAAAACGCTTCTTAGTAGGGCTAGTATGAGGTCAAACTTTGGAAAATAGCAAGAAAACGATAAAAATTATAGTGACTAAAACGGTTTTTTTGATCGTACGTACCTATTGATAAAGATAAACACAAAAAATCATACGTTTTTGAAAACTTCATAAAAAAACCTAAAAAAAAACTTGTTGGGCGATTTTACCGAAAACGCTTTCTAGTCGGACTAGTATGAGGTCAAACTCTGGGAAATATTTAAATTAAATTAAAAAAAACTCAAAAAACGAAAAAAACGAAAAAAAAAAATCGTTTTTTCAATGGCAAAGGCGCAATTTTGAAGTTAGAGATCTGAAATTTTGCACAGAGCTTCCTTTTTGACATACCTTATAACGATATATAATTTGTGTGAGTTGCCAGCTTGTATTTTTTTTTACCATTTAATCTATTGATTCCGTTTTTCATTCTTTTTTCATTGTTTTTTTTTAAACTTCATGCATCCGGGGGCACGGTATAAAACAGGAAATTTTTTTTTTTTTTGTTGGAAAATCATTTTTTTGTCTTAAAATAACTTTTTGAGGGGTTTTCGGTCGTGCCCCGGCACTTTGGGAACAGCGAACACCTTAATAACAGAACCCCACATAAATCAATCGATTTCGAGCTGCCGCTGAGAAAACTTGTGACCTCAGAGAAAAGTCACTTCTGTAGATTCCGGAGATTTGGCTGAATAGCGTACGCGCATATACCTAATCCTGAACGCAAGTTTAGCGAAGGAGCGATCAAGGCAGTGCTCGTAGGTTATGCCACAACCCAGCTGAAAAAATCCATATGGAAATCCGTAAGGAAACCCGTACGGGGACCCGTAAGGGTTCCCGTAAAGGACCCCATACGGGTTTCCGATACTGATATTTGGTCAGGGTTTCCGTACGGGTTTCCATACGGGTTTTTTTTTCATTTAATTTTATTTTCACACTATTTTTTTATTTATTTAATTTAATATTATTATTAGATATTGATATATTATTCTTTATAAGATTTAATTATTAATAATAAAATTATCGAAGAAAAAAATTTTGTTCGACTGAGATTCGAACCCACGACCCCAGGCATGGCAGGCAGACACTCTACCAACTGAGCCATTGAGCTAGCTTGCTCGAAGACTTTAATTAAACTACTTTAACAACTGTTTTATATTTGATTTTTAACTAGTCTCTCTCAGCGCGCAAACACGAGCAATTGTATTGCATTATCTAAATCTAAAACAAATTTTGTCGAAGCTTCATCTAAATTAAAGGGCTTAACCGACAATAAGTTGTATATTAAAGGAGTTTAATTGAGGTCTTGATGCATGCTAGCTCAATGGCTCAGTTGGTAGAGTGTCTGCCTGCCATGCCTGGGGTCATGGGTTCGAATCTCAGTCGAACAAAATTTTTTTCTTCGATAATTTTATTCAAAATGATTTTATTATGAATAATTAAATCTTATAAAGAATAATATATCAATATCTAATAATAATATTAAATAAATAAAAAAATAGTGTAAAAATAAAATTAAAAGAAAAAAAAAAAAAAAAAAAAAAAACCCGTATGGAAACCCGTAGGGAAACCCTGACCAAATATCAGTATCGGAAACCCGTATGGGATCCTTTACAGGAACCCTTATGGGTTCCCGTACGGGTTTCCTTACGGATTTCCATATGGATTTTTTCAGCTGGGAAATAGCTACGTTTTGTGGCACCCGCCGTCCAGAAAATTCCTAATTCCGAAAAATGTCAGATTCAACGAAAGGCTCACGTACAAAGACGTTTACAGAGAAAAGTTCTCAGAGAACTTAGACTACTCAGAGCTGGACTTTGGAGAAAGCCTGGAATCTAACACAATCATCCTTGAAGAACAGACAGAGAAATCACTGCCAAACCAAAGCGAGGCCGTCCAAAGAAAAGAACCATGGATAATGCAGAGAAAAATCCTGATGAACCTCCTGAGAAACAGAGAAAATAGCCTGGTAGAAAAGCCAAGCAAGGCAGAGACTTCACTATCTATGCCCGACGAGTTACAGATGTAAGTTTCAAGGATCACACAGACAGAGAATCGAACTTAGAAAATTTCGAATTCAAAGACTGTGATACAGAGTACGAAAAGGCAAAGTTCCGTTTCGATATGGATAAAATGATTCAAACGTTAATTGCCAAGGTAAACCAAGATCCAGTATCGTACAAAGATGCAATGAATTCTGTCAACCAAACAGAGTGGAAAGCAGCCATAGCAGAGGAACTGACATCAATGAAAGAGAACGACGTGTGGGAATTTGTGGACCAACCGACTACGCAGAGCAACGGCCAGAGAATAAACTTACTAGACAGTAAGTGGGTCTTTAAAAGGAAGACTAACGAGAAAGGTCAAACCAGCTACAAAGCCAGGCTAGTGATCAGAGGGTTTAGGGACAATAATGAGTATGAGTTAAGAGAAACCTTCGCCCCCGTCTCTAGACTGGCTGTAGTCAGAGCTGCCTTGGCCGTGATAAATAAGCTGGATCTGGACGCATGCCAGATGGATGTGAAAACAGCTTCCCTGAATAGCACGATCGAGGATGACATCTACATGAAGATCCCAGATGGAATTGAATGTGATGACATCACTCGAAAAACCAAATATCTCAAACTGAAAAAGGCCATGCATGGACTAAAATTCAGCCCGGTTACGTGGCACGAGAGATTGAGAGAAGAAGCAGAAAGAATGGGTCTTACCAGTAAATTAAGCGAGCCATGCTTGTTTACTTGGAGGAAAAATGGCAGAGTAGCCATGATAGTCTTGTACATGGATGACATGATCATTGCAAGCAATGATCCAGAGAAACTCACTGAGATGAAAACACAACTCTGTAAAGCCTTTAAAATGAAGGATCTGGGTGAACCAGATGTTTTTCTAAGCATGAAGATTACCAGAAACAGAGCCAGCAGTGTATTAAAAATCAATCCAACAGAGTATGCTCACAAAATCTTAGAGAAATTCGACGTTTATGATCATCCAACACATTACACCCCGATGGTTACAAGACAAGTTAAAAACAGAGAAATGAGAAAAGCACCAAAGATGACAGAGACAGAGTTCAAAACAGAGTTTAAAGTGCCATTCAGAGAAGCTATAGGCAGCCTGATATACCTGTCAGGTGTAACAAGGCCCAACATCACATACCCTGCTGGCTGGTACGCCAGACAACAGCTAAACGTAACCCAAGCATCCTGGGAGGGAGTCAACAGGATCTTCAACTACATAAGAGGCACCATGGACCTGGTGCTCACCTACTACGGCAAAGATGACACCATGACTGCTATGACCGACACAAGCTTGATGGACTGCGAGGGATCAAAATCCACGAGTGGCTACGTTATAAAACTCTTCGGAGATCCTATCTCCTGGAGAATTCACAAACAGAGTATAGTGACTAAGTCATCGTGCGAAGCAGAGTATCTCGCCTTAAGCGAAGTTTGTCAGGAAATAATTTCACTTGACAAGGCCATCAGAGACATGACCGGCAGAACAAATTATCCAGTTACGATTTGGTGTTACAATAAAGCGGCAATCGACAACACTCAAAAGAAGGGATGCCACAGACTCAAAAACTTCGACGACGATTTGGAGACCATCAGGAGAGATTTAGAGTACAGAGAAGAAACCGGTAACCGATCAAAGATCGCACAAACACGCGGTGATTTCGTAAAAGAATGCGTGTCCAGAGACCAAGTGATCGTACGCTACGTAAAAACAGAGGAAAATACCGCGGATCTGTTCACGAAACCTCTCTCCCGGGGCGCGTTTACAAAACTCAGAGCAAGCTTAATGAACTTAGGGTGTAGAACTAAATTCAGATAGATATTAATAAACAGAGTACGGTAAATATATCTTTCTAATAATTTTGTTCTTTCCATACTTTGTTACAGGTCCCCAGGACAAAGGAAAAAGTGGCTAGCTCAGGCAAATAACTGAGAGCACAAACAGAGACCAGAGAAAACAGAGCAGAGAAAATCAACAGCAGAGAAACAGAGCCCCTACGCACCAGATCAACCTAGGATGAAGACACTCGCGAGGCAGACGGAAGTTATATTGTGTGATGACTAGTGCTTAAAAATATTGGACTGCATGAAGTGAATTTACCTAGTGTAATCTGATTGTAAAGTGCTTAGTTTTAAGAATTCAAATTTTGTATTGCGTGTTGGAATGCCATGCTGGTAGATCTCCGCTGTAGCGGCGGGAGTGTGAGGCCGAGCGAGCCTGTGTGAGCAGCTCCAGCTCCGGTCCAGCATGTGTGTATGCGTGAGGTGTGTGAATGTCGAGTGCGCACGCCGCTGCTGCTGCAGCGGCACTCGAGATCTAGGTCTAAGAGCGAGCACATCGTGCATCTTGTGTTGAGTGAGATAAAATAAAAAGAACAGTTTTCAGAGAAAACATCTATTTCCTTTTATTGATTACCCAAGTCCCACACTATGGGATACGATAATGAAGTGTGGAATGTGAATGCTTGGTAAGGAAATCCAGAGCTTGGGTGACCAAAAGTAACTCGATTCGCGAAAAGATAGAGCACATGCGATAAGCATTGTTTGTCGCAAGGGATACATTACGGGATGATTATTTGCTAGATCGCGGAAGTAAGGGGGTAGAGGGGTATTGTAGGGAGGGTAAAGCCCACGGTGGGAGGCTTATCGCTTCCTGTTGAGCTGCTATAAAAGGTGGTGCAGAGCATATGGAAGGAACTTACTTGATTCTTGACTCTTGATCGAGTTTTGTCTATCGTGCGAATATACGTGTTGCTTAATTATCACGAGTTACTTGGTCCTCAGCTCTTATCTGTATTGATAGGTAGTTAGGGAAGGCCAATAAATACTTTAGTGAAAAGCCTAAACATTAGTGCATTTATTATTGTATTGAGAATCATTTATCACCCTAAACGCGACTAACCCATCCTCTCCTAGTTCTCAAAAACTACCGAACCTTTAAAACATCACCAGGAGTTCCGGCTTATGCTGAGCTTATGGCGGCAGCAGTAGCAGCGCTCGCGTGCGAGCAGGCAGCCAGCAGGTGCGTCGGCACAGCGCGGAGCAAGGTGCTCCCACATCGTCGTCCGTACGAGTAGAATACACCAGCTTGGTTGGGAATCGCTAAAGCGGGTCGGTTGTCCGAATAGACGCGAGAAACGATCATAACAAAAGTAAATTTTTTTTTGAATTTTATAAATTAAAAAAGAAAAAAAAATTGTTTAAAAATTTAACAACATTTATTTATAAAAAACATAGTTTTTCTATAAAAAAATAATATAGAAGAATATTTTGGAATCATCTTTGAAATGTACGGTTCTGAGCTAATGCTCTTGTAGTGAATAGTGTTTTAAAATATGTGGAATTCAAGTCGATAGGCTTTTAGTAATAAAATACAATTTTTCATTATGGATGTACCTATTTACTAGATACTAATTCATTAACGTTTTCTATAAAAAAAAAATAATTTTATTAGTTTTAAAATTAAAGAAAAAAAAAAACAAAAAATTTTTAATAACAAATACGCCATTTTATAATTATTTATTAACAATTGTATTGCATTATTAGTTATTTTTGTAGTGTGCTATATCGAATTAAAAAAAATTCTAGTGCTAAGCGCTCTAGAAGCCGAACTATCGATGTTTTTTCCGAGCGCGTCGATTTGAAAATTTTGAGTCGACTTTTCGTTCAATCTCCTCAGCCAGCTGCCAGCCATCCCCACTCCTGCCCACGGACGCCGGTGTGCTGTTTTGAGGCGCAAAGACGCTAATTCAACGAATTTTCATTCAGCCCAGGGAGTACACACAATAATTTTAAGTTAACTTTTGAAAAATGGAGTATTCAAACTTCTTAATGATATTTTTTTCATTGTAAAATGTACCGCCTGTTACGCGTACGGAGACTTCAAACTTCATGACCCTCGTACACGGCTTCTATGGGTTCAATCATCTCGAATTTCAGCTTAAAATAAAGATTAAACCAAGTACTTTCGAAATATATTTTTAGTTAAATGATTAAGCATGTTGTGCGGTCAATACGTCTATTTGTTTATAAGCTAAAATGTGACTATTTTTTAAATAAATTCCTACTTTGTTGAAAAATTAAACATGATAAAAAAAAAATATATTTTCTGTTAGTTTTTAACCTAAAGAATGTGTAAAAAAATTGGCGCATGTCTGAAATTCTTTTTTGCAACTGTGCAACAATTGCAAATTTATCAATTTTCTTAATTAACAAATAAATTGTTTAAAAACTACTGAATATTTTTTAACGAAATTTGGTGAGTATTTTTATAATAAGTTAAAGTCTTCAAATACGTGGAGCCGAAGGATTTCATCAACAATTAATTATTTAAACAATTAGGTGAAAAACTGACCCATTTTTAAGAAATTTTTCAACATTTAAATTACGCTACTGTTTAGAAAAAATCGAAATAAAAATTTTTTCAAGTATAACTTTCTTACTGAAAATGCTTATTTTTTTAGTTATTTGAACCGAAAAGTCCAAAAATAGGCCTTTTTAGGGCTTTTAGATCATTTTTTGTTTATAACTTTTTTTCCTACCTAAATTCGGTGGGGACAATTCAGGGGCTCTTTTAGAGTGGTTTTCTGCAGAGTTTCCAACAATGATATTCTACCATCAGTCCAACTTGCATTAAGGTGGTTACTACCTTACTGCACTAGTCAAGTCGAAGTTAGGCTAGTTCGCTCAGTTGGAGTGAGAGGTAATGTATAGCAGAGTGTGATCAGCTGTTTCGCGCGCACAACCTAGCAGGCTTACTTTGAACTTACTTCAGTGAAAAATAATCGATAGTTAGACCAAGAATTATTAAAAACTATTTTTATGATGAATCGAAAAGTGTGATAAATACTCATTAACAAAGAATTTTTCGTTAAAAAAGATATTTGAAGGATTTTATGCGAAGACCTCTACCATAGCAGACAGCTGCGCGCGCAACAGCTGAAGAGACATGTTGCTGATAAAATCGGGGTTTTCGTAGTTTTTAGTTATTGCCGTATTTTTTTCTCTGTAAATAACACATTAAATTTTATGTGAAAAATATAATTGTATTCAGTGAATACTGCTTTCTACAGGTGATTTTTTTTTATTAAAAACTCCCTTATATAAATGTTTTAAAACATTAGTCAAAGTGTAAAAAAAGTGATTTTCCCATAAGCCACCGTGTAAAAAGAACCAAAAATTGATTTATTCATATTTCGTAAAATATCCCATGAATTGCTTCAAAAATTTAGCTGTGAACTTGTATCTTATTTATGAAACTTTCTGTGAGGTTTCATTAAAATCCCCCTTGTAATTCATTTTGGGTAGTAACCTTCTTAAGATTCCTAATTCGATGCTACAAAAAACCTATTCAAGTCTATTGAGTTCGATTGAAACTCAATGGTTTTGAATGCAAATTTTATAAGCTTTATAATTACGAATCGATTTGAATATGGTTTTTTGAATGGAAATGAATGGATTTTAATGGGCAATATGCTTAATGGAAATTAATGGTCATGAATTTTATAAGCTTAATAAAAAAGAATCGATTTGAATGGTTTTTCTAATGAAAAAAATGGATTTTAACGGACTTTCTTCTCAATGGAAATTAATTTTCACAAAATTATAAGCGTAATAAAAATGAATATATTTAGTTAGTTTTTAAAAATGAGAGGGCTTTAAAAATCATGTCTATCAAGCAGGCGTATCCATTTTAGAATGCCACGTCCGGACCAGGTGCTTAATTTGTCGCTAATTTGTTGCGCCAATCCTGAATTTGTTGCTCTTATCACTTCCGAGAAACCAGTGGATATGCTGTCTTGATATCACACTGGCGTATCCAATTGCTGTATCTCAGTGCAAAAAATAGTTTAAAACATGCGACTGCTGGAATAATTTGTCGCTAATTTGTGGCTAAAATTATACGCCAATCCCAAAATTTTAGCTCTTATCAGCTCTAAGAAACCAGTGGAAACGCTGTCTTGATATCATGCTGGTGTATCAATCACTGTATCTCGGTGCAAAAATTAGAATTAGTATCCAGGCAAACCTAGGAGGGTTATTTGGAATGGGATATTGGTTGAATTAATGAAACCTAGTATGTAGGCAAACCTAGGAGGCTTATTTGGGTTAGGTTATTGGTTGGAAAGTTACACCTTGTATTTAGGAAAACCTAGGAGGATTATTTGCGATGGGTTATTGGTTTTAAGGTTAAAACTAATATCCAGGCGAATCTAGGAGGGTTATTTGGTTTTTAAAAATGGTTTCAAGATTAAAGATAGGGTTATGTGGCTTTAAAAAAAATCATATAAAGGTACTATATATTGAATCAATTTCACCTCGATGATTCTACACGGTTTCCGAAGGTTTCAATCATCAGTGAAATTTTTTTCAATCGATTCAAATCGATTTTAATGTACTTATTTTTAGAAAAAAAAAAACTTTATCTGAAAAATTTAATTTATTTACTATACGTTTTTGTCAGAAAATTGTTAGCTTTTGCTCTTTTATTATAGTTCCTGTATCTAATTTTACTTAACATATTTATTATTGATGGTCGATAGAACAGATATCTTTTGTAAGACTTTCTATTTTAATGCTGAACCACTTGTTGTCATTGAGCGCTAGCTTTAGTGTCTCAGTATTACTGAAACCATTGACTGCGATATGTTATTTCTAGTCGCTAAGTTAATTTTATAACTAATATGTTTATATAAAACGAGTTTATCTCTGTAAGCATAATCTTTTTTATAACTTGCTGTATACCGTTTGTAAATATCTAATCTTATAATTATTGAATTTTGTTAATAAAGCTCCTGAAGAGGTTGGCAAAACAAGCCAACGAAACGTCGAGAATTTACTCAACTTTTGTTTTTTTATTCATGAAAAACACATCGCCTTCTACTGATCCCTCAACTTCGTCTAATTTGTTACAATATGGAAGGTGACTTAAACTCTATTACTATATATAAAAAAAAAATTAAATTTATTTATTATTATTTTTTTTTTAATATTAGTGTCATGTATCGATCCCCATAAAGATCCCATATTCCCTAGTTGCAACAGACTTACTTATAATCCGCCTAAAAGGAGTTAGGGAGGGGGCCACGGAAATTGCAATTAAGCATTTTGCTAGCCGGTACCTCCGCTCTGCTGGAACAGGTGGGGCGAAGTAGCTTCCCTCGCTGCTTAGCCGCGCTCCCAAACCACTCTCGTCCCCGACACTCGAGTGGCTCGACCGAAAGCTAGCAGCGATCGAAGACCACGTGCAGCACACCTGGACAAGCAGAGCCGGATCAGGCAAGGATCCGTCAGTGCAATATCGCCTCGCCATCACCATTGGATAAGGTCCCGGAAGGTCCAGAGAACCTCCCGTGAACGATCAACTGCCCGGATACTCCGGTAATTTTAAGGTAGATTATTGTAATATTCAACTCTGTCGGAGGACATTAAACTCATTAAATTGTAACCTTTCACCATTTGTTTTTCAATTAAACAATATCACCTTACCTTACTTTATTTCATTTTATTAACCTAATCAAAAGCCAGACAACAAGGGGACGGGACAACTACGTAAGTAGTTGTTCCAAAAAGACGAAGATCCTACCCCTTTTAAAATAATAACGTCAAGGATTATAAATCCATGACATAAATGGCATCCCTTGTGGGGAACTTAAACCTTGTTACCTGACTATTTTGATTGGTTTTCTCTTATTGATGATTTTTCCATCAAAAATTTATAATACTAAAAATTAATGAAAAAAAAAAAGAAGTAAGGAAAAAGCTTTTATTATCTGATACCGATTACTTTTGGCGAATGGTTGAAGGAAAGATTCTTTTCTTTTGACAAATCGCGATATTTTTTTTTGCTGACCTCAACATTTCTGGCTAATTTAACAACACACTTACACTCACAAACGCTTTCGGAACCTGATCTGCTCATCGCTCTGAATTTGACCCGCTTATAGTGCACACATTTCACGTTTTATTACCTGAAGTTTCGCCAAAAATCGCAACTTTAGATTCATTTTTTTTGTATAAAATTTTTACTTCTATCAAACGACGTTATCCCTTTAATTTATAAGTATTCGATATGGCTAACCTCGCGAATCTTACTTTGGACGAGATTGAAGCCATTCCAGACAAAGATCAAAAGAAGGCGGCCGAATTACATCATGCCCGCCGGATGGCCGAAAATATGTCTACAATGGCAGCTACGTTAAACGAGTCACGAACCGCGTTCGCGAACGTTCAAGCATCAGCATTGATGCAAAGTGCTCTTGCTGCAATCCCTTTTTACACTGGTTCCACACCCCTGCGCCCATGGCTGCAGGACGTGGAAAGCTACGACCAACGAATTACAGACGCAACCCTGAAAGAACTTTTCCTCCAAGGAGTTATTTCTCGATTGACCGGCAAGGCTAAAACAAGTCTCGACGGAAAAGTTTTTGACACTTTAGACCAACTCCGGAAACATCTTCAGGACCGTTTTTCTCAAAAACGATCCCTATCTTATTACCTTAACCTTATTTCAGACTCTTATATGAGACAGAAAGAATCTGTTTTAAATTTTCACGATAGACTCTCAGCTATAGTCCGCGCTGCCACGAAACTAAAAAACGAGGGAATAGATGACGAAGACATCAAGAGACATAATAAGTCCCTTTTCGAAGACCTCGCTACCGAATATTTTATTCGCGGATTACCTTCTGTCATCCGCAACCAAATGTCTAACCATAACCCTGTTAACTTTTCCGAAGCTTTAAACGCAGCTCTGAATGCGGAGGAATGGGTAAACATCGGAGCACCAAATCGTGCTGATGTAGAGTATTCGTCCACCCAAAAACCGCCTCCGCAATCGCGTTCTCCTAGCCCTTATGGTCGACCCGGGACACCTGAAAGAGAATCATCTCACGACCGGCGCAACGTTAAATTCTCCGATTTTAACGACCCGCGAAACTTCGATAGAAATATCTCGTATTCTTATGACCCTAACGATATAAAAATGCCTAGAACAATGACTTACACAGCAGAAGGTAAACTGGATGCTCACCCTTCCCTGATTTACGAACAACCTTCAAGCATTCTGAAAAACCCGGAAAGACAGAGCCTATCCGATCAACGATCCGGATCATCAGATCGTTACTCCCACTCTAGGTCCGAGAGCCCTAGAGGCCGATACCCTAATAGGTCGACAAGCCCCCTTTCCCCTCCCTTCCCTTATCCAAATTTTCACCCTTATATGCCCTATTATCCTCCTATGCCCTACTACTACCCCCCAGCTCCTATGCCCCCTTTTCACTCGCCCTATCCTAATGCCGCAACACCAGCCTACTTCCCTAACAACTATTACGACAAGCCGCCTGGTAGACCTGGATCCCCAGGTCCTTACGGCCCTACTCCACGAGCCCCGACCCCAACGAATATTCCCGCAAATATCTCCTCTAGTGAGAATTTAAACTGGAGACAAGCTCGTCCGGACGGCGCGCCCGCGAGCTTCCCGCGCTCTCAGAGCCCCGAGCGCCGATCGGTGAAAACATTCAAAACAAGGGAGTACGGAAAGTCTGTGGCGAGAAAACCGCACCAACCATAAAAATTAAAAATTACCTATTCAAAAAGGGCGTCGTAACATGTTCCGCTGCACAAACCAATGAAGTGAACGTCATCAAAGCTTCCGTTTTTAAAGACTCGGTTTTCTACTATCCTCACCCTCCCATTACAATCCAGGGAGAAGACAATAATCAAGTCGACGTGCATGGAAAAATTACGATTCGTATTTGTAAACAAAAACATATATTCCATCTAATTCACGACGATGCCCCCTTTTTACAAGATGGTGTTATCAGCAAAAGAACTTTGAAGAAACTCCGGAGACTTAAGCAAGCCGGAAAAATGAAAAATCTTCCCGACTCTTTTCTTGAAGACCTATCCCCAGACTCAGATCGCTCTGAATCAGAATCCTCTGACTCAGAAACCTTTTCCGAAAATTCAACCTCCCAGAGTAGCGACACCCTTAATATAGACAAATCTACTAACGATTCCGACACATATTCACCTAAAATTTACAATCCTAGAAACCATAGGGAAAGAAAGAAAATTTCGTACGGATCACCCAAGATCGAAATTACTAATAACATATTTAAAGCCGGAAAGGGGCGCATTTTAATTGACACCGGCGCAGACGTGAGCGTAATTAAAATTCAATCCCTAAATCCCACGCGTAAGATCAACAAAAATCGTACTCTTCAACTGACCGGGATCGGAGCAGAACCCGTTTACACTCTCGGTACCGTTACTTTCAAAGAAAGAGACGGTAGAAAACATCACATGCACGTCCTCCCCGAAAGTTCTTCGCTTAAAGAAGATGCCATTCTTGGCTCTCGTTATCTACAAATTGAAAAGGGTCAAATTGACTTGGCCAATAATCAATTAATCACTCAAAATGGCACTCAGGACATTTGTTTTTCTAGCGCTACAGACAACAGTGAGTCTGAATCTGCCGAATCCCTTGCAGAATTTCCTGACTCTCGACGAACACCTCAAAGTCAAAACACCATCCCCGACATTCAACCTACGTCCAGCAAAATACCTTCGACTATTTTCCATTATAAAGCTCGTCGAAAGCAAGGTAAAGCTCTGTCCACAAGATATACGTTGCCAGCGCGTTGTAAAATTGCGATAGAAATTCCCGTATCGGAAAGCTCTCCAAGAGGGGAGGCGTATCTTCCCCGAATACAAACCCCTACCGGAATATTCATCGGCGAGTCAGCCGTTACCCATGAAAAAGGTTCATGTTACGTGTTAGCCATTAACACGAGAAACGAACCTCAAGAAGTTGAAATACCGGTGCAAGATCTGTATCCCTTTGAACTCGATAGTTCCGATGACTTCTTCGATTCCGAGGTCGAGGGAACGCCTTGCCCTCCTGAACAAAGAGTAACTCGAATAATTGACCTTCTGAAAAGAAAACACCATGACAAAGTAGCCCTAGCTCAATTGAAGAGAGTGGTCGAACGTTTCCCATATCTCTTTATGTTACCTGGCGACGACCCTCCTCGCACACATCTAGTACAACATACCATTCCGTTAACCAGTGACAAACCGATATTTACACGTCAATATCGTTATCCTCCAAAATTACACGAAGAAATTAGAAGGCAAGTAGATGACTTGCTGAAGAAAGGAACCATCCAACCCTCCTCCAGCCCTTGGAACTCACCTCTATGGATAGTTCCAAAACGGCCTGGCCCTGACGGTAAAAATCAACATCGTCTCGTCATTGATTACAGAAGGCTCAACGAAGTATCAATTCCAGACGCCTATCCACTCCCAAACGTTCAAGAAATACTGGAGTCCCTAGGCAAGTCCAAATACTTTTCAGTTTTTGATCTCGTTAACGGATTCCACCAAATACCTATGCACCCGGATGACAGAGCTAAAACCGCTTTCTCAACGCCTTACGGGCACTTCGAATTCACAGCCATGCCTTTCGGACTCTGCTGTGCTCCCCCGACATTCCAAAGGCTGATGGACGCCGTCATGACCGGATTACAAGGAATCGAATTGTTCATTTACCTAGATGACTTAATCATCTTCTCCAACTCTCTTGAAGACCACGAGAGAAAGGTTAATGAAGCTTTTCAAAGATTGTTTAATGCTGGATTGAGATTAAAAATCGAAAAATGCGAATTTCTAACCCCTTAAGTAAAATACCTGGGCCACCATATCGATCAATTTGGAGTCAAACCTGACCGGGGAAAAATCAAAGATATTCAGGATTTTCCCGTCTTAAAGAATACTTCGGACGTTCGTCCTTTTCTTGGACTCTGTTCTTACTATCGCCGGTTTATCCACCATTTCTCTGAAATTGCAAAACCTCTAAACGACCTCCTCAAGAAAAATTGTGAATTCCGCTGGGAGGAGAGCCAAAAAGCCAGTTTCGAAAAACTAAAGACAGCTCTATGCACGGCACCAGTCCTAATTTGCCCAGACTTTTCTAAACCCTTCATACTAACGACCGATGCTAGTGCATACGCAGTCGGGGCAGTTTTGAGTCAAGGCAAACCAAATAATGATCAACCTATTGCATATATGTCAAAAACGCTCAATAAACATCAAAGAAACTACTCTGCCACCGAGCGAGAGTGTTTAGCTGTAGTCCTAGGCATCATGCACTTCAGACACTACCTTTACGGTCGCACTTTCTATGTATACGCTGACCATGAACCTCTACAATGGATTGATTCAATCAAAGACCCAATGTCAAGATTAAACCGCTGGAGAGCCCGACTGCGCGGCTACAGATACATATTCCGTTACAAACCTGGAAGGCTTAACACTAACGCCGATTGGCTCTCAAGAAATCCGATAGACCAGAAAGAGGTAGAAAACGAAAAATCGGCAAACATAGCCTCTCAATCCCTGAAAAATATCAAAACAAAAACCATACTACCTATTCAGAAACCAAAATCAACAAAAACATCACTTGCTCGACAAGCATACAATAAAAGCAAAGAAGAAAACTTCTCTGACGCCCTGCAACCCGGCCCTTCGCGAAGAGGTAGACCGAAAGGCTCCAAAAATAAAACTCATGCATCGCCGAACGTATCTGGTCAGGGAAATCTTCCAGGCGATACCATCGCCTCTCGTCTAAGACTCAGACGAAATCAACAGGTAGACCCGAAAAATACTACACCCGTCGATCAAGCAAACGCTGAAAGCTCTACCTCAGAAATAGAAACATCAGATGAAACCGAAAGCACCTCCGACGCACCTGTACCCTTGCAAAGCCGATCATTAATACCTAGTTTGGCAGAACCTCTCAATACAACAACCACATCTCCTGCCACCGAGTCTGAAATCAGCAACCAAAAAGAAGATGAGATTTCTGGCATAAGTGAGTTCGACGAAACCATGGTACCATCGGATAGTTTTGAAGATGTAGTCGCCCATTTCCAAAAACCCGCATCAAGAAAGGCATTCTTTGATTCCCCATCAAAAAGAGTGAAACCTCCAGCAAATGATGATGACTCCTCATCTTCTGACGAAGAAGAACTCTACGAGACTACCCCCGTAAAATCAAATTTGGAACTCCAAGCTCAGCTCAAACCTTCCAACTTCAATTCTAAGGAGAAAGAAGAGTTTATCGAAGGATTTAATTCCTTGTGGTGGGACTCTGGAAAATGGGAAGAACTTCTTGAAAATTTCGACCTAGGATCTAACTATCACGAAGCGGATCACTCTGTTGTCCACAGTGATCCAGGCTATTTGGAAAATGACCTTATTGACGCAAATGATAGACAGATTCTGAACAATATACAATCCCTGTTAGACTTAGATAAATGGCAACTGACCGATGACTCAGGATTCAAAAATCCTCCCTTATCGTCCACTCTCCTCACACATAAAATACCCCCAACAATTTTTGATGACACTTTTAATCTCGAAAACACCAAAATCATGTCTAGTGAAAATTCCGACTCTTCAACAAATTCCACGAAGACAATTACACCAGATCATAAGTTAGCTCCATCGGAAAACTCTCTAAACACTCAAGAGAGTGTCACTCACCCTCGAGATACCGCCAAAACGACCCTTCAATCCTCGCAGCAATCACTTCCTACAAAACAACCAAATTCAAATTTGATACCTCGAAGTCCAAAACCTACTACGGCAAATACTTATAATGACATTTTCACCAGCGTTAAAACCATTCCGCCAATTATACCCCCCCTCTTGAATCCTTTTTGCACCCCGATGAAACCCCCCGAACGACTGACAGTGAGACTCACCCGAGACGCCCTCACAGGACATAAAGATAACATAATACATTTTATCCCTGCGAATTTAAACCTACACACGCCTAACAATCAACTTCTTGCCGAGTTAGAGCTAATTTCGAAAAGCGAACTTAAAGATCTGAACCCTACGATTGGCAATGTTCTTGTCTCTAAAACCCGAGGCCGAACCATCTTCTCTTTAGTAGTTACAGAAACCGAAAGGAATCCTATTAAGCAAAGTTCTTTGAAAGAATGCTTATACAATCTTTATCATCTACTACTAGAAAAAGAAATTACATCGGTTCGTATGTCACGAAAAGGCGAACTCACAGATGCATTACCACGTGGAACTCTATACCGAGAAGTCCAAGATGCACTCAAAAACATACCTATGACGCTAACGATCTGTCTAGGTGTCTGCATAACACCACCACCCGAATCCCGCAACACCATCCTAAAAGAATGCCACGATAGCCTATTCGGAGGACATCGTGGAGTAGTTGAGACTTACAGAAGAGTGAGGGAAAAATTTACTTGGCCCGGTTTGCGTAAAGATATAGTCGATTACATTCATCGATGCCGAATATGCCAAGAGTTTAAACTCATAGGTTATCGCACCAAAGAACCCATGGTAATTACCGATACGCCCACAGAACCGTTCTTTAAAATGGCTATCGATGCGGTCGGACCTATGCCTCGAACTGTGAATGGCAATGCTTACATAATCACTATGCAATGTTTATTTTCAAAATTTTGTATAGCAGTACCAGTACCTAATCTGAAAGCGCTAACCGTGGCACAAGTCCTTGCTAAACATCTTATAGCCGCTCATGGAGTACCTAAAATTATCTTGAGCGATCAAGGTAAAAGCTTTAGGAATAAACTCCTCAAAAATCTTGAAAGCATGTTTGACTGTCGTCTAAAAACGATGACATCTTTCCACCCCCAGTCGAACGCATCATTGGAAAGAAGTCATGCTGTCTTGAAAGACTACTTGAGGACTAACACCCCTAAGTATCAAGACTGGGACGAGCTAGTTCCCTTTGCCATGATGGAATACAATTCCTCAGTCCACTCTTCCACAGGTTTTACCCCCTACGAAATAGCTATGGGACGAAATCCTAGAACCCCTTCAGGATGCCTAGACGACTTCGATAACGACACATATGATGGTTACATTTACGATCTAGCAACAAGAATAGCTGAAATCCGAGAGATGGCATTGAAAAGCTTAGAATCATCCAAACAAGTTAACAAAAGAAATTACGACAAATCAACTAAACCCCTAGATATAAAACCCGGAGACAAAGTTTACGTCAACAAACTACCGCGTGAAAACAAACTAGATAAATTCTATAACGGAGTTTTCGACGTCCTAGAAGTACGCGAAAATAACACTGCCCTCTTGCAAAGCCAAAAAAAAAAAAAATCTTAGTTCATAAAGACCGTCTGAAAAAAAATTTTACTAAAAGCCTTTCTTCTCAAAAATCATCGCCTTATCTAATTTAAATCTGCCCTAATTTTGTTCCAGAAAAATGTTCTTTATTTTGCTGTGGTTCACGAGCTTCGCTCCAGTCGGTACCGTTCACACGGAGAATAAAACTTTCTATGAAACGCAACCAATCCCCAATATCCGGGTATTTTCTATGAACACGTCGGGAAAGTTAATTTAGTCAGAACAAAAATTCATATTAATATTTTCTTAAATTGTCCCCCACTAGACAAAACTTTAAAACGGAAAACAAAAATTTCAAACATTTAGTAAATGAATTATATAGAGTCTACCCTGACCAAATAACACCAACACTCTCGGAACTTCACATAACCCGCAAATTATTCGCAATAAATGATCTACATGAATCTATAAAAAGCTTGTTCGTCCTGCAAGAAATCGATAACCGACCCTATAATCGAAAAACGCGAGGAGCTCCAATCGAAGTCGGTGGTTGGGCTACGAAATGGTTATTCGGCATCATGGACTCGAAAGACCACGAACTAATCAATAGTGACATCGACAAACTGTACGACAGTCAGAATAACTTATCACAAATTTCAATTGAATCAACTCACCTAATTGAATCAGAGCTCGAAAATCTGTATAAATCAGAAAATAATCAAACTCTAGAAATTTCACGCTTAATCAGTCGTGTTGAAGCCATCTCCGAACAAAACTTGGCCATAAACAGAAACCTGCAATTTGAAAACGTTACCAGATGGTGGTTTGATTACTCATACGAACTTGACGAACTACAAAGGGGTTATGAAACCTTGATGGAAGTAATTCAAACCACCGCAAGAGGACATCTACACCCTCTCCTGTTATCTTTTTCTCAAATGTCCAATCTACTCTTAAAAATTAACAACAATCCGAATCTCCGGATACCAAACGCAGCAGATGTAATTACACCCCACTACCTATTCAACGTAGCGAAAACGACTATTTTTATCACTAATGGAAAGCTTCACGTTTCTATAAAACTACCTTTAGTAATGGATGACGACCTCGATTTGTACAAAATACACTCTTTTCCAAACCCTATAACCCTGCCCTTTGATAATACAGGCTATTTAGCAATAAAACCAACAGTTAATTATATTGTCTTATCGAGAAACCAGACATATGTTCTCTTAAATGACGAACTCCTTCAATCTTGTTCCACTTATAATCACACTAAGCTATGTGAAGACTTCTTACCCTTAATCAACGGAGTGACACACCCATCGTGTGAATATTCAATGTTCAATCAGCCGACAACCTCTTCTCTAAAAACCTGCTCGACAGTTATTATACCAAACACGCTCATAATTCTAACACCCTTGCACGCATCGAATTTATGGTTATATTCAACTTTAAAACCAAATAAGCTCACAATAACCTGCCATAATCCAATGCCCACAACCTCTCCAAAAGCACCAAACTCCAATACAAAACCACCGCTTCACGTCGCAGAGCCATGAAAAATAAAACAAAACGTCAAAAAAAAAAATAATAATAATAAAAAAAAATATTATAACAATAATAATAATAAACAAAAAAAAAAAAAAAAAAAAACTTCATTTTCAAACCAAATTTGACCAACTGTCCATTCAAAACACGCTTAAGACTCGACCATAACCATGAATCTTCGTGACCACTGGCCTGCTGAGTGCGCCCGTCGCATGCAGACCCGCTATGCCTCCAACACAGGCGACTCTTCCACCAACTCGCCCGCAATGCACCTGCAGCACGCGACCCAACTATACAGCCACACCCACGAATCTTTTAATACAACCTGCAAACAATTAATTTATGAAATAACGACAGTTGACGACTTAACTCTGACAATTATACTTAATAAAAATAGTAACAATCAAAGTACTATACTCACAAACTCGCCGAATCCGAATAAAAGAATTTTTTTTTTTTGCTATCCGTCGAAACTCAGGTATCAGATAGATGTTTTAATTTTTTTTTTAAAAACAAATAATGATCGATTGATAACAGGTGTGAAAGTATTTACCTTTTAATGCACCTCGACGAGTTGAGGATATGCGATAATAACCCTTGTAAATTGACCAAACTGCGAGTCCAACTAGCTCTCCGATCGACGTAATACCGACTGGAGCACCTACTGAATGCACCAGTAAAATCACATTTATCATAACTGGCAACATAGCATGATATAATTTGATGAGCGCACCGCTGCAATGTCACCGTTAACACCTACTTACACTATACTCTCGTGCGTAACCGCCGACCTGCCGACTATCCGATTTCAAGAAGGACGATACAGCAACATTCGCATCAAGAACAGAAGCAGCTTCACCAGAAAAATATAAACTTTTCTCATACAATTTTGTGTAACAAATTGAGTGTATTTTCAGAATCTAAATTTTAATTCATACTCGGACATTATCTTAGATTTAACAAAACTCTCTCGAATACTGGACAATAATTTTTTTTTGTAATTACTTTTTATATGATACTTAAATATTGTTAACATCTGGTAAAATTTTTTTTGCTCAAGTTAATTTAACTTCATTATCAAAAAAAAAAAATAATAATAATAATAATAATAAAAAGTGAATAAATAAATAAATTATTTGTTGTAATATTAATTTTAATATTTATTGTACAAACTCTACGAATCGAAATTCAAGATAAGCTTCATTTGTAAACTTCTCAGTAACACGCACAATGTAAGAGACTTATTGCGATAATTTAAGTTACGTCAATTAATGAATAATTTAATTCTATACACTAAACTCAAAAATTTTATCAAACAAATTTGGACTTATTTAACTATTTTCGACCAATTAAGGCAAAACTCAGTCTAAATCAGTCAAACGGAGTGTCAAAAGCACTGATTTCATCAAAAGTTCCCGCTAATTCATAGTTTTTTCTTTAGTGCAAAAATTTAGACATAAAAATTTAAAAAAAAAAAAAAAAAAAAAAAAAACACTAAGACAAAATAATTATATCAAATTTGAAGTTTCATAGCGAACAACGACAAATTGAAACTCAAACCGTTTAGGAACTTAGAGGATAATATACAGAACCGCTGCACTCAATACTGTCGTATACATTACAGAATTTTCATCGAATGTTTTAAATACTTTTGACTAAACTAATTAGCGATCTTAAAATCAAGGCGAAAACTGTGAACTTCTCTCACTCCTGGCAATTAATGAAAATTATATACGTCGATGCAACTTCCCACTTAAATATTAACCAACCCATACAGAATTTTCTGCTCCAGCGCCCAATAACCGCGCAATATAGAGCAATAATTATTTTATTACGTCTGAATCCCTGTTACCTGGCTTGCGCAAGCAACACAAAAACTTCTATTTAGCATTTAGCTAAACAACTAGCTATTTGAAATTTTCGTTTAAAAATTCCAAGAATTCAGGCTTACAACTCAAAAATTACAATATTCTTACCCACTTTCAACCAACCATATCCCACCCCGTGATCATTGTTATACAACAATTATAAAAACTACCGATCTCTTTGAACATCGGGTAGAAATTACATCCAAAACGTTACACTTGAACTAACTATTCTGAAATAATAGTTATTCAAAAAAAAAAAAAAAAAAAAAAAAAAAAAAAAAAAAAAAAACCTTTTGCTAAGCGCCTGCCCACCACCATCTACCAAGATTCACACAAGCGAAATCGATACATTCCCAATCTTCGATACATTTTTTTATCATCGATACAAGGACTGCACTCCTACAGTCGTCCAGCCCTGCATTGTCGAGGGCAACAATGGACTAAGAGGGGAGGCATGTCATGTATCGATCCCCATAAAGATCCCATATTCCCAAGTTGCAACAGACTTACTTATAATCCGCCTAAAAGGAGTTAGGGAGGGGGCCACGGAAATTGCAATTAAGCATTTTGCTAGCCGGCACCTCCGCTCTGCTGGAACAGGTGGGGCGTAGTAGCTTCCCTCGCTGCTGAGCCGCGCTCCCAAACCACTCTCGTCCCCGACACTCGAGTGGCTCGACCGAAAGCTAGCAGCGATCGAAGACGACGTGCAGCACACCTGGACAAGCAGAGCCGGATCAGGCAAGGATCCGTCAGTGCAATATCGCCTCGCCATCACCATTGGATAAGGTCCCGGAAGGTCCAGAGAACCTCCCGTGAACGATCAACTGCCCGGATACTCCGGTAATTTTAAGGTAGATTATTGTAATATTCAACTCTGTCGGAGGACATTAAACTCATTAAATTGTAACCTTTCACCATTTGTTTTTCAATTAAACAATATCACCTTACCTTACTTTATTTCATTTTATTAACCTAATTAAAGGCCAGACAACAAGGGGACGGGACAACTACGTAAGTAGTTGTTCCAAAAAGACGAAGATCCTACCCCTTTTAAAATAATAACGTCAAGGATTATAAATCCGTGACATAAATGCAGACATAAATGGTTAGCATTTACTAACCATATACAGATTTTTATGCTTAAAGAAAAGAATTATAAAAAATTTAGTTTACATTACATATATTCATCAGTAATGAAAAAAGTTCAACATAACAGTTCAGTAATTTGGTTTATTCAGTTGGATCTGAGCTCAAAGCGCTCTCTTGAGAGTCAACATTCATCTTATCCTCTGAATCTTCATCTGGAATAAGGGAGGATAACCTGTCACAAAGACTAGAAATTCTGTCTTTAATCTTTCCTCCCAACACCTTGCCATCACGTATAATCACGATGTACACAGATTCCAAGCACTCGATTCCCTCTTCGGGCTCAACACCAAACTGATTATTCAGTAAATTTTCCAAATCCGCATCTTCTTCCCGGGCTGCCACCAGTGTTGAAAACGATTATTTTTATGGCCCGGCGGATGGCTAACTTCAGAGTATTCAAGAGAAAAATTCCCGCCAGGTAAATAACTTCAAGTCGAAGCTGTCTGCATCGCTTAAGAATAAGTCTGTTCGGATTTTTTTCCTAGTGAATGATTTTTTCTATCTGCTACACTGCAAAAATTTGTTGATCATTTTGTTTTGACAATGATTATTTGATTATGTTTAATATGAGGAATATAAAAAATCATTCAATCAATAATGCTTGTTCTTTTATTTAGAGCTGTATTAAATAAATAAATGTAATTACTTAAAGTGTAAGCACAAAACATTTTCTGTGTGCTAAGTTGGTGAAAACTTATTTTAAGTGTGGCACTTTATTAAAAAATAAAGGCCTTTTTCAACAATGTTAAGAAATTTTATAGAGTTTTAGTTAAATAATCATGAATTTGAAAAAAGTCTTAATATGACTTCAATGTTTTTGAAAAATTTCTAGCTGAAAATTAAATAATAAATTTAAATTTTCATCTACATAAAATTTTTTTAAGTTATAAAGCACATAAGAATGAAATTTTTTTTGAAATCGTCATTTAACGCAGTCATAAAAAAGTGTATTGTTACTTCTGTTGAAGTAAAAATAACATTTTCTCAGATCGACCTCGGACCAGTCGGAAAATTTGCCGTTTTCATGCCGTGAAAATCGTTTTTTTGCCGTAGACTTATTTTCCGAGATATGGTGTGGCCCGCTAACTTGCAAAATAGTTAGCGGGACACATCATGAAAAATCTATTTCCCGACGCGTACAAATTTTCTAAAAAGGCTCAGAATTTACCGTGAGTGAATTTCCCATCTCAACATATAAAAACTCGTATTTTCCGAATTTTCTTTTTTTTTCGCTGGTGTGGCTCGCTAACTTGATTTACCGATTTGACCTCTAAATAAGTTGATAACTTGAAATTAATCCATGCTGTGAATTCAGATTTTCCATCAAACTGAATTTTCCGGCCAAAACTGACGGAAATCCGAGTAAAAAAAATTTTAATTTGAAAGGAAAACTCCAGATCGCTCAAAACTTTTAAAAATAATGCGTAAAACTTTTATTTTAATTTTTTACCATAAAACGCGTGCGCTGTTATAAAATTTTCCGAATTTTCCTAACTAGTAAAGAAGAAAGCGAGCCCCGATTAGAAAAAAAAAAAATTTCCGACACTTACTAATATTCTAAATAGGCGCAGAATTTGCTGTTTTTTGCCGTTAAAGAATTTTCAATCAAAACATTTTGAAAATTCTATTTTTAATTATAACTTGTACGAGTTTTTTTTTGTCTGTGGTGTGGCTCGCTAACTGGACTTCACGATTTGACCTTGAAAGAAGTCGAAAGTTTCAATTTTTTTTAGGGCATAATTTGCCGTTTTATCTTTAAAAATTTGCCGTAAATTTATATTTCGCATCGAATCAAATTTTCCGACCGAAATTATCGATTTTCTGAGTTGAAAAAATAGTGAACTGAAAAAATAATTCCAAATCGATGATGACGTTTGAAAATGATACAAAAATCTTTAATTTTCATTTGTCACTATAAAACGCGCACAATGAAACAACTTTTCAGGTTTTCTGAAACTTTTTTTAAAACTACTGATTTGTCGTGATTTTATATTTTCCATCGGGATCCATTTTCGGATAAAAATCAATAATTTTTCGAGACGAAAAAAATTGAATTAAAAAAAACCTTCATTCTTGAACGTATTAGTAAAAAAAAAAAAAATTAAGTTACTATTTTGGTTTCTTTCTTTAAAAAATACGTGCAGTATAAAAATTTTCCAAGTTATCCGTACTTGAAAAATAGTTTGTGATCCACATCTTGGAAAAGCTATTTACCCGTGAGTACGAATTTTCTAAATAGGCTTGACTGTTCTTTTTTCATAAAAAATTTTTTACAAATTTTTTTAAATTTTGTAGTTGTTCTAAGAATATCTTTGTGTTTTCAACATTTCACGATTATTATTTTATAAATATGGCTTTTCACTGGCAATTAGTTTGTAAACTAATGCCTTGTCATAACCAAATTCTTAAACCAATTTAATAAACTCTTAATGTAAACATATAAATCAATGAGTTTACAAATAAAGTATTTATCTAATTAATTAATCATTCAAAAAATTAATTAATGTATCAACTACAATGCTAAAAATGTCTTTTTTACAATCAGAAAAAGTAGTACTCCTGGTCTCTTTAAACTCGTATTTTTAATTCGAGTTTTCGGTTAGTCGTACAGTAAAATAGTATATATGGCGCTGGCGCCAGGTCATCGTGACTAGGTCGTCACCAGGGCTCTTAAAGTAACTCGTGCATCGATTCGCGATTTTGAATTCACTACGACTTTAAAATAAACCCTGATGAACACACTACACCCATACCTTAATATACTATTGTTAGTGCATAAAAAAAAATAATTTCCTCCTCGTGTGGAAATTATTGCACGAGTGAACCGAGTCTTATTATCGTATTAAGTGCGATAATCCTTGTAAGGATTGTTAGAGGTCTAAATCAACTATCCTGTATCAGATCAGGGAGATCGAAAAGAAATTCATAAAAACTACATTTTTTATGGGATTCTGAAAAATAAATACATAGATTTTTTTTTTTTTTTTTTAACGTTACATCATCAGTATGAAATTTTTAAGGCAATTTTATACTATGGACAGGAACGTTATTACATTTTGGGCCCGGGTCTGGATAATGTTCGATCCCCCCCCCCCCCCACTAATATTGATATTTTTTAACTCTGAACAGTTCAGTACCTAATTCATAAAAAAAGAAAACTCAAACCTTGAACCCCCCACAACTCTGGGCGCCCGAGTTCAACAAAAAAACTGATCAGCTATCCCCCAAGCTCTAAACCCCCAAATACCCTCGGCACCCGAGTTCAACAAAAAACCTTATCAGCTATTCCCCAAGCTCTAAGCCCCCAAAACCCTGGCCGCCGAGTTCGATAAATGATCGATCAGCTATCCCCCAAGCTCTAAACCCCCAAATACCCTGGGCACCCAAGTTCAACAAAAAAACTTATCAGCTATCCCCCAAGCTCTAAGCCCACAAATACCCTGGGCACCCGAGTTCAACAAAAAAACTTATCAGCTATCCCCCAAGCTCTAAGCCCACAAAACCCTGGGTGTCGAGTTCAATAAATAATCGGTCAGTTATCCCTCAAGCCTGAAACCCCCAAGCCCTGAGCGCCGAGTTCGATAAATGATCGATCAGCTATCCCCCAAGCTTTAAACTCCCAAATACCCTGGGCGCCCGAGTTCAACAAAAAAACTGATTAGCTATCCCCCAAGCTCTAAGCCCCCAAAACCCTGGGCGTCGAGTTCAATAAATAATCGGTCAGTTATCTCCCAAGCTCTAAACCCCCAAATACCCTCGGCACCCGAGTTCAACAAAAAACCTTATCAGCTATTCCCCAAGCTCTAAGCCCCCAAAACCCTGGCCGCCGAGTTCGATAAATGATCGATCAGCTATCCCCCAAGCTCTAAACCCCCAAATACCCTGGGCACCCAAGTTCAACAAAAAAACTTATCAGCTATCCCCCAAGCTCTAAGCCCACAAATACCCTGGGCACCCGAGTTCAACAAAAAAACTTATCAGCTATCCCCCAAGCTCTAAGCCCACAAAACCCTGGGTGTCGAGTTCAATAAATAATCGGTCAGTTATCCCTCAAGCCTGAAACCCCCAAGCCCTGAGCGCCGAGTTCGATAAATGATCGATCAGCTATCCCCCAAGCTCTAAACCCCCAAATACCCTGGGCACCCAAGTTCAACAAAAAAACTTATCAGCTATCCCCCAAGCTCTAAGCCCACAAATACCCTGGGCACCCGAGTTCAACAAAAAAACTTATCAGCTATCCCCCAAGCTCTAAGCCCACAAAACCCTGGGTGTCGAGTTCAATAAATAATCGGTCAGTTATCCCTCAAGCCTGAAACCCCCAAGCCCTGAGCGCCGAGTTCGATAAATGATCGATCAGCTATCCCCCAAGCTTTAAACTCCCAAATACCCTGGGCGCCCGAGTTCAACAAAAAAACTGATTAGCTATCCCCCAAGCTCTAAGCCCCCAAAACCCTGGGCGTCGAGTTCAATAAATAATCGGTCAGTTATCTCCCAAGCCGGAAACCCCCCAAACCCTGGGCGCTGAGTTCAAAGAATACACTGACCAGTTATCTCTTAAGCTCTGAATCCCCCAAAACCCTGGAAGCCCAAGTTCAATGAAAGAACTGATCAGCTATTTCTCAAGCTCTAGACCTCTCAAAACTCTGGTTACCGAGTGGAATAATTTTACAAGTTAAGCGTACTTTATATTTAAATATCAAGTCCATAAAAAATTGTTTTTTTTTTTTTCCACAAGGTTGTGGTGTACTTTTATTTACATCACTTGAAAATATTACAAAATAGTAAAAAAATACTATAAAATTAAAAAAATAAATAACCAATAAACAAACGAAAATTTTTACGCTTTTCTCGAAATGTGTCTCATTCGTAGAAGCATTTAATTAATAGTTAAAAAAAAAATTGTTGATAATGTTGCAAACAAAGAGTTAAACAATAAGTAAAAACTTATAGCGTTTTCCTTGTCAACCAAGCCATTTTGGAGCTAAAAATTTCAGACTTACAAGTTTATGATATAATTGCACCAGTGAAGCGTATTTAGTATTGTTACAAAATTATTTATTTCATGTTTAACTTAACTAAAATGCACTCATATCAATGCGCCTCGAGTTTTATGGGTTTAAAGCTTGGGGGCTAGCTGATTAGTTTTTTTGTTGAACTCGGACGCCCAGGGTTTTGGGGGATTAGAGCTTGGGGGATAGCTGATCAGTTTATTTATTGAACTCGGACGCCCAGAGTTTTGGGGGTCTAGAGCTTGAGGGATAGCTGATCAGTTTATTTATTGAACTTGGGTGCCCAGAGTCTTAGGGATTTAAAGCTTGGGGGCTAGCTGAACAGTTTTTTTGTTGAACTCGGACGCCCAGGGTTTTGGGGGTGTAGAGCTTGGGGGATAGCTGATCAGTTTTTTTATTGAACTCAGGCGCCCAGGGTATTTGGGGGTTTAAGGCTTGGGGAATGACCGATCGATCATTTATCGAACTTGGCGCCCAGGGTTTGGGGGGTTTCAGGCTTGAGGGATAACCGATCAACGGTTGGTTGATCCCACCTGGGTCTGGATACATCCAGACATAGTGCAAGGGAAATAGCGCCTCTGACTATGGAAATAAATCTTCAGTATTTCAAGAGTGACTGAAAAAATTTAATTTTTGAATTTTCGCTTGTGAATACAACTTTTTTATTCCAGATAAAAGTTATTAGTGTAGCTAAATTGAATTAATAATATTAAATTAATTTATTAATTGTTTGAGTACAGATGTACAAAATTATCATTTGAATAAGAGTTTTTAAAGTTAAGTTTCTATAACTTTTTAAACTATAAATCTAAAAGTAAGTAAGAGCAGGAAATAATGAAAACTCTAATCGAAAAACTAACGAATCATGTACCTAGCAGGCGCGCAACAACAGGGGGGGGGCGGAGGTGTCCAGACAACCCCTAAGCTAGTAGAGGACACCATTTACAGTTTCTTGGGGGTGTCCATAGAATTTGAAATCTCAAGCCTTAAACCCCCAAAACACTGGGCACCCGAGTTCAACAAAAAAATTGATCAGCTATCCCCCAAATACCCTGGGCGTCCGAGTTCAATAAATAAACTGATCTGCTATCGCCCAAGCTCTAGATCCCCGAAACTCTGGGTGCCCAAGTTCTACAAAAAAACTGATCAGCTATCCCCCCAAGCTCTAAACCCCCAAATATCCTGGGCGCCCGAGCCATGGTTGTCATGTCCAGTGGGGTGGAGATCTCCATTGGATGTTCATTCCAATGGAGATAACACATATATATATATATATATATCGTGAGCATAGCGGCGTAGCAAGGCACAAAGAAAATAAATTAAAAAAACACTAGCTAGAGATGATTTCCCCCGGAAGCTTTTACGCCGGAGGTGTCAAGACAGACACCTGGTGCACCTGCTGATACGTATGCCGTGAAGATGATTTCCCCAGGAAGTTTCGACTCCGGAGGGATCAGGGCGGACACCTGCTGCCTCTGGTGATACGTACGCTTCGGAGATGATTTCCCCACGAAGTTCCGACTCCGGTGGGATCAGGGCGAGCACCTGGTGATACTTACGCCTTAGAGAGGATTTCCCCAGGAAGTTTCGACTCTGTATGGGTCAGGGCGGACACCTGGTGCCCTTGGTGATACGTACTTTCTTTCTTTCACAAGAAATTTCGACCCCGGAGGGATCAGGGCGAGCACCTGGTGCACCTGGTGATACTTACGCCTTAGAGAGGATTTCCCCAGGAAGTTTCGACTCTGGACGGATCAGGGCGAGCACCTAGTGATACTTACACCTAACAGAGGACTTCCCCAGGAAGTTTCGACTCCGGAGGGATCAGGGTCAGCACATGGTGCACTTGGTGATACTTACGCCTTAGAGAGGATTTCCTCAGGAAGTTTCGACTCTGAATGGGTCAGGGTGTGCACCTGGTGCCCCTGGTGATACGTACGCCTTGGAGGTGATTTCCCCAGGAAGTTTTGACTCCGCATGGGTCAGGGCGGACACCTGGTGATACGTCCGCCATGGAGATGATTTCCCGAGGAAGTTTTGACTCCGGAGGGATCAGGGTGAGCACCTGTTGATTCTTAAAAATAAAGTTTGCAATTTTTCCCCAAAAACCCTGGGCGCCCGAGTTCAAGAAAAAAAAAACTTATCGGCTACCCCCCAAGCTCTAAGCCCCCAAAACCCTAGGCGCCCGAGTTCAACAAAATACTGATTGGCTACCCCCAAGCTCTAAGCCCCCGAAACCCTGGGCGCCCGAGTTGAACAAAAAAACTTATCAACTATCATTTATCCCCTAAGGTTTTAACCCCAAAAACCTTGGGAGTCTGAGTTGAATTATTCCAAAAATATGCGTGCATTTTAGTTAACTTAAGCATGAAATAAATAATTCTGTAAGTATACCTAATGACCCTGTACTGGTGCAAATACATCATGAAATTGTAAGTCTGAGATTTTAAACTCCTAAATGGCGTGGTTGACAAGGAAAAAGCTATAAGTTTTTTACACACTGTTTAACTCTTTTTTTGCAACATCATCAACAATTTTTTTTTTTTTTTAACTTTAAATCTAATGTTTTATTGAATAAGACACATTTCGAAAAAAGTGTAATAATCTTCGTTTCTTAATTTTTTATTAATTTTTTTTAATTTATATTATTGTTTTGTTATTTTTTAATTTTTTTAAGTAGTGTAAATAAAAGTTCACCATAACGTTCTTGAGGAATGAAAAAAAAAAACACTTTTTTATTGATTTGATATACAAATATTGAGTACGCTTAACTTGTAAAATGATTCTACTCTGTTACCAGGGTTTTGGGGGCTCAGAGCTTGGAGGGTAGCCAATCAGTTTTTTCGTTGAACTCAGGCACCCAGGGTTTTGGGGGTTCAGAGCATGGAGGATAGCTGATCAATTTATTTATTGAACTCGACGCCCAGGGTTTGAGGGGCTTAGAGCTTGGGAGATAGCTGATCAGTTTTTTCGTTGAACACAGGCCCCCAGGGTTTTGGGGGTCAACTACCAAAAAACTGCAAACTTTATTTTTATTAGTGGCATTAAAAATCATTTTGCCCAGGGGCGTCATTGACCCTAAAACCGGCTCTGCTCCGGAGTCAAAACTTCCTGGGAAAATCCCCTTTAAGGCGTACGTATCACCAGGGGCACCAGGTGTCCGCTCTGATCCCTCTGGAGTCAAAACTTCTTGGAGAAATCCTTTCTAAGGCGTAAGTATCATCAGGTGCACCAGGTGTCCACCCTGACCCATCCGGAGTCAATACATCTTGGGGAAATCATTTCCAAAGCGTACGAATCACCAGGAGCACCAGGTTTCCGCCCTGATGCCTCCGGAGTCGAAACGTCCTGGGAAAACCATCTTCAAGGCGTACGTATCACCAGGTGCACCAGGTGTCTGTTCTGACCCCTCCGGCGAAAAAGCTTCCGGGGGAAATCATCTCTAGGTAGTGTTTTTTTAATTTAATTTTTTTGTGCCCTGCTACGCTGCTATGCTCACGCTATACATATATATGTTATCTCCATTGGAATGAACATCCAATGAAGATCTCCACTCCACTGGACATGACAACCATGGCCCGAGTTCAATAAATAAACTGATCAGCTATTCCCCAAGCACCCTGGGCGCCAAGTTCAATAAATAAACTGATCAGCTATCCCCCAAGCTCTAAACCCCCAAAAACCTTAGGAGCCCGAGTTGAATTATTCCAAAAATATGAGTGCATATTAGTTAACTTAAGCATGAAATAAATAATTTTCCAACGATACCTAATTACGCTGCACTGGTGCAATTATATCATCAAGTTGTAAATCTGAAATTTTTAACTCCAAAATGGCGTAGTTGACTAGGAAAACGCTATTAGTTTTTACTTACTGTTTAACTCTTTGTTTGCAACATTATCAACAAATTTTTTTTTTTTTACTATAAATTAAATGCTTCTACAAATGAGACACATTTCGAGAAAAGTGTAAAAATTTTCGTTTGTTGATTGGTTATTTACTTTTTTTTATTTTATATATTTTTTTTATCACTTTAAAACATTTTCAAGTGATGTAAATAAAAGTACACCACAACCTTTTTGTGGTAAAAAAAAAAAAAAACACTTTTTTATGGACTTGATATTCAAATATAAAGTACGCTTAACTTGTAAAATTATTCCACTCGGTAACTAGAGTTTTGGGACGTTTAGAGCTTGAGGGATAACTGATCAGTTTTTTTTTGTTGAACTTGGGTGCCCAGGGTTTTTGGGGTCTAGAGTTTGTGGATAGCTGATCAGTTTATTTATTGAACTCGGGCGCCCAGGGTTTTGAAGGTCTAAAGCTTGGAGAATAGCTGATTAGTTTATTTATTTAACTCGGGCGCCCAGGGTTTTGAAGGTCTAAAGCTTGGAGGATAGCTGATCAGTTTATTTATTAAACTCAGCTTTTTTTTTTTTTTAAACGTTAATTTTATTGAAGACGAGGGGGGGGGGGCGGGGGTGGACCTCAGGACACTCCCTAACTGGAAGGAGTTGTTGCGCCGCTGGACTGTGCTAGTAAATAAAATCTCAACCTTTACTTCAGCACACGTGAGGAAGTCGTTCATTTTTACACTATTCTATCATTCTCTTAAAAAAGTACGACAGTATGAGTTTACCACAGAAAAGCTTAAAAAAAAAAAGATTATTGATTTTAAAAACAATTGGAGTCAGGTAACTGAACCTAATTTGAAAACTTGAGCCGAATTTTTGTTCATTATTTGGTTTAAAAAAACGATCTCGATAAATGATTTAAAATATTAATTTGTTTTATAAAAATTTTTTTCATTAAAAGATCCGTAATAACACGAAGTTGTTTAATATAAGGACAGGTAGTCATCTTTAAATGTCGGCGAGAAAGATGAGACGAGACGAAGACGAGGGCAAGACTGGTAATTTTTGATTTGACTAGACTCGAGTCAAGATTGACTTATGTCTCGTCTCATCTCGTGACACCCCTAAACTAAAAATTTTTTTTTAAGATTTAATTTTTTTCGACTCAGAAAACGGTTCATTTTTGTCAGAAATTTGACTGCGATAATAGGTATGAATTTATGGAAAATTATTAGATGGTGGGCGAAAAATTTTTTCTTGAATAGTTTTTGAGTAATCAACTTCTGTCAAGGTCAAACCTTGAAGTTAAGCAAGCTACACTAACAAAACAGAAAATTCAAGAAATATTTTGTTTCAAAAATTTAGATGGATAATAATTTTATCGAAAAAAAAGACGAAATCCGTGACTATTTAGAAAGTTTGCAACCATAAAGAATTTAATTTTTTGGAATGCGGCTTGCTAATTTTTCGAAAAATTAGTAAATTAGAAAATACGATTTAAGAACTGTTTTCATAACGTTGCGTACAGCAAATTTGGAAATGACTGAAAAATGCTGCGCTTAGGTTTTAAATTGACATTAGACGAGTGAAATTAATAGTAAATAACGTATCTGTACTTAGATATCATCGATTTGAATTATTTTTTCAGTTCACTTTTTTTTCAACTTAGAAAATAGATAATTTCGGTCGGAAAATTTGATTCGATGGGAAATATAAATTTACGGCAAATTTTTAAAGATAAAACGGCAAATTATGCCCTAAAAAAATTGAAACTTTCGACTTCTTTCAAGGTCAAATCGTGAAGTCCAGTTAGCGAGCCACACCACAGACAAAAAAAAACTCGTACAAGTTATAATTAAAAATAGAATTTTCAAAATGTTTTGATTGAAAATTCTTTAACGGCAAAAAACGGCAAATTCTGCGCCTATTTAGAATATTAGTAAGCGTCGGAAATTTTTTTTTTCTAATCGGGGCTCGCTTTCTTCTTTACTAGTTAGGAAAATTCGGAAAATTTTATAACAGCGCACGCGTTTTATGATAAAAAATTAAAATAAAAGTTTTACGCATTATTTTTAAAAGTTTTGAGCAATCTGGAGTTTTCCTTTCAAATTAAAATTTTTTTTACTCGGATTTCCGTCAGTTTTGGTCGGAAAATTCAGTTTGATGGAAAATCCGAATTCACGGCATGGATTCTCTCAATAATTTTTTGTTAGATAAGAAAAAAAAAATGAATTTAAAATTGTAGCCAACCCTGTAATCTCTGTAAGTTTCTCGTCTTTTTTTAGATGACCTACGATTGGAAATCAGTACTTAGGGAAAAAAAAAAATCTCGAAAAATAGTACCTTGGTAGTGATGAAGACATCCTCGCGTTTGCCACCGTTTTCGAAGTACTTTTTCAAATTCTTGCCGATGGCGACCTCGTTGCCGTAAACGAAAGCCGTGTCGATGTGCTATAGCCGATAGCAGTAGATCATCAGCTGGTTATTGTAGCGGTCGAAGGACAGCAGCCCCCTCTTGGCATAGCTTGGATCGAGAACGTCACCTTTGAAAAAAATAGTTCAAAATTATTTATTTTAAAAATTTTCAGAGCATAAAAATTGTTTGAAAGATAGAGACAAAATTAAAAAATAAAGACTGAAATAAATAAATTTTTTAAAGTAAAATGGATAGATCCTATAATATTTCAAGGGTTTATACATACACAACTATAGTTTTGTATGAAAAAAAACATTAAATTGAATCAAAAATTACGAAAAAAATTGAAATTTCACATACTTGCGCATTTGAATCAACGGAACCAAACGGCGACGGCGATGGCAAGTCTCTTAAATCACGACAGATTCTGCAGGGTTTTCTGTACGGAGTAGATTGTACACTGTAAAAAAAAAAAAAAAAAAAAAAAATTAATTGTCCTATAATGTAATGGTTTTTTTTTTTTTCTTTTTTCATAAAAAATAAAGTTTTCAACATACGAGTACTTGTGCTGGTAGTAAGCCGTCGAGGAACTTCGAGCAACAGCGACGCGACTTAGGTAGTGACTCGGCCGATTTTTTTAAGAAGAAGACTAAATAAAAATTGCAATAATAACGCTTTTATTTGAAAATTACTTACCGGTGTTTGTGCCGGTAGCAAGCCGTCGAACTCTTGAAATTCACAGCATTACGCGATGGCGACGCAACTCCGGTATTGCACTGTGATGAATTTACCCAGATACGAACCTTCCGCTAGTACGATGCTGATTTAATCACACTTCTTTTTTAAAACACTTCACAACAATACCACGATCTTCAACCACGTGCGTTTTAAACTGGCTAGGGTTATGTTTATGTTCGCTCGATTAAATACAGCCTTCTATTTTGATGAGGTCTTTGATTCTAAACCTCACTTTTAAATTTTATGCACATTTCTCATCGTTGATAAAAAAAAACCTGATTAAAAAAAAAAATATTAATATATTTTTTTGGAATCAGGGTAAAATTCTGTACACAAAAATATTAATATCTCAGTTGATCCATATTTAATGAATCACGGTTGATTTGAATCAAAAAAGACATTTGTCAAATAACTAGCTTGTCTCAGAGTAAAAATTAAACAACTCGCCCCAAACTTAACCTGTCTCAGGCTGAGTATTCCAGGCTCAAATGAGATCTGACTTTTTTTTCAAGAGCTCTCGCTTGATTAAAAGACATATGAATCAAAAAAAATCATTTGTCGTTTGATTAGAACCTCTCAGAGTTGAAATTGAACTGCTCACGACGGCCTTAACCTGTCTAAGGTAAGAGATTCTGGGCTCAAATAATATCTAACTTTTTTTTTAAGAACTCTCGCTTCATTAAAAGGCATTTGAATCAAAAAAATCATTTCATCATCTATCTTTTTTTTCCGAAATTCTTGCTTAATTAAAAGGAATTTGAATAAAAAAAATCATTTGTCATTTGATGAGCGCCCCTAAAAGTTGAAATTGAACTGCTCACTACGGCCTTAACCTGTCTAAGGTAAGAGATTCTTGGCTCAAATAAGATCTAACTTTTTTTACAAGAGTTCTTGCTTGATTAAAAGGCATTTGAATCAAAAAAATCTATTGTCATTTGATAAGCACCTCTCGAAATCCAAAATCAACTGCTTGGCCTGACCTGAAATAGATATACCGGTACTGAAGAATGTCTAGCTTGATTTTTTCATAATTTTGAATTCAAATGGAAGCCTCCGTGTCAAAAAAATCATTTGTGAATAAAATAGTAAAAATTTTAGACGATCTCTAACAGTCAACTAGTCTCAGGTTAGGTATTCTGGGCTCAAATGAGATCTGACTTTTTTTTCAATAACTCTCGCTTGATCAAAAGGCATTTGAATCAAAAAAATCATTTGTCATTTGATTAGCACCTCTCAGAGTTAAAATTATACAACTCGCCCCAAACTTAACCTGTCTCAGGTTAGGTATTCTAGGCTCAAAACAGATCTGAATTTTTTTTCAAGAACTCTCGCTTGATCAATAGGCATTTGAATCAAAAAAATCATTTGTCATTTGATTAGCACCTCTCAGAGTTGAAATTAAACAACTTGCCATGGCCTTTATCTGTCTCAGGTTAGGTATTCCGGGCTCAAATGAGATCTGACTTTTTTTCAAGAACTCTCGCTTGATAAAAAGGCATATGAATCAAAAACATCGTTTGTCCATTGATTAGCACTTCTTAAAGTTGAAATTAAACAGCTCACCCCGACCTTAACCTGTCTCAGGTTAAGTATTCCAGGCTCAAATGAGATCCAACTTTTTTTTCTGAAATTCTTGCTCAATTAGAAGACATTTGAATCAAAAAATCATTTGTCATATAACTAGTTTCTCTCAGAGTAAAAATTAAACAGCTCGGCCTGACCATCACCTGTCTCAGGCTAGGTATTCCGGGCTCAAATGAGATCTGACTTTTTTACAAGATCTCTCGCTTGATTAAAAGGCATATGAATCAGAAAAACCATTTGTCATTTGATTAGCACCTCCCAGAGTTAAAATTGAACAGATTGCCATGGCCGTAACCTGTTTCAGGTCGGGTCTTCCGGGCTGAAATTAGTTCTGCCTTTTTTTAAAGAATCCTGTTTAAAAGGCATATGAATCAAAAAAATTATTTGTCATTTGATTAGCACCTCTCAGAGTTGAAATTGAACAGCTTGCCATGGCCTTACCCTGCCTCAGGTTAGCTATTCCGGGCTCAAATGAGATCTGACTTTTTTTCAAGAACTCTCGCTTGATTAATAGGCATATGAATCAAATAATCATTTGTCATTTGATTAGCACCTCTCAGAGTTGAAATTAAACAACTCGCCATGGCCTTAATCTGTCTCAGGTTAGGTATTCCGGGCTCAAATGAGATCTGACTTTTTTTCAAGAACTCTCGCTTGATAAAAAGGCATATGAATCAAAAACATCGTTTGTCCATTGATTAGCACTTCTTAAAGTTGAAATTAAACAGCTCACCCCGACCTTAACCTGTCTCAGGTTAAGTATTCCAGGCTCAAATGAGATCCAACTTTTTTTTCTGAAATTCTTGCTCAATTAGAAGACATTTGAATCAAAAAATCATTTGTCATATAACTAGTTTCTCTCAGAGTAAAAATTAAACAGCTCGGCCTGACCATCACCTGTCTCAGGCTAGGTATTCCGGGCTCAAATGAGATCTGACTTTTTTACAAGATCTCTCGCTTGATTAAAAGGCATATGAATCAGAAAAACCATTTGTCATTTGATTAGCACCTCCCAGAGTTAAAATTGAACAGATTGCCATGGCCGTAACCTGTTTCAGGTCGGGTCTTCCGGGCTGAAATTAGTTCTGCCTTTTTTTAAAGAATCCTGTTTAAAAGGCATATGAATCAAAAAAATTATTTGTCATTTGATTAGCACCTCTCAGAGTTGAAATTGAACAGCTTGCCATGGCCTTACCCTGCCTCAGGTTAGCTATTCCGGGCTCAAATGAGATCTGACTTTTTTTCAAGAACTCTCGCTTGATTAATAGGCATATGAATCAAATAATCATTTGTCATTTGATTAGCACCTCTCAGAGTTGAAATTAAACAACTCGCCATGGCCTTAATCTGTCTCAGGTTAGGTATTCCGGGCTCAAATGAGATCTGACTTTTTTTCAAGAACTCTCGCTTGATAAAAAGGCATATGAATCAAAAACATCATTTGTCATTTGATTAGCACCTCTCAGAGTTGAAATTGAACAGCTTGCCATGGCCTTACCCTGCCTCAGGTTAGCTATTCCGGGCTCAAATGAGATCTGACTTTTTTTCAAGAACTCTCGCTTGATTAATAGGCATATGAATCAAATAATCATTTGTCATTTGATTAGCACCTCTCAGAGTTGAAATTAAACAACTCGCCATGGCCTTAATCTGTCTCAGGTTAGGTATTCCGGGCTCAAATGAGATCTGACTTTTTTTCAAGAACTCTCGCTTGATTAATAGGCATATGAATCAAATAATCATTTGTCATTTGATTAGCACCTCTCAAAGTTGAAATTAAACAGCTCGCCCCGACCTTAACCTGTCTCAGGTTAAGTATTCCAGGCTCAAATGAGATCCAACTTTTTTTTCTGAAATTCTTGCTCAATTAGAAGACATTTGAATCAAAAAATCATTTGTCATATAACTAGTTTCTCTCAGAGTAAAAATTAAACAGCTCGGCCTGACCATCACCTGTCTCAGGCTAGGTATTCCGGGCTCAAATGAGATCTGACTTTTTTTCAAGATCTCTCGCTTGATTAAAAGGCATATGAATCAGAAAAACCATTTGTCATTTGATTAGCACCTCCCAGAGTTAAAATTGAACAGATTGCCATGGCCGTAAACTGTTTCAGGTCGGGTCTTCCGGGCTGAAATTAGTTCTGCCTTTTTTTAAAGAATCCTGTTTAAAAGGCATATGAATCAAAAAAATTATTTGTCATTTGATTAGCACCTCTCAGAGTTGAAATTGAACAGCTTGCCATGGCCTTAACCTGCCTCAGGTTAGCTATTCCGGGCTCAAATGAGATCTGACTTTTTTTCAAGAACTCTCTTTTGATTAATAGGCATATGAATCAAATAATCATTTGTCATTTGATTAGCACCTCTCAGAGTTGAAATTAAACAACTCGCCATGGCATTAATCTGTCTCAGGTTAGATATTCCGGGCTCAAATGAGATCTGACTTTTTTTTCAGAACTCTCGCTTGTTCAAAAGGCATTTGTATCAAAAAAATCATTTGTCATTTGATTAGCACCTCTGAGAGTTAAAAATGAACAGTTTGCCATGGCCGTAACCTGTCTCAGGTTGAGTCTTCCGGGCTGAATATAGTTCGGCCTTTTTTTTAAGAATTCTTGCGTGTTTAAAAGGCATATGAATCAAAAAAATCATTTGTCAATTGAATAGTACCTCTCAGAGTTGAAATTAAACAACTCGCCCCAAACTTAACCTGTCTGAGGCTAGGTATTCCGGGCTCAAATGAGATCTATCTTTTTTTTCCGAAATTCTTGCTTTATTAGATGACATTTGAATCTAAAAAATCATTTGTCATTTGATAAGCAACCCTAAAAGTGGAAATTGAACCTCTCACCACGGCCTTAACCCGTCTCAGGTTGGGTATTCAGGGCTCAAATGAGATCTAACTTCTTTTTGCAAGAGTTCTTGCTTGATTGAAATTCATTTAAATCAAAAAAATCATTTGACCATTGATTAGCACCTCTCAGAGTTGAAATTAAACATTTCGCCATGGCCTTAACCTGCCTCAGGTTAGCTATTCCGGGCTCAAATGAGATCTGACTTTTTTTTCAAGAACTCTCGCTTGATTAAAAGGCATTTGAATCCAAAAATCATTTCTCATTTGATTAGCACCTCTCAGAGTTAAAATTGAACAGCTTGCCATGGCCTTAACCTGCCTCAGGTTAGCTATTCCAGGCTCAAATGAGATCTGACTTTTTTTCAAGAACTCTCGCTTGATTAAAAGGCATATGAATCAAATAATCATTTGTCATTTGATTAGCACCTTTCAGAGTTGAAATTAAACAACTCGCCATGGCCTTAATCTGTCTCAGGTTAGGTATTCCGGGCTCAAATGAGATCTGACTTTTTTTCAAGAACTCTCGCTTGATTAATAGGCATATGAATCAAATAATCATTTGTCATTTGATTAGCACCTCTCAAAGTTGAAATTAAACAGCTCGCCCCGACCTTAACCTGTCTCAGGTTAAGTATTCCAGGCTCAAATGAGATCCAACTTTTTTTTCTGAAATTCTTGCTCAATTAGAAGACATTTGAATCAAAAAATCATTTGTCATATAACTAGTTTCTCTCAGAGTAAAAATTAAACAGCTCGGCCTGACCATCACCTGTCTCAGGCTAGGTATTCCGGGCTCAAATGAGATCTGACTTTTTTTCAAGATCTCTCGCTTGATTAAAAGGCATATGAATCAGAAAAACCATTTGTCATTTGATTAGCACCTCCCAGAGTTAAAATTGAACAGATTGCCATGGCCGTAAACTGTTTCAGGTCGGGTCTTCCGGGCTGAAATTAGTTCTGCCTTTTTTTAAAGAATCCTGTTTAAAAGGCATATGAATCAAAAAAATTATTTGTCATTTGATTAGCACCTCTCAGAGTTGAAATTGAACAGCTTGCCATGGCCTTAACCTGCCTCAGGTTAGCTATTCCGGGCTCAAATGAGATCTGACTTTTTTTCAAGAACTCTCTTTTGATTAATAGGCATATGAATCAAATAATCATTTGTCATTTGATTAGCACCTCTCAGAGTTGAAATTAAACAACTCGCCATGGCATTAATCTGTCTCAGGTTAGATATTCCGGGCTCAAATGAGATCTGACTTTTTTTTCAGAACTCTCGCTTGTTCAAAAGGCATTTGTATCAAAAAAATCATTTGTCATTTGATTAGCACCTCTGAGAGTTAAAAATGAACAGTTTGCCATGGCCGTAACCTGTCTCAGGTTGAGTCTTCCGGGCTGAATATAGTTCGGCCTTTTTTTTAAGAATTCTTGCGTGTTTAAAAGGCATATGAATCAAAAAAATCATTTGTCAATTGAATAGTACCTCTCAGAGTTGAAATTAAACAACTCGCCCCAAACTTAACCTGTCTGAGGCTAGGTATTCCGGGCTCAAATGAGATCTATCTTTTTTTTCCGAAATTCTTGCTTTATTAGATGACATTTGAATCTAAAAAATCATTTGTCATTTGATAAGCAACCCTAAAAGTGGAAATTGAACCTCTCACCACGGCCTTAACCCGTCTCAGGTTGGGTATTCAGGGCTCAAATGAGATCTAACTTCTTTTTGCAAGAGTTCTTGCTTGATTGAAATTCATTTAAATCAAAAAAATCATTTGACCATTGATTAGCACCTCTCAGAGTTGAAATTAAACATTTCGCCATGGCCTTAACCTGCCTCAGGTTAGCTATTCCGGGCTCAAATGAGATCTGACTTTTTTTTCAAGAACTCTCGCTTGATTAAAAGGCATTTGAATCCAAAAATCATTTCTCATTTGATTAGCACCTCTCAGAGTTAAAATTGAACAGCTTGCCATGGCCTTAACCTGCCTCAGGTTAGCTATTCCAGGCTCAAATGAGATCTGACTTTTTTTCAAGAACTCTCGCTTGATTAAAAGGCATATGAATCAAATAATCATTTGTCATTTGATTAGCACCTCTCAAAGTTGAAATTAAACAGCTCGCCCCGACCTTAACCTGTCTCAGGTTAAGTATTCCAGGCTCAAATGAGATCCAACTTTTTTTTCTGAAATTCTTGCTCAATTAGAAGACATTTGAATCAAAAAATCATTTGTCATATAACTAGTTTCTCTCAGAGTAAAAATTAAACAGCTCGGCCTGACCATCACCTGTCTCAGGCTAGGTATTCCGGGCTCAAATGAGATCTGACTTTTTTTCAAGAACTCTCGCTTGATTAAAAGGCATTTGAATCCAAAAATCATTTCTCATTTGATTAGCACCTCTCAGAGTTGAAATTAAACAACTCGCCATGGCCTTAATCTGTCTCAGGTTAGGTATTCCGGGCTCAAATGAGATCTGACTTTTTTTCAAGAACTCTCGCTTGATTAATAGGCATATGAATCAAATAATCATTTGTCATTTGATTAGCACCTCTCAAAGTTGAAATTAAACAGCTCGCCCCGACCTTAACCTGTCTCAGGTTAAGTATTCCAGGCTCAAATGAGATCCAACTTTTTTTTCTGAAATTCTTGCTCAATTAGAAGACATTTGAATCAAAAAATCATTTGTCATATAACTAGTTTCTCTCAGAGTAAAAATTAAACAGCTCGGCCTGACCATCACCTGTCTCAGGCTAGGTATTCCGGGCTCAAATGAGATCTGACTTTTTTTCAAGATCACTCGCTTGATTAAAAGGCATATGAATCAGAAAAACCATTTGTCATTTGATTAGCACCTCTCAGAGTTAAAATTGAACAGATTGCCATGGCCGTAAACTGTTTCAGGTCGGGTCTTCCGGGCTGAAATTAGTTCTGCCTTTTTTTAAAGAATCCTGTTTAAAAGGCATATGAATCAAAAAAATTATTTGTCATTTGATTAGCACCTCTCAGAGTTGAAATTGAACAGCTTGCCATGGCCTTAACCTGCCTCAGGTTAGCTATTCCGGGCTCAAATGAGATCTGACTTTTTTTTAAGAACTCTCGCTTGATTAATAGGCATATGAATCAAATAATCATTTGTCATTTGATTAGCACCTCTCAGAGTTGAAATTAAACAACTCGCCATGGCATTAATCTGTCTCAGGTTAGATATTCCGGGCTCAAATGAGATCTGACTTTTTTTTCAGAACTCTCGCTTGTTCAAAAGGCATTTGTATCAAAAAAATCATTTGTCATTTGATTAGCACCTCTGAGAGTTAAAAATGAACAGTTTGCCATGGCCGTAACCTGTCTCAGGTTGAGTCTTCCGGGCTGAATATAGTTCGGCCTTTTTTTTAAGAATTCTTGCGTGTTTAAAAGGCATATGAATCAAAAAAATCATTTGTCAATTGAATAGTACCTCTCAGAGTTGAAATTAAACAACTCGCCCCAAACTTAACCTGTCTGAGGCTAGGTATTCCGGGCTCAAATGAGATCTATCTTTTTTTTCCGAAATTCTTGCTTTATTAGATGACATTTGAATCTAAAAAATCATTTGTCATTTGATAAGCAACCCTAAAAGTGGAAATTGAACCTCTCACCACGGCCTTAACCCGTCTCAGGTTGGGTATTCAGGGCTCAAATGAGATCTAACTTCTTTTTGCAAGAGTTCTTGCTTGATTGAAATTCATTTAAATCAAAAAAATCATTTGACCATTGATTAGCACCTCTCAGAGTTGAAATTAAACATCTCGCCATGGCCTTAACCTGCCTCAGGTTAGCTATTCCGGGCTCAAATGAGATCTGACTTTTTTTTCAAGAACTCTCGCTTGATTAAAAGGCATTTGAATCCAAAAATCATTTCTCATTTGATTAGCACCTCTCGGAGTTGAAACTGAACAGCTCACCACGGCCTTAACCTGTCTCAGGTTAGCTATTCCAGGCTCAAATGAGATCTGACTTTTTTTCAAGAACTCTCGCTTGATTAAAAGGCATATGAATCAAATAATCATTTGTCATTTGATTAGCACCTTTCAGAGTTGAAATTAAACAACTCGCCATGGCCTTAATCTGTCTCAGGTTAGGTATTCCGGGCTCAAATGAGATATGACTTTTTTTTCAGAACTCTCGCTTGTTTAAAAGGCATTTGAATCAAAAAAATCATTTGTCATTTGATTAGCACCTCTGAGAGTTAAAATGGAACAGTTTGCCATGGCCGTAACCTGTCTCAGCTTGGGTCTTCCGGGCTGAATTTAGTTCGGCCTTTTTTTTAAGAATTCTTGCATGTTTAAAAGGCATATGAATCAAAAAAATCATTTGTCAATTGAATAGTACCTCTCAGAGTTGAAATTAAACAACTCGCTCCAAACTTAACCTGTCTCAGGCTGAGTATTCCGGGCTCAAATGAGATCTATCTTTTTTTTCCGAAATTCTTGCTTTATTAGAAGACATTTGAATCTAAAAAATCATTTGTCATTTGATAAGCACCTCTTAGAGTTAAAATTAAACAGCTTGCCATGGCCTTAACCTGCCTCAGGTTAGCTATTCCGGGCTCAAATGAGATCTGACTTTTTTTCAAGAACTCTCGCTTGATTAAAAGGCATGCATATGAATCAAAAAAATCATTTGTCATTTGATTAGCACCTCTCAGAGTTGAAATTAAACAACTCGCCATGGCCTTAACCAGTCTCAGGTTAGGTATTCCGGGCTCAAATAAGATCTGACTTTTTTTCAAGAACTCTCGCTCGATTAAAAGGCATTTGAATCAAAAAAATCATTTGTCATTTGATAAGCACCTTACAGAGTTAAAATTGAACAGCTTGCCATGGCCGTAACCTTTCTCAGGTTTGGTCTTCCGGGCTGAAATTAGTTCTGCCTTTTTTTTAAGAATCCTTGCGTGTTTAAATGGCATATGAATCAAAAAAATCATTTGTCATTTGATGAGCACCTCTCAGAGTTGAAATTTAACAACTCGTCTCAAACTTAACCTGTCTCAGGCTAGGTATTCCGATCTTAAATGAGATCTTACTTTTTTTTCCGAAATTCTTGCTCAATTAGAAGGCATTTGAATCAAAAAATACATTTCTCATTTGATAAGCACTTCTCGGAGTTGAAACTGAACAGCTCACCACGGCCTTAACCTGTCTCAGGTTAGCTATTTCAGGGTCAAATGAGATCTAACTTTTTTTTCTGAAATTCTTGATTTATTAGAAGATATTTGAATCAAAAAAATCATTTGTCAATTGATAAGCACCCCTAAAAGTTGAAATTGAACTGCTCACCACGGCCTTAACCTGTCTTAGGTAAGAGATTCTGGGCTCAAATAAAATCTAACTTTTTTTTCAAGAGTTCTTGCTTGATTAAAAGGCATTTGTATCAAAAAAATCATTTGTCATTTGATTAGCACCTCTGAGAGTTAAAAATGAACAGTTTGCCATGGCCGTAACCTGTCTCAGGTTGAGTCTTCCGGGCTGAATATAGTTCGGCCTTTTTTTTAAGAATTCTTGCGTGTTTAAAAGGCATATGAATCAAAAAAATCATTTGTCAATTGAATAGTACCTCTCAGAGTTGAAATTAAACAACTCGCCCCAAACTTAACCTGTCTGAGGCTAGGTATTCCGGGCTCAAATGAGATCTATCTTTTTTTTCCGAAATTCTTGCTTTATTAGATGACATTTGAATCTAAAAAATCATTTGTCATTTGATAAGCAACCCTAAAAGTGGAAATTGAACCTCTCACCACGGCCTTAACCCGTCTCAGGTTGGGTATTCAGGGCTCAAATGAGATCTAACTTCTTTTTGCAAGAGTTCTTGCTTGATTGAAATTCATTTAAATCAAAAAAATCATTTGACCATTGATTAGCACCTCTCAGAGTTGAAATTAAACATCTCGCCATGGCCTTAACCTGCCTCAGGTTAGCTATTCCGGGCTCAAATGAGATCTGACTTTTTTTTCAAGAACTCTCGCTTGATTAAAAGGCATTTGAATCCAAAAATCATTTCTCATTTGATTAGCACCTCTCGGAGTTGAAACTGAACAGCTCACCACGGCCTTAACCTGTCTCAGGTTAGCTATTCCAGGCTCAAATGAGATCTGACTTTTTTTCAAGAACTCTCGCTTGATTAAAAGGCATATGAATCAAATAATCATTTGTCATTTGATTAGCACCTTTCAGAGTTGAAATTAAACAACTCGCCATGGCCTTAATCTGTCTCAGGTTAGGTATTCCGGGCTCAAATGAGATATGACTTTTTTTTCAGAACTCTCGCTTGTTTAAAAGGCATTTGAATCAAAAAAATCATTTGTCATTTGATTAGCACCTCTGAGAGTTAAAATGGAACAGTTTGCCATGGCCGTAACCTGTCTCAGCTTGGGTCTTCCGGGCTGAATTTAGTTCGGCCTTTTTTTTAAGAATTCTTGCATGTTTAAAAGGCATATGAATCAAAAAAATCATTTGTCAATTGAATAGTACCTCTCAGAGTTGAAATTAAACAACTCGCTCCAAACTTAACCTGTCTCAGGCTGAGTATTCCGGGCTCAAATGAGATCTATCTTTTTTTTCCGAAATTCTTGCTTTATTAGAAGACATTTGAATCTAAAAAATCATTTGTCATTTGATAAGCACCTCTTAGAGTTAAAATTAAACAGCTTGCCATGGCCTTAACCTGCCTCAGGTTAGCTATTCCGGGCTCAAATGAGATCTGACTTTTTTTCAAGAACTCTCGCTTGATTAAAAGGCATGCATATGAATCAAAAAAATCATTTGTCATTTGATTAGCACCTCTCAGAGTTGAAATTAAACAACTCGCCATGGCCTTAACCAGTCTCAGGTTAGGTATTCCGGGCTCAAATAAGATCTGACTTTTTTTCAAGAACTCTCGCTCGATTAAAAGGCATTTGAATCAAAAAAATCATTTGTCATTTGATAAGCACCTTACAGAGTTAAAATTGAACAGCTTGCCATGGCCGTAACCTTTCTCAGGTTTGGTCTTCCGGGCTGAAATTAGTTCTGCCTTTTTTTTAAGAATCCTTGCGTGTTTAAATGGCATATGAATCAAAAAAATCATTTGTCATTTGATGAGCACCTCTCAGAGTTGAAATTTAACAACTCGTCTCAAACTTAACCTGTCTCAGGCTAGGTATTCCGATCTTAAATGAGATCTTACTTTTTTTTCCGAAATTCTTGCTCAATTAGAAGGCATTTGAATCAAAAAATACATTTCTCATTTGATAAGCACTTCTCGGAGTTGAAACTGAACAGCTCACCACGGCCTTAACCTGTCTCAGGTTAGCTATTTCAGGCTCAAATGAGATCTAACTTTTTTTTCTGAAATTCTTGATTTATTAGAAGATATTTGAATCAAAAAAATCATTTGTCAATTGATAAGCACCCCTAAAAGTTGAAATTGAACTGCTCACCACGGCCTTAACCTGTCTTAGGTAAGAGATTCTGGGCTCAAATAAAATCTAACTTTTTTTTCAAGAGTTCTTGCTTGATTAAAAGGCATTTGAATCAAAAAAATCGATTGTCATTTGATTAGCACCTCTCGAAATCCGAAATCAACTGCTCGGTCTGACCTGAAATAGATATACAGGTACTGAAAAATGTCTAGCTTTATTTTTTCATAATTTTGAATACAAATGGAGGCCTCCGTGTCAAAAAATTCATTTGTGAATAAAATAGTAAAAATTTCATTCGATCTCCAATAGTCAACTAGTCTCAGGTTAGGTATTCCGGGCTCAAATAAGATCTGACTTTTTTTCAAGAACTCTCGCTCGATTAAAAGGCATTTGAATCAAAAAAATCATTTGTCATTTGATAAGCACCTTACAGAGTTAAAATTGAACAGCTTGCCATGGCCGTAACCTTTCTCAGGTTTGGTCTTCCGGGCTGAAATTAGTTCTGCCTTTTTTTTAAGAATCCTTGCGTGTTTAAATGGCATATGAATCAAAAAAATCATTTGTCATTTGATGAGCACCTCTCAGAGTTGAAATTTAACAACTCGTCTCAAACTTAACCTGTCTCAGGCTAGGTATTCCGATCTTAAATGAGATCTTACTTTTTTTTCCGAAATTCTTGCTCAATTAGAAGGCATTTGAATCAAAAAATACATTTCTCATTTGATAAGCACTTCTCGGAGTTGAAACTGAACAGCTCACCACGGCCTTAACCTGTCTCAGGTTAGCTATTTCAGGCTCAAATGAGATCTAACTTTTTTTTCTGAAATTCTTGATTTATTAGAAGATATTTGAATCAAAAAAATCATTTGTCAATTGATAAGCACCCCTAAAAGTTGAAATTGAACTGCTCACCACGGCCTTAACCTGTCTTAGGTAAGAGATTCTGGGCTCAAATAAAATCTAACTTTTTTTTCAAGAGTTCTTGCTTGATTAAAAGGCATTTGAATCAAAAAAATCGATTGTCATTTGATTAGCACCTCTCGAAATCCGAAATCAACTGCTCGGTCTGACCTGAAATAGATATACAGGTACTGAAAAATGTCTAGCTTTATTTTTTCATAATTTTGAATACAAATGGAGGCCTCCGTGTCAAAAAATTCATTTGTGAATAAAATAGTAAAAATTTCATTCGATCTCCAATAGTCAACTAGTCTCAGGTTAGGTAATCCAGGCTCAAATGAGATCTGTTTTTTTTTTCAGAACTCTCGCTTGTTTAAAAGGCATTTGAATCAAAAAAATCATTTGTCATTTGATAAGCACCTCTCAGAGTTAAAATTGAACAGCCAGCCATGGCCGTAACCTGTCTCAGGTTCGGTCTTCCGGGCTAAATTTTGATCTGCCTTTTTTTCAAAAATTCTTGCGTGTTTAAAAGGCATATAAATCAAAAAAATCATTTGTCATTTGATTAGCATCTCTCAGAGTCACGATTTAACTGTTTGGCCAGACCTGAAACAGGACACGTTACCCGAATAAGTTTTTGGGCTCAAGACGGGTAAAAATCGACTTATGACTTTGTTTCTATCATCTGGATTTTTGCGGCTTGATTTCACGCCTTGTGTAAGCAAAAGTATCACGGATTCAATAATTATACTAATGCGAGCTCAAAGGGAAGTGATTAGTGAGAGCCAATAAATAGAATTGTGTGTTTACAAATTATTTGACAATCATGCAAGAGTGGAAAATCTCTAGGGCATCTCTCGTGGTCTACTCACCTACGACTTTAACCCCGCTACCGCCGCATGGTGAACGCGGTATTTTGGTTTGGACTTTCCTCAAGGTACTACCCGACAAGCTCCTATCAACGCTCAACTGGCTTAGACTCAAAAGGTGCTACTCATCATTAACAATCACTGAAGGACTCTGCTCAACAAAGAGGTTTTATCTTAACAAGAATATTTATTTATTTACAATAAATCTTTTATTTTGAACAATTTTCTAACATCAACAAAATTAAATATATTTCATAAAAAAAAAAAAAAAATATGTACAGTTCATTTTTATACAAATAAACAATGCATCAACCAACGTTGAAGTCACTTGAAAAAAAGGAAGCTTTTATATAAATTTTTAATCCAAACATTGTTCGAAATGACCCTCACGTTGATTGATGCATTCACGGGCTCGTTTGATGATATTTTCAACAGCTTTTCTTATCGTTTCAGCCTCAATCCCGTTTGCGATCTCTCTGATAGCATTTTGGAGTTCTTGCTCATTATTGAAGCGTCTCCCGTTATGATAGAGCTTCTCCTTCATTGTTCCCCAGAGGTAATAATCGAGGGGGTTGAAGTCAGTTGACCTTGCAGGCCATTCTGCAACCAATCCTCCTCGACCAATATACCCTCTGGGAAACAACTCATGGAGAAGCTCCTGGGTCTCCCGCGCAGTATGAGCAGGAGCCCCATCATGCTGAAAGATTGTTTGATCTATTTGATCTCGATTCAGATTTCCTCGAAGAAGTACTTGTAATTCTTCTTCGAGGAAATTCCTATATGTTACGCCATCTAATCTTTCATCGAAAAAATGTGGGCCAATCAGCTGGTTGTTTCTTAAGCCCATCCAACAATTTACGGTGACTCTTCTCTGGGTTCGATCTGTAAAACAAAGATTTGACGTTACAAACATGCAAATCACTCAAAATATATGATCTAATTTATGTATACGTTTGTGAAAAATGCTCAAGAAGAAGTAAGGTGAGAGTGAGACGGAGTCTGGTGGCGAGCATGGGCCAGACGAATAATGTCTCTCGGTAGTGTGTTCCATGAGTTAGTAGCTAGTACATGAAAAGATCGTTTCAGATAGTCCATGCGAGCAAAGGGGACAATCACCGAATCAAGTGCATGCGGGTTCACCATTCTCTTGGGACGCGAGCTGAGCTTCTCAGCAAACAAATTAGCCAAATAGCAGGGGGTACCTGTGAGAAGGATTCTATAGAGCAAGCAATCAGCAAAATAGTCCCTGCGGAAAAAGCCAGCCAAGCTTGCGTCTGTAGAGTGTAACGCGATCGCCCTTTCTATACCCAAAGATGTACTTGATCCCACGATTGAGCAAACGCTGTAATATGAGATCCTGCCCACCCGAGATATTACAGTACACAAGTGATAAATAGTCAACGATAGGAAAAAGCAAGGTTTGCACGAGGTGTTTACACGAGTTGGCTCTACGACAAACATACCAAACATGGTCTTTCCAGTTCAGCTTAGAGTCCAGCACCACCCCAAACTACGCGCAGAGGGGACAAACAGGACTGTGCAGCCACCAAACCACAGGTCACGAATACCCAACTCGTTAAAGGCATTGACATAGGACGGGGTCCAAAAAATCATGGCCTTGGTCCTTTTAGCATCCAGCACCAGCTGATTAGTGGCAGCACAGTCAGCAACGTGTTCAGCACCCCGACTCAGTCTTCCCAGAGTGTCATGTATGTCCTCAACTCGGCCCCGCACGTAAATCTGCAGATCATCCGCATAAGTCACATGAAAGACACCAGGACCAAGGCCTAGAGCAATGTCAACAATAAACAGAAGGAAGAGCAGAGGACTCAACACCGACCCCTGGGGCACGCCCTTATTAAGGAGCCGGAAAGAACTAAAACTGCCGTCCTCTGCCTTTACTGCCTGCGAGCAGATAGCCAGATAAGAGGCAGATAGCCAGATAGCCCGGAAGACCCAACCTGAGACAGGCTACGGCCATGGCAAGCTGTTGAATTTTAACTCTAAGAGGTGTTTATCAAATGACAAATGATTTTTTTGATTCATATGCCTATTGTCAAGCGAGAGTTCTTGAAAAAAAGTCAGATTTCATTTGAGCCCGGAATACCTAACCTGAGACAGGTTAAGGTGGGGCGAGTTGTTTAATTTCAACTCAGAGAGGTGCTAATCAAATGACAAATGATTTTTTTAATTCATATGACTTTTAAACACGCAAGGATTCTTGAAAAAAAGGCAGAACTAATATCAGCCCGAAAGACCCAACCAGAGACAGGCTACGGCCATGGCAAGCTGTTCAATTTTAACTCTGAGAGATGCTAATCAAATGACAAATGATTTTTTTGCTTCAAATGCCTATTGATCAAGATAGAGTTCTTGAAAAAAAAGTCTGATCTCATTTGAGCCCAGAATACCTAACCTGAGGCAGGTTAAGTTTGGGGCGAGTTGTATAATTTGAACTCTGAGATGTGCTAATCAAATGACAAATGATTTTTTTGATTCAAATGCCTTTTGATCAAGTGAGAGTTATTGAAAAAAAAGTCAGATCTCATTTGAGCCCGGAATACCTAACCTGAGGCAGGTTAAGGCCATGGTGAGTTGTTTAATTTCAACTCTGAGAGTTGCTTATCAAATGACACATGATGTTTTCGATTTATATGCCTTTTTATCAAGCGAGAGTTCTTGAAAAAAGTCAGATCTCATTTGAGCCAAGAATACCTAACCTGAGACAGATCAAGGCCATGGCAAGTTGTTAAATTTCAACTCTGAGAGGTGCTAATCAAATGACAAATGATTTTTTTGATTCAAATGCCTTTTGATCAAGTAAGAGTTATTGAAAAAAAAGTCAGATCTCATTTGAGCCCGGAATACCTAACCTGAGGCAGGTTAAGGCCATGGTGAGTTGTTTAATTTCAACTCTGAGAGTTGCTTATCAAATGACACATGATGTTTTTGATTTATATGCCTTTTTATCAAGCGAGAGTTCTTGAAAAAAGTCAGATCTCATTTGAGCCAAGAATACCTATTCTGAGACAGATTAAGGCCATGGCATGTTGTTTACTTTCAACTCTGAGAGGTGCTAATCATATGACAAATGATTTTTTTGATTTAAAAGAATTTCAATCAAGCAAGAACTTTTGAAAAAAAAGTTAGATCTCATTTGAGCCCAGAATACCCAACCTGAGACAGGTTAAGGCCGTGGTGAGCAGTTCAATTTCAACTTTTAGGGGTGCTTATCAAATGACAAAAGATTTTTAGATTCAAATATCTTCTAATAAAGCAAGAATTTCAGAAAAAAAAGTTAGATCTCATTTGAGCCCGGAATACCTAACCTAAGACAGGTTAAGGTCATGGCGAGTAGTTTAATTTCAACTCTGCGAGATGCTAATCAAATGACAAATGATTTTTTTGATTCATATGCCTTTTAATCAAGCGAGAGATCTTGAAAAAAAAGTTAGATCTCATTTGAGCCCAGAATACCTAACCTAAGACAGATCTAGGCCATGGCAAGTTGTTCAATTTCAACTCTGAGAGATGCTGATCAAATGACAAATGATGTTTTTGATTTATCTGCCTTTTAATCAAGCGAGAGTTCTTGAAAAAAGTCTGATCTCATTTGAGCCAAGAATACCTAACCTGAGACAGATCAAGGCCATGGCAAGTTGTTAAATTTCAACTCTGAGAGGTGCTAATCAAATGACAAATGATTTTTTTGATTCAAATGCCTTTTGATCAAGTAAGAGTTATTGAAAAAAAAGTCAGATCTCATTTGAGCCCGGAATACCTAACCTGAGGCAGGTTAAGGCCATGGTGAGTTGTTTAATTTCAACTCTGAGAGTTGCTTATCAAATGACACATGATGTTTTTGATTTATATGCCTTTTTATCAAGCGAGAGTTCTTGAAAAAAGTCAGATCTCATTTGAGCCAAGAATACCTATTCTGAGACAGATTAAGGCCATGGCATGTTGTTTACTTTCAACTCTGAGAGGTGCTAATCATATGACAAATGATTTTTTTGATTTAAAAGAATTTCAATCAAGCAAGAACTTTTGAAAAAAAAGTTAGATCTCATTTGAGCCCAGAATACCCAACCTGAGACAGGTTAAGGCCGTGGTGAGCAGTTCAATTTCAACTCTGCGAGATGCTAATCAAATGACAAATGATTTTTTTGATTCATATGCCTTTTAATCAAGCGAGAGATCTTGAAAAAAAAGTTAGATCTCATTTGAGCCCAGAATACCTAACCTAAGACAGATCTAGGCCATGGCAAGTTGTTCAATTTCAACTCTGAGAGATGCTGATCAAATGACAAATGATGTTTTTGATTTATCTGCCTTTTAATCAAGCGAGAGTTCTTGAAAAAAGTCTGATCTCATTTGAGCCAAGAATACCTAACCTGAGACAGATCAAGGCCATGGCAAGTTGTTAAATTTCAACTCTGAGAGGTGCTAATCAAATGACAAATGATTTTTTTGATTCAAATGCCTTTTGATCAAGTAAGAGTTATTGAAAAAAAAGTCAGATCTCATTTGAGCCCGGAATACCTAACCTGAGGCAGGTTAAGGCCATGGTGAGTTGTTTAATTTCAACTCTGAGAGTTGCTTATCAAATGACACATGATGTTTTTGATTTATATGCCTTTTTATCAAGCGAGAGTTCTTGAAAAAAGTCAGATCTCATTTGAGCCAAGAATACCTATTCTGAGACAGATTAAGGCCATGGCATGTTGTTTACTTTCAACTCTGAGAGGTGCTAATCATATGACAAATGATTTTTTTGATTTAAAAGAATTTCAATCAAGCAAGAACTTTTGAAAAAAAAGTTAGATCTCATTTGAGCCCAGAATACCCAACCTGAGACAGGTTAAGGCCGTGGTGAGCAGTTCAATTTCAACTTTTAGGGGTGCTTATCAAATGACAAAAGATTTTTAGATTCAAATATCTTCTAATAAAGCAAGAATTTCAGAAAAAAAAGTTAGATCTCATTTGAGCCCGGAATACCTAACCTAAGACAGGTTAAGGTCATGGCGAGTAGTTTAATTTCAACTCTGCGAGATGCTAATCAAATGACAAATGATTTTTTTTGATTCATATGCCTTTTAATCAAGCGAGAGATCTTGAAAAAAAAGTTAGATCTCATTTGAGCCCAGAATACCTAACCTAAGACAGATCTAGGCCATGGCAAGTTGTTCAATTTCAACTCTGAGAGATGCTGATCAAATGACAAATGATGTTTTTGATTTATCTGCCTTTTAATCAAGCGAGAGTTCTTGAAAAAAGTCTGATCTCATTTGAGCCCGGAATACCTAACCTGAGACAGGTTAAGGTGGGGCGAGTTGTTTAATTTCAACTCTGGGAGGTGCTAATCAAATGACACATGATTTTTTTGATTCATATGACTTTTAATCAAGCGAGAGTTCTTGAAAAAAGTCAGATTTCATTTGAGCCCGGAATACCTAACCTGAGACAGGTTAAGGTGGGGCGAGTTGTTTAATTTCAACTCTGAGAGGTGCTAATCAAATGACACAAGATTTTTTTGATTCATATGACTTTTAAACACGCAAGGATTCTTGAAAAAAAGTCAGATCTCTTTGAGCCCGGAATACCTATTCTGAGACAGATTAAGGCCATGGCATGTTGTTAAATTTCAACTCTGAGAGGTGCTAATCATATGACAAATGATTTTTTTGATTCAAATGCCTTTTGATCAAGTGAGAGTTATTAAAAAAAAAGTCAGATCTCATTTGAGCCCGGAATACCTAACCTGAGGCAGGTTAAGGCCATGGCGAGTTGTTTAATTTCAACTCTGAGAGGTGCTTATCAAATGACACATGATTTTTTTGATTCAAATGCCTTTTAATCAAGCAAGAGTTCTTGAAAAAAGTCAGATCTCATTTGAGCCCGGAATACCTAACCTGAGACAGGTTAAGGTGGGGCGAGTTGTTAAATTTCAACTCTGAGAGGTGCTAATCAAATGACAAATGATTTTTTTGATTCAAATGTCTTTTGATCAAGCGAGAGTTATTGAAAAAAAAGTCAGATCTCATTTGAGCCCGGAATACCTAACCTGAGGCAGGTTAAGGCCATGGCGAGTTGTTTAATTTCAACTCTGAGAGGTGCTTATCAAATGACACATGATTTTTTTTATTCAAATGCCTTTTAATCAAGCGAGAGTTCTTGAAAAAAGTCAGATATCATTTGAGCCCGGTATACCTAACCTGAGACAGGTTAAGGTGGGGCGAGTTGTTTAATTTCAACTCTAGGAGGTGCTAATCAAATGACACATGATATTTTTGATTCATATGACTTTTAATCAAGCGAGAGTTCTTGAAAAAAGTCAGATCTCATTTGAGCCCGGAATACCTAGCCTGAGACAGGTTAAGTTTTAGACGAGTTGTTAAATTTCAACTCTGAGAGGTGCTAATCAAATGACAAATGATTTTTTTGATTCATATGCCATTTAAACACGCAAGGATTCTTAAAAAAAAGGCAGAACTAATTTCAGCCCGGAAGACCAAACCTGAGAAAGGTTACGGCCATGGAAAGCTGTTCAATTTTAACTCTGTGAGGTGCTTATCAAATGACAAATGATTTTTTTGATTCAAATGTCTTTTGATCAAGCGAGAGTTATTGAAAAAAAAGTCAGATCTCATTTGAGCCCGGAATACCTAACCTGAGGCAGGTTAAAGCCATGGCGAGTCGTTTAATTTCAACTCTAAGAGGTGCTTATCAAATGACACATGATGTTTTTGATTCATATGCCTTTTTATCAAGCGAGAGTTCTTGAAAAAAAGTCAGATCTCATTTGAGCCCGGAATACCTAACCTGAGACAGATCAAGGCCATGGGACGTTGTTTAATTTCAACTCAGAGAGGTTCTAATCAAATGACAAATGATTTTTTTGATTCATATGACTTTTAAACACGCGAGGATTCTTGAAAAAAAGGCAGAACTAATATCAGCCCGGAAGACCCAACCTGAGACAGGCTACGGCCATGGCAAGCTGTTCAATTTTAACTCTGAGAGGTGCTAATCAAATGACAAATTATTTTTTTGATTCAAATGCCTATTGATCAAGCGAGAGTTCTTGAAAAAAAAGTCAGATCTCATTTGAGCCCGGAATACCTAACCTGAGGCAGGTTAAAGCCATGGCGAGTTGTTTAATTTCAACTCTAAGAGGTGCTTATCAAATGACACATGATGTTTTTGATTCATATGCCTTTTTATCAAGCGAGAGTTCTTGAAAAAAAGTCAGATCTCATTTGAGCCCGGAATACCTAACCTGAGACAGATCAAGGCCATGGGACGTTGTTTAATTTCAACTCAGAGAGGTTCTAATCAAATGACAAATGATTTTTTTGATTCATATGACTTTTAAACACGCGAGGATTCTCGAAAAAAAGGCAGAACTAATATCAGCCCGGAAGACCCAACCTGAGACAGGCTACGGCCATGGCAAGCTGTTCAATTTTAACTCTGAGAGGTGCTAATCAAATGACAAATGATTTTTTTGATTCATATGCCTTTTAATCAAGCGAGAGATCTTGAAAAAAAAGTTAGATCTCATTTGAGCCCAGAATACCTAACCTGAGACAGATCTAGGCCATAGCAAGTTGTTCAATTTCAACTCTGAGAGATGCTAATCAAATGACAAATGATGTTTTTGATTCATATGCCTTTTAATCAAGCGAGAGTTCTTGAAAAAAGCCTGATTTCATTTGAGCCCGGAATACCTAACCTGAGACAGGTTAAGGTGGGACGAGTTGTTTAATTTCAACTCTGAGAGGTGCTAATCAAATGACAAATGATTTTTTTGATTCAAATGCCTTTTGATCAAGTGAGAGTTATTGAAAAAAAAGTGAGATCTCATTTGAGCCCGTAATAACTAACCTGAGACTAGTTGACTGTTAGAGATCGACTGAAATTTTTACTATTTTTTTCACAAATGATTTTTTTGACACGGAGGCCTCCATTTAAATTCAAAATTATGAAAAAATCAAGCTCTACATTCTTCAGTACCGGTATATCTATTCCAGGTCTGGCCAAGCAGTTGATTTTGGATTTCGAGAGGTGCTTATCAAATGACAAAAGATTTTTTTGATTCAAATGCCTTTTAATCAAGCAAGAACTCTTGAAAAAAAAGTTAGATCTTATTTGAGCCAAGAATCTCTTACCTTAGACAGGTTAAGGCCGTAGTGAGCAGTTCAATTCAACTTTTAGGGGTACTAATCAAACGACAAATGATTTTTTTTGATTCATATGTCTTTAAATCAAGCGAGAGCTCTTGAAAAAAAAAGTCAGATCTCATTTGAGCCTGGAATAACTAACATGAGACAGGTTAAGGTGGGGCGAGTTGTTTAATTTTAACTCTGAGAGGTGCTAATCAAATGACAAATTATTTTTTTCGATTCAAATGCCTATTGATCAAGCGAGCGTTCTTGAAAAAAAAGTCAGATCTCATTTGAGCCCAGAATACCTAACCTGAGACAGATCAAGGCCATGGCACGTTGTTAAATTTCAACTCTGAGAGGTGCTAATCAAATGACAAATGATTTTTTTGATTCAAATGTCTTTTGATCAAGCGAGAGTTATTGAAAAAAAAGTCACATCTCATTTGAGCCCGGAATACCTAACCTGAGGCAGGTTAAGGCCATGGCGAGTTGTTTCATTTCAACTCTAAGAGGTGCTTATCAAATGACACGTGATGTTTTTGATTCATATGCCTTTTTATCAAGCGAGAGTTCTTGAAAAAAAGTCTGATCTCATTTGAGCCCGGAATACCCAACCTGAGACGGATCAAGAACATGGCACGTTGTTAAATTTCAACTCGGAGAGATGCTAATCAAATGACAAATGGTTTTTTTGATTCATATGCCTTTTAATCAAGCGAGAATTCTTGAAAAAATTCAGATCTCATTTGAGCCCGGAAGACCTAACTTGAGACAGGTTAAGGTGGGGCGAGTTGTTTAATTTCAACTCAGAGAGGTTCTAATCAAATGACAAATGATTTTTTTGATTCATATGACTTTTAAACACGCAAGGATTCTTGAAAAAAAGGCAGAACTAATATCAGCCCGGAAGACCCAACCTGAGACAGGCTACGGCCATGGCAAGCTGTTCAATTTTAACTCTGAGAGGTGCTAATCAAATGACAAATTATTTTTTTGATTCAAATGCCTATTGATCAAGCGAGCGTTCTTGAAAAAAAAGTCAGATCTCATTTGAGCCCAGAATACCTAACCTGAGGCAGGTTAAGTTTTGGGCGAGTTGTATAATTTTAACTCTGAGAGGTGCTAATCAAATCACAAATGATTTTTTTGATTCAAATGCCTTTTGATCAAGTGAGAGATCTTGAAAAAAAGTCAGATCTCATTTGAGCCCGGAATACCTAGCCTGAGACAGGTTAAGGTCATGGCGAGTAGTTTAATTTCAACTCTGAGAGATGCTAATCAAATGACAAATGATTTTTTTGATTCATATGCCTTTTAATCAAGCGAGAGATCTTGAAAAAAAAGTTAGATCTCATTTGAGCCCAGAATACCTAACCTGAGACAGATCTAGGCCATAGCAAGTTGTTCAATTTCAACTCTGAGAGATGCTTATCAAATGACAAATGATGTTTTTGATTTATATGCCTTTTAATCAAGCGAGAGTTCTTGAAAAAAGCCTGATCTCATTTGAGCCCGGAATACCTAACCTGAGACAGGTTAAGGTGGGACGAGTTGTTTAATTTCAACTCTGAGAGGTGCTAATCAAATGACAAATGATTTTTTTGATTCAAATGCCTTTTGATCAAGTGAGAGTTATTGAAAAAAAAGTGAGATCTCATTTGAGCCCGTAATACCTAACCTGAGACAGGTTAAGGTCGGGGCGAGCTGTTTAATTTCAACTCTGAGAAGCGCTAATCAATGGACAAATGATTTTTTTGATTTAAATGAATTTCAATCAAGCAAGAACTTTTGAAAAAAAAGTTAGATCTCATTTGAGCCCCGAATACCCAACCTGAGACAGGTTAAGGCCGTGGTGAGCAGTTCAATTTCAACTTTTAGGGGTGCTTATCAAATGACAAAAGATTTTTTGATTCAAATATCTTCTAATAAAGCAAGAATTTCAGAAAAAAAAGTTAGATCTCATTTGAGCCCGGAATACCTAACCTAAGACAGGTTAAGGTCATGGCGAGTAGTTTAATTTCATCTCTGAGAGATGCTAATCAAATGACAAATGATTTTTTTGATTCATATGCCTTTTAATCAAGCGAGAGATCTTGAAAAAAAAGGTAGATCTCATTTGAGCCCGGAATACCTATTCTGAGACAGATTAAGGCCATGGCATGTTGTTTAATTTTAACTCTGAGAGGTGCTAATCATATGACAAATGATTTTTTTCGATTCATATGCCTTTTTATCAAGTGAGAGTTATTGAAAAAAAAGTGAGATCTCATTTGAGCCCGTAATACCTAACCTGAGTTAGGTTAAGGTCGGGCGAGTTGTTTAATTTCAACTCTGGGAGGTGCTTATCAAATGACACATAATTTTTTTGATTCATATGACTTTTAATCAAGCGAGAGTTCTTGAATAAAGTCTGATCTCATTTGAGCCCGGAATACCTAACCTGAGACAGGTTAAGGTGGGGCGAGTTGTTCAATTTCAACTCTGAGAGGTGCTAATCAAATGACAAATGATTTTTTTGATTTAAATGCCTTTTGATCAAGTGAGAGTTATTGAAAAAAAAGTCAGATCTCATTTGAGCCCGGAATACTTAACCTGAGACAGGTTAAGGTGGGGCGAGTTGTTTAATTTCAACTCTGAGAGATGCTAATCAAATGACAAATGATTTTTTTGATTCATATGCATGCCTTTTAATCAAGCGAGAGTTCTTGAAAAAAGTCAGATCTCTTTTGAGCCCGGAATACCTAACTTGAGACAGCTTAAGGTGGGGCGAGTTGTTTAATTTCAACTCTGAGAGGTGCTAATCAAATGACAAATGAGTTTTTTGATTCAAATGTCTTTTGATCAAGCGAGAGTTATTGAAAAAAAAGTCAGATCTCATTTGAGCCCGGAATACCTAACCTGAGGCAGGTTAAGGCCATGGCAAGTTGTTTAATTTCAACTCTGAGAGGTGCGTATCAAATGACACATGATGTTTTTGATTCATATGCCTTTTTATCAAGCGAGAGTTCTTGAAAAAAAGTCAGATCTCATTTGAGCCCGGAATACCTAACCTGAGACAGATCAAGGCCATGGCACGTTGTTGAATTTCAACTCTGAGAGATGCTAATCAAATGACAAATGGTTTTTTTGATTCATATGCCTTTTAATCAAGCGAGAATTCTTGAAAAAAGTCAGATCTCATTTGAGCCCGGAATACCTAACCTGAGACAGGTTAAGGTGGGGCGAGTTGTTTAATTTCAACTCTGAGAGGTGCTAATCAAATGACAAATGATTTTTTTGATTCAAATGCCTTTTGATCAAGTGAGAATTCTTGAAAAAAGTCAGATCTCATTTGAGCCGGGAATACCTAAGTTGAGACAGGTTAAGGTGGGGCGAGTTGTTTAATTTCAACTCAGAGAGGTTCTAATCAAATGAAAAATGATTTTTTTGGTTTATATGACTTTTAAACACGCAAGGATTCTTGAAAAAAAGGCAGAACTAATATCAGCCCGGAAGACCCAACCTGAGACAAGCTACGGCCATGGCAAGCTGTTCAATTTTAACTCTGAGAGGTGCTAATTAAATGACAAATTATTTTTTTGATTCATATGCCTATTGATCAAGCGAGAGTTCTTGAAAAAAAAGTCAGATCTCATTTGAGCCCAGAATACCTAACCTGAGACAGGTTAAGGCCGTGGTGAGCAGTTCAATTTCAACTTTTAGGGGTGCTTATCAAATGACAAAAGATTTTTTGATTCAAATATCTTTTAATAAAGCAAGAATTTCAGAAAAAAAAGTTAGATCTCATTTGAGCCCGGAATACCTAACCTAAGAAGGGTTAAGGTGGGGCGAGTTGTTTAATCTCAACTCTGAGAGGTGCTAATCAAATGACAAATGATTTTTTTGATTCAAATGCCTTTTGATCAAGTGAGAGTTATTGAAAAAAAAGTCAGATCTCATTTGAGCCCGGAATACCTAACCTGAGGCAGGTTAAGGCCATGATGAGTTGTTTAATTTCAACTCTGAGAGTTGCTTATCAAATGACACATGATGTTTTTGATTTATATGCCTTTTTATCAAGCGAGAGTTCTTGAAAAAAAGTCAGATCTCATTTGAGCCCAGAATACCTAACCTGAGACATATCAAGGCCATGGCAAGTTGTTAAATTTCAACTCTGAGAGGTGCTAATCAAATGACAAATGATTTTTTTGATTCAATTGCCTTTTGATCAAGTGAGAGTTATTGAAAAAAAAGTCAGATCTCATTTAAGCCCGGAATACCTATTCTGAGACAGATTAAGGCCATGGCATGTTGTTTAATTTCAACTCTGAGAGGTGCTAATCATATAACAAATGATTTTTTTGATTCATATGCCTTTTTATCAAGTGAGAGTTATTGAAAAAAAAGTGAGATCTCATTTGAGCCCGGAATACCTAACCTGAGGCATGTTAAGGTGGGGCGAGTTGTTTAATTTCAACTCTGGGAGGTGCTAATCAAATGACACATGATTTTTTTGATTCATAAGACTTTTAATCAAGCGAGAGTTCTTGAAAAAAGTCTGATCTCATTTGAGCCCGGAATACCTAACCTGAGACAGATCAAGGCCATGGCAAGTTGTTAAATTTCAACTCTGAGAGATGCTAACCAAATGACAAATGATTTTTATGATTTAAATGCCTTTTGATCAAGTGAGAGTTATTGAAAAAAAGTTAGATCTCATTTGAGCCCAGAATACCTAACCTGAGACAGATCTAGGCTATGGCAAGTTGTTCAATTTCAACTCTGAGAGATGCTAATCAAATGACAAATGATGTTTTTGATTCATATGCCTTTTAATCAAGCGAGAGTTCTTGAAAAAAGTCTGATCTCATTCGAGCCCGGAATACCTAACCTGAGACAGGTTAAGGTGGGGCGAGTTGTTTAATTTCAACTCTGAGAGGTGCTAATCAAATGACAAATGATTTTTTTGATTCAAATGCCTTTTGATCAAGTGAGAGTTATTGAAAAAAAAGTCAGATCTCATTTGAGCCCGGAATACCTAACCTGAGGCAGGTTAAGGCCATGGCGAGTTGTTTAATTTCAACTCTGAGAGGTGCTTATCAAATGACACATGATGTTTTTGATTCATATGCCTTTTAATCAAGCGAGAGTTCTTGAAAAAAGTCTGATCTCATTCGAGCCCGGAATACCTAACCTGAGACAGGTTAAGGTGTGGCGAGTTGTTTAATTTCAACTCTGAGAGGTGCTAATCAAATGACAAATGATTTTTTTGATTCAAATGCCTTTTGATCAAGTGAGAGTTATTGAAAAAAAAGTCAGATCTCATTTGAGCCCGGAATACCTAACCTGAGGCAGGTTAAGGCCATGATGAGTTGTTTAATTTCAACTCTGAGAGTTGCTTATCAAATGACACATGATGTTTTTGATTTATATGCCTTTTTATCAAGCGAGAGTTCTTGAAAAAAAGTCAGATCTCATTTGAGCCCAGAATACCTAACCTGAGACATATCAAGGCCATGGCAAGTTGTTAAATTTCAACTCTGAGAGGTGCTAATCAAATGACAAATGATTTTTTTGATTCAATTGCCTTTTGATCAAGTGAGAGTTATTGAAAAAAAAGTCAGATCTCATTTGAGCCCGGAATACCTATTCTGAGACAGATTAAGGCCATGGCATGTTGTTTAATTTCAACTCTGAGAGGTGCTAATCATATGACAAATGATTTTTTTGATTCATATGCCTTTTTATCAAGTGAGAGTTATTGAAAAAAAAGTGAGATCTCATTTGAGCCCGGAATACCTAACCTGAGGCATGTTAAGGTGGGGCGAGTTGTTTAATTTCAACTCTGGGAGGTGCTAATCAAATGACACATGATTTTTTTGATTCATAAGACTTTTAATCAAGCGAGAGTTCTTGAAAAAAGTCTGATCTCATTTGAGCCCGGAATACCTAACCTGAGACAGATCAAGGCCATGGCAAGTTGTTAAATTTCAACTCTGAGAGATGCTAACCAAATGACAAATGATTTTTATGATTTAAATGCCTTTTGATCAAGTGAGAGTTATTGAAAAAAAAGTCAGATCTCATTTGAGCCCGGAATACTCAACCTGGGACAGGTTAAGGTGGGGCGAGTTGTTTAATTTCAACTCTGAGAGATGCTAATCAAATGACAAATGATTTTTTTGATTCATATGCATGCCTTTTAATCAAGCGAAAGTTCTTGAAAAAAGTCAGATCTCATTTGAGCCCGGAATACCTAACCTGAGACAGGTTAAGGTGGGGCGAGTTGTTTAATTTCAACTCTGAGAGGTGCTAATCAAATGACAAATGATTTTTTTGATTCAAATATCTTTTGATCAAGCGAGAGTTATTGAAAAAAGTCTGATCTCATTTGAGCCCGGAATACCTAACCTGAGACAGGTTAAGGTCGGGCGAGTTGTTCAATTTCAACTCTGAGAGGTGCTAATCAAATGACAAATGATTTTTTTGATTTAAATGCCTTTTGATCAAGTGAGAGTTATTGAAAAAAAAGTCAGATCTCATTTGAGCCCGGAATACTCAACCTGAGACAGGTTAAGGTGGGGCGAGTTGTTTAATTTCAACTCTGAGAGATGCTAATCAAATGACAAATGATTTTTTTGATTCATATGCATGCCTTTTAATCAAGCGAAAGTTCTTGAAAAAAGTCAGATCTCATTTGAGCCCGGAATACCTAACCTGAGACAGGTTAAGGTGGGGCGAGTTGTTTAATTTCAACTCTGAGAGGTGCTAATCAAATGACAAATGATTTTTTTGATTCAAATGTCTTTTGATTAAGCGAGAGTTATTGAAAAAAGTCTGATCTCATTTGAGCCCGGAATACCTAACCTGAGACAGGTTAAGGTCGGGCGAGTTGTTCAATTTCAACTCTGAGAGGTGCTAATCAAATGACAAATGATTTTTTTGATTTAAATGCCTTTTGATCAAGTGAGAGTTATTGAAAAAAAAGTCAGATCTCATTTGAGCCCGGAATACTCAACCTGAGACAGGTTAAGGTGGGGCGAGTTGTTTAATTTCAACTCTGAGAGATGCTAATCAAATGACAAATGATTTTTTTGATTCATATGCATGCCTTTTAATCAAGCGAGAGTTCTTGAAAAAAGTCAGATCTCATTTGAGCCCGGAATACCTAACCTGAGACAGGTTAAGGTGGGGCGAGTTGTTTAATTTCAACTCTGAGAGGTGCTAATCAAATGACAAATGGTTTTTTTGATTCATATGCCTTTTAATCAAGCGAGAATTCTTGAATAAAGTCAGATCTCATTTGAGCCAGGAATACCTAACCTGAGGCAGGTTAAGGTGGGGCGAGTTGTTTAATTTCAACTCTGGGAGGTGCTAATCAAATGACACATGATTTTTTTGATTCATATGACTTTTAATCAAGCGAGAGTTCTTGAAAAAAGTCTGATCTCATTTGAGCCCGGAATACCTAACCTGAGACAGGTTAAGGTCGGGCGAGTTGTTCAATTTCAACTCTGAGAGGTGCTAATCAAATGACAAATGATTTTTTTGATTTAAATGCCTTTTGATCAAGTGAGAGTTATTGAAAAAAAAGTCAGATCTCATTTGAGCCCGGAATACTCAACCTGAGACAGGTTAAGGTGGGGCGAGTTGTTTAATTTCAACTCTGAGAGATGCTAATCAAATGACAAATGATTTTTTTGATTCATATGCATGCCTTTTAATCAAGCGAGAGTTCTTGAAAAAAGTCAGATCTCATTTGAGCCCGGAATACCTAACCTGAGACAGGTTAAGGTGGGGCGAGTTGTTTAATTTCAACTCTGAGAGGTGCTAATCAAATGACAAATGATTTTTTTGATTCAAATGTCTTTTGATCAAGCGAGAGTTATTGAAAAAAAAGTCAGATCTCATTTGAGCCCGGAATACCTAACCTGAGGCAGGTTAAGGCCATGGCGAGTTGTTTAATTTCAACTCTGAGAGGTGCTTATCAAATGACACATGATGTTTTTGATTCATATGCCTTTTAATCAAGCGAGAGTTCTTGAAAAAAGTCAGATCTCATTTGAGCCCGGAATACCTAACCTGAGACAGGTTAAGATGGGGCGAGTTGTTTAATTTCAACTCTGAGAGGTGCTAATCAAATGACAAATGATTTTTTTGATTCAAATGTCTTTTGATAAAGCGAGAGTTATTGAAAAAAAAAGTCAGATCTCATTTGAGCCCGGAATACCTAACCTGAGGCAGGTTAAGGCCATGGCGAGTTGTTTAATTTCAACTCTGAGAGGTGCTAATCAAATGACAAATGATTTTTTTGATTCAAATGTCTTTTGATGAAGCGAGAGATATTGAAAAAAAAGTCAGATCTCATTTGAGCCCGGAATACCTAACCTGAGACAGATCAAGGCCATGGCACGTTGTTAAATTTCAACTCTGAGAGATGCTAATCAAATGACAAATGGTTTTTTTGATTCATATGCCTTTTAATCAACGAGAATTCTTGAAAAAAGTCAGATCTCATTTGAGCCCGGAATACCTAACTTGAGACAGGTTAAGGTGGGGCGAGTTGTTTAATTTCAACTCTGAGAGGTGCTAATCAAATCACAAATGATTTTTTTGATTCAAATGCCTTTTGATCAAGTGAGAGTTCTTAAAAAAAAAAGTTAGATCTCATTTGAGCCCGGAATACCTAACCTGAGGCAGGTTAAGGCCAGGGCGAGTTGTTTAATTTCAACTCTGAGAGGTGCTAATCAAATGACAAATGATTTTTTTGATTCAAATGTCTTTTGATTAAGCGAGAGTTATTGAAAAAAAAGTCAGATCTCATTTGAGCCCGGAATACCTAACCTGAGGCAGGTTAAGGCCATGGCGAGTTGTTTAATTTCAACTCTGAGAGGTGCTAATCAAATGACAAATTATTTTTTTGATTCAAATGCCTATTGATCAAGCGAGAGTTCTTGAAAAAAAAGTCAGATCTCATTTGAGCCCAGAATACCTAACCTGAGGCAGGTTAAGTTTGGGGCGAGTTGTATAATTTTAACTCTGAGAGGTGCTAATCAAATCACAAATGATTTTTTTGATTCAAATGCCTTTTGATCAAGTGAGAGTTATTGAAAAAAAAATCAGATCTCATTTGAGCCCGGAATACCTAACCTGAGGCAGGTTAAGGCCATGGCGAGTTGTTTAATTTCAACTCTGAGAGATGCTAATCAAATGACAAATGATTTTTTTGATTCAAATACTTTTTAATCAAGCGAGAGTTCTTGAAAAAAGTCAGATATTATTTGAGCCCGGTATACCTAACCTGAGACAGGTTAAGGTAGGGCGAGTTGTTTAATTTCAACTCTGAGAGGTGCTAATCAAATGACAAATGATTTTTTTGATTCATATGACTTTTAAACACGCAAGGATTCTTGAGAAAAAGGCAGAACTAATATCAGCCCGGAAGACCCAACCTGAGTCAGGCTACGGCCATGGCAAGCTGTTCAATTTTAACTCTGAGAGGTGCTAATCAAATGACAAATGATTTTTTTGATTCAAATGCCTATTGATCAAGCGAGAGTTCTTAAAAAAAAAGTCAGATCTCATTTGAGCCCGGAATACCTAACCTGAGGCAGGTTAAGGCCATGGTGAGTTGTTTAATTTCAACTCTGAGAGTTGCTTATCAAATGACACATGATGTTTTTGATTTATATGCCTTTTTATCAAGCGAGAGTTCTTGAAAAAAAGTCAGATCTCATTTGAGCCCGGAATACCTAACCTGAGACAGATCAAGGCCATGGCAAGTTGTTAAATTTCAACTCTGAGAGATGCTAACCAAATGACAAATGGTTTTTTTGATTCATATGCCTTTTAATCAAGCGAGAGTTCTTGAAAAAAGTCAGATCTCATTTGAGCCCGGAATACCTAACCTGAGACAGGTTAAGGTGGGGCGAGTTGTTTAATTTCAATTCTGGGAGGTGCTAATCAAATGACACTTGATTTTTTTGATTCATATGACTTTTAAACACGCAAGGATTCTTGAAAAAAAGGCAGAACTAATATCAGCCCGGAAGACCCAACCTGAGACAGGCTACGGCCATGGCAAGCTGTTCAATTTTAACTGCGAGAGGTGCTAATCAAATGACAAATGATTTTTTTGATTCAAATGCCTATTGATCAAGCGAGAGTTCTTGAAAAAAAAGTCAGATCTCATTTGAGCCCGGAATACCTAACCTGAGGCAGGTTAAGGCCATGGCGAGTTGTTTAATTTCAACTCTGAGAGGTGCTTATCAAATGACACATGATGTTTTTGATTCATATGCCTTTTAATCAAGCGAGAGTTCTTGAAAAAAGTCAGATCTCATTTGAGCCCGGAATACCTAACCTGAGACTAGTTGACTGTTAGAGATCGACTGAAATTTTCACTATTTTATTCATAAATGATTTTTTTGACACGGAGGCCTCCATTTGAATTCAAAATATTGAAAAAATCAAGCTAGTTATTCTTCAGTACCGGTATATCTATTTCAGGTCAGGCCAAGCAGTTGATTTTGGATTTCGAGAGGTGCTTATCAAATGACAATAGATTTTTTTGTGTCAAATGCCTTTTAATCAAGCAAGAACTCTTGAAAAAAAAGTTAGATCTTATTTGAGCCAAGAACCTCTTACCTTAGACAGGTTAAGGCCGTAGTGAGGAGTTCAATTTCAACTTTTAGGGGTGCTCATCAAATGACAAATGATTTTTTTTATTCAAATGCCTTTTAATTAAGCAAGAATTTCGGAAAAAAAATATGGATGATGAAATGATTTTTTTTATTCAAATGCCTTTTAATCAAGCGAGAGTTCTTAAAAAAAAAGTTAGATATTATTTGAGCCCAGAATCTCTTACCTTAGACAGGTTAAGGCCGTCGTGAGCAGTTCAATTTCAACTCTGAGAGGTGCTAATCAAACGACAAATGATTTTTTTTGATTCATATGTCTTTTAATCAAGCGAGAGCTCTTGAAAAAAAAGTCAGATCTCATTTGAGCCTGGAATACCTAACCTGAGACAGGTTAAGTTTGGGGCGAGTTGTTTAATTTTTACTCTGAGAGAAGCTAGTTATTTGACAAATGTCTTTTTTGATTCAAATGCCTTCTTATTAAGCAAGAATTTCGGAAAAAAAAGTTAGATCTCATTTTTTAATTTTAAAGTATTTTTGAAATTTAGCACACAGTATGATGACACTTCATTACAGACTGAGAATACTTCTAATTTATTCCTAGAGATATCTAGGACTTTTATTTTTGGTCTCGATTAAAATATCGTGTAACAAGCTAAAACTTGCTATAAATCGTGTCAAAAATTTTCTTTTTAAAGAATATATATATATATATATATATATATACTTTATTTACCTGCAAATTTTTCGGTTTGATTTCGAAGTGATCCAGGACGTTTTGAATTTGCTATTGGTTAAAGTTGCTCAGACCGATCGACTTGGCCCGACTGGCTTTGACTTGATCCTCCATTGCCTGTCGAGTAAATCAAGTTTACTTAAGTTAAAATTTTTTTTTTTTTACTAAGTTGAATGTACGACCTTCCATGTGGAAACGCGATCGGTGTCGTTGTCTATGACGAAGCTTCCGTCCTCGTTTTTGGCGACCGAGTTCTCGTTTTTGTCCTGGACCATACCCATCGGCGAGTGGATGAGGTACATGTCGACGTACTGCAGGCCCAAACTCTCGAGGGACAGCTTCAGAAATTTCTCGACGTCCGAGGCCCGGACTCCGTACATGGGAAGCTTTTTTAAAAGAGACAAAATTTATTTAGTTTTTTATTTACGTTAGTAAAATACGTCTCAATAATTTTTTGTTAGATAAGAAAAAAAAATGAATTTAAAATTGTAGCCAACCCTGTAATTTCTGTAAGTTTCTCGTCTTTTTTCAGATGACCTACGATTGGAAATCAGTACATAGGGAAAAAAAAAATCTTGAAAAATAGTACCTTGGTAGTGATGAAGACATCCTCGCGTTTGCCACCGTTGTCGAAGTACTTTTTCAAACTCTTGCCGATGGCGACCTCGTTGCCGTAAACTAAAGCCGTGTCGATGTGCTATAGCCGATAGCAGTAGATCATCAGCTGGTTATTGTAGCGGTCGAAGGACAGCAGCCCCCCCTTGGCATAGCTTGGATCGAGAACGTCACCTTTGAAAAAAATAGTTCAAAATTATTTATTTTAAAAATTTTCAGAGCATAAAAATTGTTTGAAAGATAAAGACAAAATTAAAAAATAAAGACTGAAATAAATAAATTTTTTAAAGTAAAATGGATACATCCTATAATATTTCAAGGGTTTATACATACACAACTATAGTTTTGTATGAAAAAAAACATTAAATTGAATCAAAAATTACGAAAAAAATTGAAATTTCACATACTTGCGCATTTGAATCAACGGAACCAAACGGCGACGGCGATGGCAAGTCTCTTAAATCACGACGACAGATTCTGCAGGGTTTTCTGTACGGAGTAGATTGTACACTGTAAAAAAAAAAAAAAAAAAAAAATTAATTGTCCTATAATGTAATGGTTTTTTTTTTTTTTTTTTTTTTTTCAGAAAAAATAAAGTTTTTAACTTACGAGTACTTGTGCTGGTAGTAAGCCGTCGAGGAACTTCGAGCAACAGCGACGCGACTTAGGTAGTGTCTCGGCCGATTGTTTTAAGAAGAAGACTAAATAAAAATTGCAATAATAACGCTTTTATTTGAAAATTACTTACCGGTGTTTGTGCCGGTAGCAAGCCGTCGAACTCTTGAAATTCACAGCATTACGCGATGGCGATGCAACTCCGGTATTGCACTGTGATGAATTTACCCAGATACGAACCTTCCGCTAGTACGATGCTGATTTAATCACACTTCTTTTTTAAAATACTTCACAACAATACCACGATCTTCAACCACGTGCGTTTTAAACTGGCTAGGGTTATGTTTATGTTCGCTCGATTAAATACAGCCTTCTATTTTGATGAGGTCTTTGATTCTAAACCTCACTTTTAAATTTTATGCACATTTCTAATTGTTGATAAAAAAAAACCTGATTAAAAAAAAAATATTAATATATTTTTTTGGAATCAGGGTAAAATTCTGTACACAAAAATATTAATATCTCAGTTGATCCATATTTAATGAATCACGGTGTATATCAATTTCTAATAATAATATTAAATAAATAAAAAAACAGTGTATAAATAAAATTAAAAGAAAAAAAAAAAAAAAAAAAACCCGTATGGAAACCCGTACGGAAACCCTGACCAAATATCAGTATCGGAAACCCGTATGGGATCCTTTACAGGAACCCTTATGGGTCCCCGTACGGGTTTCCTTACGGATTTCCATATGGATTTTTTCAGCTGGGTACCCATACTCTTGACCGGTTTAGCGTTGACATGGTACCGGGATAACAAATTAAATATCGACACCTGGGCAAAATTCTGTCAAGAAGCCCGTGATTGGTATGGCATTGGTGATTATCAACAGAGCCTACTCGTAGAGGCTACTAATCGTACACAAGGGGCAGAAGAGCCAGTGCGAGATTACCTGACATGCCTACAGTCATTGTTGCTGAAAATGAGACCCATACCTACCGAGATGGAGAGAGTCGACTTCATGTTGACGAATATGCGACCCAATTTGCGTAGACAAATTAGGCGAGACGAAGTGAAGTCGGTTAAGGGCTTATTAAGCCAAGCGGTAGAGGTCGAGAAAACAACGGTTAGTGAGATATCATAAAGACCATCACCATCACCATCAACGTCTCTTTGGCCAAATCTGGCATATAGAGAAAACAAGGCAAGTAAGAAACCGAAAATTAACATAGCCGCAACGACTATGGGAGGCAAGTCTGACGACCGCGACGCCTCGGTTATGAGCCACCTGGAGAAATTGATGTCTCAAATCCAGCTTAACTATAAGAACTCTGGCAAGCCATCGGGCCCGAGGCCCCAGAGTTCGAACAAAGCCAGACAGGCAAAACAGAGACGTAAATCGGCAGACAGAGGAAAGTCTAGGAGTCCTTCTCCGAAGCCTGACAGGAGTGGGGAGAGGAAGGAAAAGCCTCGGCACGAAGATAAGACAGTTCGGTGATACCACTGTGGCAAGGAAGGATACAAGCGTTCAGAATGTCCCAAGAGGCCGGAAAACGGGAAAAAGGCGGAGTAAGACGACATCCATCTTACTCCGCCAAGGTCACAGACCAACCATCACTCGGCGATGGTACTCATGCATGCTCAGTAGACCCTAAGAGTACGAAGCAGGCAAGGAGGAGGTCGGCTACACAGGAGGCTGAGTCGGAAGGAAGATGGTGGCTACCCGTCGACATTGGTGAATTCCGAGTCAGAGCTCTGTATGATCCCGGAGCATCGTCACAGTTATGGGATCTTCAGCTATCCAGATGGCGTCAGCACTCAAACGAAAAATTGAGATCTATCACGGCAAAGGAGCCAAAGTGGCTGACGGTCGTAGATACCCAATTGCAGGACACGTCGTCCTACCGTTTGAGGTTGCAGGTGCGACGCAAGATATTAAAGTGGCTATCATGTTAGATCTGGACTCAGATTGTTATCTGGGGACAAACTTCGTTCGTGCATTTGATATGATACTAGATCCAGCCGCAAATAAGCTGAACATCCGAATAGCTAATAAAATAGTAGACCTAGAGGTTGCAGCCGTGACAGAGGCTAAAGTTACAAGCCTGGCGTCAATAGGTCTAGCCGACATTGATTCTGGAGAGCAAGAACGTATAAACGACTTTCTAGATAGGGTTTTCCAGCCAGACGACAAGCCTTTAGGCTGCACTACGTGGATCGACGTAGGCGACGCAAAGCCTATCAAGCATAGGTATTATCCAGTTTCACCGGTAGTACAACTGGAGATGTACGAGCATGTAGTAAAGATGCTAGAGGATGACATTATTGAGCCTGCTCCGAGAAGCGGCTGGTTGTCACCGGTGGTTATGGTGAAAAAGGAAGACGGCACTAGGAGATATTGTATAGATTTCCGTAAGGTTAATTCAGTCTCCAGGAAAACCGAAGCCTATCCTTTACCTTATATGGATGATATCCTGAGAAGGTTTAAAACAGCCAAATACATATCGACTCTAGATTTGTCGTCAGCGTAATACCAGGTGCCACTGAAGAAAGAGTCGAGGCCGATAACGGCTTTTACGGTACCAGGCTTAGGCCAGTTCCAATTTAAAAGAATGCCGTTTGGATTAGATCAGGCTGGATCGACTTTCCAACGCCTGATAGATATGATAATTCGAGAATTTGGCCCATACGCCTATGCATACCTCGATGATATCATAATCGTTACGGAAGACTTCGAGATGCATATGCGGATTCTCGAAGCCATATTGGCTAGATTGAGAAAGGCTGGACTGACGGTAAACCGCAGTAGAAGTAAATTTTGCCAGTCTTAAGTGAAATATCTAGTTGTAATCGTCAGCAGAGATGGAATTCGACCATGTCCAGGAAAAGTCGAAGCCATCATGAACTATACTAGCCCGAATAACCGCAAGAAATTGAAGAGTTTCCTAGGAACCTCTTCAATTTCAATGGCTTCCTGGTATAGGAAATTTTTGAAGAATTTCGCTACGGTAGCCGAACCGCTGACGAGACTCACAAGCAAGAGAGTCTGTTACAAATGGGAGGCTGTGTAACAACAGGCATTTGAGAAAATCCTAGTGCTGCTAGCCTCAGCCACAGTGCTGGCAAGGCCGGATTTTACCCAGCCATTCGTGATTCAGACCGATGCTTCAGACACTGGCATCGGGGCATGTTTGTCTAAACCATCGATGGCGAGGAAAGAGTCATTGAGTATTTTAGCCGAGTTCTGAATCCAGCACAGCGTAATGATACAGTGACAGAACGTGAATGTTTAGCAGTAGTCGAAGCGATTAGGAAGTTTCAGTGTTACGTCGAAGGTTTTAAATTCCATGTAATTACGGACCACAATTCGCTGAAATGGCTTAACAAATTGTCAAACGCGACGGGCAGGCTGGCAAGATGGTCGCTGGAACTGCAAAGCTACACATTTATGACGGAATACCGGAAAGGTTCCTTAAATGTGGTACCCGACGCCTTATCACGTATGTATGAGGAGAACGAAACGACTGTTGCAGCCGTAGGCTATCCTGACGCAGAGCTGGGCGACTGGTATGTTAATAAGATGAAAGCTTTGCGAAGAAATCCAGGCAAGTTCCTTAGGTGGAAGGTCGTGGGTGGCAAGCTTTATTTTTACAAGTCTGACGACTTGATTGAAGAAACAGTCGGTGACGACTCCGCTTGGAAACTGGTGGCGCCTGTGTTTTTAAGAGGCGATATCCTCAAAGAGAAATACGATGCACCCCTTGCAGGACACTTGGGCCGAGACAAAACTTTGAAGAGGGTTTCCCAAGAGTATTTTTGGCCTGGTATGTATAAAGACATAGAGGCTTTTGTGAAATCATGCCAGATATGCCAAATGCAAAAAGTTGAGCAGCGTTTGCTGGGGGGTCTGATGGGAAAGCGACCAATCGTAAGACCATGGCAGGCGGTGTCAGGCGACATACTGGGTCCATATACCCGTAGCGACCACGATCACAAGTATGTCTTAGTTTTAACGGATCTGTTCACACGTTGGGCAGAAGTGGTGCCGTTAAAACGGGCTGATGGTGAAGCCATATGGAACAACATCTGGCAAGACGTAATCCTACAGTGGGGTCAGCCGGAAATGTTCCTATCGGATCAAGGGTTGGAGTTTAAGAATCACAAAATCGACGACCGTCTGGTAGATCTCGGCGTTGAACATGAAAACTCGCCCACTAATAACCCTGAGTCTAACGGAAAGGCTGAATAGGACTCTAAAAACTATGATCCGATGTTTTATTGCAGACAATCAGCAAAAATGTGACGTCCTTTTACCCGAGCTGGTCTGCGCGTACAACAGGGCGGAGCTTTCGGCTATAAAAACGACTCCAGCCATGTTGAACATGTTGCGTCAGCCGATCGACTGTAGTGTAGTCAGCAAGGGGCTAGCTGACGAGACACTAAGGAAGTATGAAGAAATGGCTCTTCAAGAAAGGCTGGACAAGACAGCCTGAGCCAAAGACTTAGCTTCACGGCTAGCCTGGCGCCTAAGTATACAGGTCCGTATACAGTAGTCGAAAAGCTAGGTAGCAATACGTATACGATCGTAGACGCCTTTTGCAATGAACAAAGTTCAGTGGCTGTACAACAACTGAAGAAATGGATCGCAAGAGTTGAACCAGAGTCTTCAGGCGAGGAAGATACAGCAATGAAAAATGCATGCGAAAATCCTGACGCTTGCGAGCGTGAGGTAGTGTGCAGAAATGAGCTTACCACGAGGGCGAATGTTTTGAATGAGTCTGTGCGGCAAATTGTAAATGGCAGCGAGCCATGTGTACAAGTCGAACCAACGATTGGAAGGCGTAGGAGTAGGCCGAAAGGGTCAAGTAAGAAAATTTAAATTGCATATTCAATTTTCATAGAATATTTTTTAAAAACAGGTTATCTGATAGAGCAAGATGTTGGGAATCGTGAGGAACAAAGAAAAATATAGCAAGCGGTATTAACTTTTGAGATAACGAAACAAAAACAATGAAAAACGCGTGACTTCAAAAATTAAATTATATAAGTATCGATAACTATCAATAATCAAAATAAAATATGAAGTTTGTAAAATAATAATTTTTACCGATGAGAATAAAATCAAAATATAAAGAATTGAATAAAAAAAAAAAAAAAAAAAAATTCGGATAAAGAGGAAAGATATGTACAAATATTATTTTGGAAAAAAGCATAAAAATAATTATGCTAACCAATTTTTTTTTTAATCATTATTAAATAATAAAAAACATTTGGAAAAAAAAAATTATTAAAAAAAATAAATTCTTTGCTTTTGAAAATCCATATGGAAATCTGTTTCAATTTTCCATACGGAATTCCATATGGATTCTGTTATGGATTTCCGTATAGGGTCCTGCATGGATTTCCATACGGATTTTCAGCTGGGTAATTATAAAAATAAAGAGTACATACGTGAAGTAACAAATTTGTTAAGTTATTGAATAAAATTTTTTTTTTCTTTAAATGCTTTGTATTTAATGAAACCTGGCATTTCCAAGCTATTTATTGTTGTAAAGTATTCGAATTAAAACTAAATTATAAATAAAAGAATAGAGTAGCCAAAACAGTATTCGTTAGATATCTAACAAATATCGTTTTGGCTACTCCATGTTCTGCTAGTATCGTCTGCTTATGAAAAAGCCTCATACTTTACTTTTATGTTTCATTAATGTAACTGAAATATTAGATTTTGATATTTTCACTATAAAACTTATTATATTTTTTGTACAACTGTTAACTCCCTCCCTCCTCCCAAAATAAATAAAAAAAATGAAAAAAAAAAAAAAAAAAAATCAGCACTGAAATTAGTACGGAAATCATTGTGAATATCGGTCTCAATTATCAGTACTGGAGACTAGTACGGATCCCAGTACTGATTTCCGTACTGATTTTTTCAGCTGGATAGGAAAACATTAAAGGAATCATGAGGTGTAAAGAATAATATAGGAAGCGGTATTAACTTCTGAGATAAATAACCAAAAAGAATAAGAAATGCATGATTTCGGTAGGTTTTAGAGCAGCGGTGGCGGCGGTGGCGCGTGGCGTCGGAGTGGGGACAACGGAGCGTCTATAACTATATTTTTGATAGCTATATGCGCTCTAGGTAACGACCTTAAATTAAATTGAAAATTAATTTCAGTTAGAAAAAAAATTGATCTTCTTCTGCACTAGTACCATTTATACAAAAGATACTTGTTTCCTTTAAGTTTCGTTCTGTTTAAATTTTTAGACCTTGTACCGACAACAGCGAACACTCGTCTTAGTAAAACATTTATTTAAGCCGATCTGACGACATCTTACCACGCTCGCGATATCTGTGGTCAGAACTTATCAAACCGTGCCCATGCTTCAGTATTCGAAACTAACGCTGATGACTACCACTGTAAGTACTCACGTCACACGTGCACACGAATACTCATATCCTTATGCTTAGCCTTGTTGTACAAAGCCCTTTACGGCGGATTTTCAGCAATTTTTTGCCAATTTTTTCAAGAGGTTGGCGTTAAAACTAAGGTACCAATTTTTATAATACTTCGAATGGTACATTCTAGAGATTCAGAGGGTGCACCTGTGTAAGTTTCAAGTCGATATTTGCAGTCATTATAAATATATAGTTATAATAGTTTAAAAAAAACTCTTTATTTCGAACAAAAACACGAATTTCAAATGTTAGGTTATTCTTCTGAAAATAAAAAAGAATATTGTAATACACTATTTTATGATCTTGAAATAAGATATTTTTTCATGAAACTTTTTACTAATAAAAATTTGTCCAAGAAAGAAAATAATTTTTTATTTGATAAAGCAATATTTAAGTGGTGAATATATTTAGAGAGAACAGAGATGTATAAAATTAGGTTAAAATAAAAAACTCAAGTTCAAAAAAATTTTTGAATTTGGTATGTTCCAAAAATATTAACAGCAAACTGTTTTTAATTTTTTATACATTTTTATTAAATAAAAAACAAAAATTAACCCTCAAAGCGGGATCTATGGGAAACCAACGGCTAATTAAGAGCCTATGTTTAAAAAAAAGAACTGGAAAGGACTTTTTTTTTTAAATAGTGCGTAAATTAAAATAAATAACAAGTATAAATTTTTTTTATTTTTTCACGTTTTCCTTTTTCTAGTATTGAGTCCATTACGATATTGGAAATAATAATGAAAATATCGGAAATCAGACTTAAATTTCGGTTTCCACCTGCCGGTATAGTATATTTCGATACGCAGGCGGTGCTTTTCCACATGCAACGAGGGCAGCTGCCCGAGTTGCATGGGGAAGCGCCGCCTAAGTAGCGAATGGTTCTTTTTGACAACAAAGAAGTCGGTGCCCTTTAAATCGGGCGGCGTGCGCATACACACTCAGCCTCTATCGGCAATCCGTGCGCGGGAGAAAAACAATGTATATTTTATAATTGATTACAATCACTCACACTCACACGCTTGCAATTATTGTCGCTTAACAAATTATGACTCACGAGAACGCCGCAGGTGCACCTGTAATAAGGCGTCAGGCTGAATCTCTAGCCTCCAAGCTAGACGCCAAAGTGTAGGCTGCTGTGCCTTGCTGCCAGCGTATGGTCCAGTGTCGTCACCTCGTCGTCTGAGAATACCAAGTTGTCCGGGGATGACAATCCTGTTGATGACTCGAACACGCGCGGCGACTGGAATGACTTCAGTCCTCCTTCTACCCGGCCCGATATTCTATCTACCGCTTCCCACGAGTTCCACTCCCACTCGTGCTGCGTTGTAACGGTCGCGTGGCAAACATGGAATGAATTCAGCGTCGTCGCAATTAATTAACTCAACTGTTACACCCCCCCCCCCCCTTCCAGAGGTGTCGTATCCGAAAAATACGTCACTTCGATTGACCACGAACGCAACCTTTCCGAGTTTAGGGAAACGTAGGTCAGGGTTGGGTTTGAGGAAAGAAAACACACCATCTGCGTGTGGCCACGTTATTATCTTACAATCGTGGACGGACCACTTGTCCACGTCGGTAGGCTTACTAGCCAAGCCGGCTGGTTTTTCTTCAGGCTGCCTACTCGCCCTGCCATCAGGTGACGTTAGCCACCACGCCAGTGTTGTACCCTACTTGGGCAAAGGTTAGGGTCTTCCACCGCTGGATATCTACAAGCTGGACACCGACGTTGATCCTCCACCTTCTTCCGCCATTCCAACTTAAGGCTCTGCAGGGCCCATTTATCAATAACCTTCGATAACAGGAAAGAAATACAATTTAGTAAAACACATGCAATGGGGAGTTTATTTACACAAAATTATTGACCAGATGAGCCTAAAAATAGTGAGCTTCAAGCTTTATTTTGGGCCCTATGGGCCTTAAGTCCGTCTTTTAAACTGGAACCCCTTCGGAAAGTGTAAAAAACTTTACGATTCTTAGGTATTTTTTGGAAATTTTTTTTTTTGGCCTTATCACCCATTTATCAATATCCTACAGTAACAGGATAGGCATGCATTTTAGTGGAGCACATGAACTGAGACAGTTTTTCAACTCTTAATGATGGATCGGGCCTGAGAAAAGTTGGTTCCAGGCCTTATTTCAGGCCCTGAGAAGCCACAAAGAACAACTAGTTTTGACGTTCAGTTAAATTTATGCTTTTGTTTAGTATCATAAAATTAATCTTTCCTACTCTAAGCATCACCCAGGAACAACGACTTAGACGTGGTAGGGTTCTGTTACCTTCAAGCTGCTTGCTTAAAGAGAGTCCCCTTGCCTCTCACGATGGTTCATCATTAAAAGTTGAGAAACTGTCCCAGTTCATGTGCTCCACTAAAATGCATGCCTATCCTGTTACTGTAGGATATTGATAAATGGGCAGTAGTAAGGACCAAAAAAAAATTTCCAAAAAATACCTAAGAATCGTAAAATTTTATACACTTCCCGTAGAGGTTCCAGTTTAAAAGACGGACTTAAGGCCCATAGAGCCCAAAATAAAGCTTGAAGCTCACTATTTTTAGGCTCATTGGGTCAATAATTTTGTGTAAATAAACTCCCCGTTGCATGTGTTTTACTAAATTGTATTTCTTTCCTGTTATCGAAGGTTATTGATAAATGGCCCAATAATAAGGCCCAAAAAAATTTCCAAAAAATACCTAAAAATCGTAAAATTTTCCGCTCTTTTCGAATCCGAGGTCAAAAATAGGGGCTCCCATTTGAAAAACCAGAGTTTGGGTCCGTGGGGCCCAAAATAAGGCCCCAGGCCCAATTTTTTGAGCCCATCTTACTAGCCCTAAAAAATAATGAAACTTTGGTCTTAACATTTTTCTCGATTTGGGCCTTCCCAAGCAAGTTATCAAGGTGGATCGATTAAAATGGACCACCCTGTATATAAATTTGTTTAACTAAAAGTTACTGATCTCCAAGTAGTTCGATTTTTAAAATCAGATGTAGATGAAAAAAAACGCTTTGAACGTGTTTTTTTTAGTTTTTTTTTTTTATTCTTTCATTGGTGGCAAATAAACTTAAACTGAAAAAAATAATAACTGTTACTAAATGTTATTTTTTGCAACTACTTTTCTTAACGTTGCCCCTAGCAACGTTAAGAAAAGTGGTTACAAAAAGAACCGTTCGCTACTTAGGCGGCGCTTCTCCACGCAACTCGGGCAGCTGCCCTCGTTGCGTGTGGAAAAGCACCGCCTGCGTATCGAAATATACCATACCGGCACGTGGAAACCGAAATTTAAGTCTGATTTCCGATATTTTCACTATTATTTCCAATATCCTAATGGACTCAATAATAGAAAAAGGAAAACGTGAAAAAATAAAAAAAATTTATACTTGTTATTTATTTTAATTTACGCACTATTTAAAAAAAAAAGTCCTTTCCAATTCTTTTTTTTAAACATAGGCTCTTAATTAGCCGTTGGTTTCCCATAGATCCCTCTTTGTAGGTTAATTTTTGTTTTTTATTTAATAAAAATGTATGAAAAATTAAAAACAGTTTGCTGTTAATATTTTTGGAACATACAAAATTCAAAAGTTTTTTTGAACTTGAGTTTTTTATTTTAACCTAATTTTATACATCTCTGTTCTCTCTAAATATATTCACCACTTAAATATTGCTTTATCAAATAAAAAATTATTTTCTTTCTTGGACAAATTTTTATTAGTAAAAAGTTTCATGAAAAAATATCTTATTTCAAGATCATAAAATAGTGTATTACAATATTCTTTTTTATTTTCAGAAGAATAACCTAAAATTTGAAATTCGTGTTTTTGTTCGAAATAAAGAGTTTTTTTTAAACTATTATAACTATATATTTATAATGACTGCAAATATCGACTTGAAACTTACACAGGTGCACCCTCTGAGTCTCTAGAATGTACCATTCGAAGTTTTATAAAAATTGGTACATTAGTTTTAACGCCAACCTCTTGACAAAATTGGCAAAAAATTGCTGAAAATCCGCCGAAAAGGGCTTTGTACAACAAGGCCAAGCATAAGGATATGAGTATTCGTATGCACGTGTGACGTGAGTACTTACAGTGGTAGTCATCAGCGTTGGTTTCGAATACTGAAGCATGGGCACGGTTTGCTAAGTTCTAGCCACAGATATCGCGAGCGTGGTAAGACGTCGTCAGATCGGCTTAAATAAATGTTTTACTAAGACGAGTGTTCGCTGTTGTCGGTACAAGGTCTAAAAATTTAAACAGAGCGAAACTTAAAGGAAACAAGTATCTTTTGTATAAATGGTACTAGTGCAGAAGAAGATCAATTTTTTTTCTAACTGAAATTAATTTTCAATTTAATTTAAGGTCGTTACCTAGAGCGCATATAGCTATCAAAAATATAGTTATAGACGCTCCGTTGTCCCCACTCCGACGCCACGCGCCACCGCCGCCACCGCTGCTCTAAAACCTACCGAAATCATGCATTTCTTATTCTTTTTGGTTATTTATCTCAGAAGTTAATACCGCTTCCTATATTATTCTTTACACCTCATGATTCCTTTAATGTTTTCCTATCCAGCTGAAAAAATCAGTACGGAAATCAGTACTGGGATCCGTACTAGTCTCCAGTACTGATAATTGAGACCGATATTCACAATGATTTCCGTACTAATTTCAGTGCTGATTTTTTTTTTTTTTTTTTTCATTTTTTTTATTTATTTTGGGAGGAGGGAGGGAGTTAACAGTTGTACAAAAAATATAATAAGTTTTATAGTGAAAATATCAAAATCTAATATTTCAGTTACATTAATGAAACATAAAAGTAAAGTATGAGGCTTTTTCATAAGCAGACGATACTAGCAGAACATGGAGTAGCCAAAACGATATTTGTTAGATATCTAACAAGTATCGTTTTGGCTACTCTATTCTTTTATTTATAATTTAGTTTTAATTCGAATACTTTACAACAATAAATAGCTTGGCAATGCCAGGTTTCATTAAATAAAAAGCATTTAAAAAAAAAAAAAAATTTATTCAATAACTTAACAAATTTGTTACTTCACGTATGTACTCTTTATTTTTATAATTACCCAGCTGAAAATCCGTATGGAAATCCATGCAGGACCCCATACGGAAATCCATAACAGAATCCATATGGAATTCCGTATGGAAAATTGAAACAGATTTCCATATGGATTTTCAAAAGCAAAGAATTTATTTTTTTTAATAACTTTTTTTTTCCAAATGTTTTTTATTATTTAATAATAATTTAAAAAAAAATTGGTTAGCATAATTATTTTTATGCCTTTTTCCAAAATAATATTTGTACATATCTTTTCTCTTTATCCGAATTTTTTTTTTTTTTTTTTTTTTATTCAATTCTTTATATTTTGATTTTATTCTCATCGGTAAAAATTAATATTTTACAAACTTCATATTTTATTTTGATTATTGATAGTTATCGATACTTATATAATTTAATTTTTGAATTCATGCGTTTTTCATTGTTTTTGTTTCGTTATCTCAAAAGTTAATACCGCTTGCTACATTTTTCTTTGTTCCTCATGATTCCTAACATCTTGCTCTATCAGAAAACCTGTTTTTAAAAAATATTCTATGAAAATTGAATATGCAATTCAAAAATAACCTTCAAATTTTTACGAATTTTTATGCTTGGCAGAGCACTTCTGCCTAGTGAAAATATATGATGCGTAAACACATGCGTACGCACGTGCTGTTAACGTTCAGTAAATTTTTTTTTTTAAATAACAACGACTTTATTATTTAAAAAAAAATAAACAACAAAGTAACAGTTATAAACAATAAGTTCAACTTCAAAACTTAACTTGTCTCCGCCCTCTGCTTGGCTAACGGCTTGCAACCTGCACGAACTCTATCATTGTGAACCTTTCTCCTGTTCTCGGCCATCCACGGCTGCTGCTGATCACTTGCGACCATGTGTTAGCAGTTTTTTTTTTTTTTTTTTTTTTTTTTTTTTTTTTTTTTTTTTTTTTTTTTTTTTTTTTTTTTTTAAAGTCAAAGAAGAAAGGATCTGTATAAATATGGAAAATTTGTCTAAATTATAAATTGATACTCAATTTATTTAAGTTAAAAATTTGAGATCGTTATTTCTTTGTGCTTTCTTGATTGCACAGATCTATGCTCATCGGAGGTTTTAGTGTACCTGACTTTGGACATTCCAAAAATGGATTTCGAATTTTTTAGTTGAGTTTTAATATTAACATTAAAAGAAAAAAATTATAAAAACTTTTTCATTAAAAATATATAAAATTTTAAGATAATAGCAAACTAGTGGTAACATGTTTTTTTCTTACTCGAAAAATTTCAGGTACACGGATATTTGGTTCAGTTCACCATAAATTGAAAAATAAATTCTTCATTGTTGAACTTATTGTTTACAACTGTTACCTTGTTGTTTACTGTTTTAAAAATAATAAAGTTGTTGTTATTTAAAAAAAAAAAATTGCTGAACGCTAACAACTCTACTCCTAAAATCCAGCTGGATTTCCAGCTGTCTATCCAGCTGGATTTTGGTTCCAATATGACGGCTGGATTACTAGCTGGATTTCCAGCTGGTTTAAAAAAAAAAAAAAAATTTTAGTTAATATTGCTCAAAATTGAGTTATTATTCATTTTTCAATGATTTTGAAAAAATTGAACTTCCAGCTGGATTTCTAGCTGGACAAATCCAGCCGGACAAATCCAGCTGGAAAATTAAACAAAAAAACCAAGTTCTAAATTTCGAAATTATTGAAAAATGAATAATAACTCAATTATAAGCAAAATTGACAAAAATTTTTTTTTAATCTAGCTGGATTTCTAGCTGAGTATCCAGCTGGATTTCGGTTCCAATATGACGGCTGGTTTTCAAGCTGGATTTCCAGCTGGATTTTAGGTGTTGGGAGCACGTGCTTACGCATGTGTGTAAGCATGTGAGTACAAATCATATATTTTCACTAGGGCCATGCAATGAGTTGAAACTTCCGAGCTAAATATCTCAAAAATTAGCGTGTAGGGGACACAAAAAACTAGCTCTGTGCTAAATTAGAAAAATTTTGTAAGAAACACGAAAACTATAGGGAGCCACCTTAAGGCTACATTTTTTAAAATTTTTATACCTTAAAAAAAATAATTAATAAAATTTTTAAAAGTCACAATTAATTATACTGTTTGGTTACATTAAATAATATAACTATCAAAAATCAAAATAAAATATGAAGATTGTATAATATTAATTTTGAAAATATTAATAAAATCAAATGAAAAGAATTGAATGGAAAAAAAAAAAAATTTGGATAAAGATAAAAATATATACAAATATTATTTTGGAAAAAAGCATGCTTACAAATACTAATTAAATACAAAATTTTTTTTTTTTTGATAATATTTTGTTTATACTGTTACTCCCACTCAAAAAAAATGATAATATTGGATTTTGATATTTTTACTATAAAACTTATCATATTTTTTTGTACAACAGTTAACCCCCCCCCCCCCCCAAAATAAAAAAAAAATGAAAAAAAAAATAAATAAATAAATCAGCACTGAAATCAGTACGGAAATCAGTGCAGATATTGGTCTCAATTATCAGTTCTGGAGTCCAGTACGGATTCTAGTACGGATCCCAGTACTGATTTCCGTACTAATTTTTTCAGCTGGGTACGGAAAACCTGTTTCTTTTAAATATTTTAAGAAAATTAAATTCAGAATCCGCTGATAACCTCCAAATTTTTACGATTTTACGCGCTCAGCACACAACAAGCCTTAAACCCCGATAACGCTGGAAAAAGTAATAAACAATTATTTGTTAATAAACAAATGGCTAACCTTCAAGCTGTAAGCCCCAATAACGCTGAAAAAATGAGAAAATAAAATATGAATTATCAACAAATAATGAACCGACAAGCCTTAAAGTCCAATAACGCTGGAAAAAGTAATAAACAATTATTTGTTAATAAACAAATGGCTAACCTTCAAGCTGTAAACCCCAATAACGCTGAAAAAATGAGAAAAAAAAAATTAATTATCAACAAATAATGAACCGACAAGCCTTAAAGTCCAATAACGCTGGAAAAAGTAATAAACAATTACTTGTTAATAAATAAATGGCTAACCTTCAAGCTGTAAACCCCAATAATGCTGAAAAAATGAGAAAATAAAATATTAATTATCACCAAATGACTAACCGACAAGCCGTAAACCCCAATAACGCTGGTGTTACGGATTTGCCGTAATATTAATTTTTATTTATTTGCCGGATTAAAAGCTGGTAGGGGAGGGTTCCCAAATAAATTGAGTAGACCATTAATTACCATTATATACAATTTTGATTATTTATTTACAATATTTACAGATCTTCCGGGTTGAGTTAAACAATAGTGTACACCTTACTTGAATATTTACAATGATAAAGAGTTGCAATCAACTCAGTTGAGTTGATGTACACCTTGATGAATGAGCTTGCAGTTATGATAAAACCTCTTTGTTGTTGAGCAGAGTCCTTGGGTGATTGTTAAAGATGAGTAGATCCTTTTGAGAGTAGACCAGTTGAGCGTTGAGAGGAGAATAATAATTGATTAAAGAGAGAAACTGAGATATGAGAATATGTTGAATTGAGAATTGCCAGCATTAATTTCCGTGTAAAGAAAATTAATTAATTTGAGAAACCGCCTAGTCAAAACTCTTGACGAATTTGATTATATTAATTCAAACCATAAATACGAGTTTTGCTTGAGTACAGTTGAGGTAAACAAAGCAACAGAGAATGGCCTTGAAAAGAGTAGAAAAGAAAATGGCTGCGTGTAAGACAGCACAAAGAAAAGAGAGAGAGAGCAAGAGAATGCACAGTAATTTTATTGATTTTCTGGCTGTGAGAAGGGCAATGTAAAAACACCGGTAAATTATTGTTACCGGTTCTGAGCGAAATACCTAAAGATGCCACGCCGTGAAAGCTCTCCTTGCTGAGCAAGTAACCCAAGAATTGAATTGAGCCAAGCCGTTTGAGTTAATTGAAGATCAAATGTCTCCCGAGTTGAGCCAACACCAAGTAGATGATTTGTCGAGTTGACTGTACTGATGAGATGACTACGTTGAGGATGATGAGAAAGAGTCACGAGAAAGAACCAAGAGAAACCCGAGAAGTTTCACAAAATGGCGAGTGAAACCGTCTATTCACGAGCGTTGTCTTGAAGAGAGAGAGAGAGAGGCCCGAGCGTAACAGTCAAGTCATAAGTAAATGTAAAAACCGATATTGATTTGAACTTAAATTATAAGAGTTTTCTTATTTACATTAAAAGGTGTGAGCGTTAGTCGAGTAGCAGCAGAGAGTGGCCTTGAAAATAGAGAGAGATAACCCGAGAGAGAGAGTGAGAGAGAGAGAGAGAGAAAATGGCCGAAATGGCTACGAGCTTGTGCACATTGAGATAGACGAAATCAGCACAGAGTCGTAAATTCTGTGCTAGAGAAAATGAAAAGTGAGAAGGGGCAAGGAAATGACTGTTCCTTGCACCTGAATACCTGGAGATGTTCGATGAGTGAGGATTGTCCTTGAACCAGACAAATTCTCCGTGGACCACCGGTGAAGAGTAGCTGGTACACGTGGTAATGGCGCGGCTCCGAGGTTGTTAATGATCACAGAATTACTGTCTGTGATCGTCCGGATGAGCTGGTGCGCGGTGAAAAGGCAGGTTCCTGGGCTACCTGGTGAAAAGGGCGATGAGAAGAGCCGTTGAGAAGAACCGTGAAAAAACCGGGAGAACTCTCTGCTGCACACACACACACTTGAGCACCAAAACCAGAAGCCAGCACGCGAGGCCTGTGGCAGCAGCAACGGCGACAGCGGTACTGCCCAGCACTACGGCGCGCGGGAGTCAGAATTGGGACTAAAGTCCCCGCCTAGACTCATAGATGGAGCCATGTAGTTTATCAATTTAAAGTTGAGCGAATGAGCCGAAATATTTACGAGCGAATAGTGGTCCACTCCGTAACAGCTGGAAAAAGTAATAAACAATTATTTGTTAATAAACAAATGGCTAACCTTCAAGCTGTAAACCCCAATAACGCTGAAACAATTAGAAAATAAAATATTAATTATCAACAAATGACCAACCGACATGCCTTAAACCCCAATAACGCTGGAAAAAGTAATAAACAATTATTTGTTAATAAACAAATGGCTAACCTTCAAGCTGTAAACCCCAATAACGCTGAAAAAATGAGAAAATAAAATATTAATTATCAACAAATAATGAACCGACAAGCCTTAAAGTCCAATAACGCTGGACAAAGTAATAAACAATTATTTGTTAATAAACAAATGGCTAACTTCAAGCTGTAAACCCCAATAACGCTGAAACAATTAGAAAATAAAATATTAATTATCAACAAATGACCAACCGACATGCCTTAAACCCCAATAACGCTGGAAAAAGTAATAAACAATTATTTGTTAATAAACAAATGGCTAACCTTCAAGCTGTAAACCCCAATAACGCTGAAAAAATGAGAAAATAAAATATTAATTATCAACAAATGACTAACCAACAAGCCGTAAACCCCAATAACGCTGGAAAAAGTAATAAACAATTATTTGTTAATAAACAAATGGCTAACCTTCAAGCTGTAAACCTCAATAACGCTGAAAAAAATAGAAAATAAAATATGAATTATCAACAAATGACCAACAAACAAGCCTTAATCCCCAATAACGCTGGAAAAAGTAATAAACAATTATTTGTTAATAAACAAATGGCCAACCTTCAAGCTGTAAACCTCAATAACGCTGGAAAAAGTAATTAACAATTATTTTTTAATAAACAAATACCTAACCTTTAAGCTGTAAGCCCCCATAACGCTGGAAAAAAGAGAAAATGAAATATCAATTATCAACAAATGACTAACCGACAAGCCGTAAATTCCAATAACGCTGGAAAAAGTGATAACCAATTATTTGTTAATAAACAAATGGCTAACCTTCAAGCTGTAAACCCCAATAACGCTGGAAAAAGTAATAAACAATTCTTTGTTAATAATAAAATGGCTAACCTTCAAGCTGTCAACCCGAATAACGCTGGAAAAAAGAGAAAATAAAATATTAATTATGAACAAATGACTAACCAACAAGCCTTAAACCCCAGTAATGCTGGAAAAAGTGATAAATAATTATTTGTTAATAAACAAATGGCTAGCCTTCAACCTGTAAACCCCAATAACGCTGGAAAAAGGATTACACAATTATTTGTTAATAAACAAATGCCTAACCTTCAAGCTGTAAGCCCCAATAACGCTGGAAAAAAGAGAAAATAAAATATTAATTATCAACAAATTACTAACCGACAAGCCTTAAACACCAATAACGCTGGAAAAATTAATAAACAATTATTTGTTAATAAACAAATGGCTAACCAACAAGCCTTAAACCCTAATAACAGTGAATGAATTAAAATTTATATTACCAACAGAAGATTAACTGACCAAGTTTGAACCCCAAAACGCTCGATAAAGTTGTAAAAATTTAATTAATAGAAAATAAATTGCTCAAAAAAAGATTTTTGAACCTCCATAAAACTGGAAAAACGGAAAATTATTTATTTATTGTAAACAAATCGTTGACCGACAATCCTTAAACCCCAAATAAGTTGAGTACTTTTTCTAATATTACTGGAGGTTACAGCTTGTCGGTTAGCCATTTGCTTACGATTAATAATTAACATTCCTTTTTCCAGTTTTATTCAGGTTTTGAATCATTTAGTATTTGTAACCTTCGTTTACGGCTTGTCGGTTAGTCATTTGTTGATAATTAATATTTTATTTTCTTATTTTTTCAGCGTTATTGGGGTTTACAGCTTGAAGGTTAGCCATTTGTTTATTAACAAATAATTGTTTATTACTTTTTCCAGCGTTACTGGGGTTTAAGGCTTGTCGGTTAGTCATTTGTTGATGATTAATATTTTATTTTCTCTTTTTTTCAGCGTTATTGGGGTTGACAGCTTGAAGGTTAGCCATTTCTTTATTAACAAATAATTGTTTATTACTTTGTCCAGCGTTATTGGGGTTTAAGGCCTGTGGTTAGTCATTTGTTGATAATTAATATTTTATTTTCTCTTTTTTCAAGCGTTATTGGGGCTTACAGTTTGAAGGTCAGGCATTCGTTTATCAGCAAATAATTGTTTATTACTTTTTCCAGCGTTATTGGGGTTTAAGGCTTGTCGGTTAGTCATTTGTTGATAATTAATATTTTATTTTCTCTTTTTTTCAGCGTTATTGGGGTTTACAGCTTGAAGGTTAGCCATTTGTTTATTAACAAATAATTGTTTATTACTTTTTCTAGCGTTATTGGGGTTTACGGCTTGTCGGTTAGTCATTTGTTGATAATTAATATTTTATTTTCTCATTTTTTCAGCGTTATTGGGGTTTACAGCTTGAAGGTTAGCCATTTGTTTATTAACAAATAATTGTTTATTACTTTTTCCAGCGTTACTAGGGTTTAAGGCTTGTCGGTTAGTCATTTGTTGATAATTAATATTTTATTTTCTCTTTTTTTCAGCGTTATTGGGGTTGACAGCTTGAAGGTTAGCCATTTCTTTATTAACAAATAATTGTTTATTACTTTGTCCAGCGTTATTGGGGTTTAAGGCCTGTGGTTAGTCATGTTGATAATTAATATTTTATTTTCTCTTTTTTCAAGCGTTATTGGGGCTTACAGTTTGAAGGTCAGGCATTCGTTTATCAGCAAATAATTGTTTATTACTTTTTCCAGCGTTATTGGGGTTTAAGGCTTGTCGGTTAGTCATTTGTTGATAATTAATATTTTATTTTCTCTTTTTTTCAGCGTTATTGGGGTTTACAGCTTGAAGGTTAGCCATTTGTTTATTAACAAATAATTGTTTATTACTTTTTCTAGCGTTATTGGGGTTTAAGGCCTGTCGGTTAGTCATTTGTTGATAATTAATATTTTATTTTCTCTTTTTTTCCGCGTCATTGGGGCTTACAGCTGGGAGGTTAGCCATTTGTTTATTAACCAATAATTGTTTATTACTTTTTCCAGCGTTATTGGGGTTTACAGCTTGAAGGTTAGCCATTTGTTTAATCACAAATAATTGTTTATTACTTTTTCCAGCGTTATTGGGGTTTAAGGCTTGTCGGTTAGTCATTTGTTGATAATTAATATTTTATTTTCTCTTTTTTTCAGCGTTATTGGGGTTTACAGCTGGAAGGTTGGCCATTTGTTTATTAACCAATAATTGTTTATTACTTTTTCCAGCGTTATTGGGGTTTACAGCTTGAAGGTTAGCCATTTGTTTAATCACAAATAATTGTTTATTACTTTTTCCAGCGTTATTGGGGTTTAAGGCTTGTCGGTTAGTCATTTGTTGATAATTAATATTTTATTTTCTCTTCTTTTCAGCGTTATTGGGGTTTACAGCTTGAAGGTTAGCCATTTGTTTGTGAACAAATAATTGTTTATTACTTTGTCCAGCGTTATTGGGGTTTAAGTCCTGTGGTTAGTCATTTGTTGATAATTAATATTTTATTTTCTCTTTTTTTCAGCGTTATTGGGGTTTACAGCTGGAAGGTTAGCCATTTGTTTATTAACAAATAATTGTTTATTACTTTGTCCAGCGTTATTGGACTTTAAGGCTTGTCGGTTCATTATTTGTTGATAATTAATATTTTAATTTCTCATTTTTTCAGCGTTATTGGAGTTTACAGCTTGAAGGTTAGCCATTTGTTTATTAACCAATAATTGTTTATTACTTTTTCCAGCGTTATTGGGGTTTATGGCCTGTGGTTAGTCATTTGTTGATAATTAATATTTTATTTTCTCTTTTTTCAAGCGTTATTGGGGCATACAGCTTGAAGGTTAGGCATTCGTTTATCAGCAAATAATTGTTTATTACTTTTTCCAGCGTTATTGGGGTTTAAGGCTTGTCGGTTAGTCATTTGTTGATAATTAATATTTTATTTTCTCTTTTTTTCAGCGTTATTGGGGTTTACAGCTTGAAGGTTAGCCATTTGTTTAATCACAAATAATTGTTTATTACTTTTTTCAGCGTTATTGGGGTTTAAGGCTTGTCGGTTAGTCATTTGTTGATAATTAATATTTCATTTTCTCTTTTTTTCAGCGTTATTGGGGTTTACAGCTTCAAGGTTAGCCATTTGTTTGTTAACAAATAATTGTTTATTACTTTTTCCAGCGTTATTGGGGTTTAAGGCTTGTCGGTTAATTATTTATTTTTCACATTATACCAACCACTTTTCGAATTTGAGTTAGGTCATAGGCCGTCTTATGTACCTAACCTAAGACCCCACCTAAATTAACATGCCTGCCCGCTTGGGGGTATTTGAAAAATACCAACGTGTAAATGACACAAAAAACTAACTGTGTGCAGAGTTAGAAAACTTTTTTAAGAAACACCAAGACTGTAGGTAACTACCTTAATTTGTATTGAATAAATAATAGTGATTGTTCGTTGTATTGTAAATAAATAAAATCTAGTTGTGATTGCTCTTAACGAACACTTTATTAATAATTTAAGTTAATTGCCGACGTTTCGTTGTCATTATCAGGACAAAATTTTCAAGGCTAAAAATACAAAAAATATCAAAATATATAATTAAAATTAAAATATAATTGAGACTGATAAGTTATTAAAATTAATGGTATACCATTTTTAGTAATCAAAAGATTACGGTCATCACAGAATATGAGTGTGTAATATATTGCACAGGGTTTACAAATATATAAGTAGAAATAATGTACATAGTGGTAAAGGTATAAGTGAAACAAGAAGAACAAGGAACAAGGAACAAGGACACAGCTAATCCCGTAAAAAAACACAAGAAACTCAGGATGAACAATTCCTCGAGTGCATCGAGTCAATCAAATCTTTATAATTGGATTTTAAAAATTGAGTGTGTGTCTTCTTATTGATATTGTCGCGGAAATACTGTATATTCAACATTTCGAGGAATCGTCTTTTATGGACATTATTCTCTCGATCCAGTATAGTCACACAGTCAAAATCAAAAGAATGAGAGTTACATATGCAATGTGAGGCTATCACAGAGTGACTAGAATTATTCGAAACATAGCCAACATGTTCTGAAATTCTACAATGTTCTGATCCTTCTACCTAATTTTCTTCCTGTCTCACCTATGTACAAAGCGTTACAATTATTACAGTTTATTTTGTAAATTACACCTAAGTTTTCTAACTTTGAGATCTTATCTTTGCCAAAAGAATGGAAATAATCTAATTTGTTTATGTTTCTAAAGACAGTCTTTAGGTTAAAATTGTTAAAAACGTGTTGAATTTTTTGTATTAAATATTTATGAAATAGCAAGACAAGAAAATCTTTTTGGTTAATGATATCGTGATTTTTTTGGTTGTTTTGTGAAGGACTATAGAAATGTGCTTAAGTCTAAAATTGACATGTTTTGAATGTAATCTAACGGATAATTATTCAAAGACAACAATGATTTAATTTTCTTTAAGTTAGAGTTATGAAATATTGGACTAGAGAGTTTTATTGCTTTATCAACTAACATATAGATTATGGCTATCTTTTGGTGTTCAGGGTGATGGGATAAAAAATTAATATACCTCTCAGAGGCAGTTGGTTTTTGATACCAATTTGTTCATAAAATACTATCATTTCTGCAAATGGAAATGTCAAGAAAATTAAGATTCCCATCTTCATTTTCTCGCTCAATGGTAAATTTTAAAAGTTTGTTATAGTTGTTAAAGGAGTCAAAAATATGTAGAAGTTCAGAAGGTGTGCAAATAATAAAACAATCATCTACGTACCTCCTGTAAAAATAGTATTGAAAGTAAGGGTGTCCAAACAATGTAATTCTAGAGCTTCCAAACAGAATTCTGCGAAAAAAGAGCTACAACAGCCACCCATGGGAGCTCCATTGATCTGGTGATAAAATTGATTGTCGAACTTAAAATACGTGGAGTTTAGAATGTAAGTTATTAAGTCAAGAAACTCAGATTTTTTGAGATTGACATTGCCTTTCAATAAATGTTATTTAGACTTAATGGTTTCAATTATCAAAATGTGATCAATATTGGTGAATAATGAAATAACATCCAAGGAAGCTAAAATTTGTTGATCGGATAATACATGTTTCTCAAGGTCTTTCTTGAATTCTAAACTATTGCAAAGGGAATACTTAGGTCTGGGAATGCAGTCATTAAAAAGCCTAACAAGCCATTTTTCAAGGTCATATGTAGGACCATGGATGGCAGAGACAAAAACATTAACAAACAATTTTATGAGCTTTCCACTAAAGATAAAAATAACTGCTTTCTAACCAGGGCGTATGGTCTTGTACGGCTCTCCCGACCCAGGGCGTGCACGTATACACACACACACACACAACACACGAGTCCCAATTCTCCGTCTGGGAGTCTCCAGCGACGGAGGAGGTGCGTGGCGCATTCAGCAGACGACGCAATGGCGTTGACAGGTGCGTGCGCACACACTCACCACAGTAGACTCAGGCGTGAGTGTGGCTTGATTTTTTTTTTTTTTTTGTGTTTTTGCTGCGTTGCGCGGACAATGTGTGCGTGAAGGGAAGAGCGAGAGAGAAGGTATGTGCGCGAGGAAGAAAGTTAGAGCAGTGAGTGCTTCGTGTGCGTTACTTTGAATTTTGTTTGTATGTTCGCGCGTGGTATAGGTCGCGTGGCGATCGCCACCGGAACTTTGTAGACGTGAGTGTGATTGGATATTGTGGCGTGAATGTATTTGATTGGTGGACACATTACTGTCCCTCAAGTGTGAATGAAACTTGATGGAATAAATTAGTGTTGATTGGCTGAGAGTGTTGGGAACGGATGGTGAGGAAGGAAGTTGAGTCAGAGAGACGCGGGGAAGCGTCACTCTGTTCTCAGTAGCCGAAGTGTAGGGTTGTATTTTGAGAGTGTGATTCCTTTCTAAGTTTCTCTTTCGTAGACTTTTTTTTTTTTTAAGTTTCTTTTCCCAGTTTCTTTTATTTTTGAGTTTGTAGACATTTTTTTTTTGTTTCTTATTACAGCAAGGTGATAGAAGAATACAAGAAAAACTTGGGTTAATTTCCTTTTACAATTGAGAATTGGAAAACAAAGGAAAAAAAGTGGCCATTTTGTATAAAAACAATTTTTTCATGCAACTAACCGCTCAATGGCTCTTTTCACAGCTCGTCTAGTTGCAGGGTATGAGTCTCTTTATCTGCAAGTTCCACTAAAAATTATTTCGGAACTTCCACTAAATAGCGCCAATTTTTACTTGTAAATCCCATAAGTGGCGAAACTTGGAACTACTCGTTTAAGCAATAGACTTTGGTAGCAGATACCGCAGCGATTCGAGCCAACGTGTTGTATACATATATTTAAAATTTGTATACAATATATAGGTATACAACGCGCTGCCAGAATCTGCGCGTGCGCTTGTGATTTCTATGCGCACGCCGCACGTTCGCCGCTGCCGCTCGTGAGGTTTAGTGTGCGAATCACACTTTAGACTTTTAGAGATATTGTTGACGTAACTGTAAAAAGATCCTTTGAGCAGTTAGTTGCAAAAAAAATATTGTTCATGAAGGTTCCATGAACGAGCGAGCCCGCGAAGCGGGCGAAGTGAGTCACAATAATCGCCTGCTGCTGAACTCTACTTCTACCGGTTTTATGGAACCTTCATGAAAAATACTATTTTTGGTAAAACGTAAGATTCTATACTATCTAATGAAAAGTCGTATAAAGCAGGTTTCTTAGTTTTTGGTTATGGTATATGTAAATAAAATTTCTTCGCGTACAATTCAAATTGTGGCGGTATAGATTTGATTTTGTTTGCGCGGCGTCCCGCTATTTTGTAGACAATATTATAGTTATATTTCCTTTGTTCTCAAATTGAAATTTATTTTTTTTGTAATTGTAGACTTGATTTTCGTAGACAAGAATAAAATCAAATTCAACCAAGATTTTTGCAATTATTTATTTTTTCTCTCTCTAGCTCACCGACCAGTCCCGGAGGTTTTCTTTCCGTGGAAACCCTACCCCGGAGTTAAAGAGTTTTCCCCGATTTTTCTTGCATGAATTTTCCTTGTAATGGGAGGGCCCGGGAAACTCCGTTAATTATTTAAGGGAGGCCCTTTTCTCAAGAAATACCCGATTACAAATGGCGCCCGAACATTTTTTTTTTTTTGTTAATTTTTTTTAATAAAAATTAAACTGTGGAAAGGTGGTGAGCGGAGAAGAAATATTTTATTTCTTTGTCGTTGAATTTTTTTGGTTTTGATTGAGAGTATTTTTATCGTTTTTTTTTTTTCTTTCTTTTGAGAACAAAGGAGTTAGGAAAATTTTTCGAGATTTGGACTTAGAGTTTTTTTTTTGTGAACTGGCACTTAGAAAAATTTCGGAAAGGGAACTTAGAAAAATTTTGTAGACAGGTTAGGAACTTAGAATAATTCGGAAAGTGGGACTTGGAAAATTTTTCAGCGATTGAACTTAAAGAATTTTTTTTCTTTTTTCGGCGAGAAATTTTTTTTTTCTTTCATGAAAGTTGGACTTAGTAGAATTTTTCATAGGTGAAACATTGAAAAATTTCGAAAAGTTGGACTTAGGAAATTTTCGGCGTAAGAACTTAAAATTTTTTTTTCTTTCGCGGCAGTTGGACTTAGTAGAATTTTTCAGGGTGGTACATAGAAAAATTTCGAAAAGTTGGACTTAAAAAAAAAAAAAAAAATTTTTTGAAGGGCAGACTTGAAAAAATTTCTTTTTTGGGGTTCTCTCTCTAGAAGGCAGGGACTTAGAAAATTTGTTTATTGAAGGAAAGAACTTAGAATGAATTTTGAAATCGAGAATTAGGAAAATTTTTGAGTTAGGAGTGAGAATTTATGGATTAACATTTGGTGATGGATATTTGGGAATATTTATGTGATTTATATAATTTTATTGTTGGCTAGTGCCCGACAAAATATGATAATTTAATTGTTGGCTAGTGTCCAACTAAAATATTTTATTTATTTATTTATTTTTTGGATATTAACAGGAAGATTTATTTGTAGTATAGAAAAAAATAAATAAGTAAATATAACGGCTACTGAAAGCGAAGAATCAAGACTTATTGTAGACAGTGAAAATTTTTTCTTGTGTGGTTGAAGAAAATTGTAGACAGTGATAATTTATTTTCAGGTTCAAGAGTATTGTAGACAGTGATTATTAATTTCTTTTTGTGGTTGAAGAGAATTAAAGACGGTGAAAATTTATTTTCAGGTTCAAGAGTATTGTAGACAGTGATTATTAATTTCTTTTTGTGGTTGAAGAGAATTAAAGACGGTGAAAATTTATTTTCAGGTTCAAGAGTAGTGTAGACAGTGAATTTTTTTTGTGGTTGAAGAGAATGAAAAATAGTGACATTTTCTTTTCAGGTTCAAGAGTAGGTTAAACAGTGAAATTTTCTTTCGGGTTCAAGAGTATAGTAGACAGTGAATTTTTTTTTTTTTCAGGTTCAAGATTAAGTGTAGACATAAAATTTTTTTTTTGTTGTTTCTCAGATTCAAGATTAATTGTAGACAGTGAAAAAAAAGAAAGAAAGGAAAATGTATGTGGTGAGGACACAGGAATAGTCAGTAGTGAATGAGACACCCAACAATAAAGAACAAGAATCTAAGACAAGTTATTCAAATCCAGAGAACGATGGCACAAACAAGAAAATAAATGAAACGGGTTTGAGAAAAACCATAATTCAACCACCTCTGGAAATGGAAAACTTGTTTATGTCTCCTTCACATGGTGTCCACTCGGCTGGGGAAAACAAACAATTAAACTTAGGTTTGAGAAAACAAGAAGTAGACACGAGTAGACACATGGAAAGGTTAATGGACCGAAGAAAAGAAGAGAGTAAATTGACTGGTGGATATGATAATGAGTCAGAGAAAAACTATGAGAGTGAAGATTCAGGTGATAGTAGGATAGAGCAACGAACAAAACGGGTAGTAAACAGAACTACTAAGAACAGAAAAGTAGAAGGAAGGCAGGAAGAAGTGAAAAGATTCGGAAAAGGAAAGAAACTGGACAATGAAAGAAAACAAAACAAACGGTATACAAGTAGTGGTAGCGATACAAACGACGATGAGATAACTGGACAGCATAAGAGTAGCAGGTCAACCAAGGTTCATAACAGTAAAAAGAATGAGTCGTCTCGTCATCGTGGACAACGTTATAGATCCTCCTCGAGGGAGAGCCACTACAAATCTACACCTGGTTATAAGAGATATAAATCTACGTTGCGGGAGAGACGTCATGGCAACATTAAATCTCGGGAACATGATCACAGTTCTCTAGACAGAAGATATCGAAGGTCGAGGTCCAAAGAATTAAAACAGAAGCATTCATATCGTAGTAAACTGCGAACTTCTGCGACTCGACATAATCGTCACGGATCTCCATCCAGCAATAAAAGAAGGGATTCATCGTCACGTGAACGGAGTCATAGAAGACTCAATAGTAGACTACGAGGCCATCGACACCGATCGTCTTCTTCATCTGAGGAACGTCGTCATGGGTCGGGGATCCGAAGCCATAGATGTGATAGGGAATATAGTAGACGTAGACGAAATGATCGCAGTAGAACCAGTTCGAGAGAATATAGACACGTCTCAAGACGAAATCGTAGCAGTTCATCGTCAGACAGCTGATCACCAATAAGACATCAAAGACACGGGTATACACAGTCTGGCAATATCAATTGTGTGAGAATTTTAAAAGATTGGAATTTCAAATTCTCAGGGGATGAGGGAAAAGAAAACCCAGAACAATTCCTTAACAAGCTAGACAGGACTGGACGAAATAGTAACATGTCGGACACTCAAATAATAAACGCAGTAGCGAGTGTGATGGATGATCGGGCCTTGAGATGGTATGACACGGCGATTTTGAAGATTGAAACGTGGCATGAGTTTAAAAAGGCGTTCCAAAGGAACTTTATTGGCCAATACTCACAGTATGAGGTCATGGATGAGATAAGAAATAGGAATCAAGGCAAAGGAGAAACAATCTCGAATTACATAACCTGTCTGGGAGTCCTATTTAATAGGGGTCTTATAGGGAGGGATCGGACAAAGGCCTCGCGAAACCTGATTGGCTGGACACAGTTGTGCGAGAGAGAAAGATATATTAGATATATTTTGCTCTCTCGGCTGCTGTGATGCACACGTGAGATCGAGGTTAGACTCGATTTCTTATTGTAAAAACATTGAAATTTATTTTAATTTTGTTATTGTTTGTCAAGATAAATTAAATAAGTTTTGTTGCCACTGCTCTGATGTGCATGTGTAATTAAAATGACCCACGTTTTTCTTAATTTGTGCAATGTAAGAAATATATAAAATGTTAGTAAATTTTGTGATTGTTTATTCACACGGTTTACTTTATGGATCTTTATAATTTTAATTTTTTCAATTCAAAATTTGAAATGAGAGTTATCAGATGTGCAATTTCCTCTACGAGAAGCAAATTGTGGCTGGAAAATGGCAATTATAAATCAAAATTAGAAAACCTGATAAACTCAATATTTATTTTTGTCAGGTAAGTAAGTACTTAAAATTATTTTAAATACCTTACTTTATTAATTTATTTATTGAAAAGTAGTTGTGTTTAAGATTATTCATTCCAGATTGATCTAACATAAAAATTCAATTATGAAATAAAAAGCAAAAGAGTTTCTCAAAAATCAAAATTTTTATTGTGTAATCTATGCTTTTTTATTATCTTAAAACATTTTCAAATTGGATACTATCATTCATAAAAACTAACATTACTAAAATTAGTAAAGTTAAATAATTTTACAGATGCCTGTAAAAAATTAGTACTTACAAAACTGAGAAAACTTCTGAAAAAACTATTCAATGATCTTTATCATCACATTTGTTTGTTTATTTTTTACAACTAAGCTAAATTTTTATAGTATAATGATGAAAATTAAGATGTACAACACGTAAAGTAAAATTTTTAAATATAACTATTCCTATTTGACTGGCATCTAAAATCACAAAATATTTATATCAGTCTTACAATCTAGACTGTTTGGCCGATATAAATATCTTGCTAAAAGAAAAATTTGATATAAAAATTTCAACATATTTTTACCTGTTGTTTGATAAATTTTTTTTTTTTTTTTTTTAACTATACTAACGATAAATTTTGCTTTATTAAAAACTATATATAAATATTGGATTTTTGAAAACAATTTCAAACTTTTTTACTAGAAACTAAAAGTATATGCCTGGTTACAAATGAAACTATATGAGTTAAGTCTTGATAACTATTTTTAATTTGAAACAGTAGCAGTAACTGATATGAGAAGTAAGGAATGCAATTTTTATAGTCATGGGTTACACATAAAAAAAATTTTAAACAACTCAAAAATATGTCTGAAAATTTCTTCTAACTCTTAATTTCAAATATATACCTTAAACTTAAGACACAAATAAAATTTAATGTAATTTGCCAAATATTTTCATTTATTATTAAAAAATTACCACTCAAATAATTAAAGACGCAACAAAATATTTTTTTATATTCTGATTTTAGATTTACTATGATCATCTTTGATTTTGAGGTTTGTCAAAACAAAAAAAAAAATAATAAACAGATGATAATGATAAAATTACTTTTTATATAATAACCACTTTCAGTACATTTTTTATTAGCAAAAATGATGAAAATTTTAACCGCCATCCGTGGTGGTGTAAACATGATAAGATAAGTATAGCTATATATACAAGTAAAGCTATAGATATGGACACAACTGTGCGAGTGAGACAGGAATAAAATTAGAGAGAGATAGCCTTTGTCCGATCCCTCCCTATAAGATTCCTACTATTTAAATATTTAAAGCGCCCTCTGGAAGAAGACGAACAGATAGAGATAATAAGAAGAGGGTTGCAGCCTGAATACAAGTGGTACTTGGATAACAAAAGGGTAGACACGGTGGACGATTTGGAACATTGTGGAAGGAAATACGAAAGACAGAGAGAGGATTGTAACAGATTTGTAGGACCACCAACCAAAGACAAATGCCGGATACCTATAGCAGCATTTACGAGCACGAAAAGCAAAGTGGCTGCAGTAAATGAAGTTGCGGTGGTTAGTGGCGAGGAAAAGAAAGCGAAAAAGAAAAACAAAAAGAACAAAAACGTAGACAGCCCAATTTGAGGACAGGAAAACGAAGTAGCAGGTATTCAGGTGCAAAGTAACCAGTTGGGTTACCAACCAACGTCAACCATCAAAATAGCTGGCCGAACAACCAGTTTATCCAACAAAACGGAAATAGACAACAACAAATGAGGCCACCAAATCAACAACAACAATTACGACAACAACAAACTCAAGGTGAAGGAAGACCAATGGGCAACTGTCGTAATTGTGGAGGACCTGGTCATCGGATTTGGGAATGCCCAGATCTATGCTGCTATAAATGCAGACAGACTGGTCATTTTGCAAATAGTTGCCCATTGAATGCCCAGGCAACAAGTTGTCAAGTTTGTGATGCAAAGGGTGTTACAGTGAGAAACGGTGGAAATTGTTCAAAGTTGTTAGCCTTGCTGGGAAACGCCAAGGCGGGAGCGTCGGGTGGCCCAACACTCCCAAACAACAAACAGGGGCCACAACAACAGTAGACATCAGTAATGAAGTAGACGGAGAGAAGGAGGTGGACGTGGAACAACAGGTGGAAGAGATGTGGGAAGAAGATTGGACGGATGAGGAGGAAAGTGAGGAGGTAGAGGAGTTTAGGGAGACAGGAAGTCAGAGTGATGAGAGTGAAAAATGGGATGTTTGGAAAGTGGTGAATGATTTTAAAGCCAGGAAGACAGGAGCAATTCCTAAAAATAAGAGTGGGATAAAATGGAGTGAGGAAGAAATAACACCAATGCAGAAAGAAAGTAATCATGGTAATAAAGTAGCAGAAGCAGGAGTAACCGAAAGTGAAAGGACCTGTAAAAATGCCAAAGAAAATGTAGACGAGGGTGTAGACATGAGTATTGCCAGTAGAGTCACGAGGTCTGGAGTAACTACAAGTAAAAAGTTTTGTTAAAAGCCTACAGAAATCGTATACAGGGAGGTAAACGAAAGTATTAGCGACCGAGTAAACAAGACAAAAGTAACTACAGGTGAAAAAGCTGGTGAAATTAATGGTGAAATTGGCGTTGAGTGTGCGAGGGAGTGAATCCCTCGTAAATTATTTTTCTTACCTGGCAGTGTCAGAACACCTGGGAAACAATGAAATAATTAATTTGTTTGTTTACTTTCCCAGGTGATAACCATGCCACTTTCTCGCGCAGCAGAAGCCGACCACGTGGCGACGTCGGCTGAACGCTGCTGTTGCAGTAGCACGAGCACACGGCGCGCGCACGACACATACACACACACACACACACATGTTCACCACCCGGAAAGGCTCTCCCGATCCAGGGCGCGCACTTACACACACATACACCACACACGGGTTCCGATTCTCCGTCGGGGAGTTTTCGGCGACGGAGGAGGTGCGCGGCGCGTGTCGGCAGACGACGCAACTGCGTCGCCAAGCGCGTGCGCGCACGCTCACCACAGTAGACACGGGCGTGAGTGAGATTTTATTTTTTTTTTGTATTGTGTACGTTGCGCGAACAATGTGTGCGTATGGGGGAGAGCGAGAGAGAGAGTATGTGCGCGAGGAATAGGTTAACGCGGTGAGTGCCTCGTGTGCATTATTTTTATTCTTTATTTCGAATTTTCGCGCGTACTATGGGTGGCGTGGCGATCGCCACCGGAAGATTGTAGACGGGAGCGTGATTGGGTGTAGTGGCGTGAATGTGTCTGATTGGTGGACATATGACTGTTCCTCGAGTATGAATGAGACTTAATTAGATTAATTTGTGTTGATTGGCGGAGAGTGTTTGGAGGGGATGGTGAAGAAGGAAGTCGAGTCAGAGAGACGTGGGGAGCGTCACTCTGTTCTCAGTAGCCAAGGTGTGAGGTTGATTTTTTTGAGTGTGATTTAAATTTTTAAGTTTCTCTTGAGTAGACTTTTTCTAAGTTTCTTTTTCCTATTTTTCTTTAGTCGAGTTTGTAGACAACTTTTTTTTGTGTTTTCCTTTATTTTACAGCTAGGTACAAGAAGGAATCGAAGCTTGGGTTATTTCTTATACCGAGAGTTGGAAAAACAAAAGAGTAGCCATTTTGGGCATCAGAGAAATTTTTTGAAATTTTTGTAAACGTAAGGTTTTTTGTATTATTTCATTGAAAATTTTATAAAGCATGTTTTTCGGGAAATTTTGGGTATTGTACGCTGAATGAAAATTCTGTTTGGATATTATTAAAAGTTATATAAATTCGATCGAGATTTTCTTGGCGCGGCGTCGTTACCCGCCATTTTGTAGACTACTTTATAGTTTGTTTATTTCCTTTGTTCTCAAATTAAAATTTATTTTCTTGTAATTGTAGACTTGATTTTTTTGTTATTTTTTTTGTAGACAAGAATAAAAAATGAAATTAACCTAAATTTTCTTTATATAATTTATTTCATCTCTCTCTAGCTCACCAACCGTTCCCGGAGGTTTTCTCTCCGTGGAAACCCTGACCCCAGATTAAGGAGTGTTTCCCCGAATTATTTTTAGAAAGAATTTCCTTGTAACGGGAGGGCCCGGGAAACTCTCTTGATTATTTAAGGGAGGCCCTTTTCTTAGAAATACCCCGTTACAAGTGTAGACAACTGGATGAGGTGGAAAAGGTAGACGAGGGGAGGGAAGGTGATATAGAGGTTAATGAGGAAGAAATAGGACAGTTGATTGAAAGGTTGGCAAGTGGGGAGGATATAAGTGATGAGAAACTGACACAGATAAATTCTGCCATGCAGAAATTCGTGGAGGGGTGTAACTGTGCGAAGCCCAGTTGAGGAAGTAGACGATGAAGTAAGTGGTTTGGTGAGAGATAAAAGGTTTTTCTTCAAGATCTTGTTGGATGGGAAACCATTCCAAGCCTTACACGACATTGGTGCCACGGTGTCTATTGAGGGGAAGTCAGTACCCGAGCATTTTCAAGCTAAACTAAAACCTTGCGCTACAAGTCTCAAACAGGTGGGTAATGACTACCTCACAGTGTTGGGTCAGTTAGATCTGAAGGTAAATATAGATGGCAGGATAGAGAAAATTTCACCCAGAGCGGTGAAAGGTATCACCAATGACATCATCTTGGGCCAAGATTTCATTCAAGCCTTTGAGAATCGTTGTGATTACGCGGCTGGTACATGGAAGAGTGGTTCTAGTGGAATTTGTCACAAATTCACGAAGGCTGATGGAGAGAGTGGTGAAACTCTGATTGCAGAATATGCAGAGGTGAAGGAAACACCAGAAGAGAAACGGCGGATAGAAGATATAGCCAAGGAAATTTTGTCTCCACCGGAAGAATTGCAGGGTTTCACTACTATTACGCAACATCAGATAGAACTAACGGAAGGAACAGTGCCGGTACATCATGCTCGTCGTAGAATGTCATCAGCTATGGAAGAGACGGCGCCGTGAAGGAAGAAGAAGAAGAAGAAGAAGAAGAACAACCCCCGATGACACCTCACACTAGACGATTACGTCTCGGGGGGTCCTACCCTTCTCCCCGCTGCTCTCCAAATCGCGCCCCTCCCCCAGTGATCGTACTAGCCGTAAAGGCGACCCCGACGATCACGGACGGACAGCCCCGGGTTCCCGTGAGGCGGGGGGCCGCCAAACGTACCGTTCTAGGTTCAAATCCGGTCGCTCCTACGACCTCCGTGTCAGTTTCGACTACTATGGAGACCGCGGAGGTGACTAGGGCTCCTACTCGGACGGACGTCGACGGTCCAACCTCCCATGGATACCCTCCGGTTTATAATCGAGGCCTTCCAGCCAAGCTCGAGGGTCGATTGTTTGGGGGTCTGGCTGTTGTGGCCACAGACCCCCACATAGATCCACCCCCCAATTGTTGTTTCGGGTGCTGGTCCCTGAGCCACGAGACTCGCCACTGCCCCCGCTACCTCGTGAAGCCTTTCTGTGACAACTGCGGTCGCAGGGGTGTTCGAGTGGAGGAGTGCCCTCGTTGTAGTTCAGCGTACCGATTGCGCCTGCGTAATCGGGAACGCAACGAAGCGAGGGCGGTCCTCTCCGTCGAACAGTTTGTCCCGAGCCAGAAGAAGGACTCGGTGGGACACGCCAAGTCCTGTGACCGGGGTTGTCCCCGAGGGGGGCACACCGGGTTCGGGACCAGCGGTGGGAGGAACGGTCTCGGGAAAATGCGCCCGGGACAACGGTGGAAATGAGCTTGCGGAGGTCGTCGAGGTTCCGGTCGTTTCTTCTCCGGCCAACCTTGTTGAAGCTTCGGTCTGGCATCGCCTGGAGCCGATGAATTCGTTGGAGCCGAGAGTGCTGAGTGCCATGGAGATTTTACTCATGGTTTAACAGCTCCCGGACGATGTCAGACCCGAGGTTATTCCTCAGGTATGGCGGGAGAACGAGCGACTGAAACGTCGGCGACTCGAATAAAATTTTTTTTTGTGTAGACATTATATTATTTTTTTTTATTTTTTTTTTCTTTTATTTATTTATTTTTTTTTATTTTTTTTTCTTTCATTTTTTTATTTTTTTTTATTATTTTTGTTGGTATTATTTTTTTTTGTTGTGTAGACGACTGGACTGTAGACGAGTAGATTATTATGAGGAAAAATTGGGTAGACTGAGCAGTGAGTATACCACCAATTTTGTTGTTTGTGGTTTCCAGAGGTGACTGGACATTGCCAGGTGTTTTGTCAGGCGAAACATAACGGGTATGTTTCGGCTTGGCAGAGGGGAGTTGCGAGGGAGTAATTCCCTTGTAAATTATTTTTCTTACCTGGCAGTGTCAAGTCACCTGGGAAACAGTGAAATAATTAAGTTGTTTTGTTTATTTTTCCCAGGTGATAACCGTGCCGCGTTAACTCGCAGCAGCAGCCAACCACGTGGTGACGGTCGCCGTCGGGTGTACGCTGCTGCGGAAGCTTGAACACACGCCGCGCACACGGCACATACACTCACACATGTTCACCGTCCGGGAAAGCTCTCTCGACCCAGGACGTGCACGTACACGCGCACACACACACACACACACACACACACGCGCGCGCGCGCGCGCACGCACACGCACACACGCACACACACGCACGCACACACACACACGCACACACATACACTCACACACACGCACGCACGCGCGCGCACACACACACACGCGCACATACACACACACACATACACACACACACACGCGCGCGCGCACGCACACACACACACACTTACACACTTACACACACGCACACACACACACACACATACATACACACACACATACACACACACACGCGCGCGCGCGCACATACACACACACAACCACACACACACACACAACCGCACACACACACACACACAACCGCGCACACACACACACACACACACACACACACACACACACACACACACACACACACACACACACACACACACGCGCGCGCGCGCGCGCACACACACGCTCGCACGCACGCACGCACGCGCACACACACACGCACACACACACTTACACACACACACACGCGCGCGCGCGCACATACACACACACACGCGCGCGCGCGCGCGCGCACGCACATACACACACACACACGGGGCGATTTCAAAAGACTAAGAATAAATCTATTGAGCTGACTGAGTGTGTTTGAGCATGTTTTATTTTTGAATAGAATAAGTTTGTGAGGAATATTTTGTTTTATTATGTTACAGGTTAGTGGAAGCACGAGTTCGAGGTTTACACTTGCTAAGTAGATCGTCGAGGTACAACGAGGAACATTTAAAGATTAAAATTGAAAAAGGAAGACTCTGTTTTTGTGTGATTGAATCGGTGTGATTTATGGAATTTGTTTGATTTGATATATTTCAGCTTGAATAACTTCAAACATTTAATTTTATATAATATTGTAGAGTTTCAAAAGAGTAATTTTTAAATCTAGCCAGTTCTATTTAATATTTTCTAAATTGAGGTTGACGGAATATATTTTGTTGAAAAGTAAATCGAGGGAGTGTTGGTGGTAGATTCATTATCCAGCACCATCAGAAGCTCAAAGCTGCAGCAGTAGCGAGGTTCATTGTGTCTGCACAATAGGTGCTTCTGCACTCCCTCCCGCCGGGCAACTAGTTGATTCATAATTGCCACTGCGTGCGTTACCATGTATAATTAGCTTTCGAGGATTAATTAATAAAAAGAGTTTTGAGAGTTACCAAGTAACTTATTAGTTTTCATTGTGTTCACCCTGTACCTTCCCGTCCTTATTACTCAGCTGTCTACATCTATCATTACTAATTTTACCAGAATTTACAGTCTTTTTATCTGAAAAAAATCGTAAACTGACCAGGTGATCACATGATCTCATAAGAGCACGTGCTTAATGACGATCATTTCAATTCACAATAAGTTTTAAAAACAGCCGGCGTGTTGCATTCTTCTTTACACGAATTGATTCTACAACTCATAAAGAACATATATTACAATTCTTAAATAAATATATTATATCTTTTTAAACCAAAGTTACATAAGCCTTCTTGAGTTATCAGGTTGTATGCTTAAGGATGATACTGCATTTATATATCTATAGATGAAAAATTGAATTCCAACTTTAAGACTCCAGATCATACAGTTATGTACAGAAAGAGCTGAAAATTTTTTCCTGTAAGAAAAAATTTACCTTCCCGAATTTACTATTGAGAAAATTGAGTTCGAAGTTTTTGAGGTTAAACACAGAGGTATATATGCTGCCCGTGCATAAGATCATCGAACTTTCAACTCACTTTTTTCTGTAATAAGTTCGGGAAGGTATATTTTTTTTTGCCGGAAAAGATTCAGTCAGTAATTCTTAATGTAACTAAAATTGTTTCAAGTCTGAAAGTTGGATTTTGATTTGATTTGAATTCTTACCATTTAAAATACATTGGTGAAGTTTTTGGACTCACGTAGTCATGCAGTATCATCCTTAATGTGTAAGAGCTCGATGAATTCTGATATTGGGTTGTTAGCTTGGAATATAACCCTACCCCTAAAATCCAGCTGAAAATTCAGCCGTCATATTGGAATCGTAATCCAGCTCGATAGCCAGCTGAGAATCCAGCTGAATTAAAAAAAAAAAAAAAAATTTCGTTTATCTCCCTATATTATATTTCTGTTTTTTTTTTCTTCCTCAAAATTCGATCCTCCTAATTCGATCCTCATATTTTGTAATTATTATAAAAACACCGTAAAAACCCCGTACTGATAACTAAATATGATGATCCTCAAAATTTGAATTTTTAAGAAATGAAGATTCTTTATTAAATTGCAAATTTTTCGGTTTACCAGAACCATGTTTAGATGATTTGAAAAACAATTTCCAAAATTATGATAGTGTAAATGACATTCATGAAAAATATACTCAATTATTTACAAAATTGAATGATGATCAAAAATCGATTTTTAATCTAACAGCTAAAAATTCCAATGGTATGTACTTCATAGATGGTCCAGGAGGCACTGGAAAAACTTTCCTTTATAAAACTTTAATTTATTATTTTATGTCGAAAAATAAAAATGTTTTATCTATGGCGTGGGCCTGAATAGCTTCAATCCTATTACCAAAAGGTATGACAAGTTTTTGAATTACTGTTAATTTTAGATAATGTTGAAACTTCATCTTGTAAAAATGAATCGGACAAAAAAATTACGCAAATGTGATTTCACCGTCTGGGATTTATGATTCCAAAAAAGCATTGGATATCATAGCTATAGGACTTGACAAGACATTTCTAGAAATCAATTAGGTAGAGGCGTGAGACTGTCCGAGACAAATCGTAGATTTTTTATATCTTTTGGCGTGTATATACATATACCTCTGTATAAGGAGGCTCTTTACGTCCGCTCGTGCGTCCGTGCGTCGGCATCCTGAAGTATAAGTATACAAAGTGCTGCTGCATCGCTGTGTAAGTCCGTTGTCACAAGCCTGCTGTGATTGGCTTAACCCACGCTTCCACGGAGAGACTTTGAGCTCGGTTGAGTCACGACCGCACTCTTGATTCGGCTCAGCCATGCCGTGGCGGCGCTCGTCTCCTTTCGGTTCAGCCTGAAAAAAAATTTTCGTTTATATTAAATAAATAAAGTTATCTAACAACACAAAAAAGTAAATAAGTACATTTGCTCTCTGACACACGTGTGATCGCGCCAAGCGCCGAGATTAGAGTAATGCTGATCGGTAGATCTCGTCATCACCTGACTTACCGATCCGCATCTGCGTTCCATAACAGTTAGCGCCGAATTCGAATTTAATCAACGCGCTAGCTGTTACAGTACAAGGATATGAGTATGCACGTGAGTAGGTACAGTAGTGGTCATAGAGTTACAAGGGTATGTACACGAGTTTAGCAAACATAAAAACAAAGATATGCACAAGAGTAAATACAAGGATAACTACAAAAGCACAAAACAATAGTAACTACGAGGGTAGCCACAATTGTAAACATAATAGTAAGCACTAGCATATAATTCTGGGGGGTTGGCGAGCGAAGCGAGCAGACGGGTACCCCCCCTAGTACACACACACACACGGGGGGGGGGGTACCTCCCTTAAACCTTGATAACTACTCTTGTTAGTACATTGTACCTACTACCGAACCTGGACTTGTCATTACGTTTGTAACTTTAAACCTACACTTATATGTACATTTTTGCTTAATATTGTTCCTATCTCTTTCACATGAATCTACTTGCTTCAATTTTGGTGTTTGCTGATGTTTTTTCTTTCTTCATACACTTTTGCCCACACAGTTCTTTAACTTTTTTGACTAATATTTCCTATATCCTTTTACATTTATCATCAATATTTTTTCTACCTAGGCTTCTCCCAATTAACCTATCCTGATTAATATCGAAGTTTACCTTACGACACCAGTTTCCAGCCATGTGCAGCCTCTTTTACTTTGTTATCTCCCTACATTATATTTCTGTTTTTTTTTTCTTCCTCAAAATTCGATCCTCACATTTTGAAATTATTATGAAAACACCGTAAAAACACTGTACTGATAACTAATTATGATGATCCTCAAAATTCGATCCTCAGAATTCGATCCTCACCTTTCAAATTCGATCCTCACTATGAACTCCTCAATTCAGTCCTCGAAATTCGATCCTCAGAGTTCAATCCTCAAAATTTTTTTGTATATAAATTAAATCAATTTTATTTTAGTATGTAAAGTGTAGGGTAGTAAACCATATAGAGAAGCAGCAGTAGTAATGGGATTGATATAACATAATAAAAATTTTTTGAAATTTTCATTGAAACTACAAATTACCTCACACCTAAAAAATTAAGAGAATTTTTTTGTTTGCTTTTAATGTCCGAAAAAATTCCCGGTCGGATAAGTATACAAAAACTTTTACAGAATATTTTAAGGAGAATAAGGAAAATAGCGGTTTGAATGGAATACTAGTATATTATTCCCGCAGGCGAGATGGTTCGATTTGGCCTCCGAGAGGTTTGCGACCCGAGCCGAAGGCGAGGGTTGCAACGAGGAGGCTAAATCGAACCCTCGAGCCTAAGGGAAATATACTATTTTTCGTCCTTCTAACCGAAAACAAGGGGCGAAGTTCTGATTTTGAGGTTAGAGGGACGAAATGAATTTTTAAGAAATGAAGATTCTTTATTAAATTGCAAATTTTTTGGTTTACCAGAACCATGTTTAGATGATTTGAAAAACAATTTCCAAAATTATGATAGTTTAAATGAAATTCATGAAAAATATACTCAATTATTTACAAAATTGAATGATGATCAAAAATCGATTTTTAATCTAACAGCTAAAAATTCCAATGGTATGTACTTCATAGATGGTCCAGGAGGCACTGTAAAAACTTTCCTTTATAAAACTTTAATTTATTATTTTATGTCAAAAAATAAAAATGTTTTATCTATGGCGTGGGCCTGTATAGCTTCAATTCTATTACCAAAAGGTATGACAAGTTTTTGAATTACTGTTAATTTTAGATAATGTCGAAACTTCATTTTGTAAAAATGAATCGGACAAAAAAATTACGCAAATGTGATTTTACCGTCTGGGATCTATGATTCCAAAAAAAACATTGGATATCATAGCTATAGGACTTGACAAGACATTTCTAGAAATCAATTACCTTTTGAAGGTAAATTTATAATTTTAGGGGTGATTTTAGACAAATTTTTCCAGTAGTAAAAAGAGGTATTGAAAAAATTGTTGTGGAAGATAATATTAAATTTAGTAAATTATGGAATGGTTTCAAAAAATTAAAATTAACTAAAAATATTAGATGTAAAGATGAAAAATTTTCTAAATTATTATTAAAGATTGGCGAAGGTTTTCAATTTTCAAATTCCAAAAAATGAAAAATTAAAGATTTGTGTCATTCAATTTTTGAGATAAAAATGAAAATCGTTAATTGAATGAAGTTATTTTAGCTCTTAAAAATGAAAACGTACAAATGTTGAATAATGAAATCTTAAATATATTAAATGGTCAATCTAAACAATATTATAGTGTAAACAAGACTATACATAAAGGAGATTATTACTGTCGATAAAAGTGGGAAAATTGTGTTCATTCTAAAATTACTTTGAGTACAAATGAAAATTCAAGTTATCTGTTTATTTTATATAGAAAACAATTCCCCTTAGTTTTAGCTTTTGCAATCACAGTTCATAAGTCACAAGCGCAAAGTTTTGATAGAGTTGGCATATATACAAAAACTAAACTTTTTTCACACGGACAATTATATGTATCGTTAGATTTTTTAGATAGTAGGAGACAATGAGGGATAGTGTCAAAAGCCTTTAGGTGCTTTCACAGTGGCAATTCCAAGCCAAGGCTTATAAAATTTGCCCAAAGACGCGATAGCCAATCGAAATGCCTAATAAATTTAACAAGGGGACTTGAATACCTCATTTTATGGGGTGAGTATTATACGATTGCCTAAAAAACGAACGAAAGTACTTATAAGATTAATACAAAAGTAATGCAATCCAAAAGTTAATTATCTAAAACTGCTTGTATAAAAGTCGCGTTTTACTATCCTTTATGCTCCTTGACCACAGGAAGCATCGCGCGTGCAAGCTTTTTACAAGTGCTAAGTCTGCGTAGACTTTGCTAAATTTGAAAAAAGCTTCGAAGAATCGCGATAAGAATTAAGGATCTGACATGAAGAATGAACAATTTTTTATATGCTCCAACACTCAAAACATTAAGATCTTTGTTTTTTTTTCTTTGAACTGAATAACAAACATATTTTTTTTAGCAAGAAGGAGAACAAATTTTTTTTAAATAATTGATTGACTAACAAGTACCGTAGACAAGCTTTAAATCGAAGCTAGGGTTATAAATCGAAAGGTTTTCAAAAAGGTAAAAGATGTAAAAAATCTACGACTTTTCTCGGACAGTCTCAGCTCGAAAATTGCAACATGCTCATTCGTCCTAAAGCCGATCACAGAAACTTTGCGTTTGCGTGTGCGACGCCAGCGCAGGTAGGGGCGTGAGACTGCCCGAGAAAAATCGTAGATTTTTTATATCTTTTGGCGGGTATATACATATACCTCGGTATAAGTCTACGCAGACTTAGCACTTGTAAAAAGCTTGCACGCGCGATGCTTCCTGTGGTCAAGGAGCATAAAGGATAGTAAAATGCGACTTTTATACAAGCAGTTTTAGATAATTAACTTTTGGATTGCATTACTTTTGTATTAATCTTATAAGTACTTTCGTTCGTTTTTTAGGCAATCGTATAATACTCACCCCATAAAATGAGGTATTCAAGTCCCCTTGTTAAATTTATTAGGCATTTCGATTGGCTATCGCGTCTTTGGGCAAATTTTATAAGCCTTGGCTTGGAATTGCCACTGTGAAAGCACCTAAAGGCTTTTGACACTATCCCTCATTGTCTCCTACTATCTAAAAAATCTAACGATACATATAATTGTCCGTGTGAAAAAAGTTTAGTTTTTGTATGTATGCCAACTCTATCAAAACTTTGCGCTTGTGACTTATGAACTGTGATTGCAAAAGCTAAAACTAAGGGGAATTGTTTTCTATATAAAATAAACAGATAACTTGAATTTTCATTTGTACTCAAAGTAATTTTAGAATGAACACAATTTTCCCACTTTTATCGACAGTAATAATCTCCTTTATGTATAGTCTTGTTTACACTATAATATTGTTTAGATTGACCATTTAATATATTTAAGATTTCATTATTCAACATTTGTACGTTTTCATTTTTAAGAGCTAAAATAACTTCATTCAATTAACGATTTTCATTTTTATCTCAAAAATTGAATGACACAAATCTTTAATTTTTCATTTTTTGGAATTTGAAAATTGAAAACCTTCGCCAATCTTTAATAATAATTTAGAAAATTTTTCATCTTTACATCTAATATTTTTAGTTAATTTTAATTTTTTGAAACCATTCCATAATTTACTAAATTTAATATTATCTTCAACAACAATTTTTTCAATACCTCTTTTTACTACTGGAAAAATTTGTCTAAAATCACCCCTAAAATTATAAATTTACCTTCAAAAGGTAATTGATTTCTAGAAATGTCTTGTCAAGTCCTATAGCTATGATATCCAATGTTTTTTTTGGAATCATAGATCCCAGACGGTAAAATCACATTTGCGTAATTTTTTTGTCCGATTCATTTTTACAAAATGAAGTTTCGACATTATCTAAAATTAACAGTAATTCAAAAACTTGTCATACCTTTTGGTAATAGAATTGAAGCTATACAGGCCCACGCCATAGATAAAACATTTTTATTTTTTGACATAAAATAATAAATTAAAGTTTTATAAAGGAAAGTTTTTACAGTGCCTCCTGGACCATCTATGAAGTACATACCATTGGAATTTTTAGCTGTTAGATTAAAAATCGATTTTTGATCATCATTCAATTTTGTAAATAATTGAGTATATTTTTCATGAATTTCATTTAAACTATCATAATTTTGGAAATTGTTTTTCAAATCATCTAAACATGGTTCTGGTAAACCAAAAAATTTGCAATTTAATAAAGAATCTTCATTTCTTAAAAATTCATTTCGTCCCTCTAACCTCAAAATCAGAACTTCGCCCCTTGTTTTCGGTTAGAAGGACGAAAAATAGTATATTTCCCTTAGGCTCGAGGGTTCGATTTAGCCTCCTCGTTGCAACCCTCGCCTTCGGCTCGGGTCGCAAACCTCTCGGAGGCCAAATCGAACCATCTCGCCTGCGGGAATAATATACTAGTATTCCATTCAAACCGCTATTTTCCTTATTCTCCTTAAAATATTCTGTAAAAGTTTTTGTATACTTATCCGAAATTCAACAACCAGAAATTTTTTCGGACATTAAAAGCAAACAAAAAAATTCTCTTAATTTTTTAGGTGTGAGGTAATTTGTAGCTTCAATGAAAATTTCAAAAAATTTTTATTATGTTATATCAATCCCATTACTACTGCTGCTTCTCTATATGGTTTACTACCCTACACTTTACATACTAAAATAAAATTGATTTAATTTATATACAAAAAAATTTTGAGGATTGAACTCTGAGGATCGAATTTCGAGGACTGAATTGAGGAGTTCATAGTGAGGATCGAATTTGAAAGGTGAGGATTGAGTTCTGAGGATCGAATTTTGAGGATCATCATATTTAGTTATCAGTACAGTGTTTTTACGGTGATTTCATAATAATTTCAAAATGTGAGGATCGAATTTTGAGGAAGAAAAAAAAAAACAGAAATATAATGTAGGGAGATAACAAAGTAAAAGAGGCTGCACATGGCTGGAAACTGGTGTCGTAAGGTAAACTTCGATATTAATCAGGATAGGTTAATTGGGAGAAGCCTAGGTAGAAAAAATATTGATGATAAATGTAAAAGGATATAGGAAATATTAGTCAAAAAAGTTAAAGAACTGTGTGGGCAAAAGTGTATGAAGAAAGAAAAAACATCAGCAAACACCAAAATTGAAGCAAGTAGATTAATGTGAAAGAGATAGGAACAATATTAAGCAAAAATGTACATATAAGTGTAGGTTTAAAGTTACAAACGTAATGACAAGTCCAGGTTCGGTAGTAGGTACAATGTACTAACAAGAGTAGTTATCAAGGTTTAAGGGAGGTACCCCCCCCCCCCCCGTGTGTGTGTGTACTAGGGGGGGGGGGGTACCCGTCTGCTCGCTTCGCTCGCCAACCCCCCAGAATTATATGCTAGTGCTTACTATTATGTTTACAATTGTGGCTACCCTCGTAGTTACTATTGTTTTGTGCTTTTGTAGTTATCCTTGTATTTACTCTTGTGCATATCTTTGTTTTTATGTTTGCTAAACTCGTGTACATACCCTTGTAACTCTATGACCACTACTGTACCTACTCACGTGCATACTCATATCCTTGTACTGTAACAGCTAGCGCGTTGATTAAATTCGAATTCGGCGCTAACTGTTATGGAACGCAGATGCGGATCGGTAAGTCAGGTGATGACGAGATCTACCAATCAGCATTACTCTAATCTCGGCGCTTGGCGCGATCACACGTGTGTCAGAGAGCAAATGTACTTATTTACTTTTTTGTGTTGTTAGATAACTTTATTGAGGTTTTGTTAGATAAAGTTATCAGTGAGAAGTTGTGTAGATTTTCCTGTGATCCAGTTGTCATTGAATCGGAGCGGGGAAGGCGAACATCTCACGGAAAGTCAGCGTGCGGCCTGGGAAGGCATTGTCGTCTTGTGTGAAGCCAATCGGGCTGGTAGTAATTATCATTATTATTGTTTAATCAAGCGAAGGTGCACCTGCTAGAAAAGTAAGTCCGCGTAGCGGTCAATCATTGAGTATTTGTTCGTGTGATAGTTAGAGTCGGAGTGTGTGTGTGAAGTACAGTAAGTACTTAGATTTTGTATCGGAGTTAGTCCACGCCTTTGTTCTTTTGGCGCGCTGCAGCAAGCAGACGAGCGCGAGTGAGTGTGTGTGCGTCAGTGTGTTGATAGCGACCACAACACAGACGACGAACTTTATTTTTGTAGAATCAATTTTCGTCGACTTAAGATTTCGAGTCATTCGGGTTGGATTGTTTGTAAACAATCAGATAGAATTAATTTGGAATATTATGTAATTTTTTGATTCATTTATTTTTATTGTTAATTAAAATGATTAAAATTTACATTTTATCATTAATTTAATCAACCCGTGTTCCTGCGATCGGTCCTCGTAAACTCACGCCACTACCGACGAAGGAGAGCAGCCGCGCCGCGTAATAAAAAACATTAGTTCGCGTACGCGTCTTCCCCCCAATTTTCAGGATTGAAGAAAAATCGACGGATTGTCGTGTGCACAGAAAGTGCATTTTGTCAGCAGGTCGGAGAAGTGCGGACGACGATCGCCGCGGGTTCTCGTGATCAATCACGATCCTCCGAGGAATTAAATTCCTTAATTCGAGCCCTGTGACAGTACTTAGCCTAGTAGTAAAAATCCTTTTTCGGCAGATTTTAAGCAATTTTTTGCGAATTTCGTCAAGAGGTTGGCGTTAAAACTAATGCACCGATTTTTATAAAACTTTGAATGGGAGAATGAGAGAACAGAGATGTATAAATTCTGGTAGTTTAACTGTTGTTCTTATACTTGTTCATACTGTTGAACCTTATATAGATGCACTGGTTTCTTTCCTTATAACTTCCTTTTTTTCTACGTAAAGTTCTAATCCTGAACCTACCCACGTGCTTAATTTTGTGTCTACTCCTGCGCATACTCTTGCACCTACTCTCTTCTTCGCCCTTGTGTATATCCGTTTACCTAGCCTTATTTCTACTACTGTGTACTCTACTACTTTTTTCTTTTTTTTAACAAAACTAAAATTATAAGAACTACAAGTGTTTACATTTTTTTTTTTTTTTAATTTTTCAATATATATAGATATACTTTTAATGGAATTTCGGGTTCATGACGTCATCAACCCGTAGTTTTAAAAACTTTTCTTAATATTCTTCTTGCTCAATTTTGATTTAAAAATTCTAAAAAAAAATGTTAAAATTCATAACAATCGAGTACTTAAAAAAAAATATATTTTTAAAGTACTGGTTGTCAACCCTATTTCTACATTATGATTTATAAATTATACCCCCCCCCTTTTTTTTTTTTTTTTTTTTTCTTTCACTACTATTATTATCATTATAATTTTTATTTTTATATATTTTATTTATTTATTTTTTGTTTCTTTTCAGTTTGAGCTGTGGATCCAGAAGCGTAAACTACGCAAGGCACTAGCCGAGCGACGAGCCGCCGGCCTCCCGGTGTCTCCCGAGATCACCGAGCAGTACCGGAGTAAAATTTGGCGTTAGCGCCTATTTCATCGGAGGATGAGAATTCCCGTTAACGTAAGTTTTTTTTTTGTTAAAAATATCTTCCTTCCTGTTTTTTTTTGATTTTATATGAATAGTTTTCCCCCCCTTTTTTTGTTTTCAGTTTGACCGGTGGCGTGCCGTTCGCGAGTGGCGGAAGAGTGAGCGAATACTTAACCTCCATTATTGGTGTGGCCGCTACTCGGGGGATTTTCTTGGGTGTATCCCCCTGTTATTCGAAAGATTTTCATTAAATAATTAATTTTGGTGTAAAAAAAAAATATGTACCATTTTTTTCTTTTTTTTTTTTTATAATAAAAATTCAATTCAAATACAATTTTCTTTTGTATTTATTTTCAAAACCTTATCTCAAAAAAATTTTTTTTTTATATTTATTTAATTTTTTTTTTTTCTTTTTTGATTTAATGTTTAAAGGTTCTGAATTTTACGTTCTCTATTAATCATATTCCTTTCTTTGATAAACTAAAAAAAAAATTTTTTTTTTTTTAGATCTCAATTTTTCACGTACTAGTCTCAATCGGCACGCAAGCGTGCTCAATTTTTAATCTTGTAATTAAATAAACGATAATTTTTACCTTCGTTTTCAAAAAAAATGAAGTTAAATAAAATTTTTAACTCTTAATTCATTACTTATCGTTTGCAACCTGCAACTAAGTTCAGTTCGATATTTTTGTGGTTATGGCTTAAAAAGTTGTTTTTTTTTGTTTTTTTTTTTTTTGAAAATAAAGATTCTCATTTTATCATATAGAATTTGACAAAGAAATTTAGTTCATTTATTGAAACAAAATTGTTCAAAAATTATTGCAAAAATTCTTAATAATTTTAATTTGGTCAGGTGATACTTGATGCAGATCTATAGCAATTATTAAATGGTTAATAAAAATAAAACAACGTTTTAATTTTATGTGATCTACACAATTTATTTAAAATGGTAACATGTTTCGACGACTAAGCGTCTTTATCAAACCGAGTACAATATAATACTAAAGCTAAAGTGAGTGTACAGAGTGTTTAAGTATAGCGATAGTAAACAGTCAGGGTAGAATACGAACGGTCAATCAACTCAAGTTTAGGAGTGGGGAGTCATTTAAATCTAACTTATCATTCAATAAAACGTTCCTGTGTTTTAGTCTGTTTATTTCTAAAGATTCTAACGAATCTAGTAATTTACTTTTTCCTTGAATGTGTAAAATTTCAAATTTTTCATTAAATTTATGTCCAGAACTCTTAAGATGTTTTGCGTAATTAGATTTCATTATCCTAGCTTTTCCATCATTTCTGATTTTATTGCGGTTTTTGTAATCAGCTTCATGTTCAGATATTCTTTCAATAAATTTCCTACCAGTCTGTCCTATGTATACTTTGTCACATGAGCCATAAGACAACTTATAAACACCTTGTTTATTATATATGCTATCCTTAGATTTATTGTTCTTTATGAAACTGCCTAACTTATTTGTTGTTTTGTAAGATACACAGATGTTTTTATCTAATTTCTGGATAATATTCTTAATTTTATTTGATAAATTGCCTAAGTAACTAAAAGATAAATAATTTTTCTTTCTTAGATCATTTTGTGGGTAAATTTTGTTAAAGAACATTTTCTCCCGTTTTTTTACTTATTAAATTATCTATCAATTCAGAAGAGTAACCGTTATTAACAGCCATCTGTTTTATGAAATTCAATTCTTTATAATAGTTCATTCTAGACAAAGGAACTGAGAGTAATCTGTGAATGTAGCAATGAAAAGATGCAAGTTTATGGGGGTACGGGTGGAAAGAAAAATTATTTATGACAGTATCAGTTTGTGTCTTTTTGTGATAGATGCCAAAACAAAATTCATCGTAATTTGTATTAAGATTACTGTTCTTAGTTATCGTCAGGTCCAAAAATTTCAAAGTTTTTTCTGTCTCAATTTCTATTGTGAATTCAATATCATCATGCACAGTGTTAATAAATTCAAAAAAATTTATATTTTATATATTAATAAAAATTCTTAATAACAAAATTTTCAATATTTCAACTTAAACGCAATTCAAATTTTGAATTTAACGTTCTTAACCAATCAAATCAATTATAAAACGAAGACATTCGAACTTGCTTCATAATTATAAAGAGGGATAGTTTTCAATTACAGTTTGATTTAGCATTAAATTAAATTTAAAGATTGAGATCTAAATTCTATATCTCGCTTAAAAATATCTTACTATTAGTATTATCTTTCTATTTATTTATTTAATTTTTATTATTTATTTTTTTTTTGTAACACTATTTTACGCGACGAAAGCTATTGTATAATTTTTTATTTTAGTTCTACAAATCGGACATATGTTTTCAATGTTGTAATCTATCGCGACTTCGTCTTCTATTTCTTCTACTGTTGGTTCTGTAACCTTTGCGTGGACATCTGTCTCTTCGTTTGTAGGCCCAGTGTAACTCATAGCACTGCCGACTAGATCATCTACATAAAAAAAGGTAATGCTACAAAAGGTGCTAATTCCTGCTCTAATTCCATTTGTCTTTCCGGATTATTAATGGCACTTTCTCCTTCATGGATACTGGCTTGTGGTGATTGAGGTTCTTCTGTAGGATTCCCCTCTAAGGTTATTTTATATTTTATCTCGATCACTGTGTCTGGTGATCTTATTATGCCCGCTGAGTGTAAAAATGCCCCTATCTCTAACCTGTCGTGACCTCCAAACCAAACTTTTTCAAGTTCGCTAAGGCATCCTTGGCAAACTATTAATTCACCATCGTCCTCTTTTATTTTCGTAACCTGTTCGAATTCTCCCCTGCGTTGTAAAACGCAGCGGGAACATAGTATCTCCTCGTTTGCTGACTTAAAGTAGACTTGTTTAGCGAAAGATCTCATGTTTAAATCTCGGTTTACTATAACACCTTTTGTCTTTCAGAAGTACTTTTATTTTGATTGTTATGTTAAATTCTAATTTTTTTTCAAGGGTTTTATTTATTTTATTTTATTTGTTTTATTTACTCATTATTATTATGATTATTATTAGCTTTCTTTTGTACTTAACAATAGATTATAAACTAAATTATAAATTATAAATTATAAACGATCTTAAAATTAAAAAGTTCCTTGTCTCTTCCTGCTGCGCTATTATCTTCTCAAGGAGTGTTTGCCTCAGGATATCTTCTTGCAAGTCTCTGCGTTTAAAAAAATTTTTTTTTTCTTACTTGTTTATTTTTAATTATTATTAATACTACTATATTTTTCTTACATGCTTTTCCCGAAATTCAATTTTACATAAAGTTTCACATGCTTAACCTTTAACCTTACATATCAACTTATAATAAATTCCTTTCTTAACTATAACATTATAATTGCTAAAAATTTTTTATTTTATAATTGCATTCTCCTACGAGCCAATCACCAAAACAAATATTAATCTCGAATTTGTTAAAATTCTACGACTATTTTTGTTGCATAATGTCTAACTTCGGTCGTTGAGTTAAAGCGTAAGCTATTCACTCGCATTTTTGTTTTTCTCAGGATTTCCCGCTGAGTCTTTTTCTACGTCTTTCTCTTTCCCCTGTTCTTTCATATTTCTTCCCATGTAAACGAAAAGTTGAGTCACCGAGCTAAACAAAGCGCCTAACAGTTTAAAGCTCACTCCGAAAATTAAGAATAATGTATGTCCTCTTATGATGGTGTCAACCATCATTTTAATAAGTTTAAACGTTTCCCAGTGTTAAAAGATGGCTACTCATTTTATTCCAAGTCTTTTCTACCAATGATTCTAGTGTGTCATTGTCGAAAAACCCCTCGATTGATAACCCCTGATCTGTCACCTTTGCTCCCGAAAAACCCCTTAGAACGTTTGACACAATCGCCTTTTTTTCTAAACTCATCATGATGTGATTTCTTAAACGTTTTGAATCTTTCTGGTTGTAAATACCTCCCGTTGCGAGGGTTTTAGCATCTGTATAATTCTAAAAAGGTTTTGTTATGGGTTGAAGGACCTTCGGCTCGCCTGTGAACGGACTCGATTTGGCTAATTTTACCCACGTATCTCCTACCTTATACATAGGTGGTAATTTCTGATTACAGTCAATCCTTGTACCTTTCTCTAATAGTATTTTTGTTCGTGGTGCTAGAAAGAATTCATCCTTACCCCGAAAAACAGGTAACTGCTCGTAGCACTGATCTAAAGTAGGTCTCAACTCTACCTCTACCTTTGCACATTTCATGGTATAAATAATTTCCCCCACCGTCAAACTTAAAATCCCTGGCTCGTTCATTAGTTTATAACCAAAGTCGTCTGGTGAAATTGATGCGATTGATAAAGCGTTATTCAGTACTTTTCTTTCAAGCTCACATTCCCGTTTTAAAATGTCGTAATACAAATTATTAATTTAGGTTTTTATGTGTTTTTCTACGTATACAAATTTGGAATTTATATACGCAAAAAGATCTAGATTCGAGGTGGCTATACCAGTATTAAATATGTTTTCTTCGTCTTCCTGTTCTTGTAAAAAGAACAGTCTCGGATGTTCAGTGCGTATTAATTTATAACCACACGTGTTTAGGTAACCTGTCTTCCAGAACGCAAAAGTATAATCTTCCGACTCTACGCTGTATAACACTTTGTTTTTTTCCGCTTCGTGAGCGATTTGCACCTTTCCGTCATATAGCACTGAATATTTTTTTTAATCCACACGTGTCTGGTGGTAACATATCCCAAAAAGCCATGCTACCGTCGTAATCTGTGCAAGTCGTCATAGTTAAGGGGCATGTTAAACCCGATTGTAATCTGATTTTATTAGTTTCGATATGGACATCCGCATAATAGTCTTTCAAAATTATTTCTGCCCAACCTTGAACCACGACATCCTCCCAAGATCCCCATTTATCCGTAAATCTGCCACCCTTACAGTGACCCGATACACCGGTACTTCCCGCAAATTTAACTGGTGTGTTTGTAGTGCCGTTTCGCTTTATTCCCGTAATTTTTGTTATACCAAGTGTATATTCCCCCGTCATTTGAATATTTGCACACTCTTCGCGCGTTAAATCTTTATAGTACGTAATTTCCCCGTTCTGTACCCTTGAACTGTAAGATGCTATGTTTCCGCAGACCGTGATTTCGCGATTTACACGAACTGAGCAAATGAGTACCCTAGTTGAACTAAATTCATTTAATTGTAATAATTAAACATGCTTGTTTGTGACGTTTAATACAGGCGGCTGTATGTCGCAATCCCCCACTTCTACCAAGGAAATAGCCGTAATGTTTGTTAAGTCTCCCGTGCAATCGAACCCGTAAATTGCTACAGAAATTTTGACGAGATTTAATATTGCGAAAATACCGATAAATTTCTGTACCGCCATCTGAAAAATAAAATCATATTCTTTATAAAAACCGAACTACAGCCCTTTTGGGACTATCTTCAATTACTCCCCCCCTCTCGATACGTTCCGAATTAATTTCGAGTTCAACCTCGTTTGGTGTATCTTTTACTACAATGACTAATATTCCCAAAAATATAAGAACGCCAGCTGAGATTAATATTACTATCCCACAAATAATTTGTATTCTAAGTCTAGATTCTTCAAAATCTTCTTTCAGTTTGTCGTGAGCTCCGTAAATTTCGCTTTCTCTTACGGCCGTCCAAAAGGAGTTATGATTATGTGAGCTTTCTAACGTTTCATAAAACTTTCTTTCTAGCGCTTTATTTACTTGAGCCAAGTGATAATATTCATCAAGGTATAGACGAGCTATATTAGATTCCTCCATTTTGCTTAGTTTTAATAATGATTTAGTCTTATCAATAACTGCCGAAGTTTCCCACCAAACGTCACTCTCGCTTTCAAAAACAACCCTTCTTATTTCCTTTTGCGTTACTTCTCTCCCTAGACGCCTCCTAGTTTCTTCCCTGGTAATAGTTACCTTTGATTTGTTAAAGTAATTAATTACGGTTTCATGTTTACTCAAAATATCATCGTAATTTCTTATAATTTCGTCGAATTTTTCAAAAACAGTTTTATTTTGGTCATTGCTCATAGGTGGTATGCAAGTTTTTAACTTAATTAAATCTTCACGCGCCTCTTTAATATAATATTGTCCTATATCAAAATCAAAAATTAATCTTATAACACAAAAATCTTCCGCGAAGCGAATTTCAGGTAACTCTGTAAATATTAATCCAGGATTAAATAAGGCTTCGATTTCTATTAACTTGTCAGCTTTAATATAACTCGCCCAAAGAACAAGGAGCAATAGCGACGTTTTCTGCGTTCTCCTTTTTTTTCTGTAATTTAAAAATTACTCTAATTTAATTTAGACTTAATCGTATTTTTCCCTTCAACCTTCTACCCTACTTCATGCATTAACTATTCTAATTTTTTTTTTGTCTTTTTTTTTATTATTTATGTGTCAATTATAAACTATCGTGCAAGTTATTAACTTTCTTGCTCAACATACGAAACTCTCAGTCTATTCGCGTGCACAGTTTTTACTTTATTGTTTCTCATTCTTATGGTCACATTTCCCTTTTTATTTGGAATATCAACAACCGTGAAAGGGCCAGTATACTGGTCTTCGAATTTATGTATCTCCCCACCTTTTAACAAATACACGGACATGCCGATTCTGAATTCTTGTGGGTTGATTTTTTTATCATAGTAATATTGAGCACGAATTTTGAAATTTATCAATTTTTCCTTAACTATTCCTTGTACGCTATTTAATCGTTTGCAGAGACCTTCAATGTATTGGTCGTAGGTCAATACCTTTTTCCTAAGGTCGCCACGGGGATTCTCTGCGGGAGTTGTCGCTACCCGACCAAAAACAAATTCGTGCGGCGAAAAAGAATGTGACGAGTGGTACGTCGTGTTGTACGAGAAGCAAGCTAATTCTAACATATCGCTCCAAGAATTATTTTTATCAACGATTGTTTTAATGTATTCGCACAAACTATGATGCATTTTCTCTATACTGCCATTCGAGCTTGGCCTATACGGCGTAGTAAATTTTTGATTAAACCGAAATATTTTAGCGACTTCTTTCATCAATTTGCTGCAAAAATTTGTTCCTAGGTCCGATAATATAACCGAGGGTGCTCCAAATACACAGATAAACCTTTTTACTAGCGTTTCTGCTACTGTTGCTGCGGTCACGTCGCGTAGAGGCAGTGCTAAACTATATTTAGTGAAAGTACATTGAATCGTTAATATATTATTATAATTATCCGGCGTAGGCTTAAAAGGTTCTACTATATCTATCGCGGTACAAAAAAAAGATTCAGGAACTGACGGTGTAAGAACTAGTTCCTGTTTTGTTTTTACTCTTCTTAATTTTTTTAAATTACACGTTAAACAACCTCGTATAAACTCTTGTACAGACTCCTTCAAATTTTCCCAGTAATAATTTTGTTTTAATTTTTGATAACACTTTTGTACACCTCGGTGTCCTGACATAACCGTACCATGATTTTCGCGCAATATTCGCTCTCTTTCGCTTACCGGGACGTATTCTATCAACCCTTTACATATAATAAATTTTGTTGAACACTCTTTGAAGGTATCTGTAAAAATATTAAGTACCTCTCCCCACAATACATTTTCAATTTCACTACTTTCTGCTAAACTAACTAAAGCTATTTCGTACTTTGTTAATAAATCTTTCAACACATTAAGTGCATTCTTTAAATTATTTTTAATCTCTTCTGTACTCAAGAGTTCCTTCCCTCGTAATACTACCGCGAAACTGTATCTGTGTTTGCGTAAGCACGACTGTGCTCTTACTTCATGAACTTTTATTTCGCCTACATTTAAATCTTTGAAATAAGGTAACTTCTTACATTCAAATAATTGTTTAGAGCCTTCGTCACATGGTTTACCTTCCGTGGTAATGAAATATAAATAATTATCTTTTCGCATAAACAATTTTTCTCTACACTTTGCAAATAATTCCCCCTGCAATTGGTCGCACTCGCTGTTATTAGTCGCCGGTAAGGTCTCACTCAGTCCTTCCCCAATATCTCCCGCTGTGGGACTTTCCGTTCGAAGGGGTTCTATTGTTAGGTCGTTTTCCTCGTTTCTACTGACGCGCTCTTTAGTATCTATTATGGGTTTTGTTACCACAGCAGGCTTTCCCGATTTATTCACCCGCCTTTCGTACGGTTTCCTACCGCGTGTTATTTTGTAATTTTTCCTCTGAATTTTTCCTGTGGCAGATCTTGTTATTATACTTATGTCCCGCATCTCCGTTTCTTTAGCATCTACGGGGTAACGACTAAGTATCCGCCTGTACATTTGATCTCCCTGGGAGATAAACAACTTTATAATCATAACAACTTAATTTTATCAACCATTTGCTAATTCTTGCCGTCGGATCATCAGATTTGGTAAGATACGTTAACGGAAAGTGGTCCGTATAGATCGTAAACGTTCTGCCGAGTAAATAGCATTTAAAACTAGTAACTGTATACACAATTGCCAAACATTCTCTCTCATATGTTGAATATCCTAATTCACTGCCGCGTAATACTCTGCTTACATACCCGATTGGTCTCTCGTATTCTTGAGCACCCTGCGCAAGCAATCCTCCAATCGATGCTTGAGCCGCATAGCAATAAACGTGTATGGGCAAGCTCTCATTGAAAAACTGCAAAACCGGTTTTTCACATAATTTATTTTTAAGTGTTTCAAAAGCTTCATTAGCTGTGTCTGTCCATTCGAATTTCTTTTCTTTCTTTAACAGGTCGGTAAGTGGTTTTGCGATTTTAGAAAAATTCGGAATAAATCTACGGTAATAATTACTCAACCCAAGAAAACTGCGAGTTGAGCGAATGTTATTTAGTTTCGGAAAATTTCGGACCGCTATTAATTTTGAACTGTCTGGTTGTATTCCGATTTCACTTAAATGATGACCCAAAAATATTATTTCGGTTTTTAAAAATTCACATTTTTCTGGTTTTAACTTTAAGCCCACCTCTCGGACTCTTTGTAGAAATTTTTCAATTTTTAAAATATGTTCTTCAATTGAATCAGAATAAATAATGCAGTCATCAATATATATAAAAATTGTTTTTTTCTGCATATCGAAAAAGGCTTTATCCATAATTCTTTGAAAAGTTGCTGGTGCGTTTGATAACCCGAAAGGAGTTCTACACCACTGGAAAAATCCCGCAGAAGTCGCAAAAGCCGTTTTGTGTCTATCGTCGGGGTGTAAAGGCACTTGCCAAAAACCCTGCGCTAAATCAAATTTACTATAATATTTTGCGCCCTTCATTGCATCAATTATCTAATATCGAGGGGAGTCTATATTGGTCCCTCAAAGTGACCTTGTTTAACGATCTATAATCAGATACACAGCGATAAGCTTTCTTATTAGTCCCGTCTGATGGCTTAGCCACAAGAAAAATATTATTTAAATAGTTACTATTACTTGGTTCAATAATTCCATCATCTAGCATTTCTTGAACTTGGCGTTCAATTTCGCCCTTCAACGCGTGTGGTAAACGAAAAGGTTTTGAAACAATAGGTCTGTCATCTGTAGTATTAATACGGTGACTCAATATTTCAATAGCGCTTAATTTTTCATCTTTCAAGTGAAAACAATCAGAATATTTTTCGATCATCCCCTCCATTTTTATTTTCTCCGGCTCATTTAAGTGATCTAATTTTATTAAATTTTTAATTTTGACTGCCTGTTCATTTCCGTCTGAAATAAAGGTACTTGCGTTTTCTTCTTCCCTCCGAGAATTTTCGAAAGTGAACAAATTTTTGATTTGATGATTGATAAACGGATTTTTGCTTTCATTTTTAAAAATTTCAAACGTGTTTATTTCTTCTAGACCTTCAAAATCGTCAAAAATTTCTGATTCGCTTTTTCCCAGAGATCAATCTGCACCAAATTTGTCAGATCAACGCGCCGTGGTTGTTCTTCGAACTCTGCCGTCTTTTTGTCTACGGGGTCGTCTTTAAAAACCCCCTGCTTGGCCTTTTCATTTAGTTCTAAAGGTAACTCGCATTCTACTCGGTTATTGCAAGCCATCACCGGGCTTTCCGCGTTGCATAAGAAAAATTTTGCTTTTCCCATTATCAGTCTCCCATTGTTATAGGATTTTTGTGGCCCTTCACTACTCTGAACGTCTTCCCTTTTTTCTTCCTCATCGTTTTCTCTTTTTTCTTTAGTCGTCTCGCTTTCGACCGCATTGGTTTTCAAGTTAAACGATCGTTTAATTTTCGTCTAAATTGCATTTATTATAACCGACACCAGTACCTAGATTCTTTACAAAATTTTCTTGCTGCGTACTTTTCTCGTTTTCGAATTTACTCTCGAAATAGCTTTTTACCTTACCACTGAATTTATCCGTTTTCTCATTCCTGCCTTCACAGACTTTTCTAATTGGTGTAAATGATTTTTCATTCTTTAAATCGATCTCATTTAGATAATTATTATTCATAAAGTTTTTATTTCGCGCATACCTATTTTTTGAATTAAATTCTTGATCAAATTGTCTTTCTTTTTTAGATTGGATTTGATTCTCGAAAAATAATATTTTCCCATCGCAGTTTAACAATTATTTCCGTAATCAATTTTTGCAGAGCTTTCTCTAAAAAAATCTGTCCCCAAAACTCCTACCGGAAGATTAAAATCATCATCAACTAAATGTAATTCAATTTTTCTACCATTAAAATAAAAAGTTATTTTTCCTAGTGTTTGCACTAGCTGAGATGTTATCCCCTTTAAATAAATTATATGTGTAAAATCAATTTCAATATTCTCATTGATTTCGCTTTTCTTTACTATGCTGACCGATGCCCCCGTATCTAACAGAAAAATAATTGGATTTTTAAACTCTTCTGCGAATAATTTAACTGTGGGGCTTGTAAGAGCTTGCGTTATGTTTATAGTCTCGATTTTGGTATTGTGCCAGTCTCTCGCCATGGAGCTGGGTTCTGGTTGGTATTTTCGCGCGTCCCCGCCTGTTCGGCGGGGGAGTGCAGGTTTTTTGAAAAGTTTTGAGCGCTATCGCTACCTGCGTTTGTCTGATTAGTATCGCGTAGCCATTTCATACAGGTTTTAATTCCATGGCCTTGTTTATTACAGTAAAAACACGTCATTGAGTTTGAGTTAGTGTTATAATAGGATGCCCCCCTATTTTGTGTTTGATCAAATCTTTGATTATTGTTTTTACAATTAAAATATTCTGATCTATTAAAATTTTGATTGCTTGAGGTGTTACGCCCATCTCTATTATAATTATTTTGATTATTTCGCCAGGCTGATGAGTGGTTATTATAATAATTGTTTGAATACCGATTCCTAGGTCTTTCATTGGGAGTTCCCCTTGAAGTAAAATACCGCGGGTGGTCTCGGACGCTGTATTCTCTTTCATATACCTCGTCTCGCTTCCAAGTACCGAAAGATTCTGGATCGAGTTCGGCCAATTGACGCTTTAAATTAATTACTAGTTTATCTCTTAAATTTGTATTTTCAAACATAAATTTTGCGTATCGCCAGCAGTTCATTAAATAGTGATTCATTTCGTTACAAAAACTACAAGTAGCATTATTTGTTTCTTTCTCCATAATATGTACTCTTTTTATTTCACGAGGGTTTTCGCTCCTACTTCTATTTGTATCATCGAACTGATCTAGTTCTACTAATGTTCCCGCAATTTCGCGTTCCACTTGCAGCGCTTGCTCTCGCGCTTCTTCCCAATTTTTGGGACTATTTAATCGTGATCGTAACTCCCATGAAAGGTTTTTAACAAAATACCGCAAACAGTCAGTTCTAATTTCAATTTCTGCTAAATCTTCCCCCAAATCTTACCTTTCGCGACAAATCGCTTTTATCAACTCCCTTTCTAATGCTCTAATTTTGTTTAAAAATTGCATAACCGGTTCCCCCCTATTGTGTTTCATATTTGCCAATTCCCCTGCAAGTTCAAAATACGTTCTAGTGTTCCCGTAGATTGGCATGAAAAAGTCCTCAATTTCGCGAACTGTCTTAAAATTATGATCACGCGCACATCTGAGTGCGTCGCCAAATAATCTTATGCGTATTAATTTAGCTAATTCACCTTCGGCTTCAGGGGCAACTAAATTTCTTGCTTCATAACATCCCTCTAAAAATTGTTCAATCTGAACATTTGACCCTGACCAACGCGGTACTAGCTCTATAATATCCCGCAAGGATAGACCCCTCATTTGCATTATTACTGATTCCATTCCGACGGAGGTTTTATTTTCGACCTTAACTTTTTCGTTGCTCATATTTGATAAATTTTCAATGCAACTATTAAATTCAACTGACGAAGTTGAATCAATCTCTTCAATTTGGCTATTACTATTGTTTTTATTTAATTTCTCACTAAAAGCTATTATTTTATCTTTCAAAAACCGCAGTACGTTTGGGAATTTAAAATCTTTGACTAAAGATTTTTCAAGTTCGTTCAACCCTTCCTTTTCTTGAAGAACGAATTAATTACCGTGGGTGGTAATTCTTCTGACAGACTTTCTTTAACGATTTGAACAATTAATTTTTCAGGTAAAGCCTCTTCCTCTACCTGTATTGTTTGAAAATTTAAGTTTAGTTCGAACTTCTTTGATAGTATATCGCTTGAATTTTCCGTATAGGGTGTGCTTGCGGCTATATTTCTTATTACGGGGCTTGTCTCTATTTCTAAAAGCTCGCTAATCATTTCAGAATTATCTAATTTTTCTGTCAAATTTAATACAGCTGGCTTAAGGATAGGCCTCTTGGGTGTTATTTGGCGCTCGAAAACAGTGTTCGGTTCAGATTTATCTGAAATTTCACAAAGTGTTGAAACCGACTCGACTACTTTCTCACGGTACTGTAAAAATTTATCTTTATTGTCTAAATTATCCTTTCGATTTTGGGGGTGTAAAAATGAATTTACCGGAATGTCAATATTGTATTTATCCACGGATTTAGTTAATAGCTTTGTTAAATTTTTAATTTCTCTACGTAATTGTAATATTTTAATGTCTTCCTGACCTTTCAAACTTTCTTGCTTTAATTCTTTATATTTTTGGGCTATAATCTCTTCAAGTTTATTTTTATTATTTTGTATAGTACTCCCGGACTAACTTAGACTACAGTCATTAGAAGCTGCATCCATAATTCGTCATTTTCATCAAGAAATTAAATTGTTTAATCAGTTTATATAAAATTATATATATATATATATATATTATTTACAATTTATACTGCTTTAAAAATTTCACCGAATCACAGATTATAAAACTCTGTATTTTCTGGACTCATCAGACAAAATTTATTTATTTTTTTTTATCGCCTTGACTGTATGTAGGTTAGACCCTGTCAGCGCTTTGGCATATAGGTCTGAACCTCAGTCAAGTTGCAAGAGTGTTGTGCCCTTCAGAATTCTTTCTCTAGCTCTTTGTGCATCGATACTTTCAATTCGTCGTAAGGGTTACTCTCTATCAGCGGACTGAAACCAAAAATTGTACAGAGTATACTAGTTACTTTTTTTTTTTTAAAGAAAAATTCGACCTCTCACTTCGAAAATTTCTATACTAATATCTGTGATTTCTTACAGAAAAATTTGATCTCTCACTTCAAAAATTTCTATATTAAAATCTTTACTAATTTGTTTATTATTATTTCTTGTTTAATTTAACAATTTAATTTCTCGTAATGACCCCTTTTTTTGTATATTTATAGTTATTTATATTTTATTTATTATTGAACTTGAAAAAAATTTTTTTTCTACTTTTCTCTATTTTAGTACCGGGGAACTTTTTTTTTTTTTTAACTTCAACGAAAATCGGACCGACTGAAGAAAAACCCTCGTCTCTCTATTTTTTTTTCTTTTTTTTTTTTAAATATTACCTCTCTTATTTAATTAATCTCTCACTTATGAGAATATTTAATTCTTTCAAAAAACTTTTTTAAACTATAATCTGAAAAATATCGAACTGAAGTTAGTAGCAGGCTGCAAACTATATGTTATGAATTAAGTTTTATTTTTAATCACAGGTTAATTGAGACAATGCTCGGAAAAAATTTTCTCAATTTCCTTTTTTTGAAATTGTTATTTATTCACTGAAATGGTTAAAAATTTGATGGCGTATTAAAATTTTAGCGCGGTTGCGCGCTGATTGAGACTAGTTGTGCCTAGAAATCGTCTTCCACCACTTAAAAAAATTTGTTGCCATTTTTTGATAAAATACGTGACATTTTTTTTTTTTCAGAGAGTTATGTATCACCCATTTTTTAATAGCATTTTTTAGGGTGAAAAATTTGAAAAACGGCTTTGACCATTTGAATTTGACGTCGAAAATTATTTTGAAAAACATGGTTGAACTGCGTTTATTATGAACAAAATTTTGCAGCACACCGCGTTTCTCTAGTCCTCTTAGATTTCGAGATATAATTTAAAGTTGAATAATCACTATTTTGGACCGCGCATGTGCAGTATTAGGTTAAAAAAAAATTTCGGTTGGAGCCTAAAATTTTCTTTTTTTCATGCTCTTCAAATTATATATACAGGGTGGTGTAAATTTTTTTTTCGGCCCCCCCCCTAAAATAGTTTGGAGGAATGCACCTCGAACAACCTACTGTCACCGCACCCCTGTATACAGGGTGGCGTAAATTAATCGTCCGGTGCGATTATCTCAAAATTGAAGCCTCGTACGAACAAAACTCAGGATACAAAAGTTGTTTTGATTGGAGGGAGAAGTAAAATGGGCCCAAAAAAAATGGGCCTGGGGCCTTAGACTGGGCCCTGCGGCCAAAGTCCGTTTTTTCAAATGGGAACCCCTATTTTTGACCCCAGATTCGGAAAGAGCGGAAAATTTTACGGTTTTTAGGTATTTTTTGAAAATTTTTTTTAGGCCCAATGAGGCCCTGCAGGGCTTACAAAGCTTTCATAAGGCCCATTTCTTTTAAACGCGAATTAACTCGAAAAAAACGCATTTTTTGTATTGCACATGCATAGGGAAAGTTTCTTGTCTTCAAGTTTTCACCATAATGGGCGGAAAAAAATGGGCCCGGGGCCTTAGATTGAGCCCTACGGACCCAAAGTCCGGTTTTTTTGACAATTTATCGCCCAAACCACTGACCCCCGCAAATTTCTAAGGGCCTGACATGAAAAAAGTTCTCCAAAATCAATCTTAACCATTTTCTCATTTATAAACCGGGGCCTTAAATTAAATAAATCATTTACTTAAGCTGTTACTTAATTATTTAAAATTTCATAGCAATTTGTCGTGTCTTAATTGCCCTGCTCTCTCAAAATCAAATAGTGATACATCAAGCGTAGGCATGCTTACGAGTTACGGGGTCTTGACTTTGAAGGCCTTTAGATTTTGTTGCGTAGGTCTTAATTTAAAGCTCTCGCGTTTTTATGCCTTTAACGGGCCAAATGTAAACAAACAATGTCTTCTGATTGTGCGTAGTTAAGTTGTAGATTGTGGAAAATGAGTGCTGAAAATTGAATTACGAATATTATTAAAAGCTTTAAAATAAAATAAACGATTACAAAAGCAATCTGTTCACATTTTATTAAATAATTTAAGCTTGACTTTTTATTTTTCATACCAGTTTATAAAGTAATTGATCTAATCTTTTAGAAAAATATTACATTAATAAATTTTATAAGCAAACATTAATTAGTAATCAAAAATCAACGAAAATAATTGTCAACTTAATGGTAATAATTTAATGATTTTAATTAAGTGGAGATGAATAAATTAACCTTAATCATCTGAAACTGGAATAAGTCATAATTCAGTGAAAATAATAAGATATTTAAGTCTTTTTAAATAGACAAAATCGACCCAATGTAGTTCAATAAAAAGAAATTAAATGAATTTTTAACATTTTTTTTAACCAATAAATTTTTGCTCTCCTTCAAACTCAAAAAACTCTTACTTTTAATTGCTCAATTCATTTGTGAAAATGTCTTTAAAAAACCTATTTTTTATAAAAATTAAATAATTTACTGTACATTGAAAACAACAATGAAAAATATTAATGATAATAAAAATAGTAATAATAATAATAATAATAATGATAATGATAATGATGGACAGAAATTATTATTCTTATTTTTATTTATATTATTAGTTGTTGTTATTGTTATTGTTGCTACAATTAGCCTAAAAGTGGACATTTTCAAACACAAAGCTAAATTTTTTACATAAAAAAAAGAATTTTTCTAAAAAAAGTACCTAGTTTTTGTGAATTATGTGAGCTTATGAAGAAGTTGATAGACCCGTAAGTCGATTGGTTGAACAATTTATTTTTTTAAAGTTATTTCTCAATATTAAACTAATTTCTATAATAAATGATTTTGGTCAATTTATTTTGCAATCCTAAATGATTTTTTGGGGATCAATGGTTTTTGCAATAAATTGTCGAAAAAACAGACTTTGGGTCCTGAGGGCCCAATCTAAGGCCCCGGGCTCATTTTTTTGGGGCCAATTATGGTGAAAGCTTGAAGACAAGAAACTTTCCCTATGTATGTGCAATACAAAAAATGCGTTATTTCCGCATTAATTCGCGTTTAAAAGAAATGGGCCTTATGAAAACCTTGTAAGCTCTGCAGGGCCTTATAGGGCCCGAAATTAAAAAAAAAAAATACTAATAATTCATAAAATTTTCCGCTCTTACAGAATTTGGGGTCAAAACTAGGGGTTCCCATTTAAAAAAACAAAGTTAGGGTCCGTAGGGCTCAAAGTAAGGCTCCGGGCCCAAATTTTTGGGCCAATTATGGTGAAAACTTGAAGACAAGAAACTTTTCCTATGCAAGTGCAATACAAAAAATGCGTTTTTTCCAAATTATTCGCGTCTAAAAGAAATGGGCCTTATGAAAGCCTTGTAAGCCGTGCAGGGCCTCATTGGGCCCCAAATTTTTTTTCAAAAAATACCTAAAAATCGTAAAATTTTCCGCTTTTTCCGAATCTGGGGTCAAAAATAGGGGTTCCCTTTTAAAAAAACGGACTTGGGGTCCGTAGGGCCCAGTCTAAGGCCCCGGGCCCATTTTACTTCCTTCTCCAATCGAAACAACTTTTGTCTCTTGAGTTTTGTTCTTACGAGGCTTCAATTTTGAGATAATCGCACCGGACGATTAATTTACGCCACCCTGTATACAGGGGTGCGGTGACAGTAGGTTGTTGGAGGAGCATTCCTCCAAACTATTTTAGGGGGGGCCGAAAAAAAAAAAAAAAAATTCCCCAAGCTTCAGCCCCCCGAAACCCTGAGCGCCCGAATTCAACAAAAAAACTTATCGGCTATCCCCCAAGTATCGTGGGCGTCCGGGTTCAACAAAAAAACTGATCAGCTACCCCCCAAGCTCTAAACCCCCAAAACCCTGGGCGTCCGAGTTCAACAAAAAAACTTATCGGCTACCCTCCAAGCTCTGAACCCCCAAATACCCTCGGTGCCCGAATTCAACAACAAAAATCGATCAGTTATTTGAGTTATCCCTCAAGCTCTAAACCCCCAAAACCCTGGAAGCTCGAGTTCAATTGAAAAAAACTGATCAGTTATCCCTCATGCTCTAAGTCTCCCAAAACTCTGCTTACCGAATGGAACAATTTTACAAGTTAAGCGTACTTTATTTTGTATATCAAGTCAATAATAAAGTGTTTTTTTTTTTTTTGTTCCTCAAAAAGTTTTTAGTGTACTTTTATTTACATCACTTAAAAATATTACAAAATAATAAAAAAAATAAAAAATAAAAAAAGTTAATAGCCAATAAACAAAAGAAAATTTTTACACTTCTCTGGAGATGTGTCTCATTTGCAAAAGCATTTAATTTATGGTTAAAAAAAAACAAATTTGTTGATAATGTTGCAAACAAAGCGTTAAACAATGAGTAAAAACTTACAGCGGTTTCCTAGTCAACCATGCCATTTTGGAGCTAAAAATTTCAGATTTACAACTTTATGATATAATTGCACCAGTGCAGCATAATTGGGTATGGTTACAAAATTATTAATTTGTAGATTAACTGCGTAGGTTAACTAAAATGCTCTCATATTTTTGGAATAATTAAACTCGGGCTCCCGAGATTTTTGATCAGAGCTTGGGGGATAGACGAAAAATTTTTTTTGTTAAACTCAAGCGCCCAGGGTTTTGGGAGTTTAGAGTTTGGGGGATAACTGATCAGTTTTTTCGTTGAACTTGGGCACCCAGGGTTTTGTGGGTTTAGAGGTTGGGGAAGAGCTGATCAATTTTTTCGTTGAGCTCGGAAACCAGGGTTTTGGGGGTTCAAGGCTTGGGGATAATTAGTCCGTTTATTAATTGAACTCAGCGCCCAGGGTTTTGGGGGGTTCAAGGCTTGGGTGATAATTAATTATTTTATTAATTGAATTCGGCGCCCAGGGTTTTGGGGGGTTCAAGGCTTGGGTGATAATTAATTATTTTATTAATTGAATTCGGCGCCCAGGGTTTTGGGGGTTCAAGGCTTGGGTGATAATTAATTATTTTATTTATTGAACTCGACGCCCAGAGTTTTAGGAGATGATTTTTTATCCATCACCAATACTAATCATTTATTTATTAAAATAATAATTAGGTTTTTTTTTTTTTTTTTAAACAAAACTTTGGTTGGGTTGGGAGAGATGAGGAGGGGGGCAGTTTGGGGGGGGGGGGCTTTTCTCAGAAGGTCAGAGGGGTCACCGCACCCCTGAGCTACCTTTAAATGACCTTGAAAAAAATCTGAAAAATTAAGGGCGTAATTTCTCATCGTAAAAAATCTAATTTTACCTCTGGAGCATCAAAAATCAAAAAAAAAAATTTTCGGCGAAACTCCCTAGTGTAGAATCACCTTGAAATTTGATTTTTTCAACGAATTAATTTACTTTTTTTATTTTCATTTATAATTGAATTTTTAGTTGTTTTCAATCATGTAGTGGGTAATTCATTGTGACCGGTGGGACATTTGTACACCTTTCGAATGATTTTCAACCAATTAAGGGGGGGGGGGGGGTAGGGTCTGAGCGGTCAAAAAATGATGATTTTTCGATGATTTATAGTGAAGCTCCTGTTTATTATAATTTAATAAGAATTTATATACATATCATACAACATTCAAAGAACATTTTGTCAAAATTTCAGATCAAAATATTAAAAATTGAGGCAATGGGAGCCAACCAAACAAGGCGCTTCGAAAAAAAGATGAGTTGCGGTGAAAGCTGTAACTCGCGAACGGTTCATCTGAAATCAAAAAATAAAGTAGATTTAGTTAATATATTAGTTTTTCTCGCCCCCTAGTAGGATCAATTTCATTTTTTTTCAATTTTGAAGTTTTGGCGACGTTTTGAAGCCAAAACACTGTTTTTTGGTCACCAAAACCGGCCATTTTATGGCTAAAACTCGGCCAAAAAAAAAAAAAAAAAAAAAAAAAGTAACTCACTTGGGGGCGGGTTTTTTTATGCATTAAAGACGTATGTTTAATTCTAGAAAGATCGGTGCAGTAGTTTTCAAATGAGAACTTTCACCGACTTTGAAAAATAGTGTTTCGAGAAAAACGCGTTTGAAGTTTTCGGTACGAAAAAAGTGAAGAAAAACTATTTGATTTACAACTTACACTGAATCATCTATTCCAGCTCCATAAAGTAAGTCACCAGCAGCTTCAGCAATGTCCAGGGCATCTTTTTGTCCTTGTCTTCGCCGAATTCTACCTTCTTTGGTTTGAGCGGCGCTTTCGGAGTCGGCTTTCATTATGCGAGTTTCGTCCGCCAGCCTCGCGTACTCATGGGCGCTTTAATTTTTAAACGGATTGGGTCTTTTTTTTGGTTTTCCAAGTATTTTTCCTTCAGTTTTACGCGTTTCTCTCGACACTTTACTTGTTCTAACCATTTTAAAACCAAAAAAACCGAATCGGAAATATAAGAAGAAAAATAATCGGACCGCTCTGGTGAACGAACACCGTCAAACTGACACGTCTTTTTTTCCACACAGACCTTTAGAACCGCCTTATACTCTACCTGGGTTCACTGCCCCTCCCTTTTTAAAAAAGGGTCTTGGGGATTACAAAGACCGACTTAGCAGGGGCCTTCAGCGTAGAGCATGCGGGGAGGGGCAGCTGCCTCGACCTGCTCCGCTCGAAGGCCCCAGACTGAAAACTCTGTAACTTTGTGAGTTTTGCTCCAAACCATTAGAAATTTTAACACAGCATTCTTGAAATGTTTTACTATAAGAAAAAAAAAAAAAAAAATTCGATTTTTCAAAAATTGCCAGACCTTATCCCCTCCTTAAATAAAATTATTTATGAACAATTATGTGATGATTAGAAAATTGCTAGTGCGTAGATTAATTTTCACTGTGGACTTTTTAAATTATTTCAAATTTTCAGAGAGATTTCCAACAAAATAGACACCGTGATCGGTGGGACACGAAATAAAACTGATTTTTATTTTGCTCTCTGTGATCAAAAAAATCTACCAATTCTTTAAAACTAAAATATTCATAAAAAATATCATTAGTTAGGTCAAATTCTTAACTTTAATGTCCAATGATTACCTTTTTAAAAAAATAAATTAATTAACGTTCATAAAAAATCAAACACTAGCGTGATCGGTGGGACATGAAACGGTGACCTGTGGGACACGTACAAAAAGGCGATTTACAAAGTCTGATAAATTCTATTAAAAGACTTAAAAATTATATTTCGTGTTTTGCACTATTTTCAAATTACTGTTTCATCGTGGAAATCTTAATTGAAAAGTACAATTTATACTACTTTCAGAATCTTTTGAACAAAGCCTTTTTTCCCCTAAAATTCTGTCAAAACACACAAAAGTTCTAAAATATCAGAGACTGGTGAACATTTTGAAACAATTTTTAGGTCAAACGATGTATCTTATTTTTTTCTATAATGCATACTAGATGATAAGTATAGAATATTAAATATATTTATAATATTGCTAAGAAACTGTTTTTCACTGAGGTTTCATTTAGCCTGGAATGACCCAAGTGTCATGTCCGTGATACACATCATTGGTTTCAAATGATAATTTTAAAACTTTGTCACACTGCACAAAAGAAATAAAAAGAGTTAAATTTATTTTTTATGAGTAAGTTATTCAACGACTCATTTATTACCATCAAATCTTATTATTAAGAAGCTTTACATTCAGTAATTTGTATGATAAGTACCATTCTACATAAAAAATTCATCTACACATAGACTTTTTTAACAAGACTTATGAAATCTGGTCTTAAAAAGAAAAGAATCCTATTTGTAAAATATAAAAAGTATGAAAGCTTATAGTATATTTATATAGGTTTTACATATAATTATATAATCATACTGTACAATTAAATTATAACTTTGATTGGTGAAAAAAGTTCATGAGTACGGAAAAATTCTTAACAATCCAGTCAATATTCTCATGATATAAAAAATGTCCTTCCTAATAATGTCTGATTGTTACTGCTTCAATATCTGACATTTATGTACTTAAAAATTTTATTTGATACTGGAATAAGAGTAACTTTCTGTTTATCATAGCTCGTCATGTTCCTGCAAAAGAAAAAAAAAAAAATTTCAAGATTTGTTTAAAAAAAATTCTATATTGAAAAGTTTGACAAGATTTAGAGTTCGTTTAGATAGTAAAAGATTTAGCAACTGTTTATAGCATTAGTGCGTAGGTACCCTTAGTGGGCATCGTATCTGTTCCCTGTTTGAATGGCGCGTGATTAAAAAAAAGGACAGATATGATGCCCACTAAGTGTACATAATTTTACGCGTGCTTCGAAATTTAACAACTCGCGCTACGCACCAATGCTATAAAATATGGTATGCTACGGATGCAGTGCAAGGATCCTGCCTTGCTGGGCTCTAGCAGTTAGAATTTATTGTTGTAGTCTTAATATTTTATTTATTTATGTATATTCTTGTTCTATTAAGTAATTGTTAAACTATATAGAAGCAGTGAGTCAGCGGAGTAAATTTTAGAATTCCCGCGGTCGCGGCCCTCTAACCCGCGCGTGCGATCGAAAACATCGTGGTGGGAAGCTTAGTCGCAAACCCCCCACCAATCAAAATTGACCGGAGCGCGCGACATTAGGTGCGAAAGAAAGCCGGCCGCGATAAGAGAGGCACTCTAAGATTTAATCCTGTCGAATGCACATTGAACCTCATCAACTTCAATAATTGCATTAGACAGCTCTTTTGTCTTTTCGAAAGTTCATACGCGAAGTCGAGTATTGTGTCCACGTACACACGCAAAGCTTAAAAGTTTATAGTGTAAGATCAACTCGGTGATCAAAATTTTCCGAGATAAATCTTTTTGTTTCGTGATCGACCGGAACAGTATCCTGCCGAACATCCGTGCCGCGAACCCTCGGTCATACGAGTGCATTGTAATTGGTGGTCCAAACTCTACAAGTGGAGGATTTGGCGCAGATGAAAAAAAAAAGGAACCGTCGCCCAGGCTCAGATGCGACGATAACCAGGACAGCCCACACCCGACACCCGGAGCGCGCCTCATCACGCCATATCGACGAGTGCTCCAGTAAGTGCCCTCCGATAAATTATTACAGTCACGGTCGCGTACAATAATTTGCGTATATTTGGGCATAACTCCGGTGCTATATCGAGGATTCCCCATAAATAAAACCGAGGAAGAGCGCACGTAAGAAAAACGTGAATTTCAGTCCTCGAGAGTGTTTTGGACCAACCATCTGTACTGTAGTGTAGTACGGGCATCTATCGAGGGGAGAAATAGCGAGGCTACCGCGTTGTGGGTGTATTCACATTTTGTGAAAACAATTTTATTTTTTTTCTTTCAAGTTTAACATCTGAAGCAATATGGCGCCTGGTAAGAAAAATACACGCGCAAGTAAGAAGCCCTATGGAGAGGCACGGGACGATTCTCTGGGTTTCGGTGCTTCCGGGGCACAAATTGGATGCGCAACACAAGTCCGTGAGCATCCACGAGCGGCTTCACCGCCAGGAATTGCACTTGCTGCTGGGACTTTTACCAGCAGACCGCGTGGGGACGAAACGAATGGTTTAAGGCCGGGAAGTGCACCTGTAGGGTCAAATTTATTCGAGTTTCCTAATCCACAAAGCGTGATCCACTCCACGTTTAATGATAGCCAACGACAGGCTAGCGAAAGTCCGACGATGCGGGGGGAGGGACGTAGTTTCCCTATGAGCTTTGACGATATGAGACGCGAGCTGATGGACATACGGGCTGAGCTTACGCGTACTCGCATGGTTTGTGAGCAATGGAACAATCAACGCGACGCGCACATTGCGGAGGTGCGGGATAACGTAAATCGTTTATTAAGATGGGAGGAGGACGCGCGGGAAAATTTCACAAGAGTGTCGGCACGTACGGAAGGATTAAGCACTCAACTCGCGGAGCAGAGGGAGAATCACAATAATTTGGACGGGGAAGTCCACGATATACGCGGACTTTTATCTACTCAAGGGCAAACCCTCGATAGATTGTTAGATTTGCAAGGAACCTTGATAAAGAGGGAGCAAGAGAGAACGAGTACGAGGCGTGCGGTAAATTTTCCGGTGGATGTGACCATGGCGCAGAATTCGAGTCTACCGGAGATGCAGAATTTAGCTCCCCCCACGCGAAATGCTCGCGGGAGATGCTCAGTCGACGGGGAATGGTAGGATGATGTCGTCGCAAGACGTGAGGGTTGACCAAGGCGCGTACAGGCGCACGGGATCGATCAACCCACCGATGTCCGGGAATCATGATTCTTTTGCCCCATTATACCCGCAAGCCCCCATGTAAGCTTTGGTGCAGCTAGCAGGCGCCGTGGGCGGATTTAATGGTTTTAAGCCTGAACTGCCTACTTTTGAGGGACGTCCAGGTGAAAGGCCAGCACGATATTTGAAACTATTACGCGCGTATTTGGAGGGTATGAACGTGCCGAAGCCACGAGTAAAGAGCGTAATCGAGCAATCGCTCAAGGGGCTGGCGCTCGACTGGTTTTTATTCGCAGGCGATGAACTCGAAGGTTTTGAGGGATTCTCCCGCGCTTTTGCGCAATGGTTCTGGAACGAAGATATCCAGCTCGGCGTTAAGCGTAAATTGGAGTTTGGGCATTACACGGCCGAGGGGAATCTAAGCAAGTCCGAGTATGCGATAAAATTATTGAACGACGTGAAAGCTTTGGGTAATCCTCCGGACGAGGGTTACATTATTCAAGGTGTATCCCGTCATTACGACGAGCAGGTTACTCAGCAACAATCACACGCATAATCAGAAAACTCCCAGCAGGGACTAGGGCTTCTTAAAGTCACTCGTGCTACGCTTCACTTAGCACTCGGTGCCTTTAAAACCACCCTGGCGTCAATACTGCACCAGTTACATAATATACTATTAATTTATATATCTAAATTCAATTTCAAATAATAACTACGTTATACAGTTGCATAAAAACTTAAATTTCGTTCGCTATATGAATTTTTTGTTTATCTCGCAAGAACTCAGGAAGTACTCAATATTTTTATTGGAAATTTTAGGACCACATATGAGAACTTTTTCCGCTACTACTAGAACGATCCAGATATTTTAAAGTGCTACCAAGCTGAGTAATTTACTATTAAAAATAAAAATTGAACAGTTTTTAACCTCAAAATTTGGATTAAAAAAGTATTACACATAAAAATTAAGAGTTGAAAAAACTGTCAGCGAGAAAGTTTTTCATTAAGTTTTGAAAAATATTTCTATAAAATAAAATAAAATACTCGGGGTGGACAGAATAATCAACCTAGGGGAAGTATAACCAGTGAACGAAAACCAGTCATGGAAGACACGAAGCTCAAAAGAAGACTATCCCAGGGAGTAACCAATCTCCTCAGTGGTTCCGATCCGGTGCAGGCCCGGGTGACGTAGTCCCCAAGTGAAAGATCTAAATGAAGATGTGTTCCTTCAAGTACTAGCAACGAAGGAAAGAAGAGGAAGTGCATCGAGCAATGCCAGCGCCGTGAGCGCCTTTAGCAATGCCACAGCTATAGATCAGGAAAGTTGTGAGAAAAATTGGAGGAAGCTCCTCAAAGACCGGCAGGAAGAAAGAAAAATGCTGGAGGATATGAAACAACGGGTGCAACGAATACCGGAGTCGTGTGAACGGCAGAAAAACATCAACAATGACAATTAAGGGTGGTTTGAAGGCAGTGGCAAGATTGACAGAGACCATTTTGAAGAAGCACGGCGAAGGTTACACAGAGGGAGAGCATTACCAACAAAGTCTCGTCTGGACTGAAGAGGCTAGGCAAGAGATGGCTTTCAGCTTGAAACTTGAGGAAAAATAGCGAGGAGGATCCTTCGCATCACCGAGTGAAGAAGAGAAGAAGGAATGACGGAAACGTTTCTCCTAAAAAGACCGCACACCAGAAACATGGAAGGAAAAAAGAAGAGGAGGGAAGCCGAAAAGAAGAAAGAAGGAAGAAGAAAAAGGAGAGCAAGAGACCGTGCAACAGTTCAACGGTAGGAGAGACGCCGCACAGCCAAGAAGTAATGCTAAAGAAGCCGTTCCGGGCTGTGCAGAGGTAAAGGTGTATCAGGTCGGAGTCCTACACACCAGGTGTCTTTGACACCTGAAGATGCGTAAGTGCATTCACCAACTCCATAAAAAAAAATAAAATAAAATAAAACCTCAAAATGCACTTTTCGAATATTTTAAAAAATTCTTCAGCTCACGAATAAGAATCTTTCACTTACGCAAAATTACGTGTTAATCTTAATTTGCTTATATCTTTTTTCCTATATGTCCCGATGGTCTAAAAATTTAACTCAGTTAGTAACTAATGATTAGCTACGTTTTTCTCAAGTCTCAAGCAAATCGTATCTTTTATTCGAGTACTGACCCAACAACCTTAATTAGAGTTTTTTCAGAACGCTTCAATACTTAAAAATGGAAGATGTAAGCTTATTTTTACTGTTTTTTTTTTTTATTTTTTTTTTTAAATCTTTTATCATGTAAAACTGAAACGATCATATTTTGACAAGATTTTTGGAGCACCAAAAATTGAAAAAAAAATTTTTGTACTTAGTTGGGTGGGCCGAGTACCTGAAACCTCACTTACTCTGCTTTAAAAATTCTAAAAGAGAAATTCCATTCGTGCAGTACGTTTTACTTTAACACTTTTAAATGTTATTTCTTGAAGGACGAAACACAAATTTATTTTATTTTTTTTCATCTATAAAAGAGAGAGGGCTATTTTTGATCTTCGAGTTAAAGATCGATTATCAAAACTGAAGTGCTGTTGGTTAATCCATCTATAAGAGAAATAAGGCTATTTTCGATCTTCGAGTTAAAGATCGATTGTCAAAACTGAAGTGCTATTGGTTTAAAAAGTTTCAAACTTTTATTCGTGATGTCATTGGTCGATTCCGTTTGGTATAGAAATTCAAAACTTCGTCTGCGAGCAGAAGGCTAACCTTTCTGCGTAGAGCCAAGAGGTTTCTTTCGTACTTAAAAAAAAAATCTATAAACAATCTATAAAAGAGGAAGCAATATTTAAACTTAATAATCTGTGAGAAGTGCAAAAAAATATCGAATTAAGAGGTAACCAATCATTCAAAAATAGAGGTTAAGCGAAGTGCTGTTCAATCTATCATCATAAGAAAGTCAGTTACAAAAAAGCTAAGTATTCTTATTTTTTTTATAAGAAAAAAAAAGTTAATTCATCAATCAAATAGATAAACTTTAAAAAGCAGTGCGAGGAGTCTCTAAGTGTCTCCAATAAGGCAGATCAAAACAATATTCTACTTGACTACAATGCATGAAAATGACTATTTTTTAAAATTTATTGATTAGTCTAAGCATGTAATTTCTCTTTTATATATTAGTAGTCAATTATCTTACTGGGTGATGGCAAGAGAGTAGCTCTTAGTGTTAGTAAAACGAAGATGATAAGAAAAAGAAAAAAAAGAACAACATCTAATAAAGTACCCAAAAACTTGAAGAATATTTATGAATATGACACTAAATTAATTTTTGTGCATGATTTGTAGGTTATTAATTAAGCATTTTGGGAAATAATTTATCAATAAAGAAGAAAGAAGAATTATTTATTACCTTATTGCCTGCTGCTTATAGAATTTCTAATTTATAAAATTTTTTTCTTGGCATGTGCTTCTGCATGAAATGAATTTTAAAGGTTATGGGAATGGGGTGCATGTGCGATTCTGCATTCACTCCACGCGCGGTAGCAGACGATGCAAGGGTCTGCTACACATGGTTAACGGGAGGAAAACGATTTTCCAAATTTCCTGATGCCAATACTTGATAGACACATCTGTAATTAGGCTTAAAAAATAGCTAAAAATATTATCTAGCGCGCTACAGAGCGTTTTTTTCAATTTTCCCTTTAATTTTTTTTTGTATAGCCACTTTTTACTACCAGTGCTGTTTACGTCTTCCCCTTACCGCGTTTTCATAAAATTTGTCGATTGCAATTTAAAAAAAAATAAAAGAGGAAATTGAAAAAAACGCTCTGTAGCGCGCTAGATAATATTTTCAGCTTTTTTTTTAAGCCTTATTTGATGGAAATTGGTTAACAAATAACTTCAGGAAACTTGGAAAATCGGTTTTCTTCTTATTCAGCAAAATTGTAGTAATGTATGTCGTCTGCTACTGGGCCTGTCGGCTGCCGTCCTCAATGCCCGCGCTTATTAGTAGTCGGGTGCACACGGGTGTAAACTGTAAGATCCCTGATTATTTTAGTTCATTTAATTTTGATATGTTCTTCTGATTTTTTGATTAATACTTGACTACAATGCATGAAAATTACTATTTTTTAAAATTTAATGATTAGTCTAAGCGTGTAATTTTTCTTTTATTGATAGTCTATTACCTTACTGGGTGATGGGAAGAGAGTGGCTATTAGTGTTAGTAAAAGGAAGATGATAAGGTCTTCACCTTAAGGAAAACTAGTTTTTAAAAATTAGGACTTAACAGGATAATTTGAGACAAGTAAAGCTAGTCGTATGTCAAATGTTGAATAAATATAATTTGTGAGATAATAGTAAACTTGCATTAAAAAAAAAAAAAATTATAAAATTTTTTTATTTTAAATAACAATTTAAGAATACTAACAGTTGTGTGAAATAAACAACAGCTACTCCCAACTTTCATATGTGAAAAAATTCTAGTGCATGACATTCAGAAAGTAGTGACGGAAACTCCTTTTTCGAAGCTCCCTAAAGTCATCATTTCCGCAGTGGGCCCTTCTTTCCGTCTATATATGGGTAAAAGTCAAAAAGTCAGGCAATTTAGCGTCCGTAACGATCACAACCCAATAACTTTTGTTTAAAAATATATTTTCATGTATATTTTTGTTATAATTTCAGTAGCAAATAAAACACCAAGCAAGAACGATTCTCTAGTCTCCACCTCATTACAAATATTTGTGAAAATCCACTCAGCCATAAAATATTCATAAGACAAGAATTAATTGAGAAAACTAATAATTACTCTTTTCCTATAATTCTCGCGACACTGATTGTGTCATAAATTATACTTCATTCTTTCTAAAGTTAAAATAAATAATTCAAGTCTCATTCTTAAATTCTTAAACATCCGACATATCTGTAACAATTACTAAATATGCGTGGTTTTATATATTGATTTTTCCACGGGCCTAAACTTAACTCCATTTTTATATTTGATCAGAGACTTTACCATAATTAAAAATTCAGTAACTATAAACGAGTCCTCTTTCGACCTCCTATTAGGATGTTCTGAAAAATTCAACGTTAGGCGTCGCTAGTGTAAACTTGACTCGGCTACCAGCAGTTTTGCATGGGAGCAGATGTATCAGTGTGTGTGTTCGTGTGGAATCTCTCACCGATACACACAGTCATACGTCAGCTCCCATGCAAAACTGCTGGGAGCCGAGTCAAGTTTACACTAGCGACGCCTAACGTCGAGTTTTTCAGAACATCCTAATTAACGAATATTCAGTAACAGTAAACTCAAAAGAGTAACTGTTACCAGTCCTTTTTTTCAGTGTATAGAAATGATAATAATAAACTAATAATTTTTATTTCAAATCTTTGATTTTATTTTATACTTTTTTATTTCGGTCGTGAAATGGCCTTTGTTCACCTGACGAGTCCTTATAAGGACGAAACCGATATTTCTTATTCTACATTTTCCCTTCTAACCTTATACATCTTTAATTTTTACAATAAGCAAGTGAATTTCTCTTCGTTTTGTTTAAGGGGAAGTCAAGCGAGTTTTTTTGATGAATAGATTTTAATTAAGAAAATATTTTTAAAAAAGGGCTCTGTAGCAGGGTAGAGAAATTAAAAAGCTGTAATTTAAAAAAAAAAAATCATGAAAATTGATTAAAAATTCACTGAGTGAAACGCAGAACGGCAGTTGAAGATTTTTTTTCGTCAATCGCGGCAGCCATGTCGTCGTCTGCCGCTGTTGCTGTGCGTGGCTATGCGCGTCTAACCTATAAGTTTGTAAAACTTTATGACTGCCTTACGGCTTACTCCTCAGCTACCTCTCCTCAATAAATCAAATTCGTAGTAAAAATTATCTTGCAAAATCAAATATATATGTGATGAAAAATCAAAATAATGAAATAAGCTGAAACTCAAAATTACTAATTCATTACACTCAATATAAGGCTGAAAATGTGTCAATTGAAAAAAAGAATCATACATTATTTCTTAAATAAAATTAGCAAAATCACTAGTTTTATGAAAAAATTTTCTTCTTAAATAAGACTCTTCAGTTGCATTATAAACAATTCATGTTTCTTCAATTATTTCTTCAATATTTACTCTTGATTTGCTTAAGATCGTAAAAATTTCAATAATTTTCTTCATGTAAAGTAGGTCTCTTGATTCATAAAAATTTCAAATATAAGTAATATTTCAATAAAATAGTTGTTTTAACAATATCTGTACATAATAAAAAAAAAAAAAAAAAAAAAAAAACACCAACAACAACAAGACATAGTCATAAAATTAAACAAATCTTGAAAGAGTTGTAATCAGGTTTATTTTTATAAGCTTCACTAACACAAAGTTTATTATTGCTACAAATTCTTTAAGATTTACTTGGCTGACAATAAAGCTGAACTATTATTGTTTTTGTGTAAAGTCAACCATGCCTGTGAACATTGACATTTGCTCTTGCTGGGAGACCACTTACTTTATCCTACTTGATAACTAAAAATTGGAACAGTAGCTGCAATCACTCATGCAATCAGAACTTTCTTGAACTAATGAGATCTTATCAAATGAATTGACTTGACGCTTTGGAACAGTTCAAATGTAAAGTAAGTTGTAGGTCTCCCAGCAAGAGCAAATGTCAATGCTCAAAGGCATGGTTGCCTTGCACAAAAAAAATCATAGTACACCTTTATTGTCAGCCAAGAAAATCTTAAGATTTTATGACAATAATAAACTTTGCATGTAGCTCATAAAAATGAACCAGATTAAATTTTTTCAAGATCTGTTTCATTTTGTCTCTATAAGTCATATACAAGAATCAAAAGTTTAGAATCTTCAAAGCGAGTAAGACAAGTTTTCAATAGTTATAAGTATTGAAGTAATATAAGTATTCAATAGTTATAAAATTTTAAAACTAAAAAAGAATTCTTGATAAATAAATCAATTGAAAAAGTAGAAAAAAAATATTTTTAAACTATTTATAAAATTTAAAATTTCTAAAATGACTAAAAATTGTTTAAAACTTGTTACTTGCTTTGAAGTTTCTAAGATCTTGACTCTAATATACCCTCAGAGACTGTGTCAATAAAAAACTTTATCAGTGTTTATCACCTCAAGTATGTAATTAGCTGGCTTCGTTCATACATTTCAAACCTGACTAAGGATTATTGAAATCTTGTCCTACCAGCTTTGAAGATTCTAAGCTCTTGGCTCTGATCACTTTGCAACTGTTTGAAATTACTTATAAAAACATAAATACAACAAAAACGTGGGTTACAACAAATTTGTTACTTTTTGATTGCATGATCAGAAATTTGTTGGTTAGAATTACGTACGCGTGGTCTCACGCACAGCAACGCACTGTAGCAGCAGTGGCGTCTGCTGTCACGGCTGATGCGGCCGACGAAAAAAAATACCAAATTACCGTTGTGCGTTTTTCTCGGCCAATTTTCAACGAATTTTGATGCAGTTTTTTTTAAAATGTAGCTTTTCAATGTCGCTACCCTGCTACAGAGCCCTTTTTTGAATTGATCCCCTCAATTTTTTTTTTTTTAATTTTAACTAACTACCATTGGACCCTTGCCTGACTTCCCCTTAACAAACCATCGCTATAAGCTTTGGGAAATATTCACAAACTTATTTCTATTTTTTTTAAATAATATACTTAGTTTTTTAATTTTTTATTTAGTTTTATATATATTGATTTTTTAGTAATTTTACTTTTTGTTTTATACTATTTTTTACTTCCCTCCTGTGGCCGATGAATCTTAAAATTAACTAAATTTTCTTTTATCATATTAGTTTTCGAGTTTTAAAATATTTTTAAGTATTTCTACTCAACTGATATGAAGGTGAGCTAAAAATCCATCTTTTAAAAGAGAAAGTAAGTTTGCACTTTAACGGTTTTTTATCAAAAGTACAATATTTATTTCTGCTTCTTTTCTGAACAAAAAAAAAAAAAAAGGACAGTGGTCTTAACTAGGCCAGAAATTTTTTTTTTTTTGAGTTAGTCAGTTTTAACAAAAATATTAGCAAATGCCCTAATTACCTGACCCTACCCTAATTACAGTACCGGGAAAAACTAAACATAATACAATATAATATAATAGAGACAGCTCAGCTTCGTGGTCTCAGAAATATCGTCCGACCGCGTGAGAATTCAAAGAAAACGAATTTACTCTTTTGTTGGATTTTATAAAATATTTTGTAACGGGCGCGTGAGGAAATAAGCTGAATTCAAATTTTATTTGAATTACAGCACGCGACCGTTAGAAACGCGTGGACGCAGGGTCGGTAACGAGGCGACAGCACCACCGACCGAGCTGCGTCACTCGAGTCTTAACCGCGAGATAGAACACACGCGAGCGTGAGAGATAATTTGTTTTGTTCGTGTAATTAGTTGACAGAATTGACATCGCGATTAATAACAACGGTGTTGTGTGTGGAGTGTATGTTATCACGTAGCCAAGTTGTCACTCGACGAGACGTGATAATTAGCGTGAAGAAAACCTCACAGAAACCGGCGTTCGGCCTTCGAAGGCATTCCTGGCCCCAGCGAGGCATATCGGCGAGTACAATTCTTCCCCGAGCGCAGGTGCACCTGGATTATTAAAGTAAGTCCGCGAAGCGGTTAATTGTTAAGACAAATTGTATCACGTGCAAGAGTGTGTTTTATCGAAGTACCGTTGTACTTGGAAGAATCTTCGCCTTTGTTATTTTGGCGCGCTGCATCTAGCAGCCGAGCGCGAGAGCGTGTGTGTGTGTGTGTGTGTTGGTGTGTACGTAACTGCCGCGACACCGAACGACAAACTTTGTTGTTATAAAATCAATTCTAGGCGGCTTAAGACTACGAGTCATTTGTGTTTATTTTTGGTAGACAATCGGGTAAAATTAGTTTGGATTATTTTTGTAACATTTATTTATTTTATTTTTGATTAAACATAATTTAATTTATAAATGTTGTTCTATTTAATTGGCCCGAGTTCTTGCGATCGGTCCTGATTAAACTCACGCCACTACCGACGAGAGAGAGCAGCCACGCCGTGTAGTAATCATTTTAGTTCGCGTACGCGTCTTCCCCCAATTTTCAGGTACTAAAGAAAAATTGACAGATTGTCGTATGCACTGAATGTGCATTTTGTCGGCAGGACATAGGAGAGCGTACGACGATCGCCGCGGGTTCTCGTGAATAATCACGATCCTCTGTAGAACAAATTTCCTTAATTCGAGCTTTGTGACAATTTAAAATTTAATTACTGGTGTAAAATTTGATTATCTTGTACTTGTTGCTGCGGTACCCCGGTCCCGGCGGCCGCGGCATGTGATTAGCTGTTTCCCACTCCTTACGTTAAAAAAAAAAAAAATCAATACTTTTCTCGAAGCCTACTGTTGCGCGTTTTATACGACCATTTATTTTGGATTCTCAAAATACTCTTCGTTACACACTCTTACTCAAATTTACTTTATAAAAATAAATACCGTCACACCACTCGGTACCCAAGCGTCGGCGGATTCTATTGTATATAACTGTAGACAAACGAGAGTCGACATTTGGAGCATCTATATAATTAATCCAAAAAATTCATAATTTTTTTTTCTTATGAATTTTGATTCTATCGTGGCTTCAACGGGTGATTCTTTTTTTTTTTTTAGCCAATTCGGAGTTTTTGTTAAAACCAAGCGTGGTTGGTGGGCTTTTTGGTCATTTCGGATTGTTGGTGTTGGGATCGGTGGATCGATTTTGTTTTTTTTTTAACATAACTCAGAAATATAATTGGAATTTTGTCATCTATTTCAAGATTGCGAGATATAAATTTTGTGTAAAATAGTAATAAATTAGAGTGTGCTGACACTGTCACGTGGGTTAGATTTTGTTTTCTTTTGTAAGATAGGTAACATCGAGCACAGTTAGGATGGACGAACTTACGAAGGAAGACGCAGTCTTTTCGTGGATCATGACCGAAGGGGCTGAGGTCGTTTCTGAGGTTTTGGATGAGCTTGAGCTCATGCCCAAAGGTACGATGATTGAGAAAAGTGGTAGGTTGCTGAAATGGCTGTTAGGCAATTATTCGGCAGAAGAATTTCTCGCAACAGAGTCCGAGGATGCAGACGAGGTTAAGCGAGAAAGTCTGAGAGCTACTTTCATAGCAACGACAATGTGGAAAAATCTGGATCGACAATAATAGATCCAAATTACACCACGAGTGGTACACACCCCTTGGCTGTCCTCATGGACGAGGAAATGGTCCGGGAGGCAGCTTCGAGACTCCAGGAGGAACGCTCGAGCAGTCTGGCGCATGATCGCAACCCGGAAGGTGAGAATTTGGCTGAACATGGACAACCGGACCAGATTGACGATATTAACGGCGTGGTGCTCCAAGCCATGAAGTCGTTGACGGAAGAATTTAAGGCGTTGAAAAAGGCATATGGGGATATCGCAGGCAAAATGGCAACTATGGAGGCTGATAGGTACCGCCAGCCAGATCGGGACCGGGGAGCGGTAGGTCCTGTTTCCTCGACAATAAGGTCGGAAATGCAGAACTCGTTGAACGACTGCAGTATTTTCGACTGACGGTCAGTTACCGCACGCTAGAGTCAACTTCTGTGAGACATCAGTGCGGGACACAAGAGATAGCTCCAGTCCTATAGTTGTGAGGCTGGACAGAGAACAAAAGTTGGAAAAACAGATAAAGGTCTTGCAGGCCGAGCTCGAACAATTGAGAAGCCATAGGCGGACGGATGATTTAGCCACTCAGGAATCAATCCAGACTCAAGGCAATCCGATGAAGCCAATCGACGTTGGCATTATTGTTCGAAGATGGAATATTAGATTCAGCGGCGATAGTGAATCTAGTATTGAACAATTTTTATTGCAAATAGAGGAATACAATAGACTCGCTGGTTTGACCGGTTCTCAGTTGTTAGATGCCTTACAAATGATGCTGATCGGTATAGCAGCTACGTGGTTCCGTAACGTGCGGGACACGATCAACTCATGGGAGAACTTTTGTCAGGAAGCCCGTGAGTGGTATGGAGTTGGAGACTACCAGCAGACTGCAAGGATGGAAGCAACTACCCGGACTCAAGGTGAAAACGAGTCAGTGCGGAACTACTTGACATGCTTGCAGTCTTATTTGCTAAAAATTAGGCCGATACCGACTGAGAAGGAACAAATTGACTTTATGTTAAACAACATGTTGCCTCGATTACGCAAGCAAATCAGACGTGAAGAGGTTAAGTCAATTAAAGGCTTATTAAGTCAGGCAGTCGAGATCGAAAGAATCACTAACGTGGAGTTAGCGTACAAGCCACCATTGTCACCCTTTATGTCAGCTTGGCCACATCTGGCATATAAAGAAGAGAAGACTAATAAAAAACCAAAGGTTAACATAGCCGCGACGGCTATGACAGGCAGGTCTGCAGACTCTTCGGTTATTAGCCTTCTTGAAATAATAGCAAGCAAGATCGAAGCTAAAAGCAAGAATTATGGGAAACCTCAGGGCCCGAGGCCTCAGAATTCACACAAAGCCAGACCTACCAAGCAACGACGTAAGTCTGAGGACGACGGCAAGGCGAGAAGCCCATCTCCAAAGCAAAACAAGAGTGATGATAAAAACAGAAAGGCTGATAAGCAGGAAATATCTCGGTAATTCCATTGTAAGCAGTTGGGACACATAAGACTAAATTGTCCCGTACGTCCGGGAAACGCCAAATCGGCGGAGTAAGAGACATTGACACCTACTCCGCCGAGATCCCGGCCAGATGGCAATCAGGCATGCTCGGTGGATCAGGAAGATTCCGAGCAGACGGGTGATCCGAACGAGCCAGCAGAAGATAACGTTGAGGTGGAAGGCAGACGGTGGATGCCAGTTAATATAGGTGACTTCTGCATCAGAGCGTTATATGATCCTGCTGCATCGCGCACGGTGATGGGGTCGACAGCAATACAAATTGCTTCAGCATGCAACAGGAAAATCGAGGCATACTGCGGTAAAGGAGCCAAAGTGGCAGATGGCCGCAGATGTCCAATTGCTGGACATGTCGTTTTACCTTTTGAGGTTGCCAGAGTAACTCGGGATATAAAGGTAGCTATTCTGACACGACTCGACGTGGATTGTTATTTAGGTGCCAATTTCATCCGTACATTCGATACCGTACTAGATCCAGCAACGAACAGACTGGATGTAAGAATAGCTGGAAAAGCAATTGACCTCAAAGTTGCAGCTATGTCAGACACCGAATTGAAAAGTTTAGCGTCAATTGGGTTAGCTGACGTTCGTTCGGAAGAATTGGAAAGGCTTAACAATGTGTTAGATCGAGCCATTCCGGAGGCTGATGGGCCGTTAGGTTGTACAACGTGGATAGAGCAAGAGATTGACGTTGGCGATGCTAGGACTATCAAACAACGGTACAACCCAGTTTCACCGGCTGTGAAACTGGAAATGTACGAGCATGTTCTACAGATGCTAGACGACGACATAATCGAGCTTGCACCGTAAAGTGGCTGGTCGTCACCTGTAGTGACGGTAAAGAAAGAAAACGGTAAACGACGTTTTTGTATTAACTACAAAAAAGTTAATTCTGTCAGTAAAAAGACAGAAGCTTACCCTTTACCGTACATGGACGACATTTTACGCAAGCTGAAGAAAGCTAAGTATATTTTGACCATTGATTTGTCATCGGCTTATCACCAGGTTCCTTTGAAAAAGAAATCGAGGCCGATAATGGCATTTGCAGTACCTGATTTAGGCACTTTCCAGTTTAAAAGGATGCTATTCGGGTTAGACCAGGCTGGCGCCACCTTCCAACGCCTGATCGAAATGACAATAAGAGAATTCGGACCTTATGCTTATGCATATTTAAATGATATTATTATTGTAACTGAGGATTTCGAAACACATCTACGAATCCTCGAGGCCATCCTGAAAAAGCTCAGAGAGGCAGGTCTTACGGTGAATAGAGAAAAAAGTAAGTTCTGTCAATCTGAAACGAAGTACTTAGGCGTTGTCGTTAGCCGTGACGGAATTCGACCTTGCCCTGAAAAAGTCGAAGCCGTTTTAAAATTCAGTGTACCGAAAAACCGTAAACAATTAAAAAGGTTTTTAGGTATGGCCTCGTGGTACAGGAAATTTATTAAAAATTTTGCCACGATTTCAGAGCCACTGACACGGTTAACAAGCACGAAAGTGTGCTACAAATGGGACACAGAACAAGAGGACGCCTCCGAGAAGGTTTTAGTCTTGTTGGCATCTGCCCCGGTGTTGGCTAGACCCGACTTAACCAAGCCGTTTACTATACAAACGGACGCCTCAAACACTGGTATTGGAGGCTTTTCGACTCAAACCATTGATGGTGAGGAGCGAGTCATCGAGTACTTTAGTCGAGTCTTAAACCCGGCACAACAGAATTACAGCGTGACGGAGCGGGAATGCCTAGCCGTAGTTGAGGCAATTCGGAAATTCCGTTGCTACGTTGAAGGATTTCCATTTCACGTAGTGACAGATCACAATTCACTTCGGCGGATAGATAAGTTGAAGAACGTAACGGGCAGATTGGCGAGATAGTTGCTAGAGCTTCAAGGCTACACATTTACGACAGAGTACCATAAAGGGTCTCTAAATGTCGTGCCCGATGCGTGGTCACGCATATATGAACAGGAAGATGAAATAACCGTCGCAGCCGTAAGCAATCCTGCCGGAGAGCCTGACGACTGGTACTTCAACAAGATAAAAGCTGTTCAAAGAAATCCTGGCAAGTTCCTCAGGTGGAAAGTCGTGGCAGACAGACTATACTATTATAAGTCGGACGACTTGATTGAATAGACGGTAGGCGATGATGATGCATGGAAATTGGTCGTACCGTTGTATTTACGTCAGACAGTAATACAAGAAAAGCAAGACGAGCCGTTGGCAGGGTACTTGGGCCGAGATAAAACCTTAAAAAGAGTAGCTCAGGAATTTTTTTGGCCTGGCATGTATAAAGACGTCGAAGCATATTTCAAGTCATGCCAAACCTGCCAAATGCAAAAGGTTGCACAACGGCTACCGGCAGGCCTCATGGGCAAACGAACAATTGTAAGACCATGGCAAGTCGTATCGGGCGACATATTAGGTCCATACACCAAAAGCAGAAATGGACACAAATACGTGTTGGTTTTAACGGATCTGTTTACACGATGGGCAGAGGTGATACCGTTAAAACGGGCTGACGGTGAAGACATCTGGGATCATATCGGGCGAGACGTGATTTTAAGATGGGGTCAGGCAGAGAGTTGAAGAGAGTCAGACACCGAGGGATGCGTGCGAAAACCCTGAGCTAGCGAACATCAGGTAGCGTGCGAAGGCGAGCGAGATCTGAGCAATCTGAATGGGCCTGATCGTCAGGCAATGGCAGACGATCAAACCAACCCGGTTGAATCGACTCCCGCGAAGAGGGGCCGAGGTAGGCCAAAAGGTCCCCGGAAAAGGGAGGCCGTCGTATCGGTTTCACCATCACCGCGGAGAACTTGCGCGCGACCGAAAGCAATCTGATTTTCCTGCTCTTATCCTTCCCTTTCCTACTCTGTTTCAGCAATGGCCGATCGATACTCAAGAGAGGACTTGGTCCGGATTATGGAGGAAGAAGTTAGGAAGGGGGTAGTACCTCCGGCCCCTACCAAAGAAGGAGAGGGCCAGTCAACCACTCCGTCTGCAAGTGCAATGAGGGCACTGCAACTAAACCCCAGCAGTGAAGCAGAGGCAACAGTCCAAGCGATCTCTACTTCACAGTCGATACCGTCGGAGAGCTCAACAATCACTCTTACCTTGGGCGATTGGAATAAGCTGTTGGAGGAGCTTCGAGAGTGCCGGGACTGGTCGGTAGAACAGGAAGCCTATGAACGCGAGACGTTTGAGAGGTTATACCGACTGAAAGAGGCCTGGCCAGGACCATTACCTGACGCAATGACATCATGGGGCAACTAATTTCAGACAGGGAGTCTGATTTGCTGGCCATCCAACAGCGGCGAGCAACTCGCAAACAACTGCGAGAGAAAGAGGCCAAAGCCAAGGCCGAACAAGCTCGGTTGGAAGCTTTAATGGAGTCGGCGGCCGAGCAGAGAAGGAAGTCGAGGAAAGAGGCCCACAGAGCTCAGCGGGACCTTTTCTTCGTTTCAATAGAAGCCTAGAAGGCAGCAGCACACGTCGAGAACCACAAGCCGAAGGAGCAACAACAGCGTTGCTCGAATTGCGGCTACCCCGGAGTTGCTGATCCACGATACTGCCCAGGCAGGGCAAACCATCGCCGTGGCGGCTAGGGGCCAACAGTGTGACTTGGTAGTCATTCAGGCTGACTAAGTAGTCATTCAGGATGCTTCACACCCACTGTACAGAGAGTGGTGAGTAAATATGTTAGTTGCTAATAACAATATCTTATTCCTTTAATTCCTATCTTACCCTCGTAAAACATTCCAACTCGCTTAGGTCGCGTTTCGGGTGAATATCGATGCGACGAATCCAGGGATACGTCGAAACTGGTCCGGGGGTGTAACGAGCGCGTGAGGAAATAAGCTGAATTCAAATTTTATTTGAATTACAGCACGCGACCGTTAGAAACGCGTGGACGCAGGGTCGGTAACGAGACGACAGCGCCACCGATCGAGCTGCGTCACTCGAGTCTTAACCGCGAGATAGAACACACGCGAGCGTGAGAGATAATTTGTTTTGTTCGTGTAATTAGTTGACAGAATCGACATCGCGATTAATAACAACGGTGTTGTGTGTGGAGTGTGTGTTATCACGTAGCCAAGTTGTCACTCGACGAGACGTGATAATTAGCGTGAAGAAAACCTCACAGAAACCGGCGTTCGGCCTTCGAAGGCATTCCCGGCCCCAGCGAGGCATACCGGCGAGTACAATTCTTCCCCGAGCGCAGGTGCACCTGGATTATTAAAGTAAGTCCGCGAAGCGGTTAATTGTTAAGACAAATTGTATCACGTGCGAGAGTGTGTTTTATCGAAGTACCGTTGTTTTTAAATTTAATTTTAAATTAAGCATTGAAAAAAAAAAAAAAAAAATGGAAACATAGAATAAGAATTAGCTCCCTGCAAGTCAAAAGCTCACTGCTCCCCCGCCGTTACCGTGCTACCCTAGCTGAGCGATTTAGAAAAGGGTAACTGAGCGAGTTGGAAAAGGATACCTGCTGGTGCAAACAAGGGGGAAGTGGCCTTACTTTTTTCACTTGTTTTTAGTATAACGATCAATTTGAGTTTACAAACTATTCAAAACACGTGTTTTGTGCAACGAACAAAAAATCACTTCTTTTTGAAAATTCTTCGTTTTTCCTATGCCGTTGGCACTTCTTCTACACTATTCTTCTTAGTATAAACCTCTAGCAAACTCATGACAGCTTAATGCAAGTGTTAAAGCTAACCGTACTCTGTTTGTCTAATGAGAACTCGAAAATTAGCAATTAAAGAAAAAAAGTCTCTCTTCAAAAAAGATGCACATTTCAATCATGCACATTTCCTATACTTAAGTAATGTAAATTAAAGACAATTTGAAAAAATACGCTATTCTGCCCAGGTTTTTACTATCTTTTGGTATTTATTCATGAAGAGGCTTATACTCGTCCATAGTAATAATTCTGCTTGTTTTATGCGTTTAGTAATTTTTATCAAAAATTAACATGCACCTCGACATGCACAACTCAATCATACTTACGCAAACTGACTCCTCCCTTCTATCCATCTTTAAAAGCTCCTCTTTAAACTACCCTGTATATGCATCCGTCTCCCAATCCTCACCACCCCTTTCACCTCAAGACCTCATGACATCCTATCCATCCCAGCTATCTTCCCTCCCTGCCCAAGCTTTAATTTCTCAACAGTTGATGAGACTATAGTTTTAAGAACTTTCAACAAAAGCCGTTCCAGGGGTATGGGTCCTGGTCATCTATCATCTTCTATGATAACACTTGCCTTTCCCTGAATCCTTTCCTACATAACCACAATCATCGACTCGTCCCTTGAAACCGGCCATTTCTCCTCCGAATGGAAAAAGTCCACTAAAAAACCCATTGCAAAAATTTCAAACCTAAAATCTTCTTCTGACGCCCCATCGCCCTCCTCCCTGAACTATCTAAACTCCTCGAAAGAATAGTATCTGCACAACTCACCAACTTCACCACACACCATAACCTCATAGACCTCGTCAATACGCCTATAGACGAAATCGATCCGCTCAGTCAGCCATTCTTGAAGACACGCACCGTGCGATTGACAATAGAGAAATCATTGTCCTTACATCCTTTGATCTTTCAAAAGCGTTTGACACCATCCCTCACCGTCTCCTCCTATCTAAGCTACACTAGTTAGGTTGTTCGAACACCGTCATCCACTGGTTTTATTTCCGTAAATCCTTCACTCGCAACACTCGTATTCTCCTTACAAATGCACTCATCCCTACCCTTTTGGACTACTCAGCTCCATTTTTCACCAACATAACAAAACAACAACAACAACAGAAACTTCACGACCTTCATAACACCTGCACTCGTTTAACCTATGGATCCATTTCCCGCACCAAACATTACCTCTATCGCTTCTCCTTCAACTGGCTCTCAGCCACCTCTCGCCGTGAATACCTGACTACCTCCATGACTTATGGCATGATTGAGTCAGGTCAACCACCGCACCTCTATGCAAATTTCAAAATAGACCCCGGCGAGGACTCCATCAGACGCTCAAATCGTCGCCCCCCCCCCCCCCTAATTTATCTTATTCCGCACAGTTCCACCTTTGAATACTGTTTTACCGTACAATCCAATCGATCCATCAAGAAGTACAAAACCATCTTCTACAATAATACCTCAATTTCTGAATACAATAACTCCCTTAGATCTACACTTTTTAAAATAGACTGTACAGATTGGATTGAACATGCCTATATGGAAAACCTTACCCTAACCCGCCCCCTCGCCATTTCACCCAATTTTATCTCCTCTGCTTCACCCTCCACTGCCCACCTCTAAGCTTCTTTTCTTCTCTCTTTTCGCCATACCGTTACATTGTCTCGAAGGACTCCTCTCACCCAGTTCACTTCATCGATTTAAAAAACAAGTGCTTGATTATTTCTAAAAAAGAAAACAAAAAAACAAAGACCACTTATTGTTGCTAAATATTTGGGTAAAACAAAATTATTGTACTGTTATTATTCACATAATATAATATTAATATCGTTACGCCAAATGTATTTTTGCAAAGACGGGTAAGACAGGGATTCATCCTTTTACTCAGTAATAAATTTATCTATCAATCAATCAATTTCTCTCCCTCTCTCTCTCTCCCCCCTTCCTCCCTCCCTATAGATTTCCATTTTAAAATGGAATTTAAAATTAAATTTTTTTGGTACTTTTCGGGAAAAAATAAGGAATCCCACACACACACGCGCGCGCGCGCACCTGCAATAAAATTTTGAAGTTTCTATGAAGTTCCAATCTACATTAACTAAAAAAGTTACTCGTCTTCAGTATGTCATTCTAATAATTAGAGATGTCATTCTACTTGTTTCATTCATTTAGTAATTTTCAACAAAATTGACAGAAAAAGCAACCAAACAATACCTAACTACTATTTATAAAATTTATTTGAATATGTAAATCATACATTGGAAACTCTATAGAAAGAGTTTTTAACAATTTTATTTGTTTATTAATATATTTTTATTACTAACCTCTACTTCTGGTATTGTATTTTCAGCAACTTCCTCATCTTCTTCTTCGTCATCGTCTTCATCCGCATCCTTTTGTAAGTCATCTTTACTTTCTTTTTTTAGTTGAGTTTTTTCTTCTTCATCTTGTAAATTTTTCATTTTCTTTTCTCCTTCCTAAACAATTGAAATAAAAAAATAATTCCATGAGATTTGACTTTTTTTAAATTTGATTCAGGGCTATGTCCTACAATACTCTTTATGTAAGAATAAGTATAAGATTGAAAAACGGTATTTTAGCATAACTCAGAAACATAGAATTTACAAATTTATTGATTGAATAGTATATTTTATGAAGTATCTGTTTAGGTATTATTACTGTGAACTGTATACGGTCAAGGTAAACGCTAGCTTTTTACCTTGAGTCTAATAACTTATTCCAAATAGCCCACTAAAGTTTAAAGAGATACTAGTTTTAACTTAAATCCAATAGCTCGATAATTTTATCAGGGCGCACCGTAATGACAAATGCGACAAAGCATTGTCGAAACAAAGTTTTTAGCAATTATAATACGAAAATCTTTATTCAATAACTAATTATCAAATTTTATATCTTATTGTTGCGGATTTACTGCTCCAGCAATTTTATTTTTATTTGCCGGATTAAAAGCTGGTGGGGGAGGGCTGTCAAATAAATTGAAAAGACCATCAATTAACTTTATGTGAATTTTATTTTTTGAATATATTATTATTTACAAAAAAAGTTCAAGTTTAATAACTTTTATTAAATGTCTTAATAATTAATGAACAAGTATAAAATTTAAGTAGTTTATGTGTATTGACAGATTATTAAATTTGATGTTGATAACATGAGCTCATTACTATAAAATAGAAAGAGCGAACTTGAGTTAACCAGTGTAATAAATGCTACTTGATTTTAAGTGGTTTACTTCAACTTGAGAGAATTACAATAAGTGATGAGAATATAACAAATCATCTAAGTATAAAATAACTTAAGTTGAAATTTGTAAGCAAATGATTAATGATTTAACCAGTGAGAATTTAATTGTAATTGAAAAAAATGAGAATAATAATTTAGTACACTAATATTATTTAATTTTGTTTTAATAAAGCTCCTCACTTCTTGTTACAAGTGGGAATGAGTAGTAAAGTTGCACTTAAGGAGAGTGAGATTTGATTTTTGATTTTAATATATTTATTCATTGTACATTGTGTTGTACAAAAGCTGAAATTTGACAGCAGTTTTAATAAAAATCAGATAATTTAAATATTATAATAGTAAATAAAGTAGTTAATAACATAGAAGTAGTAATGAATATGTAAAAAAAAATAGGATGATCAATCAGTATAAATAACATCATTAAGAGCTTAATTTTGGTAATTAGGTGAACTATAGAATGAGATCCTTCAATCTCAATGACTGCATGTAGTGACGAATAATCTTAGTAAATAAGTGACTTTGTCCTTTGACTTTGTTGCAGTTTCATTCCTTCACAAATGACTAGGTTCTCGCATCAGGAGTGTCCTTAATGCTCAGGCAACTGCCCCTCATTCTCTGCGGCATAAATATGATTTTTAATGAGTTGTTTGAAAATGGGGAGTGACGGTGATTCGCGAATATGATTGGGTATGGTATTCCATAAGTATGATGTGGAGACATGGAAGGAGTACTTTAGGTAGTCTGTGCGGTAGTTAGGTACAAGTAACACCTCCTGAATACCCCGAACTGGGCGTAAGCTCTGTTTAGCCAGAAAAAAGTCCACCAGGTAAGTTGGCTTATTTGACTGTAGAAGATTAAAAAGAAAACAGGCCGCAAAGTAGTCTCTACGACCCTTAGCTCGTAGCCAACCCAGCTCATGTCTGTACGGGGTGACATGACTGTCCCTACTGAATCCATAGATGTATCTGATGCCCCTGTTGAGGATACACTTACCTTTAGATTTAGCTCACAGGAGATATTGCAATATACAAGAGAGCAATAGTCCACCACAGGAAAGAGGAGCGTCTGAACGAGATGTTTGCGAAGACTAAGCGTGGTACTACGTCTGAAGTAATACAACCGGTACATAAGTGAATGAGCTCTTTGACAGATATATTTAACATGCTCCTTCCAATTCAGCTTCGAGTCAAGTACCACGCCCAAACTGCGAGTAGACGAAACAAAAGGAACACACGACTGTCCGAAATGAAGGCAGTTGATGTCCATCTCAGTAAACCTGTTTACGAATACTGGGGTGCCAAAAATCATAGCCTTAATCTTTTTAACATTTAGCTCTAAATGATTTTGTTTTGTCCACTCCGCGACACGCTCCACAGCTCTGCTCAACCTTTCCAAAGTTACCCGCAAGTCCTCGAACCGACCGTGCACGTAAATCTGTAGGTCGTCCGCATAGATCACATGATACACGCCAGGACCAAGATCCCACGCAATATCATTAACAAACAGTGAGAAAAGCAGAAAACCCAACACTGAGCCCTGTGGTGCACCCTTGTTTAAGGGACGAAAAGATGAGGTCTGACCCTCTGCCCCAACTGCCTGCGAGCGACCTGAGAGATACGATGCAATCCATTTGAGAACTCCACCAGAGAAGCCTAGTGACCGAAGCTTCGCTAATAGAGTCACATGGCAGACCAAATCAAAAGCCTTGCTGAAGTCAAACAGCAGTAAAGCTGTCATCTGTCCTCGATCTATACCCCGTCTAATGTCATCTGTCAATTTGAGTAATGCAGTTTGTGTGCTATGTCCCGGTCTGAAGCCGGCTTGAAGTCTATCAATTAAATCCCTAGACTCTACAAACGAAGAAATCTGGTTAAAAACTAATCTTTCAAGAACTTTAGAAAGGAAACAGAGAAGAGAAATTGGTCAGAAATCACCCAAACACGTCGGACTCGGAGTCTTATCAAGTGCGATCACAAGTGGCTGTTTCCATTGGTCAGGAAACGTTGAAGTAAACAGTGACTGATTAAATATATCGCGAATGTACGGACCTACAGTTTGATACGCAGCCTTAATAAAACTCTGCGGAAGACCATCAACACCCCTTGCCTGCGATGTAGATTGATTAATAGCATGCTCGATATCAAGTAGAGAAACAGCAGAAAAATTAAACTGACCATTCCCTTCCTCATCCCCTAAGTTTGCCAGGAAATGAGTAAGTTCAGGAGCATCTGTATCGAACGAAACAGATGAAAAATAGGCATTAAACTCCTCCGCAGAAAAACCCGCAAGGTTGGTGTTAGGTTTAGGCGAGATACCGAGGTGTCTGAGTTCTTTCCAGATTTATCGAGGATCAGTCAGCCCTTTAAGCCGCCTCCAGTAATAGTCAAGTCTAGCAGTCCCAATTTTTTCATGTGCAAAGACACGCGCCTGTCTATAAAGGTAGAGTTCCACGTCCAGTTTTGAGTGTTTGTAGCGTCTGTACAGTCAGTCTCTCTCCGTACTAGAGAACGTAGGTAGGGGGTGAACCAGGGATGATGATTTTTCTTTCTAACCACTACTAAAGGTCTTCACAGGAGCAGCATAATCAAGAGCGAAATGTAGATTAGTATATAGACAGTTTAATCTGTCACTTAATGAAGCTTCATCATCTATGGCTACCGCCCAGTCACATTTAGATAAATAGTCATTTAGAGCTGTGGGGTCAACCGATTTAAAGTCTCTGTAGGTGAAGTCATGGGTCTTAGTCTGAGGTACGTAGATGTCTAGCGTAGCGGTTATCAAATCATGTCTAGCTATGAACGGAGAGATAGTCTTCGAGTAACTTGTCTCTGTATCAAGGGCATCTACAAATCAAAGATCCAACCAGGTATCCGAACCACGAGTGTGATGCGTTGCCCCATATGGTACTGAGAATAGAGAGTTCTCGCCAATAAACGATCTCAAGAAAATTGCATCAGCATTGTCTGACAATAGGTCAGAGTTAAAGTCTCCCAAAATAATCTTAGTACCATAGCTCTGCATAGTATCCCGAAGAGTAGTGATAAAATCTGTCCCCTGAATAAATGGAGCGTGAGGCGGCCGATACACCACGCCTTCAAAAATTGGGTCTCCACCCTTCGGGATAACCCAAAACAAGTATTCCGGAAAACCTGGCCGACCATTCCATTCCGTAAGGGATGAGCAGATGTGTTTTACCGATAGTGATTTATGTATATATAACGCGACTCCACCCCCATGAGTATTGCGATCTCTCCAAAATAGAACATAAGCATCCAAGGCAATTAGAGCATCCTCAACAGATGACCCCAACTTAGATTCTGTTATCGCAATCAAATGTATACGAGTCTCAGACGCAATAAAGTGTCTTAATTGTTCCAGGTGTGCCCTTAAGGAGTTAACATTTATACGGCAGACACGTAATTTACTCCCACCCTCCCACAAAGAGGGTTGATGAGAGGTGGTACAGGCTCGGATGAATGAGAGTGAGATAGATGAACATTAGGCGATTGGTGTGATTCACTGATGTGTATGCAATGATAAGATGAAAATGAATTATTGCCGCGAGAGAGAAGATGAAGCAGTATACCTGTTAAGTTAAAAAACGTTGAAGGTCCTCGTTTGACGTGATCGCTGTGGCAGCATCTCCCTTCTTCCTCCGAACAAAGATTTGACCACTCCTAACGAAGCTTGTGAAGCCAGAGTTCGGCTGTCTGGCTCTCTCACGGACAGACCGATGTAAAATGAAGATGTCCTTTGGCAGGAACTCATTGATATTGATCAGGTTAGGTATAATCAAAGTAGCATCTACTCCTGCTGGAAGATGCTGGACTATGGCCGACGTGTGTAATTTGCCGAATTTTATTTTGCTCTGGATTATTTCCAGGAGAAGCGCACGTGAGCTCAAAGTCGCCAAGATTGATGGAGGCCGAGATGAATTAATAGTTATGGATAGTTCTCACGGTGCGACATGAGAGAGAGAGAGAGAGAGAGAGAGAAGAAGCAAGAGAGATACATTTAAGGTCAAGAATTAATGAACTTGAATAAGATTTGATTTTAGCCAGAGAAAATGAACAGCACAGGAATTTTATTGATTTTCTGGCTGTGACAATGGCAAAGTAATAACACCGGTAAATTATTGTTACCGGTGCTGAGCAAAATACCTGAGGATGCCGTGGGCGATCTCCCTGCTGAGCAACTAACCCAAGAATTGAAGTGAATCAAGCCGATTGAATTAATTGAAGATGAGATACCTCCAGAGTTGAACCACCACCAAGTGAATAATTTGTTGAGATGACTGTGCAGATGAGACGACTGCGTTGATGATGATGAAAAAGAGTCGAAAGAAAAGCCAAGAGAAAAAACCCACGAGGTAGCACAAAATGGCGAATGAAACGTCTATTCACGAACGTTGTCGAGAAGAGAGAGAAGAGCAGCTGGCCCGGCGGCGTCAGCGACAGCACCAGCGGCTGCTCCAAGCTGCGCAGACGTCGGGGCGAGAGCACCAGCACTATGTAATTCTGCGTGGTCCAAGAGATGGCGCCACGCAATCTACAAATGTAGGGGAATGGACCCGAAATGGTGCAGGAAAGTGAACCAGGGTGAAATGAGACAAGGCCTAAATAATATCAATCAGAATTTATTAGTAAAGGCTAACACAGTTTTCTCACGCTCTTGCGTGAACATGCTCTCCGGTAGCTAACTCGGGAGCGACTAACTGGCTGATGCACAGCCAAGCGTCGCGGTGTAGTGTGCACGGAGTATAGTAGTAGGTATACTCCGTGGCAGCTCGCTCTGATCTCCCCTCTCACTCGCTCACACCGATATAGATATACAGGCACGCGCTACACAGGGCTCGTCCCCACAGGCTCCCCCTCCAAATGACAGCTACGGCAGTCGCGAGGTGTCATTGACTATAAGAGCGCGGACATTCAAACCCATGCATCAAGGGCACACGAGGTGGGAGCTTGCAAGCTCAACAAACGGTACAATATTTGGCACATCTTTGGCATAAACATCAAACTCAGGGTCACACCCATCGCAGGCAACATTCCCACGGGCTCCAGGCCCTCAATAGCATAAATTATGCTTGCTGCAGCCTAACTAATCTTACAGCTAGGAACATATAAAATGAATATCAAAAATTAAGGTCGACAAATGAAAATAAAAATTACACAAGATCTTAAGCCTAGCGGATCCGCTTAGAGTAGGAAAAATAACACAATGTATGAGTACAAAAATATAGATTCAGAATCTCCGTAGGAACTAACAATCAGTCTAACGCAGTTGCCTCAGAGAGGTCCAGTCGACATGAAAGACGTAATAAAATAAAGACTTAAGATTAACTTACATATGGCTTACAAAAGAGTGTACATAGCAATTACGCATTACAATAGCGCTCAACCCGCTCGCGGTTATATAAAACGCACGGACTCCAGCTCCCTCGCGAACGAAACGGCCTTCCTGGCACGGCCATAGGTGCGTAGTCCGGGCACGGCAGGGGGTTGGTTGACTGGGCGATTGCCTGCAGGGGCCCCGAGGATCGCATCGACCACGCTTTCAGGTATGAAGAACGCTGGCTTCAGTTGATCCACCGACACGCAAGTTGGTTTGCCGTCGATGTCGATGCGATATACGCGATCGGTGACCCGTTCAAGAACCCTGTAAGGCCCCTTGTATGGCCTCTCCAGTGGAGCTTTCACGGCTTTGGTGAGCTTTAGCACATGCGTACAGGTGGTCATGTCCTTGTAAAAGAACACTTTGCGCCTGTACTTTTGCTCAACCGGCACTGGACGGACGTCCTTCATATGTTCCCGAAAGTCTTCGAGGAACATACGGGGATTGGGGCGGAAGTCGTCCAGTAAGCAAAACTCCCCGGGAATTCGCAACGCTCGCGCGTACAGGAGATCCGCTGGCGAGCAGTCGGTCTCCAGGCGCACGCGGGTTCGCAAGCCCAGCAAGACGGTGGGCAGGACTTTCGTCCAATCGCGGTTGTGGCACATTATCGCGGCTTTAACGTCCCGGTGCCAACGCTCAACCATGCCATTCGCCTCGGGGTGGTAGGCAGTGGTTCGAACGCGCTGGGTGCCAATAAGGGCAAGCAGAGCGTCAAAGAGCTGCGACTCGAACTGAGAACCCTGATCCGAGGTGAGGTAGGATGGAGCACCGAAACGCGCGATCCAAGTGTCGTAGAACGCGCGGGCTACGGTCGAGGCTTCCATGTCCTTCATAGGGACAGCCTCGGGCCACCGCGTGAAGCGGTCGACCATCGTCAGACAATAACGCATGCCCTCCACGGGAGGCATAACGACGATGTCGATATGTACGTGCTCGAAACGGCCATCAGGGGCGGTGAACGAGGCTGGTAGCAATTTGTTATGGCGCGATACCTTGGACGCTTGGCAGTCTATGCAGGCCTTGCACCAGAGTGCAATGTCTCGATGCATTCCAGGCCAAACGTATCGCTGTCTGATCAGACGATCGGTTGCTCTCGCACTCGGATGAGCAGCAGAGTGCATGAGGTCGAATATGCGCCTACGCAGTGATAGTGGGATGTAAGGACGAATCGAGTCAGCCGAAAGCTCGCAGTAGATCTCAGTGTGCTCTGGCCCCCATGTCAAACGTTGAAGTTTCAGACCATGGTTGTTGCCCTCGGCTAACAGCCCGACGAGCTCTTCATCCTCCACCTGCTTGGCTGCAAGCTCAAGCAAATCAAACTGCGTGGGTAGACGAAAGGCCTCGACACGATCGCGCATCGAGGTGGGTATGTACGGATGAGTCGAACCACCCGCTGTCTCGCAGTAGACTACAGCATGCTCTGGGCCCCATGTCAAACACTCAGGTTTCAAACTATGGTTATTGCCCTCAGCTAATAGTCTACTTAGCTCCCCGTCCTTCGCTTGCTCGGCCGCAAGCTCACGCATTTCGGACTGGGTAGGAAGGCGGAAGGCTTCAATGCGAGACAGTGCATCGGCCACGTGGTTGTCTGCCCCGGGCAGGTAGAGAATAGCGCAATCAAACTGCGCTATGTACGACAGTTGACGTCCCGCCCGCGGCGATTGACTATCCGGATTCTTCGACAACGCGTACGTCAGACCCCGATGGTCCGTAAAAACCGTGAATCTCCGGCCCTCCAGGTAGTACCTGAAGTATTTAATTGACTCGTATACAGCCGTAAGTTCGCGGTCATACACGCTGTATCGAGTCTGCGCACCAGTGAGCCTTCTCGAGAAAAAGGCGAGTGGTTGCCAGCATCCATCAACGAGCTGCTCGAGCGCTGCGCCCATGGAGAAGTCAGAGGCGTCGGTGCATAACCGAACTTCAGTGTCAGGTGCAGGGTGAGCGAGCAGAGCTGAATTTGCTAAGCTCTCCTTGCACCTGATAAACGCTGCTTTAGCCTCTGGAGTAAGCTCCACCGGTCGTTTGTCTTTCCTCCGTGCGCCGCGCAGGTAGACGTTTAAGGGAGCTTGCATCTCGGCAGCTTTGGGTATGGAGCTCCGGTAGAAATTGATGACGCCCAAAAACTTGCGGACGTCATCCACGGTCTTCAACTCGGGCCACTCTCTCACCGCCTGGATTTTCTCCAGCGGGGGTCGGATGCCCTGGGCGTTGACCCGGTGTCCGAGGAATACTAGCTCCGGCAGGCCAAATCTGCACTTCTCAATGTTCAGGCGGAGATGGAATTTCTCGAGACGCTCGAACACTGTCTCTAGATGAGCCTCGTGCTCTTCCGGGCTGGAAGAAGCAACAAGAATGTCATCGATGAATGGGAAGACAAATGGAAGATCTCCAAGTGCCCGATCTATATAGCGCTGAAAGGTCTGCGAAGCGTTCCGAAAACCAAATCCCATAACGAGGTATTCATAAAGCCCGAAGGGCGTGATGACGGCCGTCTTCGGAATATCCTCGGGAGCAACCGGAATTTGGTGAAACGCCTTATGCAGGTCGAGCGCTGAGAAGATCGTCTTCCCGTGCAGATTTGAGGTGAAGTCCTGCAGTCGCGGAACGGGATAGCGATCTGGCACAGTGACCAAATTAAGACCGCGATAGTCCCCCACGACTCGATATTAACCATTTTTCTTATCGACGAGGTGAATGGGGCTAGCCCATGGACTCTCGGATGGGCGGCACACACCCGCATTGCACAGCCGCTGAATCTCGGCGAAGGCGGCCTTGCGCTTCTCGCTGGGGAGACGTCGAGCCCGCTGCGCCACTGGCGGACCTTTGGTCAAAATGTGATGAAAAACGCCCCGCTCCGTCAGGGCAACAGGGGGTTCAGCACCGGTAATCCGGGGGAACGCGGACAGCAGCTGCTTGTACTTACAATCTGGAGCAACCAAGCTGATCTTGGAGTCTGGCACGCAGACCAGATCAGTCTTGACGGAGACCTTAGTTGTCTTATCGACAAGCGCATGATTCCTAAGGTCAACCGTCAGGTTGTAGTGGTACAAAATGTCAGCTCCGATAATCGGATGGGGCACGTCCGCGACCACGAAATCCCACTCGATGGGCCTGCGTAAGCCCAGATCCAGCACCCGCCGTGAGGTGCCATAAGTAGGGATTCGCGTGTCGTTCGCCGCGAAAAGAGTTAAGGGCTGCGCTTTACAAGGGTAGCCCTCTGGCCGCGGTATCAGAGATATGTCGGCACCAGTGTCGACAAGGTACCGGGCCTTCGTAAACCTATCTGTCAGGTGGAGGCGACGGGAAACTCCGCTCACAGGCACGCTAGCCTCCTTAGCTGCCTGAGGAGCTAGTTTTCCGGCCTTCCCTTGGGTGCCGGACCCGTCCACGAGCACGGCTGATGGCACTGATACGCATCCTCCTTCCACTTAAGGTGGTACCGGCAGAGACCGGACGGATCGCGCGTACCCGATCTGGCGCGCTTGGGCTGGCTGGCATTACCACCCGCGCCTTCGTGGCCGTCGCCCGGGTTCCCGCGACGTCGCGATTGCGATCGGCCATTTCGCTGGCCCTTGCCCCTGGCGTCAACGAGCGTCCTGAGCTCGCGGAGCTCACGCGCCAAGCCCTCCAAGGTCACAGCCGCACAGGCCGCTGGCTGGGCAACTGGGGCAACGTTAAACCCTGCGGCAGCGTTGCCACACGGATGTGCTCCCACAACAGAGACATTGCTCCTGCGGAAGGACATCGTGTCCACCAGCAAGTCCGCCATTTTCCCGAGACTCATAAAGTCCTCCCCGGTTCTGTTAACCAAGTGGGCACGGATCTCGGGGTCAAGGTAGTCGAGAAATATCGACCGCATGATTGCCGGGCTGGTGCCACTACCTGCGTTGGCTCTAAGCCGGGCGAGTATGTGGGAAGGACGGCCCCCGGTGTCAATGTCCTTGCGCAGGACACGCCGAAGCCTGTTTTCCTCCGTCTCCCCGAAAAGCGACAACAAACTCTCCTTGAGCTTGGTGTATGGCTGCACAGGGTGCGGGTTGAGCACGAGATCGCGCACCATCGATGCCGCATCACTATCCAAGGCCGGGACTACAGCGTCGGCCATCACACTCTCGGAGAGAACGCCCGCGTTCCTGAAGGAGGATTCCACCTGCCCGAACCACATCGCCGGGTCATCCCGGAAGAATCTCGGTAACACCGGCAGCCTGCAATACTGCACGTGGCCTGCGTTGGCCACCGGGCCCGTTGCCGTCGCGCCGACGCCCAAGCCCAGTGGCGCCGAACTCACGATCATCCCGTCCGCATCCGTCGAGCCCGAGGTCTCAGAACCGGCCCCGCCCGCGGCAGGAGGTGCGCGCAACAACAGCATATCAGCTCGAAGCTGGTCAAGCTGCTGCTGCAGCTCCTGCTCGCGCGCGCGTGCAGCAGCGCGCTCGCTCTCTGCACGCTCAAGCTGAGCCTGCAGCTCAGTAAACTGCCCCCGCAGCTCCGTGTCCTCCTGGCCCGTCGCCCGTGAGCCAGCTCCCTTGCGGGTTTTCACCCCCACGCCGACCGGCACGTCGTCGTTGCTCGACATTCCCACACGAAACCAGAGAGCGATAAAAAAAAAATACGTATGAACAAACAAACACACGAACGCAAAAATATATTGGGAAAAAAATATATATACATACAACGATACAAGCAGTACAAAAACTCGCAAAACACACGTATGTACACGCTCAACCTACACGCGTCACAAGGTATACGCAGTACACGCTCAGCACACCAACAAGACGCTGCACGGGCGGTGTTGTGGCAACAGCGCGCAGAGGGCAACCGAGTTCCGCAGCACCGGCGCACTGCAGTTACCGCGCGTGCGAGAGGTGGTAATACCGCGCGAGGAGCAGTCGAGCTCTACCGTACCGATGTTCCCGAGCGCGCGGATCGGTGTATAGCTATATGCATCACCGGCTGATGCTGACTGCGATGCACAACAACAGTGGCCACGCGCTAGCACCCCAGGCGGTCGCACGTGCGCCCAGCGAGTAAACAACCTTCGCCTCCCGCCGTGAAAAACATGAGGAAAATGACGGTTGAAGCGATGCAAGTCCAGACTCGCCCGATCTTCCCAACGAAGAAAATCGTCGCCGAGGATTTTCACGTCTCACCCCCGCTTTCAACAACACAACAATAATGACAATCACGCACAACAATAAGCATAAAGTCCGCACTGCAATTTTTATCACTCAAATACCTTAAACTGCGCTGCTGGCAGCAGTCCCAGGTGATGATCTAGCTGACGATGTTGCAGCGATGCTCGAGGATGATGACTGCAGTGCTGTGCTGGGTGCTGTAATGTCCAGGTCGCAGGAACGGCCCTGTCACGGCGAGATCAGCAGCTGCGTGCTGTACTCGAGCCGGGGACCTGTTGTTGCCGTTGTAGTTTTGTTTCACCACCCCCAAGCCATCCAGGTTGCTTCCACCAAAAATTCCGACAATCACGTCGGGGTCACCATGTAGGGGAATGGACCCGGAATGGTGCAGGAAAAAGAACCAGGGTGAAATGAGACAAGGCCTAAATAATATCAATCAGAATTTATTAGTAAAGGCTAACACAGTTTTCTCACGCTCTTGCGTGAACATGCTCTCCGGTAGCTAACTCGGGAGCGACTAACTGGCTGATGCACAGCCAAGCGTCGCGGTGTAGTGTGCACGGAGTATAGTAGTAGGTATACTCCGTGGCAGCTCGCTCTGATCTCCCCTCTCACTCGCTCACACCGATATAGATATACAGGCACGCGCTACACAGGGCTCGTCCCCACACAAACTATTGATTTTTTGCTCGACGATGTGTACGGAGTGAAATTATTGTTCGCTCCGCAACACTTATAATTCAAAACAAACATTTGCTACATAAAACGTTTCTCACATTTAGGTAAGGTAAAACAAAAACACGCAATTGTGGTCCTCAAAAAGAGAGGCCTTGGAGCGACTTGGACCGTACTTTTAGACTTGTGTTCATAGGTACCCCGAATGTGGAACATGCAATGAATCGTGGGTACCCCGATCAATGGACCCGTCAGTCAACGTCCCCCAGTCCTTGTATGGGATTTACATGGTCCACATTCGAGTATCTTTGAACAAAAGTCTCCAAAAATATGGTCCAAGAATTGACCACAATTGGGTGTTTAATACCTTAATCTGAAGTCATCGTGATCAATAGAGAATTAAATTTACCAAATCGCATTTAAACGCTCTTGTGAACATTTAGAAGTGCTGATAATCCACTAATGACTAAATAATGAACTTTTTTACTTATTTTTATCAGGGATAAATGATTTAAGAAATAAAACTCTTATATAAACTTGTAAAATTTGAGGATATAATCGCATTTTTATAGTGGTTATAACTGTTTATAGATTGATTTATTTTTAAAGTTCCCGGTGACTATAAATATTTTATTTTAATTTGAAGGTTAAGATATTAAGGAACGTGGGGGTAAAGTTTCCGTTAAATGATTGAAATTTTTAGTTGAACACGACTGAACAGCCAAAAATTTTTAAGCCTCGTTCTTGACTATGACAAAATCAAGAGGTTCAAATAGTTTTTTCAGAAAAATACCTTGGTGACTATTTTTTTTGCATGAATGTATTTAGGAGATTCGTGTTTACTTAAAATAGTTACTCAAAAGATCAAAGTTTGAAATAAACTTTATTACCTGAAGGCTTAGGACTACCTTAATAATAAAATATTTTATAATATTTTAATCACTGAATGATAAATAATTTGCTTGAAAATAAGTTACTTCTATACACATATTAGAGATGTACGTTCCATCACAAACCAAAAAAGTTTTGATGCAAAATGCAATGCAAGAATGTACCGATTATAGAGATGGCAATTAAGAATAAAATTTTTAACCTCGTAGATCACAAGTAATAACTTGTGTCCCTCCGACGCAAGCCAAAAGAACGAAATGTACTCCCTGCGCCATCGACCAACGCGCACCCGGCCTACTGCATGCCCTCGCTAGCGCTCGGGCCGCAACATGGCGGCCAGCTGCGTGTCGGCCGCTGGCGCTTCGGGAGTACATTTCGTTCTTTTAGCTTTAATCGGAGGAAATCAAGTTATTTTTTGTGATGAACGGACTTTTAAAAAATGCATATATCCCTCAAGACTAAAGTTTGCTGAGGAGGCCCACGTATTTGCCTCGACTTCGTCTCGGGCTGCAATAACAGCGGGCCTCCACTGCAAACTTTAGTCCCTCTGGGAATAATATACTATTCAGAAAATGAAAAAAAAAATAATTTTTTGAAAAATATAAAAAAAACTTGCCTGGATCGAGGCTTAGTGTATAAGATAACTTATTATGAGTACACAATACGATAAACAATTCATAGTAGTACTCACTAAAAATCGTGTTTGCAATTACACAATATGTATAGATTGTACCTATTAAAAATTAGATTTCATTTGAAACATTTTTTTATACACATTGATTGAACAGATAAAAGCATTTCAAGTTAACCATACACCATTAAATTGAGCACATTGAAAAATTAATCAATGGATTTGATAAATATTGGATGAAGAAAAAAAGTTTATTAATCTCGTATCATTCTTACAGTAAATATATAAATAACAGAACGGACCGAGATAATGACGTCTTGATAACGTTTTACCAAGTGGCATAAATATTACAACTTTGCGCCTGTATAATAACACTGTCTAAAAGAGAAACTAAGCACATTTGATGTAGTTCAATGCCCGGAATAGTTTGCTGTCTGTTAAGTCAGCATTTCTTCATACAATTTACTCACTTAAATTTGTTCCAATTCCAACACACTTCCTCAAATTTATGATTTACGAACCTACATATTTTTCAACAATCTTAAATCCTTTTCTCAATCTTGCCTAAATTTTCTAAACTTATTTCGACCAAGCGCTTTTGTCAAAATGTCCGCAAGATTATTCTCAGACTCAACTTTTACAATGTTTACAAGACCTTGCATATAGCATTCGTTCGCAAAATGATAATATACTTCGATGTATTTAGAGTTTTTCGTCAAATTACCAAATTTTTCTATCGCAATCGCACCAGGATTGTCTTCATTGACAGGTTTGTCAATCTTCAACCTAGAATCACTTAGTAAATTCAAAATCACTTTCACTTTACTAACTGCATCGGATAATGCAACATATTCAGCAGCTGTTGATGATTTCGTCACACTGCCTTGCTTATGCGATTTCTAGTAAATATCCAAAAACTCTCACTACATAGCCTGTAGTTGATTTTAAATCAACTTTATGACTAGCTCAGTCAGCATCAGCAAAGCAATCTAACACGTCAGCGCTCAAATTTCTTGAAGTACGTCAATTTAAGATCTTTCGTCAAAAATAGATATTTCAAAATTCTCAACGCGTATTTAATGAGATTCAGTATAACTATTCTGAAATCTACTCAAATAATTTACAGTATAACTCGCATCTAATCGGATTCCCATAATAAGGTATGATAAAAATCCAATCAAATTTCTTTACTTCAGATCATTTGATGCTGGATGGGCAGGCTCCACATATAAGTTTTGTTCCATAGGTGTACAATAAAGTTTCGCATCCAAAATATTATATTTTCTCGCAAGTAAATTTATATAATCACTCTAATCGAGTGTCATAACACATTTCTAACGATCATAATTAATATTTGTCCCCAAATAAGTATTTACTTCGTCCATATCTTTCATAGAAAATTTAAATGACAATTATTTTTAATTTTTCTCAATCCTTTCCTTACTTTTCCCACAAATTAATGAGTCTTCAACAAATAGTATCAAATATACTTTATCATCATTTTCAAAGTTCATGTATAAACAGTTATCGTTCTCACTTCTCTCAAATTTCAATTCTTTCATAAATCCATCAAAACACTCATACCAACCTCTCGGGCTCTCTCTCAACCCGTATAATGCTTTAAGGGGAACCAGCGGCAAATTTTTAGCCCATAGAAATAATGGACCTAGAAGGCTGAAAACCTGAAGGCTTTTTTTCAACATGCATTTTTACGTATCTCCATTGATGGTGCATCGAGTTTTGGGTAAAAATGATTTTTGACCTCTTTTAGGTACTTTTTTGAATTATTATACCCAAAAATTAATAGTTTTTCCTGGATAAAGAGCGTAAAAATTGGGTTAAGGTCAAACCCATGCGAGAGAATTTAGCTATTGCTCTTACGAACAATTTAAAAAAAAAAAAAAATCTCAAATCGGTTGAGAAACAAAAAAGTAGATACAGTTTGAAGATGAGATGTTTTTAAAATAATTTGCTCCGACCGCCAAGAACATATTAGGCTGGTTTATTTTTCCAAATATCCATGAATAAATGTTTGATATCGATGGAACTTTGCATATAGGGGTTTCTGCGAGCGCTGAGCTCGAATTTGACGTTAGTTTTTCAATTGGACCTGTTTTAAGGGCAGCACTTATCTAAGGGAGGATGAAGAATTAAAATTTTTTTTATAATTATTGATAAAAATTGATTTAGGGGGTTTTTGCACGCACTAAACACGAATTTGATGTCCATTTTTTAGTTTGACCTAAACTAAGGGTAGTACTTACCTAAGGACTGGTATTTTTTTTTTCACTTTTCGATAAAAGTTGGTACGCGGGGGTTTTTGCGTGCGGTAAACACGAATTTGACTAGCGTTTTTTAGCTTGACCTAAACTAAGGGTAGTACTTACCTAAGGACTGGTATTTTTTTTCACTTTTTGATAAAATTTGGTACGCGGGGGTTTTTGCGTGCGCTAAACACGAATTTGACTAGCGTTTTTCAGTTTGACCTATACTAAGGGTAGTGCTTATCTAATGGAAGGTAATATTTTTTCTTTGTTTAGTTGTAGATAAAAATTGGTATGCGGGAGTTTTTGCGTTTTATTTCTTTTAGTGCAATACAAGCCACTTGAACTTAAATAAAGTTGGGACCAATTTCTTATAATCTAGATTTTACTAATTTTATTATTTTAAGAATTTATTATAAACGAAAGAAAAAAATATGTACATATTTACAAATTTATTCACAAACGAGATATTTTGCGTTGTATTACTATTTACAAATTTCAGTTCTGAGCAACTAAAAATCATTTTTAGGTTGAAAATTTTGTAAGAAACCAATTTTATTACGTACTGACTCAGCTGTAAAACTCATTGTTGCAAGTGAATTTCGATTTATTTTTTTAGTTATTGTTTATTGGTCACTATGGTACTAAAAATATTGTCATGTTTATCTGCTAACCAAAAATATTTTCTTTATACTTGATTCAATAAATGTGATAAATTAGTGAATATATTTCCAAAAGTTGTGCAAAAGTAGTGTAAAAAAGTAGTAAAAATGCCTAAAGTACCAGCTAGTAAAAAATCCGATCATTTTAAAAATCTTGCGACTCTCAGGTGGAAAAATTTTCGAAAAAAAGATGATGTTCCTGAGCACAACGTTCGTTTGCAGATAAAAATAAAAAATACTGAAAGCAATAAAGGACTGTTGAATTTGAATGAACCGTCAGAATTTTACGAAAACATTATTCCTCAAGAAAGTACAAAAGTTTCTGATCAGTGCATTATTGAACCTGAGCAAGATGAAAATATAAAAAATTCTGATCAGGATGAAAATATCGAGTCAAGAAACATAGAAAGCTTCAGTTATATTTTTTTGCAAGTGTCTCAGTTGAAACCTATCCTAGATAAATTGAAATGCGGCGAGTGCGGAGGAAACTCATTAGAAATTGTACTTGATGATCAGCGTTTTGGCTTAGCTCGAAATGTGATTTTGAAGTGTTATGATTGCGGCGAAAGTGGTTTGAATGACGAAAAAGCTAAGGTGTACAGTTCAGAAAGAATAAATATCCCTCAGCAATCCAAGAGCCGCTTTGACATAAATCTACGGATAACTCTAGCATTTTTGTTTATAGGAAAAGGACATAATTCTTTAGAGCAATTTTCTGCAATTATGAATATGGACTCGATGTCTGACTCTACTTTTCGTGAACATACTGAGATTCTTGCAAAAGCTGTTGATGTATCCACAAAAAATATACTTACCGAATACAGAGAATTAACGAAAAAATCTTACAAGTATTTTGAATTTGGAAACGTAGACGACGATGCTGAAAAACAAAACGAGGTTCAAAAAAGAAACGAAATGGCAAAAAATGATAATACAGACGTTGATTGGACTTATGATGGATCCTGGCTAACACCAGGATTCAAATCGAAAACTTGTTTCGGCAGTGTCATCGATTTACTTACAGGATTTGTACTTGATTTTGACGTTGCGTGCAAATTTTGCCAAGAATGTTGTACAGTCGCTGCGAGTCTTGGAGCAGACTCACCTGATTTTAATATTTGTTATGAAGGGCATGCCGATAAGTGTCCAATTGATCACACAGGGTCATCCGGGGCCATGGAAGTGTCTATCGCCGAAAAACTATGGAAACGTTCCGAAAAAATAGGTTTCCGATATGTCAATGTACTTTCCGATGGAGATTCTAAAACTTATAATCATTTAGTATCATTGAAAGTTTATGGGCCATCAGTTGAAATAAAAAAAGAAGAATGCGTCAATCACGTTTCTAAAAGGTACAGCAAAATCAAAATATCTAATATTTATATACATAAAATTGTGAAAATTTAAGTTTTTTTAATTTTTCAATCAAGAGTTTACGCTGGCATTACAAACATTCTTTACAAACATTGTAAAGGAAGAAAAAAGTCGTAATGTCACTCTCGGAGGAAAAAATTTGGACAATTGTCTGATCCAACAAAAAAAAAACTCTCTAGTTATTACAAAAAAGCTATTTACAAGAATAAAAACGATGTTCAGGTTAAAAATTGAATAATTTATTTTTTTGTAAAAAAAAAAAAAAAAAAAAAAAATACAAAATAAAAGCTGAAAAAACATTCTTAAACAAATTATTATAATTTGTAGGGAATGAAAAACGATATTCTTGCATCGATTTATCATTCAGCTTCTACGGATGACGAACCTCAGCATCAGTATTGTCCTAAAGGGTCAACCTCATGGTGTTTTTACCAAAGAGCATTAGCGATAGATAAAACTCCTGGTTGTCATAAAACTAATATAAAAACACCAATAAACAAACTTTGTTTTGAGAAAATTTTACCGTTGTATGAAAGACTAACAGATGAATCTCTACTGTCGCGTTGCAGTCGCTGTGCCACCCAAAATGCCAATGAAAGTCTTCACAGTGTTATTTGGAATAGATGTTCTAAAAAAAATTACTCTGGTAAGACGCGGGTTATGGTTGCAGCTTCATTAGCCGTTTGTGAATATAACGTTGGTAGTTATCGAACTGTGTCTGAAATCACGAAAAATTTGGGACTACGTAACTATGAGTATTTATCCAAACTGAAAAATATTGATGAGCACAGACTTTGTAGAAGCGTGCAAAAAAAAATAGATACGTCAAAAAATGCCCGTGGCATTATAAATGTAGCTAAAAGAAATCAACAAGAATCAGAAGAAGAGGACGACTCGTATAATCCAGGAATGTACTAAAAATATAACAAAATTTATTTGGTATAAAATATTGAACCTAAAAATGTTTTTCAGTTGTTCGATAATGAAATTTGTAAGTAGTAAAATAATGGAAAAAGTCTTATTTGTAAATAAATTTGTAAATATATAAAGTCAATAATATGAAAAAAAAAACATAGTTATATAACTGAGTTACTCTAAAAATGATTTTTAGTTGCTCAGAACTGAAATTTGTAAATAGTAATACAACGCAAAATATCTCGTTTGTGAATAAATTTGTAAATATGTACATATTTTTTTCTTTCGTTTATAATAAATTCTTAAAATAATAAAATTAGTAAAATCTAGATTATAAGAAATTGGTCCCAACTTTATTTAAGTTCAAGTGGCTTGTATTGCACTAAAAGAAATAAAACGCAAAAACTCCCGCATACCAATTTTTATCTACAACTAAACAAAGAAAAAATATTACCTTCCATTAGATAAGCACTACCCTTAGTATAGGTCAAACTGAAAAACGCTAGTCAAATTCGTGTTTAGCGCACGCAAAAACCCCCGCGTACCAAATTTTATCAAAAAGTGAAAAAAAATACCAGTCCTTAGGTAAGTACTACCCTTAGTTTAGGTCAAGCTAAAAAACGCTAGTCAAATTCGTGTTTACCGCACGCAAAAACCCCCGCGTACCAACTTTTATCGAAAAGTGAAAAAAAAAATACCAGTCCTTAGGTAAGTACTACCCTTAGTTTAGGTCAAACTAAAAAATGGACATCAAATTCGTGTTTAGTGCGTGCAAAAACCCCCTAAATCAATTTTTATCAATAATTATAAAAAAAATTTTAATTCTTCATCCTCCCTTAGATAAGTGCTGCCCTTAAAACAGGTCCAATTGAAAAACTAACGTCAAATTCGAGCTCAGCGCTCGCAGAAACCCCTATATGCAAAGTTCCATCGATATCAAACATTTATTCATGGATATTTGGAAAAATAAACCAGCCTAATATGTTCTTGGCGGTCGGAGCAAATTATTTTAAAAACATCTCATCTTCAAACTGTATCTACTTTTTTGTTTCTCAACCGATTTGAGATTTTTTTTTTTTTTTTAAATTGTTCGTAAGAGCAATAGCTAAATTCTCTCGCATGGGTTTGACCTTAACCCAATTTTTACGCTCTTTATCCAGGAAAAACTATTAATTTTTGGGTATAATAATTCAAAAAAGTACCTAAAAGAGGTCAAAAATCATTTTTACCCAAAACTTAATTAATTTGTAAACTTTATTTAACCCGTCTTTATAACCCATTGTTTGTTTTACAAATACTTCCGACTTTACCAGACCATTTAAAAAAGCTGTCTTTAATCCATCTAATTTATTATCAAGCCATTTTAGCAACAATAAGCTAGCAAAAATTTTGAAGTCTGTATTCTTGCAACGGGAGAATACAAATTCTAAAGCACTTCAGCTTGCTGAAAACCACTAACAACACGTTGTGCTTTTTTTTCTAAAAGTTGGATTAGAAAGGATCTCCGGGGGTGAAAGAACAATCAACAGCATTTGTTATTTAGTCATTGATTTATTAAAATTGGTTCAACGTTTCTTCCGCCGATGTGGGGACCTTTTCAAGCCCTGTTTGAATAAGAATTAGCAAAAAATAAATATTTACAGAGAAGTAATTTGATTACAGAAATTTTTTATAATAAGATTTACGAAACTGATTTAATAATTAAAAGTATACAATTTTCATTTCTATAGTTTAACACCGAAGGGGTGATTTTCTTCTGTAACGTCAGAATAAGAAGTGAGAGGAAAAGGAGTATTGGAAATAAGAAAATACAAATCAGGGGGATAATAAGTAAACAAGGTGTACGAAGAGGTGGGTCATAACATAAGAACGATGAATTAGAATAGAGAGCGATAAACCCTACTGAGGAATTGTGTATCTTCTATCTCGTTGATAGTATTCTTACTTTGTCGGATATATAACATTACAGAAATTAGTCGTTTGTCGTTTTCAGTATCTTGGTTCTCTATCCATTATTTTCGTGTTTGAAAAATCGAAAGTATGTTTTTGAACATCAGAGTGTAGACTAACTACTGAATTCTTGCTCTTCTTCTTCCTGTGTTCTTTTATTCGAATTCCTAGCGTACGTTTGGTTTGCCCCACGTATGTAACTGGACAGTACTTGCAAACAAGAGGAAGAAGAAGAGCGAGAATTCAGTAGTTATTCTACACTCTTGACCCACCTCTTTGTACACCTTGTTTACTTATTATCACTCTGATCTGTATATCTTATTTCCAATACTTCTTTTCCTCTCACTTCTTATTCCGACGTTACTGAAGAACATCACCCCTTCGGTGTTAAACTATAGAAATAAAAATTGTATACTTTTAATTTTCATATCAGGTTCGTAAATCTCATTAGAAACAATTTTTGAAAATCAAATTACTTCTCTGTAAATATTTATGTTTTATTATTCGAATTCTTATTCTTATTCGAACTGTGCTTGAAAAGAAATAGCAAATTGCACATCAGCAATCGGAAGAAACGTTGCACCAATGACTATATAACAAATGTTGTTAATTGTGTTTTCGCCCCCGGAGATCCTTTCTAATCCAACTTCTTTAACATGAAGAGAGCTAATCATCACTTTTTTTTTCTATTGTCGGATTTATTTGTGAAAACCCAATTTAAATCTAACAATTTTTTATTTTTCAGCCTTTCTACTAATTTTCAAGTTCTATTTTTAATCAAACAATTTATTTCTTTGATCATAGTCTGTAACAACAAATCGTTCTCACTACCACTCATCGCTTCCTCATAATTTGAGGGACGTCGTGCTTACAACATTTACGTAGATATAATTTGAGTTTACATTCACCCCATACTAATCTGGCTTCCTTCTTTCTCTCTGCTGCCTTTGTGAAATATTTTCCATTACCTCAACGCTGACTTGGTTGTCTATATTTTCACCCGACTCTACCCTCATTAGATTCCGAGTTTTTATTTTCACTATGCAAATTTACACCATAACAATCATCATTGACATAGCCTCTAGAACCAATCAAATTTTCATCATTTTCAATGATGTCCACATGTCTGGCTCTAACTATTTTACCATTTAACAAAACTCTGTATCCGACGTGGTCATAACCAAGTGAAATTCCTAAATTCGCCTTTCTATTCCACTTAGTATCTCTCTCTTAATTCCGGGTACCCTCACAAAAACTTTACTCCCATATAAACGTAAATTTTTCAAACTTGGCTTCTTTCCAAATAAAATCTCAAAGGAAGTTTTATTTTCAATCATGTTTGCAATTGCTCTATTTTTTGAGTAAGCTGCGGCTTTAACTACCTCCGGCCAGTATCCACCTCAAAAAATAAACACCTAGCAAAATCCATAATTGACTGATTATATCTTTCTGCGGTCCCATTTAATTCGTGCACATTTGGAGGACAAGGTTCCATCAGAATTCCATTCTCCCTTACTAATGTGAAAATATCCCGATTAATATATTCTCTTCCGTCATCAAATCTTAATTTTTTAATCTTTTTCCCGATTAGATTTTCAACTTTTTTAATATAATCCACAAAAAAATCAAAAACATCCGACTTTAATTTAATTGTGTAAATCAATGCACATTTACTATAATCATCAATGAAAATTAAAAAATATTTTGAATCATCATAACCCGTTGTATTATGTGGCCCATTTTAATCTGTATGTAATAACTCTAAAATCTTGGTGGCTCTAGTTCTATTGTTTTCGAAAAATGAATTATGCATTTTATTTTGCACGTCCCACACTTAAAATTTACTGACTCTTACTTTTGTGGTAACCCATCGACCAATTTATTCTTACACATTTGTCACAAATATTTTAAAATTACGTGACCGAAAATTCTATGAAACCTTTCTTTTTGTGTCATGTTTTACTTAATTTTCTCTGACGAATAACACACTCTCACACGAAAATAACTACTCATTTTATACAACCCATTTTCTTTGCAAGCTGCTGCAAGTAAAGTATTATTACTATTATATACTTTCGACGTATTTACGACAGACATTATTTTATTTTCATTCGTAATTTTCGCAAAACTTAACAAATTTTTATCCATCTCAGCTACATAAAATACATTCGATATTTTTGTTTTATGCTTAATCGCGTTTACTTCAAAATAAGTTCAAATCTTACCAACTTTCGTGCCTTTCAAAATTCTACCGTCACCAACCTTGACATTAATTGGTTTTTTCAAAACTGTAGATACACAAAAATAGGATCCATCATTAATGATGTGGTCTGAGCAGCCACTGTCTAATATCCAATCTATTTTGTTCGTATCACAATTATAAATATCATCAACATGATCATCAAATTTATCACCGTCTGACAAATGCGCTAAAAAAGAGTTTTTCACCTGATCATCCGTGCTGTCGTTTTCGGTGTTTCTATACTTCGCGTTGTGCTGAGTCGCTCCATCGTTGCGGGGCTGCCAGTTTCTGCCTCTGCTATTTGAGTGTCGTCGACCACCCCTGCCGTTGCGACCGTTGTTGCTGTTTGTGCTATGATGATTCTTGTGCTCCTCCTTGCCAAAATGTATTGTTGTTTTTTGGTCCAATTGTTTCTACAATTTTTCTTCAAATGTCCAGGCTTACCAAACTCATCGCAACTGGGTTTATTTGAACTTTCTGCTTATAATGCACTACACTTTTTCTTGGTTGATTCTATTAAATTTCGGGTTTCCTACATGCTTATTTTATTTTTCAAGAACTCACAATCTCTATCCTCTGTTGACAGAGCATCTACCAGATCACCAATGTAGCTTAGAATTCTGGCAAAGTTCTCAGCATGTAATTTAATTTTTCAGCCTCGTTGAGTTTTCCTCCAGCATTTTTAAGTCATTTATGGTCTTCTCAAAATCACGGAAAAATAAACTTGAATTATCATAATTTTTTAATTTCATCTGGTCGAGCTTGTTTTTTACCTAGATTTGCATAGTTGTAGATTCTTTTAGATACATTTTGTCAAACTTCTGCATTATTTTCCGAGCGGATTTTCTCTCTTCTTCGCTCAAAACTTCTAACTGATCGTATCTCATACTGCAATAAATGTAGTTTATTGCTTTCTCGTTGATGTCGGTCCAGTTCTCTAGTGAATCTGATGCCAAAGCCTCTCGAACTGCTAGTTCTGCATACTTTCAGAATGATTGGAGTATCCTTTTTTTTCAAATACTGTAGTTCCTTCCATCAAAGATCTGGAATCTTGCGTCTTCGTTTTGTGAGTCATCATCGATCTGGATGTCCAGGTCAGTGACCTAGATATTAAGGCCCGAGATTCTTTCCTAAAAACTCTAAATCACCTCCCAAAGTCATCCTCGAAGAATAATAGACCTAAACTCTTGAAGATGATCTCCAGGTATCCTGGGCAGTGAGCACCCTTATCGTCAATCTGGATGTCCAGGTCCAAACTGTCATACCAAACACTCTAAAACAACTTGCAAAGTCATCGACGAAAAATTAAATCTAAACTCTCGGAGATGACCTGGACACGTTCCCCAGCTACACCCGTCATCGGCGACCTGGATTTTAAAGTTAAAATTGACTTCATAGTAAGACTTTAAAACACCTCTCAAAGTTATTCCCGAAAAATTAGTCTAAATTTCTCGGAAATGATTTACAGGTACCCCGTCATCGGTGACCTGGATGCCCAGGGCTAAAAATGACAACGGATGATTGTACTGTCATCCAAACGTAGACCTCCTATAGTTTGACCCTAACACTCAAACTATAAGCATAGTTATATTGATTATTTGACATGGTTTATTGAAACAAACCTACAGGTTGTTACAGTGGCCGAATCAATATGAACTTACTACCGAATCAATAAACTACTAGTGAACTCACGTTCACTCGAACGTGAAAACCCTCATAGTCTTTCGGTCAGCTGTAAACAATGAAAGTCCACATGCCCGTGTACTTTCCGATTATTTTCAATACCTGAAAATAAAATTTCAAGACATGTTTGGGAGTATCGCGAACCCGAACTAAAAATACATAATTCCCGCGATTCGACTAACCCTGCTTATGTCGGTAGTGGGCGGGATTTTCACCTATGAGAAAAACGAATGAAGGAACACGGTAATTCAAATCATTATAACCAGAGTCGATTTCAATATATAGTTAACAAAAAGGACTTATAACTCATACATTGATAGATAAGCAACAACCGTGTTGCTCGCGAGATTATTGATTAACAAACCTAGCCCTTGGGTTGGTAAATAGTATTACAAACTCACAACCGTTTTCAACCGGCTTCGATTTAAATATCTGCGCGCAATGTCTCCACGCTAGAAAAAATGCGCGCGCGAGGAAAAGACAGTTGGCCTGAGGGATAATTACTCTTTCTCTCGGCCACACACACTCGATCCAATCACTCTACACATCGCACACAAAAGATGACAAACCTTATCAATCGGTGATCACCGCAACACACAACAAATTCTCCGTTGCTCAGCCGAACAATGGCCTGAGTCTCGGAGGCACGAGCTGGAGTTTTCCTCTGCTGGATCTGCAAAACTCAGCACTCACACCGTGCACCGAACACAACAAAATAACCGTATCACTTATCGCAAGTGAACCACGGCCGTACGCAGCAATTTATCGCGTTGACAAAAAAACGAACCGATAAAAGTTAAGAGATCGAAGTCACCGTGTTACGGATTGAATACCCGAATGCCAAAGTTCGTCTACCCGAATTCGCACCTGTTGCATCGACCGCACGATGCAATCCATTCGCTCGGGAACTTTCAAAATAAAGTTTCCTTCAATTACCATTACAAGGTAAACATATGAAAAGGTCATTATAAGTCGATGACGAAACGTCAATAATAGGCGACAATAAGAAAAAACAAAATTTGAATAAACGATCATTAGACCAACCAAAGACAGTACACTTAGTTACCAAAAAATAAGACTGCAAGAGGTGATAATAATCTTGGTCTACAATATTATAAAATAATTTTATTCATAGAAACACAGTTCTGAGTTTTGATTACTGAATCAATAAAAAAAAATTTTTAAATAGAATGAACAATTTTTGTGTCTTAATAGTTATTAATATCATCAAAACCGAAAAAAAATTCTTAAGTTTTTGTCTTTACCGATTTAAATCTATTTATTAAAGACTATGCAACTATCAAAATGTACAGTTTTAAGATTATGGGGTAAGTTATGTATTTACTTACTTTTTTTATAAACATTCTCTAATATATAACTGGTAACATACGATTTATAAAATGATAGTAAATTTTATCAAAAAAATTATACTTTAACAATTTTAGATAGATTTTAATTTCATTAACAAAAAAAATACTCAGATTTCCAAGTTAAAAATTTTGAATTCTATATTTTTGACTAATCAGTTGAAATTTTTACAAAGACCCTTATTAAATTGCTGACATTCTTTTTGGTCTCATTCATTTTGATGGAGATATTTATCAATTCTTATTTTATTTAAGTTTCAGTTACAAATGTATGGCTTCGAGATGAAGATTTTATCGAAATTGGAGAAAAAATAGTATGGATAAATTTTCAAATCTACTAGTATTTAAGAACAGTTTTTTTTTTTCATTATATTTTATTTCTTTCGTATGGTTTTTATTTAAAAAAAAAAAAAAAAAACAAATTAAAAAAAACATCTTTTTACGCATTCATGATTTTAAAAAGTATTTTTAACTTTGATAAATGTACTATAAACTATTCAGTCTTTTAAAAACCCAATACGCCGTTGATTTCTTACATTTTTAAAAAATTTTCTTTTACTCATTTACCTGATCCAAATTAAGTTCATGTTTAGAAAGTTCAAATTTTTTTTTTTATTCTATTTAAAAAAAATTCAAACAAAAAACTGTGAGGAATTTATTGATTACTATGTCTAAAATAAATTTTATCATCAAATCCAATCTTTTCAATTTAAAACTTTAGAAATTTTACTAAATAAGTTTCTAAAAAATCTCGCGTCATAATGCATTGGTAAGATCAAAATTTGAAAACTAAGACTTACAATCGTTGGTTTCCACACATCTTCACCGAATTTCTTAGCGTAAGCTGGATCATCACTTATTAAAATATTATCAAATATAGTTCCAGACTTAACTTGCCATATGTCAAAACCAACTGCACAAATTTCTTCTTTTTTGTACAGGTTAGAATCTGGCTCATATTCAGGGTTATCTATTTCTGGATGAATCCAAGGTCCCTTGTAATTGGGGTTATCGATTTGTTTGGGTTTCCATTCTCCCTAATAAAAAAAAGTTGATGTATAAAGAAAAATAACAAATATTTAGCGTTAATTAGCAGAAGTTTTATTATGTTAGTTAGTTCTTCCGTTGCATCAGCACTGCCAACCATTCCAAAAGCATGGGGCACCAGATAATACAAATTAAAGGCGTATGATTGTGTTTCATCAGATGCCCCATACTATTATTTACAGCCATAACTGAATTTTTTTTGCTCAATTTATATTGAATCTTTTAAAATACTGTAAAATGCATACGCACACCTTGACTGTGCAGCCTGCTTGCATGCTTTGCTGCAGGCTGCAAGAGTAAGACAGAGCGAGTTGTATCACGTGACCACATCCGACTTAGGCCGCTGCGTCTTGCAAGAGGGCATGCGAAACTGGATACGGAAACACTGGTCTGAATGGAAATCGCAAGAATCGGCAGCTAAAAAGAAATCAGCGAGTTGAAAAATGAAACGCTGATAACTTTTTAACGCGGAATTTTTTCGGGTTTTTTTAATTCATCGGGGATCACCGGATAAGTGCGGGATATTAAATAATAGAAAAATAATCATCCTTCTATTGTTTTTTAGTAAACGACATTACTTAAAACAGAAAATTTGAAGTATATAAAGCGTACGCTTTTACGGGAGTCGGTGTTTAAAAACCAACTCGCCGTTGAAGTGCTACCGCACTTTAGGATGATTTAGCCGTATTAAAATTTCATTTCCTACTTTTGAGCACAATTTTTTAATTTCTCAAAACTTTTTACAGAAGAGCACATTTAAAAAAAAATTTTTTATTCTACTTTTTAGTCTTAGTATAATTTCTGTAATTTATAATACAGGAAAATGATAAGAGTGTTTGATCTATCAAATTGGACACCCTATATAAATCTTCTTGAATTCGCCCTAGAATTCAACCTGAACTCCCGAAGATGACCCCGCAGGTACTCCCGTCATCAGCGACCTGGATGTCCAGGTCCAAAAATGACAACGGTCTCAAGGACTGAAGCACCCGACGGACTGAAACCCTAATGTACCCCCTTAATTGAATGTAAAAAAAATGTCTGTATCTAATAACCTTCATAGGTAATAAAAATTATTAAAAAAAAAAAAAAAAAAAAAAGCTTGGGGCGCTGTTGCACGTAAACAGCCGTGAAAAAAGCCTACAAAAATTTCGTGGTGGCTTCTCAAACTAAAATTACTTCATGGGTTTTGCATGGAAGGGCTTACAGTTTCCACTTCTGCTAGAGACCAATAGCTGCATAGACAAAACAGAACAAGTCGGGAGTACGAGTATTCTTTTCACTGACAAATTACTACAAGAAAAATCAACAAGTTTTAAACTTAGAAATAAACAAAAAAGACACTTTAAATCCAATGTAGTAAATACAACAACAGTGTTCTTTTTTAAACAATAATACACCTTTTTAACCCTAGAGATCTCAGGAGAAACGCACAACAAATTATTATAAATAACGAGATGCTGCTGCCTAAGGTTAGAAAGGTTTGTGGAGAGGAAGTACAGGGAAGGAAGAAGAAAAAATGCAAAAATAAAAGGGATGAAGTTGGACGGAGGGAGCAGAGAAGCTAATACAGGGTAAAGGTCAGAGTCATTCATACAAGACAAACTGAAGCTTAGCGTCAAGTAGCACACGCAAGATTGGTCAGAAAGAACGGATGGATCTTTGTTAAGTTATCAAACAGGAAACAAAAAAAGAGTATGATGAAAAAGAAGACGATACTGGGGGCAGAGAAACCCTATATTGATTGTGACAAAGCAAGAAGATAGAGAGAAGTTCAGAAAGAAGTGGCGAGACTGACCAAGAACCCACTGAAAAAAAGATAGCAAGAGTCATTTAAGGTTAGATTTTCACCAAATAATTAAAAATTAAAATTGGTATCTCTGAAATAATCGCGCAAAAAGGTTAAAAAAAAGTTCTGAAACTGAATAAGGTATCAGGGGGACAAACAACAGAAAAAGTGCTCACGAGGTAAGCCCAAAAAATAATGAATACATGAAAATGGTCTTCTAGAATATTGCAGAGACAAAGAAGAAAAATGAATGGGTCTAGAAGTGCTGCAGCAGATTTGATATGTTCAATCTTCAACTTCGGCTGATGAGAGAGCTAAGCAACAACAAAGGATGGAGGGAAAAAAAAGAACGCGCCAGCGGAATTATACTAGAGGACTGATCAAATGAAGCATATGAAAGTTTCAGAGAAAATCTGGCGGCAAAGAGATTTGAAGGAACTGAAGACAGAGAAAGGAAGGGTAAATCGAGGATGGTAGACATATTCATATTGGGACGTTCCCATTATGAATGTGAGCTATCGCCATCTTGCGTAAACTTTTTATTCGCGAGCTGATCGGTGAAGAAGTTTTTAAAATATTCAAAAAGTGCATTTTGAGGTTACTATTGTTGTTGCTTTCCTATGCGCGCTTGCAGCACGCTGAGAGGAGCTAGTAGAAATAAAAAAATGGATCAAGCTATTCGGGTTCCTTCGTCGACGAAAAAGTCCATTTCCGTCGAAGGGAAAAAAATTCATCGACGAAAATCCATTTACTTTTTACCACGAGAAAAACAAAAAAAATTTCCTTGGCGAACCTCCTTTTTTTCGTCAAACTCTATCACCTCAAGCTTACTACCCCCTAAGTTAAGGGCCGTACCTCATCTCATAAGATCTCTGCAAACCAATAACCCTATAACCCTTACATATCAGACTCTTATACGGTAGACACTAAGTTATTATTAGGTCATTGGACTCTACTGTCTACATAGTAGGATAATGCCCGCCAAAAGTAGCTGTACCTATACACGCACGCACACACACACACACACACACGGTAGCCCCTGCTCACTTCGCTCGCCGAACCCCCGGAAAAATTAAATTATAAATAAAAGAAAATATAGAAGAATTTAACATTTTCATAAAATAAAAAAGAAAATTATTAAATAAATATAAAATTTTTTTTTTATTTAATAAACCTGAAAAAAAAAAATTAATCGTGGTGGGAATGGAACCCCAGTCTTTCGGGTCAGAGGAAAGACCTCTAACCATTCCACCACGATGCATATTACATATGAACGGGTTTTACGTGTATATAAAGTACGATGAAAATATACAAATTGTTGTTTAATTGTTATTGTAATTTTGAGCACGGCAACCCTGGTTAATTCGAAAGAGGACATCGAAATACGTCTTTTAAACCAGGGTTGCCGTCGTGGCGCGAACTTGCACGTAAAACCTTCTATATGGTGGCTAGACTATAATGAGATAAAATGTTTTTAGATAAAGTTTAATGTAATTTATAAAATTAATTATAAAATTGATATAAATAACAAATTTAAATTTGCTCAAAATAATTTTGCGACGAAGATGATTTTTTGTGTGGTAATAATAGATGTTTAATATTGTGTTTAAATTTTAAACTTCTTGTAGTTATACTTTTAAAACTTATTCTAGGATTTAATAAAAAAAGTTGAGTTTGCGTAATGAATAGAAGTTGAAACATGTTAGATTAGGTAAAGTTGTTGAATATAATTTGAATTGAAAAATGAAAAAAAAATTTCATCAGGGTGAAACTAAAAAAAAACATAAAAAAATTAAAGAATAAGTCAAAATACTTCAGCAAGCCCTTCACACATGTTAAATATAAAATTTTTAGACCGTTTTGAGATACTCCTTCAGGAGAAGCTTTTAAAATTACGACTCCTCTGCAAGGAGAGCCCTTTAAATAGGTTAAATATAGAGTTTTTTGACAATTTTTAAGGTGCTCGTATAGGAGAAGCATTTAAAATTACGACTCCTCCAGGAGGAACTTGAAAAAGGTGATAAATATATGGTTTTTTGACCGTTTTAAGAGCTGCTCCTGAATATGCCTACAAAATATAGGAAGATATATATCAATTTTTGGATCAGATTCGTGGGGGAGAGGGCAAGGCAATAGATATATAAGGTAAATATATATTTTACATAATATATAGTATAGACTCTAGAGTCTGATGTGTTTGAGTGTTGGAGTTATCTGCCTGCCGTATAAGAAGACTAATGTTTGAGTTTTGGGGTCATTGTTTTTCCTTATAAGAGTCCGATGGATTAGTGTTATGAAGCTGTTGTAAAAGTCTGACGTGTTGAAATTTACGGGTTTCCTGAAGTGAACCTACGGCACCAAGTGGGTTATCTCGATATATTTTTAAGAAAATTTTATAAAATTAAATAAGTCATTTTGAAAACACATGTAAAGACTATGTTTTAGGCCCAAATTAATTTAAAAAATCAAAATTATCACACATAAACGTGACTTTTGACAACTACAGCAGTTCAATTAACTTCACAATTGAAAATGAAAATAATGAGAGAGAAATCAACTTCCTGGACATCACAATCAAGATAGAAAACAGGAAAATCATCACTAACTGGTATCAGAAAAGCATGTCATCAGGTAGATTTTTGAATTTTGACTCTCACCACTCTCAACGTCAAAAGAAAGCCATTGTATTTGGTTTGGTGGATAAAGCCACTAAACTATCAGATAATGGATACCACGCAGGGAATCTAGACCGTGTTAAAGATCTACTCATCAACAACGGTTACCCTTCCAATTTCCTAGAAAAATATAAAACGATTCGTATTAATAATAACAGACAGGAATCTACGTTACTGACCTCTTCTAATCATAATTCCAACAATAATAGCTTTATAATCCTTCCTTCTCATAAATATTTCACTCTGAGAATCTTTTATATATTCAAACGGTTTGATATTAGGATAGTTTTTAGAAACATGAATAAACTTGATCGATTTAAAACCCTGGGTAAAGATAAAATAAATAAATTTGAAAAAAACTAATGTCATTTATAAAATTAATTGTAAAAATTGTGACAAATGTTATGTTGGTGAGACTAAACGTCATTTGCATGCTCGTATGAATGACCATCGTAGGTATGTAAAAAATAAAGACGAAAAATCGGTCGTAGCAACATACTGTTTGAATAACAACCACGATTTTAATTTCGATGAGGGATCCATTTTAGACACAAAGGCGAATCTGAGAAAACGAAAATTTTTGGAGATAATATACAGGGTGACCCATTTTAAAAGACCCACCCAAATAACTCGCTTGGAAAGGCCCAAATCGAAAAAAATGTAGAGAGCAAAGTTTCATTATTTTTTGAGGCTAATTTGATGGGCCCAAAAAATTTGGGCCCAGGGCCTTATTTTGGGCCCCACGGACCCTAAGTCCGTTTTTTTAAATGGGAACCCCTATTTTTGACCTCGGATTCGGAAAGAGCGGGAAATTTTACGATTTTTAGGTATTTTTTGAAAATTTTTTTGGGCCCCACATGAGGCCCTGCCGGGCTTACAAGACTTTTATAAGCCCCATTTCTTTTTAACCCGAATTAACTCGAAAATAACGCATTTTTTGCATAGCATATGCATTGGGAAAGTTTCTTGGTTAAAAATTTCCAACCAAATGGGCCCAAAAAATTTGGGCCCGGAGCCTTATTTTGGGCCCCACGGACCCTAAGTCCGTTTTTTTAAATGGGAACCCCTATTTTTGACCTCGGATTCGGAAAGAGCGGGAAATTTTACGATTTTTAGGTATTTTTTGAAAATTTTTTTGGGCCCTACATCAGGCCCTGCAGCGCTTTTAAGACTTTTATAAGCCCCATTTCTTTTTAACCCGAATTAACTCGAAAATAACGCATTTTTTGCATAGCATATGCATGGGGGAAGTTTCTTGGGTAAAAATTTCCAACCAAATGGGTCCAAAAAATTTGGGCCCAGGGCCTTATTTTAGGCCCTACGGGTCCTAACTTCGTTTTTTAAAAGTGGAACACATACTATTTTTGACCCCGAATTTTTAAAGAACGGAAAATTTTATGATTTTAAGGTATTCTTTGAGACCTCGTTTTTTCTGAACCCTCACAGGGCCCATTTATCGGTTTTATTCAAATTTTGAATACCATTGCTTGCGTTTAGTCATCGAGAACCTCGATATCCAGGACCTACGACGAAGACGTAGCAAGATGGATTTTCAGGTCCTACTAGGTCCTATCAATTAAGATAAGACCCGTAAAATATTATTTGTATGCAATCAAAAAATTGCAATTTTTTGTTTAGCGAATCAAGTGTTCGAAGATTCCTCCGTTATTATTAAGGAAAAAATTTATCGATTTCAGCCCGTGACGTTTAAACGTAAGCTAATTCTTTATTTAAATGTGTGTTCTTCGAATGTAGATTGTGCTGTCTTCGATACAGAAACTTTATAATTTAATACTTTTCTAATTTGTATTCATTAAATGTAGATAGCGCTGTTTTCGATACTGAAACTTTACAATTAAATACTATTTTAATTTTTATTCTTCAAATGTAAATATCGCTATTTTCGATACTCAAACTTTATAATTTAATACTTTTTTAATTTGTATTCATTAAATGTAGATAGCGCTGTTTTCGATACTGAAACTTTACAATTAAATACTATTTTCATTTTTATTCTTCAAATGTAAATATCGCTATTTTCGATACTGAAACTTTATAATTTAATACTTTTTTAATTTGTATTCATTAAATGTAGATAGCGCCGTTTCCGATACTGAAACTTTACAATTAAATACTATTTTAATTTTTATTCTTCAAATGTAAATATCGCTATTTTCGATACTGAAACTTTATAATTTAATACTTTTTTAATTTGTATTCATTAAATGTAGATAGCGCTGTTTCCGATACTGAAACTTTACAATTAAATACTATTTTAATTTTTATTCTTCAAATGTAAGTATCGCTATTTTCGATACTAAAACTTTATAATTTAATACTTTTTTAATTTGTATTCATTAAATGTAGATAGCGCTGTTTTCGACACTGAAACTTGATAATTAAATACTTTTTCAATTTTTATTCTTCAAATTTAAATATCGCTGTTTTTTAAACCTAAACTTTACATTTCGATACTATTTTAAAATTATAGTTTTTAAATGTTCATTGAGTACCTCGAACAACATTGCGACTTTCAAAATTTTTTATTTTTCAAAAGAAGTGTTAAAGAATTAATGAATTGAAATTTTTAAATTAATTGTAAACTGCTTGAAGCTTCGAGCGAAAACTTGATCCGTGCATTTTAAAACAATAAAAAAATCCCCCCCCCCACTTTTTTAATTGTACCACTGATATTTTTCGGGTTTTATTTTAATTGATAGGACCCAGTAGGACCTAAAAATCCATCTTGCTACGTCCTCGTCGTAGGTCCTAGACATTCAAAACAATAAACTTTTCCATTGCATGTGGTACACTAAAAATGCACTATTCTCGAAAATAACGCTACCAAACACAATTGGGCCTTACCTAGGCTTACCGGGCCCCAAGAGGATTCTGAAAATTTTCAAAAAATACCTAAAAATCGTAAAACTTCCCGCTCTTTCCGCATCCAAGGTCAAAAATAGGGGTTCCCATTTAAAAAAACGGACTGAGGGTCCGTGGGGCCCAAAATAAGGCTCCAGGCCCAAATTTTTTGGGCCCATTTGGTTGGAAATTTTTAACCAAGAAACTTCCCCCATGCATATGCTATGCAAAAAATGCGTTATTTTCGAGTTAATTCGGGTTAAAAAGAAATGGGGCTTATAAAAGTCTTATAAGCCCTGCAGGGCCTCATGTGGGGCCCAAAAAAATTTTCAAAAAATACCTAAAAATCGTAAAATTTCCCGCTCTTTTCGAATCCGAGGTCAAAAATAGGGGTTCCCATTTAAAAAAACGGACTTAGGGTCCGTGGGGCCCAAAATAAGGCTCCGGGCCCAAATTTTTTGGGCCCATTTGGTTGGAAATTTTTAACCAAGAAACTTTTCCAGTGCATATGCTATGCAAAAAATGCGTTATTTTCAAGTTAATTCGGGTTAAAAAGAAATGGGGCTTATAAAAGTCTTATAAGCCCGGCAGGGCCTCATGTGGGGCCCAAAAAAATTTTCAAAAAATACCTAAAAATCGTAAAATTTTCCGCTCTTTCCGAATCCGAGGTCAAAAATAGGGGTTCCCATTTAAAAAAACGGACTTAGGGTCCGTGGGGCCCAAAATAAGGCCCTGGGCCCAAATTTTTTGGGCCCATCAAATTAGCCTTAAAAAATAATGAAACTTAGCTCTCTACATTTTTTTCGATTTGGGCCTTTCCAAGCGAGTTATTTGGGTGGGTCTTTTAAAATGGGTCACCCTGTATATTCAATATCATAATAACAATATAAACAGACAACAGGACAAACAGTACCTTAAGAAAGATTACAAGCATATTGTTAGAGCCTTCCCACCTCATTAACTTCGACCGATCTTTCGTCTTTGATTTTTAACAATTTCGAAATCTGTACATCAGTTATGTTCGGTCCTTTGTAATTGTAAACACATGCTATTACAAATATATTTTAATTTGACTGTTTGTTAACTACAAACTCTTGAGGTATCTTCTCTACTAAATTTAATGATAGATATATTTTGTATGTAATTTTTAAATTTTAATCTGATTTTGTAATCACGTATATTTTTAGCCCTAAAGATGTCATCCTAAAAAACGATGACGAAGCGTTGGCAAAATTTATAATTTAAAAATAAAGCTTGTTCGTCTAACCAAAAACCAATAACTGTTTTAATTTGAAAATTTTTGTTACTCTCTGAAATATTCAATCTTTAAAATACTGCAATTTTGATGATTGAGTTTTTATCGCTTATCTCAGTGAAAAAATTTAAAATAAATAATTTTCTAACTTTTAACGTGTAAATCCTACCAAATTTTATCGAAAAAAAATTAAATATTTATTGAAATAATGATTTTCTCACTAGACTACTTTTTACTAAAAGTGTTAAAAAAAAATGGTATGAATTAAACATTGTCTTAAAAATAACTCATTAAACAAAGATTGATTGAACATCAGTTACTGATAAAGTCAGTTAGAATTTGAAACTTTTTTTGATTAAATTATCAGCAATTTATCGCATGTCCCGCCGGTCACAGGTATGGGTCCAACCAGTGTTTGATTTTTTTCTTAAAACTCATTGGTCACGTTTTTTTATACAGCGAACTGTTCGGTTCGGCTGGTTCGTTCGTTCCATGAACGTTCCGGTTTGCTCAACTGGAAATTTTTTCTACATGTGCAGCAGACTAAACTTATTCTTTGTAAATAAATAAGCGTAAATTTAAAAAGTTTAACTATCATCATTAGTTGTACACAAAAAAATTCAATTGCATATTGTTTATTATACTGTCTTTGAAATTTTACAGAGGTTATTTTAAAGAGAATAATAATTCTGTATCGATAAACCAAAGAAACTTACAGAATCTTCATAAAAAATAAAAAGTTCTCTTGGCAATAATAAGTTTGCATTCTTAATTTTAGTATCTTTGAATATTTATTTATTATCAATAAGAATATACACATAAAAAATCGATTTTAAATTATAATTAATTTAAATTTAGCCGACAGAATTTTTTTTCTAGAAATCAAAAATTTTTATTTTTGCTATGATTTTTAAAATTTATAAAAATTGCTATGTAGTTGATAAATTAAAAACGATTTTTCTGATGCTAATTTATCACCATAACTTTCATATTTGATCATTTATTAAAATTTTTGTATAAAAAATATACTTATTTAACATACTCTTTATCTATTTTTGCACTTAAGCGTCACTAAAACTATTATCATGAAATTTTTAAAAACATTCTTGATAAAAAACAAAAATTGATTGTTTAAAAATATTTACAGTAAGATATTTAAGTTTTTTTTTAACTTTTTTTTTTAAAAGTGATACTCAATTTTTGTTGTCATTAGAAAATTATATAGTAAATAACAGTTGTATTTTCTTCAGTTTTTTAATTAAAAAAATTTTTAGAATGATTTTATTACAATAAAAAATAAAAATCTTAAAAATTTGTTCAAACAAAGTTAATGGAGTAATCAAACTGCCGAAGATTTTTTACTGTCAGAACATTAGATAATAAACTGTGAAATTACAATTTTTAATAGTAAAACTAAATTTACGCTTATTTATTTACAAAATCAAGTATTTAGTCTGCTGCAACTGTAGCAGAAAAAATTTTTAGTTGAACAAACCGGAACGTTCATGGAACGAAAGAACCAGCCGAACCGAACAGTTCGCTGCATAAAAAACGCGACCATTATTATTTTTTATTTTCTTCTTTTTAGTCTTGAAAAGAATATTTTTAGCGTAAAATTTTAAAACTAATTAATGTTTAAAATTTGGTTATTATTGAAATTTTTATCATCCTTTTTACAATTATAATATTTGAAAACATTTTTTTCATTCAAATATATTGATAACTACCAAATTAGAACCCCTGCAGAACTCTCAAGTCATCCCAGCAGAATTTGGCCGAAAACTCTCGAAGATGACTTCCAGGTTCCCCAGGTACACCCGTCATTGGCGACCTGGGTACCTGAGTTTAAATTGCCTCGATAAATACTCTATAACACCTCTTCAAATCATCCTTGCAAAATTTGGCCCAAACTCTCGAAGATGACCTCCAGGTTCCCTAGGTACACCCGTCATCGGCGACCTGGCTGTCCAGGTTTAAACTTCTTCCTCATATGAGGAATCTGATGCAAAAACGACTTAACCCTGAAATTGCAGTTTCGAGATAAATAGAGTTAAAGTTTTATAAGTGTTATTTTGCACAGCAAAAGTATAACTTGAAAAAAAAACTACTATGATCTACAAGTATCATTACTTGAGTATATAATTTTGTCAAATAAAGATTTTTAATCTTTTAATTTTCATAGTTAGATAACACAATTTAAACAATTTGGGTTAAGCCCTTTTTGCATCCGACGGGTCACTTATTTATACTTTTCATTAATTTAAAATTTTAAAACAGTTTTGAGTGAGTAAATTTGCTAAAAATTCGTTTATTATCTTATCCATACATAATTAATAATTAATATAAAGCAAACACGCATCATAAAAATTCAAAGGTTAGTCCTCGAATTCAGATTCTTCGTCAAACCCTCATCCTTTTTCGAAACTAATATTAGACTTTGACGATGTCTCACTTTTTGAATCACCCATTTTATCGAATTTCACAAAAAATCTAGTGAAAACAACAGTACCTTAAGTGCGCGAGATCAAGTACTGCTTTTAATTGCTCATCAGCTGAGCGGGAGCGCGGGGAGCAGCGCGGAGTGTCACGCGGCATGTAACTTTATTTTCGCGTTTTCGCCTATGCTAAGGTAAAATTAAATTGTATACAACTCTATTTATACAACTTTCAAATTGTATACTTACTTAATAGGGTTTTAGGGCCCTAATAAATCGATTTATTGAAAAAGGGCTTAACCCTACTTAAGTCGTTTTTGCATCCGACTCCTCATATGCTCTAAAACACTCCCGAACTCTATCTAAAGTCATACTCCGAGAGTTTAGGTTGAATTCTAGGAGATGACCCCCAGGTACCTCCATCATAGGCGACCTGGGTACCTAGGTTCAAATTGCCTCGATAAATACTCTAGGACTTCTCTCAAAGTCATTCCCGAAGAATTTAGTCCAAATTCTCGGAGATGATCCCCCAGGTACCCGCGTCATCGGCGACCTGGAGGTCCAGGTCGAGAAGTGACTACGGATTAATGTATTGTCATCCCTCTGCAAAATTTCAGACCTCTAGCTCTTACAGGCTCCTAGTTATAGAACTTGGCAGTTTTGAACATACGACGACGACGACGACGACGAAAAACCACAGTGAGTTAAAGAAAAGCATGTAATAATAATAAAAAAGCAATCATTGAAGCTTCAAGTTAAGGATTAAGGCTTTAACATGGTATTTTTATAAAGATCTTTCTTAAAATTTGGAATAATCAAAAAAGTTACGAGTGAAAATCAATCAATGCATTTAGCAGCTTTCTAATTATTACATAATGTGATAAATATTTTTTTTTTACTTGGTTTAAAATTACTTGAAAGGTGTACAAATGTTCCACAGGTCACAATGGAATGACCCATGAGAGTGGGGTGTGTTACAGCGACTAGGGTTATGGGATTATTGGTTTGAAGTTATATGGGGAATTCTCAAAAACTTTTAAACTCGGTAAAAATTCGTAAAAGTGTAGTAAAAATTGGAGCACACTTTTGAAATTTTGACAGCTATTTATTATTGTAATTTCTGACTTGATCCAATAATAAAAAATTTATTTTTTAGTTCGCCAACGAAGTTATTGCAAAATGAAACTATCATGAACGTTCTGGCTCCATGACAAAGAACTCTTTTCAATTTCAATGATTTTTTTCACATAACCTAAGGCTTTAAATAAAAAATATATAAACAATATTTATGTTTAAACAATTTTTTCCCCATGTTTACCTTACTATTTTGATAAAAAACTATAATGGAATGTTTTTATCTTCTTTTTTACCTCTGGATCGGTTGCCATCATCATTTTTAAAATTTTTTTATGAATCATTCATTAATAGTTTCATTTTTCAATAACTTTGTTAGCGAACTTTATAAAAAAATTTCCTTGCGATTCAGCGTTGGAAATATTGTTAAGAAAAAGTGGTCAAAATTTCAAAGAAGTGCTTCAATTAGAACTGTGTTTTTTGAATACTTGTATATTTTAAAAGTTTTTGAGAAATCCTCATATGCCCGCATTGTAAGAAACTGATATGTTTGGGTTTCGAAGTAATTGGTTTTCTCAAATCTGATACGAGAAACAGGCCTATTCTTAGTTAGTACGTATCGTGAATTTGTGTCGTTCAGCTCTTATCTCTCCCCCCCCCCTTTTTTTTGTTATGTTTTTATTAATTGTCTTATTTCAATTTGAAATTGGTTTAAATATTTTTTAAATAATGTAAGCATAATTTGTAAAGAATACTGTATAATTTTTAAAACCATTATTTTTCGTTCGTATAAAGTCGAGTTCATACTGGAGCAATCTGTTGAGAATATGAGACTTTTGAGATAAGCCGCTTGAAATCGGCAATGGTATTTCTTAGTAAAAACAATTCGTCTAAACTTTCGACGCCCCTTCGTCGTAGCAGAAGTATAGAGTCAGTTGGCTTTGTGACTTTGAATAAGTAACATTAGTTTCAATTTTTGTTAGCTTATAATTACTAGTTTATTTAATAAATTAAAAAATAAAAATACATGAATATATTCATATATTAATTTTGGTTTTACTTGGAAGTATTTCCGGTAGAGCAACATTGTTGTCATTAACTATTTTCGTTATTCATAGGTTGAAAATGACTTTGTGTAAAAATTGTTGAATGGAATGTAAACAGTCTGCTGCGCGCTTCGCGCGCAAAATATAAAAAAAATACACCGCGCGCTACGCGCGAGTAATAAAAATCTAAATTTACAATTACAAAAATTAATTTATTAAGTTTATGAATTTAAAATAAATTGTTATGGAATAATAAATTATAAATTTAATATTGGAAATTCATGAAAAGTACATGATTATCCATCAAATTTGAGGAAGCACATTTCTGCAAAAGCACGGGAACAGTGGGATCCCACTCGCTAACGTCGCGTCGGCCGATCGATCCCACCGCGCGTATTAGCCTACCGAGTTATCGAGCCAGCGAATTTCGGATAGCGACGGCATTCGTTTACCGCATATCCTAATTTTCCAAAAATTCTTGCTCAAAGCCTATTGCACGTACATAATTCTACAACCTTGCATTCTTCTTGTTTTTTCATGAATCCTTGAGGAAAAATATTCTTAGTCATGATTTTGATAAAATCGTCGTAAATTAAAGTTTAAAAAAGCCAAAAAAACTCTAAAAAATGCTTTTAGAAATCCTCTTAGCACAGGGTCAAACTCATCAAAAGAGAAATTAAGAATATTTTTCCTTGAAAGAAAATAAAAAAACAAAGAGAATGCGAGGTTGCAGAATTTTGTAAGTACAATAGGCTTTGAACAGGTATTTTTGAAAAATTAACTAAAAAACCAAGAAAAAAAAAGCAAAAAATGCCATTTGAGCTTGCTACGGGGAGATCGGGAGCTTAAGCACAGGCTCCCGGCATTCTTTCTTTCGTCAGCTGGGCTCCAAGCCGACCGTTCAAACGGTCTGTATGGGACCCAGGAAGCCCAGTCGTAAGCCCAAGGTGCGGGTCACCGAGGACAGCCCACCGCGCCGTAAGTCGAGCTTACACCGGAGTTCCCAACACTCTAGTAGCTCGGAGGAGCGACCCCAGACGTCTCGTCATAAACGGATTACCGAATCCTCCACTGAATCCGGGTCCGACAGCAGTACCGTGAGTGCCAGCAGTAGCGACATGAAGAGCCCCGGCCCACGAGACCGTCAAAACCAGAGCAAGGTTCTTCGGGACCTTAAAGCTTGGGATATGAAATTGGGTATGATTTATTGCACGGGAAAAAAAAAGGCAATGCACGGGAAATTTTTATTCAAATGCACGGGAAAAGAAGTAAATGCGCGGGAAAAAAAGTGAATGCACGGGAAAAAAAATATTTCAACGGGAAAAAAAGAAATCGAGCGGGAATTAAATTTATTGAACGGGAAAAAAATACTTTTTAAACGGGAAATAAAAGTAAAGTAACGGTAAACAAATCTTTTTTGAACAGGAAAAGTAAAATTCATTTTATTATAAAAATTACACATGTTACAGTAGTTATACATGTAAAAGTTAATAATAGTAACTATACCGATAAAGCTTTCTTTGCTTTCGATGGGCGGCCTCGTTTTCGCTTCTGCCCTAGGGGAATATTTTTCGCTTCATCTGGCACTTCAACTTCCTTGCGTTTGTACGTGGCATCTGTTTGCACCAGTTTTTCAAATTTTTTCGCTACTGACAATAATCTTCGCGTTGATATCACGATTTTCAGGTCTTGCTCTTCGGGTTCATAAGATTCGGCACGAATACAAAAATCAACTACGTAAGGCTCGTCTTCATCCTCTGGAAGTTGGATTAGCTCACTGCACCATTTTTTAATTTCAATTGCCGATATTGTAGGAGTGCCTTCATTAGATCGGAGAGTTTTCAGAAACGCAACAAGTTTCAATTTCTCTGGTTCTTCAATATTGTTTAGGTGGCAGAGGTTTAAGATAGTATTTGGCTTCTTGATTCCATCAGAAAACTTTTGTTTAGTAAACAGTTTCAAATCTGAGGACAAGCCTCTACTGTCAGCTGAATGATTTGCATGCTCGTTTTCTGTCTCGTATAAGCATGCAGAGGAAAGAGCTAGAAGTATGATAAAATAAGTACAGTCCTGCTGGACATTCCGACACTCTGTATATTCCTTCTTTGCACCGATACTCAACCCGTTTTTCTGCTGTAGTTGATTTTGAAGAACTTTTCTTCCAAATTTGCATGTCTTCGACAGCTTTTTCAGCCTCTGATGCAGATGAATAAGTCTGGCGTTCGCACCACTTACGTGTTACGCGCCTGCGTTTTTTGACCGCCTGAATCGGCTCATCTTCGGATGAATCTTCAGAAGAATCTTCAAAAAACGTTAGCTCCTCGGCCATAATTCTCTTCGTTTGAACTAAAACTGAATTTATGAGTCTGGGTGTCAACGTTATGTAGATGTTTTGTTGGGTGGAGCAACTACCTAATAATAAGGTGCTGAGTGCCACGAGAGTCTTGAGTAGGAGCAATAAACTCTTATACTTAATACAGATATCATCCCTAATACAAAAATTATTTATTCTTTTTCCCGTGTAAATTTATTCTTTTTCCCGTGCAAATTTATTCTTTTTCCCGTGCAAATTTATTTTTTTTCCCGTGCAGTGCCCTGTCGTTCAAACTCTTTTTTTTCCCGTGCATTTTAATACTCCCCTATGAAATTCAGTGGTGGGGAGAAGGATGACCCCGATGAATTTCTAAGACGGTTGTAAGATTTCCGAAACGCCACTCAGTGGACTGCTCGGGAAATCATGTGTGCCTTGCCGAGCGTCTTAACCCGGTTGGCTGGTTCATGGTACCGACGGCGCGGACGGAAGATAAAATCGTGTCGGAAATTCCTGTCAGAATTTAGTACTCACTTTGTCGGGGAGATCGAGGACGACGACTTCCTCGATGAGCTCAAGGCCCGGACCCAGGGTAAAAGGGAGAAAATTGAGCCCATTGTCGATAAATTTAGAATGATTGTCGACAAGTTCCGGGATCCTCCGTCCCGGAAACAACAGCTGAAGGTAGCCTATAAAAACCTGGAAGCCGGTTACAGGCTATACATCAGTTCGTGGCCTTTGAAATCCTACAGCGGACTGATTAAATTAGGCCACGAGTATGAGAGAATATGGGAGTTTTCCGATTATGGATGAAAACTTACCGCCGGTGTTGAGTATTTCATTTTACTGCTGGTAAACTAATCAAATGATTGGAGCAATACGACTCCGTTTAAATTTGTTTGTGCTAAAAAAAAATAATATTTAAAGGAAAATATACAAATTCAATCAAAAATAAACAAATTTTATAACAATATTAAGAAAAATCTGGTTTATTTTAACTTCTATTCTCATTCCGCGTAAGGTTACAAAGTTTTCTTTCCTTATTATATTATATACCGATTAAACCAAATTTGATGCTGTGAGCAGTGAGCCGCGGTTATTTGCATCTGTCAAAGATCAATCTCGATATAGCACCGGAGTTATGCCCAAATATACGCAAATTATTGTACGCGACCGTGACTGTAATAATTTATCGGAGGGCACTTACTGGAGCTCTCGTTGATATGGCGTGATGAGGCGCGGGTGTCGGGTGTGGGCTGTCCTGGTTATCGTTGCATCTGAGCCTGGGCGACGGTTCCTTTTTTTTCTGCGCCAAATCCTCCACTTGTAGAGTCTGGACCACCAATTCCACTGCACTCGTATGACCGAGGGTTCGCGGCACGGACGTTCGGCAGGATACTGTTCCGGTCGATCACGAAACAAAAAGATTTATCTCGGAAAATTTTGATCACCGAGTTGATCTTACACTATACACTTTTAAGCTTTGCGTGTGTACGTGGACACAATACTCGATTTCGCGTATGAACTTTCGAAAAGACAAAAGAGCTGTCTAATGCAATTATTGAAGTTGATGAGGTTCAATGTGCATTCGACAGGATTAAATTTTAGAGTGCCTCTCTCGTCGCGGCCGGCTTTCTTTCGCACCTAATGTCGCGCGCTCCGGTCAATTTTGATGGGTGGGGGGTTTGCGACGAGGCTTCCCACCACGATGTTTTCGATCGCACGCGCGGGTTAGAGGGCCGCGACCGCGGGAATTCCAAAATTTGCTCCGCTGACTCACTGCTCCTATATAGTTAAACAATTACTTAAAAAGAACAAGAATATACATAAATAAATAAAATATTAAAACCACAACAATAAATTCTAACTGCTAGAGCCCAGCAAGACAGGATCCTTGCAAATAAAAGACCTGAATAGTCGTTGGGTCTAGCCGCCTTCCAAGGACAAATCCCGGATTCCGATGGCCGCCTGGGAGCTCCGAAAACCCAGGAAGTTGCATCAGTACAAGAGAGCCTTCCCGAAGGACGAAGTTCTAAGGAAGACCCACACCTAGTGGCCCAAGAGATCACCAAATCCAGGAAAAATCAACGGTGACCCAAGGGATCCTCGATAGACAGTGAACCTGAACGCCCACGGGCGAATTCAAAAACCCGAAGCAGTCAGGATCTGGATAAAACTCCAGAAGTGGCTGCGGTGGGCCAGGGCCCAGGACGTAAGCCTGGCAGAGAACCCCCATCGAACCCAGCCAAACAAGGCCCGTCTGGTCAACCGATCCGTACACCAGGCTTGGCCGGGGGAGGTGACGTCAGTGAACCGGACGTCTGTTATAATTGCAGGCAGCCGGGTCATAAAATCACGAACTGCCCGACGATAGGCTGCTACGCGTGCTGAAACACGGGTCATTTGGCGCCTCAGTGTCCGGATCGGAAGGCTAAGGTGTTCTGCTAAGGATGCAACGCGGTCGAAGTTACGGTCCGGAACTGCCCTAATGCCTGGGTTTGGGGAAACTCGAAAGCAGGGGGTTTGAAGGTCCCAACCCCCTTTGCTAGATAAAGTAGAGACCACCCAGCTCAAAGCCTCGAGCCCTATCCTGCCCCAGGAAAAAGCCAGCAGCGATGAAAGCCTCGTAATTCAGGCGGTGAACGAATGCGAGGAGGAGCTAAGCGACTCGGATCCATGGGATCCAGAGACTAAGACCTCAGTCAAACTGGAGATCGACGCAAACCTTGGGAAAACTCAGCCTAAGACTGGGGGAGAGTACCATGAGCAATTCGTCGAAGTGGTGAAACGGTACAGGAGAGAATCCGGATGGTACATGGGAGAAGTCGACAGTGAAAGCCCTGACAAAACTGCTAACCCTGAGGCCCTGGGAAATACTTGGAAGAGTTAGGAGGTGGATGGTGATGACCCCAGGGTTGACGGACATCGTTATCCAAGACAACGTTATCGAGATGGTCGCAGCGGTCAAAGAGGACAATCGCTTCTATTTTCCCGATAGTTGTCGGTCATCAGAAGTATAATGCTTTATTCGAGCCGGGGGCAATGCTTTCTCTGGTAGGCCCACCGATTGTAGAGAATAATGCGAAGCGTTCAAAGCCCACAGACACGCTGATTCGGTCAGTCAGAGGTGAAATCAAAAGCCTGAGGGGCGTGTTGACGGTCCAGTTGGATGTGTGTGGAAACAACAGGCCGTTTCAACTTAAAGCCTACGATGGCCTGGAGCACGACACTGTCCTGGGCATGGATTTCTGTAAGCAGTTTGGCATCGAGTACAGTTCGACATTGGCTGGTGGCGTCAAGGGAGGGCCTTGGCAAGGCTTTCTGAGCCAGCAGAATAAGTACGAGAGCCCGGTGGTGATTGCTGAGTGTGCGGGGATTAGCGAGCTCAGTACCAGCAACTCGAGTCACCAACTCCGGGAGCTGGTGACCAGATTACTGCCAGAGCCCACAGATGAGTTGAAAGCAGTGGAACCAAGGGTGAGTCGCAACAGTACCCCAGTGGCACTAGCAGGCCCCTCGGGCGTAGCCGGCACCAGCCAGCGCAGCTAACGTAGGGGAAGTCCAGACACTAGGTTCTAGGGTTGCTCTCACCCCTTCCGTGGCCGGGTTGATACAGCTGAGAGCGGTTATCCGGGGCCTGCCCGAGGACGTGCAGCTCAACATCCTCCGGACGCTATTCCCTGGTCCCCGCTGAAACCGAGAGCCCGGCCTGTCCGTAAGGACGAAGATTAGGGGCCCCGAGGACTCCTCGTGAAGCCTTCGGGCAATTTCTATTTTTTTTTTTTTTGTCTGATTATTTGCGTTTAGGCCCCGTTGGGCAATTCTTTTGTAACTTTTTCATTGTTTATTTATAAGCGTTGGGCCCCATTGGGCAATTCATTTGTATTCTTTATTATTTTACTACGAGCGTTTGGGCCCCGTTGAGCCATCCTTTTGTATTTTTTTATTTTTTTTATTGTTATTTTTCCTATGAGCATATGCCCCGTTAGGCGAATCATTTGTCTTATTATTATTATTTTATATGCGGTTAAGCCAATGGGCCAGTTGTTTCTGTGTAAGCCCGTTGACCGAAGAGAGAGCACCGGGAGGTTCCCTATTCTATTTTTTTTTATTTTTGTTTTATATTTGTATTATATAATTATTTATTTATTTTATATTCTTTTCGGTGGGCAGTCGTCGTACCGCCTGGTTAGGCGTCACTCCTTGGTGGGGGGTGGTCCATTGCGGTTGCAATGTGTGTGCTGCGGGGAGATCGGGAGCTTGAGCACAGGCTCCCGGCATTCTTTCTTTCGTCAGCTGGGCTCCGAGCCGACCGTTCAAACACCTCCAGAAAATTTGAGCTGATTCTCTATTGTCATGCATTTTGTAGAAAACCACCTTAAATATTGCAGTTAGAGGAAAAGTACCTTGTAAGTGCCTTTTAGGCCGTTTCAGACAAAAGCCTTATAAGAGCCTGATGTGTTGTGGATTAGGGTTATGGGATTATTGATTTTTTGTATTGGTTATCTGAATGACTAAAATACGCAAAAATAACGTAGAACTAATCAGATTATTCATTCGGTTCTACCAAGTATTAATTAAAAACAAAAAAAAATGTTTCAGGCTAAAAAAACTTCTGCTACCTATGAACTGCTGCATTCATATAATGCGTGAAGCTAGTCAAATATTCGATCGAAATTGCACTAGAGCAGTAGGTGTCCCTACCTTAATTAATCAATTTAAAAAATATCATCTTATAACTGATTATTTTTTGCAGGATGTAAAAAATTTTTCTTTTTTTTTTTTGTTACGATCAATTATTAATTAAAAATTAATTTCTGGAGTTTCGAAGGTAGAGGGAGCAGGAAGGGCTCTCTTTCTCATTAATCTAGTAAATTTTTCATTTACCACGCTGAAAAATGAATGAAATCAGTTTTTTTAGTTTTAGATAAATACAAATATATATATATATATATATATATATTAATTTTGGATTTTCAGATTCGTGGGGGAGAGGGCGAGGTAATCGATATATAAGGTAAATATATATTTTATATAATATAATATGAAATACCTTAAACTCAGGATTATCTATCATTGGGGCTTCCCATTCTCCATCCATTTCATCATCCCAATCTTCAGGTTTAATAGCTTCAGGATCCGGAATGTGTTCTGGTCTATCCCAATCATCTGGTTTTTTGTCACTAGAGTCTGGAATAGTAGGCTTATCGTCCCAATCGCTTGGTTTTGACTGAGAGGGATCTTTTATTTTTTTTGGTGGCAGAAAATCCCAATCTTGTTCTAGTTGTCCAGATTCAACTTTTTCGTTATCGATAAGTACCTAAAACAAAAAAATTTTTTGTCCAAGTTAAAGTCTGTTAATTTTAAAAATGTTTTGTCATCATTTTTATCTTGATCATATTTTATTCAGATTCCTATTAATAAAATCATTGGCATAAGTTAATGGTGTTTTCTACCATCTTTAGGAGTATAAAAATTGTTTTCAAAGTTGCGTTAAAATCGGCGTTCCGGAAGGTGTGACCTCTTCTTGTCAGTGTCTGATATATGTGATCGTGTATAAATATTCAATGCATCTTTTAAGTTTTTTTTGAAACATCCGTTTTTAACAATGAACTTGTGAGCTTAAGTCGAGGTAACTGTTTTACATTTGGTTTTAAAATAAATTTTAATGATGGTTTACAACTGAAAATTATTGATGTGTATTTATAAAGAAATTTGCATTAGTACCTAAGTTATATAGCCGATTGACGCAAAAAAGTCATAAGTACTGCAAACCAGGACATAAATCGACTGAATCCTCTGGGGGTATATTTTCATCATTCCTTATATTGAAAAATTTCTGTCACTTAGAGAGCGCCAACTGTGTTGGAGACACAGTGTCGGTTCTTAAGCCTCACGTGTGTCGGCAGTCATCCGACACAGTCTTCATGGATTAAGAAGTTTAGCAGAACACATCAAGAGCTCGGGCCGCTTTTTTGAAAATGCTGTCATTTTTTACTTGCAAGGAATATCGCTTTGAAATTTTACAGAAAACTTCTTTAAAACCTAACAAAAAAATTTCTCATTTGAAGTTTTTCCAGCTCTCAACTTTTATGTCTACTTATTTAATCCAAATTTTAGGTTAGAAACTGCAATTTTTTTTTTTTTTTTTTTTTAACAATTATCCAACTTCAAAACATTTTAAAAATTTCTGAATCATTTTATTGACAGCGGAAAGAGTTCACGAGTATGGTGCTAAAATTTTAAGGAAAAATATTCAGTGGTTTCGGAGTTATTGCGGGTTAAAAGAAAAATGTGTAAGTGAACAAAATTCGAGTTTTGCGTTACTCCGCAATAACTCCGAAATCACCGAATATTTTTCCTTAAAATTTTAGTACTATATACTTGAACTCTTTCCACTATCAATAAAACAATCCAGAAATTTTGAAAACCTTTTGAAGTTGGATAATTATTAATAAAAAAAAATAAAAAATCCGTTTCTAAAGTATTGGATTAAAAAAGTATACATAAAAGTTGAGAGTTGGAAAAACTTTAAGCAAGAAAGATTTTCGTTGACTGTCGGCGTGGCAAAATTTTTCTAATTTATACCGTTATTTGAGAAAGCTTATAATATTATAACTAATAAATACTCGCAGTTTTTTATTAGATTTTTTAACGATGAAATATAATAATAAATATTTTTTTAAACAACTAAATTATGCGCAAGCTTTTGGCTCTCATTTTTTAGGGCCTGAAAAAAGATGAATAAATAAACGATCAACCACTAACCCTAGTTACTCAAATAGATAAATAATTAAATCTTTTCACAAAAAATTATAAACTTTTCACGAATTCACGAATAAATTTTAAAGACAAAACAAAAACCACAACAATTTGATCATTAGTGAAAAATTTATACTTGGAAATGCCACAGCAGTATTGTTATGGATGATTATTATTTTTTAAGTACTTTATAGACATGTGTTTAATCATAGTAATAATAAAGAAGATATAAACGGTTACATTTAGTGGAAATTAATTTAAAAAAAATTTTTCACACTTTTTTAACATATTACAGAGGAAATAAGTTTCCAATCTAATACTTACATAAAAAACTTTTAAAGTTTTTCTCTCGATTTTTACCTAATTTACGCCAACTTATTCCTTCCTAAAATAAATGATAATTTTTGCATGCAGCAGTAAACAAGAAAGGAGATTTTATTTTAAATTTGTTTACTGCAGCATTCTTTAATGTTATTTAAACTTATTATTACTACCCCGACTATTATTGACTACTATTTAACACACAAAAATTTGACTTACTCAAAGTTGAATACATGAAAAAATCTACGTTTAAAAGAACATTTAAACAAAAATTTTTTTACGCATTAAACAAATTTATTTCGTTTATAAGTTAAAATAACGTAATTCCATATATCAATTTCAAATAATGGTTCGCCTCGAATATTGTCTTTTTTTTTCTCCAATCCACGTGCGTTCAATATAATCCAAAAAATCAGTCAACGAATCTTCATTTGTAATAAAATATTCAGAAGAAACTAGTAAATCATAAGCATGTATCACATCACATTCTGGAACAAAAGCTAAACCAGCAATCATAGTTACTGATGTCATAAAAATCACATCGTCAGCATTATATATATATTATAACTTTCCTATAACCTATAACTTTCGTAGGTTTTTTCGCGTAGATTTCTTCTTTCGTATACTTTTTCGTCATGGATTTTTTTTCGTAGATTTTTTTCGGAGATTTTTTCGTGATACCAAGATGAAAACGACCAAGGAGCCAGGCTTTGAGGTTAGAACGCGGCAACACAGTTTATGACTGAATTTGCTGTCATTCATTCAGAAAACAACACTCATAACGCATCTAAAATTGATTATAGCCCGAAAGAGCATATATTTGAGCATGTTCAACGCGCTACACGTGTGCCAATTCTAGCCTGCAGCACCATACAGAAACACACACCTTTACGTAACCCCCATAATCGAACAAATCCAAATGAATAATATAGTATTTTCATCCAAAAATTTGGCGATTAGATTTGTGGATCCTGCTGCGACAGATGTGTGTGTGTGCGCGCGCGCGCGTGTGTGTGCGTGGGTGTGTGGGTTTGTGACGGCTAAAGCCCGCTAGCACGAAATCGCACAAAATGTTGCTTCACTTCGTTGTTTGATTAAGGCGAGAACTCTCCGCTACTCCATGACCTCGGTCTATACCCTTTATTTATTTAATTTTTTTCATACATTTTCATGAATTTTGAGGCCCTTAATTTATTACCTTAAATTTTGAAACTTTTTAATAGTTTTGAAAAAATTCATAACAAGAATTCAGAAAACTTGAGCGGTGTGAAAAACTGCATGTTTGCAGATTTATTTTTGGTTATAATATATACCTAATAACGATATAAACAGTGTAATTTTTGATAATTATCTTTTTAGTAACTATTGACATTTGCCGTAAGAAAGAAAGAATGACTGCATAACAGTTTACAAATAAGGTTTTAATTATAGTTTTAGTTGGTAATTTAATCAAAATTAATTTTCCAATTATGAATTATTATTTAAAAATGAATACATTTTGTGTACGATGAGAACTTTTTGTGCGTGTGCTTAGGAGTTCAGATCATTTGAGAGATGCATTTTATTCATTGGCAACCTCGTCTGCAGGTAAATACCCATTAAAAGTCGGATTTTAACCTCATATGTGTGTGACCCACGCCTTCCTACTCTAACATGTTTTGTCTCTGTTTACAATCGCTTGGGTACTTTTTAACATGGGTTGATCCCACCACTTACTTTGTACCTACTCTAAATACTCCCCTTAAAGAATCTCAAAGTGAAGCGAATTTTTAGAACAGGCTTTTCTGTGGTTTTCGGAGACTCAGTTAATCATACTAGCCTCTGACTAACCTGGTAAAGTAGTCAGCACTTAGACATTCACTTTTTCTGATCTGGCATCAGTAGACTTTATTACTTCGATTCGGATTCGCGGCTGGTTAATGTTTTTGTAGCGAATTTAGTCAGCCTTTAATAATGTCCAACTTGGAAATGGTGATATAGGGCATCTTAGCTCAACTCTTCCATAGTTGATTCAGTCTTGACAAATTTTAACGCGTGAAAAAACGTGAGGGCTGGAGTTAAAGCCCACGACCCCAAGATGTGGAGTCGAGCACTCTGAGCTCTAAATCACCACGGCTTCCTGAAATGCATTTAGGTGATGTAATTTATTCAGTCAATAAATTAGAATCACAAAAACGGTCACTGTGAAATGAAGAACAATTGTATTTTAAGAATGTGTAAATGATTTTGAAAGAATTCATCAGTGTTCAGAATAGTTACTTTGACGTATTTAGAATCAGGAACAAAGAAATTTTTTTTGAGAGCTACTGAGGGTTGGATCTTGTCAACATCGGAGGAAGAAGAAAATCAAAGCGTATTTCTCCCAGTACCATCACAGGAAAAACAAAAGGAGGAAGTAAGCCACTCGAGTTTAGGCATTGCAGTGAACAGTGAGTGCATTCAGCCACGATACCGCTGACGGTCGGGAATTCAACATGAGTCTCAAGCAGTCATGCATGAATTCGGACATTCACAAAAACGTCTTTTGATATAAATCCTGGAGGTCCATTAGTTCAGTTACGTACCTCTCTATTTAAAAATTCATCAAAAATTTAATTTTCGATTTTAAAAAAATAAAGTTTAGTGAGGATACTTTTGAATATTTTATCCATCCCTTTTTAAAATTGAGTGAATAAAGTCTTAATTCAAGTTCAGTCGTTATTAGAGTGAAAGCCGCATATGAAAACAATATTTATTAAATTAATAATAATAATAATAATAATAATAATAATAATAATAATAATAATAATAATAATAATAATCCTGAGACCCTTTTCGGAGGGAAGAGCATTTCCCATGCTACCGGGCGCGTCACAGGTTGCGGATAGTGGGGTCCAGAGCGGTTTAGTAGAGACTCTGTCTCTAAACTTCCTGGATTTCTGTCGAATTAAATAGACAGTCGCGGACAAGGGACACTAATTAACCCGCTCCCTTCACCATTCCTTTCCTTTTTATCCCTTCCCTCTCCGCAAATTACACCCCTAATCCTTGGTGGAAGCTATCGTGCTTATAGGACTTGTTTGGCCGAGGGGGAAAACAGGTCGGTCGTAAACGATGCCTCGGAGATACCGGGCGACCTCTCCGAGTAAGTAGCCTTACCTCTCATATGCGGGCCTCTGTGGGAGGTGGACCACCCTTTGCTCCGCTACTCGTGGGATCTGTATGGAAGACGTTTTGGATGAATTGGGTTTGGGGACTGGGGGGAACGATGGCGGTTCGGGCGGCAGCCCTTCTGAGGGCTCGGGGACAACGCCAACCGCTAGAGAGACAGGGGCGACGGAAAACCTGGCCTCAAGGCCGGCTGAGAGGGATCTAAACGGGGCAGAGCCATCCAACGCTCTGGACGAGGCAAGGGAATTGCTGCAGGCGGTCCGAACGGGGCTTGAGTCGATAATCGACAACGTGGGTATCTGCGAGGAAGGTTTCGGCTTACAGAAAAATGTGAAAAGGGAGGTGAAGGTTGCATGCCGCGGGATCGGCACGGTAGGGGGAAACATTCTGAGGAAGGTGCGCACCCTGGAACTTCTTTTGCCACGGCTAGGACTCGCCGATCCCACATCGTCGGGGACGACAACGGCCCGCAAACGCCCGCGAGAACAGGTCGATGCCGACTCGCTAGATGAGGAGTCCGGATGGCAAGAGACTACAGCTCGCAGGAAAAGGCAGAGGAAGTCGGTAGCGAAACCCGTTGCCTCGAGAGAGGCAGGAGCCGCGGCTGAATCTAAATCCGGGAAGACAACCAACGGGGCGACGTCGAGATCGGATGTGAGACCGGAAGGGCGAGCGAAAAAACGAAAGGGCGGGGGGAAGTTGCCTAAATCAACGGCGACTTCGTCCCGCAAAACGCCGGAGAGGGTTTCAGCGAGGAATGCCATCCTTGTTAAACCAAAGGCTGGGACATCGTACGCGGACGCGATAAAGGCTCTTAAAGCCGGAGTGAATCCCACGGAGGCGGGTGGAGTGGATATAAAATCCCACCGGCCGACGCGGGATGGAGGTATCATCCTCCAAATTCGGAGAGGGGAAGGTGACGCGGCCAAATTCAAATAGGCCTTGACGAGGGTTGTTGGGAAAGACTCGGTGCGGGATCTTACAACAACAACAAAGCTGGAGATCCTGGACCTTGACGTGGACACGACACAGGAGGAGATTCGTGAGGCGGTCCGGAGGGAGTACGGAGTCGAGCTAAGCGACGTCTACGTGTTCCCTCCGAACAAATGGCAGAAATGCCTCGTGGTGACGGTGGAGGGTTCGATAGCTCAGGGAATCCTCCGAAAGGGGAGACTGAAATTCCCCTGGTGTGAGACGAGGGTAAGGCCGCGAATAATGGTCCCGCGATGTTTCCGTTGCTTAAGTTACGGACACTACCGCCGAGACTGTAAGGGCGCGGATAGACACGCGGGCTGCAACAAGTGCGGCAAAGACGGACACAAGCGGGGAGAGTGCGCGGAAAAGCCCTCCTGTTTCCTCTGCACGGGAGCTGGCTTCAAGGAGACGGCGCACGAACCCGGCAAGGGGGACTGCACTGTCTTCCGAAATGCGCTGAAGGAACGGAGAGACAGGCGGAACGATGGCTAATTTTCTGCAGGCGAACCTGAACGGAGCCCAGCTCGCCCACAACCTCCTGCCAAAGCTGGCGGAGGAGGTGGGCGATGCTGGCGTGCTGTTCATTAGCGAACCCTACAGGGACTTAGGCAGGACTTACATCGTAAACGATGCGAAGACGGCGGCACTGTGGATCCGCGATGCTGGGACCCAGGTGTACAGAGGCGGAACCGGAAATGACTACGCGTGGGCGCGCGTGGCGGAAGCTACATACGTGAGTGTGTACTTTTCGCCTAACTGCGGCATGCGCGATTTCGAATTGAAGATTTGGACGCTAGAAGACGCGATTAGAGGGATGACCGGTGACGTGATTGTCGCGGGAGACTTTAATGCGCGTGCGCTTGAGTGGGGCATGCCTACAACGAATCGCCGTGGACAGCTGCTGCTGGAGATGGCTGCGAGGCTGGATCTGGCAGTGGCAAACATTGGACAGACGTACACGTATCGGAGGCCGGGTTTCGGGAACTCAATTCCGGACGTGACGTTCGTCTCGGCGAGGCTTGTTCCGAGGATAAACGGATGGAGGGTGATAGAGGGCTACACGGGTAGCGATCACCAGTACATTACGTTTTCCGTCGTGGAGCCTACGAGACGAACTCGCGTCGCAGCGGGGCAGCCCCAACGCTGGAACCTGAAGAAACTGGATAGAGACTCGTTCGAACGAAAGTTAGTGGAGGCGCCAGCACCCTCTGAAACGGTTCCGGAAGACGGACAGGCAGGTAGCGACAGGGCGAATCGACTCGCGAGGGAGACGTGCGGGCTCCTGGAGCGCCTTTGCGAGGAAACGATGCCGAGGACGGGCGGGCGAGGATGTCGGCGTCCCTGCTACTGGTGGACCGATGAGATTGCGGACCTGCGCAGGCAGTGTCTGAGGGCCCGCCGAAGGAGGACTCGCGGGGCGAAGAGCCCGAACGCAGCCGCTCTTTCGGCGGAATACAAACGGGCGAGAAAGGTATTGAACCACGCGATTAAGGCGAGTAAGCGCCGCTGCTGGAGGCAGCTTTGCGACGAGGTAGAGAGGGACCCATGGGGGACCGGTTATCAACTGGTGACCGGTAAACTGTGGGGGCGGTGTCCACCGGGAGTCAGGGACGCCGACTCCATGCGGGGTATAGTCGACGGGCTCTTCCCCACGCACGAGGATAGGCCGGAAGCGAGCGACCGGGGCGTTTTACCCGAGGTTCCAGAGTTCACGGAGGCGGAGCTCCTTAGAGCTGTAACCTCCCTGAAGCCTGGAAAGGCTCCAGGGCCAGACGGTATACCAGTCGAGGTATTGCGACTCGCGGCGGTAAAGAGGCCGAAGATCTTTCTCGATTTATATAACGAGTGCCTGAGATGTGGAGTTTTTTGTGACTGGTGGAAGACTGCGAGACTGATCCTCATCCCAAAAAACAAGGGAGGGGACCCTGACTCTCCGTCGTCCTATAGGCCCTTGAGCCTGCTGGACACACCGGGGAAGGTCTTCGAGCTTCTTCTTAAGCCAAGGCTGGCTGAAAGCATCGCGGCGGCAGGCGGCCTTTGTGGAAAGCAGAAGGGCTTCCGAACGGGCTTTTCGACCATCGGAGCAATCCGAGAAGTCGTAGGAGCCTTTGAGGATGCCCAGAAGCCAGCACACAAGGACAGGAAGGTGGTCGTTCTGGTGACCTTGGACGTTAGGAACGCGTTTAATTCGGCGCGGTGGGTGGACATTCTTGAGGCGCTACGGCGCTTTGAGGTGCCTGCCTATCTTTTGCGCGTTTTCGACGACTATTTTAGGAACAGGACTTTGCAATACACGACGCTGGTCGGAACGGTGGTCAGAAGATTGACAGCGGGCGTCGCGCAAGGCTCAATATTGGGCCCGGACTTCTGGATAGCACTGTACGATGAGCTTTTGAGACTGGAAATGCCGCCGGGTGCTTTCCTCGTTGCTTTCGCGGATGACGTTGCCGCCGTCATCCAGGCACGAGATAACGACGAAGCCCAGACTATCCTTACCGAAGTGATGGCGAGGGTTCTTGGGTGGATGCAATCCCGCGGGCTTCCGCTCGCTTTGCACAAGACGGAGATAGTTGTGATGACACGGCGCAGGGTCCCGACGCTCATACCGATGACCGTCGGGACCGAGCAGGTTGGGACCAGCCGGAGTGCCAAGTATCTGGGGGTAACCCTGGATACGAAGCTTTTCTACTGGGACCATATTAGTCAGGCCGCGGACCGCGCCAGAGAGCGGGTCGGCAAGCTCAGTCGACTTATGGCCAACGTTAACGGACCTAGTCCGAGCAAGCGTAGGCTTCTTATGTCCACTGCGCAGTCGATCATGCTCTACGGGGCGGAAGTTTGGGCGCCGGCGCTCAAGAAACGGAAGTACAGGAAGAGAATGGCGAGCGTACAGCGCGAGGGGGCGCTGAGGATTGCGTCTTCTTACAAGACAGTCTCTGAGGCGGCTGTTTTGGTTATCGCGGGCGTTATCCCCATCGACCTCCTCGCGGACGAGCGAAAACGGATATACGACCGGGCCCCCGGCACGGGCCGGGCCGAGGTCGCGAAGGCGGAAAGAGCTGACACCATAGCGAGGTGGACTAGGCGATGGACGGAGGATGACAGTGTGGCGGCTTGGACGAGGCGGCTGCTGAGGGATCCGGGGGCCTGGATGGAGCGGGGTTGGGGGGGGGGTTAACTTCTACCTAACTCAGTTCTTTTCGGGGCATGGGTACTTCAGGGGCTACCTCTACAAGAGGGGTCTGGTCGGAGACCCGGAGTGTAAGTACTGCGGGTGCTCGCGTGACGATGCTGAACACACCTTCTTCATCTGCCCAAAATGGCGGGAGGAGAGGGAGAAACTCGAAGGCAAGGTCGGGCCGATCACGCCTGAGGGCGTGGTTGGCCTGATGCTTCGACAGGCGGACTGGTGGACTCTCGTGTCTACCTACGCGGAGACGATTCTGATAGCGAAGCGCGTTGACGGCTGCCTTGAATGGGCGGCCTGGGCGAGTTAGAGGACGGAGTGTGTGTGTGGGGGTTCATTAGCCCTGCAATAGGCTGGGCTGGCGGACCCCATGTTGTAATGATGGGAGTTGACAGCATGCGGTGGAGGGAAGCCTTTCATGCATGCCAGGACGATTGCGAGAGTAAAAACGAGTAGTACTAACAATTGGTAATAGCAACGGTTTCGAACTAACAAGCACGTGGGTCTACTCTGAAGTATTGCCAAGAGCAGTTCCAGGTAGACCTTTGACCTGGTGGACTCCCTCCGTGTTAGAACACGGACGGAGCGGTTTTTTAGTGGGTAAACCCCACACACCGGCGCGGACGGCCGCCGAGGACTGCCCTTCTCAGGGCGGTTGTTGGCGCACGCCCCCGCTGAAGGTTCCTCGGGATGGAATTTTTAGCCGTATCGTAACCACCATAAAAAAAAAAAAAAAAAAAAAATAATAATAATAATAATAATAATAAAAATAATAATAATAATAATAATAACAACAATGACAATAATAATAACAATAACAATAACAATAACAACAATAATAATAATAATAATAATAATAATAATAATAATAATAGCGGGCGTTGCACAGAATATGATCATGGTGCCGACCTTCTGGATCACAGTGTATAATTCTCTGATGGGACTGAAATTACCACCGGGTGTTTTCATCGTTGCTTACGCAGATGACACCGCAATTGTCATCGAGGCGCAGGATATCGACAAAGTCAGAGCCATACTGCGGGAAGTGATGGAGATGGTGTGCGAATGGATGCGGTCTCATAGTCTGGAGTTAGCGTTAGCTAGCCTCTTCCCTAGAGGGTGCAGCTGGGTTTGGTGTCGTAGCACGTGAGTCACTGCTCACGGCAGGCTGTTAAGGGGCAGTGGGCGAGGCAAGATGTTTTGCCTTCTCCTACAGAATGGACCGGAGAAACTCTGTCACTAGGGCTTTGTGAGCTGCCGGCCTTCTGGCGCCCTTGACTGACTTAACTGTCCTTTTAGGGAACAGAGGGTAGAAGAAGCCGTTAATGTCCTTAGTCAATACTGTCTCCTCATATGCCAGACGATGCTTTTCTTCCGGATCCCAACGTGCTCTAGGACTCCCACCGACGATGACATCTGCATTGACCTCGTCAAAGTGTCTATGGCGTCGGTGTAGACCAACCCCAATAGTGGTGGGCTAGGCTGCAACGCAATCCAGACACCTACAGAGTTTCTCGTGGAACTCATAAGATCCGCTGGTGGAGGTGCGGTTGCCGTTGGTGGAGGTACGGCTTCCACCGGTAGTCCGGTGGCCATGTCCCCGGTCACTTCATTCGGAGCCGAGATTGTTAAGGCCCCAGTTATGCGGGTTCAGTTTCACCAGGTGTAGGGTGTGCCGTTGGTGTTGTGTCGGTGTCTGACCCTTGTCGACCTTCTAAGGGCTGAAGCGCGTGTTACGCGCACAGCCGCTGCTGCTCTAGTGCTGTTGCTCCTCCGCAGGGAAGCAACAGTAACCGTAATGTGCGGCTGTTGCCGTCACATTTCTTTTTCTTCTTACCACGGATACAGTGGGAGCCGAAGATGTTTCGGCATCACTGGTCCTTGAGATGCTTCTTCTAAGGAAGCTGGTACGTGTCAGGCGTACGACTGGTGGTGTGGTCGCGCTGATACTACTGCGGAAAGGAGAAACTGTAGATCTAATCCCTGCAGCTGTTGTTGTTGCTGCGTTGCTGTTTCTACGAGCCAACGAGCCAGTAGATGTTGATCGCGCAGCATTTGTTGCCGCGCCACTGGTCTCGTGCACTCCGGTGGATTTACGTGTCTCTGACGCAGATGTTGAGGGCTCACCTGGTGGTGCCTGTGTGCTGCGCGTCAGGAGACCGACGGTCGAAGAGACTGCGGATTTAATCTGCGAGGCAGTCTTAGAGACTACGGTCTTTTTCTTTTTGAACGTGGTATCGGAGGGGGTTGGCGCTGATGACAGTGCTGTCCCGGCTGTAGCTGTTGTGCTACGCAAAACTCTGGTTGATGCTGGGGGGCTGCTGAAGCTGCCACTCTTCTGGATTAGGAACGGGCAGTAACCTGGGACGGCTGTTCCTGAGTGCCAGGAAGGGCTGATGCCCGAACCGAGGCAGGAAGGAGCTGCGCAGGTTCAGTCGTCCGAACACCACTAGGGTGCGGCTGAGATCAACACGGTCATCAGAAATGTTACTGTTCCCTTCCGTGCCTGCACATAACCCGCACCAGGGATGGCAACCCTTGATGCAGGTGTAAAGACTCCCCTTTAGACTCCAAGGATAAACCTCCTTAACCAGCTAAAGTGTATGAACCAGTCAAGGGGACTCGTGCCAAGTGCCGGTCCACCACAAGAATATACGGAAAGGGACAGGCACATCCCGAAGCTATCGGGTCATGGTAAGCCTGGTAGCAAGCTACTGCAACTTAGCTGGGAAAGGTGGGTTTGCTAAGCCCATCGTCCTCACTTGGGAAGGCAACTATGAAAATTTACCTTCGTAACTGCGAACGCCCTTGCCAGAAGTTTGAACAACTGTAGAATTTTTTGTACTTTATATTTTTTCAAACTTTTTTTTAGTCAAAAGTATCAAAAGTAAAACTCTTCTGGAATAAATTGAATCTGAAGCAGAAGCTTTACATGTTTAAAGTCAATTAATAATAATAATAAAAAAAAAAAAGTGTGTCCTAATTCTGGGTTTTGTTCCCTAATTCTCTGTGGCTCCAATCCTGCGGACGCATTGCCGCGGTTTTTTGGTTGTTTCCGCAGAATTAAGCCTACGCACATTGGATTGGCCTGGTCCCTAATTTTGTGGGTAATAGATATTCAAGCAAAATATTAAAGTTATAAATGACTGTTTTTACCATGAATAATCTGATTTAGACATAAAAATTGAGTTTTAAAAACAATTTAGAGTTCTACTACCCTTTTAACATCATTTAATCATCATATTTCCATCGTTTTTGCATTTACTTGGTGAAAATTCATCGTCCATTAATTAATCACCTTTAAAAACCACACAATTGGGGCATTCGCAGAATTAGGTGCCCTTGCCCTAATAAATTACATGAAATTAATTATTAAAACTCTTGCAACTAAAAACTTATACTTTGTATGAGCTATAAAACATTTTTTATTTTTTTATTTATATAACGTATCTGCTACGTCTTGAACACTCTGTACGTAGTATAATGAAATGTAAGATGTGAGTAAGCATCAGCTCAAGGCCAAGTGAAAGAGAAAGAGATTGTCTGCGAGTGTGAGTGTGGGTATGCAATAACATGGAATTTTATACCTTTAACTTGATCTCCCCTAACTTATACTACAATACTAATATCTAACAACCCTTTTGGCATATGGTAGCTGCCGCTGCTCGTTCTCGTAAATTCTATCCCTACAATATTTATAACATCTTAATATTGTTTACCATACCCTCAGATTTTACAAAAAACTTATTTGATATCTTAACAATAAATTATGGATGGTCTACTCGAATTATTGATCTCTACTCGAAATTTTATCGCATACTTTTAGTATTCGAACTAAAAGGTTACGAATAGCTTTTTTTTCAAAAATTCATTTTGCGACTCTGGAGATCAATAAAGGATTAAGAATTGTTTTACAAGTAGCGTGATAAGTAAATTAATATTCTGTGAACTTTTCAACCAAAAATTACTCGAGATAAAGTGATTCTGTTTTTCAAACTACACGGAAAGTTCAGTTATATTCCTTCTGTCTAATTCTAAAAGAGTGGAATTTCCAAATGAAAGGGAATACAACAACCCAAGTTTGAACTAATTGGCGTCCTGCACGACTGTACCGCCCCCATTTTGTAGGCTTTCTACGTGCCAAATCGTATGGAAAATTTTAGTTCGAGTCTACACCACCATCGAAGAGGGAAGTCTTTTTCATAGGTTTGCATGTACTTCCCTCCCCTCATGCAAGACGCCAATACACCCCTAATCAATTAGTGCGTGTAGAGACGTTTGAGCCAACCTTTTTTAATTTTATGCCGAACCTATTTAACTTTTAATGCTTATTTGACTCTTCTTTCAAATCGTTGCATCAGATCATCAAATCCCAGATTGCTTAAAAATCTAAAAACCAAATAACTTTCAAAAAATAAAACTTAAATAAAGTACGCTTGATGAAACTAGCATTCAAAAAATTTCACCGCACGCCTGAACCAATTAGGGCGCATTTGTCTTAACTAGGATTGTTGTTCCCTCTTATTGTAATTGCAAAATAAAATTTTTTAGAAATACTTTTAAACAACGAGCTACTCAATTTTAATATTCAATCCGAATTTCAATTCGTACAATTTAAATCGTTAAAACAAACAAAACTTAATCTGATTAATGCGATTGTCAATTCAACTAATTGGAAGAGTAAAACAGAATTGAAATCGATTGATAGTAAAATTTTTTTGACCTTGAAAATATTAATTTCAATATAAGTGATTTATCAATTTCAATCTGTTTTAATTGTAAAAAACTAATCCTAACAAACTCAAAATAAAAAAATAATGATACCATTTAAAGCACCCTAATAAATAAGTAGCCCAAGTTTAATTTATGATATGTATATTTGTATGTTTTTCAAACAACAAAAGCTTGTTATTATCAGAGTAAATGAAACTGAACACAAATTATTCAATATATTTCTCCTGAAGAGTCAACAGCAATATATAGATTGCAAAAACATAAAGTAGTATCGTTTAAACATATAATACAAAAAATTATTTTTTTTTACTTACTTCATAAGTATTGTCAGGTTTTAAGATCAAAGTGTATAAATGAGTAAATACGTCATCTTTACAGCGTATATCTTTGTTGATGAGAAGATTTTTGCCTTTATAATTCAAAATCACATGCACTTTTCGAGTCCCAGGTCCACAAATATCCGGCCCTAAAAAAATTCAAAAGTTTATTCTTTGCATGTACGTAAGTTTGAATGATTAAGGATAAAAATTACCCTGTACACTATTCACGGTGATAAAATAGACCATTGAATTTTTGAATAACTTGTCTTAAAATTAAAATTTATTTTACAAATCAATTTTATATTTTATAAAGGGTTCTAGAACAAGTAACTGGTATACTATTTACCAAAAAACCAAACGAGATAACTAAGACGTTGTAATTGCATGCTTAGACATAGTCGATAAAAATTTATAGACCTCTACAATACACACTTTAGCCCTAGGTATTATACACACTTTACACAGTTGGCCTGAAGCAGCTTCTTATTGGCCTACCGCATTTACTCAAAAGTATGCTAAACTTTTTTTTTTCATTTTTTTTCTAGTAAAAAATCGGACTGCGGCTTATAATCTAGTGCCGATTATTTTCGAGTACAAAAATCAAAAATGAAAAAAAGTACAAGTAGAGATACGCGGAAAGTACCCGGCAGTAAGGAACGGCCGGAAATCATACCGGCAAAAAGTCAGTCTCACCCGAAAAACCAGCGCAAGGTTGCTGATTTTTCACCGAGTGTATATATATATAGGTATACCGCAGCCGAGTGCTGCTTGCTGGGCTGCAGCGCTGTAGCCTGTTGCTTGATGCAGGCAGGCCCATACACGTTTTAAAAAATGCTGTCAATTATTACCGGTCTAAAGAATCTCTTTAAAATATTCAGAAATGTTCTTCAGTATCTAATCAAAAACTTCCTCGCCGGAAGTTTTTCCAAGTATGAACTTTTATGCTTACTTTTTTTAATCTAAAGTTTTAGGTTATAAACTTCTTACTTTTGTTTTTAATTGTTGATTACACGGTTCTGAAATTTTTTAAAAATATTTAAATGATTCCAATGGTAGCGTAAAGGGTTCAAGCATATCCCTTTATAAAAGAGAGTTATCGCCAACTTGCGTAAACTTTTTATTCGTGAGCTGATTGATGAAGAAGTTTTTAAAATATTCGAAAAGTGTATTTGAGGTTACCATATTTGTTTCGTTCCTATGCGCGCTTAGAGAGGCCATGTAAAGTAAAAAAATTTAAAAACTGATGAAGTTAGAATTTTTTATTTTATTTAACAAAAATTTTTTTTGCAAAAGCAATAAATAAGGATCCGTGCGCGCTTGCACGCTGAGTAACTTCTAGTAAAGCTAAAATTTCTTCAAAAATTATTGAGTGGTTTTCGAGTTCTTACGAGTTAAGTAGAAACTTGAATTTTTCTCGATTTACGCATTTTCTCCCATTTTGAGTTCAACTCGCAAGAACTCGGAAAGTACACGATATCTTTTGATAGAAAATAAATGAAAAATGAAACATTTGATCCAGCAACTTTACAACCCTATAATACTGAGCGAAGAGAGTAAAACTTAAGAAAGCTTTTTGAATGGACAATTAACGCAAGCTTAAGACCCCATAACGGTTCCACGTAAAAATGTCTGACGTAAAAATATCCGCGTAAAAATATCCGGACGTAAAAATACCCTATGCAAAAATATCCAAAGCAAAAATATCTGAATATTAATTTTTTTTTACAATAAAATAAATTAAAAACAAAAAAATAAAGAAATTTTCTATTTAAATTTAATTTTTTAATCTCTTCTAAAATTCTCATTGATGGTATGTACAGTTCCGTTGCATCCATTTTCGTTAAATTTAACACACCTCCAAACAATACCATTTTCTGGCAACATCACCCTTCTGGCTGTTGATAAAATGCAACGGCATATTAATATCTTACAATGACAATAGTATAAGACTCGAACAGGACAAAGACAAGACGACGACTGATAGTATCCTTTCATTTAACGATACGTTGAAATAAACTATAAATACACGTGTAAACATCCTCACACATATTTATTATTCTTTGTTAATGGCGCGCTCTTCAGGAGCCTTCGGGCCCCACGCGCGCATTGTTTTAAAAAATAACCTGTTAGAATTTATTGAATCTGTCAAAACAATCGAATTCAATTATTTTCGTTTTTTTTCGGATATTCTTGCATAGGATATTTTTACTAAGGATATTTTTACGATTGGAAATTTTTTCGTTCGATATTTTCAAAAAGATATTTTTACGTCGGATATTCTTGAACGGACATTTTTACAGGTCACCAAGCCTACAACCTAATAACCCTTGGTTAATGTGGTTCAATTGTATATTCAAAAAATTATCTTATGTATGAGGCGTTGGGTGCAAAAACGACTTAAACGCGCTTAAGTTGTTTTCCGGTAAATCGTGTTTTTAGAATCATCAAATCCAAATTAGTTGGTACTCAACTTAAAATTATTAAAGCACTTGATTTATGTAATAATACGCTACTGGCACTTCCTGTTCTCCGCTGTCGATCAGCTGATGAGTAGTTGTAAGCAGCAGTCATTTCGCACGAGTTTGTGTACTTTTGTGAACTTAAATTTAGAGAACAAAGAGCGGCAAGATACATTTTTGATGAACTGTGTAGAAAAAAGTTGCAGTAAAACGAAGTGCAACAAATCAAGTATCGAAAAATAAGAATTATCCGTGGAATCATAATGTTAATGTCAATGGAAACAGAGAAAAAGTTTTCGAATGTTTTTTACAAAAACTGTATCAAATTACAGAGCAACGAATAAATACAGTTTTACAATATTGTAAACAAGGAGTTCTAGTTTCATCTGAAAACCACGGACGCCATTCAAATCGACCAAATTGCATTGCACAAGAAGTATGAAAAATGGTAGAAGATCATTGGGCCAGTTTTCCGTCTAAAAAATCTCACTATTGTCGGAAAAATACTAAAAGAAATGTTGATAGTCCCGATTTGAATGTGAAAACCCTTCATGATTTATTCCTAGAATACTATAAATCTTAAGCTTAAGTGCAATACTTATCACAAATATTTTCAAAAGCATAGTGTATGCTCTTTTCGGCCTCTAAAGACTGATATCTGTGACTTTTGTGCGAAGTGCACATCAAAACTGCAAGTTAACCCCGATGATGAATTTAAAAAATCTTCATTGTTTATTTAAAAAAGTTCAGGAGAGTTAAAAAAAAAAGAATTCAGAAAAAGATTCATCTTCGGAAAACAAAATGATGACACTACTAAAAAAGAAAAAGTGATGACAGTCAGACAGAAAGACAGACAGAAACAGTGACACTTTAGTTCTAGACTTCGATTATGCTCAAAATTTAGTGCTTCCAAAACTTAACATCAACTCCCAATACTATAAATGAATTTTAAATATGTATGTGTTTAATATTCACTGCTTTAACGACAGTGACAGTAAAATGTTTTGCTTTTTAGAGTATGGAGGAAAAAAAAATTCAAACTCTGTTTATAGTTTTTTGGAAAGTTTTGCTAAAAAAAAAAAATTATTAGCTGATCCAGCATTTGAAAAAATCATTTTCTTTTCGGACGCAGCAGGAGGTCAAAACAAAAATTTAAACATGCTCAAATTTTGCACATGGCTTGTACGCTATGGAGTTGTAGGCTTGCCAGTTTAATTTTTTATTGACATAATCAAAGTAATTTTTACTCCCTTTGCTTTAAGTTACAAGGTTATGTGCTTGACGGTTTAATTATTTATTTAAATAGTTAATTTTACACCCTCTGACCAGGGTTATGGGGTTTTAGTGCTTGCCGGTTGAATTGCTTACTTTAAAATTCAATTTTTGAATATTCGCTCCACCCAGGGTCGAAGGGCATGTAGGTTTGCTGGTTTAATAGTTTATTTGAAAAAATTCCCTTAATTTTTACTTCCTATGCGCAGGGTTATGAGGATGTAAGCTTATTTGTTTATTTAAAAATTAGATTTTTCAAAGACTTGCTCCGCTCGGGGTTATGTGATTGCAGGCTTATCAGATCAATTATCTATTAAAACAATTTACCTAATTTCTACTTCTTTTATATAATAAATACTTCTACCCTTGGCTACGGTTATGAGGTCGTAGGCTTGTCGGTACAACTATTTATTACAAAATTTGCTCAATTTTTGTAGCCACTGAACTATTGACCAGGCTTATGGTGTCGTAGTCTTGTCGGTTTAATTGCTTATTTTGAAATTCAATAGGGTTGGCAACAGGTAATTTAAAAATATTTTTTTCTAAAAGTACTCGATTTTTAATGGATTTAACCTTTATTTTAGAATTTTTAAATCAAAATTGATCAAGACAAAAATTAAGAAAAGTTTTTGAAACTATGGTCTGATGACGTCATTGGACCGAAATCCCTTGTATAAGTACATCTATATAAATATTGAAATCTTAAAAATTTTAAAAACTTGTAGTTCCTTCAATTTTAGTTTTTTTTTTTTTTTTTTTTTTTTTTTTTTTTTTTTTTTTTTTTTTTTTTTTTTTGAAAAGAAAAAATAAGTGTCGATTATTTTTCGAGGCAAGACCTGCCGAGACCGAAGTAAAAAAACACCGAGCATAGACTGGAAAACACCGTGCACGCATCGTGTTGATTCCTTCTCCGTGTAGATTTTTCGAGCAGCGGCGAGGCGAGCTGCGCGTCCCGCATGAGACGAGACAAGAATTTTTGGGGAAATTAGTTCATTCTGAGAATCAAAGGAGATGGCCACCGATAATTTTAATGCTCACCAAGAATTACGAACGAATCACACCAGATAAGGCCAAGACCTGTTAAACCCTTCACTGCTACCCATCACTAGCTGATGGAATGTGGGACAGCATCTTCACCTTATCAGATGAAGTATTCAGGACTGATATATCCGACGGACTTCATGAAACCTACAATTAAAACCTTTATGTACCCACTGTGATTAATGTAAAAAATGTGCTGTATCGAATAACCTCATAGGTAATAAAGATTAATAAAAAAAATGAAAAATAAAAAACACTGATTGTTCATTCCGGCTTAGAAGAGCGTATTAGATATTTATTTATCACTCAGATTTATTGTATTAGAATCTTTTAGTTAGTTTGCCTAAAATCCTGTATTGATCTCAAAAAACTGCGATTTTCCATATGATTGCGTGTTAAACTATATTTCTTTATATATCCTTTTATCCATGAAACAGAGAGCTCTAAAAATTGAACTGAGTTAATTACTAATTACTAACAACATTTTGGCCAAGTCTGGTGCTTTTAGTTAATTCGAGTACCGAACATGCGACTTTAAATAATAAGTAGTTCGGCCTAAAGCCGTTCTTAATAAATTTTAATATTTCACTTCTTTCATTAGACTAGAAATCGAGCTGCGCGCGTACGCGCGCTTGTTGTTAATAAGAAAGTAAAGTAAATAATGAGATACTAATTTGATAATAAAAAAAAAAAAAAAAATTATAATGTGAATCTTATAACTTTCATACTGTTTTTATATAGAAATGAAATAAATCTTTTTTTAAACATGAAAAAATAAATTGTTTTTACACAGAATCAGTTTTATAAACATTCGTTTAAAATAATATAATATTAGTCTTTTAAGAGCATATTGATAATTTTTATTTTTTTGATTGATTATTAATTGTAAGTATTGGCTACCATGCGCGTGCATTCATGCGCGCGCGCGCGTGTGTGTGTGTGTGTGTGTGTTTAGTCTTTGAAAATAACATTGTTGACGTGTTAAAAGAAGGATTAAATGATAAATGGATCGAAGAAAATAAAACATACACTCAAATTGGAAGTTGGACAGAAACATCGATTTTTGAAAAATATTTCGTATCTAATATTATAATTATACTAATTACAATTAATTTACACCGGGATAAGGAGGTAGTAATGGCAAAGACATTTACAATTTAATGTTCCTGTCATCGAAGAGCCTTCGCTGGTTGATACAGTTGGTCACTCGTTATTTTTATTTAGTAACGTACCTAAATCTTTAAGGTTTACACGGCCATAATTCACTCACTATAGCTGATGAAAAGAACAATATCCAAAATAATACAACTGTTGAAAAAATGAAAAAAGTTACTCTAAAACTCAGGAGAAATCAATAAGACAAAAATTATTTATTGATATAAATTAGATTTATTTGTATTAGTTAGCATAAAAAGCATAGTTAAATAAATTACTCTGCACATACTCAGTCAACTTTAAGCTTTCTTATATAAAAGTTCTCTGCAGTATAATTATTTTAAGTTAAACGAAAATATATATGGCAATCGTTTTATAAATTTGAAAATTCAATCAATATTTATTCGATTTTTTAATTCATATATCATTTTCAATACAATATTCATCTCAACTGTCGCAATCAAGTTCAAAAAATTTTTTAATTCACTGAAATACAAAGTATAGACATTTAAACGTAAAACGTTTACTTTCTAAACTGTAACAATAGAAATTAAAAAATTTTTTTTTAAAGTATCAATCTGCGCTTTAAAATTTTGTTTTTAAAAAGTGTAAATTGTATGTACAAATTCAAACTTATTAAGATTTTACTAATTTGAAGATATAGCACTAATTGAATTTTTTAAATACCAAGAATCCGTTATACGTCTTTGCTTAAGGCGAAGTCATAAGGGAAGTTGCAGAATTTGCGAAAAAAATCATTTAAAATTAAACTCAAACGAAAATAAAAAAAAGGGCTCTGTAGCGCGTAAGCTACTTCCTTCAACTATATTTTAAGCCTAATCCCATCAAAATCGGATCAAAATTAAAGTCAGAATGTGTGAAACAGTTTTTTAAATTTTTGTATCTTAATAGCATTTGCTATATATTTATATTTATTGAATCTTCAGGAAGTTTTTCCCATATTCTGACGCTAATTTTGATCCAATTTTGATGGGGTTGGGCTCAAAAGATCGATGAAGAACTTGAGCGCTACAGAGCCCTTTTTTCATTTTCATTTTTAATTTTATTAAATCTTCAATTTTTTGTTAAAATGACCCTTATGACTTCGCCTTAAGTACAAAAATTGAAAGTGAGCATCAGAAAAAATAGACACTTCATCAAGAAAATCGAAATTAAGCTGAAGATCATTTTTCATCTTTACACTGAAAAAAAGCAGCATTGATTATTTGAAAGTAGACGAAAAATAGAAAAATTATTTTTTTCAAATTAGCATAAAATTAAAATTTTATTTATTTACATCAGGCACGCAACAACGGGGGAGGGGGGCAGAGGTGTCCTGACACCCCCTAAGCTAGTAGAGGACACCCTTTACAATTACTTAGGGGTGTCCAAGACTCTGGGCGCCCAAGTTCAACAAAAAAACTGGTCGGCTATCCCCCAAGCTCTAAACCCCCAAATACCCTGTGCGCCCGAGGTCAACGAAAAAACTGGTAGGCTATCCCCCAAGCTTTAAACCCCCAACTACCCTGGGCGCCCGAGGTCAAAGAAAAAACTGGTCAGCTATCCCCCAAGCTTTAAACCCCCAAATACTCTGAGCGTCCGAGTTCAACAAAAAAACTGGTCGGCTATCCCCCAAGCTTTAAACCTCTCAAAACTCTGGGCGCCCGAGGTCAACGGAAAAACTGGTCGGCTATCCCCCAAGCTCTAAACCCCCAACTACCCTGCGCGCCCGAGGTCAACAAAAAGACTGGTGGGCTATCCTCCAAGCTCCAAACCCCCAAATACCATGGGCGCCCGAGTTCAACGAAAAAACTGGTCGGCTATCCCCCAAGCTTTGAACCTCCCAAATACCCTGGGCGCTCGAGGTCAACGGAAAAACTGGTCAGCTATCCCCCAAGCTTTAAACCCCCAAATACTCTGGGCGCCCGAGTTCAACAAAAAGACTGGTGAGCTATCCTCCAAGCTCCAAACCCCCAAATACTCTGGGCATCCGAGTTCAACAAAAAAACTGGTCGGCTATCCCCCAAGCTTTGAACCTCCCAAATACCCTGGGCGCTCGAGGTCAACGGAAAAACTGATCAGCTATCCCCCAAGCTCTAAACCCCTAAAACCCTGGGCGTCGAGTTCAATAAATAATCTGATCAGCTATCCCCCAAGCTCTAAACCCTCCAAATACCCTAGGCGCCCGAGTTCAACATAAAAACTGATCAGCTATGCTTCAAGCTCTAAACCCCCAAAAGCTCTGGGCCCCCGAGGTCAACGAAAAAACTGGTTGGCTATCCCCCAAGCTTTAAACCCCCAACTACCCTGCGCGCCTGAGGTCAACGAAAAAAATGGTCAGCTATCACCCAAGCTTTAAACCCCCAACTACCCTGCGCGCCCGAGTTCCCCCTTGGGGGATAGTTGACGAGTTTTTTTGTTGAACTCGGGCGCCCAGGGTATTTGGGGGTTTAATGCTTGGGGGAAAGCCCACCAGTTTTTTTGTTGAACTCGGGCGCCCAAAGTTTTGGGAGGTTTAAAGCTTGGGGTATAGCCGACCACTTTTTTCGTTGACCTCGGACGCCCAGGGCTTTTGGGGGTTTAGAGCTTGGGGGATAGCCGACCAGTTTTTTCGTTGACCTCGGGGGCCCAGGGCTTTTGGGGGTTTAGAGCTTGGGGGATAGCCGACCAGTTTTTTTGTTGAACTCGGGCACCCAGGGTCTTGGTGGTTTAGAGCTTGAAGCATAGCTGATCAGTTTTTATGTTGAACTCGGGTGCCTAGGGTATTTGGAGGGTTTAGAGCTTGGGGGATAGCTGATCAGATTATTTATTGAACTCTACGCCTAGGGTTTTAGCGGTTTAGAGCTTGGGGGATGATTAACCAGTCTATTCATTAAACTCACATTTTTTTTTTTTTTTTTTAGACGTCAGTTTCATTGTGGGGGGGGGGGGGGTTGGACCTCAGGACACCCCCTAGCTGGAAGGAGTTGTTGCGCCCCTGATTTACATCAACTTAAAAAAAAAAAACTGTTTTAATCGTTGATAATCTTAAAATAGCACCATTATAATTTATTTCTGTGGATAAATGAATCCTGAGAATCCGTTAATTTTGAAGGGAGAAACGATTCGATGTCTTTTTGGTGGTGTACAGAATTTTTGTATCGTTGCGCTAAAAAGAGTGGTAGAAATATTAATAACTAAATAAGACACAAAATAATAGAGATTATATGCATAAAATATTAAATAAATCATAAACACAATAGTGATGTTAATGGCTTTTCAGAAATAGTTTTCATAAAAATTTTAAGATTTTAAAAATAATTTTTTGATCAAAAATACTAAAGATTAGAATATGCGGTAAACATAACATAATCACTAACAATTTTTACTGTGAATCTTTTAGTATATTCATGTAACAATTTGAAACTTCAAAAATTTATACCTCATCTTAATTTCTGTTTACTTTTTATGAAAAAGAAAATCAAATTTTTAAATTAGTTAGCAATACAAAATAGGGCCAATGATAACTTTTCAGAAATATTTTTCGTTTAAAGTTAAAAATTTACTAAGATTTTAAATATTATATAAATAATTTTTTGAATATGTGGTAACCATAACGTCATTACAACTAATTTAAATTGTCTTAAGTTTTTTTTTTTATATAAAAGTATGTAGAGGTTTTAAACATAAAAAATTAAATAAGTTAGCAGTACAAAATAAGCCAATGACGATTTCTCAGACTTTTCTTGAAAAATAAAATAATTTTTGAATCAATTTCACTATGTAATAATCAGAAATATTGTCTCGTAAAGTTGACAATTTTTTAAGATTTAAAAGATTTTTAAAATAATTTATCATTCCAAAATATTAGAGATATAATTTTTTGTTTACTGGTGACCATGGCATCACCACTAACAATTTACATTTTAAATGTCTCTATAGATATACATGGATATAATAAAAAACTACTTTAGATGGTATTTTTCATAAAAAATAGAAATAGAATAAAGAAATTGAAGATTATGAACATAAATGAGTAAAATATAGGAAAGATGATGACTTAAAAAAAAAAATTTCTTTCTTTCAACGCTTAAGTTTTAAGTCTTTGAAGATTTGTTTAAAAAGTTTTTGATTATAAATTTCAGAAATAAAATTTGTTTGAATAATGTGGTGGCCATGTCATCATCACTACCAATTTATATTTCAAATGTCTCTATAGATATACATGGACATAATTAACAGCTACTTTAGACAGTAGTTTTTATATAAAAATAGACCAAAGAAATTGGAGAGTAAAAATGAGTAAAGTGTAGGAATGATGAGGACTTTAAAAAAGATTTTTCTTTCTTTCAACGCTTGAATCTTAAGACTACCCATTTACATTCTAAATGTATCTGTAGATATACATGAATATAATCAACAACTACTTTGGATGGTATTTTTTATATAAAAATAGACCAAAGGAATTGGAGAGTTTTAACATAAATGAGTAAAGTATAGGAAAGATGATAACTTTAAAAAAAATTTTCTTTCTTTCATCGCTTGAATCTTAAGACTTTGTTGTTAAAAATGTTTTTAATTACATATATATTTCAGAAATAAAATTTGTTTGAAGAATGTGGTGGCCATGTAATCATCACTACCAATTTATATTTTAAATGTATATATAGATATACATGAATATAATCAACAACTACTTTAGATGGTATTTTTTATATAAAAATAGACCAAAGGAATTGGAGAGTTTTAACATAAATGAGTAAAGTGTAGGAAAGATGATAACTTTAAAAAAAATTTTCTTTCTTTCATCGCTTGAATCTTAAGACTTTGTTGTTAAAAATGTTTTTAATTACATATATATTTCAGAAATAAAATTTGTTTGAAGAATGTGGTGGCCATCTCATCATCACTATCAATTTACATTTTAAATGTATGCATAGATATACATGAATATAATTGACATCTACTTTAGATGGTATTTTTTATATAAAAATAGACCAACTGATTGGAGAGTAATAATATAAATGAGTAAAGTATAGGAAAGATGATGAGTTCAAAAAAAATTTTTCTTTCTTTCAACGCTTGAATCTTAAGTCATTACCAATTTACATTTCTAATGTATCTGTAGATATATATGAATATAATCAACAACTACTTTAACGATTAAGTTTCAAGTCTTTAAATATTTTTTTAAAAATGTTTTTGATCATAATTTCAGAAATACAATTTGTTTTAATAATGTGGTGGCCATCTCATCATCTCAATCAATTTACATTTTAAATATTTATTTATTTATTTATTTATTTATTTTTTCAACGGGTTTTGAGCCCTTTGTACATTGTATAATACAAAAATATATATATGTTATAAGATATACATGAAAAAAATTTCTGAAACTTCCAAAGATATATCTCTCTTAGTTTCTATTTTCAATACAAAAAAAAAAAAAAACTTTGATTATGTTTTGATCAACTATATCTAAAAAATAGCAAAGCATACTACTTGAAGAATATTGTTTTTATCTGCCTTATTGGAGACACTAAGAGACTCCTTGCACTGCTTTTTAAAGTTTACTTATTTGATTGATGACTTAACTTTTTTTTCTTATAGAAAAAATAATAATACCTACTTTCTTATAGAAAAAATAATAATACCTACTTTCTTATAGAAAAAATAATAATACCTACTTTTTTGTAATTGACTTTCTTATGTTAGATTGAACAGCACTACGGATAACCTCTATTTTTAAATGATTGGTTACTTCTTAATTCGATATTTGTTTGCACTTCACTCGTATTACTAACTTTATATACTGCTTCCTCTTTTAAAGATTGTTTATAGTTTTTTTTTTTTTAATACGAAAGAAGCCTCTTGGCTTTACGCAGAAAGGTTAGCCTTCTGCTCGACAGACGAAGTTTTGAATTTCTAAACCAAACGGAATCGACCAATGACATCACGAATAAAAGTTTGAAACTTTTTTAGCCAATAGCATTTCACTTTTGACAATCGATCTCTAACTCGAAGATCGAAAATAGCCTTCTCCTTTTTATAGATGGATCATTTTCAAAAAAAAAAAAATTATCATATTCAGCTTATAATCCCGCGTAGAAAGTGCCCTACCAGCGCCCGGATTGATTATCAGGCCCCGTACTGCCAAAATCTATTCCCCTGGCCGGGGCCCGAGTAAGAAATGTTACGGGGCGTTGGAATGGCCCCGCTAAGGCAGAGGTTCATTTGCCCCCTATACAAATATTTAATCTATCAATGAATCATGAACTAGGTAATTTCAAAATAACAAAAATTTTACAGCAATTTATCTGTGATGATCATAATTAATATTTTTAAGATTTAAAAAGTTGAAACTAAATTTTAGTATTTTAGTACTGATTTTTACTGCTCGTTCACGGGTTTTTCAATGCATTGCATGATTTTTGGACTGATACCATCTTTCGGTGTAAGTGTATATTTAATTCAGATATGTTCTAGAAATTAATTAAAAATTAAAAATCAAATTACCAAGCCTACAAAAAAAAAAAAAAACATTAGTAACCTTCTGGTACGGAGTTTTCGGTTGGTTTCTCCCATCCAGCGCCTTCCTGGGTTGCGGATGAGGGAACGCTCGCTTCTTAGTAGAGGGTACCGGGGAAATAAAATACCTGGGGCGGACAGAAAAACCAATCTAGGGGAAGGATACCCCAAATAAAAACCCCATCATGATTGACACGACTCTAAAAACAGACATACCCCAGGGAGTAAATCTTTCTGTAAGTTCCGACTCTGTGCAAGCCCGGGTTGCACTACGCTGGACCCATGGATTCTGGGGGGGGGGGGGGGGGGGCAGACCGTGGACACATGAAAGGAGACGACCAAGGAGTATTTACCATTTTAAAAGTCGACGCAGGCAAGACCTACGCTGGAGTATTATCAACGATGAAGGAGAAAATTAAAACACCAGAAGATGAGGAAATCGTCACTGGTGTCAGCAAGACTAGAAAGGGAGATATACTCCTACGTCTCGATGGTGGACCCGAACTAGATACTTTCAAGTCGAAAGTCGAAGACCGCCCGAGGTATACGAAGCATTGTGAAGCCCAGGCGTAGGACAACGACGAATAATTTTTTTCAAAAACTAATTTTATGGCAGAATTTTGAAAAGATCTGTTAGCATTAAAAAAATTTTTTGAAAAGTTGTGTCAAAACCGCAAAAAAAATTATTCCCTGGTTTCCAAGTTACCATGAGTTTAAGTTAAAAATTTAATATTTTTGGATCATCGAAAGAAAAGTAATTATTTGACAGTAACTAAAAAAGATATAAAAAAATTTTATGAACAAAAAAGATGCGAAATTGAATCATCTATGAGGATGTTAAGACGCTACACCGAAAAAATAATATGCGTGGAGCTACGCAGTAGTACTGCGTAGAATCCACGCCGGGTGCCAGTGCGTGAATCTACGCCTGACTCGACTGCGCAGAACTGCGCAAGCGATCCAGCCGTCGAATTCCCGCTGCAGTGTATACCTATTTACAATAGCTGTATGAGAATGGTTAGAAAAAAAATTCCGTTAGAGGCGCCACTGGAAAAGGCTCCCTCCTTGGAATGTGTGCTTGTGTCGGTGTGGGCTATGATCGACTGTTGCTGTAATCAGCTGCTCAGCGAAGCTCACACCGACACACGCACACATTCCAAGGAGGGAGCCTTTCCCAGTGGCGCCTCTAACGGAATTTTTTTTCTAACCATTCTCATATATAGTATACTTATTTTCGAAAAAAAAGAATGTATTTTTAATAACCTACCAAACAAATTTATTATACAAATAAAAAAATTTAGTAAAATTGGCTTTTATAAGAAAACTCTAAACTTCATTTCATAATTATATAGTTGATTGAAAAATTAATTTTTTTTGCATACTAGTTTTCTTACGCCGGTTAACTTAAACTTGATTTAATTTTTCTATTTCATTACTCTGTTTAGACCTAAAATACTTACTAAGAATGAATAAAAACTATAAATAAATAAACAAAAACATTCTCGACGATTATTCATTATTCTCTTCCTTATTTAGAGTCACTAGAGCAAACGGCGATTATATATAGGTATACATTTGCGCAGTTCTGCGCAAGCGAGTCAGGCGTAGATTCACGCACTGGCAGCCGGCGTAGATTTACGCAGTAAATTAGTGCGCAGCTCCATGCATAGTATTTTTTCGGTGTAGGGACGCTGCTGCAAGAGGCTCCCTCGGCCGTGCTACTCAACGAGTAAGACAGAGAAAGAGATAATGTTCATTTGTCCTTGTCTAACCTGTAGAGTAGCACGGCCGAAGAGGGAGTTTCTTGCAACAGCGCCCTCTGTGGCGTTTGTTTCTTAAAATCCTAATAAGAATCCATTAACCAAAATAAAATTTGAGAAATTTCATTAAAACCTCGGAAGACTAGCTTCGACCCTGCTTTTGGAATTCCAAGTGCTCACCTGGTTGTTGCATCGGCTACCCCAAATGTGGCATACCTGAACATTTCAAATTTCTTGCGTCATTCAAGTTCATGGTTGTGAAAAGCCTGGATGCAACTGGTTCCAACTTCAATCTCAGACAAAATCTAAATTCTTCGAAAAACTCGGCTTATTCTACAATTGTCATTTACGCGCAAGAATTATATTAAAAAATGTAGCGTACGCTACACTTTTTACATACGCGATTATGACGAGTAGACGCACATTTTTTTTTTAATGCATAAAATTGCGTTCTAAATATTAAGTCTCTCTCAAAAAAATTTAGTCTACAACACTGAGCACTTCTTCTTTTTTTTTTTTTAAATTAATCCATTGAATCAAAACTGCAATTGTTCATTTGTGTTTTTTTTACGTAAACATTTTATCAATAATTTTCTTTTTACCTTTTCTAATTCTTACGTATAAAACAAGAATCGAACAAATAAAAAAATTGTTCTTCTTTCTTGATTTTAATAATTCTTAAAATAGCACAAATTGCTGTTAGTCGAAGTATTTTTTTTTTTTTTTTTTTTTTTAATTTCTTTTAATTAATCTTTATTACCTATGAAGGTTTTTAGATACAGAGACCTGTATCTAACCCCGCGTATGCGCAATTAAGGGAATAAAAAATTGCGTTTTGCGCTAAAAGCTTCCTTTTACAAAGACCTTTCAAATGATTTACATATAGTATAAATTTTTTTTAATCACATTTTTTAGGAAAAAAAATTTGAAAAACAGTTTGAATTTGGTACCAAAAATGATTTTAAAAAATATGGTTGAACTACGGTTTTTTTAAACAAAATTTTACCGCAAACCACGTTTCTCTAGCCCTCTTAGATTTTGAGGTAAAAATCAAAGTTATAAATTCACTATTTTGGAACGCGCATGCGCAGTAGTGGATAAAACAAATTACGGTTAGTGCCAAAAATTTTCTTTTTTTATGCCCTTTCGAATGATATGTATATTGTAGGGGTTCGCGCTGGGGTCCGATTCAACTATCTTACCCGGCTCTACCCTTTCGGGGATTCCTAATTAAAAGTAGCTTTATATTTTTTGCAAGGACAAAAGATTGTAAATTAGAATATTTTTCATCAAAGTGTAAAATCAAAAAATGTTTTTCGGACGAGTTCAATGCAACTTAAAATAAAAGCGACAATTTATTTGGCCTTTAATATCGATAAAATTATTCATTTTCGACGGAGCCTCTTGCATTCAAATAAAAATTTACAAACTATTTCAAATTTTTCGGGATGATGCCTACAAACAATTCATTATGGTTTAGAATTAACATCGGATAAATGTGAATTGACGATCAGGGTATCGATATTAACGTAAAACATTCCTAGTTTAAAAGCACAGTTCCCCAAAACACAATAAAATTCTAAATTACGTTAAATTTTAAATTCAAATGAATTTAAAATAATTAAAATAAATACTCACTATCAGGACATGTCGGTACGGCCTTACGCCGCAGAGCGAACAAGAAAATTTATGTATGTTTATATACTGCCGCGCTGCGAGTATTCAGTCGAGTCTGAGTCTTGGCGTACACTGAGAAATGAGACGAGCAAGATTTGCTCGACCTGTGAAGCAAATTGACTAAGAGGTTTGCTGCTAGTGTCCTCATAACCAAATTATAATTTGGGGTTATGATCTTGTGTGTTAACTGTTTTTGTCTTTGCCGGTCGCACATGATCATGTGTATATAAATTAATTTCTTTCAAGTTTGTTAGGGGAAGGTGGGACATGGGGACCACTTGTTAATTTTTTCATGAAAATTTGTGGAAATGATCTAACAAAAATTCTGGTTGATAAATAAAGGCCTATACTATTTTTTAAAACCAAAATAAAATATTTTGAATCGATAATTTTCATTTTAAAAATCATCAAAGTGAACCTTGTCTTTTTTGAATAAAAAAACCATTTTTTTGTTCGGCTTTTTCGATTAAAAACTTGACTAAAATTTGTTAAAATCGAAAAAGTCATAATCATAATATAAGCTTGAGACTGTCAGTTTTACGTTGGAATAAAAATGTTTTCGGAAATTTACATGAAAAAATTAATTATAATCGATTGAAAAAAAAAATTTATTCACAGGCATGCGGGCCACTTTTTCGGGGTCATGGGGACTAGTGACCCTCCAAGCCCATAGAAAATGCATGCAGCACGTCGTCTGCACACTAACCTGAAAAAAGTTAAAGAGGCCCTAGTGGTCTGGCTTTTATAATCGTATTAATAACATTTTAAAACCCCAAATAAAATTTTAAATACACAAAATATGTTAGAGAATCAATAAATTTATCAAAAAAAGTTTGTACAGTGCTTATTTGTTATGTGACATATTTTATGTAGCAAAAATAAGTCACATAACTTGGCGATGAATAAATGCAGGCGCATTTATTTGACGCCGTCGGACCACAGCACGTGCCCTCGACGTGGGCCCGGGGTGCAGACTCAGCACTATCCTGGAAAACGGGATGGTGGTGGGGCTACTGCTGCGGGGCCTTCGGCTGAGGGCGCGGCTATGAGGGGACAGGATAGTATAAGAAATAATAAGCGACGTGTCGCACATAATTAATTTCATAATTTTCCTTAAGAGTTGTGACCTAAGTTTTAATTAAATAATTAACCGTATAATTAATAAATTTTTAATTAAATAATTAAATAATAATAAGTTTTTAATTAAATAATTAACCGTATAAATAATTATTTAATTAACTGCTACCGTACCAGTGACCTAAGTTTTCGGGTCAATCCAATAGTTTAACCTGAGAGAAAACAATTGTGACAGAATTCAACCGCGTGCGTGAATCACCAAAATATTCTTTTATAAACTAAAATTGTGAATAAAATAAATAAAAGTGTTAAGTGACCCAAAACTACTGCGTCATCCTTCACTGCCCTTTCAGAATCAACGGGCACGAGCGCTAAAGGTTTGTGGTAGTAATTAAGAAATTAGTCAAAATAAGCTATATAACTCTATCTTTCCCTCGCCGCACGAGGGTGGATCACTTCCCCCCGGGATTTTTTCTTTTAGTTTAATAGTCCCTTCCCCGGGCTCTGCAAGAGCAAGGGACTGTTAGTACATCTGCTTATCGGACTCTAACATTATTATTTAATAAAGAAAGAAAAAAGCGTGTCAGATGCAACAGCTTACCACGGTCTTGTTTTGAAAAACATGGAAAAAATACAAAAGTGATAAAATGAATTATTGGTGAAAATGAGAAAAAAAACGTTTTAAACAATGTAGTTTTACCAATTATATAGAATTAGTAGGTGTCAACACACTTGATGTTATTTTTCACCAAAAATAAAGAAAAATGATAATACACGCTACCTGGAACTGCTCTATAATTTTTTGATAACCTTTGCATTATTTAGCATGCATTAAAAGTTTATCAATTTTTGTTATTTGGGTAAATAATTGAACTGGTCTTCATGCCCTTGAATAGTGGCCCCCATGCCCCCGCGTTTACAGTTTGCTACGCGGTTAGTTTTTTTGATTTTTGATTTTTTTATTTTATGTAGAGCTCTAATTTTTTGGGGAATCATTCCTAGGTGATTTTAATGTAATATCAATCGATTACTTTTATGTTTACGATTATAGTTTATCTTTTATCAAGCAAAACTAAGAACGCTGGTCCCCATGCCCCACCTTCCCCTATAGTTGTTAAAAATCAACATGAATGAAAGTGAACACGTTTGTAATTTTATTTATTTTGATCATTTTAACTAATTTGTTGGTTTTGCCAAGTTCAACCGCTGATGCTCGACGTGTAAAGTGCAGGTTACTCAACAAGAAAATACTTTCTCAAATCTGATGAATTTTCTTGTTAAATATATATTTCTATCTCGAATTCATCATTTTTTTTTAATTGTGCTGCGTGTAACGGCTTGTCACTACGCGTCAGCAGCTATGTCAGCGTTGAGTACAGCTATATACACTGTTCATGTATATAGATATACATCAAACGTTACTGTGAGCTGAAGCTTATAATCTCGCTTATAATCTTTGTTGATCTTACAGTTTGCAATTAATATGTACAATAAACCTATTGACAACTTCTTTCCAAATCAATGAATGAAATTGAAAACATATTACAACGATTTTTGGACGATAAATCTTACATTTTTCATTATAATTTTCGAATGAAGAGTCAGTAAAACAGTGCGTAGCAGACGCAAGCACACTGTGATGTTTCTTTCGTTGCTTCAATTCTATACTCCTCAAAACTAACGAAGAAACGCGATTCTTCGTTGCTTCAATTTCATATTCCTCAAAACTAACGAAAGACCGCGTTTCTTCGTGAGTTTCATTTTTCATTCAGAGACAACGAGAACAGAAGCGGTTCTCGTATAAAAAACAACATTGGAATCGGGTTGGTTCACGTATCAGTTTCGAGAAATACAATTTTTGCTCGTCTCATTTCTCAGTACTAGTCTCTCACAGCGCGCAAGCACGCTCAATTGTATTACATTAATCATTTCATTATCTAAAACAAAGGGTATAGCCGGGTAAGATAGTCGAATCGGCCCCCACGGCAAACCCTTGCAATATATATATCATTCGAAAGGGCATAAAAAATAGTACATTACACGCTCGGGGAGTCAAAAATGAGGTAGCCCTTAGCAAACCCAAATTGATTTCCGAGCCGAAGGCGAGGTCATCAAGGGTTTGCTAAAGGTTGGCTCATTTTTGCTCTCCCTGAGCGTGTATACTATTTTTCACGCTAGTAGACCGAAAGTACAAAAAACCTAGTAGCCCGAAAGTACTTTCGGCGCTACTAGCGTGAAAAGAAAATTTTTAGCGCGAACCGCATCTCCCTATTCCCAATCTAGGAACCCTAGGGTCTAAAATAGTGATTTTTCAACTTTAATTCATATCTCCGAACCTATTAGGGCTAGAGACATGCGGTTTGCGGCCAAATTTTCTAAAAAAAATTGTAGTCCACCTAAATTTTTTAATATTATTTTTGGCGCCAAATTTAAACCGTTTGAGCCATTTTTCGAATTTTTTACCTTAAATTTGCGATAAAAAAAAAAGGTATTGGTCTATAAAAAATATATGTGACGTATTTTAACAAAAATTAACCGCTTTGATTTTTCAGATTTTTGAAAAGGGGGGGGGGGACTTTTCTGATTGATTTATCAAAACTTTTTACATAAAACGCCGCCTAGCGGGAGCATATTTAGTCAAAATTAAAAATTATATATATGGTTAAACTACATTTTTTTTTTTGAAAATTTTGCCACAAACCGCGTTTTTCTAGCTATTTTAGGTTATGAGATATTAATAAAAGTTAAAAAATCACTATTTGGCTCTGCGCATGCGCAGTTGAGGGAAAAAAAATTTGCGGTTAGCGCCAAAAATTTCCTTTTTTAAAGGCCTTTCGATTGATATATATATTGTAGGGGTTTCTGCGAAAAAGTTTTTTAAGAATCATTCTAGGGCCAATTTAAAAAATCCTAAAGTTATAAATAATTAAGCTTATAAATACCTTATAAATAATTAAGCTAGATAAAGAAGTCAAGTTTTTTTTGCGAAAAAGTTTTTTAAGAATCATTCTAGGGCCAATTTACAAAAAAGTTATTATAACCTTATAAATAATTAAGCTAGATAAAGAAATCAAATTTTTTTTCGCAGAAACCCCTACAATATATATATCAATCGAAAGGCCTTTGAAAAAGGAAATTTTTGGCGCAAACCGCAAATTCTTTTCCCCTCAACTGCGCATGCGCGGAGCCAAATAGTGATTTTTTAACTTTTATTAATATCTCATAACCTAAAATAGCTAATAAAAACGCGGTTTGTGGAAAAATTTTCAAAAAAAAAAAAAAAATGTAGTTCAACCGTATATATAATTTTTAATTTTGACTAAATATGCTCCCGCTAGGCGGCGTTTTATGTAAGAAGTTTTGATAAATCAATCAGAAAAATCCCCCTCCCCCTTTTAAAAATCTGAAAAAATCAGAGCGGTTAATTTTTGTTAAAATACGTCACATATATTTTTTATAGACCCACACCTTTTTTTTTTATTGCAAATTTAAGGTAAAAATATTCGAAAAATGGCTCAAACGGTTTAAATTTGGCGCCAAAAATAATATTAAAAAATATAGGTGAACTACAATTGTTTTTAGAAAATTTGGCCGCAAACCGCATGTCTCTAGTCCTAATAGGTTCGGAGATATGAATTAAAGTTGAAAAATCACTATTTTAGAGCCTAGGGTCCCTAGATTGGGAATAGGGAGATACGGTTTGCGCCAAAAATTTTCTTTTTTTATGCCCTTTTGAATGATATTTATATTATAAGGGTTTGCCGTGGGGGCCGATTCGACTTTCTTACCCGGCTATACCCTTTTGTTGAAACTTCATCTAAATTAACCTGCAATAAGTTGTATATACCATACCCTTTACCTTTGCCGCTACGTTCAGAGTTCATTTAAACTTTCGTGGTTATAAATTCATTGGTTTTGTTTATATACTAATAATTATTATTTTCATAATTTTAATCGGATAATTTCGAACACTTGATTAAATAATTATTTTTTATCAAATCTATTCTCTAAATGTTTTAATTGAATTGCAATATAAAAATTAAAAATAAAAATTCAAATTTTAAATTTTGTTCTTCAACCAATCACATCACGAATAAAATGCTGACATTCTTTTTGGGTTCTCTCTTTCATCTTAGGATAGGCCAGATAAATAAGTAACGAGTCTCAATACATCCACTTCCGATTATTTCAGTCCCGTGATCCTTATCCATCCTTACGTAGTCCCTTAACGAGCACCCTTAACACAAGACAAATTCAAAAAATACCTAAAAATCGTAAAATTTTTCGCTCTTTCCAAATCCGATGAGAAAAATAGGGGTTTCTATTTTAAAAAATGGACTTAGGGTCTGTAAAGCCCAACATAAGGTCCCCGGCCCAAATTCAAGGTCACCATTTTACTTCCCCCTTCAAACCAAACAACTTTTATATGTAAAACTTTTTTTCACGAGGCTTAAATTTCGAGATAATGGCACTGATACATTAATTTGCGCCACCCTGTATAATTAAAATTCAACGATACACAGTTGCTAAAGTGAGAATATGCGATAATTAAAACTAAAAGTGGCTCAGTCGAGAATAAATGATTTTATCGATATTAAAGGACTTTTATTTTAAGGAGGTTCTCTACCGAATGAATCTAGCCCACAGATTTTGTCCAAATTAAATATAACGTAGTTTTTAGTATAAAAACAGCTCGTCTAAAATTTCAAAGCCTTGACAAGCTTGTCAAAACAGTTATGAACATTTTAAATTTCACAAATTAACATAGGCTTTAATGGAAAATTTACTAAAACCGCAATCACTTAATTTCTAGTCCACAGATTTTAATGTAACTTCGCAAAAAAATCAGACTTTGGTTATTCTTTTTTCAAAACATTCATTAGGAGCCTGTAGCAACAATTATAAACAATTGATTTTTTATTCTTGTAAATATGACTTCTCATTGGCTACAATATAGAGGTTAGAAATTGGCTGAACTCATGAGCAGACGACTACTTTCGTCAAATGCACATTTGACTTACGCGGATGGTAGGGAACCTCCTTAAGTTGCATTAAACTCATTCGTAAGACATTTTTTGATTTTACTACTTTCAATAATTCATATTGCATAAAAATTGTCCTCTTCTAGTAAAGTTTTTATTTAGTTTTTTTTTTTTTTAAATATCTAACCCAACCGATCGCAGTAAATCAAACACAGTAATATAAATCCACAGTATTGCAAACACAGTAATATGAACAGACCGCAGTAATGCGTCCTTTTGCGATTTTTTTTTTCCAACTTGAAATTTTAAGGCAAAAACAGTAATTTTTACATGAGTTTTAATGCTTATCTCAAAAATAAGAGTCTAAAGTTCAATTTAATATTAAATAAATAGTGATTTTTGGCTTGAAGTATTTTTTATTTAACGTAGCAGCTAACCTATACGAGCGAGCCGCAGTAATGCAGCCCCATATCCTAACGCCTGGGTTAGGCTTGCCTATAGAAGTATACCAAGGAGGTCTACAATAACACCATACAAACTTGCTCTTGGTTGGCTTGCCCCTGACTCTAGTAGAGAATACCTGACCAGATTATAAGGCTATAAAAATTTTTTAAATGTTTTCTAGCCCAAAATAAATTAAAAATAATTTTTAAACTTTTTTTCGCAAAGTCAATATTTTTCGAGTAAAAAATTATCAAAGCTGAAAAAATTTGTACACTGACGATATGCACGCGCTTGCTTCTTTAAACTTAAATAATTTTTTACTCAAAAAATATTGACTTAACGAAAAAAATTTCAAGCATATTTTTAATTTATTTGGGGCAAAAAAATATAAAATAAATTTGTATACACCGAAATAGTGACTTTTGTAATTTTTTATTTATTTATACAATTTCACATAAACTTTTTGATTGTCCAACCTCAAAATTCTTATTCAGGGGATCAAAATACGTCTTTTAAACCTGGGTGGACCACGTTCCCATTTTTTACATCGCTGAGCGGTGTATATTTACAAATATTTGTAAAATTACATAGCTCAATGGTGTAAATTTACGAACGCAGAGTAAATTTACATCGCTGAGCGAGGTAAATTTACCCTGATTTTTTTTTTTACAGTGCGGCAACCAGACTATACGGAGGAAATTTCTTCATAAAAAATAATTCTCAAAGAAGAAAAAAAGATAGCAGTAAATACTCCGGAGAGAGGGGTGTCACCTAAACAGGGTGAGTATAACGATTTCATTCTCTTCGACTAACAGCATTAATAATTTTGTTTTGGTAATTTTGGTTTACTTACCAAACATAAGCAGATAAGGGCTGTCTCCATGTAAGTTCTTTTGATCTAATGAACAGTCAAATACTTTCAGATATCCACCTCCACAATCAATGTTTTGTTCATGTTTAACGGTAAATTGAACGACTAGTGGTTTATTTTCGTTACTGAATGGAGTAAATTTCCTACTCAAGCCATAAAATCTAGCATCTTGAGAAGTTTGAATACCTAAAAAAAAAAAAAAAAATTATAATAAACTTGGTATATATGATGAATCTTACTATTTTATAAGAAAAGTTTGTTTCTCCCACTTCTTCTAGAGGCTTTTCCTCTATCCAACAAAGTATCTTTTTCTACCGTCAAAGTGTACTCAAACCTATATAGTTCTACCATTATATTTTTTCTTGTAAACTGTCTACAAAACAACCTTTTCACAACAACAATTCTAGTAGCTTAAAAAATCATTTATAATAACTTTTTGACACTCAAAGAAAGTGTTTGTATTTAGAACGCATTCGGGTGTAGAAGGCTGATCGAACTTTAAAAATTAAAAAAAAAATTTTTTTTTGCTGTATTAAGTGTAGGCGAGGTCGCTGATTATGAATCCGACCTTACTTTTTGAATTTGACCTACAATAAGCATGATATTTAAGCTTTTGAAAGAGTTAATTTGATTTATTGGTTCTGTTTGAAATTTTGTAGTCGGAGGTTTTTGAGGTTGCTGATGACAAATACGAGCTTTCTTTCGAATTTGGCCTACGTAAGGTCTACTTAATTACAGTGAAAAATTATTTTTCAATGGTTTTTTTGTTGAACTAAGTATAGGAGGGTTTTCGAAGTCACTGATTATGAATCCGACCTTACTTTTTGAATTTGACTTTAAATAAGCACGATATTACAGTTTTATAACATTAATTTTAGGTCGAATTTGAAAGTTTTTTTCATTTATCAGTTCTCTTTGAAATTTTGCACTCGAGGTTGCTGATAAAGAAAAAGAACTTACGTTTTGAATTTGATCTACATAAAGTCTACTGAACAAAAGAGGAAAATTAGATTTTTTAATTTTTTGAAATACAATTTTTCGAGCAATTTTTTTTAAAAACCAAAAGTTTTTCTTGATAAAAAGTAAATATGTTTTAATTATTCTAATATAAAGACGGGTAAATTCAAGTATACATATAATATGGATATAAATATATAGATTCTACAAAAAATATATTCATTCATTGTAAACTATTTTATTTAATTAAATTATTTTAAATTATTAAAATATTAGTAAAAAAATTAAAAATAACTTTTTTAAAAAATTTCTTGATACACAATGTTTCGAGTATAAAGCTTTTTATTATGTTTCAATTTTGAGTTTTTGCACAAAAGAATTTTCAAAAAATTTAAAGTTGCATTCGATTCAAATTAATATTAAATTCAACCGAACAAGCGTTAGCACAGCGAGGTATAGATGCTAGTTAATTATTAAAAGCATTAGGCCGACTTTTTTAAAAAAATCTGAATTTTCATGGAGATATGTTTAAAAAAGAGGGCTGTGACAAGGGGGACGCAAAACGGAAATGGTTTTTTTTTCTCATGAATTCTTTAAAAAATCAGCAAACTCTGACAAGAGAAAGATTTGGAAAAAAATGTTGTACTAAAAGTGTCGACTCTCGTCTCCAACTATCAGTTTTATAAATTAAGAAAATTTTACTTTTTTAAAAATAAAATTAGCGTAACGGGTGGGACGCGTACGAAAATGCATTTTTCAACCTCTAATATTTCAACTATTAAGGCTTCTAAATATTTTTAAATGATGCCTAACATCTAGTACAACTCTTCAATTATGGATTTGATGAGAAAAATGAGACTAAAAAAATGAATTCATACAATTTTTCTTCTTTTTCTTAGAAGGCTTTTTTGCCTAAAAATGTCTTCTGCAAGCCTCAAAAAACTGAAAAAACTCATAAATATCTAAAGTAAACAATATTTCTAGTGAACTTTTGAGATTAAATGATAAATTGTATTTTTATTCATAATTCATCATATTTAAAAAGTATTAAATTAAAAGCTTATTAAAGGTATTTGTAAAAAACTAATTTTTGCTGAGGTTCACTTTAGCATGGAATAACCCTAATAGAGTTTTGCAACCTATAATTTTCTTTGTTTTTTCATGAATTTTCAGAGATGAGTATTTCTAGACCAAATAATAGTGATTTTGACCATGTAATATTAAGATTTTTGTAATTCAAAAAACGTTAAAAAGTGCTATCGAAAATCCCAATTGAACATAGTCAAAATCGTTAAGATTTGATCTGAAAATGTTTCCCTAAAAATTCATAAAAAAAAAAAAAAAAAATTTTTTCCTAAAAATTGGCAAAAAGTGCAATATTATTCTTAAGGTAGGACCGCACAATCTAGAAAGAGATGTGTTAAAAATCTAAAACTTTAGGAAGTCGAAGATAAATATTAAAAAATGATGCCACTAAATTTTCAGAACCTGGGGGTTTTTCGTTTTTGAGTAATTGAATATTAACATCGCGTCGATTTAACCCGTAGTCTTTTGGGAGAGCACATTTTTTATACAATTTTTACATAATTACATGTGATCAAGTTTTCAGAATATTTGTCAGTTTAACTAGAATGCACAAGAATCACATAGAATTAATTAAATCATCCATTCAGTTCCTCTAAGTATTAATAAAAAACAAAAATATGTGTTTTAGGTTAAAAAAGCTTCTGCTGCTAATGCACTTCTATATCTATATACGCGTGAAGCTAGTCAAATGTTTAACCGAAAATGCATCTTGACTAGAGACGTAGGTGCGGTCCTACCCGAGGGGCGGCCGACTTGATTTAACTGATTTAAATCACGTTTAAATCGCTTTAAATCGCTAAATCGCTTTAAATCACAGTATATTTAAAATATTTTGATATTCAAAATTAATTTATTTATAAAACGGCCTGGAGATGATATATAAGAAAAAATTACCCCAGGGAGCTCAGGGTAAAAACCTGGTTCACCCGTTGCTCTTAGTGGACATTACGCCCTGGAGATGATTTCACCAGGAAGTTTAACCCTAGAAGAGTTATTATTGTAAAAAGACCGAAAAATCGTCATGAAAATGATTTCTTATGAAAGTTCAGCTTTCAAGGGGCTCAGGGCGGACCAAGGGGTAGGATACCTGGTGCACCAGGTCAGCTATTACGACCTGGAGATGATTTCTCCTGGAAGTTTTTCGCTCCGAAGGGGCCGGTTAGGATACTTGATGCACCAGGACGGTTATTCCGACGTGAAGATGATTTCTACTGGAAGTTTTGTCCTCAAAGGGGCCGGTTAGGATACCTGGTGCCCCAGGTCGGCTATCACGACCTGGAGATGATTTCTCCTGGAAGTTTTGACTCCGTAGGGGCCGGTTAGGATACCTGGGGCACCAGGTCGGCTATTACGACGTGAAGATGATTTCTACTTAAAGTTTTGTCTCCAAAGGGGCCGGTTACGATACCTGGTGCCCCAGGTCGGCTATTACGACCTGGAGATGATTTCTCCTGGAAGTTTTGACCCCAATGGAGCCGGTTAGGATACCTGGTGCACCAGGTCAGCTATTACGACCTGGAGATGATTTCTCCTGGAAGTTTTGACTCCGGAGGAACCGGTTAGAATACCTGGTGCACCAAATTGGCTATCACGACCTGGAGATGATTTCTCCTGGAAGTTTTGACCCCAAAGGAGCCGGTTAGGATACCTGGTGCACCAGGTCGGCTATCACGACCTGGAGATGATTTCTCCTGGAAGTTTTGACCCCAAAGGAGCCGGTTAGGATACCTGGTGCACCAGGTCGGCTATCACGACCTGGAGATGATTTCTCCTGGAAGTTTTGACCCCAATGGAGCCGGTTAGGATACCTGGTGCACCAGGTCGGCTATTACGACCTGGAGATGATTTCTCCTGGAAGTTTTGACTCCGGAGGAACCGGTTAGAATACCTGGTGCACCAAATTGGCTATCACGACCTGGAAATGATTTTTCCTGGAAGTTTTGACCCCAATGGAGCCGGTTAGGATACCTGGTGCACCAGGTCGGCTATCACGACCTGGAGATGATTTCTCCTGGAAGTTTTGACCCCAACGGAGCCGGTTAGGATACCTGGTGCACCAGGTCGGCTATTACGACCTGGAGATGATTTCTCCTGGAAGTTTTGACTCCGGAGGCACCGGTTAGAATACCTGGTGCACCAAATTAGCTATCACGACCTGGAAATGATTTCTCCTGGAAGTTTTGACCCCAATGGAGCCGGTTAGGATACCTGGTGCACCAGGTCGGCTATCACGACCTGGAGATGATTTCTCCTGGAAGTTTTGACCCCAATGGAGCCGGTTAGGATACCTGGTGCACCAGGTCAGCTATTACGACCTCGAGATGATTTCTCCTGGAAGTTTTGACTCCGGAGGAACCGGTTAGGTTACCTGGTGCAGCAAGTCAGTTGTTATGACCTGGAGGAATTTTTCTCTTTAAAGTTTTGACTCCGAAGGGGCTGGTTAGGATACCTGGTGTACCAGGTCGGTTATTTTGACCTGGAGATGATTTCGACAAGAAGTTATAGCTCCAGTGGTGTAAGATCGGACATTTGTTGCACCTTACGGCGTGGACGCACTGAAGATGACTTATACAGGAAATAAGGATACCAACTGCACTAGGCGATTATTACGACCTCTTTAGACGCCGTTTGGACTTGACTTAGCAGAAAAAAAGAGTATACATTGAAAATAAAATTAATTTTTTTACACGGATATCAGCTGTTCAAAAAGAATCTGTTCAAGTGAAAGCTACACGTAGCGATTTAAATCATGTTTAAATCAAAAATAAATCACGCTCAAATCGCATTTAAATCGCATCTCAATCTCACTTAAATCGTTCTCTAACCTTTTCAGAAGCTCTTTAAAATGACTTTAACAGTAAAAAAAATATTCGTTGAAAAAAAAGGTTTAATATCTTGATTAAAGTCAAAAATTACTATTGTTTTTTTTTTTTTTCAACTTAAAAAAATTTCATCTGTTTAAAAAGTATTCTTTCAAAATAGAGCTACAACTAGCGATTTAAATCAGGTTTAGATCACAGTTAAATCACTCTTAAATCGCATCTAAATCGCATCAGAATCGCACTCAAATCGTTCTGTAACCTTTTCAGAAGCTCTTTAAAATTACTTCAACAGTACAAAAATTATTCGTTGAACAAAAAAAAGCTTTATTATCTTGATTAAAGTCAAAAATTAATATTTTTTTTTTTTTTTTTTAAATTAAAAAAAATTTCATTTGTTCAAAAAGTATTCGTTCAAGTTAGAGCTACTCGTAGCGATTTAAATCAGGTTTAAATCACAGTTAAATCACTCCTAAATCACACTTAAATCACTCTTAAAACGCATCTAAATCGCATCTAAATCGCATCTGAATAGCACTAAAATCGTTCTCTAACCTTTTCAGAAGCTCTTTGAAATGACTTCAACAGTCAAAAAAATATTCGTTGAACAAAAAAAAGGTTGAATATCTTGATTAAAGTCAAAAATTAATATTTTTTTTTTTTTTATTCAAAAAAAATTTCTTCTGTTCAAAAATATCTGTTCAAGTGAGAGCTACACGTTGCGATTTAAATCAGGTTTAAATCACAGTTAAATCACTCTTAAATCGCAGATAATTCACTCTTAAATCGCATCTAAATCGCATCTGAATCGCTCTCAAATCGTTCTCTAACCTTTTCAGAAGCTCTTTGAAATGACTTCAACAGTCAAAAAAATATTCGTTGAACAAAAAAAAGGTTGAATATCTTGATTAAAGTCAAAAATTAATATTTTTTATTTTTTTTTTTTTAAATTAAAAAAAATTTCATCTGTTCAAAAAGTATTCGTTCAAGTTAGAGCTACACGTAGCGATTTAAATCATGTTTAAATCACAGTTAAATCACGCTTAAATCGCATTTAAATCGCATCTTAATCGCATCTGAATCGCACTTGAATCGTTCTCTGACTTTCACAAGCTGTTCAGAATTACTTTAATTCGTGTCCACCAGGTCAACCTCGGCACCACATCAGGTACGCTTTTTCCTTCACTAAGTTTCGATTTTTTGTGATTCTCCCTGGATACGATGTACTAACTAGGATTTGACGACCTGTCGCATCCGGGTCTGCCAGGTCAACCTCGGCACCTCATCAGGTACGCTTTTTTCTTTACAAGGTTTCGATGTTTTTTGATACTCCCTGGAGACGATGTACTTACTAAGTTTTGTCGACGTGGTGCATCCGGGTCGTCCAGGTCAACCTCGGCACCACATCAGGTTCGCTTTTTCCTGTACAATATTTCGATTTTTTGTGATTCTCCCTGGAGACGATGTACTAACTAAGTTTTCACGACCTGATGCATACAGGTCTTCCAGGTCAACCTCGGCACCTCATCAGGTACGCTTTTTTCTTTACAAAATTTCGATTTTTTGTGATTCTCCCTGGATACGATGTACTAACTAAGATTTGACGACCTGTCGCATCCGGGTCTGCCAGGTCAACCTCGGCACCTCATCAGGTACGCTTTTTCCTTCACAAGGTTTCGATGTTTTGTGATACTCCCTGGAGACGATGTACTTACTAAGTTTTGTCGACGTGGTGCATCCGGGTCGTCCAGGTCAACCTCGGCACCACATCAGGTTCGCTTTTTCCTGTACAATATTTCGATTTTTTGTGATTCTCCCTGGAGACGATGTACTAACTAAGTTTTGACGACCTGGTGCATCTGGGTCTACCAGGTCAACCTCGGCACCTCATCAGGTACGCTTTTTTCTTTACAAAGTTTCGATTTTTTGTGATACTCCCTGGAGACGATGTACTAACTAAGTTTTGACGACCTGGTGCATCCGGGTCTGCCAGGTCAACCTCGGCACCTCATCAGGTACGCTTTATCCTTTACTAAGTTTCGATTTTTTGTGATACTCCCTGGAGACGATGTACTTACTAAGTTTTGTCGACGTGGTGCATCCGGGTCGTCCAGGTCAACCTCGGCACCACATCAGGTTCGCTTTTTCCTGTACATTATTTCGATTTTTTGTGATTCTCCCTGGAGACGATGTACTAACTAAGTTTTGACGACCTGGTGCATCCGGGTCTACCAGGTCAACCTCGGCACCTCATCAGGTACGCTTTTTTCTTTACAAAGTTTCGATTTTTTGTGATACTCCCTGGAGACGATGTACTAACTAAGTTTTGTCGACGTGGTGCATCCGGGTCGTCCAGGTCAACCTCGGCACCACATCAGGTTCGCTTTTTCCTGTACATTATTTCGATTTTTTGTGATTCTCCCTGGAGACGATGTACTAACTAAGTTTTGACGACCTGGTGCATCCGGGTCTACCAGGTCAACCTCGGCACCTCATCAGGTACGCTTTTTTCTTTACAAAGTTTCGATGTTTTGTGATACTCCCTGGAGACGATGTACTTACTAAGTTTTGTCGACGTGGTGCATCCGGGTCGTCCAGGTCAACCTCGGCACCACATCAGGTTCGCTTTTTCCTGTACAATATTTCGATTTTTTGTGATTCTCCCTGGAGACGATGTACTAACTAAGTTTTGACGACCTGGTGCATCTGGGTCTACCAGGTCAACCTCGGCACCTCATCAGGTACGCTTTTTTCTTTACAAAGTTTCGATTTTTTGTGATACTCCCTGGAGACGATGTACTAACTAAGTTTTGACGACCTGGTGCATCCGGGTCTGCCAGGTCAACCTCGGCACCTCATCAGGTACGCTTTATCCTTTACTAAGTTTCGATTTTTTGTGATACTCCCTGGAGACGATGTACTTACTAAGTTTTGTCGACGTGGTGCATCCGGGTCGTCCAGGTCAACCTCGGCACCACATCAGGTTCGCTTTTTCCTGTACATTATTTCGATTTTTTGTGATTCTCCCTGGAGACGATGTACTAACTAAGTTTTGACGACCTGGTGCATCCGGGTCTACCAGGTCAACCTCGGCACCTCATCAGGTACGCTTTTTTCTTTACAAAGTTTCGATTTTTTGTGATACTCCCTGGAGACGATGTACTAACTAAGTTTTGACGACCTGGTGCACCCGTGTCCACCAGGTCAACCTCGGCACCACATCAGGTACGCTTTATCCTTTACTAAGTTTCGATTTTTTGTGATTCTCCCCGGAGACGATGTACTAACTAAGTTTTGACGACCTGGTGATTCCGGGTCTGCCAGGTCAACCTCGGCACCTCATCAGGTACGCTTTTTTCTTTACAAAGTTTCGCTTTTCTGTGATACTCCCTGGAGACGATGTACTTACTAAGTTTTGACGACCTGGTGCATCCGGGTCTGCCAGGTCAACCTCGGCACCTCATCAGGTACGCTTTTTTCTTTACAAAGTTTCGATTTTTTGTGATACTCCCTGGAGACGATGTACTTACTAAGTTTTGTCGACGTGGTGCATCCGGGTCGTCCAGGTCAACCTCGGCACTACATCAGGTACACTTTTTCCTGTACAATATTTCGATTTTTTGTGATTCTCCCTGGAGACGATTTACTAACTAAGTTTTGTCGACCTGGTGCACCCGTGTCCACCAGGTCAACTTCGGCACCACATCAGGTACGCTTTTTCCTTCACTAAGTTTCGATTTTTTGTGATTCTCCCTGGAGACGATTTAATAACTAAGTTTTGTCGACTTGGTGCACCCGTGTCCACCAGGTCAACCTCAGCACCACATCAGGTACGCTAAACATCAGGATAATCTTTTGGAAGGTCACCCAGGACTATTTAAAGTTTAATTAGCTTAAAAATATAAAAAATAGAATTTGTGATTTAATGATTTAAATCACATTTAAATCGCTTTAAATCGTTAAATCTTTAAATCAAGTCGGCCGCCCCTCGGTCCTACCTTAAAGTTTTGTCAATATCGGCGTTTCACAAGACCTCTCCTGGTAGGTCACAAAGAATCTAAATCTATCAAAATTAGAAAAATTAATGATTTTTGATAATTTTATTTATCAAACTACAGTAGTGCTCAAAAGTTTGGGCCACCCCCAAATGTTATCTATTTATTATGTGATTTTTGAGTTTGTAAGTGACCGCAACCATCCAAAACTTTAATTAAGTCATCTCTAACAGTTTTTTTCAATCAATATACTCAATTACTCAAGGGCAAAACATTTACAATATACAAATTTAGTTTATAAATTTATTCTTACCCATATTTTAGTTTGAAATGTTATTTTTTTTAAAACTACTATTTTAAGTCATTTTATGATTTTTGATCGACTGTAAAAACATTTTATTAACTTTCAGGCTTATAATCCCCCCCCCTTTTATTCTTTTATGATCGAGTTCTATATTTCTCAACTTTTTATCCTTGATCATTCTTTCGATCTGATCCCAAGCGTTTTCGATAATGTTAAGATCAGGTGAACGGGCTGGCCACGTCAATAGTGGAATTTCCTTGTTTCAACTATTTTCTGATCGGCCCGTACGAGTGCGTCGTTTACAGAACGAAAAATACGAAAAATATAACTCTGATTGCCTTCCTCCAAAAGTTCAAAAGGGTGGTGGATCAGTGATGGTTTGGGGCTGTTTGTCTGGTAAAAGTAAAGGTGAATTACATTTTATTAATGGAACAGTGGACAGTGATAAATATATTCGTATTATGAGAAACTACATGCTCCCGTCCAAAAAAAAGGTTTTCGGAAGACGAAAAAATTGGTTTACCAGCAGGATAAAGGCCATCACAGGAACTTGGGCGATGGGCGAAATCGCTCATCGACCGTCGACCGTCGACCGTTTTCTTCAGAGGTTTGGATACAAACCGGTCGACGGTCGACGGTTGATGAGCGAATTCACCTATTCGCCCAAATTCATGTGATAGCCTTAATGCTCCTTGTCATAAGTCTAAAAGAACAATGAAATGGTTGACAAACAAAAAAATTCCACTATTTACGTGGCCCGCCCGTTCACCTGATCTTAACATTATCGAAAACGCTTGGGATCAGATCGAAAGAATGATCAAGGATAAAAAGTTGAGAAATATAGAAGATTTAAAATTGGAGATTGCTGCAGCCTGGCAAAGTTTAAGCCCAAGTTACTGTCAGAAGCTTGCAGATTCGATGGTTAGAAGAGTGAAAGCTTGCTACAATGCCAAAGGAGGAGCTACAAAGTACTGATTAATTCAAGATATTTGTTATGTCTAAATTGGATAGTTTTATCAAGGTGTTTTTTTTTTATTCGTTCAAACAAAATTATTCAAAAAACAAAGTATTTTCTTAAATTTTAAAAGTGTTAAAAATTCTGAAAAAAGATTGTTTTTATAATATTTAAAAAAAAATTTCAATTGTTTCTAATAAATAAATTGTAAATAAATAAAAAAATGAGTTTTTATTTAATTTTGACCCTGAAAATAAAAAAAAAGATGCATTCAATCGTAAAATAGGGTTCAATAATGAAAAATCGGTGATTTTTCGAAGATAAAAAAAACCCTTTTTTGGCTGTGGTTTGAACAATTTTATATATAAAAACTTGAAAATTTTTTTCTTCAAACTCGTTCATAAAAGAAAAATGGGGGGGGGGGGGATCATAAGCCTGAAAGTTAAGGGGATAGTATGGTCAAGCCATTTTCAAAAAATCGATTTTACAATTTCTAATAGCACAACATCTCAAGAATGTTGTGTCAAAATTTCAGGTCGATCGGAGCAAAACTCGAGCCGAAGTAGAGTTTTAATCCAAAGACCTTCGAGCGCTGCGGGCATGAGCTTTTAAACTTTAAACTCGTTTTTCTCGAAACTACATATTTGACATCGGTGGCCACGATAACTCGAAAACTATTGCACCGATCACTTCCAAATTTTGTACACGCTTTTTATCCATCAAATACCTGGTACTGTCGAGCCACTTTTTTAAATTTTTTATTTTTTACAAAATGGCGGCTCTAAAATGGCATCATTTTCCCTTTATAAAAGAGAGCTATCGCCATCTTGCGTAAGATTTTTATTCGTGAGCTGATTGGTGAAAAAGTTTTTAAAATATTCGAAGAGTACATTTTGAGGTTACTCTTATTGTTTTTTCTTATGCGCGCTTGAAGCGCGCTCAGAAGAGCTAGTGAGGTAAAAATGTTTTAACTGCTGGTAAAAATGTAAAAATTGAAAAAAAAAAAAAAAACACCCCGTCAGTACCTAGAAAAACTTATCCTTTAACTAAATCTTCTTTCAAATTGTGTTTCGGATAAGCCAGTGCCAAGTACGAGAGGCCACCGCAAAAAACTTTTTTCGAAAGGTCTCGCCAAAAATTGCCTGCCAGAGACTCAAATCTTAATATTTTTACCTCAAAATTGGACAAAAGCTTCTTCAAATGTTACTTAATAAAGTACTATATTTTACAATAAACTTGGTTTGCTTGATTTCATTTTAAAAACCGTCAAAAAAGCATTTTTTTTTCGCTCGTTTGACCATACTATCCCCTTAATAAAATTTTTTTACAGTCGATCAAAAATCATAAAATGACTTAAAATAGCAGTTTTTAAAAAAATAGCATTTCAAACTAAAATATGGGTAAGAATAAATTTATAAACTAAATTTGTATATTGTAAATGTTTTGCCCTTGAGTAATTGAGTATATTGTGAACGGGCGCATAGGAAATTAGGCTGAATTCAAAATTGTAATTTGAATTACGGCACGCGACCGTTAGAAACGCGTAGACGCACGGTCGGTAACGAGGCGACAGCGCCACCGACCGAGTTACGTCACTCGAGTCTAGACCACGAGAGAAAACACACGTGAGCGCGAGATCGATTTGTTAATTATTTTGTTCGACATTGTTAAGCTGTTTAACAGGATCAACATCGTGATTGTTGATAGTGGTGCTGTTCGTGAAGTTTGGAATTGTCACGTCCTCGAGTGGTCACTCGAGCGGGACGTGATAATTAGCGAAGAAAACCTCACAGCAACCGGCGTCCGGCCTTCGAAGGCATTCTCGGCCTCAGGGAGGCACACAAGATTGCGATTGTTCATCCGAGTGTAGGTGCTCCTGGTTTATCGAAGTAAGTTCGAAAGGCGTTTTATTGTAATATTAATTGTATCGCACGCGGGAGTGTGTTTTGTTCAAGTACCGTAGTACTCAGAAGAAATCTTCGCCTTTGTTATTTTGGTGCGCTGCAGCAAGCAGACGAGTGCGAGAGCGTGTGTGTGTGTGCGTCGGTATGTTCGAACGACCGCGACACTGACGACAGACTTTGTTTTTGTGAAATCAATTTTCGGCGATTACGACTACGAGTCATTTTATGTTTATTTTGATAGTCATTCGGGTAGGGATAATTTAATTTAGTTTGTAACATTCTTATTTTTATTGTTAATTAAAATCATTAAAAATTACTGAATGTTTCTTGATTGTCTTCACCCGTGTTCCTGCGATCGTCCTGGTAAACTCACGCCACTACCGACTAGAGAGAGCAGCCGCGCCGCGTAATACAAAACATTAGTTCGCGTACGCGTCTTCCCCCCACTTTTCAGGAACTGGAAGAAAATCGACAGAGTGTCGTATGTACAGAACGTGCATTTTGTCAGTAGGCTAGAGGAGAGCGGACGACGATCGCCGCGGGTTCTCGTGATTAATCACGATCCTCTGCAGAATTAAATTCCTTAATTCGAGCCCTGTGACAATTGATTGAAAAAAAACTGTTAGAGATGACTTAATTAAAATTTTGGATGGTTGCGGTCACTTACAAACTCAAAAATCACATAATAAATAGATAACATTTGGGGGTGGCCTAAACTTTTGAGCACTACTGTACCTTAATATCGACGACCCGGAGAAAGTAACCTCTCCTCGTAAGATTTTCAGACTATTTTGAGTATTATAAATGATATTTTATCAACGAAGAAGTTCATATAGTTGCTTAAAATAAAAAAATTACCAATGTCATTATCTGGATCATTCCAAAATTTTCCTTTGCTTTGAATAAACTTTCCAAATTCTCGTCCCGGATGTTCCGAATAAATCCATTTTTCTTCAAAATCTGAAAACAATTTTAAGTAAATATTTTAGTATGAAAATTAAATAGAAATACTCATTCAATAATTGATAATTATACCAATAAAAGAATCCTAGAGCCCGATCGGGCTTTAACGGCGATTTGGTTTTTTTTTTTTCAAACCGACTGCCGTGAAAGCCTAGAGGGTTTTATATACTTTGATTTTTGGTTTTAGGTTAGGACGCTTCATAGAAAAACTATTTAAGGATGATTATTTCATTTATATTATACATCCCGCGCGTAGGGTAAGAGAGGGTGTTAGTACGAATGAGAGATGTACCGCGAACTTTAAACGCTTATAAATTAAAAACTATTTCAAAATATTCAACTTTTTTTCTTTTTAATGAATAATTGAACTTATTAGATATAATAGCGTAATTTTCAGATAGTATACTTTTAGTTTAACAATAAAATAATTGGTTTGAAAAAAAAAAAAACAAGTGTGGCCAATAGTACGAACGAGAGGCCATTAGTACGAGGCCTTTTGTACGAAGGCGGGCGTTAGTACGAGGCTGTTAGTACGAACGGTTGATTAGTTCGATGTTAGGTTAGATTAGGATATACAAAGCAAAAAATAACGTTACTTTTGAATATATTTTAATTTATTTATTTATTAAATTTAAAAGTTCGTTGACGCAATAAGATCTGCTATACTTGCTTATTGAAGAACTGTTGAAATGGAGGTTATGGTTCTCCTCGTGGTTCTCGTACTAACAGCCGCAACAACGCGAAAAAGACCGAATGCGTGCGGTAGTACGAATTTTGAACATGAAATTGATTTTTTATTTTCAATTATATAAATATTTTTAAAAAATGATGTGACAAAATTATTTATTTAACAATAATACATTTAAAATATTTTTTTCTAAATATCTAACTAAATAATTACTCTATCTAAATAACAAAATCATTTTTGTTCGTACTAACATACGCATTCGTACAAACGCCCTCACTTACCCTAGCTGATGATCCCCCGAGTAATTAAAAAAAAATATATCCCGAACAAAGCCTTTCAATTAAATAAATATTATTTTCAATTAAATAAATATTTTTAAAAAGTGATGTGACAAAATTATTTATTTAACAATAATACATTTAAAATATTTTTTTCTAAATATCTAACTAAATAATTACTCTATCTAAATAACAAAATCATTTTTGTTCGTACTAACATACGCATTCGTACAAACGCCCTCACTTACCCTAGCTGATGATCCCCCGAGTAATTAAAAAAAAAAAATATCCCGAACAAAGCCCGCATTGAAAAGTTATGAACGTTTTATTTATCGAAACGCTGATTTTCCTTTGGCTCACGGTAGTCAGGGGAATTCGATTTCAGTTTCAAGCATCCGGTCTCTCTGCCTGCGCTCTTTGTATACTTAACCGGACGTGACGTATGCGGTGGGCGTGTCTATTTTTGCTGTCTCACTCTTACTGCTTACCTACAGCCGCAGACGGGGGCATGTAAGCCCGGGCCTGTATCCATGAGGCGACTGGTGGCGCTGTATCAAGCAGCTCCCTACAGCTGACTACAGCTGACTGCCGAGCTGCTGAGCAGAGCATGTAATGTGTTATGAGCAATAATTTTAAAGATTTTTAAAGTACCGATGAGCATTTGCTCCATTATTTTTAAAGTGGATTTAGTTTGTCCATCAATTATGTATGCAAAATGAATTCAAAAGTACTTTATAACAGTAAATTACGTCTATGATTTTTATGTGTTCTAGCTAATGATAAAATTTGTATAAAAGAAATTTAAACCTAAAGAACTAGATATATCCAAGTCAACATGAATCAATTATTAAAAATTTTTATCTTTTTTGTTTTCTGTAAGCAAGCTTAAGGTAGTAGTTTCGCCTTAGTGCACAACTCAAACTAATTCTGAATTTGGAATATATTGTCAATAAATACCTGATCTTTCAGAAAATCACTTAAAAAATATATGTATCCATGCTTTTTTTCGAGATAATTGAGTTTAAAGTATAATAAATCAACATGCAAAATCGTATTTTAGATGTAACGGTAGTTAAAAAAAAAACAGTAAAAATATGTAGCAACTCAACGCAGTTTTAAAAAAATTCATAAAATAAACTTTGAAATCTCTAATATCTGTTCAAACAAAAAAAACGGGGGTATCCAAATTAATTTTAAAGATTGAAGCTATCAAAAAAATTTTTTTAATGAATTTCTTCTATTTTATGGCGTCTGGTAGTTACTCGATGAGATGTGGCAACGCTGCAATACAGCTGATCATGATCGACCGCCGATCACTCATTCAGCTCTGACTGTTTATATATTGATTAATGTACAGTTGCAGCTTAAGTACACAATTATTTTATCTAAGCGTTGGTTTCCACAAATCTTCATCAAATTCAAAAAGCCACACTCAAATTTGAGAAAACAACAAAAATTTACATTAGCAAAATTTATTTAAAAACAGCCGTTATACATTTACACCTATGATTCATGAACACAAGAGAGTTTTTTTCTTTTTTAGATATCTGGTAGTTATGAATTTCCACTTTTTATTTAAAAGTAATGTTTGATTAAAAATCTTTTACTAAATAAAAGTGAGTGAACAATTTTAGTTTTGATAAACTGTAATGGTTGTTAAAATTTAGTTTGATTTCTCTTATTGCACCCCAAGTATTAAAGAGAACGCAGCAACAGTCAAATTGGATGGAGGAGTCAACAAAAACATATTTAAGATAAATTTATTTAAAAGCATTAGTTTATTTACATCTACTATAGTTATGAACACTAGATAGCTCACAAGAAAATGATTGATTTTTTTACTATTTTTATTTATCCTATTGTCATGAATTAACACTTTATATTAAAAAGTAGTTTTTGTTTTTAGTTTTCACTAATAATTGTTGCTTGATGCATATAAAATTATTGGTTATATTTGGCAGTACTGCATCCTTCGCTTACTAGCAGCAACTAGCAGACGACATACACTACTACAATTTTGCTGAATAAGAAGAAAACCGATTTTCCAAGTTTCCTGAAGTTATTTGTTAACCGATTTTTATCAAATAAGGCTCAAAAAATAGCTAAAAATATTATCTAGCGCGCTACAGAGCGTTTTTTTACATTTTCTCTTTTATTTTTTTTTAAATTGCAATCGACAAATTTTATGAAAACGCGGTTACGTCTTCACCTGACGTAACCAGCGCTGGAAGTAAAAAGTGGCTCTAAAAAAAAAATTATAGGGAAAATGTAAAAAAACGCTCTGTAGCGCGCTAAGTGCTATTTTTAGCTATTTTTTAAGTCCAATCACAGATGAATATATTTAGTGTTGGCCTCAGGAAACTTGGAAAATCGTTTTCCTGCCGTTAACCATGTGTAGCAGACCCTTGCATCGTCTGCTACCGCGCGCGGAGTAAATACACGAACCGTACATGCACCCCATTTCCATAACCTTTCAAATTTATTTCATGCAGCAGCACATGCAAAGATAAAATTTTATAAATTAGAAATTTTATGAGCAGCAGGCAGTAATAAATAATTCTTTTTTCTTCTTTGTTGATAAATTATTTCCCAAAATGCTTAATTTATAACCTACAAATCATGCACAGAAATTAATTTAGTGTCATATTCATAAATATTCTTCAAGTTTTCGGGCACTTTGTTCGATGCTGTTCTTCTTTTTCTTCTTCATTTTCTTTTTCTTATTTATAAACACTAAGAGCTACTCGCTTGCCATCACCCAGTAAGATAATTGAGTATCAATAAAAGAAAAATTTCATGCTTAGACTAATCAATAAATTTTAAAAAATAGTAATTTTCATGCATTGTAGTAAGGTATTAATCAAAAAATCAGAAGAACACATCAAAATTAAATGTACCAAAATAATCAGAGATCTTACAGTTTACATCCTCTGCACCCAACTAGGTACTAGTAAGCTCGGACATTGAGGGCGGCAGCCACTGGCAGTAGCAGACGACATACACTACTACAATTTCTCTGAATAAGAAGAAAACTTTTCCAAGTTTCCTGAAGTTATTTGTTTACCGATTTCCATCAAATAAGGCTTAAAAAATAGCTTAAAATATTATCTAGCGCGCTACAGAGCGTTTTTTTCAATTTTCACTTTTATTTTTTTTTAAATTGCAATCGACAAATTTTATGAAAACTCGGTTACATCTTCACCTTAAGGGCACAATAAGTATAATAAAATTAAATTTTAGTTGCCCACAACTTATAATCACTACAATTTTTTACTCTCTTTTCTCTAGTCAAAGGATTTTCTATTAATTAGGGTCCAGAGTTTCAAGTCAATAGGTCCATTGGTTTTTTCATAAAAATTATACCCTCAAAAAAAGAACGATACTTGGTTTTATCAGATTTTAAGTTTTGACCTTATTTGCTTTAGTAATTAAGTTTATTAAACAACTTTAATAATTCATTAGAAGTGTAAAAAAAATTTCTAAATTTATTTAAAATAAGAAGAAAGCAGGGTCCAGAGTTTCAAGTCAATAGGTCCATGAGTTTTTTCATAAAAATTATACCCTCAAAAAAACAACGATACTTGGTTTTATCAGATTTTAAGTTTTGACCTTATCTGCTTTAGTAATTGATTAGAAGTGTAAAAAAAATTTTCTAAATTTATTTAAAATAAGAAGAAAGCAGGGTCCAGAGTTTCAAGTCAATAGGTCCATGAGTTTTTTCATAAAAATTATACCCTCAAAAAAACAACGATACTTGGTTTTATCAGATTTTAAGTTTTGACCTTATCTGCTTTAGTAATTGATTAGAAGTGTAAAAAAAATTTTCTAAATTTATTTAAAATAACAAGAAAGCAGGGTCCAGAGTTTCAAGTCAATAGGTCCATTGGTTTTTTCATAAAAATTATACCCTCAAAAAAAGAACGATACTTGGTTTTATCAGATTTTAAGTTTTGACCTTATCTGCTTTAGTAATTGATTAGAAGTGTAAAAAAAAATTTCTAAATTTATTCAAAATAACTAGAAAGCAGGGTCCAGAGTTTCAAGTCAATAGGTCCATTGGTTTTTTCATAAAAATTATACCCTCAAAAAAACAACGATATGGTTTTATCAGATTTTAAGTTTCGACCTTATCTGGGCGTCCTGGTTTTTTTATCAATAAAAAAACCAATGAAAAAATTATCTCCCAAACTATACAACCCAATAACGCTAGGCATCCGAGTTTTTTATAAGCAAAAAAATTTATAAACAAATTATCCCCCAAGCTTTACAATCCAATAACGCTGGGCGTCCTGGTTTTTCTATCAATAAAAAAACTAATAAACAAATTATCCCCTAAACTATACAACCCAATAACGCTGGGCGTCCGAGTTTTTTATAATTAAAAAAATTAATAAACAAATTATTTCCCAAGCTATATACAACCTAATAACGCTTGGCATCCGAGTTTTTTAAAAGCAAAAAGATTAATAAACAACAAAACCCTTTCGCAGTAAAACTAAATAACGCTGGGCATCCTAATTTTTTATAAATAAAAAAATTAGTAAACAAATTATCTTCCAAGCTGTATAACCCAAAAATGCTAGGCGTCCGAGTTTTTTGTAAATAAAAAATTATTAAACAAGTTACTCCTTATCTGTAAAACTCAATAACGCTGGGCATCTTAACTTTTTTATCAAGATAACAAAACTAATAAACAAATCATCCCCTAAACTATACAACCCAATAACGTTAGGCGTCCTAGTTATTTTATGAATAAAAATACTAAATAACAAATTATCCCTCAAGCTTTACAAGCCAATAATTTTGGGAGTACGGGACTTTTTAAAATTAATTTAACAATTCAATAAATGAACAGGCTTAATCGTTAAACCTAGTGAAAAATTTGGGGCTCTTAATAAACAAATAAATGATTTAATAGACTATCACGAGGCACTTATCTTTGATATTCAGAAAAACTGCAGTTGATATGTCCAGGATTAAATTACCGTTGACAACAACAAAAAAACAGACGCCCAGCGTTATGGTTGTATAGCTTGGATATAATTTGTTTATTAGATTTTTTTATTGTTTAAATAACTAAGATGCCCAGCGTTATTGGGTTGTTTAACTTATGGGTCAATAGTTAGTTAATTTTTTTTTCATAAAAAATTCGGACGCCCACCGATATTGGGTTGTATAGCTTGGGGGTTAATTTGTTTATTATTTTTTTTACTTATTAAAAACTCGTACCCCCAGCGTTATTGGGTTGTAAAATTAGGGGGTATTTTATTTATTGAATTATTAGTTCATAAAAAAAGCTGGGCGCACAGCGTTATTGAGTTTTTTGTTTGCCTGATCTGTGCCGGAAGATTTTCAAATTTCGCGGTACCACCTGGGCCGGGATCGGTCACTCTGGTGCAGATGGGTGCACTGCACACAGGTGTAAACCAAGTGTAAACTGTAAGTTCTGTGATTACTTTGGTTCATTTAGTTTTGATATATTCTTCTGCTTTTTATTAATACTTGACTAAAATGCATGAAAACTACTATTTTTTAAAATATATTCATCAGTCTAAGCATGTAATTTTTCTTTTATTGATAATTAATTATCTTACTGGGTGACGGCAAGAGAGAAGCTTTCAGTGTTGGTAAAAAAAGGAAGATGATTATAAGAAGAAAAGTAATCGACACGGTTGCTACAAGAACAGGATCTAATAAAGTACCCATATCAAGATAATTATTCAAGAAATTTCAGACAGTTGGGGAAATAATTTATTAATATTGAAGAAAGAAGAATTATTTATCACTGCCTGCTGCTTGTATGATTGCTTACTAAAAATTTTTTTTTCTTTGCATGTGCTGCATGAAATAAATAATTTAAAAAATTTATAATTTCATTGAGGGAAATAAATTTTAAAGGTTATGAGAACGGGTGCATGTGCGGTTCGTGCATTTACTACGCGTGCGGTAGCAGACGATGCAAGGATCTGCTACACATGGTTAACGGGAGGAAAACGATTTTCCAAGTTTCCTGAAGTTATTTTTTAACCGATTTTCATCAAACAAGGCTTAAAAAATAGCTAAAATTATTATCTAGCGCGCTACAGAGCGTTTTTTTACATTTTCCCTTTTATTTTTTTTTTATAGCCACTTTTTACTTCCAGCGCTGGTTACGTCTTCACCTTAATGCAGTGAGAAAAATTCGTTAATACTGTGAAAGAGTTATGAATACAAATTTTTATCAGCATTACGTAATATTAGACCTGATTTGAGGTTTAATAATACTTAATATAAACTTTTACCCAACTTTTCATCTTTAGTCTGAATAGCTAGAGCAAATTTGTGAGAATAGAGTATAAAATAGCTTTATTTTAGAATGAAACTCTTAGAACTTTGAAATCTTAGTGTAAATAACTAAATGTATTGTGTATGAAAAGACAGAAAATAAATATTTAATATTCTAACCTCCTTTTTTGTTTACTATTACAAAACACAGTTCAAAAAGAAAGTATTAAAGATGAAAGATATTTTCAAGTTACTTAAATGAAGGGTTTCCATGAAGTGTTAGTGAAATGATAAATTATGTGTGTGCAACAAGAGTTTTTGTGCAAAAATTGAAAAAAATTTTAATCATTTATAATAAAATTTTAATTTTATTTTTATAAATAATCCTTTTTAAAATCATTGACATATTTATAAATTTTGTATAATATTCAACAAACTTTTACAAACTTAAATAATAAACTAGCTATTCTTAGTGAATTAAAACAAAACTTATTTATTATTACCAAGCAACAAATTAGAATACAGCCAACACTGCAATAAATATTATTCTCGCAAAATAATACCGGTTTTATAAAATTATTTGTACATACACATAAAATAAGAGAATAAACTGAAAAGATAATAACTTATTAACATTAAGTATTAATTATAATCAGGAAGCCAGACCTTTTATTATAAATTGTATGTATGGTTTAAGAGTTTAGTTAAAATTAAAAATAATTTTATTTAGTTTATTTTTGTTGGGATTACTTTTTCTTACAATCAATTTCCTGTTTATAAATTTTGTACAGTCAACAAACTTTAAAAAATTTAAAGAATAAATCAAATACTCTTAGTAAATAAAAAACTTCTTTATTATTACATGACAACTTAAAATGTATTCAACTGTACAATAAATGTTTTTTTCTCAATATGATAAAAGTTTTTTAGAATTATTCATACATACACACGAAATAAAAGAACAAATTTTAAAAAATATCACTTGTGAACATCGAAATTAAATATGATTAAGCGGCTAGACCTGTTTCAGCGACTGTGATATTTTCCTTCAAATAATCACTAATTCTTTTTATAATTTTTTCTTGTTTTGTGACTTTGACTCTTCCTTCGCCATCATCCTCAGCAAGTAACACTTGAATAGATTTATGTTTACCAAGCTTATAAGTGTTTATAAGAGTTGTCATAGATATGCCATTTTCAGCAAGACGTCTTACCATCTGTGCAGAAATAATATCTTTTTAAGAAAGTAATTCTGGTTCCAATGAGTCACCTATTTCTTTTTTAAATTGTTTTTTGATGAAAATTTTTGTTTCTATAGCTAATTTAGGTAATTTTTCACTAAGGTGTAAAGCATTACATATCTTTTCTAAAGTAATACAATCCCAAAGTGCTTCATGAGCATATTCTTCATTCCAGTTTGGAATATATTTCTTCGCTAACTGATCTTGTTTTAATGAAGTTTCATTCTTTGAAAAGTTTTTATCAGAATGCAGGATTTGGTAAGTATCGACAAGGCCATGAACAATGCTACAAAAATCTTGTAATTGATTGAAATCTCGAAGCTTACGATAAATTCGTGGGTAGTCGAATTTGAATGTATTGTGACCAACTAAAATTATTGGTTTTTGAAGATCTTGTAAATACTTTAAAAATTCATTCATTACTTCTTTTAAAGTTTTTGTTTGTACTGGTTTTTGCCTTAAAAAAAGCTGCCCCCCAATCATTTTTAAACCTGTCTTTTCTGTCACGTTAGTTGGAATTTTTTTAAGAGGATAAGCATATGACGAAAAATTTTTAGTTTCAGTATTGGCACATTTAGCTGCAATCTGAACAATTTCATCATCATATTTTAGCCCAGTAGTTTCGAGATCTACATACAAAATAATACTATCTTCAAAACTTGTTGATGGATAAGAAATTTTAGGTTGACTAGTTCAATAAGATGTTTGTAGAAAAGCTACGTCTGACATGTACGATAATCCTTCTTTTTTTCCTTGTACCAACCGTTTTTGTTTTTTTAATTGTTTTCCAATCAACTTAGATCTTTTTTACTTAGTAGTTTTTTGAATTAAAGATCGACGATTTTTCCAGTAGTCTTTTCGTTTTCTCATCCGTTCCGTATAACTTCCTGGAGAAAAATCTGCATCCTTAAAACACTCAGATATCCACTGGGTTCCGTTATTTGTTTGAGCTGCTGATGCAGAGACGCGCCAGTGATGACTAGATGTCCCGCCATAAAATCTATTTTTTGGTGCTTTACTTGCCACTGTATTATTGAAACTTTCATTTGCTTGAGAATGGCCCCCAAATGCCAAAACTGTCAAAATTAATTGCAAATCTTTCAAAAAGATCGATTAAATCCTGACGGAGCTCCTCACCATCTAAATCTTTTCCACCTGGTAAACCTTCATGTTTATAATTTTGGGGATTTTTATTAAAACCGCACCACACACCACAATCATTGTGAGTACCAAATGCATGATTGACGACATTTCTCATAGCCGCAGCTGTAGCGACAGAGTTTCCACGATTTTGAGCTAAAGCATAACCATAACACTTTTTTAAATAATCAATGACACTGTTGTTAAACTTGTATTTTGGCTTTAGTTCAAATAAAAAGTTATTCAAACTTTTCTGGGTATGGTTTGGATCTAACCATTTACTAATATTGTGACTGCTATTTGAACGAACTTGGGAAATACCAGAGTTATCTCCATCTCCAATAAAAACTGATACTCGTACATTTGCTTTGGCTTAAGAGTTATTTTTTTCAGACAATAAATCTACAGCTGCCGCAGTCTCCATACTCTTGGCAGTTCCATTGTAGATTCCTTGACAGGAATGGGAATCCAAACTGTGCCCTCTTTCACATTTGAAACATTTTCTCATTTTAGTTGTAAAACCGATAATTTTTTTACTTCTGTAACCGAAGGCTGAAGCATGACCAGTATAACTGTCATAAGTTCTACCCGTACCTCTTGTTCCATATCCCATGTCAAATGCAGCCGCAATGCCGGTTCTAGGATCCTTACTATTCACTACTTCAGATTGCTGATTAGGCCTAAAAAGTAAAATTTAAGGATGGAAAAATTGATGATACCTGAATTCAAATATTTTATTTTTAATTTGTTAAGAAACCTTTTTTGGTTTATTTTTCATGAACAATTATCCTTAAAAATATATATTACTGCATAATAAATGGACTTATAAAATAAACATATAACTAGTAAAAATTTAAAACAATGCATTTATAAACAAATATTAATTTTCATAATTTTTGTAAATTTAAATAGAGAGAAATTATAAATCTAGTAGAAGATTGTTTTTCAAAATTCATTTCAGTTTCATCTCAAAAATCATTGTCAAATAACTTATATTTTGTTTAGAAAATTTAAAAAATTTCTTGAAACTTAATTTTAAATTTATAATGAAAAATTCACTTTACTCTTAACGTACAATGGGTTTTCTAACGTTTGAAGCCGCTCTTCTTGTAATGTTTTTTCACAGCTTTTCAAAGCTACTTTTTCAATTGACGGCCCGATATCATCTTCCGCTCTTTTATAGGCATTTTTGGAAATTCCTGGAATATTCATTCCAGATGCAAAAGTATTCAGATGATCACAACCCATCCCTGCATCAATACATGCTGAAAAATTTCATTTTATTAAATGTTTAAAATCAATTTTCAATAAAGAATAATCAACACTGGAAATATTAACTTACACCCGACACTTTTTGTGTTTACAACAAAACGAATGCGTTTGATTTTTTTATATTTATACTCTTGCGAGGTATTAACTAAATTGTTAAATCCGCAGGAAGAACAACGAATAGACCACACTGAAGCAAAGATCGTGTTGACAATTTGTACACTGCATTTCCTTATGAAGAGTCGTAACGTCAATAATTCGTCGCTCGCTGATCCGGCACTCTGACTTAGAATTCGAGATGGCATTTTTTGCATTTCTTACTTCAGTGGCTTGACGTGTTCTATTCAATGCTGCTTTCATTTGACGATCAGCCACTTTTTTTTTTACAAAACAACCACGTTTATTTCGAGATCTCTCACTCATTATAAATTTCAATAAGGTTGCATAACCTATAAAACAGTATTTGTGCCACGTGCGTGAATGTTTACAGACGTTTGTCAACGCTAGCTAGAAGCCACGATGTAGTGGCGTGCTAGCAGCTTAATCAGCTGTTCGACACTGTTGCCGTTGATCAAAATCAAGTTAGTCAAACAAGCAACTTTTTGATAATAAAAAAGGTTAATTTTTTTTTACAAGAATTAAAAAGTACAAAATAGATATTAGTATACATAATAGATAGTTTTTGGTCTAGCTATCCAGCGGACCAAAAATTATGAATTCTATTTGGCATGGATGTTTAAAGTACCGATGAGCATTTGCTCCATTATTTTTAAAGTGGATTTAGTTTGTCCATCTATTATGTATGCAAAACGAATTCAAAAGTAGTTCATAACAGCAAATTATGTCTATGACTTTTATGTGTTCTGGCTAATGACAAAATTATATGAAAGAAGTTTTAAACAGAAGAACTAGATATATCTAAGATAACATGAACCAATCATTGAAAATTTTAATCTTTTTTTTAATCATTTTAAGGTTACAAATAAGTATTTGCTACATTTCAATGTAAATTTACATTAAAATAAAGTTATGCAATGTACATTTAAAAAACAGGTAAATACTTAATTGAAATTTTTTTTTTACATATAAAATTGATTTACCTAGGACTTTTATAGGTTCTGGTTTATGTCGTGGTTTCACATCAGAATAATTGAATATATCTTAGGTATTGTTAAATTATTTAGAATTTGTTAAGATCGTGAAATCATTTATTAAGACATATTTCAAAAATATTAATGATTTATTTATGGAGTTTGGTTTTTTCGAACTTGTGGACAAAAAGGAAATACATTTGAATATTTACCGAATTCACGCAATAAAATCTTTAAAAAATACTTTAAAAAAAGTAATATTTACGGCGATTGGTTTTTTAAAAAGGAGTATAAATAAAAAGTTGGTGAGTCTAAAGAAAAGGTGTTTGAGTTGTGTGCAATTTGCATGTGTTTTCCCATGCATGTGCTATAATTAAAAAATTGTTAACTCTACGTATATTGAAGGTGATTCAACATAATATGATCATCTTTTAGTGGAGAAAATTATTTTTAAATAATAAGTAATTCGGCCTCAAGTCGTCCATAATGAATTTTTTATTTCACTTCTTTCATTAATTCACTTTCAAAAAAAGATTATATTTAGCGTATAACTTTTTAGTTAGACTCCTTTTAAAAAAACCAAACGCCGTAAATATTACTTTTTTTAAAGTATTTTTTAAAGTTTTAATTGCGTAAATTCGGTAAATATTTAAATGTATTTCCTTTTTGTCCACAAGTTCAAAAAAACCAAACTCCATAAATAAATCATTAATATTTTTGAAGTATGTCTTAATAAATGATTTCACGATCTTAACAAATTCTAAATAATTTAACAATACCTAAGATATATTCAATTATTCTGATGAAATACCACGACATAAACCAGAACCTATAAAAGTCCTAGGTAAATCAATTTTATATGTAAAAAAAGAATTTCAATTAAGTATTTACCTATTTTTTAAATGTACATTGCATAACTTTATTTTAATGTAAAATTACATTGAAATGTAGCAAATACTCATTTGTAACCTTAAAATGATTAAAAAAAAGATTAAAATTTTCAATGATTGGTTCATGTCAACTTAAATATATCTAGTTCTTCTGTTTAAAATTTCTTTCATATAATTTTATCATTAGCCAGAACACATAAAAGTCATAGACATAATTTGCTATTATGAACTACTTTTGAATTCGTTTTGCATACATAATAGATGGACAAACTAAATCCACTTTAAAAATAATGGAGCAAATGCTCATCGGTACTTTAAACATCCATGCCAAATAGAATTCATAATTTTTGGTCCGCTGGATACCTAGACCAAAAACTATCTATTTCTTTTGAACTTTTTAATGAAAACTTTTTAAGAAACCTATAGAAGGTTCAACAGTATGAACAAGTATAAGGTAGGCACAAGTATAAGAACAATAGTTATACTACCAGAATTTATACATCTCTGTTCTCTCATTCTCCCATTCAAAGTTTTATAAAAAATGAGTAATTGTATGCACGTGAGTAGGTACAGTGGTAGTCATAGAGTTACGAGGGTATGTACACGAGTTTAACAAACATAAAACCAAAGATATGCACAAGAGTAAATACAAGGATAACTACAAAAGCACAAAACAGTAGTAGCTACGAGGGTAGCCACAATTGTAGACACAATGGTAAGCACTAGCATAAAAATCTGGGGGGGGGGGGGGTTGGCGAGCGGAGTGAGCAGGGGGTACCTTCCCCTACTCTTCTCCCACGCTCTCCCCGTGCCCCTTTTTTACTTGTAAAAAAAAATTAACCAATTTTTAAATTTAAAATCACTTTGGCCGCATAACTTAAGCTTGCTTACAGAAAACAAAAAAGATAAAAATTTTTAATAATTGATTCATGTTGACTTGGATATATCTAGTTCTTTAGGTTTAAATTTCTTTTATATAAATTTTATCATTAGCCAGAACATATAAAAATCATAGACATAATTTACTGTTTTTTTTTTATCCTGGCAACCTTGCTTGTAGGTAAAGACCCATTACAAGGGGGGTATCAACCACATATGTGTGAGGGACCCACGCCACCTACTTTAATTTGTTTTATACAGTTGTCTCTGTTTTGCCTTTCTCATGCTTTTTAACGTGGTTTCTGCCCAATTCTCGTTTTTTGTGTCCCTACTCTAATAACCCCCTTAAGAAACCCCGATTGAGCGAATCTCTCGAGCGATGCTTGCATTTTGGTTTTCGGGGACTCAGTCGACCCTACTAGCCGCAAGCGCATCGGGATACTCAAGCTCAACCCGGTTAAGTTGTCAGCCTTACACACTTTTTCCGGTCGGCCACGGTCGACTTTATTCCTCCGATTCGGACTCGCGGCTGGTCAATGTTTTCGGAGAGAATTTAGTCGGCCATTAGGATGTCCGAGTTGGAATAAGTGATGTAGGGCATCCTACCTCACCTAAGCTACAGTGGACTTATCCCGACAATTTTAACGCGTAAAAAATTCAATATTTATTTTCCGTTTTATTATTATTTTTTTTTAGATTTAAAAGAACACATATTTCACACAAGTTTTTCGCTTTGGAACTTTATTTTTTTGAGTTATAAATACTGAATAAATATTGCCACTGTGTAAATTTAAAATTAATCAAATTTATAATATTAATTCTATATAAAGTAAACAACATTTAACCAATACTCTGTCGATAATTATTTTTCTCAACCATTTGATTATTACTTTTTCGTTTTTATTGCTGCTCCACTATAATAACTTCTAAATGTAAATAACCAAACTTTGAAAAGATACTGTCAATTATATAAACATAAAGATTTATTTTTTATTATAAGTCCGACAGTTTTTTTTACTAAAAAAAGTTTTAAGGTTAATCTATAGGTTGAATGCATTGAAATTCATTCGCACACACTGCAGCGAGTACTCGCTGCCATGAAAACACAGGGGGCGTATATATTCGCTGCGAATTATTTTTTATGGTATTTTAAGGTCTTGTCATCTTCAGGGTTTATTCGCTAGCGAATACTCGCCATCACGAAATCGGCCCTTTAAGCTTGCATACAGAAAACAAAAAAGATTATAAAAAATTAACTTTAAATAGTATGTCAAAATAAGAAATTGATTCATAATTTTTTTTTTTTTTTTCATATTTCAGATACAAATAATTTGATAAATCTTTAAGTTGTTCACTTAATAACTAGACATTTAATTCTTTTCGTTATGTTCAGACGTGGATACAGTATGGACAAATAAATCATTACATGCAGAGACTGTGTTTACAGCTTCATCATATCCCGTAGATACAGTTCATCCAAATGATTTAGAGGAGTTAAAAATTTGAGTTTTTAAGTAAATAAATTAGTGGGAATATAATTAAAATTAAGATTTTCATTTAATCCGTCAAATCAAACAAAAATATGTCAAAATTAAAAGACATCCCATAGAATAATGTACGAAAAAAAACCTCGAAAAATTTATTAAAAAATTGAAAAACTATCAAGAAACACCAGGAAAATATATTCTTTTTCTGCGATCACGATAATTTTTTTCATTCTCATTAAATTCACGATGAAAATGTCTATCCTACGGGGATGTTCAGAAAAGCACGGCACTGGGAGGCGCCACTGGCATTGACATCTTATCCCAGCATTTTGGCATGTAGCAGGCATTTGTTTGTGTGCACATGCGTGAAAAGACACACAGTGCTGCAATCTGCTGCACGCTTAACTGCTGGGAGAGGACATTGCCAGTGGCCATCTGCAATAGCAAATTTTTCTAACTATCCCCATACACGGAGAAAGAGGTACATCATGAAACTTGGTGTACAGCGCCATCGTTTTACATGATGCGTGGTGCAGCGTGATTCCAAGTCAAAGTCGTATTTTCAAGTGTAGGGGAGAGTAACCTACGCACCGTGTTTTCCAGTGCAAAATTTTTAGAGAGACAGTACATTTGGAGTACTTCTTCTATACACTTAATACGAGGTCTTCAGGAAAGGATTTTTTTTTCAACTTTTATCAAAATGGTGGCCACTAAATGGTAGATTTTTACAGTGAAAATCGCTATTTTCACTTTAAAACGGCGCCATTGTGACAAAATTGAAAAAAAAAAAATCCTCTCCTGAAGGCCTCGAAAAACTTATAATTAATCAAACCCACTTTGAATTTTTCATTTTGGACAACCCTGCGAAATGCTACGATGGCAACCGCAAAAAAACTTACATCGGAGGTGTCTTCGAAAATTCACGATCATTGGCTTGGTTTTTAATATTTTGCTACAAAAATTTGACTGGATGTTCTCTAAAAGTAACTTTATAACGTGCAATAAAAATTATTAAATAAAATTCAGTTGTTTCATTGTAAAAAAATCGCAAAAATACACATTTTTTAACCCAAAAGGTCAAAGTACCCCCTTAATGTCAGAGTAGGCTAGACTAGATACCTGGTGCACCAGGTGGTGATTAAGCCTTGAAGATGATTTTTCTAATAGTTATGACTCCAGGGTAGGTAACTGATGCGTCGGAGGACAATAATGCCCTGAGGATAATTCCTCGACAAAGTTGCGACGCCTGAATAGGCACTCGCGGCACCGAAGGGCGATTACGTTCTGGAGATGATTTCTCCAGGAAGTTTTGACTCCTGGTCAGACACCAGGTATATAGGATGGTGATAATGTCCTGAAGACAGTGTCCATTAAGTTTTGATTAATTTTGATCATAAAATTAGTAACATAGTCCAATAAGAAACTATGCTGAAACTCGAATTTTTTGGGGAATCCACGAGACCAGTCGGTATATATATATTTGAGCCTCGGGAATCCAAATTTGTTATTTTTTTTTGTACAAACCCCGGCGTCAGGTAGAAAAATCAAAAAGAAATTTTTTTTGCGATTTTCTCAGAAACTAGGTTAGCTAGGTAAAAAATACCCTCACCAGCGTGTTCCCCGTGAAATTTTACATATGCCTACATATTTTGTTTAATCCGTGATAAATTAATAATAATTCAACAAATAAAACTTTAACATTCGAGTATATATAGGTATACACTCGCTTGCAGCACAAACTATACACAAAAAGCCGCCGCCAGACGTAGCAGCTGCTGGGCCCACATGACAGTCACGGGTCGAAAACCTAGGTACCCAACTGCCCAAGCCGAGCTGCCAGGCGTCGGCTACTCGCTGCACTGCATCAGAGTGCAGCCAGATTTCTTAATCCTCTTTATAAAAGAGAGAACCCAAAAAGAATGTCAGCATTTTATTCGTGACGTGATTGGCTGAGACGATAAAATTCAAATCACAAATTTTAAAGATTGAATTTTTTAAGTATTAGTTATTATTATTAGTGTAGATTTTTAATAAATATATGAGAAAAATAATGAATAATTTTTTCTGACTTTTTTTTTGCACAAAAAAAAACGTAAATATTTTTTTTTAAATAATAACAAAATGTTTGCAGTCGTTTTCATACTGAGTGAATTCATGTACAGAGAGGTTGCTATGACAAGTGAGGTTTTATTATTGATGTTAACCTATCCAACATTTGACCATAAATGATGAATGTACATTCATCATAATCATCATCATCATCATTAACCATCATTAACCATAAAATAAAAAAAAAACCTTAAAAACGTTAGAATTTTATTCGTGTTATGATCGGTTGAAGAGCAAAATTAAAAAATTGAATTTTAAATTTTGAATATCACAACTTAATATCAACAAAGTGATCGTTTATAATTATATGATTAAGAAAAGGATATTTTAATTATTAATTTAGAATTAAATTATAATTTTACAAAAATCAAAACTAATAATAGTCATCAACCTATCAAACTTTTTGCTTATGATAAAAAAAAGTATAACTTTGGCAAGTTCAAAAAAAATTTGTTGCCTTTTTTTACTACTCTGCTATCATAAGCAAAAAGGTAGGTAACCGCAATCTGTCACTTTTCGAGTATTTTGAATTCAAATTTTGAAGTCTCATGGATGTTCAGATTGAACAAATCGTTACAGAAAAAAAAAAGAAGGAAATACATATGAGCAAATCCGCCAAACTCCGTTTTTTTCAGTAATTTTGAAACTTTTTCAATTTTCGAAGCACACTCTTGAAATTTTGGCAATAATTCTTCAAAATAATAAGAAATAAAAAAATGTAACGTGGATGGTCATAACAAGTTGCCTGAAATAATTATTCAAACAATTAAATTATTATTTAAAAAAAATGAAAATCTGACTATGCCAATCGATTTTTTATTAAAAAAATAAAAGGATAGATGGTATTTTTTCATTTAAAATCTGAGTTTTTTTATAATAATCATCTAAACAACTTAAATTTTTTATAATAGTCATCATACGGCACTTTATGAATAGTTTAGGGTCATCTATTTTTTATGTATTTTAATATTGTCAATAATAATATATAGGCAATAATATTCACCTACTGATGTTTTTACACTAATCTACTAAGTAAATTATAAGTAAAGAGCAAAAAAAAATTGATAAATAAAAGTTCACAACTACGTCGTTGACTGCCGGCTGATGAAAGACATTAGTCAGTGTCGTCTGCTACAGGTTGAGTTCAAAGGTGCGAATAATAGAAAAACTCTTTTTTTTTTTTAACTAAATAAAGTTTTGGCTTCAGGCAGCTGATCTTCGTTAAATAAAGTCATGTTTTATTGTTCACACTTAAATTTTGAGACTTTTTTTTAAATCTGTGGATGTGCCAGCTGAAAATAACATTTTTTACAAGAATTCACGCTCGAACTTTTGAGAATTTACGAGTCGAAGATACCTGGAAAAATCATCTTCAAAGCATAATCGAATTTCTATGCAGCAGGTGCTCACCCTGGGTACCCTGGAGTCGAACCTTCTGGAAGAAATCATCTCCAGATCTTATTCACTAACTGGGGCACGAGTTGTACGCCCTGACCACCTGGAGTAAAATTTTCTCGAAGAAATAATCATTATTAAACTGTTTTATCGACTGAGAATGAAAAAAATGTATTCGGTGGATATCTAGTCAGCGTCAAAAGTATTCGGTGGGATTTCAGTCGGCGGCAAATTCCATCGGTGGGATTCTCATTCGGACAAATGGGATATATTATCCCAAGCACTAAACCTTGGAAACCCTGGGCGTGCAAGTTTAATTTTTAATAAATTTTAATAAACAAATAATCCCTCAAGCACTAAACGCATGAAACCCTGGGCGTCCGAGTTAAGTTTTTTGGTGAATGAATAAAAATGAATAAATAATCCCCAAGCTCTAAACCCACAAAACCCTGAGCGACTAAATTTAATTTTTAAATAATAATCTTAGATGTAAACCCGCAATATCTTGGACGTTTGAGTTCAATTCTCAAATAAACAAACAATCCCTCAAGCTCTATACCACTATCGAGGATTATTTATTCAAAAATTATACTCAAACGCACAAGATACTGATGATTTTATTTAATTTTTCGAACTTTTTATATGCTTTCAGTTATAAATTTCAAATCCTATAACTTATTCTATATTACTGACAATTTAATTGTAGAAAAATTAATTTTTTTACTACTGTGACAAAGATTTTGACATTGTCAAAAACAATGTCAAAATCTTTGTTTTACCCAGAGCTTTTGACCCAAAGGTAAAAATTGTTAATAGTATATAATTATACGTAAAAATGATTTCCTCCGTTTTTGCGTGTGGCCTTTTTTGCACGAGCGAAGCGAGTAAAAAATGGTCACATGAGGAGAAAATCACTTATACACTCATGTACAATACTATATTTTATCGCACTAAATGCGAGCTCGATTTTACAGACGCCGTTTTAGGTTAGCATGTGTAAAATCAAGTCTCCACTTATTAGTGCGATAAAACGATTTTTCAAATTTTTATATCTATTTTTTTAGGTCTTTATGAATTTTTACATTGAACGAAACCAAAAGTTTTAACCAGATTCGCAATTAAACTGATAAAATTAGCAGTTTTTTTTTTTTTTTTTTTTAACGGCCAACAAAAGGTCAGAAAATTATCTGCTTGTGAAAAAGCCTTTTTGATCGAATTTCTTAAAATAACTTATCAATTGATAAATGCAAAGTTTTTTTTAGTAAAAAAATTCAATTCCTTTAGATGAAAATTTTGAAATAAGTGACATAGTTTGAAAATCATTTATTAAGGATTGTCAAAAAATTTTAAACTTTGTCAAAACAATGTTTAAACAATGTTTAAATTTGTTGACAATAAATGTGAAAAATTAAATACATTAGATGAGTCTTTATATTGACTGTCCTACAACAAATTGATTACTAGTCGGTATTTTAGATTCTTCGGGGGTGATTTGAAGTAAGGATCATCTAATGATCCGCATATGAGGAGTTTGATGCAACAAGGGCCTAAATTCTATGGGTTTCATATGTATGCCGGATTAAGAAAGTGGGGGCCCTAGGCCGGATCTGTTTGGGGGCCTCTTCAAGGAAATTATTTTGAAGCCTATTTAACTTTTCGATACAAATTTTTTTAATATTTATTACTAGATTAATTATCTGTGTTTTAAATGAACAAATAAACCAACAAGTCAACCACCATAACCAAGCAAGTAAAAAATAAATCAATTTTTCAAATATAGTATATTACACACATGAAGGAGTCAAAAATTAGCAAGTCCTGAGTAATCCCAAATTGACGCCCGAACCGAAGGCGAGGATGCCAATAGTTTAGGGTTTGCTCATTTTTGCACTCCTTCGTGTGTATACTATTTTCTCAAATCTGATACGTATTTTACCCCCTGTTGTTTTTTCTACGAGAAACGTCTCTGTTCTCATTTGGTCCGAATGGAAAATGAAACTCACGAAGAAACGCGATTCTTCGTGAGTTTTATCTAAAACCGACAAAGAATCGGTTTCAATTTCGTGTTTCTCCATTTCAAAACAATACACCAGAACGCTAGTCTGCTACGCACTGCTTTACCGACATCTCTTCACCTCAAAAAATTTTATTGAAAAAGATAAGGTTTAACGTTCGAAAATCAAAATAATATGCATTTAATTTGATTCAGCAATTTGGCATGAAGTGATTGAATACATTTATTTTACATTTGATGTGCAAACTATAAGATTTACAAAGATCACAAGTTCAACTCAAGTTAACGTTTGATGTATACCTATATGTGTGGGTCGTATATATAGATTGTGCGCGCTGCGCCCGCAGCGTATTTGAAAAAATGACCGTCTCGTACAGAATATCTCCAACTCTCGTAGAAATACCGCTGTTCCCATGCTTGGTCAAGAAAATATTATTCCAACACAAGGCAAGGAAAGTACAAATGCACGCCTTGGGGCAAAGAAGAAAGTTTGCGCTTTCTGCGCCGTATGTTGAAAACTAATTAAATTGTCAAACCTAAAACCCCATAACCCTGATCAGAGTAAAAAATCGATTTTTAAGTAAGCAAATAACCCGGCCAGTATACAACCATATAATCTTTGGCGTAAAAAAAATCAATTCATAAATAAATAAGTCAACTGACGAGCCTATAAACACAACCTCAGGCGTGAAATAGTATATTATTATACAAGTGCGTTAAAATGATTTCCTTCTCGTGGAGCTCCTTTCGCTCGTGCAAAAACAGCTCCACGAGAAGGGAATCATTTTAACTCACATGTACAATACGATATTTTATTACACTATTGCTTGGAGGCGAGATTTTACGTCCCCCGTTTGAGGTTAGCGTGCGTAAAATCGAGCCTTAACGCATTAGTGTAAAGGTAGTTCTCAAGTAAATCCTTTTTGCCCCAATTTTTTTGTGATTGATACTAAAATGCTCCTCTTGAAACAAAGAATGACGTCGGATTACCGACGTCTTCGTGAGCCACGCTGGCTCAGTGGCGCTGTGATGCACACGCCACCGGTGTTGCTGTTCGCAGCCACTCGATTAAGAACCGTGCCACAGGCAACTACGCGCTCGTGTTCTTTTTGATGTACAGCTCTCTCTTTGTAAGCTTATGAGGCTTTGTATTGGTTACTTAAATTATTATATTAAAATTGACTTTCTTTTATATTAAGCTTTGTGATTGTGATTTCATAAAACCCTCCTGCCTGAGATACACGTCCAATAGGTTATGGGCTTATCACGTCTCTAGGACTTTTCTCGTGGATCCTTTTCTTTGTGTGCCGGGTTTTTACGGAAGTGAAGAAAGTGACAAATTTTTTTTGGTGATAGAATCGAATTTACTTGTAAGTGCTTTGGTGTTTCTTCTTCTACGGTGCACCGGGACAACAACATCACAATAAATCGCATTCTTCAGGAGAAACAACAAAATCACCGGCCGGACGAGAATCAAGGAATTTTGCGTAAAAATTCAAGGTGTGTAAGTACTTGAATAAAAATCGGATTAGTGAATTTATGTGATTAGTGCGCGTGTTGATTGCATGGAGAGCCATCATTATCTCCTCTGCCGCGAAAATGCGCGTCAGTTTGATTCTTCCCCATCGAATTCCGAGAAAACGAAAAGCGCGCGCGGCGTGACGACTTTGTTTACCCTCGTTCATCTATCTCTTTTTTTTTTTTCTTCTATCTTTCGTAACGTTTAACGCTCGTGTGCGAACCGCTCGCAAACGTGCGTACGGCCGGAGGGAGACACAAACGCGCGGGTTCTTCTTTATTTCAAGGATTAAAGGGCGTTCGTGTCCCAGCCTTGGCCGCCGTAGCATGTGAAGGAGATTTATGGTCTGATTTTTTTCTTCCCTCGAATGCAAACTGACCGCGCACGTGAAAGATTTTTAGGATCCTGGAATTTTTAATGAATGTGGTTGAGTGATCTCAGGTGTGTGACTTGATTATAGACTGAGAGTTTCAGCCGTTTTTTTTTTCTTTCTATTTTTTTCTTGGTATTTAATCTGATGAATATCGAATTCTAATTAACACACTGAGACCACACCAGTACAGAGCGGCAGTGACGGCTGTAGTACAGCACTACATCATTGTTTCGCTCGGGTTGGTGAATGAGATTCTCGCAAGGAGTCGCGTGCGCGCGGCCGCTGTCCAAGCTGTGTCATCTAGTAGACGGCACGCAATAAATCGGAGAGGTGTGCGCGTCCCCGAACGTTTATCGAATCGTTAACTCATTTTTCCGTGCTTGTTCCGCGCTCGTAGTACGACGGAAAGGCTGGAAAAATTTCCTCCAGCTGAAAGAGCGTGTTTTGGTAAAAAATGAAATTTCCGATTATAGATGTCAGAAAACCACGCTGGAGAAGGGACTGTGCGACAGGCTTTACAAGGCGAGAACTTGACGAGAAGAATCTTGTACCGATCATCTTCCGAGTCAAGTATAAACCGACTGCGTTATATGGACAACCTGCAACTTTACATGGGCAAGAGTGAAACGAGAGAATTGGCACTTCAGTGTAATTTTTTTTCTTCTCTTTAAAAATTTTTTTTTGGAAATCTTTTTTTTTTAAGTTTGGAATTTTAATTTTGAGACATAATTTCTCGAGAAATAACACTCCGTTTGAAAGATTTCCAAAACACGTGAATGAATAACGAATTAAACTTGATTTTTTTTCCTCTCTCTCTCTCTCCATGTTTGTTACAGCTCTCGTGATGACTTCGTCGGACAAATCCGAAACCAGGAAGAACGCCGAAGTTATTGAAGATCGAAATACGATTTCACCAAATGACGATAGACCGCTAGGTACCCCACCACCGTTAATCCGAGCCCCAAATCAAGAATCAAATGTTAAAAAAATCCGAGTTCAGTTAGAAGCGACGCAGGACCTGAGGGAGGCAACTCCGGTTCCTACTCGCATGGGTCGGGGTCGGTCCAGGGGAATTAGACCCTGAGTTGATCCTTGCGATTCACGCCCAGGAGATGCTCAAACTTAGATTGGGAAAGGAAGAGGAAGAGGTTTCACATCTCGAATGAAAAATGATGATTTGCATACAACTAGTCTGCGTCCTGGTTTCTCAGACGAAATGGCAAGACTGCGACGGGAAAATCGAGTTCTGACTGATTTTTATAAAACGGAATTGCAAAAACGGAAGACACATACAGCTCAGGTGAGAGGAAATGTAAATTCTACTAATATAGAGTCCAAAACAAAACAATAGCCGGCATACCGATCATGATCAACACTCTGATTTTTCAAATATTTCAAACATTAATAATGACTCAGCTTTTGAATTTAATCTGAATACAACATTGAAAGAATTGCAAAATACCTTGAGTGAGAAATAAAATAACGTTCGTATCAAATCTAATTACTTATTAATTCAGAATTCGGATTATCGCCTCTGGCTTGATAATTTGAGAACTGAATTAATTTCGAATATACTCCTAGACGAGATTGACTCCGAAGCTCCAGTCGCTAGAGATTATCCAGCGAGCGAGAAGAACAAACGCGAAAATCAAGTTCATGGTATAATAATAAACAGAGTTGATGAATTTCATCACAAACAAATTCTAAACATTAAAAATCCTCGAAGGATTTTGCAATTCCTTAAAAAGCAGAGAACTATACAAGCCAATGTGACGCATACTACGGTGATGCAAAAATTATGGCAAATACGAATGAAGCCAAAAGAAAGGGTTTTCGACTTTGTGAATCGTTTTGACTCCATCGTTCGACAATATAATTCATTGGATGGAGTCAAGGAGATTCCGGAGGACGATTTAAGGTCTGCGTTTTATAACAGTGTTATAGACGCAGTTCCTGAAATTAAAGATCAAGATTTGAGTTATAGAATTCAAAAGAATGAGGAAATGAGTATGGAAAAACTCAGATTTACTCTTTTACAGATCGAGGTGAGCCGTGCTGAACACACACAAATAAATAATCGGAGCACCAATCGGATTCAACATAATGGACAACATCAGGAACAACAAAACCACGCCAAAAAGCCATCGGCTTTCTCGGCCTACAAGCAGGCGCGCAGGCAGAATCCCAACCTGCCTTACTTCGATTTCGGCGGTGCAAAAACTCCTGGTAACGAGAATTACAAATGTTTCATTTGCTACAGGGACGGGCATCCTCGACACAAGTGTCCTCTAAATAAGCACGGGTATTTTTTTTGTGTTAATGCGCCTCGTTCGCAAAACACAAAGGTTACAACTGTCCAAAAAGGTTAGCAAAATCTAGAGTTTCCACTAACAATAACTTTAATCAATCCAAGTTCCCCGAAAATTCATTTACTAACAATGGTGGTGGGGGTGGTAAAATTACTCGTAAGTCTAAGAAAAAATGGTCAAGGAATAACAGCAAGCCGTACAACACATATAATAAACAGACTAATCAACCTTCGGCCAGAACTGCCGGTAAAAATAATTTAGATAGTAATTTTAATAAAGACATCATTTTTATTGCTGATTCCGGTGCCTCTGAGCACATTATAAGTGAAAATCAGATTTTGGAAGATTTCAAGACTTACAATCAGGGTAAAATTAAAAGCGCGGACAAAAATTCAAATGCCGACATAAAGATTGATGGGAAGGACACTCTATTTTTAAAATCTGATTTAGGAAAGGTAATTAAATTGTCAAATGTCTTAGCAGCTAGCGATATTTCAAGCAATTTGATGTCGCTAAGAAAATTTGTTGACATGGGTTTGAGTGTAGAATTAAACAGCGAGAAAATCCAAATTTTAGACAAAAATACGAATAAAAATTACATGATAGGCGATTATGTCAAGCCGAACTGGTTGCTAAGATTCGAGAAGACACCCTCAGACTCCGAGTACAAAACAACATACGAGAATTTTTGTTTTTCCGCTGAATTAACGACGATTGATGAATTTATTCAGCAATCCCAGTCGGACGTTCGGGAACTCTCAACTTGGGAGGGAGCATCGACAGATGATCCAGCAAACGAACGCCTACCAGGGATTGGGTGGGAGAATAAAAATGAATTCAGTCAGTCATGCGAAAACGAATCAGATTTCTTTGTCGACTCTGACTTAAATTGCATAAACTTGAATGATAAAAATATCGATTTAAACTCGTCGATTCAGTATAAGAACTTTGATTTTAGCATAATTGATAAATCAGAATACGAAGGAAAGAGTTTGAGTAGGCTCTCAGATGGTTTCAAGTGGCACAGACGCCTGGGTCACGCATTTGTAGATTACCTTCGTGAATTAAAGAAAATCGAGCCCAGTCTAAAAGATGTGGTCTTTGATAATAATCTGAGAGATTGCGAGACTTATAAACTTGCAAAAATGACTAAGAAACCGTTTAACGAGGAAAGACAAAGGGCTGTTAGGCCATTACAAAGACTACACACCGATATTATGGGTCCTATTAAGCCTGTGTCTTTTCCTGGCCAAAATCGCTACAAAATGACTTTCGTGGATGACTTTTCGAGATTTGTAAAAATATTTTGCATTAAAAGAAAAAGTCAAGCGGGTTACAGTCTTAAAGAATACTTACAAAAAGCTAGAAATCTGATTAACTCGAATCAAAAGGTCTGTTTTATCCGAGCGGATAACGTGAAAGAAAATATAGGTGGGAAATTTGAGAAAATCATGAATGAGGAGAAAATCGACAGAGATTTTGCACCACCTCGAACTCCTGAGCACAATGGTGCCGAAAGAATTAATCTGACTTTAGAATCAAAAATTAGGGCTATGCTAGTTGACTCAGGGATCCCAAAATCGATGTGGACGTTTGCAGCTGAGGCAGCAACATACATTTACAATCGGACTACCCAAAAATCAAATAACTTCAAAACACCATTAAATTTGTTCGTTCCAGGTAAAAAATTACATCTGGATAAATTACGTCGTTTTGGATGTATAGCTTATGTATTAAATCAGACTCCCGAAGATAAATTTAAATTATTAAACCGATTAAAACCGTTTTGGTAGGATATTCGAATTCAGGTTATATATTATGGCATCCACCAACGGGAAAATACATTAATTCACGACATGTAGATTTTAATGAGAAAGTCGTATATAGAGATAGTTTCAAACACAACTCCGAATACCTGATACAACTTGATTCCGATTCGAACAATGAAAACATTATCAAAGATTCTGAAATCTCATTTATGGATGAACATAATGAAAGTACTCGTTTACAAAATGAAAATCCGAATAACAATGAAAACTCAGAATTAACGACGACGGAAATCATTCCCGAACCTCAAAAACCCGCTTCAAAGAGAGGCCGAAAGAGGAAACAGGAAAAACAGTTACAGTCCATGGCGAAAACTCCAAAACTCCGAATTCAACCCATGAGAAAACCGAAGGCAGGGAGAGATTTTAAAATGTATGCAAAGAGTGCCATGACAACTACACCTGTCATAGACTCGAGTTTCGCTTTCTTTACACCTGTCAACTTAGATAAAAGACTAGTAGTCTTTGGCGATCTTGAGCAAGAAATCCGAGAAAACGATGAGTTAGAATCAGATGAACTAAGGTATTCTCTGTTAGCAAATATTAATAAAGAACCGACTTCTTATCACGAAGCAATGGCTTCTGCAGACTCTAAAAATTGGCAGTGTGCAGTGGACGAGGAGTTAAAATCCACGATTAAAAAAAATGTCTAGTCAGTTGTTGATTTGCCTATCTCTGACAAAGAAAAGGGCAAACTCAACATCATAGACTCAAAATGGGTCTTTAAAATAAAAACGTCAGAAGACGGTAAACCGATTTATAAAGCAAGGTTAGTAATCCGAGGATTCAAAGATCGAAGAGAGTATGAACTCAGAGAGACATACGCACCTGTGTCTAGGTTAGCATTAATCAGAGCCGTACTTGCAATTGTAAAAAAATATGATTTAGAAATGATCCAAATGGATGTTAAGACCGCCTTCTTAAATGGCGAGATCGAGGAAGACATTTATATGGAAATACCTGAGGGTATTGTCGTAAGCGAGGAAACAAGAAAGAGAAAAATATATAAACTACTTAAAGCTATATATGGACTCCGAACCAGCTCAAAACGCTGGAACGAAAGGTTCACTGAAGAAGCAGAAAAACTCGGATTAAAAAATACTTTACATGAACCATGCTTATATACCTGGAGACTTAACGGAAAGGTTGCAGTGATTGTACTTTATGTCGACGACATGATCATTGCGTCGAATGACCCAGAAAAACTTAATGAAATCCGAATTGCACTCAGCCAAGCTTTCGAAATGAAAGACCTTGGCGAGCCAAAACGATTTCTTGGATTAAATATAACGAGATACAAAGAGAGACGCGAGATTTATATTAATCAATCCGAGTACACTGAAAAGGTGCTTGAGCGATTTAATATGAGTGACTGTGCTCCATTAATTCACCTATGGGCACAGCTCAAATACACCGAAGAAATTTGAAAAATTCGAAACAATCCGAGAATAATGAAAATCAGAGTCAAAAACGAATAACTCAAGTACCGTACAGGGAAGCTATCGGAAGTCTACTGTACCTCGCAGGAGGTACCAGGCCCGAAATAGCATACGTGGTTTATGTCCTTGCACGTCGACAGGTCTCACCCACTCAGGAAGACTGGGACGACGTTTAAGAGTTATTAAGATATCTACGTGGTACAATAGACTATGGTTTAAGATTTATAGTAAAATCAGAGTTGCTAGAATGTTACACTGACACCAGTTACAACGATTGGAACGACTCCACGTCAACTGGAGGACACGTGGTTTTCCTTTTTGGCAGTCCCATTGCGTGGCGGAGCCGTAAACAGATGGAAGTATACAAATCGACTTGTAAATCGGAGTACAAAGCTATGAGCGACGCTAGTCAAGAGCTCGTCTCTTTGGACAAGGCGACGCGAGAAATCATTGGAAAAACATTATTTCCTGTAACGATATGGTGCGATAACCTGGCAGCCTGTAAAAACGTCCAAATGGACGGTTGCCAGAAAATAAACGATTTTGACGAAAATATTGCTAAAATCAATGAGAATTTGAGATTCAGAGAAATAAACGGATTCAGAAAAGAAATGTCTGAGCTCCACGGCGATTATGTGAAGTCTTTATCTAAGATAGGGAAGGTTAAGGTAAAATGGTTATGCTCAGAGGAAAACGTGGCAGACATATTTACAAAACCGTTGGACGCTGCTCGATTTAAATTTTAATATTATTTTTTTTTTAGTATTTTATCATAATTAAGCTTACAAGTTCTCAATTGAATTCATCGTGAAATAACTGTCTAATATTTTTTTTAGATCTCTAACCATGTCTTCAAACGAGCTCGAAAAGGTAACTCGTTAAAGTGCAATAAACATATGCAATAGACAGTTATTAATTTTAGAAAAGTATGTTGTAATTATTACTGCACTTCAAAATAAATAAAACTAATCACCAATAAATTTTTTAATGTTGTAGGCCAAAGAAAGAATTACAGTAGATTGAACACATATATTATGTTATTTGATATATTTTCACCAAACTTATGTAGACCGTATGAAAATTTTGAATTTTTTTTAAAGCTATCACCAGAAAAATATTTGTATGTCTTCATACTCCACAAAAAGAGAGGACAGAGTTTTTCATAACCTAAAAACATCAAATATGCACGTAAACATAAAATGATAAAAAATCTTACTTCATAATCTCAACATAAAAAATCATTTACCAGATATTATTTATAATTTTTCAACTTAAAACAAATTTAAGAAATTCGATTTCACAGAAAGCTTTGTTTATACACTTGTACAGACGTCGTTGAGATGAAACATTTCTTTTACAACAAAAAGCTCAAGCGATATTTGAGAAGCACAAACGATAACGCGACTTAATAATAAAAAACAATTACACAAAAAAAGCAAAATTTGTGAGCAAAAAACAAATGTGATTACTGTTGCCACAAAAAAGCCAAACAACAAAGTCAACAAAGTGACTTCGGCCGTAACCAAGCTTCGGTCACATGACGCAACTGAAGTTGGCTGCGAGTATAAAATAAAAAATTCAAAAAATTTATAGAAGAAAAGAAATAAAAAAAGTTTTTTATCCTCTTCAAAAAAGTGTAAATTTATTTATTTTTTTAAATTGAAAAAATAGTAAATAGTGTATTTCAGGTTGACCGATTTGTGAGGTTATTTATTTACATTTTTTAATTGTAAATGTGTTACGTTAAATCAAAATTCCTAAGTAAAATTATTATATATCTTTAAAAATCGTTTGAATTAAACTTTTTTCACTTAATTTTTAGTTTAAAATTAAATTTTTCAAGTCTACTAAACAAGTTTAATAGGTAAAGTATTAATTATTATCAAAAAACTGTAAAAATGTAAAATCGTAAAAAGCTCTTCAAAATCGACCGCGCCAAATTTTTCTAGGTTACAATAGGCTACTAAAAAAAATTTTTCTCGAAAATACTATGTTTAAGAAAGAAAACCTCGCCTACTAGAGTCTTCAAGACCTTTTCTTCGATTTTTAAAAGTTCAATGAAAATTGACTAAAAAAGGGTTAATTAAGCAAAAAAATCAACTTTCTGGGTATGAATAAAATTTTTAACGCCTTTTTTGATGTACTAAATGATAGAAAAGTTTATTACACTTATATTTGTCGGTTGCATCAGTCTGGATACGCAAAATATCAAATTTTTACACGTATCCATCAGATTGAATGAAAAAAAGGCGAAAATCGTGAAAATCCACCTAAAAATGGACGTTTGCGGTTTGAGGCGACAGAAAACTTTAAGGCTGTGCACCCAGACTCCGGGAACTTTCAAATTTAGTGTAAAACTAATGGTTTTTTGCTATTAGAAGTCGATTTTTGAAAATGTCCCAAAAACGACCCACCCTACTTTGAGGCTTTGTATTGATTACTTAAATTATTATATTAAAATTGACTTTCTTTTATATAAAACTCTGTGATTGTGATTTCATAAAACCCTCCTGCCCGAGATACTGGATCTGGATCTGATGATATTGGCGTTTTAATTTGCTTTGCCAAAATTCTAATCTTTGCTGATGATCTTAAACTATTTTATAAGATTGTAAATATTGCTGATTGTATTAATTTACAACATGATCTCGATTGTATTATTAACTGGTCTATTTCTAATAATATTGATCTCAACATTAATAAATGTGAATTTATCTCCTTCTATAGTTCTAAACTCAAAGTCAATTTTAATTACTTTATTAATGATATTATGTTAGAAAGAGTTGATACTATAAATGATCTAGGTGATACTTTTGATTGTAAGATGAAATTTGAAACTCATTTGAACTCTGTGGTATCTAAAGCTTCCAGAATGCTTAACTTTATTATTAGATCTTCCAGGGAATTTAAGAAGCCAGAGACTTTTTTATCACTGTATAGAGCTATTGTACTCCCTCATTTATTATATTGCTCCCAAATTTGGACTCCATACAGAGAATATCAAATATTCAAAATTGAGCGTTTTAATCATAAATTTTTAAGACATCTTTCTTTCAAGAGTGGAACACCTATGAGCTGTGTTGATTATAATTACGACAGAATAGCTAACTCGTTTAAAGTTCCTACTATTAAATCTCAACACTCTTATTATGATTTTTTATTTACTTTTAAATTTCTGAAAAAAATTGTTAATATAGATAAAATAACGAATTTACTCCCTTACCGAACTGTAAGATTTAATATTAGAAACCCTCGATTATTAATTGAACGCAATACCAAAAATGACTTCAAATTTTTTCAGTGATTAATAGATTAAGAAGATGTTGGAATTCATCCTCTGATAACCTAAAAAATTGTAATAGTTTAAGTCTTTTTAAGAGAGAATATAAATTACTTGTTTTTGCTTATAATTAAGTTTATTCACAACAATTTGTTAAAATTTGTAATATATTTTATGTAAAGAACATTACGCCCGTTGATGATGATTGAAATAAATAAATAAATAAATAAGAACTCTTTTAGAGGTTTTCTTGACTTTTGCAATAAAAAATCATTGCAGTTTGCACAAACATTCCACCTTGCACACACGCCCCAAGTTACCCTATACATATTCAAATTATTAGAGTACTCAGCAGCTAAGTCAGTCATTTAAAGGTTTTAATATGATTATCATAAGTTGTTTGGAGCAAATTCATTGCGTAACAATTTGACAGTTGAATAAGATTATATTACTGAAATAATACTGGAAAATGAAAATTCTTTATACGAAAACAAAGTTTAATATATCTATATATTTTTTCATTCCATAAAATTTGAAGTTAATTGATTTTTAAAAAAAGAGAACTTAAAAAGTAGCCGTGGAGGATGTTACAAAAAAGGGAACTTATTTTTGAAAAGCTTTGGTAGATTGAAATTTAGTCAAGATTTAGTTTCTTCACAGCATTGGAATTTTTACAGTTTGAGGTGAGACATGTTACTTTAAATATGCGGCAAGTTTCAATTTGGAATGATTTATGATTATGAAATTATTTAATTTTTCTTTATGGCAAACATTTCAAGCTAACGTGGGGGGACTTTACACAGTCAACTTTGAGCTAAAATTTAATGAAAATAAAGAAAAATCTTTAGAAAAATTCTGTTTACCACTATTTCTAAGTACATTTGACAAGATGGAATACTTTGAATCATTAAAAAAAAAATTAATATCTCATTTAATGAGTCTTTGATTCTTCTGACACAATGGTACCTTTTCTTAGAAACATTGTACAAAAATTTAACAAGTTTCATCAACTCAATATATTTAAAACGATTGCAGAAAAAATTTTTAGATGTGTTAGTTTTTTATTTATTAAAGAACCTAGGACCTACCGTCAGTAAATTTGTCTTCAAAAAAATTTTCAGCAACAGCAGAGCATAAAAATATGCACAAAAAAATGAGCTTTAACATTTTTTTAATACCGTTGTTAGCAAAATAATGAAAAAATCTAAATTGAATACCGCATGAACATTACTTAGTCGTAACTATATTTGGGGAGTGAGCCCGGACAGATGGAAAGAAAGGATTGGTTCGTGGGAAGTGACGAATCACGTTCCACCACGCTCAGGTAGTATAACAACTGTTTATTACAAGTTACAACCAGAGGTGTGTAGTGAAGTGAAGAGTGAACTAAAGTCGAAACGACTTCACTTCACTTGAGTTGGGAGTTGCGCATAGCGTGACGCTGTGCGCTGTATATATATATATATATAAGTAAAATGGACTTGAACAATTTTTTTCTTTGCTTAATATTTTGACATCTATAAAGTCATGGTGAACACCTGGTTCACTTGATAATAGCTTCGCTGTGGAGATGATTTTCCCAGGAAGTTTTGACCCAGGAAGGGTCAGGGTAGACTCCTGGTACCCTTGTTGATAGTTACGCTTTGAGGACGATTTCTCCAGGAAGTTTTGACTCGAGAAAGGTAGGGAAAGACACCCGGTGCCCTTGGTGATATTTACACCTTGAAGATGATTTTTCCCCAGGAAATTTTGACTCCGGAAGGGTCAGGGTGGACTCCTGGTGCCCTTGGTGATAGTTACGCTTTGAGGACGATTTCCCCAGGAAGTCTTGACTCGGAAGAGGCCAAAAAGGACACCCGGTGCCCTTGGTGATATTGACACCTTGAGGATGATAACCCCAGGAAGTTTTGACTCCTTAAGTGTCAGGGTGTACTCCTGGTGCATTTGGTGATACTTACACTTTGAGGACTGTTTTCCCCAGGGAGTTTTGACTAGGAAGGTGCCAGGATGGACACCCGGTGCAACTGGTATTAATAATGCCTTGGAGATGATATCCCCAGGAAATTTGGACTTCGGAGGGGTCAGGGCGGACACATGGTGCACCTAGTGATACTGACGCCTTGGAGATGATTTCCCAAGGAAGTTTTGACTTCGGAGGGTCAGGGTGAACACCTGGTGCACCTGGTGACTTACGCCTTGGAGATGATTTACCCAGGAAGTTTGGACTCCGGTGAGGCCAGGGTGGAAACTCAGTGGACCTGGCGATGCTTACGCCTTAGAGATCATTTCCCCAGGAAGTTTTGACTAAAAAAGGGCGAGGATGGACACCTGGTGCAACTAATATTAATTACGCCTTGGAGATGATTTCCCCAGGAAGTTTGGACTTCAGAGGGTCAGGGTGGACACTCGGTGCCACTTGTATTATTACGCCTTGGAGATCGTTTCCCCAGGAAGTTTTGACTCCAAAGGGGCCAGGGTGGACACCTGGTGCAACTTGTATTATTACGCTTTGGAGATGATTTCCCCAGGAAGTTTGGACTTCGGAGGGGTCGGAACGGACACCTTGTGCACCTGGTGATACTGAGTCAGTATCACCAGTATTACTGACACCTTGGAGATGATTTTCCCAGGAAGTTTGGACTCCGGAGGGTCAGGGCGAACACCTGGTGCACCTGGTGATACTTACGACTTGGAAATGATTTCCCCAGAAAGTTTAGACTCTGGAGAGGCCAGGGTGGACACCTGGTGCACCTCGTGATACTTGCGCCTTGGAGATGATTTCCCCAGGAAGTTTTGACTCCGGAGGAGTTAGGGTGGACATCTGGTGCACCAGGTTATACTTACGACTTCGAGATTATTTTCCCAGGAAATTTTGACTCCGTAAGGGTCTGGGAAAATACTTGGTGTGCCCTGTAATAACGACACTCTGAAGAAGCTATCCTAATCGTAAACTTGATGATGTGAACCCGCTGGGATCCAAACTTCCTGGGAAAATCATTTTCGAAGCATAAGTATCACCAGGTATTCCTGGTGTACACCCTGACCCACCCAGAGTCCTAACTTCTTGGGGAAATCATCTCCAAGTCGTAATGAATACCAATTGTACCAGATGTCCATCCTTGCCCTTTTGGTGTCTTAATTTCCTGGGAAAATCATCTCCAAGGCGCAAGTATCACGAGGTGCACCGAGTGTCCACCCTGGCCTCTCCGGAGTCCAAACTTCCTGGGGAAATCATCTCCAAGGCGCAAGTATCACGAGGTGCACCGAGTGTCCACCCTGGCCTCTCCGGAGTCCAAACTTCCTGGGGAAATCATCTCCAAGGCATCAGTATCACCAGGTGCACCAGGTGTCCACCCTGACCCTCCCGAAGTCCAAACTTCCTGGGGAAATCAACTCCTAGGCGTAATTAATATCAGTTGCACCAGGAGTCCACCCTGATTCTTCCGGAGTCAAATCGTCCAGGGGAAATCATCTTCAAGGTGTAAATATCATCAAGGGCACCAGGTGTCTTTCCTGACCTTCTCCGAGTCAAAACTTCCTGGAGAAATCGTTCTCAAAGCGTAACTTTCACTAAGGGTACCAGGAGTCCATCCTGACCCTTCCTGGGTCAAAACTTCCTGAGGAAATCATCTCCAGCCAAAGCGAAGCCAACATCAAATGAATTTATATATATAAACATACGTAAAGTGGACTTGAACAATTTTTTTCTTTGCTTAATATTTTGACATCTATAAAGTCAGGGTGAACACCTGGTTCACTTGATAATAGCTTCACTGTGGAGATGATTTTCCCAGGAAGGGTCAGGGTAGACTCCTGGTGCCCTTGTTGATAGTTACGCTTTGAGGACGATTTCTCCAGGAAGTTTTGACTCGAGAAAGGTAGGGAAAGACACCCGGTGCCCTTGGTGATATTTACACCTTGAAGATGATTTCCCCAGGAAATTTTGACTCCGGAAGGGTCAGGGTGGACTCCTGGTGCCCTTGGTGATAGTTACGCTTTGAGGACGATTTCCCCAGGAAGTCTTGACTCGGAAGAGGCCAAAAAGGACACCCGGTGCCCTTGGTGATATTGACACCTTGAGGATGATAACCCCAGGAAGTTTTGACTCCTTAAGTGTAAGGGTGTACTCCTGGTGCATTTGGTGATACTTACGCTTTGAGGACGATTTCCCCAGGGAGTTTTGACTAGGAAGGGGCCAGGATGGACACCTGGTGCAACTGGTATTAATTATGCCTTGGAGATGATATCCCCAGGAAGTTTGGACTTCGGAGGGGTCAGGGCGGACACCTGGTGCACCTAGTGATACTGACGCCTTGAAGATGATTTCCCAAGGAAGTTTTGACTTCGGTGGGTCAGGGTGAACACCTGGGGCACCTGGTGATACTTACGCCTTGGAGATGATTTACCCAGCAAGATTGGACTCCGGAGAGGCCAGGGTGGAAACTCAGTGGACCTGGTGATGCTTACGCCTTGGAGATCATTTCCCCAGGAAGTTTTGACTCCAAAAGGGCGAGGATGGACACCTAGTGCAACTGGTATTAATTACGCCTTGGAGATGATTTCCCCAGGAAGTTTGGACTTCGGAGGGTCAGGGTGGACACTCGGTGCACCTGCAGTACTAACACCTTGAAGATGATTTCCCCAAAAAGTTTTGACTCCAAAGGGGCCAGGTCGGACACCTGGTGCAACTTGTATTATTATGCCTTGGAGATGATTTTTCCAGGAAGTTTGGACTTCGGAAGGGTCAAGGCGAACACCTGGTGCACCTGGTGATACTTACGACTTGGAGATGATTTCCCCAGGAAGTTTGGACTCCGGAGAGGCCAGGGTGGGCACCTGGTGCACCTCGTGATACGTGCGCCTTGGAGATGATTTCCCCAGGAAGTTTCGACTCCAGAGGAGTCAGGGTGGAGATCTGGTGCACCGGGTTATACTTACGACTTGGAGATTATTTTCCCAGGAAATTTTGACTCCGTAAGGGTCTGGGAAAATACTTGGTGTGCCCGGTAATAACTACACTCTCAAGAAGCTATCCTAATAGTAAACTTGATCATGTGAACCCGCTGGGATCAAAACTTCCTGGGAAAATCATTTTCGAGGCGTAAGTATCACCAGGTGCTTCTGGTGTACACCCTGACCAACCCAGAGTCCTAACTTCTTGGGGAAATCATCTCCAAGGCGTAATTAATACCAATTGTACCAGATGTCCATCCTGGCCCTTTTGGAGTCTTAATTTCCTGGGAAAATCATCTCCAAGGCGCAAGTATCACGAGGTGCACCGAGTGTCCACCCTGGCCTCTCCGGAGTCCAAACTTCCTGGGGAAATCATCTCCAAGTCGTAAGTATCACCAGGTGCACCAGGTGTTCGCCTTGACCCTTCCGAAGTCCAAACCTCCTGGGGAAATCATCTCCAAGGCGTAAGTATCACCAGGTGCACCAGGTGTTCGCTCTGACCCTTCTGAAGTCCAAACTTCCTGGGGAAATCATCTCCAAGGCGTAATTAATACCAGTTGCTCTAGGTGTCCACCCTGGCGCCTTTGGAGTCAAAACTTTCCGGGTTAATCATCTCCAAAGCGTAAGTATCACCAGGTGCACCAGGTGTTCGCCCTGACCTTCCGAAGTCAAAACTTTCTGGGGAAATCATCTCCAAGGCGTAAGTATCACCAGATGCACCAGGTGTTCGCTCTGACCCTTCTGAAGTCCAAACTTCCTGGGGAAATCATCTCCAAGGCGTAATTAATACCAGTTGCTCTAGGTGTCCACCCTGGCGCCTTTGGAGTCAAAACTTTCCGGGTTAATCATCTCCAAGGCGTAAGTATTACCAGATGCACCAGGTGTTCGCCCTGACCCTCCGAAGTCGAAACTTTCTGGGGAAATCATCTTCAAGGCATCAGTATCACCAGGTGCACCAGGTGTCCGCCCTGACCCTTCCGAAGTCCAAACTTCCTGGGGAAATCAACTCCTAGGCGTAATTAATACCAGTTTCACCAGGAGTCCACCCTGATTCTTCCGGAGTCAAAACTTCCTGGGGAAATCATCTTCAAGGTGTAAATATCACCAAGGGCACCAGGTGTCTTTCCTGACCTTCTCCGAGTCAAAACTTCCTGGAGAAATCGTCCTCAAAGCGTTAATTTCACCAAGGGTACCAGGAGTCCATCCTGACCCTTCCTGGGTCAAAACTTCCTGAGGAAATCATCTCGAAAGCGAAGCCAACATCAAGTGAACCAGGTGTTCACCCTGACTTTATAGATGTCAAAATATTAAGCAAAGAAAAAAATTGTTCAAGTCCATTTTACGTATGTTTATATACACAGCGCACAGCGTCACGCTATGCGCAACTCCTAACTCAAGTGAAGTGAAGTCGTTTCGACTTTAGTTCACTCTTCACTTCACTACACACCTCTGGTTACAACCTTGCTTTGAGTATTTCGACCTAAGTAGAAAAACGTGTTGGGAATAACAAGGTATTTTTATTGTTCTTTTATTACTAACTTCACATCAAATGAGTTAATAAATTATATAGCTATGCTTACATTTACTATTCATAATTGGTTTTAATTATTGAACCTAATTTTCAGCTTTCCTAGGCGTTAATTGACCCTTCCCCCTTTTTTTCCTTGAATTTACTAATTTATTTTATTTTAAAGCCTATCACTTTTGATGTCAGCGCAGGGTTGGGTCGGAGGCCACTCTGGTATTGTACGAGTCTAGGACGTTTCGCCATAATGAGTGAAGTTGATTTTAGACGCTAGTCGGATAAACTAACTAAAAATAATTTGGAATAAGATTATTCATAATGAATATTCTTATATAAGCTGTAGGATAGTACTATTTTACCCTGAAAACGACTCCTCAGGATGCTTAAGTGTAACATCCCGGATCAGGATGGTCACCAGGTCCGACAATAACGTCTTGGGAGTAGCTCCAGGAAGTTTCGACCCAGTTGAAATCTTAGTAGACACCTGGTGCATGGGGTGGTACCCTTGGGGAAAACATTTTCGTGAATCTTTGAGAATTTTCGTGAATCTTTGTGAATTATTATGTGGGTTTGGAATTTTTCAACAAAGATTTGATTAATGTTTTCGGTTGCTTGTACTATAAAATAGTATATAGCACTGGCGCAGCTCATCTCCAGGGCTCTTAAAGTACCACTTGCGTTGGTTTGCAACGCAAGCGGTCCTTTCAATAAGCTCTGGTGACTGATCCAAGCCCTCGGCCCTAGCGAAAAAGAGGACGTCGTCAGCATATGCCAAGGCGAAAATGCCGCCTTCGTCCAGCAGTATCAGTAGGGTATCGGGTTATGTTGCAAAACCATAACTGAAAATCTCGCCGACAAAAAATCTCGCAGATAAAATTCTCGCCGACAATAAATCTCACCGACAAAAATCTCGCCGACAAAATTTTTTTTGGCTGAAAAAGAAATTCTCTGACGGTAAGACAGTTTTTAAATAAAATTTCTGTCAGATGGCAAAAAAACTAATTGGCTACCTCCCAAGCTCTAACCCCCAAAACCCTGGGCGCCCGAGTTCAACAAAAAAACTGATTGGCTACCCCCCAAGCTCTAACCCCCAAATGCCCTGGGCGCCCGGGTTCAACAAAAAAATTGATCGGCTACCCCTCCAACTCCAAGCCTCCAAAACCCTGGGCACAAGAATTCAACAAAATACTGATTGGCTCCATCCCAAGCTCTAACCCCCAAAACCCTCGGCGCCCGAGTTCAACAAAAAACTGATTGGCTACCCCCAAGCTCAAACCCCCAAATACCCTGGGCGCCCAGGTTTAACAAAATACTGATTGGCTACCCCCCAAGCTCCAACCCCCAAAACCCTGGGCGCCGAATTCAACAAAAAAACTGATTGACTAACCCCCAAGCTCTAACCCCCAAATACCCTGGGCTCCCGGGTTCAGCAAAAAAATTGATCGGCTACCCCCCAAGTTCCAAGCCACAAAAAACCATAAGCACCCGACTTCAACAAAATACTGATTGGCTACCCCCCAAGCTCTAACCCCTAAAACCCTGGGCGCCCGAGTTCAACAAAAAAACTGATTGGCTACCCCCCAAGCTCGAACACCCAAATACCCTGGGCGCCCGGGTTCACACAAAAAATTGATCGGCTACCCCCCTAGCTCCAAGCCACCAAAGCCCTGGGCACTCGAATACAACAAAATACTGATTGGCTACATCCCAAGCTCTAACCCACAAAACCCTGCGCGCCCGAGTTAAACAAAATACTGATTGGCTACCCCCCAAGCTTTAAGCCCCAAATACCCTGGGCGCCCGGGTTCAACAAAAGACTGATTGGCTACCCCCAAGCTTTAAGCCCCAAATACCCTGGGCGCCCGGGTTCAACAAAAGACCTTCAAACACGCTTCACTTGGGGAATAGCCAATCATGATTTTGTTGAACTTGGGCGCCCAGGGTTTTGGGGACTTCGAGCTTGGGGGGTAGCCAATCAGTATTTTGTTGAACTCGGGTGCCCAGGGTTTTGGTGGCTTAGAGATGGGGGGGGGGGGGTCGTAGCCGATCAATTTTTTCGTAGAACCCAGGCGCCTACAGTTTTGCGGGTCTAGAACTTGAGGGATATCTGATCAGTTTATTTATTGAACTCGGGTGCCCAGGGTATTTGGGGGTTTACAGCTTGGGAGTTGGACGATAAGTTTTTTTATTGAACTCGGGCGCCCAGGTTATTTGGGGGTCTAGAGCTCGAGGGATAGCTGATCACTTTATTTATTGAACTCGGGCGCTCAAGGTATTTGTGGGTTTACAGCTTGGGGGATAGCTGAACAGTTTATTTATTGAAGTCGGGCGCCCAGGGTATTTGGGGGCTTAAAGCTTGGGGGATAGCAGATCAGTTTTTTTTGTTTAACTCGGGCGCCCAGGGTGAGGTTTAGAGCTTGGGGGATAGCTGGTCAGTTTTTTTGTTGAACTCGGGCGCCCAGGGTTTTGGGGGTTAGAGCTTGGGGAGTAGCCAATCAGTATTTAGTTGAACTCGGGTGCCCAGGGTATTTGGGGGTTAGAGCTTGGGGGGTAGCCAATCAGTATTTTGTTTAACTCGGGCACGTAGGGTTTTGTGGGCTTAGTGCTTGGGAGGTAGCCAATTAGTTTTTTTGCCATCTGACAGAAATTTTATTTAAAAACTGTCTTACCGTCAGAGAATTTCTTTTTCAGCCAAAAAAAATTTTGTCGGCGAGATTTTTGTCGGTGAGATTTATTGTCGGCGAGAATTTTATCTGCGAGATTTTTTTCGGCGGGATTTTCAGTTATGGTTTTGCAACATACCCCATATAAACAATAGTCATAATTACTTCATTCAAATCCTAACTTTTCAATAAAAGCATTAAAACATTCGTACCAAGATCTAGAGCTTTCTCGCAAACCGTAAAGAGCTTTCAATAATCTACAAACTTTATTCTTACCAGTTTCATAACCTTTAGGTTCATAAATGTAAACTTCGGATTTTACGTTGCCATTTAAAAATGCTGTCTCAACGTCCATTTGTTTAACAAATAAATTATTCGCACAACTGTAACTTAGTAGAATTTTTAAAGTTTGCATTTTACCGACAGGTGAATAAACATTTTCTAAGTATTCTTTCTGTTGAAAACCTCTAACTACTAGTCTGGCTTTATAAGTATCATTATTTTTCTTTTTATCAATCCATTTAACATCAATTATTTTTTTATCCTTAGGTTTGTCAACAATTATCCTTGTTTTGTTTTTGTTTAAGCTTTCAATTTCGGAGTTCATTGCCTTTTGCCAATTTTTCGATTCATTGGAGTTTAGCGCCTCCTCGAATGTATTCGGTACATTCGCATTTACATAATTGACATAAACCTAATGTATTACAGGATTACCGTATCTTTGAATAGGACTTCTTTTTCTACTCGATCTTTAGGAATAGTCAAATTTTCATCAATCATTTCATCAATATTCTCAACATTATCACGATCGCTTGAAATATTTTCATCCAATTCATACTCATCATCATCATTATCTCTCTCAGAATCATCCTCGTTCTCTAACCTTAAATTAATACAATTTTCCTCATCAACATTTTCATTCTCGCTCATAATCATTCTTTTCATGCAAATTAATTCTTTCTCATTCTCGATTACTTTGACGTGTCTGGCATTAATTACTTTGTTATTTAACAAAACTCTATAGCTATCATCATTATAACCTTCTAAAATACCCACTTTAGCCTTATCATTCCATTTACCTTTCCTTAAAACTTCAGGGATTCTCACAAAAACTTTACTGCCATAAATCTTAAAATGTTTCACATTAGGTTTTTTGCCAAAAAATATTTCAAAAGGAGTTTTATTCTCCCGAGTATTAGCAATAGTACGATTTTTCAACTACGAGACTGTTTTCATAAATTCAGGCCAATACCTGTTATCAATTCCCGCTTCCCGGGCTAAACAACGACCGATATCCATTGCGAATCTGTTGTATCGTTCTGCTACACCGTTCAATTCGTGTACGTAGCTTGGTTATGGTGACAACTCAATGCCCTTATATTTAACAAAATTATAAATTTCGCGATTTAAATATTCTTTCCCGTTATCACAACGTAACTTCTTTACTCTTTTACTAAAAAGATTCTCGACTAAATTCACGTATTCTACGAAACAACCTGCTGCTTCATTTTTACTCTTAATGCAGTAAGTCCTCGTACACTTACTGTGTACGACTATCAGGACTGATTTGAAAACAAACAGTAAAATCAATCAATTGAAGAAAAAACCTGTTGGGTACTGTTATAGTGCTCGAACCAGCAATTGCGGACAACCCACGATGGTCTGTTGCTTAGCCGCTACACTTCTATAATCTGTTACTGTAGTCTGCTTCACGCCGACAATCTTCCTGAAATCGGAAAAGAGGTCCGTCCGCGGTAATAAATCATCCCTACACGATTTATCTCACCTTGGAGGGCGTGACTGCTCAATTATTTTGGTAGTGGGTGCGGGCTAGAGGATCGAGCGTAAGAACAACGGTTACTGAATAAAAATCTCTTTGGTTTTATTCTAACAATTTAATAAAAGAAAACAATTCCTAAAAAAGAAACTAATACAAAATTAATAAGTAACGCGATGATAAATATACCAGGGGTGTTAACAAACCCGACCTACCTGAACCGGACCTAAGTGGACCAAGTCCGATTGGTCCGTTTGGTAGGTCCGATAGGAATTTTGTTGACTGCTCGGTTGTGCTGTGAAATAAGAATAGTTTAATTAACTGTTTAATTAAGTTGATTGTTATTAAAATAACTTGGTGATACTGACGCCATGGAGATGATATCCCCAGGAAGTTTTGACTCCGGAGGGGCCACGGTGGGTACCTGGTGCACCTGGTGATACTGACGCCATGGGCATGATTTCCCCAGGAAGTTTCGACTCCGGAGGGGCGAGGGTGGGTACCTGGTGCACCTGGTGATACTGACTCCTTGGAGATGATTTCCCCAAGAAGTTTAGACTCCAGAGCGGCCAGGGTGGGTACCTGGTGCACTTGGTGATAGTTACACCTTGGAGATGATTTTCCCAAGAAATTATAACTCCGTGGAGGCTCCTAGGGAAATCATCTCCATAGCGTAAGTATCACCAGGTGCACCAGGTGTGCACTCTGGCCCCTCTGGAGTCAAAACCTCCTAGGAAAATCATCTCCATGGGGTCAGTATCACCAGGTGCACCAGGTATCCACTCTGGCCCCTCCAAAGTCAAAAGTTCCTGGGGAAATCATCTCTATGGCATCAGTATCACCAGGTGCACCAGGTATCCACTCTGGCCCCTCCGGAGTCAAAACTTCCTGAGGAAATCATCTCCATGGCGTCAGTATCACCAGGTGCATCAGGTATCCCACTCTGGCCCCTCCGAAGTCAAAAATTCCTGGGAAAATCATCTCTATGGCGTCAGTATCACCAGGTGCACCAGGTACCCACCCTGGCCCCTCCGGAGTCAAAAGTCCCTTAGGAAATCATCCCCAAGGCGTCAGTATCACCAGGTGCACCAGGTACCCACCCTGGCCCCTCCGGAGTCAAAACTTCCTGGGGATATCATCTTCATGGCTTCAGTATCACCAGGTGCACCAGGTACCCACCCTGGCCCCTCCGGAGTCAAAACTTCCTGAGGAAATCATCTCCAAGGCGTAAGTATCACCAGGGGCACCAGGTGTGCACCCTGGCCCCTCCGGAGTCAAAACTTCCTGGGGAAATCATCTCCAAGGCGTCAGTATCACCAGGTTATTTTAATATCAACTTAATTAAACAGTTAATTAAACTATTCTTACTTCACAGCACAACCGAGCAGTCAACAAAATTCCTATCGGACCTACCAAACGGACCAATCGGACCTGGTCTACTTAGGTCCGGTTCAGGTAGGTCGGGTTTGTTAAAACCCCTGAAATATACCCTCGAACGGCTGTGATCCAAAATCAATAACTCAACAAAGTATTGATTTTCTCCGGTTCGAGTTACGCGCGCACACCCACAAAACTATCCTTCCCATACAAGTTTACACCAGTATGTTAGACCGTGGTTTAAGCTTTACCTGCTCGAATTATGCAAAGGCCTTTATTTAAAGGCTAGAAAGTAACAAATCGCAGATTTACAGGCATAGTTCGATTCACATGGTTTTCCAAGAGTCACTGCTTATTTTTTCATCATTCAGCCCCAGTGTTGGTTTCGACTTATTTTTATGGGCACCCAGTGGCTATGTTCAAGTGTTGTGGGAGTATTTTGGCACCCTGCGGCTACCTTCAAGCCGTTTCACGCGCTGGTCCGTTAAAAGTAGGTCTGTTCGGATATTTATTTGTTGAAATACAATATTTTTCTAAGCAAAACCAGATTATTATGTTTCTATAATTGAAAGTTAATAAGATTATAGTTGTTTTTTTAATGCAAAAATAAAAATGAGATGCTTGATTTCATTTTAAAATAAATTGACATTATACTTACAATATCATTTAATAATTTTATTTTTTTAAATATATCATAATAATTTTTAAAATCAAAAATTAATAAAAAATGTTTAAATAACATGAAAATTGAATAAGACAATAATGATAAAGTTTGCAGGTATAAATATTTTACGTTCGTTTAACGTAAAAATAAAGTCATTACATTCAACACTGTGTAAAAAGAAAAGGTACAAAAAAAAAAAAAAAAAAAAAAAAACAGAATTGTGTCTTCATAGGTTCAAGAAAAATTTATTAACTAAACAAAAGTTATTCTTTGGCCATATCCCTTTATAAAAGAGAGCTATCGCCATCTTGCGTAAGATTTTTATTCGTGAGCTGATTGGTGAACAAGTTTTTAAAATATTCGAAAAGTGCATTTTGAGGTTACTCTTATTGTTTTTTCCTATGCGCGCTTGAAGCGCGCTCAGAAGAGCTAGTATACCATAGACTGATTATAAAATGTGAATAATAATTAATAAGCACTCGTTCTAAAATGATAGAACAAAAATATATATGGGTCATTCCAACATCTTTCAGCAAAACTGTGAGCACGAGGTCAACCGATTTTCCTAATTTTTTCGTATGTTAAAATATAACTATATTTAGGAGCTTTGCGAAAATTTAAACTTAAAATATGCCGTAGAACCCGAATGACAGCCATTTGAAATAAAAAAATAAGCCTTTTTGAGAGTTATTTTAAGCCTAAGTATTTTTTATCCTAACTTCAAATACTCGCCAAGAATAGAGTTTTTATCCGATTTTTATTGTTGACCTAACAAAATTTTTGTTTTTCAATAAGCTTTTTGAAAAATTTTTTGATCTTTTTAGAATAATTATTTTGATGCAAAATTCTTCATAGCTTCAAAAACAATGTCTCTTATTTCTGTTAAACTTTTTCGGTTATTTTAATACTGTTTCCTGCACATCATTTTCGTCATTTTTATCGTTTTTTAAAGAAAATTCAGACTTAAGAAGAAGGGAAAAAATATCTTTTAGCACTACTCGCTTGTCCAAAAACGCTTTTTAAAATTTTTTAGAAATGTTTATTGCTACCTATTCCGATAACTTTTGATTTAAAAGACTTATTTTTGAATAAACGCTGAAATAATCAAAAACATCCTCAAATATCATTACATATGGGTATAGAAAAAGTCGCGGAACCGGCCCTGATTAACTCGATAACAATGCATTTTTTGTATAGCGCATGAGTAGTATGTAAACGAGTGCGCACTCGTACCTTTTAGAAGGGCCCGGTGCACACTCGTACCTTTTAGAAGGGGCCGGTGTGCACTCGTACCTTTGGAAGGACGGTGCTCTCTCGTGATTTTGGGAACGGCCGCTCTCTCGTGATTTTTGGAACGCTCTCCCCCGCTGCGCACTCCTTGGACGCTCTCTTCCCCCCTGGCGACCACCGCTGTACGCTCCCCCCCGCAAAGCGCTCCTTGCTGGTGATTCCCAGCGTTTTTGAAAAAAAGGCTGCTCCCTCGTGATTTTGAAAACCCACCGCCCGAGCTCTTTTTACAACACCACTGTAAATCTTCCCCCCGCGCAGACGCCCCCTCCCTACCACCAGGCGCTCCTCGAACGCTCTTGCTTGTCCCCCGCCGCTGTACGCTCCCCACTGCTCACGAGCGGCTCTCCCTTTTATGACCCCTGCCGACTTTTCTGCTCGCTCTCTCTGTTTGACAACCATCGAGCGAGGACGCTCTCTCCTGCAACATCTAAAAAAATCTTTGAAGGACGAGAAAGTAGCTAGTTTTTTGTTTATTGAAAATTACAACCCTACCAGATTCCAATTCAGAAAGTCTCAAAGTTTACTTTACATCAATTGTGTCCTCGAGCAGTTTGAACATCTTGAATATTTGACTAAAAAAAAAACTTGGCTCTATAACCCTAGCATAAATAACTCGCAGCCTGCAGAGTGAAATATTCGACTCAATAAAAAAAAAAACTTGTGCGATACAGTCACCGTAACTCAATAACCCTAATAAATAACTCACGTTGGTAATACTTTGAGTCATGGAAACATGAAAAAAATTAAAGTGACATCGTCCTCCAATAAATTATAATAAATAACTCACAAACCATGGTGAGTGTTAAACGAGGAGCAAAAAACATCAGTCACATTGACCTTGTAGAGTTGAAAGTTTAATAAATAAATAACGAAATAGTCTTACTGAGAACAGGAGAACATGAGTTTAAAGGAGTTCTATTGCCTCTCCATCGCAGGTCAAGATCAGGGGAGTGGTAACGACCCCCCAATTGGAGAGTAAGGTCCAATTGAGAAAACTCATTTCAGGTCAAAATCGGGAGAGTGGTAATGACCGCCCCTCCCAATTGGAGGGTAAGGCCCATTGGTGAAAACTCAACGTTTGTCAAGATCGGAGGAGTGGTAACAACCCTCATTGGAGGGCAAGGTCTAATCCATGGTGTACAGTCTAACAAGTTCGATCCTCCCACGAAGGGATGATTCAGAGGTGGGTTAAAGGGTTTTTTTGCTTGGTAGGCACTATTTAAACGTCTTAGCCCTGCTGTTGAACCATTCTTGCTGTCGAACTAGTCTACTTCTAAACCGTTTCAGTGCTTTTCGAGTGTTTCAACCAGTCTGTTTGTGATTCTTGTCTAACTGTTGAAGTAAATTAGTTTTTTGTCTCAGACAACAGTTTTTCCTGTGTGAATTTTAGTGAAACAACTTTTTTCTTCTTCAATTTTTTTCTTAATTAAAAAAAAATGGCACGAGTAAAGCAGACCGCTCGCAAATCAACTGGTGGTAAGGCTCTTATGAAGCCTATGCCTAAACAAACTGCTAGAAAATCAACAGGTGGTAAAGCGCATGCGAAGCAGCTGGCGATGAATAAGAGTGCTCCTACTGATGGTGGAATAGTCAAAGAATATCGTACTAGTCTGAATTTTACTAATGAAATTCAAATAGTATACGAATTTATTGATTTGGTAGCTAACAACGATGAAACTAGTAAGTTTATAAAAATTTTTTAAAACATTAATTATAGATTGGCTTCGGTTATTACATATTTTTCCAATTATAATTTTTAGATTATGAAGTAAACGCTACAGAGCCGTTGTCGGAGACCTATAATGAGCCGTTGGATCTTACGACGTCCCCACGAGAGCCTGATATGCCTCAGATATTTAGTAAGTATTTACAATATTTTCGATTAAATTTTGAAATAAAAAATTTGAAATATACAATTTAAAAATTTATTTTCAGATCTGCAACGTTTTATATGTCCAGCTGGGGTACCTATAAGTGAGATCGTTAACGTGATGGAAATCGAGGAGGAATCTTCATCAGAATCCTCATCTTCAGCGGAGGATACGGAGACTATGGAGAGTGTATCTTCAGAGTCATCATCGGAGGATATAGATGTTGAAACCTCATCAGGTTTCTCGGATCTCACTTCTCCACCACCGTCCATCCCTGAAGGATACATGGAAGGTAAAATTAATCAACAGTATACTTAACTAATTTGAAAAATATAAATTGTAAAATAAATTAATATTCAATTTAATTTCTGTTTTAGGTGATTTTTTATTCAGCGAGGAAGAGAGACCACAGACACCACTCCAAGCATATATTGGAGATTACTTCTGCCAACAACAACAACAACAACAACAACAACAACAGCTAGAACAGCAAGAACAACCTGAACTTCAAGAAATGTATAAGTTTTTAAATCATGTGTTTGAAGAGATGTCGCGAGACATGAATGATGTGTTTGTTACTAGATTTATCAATATATTTAAAAATACAATTTTGCGTGAGTCTAATTGTTTAAAAAAAAATATAAGAGACTATATTACAGACTTAGTATTAGATTTAAAAGAACAATTATATTTAGAATTTCATACTTTAAGTAGTACATAGATTATTTTATTTATAATTACTATAAATTAATTATTATTGTTTATTTATTTAATGATTAAGTGACGCTAGAGCACTACAGACAGCAGGAAAGTATAAATATCCAAGAGTTAAGCAGGTGTGCAGGAGCGTTCCCTTTAGTATACCTGCGTAGCTCCTTAGTATACCTGCTTAGCTCCTTGGGGGTTATACTCTCCTGCTAGCTGTCTTCTCCAAGATCATTATTTGTGTGTCCAGGAGCCTTCACTTTGATATACCTGCGTAGCTCCTTGGGGGTTATACTCTCTTAGTATCTATGCTGCTGTGTTTTGACTTATTTTGTTTAATAAATATTTAATTTTTACTTTAAAAAACACTAATCTTATGATAATTAATTTTTGTATTATGAAATGAAGTAAGGAACATCAAAGAAAAAGAATCGTTTATAAATTTAATTAATCTTTTTATTTTTACATATCAATCTCATCCCCCTGTATTCTTGAATAGTAAAAACCAAATGATGGAAATTTATAATCAATAGTATCATATCCCTCGGGGGTTGCAAATGAAGTTGTCGGTTCTTCTTTATTTAATAAAAAATTTTTTAGTATACATGCTCGTCGGATTGCACAATTTTTAGCTTTATCATCTTTATGAAAATCACATAAATAATAGGAATTAAAATCGTTCTGTATTTTTTTAAAATTTGGCTGTTCAATTGCAACATCAATGATCTCTCTGAAAAATTATAATATTTATTTATAATAATTAAAAATCAGAATGATTAATAATAAATTTAAATAGAAACTTACTTATTCCAAAGTATATCCTGAAGATACTTCTTTTTTTGTGAACCATATACATAAACTCGAGTAGCATGTACTAAATTCGATTGTAATATTTTAATAATATCACCCGGTCGAGTATGGCCTGCATTCCAAGGTATATGATGATAATTTTTTTCTAGATATGTATTGACACGCTTTTCACATTTTAAAAGATTACACCAAAAAGATGAAGGCTTGAAAAGAGCAATTATAGGTACAGACAAACCACTCTGCACACCATATATTGCGAGCTCTTTAGGGATTAGTATATCTCTAGATCTACAAGAGAATTCCAAGTCCACAACGAACGCCATTTCGATAATGATTTTATAATGACACAACAACGACTAAGTTACATTTGATCGTCTCGTTAACCTTTATATCACCAACCCCCACCACACCAAAGTCATGTGATTCACTAAAGTTAGAGTGGGGGAAAACCATTGTTCCAAAACCGTTAGAAATATAACTTTCTATTTTGTAGCAAGTTGAAACTTGTAAAAAACTGGTTTTAACTTGCAAACAAAAGAAATTCTTGACAAGAAAACTGAGTGGGAGGGGGGGGGGGAACCATTGTTAACAGTTCCAAAAACCGTTAGAAATATAACTTTCTATTTTGTAGCAAGTTGAAACTTGTAAAAAAAAAAACTAGTTTCAATTTGCAAACAAAAGAAATTGTTGAAAAGAAAACTGTACCGACCTTGAGCTGTCTATTTTCACTTCCTGCTGAAAAAAAAATCCTTGAAAATAGTTTTTCTCTTTCAAATTCAAAATAGCTTTCTCTTTTTTGAGTCACATAACCATTGGGTATAAAAAACTGTTCCAACCTTGAGCTGTCGATTTTCACTTCCTGCTGAAAAAAATCCTTGAAAATAGTTTTTCTCTTTCAAATTCAAAAATAGCTTTCTCTTTTCTTGAGTCACGTGACCATTGGGTATAAGTACTGTGGGATGGCTCTTGAGAGCTCAGTAGAGTTTGAAAACGTACAGTGAATTGTAGTGTTCATCATAGTATTTAAAATGGCTTCATTTTTGTATTTTGGTTTGAACATAAAGATATTACAAAGTAATCTTAATAATCTGCAAGATGTTACAAGTATGGACTTACAGCATTGGATGAACATGTCTGTTGATATGACTAATACAATAAAAAATTTGCTTAACAATGGGAACTTGAATGTTCATCAAAAACAAAGATGCAACTCATATCTAATTCAATCAGTTAATATACAGGAGCGAATTAAATCTCTTCTTCAGAAAATTGGAGGTGCATTGGAAGACAATCATCCAAAAGAATCAATTCAGTGGAATGATTTACCTTCAATTTTTGAAAATCGAATTAGTTCTGTATTGGGAACTAACATGATACATAAAGATGTGAAATCATTTTTAGAAGATGCTAAAACCACTTTTATAGAAAAAATTAAAGTTGCCCTACAGAAGCAAGGCCCAATAAAAGTTAATGCTGAGGTTTCTTCTGAATATATGATTATTTAAAATAATATTGAAACTTTAGAAGTGAAAACGTTTAATAGTGCAAGTAGTCCTGTGTATATAACAACTAATGATTTAGCAGAATGGTATGATGAGAGGGTTGTACAACCATTACTTAATCAAATTGAAGAGTTTGAAGCTTGTGGATCAGGTTGGACTTTAAGACAAGTTCTAAGTGTCACTTACAATTTCAAGAAATATCAACCGATGCATGCAAGTTCTTTCATAGAGCTTCCAGCTTCTATAAAAAGAAAGAGAGCTTGTTTAAATGTTAGAAATGAGTTTGATAATGAATGTTTTAAATGGGCCATATTATCTTGTCTTCATCCTGTGAGGGTTAATGCAGAAAAAGTGAGTTCATATATTGATCATGAACATGAGCTAAATTTTAAAGGGATTGATTTCCCAGTTAGATTTGATCAGATAAAACAATTTGAGAAGCAGAATGACGTATCGGTAAATATTTTTATTCTTGAAAAAACCGATGATGTACTGGAAGTTGGTGCAGCTCATTTGACTGAATCATTTAAAAATAAGCATGTCAACCTACTCTGTATACAAGATTATTATTTTGACGAAAAGAAACCGAATAAAATAGAACATGATGAACCACCAAAATTTCATTATGTGTGGATACGTGACCTTTCAAAATTAGTTAGCAAGCAGCTAACGAACCACAAGGGTACACTCTACTTCTGCAATCGATGTCTTCACTACTCTTTAAAACCTACAAAATTACAGGAGCACATTCCAATTTGCATGCAACACAACAAATGTTTTGTAGAATTACCTAATGAAAATGATAACAAACTAAAATTTACAAACTACAAGAACCAAGAGAAAGCGTCAATCGTTATTTATGCTGATGTAGAATGTAAAATAAAAAGCTCGGACGAATCAAACCCTGATGCTCCAGACGAACACATACCTTACAGTATAGGTTATTACTTAAAAAATAGTTTTGATGATACAAAATCACATTATGCTAGTTATCGTCAAAACGAGGAAGGTGAAAAAACTCCCTCTGAATGGTTTGTAGAGGAGCTCAGAAGAGTGGGTGAAGAGTATCAAGCGCTGTACGACAAACCCAAACCCATGGTACTGACCGCAAAGGATTGGCAAAACTTCGGCTCCGCCAAGAAGTGTTGGATCTGTCAGCATGGCTTCACCCCCTCCAACCCCACCAAGGTAAGTCACGCCTAAAAAAAAAAAAAAAAAAAAAAAAAAAAACTTTACAGGAAAGTATAGAGGCGCGGCCCACAATTCGTGCAATTTACAGTACAACAAGGCAAAACATATCAGTGTCATTTTCCACAACCTAACTGGATATGATGCGCACCTGATTATAAAAGATCTTTATTCTGATGACATCATTAAAGGGGATCTAGAGATGTTAGCTGAAAACAAAGAACGCTACATTTCCTTTACCAAAAAAATTGAGGGTAGTGTCATAGAATTCAGATTCATCGATTCATTCAGATTTATGGCATCTTCATTAGAAAAGTTAGCAAGTTATCTGCCAGAGAAGCCTATTACCACCAAAGTTAATCGTGATTTTAAATTAACTGATGAACAAATAAAGTTATTAACGATCAAAGGTCAATTGCCATATGAATACATTGATTCTTTGGATAAGTTAAAAGAAACACAATTACCTGAACAAAAAGCTTTCTACAGTAAATTGACCGGGTGTCATATCTCCAACGAAGATTATGCTCATGCTAATCAAGTTTGGAAACAGTTGAATATCAAAAATCTTGGTGAATATTCAGATGTTTACATGCGTACTGATATAGCCTTATTAGCAGACATTTTTGAAAACTTTCGATCAACTTGCTTAGAAGCATATTCATTGGACCCAGCACATTACTACACAACGCCAGGTAATTTGAATTTTTTCATGTTTCTTATAATTTAATTTAATTTTTTTACTGAATTAATCTATTCATTTTATTCAGGTTTTTCATTTGACGCCATGTTAAAACAAACAAAAGTAGAACTAGAGCTAATAACAGACATGGAAATGCTTCTTTTCGTAGAAAGAGGCATTAGAGGTGGGATCAATCAATGCTCCCATCGATACGCTGAAGCCAACAATAAGTATATGAATAAAGGATACGATCCTGAAAAAGAAGAAAAGTACTTAATTTATTTAGATGCTAATAATCTCTATGGGTAAATAAATAAACAATTGTTTAAACAAAAAATTATTTATAAGAAAAAATTTTGAAAAAAATTTTAACTTGAAAAAATTTTTTTAGATGGGCTATGACACAGTTCTTACCATTTGGTGGGCTCCAGTGGGTTCAAGACACTAGTAATCCTGACTTTTACAATGTACCAGATGACAGTCCAATAGGTTACTTTCTAGAGGTAGATATTGAATATGATCAATCGCTCCATGAAGAGCATCAAGACTTACCGTTTTGTCCTGAGAATAAGCCACCACCAAACTCTAAACAAAAGAAATTGCTTACAACCTTGGATAATAAAGAGCGATATATAATTCACTATAGAGCTTTACTTCAAGCTCAAGAACATGGTTTGAAAGTAAAAAAAATCCATAGAGCTCTTCAATTTAATCAGTCTGCGTGGTTAAAAAAATATGTAGACTTTAACACAGAAAAAAGAGCAAAGGCTAAAAATGAGTTTGAAAAGAATCTATTCAAATTGTTAGTTAATGCAATTTATGGAAAAACGATGGAGAACCAACGTAAATATAAAAAAGTACGACCAATAAATAAATGGCCTGGAAGGGCTGGAGCTGAAGCATGCATTGCAAGTCCTAATTTCCATAGCATATCACGAGTAAATGATGATATGGCTATTGTTCAGATGAAACCAGCTAGAATCGTTATAAAAAAACCTATTTACATAGGTCTGGCTACCTTAGATATCTCAAAAACTTTGATGTATGACTTTCATTACTCAAAAATGAAGAAATGGGTTGGATCTAAGTCCTTATCGCTTTGTTATATGGACACGGACAGCTTTATATATGAGATACGGGGCGTAGACATTTATAAAATTATGAAGGAGCACTCGGAATTCTTTGATACATCGGCATATAAGAAAGGTAACCAATTCGGTATTGAACCTAAAAATGGTAAAGTCCTTGCAAAATTTAAAGACGAATGCAATTCTGAAATCCTCACTCACTTTGTGGGCTTGAGATCAAAATTATACAGTCTTTTAATACAAAATAATGATCCTGTATTAAAGGCTAAGGGTGTTAAGTCATCAGCACTTAGAGAAATCAAGTTCGAGCATTATAAAGAGTGTCTTTTCAACAAATCAATCATAAAAGTTGAACAGCGAACCATCAGATCAAGACAACACAACATTCATACAGAAAAACAAATAAAAGTTGGTTTGAGTCCATATGACAACAAGCGATACTTGCTGGCGGATGAATGCATTCAGATTCCCTGGATAAAAAATACAACTGACATTCTTGCTTGGGGGGACTACAGAATACCTATCATTGAAGAATTTTTAGAAAACCTGAAAAAAAAAATGACGAGAAACTTCGAGAAAGCGAGAATAATCTGGAAGAAAGGAATTTTCTAGAAGATACAAGAAATAAACACTTCCTAGAAAATGATGTGAACAAAGAGAATCTTCTAGAAGAAACCAGCGTGACAGAAAAAAGACTTTCACAAGATGACGCAACTTTTGGCAATAGTTACATCACTCAATGCAACTTTCTAGGAAATGAAACAATGGATTGCGATGGTTGGGATGATGCAATGGGCGCCATAGCAGACGATTTCGATGGTTTATATAAGGGGTGCAGTCGAAGACGAGAGCTCACTTGCTGCTCAAAATTTTCAGACGACGGACCTCCACAGAAAAAGACTAGACTCAATTTTGAACGAATCGAGTGATCCTAATAAGGTAAGCATCAATACTAAAAAATTCCAACCTTAAAATTAACTTCTTATATATATATTAACATTTATTTTTATTTTGTTTTATAGATACAAAAATGGATTTCACTAAGATGAATGCTATGGCAAAAACCCAATATCTCCCAAAGAAGAGGTTGACCGATCTTGTCAATGGAGAATTCTATAAAATAACTAAAATATATCAATGCAACACCAAGTTCGGAGCTAGCATTGTCGTTATAATCAACAAAGAGTTCCAAGTGTTTCTACCTGAACGTTTAAGCACATTCTTCACTAAAAATCCTGATCAGCTTGAGTTTTTGAAAGAAGAAGTAGAAAAGGATCAGTTGTTTATTAAATACTTAGGAAACCGACAACTTGAGTTTTGTAATAAGCAGTGATATGTAAAATTTGTGTGAGATCTTGTAAAAATGAAGCAAGTGACATTTAATGATTGTATTAGTGTTAAGATTATGTATGTGTATGATTATGCTAGTCGTAAAGCAAGAATGGGTCCTTGGATTCAAGCTGCTTGCGACAGAGAACGTTTTAATTTAAGAATTCAAAGGACCAGTGTTATACTAAATCCAATAATTTTTAAAATGCGAATTAAGTGTATGGAATATGTAATAGGACCTATTCTAAATAAAAGAAAATCATAACAAAATTATTTGTCTTTTTATTTATTTCTTTATTTTATAAATTTACCATATCATATAAAAGTTACAACATTTTTTACAGAATATTTTATTCAAATTATAAACTATTTTTATCTACCCAACTATTGTGAGAATTGTCAAAACCAAGCCACTTAACATAAACTTTATCATGCTGACTTATTTCGATAATCAAGCGTTTGACACAACAAAGTCACGAAATGTGACATTAAAATACTATAAAAATGTTTAGGTTTTCTACCACAGGGGTACGTCTGTATTAATAAAATTTCTGTACTTCAACATAACTGTTTTTATTTTTAAAATCCTTACTTTGATTCAATCAATATTAAATTAAAATAACAAGTATCAATTACTTTATATTTTTTATAAAATTAATTTTTTCTTAAAAAACTTCCAAGTACTATATTAAAGCTGATCAAAGTCACTTTTCTAAAAAACTAACTTTATTAACTTCTAACTATTTCATCAATGACATTTACGAAATCATGACTGTTTCATGAAACACATTCATAAAATCATGACTCATTCATGAATGACATCTATGAATTCATGATTCAGATCCATGAAATCATGAGTGTTTCATGAACTATAACTATGAGATCATGAATTGCATTCATGAAATCACGACTTTTTCATAAATTACAACTTAGAAATCATGAATTGCATCCATGAAATCATAAATTACAACTATGAAATCATGAATTGCACTCATGAAATCATGACTGTTTCATGAAGTACAACTATGAAATCATGAATTGCATCCATGAAATCATAAATTACAACTATGAAATCATGAATTGCATTCATGAAATCATGACTGTTTCATGAACTACAACTATGAAATCATGAATTGCATCCATGAAATCATAAATTACAACTATGAAATCATGAATTGCATTCATGAAATCATGACTGTTTCATAAATTACAACTATGAAATCATGAATTGCATTCATGAAATCATGACTGTTTCATGAACAACAACTATGAAATCATGAATTGCATCCATGAAATCATGACTGTTTCATGAAGTACAACTATGAAATCATGAATTGCATTCATGAAATCATGACTGTTTCATGAACTACAAATATGAAATCATGAATTGCATCCATGAAATCATAAATTACAACTATGAAATCATGAATTGCACTCATGAAATCATGACTGTTTCATGAACTACAACTATGAAATCATGAATTGCATCCATGAAATCATAAATTACAACTATGAAATCATGAATTGCATTCATGAAATCATAAATTACAACTATGAAATCATGAATTGCATTCATGAAATCATGACTGTTTCATGAACAACAACTATGAAATCATGAATTGCATCCATGAAATCATAAATTACAACTATGAAATCATGAATTGCATTCATGAAATCATGACTGTTTCATGAACAACAACTATGAAATCATAAATTACAACTATGAAATCATGAATTGCACTCATGAAATCATGACTGTTTCATGAAGTACAACTATGAAATCATGAATTGCATTCATGAAATCATGACTGTTTCATGAACTACAACTATGTAATCATGAATTGCATCCATGAAATCATAAATTACAACTATGAAACCATGAATTGCACTCATGAAATCATGACTGTTTCATGAACTACAACTATGAAATCATGAATTGCATCCATGAAATCATAAATTACAACTATGAAATCATGAATTGCATTCATGAAATCATGACTGTTTCATGAAGTACAACTATGAAATCATGAATTGCATCCATGAAATCATAAATTACAGCTATGAAATCATGAATTGCATTCATGAAATCATGACTGTTTCATGAACAACAACTATGAAATCATAAATTACAACTATGAAATCATGAATTGCACTCATGAAATCATGACTGTTTCATGAAGTACAACTATGAAATCATGAATTGCATCCATGAAATCATAAATTACAACTATGAAATCATGAATTGCACTCATGAAATCATGACTGTTTCATGAACTACAACTATGAAATCATGAATTGCATCCATGAAATCATAAATTACAACTAGGAAATCATGAATTGCATCCATGAAATCATGAAATTATGAGTGTTCATAAATTTTGCTATAAGCCTCCGTGGCGTTATTGGCTTGCACGCTAACCGAAAGGTTGGTGGTTCAAGCCCACCCGGAGCCACTTTTTTTTCCAGCGCTGCAGCAGGGTGCGTTCGGCAGCAGCGACATCGCGGGCAAAGGTTGGTGGTTCAGGCACACCCGGAGGCGTCAGCGCCACAACAGGGTGCGTTCGCAAGCAAGGAGCGCGCAGCTGCATGGCTGGAGGACACAGCGCAGGAAGAGCGTTCAAGGAGCGCGTAGCGGGGGAGGGTACAGCAGCGAAAGAGAGCGTCCATGGAGCGCGTAGCGGAGGAGCGTACAGCAGCGGGAGAAAGCGTCCAAGGAGCGCGTAGCGGGGGAGCGTACAGCAGTGAAAGAGAGCGTCCATGGAGCGCGTAGCGGAGGAGCGTACAGCAGCGGGAGAAAGCGTCCAAGGAGCGCGTAGCGGGGGAGCGTACAGCAGCAGGAGAAAGCGTCCAAGGCGCGCGTAGCCGAGGAAGCGTACAGCAGCGGGAGAGAGCGTCTATAGAGTGCGTAGCGGGAGAGCGTACAGCAGTGGTAGAAAGCGTCCAAGGAGCGCGTAGCGGGGGAGGGGGGTACAGCGGTGGTCGCCAGCAAGGAGTGCGCAACAGTGGGGGAAGAGAGCGTCCAAGGAGTGCGCAGCGGGGGAGAGCGTTCCAAAAATCACGAGAGAGCGGCCGTTCCCAAAATCACGAGAGAGCACCGTCCTTCCAAAGGTACGAGTGCACACCGGCCCCTTCTAAAAGGTACGAGTGTGCACCGGGCCCTTCTAAAAGGTACGAGTGCGCACTCGTTTACATACTACTCGCATGTAATGTACAAGTTTTCTGAAATACAATTTACGATTTGGTGGGCCCTATGAAAAAGGGTCCTCATTTGAAAAAAAAAAAACGAAGTTTGGGTCCAAAGGGCCCAAGATAAGGGGCTCGGACCCTTTTTCATAGCACCCACTAAATCGTAAATTGTATTTCAGGAAACTTGTACATTACATACGCTATACAAAAAATGCATTGTTACATCAATTTAAATATTAGCCAAAATGCGTTTTTTTGAATTTTTTTAAAAACTCTACATAGCTGTAACTTTGACAATTTTGAAGATTTTTAATCGCTTTAAGAAAAGAATTGAAGGTCTTGAACATACAAATCGATTGCCATCAACCCAAAAAAAATATATAAAGGTTTTAAAAAAATATATAACCTCATTAAATGGCAGCTGTTTGAATATGTCTAAAAATCGTCAAAATCGAAAATTTTATCAATTTCACCGTTTGTAACCGCAAAAGGCTTATTTTTTTATTTCAAATGGCTGTCATTCGGGTTCTACGGCATATTTTAAGTTTAAATTTTTGCAAAGCTCCTAAATATAGTTATATTTTAACATACGAAAAAATTAGGAAAATCGGTTGACCTCGTGCTCACGGTTTTGCTGAAAGATGTTGGAATGACCCATATATATTTTTGTTCTATCATTTTAGAACGAGTGTTTATTTTTTTATTTTATTTTATTTTATTTTCAATTTCCGAGCATAGAGCTGTGCTCTGCCATGCTCGTAGGAGTTTTACAAAAGTTAACAGTATATAATATCAATATAAATGTAAATACAAAGGAATTAACATTATTACAGATTTATAATATAGAATTAACGTAACAGTAATATTTAGCATAAAGTAACAAGTAATAAAGGTCCATCTCATGTTCCTTCCCTTAAGGGGCAATAAATGTTCATGCGATTTGTAGACACTTGAGTTCATATTCTGGCTGGTGATCCACTAGAACCTCTCGGTGATTGTAACATAGCAGGGGTGTAAAAGTGTTAGTTCAATAATAAGGTGTGTGTGTGGTTCCCATGCCCAGCGGGGGATAATTAGCAGCGAGTGAGATGAGAGAGTAAATTTTTAGCCAACTAGAGTAAACAGGTTTGATGATTCAAGCGAGGTGTGATAGCTGCGGCAATTTTCCTGCGAGGGGGGTGGGAACAAGTGTAAACCCAGTGATGTGAGAGCGTACAATCCACTCGTCACATTCACGACGTAACAAGAGTCTTTTGAAAGCTGTCTTGAAGGAGTCGATGTCGTGGCTGCTAGTAAATAGCAGGGCATGACAGTTCAGTTCGCCTGTGGAGTAGTAGATGAACGAACGCTCATATGTCCTGGTGTTTCGTGAGGGGTACAGCAAGGGCGGTCGTGGACGACGTTTGGAGCGCCAGAGGGCTACTTCCCCTGGATCCAGCGTGAATTTCTCAAAAAGATAGGCTGGTTGTCTGACCATAAGAACGGTTGCAGCCAGGGTAATTGTCAGGTACGTTCTCCGTGATGCGGCTGACAGCCAACCTAGGGCTAACCTGTAGGGGGTGACGGGTGCATTCCGAGGAATCCCTCCATAAGCGAGTCTGACGCAAGTGTTGTGCAGGACGTGCAATCTGTCAACATCGGTCTGCCTCAACGATGTCAGCAGGGGGGCGCCGTAGTCGAGAAGAGAAAGAACTAGGGATTCTACAAGTTTGACACGCGTGTCGCGAGACAGAGCCTTGTAAAACCGGCGAAGCGTGTAGAGCGAGTAGTGAACTTTCCTCGAGTATATGTTTATTTGCTTGCTCCAGTTCAGGGTGTTCTCGAGGTGTATGCCCAGGAGCTTGATCGAGGTTGAGTAGGGAACTACGACTCCATCAAGTTCAAGCTGGGGTAGCTCATGAAGTTGGAGCTTGCTTATGTAGGAGTGGTCGCCGACGATCATGACTCTTGTCTTCCCTGCATTCAACCTCAAATCGTTATCACGCGCCCATGTTGAAACGGCATGCGCCTCCCTGAATAGTTGACTGAGCATAAGATTGAGCTTCTCGATGGTCGCACTCAGGTGAATTTCGGTGTCATCAGCGAAGATATCATAAAGGGCCAGTAGAAGGCATGAGGGTAGATCGTTTATGAAAACCGAAAAAAGTATGGGGCCAACGGAGCTTCCCTGTGGGACACCGGAGAGTATGTCAAGCCATTCCGTGTAGGAGCCATCGAGCTTGCGAACAGTTTGCTTTCTGCCCTTGAGGTAGCTTGAAAGCCAGCAGATGACCCTGTCTGCGCAGCCCATTTTCCTGAGTTTGCGAAGGAGTTTTACATGTGATATTGTATCAAAAGCCTTGCTAAAGTCAAATGAAATGACAGCTGTGAGTTGGCCCTTGTCCATCGAGTTTCTGACGTCCTCCAGCAGGCGTAACAGAGTGGTATGTGTAGAGTGGTGTTTCCTATACGCGGATTGGTACTCGTTTAACAGGTCGTTTGCAGAGAGAAACTGTAACAGCTGGGCGTGCATCACGCGTTCAAGGAGCATAGAAAATTGTGGAAGTTGGGCAATAGGTCGAGTATCCGAAAGCGATTGTGGATTGTTGTTTTTCGCCAGTGGAGTTATGGATGCCAGTTTCCAGTTTGTAGGGAAGATGCCATGTTCTAACGACGTGTTCATTATGCTCGTAAGCTGTGGAAGTAGTGGTTTGAGCGCCATCTTGAGCATAGTGGATGACACGCCATCGTAGCCCATTCCTTTCGAGTCAGATTTGAAGAGGGAGACAAGGGTTTCCTGCGTGACTGGATGAAAGTCGAAGATGGGTTTGCCTGACTCAAGTGGAATTGCAAGGGTCTCGAGTATGTCAGTATTTGTGAGGGGTGAGGCGGATTGGGTGACTAAAGCGTAGTAAGAATTAAGGGTGTCAGCAGAAAACTTGGTCAATGGTGATGGGTCGTCTGGCGCCATCACGCCGGCTTTGCGTATAGCCTTCCATTTGGCTGCCTGCGTTTTCTGTGCTTCTATGTCCCGCAGAATGTAGGAGTCCTTGGCTGTCTTGATTTTGAGGGTGAGGGAGTTCCGAAATTTGCGGAAGGTATCCCATGCAGACTGTGAGTTGGATCTGGAGGCTCTCTGGTGCAGTCTGTCCTGTTCCCTCCTCATCAGTCCTAGATCATGTGACATCCAGGGGAGAAGTTTCTTGCTGAGCTTGATGAGTTTGAGGGGTGCCAGTGTATCGAAGGCGCCAATGGTGGCCTCTGTAATAAGCGTTATTTTGCTATCGAGTTCTTCGAGTGCTAGCTCGTGATTCGCGGGGTTGAAGGATTTGAAAGAGATCGGGTGGTAAAGATTTTCCCGGTGGTTTGCAGAGAGAGGTGGAAGCAGCTGTATGATGCTTGAGCTAATCAAACTATGCAGCTCATCTATGTTTACGTTTTTCAGCTTCCTGGCGGTGAAAAATTTGATGGGGGGAGGGGGTGTGGCTATTTTGTAGTTGAGAGAGATAAGGCTATGACCGTGAATGAAACTGAGTTTGCGGGATTTGAAGTTTGCACAAAGGTTTAGGTTTCGCGTGATAAACAAGTCAAGGCAGGAGGAGTAAGGCCCGTCTGCACGGTTCAAGTAAAAAGTGGGCGCTTTGCTAACTAGGGTCAGAAGGAGGGCATGAATTTGCTGCTCTAGCGCTCCAGCTGTAACTGTGCTTTTGGCCATGTCCTCGTTGAAATCACCCGTGAGTATCACATGCTCATAGAGGGGGAGGAATGGGGCTAGAGCATTGAAGAATGTCAATGAGTTGTTTGCGCGGGGGGGTTTGTATACTACACAGAAAAGAAGTGGGGTTGACTGAACTTTGATCTCGGTTATAATGTATTCAGCAGCGTAGCATGTTACATTCAATGATGTTTCGAGAGTTTTTATCTGGAAATGATCGCGTACGTAAATACCTACTCCTCCTCCTTCTGACAAAGTACGGTTGTGAACTATAAGTGTGTAGCCGGGGATGAAAAAGGGATGAAGGGGTGTGTTGTTTGTGAGAAATGACTCAGAAAAGCTTGCGATGTCGTAGTCGTTTTCGATAATGGTGGCGGCGAGTTGATCGAAATGTGGTGAAAGACGGTCTACATTTATGAATGCTAGCTGAAGTGGTGCGCAGGGTAGCTTCTTGCTTGCATCAGTGGGATCGCGGGGGGGGGGGGGTGGAAGCGAAGAAATGGCTGGCTGTCGCGAAGGATGATGTCTCTGCAAACCGGGAAGACCTCAAGATTCTATGTTTGGATCCTGACCTGTGGGTGAAGCCGAGTTAGAGGTCAGGTGGCCTGAGTTCCGAGTTAAGTTGGAGGTTGGGTCGTCATGAGGTTTAGTTTTGGCTGTCACGGAGGTTTCGAAAATCTGCAGGTCACGCTCAGATAGAATGGTGAACCATTTTGCACGCTTGTTTTCGCGCACCTGAAAATAGGTGCCGGACTGTTTGCGAACTCCAGATTCAATCCCATGCAGGGAGCAGAAGTCGCGTGCTCTACACCAAAGTGTGTACATGTTGGGTGTCATGATCGCATTCATATATATCTTGGATGTGGAGCTACCACCAAAGATTTTCCCTACGGTTGCGTCCAGAAGCTTAGGTTTCGCCTTCATCACGTGATCTCTGGTGCCACCAGCGCCAAAGTTTGCGACGAGTGTGAAGGGGGCCTTAGGTTTTCTGTAGTGGAAAACGCGCGTGTCTATGATTGAAGTGACTGTCCCTTCCCTCCCTATGTGGCGAAGAATCTTGGCGATAACATCAACACGGTCGGCATGCGTGTCGCTTTCGGGGGCTGGCACATTCACGAACATCACCTCGCAGGGGTCCTCTTCCACCAGGTGGCTTCTAACAGACGCTAGGTCACTGGCAATGTTTTCCACCTTGCTACCGAGAGCCGCTGTTTTTTCGGCGCTCTGTGAGCTAGCGTGATACGTGACAGCTGCAGTTATGCGAAGAAGCTGCTTCAAGCTTTCGCTGTGCACTTCGCTCGCCAAGAATTCATCAATGAGCTCCTTGGGATCAGCGTCCTGCATGGTGTCTGGCTTGAGGGCGGCCGAGTGTAAATCAGATATCCCGGGGGGTCCGACTGGCGCCTGAGTAGCGGCTTTCTGCGCGACGGGCTGGTTAGCAGGCGGTGAGTCCGCCAGGCGCTTTCTGGAGCCGGCAGAGAGAGAACTCGCGCCTGCAGGAGCAGTCGAGCAAGGGGGCGTGGTCAGCTGGCTGGGTTTGCCCGAGAGTTGTGGCTGTGACTGAGCCGATGGTAAGTGTAGTCTGGCGGGCTTTATTTTCCTGCGCGAGTCTTTCTCTGCCTGAGTGCAGAGTTCGCATACATAGGGTAGCAAGAGTATGGGTCTGTTTACGCAAATTTTATGCAAAAGGGAACCACACATTGAACATAACACGGTGTTTGACTCACCCCTGTCGATGACCTGCAGGCAGATGGTGCAGCTCGAGTGTGCAATTTTCCTTTCCGGTGAACTGGATATTGACATTACCGACTGTGCTGCCTTCTGCAAGGAGACCCCTTTGTTATGATGCGCGTCTTTGTAAGTGTGATGGCGTTTTCGCGCCACGGGTAGCCTGTGCTGCCAACTTGACGAACAAAGATTCTTTCAGACGCTGACGGTGAAAACTAACCTCACAAGCGGGGTTGCACAATTCACAAGGCAAGTTTATAGACCACCTCACTTGACACTGCACTTTGCGAGGTCCAAAACAATCTGTACACTCTGCGCTGGGCAGTGATATCACAATGTGTTTTAAAAAAATATCTCTTTCCGAAGGAAAACACTGTGTTTTCACGGAGCGATTTTGCGACTACTGTACACGGCTGCAGGCGCACCAACTATTAATTATTATTCACATTTTATAATCAGTCTATGGTATATATGGCCAAAGAATAACTTTTGTTTAGTTAATAAATTTTTCTTGAACCTATGAAGACACAATTCTGTTTTTTTTTTTTTTTTTTTTGTACCTTTTCTTTTTACACAGTGTTGAATGCAATGACTTTATTTTTACGTTAAACAAACGTAAAATATTTATACCTGCGCAAACTTTATCATTATTGTCTTATTCAATTTTCATGTTATTTAAACATTTTTTATTAATTTTTGATTTTAAATATTATTATGATATATTTAAAAAAATAAAATTATTAAATGATATTGTAAGTATAATGTCAATTTATTTTAAAATGAAATCAAGCATCATTTTTATTTTTTAATTAAAAAAACAACTAATCTTATTAACTTTCAATTATAGAAACATAATAATCTGGTTTTGCTTGGAAAAATATTGTATTTCAACAAATAAATATCCGAACAGACCTACTTTTAACGGACCAGCGCGTGAAACGGCCTGAAGGTAGCCGCAGGGTGCCAAAATACTCCCACAACACTTGAACATAGCCACTGGGTGCCCATAAAAAATAAGTCGAAACCAACACTGTGTTCAGCCCGTAAAGTGCTAAACAATATGATTGGCCCACGTATGCTGCGTGGGAAGTTTTGATTGGTCTTAAGTTGCGTATTGTATTTCAAAGTGCATTGCAGTGTTGTACAAGTTACCAAAAATATTTTACCAAAATTTAATCAAATTTACATCTTAGTTTTGAAAAAATATTATCATCAATCCAAGATATTTAATTGAGTTAGTTATAAGTCACTTCAATTGGTTTTTGCTTGAACAATTTTTTTTATTGTAAAGCATTTTATTAATGCTAAAATATCCAGCCATTGATCCGTGATGTTGGAAAAATTTATTTTATTTACTGGCTTAACTCTTCTATTAGCTGGTATTTTTTTCGTTTTTTTATGAAAATTTTAATTTAAATAGATTAAAAACTGTTTGCACTAAAAATTTGTTTTTTTCTTCAGGACTTACATCAGCAGAATTTATAGAACAAAATTCAGGCACTGTTGAGAAAGACTCTGGAGCCAGTAGAGAGGCTAGTCGGACAGGTTGGTAATATATAAGTTTATTGGAATCTAGGATGTTATGTACAATTTTTGTTTGTTTGCAGATGATCAAATTATTACTAACCATGAAGAAGCCATTAAAGCAGAAGGATTAAGTCCAGCTCAGTTAAAAGAAATGAAAATTCAAGCAGAGAGTTTTACATTTCAAACAGAAGTTAATCGAATGATGAAGTTAATTATTAATTCACTTTATCGCAATAAAGAAATATTTCTTCGGGAATTAATTTCTAATGCTTCTGATGCCTTGGACAAAATTCGAGTGCTTTCACTTACGAATAGAAATATTCTTAGCACTAATTCAGAATTATTAATAAAAATTAAAACAGATAAAGCTAATAAAGTCTTAAGTATCACTGATACCGGCATTGGAATGACAAAACAAGATCTTATTAATAATCTTGGTACAATTGCTAAATCAGGTACAGCTGAATTTTTAGGTAAATTGCAAGATTCAGATGCAAATAATGCTCAAGAAATGAATGATATGATTGGGCAGTTTGGAGTTGGATTTTATTCTGCATTTCTTGTAGCTAACAAAGTTACCGTTATTACTAAGCATAATGATGATAAACAGTATGTATGGGAATCTGATAGTTCGAACTTTAGTATAGTTGAAGATCCTCGAGGTGACACACTTAAGAGAGGAACAACAATTAGGTAATAAACATTTTTAAGCATTCTTAATTATAAGAGTGAGACTATTTGCCCTCAAATATGTACATTCTTGCTTATGAGAATGTACATTTTAGCTAAACAAATTTGTACATACTAGTTTAATTTTTATAATTTTTTACTTATAAAACTGAAAACATACATTTGAAAAATTTCAGTATCGTACATGCTAGAATTTTCTAAACTTAAGTTCTTAGCACATGCTAAATTTTTATAATTTTTAACTTATAAAACTGGAAACGTACATTCTAATAAATATGTCCTGTGCAAAACCCAAGTTATTCTAAATAAAGTTTAAAATATACATTTTGGGATGCAGGTTAAAAAAAAAAAAATGTGTGTTTTTGAAAAAAAAAGGCAAGTAAATTTATCAGTAATTTATTAACAATCTAACTACTAATTACAAACTAACTACAATTTTTTTTTACAAATTTAAAGGGAAAGACTAACTGAAAAAATGTACATGATTTTTAATAAATAATAAAATGTACCCTCTAGCAGATGCACATTTCAGCGTTCAATATGACTATTCAGGTGCCTATGTCCAGACAAAATTTTTTTGCCAAAAAAATCTTGTTCTTTTTTTGCAAATAATTACTACAAATATTATATTATAATCCAATAACCCTTCCAGGTTTTATGGTACGTAAACACTAGTGTCTTCCTCAAATTAAAAAATCCATCCCAAATAAGCCTGCTTTACCTGGATTCTAGTTTTGTCTTGAATCTAATAACCTATCCCAAATAATACCTGGATACTTGCTTTGAATTTAACAACTCAATGATAGTTCAATTTGAGGTAGTCCTAAATGCCCAGTGATCAGTTGAATGCTTAAATTAACAGAATAATAGTTAAATAGGTACATGAATCATTTAAATGTGAACAGAATTCATTTCAAGCCAAAAAAAGGATTTTTAAAGAACTTTTTTATATATTTTGTAGAATATAAGTTATTTGAAAAAAAAAAATTCTTATTTGCACGGAAAAAATAAAACTAATGCAAAGTTGTACCATTTCAAATCAAAAAACTCATCCCAAAGTTCCCATCCCAAGGAAAGAGCTTATATAGCATCTTGGTAAACTAGGAGTATTATTTTGGATGGGTTATTGGATTCAAGACGATAGCTAGAATTTGGGTAAAGCTAGAGGGGTTTATTCGTTGGTTTCAAGGTAAAATCTGGTACCCGAGTAAAGCTAAGAAGGTTATGAAATTCAAGAGAAAAGCTTAAATCTAGATTAAGCTAAAAGAGTTTATTTGTTGGCTTCAAGCTAAAAGCTAGTAACTGGGTAAGAGGTAAAAGGCTTATTTGAGATGAGTTGTTAAATTCAAAACAAAAGATAGTATCCAGGTAGAGCAAGGAGGATTATTTGATATAAGTCACTGGGTCCAAAAGAAAAATTTGCATTCATTAGATGATTATTGGATTATAATATATTCAAATTAAATTAAAAAAAGTAACTTGAAAAAAATTAATCAAATGTAGTAAGTGCTTGGTTCTTAATGTACGTTTGGAAGATTTTCTGTATGATAAAATTGTGTACGATTATTTTAAATGAAGTATGTTGTCAACTTTAATAATAAATACAGATTTTGCATAGAACATACTTTTTAAAATGTACATTTGGAATATTTTAGCATGTATGTATCTGAAATTTTCCTCAGGTACGATTCCAGTTTTACAAGGAAAAAATTATAAAAATTAAGCTAGTATGTTTTGTTTAGCTAAAACACACGTTCTGATAAGCTAGAATGTATATATTTGGAGGCAAATAGCAGGACTCGTCCCGAAATATGAACATTCTATCTTATGATATCTATCTAAATGTGACTATTCAAGTGCCTTTATCCAGAAAAAATTTTTTTGCCTAAAAAAATCTAATTCTTTTTTTGCAAATAATTACTACAATATTGTATTCTAATCCAATAACCCTTCCAGGTTTATGGCACAAAGACTCTTAACTTTACCTGGATTCTAGTTTTGTCTTGAATCTAGTAACAAATAATATTTGGATACTAGCTTTGAATTTAACTAATCGTTGGTATAGTTCAATTTAAGGTAGTCCTAAACGCGAATGTGAAAAGAATTCATTTCAGCTAAAGAAAATATTTTTAAAGAATTTTTTCATCTATTTTTGTTGAAGATAAGTTATTTGAGAAAAAAAATTCATATTTGCACGGAAAAAAATGAAGTCGATGCAGAGTCGTTCCATTTGGTGATGCTCCATCGCTCGACTTAGCGATGCGAGCACCGCAAACTTTGCGATGGCTTGCAGACGGGCGACCGCGTGGTTGTTGATAGAATAGCAATAGCAATAGTAAATAGCAATAGCACGTGGACAGAATATAAGAAAAATTCAGAGCATTAAAATTTCATAATTTAATAATTGTCATTTCAAGTACATATTTTTCATAATATATTTTGAAATTAAATTTTAGTTGTAGGTTTTTAGATACAATAAATTATCCTTATTTGCGCTTTGATCTCTTATTTTCTTCAACAGTAGTATAGTTTTTAATATTTACTCTTCATGATTTAAATTTATAACCTTGATATTAATATTATTTAATATTATTATTATTATTATTATATTATTGTAACCAGCGTCTGCTTGTGACTACTCCATGCTATAGTGTCCCCAAAGGATTTGATCAAATAACCCTCAGTTGATTTTGACCCCTCGCAATCCAATAAACTTGAATCGGTGTAAGCGATTAAGTCATCAGATTTACTTCGGTATATAACAGTGAATTCATAGTGGACGGTGTACAAATATATTAAGCGTAATATTTATGAGTATCAACGTACAGCTTATTGGCCTGAAATAAATTCATGACGTTTTGAAAATTCGTAAAAGTAATGAATCGAAACTAGAAATCATATGCGAATCTTTTGCTCAAACTTTCGATTTTAAAAAATAATTTTAAAATGAATGAGGAGTAAAATGTTAATAGTAGAATTTAAAAAATTTTTTTTGATATACACCGTAAAGTCTTAAAAAAGTTTCATTAAATTTCTTCAAGTATTTTATGCATTATAATTTTTAGACATTACAAACAAATTCTTAAAATTAGCTCAGCCATAGAGTTACTTGAAGTTTGATGTACAAAAAATTAAAATAGAGTAAAAAAAAATGATGTTTTAGTAAGGAATCCAGGTACTCATAGCGAAGTTTTTAAATAAAAATTTGATGCCGTAAGTCTGAAAAGCGTGAAAATATAACCCTGAATATCGATTATTAAATTTTTTTACTCCTGCGCCATCTGATAGTAGAAGTTGGAACCCGATAACCCAATAACCCAATAACCCAATGAATTGAGTTATTTAAATTTGCCAAGCTCGGAATTTGCCAAGCTTGGAATTTGCCAAGCTCGGAATATGTCGAGCTAAGCTCCAAGCTGAGCTATTCCAGGCTCCGAGCTATCAAGCTAAGCTCCGAGCTGAGCTATGCCAGGCTCCGAGCTATCGAGCTGAGCTATGCCAGGCTCCAAGCTACCGAGCTAAGCTCCAAGCTCCCACGCTAGGTTCCGAGCTCCTAAGCTAGGCTCCAAGCTTTGACGCCGGGCTCTGAGCCACCTTAGCATGGACACTCTGGAAGCCCAGGATGGTCCTCTATCCTCGGTGAGAATATTCGGAACTTTTTAGCCCCTTTTAAGGGTTTGATTTGTTAGAAAAAGAGCATCAGAACACCAGGAGAACATATCGCATCAGTAGTAAGCAACCAATCGGTAAGGCTTACAACCTGTAACCTTTTGTTTTAGCTGTTCTCCTGATCGGATCTATTTTTTAAAGCCGAAGCTTTCTTTCAAACACTAATGCTATACTTATTAATTGATTTTTTCATTCATAATTTTACTCAATTTAGAGTTTGGTTAGCGTTTAGCAGTCCCAAGAGTGCATAAACACGAGGTGGTGATACTAGTGCGCTTTGCATAAAAAGTATGAAATCTACCGTATGCATATAACCAAAGTAATCAGAAGTTACAATTATTAGTAACTTTATTTAAAGTTGTTTAATTTGTTATATTAGAAAAAAGAAATTATCAGTTTTTTGAACTAACTAAACAACTTATTTCAAAGCATTTCTTCCACGCCAAATTTAGTAATACTTTTGATCGTACTCATATTCGAGCCTTTTTTTTCTATAGACGAGTTTTTAATACGCTGAGTTGAAAAAAAAAAAAAAAAAAAAAAAAATCAGAAACAAGAGAAAAAAATGATGATTAAATTTTAAATAGTAAGAACCGATCTTTTGATATTTTTCCATGATGCATTCCTAGTAAGTGATTAACGTCGCAGCCGTTCCTATGGAGACACGGTGGCTTCGCTACCACGCCTTTCAACTATACCTATATGTTTATTCGACATGCTTCAGCTCTGTATAAAGCGCGTCGGAGTTTCGGCTCCACGTTGCGGCGTTCATGAAAGATACAACCAAACAACCACTACAAACCAAACAATCTCGTAATTTAATTTGGATTTTTTTTTATCACAGTATTATTTATTGAACGTGAAAAAATGACACTAACGAAAAAAAATTATTTAAACGTTTCAATGAATTTTTTTTTACCAGAAAGAGCGGTTGAAAAAAGTGTAAGATTTTTTTCGGTTTTCTCCTATTATAATAAGGCCCAGTGTTAAAAAAAAAAAATTTAACGAATTTTTTCTCAAAAATAAGCATTGCAACCTTATGATGGGTCGAATATAAATGTTGTAGCTTTTTGTTTAAGTAATCACCTGGAATTTTTTGAGCAAATCAAACGGTTGAATCAAAATTGCGTAAGCTTCCTCAAAGGCGCTTTGCTTTCACAGCAGAGAGTGAAAATCACTCACCATAAAAGCGCTACCGCGCTTTAGGATTGAAACGTGAACAAAATCAACTCTTTTATCATCATTTTTATTATTACCACAAACACTGACAAAAGAAAGCACTTCAAAATCTACGAAGAAAAATTCGAGTAAAACACCATGATCCTTCTTTTGAAAACTTATTAAGTTAGAAAAAATTAAAATAAAAAGTCACTTCTCCTATTAAAATAAAAAGTGATTAGCATTTTAAGAGTAAAAACTAGCCGTAGATGGATCAGTAGGTTAAGGCACACGTCTTAGTCGGTTGAAACATTGTCATGGAATATAGGAAATTTGATAAAAAACTCACACTCTTCAAAAAACATGAAGAATTCCAGTTTAATAACTGTATTTTTTTCACTAAATTTTGAAGAACTTTCGAATAAATAGATATTTTTTCATGCTATTGGTGTTATTTGTTTCTCAAAATTATAATAATCTGTATAAGATAGGGTGAAAAGTTTCACGCGGTTTGAAAAAATGAAAAATTTCGAGACTAAAAATGTATTACTTTTACTAAATTTTAAATAACTATTGATTTTTTTTGAAACTCACCGCCGTCTGATGAAGACACAGTGTGTCGAAACGGCCGTAACAAAATTAAAAACTTAATTTAATTTATTTAATAAAGTGAAGATTTCTCAACTCTATATATACGAGTTTGAATTTTATTTACCATTCCAATAAACTATTGATTAAATAAATTTTTTTCATGCGGTTTGCGATATTTTACTCATTGTTGTCTCAGAATCAAAATAGGATATAAAATTTGTTTGAAAAAAATTTACAGAGCTCTGTATCTCAAAATATCTCAAAAGTTTTATTTTCAAAACTTCTTTTTTTACTAAATTTTTAATAAATTTTGAGCAAAACAAAATTTTTATTAATGGTTTAGGTTTTTTTTTTTCTTTTTGTCTTAAAACTTAAAAAGGCTATACAAAGATTGGGCAAAAGGTTTCACATGGTTGAAAAACCTCCAAAAATCAAAATCACGAGAGTCACTGTTACTTTTTTTGAATTCAAATATCCAGACAGATAAATTTTCAGAAAGATTTTAGTAAAAGGAATTCAAGAAGTAAAAAAAATTCTGATCCACGATCCACGCTCGCTATCGCTCGCTATCTTACGCCTCGAGTATCAACAACTCTCGATGCAAATGTACAACTTCGGACACAATTTGAGTATCATATTTTATTCAACAAGATAATGTAGTTTGGTACTTTGATAAAAATGCGGCTGTTAATGTACCCTATTACTCAACGCTGCGGTGAAAAGAAAAAGTATCACTTTTACCGCGTATTTTACACGTCAAAAAGTACCGATTACATGGTCGAGTTGAATAATGTATATTTATATCAATATCTATATATCGTGGTGTCGCTTTTGAGTCGGAGTTTTGGGTCGGTTTTTTCTGTCGTTTTTTACGGGTTCATTCCTCACATATAAAGCTTCGCTTCAATTGTATCTTTTCTAATCAGCGAGAACGAAAATTATTAAATGTAACTGATAAAATTCTAATATTTATATCTGAAATTACATGTAGACACTAGACATGTAATAGATCAAGGAATATGAAAATCGAGATTTCCGCAAAAACGACCTAACCCAGGGTTAGGTCGTTGTTGCATCCAACGCCTCCCTTTCAAGTTTTTAGCCCTTTTTTCATTTTTCTTCCTTACTTTAAAAAAAAAAGTTGAACAAATAACAGAGCTATTTAGTTTTTCTCGGTGTCTCAAGTTGCCCTGATTGTTATGCTGCACCAGTGCAGTAATAAGAAATAAAAAAATTTTTAATAACTCACGAAAAGTATGAATGCTTTTCAAGCAATTTACAATATTTTTTTTTATTTTAGAAGCAGAGCCGATCTAAGAGGAATTGTTATTTGTTAAAATTTTCATGAAAATAAAAAAATAAATAAAAAAATTCATGTAAAATATATTTTGAATTTTTTAGAGGTATCTTTAAGGTTGTATTTAATTGATCATTTTCCCAAGCTGAATTTCAAACAATAGAAATGCCGCCAAATTTGACATTTGGCGGAAAGGTGCACCCCTCCGCCATAATTTTACCCACATGTGGGTAAAATTATTTCGATAATTTTTCGGTTATTTCCAATTAGTCGCATGGCAACTCGAATTTTTAGGCTCGTTCAATTCAACTTTTGGGCTAGACCTGCGTCACTGCGGTGTATACCTATATATACCTATGGATACTCATATCTTGGACTCTATATGTAAACATTTGTAACCTCTGTAATTCAAACAATCGAAAATAATTGAATGTCAGTTGTTCCGCAAAAATGTAAAATACTGCATCATTTCTATGAGCTAAAATTCAGTTGGGGAAAATAATCCAGCCGAACAACCCTCGTAATTCAAAATTATAGAAAATTTTCCTCCAGTTTTTTGCCCAGCAACTTGCGGGGCAAGTTTGACAAAAAATCACTCGCGCTTCGTGTTCGTGATTTTTAACATGCCAAACTTGCCCTCCCTCGTTGCTGTGCAACAAAACTCAGTCGGAAAATTATCGACAATTTTGAAGCACTAGGGGTATTACGACTGATCATTTAACTTAATTTAACTGAACTAGCTCTTCTGAGCGCGCTTCAAGCGCGCATAGGAAAAAACAATAAGAGTAACCTTAAAATGTACTTTTCAAATATTTTAAAAACTTCTTCACCAATCAGCTCACGAATAAAAATCTTACGCAAGATGGCGATAGCTCTCTTTTATAAAGGGAATATGTTCTGAAGATTTTGTCAGAACTTAAAAACGTAGATCAGAATTTTTTTTACTTCTTGAATTCCTTTTACTAAAATCTTTCTGAAAATTTATCTGTCTGAATATTTGAATTCAAAAAAAGTAACCGTGACTCGCCGTATGATTACTTGTTAAACTGTATTTCATCATTTCTCTTTTTCAGTTTATTTCAGTGCTCTGAAAAATGAGCTGAGTTACTAACTAATGATATAGCCTTTTCACCAAGTTTTGCGCAAATCGTTATTTTTATTTGAGTATCGTGGTAGGATTGAATAAAAAAACTACAGTGTTAAATTTTGATTTTTAGAGGTTTTTCAACCATGTGAAACCTTTTGCCCAATCTTTGTATAGCCTTTTTAAGTTTTAAGACAAGAAGAAAAAAAAACCTAAACCATTAATAAAAATTTTCTTTTGCTCAAAATTTATTAAAAATTTAGTAAAAAAAGAAGTTTTGAAAATAAAACTTTTGAGATATTTTGAGATACAGAGCTCTGTAAATTTTTTTTAAACAAATTTTATATCCTATTTTGATTCTGAGACAACCATGAGTGAAATATCGCAAACCGCATGAAAAAAATTTATTTAATCAATAGTTATTTAAAATTTAGTAAAAGTAATACATTTTTAGTCTCGAAATTTTTCATTTTTTCAAACCGCGTGAAACTTTACATTTTATAGTGCTGCAATTCAAAAGTGGACTCGGGAATACAACCCTCGAAGGCCCGTTGTCCTTGATGCCAGCGACTATAATCTCCTGTCACAGTCGGCTCCGTGCCGACAAACTTCCTGAAATAGGGAAAAATACCGTCCGCGTTTATAAATCCCTACACGATTTATTAAAACGGGGAGGGCGCGACAGCTCGTTATTTCGGTAGGTGGGCGCGGGCTATGGGATTGAGTACGAGGAACACCGGTTTAGAAATAAGTAGTTTCGCACATGTTAATTTTCAATATTTAATAAAAAAAGAAATTAACTTAAAAACTAATACAATATTACTAATTAACACGGTAACGAATTATCAATTGCTCGCGACCGAGCATTTAAACTGATAACAAACAAAATAGTCGATGTTCTCTAAATCAAACTGCGCGCGCTCACAATAACCTGCTGCTATCGGCAGCTTACGCGCGCGTGAGAAAAACAAAGATTATTACAATAACAGTGTACTAAATACACTCACACGCGTTCATACTCACTCACACCGATACAATGAACTTACAGAATCGCTAAGGTGCACCTCATACCAAGCCGTCAGGCTAAACAAAATGCCAGGCTACGATGCCTACCAGCCGCAATAGATGCCACACTCGAGTCGCCGTACAGCCGTCGTGAAGCGGTCCAGGAGTTGACGTGAAATGACAACTTCACGAATAAACACCACATTCTCACACTACGGCTCTACAACAACGCGCGACGCGAATGACGATAATTGCTTCGATTCCCGTTCACGAGTAGCTTCTTCAAGATCTGCCGTAAATCGATCTCCAGATCTTCGCGCGTCTGCCGGACGTCGGTTTAGCTCCCCGTCGTCCTCGGCTTCCAAAAGCCGGCTGACTCGCCTTGACAAAAGAATGCTTCTCGGGTGATGACAATCGATCCCGCACCTTCTGTCACTTACAACACTCTCTTCGACGGCGTGTTACTCCCGAAAAGTACAATCATACGTCGAACCGAGACGAGTTGAATTTCATGTACGTCTTCACGCACGGACACGAAAATTACGAGTGGCTTCCCGATTCCCGCTCTACCACCTCAGAGGTCCGCTCTGAGCTGCGTTCGACAGTCACGTGACTCGCGCCAAATCCTAAATCGTTACCGACGATTTAATTACGATCACTGACTGTCACACACCCTATCTTATACAGATTATTATAATTTTGAGAAACAAATAACACCAATAGCATGAAAAAATATCTATTTATTCGAAAGTTCTTCAAAATTTAGTGAAAATAATACAGTTATTAAACTTGAATTTTTCATGTTTTTTGCAGAGTGTGAGTTTTTTATCAAATTTCCTATATTCCATGACAATGTTTCAATCGACTAAGACGTGTGCCTTAACCTACTGATCCATCTACGGCTAGTTTTTACTCTTAAAATGCTAATCACTTTTTATTTTAATAGGAGAAGTGACTGTTTATTTTAATTTTTTCTAACTTAACCCATTAGGTCCCAAGAGTTATGAATTTTTTTTTGTACCTTGAGCTTATAAATCAAAGCGAAAAAGTTGAAAAATAATTTAAAAAACACCCTACTCCCCTATTTTCGGATATGCCCTACACGATGGCATTGTTTAAAATACTCAAAAATAACATTTTAATTTGTTAATAAACAAATTTAAAAAAAAAATGAAAATTTTTACGTCATTTTTTTTTTTCAAGCTGGTGAACAATGCCAAAAAAATTATTTTTGCCCTCAAAAAGTTGACCACGGGTGTTCACATTAGTTGAACTTTACGTGCATATTTGATTTTTTTGGTTTCGATTTTTTTAAACAAAATGGCGGACTAAAAACTTCAACGCCAATAATTGTACGGCAGCGCATGGTTGAATAAATACCGAAAAATTACTTTTTATAAAAAATGACTGTGGTTACTAAGATTTTTATGGTCGCTGATTATGAATCTGAGATCAGAATATCAAAATTGTAAGAATTGGGCCCAATACCATAGGACCCAATACTCAAAGTTAAGATTTTATAAAAACAAAAAATATCATCATATTTTACGTAGAATTTCAAGATCAAAGTATACGTGGTCGTTTTTCGAAAAAAATCGTCATTTTCGAGTAAAAAATCAAAAAAAGTTCAAAGTATTGGATTTACTTCCAGAGATCCACAACAGCTTGTCCCCGTGTGCCTGTAACGAATTGAACACAACTTTTGAGATGGCAAAAATATATTTACGAGGTTTTTGGGTTGCTGATAGTGTATCTGAGGTAAAAACATGAAAATCCTAAATATAGAGCCCAATACCGTAGGACCCAATAGTAAAAATTGAGATATCATAAAAATAAAAAATGAGATAAAAAATCTGTGCAGAGATCCTGCATTCTAATCATTTCACGTGAGTTACGTCGTATAAAAAGATCGACGAAATAAAAAACAAAGGGTAAAAAAATTTTTTTTAAACCACGTGGTGCTGCATGTCCTTGAGTCCCTTTATTTGGAATTTTCATGTTATTACCTCAGATACCCTATTAGCTACCCAAAATATATTTTTGCCATCTCAAAAGTTGTGTTCAATTTGTTACAGGCACAAGAGGACGAGCTGTTGTGGATCTATGAAAGTAAATCCAATACTTTGAACTTTTTTTGATTTTTTACTCGAAAATGACGATTTTCTTCGAAAAACGACCACGTATACTTTGATCTTGAAATTCTACGTAAAATATGATGATATTTTTTGTTTTTATAAAATCTTAACTTTGAGTATTGGGTCCTATGGTATTGGGCCCAATTCTTACAATTTTGATATTCTGATCTCAGATTCATAATCAGCGACCATAAAAATCTTAGGAACCACAGTCATTTTTTATGAAAAGTAATTTTTCGGTATTTATTCAACCATGCGCTGCCGTACAATTATTGGCGTTGAAGTTTTTAGTCCGCCATTTTGTTTAAAAAAATCGAAACCAAAAAAATCAAATATGCACGAAAAGTTCAACTAATGTGAACACCCGTGGTCAACTTTTTGAGGGCAAAAATAATTTTTTTGGCATTGTTCACCCGCTTGAAAAAAAAAAAATGACGTAAAAATTTTCATTTTTTTTTTTAAATTTGTTTATTAACAAATTAAAATGTTATTTTTGAGTATTTTAAACAATGCCATCGTGTAGGGCATATCCGAAAATAGGGGGGTAGGGTATTTTTTAAATTATTTTTCAACTTTTTCGCTTTGATTTATAAGCTCAAAGTACAAAAAAAAATTCATAACTCTTGGGACCTAATGGGTTAATAAGTTTTCAAAAGAAGGATTTTTCTTCGTAGATTTTGAAGTGCTTTTTTTTGACAGTGTTTGTGGTAATACTAAAAAATGATGATAAAAGAGTTGATTTTGTTCACGTTTCAATCCTAAAGCGCGGTAGCGCTTTTATGGTGAGTGATTTTCACTCTCTGCTGTGAAAGCAAAGCGCCTTTGAGGAAGCTTACGCCATTTTGATTCAACCGTTTGATTTGCTCAAAAAATTCCAGGTGATTCCTTAAACAAAAAGCTACAACATTTATATTCGACCCATCATAAGGTTGCAATGCTTATTTTTGAGAAAAAATTCGTTAAATTTTTTTTTTTTTTTAACACTGGGCCTTTAATAAGGCCTTATTATAATAGAAGAAAACCGAAAAAAATCTTACACTTTTTTCAACCGCTCTTTCTGGTAAAAAAAAATTCATTAAAACGTTTTAATAATTTTTTTTCGTTAGTGTCATTTTTTCACGCTCAATAAATAATACTGTGATAAAAAAAAAATCCAAATTTAATTACGAGATTGTTTGGTTTGTACTGGTTGTTTGGTTGTATCTTGCATGAACGCCGCAACGTGGAGCCGAAACTCCGACGCACTTTATACAGAGCTGAAGCCAGAGTTACTAGACCACGCTGAAAAATCGTGGCAACGCTGTAGCAGCGAGCGGCGGTGGCTCCGTCTCTCTCTCTCCTCCACGCGTGAGCCCTTTCCTCACTCTTCCAGCATGCGTAGCTTGACGTTAGAAAGAAAAAAAAAACAAACATAAACAAAAACAAATGTTCAAAAGGACATAATTATTTTTTTGAGCTCTTACTTGTAATTTTATTATTTTTCTTGGATATAGCTTGATTATATTTGAAAGAATAATTCGTATAACATGACCTTTCATTATGCAAAGCTATATTAAGTAAATATGTCTGAAAAAAATATACTTATGCTTAGAAATTAATGATAAAAATATTAAATGAAGATAATTATACCTGAACAATTAAACAATGTAACTAAGCTTTTATAATTAAGCCCCGAAGGGGCACAATTTAAATATAAGTTCCAAATATTGAAAAATAGTTAACTCGATTGGTCTGGTGGCTAAAATCACCGCTTCTTATTTTGCCGTCATCGGTTCAAATCTTGGCACTTCAATTTTTTTTCTTTTTTTTTTTAATTTTGTTCTAAACCAATTAAAAGAAAGTACATAGTCTACATAATTTAAACGTACACTGCTTATTTTATCATTTCTCTATTTGTTTAAAATTGAAAAAAAAAAAAAAAAAAAAAAAAAAATTAAAAAAAGTCTATAAAGATCTTAAAATATCTCAAAGTTAAATAAAAATCTACAAAAAAAAATATTAAAAAAAAAATGGATGTGCCGAGATTTGAACCGATGACGGCAAAATGAGAATCGGTGACTTTAGCCACCAGACCAATCGATTTAAGTGATTTTTAATGTTTGGAACTTATATTTAAATTGTGCCCCTTCGGGGCTTAATTATAAAAGCTTTATTACATTGTTTTATTGTTTAGGTATTTATTTCGACTCTCAATTTAACTATTTTATCAACACAGTAACCTGTTTTTTATTTTTAAAGAGATTTACTAAAAAAAAAAAAAAGTTAAAAAAAGTCCATAAAGATCTTAAAATATCTCAGTTTAGCAAAAATCTACAGAAAAAAAAAAAAAAAAAAAATTGATGTGCCGAGATTTGAACCGATGACGGCAAAATGAGAATCGGTGACTTTAGCCCCCAGACCAATCGATTTAAGTGATTTTTAATGTTTGGAACTTATATTTAAATTGTGCCCCTTCGGGGCTTAATTATAAAAGCTTTATTACATTGTTTAATCGTTTAGGTATTTATTTCGACTCTCAGTTTAACTGTTTTGTCAACACAGTCACCTGTTCTATATACTTCAAGAGATTCACTAAAAAAAAATTACTAAGTACTCCAAAGATTATCATTTTATTAAATTATCTCTTCGTTAGCCTATTTAAAAATTAAAAATTTATAAAAAAGAACTATCAAAGCTTTTTTTGGTTTTATAGAAATTTTTTTTTTGTTACTGCTTTGTTAAAATCATAATTTAAACGTACACTGTTTATTTTATCATTTCTCTATTTGTTTAAAATTAAAAAAAAAAAAAAGTTAAAAAAAGTCCATAAAGATCTTAAAACATCTCAAAGTTTAATAAAAATCAACAAAAAAAAAAATATAAAAAAAAAAAAAAGAAAAAACATTGAAGGGCCGAGATTTGAACCGATGACGGCAAAATAAGAAGCGGTGACTTTAGCCACCAGACCAATCGATTTAAGTGATTTTTAATGTTTGGAACTTATATTTGAATTGTGCCCCTTCGGGGCTTAATTATAAAAGCTTTATTACATTGTTTAATCGTTTAGGTATTTATTTCGACTCTCAGTTTAACTGTTTTGTCAACACAGTCACCTGTTCTATATACTTCAAGAGATTCACTAAAAAAAAATTACTAAGTACTCCAAAGATTATCATTTTATTAAATTATCTCTTCGTTAGCCTATTTAAAAATTAAAAATTTATAAAAAAGAACTATCAAAGCTTTTTTTGGTTTTATAGAAATTTTTTTTTTTGTTACTGCTTTGTTAAAATCATAATTTAAACGTACACTGTTTATTTTATCATTTCTCTATTTGTTTAAAATTAAAAAAAAAAAAAAGTTAAAAAAAGTCCATAAAGATCTTAAAACATCTCAAAGTTTAATAAAAATCAACAAAAAAAAAATATAAAAAAAAAAAAAAAAAGAAAAAACATTGAAGGGCCGAGATTTGAACCGATGACGGCAAAATAAGAAGCGGTGACTTTAGCCACCAGACCAATCGAGTTAACTGTTTTTCAATATTTGGAACTTATATTTAAATTGTGCCCCTTCGGGGCTTAATTATAAAAGCTTAGTTACATTGTTTAATCGTTCAGGTATAATTATCTTCATTTAATATTTTTATCATTAATTTCTAAGCATAAGTATATTTTTTTCAGACATAATATAGCTTTGCATAATGAAAAGTCATGTTATACGAATTATTCTTTCAAATATAATCAAGCTATATCCAAGGAAAATAATAAAATTACAAGTAAGAGCTCAAAAAAATAATTATTCCTTATTCCGAGCTTGGCAAATTCCGAGCTTGGCAAATTTAAATAACCCAATTCATTGGGTTATTTAAATAACTCAATGAATTGTAACCCAATATTTAAATTACAACTTTGTTTGTAATGTCTAAAAATTATAATGCATAAAATACTTGAAGAAATTTAATGAAACTTTTTTAAGACTTTACGGTGTATGTCAAAAAAAAATTTTTTAAATTCTACTATTAACATTTTACTCCTCATTCATTTTAAAATTATTTTTAAAAATCGAAAGTTTGAGCAAAAGATTCGCATATGATTTCTAGTTTCGATTCATTACTTTTACGAATTTTCAAAACGTCATGAATTAATTTCAGGCTAATAAGCTGTACGTTGATACTCATTAATATTACGCTTACTATCTTTGTACACCGTCCACTATGAATTCACTGTAAGACCTAAGTCCCTAGTACCTTTTAAATAACGGAAAATCCTCTTTACATCCTCCCAATCTGTCTCCGTTGGACTCAATTGCTTTCGCGCAAGCACATTGACCGCGTAGGCAATATCAAGCCTCGTAGCATTTGACAGATACATCAAGCAGCCTATTGCTTCTCTGAATGGTACTTTCGGAGTTACCGAGACAGGTTTTTCGTCGGTCTCCTCTCTTTGTTCTAACTCAAGTTGCCTCAAATCTTGGTTCCTGATTTTCTTTATTATCATCGGTGTGTCCTGAGGAGCACAATCACTCAGATTGAACTTCTCTAGAACCTTGTCTATATAGTTTACTTGTGTTAGACTCATAAACCTCTCTTCACGAATCCGAGTAATTTTCATACCCAGGAAAACGTCAGGTTCTCCCAAGTCTTTCATTTTAAAGACAGCACTCAGACTCGCTTTAACTTCCTCAAGTTTTTGCTTACTATTGCTTGCAATTATCATGTCATCGACATAGAGCTCAATTAGAGCAAACAAAAGTCCACACACCCAAGTAAACAGACATGGCTCGTTTGTATCATGACTGAAACCAAGTTTCTTCGTTTCCTCTCTAAACCTCTTACTCCACCTCCTAGGGCTAACCTTTAGTCCATAAAGAGCCTTCTTTAATCTGCACACCATGTTGGCTCTCGTGGCGTCATCACATTCGTATCCATCAGGGATCTTCATGTAAATGTCGTCCTCGAGCTCACCATTCAGAAAAGCCGTCTGGACGTCCATCTGGCAAGCGTGTAAATAGTTTCTGTTTATAACAGACAATGCAGCTCGGACTACAGCAAGTCTTGAAACAGGAGCATAGGTCTCCCTCAACTCATACTCTTTCCGGTCTTTGAAACCTCGAATAACCAAGCAACCTTTTGGTGTGACTTCACCATTTGGTCCTGTCTTTAGTTTAAAGACCCACTTAGAGTCTATCACGTTTATCTTTCGAACATCGCTCTATATTTCAGACCTGTTGACCAGATCCCACACATCGTTTTCCTCCATCGAACTCAATTCCTCCCTGACAGCTTTTAACCACATCAGCTTGTCTGGTGAATTCATAGCTTCTCTGTAAGAGCTAGGATCTTTGTTTACTTTTGCTAGTAAGGCAAATTTTAACTCATCCTCTTCTAGACAATGATCCTCAGGAGCATCATTTCCTTCTTCTCGAAACTTTACCTTACTAAAGTCTAACTCTTTAGCTGCAAAGTAAGCAAAGCTAGAGTCAGTGACCTTTCTAGCATACACTGTAAAGTCTCGACCTTCTTTCGCTCTCCTGCCAGGTTGAATTCTCGACTTGGCTGGGGGCGCCTCCTCATCCTCTTTACCAGTGTCTACTTTCTTTGGTCTACCTCTTTTGCGATTCACCTGAGGAGGTGTTGGTTGCACTTGCTCAGGTTGTTCCTCATGGACTGTTAGATCCTCTCCAAAGTCCAGCTCTTCCTCTATTGCCTCTAGATATTTACGTTTGTAAACATCCTTGTAGGTCAGTTTTCCATTGAATCTCACATTTCTGGAGATTATGAACTTCTGTGTGGGTGGGTGCCATAAAACATAGCAATTAGTCCCGTAGCCGACAAATACAGCTTTAATTGCTCTAGGTGACCATTTGCCTTCAGGAATGGGTATATGTGCATAAGCAATACACCCAAACCTTCTAATCCTTTCAAAGTGACTCTTTTCCAAAGGAGCAAGTTTATGTAAAGGCAACTCAAAATCAATACTCTTATGTGGTGATCTGTTGTACATATTCACAGCTACCTCAGCTGCCAGAAACCACATATTTGTTGGTACACCAGAGTCTAATAATAAAGCTCGTATTTTGTCCTGCAGCGTCTGATTAAACCTCTCAGCTGTCCCGTTTAATTGTGGCGCATGACAAGGTGTAAAATTACTATCTATACCCTCTCTATCCATCAACTCTTTAAACTCGCCACCAGTGAACTCAGTTCCTCTGTCTGCTCTTATGAAACATGCCTTTTCATTTTTACCTAAAAGGTTCCTCGTGGTCCTCAAATATTTCTCAAGACACATTCCAGAATCACTCTTATTCTTTACAGAGTAAGCTTTAGCAAACCTGGAATTGTCATCTATAAAAGTAGTGATAAACCGGTTACCACCACGGTACGAGGCAGGTTTTATCGGACCCATGGTATCCGTGTGAATCAACCTCAATGGCCTTTCAGCCCTCGTTCTAACTTCATTATACGGCAATCTTTTCATTTTTGCCAGTATGCATGTTTCGCAGTCACTGATGGATTCGTCAACTTTAACGTTCTCGAGTAGCCCTACGTCACGTTTCAAATATTTCATATATTATAAAGACGGGTGCCCTAACCTCACATGCCAAAGCATACCCGGATCTAACTTTCTGGATTTACTCGGATCATGTGCCTCATTTTCCTCGTCAGCTAACTCCTCTAGCTTACTCAAATCATCCGGATTACTCTCACTTAGAATTCGATTACCTAAAACAGAATTTCCCAAGTTCCAGTCCATGCAATTTTCACTTTGCTCAGCCTGGGATGATTTCTCTTTATTCTCCCTCCCAATCACAGAATGTTGTTCTTTATCCTCGATCTGTGAGGCTCCCTCCGGAATTTTTGCCTCAAAATTTACAACTTCATTCTGTGACTGATCGAGAAAATCGTCAAGTGTGGCGAAATTCGCTTTGTATGTGTACTCATCATAGTCAAGTTTGTCAGTCCCTTTACCTCTGACTGTCATTCTGACTACCCAGTTTGGGCGTTCGTAGGTACCTGTTAAAAAACTTTTACCCGAACTTTTATCATAAACATTCAAATGGTTTTCATCCAAATATATACTTAATCCCGTCTCAGCAAAGTGCCTTAAAGAAATAAGATTATCTGGAACCCCAGAAGCTTTTAAAACATTAGTTAACCTAACTTGTTTATTATTACACGACGTTAAAATTAAATCGCCTCTACCATCTATCCTCAAATTCGCAGTTTCGGTTTGATTCGCGCATCTTATAACTTCGCCTCTGGATTTCTCAAAATTCCATAATTTAATTTCATCCCGCACAATGTGCTCTGTAGCACCTGTATCCGCGACGAACAAAACTTCACCCGAATTACATGCATTTTCGCTGAAGATTAAACGATTTAACATACCTTGACACTCATCCTTCCTTTTCTCTGAGTCTTTGTTTTTGTTTTTCTTCTTTTTGTTTACTCGACCGGGTTTGTTTTTATCTACTCCTCTAGATTCATCCCCACCTCTCCCACCATGAGAGCCACCTCTACCCCCGCCTCTCGAACCGCCGCAACCACCTCCACCTCTAGAAACATGCATAGAATGGTCTCCATTCTTACCTTGCTTTTTGGGGCACCTGTCTCCTTTATGGTTGGTGTTAGCTTTACAGTATCGGCACCACCATTGATTACTCTTTGCCAGAGGGCACTCCCTCTGCCAGTGACCATATTTTTCACAGCGATGGCATTTTTGATATGCCATATCCTCGGGACCTCTTGCTGCGTTGGCACTGACTGTTTGTACCTCGTTCCTCGTTGCCTCGGTCTTAAACAGATAAGAAATCATATTACTGTAGCTCATTTCTTCTCTATTATTCATAGATAGAGTATTATTGGCTTGTGCGAGCTCTGGAAAAATTCCAGAAACTGCTCTCACTAGAGTTGCCCTTTTCTCTGTCTCAGTAAATTTAACTGCCTCTGGGCTATTCTCATATTCAGTAATAATGTACTCGTACCTATTGATAAATTCAGAGACTTTTTCTCTGGGTTTCATCCTCAGGTCATTGATCCTCGCTCTCACAGAATTGTGAGTGACATTGGTTTCAAGTTTCCTTGATTCTCTCAGTATCCTCAGAACTTCTTTCGGATTCTCAATGCCAATCACCCTTCTGTGATAGTGTTCATCTATTCGACTAATAATTATATCGCGAACAGACTCCTCTCTTTTCTGTTTAACCTCCGGAATATCCTCTAGATGAGTCGTCGGTTTTTCCAGAATTATGTCTAACAATTCTGCAGCTTTTAACTCTGCTCTCAGCTTTTCAAGCCAGATCTCCATATTGGATTTTATAGTCAAAACATAATTCCTCGAAACCGACGATTTACCTCCACTCTGGTTTTTTGAAAAAGTATCACACAGCTTCAGTATACTGTCGCTTACGGGATCTCTACCTTGGTATAATCCCGAGGATACTGTGCTCCTATCATCATCATCTCTTTCCGAGAAGGAGGCATTATTCGGCGGTACGCGATTTGGGTTTGGCGGTATCAAGGTAGAAGAAAATAAAGGATTTACCTGTGTCGACGCATCCTGTCTTTCTCCGGTCTGCGGCAGAAGATCTTTAATTTTGTCCAGTATCACTATTTAATCAGCATTGGCCTTGGCTGAAAACTCGGAGTTAGAGCGAAGCAAGTCCAAACATCTCACGGTCTTCTCTGACTGGGTGTTCAGCTCCGCCAAAGCGAGTGTTATGACTTTCGAGTTCTCGACCTGCGTGTTGACCAAATCGCGCTGAGCATTTGCTAGTTTGTTCGTTTCCTCAATCACTTTCAGCAAAGGCTCAAAGCCGATGATCACTTCCTCGGATCGTCGCACGGTTGTATGTCCCGTTCGCACAGGAGTTCCATCAGGTGACAACATATCCTCAGGCGGGTTTAACCCTCCCGAAGGAACGAATGGGCTGGCACTCGCTGAAAGAGGGGCAAGCAAAGTTGACAGCGTGACTGTCGTCGTCGTCGTTACGGTCGCTGTTGCAGCAGTTGTTATCTCAGTTGTTGTTTTTGTGACGTGAGTTGTAGTAGAGTCTTTCAAAGTTGTCTCTGCAGCCTCGAGGTTGTCTACCTCCATAGACTCACCCACGCCGGGCGAAGATTTTTGATTTTCCTGCAGAGCAGAACTAGAATTTTCTACTCTGTCCTTCGCCTCATTGAATTGTTCCTCCATAGCTCTCCTCTCCTCCAAACGTTTCCTCGATCTTTCCTTGGCCTCTGTAATTAGAACAACTCAAATGAATGTTTTTACTTCAACTCAAAATATGTGTGGTACCACAAACTCATTAAACTCAAGTTTTAATTACTTGGAAAGAAAAATATTTAAGCATGCAGTCAACAAGGACGGAAAAAATTTTTTTTTTTCAAAAAAAATCAATCACCTTGTATGACCTGATCCCAGGCCTGAAGATCAACATCAGCCGGTGCCACGACTGTTGGTTCACCCGTTTGATCGTCCGAGCTCATGTGCTCGGGGTGTTGAATTCGTACAAGCTCGAAATACCTCTTTGTAGCGTGTTCCAACTTCAGCTTCCTCAAAGCTCTATTTATAAAAAACATTCAATTATTCCTCCGGGTTTACAATTAAAATCACTAGTTTTGACACAGCTAAAAAACTAGTTCAATTTAATTTTCAGACAAAATCTTCAAAGACCAGTACGTGCTGCTTGCACACCTCTTGCTTATGTGCACGATCTTATTCAATCGCACGGCGTACAAGAGGTCGCACGAGCGCTCACAACACGCAATGATCCTCTCCGAATATTGCCCACTTAAAACATAAAAAATGTTTTATAAGAATCGTATATTTTTTTTTCTCACTCTCTATTATCGCTTTAGTTTAGCGCAATAAAATTTCCTCAAAAAAACGATTCTCAGGCACGCATGCTTTTTAATTTTGTCCTTTATCTCAATTTTCCACTATTTTCTGATTTAAAGGATTCTTTGTTCCCTCATGAAATTCAAAGAATTTCCCTCAAAATCTGAGAAAAAAAATGTAATTCTCTAACCAGCACAGCTGAGAAAAGAAAAAAACGTGAAAAAACGCATCAAACAACAACTATAGCTTGCAACAAAAATCTTGAATGAGAGAGAGAAACGAAAAAAATTCTGCACAGCAGTTAATTTCTCGCCAAGGAAAAAAAACGTAAGCAGCACAGCTGACTTTTCACGTCGTGCAAAAAACGAGTCGAGCGTGTAATCACGCACCTAGAAAAACCGAAATCCCGAGTTTTGCAATACAGCGTGAGAAAGAAAAGAATTTGAGCGCGTCTAAAATCTCTTTTTCTAGGAATTACCTCCCCTATCGCCGCAGCGTGCAGGTTGAAACCTGCAGCGGCGCTTTGCCGCGCGGCGCCCCAAAAACTCTCTCTCTCTCTCTCTCTCTCTCTCTCTCTATCTATCTTTTCCTTTGTTTCTAGACTCTCTCCCAACTGAAAATTTCCCTCTATTTATTTCCCTCGTTTTCCGCAGTAAATCAGAAAAAACTTGCTCTTCTCTCATGTATTTGTTCCAGCGATCGTCCATGAAGAATACCGGTCCTCGTTTGTCCTCGAAGAATCCTCAAAAAATCTTCAGGAAAAAAAATATCTCGCGACGTCGAAAAATCTTTAAATCTCCGACGAATGCTCAATTTTCCTTTACGCACAGACACAGTTCACTCAGCAAAAACGAAAAAAAGGCACGAATGATCTCGTTCGTTCTTTCTTTAATTGCACTAAGGCAACGAGTCGCGCGCGCCCGCGAGAACGTGTTGTTCTTTTACCGGCAGTGCGTCACCCTCGCCTCCCGTCACTTAAGCAGTAATTAAAACAGTGCTGGGCTCCAAAACCTGTTGACATCTAAGTGTAGGGACAGGAGGGTTTACGGGTAAACAACAATAATGACACGGCAAGTACTCGGTACACTCAATTAGTTTTATTTCTAATTAACCTCGGTTACTCTTACACGGGCGGCACGCACACGCTACGGTAGACGTAGAACGACTGACTTAATCGGGTGGGAGACTAGCCAAGCGCTCGCGGAGCAGCAGCGAGTGCTGCTGCTGCAGCTTATGGCCTGGTGACGGTGTTGTCCACCGCCAACAAATTTTATTTTCACACTATTTTTTAATTTATTTAATATTATTATTAGATATTGATGTATTATTCTTTATTAGATTTAATTATTACTAATAATATTATCGAAGAAAAAAATTTTGTTCGACTGAGATTCGAACCCACGACCCCAGGCTTGGCAGGCAGACACTCTAACACCTGAGCCATTGAGCAAGCATGCACCAAGTGCACACTTTAATTAAACTCCTTTAATATACAACTTATTGTCGGTTAAGCCCTTTAATTAAGATGAAGCTTCGACAAAATTTGTTTTAGATTTAGATAATGTAATACAATTGCTCGCGCTTGCGCGCTGAGAGAGACTAGCTAAAGATCAAATATAAAACAGTTGTTAAAGTAGTTTAATTAAAGTCTTGGGGCAAGCTAGCTCAATAGCTCAGGTGGTAGAGTGTCTGCCTGCCGTGCCTGGGGTCGTGGGATCGAGTCTCCGTCGAACAAAATTTTTTTTTTCGATAATATTATTATTAATAATTAAATCTAATAAACAATAATATATTAATATCTAATAATAATATTAAATAAATTAAAAAATAGTGTGAAAATAAAATTAAAAGAAAAAAAAACCCGTATGGAAACCCGTACGGAAACCCTGACCAAATACCAGTATCGGAAACCCGAATGGGGTCCTTTATGGGAACCCTTATAAGTTCCCTTTACGGGTTTCCTTACGGATTTCCATATGGATTTTTTCAGCTGGGCGATTGATTGTCTCCCAAGCTTTCAGTTCCCATAACCATAGTGGCCGAGTTGAATCAGTGATCAAATAAGTAATTAAGTATCTTCAAGCCTTCAACACCCAGCACCCAAGGGCCAAGTTGAATGTATCAATTCGTCATGTTAAGCGAGCCCATAAGCACAATGCTAAAATTGTTGCTAGATATAGTTCCAACTTTGGCCACTTATGGACTTCTGCGGGTTAATTTTGAATTATTCTGGCGCTAGTTGTCGCTTAACATGACCAATTATTGATTACCCCCATGTCTTTAGCTCCCATAATCCTGGGGGCCGAATTGAATTAGTGATTGAGTATTCCCTAGTTTCAAACCCTCATAACCCTGAGGGTCTATACTGTCTGAGCACAACCCGATTATGTTGTAATTGAGAATTTCCGGGATCAAAATAAAAGCTAGTGTGGTTAATTAATATTTACAGTTTATTATAAATAAAGTATATTATAAATAAAGTAGCTCTTGTGATTGCTGCTAAGTGTTTGCGTCTGCGTGCTAGTGTCTTTTGCACACGACACTTATACTGCGCTTATTCGAAATCTTTCTATTTTACTTTCTAGTATATTTTATTTTATTAAATATTATTGTCGGAATATTCACATATTCTAACAAATTAAAATAAAGGTTGAAAAACAAACCGTCTGAGCACACACTGATGATCTCTAACTTTGACCAACTTATAATTCTTCGGCTACTCCATCCACCATCCTCTATCACGAGAGTTGTATCTTCACTGTTAGCGAATAGCTGGATCTAGTATTTAAGCCAGGTTAATTGGTGTGGGCTGAGCACCAGACTGGGCTCCATCGGTTAGGTTAAATTAAAATTACATGTCAGTCGGTAATTTATATAATTTTTAATTCAATTGTGCTCCTTTGCGTTGCTCCCAATATATTCATCTTAATTATGAATTTTTAATTGTTAACTTTTTCCAAAATAACCCATCAATAAAAAATTTTTCTAGGTTTGCGTGGTTCAACCAAAATAACCCATCCCAAATAACCCATCACCCAATTCCTGGAACTTGGTTTTGCCTGGAACTCGAATTCTTGGAATTTAAACACTTTGTTACTATCATTACATGTCATGATAGTAACAAAAAGTCAGGATAGTGACCACTATTTAGAAATTTGTCACGATAGTGACCGCTTAATATATTTATATATATACACACAAGGGGTACCCCCCTGCTCGCTTTGCTCGCCAACCCCCAGAAAATAGATAAAGTTCATTGTAATTTATAAAATAAATCATAAAATTGATATTCATAACAAATTTAAATTCTCTCAAAACAATTTTGTGACGAAGTTGATTTTTTGTGCGGTAATAATAGATGTTTAATGTTGTGTTTAAATTTTAAACTTCTTATAGTTATACTTCAAAAACTGATTCTAGGGTTTAATAAAAAAATTGAGTTTATGTAATGAATAAAAGTTCAAACATGTCAGATTAGCTAAAGTTGTTGAATATAATTTAAATTAAAAAATGAAAAAAAAAATTTCATTAGGGGAAAACTAAAAAAAATAGATATCTATCTATAAATGAGAGATATCACTATTTTGGTGAGATTTTCAATGTAAGATTTTATTCGTGAGCTGATTGGTGTAGAAGTTTTTAAAATATTCGAAAAGTGCCTTTTGAGGTTACAATCATTGTTTTTTTTCCCTATGCGCGCTTGCAGCGCGCTGAGTGGTACTAGTAAAAGTTAAATAATAAGTTAAAATACTTCAAACATGTTAAATATAAAATTTTTTAACCATTTTGAAGTACTCCTTCAGAAAGAGCTTTTAAAATTACGACTCCTGTAGGAGAAGAGCCCTTCAAAGAGGTTAAATATAGAGTTTTTTGACAGTTTTAAGATTCTCGTACAGGAGAAGCATTTAAAATCAGTTCCTCCGGGAGGAGCCCCTTAAAACATGTTAAATATAAGGTTTTTATATTTAACATACGTTCTTTTATATAACATACGTTCATTTATATAACATACGTTCAAAGTTACAGATTGAAGTATGAAAATAATAACAAAGTAAAATAGGCTGTACATGGCTGGAAACTGGTTTTGCAAGGTAAACTTCAATATTAATTAGAATAGGTTAATTGCGATAAACCTAGGTAGAAAAAATGTTGATAACAAATGTAAAAGGATGTAGGAAATATTTGTCAAAAAAGTTAAAGAACTGTGTGGGCAAAATTGTATGAAGATGATTAGTTTCACGATTGTAATTACAAAAAGATTCGAGAAGAACAATAGAAAAGATAGTTTTTACAAAGATTCAGAGTTAGAGACCAAAGCATGAAAAAAAGAAAAAACAACAGCAAACACCAAAATTAAAGCAAGTAGATTCATGTGAAAGAGATAGGAACAATATCAAGCAAAAATGTACATATAACCGTAGGTTCAAAGTTACAAACGTAATGACAAGTCCAGGTACGGGAGTAAATACAATGTAGTTACCAGAGTAGTTATCAAGTTTGAAATAATGTTATGAACAAGGTTTGTTATAAGGTTATTTACAATAATAAGCGCAAGAGGATAAAAAAAGATTATGCTCAAGTCCAGATTCAGTGTTAAAAATTTAAATAAAAAAAATAAAGAACTAGAGTTAGCATAGAAGTAGAAACAGATGTAGAACAAATGATTCTGTAGAAGGTTCAGCGTTAGAAGCTTCAGTAAAAAAAAGGTAGTAAGCACAAGATCATTAACATATGTAAGAAGAAGAAAAAGTCAACAGACGTAGTAAAGAGAGTTGGAAAAAAAAACTCAAGAAACGTTGATAGTAGCAAGGTTATGAAACAGGGAAGGTTAATAAATAAAAAGACGAAAATAAGCCGGTAAAAGCATAGAAACAGATGTTTAACTAAGGATAGAAATGAAAGTATGATCACAGAGAAGAACAAAGTAGTCTTAGAGTTAGAAATAAAAGCATGAAAAAAATTCAAACTACAGTTAACACCATGATAGAAACAGATATATAAACATGAGCATATTCCTGGGGAAGAGCTTAGTTATAAAAAGCAGTAACTGCAACGGTAAGAACAAGGGTAGTTACAAGGGTTTGGAGTGAGATAAAAGGTAGGAACAGAGGTAGGCATAAAATAAGGTGCAGCAGTAGTCACAAGCTATAAGAGTAGAAACAATGGTATGTATCACAGTAGGTACAAAGGTAGTCACAAGGGTATGTCTACAAGTGTAGATTCAAGTATAAAATTCTGGGGGGTTGGCGAGCGAAGCGAGAAGGGGGTACCCCCTAGTATATATATCTTCCTATATTATATAGTTATATCCAGGAGGAGCTCTTTTTTTTTTGGCTCCTCCGGGAGGAGCTCTGAAAATTACGGCTCCTCCGGGAGGAGCCCCTCAAAACATGTTAAATATAAGGTTTTTTGAAGGTTTTGAGGTGCTCCTTCGGGAGGAGCTCTTAATTTTAAAAGCTCCTCCCGGAGGAGCCAATTTTAGTAGCTCCTCCCGGAGGAGCACCTTAAAACGTCAAAAACCCTTATATTTAACATGTTTTAAGGGGCTCCTCCGGGAGGAGCCAAAAAAAAAGAGCTCCTCCCGGAGGAGCACCTCAAAACCTTCAAAAAACCTTATATTTAATATGTTTTAAGGGGCTCCTCCCGGAGGAGCCGTTATTTTCAGAGCTCCTCCCGGAGGAGCCCCTTAAAACGTCAAAAAACTTTATATTTATTATGTTTGAAGTAGGCTCCTCCCGGAGGAGCCGTAGTTTAAAGAGCTCCTCCCGGAGGAGCACCTCAAAACCTTCAAAAAACCTTATATTTAACATGTTTTAAGGGGCTCCTCCCAGAGGAGCCGTAATTTTCAGAGCTCCTCCCGGAGGAGCACCTCAAAACGTCAATAAATCTTATATTCAACTTGTTTTAAGGGGCTCCTCCCGGAGGAGTTGATTCTAAATTATAGGAGCTTCTCGTGTACGAGCACCTTAACTGTCAAAAAACTCCATATTTAACCTCTTTGAAGGACGCTTTTCCTAGAGGAGTTGTAATTTTAAAAGCCCTTTTTAAAGAAGTACTTCAAAACGGTTAAAAGATTTTATATTTAACATGTTTCAAGTACTTGAAGTATTTTAACTTACTATTTAATTTTTATAACTATTTTTTTAGACTCACCATAATATAAAATTTTCTTTTTTCAATTTAAATCATATTCAACAATTTTACCTAAACATGTTTGAACTTTTATTCAATACACAAACTCAACTCAAAAAACATGTTAAATATTAACTGTCAAAAAACTCCATATTTTATAACTATTTTTATGGGGGTTGGCGAGCGAAGCGAGCAGGGGGGTACCCCCTAGTATATATATACAGGGTGAGTCATTTTAATCTATAGGCTCCAAAATCTCGAAACTGAAGCCCCGGACCAAAAAATTTTTCGTTTAAAAGTTTTATGATTTGGAGGGAGAAAAAAAATGGTTACCTTGGATTTGGGCCCGGGGCCTTATTTTGGGCCCTAGGGACCCAAAGTCCGTTTTTTTAAATGGGAACCCCTATTTTTGACCCCCGATTCAGAAAGAGCAGAAAATTTTACGATTTTTAAGTATTTTTTGAAAAAAATTTTGGGTCCCCTGAGGCCCTGCAGGGGCTTGTAAAGCTTTTATAAGGTCCATTTCTTTTTAACTCGAATCAACTTTGAAATAACGCATTTTTTGTAAAGCACATGCATAGGAAAAGTTTTTTGGTTGGAAATTTCTAACAAAATGGGCCAAAAAAAAATTGGGCCCGGGGCCTTACTTTGGGCCCTACGGACCCAAAGTCCGTTTTTTTTCAATTGGGAACCCCTATTTTTGACCCCGGATTCGGAAAGAGCAGAAAATTTTACGATTTATAAGTATTTTTCGAAAAAAATTTTGGGCCCCCTGAGGCCGTGCAGGGGCTTGTAAAGCTTTTATAAGGCCCATTTCTTTTTAACTCGAATTAATTCTGAAATAACGCATTTTTTGTACAGCACATGCATGGGAAAAGTTTTTAAATAAATAAATAAATAAATAAATAAATAAATAAATAAATAAATAAAGAAGACCTTAAACTTTTCCAATGTATGCGCTATACAAAAAATGCTTTGTTTCAGAGTTAATTCGAGTTAAAAAGAAATGGGCTTTATTAAAGCTTTACAAGCCCCTGCAGGGCCTCAGGGGGCCCAAAAACACTTGTCGTTAAATACTTAAAAATCGTAAAATTTTCTGCTCTTTCCGAATCCGGGGTCAAAAATAGGGGTTCCCATTTAAAAAAACGGACTTTGGGTCCGTAGGGCCTAAAATAAGGCCCCGGGCCAAAATCCAAGGTAACCATTTTCTTTCCCCCTCCAAATCATAAAACTTTTATAAGAAAAATTTTTTGGTCCGGGGCTTCAGTTTCGAGATTTTGGAGCCTATAGATTAAAATGACTCACCCTGTATATACATATATTTATTTTAAGCCTATCCAGATCATTTCTTATCCATACGCGTTCAATCCGCCCTGTTTACCCAGATACCGCATCTCTTGAATGTATTTTATAATCGACTCTTCCGTTGTCTTTTTCTTGGCTTTGAGGCGCTATGTGAACATCACACTCATTCATCTGCCGCTTGAATGTGGTCAAAAGCTCCTCTCGGAATTTAACCCACGTATAGATGCCTACAGTGCCGGTAATCTATGTCTCTGTAACTCGACGCAGAGCTCTTTTTGCTGCGAGAAAGGTTTCTTGATCGCTCCCACGGTGGTAAGCTGCCTCATCCGAGACTTTTTCGATCTATTTCTCGACAAGTTGCGCCGAGTCTTCGGCATCGAACTTTGGAAGTGAGTCCACAGCTATAATAAATGGAACAGTATTCCATACCTCAGCCAGTCGTAGTTCGAGCTCTGGTGACCTTTGATGAAATCGAATTGCTTGAAATTCCTGGCCCTGCAACTTCTTTTAGTGCTGCAACCTTTGCCTTTTTCGCCTCGACCCGTTGAGCCTCTGCGGCTGCAGCTTTTCTTTCCTGCTGAAACTTCTCGCGTTCTGCCTAAAAAAGATTTTTCTCCTGCAATAGCTGCTGTTGCTGTTGCACCAACTGCTAATGTTCCATCTGCCATTTCTCGAACTGGACTTGCATTTAGTTGAGCTTCTGCATCAACTCCCTATTTTGCTCTTCCAGAGTTTTGTCCTGAGTAGCCATTTTTGAGTTATGACCACTCAAAGTTCGGTCCTTTTGCATAGGATGGCACGTAGAGTACTACAATTTTTTAATGTTATCGAAAACTGTAAATTAATTAATATTTAATTTAAAAAAAAAAAAAAAAAAAGTATATTCTAGCTATTGAATCAATAAACATTCTAACATTTTTCAAAATATGGCAACCGGGCCTACTTTCAGAGTGTTTTAACGGTAAAGTTGATTTTTTAATCTTTGCGGCTATGCTGCGCCACGAGAGCGAGAGGGCAGAACGAGCGGCGCGTCAGCTGTTTCTCGTGCGCAGAGCCCGAAAACTGAATGAGAGTCCCTGGAGGTCTGAAACGTCCTTAACTACAAATTTTTCTTTTTGACATAACAATTACAAAAAATTACTGAGTTAATCAGAAATATTAGACTTGATGACAAACTATGTTTAAATTTTTTGACTTGACAAAATTAAAATCAGAAAAGATTTACTGTTAGAATCATAGCGTCAACAGCCACTCATTGACTCTCGTACTATTCTCTTGCTCCGCAGCTCTCTCTATTATTGGACTTGCGAGTCTTTGCGATTTGCCCGCCATTAGGGCTTTCCGCCCGCGTCGCACGCCCGAGTAATTCGTAGGTTTAAGAACGTCCTGAAATTCTGTGTGCTCGAGAATCTTAATCAACTTGACTTTTAACTAATACTGTGTCTACTTTCTTTATTTTACCCAATACTCCAACAGGTTACGGACCAGATCATCGCTTCCACTGCGCGGAAAAATACAGTATTTTGGGAAAAGTTTTCGATCCGAGAAAGATTCTTTGCGCAGCGGCCATCTTGCCTTTGTGTTACCGGTCGGTGCGTGTTCTCGTGGTTGTTTTACTTTTAGTGTGCAGTTACTGTGATTGTTGGATTTAATTATTGTTTGCAGAGGATGTTAATTGCATTTGTGCAATTTTAATACTTACCGTATCCTGCACATGAGAGACAAGAAGACGACCAAGTTAATATTTTACGAGCGTGCGAGGACGGAATCACCGGAAGATCAAAATGGCCGATGGTACCGCTGAACGACGCTGGCGCAAGAATCTCGGAGGGTGTGAGTTATGTTTTAATTTACCGTCGGTTTTGCTCTTGGCTGAAATGCAAGCCAGTGAGGTTACTAGTTTCGTCTGTGACGAAAATGTTCGAAAGGGGTTATAAAATTTGTTACCGGCTTGGCACGAGTGATTTTAAAAACAGGTTGATTATTGAGACGATATGTGGTTGTAGATAGAGATGAAAGAACGGAAGTCTCATCATCTGACCGAAAACTGAATTATTAATTTTGAATAAACTGACCGATTATGAAGTGTGAAAACATAAAGAAGTGAGGTAGAAAAGTCTGATTCTGCCAGTGCAGTACCCGCTGGCCCAAGTTGATTCACGCTTTTGTCAAAGCGGTATCTATCATCTGCCGGATGAAACGAAAGAAAAAAAAAGGAAAAGGGAAAAAAAAGGAAGGTCGTCAAAATGTTTTCTCTCTTTCTCTATCCCTCTTTCTCTTTGTCTCTATCTGCTCATTGCACTCATGATGCGCGCGCCAGCTAGTTCGGGAGCGTGGTGCAGTGCTGCTGTCGGCGGCCGCACGATACCTCCCAGCTGATCGACATTCGTGCACTTTCTTGTCACCGCTCGTTTTTGCTTAGGTCTTGTTCGCGCGAGCATCATGTATTCATACATACACGGGTGACGATCCGTGGCTTGGAACTTGACTTCGAACGAAATCGTATATCGTATGTTACTGAAAGTTTTGCAAATTAAGATTATTTACTGTGATTAATGCTTTAATGTATGTGTGCAAAAACTGAACGATAATCATACATTGAGTGTGTATTACTGGGATCATGATTGTAAATACTGAATGTAGATTTGCGTACAACGATCTTTGAATTTTTGGTGAAAATATTACACTGCTGGGTTCTTGTATACTAGTACTGCAGTTTTGATTGCAGTACATCGCGCAACGTTGCAAGTGAACTCGAGATACGGAATGACTTTTAGATTGAGTTAAGGAATTATTTTTATTGTGACTTTAAAATACGCCATTTGTAGGTAAATGGCAACGCAGTGCGATGATGGTGCATGTGTAGGTATTCAACTGAATTGGTGGAAAATTCCCTTTGGAAAAGTTATGAAAGTTTCAGCGACCTTGAGATAGAGGTTTTAACTGCAAGCTTAAAAATACGAAAAAAAAACCTGATGAAAGTTTTGAAAACTCGAGTGACTAACATTCAATATTTATTGAATATATTTGAAAACGAACGAAAGGGAAGAATGATTTTTGGTGAATCCAGAATCATTAAATCCAGAAGATCAAAACCGAGGCGCCATGAACTGACCGGATATATTTAACATCAACTGAAAGTAATTATTTAATATTCATTTTCTGATTAGACCGTAACCACGAAAAACAGAAAGTGTCTGACCTACCATAATACTTGAAAATATTTAGGACGTTTCAACTCCTCTCTTATCAAAGGCGCTCAATTTAATTGCTGAAACTTTTAACGGCAAGTGAGTAATAAACTGTAGGAGGTAAGATAGACGCTAGCGTCGCCGAGTCATTGCATGACCAAGTGACCGTTTATTCTGAAAGTCTGAATAAAGTCCACAAACGATGAAGCTGAAAATTACAAGATATCTAATTTTCAGGTAAACTGAATGTGCTAAATTCTAAATCTGGAAAGCCGACCGAATTTCAAGAGTTGAAACAGCCGATCTTCCTGCCACACAGAGAGATTTTATTACATAAATGAACTGAATGCTAACTGAAAGAAAATCATATAGAGATCAAAATTTCAGTAAGGTTATGAATGATTGGAAAATTCACTCTTCATTGGTTAGACTATTACTTGAAATGCTAAGGAATTATAAGATTAATGAATTTTGATCGATTAATTTAAAAATGACGCACAGGGAGAATTAGCAGCTGATGGCGGTACTGAAACTTGGGATTTTTGTAAATTTCGCTAGTGAATCATGTGAGTTATTTTTGAATTGAAAATCGTAACGAGATGTTGAGATTAGTTGAAAACTATTCGTCGTGTTAAGCGAGGCATAACCACAATGCTAAAGTTGCTGCTAGATATAGTTCCAACTTTGGCAACTTGTGGACTTCTGCGGGTTAATTTTGAATTATTCTGGCGCTAGTTGTCGCTCAATATGACAAATGATCAAATTGATTGAACTGACATATTTAATGAATTTATGAATCCATGATCCTAGAATTGATAGCACTAGTATAAGATTCGTTTATACTGAACGATATTGTCTGAAGGAATCTGGAGAGAGAATGACACTTGATTTTTGATAGAAAAACGGGAATATTGCCGTTTATATTGATTGTAAATATTCACGATACTTGATTTAACTTAACCGGGATGTTATACGACTGGTTGAACGAGGTGTCTTTGTAACTGAAGGTTTGAGGAATGAATGAATACATGAAAGATTAAGCTAGAGAAATATAATTTAATCCCAGTCAAAAAAAATAATGTCAATTTGACACAAAATTGACGTCAATTCCCAACGTCAATTTGACGTTAATTTGTCGTAAATTTTACGTAAAATTAACGCAAAATTGATAGTATGTTTTATTCCAAAACTTCCCTTTTTTTTGACGTAAATTTTTTGTAAAATTGACGTATGATTTACATTTTATGCAAAAAACTATTTTGGTGTAAAATTTACATCAATTTTTTGTAAATTATTCGTTGATAATTTTCGTAAAATTAATCTTAAATTAACATCAAATTGACGTTATTTTTCAATAAATTTTTGCAAATGAATTTGATGTAAATTTGAAATAAAATTTCTTTTAAAATTTAAATGAAATTTTTTAAAAAAATTATGGATTAAGTAAAAGATATTTTTTTGATATAATTTTTATAAATATTAAAATAAGTTTTTGATGCGAATTTGATGCAAATATTTTGAGAAATTTGAATGTTTTTTGTTAAAATTTTTTTTTTTTTTTTTAAGTTATTTTTTGAGTAAATTTTACGTTTTTAATATTATTTCAATGTTTTTTCAACAACCAAATGAAATATTTTTTACATTGTACATTAATTTTATTATTCATTACGAATTACATGATAAGTACAAAAAATTTAATACAAGTTTTTGTTTCATTTTCTTCAGGCTTAATGGTATAATTTTTTTATTTTTTTTAAATATTCTGTCGTTGTGACTTTTAAATCCTCCGCAGAACTGGATTTTGCTCGACCACAATTTTACATCGAAGGTGATACCAGCCTCGGCTTGCTCGCTGTAAACCATTATTTTTTGGTCGTATTCACAAACGAAAATCTCGAAAAATTCAATTAAATTGATTAATTTTTCGTAGTTAGATACACTACTAAACCATTTAGAAAATGACTTTTTTTTAACTAAGGTTATCGTAGCTCAAGTGTCCTCCCACCTTCCTTTGTATTACAAGCATTTGTGTTTGACTAAATATATTTAAAAGAGCCTCGAGGTATTGTTTGATAAAAGTAAAAATAAAAATGAAAAAAATTATTTTAGTTCATACTTTTTAATGTTAAATTGAAATGATTTTTTAATTCTTTCGTCAAATTGATTTAAAAAAGCCCTTCGAAATGAACTTTAAAGGCAAAACTAAGATCAAAGAAGCATACAACGTACTCTTTTACTAAAATTTTGATGATTTTAAGCTTGCTTATTACTTTAAATTTATTATTGATCCAAAATTATGAGTAAGTGATGAAAAAAGGAGGGGAGCACTTGAAGCAAAGTTTAGGTACATATATTAAAGATAAAAATCATCTCAACTCACGATGAAAAAAGAAACTTTTTAGTACAAATAAAAGTTAAGTAAATAATGCTATAATTTTTTTTTAATTTAGAGTTTACCGTGAAATCATTTTGTAGAGCGACTTGTTATGAACACTGCAACCTACTTGGCGAGACGTAACTCATCAAATTTGAGATTTTCCAACTAAACTCTTGAAAAATAAAATAATTTTCACTAAGTATCAATTCAAATATTTAAAAATTAAATTTCAATTTTTATTTGGCAATTAACATAGACTTATCTGATAGTTCATCACCTACTGTTCACCGTAATTTAAACAAATTTTCTTCACTGTCTCGGCTTATGAAGGTACAGTGTAATATTTTACTAATTACTTTTACTAATTACTCTGCACTTTAACTAGATCTTCGAAGCATTCTTTTTAATTCAATTTTACACAATTACCTCATCAATTGAAAAAAAAAAATCATGCACAATTAAAATCTTCGGCTCATCTTGGTTAGGAAAAGTATGAAAGTAAACAAAACGAATTTGGTTACGCGCTAGACTGAATCGAACAAAAAACCGCCATCGATGCCAAATTCGTTTTGTTTACTTTCATACTTTTCCTAACCAAGATGAGCCGAAGATTTTAATTGTGCATGATTTTTTTTTTTCAATTGATGAGGTAATTGTGTAAAATTGAATTAAAAAGAATGCTTCGAAGATCTAGTTAAAGTGCAGAGTAATTAGTAAAAGTAATTAGTAAAATATTACACTGTACCTTCATAAGCCGAGACAGTGAAGAAAATTTGTTTAAATTACGGTGAACAGTAGGTGATGAACTATCAGATAAGTCTATGTTAATTGCCAAATAAAAATTGAAATTTAATTTTTAAATATTTGAATTGATACTTAGTGAAAATTATTTTATTTTTCAAGAGTTTAGTTGGAAAATCTCAAATTTGATGAGTTACGTCTCGCCAAGTAGGTTGCAGTGTTCATAACAAGTCGCTCTACAAAATGATTTCACGGTAAACTCTAAATTAAAAAAAAATTATAGCATTATTTACTTAACTTTTATTTGTACTAAAAAGTTTCTTTTTTCATCGTGAGTTGAGATGATTTTTATCTTTAATATATGTACCTAAACTTTGCTTCAAGTGCTCCCCTCCTTTTTTCATCACTTACTCATAATTTTGGATCAATAATAAATTTAAAGTAATAAGCAAGCTTAAAATCATCAAAATTTTAGTAAAAGAGTACGTTGTATGCTTCTTTGATCTTAGTTTTGCCTTTAAAGTTCATTTCGAAGGGCTTTTTTAAATCAATTTGACGAAAGAATTAAAAAATCATTTCAATTTAACATTAAAAAGTATGAACTAAAATAATTTTTTTCATTTTTATTTTTACTTTTATCAAACAATACCTCGAGGCTCTTTTAAATATATTTAGTCAAACACAAATGCTTGTAATACAAAGGAAGGTGGGAGGACACTTGAGCTACGATAACCTTAGTTAAAAAAAAGTCATTTTCTAAATGGTTTAGTAGTGTATCTAACTACGAAAAATTAATCAATTTAATTGAATTTTTCGAGATTTTCGTTTGTGAATACGACCAAAAAATAATGGTTTACAGCGAGCAAGCCGAGGCTGGTATCACCTTCGATGTAAAATTGTGGTCGAGCAAAATCCAGTTCTGCGGAGGATTTAAAAGTCACAACGACAGAATATTTAAAAAAAATAAAAAAATTATACCATTAAGCCTGAAGAAAATGAAACAAAAACTTGTATTAAATTTTTTGTACTTATCATGTAATTCGTAATGAATAATAAAATTAATGTACAATGTAAAAAATATTTCATTTGGTTGTTGAAAAAACATTGAAATAATATTAAAAACGTAAAATTTACTCAAAAAATAACTTAAAAAAAAAAAAAAAAATTTTAACAAAAAACATTCAAATTTCTCAAAATATTTGCATCAAATTCGCATCAAAAACTTATTTTAATATTTATAAAAATTATATCAAAAAAATATCTTTTACTTAATCCATAATTTTTTTAAAAAATTTCATTTAAATTTTAAAAGAAATTTTATTTCAAATTTACATCAAATTCATTTGCAAAAATTTATTGAAAAATAACGTCAATTTGATGTTAATTTAAGATTAATTTTACGAAAATTATCAACGAATAATTTACAAAAAATTGATGTAAATTTTACACCAAAATAGTTTTTTGCATAAAATGTAAATCATACGTCAATTTTACAAAAAATTTACGTCAAAAAAAAGGGAAGTTTTGGAACAAAACATACTATCAATTTTGCGTTAATTTTACGTCAAATTGACGTTGGGAATTGACGTCAATTTTGTGTCAAATTGACATCATTTTTTTTGACTGGGCTAAGTCTATACGTATATACGGTGTGTCGACAGCTGAGTGTATTTTCGATTAATCTTTCACATGATTTTTCCATACTTCAACTGTAAGAATTAAAATAAAAAAGGATAAAGGCAAACTGTCTGTCCTTGAATATTTTTGGTGATGTTTGCAGGGATTCTAGTGGATAATACTGAGCTTTATAGACAATTGAGAAACTGTTTTATGATTTGAGGATTGATTGAAACTGAAATTAATTACGTCGATTAGCTGAGATGTTTATTTTGACATCTGTTGAAAACTGGAAGTATTTATTTTGAAGGCTGCGGATGAAGCTTGCATACAGGAATGGTACGATAAAACTGAAAAATATTTTAATTCATAATTGCACTGCTTGGTGATTGAGTAAATTCACTACGGAAAATAATTATAATTGGACCTGAACGGGTAGGAAACTGAATTTTGAATTAATACTTCAGGTTGCAATTGCATAAAAGATCAATTCTACTGACAGTAAGATTTTCGTCTGGATGCTGGTGAAAAATGAGAGTTCAGTATTTACTGAATGATGACCAATTTGACAAAATCTGTGAACTTACTCAACTAACAATAAGTGAGAAACCAACTGATTGAAGTGTTGAATCAAATTCATGACGGACCATTGGTTGGTACTGGTCGGAAAATTTAGATTGAGAATAGGGTTGTCCACCGGTACTTTAAAAATATATTTTTAAAAGTACTTGATTTTTAATGAATTCTAACATTTTTTAAAGAATTTTTAAATCAAAATTGAGCAAGAAAAATTTTTTTTAAAGTTTTTAAAACTACGGGTTGATGACGTCATTGATCCGAAATTTCACAAAAAGTATATCTATACAGATTGAAATTAAAAAAATTTAAACACTTGTAGTTCCTTTAATTTTAGTTTTTTTTTTTTTTTTTAAAGAAAAAATACGTGTAGATAATTTTTCGGTATTTTAACTAAATAAGCAAAAAAATATTATAAATTTCAAAAAGTCGCCAACCCTATTTGTGAAATTATGTGAATTTTCTCAAATAAATACAAATTACCAATTCTTATGCTGAACTGCAGTCACCGCATCGAATTGAAGATAGGAAGAAAGAAGGAACCGTTGAGAGTGAAAGCTGAAATGAGGTTTATTAAACTTCATCCAGAGTAAACAATACTGACCATTGAATTTGAATTTTGTTTGTTAAGTTTCTCGAATGATTTTCTCATGTTACAGGTCCTTGGGAAACTGTGCTTGCTCATCTTTCTTTCTGTTTATTGTTAGAATGATGATTATTTGTTTCAGTGTTGCTGATATTTTATTTATTTGATAAAGATAGGATTGCTGTTTCATTGTGCGATTATTCTGGATGAATAATGATTAAGCTACTGACGGGAGGGAGTATTAGAATAATAGCGTCAACAGCTACTCCGCTACAACAGCTACTTGACTCTAGTACTATCCTGTAAGCTGCTCCGCAGCTCCCTCTATTATTGGACTTGCGAGTCCTTGTGATTTGACCGCCATTAGGGCTTTCCGTCCGCGTCGCCCTCAAATAATTCAGATGATAAGGAGGTTTCTATTAATACTAAAATATACTGGGTTAAAAATCTCACTGATACACGACTTCCAGATTTTATTATAGATGTATTATCAGTTGGAGACAACTTTAAAACTGATATTTCAAAAATTGACATTGTTGATATGATTAAGAATCTTAAATTGACTTTTCGTAAAAAAGACTCTGAATTTCAAGATAGAATAAGAGGAACTATTTTAATATTCCGTTGATACAAGAAATTGTAATTATATTAGTTTATTTAAGAAAGATATTAAATCAAAATTTTTACATGCTTTTCTTTAACTCACTATGTTTCGTCGTCGTCGTCGTCGTCGTACGTTCAAAACTGCCAAGCTCTATAACTTGGAGCCTATAAGACCTAGAGGTCTGAAATTTTGTAGAGGGTCTAGGTTCGGATGACAATACATGAATTCATAGTCAGTTTTCGACCTGAACCTCCAGATCGCCGATGACGGGGGTACCTGGGGGGTCATCTCCGAGAATTTGGGCTAAATTCTTCGGGGATGATTTTGAGGGAAGTTCTAGAGTATTTATCGAGGTGATTTGAACCTAGGTACCCAGGTCACCGATGATGGGGGTACCCGGGATACCTGGGGGTCATCTCCGAGAGTTCGGGTCGAATTCTTGGGGTATGACTTTGGATAGAGTTTGGGGGTGATTAAGAGTTCATGAGGAAGAAGTTTGAACCTAGTCAGCCAGGTCACCGATGATGGGTGTACCTGGGGAACCTGGAGGTCATCTTCGAGAGTTTGGGCCAAATTCTGCGGGGATGACTAAGAAATGTTATAGAGTATTTATCGAGGCAATTTGAACCTAGGTACATACATGCCTAAAAAATTTTTGAATAGTATATTCCTGTACAAGTAAGGGAAACGCGTCGTTTCCACGAGAGTTGGATGTTTCAGCACGAGACGAAGTCGAGTGCTGAAAAAATCCAACTCGAGTGGGAACGACAAGTTTCTCTTACTTGTACGCTTTTTCAAATTTGATGGATAATCATTATTTAAGCATTTAAAGTATTATCACATTCGATTGTGGTGCTGTGTTTTTTGTTTCTCAATTTTGTTGGTTTTAAGTTCGAATGTTTTGGTCTGCTTAGCTTAATGTGTTGGTTAGTTGATTGAATCTGAGTGTCTTGCTTTAATTATTACTTTTGCTCTAAACAGCATTTTTTTATGTATTAAATAGTTCGTTTTTAATTGCATTTTATAAAACATTTGCTAATTTATTTTTTAGTTCTGTTGAAAAAGCCTCTTTGATAGGCACCTATGTATGTATACCTCGAGCTGTTATTTCTACCAGTAAATTTTTAACATTAGAGTTTCATTAGTTTTTAATAAATAACAGTTGTTCAAATTTGTTTTTCATCACTCTTTTACTGCGTGCGCGTAGCACACAGTGTGTTATGCTTAATGTTATTATGCTACTGGTTGTTTTTTTTACCCACATGTGCGTTTTTTCTGTATGTATGAATTATTTTTAAAATTTTAGTGTTTATTCTGACTACGCGCGTAGTGCACTAAATTTTTTGTGAATAATCATATTATTTCATTTATTTAAATCCAACCTCCAAACTGAAAAAAGTAATTTTTTAATCTGAAAAATTATTGAATTTTCCAAAAAAAAAATTTGTTTTGATTGTTTTATACAATAATTTAAAGTATATTTTTATTGAAATTATTTACAAACGTTTTTACCAAAATCATTTAATTTTTAATCATTATATTTTTGAGGTTGTTGATTAGAAAAACTGTTAACAGCATCGTTCATGTTTTTTCCATGACAACAAAAACTGTGGTGGAAAAGGCCCGTTTCCACCCGTGTTTTGAGTATGGTTGATCCGTTTCCATGATCAGATTTGAGAAAGATAATTCTCGTCTTTTTCTCACTCATGCAGATAAAGGTAACATTACATCAAAAGATATGATTGCTTTTGATTATCTTTCAAAAATGCAAAACCTATTGAACGATAAGAAAGTTTATCAAGTCATCCCACTGACAGTAACCCTCTAACATTTTTACGGACTAAGTTTATACAATTTTAAAACGTCTCTGTGAAGGCTTACTTAGTGAGAATAATGACGTTAGAAATTTTGCGCAAAGTGACAGTACACTAGCTAAATGTTATGGACTTCTAAAGATACATAAACCTGATATTCCCATAAGACCGATTATATCAACTATTAATCTCCTACTGAATTTTTATCTTAAATTGTTTTGAGTGATTTAAGGAAAGCCAAAATTCCTTCCTTTTTAAGCCAAATATCTTCCAAAATCTCACATTAATAATAGTTTTAAACTTAAACAAAAATTAAAAAATTTAGCCATACCTTCTGACTACATTTTGATTTCAATGGATGTCTCTCTTTTTAATAATGTTTCTCATGAGTTAGTTATTAAAAGTTTGATGAAAAGACAATACGACGTACGTATAAGATGAAAAATTTCATTTGAAGACTTACTATACCTAACTGATTTCCTTTTTAATAGTACTATTTTTACTTTTAACAGTGACTATTGTCTATTACAAACAAATTCTTGGAACACCTATGGGTTCTTCAATTTCTTCCTTATATTATGATACAGTTATGGACGACTAGGAGACTTATTGCTTAGATAAACTTGAAATTGAGAGAGATACTGTTCCACTTCTTTATTTTAAATATGTTGATGATGTTATTTTATGTATTAAAGAAGACCATGTTTTAGACGTACTGACTTTTTTTGATTATTTTTTTGATTATTATGAAAAAAATTGAGTCTTTACTCATGAAATTGAAAAAATGATAGGAACAATTTTTTAGATATTACACTCATTAGACAAGATAATAAAATTACGAAGTGCTTATTCGTAGATACAGTATCTACGGCTGAATCGTTATTCGTAGAGAGTAATCAGATCCTGTTTTTCATTATTTATTTACTAACTAATTTATTTGTTTATTTGAATTTAATTTCTTTTAACTGATACGTGTACATACAGTAGTGCTCAAAAGTTTAGGCCGCTCCCAAATGTTATCTATTTATTATGTGATTTTTGAGTTTGTAAGTGACCGCAACCATCCAAAACTTTAATTAAGTCATCTCTAACAGATTTTTTCAATCAATATACTCAATTACTCAAGGAAAAAACATTTACAATATAAAACTTTTGTTTATAAATTTATTCTAACCATTTTTTAGTTTGAAATGTTATTTTAAAAAAAAATGCTATTTTAAGTCATTTTGTGATTTTTGATCGACTGTAAAAAAATTTTATTAACTTTCAGGCTTATAATTTTTCCCCCCTGTTTTTCTTTTATGATCAAGTTTGAAGAAAAAAATTTTCAAGTTGTTATATATAAAATTGTTCAAACCACAGCCAAAAAACGTATTTTTTTTATCTTCGAAAAATCACCGATTTTTCATTATTTAACCCTATTTTACGATTGAATGCATCTTTTTTTTTATTTTCAGGATCAAAATTAAATAAAAACTCATTTTTTATTTATTTACAATATATTTATTAGAAACAATTGAAATTTTTTTTAAAAATATTATAAAAACTATCTATTTTTTAGAATTTTTAACACTTTTAAAATTTAAGAAAATTACTTTGTTTTTTGAATAATTTTTTTTTAACGAATAAAAAAAAAACACTTTGATAAGACTATCAAATAATTGAGACATAACAAATATCTTTTGAATTGAATAGTTTTTGAGTTAATCAGTAGTTTGTAGTTCCTCCTTTGGCATTGTAGCAAGCTTTCACTCTTCTAACCATCGAATCTGCAAGCTTCTGACCGTAACTTGGGCTTAAACTTTGCCAGGCTGCAGCAATCTCCAGTTTTAAATCTTCTATATTTCTCAACTTTCTATCCTTGATCATTCTTTCGATCTGATCCCAAGCGTTTTCGATAATGTTAAGATTAGGTGAACGAGCGGGCCACGTCAATAGTGGAATTTCCACGTTTCAACTATTTTCTAATCGGCCCGTATGAGTGCGTCGTTTACCGAACGAAAAATATAACTCTGATTGCCTTGCTCCAAAAGTTCAAAAGGGTGGTGGATCAGTGATGGTTTGGGGCTGTTTGTCTGGTAAAGGTAAAGGTGAATTACATTTTATTAATAAAACAGTGGACAGTGATAAATATATTCGTATTATGAGAAACTACATGCCTCCGTCCAAGAAAAAGGTTTTCGGAAGACGAAAAAATTGGTTGTACCAGCAGGATAATGCTCCTTGCCATAAGTCTAAAAGAACAATGAAATGGTTGACAAACAAAAAAATTCCACTATTGACGTGGCCCGCCCGTTCACCTGATCTTAACATTTTCGAAAACGCTTGGGATCAGATCGAAAGAATGATCAAGGATAAAAAGTTGAGAAATATAGTAGATTTAAAACTGGAGATTGCTGCAGCCTGGCAAAGTTTAAGCCCAAGTTACGGTCAGAAGCTTGCAGATTCGATGGTTAGAAGAGTGAAAGCTTGCTACAATGCCAAAGGAGGAACTACAAACTACTGATTAACTCAAAAACTATTTAATTCAAACGATATTTGTTATGTCTCAATTATTTGATAGTCTTATCAAAGTGTTTTTTTTTTTTATTCGTTAAAAAAAAATTATTCAAAAAACAAAGTAATTTTCTTAAATTTTAAAAGTGTTAAAAATTCTAAAAAATAGATAGTTTTTATAATATTTTAAAAAAAATTTTCAATTGTTTCTAATAAATATATTGTAAATAAATAAAAAATGAGTTTTTATTTAATTTTGACCCTGAAAATAAAAAAAAAGATGCATTCAATCGTAAAATAGGGTTAAATAATGAAAAATCGATGATTTTTCGAAGATAAAAAGAATACGTTTTTTGGCTGTGGTTTGAACAATTTTATATATAACAACTTGAAAATTTTTTTCTTCAAACTTGATCATAAAAGAAAAACAGGGGGGAAAAAATTATAAGCCTGAAAGTTAATAAAATTTTTTTACAGTCGATCAAAAATCACAAAATGACTTAAAATAGCATTTTTTTAAAAAACAACATTTCAAACTAAAATATGGGGAAGAATAAATTTATAAACAAAAGTTTTATATTGTAAATGTTTTTCCCTTGAGTAATTGAGTATATTGATTGAAAAAATCTGTTAGAGATGACTTAATTAAAGTTTTGGATGGTTGCGGTCACTTACAAACTCAAAAATCACATAATAAATAGATAACATTTGGGGGTGGCCTAAACTTTTGAGCACTACTGTATATAACAAATTAATGAAAAAAAAAAAACTTAAAAAGAAAGAGGAGAAAGAAAGAATAAAATTTTTTTTATAATACTGTATTTTTATTTATTATATAAATTTAAAATTAATGACTATCTGTAATTTTGTTTGTATTTAAAAAAATTAAAAGCGGGCTCAGCTTACTGACAAAACGAATAAAATAGAAAAATTTGAAACAGTAACAACTAACAGTGTTTAATCTACATTTAGATACATTGTATTTAATCTCATAGCCCCTGAATCGTCTAGAGGTCAATTATATTCGTTATAGTAACTTTGTTATATTGGATTTATATCCATAACCACACATTTATGACATGATGAAACGTATAAAACTGAAAAATTTGAAACAGTAACAACTAACAATGTTTAATCCACATCTACATAATATTTAAATCACGTAGCCCTTGATTGTCTACACCGGTCCCGAGAAAAACAAAAAGATTGAAAAAAAATGTCAATGAAAACGGTTTGCCAGGTCTTATTCCTTATTTTTCGTACTTTTAAGAACCGTTTTTCTGAAAATCGTATCCGTTCATCCCTTCAAATACCGCTAAGAAACGTTTTTGTTGATTTATGAATTTTTTAACCGGCTAATTGACTTACTACAATCATGTTTCTTGTATATAAAAAGCACACGTAACTTTTTAAATACACATAAATTTAATTTTTTATCGTGAATTTATCTCAAAATTGATCCTGTAATAAGTTTCCGAAATTTATTTTTTTGGGTTTTATTAAAATATTTTGATAATATTGAAAATTTAAGAGTCTAAAAATGGGTATAGTCAGAGTTTGAAAAAAAAAAGATTGTGTATGGTCTAACCAAATAATTAAGTTTTTTTAACAATTGCGTAGAATTACATAAACAATTTTTCGAATAAATTTTTTTATTAATTACCAACAAACATTTATTTTACACGTAAGTAACAAAAATTAAACTATGACTAACTTAAAATTATTCAAAGCTGAATCGTTACATTTTATCGTTTTTCCAAATATAATCATACTTTTTATACTATATTTATAATTATTTTTTAAAATGAATATAAATGTTGCATGTATAATAATTTATTGATTGATTTGAATACAATTATACTAAGATTTGAAATATATAAAGCACTGATTCGAATTTAGTGTGGCTGCCGTATACAGTGCCACCTGTAAGCAACTTATGTACTTTGGGATTATCTTTGTGCTTTATTCGAATCGTTGAATCGTTTCAACTGTTTTTTACTCAGTGTTGATAAAGGTTTAAGTTATTTTACTTGAGAAGCCTAATAATCTGTACTTGTTTGTTATTATTGTAATGATTTTCTTTTATTTTTCAGTATTTATGTACAGCAGCGATACCGTGACTACACTAGGCTAAAATTAAAAAACCATGGTTGGCAAAATTCTTCTTTTTGCGTTATTTTTTTTACTCTCGTCACTACTCTTGTGACTAGAAATAGCCAATCGACAAGAGCCGCAAATACCAAGCGGGAATTTTGGATTGCCTTTACTAAAGTTTTCATTGGGATATAGTGCTTGTATAGTTTAAGCTATCATTTATGTAAAATTCTGCTTTGCATTTGCCAAAACTTTTTTTTTCCTCATCAGGCACACACTTTCAGTCGGTTTTCTTCGTGATTGCATTTGTGATTCATTTTACAAAGATGAACTGTAAACTAATTACGGTAAATAAATTGCTTTGTAATACTAAATGTATAATAATAAATATAAAAAATGATTATTGTAAGTATTGTAAAATCATTAATTGGTAAAAAAGCTAAAAAATATTTTAAGTTTTACAGAGTTTGCAGATTTTCAAAAAATTTTTACGGAAAATAACATATTTTTTTACAAAAAAAGATCGTTATTGAATTGATATGAAAAAAATCTAATTTTGAGAGATAACTATGTTTTTTTTTTTTTTTTTTTAATTAAAATATTTTAAACTTTGTTAATGTTAAATTTGTTACATCTCACCTTAATTTTTTAATTTTAGCCTAGTGTAGTCACGGTATCACTGCTGTACATAAATACTGATTTTAATTACTGAGCTGATTTTTTATGAGTATAGATGGGGGAGTGAGAAATAACCAACAACCTTTAAGGTAGTTCCGAAGCGTATATATAGCTAACCTAAAATATAGTAATAGACGCTCGTTGCCCCCACTCTGACGCCACGCGCCGCCGTCGCCACCGCTGCTCGAAATCATGCTAAAATCATGCATTTTTCATTCTTTTTGATTGTATATCTCATAAGTTAATATCGCTTGCTATGTTTATCTTTGTACGATACGATTTCTAAGATCTTGCCCTACAAGAAAACCTGTTTTTAAAAAATATTTTAAGAAAATTGAGTTTGCAATGAGAGAATAACCTTCGAAATAAATATGAATTCACGCGCTCAGCATAGGAATCCCATGTAAAAAATTGAAACTTCTGAGCCCAATATCTCAAAATTAAGTATGGCTTGGGGGTTTAAGAAAAATACCAGCGTGTACAGGACTCAAAAATCTACCTCTGTGCAAAATTCTAGAGATTTTTTAAGAAACTCAATTTTTTTGGGAACTACCTTAATGTACAACTTAATTTTATTATTAAACTCTAAGCTATTTACAGATTTACAAAGAAAAACAAAATTGAGGAAATTACATGAACTAACTTTCTTCTAAAAATAGTGATTGACTGAGAAACCCGTGATTGAAAATTGAGAAATACCTTGGGGGCTGCACTTGTCTACAAAGGTACCTTGATGAGAATTTCTTAGTGGTTGGTTGTTCTTGAAGAGTCCGTCTAACGTTGAGCTGGCCGAGGAGGTGATGAAGTCCAGGTGATGAGTGAGTGATCCAAAAGCGGTGATGATCTCCGGAGTCCAGGTAGACCACGCGGTGACGTCGAGGTTATGTTGGTTGAAGAGAGAATTCGAATACCCTCCGAATTCTCTCGGCGGAGGTGTGAATCTTGACTCCTAAGCACTTGGAATTTCTTCGGCACTCAAGGATCACTTTGTGGTTAATAATGAGGTTTTAGCGAGTAAAAGAATGATAGAAACTTAGCGAGCACGAGGTATGCTATGCTAATCAAAAAACCAAAGAAAACCGCGCGACTATCGTCGCGCAGAGAGATGCCGAGAGACAGCGCCGCCGGGAGTTGGCAACAGCGCGCGGCGCGAATATTTAAAGTAAATACTTAACAACTGAAAAATAAAAGAAAATCATTACAATAATAACAAACAAGTACTGATTATTAGGCTTCTCAAGTAAAATAACTTAAAACATATATCAACACTGAGTAAAAAACAGTTGAAATGATTCAACGATTCGAATAAAGCACAAAAATAATCCTAAAGTACATAAGTTGCTTACAGGTGGCACTGTATACGGCAACCACACTAAATTCGAATCAGTGCTTTATATATTTCAAATCTTAGTATAATTGTATTCAAATCAATCAATAAATTATTATACATGCAAAATTTATATTTATTTTATAAAATAATTATAAATATAGTATAATATAAAGTATAATTATATTTGAAAAAACGATAAAATGTAACGATTCAGCTTTGAATAATTTTAAGTAAGTCATAGTTTAATTTTTGTTACTTATGTGTGAAATAAATGTTTGTTGGTAATTAATAAAAAAAAATTGGGAGTTCTCCGACCCATGTCGGAAATTACCAATAAGGAAAAAAAATAGTTCTTCCCTGTACGCGGCGTCTTCGCGGAATTTCTGTGCTGCAGGTACTCTTTGTTAGCTAAATAGGATTGAAATGGGTGGTTTAAGCATTTGGAAAATCAAAGTATAAATATCTAAATCCAATAAGTATCAATTTTAAGATAGTATTTCAATAAAAGGAACGATTTATTTAGTACGTAAATTCATGCAATGTACGGCTACAGAGTTCGTGTATTCTAGTTTCGTTTTCATGTATGTTTCAGCATTGACAATTTCGTAATTCTAATTTACAGTTCAAAAAAAAAATATGAAAGAAAGAGCAGTGAGCCGCGATAAACTGATGAAAAAAATGGTGTAAGTAATATCAGGTAATTAATTCAGATCAGTACATTTAGTTTAGTCGCGGACCGTGATTATATAATAATATCGACCCAACTTTGTTGTTGCTGGGAGATTAAGCCGATCTTCTCCTCTACTTAACTGACTTAGACTTAGAGAACGAGCTGCACAACGTAGGAGGAGGTAAAAGGGTCGATTAAAAGGTACTTACGGGTCCTCCTGGTGTCGTAGGTTTGGGTGGTTGACCGGTGGGCGTCAGTGCGGGCTGTGTCAATGCGGAGCAGGTAGGCTGGCGTAGTCCACACGGGTTTCCGACTCGGACAGCAACAATCGTCAGGCCGGCGGTGACATGGGCACCAAGATCCAAAGTGCATCAGGTCACTGATTCAAGTCGCAGTCGTCCGAGCTTGATTTTACCGAACGCGTGAATCTCAAGTTCACCTGGTTAACCTGTTACTATTCCAACAAGCTGTAACGAGCTTAATTTAAAATGCACGATGACACTGTTGATTTTATGTGCACGGTGGCACTTTCGCATGTAATCACTATCAAAAAGAACTGCTCCATACTCAACAATTATTTAAGATATAATGTTAAGTAAGAGCAAAGGTTGACAATAGAGTGCTGGCTTACATTTTACTCTACTCTCAGAAGATCTTCATGTACTCGGGTCATCGGCGCCTTGGTGTTCCAGGTAGGAAAAATCGCTCAAAACTAAAAAAACAGCTAAAAAAATAAGTCCAAAAATATTTTACCTTACTTCCCAAGCATAATATGCAGGTACGCGGGTCATCGGCGACCTGGTTGTCCGAGTTCAGAGGATCTTTCATACGATCATCAAAGAAAATCCAAAAACTTGGTTTTCTAGTGAGTCAGCTTACTTCTGTACAAACAAAAATACCTGTACACTTTAACCTCAAAATCGGATCTTTAATCCTAATTTTTAGTTACCGTGATATATACTAAATTATGACACTGGTGCAACTCGTCACCAGGGCTCATAAAATCGCTCGTGATCTTATAATACAGGTGGTGATGTTGTATCTGTACAACAATATACTAAAAAATACAGCTGTTGAAGTAGTGAATCCACCTCTGCCAAAACGGCTGAGGTGAACTCAGCCGAAAGACTAAACAGAAAGAGCTTAGGCTACCTCTGCCAAAACAGCTTGACTCCTCAGCCGTTTTGACTAAACTTTTTTCTCCATGATAGTTAGATGAGCCTTATGTTGTAGTTTGGGCCCTACGGACCCAAACTTTGTTTTTTTAAATGCGAACACCAGAAAGAGCAGAAAATTTTACAATTTTTAGGTATTTTTTAAAAAAAATTTTGGGCCACCATGAGGCCCAGTAAGCCTTGATTAGGCCCATTTATCCTTGATAGCATTATTTCCAAGATGGGGTTTAAAGTTTTTTACCATTTCCGTTTATAAAAGAAAGCTATCGCCATCTTGCGTAAACTTTTTATTCGTGAGCTGATTGATGAAGAAGTTTTTTTAATATTCGAAAAGTGCATTTGAGGTTACTATTTTTGTTTTTTTCCTATGTGCCCTTGCAGCGCGCTTAGAGGGGCTTCTAAAGCAATTTAAAAACTGAGGAAGTAAGAATTTTATTTAACAAAAATTTCTTTTGCAAAAGCAGTAAATGAGAGTTCGTGTGCGCTTGCGCGCTGAGTAATTTCTAGTTTCTTAAAATTAATATATAACTAACTAAAAACTTTATCTTAAAACAAAAAACTCGTTCACATCTATATGCCACACAGGGAAAACTTTGTTAGCCTAGTCCTCTGAAACGAATTAACCGATTTAATTCAAATTTAGTAGGAATCATAAGCATGACAGAGTGTACAGTTCTAATTTCAACTTGAGAGCTTGAAAATTTTGCGATTTATGATAATAAATCGATTTTATAAATATTTAATGTTCGACGACGTAAAGTTCGGCATAAGAAATGCCCGAACCTTTTCAGAGTTTATAGGCGGAGTATAAATTAAGTCATTGTATTTGTTTCGGAGTAATTGGTTAACAAAATTTTGATCTGACCAGAGTATCGTACCAAATATTTGCCAGTGCTCTGCGATGATACTTTATTATTAAGGAGTGCGTAGACAACTTTTTATCAATTGTTAGTTGCTACTGTTTTAAATTATAAAAAGATGCCTCAATTAACCAGAAGAGGTGGTGGCAATGGTCGTTTGATGGGTGCGAGAAATTCGAAATAGTTTACAAGCTCAAAACAACGTGAATCTGAATAATCTGCAACTTGATTTTGGAACAGGTCTTCAGAAATTAGTATCTTAGAAATGCGTGAATTATTCCTGAATGCTTATTACCAGTTAATCCTTTGAAGTTTGTACATACTGTCAAAAAAACCCTCATAAATTTATTGCTGCGAATCACATGGGTCCGAAAATTGTACCGCTGGAATTTAAAAATTTATCTTATGTGGAGCAACTTCTTGTAGCTTAAATATATTTCAATGATGCTTGAAGCCAGCGAGCTCACATCTGTAAGAGGTAACGTGCTCACTACTTCTGATCTCAAACACTTACCTGACCCCTCGATTGATGACACGCTGATTTCGAAGATTCTGCTTCTCCGAGATGTTTGAGTTCACGAGATAGCAACAGTCCAGAAGAAAGTGCAACGAATCAAGTGCTTGCGCAGTCTGAGAGTGGTGTTTGTGAGACGCTTCTATGTTTGATATTATGTTACTCATTGTGAGGCGAAGTCAAAGGGGTTATTATAACAAAAAATCGAAGATTCAGTAAAATTAAAAATGAAAATGAAAAAAAGGCTCTGTAGCGCTCAAGCTACTAGCTTAATCTATCTTTTAAGCCCAACCCCATCAACATCGGATTCTAATTAACATCATTGATGGAATCGGACTTAAAAAATAGCTGAGCTTGGGCACTCTTTTTTGTTGCTTCATGTCATGTAATTCCGCCGAAAAAAAACACTTATAAATGAAATTTTTTTAAAATTTTACAGCTTTTATGGTTTGGTGAACACTTTATTATTCTTCCACGGACAACATACTTTTATATTTAAATGTTCTGTTTGAATGAAAATTGATCGTTTCACTGTTTTTGAAAAAAAAAAAAAAACCCATCTTTCCAGGAATCAGCTATTTGTGTATTTCCATAGTTTTTTTTTGGAATTTTCCACTTTGTTTTAGTATCTACTTTCAGCGTATATGAAAGTAATTTTTGTATTTTAGTTTATAAAGCGATTTTTTGTGAAAAAAATGTTAATGATTGTAAAAAATAACTTGTAGGAATCAATCAAGTAAATCACTACTATTTAAAGAAATCAAGTTGAATTTGTGTCTAGCCTAAAGAATATTTTTTATGAGTAAAGACTCATCATTTCTACAGTTTAAGTAAAGAGCTTTCAAACGAGAACGAGGCATTCAATTTTGATCATTTCGTTCGAAATGCCAGTAGAATTACCAAAATTTACTTTTTTGACAAATTGAAAAATTGTGTGCCCTATCGTATAACCTGTTAAAAAAGTAAATTAATCGAGAATTCTTGACATTTATAAGAGTTGGTTTCTTTTATATTTTACCCATAAAACCTGCAAGTCATTAAAAAATGACTTGTTGAAAAAATAACTTACTGAGTAAGTTATTACTATTTTAAAAAATAATCAAGCTGTATTTTTGTCTAGCCTAAAGAATATTTTTTATGACTAAAGGCTCATTTTAAAGCTTGAATCAAGAGCTTTCAAACAAAAATCAAGGCATTTTTAATTTTGATCATTTTGTTCGAAATTCCCGTAGAATTACAAAAAGCAATCTATTTTCATTAAAACAGAACATTTCAACACAGAAGTGTGTTGCCCGTGGAATACAAAAAAAAAAATTTCAGGTCTTGAAGATTAGGAAAACTGTATCTTTTAATACCTAGAATTGTTGCCCAAATTTTCAGATGGTTTTAAAATGACGTGGATATTAATCTTTCTTAACATGGACGTCCTCATTAGTTTAACCATGTAACATTATTTAGACTTCTAAGAGCACTTTTTAACTTTTTTAAGTCTTAGAAATCTCAGTTTTATACAATTATAATTTGAGAATGTTTCTAAAAATATTAACGAAAAAAAAAAAAAAAATGAAACTAAGAAATTTTATATTTCTCAAAAGTGCAGGCTACTAAAAGCACTGTTAAACTTTTTTTCACGAGTTTATCGACTTGTACCAGCCAAAAATATTGAATAAATTGTTTTTTTTTTTCTAATTTTTAATTTAAGCAAAAACATTTATGCATGAACCATTTTATTAAAATTGTATATTTAGTTTACAGATAAAAGATGAAGCTGCAGATTTTTTGGAAACAGATACAATCAAAAGTTTAGTAAAGAAATATTCTCAATTCATTAACTTTCCTATTTACCTATGGCGCAGTAAAATAATTGAGGCATCAGAAGAATTGAGTGAAAATATATCACTAGACAGTGAAATTAACAAAAATGAAGAAAATGATCCGAAAAAACTTGATAAAAATCTAAATGACATTGATGATGAAGAAGATATAGAAGTAGAAGATGTGAAAGATGAAACTGACAAGAAAAAAGTTCATAAAACAGTGTGGGATTGGGAATTACTAAATGATTCCAAACCCATATGGACTTTAAAACCATCGGAAGTGACTGATACAGATTACGATGAATTTTATAAAGCTTTAACAAAAGATAACCAACCTCCATTAGCTAAAATACATTTTATTGCTGAAGGAGAGGTTACTTTTAAGTCATTGTTATTTATTCCTCAAGTTCAGCCGGGTGATAGTTTCAACCGTTATGGAAAAAAAGATGACAATATTAAGCTGTATGTAAGAAGGGTATTTATTGCTGACAAATTCAATGATTTAATGCCAAACTATTTAGCTTTTATTCAAGGTATTGTTGATAGCGATGACCTTCCATTAAATGTTTCTAGAGAAAATTTGCAACAACATAAGCTGATTAAAGTTATTAAAAAAAAATTAGTAAGAAAGGTTCTAGATATGATTAAGAAAATTCCCAAACAAGACTATGAGAGTTTTTGGAAGGAATATAGTACTAATATTAAGCTTGGAATCATGGAAGATGCTCAGAATCGTGCAAGGTTATCAAAATTGTTGATGTTTCGTTCTTCTATACAGGAAAAACCCACTTTACTGGCTGATTATGTGTCTCGTATGAAACCGAATCAACAAAATATTTATTATATTGCTGGTTCGTCTCTAGAAGAAGTTAAAAAATCCCCATTTGCTGAGCGTTTATTGAAAAAAGGATATGAAGTCTTGTACTTGGTGGAAGCTGTTGATGAATATGCTCTTTCAAATATTCCGGAGTATGACGGTAAAAAGTTTCAAAACATTGCAAAAGAAGGTTTTGTTTTAGAAGAAGGTACTAAAGCTGCACGAAAGAAAAAAGAATTAGAAAGTACCTTTGAGCCCTTGATTCAATACTTAAATGAAAATCTTAAAAATTACATCACTAAGGCTCAAATATCAGAACGACTTACAGATTCCCCTTGCGCTCTTATTGCAAGCATGTTTGGATGGACTGGAAATATGGAACGACTCGCTTTGTCCAATGCGCATCAAAAAACTGATGATCCCCAAAAAAGTTATTATCTGAACCAAAAAAAAACTCTTGAAATCAACCCGCGACATCCACTCATCAGAGAGTTATTAAGAAGAGTCGAAAGAGGTGAAGATAATGAAACCACATTGAACATGGCGTTACTGATGTTTCAAACGGCAACTCTAAGATCGGGTTACATGCTCAAGGAAGCAACTAGTTTTTCTAATAATGTAGAATTGCTTATGAAAAAAACTTTAGGAATTTCAGATGAAGAAATTTTAGAAGCAGAAGAAGATGAAATTCCTCTCAACGATGATTTTGAAGAAGAAGCAGACTCTGATAGTTATGAAAAAAAAACAGACGATCATGAAGAACTTTAATATGAATTAACTTGTGTATTTCTTGAAATATTTACTTTAAGAATGATTAAAAAAATTTCATTTTTGTATAATTGTGATAAAAAAAAAATGTAAAAAAAAAAAAAAAATTTATTTCACTCTTACCCAAAAATGCGCCTTAAATACTTATTTTGTTTTCTATTGCAATTACACTGCAGTATGCTCTCTCTCTCGATATTGTGGCAGCATCACTGTAAATAAACTTTTTAGATTTTACTTACCTTAGTTGATTAATTTAGTTAACTTGATTCAAATTTAAATTTGATTATTCATTTTTGTTTTGCTTTACTTATAATAATTATTGAAACTTTCTGTGTAAAACTGAAATATTTTATACAAAATAATGTACATTTAATAAAACCTATCTCTCTCTCTATAATGAAAACCAAATAGTGAAACCAAAATTAGCTCATTTTTAAAAAATTTTTGATATAAATGGTGGTTTATGGTCAGATATGAGACCCTGCCAAGTTACAAGTGGAGAACATTTTTCATCTCTGAGATATCAAAGTTTAAAGTAGTATTTTTATACAGAAGTTTAAAGGGACCATTCTAAAAAGTTTGATTTTTAGGAAAAAAAAAATACTATTGTATTTTTAGTAAAGTTTTAAGAAGGAAATAAGCTTGGTATTTTTTTTATTTGACTCACCGATTTTTCGTGAAAATTCAAAGAAATTGACGATTCAACTGAATGAGCTAATTTTGGTGGTTTTTTGGTCTCTCTCTTTTGTTTGTTCAATTTATATTGAATTTTTTAAATTACTTTGAGAGAGTTTAGCAGTTCTTGAATTTAATTTTCTACTTTTTAGTATATCTTTTTAAATTTCTCAATACTTGTTGAAGAAAAGCATGTTTTTTTTAAACTTTTTTTTTATTTATTTTTTTAACTTTTGTTTGGGGAATAACGGTCTCAAAGTACACCAGAGGACGGGAACGCCTTCTTCCTTGATTTTTGTAGTTTAGTTGAGTGAGTGAGTGAGTGAAGGGCAATGAACGAATGAAGCGTGATTTTAATATTTTTAATAATAATTCTTTATTTACAAACAAAAAATAAAAATGCCATTTACACAAAATCATAAAAGTATAAGATTTGATCGATATGCGTGGTTATGCGTTCGCTTCGCTGTTGTCGAGAATAATAAAAAAACAGTTACACTAACAGAAAAGACTCGCATCGAACCTGTAGTCGCGCGCGTTCTAGCTGCAGTTCGAAAGTGTGTTTGAAAGAACACACTTTTTAAGTATTCAGTAAATAAATTGTAAATAGCATTAGATTATGAATAAAATTAAGAACAGTTCGGATAATTCACGAACATACCGCCCGCCTCATCCAGGGGATGATATCACAGTTAGAAAACAAATTTAATAACAATAATAATTTTAATTCAAACAGATAAAACCTGCAAATACAGATTGCTTAATACGTATTTTAACGCAATTTGTTAATGATTGTTTAGCTTACATAAACAGAAAAAAAAAAATTTCTTTTTGCACATAGTAAACCAACAAAAAAATTAAATGTTTTTTTAGAAGCTAGTTGCCGCCTGCCATGACAACTTGCACATTTTTTTTACAGTCATTTAAATTATCGTTTAAGTTTAGATGAATATCGCCCGCCGTGGCGATTTACAATATACAAATTAAGTTTTTTATCGTTGAGTAAAAGAATAAGCTTTACGGATTTCGTGTGACCTACGAATTAGACACCTCGTCAATTACTGGGACTGGCAAAAGGCAGAGTTTGTGTATCGGACGTTTAAACTCGCTGATAGCTGTCTTAACTACAAAAACTACAAAACCGCGCGGACTTTACCGTCAGGGCCTGTGTTTATTAATTTCATGCGAGCAAGAGGCCATTTAGCTGGCGGGGTATTTTCATCCTTGACAAGAACTAACGAGCCAAGATTAAGGTTATCGCGAGGATCGCACCAACGCATACGTACCTGCAGAGTCGATAAGTACTCGGCTTTCCAGTGTCGTCAAAAACCGTCACGCATTCGGGTAAGTAAATTGTAAGGGGTCAAATCGAAATTGACTGCCCCTGCTTCTGGAACTACTGTCAACGCGTGACCGACAAGAAAGTGACCAGGGGTCAAAGGAGCAAGGTCCTCAGGGTGATATCGATCAATGGGCGAGAGTTAAGGCAAGCCTCGATTTGACACAGAAGTGTGGTCATCTCTTCAAACGCAAGAGTCGAGTTGCCAATAACGTGTTTTAAGTGGTGTTTAGTAGATTTCACCGCAGCTTCCCAAATTCCACCCATGTGAGCGACAGAAGGGAGTATGAAGGCCCATTCTGTACCATCCCTAGCTAAGAAAATGCAAGCATCTTTATAAAACATACAAACACCCAAATATAACCCTTGTATGCTTTGTGGCCACGACCTTTGGTTGTACGCAGCATTATAGGGCTCGCGTAATCAACGCCTGTAGCCAAAAATGGACGAGTGGAGTTAACCCTGAATTCGGGCAGGTTATCCATGATTAGAGTAAGAGTTCTTGTTGTGGATCGAGCGCAAACAGCACACTCACTGTAAATTTGTTTGGCGAGGACTTGTATGTGTGTGATCCAGTACCTCCTAACGGCATGATTCACGCAGAGCTGAGGTCCACCATGCATAGTTTTGATATGCGAATCGTGCATAATCAAATACGATAGTCGAGAGCCTTATTGCTTAAAATATCAGGATGCTTTTCATCGAAACTCAAATTCTAACGTTGGAGTCGACCACCAACGTGCAGCAACCCTTGTTCATCAAGAAAAGGTCTTACTGATCGAATAGGCGAATCTACTGGAAGCTAAAAATCTACTAAGAAAAACTGACGTTGAGAGTGTAAAATCAAATGATTGCGAGCATTTGCAAGCTCGCCTGTTGTTAAAGGTTCAATAGGGTTACTTTCTGAGCGATTTTTCAGTAAAAAAGGTTTTTCAATTTGTCAATAAAACGCGAACAATATGCGGTCATTCTAAGAAGTTTATTTAAATCTGCGTAACGATCAAGGAGATTCAGATTTGTCGAAGCGTGTAAAACGTGAATAGCCCCAGAATCACTACGTTTGAGTTCAAGTGAAATGGGTTCAACTGTCTCAATGTTACCTGGAGTAAAGTCAGGATCTAAGAGCCAATCTGGTCCGTTCCACCACAGTGAATTGTTCATCAGTTCACTTGTAGAAGTACCCCTACTCGCTAGATCAGCGGGCTTTTCATTTGTTCGTACATAGCGCCACGCGACGGGTGGTAAAATTGATTTTACCGACTCGATCGGCGACAAAGGGTGTCTACCTGAATGCACGTGCTTTTATCCAGGACAATGTGACTTGAGAGTCAACCCATGCATGTGTTAAGGTATTTTTTAAATCAAGTTTTTGACGTACCTGATCAATAAGTCTTGTGCCTTAAAGAGCACCACAAAGCTCTAACCGTGAAATACTAAGGGTTTTCACAGGCGCGACCTTCGTTTTGGTGAGCACCAATTTTGCGGAGCTACCTGCGCCGGGTATCATCACGCAAGTAAACCGTTGCACGTTTACGTCACGTACCCGCGTTCAGATGCGTCAGTAAACACATGAATCTCGGTATTAGAATCGAACTTAGTAGCTAACCATCTAGATATGGTGAAGATCATTGGATCTCAAGATCAGGCAATTTCTACTTGAAACTTTCCCGTAGATCTGTAAATCGGGCTGGGAGTGGTTGATCCCAGTGGAGACCGATTAACCACAAATCCTGCATAATAATTTTGGCAGTGATCAAAACGGGACTGTACTAACCAAACGGGTTGAAAAGACGAGCTATGTCTGACTAGACAGAGCGTTTCGTAGGTTTGCATTTTTGAAAATCGTCCATTCTGATTTTTAACGAGAAAGTGTCTTTTCGAAAATTCCAAACCAAACCCAAAATTGTGATGGTATCGAATTGAAATTGTTTAACTTCGTTGTCGGTAAAAGGACAAATTCTAGGGTCATTCGAAGCCCATTTGCTCAATTCGAAGCCTCCAGCTTTTAAAATTTTCACTTCAAGCGTGGCTTTTAAAGTGTTGTCACCATCGAAAAAATCGTCAACGTATGAAGATCGACGAATAGGTTTCGCACCTCGTGGGTATTTTTTGCCTTCATCTTCGGTCAGCTGCGCGAAGGTACGGAGGGCCAAATATGGAGCACAAACCGTGCCATAGGTGACCGTCAAAAGTTTGATAATTAACATTTGCAACGATGGGTCGAACCGCCACAAAATTTACCACAGCGAGTAAGATAACCCAGGGTTCGGACTGCAATTTTGGACCAATCATCAAACAATCGATCAGAGACTTACTCGAGGGTGTTTTAAATAAGGCATTGAAAACTACCCGAAAATTTGGAGAAGGCAACGTGCGGTATATACAGTGATGTGGTAAGAAAGTGCCTTGACTTGAGTCAAACGAAATGACTTTCATGTGCCCCATTTTGAGGTAATTAGACATATACTTCGAGTACTCAGCCTTGAAAACTGGGTTGGAGCACGGAAAAAAAAAAATTGGAGTTTCTCCAATTTGAAATAGGATACACTGTGAGTTCCGTCAGATTGTGAACTCTCCAAACAAAAATTGGAGTTTCTCCTATTTTTTTTTGGAAAAACAATATTTTGTTGATGAGGTTATGATTCTCAGGGATAATTCGCGTGCTGCAGGTATAGAAACATTAAAACAACCTCTCGGACCCGGATTAGCAGATTGCTGACGGTAGACGGTATGGGGAGCATACCCGGGGACCATTGCTCCAGGTCACCGATGACGGGTATACCCGGGGATCATCTCCGAGAGCTTGGTTCGAATTTTCTTCGAGGTGACTTTGGTGATCGTCTGTGAGCTACCAGGCATGAATTTAGACCTGGTGTTGACTTTCTTCATGGTGACTCTAGTGATCAACATCATGATTCTTACCTAGAGAGCTCGATTGCTCGAAGATGATGCCCGGGTATACCCGACATGGGAGACCTGGTGTCAGGGTATAAATTCGTGTCTGAGAGCTCTCAGACGATCACTAAAGTCCCCTCGAGGAAAATTCAAACCAAGCTCTCGGAGATGATCTCCGGGTAAACCCGTCATCGGCAACCTGGTTGTCCAGGTCGAAATTCATTCCTGGGAGCTCACAGACGATCACTAAAGTCACCTCGACGAAAATTCAAACCAAGCTCTCGGAGATGATCCCGGGTATACCCGTCATCGGCGACCTGGTTGTCCAGGTCGAAATTCATGCCTAAGAGCTAATAGACGATCACCAAAGTCACCTCTAAAAAAATTCCATCAAGTTCTCGGAGATGACTCCTAGGTGTACCGGTCTGGGGCGACCTGGTGCAATGGTCCCCGTGTATGCTCTTCAGGGTATACTACCGTCAGCGATCCGCTCATCCGGGTCCAAGAGATTAATTTAAAGTTTCTATACCAATTAATCTAGTCGACAACATATACAATTTTAAACTGTAGATTCACCAAAAAAAATAGGAGAAACTCCAATTTTTGAAGATTGGAGAATCTCCAATTTTTTTTTGTGAAAACTCCCTAAACTTTTGGAGAAACTCCCATTTTTTTCCATGAGGCAGCTTTTCTCTCATTGTAAAGTAGTAGAGAAGCTGCAGCTTGCTAGTTTGAGGGTAAATTTTTAGCTGGATCAAGCAGAAAAGGAAGGTGTACCGTGTAACGCCCAGACTCGTCTCGAGAGTGAGTTTTAACAAATATTTTTTTGTACTCTTCGTCTTCCTTCAACAAAGGTTTTTCAGCAGCGAGTTCCTCGATCTCCTAAAAACGTTGTAAGTCGAATAACAAACAATCGTTGTTGTATCGTTGAAAACTTCCGGTTTGGAGAATTCCCGAATTTTCGTATGAGAATAAGGGTTACATAAAACACTGTCTTGAGGGAAAAAAGCCGAAGCTGAAAAAACCCTGTTTATTGTTTGTGATCTGCTCAGTTCGGCTGAGATTGTATAATGTTGTGAATATATTCAGTAAAAACTGAGATTGTATAATGTTGTGAATATATTCAGTAAAAACTGAGATTGTATAATGTTGTGAATATATTCAGTAAAAACTGAGATCGTATAATGTGTTCGGGGCCCAGGGCTAATCCGAATTAAATCTTACACCAGGCGACTGGTAGTATCGATTTTGTGAATTAAGCGAAGTGCAAAACAAGCGCGCGCGCGACTGTGGGAACTGCAACTGAACTATGCACCGACACCGGGACCCACTGCGGACCAACACGTCCGCCGCCGCCGTGAGGCCCTCGCTGCTGCGCAGGCTTTCAAACTCCCGCGTCGTTCACCATTTACGTGAATTAACGTAATTCACAATAATATCTAAACTTACTCAAACAAGTAAAATACAAATCAATGATTAATACTAAATCAAACATATACAAGTTACAATGAAGAAATCAAACTAGATAATAATAAATCTAAAATTAATGTCAAAAATAAATCAAACAATCAAATAAATTTACAGTAATTAATTAATCCACGGAACATCCTCCCCCCGTTGGGAGTGAAACGAGCAATATCATTCGCAGCCATGAATCTGCAATAAAAAACAAACAAACAAAATTGCACAACACAAAGTCATTAAAAACGAATTATGCACGTTCTCCAAAGTCTCTCAAGAACTAGGCAATAAACACAGTGTGGTCGTGTTTCGCTCTACGACTCCCTGAGCTGTCTTGACGGAGACGACTCTGACGACGCTATCCTTTCCAGGATGTTCAGCCACCACTCGCCCCAGCCGCCACTGCATACATGGCACGTTTTTGTCAATCAAAAGGACTATGTCGTTGACCTTACCCGCAAAGCCCCTAACTACAAAATCTTCATCCCTCAAACCCATAACCCCTAAGCCCTTACCATGGAGCTCACAATTCCGGAGCCCGTAATAAGTGTTCTAATTGTTTGAACGAATTAACAATAAAAAAAAAGGATTTCAGGTCCGAAAGGCCCACAGTAAGGGCACAGGCCCTATTCTGTTGGGCCCATCTGATCCTAAATTTTGTAAAAAAAAATTTTGCTAGAGCAAGGGTAGTCGAAAAAGTGATTTTTTTCCGAGTTATTCGAGTACTACCGTTGAAGAACTCTTTGGGCCCTCTACGGGACCTCAGAATGGACTGGGAAAATTTTTCAAAGTCCTACAGGAGCCTAAAATTTTCCGCTCTTTCTAAATCTGGGGTAAAAAGTATGGGTTTCCATTTGAAAAAATGGTTTTAGGGTCCGTAGGGCCCACAGTAATGGCTCGGGCCCTATTCTGTCTGGCCCAGCTGATCCTAAATTTTGTAAGAAGTAACTCTTACGTTACATGTGCTATAGAAAAAATGCATCTTTTTCAAGTTATTCAGCCCATCCGCTACTTAATAGCCACGCTGTATTTCAGCTGAAAATCCATTTGAAAATTCTAAATTACAAAGATTTGTAATTAAACATATGCTATATGGACCACATACTAAAGAATTTTCATGTTAAAATATTGAAAATAATGAATTTACAAAAAAATTTCCAAAAAATTTTAACGAACATACATCTTTCCAAACAAATGGATATCCTCTTTATAAAAGAAGAGTTAATTCTTGAGAAAATTTATGTTATTCAAAGAAAAACAATAATAATACAACGACACATGTTAATAATTCAATGGTAGTTCTTTACAATAAATATTTATTAAAAAAATATAATTGTCATTTAAATGTAGAATATTGTGCTTTTATAGAAAGTATAAAATATATTTTTAAATACTTACATAAAGGTTATCCTAGAGGATTTTGTAAAATAAAATTATTATTAGAAAATGAAGAAAAAAACTCTTTTGATATTTTTTGAAACTCTTTGAAACTATTTGAAACCCTTTTGAAACTATTTGAAACCTTATTGATACTATTTGAAACCTTTTTGAAACTATTTGAAACTATTTGAAACCCTTTGAAACCCTTCAAAATATTAATTTTAATTTGTTAATTCATCAAGGGTAGGTAAGTGTAAAATAACAAAACTTAGATGTAAATTTTACTCTCATTTATTTAAATATATTCCAAATTACATAATTAGCTAATTTAACTGTTATTTATTTAAATAACAAAGTTTTTATTTTAAATTATCAATTTCGTCAATCGATTTATTGCGGTTTAATACCCACTCACAAAAAACTTCCAAGTTGGAGGCCGCACAAACAGGTTTGAAGCAAAGTGAATGATTCGTCCACTATCTGCTACTGGTGGCCAGCTTGGTTAATGAAGGGCAATTCAGCACCTCCAGGTCTCGGACATTTGGTACCAGACGTCCGACCCACTTGACCTTCTCAAGGCCCTTGACCCACACCCTAGTGGCGTCCTTGAGTGCGGACCTCAAGACCTCCTGGACATCACAGCGTACGGGATGTCACCAGATTCCCAGGGTATGCCATGGTAATTTGAGGCTACCCACTTGTTCTCCGACTGGTATCTTCCTGGCAGAGAGTCGCATTTGTAAGGGGGCTCAAAGAGGAAGACCTGGGGAACTGCGTCTTCTTTGAGAGGTATAATCGCAACCTCTTTGAACATGAAGGTATTGATAGGCCTTTTGAAGCCTTGGACATCTACTATGTACTCCATCTCGATGAATACTGAGCTTCGGTACCAATCCGAACCACTTTTATACTGTTCATCTCGGAACTACTTTACCGACAGTCGATAAAACAGATTTTATCATCAGTCGGTAATACTGATTTCTACAATACCATCTGTTGATAAAACAAAACCCTGCAGTTATTTTTATTAAGCTTCCTCGCACCATCTCACTCAGAATTATAATAAATAGAGGAGCAGGCAGAGGGTTTATCCTCAGTATTTCTCTTGCAACAATCGAATGAACATCTCTAAAATCATATCCCAGTACAGTAAATTTTTCAGTAGTCTAGTTTATTCAGTAATATTTTATAAATAGTTTTTATAAATAGTTTTTAGTAGTATTTATAAATAGTTTTTTATATAGTAGTTTTAAATGTACATATTTCGTGAAAAATGGAGCCACCACTGTCACCTTTGGACTTCAAAGAGGTTGTCTCGTTGTTCCAACGAGCATTGAAAATTATTCAAGATGGCCGAAGGCCTGAGCAAGACACCCTTGAATTGCAAAATTTGCTCTGCTGCAAGGGCTTTGGTGTTGCTGAGCGATCGAAGATTAAGAACACCATTGGTCTTCTTTTTTCTAGCCATAACCGCATGAAAAGTTGGGTAAAGAGTGGTGCTGGTGTCCAAGAACAACAACCTACAGTGGTCTGGAACGATATCCAATCGGCTTTCGACAGGAGGATCCGTACTGGTGCCATCTCCAACTTGAAGCATACCATTTTTTCTACTCTTATAGCTTGTGACTACATCTGCACCTTATTTTATGCCTACCTTTGTTCCTACCTTTCATCTTACTCCAAACCCTTGTAACTACCCTTGCTCTTACCGTTGCACTTACTGCTTTTTATAACTAGGCTCTTACCCAGGTATATGCTCATGTTTATGTATCTGTTTCTATCGTGGTGATAACTGTAGTTTGAATTTTTTATCATGCTTTTATTTCTAACTCTAAGACTACTTTGTTCTTATCTTTGGTCATACTTTCATTTCTATCCTTAGTTAAACATCTGTTTCCATGCTTTTACCAACTTATTTTCGTCTTTTTATTTACTAACCTTCCCTGCTTCATAACCTTGCTACTATCCACGTTTCTTGAGTTTTTTTTCCAACTCTCTTTACTACGTCTATTGACTTTTTCTTCTTTCTACATATGTTAATAATCCTATGCTTACTACCTATTTTTTACTTAAGCTGCTAACGCTGAAAAGCTAGTTGGTTTTGAACACTTCAGGAATTTAGAGTTAGCTGATCCAAATTTCTCGGATCACTCCCAGATTGAAGACGCAAACGTTTATGCTCAAATCCAGCTTTGCGAGATAGTCAAAGGCGATGAGTTAATGAGCCTGTCGCTATCAAATCGACTTTGGGATGGATACTCATGGGTATAGTTCCATCAGTCGATCAGTCATTAACCTCAAATTTAGTGAGGTTGCATCGCGCAGCTAAGAAAGATTTGTTGAAAGCTTTATAGAATTTTTGGTAGCAGGAAGAGTTGCCCAAAAAGCTGTTGTACACCCCTGAAGAGGAAGAGTGTGAGAATTACTTTAAAACCACTCATTCTCGGGATTCTTCTGGTTGCTACGTAAAAATTTTGACAATAAATAGAAAAATTTAGGCAAATTCTAACAAATTAAACAAGAAAAAACTCGTTTCAAGAGGGTGATTTTTATGCAATTTGAATGATTGAAAGTAGTAAAATCAAACAATGTCTTACGGACGAGTTTAATGCAACTTAAAATAAAAGAGACTATTTATTTGTCCTTTATTATCATTAAATAAAAATAAGTTAAATCATTATTCTCTACTGAGATACTTTTAGTTTTAAGTACAATATATTCTTACTTTAGGAATTGTGTATCGTGAAAGTTTAATTTCAAGCAGTAAAAAAAGAGCAATAAAAAGTTCGATAATTATAGGGTTTAATTTAGAGATATTTAAATTTTGCAAAATTTCCAAGCCATAATGAATTGTTTGGAGCTAACATTCAAAAAATTTAACTTAATTAGTAAATTTTTATTTCCATACAAGGGGCTCCGCTGAGAATAAATGATTTTATCGATATTAAAGGACAAATAAATAGTCACTTTTATTTTAAGGTAGCGTGTTCGGTGCGAGAGAGAACTTTAGAATCGTGCGAATAAGACAGAGGGAGTTTCGGAGCTCTTTGTCACTCTCTGCCACTCTCGTGTAGAATATGGTGGCTGATTTTAGTGTTTAGTAGGGTGTCCTTTATTCCCCAAACTGCCCCATGCTTGCTCCCCCCCCCCCCTACTTTTTTTTTATGATAAAAAAGAAGCTTTAGCACCAAAAAAAAATTTTCCCCTTTTTTAATATTGTCGCAAGAGCCTTGAAGTCTTATGAAAACGATTATTTAAAATTTAATATAATTACAAGGTAAAGTTGAGTAGGATATAGAGGGTTCAATCGGAACCCTTACATAGCATATATCATTCGGAAGATCTTTCAAAAAGGAAGCTCTCTGCCAAATTTTTTTTATTATATTTTCAAGTACTTTTCGACCTTTTTTTAATGTTACTTTTTTATTATACATTTTCAACAAAATTGGCTAAGAAATTATAACTTTGTCTTGAATCAAAGAATCGAAATATGCTTGGTGTTTTTTTTCCCTGTTTTTAAATACTTTTAGAGCGCTCCAAATCCATTATGACGAAAAAAAACGTTATTTTTTTTTAACTATTGCGAGACGTCTTCGTTTCAATATTTAAAATTCAATCTGGGCCTTATAAGTAAATATATGGCAGAGAGCTTCCTTCTTGAAAGATCTTTCGAATGATATATATTATGTAAGAATTCCGATCGAACCCTCCATATCCCACTCAAGTTTACCTTGTGATTATATTAATTTTAAATTATCGTTTTCATAAGACTTCAAGGCTCTATCAAAAAAAGGGGAAATTTTTTTTTTTTGGTACCAAAGCTTCTTTTTTATCATAAACAAAAAAGTGGAGGGGGGGGGTGGGGGGAGCAAGCATCGGGCAGTTTGGGGAATAAGGGACACCCTAGTCATCAGCCCATAGTTTCAAAAACTTTCCTTTTTAAAAATTAAGTACTTTAAAAAATATATATTTTTAAAGTACCGGTTGCCAACCCTATTAACATACAGCAGACATTTATTGCTCATTCCAGCTTATAAAAGTGTATTAGATATTTATTCATCACACAGACTTATTTTATCATAATCTTTTAGTTAGTTTGTCTGAAACCTTATATTAACTTAAAAAAATTGCGATTTCCCATATGATTGCGTGTTAAAATATATTTGTCTATATTTTTTTATCCACGAGACAGAAAGCTATAAGAATTGCACTGAATTTATAACTATGGGAACGTTCATAAACCACGTGGTCATTTTTTCGAAGATTATGAAGGGCCCTCCCTCCCCTGAAGATATAAACGTAGTATTTGTATCAAAGTTTCGACCCCCCCCCCTCCCCTAAAGTCACGTGGTTTTTTTTACGATTTCAAATTGTAAATATGAATACTATTAGTTTTTTAAAAACATTATTTTTTAAGTTATAATTTAATGATTTAATACCAGGGGCGCAACAACTCCTTTCAGCTAGGGGGTGTCCTGAGGTCTACCCCCCCCCCCCCCCCCAATAAAACTGACGTCGAGAAAAAAAAAAAAAAAGTTCAAAAAACGAGTTCAATAAATAGACTGGTTAATTATCCCCCAAGCTCTAAACCCCCAAAACACTGGGCGTAGAGTTCAATGAATAATCTGATCAGCTATCCCCCAAGTCTTGAACCCCCAAAACCCTGGGCGTCGAGTTCAACGAAAAGACTGATCAGTTATTCCCCAAGCTTTGAACCTCCCTAAACTCTGGTTACCAACTGATCAGTCTTTTCGTTGAACTCGACGCCCAGGGTTTTGGGGGTTCAAGACTTGGGGGATAGCTGATCAGTTTATTTATTGAACTCAAGTTCAAAGAAAAAACTGATTAGTTATCTCTTAAGCTCTGAATCCCCCATAACCCTGGAAACTCAAGTTCAATAAAAAAACTGATCAGCTATCTCCCAAGCTCTAAACCTCCCAAAACTCTGGTTACCAAGTGGAATAATTTTATAAGTGAAGCGGACTTTATATTTGAATATCAAGTCCATAAAAAAGTGTTGTTTTTTTTGTTTCACAAAAAGGTTGTGGTGTACTTTTATATACATCACTTGGAAATATTACAAAATAATAAAAAAATAAAAAAAAATAAAAAAAATAAATAACCAATAAACAAACAAAAATTTTTACACTTTTCTCGGAATGTGTCTGCTTCTTAGAAGCATTTAATTTATAGTTAAAAAAAAAAAATTTGTTGATAATGTTGCAAAACAAGAGTTCACCAATAAGTAAAAACTTATAGCGTTTTCCTAATCAACCATGCCATTTTGGAGTTAAAATTTTAGATTTACAACTTCATGATATAATTGCACCTATATAGTTCAGCGTAGTTAGGTATCGTTACAAAATTATTTATTTCGTTAATTAAAATGCACTCTTATTTTTGGAATAATTTAACTCGGGCGCCCAGGGTCTTGGGGGTTTAGAGCTTGGGAGATATCCGACCAGTTTTTTTGTTAAACTCGGGCGCCCAGGGTCTTGGGGGTTTGGAGCTTGGGGCATAGCCGACTTTAACGTTCGACAGTAAAATATTATGAATCGAAACATCGACTCATGCACTTTAAAAACCACGTGCCTTTCTGAATCAACAGCTCTACCCCCCACGTAACCTATCATAGCCTTTTAATCGCCCCCCCTCCCCCCTATTAGGGCCACGTGGTTTGTGAACGTTCCCTAATCATTAACAACAATTTGCTTAGGTCTCTCGCAAATCTTTCAGCTAATTCGAGTATCTAACGTGCAACCTTGAGTTGCATCAAACTCTTCCGTAAGACATTTTTTTATTTTAATATTTTCAATGGTTCAAATTGCATAAAAATTGTCCTCTTAAAATGAGTTTTTTCTTGTTTGCAAGTAAATTGAGGGTCTGAATTCACAAACTGCCTTAGCGCTCGAGGCGCTCGAGATCGGGCTCAGGCAGGCTGATCCGTAACAACAAAAATGCTGTCATTTTTTACTTACTTAAGATATCGATTTGAAATTTTCCAAAAAACTTCTTCAAAACCTAATGAAAAACTTCCTCGCTTAAAGTTTTTTCAGCTCTTTATTTTTATGCTTACTTTTTTAATTCAAAGCTTTAGGTTAGAATTAGTCTATTTTTTATTTTTAAAAGTTAATTATAGACCTCTCTAGCACTTTAAAAATATCTGGACTAGACTAAAAGCAGCGAAAAAGATTCAATATTACTGTGCTAAAATTTGATAAAAAAATATTCAGTAGTTTACGAGTTCTTGCGAGTTGAACTCAAAATACGTATATCGAGAAAAATTTAAAGTTTTTGTTCAACTCGCAAGAACTCGTAAACTACTGAATATTTTTTTATCAAATTTTAGCACAGTAATATTGAATCTTTTTCCAGATATTTTTAAAGTGCTTGAGAGGTCTATAATTAACTTTTAAAAATAAAAAATAGACTAATTCTAACCTAAAGCTTTGAATTAAAAAAGTAAGCATAAAAATAAAGAGCTGAAAAAACTTTAAGCGAGGAAGTTTTTCATTAGGTTTTGAAGAAGTTTTTTGGAAAATTTCAAATCGATATCTTAAGTAAGTAAAAAATGACAGCATTTTTGTTGTTACGGATCAGCCTGCCTGAGCCCGATCTCGAGGCATTATGTTCAACAAAAACTATTAAGTATAAAAATAATCTTGTGCACCATCTAAATAGCTATCTCACAAGTTTGCTTGTCTGGTTTACATTTACATTTGCTCCTTTTTTAACATTAATTTATAAATTAAATAATGACATGAATTTATAACAGCTTTATGCATTATTTGGATCATATCATTTTTATTGCTATTAGGGAAGAGTGGGGGTAGTTCGGACACGGGACTATTTGTACAAATCTTTTATAATATAATCAAGAAAAAAAAAATTTTGTTTATTTAAAAAATATACTGTGAATCTTTAAAATATTAGTCATTTTTTAGTTGAGAAGTTCAATCAAAAGTTTTATTTACAAAGAAAATTAATAAAATTTTAATGTTGGACGCTAGCTGAAAAAATCAGTTTTTTTGCAACTTTAAATCTAATGAAACTTTCTTCTAAAAAGAGTAAAAATTATTGAGAGTGCACAAACTGATACTTGGGGCAGGAACTTTTGGTTATTAGCTTTGTTTTCCATTTATAAAAGAGAGTTATCGCCATCTTGCGTAAGTGTAAGATTTTTATTCGTGAGCTGATTGGTGAAGAAGTTTTTAAAATATTCGAAAAGTGCATTTTGAGTTACTCTTATTGGTTTTTCCTATGCGCGCTCAGAAGAGCTAGTCATGCAAAATTTATGATAATTTTTTGTTTTTTAATTCAAACAATAGTAAAATTAAAAAATAGCCTGCTGAGGGTTATTCGGACACTATCCGGAGGCTTTTTGGGCGTTTTGAAAAAGGAATAAAAAAATAGATTTAATATTAAGTATTTGATTCAAAAACTTTAAATTTCTACTAATTTAGGTGTATTTCATTTAAAGAAACCTTACTTGGTACATTTATTATAAAATAATTTCTCTACGGGCAACTGGAAAATGACTCGGAATTGTCATCTGCTTTAATCTTAAAAGCTGCATTCAACGTCTTGTGCAGTGCTGCTCTTACATTTTTTTGAGTGCTTACCCTGTTGTTAGTCCACACGTGTGGAGTAACGTTAAAAGAGTAAAGTTAAAAGTTGTGACAGTCCAGTGACCAATTAAATCGTCGGTTGCGATTTAGAATTTGGCGCGAGTCACGTGACTGTTGAACGCAGATCAGAGTGGACCTCTGAGGTGGTAGAGCGGGAATCGGGAAGCCATTCGTAATTTTCGAGTCCGTTCGTTTGCACGTACATGAAAATCAACTCGTCTCGGTTCGAGGGATTATTGACCTTTTCAGGAATAGCACACCGTCGAAGAGAGTGTTGTAAGTGACAGAAGGTGCGGGATCGATTTTCATCACCCGGGAAGCATTCTTTTGTCAAGACGAGTCAACCGGCTTTTGAAAGCCGCGGACGACGGGGAACTAGACCGAGGTCCGCCAGACACGCGAAGATCTGGAAATCGATTTATGGCAGACCTTGAAGAAGCTTACTCGTGTACGGAAGTCCAAGCAATTATTGTCATTCGCGTCGCGCGTTGTTGTAGAGCCGTAGTGTGAGAGTTGTCGTTTCACGTCAAAGACTGGACCGTTTTACGACGGCTATACGGCGACTCGAGTGTGGTAGCTATTGCGGCTGGTAGGCATCGTAGCCTGGCATTTTGTTTAGCCTGACGGCTTGGTATGAGGTGCAGCTTAGCGATTCCGTAAGTTAATTGTATATGTGCGAGTGAGTGTGAATGCGTGTGAGTGTATTTAGTACACTGTTATTGTAATAATCTTTGTTTTTCTCGCGCACGCAAGCTGCTTATAGCAGATGTGTGCTTGTGTGCGCGCTTAACCCGAACTGGAGAAAATCAATACTTTGTTGTGTTGTTGATTTTGGATCATAGCCATTCGAGGGTATATTCAATCACCGTGTTAGCTTTTGATTTTGTATTAGTTTATAAGTTGATTTTTGTTTTATTAAATATTGAAAATTAACTTTTCAATCTTATAATTTCTTTCTAACCGATGTTCCTTGAGCTCGAACCCTCTAGCCCGCGCCCACCTACCGAACTTAATGAGCTGTTGCGCCCTCCTCGGTTCAATAAATCGAGTAGGGATTTATTAACGCGGTCGGACTTTTTCCCTTTTCAGGAAGCTTGTTGGCGTGAAGCCGACTGCAGCAGAGACTATAGAGGCTGAACGGCTGACTCAACGGGTCAACATGGGTTGTATTCCCGAGTTTACATTCGCTAATGAAAGCCCTATAACAAAGTATAATAATTTTTTTCTCGATACTTTTTTTTTTTCATTACCCCAACCTACGTTACGGCCCTCGCTGGGGGCCACATGACCTTGCCGCGGTGCGAGGGCTGAGCCGTGGGCCCTCCCTGTCGGCCTTGCCGGGTGTCTAAGGGGGGGTGAGTGAGTGAGGGTGAATGGAGGATCCCTATAAACGGGCTCTCCTCATGGATGGTTGGGATCCCTATAAACGGGCTCTCCCCTGAGAGGGACGGATGATACGGCCCTTAGACTTCCGGCTTGGTCTGACTCGAGGGCTCACGGGGACTAAGAAGTGGCCTACCCAATCTAAGGTGTGAGATTACCGTGCCGAGGGATGCGTGGCACAGGGGGTGCTGTGTCTTGAACGGTTCCTCCGGGACACCGGGCCGAATCCCGGAGTACCTGAGGCCTTACCCGTCATTGGCGGTCCATGGCGGGTGGACACCTTAAATCCGCCCTACTCGTGGGATCAAGATAGAGACTACAGAGAAAAAACAAAACGAGTCGATGGATACGGGCTCTGAACTGACCATCGACTCGGAGACAAACAACCCTGGGGGCTCTGACCCCAAGGTCACAGAAACCCACTCCGGGACGGTCAGTAGACCGAAACCATTGAGTGGAGCGCAGCGAAGGAAAATCCTTCGGCAAAAGGCTATAGAGGAGGGCAAACCACCTCCCAAGTTTCATAAGGGGACGAGGCAACGGAGGGGTCAGGAAGGGAAGCGGGCTAGTACTGCGTCCACTGACTCCGCCTTTGTATCGACACCCAGCATGGCTAAGAGGATGGCCTCCTCCAGCCTTGAAATACCCGAGGAGCAGGGGCTGCTGAAGCGACCTAAAGTGGACCGCAGATATGCTGCAGCTGTGTCTAACTCTCCCAGAGTGGCCCTCACTTGTGGGGACTACCTAGGAAGGGAGATGCCTGCCGATGTCTGCACGAAACTGCAGGAAGCAGTAGTCAGCAAGGTACTTGCTATCGAGGGGGAGGGGGCCTTTGTACCCCGGTTTCTGGACTCGTTCCCCAGAAAGGGCACGTTTGTCTTCGTCTGTGCAGACGAAGCCAGCAAGACCTGGCTGGAGAGCGAGGCCACGCTACTCGACCTAGGGCAACCGAACCTAAAGGCGAGGATAGTTTCACCAGAGGAGACTAGGATCACTAAGGTGATCACCTGGCTTCCTCCGGGGGTTAAGACTGCCGAGGACCTCATCAAAGTGGTCCAAAGGCAGAACGGGTCGATCGACACGACTAGGTGGGCGATCCTGAGTAGGGCTCCTGATGGATGCCTAATTCTGGGTCTAGATGAACCATCGGTCGCGGTACTCCAGAGCCAAAACTTCCAGCTTTGGGCAGGGGTCGGCAAAGCAACCTTCAGGCTGCTAAACCGTCCCTCAAACAAGGCGGGAAGTAGCGGCTCTGCGGAGAAAGCATAAATGGAGTAGCCCTCATGGCTACTTCAATACTGCGATTCTCCCAAATAAACTTGCACCATTGCAGAAGCGCCTCTGCTGTACTAGCAAGGCGCATGGCAATGGCGCATACACACATAGCCCTTATACAGGAACCCTGGTTGTACAGGGGCAAAGTGAAGGGCTTGAACAGCTGTGGGGAATTGCTCGTGGGCTCCAGCAATGGATACGCCCGGGCTTGCATCTCCATGAAGGGTGTTAACGGTTTTTTGTTACAGGAGCTGAGTTCCCGGGACGGCACGACCGTAAGGATAGAGGTCGCGGATAAGGAGGGCCGAACGAGGAAGGCAGTCATCTCGTCCATTTACCTCCCCCACGACGGGGAAGCTCCCACAAGGAGCATGATGAAGGTGATCGAATACTGCAACCGTAATAACCTTGATCTGATTATTGGTTGCGACGCCAACGCCCACCATGTGGCGTGGGGAAGCACCGATATTAATGATAGAGGGTCTGAGTTGCTTAAATTCATCACGGGCACACAGATGGACATTGCCAACAGAGGGAACACGCCAACCTTCGTTACTGCCAACAGAAGCGAGGTCCTGGACCTCACGCTGACTTCAATGAACATCAAGAACTGCATACGTGGATGGAGGGTCGACAGCGAACCATCCATGTCGGACCATAGGACTATAACTTTCGGGATCGAGATAACGAGACCGTGGATCGAGCCTAAGAGGCGACCCAAAGACACCAACTGGGGCGCTTACAGCAAGGAGTTGGAGGAAGCCTTGGCCCAGGTCAAAGGGAGATACGGCAATGATCTTGAGCTTGACTGGACCCTTTTCCAGGTCTATAAGGCTATGATCAGGGCCTACGAGAACAACTGCCCACTAAAGCCTGGTAAACCACTCAATGGCACTCCCTGGTGGAATAAGACACTGGAGGAGCTAAGAGTGGAAGTTAGACGGGCGTTTAATAGGGCAAAGAAGAGGAAATCCACTGAAGGCTGGAAAGCGTACAAAGACACGCTGAAGGCCTTCAAGAGGGAAATTGCGAAGGCAAAGAGAGAAAAATGGCGGGAATTCTGCACAGGCATGGAAAACCTGGCAGCCACTGCGAGGCTCGCTCGAATCCTGACCAGAGATAACAGTGCCCGTCTCCAATGTCTGAGAGACAGATCGGGCGCCTATACTGAATCGGAGGAGGACACATTAGAACTTCTCCTCAGCAGCAACTACCCCGACTTCGTCAGGGTAGATAATGATACCCCGCCCACCATATCTGGAAGGAGGGGCACAGAGAATAAAGATTGGGACACGGCTGCCAAAGTCGTGACCATGGAAAAGCTTAAATGGGCGATTGACTCCTTTGAACCGTATAAATCTGCGGGCCCTGACGGTATCTTTCCTAAGATGTTACAGGAAGGAGGTGACAAGACCCTTAGGCTACTGTTAGGTATTCTGAGGGGCTGCATCGCCACAGGGCATGTGCCAGCTTGCTGGAAGGAAACGCGGGTCTCATTTATACCGAAACCTGGTAGGAGAAGCTACAACTCGGTGAAGGACTTCAGACCTATCAGTCTGACCTCTTTCCTAATGAAGACCTTGGAAAGACTGCTGGACAACTATATCAGGCAGAATATACTGATAAACAGTCCCCTTCACCGAGCGCAGCATGCATATACCTGTGGAAAATCCACGGAATCTGCACTGCACTCAGTGGTCAATTACGTTGAGGAGGCTTTTGATGCGAAGGAAACCGTAATCGGGGCCTTCGTTGACATCGAGGGTGCCTTTAACAGCACCAACAGAGCAACTATAGACAAAGCCTTGACTAAGCATGGTGTACCTTATACCATCAGAAGATGGATCAGGGGAATGCTTAGTGATAGGTGCATCTTTAGTGAGTGGAATGGCAAGACGGTTAGGGGAACCATCAGCGAGGGATGCCCGCAGGGTGGGGTCCTCTCACCACTCCTGTGGATCCTGGTCGCGGACGAACTACTGCGCTTGCTAGACGAACTCGGATTCTTCACCATCGCTTATGCGGACGACTTCGCTATACTTGTCAGGGGCAAGTTCGAAGAAGTCCTACCCGATCTTATTCGGAGGGCGTTGGAGAGGATCTGCGAATGGTGCGAGGCTAAATCTCTTGCTGTCAACACTGATAAGACGGAGATAGTCACGTTCACGAGGAAATACAAATGTAAGGTCAGTAAGAAAGTCTCCGTCAACGGGAAACTAATACCGTACGCGGAGGGTGTGAAATATCTGGGGGTATTCCTAGATAAGAAATTAAAGTGGGGACAACACCTGCAGACTCAATGCAGCAAAGTCCTAAACATATTCATGCAGTGTAGGTCAGCAATCGGGACTTCCTGGGGGCTAGAACCCCAGGTCGCCTCGTGGTTACACGAGGCGATTCTGAAACCGAAGCTTACCTATGCCACGGTGGTATGGTGGAAAGTGACCGAAAATAAGACCTCGAGGCGTGTACTGGACCATGTTCAGGCTGTCGTCTTGAGGGGAATTTACGGGCTTAAACGAAGCACACCCACAGCCGCCATCAGGATGTTGCTGGATGTCCAAAGCCTAGACCTGGACATCAAACTGGTTGCGGCCAGGACAGCCTACAGACTGAAGTGCAGCGGGGAGTGGGTTGGAAATAGTGATGGGCATGCAACCATCCGAGGGAGAATGTTGAAGGGGGCCTTTAACTCGACCCAAGACAGAATGGATAAGACTCTACTGTTTGGGCAACGTTACAAAACGAGGATACCAAACAGGGAGGAATGGAGCAATAACCAAGTGCTTGGGCATGGAGACATCTGGTTTACCGACGGATCCAAGACCAATGAAGGCACTGGCTATGGAATTTACGGACCTAGCCTTAGGGAATCCTACGGGCTCAGAGAATATAACACGGTGTTCCAGGCCGAGATGGCTGCGATAAACACGTACGCTAACAACCTCTCTCTGGGGAACGTCAGTAAGAAACGCATCTGCATCTGCACTGACAGCCAAGCCTCCATAAAGGCCTTGGAAAACCCAGTAACAACCTCACGGTTGGTTAGGGAGGCTAAGAATACCCTTAACGCGCTGGCAAGATCTAACCAAGTAGTTATTACCTGGATACCCGGACACTCCGGGTTCAAGGGAAACGAAAGGGCAGATGAGCTTGAGAGAAGAGGGGCCTCGACAGATACACGGTTGGAGCATGGGGTGGGTGTACCGTTCTCAGAAGGCTACAGTATCCTGGAGAAGTACTCGGGAAGAGTCCCAGAGTTACAGGTGGATCAAGGAACTGCTGGGAAGTTATATAACCGGTTGGGCCAAACTGATCACCAGGCTAGACAAACGAAGGGCTAGAGAGGTCATGGGCATTATGACCGGACACTGCAACCTTCGGTGCTACACACACAAAACGCAGGGGCATAGTAACCTGTGTAGATGGTGGGAATCAGAGGAAGAGACCCCGTGCCACTTCCTATGCAAATGCCCTAACCTGACAGGCCACCGCCTGAAATGGTTGGGAACCGGGATCCTGGATCCTGAGAGCTTTTACGGAGTGAGTGTGGACAACATACTCGCATATTGCAGGGTGTTAAGACTCACGAACACTCCAGAGGTATAGCAAGGGGGACAAGGATACAATGGTGAAAACTAAGTGTCCCTAAGCTTAGCACCCGTATGCTGTGATTTGAAAAAAAAAAAAAAAAAAAAAAAAAAAAAAAAAAAAAAAAACCTACGTTACGGCCTAATAGCGGGAGCAACCCCACCACCTCTGTGAGGGGGCTTATACCGGTCCTATAATCCTACTCTAAGTTATTTTATACAGTTTTCTCTGTTTTCTTCTCTCATGCTTTTTAACGTGGTTTCTGCCCAATACTCGTTTTGCGTCTCTACTCCTAGACCCCCCTTAAAGAGCGAATTTCTTGAGCGATGCTTGCATATGGTTTTCGGAGACTCAGTCTACCCTACTAGCCGCAAGCGTATCGGGATACTCAAGCTCAACCCGGTTAAGGAGTCAGCCATACACACTTTTTCCACTCTGATATCAGTCAACTTTATTCCTCTGAGTAGGACCCACCACCCAAAGTCACAGTATCAGAAGGAATTTAGCCAGCTTTTAGGTATCCGAGTTGGAAATAAATGATATAGGGCATCCTACCTCATCTTAGCTACATTGAATTCAATCCCAACAATTTTAACGCGTGAAAAAACACTCGAAAAAATCGCCCAGACCTGGGCTCGAACCCATGACCCCAGTATTGGGAGACGCGTGCTCTAGCCCGGAGCTACTGAGGCTCTCTTTTTCTATACTTATGCCAAAAAAACCGAAGACATGCTAATGGTTTGGATTGAATACATTAACCACAAAAGAATTCCAGTGGATACTCTGACTATCAGGGAGCAAGCAAAGACTTTTTATAAATACTTAAGTCGGAAGTACGGATGCAACGAAAAAGAAAATTTTAGCAAGACAGTGTCGAGTTACTGATTTCTTCTTAAAATCAAATTAAATTTACATTATATTTGTGAAAGCTTTATTTATAATAAATAACTATGAGAAATCTAATATTTATTCATCAAATTTTAAGAATTTTTTATTGACGTTCCTGACTCTGAACGTAAACCCCCTTTTCCCATAAGAGTAAGGTCTATCATTATCAGCGGTTTCGTTATCCGCGGAACCTAACCCCCGCGGATAACGAGGGATACCTGCATTTACAGCCGCATTTTTATCAAAATACCAAATTACATGATCTTGTTGAATATAATATGACACTCAATTTGTGTCCGAAGTTGTACACTCACATCTCAAGTTGCTGATGCTCTCGATGTAAATGTACAACTTCACACACAAGTTGAGTAACATATCATTTTTCTATACTTATGGATAACTTTCGGAAGCCCAGAGTCAACTCCTGGCGCACCCGGTTGACCTTTCCTAGAAGTTTTCCTTGTAACCGGTCCTAAAGACCTCGACTAAGGTATACGGTGCATCAAGTCGACTCCTCGTACACCGGGTCGAGTTCTCCTGGAAGTCTTCGTTGTAAACGGTCCTCAGGACCTACACTAAAGTATACGTGGCACCAGGTCAACTCCTGGTCCGGGTCGACTTCTGTTGAAAGCTTTCCTTGTAGTCAGTGCACGTGACCTACAGTAACCTGCAGGGTGCACCACGTCGACCCCTGGACGATTTCTTCTGGAGATTTTTATTGTATATGGCGCTCGGGACTTAGAAGGACGTAAAGAGTACATCAACCGGGTTCTTGGCTCACCCAGTTGACTTCACCTGAAAGTTTGCTACGTAACCGACGATTGGGACTTGAAGTCGATCTGGTGCACCAGGAGTCAACCTGGTGCACCCTATACCTTATTTTAGGTCTCGAACACCGGTTACAACGAAAACTTCCAGGAGAAGTCTTCGCGGTGCACCATGAGTCGACTTGTTGCACCGTATACCTTAGTCGAGGTCTTTAGGACCGGTTACAAGGAAAACTTCTAGGAAAGGTCAACCGGGTGCGCCAGGAGTTGACTCTGGGCTCCCGAAAGTTATCCATAAGTATAGAAAAATGATATGTTACTCAACTTGTGTGTGAAGTTGTACATTTACATCGAGAGCATCAGCAACTCGAGATGTAAGTGTACAACTTCGGACACAAATTGAGTGTCATATATTCAACAAGATCATGTAATTTGGTATTTTGATAAAAATGCGGCTGTAAATGCAGGTATCCCTCGTTATCCGCGGGGGTTAGGTTCCGCGGATAACGAAACCGCTGATAATGATAGACCTTACTCTTATGGGAAAAGGGGGTTTACGTTCAGAGTCAGGAACGTCAATGAAAAATTCTTAAAATTTGATGAATAAATATTAGATTTCTCATAGTTATTTATTATAAATAAAGCTTTCACAAATATAATGTAAATTTAATTTGATTTTAAGAAGAAATCAGTAACTCGACACTGTCTTGCTAAAATTTTCTTATTCGTTGCATCCGTACTTCCGACTTAAGTATTTATAAAAATTATTTGCTTGCTCCCTGATAGCCATAGTATCCACTGGAATTCTTTTGTGGTTAATGTATTCAATCCAAACCATAAGCATGTCTTTGGTTTTTTCAATACTGCCTTTTCTAGAGACTTTGACATTTTCTGCAGCATGGCCTAATTTTTTTACACTCTTTCGGATACTTGACTCATTACTTCGTATTGCTCTTATTGTAGATTCATTCACATTCAATTTTCGTGCATCCTCGGAAATTTTCTCACCTGATTTTATTTTATCTAAAACTTTAATTTTATCAGTCAAGGACATAACTTTCCGAGCTCTTTTAGGATTGTTTCCATTTTGATTTTTTGAACAATTTTTTTCTTTTTGGAGCCATGACTTAATTTTAATTTAATTTAACCTAATAATAATCTCAGTTGTATTTTGGAGTAAAGTGAATGTGGCTGCGGAATGCCATAAAAACCGCGGATAAGGGTATAAAAAACCACGTATACGGAGGGACGGTCTCATTTGTCGATCCGCGGATAAGGGTTTCCGTAGATAACGAAACCGTGGTAATTTTCGTGAATTTTTGCAAATTTTTGTAATTCGTGAATGTTTGTAAATATCTTTGTGAATTATTGGACGAATTTGAAATTTTTTGTTAAAGATTCACAAAGATTCACGAAATTTAACAAAAATTCGCAAAGATTCTCATTAAATATTAATGTTACGATTTAGCTTATACTTTTTTTATATATATTTGATTTATATTGTAATTATACCGGTTGTTAAGGTTTTTTTGGGACCGTTTGCATGCAAAAACTTTACACATATTGTTTAGGAAATAGCGCGCGAGGAAAGGAGAGGTTGTCGTTAACAACACAATAAACAATACAGCACTTTAATAACTAATTTTAAATTTATTTAACGAAGTAAATTAAACTATTTACAGAGTAAGGTATATTAATATTGTATATTGTATATTAATTTGCGTATCGTGCATGAAAACTATTACTGTCGCAAATGTTAAAATTTTCATTTGCAATTCAATCAAATGAACCTTGTCAGTAAAGTTAAAATCTCTTCAAAAACACTTTCATTTTACATTTTTAAGTTACACATAAAGTTTCTTCATAATTAATAAAAGTGCTTTTCATGGTTATACGTATTATTAAAGGATGTTATTCTTACCCTGCTCAAAAAATGCATACGTGTTCAAGATTTACCGCCTCTTATCGCCATGGGATTGATCATGCGAGTGATCCACGCCCGAGCGACCAGTTTTCACCCGTACCAGTCTTGCTGCGACCGTGATGCCGCAAACACGCATCACAGGACCCTTTCTTTAATTAACTAGGGCCAACTAATTCGCTTTGCGCGTCCAAATCCAGATCTTATCTTACTATTGATATTTTTAAATTTCTTTGTTACTTAAAGTCTAAAATGATGTTTCATTTGAATGAAATAATTGTTTAATCAAAGTCATTGGTTTTTAGTTAAGTTTATAATTTTTGTTTTTTCTTCTAAGATCAACAGGAAAAAATGACCTTTTCTTTTTTTTATAAAAATAATCAATTATAATTCCTTTGAATATGTTTTTAAAGTAAGACAAACTATATCTACTTTCACTTCATGATGGTAAACAGATTACCTTGAAATATTTGAAATGAACTTTAATCAAAATTATTCAAGTATTAAATTTTTAATTATTAACAAAAAATTTTCATCTTGCAGGCCTCGAAAACGCAATTTTTTCTTCCACTACACTGGGAAAAATGTGCTCGGTATTAAAGCCACCCGTAGAGCCGTAATGGAATCTACAATTTGGACAGTATTTTGTCCACTGTAGAACAAATTTGGCGCACGGTGGTAAACGTTTGGGCCGCAGTGTCGTACCGAATCGCGCACTACCCCGCCTCTCAGCTTATACGAATACGCATTCGCATGTAGCTTTCCCGCGCTTACGGTTGTTGTAAATTTTAACGGTTAACTTTTTTTTATTAATTAATGTAAACTAATGTTTACCAAAGCTCATTTACTTATTAAGATTAATATTATTGCGTAACCTATAAAAACAAGAATCCTACAAACGCAATTGGTTATTCCGCTTGCATATCTCAGCATATGTGCGCTGTTCTTCGCACGCTCTCGTGCGCCAAATTCGACACACCTATGAAAGATTCCCGGTCCACGACGTTGAGACGCAGAGCCCCCATTTTTGAGACATAACGCGCGCACATTTTTCCCAGTGTACGTGTGAAGGACTTGCCTTTTTGAGGCCTTTGCAATGAGTAAATCATTACGGATGCATACCGACTGAGCACAATCGGATTAAAATATTGGTTGAAAAAAAACCGTCTGTGCACACTTTAATTATCTTTGGACTTGAAGCTACAAAAGAATTAGCCAACCCTTAGCAAAACCTTGAGACCCTCAGCTTTGGCTCGTACTTTTCCACCGCCCGGTGTGTAATATACTATTATGGCCAATATTATAGTTATCAAAAGTATTAATAATTGACTTCTATGTATTTATAAAAAACTATTCACCAATTATTTTTGAAACATCAAAATTATTTTTATTGATGAATACAAAAATTTATCAGAGTACATCAAATTTTATAACAATGCTGTTGCGGATTTACTGCTTCATTAATTTTATTTTTATTTGCCGGATTAAAAGCTGGTAGGGGAGGGTTGACAAATAAATTGAGTAGACCATTAATTAAGTTTGTTTGAATTTTATTTTCTAAGAATATATTGTTATTTACAAAAAAAGGTTCAAGTTTAATAACTTTTATTAAATCTCTTAATAATTAATCAACAAGTATGAAATTTAAGTAGTTAAATTGTATTGACAGATTAATAAGTTTGATGTTGATAACATGAGCTCATAACTATAAAATAGAATAAGACAAATCATCAAAGTATAAAATAATTTAATCATAAATTATGGAGAATCACTATTGAGCCAGGTCCAGTTGAAATGTAAAATGAGATAAAATAAATCAGTGTAGTATACTTAAGAGAACTATCCAGAAGGTTAAGTTGAATTTCATGAATTAATGCAAATGAGCTGAGAATGAGCTTGAGAGAGAGAATAATAACTGATTAAAGAGAGAAACTGAGATATGAGAATATATTGAATTGAGAATTGCCAGCATTAATTTCCGTGTAAAGAAACTTAACTCATTTAAGAAATCGCCTAGTCAAAACTCTTGACGAATTTGATTATATTAATTCAAACCATAAATACGAGTTTTGCTTGAGTACAGTTGAGATAAACAAAGCAATAGAGAATGGCCTTGAAAAGAGTAGAAAAGAAAATGGCTGCGTGTAAGACAGCACAAAGAAAAGAGAGAGAGAGCAAGAGAATGCACAATAATTTTATTGATTTTCTGGCTGTGAGAAGGGCAATGTAAAAGCACCGGTAAATTATTGTTACCGGTTCTGAGCGAAATACCTGAAGATGCCACGCTGTGAAAGCTCTCCTTGCTGAGCAATCAACCCAAGAATCGAATTGAGCCGAGCCGTTTGAGTTAATTGAAGATCAAATGTCTTCCGAGTTGAGCCAACACTAAGTAGATGATTCGTCGAGTTGACTGTACTGATGAGATGACTACGTTGAGGATGATGAGAAAGAGTCACGAGAAAGAACCAAGAGAAACCAGAGAAGTTTCACAAAATGGCGAGTGAAACCGTCTATTCACGAGCGTTGTCTTGAAGAGAGAGAGAGGCCCGAGCGTAACAGTCAAGTCATAAGTAAATGTAAACACCGATATTGATTTGAACTTAAATTATGAGAGTTTTCTTATTTACATTAAAAGGTGTGAGCGTTGGTCGAGTAGCAGCAGAGAGTGGCCTTGAAAATAGAGAGAGATAACCCGATAGAGAGAGAGAGAGAGAAAATGGCCGAAATGGCTACGTGCTTGTGCACATTGAGATAGACGAAATCAGCACAGAGTCGTAAATTCTGTGCTAGAGAAAATGAAAAGTGAGAAGGGGCAAGGAAATGACTGTTCCTTGCACCTGAATACCTGGAGATGTTCGATGAGTGAGGATTGTCCTTGAACCAGACAAATTCTCCGTGGACCACCGGTGAAGAGTAGCTGGTACACGTGGTAATGGCGCGGCCCCGAGGTTGTTGATGATCACAGAATTACTGTCTGTGATCGTCCGGATGAGCTGGTGCACGGTGAAAAGGCAGGTTCCGGGACTACCTGGTGAAAAAGGCGATGAGAAGAGCCGTTGAGAAGAACCATGAAAAAGCCGGGAGAACTCTCTGCTGCACACACACACACTTGAGCACCAAAACCAGAAGCCAGCACGCGAGGCCTGTGGCAGCAGCAACGGCGACAGCGGTACAGCCCAGCACTACGGCGCGCGGGAGTGAGAATTGGGACTAAAGTCCCCGCCTAGACTCATAGATGGAGCCATGTAGTCTATCAATTTAAAGTTGAGCGAATGAGCCGAAATATTTACGAGCGAATAGTGGTCCACTCCGTAACAAATGCGTATTTATTTATAATAATGGCTATTAATTATTTTAAACAATTATACTAAGTAGCTTAATTTTGTGAAAGTGAAAAAGTATTTAAATCTTAACTTAAAAAATTATAGAACGAATTTTTAAAATTTTCATTTCTCAGGTGGTTTTTACCAGAGTTAATCAAGTTCAAGACTAAAAAAAATTGTAATCCCAAATCACTAAAAAAACAATGAGTATCATCTCAAAATATTTTTTTAAACTTACCTCTCCGTTGAATAACGCAGTTTTAGAGGTTATATCCGTGAAAATTTTTTCTGAAAATTTTTCCAAAGTATCTCTTAATTCTAGGAAATTAAATATCAATAATTTATTAAACCTTTTCAGCATTCCGGCCGTGCGTGTAATGGAAATAATGCAATCTTTAACTTATTTTATCTTTTGTATTTCAATTTTGATCAGGCTTGGCAAAAATGTTCAATAATATCTAATAAACATCTTCAGAAAATTTGGAAAATTTGGATTGATTCTCTATTGCCTTGCATTTAGTAGAAAACCACCTGTTTTTTTTATCTATCCTCCCTATTGATACACTTTTAAAGTTATTTATCCTCCCCATTGATTCACTTTTCAAATAAAATTAATTATCATGTATGTAATCTTTTTAAAAATAAAAAAATATTAACGCTCTTCTCGCGCCACAGGTTAAAAACAAATATTTTTACTTTCATTTACATTTATAGAAATCAAAATATAAATTTAAAAGTTACCGCTTGATAACTGCGTGATATCGCGATCATAATGCGCATGCGATATCCAGAGTTGAATGTTGAATCAACCAACCCAACATCTGATATCGCGATCATACTGCGCATGCGATGAGGCTTCACTTATTTGGGCTCTCTTTTTTAAGAGAGGATTTTATCACCTTACTTGTATTCAGAGGCAGAGTTTCTCCCGGCCAAAACGGCGAGAAAACTCTCCTCACTCTGTAAATAGTTTAATTTACTTCGTTAAATAAAGTTGTTAGTTATTCAAGTGCCGTGTTGTTTATTGTGTTGTTAACGACAACCTCTCCTTTCCTCGCGCGCTATTTCCTAAACATTGGTATCCCTTGTGGGAAAAAGTTCCCCAAAAAAAGGTGCGTCGCGAGTGAAAAAAGAAGAGGAGACGTGTGTCGACGCTGCCATTTTCACCTCCGCAAACGGATTCCGACGCCTCACCGGAGCGCGAGTTGAAGCAGCGCGGCCATATTGGAAAAGAGGAGGAGACTCACCTGCTGCCCGAGCCACGGAGCAACAAAGACGCTTGACTCGTCGACCAAAAACCTAAGACGACGGTGGATTAGAAGGAGACACAGCATCACTTCTGCTTGCTGTCATCTAAAAACCATCGGACTACTACACCGAGAGAAATAAAACACAACAGTTAATACGCCGACATAACAATTATGTCGGGACGCTTAACTATTAGTGGCGGACAAAATCTCGTAATAGTTAATACCTCCGACTTAACTGTTAATGCGAGAACTGTAACTAAGATTGTTAAATTTTTGGGCAATACCGCTTATATGGAAATGATATGTATTAAAGAATAAAAGATATTTTTGTAAATTTTTCAACATGTTTTTGGTATAATTGTCTAGAAAATAGTTTAATTGTTGAATAGAAATATTTCGGTAAAAATTATAACTTTCTAAAATTGAGTAGTTTTTCTATGTTGTAATAAATTATATTTTCTTACTCTTAATTTTTTAAGTGATAATTTATGAGTATTATAAAAATGATTATAAAATTAAATTAATTTATTAATTTATCGTTTTATGGTTATGATGAATTGAGAACAAGCGCGCACGCGCACATCTTCGCTCAGCGCGAAAAAATTCTATATTAATATTTTAGGTATCTTGCATTAACAGTTAAGTCGGAGGTATTAACTATTACGAGATTCTGTCCGCCACTAATAGTTAAGCGTCCCGACATAACTGTTATGTCGGCGTATTAACTCTTGGATGAGAATTTTGCCAGGAACGAAAAAGGAGAGAAATAATACAAGAACACTTTCTTTATTAAAACACTGTTTAGCTGTTTATTATTATTTTGTTAATATTTACAACGAGATGAGAACTATCGCAAAACTAGAATCTTTATTAATCGGACAAACTACCAAAAGTAAAATCTACCCGTGAGACACCAAAGAGAAGCGCGCGCGTGCCGCGTCTTCACACAGCGTGCACCGACTCAGCGGCAGCCTCCCTCCACTTACAGGGACACGAGTAGCGACGTTGCCACTCTCGCACGGGCGCCATTCAGGCTTTTCTCCAAAACTGCTCCAACACTCCCTCCTTCGGGGTGAAGCCTTTCCTGTTTATCTGTTTGATCTGTTTTTTGTCTGTACAAAATCTTATGTTAAATACAACTAGTGATAAAGAATGGGGAGTAGCCCCAAACGACTCTACTTAAAAAAAATAAAAAGTATGAAATAAAAGCTCTCAAAAATTACATTCAATCAAAATTATCAGGTTTCGCACAGTATCTTCTTCCGGAGGTTCAGGAGAATTTGGTCCGCGTTTTGGCCTACGCAAAGGGACATATTCGAACTCGTCACTTACTTCCTCGGGTTCCGAGTCCGTCCTGTTTGACTCCTCCCTCTGTCTTTGAAGACCCATTTTCTCGCGATACAGCTCCCTTAAGCATAACAAAAAAAATAATTTGTTAAATAATTCTTACCTAGCAAATACTGTTTAATTTTGTTCAATTTTATCTGTTTGTAATTTTATTTCAAAATAAGCCCAGCTTAAAAATTTTCCCAGTATGATTTTGATGGGTTTTAAAATCGAGTGGTTTGGTAAATATGTCTGCAGGATTCTCTTTGGTCGATAGCCATCTCACTTTAGCGACTCCTTCCTTGACCTTCTGTTTGATGTAGTCTCCATGCAGATTAGATAACTCTGGACGATCACCATATTCTTCTCCAAAGCAAAGATTAGCATGAAAGTTGGGTACAGGATCATCGAAGTCACAGAGCTTCTGACATCCTTCCTTCTGAGTGTTCTTTCCTGCGGCCGAGTTGTCGCACCAGACAGTAAAAGGAAAGTAACACTTTCCAGTTATGTCTCTTATTGCTTTGTCCAGGAAGATCAAATGACGGCATGCCTCGCTCATCGCGCCGTACTCGGCTTTCGTAGTCGATCTGCTGACGTAGTTCTGTTTGTAACTTTTCCAAGCAATTGTATCGCCATGTAAGTTGATCCTAAACCCGGCGGTTGATGTCGAATCCGTCCAATCGTTGTGACTTGTGTCGGTTACAGCTTCCGGTTTCTGTTTGTCCTGTGTATGTCAAACCATACTGACTTGTTCCTCGCAGGTATTCAAAGATTCTGTTTACGTCTTCCCAATCTTTCACTGTTGGAGCGACCTGTCTTCTAGCCAATACGTTGACTGAGTAGGCTATATCTGGACGAGTACCACCCGCCAGATACAAAAGGGAGCCGATAGCGCCCTTGTAAGGAACTCCGGCTTCCACTGGTTGTTTCTGTTTGTTTAGATCTCCATCTTCGTTGTTTGGTAAATTTTTCCGCTTTTGCACCTGTCGTGTTTCCATCGGGGTCCTCTTGGGGTGACAATTTTCCATTCCAAAGAGTTCGAAGATTTTCTCCGCGTATTCTGTTTGGTCTATCTTGACTGTTTTCTTGTCTCTGTCTCTGTTTATTCTTAAGCCTAGAAAATGTCCAGGCTCTCCAAGGTCTTTCATCTCGAATGTACGACAGAGGCTCGTTTTGATTTCTTCCAGTCTCTGTTTGCTGTTTGAAGCCAGAAACATGTCATCGACGTACACAAGGATAACATCGACTTCTCCCTTGTATCTCCTGGCATATAGGCAAGGCTCACTCACCGTATTTTTGAGTCCAAGCTTCCGTAGGAACGCTGTCTTGACGTCCATCTGGCAAAGCTCCAAGTCATACTTTTTTACCACTGACAGAAAGGCCCTGATGAGAGGGAGTCTGGAAACCAGGGCATATACCTCATAGAGCTCGTACTGTGCGTCATCCTTGAAGCCTCTCACGACTAGCCTAGCTTTGTAAGTAGGCTCACCACTGTTTGAAATTTTTCTTTCAAAAATCCATCTTGAATCGATGACTTTAGGTGCGTCTTGATCCTTGAGGGGTCGATCCACTATGTCCCAGACTTTGTTGCGTTCCATCGACTCCAATTCCTGTTTTATGGCCTCTTGCCATCGTTCCGCATCTGCGGAGGTCATTGCCTCCCTGTAGGTTGTCGGGACTCTGTTTACTTCGGCCAAGAAAGCACACTTAAGTTGGTATTCGTTTGGGTGTCGATTCGGTTGTTTTCGCTCCTCGAATTCAAAGAACACCTCCAGCTCATCTGTTTCAACGGCTACAAACTTGGCAAAGGTGTTGTCTCTCACAAAAGCTGTTTTCTCAAACGTGTTAGCTAGCTCTTTGTAGTCCAAACGACTATTTGCAGCTCGGCCTGGTTGAATGCGCTTGAAATGCACATTTTCTATTTGGGTTACCGATGGACTTGCTGGTTGGATTTTTCTTTTCTTTACTGGTTGTTGTTACAAAACATCCATTGGTGGCTGTGTAACTGGCTGTTTGTTCGGCTCGTTCATTTCTGATTGGTGGTTCTTCTCTGAGAAGTTAATGAGTGGTTCATCTGTTTGGTCGAGTTTTCCTTCTTCCGTGTTTGCCGACACAAAGTTTTCGAACTTTGCAGTATATTCGTCTCGATATACCACCTTCTCATTGAAATCAACGTTTCTTGAGTTTTAGAATTTTTCAGTTGGAGGGTGCCATAACAGGTATCCGGTTTTGTGTATCCTACCAAGATGGTCTTGATTACTGTCGCCGAAAATTTTCTTGGTGGATTTGGTTCGTACAGATAGGTCTTACACCCGAATCTTCTCAATCTGTTTAGGTGCAGTTTGACTCTAGGTGCAAATTTTCTGAGGAGAATTTCGAAATCGTTCGCTTCGTGTGGAGAACGGTTGTATGCATGTGTGTCTGCTTCTGCTCCTAGTACCCACATCGATGAAGGTATCCCGGAGTTTTCCAACATGGAACGAATTCTGTATTCTATAGTTCTGTTTAGTCTTTCATCTGTCCCATTTAGGTGAGACGTGTATGCAGGGGAGAAATCTCAATCTATCTTTTCTTCCGCCTTGACCAGATTGAATTTTCACCTAAATTCTCCTTGGCGTTGTCTGCTCGGATGTAACACACCTTTGCATTTTCACCAATGAGGTTTCTCGCTTGACGTAAGAAGACCTCCAAACAGTCTCCAGCTTGACTTTTCTGTCCGATAGAGTATACCTTGGCATATCTCGAGAAATCGTCGGTGAACGTTATTAAAATTCTGTTTGAACCTGGAAATGACACTGGTTGGATTGGTCCCCATTTCACTGTGTAATCGTTCCGTTGGACGTGCTGCTTTTACTCTGCTTTCATCATGTAGTTTCTTGACCATCTTGGTCATTCCACAGACTCTGCAGTCTAGTATTTCTTCACCAAATTTTACATCTTTCAGTTCTTACACCAGCTGTTTGATTTTTCGAAGGTATCCGATGCTGAGGTGTTCTTAACCGTAGGTGCCACTTCATGCCTTCGTACATTTTACCAAGATTCCTGTCCTTGTGACTACTGTTTTTGATGGCTTTCGATTCTGGTTGATCTGAGTTCAGCTGATTGTTGTATTCGTATAATTTTCTGTTTAGACTGATTTCATTCAATTCGGAGTCTGTGAAGAAATCTGCCTCTCTTTCTTTTTGGGAAATTTCATCTGAACTCTCCCTCCCAAGTCCAGACGGATGTTCGTGTGAGCTTCTGTTGACTGTTGCTCCCTCCGACGTTCAGAAGTTATGCACATCTGTTTGGGATTGATTTATGAAATTTTCCACCGAAATCATGTGAGCTGTGCATTCATATGGTTGACATTTTTGTTAAGTTTCCAGACTCCAAGATGTCGAACTTGATTTGCCAATACGGTTTTACACAATTACCAATTATGTAATCCACGTTTGTCTGTTTGTCGAAAATTCTTATGATCTTGTTGTCCAGGTGTACACTGAGACCAAGGTCTACGAATTTTCGCAGTGATAGCAGGTTTCCAACAATTTTTCCGGCCACCAGAACATTTTTGATTTATATCGTCTTTCCGGACTTGTTTTTGACCACAAGGTTTTCTTCTCCGTCGATTTTCATGTTTCCTTTTTCATCTTTGTTTGCACTTCTGATTATTTCTGTTTGTATTTTCTTAAAGTCATTTAAAATGAAACCGTTCCCGATGATGTGCTCAGAGGCACCGGTATCTGCAATAAAGTTTATATTATTACAATTTTTATGCAAATTTGTTACCTTATTGTCTCTGGGAGAATCCGAGGAGTATGGCTTTCTGTTTCTTCTCCTTGATCTGTTTGAGTGTCTTGAAGACATTTTACCTTCACCTCTTGGATGAGAATTTTGCCGGGAACGAAAAAGGAGAGAAATAATACAAGAACACTTTCTATATTAAGTAACACTGTTTAGCTGTTTATTATTACTAGCGTCTCTCAGCGCGCACACGCGCACATTATTTAATTATTTTTTTTATTTTTGAAAAATAAAAAATTAATTTTGACTCATAAGAGAATATGAAAAATTTTATCAAAGCCTTTTCTAAATTAATATAAGTACTATTTTACTTATTGAGGTTTTTATGAGACTTTTTTAGGTCAATACATTTTTAAAATTTCGAGAAAGCGAAGTTTTTGTTTTAAGAAAAAAAATTCAGATTGGGGACTGATGGAAAGAAATAAAAGTTGAAAAACTTACAATTTCAACACATATCCTCATGAAAATTTGATTATTTTTCTTTCGTTAAGAAACTAAATATTTTGGTGTAAAGGAAATAATAATGGGGGCCATTCATAAATTACGTAACGCTTATTTAGGAAATATAGGCTCCGTAACGGTAACATGAAAACATTTTATAAAAAATATTTATTTTAACTAAACAGATTTAACTTTAAATAAACTATGAATAAAATGTTTATTATGATACTATTATACACACATCATATTTTAGATAATAAATAATTTTGATAAAATACAGAAACAATTATTTAAAAGAATGATTGTAAATATTTTAGTTAATATTTTAATTCAAATTATAAGTTACAATACAAGTTTTTTAGTTATTTCAATATTCTTCAAATACATAGATAAATGTACTTGATTAAAAAACTACTAAATTTGCTCAAAGAATGAAAGCAAACTCTCAAAAAATTCTTAAATTCATATCGTATAATCAGATATTAAGAAAGCTATTAAGAAAATATACCAATGTGAGTAATTCTGTACCGTATTTAGACGATTTGAAAATTAAAAAAAAATGGTTTCGAACTCAGAAGCATGTGTAAGCAGAGGAGAGTAAAAATTTAGGGATCCTGTTTCTAAATCTCTCCTAAAAGTCTACACGTATGTTCACATTTGAAAGACTTTGATTGGTAAAAAAAAAAAAAAAATTTCAAAATCAAATTTCAATTTTTCTAGTTTTTACGATAATCATACTAATGGAACTTCAATTGATTAAATTCATATTTAAACGTCAAAAAAGTCTGAAATATGCTTATTTAAACTCTTATTTTTATAAATTCAGAGGTAAAAAATACTCTCTTGCTCGAGGTGCCCTTACTTGATACGGCCCTGCTCAGGTGAGCTTTTTGAAGATGTATCTTATTTCCCAAATTTTTTGCTTCCAGTTAAATAAAACTTTTGCAAAATAATTTTTTGGTGAATTTTATTGGAAACATCAAATTAAACAGTTACAGAGGAAATTATTTTAAAAATACATTTAAACCATGTTAAAAAATTTAAAAAGATTTTTTATACGATTGCCAAAGATTTGATGGTCAAGGTCTGAAACCTCGCACAGAGATTTTATTTTTATAATCTCTCAAATAAGAAATATTGTGTAAAGCTCGATGTAAGGGTTCTGATCGAATTCTCCATACCAACTTGCAACATAGTTTTACTTCATAGTTTTATTATTTTTTCACTATTTTTATAAAATTTCAAGGCTAATGTACTGAAAGGCCACCATAAGGAAAAGAGTATGTAACTGCTTAAATGTTCGAAATTGAGATTTGAAATTTATTAATATAATTTCATCTTCTTTTTTGAATTTTATTAACTCGAAGTTATGATGAATTTTAGAAAATTGATGATTTATAAAAGTCAACCTCATGACCTACGAATCAAAAATTTCGAACTATTTTACCATAGCACATAATTTTACGTAATTTTTCGACAAATTTTTTTGATGACAAATATAAAATGTTTGAAATTCTCATCAGTTGATATATATGATCAAATCCGCCAAACTCTTATTTTCAAAGTCTGGGCCCAGTAAAAAGGTTTAAGACAATATTTTTTATTTATATCTAATGGAATAATTATTTAGATTTACACTTTTTGAGATTGTGGAAACAAATATTTGTTATACATATATTTATAAAAGCTGAAAAGTTCATGCAAATGTTTAAAAAATTAGGTTTTATCCTGTAAAACGCAATAAAACGCTATGTCCGGAACTAAGTTTTGAAAATATTATCTGCTGTAACTTTTTCAGGCAATCTTTTTACATATTCACAACTGATGGGGGTATTAATACTGGGCTCAAGGAATGTTTTACGACCAATAAAAAGATTGTGCCTGTATTTTTCGAGAAATGACATGACTTCAAAAATGTGTACAAATTTTTTTGATGAAAATGAATAACCTATTTTTTCGAGTGTTTGCAGGTTCAGGCATTATTCAAACGCTATAAATGTTCGCCTGAAACTTCATACTTTGACGAATAATTTAAGACCAATCCGAATAATGTGCTTTCAAAAAAAGCTATTGTTTATATCGTTTTATTCTGAAAAGTTCGAGCGTGAATTCTTGTAAAAAATGTTATTTTCAGCTGGCACATCCACAGATTAAAAAAAAAAGTCTCTAAATTTAAGAGTGAACAATAAAACATGACTTTATTTAACCAAGACCAGCTGCCTGAAGCAAAAAAACTTTATTTAGTTAAAAAAAAAGAGTTTTTCTATTATTTGCACCTTCGAACTCAACCTCTAATGTCTTTCAGCAGCAGGCAGTCAACGACGTAGTTATGAACTTATATTTATCAATTTTTTTGCTCTTTACTTATAATTTACTTAGTAGATTAGTGTAAAAAGATCAGTAGGTGCCCACACTGGGAAAAATGTGCTCGAGTTACGGCTCAAAAATGAAGAGGTTATGTCTCCACGCCGCGCTCAGTAACTGCTTCATATGTGAGCCGAATTTGACGCACGCACTGCGATCGGCTGCGATTTGGTATTTGGTACTACGTAGTGGTGCAAATTTTCAACACCGTGCGCCATATTTGTTGCACCGTGGAGAAGAAACGATCCACCTTGTCGATTCCATTACGGCGCTACGGGTGGCTCGATTACGGATCACATTTTTCCCAGTGCAGCTGAATAAAATCCTCACGGAAATCCGTGCTGAAATCCGCGCGGATATCCATGCAGAAATCCGTACGGATTATCGGTACGGAAATTTGGCACTGATATCCGTACGGATTTCCACACGGAGTATTCGCTAGCGAATGAAAATCTGAGGTCACGTGACTAAAAAAAGTCGCTGAAACGGCCAGAGCAGCGAGTGATTTTCATTCGCTTCATTAGTTGGATTTTTTTAACTAATAGCGAGTAGAGAAAGCGAGTAGCAAAAATTGAGGTTATTAACCCATTAATTATATTAAAATGGAATTTTCATATAAAAGAACTATTTTCATTTTAAGAAATGTTAGGAAATTTAAATTGTTAATAATTTTTTAGTTCACTGTCAATAATTACTAATATACGATTGTATATTATGATAATATCTTATAATCTCTACTATTTTATAGTATTTATGTATAAAATAAGATTATATCTGATATAGTATATTTTACCAAGAGTTATGTTTTTATTTTAAAATTATTCACAAAATGCACTTAAATGCATTGACAAAAGAAGGTTTTATTGTTTATCACTTTTAGTGAAATAAAAAAGATTCAATTTGAATGGAAAATAATTTTATTGTATACTGACCAATTGATTTTTTTATTTCAGAATTGGTTTTTACAAAATCAAGCCTAAATAGTATATTGCTACAATCTTATATTCAACATGGAAAATTTATTAATTCGACTGTTTATGAAAAATTCAATATTTATTTTCCGTTTTATTATTATTTTTTTTTTAGATTTAAAAGAACACATATTTCACACAAGTTTTTCGCTTTGGAACTTTATTTTTTTGAGTTATAAATACTTAATAAATATTGACACTATGTAAATTTACAATTAATCAAATTTACAATATTAATTATAATTAAAGTAAACAACATTTAACCAATACTCTGTCGATAATTATTTTTCTCAACCATTTGATTATTACTTTTTCGTTTTTATTGCTGCTCCACTATAATAACTTCTAAATGTAAATAACCAAACTTTGAAAAGATACTGTCAATTATATAAACATAAAGATTTATTTTTAATTATAAGTCCGACAGTTATTTTACTAAAAAAAGTTTTAAGGTTAATCTATACGTTAAATGCATTGAAATTCATTCGCACACACTGCAGCGAGTACTCGCTGCCATGAAAACACAGGGGTCGAATATATTCGCTGCGAATTATTTTTTATGGTATTTTAAGGTCTTGTCACCTTTAGGGTTTATTCGCTAGCGAATACTCTTAAATTCATATTGGTTAAATGTTGTTTACTTTAATTATAATTAATATTGTAAATTTGATTAATTTTAAATTTACATAGTGTCAATATTTATTAAGTATTTATAACTCAAAAAAATAAAGTTCCAAAGCGAAAAACTTGTGTGAAATATGTGTTCTTTTAAATCTAAAAAAAAAATAATAATAAAACGGAAAATAAATATTGAATTTTTCATAAACAGTCGAATTAATAAATTTTCCATGTTAAATATAAGATTGTAGCAATATACTATTTAGGCTTGATTTTGTAAAAACCAATTCTGAAATAAAAAAATCAATTGGTCAGTATACAATAAAATTATTTTCCATTCAAATTGAATCTTTTTTATTTCACTAAAAGTGATAAACAATAAAACCTTCTTTTGTCAATGCATTTAAGTGCATTTTGTAAATAATTTTAAAATAAAAACATAACTCTTGGTAAAATATACTATATCAGATGTAATCTTATTTTATACATAAATACTATAAAATAGTAGAGATTATAAGATATTATCATAATATACAATCGTATATTCGTAATTATTGACAGTGAACTAAAAAATTATTAACAATTTAAATTTCCTAACATTTCTTAAAATGAAAATAGTTCTTTTATATGAAAATTCCATTTTAATATAATTAATGGGTTAATAACCTCAATTTTTGCTACTCGCTTTCTCTACTCGCTATTAGTTAAAAAAATCCAACTAATGAAGCGAATGAAAATCACTCGCTGCTCTGGCCGTTTCAGCGACTTTTTTTAGTCACGTGACCTCAGATTTTCATTCGCTAGCGAATACTCGCCATCATGAAATCGGCCCTTTATTGACTGTTGTTCCCGCCGAGTAGACTATGAAGAATAGAGTAGACTACAGCAGACACCCGCTATGCGATTTTAGTACCTACGTTTATAGAGAATAAACACGGTAAACTTTTGATTAAACAAAAGTAAAAGTTTTTCGCCTGTCAATAAATATTTACAAAATTGAAACCAAGTATAATTTAAAGTGATTTAGTATGGAACTCAATTGCACCAATGAAGAAATTATTGATAATTACAAATGAATTCTTCATCATTAGATAAGTTTATGCTCACCTTACTATTTGCTTCAATTCATTTAGTAGTAAAATATAAGACCTTAAACTTTTTGCAATTTTTAATTCTTTTTTCAGTCTTGGCCGATAACACTTGGTGTTGGAAGTGGATTTGTGTTAATTCTTCTTTCAGTCTTGGCCGATAACACTTGGTGTTAGGAGTGGACTTGTGTGTCAACGCTACAATTCCTTTGCTGAATATTCTTAAGATTATTATTAAAGATCAACAGTAAAGATAAAAGTATTCGCTGTTGACACTTGATCACAAATTTCTTTTCAAAGTGTTGTTTCAATTTTAATTAGCAAATTTTAAGTTGAAAAGTGAAGAAATTTAAATTAGTAAGTGAGGAATTAATTTTTTTTCTGCTCTTTCATAGCTTTTAAATATTGTCCTGATATCAATATTTACAATATTATTATGTAGTGTTGTTGCTTATCTAAAAAATTATAATTTTGTTTATTTAGTCAAAAGTTGTGTTAGTTAGTAAAAAAAATAGTAGCAATAGCATGATAAACTGCTTCAAAAATTAATAGAATAAATTTGGTTATTCTGGATTCACTAAAAACAGAAAAAGAGCAACTATTGTTTTGTTAAAAACTTTCTGCAACTAACTGTATATATACTCATATACTAAAATCTTTTTGTCATACATTGATAAAATTACTATATCACATAACAGCAATCACATGTTATAAAATAAGATAAATTTTTTTACTTGAAAAGCTTGCGTAAATTACTAATTTTTTCAGTATATTATACTTCAAAATATTTAAATAATAGTAATACTTAAAAATAATAGTAATGAAAAAAAAAAAAAAAAAATTGAAATCAAATATAATTCAGATAACATGCTAAGAAATATATTATATTGTTGATTCAAAAATTATTTAAAAAATATATATATGTACGTAAAAAATTGTCATGAAAATAATTTTATTTATTTTTGCGACGAAACAATAACAATGATAACATTGTATTGAAAAAAAATAAATATCTTTTTTAATAATTTATAATATACTCATATACTAAAATCTTTTTGTCATACATTGATAAAATTACTATATCACATAACAGAAATCACATGTTATAAAATAAGATAAATTTTTTTACTTGAAAAGCTTGCGTAAATTACTAATTTTTTCAGTATATTATACTTCAAAATATTTAAATAATAGTAATACTTAAAAATAATAGTAATGAAAAAAAAAAAAAAAAAATTGAAATCAAATATAATTCAGATAACATGCTAAGAAATATATTATATTGTTGATTCAAAAATTATTTAAAAAATATATATATGTACGTAAAAAATTGTCATGAAAATAATTTTATTTATTTTTGCGACGAAACAATAACAATGATAACATTGTATTGAAAAAAAATAAATATCTTTTTTAATAATTTATAAAAATTATATACTTAATATTTTTGATTAAAAATTTCATTTATATCATTTATAAAAACTTGAAAAACAAAAAATTTATTGTGTAGTGAGGGAGGCACTACAATAGGTTTTCTGGACGATCTGGACGATCTGTACGTCTGGACTAGCAGAAGATAGAGAGAAAAAAAATTATCCCTATAATAGTATTACTAGGTAATAAGTATATGTTGTAGGGAGGAAATTTATTAATATAACTTAGACATTGATTATTTTAGTGTAAAAAGACCTTTTCAGTAGATTTCTTTTTCTTTTGCTAGTCCAGAGTCCAGACGCCCAGACGTCCAGATCGTCCAGAAAACCTATTGTAGCGCCTCCCTGATAAAAAATTTTTAATTTATAAAAAAAAAAAAAATACAAATCCGTACGGATTTCTGCATGGATATCCGCACGGATGTCCGTGCGGATTTCAGCACGGATTTCCATGAGGATTTTTTCAGCTGGGTGGATATTATCGCCTATATATTATTACTGCCAATATTAAAATACATAAAAAATAGATGACCCTAACCTATTCATAAAGTGCCATATGATGACTATTATAAAAAAATTAAGTTGTTTAGATGATTATTATAAAAAAACTCAGCTTTTAATTGAAAAAGTACTATCTATACTTTTATTTTTTTAATAAAAAATCGATTGGCATAGTCAGATTTTCATTTTTTTTAAATAATAATTTAATTGTTTGAATAATTATTTCAGGCAACTTGTTATGACCATCCACGCTACATTTTTTTATTTCTTATTATTTTAAAGAATTATTGCCAAAATTTCAAGAGTGTGCTTCAAAAATTGAAAAAGTTTCAAAATTACTGAAAAAAAACAGAGTTTGGCGGATTTACTCATATATATTTCCTTCTTTTTTTTCTGTAACGATTTGTTCAATCTGAACATTCATGAGATTTCAAACTTTGAATTCAAAAATACTCAAAAAGTGACAGATCGCGGTTACCTACCTTTTTGCTTATAATAGCAGAGTAGTAAAAAAGGGGTAACAAATTTTTTTTGGACCTGCGAAAGTTATACTTTTTTATCATAAGCAAAAAGTTCGATAGGTTGATGACTTTTATTAGTTTTGATTTTTGTAAAATTATAATTTGATTCTAAATTAATCATTAAAATATCCATTTCTTAATCATAGAATTATCCGCAATCACTTTATTGATATTAAGTTGTGATATTCAAAATTTAAAATTCAATTTTTTAATTTTGCTCTCCAACCGATCATAACACGAATAAAATGTTTTTAAGGTTCTTTTTTTTTATTTTATGGTTAATGATGGTTAATGATGATGATGATGATGATTATGATGAATGTACATTCATCACACTTATGGTCAAATGTTGGATAGGTTAACAACATCAATAAGGTAAAGGACCCAATTGTGGACCCCAAAAATCACAACTTTCGGGGTTTTTGAATTTTATAGAAAAAACCAAGCAAGTGAGGTTAATTTTTTTTGTACATACATAATTTTAGTGGTCTTAAGAATCAAAATCAATTTTTTTTATCAAAAAATTTTATTTATTTACAGAGTAATTAATGTTTAAAGTAGAGACCTTTTGGACCGTATTTTTGAAACTGTGTGTCAAAGTCCCCGATTAATGGACCTTTTTTACATGCGATATCCCCTTAACATTTTTCTTACCCCAATTAATGGACCCTGTGATTTTATTTCAAACTATTGACTTTTGAGGTTACGATTTTTGTTGACATTGAAGTTAAAAGTAATTACAGTTTTCATTGACAAAATTTAACCACATTAGAAGATTTATAAAGCTGATATTTTAGTGTATAAAACTCGGTATGAAAGCCAAAACTAACGTCTCATTAATTGGGGTACTCGGAGTTTCATTTAAAGGTTCGTATTAATGGACCGCTGCTCTTCAGGACCATTAATTGGGGTACCTTGAGACTAGGGCCCAATTATGAGAACTGCATTATTTATTTAAAAATTTATATTTCTAACTTACAAAATTGATACTATACTAATTTTTGAAGTCTAAGCTTTTCATTGATCAGTGATACATTGCGTAAATAAATAAAGTATGCCTAGAAATTCAAGTTTGAAAGTTGCTTGATTCGCTGCAACGAGAACACCAACCTAACCCTCGAGTCAACCAACATTGTGACTTTCAAAATAAAACGGAATTATTAACGTAAACTTGAAAAAAAAATTTCGAAATATTCTTTGATAACATAAGTTTATTTTAAAATAGTTTTATGCCGATATTTGCATTAAAAAAATATTTAAAAATGATTTTTGCTGAAGAGGACCATTAATTGGGGTAAGGGGTCCACAATTGGGTCCTTTACCTTAATAAAACCTCAGTTGTCATAGCAACCTCTCTGTACATGAATTCACTCAGTATGAAAACGACTGCAAACATTTTGTTATTATTTAAAAAAATATATTTACATTTTTTTTGTGCAAAAAAAAGTCAGAAAAAATTATTCATGATTTTTCCAATATTTTAATTAAAAATCTACACTAATAATAATAACTAATACTTGAAAAATTCAATCTTTAAAATTTATGATTTGAATTTTATCGTCTCAGCCAATCACGTCACGAATAAAATGCTGACATTCTTTTTGGGTTCTCTCTTTTATAAGGGGATTTTGTTAATATTTACAACGAGACGAGAACTATCGCAAAACTAGAATCTTTATTAATCGGACAAACTACCAAAAGTAAAATCTACCCGTGAGACACCGGAGAGAAGCGCGCCCGTGCCGCGTCTTCACACAGCGTGCACCAACTCAGTGGCAGCCTCCCGTCACTTACAGGGACACGAGTAGCGACGTTGCCACTCTCGCGCGGGCGCCATTCAGGCTTCTCTCCAAAACTGCTCCAACATTAACTGTTGTGTTTTAGTTCTCTCGGTGTACGTCCCTGCCGCACTGCAGCCCTTGTGCAGTGGGAGAGAGAGAGAGAGAACGCGCCACCTTGATCAGCTGACTCCGCTAATACAGTGGGTCCACTCCAAGTCGCAAACTTGTGTTGCGCAATTTAATAATTACTATTTCTTATTTGTTTGTTTAGATTTTGAACGGTGTGGGTAAAGTTGGCTACACTTATTTTCAATTTTTCTTACCTTTTATTAAATTTGTTTACTTTTACCTTTCCAAAACAAATAGTCAGTTGACCCAATTACTCAATAATTGAGTACAGCTGCTTCTATTTTGTTAAATAATTGACTAATAAAATTAGAAATTTTTTCTTTTTTTTTCATGGATCTTGAGATCATCTGAAAATTTAATTTCATTTATTGTTGTTCCACCTTATCTTACACAATTGAATTTGCAGGTGCAATTACCTGGTAACCTAAAGTCTACGCTTACTTTTCGTCAACATCTAAGCAACCATTGGCACCTGTAAGAGCAAGCAAAGGGACTTTCTTCACCAACTGGTAGTCCTCGAGTTCTCATACAGCTGCAGCAGCACTCCCGGAGTTCTTTGAAAGCCTTGGGTTCAAAAGTACTGTTTTGTATGGTCGTTAGAGTCAGCGCTGGTGCAAAACGTTGCCAATCTTTATTAGTATAGTATAATCTCAAATTATTTCTATTGCTGAACCGTTATTGATTGTCTTTTTTTCCAATTATATATTTTCAAAAAATTCTAATTGAATTTTTTTATCCATTTTAGGTTTGCTTCCAGACCAATTTTCTCCAGACAATCATTTTGCTTACCTACCCAACTTTAATACATACTAACTACAATTACCCATTTGGTTTGTTTTCATCTCTAAGCGGTGTTCAGCTTGTTTGAATACCTTTTGATCTTTTTATTTAAAAGATCAATCCAACTGCCTACTAACCCTTACCCTCACTCAACCCAATTAGAATTGCTTCGGGATTATCATTTATTTTTCTATTTGTTTATTTTTTTTACTTTTCTATTTTCTTTTTCTAATTTTTTTTTTTTTTTGAACTTTCATTAGAAATTATGCTAGGGTTTTCTACCAAAATCAGCCACCTGCCTGGCTTAGTTGTTGTTTAGTGACCATTTCTACCCCTACCATCAGTTAATATTGAAATATTTTTTCTATTTCTTTATTTAAAGAATAGTTGTTTTCGTTTTAAATTGTATTTTAATTTAAAAGTTTTTCTCACCAATAATATTCATAAGTTTGTATATTTTTTTATTCTTTCCTCAAGTAAGTTCAATAAATTTTCCTCACAAACAATATTCATAAAAATGAATATTTTTCTATTCTTTTATTTAAAGAATAGTTGTTTTCATTTTAAATTGTAATTCAATTTAAAAGTTTTCCTCACCAATAATATTCATAAGTATGAATATTTTTCCATTCTTTTATTTAAAGAATAATTGCCTTATCTTAATTGTATTTCAATTAAAGATTGTTCTTCACCAGTGATATTCATAAAGTTGAATATTTTTCCATTTTTTTATTTAAAGAATAATTGCTTTATCTTAAATTGACAAATTGATACTTTTCCGTTTTCAAAAAAATAGGTGCTCTTGCTACCATGTTGAATATTCTGGTTTTAGAATATAAATTATTAAATAAAGTATATTTTAATACATTAAGAAAACTCCCGACATAGTGGCGACTCGACTTTCGTCTTTCAAGTGGCGTTCAGATTACACCTGACTTTTATGTGAGAGTGTGTTATTCTTCGCAGAAAATTAACAAAAACATGACACAGAAAGAAAGGTTTCCTAGAATTTTCGGTCAAGTAAATTTTAAATATTTGGAGGAAATATGTAAGAATAAATTGGTCAATGGATTACCAGAAAAATTAGAGTTGGTAAATTTGAAGTGTGGGACGTGCATACAGAATAAAATGCATAATTTATCTTTCGAAAATAATAGAAGTAGAGCCACCGAGATTTTAGAGTTGGTACATACAGATTTAAATGGGCCGCATAATACAACGGGTTATGATGATTCAAAATATTTTTTAACCTTCATTGATGATTATAGTAAATGTGCATTAATTTACAAAATTAAATTAAAGTCGGGTGTTTTTGATTGTTTCGTGGATTATATTAATAAAGTCGAAAATCTAACCGGAAGAAAGATTAAAAAATTAAGACGTGATAACGGGAGAGAGTATATTAATCGGGATATTTTATTAGTGAGGGAGAAGGGAATTCTGATAGAGCCTTATCTTCCAGACGTGCATGAATTAAATGGGACCGCACAAAGATATAATCGGTCAATTATGGATTCTGCCAGGTGTTTGCTTTTTGAGTAGAATGTAAATCGTAGATACTGGACGCAGGTAGTTAAGGTAGTTGGGTGGGTACTAGAATAAAAAAGACGATTTGCTCGAGACTTGGCCAAAACGCTAATCATTAGTTATTAACTCAGTTAAATTTCTAGACCGTCGGGGCATATAGAAAAAAGATACAAACAAATTAGGTTTAACACGCAATCAAATGAAAAATCACTGAATTTCGCGGTTTTTATCAAAATTCATGAAAACGAAAAGAACGATTGTAATAAAAAAATGCAAGTGATAGAACAAAAAATAATACACGTTTACCTTTGTTAATTATTCTTGATAGACATATGTAAGTAATGATAAAAAATCAGTGAACGCTGAAATCTTAGGTTAGTCGCCATGTTTTACACGAGTGCGAGAGAGACAGAGAGTACCGTTACTACTCGCAAATGTAAAGCGTTCTCTCCCGCACCGACCCAACAACCTTAAAGCCGCAGCTTACTTAAAAAATAGAACAATTGCAAACACGATTGAAAATGAAACCCCTTTTGAGATTTTATTTAGAAAGAAGCCAAGTTTAAAAAATTTGCGTTTATATGGGAGTAAAGTTTTTGTAAGGGTGCCTGAAATTAAGAGAGATACTAAGTGAGATAGAAAGGCTGATGTAGGAATTTTACTTGGTTATGACCACGTTGAATACAGAGTTTTGTTAAATGGTAAAATAGTTAGAGCCAGACATGTGGACATCACTGAAAATGATGCAAATTTGATTGGTTTTAGAGGCTATGGCAATGATAATAGCGATGATGAAAATTTGCAAAGTGAAAATCAAAACTCTGAATCAAACGAGGGTAGGGAGAAAATAGAGTCGGGTGAAAATATAGTCAACCAAGATAGCGTTGACGTGATGGAAAATATTTTACAAAGGCCGCAGAGAGTAAGACGGCAGCCAGAATGGTATGGGGTAAATGTAAACTCAAATTATATCCACGTAAATGTTGAAAGCCCTGATAGTCCCTAAAATTATGAGGAAGCGATGAGTGGTAGTGAGAACGACTTATGGTTACAAATAAATCCAACAATAGAAATAAAGCACGACACGTTGTTACAGGTTTTCAGCAAGCTGAACTGCTTGAGGATTTGTATTCTCCTTTTGCTACAATACAGACTTTAAAATTTTTGTTAGCTTATTGTTGCCAAAATGGCTTAATAATGAATCAGATGGACGTACAGACAGCTTTCCTTTTTAAATGATCTGGTAAAGTCGGAAGTATTTGTAAAACAACCAATGGGTTATCAAGACGGTTTAAATAGAGTTTACAAATTCATTAAAGCATTATACGGGTTGAGAGAGAGCCCGAGAGCTTGGTATGAGTGTTGTTATGAATTTATGAAAGAATTGGGATTTGAGAGAAGTGAGAACGATTACTGTTTATACATGAACTTTGAAAATGATGATACAGTATAATTGATACTATTTGTTGATGACTTATTAATTTGTGGGAAAGGTAAGAAAAGGATTGGGGAAATTAAAAATTAATTGTCATTTAAAGTTTCTATGAAAGATATGGGCGAAGTAAATACTTATTCAGTCACCAACCAATTATCGGTGCTTTATTCGTGCTGTTTTCTGACCAAATAACAGGTATATACATGGTCTGTTTTTCAGACCAAATATTTTCCGTTATTTGGTCTGTTTTCCGATCTTTGGTCTGTTTCGCAGTCGCCACCTATCGGATCGTCTAAAAACTTACTCAAAGATGAAAATGACCAAGGTGCCAGGCTTTGAGGTTAGAACGCGGCAACACAGTTTATGACTGAACTTGCTGTCATTTGTTCAGAAAACAACACTCATAAAGCACCTAAAATTGAGGAGGTGTTTGAAATGAGAGCAAATTTATGCGTGTACGGAATGTGTCGAAATGCTGACATGCGATGAACTAAATAATTAAGTATGCCAGTGCAGAATTGTATTTTTACAGCACAGATAAATAAGCGTTGTCAGGTGTAATCCGAACGCCACTTGTAAGACGAAAGTCGAGTCGTCACTATGTCGGGAGTTTTCTTAATATATTGAAATGTACTTTATTTAATTAATTTATATTCTAAAACCAGAATATTCAACAAAACTTTTTAAAACAAAATTAGAGATAAAAAATAGCTATTATCAGTATCTTTTATCTCCAGTTATAAATTTAAATAAAAATTCAATTTTAAAAAAGTTATCATAAATATTCATTTTTTAGCCGTGGTTCACTTTTACGCGGACTGGCCCAAACTTAAAAATTTGTTTCTTCTGAATTCATTTAAGTTAAAATTATTGAAGTCACAAAACTGTTGTTATATGCTGGTGCACTTATATCAAACCATTCAATAAGCTCTGATTGAATAAGCTCAAAGTAAATGAGTATACTGCATTAATATATCAGTACATACTGTTAATAAATACTGTTAATAAATTCATATATACGTGGCACTTTTAAACTTTAAACTATTAATAAGCACTGTTTAACCCAAAATTAACAAAGCGTGAATCCATTGAAGCGCCGATACCGTATCGGGTAATTAAAATGCAACTTATTTACTATGGTATTTGCACTAATAATTGTAAATCATGCAATAAAAACTAAATTTTTGTTAGTAGAAATTGCAATCCATACCATGTCTATATCCGATCAGCTGATGAAGTGAGATCACTGCAAAAATAGGAGATAGCAGGGTTAGCCGAACGTTGATGAATCTCAAAGAAGTAGTTTCTCTCTTTCTAGTCAAATGTACCCATAATGAACTCTTTAGAAAAGCTACGATAACTTGAAAAAAATAATCCAATAGCGTTTTGTTTTAACTATTTGCCAAAACAAGCGGCAAGCCTGCGCTTGTTTTGATGCAGCGCACGGCCACGGTGCCCTCGTGGCGCCCGGTAGGTATACGTCAGTACATCGTCTGGTTGAACCGTGTCCTACTGTCCTATATCTCGTTCTTGCTCATATCGTTTTATTCGGCTTAAGACATAGAGTAAAAGGTAAACGATACTTAAATATCTGTTGTGAATTGTAACAGTATAGGCTGATTCGTAAAAATTCTTTAATAGAATAAAATAATAGAAACTTCGAAGAACTTTTTTTTTTTAAGATTAGAGATGGACAAGCTTCAAGGCTAATAATTCTTATCATTTTTTTCTACGAAAATTTTTTATCATACTATCTAAAAATTTCCGCCCTCCGATAATTACCGCCCTAGGCTACAGCTTACTCAGCCTGTCTCTAGATCTGCCACTGTTTTTTGTTCATAAAAATTTTCGATTTTTTGCTTCCGTTTCTCTTAAAATATATTGCAATAACCCTCATCATACTATCTTGTCAGGAAGTTGTCAAACTCTTAATTTATATACTGTGATTGCAGAAAAACTTGAAAAATATTCAATTTTTTATTTTTAATTTCGAATGAAAGTTGTTTTTTATATTTTAAACAAATTTGTATTCATGTGAAATTTTCGAGAAACCGTTATTTTCCAAAAAAATCTACAAAAATAGTTTTTCTGGCGAAGACCTGACATTTTGATGGTGAACGAGTGGGAAATTTGCAAATTTGACAATTTTTTGCTGCCCATAATGTTTCTCGTAGAATTGATTGCAATAAACCCTGACCTTCTATATGGTCGGGAAGAGGTCGAACATTTTAGTTATTTTCTTATCATTTGTTAAACCCTTAAAATTATTATTATTATTTTTTAATATGACTAAAATGTGTGTGTGTTTTTTTTTATTTCAATCAACTTGTATTTCTTGCAAAATTTTCAAAAAACTAATATTTTCCAAGAAAATTGAAAAAAATTGTTTTTCTCACCTGATTTTTTTATTAAAACTGAAAAACTATTGATTTTTTTAAAAAAAGTTTAAAATAAAATTTGTGTTTTTTTTTATTTCAATCAACTTTTTATTCCTGAAAAGTTTTCGAAAAGCTGATATTTTCCAAAAAAATCGACAAAAACTGGTTTTCTAACCTAGTTAATATACAAATATGTTGATTTAAAAGGTGAAGGAGTAGGAAATTGTAACTGACAATTTTTCGCTTCCCATAACCTTTCTCATAGAATCGAATGCAACAAACCCCGTCCTTCTATCTTTTCTGGAAGGGGTCAAACATTTCGGTTACTCAACCATCTCTCCGATCCTCCACCCGCAGTCAACCTAGCTCACGTCTATAAGGGGTGATATGATCATACTTCCTGATTCCGAAAATAAATCTAATCGAAAGTATCCGAAGATACTTTTTTCGGAAACTTTTTAAGTATCTGAAGATACTTTTTTGGATACTTTTAAAGTATCTGAAACTCATTTTTTCGGATACTTTCGAAATGCATCTTGTATCTGAAGATACTTTCATGAAATTTATCTTGTATCCGAAAACAGTATTTTCGGATACTTTTAAAAATTGAAATGTATCTGAAGATACTTTTTTCGGATACTTTTTGAAAGCCCAAAAGTATCCGAAATTTCAACTTCGGATACTTGGTCAACTCTGCATTCAACCAACAACTTGCGCTTCAAGGGTAATGTAAATATTAGAAAGGGTAAAGAAAATTGTAAAATTATCGGTTACGTAATTGACGATGGATTTTTTTTTTTTTTTTTATTCGTACAAAATGTATAGTACGAGCGGTGGATTCAATTTGAAAAAAGTAAATAAATAAATAGATTTGATGAGCAAACCCGTTATTTTACGATAGCGTACGAGTTATGTAAAATTCTCGATCCTCGCTTTTGTCTAACATTGAATCTGGCATATCTTCAATTTTTTATCAACCTTTTTCAATCACAAATATATTAATTTTTCACGATGTTCGAAGCTTTTATTTTTTATGACGGTTGAAAAATAAAAATTAATTTTACACTTGGAAATTTAATTGAGCGTTTATCAATCATTACTGTTTTTTTCAATTTTTCTGGTAACCTTTTTTTTCCTCACAATTACAATATTGAAAATTCGTACATATTTTTGTTTAGTTTAATTAAAACAAAATTTTCTTAAGCTTTCGTTCAATCGTTTATTTCTACTATCAATCATCCGTTCAATTCAAAAAAACTCAACTACGTCCAAAAAAAAGAAAAAAAAGAAAATCAAAACTCACAATAGAGGATAAAAGGGTATACGAGAGTTGAAATACCGTAAACGTCAAGGGCCGCGCAGGACCCGGCGGTAAAAGAGATGTAAGGTAAAGGACCCAATTGTGGACCCCTTATCCCAATTAATGGTCCCCTTCAGCAAAAATCATTTTTAAATATTTTTTTAATGCAAATATTGGCATAAAACTATTTTAAAATAAACTTATGTTATCAAAGAATATTTCGAAATTTTTTTTCAAGTTTACGTTAATAATTCCGTTTTATTTTGAAAGTCACAATGTTTGTTGACTCGAGGGTTAGGTTGGTGTTCTCGTTGCAGCGAATCAAGCAACTTTCAAACTTGAATTTCTAGGCATACTTTATTTATTTACGCAATGTATCACTGATCAATGAAAAGCTTAGACTTCAAAAATTAGTATAGTATCAATTTTGTAAGTTAAAAATATAAATATTTAAATAAATAATGCAGTTCTCATAATTGGGCCCTAGTCTCAAAGTACCCCATTTAATGGTCCTGAAGAGCAGCGGTCCATTAATACGAACCTTTAAATGAAACCCCGAGTACCCCAATTAATGAGACGTTAGTTTTGGCTTTCATATCGAGTTTTATCCCTTTATAAAAGAGAGCTATCGCCATCTTGCGTAAGATTTTTATTCGTGAGCTGATTGGTGAAGAAGTTTTTAAAATGTTCGAAAATTGCATTTTGAGGTTACTCTTATTGTTTTTTCCTATGCGCGCTTGAAGCGCGCTCAGAAGAGCTAGTACACTAAAATATCAGCTTTATAAATCTTCTAATGTGGTTAAATTACTTTTCTCAATTAAAACTGTAACTACTTTTTTGCGGCACGTCAGAGTTTATCGAAAATCAAGTAGCTGAAAACTAATTTAATATTAAAAATGTCAAACTCGGCCCACGTATGCCGCAAGAGAGGTACAAACACAGATAGGACACCTAAATTACACCCCTTTTTCCGATTTCCGTCACTCCTTTCATAAAATTCACGGGCCTAACTTTAGATCTTATCCTAGTAGCCGCTAGAATCTCATAGAGATCGTTAAATATCATATGATAAAAGAAATGTAGGATATCAACAGAAATCAAAAAAAAAAGCGCGTTGTTAGTTTCCTAGGCCAACCTTAGGTAAATATCCCTAGCATAACATTTCTCCGAATTATTTAAATCGATTAAAAGTATTCCATTTACAATCAAACAATAACAACTCAAGTGAAGTGAGCTAGGAATTCAAATAATCATTAGATAAGTTGCAAAAAAAAAAAATTCAAATTAATAAACTAAAAAAAAAATGTACAGAAGAATGCAGTACGAAAACTGTATGCACACGTGCTAGTTTAAAGCTGAAATCAATCAATAATCAGAAAGAATATTTGTTGGGTATAGAGGAGAATAAATAAAATCATTCAACACGACGTTATTTGTGTTTAAATAATACACCGTATATTCAAAAAAAAACAAGCAAAAATCACACGGAGACTCGTGTGATTTTGATCACGCACGGCGTGTACAAACTGGCCAGTCACTCAATCACGCTTCTGAGCAAAAGGATAGCTTCGATAATCCACACTACCGTATAAAAAAAAAAAAAATCTTAATGATAATTCAATCAAATGAAGTAGAAAATTAACAACTATGATTTTCCACGGCAGCGTACATAAATTCAGCAAAAATCAAACAACTGTCATTTAAGCTCTCTTAATTCAACACGCGAGCACACCGCTGCTCACAAATGCCACACTCATGTGTGTCTCAGATAATACTAAACTAACCAATAATGTATAATGTGTGACAGTCAGTGATCGTAATTAAATCGTCGGTAACGATTTAGGATTTGGCGCGAGTCACGTGACTGTCGAACGCAGCTCAGAGCGGACCTCTGAGGTGGTAGAGCGGGAATCGGGAAGCGACTCGTAGTTTTCGTGTCCAAGTTTTCGCACGTATATGGAACTTAACTCGTCTCGGTTCGACGGCTAACCAGACTCCTCGGGAGTGGAATGTCATCGAAGAGAGAGTTGGCAGAGACAGAAGGTGCGGGATCGATGGTCATCGCCCGGGAAGCATTCTTCTGTCTAGACGAGTCAACCGGCTTTTGGAAGCCGTGGACGTCGGGGAACCTGACCGACGTCCGGCAGACACGCAAAGATCTGGAGATCGATTCATGGCAGATCTTGAAGCAGCTTACTCGTTACGGAAGTCAAGGCAATTATTGACATTCGCGTCGTGCGTTGTGGTAGAGCCGTAGTGTGAGAGTGTGGTGTTATTTGTGAAGTTGTCATTTCACGTCATCGCCTGGACCGCTTTCCGACGGCTACACGGCGACTCGAGTATGGTAGATATTGCGGCTGGTCGGCATCGTAGCCTGGCATTTTGTTTAGCCTGACGGCTTGGTATGAGGTGCACCTTAGCGACTCCGTAAGTTAATTGTAAATGTGCGAGTGAGTGTGAATGCGTGTGAGTGTCCTTAGTACACTATTATTGTAATAATCTTTGTTTTTCTCTTGCGCGCGTTAGCTGCCGATAGCAGCAGGAATTTGTGTGCGCGCGCAACGATTTAGAGAACATTGAAGATTCTTTTGTTTACTGGTTTAAACGACACCGAGTCGTAATTCGGAATTTGTATTTTAGGTTTGGATTTGTTTTAATAAATTATGAAATTGTTAATTTAATTTTTATTGACTAAACCTGGTGTTCCTGCGAATCGATCCTGTTTTAATACCCGCACCCACTACCGATAAACGAACTAGCCGACCGCGTCGTGAAGTATAGTAATATTCGCGGACGCGATTTCCTCATTTTATTATTTCAGGTCGACGAGTTGCAGTTCGACGAGTGCTTGGATCAGCACTAAGTACAGGTGATAAGGATTTAGTACGCACCGTGGGTATTTGTATCGGCTCATACAAACCCTTAAATCCACCCCTGTTACATGGCGCCCAACGTGGGGCGAATAAGCGTTCAGCCACGAATAAGCTGAACGTCAGAATTGCTGATAAAACGATAGACTTAGAAGTAGCTGCTGTGACAGAAACTGAATTCACAAGCATAGCGTCAATAGGTCTAGCCGACATTCGTTCGGAAGAGCAAGAACGTATAAATGACTTGCTAGATAGGGTTTTCCAGCCGGATGACAAGCCCTTAGGCTGCACGACGTGGATCCAACACGAGATCGACGTAGGCGACACAAAGCCTATCAAACAAAGATATTATCCAGTTTCACCGGTAGTACAACTGGAAATGTACGAGAATGTGGTCAAAATGCTAGACGACGACGTTATCGAACCTGCTCCCAAAAGCGGTTGGTCGTCACCGGTGGTAATGGTGAAAAAGGAAGATGGCACTAGGAGATTTTGTATAGATTTCCGTAAGGTTAACTCAGTCTCTAGGAAAACCGAAGCCTATCCTTTACCTTATATGGATGATATCCTGAGAAGGTTTAAAACGGCCAAATACATATCGACTCTAGATTTGTCGTCAGCGTACCATCAGGTACCACTGAAGAAAGAGTCAAGGCCAATAACGGCTTTTACGGTACCAGGCTTAGGCCAGTTCCAGTTTAAAAGAATGCCGTTTGGGCTAGATCAGGCTGGATCAACCTTTCAACGCCTAATAGATATGATTATTCGAGAATTTGGTCCGTACGCCTATGCATATCTAGACGATATCATAATTGTTACAGACGATTTTGAAACACATATAAAAATTCTCGAAGCCATATTGGCAAAACTGAGAGAGGCTGGACTTACAGTGAATCGAGACAAGAGTAAGTTTTGCCAATCTGAAGTTAAATATCTAGGCGTAATCGTAAGTAGAGATGGAATTCGACCATGTCTTTCAATTCCACGTAATTACAGACCACAATTCGCTAAAATGGCTAAATAAACTGTCAAATGCTACAGGCAGACTAGCAAGGTGGTCGCTAGAGCTTCAAGGTTATACATTTACGACAGAATACCGTAAAGGTGCCTTGAATGTTGTGCCTGACGCATTGTCGCGTATGTATGAGGAAGACGAACCGACTGTTGCAGCCGTAAGCTATCCTGCCTGAGAGCTAGACGACTGGTATATCAATAAAATGAAAGCTGTGCAGAGAAATCCAGGCAAATTTCTTAGATGGAAGGTCGTGGGTGGCAAGCTTTATTATTACAAGTCTGACGACTTAATTGAAGAAACAGTCGGCGACGACTCAGCATGGAAAATGGTGGCACCTGTGTTTTTGAGAGAGATGATCATCAAGGAAAAACACGATGAACCACTAGCAGGACACTTGGGTCGAGACAAGACTTTGAAAAAGGTGACCCAAGAGTACTTTTGGCCTGGCATGTACAAAGATATAGAAACCTATGTCAAGTCATGCCAGATATGCCAAATGCAAAAAGTCGAACAGCGTTTACCTGGGGGTCTGATGGGAAAACGAACAATCGTAAGACCCTGGCAGGCGGTGTCCGGCGACATATTAGGTCCTTATACCCGTAGTGATAACGGACACAAGTATGTCTTAGTTTTAACGGATCTATTCACGCGATGGGCAGAAGCAACACCGTTAAAACGGGCTGATGGTGAAGCCATATGGAACCATATCTGGCAAGACGTGATCCTAAGATAGGGTCAGCCAGAAAGGTTTTTATCGGATCAAGGGACAGAGTTTAAGAATCACACGATCGACAACCGACTGATAGAGCTAGGTATCGAGCATGAAAACTCACCAACTCATAACCCTGAATCAAATGGCCAAGTCGAAAGACTAAATAGAACCCTGAAAACAATGATCCGATGTTTTATTGCAGACAATCAACAAAAATGGGACGTTCTTTTACCCGAGCTGGTCTGCGCTTACAACAGGGCAGAGCACTCAGCTATAAAAACGAGTCCTGCCATGTTGAACATGTTACGTCAGCCGATCGATTGCAGTGTAGTCAGCAGGAGCTTAGCTGACGAAACACTGAGGAAGTGCGAAGAAATGGCTCTCCAAGAAAGGCTAGACAAGACAGCCAGAGCCGAAGACTTAAGGAAGAAAGCGGGTGAAAACTCAAGAATTCAACAAGACAAAGCGGCTGAACACTATAATAAACGACACCGCGAGGTAATTTTCCAACCTGATGACATGGTGTGGAGGAAAAACAAAGTCTTGTCGAATAAGGCTAAAGGCTTCACGGCTAGCCTAGCGCCTAAGTATACGGGTCCGTATACAGTGGTCGAAAAGCTAGGTAGCAATACGTATACAATCGTAGACGCCTTTGGGAATGAGCAAAGCCCAGTAGCCGTACAACAACTGAAGAAATGGATCGCAAGAACGGAGCCAGAATCTTCGGACGAAGAAAATGCGACGACGGGAAGTGCGTGCGAAAATCCTAACGCTAGCGAGCGGGAGGTGGTGTGCAGGAGTGAGCCTACTGCGACGGCGAAGGTTTTGAATGAGTCTGTGCGGCAAATTGTAAATGGTAGCGAGCCATGCGTACAAGTCGACCCGGCGGTTAGGAAACGTAGGGGTAGGCCGAAAGGGTCGACTAAGAAAATTTGCGTCGACTGCGCGAAAACACCGTCACCACGGAAAACTCGCGCACAACGCAAATCCTAATCCATCTGTCCTATATTTTTATCCTTATTCCTCCTTTATTTGTTGCAGGCAATGGCCGAGTTCTACGACAGAGGGGAGTTAGAAAGGATAATGGAAGAAGAAGTTAGGCTCGGTCGAGTCCCGACCGAATCTGGAGGGCCGGCAACACCCGAAACCATAACGACTCCTAGTGAGCCTATCGACACAAACGAGCCTAACGGCAATCAAGGTGAGCCTAGTGGCACCCAAACCACGGCAAATCCCTGGCCAACACCCGATGATTGGGGTCTACTGCTGACCGAGTTGAAGGAATGCCGGAAAAGTTCCAAGGAGCAAGAGAAGCGGGAACGCGACCTCTTCAGTCAGCTGGAGAAGATGAGTGAGAAATGGCCTGGAGCCATACCGCCAGAGATGACGGAGTGGCGTCACCAAGCCGCCGATCGACTGTCCGACCTGAACGTGATCCATCAACGTCGGGCAGTACGAGTCCAAGCCAGAACTGCTGAGGAGGAAGCAAGGGCCAGACAAGCCCGCACCATCGAGGAGTGGAAGCAAGCCAAGAGGGATCGACAGGCAGCGTCGAGCAGACTGCTTTTCCTGGAAGTAAATTCCAGGAAAGAAGCAGTGAAATTGGAATGGCGAAAAAAGGCTGAGGATCAGCGTTGGTGCCCAGCGGTCGAAGATCCTGACCTGTGCCCAAACAGGGCACAACATTGGCGTGGCGGGTAACTCCACCTGAAATCAAGGCGAGTAGGCAGCCTACAGAAGAAAAACCAGCCGAACGGCTTGGCTAGAAAGCCTACTGGCAGTGGATAAGTGGTCCATCCACGATTGTTGCTAATAAAGTGGCCACACCTAAGTAATGTATTTTCATTCCTCACACCTAACCCTAACCTACGTTTCCCTAAAACTCGGATAGGCCGTGTTCTGGATATACCGAAGTGACGTATTTTTCGGATACGTCACATCTGCAAGGGGGGTGTAACGGTCGAATTAATAAAATCGCGGCAACATTTGTATTCGCCGCGCGACCGTTAGAACACGATACGAGTGGGAGCGGAACGCGCGGGAAACGATAGAATATCGGGCCGGGTAGGAGGAGGACCGAGAGTCAGTATCACTACACGCGTATTCGAATATACATCGCCGGTATATCGAATAGTTTAGATATCGTTAATCACAATAAAACGTTTGGAAAGAAGTTAGTGTGGCTGTGCAGGTTGGACACGAGATCGTAACGAAGAGAATCTCCGTTATCAGCGTGATTGTCATCTCGTGATAATTATATATTCTCTGGTACGAGTCGACGGCACGGAGCAGAACGCCGGCAGTGGAGCCCAGCAGCCCCAAAGTTTTATCGTCAAGCTTGTCAGCTAAATTTAAGCCTTGCGGCTAATTACAGGTGCACCTGCGGCGTAGAATTAAGTCTAATTATTGTATGCGAATTATTGTGAACGAAGGAGTGTGTATGATCGATACTCGGATTTCTATTTACTTTGTTTTTCTCTCGCGCGCGGTTGATTAATTGTGTGTGCGCGCGTTAATTAAGAATACTGACTGTTAATTAGTGTCGATTTTCTTGTAGATTATTATCGAAACTTTTGCTACTTTTTTTTTATCGTGTTATCAAATTAATTATTGTTGTATTTATTTTTAAATTGGTTATATTAAAAGCATTAAAATCACTCAACTATTATTAATTTGAGAACCCGTGTTCCCGCGCTCGATCACCTTTAGCCCACACCCACCTACCGGAAAAATCCTGAGTAGCTGCGTCCACCGAGGTAAGAAAGGGCGAATAATAAATTATTACCGCGGTCGGGTTTCCCTTTTTATTTTTTAGGAAGATAATCAGTGGATGACTGATTAAAACTTCAGCTTATAGGACAATTCAGAGAGTCAACTAATCATCGTGGGTTGTATTCCCGAGTCCTATTCTTTTTGAATAGTAGCCCTATAACAAATGATATTTTATATTAAAGATGAAAAACAAAATTTCTTATTTATATATAAATAAATAATAAAGGAAAATCAACAATCAAATTCAAACGAGCTAATAGAATTTTATTTTTTTATTTTTCTTCTTTAAATGTCTTAAAAAAAATAAAAATAAAATGTTACCATACTCTTTACCAGACTACGTGAGCTTGCTGTTGGGATCTTTGTCTTCAACAATGTCGCGTACACGATTTATTAGATAAGAGTAAAAGAATAAAAAAAAATATGTTAGTTTGTATAAATTGAAGTTAAGTTCAATTTATAAGTTGTTCTGATGTTTACTCACGGCTTACATAAAAAAAAATTTACTTATATGTAAATTTAAAATTGAATTGAATTTTATAAATTTACTTATTGAAAAATCAAAAAATATATTTTTGTAAATGCGTTGCGTAGGTATTTATTAGTAGACGGTTAACTCTCGATAGCCAGCTCCTTCGCTAGCTGCTCCTCTCGCCGCGCGGCTCGAGCTTCCGGCCGCTCTCCCACCTAGTGCGTCGCTGGTAGTGGGGAGCTGCGCGTCGCAGAGTTATCGTTAGATTCCTCCTTCTGCTGATTTTCTAAACTGGTAGCAGCACAAAGAATCCTGACGCTCGAATTTTTATGTCTTACACAGTTTTTCTTACATCTTTTTTCATTCTTATATTAATAAATAAATTACAATTAAATCGCGTCAAAAATTTGTATGTAACAGGGTCCCCTGAAAATAGGCGGACAAAATAAATATACAGTTCTTAAAACTACACTGAACACATGAACTACATTCATTCATATTTATTTATTTTTTATTTTTTTATTTTTTTGTCTATTTTCACTCGTCACACTCTTAAAAAACTGAACGACTCCAGGATGCCCTCAGTGTCCCCGGGCACATCATGTTCCTCCTGGGAATCAAAAATCATTCCTGTGAAATGCGGCTCAAAATCTTCTGGTAACCAATGTGTGACATAATAGTTTTCGTGTGGAAATCGCAGGATGGGAGGTCTGAAGATCCCTTTCGGCTGCTGTGGAGCTGCGTTGTCCTCGACCATTCTCAACTCCTGTAATCTCTGTACCAACGTACCCAGCGGTTGTTGCTTTAGCACGGGCGGACTTTTCTGCATGTTGGGGCGCCTGCTCATCGCTCTCCTCATTTTTCGTGCTCCTCTCTTTTACTGCCTGCGCTGCTTCTTCAATCGCTTCTGATAAGGATTCATGATAAGGCCTTAAAGCAGAAAAATGATAAGTACCCGCCAATATCTTCGTTTTCGTCAGGTCGGACAACACACAGGTGCAGCCGTTTACGACTGAAACGATATTGTATGGACCATGGTAAAGTGGTAAAAGTTTGGCTGTCACTGATTCAACAGCTTTCGATACATTGTTGGACTTCAGCAACACCTTTTCACCCACCTTATAATGAACAAGAGGATGCAAAGTGTTCTGTCGTTCCGTCCTTTTACCACCATCTCTCTCAAGTTTTAAACGTGCCTTCTCCCACTTTCCATCCAGATTTCCCGAATCTGGTTTTTCATCCAGCAACCTATCCCAGGGTCTCTGAGGACGCTTACCAAAATGCAGTTTGATTGGGCAGTAACTCGTTCCACTGTGGATGGTCTCATTATAAACCATCTCAATCACTGGAACAAATCTAGCCCAACCTTTATGATTCGAACCCGTGAGAACCCTAAGCAAACGGCCCAGTTCCCGGTTCGTCCTTTCGACCATATTGGACTGAGGATGCCTTACCGATAAGAATCTCAGTCGAATCCCCAAATCCTCGAGCTTTTCTCTCTACATTGCAGCGGTGAATTGTGTACCTCGGTCAGACTGAATGACTTTTGGTTTTCCCACGTTTGGTATGTAGTCATTAATGACCTTATTGATCACCACACGCGTCGTTGCTTTTTTCAACGGGTAAAATTGTATGTATTTCGAAAATACATCTAACATAGAGAAAATATACGCCACCCCCGCACGTGATGTAGGTAGTGGCCCATAAAAGTCGACCGATACTAATTCGCGTGGACCCTTAACCACTATGCTACGTGTCTCCGCATGATTTGGCTGTGTATAAATTTTACTCTTTTGACATGTGTCGCATGTCCTTGTCAAATTTTTCGCCAATCTAACTGCTTTCCTGCAGTAGAAAGATTCAAAAAAAAAAATTAATCAGTTTAAAGTACCCGATATGCACATAGAGTATGTGTAAATTCTTCAAAATCAACCTCGTCAGTCCGACCGGTATCACCACTCTCTGCCCATATTTCTTACTCACGTGATATAAAACCCCGTCAACAAAAGCCATGTTCGGTATTACTTTACCCGTTTTCAATTGAGTGACAACGCGAAGCAATTTAGCATCCGTGCTCTGTGTTGTCCTTATGTCCTTAAGAGACTTACTGATCATCTTTGCTTTTATGACCACCGGTGAGATGATGCCGATGGGGTCGAAGATTTGAGCCACTTCTGAGAGAATTGTCCTTTTGGTGAGTGTCTCCTTGACTGGAGGTAAGGCCAGAGTGAATGAGATTGAGTCCTGCTGAAGGGTCCAAATGTGTCCGAGAATTTTGGCAGTGCAGTCACTAAATGAGATGGTGTTGTCACCTTGAGAGTCCGTGTGAGCGGTCTTTGAGAATTCAGGGTGGTTGGAGTTCCATTTTGCCAAGGGAAATCCACCTGCCCTGCACAAACCTTCAAGCTGATGAGCTTTCTCGTTGAGAAGCGCCAGAGTGTCAGCTCCCCCGTAGATATCGTCTATGTATCTGCCAACTTCCACTGAGTCAATGGCGAGTGGATACCGATGACCTTCATCCAGTATGAGTTGCAGCAGTACCCGAATGGCTAAATAAGGAGCTGCCCGAGTGCCATACGTCACCGTGATGAGCTTGATGAGTACTTCCCTGAGTTCGCTGTCGATCCAAATTATCCTTTGCAAATCTTGATCATCGGGATGAACCAAGATCTGCCTGTACATTTTTGTGATGTCTGTGGCAAAGACAAACTGATGAGTTCTGAGCCATGTGAGTACGTCGACGATGTTGAGCAATAAATTGGGTCCAGCATGCATGATGTCGTTGAGAGAGTAACCAGATGATGTGACAGCAGACCCATTAAATACAACTCTCAACTTTGTTGTTAAACTATCCAATTTGAGCACTCCATGATGAGGTAGATAGTAAGCTGGAGATGATTTGAGCTCCTCTGCCGGCACAGGAACCATGTGACCCAGTTGAGCATATTCCTCCATAAAAGCAACGTACAGCTGCTTGTAATCATTGTCGCGTTGAAGCTTGTTCATGATTCCTCTTAAACATGCCCTTGAGCGAGCGAGAGAATCACCCAAACAAGAAGGATCCATCTTCAGTGGCAATCTGACGATGTAGCGTCCTTGCGGGTCCCTTGAGTGTGTCTTGAGGAAATGTTGTTCACACTCCTCTTCTTCTGGTGTGAGGATTGACTTTGAAGAGTTTGGAGCTTTTTTCAAGTCCCAAAACCTTGTCAGGATCTCCAGAAGTGAGGTGTCGTCATGAACTGTTGCCCCATGAAAGGTTTGTCGTGGTGAATAATTTGACTGTGAGGAAGGTCCATGAATCAACCACCCAAATATAGACAGCTGAGCAATAGGATCATGAGGGGCTGCATTGATGAGGTTTGGCAAGATGATTAAGCCATAATGATCTGCACCAATTATGATGTCTATGTTGCGTGGTTGACCAAATTGAGTGTCTGCTAAATTGAGTTTGCTGAGATGAGACCAAGTTGATTCATCGCACGGGTGAGAAGGCAACGTAGAAGTGAGCTGTTTCAATATATGAGCGTGGAGTTTGAGCTGAACGTTGCGATGAATGGACTTGAGAGTCACGACTACCTTTCCTTGAGTGTGAGCTGACTTTGATCCACCAATGCCAATGATGGGAACAGATGAGTGAGTCCGAGGAATTTTGAGCATTGTCACAATGTCAGATGATATAAATGACAATTCTGAGCCTGGATCGATGAGAAGTCTTACTGAATGAGAGGCTGAAGGTGTTATGAGCAATGCTACTGCCGTAGCCAGGAGTGAGTGTTCCAGAGATTGAGAAATACCAAATGTGACTGCGCCTGCTTCCTATTGAGTAGATGAGTTAGCCTTGGTTTGAGTAGAAGCCCCAGGATTGGCTCCTGACTCAGGGTGTATCATTGTGTGGTGAGATTGTCCACATGTCTTGCACCGTACTTTTGAGTTGCAATTCCTGGCTGCGTGTTTGTCCAGACAATTGTAGCAGAGCACCTTTTCAACCACAAAGTGCCTGCGAGCTGTCAATGAGAGTTCCTTAAAACCAGGGCAAAACACGATGAAATGTGAGCCGTCACAGAAAGAGCAAGGGTACTGCTTTGCAGGTTGAGTTTTCCTGGAATCAGCAGCAGAGTGAGAGGGTCCAGATGATCCAAAGTGAGCCTTCATCGCTTTGGTAGATTGATGTGTTCCTTGAGATTTTCCACCAGACTGATTGACGCTGCCGTGAGAAGCACCTTCGACCTGCTCCAAGGCTCGAACTCTGCCCATAAGGAATTGCTCGAGATTCTCAAAGCTAGGAAATTCTGATGAGTTGGCCAGAGAAGTTTCCCATTGTTCCACGGAGAGACGATCCAGGAGGCTGAAGCCCTTTGCAGTGAGCAAGCAATCTCCCAACTCCTCGCGTGAGACGTGAGTCATCAGCGACTTTCTGATGCCTGACAACGATGAGATCATTGAGTTGAGAGAGGCCGAGCTTTCTGGTTGAACATGAGATAGCCTATTGAGCTTGCCAATATGCTCCGTTATGAGGTACCTTTCATTTTCATAACGGGTCAGCAGAGTGTTCCAGGCGAGATCCAAACCTTCAGCAGTAATGGGAAAAGAGTTGATAAGTGCTAAAGACTCACCAGATGACGAGCTCCGCAAATAGTGGACCTTCTGTGATGCTCCAAGTCGGAAGCTGTTTAAAACCAAATTAGAAAAAGAGACCTTGAATTCTGGCCACTTTGCATATGATCCAGAAAAAGATGGGAGCTTGATCTCTGGGAGCTTGGCACCGTGAGAAGTGTCTCGAGATTCTGTCGAGTTGGCCGGAGGAACAACTGGAGGGAGCTTGTCCTTGAGATCAGCCAGAGCGGTGAGAATGTCAAACATAACATTTTCCATTTGAGAGAGTGTTCCTTGAGTAAAATAGTCGTCATCTACCATCACAGAAGGACAGAAAGTGACCAGTTGTGAGTGGTCCTGTCGAAAATTAGTCATAATGGTCGTTGCTGAATTTTCCCAAGAATCCAATACCATGGCACCAATGACGCCTTCATGTGAGGTGATCCTTTCTAAAATTCTGGTAAGAGCTTGCAACCGCTCAGTCTGTGAGAGCTTTCTCACCAGAAAGTCAGCTGACACTGATCCTGAGTTTGACCTTGTGCGCCGTTGAGAACCATCAGTAATTTGAAGAGATTCCTTTGAGTTGGCCTGGACTCCAGAGGTGTTCTCAATTGAGTCGCTCCAGAGTTGAGTGTTGTCAGCAAGGTCATGAACCTTGACCTGTGGAGTAGTGCCAGCATCACCTGGTTCCTTGTTGAGACTTGGTGAGTTGCTCCTGGAGGGCTTTTTGGTGTCTGCACTCTGCTTCCCATCCATGTTGAACCACCAGCGAGCACCAAATTAGCAGGAAAGTTGAGAGTACCTGAGGATGTTCCAAATAAATGAGTAAAATGACTCTTTTCATCCAGAGCTGACCAAGAGAAAAAACAGAGAAGAGCGAAGAAGAGCAGAGAAGACAAGAAAAACCCAGCCACCTACCAGCTATCCGGCTCGAAGGACCAAATGATGCAGATTTACTGCTTTATTAATTTTATTTTGTTGCCGGATTAAAAGCTGGTAGGGGAGGGTTGTCAAATAAATGTTGAGACAGACTTAATTTAATACAAACAGTGTTAATTTATTTATTTTAACACAGCACTCTATTTACAACAATATTCAAATAATTCAAAAATTACAATAAGTGAGTTTATACAGGTTAATAAAAATTATTTTAATGCAAAAAAACTGAGAGGTGAGAATATTATAGTTTGAGTGGAGAATTTCCACTCTTAATTTTCATGTAAAGAAAATTAATTAATTAATTTGAGAAACACCTAGTCAAAACTCTTTATGGACTAGATTATATTAATTCAAGCCATAAACACAAGTTTTGTTTGAGTATAGTTGAGATAAACAAGGCAACAGAAATGGCCTTGAAAAGAGAGAGAGAGAGAGAGAGATGCCCAAGAGAAATTAAAGCAGCAGCAGAGAATGACCTTGAACAGAATAGAAAAGAAAATGGCTGCTTGTAAGACAGCACAAAGACAGGAGAGAGAGAGCAAGAGAATGCACAGTAAATTTTATTGATTTTCTGGCTGCGAAATGACAATGAGAAGCACCGGTAAATTATTGTTACCGGTGCTGTGCAAAAATACCTGAGGATGCCTAGGATGATCTCCTTGCTGAGCTGCTAACCCAAGAATTGAAGTGAATCAAGCCGATCGAATTCAAGATGAGATGTCTCCAGAGTTGACTACCACCAGGTGAATTATTTGTTGAGATGACTGTGCAGATGAGACCACTGCGTTGATGATGAGAAAGAGTCGAGAGAAATGCCAAGTGAAAAGAACCCAAGAGATAACACAAAATGGCGAAAGAAACGTCTATTCACGAGCGTTGCCGAGAAGAGAACTGGAGAGACGCCGCAGGCCCAGCAGCGTCAGCGACAGCAGCAACAGCTGCCCCCAAGCTGCGCAGACGGTGGCGCGAGAGCACCAGCACCATGTAGTTCTGCGTGGACTAAGAGATGGCGCCACGCAGTCTACAAAATATCGATTTTCTAGCTCGACGATGTGAACGGAGTAAAATTATTGTTCGCTCCGCAACATTCCCAATCACCAAAAACTCGACGAAATGGTGGCTAAGCCTCACGTCGATCACCATCAGCCATGCGATGATGATTTTTGCTACTATGATTATAAACCGGAAATTAATCGAAGAGTAGCCGATCTGGTGTCATCGTGGACCAAGTTTAACGTCACTCTTGAGTGGATTCGTGTAGTTCATGGTGCTTTTATAAAAGTGCCAGCTCAGCTTGTGCGTGATTTTCTTTTCAACGAAATCCCCCCATTTATCGATCTGCCCGAGGAAATCCTTTTCATCGATAAAAAAGTTCGCGAGCTCCAGCAGGAGCTGCATTTGGAAAATTTTAAACCCAACGCAGAGTTCGACGAGCAAAAACAATTTATTGGTGCGATAATGGATCTGAGGCTGCACAAAACAGACAACTATGTGCGCGAAGTGCTACTCAACCTGATTAACGAGAACAGTTTTACAACAGTGCAAGAAGAGCGAGACTTTATTTTAAAACATATTCCGCAATAATTTTTTAACTTTTTTTTACATTTTTACAGACTTAACAAAGAATATTTTTTACTAAATTGCTAATCTTAACACGGCCTTAGGCTTTTTTAAAAAAAATCAGACTTTTAATCGTGTAAGACCCTTCACCTAGAGCTTGAGCTAAAGTTTCAGCATTAGCTTTTGCCGGAGTTAGAAAAAAAAAGATTTAGTAATATTTATTGTGAAAATCGGGATCTGTTCAAATAAATGAAAAAAAAAAAAGTTAAGCAAGGTTATGGATTTATTTATTTCCTTCATTTTATTCTCTTACAGGTTTTATTTTAAGTGCAGTTTTTAATAACAATACTTAAATTCAAACGTTGATTATACTTTTCCAGAGATATGCCTTTCGACTTTAATCATGTACACTTTTCGAAACATCAAGGATACAATATTTTTAGAGGCTCACATTTTAGCTGCGAGTAGCAGCGATGTGCGGTCGCAGAGTTCTATGACCGCGAGCTCTTTGATACTCTCGTATCACAACTGTATGACAGCGCGCGTAATCGACCTAGTAAAAAACGCTGACGAGCAACTCCGTGGGGCGCTTACATTTTAAAACCGTAAGGATAACTGTACCGACACCTTTGTCAGCTAACTCGTCCATCAGTTCTCTCAACATGGAACCAGTAGGTAAGTCGTTCATACCCGGTTTGCTGATGTAAATCACTGAATCTGTGTCAAAATAAAGGGCTCTGGGCCCCAAAAAGTGTAGACACTCAAAAAGTTTCAATCGTGCTTGCGCTGTAGTAAATGCGGCTACTACAACGTTCGTAGATCGTGAAGGTGTAACCGCTTCAGCTTTGAAAGACCAGCTTGTATACAGCAATTCATCATTTATAGGTAAGATACTATTTACATCTATTTCTTTACTGTGTAATAACTCGATCAATCTGTTTGGTGAAGTAAGCACTTCAGTTTTTTGTTTATTTGGCGCTTGTGCAAATTTTCCCCATATAGAGTTGATTGCAAGTTTCGAAACTAGACGCAAGCCTGGATTAAAATTTATAGCTTCTCTATCTAGTTTGATACCTTTAACTTTTTCAAATTCCGAAATATATCTTTCTTTATCTTCTGTGACAGTCAGTGATCGTAATTAAATCGTCGGTAACGATTGAGGATTTGGCGCGAGTCACGTGACTGTCGAACGCAGCTCAGAGCGGACCTCTGAGGTGGTAGAGCGGGAATCGGGAAGCCACTCGTAATTTTCGTGACCGTGCGTGAAGACGTACATGAAATTCAACTCGTCTCGGTTCGACGTATGATTGTACTTTTCGGGAGTAACACGCCCTCGAAGAGAGTGTTGTAAGTGACAGAAGGTGCGGGATCGATTGTCATCACCCGGGAAGCATTCTTTTGTCAAGGCGAGTCAACCGGCTTTTGGAAGCCGAGGACGACGGGGAGCTAAACCGACGTCCGGCAGACGCGCGAAGATCTGGAGATCGATTTACGGCAGATCTTGAAGAAGCTACTCGTGAACGGGAATCGAAGCAATTATCGTCATTCGCGTCGCGCGTTGTTGTAGAGCCGTAGTGTGAGAGTGTGGTGTTTATTCGTGAAGTTGTCATTTCACGTCAACTCCTGGACCGCTTCACGACGGCTGTACGGCGACTCGAGTGTGGCATCTATTGCGGCTGGTAGGCATCGTAGCCTGGCATTTTGTTTAGCCTGACGGCTTGGTATGAGGTGCACCTTAGCGATTCTGTAAGTTCATTGTATCTGTGTGAGTGAGTATGAACGCGTGTGAGTGTATTTAGTACACTGTTATTGTAATAATCTTTGTTTTTCTCACGCGCGCGTAAGCTGCTGATGGCAGCAGGTTATTGTGTGCGCGCGCAGTTTGATTTAAAGAACGTCGACTATTTTGTTTGTTATCAGTTTAAATGCTCTGTCGCGAGCAATTGATAATTCGTTACCGTGTTAATTAGTAATATTGTATTAGTTTTTAAGTTAATTTCTTTTTTAATTAAATATTGAAAATTAACTTGTGCGAAACTACTTATTCCTAAACCGGTGTTCCTCGTACTCGATCCCATAGCCCTCGCCCACCTACCGAAATAACGAGCTGTCGCGCCCTCCCCGTTTTAATAAATCGTGTAAGAATTTATAAACGCGGACGGTATTTTTCCCTATTTCAGGAAGTTTGTCGGCACGGAGCCAACTGTGACAGGAGATTATAGTCGCTGGCATCAAGGACAACGGGCCTTCGAGGGTTGTATTCCCGAGTCCACTTTTGAATTGCAGCCCTACGTTGGGCGCCATGTTATAGGGCTCAAATTAATGAGGCAGACTCGGGAATACAACCCACGTTGATTTGCCGAGCTCGCCTTGCAGCCACTAAAATCTCTGTCGCAGTCGGCTACCCGCCGACAAACTTCCTGAAAAAGGAGAAAAACCCGACCGCGATAATAAACACTCAAGTGATCTAGGAATCGGGGAGGGCGCGACAGCTCGTTAAATTCGGTAGGTGGGCGTGGGCTAGTGGATTCGAGCGCAAGGAACACCGGTTAGAATAAATAATTATAATTCAGAAAGTTAATTTTTAATATTTAATGTAAAAAAATTAACTTAAAAAAACTAATACAAAATTAACATCTAACGCGATAATTCGTTCCAAATAAATACTCGCACAATCGAGTTTTTAAAACGACAACAAAGAATTATCGTTGCTCTTTAAATCATGCGGCGCGAGCACACAACAACTTGCTACTATCGGTAGCTTACGCGCGCGCGAGGAAAGAAAAGAAAACAAAGTATGTCGCGATTTACAACTAAATGATCCCGGACACACACACTCACAATCGTTGTTTTATACAGAACAAAACTCACTCTAAATCGCCGCAGGTGCACCTGTTCTAAGCCGCAAGGCTGGTAACAAAGCCGCTCAGCTGTGCGTAGCTCTCCAAGCTACGATGGCTCCCGACCGGCGTCTGGCTCAGCGTCGTCGTCTTAGTCTTGAGAATACCAAGTCGTCAGGTGATGACAATCTTCCTGCTGACTTGGTTTGCCTTGTTGGATATCTCACCGACACGCACGACACTGCAACTGATCTTTTTCAAGCGAATTTCTACGATATCAGTGAAGTTTTTAACACGCGTGTTTACGAACGATACGTGTTCGTTCAAGCGTTGACTCCGGAATGCTCTCCCGTCCTCGTTCTACCCGCCCCGATATTCCATAGCTTCCAGCGCATTCCGATCCCACTCGTGCAGCGTTCTAACGGTCGCGCGGCGAATATGAAATTAATTTAACCTCGCCGCTTTAATTAACTCGACCGTTACACTTCTTCGGTCGTGCACTCGGCGGGGTAACCTGAAGCTTGCGTTTTTTGAGTAAAAAAAGTGTCTATGTATTCGGCAAATATTCCTCCTTTTTTGTTACAGGATCATACTGCGTTATATTGTACTCCCAAATTTCAAACATTTTAATGACTACGTAACCTACTTCTATCGCTTTTTTTAATTCTTCGGATACCCAAGTACCTATTAAATATCTATCTTTCGGATTTTCATGGATGCATTCTCGTTGTATCATTTGCTCGGTACATGTTCGACACAGTGGAAAAAGCAATTTATCGTGCATTTTCACTGGCAATACAGGGTGGTACTAATTTCTAGGAGGTAACACTTTGCATTTTACTAAACCGTTAACGTTTGAAAAATCGCTCTTATCGCGCACGAGTAGACTACTCCTCTTCACCTACGTATAATTTAGGGTGACCTACGATATACTTCGATCGTTTACAAATTAACGGATACAAACTGTTGAAATCGACGTACTTTATTTTTTCGTCCTGCTTACAAAAGTACTTCTTAACAGTATTATCCGTGCGCCCACCAAACAAAGCATCGCGAGGATTCAAGGGTTTTTGATAAATCATATCTATTTTTTCACTCAAATACCGTTTTAAATCTTCGTTTATTTTTTTAAATTCATCAAAGTCGTGCTCCCAGATTTCAATTAACCTGTACTGCAGACTCTTTATCCTTTCTGATTGAGCATAAGTTCTTTCAAACTTCTCATCCATCGATTGACCGTTCGATAATTTTTCATCTCTATTAAAGCGGTAAATACTGGAGCAGCCGTGCCAATAACAGCTAAAAAGAAAGAAAAAAATTTAAGTGTCATCAGTGTTTGAGAAAAAAAAAAAAAAAAAAAATCAAGTTACTTATGAAACTGAAAAACCAATCCTCTGTGACTTTCCAGGTGTTTTGGAGCACTGTAACCATCGACTAAAATCCCTTCCAATAATCTTCTTTCTCGACAGTGACCTGCATGCTCGATGGGGCGTTTCAATGATTTCTCCATCCAAAACAGCCATTGAACAGCTTTCAAAGATTGTATGGTACGACCTCTGTATCCTCCTGCTGGTATTATACCAATCTGATTATTTTTCAAAAATTTTTACTTGAACACTCTCATACATGTGGAAGCAATAGTGGTGCACTCCAGAAACGGATCCACACCAAATTTCATAAATTTTTCTCGAAAATTCAAACAGGCCAGTCTTAAGATTTTTACATCTTGTTTGCAGTATTTAGTTAATTCAGCATCAAAGTCAAAGATATAGTTTTTAGCTGCTTGCTCATTGTACCACGTAATAAAGCTTTCTCTTTCTTTTTTACCCATGGTATCAGGGGAGTAAAATTCAATCGCCGGTAAAGGACCTATGTAATTCGCATTTTCTGGTTTATTAAAAAAATGCGGGAACGTGCCTTTTTCTATGTTCGTCAATCCATAGGCTTTGGGTAAGTTACTAAGAGGCATATGAAAATAGTTTAGACTGTCGATAAATTTTATGCCCATGTACTCCATCACTATAATCTTTGTACCATTCAGTATCACCGAAGGTTTTTCACGTTCACTTTTTTCAGCCAAAAATTTAAAAATAAAGTGGGCATCATATCCTTGAGCATTATGAGCTATACACACAACTCGCTTAAACAGTTTACGTGGCTTCAAAGCTAAATCCATAAATTGTTTTACAGGGTCTGTCTTAAAAATATGTTCACGTACCCCGCACTTATCGCATTCAGCCGTTATATCGGTCTCATGTAAGCAAAAATTGCAAGCTTGATGAACTACGCACAAGTTTGATTTATGAATTTTTTTGTCTTCATCTCCAAGCACGTGCACGTTTTGTTGAGTTTCAAAGTCGTAAAAAAAAATTTCACCCTGTGTGATTTTTCAGATTCTTTTATTGGTTGCATAAAACACTCGTGATCAGACATGTACTTGCAACAAATTGTACAAAAACTTTTACCGCACTCGTGCTTGTCATCGGAAACTTTAAAACATATTTGACAAATTTTAATACTCGAACACACGCTAGATTTTTTGAAAGAATTAATTTTTAAATGATTTTGATAACACTCTTCACCGTAAAAATATCTATTACACAGTTGACATCGAGTCATTGGTTGTTGCTCGTCGCACACAGGATATTGTAAACACTTTGAACATCTGTTCGTGCATCTATGACTAAGGAACCTTGAATAACTTTTATTGCATGGAATGCAATAACTTATACTTCCTGATACACCAACCAAATTAAGTATAGGTTCAAAATGATTTAAAGAGGCATAATACATTATACGTAAAATATACTTGATGCTTTTGTACTTGTAAATAACTAAATTTGATCCATCGTAAAGAGGCTTTTCACCTCGTGCGAAATCTCTAAAAGAGTAAACTACTATAGCTATTCCTTTTGCTGCAAAATATTGTTGAAATTTTTCGATTTCTCTCATTCCACAACCTTCTGCAGGTACATCAACTCGAGCTAATTTTATTAAATCAAGAGCTGCTTTTTTTGAGTAGAGCCATTGATTTGACGTACGCTGTTCCAATAGGCATGCAAAACACCTGAGCGTATCTGTCCTCTGATACTGTAAGCGCATGCAGCAACGAGAGAGCGAGTCATGCAAGGATTATCATTGTTTCTAATAGTAAGTATTGACTTTTTTTTGACAGACTCTTCGGTGAGCTCTACGCGTTCGCAACCTGTTACATTTTTAACTATGTTGCAAGTTATATTCAAAGGATCTTCAATGTTATACTCGTTTGAGCTCTGAGATATACTGAAAAGTAGTTGCCACAACTCTTCTACGTTGAAATCGCGCAATGGCTGAAATGAGAGCCATACTGGACCGTGAGTGAGTCTTTCTGTATTTATTGTCAGCCCGATAAAATCAGAAGAAATTGTGTCTTTAATAAGGTCAGCGTGCAGATCACTTAAAGCTTCTCCTAGCCACCGAAAAACGTCTGATTCAGCACGAGGTGGCAGTATCCTTACATTTATTTCACGCCCTTCCACTCCGAATCTCTGGTAAAATCTAGTTCTAATATTTTCTATGACTAATCGTTGATTTTGTTGTCTACCGCTGCCATTCTGAAATAATACATCTAATATAAAAAAATAAAAAATGCAAAATTCGTTAATTATTATTTTAATCCAATAAACAATTTTATACTCACTATTAAGATTTTGAGCCGCGACATCGTCATCATTATCATCAGATGAATCGCTATCAGATGAATCGCTATCAGAACTGCAAGAACACGAACTACTTTCAGATGACGAAGACGGTGAATTGTTATTTTCTGCTGATGTTGATGGTTCGCCTTGCTCGTACGCACAGAGTTTGATAAACTCATCACCTTCGTGATAAAGCATCATTTCGGTAAATTCTAAAATTATAATATACAAAGTTAGAAATTTAAAAGAATGGCTCTTTTTTTGTTTATTTTTTTTTGTCGCACGCACACAAATTATTTGAATACCTTTAGGTTTGTTAAGATCCTTAAAAGCTGGTTTGTTCAATAAATTTTTGAGTTTCAAAACATTTTTTTAAATCAAAATAATGTTCTCATCGTGAAATATTCCTCGCTTGTACAGGTATTCAATTGTATCTTCACTGCAGTGTAGAAGCAAAAAATGCAGTTTCTTTTCCAGGATCTGCATCGGTAAGCTTGATAAATTTTTCGACCACTCTACACCACACATTGTTTTAATATATACATCTCTTTGATAAGCTACTCTCAAAATGCATTTTATAATATTCACTAACTTTTTTACTGTTATTTCAGACATGTTTAAAAGTATTTTGCTCAAGTGCTGTGTATTCTGTAACGTTCGAAAAACGACTAAGAACACGAGTAATGCTGAAGTCTAAGCGTTGCACTTTTTTATTTTTTCATCACTTATAGAACGTTTAAAAGCTCAAACGACTTTCATTCAGTGTTTTGCTTTCATGAAAAATTGATAACTTGATATTACACATCAAGAAAAGAAACAAAATAAAAACTGACGAGCAACTAAAATAAAATGTATTTTTTGCATTACACAAAACATAATTACAGAATGTGATACTCTGAAAAAGTTTTAGAGTTGCAATTTTTTAAAGCCTTGAATAAAACAGATGGCTCAGGGAGTTACATTTTTTTCGAAGCTCGCGCGGCTTAAGCGTAGGCAGTCAAAAATTATGTCGCGAAATGTAAGCAGATCTTCTCTTGAAGAATACGTTATCTAAATGCAGTCGCAACGACCTTCACTTCTGTGGAGTCAGCACCGTCGTCGGTGTCAGGAGCCGCCTCAGCGACCTTCGAACAAGATACAGACGCAGCAGCAGCTCCTGCAGAGGCAGCAGCAAAGCTGGTCAGACCCCCCCCCCCCCGCAGTAGCCGCGACGTCCGAGCGCAGCCGCCTCAGCGACCTTCGCTTCCGCGGAGTCTGCCTCGTCACCGTCGCCAGAGGGCTTCCTGCTCCCCGAGCGGCCCCGAGCACCACCTACCGCAGCACCCGCGAGCAGCCGCCTCGACCGCGTCACCGGCCCCCGCCACCGCGCGAGGCCGCTCGCAGTGCCAGGAAGCCCTCCTCCTGCTCCCCGAGCGGCCCCGAGCACCACCTCCCGCAGCACCCGCAAGCAGCAGCCTTTACCGCGGCACCAGCTCCCGCCACCGCGCGAAGCCGCTCGCAGCGCCAGGAAGCCCTCCTCCTTCCCGAACGGCCGCGAGCACCCCCTCCCGCTGCACCTGCGAGCAGCCGCCTCAACCGCGTAACCGGCCGCCCCCACCACGCGAAACTGCTCGCTGCGGTGAATCATCTTTGTTTACATTCGCCATAGTGTTACTATACTACTCCCCTTTTTAAAGTCAAGGCCCCAGTTTATTAGACAACTTCAGCTTTGACCCCAGTTTATGGAACACTTTTACACGTAAAATCACGTCTGTGATTTAAGTACCCCAGTTGATGGAACGGAATCGTCAAAATTCGAGGGTTTCATCACTCGCAAATGAGAAAAAATTACAAATCCAACCAAAAATTAGATAAACCGTTCCATCAACTGGGGTACGTAAATAACAGACAGGATTTTACGTGTAAAAGTGTTCCATAAATTGGGGCCCAAGCTGAACTTGTCTAATAAACTGGGGCCAAAAGGTCTTGTCTTTAAACATTAATTATTCAATAAATAAATACAATTTCATATAAAAAAAGTTTATTTAAGTTCCTAAAAACCTAAAATTTAAGTATGTAAAAAAAGATTTAGTCTAACATGCTTTGTTTTTTCAATAAAATTCAAAATGCTGAAAAGTAGCGATTTTTGTGATCATAACTGGTATCTTTACCTTACTCGTCGGTTCTTTTCATAATTTAATAACATAAATTACTGGTCGCAAATAATTTTTAATAATTCTCAATCAATAATTATTCGGTCAATTTTTATAATTTAATAATATAATTACTGGTCACAAATAATTTTTAATAATTCACAATCAATAATTATTCGGTCGATTTTTATAATTTAATAATATAAATTACTGGTCACAATTAAATTTTGATAATTCACAATCAATAATTATTCGGTCGATTTTTATAATTTAATAATATAAATTACTGGTCACAAATAATTTTTAATAATTCACAATCAATAATTATTCGGTCGATTTTTTTATGATTTAACAAGAAAACTTGGTGATACTGGACTTATACAGAAAAAGATTAGCACTCTGTGCTCTAATTTGGTTTCAAAAAACTTACTGCCTCCCAGCTCCTACATTCGCTCCTCACGGAGACTCGCTGTCCATCCCCACCTTGACTTTTCAAGTCAAGATGCTGATTAGGCAGCCAGGCTCCATGGGAACGGATGCTGAGCGTGCATTTTTATACATATATGCTAGGTGCATTATATGTCATCTAACAGCACCTTCTTCCCAAAGTGTTCATCGTCCCTGGTGAACGTAGGTATAAGGTAGGGATAGATTCTTTGGGAGGGTGGTTGGGTTAGGTTTAAATATTATATATATATATATATATAAGACCTATTATTATTATTATTATTATTTTTTTTTTTTTTAATTCCCACTTTTCCTTTGTCTTCCTGGTCCATTGGATTAAGCCTCTGGACACGACATATGTCACCGTTGAAGATACACTTTCGGTATCTGATAGTTGTTCTTCTTGGATTCGCTCAGGGTCTAGATCGACGAACGGGTCCTGTTTTGGATTATTTATGTCTAATTCACCATCTTGGGTCCAATGCAGATTCTGTCGGTGGAGATTTAGGTGGTCCTTGAGGTCGAGGGGGTGCAATTGCATTTGACACTCCTTACATTGGGCGGTATTCATCGGTTCCCTTAATTTACTTAAAGGGCATGTAAGTTGCCTGGGTGTACCCAACCGAGCTCCGTATTTTTTTTCCAATCGGTCTCGAGCAAAAATTGCACCCATCGGATCCACGTATTTAGCAAAGGCTAAGTATAGTGGGCCTAGGCATCGAGTTTCGGGCGTTTTTTGCTGCTCCCAGAACCAAAGCCACAGAAGCTGTCCCCAGGCGGAAAGGTCTCTATATTCCTGGCTGAAAGAATGTCCTCTGGGCACCCTTATATCAAGGAGCGAACTGCCTTCATCCATCAACCTCTGTTGGTATTTTAAAGTTCAGAGTTTTTCGAGGCCGTTTTGTCTTATTTGGCGATTCTTGAACTTGATAAATAGGATGGCTACCGGATCTTTGGGGTCGTTTTCTTCATCTTTTACGGTTATGTGGATTGGCTCCAGGTCTTCCTTCTGGGCATGGAGACATTGTAAGTCAAATGGTATGTTTATTATTATGATGTCGGTATCTGATGACCCGACCATCTCGGTCATCATTCTCAAAACGAACCGCTGGCCCTGCCGGTCCATTAGTGGTCTTCCTAACTCCTTACGTTTCTCGTCAGCCATTTTGTTTGTTGGGACTTGCTGATTCCCTTTTTCGGTCGGCAGATTGTCCCTCGGTGTGGTTCGTGGTGACATGGTCTGCTCCTGTTGACATCTTCGGAACACCATGGCTAGGTCTTCCACGTCCGACTGTGTGTGCATTTGGATGGTTATCGTCGGGCGGATATATTCGCTTTCGGGGTGATTTAGACACTACTTGATATCTATTTGTCCCTTGAGGTAGTTTAAGAGAGCCCGAGCCTGAAATTTCTTTTTGAGTTTCAGCAAGATCACAGCTTCTCTTGATTGGCACTCTACTCCTTCAATTTCCAGTTGGACACCCTTGTAGTCCTTAAGATTCTTGAGAGACATCTTTCTGCAAAGGAAAATGTTAGATCCGTTAGGTCAAGCGAGTTTTGGCCAAAAAATGATAAAATTTTTTATTTTTTTATTTATTTTTTTTTTTGAAGATAAGGGGAATTTGCGTTGGCTTGGTACAGGAAATCATAAGGATCGTACAGGAGGTTGTTAGGTTGACTGTTTGCCGATAAAAGGATATTATTAATCGACAGACATACAAGAGGGGGGGGGGGGTGTAAGGTTTCGAGATTGTAGGACGACCATTATACTTGGCTGTGAACGAACATTATTTCAGATTCGAGGGGTACTTTTTAATCATGCTTTCTAGTTCTTTGGTCTACCTATTCTAACAATTTACATTCACTCAATAAATATTCACCTTCGGTTTACACATTGTTATACAACTAGCACACACCGCGTAATAAGTTAATTAAAAGGTCGTAATGGTTATGTTATGGGTCATTATCACACTAAGGTCTCTAAACATTCGCTCAACTTGCATTTTCTCTCTCTTCGTTTTGTCTTTTCTTTTTTTTTTTTTCACTCTCACAGTAAAGTCTCTAAACGGTCGTTAATTCTTTGTGGACATCCTCTTCCTTCTGTTGACGAGAAGTTCTCTTTCACGCTGCAACTTTCGGTCTGATTTTGGTCTCTTGTTGGGGTGGTTTGGGCTTCTTTCGGTGATATTTCCCCGTCGGGGGACTGTAAAGTGGTCGTTGTAGGTTGTTGTTTTTCGATTTCCATATTGGTCGGTGGTGGTTGCGGGGGTTCGGTTGTCTGTCCTATGATTGCATCGAGTTTTCTTCTTTCCTGTGTTGCCTCTATTTCCATAATGGGAAAGATGTGAGGTTCTTTTCCGGCTTCAGTCTTGACACTTTCAATGGATTTTCTGGGGTAGTCCGGGGTCTTCGATACGGGACCAAGAGAGTGGTTTCCGGGATTTCTTGGACCTCGAGATCCATTAGTTGCGGCAACTCGTTTTGGTTGGTTTGGGGGGGGGGGGGTTTCTAGTTAGGCTTTTCATATACTCTATTTGTCGACCGCAATTTTGGTCATGGTACTTATAGGTTTTCCTCCCGATACAGGCTCTACAACTGTGCCGTATGGTTGCCGTGAGTCCCGCTGTCTTGCGGTGGACTGACGCATATTTCGGTAGGTAACATTGGTCACTCTGACTTAGTGCTCGGCCGGCATCCTCTTGATGGATGTACCGCACGTATCCCCATGCAAGTTGGCCTTTTCGGTTACAAACGGTCTGACAATATTCCAAGGGACCAAATTTGGCATACTCCTTGAAAAACAGGTCATACCTATATTCGCGTGGTATTGATTCTGGTAGTATACAGAATAATCGGTTGTAGTCTAGGCTTCCTTGTTGAGTCCGTCTTGAGGTCGTATTCGTGAGTTCCGGATCTCTGGGATATTCGCTCCAAAGATGGGGCGTTTCCTGGGGCAGGACTTCATCTTGACTTCCTGGGTCGGTTGCCCTCGTGGCTTCAGGCTCCTGTGGTTTTTTCTGGTTTCTTGGTGGGATCTTGAACACTACCGACTTCATTGGTTTTCGGTCGGGCGCGGTTTTCTTTGACAGATTATTTGGCGATCCCCGACCATATTCATCATATTTCTTTTGGTTCTTGAGAACTCGTTCGCCATCTTCTAACCGTTTGAAGGTAACCCTAGTTATGGTTCCTGCGGGTTCGGTAGTTTCTATTTCCTCACTTTGAATGGGGTCATAACGGCTTAGCTCCCGCAGTATTTGCCACAGTCCTAGGTTGTTCGAGTGTCGAACTCTAACCAGGCAGGGGTCTTGTCCTGCTCGCTCCTTCAGGATACGCTGGGTGGGGGTTGTTTGTTCTGGCTGGTTCATAATTCTGCAATTAAGAGTAAGGCGATAGGGTTTCTCATTTTGTTTGTTTTAATACTTATTGCGTTGGGCTTGGGAATGGAATTGGTAATTGGCCTCTAGTGGTAAGAAAGAAGGCTTTCGGGATTAGGAATCAATCTCTGGTTCTTGAACTGAGGATTGGGTTTTCGACGGGGATTTAAGGGGGGTTTTCTCTTCTTTGGTCGGTTTTGGGTCCTGGTTAGTCAGGTCTTGAGGCGCGTTTGAGTTTCGGGTGAGGGCTGCCATTTGCGGCCTTACTACACGAATGTACCCGACCACCACGATCATTGCGATGACAAGTATAACTAAAAATCCGCTCAGACTAAGTCCTGTATTGACAAATTTATCATCTTGTTGTTGTTCCAGGGTTTTCAGCTTCTTTGATAGTTCTCGTAAGGGTAACCCATGTCGGGTTTGCCATCCATCATCCTTAGTCCCTTCGGTGTTCCAGTCAGCCTGGGGGAGGTTTCTCGCTCTTTTGGACAGGTCGGGGTATAACTGCAAAAGTGTTAGATTGATCTCGGGGCGGTAAAAGAATTCTCCTTTCTGCACGTGAGTCTCTGGGTTGGGCAAGGTAATCTTATCCGTTTTTCCCACACATTCATAGGCCATTTGTAATATTCCTAATCCTTCTACCGAGATAAGGGTCGTGTTGTGGGGGCAAAGGATTCGTATAGCTTCTTCTTCCGCAACAGAGAAAGGCCGGGATCCGGCGGCTTTTAGATAACGCCATTGGTCCATGACTTGCGGGTGGAACCGCAGGTAACATTTACTTTCCGTAAATGATTGTTAAGGCTATTGGCGTGAATGATGATATCATCTAGATACACCAGCATTTCCACGTTTTGGAGTCCCAGCAGGATGCGATCCATTAATCGTTGGAAGGTCGCAGGGGCGTTCTTGAGTCCCATGGGCATTTTCTTGAATTGCCAATGTCCAGTTATCGTAGAGAACGCTGTTTTCGGTCGGTTGCTGGGTTTCATGGGAATCTGATGAAACCCACTGGCTAGGTCGAAGGTAACGCTTGGAAATCTACCATCATACGCCATCTTGGACACCCTTGACTGTCTCTTTTCTTGGGCAAAATCCAAACGGTAGATTGGTACGGAGAGGTCAAGAGTTCTTTGATGTCATCGACAAGCTTCTTCTCAATGTCCTCTCGTATTACCTCTCGATGAATTGGGGGGTGGCGGTATTGTTTAGCATGCACGGGGATGTTATCTTCAGTAGGTATCTCGTGCTCCACCAGATCGGTACATGACAACTTATCTCCGGGTAACAAAAAGACGTCATGGTATTCTTTCACAACACGCCACACTTGGTTCCTCTCCTTGGGGTTTAATTGCTCGGTGTCTAACAACTCTAACACACGTTGTATTCTTTCTCGTTCACTCGTTATCTCCTCACATTCTAGCTCGGATTCTGAATCTGGGTCGAATGGGGGTGCATCGTACTCGCAGGGGATAAGTTCATGGGGTGGACCTCGATGGTCGCGTACTCTTCGGTCGTATTCACTGCCAAGACTTTGCAGCTTCCATTCTCGCTGGTGACGAGTGCATTTCCGATGAACACTCCTGGGGTTTTGCTAATAGCCGTTAGGTATCCTACTCCCATGTGAGCGTTAACCAAATGAACGCTGATAACTTGTTGGCATCGTTTTCTCAGGGTCCATTTGGTAACTCCGTCATTGAGGCTCCGATTGGCTTCCAGTCCAGCTTCCTTAGGTGCTTCTTCTTTGACCGGGGACTGAGCCGAGTTCGCTCTTGTCGGCGGGGGTCCTCTCGCCTCCACCTTATGGATTCCCTCTTGCATGGGGTCACGTGGTTCTAGACCTCGTTCCTGGTCGACCATTCCATAGCCTTCCGAGTCTAGGAAGGGTATAGGGTTCATAACGTCACCACTGATCATTATCTTATTTTTATAATAAGATATCACAGCCTCATTTTGTTTTAAGAATACTCTACCCAATATACCATCGTACCGAATAGGGAATTGGTTTGGTACTACATGGAAAAGGGTCGTTTGGTCCCCGATAGGCACCCAGGTTATGCCTAGCGTCATTACTTCCTGGGCGGCGATTCCCACCAAGGGAATGGCAGCCGCTGTTTCCACCTGTGAATCCGGGTGAAGCGCTTGAAGCTTGATCAAATTGACGGCGGAACCCGTGTCCAGCATAAGCACTAGATGTCTTCTTTCCTGCGGCAGATACACTCGGATGTGAGTGCCTGGGTCTGGGTCTATTGCGTGCTCTGCAGAGAACGGGCAGACCGCAAGGAGGATTGTGGGGTTTATTTGGTTTGAATTTGCATCGTTTGTGCTGCCTGTGTGGGGCCCGGTTGGTTCATCATTGGTCCGGAAGGTCCGAGAGGCTGGCTCGCCACCGCGGTCGGGCGAGCCTCCGGCCAGTTTAAAGTCTGCTGATATGGGGGAGTGGGTCGTAGGTTAAAGTCCTCCGTGGCCACCGGTTGACACGGTATAGGAAGCATGGCTGGGTTGCGGTTTATGGGAGGAGGGCCCGTAATCCTAGGTTGACTTGCAGGGTCGTTCATACGTGGGGTTCGAGACCAGCCTTGTGGGGGCCCATATCGAGGATATTGATAGGTGGGCGCCTTATTCGGTTGGCTACGGTCAGGGTCATAAGTTTTTGGCCAGGGTGGGCCAACCAGTCGGTAATTCATCTTGGGTGGTCCGTAGTTGGGCTTTTATCCCGATGGTAGTTGACAGTACCCCAGCGGGGGCTGCATGGTCGGCATAGGAGGTCAGGGGTATTGCTGTCGCGGTTGCGGTGGTCCATTCTGCATTTGGAACTGAGGAGGTCCTTGGGGTGCATACTTTGGTTGCTGGTTCGGGTAAGCCTGCTGGGGCTGTTGATAATAGACCTCACAGGCTGTCTCGACGACCGGAGGAGGTAACTCCTGCCATTGTTCACCCTGGTCCTGTAGCTGGGTTTGCTCGGGCCACTGGTACCATTCACTTACATCCTCGCCCTCTTGCACCAATCCTACATAGGCAGCTCGGTCTTCTGGTTCGGAACGGGTATTCTGTCTACGACCATCATGTTGGTAGTAGTTGGATCTTCGGCGGGCATCTGGGATGATGCGCGCGTCCATCCTTGACTCGAGCCTCACTGCCTCCTCATACGCTTCCTCCAACGTAATTGGTTTGCTAGCGTCGACCCACTGGCTAAGGCTCGCTGGGAGGCCTTTAATAAAAACATCCACGGCGGCCTCGGTCAAAGGTACCATCATCTTCTCGTGGTACTCTTCCCTTTTTTCTTCTTTCAGAGCTGTGCGGGCACAGTGGAGGAGAATGTTTATTTGGTCTTTGAATCCTCCGACTAGGGCTTCCCGATAATCGAGAAAAATATCGATATCGTCTCGATATCGTCTCGGAGTCGATACGATAACCCGATACGATACGTGGCAAGAAAAACCGATAACGATACGATAAAAATATTTATATATTATCGCCGATATTCTCGTATCGACGATATTTCACTGTCGAGAATATCGGAAAATATCGTCTCGATTGTTTTCTCGAGAGCCAAGTCAGAAAGGGCGAGTGCAGTTTCCATAAGGCTCGTCGAAATACAATTATTGGAAAAGCTTAAATATCTATTATTGAAATTTTCAAATCAGTGTATAAATCTTATTATGAAAAATTTAATAGTAATCAACAGAATAAAAATAATGATGTCACAGTCTCGAACATGTCGCAAAAAAACGTAAAGTTAATACGAAATCATCCATCAACTTCGGTTTTCGAAGCAGCGCATGTAGTTACTGACACAAAATCCTCATTGCAAGATGATAAAATTCAAGCCCTTGTTTGTATCAATATGTGGATGAAGTCTTCTCTTAAGGATAAAATATGTGAAGTAGATATATAAATTAGTAAATGAATTATTTTTTTTTTATAATTAAATAAATTGTTTTTTTCTGTTGACCCTAAAATTCTTCAAAAGCAGTTTTTTCCTCGATTCTCGAATATCGATAAATTTCTCGACGATATCGAGACGATATCGAGACGATAACCGATAACGGTTAAATTAATTGTCGGTGATACGATAACCGATACGATATTGATCTATTTATGTCGATACGATATCGATATTTTTCAAAATATCGATATCGTATCGTATCGGGAATCCGTACCTCCGACCGTGTCACCTTGCTTCAGGTATAGAGTATGAAGCTTGTTATTATAATACGCGAAGCCCTTGCCAGGGGCAAAGCGTTTCTTGAGGTAACTGCATAGTTCTTCGACATCAGCAAAGTCTTTTCCCCAAGCGCAATCTTCCGCCGCACCTCTCAACTTGCTTAGAACAGCTCGCTTGTAGCCATCCTTCTGTTCTTCAGAGACGTAGGTCGCCCCATTCCGGACATCCTGAATGAAGTCCTTGAGGGGTATGTTGCTGCCATCATACGTGCTCAAACCCGCAATGGCGTTCTGCAGGCATAAGCTGTTTGTCAGGGCCATAAACGTCACACCCATGGTACGAGTTAGGTCCTCCTGACCCTGTCCGTTGTCGGTTGTTCCGTTTGTCATCTCGTGAGATTCCAAAAGACACCAGCCTAATTGCCACTTCGCCGTCTGGGGGGGAGGGGGGAGGAGGAGAGGGTTTTGAGGAAATCTTAGTGGACGAATTCGAGGTTCTGGCTGGGTCTGAATCTACCGGTGGTAGACAATTATGTCATCCATATACAGGATCAATTCAAGTTGGATATAATGTTATATGATTTCGGGATCACAACTCCATAGTGTTTACACCTTTACGAGATACTTATATGCATTTAAAGTCTAAATTGTAAACGAACCTTTACACCTTTGTACCGTTGGCTAGCAGAAAATAAGCCACATTAGCATTTTGACTGTGCAATCATGTTGCAATACTTTTATACCAAATATTAATTTTATGTAAATGAAACTTATGAATTTTATATATTTTAATATATTGTAAAAAACAGACTGTGATTTGTATTATTGTAATTATATTTTTAATAAAATTATATTTACATTTATTTTTAGCTTGAAAAGGTGTGAATCAAAAATAGTCACGCGAAACGTTGCTTTGTAATTTATAAAAAAAAAATAATAAATGAAATTTGAACAGAACTGGCCGGTAATATAATGATTTTTTTACCTTTAAAGTTTGCCAGAATAGGGCGTATGTTACTATTCTGTAGTATAAGTGTAGGCATTAGAAAAAAAATAATCGTTAGTTTAAACCTTAAATAGAATAACCATTAAGTTAATTAATAAATTTATAAAATCGGATTAGACTTTAAAAGGTAGTTACAGTTAGGCCCCGTGGAGGAAATAAATTTTTTTTAGAGTAATTAGAGTTAGAACTTTGAATTTTTATATTAGTCTAATAACTTTTCCCTCGTGCCAGGACAGGGCGTAGGCTACAGTCCTGTAGTTTAAGTTTAGTATTTAGGCAGTTTAACAATTAGAATTATGAATTGTGCGTGGACAAAAAAAAAATATACGAAACTCCAGAACTCAAAAAAGCTCGAGTTACCATCCGGTGGCGAGACTATCGTTATCGGGTGACTGTACGGCTGTCTGTATAAAGAAATACTCAGTTGCGTTATTTTATGCACACTATTATAACTTGCGGAGTTTAAATTTTACACTAGAAATAAATTTAATTGTGGCAAAAAAAAATAATAATAATAAATAAAAAAATTAAAAAGTGAAAAACTCAAATTTTCCAAATTACAATTTTTGAAGGTTATTTTAAATATTACTCTTGAGGTCAAACTCTATTTTTTCCAAGGGTATTAATTTTCAGTGTTTGAATTTGATTTCAATTTTCAAATTGATAATTTTTGGAATTGCCAATTTCAATTATTTCCATTTTCAATTTTCAGATTTGGTAATTTTCTCAAATTCCATTTTTAAGCTCAATCAAAGTTGTTGACTTTAATGTTAGAACAGGTTCTAATTCTCAAGGGAAATTACTTTGCATAAATTTTAATTTACACAAAAAAAAATTTTTTTGTTGCTCATTTAAATTTTCAAGAATTCAATTTTTTCAATTTTATCTATCTTTTAACTTTAATTTTTCAAAAAACAAAAAATAATAAACTTCAATTACTACAGTAAAAGTTTAGTGTTAGAAATAAAAGCCTTTTCAAATTTTAATTTTTTCGAGCTTTTAATTTTAATTTTAGATCTTCAAAATTTAAAATTTTGCAATCTTTTTAAAGAAACTTTTCCCTCAGCTATTTCAAATTTTCGATTCTACAGAGAAAGAAAATATATTGCAAGGCTGAGACATTAAATTGAGGAGATCCAAGTGACCGAGAGAAGAAGTGCGCGCAAGTAATCGCCGTTTCACTTCATTCTCTCCTCGTTAGTATTCCCCCTACCGCGCAGTCCCCCACCGTGGAGCCGCAGTAGCACTAAGCCGTTTCTTCTTTGTGCCGCTGTTCGCTTATCGGCGTTTCACTCCATTCTCTCCTTCCGAGCGCCGAGCTGACCGGAGAAACGCCCGACCTATGACCGAAATTTAGACGCCACGGTAATTTCAATTCTTCAAGAAATTTTTAGTAGTAATAGCATTAGTAATATTGATAGAAGGTAGTGCTTAATTAATTTGATAGGTCAATAATTAATAAAAGTTACTATAATTAATTTAATTTAATAATGAATGATAATATAATTAATATAATTATAACGTATGATTAATAATAATTCATTTAAGAATAATCAATTTGGTAGGTTTGATAAAATAGCGGAGAGGGGAATTATTCACCAATAAATAAGTTAGGGATTCTTTATAATATCGTGAATATCACCGGGTACGAGACCAAAAAAAAAAAAATAAGAGAGAAGAAGCCACGCGCCTATCGCCGTTACACTCCATTTTCTCATCCGCAGTCCCCCACCAACTGTCGGCTGACCGATTACGTAGTTTGCCTATTTCTTGGTGGCTGACTGGGTACTTGGTCCGACCACTTCTCACCCTCGTGCGACGTCTGACCATATTGACCTACTTCCCTCGCCTGCTTTCGCTATCCGAAACTCGAAGCTTATTAGCTTTCACAAATATTGGCATTTATAAAATTTAGCTGTCATTCACCCTTCACCTGGTGTCTTCCTTAACACGAGACCGACCAAACACGCCTCCTATTCCACCCGTGTCCGACAGAAAAGACCGACCAATAGGCGTCCTTAAAGTCCTTTTGGAGAGGATTCAATGCAGACCGGCGCAGTGCGCCTTTACAGCCAGGAAGGGTTAGCCAGTGCATTTTTGATCTTCCTGCGCAACAGTGAGGAATTGAGGATTATCCGACTTGAGTTGATCCTGTATATGGATGACATAATTGTCTACCACCGGTAGATTCAGACCCAGCCAGAACCTCGAATTCGTCCACTAAGATTTCCTCAAAACCCTCTCCTCCCCCCCTCCCCCCCGGACGGTGAAGTGGCAACTAGGCTGGTGTCTTTTGGAATCTCACGAGATGATAAACGAAACAACCGGTACCGGACAGAGTCAGGAGGACCTAACTCGTACCATGGGTACGACGTTTATGGCCCTGACAAACAGCTTATGCCTGCAGAACGCCATTGCGGGTTTGAGCACGTATGATGGCAGCAACATACCCCTCAAGGACTTCATCCAGGATGTCCGGAATGGGGTGGCCTACGTCTCTGAAGAACAGAAGGATGGCTACAAGCGAGCTGTTCTAAGCAAGTTGAGAGGTGCGGCGAAAGATTGCGCTTGGGGAAAAGACTTTGCTGATGTCGAAGAACTAGGCAGTCACCTCAAGAAACGCTTTGCCCCTGGCAAGGGCTTCGCATATTATAATAACAAGCTTCATACTTTATACCTGAAGCAAGGTGACACGGTCGGAGGATTCAAAGACCAAATAAACATTCTCCTCCGCTGTGCCCGCACAGTTCTGAAAGAAGAAAAAAGGGAAGAGTACCACGAGAAGATGATGGTACCTTTGACCGAGGCCGCCGTGGATGTTTTTATTAAAGGCCTCCCAGCGAGCCTTAGCCAGTGGGTCGACGCTAGCAAACCAATTACGTTGGAGGAAGCGTATGAGGAGGCCGTGAGGCTCGAGTCAAGGATGGACGCACGCATCATCCCAGATGCCCGCCAAAGATCCAACTACTACCAACATGATGGTCGTAGACAGAATACCCGTTCCGAACCAGAAGACCGAGCTGCCTATGTAGGATGGGTGCAAGAGGGCGAGGATGTAAGTGAATAGTACCAGTGGCCCGAGCAAATCCAGCTACAGGACCAGGGTGAACAATGGCAGGAGTTACCTCCTCCGGTCGTCGAGACAGCCTGTGAGGTCTATTATCAACAGCCCCAGCAGGCTTACCCGAACCAGCAACCAAAGTATGCACCCCAAGGACCTCCCCAGTTCCTAATGCAGAATGGACCACCGCAACCGTGACAGCAATACCCCCGACCTCCTATGTCGACCATGCAGCCCCCGCAGGGGTACTGGCAACCACCATCGGGATAAAAGCCCAACTACGGACCACCCAGGATGAATTACCGACCGGTTGGCCAACCCTGACCAAAAACTTATGACCCTGACCGTAGCCAACCGAATAAGGTGCCCACCTATCAATATCCCCGATATGGGCCCCCACAAGGCTGGTCTCAAACCCCACGTATGAACGCCCCTGTAAGTCAACCTATGGTTATGGGCCCTCCTCCCATAAACCGCAACCCAGCCATGCTTCCTATACCGTGTCAACCGGTGGCCACGGAGGACTTTAACCTACGACCCACTCCCCCATATCAGCAGACTTTAAACTGGCCGGAGGCTCGCCCGACCGCGGTGGCGAGCCAGCCTCTCGGACCTTCCGGACCAATGATAAACCAGCCGGGCCCCACACAGGCAGCACAAACGATGCAAATTCAAACCAAATAAACCCCACAATCCACCTTGCGGTCTGCCCGTTCTCTGCAGAGCTCGCAATAGACCCAGACCCATGCACTCACATCCGAGTGTATCTGCCGCAGGAAAGAAGACATCTAGTGCTTATGCTGGACACGGGTTCCGCCGTCAATTTGATCAAGCTTCAAGCGCTTCACCCGGATTCACAGGTGGAAACAGCGGCTGCCATTCCCTTGGTGGGAATCGTCGCCCAGGAAGTAATGACGCTAGGCATAACCTGAGTGCCTATCGGGGTCCAAACGACCCTTTTCCATGTAGTGCCAGACCAATTCCCTATTCGGTACGATGGTATATTGGGTAGAGTATTCTTAAAGCAAAATGAGGCTGTGATATCTTATTATAAAAATAAGATAATGATCAGTGGCGACATTATGAACCCCATACCCTTCCTAGACTCGGAAGGCAATGAAATGTTCGACCAGGAACGAGGTCTAGAACCACGTGACCCCATGCAAGAGGGAATCCATAAGGTGGAGGCGAGAGGACCCCCGCCGACAAGAGCGAACTTCGCTGAGTCCCTGGTCAAAGAAGAAGCACCTAAGGAAGCTGGGCTGGAAGCCAATTGGAGCCTCAAAGACGGAGGTACCAAATGGACGCTGAGAAAACGATGCCGACAAGTTATCAGCGTCAATCTGGTTAACGCTCACATGGGAGTAGGATACCTAACGGCCATTAGCAAAACCCCAGGAGTGTTCATCGGAAATGCACTCGTCACCAGCGAGAATGGAAGCTGCAAAGTCTTGGCAGTGAATACGACCGAAGAGGACGTGACCATCAAGGTCCACCCCCATGGACTTATTCCCTGCGAGTACGATGCACCCCTGTTTGAGCGATACGTCATGAAATTGTTAGCGTGCTCGATTAAAAATACCTCGAGAATTTTGCGCGTTTAAACTTTAACTTCTGGGCAATTTTTATTTGTTTGGACTTGCTAAGCAAGAATTATTACTACGGATCATCAAAACGATTGTTCTCACACAATAGGGAGACTCCTGAACGACTCAATTTAAAATCACTAAATCAAAAAAGTGTTATTTCTTCTCTAGTCGTTTTTTTGTGGACTAAAATTCTGGAATTTAAAAAAAATAGAAGCATACTTCAAACTCTGAATTTCAAATTTTAGTAATAGTAATGTATCAGTACTTTTTATTTTCAAAAAAGCTTCATAATAATAAAAAAAAAAATTTTTAATCAAAATAAATAGAAATTTCTGAGCATAAAATGAATTCGACCACGATTAACCCATTACCGCCCATGGAAAAATCAAAAGTGATATAAAAAAACTAACTGTTGGAAAACCTGTCTCATGAAAAAATAGTAGATATGTGTTTTTTCTTTTTTCAATTTTCATTGTTTAAACATTATTTATTTAAACAAATTCGTAAAAAAATTTAAATTCTTTTAAGCTAATAACGGCATTCGATTCTTTGACCAAAAATAAGGCGAAAGTCATCTAAGCAATTTTTTGATCAGACGCTTAGATCTTTTGCTAGGAGCGCTCAAACATGTAAAAATATGGTTTTATAGTGGTGAGCTCCGAGGCGCCGCACCGAAGATACACTTTTACGAGTCAGAGCTCACCACTATAAAACCATATTTTTACATGTTTGAGCGCTCGTAGCAGAAGATCTAAGCGTCTGATCAAAAAATTACTTAGATGACTTTCGCCTTATTTTTGGTCAAGAAATCGAATGCCGTTATTAGTTTATAAAAATTTAAAATTTTTTCTGAATTTGTTTAAATAAATAATGTTTAAACAATGAAAATTGAAAAAAGAAAAAATACGTATCAACTATTTTTTCATGAGACAGGTTTTCCAACAGTTAGTTTTTTTATATCACTTTTGATTTTTCCATGGGCGGTAATGGGTTAAATTAAAGTTTAAAATAAAAGGGTAGAACAGTTTAAGCAAGACAAAAAAAAGGGGGAAGCTTGAATCTCAACTTTTTTAATTCAAAAGAATAAAAAGAGAGAACGAGCAGGGTGAGTATCGAGTTAACGAAAAATTAAAAAAAAATTCCTCCTTTTTTTTTTTTTAACCCCGGGGTCCAAACTTTTTAAGCACATTATAGATTAAACCCTCGAGTCGACGAACTCTTTTCTTCTTTTTCCGAGATTATGGTGGGCAGGGGAATTGGAAAAAGCTAATGGCCGGGGGAAGAGCGAAAGGGGTAAAGGGTAGGACTCACGCACAGCGTGGTCGCCGAGGAGACTTCCGTCGGCATGCAGTCGCTAACTATTGCCTGAGCGAGCGAGTCGCGTTGGCTCCTCGAATTTATTAAATTGTTAAAGGATAATTTTCGAGCCCGAGTTGCACCCGGTCAAAACGGCGTGTCAACTCGCCTCTCCCATGTTCTCGTTCGATTCACGAGTTCCTTTCATTAAAGATAAAAGTGTTCATAATATATAGTGTTTTTATTGTGTTTGCCTGCTGTTCCTCAACTCCCTTGTTCTCGGGCCCACGAGTTAGTTTATCCCACGTCTGCGAATAAAAATGTCCTATTCGAAACATTGGCATCCCTTGTGGAGAATTGACGATCCCAGCCAAACGCGGAAAAGTAGTGCGCGACGCGACCAAGGTGAAAGAAGAGTATAGAACGGCAGCCATCTTTGACTGGCTAGCTACAGCAGGTGACGCCGTGCGAGGTGAAGTGAAGAAGAAGGGCGGCCATTTTTAAAGTGCGCACGACACTCACTCGACCGCAGCGGCACTTCAGTTCAACTCCCGACTTCAGGCATCGACAGGCAGAGCCCGCTGTATCTTGCTGGCGCGCTGACTCTGCATGGCTTGGACAGCTGTTACATCCACACCTACAATTCAAATTGCACATCTCATATCAAACTGCATCTTCCCCGACCACTTTGCGGCTCTTCAAGCGACTTTGGTCTACAGCTATTAAGTTATTGGTGGGTCTGCTCCAAGTCTCAAATTAATTTGAGCACTTGAATTTAATCTTATCTCTTGTTTTTGGTTTTTTTTTGTTCTAGACCCTACCCCTAAAATCCAGCTGGATTTCCAGCTGGCTATCCAGATGGATTTCGATTCCAAAATGACGGCTGGCGTTCCAGCTGGATTACTAGCTGGATTTCCAGCTGGATTAAAAAAAAAAATTTTAGTTAATATTGCTTAAAATTGAGTTATTATTCATTTTTCATTGATTTTGAAAAAATTGAACTTAGTTTTTTTTTTTAATTTTCCAGCTGGATTTGTCCAGCTAGAAATCCAGCTGGAAATCCAGCTGGATAAATCCGGCTGGAAAATTAAAAAAAAAAACTAAGTTCAAAATTTCGAAATTATTGAAAAATGAATAATAACTCGATTTTAAGCAAAATTGACGAAATTTTTTTTTTTTTAATTCAGCTGGATTTCCAGCTGACTATCCAGCTGGATTCCGGTTCCAATATGACGGCTGGTTTTCAAGCTGGATTTCCAGCTGGATTTTAGGGGTAGGGGAGTCATCAGCTGATTGTTTGGTAACATCTTACCACTATTTTGATCATTTTTTTTTAAATATATTTTGCCTCTATAACCTTAAATCAATATAAATTTTTGATCACTTTTTGTCAATTTGAGATTAAAGTTAATCTTCCAACCTTTTTTTTTGTCAAGCTTGACAATTTTTATCTATTAATTAATATTATTGCTTTCATTTTTGTATACAACTCACTTACACAATTGAGTTTATAGGTAAACAAAAACAAATTTTACTGCATATCAATCTTCAAAGGTCCTCCGAGTTGTTGGGTGATCAGTGTTTACCTTCGCTCCATGCATATCTTCGCTGGAGAACCTTTTGTTTATCGCTTGCCTAGTATAGTATTATCCATTTATTCTTTTTTCTAATCTACTTCTTTTGAAATAATTTGTTGTATCTATTGGTATTCCATTCATTTTTTCTAAAATTTTAATTGAAATTCTTTTTATTTTTAGGTATTTGTTCAAGATTAAATACCTCCAACCCCTCACACAAATATTGTTTTGATTTACTGGCTAACTTGGTTTGACAGTCATCGAGCTACCACATCCAACCTATTTGGATATTTTTAGGCCTTATCATTTAAAAGGACTAACAGTTGAGATACTGTTATCCACTAACAAAACTACCATACTCTTTGTACCTTTTTGTCGAATAACCAGTGTCAAGGTGTTCGGCAAACAGTATTCAGTTGATCGAATACTGGCAATCTTTTTAATTAAAAGATTGATAGCCAGAGCTTGCTTAGCTCTCCCAAGTCCACATAGTTATTAGAATTGTTTAGGTTTCCTTTCTTTTCTACTAACCTTATATCTTCTTTATTTTTTTTCTATTAATTATAGCCTTTAGTTCTCCTCTTAAAGGTGATGTCAGGGTTTTCTGATAAAACTTGCCACCCACGTGGCATAGCCTTTGTTTAGGGCCCTTTACACCTTCCATACAACCGTATTGAAATGTTGTTTCAATACTATTTCGCCAATTAAAGTTTTTCAGTGCCTTTTAACTTTTCCTCAATCATGGAAGAGTTGATTACCAAAAAAGCCAGCATACGTGGTTACACTGTTAATCACTATGTGAATTTTCAAAAAAAAGGAGCTAGCAAAATGTCTGTTGAGCTGGCCCAGGCTAGAATCGTTCGTCTAGAGCAGCTTTGGGAACAGTTCCAAGAGAACGACATTTACATGAAAGAGAACTCAGATTATGCTAAAATATCTATTGTCGAGATTATCTCCTCTACATGAAAGAGAACTCAGATTAATGCTAAAAATGTCTATTGTCGAGATTATCTCCTCTACTTAGTTCAGGAAAAATTCGATGAAACTCTTTGTAGTTACCAGATTTACTTCAAATCTATACGTTAGTTCCTCCTATCCAGGAAAAGATTCCGGACCCAAACCCTGCCTTTGATGTTTGGTCTTTTACCAAGAATCTACCTCAAATTCAGCTGCCTAAATTTTCAGGCAAATCAACCGATTGGCCTCATTTTTGTGACATGTTTATGTCACTTATACACGATCAGCCTATACCCGATGTAATAAAGCTGACCTATCTTCGCTCGTATGTTACAAGCGAAGCTCTTGAGGTCATTAAGAATGTACTCATTTCAGATCAGAATTATGAACCAGCTTGGGCCAATCTCAAGCTCTTTTATGAAAACGAACGATGCCTTGTAAACAACCATTTGTCTGAATTGTTTGCCGTGAAGCCCATGGTTGCTGAAACTTATTGTGAGGTTAAACGTTTGTTGAACGAAACCATCACTCCCTTGAACGCCCTGCGTGCCTTAGGACGTTCCACCGATCATTGGTCTGACGTGGTTCTATTCGTGCTCGTTCGCAACATGGACAGCAATACTCGCCGTTATTTGGAAAAGAGTCTAGGAAAACATGTAAAGACTACCCTGGAACGCGTCAAGTCCTTTTTGGAGGCTCAAGCCCTAATGTTCGAATCGGTCGAGCGCACCGAAAAGCCGAACGCGCCCAACCCTCCAATCAATTTGAAGAAAGCCAGTGGTACTACCACGGCCTTAGCCTCTGTCGGCGCTCCTAAAGTCACACAAAGAAAGAAATCTACACCATTAATCAAATGTAATTTTTGTAACGAGGGCTACACTCTTAGTAGATGTCCTAAATTTAGAGAGAAATCGCCATTCGAACGCAAAGCTGGTATCTTACAGAAAAAGCTGTGCTGAAATTGTTTTGGGCCGCATCATATCAAAGATTGTAGTTCCAAATTCACTTGTACCCATTGCCCAGAGCGGCACCACACTTTACTTCATGTACTAGCAGGGAGGGCAATACTGGTGTCTCATCCACCCCAAAGCCCCCTGCGACTACTATAGGCGACAAGTTTGCCACTTTACCAAACCGACCAAGCCCTTCGACCCCATTGAGCGCTAGCGCTACCCCGTTTTTTAACGGTGCCACATCTCATATTGATCGACACGCAACGGTGTTGTTGGGCACTGCTCGAGTCATAGTAGAGGGTCCTGACGGTAGAAAACTTGAGGTTAGAGCTCTAATCAATAATTGCTCGCAGCCTTCCTTTATATCCGAGCGAATAAGAGAACGACTAAGTCTGGCTTGCGCTTCAACTAATGCTGCGGTGTCTGCCGTGGGGGGTGTGCAAGCAGTGACCAGCCAAGCGCTCACAGAATTCAAGATTCGACCCCACTTTAATTCGCGCTTTTCCTGCGACGTTAAAGCCTTGTTGGTGCCTCGTGTTTGTAACTATGTGCCTCCACAGAAACACATGGTTTCCGATTTATTATATTTGTCACACTTGAACCTCGCAGACTCTCAGTTTTTGTCTGATACTGAAATTGATGTGCTCCTGGGCGCCGGGATTCACGCTCGAATTATTCAGAAAGCCATAGTCCGCGGCTGACCTGATGAACCTGTTGCCACGGCTACTCAACTCGGCTGGTTGATTTCAGGCCCCGTCTCTTTTCTCAGCTCCTATAGCTCGCCCACCGTATCCCTCCATTGTTCGAGGAAAGATTCCTTTTTGCTCGATTTGCAGAGATTCTGGAACCAGGAAGAGATCCCTTCCAAGACTAAGGTTCTGCACCCCGATGACGAAAGGTGCGAGTAGCACTTCGTCCAAACCACCCGACGCGATGATAACGGGCGCTACATCGTGAAATTACCGTTCAAATACGACGAGAAAATTATCCTCGGAAATTCTTACGACAAGGCAGTCGCCATGTTGAAAAGAATGGAAGCCAGTTTTGAATAGGATTCGCACTTTAAAAGCTTGTATTTCACCTTTTTGGAAGATTATATCTCTCGAGGGCATATGATTCCCGTTTCTCCGGATGATCCTATTTTTAAGCCCTGGGAAGAAAGTTTTTTCTTGCCCCATTAGGGGTTCTCAAACCGAGTAGTTTCACCACCAAACTCAGAACTGTTTTCAACGGCTCCAGCCAAACTGATTTAAAGATTTCTTTGAACAGCTTGCTTCTTACGGGTCCCAACCTGATGCCCGAACTTCCCGATTTGATTGGTGCTTGGAGAGTGTACAAATTCGTCTTCATCGCTGACGCCAAGTAAATGTACCGGCAAATTTGGGTGGATCCAGAACATATACACTTTCAAGCCATCGTTTTGCGCTTCGATCCCAGCCATCCTGTCCAAATTTATTATCTGACCACGGTCACATACGGCTTGGGCAGCTCTGCCTTCCAAGCTAATCGCACTGTGCTTGAGTTGGCGATTTTATGGACGATGTCAATGCTGGTGGTCATACCTTGGAGGATGCTTTGGAGAAGAAGTCCCAATTAATAGAGTTACTCCGAGAGAGAGGTTTCGAGTGAAGGAAACGGCTCGCAAACGAACCCGAATTATTGTCAGACTTGCCCAGAGACCACCTAGCCGCTGATCCTGAAGCAGTGTTCGAAAAGTTAGCTTCTGTTCCAGTTCTTGGGGTGGCTTGGAGAGCCGCCGACGATGCCTTCATATTCAAATTCGGTTCTTAAATTACTCATGGTCCTTTAACGAAAAGGTTCGTTTTGTCCAAAATAGCTAGGATTTTTGACCCCATGGGTTGGATAGCTCCGGTCATTATTTCCGCCAAAATATTTATGCAATCCTTGTGGTTGTTGAAGTGTGACTGGGATGATCCACTCCCCGACGATTATGTCAAGCAATGGGAGTCCTGGATCAAAAAACTACCCGCCATAAACTCATTGTATATACTTCGTTTTTTGAATTATAATCCTGAAACTCATATCTCCGAAATCCATGGATTTGCCGATGCTTCGGAAAAGGCCTTTTCCGCGGTTGTCTATCTTCGATTTGTAAGCGCTTCGGCAGTCCATTGTTCACTCCAGATTGCTAAAACGAAAGTGGCTCCTCTCAAAACCCTAAGCATACCTCGACTTGAATTGTCGGGGGCTTACATTTTAGCCCAACTGGTAGATCATCAGATTTCCATTTTACCTGTGAAAATCGACGCCGTGCACCTATGGTCTGATTCTCCTGATGTCCTGTTTTGGCTTTGAGGCCACCCTTTGCAATGGCAAACCTTTGTAGCCAACAGATGCAGCGAGATTCAGTCCCTAGTTACAAATGCCTTTTGGCATCATGTCAAGTCTGGTGACAATCCCGCTGACGTCGCCTCGCGCGGGATCAATCCGGACTGTTTGGGCGATCATAAGTTGTGGTGGAAGGGCCCCACTTGGCTCACTGAATCTTCAGGTCCTTGGTCTACTTCCCCTGATGATTTGTCCTCCCATCAGCCTTCCGAAGTTCGCAAAATCAAACTTAATTTGGTTTCACATGCCGCAACCATAACTCTCGAACCAGATGAGAGGATTTGGAATTTAGTTTTTAGATTCTCCACTTTGTGCAAACTTTTGCGTGTGACCGCTTATGTAATACGTTTCGTGCAAAGGTTGTACTTAAAGATAGCTTGTAAGGTTGTAAATAGTAGTTTTAGTTTTTTCTCTTTCTTAAATCTCTCAGAAAAGGCTTCTGAAGCCTTAAAGCCATTCGAAATAAACAACGCTAAACTTTTGTGGGTATACCACAACCAACAAGCCTTTTTCCAGGAAGAAATTCGGAATCTCAAAAAACCTTCCAAAATCGCCTCGAAACTTCCAGGAGCTCTCCTGAAACTCAATCCTATCGTTGAATAAGGCCTACTTCGAGTTGGTGGTCGCTTGGATCGCTCCTTGCTTACCTTCGAGCAGAAACATCCTTTAATATTACCTGGCAATGGTTTTTTTAGCCAGTTGTTGATCAAAAGGACGCACTTGGACACCCTTCAGGGTGGAGTGCAGTTAACCCTAGCCACCCTCCGTCTGGATTTTTGGTTAATCAACGGACTTAAATTTATAAAAAAGGCCTTGCGCAGTTGCAAATCTTGCGTGAGATTCTCTCACAAACTCTTGAATCCCTTAATGGGCGAATTGCCCAGTGCTCGAGTCATTCCAGCGCCCCCCTTTGCTCATTCGGGCGTGGATTACGCAGGCCCCTTTTTGACCCGGCTCACCAAAACCCGCGGACGTGGAACCATGAAGGGTTATGTGTGCTTGTTTGTATGCTTGTACACTCGAGCCATCCATTTAGAACTTGCCGAAGACTTCTCTGCTGCAGCTTTCATTGCTGCTTTCCACTGATTTACTGCCAGGCGAGGCCATTGTTCAAAGCTGTACAGCGACCAAGGCACCAACTTTGTCGGCGCTGACGCCGAGCTTCGCCAAATGTTCCAGAAAAGATCGTCCTTCGTTCTTGAAATCAGAGAGGTTTTTTCTCGTCAGAATACCGAATGGAAATTTAACCCCCCGGTGCCCCACATTTTTGTGGCATTTGGGAAGCCGGGGTTAAATCTACGAAACATCATCTTTGTAGAGTAGTCGGAGACACGGTTCTCGCGTTCTCCGAAATGTCTACTCTACTTTGTAGGATTGAAGCATGTCTCAACTCAAGACTTCTGCTCCCCCTGTCCGACGACCCTTCTGATCTGAATTATCTCATCCCTGCACATTTCTTAATTCATAGAAGCTCTTATTTGATTACAGAACCTGATTATACCACGGAAAACGTGCCCGGTGGTCGTCGTTGGCAGATCGTGGCCCAGAAAATGTAGCACTTCTGGTTGCGTTGACGAAAGGAGTACCTTTCCTCTCTGCAGCCGAGGGAGAAGTGGAGAAAAAGAACGCGATCTTACTAGCCAGGCGATGTCGTATTCATTCGCATGCGCGTAAGCCAGCTTGGGACATAACACGGATCAGCAGCTAAAGGTGCATTCACAAAGGTAAGCCAAGGTTTATAAAATTTGCCCAAATTCGCGATAGCCAATTCAAATTCCTATTAAATTTAACAAGGGAACTTAAATACTTCATTTTATGGGGTGAGAATTATACGAGTGCCCAGAAAACGAACGAAAATACTAATAAGATTCCTACAAAAGTAATGCAATCCAAAAGCTATTTATTTAAAACTGCTTGTAAAAAATTCGCATTTTACTATCCTTTATTCTCCTTGACCACAGGAAGCATCGCGCGTACAAGCTTTTCATAACTACTAAGCCTACGTAGACTCTGCTAAATTTGAAAAAAGCTTCGACGAATCACGAGAAGAATCAACAATCTGGGTCGTTTACCTTTACTAATCACAGCTTCGCTTGGCTCCAGTAAGATGTGAATAATTTTAAATTAATTAATCTGGAAAAAAAAAATTATCAAGAACTATACTTGAGTTTTTGAAAAATGCGCGATTAACAACAAATCGACCTTTGATTGCTTGGATAGCCCCAAAAAACCACACCTAAAACATGCATTTTAACAATTTTTTTTTGTTTTTTAGTAATCGTTAAAAAAATTAATTTGCAGCCTAACATAAATTGCTCAATTGCTAAGAAAAAAAGCGGCAAGTATATTCAAGTGACAGCTAAAGAGATAATGGCCAAACTAGTCTAATATGACTTTAAGTAATAAAACTTTATACAATTTTTTACATGATCCAACACTTAAAATAGTAGTATCCATTTTTCGAAACTAGGGTTATAAATCGAAGGGTTTTCTAAAATGTAAAAGATATGAAAAATCTACAATTTTTCTCGGACAGTCTCGGCTAGAAAATTGCAACACGCTCGTTTGTCCTAAGGCCGATCACAGAAACTGCGTTTGCGTGTGCGACGCCAGCGCAAGTAAAGGCACACTCAGATAATCCCGGTATAACAGTCAAGTCTGCGCACATTGACTGCTAAGTCATATATGAAAACTGCAACATCTAATGCATGCGTCTTCGTAGTTGATGCGCACAGACTTGATTAAGTTGACTTTATATTCAGGTTATGTTCGAGGTTCGGATATACACATCATCCAGATCGAACTTAAAAATTTACTAATGCCTACGACTTATTACAAAATGATGAATATGTAATTATTAAAATAAAAATATATTCATGTTTGAAAATATTTTAGCGTTTGTACCATATGTACGCAAGCGCGCATGACGCCACCGCGGGGAGAAGTCAAAAAATATTTTGATTTCATCAATTAAACCAACCCGCATTCATTGTTAAGACGCATGCATTAATGTTACAGTTTTCATCTACGATTTAATGCGCGCAGACTTCACTGTTATACCGGACTTCTCTGAGTGCAGGTATACGAGGGCTCCTTTCGTCTGTGGGTCGGCTTCCTGAAATACAAGTATACAAACTGCAGCTGCATAAGTGCGTTGTCTCAAAGCTTCTGTGATTACGGGTACATCTTCCACAGGAGGATAACACGAAAAAAAGAGCTAAAAAAAAGCTTCTGGGATCGGCTTAACCCACACTTGCACGGAGAGACTTCGAGCTCGGTGAGTCACGATCGCACTCTCGATTCGGTTCAGCCATGCCACGGCCGCGCCCGACTCCGTTTGGTTTAGCACAGCTAGGTCAGCCGTCGAAGAAAACTCAAGTTCAATTCTCGAAGTGATCCCTGGGTATACCTGACCTCGGCGACCTGGTTACCCAGGTCGAAACTTGTGCCAGAGAGGTTAAAGACGATCACCAGAGTCACATCGAAAAAAATTTGAACCGATCTCTCGAGGATGATCCCCGGGTATACCCATCATTGGCGACCCGAATGTCCAGGTCGAAATTTGTGCCAGATAGATCACAGACGATCACCAAAGACACCTCGAAAAAAAATTTAACCTATGTTTCGGAGATGATCCCCGAGTATACCCGTCATCGGTAACCTACTGCAGTGGTTTTCGGATATGCTCCCCAGATGTATCTACGTCAGCGGTCTGCTAAACCGGATCTGAGAGATTGGTTTAAATTTTCTATACCGGAGAATCTCCAATTTTTTTTGCGACAACTCCTCCGAACTTTTGAAGAAATTCCCATTTTTTTTCGTTGGATGTTCTCGGGCTTTTTTCAGATTTAGCAGAGTCTACGTAGGCTTAGTAGTTATGAAAAGCTTGTACGCGCGATGCTTCCTGTGGTCAAGGAGAATAAAGGATAGTAAAATGCGAATTTTTTACAAGCAGTTTTAAATAAATAGCTTTTGGATTGCATTACTTTTGTAGGAATCTTATTAGTATTTTCGTTCGTTTTTTGGGCACTCGTATAATTCTCATCCCATAAAATGAAGTATTCAAGTCTCCTTGTTAAATTTAATAGGAATTTGAATTGGCTATCGCGTATTTGGGCAAATTTTATAAACCTTGGCTTGTACTTGCCACTGTGAATGCACCTTAAGGTAAAGTTAGCAATCAAGTTGAAACTACTAAAGTCGCTTTCTCCTATCAATGCACATGTGGGACCGCAATCCCTCGATTTGTCCTCCCTTCCCGGACTGCTAAGATATAGGGAACTGTTAAGTGTCCACGTGGGCACCCAACACAAAATATTATTCAGCCCTGTTATAGCCACACGTAAAATTTAAATAATAATTATTCTTTTTCTTTACTTAATATTTTGATGAAACTATAAATAAATCGACCTTCGGAGCACCCGGGGCCCCTGACTCGTTTTTCTAGGTTTCGAGCAACGGTGACGAAGAAAAGTTTCAGGAGAAGTCGACCGGGAGCTCTGGAGGTAGAACTGGGGGACCCAAAAGTTTTTTCTAAGCATGAACCTGGGAAAGTTTTAATTGTGCCATTTGATTATGTTGAAATAAGAGCAAATTTATGCTTGTACGATTGAATGATGAAATGCTGACAGGAGAAATTCCTCCGAGCATTGAACTATGTATATGAGTGTTAATGCTTAGTCGTACTTTAAGAAAGAGTATTTATACAGGCGTTAAGTTGTAACATGTACGCCACTCGGTAGACCGCGATCGAGACGTCAGAATGTCGGTTTCTATAATTATATTATTCTGTAACAAATATAAATTAATAAATGTTCTTTAAGCCACTAATTTTGACATGGTAGCAAGAGCGCGTAGTTTTTGAAAACGGAAAAGTGACTATTTTAAAGTGTTCTCAAGTGAAACTGAGATACCACGTTACTTCGAACGTGAAGAGGTTTGGAAAGAATTTTAAATGAGCCTATTAGAAAAAGAAAATCAGTGCTTGAATGAATTAAGCTTGGCAGGTATAAATTTAGTGCCAAAGGAAGATTTAATAAAAACTTTAAGTAAATTGCCACCTAGAAAAATCTTGCAATATTTCAATACAGATGAACTAAAAAGACTTTGTAAAGGCACAAAGGAAGAAAATACTGTAGCGACAAAGTCAAGGGGTGAAATAATAGATATTCTGCAAAAATATCAAATAGAAGCAGTGTATGCTGACGTACATGAAAGTGATTTAAGAAAAGTAGGAAAAATTCAAATTGAAGAAATTCAAAACCGTCATAGTGCTAATTTGGAACATAAAGATAAACTAATTAAAGAGCTAACTATGTCGCAAAACGAAGACGCAAGACTCCATATCTTTGATGGAAGGAATTATAGCATTTGGAAAATAAGGACACTCCAATACTTGAAAACAAAAAAGTGTGCAGAACCAGCAGTTCGAGAGGCTTTGACATCAGATTCACAAGAAAATTGGTCCGACATGAACGAGAAAGCAATAAACTACATTTATTGCAGTATAAGTAACGATCAATTAGAATTTTTGAGCGAAGAAGAGAGAAAATCTGCTCGGAAAATAATGCAGAAGTTTGACAAAATGTATCTAAAAGAATCTACAGCAATGCAAATCTGTGTAAGAAACAAACTCGATTAGATGAAATTAAAAAATTATGATAATTCAAGTACATTTTTCTGTGATTTTGAGAAGACTATAAATGACTTAAAAAATGCTGGAGGAAAAGTCACCGAGGCAGAAAAATTAAATTACATGCTGAGAACTTTGCCAGAATCCTTAAGCTACATTGGAGATCTGGTAGATGCTCTATCAACAGAGGATAGAAATTGTGAGTTCTTATAAAATAAAATAAGCATGTTGGAAACCCGAAACTTGAGTGAATCAAACAAGAAAAAGTGTAGTGCATTTCAAGCAGAAAGTTCAAATAAATTCACATGCTACGGGTGTGGTAAGCCCGGACACTTGAAGAAAAATTGTAGAAACAAGTGGACCAAAAACAACAATACATTTTGGCAAGGAGGTGCACAAGAAGCACCACAGCAGAAACAGCAACAACGGCCGCAGTCTCAGCAGTTTCAAGGTCGCGGCGGCAGAGGTAGTCGACAACACTCAAATCGCGGAGGCAGGAACTGGCAGCCCCGCAACGATGGAGCAATTCAACACAACGCGAGGTATAGTAACACCGAAAACGACAGTACGGATGATCAGGTGAAAAACTCTTTTTTTGCGCATTTAACAGACGGTGATAAATTCGATAATCATGTTGTTGATATATATAATTGTGATTCAAATAAAATAGATTGGATATTAGACAGTGGTTGCTCAGACCACATTATTAATGATGAATCCTATTTTTGTGAATCTATAGTTTTGAAAAAGCCAATTAATGTCAAGGTTGGTGACGGTAGAATTTTGAAAGGCACGAAAGTTGGTAAAATTTTAACTTATTTTGAAGTGAACGGGATTCAGCATAAAACAAAAATATCCAATGTATTTTATGTAGCTGAGATGGATAAAAATTTGTTGAGTTTTGCGAAAATTACGAATGAAAATAAAATAATGTCTGTCGGAAATACGTCGAAAATATATAATAGTAATAATACTTTAATTGCAGTAGCTTGCAAAGAAAATGGGTTGTATAAAACAAGTAGTTATTTTGATGTGAGAGTGTGTTATTCGTCGGAGAAAATTAACAAAAACATGACACAGAAAGAAAGGTTTCATAGAATTTTCGGTCACGTAAATTTTAAATATTTGGAGGAAATGTGTAAGAATAAATTGGTCGATGGGTTACCAGAAAAATTAGAGTCAGTAAATTTGAAGTGTGGGACGTGCATACAGAATAAAATGCATAATTTATCTTTCGAAAATAATAGAAGTAGAGCCACCGAGATTTTAGAGTTGGTACATACAGATCTAAATGGGCCGCATAATACAACGGGTTATCATGATTCATAATATTTTTTAACTTTCATTGATGATTATAGTAAATGTGCATTGATTTACACAATAAAATTAAAGTCGGATGTTTTTAATTGTTTCGTGGATTATATTAATAAAGTTGAAAATCTTACCGGGAAAAGAATTAAAAAGTTAAGATGTGATAATGGAAGAGAATATTTAAATCGCGATATTTACAATTTAATAAAAGAAAAAGGGATTTTACTTGAACCGTGTCCTCCTAACGTGCATGAATTAAATGGGACGGCGGAAAGATATGGATTCCGCGAGATGTTTATTTTTTGAAGCAAACGTGAATCGTAGATACTGGCCGGAGGTAGTTAAAACCGCAGCTTATTTAAAAAATAGAACTATTGCAAATACGATTGAAAATAAGACATCTTATGAAATTTTCCTCGGGAAGAAACCTAATTTGAAAAATTTACGTTTATATGGGAGTAAAGTTTTTGTGAGAGTTCCCGAAAATAAAAGAAATACCAAATGGGATAGAAAGGCCGATTTAGGGATCTTACTTGGTTACGACCACGTTGGATACAGAGTTTTGTTAAACGGTAAAATAAGTAGAGCCAGACATGTTGATATAGTTGAAAATGATGAAAATTTGATTGGTTTTAGAGGCAATGATAACAGTGATTACGAGGATGATGAAACTTTAAGTCATGAAATTCAAAACTCTGAATCCAACGAGGGTAGGGAAAAGGTAGATTCTGCTGAAGAAGAGAGTAACCATGATAATAACCAGTTCGTCTGACCGTTGACCGTGGTAGACGTGTTAACTCAGGCTCGCAAGTTTTTGACAAACAGCGCTGCGCGTGCGTAGTACGCGGCGCAGCGAGTATCTCTCGCGTGTGCTACCTACCTCGTTTTTATAGGCGTATTTTTGTTTAGAAAAGGAAAAACTACAATGTCTGTTAACGATAAACCCACCCAAGTGCTCACCGGCTATTCCGTAGCGGTGTCTGCCGTGAAATACCCGAAGAAAGAACAAGGGATCGTGATCGATACCGTAGACGGCATGAGGAACGACGACTACCTGCGCGCCATTTGCAAGAAAATAAACCCAACTGACATCATCGCTGCCTCTCGTATCACTCAAAATCGTTTCTGCTTCTTTGTAAAATCTGTCGAGCTTGCTGATGAACTTATTCGTGAAGGAAACAACGTTATAATTGTTGGAGCAACCAAAAATAAAGTTATCATGCGCCCCTACGTCTCACGACTAAAGCGAGTAATCTTGTCAAATGTTATGCCTTTTGTTCCAAACCAAGTGCTTGAAAGTAAATTAAAGGAATTTGGAGTTAATATAAAGTCAGCCATCACTCTAATACGCATTAGTGCTAGCAGCGAGTTCGCACACATTGAATGTTTTAGACGACAATTTTTTGTACTTCCCGAAGATATTGACAAGATTCCTGGCGACTTCTCTGTACGACACGATGAAACAACATATCACATATACGTCACTACGGATATTATGACTTGTTTTGAATGTAAGGGCCAAGGTCATATCTCGCGATTCTGTCCTACACTTAAACAAAACATGACCCAACAAAACGTAAACACTGTGCTTTCACAAGTGCAATCAGCTGAAGAGGAGGGAGATAAAGATAACAACTTTACCGACCGCCAGTTTAATAAAGACGAATCGACCGAGCAAACAGATGGTAATATTATCGACTCGACAGCCAAGACATCAGAAGAGGAGCTGATGTTCAATGGCACGCTGCTGTTTACTAAACCATCAACCTTAAACGAAAATAAGAGACAACGTGGTCATAATTCTACAGCGTCAAGCACCGCGGATTCACAAAACTCACAAAAGTTGTGTACAAAGAAAAAGAAAGTTGCCACCTCCAAAACTGCTCCTGAAACAGTGAAGAGTGAAATTCATACGGCGAGTGTGGCTATACCTGCCGGGACGGCCGCCACCTTTCCGATGGACTACGAACAGCTGACGGAACTCATCACCGCTACGCTAGATTGTAGATACGCTGATATTGTGGAAACTGCTAGTAAATTTACTACGAATTTAGAGTCCCTCGTAATAATGTTGGAAGAAGTCAGACAGCATGCGACTGTCAAAGCATTTAAATCCAGGCTTACTAAAACGGCTAAGGCGCTTCGAGGTGGTATTATTAACACCTCGGACGAGTCCGACGCCTTTGCCTAATTCATTTTTTTAATTTTTTTTTATCACTATTCGTACATGGAGGAGCACAGCTCGAACGCTAGCTCTTCAAATCGCATTAAAATTAGTGGTTTAAGAGTTATGTTTTGGAACTCACGTAGTATTGTTAATAAGCAAGATGAACTGGATAAAGTACTTGAAGATTATGATATTGTGGTATTAGTTGAAACATGGCTCAGTAAGGTCCGCCAAGTGAAATTCAGTCAATTCAATCTATACAGTATTCCTCGGGCTGAAGGCACCGGTGGAGGCGTGGCATTCCTTGTCCGTAATTTTCTCCAGTTCGAGCCTATTGAAGTTGACAGTCCTTTTGGTAAAGCAGAAATCGGATGTATTAAGCTAAACAGTCTGTCTAAGCCGCTTACATTAATTGCGGTCTACAGGCCGCCTGCCGAAAACTCCCTATCAGAACAAGAATGGGAAGCTATAATAAATGTTGCAACTGATAAGAATTGTCTTGTTATGGGCGATTTTAACGCTCATAATGAAGCCTGGAACTGCTCGCACACTGACCTCAACGGCACCAGACTGCTGGACAAAGCAGATGAACACTCTCTTATACTTCATAATCACGATACACTTACTCACGTTGATCCTGCCACTTCATTGAAATCAAACATCGACCTAGTATTCTCGACATCAGATATCGCTTCACACGTGCGAACGGAGGTGCTATCGGATACACTTGGGTCAGATCACTTCCCTATTAGGCTCACGATTGACTTGGATAAGTTCATATACAGACGTGAATCGTTTAAAGTTCAGTCTAAACGAACGGACTGGCTGCGGGTCAACGAGATACTTGAAGCGGAATACTTCAACTTTTTTAGTCTGGAGTATGAAAATATGACACCGGTGATGAAGTATGACGTTTTTATGGACATTATCTCCACAGCGATTTCAAAAGCAACCCCCGTTAGGAAGAACGTCTCTGCCGCCATTCATAGAAATCCTGTCACATGGTGGGATGACGAGTGCTACCGTGCCAAACGGCTACGCCAAGCAGCCTTCAAGAGATGGGAATACACCGAAAAGGAAGAAGATAAACTCAAGTATAAACATCTAAGAACAGACGCCAGAAAATTGTTCCGCTGTAAAAAACGCGAGAGTTACAGGATCTTTGCCAGCACAATTGATTTTGGTCAAGACTTAACGTATACCTGGAACAAAGCTCGCCTGTTGAAAAATAAGTGGACGAAAATTAAGGCCAACAAACAAAGTAACGCTGTCCACAAAGCACAACGTGAGGAAGCTCTTGATAAGCTCTGCCCGAGCTATGTTCCTACTGATCCATCTTTCCAACCGCAAGGAGTAGACGACCCTATGCTTGATGCACTCTTCACTTACTCGGAATATAATATTGCTTTATCGTCACGCGGTGACAAATCAGCTCCAGGGATAGATGGCATCAACTATGAAGCACTGCACCATCTGCCGATAAAATATCATCTAATACTCCTCGATATATTCAACGGTATGTTTAGTTTGGATGAATACCCAGAAGCCTGGAAGGACACGTTTGTACACTTCGCTGAAAAACCAAATGGACGAGGCTTTAGACCCTTGGCACTGACCTCCTGCACCTCGAAATTGTTCGAACTCATGGTCTCAAATAGATTAAGGTGGTGGACTGAAACGAAAGAAATTCTTCCCAATTCGCAGACTGGTTTTCGTAAGGGATATTCTTGTTCTGATAACTTGACCATTTTTAAACTCGATATTGAAGATGCACTGAGAGATAAAGATCATGTACTGGCTATTTACCTAGATGTGAGCAACGCATTCAACGAAGTACAGAGTGACATACTAATCCAAAAACTCTCAAAGATTGGCTGCTCTAAAAAAATCATCAGATTAGTTAAATTTCTTACATATCACCGTAGAATTTTCACTGAAACCAACAAAAACACTCCTAGATCTTCCTACAAGGGTGTGCCCCAGGGAGGGGTTCTCAGCCCACTTCTCTATTTGCTCTATGTAGCAGAAGCAGTCAAATTTAGATCAAGAAAGAAGAAAAATATTGGAAGAAGAAAGAAGAATTCTAGCAGAAGAAACAAAGCCAACGGAAGGAAGAAAACAAAGAAAAATAAAGGTAAAAAGCCAAAGAGACGAGATTCCCCCTTCCGGAGAATCAAAATCCTGCAATATGCAGATGACGTAGTTATATACCTTAGGACCCATGATCCTGTGACAGCTAAATACCTTCTTGAAAAAGCTGTGAGGCAAATTACTAATAACCTTCGTGAAATTGGCTTGGAAGTCTCTGCTGAGAAGACTGAACTAATTCACTTCAATAACCAAGGTATTCTTCCTGGCGAAACGTCTGTTAAAGTTTCAACTTCTCTGGTTGCTTCTACGGACTCTGTCAAATTCTTGGGTATTCATTTTGACTACCTAATGAATTTCAAAAAACACCAACAATACGTGACTCGAAAGGCCAACACGTCCCTAAACATCATAAAATTCTTACGTGGAGTTTATTGGGGTGCTGATCCAGCTACACTGTTATGTTTTTATAAAAGCTACACGAGGTCGATTATTGACTATGGGAGCTACATTTACTTCCCGACACGTAAAGACAGAATACTGAAACTGGAACGAATACAGTACGCAGCGGTGAGACTGGCCTTTGGCATGAGAACAAGCACCCCCACGAACATTCTTCTGGCCGAAGCTCGACTTATGACGTTAAGCCACAGGTCTGAGCTGCTTTGCTCCAACTTTCTCCTAAAAGCATATAGTCACACCCATACAATCACTCGCAGGTCTCTAGATAACCATGGGATGAAGATAATTTTTTGCCGACGCTCGAGAGTTGATGTGCTTAGGCGTAGTATCAAACGCGTCATTGGAATAAAGCATGAAATACATCAAGATCGATTTTCAAGTATCTACAAACATACATTTGATGCATATCGTTCGCCGGTCAATGTTGACTTTAGCTTAGGGTATTCTCTTAGGAATACAGCACATCCAAACTTCTTACTCCAATCGACTCTCGCAGACAGCGAAACGATTAAGATATACACAGATGGGAGTAAAATGGATCATGGTTCGTCTGTTGGCTCTGCTTGGATCTCTATGGATACAGGACAAATCAACTCTGAAAGTCTAAACCCCAAGGCATCTATATTCACAGCTGAGTGCAGAGCACTCGCCGGAGCTATGGACATTGCACTCGAGAACAGACACATGAACGTTAAAATATTTAGTGACTCTTTGAGTGCACTCTTGGCTATCAATTCCCTGAAGCTAAATGACGGCATTAATTATTATCTCCTCCAGATCCTCGATAAAAATCTGCAATACTCTCAATCCAACTCCTACACAAAAAAATTGACGCTACACTGGATTCCGGCACACATTGGCATCATCGGGAACGAATTTGCAGATACAGAGGCTAGAAGGACGACAGAAATGGCCCCTAGTGTTTGTCGACTGCCATATAGTGACCATAGAGCCTTTTTTAAGAGACTGGCTTGGGATGACAACGAAAGACTACTCCAAGAAGAGGGACTATTGAAAGGCGTGATTTACTTCGAACGCATTCGTTCCTCTAACTCTAAACCATGGTATCACAGACTTAAACTTAACAGAGAACTGTTTGTATTTATAGTCCGCTGCAGAAGTAACCACTACTCACTCAATCAATCTCTTTTTAAGATCAATGTAGTTGAATCACCTTACTGCGAATGCGGCCACGAAACTCAAGATCTCAACCATGTTATATGGCAGTGCTCGCTCCATCAACAGCAACGACAAACGCTCATGAAAAAACTGGCCTACATGAGGATCTTTCCTCCACTTGATATTACTTCTTTTTTGTCTGGACCAAATCTACAAGTACTTCAACACGTTCACCGTTTTTTCAAAGAAATTGGCATCAAGATATAAATGAATATATTACTGTGACCTTCGATGAAGGTTTATATTTTTATTTTATTAAATCTTTTTTTTTCATCATTTGTATTTATTTTTTGTAACAATTAATTAATAATGCTAATAATCATGTAAATTGGTTAATAAAGCTAATAAGAAAAAAAAAAAAAAAAAAAAAAAAACCATGATAATGTTGAGTTAAATGAAAATCGTTTAGATAGGCCGCAAAGAGCAAGAAAAAAACCAGATTGGTATGGGATAAATAGAGATTCAAATTACGTTTATGTAAATGTAGTTAGCGCAGATAGCCCTTCTACCTACGAGGAGGCAGTAGAGTGCGAGGAAAATGATTTATGGAAAGAAGCTATGGATAGGGAAATGAATAGTTTGATGAAAAATAAAACGTGGAAATTAGTAGATAGACCTAGAGATAAGAAGATTCTAGATTTAAAATGGGTATTCACAAAAAAATCTGATAACCGAAAAAAAGCTAGACTTGTAGTTAGAGGCTTCCAACAAACTGAAGTACGGGAAGATCTGTCTTCACCAGTAGCTAGAATTCAAACATTGAAATTATTATTATCCTTTTGTTGCCAAAATAATTTATTGATTATCCAGATGGATGTAGAAACAGCTTTTTTAAATGGTTTCGTAAAGTCAGAAGTATTTGTAAAACAACCAATGGGTTATCAAGACGGTTCAAATAGTTTACAAATTAATTAAAGCATTATACGGGTTGAGAGAGAGCCCGAGAACTTGGTATGAATGTCTTGATGATTTTATGAAGAAACTAGGATTTCAACGAAGCGAGAGTGACTATTGTTTATATGTAAAGTGTGAAAAGAATGAAAAAATTTATTTAATATTATTTGTTGATGACTTATTAATTTGTGGAAAAAATAAGGGAAGGATTGAACAAATTAAAAATAAATTATCAAATAAATTTTCTATGAAAGATTTGGGTGAAGTGAGCACTTATTTGGGAATAAACATTAATTATGATTATGAAAAATGTAATATGACACTGGACCAAAGTGACTATATAGAGTCATTGGCCAGAAAATATAATATTGTAAATGCGAAATTGTATAATACACCTATGGAACAAAATTTAAGTGTAGAACCTGCACAGCCAGCATCAAATAACGTAAAATATAGAAACTTGATCGGTGCATTATTATTTATTAGCACGAGTACGAGAATTGATATAAGTTATGCCGTGAATTATTTTAGTAGATTTCAAAATAGCTATGATGAAACTCATTATAAATACGCGTTGAGAATTTTGAAGTACTAATATTTGACAAGAAATCTTAAATAAACGTATGAAAGAAATTTAAATGCTGACGTGTTAGACTGCTTTGTTGATGCTGAGTGGGCTGGTGATAAGGTAGATAGAAAATCTACTACTGGTTATATTGTAAGATTGTTTGGAAATGTGATTTATTGGAAATCAAGAAAACAAGGAAGTGTAACTAAATCTTCGACAGCAGCTGAATATGTGGCTTTATCAGAAGCAGTGAGTGAAATAAAAGTGGTGAAAAATCTATTGAAAGATTTTAGTGTTGTGTTCGAAAAACCGATTAATGTGTATGAAGATAATTCTGGAGCGATAGCTATTGCAAAATTTGGTAATTTAACTAAAAATTCAAAATACATAGAAATACATTATCACTTTGTAAATGAATGTTATGAGAAAGGTGTGATTAAAATTGTAAAAGTAGAGTCAGAAAATAATATCGCTGACGTATTAACTAAAGCGCTCGGACGCAATAAGTTTGAAAAATTCCGGAACGAATTACGAATAATTGGAAAGAAAAATTTGTAAATCATAAATTTGAGGAGGTGTGTTGAAATAAGAGCAAATTTATGCTTGTACGATTGAATGATGAAATGCTGACAGGAGAAATTCCTCCGAGCATTGAACTATGTATATGAGTGTAAATGCTTAGTCGTACTTTAAGAAAGAGTATTTATACAGGCGTTAAGTTGTAACATGTACGCCACTCGGTAGACCGCGATCGAGACGTCAGAATGTCGGTTTCTATAATTATATTATTCTGTAACAAATATAAATTAATAAATGTTCTTTAAGCCACTAATTTTAACAGATTATTTATTTATTATTTTATCAAATATTTAGTACAGATAAAGAAAATTTGTTAAGATTCAATTAATTTATATTTTAATTTCACACAATCATGAGACACATTAAATTTAGATAAACCCAAATACTCACATTTTTTGTTGCACTTGAGAGTATGCCGAATTTATTATCGGATTTTTTAATGTAATGCAAGAACTCTTTTTTGTGGAAGGTCGTAAAACCGAACCAAGAAACATAGTATACTGACCCTCTTTTTTAATGTTTCATGCATACGTCACTGATTTTTAACGACACACACTTCCTATACTTCCTCACACAGTAGCAGGGCTCAGATTTGACGTAACTGCCAATAAGGAATCGCCTCTCGATTCAGAGTTATAAATAGTATATTATTCCCGCAGGCGAGATGGTTCGATTTGGCCTCCGAGAGGTTTGCGACCCGAGCCGAAGGCGAGGGTTGCAACGAGGAGGCTAAATCGAACCTTCGAGCCTAAGGGAAATATACTATTTTTCGTCCTTCTAACCGAAAATAAGGGGCGAAGTTCCGATTTTGAGGTTAGAGGGATGAAAATACAATTTCATTGTTTCACACTCATTAAATTTATACAATATTATTAATTTGTAACTAGAAGTTTGTACTAAATAAATAAACAGTTAATTTAGTGTAATATTTGGAAACAACTTTTTTAATCAAATTACCTTTTTTGATTGATATAAAAACTAGCTAATCGTTATTAGTTTAACTATTAGCACAGGGCTGAGGTGACATTATCTCGTTGCGCCCTAACAAAAATTATTATTTAAATATTATATGTGGCATAAGTGTGCTATACAGGAGGGAGTGTTATAAAAAAACTTTTAAACCAATTATAAAAGCTAATCAACTCGAACCAGTGAGTAATACTTTTGAGGTTAGTAAGCAGACCGCGAATTGCAGACATCTACTATTGGTTAAAGCGGTATGCATATCGTGGCTGGCTTGAAAAGTGATGCAAACGCTTACGCAAAAGTGATTGACGCCCTTTTTAAAATCGGTCGCGTCACTGGTCATTGGGTCGCGGTCTTACGACTGTCTTGAGACTGTCGCAAAAAGCTGGCATTTTTGTATACCAGAACGACGGTCTTGAATTTTTTCGTGACGTCCCAACGTCAGGACGTCCTGGGACGGTCATTTTGCACCTACATAGATGATGGATTAAAATTAAGTGTCGGTCGGTCGCGCCTTGCACAGAGCGATAGTGGAGCGTTTTGATGAATGAGCGGTGGTGTTTTTGCCCAAATTTTTTCAGGTCTTACGCAGCAAGCGAAAAAATTTTAGTTAATCTGGCCGCTTGAGCGTAGCGAAAGGGTCAGAGGGAGCGCTAGATAAATGTAAAATTATAAGTACGTGCTGGTTTTGAATAAATAAATTAATTTTATTAGTTTGAACAAATTTGGTTGCAAAAGAAAATTTTTTAAATTAGTTAAATACTTGGGTCTGACGTACAATAGGTGCGATAATGAAATTACTTGTATTAAACAATTATTAATATCAAATGTTATGATTACTTGAATGACGTAGTAATTATAAAAAAAGCATCATCTACAGTAAAAAAAAAAATAAAAAAAATGAACAAAAATTGCGGATCTTGCGCTAGTTTTTTTTGGAACTTGCAAGAACTTTTCATAAAATGACTGTCCTCGAATCGAGGACCTCGATTTCTCCATTCGTCCTTAGGGAGCGTCCATAAACCACGTTGCTCTTTTTTAAACTGATTTCAACCCCCTCCTACCCCATGAGGTCTAATGAAGCTTTTTGGTTGACCCCCCCCCCCCAAGCGTCACGTAGATTTTTTAGTTTTGAAATTTTTATCACTCTGTGATACCTTTTTTGTTTTTGAATATAGTTAAAAAGATTTAGTTTTCAAGAATATGGTCATCTGAATAATCAACATTATCTTTAGGTAACGTTAGAATCTTTTATTTTGATTAACAAAAAAAGTGAATTCTAAAATATTCTTTTATCTCTATATTTCTAAATATAGTTTAACATGCAAAAAAAGTTTGTTTATTATTTTAAATAAATTTTTTTTTTTAACGTAGTTTTCCACTTGAGCTAGTCAAGTTCAAGACTAAAACAAAATTATTTCACCAAATTACTAATAATTGGTTATTAAAATTTATTTTTTAACTTTTTATGGTTTCTGAAATCATTTTCTACCAAAAAAACATTGACAATCACAACAAAACATTTTTTTAAACTTTTAACCTCACCTATGAATACCGCAGTTTTGGAGGTTATTCACAAAAAAATTATTTTTGTAAAATTACTGTAAAATTTGTAAAAGATAAATATTTTGCAGTTTGAAGAAATGATTTTTTGATAATGAAACTATATGTACGTGGTTTTTGTAAAGGATCTCGATTGTAAGAAGATAAATATTAATGATTTAGTACACTTTTTCAGCGTAGCGGCAATACGCGTAATGAAAAAAATTCAATCTTTAACTTGCTGTAACTTTCAAACTATATGGTCAATTTTGATCAGACTTTGTAGAAATGTTTATTAATATCTAATAAACACCTCAAGAAAATCTGAGCTGATTCTCTATTGTAATGCATTTGGTAGAAAATCACCTTAAATTTCAAAATCAGTTGTAAATGGAGACGTAAGCCAGTCATCTAAGTTTTCAATCACAGGAAGCAAATCTTCACTACACAAAGGTATTTTGTCATCATTTAATTTAACATCTTGTTCTTCGAACCATTCTACAATCGGTTCTAGAGAACCATCAAGCTCGCATAGTACCTCTGTTTCTCTTCTCGAAATAATTTTTTTAGTTTTTTGCTTAGTATTAGCTGAAATTTTACCATGTATCAACTTCATGTGTAAATTTTTTTGCATTTGAGAAATTTTTTTTTCTTTTATGTCAAAATAATTTTTTTTCAAATTTTTCTATATAAATTAAAAACCTCGTGGAAAATTCTTCAACCCCCCCTACCCCATGAGGTCTAGTGAAGCTTTTTGGCTGATCCCGCCCTACCCCCCAAGGCACCACGAGGTTTAAGCTGCGACGACGGGTGTATTTAGAAACTCGTTGCGTTCGTTCGTGAGTTGAAATTTTTTTTTTTTCAGTTTGCAGTTGGCAACATTGCAGTGAACGAACGCTGGAGTATTTCGAAACGGCGTGCATTAAGTTTAAAAAACAACCGTTCGTGAAAATCATTGATAGTTAAAAGTTAACAACAAATTGAAAAATTAGAAAAATTAGCTGAGAATAATTAATTAAAAATTATTATATCCCTGCGGAAGACTTTTCCTAGAACTTTTACCTGTAGACGTCGGTCGCTTGGGACCAAGAGTAACAGATGGGGGGGCGCCGGGTCGACCCCCGGAGTCCCCGGTCGACTTCTCCTGGAATATTTACCCGTTGCCGTCGCTCGAGGCCTTGACTAACGGATGGGATGCCCCGGGTCGACCCCCGGAGCACCCGGTCAACATCTCCTGGAACTTTTAGCCACACGTAAAATGGATTTGAGCAAATTTTTTTTCTTTTGCTAAATATTATAACACCTGTGAATTCAGGGTGGACACCTGGTGCACCTGGGGATAATAACGCCTCAGAGATGATTTCCACAGGAAGTTTGGACTCCAGAGGGGTCAGGACGCACACCTGGTGCCCCTGGTGATAATAACGCCTCGGAGATGATTTCCATAGGAAGTTTTGACTCCAGGGGGTCAGGACGGACACTTGGGGCAGCCGGTGGTAATAACGCCTCGGAAATGATTTCCACAGGAAGTTTCAACTTCAGAGGAGTCAGAACGGACACCTGGTGATAATTACGCCTTGGAAATGACTTAGACTTGAAAACTTCTTGGGGAAACTGTCTACAAATTGTTATGATCACCAGGTGCACCAGGTGTCCGTCCTGACCCCTCTGGAGTCAAAACTTCCTGGAGAAATCATCTCCCAAGGCGTTATTATTACCAGGTACACCAGGTGTCCGTCCTGACCCCCGTGGAGTCAAAACTTCCTGGGGAAATCATCTACAAGGCATTATTATCACCAGGCGCACCAGGTGTCCACCCTGACTCCATAGGTGTTATAATATTTAGGAAAAGAAAAAAAATTTGCCCAAGTCCATTTTATGGGTAAAAGTTCCAGGAGAAATCGACGCGGGTCCCCCCATCCGTTACGGTCCCGACCGAAGACTACGGGTAAAAGTTCCAGGAGAAGTCGACCAGGTGCTCCGAGGGTCGACCCGGTGCCCCCCATCCGTTACGTTACGTCTCGAGCGACGGCTACGGGTAAAAGTTCTAGGAGAAGTCGACCGCAGGGGTATAATAATTTTTAATTAATTATTCTCAGCTAATTTTTCAATTTGTTGTTAATTTTTAACTATCAATGATGATTTTCACAAACGGTTTTTTTTTAAACTTAACGCACGCCGTTTCGAAATACTCCAGCGTTCGTTCACTGCAATGTTGCCAACTGCAAACTGAAAAAAAAAAAAAATTCAATTCACGAACGAACGCAACGAGTTTCTAAGTACACCCTACATGGGCAATTTTTTCAGCCGGAATTGAGTGGCAATTTGAATTTGGCTTTTAAAAAATCGATACAATATTTGTAAAAAAGAACAATAAGTATTGAAAAATTATGGAAACTCTTTAAAATAATATTTAATTAATTTTCAACATTGAAAAAAATTTTTCTTATTAAATTTGGAGGGTTTTTTAGTTTCTTGAATTCAAATTACCGCTCAATTTTGGCTGAAAAAACTGTCCATGTAGTCGTAGCCTTATGGACGCCCCCTTAAATAGTAAAGTTTTCGACTTTACTGAAGTAAAGTGTAAAGTAAAGTAAAATAAAGTGAGCACAGCAGCTGCACACTTCCGCACAGCGAGCACACAGCTGAACGAATGCCACAGCTCCACGCTTTATAGCCACCAAAGGAGTCAGGGCGGACACGTGGTGCCAAGGACGACGATGACGCCATGTAGATAGTTTCCCCAGGAAGTTTTGACACCAGAGGGGTCAGGGTGGACACCTGGACGCTTAGGAGATGATTTTCCCAGGAAGTTTTGACCCCAAAGAAGTCAGGGCGGACACCTGGTGCATATGGCGATAGCTACGGCTTGGACATGATTTCCCCAGGAAGTTTTGACTCCGAAGAAGTCAGGGCGGACACCTGGTGCACCTGGTAATTCTTACGACTTAGAGAGGATTTCCCCAGGAAGTTTTGACATCAGAGGGATCAAGGCGAATACCTGGTGCACTTGGAGATAGTTGCACCTCGGAGATGATTTCTCTAGGAAGTTTCGAATCCGAAGGTCAGCGCGGATACCCAGTGCATTTGGCGATAGCTACGACTTGGAGAGGATTTTCCCAGGAAGTTTCGAATCCGAAGGGGTCTAGGTGGACACCTGGTGCATTTGGCGATAGCTATGACTTGGAGATGATTTCCCCAGGAAGTCTGACTCCGAAGAAGTCAGGGCGTACACCTGGTGTATATGGCGATAGCTACGACTTGGAGATGTTTCCCCAGGAAGTTTTGACCCCGAAAAAGTCAGGGCGAATACCTGGTGCACCTGGTAATTCTTACGACTTAGAAAGGATTTCCCCAGGAAGTTTTGACATCGGAGGGATCAGGTTGGACATCTGGTGCATGTGGCGAAAGCTATGACTTGGAGAGGATTTCGCTGGGAAGTTTTGACTCCGCAAGGGTCAGGGTGGACACCTGGTGCATTTGGCGATAGCTACGACTTGGAGATGATTTTCCCAGGAAGTTTCGACTCCAGAGGAGTCAGGGCGGACACCTGGTGTACCTGGTGATACTTACGCCTTGGAGAAGATTCCCTCAAGAAGTTTCGACTCCGGATGGGTCAGGGTGTATACCTTGTTAGGTTGATTTTTCTATAAAATGAGCGCCAGCTTATTTTCAAGAATTTCCCTCTTAATCAAAAAGAGAGTTGCTGTACCTAGTACAAATCTATCTGTACAAAAGAAAAAAAACAATATTACTCTCGCTACTACTGGATTGATTTTGGAAGTGTCAATCTTCACGATATACTTCCGAAATTTAGTATCGTCAGTAGTTCCACTTGAGTAAGGTTTTTATTCATAAAAATAATTCACACTCACGGGGTCCTAATCCGTGGTACAGCAAAAATCAACTAACTTACAACGCATAATTTATTTGAGCGAGGTTAAGAAAATAAGTAAATATCTAGGAGTTGTATTTTTAATTATGAGTAGATAAAAAAAAATGATTTTTATTCTAAGTTTTATCAAGACAACAAGATCAACTCAGAGAGAAATTAAATAAATGAAACAAGGTCAGAAATAAATTAAATCAATTATTTTACACTATAATTTGCGACGCGTTGAATACGTCGATTCTTTATTAATCAATATAATAATGTCTCAGCTAATGCTCATACAGTACTCAATTGAATTCATTAACAACCCAACGACACTCACAATCCATCTCAAGATTTAAAATTCAAGTAGTCGATTGGACATCAGCAAACAATCAGTGTTACAATATTATAAGAAATCTTTAATCTCGAACAGAATAAATTAATTCATTAATCGAAGAGAGAAAAATTATTCTTACTTTCTCTCTTCCAGCCAGATAGCAAAAAAGAAATTTAAAAAAAATTCTAAATAAAAAAAAGAAACTCCTTTTTGTTTTCTTTTACAGGAAATTTATTTCCCAGGATTATTACCAAATGTATTTAAACTTACGTATGGCTCCCACGAGGAATCGCTCTGGTAGTTGACGCCGTAGTTCTCGAAAGTTATTGATAATAAAAAAAATGTATTTATTTAGAATATTCCGAAATTTAAGAAACTTGTTTTGTGTTCTATATAAAAAAAATAATATTGAAGTAACTAAAAAAAAATAATTCTCAAATAAGAATTAGTTTCACAATTTATATGTGAAATTTGTAGAATTTTAACGATACGCGTAAGCACAAAAAAAAAAAATTTTGTAAATTGCGCGACGCGACAGAGCTAGAATCAGGGATCAAGAAAAAGTGAGTCTCGACTCCTCGTCAGCCTGCCAGCGCGCGACGATCAGCTGCTGAGGCGGATGGTGGGGCGACTCGGTACCCCCACTCCTATCAGCCGTCTCGTCGGTCGGCGCGGCATACCGATCCTCGCTATGTTTACTTATTTGTTTCTTTCCTCCTCACACACACTTGTACGCGGCATATTTTCAAAGTGTTTAACAATATTCAGTAGCACATACAATATAATAAATAATTTTCTCATTCAAAAGAAATATTACCGTAACAACCTGAACCACCTGGTGATAATTATACCTTGGAAATGAGTTTCCGAAAAAGTATTGACTCCGCAGGGGTCCACACGGATAGCTAGTGCACTTGGAAGTAGTTACACTTTGAAGATGATTTCCGCAGGAAGTATTGACTTCGGGCAGGGGGGGGGGTCTGTTTGGACACCTAGTGCATCTAGAGATAATGATGTCTCGGTGACGATTTTCCCAGGAAGTTATGACTATGAAGAGAATTATTTGGTGCGCCTGGCAATAACTACACTCTGGAGATGCTATCCTAATAGTAAACCTAATAATTCAAACCAACTGGAGTTAAAACTTCTTTGAGAAAACTTTTTTAGTGTGCACTAACCACCAGGTGCTAATGGTGTCCACTACAACTCATGCAGAGTCGAAACTTCCTGGGGAAATCATTTCCAAGTCGTAACTCTCACCAAATGCACCAGGTGTCCACCCTGACCACTTTGAATTCAAAACTTCCTGGAGAAATCATTTCCGAGGTTTAACCATCTCCAAGTGAACCAGGTGTCGATCCTGACCCCTCTGGTGTCAAAACTTCCTGGGGAAACCATCTACAGGGCGTCATCGTCGTCCTTGGCACCAGGTGTTGACCTTGGCCTCCGGAGTCACGACTTCCTGGGAAAATCATCTACAGGGCGTCATCGCCGTCCTTGGCACCACGTGTACGCCCTGACTCCTTTGGTGGCTATACAGCGAGGAGTCGTGGCATTCGTTCAGCTGTGTGCTCGCTGGGCGGATGCGTACAGCTGCTGTGCTCACTTTACTTTACTTTACTTCACCCTTTACTTTAGTAAAGTCGAAAACTTTACTAAAGTACTCAACCCTGGTCTTGGGTCGGTTCCGGACCGTCCTAGTCAATTTACCTCATGATGCCTCAATACCATCGTATATGTTTTCTTTAGGGGCCATGCACATAATACGTCACGCCCTGAGGGGGGGGGGTTCCCATTTTTTTGAATTTTGTGACATAGTGTGACAACAGGGAGGGGGGGGGGTAAGGTATTACATCACGACTGAATACTTTATTTATTCCAGCTCAACCCGTTTTGTTAGGTTAAATTTTATGAACAATTAAATAAACCACCAAGCTCTAAGCCCCAATAACGCTGGGGAGAGCGATAAATAAATTATTTTTCATAAACAATTAAATAAACCACCAAGCTCTAAGCCCCAATAACGCTGGGGAGAGCAATTAATGAATAATTAACTTTAGTCTATTAAAAATTAAAAATGTTCATCTGAAGTTTTTTTTTTATTCAAAAATGAAAAAAATTTCCTTTTTTCTAAAAAAAATAGTGAGGAAGGGGGGGGGGGTTGCTGCCCTAGTGACATTGTGTGACAGGGGGGGGGGGGGACTCAAAAATTTCCTAAAAAAGCGTGACATAATATGTGCATGGCCCCTTATATCATGCCTCAATACCAAATTTTTTTAAAATCAACTATATAGTTAATCTTTTTATGTAAATTTCCTACATTTTTTATTTAACTCAAAGCTAACAGTCTCGAGTTTATCTTGTGATTGCTCCTTTTTTATTTTAACAAACTTTAGTACACTTTTTAATCGAAAAAGCCGAAAGAAAAAATCGTCTTTTAATAAAAAAATATATGGTTCACTTTCACGATTTTTCAAACGAAAGTGATCAAATAAAAAAAGTTTATTTTAGTTTTAAAAAAAAGTATAAACTTTTATTTATCTACCGAAATTTTCATTAATCATGAAAAAATTAACAAGTGGTTCCATGCCTCGCTGGTTCCAATTTCCAATGCCCTAACTTCCCCTAAATAACTTATAGAAATTTACTCTTTTGAGTCTTTCACTTGTGTAAGACTAAGCTCTGGTGAGTAGGCCTTTAGACTTGCCGCATGCTTTATAGTAATGAAAAAGGACTCAATTGAATTATTCAAATTTTTAAGATTTAATCATTTAAATTATTTTGACAATTAATTCAATATTATCAATATTATTATTATTATTATTATTATATATTATTATTATTGTTACTTCAATTACTGTGATGAGTTCTGAATCAGAACAAATATTTGAAAGTAAATAAATATATAAAACTAACTTAATGAATATGTTGTAATAAAATTTATTTAACACATAATTGTCTCTATTATTTGGTTTATCATTGATGTATAAATATTTATCATCATAATAACTTATTTCATTTTTGTGCTTGTAGTGCTAATACTTTTTTAGTTTCAAAATTAAAAAAATCTATTTCTGAGAAAAGAAGCTGAGTGCAGTAACAATAAAAACCGTTTTTTATTCCAATAACTGACAATGGAGCCATACGAAATGATAGTGAATCAACCTGTAGTAATAGATAATGTAAGTACTTTAAAGGTGATTAAGGGCGGTCTAATGGGGTGCAGTTGTTAGCAAATATTTGTTGACAAAAGTGATTTTTGTTATCAAATGCACCAAAATCTAGTTCCAATTTTTCTAGTGTTTTTTTTATTCTTTAGCAAATTTTTTTGCTGACAAACTTTTTTTTTTCTTCTTTGGAAAACTCTGAAATCTGTTTTTGCTGGCAAATTTCAGCAAAACTTTTTCAACCACTTTTATTTTTGCTGGCAAAAAATTTTCAGCAACTATTGTCTAACAAATTTTAAAAAATTCTCTTTTTCTTGTTATTTTACATCTTTATTTATAAGTGCTTATTATACCTTTTTACTTTGAATCCAAAAGAACCCTCTTAGCTTTACCTGGCTTTAGACTTGAAGCCAACGACCCATCCCAAATAACCCTCCTAGCTTTACCCAGATACAAGCTTTTACTTTTAATCCAAAAGAACCCTCCTAGATTTACCTGGATGCTAGCTTTCATCTTAAATTCTACAAGTATTTCTCTTAGCTTCACTTGAATAATAGCTTCCGTGTAAAGCTTCTAGGGTTAGTGGGGATGAGTTGTTGGCTTCGAAGTAAAAGCTAGTATTCTGGTGAAGCGAGGAGGGCTATTTGGCTTCAAAGTAAAAACTAGTATCCGAGTAAAGCTAGCAGGGTTATTTGGGATGGGTCGTTGGCTTAAAGTCAAAAGCTAGTATCCAGGTAAAGCTAGGAAGGTTATTTTGGATTCAAAGTAAAAGCTAGTATCTGGGTGAAGCTAGGAGGGTTATTTGAGATGGGTTGTTGGCTTCAAGTCAAAAGCTAGTATCCAGGTAAAGCTAGGAGGGTTCTTTTGGATTAAAAGTAAAAGCTAATATCTGGCTAAAGCTAGGAGGGTTATTTGGGATGGGTCATTGGCTTCAAGTCAAAAGCTAGTATCTAGCTCCTAACTTTAGCTGGATACTAGCTTTTACTTTTAATCCAAAAGAACTCTCCTAGCTTTACCTGGATACTAGCTTTTGACTTGAAGCCAACGACCCATCCCAAATAACCCTGCTAGCTTTACCCGGATATTAGTTTTTACTTTGAAGCCAAATAACCCTCCTCGCTTCACCTGAATACTAGCTTTTACTTCGAACCCAACAACTCATCCCCACTAACCCTGGAAGCTTTACCCGGAAGCTATTATTCAAGTGAAGCTAAGAGAAATACTTATAGAATTTAAGATGAAAGCTAGCATCCAGGTAAAGCTAGGAGGGTTCTTTTGGATTAAAAGTAAAAGCTGGTATCTGGGTAAAGCTAGGAGGGTTATTTGGGATGGGTCGTTGGCTTCAAGTCTAAAGTCAGGTAAAGCTAAGAGGGTTCTTTTGGATTCAAAGTAAAAAGGTATAATAAGCACTTATAAATAAAGATGTAAAATAACAAGAAAAAGAGATATATTGGAATGGTAAATAAAATTCAAACTCGTATATATAGAGTTGAGAAATCTTCACTTTATTAAATAAATTAAATTAAGTTTTTAATTTTGTTACGGCCGTTTCGACACACTGTGTCTTCATCAGACGGCGGTGAGTTTCAAACTAAGCTACATTTAAGGTTGAGCATACAGTTTACATACATAGTATATCGTCATTAATAATCTAACTACAAATGAAGAGAGTGTTCATGACGCTTAGCTAACTCTAGGAATTCGAAACAAATTAAGTAACGGTGAATTGTTCAAATCTGTCTGGCTATTTAAAAGTAACTCAGGAGTGTCTTTCCTCACTCTATTAATTTCCAATGCTTCCAGAAAATTCAATTTCTTTCCTTTGCTACAAGCATGGAGTAATTTGAACTTATCATTATAAACATGTCCATGACTGAGGATATGACTTGCATAATTTGATTTTTCGAGGTAGTTATTCAAATAAGCAGCTTTATGTTCTGCCAATCGTACTTCAAACGATCGTCCAGTCTGTCCAACGTAAACGCAGTTACAATTATGTGTCGCACAAGTTTTAGAATACACACCAGATTTTTTATTAACTGTTGTCCTTGATTTATTGTTTTTAATCAAACTTTGCAAGCTTTTCTCAGTTTTAAAAGCAATATCCAAGCCATCCCAGCTGAAAAAATCAGTACGGAAATCAGTACGGAAATCAGTACGGAAATCAGTACTGGGATCCGTACTGGGACCCATACTGGTCTCCAGTACTGATAATTGAGACCGATATCCGCACTGATTTCAGTGCTGATTTTTTTTTTTTTTTTTCATTTTTATTTTATTTTATTTTTTTCATTTTTATTATTATTTTTTTTTTTCATTTTTTTTTTTTTTTTTTGGGGGGAGCGGCGGAGTTAACTGTTGTACACCAGCCGGACACCATATCGTTCCGAGGTTTGAATTAGGCGCTCGAAATATGACCGTCACCCCAAAGTTTTTGCAAAAGTGCCAACCTTTGGGACGGCCCGTCCACCGTGGGACGGGTAAAAAATTATTTTTCATAAACTAGGGTTAGAGAGTCGATGTCCATGATCAACGTCAGAAATAAATCAATGTTGATCATTGACATCAACTACCTAACCATACTTTTTTGTGGAATAACTATTATTACGTAATTACGTAATTGTTTTTATTGTTTTACTTTCATTTTGAGAGAAGGTTTTTGTAAATGGATAAAATTTTAAAAATAATTTATATTAGATTTTTTAAATACGGCACACATTCAAAACAAGTAGACCGCAGCGATCAATCATTAATTTTTTCAATAAATAGCTTGACAAGTCTGAAATAAATCAATGTTGATCAGTGACATCGACTCTCTAACCCTAATTTTTGAAAAATAATTTTTTACCCGTCCCAAAGGTTGGCACTTTAGCAAAAACTTTGGGTTGACGGTCAAATTTCGAGCGCCTAATTCAAACCTCGGAACGATATGGTGTCCGGCTGGTGTACAAAAAAATATAATAAGTTTTATAGTTAAAATATCAAAATCCAATATTTCAGTTACATTAATGAAACATAAAAGTATGAGGCTTTTTCATAAGCAGACGATACTAGCAGAACGTGGAGTAGCCAAAACGATATTTGTTAGATATCTAACAAATATCATTTTTGCTACTCTATTCTTTTATTTATAATTTAGTTTTAATTCGAATACTTTACAACAATAAATAGCTTGGCTATGCCAGGTTTCATTAAATACAAAGCATTTAAAGAAAAAAAAAATTTTATTCAATAACTTAACAAATTTGGTACTTCACGTATGTACTCTTTATTTTTATAATTACCCAGCTGAAAATCCATATGGAAATCTATGCAGGACCCCATACGGAAATCCATAACAGAATCCATATGGAATTCCGTATGGAAAATTGAAACAGATTTCGATATGGATTTTCAAAAGCAAAGAATTTATTTTGAAAGTGTCTAGGTACCATCGCCGTGTACCGTATTCGGTGCACGGTGCACGGTACACGGTACCAAATAAGAGTTACTTTAGACACTCTGTGAATTTAAGTGGGTTATTTAGGATGGGTAATTAGATTTAAAGTAAAAACTAGTAGTTTTTTTAAACTTAAGTGGGTTATTTGGAATAAATTATAGGATCTAAAGTAAAAAGCTACCGTGTACCGTGTACCGTGTACGGTACACGGCGATGGTACCTAGACACAACCATTTATTTTTTTAAATAATTTTTTTTTTCCAAATGTTTTTTATTATTTAATAATAATTAAAAAAAAATTGGTTAGCATAATTATTTTTATGCCTTTTTCCAAAATAATATTTGTACATATCTTTTCTCTCTATCCAAATTTTTTTTTTTTTTTGAATTCAATTCTTTATATTTTGATTTTATTCTCATCGGTAAAAATTAATATTTTACAAACTTCATATTTTTTTTTGATTATTGATAGTTATCGATACTTATATAATTTAATTTTTGAAGTCACGCGTTTTTCATTGTTTTTGTTTCGTTATCTCAAAAGTTAATACCGCTTGCTGTATTTTTCTTTGTTCCTCACGATTCCTAACATCTTGCTCTATCAGAAAACCTGTTTTTAAAAAATATTCTATGAAAATTGAATATGCAATTCAAAAATAACCTTCAAATTTTTACGAATTTTTATGCTTGGCAGAGCACTTCCGCCTAGTGAAAATATATGATGCGTACGCACGTGCTGTTAACGTTCAGTAAATTTTTTTTAAAAAATACCAACAACTTTATTATTTTTAAAAAAGTAAACAACAAGGTAACAGTTATAAACAATAAGTTCAACATCAAAACTTAACTTGTCTCCGCCCTCTGCTCGGCTAACGGCTTGCAACCTGCACGAACTCTATCATTGTGAACCTTTCTCCTGTTCTTGGCCATCACTGCTGCCGCTGATCACTTGCGACCATGTGTGAGCAGTTTTTTTTTTTTTTTTTTTTTTTTTAAGTCAAAGAAAAAAGGAACTGTATATGGAAATATGGAAAATTTGTCTAAATTATAAATTGATACTCAATTTATTTAAGTTAAAAATTTGAGATTGTTATTTCTTTGTGCTTTCTTGATTGCACAGATCTCTGCTCATCGGAGGTTTTAGTGTACCTGACTTTGGAAATTCCAAAAATGGATTTCAAATTTTTTAGTTGAGTTTTAATATTAACATCAAAAGAAAAAATTATAAAAACTTTTTCATTAAAAATATATAAAATTTAAAGATAATATAGCAAACTAGTGGTAACATGTTTTTTTCTTACTCGAAAAATTTCAGGTACACGGATATTTGGTTCAGTTCTCCATAAATTGAAAAATAAATTCTTTATTGTTGAACTTATTGTTTATAACTGTTACCTTGTTGTTTACTGTTTTAAAAATAATAAAGTTGTGGTTATTTAAAAAAAAAAAAATTACTGAACGTTAATAGCACGTGCGTACGCATGTGTGTACACATGTGAGTACGCATCATATATTTTCACTAGGGCCATGCAATGAGTTGAAACTTCCGAGCTAAATATCTCAAAAATTAGCGTGTAGGGGACACAAAAAACTAGCTCTGTGCAAAATTAGAAAAATTTTGTAAGAAACGCGAAAACTATAGGGAGCCACCTTAAGGCTACATTTTTTAATCTTTTCATACCTTAAAAAAAATAATTAATCAGATTTAAAAAAATCACAATTAATTATACTGTTTGGTTACATTGAATTATATAACTATCAATAATCAAAATAAAATATGAAGATTGTATAATATTAATTTTTAAAATATTAATAAAATCAAATGAAAAGAATTGAATTAAAAAAAAAAAAAAAAAAATTTGGATAAAGAGAAAAAATATATAAAATATTATTTTGGAAAAAAGCATAAAAATAATTATGCCAACAAATACTATTTAAATACAAAATTTTTTTTTATTTTGGTAATATTTTGTTTATACTGTTACCCCCACTCAAAAAAATGATAATATTGGATTTTGATATTAACTGAAATATTGGATTTTGATATATTCACTATAAAACTTATTATATTTTTTTGTACAACAGTTAACTCCCCCCGCCCCCCCCCCAAAATAAAAAAAAATGAAAAAAAAAAAAAATCAGCACTGAAATCAGTACGGAAATCAGTGCGGATATCGGTCTCAATTATCAGTTCTGGAGTCCAGTACGGATTCCAGTACAGATCCCAGTACTGATTTCCGTACTGATTTCCGTACTGATTTTTTCAGCTGGGATAAGATTTAAAACGTCTTGCTACCTTCTCAGACATTCTCCCTATGTAAGTTATAACTTGGAAACATTTTTTATCTATCTTATCATTTTTAGCAGACAAAGGATAAACTAAATTAATCGCTCTCTTGTATTCAATCTTATTCAACAGAATATCAACAAAATCCGGGTTATAATCATTGTTCAAGGCTATCTGTTTTATCAGGTTCAATTCGGAATTAAAGTTTTCTTTAGACATTGGTACTGAAAGTAGTCTATAAATATAACTATGAAACGCGGCAAATTTATGTGAATAAGAAAAAGAGAATTTTTTAAAATTTGTTAGACAATAGTTGCTGAAAATTTTTTGCCAGCAAAAATAAAAGTGGTTGAAAAAGTTTTGCTGAAATTTGCCAGCAAAAACAGATTTCAGAGTTTTCCAAAGAAGAAAAAAAAAAGTTTGTCAGCAAAATAATTTGCTAAAAAATAAAAAAATACTAGAAAAATTGGAACTAGATTTTGGTGCATTTGCTAACAAAAATCACTTTTGTCAACAAATATTTGCTAAAAACTGCACCCCATTAGACTGTCCCATTTATATTTTTAAAGATATTTCATTGAGAAAATTCAAATTCAAACAATTGCAGTTTTTTTTTAATAAAAAAATATTATCAATTCTATTTTTTTTTTCAAAGAATTCAGAATTGAATGTAATATCAAGCTTATTTCAAAAGCTTCTACAATTTTAAAATTTGAGAGTCAAATTTAATAAATTTAAAATGGATTCAATGAACAAGGCTCTAACTATATTTCAAAAATTTAAGGAATAGTTATACAAGAATTTTTCAGTAACAATTTTTATTAACAACAAATATTGTCAAGCTCTGTCCATGGGTTTGAAGAAGACTAGGCTAGCCTTATGTATGAATTCTCAAATATATTCATACAATTGTAAATTAAACAATGTAATTTAATTATTGCAAATAGTTATAAACCATCAATAATTAAATTATGTATGCATAATGTATGAGAATAAATTTTATTATATGTAAAAATTAATTGTTTTTAAAAATCTCAAATTTGGACCTATGAGTATTTGTACAGAGAGCATATTTCATTACAATGCTTGAAAATTTATATTAAATTTTTCTAAAGTATCTTTGATTTTTTAATATTACTTATACTATTATTTGCATTGATTTTACTAATGATCAGAAAATTCAAAAAAATATTTTTTGGTTCAATTTTCTACTCTACTGGATATGAATTTTTTAATTTATGACATTAATTAATGTCAAATTGTTGACTAGTGTTATTGATTAAATATTTTTTTCACACTTTTTTTTAGTAGTTTATGGTGTTGACATTAGTGGAACTTCTAGCTTGTCGGATGTAATAGTGAGAGTATTTTTGAAAACTTGGTATATGCATTCAGGCTTATGTTTTTGCTTGAAAAACATATATGCCACTAATAAAGTTAATTTTACCAACTTAAGACCACCCTATAAACATTCACTACCCCTTTTGGTGGGCTTGCAACAAGTGACAAATTTGTAAGGAAAATATTAAATCATCAATTTTTTTAAAGAAATTCTAGTCTTAGTAAGATATTAGTTTGAAGTTGAGTCCATTTTAAAAACTGTATCACCTATTGTGAGCTCTCAAAAGAGAATCTATGGTGGTTAATGAGTTATAGAGCGCTTTCAGGATGGTCTTAAGCAGGTAAAATTCATTTGATTCATGGCAATATTATTAATAGATATTTTTCAAGCAAAAACTTAAGCTTGAATACACTTAGAAGTTTGAATGAATATTTTTTTCTCACCGACGCATCTGATGAGCTAGAAAATACTGCTGAAAAAAAGGAATGTTATTAAATGAAAAATATTTAACTAATAATACTAATTAATCATTTAATATTAGTTAAATTCATAAGTAAAATAATTTATGTATAATAAACTAATAAATTTTGTGCTTTTAAAACTAGAAATTTTTTTTTTAATTTTCAATAAAACTCTTATACAGCCGAGAGGGTGTAGAAAAAGTAGCGGAACCTCTGATTTACTCGAAAACAATGCATTTTTTGTATAGCACATGCAATGCAAAAGTTTCCTAAAATAAAATTTACTATTTAATGGGCCCTGTGAAAAAGGGCTCGGGCCCTTATCTTGGGCCCTACGGACCCAAACTTCGTTTTTTCAAATGGGAACCCCCATTTTTGACCCCAGATTCGGAAAGAACGGAAAATTTTACGATTTTTAAGTATTTTTTGAAAATTTTTTTGGCCCTTAATGGGGCCCTGCTGGACCCTTTCTCTTTAGCCCGTGTTATCTCCGAAAATATACAATTTTCGTATAGCACATGTAATGTAAAAGTTTCCTAAAATAAAATTTACGATTTAGTGGGTCCTATGAAAAAGGGCTTGAGCCCTTATCTTGTGGCCTACGGACCCAAACTTCGATTTTTCAAATGGGAACCCTTTTTTTGACCTCAGATTTGAAAAGAGTTGAAAATTTTACGATTTTTAGGTATTTTTTGAAAAAAATTTTGGCCCTGATTAGGACGCTACAGGGCCCTTTGCCCTTTAGCCCCCATTATCTCCGAAAATACGCAAATTTTGTACAGCACATTCGGCTTGGACCCTTTTTCATAGGGCCCACTAAATCGTAAATTTTATTTTAGGAAACTTTTACATTACATGTGCTTTACCAAAATTTGCGTATTTTCGGAGATCATAGGGGCTCAAGAGAAAGGGCCCTGCAGGGCCCTAATAAAGGCCAAAAAAATTTTCAAAATATACCTAAAAATCGTAAAACTTTTCATTCTTTTCAAATCCGAGTTCAAAAATGGGGGTTCTCATTTGAAAAAACGAAGTTTTAGTCTGTATTTTCGGAGATCATAGGGGCTAAAGAGAAAGGGCCCTGCAGGGCCCTAATAAGGGCAAAAAAAATTTTCAAAATATACCTAAAAATCGTAAAACTTTTCATTCTTTTCAAATCCGGGGTCAAAAATGGGGGTTCTCATTTGAAAAAACTCTCCCTATATTATATTTCCGTTTTTTTTTCTTCCTCAAAATTCGATCCTCACATTTTGTAATTATTATAAGAACACCGCAAAAACACCGGACTGATAACTAAATATGATGATCCTCAAAATTCGATTCTCAGAATTCGATCCTCACCTTTCAAATTCGATCCTCACCATGAAGTCCTCAATTCAGTCCTCAAAATTTGATTCTCAGAGTTCAATCCTCAAAATTTTTTTGTATATAAATTAAATCAATTTTATTTTAGTATGTAAAGTGTAGGGTAGTAAGCCATATAGAGAAGCAGCAGTAGTAATGGGATTGATATAACATAATAAAAATATTTTTGAAATTTTCATTGAAGCTACAAATTACCTCACACCTAAAAAATCAAGAGAATTTTTTTGTTTGCTTTTAATGTCCGAAAAAATTCCTGGTTGTTGAATTTCGGATAAGTAAACAAAAAATTTTACAGAAGATTTTAAGGAAAATAGCGGTTTGAATGGAATAAATGAATTTTTAAGAATTGAAGATTCTTTATTAAATTGCAAATTTTTCGGTTTACCAGAACCATGTTTAGATGATTTAAAAAACAATTTCCAAAATTATGATAGTGTAAATGAAATTCATGAAAAATATACTGAATTATGATAATTACAAAATTGAATGATGATCAAAAATGGATTTTAATCTAACAGCTAAAAATTCCAATGGTATGTACTTCATAGATGGTCCAGGAGGCACTGGAAAAACTTTCCTTTATAAAACTTTAATTTATTATTTGATGTCGAAAAATAAAAATGTTTTATCTATGGCGTGGGCCTGTATAGCTTCAATTCTATTACCAAAAGGTATGACAAGTTTTTGAATTACTGTTAATTTTAGATAATGTTGAAACTTCATGTTGTAAAAATGAATCGGACAAAAAAATTACGCAAATGTGATTTCACCGTCTGGGATCCATGATTCCAAAAAAAAGCATTGGAAATCATAGCTATAGGACTTAACAAGACATTTCTAGAAATCAATTACCTTTTGGAGGTAAATTAATAATTTTAGGGGTGATTTTAGACAAATTTTTCCAATTGTAAAAAGAGGTATTGAAAAAATAGTTGTGGAAGATAATATTAAATTTAGTAAATTATGGAATAGTTTCAAAAAATTAAAATTAACTAAAAATATTAGATCACATAGAATCACATACATAGAATATTATGTCATATACATTTTTATCTTCTGTTCTTCATTTAAATGATCTGTATCTATCTCGAATTTAGTCGTATCGATAAATTCGTTGAAATTCACCTCATATTTGTAATTTTTCTCTGATGTGATTTTCTCTTGTTTGATCTCTAAATTTTCGTCATGTGTCAATTTAAATTTTTTTATAGAATCTAGACCTAAGATTAGGTCATATTTGAAATTCTCATTCTCATACACAAAGGCATGTATATTCTTTTCTTTTTCATATATTTTTGCATTTAATTTTATTAAACCATAACTTTGTCCTTGCCCTCTAATTGTTTTTATGTTGAATCTTCTTTTTTCCTTTTTGAATTTATTATCTAGAAGTTTTGAATTTATTACTGTTATTCTTGAGCCAGGGTCATAAAGACCTTTGACCTCCAAGGAATTATTCAGTAGGACTTTTATTTCAATTAGTGGGGGCAAGTCTAGTTTTTTGGGTCCTCGTTTGACAGCTGTACATCAAGAAGGGTGTTAGTTATCTGATCTTCCTTTATATTTTCCTTGTTGTACCAGCATGAGGATTCAATGTGGAATCTGTTTTTCTTACCCTTTGATTCACATATTTTGCACGGGTGCTTTTCTTTTCTCACAATTTGCTTCTGTGGCTTTTGTTTGGTTTGTGATATGCTCTTTTCAATATTAGTTTCTTTCACTAAATGTTCTAATCCTCTTAAATTGTTTAAAAGGTCATCAACCCCATTTAATTTTTGTCTATCTATCTTGTCTGTCACAAAGTTTGGTAGACCAGCGGCAATTATATCTACCAAAAAGGCTTTGTTAATTGAATCATTTATCTCCAACAGCAGCCTTCCCTTTTTTAGTGCATAATCTAATATTGAGCCATTTAAGTATTTAAAATTCAAAGCATACTTTACCGGTGACCAACCTTTATCTGCGAATGTTTCTGTTAGGCTCTGTTCCCATACTGACCAATTTGATTCAACTGTATTTTTTATCAACATTGAGCTGTACCAGTCCTTACAGGAATCATCCAGCATTAATCTTAACATTTTAATTTTTTCTGTATCTGTTTGTAATTCCAAACGTACACACTCTTTGTTGAAAATATTTAACCACTGTGCTACACTTGTTGTTGTTTTTGAGAATTTTTCAATTGAAAATTTTTCCACCAATTTTAATTTGTTTTACTTTCTGTCCACATGGTGAGCTTCTACTGTAGGGTTTTCAATGGCTTTTTCAATTTTTTCCAGCAGGTAGCCAGAAAATTGCATATTTTCATCTTCCCAGTAAATTTCTTTCAGTGTGGGTGTCAAAGTTATCCACACTGACCTTTTTTCATGTCTTTTCTTCAATGAATTTTTTATAAGTTTAAATATCTCCGTTTTTATTATAGTTCTTTATTATTATTTTTTTTTAATTTTCTACACTGAATCTAGCCTTGTGCATAATCTTTTTTATCCTCTTGTACTTACTATTCTAAATAACCCTATAACAAACCTTGTTCATAACATTGTTTCAAACTTGATAACTACTGTGGTAACTTCATTGTACCTACTGCCGTACCCGGACTTGTCATTACGTTTGTAACTTTGAACCTACGCTTAACATTTTTGCTTAATATTGTTTCTATCTCTTTCATATGAATCTACTTGCTTAAATTTTGGTGTTTGCTGTTGTTTTTTCTTTTTTTCATGCTTTGGTCTCTAACTTTGAATCTTTGTTCTCATCTTTGTGAAAACTATCTTTTCTATTGTTCTTCTCAAATTTTTTTGTAATTGCAATCGTGAAACTAATCATCTTCATACAATTTAGCCCACAGAGCTCTTTAACTTTTTTGACAAATATTTCCTACATCCTTTTACATTTGTTATCAACGCTTTTTCTACGTAGGTCTGTCCCAATCAACTTATCTTGATTAATATCGAAGTTTATCTTACGACTCCAGTTTCCAGCCATGTGTAGCCTCTTTCACTTTGTTATTATTTTCATACTTCAATTTGTAACTTGGAACGTAAGTTGTACTTTTTTTTTTTTTTTTTTTTTTTTTTTTTTCAACATCTAACCCTGAAACTAACATCTTTTATACTATTGTTTTCGATCCTGTACAAACCTTTGTAGGTAAACACTTACCCACTTTTGAATCTACCGATGTACCTACCCTCTTGCCAATCCTTGAAGCTCTCTAAACGAAGCGCACGCACAATTGTATTATATTATCTAAAACAAGTTTTGTCGAAGCTTCATCTAAATTAATCGACAATAAGTTATATATACCCTTTACCTTTGCGCTACGTTCAGAGTTCATATTCATTTAAACTTTTGTGGTTATAGATTCATTGGTTTTGTTTCAGTTTGTATACTAATAATTATTATTTTCATGATTATAATCGGATAATTTCGAACACTTGATTACATAATTATTTTTTCATCAAATCTATTCTCTAGATGTTTTAATTGAATTGTAATATAAAAATTAAAAATAAAAATTCAAATTTTAAATTTTGTTCTTCAACCAATCACATCACGAATAAAATGCTAACATTCTTTTTGGGTTCTCTCTTTTATGTTTGGATATAAGTTAATTTTTTTAATGCTTCGCAGTTACTTTTTTAATTTCTTCTATAGATACAGAGCTGATAACTTGTACTTAACGCTATATGCCTAGAAAAAAGTGCGGAGGGAGCGGACTGCAGAGGCAATCGAGTGCGCGCGTGATATAAGATGAATGCGTGTAGTTGCATACCTTAAAATAACTCAATTTTATTATTATTCTTTAAATAAACCAAATAACCCATTTCTATTTTACTTTTAAACTTTCTTTTTATTGCTTAACCCATTAAGTCCCAGGATTTTTTAAATTTTTCTTGTACTTTGAGCTCTGGAATTTTGATGAAAACGATGAAAAATATTTTCAAAAAGACCATATACAACTATTTTCGGGTATGCTCTACACGATGGTGTAGTTTAAAAAAATCAAAAATGTCATTTTCAATTGTTAATTAACAAATTAAAAAAAAAAAACTCAATTTTTTGCTGCATTTTCTTTTTTTTATGAATTCTTTCAGTTGGATTTTTTTTTTTTTCAAAAGATTTTCAGAATTTAGAGGTTTCAGTAGAGCAGACAAATACAATATGATTAAGATGTTTCAATGTAATAATACGTATTATTTTGTAATATTTTCAAATTATTTAGTATGTAATTGAGATAATTTTTTATTATATTTAAAAAATTTTTTTTTATTATATTTAAAAAAAAAAAATTAAGAATTTGCACAAATCTTTTAAAGAGAGTTTGATTTTTTTTTTTTTTTTTTTTTTTTTAACAGTGAGGAATCGAACCCATATCACTCACACTATTTGATAAGCAATTAACCCACTTAGACCAGGGTATATTTAAATTTTCCCAAACCAAAAAATAGTTTTTAACTATATCTATTGATATATTATTCCAAGTACCAGCCTACCTTGCAAAATGAATAAACGAAATTCATTTGCTCAAATCTTTAGCGCACAAGTTTTAATCCGAAATCGAATCGTCACTCATTTCGAAATCTTCGAGCAAAAGGGAACCTTAATGATTCGTGAGTTTATATAGTTTAATTATATCATTTATTTTCTTAATTTAATAATTCTTTTTTACAAAACTTGTAACAAAACATTAAAAATGGGAGGCGGGGAAAAAAAGGGCGGGGGGGCGTGGGAAGGGCGGGCGAGGGGCGTGATTGGAAAATCATAGGACAATTCAAAACTCATAGAAATAAGCATATTTCGGTACACTTTTACGGTTAGTTAAGCACTTTTTACAGAGGCCTGTGGGGGGCGTGAGAGAGGAAAAACAACTATATAATATAGTAAGATATATATCAAAGAGCTTTATCAAAGAGCTATCGCCATTTTGCGTTGGTGTAAGATTTTTTTTTTGTGAGCTGATTAGCGGAGAAGTTTTTAAAATATTCAAAATAGTAGGTACATACTCGCCCGCTCGTGCGCGCATGCGCCATCCTCGTGCTCAATCGGCAATTCCGCACGAATTGCATATTTTATTATTTTTTGCCACGAATGCGTGGCAAATACTGTAAGTGAGAAGTGTACCTACGGAGGTTGGAGGGCGTTGAATAAAAAATACTTTAAAAAATTGTTTAAAACCAACTCTCATTCACGTGTATCTTAAGCGCTAGATGCGTTAGGATAAATAGATGCTGAATACTGATTGGTTGCGGAGCGTGAAGAAGTCTTATTCATGTTGTTAGGGGCTACGTGAAGATAAAACTCCAACTCGTACTCCGTATTCAATCTAGTCTGGTCGCTGGTAAGTTTTTCGTGAGATTTTTTCCCCCCCGGATAAATAAAGGTCTTTTTTACTAATATTGATGCGCTGATCACGAAAATCTAAGTAAAAAAGCATGAAAAAGGAGCGTTTAAAAGTTAACAAAAATTATACCCTGCTGCTGCGGAGCTCGCGTTATTGTACAGCATGGTGCATGCGCAGCAGTCGCAGCTGACAGCTGATCAGTACAGTCGCCCCGTAGGCCCATGGCTACAAAGTTTAATTGTTGTTAACTTTTAAACGCTCCTTTTATATGTATTTTTACTTAGATTTTCGTGATTAGCGCATCAATATTAGTAAAAAAAACCTTTATTTATCTGAGGGGGGGGGGGGGGTCTCACGAAAACCTTACCTGCGACCAGACTAATCGGCCGGTTTCCAAACCCAAATGCGTTCGGAAACAAAACACTTCCCACGCATGAGAGGCAAAAAGTGCATTTTAAGGTTACAACTATGGTTTTTTTTTATGCGTGCTTGCAGCATGCTTAGAAGAGCCAGTATTCTATAATTTTGACTAACTTATATAACTTTTGAAGAATTGAATATTATTTCATCCAGTCTTTTACATTTTTTTATAACAAATAGGTTGTATAAAGCATGCTCTATTAAAGTTTCCATGAAAATTCTGCTTTGCGAAGTATAAATGTAAAAAAGGCGTGAAAGTCTACGATTATACGTTCGAGTTATATCATCAAGATGATAATAACAACTTAATTCAACTTTTTTAATTAATTTTAGCATAAAAATCATTAGCTCATAATTTACTTTTTTAAATCAGAATAAAGTTTTATGCATAAATTTTGCTAAAAGAGTTCTATTGAAAAAATTTATACAATTTCTATAACATGAAAAACTCATTCTTTTTATTAACTTTTTTATAAGTCGAGAAAAATATGCATGCTTTTCATGTCGTTCATAACACTATCTTTGATTTTCAATGAATAATGATTGTACAGATTAGTCTGGTCGCTGGTAAGGTTTTCGTGAGATTTTTTCCACCACGGATAAATAAGGGTTTTTTTAACAAATATTGATACGCTGATGTAATACCTAACTTTATGGTATTTATGTTTTTAAAAAGAAATGTTTATATTTCACTTTTATTATCTTTATTTATTAGTTTCTTTTATTTTACATAAATTGTACGCAGTGTTTGCGAGCAGAAGTGTGACGGCAGACTGTCGCCTGCGAGCAATTACACTCGTTTATATTACTTACTGTCCCATTGTTTAATAATAATCAATAATTCAATATAGATATACAAACGATTAATTTGAGTTATGTTACACCCCCATTATCCAGCTTAGAAAATTTTTCAGAGTGAAAAATTTTCGTTTATCATTTTTTTTTAAAATTCATCAGACAGTTTTTTCCGAAATATTATTTTAGGATTTTTAGGTATATTCTCACTTCCTTGATTTCCAGAATCATAAGAAGCTATATACACTGGACTATTTGGGTTGTGTACCACATTTACATTTCTTTTATAACTTATTTTACAACAACATATTTTCCGATAAATTTTTCCAACTATATTATATAGAAAATTAAAACCTCTACATTTATGAATAATGAATAAAATTAATCCTATCAAAGTTATTTGTCCTACAGTACTTAAATAATTTAATATCTTTTGTGTTAAAGTCGTAGTGCGTTCTGTAAATTTAAATTGATTTATCTTACTTTGGATTTCCTCCAACTCTACTAATTTCTCATGCAAATTATTTTCCAAACCATAAAAATTTATTTTATCTAAATATTCCCTTTCAATGTCTATTGTATTATTTAAATATATATATTCTACCTTAGTTTCTATTTCTCTCGTATTAAATGCAGTTAACTTTATTTTATCTGACATAAATATACAAGTAGGATCACTTACTTGGAGTAATGTATCGGTATCAATTTTCAAAAAAGTATGACTATTTTTACAAAATACATTAAAATTTATTTCCTCTCTGGGTAAAATTATCCAATTATTTTCCTCCCCACTCATTCTTGTAATATAATTACCGTGATACTGATATAGAACTCTTTCACATTTATTTATTTTTGACTGAAATATTAATTGTGTATAACAATTTTTTTCTAAAAGTAAATTTGTTATATGATTCTTATTTTCACAAAATTTTATTTTTGGTTTATATTCAATACAACAACGGCTTGGATATGTATAATACATCTTATCTTTCGATATATATATTATTTTCTGTTCAATAAAAATTTTACTAAAAGAAGTTTTACTTTCTCTATGTGGTAATACTTCAAAATTCATTATATCGTAAGGGGTCTTTTCAGGAATAGGTGTTATTATAATAAAAACTAACTTATCATTTTCTATATATACTATAGAAGAGGATACTTTAATTAGATCATCGTTATGATCTTTATCAATTTTTATAAATGAATCTATCGTCTCATTTTTACCAATCTCCCTCAAAGCTTTCAAAAAAGTATCTGGTAAAACTAATGTTGGTAATACTACTCCTAACTTTGCAAAAGCAATTGCATTATGTATTGTCTCTACTCTTTCTTTATATTCAAATAGTGCAAACTGAAAATTTTGCAGTGATATCATTAACATTTTATCAACTTCTAATTTCGTTAAATATCTACTTACATTATTACTCCAACTTTCTAATTCTTTAATATTTTTCTCATAATTCATTAAATGAATCGATGAACTATTAATATTTTCAGCAACTAATGCAGTTTGCTTTTGCAATAATTTTAAAAGATAATTTTCTTCTTTATGCATTAAATCTATTTCTTTATTATAATATTCAGCATCGGCACTATCCATTGTACCAAACAAATATTTAGAACCTTTTCCTACTAAATTTAACAAACCTCTTTTTCTTCTATTTTTTCTAATTGGTACGTCAACGATTGAGTTTAATTCTCTACTTATAGTTTCAATTAGACCCTGTAAATTACATTTTGTATTTGGCTTATTACATATATTCTTCATTTTTCCAAGCTGTGATTTCAAGTTTTGACCTTGGTTGTAGATTTTGTTGAGATCAGTTGTATGAATTACTTTCCACTGCTCAGAGTAAAGATGTACTTCTCCCGAAAAGGTCGTTGCGACATCTGGTATTTCATTTATTATCTTATAAATTTCATTATTGTTGTCAAAAGCTTTTGTTTTATATATACAAATTACCAAAAGTAGAATCTGAAACAAAAAATTGATTAGACTATTTCGCCATAAAAATGTTTAATTTGATTAAAATGTCTCATTATTTCTTTATTCTTCATCATAAAATATGCAGTATGTCCCTGTATTCTTCGTATAACATAGGGTTTTTCCGACCATTGATTATTTAAAATAATTAATACTAAATCTCCAACCTCATATGTCTTGCTTCCTGTTTGTCTTCTTTCCATAATCTTCTTATTTCTCTCCTTTGATTCCCTGTTGTTTTCATCTGCTTTTCTTCTTACTGCTGTCATTCGCCTCATTCTTTCTTCCTGTCGTTCCTCATAAGTTTCGTAATTCTTCTCCTCGAGTCCATATAATAATCTGGAAGGACTATAGCCAGTGCTGGAATGTATTATTGAATTATAATGATTAGCCGCCTTCAGTATTTTCAAATTCAAAGCTGGACTAGCTTTATCATCTTCTGTCTTTTCTATCTTTTTAATTGTTCTCACAAGTCTTTCGCATGCACCGTTGGATTCTGGATGATATGATGAAATTTTAATTTTGTAGATTCCATATTTTTCTACAATTTTTGTTAACAATTCTGATTTAAATATAGACTCATTATCGGTTATTAAATTCTGCGGAATTCTCTGCTGAAGAATGAATTCTTCGAATACTTTGTAAGGATTTTTTCCTCTTGTTTCTTTTAACCATGCATATCTAGAAAATACGTCTTCCAAAAGTAAGTAATTTCTTTGTTCAAGCATTAAATAATCTATCGCTATTGTCTCAAATGGTTGAGTTGGCGGTTCTATATTCATGCCTGGAGTATTATATTTTCTAGAGTTATCTTTCAGCCTGTTACATACCTGACATATCTTAATATATTGTTCCACATCACTAGGTAAGTTCTCCCACACGTACTGTTGGCGGAGTTGCATAACAATCTTCTTTGAAGCTTGATGTCCATGCTCGTGAGCCCTTGCTATTAAGTTCTTTCTTGTATTTAAATCTTCTATATAAATTGGATATTTTTGTCGTACATACAAAGTTCTTTCTGTCATCTTTGTATAAATATATGTACCAAGTAATAAATTTTCATGCTGATTATCTTGAACGTGGGTAAATTCAATGGTGGTTTCATCATCTTCTATATCATCCAATAATGAGAACAGACTGATGATGTCACCTGGTTCACAATATGGTGCACCATTAATTCTTTTATCACCTCTTAATTTGTATTTTTCTATTTCTCTAGACTTTTCTTTTAGTCCAGCCTTCTTCCTTACCTCAAAGTGTATTTCAAAATTCTTCATGTTGGAGGCATTTATAGTCATGGTGTTTTTACCTGCCTTTATGATTCTTTCAAAATCTCGCTTTGTCTTGTAGAAGAGTGTAAATTTATTAATATTTACCCATCGATCAATCTGCTCACCACTGGTTTTCTCGGTTACCAACCTTATTTTACTCAATCCCACATTTTCAAATTCATCACAAATTGTCACTTCTGGTTGTAATTTGGACTCATCTGTCGTTTCCTTCTCACAAGGTAAATTTTCTTCAGCTGCCTCTGTATCCACTGTCTCATCTATCCAGCTTGGGTATTCTGATTCATCTGCTTCCATCTCGTTCATATAATCCAACAGTTCTTCGATTGGAGTATCATCCTCGTCTTCTGCAACGAATGCCCGAGAAAAGGCATCAGCGTTTTGATTTTTCTTACCTTTTTTATATTTTATCTCTGGGTGATAATCAGTTAATTTTTCTATAAATTTGAAACATCTTGAAGTTATGTCTGGGGATTGACTTTTTATTATTCCTTCCAACGGTTTATGATCTGTGTAAACTGTATATTTCCTTCCCCATAAGAAGGGTCTAAAAACTTTCGATCCCCATACTATTGCCAAAAATTCTTTCTCCGTAGTTGAATATCTTCTTTCAGCTGCATTCAGTATCCTTGAAGCAAAAGCACACGGGTGTTCATCTCCTTTATCGTCAAGTTGCGATAATATACAACCAATACCTTCATTAGAGGCATCTGTATTTAAAATAAAGGGTTTTTTTATATCAGGATATTTCAATACTGGATCACTTGTTATTATTTCCTTCAGTTTCTTTATACATTTCAATTCTTTATCTGTGATTTCATACTTCTCATTTTTTCTTCTCATTTTATGAAGAGGGGCTGTTATTTCGCCACATTTTGGGATAAATTTTCTATAGTAGTTTACCAATGCCAAAAATCTTTCCATCTCTTTCACGTCCTTGGGAACTGGAAAATTTTTCATCTTCTCAACGTGCTTCTCTTGAGGTTTTACACCTTCTGGTGTAATGAGATGCCCTAAATAGTCAAGTTCCGGCTTTATATATTCACACTTATCTGGCTGTAGAGATAATTTAGTTTCTCTCAGTCTTTGAAATATTATTTCCAAATTTCTCAAATGTTCTTCGTACGTAGAAGAGAATACTATGATGTCATCTAGGTATACGAAGCATATCTTTCCTATCAAGCCTCTCAATTTAAAATTCACCATCCGTTGAAAGGTTGCTGGTGCATTCTTCAGTCCAAAAGGCATTCTCAACCACTCCCAGTGTCCTTTGTGTGTACTGAAAGCCGTCTTTGGGATGTCTCTTGGTTTCATTGCCACCTGATGAAATCCATTAGCGCAGTCAAATGCACTCATATATTTTGCCTTTCCCAATAAGCAAAGTATTTCCTCGATACAAGGAATAGGATAATTGTCTTGCTCGGTTTCAAAATTAACCTTCCTGAAGTCAAAAACCGGCCTCCATTTTACTTCTCCAGAAGCATCCATCTTCTTTGGTACCAACAGCACATTTGCTGAGTAAGGTGACGAACTTGGCCGTATTAAACCTTTGCTCTCGAGTTCTCTAATATGAGCATCAATTTTTTCTTGTATATGAATAGGTTGCCTATAAATTTTTGAAGATATTGGCTTACCTGTTTTTAGTAGAATTTCATGTTCTACATCACTTACTACAGGCATTGGGTCACCTGGCAAATTGAATATATCATTATATTTCTTTATAATTTCCCACAAATCATTCTGTTCATCTTCAGATAAGTGAGATAATCTTGTTTTATTTTTCAACAGTTCAATTCTTTCATCTTCAGACTTTTTCATTGTAAAAATTTTTGTTTCATTCTTACTTTCATACAAATTTCTCAACATCTGTTTTCTTTTTTCTTGAGATATATTATTGTCTAGAATTTCTGACACGAGGGACTCTTGCTTTCTTTCCTTTCTTCGAGTTTGCATACATGGTGCCCCTAACTCACCATTCTCGTAATATTCATGACAAATGTCTGACTTGTAAACACGGATTTTCTTATAAGAGTCGTTCATTAAATACAAAGTAGCCTCGACTCCTGTGTATAAAGCAGGGACACAGTTAGAGCCGAAAAACACATGAGTACCTGGTTTTGTATGTACTTTCAAATGTTTAACAGAATTTGCTTCTACTTCTGTAAGCAATTCTGTATTTAATTTAAAATCGTGTTTTTTCTTACTTATATCAGACAGAGTAATTATTTTATTTTTACAATCAATAAGGGCTCCATAATTTTCGAGCCAGTCCTTACCTAAAATTCCTTTATGTGTATTTAAAGGAAACTCATTCATGGCTACATGAAAAATATGCGACCTACCTAAAGTTTTTAATGTACATTCACCTATCATTTCGTGAGGGCCATCTACAATCTGGAATCTCCTTCTATCTCCTGGTGGTATTTTCTTTGGGTTGCAGTCTTCTAATTTTAATATTGAATTTTTTACAATTGATTCTGGCGCTCCTGTGTCGACCAGAAATTTGTTAACTCCTGTTGTTCCTTGGAGTTGGATGTAGAGGTCATAATATTTTCCTCCAGATCCGATGTAGTATCTTGCTGGTTCTCGTCGGTCATCAGAAATTTTCGTGGGGGCCCTTTGTCGATCTGTGGAATTCTTTGAAAATTTCGAAGCTGTGGATTTTTTCTCCAACATTCATTTTCAGTGTGATTCAATTTATTGCAAAATTTACACCTTTTTAATTCGTTTCTACTATTACTTACATAATTATTTTTAATTTCATTTTTATCATCTTGCTTATTGTTATCGTCTCTGGGTTTACTCTTTGTATTATTTAATGGCTCACCTCTTCTTTGTGTTCGGCTTCGGATTACTTCGTCGTCGCGTAGTCTTTTATCAATAGCCCGTGCCTCCTGCATGGCGTGACGCAGAGAGTCAATTTTTATATTTAAAAGCCTTACCTCTAGCTCTGGTTTCAGTGATTGAATAAAACGTCGGACATGGGAGTCCTCTTCGATGTACCGAATTCCAGCTCGATATTCAATCTTTATTTGTTCGATCGATTTTTGCACACGTCGATGTAGTTCTTCATATCTTTTTACATAATTATCTATAGATTCGTTCTGGCCCTGTCTAGTATTATTACGAATTTCCGATATTTGCTCATATGTCAAATCGGCCTGCCCAAAACTAGCTCGCAACGCGTTAGCTAAATCTGAATAGCCAGCACCTTGTGTACTTTCCCCTATTCTTGCAGCCTCTCCTATTAATCTTGAAGCTATTACTTTTCTCAACAGGGCCTTTCTTTCGGCTTCATTTTCTAGCTGGTCCCGTGCATTTCTTAATTGATCGAGAAAATACTCAACGTTCGAACTACCATCGAAAATTCTAATTTCATTCAATAATTCTCTAACTAACCGATGAGAATCTGTGGAAATCGTCGTTGGTGGTGGCGGCGCCGTTGGCTCAATTTTTTCTCCCTTTAAAGAATTTATTTCAGCCTGTAAAGATGATACCGCCTGCTGCATTACTCTTAATTGTTCTAAAAGTATCTCTTCCGTCTGAGTTTGTGGTACGATTGTTTGCTGCTCGCGACTCATTTTTTTATCTCTAATTATTTCTATCAAAGGTTTATGTATACCGTCTACCTCGTAAAATCTATCAATCTCTTCGTCGGATTGTAAATTTGAATTAGAATCTGTGTCTGAGCCTGTGCTTTTATTCATAAGGTAAGTGTATAGTTTTAACTAACCTTAATCAGCATTTTTCGTTGAACTGCTTGGAATTGTCCTATCCGGAGTACGTTGTCCTTTAACTTAAGGAGGCGATTTATCACCGAACAGTGTTCACAGTCCTTATTCGCAAATTTGATGCACTAAACATCAAACACAACCGATTTTCACTTTTCGGCCACGCACGTTGGGCGCCAATATGTAATACCTAACTTTATGGTATTTATGTTTTTAAAAAGAAATGTTTATATTTCACTTTTATTATCTTTATTTATTAGTTTCTTTTATTTTACATAAATTGTACGCAGTGTTTGCGAGCAGAAGTGTGACGGCAGACTGTCGCCTGCGAGCAATTACACTCGTTTATATTACTTACTGTCCCATTGTTTAATAATAATCAATAATTCAATATAGATATACAAACGATTAATTTGAGTTATGTTACACTGATCACGAAAATCTAAGTAAAAAAGCATAAAAATGAAGCGTTTAAAAGTTAACAACAATTAAACTTTTCAGCTATGGGCCTACGGGGCGGCTATACTGATCAGCTGTCAGCTGCGACTGCTGTGCATGCGCCATGCTGTACAATAACGCGAACTCCGCAGTGGCAAAGTATAATTGTTGTTAACTTTTAAACGCTTCTTTTTTATGCTTTTTAACTTAGATTTTCGTGATCAGCACATCAATATTAGTTAAAAAAACCTTTATTTATCCGTGGTGGAAAAAATCTCACGAAAACCTTACCAGCGACCAGACTAGATAATGCATCTCCACCAGGACGATTTAGAGACACCGAGAGTGGGCGTAGCGAAGCAGAGCCCGACGTTCTTCAAAAAGCCCTCTACACTGGGAAAAAGCTGGGCGTCAGCCATCCCAAAAATAAGAAGGTTGCTTCCCGATCGCCATGGGTAATATTCTGTTCACATACGGAAGAAGTGAAGTGAAAACAAGTTGCTGGCGTAAGGAGCGCTGCAGCGGCGCTACTCCACCATTTCAGAAAAAGATTTCCTGTGATGGGCAATATATTGCCCACGCTGCAAGCGTGAAATATTTCCCCCATATTGCATATATAATACTTCCATACGAATGGGGGCGCTATTGTCCAACTTTTTCCCAGTGTAAAACTTCCATGGAATTTTTTTTTTTGCAAAAAATAAGTGTAAAAGGGGAAAAGAGTTAACCATTAAATTAAAAATATAGTTTTAATTTTGTAAGAAATATCCTTTAAGATGGATTATGAACTAAATGCAACTTTAAAAAAAATAATCTTGCATATAAAAATCGCAGTCGAAGACGTGATTATCTGCTATTTAGGTAAAATTTGTCTTATAAAACACTAGGTATTTTTTGTATGAAATGACTGCAATGGCTTTGTTACGTCATGTGCGTAACACTTTGCTTTCGTTAAATTTTTCAAACAAAGCTTACAAAATCAGAAATCAGCAACTACGTCTTTCAAAATCAAAACTTATAAAATCAAAATCATCAACTTTGGCTTTTTCTGTCCAGTTAAAAAGGCCAGAAAGAGGTCAAAGGAGCATTACATTCTGTGAAAGCAAACCAGCAAACTGTAAAGTGCTCCGGAGAGACGTCTCTGTAACAAAGGTCAAATAAATTGAGTACACTGACCACATCGGATTATGTCAAAAATTTATTAACATGCCATATAACATTCCATATACATTAAAAAAAATTTTAATTGAAACTCGACTGCTCTCGAGCACAGAAATAAATCTGGAGAAAATATTTTTATTTCAAAATGAATCAGTTAATTTTCAAAAATAAATAAAAATTATACATGAACCTAAATAAATTAATTAACGATAATAAATGAAAAATAAAATAACGAATAGACTATAATAGGCTAGAGAATAAGTAAATTGTAAATTCACTGATTAACCCATTAGGTCCCAAGAGTTATGAATTTTTTTTTTGTACTTTGAGCTTATAAATCAAAGCGAAAAAGTTGAAAAATAATTTAAAAAATACCCTACCCCCCTATTTTCGGATATGCCCTACACGATGGCATTGTTTAAAATACTCAAAAATAACATTTTAATTTGTTAATAAACAAATTTCAAAAAAAAATGAAAATTTTTACGTCATTTTTTTTTTTTCAAGCTGGTGAACAATGCCAAAAAAATTATTTTTGCCCTCAAAAAGTTGACCACGGGTGTTCACATTAGTTGAACTTTACGTGCATATTTGATTTTTTTGGTTTCGATTTTTTAAACGAAATGGCGGACTAAAAACTTCAACGCCAATAATTGTACGGCAGCGCATGGTTGAATAAATACCGAAAAATTTCTTTTTATAAAAAATGACTGTGGCTCCTTAGATTTTTGTGGTCGCTGATTATGAATCTGAGATCAGAATATCAAAATTGTAAGAATTGGACCCAATACCATAGGACCCAATACTCAAAGTTAAGATTTGATAAAAACAAAAAATATCATCATATTTTACGTAGAATTTCAAGATCAAAGTATACTTGGTCGTTTTTCGAAGAAAATCGTCATTTTCGAGTAAAAAATCAAAAAAAGTTCAAAGTATTGGATTTTCTTCCAGAGATCCACAACAGCTCGTCCCCGTGTGCCTGTAACGAATTGAACACAACTTTTGAGATGGCAAAAATATATTTACGAGGTTTTTGGGTTGCTGATAGTGTATCTGAGGTAAAAACAAGAAAATCCCAAATATAGGGCCCAATACCGTAAGACCCAATAGTAAAAATTGAGATATCATAAAAATAAAAAATGCCATCTTATTCTGCGCGAAATTTCAAGATCAAAGTATACTTGGTCGTTTTTCGAAGAAAATCGTCATTTTCGAGTAAAAAATCAAAAAAAGTTCAAAGTATTGGATTTTCTTCCAGGGATCCACAACAGCTCGTCCCCGTGTGCCTGTAATGAATTGAACACAACTTTTGAGATGGCAAAAATATATTTACGAGGTTTTTGGGTTGCTGATAGTGTATCTGAGGTAAAAACATGAAAATCCTAAATATAGAGCCCAATACCGTAGGACCCAATAGTAAAAATTGAGATATCATAAAAATAAAAAATGAGATAAAAAATCTGTGCAGAGATCCTGCATTCTAATCATTTCACGTGAGTTACGTCGTATAAAAAGATCGACGAAATAAAAAACAAAAAGTAAAAAATTTTTTTTAAAACCACGTGGTGCTGCATGTTCTTGAGTCCCTTTATTTCGAATTTTCATGTTATTACCTCAGATACCCTATTAGCTACCCAAAATATATTTTTGCCATCTCAAAAGTTGTGTTCAATTCGTTACAGGCACACGGGGACGAACTGTTGTGGATCTCTGGAAGAAAATCCAATACTTTGAGCTTTTTTTGATTTTTTACTCGAAAATGACGATTTTCTTCGAAAAACGACCAAGTATACTTTGATCTTGAAATTTTGCGCAGAATAAGATGGCATTTTTTATTTTTATGATATCTCAATTTTTACTATTGGGTCCTACGGTATTGGGCCCTATATTTGGGATTTTCATGTTTTTACCTCAGATACACTATTAGCAACCTAAAAACCTCGTAAATATATTTTTGCCATCTCAAAAGTTGTGTTCAATTCGTTACAGGCACACGGGGACGAGCTGTTGTGGATCTCTGGAAGTAAATCCAATACTTTGAACTTTTTTTGATTTTTTACTCGAAAATGACGATTTTTTTCGAAAAACGACCAAGTATACTTTGATCTTGAAATTCTACGTAAAATATGATGATATTTTTTGTTTTTATCAAATCTTAACTTTGAGTATTGGGTCCTATGGTATTGGGCCCAATTCTTACAATTTTGATATTCTGATCTCAGATTCATAATCAGCGACCACAAAAATCTTAGGAGCCACAGTCATTTTTTATAAAAAGAAATTTTCGGTATTTATTCAACCATGCGCTGCCGTACAATTATTGGCGTTGAAGTTTTTAGTCCGCCATTTTGTTTAAAAAAATCGAAACCAAAAAAATCAAATATGCACGTAAAGTTCAACTAATGTGAACACCCGTGGTCAACTTTTTGAGGGCAAAAATAATTTTTTTGGCATTGTTCACCAGCTTGAAAAAAAAAATGACGTAAAAATTTTCATTTTTTTTTGAAATTTGTTTATTAACAAATTAAAATGTTATTTTTGAGTATTTTAAACAATGCCATCGTGTAGGGCATATCCGAAAATAGGGGGGTAGGGTATTTTTTAAATTATTTTTTAACTTTTTCGCTTTGATTTATAAGCTCAGAGTACAAAAAAAAATTCATAACTCTTGGGACCTAATGGGTTAAAAAAGAATAATATTAATATTATAAGCCAAATAGCATAAAAAAATCGCAAAACACACTTCATTAAAAAATTTTACCATGTATTCACACGTATCAATAACACTATTATTCATAATATGTAAATCAATGCCACAGGCATCAATAATTGGATTCGATTGTGGATCAACCACGCTAAATGTTACAACATTTTCTATACTAAATTCTGGAGAATGCGAGTTTCACGAAAATCAGTGCTCCGAATTGACCAGTCTATTAATTTATCTATTTATTTGCCGAATAAATCTGGTAGGGGAGGGTTGTTCAATAAATTGGAGAAAGACACAATTTAATAAAAACAGTGATAATTGAATTTTAATTTTAACACAGCACTTAATTTTACATGCGAGAAAATTCAAATAATTATAAAATTACACTTGGTGAGTTTCATATAGTTTAATAAAAATATTTCAAATAAAATATTTTAAATAGAGAAAAATAAAAGGTGAAAATATCATATGTTTGAACTGAGAATTTTACAAAATTAATTTCCGTGTAAAGAAAATCAATTAATTTGATAATTAACAATCTAGCCAAAACTCCTTACAGATTTGGTTATATTAATTCAAAACGTAAACACGAGTTAGCTAGAATATAATTTAGACAAACAACAACAGAGAATGGCCTTGAAAAGAGAGAGAGAGAGAGAGTGATGGCCAAGAGAAGACAAAGAAAAGAAAATGGCCGCGTGCATGAAGGCACTTTAAAAAAAAGGGGGAGAAAGAGGAATGCACAGTAAATTCAATTACTGTGCCCGAACTAAGATGAGAGGCTCAAGTAAATTATTGTTACTTGAGCCGCAAGAATACCTTGAGATGTCCTATGGGGGTGTCCTGCAAAATGAGCTCTCCAATCCGCCAAAATGAACTCGCTGTTGAGTCACGCCGGCCGGGATGATGAAGTGGCTGCAATATTATTGATTGCGGTCTCTAAGATGAAAAGGATTACAGCACTCCTCACCAGGAACACTTTCCACTAAAATAACCCAAAATGAGCTCACAGGATCACACACAAGAAAAAAAAACTTAAGGTGAAACGAAAAATTCTCTGCTGCTTGCTACGAGAGCTCCAAAACGAGAAGTGAACAAAGAGCAGCTGGCCCGGCGGTGTCAACGACAGCAGCAGCGCCAGCCGTCCCAAGCTGCGCAGACAGCGGAGCGAGAACACCAGCACCATGTAGTTCTGCGTGGTCCAAGAGATGGCACCACGCAGTCTACAAACTATTGATTTTTTGCTTGACGATGTGTACGGAGTGAAATTATTCTTCGCTCCGCAACAATCAGTTAACTCTTCGAATATTACAATTAAACTAATACAAATAGCAGAAGTAAGAAAAATCGACGTTATATAATGCAAAATAGAAATCCACCGCACAGTTAATGGCTGTGGAATGTTTGGTCACCTGTTACCAGAAAAAAATTCAGAACAGAAATATCTTTTTGACATCAGCCACGAATCCTGCAAACAAATACACGAAATCGGAATCTTCACACTACAACACACACACAATCGCAAATTTAAAAGTCAATACGTCCACTACAACAGCAATAGACTTTGCAGGTAGTGCACAAGGAAAATTTTGTTCCGGAGCAACGTACGCTGATAGCCTCGGATCAAGGTATTCGTAAATGGTACTATAAAAATAACACTTTTACAACAAAAAGCTCAAATATGCCTCAGTAATGATAAAATACACCTAAGCTCCGGTACTAGCTGTAAGTTTTCAGAGAAAAATTATCTAGATATAGAAAATCGTCACACATTTTCGGAACTTTTACCTGACAACGAGTGTTTTAAAAAATCTTATGCTATTTTATACAAAGGTTTAGCAACAAAATTGACTAGTAATATAAATCACGAAATTCTATACACATTAAACACCGATGAGATAACTTTTGCACTGTCAGCGAAAGGTGAAATTTCCTAATGTAACCGAATATTTATTCAAACAGAACATCTAAAACTTAATTTTTGAAAATATGAACACTATGAGTTCTGTGGCGATCGAGTGATAGAATTTTCCATTCAAGCTCTATTTTGACGCAGGTACGTTTCCTGCAGAGCTGATCGAAGGCTCCAACACCCGATGCCTTAATTATACCTGAAATACTTCAGTGTGATGACTTACTAAATACTTCAGGGCACTTTTGACCTGCGGTAATGAGCCGGCAGGCCAAGAAAACAGTCAGTCTAGTTTTGCTCTGCGAGCTGTTCGCATCGAGCTTGTTCAAATAAATTTTCTAGTCTAAAAATATTAAACTTCGAGTTATCATTTCACAAAAACCCGGCGCACCTAACCCCACAAATTGCATATATTTGTGCGATTTGTTGGTGAAAAATGGTGAACGAAGACGGAATTGTCAGTGTCAACGAATCCGACTCTGGGACGACCCAAGTCACGGATGACGCAATCAAGGCTGCCGCAGCAGCTTTGGCTGCTGCAGCCGAAGGGAGTGTAAATGGCATCGGAATGAGCGCACCACCCTTTTGGCCTGAAAATCCGAGGGGGTGGTTCAGGAGGCTTGAAGCGAATTTCAAGTCGTCGCATGTTACTTCGGAAGCTTCGAAGTTCACGTACCTTGTTGGCGCATTCGACCAGAAGTACTCGAGCATGATGGACGAGGTGCTCGACGACCCGGTGTATGACGGCAAATATACCGAGGTGAAAAATAAAATAATTGAGAGGACATCGGATTCGACTGAGACACGGTTAGGCAAACTGCTCGAACCCGTGCAACTGGGCGACTACACTATTGTGCAGATGCTGCGCAAGATGAAAACGTTGGCCAAAGATCTGCCCATAACGGACGATTTACTCCGGAATTTCTGGCTGAAACGACTGCCAGAGGACACCCAACGGATCCTGGCAACAATAAAAGAGAAGTCGCTGGAGCAGCTTGCAGAAACAGCGGACTCGATCCATGTAATCGATGCAGCCCGCGGACCGAGGATAGCAGCAGTGGCGCACGAACCCACCAAAATAACTGCAGTAAGCAAAAGTGATGGCAGCGAGCTGCAGGTGGTATTAAAGAAGTTAGACGAGGTGACTTCGCGTCTCAGTCGTCTTTAGAAACAGCATAAGTACCGCGACCGTTCCCAATCGCGCGGCAGTTCGCGTGGGCGGAGTCCATTAGCTCTTCGAAAGCCAGATCTCTGCTGGTACCACGAAAATTATGCCGAAAAAGCTACCAAGTGTCGTGATCCGTGCAAGTTTAAAAAAAACTAGTTGGGGCGTCTTTAATTGCGGCAATTAAAAATGACCCCAGTGTTCGCCGTTTGTATGTGAAAGACAATTGCTCGAAAAAGACCTTTATGGTGGACACAGGTGCCGAGTTGTGTGTTTTTCCGCGAGTGTTGTTACGTGGCCAACGCGAAAAATCAAAGTGCACGTTATTCGCGTCGAACGGTTCGCCGATAAGTACGTACGGTAGTGAACTTATAATGCTCGATTTTGGCCTACGACGGCAGTTCACTAGGCGATTTATTATCGCAGACGTTGAACAACCGATTATTGGCTATGATTTTCTCGCTCACTACGGATTACTTGTTCATCCACGCAACAATCGACTGATCGACAACGCGACCGAACTATGTGCTGCAGGACATGCCGTTGGTGACGACTTCCCGACAGTACGCGCAATCCACGGCGACTCACCTTACCATTGACTGCTGGCTAAGTTCCCGGACATCGTTTGCCCTGTAGCTGAGATTGGCCACGATGTAAAACACAACGTAAGGCACTACATCGAAACTACACCCGGACCACCAGTGTTCAGCTGTCCTCGTCGCTTAACCGAAGATTGGCTGAAAATCGTAAAAGGCGAATTTAAAGAAATGGAGCGATTCGGAATAGTGCGACTCGTAAAAAACAGCCAGTGGACCTCCCCGATACACGTTGTCTTCAAGAAAGATAACGGGATACGCCCGGTCGGAGACTACAGGCACGTTAATAAACGCACTAAACCGAACCGATATCCAATGCACAAACTCAGCGGAAAACGTGTTTTCTCGAAGATCGATTCAGTCCGAGCTTATCATCAAATCCCCGTCGCCGAGGAGGATATTCACAAAACGACAGTGACTACGCCGTTCGGGCTCTTCGAGTTTTTGCGCACTCCGTTTGGCTTACGGGGCGCGGGTCAAACCTTTCAGGCATTCAGCGATGAAATAACTGAAGGTCTTGACTTTGTATTCCCTTATACGTATGATTATCTAGTCGCGAGTGAAAACGTGGAGCGACACTTGCAACATTTAAAGCTCCTGTTCGAAAGATTGAGCAAATACGGTGTGGTGATTAATCCCGCGAAGTGTGTGTTTGGTCAACTGGAAGTGGAGTACCTCGGCTACAAGGTCAATGCCGAGGGAATACGCCCACTCGAGGAGCGTGTAGAGGTGATCAAAAAGATCCCCCTTCCGGCGACCGTGAAAGACTTGCGCAGTTTCAACGGTGCGATAAATTTTTATCGCAGATTCATCCCTCGTGCCGCTCATCTCCAACAACCGCTCAACGATCTTTTGAAAAAGAAGGACAGCACGCCTATCGAGTGGACTGACGAAGACAAAAATGCATTCGAGGAAATAAAGAACGCACTCTCGAGCGCCACGCTGCTGGTTCACCCTGTCCCGGGCGCGTTACTTTCAATCACCGTCGATGCTTCGGATTTCGCTGTTGGTGGAACGTTGCAAAAGTTTGTCAACAAAATTTGGCAACCATTGGCATTCTTCAACAAGGTGCTAAATCCAGCACAGCGTAAGTACAGTGCATACGATCGCGAATTGTACGGTGCATACGCAGCAGTAAAAAAGTTCAGGTGGGCCGTCGAAGGCAGATATTTTATTATCTTCACCGATCATGCCGCTTTAACTTACGCATTCGAGCAAGGCCTGGACAAAAGCACACCACGAGCAACCCGACACCTGGATTATATCGGACAATTTACGACCGATGCAGGCAAAGACAATGTCGTCGTCGACCTCCTGTCGAGAATCGGTGATGTAAGTTTAGCAGTAGACACCGAAGAAATTGCAGCTGCACAGTCTAATGATGAAGAATTAGTGCAGATGCTGAATAACAACGACCACTTCCTATAATTGAAGATGGTTCGATTGCCCGAGACGCAATTAGGCATCTATTGTAATGTTTCGACGAAAAACGTCCGACCTTTTGTGCCAAAATCTCTTCGACGAAGAGTATTCAAGAATCTTCATAATTTATCTCATCCAGGTGTACGAGCTACTCAGAAACTCATTACGCAAAGGTTCATGTGGCCGTCCATTGTAAAAGATTGTAAATCTTGAGCCAGAACTTGTTTACCGTGTCAGCGAGCAAAGTTCAAGGCACGTACACTCTCCTCTTGGTGAATTTGAAGGTGTCAGCGAAAGATTTCTTCACGTTCACTGCGACTTGGTCGGACCGCTGGAACCGTCACGAGATTTCCGGTACATCCTGACCTGCATCGACCGATACACAAGATGGATTGAAGCCACACTACTGGTAGACATGACTACTGAGACTGTGGCGAGAGCACTCTTGGACTGGATCTCGCGATTGGGTGTTCCACTCAAGGTCACGACGGACCAAGGACGCCAGTTCGAATCGGACCTGTTCAACGAGCTCAGAAAACTTCTTGGCATCACTCATCTCCGTACAACATCTTTTCACGCTCAAGCAAATGGTATGGTTGAGCGAGTTCATCGGCAATTAAAAGCATCAATAAAATGCTACGAGACAGTATCTCGGAGCGACATACTTCTTATCGTACTGTTGGGCATGCGAACTGCTTTTAAAGAAGATCTGAAGTCAAAACCTGCTGAACTCAGTTAAAATGTTTAAACTTTCAGTAAGATACTTTATATTTTTACTTCAAAAGTTCAAATTTTAAGATTAAATGTTTGAACTTTCGTTATGACACTTCATACTTTTATTTGAAAAATTCAAACTTACTTTTTAGAGATCCGTTTTTCTTAAAACACATTTATTAGTCAACAGGACTTGTTATGTTGTATCCAAGACATTTTAAAAAATTTCGTTTTGTCGTTTTAGTGGTTTGAAATGCTTGGACTTGGAAACCAATAGTTTATTTTTTATGATAGTTGAATCATTGTTCTGTCGCTTTACTTCTTTTAGACTTAGTTGTTTGTATGGTTTAAAGATTAAACCTTGACCTTGTATCTCAGGTTTTTTACCTTGGGCAATAGTTTCTATCGCATCATTACTTCTTTTGATTTCAGCAATTTTTTCTCGATCAATTTTTGTATCGTTAATAGCCTTGTAAACTCCAGAAGCACCACTTACCAATGCACTTGCTGATTTCAACCCAACTAACAAAGGTGTAAGTGGTAAAGCTCCACCAGTTTTCAAAGGTTTTTCAATAACACTTGATTTAATACCCATTCCTAGTTTCGATTTCAGGTTCGTTGAAGTAATTTTTTCAATAGAACTTGAGTGTTTTGGAAGTGTCCGAGCGTTATCAACATGGCTTTTTCTGGTGGAATGTAAGCTCCCGTACACGAGTCTTTCAGCTGGTTTCATAACTGTTTCAAAGTAATTGTTGCCCGACAAGTTTAGTTCGAAGGGGAGTTTGTTGATGATAGTATCCATCAATCTGCAACTCACCATCTTCTTTTTATTGTAAATGATCATTTCTCTATAAAGGTTAATTTATAACTGAAATCAGTAGTAATAAATTTGCTGTATTTATAGTAAAACTAGTAATTTGAAGCTTAACTACAAAAATTAAATGTTAGATACAGTTAATATCATATCATCATCATAGACTACCGGAAAAAATTTAAATACATCTATTTTAGTATTAAATGATGCGAGTTTTTCAAGGATCATTATAATACCAGAGAAAGAAATGAAGTTAGGAACGAGTGGACTCTTAACCTTTAGTTCCAAATATAATAGAGAATGAATGAAGTAAGGTACGAGTGGATTCTACACATTTTGCTATAAATATGACTACGAAAGAAAAAGTGTTCACTCTTAATTTAGACATCGAAGAGCCAATATGGATAATTTTATCTGCCAGAAAAAAATCCTTGAAGAGTTAGTTAAAGCTCAAAAAGCAGCAAAACGCAAGTATAATATTATGCGTTCTCGAAGAGATGATACTGAGCGAATTTTACATCAAACATTTAAGCCCATTGTCAATCCTATTCAAAAGTTAGTCGATTTAAGTGCTTACAAACGAAGAAAATTTAATTATATAGATGAGCAATATAACAATCAAAATTTTAATGAAGAAAATAGTCATTTGAAAAAACAATTAAAATCAAAAGGAGTGCGCCCACTTAAAACTGCTAACGATCTTGAAGTATCATTTTCTGAAACGTTGATAGATAATAATGAAAGACCATTAATGACTGTCAAAGAATTATCTGACTCAGAAGATAGTTCCAGAGAATTAATCCAAGATGAAACTATCGCAGAACCAGAAGAAACTTTTGAAAATAACAGTAGTGAGAATGAAATCACTGATGATACTCCAAGGAAAAAGTTTTTTCTTGGTGAAAGCGATAATTCAGTTACAAGCACTGGTTATGAAACTGCAGCTGAAGAAGAAGAAGATGATGAAGATAAAGATGTGTATCAGTTATTCAATACAATACAAAATCAAGGAAGCTTAGATAAAATTTATGGTGTTAAAATGGACAAAAGAAAACTCTTACTTGGAAAAACTCCAATAAGTTTTTTAAATAGTCTTATAAAAGTAAACGATCAAACTTACCAAAATACTCCTGGGTTGCTTGAATTATTGTTTGAAATAGATCCAGTTCATCATAATAAAAATGATAAAGAAAATTATAGGCACATCATGGAAACTACTCATGCTCATAAAGTTCGTTGTCAACCTAATGAAAAAATATGAACATCGAAAAGTAAAAAATTTACCAAAATTATCGCTCCCATGTTTTTAAATGCAGAAGAAAAGACTGGAGAAGGATTGTTGAATGGTAAAGATGATCTATCATGGGTCGATCCAAATGAACTTGTTACAAATGAAGAAGGAGTGTTATATAGTGAGGATGATCTATCCTGGGATGATCCCAATGAACTTGTTGAATGTCTTAAATTACTGGTCTCTAAAAAACTTACTGGAAGTATGTCTCACGATTTCGAAATTTATAACATCATCGAAGAGCTAGCGGAGAGTGGTTACATATATTAGATATAATCAAAACTTAGAATATACTTTTCGAACTTTCACTTAGAAGTCTTAAAGTAAAAATTTTTACATTAAGGTTTTAAAACTTAATTCGTTTATCTTCAATTATCTTTTTAAGTACCGTATACTTAAATCAGCACCACAATTTAGCAACTTTTTACTATTTATAAAATTTAATTTTTGATAATAATTATTGAATATTCAACAATATAAAAATCAAACAATAAAATAAAAATATTATTCAATAGCAAAATTAATTGAAAACAAAAATGAATATTTAAGTAAATTTCAAAAAATGATCACAGTCGGTAAAGCAGCGAGAAACTAATAAGGCTAAGACGGTCTAACCGACAGATTCTGACAGCAGACCACCCCAAGAGCTTTTGACCACTACCGCTTACTGTTACTAAAAAATGAAATAAAAATAACAAATTAAATTAAGTAATAATTACTTTTTAGAAGTCTTTGAATAGTGGTATTTTTATTTTTTTTTCCTGATAGATGGAAATTATCGTTTGTGACTCCTGTATTCATGAAAGGGGTAGGAGGTATAAGAAAAAGGGCTCTCTAAAAAGTAAGTTTGAATTTATCAAGTAAAAGTATAAGGAGTCATCTTGAAAGTTTAAACATTTAGAGTAAAAGTTTAAACTTTTAAAAGTAAAGTTTAAACTAATCGGTCTAAAGTTTGAATTTTTGAAGTAAAAGTAAAATAAAGTTTCATAACGAAAGTTCAAACATTTAATCTAATTTTAACTTTTGAAGTAAAAATATAAAGTATCTTACTGAAAGTTTAAACATTTTAACTAAAAGTATAGATTATTATATTGAAAGTTTGAACACTTAAACTTGTAGTTTAAACTTTTGTAGTAAAAGTATAGGGTTTTACATTAAAACAAAATTTGGGTAACAGTAAATCAAAGCCAGCGGTAGCTGGCTTGGGAGAGTTTTTCGCGCCAAAATAGTAGCCAGCTGCCGTGCTTTATTTACAGCTGCTGGAGCTACCTTAACCCTACTAACCATAATGAATTTATTATTTAAAAATTAAAACACGTTACCTGCGTCATTAAACCTCTAGAGTACGCCTATTTTTCATTACCGAAGAGATGAGGATTGTTTTCGCATCGTATATTTTTTTAATTTCCTTATTTATTAACCCGCGTTTTTGAATTCGGCCTTTTTTTCGGACTTTTCACAGTGTTCGAATTTCGAAAAACATTCAAACGCCGATCGACATTCGGCTTTTCACAGAATTTTCACCAAATGGCGCAGTGGCGATTTTTATTAAAAAAATAAATTTAAATTTGTTTCCTTAATTTCTTTTAAAAATAAACTTAAAAACATATTCGATTTGATTGAAAGATTTCTTTCTAATATTTTATGGATTGAAATAGATTTAATGATAAAAAAAAAGAAATATTCATTATATAACCTATCAATAGATTGATAAAACTTTAAAAGCTAAGTTGATCAATCGTTTAAAAAATTTTTTTACCGTTAGCTGGCTTGGCTTGACCCGGCTTGACCTTAAATTGAGCCTACTTCCCTATTTCATTAGAACCTATATTGATTTTTAGTACCTCATAAAAAAGCATAAAAAACAATGGTAAAATTTTGCAAATTTTTACACTAATTTTTAAATTTGAATTAGTTTGAAAGAAAATTGATATCAATATTTTATGCCAAAAAGTTAAATAAAAAATTTTTGTATCTTATTTTAAATTTTGATATTACTTCGATTAGTAAAATTGAAGGAGAGGCAAAAAATACGGATTAAATAAAATATTATACCAAACAAAAAATAGTGATATCCCCCAAAAAAACCTCAAAGAGGTAAACAAACTTAGGGAGAGTTTTAGCACCAAATCATTAATTAAAGGATTTTTAACAAAAATTCGTGACATCAAATTATAAGAATTTTTTGATTTTAAAAATACGACATTTATCTGTTAATTCAACTAAACTCTACAAAATTCTACATGAAGACACTTTTTTGACTTCTGTAAGCTTTGATAGAGTTTAGTTGAATTAACAGATAAATGTCGTATTTTTAAAATCAAAAAATTCTTATAGTTTGATGTAACGAATTTTTGTTAAAAATCCTTTAATTAATGATTTGGTGCTAAAACTCTCCCTAAGTTTGTTTACCCCTTTGAGGTTTTTTTGGGGTTTGTATTTACAACTAAATTTTAATAAATAAATGTTAAAGTTAAGGAGGCTTGGCAGCGTAGGGGTCGTACCTAGCGGGGGCCCTTGCGGGTGCATGAAATTGAAAATAAGAAAAAAAGTATTTTTTTTTTTTTTTTTTTTTTTTTATTAGTAAGTGATTATTTATTATTTTTAAACATATTAAAACAAAATTTAAGATAAAAATTTTTTAAAAACGTTGAAAAATTGCATGTTTTGAAGGTTATGTACCGCAATTTTCTATTTTTCTTGTTAATTAGTCCGGTGATCTCAAATTTTTATAATTTTAAAATAATCTTCAAATTTTCATCTTTAAAATGACACCTGACTCGTAGTAAACTTGTGGAATTTGATGATTTTCCAAATTTTTAAATGTTTTTTTCCATAAGAGCCCATGTTAAAAAAAAAATTCTAAACTGATTTTTTTCTCGAAAACGAGTCCGACAACCATTGTTGTGTTAAATGGGAAAGTTGTTTGTCTTACTTCAAGGAATCTACAGGAATTTTTTGGGTTCTTACTTTTGGATTTTGAAAAAACTGCCAAGCCTCCTTAATTATATTTAATTATCTTTTTATTTCACTCCTTTTATAAAAAATTGTTACATAGATTGAAATTATAAATCATTTTTATGAATCCAACTATTTTCTTTATTATCAAAACCTAACCACTTTACAAATAAATTATCTCCTCTTTTTTTATTACTTTTTCTACTAAATAAACATCAGCGTATTTAACTCTTAAGGGGAAGTCAGGCGAGTTTTTTTGATGAATAGATTTTAACTAAGAAAATATTTTTAAAAAAGGGCTCTGTAGCAGGGTAGAGAAATTAAAAAGCTGTAATTTAAAAAAAAAAATCATGAAAATTGATTAAAAATTCACTGAGTAAAACGCAGAACGGCAGTTGAAGATTTTTTTTCGTCAATCGCGGCAGCCATGTCGTCGTCTGCCGCTGTTGCTGTGCGTGGCTATGCGCATCTAACCTACAAGTTTGTAAAACTTTATGACTGCCTTACGGCTTACTCCTCAGCTACCTCTCCTCAATAAATCAAATTCGTAGTAAAAATTATCTTGCAAAATCAAATATATATGTGATGAAAAATCAAAATAATGATATAAGCTGAAACTCAAAAATACTTATTCATTACACTCAATACAAGGCTGAACATGTGTCAATTGAAAAAAAGAATCATACAGCAAAATCACTAATTTTATGAAAAAATTTTTTTCTTAAATAAAACTCTTCAGCTGCATTATAAACAATTCATGTTTCTTCAATTATTTCTTCAATATTTACTCTTGATTTGCTTCAGTACGTAAAAATTTCAATACTTTTCTTCATGTAAAGTAGGTCTCTTGAATTATAAAAATTTCAAATACAAGTAATATTTCAATAAAATAGTTGTTTTATCAATATCTGTATTAAAAAAAAAAAAAAAAAAAAAAAAAAAAAATCATAAAATTAAACAAATCTTGAAAGAGTTGTAATCAGGTTTATTTTTATAAGCTTCACTCACACAAAGTTTATTATTGCTACAAATTCTTTAAGATTTACTTGGCTGACAATAAAGCTGAACTATAATTGTTTTTGTGTAAAGTCAACCATGCCTGTGAACATTGACATTTGCTCTTGCTGGGACACCACTTACTTTAGCCTACTTGATAACTAAAAATTGGAACAGTAGCTGCAATCACTCATGCAATCAGAACTTTCTTGAACTAATGAGATTTTATCAAATGAATTGACTTGACGCTTTGGAACAGTTCAAATGTAAAGTAAGTTGTAGGTCTCCCAGCAAGAGCAAATGTCAATGCTCACAGGCATGGTTGCCTTGCACAAAAAAAATCATAGTACACCTTTATTGTCAGCCAAGAAAATCTTAAGATTTTATGACAATAATAAACTTTGTATGTAGCTCATAAAAATGAACCAGATTAAATTTTTTCAAGATCTGTTTAATTTTGTCTCTATAAGTCATATACAAGAATCAAAAGTTTAGAATCTTCAAAGCGAGTAAGACAAGTTTTCAATAGTTATAAGTCATTTTTAAAACCATAAAAGATTCTTGAAGATAAATCAACTAAAAAAAGTATAAAGCTAATATTTTTTCATCATTTGTAAAATTTAAATTTTCAAAAATGTATAAAAGCTATTGAAAACTTGTCTTGCTTTAAAAATTTTAAGGTCTTGAGTTTAACATACCCTCAGTGACTATGTTAATGACAAACTTTATCACCTCTAATGTAACGGCTTAGGGTCAACAAATTTCAAAAACTACCAAAAATTATTGACAACTTGTCCCTCTCGCTTTGAAGTCCTTGAATCTCATATAACCACAGAGACAAAATGAAACAAATTTAGAATAAAATGTGATTGGGTTTATTTCCCTAAGCTCTACTAACAGTTACAAAGTTTTTTACAACTTTTTTAAGATTTACTTGGCTGACTATCAATGCAATTACCTTAGGAGGCAAATGTAATATAATGACAACCAAACTATGCCCATGGTCATTGACATCTAAACTTTTCCAAAGTTTGAAGTCAATTCATTTGATAAAATTTCATTAGTTCAAGAGAGTTTTAACTGCAGCTACTTTTTCAATTTTTAGTTATCAAGTAGGATAAAGTAAGTCTTAGGTCTCCCAGCAAGAGCAAATGATGTTCACAGGCATGGTTCACTTTACACACAAAAAAATTATATTTTACCTTTTCTGTCAGCCGAGTAAATTTTAAAGATTTTATGGCAATAATAAACTTTGGGCGATTGGAGTTCTTAAAAATAAATTTAATTATAAACCTTTCAAGATCTGTTTAATTTAGTCTCTGTGCTAAGAGTCAAAAGATTAAAATCTTCAAGCGAGTAAGACAAGTTTTCAATAGTTGTAAGTATTGAAGTAAAACAAGTATTCAATAGTTATAAAATTTTAAAACTAAAAAAGAATTTTTGATAAATAAATCAATTGAAAAAGTAGAAAAAAAATATTTTTAAACTATTTATAAAATTTAGAATTTCTAAAATGACTAAAAATTGTTTAAAACTTGTTACTTGCTTTGAAGTTTCTAAGATCTTGACTCTAATATACCCTCAGAGGCTGTGTCAATAAAAAACTTTATCAGTGTTTATCACCTCAAGTATGTAATTGGCTGGCTTAGTTCATACATTTCAAACCTGACTAAGGATTATTGAAATCTTGTCCTACCAGCTTTGAAGATTCTAAGCTCTTGGCTCTCACTTTGCAACTGTTTGAAATTACTTATAAAAACATAAATACAACAAAAACGTGGGTTACAACAAATTTGTTACTTTTTGATTGCATGATTAGAAATTTGTTGGTTAGAATTACGTACGCGCGGTCTCACGCACAGCAACGCACTGTAGCAGCAGTGGCGTCTGCTGTCACGGCTGATGCGGCCGACGAAAAAAAATACCAAATTACCGTTCTGCGTTTTTCTCGGACAATTTTCAACGAATTTTGATGCAGTTTTTTTTAAAATGTAGCTTTTCAATGTCGCTACCCTGCTACAGAGCCCTTTTTTGAATTTACCCCCTCGATTTTTTTTTTTTAATTTTAACTAACTACCATTGGACCCTCGCCTGACTTCTCCTTAAGGAGGATCCAGCAATTTTATTAAAACTGCATGATTCGCCCGAAAAAAATCACGGAGATTCCTTGAACCCTGACAATAAATTATCTATAAATTAAAAGTGGGGTCACCGATGAAAATTTTAAGAAAAAAATTGTTGAAAAATTTTTCTCACAACACGGTTTCTTATGGGAAAAAACAGGAAAAAAATTCTCACGTTGTTTAAAACTGCACGATATGGATAATTTTGTGATCACTAGATGACAAAAATTTCAAGGGTCATTTAAAAATTTTAAAAATATAGAGTAGCCGGATTAATTCTTGAGAAAAATAATAAAATGTGCGAAAAAAATACTCATTTAGACGCGTATTCAGCCATGATCAAGGTTGTCGTCTGCCGCCACGGAGACGTTGCAACCTCGCAATTTCAGGCAAGCAGCTGCTTGTAAACACCTTTAGTGGAACAAAATTCGATAGCTATAATTTATAGATAATATTTGTGTATGAAGTTTAATTTTTTATCAATAATCCTAATAATTATAAGGTGTTTAATAAAATTCGTGTTAATAATTGAGTGATTTATATTGATGAAAAAAAAAAAAAAAATTTTATTGATTAATTGAAGCTAACCTAGTTTGAGAAAAAATGTTTTAATAAAACTTTGGAAGTGTAATTCTGTAAAATTCAATGTGTTAATATATTATTTTCATAACGTAAACAAATAAGTACTGGCACTTTCGACTTTTGATGACTGCGAATAGTCAACCGATTGGGACGTTGCCACGTTTCGAAAAATTCAGTCACGTACTAGATTATGGGGTGCAAGGGGGCATTTGTAAAAAATATTATTTTCTTTTTTACGTATTAATTCTTTGAAATTAATATCTAGATACGTTTAAATAATTATTTTTACAGCATAGCGACATAAACATACGATAAAATGTGCATTTCTTAGATAGCACCCTAAAGGGTGCACCTAAACAAGCCCCAGCTTGATACGGTGCAGGTCGCTGGATCCTCCTTAACAGTTCCTGTTCGTAAAAGCAACCATCAACATTCCCATTCTTATGATTTTTTAAATGGTAAGTAATCGGTTTTGTCTTGAGAACTTTATCAAGTGTAAAAATAGCAGTAGACCAATTAGGTGTGTAACCTTTTTCATATAATTATTTTATTTTACTAACTCTGACTTTTTCATCACCAATTTTAAATTTTATCTTCGTTGGAAATTTTCTATTATCCTTGAAACGCTGTAAAACTTTAGCTTCATTGGCAGCACAGACATCTATTGGCTTCATTAAAGTTGTTCTATGTTTTGTATTGTTATAAGCTTCAATTAATTTAGGTAACAGATCGAGCCACTTGTAAGTTCCTTGTGGGCTCTTCTCCGACGAGCCTGCGCGAGGCGGAGAGAATCGGGGAGTGTGTGCGAGAGAGAGAGCGAACGTATGCCAGCGCTGCTTGCTGCGTCAAGCTGAGCGCGCGACCAGTATGCCTCGAGCCTTCCGACAAGAGCCACGCGCCATGCCTTGTCGGCTCTGTACATCAAACCAATAAAGATTAAATTAATTGTACTTACCTGACTACCCTTTATTCACACTACCTGGAGTGTAGGGCTCCTAATCTCAATCAAGACCCCTGGTCGACCCTACAATTGGTGACCCCGACGTGATTAAGTGTGGAAAAAGTGCAACAAAGAAAAAGCGCCAAGACTTGCCATTGTTCTTCGGCGCCGGCTCGAGCACGTTGTCGCGGCACCCACATAGTCGCTCAACGCAAACCTTTCTTACCTCCCATACAACGAGGTTTCCAAGAAAAAGTACAAAAAAAAAGGCATCCACTTTTTTACTGCCCAACCAGTTTGGCTGCTCGGCAGATTTTTTAGAATCTCGTGCACCTGGGCACGCGTGGCTTCGTTGGAGCTGCAGCGGGAGGCCGGCGTGAAGCCACTCCCCGAAGAAGGTTCATCTGCGCGAAGCAGGAACCTGAAGACGAGGCGGTCGACGTGAAGTCCCCCTCGGCGGCTGGCAAACCGGCACAGACGTGTGCCGCTGCATCAGCGAGTCCTGCATCGACCCACAGTTTACCGGTCACTCCTCCAAGCCGCTGCAAGTCAGCTCATCGTTTCCCAGCATAGAACATCGAGAACTTCAAGCTTGAATATCCTTTTGAAAAATATCTCGCTCGTTTTTTTTGTGAGGAATTTCGCGGTTGGGAGAGTGCATGTGTGTGAGTGCGCGCGCGAATCGAGCTTTCTTCCGCGTTACCCCTCCCCTTTTCTGGGGATCGGGTCATTTCTCGGCACTCGCTGCCTTGTTTTTACCTTTCCCCAACACAATTCCTCACAACACGGAATACTCTTTTTTTTAGGAAATCGGTTAGCTTTTGACATTGTAAATATAGATTTAGGAATATTTTTGCGTTCTCTCACGCTTGAACCTCGCATCGATTTTAGAAACTTAGACAGAAAAAGGACAGTTAATCACACTGCGTGTGATTAGCTCGCGGACGCGGTGGGGTGTGGTTGGACTTGTCCTTGTGAGCCTTCACACACCTATCGGCGAACGTAAGTCGCGGGGCCGCCTTGCCAAAACCCCCAGGCCCATTCGTGCTAGGCTCGGACTCACTGCCAACTCCCCGAGTCATACGCACTAGGTCGCGGGTCCGCTGACAAACTTCTCGGACCATCCTCGCTCTAGACCGCATTGTTTTGCTTGTCTGCTTGTCATCATGGATGAGCTGGAGGAGAAGGTCGACGGTGGGGGGAACTCTATTTCCGAAAATTCCGGTCAGTCAGCCAGGCCCGAGCTCTCGATGTTTGGGGAGTTTGAACGCCGGATCGGCAATCTACTTGCCGACCATTTGTCCGCGAGTAAGGCGGAGACGGCAAACTACGACAGGCAGACGGTTGCTCAGTATTTTCCCAAGGCTTTTTCCGGCACTTGTGACCTTCCAGGCACCACGTCCGATGCATACCCTGGCATGCAACCGCCTCCCCCTGGCACGGTTACGACCTCGCTGCCAAACCCATTCGCGCCCGATTTCGTTCCTCAGCGCGTGACCGTTCGCATGGTCCCGGAGACCTCGGTCCATAATACTCCCCCTGTGGACACTACCCCTTTGGATAACCTTCCACCCAACTCGACTTTGAACCCCAACAGCACATCTTCGTGCCCTACCTCGGGTCCTCCAATTCCTTCTGCTCCACCCATGTTTGCGGCTTTTGCTCATCATCCGCCCAATCCACTGTCAGGAGCTCTTTACACTCCTGGCCCGACTCAGACTTCGCAGCGAACCTCCGCAAAAATCCCGGATTTCAAATTTACACCTTTTATGAAGGGAAATCCGGAGTTTTGGTTCGACCTCATCGAGCAGCGCTTCGTCGACGAGGGAATCGCGACGGATTATTCCCGCTTTTGGGCCGTCATGCAGAACATCCCCTCGCCTCTGCTCGAGACTCTCTCGGTCTCGATAGGCGTGATTAGTCGCAACGACAGGTACTTGAAGCTAAAGAAAGTCCTCATATCGCGTTACAGCGACTCAGACGAGGACAAGCTCGACCGCCTCTTCGGAGCTTGCACTCTCGGTGATCAACTTCCCTCGGATCTATTTTATCGTATGAAGTCTCTGGGCGGAAAGGAGCTCACTACTTCTTTGATACTCAAGCTCTGGGCGAAACGCCTTCCAGACACTGTCACGGCCGCCATCGACTCGGAGGTTGACGCTCAGGACGTGCCTAAGGCCCTCGATAAGGCTGATCGGATTTGCCCAAGGAAGAAACGTGGCCCGTACGTCGACGCCGTTTCAGGCCCTCAACAGCCATCCACTCAGATCGAGGCGATGGTTGACCGCTACCTGCAGGAGCGCGGCCGCTCTCAGTCTCGTGGCCACTCTCGCAGCCGGGGCCAGTCTCGAGGTAGATCCCAGAGTCGCGATTCCGGTAATCCTCGTTTGTGTTACCCCCACTCCCGCTACGGTGATGATTGTAAATTCTGCCGCGGACCCCCGTGCCCGGCATGGGACGACTTTGCGAAAAAGCACGGTTATTCCAGCTTTGAGGAGTACAAAAAGCTCCGCTCTCTTCCAAAAAACAAGTAAGCCCCAGCGTATGTGAGGCAAGCGCCCCGGGCTTACCATCCTTACGCCTCTTCGTCTCTGATAGGAAATCCGGTCGCCTATTCCTGGTAGACACCGGCGCCCAGGTTTCTATTCTCTCGAAAAACTCCATTACGACTCATTTTCCACCCGGAATACCCCTCCATGCTGCGAACGGCACCGAAACTCAGACCTACGGTGTTCTGAATCAGTCTTTTGACCTCGGTCTCCGTCGCCACATGGCGTGGAATTTTTTCATTGCAGACATTCCATACTCCATCCTCGGAGCTGACGTCCTCCGTCACTTCGACTTGATCCCTGATCTCAAACGTCATCGACTTGTCGATAATCTCACTCAATTGCACGTTGATGGTAGCCTTCGGGAGCCATCGTGCACCGGTGTCAGCGTTATCGACCCTTCGCACAGGTACTATCACATCCTTGCTGATTTTCCACGAGTCCTCGGCCTCGAGCCCCCGTCTCCCTTGGAGGACCGTGGAGTTTTTCACAAGATCGTGACAACCGGGCCCCCGCGCGCCCAACGTTGTCGTCGTCTTTCGCCCGAGAAACTGAAGTTTGTCAAGGCTGAGTTCGACCGGCTTTGCAAGGACGGGATTTGTCGTTCGTCGGATAGCCCTTGGGCTTCTCCCATCCACCTCGTCCCGAAGGGCGACTCTTGGCGCGTGTGCGGTGACTACCGCTGGCTGAATTCTGTGACCGTTCCTGACCGTTTCAACGCGGCGAACTTTAGGGATATCACTTGTGCTTTGAAAGGCAAGAAAGTCTTTACACTGATAGACCTTGTGCGGGCATAGCAACAAATCCCTGTCGCCCCTGACGACGTCCAGAAAACTGCCGTGATCACACCCATTGGTCTCTTTGAGTACCTGGTTATGATCGAAGGCCTCCGCAACGCTGACCACAATTTCCAACGTCACTTATATGCCGCGCTCGGAGACCTTGAATTCGTTGTCAACTTCTTCGATGACATAGGTGTTGCTTCCGAGACCCTTGAGGAGCACGAAGCCCACCTAAGGATCGTGTTCGAACGCCTCGATAAATTCCACATGCGCGTCAACCTGTTGAAATGCATCTTCGCCCAGCCGGAGATCCCCTTTATCGGCCACATCGTCAGCGCCGAGGGAATCCGACCAAACCCTGAGAAAGTTCGTGCGATCCGTGAATTCTCGAAGCCTGAGACTCTCGAGCAGCTCCGCAGCTTCCTCGGCCTCGTGAACTCGTACCGTCCCTTTCTCGAACGCGCAGTGGCTACTCAGCAGCCTCTCAATGCCTTTCTGCGCGATTGCCGTAAGAAAGACAAGCGCCCAGTTCCCTGGACACCCGAGGCTGAGCAGGCCTTCCTGGACTGTAAAACACAGCTTGCGGAGTGTGCCCTCTTTGTTTACCCGGATGACGCGGCTGAGATCCGTCTCGTTTCTGACGCTTCTGATGGTGCGATCGGCGCGGTACTGGAGCAACGTGACAAGCCCGAGGATCCTTGGAAACCCGTCAGTTTCTTCTCGAAAAAGCTCTCTCAAGCTCAGCGGGCGTATTCTGTCTTCGACCGGGAATTTACGGGTATTTTTGAGGCCGTGAAGTACTTCCACCACTTTGTCGAAGGTCGTCAGTTCGACGTCTTCACCGACCACAAGGACTTAACGTACGCCTTTGTTAATGACCCAGCCCACGCTCCGGCTCGCCGTCAGAGACAACTCGCGTACATCTCTGAATATACGACATCAATCAGGTATATCCCAGGCCCAGAGAATCAGGTCGCCGATGCGCTATCGCGTATCGAGATTCCTCAGGTCGATGCTGTCCAGCTCGACTCCTTTGCGTCTCCCTCGATTCTCAACTGGAGCGCCCTGTCCTCAGACGTAATCAAGCTCCCACAGGTTCAGGCAATCTTGGCTAAGATTGACGCCTTCAGATTGCCGACCATATTCTCGCTTCCTGAGCTCGCGGCTGCCCAGGCAGTTGACGCGCAGCTTGAGACCATCCTCGAAGACCAGTCTCACCCTCTGAAATTGGTCAGATTGGCATTCGGTGCCGATCACACTCCTCTTTATTGTGACACGTACGACCATACCATCCGTCCGTACGTTCCGGCTCCTCTTCGTAGAGCTGTGTTTGATCTAATTCATAAAAACTCCCACCCGGGTCCCAAGGTCTCCGTTCAGCTTGTACGTCGTAGCTACGTTTGGCCTGACATGTCCCGTGAGATTGCCCAGTGGTGCAAAGCCTGCATCCCCTGCCAGCAATCTAAAATCACCCGGCACAACAAATTAATTCCTGCCGGGTTCCCGGTCCCCGACGGCCGGTTCGACCACATCCACATCGACATAGTCGGAGAGCTTGTCGAAAGCCATGGTAACCTGTACGCGCTCACTATGGTGGACAGGTACTCGAGGTGGCCTGAGGCAGTCCCCATGCCAGACATGAGAGCGACCACTGTCGCGAGAGCCTTCTACGAGACGTGGGTTTGTCGTTACGGAGCCCCCGAGGTCGTGACTACAGACCAAGGCTCCCAGTTCGAGTCTGAGTTTTTTGCTGCCCTGTGTGAGATGTTGGGTTGCAAGCACATCCACACCACCCCATATCACCCTTCGTCCGATGGTTTTGTGGAGCGATTCCACCGGGACCTCAAGGCATCGATAATGTGTTATGGGGACAGCCCGAACTGGTCCAGAATCTTGTCCTCCGTTCTCTTCGGCTTGCGTACTCGCGTCCGGCTGGATCTCGGTACATGTCCCGCAGAGTTTGTCTTCGGTACCGTTCTCCGTATTCCTGGCGAGTTCTGTACCCCCGGCGATTTCGAGCCGAACAGGCACTTCTTCCTTGAGGAATTCCGAGAGCACATCAAGGAAGTTAAACCTGTACCCTCCGCTCGCAAATATAGACTCAAGCTCTTCGTCTTTAAGGACCTGGCAACGTGTACGCATGTGCACATGCGGGCGAAACCTGTCAAGGGTTCTCTCGAGCGGCCTTATCACGGGCCGTACAAGGTCGTGTCTCGGCTGACCGACAGGACCTTCTTGATCAACGTCCGCGGAGTCGAGAAGGTCATCAATGTGGAACGCCTTATTCCGGCCCATTACGTGGCTGAGGACTTCGCCGATGACATTCTCGGGCCAGACACGCAGATACCAACCCTGCAGGACCCACCCCAGGTGCGCAATCACACTGATCAAGCGCCGGATCGTCCAAGCCAGGCCTGTCAGCCGCCTCGGCCAGGCGACTCTTCTTCCCCTCGCGAGCCTCCTCCGGCTAGCCTCGTGACACCCGCGATCGCATCCCCTCGGACCTCGCCGACGCCGTCGCCTAGAGCCGTCGCCTTTTCGGAGCCACTAGTCGTCAGGGCTCCCGCTAGGCCTACCGCGAGACCTCCGGGAAGATGTCAAGGTCCTTTACAACCTTCGACTCGGACCACCCCGTATCGGAGCCCCCACACAGTTCCGATCGGGCCTCCGCCCGTCCATCCGGCCAACATGAGGACGTACGAGCGCAGGCGACCTGATCAGCCGTCCGCTGAGATTTGCGAGTCAGTCGTGCAAAGTCCCGAAAAAACCGAGTTTTTTCGAAATTCGGGGGGGTGTCATGTGGGCTCTTCTCCGACGAGCCTGCGCGAGGCGGAGAGAATCGGGGAGTGTGTGCGAGAGAGAGAGAGCGAACGTATGCCAGCGCTGCTTGCTGCGTTAAGCTGAGCGCGCGACCAGTATGCCTCGAGCCTTCCGACAAGAGCCACGCGCCATGCCTTGTCGGCTCTGTACATCAAACCAATAAAGATTAAATTAATTGTACTTACCTGACTACCCTTCATTCACACTACCTGGAGTGTAGGGCTCCTAATCTCAATCAAGACCCCTGGTCGACCCTACATCCTTGTAAACTAAATTGAGCCCACATCAATGTACGATTGAATCGTTCACATATGAAAGCTTTGATGTTACTAAAAGTTGAGTAAAAGTTGTAACGAATAGAAGTTTAGGTCGCGGAACGAGGACTGGTACGCGAGCTGGTAGCGCCCATGCTCAGCGTTGGTAGGTGGGAATTAGTCTGGGTAAATAATAAAAATAGTTATGTATAGTTAAATCAAGTGTTTTATTATAAATAAGTACTGTACAAAGACCGTCGATTGGTCAAGAAGAAAACTAATGGCCTCTATCCGTCGCCCGGCTCACCCGTTGGTGTATTCCTGAAAAAGAAACGTTGGTCGTGATCAGAAACTGTCTCTCACGTTACAGTAGTCTGTCTTAATTATGGAGGCTACGTACCCTCGGTCGGTCACCACTAAACTCTGGGTTACCGGTGGAGAGTAAATAGATTCTCCGTACGTCACGTCTACTGGGGGGTCATTCGTATGCCACGAGTGTGTCCAAAGCCGGAAGGGCCATAATTAATTGCGTACCCAGTAGGAGACGTCTCGCGCCTCAACATACGATCTAGCAAAATCTATAACAATCAAATGACTGTCGATCACGTAATTGTGCGCATACAAACGCGTCACACTTATGTGATCCGTCAGACTTTAAATTCGCGTCCGCGGCTAGGGCTGGAGGTCGCACCCTGCGCAGCCGAGAAACTCTTCTTCCACCAGGATCGTAAGAACAATGACGATCGGAAGAACAGCTCGCCTTTACCCGGCCGGTCGCCGGGCTATGTACTCCCGACCCGTCTGTCTCTCTTGCGGGGCGGACTTGAGTCGGGGCCTCGTAGCGGCGACAGCGGAAACTAAACTCCCGCCGCTTTGGTTGTGGGAGACGCTCGCTGCATAGCGGTTACTCCCTAGAGTCGAGACCCGCGAGTTTTCGAACAGTGACGGAGTCTACTCCGTCACAAAGTTAATTTTATACTTTTTCATAAGACGATCAAAGTTTTCATTGTAAAATTCTTTTCCTCTGTCGGCGTGTAAATTTTTTGGAACCCGACCTTGTTTGAGAATAGATCGCATGGAATAAATGAATAGAAAAAGCAGAAATATTTATCCGCCGTAAAGACATCGATAGTAAAAATTTTAGAAAATGAATGATTATAATTTTTATATAAATTTAGATTTATGCTTGATTTTAATTTAATATATTCTTAATATTGTATAAAGTTTATAGTAATATTTTAATCTTTTTTATATAATTTTATAGTTGATTTTAATATAAAAATTAAATCGATGAACTTATAAAAACTTTTTCATAAATTAACCTGTCTTATGAATTTAAACTTGAATTTTTTCTCTATAAAAAATGTTTTCTATAATCAAAATCATCTTATGTAACAACCTTACTAATTAAAAATATAAAATATGACATTTTGAGAGAAACGTATTTTAAATAACTGATTTAAGAGGAAAAATTTAAAGTTGAATTGCATTCAAATTAATTTTGATTTCAATCGAGAAAGCGTTAGCGCAGTGAGATATAGATGCTAGTTTATTATTAACAAATTTTTACAAACAATCGAAAATAGTGTTTTTGAAACATTTACGCGCTACAGCGCTGAGCTGTACGTTTGAAGTAGTCGCTCAGCGCGCTGCAGCTCGTTTAAATTTAGCGAATTTAACACAACGAAGTGGAAACGTTTAGCTAAAAAATTGGCTATAAATTCTATAAGCCATCAGAGTTCAAAACTTGATGGTGCTTTTGACTCCATGAGTATAAAAAAATACTGAAAAATTTTCCTGTAATAGATGCTCAAAAACACCAAAAATGAAGATTTTTAAAACTGTAGCGATTTTTAATTCGAAAACCAATCGCTTTAGAGAAAAATGTTATTTAACATTTTTTGTGTGTCACTGAAAAAATATGAAAGTTTTTTTTTTTTTTTTTAAACACATTTTTTCGATTGTTTATAAAAATTAGTTAATAACAAATTTTCTGACAACTTTTGGAAATCCTAACCTGAAAGGAGGGCTCAAAAGCCTACGAGATCATACCTAGCTCTCGGACTAATTTATTAAAAATTTTAATTACATCATGTTTTTTGAGTAACTGAGAAATAAAAAGCAACCAAACCGCTTGGTTTTTGGGCTAGTTTTTATCGTTTTTTATAATGAAAAAATTAACATTTTTTGCAGCCATTAACTTATTTAGCTATTTAACAACATACTTTAACAAATTATACCTATATAAACTTACTAGTAATACTTTTTTTTTCTTCAATTTTACACCCAAAGTGGATAATTTTTTAGCGTGACCCACTTACAACTCGACTACTGATAAAACGCTTAGGATCTTCCGCATTCAGAGGAGAATTCACTGTGAAATCCAATGCATCTACGACTTTTCTATAGTGAATCTCGTACACTCAAAAATCAGGTTAACGAGATTTACGAAGAAAAGTAGTGAACGCACTATGGCAAATTTGGTGAAGTCACATGTTTTTATGATGCACACTACATTTCGCACAGTAAGCGGTTTTTATTCACTAGATTTTACCGTAAATCCTTCTCTCCGTGCACTCTATCAATGTGCCCGTAGACATGTGCAAAAATTTACGCATTTTCATGATGGTCACGGTACGCGTGTTTTACCTGATTGGCACAGCATAAGTTATAAGAAGACGAATTAAAAGCAAATAAATGAAAAGCTTGGACTTAACTGACAATAATTTATTGAGAAATAACCTAGCATTTGTCCGAAAAGCGTTTTTAGCTTTAGTAAGTTGAATAATGACATGCTCGTTTAGCCTCAAAAGGTAATCAAGATATACTCCAAAGAATCAATAATAGAATAGAAGGAATGCCAACTCTATGTTAAGCCTTTGAACAGAGGCGATTTTCAGAGCAGTCGCCTAAAACACACGAGTACCAGATGTTTTTGTTTATCAGCAGCAGGGTTCGGTCTGGTACCTGCGCGCACTATTCGCATTGCAAGGCCCCTCTGTGAGCTTTTTCTTCATCTCCTTCTTCTTCCTCTCTTTTTTTTTTTTTTTTTTTTTTTTTTTCTTTTTTTTTCTGATCCACTCTGATTTGGATATTCAAATACATCACTTTTGCTATTAATCAAATATCAGAATAGTTATTTTGAAAATTAAATAATAAAAAATAACTAACATTAATTTTAAATTTCTATTAAAAATTTTTTTAAAAATTAATTTAACTTTTATGTAACTAATTTAAACTTAATTTTTTTAAAAAGTGAAAAAGTTATTGAATGATGGACTTAGGGACATATTGTTTAGAAAAATTGAAAGATTTTGGTTGCCATGTAGTGTTCTATTGGAGATATGTCGATGACACATTTTTGTGTGTTCATGAAAATGACATACAGACAGTTTTGAATGTCTTTAACGGCTATGATGACAATTTTTCTTTCACATATGAGGTTGAATCGGAAATAGGTCTTAATTTTTTAGATGTTCTGTTCCCTTTATAAAAGAGAGCTATCGCCATTTTGGTGAGATTTTCGATGTAAGATTTTATTCGTGAGTTGATTGGTGGAGAAGTTTTTACAATATTCAAAAAGTGCCTTTTGAGGTTACGATCGTTGTTTTTTTTTTTTTTTTTTTCCTATTCGCGCTTGTTAAAATAAATGACAATAAATTAGATTATGATTTGTATGTCAACCCACATCGTCAGGTAGATTTCTGAACTTCCACTCAGCCCACCTCCTTTCTCTCAAAAGAAACATGATTTATAATCTAGTAGACCGTGCTATTAAATTATCTTCTACAAAATTGCACTCTAAAAATATTAACATAGTTAAAAATCTTCTTTTGTCAAATAATTACCCCATGGAATTTATTAATAAATATATATCCCTCAGACTTGAATACCTAAAACAAAAATCCAATTTATTAACTAATACAGACAATACGACAAACACAATTTGACAAATATAATATCCATCCCATTTATTAATGATTACATTTTTTAGGAATTTGTAAGAAGGATGTGTAAGAAATATGGACTTTGTTGTGTTTCAAAGATGTCTTATAATCTAAGTAAATATATTACTCTGTGTAAAGACACTACTGAATTGCTAGATCAGAAAGGTTGTGTATTTTTAATTAATTGTATACAATGTGATGTTAAATATACTGGCGGGTCTAGTTGTGATCTTAAGAAGCGTGTGAATGAGCATGAAAGATGATATAACAAGAAGTCTGAAGTCACGCTACATATGCGTGAATTTAACAATACCTTCAAATTTCACAGACCACGTATCTTAGATAGGGAAATGAATACATTCAAAAGACATATTTCTGAATCGTTCTTTATTAATTGTGATACTAATACTATCAATGTTAAATCTGACTCTTATGAATTAAGTAGCTCTTATAACAATTCGTTTCAATTATTAAGTAGGATGCTTAATTTATTTTATGTTGCTCTATTATTGCAGATTATTAATATTATCGCTCGCTGTATATCACCTTTATTTCTACCATATATGTTATATTACTAACTTTATGTATTAAAACTAATTTTAAGTATAATCTTTTACTATATCCTAATATACCGATAGCTTGTGATCTTACCTTTATTTACTGTACGACCAATTTTAATATAGCTGTGACATGACCTTTATTGACACTGTAAAATCACCTTTGATATGTATGTTAGAATACTGATGTGATACGAATCACTTGACGCTTAAAGTTCTAATGTTATGGTATGTGAATGCAATATTAATTACTTTAATAACTTTAATAACTAAGTTCTTTATTAATTACGTAAAAATGTTACGATAACTGATTTATTTATAATAACAATTAATCTTATTTAATGTGCATACAGTCACCTGAAGAAGAGAGTTGTTCCCTCGAAACTTAGTGATAATAAATAATATGGAAAAAAAACAACATCTTTTTTCGTTAGTGCCTGGATCATCAAGAAAAGGTCAACACAAATTGGAAAGTTATTGAATGAATTAGACTGTTTTCCTACTGTTGTTTTATATAAATTTATTTTAAAACAATTTCCAACAAAGAAATATTTAATTTATAAATAAGCGTGGCAAATTTTAAATGAAGAATTTAACATTAAATGAAAACTATATTAAATAAATAACAAATAAAAAATTATCTTCTTACATTGGCCTTTAATTGCTACAAGGGTTTGATTTTATCCATTTACAAAATCTCCGGATGTATCTTCACTTGGAACTTTTTTTCCCCAAATGTAGTTAATACGTAAAGGCCTCCGCTCTCTAATTTTTCAACTGTTTTTTCAAGACTCTCGTTCAACAGACTACATGCAAAATGACTATTGCAGAATGCACACAAGAAAAATTTAGAGTTTAAGTATTCAAATTTTGATTTAAATTTTAGTTATTTTCTAAGTATTCATAATTTTATTGAGTCCTGTGGTACTAAATAATGAGCAGTGCACCAAAAAGACCTATATTAACTAAAAAATGTTCTTACACGGGTTATTTATACAGTGAAAATATGATGATAAAAAGGGTGAAAATATTAATTTTTTCCAATTTCCCTAGGAACAGTCGGTGTAAAATTTTGGTTCGTCTTTTAGGTACGTAGAACAGTTGATACCAAGTTAATTTAGACTCTTTAAATATTAGCTGCAACAATCTTTTAAAAAATGAGGTTTTAAGCATTTTTCTGCTCTGAGCTTTTTTTTTTTTTTTTTTTAGGTAATGCAAGTTTAGAAAATTAAAAAAGACAGTACACTGAGCAAATTCTATTGTTTGTGTATCAAACACTTTAATCAAAAATTAAAAGTTACGCTATCTTCAGATGCAAATCCTTTTAGTTCGGGTGGGAATTAGGAGACATCTGTACCTACAGGAAGTTTTACTGCAAGATCGGCAAATTTTGAACTAAATTTTTTTCATCTACTAATTATCAAGTACCCTTATTTTTGAATCTTAATTAACCCACTTGACTATCTAGGAATAATGGTATTCCTTCAAGATTTTTCCGCTCCTAATAATAATCTGTTTATAGCTCAAATGAATAATAGCTTTAATACATCTCCTGCTCGACAGGCAATTGCAGAGCGGGCTACAGTCTGGACCCGTACGGGCTAGCCTCTAGCCATGGTTGGGCTAGTCGTCCAAAACACTCGTCAAAAAAAATGAAAGAAACGCTGCGCGAATGTGGGCCAGTCTAGTCTCACCATGTATAGGTTTATATATAGGTAAACGACATACAGTATGTATGCGCCGTAGTGTAGATTATTAGTGTCGTCTGCTCGGTCGCATGTTTAATCAGCTTGCGTTTATAGTTCAATCAAATGCAAATTTCAAATGCTTTTATTCGCCAACTGCCAATGCTTACTTTGGTCATCAACAGTGTAGTACACTAGAAGCTCAATACCACGCTACGTCCCAGCTTTTCTTGCTGGACGTGCTTGTTTTTTATTTCGTACCCCGAGCGAAGTAAATCGTAACCTTCTGCCAAACCGCACGTGCTGGACCTACTTGTATTTTTTAATTACCTTGCGGTCCCAATCGGATCACAAAGGAGAAATATCATTTAGTAATTTTTAATTAATAAAACCAATATTTCTAAGCCACCCTGTCATCCAACCAGTCATGCCGTACAAGTAAATATTTTTAAAGTTAGATACAATTTGATTCAGTTAGCTAATTTGACACTTAACCCATTAAGTCCCAGGAATTTGAAATTTTTTTTCTGCGTTTGAGTTGGAAAATCTTAAAGAAAACGCTAGAAAACCTATATGAAAATACCATACCCCCCTATTTTCAAGTACGCCCTACACGATGAGATAGTTTAAAAGACTCAAAAATTTGATTTTCAATTGTTTATTTACAAATAAAAACAAAAAATCAAGATTTTTTCTGCAATTTTTTTTTTTTTTATCAAGAAAAACAGTGAGGAAATTTTTTGGTCTACACCTGAAATCATGATGAACGGTGAAAATTTTGTTTGAAGTTTTCAAAACTTTTTGAATTTTTGATCTGCGATTTTTTTAAACAAAATGGCGGCCCAAAAACTACGTCATAAATAACTGCACAGAAGCGTAAGGCAAAATCAACAACGAAAAATGAGTCTCGCCCAAAACTACTTATCTCCGAGCCATACAAAGTCCTTAATAAATACATTGTTTACATTTTTATCTAAAAATAGCGAAATTCCAAGTATTAGGCCCAATACCATGGGGGCCCAAAAGTAAAAATAGAGTTATTGAAAAAAAAAAAATACCACTATTTTTGAGGCAAAATTTCAAGAATAATTTATACTTTCAGTTTTTTCAATTGGATGCACCGTTTTTGCATAATAATCCATTAAATTTGGGTCAACTGTGGTAGAACTATTGCGATTCATTTCTCCGTACCTGTAGCGAAGTTATCAAATATTTAGGATGGAAAATAGTACAAGTAGGATTTTTTTGGGTCGTTTATCATGAATTTGAGGTCAGCTGCGATATTAGAAATATTGGACCCAATGCCATGGGGACCCAAAAACAAAAATGAAGTTATTGAAAAAATAAAAAATACCACTATGTTTTGCGCAAAATTTTAAGAATAAATCATACTTCTAGTTTTTTCAATTGAAAGCATCGGTTTCAAATAAAAATTCATTGAAGTTGGGCCTATTATTATAAAACTACTGCAATTCATTTTCTGGTATTAGAAAAAAACTCAACATTTATTTATGTTGCACAATGATATCAACGTAGAGTTTTGGGATCTTTGAACACGAATATAGTATTTTTTTTACCAAACGCTTTCTCGTGAAAATTCTAACAATATTGCAACTATTGGATCGCAATTTTTTTTAAATAAAAATCAGATCATCAATCATCAAAAAAATCCTACTTGTACTATTTTCCATCCTAAATATTTGATAATTTCGTTACAGGTACGGAGAAATGAATCGCAATAGTTCTACCACAGTTGACCCAAATTTAATGAATTTTTATGCAAAAACGGTGCATCCAATTGAAAAAACTGAAAGTATAATTTATTCTTGAAATTTTTCCTAAAAAATAGTGGTATTTTTTTTTTCAATAACTCTATTTTTACTTTTGGGCCCCCATGGTATTGGGCCTAATACTTGGAATTTCGCTATTTTTATGATAAAAATTGAAAGTGAAAAAAATTTCAAATTCCTGGGACTTAATGGGTTAAGTCGCAGATGGGATTTTACGTGTAAAAGTGTTCCATAGATTGGGGCCAAAGCTGAAGTTGTCTAATAAACTGGGGCATTGACTTTAAAAAGGGACATAAAATGTCTTGTCTTTAAACATTAATTATTAAATAAATAAATACAATTTTCATGTAAAAAAAATTTATTTAAGTTCCTAAGAACTTAAATAAATTATAGATTATATATTTTTTTAATTCATTATTTTAATGCTTCACCAACAAATATAAACTACATCGTTTCAATAGAATAAAATATTATTCAACTAGGTTTTTCACACTATTTAGCTACTTTTGGCAAATAAAATCGGTTAAATCATCATATCTGCAAAATCTATTACTTTTTTTCGATTTAGAGGACAAAAATACATCGATCTATAAGTTGTCATAAAAAAATTTAGGAATTTTTCTTTATAAAACAAAAAAAAACATTATTTTACTCAATTTTTTCGTATTATTTAGCGATTTTTTGCAAATAAAATTTTTTTTTTGCCTAATCAGTGAAATCTATCGCCTTTTTTCGATTCAGCGGACAAAAATACATCGATCTACATAGTTTAATAAAAAATTTAGGAATTTTTCTTTATAAAACAAAAAAAAACCATTATTTAACTCATTTTTTTGCATTATTTAGCGATCTTTCGCAAATAAAAAATTTTGAACGCCAAATCAGAAAAATCTATTGCTTTTTTTCGATTTAGCGGACAAAAATACATCGATCTATAAGGTTTTTGAAAAAAAATTCAATGTTTCCATCAAGTTATTGTGAAAAAATCATTTTTTACCTCTTTTTGCATGCAAATCCTATGGGAAACTTTGGGTGCCTTGAGGCAAATTTTTTATTGCAAAAAAATGATCCGATCACGTTTTTTAAAATTTGCGCACTAATATTAAAATATGTAGAAGCGATTTTCCCCGGCACTCATGAAAACATTTAAAAAAATTGCTAAGCCCCGAGCTACTCGGCAACTGGATTTTGTGTTAGCTAGGTCATGTAAACTTACTAAATTCTAATTAGGATATTAAGAAAAAAGCGCCACGGGGGGCGCTGTTGTAAGAAACTCCCTCTTCGGCCGTGCTACTCAAAAGGTTAGACAAATACAAATTAACATTATCTCTTTGTTTTACTCGTTGAGTACACGGAAAGAAAGGCGCACTGTAAAAAGTCTGCCGTGCACCGAAAAATCGGTGCAAGGCACCAATTTCTCAAAATTTATAACCTCCACAAGGATTACTGCTTTACCGACAGTGTCGATTTTAGAATTTTCGGTGCCAAGCACCGAAAAATCGGTGCAAGGTACAGAAATTTCAGTGCCTGTCATGCAGAAAGTAGTGACGGTTACTCAGTTTTTTAAAGCTCTCTGAAACCACCGCTTTGCAGTGCGTCCTTCTTTCCGTGTAGCACGACTGAGGGAGCCTCTTGCAGAAGCGCCCCTAGCGTCTTAACATCCTCATAGGAACGGTTGCGTGGGCCCAACGTGTCTCACCTTGTGGTGCCTATTAGCATCTCATGACACTTTCTTTGTTATTTTATTAATAATCTTATTTTAATTGAATTTTGAAAAATTATAATATACGCTAAATAAAAGTTCGAATTTTAAATTTTCTAAAAATTTTATGAAGTAGAAAAAAAAAACAAATTTTTTTTACGGATAACTTGGGGATTGAAAAAGTACAGAAGTACGAACTTAAAGCTCATAAAACTTCAGTAAGTAATTTAAAAAAATGTACACTTTTTTCAAGAAATTTTTTTTTATATTTATTTTATAACTGTTACAATTATTTTTTATATCTTTTGAACAAAAAAATTATTTCTTAAAAAAAAAAATGGAAGTGACCAAGATAATTGACTGCCCAAAAATGCCCCACCTTCCTCAAAGTATGAATTTTTTAAAAATAGGGCAAAAATAAAAAAAGGATACTAAGATCAATCATAGATATTATCTTTTGTTTTATCGTAACTCGTTTATTTTTTATATTTTTGATTCATTTGAATCAACCGTTTATGCGAGGGTCTTCAAGTGAAAATCAATTATAAAAAAAAAAGATTTTTAACCAGTTTGCTTAATTTTCAGGGATCTGGTGTTATAAAGGCTGGTTTTGCTGGAGATCAAATACCAAAATGCAGATTTCCAAATTAGTAAGTAACTTCTTTAAAAATTTTTTAAAATACTACATGGAGAGAAGTATTTGAGAAAGGATAGTCAAAATATGTAATAGGTATAATCCGTTCGCTCCAGTTGTTGGTGAACGGATCATAACCTATTTAGCTATCCGTTTTCAAATATTTTTTTCCTCATAGTTTTGTACAGTCCTTTTTTTTTTTTTTTTTTTTTATTGCTATTGGAATTACTGTTTTTAATTACGCTTATGTTCAATTTGCCTCATTTTTTTGAGAAAATGTTGCACAAATTAGCTTAATTAGCTATTTGTGTGGCCAGGAAAATGTCATAAATCACTTTTCAGTAATTAAAGTTTTACTGATGAACCAACACAATGGTTTGAAATTTTTTTTTATGAGAGTCGATGTGAAAGAAGCTTTTATCAGTAAACAATTATTCACAAATTTCACGGAGAAATCAGAGTTGTGTTTAAGAAAAAAGTCATATGTCCATGCGACTTGTCCATTTCTTTTTCATTTTATAACTGCAAGTTCTTTCATACTTAATTTTAGTAGTGGGCATGATTTTTACTCTAGAAATGGGTTATTGGATTCAAACCTAGTTTCCGCGTGAACATAGGAGGGTAATTTTGGATTAGTTATTGGTTTGGAGGTTAAATCTAGTATTCGGGTTAACCTAGGAGGTTTATTTGGGATGGGTTATTGGTTTTGAGGTTAAACCTTGTGTCCAAAAGTTAACCTAAGAGGGTTATTTTGGAAAGTTATTGGATTCAATGATTTTTATAAATATAATTTATTTGTATTGGCATAAGTGTTCTTAAACTCATATATGCATAAATACTGGGGGGGGGGGGGGGTCCTCTGCTCGCTCCGCTCGCCATCTCTCCAGAATTTCATGTTTGCGCTTATCCTTGTGTCTACATTTGTGGCTACGCTCGTATCTACCATTGTTACTACTCTTGTAGTTATCCTTGCATTTACTCTTCTGCTTATCATTTTTTTAAATGTTTTTTTCATACTCGTGTGCATACCCTCGTAACTTTTTAACTACCTACTCCCATGCATACAATTACTCCTATCCTTGTGCTTAGCCTTGTAACATAACTACTGTTCTTTTAGATTTGCTCACTTTTGTACCTACCTCCATGACTTCCCTGATTTATATCCTTGTACTTTCCACTTTCTCTACTTAGGTTACTACTGAGTTACTTTTTATTATTTTTGCATCTGTTTGTACTTCTATATTTACTCTATTACTACCTTTTTATCTACTTAACAACCAACCCTATCATCTTCCTACTGTTGTGCTCGATCCTGTGCCAACCCGTGTACCTACCCACCTGACCACTCTTGGATCTATCCATGTACCTACCCTCTTGCATAACCTTGAGTCTACCACTGTGCCTAACTCCTGTGCCAACCCTCGTGCGTACCCACGTACACACATTTGCGCCTACCCTTGTTCCTAACCTTGGTTCAACATTTATATCTACGCCTGTAGTTACTCCTGCACGTACTCTCAAGCCCACCCTTGTTCTTTTTTTGTATCTGCCTAGGTAACCTTACGTATCTGTGTACCTACATTCGTGTATACCTTTGTATGTATCATTGTGCCTACGCTTGTTCGTAAACTTGTTTCTACTTTTAAACCTAATTTGTAGCTACTCCTATACCCTCATACGAACCTATGTGGGTACTCTCGCGCCGACCCTTGTGTTTACCTTTACTAATAAACTTATAGCTACTCATGTAATGATTTTGTAGCAACACCTGTACCTTCGCTCGTATAAAATATAGAAAAGAAAAATTATATATGTTGTATATGTAAAATTAAAGAGCCGTAGTGGCTCCGAGCTAGAGCGCGCGCCTTCCAATCTTGGGGTCGTGGGTTCGAGCCTGGGTCTCAGAGATTTTTTCGAGTGTTTTTTCACGCGTAAAAATTGTCGGGATTAAGTCCACTGTAGCTTAGGTGAGGTGGGATGCCCTACATCACTTATTCCAACTCGGACATCCTAATGGCCGACTAAATTCTCTCTGATACTGTGACTTTTGAGTAGCGGGTCCGATCCAGAGGAATAAAGTCGACCGATGCCCGACCTGAAAAAGTGTGTAAGGTTGACTACTTAACCGGGTTGAGCTTGAGTATCCTGATGCGCTTGCGGCTAGTAGGGTCGACTGAGTCCCCGAAAACCAAAATGCAAGCATCGCTCGAGAGATTCGCTCAACTTGGGGTTCTTTAAGGGGTTTATTAGAGTAGTGACAAAAAGCCACGTGTGGGATCAAGCCACGTTAAAAAGTATCCAGTAAAGGTAGACAGAGACAACTGTGTAAATAAACAATTAGAGTAGGTGGCGTGGGTCCCTCGCACGTATGTGGTTGACACCCCCCTCGTTATGGGTCTTTACCTACAAGCGAGGTTGCCAGTGATATAATAATAATAATAATATGTAAAATTAAACTTTTTGAATTTTACCACTCACTTGTGTCGCTAGTGCGTGACCCGCTTTTATATATTCAGTCGCATCATGGCGCTGAGTGAATTAACATGTATCTGAAGTCTTTTAAAATTTTGTATTAACTAGGGCTAATAAGCGTGCTTCGCGCGCTATTGATTAAAAATTAATTTTTTTATTCTTATTCATAGAAATTACAACGATTTCATTCAAACATGAAAATCAACATGAACGATAAATAGTATTATCAATTATTTGGTTTTATTTGTGAACAAAACTGTCAGTTATCACTCTGGCAAAAATTAGTTGTAATAATGATTTATAATAAAGAAGGGCCCGGGAAACTCTTTTGATTATTTAAGGGAGGCCCTTATCTCTAGAAATACCTCATTACAAATTTTAAACTCTCGTCTATCTTATTTCCTGATATCTTTACCACTTTTTAAAAAAAATTTCGAAAACAAACGATGTACTTATTATACTAATTTGAAGTTTGAGTCTTTTTTAATTTTTATCTATTTTAACCAGTGACAAAACACCAATATTGTTCAATTTTTCGTTTCAAGTGTGTAACCTGTACAATTTAAAAAAAAATTAAAAAATGTCAGTTTAGATTCAAAATTTACCACGACCAACATATGACTATCGAGTATCTCGCATGCGTGAATTATGACGTCCGTTTTCAACTTTGTCTCTGCTTCACTGATTAAACTATTCTTTTTTAAGAAAGGATAATTGAGATAATAATACGATTCAAAAATTATTTTTCTTAAAAAAACTTCAATAATACAATCACTCTTTCAGATCGTCTAATGACGTAAATCATGTGGTTACAACTAATGGCATGAATTATTTTGGTTAGATTAGCCAATGCTATGTCGGCTTCACTGATTAGGCTATTATTTTTTAAGAAAGGATTATCATATGTATTTACTCAAATCTAATAAATGTATTTTTAAATAAATCAGTTTTTAACATAAATACAACAATATATATATGTACTAGGGGGGGGGGGTACCCCCCTGCTCGCTCCGCTTGCCAGACCCCCCAGAATTTTATGCTTGAATCTACACTTGTACCTTCGCTTATACACATACTCTTGTGTCTACCTCTGTGGCTACTCTGATACATACCATTGTTTCTACTCTCATAGCTTGTGACGACACCTGCACCTTATTTTATGCATAACTTTGTTCCTACCTTTCATCTTACTCCAAACCCTTGTAACTATGCTTGTTCTTACCGTTGCACTTACTGCTTTTTATAACTAGGCTCTTACCAAGAAATATGCTCATGTTTATAAATATCTGTTTCTTTCATGGTGATAACTGTAGTTTGAATTTTTTTCATGCTTTTATTTCTAACTCTAAGACTACTTTGTTCTTATCGTTGAGCATACTTTCATTTCTATCCTTAGTTAAACATCTGTTTTTATCTATTTGTGACTTATTTTCGTCTTTTTATTTATTAACCTTACCTGCTTCATAACCTTGCTACTATCCAAGTCTCTTGAGTCTTTTTTTCCAACTCTCTTTACTATTGACTTTTTCTTCTTCCTACATATGATAATAATCTTGTGCTTACTACCTATTTTTTACTTAAGCTTCTAACGCTGAACCCTCTACACATGCATTTGTTTCTACATCTGTTTCTACTCTTATGCTAACTCTAGTTCTTTTTTTTTTTTTTTAATTTTTAACACTGAATCTAGCCTTGTGCATAATCTTTTTTTTATCCTCTTGTGCTTACTACTGTAAATACCCTTATAACAAACCTTGTTCCGAACATTGTTTCAAACTTGATAATTACTTTTGTAACTACATTGTACCTACTCCAGTACCTAGACTTGTCATTACGTTTGTAACTTTTAACCTACGCTTATATGTACACTTTTTCTTAATATTGTTCCTATGCTGATTGTGACAATTGTAAATAACAATTTTTTACTGAGTCTCCTTACATGAATCTACTTGCTTCAATTTTGATGTTTACTGTTGTTTTTTCTTTTTTTCATGCTTTGGTTTCTAACTCTGAACCTTTGTTCTCATCTTTGTGAATACTATCGTTCCTATTGTTCTTCTTAAATCTTTTTGTAATTATAATCGTGAAACTAGTCTTCTTCATAACTTTTGCCCACACAGTTCTTTAATTTTTTTGACAAATATTTCCTACATAAAATGCATAATTTATCTTTCGAAAATAATAGAAGTAGAGCCACCGAGATTTTAGAGTTGGTACATACAGATTTAAATGGGCCGCAGGATACAACGGGTTATGATGATTCAAAATATGTTTTAACCTTCATTGATGATTATAGTAAATGTGCATTGATTTACACAATTAAATTAAAGTCGGATGTTTTTGATTATTTCGTGGATTATATTAATAAAGACGAAAATCTTACCGGGAGAAAGATTAAAAAATTAAGATGTGATAACGGGAGAGAGTATATTAATCGGGATTAGTGAGGGAGAATGGAATTCTGATAGAACCTTGTCCTCCAAACGTGCATGAATTAAATGAGACCGTAGAAAGATATAATCGGTCAATTATGGATTCTGCCAGGTGTTTACTTTTTGAGGCGAATGTAAATCGTAGATAGTGGCCGGAGGTAGTTAAAGCCGCAGCTTACTTAAAAAATAGAACAATTGCAAACACGATTGAAAATAAAACCACTTTTGAGATTTTATTTAGATAGAAGCCAAGTTTGAAAAATTTACGTTTATATGGGAGTAAAGTTTTTGTAAGGGTGCCCGAAATTAAGAGAGATACTAAGTGGGATGGAAAGGCTGATTTAGGAATTTTACTTGGTTATGACCACGTTGGATACAGAGTTTTGTTAAATGGTAAAATACTTAGAGACAGACATGTCGATATCATTGAAAATGTTGAAAATTTGATTGGTTTTAGAGGCTATGACAATGATGATAGCGATGATGAAAATTTTCAAAGGGAAAATCAAAACTTTGAATCAAACGAGGGTAGGGAGAAAAAAGATTCGAGTGAAAATATAGACAGCCTAGATAGCGTTGAGGTGATGGAAAATATTTCGCAAAGGCCGCAGAGAGAAAGACAGCAGCCAGATTGGTATGGGGTAAATGTAAACTCAAATTTTATCCACGTAAATGTTGAAAGCCCTGATAGTCCCTAAAATTATGAGGAAGCGATGAGTCGTAGTGAAAAAGATTTGTGCTTAGAGGCCTTGAATAAAGAAATAAATTGTTGGATTAAAAATAGAACTTGGGAACTAGTAGAAAATGCGAAAAATAAAAAGTTCTTAGATTTAAAATGGGTTATTACAAATTAATCCGACAATAGAAAAAATGCACGACTTGTTGTTAGAGGTTTTCAGCAAACTGAAGTGTTTGTGGATTTGTATTCTCCTGTTGCTAGAATATAGACTTTGAAATTTTAGTTAGCTTATTGTTGCCAAAATGGTTTAGGGGGGGGGGGGGGGTATACACTTGAGGTTAAAAAAAAATCGATTTTTTTTTGCATTTTCTGAAAGTACAGCATCTTAGAAATGTTTTGACAAAATTTCAAGTAATTTTGAGTTGATCTGCGGTTACAATGCTCACACTTGGGCAGAAATCGAGGATAATAACAGCATTAAGAAGGCTGAAAAAGAAGCTACCAGAGACAGCAAAGATGCTAGAATTCAAAGAGGAAGGGAAGAAAAGCATGCATAAGATCAATAAGCTGAAGCAGAAGCGTTGCTTTATGGTGCAGGAATCACTCTAAATACATCGAAGTGCATTATTATTTTGTATACGAATGCTATATGCAAGTTATTCTAAACATTGTAAAAGTTGAGTCTGAGAATAATCTTGCGGACATTTTGACAAAAGCACTTGGTGGAAATAAGTTTGAAAAATTTTGGTATGCATTAAAAATTATTTGAAAATATGTAGGTCAGTAAACCATAAATTTGAGGTGTGTTGAAATAAGAGCAAATTTATGCGTGTATGGAATGTGCCGAAATTCTGATGCGCGATGAGCTAAATAATTAAGTATGCCAGTGCAGAATTGTACTTTTACAGCACATATTAATAAGAATTGTCAGGTGTAATCTGAACGCCACTCGTAAGACGAAAGTCGAGTCGTCACTATGTCGGGAGTCTTCTTAATGTATTGAAATGTACTTTATTTAATAAATTTATATTCTTAAACCAGAATATTCAACATTTCCAGTCGTCACATGATTCCGATCCCTGATAGCTCAACATTGCTCAAACCAATTGAGCAAACTTATTTTTGCCATTGAAAAGTGTTCAACGGCTCAAGCAAAACTGATTCAGGCATAGCCCTAAACGATTTGCTACACACTGGTTCTAATCTCTTTCCAGAGCTGCCTGATTTAACTTTAGCATGGTGGTTGTCCAAATACGTCTCCATTGCAGATATAAAACAGATGTTTCCACAGATCAAGCTCATTCCTGAAGATTGAGTCTTTTCAAGAAATTGAGTATACCCAAGAGCTCCTAGCTGCTCACCTTGCAAAACTGGTTAACTACCTTATCTCGGAACTACCCTTCCAAATTGACACGATTCACATTTGGTCAGACTCGAAAGACGTGCTATTCTGGATAAGGAGTCATCCTTCGAGATGGCAAACATTTGTTGCGAACAAATGCTCTGCCATTCTCAGCCTTATACCATCCGCTTACTGGCACTATGTGAAATCAGCTGAGAATCTAGCTGACGTAGCGTCACGTGGAATAAGTCCTGAACTACTCGCCACTCATCCGCTATGGTGGCACGGACCACCATGGCTGCACGAATCTGGGGCCCCATCGATATTTTTTCATTTCTTACCATATTTTCTTCCCCTTTCAATCATAAAATTGCTGTAAGGAATTTTTTCCAATACATATCGTAGTACGACTGGCCTAGAAATAAATTAAGTAGCGTATACCATTGATAAGGCCTTTGTTTCACGTGGCGGCTTGGAGCAACACCAAGTTTGAGTCAGGTGCCTCCAAGTAAGTAGGCTGCGGCGGTCCCTGTTCTGTTGGAACGAGTAGGACAAATACAACAGTAATAACAAAATTAAATTTCAATAAAAAAAAAAATTTCAATTGATCGAAGCCAAAAAATATTTGTAAATTGTTTTTATTGAAAAAATTTGTTTTTTTTTTTAGTTCAATTACAAAAAGCTCAGAATAAATACAAAAATTTGAAAAAATTTTTTTAATTTAAAAGTTTTTTTTTCATTTTAATAACAACTAGGTTCGAAGTACATATAAAAATTTGAAATACCTTCTTTAACGACTGCTGCTAATAATGCTGGAATCATATGGCAGCCAGTCTTGTAATTCTAAAGATGAAAAATTGATATAATACGAATACTCTTGTTTTGCATCTGGGCAGGAGAGTTCGTTTTTTTCTGGAAGTACAAAAAAAAATAATTTTGAGAACGAAATAAATGTCGTATTACTATAACTAATAACTGGTTTTCCAAAAATATGTTTTCTCATAGAACCACTTTTTTTAAATATTAAAGACTGAACAGATCTAATAGTAAACGCAATCTTATTGTATAGATTACTCACCTACTTTTTTTACACTATAAATAAGCCAAACAATGAAAATAAGTCACAACTCCACACGTGCTTCTTGTTGGATTGAAAGGTTTACTAAGCCTAGCACAACACAAGAAATGGCGGTAAATCGGAGCAGCAGCTGATGCGATGCTACGTGCCATCTGCTACTGCTCCAAAACGATCCTCTCCCCTGGGCCCTGACCCCTCCTTCTTTTGCTTTCAAGTCAAAGGAGCTCAGTGACTCTGTGTAGTTAATATCACTACCTGCTATTTCAAATTTTCAAATTCTACGCAGGTACACCAGAAACCAAACTATTACTAAAAAAATTTCAGATTTTTGTTTAGCAGTTGTAAAATTTTTTTAGAAATTAATGCCTTTTTTGATATATAGAGAAATTACAACATTTTTTGTAAAAAAAAAGAATAAATATATTTCAAAAAAAATGTTTTTTTAAAGTTAAGTATCGATTAGAAAAGTTAAAAAAAATTTTTTTAAACAAAATTGCATGATTTTAACATTTTTTAAAATATGCCAAAAACGTTTATTGGAAGCAATTACATTGTCAATTACTAATTTTCGTATTGTTTATGATAAAAATTAATCTTAGTTTTCAGTTATTGGCGTGCTTAACATTAAAATCAAAAATTAATTGAAAATTTAAACAATAAGTACAAAATTTACAACACATACAAAAAAAATTGGTAAAAAAAAGTGATTTTTTGGGTTTTTTTCATTTTTTTCGCCTTTTTCTTTTAGAAGTATATATATTTTTTTTTTTTTCTTTCAAATCTACACGTAATAACAAAAAAAAAATGAGACCCAAAACAAAATCGTAGAGCGTTTCAAACTAAGAAACTTTTCTCGTAAAGTCGACACCTTTTTTCACTTTAGCCACCTGTATTTTTTAAACGGTTCAATATTTTTATACAAAAAAATTATGGCTTATTTTACATAAAAAAAACTTTACTTTGACCAAGTTTCATTAAGATACATCTATTTTTGTGGCCAGGAAAAATAAAAAACAAAAAAACTCGTTTTTTGCGTTTATCTCGTAAATTTTGAGGTTATGTAAAAAAATTCATAGAACAAAAGTTGTAGATTTTTTAATTATCTACAACTTTTACATTCAACTTTTTTGATAAGATGTCTAGTTTCGCCGGAAATCGTAAAAAACAGTTACGCACCCCTAAAAATCAACCCCCTTCCACCCCAAAAACTCGAGCGCGGTTCGCTTCGATGTTTTTTCATTTATTACCATATTTCCTTCCCCTTTCAATCATAAAATTGCTGTAAGGAATTTTTTCCACTTTTACCCACTTTCAGACTTAGTACGACTGGCCTATTCCTTGTTTTTCGAATTATTTTGTTACCGAAATAAAAATCATTTGATCGCTCCTTCGGATCAATCAAGGAGGGCGGAATGTTTAAATCTACGCCCCTGATCTGCACTGAGCTAACCAACCGAGTGTACAACGCTGAGTCTCGCCGCTGACCAGACTTCTGTGGTGCAGCCAGTCGTCGTTCAACGCTACAAGAAAGAACACGCTGTTTCGCTTCTCTCTAGCCAGTGCGACGCTTTTTACGAGGTTGAGAGACTCCCGGTAAAAACGACGAGTTCTCTCACCTCACCCGCTTGTAAACGCGTCTGTTTATCAAGCAATGAAGTGCTTATTAATTTTAATAAGTACTAGTGCTTAATCTTCTTATTTTTCCCTTCTCATCTTCTCCTTTTCCCTCGCGATCGTAGTCTTAAAACATACAGTCCACTAAACTCATTTTTGAACACTTAAAATTAAATTAAAAAAGAAGGAATCAAAAAATTAAAAAAAAAGACTCTGTTGCCCGAAAACTAAGATCAAAAGCTTTATATCAAGTCCAGAAAAATTAAAATCCGATTAAAATTCGCTTCAAAATTTATCCAAAACTTTTTCATCGATGATACGGGCATGACTTCGCCTTAAACAAATCTCGAAAATCTGACAGAAAATCCAAAAATTAATCTTTCTGAATTTCATCTAAATTATCAGAATTCGTCTTACAAATCTCTCGATGGCGGTCTAGAACATCCTCGACCATAACCCTACCACAAATCTTACTTGAACTAGCATTAAAACCAAACAATCTCACCAAACCTGCCTGAATATTTTCCAAAATTCCAGCCTAAGACAAAAAGTCAGTTCCCAAAATACAATTCTCTCCCAGATCCCCTACGAAAACTTCCAAGTGTAACGAAAATTTTCCTAAAATCAAACTAACCTTTGTTTTAAAATGAACAAGAACATTTTCTCTAGTAGGATATTTCAAAGCAGCGTCAATCAAAATTCCCTGAATTCAAATCCTCCAATCTAGAATTTAAAATGGATACATCAGAACCAGTATCAATTTTAAATCGACATTCTTTCCCATCAACAAAACCATCATAAACAAAACAATCCAAATTTCTACCACCCTTCCAATAGAATATTTACAATTAGAATCTGATGGGAAATTTTCAACCTTTGCCAAACTAACCTCATCCCGCTTGACAAAATTCAGTTTCCCTGATTTACCCAATAAGGATAGTTTGATCTAAAGTGGCCTGTCTAATGACATATCCAACACTCTTTACTACAACCTAATTGTGTTATGTTTTGCTGTTGTGCATTATTGAATGTCTGACTATTTGTTTGCGTGTTAAAATTAGGGTTCTGTGTCCTAAATTGCGTATTTCCTCTCTGTGAAAAATTACGACTACTATTAAAATTCTGATAAATCCTATCCTGATCATTTATTATTTTAATTTCCATTGATCTTGCCAAAGCACGTTTCAACGATGTTATTCCTTCCAACTGTAGTATTTTTCTAACAGAAAAATCATGAATAGCAACAATGAATTGAGAACATGTGATCTTATCTTGAATTTCAAACAAACACTCTGAATAAATAACTGAAGCCATTTGTTCGAAATCGGAGGCAAAGGAAGGTAAATCTTCATCAGATTTTTGTCTTCTATTTTGAAACAAAGTATAATTTATTGGAGCCAAATAACTATCACCGAAACGAATTTCAAGACTGTCTCAGTTTACTAAAATTCAAACTAGAACTTGAAAAATTTTTCACCACAGTTCTAGCATTTCTTCTCAAATACGGCGCTAAAAATGTATTTTTCAAAGAATCATCCCATCTGTTAACCCTGAAAATAATCTAAAATTGAATCAAATATTCTCTTAATGGCGTACTTCCATCATAAGAATCCGGCTTTAAATTAAGACTGAAAAAATTTGAGCAAGAAACCAACTGTGTGTGTATTATAATTTGAACGACCCTGAGTATGACGTAAAGTATTCCCAACCTCACTATCTTGCACATTTTGTGATTCATTAAACCTACGTTTCTAGTGTTACCTAAACATTTTTCATTTACTTCTTTCGTCTCTTCAATAGATACAAAATTTGAGTGATATGACTACTGGGGATGATCTCTAAAAATATGCTTATTTCGATTAAAATATCGAGATAGTTGTCATGGAAGCGTTTGAAAAATATTTTGAAATTAATTGTTGACTAGAATAAAGGATGCTGGTATCAATAATTCAAGAAAAAAAATTCAAGTTTTGTAAATTTGAATGACGTACCTCAGAGTTGCAGTTAATAGGTCGGTTTCTGACTCAATTCTCTGAAGATCGAGTCTGTGATGTCATACCTAAGACAGAAAGCGGTAAAGAAGTTAAAATGCTTCTCGAACAAACGTCGTAGTATAGACAATTTTAAAAAAATCTGGTCACGATATCTGAATTGTTGAACATTTGATTGATTTGACTTGATATATTTATTCAATGTACATTATGTTGTACAAAATTTCAGAATACATAAAGAAACAAAATTAAAAGTATAAATTATTTTAACAGTAAATAACAGTAGTTAAATAGAGCCGCGGTGGCTCGACGGGTTAGATACCGGACTCTCACGCCGAGGGCCCGGGATCGATTCCCGCTGCCGGCACCTCTGAAAAAATTTTTCATGTGCCTATTACCGCGGTTCTGAATGGGGGACCACGGCTCGGTCGGAGACCTATAAACGCTCTCTCGATTGAAGCGTGATCCCCACAGAGGCCGGAAGATGGGAGTTCGATGTAAAGTAACGTACCACAGGGACAGGCGACTGATACCAACGGGGGTTCATGCATCGAAACTCTGTACTTACGGCCTCGGTCATCCAGTTATAGGTTTTTTCCCTACGATGTGGGTTTTTACTATGCCCATAGCACGCTTAGCATTGCACCTACCGGCTTCCGTGCTATGTAAAGGAGACTGGGATTATAGGGGGGAAGAGGTCCCTTCTTGAGCAAAAATTAAAAGGCTCTAGAAGCATGGCCACTTAACCGGGGGGATAGGGATACAATGGCGAAAGCTCAGTGTCCCTGAGCCGAACGGCACCCCGGTCAACTTTCATTACCAATAACCAATAATAACAGTAGTTAAGTGATGATAATAAAATGAAAATAAAATTTCTATAAAGATTAATCAAGTGAGTAACACGTGAATACATAGAGTAGTATAACAGAGTATGCTCTGTGGCTTGTGCGACGGCATAAGTTTTCACAGGAAGCATGACTCGATACAATGACTAGCATAAATACTCAATATAAATCAACTAATAAAGTTCAATCATATTATATAGATTGAGGAATGGAGTATCACTTCAGTTAGTACAGTCACACTGTAGATCAATTTTATCAGGCCATTGCTACGAAATGTCCTTTTACTCCGTTAGTCCATCAGGCAGTGTCATGAGATTCCTTGCTCTCCTTCTAGCAAAAAGAGATGATTTTTGACGCGTGATTTGAAGGTGGGAAGAGATGGAGAGTTCTAGATGTGAGATGGGAGAGAGTTCCATAAGATGTTCGATGAAATATGAAAAGAGTTTCTCAAGAAGTCCGTATGACAGCCAAGTACAATAAGGGTGACCGGGTTCACATCCCAATTAGGGTTTGATCGAGTTATAAAAAAATTAGCCAAATAATTTGGACTACCAGTCCTTAAGATCTTGTAAAGCAGAAAGGCTGCAAAGTAGTCACGTCGACTCTCTGCACGAAACCATCTAAGTTCCCGTCTATATGGGGTGCCATGTTCATATTTCTGTATACCATAAATATAACGAATGCCCCTATTGAGAACTCGCTGTATCCTTAGATTTTGCTCGGCAGAAACACTGCAGTACACCAGGGAGCAGTAGTCCACCAGAGGGAAGAGTAACGTCTGGATTAGGTGCTTCCTTAGCTTGAGTGGTACTCCGCCTGAAACAGTCAAGCCTGTACATGAGAGCATTAGCTCTCTTGCAAATCTGTGCGACATGATCTTTCCAATTCCGTCTCGGATCGAGAACGACCCTCAAACTACGCACAGACGATACGAATGGAATTCTAGAATCATGCAGGATCAGTGAGTGCACGCCAATTTCAGCGACTCTGTCCACATAGTAGCCTGATCCTAAGATCATAGCCTTGGTTTTCCCAACATTGAGCTACAGATTCCCTGGCGTACGTCGTCAGTCAGTTTGAGTAGGACAGTTTAGGTGCTATGATCGGCTCTGAAACCCGACTGAAATTTGTCTATAAGTCCCTCAGATTCAACAAACATAGACATCTGATTAAAAACCAATCTCTCCAATATCTTGGACAAAAACTAAGCAGAGATATGGTGAAAGTCAACCAAGCACTCAGGAGAAGGAACTTTATTGAGAGCAACCGCAATGGATTGCTTCCACTGGTCAGAAAAGATTTAAGTTGTCAAAGATTTGTTAAGGATGTGCTGGATAAAAAGGCCTATAGAGGGAAGGGCAGAATGAATAAAGTTCTGCGGAAGTTGGTTTACGCCCACAGCCTGCAAGGTTGACTGACTAACAGCGATCATAATGTCACTGACAAGGAGAGGTCACACCCTCCGGGTCACCGATCTTGACGAAACTTTGGGGATCGTTTTCTTATACCAAAAGATGAAGAAATCTACCAGTCATCCCGTCTAATGGGCCTTTCATACCTAGTTCCTACATAGCTTATATCGCACTTTTAGCTCTTTTTGGGTTTTTTTGCGAATTTCCAAAAAATTCCTGCTCGAAGCCTATTGCACTTACAAAATTCTACAACCCTGCATTTTTTTTGTTTTTTCATCTTCTTTAGAGAAAAAATATTTTTAAATCTAATTTTGAAGAAATAGTCCATGTAAAATTAAGGTGATCGAAAGCATTTTTTTACTGTTTTTTTTGGTTTTATGAACTTAAACTGTACGTCGTCAGCCTTATAAAAAGTACGTCTAAAAATATTTTTTCTAAAAAATTCATAAAATAACAAGGAAAATGCAAGGTTGCGAAATTCTGTAAGTGCAGTAGGCTTTGAGCAGGAATTTTTTGAAAATCAGCTTGTTTTGACACTTTTAACACTTTTGTGCGACTTTTGTGGTTATTTGTGCCAATTTTCAAAAAATTCCTGCTCAAAACCTATTGCACTTACAGAATTCTGCAACCCCGCATTTTCTTTGTTTTTTTATGAATTTTTTAGAAAAATATTTTTAGACATAATTTTGATAAGGCTGATGACGTACAGTTTAAGTTCATAAAACCAAAAAAACAGTAAAAAAATGCTTTTGATTACCTTAATTTTACATGGACTATTTCTTCAAAATTAGATTTAAAAATATTTTTTCTCGAAAGAAGATGAAAAAACGAAAAAAATGCGGGGTTGCAAAATTTTGTGAGTATAATAGGCTTCGAACAGGAATTTTTTGAAAATTCGCAAAAAAACCCAAAAAGAGCTAAAAATACGATATAAGCTATGTAGGAACTAGATATAAAAGGCCCATTAGACGGGATGATTGGTAGATTTCTTCATCTTTTGGTATAAGAAAACGATCCCCAAAGTTTCGTCAAGATCGGTGACCCGGAGGGTGTGACCTCTCCTTGTGAGTGTGAACTCAGTAAATTCAAAAAGGCTCATGCCGTCTCTGTTACTGAGATTATCCAAGTACTCAGAGAGGGTAGGAGCAGCAGCATCAAATGACACAGAGGCAAAGTGGGCATTGAGTTCCTCCGCAGTGAAACTAGCAAAATTTGTATCGGGTTTAGCGGAAATTCCCAAGTGTTTGAGCTCCTTCCGAATCTGCCAAGGGTCAGTAAATTTTCGGAGCCGATGCCAGTAAAAATCGAGTCTAGCTGTCTCTTTTCGTGTGCAAAGTCGCGAGCAAGTCCGTACTCGTAGAGTTCTGTCTCTAGTTTTGAGCGTTTGTAACGTCTGTAGAGTCGGTCTCTCTCTTTTATGAGGGACCTGTGGTAGTGAGTGAACCAGGGATGGCGTCCCTTCTTGTATTCTGACTCTACGAAGTGGTGCAAAAATGTCAAGGGCAGCATGAAGGTTGTCATACAAGCACTTCAGGCTGTCGTCAAGTGAAGCTGAGCCATCTAGTCGCATCGCTGAAGATAGTCATTAAGCGCTATCAGGTCCATTAACTTGTAGTCTCTTTTTTTTATTTTTTTTTATTATAGCTTACCTAGACCCTAAGGTTTATACAGCTTAACTTGTAGTCTCTATAGAAAAAATCAGGTAATCTAAGGTCAGGTACAAAAATGTCAAGGGTGGCAGTTAATAGATCGTAGCCGGCAATAAAGGGAACGTCAGTCTTCCAGTAACTGGATACCGTGTCAAGGGCATCCACAGGACAGAGATCAAGTCAGGTGTCAGAGTGCGCAGTGTGGTGTGTAGGCCCGTACGGTACTGAGTAGAGTGAATGCTCCGCGATAAGAGTCCGCACAAAGTTGGCATCACCCGATGACGACAGCTGGTCCGCGTTAAAGTCATCAAGAATAACCTTGGTGCTGTAATCTTTCATGCTCACGCGAAGGTCGCTTACGAAGTCGGTGCCGTCGATAAACGGCGCGTGTGGGGGCGTATACATTACACCCACAAAGATATGATTACCCTGTGACGGAGCGCACTCCGTCACGATTCAAACACTCGCGCGCAATGAGTACCGCTGGCGGCCACTATGCGGCTATCACCGGCCATCACGTGCAAGAGCGAAGCGGCCGGGGTTTAGTTCCCTTGGCCACCGCTACGCGGCCGCCGCGCCGGCTGACACCGCAAGCAAGAGCGGCGAGTTCAAAGTACTTGGGCAGCTGGGCCCGCAGCAGCTGGCAAGCCTTCTCTCCCGGTCATCATTGTCCCTATGACCCGTGGTGGGAGAAAAGAGACTTCGACTGGCTGAGTGAGGTGCGACTTCCAGCCCTAGCCGCGGACGTGAATTAGAGTCCAACGGATGCATGCAACTGTGGTAGCGTATTGTATTCCACATATTCTCATGCAATCACGTCATTTGAATTATATAGCATAATTTGTTCGACAATCAGTAGAAGTGCTCACAGAGACCACCGTTAAACCACGACACGTATCGAGCGCGGATAACGGTCTCTATAATCAAGCAATTAATAATTTATAAAAACATATGTGTAACCGCTCTTGATGACCCGTTTTAATACCTTTCAGTTCACTGCCGCCCGCGACGAGTGGCCCGAATAACGTAGACGATTGAAACGCCGTCGGACGGCCACATTTGTAATTACATTTAAGCTTAGATGAATAAATGACAACTTAAAACATACTATTATCTCTCTATTTATTATCACCATGACTATCACTCTCGCTGGAGCTGGGGAGCAACCCGCCGGCAATCGACCCCGCCTACCTTACCGACGCTTGAACTAAGGCGCTATTCGCTCGCGTAACCGCTCACAACTCCTACCCACGAACCTCAAACGTTACAACCTCCTTTAAAACTAACTTCACAAAACAAGTATTCTGGAAAGCCACGTTCACCCCTCCACTCCGTGCTGGAAGAGCAGATATGCTTCATGGATAGCGATTTATGAATATAAAGCGCAACTCCTCCTCCCTGAGTGTTACAATTACGGCTGAGCAAAACGTAATCATCCAGCGAGACAAGCGAGCTCTCAATCGAGGGTGCTAACCAGGTTTCAGTGATGGCAAGTACATGCACCAGTGAGCGATTCAAAAGAAAGTGCCTTTTTTGACCCAAATGTCCCCTAAGTGAATTAGCATTAATTAAACAGACCTCAAGTCAAGTACTTGGCTAACTCTTGGACGGTTGAGAACTAGCTGATGAACATGAGTATTAAGATGAGGGCTTAGGCTGGTGTTAGTAAGATAAATGAGATGTATGAGATGAGGAAGAAGATGTAATTGATGAAATGTTACCTTGGGAGAGCAAGGGTCTCATAGCAAGTAGACTTTGGTAGAGGTCTACGATTACAAAAAATGGTTCTGATCATCCTCCGAGTGGACCGTAGGTTTGTCGCCTTTCTTTCTCCTCATGAAGATCTTACCATCTCTCACGAAGCAGACGAAACCAGAATCCTTTTCCGAGGCTCTGCGGGGGACGAGGTTATTGAGTTTAAATTTGTATCTAGGTAGGTATTCGTTCACATTGATGAGTCTAGGGATCAGAGACTCCGGATTGAGGTCTTGCGGCAAAGCACCACGTAAGCTCGAGGTGTGAAGTTTACCAAATTCGACCTTCGATGAGATTATGGCTTTGAGTAGTGGCCGAGACTGGAGGGTTATAAGTATCGATGGTGGTCGTGGCGCACTTGTCGACTCAGTGTCCGAAGCCTGCGGCTGTGATAAGTCAGTACTTACAGAGGGGTGCGAGGCTTGCTTTCCAGGCTTGCTTATAGAAGCTGATGGAGCTGTGGTCTTGTTGAGCTGACGTACTGCAGCAATATCTCTTAATTCAGTATCAGGATAGACCGTTTTCAGCACCGAGAAAGTGAGGGCCTTAAGATTAGCACCTTTGGGTACAAATAAACCACCAACCACAAGGTCTGTGGTCAAGCTTTTGCGCACAGAGTTCAAAGAGGACACCCGCTGACTCAAGACCGTATTTTTTTCCTCAAGTTCCTGAACTTTATCAAGGAGTTCAGAGTCCGCCCCTGAAGTATGTCCATCCCCGGAATCGAGTCTTATTTTGACTTCGCGTATATCACGTTGAACTTCCTTGAGTTGTTCATCGTGATTTTTCACCTGCTCAGCAAGTTGAGGAAGATCATTGAGCTTGCCCTCAATGTTGTCGAGGTGGGTGCCGAAAGATGCTTTAAAATCTCTCAACTCACTGAGAATTAGGTTTGGTGAGGCCTCTTCTGTACTGTTGGTTGAAGCAGACTTGGGTGTGGCAGTGTCTTGTGGCTGTTTAGTTGAGGTGGACGTAGTCCCTGTAGTATCAGCGCAAGGTTTGGTACACCTTAGTGGGAATTCCACCGCCGGTATTAACCAGGAATTTAGCACATCCTGTGTGAAATAGCAGTTTACAGCCGTAACAAGGGTGGATGAGATTCCTGGGCTTTTTAAGCATGTTGCAGCTCGAGCACGCGTCTTCTCCAACTAGCATGTTGGCAAGAGATTGCTAAAGCAGGAAATCAATCTTAAAGAATAGCAAGCTAGGCGAGTGGTAACGCCAGTTTTTGATCCGACTGGTAATTAAGATTTAAATTTTCACGGCAGAACAGGTGAGTAGAAAAAGTGCCGGTGAGGTCAGACACTTCACACTATGTTGCACTGTGACACTTGAAAAAAAAAGATCACAGCAAGTAAACTTTCACTATACAATAGTTATAATGAATGCACAAACTTTACGATAAATGTTTAACAGATTTAGAGTTAATGCACATTCGAAGATGCATTGAAGTTCGGCGAAACAAACGACTGCGATGACAGAGCAACATGCGCGGTCCCAGATTGATTAGCCGGAAAGTCAAGTTTATATGGGGTGCAGAGCAGCTTATGATTTCTGTTAAAAAGGCCTGATTGGGCCAATTCTTTTGTGATCTATAATGGTGCGTCAAACACTGGCTTGGATTGTTGTCTTATTCAGAAAATTGATGACAGAGCTAAAGTACTCGAGCTTGAAAATGGTGATGATGATGATGATGATGATGATAATGAAGAAAAGGTAACCGTAGTCGACAACATTTCTCTCCAGCAAGCAGTAGATGTCGTTTAGAAACGCATCACTCTTTGATGAAATTTCGTCAGTCCCGATTTGCCAATCATTCAGACCGAGGTGACTACTCAGTTAGCCCTGAATAAACTTCCGAACAATCTGTGGTTGTTAGAGTGCAGGAATCGCCCCGTTTAATCGGGTGCCCATATGCTTAGAGCTCTGGGTTTGAATGGCCAGTTACTTCAAGCAAATAAAATGGGAGCAGTAGTTTTTCTCTCCTTTCCTGCTGGCTTGCAAGAACACTCATGTCCTCCAAAACAAAAGGTTTGGTATATATTAGAGCTCAGAGGCATCTGGATAAGTTTCAAACGTTAAACTAGAGTCAAATTAACCTTAAAATCATGGTAGCTCAAACAGATAGGATGCACCGACGAGAAGAACAAGACTATGAGACTACTCAACGTCGAGCTGATGAAATGGTTGTTAAGTTATAAAGTCAGACAGTCAGAGTGCAACGTCTTCAGCGTGTAGCCTCCAAGAAAAAAACCAGCGCATTTTTGCGGCGTTGAGGGCTTAAAAGCAGGTTTTCAGAGCCGAAGAAAAGAAGAAGGAGCCTTTGCATTGCTGAAATATTGTGTGTTAGACAGCGCAGAGTGATCACCGGTGCAATAGTTGTAAGTTAGTGATAAATAGTAATAGTAATATGAATAGTAATAAATATTGTTTATATATTTTTTTTCTTTCACAGCGTACATACCCGACTTCTTGTCCTTTGCTTATATTGATAACTCAGCGACCGTGAAATGGCCAATTGCTAGCTGAGCAAACACGCGCTGCTATAGTTTGTTTGTTTAAATAATTTACGTCACCATCACAGACTTGATATCTGTTGCGGATTTACTGCTTCATTAATTTTATTTTTATTTGCCGGATTAAAAGCTGGTAGAGGAGGGTTGTCAAATAAATTGAGTTGACCATTTATTAATTTTATGTGAATTTTATTTTCTAAGAATATATTATTATTTACAAAAAAAGGTTCAAGTTTAATAACTTTTATAAAATCTCTTAATAATTAATGAACAAGTATAAAATTTAAGTAGTTAATGTGTATTGACAGATTAATAAGTTTGATGTTGATAACATGAGCTCATTACTATAAAATAGAAAAAGACAAATCATCAATGTATAAAATAATTTAAGTTGAAATTTGTAGGCAAATGATCAATGATTTAATCAGTGAGAATTCAATTGTAATTGGAAATTTTCCAGAATCAATTTCCGTGTAAAGAAAATTAATTAATGTGAGAAAACACCTAGTCAAAACTCTTTACGGATTTGATTATATTAATTCAAATACGTAAACAAGAGTTCGATAGAATAAAGTTGAGATAAACAAAACAACAGAGAATGGCCTTGAAAGGAGATAGAGAGAGAGAGAGAGAGAGAGAGAGAGAGAGAGGGCGATGGCCAAGAGAAATTAAAGCAGCAGCAGAGAATGGCCTTGAAAAGAGAGAGCGAGAGAGAGTGATGGCCAAGAGAAATAGAAGAGAAAATGAAAAGAGAAAATTACTTGAACCAAAATACCTGGAGATGTCCGCTGAGAATATTTCGTCGCCTTGGAATAGAAAGGTACTATCTCAGAAATTTTTATAGAAAGATACTATCTCGTATCGATTTTATAGAAAGATAGTATTTTTCTATAAAAATTTCTGAGATAGTACCTTTTTATTCCAAGGCGACGATTTGAAGAGAGTGTCCTGACGAAGAGCTTGTGATCGACCAGAGAAGAGTTGCCAGTGAACCACGTCGACTAGGATGGTGGAGAGTGACTTCAATAGTATTGATTGCAGTCACGACGATGAGCTTGACCACTATCACTTCACTAGGAGCACTCCAATGAATTAAAGAGATGAACTTGAACGAGATAACCCAAGAAAACTTAAGCGAGAACTCTCTACTGAGTGCTTGAATGAGCGTCAAAATGATAACTGAGGAGACAAAGAGCAGCAGGCCCCCGCCAGGCCGGCGGCGTCAGCAACAGCGGCAGCGTCAGCCCCCAAGCTGCGCAGACGGCGGCGCAAGAGCTCCAGCACCGTGTAGTTCTGCGTGGTACAAGAGATGGCGCCACGCAGTCTACAATTATTGATTTTTTTTCTCGACGATGTGTAAGGAGAGAAATTATTGTTCGCTCCGCAACAATATCATTTAAGATCGGAGAAAAGTCTATGAGAGGCACACACTGCATCGTTATAACAACAAATTAGACTCATCTTTTATATGTTAAAAAAATGAGTCAAACACAAAAAAATTTTTTATTTTAAACTTGATCAATCGGTTCTATGCAAATAAGCATACGTATATTTGTTCCTTTTTTTCAAAAATGCACTTCTCTGCCGAGTAAGAGAACGGGGCTTTTAAATCAACTTCTCATTCTAATGTAATGTTGTACATGAACAAAACATCGGAAAAAAAATAGTATGACCTTTTTTCTATTTTTTCCCGTAGAATCTATTAGTCAAGTTAATTGTCAAAATTTTCTAATGAATTTTTTTTATTAGATTATATTATTTTATTATTTTTATCTAAATAAATGAGTCAAATTTAGAAAATTTTTCAAAAATGCTGTAAAGTAAAAAACGGAAAACTGCAAGTTTGCTTCAAACAAATAAGAGCTCAAAAAATACTATTTTCGACACTAGTGCGTATAAAACGAGTTTTGAAATAGTTTTACGCACTCGGGTCAAAAAATATATTTCGAAACTGGTGCGCAACTTCACCAGAGCTCTTTGAAAAGCCTCTGGCTTCGCTTCGCTTCATCCTTTGTGTCTTAAAATTGCCCTGGCGATGATGTTGCACCAGTGTCGAAATGTGCTATACTCGTACCAATGCAACTAAAAAATTTTGGTGTTTTTAAAAAAATTATTATATGAGGCGTTGGGTCAGAAAAAGATTTAACTAAAATTTTACCGTTTTGAGAAAAATCGATTTAAAGTTTTTAGTTTGTTATAAAACTGCAAAAATTAAAATTAAAAATATATAAATTGTATATTTCAAAACTAATACTCTTCATGGAAATAATTACCAACAATAAAGTCAATTTCCAAAAGTGCAATATGTTTAAATAACCACAAATAAATTACGGTAGTTAAGTAGTTTTTTACATCCGACGGGTATTTATAGTGAATTTTTCATTCATTTTGAGGAACCAAGAAAAAGTTTGTGGTTCTTTTTTGTCCAAATCATACGACAATTTTTTTTGTTTTGTTTTGTTTTTTTTAATTAATTTAAACCTCTTTGGGTTTATTATTACATAAATTAGTACTCTTAGAGACTTGAGATCTTGAATCTTCGTATGGTAAGGCGAATAGGCCGTCCGAGTTCCTTAAGTTCTTGATGGTGAGCGGTAATGGGTGAATGTTTGTTTACCTTATCATCTGTTATCAAACCAATTTTTGTTGAATAGTGGTCCATCCGTCAGTGGCCATCCCTTTTTATCTTGCGAATGAGCCAGTATTCAAACAAAGTATTAAGATTGGTGGTGCAGTATTTGGTTCAATAATTTGTTCGATAATTGGTACTGGTCACGGATCTCTTCACCACGTCCTCGATATACGTAGACTCATAAGATACAACAAGCACGCTTTCTTGCCTAACTAGACTCCTAGGAAAGATCCAATTCCGTCTTACAGCGTACTTGCAGACCATAAGAACCAAACAGACCAAGCGCCCCGACGGAACATTAAGGAAAATTCGAGCGCGTGGGGAATCGATTCAGCGGCACTCGGCACCGCGCGTTGTATCAGCCAGCTAAGGTATAAGCCTTAACTGACTGAGCCAACGACGTGACATCATACGACAATGAAGTAAGAAATAGAAGAACAATTTTTTGGTTTATGAAGTCATAGTTTTATAAATAATTTTTAGTTAAAATAAATAAAATTGATTTTAAGCAAAAAATTTTTATCTATATTATATAGTTCGTTCTTCGAATTTTTTTTAACTATAACCTTTTCAATAACTTCATATAAACTTCAAAATATTTAGGAAAATCAGTTTAGGAACTCAACTTTACTCTTAACCATGCTGATCAGCTGATTGAGTACGCTTGGCTAGAGTATGAACGCGTGAGGCTTTTCAAGTGTTTAACACTTTTTTTTTATCTTTTTTATGAAAAATATCATTATTTACATAATGTTATAGGGCTGGAATTGATAATTGTAGATTCTGGATTACAACCTGCGATGACTCGCTATTCTATTAATTTCAGCTTGCAAGCTATTGCAGCAGTTGGCTGCCAGCCGACAATCTCCCTGAAACAGGAGAAAAATTCCGACTGCATCAATAAATCCCTAACCGATTTATTGAACCTTGGGTATGGTGGACCGTGGGGAGTACCGCTGCTCGGCCACGGAAATCACGAGTGCCTGCCCGATCCCCGCTCTCCCGCCTCGGAGGTCCGCTCCGATCTGCGCTCTGCAGTCACGTGACTCGCGCCTAATTCAAAACTGTGACTGATGATTTAATTACTCACTGGACTGTCACAATAACTATAAAGTTATACACTCACTAATTAGGATTCACTGAATTAGAAAAAGCGAAGTATTGAAAAACGACTTAACAGTGGTTAAGTCGCTTTCAGATCCGACACTTTACATATTTATTACTCAATATTTATTTGTATAAAGGAAATGCTGACACTCTTTTTACTCGAGTCATCACTTTCTTAATTTGAGTCTGCCACGTTACCGGCACAGTTATAGGCCGAGATGATTGTTGTGCAGACGACGTATACGCTGTCAAGCAGAAGCATGATTGTGAAATTAAAAATACACACGTGTTAAAAACTCAAGTGATTAATAAATAAATTGCACACTACCTAAAGTAAAAACTTTTAATGTTGTTTTCTGTTTTTATGACAGGTAATTTTATATGAATTAAATTATGTAAATAGTGTAAACAGGATGAAATAAATTTATCTATTTTTATTACAGAAACCCAACGGAGTTTTTATTTCAAGAAAATACCCCATAATCCTTTATTATTCTAAATTAGAGTAATAAAGATTGTGTATGTATTTTTTTGGTCACCAACCAATTATCGTTGCGTTATTCGTGCTGTTTTCTGACCAAATAACAGGTGTATATATGGTCTGTTTTGCAGTCGCCACCTATCGGATCGTCAAAAACTTACTTAAAGATGAAAACTACCAAGGTGCCAGACTTTCAGATTAGAACGTGGCAACATAGTTTATGACTGAACTTGCTGTCATTTGTTCAGAAGACTACACTCATAACGCACCTAAAATTTCGCGAAGCTCGCGCCAATACTAGCCTGCGGCAGCACAAACATACGCCCGTACATAGCCCCCATTATTGAACATGTCCAAATAAATACTATTCCGAGCAACATCACGATTTCGAATAAAAATGTATTGATGAATTTAAGAATATTCTTACGCATCTTTTTTTGAACAAAATTTTTTTATCAGAATTAATATCCCGGAAAGTACAATAAGTCTGGTCGTCGTAGGGGTTTTCGTGTGCCGACAAGCGGTATGCGATCCACCAAGGTTCAAAAGATGTATTTTGACTCCCTGAATAAGAATTTTGAGGATGGACTCTTGAAAAATTTATGTGAAATTGTTTCAACAAATTACAAAAGTCACTATTTTGGTAAAAAAAAATTTTTTATAAATTTTTTAGCCCAAAAGAAATTGAAAATATACTTTAACTTTTATCGTAAAGACAATATTTTCTGATTAAAAAATCGTTAAAGTTTAAAATAACGAGCGCGTAGAAATCAGCGGGATATACATTTTTTTCAAATTTAATGATTTTTTAATCGGAAAATATTGACTGCGAAAAAAAGTTCAAGTATATTTTCAATTTATTTTGAGTTAAAAAATATTTAAAAAGTTCTTTTATGCAAATAACCGCTCAATGGCTTTTTCCACCGTTCATTTGGTGGTAGTGTAGGACCCTCTCATTCTGCAAGTTGCAGTAAATGAAAATTATTTCGGAACTTTGACTAGCGCCAATTTTTAACTCGTAAATCGCATAAGTGGCAAAACTTGGTACTACCGTTGTATGCGCCTGCGCTCTCTGCTGCCGCTCGTGATTTCGATAAGAGAAAGATTTTTTTTTATAGGTTAAGTATCTATCAATCACACTTTAAAGATATTGTAACTGTAAAAAGATCCTTTGAGCAGTTAGTTGCAAAAAAACTCGCTTCGCGAGCTCTCTCGCCACAATAACCGTCTGCTGCTGAACTCTACTTCTACCTGTTTGTATGGAACTTTCATGAAAAATACTATTATTTACCGAAATAGTGACTTTTGTAATTTATTTGTTGAAACAATTTAACATTAAAGTGTCCACCTTCGAAACTCTTATTCAGGGAGTCAAAATACACCTTTTGAACCTTGGTGGATCGCATAATGCTCGTCGGCATAAGAAAACCTCTACAGCGACCTGACTAAATGAAGTTGAAATTTTTTTTGTTTAAAACTAAGTTTCAAGCCTTTAATATTCAAAAGTGCATATTTGATACTCTATGTGCTTTTAATGTGTATCTTCTTAATTTCGATGTGAAACAATTTTTTTTAGTTCCTAAGATAATCAGAGATGCGATGGCCTTGATTGAATGACTTTATATAGATATAGCCGACCAGTTAATTAGATTTTTTTTCATTTTATTAATCGTTTTCAGTATTGGTAGACCTAAACATACAAAAGTTATGGCGGGTGCATTAGAAGGCGATCTTTTTGTTGGCCCAGTGGCTGAAGAACATCGTGGCTTGCTAACTTTGTCTTATCCAATGGAACATGGAATAGTCAATGATTGGAATGATATGGAGAGAATATGGTCTTACGTATACAATAAAGACCAATTGTCAACATTTAGTGAAGAACATCCAGTGTTGCTTACTGAAGCTCCTTTAAACCCTTGGAAAAATCGCGAAAAAGCAGCAGAACTATTTTTTGAATCGTTTAATGTTCCTGCTCTTTTTGTGTCTGTTCAAGCTGTTTTAAGTTTGTGAGTAAATATATAAGTTCCTTCAATAAGGACAAATTAAGGTCTAATTATTAATAATTTTTATCAAAATTGCCTCCTAGCGGCCGCATACTAACAAAGAGATAACCAGGTCTTTGTGTCGCCGATTGGTACCGTACCATAGATTTTAATAGAACTTTCATAACTTGTAATTTAAAATGAAAGATATGAATTTTTAAAAAGAAACACTTTTTTTCGTAATTTTCTAAGGCTTGAAACATAAGGTGGCTTCTATTGCTACTGCAGCGGAATACCTGAAAAAGTTCTTTTTGTATGTCTCTCAAGCATATTAAAATCTGAAATGTCAGGCTCTTCTGGTTTCCCAGAAATTAACGAAAAACTGGTATTCCAATGCCATTTACAGGCATGTGCGCGGTAAGTACTTCAATCGAAAAAGTAACTATGAGATCTTCAAAGGGGGCTTAAAAGATACCTAAATCCGGAGTTAGTCGATATGGTGAGGAGCAGTTTTGCAAGCCCTTTTTGGGGGTAGTTTTCTGGTACTGAATGATGAGCGAAACCATCAATATATCTTCTGGTTGTGCTTTTTTATCAGTTCACGATGAAAATATATTTAATTTTTAGCATATTTTACAATTTTTAGCTAGCTTCCAATTGTGTCAACGCCTGTATCCTATAGCACTTACAGAGATGCGGTAAATCGCGTTTTTTGTCTTTCTATGAGCTTCAAGGTAGTCACGTGAGTACAGTCACTCCCAAAAGATTGCGTGCATGCTCGGCCTCTTTTTGTCCTTCTCTAACAACTGCTGCCATAACCAAAAGTACACATAAAAAGGGGTATTTTTTAACTTTATATTAAAATAACTTGAAAACTATTCCTGGTTGGGATATTCAGTAAGCGAGAAAGTTGTTTAAAATTTATTTAACTATAAAATATCAAATTTACAGAAAAAATTCAAGGTTCATTCAGGCTTCAGTAGACTGAAATGTAAAAAAAAGTACCAGATTAACGCCTGATTCTTATCTTCGCCTTGAACCCCGCTTGTCCACCTAAATTCAATGTCACCGGATTCCTTGATTCAATACGAACATTTTAATATAAGTTTTAGAACAATTCAAGGAAATGAAATTTTTCACGGAACTACCTTAACCCATTACCGCCCATGGAAAAATCAAAAGTGATATAAAAAAACTAACTATTGGGAAACCTGTCTCATGAAAAAATAGTAGATACGTATTTTTTCTTTTTTCAATTTTCATTGTTTAAACATTATTTATTTAAACAAATTCCGAAAAATTTTTAAATTTTTATAAACTAATAGCGGCATTCGATTCTTTGACCAAAAATAAGGCGAAAGTCATCTAAGTAATTTTTTGATCAGACGCTTAGATCTTTTGCTACGAGCGCTCAAACATGTAAAAATATGGTTTTATAGTGGTGAGCTCTGACTCGTAAAAGTGTATCTTCGGTGCGGTGCCTCGGAGCTCACCACTATAAAACCATATTTTTACATGTTTGAGCGCTCGTAGCAAAAGATCTAAGCGTCTGATCAAAAAATTACTTAGATGACTTTCGCCTTATTTTAGGTCAAAGAATCGAATGCCGTTATTAGTTTATAAAAATTTAAATTTTTTTACGAATTTGTTTAAATAAATAATGTTTAAACAATGAAAATTGAAAAAAGAAAAAACACGTATCTACTATTTTTTCATGAGACAGGTTTTCCAATAGTTAGTTTTTTAATATCACTTTTGATTTTTCCATGGGCGGCAATGGGTTAAGGAAAAATTTGTTTATATCAAAAAATTTAATAATTTATGTTATTAGATGAACTTTTTAGCATTCTCTGAGTTTTAAAATATAATTTATTCGAAATTGAACTTTTTCAGTTAAGATTTTGAAATATTTTTGAAATATTTATTGACCAAAATAATTATTCATAAGTGTAGTTCATTTACTTCCTAACAAACAATCGAATTTCTTAGGTTTAAAAGCACATAAAATCCTGCCAGCAATAGTTTGCCTTGGGTTAGAGATACATGAAAATCTAAAAATTTACCTGCAGCAACGCAAGTGTTCTGTGTGTGATTATTAAAAAAACTAGCACAGTGAGCGATACGCGAGTGGAATAAATACTCAAACTTTATTAATAATTATACATTAAAAAAGCGCGTGCGGGGAAATAATTTAACCATTATGCGCATAAAATAAAAACACACTGCGTACTACGCTAGCGCAATAAAAGTGATAAAAACAACCAAAATTTTAATAATTATTATTTTTTAAAAACACGGAGGATTCAGGTTCAATCAAGTAAACAACACACCGAGCAAAGCAGACCGAAACATTCGAACTTATAACCAACAAAATTAAAAACAAAAAGCACAGCACTGACTGTGAAAATATTTTAAACATGTAATAATGATTATCCATCAAATTTGAGAAAGCACAGTCCTGTACAAGTAAGGGAAACTTGTCGTTCACACTCGAGTTGGATTTTTTAGGCACTCGACTTCGTCTCGTGCTGGAACATCCAACTCTCGTGGAAACGACGCGTTTCCCTTACTTGTACAGGAATATACTATTCTAGTTCATTCCCTTTCATAAAATGCATACATTACAATTCCTCCCTTTTTATTTTTGATTCACTCTGGTTTTATCTCGCTGAGATAATTTTTTAATATTATTTTGCATACCCTTCTAAGTTCTTCAACACTAAAAAAAAATAATTTCTAAAAAATAATAATAATAATTTAATAACAATTTCAATAACAATTCAATAATTTAATAACAATTTCTTCAATAAACTCAGTGATTGTCGATCTTTTACCTTCACCTTAAGCCATATATTGATTGTTGTTCGAGTAAAATATTTCCACTCAGCTGATGTTTTTACTAAATTATGTGTATCGATGTTTTTTGTTTCGATTTTAAATTCTTTTGCTACTTTTTTAAGATCTTCCAATGATACGGTCTTAAGTATTACCTTGATATCGAATTTATCAAGATAATCTACAAGGTCGTCCTTGCTTAACGAATGTATCCACGTAGCTGTTTTTCCTTCTGTTAGCTTTTTTATGTTTTCAGAAATTTCACTTTTCTCACACATTAAATTTTATGCGCTTGTCGCGTTTTGTGAATTTTGTAATGAAACCACTTTATTTGTTAAACACTTTAGCGCTCGTCACACCCTTTTTGTATACACTTTTTCATTGTAAATGAACTTTTTCACTTTTTATTATTTTTAATCCTCGTCGGATTTTTCTTGAACTTTTATCACTGTTTTTCAACTTCGTTGGTAACTTTGCTTTTATCCTCATCAGATTTTTTGCTTTTATCCTTGTCGCCAATTGTGATAGTTTGAGGGAGGAGTATTTTAAATAAGCTCTTAGTGTAAAGTTAAATATATAAGTTTATTTCACCGACGTTACATTGTGACTGCGCTGTAAGAGTGTCGCTCACTCTATATATAACGCTCGCTTGGACAACGTCTGATGCTTGATCAGCGTGTCAATAACCTGCTGGCTATACTTTTTGCTAACTACGCTTTAGCACTTTTAACATTCTTTCTAGTTCATTCACTTTTATAAAATGCATACATTACAAAAGTGATTTCGATTTTTTACTTAACTATAAACTGCCATAAGTCTGGTTTATAAGCTCTTGCAGACTTAAGAATTCATGTATGTGATTGTTGAGACTGCTTTATAAAAATCTTTCATGAAAAAATGATCGTAAAAAACATAGAAGAATAAAAAAAGCCTTACTTATTTGTTACTAAAAAAGCGCAAAAAATAAATAGAATGAATGAATAGATTCTCAAAGCACCATTGCGATAACCATTGGAGCTTGTTTGGTAAACTTCAAAGAGTGCCACCACCAAGTTTCAGCAAAAAAATGTCGATATTGCTAAAAAGTTCGTATGAAAATAATAAAAACGCGCTTTTTGCATTTTAATGAAATTTTTGAACAGCTTATTAATTTTTGTATCTTAAAGGCGAAAACATTTAGAGACATTTGTAGGTTCACAAAATTTTTATTTTTTAGGATAGAATATTTAGAAATTTTTAAATATGTGAAGAAAAAATTTATTTAGTAGTAATTGCGGTCGTCGAAAAATACGTTAAAATAAAAAAAAATAGCAAATATATCATTGAACTGCACGTGTTTTCTTTAAAAAGTTTTTACTTCAAACAACATTTTGTCGCAAACCGGGTATCATATGCCAAATAAAAGGAGTTTTTTTAGTAAGGCCTTAAAATGACCCAAAAATAAGCATTTTTTACTCTTTAAAATAATTCCATGCCATTTATAAATGAGATAAAGATCGCTGGTTTGTGGAAAAAGTCTGGTTTCAAGTACATGGACAGAACAAATACGTAATTTTATCGTGCACGCAACTCCGAAATATTGGGAGTTCGGGTCTACGTAAAAAGACCGTATGCTCAACGAGAAAATACCGTGCGCTTGTAGTAGCGCTGATTTTATGTGTTGCGCTCGGTATTTTTACTAAGAGCTACGGTATTCTGACTTAAACCACGCTCACTTTCTCTAGCGGTTGGTTTGCAGACCTTGACTGATGTAATAATTTTTTTTTTTTTTTTTTTTTTTTTTTTTTTTTTTTTTTTAAATTCACGTCTACGTAAGTGCAAACCGTAATAAAGTTTAAATACAATTATTTCCTTATCATTCAATGATGACTACATAATGTTGTAAATAAGCTTTTATCGAGAGCTAACCTCAAAATCGAATCTTTGATCCACCTTTTTAGTTATTGCGGAATAAAATATTGTATAAAATACTATACTTTTATGTTAAAATTTGCGATAAAAATTTTAAAACTTTTTAAAAAAAACACCTATCACTTAAAGTTTTTTATAATTTTTTCAATAAGGCTTGGATAGAAAAATATTAAAATATTTTCTTATTCAAAAACTTTTAAAAAATTTCACCAATATTGTTGTATCACTACAAATTTAAAGAAGTTTATTTTGATAAAGTTAAAAAATTAAAAAAAAATTTGTTAAAAGAATAAATTGTAATGACAATTCGTATAAATATTTATTACAAATTTTCTTGACAACTCATACTACATACCTTGTTGCAATGTATGTTTTGCCATGCATCTCAAAAGATTGGCATGGGGAGTATCCTAGAAAAGTCATTGAGGATCAAATAATCTTTTTCAGTTTCTTCTAGAATGTTCGTAATTCGGAAATAGAGCACAAAAAAATATAACACCAAGTGTTTTTGAATATATTTATTAAAATTCGAAGTTTCGAAACTTCTAATGATGTCCTCTTCAGGATATCTACACAAATTTTTTTTTATTTATTAAATTAATGAGTATTATTTACACTTATTTGGTTACGAATTTCGAATTAATTACAAAATAATTTAAGACTTACAATTTTAACTGTCATAGCAGTACGTCAACATAGAGTTATGAGGTATATAGCACCGTACAAGAACGTAAACACATAGCAGGTATAAGCACAATGTTAAGATACATTTACAAGAATACTGTTACGGTATAAAATATAATAATATATGAATTGTATTAATTAAATTGACTAAAATATTGACAAATAGGATTGTAATTTGTGTTTAAGGATTGAACATCAGATTTTTTATTAGTACAATTTCTACTAGAATTAATGTGCAACATTTCAGAAAATCTTCTTCTGTATAAATTATGTTCATTATCAATGATTTTAACTTTGGAAAAATTGAACTCATGATTATTATTTAACATATGTAAAGAAACTACAGAAGTTTTATTTCTATGAAATTTATGTTCATCCATCCTAACACCTAATTGTCGACTAGTATCTCCTATATAAATTGCATCGCAATTTTTACAATCTAATTTATATACAACCCCAGTTTTTTCTAATTTGTCAGTTTTGTCAAACGATAAGTCTAATAATAGCACGGAATTCTTTGTTAATACTTAGAACAGTTCTAATATTATATGTCCTAAATAATAATTTGAATTTTTGAAAGATAATGTCATTAATATATAGTATGGTAATAAATAATTTTCTATTCTTGTGATTTGTTATTTATGTTATTGACCTTAGAATTATAAATATTACTATTATTATTGTTATCTATATTGTTATTATTGTCGATATTGTTAAGAATTGGTCTATTAGATAAAGAGTGTAAGCGTTTGTTAATGTAGAAATTTGAAAAAGAAGTCAGATAGGAGTTCTTAATTAGTAATTTTTTAGCTGTACAGATGTTTTTATTGTGGAATTTTTTATCAGAAAGTAAAATCACTCTGTAAAATAGATTATATACCATGTTAATTTTTAGACTTTTTGGGTGATTAGAATTATAATTTATAAAACGACCAAATGAAGTAAGTTTATAGTACCAATTATAAACAATTTTGTAGTCAAAAATAGATAATTTTGTGTCCAAAAACTGATACAACCATTTAAAGGGGGTTCATACGTAAATTTTAGATCATATTGATTAAAAATATTGACAACATTAGTTAGATCAGATTCTTTAATGCATAAACAAGTATCAACTACATAGCGGTAATAAAAGACTAGGACACAGTTATGTTCTTTTTTTAAATTTCCTGACATGTAGTTTCAAGATCAATCATCACTAATTCAGAAAACGTAGGTGAAATAGGAGAGCCCATTGGAGTTCCAAATATCTTACTATATTATATATGTGTTTTTCCTCTCCCACGCCCCTCCACAGGCCCCTCAAGAAAGTGCTTAACTAACCGTAAAAGTGTACCGAAATATGCTTATTTCTATGTGTTTTGATTTTTCCTATAATTGTCTAATCACGCTCCCTACACGACCTTTTTTTACCCACGCCCCCCATTTTTGATATATGTTATTACTTATGTAATTATAGAAATTTAAAAAGTAACTATTGAAATACTAAAAAAAACTTATAATTCATAAAATAAAAATAACAAAATAATAGCAGTAATCAAAATATATAAAACAGTTTAAAAAAAATATTTTTATAATTTTTCCAAGTAACTAAAAATTCACTATTTTTGCACAATACTTAAAACGTGCATTCAATACGTCACTCCTGCAGTAGGCAAAATGTTGCGTACAAAGGTATGAATTAATGTAAGTACACGGCTACGCACACGGGTTGATACAAGTTTAGGCAAGAGGGTAAGCACAGGAGTGGACATGAGAGTAGGTACGAATTTGGAACAAGATCTTATACAGTAGTTTTTCTTCACTCGAGAGAAGGTACGGATTTGGTACAAGAGAGGTAGAGATAGTACTTACAAGAATAGACACAGCAGTAGAAATAAGGCTAGGTACACGGATATACACAAGGGCGGGGAAGAGAGTAGGTGCAAGTGTATGCGCAGGAGTAGACACAAAATTAAGCACGTTGGTAGGTTCAGGATTAGAACTTTAAGTAGAAAAAAAGTTAAGAACAGAGTAAGCACAGTAGTACCAAAAAAATATAAGAACTATAATAAATGAATCAGTATAAAATTAAGTAGAAAAAAGGGAAGATATAACGAAAGAAACCAGTGCATCTGTAGAAGGTTCAACAGTATGAACAAGTAAAAGGTAGGCACACCAACCTCTTGACGAAATTTGCGAAAAATTGCTGAAAATCTGCTGAAAAGGGTTTTGTACTACTAGGCTAAGTACAAAGATATGAGTAATTGTATGCACGTGAGTAGGTACAGTGGTAGTCATAGAGTTACGAGGGTATGTACACGAGTTTAACAAACATAAAAACAAAGATATGCACAAGAGTAAATACAAAGATAACTACAAAAGCACAAAACAATAGTAGCTACGAGGGTAGCCACAATTGTGGACACAATGGTAAGCACTAGTATAAAAATCTGGGAGGGGGGTTGCCGAGCGGAGCGAGCAGGGGGGTACCCTCCCCTACTCTTCTCCCATGCACTCCCCATGCCCTCCAAAAAAGTGCTTAACTAACCGTAAAAGTGTACCGAAATATTCTTATTTCTATGTGTTTTAATTTTTCCTATAATTTTCTAATTGGAAGTATTAAAATGTCCGGGAAATAAAATCATTTGCACGGGATGTGGGTCGCACAAGGAAATAAATACTTTTGCACGGGAAAAAAAATACATTTGCACGGAAAAATAAATACATTTGCACGGGAAAATAAATACATTTGCACGGGAAAATAAATACTTTTGCACGGTTTAATTAAAACGTGTTTACCTATCAAGCCTAGAAACAAAAGACCAGGTGCTTTTTCACTAAGCATTTCTCCACCCATTTTATTATTGAGCTTAGTTCAACTCACAGTGTCGCCTCAGTCGACGAGTAAAGCAAAGTGCCAAAAGATGGCTGGTGAGTTAACGTATTTTGAAACCTCTGAGGACTCATCTGAAGAAGAAAATTCATCTGAAGTGATCCAGCAGACTAAAAAAATATGCAGGTGACCAACACGAGTGTCGCTTTTATGTCACAAATACCCATCAGCAACAGAGCCAGAAAGTGCTGTAAAGTTAAAAGAAGTTTGGAAAATATCTTCACCGAAAAAGGTGGCAGAAGGAAAACGAGTTGAATATCGGTGCACAAAGGAAATTTATAGAGTGTCTGAGTGTCCAGCGTGCTTGTACCTACTATTCATCTTTGAATACTTGCGTGTCCTTGTACGAAACAGAAGAGGAGCACGATCATAAAAATATTGATTCTACACGAGGCTTATCATCAGAAATAAAGGCTTTTGTAAAAGATAAATATGCAGATGGTATTACAAAGCCAAATGCACTACTAAATCTCATTCGTAAAAATCAGATGATATAACCTGCAAAAGAAAAACTTGTTGCATTTCTTAGAACAATCCGAAGTGATAAAAGCACTCCTTTCGTATTGGCCACAGATCTTAGAGCTTGGTACAATGAGCGCACTCAAGTTCCGTAGGATGAAGATGTACCATACGTGGTTGATTTTCACAATTTTGCAGAATTTTTTGACTTAGATTTTTTTATTTATTTTCTTCCCCGTTTAATCACTTACTCTTCCGTGCAAATGTCTTTTTTCCCGTGAATTTGACCTAAAATTTCCCGTGAGTTTGCTTTTTTTTCCCGTGCTAATAAATTACACCCTTTTCTAATCACCCCCCCCCCCCAAGCCCTTTTTTTTACTCACGCCCCCCATTTTTGATATATTTTATCAGTTTCTACCTACACCACCAATTTTCGATACAAGTTATCAGCTATGTAACTATAGAAATTTAAAAAGTAACTACGAAACATTGAAAAAATTAACTTATATCCTAAGATAATAGAGAGAACCCAATAAGAATGTCAGCATTTTGTTCGTGATGTGATTGGTTGAAGAACAAAATTTAAAATTTGAATTTTTATTTTTAATTTTTATATTACAATTCAATTAAAACATCTAGAGAATAGATTTGATGAAAAAATAATTATGTAATCAAGTGTTCGAAATTATCCGATTATAATCATGAAAATAATAATTATTAGTATACAAACTGAAACAAAACCAATGAATCTATAACCACAAAAGTTTAAATGAATATCAACTCTGAACGTAGCATAAAGGTAAAGGGTATATATAACTTAATGTAGATTAATTTAGATGAAGCTTCGACAAAATTTGTTTTAGATAATAAAATACAATTTCTTCTGCGCTTCGCTTAGAGAGCTACAAGGTTTGGCAAGAGGGTAAGTACGTGGGTAGATTCGAAAGTGGTTAAGTGTTTACCCACAAAGGTTTGTACAGGTTCGAAAACAATAGTATAAAAGATGATGGTTTCAGGATTAGATGTTAAAAAAAAAAAAAAAAAAAAGAACATACGTTCAGAGTTACAAATTGAAGTATGAAAATAATACCAAAGTAAAAAAGGCTGCACATGTCTGGAAACTGGTGTCGTAAGGTAAACTTCGATATTAATCAGGATAGGTTAATTGGGAGAAACCTAGGTAGAAAAAGCGTTGATAACAAATTTAAAAGGATGTAGGAAATATTTGTCAAAAAAGTTAAACAAACGTGTGGGCAAAATTGTACGAAGATGATTAGTTTCACGATTGTAATTACAAAAAAATTTGTGAAGAACAATAGAAAAGATAGTTTTCACAAAGACGAGAATAAAGATTCATAGTTAGGGACCAAAGCATGAAAAAAAGAAAAAACAACAGCAAACACCAAAATTAAAACAAGTAGATACATGTGAAAGAGATAGGAACAATATTAAGCAAAAATGTACATATAAGCGTAGGCTCAAAGTTACAAACGTAATGACAAGTCCAGGTACGGCAGTAGGTACAATGTAGTTACCAGAGTAGTTATCAAGTTTGAAACTATGTTATGAACAAGGTTTGTTATAAGGTTATTTACAATAGTAAGCACAAGAGGATAAAAAAAGATTACGCACAAGGCCAGATTCAGTGTTAAAAATTTAAATAAAAAAAAAAATAATAAAGAACTAGAGTTAGCATAGGAGTAGAAACAGATGTAGAAACAAATACATGTGTAGAAGGTTCAGCGTTAGAAGCTTGAGTAAAAAATAGGTAGTAAGCACAAGATTATTAACATATGTAGGAAGAAGAAAAAGTCAACAGACGTACTAAAGAGAGTCGGAAAAAAATTTTCAAGAGACGTGGATAGTAGCAAGGTGATAAAGCAGGGAAGGTTAATAAATAAAAAGACGAAAATAAGTCCGTAAAAGCATAGAAACAGATGTTTAACTAAGGATAGAAATGAAAGTATGATCAAAGATAAGAACAAAGTAGTCTTAGAGTTAGAAATAAAAGCATAAAAAAAAATTCAAACTACAGTTATCACCACGATAGAAACAGCTACATAAACATGAGCATATTCCTGTAAGAGCCTAGTTATAAAAAGCAATAAGTGCAACAGTAAAAACAACGGTAGTCACAAGCTATAAGAGTAGAAACAATGGTATGTATCACAGTAGGTACAGAGGTAGACACAGGGGTATGTGTATAAGTGTAGGTACAAGTGTAGATTCAAGCATACAATTCTAGGGGATTGGCGAGTGAAGCGAGCAGTCGGGTATCCCCCCCCCCCCCCTAGTCTGTTTATATATACAACTGTCAAACGTAAAAAAGTTATTATCAAAAAAATATTCAGCACACCTAATAATATCCAGAGCTAGAATCTTACAAGAATTATGTAACTATCAAGACTTCTAAAAAGGCTATCTATAACTAACTGTTTAGGTATCCCCTTAAAAAGAAAGAACCCAAAAAGAATATCAGCATTTTATTCGTGACGTGATTGGCTGAGACGATAAAATTCAAATCATAAATTTTAAAGATTGAATTTTTCAAGTATTGGTTATTATTATTAGTGTAGATTTTTAATTAAAATATTGGAAAAATAATGAATAATTTTTTCTGACTTTTTTTTGCACAAAAAAAAATGTAAATATATTTTTTTAAATAATAACAAAATGTTTGCAGTCGTTTTCTTACTGAGTGAACTCATGTACAGAGAGGTTACTATGACAACTGAGGTTTTATTATTGATGTTGTTAACCTATCCAACATTTCACCACAAGTGTGATGAATGTACATTCATCATAATTATCATCATCATCATCATTATCATTAACCATCATTAACCATAAAATAAAAAAAAGAACCTTAAAAACATTTTATTCGTGTTATGATCGGTTGAAGAGCAAAATTAAAAAATTGAATTTTAAATTTTGAATATCACAACTTGATATCAATAAAGTGATCGTGGATAATTATATGATTAAGAAATGGATATTTTAATGATTAATTTAGAATTAAGTTATAATTTTACGAAAATCAAAACTAATAAAAGTCTATCTAATAAAAAAACCTATCAAACTTTTTGCTTATGATAAAAAAGTATAATTTTGGCAGGTCCAAAAAAAATTTGTGGCCCCTTTTTTACTACTCTGCTATTATAAGCAAAAAGGTAGGTAACCGCAATCTGTCACTTTTCAAGTATTTTGAATTCGAAGTTTGAAATCTCATGGGTGTTCATATTGAACAAATCGTTACAGAAAAAAAAAGAAGGAAATATATGAGTAAATCCGCCAAACTCTGTTTTTTTTTCAGTAATTTTGAAACTCTTTCAATTTTTGAAGCACACTCTTAAAATTTTGGCAATAATTCTTTAAAATAATAAGAAATAAAAAAATGTCGCGTGGATGGTCATAACAAGTTGCCTGAAATAATTATTCAAAGAATTAAATTATTATTTAAAAAAAATAAAAATCTGACTATGCCAATCGGTTTTTTATTAAAAAATAAAAGGATGGATAGTATTTTTTCAATTAATAGCTGAGTTTTTTTATAATAATCATCTAAACAACTTAAATTTTTTATAATAGTCATCAAACGGCACTTTATGAATAGGTTAGGGTCATCTATTTTTTATGTATTTTAATATTGGCAATAATAATATATAGGCGATAATATCCACCTACTGAACTTTTTACACTAATCTACTAAGTAAATTATAAGTAAAGAGCAAAAAAATTGATAAATATAAGTTCATAACTACGTCGTTGACTGCCTGCTGCTGAAAGACATTAGTCAGTGTCGTCTACTACAGGTTAACTTCGAAGGTGCGAATAATAGAAAAACTCTTTTTTTTTTAAACTAAATAAAGTTTTTTGGCTTCAGGCAGCCGGTCTTAATTAAATCAAGTCATGTTTTATTGTTCACTCTTAAATTGAGAGATTTTTTTTTAATCTGTGGATGTGCCAGCTGAAAATAAAATTTTTTACAAGAATTCACGCTCGAATTTTTCAGAATAATACGATGTAAACAATAGCTTTTTTTGAAAGCACATTATTTGTATTGGTCTTAAATTATTCGTCAAAGTATGTAGTTTCAGACGAATGTACATTTATAGCGTTTGAATAATGCCTGAACCTGCAAAAACTCAAAAAAATAGGTTATTCATTTTTACCAAAAACGTTTGTACACATTTTTGAAGTTATGTAATTTCTCGAAAAATACAGGCACAATCTTTTTATTGGTCGTAAAACATTCCTTGAGCCAAGTTTTAATACCTCCATCAGTGGTAAATATGTAAAAAGATTGCCTGAAAAAGTTACAGTAGATAATATTTTCAAAACTTAGTTCCGGACATAGCGTTTTCTTGCGTTTTACAGGATAAAACCTAATTTTTTAAACATTTGCAGGAACTTTTCAGCTTTTATAAATATATGTATAACAAATATTTGTTTCCACAATCTCAAAAAGTGTGAATCCAAATAATTATTCCATTAGATATAAAAAAAAAATATTGTCTTAAACCTTTTTACTGGGCCCAGACTTTGAAAATAAGAGTTTGGCAGATTTGCTCATATATATTAACTGATGAGAATTTCAAACATTTTATATTAGTCGTCAAAAATATTTGTCGAAAAATTACGTAAAATTATGTGCTATGGTAAAATAGTTCGAAATTTTGGATTCGTAGGTCATGAGGTTAGCTTTTATAAATCATCAATTTTCTAAAATTCATCATAACTTCGAGTTAATAGAATTCAAAAAAGAAGATGAAATTATACTTAATAAATTTAAAATCTCAATTTCGAACACTTATGCAGTTACATACTCTTTTCCTTATGGTGTCCGTACAGTGCATTAGTCTTGAAATTTTATAAAAATAGTGAAAAAATAATAAAACTATGAAGTAAAACTATGTTGTAAGTTGGTATGGAGAATTCGATCAGAACCCTTACATCGAGCTTAACACAATACTTCTTATTTGAGAGATTATAAAAATAAAATCTCTCTGCGAGGTTTCATACCTTGACCATCAAATCTTTGGCAATTCTATGAAAAATCTTTTTAAATTTTTTAACATGGTATTATTGAAATAATTTTCTCTGTAACTATTTAATTTGATGTATCCGATTAAATTCACCAAAAAATTATTTTGCAAAAGTTTTTTTTAACTGGAAGCAAAAAATTTGGGAAATAAGATACATCTTCAAAAAGCTCACCTGAGCAGGGCCGTATCAAGTAAGGGCACCTCGAGCAAGAGAGTATTTTTTACCTCTGAATTTATAAAAATAAGAGTTTAAATTAGCATATTTCAGACTTTTTTGACGTTTAAATATGAATTTAATCAATTTAATCAATCAGTTCCATTAGTATATTTATCGTAAAAACTAGAAAAATTAAAATTTGATTTTGCAATTTTTTTTTTTTTTACCAATCAAAGTCTTTCAAATGTGGACATACATGTAGACTTTTAGGAGAGATTTAGAAACAGGATCCCTAATGTTTTACTCTCCTCTGCTTACACATGCTTCTGAGTTCGAAACCATTTTTTTTAATTTTCAAATCGTCTAAATACGCTACAGAATTACTCACAATGGTATATTTTCTTAATATCTTTTTTAATATCTGATTATACGATATGAATTTAAGAATTTTTTGAGAGTTTGCTTTCATTCTTTGAGCAAATTTAGAAGTTTTTTAATCAAGTACATTTATCTATGTATTTGAAGAATATTGAAGTAACTAAAGACTTGAATTGTAACTTATAATTTGAATTATAATATTAACTAAAATATTTACAATCACTAGCGTCTCTCAGCGCGCATGCGCGCACATTATTTAATTATTTTTTTATTTTTGAAAAATAAAAAATTAATCCTGACTCATAAGAGAATATGAAAAATTTTATCACAGCTTTTTCTAAATTAATATAAGTACTATTTTACTGATTGAGGTTTTTATGAGACTTTTTTAAGGTCATATTTTTAAAATTTCGAGGAAGCGAAGTTTTTGTTTTAAGAAATAAAATTCAGATTGGGGACTGATGGAAAGAAATAAAAGTTAAAAAACTTACAATTTCAACACATATCCTCATGGAAATTTGATTATTTTTCTTTCGTTAAGAAACTAAATATTTTGGTGTAAAGGAAATTATAGTTGGGGGCCATTCATAAATTACGTAACGCTTATTTAGGAAATATAGGCTCCGTAACGGTAACATGAAAACGTTTTATAAAGAATATTTATTTTAACTAAACAGATTTCACTTTAAATAAACTATGAATAAAATGTTTATTATGATACTACTATACACTTATCATATTTTAAATAATAAATAATTTTGATAAAATAAAGAAACAATTATTTAAAAGAATGATTGTAAATATTTTAGTTAATATTTTAATTCAAATTATAAGTTACAATTCAAGTTTTTTAGTTATTTCAATATTCTTCAAATACATAGATAAATGTACTTGATTAAAAAACTACTGAATTTGCTCAAAGAATGAAAGCAAACTCTCAAAAAATTCTTAAAATCATATCGTATAATCAGATATTAAGAATGCTATTAAGAAAATATACCGATGTGAGTAATTCTGTAGCGTATTTAGACGATTTGAAAATTAAAAAAAAATGGTTTCGAACTCAGAAGCATGTGTAAGCAGAGGAGAGTAAAAATTTAGGGACCCTGTTTCTAAATATCTCTTAAAAGTCTACACGTATGTCCACATTTGAAAGACTTTGATTGGTAAAAAAAAAAAAAAATTGCAAAATCAAATTTCAATTTTTCTAGTTTTTACGATAAATATACTAATGGAACTGATTGATTAAATTGATTAAATTCATATTTAAACGTCAAAAAAGTCTGAAATATGCTTATTTAAACTCTTATTTTTATAAATTCAGAGGTAAAAAATACTCTCTTGCTCGAGGTGCCCTTACTTGATACGGCCCTGCTCAGGTGAGCTTTTTGAAGATGTATCTTATTTCTCAAATTTTTTGCTTCCAGTTAAATAAAACTTTTGCAAAATAATTTTTTGGTGAATTTTATCGAAAACATCAAATTAAACAGTTACAGAGGAAATTATTTTAAAAATCCATTTAAACCATGTTAAAAAATTTAAAAAGATTTTTTATACGATTGCCAAAGATTTGATGGTCAAGGTCGGAAACCTCGCAGAGAGATTTTATATTTATAATCTCTCAAATAAGAAATATTGTGTAAAGCTCGATGTAATGGTTCTGATCGAATTCTCCATGGAATAATTATTTGGATTCACACTTTTTGAGATTGTGGAAACAAATATTTGTTATACATATATTTATATATGCTGAAAAGTTCCTGCAAATGTTTAAAAAATTAGGTTTTATCCTGTAAAACGCAAGAAAACGCCATGTCCGGAACTAAGTTTTGAAAATATTATCTACTGTAACTTTTTCAGGCAATCTTTTTACATATTTACAACTGATGGAGGTATTAATACTGGGCTCAAGGAATGTTTTACGACCAATAAAAAGATTGTGCCTGTATTTTTCGAGAAATTACATAACTTCAAAAATGTGTACACACGTTTTTGATAAAAATGAATAACCTATTTTTTTGAGTTTTTGCAGGTTCAGGCATTATTCAAACGCTATAAATGTACATTCGTCTGAAACTACATACTTTGACGAATAATTTAAGACCAATCCGAATAATGTGCTTTCAAAATAAGCTATTGTTTACATCGTTTTATTCTGAAAAGTTCGAGCGTGAATTCTTGTAAAAAATGTTATTTTCAGCTGGCACATCCACAGATTAAAATAAAAGTCTCCAAATTTAAGTGTGAACAATAAAACATGACTTTATTTAACTAAGACCAGCTGCCTGAAGCCAAAAAACTTTATTTAGTTAAAAAAAAAGTTTTTCTATTATTCGCACCTTCGAAGTTAACCTGTAGTAGACGACACTAACTAATGTCTTTCAGCAGCAGGTAGTCAACGACGTAGTTATGAACTTATATTTATCAATTTTTTTGCTCTTTACTTATAATTTACTTAGTAGAATAGTGTAAAAAGATCAGTCGCTGGATATTATTGCCTAAATATTATTATTGCCAATATTAAAATACATAAAAAATAGATGACCCTAAACTATTCATAAAGTGCCGTTTGATGACTATTATAAAAATTTAAGTTGTTTAGATGATTATTATAAAAAAAGTCAGCTTTTAATTGAAAAAATACTATCCATCCTTTTATTTTTTAATAAAAAACCGATTGGCATAGACAGATTTTTATTTTGTGAAAAATAATTTAATTCTTTGAATAATTATTTCAGGCAACTTGTTATGACCATCCACGCGACATTTTTTTATTTCTTATTATTTTAAAGAATTATTGCCAAAATTTCAAGAGTGTGCTTCAAAAATTGAAAGAGTTTCAAAATTACTGAATAAAAAACAGAGTTTGGCGGATTTACTCAGATATTTCCTTCTTTTTTTTCTGTAACGTTTTGTTCAATCTGAACATCCATGAGATTTGAAACTTTGAATTCAAAATACTCGAAAAGTGACAGATTGCGGTTACCTACCTTTTTGCTTATAATAGCAGAGTAGTAAAAAAGGGGCAACAAATTTTTTTTGGACCTGCTAAAGTTATACTTTTTTATCATGAGCAAAAAGTTTGATAGGTTGATGACTTTTATTAGTTTTGATTTTTGTAAAATTATAACTTAATTCTAAATTAATCATTAAAATATCCATTTCTTAATCATATAATTATCCACGATCACTTTATTGATATCAAGTTGTGATATTCAAAATTTAAAATTCAATTTTTTAATTTTGCTCTTCAACCGATCATAACAAGAATAAAATGTTTTTAAGGTTCTTTTTTTTTATTTTATGGTTAATGATGGTTAATGATGATGATGATTATGATAAATGTACATTCATCACACTTATGGTCAAATGTTGGATAGGTTAAAAACATCAATAATAAAACCTCAGTTGTCATAGCAGCCTCTCTGTACATGAGTTCACTCAGTAAGAAAACGACTGCAAACATTTTGTTATTATTTAAAAAAATATATTTACATTTTTTTTTTGTGCAAACAAAAAGCCAGAAAAAATTATTCATTATTTTTCCAATATTTTAATTAAAAATCCACACTAATAATAATGACTAATACTTGAAAAATTCAATCTTTAAAATTTATAATTTGAATTTTATCGTCTCAGCCAATCACGTCACGAATAAAATGCTGACATTGTTTTTGGGTTCTCTCTTTTATAAGGAGATTCTTTTACATAATTGTTTCTTTATTTTATCAAAATTATATATTATCTAAAATATGATGTGTGTATAATAGTATCATAAGAAACATTTTATTCATCGTTTATTTAAAGTTAAATCTGTTTAGTTAAAATAAATATTTTTTATAAAATGTTTTCATGTTACTGTTACGGAGCCTATATTTCCTCAATTAGCGTTACGTATTTTTTGAATGGCCCCCAACTATTATTTCCTTTACACCAAAATATTTAGTTTTTTAACGAAAGAAAAATAATCAAATTTTCATGAGGATATGTGTTGAAATTGTAAGTTTTTCAACTTATATTTCTTTCCATTAGTCCCCAATCTGAATTTTTTTTCTTATAACAAAAATTTCGCTTTCTCGAAATTTTAAATTATTGACCTTAGAAAAGTCTCATAAAAACCTCAATCAGTAAAATAGTACTTATATTAATTTAGAAAAAGCTTTGATAAAATTTTTCATATTCACTTATGAGTCAAAATCAATTTTTATTTTTCAAAAATAAAAAAAATAATTAAATAATGTGCGCGCGTGCACGCTGAGAGACACTAGTAGAAGTAAAAAAAGAAACTACATCCAGAGATATAAGAATATAACCATCTGGCATATCTATGTGTCTAATTTTTTCAACAAATTCTAGACTATTGCTTATATGTGATTGTGGAAAAGTTAAGACTTTTTTAATTTCTCTACAGATGATTTTAGAAAGAAAATATTTGGGTGAATTAATAGTGGAAACAATAGGTGTCAATGGATAATTATTTTTGGGAATTTTTGGAAGACCATAGCATTGAGGAAGAACAGTTTCTGTCTGTGTAAGAGCAAAATAATGGTAGATCCTATCTTAAACAATTTGTGCTCTATTTCTAAATTACGAACATTCTAGAATAAACCTAATTGAGCAAATTACTACTTGATTAATAACTTTTTCAGTTTCATTATAAGAAACTGCCCAAACATGGGAATGTTCATCATAGTAACGTAGAGTGAAATTGTGAATTGCTAAAAATACTCGATTGTTAATTAAGTTAATATTTTTAATTCTCTAAAATTGAGGATTATTTTCTACCTTAGACACAATTATTGTACCTTGTCGATAAATTTTTATTAAAAAGGTGGCAGAAGGAAAACGAGTTGAATATCGGTGCACAAAGGAAATTTATAGAGTGTCTGAGTGTCCAGCGTGCTTGTACCTACTATTCATCTTTGGATACTTGCGTGTCCTTGTACGAAACAGAAGAGGAGCACGAACATAAAAATATTGATTCTACACAAGGCTTATCATCAGAAATTAAGGCTTTTGTAAAAGATAAATATGCAGATGGTATTACAAAGCCAAATGCACTACTAAATCTCATTCGTAAAAATCAGATGATATAACCTGCAAAAGAAAAACTTGTTGCATTTCTTAGAACAATCCGAAGTGATAAAAGCACTCCTTCCGTATTGGCCACAGATCTTAGAGCTTGGTACAATGAGCGCACTCAAGTTCCGTATGATGAAGATGTACCATACATGGTTGATTTCCACAATTTTGCAGAATTTTTTGACTTAGATTTTTTGATTTATTTTCTTCCCCGTTTAATCACTTACTTTTCCGTGCAAATGTCTTTTTTACGTGAATTTGACCTAAAATTTCCTGTGCGTTTGCTTTTTTTTCCCGTGCTAATAAATTACACCCTTTTCTAATCACCCCCGCCCCCAAGCCCTTTTTTTACTCACGCCCTCCATTTTTGATATATTTTATCAGTTTCTACCCACACTGCCAATTTTCGATACAAGTTATCAGCTATTTAACTATAGAAATTTAAAAAGTAACTACGAAACATTAAAAAAATTAACTTATATCCTAAGATAAAAGAGAGAACCCAAAAAGAATGTCAGCATTTTATTCGTGATGAGATTGGTTGAAGAACAAAATTTAAAATTTGAATTTTTATTTTTAATTTTGATATTTCAATTCAATTAAAACATTTAGAGAATAGATTTGATAAAAAAAAATTATTTAATCAAGTGTTCAAAATTATTCGATTAAAATCATGAAAATAATAATTATTAGTAAATAAACAAAACCAATGAATTTATAACTACGAAAGTTTAAATGAATTTTGAACGTAGCAGCAAATAAAGGGTATATATAACTTATTGTAGGTTAATTTAGATGAAGCTTCGACAAAGTTTCTTTTAGATTTACCCTGTAGACAGTAGATAATGTAATACAATTGCGCGCGCTTGCGCGCTGAGAGAGACTAGTATAATTTAATTCAGCAACATTCGAATCATTAGTTATAGGTAGGGAAAGTTCGTTCAAAATTTCAGCTATGGGCACATTTTTTTCAGGACCCAACTGAAGATAAAATTCACTGATTGGGAAAAACTCTGTTTTGCAAAATATTTCCAGTTGATGCCTCTCGCTAATAGTTTGAGGTAAAAATAAGTTATTAGCTGAACCTTTTGCCCAAGCCTTTAAAAGTTTATTTTTTCGCTCAAATTTGCTTGAGGAAAAGTGTACTTCTGGGCCGTACAATTTAATTATCCTTGGGTAGTGAAGCCAAAAGTGCATTTTTGGCGTGAGTTTTCCAAACAACTGTAAACATAACAAATGGTGTTTTTGAATTAAGTCAGCTAATGTAGTTATTTCAGATCTACTCAGTCCAGGTGAAGTTATTAAGTCGCAAATATCTCTTAAGCAACGATACAATTCTTAGTATTGGTTATTTCTCGGTATTAAATCACCGATAATAAATACTAAGTATCTAACTAAGCAAAGAATTTCTGCATCTGATTGCTTAGTTTCTAATTCATCGGAGTCGCATCAAAAGTTAGGCCTTGCCTGATTTTGTTTTTCCGTTTCATTGAATGAAAAGATTTTGACTCGATTAATCAAAACATTTAATTTTAAAACCGACGTTTTTATAAGTGCGTCGAAGACTTCACACATACTAACGCCTGCACCACCATGCCAAAAGTCTTGAAATTGATCATCACTCAAATCTTCATAAACCTCGTATTTTTTTACACTATTTAATACACATGGACCCTTAACACCAGTTTTCGATGGGTTGTTTGTTGCCAAATCAGCTTGGTATTTATCTTTGTGCCGCAATTTGGATGGAATTTCACGAACCATAATCAAGCACTCGTCATAAATTGAATAACAAAGCCTGCAATAATGATTAGCTTGAAAGCTACCAACAAAACCGCCTACGTCGTTCGAGCCTTTGTTATCTCCAAGCACTTAAATCAATTCGAAATAAACTTTATGTGTTTCCGAGTTTATAGTCAAAAAAATTCCATCTCTAGAAATCTTATCGAAATCGGAAACCGTTTTTGAAAGAATGGCGGAGTTTTTAAACTCTTTTACGTGTTTTGTAAGACACATTGCAGACAGAAAAATATTTTCTTCTTTTTTAACCAAATGAGCGGGTAAGCAAGGCAGAGACGCGTAAACCTCAAATATACTTTCTTCACCAGCATGACCGGTGAGCGCTTCACGAACGTTAGTGTCATCAATAAAACCATTTATCGGATAAACATCTTTTGTGAAATCTTAGTATTTGGTTTAGAACCGCATACCCTGAACAACATTTGAAAGTATGTTTTTATCGCTTAGCAAAGAGTTACGGCAATTTTTAATTTAATTTTAAATGAGTTTTGAAGATTCGTATAATGATACATGACAGGCGTATATTTCTGTCTCCTCTTTATAGCGTTTAGTTTCAGCATTAAACACTGTAGCGGGACCTAACAAAAAACGATCTGGAGCGATGTAACCTTTTTCAGTAAAAATAGCGAATCGTCGGTACTCTGTTGAAAATGCGCCGAACAAGTATTTAGCATCTTGTAAGATAAATTGAATTTAATTTATTTTCTCTTCACTCATGGTAGTGCCCAGTTGATCTTGAATTTTAGTTTGAATAAAAGATAAGTATTTTTCACAGATAAACTCATCCATTTTGACTAAAACTTCATTCACAGCTTCCTTTGAAAACAATTTATGACTACAGAGAATCAACGAAAATTTTAGGATTTCCTCATCTAATTCTGCTTTAGAAATCTGATTAAAATTCATATTAATAATATCGGCCTGAACACTTTATTTAAAATTAACGAAGTTCCTTTTTGGAATATATGATAACAAACCAAAATTTAAAAAACCATAAATTCTAATAAATTGCTGAAATTCGGCAGTACATTTCAAAATTATTCTACAAGACTAGCTGAACGACAATAATTATAATACAAAACATTTCAATTCTGTTGAGACACATGCGATACTTAATAAATTTTATAGAATTTTAATGTTATTTGTATAATTTGAAATGCTCATTTATATAAGGTGCAAAAGTTTTGAAAATAACTTATTAGTTAATCTCAATTTTACTTGAGTCTTATGCTGTTTTTAGTGTAATGTTTTTGACGACAACTGCTGTTGCCTTACTTGTCCGGGTGTACGAAAACTCACTAAAATAAATTTCAACAGTTATCCATACGTGACTCAAAATTCTATTATAATTAATGTTAAAATATTTGACACATTTCACGCACAGCTCAACGGCGGAGGCACAAGAAGAGGTTTCGTAACGAACTTCTTCGTTGATTATTACGTATGCTTTGTCAATGTTATCCAGAGATGGACCAACAATCACCACGTATGGTCTAATTGCTATACGCTGACTATTGTGCAAATTTAATAATTTTTTAAAAGCAGAATCAAGTTGAAAATTGCGGCTTTTCATTTCCTGAAAAAATTAAATAATTATTTGAAAAACATTATTTTTACAACATTTGAAAACTATGAACTTTTTCCATATAAATTTGACTAACAAATGTTAATGTTAATTTACCTTAATGTGATAAACAAAAGTTTGCTGAACTTCAGAATGTTCAGAATGCCAAGTTAACATATCTGCATTATTTGGAGGCACTTTATTAATTTTTTTAAATAAATAAGGTAACAAAGTAAAAGCCTGCGTCTCTTGGTGTTTTTAGAATTTAATTAGAAAAATAGTAAAATAACTTTTGAAAAAACTATGTAACAAAGAAGAAATAAAATTAGAAAATCATACCAGCATTCAAAACGTTTAAATTAGAGTTTAAAATTTCCTTCAGTTTTTCTAATTTATCTTGATTAATACTGTGTTTGAGATTTACCGCCTTTTATTGCCACGGGATTGGTCATGCGAGTGACCCACGCCAGAGCTGCCCGGAGTGACCAGTTTCCGCCCTCACCAGTCGTGCTACAACTGTGATGCCGCTACCACGCGTCACGGGACTCGAACCCATCGTCGCGAGATTGCCCGCTTATCCGCGACGTTTCACCGAGGCAGAGACTCCCGGCCAAAACGGCGAGCTCTCTCTCCTCATTTGTACATAGTTGTTAAGTAAATAATTTAAGTGCAGCATAAAAACTACAAGTGTTGTGCTTTCAAATACCCTTGCCTTTCACCTTTCAAACTCCCTCGCGATCGCGGTTAATTATTCCCTTAACCTTAAGCGTATCCTCCGCGATTCCTAAACATACTGTTATTTTCTTTTTCTATTTTTCAAATTTCTTTTTTGGCACAACTATTATATTTTCAACAACTCTTAAACTTAAATTTTTGGAAAAATTTTGCTCATTTTTTTTATGTAAAACCAAGTAATCAGCTTCGATCTGCAGAAATTGTTTTTGTTATTTTAATTAGTTATTAGAATTAATTTTTTGAAATAACATTCTTTTTCTCACCAAATTCACATTAGAAGACTTACAAGGAGATGGTTTGTCCTTTGGGACCTGGATTTTCATGAAACTTTGCACACAGTTTTTATTCATCATAAAAACAAGCCCTTCAGTGTTGTTTTTCCAGAATGGGCCTTTTTTCACCTACTTCCCCTATAACCCATGTGTTAAAAAGTAGACTGTTTCCTATAAAAAGCCGTTTTTGGTCTCATTTTCAAAAAATTCCTCCTTGGACCGTATTACACTTAGAAATATCTGGAACCTCGCATTTTTTTCGTTTTTCCAAGAACTTTTGAAAAAAAATTATTTAAAAAAATTTTTAAATGGTTTTAACTATGAAAAATTAAGGTTTTTAAAGTCAATTTTTAGTATATTTGGGTTACAATATACATGGAAAAGATCATTCAAAAAATTTTTTAAATAATTTTTATTCAAAAGTTCTTGGAAAAACGAAAAAAATGCGAGGTTCCAGATATTTCTAAGTGTAATACGGTCCAAGAAGGAATTTTTTGAAAATGAGGCCAAAAACGGCTTTTTATAGGAAACAGCCTACTTTTTAACACAGGGGTTGTATGGGAAGCAGGTGAAAAAAGGCCCATTCTGAAAAAAGAACACTGATGGGCTTGTTTTTATGATGAATAAAAACTGTGTGCGAAGTTTCATGAAAATCCAGGTCTCAAAGGACAAACCATCTCCTTGTTCGTTATAATTGGAAATTTTTCAAATGTTTCCTTCAAACTATGAAAATTTAAAATTTCAAGTCTTTTTTTCAAAGTTTTAGACCAAAGGATCATAAAATTTTCTGGAATTTTATCAATTTTTTATTATACATTATAGAATTTATATTCTATTTTTAATGCTAACAATATACAATCTAACCATAATAATAAGTTGGATGCATTGGTAGCAAGGAGATATAGCTTTTGGGTGAAGAATCATTATGCGGATTCATATTCTAACCTCAAACTATCACTATATTGTACTCTATCAAAAAATAGTACACTTAAGTGTGAGTTATGTTTTTTAATTTAACACACCTTAATTTGAGTTTATCTTAAAACACATCCTTCAATTAAAACCATGGTCTCGACTAAAAAAAAATCTAAAAGTTACATAAATAACCATTGCCCGTACTCACGTGTGCAAACGAAACGACCATGCGAATACATGCAAATCGGCGTGAACGAAAAAGTGGGTGTGGCTCAAATCAGAATACCGTAGCTCTAAGCAAAAATACCATGCGCCACATGTAAAATCAGCGCTAGTACAAGCGCGCGGTATTTTCTCGTTGAGCGTCCGGTGTTTTTACGTGGACCCCAACTCCCAATATTCCGGAGTTATGTTAGCACGATAAAATTACGTATCTGTTCTGTCCGTTTAGTACTATCACCTATAAAAATTTTGAGTAAATCCATATACCTCGTGCGGACCGATTTGTCAAAAAGTGTTATTTTGACCCATATTATTTTATATTACTCGTACTGCGGCACATTTTAAAAAGGTGACTCTAAAATACTGATTTTACGCATTTAAAAGCGCTGCTTTGAGTATGTCATAACGTATATTATTCTTCTCATGTAGATAGAGCTGCAGTCTAGTAATTTAAAGTAAAAGCTGAGCAGCAGGCATATTTGGCTTCAGCTGCTTGTATGCGTGCGTTTTGCTGCGTCTCATCATTAGTCGTATGTGTATCATACAAACTAACCATCATACTTTTTTATAAAAAATAGCTATCAAGTGGATTTTATATGTTTAATTCTTTTTTCTTTTCAAAAAGAGTCTACTCGAATTCATCTCGTTTGATGATGACCTCTTCAGGGCTATATATATTACAAAAATCGCAAATTATACAAACAATTATAAAATCACAAAAGTCGTAAATAATACAAAAAATTATAAAAATTACATTATGAATAAATTAATTTCTAAATAAAATTAAAATTAAAAATTTTTTTCACCTATAAGATTATAAAATCAGTCGATAAGTTTATCGTGTTGTCGTGTACATGGTTTACATATTACTGATTTTGGGATAAACTTTTTTGATGATAAGTCTGTCGTAACGCCTCTATAGTCTTCTTGTAATCCTTGCTTAAGTACATAGTGGCCTTCTGTTTATTGATGTTATTAGGATTAAAGTGAATGAGAAGCATTTCCAGAAATGCTCGTCTTCTCAGATCCGGCTCTGTATCAAGGACCTTGGTGTTGATTAGCACTGGTTTGATGGATTTAGGATCCATTCCATCAGGCAGGTGTGGAGTCAGTGCTGTAGAATGTAGTTTACCCTTTTCAATTTTGCCCTGGATAACTTGCAACATTAGCGCTCGTGATCTGAGGGTTGCAAGTATGGAGAGCGGACGAGAAGGACCGGTCTGAGTGGGGTTCGTATTTTTGTCAGTGGTGACATCCGAGTTGGCGTCCTTACCCGAGTCTGCTGGACAAGGGTGTGCATCAGAGTTGCTGGTCGTTGGGTTGACTCCCTCCTTAGCCGCTAGTGTTGTTTTGTTGTTGCTGTTCCTTTGCTTAAAAGCGTATTCACGATGTCTCGTGCTTCGATATCTGCATGGACCGTTTTGAGTGTCGCAAGAACAAGAGCCTTGAGGCTGGCACCAGGCGGAGCTGTCAGACCACCGATCACTAAGTCCGAGGAGGTTTTGGAGACTGCAGATATGCGGTTCGTCAGTTCGGCATTCTTTTGCTCGAGCCTAAGAACTTTGTTCAAAAGTTCAGGGTTATCAACCGCAGCAGGCACCTCCTTAGGATTTTCAAGCCTTTGCTTACACCATGCCAATTCCCTTTTGAGCTCCTCGAGTTCTACCTCCGCATTGTCCATTCTTTTAACGAGATTAGGGATTTCATCCAGACCACAGAGTTTTTCGTCAATGGCATCGACGCGGGAATTGTAAGAGTTGATCGAAGTTTTAAGACTGGGCAATTCCTTCAGGATCTTGCTGAACGGATCATCATCACCCGACGTAGTTGATTCGTTCAGAAATGAAGCATTTGAGTCAGTGGACACAGTACGTGTGCGGTTAGTTGCTGTGTTTGATGTTGGCAAGGATTGTGTTATGCAAGTGCCGCAGGTCTTACCTACCTTACCATCGAGGGTGACTGTCCTTTTCCACAAGAAGTGTGGTAAGGCGTTTTGCAGTTGGAGCACAAGTAGATTTTAGCACTCCCCACGAGCAGGAGTATAGCATTTGGCGCATAGATCAGATCCCGAAAAAGACATAATTTTAGTTTTAAAGGCGAGTAGTGTGTATAAATTTTTGTCAGATCCGTAATTAAAATTTGAATTTTCGCGCTGGGAGCTGATCACGAATCCAACATTCATTTTTAAATTTGATCTATGTAAAGTCTACTTATTCAAGGTTGAAATTTATTTTTTCTTAGGCTCTTTCAGACTTTGACGTCTATGATTAATTAGAAATTGAAAAATCAGGGGGTTTTGGGGTTGCTGATTACAAAACTGATCTTTATTCTTTGATTTGGCTTATGTGAGAGCCACTTACTTAAGGTAATAATTCATTTTCAATAGCATTTTTTTGAAACTCCGTCCATGGAAGTTTTTTGGGTCGCTGATTACGAAGCTGACGCTCGTACACCTCAACTTACGTTTTTAATAAAAAAATTTCTGTATGAGGTAACCTAATCTGCGTGTTGTAGTATGGTATTTTTAATTTTTGAAAAATATTTTTTTGTTTATTTGCATAAAAAATTTTGATTACAGAGTCCATACCTAGTACAATTTTTGTTTTATTTTTAATTTAATTTAGAATCAAATGGAGTATAAAATAGGAGATCTAAAATCAGAATCTTTTAGAAAATAATGTAAAAAATTTTCTATTCATACATATTGTAACAAAAACAAGTAGGTGGTAGAAAATATTTAAAAAAACGGTTAAAAACGTTATTTTAGAACTCGTAGACTAAATCTGTCTCAAATATCAGCACGGCCACCGATCATCTCTAGTAGTCTTAATAACTCGAGTAATAACTGTAAAATATTATCTTAAAAAATTAATTTTTTTTTTTTTTTTTTTTTTTTTTTTGCACACTGAATGAAATCGGTATGCACCTTTTAACGCAAAAAGAAAAAAAAATTATAATAATAATAATGTACTGCTTTAAACTATAAAGCCTCTTATACTTTTCCACAAACCTGATTTTTTTTTAAACCATATTCTAATAAAAATACTTTTTACATGAATTCAATATTGTGTAGAAATAAACATTTAACAATAAAAACAATATAATTTTATTTCTTTTTACGTAGAATCAATTAATAAAGTCAACTCATCAAAATTTTTTTTTTCACCGTTTTTTAGCAAAAAAGGAAACTCCAAGTTTCAAGACACACATGGTTTTGAAAACTTTGAACAAAAAGGAACAAGTAATTTGCAGGACAACTTTCTCATACAATGCATTTTTACCCGTGAAAACTAAGGCCAAAGATTAAAAAGCTCTAAAAATTGGTTTAAAAAAAAGCGAAAAACAATTCATTTATCCAGTGTCGTACGGACAATTTTGGATTTGTATACCGTAAAGTTGGCAAAAAAACTTCGTTTTGTGTGTACTAATCGAATGATATATATTTTGTGAGGGTTGCAAAAGAATTGCTGACAGTACTATTTGTCCTAAGATCATAATTTTTTGTTTTTCAAAATTATTTTTTCAAAACTCTAGGGCTCTGGGGGCAAGAGCTAAAAAAGGAGAAATAAATTTTTTTGTATAAAAAAATTTTTTTTTGATTCTAAACTAACTTTTAAAGGGGTGGCAATGAATACAGCGATACTTCGGGAACTAACCTGCGTCCTTTTCCTTATGCGCCCTTCTAACATGTGGTTAAGTTTTTTTTCACCGATAATTATTATTATTTTTTTTTTTATAAATCCATACTTGAAACCGACAAACTTTTTGACTCTTACCCATTTATACTGTAGGAATCTGCCGTGGGGGTCGATCTGACTATCTTACCCGGCTATACCCTTTCTATTCAATAAAATACAATAAAAGTTTTTCTCAGTAGTTTTATTAAGTACATTCCAAGTGCAGTATCTATAGGTGGAAGTAAAAAAGTCGGGCGATTTCAGATACTGAAAAAAAAAAAAAAAAAAAAAAAAAAAAAAAAAAAAAAAAAAGTCTTTTTGAATTAAAATAACTTTGTTATCTGTTAGTAGGTTGTCCATAGGTATCGAAAAATGATGTAACCGCGATCAATATTGTTAGAATTTAAAATAAACAATGATATAAATAATAGCGGTAGGTCGTAGGTTTTTGTGGAAAAATACAAACGTTTTTGTTTGAAATCATAATTATACACTGTAATAATACTTTTACAAGTAATTTTCATAAAATTGTACCAACCGGCAAATATTATTATTTTAATATATTTATTTATTTATCAACTATAGAAAACTATCTTTTTTTTGTACGTCCACGGCCGCGTGTGGTTGGGGTGGGCACTAGAGAATTGTTTTTGCTAGGTGTTTAACTTGCGACAGAAATTATAAAAAAAATATACATTAAAATATATTTTCAAACAAAAGTTATATAAATTAATATAAAATGATAATGACTGTACACTAGAAGCGCCGTCGCGCTGAACCAAAATTGCAGATCCGTGATGACAGACGTGACTAAATTTATTCTGGTTGTACTTAACAAATTTCTTAAATTGTTTTTCATTGAATAATTATGATCTACATAAAAATATTTACTATGTGTTATTTTCAATGCTGAATCTGTTTTTATAATCAGTTTTTCAGGTACCGTATTGACGGCGTATAAGCCCCCTGAAAGCCCCCAAAATCGACTCTTAAAATTAAGGGGGCCTTGTACGCCGAGTACACAATTTTATAAAATTTCGAGCTGAGTCAAAAATCAAATAAAAACGATAATTATTAATAAATTTAGTAAATATTTAATTTAGAAACACTTTTGTTTTGTACATAATTTCTTTTATACATAAAATTTCTTTTATAAAAAGTTTCATTATTTTTAACACACCAAATTTCAACATAAAATTCATCGAAACATCAACTCATCAGCTATCTTTTGCATGTAATCATTTAAGTAAGAATGATCAACATAGGTATCGTAGTACTGATCCCACTCTTCTGTTTCATCTTTAACTTTAAGCGTTGCACTTTCTTCAATTTCATCGTTCCACAAAATATCGTCTTCACTACCGTCGAAGGCGTTTGAAATGCAACATTTCTTAAAAGATTTTATAACGCTTTCAGTTTTTACTTGATTCCGAGCTTATATAATAAAAGTGCAATCAATTAAAAAGTGTAATTAAGTCTCTCTTATGTTTGTTATGCTGATAAAAAAGGGGGGCTTAGTATACAAGCACTCGGAATTCTCGATAACGAAATAGGGGGGAGGGGGCTATACACCGTGGTGCTTATACGCCGGACATTATGGTAAGAACTTTTATGTAATCTTCGGGATGTAATCTTCTTTTTATCGTTTAACATACGATGAATTTTTATTTTATGGGTTATCTACTTTTATTCGGTTGTAATAGTTACGGACGCTCGAAATGATTACAGATGAGTTAGCCATAGACTCCAATGATTTGAGATGAACTTGAATTCTTCGTAGATTTTTTTTATCTTTTGATGGGTGTGTACATATACCTCGGTATACCGAGGCTCCTTGCGTCCGCTCGTGCGTCCGTCCGTCGGCATCCTGAAGTATAGGTATACAAACTGCTGCTGTGTTGCTCCGTAAGTCCGTTGTCGCAAGCCTGCTGTGATTGGCTTAGCTCACGCTTGCACGGAGAGACTTTGAACTCGGTTGAGTCACGACCGAACTCTTGATTCGGCTCAGCCATTCCGGGGCCGCGCTCGGCTCCGTTCGGCTTAGCCCAGCTAGGTCAGCCGCCGAAGAAAACTCAAGTCAAGTTCTCGAAGACGATCCCCGAGTATATACCCGTCATCGGCAACCCGGGTGTCCAGGTCAAAATTCGGACTTTAAAGTTGACGACCAATCACCAAAGCCACCTCGAAAAAAAAATTTAAACCGATCTCTCGGGAATGATCCCCAGGTATACCCGTCGTCGGCGACCCGGATGTCCAGGTCAAAATTTGTGTCAGAGAGATCACAGAAGATCACCAAAGTCACCTCGAAGAAAACTCAAGTCAAGTTCTCGAAGACGATCCCCGGGTATACCCGTCATCGGTGACCTGGGTTTCCAGGTCGAAATTCGTACCTTAAAGTTGACAACCGGTCAATCAAAGTCACCTCGAAAAAAAAATTTGAACCGATCTCTCGGGGATGATCCCCGAGTCTACCCGTCATCGGCGACCCGGATATCCAGGTCGAAATTTGTGTCAAAGAGATCCCAGGCGATCAACAAAGTCACCTCGAGAAAAATTTGAACCCTATTCTCGAAGACGATCCCCGGGTATACCCGTCATCGGCGACCCGGATGTCCAGGTCGAAATTTGTAACTTAGAGTTGACGACCGATCATCAAAGTTACCTCGAAAAAAAAATTTGAACCGATCTCTCGGAGATGATCCCCGGGTCCACCTGTCATCGGCGACCTGGATGTCCAGGTCGAGATTTGGGTTAGCGAGATTACTAAAGTCACCTTGAAAAAAAATTTTACCTTATTCTTGAAGACGATTCCCGGGTATATCCGTCATCGGCGACCCGGGTGTCCAGGTCGAAATTCGTACCTTTAAGTTGACGACCAATCACCAAAGTCACCTCGAAGAAAATTCGAACCAAGTTCTTGAAGATGATCCCCGGGTATACCTGACGTCTGCGACCGGCCGCGATGGCTCTCAAATATGCTCCCCGAGCGGTGTGACTCCCGGTCTATACCAAAAAATAAATTTTCTACACAAAAAATCGATTTTTGTTGGATGCTATCGGGTAAGATCTGACATTATTCTGCTCCACTCGACTCGGCTCAGCTCAGCTCAGCTCGCTCTGGCTTGGCTCGGCTCGGCTCAGCTCGATCTGGCTCTGCTCGATCTGGCTCTGCTCGGCTCTGCTCGGCTCGAATCAGCGCGCTCTGACTCTGCTTGGCTCGGATCAGCTCGGTCTGGCTCTGCTCGGCTCGGATCAGTGCGCTCTGACTCTGCTTAGCTCGGATCGGCTCGCCTTGTCTCTGCTTAGCTCGGATCAGCTCACTCTAGGGTATCATGGGGTAATCAGAGTGTGGGGTTATATAGAAGCTTTTTCGATTTTTTGCATAAATAACTAAAATTAAAATAAATTTATTCTATAAGTATTTGCTGCAGTGCATTTTTCTGTGCAGAAAAAAAAAATAAAACATATATTTTTTATTAAAAATCTTTAAAACTCACACTTACCGAGTTGTGAGAAAAAAACCGTTTTTCAGCTGACCTTGTATTATTAAAATTCAATTTAAATGATCGAAAATTAAAAAACTGATACGCCTAGTCAAAAAATTAAGGTTCAAGCTTTGTTTGAGTACAAATTTTTTTATTAATTTTCAGTTAATTATTAAATAAATCAAGAAATGATCCAAGCACTGACAGCAGCACTTTTCGTAGGGTAACATCAGAGTTTTGGTACGTACAAAACTGCTTGGGCTGTCCGCTGCTTACCTACGATTGTAAAATACACTGGTTGGAGAGTGCTCCGCTTTCAACAATAAAATTATGACTTTTTCGAGTAGTATTGATAAAAATAAATTGTAATAGATATTTATTAAAATATATTAGATGATAGTAGAACACAAATATAACAACAATGTGGTTACATACTCGAGGACAAAGAAGAAAAAAGTAGTGCTGCCGCGGCCTTGCATGTTTAAATGATACAAAATACGAAAAAAAGACAGAATCAGTGGAATAAGTATTGAAAAATAATTTGGCGATCTACTTGTCACAGTTTTAATGTATTCAAGTGTATTTTTGATTGAGATAATTAGTTGATTGTGTGATAATAATGCTAGTACGAAACAATCCTATCACCCACAAAAAAGCTGCAATTTCCAACGCGTATTTTTTTAAGTTTTTAAAGTATTTTACATATTATTTAGGCCAGTCGAATTTTACACAGTGGTGTCCAAGTAATCTAACAATTGATTAAAAAGTAAGAGTTAGTTTTAAAGATTTTTAATAGAAAATATATAATGCTTTATTTTTTCTTTTCTGCACAGAAAAATGCGCTGCAGCAAATACTTATAGAATAAAATTATTTTAATTTTAGTTATTTATGCAAAAAATCGAAAAAGCTTCTATATAAACCCACACTCTGATTACCCCATGATACCCTAGAGTGAGCTGATCCGAGCTAAGCAGAGTCAGAGCGCGCTGATCCGAGCCGAGCAGAGCCGAGCAGAGCAAGATCGAGGTGAGCCGAGCCGAGCAGAGCTGAATCGAGCTGAGCCGAGCCGAGCCGAGCAGAGCCAGATCGAGCTGAGCCGAGCTGAGCAGAGCCAGATCAAGCTGAGCCGAGCCGAGCCGAACCGAGCAGAGCCAGATCGAGCTGAGCCGAGCTGAGCCGAGCCGAGCCGAGCCAGATCGAGCTGAGCCGAGCCGAGCCGAACCGAGCAGAGCCAGATCGAGCTGAGCCGAGCTGAGCCGAGCCGAGCCGAGCCAGATCGAGCTGAGCCGAGCCGAGCAGAGCCAGATCGAGCTGAGCCGAGCCGAGCAGAGCCAGATCGAACTGAGCTGAGCCGAGCCAAGCCCGAGCGAGCTGAGCTGAGCTGAGCTGAGCCGAGTCGAGTAGAGCAGAATAATGTCAGATCGTACCCGATAGCATCCAACAACAAAAAATTCGATTTTTTTGTGTAGAAAATTTATTTTTTGGTATAGACCGGTAGTCACACCGCTCGGGGAGCATATTTGAGAGCCATCGCGGCCGGTCGCAGACGTCAGGTATACCCGGGGATCATCTTCAAGAACTTGGTTCGAATTTTCTTCGAGGTGATTTTGGTGATTGGTCGTCAACTTTAAGGTCCGAATTTCGACCTGGACACCCGGGTCCCCGATGACGGGTACACCCGGGAATCGTCTTCAAGAAAAAGGTAAAAAATTTTTTCGAGGTGACTTTAGTGATCTCGCTAACCCAAATCTCGACCTGGACATCCAGGTCGCCGATGACAGGTGGACCCGGGGATCATCTCCGAGAGATCGGTTCAAATTTTTTTTTCGAGGTGGCTTTGGTGATCGGTCGTCAACTTTAAAGTCCGAATTTTCACCTGGACACCCGGATTGCCGATGACGGGTATATACTCGGGGATCGTCTTCGAGAACTTGACTTGAGTTTTCTTCGGCGGCTGACCTAGCTGGGCAAAGCCGAACGAAGCCGAGCGTGGCCCCGGAATGGCTGAGCCGAATCAAGAGTTCGGTCGTGACTCAACCGAGTTCAAAGTCTCTCCGTGCAAGCGTGAGCTAAGCCAATCACAGCAGGCTTGCGACAACGGACTTACGGAGCGACACAGCAGCAGTTTGTATACCTATACTTCAGGATGCCGACGGACGGACGCACGAGCGGACGCGAGGAGCCTCCGTATACCGAGGTATATGTATATACCCGCCAAAGGATAAAAAAAATCTACGATTTTTTTCGGACTGTCTCACGCCCCTACCTGCGCTGGCGTCACACACGCAAACGCAAAGTTTCTATGATCGGCCTTAGGACAAACGAGCATGTTGCAATTTTCGAGCAGAGACTGTCCGAGAAAAATCGTAGATTTTTTTACATCTTTTACGTTTTAGAAAACCTTTCGATTCTTAACCCTAGCTTCGATTTAAAGCTTGTCTACGGTACTGTAAGTCAACCGATTACTTTAAAAAAATTTGTTCTCCTTCTTGCTAAAAAAATATGTTTGTTATTCAGTTCAAAAAAAAAAAAAAAAAAAAAAAAAATAGATCTTAATGTTTTGAGTGTTGGATCATATAAAAAATTGTTCATTCTTCATGCAGATCCTTAACTCTTCTCGTGATTCTTCGAAGCTTTTTTCAAATTTAGCAAAGTCTACGCAGACTTAGCACTTGTAAAAAGCTTGCACGCGCGATGCTTCCTGTGGTCAAGGAGCATAAAGGATAGTAAAATGCGACTTTTATGCAAGCTTTTTTAAATAATTAGATTTTGGATTGCATTACATTTGTATTAATCTTATAAGTACTTTCGTTTGTTTATTAGGCAATCGTATAATACTCACCCCATAAAATGAGGTATTCAAGTCTCCTTGTTAAATTTATTAGGCATTTTGATTGGCTATCGCGTCTTCGGGCAAATTTTATAAGCCTTGGCTTGGACTTGCCACTGTGAACGCACTATTATATTAGTGGAGGAGGTGATTAGGAATAAGTATTTAAAAGCAAAGGTACGTGGGACGGGGCAGAACTGAGAGGAGCGAAGCCGGTAGTTGAAGCGTCTGGCTGATTCTTGTCCGGGGTCAAGTTGATACATCCCGTACAAATTGGGGGGGGGGGGGTTGTACTACAGCTAAAATAGGGCGTGCCAGGCACGTGATGAGGTATTCGTAACGGGAGGCAGCAGAAAGCCAGTTCATGGACAGGTGGTATGGGGCAACATGAGCGACGCGGGGAAACTGAGAGAAAGAGGGGGCAAAAGTCGACACGTAATGACAGAACGCCTACCTGAGTCGGGAGAAGCATCCAGCCGCCAGCGACCCTCCAACAAGAACGGAGTTGCACAGAGAGAGAGAGAGAGAGAGAGAGAGTTGAATTCGAATTGAATAAGTTTATTTATTGCACATTATGTTGTACAAAAAAAAACAAATAAGTAATACAATAGTAATAAATTAGAAATGTAGTTAAATAAAAATAAATCAACAAGTAAGCTGTCTATACAGAGATGATTTGAGATCATAATTATAATTTATATATATATATATAAGTAATTAATAATAAACTTATGAATACGAATAAAGATAAAAATAAGGATAATTTGCAATAACAAAAACTATTTGTAATAACAGGTATACAATTTAGAGTTCATCATTATAAATTTTTCAGTGTAGCTTGAAAAATTTGAGAGTTCATCACATTTCACGACTTTTAGTACGAGAAGTTCGCAAGGTAAGAGGATCTCTCCATCTCCAGAATCCGATACAATAAACAAGATGCAAAATAACCCCTGCGACCTTTTGACGTAAGCCAACCAAGCTCACGCCTATAAGGAGGAATATGCGCACTCCTCGCCACCCCATAGATGTACCTGATGCCTCTGTTGAGGACCCTTTGTAGCCTAAGATCCTGTTCACCCGAAATGTTGCAATAGACAAGAGAGCAATAATCCACAATAGGAAAAAGAAGCGTCTGAACAAGATGACGTCGTAGGTTGAGGGAAGTGCTACGTCTGAAATGAAAAAGCCTATACATAAGAGCGTAGGTTCGTTTACAAACATAGTTGACATGCTCCTTCCAACTCAGTTTTGAATCAAGCACTACCCCCAAGCTACGTGCAGAGGGCACAAATGGGATACACGAGCGTCCAAAATGCAGGCATTCGATGCCCAGTTCAACAAAAGCATTCACAAACTTCAGTGTACCAAAGATCATAGCCTTGATTTCCCCTACGTTAAGCCCCAGATTATTCGTGGTAGCCCAATTCGCAACACATTCTGCAGCTCTGCTCAACCTTTCCAGAATTGCCTGCAAATCCGCGTCGTCAACAAATGCTCAATCTGCCCCAAGTGCCCACTTAAAGAGTTAGCATTCACATGGCAAACTCGAAGGTTATTACCCACTACTTTTTGCGAAGCAAATGAGGAAGAGGGTAGATAAGATCTAGAAGTAGGAAAATATGAATGAATAAGATGTGACGGTGAATGATTGCGGAGATGAGTGAAGTGATAAGATGCAAATGAAATATTGCTGCGAGAGAGAATATGTGGTAGCATACCTGTTATGATAATAACCGATCGAGGTCCTCAGGAGTTAAGATTGGCGTCGGTACATCTTCGTTCTTCCTTCTGACATGTATTTGTGCCCTCCGGATAAAGGTGGTGAATCCAGAGTTCGGTTGTTTCGCTTTCTCACGTACCGTACGATGTAGGTTAAAAATCTCCCTTGGAAGGAATTCATTAACATTCAGAAGTCCAGGGGCAATTAATTTCGAATCCACCTCAGTTGGTAGATTCGGGGTAATAACTGAGGTATGCAGTTTACCCTTATTAATTTTACTTCGAATTAATTCCAATAATAGCGCTCGAGAGCTGAGAATAACCAAGATCGATGGAGTTGATGCGTACGATGTTTTCGATGAAGTGGGCACATTAGCAGTAGAGGTTGACGAGGTGAGAGATCTGGCGGCTTCACTGTCAGTCTTGTTTGTCTTGGCTTGATTAATAACTGTTTTCACGGTGGTTTTGCTGATGAGAAGCCACGCACCGACGATGTCTTGAGCTTCTGTATCCGGACGAAGAGTTTTGAGTACAGCCAACACCATGGATTTTAGATCGGAACCCGGAGGAATAGTCAGACCACCAATTACCAGTTCCGAGGAGTTAGAAGATCTCACATTACGCATACGAGCTAGATCTGAGCTCAACTCTGCATTCTGTCTTTTCAGCTGCAGTACTTTATCCATTACCTCTGGATCACGGTGAACATCTGCAGACTCCTCCGGGTTCTCAAATCTCTTCTTAATCTTGGCCAGCTCTTCTTGAGTTTCCGAAAGATGTTTCTCAACAGTGTCCATACGTGCGGCTAGCTTCGGGATGAGGTCAAAGTCCTTGAGTTTCTCATCAATGCCATCAAAACGCGCATCTGTTGATTTCCTGAGACCATCAAAACGATCATCCAAAGAAGACTTTAGACTACTAATCTCACTTAAGATGTTCTTTAGGAGTGCTTCATTACCTGACTTAACATTAGTAGTTGAAGAGTTTGAAGTGGGCGAGAAGTTAAAAAGCGTGCGAGAACGAGAGTTCAGTGATTCCGACTTCCTAGGATCAGCTTTGACGATGCAGGGTGGGCAGACTTTCGCAGGTGTACCATCTAAGGTGACAGCTGCTAGCTTATAGCATGTGGAATGGAAACACTTGTGACAGTTGTCACAGAAATGCAGTTTTGCATTCGAGGGCTCAACTTTTAGGCATTTACCACAAAGAGCTGGGTCCGACATTGTAGAGGTAGTTGTCAAGAAAGTAGTGAGACTTACGTTTGGTCAGAAGTACTCCGGAGAGAAGAGCTGCAGACGATTGCTGAAGGCAAATGGTGTGACTCAATTATAGGTCAGGCAGAGTAAATAAACAAACAATCAGGAACAGACTTCAAATTCAATTATCAATATGAGGCAATAAAAGCTTTTGCACAAATAATAAGTTGAAGTTAGGTGGTGATGAAAAAGAAAAGTATAGCACCAGCGCCTGAAGATCCTTAGCCTTTCTATGTTGCAGTGATTTCCAGGTTGCCAGCCATCAACACCGTTTGATCAGCAGCGATTTAAATTTTCGCGCTCTTTTCACACAGTAATGTCACCGTTTTCTGACCGCCACTGTAGGCTTCACTCACTAACCTCAAAAAGCAAGCACTGGAAATGAAGTTTAACAGTTTGATTTACGTAGTGACAGTATTAATAACTAATTCAATCAGTCAACAATCACTGGGCACAATGAACACTAATCAGCCTGCGACAATGACTTGCAGCCAGAGATGGCACGAACAATTTCACAGCGATAAGGCACAGCGTCTTTTCTCTTCTCGCGCGTATACCAGAAGAGGGAGGAAGGGGAAGAAAAAAAACCGGTAAGATTCTTACCCAAAAAACGAAAGGAAAAAGTGGGAGCCGATCGAGGACAAGTTTTTTTTTTCTACATGGTTGTGTGTGTGTTTACGATCCTCGGGCTGGAGATTTGATTTGATTTGATTTATTTATTTCGAGCATAGGGAGAACCCTACCATGCTCGTAGATGCAGTTACATTGAGTGTATTTTACAATTATCTAATTATAGTATACAAGTGTTATAATTATAGTGTTAGCTTTTTTTTTTTTTTTGTAACTACAAATGAATTATAAATGAAAATTGTTGCGGCGGTCTTCTGTGTGCGGAAATGAGGGTGAAGCTTGGGGGATCAGAGTCGGGCGAGGGGAGGATGTAAGATGGGGGAAAGTATGGAGTGTAAAGGGGGAGGGATGAGTTGATTTGATTTGATTTAAGTTTATTATTTCAAGCAGAGGGTTGCACCCTGTCCTGCTCGTTCAGGTTTTACATTGGTGTACATTAGATGTGATTTATATATGAATTAAATAAATAAAAGAGTTAACATAAAGTTTTGACATAAGATAAGGTACAGTAGATAAGACAAAAGTGATTTAATTTTCATTCTCATTCTTGCACTGTATAATTTCCAGTAGAAGGTATGCGCTGGCGAGCTGTTTAACAGTGCACTAATGGAGGGGTGTTAGAGTCGGGCTAAAGGGGGATGCAGTATAGGTGTTAAGAGGCAGGAGAGGTGAGGGGGGATGATGGTGAGGTTTTCCGCATTTGCTCTTTGGACCCAATCTGCACAGTCGATCATAAAAAGGGCGGTTTTGAGGGAGGTTTTGTAGGTTTGGAGCGAGTTGCTATTGTAGAAAATGGACCGGTGTTTGTTGATAGTGCATGAGGTTTGAATGGTGAAGGAGAAGTTGTATATGGGTGTGCGGGGTGTGGAGTAGATTAGGGGTGTTCTAGGCCGTCGGTTTGAGCGTCTGATGAACTCCTCGCCAGGGTCCAGCCTGTAGTTTGCGTACAGGTGTGATGGTGTTTGGGAGGCTATAATGGATTAGGCAAGGGAGGTATTTAGGTACTCGCGACGGGAGGCTGCAGAGAGCCAGTTGATGGAGAGGCGGTAGGGGGTAACATGCGCGGTGCGGGGGATGGATCCAAAAGCAAAACGAGTACAGGCATTGTGAAGGGTGTGGAGCTTTAGGTCTTGTTTGTGGGTGAGATGGGTTAAAAAGGGTGCGGAGAAGTCGAAAAGAGGGAGGATGAGTGAGTTTGCGAGAAGGATGCGTGTGGGGCGGGATAGTGCTTTGCGGAAGTGGCGGAGGGAATAGAGGGAGTAATTTACGCGCTTGGAAGTTTCGTTTATCTGGTGGTTCCAATTTAGGGAGGAGGAGATGTGCGTACCGAGTAATTTTATGGATTTGGAGTAGGGAATGGTATGACCATTTATGATAAGGGGGGGGAGGGAATTGAAGTCGATTTTCGATAGGTAGTGTTCACTGGCGATGATGATGAGGGTGGACTTGCTGGGGTTGAGGTGAAGGTGATTTGCTGCAGCCCAGGCGGCAACAGACTGGGCGTCGGAGAAGATGAGGGAGAGATAATGAAGAAGTTGGGAAAAAGGGGCACGTATGTAGAGGGTGGAGTCGTTGGCATAAAATACATGAAGGGAGTAGAGTATGAAGAGGCAGAGATCATTTATAAAGAGGATGAAGAGGAGAGGGCCAAGGACGCTGCCTTGGGGTACGCCAGAGGTTGCAGGGAGCCATGGAGCGTGAAGACCGTCTTGCGACCGGACGGCTTGGGTTCTACCCGTAAGGTACGAGTAGAACCAGCGCACCACGGTGTCCGAGCAACCTAGTTGACGTAACTTGGAAAGGAGGATACGATAGGGGATGGTATCGAATGCTTTGGTAAAGTCGAATGAGATTAGGATGGTGACTTCGCCTTGTTCTATGGCAGAATGTGCATCTTCGAGGATACTGAGGAGGGCAGTTTGGGCGGAGTGGGGTTTTTTGTAGGCGTACTGGGAGGGGTCAAGGAGGTTGTGACGGGTTACAAAGGTGGTGAGTTGTGATGCGATGATTCTTTCTAGGAGTTTGGATAATTGTAGGAGTAGGGCTATGGGGCGTGTATCAGAGGGGGTTTTTTTTTTTGGACGAGGTTGTCGGGGAGGGAAATCTTCAAAAGACACCCACGCAATGTGGGTAGTGTCGGATTCGCAGAGCCTACGAGGATGTAGGATGCGCCTACCGACTAAAACCCTCCCCAGCCGGTTAATCTGAGGATTCTCAACCGACGAAAGGAAAAATAGAGAAGGAGGTGAAGGAAGAGCCGAAGAGTAGACGAAATGATGGGGAAAGAAGTATAGTTAAAAAATAAAATAGGGGCTTCGAATTCGGTGGCCTTTGCTCAGTACTGTGAAGGACAGAACTGGTAGGCACTCGGGCACAAGTGCCAAGCTCGAAAAAGACCATCGTAATGGGCAGTGAATGAGGAGGATTTTTTTTTTTTTTTTTTTTTTTTTTTTAATAATAATAAACTATTTACATTTTTGCGAGGGTGAGGGGTTTTGGCTAGGGGGATGATGGACGATTTTTTCCATGAGGTAGGGAAGGTGGTGGAAGGTCGCGTGGTGAAAGGGGGAGCGATGATTGTGATACTGCAGCGTAGTGTGTGTTAAGTGTGGGGGTGTCGAAGATTGTAAGGGGAGAGGGTCGGCTGGGCTCGAGTACTCCGGTTTTGCGGATGGCGCGCCACTTCGCGGCGTGATCGCTCTTTTCGTCTTCCACAATGGTCTTGATGTGGTCATTTTCTAACCTATCAAGGTCAGTTATGACCTGGTTCCGGAGAGCTTTGTATTCGGACAGGAGGCGGGCAGAGCGGGATCTTGTGGCTCGTCTATAGAGGTTGTTGCGACGGCTCATCTTGTCTAGTATGGCAGGTGTGATGTAGGGTTTCACCAGGGGTTTTCTTTTTATAGTTTTCAGGGGCGCGAGGGAGTCAAAAACTTCGAGAGTGATATCAGTGATTTTTGAGATGTTGAGGTCAAGTAAATCAGGGTTTGCAGGGGGGTGGGGTGGGTTGTACGAGCAATTCGCGAGGCGTGGGGCTGGGGGAAAGATGGTTGAAAGTTTTGCAATCAGTAGGTTATGAAGTGTGGGTGGGTTTATGGATTTTAGTTTACGGACAGTTATCGTTTCAGCGATGGGAGGTGGGGGGTTGATGTTGAGTTTTACTGAAACGAGATCGTGGCCAGGAGTGAAGGGGGTTGTTGATTGGGAGAAGGGTATAATCTTATCTAACGAGCGAGTGATGAACAGGTCGATGCATGAATGATGGGTAGAACCATCATGCCATAGTGAATGATGGGTTGGCTTGTTGCTGACTAGGGTGAGGCAATGTTCAGTAATTAGGTTGAATAGGGAATGGGATGAAAAGGAGGGGATGGACATGTCAACATTGAAATCGCCACTTAGAACGACGTTTTCATATTGTGGGAGAATAGGAGTGAGCGTGGAAAAAAAGTGAGAGGGGAGGGCGGTGTAGGGTGGGCGGTAAACGACGGAAAGGAGTAATTTGGTGTGTTTAAGGTCGATATCTAGGGTCATGAATTCAGGGTGCGCCTGGTATGTTGGAGGTGTAGGTGATGCGGAGACGATTGTGGGTGAGAAGTGGTTGCGGATGTAAATGGCAACGCCACCTCCTGGCTTTCCAACACGGTCGTGGTGGAGCAGAGTGTAGCCGGGTAGGTTGTACATATGGGTAGGGGTATTAGGCGGGATGAAGGTTTCAGTTAATGCTATTATGTCATAGTTTTCGATGGAGTTTTTGTGTCATAATTCATGAAAGTGAGTTGAGAGGCGGTTGATATTGATGTGAGCAATGTAAAAAGTGCATGTAGTGGGAGGGAGGGGGTGGAGAAACTTCATGGGTGAGGGTTAGCTGAGATGTGCGGGCGATATTGGCGGGGGGGGGGGGTGCATGGCGAATTGCTTGTATTTCAGGTTGAAGGTTGAGTGACAGGGTTGTCATGGTTGTTGCTGTTGTTGTTGGGTAGGGGGGGTTGGAGCGGGGGAACCTCGGTATCCAAGTCGAGAAGTGAGGTGTTGGGGGATTGGTTAGGTGCAAGTGATTGTTTAAAAAGGTCGAGATCTTGTTCGGTGAAAATCTCGAAGAGCTTGCCATTTTGGGTTTTGCGCAGCAGGAGTTTATTTGTGTGGGTGACAACACCAGGGAGTTTGAAGTGTTTGGTGATCTCGCGGGCTCTTTTGGCGAGGGCGTGGAGGGAGGGTTTGCAGAAAGAGTTCATGTAGATTGGGCGGGCGGTACCGTACCCGAAAATCTGGACATCAGTGACGTCCCGAAGTCCGGATTTGTTCATAATGACGAAATCACGGGCTTCAGGGCTGGCAAATTTTACCATGATGGAGTGAGGGTTAATTGTGGGCCGGGCAGGGTTTTCTGGGGATTGGGGTGGTTTGAAAATCCAGGGGCGGGCATTAAGGATATGTTGAATTGTGGTGGGGCGATCGATATAATTGAGGATTGCAGTGGCAGCTTTTAGGGGTTCGATGGGTGGAGCTGTGGGGATGCCGCTGATACGGATTTCGCAAGGGTCGGATTCCAGGAAGCGGTGCTTGAGGGTCGCAACTTCAGCCCTGAGGTCCGCGACCTCGGATGCGGTGTTTGCGATGGTGGACTCAAGTGAAGCTAGCTTTTGGAGGGGGGAGCGAAGAGGGATACGAGGTCTTTCATAGGTTGAGGGTTGTTGGGATTATCCATGAAAGCTTTTACGTTTAAGGCGAAGTTGGTGTCATGAGAAGGACTTTGGTTTTGAGGACGGGGGACGGTGGGACGACGGGTTTGGGGTTGGTGCTCTGGCGAGGATTCAGGTAGACGCTTACGGGGGTTTGAAGGGGTAGGTCGGGGGAATATGACATTGGAAAGAAGGGGGGGTATGGGGGTGGGGCCAGGGTGATGGGGGGTAAGAGAAGAGGAGTTGTTTTGGTGGGTGCTGGAGGGTGGACGGGAGGAGCTTTGGCGCTGTGCAGAGGGCTGAGAATGGTGGTTGTATGCGGCCTGGTTGGGGTCAAAGTCGAGGTTATGAGTGTCGCAGTTTAAACAAAGCAATGGGATGTTATCAGGATAGGATAAGGGAATACAGGTTGAATGGGAGAGGGAGAAGCAGTTAGTGCACTGTCTAGTGGGCTTACTACGCTGAACAATGCGAGAGCAGGACGAGCAGATGGTGGAGTGGCCGACGAACATTTTATGGCTGTTTTGGCCCCTGATCGGTGATGACCAGTTGGCAGCGGTGTTAGCGTGGTGGCGAGGTAGATGTGTGCAGGGGCGCCTGTGCTTTTGAGAGTCCATGGCGGTGGGTAGTTGTAGGAGGGGGACAGTTTTGTGTGTGCACTGCTGGGCAAGGCGCGCAGCCGCGTGGTGCGTGGAATACCTTGGCGGGCACTGTAGTGGCGAGGTTGCTGGGCTCGTTGCGGTGCGCAGCCGCGTGGTGGTAAGAAGCTTTTAGCGGGCGGGTGGGCTGGCAACTGTGGAGCGATGAAGGTTCAAAGCAGCAGGCGGTGCCAACTGCAGCTGTAGGTGCTATTGTTGTGGTGTGCAGCCGCGCGGCGGTGTGGAAGTTTTTGGCGGGCAGCAGGCTGCCAACTGTGAAGCGGTAAAGGTGCTGAGCGGCAGGCGGTGCCAACTGCGTGGGCACGAAAACCGTATGATTCCACCGGCGACTTCTTAACCTCAAAACTTCCAGGCCAGATTTTCCGAGACCTCCAGCTCAATAATTACGGAGCGTGGCGTAAATTCCTGTGAAGCGCAAGAGCCAGAAAGGTCGCCGGAAAATCTGAAACAAAAAAACTCGCACGTGGTGGATGTGTGGAAGTGAGAGGAATGCTAAAGGTGAAGAGCGATATATAAACGTTGCGCACTTACCAGTTACGAGCAGACGAAATGTTAGACGAAGAGGGTTAGATTTTCGGTGTGGGCTCTATGTATCCACTCTTCACAGTCAAGTTTGAAGAGTGCGGATCTGAGGGAATTTTTGTAGTTTTGAATGGTTGTGAAGTTGGAAAAGATGGAAGGAAATCTGTTTATTGTGTGGGGTGATTCAATTGTGAATGAGTTTTTGTAGGATGAGGTACGAGAGTTGGGGATAATGAGAGGGGGTCGCAGACGGCGGTTTGAACGTCTTGCTGCGACTTCTCCGGGGTCAATAGTAAATTTGCTGAAGAGGTGGGGGGGTTTTTGTGTTTGGATGATTGTGATGGCAAGAGATGTGGTGAGATATTCGCGCCGGGCCGCTGCCGAAAGCCAATTCATGGAGACTCGATAGGGGGTGACATTAGCCATGCGGGAGATGGAACCGTGAGCAAATCGGGTGCAGGCATTTTGTAGGGTGTGTAGTTTTGTAGACTGTTGTTTGTTTAGATTGGTTAGGATGGGTGTGGCATAGTCGACGAGAAGTAGTAGCAACGATTTGGTGAGGAGAGTGCGGGTGGGTCGTGATAGTGATTTGCGGAAATGACGCAGGGAGTAAAGGGCGAAGTGAACACGTTCAGAGCTCTCTTTAATTTGTTTCGACCAGTTTAGGGATGAGGTGATGTGGATACCTAGTGATTTTATGGAGGTGGAGTATGGGATGTGTTTGCCGTTTATGATGAGGGGAGGGAGGGTGTTGGGAATCAATTTTTGATAGGTATTGTTCACTAGCTATGAGCATGAGGGTGGTTTTTCTGGGGTTTAGTTGTAATTGATTTTGAGATGCCCAGTAGGCAATCGATTGGGCATCTTGAAAGAGAAGGGAGATGAAGTGATGAAGTTGGGAGATGGGGGCATGAATGTAAATCTGTTGATCGTCGGCAAAGATGGCATAAAAGGAAAAGAGTATGAAGAGTCTGAGGTCGTTTATAAATAGGACAAAGAGGAGGGGGCCAAGTACGCTGCCTTGGGGGACTCCAGAGGTGGTTGGGAGCCATGTTTCGTGTTGGCCATTCTCAAGACGTACAGCCTGGCTTCTACCGGTGAGGTACGAGTAGAACCAGCTTATAACACGGTCCGAACAACCTAGTTTGCGGAGTTTGGTGAGTAGGATGTGATGAGGGATGGAATCAAAGGCTTTGGAGAAGTCAAATGAAATGAGGATGGTGATTTTACGGTCGTCTATGGCTTTGCGTGTGTCTTCGAGAATACCGAGCACTGCGGTTTGGGCGGAGTGGTGCTTTTTGTATGCATGTTGAAAAGGGTCGGTTAGGTTGCGGGTTGTGATGAAGTTTGTAATTTGGGTGGATACTATTTTCTCTAGAAGTTTGGAAAGTTCTGGAAGTAGGGCTATGGGTCGTGTGTCCGAGGGTGAGGTGGGGTTGGGGACTTTTGCAATGGGGATGATTGATGCTTTTTTCCATTCGGCGGGAAAGAGCCCAAGGGAGAGGGATGAGTTAAAGATGTATGTAATTTGGGGTAGCAGGGTGGGGGGAGAGAGAGAGAAAGATACATTGATAGATATGTATTGTTGAAAGTAAAGAGAGAGAGAGAGAGAGAGAATGAATTAAATTGAATTGAATGAGTTTATTAATTGTACATTATGTTGTACAATAATATAAATGATAATAAAAACAATAAGTAATAATAATAAACATAGCATTATTAACATAAAAAATAAAATAATAAAAAGTAATCAGTTTTTAATGGTATACTTAATCACCACTGTGAGATAACTTAACTATTACTATCAGTCACGAAGATGCATCGTATTAATTAACTACTTAAAGTCCGTGTATCACAGATAGTGTATAAATATCTTCCTCACTACAATGATGGCTATTATCTCACTGTCCAGGAAACTGATCCATACCCTCTGCCGTAAAAATATGAGCTTTGATGAGTCGTTTAAATACAGGGAGTGATGGTGATTCCTGCATATGAGAGGGTAGACTATTCCAAAGGTATGTAGTAGAGACATGAAAAGAATTTTCTAAGTAGTCTGTGCGGAAGCTGGGAACAAGCAAAACCTCTCTGTTCACCTGCCTACCATTCACGACCCTTACAGGTCGGGAGCTTTGCTTATCAATAAAAAAGTTCGCCAAGTAAGGTGGTGTTCCTGACCGAAGAAGATTAAAGAGGGTACAGGCCGCAAAGTAGTCTCTGCGACCCTTTGCCCGCAGCCAGCTCAGCTCACGCCTGTAGGGGGTGACGTGACTGTCCCTCCGAATCCCGTAGATATACCTGATGCCCCTATTGAGCAAACGCTCAATCTTAAGATTCAACTCGCCCGAGATATTACAGTAAACCAGGCAACAGTAGTCCACAATAGGGAAGAGAAGTGCCTGAACAAGGTGCTTGCGAAGGCTAAGCGTCATGCTGCGTCTGAAGTGATACAGTCTATACATGAGCGAATTAACCCTAGCACAGACGTACTTCACATGCTCCTTCCAATTCAACTTTGATTCCAGCACCACGCCTAGACTCCGAGCAGATGAAGCAAACAGGACACAGGAGTGTCCAAAGTGTAGGCAGTCTATACCCATCTCGTTGAATCTATTCTCAAGGACCGGAGAGCCGAAGATCATGGCTTGAGTTTTACCCACATTCAACCCCAAATGATTCCCAGCAGCCCAGTCCGCAATTTTCCCCGCAGCTCTGCTCAATCTCTCCAGAGTAGCCCGTATATCCTCGATCCGACCCAGCACATAGATCTGCAGGTCATCCGCGTATATCACGTGACTTACGCCAGGACCAAGATCCCGCGCAATGTCATTCACAAATAGCAGAAAAAGCAGCGGTCCCAACACAGAGCCTTGTGTCACTCCCCTGTTTAGGGGACGAAAGTAGGAAGTTTGACCGCCCACTCATACTGCCTGCGACCGACCTGACAGATATGATGCGATCCATCTGACGACACCATTTGAGAAGCCAAGTGACCGTAGCTTCCCAAGCAGGGTCACGTGGCAGACCGAATCGAAGGCCTTACTAAAGTCGAATAACAGCAGTTTTGTCATCTGCCTCCTGTCAATGCCCTGTCTAATGTCGTCTATCAGTTTAAGTAATGCTGTCTGAGTGCTATGTCCCTGTCTGAAGCCAGCCTGAAATCCATCAAACAATCCCTCCGCTTCAATGAAAGACGAGATCTGGTTAAAGACCAGTCTCTCAAGGATTTTCGACAAGAAACAGAGGAGAAAGATCGGACGAAAATCTCGGAGTCGGAGTTTTATTAAGGGCTATCACGAGTGACTGTTTCCAGTGATCTGGAAACGTCGAGGTCAAAAGAGACTGGTTAAAGATATCATGAACAAATGGGCCCACAGCCTGGAATGCACACTTAATAAAACTCTGCGGAAGATGATCAATACCCACTGCCTGTGAAGTCGACTGGTCAATAGCAAGCTTGACATCCTGTAACGTAACGGCAGCAAAATTCAGCTGACCATCCCTTTCGTCCTCACCTAGATTTTCAAGGAAACGAGAAAGTTCTGGTGCAGCAGCAGAGAGAGAGATTTGATTTGATTGATTTTGATTTTGATGAGTTTATAATTGTACATTATGTTGTACAAAATACATTAGTTGATAGAGTTCTACATCAGATTAAATTACAAATAAAGATATATAAAAAGGTATATAAATGATATGGTAATATAACAATAACAATAATAATAATAAAAATAGTAAAATGAATGTGAAGGTATGTATCAGCAATAATACAGCAATGTAGGTAACATAATCTAATCTACGGTTGTTGTAGGAGATCAGTCCATCTGTATTCATTCCACAGAATCACGAAACAATATTGCAATAGGGACCCAATTGAACCACAGCGTACAAAACCTAATCTTCTCCCTCAGCAATAAAGATATGTGATTTGATGAGATGTTTGAAACTGGACAGGAATGATGATTGGCGTATATGAGGGGATAGTGTATTCCAGGAGTAAGTAGCTAGTACATAAAAGAATCGTTTCAGAGACTCCGTACGGAAAGAGGGGACAATCAACGAATCGAGTGCATGCGGGCTCGCAATTCTTAAGGGATGTGAGCTGAGCTTCTCAGTAAACAAATTTGCCAAATAAGAGGGAGTACCTGTGAGAAGGATTCTGTAGAGCAAGCAGGCAGCAAATAATCCCTGCGACCCGATACCCGAAGCCAGCCAAGCTCACGTCTATAGGGTGTAAACTGATCGCTCTTTCTAATCCCAAAGATGTACCTGATCCCACGATTGAGCAAACGCTGTAATATGAGATCCTGCTCACCCAAGATATTACAGTACACAAGTGAACAATAGTCAACGATAGGAAAAAGCAGGGTCTGCACGAAGTGCTTACGCAGTTCTAAGGTAGTGCTGCGTCTGAAGTGGTTAAGATGGTGTAAAAGAGAGTTGGCTCTACGGCAAAACTACCGAACATGGTCTTTCCAGTTCAGCTTAGAGTCTAGCACTACCCCCAAAGTACGCGCAGAGGGGACAAACGGGACAGTGCAGCCACCAAACTGCAGGTCATGAATACCCAACTCGTTAGAGGCATTGACATAGGACGGAGTCCGAAAAATAATGGCTTTGGTCTTACTAGTATTCAGCACCAGCTGATTAGTGGCAGCCCAGTCAGCGATGTGTACAGCACCCTGGCTCAGTCTTCCCTTGAGAAAAACCCAAGGATTACAGTTTCCTGAACAATGTTACGTGCAAGACCTAATAGAAAGCTTTACTAAAATCAGAAAGCAGTAGCGCGGTCATTTGTCTTCTGTCCACACCCACCCGAATGTCGCCCGTGAATTTCAACAGTGCTGTCTGTGAGCTATTTCTCGCCCTGCACCCTGCCTGATAATCATCCATCAAACCTTGCAATTCAACCAAAGCAGAAATCTGGTCATGGACCAGTTTTTCAAGGATCTTCGACATAAAACTGAGCAGGGAGATAGGACGAAAATCATTCAGACTCGACGGAGAGGGTGTTTTATTGAGTGCAATCACTATAGAATTCTTCCATTGTCTAGGGAAGGCCGATGTGGATAGGGAAGTATTAAAGATTTTGCAGATGAAAGGACCAATGGATGGTAAGGCTGACTGAATAAAGCTCTGCGGTAGAGAGTCAATGCCCACCGCCTGGGATGTCGACTGACAGATAACGCGTGCTATCTAGTCCACTGTCACATCCACAAACGCAAAGCCACCATAATCTACCTCTTTTTCCAAGTCATTCAGAAAAAGAGAGAGATCTCGTGCCATATTATCAAAAGAGACAGAGGCAAAGTGAGCATTGAGATCCTCTACCGAGAAACTACCCAGATTGAAGTCAGCTCTAAAAGAGATACCAAAATGCCTTAGTTTCTTCCAGAGCTGTTGTGGATCAGTGATGTTCTTAAGCCTATGCCAATAGAAGTCGAGTCTCGCAGACTCAATCTTTTCATGTGCAAAATCTCGCACTTGCCTGTATAAGAACAGTTCAATATCGAGTCTCGAGCGTCAGTAACGTCTGTAGATTCTGTTTCTTTCAGCCAATAGGTTACGCTGGTATGCACTAAACCACGGATGGCGATTCTTTCTTTGTTGAGGACTTTCAGAGGAGCAAAAATATCAAGAGCAGCATTGAGGTTAGAGTACAAACAATCCATCCTCTCACTAAGTGAACGCGTTTCATCTATGAATACTGACCAATCACATTCAAGCAAAAATTCATTCAAAACCCCAGCATCAACAGATTTTAAGTCCCTGAAAGCAAAGTCATTTGCTTAAACTTGCGGGGTTTGAATGTCATGGGTAACAGTCATCAGGTCATGTCCCGCAATGAATAGTGTCTCTGTCTTTCAGTAGTTTGTCACAGTGTCAAGTGCGTCAACGAGAGCCAGGTCAAGCCAAGTATTCGACTGAGAGGTGTGGTAATGTAGAGCCAAATGGGACCAAGAACAGAGAATTCTCCTCAATAAAATTATGCACAAAAGTCGCATCAGGCGAGTCCGAAAGCTGGTCTGCATTAAAATCACCAAGGATGACCTTAGTGCCATAATTATGCATATTATCACGCAAGTCGGACACAAAGTCACACCCGAGGACAAATGAGGCATGCGGGGGCCTATACACCTACAAATATGGGATCGGTGCCTCCGGGAGAGACTTCAGCAAGAAGATACTCAGTATGACCAGACCTACCATTCCACTCAGTGGACGACGAGCAGAGGTGTTTGACTGAGAGAAATTAATGCGCATAAAGTGCCACTCCTCTGCCCTGGTTATTACGGTCACACCTAAGAATAGCATAACCCTCAAAAGTAACAAGCGCGTCCTCAATCGAAGGACCCAAATGGGATTCAGTAAAAGTTATCACGTGTATCATGGACTGTCAGAAAAAAACAGCCTGAGCTGCTCAATATGTTTTCTAAGGGAGTTAGCATTTAGATGACAGACACTCAGCATTATGCCCTCACCCCGCACGGACCTCTGTAGTAAGGTGTGTAGGAGGCTGAAAGGATGATTGAGTATGAGATGAAGAAGGACTACGAGAGATGATTTGATTTGATTTGTATAAGTTTATTTATTGTACATTATGTTGTACAAAAAAAACAAATGAGTAATACTATAGTAATAAAATAGAAAAGTAGTTAAATAAAAATAAAAATAAATTAACTAGTAAGCTGTCTATACAGAGATGATTTGAGATCATAATTATAAGTGATGTATATGGGTCATTCCAACATCTTTCAGCAAGATCGTGAGCAAGAGGTCAACCGATTTTAAAAAAATTTTAGTATGTTAAAGTACCACTATTTTTAGGAGCTTTGCCAAAATTTTAGCCCAAAATATTCCGTAGAACCCAAATGGCAGCTATTTAAAAATAAAAAATAGGCCTTTTTTCTAGTTATTTTTACCATATTTTCATCCTAACTTCTTATATTCGCCAAAAATAGAGTTTTAATCCGATTTTTATGCTTTACCTCTTAAAATTTTCGTATTTTGACAAAAATTTTGAAAAAATTTTTGTTGATGTAATTACGATCATTTTGAGTGAGGTGCAGCCACAAATATAAATTTTTCTAAATTTATCAAATTTTGCGATATTTAGCTATATTCAAAAAGCTGTCATTTAGTGGGGGTATGAATATTTTTTTTTTCTTTAAACGGCAATTAAATTGTCTGTTTAAGACTTTTAATTCCTTTTTTGAAACGTTCAAAAATCTTTAAAAATGTCAAAGTTACAACTATTTCAAATTATCTAAAAAATGAAAAAAACGCGAAAATCGCATTTTTGCCAATATTGAAACTGCTGCCACTTTTTTCTCTGAGTCTTTTTTTTCTGAAATTTTAAGGAAATATTCTTCATAGCTTGTTGAACAAAGCCTCATATTTTTGATAAACTTTTTCGGCTATTTTTCTACTGTTCCAAGCAACTGATTTTTGTCATTTTTATCGTTTTTTAACAAAAAATTTATACTAAAAGAGAGGTGGAAAAGTATCCAATAACGCTACTTACGTATTCTGGAACGCTTTTTATGATTTTTTAGAGAATATTTATTGAAATTAATTTCAATAACTGTTGATCAGTAGCGTTGCTTTTAAAAAAATGATGAAGAACTGATAGAATCTCAACCATTTAAAAATATTTATGACGTATAAATTTGTTTTAAAAACATTTTTTTTTAATTTTTCATAACAAATTTAAAGAAATATAAATTTTTCTAAAAAATTTTATTTTTACATTTACCATATAACATAATAAAGTTAAAAATCACCAGATAGTTTATAGGAAATGAATTTTCCATTTAATGTTTAACTGGTTTTGGGTAATTTATTAACAATTTTTTCTTCTATTGCTGCTAATATTTTATAAATGAATCAAGAACTTTGCAGTTATTAATCCTGTTTGATCATTCATAATTTTTTTTGGACTAATGTATCAATAAGTACGTTAATTACAGAAAAAAAGAAAAAAACTGTTACAATGTTTAATCTAGTTTATTTTTATATTTTTTTAAATAATACATAGTATTCAACAACAATTAAACCAAACTTATTAATCTGGAAAAATGCCTAATATTTTATTTGTATCATCCTATCAAAAATCATTATAAATGTAGACTGCGGCGCCACCTGCAGCAATTTTTTAACTACTACTAGTGTCAACAATCAGTAACCAGTCTGCTTTCACCGTGGAAGTCGCGTTAATAGCAATTTCAGCCCGTAAAAAGAGTTTGTTTAATAAAATGAATGAAGTTGCAAGTTTTAATTGCTGTGTAGGAAACTTTTTAAACGATAGTTGTCACTCCACAAGATTTTCTTCCAAAAAATTTTACCATGCAATAAGTGACTTTTCAGAAAAAGATGTCAAACTACTTTACTTAAGAGTGCCTGGGATCAAAAATATTGAAAATGAAAAGATATGTAATTATCATTATGACAATTTTTATACCTACTACTCGTCTCTAGAAACAAAGTGTTGCAATCCTTTTCAAAAGCATTCTAAAAATATTACAAAAAATTTAGTTTCTGTTACCCTAGATTTTTATGAAGAAATGAAAAATTGTTTGTCTCTTGAGATTATACCTGGAAAAAAAATTTGTGCAAATTGCTCAACTAAAATCCGGAATGATATTGATATTTATAAAGACTTACATTTTAAATACTGTGTTGATGCGTTTCAAAAACATAGAGTCAAAACTGATACTGAATTAGTGACTTTAGATAATCAAGCTATTTCTTACTTAAAGGAAGTATTAGATTTAAAAATTATTGCAGGTCAAAAAGTGTGTGTCAATTGTGATATAAAACTAAAATCAGATATCTTACATTATGAAAACAATTTTAAAACAGACAAAAGTCTCAACTATGAAAATTTATCAGGCGAGGCTTCGTCTGAACCAAGCGAAGAGATTAAAAACACCCCAGAATTTACTACAGAGAGTCAAGAAAAAAGAAAACTTGAACATATTTTTGATGCTTTTGACTTACCGACTTTCAAAAGACAAAAGCTGAATGAATCAAGTATTAAAAAAAAAGGTGTTGAAATTTTACAAAGTGTTGTCGACAAAACTTCAGAAACCTTCGAAATTGCTCTGAAAGTTGAATTGCCAAAATTTAATAATTTACAGAAAATTAATAATGAAAGTTCTTGGTTTTTATCAATGATTTCAAATATTCAAATCAAATATAACTCACCTGAAACTAGTTATAATGAAAAAATTGAGCTCCTGACATTTTTACCAGATGAATGGAACTTGAACACGGTTAATATTTATTTAAAATGTACTCGATATCAATTTGAAGAGATGAAAAAATTGAAAGAATCTGGTAAGAATAAATGAATTTTATATTAACTAGAATTATAAGATATTTTTGAATAAAGTTTTTTTTTTTTTTTAATTAGTCCAACTTAATTCATGAATAGTTAATCGAGTAGTTTTTTATTTATTAAATTTATATAATTTTTTAAAAGAAACTCCAACTAACAAAAATTTAAATTAAAACTTTTTGAAGATTAGTGCATTAATTTTCTTGACTTTGTATTAATACCCGTTTTTTTTTACATGCCTGTAATTTGGACAAATTATCTTGTCCTTCGGCATTTTTGACAAATTTTATTTTGATGAGTTAATTTGCCACTCGGCGCTGGCGGGTTAAGTTCATAAATTTTTTATTCCTCTTAGTATACATAAATCCGTTTATTATTCAAAACATGTTCTAAATTTACTATATAACCTCTCCATATAGGTTCAACTCATCGCGTAAAAAAAAACTATCATCGCATTTCGCTTGAAGTAAGAGAAAATATAAAAAACTATTATTTGGATGACGCCAATAGTGCTATGTGCAGTGGCACTAAAGAAAAAATCAGTGTAAGAATCGAAGGGGAAAGGCAATTGCTACAAAAGAGATATTTACTATATGACATTAAACTTTTATATAAAAACTGGGTCTCAGAAAATAGCTCTGAAAAAATTCCTTGTTTAGCCTTTTTCTTTGCACAGAAACCTGAACAATGTGTATCAGCTGGAAGTTCTGGCTCACATAATATCTGTATTTGCCCTACACATCAGAATGTAAAATTAAAACTATCAGCAGTTCAACCTAAAATGAATTATCACGAATTACTTGATGTTTCTGTGTGTTCCGTAGAGAACAAAGATTGTATGCTGCATAAGTGTCAAGATTGTCCAAATAAACAAGAAGTTTATAAATTTTTAACTCAAAATATCTCTAATCCGAACAAGATGGTCAAATACTCAAGCTGGGGTGCTGAAAAAATACAAGATGAAGATGGGAAAGAAATAACAAGAACCACGCTACTTAATTTGGAAAAACCTATGCTAGACATTATTGAGGAATTATCAAACGACGTCTGGAGCTTATCAGAGCATCACTTCATTTCAAATGAACAAAAAGAATTTTACTCTAAGTCAAAAAAAAATTTAGATGAAAAAACTGGACTCATAACCATGGATTTCGCAGAAAATTATCCGTTCATTTGTCAAAATTCAGTTCAGGCTTTTTACTTTAATAATACACATGCCTCATTATTTACTCTTACGTTGCACTATAAAGATCCAAAAGATGAGCTTTTAAAAGTAGCTAGCTACTGTGTTATTTCTGATGGTAAAGATCATTCGGCTGGAGCAATACACCTTTTTTTAAAAACGGTACTTGATTCCATTAAACAAGAATACACATTTATAAAAAGTCTAATCTACTATTCAGATGGTGCTCCACAACAATTTAAAAACAAGTGAGTTAAAAAAAAATTATTAAATTTTCAGTTTAGAGTATGTTAAATAATTAAGGTTTAACGACAGTTTTATCTATCTTCGGAGTATTTAATTTATTGGTATAACAAAAAAATTGAATTCATTATTTCACAATATTTTTCACAAAGTAAAATATTGGATCTTTTATCGATACTGCACATATTTTATTATTTATTTGATATAAATATTGAAAATAATTATTATTGTTAGAGATTATTTCTAAAATTCTTTTTTTTTTTTAATACGAGTCTACGAAATCTATGAGTTTGTTTATGAATCTATTTTTGTAGAGTTAAGTTGCAACGAAATAAGAAGGCAGGTGTTATTAACTCAATTTAATTATTACTAAGGAGCTTGTGATACACGTATGTCTGATGCAACGACAGCGCGGATACTTATACATGCGTCTGTGGAGCTGGTGGCGCTCATGCACACAGCACACACACAAATTCATACTAGACCTCATGCGTGTTTCTCGCATGACTCCTAACAATTTTAAATATGAGCTTATTTAAAAAAAAAAAAAAAAAAAAGATTCATCTGAAAGAACTTAATTAATAGTTATAGTACTAAAATTGCAATAAAATATTTTTTGCAGAAACCACTTTATTAATCTGTTATTCCATAAAAAAGATTATAAGTTGGAGCTTAAATCTTATAACTTTTTTGGGACATCTCACGGAAAAACTTCTTGCGATGGAATAGGTGCCGTAGCTAAGAGAGCAGCAAGAAGAGCTTCACTTCAACACGAACAAATTCTAAATGCTGAACAAATGTGTGAATATCTTAAAAAAAATGTCCAAGGAATCAGGTATTTATATGTTCGAAATGTTCCTCATAAATTGACAGCTTTCAGACTTATGTTAATGATTGATTCATTAATTAAACTTTTAGGTTCCTTTATGTTTCCAATGGAGAAGTAAAACTTAGTAAGCAAAAATTAGAAAGAAGATTTGAACTCGTCAAAACCGTGCAAAATACTAAAAAATATCATTGCATTGAGCCTATTAATGACACAACAATGCGTTTCAAATTATATTCTGAGGACGTTACGTCTAAAAGTGTTAAAATGATTTAAAACAAAAGTTATTCGAAAATTCGTCATTGAATATTTTTCCATTTTTTTTTTGTTCATGAAAGTTTTTTTATATTTGACATCAATACGTAGATTAAACAATTAAAAATTTTAATAATTATTCCAAACCTAAGATTAGCAGTAATAATAACGAAAGTCATTATAGTATTAGCAGCAATAGAAGAAAAAATTGTTAATAAATTACCCAAAACCAGTTAAACATTAAATGGAAAATTCATTTCCTATAAACTATCTGGTGATTTTTAATTTTATTATGTTATATGGTAAATGTAAAAATAAAATTTTTAAGAAAAATTTATATTTCTTTAAGTTTGTTATGAAAAATTAAAAAAAAATGTTTTTAAAACAAATTTATACGTCATAAATATTTTTAAATGATTGAGATTCTATCAGTTCTTCATCATTTTTTTAAAAGCAACGCTACTGATCAACAGTTATTGAAATTAATTTCAATAAATATTCTCTAAAAAATCATAAAAAGCGTTCCAGAATACGTAAGTAGCGTTATTGGATACTTTTCCACCTCTCTTTTAGTATAAATTTTTTGTTAAAAAACGATAAAAATGACAAAAATCAGTTGCTTGGAACAGTAGAAAAATAGCCGAAAAAGTTTATCAAAAATATGAGGCTTTGTTCAACAAGCTATGAAGAATATTTCCTTAAAATTTCAGAAAAAAAAAGACTCAGAGAAAAAAGTGGCAGCAGTTTCAATATTGGCAAAAATGCGATTTTCGCGTTTTTTTCATTTTTTAGATAATTTGAAATAGTTGTAACTTTGACATTTTTAAAGATTTTTGAACGTTTCAAAAAAGGAATTAAAAGTCTTAAACAGACAATTTAATTGCCGTTTAAAGAAAAAAAAAATATTCATACCCCACTAAATGACAGCTTTTTGAATATAGCTAAATATCGCAAAATTTGATAAATTTAGAAAAATTTATATTTGTGGCTGCACCTCACTCAAAATGATCGTAATTACATCAACAAAAATTTTTTCAAAATTTTTGTCAAAATACGAAAATTTTAAGAGGTAAAGCATAAAAATCGGATTAAAACTCTATTTTTGGCGAATATAAGAAGTTAGGATGAAAATATGGTAAAAATAACTAGAAAAAAGGCCTATTTTTTATTTTTAAATAGCTGCCATTTGGGTTCTATGGAATATTTTGGGCTAAAATTTTGGCAAAGCTCCTAAAAATAGTGGTACTTTAACATACTAAAAAATTTTTAAAATCGGTTGACCTCGTGCTCACGATCTTGCTGAAAGATGTTGGAATGACCCATATGTGTATATATATATATATATATATACGGTGATTCATCCCTATTTGACAGCAGAGAAGTTTCAGATTAATTATTTTTCGCTGATTCCTAATTATTATAATACTATGGTTCTAAAATATTTATATTTTATGTGATCGACGATTGAAAATAATAAAAATGTTCATAAATAAAGGAACGGAAAATAGAATGGAAAATTTCAATGCATATATTATTATGAATCGTGAACATAAACATAACCAAAAGTCATACCGGTACACGTGTTCGAAATTGTGTGATTGTTTATCCACAATACGTATGAAATAATAATAAAAGTGAAAAAAGAAAGATAATTATAATTAAAGTGTGCAAGAACTCAAGTAAAGTTTGGTCATCGTGCTGCAGTGGACCGTGAAATTTATTTTTTAATCTCTGTTTTTGTTAAAAAAAATTAAGTAAGTACTCTGAAATTTTTATTTTTCAAAATGATTAAATTTAAAATTATTTACATTATTATTTAATTATTCCGACCGAATCTGTTAAACTCGCCGGACTACGGGTTGAGAAAAAAGACCGACCAAAGTTGGCAGGTTGGCCGGACTACAGATCCCTCAACGAGCTCGACGGAAGCTACGCGCTTGACCGGATTGCGGCTCAGTCAACGAACTTAACCAAAGCTGAACACCGGGCTAGACCACGGCTCAATCAAAGAGCCTAGGGTAAGTAGGAGGGCAGTACCCCACTGAGTACACTAATCATTACTCTCTTAACAAATTAATTGAGTTTTTATCTACTTGATGAATTTTTATGTTCAAATAAAAATAATTTCAATAAACGCAATTGATTTATTTTGGTTCAAAATTACCACTTTATAAAGTGGAAATTTAACAAACCAAACGTTATTTATTAAAATTACTTTAATTAATCTTGTCATCTTTAAACTTAGGATTCTTAAAGACTACTTTACCTTCAAATAGTTATCTAGAATTAATTAATAAGTTTTATACATCTACTAGGCCATACAAAGTTGTTCTTGGCGAGAATTAATTAATTTATGAAGGTGTAATTTTGAAAGAATGTGTTGCATTATAAATTTAATTTGTTTAACTGTAATTTTCTTATTTACAAACTTAAGTCAAGTTATTTTAATTTTAATAATTTTTTTTTTTTTTTAATATTTAAATTAAATTTTCTTAGATTGCTTACTTGGCAACTGTAGTGCTTGTTGTTAACACAGAATATGCTGCATCTTTACTAATGAATTTTTATTTTATTTCAGTGAGACACATTAAATCCAACTGGATCAGCCTCCACTGGTGACCTTCAACGACAGACTTTTCTTCAAATGATTTTTCAGCAAGCAGCGAAAAATTAAGAGGTATTGACGTTGGTCGAGTTAAGGAACAATGACCAGTAGCTGTTTTTTAACAATACAATTTTTTTTTTCATTTATGCTTTAATTTCAAGTTTAAAAATTGAAAAATACTTAATAAATTTGTAAAAACTTAAAAATTATGTAAAAAGCTGTACCAAAATGAAATAATATCTAAATAATAAACTAACAGTGCAACAATTTTTTAGATTCGAATTTTGTTTTTCACTTTTATGGAAAAATTGACTATCATTTGACTAGGCATAGCTTGACTAATTCTTTTTTATTCATACTCTGCCTAGGTAAGAGGTTCCGTGTTCAAAACAGTTGATTATAGTTTTCAATACAATGTCCCTAAATTATGGAGCCACAGCCAGAAAAAAATCATCTCTCAGAGTCAAGATTCCACTGCTAGGCCCGACCAGAAATAGGTCATCCGATACCGAAAAGAATTTAGCTTGATTTTTTTATAATTTTGAATCCAAATGGAGGCCTCTGAGTCGAAAAAATCATTTGTGAATAAAAAATCAAATATGTAAGTTTATATCCGAAAGTCAACTTGTCTCAGGTTCAGTGTTCCGGGCTCAAATGAGATCTAACTTTTTTTTCAAGAATACTTGCTTGATTTAAAGTCATTTTAATCGAAAAAATCATTTGTCAATTGCTTAGCATCTCTCAGAGTCCAAATTCAACTGCTCGGCCCGACTTGATATGGGTGATGCGATACCAAAAAAAATCTAGCTCGATTTTTTCATAATTTTAAATCCAGTGAGAGGCCTCCGAGTCAAAACAATCATCTGTCAATAAAATAGCAACACTCAACCTGTCTCAGGTTAGGTATTCCGGGCTCAATAAGATCTAACTTTTTTTTTTGAGATCTTGGTTAATTAAAAGGCATATGAATCAAAAAAATCATTTGTCATTTGATTAGCACCCCTCAGAGTTGAAATTGAACAGCTCACCACGGCCTAAACCTGTCTCAGATTAGGTATTCGGGGCTCGAATGAGATCTACCATTTTTTTCCAAAATTCTTACTCATTTAGAAAGCATTTAAAACAAAAAAATCATTTGTCATTTGATAAGCACCTCTCAGAGTTGAAATTGAACAGCTCACAACGGCCTTAACCTGTCTCAGATTAGGTATTCCGGGCTCGAATGAGATAAAGCTTTTTTTCCAAAATTCTTGCTTATTTAGAAAGCATTTAAATCAAAAAAATCATGTGTCATTTGATTAGCACCCCTCGGAGTTAAAATTAAAATGCTCGCCCCGACCTTAACCTGTCTCAGATTAGGTATTCGGGGCTCGAATGAGATCTACCTTTTTTTTCCAAAATTCTTGCTCATTTAGAAAGCATTTAAATCAAAAAAATCATTTGTCATTTGATAAGCACCCCTCAGAGTTAAAATTGCAATGCTCGCCCCGACCTTAACCTGTCTCAGGTTAGGTATTCCGGGCTCGAATGAGGTCCAACTTTTTTTTCCGAAATTCTTGCTCATTTAGAAAGCATTTGAATCAAAAAAATCATGTGTCATTTGATTAGCACCCCTCAGAGTTAAAATTGAAATGCTCGCCCCGACCTTAACCTGTCTCAGATTAGGTATTTCGGGCTCGAATGAGATCCAGCTTTTTTTCCAAAATTCTTGCTCATTTAGAAAGCATTTGAATCAAAAAAATCATGTGTCATTTGATTAGCACCCCTCAGAGTTAAAATTGCAATGCTCGCCCCGACCTTAACCTGTCTCAGGTTAGGTATTCCGGGCTCGAATGAGGTCCAACTTTTTTTTCCGAAATTCTTGCTCATTTAGAAAGCATTTGAATCAAAAAAATCATGTGTCATTTGATTAGCACCCCTCAGAGTTAAAATTGAAATGCTCGCCCCGACCTTAACCTGTCTCAGATTAGGTATTTCGGGCTCGAATGAGATCCAGCTTTTTTTCCAAAATTCTTGCTCATTTAGAAAGCATTTAAATCAAAAAAATCATGTGTCATTTGATAAGCACCCCTCGGAGTTGAAATTGAACAGCTCACCACGGCCTTAACCTGTCTCAGGTTGGGTATTATGGGCTCAAATGAGATCTTACTTTTTTTTCCGAAATTCTTGCTCATTTAGAAAGCATTTAAATCAAAAAAATCATTTGTCATTTGATTAGCACCCCTCAGAGTTGAAATTGAATAGCTCGCCCCGGCCTTAACCTGTCTCAGATTTGGTATTCCGGGCTCAAATGAGATCTAACTTTTTTTTCAAGAATACTTGCTTGATTGAATGTCATTTGAATCGAAAAAATCATTTGTCAATCGCTTAGCATCTCTCAGAGTCCAAATTCAACTGCTCGGCCCGACTTGATATGGGTGATGCGATACCAAAAAAAAATCTAGCTCGATTTTTTCATAATTTTAAATCCAGTGAGAGGCCTCCGAGTCAAAACAATCATCTGTCAATAAAATAGCAACACTCAACCTGTCCCAGGTTAGGTATTCCGGGCTCAATAAGATCTTACTTTTTTTTTGAGATCTTGGTTGATTAAAAGGCATATGAATCAAAAAAATCATGTGTCATTTGATTAGCACCCCTCAGAGTTGAAATTGAACAGCTCACCACGGCCTTAACCTGTCTCAGATTAGGTATTCGGGGCTCGAATGAGATCTACCTTTTTTTTCCAAAATTCTTGCTCATTTAGAAAGCATTTAAATCAAAAAAATCATTTGTCATTTGATAAGCACCTCTCAGAGTTGAAATTGAACAGCTCACCTCGGCCTTAACCTGTCTCAGAATAGGTATTCCGGGTTCGAATGAGATCCAGCTTTTTTTCCAAAATTCTTGCTCATTTAGAAAGCATTTGAATCAAAAAAATCATGTGTCATTTGATTAGCACCCCTCAGAGTTAAAATTGAACAGCTCACCACGGCCTTAACCTGTCTCAGGTTAGGTATTCCGGGCTCGAATGAGATCCAACTTTTTTTTCCGAAATTCTTGCTCATTTAGAAAGCATTTAAATCAAAAAAATCATTTGTCATTTGATAAGCACCTCTCAGAGTTGAAATTGAACAGCTCACCTCGGCCTTAACCTGTCTCAGATTAGGTATTCCGGGCTCGAATGAGATCCAGCTTTTTTTCCAAAATTCTTGCTCATTTAGAAAGCATTTAAATCAAAAAAATCATGTGTCATTTGATTAGCACCCCTCAGAGTTAAAATTGAAATGCTCGCCCCGACCTTAATCTGTCTCAGGTTAGGTATTTCGGGCTCAAATGAGATCTAACTTTTTTTTCCAAAATTTTTGCTCAATTAGAATGCATTTGAATCAAAAAAATCATTTGTCATTTGATAAGCACCTCTCAGAGTGGAAATTGAACAGCTCGCCACGGCCTTAACCTGTCTCAGGTTAGGTATTCGAGACTAAATTAAGATCTAACATTTTTTCCTGAAATTCTTGCTTTATTAGAAGACATTTGAATCAAAAATATCATTTGTCATTTGATAAACACCCCTCAGAGTTGAAATTGAACAGTTCGCCACGGCCTTCACCTGTCTCAGGATAGGTATTCCGGGCTCAAATGAGATCTTACTTTTTTTTCAAGAGTTCTTGCTTGATTGAAATTCATTTTAATCAAAAAAACATTTGTCAATTACTTAGCACCTCTCGGAATCCAAATTTAACTGCTCGGCCCGACCCGAAATAGTTGATCCGAAATCACAAAAATTAAGCTTGATTTTTACATAATTTCGTATCCAATTGGAGGCCTCCGAATCAAAAAAGTTATTCGCCAATGTAATAGCAAATATTTAAGTCGACCTCCAACAGTCGACCTGTCTCAGGTTCGGTATTCTTGTCTCGAATATGATCTGATTTTTATTTTAAGAATTTTTGCTTGATGAAAAGGCTTTTGAATCCAAAAAATAATTGCCGCATAACTAGCATCTCCCAGTGTCTAAATTCAACTGCTTGCCCCGACCTGAAATGGATGCTCCTGAACGTACTGAAAAATATCTAGCTTGATTTTTTCGTAATTTTGACTTTGAATAGAGCCCTCCGAGTCAAAAAAACATCTGTTGATGAAATTGAAAATATTTGGGTCGATCTCCAGCAGTCAATCCATCGCTGGTTAGGTATTCCGGGCACGAACAGGATCCCACTTTTTCAGGTCGGGCCGAGCAGTTGATTTTGGACTCTACGAGATGCTAATTAAATGATAAATGATTTTTTTGATTCATATGCCTTTTAATCAAGCAAGCGTTCTTGAAAAATAGTCAGATCTCATTTGAGCCCGGAATACCTAACCTGAGACAAGTTGAGTGTTGGAGTATGACTGAAATTTTTACTATTTTATTCACAAATGATTTTTTTGACTCAGAGACCTCCATTTGGATTCAAAATTTTGAAAAAATCAAGCTGGACATTTTTTAGTACCGAGGTATCTATTTCAGGTCAGGCCGAGCAATTGAATTTGGATTCCGAGATGTGTTTATCGAATGACAAATAACTTTTTTGATTCTAATACCTCTTAATCAAGCAAGATATCTTGATAAAAAAGTGAGGTCTCATTTGAGCCCAGAATACCTAGCCTGAGACAGGTTAAGGTTGGGGCGAGCTGTTCAATTTCATCTCTGAGAGGTGCTAATCATATGACAAATGATTTTTTTGATTCATAAGCCTCTTAATCAAGCGATAGTTCTTGAAAAAAAAGTCAGATCTAATTTGAGCCCAGAATACCTAGCCTGAGACAGGTTAAGGTTGGGGCGAGCTGTTCAATTTCATCTCTGAGAGGTGCTAATCATATGACAAATGATTTTTTTGATTCATAAGCCTCTTAATCAAGCGATAGTTCTTGAAAAAAAAGTCAGATCTAATTTGAGCCCAGAATACCTAGCCTGAGACAGGTTAAGGTTGGGGCGAGCTGTTCAATTTCATCTCTGAGAGGTGCTAATCATATGACAAATGATTTTTTTGATTCATAAGCCTTTTAATCAAGCGATAGTTCTTGAAAAAAAAGTCAGATCTAATTTGAGCCCAGAATACCTAACCTGAGACAGGTTAAGGCCGTGGCGAGCTGTTCAATTTCAACTCTGAGAGGTGCTTATCAAATGACACATGATTTTTTTGATTCAAATGCTTTCTAAATGAGCAAGAATTTTGGAAAAAAAGCTGGATCTCATTCGAACCCGGAATACCTATTCTGAGACAGGTTAAGGCCGTGGCGAGCATTTCAATTTTAACTCTGAGGGGTGCTTATCAAATGACAAATGAATTTTTTGATTTAAATGTCTTCTAATAAAGCAAGAATTTCAGAAAAAAAAGTTGAATCTCAATCGAGCCCGGAATACCTAATCTGAGACAGGTTAAGGCCGGGGCGAGCTGTTCAATTTCAACTCTGAGGGGTGCTAATCAAATGACACATGATTTTTTTGATTTAAATGCTTTCTAAATGAGCAAGGATTTTGGAAAAAAAGCTGGATCTCATTCGAGCCCGGAATACCTAATCTGAGACAGGTTAAGGCCGTGGTGAGCTGTTCAATTTCAACTCTGAGAGGTGCTTATCAAATGACAAATGATTTTTTTGATTCATATGCCTTTTAATCAACCAAGATCTCAAAAAAAAAGTTAGATCTTATTGAGCCCGGAATACCTAACCTGAGACAGGTTGAGTGTTGCTATTTTATTGACAGATGATTGTTTTGACTCGGAGGCCTCTCACTGGATTTAAAATTATGAAAAAATCGAGCTAGATTTTTTTTGGTATCGTATCACCCATATCAAGTCGGGCCGAGCAGTTGAATTTGGACTCTGAGAGATGCTAAGCAATTGACAAATGATTTTTTCGATTCAAATGACATTCAATCAAGCAAATATTATTGAAAAAAAAGTTAGATCTCATTTGAGCCCGGAATATCTAATCTGAGACAGGTTAACGCCGTGGTGAGCTGTTCAATTTCAACTCTGAGGGGTGCTAATCAAATGACAAATGATTTTTTTGATTTAAATGCTTTCTAAATGAGCAAGAAGGTCGGAAAAAAAAGTTAGATCTCATTTGAGCCCATAATACCCAACCTGAGACAGGTTAAGGCCGTGGCGAGCTGTTCAATTTCAACTCCGAGGGGTGCTTATCAAATGACAAATGATATTTTGATTTAAATGCTTTCTAAATGAGCAAGAATTTCGGAAAAAAAAGTTGGATCTCATTCGAGCCCGGAATACTTGACCTGAGACAGGTTAAGGTCGGGGCGAGCATTTCAATTTTAACTCTGAGGGATGCTAATCAAATGACACATGATTTTTTTGATTTAAATGCTTTCTAAATGAGCAAGAATTTTGGAAAAAAGCTGGATCTCATTCGAGCCCGGAATACCTAATCTGAGACAGGTTAAGGCCGTGGCGAGCTGTTCAATTTCAACTCCGAGGGGTGCTTATCAAATGACAAATGATTTTTTTGATTTAAATGCTTTCTAAATGAGCAAGAATTTGGAAAAAAAAGTTGGATCTCATTCGAGCCCGGAATACATAACCTGAGACAGGTTAAGGTCGGGGCGAGCATTTTAATTTTAACTCTGAGGGGTGCTAATCAAATGACACATGATTTTTTTGATTTAAATGCTTTCTAAATAAGCAAGAATTTTGGAAAAAAAGCTTTATCTCATTCGAGCCCGGAATACCTAATCTGAGACAGGTTAAGGCCGTTGTGAGCTGTTCAATTTCAACTCTGAGAGGTGCTTATCAAATGACAAATGATTTTTTTGTTTTAAATGCTTTCTAAATGAGTAAGAATTTTGGAAAAAAATGGTAGATCTCATTCGAGCCCGGAATACCTAATCTGAGACAGGTTAAGGCCGGGGCGAGCTGTTCAATTTCAACTCTGAGGGGTGCTAATCAAATGACACATGATTTTTTTGATTTAAATGCTTTCTAAATGAGCAAGGATTTTGGAAAAAAAGCTGGATCTCATTCGAGCCCGGAATACCTAATCTGAGACAGGTTAAGGCCGTGGTGAGCTGTTCAATTTCAACTCTGAGAGGTGCTTATCAAATGACAAATGATTTTTTTGATTCATATGCCTTTTAATCAACCAAGATCTCAAAAAAAAAGTTAGATCTTATTGAGCCCGGAATACCTAACCTGAGACAGGTTGAGTGTTGCTATTTTATTGACAGATGATTGTTTTGACTCGGAGGCCTCTCACTGGATTTAAAATTATGAAAAAATCGAGCTAGATTTTTTTTGGTATCGTATCACCCATATCAAGTCGGGCCGAGCAGTTGAATTTGGACTCTGAGAGATGCTAAGCAATTGACAAATGATTTTTTCGATTCAAATGACATTCAATCAAGCAAATATTATTGAAAAAAAAGTTAGATCTCATTTGAGCCCGGAATATCTAATCTGAGACAGGTTAACGCCGTGGTGAGCTGTTCAATTTCAACTCTGAGGGGTGCTAATCAAATGACAAATGATTTTTTTGATTTAAATGCTTTCTAAATGAGCAAGAAGGTCGGAAAAAAAAGTTAGATCTCATTTGAGCCCATAATACCCAACCTGAGACAGGTTAAGGCCGTGGCGAGCTGTTCAATTTCAACTCCGAGGGGTGCTTATCAAATGACAAATGATATTTTGATTTAAATGCTTTCTAAATGAGCAAGAATTTCGGAAAAAAAAGTTGGATCTCATTCGAGCCCGGAATACTTGACCTGAGACAGGTTAAGGTCGGGGCGAGCATTTCAATTTTAACTCTGAGGGATGCTAATCAAATGACACATGATTTTTTTGATTTAAATGCTTTCTAAATGAGCAAGAATTTTGGAAAAAAGCTGGATCTCATTCGAGCCCGGAATACCTAATCTGAGACAGGTTAAGGCCGTGGCGAGCTGTTCAATTTCAACTCCGAGGGGTGCTTATCAAATGACAAATGATTTTTTTGATTTAAATGCTTTCTAAATGAGCAAGAATTTGGAAAAAAAAGTTGGATCTCATTCGAGCCCGGAATACATAACCTGAGACAGGTTAAGGTCGGGGCGAGCATTTTAATTTTAACTCTGAGGGGTGCTAATCAAATGACACATGATTTTTTTGATTTAAATGCTTTCTAAATAAGCAAGAATTTTGGAAAAAAAGCTTTATCTCATTCGAGCCCGGAATACCTAATCTGAGACAGGTTAAGGCCGTTGTGAGCTGTTCAATTTCAACTCTGAGAGGTGCTTATCAAATGACAAATGATTTTTTTGTTTTAAATGCTTTCTAAATGAGTAAGAATTTTGGAAAAAAATGGTAGATCTCATTCGAGCCCCGAATACCTAATCTGAGACAGGTTTAGGCCGTGGTGAGCTGTTCAATTTCAACTCTGAGGGGTGCTAATCAAATGACAAATGATTTTTTTGATTCATATGCCTTTTAATTAACCAAGATCTCAAAAAAAAAAGTTAGATCTTATTGAGCCCGGAATACCTAACCTGAGACAGGTTGAGTGTTGCTATTTTATTGACAGATGATTGTTTTGACTCGGAGGCCTCTCACTGGATTTAAAATTATGAAAAAATCGAGCTAGATTTTTTTTGGTATCGCATCACCCATATCAAGTCGGGCCGAGCAGTTGAATTTGGACTCTGAGAGATGCTAAGCAATTGACAAATGATTTTTTCGATTAAAATGACTTTAAATCAAGCAAGTATTCTTGAAAAAAAAGTTAGATCTCATTTGAGCCCGGAACACTGAACCTGAGACAAGTTGACTTTCGGATATAAACTTACATATTTGATTTTTTATTCACAAATGATTTTTTCGACTCAGAGGCCTCCATTTGGATTCAAAATTATAAAAAAATCAAGCTAAATTCTTTTCGGTATCGGATGACCTATTTCTGGTCGGGCCTAGCAGTGGAATCTTGACTCTGAGAGATGATTTTTTTCTGGCTGTGGCTCCATAATTTAGGGACATTGTATTGAAAACTATAATCAACTGTTTTGAACACGGAACCTCTTACCTAGGCAGAGTATGAATAAAAAAGAATTAGTCAAGCTATGCCTAGTCAAATGATAGTCAATTTTTCCATAAAAGTGAAAAACAAAATTCGAATCTAAAAAATTGTTGCACTGTTAGTTTATTATTTAGATATTATTTCATTTTGGTACAGCTTTTTACATAATTTTTAAGTTTTTACAAATTTATTAAGTATTTTTCAATTTTTAAACTTGAAATTAAAGCATAAATGAAAAAAAAAATTGTATTGTTAAAAAACAGCTACTGGTCATTGTTCCTTAACTCGACCAACGTCAATACCTCTTAATTTTTCGCTGCTTGCTGAAAAATCATTTGAAGAAAAGTCTGTCGTTGAAGGTCACCAGTGGAGGCTGATCCAGTTGGATTTAATGTGTCTCACTGAAATAAAATAAAAATTCATTAGTAAAGATGCAGCATATTCTGTGTTAACAACAAGCACTACAGTTGCCAAGTAAGCAATCTAAGAAAATTTAATTTAAATATTAAAAAAAAAAAAAAATTATTAAAATTAAAATAACTTGACTTAAGTTTGTAAATAAGAAAATTACAGTTAAACAAATTAAATTTATAATGCAACACATTCTTTCAAAATTACACCTTCATAAATTAATTAATTCTCGCCAAGAACAACTTTGTATGGCCTAGTAGATGTATAAAACTTATTAATTAATTCTAGATAACTATTTGAAGGTAAAGTAGTCTTTAAGAATCCTAAGTTTAAAGATGACAAGATTAATTAAAGTAATTTTAATAAATAACGTTTGGTTTGTTAAATTTCCACTTTATAAAGTGGTAATTTTGAACCAAAATAAATCAATTGCGTTTATTGAAATTATTTTTATTTGAACATAAAAATTCATCAAGTAGATAAAAACTCAATTAATTTGTTAAGAGAGTAATGATTAGTGTACTCAGTGGGGTACTGCCCTCCTACTTACCCTAGGCTCTTTGATTGAGCCGTGGTCTAGCCCGGTGTTCAGCTTTGGTTAAGTTCGTTGACTGAGCCGCAATCCGGTCAAGCGCGTAGCTTCCGTCGAGCTCGTTGAGGGATCTGTAGTCCGGCCAACCTGCCAACTTTGGTCGGTCTTTTTTCTCAACCCGTAGTCCGGCGAGTTTAACAGATTCGGTCGGAATAATTAAATAATAATGTAAATAATTTTAAATTTAATCATTTTGAAAAATAAAAATTTCAGAGTACTTACTTAATTTTTTTTAACAAAAACAGAGATTAAAAAATAAATTTCACGGTCCACTGCAGCACGATGACCAAACTTTACTTGAGTTCTTGCACACTTTAATTATAATTATCTTTCTTTTTTCACTTTTATTATTATTTCATACGTATTGTGGATAAACAATCACACAATTTCGAACACGTGTACCGGTATGACTTTTGGTTATGTTTATGTTCACGATTCATAATAATATATGCATTGAAATTTTCCATTCTATTTTCCGTTCCTTTATTTATGAACATTTTTATTATTTTCAATCGTCGATCACATAAAATATAAATATTTTAGAACCATAGTATTATAATAATTAGGAATCAGCGAAAAATAATTAATCTGAAACTTCTCTGCTGTCAAATAGGGATGAATCACCGTGTATATATATTAAGATTACGAGCAGGATCATAAACAATTTCCTACCTTGACCCACTGTGGAACCAATAAATCGAGTTCTATTACCAATTGGGTGGACCTTGTGTGTAGGATGGGAAATCCACACACGAGTGATACTAGAGTAAATTATTCCGAGGCCCAACTCGCTCAAAAAACAGGCTTAGTAATTAATTTCCTCCAAAAATCATACAAATCATTCTATCTTTCCATTCTATCGTTTGATTTTTCAGCTTGTAAGTGAGCGCAAGCGTTCAAAACTTTAGTTGAGTTGTCTTTAACAATTTTTTTTATTTAAAATACTCAATTCCTTCAGAGAGAATTATTTACAATATATTAATTTAGTTAATAAATTTATTTTTACCCACATTTTAGTTTGAAATGTTATTTTTCTAAAAACTGACATTCTAGCTCCTTTTATGATTTTTGATCAATTTTTAAAAATTTTAGTAACTCTCGGGCTTATAAATTTTTTCCCCCATTTTCCTTTTATACTAAAGTTTGAAGAAAAAATTTTTAAGTTGTTGTATACAAAATTATTCAAACCACACTCAAATAACGTATTTTTTTAAACCTAAAAAAATCACTTATTTTTGATAATTTTATGTAATTTTACTCATAAATGATTACTTTTTTTTTATGTTATGGATAAATATAAATAAAAAAAAACACATATTTTATGTTGATTTAATTATTTTTTTGAGAAATACACAAAAAATTTATAGAAGAAAGTGAATAATTATTTAATTTTTACTACATTTACAACAGTGTTAAAATTTTAAATAAAAGCATATTTTTACCAATATCTATTAAAATAAAACGGGGTACTACATTATTTCAATGTGCGTGGTAAAAAATTTTCAATTTATTTCATAAAATGCCTCTCCTACATTCACTTAAGTTTGAATTTTAAAAAATCTTCAAATTTTAGAAAATTGTATGCTCCCTTCAAAGAACAAGATCATTGGAAGAAGAAAAGTTTGGCTATACCAACAAGATAATGCCCCATGCCATACGTCTAAAATGACTATGAAATGGATAAGTGATAAAAAAATTCCTATTTTAAGTTGGCCAGCATGTTCTCCTGATCTCAATATCATCGAAAATGCTTGGGATCATATAGAAAGAATCATCAAAGACAAAAATGTTAGAAATCTTAGAGAATTAAAACAAGAAATTGCTGCTTCATGGCAAAGCCTTAGCCCTAAATATTGCGCAAGCCTAGCAGAATCTATGGTAAGAAGAGTAAGGGCTTGCTATAAAGCAAAAGGAGGAGCAACGAAATATTAGCACTGAGCTCAAAATTATTTTAAATTAGTTCACCATATAGAAACTAGATGTTCATTATCAAAATAATGTAGTACCCCGTTTTATTTTAAATAGATATTGGCAAAAATATGCTTTTATTTAAAATTTTAACACAGTTGTAAGTGTAGTAAAAATTAAATGATTATTCACTTTCTTCTGTAAATTTTTTGTGTATCTCTCAAAAAAATAATTAAATCAACATAAAACATGTGTTTTATTTATTTATATTTATCCATAACATAAAAAAAAGTAATCATTTATGAGTAAAATTACATAAAATTATCAAAAATAAGTGATTTTTTGAGGTTTAAAAAAATCCGTTATTTGAGTGTGGTCTGAATAATTTTGTATACAACAACTTAAAAATTTTTTTTTTCAAACTTTAGTATAAAAGGAAAATGGGGGAAAAAATTTACAAGCCCGAGAGTTACTAAAATTTTTAAAAATTGATCAAAAATCATAAAATGAGCTAGAACGTCAGTTTTTAGAAAAATAACATTTCAAACTAAAATGTGGGTTAAATAAATTTATTAACTAAATTAATGTATTGTAAATAATTCTCTCTGAAGGAATTGAGTATTTTAAATAAAAAAAATTGTTAAAGACAACTCAACTAAAGTTTTGAACGCTTGCGCTCACTTACAAGCTGAACAATCAAACGATAAAAACATAAGTTTTGGGGGTGCCTTAAACTTTTGACCGCTACTGTAAACATTTTTAAACAATCTTTAATACATGCCCAAATTTTTCAAACTTTTTTGTTGACGCTGCTGCTGTCGCTGACGCCGTTGGCCTCGCGTGAGACTTCTGCTCTTCTTCTTCTTCTCGTTTTAGCGCTCGCCTAGTACGCAGCAGAAAATTTTATTGTCTAACTTTAAGTTAGTTTTCTTTTGGCTTTAAGTTCATCTCGTTATTTTTAAGTTGATCTTGTGAAGTCCTAGGTTAAAGTTGATTGGAATCCTCCTGGTGAAGTGATTGTGGCCCAGCTCATCATCGTGACTGCAATCAGTAATATTGCAGTCAGTCGTTCAACTTCGTAGCTGGCGTGCATTCACCAGCATCGTTCTCTCAGGTGGATCAAAGAGCTCACAGGACAATCTCATAGGACATCTTCAGGTATTCTTCTGGCTCAAATAACAATAATTTATTTGAGCTCATTTTAGTTCAAGCACAGTAATTGAATGTACCGTGCATTCTTCTTCTTTGTTTGAATGTGCCAACTGCACGCGGCCATTTTCCTTTTCTTTCTCTCAAGGCCATTCTCTGCTACTACTTGAATTTCTCTCGGCCATCTCTCTCTCTTTTTTCAAGGCCATACTTAGTGGTTTGATTACATCAATACTATTCTACTTAACTCTTGTTTACCTTTTAAATTAATAGAATCAAAATTGCACGGAGTTTTACTCGAAGTGATATTTCTCAAATTTGTTGATTTCTTTTACACGGAAATTAATCTTAAAAATTCTCATTTGTTACATACAACTTTTCACTTTAATTTTTCTTTGGATTAATTTTAAATTAAACTGTATGAAACTCACCAAGTGCAATTTTATGATTATTTGAATTTTTTTTTGTAAAATTAAGTGCTGTGTTAAAAATGAAATTATCACTATTTTTATCAAATTGTGTCTTTCCAATTCTTTTACAGCCCTCTCCTACCAGATCAATTTGGAAAATAAAAGAAAATGAATAGACCGGCCAGTCCGGAACAGATTTATTTGTAAAAACCCATCAAAATTAAATCAATCATCAAATCTAACAATTCTTTATTTTTGGCCTTTCTACTAGTTTCGAAGTTCTATTTTTAATCAAACAACCTATTTCTTTATTCGTAGCTTGTAACCATAAATCGTTCTCACTACCACTCATAGTTTCCTCATAATTTGAGGAACTATTAGCGCTTACAACATTTACGTAGATATAATTCGAGTCTACATTTACCTCATACCAATCTAGCTGCCTTCTTACTCTCTTTGAAATATTTTCCATCACCTCAACGCTATCTTGGTTGTCTATATTTTCACCTGCGTCTGTTTTCTCCCTACCCTCGTTTGATTCAGAGTTTTGATTTTAACTTTGCAAATTTTCATCATCATTATCATAGCCTCTAAAATCAATTAAATTTGTATCATTTTCAATGATGTCCACATGTCTGGCTCTACTGCAAGCTACTGCAATTAAATTATTTTTACTATTATATATTTTCGACGTATTTCCGACAGACATTATTTTATTTTCATTCGTAATTTTCGAAAAACTCAACAAATTTTTATCCATCTCATCTACATAAAATACATTGGATATTTTTGTTTTATGCTTAATCCCGATATCTTCAAAATAACTTAAAATTTTACTAACTTTCGTGTCTTTCAAAATTCTACGACGATGGGCAAATTAAAGGTGCGGGAAGAGGTGAAAAATGAGCGCAGAAAAATTAAAAAAACTGGCGTAACGCGCAAGGGAAGCTCTTAACAACGCAGTGGATGAAGAGGAGAAAAAAGTTTCTAAAGGAAATCTTGATGACCTGGCGAATGACGTGACCTTTCTCAAGTTGCGGGCAGAAAAGAACGAAATAAGGGCAAGGGGGACAGGGGCTTTTGAGATCCAAGGACAGGTGTCCGACGTGCGGGTTTGAGGATGTTCCCCTCATCGAGACCTGCCCATATTTCGACATCTATGGGTACGATGAGAATTAAGGCTAGCGCCGTCAATGTGTCCTGGTAATCACTCCAACTATCCTTGAAATTGTTTTTTTTTTACTTCTTACTCCTGTGCAATTATTTCTAAACTATAATAGGGTTGGCAACTGATACTTTAAAAATACATTTTTTTTAAACTACTTGATTTTTAATGTATTTTAACTTTTTTTTCAGAATTTTTAAATCAAAATTGAGCAAGAAAAAATTAAAAAAAGTTTTTGAAACTACCGGCTGATGACGTCATTGGCCAGAAATCCCATTAGCAGTATGTCTATATATATTGAAATTTAAAAAACTGTAAACACTTGTAGTTCCTTTAATTTTAGCAAAAAAATTTTATTAAGTATTTTATAAATTAAAAAAATTTTATTAATTATTTTATAAATTTCAAAAAGTTGCCAACCCTATTATGAATTTTCTTTTTCGAGTGGTATGGATAAAAGAATACGTGACTAAATGTTAGAATGATATTGACAATGATTGATAAGTTAATAAAGCGAATGAATGGATTAAGTTTAAGGTCGTTACCTATAGCACATATAGATATCAAAAATATAGTTATAGACGCTCCGTTGCCCCCACTCCGACGCCACGCGCCGCCGCCGCCACCGCTGCTCTAAAACCTACCGAAATCATGCATTTTTTATTCTTTTTGGTTATTTATCTCAGAAGTTAATACCGCTTCCTATGTTATTCTTTGCACCTTACGATTCCTTCAATGTTTTCCTACAGATAAACCTGTTTTTTAAAAATATTTTAAGAAAATTAAATTCGCAATCCGTTAATAACCTCCAAATTTGTACGATTTTACGCAAGTAAAAAGTTGAAACTTCTGAGCTTAATATCTCTAAATTTAGCCCCGCTTGAGGGTATTTGAAAAATACCAACGTGTAAAGAACACAAAAAACTAACTCTGTGCAGAGTTAGAAAACTTTTTTAGGAAACACTAAAACTGTATGTAACTACCTTAAGCGGGGTACAGTTGAATACTTGATATTATTTTTATCTTTCTTTTAATTTTTATATGCCGCTTTTTTAGGCAATTTTCATTTCTTTTGTTTGGGAAAAACCTTGGTCTGGGGAAATCGCTCATCGACCGTCGACCGTCGACCGTTTTCTTCAGAGGTAAGGATACAAACCGGTCGACGGTCCACGGTCGATGAGCGAATTCGTCCGAGTTCCTGTGATAGCCTTTAGGATCTGCGTCTGTTTTGTACTTACGTCGTGAGCGATGCCCTAGTGATCTGCCGTGCTGGTTAATTAACCTTGTATTTAAACGCGTGGTGCTCTTACTGCGTGTATTCAACGATTTGTGTAAGTACCCTCTAGTGCTTGTCGCTGGCGCAAGGACCCCCCCGCCTACTCCTAAGTGAGTTAGGTTGTACTTCAAGAATATAGAGTGTCGTTGCAAGTAGCAACTGAATGTGTTCCTATTTCGGCTCAAGCGTCATTGTTTCCCCCCTTTGTGTTCTTATTTTAGCGAAGCATGGGCTTGAAACGAAAACCCTTACATAATAATATTTTTTTCAGTTATTAATAAATTTAATAAATTTGAATAATTATTATTGAATTTATCACCATGAAGTAAAAGCAATTAAAAAAAATTTTTTTTTCAATTTAAAATTAAGATGAATGAACATTGATGATCTAAATATCCCCAACACTACGGTAAATTTTTTTATAATTATTTTTACACTTTTCGTGATTGAATATATTTGGTAGTTAATCAATTTATCATAAAGTATAAATATCATAGAGTATATATGTAACATTTGACATGAATTTCTACCACAAATACTGTTAAACAATTAAATATTTATAACAATAAAATCAATTCCATTGAAAAAATATAGAATTTTTTAGTTTTCTGGATTTTTTTCAATTTCTCTCTGGTAAGGTTATTTTTGGACGGGACTTCTCAGGATACACAGGATAATAACACAATGACACAACAATTAAGTTTATATTAAATATGTATAGATTACTCAAAACTCAGATCTCTTTGTTTTATTCTAAGTTATGCGCTAAACTCAAGCTCGGTGCGTGCTACTGCAGGCACGCTGGGCAAGCAAGTGACGCGCTCGTCATTCAAACAGCAGCAGCAGCGCCCGCCGCTAGTTCTTACTGATAATGCAGGCAGTAGTCGGCAAAGCTTGTATTCTAACACTCCCTTCCTTCAGCGTTGGTATCGATACTCTGCTCAGGTGACTAAGCTTTATGTTCAGGGCATACTTTTCGACCAAGCATTAGGTTCAGATTGTTAGGCGGGCTAGTACAGGAATCCCACAAGCTTGACAACCCAATAACGCTGGGTACAGCGATAAATAAATTATTTTTTATAAACAAATAACTAACCAGCAAGCTTCAAACCTCCGTAACGCTGGAAAAAAGAATAAATAAATATTTTTTTATAAACAAATAATTAACCGACGAGCTTTAAACCCCCATAACGCTGGAAAAATAAATAAATAAATTATTTTTTATAAACAAATAACTAACCAGCAAGCTTTAAACCCCCGTAACACTGAAAAATAAGATAAATAAATGATTTATTGTAAACAAATAACTAAACAGCAAGGTTGAAAACCCTGTAACGCTGGGATATAGATAAATAAATCAATTTTTATAAACGAATAAGTAACCAGCAAGCTTGAAAACCCTGTAACGCTGGAAAAATAGATAAATAAATTATTGTTTATAAACAATTAAATAAAGCACCAAGCTCTAAGCCCCAATAAAGCTGGGGAGAGCGACCAATAAATTATTTTTTATAAACAATTAATTCAACCGACAAGCTCTAAGCCCCAATAACGCTGGGAAGTGGGAAAAATAAATAATTTTTTATAAACAATTAACTAAACTGCCAAGCTCTGAGCCCCGAAAACGCTGAGGAGAGCGAAGGATAAAAATTTTTTATAAACAATTAAATAAAGCGCCAAGCTCCGAGCCCTGACAACACTGGGGAGGGCGATAAATAATTTTTTTTTACAAACAATTAATTCAACCGACAAGCTCTAAGCCCTCATGACGCTGGAGAGAGCGATAAGTGAATAATTTTTTATAAACAATTAATTCAACCGACAAGCTCTAAACCCTCATAACGCAGGACGCCTGAGTTCAACAAAAAAGCTGATTGGCTACTCCCTAAGCTCTAAGCCCCCAAAGCCCTGGGAGTCCGAGTTTATAGAAAATCTGATAGGCTACCCCCCAAGCTCTAAGCTCCCAAAACCCTGGGCGCGCGAGTACAACAAAAAAGCTGATAGGCTACCCCCCAAGCCTTAAGCTCCCAAAATCCTGGGCGCCCGAGTTCGACAAAAAAACTGATCGGCTACCCCCCGGCTCTGAGCTTCTAAAACCCTGGATGCCTGAGTTCAATAAAACAAATTGATCAGTTGGGGGTTTAGAGCTTGGGGGATAGCTGATCAGTTCATTTGTTGAACTCGTGCGCCCAGGGTTTTGGGGGCTCGCCAATCAGCTTCATTGTTCAACTCGTGCGCCTAGGTTTTTGAGAGCTTATGTCATGAGGGGCAGCCGATCAGCTTTTTTGTTGAACACGGGCGCCCGGGGTCTTGGGGGCTTAGAGCTTGGGGCATAGCCGATCAGCTTTTTTGTTGAACTCTAGCGCCCAGCGTTATGAGGGTTAAGAACATGTTTTTTTAATTGTTCATAAAAAATAGTTTATTTATCGTTCTCCTCAGCTATATGGGTATTGAAAGCTTGGCGCATTATTTAATTGTTTATATAAAATAATTTATTTATCACTCTCCCCAGCTATATGGGTGTTTCGAGCGTGGCCCTTTATTTAATTGTTTATAAAAATTAATTTATTTATCGCTCTCCCCAGCTATATGGGGGTTTAGAGCGTGGCACTTCTTTAATTGTTTATAAAAAATGATTAATTTATTGCTATCCCCAGCGTTATGGGGTTTTAGAGCTTGGCGGTTTATTTAATTGTTTATAAAAAATAATTTTTTAATTGCTATCCCCACCGTTATGGAAGCTTTAAGCTTGGCAGTTTATTTCATTGTTGATAAGAAATAATTTATTTATCGCTCTCCCCAGCGTTATGTGGGTTTAGAGCTTGTCGGTTTATTTAATTGTTTACAAAAAGTTTTTCATTTATCGCTCTCCTCAGCGTTATGGGGGCTTAGAGCTTGGGGGATACCCGATCAGTTCATTTGTTGAACTCGGGCGCCCTGGGATTTGGGGGCCCAGAGCTTGGGGGATAGCCGATCAGTTCTTTGTTGAACTCGTGCGCCTAGGGTTTTGGGGGCTTATGTCTTGAGGGGTAGCCGATCAGCTTTTTTGTTGAACACGGGCGCCCAGGGTCTTGGGGGCTTAGAGCTTGGGGCATAGCTGATCAGCTTTTTTGTTGAACTCTAGCGCCCAGCGTTATCAGGGTTCAGAACTTGTTTTTTTAATTGTTCATAAAAAATGGTTTATTTATCGTTCTCCTTAGCTATATGGGGATTTAAAGCTAGGCGCTTTATTTAATTGTTTATAAAAAAAAATTTATTTATCACTCTCCCCAGCTATATGGGTGTTTCGAGCGTGGCCCTTTATTTAATTGTTCATAAAAAATAGTTTATTTATCGTCCTCCCCAGCTATATGAGGGTTTCGAGCGTGGCCCTATATTTAATTGTTTATAAAAAATAATTTATTTATTGCTATCCCCAGCGTTATGGGGGCTTGTAGCTTGGCGGTTTATTTAATTGTTGATAAAAAAAAATTTATTTATCGCTCTCCCCAGCGTTATGTGGGTTTAGAGCTTGTCGGTTTATTAAATTGTTTATAAAAAGTGATTCGTTTATCGATCTCCTCAGCGTTATGGGGGTTTCGAGCTTGGGGGATAGCCGATCAGTTCATTTGTTGAACTCGGGTACCCTGGGATTTGGGGGCCCAGAGCTTGAGGGATAGCCGATCAGTTCTTTGTTGAACACGGGCGCCCAGGGTCTTGGGGGCTTAGAGCTTGGGGCATAGCCGATAAGCTTTTTTGTTGAACTCTAGCGCCCAGCGTTATGAGGGTTCAGAACTTGTTTTTTTAATTGTTCATAAAAAATGGTTTATTTATCGTTCTCCTTAGCTATATGGGGATTTAAAGCTTGGCGCTTTATTTAATTGTTTATAAAAAATAATTTATTTATCACTCTTCCCAGCTATATGGGGGTTTCGAGCGTGGCCCTTCATTTAATTGTTTATAAAAAATAATTCATTTATTGCTATTCCCAGCGTTATGGGGGCTTTAAGCTTGGCGGTTTAATTAATTGTTGATTTAAAACAATTTAATTATCGCTCTCCCCAGCGTTATGTGGGTTTAGAGCATGTCGGTTTATTTAATTGTTTATAAAAAGTTATTCATTTATCGCTCTCCTCAGCGTTATGGGGGTTTCGAGCTTGGGGGATAGCCGATCAGTTCATTTGTTGAACTCGGGTGCCCTGGGATTTGGGGGCCCAGAGCTTGGGGGATAGCCGATCAGTTCTTTGTTGAACTCGCGCGCCCAGGGTCTTGGGGGCTCGCCAATCAGCTTCATTGTTCAACTCGAGCGCCTAGGATTTTGGGGGCTTATGTCTTGAGGGGTAGCCGATCAGCTTTTTTGTTGACCACGGGCGCCCAGGGTCTTGGGGCATAGCCGATCAGCTTTTTTGTTGAAATCGATCGCTCAGCGTTATGAGGGTTAAGAACTTGTTTTTTTAATTGTTCATAAAAAATAGTTTATATATCGTCCTCCCCAGCTATATGGGGGTTTCGAGCGTGGCCCTATATTTAATTGTTTATAAAAAATAATTTATTTATTGCTATCCCCAGCGTTATGGGGGCTTGTAGCTTGGCGGTTTATTTAATTGTTGATAAAAAAAAATTTATTTATCGCTCTCCCCAGCGTTATGTGGGTTTAGAGCTTGTCGGTTTATTAAATTGTTTATAAAAAGTGATTCGTTTATCGATCTCCTCAGCGTTATGGGGGCTTAGAGTTTGGAAGAAAGCTGATCAGTTCATTTGTTGAACTCAGGCGCCCTGGGATTTGGGGGCCCAGAGCTTGGGGGATAGCCGATCAGTTCATTTGTTGAACTCGTGCGCCCAGGGTTTTGGGGGCTCGCCAATCAGCTTCATTGTTCAACTCAAGCGCCTAGGGTTTTGAGAGCTTATGTCATGAGGGGTAGCCGATCAGCTTTTTTGTTGAACACGGGCGCCCGGGGTCTTGGGGGCTTAGAGCTTGGGGCATAGCCGATCAGCTTTTTTGTTGAACTCTAGCGCCCAGCGTTATGAGGGTCAAGAACATGTTTTTTTAATTGTTCATAAAAAATAGTTTATTCATCGTTCTCCTCAGCTATATGGGGATTTAAAGCTTGGCGCATTATTTAATTGTTTATAAAAAATAATTTATTTATCACTCTCCCCAGCTATATGGGTGTTTCGAGCGTGGCCCTTTATTTAATTGTTTATAAAAATTAATTTATTTATCGCTCTCCCCAGCTATATGGGGGTTTAGAGCGTGGCACTTCTTTAATTGTTTATAAAAAATAATTAATTTATTGCTATCCCCAGCGTTATAGGGTTTTAGAGCTTGGCGGTTTATTTAATTGTTTATAAAAATTAATTTATTTATCGCTCTCCCCAGCTATATGGGGGTTTAGAGCGTGGCACTTCTTTAATTGTTTATAAAGAATAATTAATTTATTGCTATCCCCAGCGTTATAGGGTTTTAGAGCTTGGCGGTTTATTTAATTGTTTATAAAAATTAATTTATTTATCGCTCTCCCCAGCTATATGGGGGTTTAGAGCGTGTCACTTCTTTAATTGTTTATAAAAAATAATTAATTTATTGCTATCCCCAGCGTTATAGGGTTTTAGAGCTTGGCGGTTTATTTAATTGTTTATAAAAATTAATTTATTTATCGCTTTCCCCAGCTATATGCGGGTTTAGAGCGTGGCACTTCTTTAATTGTTTATAAAAAATAATTAATTTATTGCTATCCCCAGTGTTATAGGGTTTTAGAGCTTGGCGGTTTATTTAATTGTTTATAAAAAATAATTTTTTAATTGCTATCCCCAGCGTTATGGAAGCTTTAAGCTTGGCAGTTTATTTCATTGTTGATAAAAAATAATTTATTTATCGCTCTCCCCAGCGTTATGTGGGTTTAGAGCTTGTCGGTTTTTTTAATTGTTTATAAAAAGTTTTTCATTTATCGCTCTCCTCAGCGTTATGGGGGCTTAGAGCTTGGGGGATACCCGATCAGTTCATTTGTTGAACTCGGGCGCCCTGGGATTTGGGGGCCCAGAGCTTGGGGGATAGCCGATCAGTTCTTTGTTGAACTCGTGCGCCCAGGGTTTTGGGGGCTCGCCAATCAGCTTCATTGTTCAACTCGTGCGCCTAGGGTTTTGGGGGCTTATGTCTTGAGGGGCAGCCGATCAGCTTTTTTGTTGAAAACGGGCGCCCAGGGTCTTGGGGGCTTAGAGCTTGGGGCATAGCTGATCAGCTTTTTTGTTGTACTCTAGCGCCCAGCGTTATGAGGGTTCAGAACTTGTTTTTTTAATTGTTCATAAAAAATGGTTTATTTATCGTTCTCCTTAGCTATATGGGGATTTAAAGCTTGGCGCTTTATTTAATTGTTTATAAAAAATAATTTATTTATCACTCTTCCCAGCTATATGGGGGTTTCGAGCGTGGCCCTTCATTTAATTGTTTATAAAAAATAATTCATTTATTGCTATTCCCAGCGTTATGGGGTCTTTAAGCTTGGCGGTTTATTTAATTGTTGATTTAAAACAATTTATTTATCGCTCTCCCCAGCGTTATGTGGGTTTAGAGCATGTCGGTTTATTTAATTGTTTATAAAAAGTTATTCATTTATCGCTCTCCTCAGCGTTATGGGGGTTTCGAGCTTGGGGGATAGCCGATCAGTTCATTTGTTGAACTCGGGTGCCCTGGGATTTGGGGGCCCAGAGCTTGGGGGATAGCCGATCAGTTCTTTGTTGAACACGGGCGCCCAGGGTCTTGGGGGCTTAGAGCTTGGGGCATAGCCGATAAGCTTTTTTGTTGAACTCTAGCGCCCAGCGTTATGAGGGTTAAGAACTTGTTTTTTTAATTGTTCATAAAAAATTGTTTATTTATCGTTCTCCTCAGCTATATGGGGATTTAAAGCTAGGCGCTTTATTTAATTGTTTATAAAAAAAAATTTATTTATCGTCCTCCCCAGCTATATGAGGGTTTCGAGCGTGGCCCTATATTTAATTGTTTATAAAAAATAATTTATTTATTGCTATCCCCAGCGTTATGGGGGCTTGTAGCTTGGCGGTTTATTTAATTGTTGATAAAAAAAAATTTATTTATCGCTCTCCCCAGCGTTATGTGGGTTTGGAGCTTGTCGGTTTATTAAATTGTTAATAAAAAGTTATTCGTTTATCGATCTCCTCAGCGTTTTGGGGTCTTAGAGTTTGGAAGAAAGCTGATCAGTTCATTTGTTGAACTCGCGTGCCCAGGGTTTGGGGGGCTTGCCAATCAGCTTCATTGTTCAACTCGTGCACCTAGGGTTTTGGGGGCATATGTCTTGAGGGGTAGCCGATCAGCTTTTTTGTTGAACACGGGCGCTCGGGGTTTTGGGGGCATATGTCTTGAGGGGTAGCCGATCAGCATTTTTGTTGAACTCGAGCGCCCAGCGTTATGAGGGTTAAGAACTTGTTTTTTTAATTGTTCATAAAAAATAGTTTATTTATCGTTCTCCTCAGCTATATGGGGATTTAAAGCTTGGCGCATTATTTAATTGTTTATAAAAAGTTATTCATTTATTGCTCTCCTCAGCGTTATGGGGATCTCGAGCTTGGGGGATAGCCGATCAGTTCATTTGTTGAATTCGGGCGCCCTGGGATTTGGGGGCCCAGAGCTTGGGGGATAGTCGATGAGTTCATTCGTTGAACTCGCGCACCCAGGGTTTTGGGGGCTCGCCAATCAGCTTCATTGTTCAACTCGTGCGCCTAGGGTTTTAGGGGCTTATGTCTTGAGGGGTAGCCGATCAGCTTTTTTGCTGAACACGGGCGCCCGAGGTCTTGGGGGCTTAGAGCTTGGGGCATAGTCGATCAGTTTTTTTGTTGAACTCGAGCGCCCAGCGTTATGAGGGTTAAGAGCTTGTTTTTTTAATTGTTTATAAAAAAAAAATTCATTTATATCTATCCCCAGCGTTATAGGGATTTGTAGCTTGGCGTTTTATTCAATTGTTGATAAAAATAATTTATTTATCGCTCTCCCCAGCGTTATGTGATTTTAGAGCTTGTCGGTTTATTTAATTGTTTATAAAAAGTTATAATAATTAATTTAAAATTTAGAGTTAATTTAATAAAATAAAAACTCTAGTACTCACACTATTTTAACCACACAGTGGCTGTTCTCGATAGGCATAATGCACAGCATATTCACTATCTAAAAAAATAAAAATTTTTAATAACAATATCCAGTGACCGGTTTCGCTGTTTTTGCAGCTCATCAGACTGGAGTAAAAGTTAAACTAAAATGAAACTCTGAAAGCCGGAGCTTATATAGAGTATACTAAGACACTGAAAGTCATTTAGACTTTAATTTCAAAATAAACAAAAGAAAAGAAGAAAATTCTTCTTAAGTGTATTCCTTGATGTGAGTAAATTGGAATAATTAATTTAAAATTTAGAGTTAATTTAATAAAATAAAAACTCTAGTACTCACACTATTTTAACCACACAGTGGCTGTTCTCGATAGGAATAATGCACAGCATATTCACTATCTAAAAAAATAAAAATTTTTGGTTTTTTTTTTTTTTTTTTTTAATAACAATATCCAGTGACCGGTTTTGCTGTTTTTGCAGCTCATCAGACTGGAGTAAAAGTTAAACTAAAATGAAACTCTGAAAGCCGAAGCTTATATAGAGTATACTAAGACACTGAAAGTCATTTAGACTTTAATTTCAAAATAAACAAAAGAAAAGGAGAAAATTCTTCTTAAGTGTATTCCTTGATGTGAGTAAATTGGAATAATTAATTTAAAATTTAAAGTTAATTTAATAAAATAAAAACTCTAGTACTCACACTATTTTAACCACACAGTGGATGTTCTCGATAGGAATAATGCACAGCATATTCACTATCTAAAAAAATAAAAATTTTTAATAACAATATCCAGTGACCGGTTTCGCTGTTTTTGCAGCTCATCAGACTGGAGTAAAAGTTAAACTAAAATGAAACTCTGAAAGCCGAAGCTTATATAGAGTATACTAAGACACTGAAAGTCATTTAGACTTTAATTTCAAAATAAACAAAAGAAAAGGAGAAAATTCTTCTTAAGTGTATTCCTTGATGTGAGTAAATTGGAATAATTAATTTAAAATTTAAAGTTAATTTAATAAAATAAAAACTCTAGTACTCACACTATTTTAACCACACAGTGGATGTTCTCGATAGGAATAATGCACAGCATATTCACTATCTAAAAAAATAAAAATTTTTAATAACAATATCCAGTGACCGGTTTCGCTGTTTTTGCAGCTCATCAGACTGGAGTAAAAGTTAAACTAAAATGAAACTCTGAAAGCCGAAGCTTATATAGAGTATACTAAGACACTGAAAGTCATTTAGACTTTAATTTCAAAATAAACAAAAGAAAAGGAGAAAATTCTTCTTAAGTGTATTCCTTGATGTGAGTAAATTGGAATAATTAATTTAAAATTTAAAGTTAATTTAATAAAATAAAAACTCTAGTACTCACACTATTTTAACCACACAGTGGCTGTTCTCGATAGGAATAATGCACAGCATATTCACTATCTAAAAAAATAAAAATTTTTAATAACAATATCCAGTGACCGGTTTCGCTGTTTTTGCAGCTCATCAGACTGGAGTAAAAGTTTTTTTATAAAAAGTTATTCATTTATCGATCTCCTCAGCGTTATGGGGGTTTAGAGCTTGGAGGATAGCTGATCAGTTCATTTGTTGAACTCGGGCACCCTGGGATTTGGGGCCCAGAGCTTGGGAGATAGCCGATCAGTTTATTTGTTGAACTCGCGCGCCCAGGGTTTGGGGGGCTCGCCAATCAGCTTCATTGTTCAACTCGTGCGCCTAGGGTTTTGGGGGCTTATGCCTTGAGGGGTAGCCGATCAGCTTTTTTGTTGAACACGGGCGCCCGGGGTCTTGGGGGCTTAGAGCTTGGGCATAGCCGATCAGCTTTTTTGTTGAATTCGAGCGCCCAGCGTTATGAGGGTTAAGAACTTGTTTTTTTGATTGTTCATAAAAAATAGTTTATTTATCGCTCTCTCCAGCTATATGGGGGTTTAGAGCTTGGCGCTTTATTTAATTGTTTATAAAAAATAATTTATTTATCACTCTCCCCAGCTATATGGGTGTTTCGAGCGTGGCCCTTTATTTAATTGTTTATAAAAAATAATTTATTCATTGCTATCCCCAGCGTTATGGGGGCTTGTAGCTTGGCGGTTTATTTAATTGTTGATAAAAAATAATTTATTTATTGCTATCCCCAGCGTTTTGGGGGCTTTTAGCTTGGCGGTTTATTTAATTGTTGATAAAAGATAATTTATTCATCGCACTCCCCAGCGTCATGTGGGTTCAGAGCTTGTCGGTTTATTTAATTGTTTATAAAAAGTTATTCATTTATCTTTCTCATCAGAATTATGGGGATTTAGAGCTTGGTGGTTTCATTAATTGTTTATAAAAATTTTTTTATTTTTCCCTCTCCCCAGCGTTATTGGGGCTTAGAACTTGGCGTTTTATTCAATTGTTTATAAAAAAAAATTTATTTATCGCTCTCCGCAGCTATTCGGGGGTTTAGAGCGTGGCGGTTTATTTAATTGTTTATAAAAAATATTTTATTCATTGCTATCCCCAGCATTATTGGGGCTTAGAGCTTGTGGTTTTATATAATTGTTTATAAAAAATTATTTATTTATCGCTCTCCGCAGCGTTATGGGGGTTTAGAGCTTGGTGGTTTGTTCAATTGTTTATAAAAAATAATTTATTTATCGCTCTCCTCAGCTTTATGGGGGCTTAGAGCTTGTCGGTTTATTTAATTGTTTATAAAAAATTATTTATTTATCCCTTTCTCCAGCGTTATGGGAGTTTAGAGCTCATCGGTTTATTTAATTGTTTTTTAAAAAATAATTCATTAATCGCTTTTTTCAGCGTCATTGGGGCTTAGAGCTTGGCGGTTTATTTAATTGTTTATAAAAAAATATATTTTTATCTATTTTTCCAGCGTTACAGAGGTTTCAAGCTTGCTGGTTACTTATTAGTTTATAAAAAATAATTTATTTATCTATTTTTCTAGTGTTATGCGGGTTTAAAGCTCGTCGGTTATCTATTTGTTTATAAAAAATAATTTATTTATCTATATCCCAGCGTTACAGGGGTTTCAACCTTGCTGGTTAGTTATTTGTTGACAAAAAATCATTTATCTATCTTTTTTTTTAGCGTTTCGGGGGTTTGAAGCTTGCTAGTTAGTTATTTGTTTATAAAATATTATTTGTTTATCGCCGTACCCAGCGTTATTGGGTTGTCAAGCTTGTGGGATTCCTGTACTCGCCTGCCAAACAACCTGAACCTTATGCTTGGTCGAAAAGTATGCGCTGTACATAAAGTTTAGTCCCCTAAGCAGAATATCGATATCAACGCTGCCTTTCTTTGTCGGCTACGACCTTACAAATTTTAATTTAATATTATTTAATGGTTTACATAACATATCGCACACAAAGTTATTTCATTTTGGTAAAGAAGAACAGCGTAGGGTTACTCGTTTCCTGTGAACAGATAAAAAAATAATAGTTTGATTAATTATGTTTGAAATAACTTGTCATAGTTATTATTCTCTCTCATCTTATCTCTCTATACTTTCAAGTATTTTAATCAGTATTTAATTTTTATTCTCTCGTTATTGAAGCTCTTTAATCACCATGAAAGTTTTACTTTTCATTCTCTAAGCCCATATGGCTTATTTTGTCTCTCAAATGGCCGAAGGTTGGATCACCCAAGGGCTTTGTCATTTTATCAGCAAGATTCTTCTCTGAAGTTATCTTCTGAACTTTTATCTTTCCTTCACCTACGCTTTGTTTTATATAGTCTCCATGTGTTTCCGACATTGGTTTTTTAATACCAGTTTCTTCTCTATCTTTTCGTGGCTATCATCAAACGCTTTTAATTTGTGGCTGCCGAACATTTCAGTGTTATCTTTGGCCGCCTTATTGTCACACCACATAATTACTAGGAAGTAAATTTTTTCCGTGATATACCTCAGTGATTTGTCTAGTGATATTCATCACAAGAATCACTCATTGCTATATACTCTGCACAGCAGGTGGATTTACATACAGTTTTCTGTTTGTGGCTCCTCCAAGAAATGGTATCTCCAAAAACTTGTACAATATATCCCTCTGTTGATAACGAGCCTGGAAGATCTTTATAACTCGAATCGGTGAAAACTTCTAATTTCTCTGTGTTTGATGTAAATTTTAATCCGTATCCAGTTGTACCTCTTAAATATCTGAATACTCTCAGTACCTCATTCCAATCTTTCTCTGTAGGACTTAGTTTATTTCTCGCTAAGAAGTTTACAACAAATGCAATATCAGGACGAGTTGCATTTGCTAAATACATAAGTACCTCATTCCAATCTTTCTCTGTAGGACTTAGTTTATTTCTCGCTAAGAAGTTTACAACAAATGCAATATCAGGACGAGTTGCATTTGCTAAATACATTAAGCTGCCAATTGCTTCTTTATATGGCATTCTTTCTAATTTTTTATTTTGTTGTAGCTCTGTGCTCTCTAAGTTCTCTAGTTTACTTTTTCTCTTTCTGTTACTCACTTGACGTGTTTCCATTGGAGTTGCTTGCGGATAAGACTTTTTCATGTTAAATTTCTCAAGCATATTCTCAATATAAACGGTTTGGTGAATGATAATTTCTTTCTTACTTCTATCTCTCTGTATTGTCATGCCCAGAAAACTTTTAGGTTCACCTAACTCTTTTATTTGAAATACATCACACAAGTAGTTTTTTATTTGATTTAATTTCTCAAGATTATTTCGCTATTAGCATGTCGTCTACATAAAGAACAATAAATGCCATTTGGCCTTTATGTCTCCATGTAAACAAACATGGATCGTGAAGATCATTTTGTAGGCCTATTTTCCGAGCTTTTTCGGAAAATTTCTCATTCCATCTAGATGGACTCACTTTTAAGCGATATATTGATTTCTCAAGTTTGCATACAGTTGTTAATCTCATTCCTTCAGGTACGTCTATGGACTATAGTCCATCCGGAATTTCCATATACACTTCTTCTTTGAGTGTTCCATTTAAAAATGCCGTTTTAACTTACATTTGACAAACGTGCAGATCATATTTATTAATAACTGAAATAGATGCTCTGATCAAAGATAGTCTTGAAACAGGTGCATAAGTCTCTTTCAAGTCATACTCATTTCTATCTTTGAAACCTCTAATTACAAGTCTCGCTTTATACTTTATTGAGCCATTTCAATCGATTTTTCTCTTAAAGACCCATTTAGAGTCAATAATATTTGGTCTCTTGCCATGTGGTGTAGGCTTTGGCCTGTTCACCAGTTTCCAAACATAGTTGGACCTCATAGAATCTAGTTCTTCTTTGATTGCTAGTTTCCACAATTCTCTCTGACTAGATTTCAATGCCTCATCATAATTTGATGGATCTTTTTGAACTTTTGTCAACCATACGTGTACTGACTCATCATACTCAATGGTACTCATGTACCTAGCTACACAGTTGTTCTCTTCAGTCTCTTTATTAATTAAATCTCGATTTATCTGTTCAACAGGTTTTATTTTACTCTTAGTTTTGCTTCTCGTCATAGGACTGTTATTTTCAGTCTTTTTAATTGTCTCTCTCACTGTAGTGTTTTTCTTTGGCCTGCCTCGTTTCTTAGGTTGAGGCTTCTCTTTTTCTGAGTTTTCTAAGTTTGTTACAATATTCTCATGATTGATATTAGTAGTTTCTTCAACGTGAAACTCCATATTCAAATCTCTTAGCTCTCGTTCTCTACAGTAGTCATCTCGATATACAAATTCCTCTAAAAATCTCACATGTTTAGACTCTATAAACTTCTCGAGTTTGGGTGCCACAAAATGTAGACAGTAGGCAGATAACCTGCCAAAACTGTCTTTACAGCCACAGTTTTAAACTTTCTTTCTAATTTTGGTAATTTGACATACGCGATGCAACCGAAGCGTTTGATTTGAAATTGCATCTCGCAAACTGAGAATTTTAGTGTAGGAACTTTATATTCAACTCGGTACCTCTATTAGACCTTATACAACAAACTTTGGCATTTTCTCCTAATAAGTTTCTAGCTGACACTAGCAATTTCTCAAGAGCCTTTGCTGACTCTTCTTTTGATTTCAAGCAATCAATTTTAGCTAATCTCGAAAAATCGTCTATAAAAGATAAAATATACCTTTTGCGTCCCGGCCACGATACGGGGTTTATGTAGCCCATCGTATCGGTATGAGTTAATTTTAAAGGTCTTACTGCTCTTTATCTTGTTAAATTAAAAGGTAATCTTTTCATTTTTGACATAATGCAAACTTTGCAATCTAGAATTGATTCGTCAAATTTTACTCTTTTCAACTTTTTCACTTGTTTCTGTAATATTTTCAGATAGTTCAGAGACGCGTGACCTAGTCTGACATGCCCTTACTCTGCTTAGTAAAACTCTTAGGTTCTCGCAAATTATCTTTTGCAAGCAGATTATTCAAATTATCAAACGACTCTATCTCTTCAATCTTAATTGTTTTTGGCATCGACTGATCAGCACCGTTTTCTGAAACTTTCTCAGTACTTTAAGTTTTCTCAGACTGATTCTCATTTAATATTTGAGAATTTTTCTCTGTACTAAATTTATTCTTATTGCTTGAATCATTATTTTTCTCTAATTCGGTTGATTTCTCATTCTCTTTTTCAATCAACTTCTTTTTAGTCTCCCTCCCAATCTCAGACAATAAGTTCTCTGAAACTCCAAAATCTTCTCCCTCCGGAGATTTCAAAATTTGAGACTGACTCTCCCTTGAAACTGACATGGTATTATTACCTATTGCTTGAGATTTTTCCGGAAGTTATTGATTTTTAATTATTTTAGTTTTACAGCTGTAATTTTTATAAACATTGTATCTACACCTTTTTCAGTGGACTTTTCTAAAATTTCAAATTTAACTATCCAATTAAGCTTTTCATAAGTGCCCTCAAAAATTATTTTATCGTTCTCTTTGCAGTAAGCTCTCAGTAGTTTATCGTTTAAATAAATTGAAAAGCCCGCATCAGCTAACTTTCTCAGTGATAGTAAATTTTCTGAAATATCAGGAGTAATACATTTTGGTAAAAGATTGCCTCTGCCATCGATTACTATATCTGCAAATTCATTCTTATTTGCACTCTTAATAACTCCATTCTCTGCTATTTTTAAGTCAGTTAATATTAAACTGTTATTTATAATGTGGTCAGTCGCGCCTGAATCTGCCACAAACTTAATAATATCGCTTGAATTACATGAATTTTGATTAAAATTTTCATTACTTTGTTTTGTAGTACAAGCAGCATTAGCTTCATTTAAATTGGCAGTTTAGGCAGTTGAGTTATTCGGAACACCACGGCCACCTCTGTAACGGCCTCGTTGTTGCCCTCTAAAATTACCTCTGAAACTATTTCCATTAACTCTTCTACCACCTCTGAACCCCTGACCCTTAAATTTTTCATTTGGGTTGCCATCAGACTCTTCGTTCTTTCTCTTATTTTTTGGATTATGCCAGCAGTCACTTGATTGGTGACGTGACAATTTATTACAAGTGAGGCAGTACCACTTGACAGTGCCGATTAGAGGACACTTGTTTTTCCAATGCCCTTCTCGATTACATCTGTGGCATAAGTCTTTGTTCTCATTGGATTCCTGGTATCCATTTTTATTTTGTTTTTTAACAGCTTTCGAAGCTTTCAGGGCATTGTCGAAACTCTTTTCCGAATTACGGTCTATCATTATATCTCTCATAGACCTCCGGATTTGCTTTAAAGTTAGTTGCTTACCGGTCAAACTTGTTATTTGCGAATTAGTTCTGTGAACCTCTCAAAACAACGGAGAAATCGCATTGAGAAAGATTGATCTTATCTCAGATTCCGTCATTTTGTCAGAGGACTCACACAGATCTGTTTCTCGAATAACGCTAACAAATTTCTCGCAAAAGTCTGTGACCGTCTCACTCTGTTGCATTCGGAGATTATATAATTTTGTTTTTAAAGTTGTAGGTGTTACACCTATCAACTCTTTCCGGATTAATTTTAATTTACCCAAAATCTCGACAGGGTCTTCAATATTTAATATTTTTTTATGGTATTCAACGTCGATACGATTTACCAAAATGTCTTTGACTACCTGTCTTTTCTTTAATAGAACATTCTCTGGAAAATTTCGAGGACCCGGCGCAGTGGGGTCTACAATATTTCTCAAATCTCGCGTTGATAACTCAGACCGGTTTAAATTATACACCGAATCCAAATTTCAACTGCAATTTTTCTCCACACTCTGTGGGCCTCTTTAAGAGGTACTCGCTACTTTGCTCGGTGGTAAGCGTGCCTGGGCCAATAACCTTTTGGACGGGACTTATCAGGATACACAGGATAACAACACAATCACGCAACACTTGAGTTTATATTAAATAAATATTTATTACTCAAAGCTCAGATCTCTTTGTTTTATTCTAAGTTATGCGCTAAACTCAAAGTCGGTGCGTGCTACTGCAGGGATGCTGGGCAAGCAAGTGACGCGCTCGTCATTCAAACAGCAGCAGTAGCAGCTGCCGCTAGTTCTTACCGTTAATGCAGGGAGTAGTCAGCAAAGCTTATATTCTAACAGTTATAAATATTTATTTTATTTTTTTTTTTAATGAATATTTAAAATTAGACGAAAAAAAAGAGCCCAAAATGAATCTTCTACTAGCAATAAGTTGGTTGAGAAATAGCTTTAAGAAAAAAAAAATTTTCATTTATTATGTTAATTTTTGTAAACAACTAAATATTAAACAAAAAAAAAAAAAAAATTCATTTTACTCAAAAAATTCTTAAGTTTTGTCGAGTACCGTAATATTTTAATGATATAAGTGGTCAGGAAAAATCAAAAACCAAAAAAACGGAAAAACGGTTTTTTTGCATTTTTCTCAAAAATTTTGAGGTTGTGTTTAAAAATGCATAGAACAGAAGTTGTAAATTTTTATGTTACCTTTAACTTTAACATTCAAACTTTTTTGATTAAATCAGTAGTTTTTCAAAAAACGAAAAAAACTGTTTTTCAACCCTAAAAAACCACCCCATTCTTTTATCGCAAATAGTACACGGGTGAAATTTTTTTCCTCCTATCTATATCTTAAAGTGCGGTAGTACTTTAACGGCGAGTTGTAATATTTACAACTGACTTTCACAGTAAGAATCACTTTTGCCATTTCTATGACTAAATGTTAGTAGTATAGTAACACTATGGCGAAATTAAACAAAGATGATTCACCGCTGCGAGCAGCCTCGCGTGGTGTCGGTGGCCGGTGACGCGGTCGAGGCGGCGGCTCGCAGGTGCTGCGGGAGAGGGTGCTCGGGTCCGCTCGGGAAAGAGGAGGAGGCTTTCCTGGTGACGGTGACGAGGCTGACTCCGCGGAAGCGAAGGTCGCTGAGGCGGCTCCTGACGCCGACCACGGTGCTGACTCCGCAGAAGTGAAGGTCGTTGCGACTGCGTTTAGATTACGTATTCTTCAAGAGATTATTTTATTCTGGATCGAGATTTTTAGGTCGGAAGTGCCTTTTTTTTTTTTAAATTAATAAAATAGTTTAAGAAATCAAAAAAATTAGAATTTTAAAATTTCAGAATTTAAAAAATTATTATTAATAATAATAATTTTTAATCCATCGAAAAAATACCTTGAATATATTTTGATACTAATAAATTTTACCTTTTTAATAATTTTTAATCCTTTGAAAAATACTTTGATTTTACTTTAATACTAACTAATTTTACTTTTTTTTTTTTTAAAGAAAATATGATTTAAGTGAGGAGGAGGAGAAGGATAATTAAAAAACAATTCAAGTATATATTTATTTTAAATTATTTTTTTCAATTTTTTAAAGTTTTACATACACAAAACTTTTTACAAATGATCATCGAAAGTAAACGCAAATTAAAAATTAACAATGTACGTGGCATAAAATTTATTTTTATCAATCTTCTCCAATACTTTTTCCCAAAAGGACGGCAATTTCGATTTTCACCTAGGAGGAATAATAAAATATTTAAACAGTTTTAAATTATTTAATTTGCGAGTAAATTTATTCGTAAGTATACATGCGATATTAAATACGTAAGTAAAGATGTTTAGAACCTCGAAAAGATCTGCTTACAGTTCGCAACATAATTTTTGACTGCTTACGCGCCGTGCGAGCTTCGAAAAAAATGTAACTCCCTGCATCATCTGTTTATTCACGGTAGGAAAAATTCTCATTTTGTCAGTAACAATTGTAACATTATACTTCTATTTTATCATCATGGAAGTTATATTCAAGGCTTTTAAAAATTGCAACTCTAAAACTTTCTCAGAGTATCACATTCTGTAATTATGTTTTGTGTAATGCAAAAAATACATTTTATTTTAATTACTCGTCCGTTTTTATTTTGTTTCTTTTCTTGATGGGTAATATCAAGTTATCAATTTTTCATGAAAGCAAAACACTGAATAAAAGTCGTTTGAGCTTTTAAACATTCCATATGTGATGAAAAAATAAAGAGTGCAACGCTTAGACTTCAGCGTTACTCGTGTTCTTAGTCGATTTTCGAACGTTACAGAACACACAGCACTTAAGCAAGCTTAACCATAATACTTTTAAACATGTCTGAAACAACAGTAAAAAAGTTAGTGAATATTATAAAATGCATTTTGAGAGTAGCTTATCAAAGAGATGTATATATTAAAACAAAGTGTGGTGTAGTGTGGTCGAAAAATTTATCAAGCTTATCGATGCAGATCCTGGAAAGGAAACTACATTTTTTGCTTCTACACTGCAGTGAAGATACACGGACAGAAAAAATACGTAATATTACCGTGGAAGGAACTCCGAAATATTCGGAGTTAGGGGCCACGTAAAAACACCGTGCGCTCAACGAAGAAATACCGTGCGCTCGGAGTAGCGTAGTTTTTACGTGGGGCTTACGTAAAAACTGTAAGGGCTACGGTATTCTCAATTAGGCCACGCCCCCTATTTCATTCGCGCGATTTGCACGTTGTCGAATTGTATACACGTTTTTATTTTTCATATAAGTGTTAAGAATAATCAAAGATAAACATTTTTTGTGTTGTTCATTGTTACAAGATTGCAAGATAAATAAGAATTGAGGGCCTGGATTCACAAACTCCCTTAGCGCTCGAGACGCTCGAGATCGGCCCAGGCAGCCCGATCCGCTGTTTCAAAAATACTGTCATTTTTTACCTATTCAATATATCGCATTGAAACTTTCCAGAAATATTCATTGAAGCCTAATGAAAAACTTCTCCGCTGGATGTTTTTTCAAATATAAGTTTCTTTACTCTTTTTTTTAATCCAAAGTTTTAGGTTAGAAACTGTGAGTTTTTGTTTTTTAATATTTAATTACTCGGCTCTGAAATACTTTAAAAATATCTGAACCATTCTGTTGGCAGCGGAAAAAATTCAACAATATGCTGCTAAAATTTCATTAAAAAATATTCAGTTGTTTACGAGTTCTTGCGAGTTGAAAAAAAATGCGTGTATCGAGAAAATTTTAACTTTTTTAATACAATTGAATACCTGTACAAGCGAGGAATATTTCACGATGAGAAAATTATTTTGATTTTAAAAAGTGTTTTGAAACTCAAAAATTTATTGCACAAACCAGCTTTTAAGGTTCTTAACAAACCTAAAGGTATTCGAATAATTTGTGTGCGTGGGACAAAAAAAAAGCCATACTTTTAATTTTCTGACTTTGTATATTATAATTTTAGAATTTGACGAAATGATGCTTGATCACGAAGGTGATGAGTTTATCAAACTCTGTGTGTACGAGCAAGGCGAACAATCAACATCAGCAGAAAATAACAATTCACGTCTTCGTCATCTGAAAGTAGTTCGAGTTCTTGCAGTTTTGATAGCGATTCATCTGATGATAATATTGATGATGATGATGATGATGATGTCGCTGCTCAAAATTTTAATAGCGAGTATAAAATTGTTTATTGGTTTAAAATAATAAATAACGAATTTTGCATTTATTTTTTATTTTTTTTTTTTTATGTTAGATGTATTATTTCAGAAAGGGAATGGTAGACAACAAAATCAACGATTAGTCATAGAAAACATTAGAAGTAGATTTTACCAGAGATTCGGAGTGGAAGGGCGTGAAATAAATGTAAGGATACTGCCACCTCGTGCTGAATCAGACGTTTTTCGGTGGCTAGGAGAAGCTTTAAGCGATCTGCACGCTGCCCTTATTAAAGACACAACTTCTTCTGATTTTATCGGTCTGACAATAAATACAGAAAGACTCACTCACGGTCCAGTATGGCTCTCATTTCGACCATTGCGCGATTTTAACGTAGAAGAGTTGTTGCAACTACTTTTCAGTATATCTTAGAGCTCAAACAACATTAAAGACCCTTTGAAAATAACTTGCAACATAGTTAAAAATGTAACAGGTTACGGACGCGTAAAGCTCACCGAAGAAGCTGTCAAAAAAAAGTCAATACTTACTATTAGAAACGACGATAATCTTTGCCTGCCTCGCTCTCTAATTGCTGCATGCGCTTACAGTATCGGAGGACAGATACGCTCAGGTGTTTTGCATGCCTATTGGAACAGCGTACGTCAAATCAATGGATCTACTTAAAAAAAAGCAGCTCTTGATTTAATAAAATTAGCTCGAGTTGATGTACCTGATGAAGGTTGTGGAATGAGAGAAATCGAAAAATTTCAACAATATTTTGCAGCAAAAGGAATAGCTATAGTAGTTTACTCTTTAAGAGTTTTTTCATGAGGTGAAAAACCTCTTTACGATGGATCAAATTTAGTTATTTACAAGTACAAAAGCATCAAGTATATTTTACGTATAAAGTATTATGCCTCTTTAAATCATTTTGAACCTATACTTAATTTAGTTGGTGTATCAGGAAGTATAGGTTATTGCATTCCATGCAATAAAAGTTATTCAAGGTTTCTTAGCCGTAGATGCACGAACAGATGTTCAAAGTGTTTACAATATCCTGTGTGCGACGAGCAACAGCCAATGACTCGATGTCAACTGTGTAATAGATATTTTTACGGTGAAGAGTGTTATCGAACTCATTTACAAATTAATTCTTTCAAAAAATCTAGCGTGTGTTCGAGTATTAAAATTTGTCAAACATGTTTTAAAGTTTCCGATGACAAGCACGAGTACGGAAAAAGTTTTTGTACAATTTGCTGCAAGTACATGTCTGATCACGAGGGTTTTATGCAACCAATAAAAGAATCTGAAAAATCAAACAGGGTAATATTTTTTTTTTTAACGACTTTGAGACTCAACAAAACGTACACGTGCTTGGAAATGAAGACAAAAAAATTCATAAACCAAACTTATGCGTGGTTCATCAAGTTTGCAACTTTTGCTTACAAGAGAACGATATAACGGCTGAATGCGACAAGTACGGGGTACGTGAACATGTTTTTAAGACTGACCCTGTAAAACAATTTATAGATTTAGCTTTGAAACCACGTAAACTGTTTAAACGAGTTGTGTGTATAGCTCATAATGCCAAAGGCTATGATGCCCACTTTATTTTTAAATTTTTAGCTGAAAAAAGTGAACGTGAAAAACCTTTGGAGATACTGAATGGTACAAAGATTATAGTGATGGAGTACATGGGCGTAAAATTTATCGACTAAACAGTCTAAACTATTTTCATATGCCTCTTAGTAACTTACCCAAAGCCTATGAATTGAAGAACATAGAAAAAGGTACGTTCCCGCATTTTTTTAATAAACTTGAAAATGCGAATTACGTAGGTCCTTTACCGTCGATTGAATTTTACTCCCCCCCATACCATGGGTGAAAAAGAAAAAGAAAGCTTTATTACGTGGTACAATGAGCAAGCAGCTAAAAACTTTATCTTTGACTTTGATGCTGAATTAACTAAATATTGCAAACAAAATATAAAAATCTTAAGACTGCCCTGTTTGAATTTTCGATAAACATTTATGAAATTTGGTGTGGATCCGTTTCTGGAGTGCACCACTATTGCTTCCACATGCATGAGAGTGTTCAAGAAAAAATTTTTGAAAAATAATCAAATTGGTATAATACCAGCAGGAGGATACAGAGGTCGTAACAAACAATCTTTGAAAGCTATTCAGTGGCTATTTTAAATGGAGAAATCATTGAAGCGCCCCATCGAGCATGCAGGTCGCTGTCGAGAAAGAAGATTATTGGAAGGGTTTTTTCGTCGATGGTTACAGTGCTCCAAAACACCTGAAGAGTCACAGAGGATTGGTTTTTCAGCTTCAAGGGTAACTTAATTTTTTTTTAAATAAAATCTAGTTGTGATTGGTCTTAACGAACACTTTATTAATAATTTAAGACAATTGCCGACATTTCGTTGTCATTATCAGGACAACATTTTCAAGGCTAAAAATACAAAAAATATCAAAATATATAAGTAAAATTAAACTATAATTGAGAATGATAAGTTATTAAAATGAATTGTATACCATATTTAGTAATCAAAAGATTACAATCATCACAGAATATGAGTGTGTAAAATATTGCACAGGGTTTACAAATATATAAGTAGAAATAATGTACACAGTGGTAAAGGTATAAGTGAGACAAGAAGAACAAGGGACAAGGACACAGCTAATCGCGTAAAAAAATACAAGAAACTCAGGATGAACACTCCTCGAGTGCATCGAGTCAATCAAATCTTTATAATTGGATTTCAAAAATTGGGTGTCTGTCTTCTTATTGATATTGTCGCGGAAATACTGTATATTCAACATCTCGAGGAATCGTCTTTTATGGACATTATTCTCTCTATCCAGTATAGTCACACCGTCAAAATCAAAAGAATGAGTTACTAATGCAATGTGAGGCTATCACAGAGTGACTAGAATTATTCGAAACATAGCCAACATGTTCTGAAATCCTTTTACCTAACTTTCTTCCTGCCTCACCTATGTACAAAGCGTTACAATTATTACAGTTTATTTTGTCGATGTTCCTTGTTCTTCTTGTCTCACTTATACCTTTACCACTGTGAACATTATTTCTACTTATATATTTGTAAACCCTGTGCAATATTTTACACACTCATATTCTGTGATGACTGTAATCTTTTGATTACCAAATATGGTATACAATTCATTTTAATAACTTATCATTCTCAATTATAGTTTAATTTTACTTATATATTTTGATATTTTTTGTATTTTTAGCCTTGAAAATGTTGTCCTGATAATGACAACGAAACGTCGGCAATTAACTTAAATTATTAGTAAAGTGTTCGTTAAGACCAATCACAACTAGATTTTATTTATTTACAATACAACGAACAATCACTATTATTTATTAAATATTAATTTTTTTTTTTTTCGCAAACACTGATGACACCTAAATTTTTTTCTCTCGTTTTTAGCTGTTATTGGCACGGCTGCCCGAGTTGTTACCGCTTTAATAGAGATGAAAAATTATCAAATGGGCAATCGATGGATGAGAAGTTTGAAAGAACTTATGCTCAATCAGAAAGGATAAAGAGTTTGCAGTACAGGTTAATTGAAATCTGGGAGCACGAATTTGACGACTTTAAAAAAACAAACGAAGATTTAAAACGGTATTTGAGTGAAAAAATATATTTGATTTATCAAAAACCCTTGAATCCTCGCGATTGGTGGGCGCACTGATAATACAGTTAAAAAGTACTTCTGTAAGCAGGACGAAAAAATAAAGTACGTTGATTTCAACAGTTTGTATCCGCTAATTTGCAAACGATCAAAGTATATCGTAGGTCACCCTAAATTGTTTGTAAGTGAAGAGGAGTGTAGTCTACTCGTGCGCGATAAGAGCGATTTTTTAAACGTTAACGGTTTAGTAAAATGCAAAGTGTTACCTCCTAGAAACTTGTACCACCCTGTATTGCCAGTGAAAATGCACGAGAAATTACTTTTTCCACTGTGTCGTACATGTGCCGAGCAAATGATACAACGAGAATGCAGTCATGAAAATCCAAAAGATAGATATTTAATAAGTACTTGGGTATCCGAAGAATTAAAAAAAGCGATAGAAGTAAGTTACGTAGTTATTAAAATGTTTGAAATTTGGCAGTACATTATAACGCAGTATGATCCTCTTTCGAGGTTGCAGCTTTGGTCACTCCCAAACTCGATGCTTATTCGCCTCTGAAATTAGGTAACGCTGTTGGGTTTTAGTACTATTTTCCAGAGTATGATACTCAGAGAGCAGATCATTTACACGAACCTTGGACAGTTTTTCATGCTTAGTAAAACCTTCTTTGGGAAATCATTGTGAAAATGCATAGAATTGAATCACAAGAATTTTCGACCCCATGCGTTTGTTAGCCCCTGTTGTAATTTCTGCTAAGATTTTCATTTAAGTTTTATGGTTACTGAAGAGTGATTAGAATGGTCCTCTTCCAACTGATCTTGGCGAATAATGGTTTAGCTGGTGTTTCATCGATCAACACTCTTCGTCTTCTCAGATTTATAAATCGATCACCTTCCCTCTATTTTTGCGAAATGCGTGGTTTTGCAGACACCTCATAAGGTGCTTATGGTGCTGTAATTTATTTACGGTGTGTTAAGCCATCTCAAGTCCAGGTAACTCAGCAGTTGGCAAAAACTAGAGCTGCTCCACTTAAAACTATGACAATGCCTAGATTACTGCTTAGTGCTGCTCATTTGCTTACTGATCTAGTTAGTCAGCATCCCAGCATCATGCGTATTAAAATTGATTTAGTGCATCTTTTGTCTGACTCCAGAGATTTTCTGTATTGATTGAGAGACCATCCGTCAAGGTGGAAAACTTATGTTGCCAGTCGTTGCATTGAGATTGTCTCGTTTGTACCAGTCGCTCATTGGCACCCCGTTCGATTGAAAGACAATCTCGCTGATATGGCTTCTGGAGGCATATCACCCGAGGAACTTGAAAATTGCAAATTATGGTGGAACGGTCCGAGTTGGCTTGGAGGTTCATACTTACCTTGGTCGACTCTACCCGATTATTTATCTGCTCATAAGCCTATCGAGGTTCAAACTGCATTTGAAAATGCCTCAGCTTTTCTAAGTGCTCATTTGACACTCAAAAAATGCCCGAAGTTTGGTATCTTTCTAATAAATATTTATCTCTACTCGATCTATTTAGAGTTACATCGCTTGCATTGAAATTCATTTTTAAACTTGAACAGCGAGCTTTGAAATTCTATAATCGTATTACGGTAAATTAAGGTAAGGTAACGTAGTGAGGAAGCCACTGCCTACGCGGATTGACGTTGACGGTACTCTCACTACGCTAACTTTACCTTCTTACCGTAATACAATTATAGAATCTCACCCCTGAACAAGCACCTCAAGAGCAGAGGTTTTCCTGGGCGAGATGAAAACAAATCAAAGGATCACATTGAACAATGCAAATCTCAATATTTTCAAACTCAAATTGATTAATTTCCAGGCTTCTTTGAAATCAAAGTGGCAATTCCTCGTGCCGTCAATTGAGCTCAAAAGATATGCAGCTTATACTACTAGCCAACTGAGGGTAATCTTTCAGTAGCACAACTGAAGACAGATTTCAGTGTTCAGGCGTGGATTGCGCGGGCCCCATCTCAGTGCAAATAACCAATCACAGCGGAAGAGGTAGTTGCAACGACTAAATCGCACTTTTCATTCGTTTCAGTACACGAGCTGTTCATTCGGAGCCTGTAGAAGATTACACCGCCGAAACGTTCATAGCTTTTCAACGATTTCTCTCTCGTTGAGGTCTCTTTAGTGAGCTATACAGTGACTGCGGCATGAACTTCATTGGAGCCGACGATGATTTGGGAGAGATACTCACAAAAGTTTCATCGCAATGGCAAACCGACGCCAAACTCCTTGCCAACGATTGTACAACTTGGAGCTTTAACCCTGCAGCTGCCCCTCACACAAAAGGATATTGTGAAGTCAGTAAAACACCATTTACGACAATTAATGGGTGATACTTTTATTGAACTGACTACTTTAGTTTGTAAAATTGAAGCGTGTCTCAATTCACGATCACCGAGTCTTCTAACTGACGACCCTTCAGATTTAGATGCTTTGTTGCCTGCTCATTTTTGAAGTAAAACTTCTCTTCTGTCGGTGGAGAGTTTTGAGCGGTCGGGAGTGAATCAAAAAAGCTTGGCTTCCCTCTCTTCAACTCCTTCAATTTTCCCCTCAACTCGTAACTCTTCAGCACTAAAGAACTCCGAGCCAGCCGGAAAAGCACAGCTGCCTAAGCATTGAGGCCTGCCTGAGCCCAAAGTTGAGGTAGATGGCGTGTGCTCCGTAAGAAATAATTTTGCTGAAATAATATATTTATAGATTTTTGGCGTACTACTACTTAAATGTTTTTTGTATAAGTGCGTAGTCTATCTGTGATACACAGACTTTGCTTACGGCGCACACGCCTGCCATCTACCTCGAGTTTTGGCTCTGTCAGGCCTCTCTCTTCTTTCTCTCTCTCTCTCTCTCTCTCTCTGGTAAGTGCCACACGCTTCTATTTAGCTCCGTACTTCTGCCTTATACTCACTCTCGCCGCATCCGCCACGAGTGGACTTTTTGTTTCAGATTTTTCCGGACGACCTTCTGGCTCTTGCGAAAATAAAGAAACACGCCCTGGCTCTACTAAAAACGAGCTAGAGGTCTCGGAAAAATCTGGCTCCAAGTTTTGAGGTTAACTCCCAGCTTATAGTTTGACGAAACTTAGTTGGCAACACTTACCAGCGAGGAGATAATTACGCTCCAGTTGTCAGCCTGCCTACCTGCAAACCACAACGTGCTTGTGCCGACCCCACTACGCCTGCGCGGTACCGCCTTCAAGCCTACTGCCATCTAACATCGCGCCACCGTCTGCTACAGACACCGTCACACGCTGCTCACCTCTGGCCAACACCTTTGCACACTATCACCTACCAATCGCACTGTGCGTCTGTGCGCCACTGCCACCGCTGAGCTCCCTTGCAGGCCCGTTACGCGCTATCCGCCGCACACCGTCGCACGCTACAACAACACCTGCTTACTGTGCGCTTGCGAGCCCATGCGCCACTAAATACTGCTGCCCACCATCTACCACACTACACTACACCGCCAACTCTTTCCAGCGCCAGTAAACATGAGTGTAGTCACCGCCACCAGTACCTGTCCAGTCTGCCACAAACAACTCAAACGCGGTGAGTCTTCTAAACAGTGCGGAAATTGTTTCTCCCTCTCCCACTCCGCTTGCATCCCCAGCCTCGCCGACAAATCCGTACCTTTCCTTTGTTCCAACTGCTACACCAAAACTAACCCATCAAAACAATCTTCTATAATTAAAAAACCTAACCTTACTCACTCAAAACAACAATTCAACCTTCCCACAACTACCCCCTCCACCCCCCACCATCACCCCATCAATAGTACCCCCCTAGACTCCACCCCCTCATCAACCATCCCTTCGCTTTTTTCCTTACAACACAACCAACCACCCCAACCCTCGTGGAAACGTTTTCCTGAAAATTCACCCGAACAACAACCGGATCGCCGCCGCCCCGCTTGTGACCTAACCCCTGTTGCTGAATTCTCAACAAACACGGGAATTGCCCCAGATGTCCAGGCCTTTCTGGATAACTTGGAGAACCCCCAGTACATAAAAGACCTTGCCTCTATTCTTGCCCCCCGTTTAGATAAACTCGATTCCATTACGGTAAACACCTCCATAGAAGTCGCCACCCTAAAAAATGAGGTCAACACCCTTGAACACCGCCTTCTTGAGCAAGATCCATGCGAAATACGCTTCTCAGGCATCCCCGCTAACCTCACCTCAAACTCCATGTCTGCCCTCAAAACCTTACTTGATTTCCTAGACCGCTCAACTGCAATAAATCACGTTCTAAATGTAAGAATTTGGGAATACAAACCTTCAAACAACAACCGCAACCCCCAACGTAACCGTACCGATCAACCCCCCTCTATCGTGGCAAAATTCTCTTCCCCCGCTGTACGGGACTTTGTGATGGAATGCAAATCCAAACTCTACAACGTCACCGACACCCAACTCTTTACCGAAGGCTCTAACATACCCGTTTACATGAACTCCATCTGCTCACCCTCACTTTACGCCCTCACACAAGAAGCGCGCGCACTCACAAAAAAATTCAAACTCCCAGGTCCATTAATATGTGGCAACATGCTCCTATTACGCTCTTCCCCCCACGAAAATCCCGTCAAAATCTTCACCCCCCTCGACCTAACCCGATTCGAACACTCCATTACAAATCCACTCTCATCTTCCCTCATTGAGCTCGACATTCGCACTACAAATCACAACAACTTACTATCAAACCAATCCACCCTGCCCTCCCCTCCTGCTCAAAATACCTCCTGAAAAAATAGCAATTCACAAGCACCCACCCAGAACTACCCCTCTGCTTATCTACCACTTACACAAAAACCACCCCCCACCCCCACACTTTCACTTCACATAGCCCATGTTAATATAAATCACCTATCTGCTCACTACTCTGAATTAAAATACAAAATCATCGGTGAAAACTACGACATAATCGCCCTAACTGAAACCTTTATCCCACATGATACACCCGTTCACATGTACACCATACCAGGCTACACACTTCTTCACCACGATCGCTTTGGAAGGCCTGGAGGAGGCGTAGCTATCTACCTCCGCTCTCACTTCAAAGTCGAACAAATAGCGAAATCACCCGTTACTACCCAAACTCACCCCGAATTCTGAGCACTATCCATAAAACTGAAAAATAAAAACCTTTTATTTGCAGTTGTCTACCGCCCCCCAAAATCACCCCTCCCCACCAACTTTTTCAACTCTATCACCCCCCACATACCTCTACACGACGAAGTAGTCATAACTGGCGACTTCAACATTGATATGACCAAAACTGACTTCTCCTCCACCTTTCTAAATAACCTAATCGAGGAAAACCGTCTTACCCTTGTTAGCAAAAAACCCACCCATCACCTTCTGTGGCACGATGGATCCACTCACCACACCTGCCTCGATCTTTTTATCACCCGCTCAACAAACAACATTTCTTTCTCCCAATCCGACACCCCGTTCACACCAGGTCATGACCTCATTTCTTTAAAGTTAAATATGCAACCCCCACCCCGCCCCACGAAAACCTTAACCACGCGCAACCTCAAGAAAATTGATCTCCCCACCTTACAAAATATCTTACAAACAAAACTCGCTGAAATCTTTCCCCCACCCCCACGCCTTGTGAATTGCACCATTACCTCACCCTGTGCTCCACCCTTAAACCTTGACTCGACAGTTAAATCCATTACAAAACTCACACTGGAGTCATTTGACCTCCTTGCACCTAATAGACCACTTAAAATAAAACCCCACGACAAACCTTGGATCACCCCTACAATACGCACTCAGATGGACAATCGTGACCGACTTTACCAGCGTGCTGTGAGATCACACTCCAAAAAACTCTTCTCTGAATACCGAGCACTGCGTAAAAGAATCACAAATGACCTCAAGAACCTTGAAGACTCTCACATCTCCAACATCATCGAAAACTCACCCAATCACCACTCAGTATGGAAAGCAATACGTAGAACCAACATACTTCCGCCTCCCCGACCCTCACCTCTCACAACCTTCGATAGTACCACTCTCAACTCTCATTTCGCCTCCATCTCTCAAAACTCCCAACCGCTAACTGAATATCATCTCAGACAAATCCTATCTACACCTCCCCCACCACCCCCTCTCCCTCAACTTGACTTTTCCCCCGTCGATGAAACCATAGTATGGCAAACCTTCGTAAATTCCAGCTCGAAAGGTATGGGCGCCGACCACCTCTCATCCACTATGCTCAAACTTGCCCTCCCCACCCTGCTACCCCAAATTACATACATCTTTAACTCATCCCTCTCCCTTGGGCTCTTTCCCATCGAATGGAAAAAAGCATCAATCATCCCCATTGCAAAAGGCCCCAACCCCACCTCACCCTCAGACACACGACCCATAGCCCTACTTCCAGAACTATCCAAACTTCTAGAGAAAATAGTATCCACCCAAATTACAAACTTCATCACAACACACAACCTAACCGACCCTTTTCAATATGCATACAAAAAGCACCACTCCGCCCAAACCGCAGTGCTCGGTATTCTCGAAGACACACGCAAAGCCATAGACGACCGTAAAATCACCATCCTCATTTCATTTGACTTCTCCAAAGCCTTTGATACCATCCCTCATCACATCCTACTCACCAAACTTCGCAAACTAGGTTGTTCGGACCGTGTTATAAGCTGGTTCTACTCGTACCTCACTGGTAGAAGCCAGGCTGTACGTCTTGAGAATGGCCAACACGAAACATGGCTCCCAACCACCTCTGGAGTCATCCAAGGCAGCGTAGTTGGCCCCCTCCTCTTTGTCCTATTTATAAACGACTTCAGACTCTTCATACTCTTTTCTTATTATGCCATCTTTGCCGACGATCAACAGATTTACATTCATGCCCCCATCTCCCAACTTCATCACTTCATCTCCCTTCTCTTTCAAGATGCCCAATCAATTGCCTACTGGGCATCTCAAAATCAATTACAACTAAACCCCAGCCAAACCACCCTCATGCTCATAGCTAGTGAACAATACCTATCATACCCATACTCCACCTCCATAAAATCACTAGGTATCCACATCACCTCATCCCTAAACTGGTCGAAACAAATTAAAGAGACCTCTAAACGTGTTCACTTCGCCCTTTACTCCCTGCGTCATTTCCGCAAATCACTATCACGACCCACCCGCACTCTCCTCACCAAATCGTTGCTACTACCCCTCGTCGACTATGCCACACCCATCCTAACCAATCTAAACAAACAACAGTCTACAAAACTACACACCCTACAAAATGCCTGCACCCGATTAGCTCACGGTTCCATCCCCCGCATGGCTAATGTCACCCCCTATCGACTCTCCATGAATTGGCTTTCGGCAGCGGCCCGGCGCGAATATCTCACCACATCTCTTGTCATCACAATCATCCAAACACAAAAACCCCCCCACCTCTTCAGCAAATTTACTATTGACCCCGGAGAAGTCGCAGCAAGACGTTCAAACCGCCGTCCGCGACCCCCCCCCCCCCTCATTATCCCCAACTCTCGTACCTCATCCTACAAAAACTCATTCACAATTAAATCATCCCACACAATAAACAGATTTCCTTCCATCTTTTCCAACTTCACAACCATTCAAAACTACAAAAATTCCCTCAGATCCGCACTCTTCAAACTTGACTGTGAAGAGTGGATACATAGAGCCCACACCGAAAATCTAACACTCATCCCTCCCCCTTTACACTCCATACTTTCCCCCATCTTACATCTTCCCCCCGACTCTGATCCCCCAAGCTTCACCCTCATTTTACTCGCACACAGAAGACCGCCGCAAGAATTTTTATTTATAATTCTTTTTGTAGTTACAAAAAAAAAGGCTAACACTATAATTATAACACTTGTATACTATAATTAGATTATTGTAAAATACATTCAATGTAACTGCATCTACGAGCATGGTAGGGTTCTCCCTATGCTCGAAATAAATAAATCAAATCAAATCAAAATCTCTCTCTCTTTGTCTCTCGTGCTCTCCTTATGGAGATCTATAAAAATGAACGGAACTGGAGGTTGCTACTGGCAATAGCCTCCTCTCTAAGCAGTTTGGCACGGCGCAGATGTTTGTCTGTGTGCAAATGCGTAAGACGACACACACACTCAAACATTTGCTCCATGCCAAATTGCTGGGAGAGGAGGCTATTGACAGTGCCGTTCGTTTCAGGTCCCCATATCAATCAGATATGGTTCTTAGCAATTCAATCAATATTTCCTATAATTATGTATTTTTCTTCGAAGAATATTAAACTACAGTAACGGTTTTTACGAAAAATGCCGTGACTTTGTTTTTTTACTATGACCCACACTTTTTTTTTTTTTTTTTTTTTTTTTACGATTGTCATTTTTAATACCAGAACCCTCCGAGAAAATTCCTGCTGGTCGTCGGTGGCAACTAATCCCGCAAATTGCTCAACACTTTTAGGACCGTTGGTCCGCTAAGTACCTCCCTTCGCTGTAGCAACTACCAAAAGGGCAACGAGTGAACAAGCCCCTTAAAGTTGGCTGGTTAAGAGCGAGCTGACGCCGCCTACGAAATGGCCACTCGCACGCATCATGGAGATTCACTCCCCTTGGGTTGGTGGACTCAACCTGGAGGCGCTACTTTGGAATTTAGTCGGCCTCAAAAGACTGGAAGATTCAACAACACCATATATCCGTTAACCATGACGTAAAAAATCGATCGTTTCCTAGATGAAACGATGGTGGGCGAAATGTTCGAAATTCGAACATTGTGCGTTTGTTTTACGCGGCAACATCGGATGCCCTCAGAGATGACTTCATTTTGATCGCATCCATGAAACGAAAAAACTACAAAAACTTGAAAAATTAAATATTTTATCGCTAAAACTACTCATTTTGTTATTTTGATTGAATAAGTAAGTTGTATTGATTTTTCTATAAATTAATCTCGCTTTCCTTTATTTCACGCACACACGCATAAACATTCCCTCGTTCAGCATCGTATAATTTCTTTTCTGTTGATAGGTTTCCGTTAGGACACCCGCCCGCTCCTATTTTTAGCAGGCCCGGGAAGGAGGGGAAAATTACCCGGGGGTCCGGCCCTCCCAATGTGTGACGACGGGAAAACTCTTAACCCATTACCGCCCATGGAAAAATCAAAAGTGATATAAAAAAACTAACTGTTGGAAAACCTGTCTCATGAAAAAATAGTAGATACGTATTTTTTCTTTTTTCAATTTTCATTGTTTAAACATTATTTATTTGAACAAATTCGGAAAAAATTTTAAATTTTTATAAACTGATAACGGCATTCGATTCTTTGACCAAAAATAAGGCGAAAGTCATCTGAGTAATTTTTTGATCAGACGCTTAGATCTTTTGCTACGAGCGCTCAAACATGTAAAAATATGGTTTTATAGTGGTGAGCTCTGACTCGTAAAAGTGTATCTTCGGTGCGGCGCCTCGGAGCTCACCACTATAAAACCATATTTTTACATGTTTGAGCGCTCGTAGCAAAAGATCTAAGCGTCTGATCAAAAAATTACTTAGATGACTTTCGCCTTATTTTTGGTCAAAGAATCGAATGCCGTTATTAGTTTATAAAAATTTAAATTTTTTTACGAATTTGTTTAAATAAATAATGTTTAAACAATGAAAATTGAAAAAAGAAAAAACACGTATCTACTATTTTTTCATGAGACAGGTTTAACAACAGTTAGTTTTTTTATATCACTTTTGATTTTTCCATGGGCGGTAATGGGTTAATCTCTAAACTTGATCGTTATTATTAATGGGTTAAGCTAAAATCCTTTTCTTTTCTTACCTTGTATCCAGTCTTCCTTACTGCAGGCTGCAAAGCTGCTAGGGCCAGGGGGGAAAAGAAAAAGGTCGAAGATATTTTCTCTTCTTAAGTCAACTCTTTATTCGGGTTATTTATCTTTTCGGTCACAATTTTTTTTATATTATATCCCTTTTTTGGTCAAACAATGAATTCACTATAATTATCTTTTCGATCACGATTATTTTATATTATATCCTTTTTTTGGTCAAACAATGAATTCACTATAATTAGCTTTTCGGTCACAATTATTTTATATTATATCCTTTTTTGGTCAGACAATGAAATCACTATAACTTAAATTAAATCAAATATTCAATCCATGGTACTTAGGCAAAGATAAAAAATTTTAGCGCGCCGTGCTCTTAATTGATTCAAAATTCTAACTAACTTCCGTTCCGGCACCCGCTCCTCGCGGAGCCTCGCTGTCCCTTCCACCTCGACCTTTTCTCGTCAAGGTGCTGATTAGGCAGCCAAGTTCCGTGGGAACGAGTGCTGATTATGCATTTTCATACATTTCATACTTTCATACAATTTACACTTACTTAAATTAACTATGTTAACTGTCACGTAACATCTGTATAGCATAAGGGTCATTCAATCGTGACTGGTGGTTTATATAACTTTTATGACCTTTTAGACAAGGCTTTTTTTTCTCTCAAAAACAGGTCAAAAACCACAAAAGTTCTAAAATCTGGGAAATAAATTTTACTAAACAATATTAGGGTCAGATGATGATTTCACTTTTTTCTCTCAAGTACGCTAGACAATTAGTATAAAATATTAAATATGCTCATTATATTAATAAAAAACTGTTTTTCGCTGAGGTTTGCTTTACCGTGAAATGACCCATAATACAAAATTACCAAGCATTTAGATTTACTTTTGCGCGTAGATTTACTTTTACCATTCTCAATGGTGTTAATTTACCTCGCTTATAAACATTTACGATTGTTACATCATTGAGCGTAGTAAATTTACTGCAATTATTTTTTACAGTGCACACGCGTAACTGCGCATGCATTCGCAACATCTGCTTATTAGTAAACGGCAAAAATTCGGTCATTTTTAAATATGGGATTATGAAAAAAAGTATTTTTCAGAAATTGAAAACATTGTTAACTGATTGTAGGGTTAAAGTAAATTTTCAAAAACTGCCACGATCAATATTTTTAATATGATGTTATATGATTTTTTTATAATAGTATTTATTTGGACATGTTCGATTATGGGTGTGTTTCTGGACAGTAGCGCGCTATGCGTGCGCCAATTCTAGCCTGCTGCACCGTCCAGAAACACACGCCCGTATATAACCCCCATAATCGAACATGTTCAAATATATGCTTTTTCGAGCTTTCGAATCAATTTGAGGTGCGTTATGAGTGTTGTTTTCTGAAAAAATGACAGCAAGTTCAGTCATAAAATGTGTTGCCGCGTTCTAGCTTCAAAGCTTGGCACCTTGGTCGTTTTCATGTTTAAGAAAGTTTTTTGACGATCCGATAAATGCGACTGCAAAACAGACCAAATAACGGAAAATATTTGGTCTGCAAAACAGACCATACATACACTTTTTATTTGTTCAGAAAACAGCATAATTGGTTGGTGACGAAAAAATATTGATTTAAACCTAACTTATATTCAATTACACTAAAGTTTAAAAGTTTCAGAGGTTTGTTCTTATACTTTAGAATTTCACTTCTGTCTGATGATTTTAAACATTTTTCTTCTAAACATTAAAAAAATATTTTCATTTCAGGTATGCTACAGGACGAACCACTGGTGTCGTCCTTGATGCCGGAGATGGTGTGACACATGCAGTACCTATTTATGAAGGCTTTGCAATGCCTCATAGTATAATCAGAATAGATGTAGCTGGTCGAGATGTTACTAGATATTTGAAGCTTCTTTTAAAAAAAGAAGGAATCAATCTAAATTCTTCGGCTGAATTCGAAATTATAAAAAATATTAAGGAGCGAGCTTGTTATTTAGCCAACAATCCTCAAAAAGAAGAAACCAATGATAATGAAAAATTCACATTTGTATTACCTGATGGAAGTCCTGTTGAGGTAAAATTTTTATCGTTTCATTTTTGTAACAAGTCTTGGTTGTATTTGCACATCATTTTTTCAACAATAATTGCTCATCGAACTTCTCCGTTACTTTCTTATTCTTTTTTTGTTTACAGCTTCTTATGATAATTATTTAATTCAAGCTGATAATAATAATTTAATTAACTGACTAATAATAATTTAATTCAAATCCGATACTTGCGTCTCTGACTTCATATTAATTTGAATTTTTTTTGTTTGTTTTTTTTTTTTTTGTTTTTTTTTTTTTTATCACTGGCAACCTCGTTTGTGGGTAAAGATCCAGGGAGCTATCAACCACATATTTGTGCGGAAACTACGCCACCTACTCTAAGTTATTTTATACAGTTTTCTCTGTTTGCCTCTCTCATGATTTTTGACGTGGTTTCCGCCCAATTCTCGCTTTTGTGTCCCTACTCTAAGAACACCGAATTAAGCGAATTTCTTAAGCGATGCTTGCACTTTGGTTTTCGAGGACTCAGTTGATCCTAGTAGCCGCAAGCGCATCGGGATACTCAACCTCAACCCGGTAAAGTAGTCAACCTTACACACTTTTTTCGGTCGGGCATCAGTCGAATTTTCTTCCCCGATTCGGACTCGTAGTTGGTCAATGTTTTCGGAGATAATATAATCAGCTCTTAGGATGTCGAATGAGTGATATAATGCATCCTACCTCACGTAAGCTACAGTGGACTCAAACCCGATAATTTTAACATCCGAAAAAATCGCTGCGACCTGGGCTCGAACCTACGACCCCAGTATTGGGAGACTAGCATGGTGGAACAAAATACAAGGTGGGTCCATTAGAGCGTTGCACACATGCTATGAGAATGTGCAACGCTCTCTAATGGACCCACCTTGTATTTTGTTCCACCATTGAGAGGGGGAACGCGCACTCTGTGCTCTGAGGCATTGCGGCTGTTGTATTAATTTGAATTGAAACTTTCATTTACTACCCTTACAAAATATATTTTTAAATTATAGCAAAGATATTAGATGTTTTGTGCTTACTCCGTCTGCCAGCTCCCTAAATTCAATTTGTGTCATAAATTTTATGATTACATACATTTGTTTTGTAACAATCTTGGGTTCGATTGCCGGATTGTTTAACCCGGTAGTTACAAATAAGTTATCGGATTTGATTGTCAAATATATTATAAGTGAACAACATGGCTTTGTTAAAGGCAAATCTACTCCGACTAATTTATTATTTCCGAATGATATAAATGAAACTTCTGCTTGTTCAGCGCAGTCAGCCTCTATTTATTTATATTTTCAAAGGGCTTTTGACAGAGTAGACTTTAAACTATTGATTTCCAAACTAAAAAGTGTAGGTATTGTTGGTAGATTACTAGATTTGTTTCATTCTTATTTACATGATACACATCAAATTATAAAAAATCCACTTATCTAATCCTTATCTAGTGATTTTGGGGGTGCCAAAAGGCTCTCACCTGGAACCAATTTGTTACGCAAAAGGGAGACTTCGATTCTGATTTTAATGGTTATATTTCAAACTTCAACTTTTAAATTAAGAAAATAATGACTCCGACAAATTATTTAATTTGTAAACAATTAATATTTATTGTTGAAGATAAATACAAGTTCAAGAGCGCGTTTTCTGGCCCTTTTTTTTAAATTTATTTGTAAACAATAAAAATCGACTGAACCTTCAAAAAGGTAAAGAAGTCTAAAAGAATCGAGAAACGTAACCTAGGAAACCGTGTCGTTCTCTTCCTGATGGCCACAACGTCCACGGCTAGCGCGCAACTTCGCACTCCCGTCCCGAGATTTCCCTCTTCAATCGATTAGCCACCGCAGAATCGATAGGAAACACTGTGGCCCCGAGCATTTCTCGTGCTCACGGCCCAATCTTGAAACAACTATTTATTTTGGATTGAAGAAGAGAACGACACATCATAGTCAAAAATAAGAAAAAATCTTCAATTAAATAGAAACGCGAAGCCAGAAAATACGTTTTATAATAATTTTAACAATTATACTTAATAACTAAAAATCAATCTAAATCGATCCGCAACATTCTCCCCCTTCAAACAAAGTTCACGCGTTTTTAACATCAGAAAATCGAATCAGTTTACATACTGGTCGTTCCACGATTCGATTTGCGGTTCTTAAGTGTACTCTATAAACTTCGCCATTCTCGTTCGGATGTATTTCCGTCACGACGCCTTTTCTCCACGAGTTTCGAGGTACTTCGCCGTCAATAATTAAAACGAGATCGCCCACTTTTAACGCGTCTTCCGATTTCGAATTAAACCACTTTTTCCGCGGCAAAAGCGTGGGCACATACTCTCGTAACCAGCGACGCCAAAAGGCATCCGCGAAGTGTTGTGCCAAATGCCACTCCTTCCTTAAGCACTTCTCCCCCGCATCATAATGCCTGAGTCTGACCGTACCAGAGGAAGATCCAAAAAGAAAATGATTTGGGGTAAGAGCCTCCGGAGCATCCGGATCAAGTGAGACATGAGTCAACGGCCGAGAGTTAACAGCATGTTCCACTTCAGCCAAAATAGTCCGGAGGGTTTCCTCGTTTTGCGCATGTCCCCTCAGAACATAAGTAAGACATTCCTTCACGGACCTCACTAATCTTTCCCATGCTCCACCCATATGAGCTCCCGTAGGAGGATTAAATCTCCACGTGAATCCTTTCTTCAGAGCAAATTCAGACTGACTTTCCTTACCCATTAACCTCAATGCTTTCTGTAATTCCACACTCGCGCCGCGAAAATTCGTACCGTTATCGCTAAAAACTAAAGTCGGCCAACCCCTTTTAGCTGCCAGTCTTTCCAGAGCCATAATAGCTGAGACCGCGTTTAAAGTTTGTGCTGTCTCCAGCCAAATTGCCCTCGTTGTTAAACATGTAAATAATACCCCCCACCGCTTTTCTCTCCTGCGACCGATCTTGACCAACATCGGGCCGATAATCCACTCCGCAGTTTGAGAATGGCCTCAAACCATAACCGAGTCGAGCCGGAGGAAGATTCCCCATTTTCGGATAAATAGGAACTCCCCTCAATAAGCGACAAATACCACATTCGTGAATTACTTTACGCAAGCACCTTCTTACACCCAAGATCCAAAATTTCTGTCTTAACTCATTAATCACTGTTTCATGATTCTTATGAAAAAAAATCTCGTGATAACGCTTCACCAAAAGCTGAGTAACAGGGTGTTTTGAATCTAAGATGATCGGCTGAAAAATTTCGCGAGTGGTGGGATAATATTTGACTCGGCCCCCGACTCTAAGTAAGCCCTCATCGTCGATCAAAGGTGTCAGTGTAAGAATTCGACTATTTTTAGAAAAAGGACTAGATTTTCTAACCGAAACGAGTTCGCTGCAAAAATTCCTCAACTGAATTTCCCGAAACCATAAAATCTCCGCATACGCTTGCCTTTCTAAATTCGTCCTCGACTCCCAAATTCCCAAAAAACGATCGGTGGCCTCCAAAACCCGCGTAGTTGCTCCCAACAAACGATCCCAAGATAAAAATCTAGAAGAATCCGGAAGAAGAACAGACATCTCGTCGATACAAATCAAAGCATAAACCTGACAAATTTTTTCCCGACGTTCACTATTATCATCAATCTCACAAAATTGAACACCGTTTTGTGAAGGCCAAAATTCTTCCGACTGTCTAAGAAACGGCGGACCGAGAAACCATCTACTATCTGATTTCAAAGCATCTGGAGCTAATTTAGTTGCATCGTCGGCCGGATTATTACTCGTATCGACCCATTTCCACTCACTGATTTCAGACTTTTCCGCGATTTCCCCCAAACGGTGCATCACGAAAGCTTTATATTCGCACGGATCAGATTTTATCCATTGCAAAACCGTACGAGAATCTGACCAAAGTACTCGTCGATCCACGCGAAACTCATGTTCATTCCCTATCTTGTCTGCCAATCTAACTACCAGTAGAGCGGCTTGAAGCTCTAAACGCGGAATCGTTCTTAAAGGCTTTAGAGCAACCACGCGGCTTTTTGCTGCAATAATCGCGGTATGCACATTGCCGCTTACGAAAGAAAAACGCCAATATGCGACAGCTGAAAACGCTTTAACACTCGCATCCCCAAAAACATGCAATTCAATCGAAGTGATTTCTCCCCCTCTAATTTGATAACACCGCGGTATTTTACATGCTTCAACTTTTTCAAAATCTCTAAGCCACATTTTCCAGTTTTTAAATTCACTCTCGCGTAAACAATCGTCCCAACCAATTTTGCTCTCCCAAACTCTCTGCATCAAAATCCGAGCCCGAACAGTAAATGGGGAAAGCAAACCCAAAGGGTCAAAAAATGACATAATAACACTCAAAAATTCCCGCTTGGTTGGTTTTCGGGTGCAGTTACGAAGTTCCTCCGGGAATTTAGATTTGTTGAATTTAAAAACAAAAACGTCCGACTTTGTCAACCATTGCAAGCCTAACACGCGCTCTTCACGTTCTTCGACTCCGAATGAAACCGATTCCGAAGAAATCCCACTAGAATTGATCGATTTCAAAATTTCAGGTGCATTACTGGCCCACCCATGCATCTCCCAGTTTGCAGCAGCATTTATCTCAATCACTTGTTTAACTTGAGTTTCGGCCTCGATAAGAGAGTTATAGCTCCGAAGAAAGTCGTCCATGTAAAAATCATCCTCCACGCTCTGAGCAGCCTCAGGATATTTGAATTTAAAATCTTTCGCGTTTTTATTTTTCACATATAAAGCCGAAGTGGCTGATGATGACGCGCCGAAAAGAAGTGACAGCATGAGATTTTCCCGGGGTTCAATCGTTCTGTCCCTACCTCGCCATAAAAATCTTTGTGCATCCTGATCGGGTTTAATAATCCGGATTTTCAAAAACATATCCCTCATATCCCCCTTTACGGCAAAAAAACCTTGACGAAAGCGCATCGAGATTCCTAACAACGGTTTTAATAAATCTGGACCTATTAATAACAAGTCGTTAAAACTCTTAGTACCTGACTTCGCGGCAGCGTCAAAAACAAGACGAACCTTCCCAGGTTTATTCACATTTCGTACTCCAAAGTGAGGCAAATACCATACGCAGCCTTGAGGCGCCCTTTCGACTTCGATCGCATACCCTTTCTCGAAAAGTCGATCCATCTCTTTATAGTACAAATCCGCATATTCTTTATCGCGATCAAGCTTTCTTTCCAAAGAGAAAAGACGACTAAGAGCGGTACCCCGGCTATACGGAAGAAGCGGATCGTCGTCCTTCCATAATAAACCGATTTCCCAACCCTTTCCCACCTTTTTACTGGTTTGACTCAAAATTTCAAGCGCCCTCTGATCTGTTTTCCTAATACGCGGTTTCAAACTAACACCCATAGAGTCCAAATCAAAACTTTTCAAAACAAGTGCATGTAAATCATCCCCCTTGAAATTCACATTCCTCAAAAAATTAGCCCCCTGAAAAGAACGAAAGACACCCCTCTCCGAACATTTCCCATGAATTGACCATTCCAATAAACAACGCGACAAGCACAAATTAAAATTTCTCAAAAATTTAGTTTCTAAATTCACAATCAAATCAATATGATCCTGACCCAACAAAATTTCGGGCTTAGCTGAAAATGATGACACCCTTATTCCAGTTTCCTGCTCGCAAAATTCCGACACCACCTCCGGCAGATCACACTCAGGTAAAGCCAAATCATCAACAATAAGAACGTTCTTAAGCCCAAAAGAATGAGTGGCACTTGACACATTAAAAGAAACCTTCCGAGATGAAGTTAAAACAGGGGCTCCCACCCTTTAACGACACATTCACACGCTCAGTCTTTAAATTCATATTCTCCACAACGTTTTGATTAATAATAGATATAGTCGAACCTTCGTCTAACAAAACATAAACAACCTGAGAATGGTTTGCACCAATTATGCTTACTGGAATAATTTTCAATAGAACGCTTTCATATAGTCACTCGGGATGTGACGAAACAGATTGACCAACATTCCGGCCAGCCATTTGCTGTCCTGAGTTCACGCGAGATTTAGGAGTAAATTGCAATACCCTATGATGTACACGATCACATTTATGACAAGTTCCCTCGACCTTACAATCATTCTGACTGTGCCCCGGATTTAAACATGTAAAACAAAGATCCGAACGACGCGCGAAGCTCCATTTTTCTTTTAAAGATTTTCGCAAAAAATCACAACAATCCGAAATGAAGTGTCTTTGCCCACAAAAAGTACATCTCAAACTCTGCGAAGACTCTTCCCGTCGAGAAACTTGAACATTAGTCACTGCGAAGGCGTGACCTTTATCTCTGCCCGAAGAATGAAAATGATTTGAACGTGAAGAACGAGATTGATCAGCGCGCGTAGAATGAGATTGATCGACCCGCGAAGAACGAGAACCATCCGAACGAAAAGAACGCGAATTATCTGAGCGCGATGGTCGAGAATTTGAAGTTCCTGGTAATCCAATCATTCCCGCCCCAGCTGCTATTTCTGCCTCCCTAGTCATAAAATCTGAAATAACCTCAAGCCGCGTTTTCTCTTGACCTTTTCCCGCTACAGCCACGTATATCGCATAGTCACGAAACATGGATTCTGGTATTTTCTTCAAAATCTCGCTCAAAAACTCAGGACTGTTCAGATAACCAACATCATCCAAAAACCTCATTGTACGAACCACACCCCTTAATTTTAAAGCAAACTCCATCAAATTTACATTACCAGAATCTATGTTTGGTAACCTTTTAATGCTTTTTACTACCTCGCTCAAAATCACTGTCGTGTTCCCATATCGCAATTCTAAAATTTTCATAATTTCAGCCGCGCTACTACCGGACGCAAAATACGTACTTGATATTTTTCTCGCATTATCCTTCAAGCATTCTCGCAAACGAATCACATTTTCTTGATCGGTAAAATTACCCAACTCAGTTGACGAATCGTACATTTGTTTAAATTGCAACCACTCAATCGGTTCCCCATAAAAAAAAGGCAACTTCTTAAGCGTCAATCGATTAGCAGAACCTGGATTCACACTTGCTTCGCTCGATTTTCTCACCGCGGCCAACGTATTCTCAATCGCGGTTGTCAGTCGTTCTGCCATATTATCATTACTTGCATTCACATTACTCGTATTTACATTACTCGCATTTACATTATTCGAATTTACATTTCTATGAGCAAAATTCTCGCAATGAGACGCTATTGGCTGTAGCGACCGCTCGCAAAATTTTCGCAATTTTCGATGACCGTAGAGTACGCTTGCGAAGTTGTTCGTTGTTGACGTGCCAAGCTGTCGAACTGCACAGGCGTTGGAAGTTGCTCGTTGATCAATTGAGTCTCTCGTGGATCCCGGGGTTGAAAAGAGACTGCTGGAGTGTTGATCTGCGTCGGTGCTCGATAGGAACCATCAATGAAGTAACGAGTTGTTGCGGTGTCAAGTGGTCCCTCAAGACCTGACGAACGCATCTCCATTCGGCGATGTACAGCTGCATCTTGATTACGTTCAGTGGGCGGCTCGAACTGCGGCAGTACCTCATGACGACGACCAGCGGACAGCTCAAACTGCAGCAATGCTTCTCGTTGATGACCAGTGGGTTGCTCACAATGTGGTATTACTTCTCGGTATTGACCAGGGTATAACTCAACCAATGATGGCGAAACAAGGTAACGATCGGTATCCCGAAGACGACCAGTTTGTAACTCAGTCGGTGGTGATGTGTTCTGATGTTGTTGACTAGCAGCATGATCAAAATTCGATAATGTTCCCCGACGATGTTCAGTGAACTGTTCAATTGGCGACATCGTAGCTCGATTCTGTACTGAAAAAACTGAACTTTGCGCAATTTGTTGATTTGTCAAACCTGAGGGTAGAATTTCAATCAAATTTTCCATTTCTCGCTGTTGACGGGCGACCGTTGATAACCTTGATTGTTCTGGAAATCCGCGAGGAGAGCTCTGTTGAACCCGATGTCGTGATGACAAATCCAGCGGAACGACTTCGACCAGCTCAGAAGAAGCCCTCTGATGACTCACATTCAAATTCGAACCAGGCCTGCGGGCGTTGACTGTTCCGAGATGCTCGTAGAGGTTTGACGCAGCTACTCTCAATGTTTCCTGCGTCAGTTTAGACGAGGAACCGAAGGTGCCAGGGTTGACCGTTGTCGTGACTCAACGCACAGAGGAACCAAGGCCACCGAAGCTGATGGCGGGCGTGATCCACCTCGAAGAGGGCTCAAGGGTGCCGATGTTGACGATGTCGGGCGCGAATATCGGACAGGGCCCAAGGGGGTTAGGATTGACCGTTGGCGCGACTCAATGCAAAGAGGAACCAAGGGCGCCAGGGTTGATGGCGGGCGTGAATCTCGAACAGGACCCAAGGGTGCCAGGGTTGCATGGGTGTCGTTGACTTCGTTGACTCGTTGTTGATCGTCGAGGTTGCTCAATAATGAAGCAGTTCCCACCTCCATCAGACTTCGCGACGACGCTTCACCCGGTTGTTGATGTATTTCGGCGGTTACTCGGAAAACCTGCGCCTCAGCTTGTCCGAAGTGAATTGAAGCATTATCTGTAAATAAAGGCGTAAAAACCTTCCTTTCTTGAGCATTCAGTTCATGTTTCGGAGGTCCAGGATGAGTTAAATGTTTATTTCGTGCTGCTCGCGCCTGGCTCCGGGTCTGAATTATCGGTACGAATCTGCCCGTGCCGCATCGAATTTTAGAAATCGTCGGCGATAATGGAGGCCCTCTTCTTTTACTCATGACCGTCTCCCTTGTGCTGATTGTATTTCCAAATGTCCTGTCACCGGTCGCCAATTTGTTACGCAAAAGGGAGACTTCGATTCTGATTTTAATGGTTATATTTCAAACTTCAACTTTTAAATTAAGAAAATAATGACTCCGACAAATTATTTAATTTGTAAACAATTAATATTTATTGTTGAAGATAAATACAAGTTCAAGAGCGCGTTTTCTGGCCCTTTTTTTTAAATTTATTTGTAAACAATAAAAATCGACTGAACCTTCAAAAAGGTAAAGAAGTCTAAAAGAATCGAGAAACGTAACCTAGGAAACCGTGTCGTTCTCTTCCTGATGGCCACAACGTCCACGGCTAGCGCGCAACTTCGCACTCCCGTCCCGAGATTTCCCTCTTCAATCGATTAGCCACCGCAGAATCGATAGGAAACACTGTGGCCCCGAGCATTTCTCGTGCTCACGGCCCAATCTTGAAACAACTATTTATTTTGGATTGAAGAAGAGAACGACACATCATAGTCAAAAATAAGAAAAAATCTTCAATTAAATAGAAACGCGAAGCCAGAAAATACGTTTTATAATAATTTTAACAATAATACTTAATAACTAAAAATCAATCTAAATCGATCCGCAACACTCCGTCTGCCAGCTCCCTAAATTCAATTTGTGTCATAAATTTTATGATTACATACATTTGTTTTGTAACAATCTTGGGTTCGATTGCCGGATTGTTTAACCCGGTAGTTACAAATAAGTTATCGGATTTGATTGTCAAATATATTATAAGTGAACAACATGGCTTTGTTAAAGGCAAATCTACTCCGACTAATTTATTATTTCCGAATGATATAAATGAAACTTCTGCTTGTTCAGCGCAGTCAGCCTCTATTTATTTATATTTTCAAAGGGCTTTTGACAGAGTAGACTTTAAACTATTGATTTCCAAACTAAAAAGTGTAGGTATTGTTGGTAGATTACTAGATTTGTTTCATTCTTATTTACATGATACACATCAAATTATAAAAAATCCACTTATCTAATCCTTATCTAGTGATTTCGGGGGTGCCACAAGGTTCTCACCTGGAACCAATTTTATTTTTAAAATATTTGTGAATGGTATCAATGCAGTATTAACTTATGCTGAAATATTGATGGTTGCAGATGATGTTAAAGTTTATTTGAAAATTAATTCTGTTACCGAGTGTTTTAAACTTCAGATTGATTTAGATAAAATACGCGATTGATCTGTGATGAATAAGCTAAACTTAAATCTGAATATTAATTGATCTAAATATTAATTAATTAATTAACGAAAATTAATTATACAGTTTTTAATTCACATTTCAAATTCCGATGGTCTGAAACACCATTTTAAACTGAACTGAAGTAATATACCGCATGGAATAGCACATACAGCCATCCCTCAGTATACGTGGAAAAATTGGTTCTGAGAAGTTGCCGCGTATACCCAATCCGTGTCGGCATCCGTTCACACGTACATCTAAATCAACTTGTCTCGGTTCGACGAATTATCGTACTTTACGTGTGGTGAAAAAGGGTAACCTTCGAAGAGAGTGTTGGATGTGACTGAAAGTGTAGGAACGATCACCCAGGAAACAATTTTTTGTCAAAACGAGTCAACCGGCTTTTGGTAGCCGAGGACAACGAGAAACTAGACCAGCGACCGGCAGACACGCGAAGATCTGGAAATCGATTTGTAGCAGATCTTGAGGAAGCTTACTCGTTTACGGAAATTGAAGCAATTATTGTCATTCGAGTCGCGCGTTGTTGTACAGTCGTAGTGGAAGAGTGTGGTGTTTATTCGTGAAGTTGTGATTTCACGTCCACGCCGGGACCGCTTTACGAAGGCTACACGGCGACTCGAGTATAGTAGCTATTGCGGCTGGTAGGCATCGTAGCCTGGCATTTTGTTTAGCCTGACAGCTTGGTATGAGGTGCACCTTAACGATTCCGTAAGTTAATTGTATATGTGCAAGTGAGTATGGATGCGTGTGAGTTTTAGTACACTTTTATTGTCATAATCTTTGTTTTTCTCGCGCGTGCAAGCTGCTGGTAGCAGATGAATGCTTGTGTGCGCGCGCAACTTGAACGGGAGAAAATCAATACTTTGTTGTGTTATTGATTTTGGATCCGCGACGTTCGAGAGTATGTTTAATCTTTACCATCGTGTTACTTATTGATTTTGTATTAGATTCTTTTTAGGAATTGTTTCTTTTATTAACTTATTAAAACAAAACCTAGGAAATTCGTATTCAGTAACTGGTGTTCCTACGCTCGATTCTCTAGCTCGCGCCAACTACCGAAATTATTGAACAGTTGCGCCCTCCAAGGTGAGATAAATCATGTAGGGATTTGCTACTGTGGACGCACTTTTTTCCCTATTTCAGGAAGATTGTCAGCGTGAAGCTGACTGCAGTAACAGGTTATAGAAACCGAATGGCTAAGCAACGGACCGTCGTGTCCGCATTTGCTAGTTCGAGCACTATAACAAAGCATTCATTACCTAACCGTCATCGTTGCATTATGTAAACATGAAGATAATCTAAAAATTAACCAAGGACTCGCTCTCAGTGTAATTCCGACCGAAGTACAGCCAAATAAATTAAATCCTAATTATGAAGTTAACCCATCGAATTCGAAAAAATACATTCTTGAATCAAGCACAGCGCGCAGAGCATTTAAAAAAGAAGTGTCTAGGTACCATCACCGTGAACCAAACACGGTGCACGGTAAACGGCTCATAAGAGTTATTTTAGAGTTTGCGTCAAATTAAGTGGGTTATTTTACCCAAACATGACTATCTTTGAATCGCACGTAGAGACTAATAAAGAAACAAAAGGGTTGTTTAAATAAAAATATTAATTTAACAACTAAAATTTACTACAGTTAAATTAAATGATAACAGTTCGGGAATCAGAGTACACTTGCTTCTGTCAACCAACAACAACAAACGCAATAAGTTTTCAAACTTAAAATTAATGAGAGAAAAAAAAACAGGTTATGTCGTGTGTAGCAACCACTCCGCGCTTAACAATTTCAATTCGATGAACTTATCGCTACTCGCACGAAGTAGAATTCGCTGCTGGTTACGGAACAACAATTCTGAATTGACGCCGCCGAGATTTCGAGATAAACGCACTACAAACTATTTTGAAATACGAGACGCTGCTGCTTAACCAGCAGCAGGCAGAAGTTTTCTTAACAGCTTCTCCCATGCTTCTTTTTAGAAAAAGCTGCTCGATCAGTAACCTAGCCAGTTACTTCGCGTAATGCATTTGTAACAAGATTTTGATTAATAACTCAAACCTTGGTCATACAATTTTGCAATCCTTTTTAACTTACGCTAATGAAACAATCAATGCTATTGCTATAATCAAGAGCTTGACTAAAGCAACAAAATCTCCTTTTTGCTGCATCAAACTCACCTAATTAATGCTTTTAAAAAATCCAAATAACCCATAAATAAATATATATTGTAGGGATTTGCCATGGATGTCGTTCCGACTATTTTACACGACTTTAACAAAACCAGTAACTGTTAAAAACTTTTTATCATCAAAATCGGGTCTCCCACAAAGGTGAATAGAAAGGGACGAAGAGGCTATCAACATAAAATTATGAAGCTTAGATCTGTTCAGGATAATGAAAATTTGGATTTCGTTTACCTCATTAAAAAAGATGATTTTTAAAATTTATTCTTACTTTTTGCAAAGAAAGTTACGCGTATAATACTTTGGCAATAAAATTTGAATTTACTGTACAAATGATAATTTATAAGCTTAATTTCTTACAAAATCGTTTTTAAAACCAACTTTTGTTTTGAACCAACTCTTTTTTTAAATTTACACACTTTAAATTTTACACAAGAACAAAATTTTTTTTTTCTTACGTTAATTTTATACTTAATAAGACCACGCCTGAACGCCTCTTGATTACTTAAAGCCAATTAATTAACTCAGTTGCCGCTCGTTATGCGGTAATTGATTGACCAGAATGGCTCGACTACATAAAATTAATGAAAAATACAACTTGTCCAATTTTTTTTTTTTTTTAAGGATTCTAGTCGATAATATAAAAAGAATAATGTTTTCTCAAAATTTTAAGAGTAGAAAAAAGTGGCAAGAGCTTCCTTAATTTTAAAACATTTTTTTAATTCTATTTTACTCAAAAAAATTTTTAAATAGTTGATACTACCTGAAAAAAGTATTTAATCTGAGACTTTACTTTTTTTATTGATATTAAAGTAAAAGTTTGTCCCAAACCTGGTATGGAGCTAAGATTGAAATAGAAGTCTCTATTTCAATCTTTGCCATATCTATTCAATAGAAGTCTCTATTTCAATCGATAGCTCCATTTCAGGTTTGGGAAAAATTATTATATTTTTCAAAAATATAAAAATAAATTTTATCAATGTAAAAAAAAAAAAAAAAAAAAATTCGGTTTGCAGTACTTCCAGAATTGTAAAAAAATCTACTTTTCGAATTGAAAATTTTCTATTTTTCAACCATCCAATAATATTGCAACTAATTTCTTTAATGAAAAAAAAGTATTAACTACAAAATGAGGCGTACGCTGCAAAAACGACTTACTCTGGTTAGCTCATTATTCCGTAAATTGCTTTTACAGAATTCGCAGACCCTTATTAGTTAGGGTGAAATTTAAAAATTTTTTAATTAATGAAGTTTTTTACTCATAATAAACACTAAAAGACTACTATACGCTTGCGATCTAGCAGTCAGCTTGCTATAGGCGAGTTTTCTCTCTTCTCTTCCACTCACCAGTGTTAGAGTCATAGAGTGACATTCGATGATTGTACTTAACAGACTATTTTTGGATTGAAATGGATGTATCAACTACAGAGAGTACGTCTTGTTCTAATTACAGTGCTAAGGGAATGGAAAAATGTGTTATATACCATGAACGAGCTAGTAATGAACTGCTAGTAATCCAAAATCAAAAAATAGATCTTCTGCCTGGTGCTACTATATCAGACAAAATGGTACTAAAGAAAGAGTATGTAACTGTTACGAAGTGAACAATAATTTCACTCCATATGCATCATCGCAAACTCATGATCATGAGTTTGTAGACTGCATGGCTCCACCTCTTGGATCACGCAGAACTACAGGGTACTGGTGCTCGCGCGCCGCCGTCTGCGCAGCTTGGGGCGCTCGTTTTTGGAGCTGCTGCTGTCGCTGACTCTGCCGGCCTCACGTGGGCCTTCTGCTTCTTCTTCATTTCTCGTTTTGGCGCTCTCGTATTACACAGCAGAGAAATTTAATGTCTAACTTTGAGTTAGTTTTTTCTTTTGGCTTTCCGTTCATCTCGTTATTGTTTAAGTTTATCTTGTAAAATTTTGAGTTTAAAGTTCATTGGAGTGCTCCTAGTGATGTGATTGCGGTCCAGCTCATCAGCGTGAATGCAATCAATGGTATTGCAGTCAGTCCTTCAACTTCGTAGCCAGCGTGCATTAACCGGCAACGTTCTCTCAGGTGGATCAAAGAGCTCACAGGACAATCTCATAGGACATCTCCAGGTATTCTTCTGGCTCAATTAACAATAATTTACTTGAGCCGCTCATTTTAGTTCGTGCACAGTAATTAAGGGGGGAGGGGGGGTCTGGACAGTTTCAAAAAATCGATTTTTTTTTTGTTTTTTCTGATAGTACAACATCTCAAGAATGTTGTTTTAAAATTTTGAGTCATTTTGAGTTGATCTTATCAAGTTACAGCCTTTCTCATGCGACGTCTTTTAGCCTGCTCCGAGCGGCTGCACGAAACTTTAAACGCGTTTTTCTCAAAACTAGTATTTTCAAAGTCGGTGAGGAAAATATCTTCGCAACCTCTGCACCGATCGTTCTAAAATTTTAACCACGTCCTTATTACATACTTTTCCAGGTATTAACATGAGAAGTTTTAATTTTTACGGTCGCGACACTGACAAAATGACGGATTTTTTTGTCGAAAAAACGACTTTTTGTTTCAAATCACTGCAAAATCGTCAAAAGTTGAAAAAAAAAAAAATCCTCGTGTTATTACCAAGATAAACTTGTCTTCTAACAGAATCTTCCTTCAAAATTGATTTTAGATGATCTGGAACAAAATGGCATTCCTCACCGCAAAAAAACGTAAGACGGAGGCGTCACAAAAAAATGGCTGGCATCGGCTTGTTTCTACGTATTTTTACATGAAAAAATTTAAGAAGATACTTGAAATGTTCCTTAATTATGTAGGCAATAATTGACTTTAATAAATTTTGCCGTTTTTAAAATAAAAATTCACAAAAATTTGCTTTTTTTTGTCCCTCAAGGGTAGACCCCCCCCCCCCTTCCTTAAATTTACTGTTCATTCTTCTCCTTTTTTTGACTGTGCCAACTTGCACGCGGCCATTTTCCTTTTCTTTTTCTCAAGACCATTCTCTGCTGCTACTTGAATTTCTCTCGGCCATCGCTTTGTCTCTCTCTTTTTTCAAGGCCATACTCAGAGGTTTGTTTACATCATTACTATTCTACTTAACTCTTGTTTACTTTTTGAATTAACAGAATCAAGTCTTACTCAAAGTGATATTTCTCAAATTTGTTGATTTCTTTTACATGAAAATTAATCTAAAAACTCATTTGTGACATAAAACATCACTTTAATTTTTCCTTGGATTAATTTTAATTTAAACTGTATGAAACTCACCAAGTGTAATTTTATGATTATTTCAATTTTTTTTGTAAAATTAAGTGCTGTGTTAAAATAAAATAAATTGTCACTGTAATTATTAAATTATGTCTTTTTCCAATTTTTTAATAACACCCTTCCCCCTACCAGATTTATCCGGAAAATAAAAAATAACTTTAATAGACCGGTCAGTCCGGAACAGTAACAGTTTTTTACAAAAGTCATATCAAGTAGGTGATACAAGAATGCAAACTGTGCTAATGTTTAATAGACCTAATAAAATTCCAAGTGAAATTTAGCAAATGATTAAAACTCATTGGCTTACTTTCCCTCATAAAAAGTTTTATTATCGTAGAAACAAAAGTGAAAGGATATATTTTGATAATTCTGACTATTATTATGAGTTATGCTCTAAACTCAAACTCGGTGCGTGCTACTGCAGGGATGCTGGGCAAGCAAGTGACGCGCTTGTCATTCAAACAGCAGCAGCAGCACCCGCTGCTAGTTCTTACCGATAATGCAGCGAGTAGTCGGCAAAGCTTATTTTCTAACACTCCCTCCCTTTGTCGATTAGGACCTTACAAATTTTAATTTTAATATTATTCAATGATTTACATAATACATTGCACTCAAAGTAATTTCATTCTGGTAAAGAACTGTAGCGTAGAGTTACTCATTTCCTGTAAACAGATAAAAAATAAAAGTTTGATTAATTATGTTTGAAATAAGTTGTAATAATTATTATTCACTCTATTTTCATCTTTCCATACTCTCCAGTGTTTTAATTTATATTAAAGTTTCATTCTCTCGCTATTGAAAATTTTACTTTTCATTCTCTAAGCCCTTATGGCTTATTTTGTTTCTCAAATTGCCGAAGGTCGGATTACCCAAAAGCTTTGTCATTATATCAGCAAGATTTTCCTCTGAGGTTATCTTCTGAACTTTTATCTTTCCTTCACCTACTCATTGTTTTATATAGTCTCCATGCGTTTCTGACATTGGTTTTCTAAAACCAGTTTCTTCTCTATCTTTCAAAATTTTCAGTATCTCTTCGAGGCTATCATCAAACGCTTTTAATTTGTGGCTGCCGAACATCTCAGTGTTATCTTTGGCCGCCTTATTGTCACACCACATAGTAACTGGGAGGTAAGTTTTCCCCGTGATGTACCTCAGTGATTTGTCTAGTGATATCACCTCATCACAAGCATCACTCATTGCTATATACTCTGCACAGCAGGTGGATTTACATACAGTTTTCTGTTTGTGGCTCCTTCATGAAATGGTATTACCAAAAACTTGTACTATATACCCCTCTGTTGATAACGAGCCTGGAAGATCTTTATAACTCGAATCAGTGAAAGCTTCTAATTTCTCTGTGTTTGATGTAAATTTTAATCCGTATCCAGTTGTACCTCTCAAATATCTGAATACTCTCAGTACCTCATTCCAATCTTTCTCTGTTGGACTCAATTGGTTTCTCGCTAAGAATTTAACAGCAAATGCAATGTCAGGGCGAGTCGCATTTGCTAAATACATCAAGCTGCCAATTGCTTCTCTATATGGCATTCTTTCTAATTTTTTATTTTGTTGTTGCTCTGTGCTCTCTAAGTTCTCTACTTTACTTTTTCTCTTTCGGTTACTCACTTGGCGTGTCTCCATTGGAGTCGCTTGTGGATAAGACTCTTTCATATTAAATTTCTCAAGCATATTCTCAGTATAACCAGCTTGGTGAATGATAATTTTCTTTTACTTCTATCTCTTTGTACTGTCATCCCTAGGAAACTTTTAGGTTCACCTAAGTCTTTCATTTGAAATACATCACTCAAGTAGCTTTTTATTTGATTTAATTTTTCAAGGCTATTACTCGCTATTAGCATGTCGTCTACATAAAGAACAATAAATGCCATTTGGTCGTTATGTCTCCATGTAAACAAACATGGATCGTGGAGATCATTTTGTAGACCTTTTTTCAGAGCTTTTTCGGAAAATTTCTCATTCCATCTAGATGGACTCACTTTTAAGCGATATATTGATTTCTCAAGTTTGCATACAGTTGTTAATCTCATTCCCTCAGGTACGTCTATGGACTATAGTCCATCCGGAGTTTCCATATACACTTCCTCTTTGAGTGTTCCATTTAAAAATGCCGTTTTAATGTCCATTTGACAAACGTGCAGATCATATTTATTAATTACTGAAATAGATGCTCTGATCAAAGATAGTCTTGAAACAGGTGCATAAGTCTCTTTCAAGTCATACTCATTTCTATCTTTGAAACCTCTAATTACAAGACTCGCTTTATACTTTATTGAGCCATCTAAATCGATTTTTCTCAAATCTGATCCTGGAAACAGCCCGTTTCCATGCCTCAAAACACGGTCGGAAACGGGCCTTTTCCACCATAGTTTTTGTTTCCGTCACAGTTTTTGTTTCCATAGAAAAAGTATACACGATTAGCTTTTCAAATCAAAACCTCAAAAATATATGAATTAAAAAATGAACAATTTTCGTAAAATAATGTTTCTTAATGCTTCCGATAAAAATATATATTAAATTACCAAATAATAATGAAAATAAACAATTTTTTGTCACATTAAACAAGAGTTTTTGAATAAAAAATTACTTTTTTTAATTTGTAGGCTAGATTTTATAAAAATAAATAGCAATATTGTTGTTGACAAAATATTTATTGAAACTCACTCAATGTTAAAAATTGACCAAAATAATTATTCATAAGTGCAGTTCATTTACTTTCTAACAAACAATCGAATTTCTTAGGTTGAAAAGCACATAAAATCCTGCCTGCAACAGTTTGCCTTGGGTTAGAGATACATGAAAATCTAAAAATTTACCTGCAGCAACGCAAGTGTTCTGTGTGTGATTATTAAAAAAACTAGCACAGTGAGCGATACGCGAGTGGAATAATAGTATATTATGCAACGGGTTGCAGTATCGTCGCCAGGGCGGTTTTAAAGGTACCGAGTGCGAAGCGAAGCGTAGCACGAGTAACTTTAAGAAGCCCTGGTGACGTGCTGCACCCGTTGCATATACTATTTTATACCACTCGTGCGTAGGGCAAGTTTTTAAATTTCGAAGCGTGTGTAAAATCGAGTACCTATGCACTAGTGGTATAAATACTTAAACTTTATTAATAATTATACATTAAAAAAGCGCGTGCGGGGAAATAATTTAACCATTACGCGCATAAAATAAAAACACACTGCGTACTATGCTAGCGCAATAAAAGTGATAAAAACAACCAAAATTTTAATAATTATTATTTGTTAAAAACACGGAGGATTCAGGTTCAATCAAGTAAACAACACACCGAGCAAAGCAGACCGAAACATTCGAACTTATAACCAACAAAATTAAAAGCAAAAAGCACAGCACTGACTGTAAAAATATTTTAAACATGTAATAATGATTATCCATTTAATTTGAGAAAGCACAGTCCTGCTCGAGTTGGATTTTTTTGGCACTCGACTTCGTCTCGTGCTGAAACATCCAACTCTCGTGGAAACGACGCGTTTCCCTTACTTGTACAGGAATATACTATTCTATGTGTTTTAATTTTTCCTATAATTTTCTAATCGCACCCTCCCCATGCCCCCATTTTTGATATATGTTATCAACCATATAACTATAGAAATGTAAAAAGTAACTAGGAATAAACAGGGTTAATCGACAGTACTTAAAAAAAGGAATTAAAAGGTGAACTAACGACAGAGGTCAATAGCATATACAAAATATTATAATAGAAACTAGAGTAGGTGCATGAGTAGGAGGCTAGTTACCGAAAAAGATTTTTACAATGGTAAGAACTAAGACATAAACAATGATAGGCACGATTATTGTTACCGGGACGGGTTCAAAGTTACAAGGTTATTACAGTGTTAGAAACAAATATAACCCTAAGAGTAGTCAGGAGACACCATAAAAGGGTACCCACACGAGTATGTTTAAAGGTATAAATAATTTGATGAACAAGAGAAAGTATTCAAAAATGCACAATAGTGAGCAGAAGGGTAGTCACAATTGTAGGTAGAGGGTTGCGTATCTATTATGTAAGAACAAAGGGTAGTAATGATGTTAGTTCCAAGGCTTTAAACAGGTCTCGCAAGATAAAAAAGAAAAAACTCAACTAATGGTAGAAACGAAAGTAGGCACAAGAATAAGAACAACATACTTTCAAAGTTACAAATTGAAGTATAAGAATAATAACAAAGTAAAAGAGGCTGCACATGGCTGGGAACTGGTGTCGTAAGGTAAACTTCGATATTCATCAGGTTAGGTTAATTGGGAGAAACCTAGGTAGAAAAAATGTTGATAACAAATGTAAACGGATGTAGGAAATATTTGTCAAAAAAGTTAAAGAACAATGCAGGCAAAAGTGTATGAAGAAGACTAGTTTCACGATTGTAATTACAAAAAAATTTAAGAAGAACAATTGAAACGATAGTATTCACAAAGATGAGAAGAAAGATTCAGAGTTAGAAACCAAAGCATGAAAAAAAGAAAAAAACAACAGTAAACACCAAAATTAAAGCAAGTACATTCATGTGAAGGAGACTAGGTAAAAAATTGTTGTTTACAATTGTCACAATCACCTGTAACAGCTAGCGCGTTGATTAAATTCGAATTCGGCGCTAACTGTTATGGAACGCAGATGCGGATCGGTAAGTCAGATGATGACGAGATCTACCGATCAGCATTACTCTAATTTCAGCGCTTGGCGCGATCACACGTGTGTCAGAGAGCGAATATACTTATTTACTTTTTTTGTGTTGTTAGATAACTTTATTGAGGTTGTGTTAGATAAAGTTATCAGTGAAGTTGTGTAGATTTTCCTGTGATCCAGTTGTCATTGGATCGGAGCGGGGAAGACGAACATCTCACGGAAAGTCAGCGTGCGGCCTTGGAAGGCATTGTCGTCTTGTGTGAAGCCATTCGGGCTAATAGTAATTATCATTATTATTGTTTAATCAAGCGAAGGTGCACCTGCTAGAAAAGTAAGTCCGCGTAGCGATTAATCATTGAGTATTATTTCGTGTGATAGTTAGAGTCGGAGTGTGTGTGTGAAGTACAGTAAGTACTTAGATTTTGTATCGGAGTTAGTCCACGCCTTTGTTCTTTTGGCGCGCTGCAGCAAGCAGACGAGCGCGAGAGTGTGTGTGTGCGTCGGTGTGTTGATAGCGACCACAACACAGACGACGTACTTTATTTTTGTAGAATCAATTTTCGTCGACTTAAGATTTCGAGTCATTCGGGTTAGATTGTTTGTAAACAATCAGATAGAATTAATTTGGAATATTATGTAAATTTTTGATTCATTTATTTTTATTGTTAATTAAAATTATTGAAATTTACATTTTATCATTAATTTAATTAACCCGTGTTCCTGCGATCGGTCTACGTAAACTCACGCCACTACCGACGAAGGAGAGCAGCCGCGCCGCGTAATGAAAACATTAGTTCGCGTACGCGTCTTCCCCCCTCTTTTCAGGTATTGAAGAAAAATCGACGGATTGTCGTGTGCACAGAAAGTGCATTTTATCATCAGGCCGGAGGAGTGCAGAGAACGAACGTCGTGGGTTCTCGTGCAAATCACGATCTTCATAAGAATTAAATTCCTTCATTAGAGCCCTGTGACAATTGGCGCCCAACAACGTGTAGGTAGTTAGGTAACCAAAACAAAGGTTATTGGTTAGTGTGAGTGATCGCAGGTGTGCGCTGACCGGCGGGGGTTCAAGGTCGGTCAGCAGAGTTAATCTTAGGATAAAGACAAAGGCAGAGTAGCAAGTCGAGGAATTTTTTTTTTCCTGTTAATTGCTCGGTGGAGTGCGAGTGCTTGCTGGATTTTAGTTAAAGTCGTTAATTTATTTTTTTTTTCTTTTCTCGGGTTTGAGAGGTTTGCAACTCGAAGTTGAATTCACATCGGAGTTGTTTTGATTAAACCGTGTTGTCATACGGTAAGGTGTTTGTTTAGGCATAGCCTAGTAATTTAACTCTGACGTGGATATTTCGAGCTGCGTTTTTCGATTTTGACTTGTTTTTTTTTTTTTTTTTTGGTTTTTTTGTTAGAGCAAGTACTCCACCAAGCAGAACCTATACGTGACAGTAGCGAGAGTAAAGCGCTGAATAATATTAATTTATTGTATGATTATTGTAAAATATTATTTTACTCGCAGGCTGTTATCGACTAACGATCGGTAACAACTGTAACTTATATTTCTGAGTGGAAAAATCGGGTTTTGACACGGGTTAAAACGATTGATTTTTTTAGTTATTTTGATTCTGTCGTGGCTTCAACGGGTGATTCGTTTTTAGCCAATCGGGAGTTTTTGTTGAAACCAAGCGTGGTTGGTGGACTTTTTGGTCATTTCGGATTATTGCTGTTGAGATCAGTGAATCGATTTTGTTTTTTTTTTGTTTTCTTACATATCTCAGAAATATAATTGAAATTTTGTTATCTATTTCAGGATTGCGAGATATATGTTTTGTGTAAAATATTAATAAATTAGAGTGTGTTGAAACTGTCACGTGGGTTAGGGTACTGTTTTCTTTGTAAGCTAGGTGACATCGGACGCAATTATGATGCAGGAACTTACAAAGGAAGACTTGGTCTTTTCGTGGATCATGGCCGAAGGGGCAGATGTCGTGTCAGAGGCTTTGAATGAGCTTGAGCTCAAGCCTGAAGGTACGCTGATCGATAAAAGTGGTAGGCTGCTGAAATGGCTGTTAGGCAATTATTCAGCGGAAGACTTTCTTGCAACCGAGTCTGAAGAGGCAGACGATGTTAAAATTAAGCGCGAAAGTCTAAGAGCCACCTTCATAGCGACAACAACGTGGGAGAAGTCTGGATCGACAATAATCGATCCAAACTACACCACAAGCGGCACACTTCCCTTTGCTGTCCTCATGGACGAAGAAATAGTCCGAGAGGCAGCTTCAAGACTCCAGGAGGAATACTCGGGCATTCGGGAGCATGATCGAAACCCGGAACGGGGGAATTTGTCTGAGCATGGACAACCGGACCGGGAGGACGACATTAACGCCGAGGTGCTCAAAGCCATAACAGCGGTGGCAGAAGAGCTTAAGGCGTTGAAAAGGTCAAATGAGGATACCGAGGCAAGATTGGCAGCAATGCAGGCTGATAGGTACCGCCAGCCAGATCGGAACCGAGGACCGGGGGGCCCGGTTTCCTCGACAATCAGACCGGAAATGCAAAACTCGCTAAATGACTTTAGTATGTCGACTGACGGTCAATTACCGCACGCTAGAGTCAACTTCGGTGAGACATCAGTGCGAGACGCGAGAGATAGTTCCAGTCCTATAGTCGCGAGACTGGACAAGGTACAAAAACTGGAACAACAAATTAAGGCCTTGCAAGCCGAGCTTGAACAGTTGAGAAGCCATGGGCAGACGGCTGATTTAGCCACTCAGGAGTCAATCCAGGCTCAAGGCAACCCGATGAAGCCAGTCGACGTCGGCATTATTGTTCGAAGATGGAATATTAGATTCAGCGGCGATAGCGAATCTAGTATTGAACAATTTTTATTGCAAATAGAAGAATACAATAGACTCGCTGGTTTGACCGGTTTTCAATTACTGGATGCATTACCAATGATGCTAACCGGTGTAGCAGCAACGTGGTTCCGTAACGTGCGAGACACGATCAACTCATGGGAGAACTTTTGTCAAGAAGCTCGTGAGTGGTACGGAGTTGGAGCCTACCAGCAGACCGCAAGGATGGAAGCAACAACCCGGACTCAAGGAGAAAACGAGCCGGTGCGAACCTACTTGACATGCTTGCAGTCTTATTTGCTAAAAATTAGACCGATACCGACCGAGAGAGAACAAATTGACTTTATGTTGACGAACATGTTGCCTCGATTGCGTAGACAGATCAGGCGTGAAGAGGTTAAGTCAATTAAAGGCTTATTAAGCCAAGCGGTCGAGGTCGAGAGAATTACCAATATGGAATTGGTGTATAAGCCACCTCCATCACCGTCTACGTCAGTATGGCCTAATCTGGCTTATAGAGATGATCGAGCTAATAGAATACCGAAAGTTAACATAGCCGCAACGGCTGTGGAAGGCAGGTCTGCCGAGACTTCGGTTATTAGCCGTCTCGAAACTGTGCTTAACAAACTCGAGACTAATTGTATGTCGTTTGGAAAGCCTACGGATCCAAGGCACCAAGGTTTATACAAGGCCAGAAGGACCAAAGCAAGACGTAAGTCGACGGATGACGAAGAGGCTAGAAGCTCATCTCCAGGATCGAGTAAGAGTGATGGAAGTAAGGGAAGTCCTGGCAAAGGTTCTCCAGTTAAGTGCTGGAAATGCGGGCAAAGAGGGCACATAAGGTTTAGTTGTCCTGAACGGCCGGAAAACGAACAACCGGCGGAGTAGAAAGTCATAAATTCTACTCCGCCAAAGTTGCGGCCGAGCCATCACTCGGAGATGGCACCCAAGCTTGTCCAGTTGGTCAGATAAATACTGAGCAAGCTAGTAAACATAAGATGGCAGCAGGTATCTGGAAAATTCAATTGTGGGTTATTAAGAAATTTAACATCAAAGATACAGCTGTGGTTATGACCGAATTAACGAAGTCAAGGTTAATCGGTCAGGCCGACAAGTGTTTGCTGAGGAAGAATCTGACTGATGCAGCCATAAGCTATCTGGTCAGAGAGCTGGAAGGCTGGAGATTGAATGAGGTTTTAAGTCAAGAAAAACCTAGAAAATTTTTAAGGTTAGGAGTCGTGGATGACGGGCTTGGCGATTGTAAGCCCAACGACTTGATTAACCAGACAGTCGGTAATTACAATATCTGGCTGGAAACTTGGATCGCAAGACTGGAGCAAGAACCGTCGGAAGAGGAAATTCAACCACCGAGGGATGCGTCCGAAAATCCTGACACTCGCAAGTGCCAGGTAGCGTGCGATCGGGTGTTATGGGGATTGTTTTAATCTGGGCCCTGTGACGATTTGGGAATTGATGTAATCCCTACTTAAGTAAGCTGCGTTCTTGGGATTGTCGAGGTAACGAATCCCGGATACGATACCTCTGGGAGGGGACTGTAACAGCTAGCGCGTTGATTAAATTCGAATTCGGCGCTAACTGTTATGGAACGCAGATGCGGATCGGTAAGTCAGGTGATGACGAGATCTACCGATCAGCATTACTCTAATTTCAGCGCTTGTCGCGATCACACGTGGGTCAGAGAGCGAATATACTTATTTACTTTTTTTGTGTTGTTAGATAACTTTATTGAGGTTGTGTTAGATAAAGTTATCAGTGAGAAGTTGTGTAGATTTTCCTGTGATCCAGTTGTCATTGGATCGGAGCGGGGAAGACGAACATCTCACGGAAAGTCAGCGTGCGGCCTTGGAAGGCATTGTCGTCTTGTGTGAAGCCATTCGGGCTAATAGTAATTATCATTATTATTGTTTAATCAAGCGAAGGTGCACCTGCTAGAAAAGTAAGTCCGTGTAGCGGTTAATCATTGAGTATTATTTCGTGTGATAGTTAGAGTCGGAGTGTGTGTGTGAAGTACAGTAAGTACTTAGATTTTGTATCGGAGTTAGTCCACGCCTTTGTTCTTTTGGCGCGCTGCAGCAAGCAGACGAGCGCGAGAGCGTGTGTGTGCGTCGGTGTGTTGATAGCGACCACAACACAGACGATGAACTTTATTTTTGTAGAATCAATTTTCGTCGACTTAAGATTTCGAGCCATTCGGGTTAGATTCTTTGTAAACAATCAGATAGAATTAATTTGGAATATTATGTAAATTTTTGATTCATTTATTTTTATTGTTAATTAAAATTATTGAAATTTACATTTCATCATTAATTTAATTAACCCGTGTTCCTGCGATCGGTCCACGTAAACTCACGCCACTCCCGACGAAGGAGAGCAGCCGCGCTGCGTAATGAAAACATTAATTCGCGTCCTTAATTCGAGCCCTGTGACACACCATAGTAACAATATTAAGGTTAAGACGTAACAGCGTGTTCATAATATTTGTCGATTGCAACTTAAAAAAAAATAAAAGAGAAAATTGAAAAAAACGCTCTGTAACGCGCTAGATAATATTTTTAGCTATTTTTTAAGCCTCATTTGATAGAAATTGGTTAACAAATAACTTCTGGAAACTTGGAAAATCGGTTTTCTTCTTATTCAGCAAAATTGTAATAGTGTATGTCGTCTGCTACTGGGCCTGTCGGCTGCCGTCCTCAATGCCCGCGCTTACTAGTAGTCAGGTGCAGAGGATGTAAACTCTAAGATCTCTGATTATTTTGGTTCATTTAATTTTGATGTGTTCTTCTGATTTTTTGATGAATACTTGACTATAATGCATGAAAATTACTTTTTTTTTTAATTTATTGATAAATCTAAGCATGTAGTTTTTCTTTTATTGATAGTCAATTATCTTACTGGGTGATGGCAAGAGAGTAGCTTTTAGTGTTAGTAAAAGGAAGATAAGAGCCGCGGTGGCTCGACGGGTTAACGCAACTGAACTCTCACGCCGAGGGCCCGGGATCGATTCCCGCTGCCAGCACCTCTGAAAAAAAATTTCATGTGCCTATTACCGCGGTTCTGAATGGGGGACCACGGCTCGGTCGGAGACCTATAAAACGCTCTCTCGATTGAAGCGTGATCCCCACAGAGGCCGGAAGATGGGAGTTCGATGTAAAGTAACGTACCACAGGGACAGGCGACTGATACCAACGGGGGTTCATGCATCGAAACTCCTGTACTTACGGCCTCGGTCATCCAGGTATAGGTTTTTTCCCTACGATGTGGGTTTCTACTATACCCATAGCACGCTTAGCATTGCACCTACCGGCTTCCGTGCTATGTAAAGGAGACTGGGATTATAGGGGGGAAGAGGTCCCTTCTGGAGCAAAAATTAAAAGGCTCTAGAAGCATGGCCACTTAACCGGGGGGATAGGGATACAATGGCGAAAGCTCATTGTATCTGAGCCGAAAGGCACCCCGGTCAACTTTCATTACCAATACCAATAACCAAAAGGAAGATAAGAAAAAGAAAAAGAAGAAGAAAAAAAAGAACAGCATCTAATAAAGTACCCAAAAACTTGAAGAATATTTATGAATATGACACTAAATTAATTTTTGTGCATGACTTGTAGGTTATTAATTAAGCATTTTGGGAAATAATTTATCAATAAAGAAAAAAGAAGAATTATTTATTAGTGCCTGCTACTTATAGAATTTCTAATTTATGAAATTTTTTTTTTTGCATGGGCTTCTGCATGAAATAAATTTTCAAGGTTATGGGAATGGGGTGCATGTACAATTCTGCATTTACTCCGCGCGTGGTACCAGACGATGCAAGGGTCTGCTACACATGGTTAACGGGAGGAATTAGATTTTCCAAGTTTCCTGAGGCCAATACTTGATAGATACATCTGTAATTGGGCTTAAAAAATAGCTAAAAATACAATCTAGTGCGCTAGAGAGCGTTTTTTTCAATTTTCCCATTAATTTTTTTTTTAATAGCCACTTTTTACTTCCAACGCTGGTCACGTCTTCACCTTAAGCAAAAGTTTACATATAAGCGTAGGTTCAAAGTTACAAACGTAATGACAAGTGTAGGTACGGGAGTAGGTACAATGTAATTACAAGAGCAGTTATCAAGTTTGAAACAATGTTATGAACAAGGTTTGTTATGAGAGTATTTACAGTAGTAAGTACAAGAGGATAAAAAAAGATTATGCACAAAGCTAGATTCAGTGTTAAAAATTTGAATAATAAAAAATAATGAACTAGAGTTAGCATGGGAGTAGAAACAAATGCATGTGTAGAAGGTTCAGCATTAGAAGCTTAAGTAAAAAGTAGGTAGTAAGCACAAGATTATTAACACATGCAGGAAGAAGAAAAAGTCAACAGACGTAGTAAAGAGAGTTTGAAAAAAAGACTCAAGAGACGTGGCAAGAGAGCAAGGTTATAAAGCAGGGAAGGTTAATAAATAAAAAGATGAAAATAAGTCGGAAAAAGAATAGAAACAGATGTTTAACTAAGGATAGAAATGAAAGTATGCTGATCGATAAGAACAAAGTGGTCTTAGAGTTAGAAATAAAAGCATGAAAAAAATTCAAACTACATTTATCACCATGATAGAAACAGATGTATAAACATGAGCATATTCCTGGGTAAGAGCCTAGTTATTAAAAGCAGTAAGTGCAACGATAAGATTAAGGGTAGTTACAAGGGTTCGGAGTAAGATGAAAGGTAGGAACAAAGGTAGGCATAAAATAAGGTGAAGGTGTAGTCACAAGCTAAACGAGTAGAAACAATGGTATGTATCAGAGAAAGCACAGAGGTAGACACAAGGGTATGTGTATAAGTGTAGGTACAAGTGTAGATTCAAGCATAAAATTCTGAAGGGTTGGCGAGTGGAGCGAGCAGGGGGTACCCCCCTAGTACACGTATATATAGAGCGGTAAGCCCTGTCAAGCAAGACAGCTGATAAAATTCCAGTGAGGGGAAACGACCCGCCTCCCTAGCAAACGAACTTTCGCGGCTAGCTGGCCCCCACCTACATTCGTCATGATCAACCACACATCAAATCACCGAAAGTGCGGCTCACGGTATCGCGTCACGATGATGACTAGAACTTTAATTTTGACCGCCTTACACTTTATACACTGTAAATAATCATTACTTAAAGCCTTTAATATATTTTTCGTGAAGTTCCTCGGCCAAATATTGTTACAATAAAAATCCGTGACGCTAAACTAGAACTATTGATTCTCGAGTTAATTATACAGAGACTCTCGAATGGTTCATCTTGGTTCTGACCTTCTTTCATTTCTGGAGCTTTTTGTGTGTGCGCGTTAACTAGAGAGAACGATCAAGTTCCGTGGCTCTCGTAGTCTTGAATGACGTAGTCTGCCCGGTGAATCCTGTTGCCCTTGGTAAGTGTTGAGATCCGAGTGTTACGAGTCTGGCTCTGGACCTGCAACTCCAGCGGGAATCACAAGATTAGCGCGGAGTGGAAATCTCCTGATTTCCAACACAATCCACACCTAACACTCATGCGTATTTTTTTCTTGTACCCAGAAAGTTCGCGAATTTTGTACTCGTTCGAATAAACTGAATCTGGCTCACTGTTCATAAAGCTAGAATTTTTGCTGTTTATATTCAATACATTTTTTTTATTATATTTTTTGTGAAACAAATTATCAAATTTATAGTTACATAAGCTTGAGTCTACTGAATAAATTATTTTATATTCACTTAGAAAGTAAGAGTAAAAATCTTCATAAATGTACGATAAATTCTGACTTAATTTTTTTTAGACCTGCACCTGATAAACTAATATTTTTGTGTTCTCATTTTGTTGTAATTAATTTATAATAATTTTTTTTAATATTTCAATTTTGATTGAATTTTTAATTTTTATATCAAAATTTTGAAAGTTCAGTAAATGGTTGTAAGAAAAGTCAGCGCAATGGTTGTAAAAAAAAGCGCACTACATGGAACGGCCGATAAAAACGTAGGTTCAGTCTCTTAATGCAGACAGAAGATTTAAATTGTATTCCTAATTATTATGCTATTAGTGCTCCCTGGTCTACTAGGTCGACGCCAATACTCTTTCGATTAAGTACGTTTAAATGCAAAACTTTGTTTTTCAACCAAACTTTCTGGGAAAGTCGTCGCCGATGAACTTTTTTTCGATATGGTACACCCAGTTCTACCGGGTCGACGTCGACATTCCCTCGGATACCTGTGTTTAATTGTAAAACATCGATTTAAAATCAACCCTAAAGAATTTTTTTTAAACAAAATTTGCAGTGGAGGCTGATTCGAATATCGTAACTAGCTTAACCATTTCTTATACGTATTTGTTTAGAGCTCATGAATACTCACACTAATTAGAGCCAAAAAAATGGAATTTTTGAGAAAAACGCATTTGTAGTGCTTTTTTAAAAAAAAATTTATAGGGTGATTGATAAATAATTTTGTGCTTATTTAAAAAAAAAAAAAATTTTCATCTTAATTAATATCCCGTAACGTAACTTGAAAAGGTGAATCACAAATTTTTGAGGTATCTGGCCTTTGAGGATGGAGATTTAATAAATAAAATATCACACGATTATGTAAGCATAGCTAAGAAGTATTCAGTTGCATCTATAAAATTATTGCATAAAGTTAATGATGATATTTTTACTTTTAAAGCTGTTAGAAACTTGAACGCTATTCAGGGTGATATGATTGATTTATTTTCGATTAGAAATATTCAATTCAATATAAGAAATCCCAGAGTATCGGTTGACTCTAACTATAAAACAAATTTTTTATATTATTTTGTTACAAACAGATTGAAAAGAAGTTGGAATAGTTTATCCCTTGATACAAGATGATATTGATTTTTTTTTAGATCGTTGCGTATCAGGTAATTGATTAAGCCGTATGAAAGTTACTTTGTTTTACTTTTAAGTTACGAACAAATCTTAAAACTTCTCATTTTTAAATTATATTATAACCGTCTACTTTGTTTTAAACAGATAGGTCCAGCTAGATTTAGAGCACCAGAACTTTTGTTTCGACCAGATTTAATAGGAGAAGAATACCAAGGGATTCATGAGGTGCTTATGTATTCTATACAAAAATCTGATTTGGATTTAAGAAAAATTTTACTTCAAAATATTGTTCTTTCGGGTGGATCTACGTTATTTCGTGTAAGTACCCATTTAAAAAATTCGCTTTTTCATTAATTAGAAAACTTTCGTTCTGATCAGAATTTTTAAAAAGGGTTGAGAAACCAGAATCTAGAGCACCTTTACTTTTTAATTACGTAATAATAATTAATAATAAACCTGTTTAATTGTTAATTTTGAGCAGAAGGAATAATAATTTACTTTAATTATGAAAATTTGAAGTAGTAATTCAGTGATTTATTGTCAATTGCAAACAAAATAACTTATAATTAATTAAGAAAACGATGACCAGACATTTGGGTCAGCAATTTTAGTGATACTTTGGAGGTAGTTTACTGGTATCGAATGATGAGTGAAACCATTAATATTTTCTGAATGAGTCTTTTCTTCCAGTTTGCCAAGCAAATATATGTTATTTTTAAGATCTTTTTACTTCTATTATCTATGTTCAGTGACGATGAGGACACTTAACACTCTTCCGAATTTCATTCGGGAGTGAACGCCTGGACAGCAGATTTTACCGAGGATCGCGGTCCCCACTCGTATGTGGATGGGAGGAAAAGAAATCTATTACCTAGAGCTACTTAGGGCGATGGCACAAGCGCCGTAGGACGGGGAACGCGTCGTCCCCGTCCTACGGCGCTGCGTTCACTTTGCATTGCTCCAAAACATGGGACGTCCTACGGAGTTTGTGCCATCGGCCTTAAGAAATTTATAATATATTAAGTTACTTGCTAGACTGTACCTTTAACTTCTGTGTGCTGCTGTTGACCTAAACTCCATGTCGTACTGGTTCAGGGTATGAGAGTGAAGTAATAACAAATAATTCACTTGTTATTGTGATATTTATTAGGTTCTTTCGCGAATGCACAAATTGAGACACACTAGGTTATTAAATACACTACGCGATTATAAAGGTATTGAACTAGGGTATAATAATGATTTAATTATCACACAATCTATCCGACAAAGGCGTAAATTGGTGTGCACTTACTTATATGCTTATCAGTATACACTGAGATCAGAATGGTGTAACAATTAGCCGCTGGTGGAGTAACTTTTGCTCCTCAAGGTGGGGCAATAAGATTGGGATAGTGTTTACTCGTCGGATTGGAGTAATCGGAGCTCGGTCGCTGCGGAGTAATAGTTACCGCAGTCAATCGAATAGTTATTGCTCGAGTATTGAGCATTATTATTATTTCTCCTTGAAAAATATGAAATAAAAAACGTATATTGTCATGGCATTAAAATTAAGTATATCAAATACATTTATATATATATATATATCTTTCTTCCTTTATTATATAGTTATATCCAGGAGGAGCTCCTTTTTTATTTGGCTCCTCCGGCAGGAGCTCTGAAAATTACGGCTCCTCCGGGAGGAGCCCCTTAAAACATGTTAAATATAAGGTTTTTTGAAGGTTTTGAGGTGCTCCTCCGGGAGGAGCTCTTAATTTTAAAAGTTCCTTCCGGAGGAGCCAATTTTAGTAGCTCCTCCCGGAGGAGCACCTCAAAACCTTCAAAAAACCTTATATTCAACATATTTTAAGGGGCTCCTCCCGGAGGAGCCGTTATTTTCAGAGCTCCTCCCGGAGGAGCCCCTCAAAACGTCAAAAAACCTTATATTTATTATGTTTGAAGTGGGCTCCTCCCGGAGGAGCCGTAGTTTAAAGAGCTCCTCCCGGAGGAGCACCTCAAAACCTTCAAAAAACCTTATATTTAACATGTTTTAAGGGGCTCCTCCCGGAGGAGCACCTCCAAACGTCAATAAACCTTATATTCAACATGTTTTAAGGGGCTCCTCGCGGAGTTGATTTTAAATTATAGGAGCTTCTCCTGTACGAGCACCTTAACTGTCAAAAAACTCCATATTTAACCTCTTTGAAGGGCGCTTTTCCTAGAGGAGTCGTAATTTTAAAAGCCCTTTTTAAAGGAGTACTTCAAAACAGTTAAAAAATATTATATTTTACATGTATATATATATATATATACTAGGGGGGGGGGAGTACCCCCCTGCTCGCTCCGCTCGCCAACCCCCTAACTATAATTGATGACTATAAAAATTAAATACGAAACAATAAGTAAGCTTTATGTTTGGTAAAATAATCAAAAGACTGCTCATCATAACTTGATTCATAAATTCAGATTTAAGTTTTTAATTATTTAGGCAAACTCATGAGGTATAGAATTTTATTTCTTTTTTTAATAATTTTCAGTCAAAATCTATCCAGGGATAAAATAGATCTAAAATTGACAAATGAAGGCATAAATTAATTTTAAAATAGTTAGATTGTTCATGTAAGGTGCATACATAAATTTTTGGTGACTCATGAAGAATATTTTAGTAAGCCCACTGGTATTTTAAACCATTTCATTAGATCTTACACACGCACTAATATTTTTTAGAGCTCCTTTTGCTTATGGTGGGCATATTGAATAAATTCATTTCATATCAATATTACAAACTTTATTATATTTGCCAGCCCACAATCGTTATTCACCTAATCACCTTAACTATCTAACCCGCTTCACTATCTCATCCATTTTGAGAACCCTACTAACCTTACTTAATTTTTCATCTTTAACCGCCTGACCTATTTTAATCCTAGCCACATTACTGACCTCACTGATTTGATTTACTTCAAATACCGTAAATAATTCCCAACTCATCTCTCACTCACTCTTTTTTTTTCAAGTACTACGTCTTCTCTGAGCGATTAGTTGGATTGTCTACTTGTAAATTTAAATGCTGCTCTCGATATGGCTGCCACTCTTAAGACTTAAGCATCCATGGTTTACCCCTAATATTCGCTCCCTTCTAACTGAGAGAGACCAGCTCTACAGACGCTATAAGCGCTCGAAGTTTGATGCTATACTTGTACAGACTGGCCAATGATTTTGCTCACGAGCAGATTGAAACAGCGAGGCTTGACTTCTATTGGAACCGGATCAAGGACCTGAGTAATCCTCAACAAATCTGGAAAGATCTCCGTCATCTAGAAATTTCCCCGAAATCCGTGATCAATCTGACAGGCTTCTCTGCATAGGATCTCAATGTTCACTTTGTGTCAGTATCCTTTGATCCGACTGCTCCTGATCTTGCAGGGTTTCTCCAGGGCCTTGAGTGTGAGGAGTATGATGGTTGTTTCGCTTTTTCTGCCGTAACCATCCAAGATGTTGTGAATGCAGTCAATCGATCGACTTTGCAGGCGGCGGGCTGTGACTGCCTGCCGCGGAGTTTTGTTAAGTTATCGCTGCCATCCATAGCTCCCTTTATCCGCTCTATTTTTAACCATTATCTCTCTACATCCTGTTTTCCGGACCAATGGAAGAAGTCTCTTATGCTGCCACTCAACAAAATTCCAACTCCGACTGGTCTAGGTGATTTTCGACCTATCTCTCTTCTATGCTTTATGTCTAAAATTCTTGAAAGACTAGTCTTTGACCAAATCTCTGCTTTCACGGAGACTGAAGGTCTGATGGACAATTTCCAGGCAGGCTTCAGATCAGGCCATAGCACCCAGACAGCACTTCTCAAACTGACAGTAGGGGCATGGACAAAAAACAAATGACTGCACTGCTACTTTTTGATTTTAGTAAAGCCATCGACCCAGTCTGCCATGTGAAGTTTCAGTCAGCCACTAACACTCTGCTCTTCAAGCTCAAGTTGCTTGGCTTTTCAATTGGTGTTATTAAATGGATTGCTTCGTACCTTTCTGGTCTCTCACAGGCTGTTGAAGAACAGAGTTGGCAGGTGAGTCTTCTTTTCGTTCAGCCCCCACACTCTGTTGTTATTAGTTTCATATATCTTATTGACTTTATTATTATTATTATTTTATTTTTTACTTTATTTTTTATATTCTTATATTATTAATTATTTAGTTTTGTTAATTTATGCTGATATTTCTATTGTACAAATTATTGTTTTTGTACAACATAATGTACAATTAATAAACATATCAATTCAATTCAAATTCACTCTACCAACAAATCCTTCTCACTTTATTCATTCTCGACCCAACTCATCTTAGATTTCTAGCTTAAACTGCCCACCCTAAAAAATACTCTATTAATCAGCCAAATAGTAAATAAAATTACGATTTTTTTCAAATTTCGCAAACTTGTACAAACAAACCTTGATTTTCTTCAAATTTTTTTTACAGATTCTTCATGAGATGAACTTTTTTCCGATATAGTAACAGCTTGCTAAGTTGCGTTTAAACCGATGAATGAGTTTTTAGTGGTAGGGTTGAATTTAAAATGATGAACGGCTTTGTTCAGCACCCTCTCATGACAACGAAAAGTATTTAATAAAAATTTGAATGACGTAATTAGAAAGCTAGGCTCAAGACCTTTTCAATGATATGTAATTTTATTTAAAAATTCTAATTAGAGCCAAAGTTATAGTTTTAATATCTCTATCAGCCCACAACCATCACTCACTATATCTAAGCCGCTTTACTATTCTTACCCATATTAAGAACCCTACTAACTATACATACTTTTTTATTTTTAACTACCTGACCGAGTTTAAGGTAGTTACAACTTATGTATATAGCTAACCTAAAATGTAGTTATAGACGTTGCCTCCAGACCAACGCCACGCGCCGCCGCGGCCACCGCTGCTTCAAATCATGCTGAAATCACGTATTTTTCATTCTTTTCGAATGATTATCTCAAAAGATAATGTCACTTGCTATGTTTATCTTTGTACCTCACAATTTCTCAGATCTTGGCCTACAAGAAAATCTGTTTTTTTTAAATATTTTAAGAAAATTAAGTTTGCTATCTGAGAATAACCTTCAAATTTTTACGAATTTTTACGCTCAGCATAGGAATCCCATGTAAAAAATTGAAATTTCTGAGCTCAATATCTCAAAATTAAGTATGGCTTGGGGGTATAGGAAAAATATCAGCAGGTAGAGGACACAAAAATCTACTTCTGTACGAAGTTTTAGAGATTTTTTAGGAAACTCGATTTTGCTGTAACTACCTTAATCTTAGCCACATTACTGACCTCACTAATTTGATTTACTTCAAATACCGTATTTTATCTCTAAAACTTATCTCATCCAATCTGCCAACGAATCCCATCACCTTATTCATCAACAAGCCTAAAATTCACAAAAAGAAGTCCCTAAACCCCCGTGACAGTACTAACACACTCTAGCTTAGTTTAAATTTACAATCGCGATAATAAAAAAAATATATTTTTCAATCTCCAACAATCCTGAAAGAAAGAAAAATTATTATATTTCTGAGTTTAATTTAAAACAAAACCGTACCCGAAGGTTTCCCAAAAAAAAACAAAACTCGGATAGGCTAAATAGCCTACCGACTCGCTAAAGGTTTTGACAAAAACCCAAGGTCGGCTGAAAAAAGCCAAAATCGAAAAAAAAAGAAAAAAAATCCGGCTTTTCTAACCCGTGTTGGAACACCGATTTTAGTCCTCAGAAATCTAAATTACAGTTGCTACTAATCACTAGTCAATAGCACGCTGTATTAAATCCAAACAAAATTTTATCAGAAATTGTAAAAAAACAAAAATAAAATATTGTTTTTCCATCCGCTAAACACTCGTTAACTGTCACGATTAATGGGTTTCTTACAAAGTGGAAAAACCAACAAATCAAAACACATCAATATTATAAATTTTCCACTTTGTAATTACAATAATAATAAAATCGAGAGTGCCGAATTGTCATCCCTCAGGCTGCTCTCTATTTTATTTTCGACAAGCTTGTTACGTTCTCATAACGTCAACAAGCTTCGCGCGTCTCTGTCTCTCTCGCTAGATTTCTAGCTACCGTTGACCGGCCTTGAACTACCGAAAACAACAAACCCACGACGCTCTCACACACACACAAGCCTAATAGCTATCTATGTACTTATAGCGCTCTAGCTTCAACTACTCCCCGTAGCTGACCGCAAACGAATTTCAATCGGCTGACCTGCCGAATTCACCGAAATTCAAACAAAATTTGCGTTTCTTGTCTCCAAAAGTGTCACTGAGTGCAAATTAACAGCGCTCAAATTTCAAAATGTTGCTCTCCCCATACGTTGGACGCCGATGTAATAGACTGGCACACACATGTATCAGAGAAATCGGGCCTACCCTTTAAACGTTGGGCGCCATGTAACAGGGCTGTGTCTAATTGTTTATCCAAAACAATAAATCGTGTGAACTACTCGTTCCAACACGAGAACCCTCGAAGATCGACAGGTTCTGCTCGTCCAACAGCATTGAAAACTTGTGTACAGCTCGTACACTTCCGTCGTTATCTGAAACAACCAAAAATGGGGAGAACGCGTACTTGGTTTCATTTAATAATAATTAAATCCCTTAATTATTCAACCATCAAATGAAACCCAAAAAATATGCGGTGCACTAGCTCTTGCGTCGGAGGTGGCGGTATCCACAGGAGACGTTCGGAGGAAATAACCGGTTTTTTAAATGAAAATAGGGAATTCTATAATTTTCTATTTATTACAAAAAAACCTTAAAAAAACTAATACAAAATTCAATAGTAGTGTCGGTTCGCCTTTAATACAAGCCGGCGAGGCTTAAACAAAGAATCCGTGCCTCGACTCACACCGATGCTCGTTAGCATCACACACACGTGACATGCAGTTCTACACACGCACACACTCACTCATTTTACTAAAAATCGCGTGAATTTCACTGCTACGTAATAACAAATTAAACCGCAAAGATATAACAAAATATAGCGTTTGTCTAACAATATCAGCTAGTATAAAATTACCGCGTGATCACTTCACGAACGCGCAAAACCGAGTATACTCCCAAATTCTCAAACTACCTGCACTTGACCGCTCGAGTTCATCAGGGTGCATTCACAACGGAGAATTAAGTGGAATATTAAATTATCCGTGATAGTTAAAAAAACTGTTTACTTACTCAACAATAAGTTTACAATTTTCACAGTTTTTGTTATAATAATCCTCAGTGCATAATCGACATATTATTTTAAATTAAAAATACGGTTTTATTTAATTATAAACTTTTCTTCTTCAATCCAATTTTATAATATTAAATTAAATGGTTATGTTCAAGATTTTTTTTTGATTTGCTTAACAACAAATGTTTAATGATTTTTAAAATAAAAGAATAAGAATAAGAATAAGAAGAAGATGAAAATTAAAAAATATTTGAATAGTTTAGTGAAATGGGAATAATGAACAATATTCAGAGGGTGGGGAGGGTGGGGAGGAAAATGGATCAGCCAAAAAAGGGGAGGGGTGGGGAAGAATGAGGAGGGAATGGGGAACTATTGGTTAAAAAAAAATATTTAAAAAATTGATATGTTTTACGGTTAAAAAGTAAAGAATTAAGGGTGGGGGGAAATGGGGAGGTGGTGGGGAAGAATGGAGAGTTAATGGGGAATTCATGAAAAAAGTGACTTTATAATATACTAAGATATATTTGGGAGTTTAGTTTTTGGGTACAACCGGCCCCGAAGGGGTCGGGAGAGCCTTATATTTTCGGGAGAGCAAAAAGTGTTACCATCTTAAAATTGAACCTAGATTACGAAAAAATGGTTTATAATGTGTTTTGAAGCCATTTTAGGTGATATTTCGCATGTCCCACCTTCGCTATTTTACGCTTTTACTCAAAACTACGAAACTGTACAAAGGTTTTCTCAAAATTGGTCGAACCGATTTTCACTGGGTGAACGGGAAAAGGTTCGTTTTCGCGTCCCATAATGATGGTCCCAATTCCAGCATGATCGGATCACACTGGAACGAATAACGCATACAAAAACGATTTACAATGTACATTAAACGCTAATTTTAACGCAACTACAAAATTGTACAAAGGTTTTCTCGAAATTGGTCGAACCGATTTTCACCGGGTGAACGGGAAAAGGTTCGTTTTCGCGTCCCATAATGATGGTTTCAATTCCAGCATAATCGGATCGCACTGGAACGAATAACGCATACAAAAACGATTTACAATGTTCATTTAACGCTAATTTTAACGCAACTACAAAATTGTACAAAGGTTTTCTCGAAATTGGTCGAACCGATTTTCACTGGGTGGACGGGAAAAGGTTTGTTTTTGCGTCTTATAATGATGGTTCAAATTCCAGCATGATCGGATCACACTAGAGACACTAGAACTAAAATTGCCCAACTCTTACTCCGTACAAACTTTGTAAAAATATTGTTGCAATTAGTTTTTGTAGATTAATTGTGAAGCTATAATCATTATAATAATTAATTTTTAAAATTTCATTGCATAGCTTTAAAATTAAAAAAAATATTTTTAAATGATTTACAGCTTACAGTAATTAAAATTTTAGTAAAAATTATAAAATAAAAAAATCTTGCAAATTTTCATGATGCCTCCGTATACTGAATGAATAACCTTATACCATTTTCTTCTAAGTTTTTCTCAATCAGCTCAAGTTGATGTTTTCAAAGCTTATGATTTCAAGAATTGACATGAACCAAAATAATAATACTGACCAGCTCTTCTTTCTTGAGCTGGTAAGAACCCTACAAAAGTAGCATAATATTGAATTTAGTATTAATTCAATGATACAACTTGCTATATGTTTAACAAATAAAGATAGACTTACGCAATAACATCAAGGATGAAAAAGGCAAATGCAGCTGAATCTTCTTTCCACTGAACCGGATAAAAAAGGCAAATGCAGCTGAATCTTCTTTCCACTGAACCAGATGAAAAAGGCGAATGCAGCTGAATCTTGATCTTCACTCTTCACTCTTGATTTTATATTTTGACTCTTGATTCTAAAATTTTGATGTTTACTCTCCATTGATTCTTGATATTCGCTCTTCGATTTTCATCTCCATGATGAATAATTTTTTTGCTAAAAACACTTCTTTCTTCTATTCAAAACAGTTGAATTAAATCTTGTGGGTGTACATAACTGTAACTTCAAATTTTTTTCCTTCTCCAATGTACCAGTGGAGTTAGTGGAGTTAACCGGTACCAAGGAAGTCTTTGGGTGAACAAATTCACTACCACCAATTGAATACTTGACAAAAATCTATCTTCACTACTTAATATGCGATGTGCATCCACTAATATCATTCACACTAGTACCTTAATACTAATTTTAAGCAGTAATTTTAATGTATTTTAATTTTTTCTTCTGGTTGCAAGCTACAGTATAATTATGCACTACTAGAATCTATATGACCAACAACAGCTCCAGCAGTGAGTAAAAAAAATTTGCATCAAACTTTAGGATTAAATTGCATAATGCAATTATGTGTAATATGTACGTGTGGAGTTGCATAAACTGATAAGAAAAAATACAATCAGTTTACTGAAAAAATTAGAAGTTTTTATAATAATCACTTAAATTGAGTTAAGAGTATATCTAATCACGTACACTTCCATCGCATAAGACGAAAAGTAACAATGATACGCTCATACACTTCCATAGCACTCACTATATTTCTTCCATAGCACAAAACAAAAATTAATGACTACACAATTAGTATTACTGAAATCCTGTTAAACAATACTACATAAAACATATCTGTCAACAATAACAACCGCTGTCCGATCTGAGGGTCGATATCTCGAAGTCAAACTCGCAAGTCGAAACACTCTAGAACGCCCTCTACGCAGTAAAAAGCAGATTCAAATTTTTTCTCTTTATTATTATTATTGTTGTTGTTGTTGTTGTTGTTGTTGTTGTTGTTGTTGTTGATATTATTATTGTTGTTATTGTTTTTTTTTTTTTTTTTTAGTATAATCAATAAAGTGTAATTATTGATCAATTTATCTTGAATAATGTACTTATGTAAGTATATTCATACTCAACTTTGTATTGCCCAACGAATTTCAAATTAGTTATGATGACTTTGTATTGATGATTCGGGCATTGGTTTTTAAATAATTAAAAATCTAGCGAATCTTAGTTCACCTAGAGTATTCCCTTAATTTTAAAATAAATGAAAAAATTGAGAAGAAAAAAATTGTCCCAGGTGAGATTCGAACACACGACCTCCTGCACTCCGGGCAGTCGCTCTACCACTGAGCTAACGGGCGATTGTGAGTTCATACTCTTCTAGTCAAATTTATTTTCTACTCAATTAAAAACCCGATTCCCCGTACCCACCCATTTTACCCATTGCGACCTACCTCTCAATCAGGGTCGATATTACTTATGTAAGTATATTCATACTCAACTTTGTATTGCCCAACGAATTTCAAATTAGTTATGATGACTCTGTATTGATGATTCGGGCATTGGTTTTTAAATAATTAAAAATCTAGTGAATCTTAGTTCACCTATTTTTTTCTTCTCAATTTTTTCATTTATTTTAAAATTAAGGGAATACTCTAGGTAAACTAAGATTCACTAGATTTTTAATTATTTAAAAACCAATGCCCGAATCATCAATACAAAGTCATCATAACTAATTTGAATAATGTAATTACGAAAATATAAGTTTACTTTTACTTTTAAAAAATATATAAGAGTTGGTTAAAATTTACGACTTCGATACAACTAATAAATGAAAAATAAAAAAATATTTATGTTATAAAATCATGTTAAAATAACCTTTGAAGAAAATAAATCTTAATTATTATTATTCAAAACATAGATAATTGTAAACATAAAATTTATCAATACCAAACTACCAATATACCGTCGAGCGCGAAGCGCGAGTGTAGTCTGGTCGTGCCTTCTATGCATCGCGCGGAGTGGTAGCGGAGCGTAGCGATGCAAGGGCGGAGGTGACATTGCGCAGCCTTGCTGCGCAAAGTCCGATACTTTAAAAATATTTGGGCAAAAACACCGGAGCAGGCAAGCCGTCTGGCCTCTTGAGCGAAGCGAAAGGGGCGGGGGGCGCGCTAGTTTATTTTAATAAATTGTAAAGGTTAGAAAATATTATTTTAATAAAGGAAAAATCATGCATACAAACAAATGTTCTATAGAAGTTTATAAAATACATTTCAAAACTTAACAAATTTTTGTCTTGAACTTTTTTATGATATAAATAAAAACGTGCAATGTAAAGATTATAGGATAAATATATTAAAAACTTTAGAAAAATGAATTTAAGATTATATTTTAGAGTGAAAAATATACTAACAAAATCATTTAATTTAAAATAGTAGGTATTTTAAAAAATATTGTTGATCTCCATGTTCTAGTCATTAACAGGTACACAAAGTACTTACTCTGAGCCCACCGGACTCAAAACTTCCTGGGGAAATCATCCCCAAGGTGTAACTATCACCAAGTGCACCTGGTGTCCGTTCTGACCCCTCCGGAGTCAAAACTTCCTGGGGAAATCATCCCCAAGGTGCAACTATCACCAAGTTCAACAGGTGTCCGTTCTGACCCCTCTGGAATCAAAACTTTCTGGGAAAATCATCCCCAAGGTGTAACTATCACCAAGTGCACCAGGTGTTCACCCTGACCCCTCCGGAGTCAAAACATTCTGAAGGAATCATCCCCAATGTGTAACTATCACCAATTGTTCCAGGTGTCCACCCTGATCCCTCCGGAGTCAAAACTTCCTGGGAAAATCATCCTCAAGGTGTAACTATCACCAATTGCTCCAGGTGTCCACCCTGATCCCTCTGGAGTCAAAACTTCCTGGGGAAATCATCCTCAAGGTGTAACTATCACCAAGTGCACCAGGTGTCCACCCTGACACCTTCGGAGTCAAAACTTCCTAAGGAAACCATCCCCAAGGTATAAGTAACTGCTCAGGCGCTGTCTGTGCAGCTGCATAAGCGCGCGGAAACCTGTGCAAACATCTCTGTCCCGGCCTTTAAGGGGATAGTATGGTCAAACGAGCGAAAAAAAAAGTTTTTTTTGACGATTTTTAAAATGAAATCAAGCAAACCAAGTTTAATGTAAAATATAGTACTTTATTAAGTAACATTTGAAGAAGCTTTTGTCTAATTTTGAAGTAAAAATAATAAGATTTGAGTCTCTGGCAGGCAATTTTCGGCGAGACCTTTCGAAGAAAGTTTTTTGCGTTGGCCACTCGTACTTGGCACTGGCTTTATCCGAAACACAATATGAAAGAAGATTTGGTTAAAGGATAAGTTTTTCTAGGTACTGACAGGGTGTTTTTTTTTTTCAATTTTTACATTTTTACCAGCAGTTAAAAAATTTTTACCTCAAAATGACGCCATTTTAGGGCCGCTATTTTATAAAAAATAAAAAATTTTAAAAAGTGGCTCGACAGTACCAGGTATTTGATGGATAAAAAGCGTGTACAAAATTTGGAAGTGATCGGTGCAATAGTTTTCGAGTTATCGTGGCCACCGATGTCAAATATGTAGTTTCGAGGAAAACACGTTTAAAGTTTAAAAGCTCAGGCCCGCAGCGCTCGAAGGTCTTTGGATTAAGACTCTACTACGGCTCGAGTTTTGCTCCGATCGACCTGAAATTTTAACACAACATTCTTGAGATGTTGTGCTATTAGAAATTGTAAAAAAATCGATTTTATGAAAATGGCTTGACTATACTATCCCCTTAAGGTACCCGAGAATCACGATCGAAACTTACTCTACTGCTGTAGGGTAGGGGGCGCTCCATTCTGGAGTAAGATTTATTCTAAGGTGGGGTAATGATTTCTCCACTCTATTGCAATGCAGTTTACTCCGCTAAGACAAATAATTGTAACACTATTCTGATCTCAGTGTACTTAGAATTTACGTGACGATTTATCCGAGAAAGGATTAATAATGTATTGTGACAGTCAGTGATCGTAATTAAATCGTCGGTAACGATTTGGGATTTGGCGCAAATCACGTGACTGTTGAACGCAGCTCAGAGTGGACCTCTGAGGTGGTAGAGCGGGAATCGGGAAGCCACTCGTAGTTTTCGTGTCCGAGCGTTCGCACGTACATGGAAGTTAACTCGTCTCGGTTCGACGGTTTACCGGACTCCTCGGGAGTGGCATGCCGTCGAAAAGAGGGTTGGAAGAGACAGAAGGTGCGGGATCGATGGTCATCGCCCGGCAAGCATTCTTCTGTCTAGACGAGTCAACCGGCTTTTGGAAGCCGCGGACGACGGGGAACTTGAGCGACGTCCGGCAGACACGCAAAGATCTGGAGATCGATTCATGGTAGATCTTAGAGAACCTCGCTCGTTACGGAAGTCGAAGCAATTATTGTCATTCGCGTCGCGCGTTTTTGTAGTGTGAAAGTGTGGTGTTTAGTTGTGAAATTGTCATTTCACATCAACGCCTAGACCGCTTTACGACGGCTACAAGGCGACTCGAGTGTGGTAGCTATTGCGGCTGGTAGGCATCGTAGCCTGGTATTTTGTTCAGCCTGACGGCTTGGTATGAAGTGCACCTTAGGTTAGGTTAGGTTTGGGGTCGGAGGGGTTAGCGGTCCCTGCTCGGGAACATGTAACCCCAGCACTCAGGTATACACCCATTGTGCTGAAATTCCCTGCCTTACTCACTCCTTGTCCATGGCCCTGTCTATGGGGCCAATTACCGTCATGATTGTCGTCAGGCTGGCTTCCCTCAGATCCCACAGATCTATGATGGGTCTGCCAAGCCTACTGGTCTGGAGTGTGGCACAGGCAGGACACTCACATAGGAGGTGTCCCGTCGTCTCGGTTTCTTCTCCACACCACCTGCATACTGAGATCTCCCCTATCCCTATCTTGGTTAGATGGAGTCTCACCTTCCAGTGGCCCGTAAGCCATCCGATGACCATTCCTAGTTTTCTCCTACCGGTCTTCCTTAGGTCACGCAGCCACTCCTTTGGTGGCCGTTCTCCGATAAGGGCTTTTGACTGCCACAGCCCCTGGTGATCGGCCCACCTTCGATCCTCTTCCTTTGCCATCCAGAGGACAAAGGTGTTGTGCAGTGAGCAGTCGGGCATTCCCACACTGCAGTGGTCGGCCCTGATGTCTAGTGCACCGCGGTTTGCGAGCCTATCTGCCTTCTCGTTACCTGTTATCATCGAGTGTCCTGGCACCCATAGCAGGGTGACACAGTGGTTCGGTGTAAGGGTTACCGACGAAACATCCAGGCGACAAAATATCCGCGACAAAACATCCGCGACAAATTATCCGGGCGACCAAAAATCCGACGACAAAAAATCCGACGACTAAATATCTCCGACAAAACAACCGCGGCAAAACGTCCAACGACAAAATATCCACGACAATTAATTCGAACTATTTTATATTAAAATATTCGAACTAGATTTTGATTGGAACTAAATTTTATGGCGCGCCTCTGCGGGGGCCCTTCGGGCCCCACGGCGCGCATTGTTTTAAAAAATAACCCGTTAGTGTTTTATTAAAAATCAATTTTTTTCTCACGTTTGAATTAATTCACTGTTCAAAATCAAAAGAAACTTCATAATAACTATTTCCCCCCGAACTTGAATTATATGATATACTGTATATGATCACTTGAATTATATGATATACTGTAGAATGTTTGTAAAAAAAATTGTAAAGTTAAATTTGTTGTAATAATAAAAGTGTTTGAAATAAAGATTTGTTATAGTTATATTAAAAAAATAAAATTTTTGTGTCTATTATCTGACGTTTTGACCCGCTCCCATATTATACAGTTATTTTGACTTCAGATATTATGTCGCAGATATTTTGATTTTGGATGTTTAGTCGCAGATATTTTTGCATTGGATGTTTAGTCGCAGTTATTTTGTCATCCGGATGTTTTGTCGTTTGATTTTTTGTCAACCGGATATTTTGTCGCGGATGTTTTGTCGTGGATATTTTGTCGCCAGGATATTTTGACCCATTCCCTCGGTGTAAGCCTCTCCAGTGCCTCTTTGCAGAGGGCTACTTCCCTGGAGTTTGTGGTCAAGTCTTTCAGCGCTAAGAGCGCTGCTTTGCTATCCGAACAAATCGTGACTGGTCCTTTCCTGTGCGCTTCCGTCAGGGTGACTCGCGCGCACTCCGTAAACGCCTTCACCTCAGCTTGGAAGACTGTGGCGAAGTCGTCCAGGTGTAGCGCAATCTCCCTGGTGGAGCCTTGTCCCCAGGCTCCAGCCCCAACCCCCTCCGCCCGTTTCGAGCCGTCTGTGAACCAGACGACCCCCTGTCCGGTATACCTGTGCTGTCCTCCCTGCCAGTCGGCCCTGCTGCCAGTTTCGACTCTGAACGGCTTGTCGAAGTTGATGCTCCGAGTCGTGTGGTCGAGTTTGGGTAGCTTCCCCTGATTCAAACCTCTGGCTATCTGCCAGTCCGTCAGGTGGTCGACTCCCGCATTGCCCTCGTATCGACACACGGCCTTAAAGGCCGCACATCTAACCACGAGATCAAGCGGAGGGGTTCCTGTTGGGCGTTCCATCGCTGCCAGCGGTGTAGTGCCCATACATCCTGTCATGCCTCTCAGGACTAGGGCCTGTACACGGCTTAATGCCGTTCTAGCGTTCTTTGCCTTAGCTACCCGGGGTGCCCATACGGCCGCCCCGTGTAGTAGCCTAGGTTTCAACACGGCTGTGTACAGCCAGTGTATCTTCTCGGGCTCCAGTCCCCATGTCCTGCCAAAAGCTCTCCTGCATGCCCAGAAGGACTGTATCACCTTTCCGCAGGTAGCCTCCAGGTGCCTTTTCCAGCTGAGCTTGGAGTCAAACATTACTCCCAGGTACTTGATCTCATTGGTCAGGTCCAATGTCCTGCCCATGAGGTGTAGGCCCTTGATTGGGCCCACCTTGTATCTGATTGTAAAGCACATGACCCCGACTTTGCTTGGGTTCACTGTCAAGTGAACTCCTTTGCACCATTTCTCGACGATCCCGAGTGCTGATTACATCAGGCCCGCCACCACATCTAGGTTGTCGGCTCTAGCGAGGATGAGAACATCGTCGGCATATGCCAAGGCAAAAATGCCGGCTTCGTCCAGCAGTCTCAGCAGGGTATCAACGAACAGACACCACATTGTGGGAGACCGAACTCCTCCCTGTGGGCAACCTTTCCCAACCTACCTTACCAACTCGGGTGCGGTCGCCCCATGTGGCAAGCAGGCTCCTAGTGCTAAACATATGGCTCATCCATCTCACTAGTGTGGGCTGGACGGCATGATCCTCCGCACCCTTGCGGATGCTTTCCACCCTGGTGTGGTTGAATACGCCTTCAATGTCCAGCAGAGCTGCCAACACATATCCTTTGTTTCCAATACCTTTCCTTATCCATGATTCCGCCTCTATGAGTGCCGTATCTACAGACTTGCCTGCCTGGTAGGCATGTTGTCTACAGTGCAGCGGTCGATCAACCAGAGGCTTTTCCTTCAAGTACCTGTCAACCAACCTTTCTAGTGTCTTAAATACGAAGGATGACAGGCAAATGGGTCTGTGGTCCTTTGCGCTTATGGCCACTCTACCTGGTTTTGGTATGAAAACCACCTTCGCTGTCCTCCAGCAGGTCGGGGTATACCCGAGGGCCAGGCACGCTCTGAAGAGTTCGACTAGTGGGCTTAGCAGTTCCTCCAGCCCTCTTTGAAGAAGGGTCGGAAAGATACCATCTGGTCCGGCAGCCTTAAACGGGTCAAAGGTGCCGACAGCCCACCTGACTCTCTCCGGGGTCGTGATGGTCCTGGACAGTTCCCAATCCCGTCTACCAGTGGCTGCGTTTTATGCCCCGTGGTGTTCGTCACCTTCCCTGAAGTCAGGAAAGTGGGTCTCTAGCAGCGCGTTGAGGCATTCCGCGCCACTTTCGGCCCACTGTCCCGATTTTAGCTTCATCATACCTGGCGTCTGTCTCGGACCGTTCCGCAGGATACGGCAGAGCCTGGATGTTTCTGCAACATTCTTTTGCTCCGTGCAGTAATCCTGCCAGCCCTTTGCAGGCGCCTTTTCTAACTCCTTCTTGTATAGCCTTTGTGCCTGTCTGTAGGCGTCTTCATCGACCTTCCTTCCGGTCTCGTAAAACCTGTTGTAGAGTCTTCTTAGTTCCGTCCTGAGGGCCGTAAGTTCGGGTGTCCACCATGGGCATCCCTGACTCTTACCTTTCTCACTAATCCTGCAGTTGTTCTCGAAGGACGTCACCAGTGCCTCTTGGAGAGACTCTGCGCTGTGCTCGAGTTCAACCGGTGTACCGTATCTCCCAGGAAAACTTGCAATTCTCCTGACTAGGTTGGTCCTGTATCCCTCCCACATTGTGTTCCTGGGGTTCCTCCAGAAGGGTCTGTCGATAGTTTTTCCCTTCTTCGAGAAAGTGATGTAGCTGTGGTCTGACATGGAGGGTTCGTCTGAAACCTTCCAGTCTTCTACTGACGTCGCCAATCCGATCGTAGCTAAGGTAATATCGATGACCTCTTCGCGCCTTTTGTTCCGAAAGGTCGGTTTCCCTCCCTTATTCAGGATCTCTAAGTTGGTGCCCGCCAGAAAGCCCAATAGTGCGTCCCCTCCTGCTGTTGCAATCCGAGCTTCCCAACACCGTATGGTGAATTGGTGTGAGTTTGCGTCGCATGCCAGCAGTAGGTCCAGTCCCTTGAGCTCACATGTCTTGACCAGGTCCACAACCCTTTGTGAGGCTGGATCATCCTTTCCATGTGGGAAGTAAGCCGAGGCAGCTACCAATTGCCTCTCTCTCCCTTCCTTATCCTTCTACTTAACTGTCGCGATTGCGGTGTCCCTGTCACAGAAGGGAGCCCAGGTCTCCGCGGTGAGCCCCTTTACAATCAAGGCAGCCCTCGCTGAGTCTCCGGCCAAACTAAAACGGGTGCCGCATGCGTTTAGTCCTTTTATTTTGCCTGCCCTTATCCAGGGTTCCTGGATAAACGCTAAACTTGTTTGCACCTCTGCCATGCGCTTGAGCAGAGCGGCCGAAGCGCTTTTGCAGTGGTGCAGATTGATCTGGGTGAACGAGATAGTGGACGGTGCCATACGGGCATGCCCTGGGTCTCGATCACCCCGACCCCTTCTCCGTAAGCCCGCCATGAGGGCGGAGTCAGAGTCTAACCTTTGAGTGCAGGGGCGGGATCGTGTGTTGCACGATTTCCGACCCCAGCATCTCTCCTACCATCCTCTTTATCGCCTCTATTTTTATCAGCAACCAGGACGGCGTGGGCCCTGCTACCACCGCAGAAGGGACGGAAGTTGAGTGCCTTAAGGGCCTCAATCTCCATCTCCTCCACAGTGATATTTAGGAGGGTCTCGTCCGGCTGCTTATCCTTCGCCGGGATTGCCTTGGTGCCAACTAGAGTCCAGGAATCCACCTTGACGGTGGGATTCTGGCGTCTCAGGCTCGTTAATGCGGTCTGGGAGTCTATGACCCCCGGAACGTATAGGGCAATCGTTTTAACCTTTATGAGATCGCCTTGCTCGATGACGTTGAGCTTGGCGTTCTCCCATGGAGACCATTTTGAGGCCTTTTCCCGCAACAAATCCACGTCTACACTAGTGTTGCAGTCGTACACAAGTGCACCCTGCGTCTCCCAGTTGGCCAGGAATTGTGGGAAGTGGCCATCCTCTTCGGTACGGTCAATTTCCACCTCAAGGGCGGATCTGACCATCCTGGCCTGTGTTGGTGTAAGCCGAACGATAGGGGAGCCCACAGGAACAATGGCGCATCGGAGTTTCGTGGCCACTGCTCGACTGTAGGTAACCCCCTCGCTCGTCTTCTCCTTGGCCGCGTGCTTGATCTCCCTGGGTGTCGAGCCGTCAGAGTGTGTCCTCTTTGCAGCCGGGGTCGACTGCTCAGGGGACAACTCCAGCTCTGCACCCTTCTTCTGGGCCCTCCTGCCGTGGCCAGTCCTTCTCCTCACCCTCTTCTTTTTCTTTTTGCCTACTGTCGAGGTGTCCCCTGCCCCTTTCGGGGCGGAGTCCCTCGTCAGGGTCCCTTGACCGCTAGCGTCAGTAGTCCCTTGCCCGTCTGTGTGTTGGGCAGGGTCCCGTCGACCAGCCTCCGTCCAGCCGGTATCCCCAGCTCCCGAAGGGGTGGAGTCCCGAGACCGTGCGAAGGTTGTCGCGATCGTGTTTTGTCCGGTGTCCCCAGCCCCCGTGGGGGCGGGGTCCCGGCTTTGTTCTGCAGTATCCATGGGAGTGGGAACCCCAGTCACCTCAATGGTTGGCGCTTTTTGGCTATCCTTTCTATAATTTTCCATCTTCATTTGTTTGTTTGTGCGGGTGTGTTGTGTAGTGGTCGGCGTTGAGGTGTGTCCCGTAGCTGCTCGTCCTTCAGCGGGGCGTGGTCCGTCGAGGGTCCACTTGATGTGGTGGCCTCCGAGGTTCCCCCCCTCCTCAGTGGTGCGGTCCCAGTCTGGTCACCAGCTAGCAGCACCACTGCTCCGGGGATTTTTTTCGACGGCTGGTGGGGCAGCCAGGCGGTCTGATTGTGACCTACCTGGGCCCCCGTACTATCTGTCGGCCCAGGCGCGCCAGTCCTAGTTTATCCCCTGTACCCTCCACATCCTACTAACCCTCAACTTAACCCGCCCCGACTTGGGGATTCGCAGCTGGGGAAACACCCGACGCCGCTGTGTGAATGTGTAAGTGTATGTGTGTGTGTGCGTGTCATCTCATCCCAAATACCGCGTTGCCGGGATGAGAGGTGTCTGTACCCACCCAGACCACCACCCTGGATGGGGGGCTGTTTGTTAGTTGCCAGCCCACTCGCGGCGAGGGGCAAAGGGCCGATCCACTCGCCTGGACGAACCCTTCTTGGGTTGTCTCACATTCATCCCCGGTCCCCCGTTTATAGGGGGCCGCTCATACGCTTGGACGTCCCGTTTATAGGGAGCCACACTCACACCACGGTCCTGTACCTCCCGCCGCAAGTCGACCGACAAGGTCTCCCCACCAGGCCGCCAAAAAAAAAAAAAAAAAAAAAAAAAAAAACTTCGGCGGCGCACGACAAGGTCCTACAGCCCGCAGGGGAGGGAGGTGCACCTTAGCGACTCCGTAAGTTAACCCATTAAGTCCGAGGATTTTTTGAATTTTTGGTTGTGTTTGAGCTGGGAAATCTTAGGGAAAACTGTGAAAAATGTATACCTGAATACCCTATCCCCCTATTTTCAAGTATGCCCTACACGATGGTATAGTTCAAAAAAGTCAAAAATTCGATTTTCATTTGTTTATAAACAAATTAAAAAAAAAAACAAGATTTTTTTTGCACTTTTTTTTTTTTAATCGAAAAATTGAGTGGTTAAAAAATTTTTTACACACTTTAGAATATCATCACGGGTGATCACGCATTTCAAAGTTTCCAAATCTTCTTGAAAATTGTAGCTGCGATTTTTGTAAACAAAATGGCGGCCAAAACACTGCGAAGAAAAAATTCGTAAAGCAGCCGAAGGCGGAACCAACATCGAAAAACTTATTTTGCTCAAAAATATTTATTGAAAAAGCATAAAAAGTCTTTGAAATGTTAATTGTTAATATTTTTATCATTTCAATTGCATATATGCGAGTATTGGGCCCAATAGGGAGGGACCCAAAAATAAACATTGAGAAATCGAAAAATAAAAAATACTAACTTATTCTACGTAAAATTATAAGAACAAAATATACTTGGTGTTTTTTTTATTGGGGCCACTATTTTTTCATAAAAATTCGTTGAAGTTGGGACTATCAACCAATTGAGTCCAAGGATTTTTTGAATTTTTGGTTGTGTTTGAGCTGGGAAATCTTGGGGAAATCTTGGGGAAAATGTATACCTGAATACCCTACCCCCCTATTTTCAAGTATGCCCTGCACGATGGTGTAGTTTAAAAAAGTCAAAAATTCGATTTTCATTTGTTTATAAACAAATTAAAAAAAAAAAAACAAGATTTTTTTTGCACTTTTTTTTTCTAATCGAAAAATTGAGTGGTTAAAAAATTTTTTACACACTTTAGAATATCATCACGGGTGATCACGCATTTCAAAGTTTCCAAATCTTCTTGAAAATTGTAGCTGCGATTTTTCTAAACAAAGTGGCGGCCAAAAAACTACGACGAAAAAATTCATAAAGCAGCCGAAGGCGGAACCAACATCGAAAAACTTATTTCGCTCAAAAACGAGGCCTTCAGATGTATTTATTTATTTATTTATTTATTTATTTATTTATGTTATTTATTTATTAGATTACTTGATTTTTCTTTTAAAAAATAAATAAATAAATAAATAAATACTTGAATTTTTATTTGTTTCCTTTTTTTGTTATGCAGTGTCAAACTGAATACGAAATATATGTTCAATAAAAATAGCCTGCGTATTTTATAATTATTAGAAATACAATTTTGTTATGCAGAAGAAGAGAAAGTAAGAAAGAACAACGGATTCATTGATGCTGTTAAAGCTTTTGCCAGGTGTATACGACTATAGCTGAAAGGCATAGAGTCTGCTTCGTAATCACAAGTCCATGGGTTCAAATCCCGCTTAGAGCAAAAAGTATCTCAAATACAGAAAAAAATTGTAAATCCAAAAAAAAAAAAAAAATTCGTCTTCCAATGACTTTAAATCTTTTTTTTTTTTCTACTTTCAAATACACCTTTTTGAAAGGATATACTTCACCAAATATTGGTCTGAACTGAATAAAAAACTATAAGAAAAATTAACTTTTAGTAAAAAGCGATCAGACTAAAATTATCATAGATGCAGGCTAGAAAAAATTACAAGAAAATTTTGTTCAATTATATCTTTAAATCAAATCTTTTATAAAGAAATATTTCATCAGATATAAAGAAAAATTGGCAGATTGAGAGTTGAAAAAAAAAAAAATTTTTTTATAGCCTAAGGATGAAATTTTTTTTTTCAATCACCACGAAGTCAACGCCTCTGAGAAATTTTTATTACGACTTTTACAGTTTACAACTGTATCTGCGCTTTTTCTGAATACTCGCCGTGAGCGGGATTCGAACAACGATCTAAGCATTGCTAAACTGGCTCTTTGCTGCTTTAGCCAACGGCCGTGTACAGATTTACAGATTTAGACTTCATTTATATGTAAAAATAATAAATTATGAATTTTCTGTAGCAATAATAGTCTTTACCAATCTCTCTCAATCAAAAATTATAAAAATGTATAGAAAATTTTTAAAAAGTAACAATAACTCGTCAAATTGTAAATTTCATCTCTTAGCCGTTACACTTATAAAATACAAAACATAACGTTGCCCAACACCTACCACGCGGAGGTTGATGAAACAAAGTGTCTTTTTTTTTTTTTTTTTTTTTTTTTTATTACTTTTATACTTTTTTTGTGTTTTTCAAATTTTTTTTTTTTTTTTTTTTTTTTTATCAATTTTTTTATAAAAATAATTTTTTAGTTCAACAATGAAACTTTCTTAGAAATTATGAAAACTTTTAGACTACAATAAATTTAATGATTATTTTTAGGAACGCAATTTTGACAAATAGATAAGCTGCACTTTTCACAGTACAAACGTGTCCTAATGGGACAGAAGCAACATTTTCTTAGTTTTTCTTTAGTCAAAATTTGGTGATTGCCTCTAGTAGACTTTTCCTTTGAAAGATAATGCTTGGAAATTGCCATCATAAAGTCAAGCGAACTTGATTTTTTAGTTTCCTTGCCGTGAACATAGTTCGAAAGAACAACTGCATTAGCTATTGACGCTTGAATAAGACGAATAAAAACGATCCACGTCCACTTTTTAGACCTTATGCAAGGCATAGCGTAGTTACAACGTCCATCATGAACGTCAACGCCACCCATATTTTTATTATAAAGTTGGAATGCATTAGGGAAAGCAATTTCTTCTTTTTCTTTTTTTTCTTTGCTCCTCCTTTTCGCTGTGTATGTGGGTGTGACACCAGCAGCAGTAGAAACCATCGACACTGGTTTAGAGTCCTGCAATGTAATGTAATTTATACCACTACTTTTTTCGTATTTCACTGCAACTGTACCTTTCGGTGACTTTTTAGGAATAACATTTTTTTCCTTTACACGATTTTCTCGGATAGTACCAGTCGAACGAACCCCTAAGTTTTTTAAATGTAAAACAAGATCAAAACTAGTAAATAAATTGTCCATGTATAAATGATAAAGAGGCAGTTTCCTAAAAGTTACGTTTGAAAAAAAGTGCTGAAGCAAACTCATAACAACACGAGTACCTAAAGAACATTTTTCAAGTTTATTGTCAGCTATTGCAGAGTTTTTACCACAGTACAAATCAAACTCAAGTAAATAGCCATCAGGAGTGCAAAGACCCCAAAATTTCAAGCCAAATCTAATGGGCTTCCCTTTTATGAATTGTTTCAGAATAGTTCTACCATAAAACTTGGCCATCATCTCGTCAACGGCCATTGCAGCTTGAAAATATCCAAATTGCTGGATGTTTTCCCTGAATAAATCAATAATTGTACGTACACGCCATCCAAAATCATTTTCATTTTCATCTGCAGGTTTAGAATATTTGATGTTTGATTTTATTTGCTGAAATTTATCGCGAGCCATAGCCGCTTTTACTGGCTCAAATGACAAAAAAGGATCATTTGACCAGTAGTGTTTGTAAGATTTTCGCGAATTGTAGGCTGATGCAATTAAAATACCTATAAAAACGTTAAGTTCACCCATCGTTAGTTCATACCCGTTTGCTCGAGTACACATAATTATGTGATTTTTTATACTATCTGAAAAAAAAGTTTCAAATAGTTCAACACAATTCATACTTTTTATTTTTTTTTTGTTAGCATCAGACATTTGGCAACTATTTTCAACGTTTTGTGGATAAATTTGTTCTCCCTCGACCCACTCATAAACGTATTTATCCTCCAAACGACTGTTATTGCTAACATAATTTTTTGATGCTTGAGAATAAGTTTTTTGTGAAGTTTTATCATTTTGAGAATCGTTTGTACAGTCGTCGCTTTCTTCAGCTCCTGAGCCTTCGCTTTCATCTCCAGAATAATTTGGATCAGGTATGCAATATCGTTCGTCATCTTCATCAGAACTGAAATATTCTGATTCAGAATCAGTATCAGGAGGTTTAGCTGGTCTAGGTCGCTTTGGTCGCATATTGAAAAGTTTGAAATTATTCAATCACTAAAAATTGAACAGATTTCAAAATTTTTTCAATTTATTTATTTATTTGTAGTCTGGACTAGCTTGAAATTCGCTAAAATTATCAGCCACAGTCTTTGAGCAGCTCCCCTGGTGGAACTTATCATCTGCCAGGGTAAAAATGTCATCAAACCAACCATTGTTTATATTCTTTTTTCACCTAATTTATTAGTATGTTGTTTAAACGTGACGCCACCTAGCGGACTCTTTTCGTTATGAAGCATGTTTACCCTAGCAGATGATAAGAATTTTCACCATTGTCATTTATAAAAAATGTTTTTTCATTTTTATTTTTTTTTTCGAAATAAATTATTATTTTTTATAAATATATAAATTATTGGAAATATCTGCAAACATTAAAAATATTCTGTTCATTTAGTTTTCTCTTCAATTAGTTTTTGCCCAACTAGAATGACTACATTCAAAATTTTATTAATTTTTACAAAAACATAATGTAATAAAATGTAAAAAAATAAAATATATTGTACGTTACATTTCTTGTATTTTTTTTTTATTTATGGCAATAATTTTGAGTTTTTAATTTTCGTAAGCAAGGTTCGAACCCATGAAGTGGGGATTATGAAGCAGACTCTATGCCTTTCAGCTATACTCGTATACACCTGGCAAAAGCTTTAACAGCATCAATGAATCCGTTGTTCTTTCTTACTTTCTCTTCTTCTGCATAACAAAATTGTATTTCTAATAATTATAAAATACGCAGGCTATTTTTATTGAACATATATTTCGTATTCAGTTTGACACTGCATAACAAAAAAAGGAAATAAATAAAAATTCAAGTATTTATTTATTAATTTATTTTTTTAACAGAAAAATCAAATAATCTAATAAATAAATAACATAAATAAATAAATAAATAAATAAATACATCTGAAGGCCTCGTTTTTGAGCGAAATAAGTTTTTCGATGTTGGTTCCGCCTTCGGCTGCTTTACGAATTTTTACGTCGTAGTTTTTTGGCCGCCACTTTGTTTAGAAAAATCGCAGCTACAATTTTCAAGAAGATTTGGAAACTTTGAAATGCGTGATCACCCGTGATGATATTCTAAAGTGTGTAAAAAATTTTTTAACCACTCAATTTTTCGATTAGAAAAAAAAAGTGCAAAAAAAATCTTGTTTTTTTTTTTTAATTTGTTTATAAACAAATGAAAATCGAATTTTTGACTTTTTTAAACTACACCATCGTGCAGGGCATACTTGAAAATAGGGGGGTAGGGTATTCAGGTATACATTTTCCCCAAGATTTCCCCAAGATTTCCCAGCTCAAACACAACCAAAAATTCAAAAAATCCTTGGACTCAATTGGTTGATAGTCCCAACTTCAACGAATTTTTATGAAAAAATAGTGGCCCCAATAAAAAAAACACCAAGTATATTTTGTTCTTATAATTTTACGTAGAATAAGTTAGTATTTTTTATTTTTCGATTTCTCAATGTTTATTTTTGGGTCCCTCCCTATTGGGCCCAATACTCGCATATATGCAATTGAAATGATAAAAATATTAACAATTAACATTTCAAAGACTTTTTATGCTTTTTCAATAAATATTTTTGAGCAAAATAAGTTTTTCGATGTTGGTTCCGCCTTCGGCTGCTTTACGAATTTTTTCTTCGCAGTGTTTTGGCTGCCATTTTGTTTACAAAAATCGCAGCTACAATTTTCAAGAAGATTTGGAAACTTTGAAATGCGTGATCACCCGTGATGATATTCTAAAGTGTGTAAAAAATTTTTTAACCACTCAATTTTTCGATTAAAAAAAAAAAAGTGCAAAAAAAATCTTGTTTTTTTTTTTAATTTGTTTATAAACAAATGAAAATCGAATTTTTGACTTTTTTGAACTATACCATCGTGTAGGGCATACTTGAAAATAGGGGGATAGGGTATTCAGGTATACATTTTTCACAGTTTTCCCTAAGATTTCCCAGCTCAAACACAACCAAAAATTCAAAAAATCCTCGGACTTAATGGGTTAATTGTATATGTGAGAGTGAGTGTGAATGCGTGTGAGTGTACTCATTACACTGTTATTGTAACAATCTTTGTTTTTCTCACGCGCGCGTCAGCTGCCGGTAGCAGCAGGTTGTTGTGTGCGCGCGCGACTCGATTTGGAGAGCATTGACAATTATTTGTTTACTGGTTTGAACGACACCGAGTCGTAATTCGGAATTTGTATTTTAGGTTTAGATTTGTTTTAATAAATTGTTAAATTATTAATCTAACTTTTATTGACTAAACCTGGGGTTCCTGCGGATCGATCCTGTTTCAATACCCACACCCACTACCGGTAAACGAACTAGCCGACCGCGTCGCGAAGTATAGTAATATTCGCGGACGCGATATCCTCATTTTATTATTTCAGGTCGACGAGATGCAGTTCAACGAGTGCTTGGATCAGCACTAAGTACAGGTGATAAGGATTTAGTACGCACCGTGGGTATTTGTATCGGCTCATTCAAACCCTTAAATCCACCCCTGTTACAGTATGGAAAGCCTTCTGCCTGGATCATCAAGACCAACTCACCATACATTATTATTTTACACTAGGTAATACAAAGTTGATTATATGAGAAAGGATTAAATCGTCCAAACTTAACTGGTGGCTAATTAGGTCTAACTCACGAGTAAGGTACCCTACAAAGGGTCAACACTCGCACGCGAACTCAATTTAAAGAAAAATAAGGCGATCTTCCGGCAAAAGAAGATATTATCCCTCGCTGAATTATATTAAAAATTCGAACTAATCTTAGCGCCTCCGCGCTTTTACCTCCCCGCTGCACCTCCCCGCCACTTGTCAAGGCGTTGGGGAACGGTCGCTAGGGTGAGTGCCGCATCTTTACTTGCAAGTTATGTGACTTATTTCAATAAATAAAATAACAATCTAATTTTTTAAAAATTCGTGTACAAATCCTACCTTGCACTTGCAGAGATGCGGAACCTCCCGTTTAATTTTTCTCTTTCTATGAACTTTAAGGAAAAAATATTTTCTAATCTTATTTTTAAAAATTTAAACGTGAATAATTTATGTTACTGGAAGTACTTTTTAGCATATTTAGAGTTTTGAAGTATAAATTATTAGTGGTCAAATGATTTGAATTGAAATTTATAAATATTTTTTTTTTAAAGATCATAAAGGGAAAAAATGCGAGGTCCTTCATCTCTGTAAGAACAATAGGTACACAAATTTTTTGAAAATTAGCTCGAAAATGAAAAAAATGTTTAAAATTACTTTATTGATATTTCAATGTGATGTCGGGCCTAAGTAGAGCCCCAGATAATTTTTAAAAATACTTAGAAATCGTAAAATTTTACGCTTTTTCTGAATCCAGCATAAGAAATAGGGTAACGTGTGGTAATAGGAGCGTGGAATAATAGGAATTTTTTTTGTATAAATAACTACAAATTATATAAGGAATTAGAAAGTATAAAATAGTTTTTTGGTTAAGTTTATACTAATAGTTTACACTACTTAATGTCACAGTATCAGAGAGAATTTAGTCGGCCTTTAGGATGTCAGAGTTGGAAAAAGTGATTTAAGGCTTCTTACCTCACTTAACTACAGTGGATTCAATAACGACAATTTTAACGCGTGAAAAAAACACTCGAAAAAATTGCCGAGACCTGGGCTCAAACCCATGACCCCAAAATTTTCATTAAAACTATACTTATGTTTCTGTCTTCTTGTCCCCAAATCATGATGATGTAGATGCTTCACTAGTACAGTAACCAATCATTTCAGTTTTTAAAATTTCAAATTTTTTAAGGTAACTTATTCAGCCCGGTCATATCCTTCATACTAAGCGAGACCGCTTGATTTTTCCGCCATCAGATTTGAAATTCAAAATGCGTACGCATCGACGCTACGCGTGCATCCACAATCAAACTAGATCAGCTGATTCAATAAACTTGATTTATTTTTATTGGTCAAATCGATACAATTAAATCGGTTTTTATCTGAGCATTTTTTCAAATAGAGTGAATTTCTTTGGAAATATATCGAGACAAATGTTTTCTCAAATCTGATCCTGGAAACAGCCCGTTTCCATGCCTCAGAACACGGTCGGAAACGGGCCTTTTCCACCATAGTTTTTGTTTCCATAGAAAAAATATACAAAATTAGCTTTTCTAATCAAAACCTCAAAAATATATGGATTAAAAAATGAACAATTTTCGTAAAATAATGTTTCTTAATGCTTCCGATAAAAATATATATTAAATTACCAAATAATAATGAAAATAAACAATTTTTTGTCAAATTAAACAAGAGTTTTTGAATAAAAAATTACTTTTTTTTAATTTGTAGGTTAGATTTTATAAAAATAAATAGCAATATTGTTGTTGACAAAATATTTATTGAAACTCACTCAATGTTAAAAATTGACCAAAATAATTATTCATAAGTGTAGTTCATTTACTTTCTAACAAACAATCGAATTTCTTAGGTTTAAAAGCACATAAAATCCTGCCTGCAACAGTTTGCCTTGGGTTAGAGATACATGAAAATCTAAAAATTTACCTGCAGCAACGCAAGTGTTCTGTGTGTGATTATTAAAAAAACTAGCACAGTGAGCGATACGCGAGTGGAATAAATACTCAAACTTTATTAATAATTATACATTAAAAAAGCGCGTGTGGGGAAATAATTTAACCATTACGCGCATAAAATAAAAACACACTGCGTACTACGCTAGCGCAATAAAAGTGATAAAAACAACCAAAATTTTAATAATTATTATTTGTTAAAAACACGGAGGATTCAGGTTTAATCAAGTAAACAACTCACCGAGCAAAGCAGACCGAAACATTCGAACTTATAACCAACAAAATTAAAAACAAAAGCACAGCACTGACTGTGAAAATATTTTAAACATGTAATAATGATTATCCATCAAATTTGAGAAAGCACAGTCCTGTACAAGTAAGGGAATATACTATTTGTGAATAGTTTTTCAATAAGTTCTTATTGAGTTAGAAACCATGCCAGTATTTATTACTTCAATTTCGAAAGAAGTGTAATAATTTATCAAAATTTAAGAAAAATCTTTTGAGTGTCAGAGAGATGTTTCTGCTACACACTTTTATTACGAGTGAAAAGTCGTTTATCATAAGTCTATTTGTTTCATTTTTTTTTAAACTTCAATTATTTAACGAGCGTAGTGTTGTGTTCCCTAGTTCTGATTAAAAAAAGGAAATGACTCAAAGACTATTGAAAAATGTTATTTTATTATTCATGAATTATTTGAAAACAAGCAGGTGTCCGCGTCTTTGACAGCGTATTAAAAGAATCTTTAAATTACCATAAAGTTTATTCAACTGAAACAGGCTACCACGGGTGATACCTTATTGGTAAAAAATATAAATAATGAAGTTTGTATCTGCCAACAATCGTAAACTGTCTCCGTGGCGATTTATTGCAATGGTTAGATTGAGGGTTAGATCGACTGTGTACATGCGTGTGCGAAGCTGCTGTATGTTAATTTTTTGAATATAAAAGTTTTGAAGTCTACGTAAGGCAGCTTATAATTAAAGTCTGAACTTGTAAGAAGCTTATTAAAATAACGTCTTTGACGAAATCGAAAAAGAATCTCCACATGCTTGGTACCGAGCAATTTTTATATATTTAAATAAAATATTCATTAAATAACAAATCAACATTCATTAAATAAAATATTCATTAATTACTCACTAGACTGTCACAATTTTAACTGTTCGTCGTCAGCCATATTAGAGTGATATCTACAAATATTTTCCCGAAAAAGATATAAACGTGTTTAAGACCCGATTTTCGGGGAGGAGTCGGGAAGGCCGCCGCGCGGGACTATATGGCTCGCTTCTTTCCCACGTGCGCCCCCTTGCTAGCCCCTACTGGCCACTCGACGCGCGTTCGGTCCTAAAAGAGAAACTCTTCTTTGGAGTCAGCCCGCACGTTTTCGACGCTGTAAAAAAACGTTCGCGCGCGCGCACATTCACACATTTACATGCCACCAACGTATCTGACAAGAGTCAAGAGGTGATCTCTCGAGACGACTCAGATGAGCAGCCAGCTCGCGTCCCGGGTCTCCTACGGCGATTCTCCTTCCTCGCTTGGGCTAGTGTCGCTGCCAAGCTTTACCTGACCCCCCTACGACGTTCTTGCCTACGACTGCCTAGGGCGTATAAAGCCTGGCGGCGCGCGTCCTCCAAGAGCCACTCGCCCCTAAAACTACTTCCTTTCATAGTCTGGGCTGGTGTCGCTGCCTCGATTTACCTGATCTCCTACGACGGCCTGACCTACATCTGGGTCGAGCAATTCCCAACAAACGGACGTCACTGAAATACTCTCACCTGCTGTTTGGCCTCCAAACCCTGTTCACAAGTGTATTGTCGCCTCGTCTTTCGCTCTCACACGCTTGTTCGCTCGCCAAGCAGGTTTACATGAATTTTTAAACGCTGCCTGCGGGATTACAATTTTAAATCTGTACTTAAGTATTTTAAAATAAATTAAGTGATAGCAGGTGATAAAATAATATATAAAAAACTAAACAATAATTTTTAATTTTACATATGTATCTTTTACTTATTGATTCATTTTTTTTTCAGTTCTCAAAAGCATCGTTGCTTTTTAATTTTTTTCTTTTTATTAATGTTCTCATCGTCATTTTCATCTTCTTCAAGGGAGGCTTTATCTGCTCCGTCGAAAATACCTTAAATCAACGTTGCTCTCGAGCACGTTTATACACTCCTTATATACACTCCTTATTTTGTCGTTCCTTTGACTCCATCCAGGATATAATTGCTGGTCTTGGATCCCACTTTTCCAAGTTCGGCATATTCATTATAATATATAAAAATAATTTTTCAATGTCAACTGACATTAGGGATCTTTTAGATGATTTTACACTGTTGCTACAGCTGCTAATTCATTCGACGTCTGCACTCGTTGGCTTAGCTGCCACGATTCTAGCAAGAACACTTGCCACTGTAGGGAAGTCTTTTAAATGAACCAATATCTTTAAAATGCTAGAAAGAAAATTGCCATTTTTTAAAGTTTTTCAAAGCTTCTAATTGGCACAGTTCCGAATATTCCAAGTCAAAGTCAGTAGCACTTAAATCTGAAGCTATAAGTTGATGAACACGCTGAATATCAGCATTCAATTCAAAGCAAGTAAATGGTTTTAAAAGTTTGAAAGATTCATTACACGAGCTCTGTGGATTCTTGGGTCCAGAAATCCCAAAAAGTACCCACAGAGGTCACGGGAAAACTACGGTCAGACGCAAAAATCCGAGCCCGTGATTCGGATAGCGATAGCTATCGAGAGTTCAAGAGATCCTCCGTTTTGGCTTCGGAAAACATTTCGACCCCAGGGCTATCCTTGAGACCGATGACTCTACCGACTGCGATGAAAGGAGTATATAGGCAATCACGTGTACGTCCAACAGTACAACGTATACCGAAGGAGTGCACTCCGGTTTATTGGCGACACGTACCTTCGATAGCCGTACGACTGGAATGTCCACGTTGGTTGCTAGCTCGCTTATGTTGTGGTTGCTAGCTCGCTTATGTTGTCCTGGATGACAAAGAGACCCATGACGGAGACGTCTTGGTCGTTCACTTCCCAGCTCGACCACTTCTCAACCAAACCCTTATTAGAACGTACTTTGGACTACAGCTGATCTGACCCGCCCAGATTTTCTCACAAATCGCGCAAAGGCCTCGTCGAATTCCTCTAGGTACTCTACTCAGTTTGGAGCTGAGTTTTCCCAAGGTTTTCGCCCCCACCTTTATTTGCACGACCGCGACATCTGCAACTGGATCAGCGAATCTGGATTCCTGCCCTGGGCCGGGAGGGTTTGTCGAATTGGATGGTTTCTCGGTTGGTTTAGCAGGGAGGGTTGAGCCGATTTGGGTCTCCCGAATTACTGTTTCCCAATAACCTCGAACAAGTAGGGCATTCGGGAAGAGTCATGCCTGGAATACCGAACCCCTGACAGCTGACTGCTGGGTGCTTGTTCTGCTCCGGACATTCAGGCGACTTTCTTCGATGTAGCAGATGCGATGCGGGCAAGCAGTTATAATATAATTTATATTATAAATAATTACGAGCAACCAACACAATAAAAAATGTATTACAAACATTTCTTATATCGGCCAGCCTACACTTATCACTCTCCTAATCACATAACCTATCTAACCAGCTTCACTATCTCACCTACTTTGAGAACTTCTATAAACCTTACTTAATGTTTCATCTTTAACCACTTAATCTATTTTAATTTTAGCCATATTTTGCGACCTTACTAGTTTCATTTACTTTAAATACCGTATTTCATCCGGCAAATTTCCTCACTCAACAAACTCTACTCACCTTATTCATTCTCGACACTAACACATCTTACATCTCTAACTTAAACTGCTCACCCTGAAAACTACTCTGGCATCTTCATCAATTGGTTTTGTCTTTTTTGTGGTTATGGACTTCTGTATTTGTGACCGTCCGAGAAAGTCTTCTTATAACGACATTACAAACATTTTAAATTAAAATTAAATTGTTGGTTGATCTTAACGAGCGAGATTTAACTAACGTTTTGCGTTAGCCTTTCTTTGATTGTCGATTCATAACAACTTTATACTGAATGAATTCAGTTATATTTAATATGAGTACAAACTCTCAAAAAGAAAAATTTATTTTTTGATAAAATTGAGTTTAAAATAAATAAGAGAAAAGTTTTATACTAACATATATACTCACAAAATTCAGTCAGCCTAGGATATTTATTTCGTTCCACCGATCTCATCAGCTATGCGGTTGAAATAAAACGAAACTAAACTCAAAGAAAGCTAAGCCCTGGTCATCCTCTTTCCCGGATGACCAGGGAGATCGTTCTAGCCCGGAAGGCGAAGGGGCGACGGTTCTAATTCGGAAGACGCGGGGGGCGCCCGCTGCCTCGGGAGAGCACTGCCCCGAGTGGCCCTGGCCAGGAACGGGGACGACGTAGAAGACTCAGACGTCGCCATAATCGCCGCACGCCCACGACGAGAGGGAACGACTGACTCTGACGTCAGAAGCTCCAGGAGCCGCCCCACTACCCAATCAGGAACTCAAGGAGTCTGGGGGCCCTATACTGGGTGAGATCCCTACCAATCAAAGCCTTCCTGCCTGACCGACTTCGTAGTTCTGAAGTGTCCGAAAGAAGTGGGCTAACGCACGGAGGAAGTCCGTTTCAGCCACGACCTCAGTTTAATATGCACCGACGCTACCAAGGATCCACCACTAAACGCCTGTTTTGCGTGCTGGAAGTATGCTCACTTGGAGCACTGCCCTTCATCGGAGCCCGGCTTGTTTTGCCTAAATTGTGGCTGCCGGGGAACCATTGTGGTCTCTTGTCCCCGGTGTGCTAATGAGTATACTGCTTATAGGACCTGGTCTATCCGCCCAGCTACTGCCCTCCTGGGGCCTGAAATGGGATTAAAAGAAAAAAAAAAAAAACTATAATCAACATTTTTTTTTAGTAATACCATGTGGTACGTTTAAGAGAATTACTTATAAGCATTTTTTTGTAGTGGCAAGGGGTTTTCCCTGATGTAATTGCAAGGGGCAGCGGCCCCAAAGTTATCTCGTTTCCTTTTTTTTGTTATAATTGTTAGGGTGGGTAATATATTCTTATTGGGGTACGATGTTTCATCTAGGTTGGGGGTAGTCTGTGGCGTGGAAGTTCACATGTGGCGAGGAGAACGGAAGGGGGGGGGGGGAGGGGGGTTCAGCGACAGCCGTAAAGGACAGCAGTTACCATGAGCCGCTTCTTCCCTTCTCCTCGCCGGATGCCTTCGCTCCGAGCCCGGCTGCGGCCACCACCCCCTTTCTAGTCTGGGACTCGTAAAACAAAGGACACAAAATCGATATCATTAGCGAAAAATCTTATGCACGGTGCAGGATGCTCTTTCCCGATCGGAGGACAACCACGCAGTTCTCCCCGCGAGTGAGGTTGAGAAAAGAAGGAGCCGAATGAAGACGGAGCTGCGACTACCACTGCACCACCAGCCTCCTGTAAAAAAGGCATCGAGAGTGAGACTGCCAACGACCATCGCAGCATTGGGTTTTTTCCTTCCGAGCTGAAGGTGCGTGCCGGGACAGCGGTCCCGTAATAATATCGTTTTTCACCTCGCCACCGTCGAGTAAAATTAAATACGAGTCAATTTATCATTGTTTTGTTCTTTATTGTATTCCTTGTGAGTATTCCCCCCCCCCCCCCTGCATATTTTTAACATTTCAGGTAGCTGGTACGTGAAAGCGCCGCATACCATGGTGGTCGGTAGAATTTTTCCTTCTTTTGCTTGGGAATTTCTGTTTTTTACGGGTAGTAGCTCTATTGACCGACCGTGGGCCGCGCAAATACGCCACAATAGCAGCAGCAACCGGACAGCGGAGTACCGGGCGACGGTACGGATTCACGCCCTTCCACAACGGGCCGTCGCCCCTTCGCCTTCCGGGCTAGAACGATCTCCCTGGTCATCCGGGAAAGAGGATGACCAGGGCTTAGCTTTCTTTGAGTTTGGTTTCGTTTTCTTTCAACCGCATAGCTGATGAGATCGGTGGAACGAAATAAATATCCTAGGCTGACTGAATTTTGTGAGTATATATGTTAGTATAAAACTTTTCTCTTATTTATTTTAAACTCAATTTTTTCAAAAAATAAATTTTTCTTTTTGAGAGTTTGTACTCATATTAAATATAACTGAATTCATTCAGTATAAAGTTGTTATGAATCGACAATTAAAGAAAGGCTAACGCAAAACGTTAGTTAAATCTCGCTCGTTAAGATCAACCAACAATTTAATTTTAATTTAAAATGTTTGTGATGTCGTTATAAGAAGACTCTCTCGAATATGCCCACCATAAGCGAAAGGAGCGCTAAAAAATATTTTTATGTGTATAAGATCTGAAATGAATTGGTTTAAAATGCCAGTGTATTTCCTTAAATATTTTTTATGAGTTACCAAAAATTTATGTATGTACCTAACCATGGTATGTTGTTTTTTCACCCACAGTCACGTTAAAGAAACAACATACCATTAATTTCAACAATGAAAAAGTAGCCTAGGATCAAATTTGATCAGTAATTAAAATTTGTGCGTTACGAGAAATTTTTTAGGGTAATTAAGGGACATCCAAGTGGGCAGATTTGCGCAATCTTAAGCCATCTGGTAAGATAAGCGAAATACGTTAGTTTAGTGAAAGCTAAGTTGCCAAGGTGGTTCAAGTTGGTAAGATAGATCAGGTTAATGAAGATGGTTGAACGCAGGTTATGTAGGAGGAGGGTGAGAGGGGAATTGAATTGAATTGAATTGAATGAGTTTATTAATTGTACATTATGTTGTACAAAAACAACAGCTTTTACATAGGTTGATAAATAAAAAGTAGATCAAACTAATAAATATGATATAAATAATATAAATGATAATAAAAACAATAAATAATAATAATAAACATGGTATTATTAACATAAAAAAAAAATAAATATAGTATTATTAACATAAAAAATAAAATAATAAAAAAGTAAACAGTTTTTAATGGTATACTTAATCACCACTGTGAGATAACTTAACTATTACTATCAGTCACGAAGATGCATCGTATTAATTAACTACTTAAAGTCCGTGTATCACAGATAGTGTATAAATATCTTCCTCACTACAATGATGGCTATTATCTCACTGTCCAGGCAACTGATCCATACCCGCTGCGGCAAAAATATGAGCTTTGATGAGTCGTTTAAATACAGGAAGTGATGGTGATTCCCATATATGAGAGGGTAGACCATTGCAAAGGTAAGGGAGATGAAGTGAGGGAGGGTTTTTCTATTTCACTTAAAAGTATTAAAAGAGCTTTTTCTAAATTTAAAGTACTTCAACAAAACTTTTGAGTAAGTGACTAGGATGAATCGTCGGTTTAGAGTAAGAACCTGCTATCTCAGCGGGCCAGAGCAAGAACCTGTTATCTCGGTGACTCAGAGCAATAACCTACTATCTCAGGGGCCAGAGCAAGAACCTGCTATCTCAGAAGTCGGAGTTAAAAGCTACTATTTCACGGGCCCATTTAAACAATGGCATCAAAATTTTTTTTCTTTTTTGAAACATCGCAGAGTTATAACGTAAATATAGAAGCTACGCTTCAAAAAAGAAAAAAAATTGATACAATTGTTTAAATGGGCCCGTTCAATAGTAGCTTTTAACTCCAACTCCTGAGATAGCAGGTTCTTGCTCTGGCCCCTGAAATAGTAGGTTCTTGCTCTGGCTGGCTGAGATAGCAGGTCTTACTCTAAACCAACGAAATGAGGTTAGTAGAATTTGTTGTTAGATTGTATGAGATAAGTGTGTGGGATAAAGTACGGTATTTGAAGGGTTAAATATCACACGGAATTTTGGTTATGGCAATACGCGATAAAAACTGTGATGAGGCAAGAAAGTACTTTTGTCTGATTCTGACAGAATTTATTTCATGTGTTTTATGTCGAGGTATGTTGATGTAAAACTATTGCTTTCAAACTTAAAAATAAGGTTTGCCCGAGCTTTCCTCTCGTTCGAAATTCGCAATGATGCAGCAGCCTGTCTTTTATGCGAAAATTTTTTACGTTGATCTAGCCGGAAAGGAAGGTGCACATAGTAATGACCAGTTTTATCGCGGGTATGGGTGTCACGGAATATTTTGTCGCAATCTTCCTCCTTTTGTGACTGGGGTTTCTCGGAAGTAGTCTCATCTATCTCCCAAAGGCGTTGAAGATCGAAAGATAAACGATCATTAACATGGCAAGAAACTATTTGATTTGAACAATGAAAGTTTTTTTTTTTTTTTGTTCCTCATTACCCTTTACAGCCTATGTTAGGCCTTATAGCGGGGGCACCCTCATCACCTCTGTGAGAAGGCTTAAGCCAGTCCTCCTCTAAGATGTTTTTTAAACAGTTTACTCTGTTTTCCTCTCTGGTGCTTTTTAACGTGGTTTCGGCCCAATTCTCATTCTCTGTCCCTACTCTAATAACCCCCGGAGGGCATCCTACCTCACCTAGTGATGCAAAGTTACGATGACGGTCCGGGACCGTCATCGTCCTAGGATGGTCTTGAGACCAATGAAAAAATCGAGGGCGATCATTTTTCATAAGCTCTTGCAAGCTCCAAAAAAACTTGCGCAAGTTCAGCAATTTTTTGTTTTTTCACTGTAACTGATACTTTTTTAAAAATTGCCTAATCATTCAAATAATCATAACATTTCATATCAATAATAGTTTAGTTCATATAATTTAATTCCCCCATACATTAAACCCAGTACATTAAACCCAAATATTTAACCATTTTTAATAATTTTTTTTTTAACAAAATTTGTTTCAAACTGATAAAATCAAGTTATTTATTTAAAATCAATACTGATTTATAATTTGACATTGAAAAATCAAATTTTATTAAATAAATAATTTTACTCTATTGTCTATCTAGATGCAAAATGACCTTCCCGGGACGTCTCGTCATTGGGACGGGACGAAAAAATTAAAGACCGTCATTCTGGCATACAAAAATGCCAGCTTTTTGCGACGGTCTAAATGCGGTCGTAAGACCGTCCAAATGACCAGTGGCGGGACCGATTTTTAAAAACAGCGTCATTTTGGATCACTAACCTCACCTAAGCCACAGTGGATTCAATCCCGACAATTTAAACGCGTGAAAAAACACTCGAAAAAATCGCTGAGACCTGGGCTCGAACCCACGACCCCAGGATTGGGAGTCGCGCGCTCTAGCCCGGAGCCACTGCGGCTCTTGAACAATGAAAGGCATTTTTTTAGTTTAATGAAATAGGTTAAGATCGTTATTATTAGGATTCCAAAAATTTTCGAAAGAAAATTGATTGAATGTCAGCGTCCAACATTCCTATTTTCAAAATCAACAGGACCCATGAGAACCCATGAGAACCCATGGCGTAAGATGCGCAATCGGTTCATTTAAAGAACCAATGCGTTTCTCACCAAGGAATAAATTGCCGCACAAATTAGCTCCAATAATCAAATCAATCTTACCTGCAGTTGAAAAATCAAGATTATTAATTTTGGACTGATCGGGTCACTCAGGATTAATTCTATGAGTTTAGATAAAATTAAAGGATGTATTTTAACCAAAAATTTCTTGTCTTTAAGTGAATTAATTGTGAAAACGACTTCATGAACCGAAGTTCCGGTGGAACAGGCGCGAATGCCTTGAATTTTCACATTCACTCTTTTGCATCTGAGATTCAATTTTTGAGCAGCACTCGAATTTAAACGTCAATTCAGCCCGAGGCTGATTTCGTGTGCTGGAGAAACTGAGCGCAAGACTGATTTTGTGTTTCGTCATGGCGTGACGATTGACTTTGTGGTTGGTCGCTTGAGTTAACGTGTAACACAGAATAGAGGTCATTATTACAAGTTCGATAACGATATGTTGAATGACAATCTGGAATTAAATATCCAGATCGTAAACAATTCTGACAAAGTTTCAAATTTTGGATTTGATATCTACGTGAAATAGGTTGCATTTCGGTAAACTAAGGGCAAGACGCAAACCTGTGTTCCCTGAACCAAGTGTACATGAAGCAACTGATAGGTTGAGCGTTTTAGCTTTAGGTTTTTAACCCTCGCCTGATTGATTAGTAAATTGTGGCTTAGTATCTTTTACCATAGAAGCGTGGATTTATTAAAAGAGTGACTCCGATTTTGAGAGTTGCCTTTCGCGTTCGAGTGATTCAATTTAGGTAACCCTTAAATGCCACATGGGGTCCAAAAGACCCCAGACCTACTTTGAGGACAAATATTTTAAATAGCGCGGAATATTTGGGCCCCGTAGCGGCCTCTAGCATTAATCAAGCGTTGACCGACTTAGTTCGTGCACATCCATTGGGTCAGTCAAGCGTCAGCTGCCTGTGGAAGCGGACCGAAGTCGGAGTAAAATTTTCGTGGGGTCCAAAAGACCCCGTGTGGCATTAACGTCGGGTTTTTTTTTCATTTTGGAGCAAAATTTGGAGCACTGTGTAAAAGGAAAATTTTTTTTTTTCTAAATTTACCCAGTGAAAATCGACTTTTAGATAATGGCTTACAACTTGAGAAATCGACCGCTACGAGAATTGCTCCTCGAGGACGACCCACAGGCAGAAGCTTTTGATAAAGCTTCCTACGACGAGGAAGATCATGTCTCTGAAGATGACGACGACGACGATGAAGATGATTATCAGCCCTCAGAGCATAGTTCTGAACAATCTGCTGAATCAGACGACGATGTTGAAAATGCTAGCTTGCAGCAGCGTCTCTTAGAAGCTAGAGATAAACGACAATCACAAGGAGAAAAAAGTACATCAGGAAATGCTCAAACCAAAGGACGTCCCATTACAACTCTGCGTGGGAAAAATAACTATAAATGGAGTACCAGACGGCCACAGAGGCATTCAGGTAAGCGAGGAGCTAAGGCCATTGTTATGTTTTGAGCGTCCCTGCTGACTAGGTTCCCGCGTAAAAGTATCTTTTGATGGCGTCTCTTTTATTTTTATTTTTCTGCATGACGAATTCATGAATATTTTTTTCATTTTTTATTGTGTAGTGTATACAATTTATTGTTTTTTTTGAACTCTAAACAATAATTTATTTTATATGAAATAATTTATTTTATGAAAAAAATATGCTTATTATATTATAAAAAACTATAATAATAATTTCAATTACCGGGCACAAAGCGTCACACCTTGCCCCATTTTTTGCTTTTTGTAGCAATAAAAATAATTTTTTTACATTTCATCTTTTTTTTTCAGACCGTCATTCGGGCCACGAAGAACGAGAACCTGGCCCTACTGGACCTGCTGTTGGTCTTAGTACTATTGAGGAACTGTGGGAAGTACTGTTTCCTGTGCACTTTCTCGAAAATATATCAGAACACACTAACACCGAAATTCAACTAGAAGTTGAAGAATTAATGACTAATGGACATGTTTCTCAATCCTACCATGTTTACACCGATGCTGATGAAATTCGAGCCTTGATTGGATTATTTTACTACTCAGGTGCGTGGAAATCCAGTAACATGGATTTGCACATCCTTTGGGGTGAAGAGAATGGTCTATCTTTGTACAGGTGCGTTATGTCTAGAATGCGATTTACTTTTTTATGTTCTTGCCTTCGGTTTGACGATAAACCGAATAGAAACCGTTCGGATCGTTTTTCAACCATTCGAGAGTTATGGGAGTTGTTTATAGCTAACTGTCAAAGTTGTTATAATATGTCTGATACCGCCACGGTTGGCGAGCAGCTTCTTAGTTTCCGCGGTAAGTGTAAGTTTCGTATGTACATGAAAGCAAAACCAGATAAATACGGCTTAAAAATGGTAACTCTGAATGACGGGAAGACCGCTTATTTGTACTATGGAATCCCATACTTGGATAAAGATACAAATTACAATCTTTTACAAAATGAAACGAAACCTGAATACTATTTACGACAAGTTACCATTCCAATTTATAACACAAATCGCACCGTCACGTGCAATAACTGGTTCACAAGTATACCTGTGTTGGAACGCTTCCTAGGGCATCCTTACAATATGACTGTGACAGAAACTATTCGCAAGAATAAACAAGAGATTCCTGCACAAATGAAAGTTTCATCAAAAACAATTCCAGCGACAAGTTTTTGTTTTTCAAAGGACTCTGCTATCTCACACACCAAAAAAAAATAAAATTGTTTTGTTGGCCTCGAGTTATCTACGAACAACTCAAATCACTGATGGAAAGCCCGATATCATACTGCATTACAACAAAACAAAAGAAGGTACGGATACGTTTGACCAACTGTGTCATGCATATGAAACAGTGAGAAGAACGAAGCGTTGGTCAATGCGGTACTTTTATGGAATTTTGGACCAAGCTGCTGTTAATTCACGTATACTGCTCCAGTTAAATAAAATAATAGTTGGCGAAAATGTAAAAGTTAAGGCATTCGATCGTCTTATAGAACTGGCAATGCATTTGACCAGACCGTTGCTGATAAGACGACTTAACAATCCGACTACTCGCATCTCTATAAGAACTGGAATAAGAGCCGTTTTGAAAATAGATGAACCTAACTTTGAGGACATTGGAATGCCAACTGTTCCAGTTAAACTGCGATGCCAGATTTGTCCACGTGCAAAAGACAAAAAGTCACGGATGAAGTGCCCATCCTGCAGTAGGATTATGTGCGACGAGCGCCGTATTTACATGTGTTTTCAGTGTGCAGGATTGGAATAAACTTTCTTTTTATTTCTAGTTCTTTATACAAAATCTGTTTTAGTTTTTAATATGAACTTTGTAAAAAAAAAAATGTAAAAAATTGGCCTGTTATAGCTTTTTTATAACAATATATTTGAATTCATTCATAAAAACCACTAAAAAATCAGTTTGCAACCAATAAATAAATAAAAATCTATATTTTATTGAAGAAAGACCAAAATTTTACTACTATTAACTGAAAAAAAGTCTTTTAATATTTTTAAATAATTTTTTTCAACAATAAACTCTCATTGAAATTTCAGTCAGTACATCTTATTTTTACCCTACTTTTTCCATCTTCGATCTCCAAAATGAATATGTTTTTGATCGATGACCCATATAAAATCTTTTTTTATCTTAAAGTACACTATTTCAAGAGTTCAGTGCTAAAATTTTTCTTTAAATTTCTGTATACCGTTTTTCCATATCCGCTTTTCCGTATTTTAAGTTTCCGTACAACCATTTTTCCGCATTCAGATTTTCCGCACGACCATAAATCCTCGTTCGGAAATACTGAAAATATTTATCGTAAGAAAGAGTGCAATGCTCGCGCGATAACCAATCGGCCGCCAACAGGTGAAGCAATAGTTGTTGTGAAAGGCGCCGAGCAGTCTCCTCACGCGCATCCCCCACACCACGAGGAATGCAAAGCTGAAGCAATAAAAGCTAACTTAAAGCGGAAAACTGAAGATCATCCGGAGCAGTTGCCTGCTCAAATGCTGCGCACAGGATTGAGTAGCGTTTCTCAAGGTAAGTGTGTTGAAATGTGAATGTTAAATTTGTGATGTACAGAGGTATGGGATACAGGTGTGTTGTGCCAACTCCCATCTCGAGAAAACTTAAAGCAATCGTTAAGAAGAATTCATGACAAAAACCAGGAACCAAATCCGGTCTCGTTGGACGGTTTTAATGAGCTTCCCTCTCGGTATACGCGTACTCTTACCGATGAAAAATTCTTGTTGTTTGATTCTGGAAAATCAGCGGAAGGCCGAGTTCTAGTATTCGGCACGCAGCGGAATCTGCAGCTCCTAAATAAGAGTCGTGCATGATTCTTGGATGGGACTTTTAAAGTTAGTTTGAAATCAGCTCCTCAAAAAAAATGGATGGACACACAAGCGTGGTTGCGTCGAGTGGTGGAAACCTATGAGGAGTATTCCTAAGACGGAAATCAGCTGCAATAGCTAACTAACATTGCTCATAATGTTTAAATGTAATTATGAAATAAATTGCAAGTAACAAAAGAATTATTTTTAAGAAATTTTTTTGGAAATGTGTGCGGAATGTTGTCTTTGCGGTAAATCGGTCGACGGAAAAATGGATGCGGAAAAATGGTCGTATACCGTTCCCAACTCGCTGCACGCAGCTCTTGTCAGGGCTAATCTTGAACGTACAAACTGCCTTTTTTAGGGCTGTTAGAACTCTTCTTGCGCACTTCTCTCGCAGCAGCCTCACCAGAAAGGTATGGTGTCACATCGCACGGAACCCCTACACGAAGAAAAGTATTTGAGAACGAATAGCCAAAATAGGTTAAAATCCGTTCGCTTGAGCTGTTGGCGATCAGGCCTCACTCTGTGTACAATCGGGTTGCACCTATTTTGAAAAATTTTGATTGAAGCATTAATTGCATTAATCGTGCCAAAACTAGATTTATTTTACTAACCCATTAACGCCCAAATGGCCGAGATTTTTCGGTAAACTTTGGGTTGAAAAATCTTAAAGAAAAACTCAAAAAATTGATAGGAAAATTCACATTTCGACTATTTTTAAGTATGCTCTACAAGATTCTGCAGTTAAAAATAGCAAAAAATTGTTTTTCAGTTGTTTATCAAGAAAATAAAAATAAAAAACAAGTTTTTTAATGGATTTTTTTTTTTTAATCGAATTTTTCGGGGGATGGGAATTTTTTTTTTTATTGTAGACACATTCAATAAGAGGGGGCGTTAGATTTGAAGTTTCCAAATCTTTTTTTAAATTGTTGTTGCGATTTTTTTTTGACAATATGACGGCCAAAAAACTAGGGCATAAATTATCGCGTCGTGGCAATTGTTAGAACGGACATAAAAATCGAGTTTTTTTTTAGAACTAAATATGGGCTTAAAAAGTGTGTTGTATTTGTTTCTATTATTCTCCATCATTCACGATAATTTATGATGATAAAAAAAATCTTTTTTTTTTTTTTTTTTGTGAATAAACAACTGAAAAACAATTTTTTTGCTATTTTTAACTACAGAATCTTGTAGAGCATACTTGAAAATAGTCAAAATGGGAATTTTCCTATCAATTTTTTGAGTTTTTCTTCAAGATTTTCCAAACTTGACCGAAAAATCTCGGCCATTTGGCCCTTAATCGGTTAATGGTTAGGGCAGTAAGATACGCTATTAAAAAACTAGAGCAATAAGATACATTATTGAGCTATTAATTCAACGTTGCTTACTCTAAAGTGGCGTTGGGTCTACGGAAAACTCAAATAGAATTTTTGACGGTTTTTAAAATTTTTTGACTTATTTAAAAACTTTTTAAAACTTTTGGGCATTACTTAATCAACTTCAACGCAAGCATGGATCAGAACGATTTTTTTCGTTTAATTTTTTGCTCTTCAGATACCTCTTAGCCTTTTTAGTGGAAAAAAATATGTTAATAAATACGTTAAAAAGTGATTTAAAAGCGTTCAAAATTCGATAAAAGTAATTCCTAGATGAAAATTTAAGCATCGTGTTTGATCAATTTATGCATCAACTCTCACGATCGGTATACGACCATTTTTCCGCATCCATTTTTCCGTCGACCGATTTTCCGCAAAGACAACATTCCGCACACATTTCCAAAAAAATTTCTTAAAAATAATTCTTTTGTCACTTGCAATTTATTTCATAACTACATTTAAACAGCAATGTATGAGCAATGTAAGTTAGATATTGCAGCTGATTTCCGTCTTCGGCATACTCCTCGTAGGTTTCCACCACTCGACGCAACCGAGCTTGTGTGTCCATCCATTTTTTTTGAGGAGCTGCTTTCAAACTAACTTTAAAAGTGCCATCCAAGAATCATGCACGACTCTTATTTAGGAGCTGCAGATTCCGCTGCGTGCTGAATACTAGAACTCGTCCTTCCGCTGATTTTCCTGAATCAAACAACAAGAATTTTTCATCGGTAAGAGTACGCGTATACCGAGAGGGAAGCTCATCAAAACCGTCCAACGAGATCGGATTTGGTTCCTGGTTTTTGTCATAAATTCTTCTTAATGATTGCTTTAAGTTTTCTCGAGACGGGAGTTGGCACGACACACCTGTATCCCATACCTCTGTACATCACAAATTTAACATTCACATTTCAACACACTTACTTTGAGAAATGTTACTCAATCCTGTGCGCAGCACTGCTCCGGATGATCTTCAGTTTTCCGCTTTAAGTTAGCTTTTATTGCTTCAGCTTTGCATTCCTCGTGGTGTGGGGGATGCGCGTGAGGAGACTGCTCGGCGCCTTTCACAACAACTATTGCTTCACCTGCTAGCGGCCGATTGGTTATTGCGTGAGCACTGCACTATTTCTTACGATAAATATTTTCCGAACGAGGATTTATGGTCGTGCGGAAAATCTGAATGCGGAAAAATGGTTGTACGGAAACTTAAAATACGGAAAAGCGGATATGGAAAAACGATATACGGAAAACTGGATACGGAAAAATGACCCCCAATCGTTGGGAACTACAGGATCTTGTAGAGCTTACTTGAAAATAGTCGAAATGTGAATTTTCCTATCAATTTTTTGAGTTTTTCTTTAAGATTTTTCAACCCAAAGTTTACCGAAAAATCTCGGCCATTTGGGGTTTAATGCGTTAATATTATTGTACTGACCGTTAAGGATTGATCTTATTGCATTGAACTCTCGGCATGTCTCGATTCTTTGTTTTTTTCAAATGTTTTAAGAGTGTAACTTAAGTATGTTTTATAAAGAATAAGATTCGAAACAAACGTCATATCATTTATAAAGTACAAACAAACTATATATTAAGATTACTAATATTTTACTTTTAAAAAAAAAGATAAAGACCTCCACTTTTAATATTTATTTCCGAAGTTACCGCTAAATTTGATAATAATAATTTATTACTCATTTTTTTCAGGGATTTGGTGATCGTTTATTATCAGAAATTCGAAAAATGGCTCCCAAAGATGTCAAAATACGGGTAAACTGAATTTCTATTTTAAAAAATTTTGTTTTGATTAGTGAATTATTTTAAATCTAATTACTTTCAATTTTTAAATAGTCTTATTGATAGTAAGCTAGTACCAAGTATACTGTTGCTTCAAAGAGAGTTAGGAGAAAACTATAGACTTGTATAAGTAAAACCGAATGTGACACAGTATCTCTCTTGCACCTATGCATAATAGGGCGTCTGATCGCAGATTTTAGTATTTAATAATTTTTACAACTGATTTAAATATTTCCTGAAGTTGTTATCAGATTTTTTCTATCACAATATTTGTTACATTACATTTTTACAGTTTAACCTACTCTAAACACTATCTTCCCTCTTATTGCTTCTTTCGGTACGCTACTTGAAGATCGCTTTGATTTCTTTGCTGTTACAAACAAGAATATAGTAATAATCAATTGATCTTTTAAGCATTGCAAGCTAATAATCAATTGATCTTTTAAGCATTTTGTAATAATACTCTTTCATAGAGCTTTCTAAAATCAGCTTTCCCAAAGACAGGACCAAAAATTTACTATCAAGTCTTCTTAATATCATCTTTTGTCGAGTCAAAAGGATTAATAGTTATTAATTTAAAACGGATCATACTACTCACATAGCACTGTTCAAATTTACTGATAGCTCTTTAACTTGCTTTGCCGTACAACACTTCTGTCGAAGCTTCAATTTTAAAATAAAGTATCAAAATGGTTTTCTTTCTATCTCTCAGATCGATTCCAGGTAGTTAGAGAAAAGGATTTCACAACAATTTTTTTTTGGCTCGTGAATAAAGGTTACCGCAGAGATCATTGTTAAAACCTTTACTTTTCTCATTGTTTATTGTAGTTATTTCCCAGATTCTTGAGCCAGATGAATATTATGTGGTTCATGTTAACGACCTACAGACTTTCGTGCAGGATTAGTTCGAAGATTTGAGTCTCACTCAGAAAAGGGTGAGTAGAGGTGCTGAGAATGTAGCTGTTTTAACTGCCAGAAATCACTTGATACTCAATGTTGTGAAAGATGATGCTAATTTTTGGTACCCCAGTCTATTTAGATAGATTTAAAAATCGGGTACTCGGGATTCGAGCTTTAGTAAATTTAGCATCTTACTCATCTAGTTTTCATGCAGGATGGGAAATTGTGCTTTTTTTTAAAGTTGATTTGAAGAAGCCTGTACAGAATATTCGTAAGAAAGCAAACTCAACCATATACTGCAATTGGTGCCAATACAAGAAGAAGAAGAAGAAGAATATACTGCGATATATAGCCTGATAGCGGAGATACCTCTGTCACCTATGTGTGAAGGTATATGACGAACGGTTAGGCTGGCGGTCCTGTATGAAGTATGTTTGTAATCTTTAAATTTAGATACTTAGGGAGCTATTTTTGGTTACCGTGATATGTACTAAAATACGGCACTTGTACAACTAGTCACCAGGGCTCATAAAATCGCTCGCGATCCTATCTGCCAAATCGGCTGAGGCGATAGATAGTTGTTGATAGATGATTTTTTCTTAAAGACAACCCACGACAGTGTCTGGCTGATGACTATCTCTAAAGCCTTCCTTGTCAGCAGGGTTAAAACTGATCGGTCTGAAGCTAAAAACATAAGCAGGTTTGTTTTTCTTGAGGATCGAGAATAATCTGACTTTTTTCCAGACCTCAGAGTAGAATCTGTTATTCAAACAGCTGTGGAAGATGATCGTGTAGCCACGTATCATGCTCACTGGTATGTATTTTAGTACCAGTGGAGGCATGACGTCTGGTTTTGACGCATTGTATTGAGGACTTCTATTGGAGAATGGATTTCGACGGTTTTGCCGGATATTGGAGACGAGCTCGGGTCAGTGCCAGCCTGCTCTAGGATTTCTGTCTTGGTGGTTTTTACTTCAATGAATTCTGTCCCTGGGTAGTCTTTGGGTCTGAACAGGAAGTTTGTCAAGGGAAATAATTTTTTATTTTTACTGTAGTTGATTTGTTTTTTTTCGACCGTTCCAGTATTTATTAGGCTTTGTCATACTTTGACTTTAGTTACTTGTTGGTTGCACTGATCAGAGCTTCCAGATCAGTAATTCTGCGGTTTGTGTCATGGTAGTGATCTCTTCGATCCATCGGTCGATTCAAGGATGAAACCAGGGTTGCTTTATCTCTGGGCAAGGACCTGAGTTTCCTGTTGACATACGCAAGTATGTTGTCGCAAGGTCTGTATTTCGAGTTGGAGTATTCGATCTCTACCCGAATGGTGTTTTTCATGTGGGCCAGATTAAAAATCTTAATTCCGGTTTTTTACCATGCCAAAGTTCATACGGAGTTTTTGAAACTTTCAATGCGCGCGTTGGCACTCTATTTAGTAAATAAGCTGCAGTTAAAACCGCCTCACCCCAGAACTCCTCACTTTATTTTGCTTCAATTAACAAAGTGCGTGCTTTTTCAGTTATTGTTCGAATCATGCACTCTGAGACGCCATTCTGATGAGGGGTGCGCGGGATGGTTAAATGATAAGTAATACCATTGCACGCAGAATTCTTTCATTTCTTTTGACAAGTACTCTCGACCGTTATCAATTAAAATTATTTTGACTTTTCTTAACAAAATCTTTGAATATGTGAGGTAAATCTGATTTATAAGTTGCCAAATATGTTACACAATAGTGAGTAAATTCATTCAAGAAAATCATAAAATAATGTAGGAGGAGTGTTTGGACCACATATATCAGAGTGAACACTTAAAAGTGGCCTTTTAATATGGGATTTATCTTTAATATTATTTGATCGTAATCTTGCTTGTTTGCCAAATATGCACGATTCAGAATTACTATCGTTAGGTTTTATAGATTGAATCCAATCTTTCTCAAAAATCATGTTTTTGTTTTTCAACTCAATAAATTTACTACTACTTATATGACCTAACCGTTTATGGCATAAATTATAATTGCATTTTGAATTGCAAACGTTTGCACAAGTTTTTATAAGTTGTGGATTTAATTTTGATTTTGGCATATTATTTATAGATTTTCCTTTCATTATAATCTTATTTTTACCTTTAATACTAATTGATCCATCCAAGTAGAAAATAGTCTCCAATCCTGCAATCTGGAATTGTCTGACAGAAAGTAGATTTTCCGGTGCATCTTTGCAAAACAGGGCGCCTTCCTTGGTCCGTTCCCGTCCTCCTCGAAATGACCCTCGGCTTCTAAAGGAACTTCGGCCTCTGAAATAACCACGCTCCCTGAAGGACCTACGGCTTCTTAATGACCCTCGAAATGATCCTCGGACTCTGTTGAACTGCTGGCTGCTACCTGCATTGTCGGCGTTGGTAAGCAGGACCTTTGAACTAGTGTTTCTGCCTAAGTCTTTTAATGACGTCTGTTTATGCAACAGCCTGCTCTTAACGAATTGTAAATTTAAATCTTCGTCCGACAGTGTCCTAATTGCATCCAACACTGGGTCATATTCTTTCGGCATGCTGTGAACGAGATACGTAATTTTGTCGTTTTCGTCTAAAGTTCCTCCAGCTGACGTAAGATTGGAGAGCCACTTTTGAAAGGTTCTAAAATGTTCTTGCAGTGATGTGTCGCCTTCTAATTTGAATTTCAATAATTTATTTTTCATGAGCATCTGCGTGGCCTAGCTTTAACGGTCGTAGGTATTGTCTCCCTCAATGATATGTGCGAGTTTGCCAGGTAATTCACATGATTTCATTCACCGCCCTATCATTATTTTTAATCCACTGTGCATTGGGATTAGCAGGAGCGTCATCGTCAATCACTGCTAACAACTGCAGCTCCTTCAGATAAGCACGTAATCGTCTTTTCCAAACTAAATAGTCCGAACCATCAAAGGGTTCAATATTTCTTTTATTGCGCGAATTATTCATTTTTTTTTTTGAAAGTAAAAAATTGATCACAAACATTAAGACCAAGCGCACGCGCGTTCAAAAAATTGAAGTTATCGAACCAACACTAAGTTCCAGATGTGGGAGGACGTTTGCTGTACGTGCGTAAAGACGAAAAGAAGGAAGAAGAAAATGGAAGAAAAAGAGAAAGCGCCGAAAAAGCTGTTGGCTTCTCCGCGTGAAAAACTAAAAACGCGTTCAAACCTGCAGCCGCACCAAAAATTTTCGAGTTTAGTTTGTTGTTTTTGTCTTCAATTAAATGTTTATTAACTAATATTTTTCTCTTTACACAGGCACCGATTTACACTTATGCAGACATGAATTTTTTCTTCCTTCTTTTTTCAAATGAGAAAAAAAAAATCAACACATACACTGCGCTTGTAATCACTACACGAAAGTTAAAGTTTAACGTTTATTAATTAATTATTCATTTAATCACCCACGTAGGTGGCTGGGTTCATAACCTATAGGAAATAGTGGGTATAAAATAACAATAAATGATTAAAGAGCACAGTTATTATAATACTTTATTTAGCACGAGACTGAGATGTTTATGCGGGGCAGGTAAACACCGAACAGGACAGTAAGCCGGGCCCGAAGCGGCCGGCGGTCAGTTACACAGATTCTCAATACATACAACAAGTCTTCCTGGACTCTCAGCCCTCTACTGGCCCTAAGAGATAATTCCTTGCACACTCTATAGGACCGCGCTTATTTAAATACATCTAACTCTAGTATAATTTTTGTACTTTCCAACACGATTGAATTCACTTTAAAGAAAAATAATTGAGACAGTTCGTTAAAAAACTGGTCAAAACTTGAAAATTTGGCCCGTAAGCCCTCAATTTTTTTTCATAAAAAGATGCCTTTTTTTCTCTAGTTTACGTTGACATGTATTTTTATATACTTTTATTCAATATTTATTGTTAGAAATTCATAATACATAGAAAAAATACAAAAAAATGCCCTTTTTACTCAAAGAGTATAGCCGGGTAAGATAGTCGAATCAGCCCCCACGGCAAACCCTTATAATACATACAGATCATTCGAAAGGGCATAAAAAAAGAATATTTTTGGCGCAAACCGCAGCTCCCTATTCCCTCCCTAGAGACCCTAGGGTTTAAAATAGTGATTTTTTAAACTTTAATTCATATCTCTGAACCTGTAAGAGCTAGAAACATGCGGTTTGCGGCAAAATTTTCTAAAAAAGAAAATGTAGTTTGCCTATATTTTTTAGTATTATTTTTGGCGCCAAATTTAAACTGTTTGTGCCATTTTTCGAATTGTTAACCTTAAATTTTCGATTAAAAAAAATCTAAGACAAACACCTCCCCAAAAAATTAATTGTTGATATATAAATGTAATAATTGTATTGGTAAACGGTACTGGTGCCGCCATCTCATGTTGCGGTCAGGTGCCACGATTGCGATTGCTTGAGCTGAGACGCGACCGCCTGCGTCTCTCGCTGAGCTTCTTTCTTCCTAGTTCGGTAGCCTGGTGATGCTGACGTGCCTTACTCGACGCAACACGAAGCCACGCGTTATTAGATTTACAACTCATTTGTATTAAGTATAATTATTTACAATTAATAAATATTCATTATTTAGTTTAATTTAATCAAAGTGAATATTAATTTTCCCATGTCTGCTCCACAAATTCTTTAAAACCAACATGGTAGCAGAGCTTGTGACGAGCACATGGTGAATTTCTAAATAATCTTTTTAAGTTAGAAAAAAATAATGATTAGATAGAAACTATTAGTCACAACGTATATTAACTAATATTGAATTTAAAAATATATATAAAAATATCTGAATATTTAAATCCAAGTGAAGATGTTCATGGATTAAAAATTTCAAGTGAACAGGTTAGGTTGTGCTAAACGTTCTCAATTAAAAAATAGTATATTTCGATACGCAGGCGGTGCTTTTCCACACGCAACGAGGGCAGCGCATGCGCGCACGAGCGAAGCGAGTGGGAGCAGCTGCCCGAGTTGCGTGGGGAAGCGCCGCCTAAGTAGCGAACGGTTCTTTTTGTAACTACTTTTCTTAACGTTGCCCCTCCCAACGTGAAAAAAAGGGGCAATGTTAAGAAAAGTAGTTGCAAAAAAAAATTAAAACTAATGATTAATTTCTTAAAACATATATATAATCGGATCAAATATAAAAGTGAACAAAAAGTCGAAACAACTAGAGAAAAAGAAGTTTTTATAACCAATCTAAAAAAGTTGAAATTCATTGAAAGTTTTGAACCAAATAAATTAACAACCGTTATCGAGAGTGAATTTTTTTAATTAACTGAGCACGATAAAAAAATTTTAATTGCACGGTGGACTACAATAACAAAACATTTAATTGAATTTAAAAAAAGAATTGACTTAAAAACCGAAAACAAATTGAAAGAAAAAGTTGAAATAGAAACCGAAATCATAATGAATAAATTAGACGATGTCAACATCCCGCTGTTTGATGGTACGAACTACGACAACTGGAAATTCAAATTAAAATCAATTTTGGAATTTACGGAATGTTCAAAACCCGAAACGTTGGCAGAAAGAACTTAAATAAACGTTCGTTAGACCAAACAACAAAGAATCTTATTTTACTTATTGACCACACGAACAACCAACACACAAAAAAACTTAAACTTGAAGTAATTGAATGCGAGAATTATGTATGACATAGTTGGCTGAGGGTTCCACGCGTCAAAGAGGGCTTGAGATCAAGGCCTTGAATAAACTTTTATCTATCAATCCTTTCGTCACAGTCACGCTAAAGGCCATCACAGGAACTCGGGCGAATCGCTCATCGACCGCACCGCACCTAACCTCATTGCTGGACTGGGCGATCGGCCGAATGTAGACGAGCAATGAGCGATTGCTTAAGGCCATCACAGGAACTCTGCGTGATGCGAGAATTCGCGCATCTCGCATCGCGCGTCGCGCAGTTTGGTTGTAAAGTTAGGTTAGGACAAGTGCGCGACGCGCGCGAATTCTCGCATCGCGCGAGTTCCTGTGATGGCCTTTACATCGACCATCGCCCAATTCAGCTATAAGGTTAGGTGCGCAGCGGTCGATGAGCGTTGAGCGATAAGCGATTCATCCGAATTCCTATGATGGCCTTAAAAAAAATGTATTTGAGAGCTGATCTGAAGGTATCGGGGGTGTTTTTCAAACGTTCGCCGATGCGCAAGCGGTGATAAATTGGCAAACTGGGTATCTGGGATAACGATCTGCAGCTTAATTTAGCGAAAACTACCATCCTGATTATAGGTACCCCTGGACAGCTTAAGAATACTGATCTTAATCTACTTTCTCAGCTGAACCGCAACGGAGTGCACAAACCGTACTCGAATTCAGTTAAGCTGCTTGGTATTCAGCTCGAAAACACTTTGGAATGAGACCACTAAGGTTAACGCACTGTATTCGCTAAGGTACTTTTACAAGTTCCTCTCATTGTCAGAATCAAGGAGGCTCTAGTTCTCTTCATGTTTGACTATATTGCCCCACTCTTGATCACACTCAGTCAACAACATAAGAGCAAACATAAGACACTTAACAACGCTAATGTCAGGTTTGCGTATGGAGACTTACCATGGAGGCCTCCAGTAACACCGTTCAAACTTGCTCATGGTTGGCTTGCCTCTGATACGCGCAGAGAGTACCATACTCACTGCCTCAGTCTTAAAGACGAGGCTTCCGACCTACCTGTTTGACGAATTCATCTTCGACCCTGGCGAAAAAATTTTCTGGTACTCACTCAGATTTTATTTAAAAAATTCGATTTATTAGGTACCAAGCTATTAAGATTCTTGATTTTTTCTAATTTTTTAATTTTTTGCAGTTCTTTATTGATAATTTTTAATCTGCAGATTTCCGGCTAAGGTTTTTCTTCGTTCGGGCCATCGATATAAGTGTAAACAATACTATATTCATAATATTTCGTAGATTATGTTTGCGTATTTTTTTTCACCGTAGATTAAAATTAAAACTAAAAAAATCTACTTCCCTGTGGCAGGCTTGAAAAGATATCGAGCTATTCTTTGTAAGTGCCATCCTGTCTTGTAACTGCTTGCTTTCTGTCCTTAAGCTAGTAAGTCAGTTTATAATTCAATCTAAGCATCTTAACTTGCAAAGTTTTTACAAGAGCTTTTTGTGAGAGGTACTGTCAAAAAAGATAATAACTGTAAGTTGTGCTTTATCTCTGGCCTCTCTAGAGTTTTCTAAGATGCGTAGAAGAGCTGTTAGCGTGGAATGATGTCTCCTGTAGACTGACTGGTATGGACTGAGCAGGTTATTATCAGCGACAAACTGGAGGAATTGGTGGTGAACCGCTCTCTCCAGCCGTATTGAAAATTGTGTAAGCTGGGCGATCGGTTTAGTATCGGATGATGAGTGAGGGTTGTTTACTTTTAAAAGTGGGGTATTCAAGGCCTGTTTTCATGGAAACGGGAACATGCCTCTCCTTAGCGATAAATTAATGATGTCAGTAAGCTGTGGTAAGAGGGAAAAGATTGCCTGAGCATTGTCGATAAGATGTTGTCATGTCCCTTGCCTTTGGAATTGACATTGTAAAGTTGTGCCAGGGATGTAGGCGGGACGGGACTGAAGTCGAAAATGGGTTTACTGAGGTCTAGTGTCGTACTCAATATTTCATCGATAGATTTTGGGGTTAAGGGGGTCGTATTTGGGTTTCTATTATTTCGGTCAAATGTAATGTAGATCTCTTAGATCAAAACTAAGCTAAAGAGTTCTTTTAGAAATGTAGATCATACATAGCCAAAATAATCAAACTAGGAATAAATAATATTAATAGATTTGTAATTTGGTAATAGAGCATAACAGAAAACTAGTAGTATATAAATTTCATTTATTTTTTATCAACGTTTGGACACTACATATGGTGTTCTCTTCAGGATATAAATTTTTTAACTGTCATAGCAGTACGTCAACATGAAGTTATAAGATAACTTATAACTTACAATAAAATTGAATTGAGCAAATTACGGATATTTATTTAGACAAGAAATAATATTTTTCTTTTAAAATTTATAAATGACCAAAGAAAATGTGGTTCTATAACTCTGTACGAGCAATAGGCTTGAAGCACAAATTTTTTATAAAGTATCCAAAAATTCAAAATTCCTGGTCATCTCTTTGTAAGTTTTTAGAGATATTTTTAACAGTCCATAACTTTGATACTGATCATAGTTTTTACATAAAATTGCATATCGTTGAAAAGCTATTGATGACATATCTTGGCATCATTTAAAAAAATTTTTGCTAATTTTTGGCGTTAGTATAACCACTTGTTTTACTCTGACTTGAATAATGTTTTATTTTTTGTTTTTCCTGACCGTATGATTGAAAAATGAAAGCTCCCATATAGATCAAAAGATCGGTACTATGACTATTTCAAGGAAGTAAAAATAAAAAAATGCTTTTTCCGAGAATAATGTTTTTTTTTTTTAGGGTATAGCTGCGTGCTGCAAAGGTTTCGCAAACTCCTTTGTTCTCATTTGGTTTTAAAGTTAGACTGTGTAGTCAGCATAGCGAGATGCTTGAGAAGGAGATGAGAGCAAGAAGTCTGGAAGGGCCGCCAGACGGACTCGGACATAATAATGGTTCATGGTAAGCCGGTACTGGCTCTGACCTCGAACGAGGTACCTAACCACTTGCAGAGGCACTGTACCATCCCGGGAGCTAGTGTGAATTCTTGCCCTTTGCACCACAACGTGAAGCTGTTCGCGGTCATGAGAGTGTTAATGAAGACAAGTCGCTGGTGTCCATTATTGAAAATTTGCACGAAGGAGTGCTTTACCTGAGAGGACAAAGTCTCTCGTTTCGGCAGCGCTGAATCTAGCCACAAGCGTAAATGGCTGATTTCGTAGCGACAGGTTCTGGAGTGTATCATAGCAGACCTGCATGGCCCACGGCCTATGAAGTCGATAACTTTTAAGATTGTGGATAAATTCTCAGTATGTGTATCTGCAGAGGGAGTGGGTGCTCCTTTAAAGGCTATCTCGCACGGATCTTTTTCGACGAGGTGGGATTTACGGTTATCTCGCTCGCAAGTAGGCCAATTTTTTTCGGTTTTTCTATTGCTTGTAGATGCTCGTTCGAAATGGTCTGAAGGGTACTTTGTGAAAAATGTGACAGCGACGATTGTTATTCAGGAGAACTTTAGCGAAACATGGGTTACCAATACTAGTACAGTACCGATAATATTTTTATATGGAAAAATTGTTTCTTCTAACTGACTATGAGAAACGATAGTTTATGTGATACCATTTGACGAAAAAATAATTTCAAGTATTTAAACTCAGAAATGACAGTAGGGGTGGGTTTTTATAGGGGTGAGTTTTGGTTTTTTGCGTTTTTTGAAAAAACTATGAGTTTTATCGATAAAGTGTAAGCGTAAAAGTTGTAGATAATAAAAAAATCTAAAACTTTTGTTCTGACACTTTTTTTATATAACCTAAAAATTTCCGAGAAAAATGCAAAAAAACACTTTTTTTGATTTTGATTTTTCCTGATCACAAAAATTGTTCAAATTAATTAAAAATCGGCAAAAGTTTGGATCAATACTAGAGAAAAATATTGAGAAAATCTCGAAAAACCGAAAAATTGTTGTGTGAAAATAGACAATTGGTTTAAATTGTCTGTGATTGTTATAAATTTTTTATTATTTATCAATATTTTTAGTAAAAATTCACGTTTAAAGTTGAGTTCAGTTTGACATGAACGATGGTATCACTATTAAATTTATACTATTAAAAAAAATATTAAAAAAAAATCATTTAAAGTATTAAAATTCATAAACCGAGAATTCTAAAATTAATGTAATCATTCTTGAATTAATATTTGCGCTCAAAAATAAAATAATATTGATACATTTAATTAGTCAAACAATGATATTACTAGAGACTTATGAATTTAATTTTTATAATAATTTACTCAAAAAAAATTGTAGGTATAAAATTCTTGAATAATTCAAAGTTGCTGTGAAAAAAATTAATTTTTTATTTCTTTTTGTTGAAACAAATTTTAAAATTTTATAAATACTTAGATAAAGGTGAAAATATACATTTAATACATTTAAGCTTTCTTCTTCTCTTACGCGGAGTCGGTTTAGCAGCTTCTTCTTCACTTTCTTCTTATTGTTGATCCCTTTCTTCTTCTGGGTCTTCTTCTTCTTGCTCTTCTTCTTCTTCTTCTTGTTCTCCATAAACGCAACTTACTACATCGTATGGATCGTGAACATCGAAAGAATCATTGAGATCTGGTGCCATTTCTGCTTCTTCTTCAAAATTTTTACAGGACTCAGAATCACATTTAATACATAAATTTGTACATTTGAGTCCATGCTTTTGACAGCCACATCTTTGTTTGTCACAACCAGTTTCACAACCACAGGAAATTTTCTTGAGTAAATCGTCTGGTATTAATTTTTCGGCACTGAATTTTGGGGTCAAATTATTGTCGGCGTCGTATTTCCAGTCCCATTTTGTTGCAGATTTTTGAACTCCTAACAACTTTTGAACTTGATGATAAACCCTATAATTGTGTTGAACTGGAGCTGCTTCAGTTGGTGGTAGTTTGTCCAGTTTGAACCCAGATATATATGCTTTTGTCATATAATTTAAATATCTGATTTCATTGAGTGGTAAATTTTGTTTTGTTTTTTTTCGCAGAGTACATCCAGGCAATCAGCTCGCATCCATTTTTTTCAATCATTTTTTGCAATTGACGATTTTCATTTTCATTTTCAGCAGACTTGTAAAAAACTTCGACCAAGCTTGCTAAATTTGGATTTGAGAGTAATGGTTTGACTGCAGTTAATTTTCCTTTGCTAGAAAATCCTGAAATCGAATCACACCCCGTAAAGGCATGCAAAAAAGCTACAATGTCACGATTGTGTTTAAAGCTATGAGACCCAAAGAAGGATTCTTTCACTGATGCAGTCCCAACTTAATTGAAAAAAACATTTAAATCATCTGTAATTAGTTGATACAAAAGTACCAAAAGATCCACATCTTGTCTTACTACTACACGGAGAGAAAAAATACAGAAATTTACTGTGGAGGACACGAGAAACTTGTGTGCTGCTAAAGCACGTAAATTTTCTGCGAGCGCCACACATAAAAATCGTGTGTTAGCTTTACGCAGAAAAAATCTTAAGCGCACTGTATTGGAGCCAATCAAAATCACTCCGGTCGCACCTGATTGGTTCCGCTACAGTGCCGCTTAAGATTTTTTCTGCGTAAAGCTAACACACGATTTTTATGTGTGGCGCTCGCAGAAAATTTACGTGTTAGCTTAACACAGTAAATTTCTGTATTTTTTCTCTCCGTGTACCACATTTGTTGTTGATGATAATGATTTTTTCAGGGTTGTTACTGTTTTTGCTGTTATTATAATCAGTCTGTCACCATTTTCTTCGGCTTGCAGACACAAAATTTTTAAAATAGACACAATTTTAAAAATTTTGTGTCTATTTAAAATTATCGAATATTCAATATACCAATTTATTATTTCTTTATTTTCAATTTTCACATCCTTCAATTAATAGTATTTTTTTTTTTTATTTACATAATTAGTAACAAATCAATGTCAACTTTTGACATAAATTTTTACTAAAAATATTGATAAATAATAAAAAATTTATAACAATCACAGACAATTTAAACCAATTGTCTATTTTCACACAACAATTTTTCGGTTTTTCGTGATTTTCTCAATATTTTTCTCTAGTAGTGATACATAAATTTTTTTTTTTTCAAAAAGTGCCAGATTTGACAAAAAAAAAGAGCCCAACCAGAATTTCCTATCAATATTTCCTTAAGGAGGTTCCCTACCATTCACGTAAGTCAAATGTGTATTTGACTACAGTAGTCGTCTGCTCATTGGCTCAGCTACTTTCTAACCTCTGTATGAGCCAATGAGAAGTCATATTTACAAGAATATAAAATCAATTGTTTATAATTATTGCTACAGGCTCCTAATGAATGTTTTAAAACAAGTATAATCAAAGTCTGATTTATTCCGATTTTTGTGCGTAGTTACATTAAAATCTGTGGGCTGGAAATTAAGTATTTGCTGTTTTAGTAAATTTCCCATTAGAACCCATGCAAATTAGTGAAATTTGAAATGTTTATAACTTTTTTCACAAGCTCCTCAGGGCTTTGAAATTTTAGCTGAGCTATTTTTATACCAAAAACTATGTGTTCATTTAATTTGGACAAAATCTGTGGGCTAGATCTATTTGGTAGGGAACCTCCTTAAGGTAGAATTTCATATGTGTAAAAAAAATTTTTGGCTTATTTTCTTAATAACTTGAAAAGTATTCAATATTTTTTCACAAAAAAAATCCACTTATTTTACATACAAAATTCCAAACTTTTGCCGATTTTTAATTAATTTAAACAATTTTTGTGATCAGGAAAAATCAAAATCAAAATAGTGGTTTTTTGCATTTTTCTCGGAAATTTTGAGGTTATGTAAAAAAAGTGTCAGAACAAAAGTTTTAGATTTTTTCATTATCTACAACTTTTACGCTTACACTTTATCGATAAAACTCATAGTTTTTTCAAAAAACGCAAAAAACCAAAACTCACCCATAAAAAACCCACCCCTACTGTCATTTCTGAGTTTAAATACTTGAAATTATTTTTCCGTCAAATGGTATCACATAAACTATCGTTTCTCATAGTCAGTTAGTAAGAAACAATTTTCTCCATTTTTTTATTTTTTAGCTGTATCGGTACTGTACTATATATATCGAGACTAAATTGGGTGCACAATTTCAAAATGATAAGCGCATAGCACTGAGTAAGCATATGTGACTGTATGGTAGACGTATTATAAAGATTACAGTAGTGCTCAAAATTATAGAGCACCCCCGAATCCCATACTTCAGTCTTCAAATTTTTGTGCTTTTATGGTCAAAAGTCAAAAAGTCGGCCACGTTTGTAAAGTCATGTCCTGTAATCCCGCAAAAAAAAGGTACTTAAAAATGAGATATCATTACAAAAATTTGACAGCATCTTTTTTTCAATGGGATCAGAAAGCTATCAATTTTTTGTAATGATATCTCATTTCTAAGTACTTTTTTTTTGTGCGGAATTACAGGACATGACTTTGCAAACGTGGCCGACTTTTTGACTTTTGACCTTATACGTCTGCAAACACTCAAATATTTTTATAAATGCCTGAAACTTTTTTTTCACTTAAACTACATTTTTTATTTTTTTCTCAAAGTACCCAATTACATGTCCCAATGGAGTAAAATATGATACTTAACTAATGTGATAAGTTACACTTTGTCATCTCGAGTTTAATTGCTGCACTCGGCTATGCCTCGTGCATCAAACTAAACTCTCGATGGCAAAGTATAACCTACCACACTAGTTGAGTTATATATCAATTCAAGTTGATCGGTGCAAAATTGTTCAAACCACAAGCAAATAATTCATTTTTTTAATCATTGAAAAATTACCGATTTTTTATGATTTCACATAATTTAATGCCTTAATCTCATTTTTCTTTCAGTATTACAGGTAAATTTGAATGAAAACACTAAATTAATAATTATTTTATTAATTTCATTTTAAATTTAAGAAAATCTTACAAAAAATCACCATAAACTTTAAAATTTTAAAAAATTTTCAACACAGTTAATCTTTGAAAAGAGAACGTAATTTTTGTAATAATTGCTAGGTACAAAGTATACTTTTCAAAATGTTTTTACCTTTTGTTATCAATTCAGTATAAATCTATTGTAAGCTTATTTTAATTAAATATATTATTTGAATTCTTCGGATTCGAATTATAGACTATCCTTGTGTTGGGTGTATACGAACACCTAACGTTTTCCCTATTCTTGCAGCCCGGAAGGGAATGCTACTGGGGGATCGCGGTCCCCACTCGTGCGTCGATGGACGGGAAGGAAGTATTCTTTACTAGTACCTACGTTATTTCTAAATTGTATTCAACTGTACCTTATTTGCTGGAGGCTCTGGCGTCCCAGTTCCATGTCGGCTGTAGGGTGGAAGGTGAAATAATAACAACGATGGTTCGCGGTTCACACATTATTTATTTGAGTCCTTGTTCGGTACACACTTAATACACTTTTTAACTGCCGAGCTACACGACACGCACATAAACTATAAACTCTTAAAGTTAATTATAATACAATTTCTCCGGCAAAGGAGTAAACTGATGCGCACCGACTTACGTATTTAAATCTTAAGACTTACGAGACTATTGATTCGACAAAGGATCAATTCGTCTTCACGCAACTAAACTCTAATTAAGACTCCCACCGCTGCTGCAGTCTTGCCCGTGCGTTGCCTCGCTGGCAAGAATGCAGCGCGTACACTTGCTGACTTGTCATTCTTGGGTCGCTGTATGTGCATTATAAGTGTCACATAACAGTACCCCCTTCCTAAAATGTTCACCGTCCCTGGTGAACTTAGGTATAAAGTAGGGTTAGGTTCATTGGGAGGGAGGGTGGGTATAAGATCAGGTTCGTATTGTGTGTTAAGGTATAAGTCTATAAATGAAGTTGTGGTTGTTGCGTTATGTTCAGTCATTTTGATTATTAGTTCACTAAGTGTCAGATATGCTTCAAGCATACAACATTATTTACAGAATCCTGTAAATCCTGCATATGTATCCTCTTTTTTCCAGAAGTGAACGTTTGTTATCTCGACAAACGCACCAGAGGTAGAGGTTCTTTCCTTCAGTCAGATTAAGGCGCTATGTCTTATCCATTGGACTTTGATCTAATGAGTAAGGCTACTGCAAGGTCCCATGCTAACCCTCTCGCACCTTAACCGCCGGACACTGGGTGCCAGTGACTAGGGCTACGACGAGTCGCAAGTCGCGGTCTTGAGCGCATTTTGACCAAATTCTCCCATTGAGGGTTTGGTGTACTATTGAAACAGATCGAGTTTCAAAAATAGCAGTCTAACTGGGTTGCCCTTGGGTCTTTCCCATCTCTGTATTTTCCAATGACCTTTCTTTCTTTTTTTTTCAGTAACAACGAGAGCTATATTAGTGTTTGTATGTTTTTGTTTGTGGTGTATTTTTACTTAGTTAGTAGTGAAACAGAGGAAAGAAAATATTTAGGGAGTTATCTAGGTACAGATTTGATAGGTAACCAGGGTTGGTGAATACTTTTTTTTTCTAGATACCTTCATTCTCGGGCCTTGCAAGTAATGGTTGCATAGTAAAAAATGAATTAACGCATCATTTGAAGTTTTCACAAAAATATAAATTTATCCTCTTAATTAAACATTCTTTTACACCTTATGTGTACGCGTTACTGTGCTATCAGTTATCCCGTTCGATTTCAGGATCTTTTGCAATAGAAGGTAATAGGTCCGACTAGGTCTCACTCATTTGCGAGTCGCGGTGTTATATGTTATCACACTCATTTTTCCATCCTAACGGTCCTTCATACAAAATACAACACAAAATCAAGCACACATCCCTGCACACGTATTAGATTTTTATAGTTTCTCGCACAAACTATCTGAATCTATTTTTAGTCGTTGGTTCAAGATTACACTCTAACATCTACTCACACAGTATATAATATAAATTGATTCATAACTCCTCGATGATTTTCACTCTTTTCACTACATACGGCTCTCCTTCTTTAAATACCTAACAGTCTCTAAAATAGTTCTAACTTGAATTAAACTTGTACACTAGAGTAAATTCTTCTCGTTTGTCTGGAAATGGTAAATTTCGTTTCGGTCCTAAGTTTTTTTTTTTTTTTTTTTTTTCGAGATTGTAGACTCCTTCTGATTTATTTAGGTCGTTTATTCGGTCAGTTATTTCTTCGTCCAACCCTGTCAGGGTCTCGTGAGTGTTGGCAAAAATTCTAGGTCAACTACACAAGGTTGATCTCCTCCATGGTCACGGCACCTTTGTGTAAGGGTAGTTATTCGGTCACATACTTCAAGGTCCTGAAGCAGTATTTTGTAGTCTCCACGGCGACAATCAACTCCCAGTCGGTCCTTTGAAGGGGAAAAACTCCACCTTCTCATAGTAAAGGCCTGTAATAGGGTTGGCAACTTTTTGAAATTCACAATATTTTTTTTTGCTTATTTAGTTAAAATATCAAAAAATAATCGACACGTATTTTTTTTTTTTTTTTTAGCTCAATTTGGATTTAAAAATTTCTAAAAAATGTTAAAACTCATTCAAAATCAAGTACTTTTAAAAAAATATATTTTTAAAGTACTGGTTGCCAACCCTATTGGGTAAGATTATAGGTCCGCTCCCCAGATTCCGGAGTAAGTTCCAACTGATAGGTAAATCTCTGCATTCCTGTAAACATACAAAAGAGTATTAGTCATTTTCGCTGGTTCCTGCGGGGTCGAACGGTAAGCTCATGAGTTGTGTCCATGTGATTTTGAAGTTTATTACCATAGGTAATTTCAAAACCACATAGTTTTCATTCATTTTTTGATAACTCCGAGATATACGGCTCGGATAAAACTCATTTGCCTTTGTCCGGCTTGCCACATAATGGTCATATAGGTCTTTGGTCGTTACTTTAATCGCAGTTTCCCTCTATCTCTTATGAGGATAGGTCTTGTATAAATTAAAGATTTATAAAAGACTTATACAAGAGTTTATGGGATAAAATTTTCGTTTCCGACGATATTTAAAACCTTGATACTTCGTCTTCCAATTTGACCAATTTGTGGCTAGATCCTTTTCCATCAGTCCAAACTGATCTCGGTCCATGTGTGTGCTGTCCCCTCTTCCTGCTGCTTTTGATTTTGATGATTTCCACTTTTCAATTTTAACTTCTTCAAAGTTTGGCAATATTTTCAGTACTCCGAGACCTGCGCTGTCTCTATTGCGCTTTGGTTGAGCCACTTTAACGAGGTCACTCAGGGGTTCAGGCACGTTACCGGTCACCACATCCTCCTGAGGGTTCGTTGTCTCTAACGTTTCCATCTTACTGAAACTGGCCCCACAAACATCAATCTTTGTAGGTAAGGTTTCTTCTTCCAAAATCGATTTGGTGTCGTCTCTATGCTCTAGCGGATTTTCGGTTGACAACTCCCGTAGTTTGTTCGTTTTTACATTCGGAATTGCCGTTGATGCCAGCAGTTTGACTGTTTTTCTTGTCGATCTCCTTACCTTACATATAGGTACTGGAAAACATATCTTTCTAACTGTCTTTGGCTCCCTTTTTGGAACCATCTTGATAGATCTCTTCTTTTCCATGATTTTCTCGTTTTGCAAAGGCATGAGCGGCGACGGATCAGGTTGTTTAAAAATATCCTGCAGTGATACTTTATCTTCAGTGATGCATGGAGATGCCTTTTTAGAAGTAATAGTCTCGTGCTCTTGGACAAACGTTCGATTAACTTGTTGGTCTATAAAAGTATTTACTCCTGGAGGTGCTGTGTATACCAAATATGTGGTTAGTCCAGGAGAAGGGATCAAGCTCTCTGGTTGCAGTTCTTTCCTCTCAGGACTTTCTTCTACTATTTCTTGGTCAAGTACTCGTCCATCGTCACTAACCTCTGCTTCCTGAAATTTTGGGATAATTTTTGAATGAACAGGGCTCGCAGGTGTCATCTGTTGCTCCAAGCCACCTGACCCCAGTTTAAAGTGGGTGAAGTATTTGTTAACTTCGAAATGATAACTATTTAACAGCAGATGTAATAATTCTTCATGGGAGTGAAAGTAGCATCCCTGGATTACGTCCTGCGCCTCGCCATACAGATTACATTGAGCTTGCTGGAGGAAATAACCATAGTTTTGAGCCGAAATAGTTCTTGCGAGGCAATCCAAAATTTCAGTATATTCTTGAAAAGTCATATTATATCCATCATACCATGGTATTTCTACCGTACAGTCAGATGCAATATGGCCTGGGCTATCATATTGATAACACTCTTGAGGTCGCCAGTACTTTGATGCGTGGTAAGCTCTCCAAGGGTATAAGTTGGAAGGTGTACAACCTGGACCATATGTGGTAGATTCATCATCTCGGTCTGGGTCATAGGTCGAATTATTGATGCGTGTGGGTCCATAGTCCCCAACTGCATCCACATAGTCATAGCTCCAACTGGGTCTGATAACTCCAACGATGGGTCTGGGCTTGCTTCAGTAGTATTGAGGTGAGCCCCTGGGTAGTTCAAAGGCAGAATATCCTGAAAAGGGTATTTGCCTTGGGGCATCCCTCGGTGACCCCTGCTGTCAGGAATTATTCCTGCATCCATTCTTGATTCTTATCGCACTGCCTCTTTATACGCTTCATCAAGAGTCTTAGGTTTCTGAACGTCCACTAGCTGGCCGAGGTCTCCAGGCAGACCCCTGATAAAAATGTCAATGGCTGCATCCGTCAGTGGAACCATCATTTGGTCACTAAAATTAGCTTTCTTTTCATCCTCCAGGGCCTCTCGGGCGCAGCTGAAGAGAATATTAATTTTGTCCTTGAATCCTCCCACGGAGTCGTCCGGGTTAAGTTGCAGGGTGTATAATTTATTGCTATAATAGGCGTATCCCTTACCGGGGGTAAATCTATGTCTTAAATGACTGCATAGCTCCTCGATAGAATCAAAGCTTCGGCCATAGGTGCAGTCTTTGGCTGGTCCTCGCGGCTTCCCAAGGACAGCCCTGACGTAACTGGCCTTCTGACTGGTAAGGACGTCAATATCGCCAATCCGTACATCTTGTAAAAAATCTTTTAGTGGGATGTTGCTGCCATCGTAGGTGGGCAGCCCTGCAATGGAGCCCTACAGGCTCAGGTTGTTGGCCCATGACAACAATGTTGTGCTCATAGTGGCTCTCAAATCTGCTGCAGCCCTTTGCTAAGCCGTGAAGTTTTCATCGTTCCCATTCGCCTTGTTTGTTCCGTTAGTCATCCTGGTCCTTGGGTCAAACATCCGTCATCCCTTGTGCTTCAATTCAACTTCGGGTGGCCCGTACTCAGTCCGAGGAACCACTTGCATCGCCTACCGGTCCTACAGTTTCCTTACCCGGGAAATAGTAACAAATATTTTCCAATAAATTAGAATGAATTTAAAAAAATAAAATGGGTCCTCTGGCATACGCCTTTCACGCCTTTGGTCAACTCAGCGATCGGAAGAAGGAGAATGAAGTGAAACGCCGCTAAAGGCGATGGCACGAACTCGCGGGATGCGGGAAATCCTGCGTCCTGCGTCCTGCGTCCCGCGTCTTGCGTCTTTTGTATGAAAGCAAAACGCGAGACACGGGACGCAGGATTTCCCGCATCCCGCAGGCTCGTGCCATCGCCTTAAGCGGACAGCAGCACAAAAGGAGACGACGCTTAGACTGCTGCCACTCCCCGCAAGCACCGCGGCCGTGCAACTGCTCAACTCGCTTCGCACTCGCTTCTGTCTCCGCGGTCACTTGACTCTCCTCAATTCCAGCTAATTAACTTTCAAAATTGAAAACTTTGAAAAATTAACAATCCCGAAAAATTGAAAATTTTGTAAGATTGAAATTTGAAAAATTAAGATTTAAAAAATTGAGTTCTCGAAAATGAAACCTTTTGAAAATTAAAATTCATTGAAAATAAGGAAGTTTTGGAAATTAACACATTCGAAAAATTGAAATTTTGAAGCTTCAGAAAATTAAAAATTTTGAAAAGTTGAAAATTTGAAAATTTACCAATTGGAAAAATTGAAACCTTGAAGATTTTGAAAAATAAATAAGGATGAATAATTGATAAATTTGAAAAATTGAAGTTGTTGAAAATTAAAATTTTGTTGTAAAATTGAAAAATTAAAATAGAAAAATTTACAAATCTTAAAATTAAAATTGAAAACTTTGGAAAATTGAAATCTGAAAAATAGAATATTTGAAAAACTTAAATGAAATTTTTGCAAACTGAAATTTATGTAATTTATACTTCTCTCGAAAGTTAAAACCTTTTCTTGAAAAATAAAAAATCGACGACCTCGAAGAATTGAACAAAAAATGGAAATTTAGAAAATTAACAAATTTGAAAAATTAAAATTGGAAAATTGAAAAAGTTGAGAAATTGGTGTTCTTGAGCATTAAGGAGTTTTGTTTTAATAACTAACTTTTAATTGTGAATACTTAATCATATTAAGTTTTCACGATTAGTAAAATCCGATTTTTTCTGAAAAATTGAAAAATTTTGGATGATAAAATAATTTGAAAAAATTGAAAATCTGAAAAATTGAACTCAAAAATGGAAACTTTGAAAACTAAACATTCGAAAGTCAATACTCTGAAAAATCCAAAGACGCCACTTCAGCAGTGGCTGCTGCCTAAAATTGCAACACCGCGTTACAAAATAACGGATGTCACTCGAATTGCTTTCAATAATTTTAATTGTGAAATTTCTTTATTATTTCAAAACGAAATAATTTCCTAATTTATTCTTAATATCTTCATTTGATCTACGGCCGTTTATAATTAAGTCTAAACTAAAGAAATTGTCCCTAATCTAACTTCTTAAACTACAAGACAATGGGTAAGCACTGTCTTGGCAAAAATTACGCCAGCTAAACTATTGAAATTTTAATAAATTTAATTATACCTTAACTAGGGGGGGTACCCCCCTGCTCGCTCCGCTCGCCAACCCCCTAATTATAATTGATGAATATAAAAATTAATCAAAACAATACGTAAGCTCTATGTTTGGTAAAATAATCAAAAGACTAAAGCGCTCAAAATCAATAAAAATTAAACACGAGAGCTCAGTTTAAACTTTACTTACTCATCATAACTTGATTCATAAAATCAGACTTTGAAGTAAATTAAATTAGTAAGGTCAGTAATGCGGCTAAGATTAAAATAGGTCAGGTGGTTAAAGATGAAAGATTAAGTAAGGTTAGTAGGGTTCTCCAAATGGGTGAGATAGTGAAGTAGGTTAGATAGTTAATGTGATTAGGTGAGTGACACTTGTGGGCCGGCAAATATAATAAAGTTTGTTATATCGATCTGAAATGAATCTATTTAATATGCCCGCCATAAGCAAAAGAAGCTCTAAAAAATATTTTTGTGTGTGTAAGATCTAATGAAATGTTTCAAAATACCAGTGGGCTTACTCAAATATTCCTTATGAGTCATCAAAAATTTATGTATGTACCTTACATGAACACTCTAACTATTTTAAAATTGATTTATATCTTCATTTTTCAATTTTAGATCTATTTTAGCCCTGGATAGATTTCGACTAAAAATTATTAAAAAAAGAAATAAAATTCTATACCTCATGAAATTTGAATGACATAATTAGAAAGCTGAGCTCAAGACCTTTTTTATCATACATAATTTTATCTAAAAATTTTCATTGGAGCCAAAGTTATAATTTTAATATGTCTATACCAGCCCACAACCACACAACCATCACTCACCCCATCTAAGTCTCTTTACTATTCTCACCCGTATTAAGGCGAAGTCATAAGGGTCATTTTAACAAAAAATTGAAGATTCAGTAAAATTAAAAATGAAAATGAAAAAAGGGCTCTGTAGCGCTGGAGCTACTATCTTAATATATCTTTTAAGCCCAACCCCATCAAAATCGGATCAAAATTAACGTCAGAATATGGGAAACAGTTTTGTAAATTTTTGTATCTTAATAGCATTTGCTATACATCTATATTTATTGAATCTTTAGGAAGTTTTTTTATTTTCGTTTTCATTTAATTTTAAATGATTTTTTTCGCAAATTCTGCAACTCCCCTTAAGACTTCGAATTTTTTTATCTTCAACTCCATGACCTAGTTTAATCTTAGCCACATTACTGACCTCACTAATTTAATTTACTTCAAATACAGTATTTTATCCCTACCCCTAAAATCCAGCTGAATTTCCAGCAGGATTTCCAGCTGGCTATCCAGCTGGATTTCGGTTTCAATATGACGGCTGGATTTCCAGCTGGATTTCAAAAAAGAAATTTTTTGGTGAAAATCAATATTGCTTGAAATCAAGTTATTATTCATTTTTCAATGATTTTGAAAAAATTTATCTTAGTTTTTTTTTTTTAATTTTCCAGCCGGATCTGTCCAGCTAGAAATCCAGCTGGACAAATTGAAAAATGAACAATAACTTGATTTTAAGCGATATTAACCAAAAAATTTTTTTTTGTCCAGCTGGATTTAAGGGGTAGGGATCTCCCAAACTTATTTCACCCAATCTACCAACGAATCCTACTCACCGTATTCATCAACTCAGTCACTAACTTTAAAGTTTTGTTAAAGTACTTTAAATTTTGAAAAAGCTCTATTAATATTTTTAAGTAAAATAACAAACCCTTCCTCACCTCATCTCCCCTTCCACCCTCCTCCCGTATAACCTCCGCCTAACCAACCTTATCTACCTTACTAACCTGAATCGACTTAAATTATAAGCTCTCACTAAACTAACGTATCTCGCTTATCTAACCAGCTGGCTTGGGATGGCGTAAATCTGCCCACTTAAGTGTCCCTTGATTACCCGTAAAAATTTCTAGTACTGCACAAATTTTTATTCCTAAGTAAATGTTTTTTATCAAAAAGTAAACATTGGTATTAAGTTAGGTATGGGTTATATAAATTAATATAAATAATATAAATTAGTAATTAATATATATAATATAAATTAAAATCCAATCGTTCGTTGATCTTAAATCGGTATATAAGTATATATAAATAATTATTGGATTTTGAATTATATTATAATTTCAACGAAGAATTAAAAGGGATCTTTGAAAAGGGGATTTTTGAAAAAAAGGGGATCCAACTGAGGGGATCCAATACTTTCGACGAAGATCCAATTTAGGGGATCCAATTTAGGGGATCAGAATCAAAAACGGAAATATAATATAGGGAGATAATAAAGTTAAAATTAGCTCTAACTTACTATCTTATCTTCCCCCGGGGGACCTGAACCACGCGTCTCTGCTACCAATTTTGTTAGGTGTATACGAACACCTAACGTTTTCCCTATTCTTGCAGCCTGGAAGGGAATGCTGCCGGGGGATCGCGGTCCCCACTCGTGCGTCGACGGACGGGAAGGAAGTATTCTTTACTAGTACCTACGTTATTTCTAAATTGTATACTTCTGTACCTTATTTGCTGGAGGCTCTGGCGTCCCAGTTCCATGTCGGCTGTAGGGTGGAAGGTGAAATAATAACAACGATGGTTCGCGGTTCACACGTTATTTATTTGAGTCCTTGTTCGGTACACACTTAATACACTTTTTAACTGCCGAGCTACATGACACGCACATAAACTATAAACTCTTAAAGTTAATTATAATACAATTTCTCCGGCAAAGGAGTAAACTGATGCGCACCGACTTACGTATTTAAATCTTAAGACTTACGAGACTATTGATTCGACAAAGGATCAATTCGTCTTCATGCGACTAAACTCTAATTAAGACTCCCACCGCTGCTGCAGTCTTGCCCGGGCGTTGCCTGGCAAGAATGCAGCGCGTACACTTGCTGACTTGTCATTCTTGGGTCGCTGTATGTGCATTATAAGTGTCACATAACAAGTTGCGATGTCTATTCAATCGGTAGATAATATACCTGCCTTACCGACTGAGCAGTTATCATACACAAAATAATAATTTTTAATGTTTATTAGTAACTGTAATCATGGGCAGAAATCAATATCTGAGTCAACAAAGTCGCAAATCGTCGGATTATTTAAGGGAGGGAAAAATCAGTGTGAGATATCTAGAACTCTAAGAGTCAGTAGGCACTGTGTTCAAAATACTATTAAGTCTTACACCAGCGCGAAAACCGTAAAAGTTAAAAAAGGTGCCGGGAGACCAAGTATAACAAGTGATCGGATTGACAGAATAATTATTGAAAAAGCAAAAAAAGAACGCACTGTTACTGCAAATACTATAAAAATTCAAATAATATATTGAATTAAAATAAGCTTACTATAGATTTATACTGAATTGATAACAAAAGGTAAAAACATTTTTAAAAGTATACTTTATACATAGCAATTATTACAAAAATTACGTTTTCTTTTCAAAGATTAACTGTGTAAAAAAATTTGTAAAATTTTAAAGTTTATGGTGATTTAATAAAAAATCGGTAATTTTTCAATGATTAAAAAAATGAATTATTTCCTTGTGGTTTGAACAATTTTGCACCGATTAACTTGAAAATTTTTTTCGTTGATTTTGAATACTTAAAAGAGAAGAAAAAAAATTTACAATATTTTCGGAAGCTTTTAACCGGTTGAAATAGACTACGCAAGTTTTAAAAAAAGCGAAAATTAGCTGTTTTTTGAAAAATGAACTTTTTAATAAAAATGGAGGTAAAAGTTAATTTTTTTATTGAATTTAAGTTAAGTAAAACTTCTTCTTTTCAGTTTTGATGTAGTTTAAGTGAAAAAAAAAGTTTCAGGCATTTATAAAAATATTTGAGTGTTTGCAGTTGTATAAAAGCACAAAAATTTGATGACTGAAGTATGAAATTTGGGGGTGCTCTATAATTTTGAGCACTACTGTAAAGAGTCAGTCGTAATTGAACCACGGTGCATGTCAATGATCTTGATTCTTTCCTGTCCTACATGTAGCATATAATCTATATAATATTGGCCAAAAAAATTCACTGAGCTCAAAAAATTTTAAATTTAAAATTCGAATTAATACATTGTGCACTAAGTGCGGGAACTTAAATTCGCATTCGGACGGCTGCTCGTGCGCGCATGCGCCGCCCTCATGCTCAATCGGCAAGCCCGCACGAACTGCACATCCTATTTTTTGCTTCGAATGGAAAATACTGTGAGTTAGAAGTGTAGGGTGGTTGGGGGATGGACGCGGGGGTTTGGGGGTTAAGAAAAAAAATAGTTTAAAAATTTTTTAAAAACAACTTTCATTCACGTGAATCTTAACCTCATCTTCTGTCTGCTAAACTTCTTACACATTGATAGTGTTGCCAAGTTTGTTTCAACAGATCAAGAGGTTAACTTACTGCAGCCGCTAGATTCGTGAGGATAAATAGATGCTGAACGCTGATTGGTTGCGGAGCGTGAAGAAAAGTCTTTTTTCACGTTACTAGGGGCAACGTGAAAATAAAACTCCAACTCGCAGTCCGTGTTCAATCGTCCCGTTTCCAAACCCAACTGCATTCGGAAACAAAGCACTTTCCACGCATGAGAAGCAAAAACTTTTTTACCTAACATAATTTTAATCTACAAGTTAAAGCTTTTCAATGGCATAAAATTTTATACTACTTTTTGTATCGAATAGATAAGTCTTCATCATTAAAAAAATTGTTTTAACATTGTTTTTCACGGAAACGAAATATAAATTACTTTAAACACAAAACCATCAAATATTTTTTATCCATGCTTTGAGTAGATACTAAAACAAGTAAAAAGTACTAAAACAGTAAAAAAGAAAGAAAAAAAATGGCTATTTTGAGTTCAGCCGAATTTGCGTGTTCAGCATTGACATGCTGCTGTATAGACTCCAAGAAATAAAAATTGGTTTTTATAGTTTTTATAGATAGTTTTTATAGTTTCTAAATAGGTTTTTGTCTCTACTTACGAATGAAACCCACGGCGTTCAAATTGTTAATTCGTTTTAAAAGGGCATCGAAGACTGAAAAAGATTGATGAATTTTTGTAAAAACTGAACATTTAAATACAAAACTGTTTTGCTCGTAGAGAGCATAAAAAATTCTTTTAGGCCTAATAATTTGGGAAACTTAATCTTTTAGTACCTAGAATCGAAGCCGAAATTTTCAGAAGCTTTAAATAAAGTTGGAGAAAATCTTGCTTTTTTAGCGTGGACGGCCCTATATACTCGTGTCACATCTCAAAAGTTTTTTTATTTTCCCTGACATACATCTTCTTCAAGGCTCTTCCAAAGCCCGAGTGACGTACAAATTGTTTGTTGAGGATTCTTAACAGTCCCGGAGGAGCTGTATCATTAAGAAAAAAAAATTATTTAAAGTCTTAATGGAGCTATCCAAGGTCAAAAAAGCCTGGGGGACTTGTAAAATTTTTAAATTATGGAAAAATAATTTTTGAATATTATAATATTCAGTATATACTGAATCGATTCCCATTTAAAACTTTTTGGTGACTTTTAGCTTCAATTATACCCTTTACAAGCATCTTCATCATGTACATTGTGCATTATGCATTTTTAAAAGGAAGTTAAAACTATCTATTTTGAATGTTTTATTTTTTAGTAATAAGTTTGAAAAAATTTGTTAAGTATTAACATGTGTTTTTATTCATTTGACAGATATCAGCTCCTCAAGAACGTTTGTACAGTACATGGATTGGAGGATCTATTTTAGCATCTTTAGATACTTTTAAAAAAATGTGGGTTAGTAAAAGAGAATATGACGAAGAAGGACGACGAGCCATTCATAGGAAAACTTTTTAATGAGAATAAACTTTTTTATTCATGGATACTGCACGAAGACTTAGTATAAAAGATTGAAATTAATGTTATACAAACTTAAAAGTACGAGTGTTCTTCGAAAATTTTTACGTCATAAACAATTACATAAATAGATTTATAAGTAATATAGTTGAACAATGCATGAAAAACTTTTTTTTTCAAATTTAGAAAAAAAAAGTTTTTTATTTTGAAAAGCATTAATAATTGAATTTTTTCTATTCATGTACAAAAAATGGTAATTATGTAATTAGTATTGGTCAAAATTTAATTTACTAAACTGTCTTACAAGGAAAGGTTCCTAGCTGTTCGGCCCCGACAGATGCATCATTGAGTTCAAAATATTTGTTAAAATACACAAAACAAAGTCTACGTAGTCCGAAAGATCCAGTTATTATTATTACTTTTTTTTGCTGTAGTTCGAAAAATTATTATATTAATTTTTTTCAAGGACCTTTTTTCACTATGCCACAATTTATTTCTCTTACCACACTCTCAAAATTTATTCTCCGAATCAGCTAAAAAATTTTCCCAAGTTCATTACTATATTTTAGGAAACACATGTGTGAAGACTTTTTTTCAAAACAATTTGTTCCATTTTCCAAGTAACGGAAGTTTTCGATAAAAAAATGAGTTTTTTGTAAAAATTAGCTCCTCTAAGCGTGCTGCAAGCGTGCATAGAAAAAACATCAATCGTAATTTAAAATTGCGTTTTTTAATATTTTAAAAACTTCTCCGCCAATAAGCTCACGAATAAAAATTTACGCGAAATGGCGACAAAAAATATAAAATAATAATAGACTGCAATTTTGAAAAAGCCGTAACTTGGATTAAAATTTAATCTTTTTTAGGCCTTTTTTAAAACTGTTATTTTTTATATTTTTTATAGTTTATTTGACCAAAACCTTAGTAACAAAATTAAAACGTATGAATTTTTTAGAACTCGCGTTTACTTGAAAAGTTGAAATTTAATTTTTTTAATACTCTTGTGCTCGGAGGGAAGGATTTGAAAACGGATAGCCAAAATTGGCTTTATGGTTGTTTTGTAAATTTGACAACATTAGGCCCTACTTAGCTACTCCTTTTGTAGGTTCAAATAGAGGCTAGAAGCAGTAAACAAGAGACTTACCGGCCATATACTCTAATGCTATATTAGCACCTACTAGAAGTATATGTACCCACTCTGGCGAATAATTGAAATCGGACTCTGCAGCCGCGGCGCCACGCCGCGACTAAGCGCGGCACGCCGCAGTCGCTCGTACTAGAGAGAGAGGGAAAGAGAGGGAGAGAGGGAGAGAGAGAGATTTGATTTGATTTGATTTATTTATTTCGAGCATAGGGAGAACCCTACCATGCTCGTAGATGTTGTTACATTGAGTGTATTTTACAATAATCTAATTATAGTATACAAGTGTTACAATTATTAATTAATTTTTTTTTTTTTTTTTTTTTTTTTTTTTTTTGTAACTACAAAAGAATTATGAGTGAAAATTGTTGCGGCGGTCTTCTGTGTGCGAGTAAATTGAGGGTGAAGCTTGGGGGATCAGAGTCGGGCAGGGGGAGGATGTAAGATGGGGGAAAGTATGGAGTGTAAAGGGAGAGGAATGAGTGTTAGATTTTCGGTGTGGGCTCTATGTATCCACTCTTCACAGTCAAGCTTGAAGAGTGCGGATTTGAGGGAATTTTTGTAGTTTTGAATGGTTGTGAAGTTGGAAAAGATGGAAGGAAATCTGTTTATTGTGTGGGATGATTTAATTGTGAATGAGTTTTTGTAGGATGAGGTACGAGAGTTGGGGATAATGAGGGGGGGTCGCGGACGGCGGTTTGAACGTCTTGCTGCGTCTTCTCCGGGGTCAATAGTAAATTTGCTGAAAAGGTGGGGGGGTTTTTGTGTTTGGATGATTGTGATGGCAAGAGATGTGGTGAGATATTCGCGCCGGGCCGCTGCCGAAAGCCAATTCATGGAGAGTCGATAGGGGGTGACATTAGCCATGCGGGGGATGGAACCGTGAGCAAATCGGGTGCAGGCATTTTGTAGGGTGTGTAGTTTTGTAGACTGTTGTTTGTTTAGATTGGTTAGGATGGGTGTGGCATAGTCGACGAGGGGTAGTAGCAACGATTTAGTGAGGAGAGTGCGGGTGGGTCGTGATAGTGATTTGCGGAAATGACGCAGGGAGTAAAGGGCGAAGTGAACACGTTTAGAGGTCTCTTTAATTTGTTTCGACCAGTTTAGGGATGAGGTGATGTGGATACCTAGTGATTTTATGGAGGTATAAATAGGATAAAGAGGAGGGGGCCAAGTACGCTGCCTTGAGGGACTCCAGAGGTGGTTGGGAGCCATGTTTCGTGTTGGCCATTCTCAAGACGTACAGCCTGGCTTCTACCGGTGAGGTACGAGTAGAACCAGCTTATGACACGGTCCGAACAACCTAGTTTGCGAAGTTTGGTGAGTAGGATGTGATGAGGGATGGTATCATAGGCTTTGGAGAAGTCAAATGAAATGAGGATGGTGATTTTACGGTCGTCTATGGCTTTGCGTGTGTCTTCGAGAATACCGAGCACTGCGGTTTGGGCGGAGTGGTGCTTTTTGTATGCATATTGAAAAGGGACGGTTAGGTTGTGTGTTGTGATGAAGTTTGTAATTTGGGTGGATACTATTTTCTCTAGAAGTTTGGATAGTTCTGGAAGTAGGGCTATGGGTCGTGTGTCTGAGGGTGAGGTGGGGTTGGGGACTTTTGCAATGGGGATGATTGATGCTTTTTTCCATTCGATGGGAAAGAGCCCAAGGGAGAGGGATGAGTTAAAGATGTATGTAATTTGGGGTAGCAGGGTGGGGAGGGCAAGTTTGAGCATAGTGGATGAGAGGTGGTCGGCGCCCATACCTTTCGAGCTGGAATTTACGAAGGTTTGCCATACTATGGTTTCATCGACGGGGGAAAAGTCAAGTTGAGGGAGAGGGGGTGGTGGGGGAGGTGTAGATAGGATTTGTCTGAGATGATATTCAGTTAGCGGTTGGGAGTTTTGAGAGATGGAGGCGAAATGAGAGTTGAGAGTGGTACTATCGAAGGTTGTGAGAGGTGAGGGTCGGGGAGGCGGAAGTATGTTGGTTCTACGTATTGCTTTCCATACTGAGTGGTGATTGGGTGAGTTTTCGATGATGTTGGAGATGTGAGAGTCTTCAAGGTTCTTGAGGTCATTTGTGATTTTTTTACGCAGTGCTCGGTATTCAGAGAAGAGTTTGTTGGAGTGTGATCTCACAGCACGCTGGTAAAGTCGGTCACGATTGTCCATCTGAGTGCGTATTGTAGGGGTGATCCAAGGTTTGTCGTGGGGTTTTATTTTAAGTGGTCTATTAGGTGCAAGGAGGTCAAATGACTCCAGTGTGAGTTTTGTAATGGATTTAACTGTCGAGTCAAGGTTTAAGGGTGGAGCACAGGGTGAGGTAATGGTGCAATTCACGAGGCGTGGGGGAGGGGGAAAGATTTCAGCGAGTTTTGTTTGTAAGATATTTTGTAAGGTGGGGAGATCAATTTTCTTGAGGTTGCGCGTGGTTAAGGTTTTCGTGGGGCGGGGTGGGGGTTGCATATTTAACTTTAAAGAAATGAGGTCATGACCTGGTGTGAACGGGGTGTCGGATTGGGAGAAAGAAATGTTGTTTGTTGAGCGGGTGATAAAAAGATCGAGGCAGGTGTGGTGAGTGGATCCATCGTGCCACAGAAGGTGATGGGTGGGTTTTTTGCTAACAAGGGTAAGACGGTTTTCCTCGATTAGGTTATTTAGAAAGGTGGAGGAGAAGTCAGTTTTGGTCATATCAATGTTGAAGTCGCCAGTTATGACTACTTCGTCGTGTAGAGGTATGTGGGGGGTGATAGAGTTGAAAAAGTTGGTGGGGAGGGGTGATTTTGGGGGGCGGTAGACAACTGCAAATAAAAGGTTTTTATTTTTCAGTTTTATGGATAGTGCTAAGAATTCGGGGTGAGTTTGGGTAGTAACGGGTGATTTCGCTATTTGTTCGACTTTGAAGTGAGAGCGGAGGTAGATAGCTACGCCTCCTCCAGGCCTTCCAAAGCGATCGTGGTGAAGAAGTGTGTAGCCTGGTATGGTGTACATGTGAACGGGTGTATCATGTGGGATAAAGGTTTCAGTTAGGGCGATTATGTCGTAGTTTTCACCGATGATTTTGTATTTTAATTCAGAGTAGTGAGCAGATAGGTGATTTATATTAACATGGGCTATGTGAAGTGAAAGTGTGGGGGTGGGGGGTGGTTTTTGTGTAAGTGGTAGATAAGCAGAGGGGTAGTTCTGGGTGGGTGCTTGTGAATTGCTATTTTTTCAGGAGGTATTTTGAGCAGGAGGGGAGGGCAGGGTGGATTGGTTTGATAGTAAGTTGTTGTGATTTGTAGTGCGAATGTCGAGCTCAATGAGGGAAGATGAGAGTGGATTTGTAATGGAGTTTTCGAAGCGGGTTAGGTCGAGGGGGTGAAGATTTCGACGGGATTTTCGTGGGGGGAAGAGCGTAATAGGAGCATGTTGCCACGTATTATTGGACCTGGGAGTTTGAATTTTTTTGTGAGTGCGCGCGCTTCTTGTGTGAGGGCGTAAAGTGAGGGTGAGCAGATGGAGTTCATGTAAACGGGTATGTTAGAGCCGTCGGTAAAGAGTTGGGTGTCGGTGACGTTGTAGAGTTTGGATTTGCGTTCCATCACAAAGTCACGTACAGCGGGGGAAGAGAATTTGCCACGATAGAGGGGGGTTGATCGCTACGGTTACGTGGGGGGTTGTGGTTGTTGTTTGAAGGTTTGTATTCCCAAATTCGTACATTTAGAACGTGATTTATTGCAGTTGAGCGGTCTAGGAAATCAAGTAAGGTTTTGAGGGCAGACATGGGGTTTGAGGTGAGGTTAGCGGGGATGCCTGAGAAGCGTATTTCGCATGGATCTTGCTCGAGAAGGCGGTGTTTAAGGGTGTTAACCTCATTTTTTAGGGTGGCGACTTCTATGGAGGTGTTTACCGTGATGGAATCGAGTTTATCTAAACGGGGGGCAAGAATAGAGGCAAGGTCTTTGATGTACTGGGGGTTCTCCGAGTTGTCCAGAAAGGCCTGGACATCTGGGGCAATTCCCCTGTTTGTAGAGAATTCAGCAGCAGGGGTTAGGTCACAAGCGGGGCGGTGGCGGTCCGGTTGTTGTTCGGGTGAATTTTCAGGAAGACGTTTCCGCGAGGTTTGGGGTGGTTGGTTGTGTTGTAAGGAAAAGAGCGAAGGGATGGTTGATGAGGGGGTGGAGTCAAGGGGGGTACTATTGATGGGGTGATGGTGGGGGGAGGAGGGGGTAGTTGTGGGAAGGTTGAATTGTTGTTTTGAGTGAGTAAGGTTAGGTTTTTTAATTATAGAGGATTGTTTTGATGGGTTCGTTTTGGTGTAGCAGTTGGAACAAAGGAAAGGTACAGATTTGTCGGCGAGGCTGGAGTTGCAACCGGAGTGGGAGAGGGAGAAACAATTTCCGCACTGTTTAGAAGACTCACCGCCTTTGAGTTGTTTTTGGCAGACTGGACAGGTACTGGAGGCGGTGACAACACTCATGTTTACTGGCGCTGGAAAGAGTTGGCGGTGTAGTGTAATGTGGTAGATGGTGGGCAGCAGTGTTTACTGGCGCATGGGCTCGCAAGCGCACTGTAAGTAGGTGTTGTTGTAGCGTGCGACGGTGTGCGGCGGATAGCGTGTAACGGGCCTGCAAGGGAGCTCAGCGGTGGCAGTGGCGCACAGACGCACAGTGCAATTGGTAGGTGATAGTGTGCAAGGGTGTTGGCCAGAGGTGAGCAGCGTGTGACGTTGTTTGTAGCAGACGGTGGCGTGATGTTAGATGGCAGTAGGCTTGAAGGCGGTACCGCGCAAGCGTAGTGGGGTCGGCACAAGCACGTTGTGGTTTTCGGGTAAGCAGGCTGACAACTGGAGCGTATTTATCTCCTCGCTGGTAAGTGTTGCCAACTAAGTTTCGGGAAGTTAACCTCAAAACTTGGAGCCAGATTTTTCCGAGACCTCTAGCTCGTTTTTAGTAGAGCCAGGGCGTGTTTCTTTATTTTCGCAAGAGCCAGAAGGTCGTATGGAAAAATCTGAAACGAAAAGTCCACTCGTGGCGGATGCGGCGAGAGTGAGTATAAGGCAGAAATACGGAGCTAAATAGAAGCGTGTGGCACTTACCAGAGACGGAGAGAGAGAGAGAGTATTGAGACGCTGCGGTTGCGCTCGCTGTCACTGACCCCCCAATATTCCTGTATAATTTTTTATTTTTTAATTTTCAATAAAAGTAAATTAAGCGAGTTTTTGAGTTGCTGCTGCTGTTGGTACTGTCGATGCTCCTATTGGTCCATTATTATTTGCTAATAAGATTAGCCAAAACCGTTGAAATTAATGGTGCCAGTAGTGCGGGAAGAAAAGTGCCTCCTCTTTGCACTATGATTTTTTTTTTTTTTTTTAATTTTCAGAAGAGTTAGCCAATTTTCGCAGAGTTGTCGCGTGCTTGCGTAAGCGATCCTTGTGATTTTTGCTGATGGTTACGTCTCCTAGGAGCACATTCAAGGCGCACTCGCAGATGTAACGCAAGAGCTTTGAGTCGGCTTTTTGAAGCACAGCTGTTCGCTGATTTTTATTCAAATGATACAGCGCGCGCAGAATATCGATATGTTTTTGGGGAAATGGGCGACGACTTTTCGGGGCCATCACAACGAGACTACTGGGACAAGATTGTGTTTACTACAGCTTTTTATCTGCTCCCGTGGCACGTAAACGTACTGATACTCGTCCTCTAGTAGAATACTCGTGCGAAAGCGAATATTATCCGGAGTATCTTGTTTTAAATCCAAAAGAAAGTAGCCATAACTTCGCGAGGTGGCATCGACATAGGCCTCGTGCCGGAACTGTGAATTTTCGGGGAAGATTTGTCGAGCCAAGTGTTTTATTTGACTTTTATCGCGCAAATTTCTAAACAAGACGATGTAATGAGCATTCAGCGATATATCGCATTGACCCTTGCCCTGGTGGAATATGTTTTGAGTGATAAAAATGCAGCTTAGATTGTTATGGTGCGAGCCTTTTGTGAATATATCGGCCACTACTGCACCCGTGCTACTCTCCGACATTAAGTCGTCGATTATCACTAGTTTGGGTCTCGGGTCACCCGCGTAATCGGAGCTCCAAGGTAGGCCTTCGCGAAACTCGATACTTCTGCCGAGCTGCGTATACAGTGGTTGCCACTCTCCGTAGTAGACGATCACGCGATCAAAACGAGTGTTGCAGGTACTGTCGATGCTGCCCAAAAATTTTTGAACAAACATGCTTTTCCCCGAGCCGGAAGGTCCAGCTATGATACACGTGAAAGGATGCTTCCAGCTTGTCTCCCTGTCCATGTCTACTACTACCGAGGAAGAGCGACGTGCTTTTTTTAAATAAAAAAATCTCTTGCCCCGGGCGTACCCCTCCCCCACCCGCGCGCGCGCGCGATACCCTTGCGTCTTCTTGAGCTTGAGCTTGAGCTTCTGCTTGAGATTGAGCTAAATTTATTTTTCTCTCGACTAATTTGTTTTTTTACAAAAAATAAATTAAAAATTTTGAACTTTTAAATAAATTGTAGACGATGAATTTTGTTTTTTTTAAATGCCGCGTGCGCGCGAGAGCTCGAGAATACGCGCTTTTTCTGCGTGCTAAGCATCTTATACTTTGCTTAAAAGTTTTTTTTTTTTTAAATTCTATTATTTTTATTTTTTAGAATATTTAATTCTAATGTCCTAAAAATGAGGTGAAAAGACAGACATGAATAAATAAATAAATAGATAACTTATATGTATAACGATAAATTGAGAATTTTATTAAGTACATGATTAAAATACATAATTAAAATTTATACGCAATAAAAGTAACGAGGAGAAGATATTTATTTTCATTCCAAACGCTGTCGCTTGTATCCGTAGGGATAACTTGTGTCAAAACCTATGTCAACTCTTTTGCTGTAAACAGTGTTACATTTTTTTGTCTCAGGAACAGTCAGCACGTCGTGAAATTCCGTCTGTCGAATAGAGTTCATGCGTAAAATTATTGAATCTTTAAGTTCATTTTATATTATAGTACGAAGCGAGTCAAAATTAATTTTTTGGGAATTAACATAATTTAATCGAATTCCTTTGATTGTACAAACATTTCCCCTATCCCCACTTGGATTTACGTACTGAAAAGCATAAAACTTTGGGCCCCCTGAGATGAAGCTTTGTATGTAAGTGTCCTTACCGAAAGCTGCTAACTCGACAGTCAGTTCGCCTAACATCAATCCTACTGGTAAATCTTGTGCGCCGTTTTTTTTAGAAACAAAAATTACATTATCTGTGTTGTAATCAAGACAAGCTGGGCCTAATACGGATAGACACTCGTAAAGTTTTAGTCGCGCATGTGCTGTCACGTGAGCTGCAAACACTATACTTGTATTCGGTGATGAAAGTCGTTCCACGTCTGAATATTTCCAGCTTACGTACAAAGTGTATTCGTTGACTGGGAGTATGCCGTGAACTTCAATTTCAGGATCAGTTAGTAGTTCCATCAGTCTTTTAGGCTCGCTTACAGCCTCGGTTTGCGGTTTATTTTTTCTCTGTCCGAGTTTCCCCTGATAAAAAATCGAAAATAAAAAAATTAATAAGAGGATTTTTTTCAAAAGTAAAAGAAAAGTTAGATAAAACACTTATCCAAAAAGCATTTAAAAAAAGTTTGCTGACTGAACGTAGACCCGCATTGTGAACAATGAGGTTTTTATCTACGTCGATACCCTCGAATTTCTTGATGTTTGCCACATAATTGTCCTTGTCCTCCTCGGTGGTACAGTCGGGTGGGAAACCAGACGAATAAATTTTTTGAGAAAATAAGCATCGATATATTTATTGAACATCTCGTCTTTCTTTTTTTCCTGATCATACTCGAGAATCTTGTATTGCCAAATTTCATAAACTTTTAAGATACGATAATTAAGTTTTACAACCATTTTTACTTCCTCTGCTACCCAAGTGCCGTGCAAAACACGCTCGTTATCTTCATGGTTGCAGGGTGATTGCTGCATATTCTCGCAGCACGCATGGCACAAGGGAAACAATAATTTCCCGTGCATTCGTACTGGAAGTACAAGATGGTATAAGTCAGTTGGAGGTAGCACATCACACATAATTATCCCAAAAACTTTTTCTATATTTTCACCGATAAAACCCGAGCATTCTTTTTCTCCTACGTAAATTTCTGGATGGCCAGAGGGGAAGTACAATTGGAAGTACAAGGAAGTACAAACTTTTACAAATAAAAGGGTAAAGGCTGTTGTAATCTAAGTACTTGATCTTTTCATCCTTTTTGCAATCATAGATTTTTACATTATTGCATCTACGACCTCCGTAAAAAGCGTCTCGTGGGTTTAAAACTTCATCATTTAAAACTTTGCACTTTTCGGCGATGAAATTTATAAGTTCGGCTTCTTCTTTTTTTTTACTCTCAAAATCGCATTCCAAAATTTCTATGAGTTTATATCCAAGTTTTTTTATCTTTTCTGAAGTAGCAACGGGTTTTTTATATCTAGCGTCCATGGTCTCGCCGGTTTTTAATCTTCGATCCCGATTTATAAAGTGATTTTTTTTTATGCAGCCATGCCAAAAGCATCCTTGAAACTGTAGAACATGACCCCTGTGCTCCTCACCCTCCGAAGGGGGGATGAAACCGTCGGCAAGAATATTTTCGGGCAAGCGCGTCTCCCTCCCATTGCTAGCATGGCATATTTTTCTTTTCAAAACTTTTTCTTCCATCCAAAGTAGCCATGCTAACGCTGCTTTAGACTGTTTGTCCGCCCTTCTATAGCCTTCCGGAGGTACTATTCCAATAAGGTTTGGTTTTAAAAAATTTTTTTGAAAAATTCGCATGCAGGTCGAGGCAATAGTTGTACACTCTACGAATGGGTCCACCCCAAAAGGCCTTATATTTTTGTGAAAAGCCAAGCAGGCTAGTCTTAAAATATTAACATCCTGCTCGCAATATTTTAAAATTTCTGCTTTAAAATCGAAAATATAATTCTCAGAAACTTTTTCATTGTACCATTTTACAAGTTTTTCTCTTTCGCTTGAAATAAGAGTGTCAGGTGAATATGTGTGTAGTGGTGGCATTTCACCAACGTAATCCTGATTTTCGAGGGTGTTGAATAAATGAGGAAAAGTTCCTTTTTCCATGTCTTGTAGTCCATAAGCTTTTGGAAGCTTACTCAACGGCATGTGAAAATAATTTAATGCATCGATAAATTTGATGTTTTCAAATTGTAGTAAAATTATTTTACAGCCACTCAATACTACGCTCGGATTCATTCGTGGATCTAGATGCTCGATGCAATTTTTATAGATAAATTGACTGTCATGTCCTTGACTGTTTTGCGCTATGACCATAATTTTTTTTGCTTTTGTTTCGAGAGTCATAATCAGCTCAAGCAAATCTTTTTCAGCTTTCATTGAAAACAAAATATGCTCCCGCACACCACAATACTGACACTCGTTTGAAATTACATCGTCATCGATGCAGTAGGTGCAAACATGCTGAACTACGCATAAGTCTAAGAGTACTCTTCGAGATTGCTGGGCCTCAAAATCATAGAACAAATATATATATATATATATATATATATAGTTTTTTTATTCTTTTGCTTCTATTTTCTTTTATTATTAGTGGCTGCACGTGACAAAAATGTCTTACATTCAGTTTTTGTTTACACGTAAAACAAAAAACTTTTCTGCATACATGTGCCTTTTTTGTGTCTTTTTCAATCCTGATTTGTCTGCAGCATTTTTGACAGAGCTGTATTTTTTCACACACTGAAACTTTTGCCTTTCCATTAAATGACTTTTCTTTTAGATGATTTTCAAAACACCCCCCAATAAAAAATGTGCGACCGCAAGTTTTGCATTTTTTCTCTTGCTCAATTTTTTCGCATGGTGGCATTTGCATACATTTACTGCATTTATTTGAGCATCTATGATCTTCTCTCTTGGTACAACTTTTATTACACGGAATGCAAAAGCCTTTGCTTGCAGCCACACCAGTTAAACTTTTTATCGGTTCGAAATGTCTCAATCTTTCATAAAACATTATTCTTAATGTTAACGAAATAGTTTTGTGTGCTTTCTCTCGAATTTGGCCTAAAACAAATTCAGTACCATCGTAGAAAAGTTGTCCGCCTCGTGCAAACGTGCTGTAGCGATACACTACAATTGCAACTCTTGATTGAGCAAAATATTTTCGAAACTCATGTATTTCAAATATTCCACATCCCGAAGGACCTATATTAACATTTGCATTATTCATGAGTTTTTGTGCTTCTACTCGCTGAAGTCTGCCATGATACTGTCGAATGTTATTCCAATACTCTACGAGCGGTCCAGAAGTCACATCTCTCTTGCTTTCCCACGCTAACGCATACACCAATGAGCGCGGTAAGCAGAGTTCGTCGTCGTTTCTTATAGTTAAAATTGATTTTTTTTTTCACATTTTTCTCTCGCAGCAGTAATTTTCCTTGTCCTCTCTCCTCGTCTACGTCCTCAGTTGAATTTTCAGTATTGCGCACGATAGAACAACTTATTGAAAGTGAATTATTGATTTCAAAATCTCCGCAGCTTTGAGAAACGTTGTAAAACATTTCCCAGAGATCATCAATTTTGAAATCTTTTATTTGAGTAAAATTTATCCACATGGGACCTTGAGAAAAATAATCTGAATTTAGCGTTACGCCTATATAGTCCGATGGATTTCCTCTATTACTAAGATTATTGTATAATTCTATAACATCATTGTCTAGCCATTCAAAAATATGAGCGTCCTCAGTGGGGGGATTAAATCTTACTATAAGCTCGGTACCTTCGACCCCAAATCGTCTATAGTATCTAATATTTTCTCTTTCAATGCGGATATATCTAGAATCTGGAGCGAAAACACCTGAAGTGCCAGTACCTATCTGCAAAAAATTGACTGTAAAAAAATTTTTTTTATAAAAACTATTTAAAAAAAAAAAAAAAAAAAAAAAAAAAAAAAATCTTACCTTCAGCTTCACCTTCTGACTCCTTGTTTTGATTTGCCGTGTCGTTTTCGTCGATTGCGCTGCTGCTAGTTGTACTGTTTATGCTGCTGGTAATACTGGTGGCATCATCATCATAACTATCATCAACGTCATCATCATCAACTTGGATGGGTTGAATGGACTCTGCTTTTTTTAAATAAATGAGTAAATTTTTTTTTTATTTTGTAAAAATTATTTCTATATCATCAAAAACTATACCTTCCGCTGCTCTCGAAACAGATGGTGCCTCTATTGATCCACCCGCTACAGTCGGCAACTCTATTGACTGATCTGATACAGTCGGCAACTCTATTGACTGACCTGATACAGTCGGCAGCTCTATTGATTGATCCAATGTAACTAAAATCATTAACAATAGTAAAATTTAAAAAAATCATTAATAAATAAAAACTCACCATTGTTAATAGCTTCATCCCCGACGGAGTCGTTCATAAAATTTAACAGAACCAGAGACTCGTTGTAACTCTGCAGTATCTTTTGGGCCTCAACACTTTTATAGCCACCTTTTTTAATTACTTCACCCACAATTTTCATTACGTGGATATTTTTAAAAATTTTATTTTCATACAAAAACTTTATAGTAGAAAAAGAGCATTCTCTCAATAAACAGAATAGCCTATTTTTCAAACTTAGAATCGGGAGTTTTTTTAAACCTTTTTTCCACGCGTCATTAAATTTCACTGTAATGCCAGGGTGACGTTCCCGGGCTATACTATGCACACGCGCTATCACCCCCCTTAAATATGACACTGATAATTCCATGTTTTTTTAAAAATTATTTAAATCTTAATGAGATATGCACGCAGGACGTTCGAGAGACCAACTGAGGCTCCTGCTTTTTCTTAACTAAATCCAGAGTTGCATATTTTATTTTTCATCGCACCCAAGCGAATTGTCGAGCTTCTAGATAAGCATTTTTTTCTCGACAGATAAGATGTTAAAGTATATCAAATGTCCGGGATTTTTTTCCTGCCTAGAATCAGCAGAGCCACAGTGTGCAATTATGTCGCGAACTGTACGCGGCACTTTTAAAGGCGCTAAGTACCCTCATTTGCGAACAAAATACCGTAAGTATACTTTTTTACAAATAGAAAAATTCTCATAGAGTAGTAAATTTTTTTTTTAATTTTTTTAATTTCAAGAAATTAAGAATTGTTGTTCTACGTTAGACTAATTTAGTTTCTTTGAATATGTTTAATTTTTAAAAAAAAGAGTAAAAAATTTTAAGTTACTAGTATAAAATACTTTTTTCAATTTTCTAAGGTAAGGTGTTTGAAATAAAAACATTAATTTTTTGGAGACCTTCGAACTTTTTTCTTTTATCTACACAATTTATACATTTTTTACACTTATTCTTTGAAAGCGAATTTAAATTTATAAGAACCTAGATACGTTGCATAAAAAGCGTTATTTTCAATATTTTCTAAGATTTTACTCCATAACTCATCGTTTTTTGTCAATGCCTCTGATATTTTTTGTGGCATGTAAACGCAAAATTCGTCATCCATGGTTACAAGTATTTTTTTGCCGTATTTGGTGGTCGTTTTTACGGCCGCTGTTACTCGATGTTTTTGATTGACCACCAACTGTTTTAAATTTTTTTTTGGCAGAACCGGAGCTTGAGATATGCTGTTTAAGTTGTTGATTCCAAACGTTTCTGAAGCCATTGTGTATCTGAAATGTAGAATTTTTTACTTAAAAAAAAATAAAAAAAAATACGAAATAAAATACAATATTCAATTTACTTACGTTTTACAATAATTAATCGGTATCGTGGTAGCTCATGTGGATGTTGTTGTTTTTTTTAAAGTTGGAGCAGCGATTTGTTTGGCAGGGCAGCAGAGAATGACCAGACGTTGGAGAGGATGAGGATTTTATTGATAAGTTAGCAAATTCCATCAAACTTATACTATTTTAGAACTGCAATTCTGCAAGTGTTGTATGAAACGGACACCTTAACCAGAATAATAATGTTTATTATTTGACATTTTTTGACGCACAAATTTTCTTGCTATTTCATCATTTTTTTAAATCACTTGAAAAAATTCTTCTTCCGTGGCTCGAGCTGCGAGGAGGGCTTCCTGGCGCTGCGAGCAGCCTCGCGTGGTGGCGGTGACCGGTGACGCGGACGAGACGGTGGCTCGCGGGTCCTGCGGAAGGGGTGCTCGGGGCCGCTCGGGAAGGAGGAGGATGTCCTGGCGACGGTGACAAGGCTGACTCCGCGGAAGCGAAGGTCACTGAGGCGGCAGCGCTCGGACGTCGTGGCTGGTGCGGGGGTTTGCGGAGGAGGAGGGCTTCCTGGCGCTGCGAACAGCCTTGCACGGTGGCGGTGACACAGCAGCAACAGCAGCAACTCAAAAACTCGCTTAATTTACTTTTTTAAACTAAAAAATAAAAAATTATACAGGAATATTGTGGGGTCAATGACAGCGAGCGTCTCAATACGCTCTCTCTCTCTCTCCCTCTCTCTCTCTCTCTCTCTCTCTTTGGTAAGCATCAGACGCACCTCGCTTTGCTTTGTTCTTTCTACCACATTTCTCACGTTCTTGTCTCACTCCTTGGAGCGAGTATTTCGCAGGTTTTTCTGGACACCTCCTGGCCTTCGCTACCACGAGCTTTTCACCAGTTGGCTCGGCCCTGAGCCAGGGTGTCCCGAAAACACCTGCTGCCACATTTTGAGGTTAGGACGCCGCCTTGCTGCCCAGCTGCTTTAACCTGCCAAGTGCTGCCTACAGCTGCCGCCCGCCACCTTCATCGAGGCTCTGCATCTCGCCCAGCAGGTCGGATCAACACGGCGTTGGATCAACGTCGTGCGTCTTCCTCACGGCCTAACCCACCAGCTGCATTGCCGACCGAGCCGCACGCTGCTCTTATAGTTCAACTGTCAGCCGTCTGCGCACCAGCACCGCCACTATCGAGCCCAGCGCTCACCTCGTCGCTGTCTGCTGCTCTGTTTACAAACACTGTGCAGTGCCAGTGAGCTTAGTGCTAACCTATTTTACTTGCGGTACTGTATCTCTTACCATTTTCACCCAGCTTTCCTCCTTATTTCCCTCGTGATGCCCCCGTCTCAGTTATGACCCGTGCGCGTCGTTCATGCACCGTCTGTCGTAAAATCTCGCGCTATGGTGAAGTTGTACCTAGTCTCACTTGCGCTGTCTGCTCAGGCCAATTTCATACCGTGTGTGGCGCTCGCTCTAACACCCCGGACTCTTCGCAACTCTACTGCCGTTCGTGCTTCGTGACACATTTCTCAGCCGATGGTGATCGCCTCTATCCCACCGCTAGTTCTACCCCATCATCCTCCTCATCTGCTGCTAGCAACGACACCATTTACCTCCCCCCCGTCGCGGTCGCCGTCGCCCCAGTGCCCTCCCCGCTCGCGTCCGTACTTGCGCTGCCTGGATCGTCCAAACGCCCTCCCCCCTCCTCACCCCCCGACACTTGCGCTAGCCAGCCTTCAAAAATCTTCTGCCCACTTCGCCCCACTCTCGACCCTTCTGCTATGGCCGACAAGGCTCAATCAACTTCAGATACACCTGAATGGGCTGTCAAGCTCCTCAACGAGATCAGTGTAGTCAAAGAGAGCGTCCAATCGCTTGAGTCTAAGATTGAAAAGTTTGGCTCCCGTCTCACCACGGTCGAGCTAAACCAGGACTACCTAAATAGCAAAATCACTGCTATCCACTCTAACATCACTCAGCGCGTCCATGGTTAATAGCTTCACCGAAGCCCTCACCAGTGCCGTCATCGATACCTTTGACAAGCTTGCTCCGCCCAGGAGCTTCACGACCTCCAGCCGCAACAAACCCTGGGTTGCTGCCGACATCCGTCTGCTCATAACCGAACGCCATCTCCTCTATCGTAACGCCTGCCGTTTTCATTCCCCGCACTTTACGTTAGCTTACCACCGCAAATGCAACGAGGTCTCTAACCTACTCAACACAGCCAAAAACAGTTTCCTTGCCGAACGAGTAGCGGCTGCCCCCTCCGTCTCCGGAAAGTGGCGCGAGATCAAAAAGCTTGGCCTCGGTAGCCTAAAATTATCCTCGCCCCTCAAACACTTTTCGCCCGCCACCCTTAACTCCCACTACGCCGCGGTATGCAGTAACTCACCACCCTTAAATCAAACGGACATTGATACGGCATGCAACTCACCCTTACCCGACCCCAACTGCCCCACTTTCAATTTCGCTACCATCACCTCCAATGACGTCAGCCAGGCGCTTGCAGCTTGCTCCTCCTCGAGCATCGGAGTGGATGGCATTTCGGCTGAAATGCTTAAGCTTTCCGTACCTTGCGCCTTCTACCTCAGCTGACCTCACTCTTCAACTCCTCCTTGGAGTCTGGCATCTTCCCCGACGCCTGGAAGCGCGCACTCATTGTCCCGTTGTCTAAAGTACCCTCGCCAGTCTCTCCATCTGATACTAGGCCAATTGCGCTTCTCCCCACCCCCTCGAAGATCCTGGAACGCATAGTACACAGGCAGCTGTTCACCCATCTCGCCACTAACAACCTCCTCGATCCCCATCAGGCGGGTTTTACGCCACATCAATCGACTCAGACTGCACTCCTAGACATTCTTGACGATGTCCGTCGCGCGATCGTCTCCAAGAAAATCGTTGGGCTTATCGCTTTCGATTTCTCGAAAGCCTTTGACTCCATCCCCCACCCATGGCTGCTCCTCAAACTTTGGCGTATTGGCTGCTCCGATAGGGTGATCAGGTGGTTCGCGGATTATCTTCGAGGTAGGTCCCAAACAATCAAAGGCGACCAAAACGAAACCCCGAGTGGATCCCTCTTTACGCAGGTGTCCCTTAAGGCAGTGTACTTGGCCCTTTGCTCTTTTTAATTTTCATTCTCGATCTCCCCCTTTGCCTGCTCTACGCCTTGTACAAGCTGTTTGCTGACGACCTCCAAATCTACCTCGAAGCCCCAGTCACCCCGAAAGGCCTCGCCTCACTCATCCGTCGGCTCTCCCACGACGCCTCCTCTGTGGCTAAATGGGCCGATGAAAATGGGCTTACCCTCAACGCCAGTAAAACTGTGGCCATGCTCTTTGGCAGCTCATACAACCTCAGATCACTCGAATCCCTGCCCTCCACCCGTCTTCTCATTGCTGACACGCCCATCTCATTTACCAATAAATTAAAAAGCCTCGGCGTTTTCATCACCCCCACACTGGACTGGAACGAGCACCTCAATTCCATCGCCGCCCGGGTTCATGGATCCCTCCATAGCCTTCGCTTCTATAGGCATGCCCTTACGCGAACCCTTAGGCAAGAACTTGTCGAAGCCCTCATCTTTCCCCAGTTCGATTACGCCTGCGCCGTATATCACAACCTCATAGCTGCACAAGTTCTCCGGCTCCAGCGCCTCCTCAACTCCTGTATGAGGTATGTTTACAGCAATATTCCCTGGATGGCCCACGTAACTCCCTAGCGCCTCGCCCTCGGATGGCTCTCAGCCAAACGCCGTCGAGAGTATTTCATCGGCTCGCTCACCCAGCGCCTGATCTTAACCCACCAGCCACCTTACCTTCTCGACAAGCTACCAGCGGTCTCACATTCAGTCCGCAGTGGCACCGGCTACTTCAACGTTCCCTGCGCCCGCACTAATACCCTCCGTTACTCTTTCGCTGGCAACGCGACTCGAGTTATCAACTCACTCGGCCGTCACGATCTCGGTAAAATCTCGATCGAGTCATTCAAATATTTCCTCTACGACACGCTTCTCGAACGCGACCGCAGGGACTGGGCTGATCGCTCCATTCGCGAAAGACTCATCACTGTCCCACCCTCCCTCTCCCACTCCGCTATACTTCCACGCCCCCTACGATCCCATATTTAACTTACTCCTTAATGTCCCTTTCTTTGCCTTTTTCCTCGCGCCTAACCTAATTTTTGTACTATTTTACAACATACTTAGCTACATACTTATACTGTTATTTGTAAAAGTTTACTCTTTATAAATTCTTTATTTTATTAATATTCACAATCTGTAACGCCTAATGGCCAAATAGGGTACTACCCCAAGGTCAAAATAAAAATCTTTTACAATCAATCATCAATCTCTCTCTCTCTCTAGTACGAGTGACTGCGGCGTGCCGCGCTTAGTCGCGGCGTAGCGCCGCGGCTGCAGAGTCCGATTTCAATTATTCGCCAGAGTGGGTACATATACTACTCCTACTTAACCCCTAAAACTTGGTACAAATTTCCCGTTTTGCCAAGTTAAGACGCTAAGTAAGGGATAAATGGAGGAGCTAGAAGTAGCTATATAGGAGCTTATTGGAGGAGCTGCGAGTGTCTACGTAGGAGTTGAGCAGGCCAAAATTCAGGCCCTACTTTGAACCTTGCTACAATAGTTTAGTTCAAGCAAAGATTACTTGCGTATACAAGCCCAGATGGCCTGGCTAATCAGCCAAACTACTGACGCTAACTTCTCAGCTAATTCAATGTGCTTCACTGCACTACTGAACTTTTTTTTTTATGTTTCAAATTCAATTGTTTTAAGTTGCTTAGAGTTTACAGAAATAAGAAAATGGGTATCAATGATAAATTCATTTATTTAAAGAAAAGTAATATATTAAAAATAATGTGTATAATTTATGTTTTACGTGTGTTTTTCAAATAAATATCATCATTTCACAATAAAATATCCATAAAATTGTTGTTTGAAACATTTAATTTGCGTTTGCGCTCTATCACTTTTTATTTTTTTATAATTTTAGTCCTCAAAAATATATATGAGTAGCTACCTATGTTCCCCGGATTTTCTCCGGAAAATTTTTTGTTGATAATGAAAAAATAAATGCAGCGTCACATCGGAGGGGTGACCAGAGACTATCTGTGCTGCAAAGACCCCAGCACTTTCACAAGGCCGTCGTGAAGAAGAGTGGGGCCGCTGCTGCTGCGGCTGCTGCTATGACTATTTTTATGAAGTTCAAAAGTACAGGTGATTAAAAATACTGTTTTTAATTTAAATTTTTAAAATTTTAAATAATAATTTTCAAATGAATTGAAAATATTTCTTGAATTTTTAAAGCACTTTTACGAGCGTTGATAAAAAATTTATAAAACCAATAGAGTGAAACAAAAATTAAATATCGAAGCCGAAGGTTGTATAAATAATAACAACGCATATTTATTTTTGCTGAATCCCCATACGTTTCTCAAAATTTAAATAATAAATTCCTCAATCTATGTTCGAGCCGTTCGGCCACACTGGGAGAAGAACGGGTAGCGTGCTTGCCAAGCGTACGCAAGCGTGAGGCACAATATTATGGGTATCGTGATACCCACATTTGAGTACCACGATGCCCGTTCTATCGGAACTCACGATCCCCACTCAATCTTCGAATTCATCATGGCCGCATGCAGTTTCCCGCGTGAACGCAATGCCGCCGTTGAGCTCGTGATTTATCGTTCTGCTTCACTGATTATTTTTAGTTTACTAAGCGATGAAAAAGTATTTGTGTCTTTTGGAGAGTAAAAAAAAAATTTTATTAAATTTGTTCATGTATAATAAGTATTTATTTTCGAAACCGAAGCTTTACTCTAACGGTTTCATTCACAATCATTACATAACCCATATGTGGGGATCGTGAGTTCCGACAGAACGGGCATCGTGGCACCCAAATGTGGTTATCACGATACTCACAGTGTTGTGCCTCACGCTTGCCTACGCTTGGCAAGCACGCTACCCGTTCTTCTCCCAGTGCATGTTCGGCGAAGTTTCACGAAATCGACTTCAAGCAGCGCGCGCGCGCCATCAGTGTCTCGCTAAAGCCGAAGCCAAGACGCCACGTGTTTCGGCTTCCGGTATAACGCCTCGGATCGCCGTGCAGATCAAACCCGTCTTATCCTGCTACGAGCGACTTCGAAAATTTTTGTAGTTTCAGTTTTTATACATCTTTTTAACGCCATAGTTTAGGAAAAGAGTGCAATAAATGAGGTTTATCTGAATATTTACTTAATTAAACCGTGTTGTGTTACTGAGCGCGCGCGCTCCGCTTCACGCTGCCCGTTTCTTCTTTTACCTCAAAACCCAGCTAATTATTAACAGTCCCTTTCTCTTTTTCTCCCGTCTATCGTCAAAGTTTAGATTAGAAATTTAATGTTGGTTTCAGTGCTCACATGGTCCTTCCACCCTGGATATTCTTGAGATAAAAAAGAACGCTTTGTGTGCGACAAAATCGAGACACGCCATTTTCACACCTTCATTTTGTCAAAAAACAAGGTAAGAGTATGCAATGGGTCAAAAGGGGTAACATCTTTTTTCATATTGCCGTTTGTTTTATTTTAGGCAAGAAGAAGGCCACATTATTGCCACCGTGTGAGTCCAAACTCACACGCGCAAAGTAGTGGGGGAATTAGGAGTGGCTCTGAAGGTTAAAAGCGGGACCCGCGGTGGACTACGTCACTCCTACGTCACTGCTGGTACCGAGGTATTAAGTCGGCGAGAACGGGGAAGCGAGCGCATTCGCTCGCCGCAATTCTTCACGTCAACAGCTTTTCGGAGCAACTCCTTCACTTGCACGTTCACGCAAATGAGCCTCATTAAAATAAAATAAATTAAATATTTTTTCTCGTATTAGTTTTCTTAAATTATATTACGAATTAAATAAAAAAGGGAATAATACATTCCTCCAGTTTCTTTTTATTTGAGATATTTGTTAAAAAGGAAAAATAAAGAATTGATATTACTTATCTATTTTGAATTTGATGTGAACTTTACGATTTAATTATGTGATTAAATGAAAACACGAAAACGTACGCTCTCTTTTTGCGTTCGTTTAAAACTGTATAAAATAGAAGAAAATAAATAAAATTTAGGAATATATGAATATCGATAAATTTTTTGTTTTGTCTACCTCATTTCATTTTCCGCTTCCCCAAGCATCCTCGCATTAAGAAATCAGAAGAAATAAATAGAAGCGAGTAACTTCTTTTTTTAAATATATTCAATAATTCAAAACTTTTTGATTTCTAACTAATAATAGTCACGTAAATTTTTCAACGAATCAGTAATAAATTTGGGAGCCCATACTGGCTATGGAGTTGATTAAATTAATTTAAACAGAAATAAAATTTGTTTTTTTTATGTATATTGATTTCTTCGAAATTTAAATATCCTTAAAATTTACCATCTGAACGAATTCCGATGTTTCATCGGTCCTTGAGGACAAAAACCGGATAAGTACTTAGAATAGTGCGTTTCAAGTACTTTGTTGTGCATAATTGGCTGAAAAGCATTCGATACATCGTTCATTCAACGGAAAACCAAGTTTTAGAATGCAAGGACGCAACGACGCCATAATGTAGGATTTGGCTTGGCTTCTTCAGAAAGACGCCATTTGCAACGCTTCTTGCTAGAGTTGAGCAGCTGCGCAGACGCGTGACGTCACTCTCAGCAAAGAGAACTTCAAACTGACCCGACTATACTTCCCTCTGAGCAGAGGTCTCCAGCTGTGCATGCCCTCAGCCAGGTGTGTACACAGATCCATTACGGAGTAGCAGTCAGGTAGCTTCGTACAGTTTTGGGAAAAAGTGGAATATTGGTGAGGTATATTGTTTGAGTACTTTTCTTTCCATTTATCTTATCCGGCAAGGCATAAACATCATCGTGGCATAAATCATAATTTAGTCACATAACTTTATAGCATTCGCTTGAGATTTTTTCGGTAATTACATTTCCTTCCCCTCGATTCGTCATAAAATTTTGTTCACCATGGTTGCTAATTCCACGCGCCTAGCGCAACAAAATTCTTTTGCAGAGTTTCCTTGAAAGTACCCAGGCCTTGCGAGCATCAAGGACATTGACTTTGTCTGACCTTGAAACGCGCCTTGAGCTGCTCGAGCGCTACTACACCCCCTTTTTTGAGAATCATATCGCGCTTGATCCTGAGAAAAACGAGAAAAGCCCGTATTTTTCAGATAGAAAATATTATACCGTTACGGAGGCATATACGATTACCAAAGCATGGCATCGTGAACAAATCGCGAAACTGCGAGCATCTACTATGTCCCTACATGCACAAGTAATGACCCTCCCGGATTTACACTTCAAAGCTCTCTTGAGCATGTGAAAATTCCCGAATTCCCAGGGAAAAATCGCAACTGGGCAACTTTTCGCGATAAATTTACAGCATTAGTTTTGAACGACGAAACCTGCATGTCGGTTATAAAATTTCACCGCTTATTGAACGCGTTGAAGGGTGAGCCGTATGAACTGTTGCGGCGCTAACTTCAAGTCCGCGTGGGGTACGATTTGCGCCAAATGATGATAAACTTTTGCGTTTTAATGCGCAAATGACTGCACTCGTCAACATGCCGTTGTCCTCCACAGAAAACGCATCTCATCTGAGCACTTTGACCAACAATGCTAATGTCAGTAAAAACATTTTTGAGTCGTTGGAACTAAAGATCGACGATCGGGATGCGATCTTTGTTTTTCTCGTCGAAAGTAAACTCGCTCCCTCTAGTTGCTTGGATTGGGCTAAGGAATGGGAGCAGCAGGAGGATAAGCCTTTGCCACTTATCAAGAGCTTCTTACCTTCCTGCAAAAAAAGAATAAGGACTCTTGAGCGTGTAGACGCTGATTCAGTGTAGTCAGATGCTGCTGCTTCGTCGGGAGATTACTCCCACTGCAAGCAAAAACCTGCGCAGAATAAAAAGTCCTCCAGGTCTGACCACAGAGAACGGTCTGGTAGTACTTCAACTCACCTAGCTGTATCTAAAGACCGTAATGTGAAGCCCCCACCAAAATGCGTTGCATGCGGCGAAACACATGATTTAATGCGATGTCCAAAATTTTCGGATTTGTCAGTGTCCGATCGGAAAAATTAGGTTACTAGACATCGCCTCTGTTTTAATTGTTTGGGATCAAGTCATTCCTATAGAGAGCTGCAACTCACCTCATCGAAGCAGCGTGTGTCAGGAGAAGCATCATTCGAAGCTTCACATGGACCACCACGAGACGGTGTCAGCTCTCGCGACTGCACCAGGTTTGCCCGGCTAGCAGCAGTCACCCGCTGCGGCAAATCTGACTTACAATTACGTGACGACCGGAGGCAATTCCTCTCTACCGGGATCGTGCTAATCGAGTCTCCTTCAGGCTCAGTCTATGAAGCTCGGGCGCTCCTCGACTCGGGTTCCGAGGAGTCGTAGTTGGCTGAACATGTAGTTCAGGCTCTGGGCTCACCTAGGCGCTTTATATTGCAGTTTCAAGCGTTGGTGGACAGCCGACCACAGTTTTCAGAAATTGGGTTGATTTAATTTAAGGTCAAATCAAAAAATGATTCATTTTTTTCTCAGCAGATTTCAGCTTTGACTCTAAATAAGTTGACGTCAATGCTGCCTTGTACCGAAGTTGAAATCGAGTCGTGGGATTACTTGCGAGGTCTCACGCTGGCAGATCCACACTTCGGAAAACCCGGGCGGATCGACTGCCTGCGATCAACTGGGAGTTAATGTTTTTGCGAATATCTTGCGTTCAGGCTTGAAATCAGGGCCTGAGGGCTGCCCATCGGCGATATCCACAGTCTTCGGTTGGGTGCTGATGTGTGGTGCAGGCAAGTCCCCACTCGGTCAGGTTAAAAATTCTCATAATTTTCATATTTCGGTTGATCGCGAGCTTTCACAAGCTTTGATGAGATTTTGGGAAATCGAAGAACCTTGTCAAGTATCTCAATTTTCATCTGAGGATCAGAAATGCTTCAATCACTTTCATAAGACTGTCCGGCGTGACAGCTGGGGGCGTGTCATCGCTCGCTTACCTTTAATCGAGACTTCACTTCCCGGCTTTTGCGACATTGCAGTGTCGAGTCTGCGAAGAATGGAAAAGCGCTTCCATCGTCGGCCTGAGCTGCGTGCGGCTTATTCGAAATTCATGAGCGAATACCACCAGCTGCAGCACATGTTTGTTGTACCAGAGGAGGAGGTTGACCAGGAAAAGGCTTACCATATACTGCATCACTCCGTCGTCAAGGGTGGTAATTTTTCTAAAATTAGAGTGGTAATTAACGCAGCAGCCAAAGCAGCTAATGGTAAATGCTTGAATGACTTTTTGCATCCTAGGCCGAATCTTCTTCTTGATGTCAGAACTGTTCTGATAAAGTGGAGGTCTAAACAATTCGTATTTTCGTGCGATATTGTTAAAATGTTCCGATAGCTCCTAGTTGATCCCTGTGACCGATATTGGCAAAGAATTGCATGGCACGACTTCGAAAAAGAGCCGTTTGAATTTTATCGATTGAACATGGTTACGTACGGTACAGACTGCGCTCCCTTCTTGAAGAACGCTTGTCTTCTGGAGCTTGTTGATCAGGAGCAAGCCTCTTACCCTCTAGATGCTGTAGCTATCCAAAAATGGCGCTATGCTGATGATTTTTACGAAGGAGCTGACACTGGTGAGGAACTTTTTCACAGAGCTGAGCAGCTGGTGAAAGTACTCTCTTCGGCGAGAACGGTTGTAGGTAAGTGGGCTTCTAACCACCCTTCTTTGCTACCAGAGTTTGACCTGCACTCGCGTTCGGTTGATATATCCCCGCCCGAAGATCCTTCAGTTTCCACTTTGGGCTTGTTGTAGAATCCGGTAGAGGATTTTTTTCATTATCGCTGCCTGGTCCCCACGGATGAGGGTAATCCTACGAAGAGAAGCATCTTATCCCAGATCGCTCGTCTTTTTGACCTGCTCGGGTACCTTGCGCCTTTCGTCGTAAGGGCCAAGATTTTGCTGCAAGCGTTATGGTTGTCTGGTGTTGATTGGGATGCTCCCATACCCACAACCATACGTCACGCGTGGACTTCTTTTCGCCAGGAACTTCCCAAATAATAAAAACTCCCGGTTGAGTGGACACTCTCAGCTCCACCACGTTGGAACTTCACAGTTTCTGTGACGCATCGGAGCGTGCTTATTCCGTCTCGCTCTACGTGGTCGGTCGCTCTGAAATGTCGCAATTTTCTCATTTGATATACGCCAAGTCCAGGGTTTCACCCCTCAAGATGTTAAACATACGACGGTTGGAGCTGTGTGCTGCAGACCTCTTTGCTCAGCTTATGAGTTTCGTAAAAGCTGAGTTTGAAACCTCACCTGCAAGCATTCATTGTTGGTCAGATTCCTCTATAGTGCTTGCATAGCTGAAAGGTCACCCGTGTCGGTGGAAAACTTCTACCGCCAATAGGGTGAGTGAAATTTTCTGCTGAGACTGCTGGACGAAGCCGGCATTTTTGCCTTGGCATATGCCGACGACGTTCTCATCCTTGCTAGAGCCGACGATCTAGATGTATTGGCGGGCTTGATGCAATTAGCACTCGGAAGCGTCGAGAAATGGTGTAAAGGAGTGGTCTTGACAGTGAACCCAAGCAAAGTCGGGGTCATGTGCTTTACTACCAGATACAAGGTAGGTCCCATCAAAGGCCTACACCTCAAGGGCAGGACATTGGACCTGACCAATAGGATCAAGTACCTGGGAGTAACGTTTGACTCCAAGCTCAGTTGGAAAAGGCACCTTGAAGCTACTTGCGGGAAAGTCATACAGTCCTTCTGGGCATGCAGGAGAGTTTTCGGCAGGACATGGGGACATGAGCCCGAGAAGATACACTGGCTGTATACAACCGTGTTGAACCTAGGCTACTACACGCGGCGTCCGTCTGGGCACCCCGAGTAGCTAAGGCAAAGGACGCTAAAACGGCACTAAGCCTAGTATTGAACAACGAAAAGTTAATGAATCCTCTTGTTAAAAATGATCACCTATATGTGAATAGGTTTCTTGACTTGACCTGTAAATTTTATTTCTATTAATAACGTAATTAAAAAATATATACCCTAATGTTCAATTAATGTATTTTGTTCTTAATGAAAGGAAAATAAGTTTTAACCAAAAATAAATAAATATAAGATACGTAGCTCTTTATAGTTTAAGAATCAATCTAAATAAATAATTGTTTACTAATTACGGGATTCCCAACAGTGCGCCACATCATGAAAGTTTGTTTACTCAATACAAATTCATCATTCACCCAGTCGGCCAAGCTTATCAGAGATTTGGTCAACAAGCGAGCAACTATGTAGTGAAATATTATTATGTATGGGGACCTTTAGAAATGAGCTGCACTGGAGGGCGCTACTGACAATGGCCTCCTCTCTCAGCAGTTCAGCATGAAGCAAATGTTTGAGTGTATGTGTCGTCTCACGCATGTGCACACAAACGAACGTCTGCTCCACGCCGAACTGCTGGGAGAGGAGGCCATTGCCAGTAGCGCCTTCCAATGCCGCTCATTTCTAAAGGTTTCCATAATAGGCAGAAAAAATGAAAATTAGATCTTAACTCACGAGTACTTTCATAATCAGAAAATTTATCCTTCGATAAATCAAAATCAATCAAATTATATAATAGTTTATATAGTATTTACTAATCAAACTATCATGTCCAAATAAATACTATATAAACCATTATATAATTTGATTGATTTTGATTTATCGAAGGATAAATTTTCTGATTATGAAAGTACTCGTGAATTAATCTAATTTTCATTTTTTTTCTGCCTATTATGGAAACCTTTAGAAATGGTTGTGTCTAGGTACTATCGCCGTGTAGCGTGTAGGGTACATGGCAGGTTTTTACTTTAGATCCTATAATTTATCCCAAATAACCCACTTAAGTTTAAAAAACTACTAGTTTTTACTTTAAATCCAATTGCCCATCCTAAATAACCCACTTAAGTTCACAGAGGGTCTAAAGTAACTCTTATTTGGTACCGTGTACCGTGCACCGTGCACCGAATACGGTACACGGCGATGGTACCTTGACACTTTCTTTAGAAATGAGCGGCATTGGAGGGCGCTACTGGTGATAGCCTCCTCTATCAGCAGTTTGGCGTGGAGCAGACGTTCGTTTGTATGCACATGCGTGAGACTACATACACACTCAAACATTTGCTTCATGCCGAACTGCTGAGAGAGGAATAATAAATATTTTTAAATCATCTTTAAACAATTATGCACTAAGAATATCCAAAGATATGTTATTTTATTCATAAATGTTGTATTACTGATTTTAAGTTTATTGTATTAACCTTTTCCTGTTACATCAATTTTCATTTATTTACTATGGGCTTGTCTCGTTTATTGAAAACAAATATAGTATTTTTTCGGTCACTAGTGAATTATCGATGCGTTATTGGTACTGCTTTCTGACCAAATAACAGGTGTATATATGGTCTATTTTACAGACCAAATAAGGTAGGTACCTAATATAGCCCTGTGCCTAATATGGCCCCCCTGTTATTTTGAATATGCTCGATATGCAGCATCTCTACAAGGTAGGAAGAAGTCAAAAACACTGAATTATGAAGTTTTGAGTTGTTTAGAACATTTGAAAATTATTTTTGTGCATGCCTTATAGCTAAAACTCGTTTCGTATACCTTCGTTATTATTTTATGTTGTAATTAAATAGTCTGCCAAAAGATTTAGACACACCTGACAAAAATTTTCATAAGTAGCTTTGATTTGTAATTGTTTCAGCTTTAAAACGCGATTTTAGTTTTTGTTCAAGTTTTCTAACGGGTTTTATTCTTAAATAACTTTTTACTCTGCAGTGTACCTAATATGGCCCCCCGCGAATTAGTTGATATACCGATATTTCAAAGTGTATTTCCTAAGTTTACTTTTTAGAAAATCTTACCTTAATGTTATTTAAGAAAAATAAATTTAATTGTTTCAAAGTTTTTTTCATTTTATAATTAAAAAAACATTTTAGCTCAAAAAACAAACTTTGATAAAAATTTGAAGTTGTAATTTTTCTACTGGTTGCAAAGCTTTCAAAAACATTGTAAAAAAGGCTCAATTTTTAAATAAATCATTTTTAAAATAATAAAAATTTTGAGGTTTTTTTAATCTCATATCCTGATTGATTTAAAAAATAGGAACAAATCGGAATTGGGCCATATTAGGTACACAAATTTTTGGTGTCTTAAAAAGACGTGTTTTGATAAATCCTCTGGCATTTAAAGCTCATTGATCAAAATCGAACGCGTAAGGTTTCATTTTAAAGCTCTTGAATCTACCTTTAAAACGAGACCTTACACGTCAAAAAATATTGGTTTGGTTCGCCACAACGTCGATTTTCGCTTAGGGGGGCCATACTAGGTACACCTACCTAATTTTCCGACTGCAAAACAGAAGTCGCCATCTATCGAATCGTCCAAAAACTTACTCGAAGATGAAAACGACCAAGATGTCAGACTTTGAGGTTAGAACGTGGCAACACAATTTATAACTAAACTTGTGGTCATTCGTTTAAAAAACAACACTCATAAAGTAGTTGATTGGAGCCCGAAAAAGCTTATATTTGAACATGTCCAATCGTGGGAGTCATATATGAGCGTGACCAAATAAATAAATATTTAAAGCCCCTGCTTCCGCGTGCCTTTAAAGGAGGATTTGTAAGATCAAAAACTTCAAAGGCTCGTTATTGACTGCGGAAAATTGAATTTTATGCAGTCAACACCATGTACCCCATTTAATATAACATTTCTTAGACTTATAGGAGGTTACTTTCATAGATTCATTCAAAATTTCAGTTGAATAGCTAGACTTAAAGTTTGTTTACTGAAAAAAGAGAAAGATTTGTTTTGGGATGATGAAACCCAAAAATTTTTGATATTTTGAAAGAAAAATTATGATACGCCCCTTCACTGATTTATCCGGATCTTAATAAAGGATTTATCTTAAAAACTCATAGCTCTGGCTATGCGATAAATGGGAAAGGGAAAAATAATAACTCAAGGGAAAGTTAGTAAAGATCAACTAGTAGCTTACGTATCAAAATAGATGACAGACTTACAAAAAGGTACGACTCATATCATAAAAGAGGACTTGATCTTTTATTTTTGATGTTATCTGTTTGGAAAAAAATTGTATTATAACTGATCATAAAGCCTTAATATGGCTGCAAACTCACAAAGAACCTAGTTCACGAGTTACAAGATGGCGGATAATGCAAACAGAAAATAACTTTAAGGTCGCATATAGGCCTGGAAGACTTAATGTAATGGATGCTTTATCACTTAAGGTGAAGACGTAACCAGCGCTGGAAGTAAAAAGTGGCTATAAAAAAAAATTAAAGGGAAAATTGAAAAAAACGCTCTGTAGCGCTCTAGATAATATTTTTAGCTATTTTTTAAGCCCAGTTACAGATGTATATATCGAGTATTGGCCTCAAGAAACTGAGAAAATCATTTTCCTCCCGCTAACCATGTGTATCATCTGCTACTGCGCGCGGAGTAAATGCAAAAACGCACATGCACCCCATTCCCATAACCTTTAAAATTTATTTCATGCAGAAGCACATGCAAAGAAAAAAAATTTTATAGAAATTCTTTAAGCAGCAGGCACTAATAAATAATTCTTCTTTCTTTATTGATAAACTATTTCCCAAAATGCTTAATAACCTACAAATCATGCACAAAAATTAATTTAGTGTCATATTCATAAATATTCTTCAAGTTTTTGGGTACTTTATTAGATGCTGTTTTTCTTTTTCTTTTTCTTATCATCTGCCTTTTACTAACACTAAGGGCTACTCTCTTGCCATCACCCACTAAGATTATTGACTATCAATAAAAGAAAAATTACATGCTTAGACTAATCAGTAAATTTTAAAAAATAGTAATTTTCATGCATTGTAGTCAAGTATTCATCAAAAAATCAGAAGAACACATCAAAATTAAATGAACCAAAATAATCAGAGATCTTACAGTTTACACACGTCTGCACCCGATTAGTAGTACCTAAGCGTGTGGGCATTGAGGACTGTAGCCGACAGGCCCAGTAGCAGACGACATACACTACTACAATTTTTCTGAATAAGAAGAAAACCATGGTTTTAAAGAAAATACATCGGAACCAGTAGCCGCTAAAAGCAGGGAAGATCACCATAATCGAAGAAGGGGGAGGACCAATCAACTCTCCTAAAAAAGCGTGGACGATAGGGTGTTTCATCAAAAATTTTTTTTTATTTTCAATGCTCACAAAATAAAGCTAGCTTTATCATAATTAAAAACTTAGCCCCTAATTTTTTCAGATTTTTTCAAGGTCATTCAAAGGTTACTAAATGTGTTTAAGGATGTTTGGTACTTACGAAAAAATGCAGCGGTTTTGTCAACTTTGATCGGATCGGTTTATAATTAATATCAAGGAAATCGTTGAATTTTTTGCCTTTTTTGTTCGATTTAGACTTTTTAAAAATCAAAGTATTTTTTAAATAATTTAACCCGGACTCTTATGGTAATCAAGAAATTTTTTCTTTGATTGTGTGTAACTCTTCCAAAAATGCAGAGATCGTTAAAAGAATTATTGGGGTTTGTAGATTTTAGCTTGAAGAAGATTTTAAGATTTTTTTTTCAAACCATTTCGACCATTTGAAAAAGATAACAAAGAAAAACAATCGCGCAGTGGTGAAATTCCATGCGCATCTGAACAAGAAATGTTCTAACTTTTTTTCTACTGCATGTTTTGATCTAAAAATTCCTACACAATATCGCGAGGTCTTAATTTTTCATGTTAGATCAAAAAAGTTAATGTTTTTAAACTTTTGTCGCAGAGTTTTGTAAATTGAAAATCTGGTTATGTTTTCGTGATTTTTTTTTGATTATTCAATATATTTTTTAAACATAAAACTAATACTAGTTTAAACTTGAGACTTTCAAAATGATTAATTCATGAGGGTCATAGTACTGATGAGTTGAAAATAAAATCGTCTAGTAAAGCGTTGCGGCGCCCTCCCCCTCCCCTTCCCTCTTTTCCCCTCACGAAAGTACCAAACATCCTTAACGGTCAAAATTCTCTATTTTTCATAAAGATAATTTTTTATCACGTTTATTTAGTTTAACTGATGTAAAAAATTTTTTTAGTGTTAAACTAATCGAAAATCTTTTTTATCATAGTAATTTTATCAATGTACATACAAAATGAGCTCTTTAACATTTTAACCTCAGTTGGTGAGAGTAAACCTTGTCGCACGAAGCCAAATGTTTTCTACATGCCAAATTTCGTGTCTTTTTTTTAGGCATATACAGTTTATTTTAAGGTCATAAACTTTTTCTTGCTGGATCGGCACTGAAACATAGTTAGACCTTTTTCTAAAGAGTTTAAACTCTCTCATGTAAACATAAAATTTACGAAAAAGAAGGAAAATAATACCAACATTAATTATTTAGACCTGGATATCTCAACGATAGATGAGAAACTATCATATAAAATATTTCATAATTATGGTTTCAACCTACTAGTCTAGGAGCCAAGTGCGTTTCGTATCCTTTTCAGTTTGAATGGAATATTTCAGCGTATACTAATATTTTCGACCCTAGTGAACTTGAATTTTTGGTCGGAAGTTCGAAATCATGTCAGTTTAAAAGTTATTGACATATTTGACCTGTCGAAAAAAATATTTGTTTCACTGCAGCATTCAATGTGTACTTGTCGATGCGCGCGCTCTGGGAGCCATGTGTTACTTTGACTCCGCAAGAGAGCGGGAGTCTATCGCATACATTGACGCCCGCTGCCTCTCGAGCGGGAGTCAATCGCTACGTTGACTCGCTCCAGAGCGGGAGTCAAAGTAGCGAGCGTTCGTGGACGTTCCTATTTTGTTTCTCAAAGTACACATTGAATGCTCAGTGAAACAAAATATGATGTTATACATGGGAGCTAAGCGTCACAGACCTCTCGAGAGTAATTTTCAGCCCTCGGCTGCGCCTCGGGCCGAAAATTTCTCTCTCGACGTCAATGTGACGCTTGCCTCCCATGTATAACAATATATCATTAAATTTTTATGTCTAAAAAAATTTTTTCATATTTTTCGAGTCAATACAAACATAACAGGTCTCTACATATTTTTCTCTAAAGTTAGCCCTTTTTTAGTTAAAAATCGTTAAAAGTCCAAGAAAGGGTTAAAATGTCATTTTCAAAGCCGAAAAACAATTTGAAAAACGATTAGTTGAATAACTTTAATAAGCCTAGCGTATTTTGCAAGCCTTGTTTAACGGGTTACCATTTAGCAACTAGAGGATTTTTCAACTTTTACCTATTAATTCTGATAATTAATCTAGCGCTTGCAGGCTGTAATGGCGCTCTTACCTCATGAAACATATATATACGTACCGTCAGACGGGGCTACTTTGAACACTAAAAAAAAAAAAATTTAATAACTGCCCTTTTTAATAATTTTATGATTTATGCTTAGGGTAAAAATTTTTCCCACTAGAGGGACATCTATGAAACGTGATTTCACCAGTTTTTTTGGTCTGCTGGTTTATTTTTCGTTTTGACGGCAGAAAAGTAATTTCGTGTTTTTAACATGCAAAAAGTATTTCTTATGATTCAGTATTTAAAACTGAATAATTCAATACAACTGTATTTTTTATAACTTCTTTAAGGTCAAAACTAAGTGAGTGAACATTAGTTTTGTTGAATTTCTACAATTCTATAGTGCAAGATTTTTTTGAAATAAAAAACTTATTTCTTAGCAAAAACGGGGCTACTTTGAACACAGTCACGGGGCTACTTTGCCCACTTCAAAATATACCTACTGAAATTGAAAAAAAAAATAAACTGTGGTAATTTTACATAATTTAAAGTTTAATATCACAATTTTTTTAAGTAAAACGTCATTTTTAGTGATTTTAATTTTAGATGGTAAGAAATTATCAAAAACACAAGAAGAAGATCGATAAAAAAACAAGATCTTATGCAAACTATTCAAAAAACGATCTTTCTGAGTGCCTAACATTGATTGAAAGAGGACAAATGAAAATAGCAGATGCTTCCAGGTATTTCAATATACCTAGACATACAATATCAAATAAGCTCAATGGTCTACATAGAAATAGTTTTGGTCACCCCACCGTTTTTAGTCCTGAAGAAGAAACTTCATTTGCTAATCACTGCATGGCTCTATATGACTACAATTTTCCTATTATCAAGGATGACTTAAGATTCATAATTCAAAATTATTGAAATAGAAATAATCAAAAGATTGAGTTTTTTAAAGATAATTTACCTGGAACTGATTGGGCAAACAAATTTTTAGAAAGGAATGACAACTTGAGGAACAGATTAGCTGCTAACATAAGCAGGAGCCGTGCAGCTGTGACTGAAGATTCTATTCGAGATTACATGGATAATTTAGCTGAAGTACTTGAAGGTGTTCCAGCAAAAAACATAGTAAATTATGATGAAACAAACTTCAGTGACGACCCAGGCCAAAAGCGTGTTTTAATGAAACGTGGCACAAAGTACCCCCAACTCATTAAAAACTCTAGCAAAAGTGCTATAAGTGTTATGTTTGCAGGGAATGCTGCCGGAGAGCTGTATCCTCCTTATGTAGTTTACAAATCAAAACAAATGTGGGATTTGTGGACTGAACGAGGTCAACCAGGAACCAGATACAGTAATACGGACAGTGGATGGTTTGAGACAATGTCTTTCACAGATTGGTTTAAGACCACTCCTCTTCCTAAACTAAGAAGATTGGAGGGGAAAAAAGTCTTGATTGGTGATAATCTCTCATCACATATTTCACCAGAAGTGTTATTGTTGTGCAGGGAACATAACATACACTTTGTCTGTTTACCACCAAACAGTACACATCTGACACAGCCATTGGATGTGGCTTTTTTGCACCTTTGAAAGTAGCATGGAGGAAAATGCTTTCTCAACATAAAGACAGTGATCAAGGAAAAAATCAAACAACCTTGCAAAAACAACATTTCCCTGAGTTACTTGCAAAAACTCTTGATTCAATTAAAAATCAAAATCAAAATTTAAAATCTGGGTTTTCAACGTGTGGCATTTTTTCTTTGTCAGTTGACAAAATTTTAAAAAAGTTTCCCAAAGATAACAACTTGGAGTATGTTGGTCCAGCTTTTATTGAATATTTAGATGCAAAAAGACAAGATTGTTCAACTAGTAAATCAACCAGAAAAAGAAAAATTACTGTAGCTCCTGGGAAAAGTATTTCTCATGAATTGACGGTGGAGGAGATAAAAAGACGGGGCGTCTGACGGTAACTGCCGAGCGCGAACTTGGTTATGATTTGAATTGTATTATTTTAAAATAAAAAAGGGATCAAATATTCGTAGAAAGTTTCTAAAAAATTAATAAAGAGTAAGTAAAGACTAGGGATCAGAGTGAGTAACCTTAAAATCAATATTTTTTATACCCGTTTTCGAGCACTAAAGAAAATATTATTTGGGTTTGAAAATTTTTTTCTTTACAGATTGCTTTTCAACTTAGACTTTTTTTGAATAAAAAATTGATCATTTATCAAAAGAATTGCATTTAATATTTCCAATTTCCAAAGGCAAAGTATAATTTTTTTGGGTAGCGGAGCGTAGCGAGGCAAGGGTGGAAGTGTTTTTACCCAAATTTTTTTTAAAGTCTCAGGTCCTGCGCAGCAAGCGAGACAGTTGCTATGGGTTCGCTTGATCGTCTCTTGACAATACCCTCTAGTATCCGATCAGCGTGTATGTCAGCACCTAGGAGCAATTCGACTGAGTGATTTACAGTGAACTCCGGATCTGACAATTGAAGTTTGAGTAGATGCTGAAGATTCGAATTAATGTACGCTTTGAGAAGTACCTGCGCCGAAACGTTTTATATTATCTTGACTTTGGCTCTGTAGCTGAGGTCTGACTGGAAATGAGGAGTAATCGTGAACTTCGTATGTTCTGTACAAGTTGTTACTCTACGCCCACTAACTAAAGAAACTGGATTGAACGTATTCTTACGAGCGAGCTTCAATTTTTTTGCTAGGGATATGGAGATAAATGATGACTGTGAGCACTGATTGATCAAGGCTCTGACTGAGCACTATGTCACCTTTGTTATTTCTAACGTGGACAAGTGCTGATGAGAGAAAAACGCCTGTGTTACTTGGACTAGCGTTAACTACAGTTCCAAAACGGTCATTATGAATATGAAAAGCATGCTGTGAGCTTAAGTTGAAGGCCGAGCTACCAAGGTTTAGCTACGTTGTATTCAACAGGGAGAGAACTTGAAATTTTTGGTGTACCCGCGTCAGTGGGTGAAATGTCAGAATTCACAAAAGTCTTCTCTTTGTGTAGAAAAGTGTGATGATTACCCTTGCATTCGTACCATCTCCTTCCACTGTGGCAATCCTTAATGTTATGGAATACTAAACAGTTGGCGCATATATTCTTGGTAGCTGGTTTACTTTTGAAACAATAACATTTACCAAACTAATGAGCCTGTGAACAAAGAATTGTGTTTTGTTTGAGGAGGCTTAGCTCCTGTAGTATGAACTGAGGTGGTAGTTCCTAGCTTGATATGATTCTTCTTCGCACCAGAATCGACGATTTTTTCTAACCTGCTCTTTGAAGACCTTTCAACAGCTTCGAGAATGAGAGTCTGAGTGCGTAAAAAAGACTTGACTCATTCTTGGGATGGAGCTTGGACTGATTTACCCAAGTGAATCTCTCATTCTCTCCAAGTCTACTTATGAGCAATTCTCCCAAAAAGTTAAACGGACTTAAAAAAATGTTTTTCTTTATTTTCCTTCTAGACGTAGTTCAAGTTTTTCATCAACATCTTAATTTTATAAAACGAATCTTTTTTTTTTTTAACTTTTTTACTTTGCTTATACTAGTTACGTCAGTACTGTGTTAGAGGAGTTTTTAGGGTGTTATAGTTGGTAGTTGCGTTTTAGTGTTGTTGCATCATTATTTGAAAGCAGTACTTGGCACGGCCAAAAATTTTGAAGATCATCGATGTTTTTTATATGATATTGGACTATCTTTATTTGTAAGTACAGTTGATGTCCCGTCCATAACAAAAAAGTAGCAAAATCCGTATATTATTTTTTATGCAAGTCAGAAACAATTGAAAATTTGTAAAAGTAAGGTTTTTACTTGTAATCAATTATGTCTATTAGTTTCATGAAAATATTTATTGCAAGTTATTTAAAATGTGTTAAATTTGGTCCCGTCCATAACGTTAATGATGGGACATTTCTTTTTTGTTTTACTCTGTGACTGAACAATCAAGCATTAATGCTTTATTTGATTGTTTTTGATCCCAAATGACTTTACGAACAATAAACTAAGCAAAATTCATTATTTGTTACCAATTATTATTAATTTTTTTTTATTTGCTATTAAAAAATATTATATATTTTTCAGATCATGGCCTGAACAAATAAAGAAAGAGAGACTAAATTTAGATAAAAGCTATCAAAGGACAAAGATATAAAAAATATATTTTTCTGATTTTACCAGTGTTTTATCTTACAATGTTTTTTTATTTATGCTCTACTTTTATTGAGAAGTAATGTGCCTAATTAATGTTAATTCTCCGTCTATTTTTTTACTTTGAAAGAACCTTTATTATGATTACAATTATTATAAGATAACATTTTTTAGTTTAAATAATCGAATTTTAAATCTGCGTATACAGCAATACCTTATGATTATTTTTTAGATAACTCGAAATGAAAATGATGATAAAAATAAAAAACAATTATTTATTATAAAAAACCAAGGTTTAGTTATAATATTCACTTAACATGTAAAACTCATCAAATAATCCCTCTTTATAATGATCAAGCATGTTCGAATGTCTTCGTTTTATAATTGATTTGATTGGTTAAGAACATTAAATTTAAAATTTGAATTGCGTTTAATTTATAGTATTGAATACTTTGTTATTAAGAATTTTATGAATAATTGAATACTTTGTTTCAATAAATTGACTTAATTTCTGTGTAAAGTTCCATAAAATAAAATAAGAATCTTTATGTTGGGATTATTGTCGCCCTGCTCCTTCTCTCTTAACTTCTTATCTCAAATAAGCTACAGTGTGTAGCTCCGAAGTCCGGTGAGGCCCGCACGCTTGGCGCCTACCGGCAGTTCACTGCTTAGCCTCGTGCTGGATGTAGACGTGTGTCGCTCTTGTTTTGACTAAATTAAAATTAATTTACTATTCACTTTTGTGTTATTTTATTCTGCCTAACCCTGTAGTCCAACAGGTTATAGTGCCCCAGCACGCTTCCACTGCGCAAAGATCACGAAAGTGAATTTTTGTGTGAAAACAGTCAGTTTCTGGAAAAGTGAAAAGCTCGATTGACTCGTAGAGCATCGTGAGCGGGCAAGTGACTTTGTGTTCCAGTGTGACTTTTCTTTTGGAAAATGTCTGAAATTCAGTGAGGAAGTGGTGGAGATATTACAGGAGGTGATGCAATTATCTCGCGCCGGTCTCCGCGCTTTATGGAAACAAAGGATGAAGGTAAGCACGTCATGTTTTAATATCGTGGTCGTGGGCCTAAGCTTTTTCTCGTGAGTATACTTATGGGGCAGTGAAAATAGATAATTTTTTATTCCTTGTTTATTAATTTTTTCAATAACTTATTTATCAACATAAAAAAAATAAAAAATAAAATCGGTACCAGCAAAGTTTCTTGCACTTGATCAACATAATATGAATCATTCTGCAAAATTTTAAAATCGAAGTTTTAATTATTTTCGGTTTACCATTGTCAGTCATTTTTACAAAACACTGTTTTTCAAGCAAAATTTCGATAAAATACGGCTGACAAGGTTTTTCCAAATGTAATCAAAATTTTGATTTGAAATTTGGCAGAAAGTTCCATTACTTGTATATCTAGTGCAAGTATTTCTTCATTTTCAATAATATTGTTTACTGTTTAAGTTTGAGATCAATATTTAAGTTATTTTAGTTCTTCTTTAACACAATATCTTTGATCTGATTTTGATAGTTCTTATATATTATTATTTTTTTTAGAAACCAAATAATATTATTGAAAATGAAGAGATACTTGCACTGGATATACAAGTAATGAAACTTTCTGCCAAATTTCAAATCAAAATTTTGATTACATTTGGAAAAACCTTGTCAGCCGTATTTTATCGAAATTTTGCTTGAAAAACAGTGTTTTGTGAAAATGAATGACAATGGTAAACCGAAAATAATTAAAACTTCGATTTCAAAATTCTGCAGAATGATTTATATTATGTTGATCAAGTGCAAGAAACTTTTCTGGTACCAATTTTATTTTTTATTTTTTTTATATTGATAAATTAGTTATGAAAAAAATTAATAAAGAAATAATAAAAAATTATCCACTTTCACTGCCCCTTATGAATGCCAAAATGGGATTTATTTGGGGCTGGTGCAGGATGGTAATTTTTTTTCAGGATGTGAGACTGAATGGTGGTGAAAAAGCGGGGCTCGGGAATGACGATGATTGTCTTAATTGGGTATAAAGAGAGAAAGGGAGAAAAATTTCGTGCCGTGGACTGACTCGGATAATCAATTCAGAAGGCGAGAAGACTGACAGTTTTCTGGAGAATTTTCAATAAGAAAGGCAAATATTAGACAACATTCAAGAGCGTGCAACAGTCCCTGAAATTTGAACGATTCGCGGAAGAGGGATAAGGCAGTGAGTCAGTAGTTGCCGGTCTTTGTTTCTCCTCTTCTCGTCTCGCGCGAGCACTAGGTATAAAGTGTCGCGACGGTGTTACTCGATACGTCTGATCATTAAAAGGCGCGTATTTTTCTTCACCCGCACAAGACCATAGTGAGGCTGTATGCTGATGCGATGTGTGTGTGTGTGTGTGAGGTGACGATCTTACATACGCACTAAGCAGCTAGAGGCAGGAAGATTTTTGTTTCGTTTAATGCGAAAAGATAAAATAAATTTTGAGATGTGATTCTCGATCGGACTGAAAATAAATACACGTGTAATAAACTGAATTCTTGATGGATTTTTACTGTGGACATGTCTATGAGTTTTAATTTTTAATATTTTTTTATTTCAAAATAGATTTGACAAAGCTTTGCAACTTTGTCCAGCGGCGGCGAGGAGAACTCGCGCCACTATACAGGGCTGGCCTAACACTTGAAGTGACCGAGTCAGATGGAATTTTATATTTCTATGTATCCAGAGAGGGATATGAGACTGACTATCGTTGTAAGTTTCAGAATAATCATAATGCATGCATGACGAATTTTAACTGAAAGTACTGTCTGTCTTTATGTTATTTGTTTGGCCATTTTTTAATTGCATTGATTCTCGAGGTATGAGGCTGCGATAAAATTCTAGATACGCAAGCTGCAATCGGGTACATGCAAGCACATTGCCATAACCCCGAGCAACAAGAGTTTAGTGGCCACGTGCCAGTGGCGGGCGATATTCGTTTGCTACTTGCGCGTGGGTGACTATTCTCTTGAGGCCTTTTTATTTCTAATTTTTGGTCTTAACTTGCCATGAGTAGCATGTGATATTGAAGCGCTGTGCGCATGAATTAAGCATGCTTAGGTATAGATGTACTTGCGCCTAGTGTTCAGGCTTTAGTATAACTACACTCTGAGATCTCTCACAAAAAGTTACTGATAAATGTTGATTATTTCAGACATTGAAGATCTTACTATGGAAGATGAGGCTTTTCTTAAGCGGATGGCTCCACCGAAGATTAACCTGTGGAAATTTTTAAAACCGGAGGGCTGGGAGACTCCTCTTGATACAACAAGGGAGAGACTTGGAGAATTTAACGGTTTGGAGCATGGGAAGATACAGGAAGAACCGGAAGTTTTGAGTCAAGATTTCTTGCAAAACAAGGTTGATAAATCTTGCCCCACCGTCCCAGGTCTGAAGCAGAAGGCATCTGCTTTTGATATGTCCGGTGCGTCAGAAAGTGCGAACTCAAAAAATTTACCAAAAATAATTCATGATGTTCGCGGCAATTCTTTAGTTAACAGTACGACTGTAAGCTGGATGAAAAATCTAATTGTTTCAAGATATAAAATTAGAAACGGAATTTATCCGAAAGTTGAAAGTTTTAAAAACTCAGAAAGTCAGTATGATACCGGTGTAAATTCAGTAAGCTCAGAAAGTAAAATCAGTAGGAATATTTTAAATTCTGAAAGTACCGAAAGTAAATTTAGCCTGAATGATAAATATAGTAAATCAAAGAATTGCCAAAACCGAATTCAAAATAAATCGAATGTTTCAGATTTGAATACTAAACATGCTCAGTCTAATTAAAGAACAACTGGATGAGCATGGAAAGCGTCTGTGTGATTTAGAGGACGCACCTGCAGAATCAAAAGGACCAGCTCCAAACAGCAGACCAGTCGGTCCAAGAAGTTTGGGGCCGGCGGTGTTTGCTACAAATCAATCAAACGACCCAGTGACCTTGTCTACCCAGCTGACTGAAGAGCCCATACCTTGGACCACTCAACAAACGGTCGAAAAACAGTCGCTTGTTACTAAACCGTTCGACTACTCCCTAAAAACACCGGAAGTACAATCCAAACAGAAAGCAACTAAACCTCAGGTAGAAAGTACTATATCTCAAACACAGAATGAAAATCGAGAGATCGATCGTTTGAATTCTGAAAATATTGTAACAGACGATTTTGTGCAGAATAGACAGAGTAAACCTTCTTCTCAGACCAAAAGCTCCGAGAATTACAATATAGCTCTTTTTCAGAAACTGAAACAGCAAATCCGATATGAAATGCTTGATAAGGTTGGAGATAACCCATGAGGTTATAAACTGACAGCTGACACGAAATTAGAACATTTTATGTACTTTTTCGAATCAGAACTCCGAGCCAGAGGTTTATTGCACATTATCGACTCTACAATTACGCCCGCTTTGCCTTTTGGCGAAAGTGCTATAACAGACATGAAATTTAAAGTGAGAGACATTTTGATTAATCGATTGGATGCTTGCTATTACAGCAAGGTAATTCACATCAAAGACACAAATAAACTCCTTGAAAAAATTAAGGAGATAAAGTCAAGTGAGGTTAACCTAACCTCTTTGTCAGTACGTAGAAAGTTTTACAGATTGCGTTTCGACCCATTCCGTGAGTCTGCATCACAGTTTTGGGATAAATTTGAGTCTTTGATCAGAGCTTGCGATAATGCTGAAAACAGCACGCAAGTGACAGAATGTGAAAAACGAGATATATTTTATAGGGCCATTCTGCCTGATTGCCTTCAACTACTTGTGATAAATTTTGCGATAAAATCCTCAAAAGGCAAAGTCATGGACTATGAGGAATTATAAACTTTCTTATTAAAGTCTGAGGCGGAAGATCAGTTGTGTGTGCGCAAACAAATGTTGAAATGTTTTAAGTGCGATTGCTTCGGGCATTATGCTTTTGAATGCAAGTGGCCAAAGGGCTGGAAGCGCTGTTTTAATTGTGAAGAAGTTGGTGATCATGTGGGCAAGACATGCCCAAAGCCTCCAAAACAACAGAACGGAAATCCTAATAAAAGGAAATTTTATCAGCAGAATGGGTCAACCGAAAGTAAAAAGGCTAAGTCTTCTGAAGGTCAAAACTTTAACAATGAGGGCAGTAGTCGAGGACGTGGTCGTGGAGGTGGCCGAGGTTTTCGTGGACGTGGCCAGGGCCACGGTAACCGTGGAAAGGCAAGAGGTGCACATGGTGGAAGTTACACTTCAAACGTTCAAGGTAAGACACTTTTTGTTAATACTGAAAAGCAACCGAATGTTTTTGAAACCCTGCTGCGTGAGAAAATAATCAGTTTTATAGCTGATTCGGGTGCTACCGAACATATGACTAATTCTAGATTCATTTTTACCGGTTTTGATGAAAGCAAGCAGGGTGTTATTAAGTGTACCAACAAAGACTCGGAGGCGGACTTAAAAACGGAGGGAGTTGACACTGTTAATGTTCTTGAAACTGGCCGAAACAAGGCACTTGTACTAGACAGAGTCACGTGTGCGAAAGATTTGTCTGAGTATCTATTATCACTGAGGCGTTTTGCGGACTCTGGTCTGGGCATATACCTTGATAACCAGAAGATTGATATTTACGACCCTAGGTCAAATGAGATTCTAATTTCGGGAATTTATCAAAAACCCTAATGGGTTATCGAACTTAAACTGAATGGATCTTCAGAAAGCGAATTTAAAAATTCAGATCACAATTCACGAGCTTATTTATCTAACTCAATTGTTAAAGAATCGCACAGATAATTTACAAGAAGCGTGGCCACGAACAGAAAGTTAACACTGAATGAAATGACTGAAAGTTTACAAGTTAATAATAATCAAGATGCGAAAGTACAGCCAGAACAACAGACCAATTCTGATGTCGTTACTATAAATGAAATTGACATGTCTACAGAAATTACCGAAAAAGAGCCTACTATAGTATCAAGCGAGATCGAAAGACCACAGCTCAGTAAGACTGATTTTGACAGTAGTGTAGGCAATCGAATGATACATTTGACGGAAGATTTGAGAAACGGAATTTCTGTGGATAATGATAATATTGATGATTATAAAATAAATGACAGAATTAGTGAAGCTATGTGGTGGCATGTAAGATTGGGCCACATGTCATTGAAATATTTGAAACAATAACAAAAGTTGTTTCCTAATAATGTCAGGCTGAGTAAAGTTGAATTTAATGAGGACATAAAAAATTGTGGCACTTGCATGATCTCTAAATTTAATAAACTTCCATTTTAAACTATCAGAACGCGAGCATTTAAACCATTACAGGTGATTAATTCGGATTTAATGGGAGTTATTAATCCTCATTCTTATCTGAGAGGCTGTAAATTTATCGTGACCTGCATGGACGATTATTCGAGATTGGCTATGGCCTATTGCGTAAAATCAAAAACTGAAACGGGAGAGTGTATTGAAAGTTTTGTTAAGAGTGCCAGAAATTTGTTAGGCGAAGACGCGAAAGTTTGTTATTTACGGACTGACAAAGGTACTGAGTATACCGGAGGTTATACAACCGAGGTATTGAATAAGTTAGGAGCTGAACTGCAGCTCACGTGTCCGAATACTCCCGAACATAATGGCATGTCAGAACGTTTAAATGCGACAATATCAAAGAAAGTACGTGCTTTTATGTTTGATTCTAAATTGCCGGAAAATATGTGGGACTTGCCCGTCGGTGCATCAATTTACTGTTACAATAGATCGCTCCACAAGGGAATCGGCATGGAAATACCACTTCAGAAATTTGTTCCTGGTGTAAAAATTGATTTAAATCAATTTAAACTTTTTGGATGCGTTGCTTGTATAAAAATCCAACGGAAGGTCGGACCGAAATTTAGACCCAAAGGGCAACGAACCATACTTGTCGAGTATAAGCCTACGGGCTTTGTACTAATGCAACCGGAAGAGGGAAAGTTTTATGAAAGTTGGAATGTTCGTTTTAATGAAAAATTAGTTTATGGTGATTTATTTGGTAATAATAATATTTACAACAGATTTCCGCAGTCATAATCACTTTTGCAATTTTTTTGAATTTTTGAATTTTTTCCGGTAACGGTTCTGTACTATAAGGATAGTATCAAAGGCTGGGATGCTCCGGTTGATGAAATTGACAGATCCAAATGGCTTGTTGAGTTTGAAAAAGATGATGATGAACCATTGACAGAATTATTAAAAACGGAGGGAGTGCCCAAACGCAAAAGAGGCAGACCAAGAAAACATTGTCAGAATGATGATGAAGCGTTGTGTGTGAAAATGTTGAAAACTATTAACGACACAAGTTTCTCAGATATTTCAGTTGAAAAAGATGATGATGAACCATTGACAGAATTATTAAAAACGGAGGGAGTGCCCAAACGCAAAAGAGGCAGACCAAGAAAACATTGTCAGAATGATGATGAAGCGTTGTGTGTGAAAATGTTGAAAACTATTAACGACACAAGTTTCTCAGATATTTCAGTCGCTGTTTCGCACAGTGCTGAAGTAATGTTTTTACCGAACGAAACCGATCAACTCGCAAGTTGCGAGATTGAGTTGAGAAGATGAAGTTTATCACGCTTTGCTTGCTAAACTTAATAAAGATTTAACGACTTATCTGAAAGCCATGACATCTCGGGATTGACAATTTTGGGAGAGGGCCATAGCCGACGAATTAAATTCCATGAAGAAAAATCAAGTGTGGTAAGTAGTAGATCGACCACATATTACTGTAGATGGTGGGAAACCTAATATCATCGATTCTCGATGGGTGCTGAAAAGAAAAATGCAGGAAGATGGTATGATTAAATATAAAGCCAGACTTGTGATAAGAGGCTTTAAAGATAGAAATGAGTATGAACTGTCAGAAACTTATGCATCGGTTCCCCGTCTTTCTCTGGTAAGATGTGTGATTGCTATTGCTAATCACTATGATTTAGAAATGTGTCAACTGGATGTTAAGACTGCATTTTTGAACGGGACTTTGGATGAAGAAATTTACATGGAATTACCTGATGGCGTGGTTACTTCTGAGACAGAGAAACGTAGAAAAGTCTGCAAACTACTGAAAGCTTTGTACGGGCTAAAAATCAGTTCAAAGAGATGGAACAAAACGTTTTCTAAAGCAGCACGTAAACTTGGCCTCAAAACTAACAACAGAGAGCCGTGCTTGTTTACTTGGCAAGAAAAGGATAAATTTTTAATTTTGCTACTATACGTGGATGATATGCTTATGGTCAGCAATGACCTTAACAAACTGAATGAATTTAAAAAATTACTGCAGAAAGAGTTCGAAATGACGGACATGGGCGAACCGAAAGTGTTTTTGGGCATTGATATAAAGCGAGACCGACAAAATAGAACCATAAGACTTAGTCAAGTGGATTACATTAATAAATTAATGAAGAGATTTGGTTTTTCTGAAATGAAACCTGTAACCACACCCATGGTTACAAATTAGGTATTAAATCGTGCTCGAAAGTTGCGTGAAGACGATGATGACAACCTGCCACTTTTATCAAATAAAGACCGACTGAATTTTCATACAGCGAAGCGGTAGGAGCCCTTTTATATTTGGCTAATACAACCCGCCCTGACATATCCTATGCCGTTAACGTCATCAGTAGGCACCAAATAAATCCCACCGAGGAAGACTGGAAGATTGTGAAAAGAATATTTGCTTATCTTGTTTGAACCAGAGATTTGAGCTTGAATTATAAAACTGATAATCATGGGATGGAAGTGTTTACTGACGCGAGCTTTGCCGACTGTAAAGGGTCCTTAACCACTTGTGGTTTTGCTATAAAACTTTTCGGTGACTCCGTTGCTTGGAGGACCCATAAACAACCATATGTTGCTTTATCTACATGCCAGGCTGAATATGTAGCCATGAGTGAAGCATGTCAGGAAGTAATTGGTCTCAATAACTCATTACAGCTTATGTTGAACGATTCTTTTGCACCAATAAAGGTGTGGTGTGATAACACAGCTGCAGAATCTTACGCGAAAACCGACGGAGAAAATCGACTTCAGCATATGACTGAAGTCCGTGAACACTATGTTAAAGAGTGTGTAAAACTTGGACTCGTTGAGATTAATTGGGTCGAGTCTAAGGAACAAATTTCGGATATAATTACAAAGCCACTGGCTCAGGTGTCCAATGAAAAATTTACTGAAAGAATTTTAAACTGCAAACTGAATGAGAATTAATGATTATTTGATTATTAATCAATCTAATATTTTTACAGGAAACAAAACTGGCAGCTCTGATACAACTGGCAGTGAACACTGAAAGATACCGGACGATACGCAGCGAGGCACCGACACGTCTGAAAATTTTGCGATGAGAATTTGATGGTTTTGTATTATATTTATTTATGTATACGAGTGCAAAATTTTGTGAGAGTCGCAGTTCGGCGGGAGGGAGTGTTGGGATTATTGTCGCCTAGCCCTGCTCCTTCTCTCTTAGCTTATTATCTCAAATAAGCTACAGTGGGTAGCTCCGAAGTCCAGTGAGGCTTGCACGCTTGGCGCCTACCGGCAGTTCACTGCTTAGCCTCATGCTGAATGTAGACGTGTGTCGCCTTTGTTTTGACAAAATTAAAATTAATTTACTATTCACTTTTGTGTTATTTTATTCTGCTGAACCCAACACTATATTATTTTAAAAACAACTTTTTAAAGCTATAACCACAAAAATATCGAACTGAACTTGGTTGCAGGTTGCAAAGGATATGTGATAAATCTCGAGATAAAAATTTTGTTAAACATCGTTTTTTGAAAATGAAAGTAAAAATTATCGTTTATTTACTTTCAAGATTAAAAATTGAGCGCGCTTGCGCGTCGATTGAGACTAGTAAAAAAAAACCGATAGTAAAACAAATTTATTTCTGAGTACGTCCCGTCCGTAACGCTAAAAATCACTTATATCTATAAATTAAAAAAAATTTTAATTCAATTATATTACATGCTTTTCATATTTTGAACACTTCTAAAAACCATACTGGTATTAGAACTTTCAAGTATTTTTTATGATTCTTAAAAAAATAACCTGAAAAGAGGTCCTCAAAAATGACTTCCGTTTTTTGTCCCATCCGTAACCATACTACTATTTTCATAAAATTAAGTAAAAATAGTTTTTTTCGAAAATTTAGCATATTGAAGGGAGTGTTGATGTCTACCTTGAGTAATTTTTAAAGAATTTTATGATCAACATTTTTTGGATTTATGGTGGTTATAAGAGACAAAATGTCCCGTCCGTAACGAAAAGAATTGCTCTCATTCATTTTAGAAACCAGAATGTAGACTATCAGATCGGACCAGAGTTTGGTGGGTCTATTCATGGTGGTAAGTGAATCAAGAGGATTGAAAACCTCGCTGAGCACTCTTTTTATTAGTTACATGATTTCGAACCAACCTGTGTTCATTCTCAAAATGTGAAGTAAGTGCCTCTCAGGCAGCCTCGTAGTTGGCGTTGGTGATGCTGATAGATTTGATAACATCTAGAGCTTCGCCTTTTAGGTAGGACCTGAGATATGACATCTTCACAACCTTCGGCGTTTTAACTTGATTGTGTATTAATGATACGATAATGTCCTCTAAGTTCGACCATTCAGCGACATCACTGGAAAATGTCTGCAACGTAATCTGAGTCAGACTCTTTACCAGTGAACCTAGGTTATATGTATGGCGGTTCGTTCTAGAACGTTAACAGCGCGTGCGAGCAGCCTAATGACCCGATTGAAGAAACATCGCGCTGCTTAACAACGAGTTAATTGTTTATGTTGAATCTTAACCTTTTCTTCGGAATCTTTGTAAAAACATTGATTGAGTTATTTAATAAATTTTATTATTATTTAAAACTCGTGAATTTATTTATTGTAAGTTGCGCTTCAAACTGGTGACCCCGATTTAAAAAAAAAAAAAAACTGATCCGCTCACAATAAAATTTTTTTTTCTTGCCGATGAGCAACGAAAGATTTTCAAGACGCTTCAAAGGTTATTCTGGTCCTGGTTTCGTTGAATCCTCCAAAGCTCTCGCCGGGCCTGAAAAATTAAATAAACAAAAAAACAGCCCCACGTTTCAAATCAGACTGTTTCTTCTCAGCCTGACGATGATTCCTCGGCACTAACTGCAGCGATTTCAAGATCTACAGTACATACACAACTTCCTTCTGGTTTAAGAGAGGAAAGAAGCGAAGAAGTGCAAGTTTTAGCAGCTGAATTTCTTTCGGCAACTCAACTAATCTCACCTACTTCTTCATGAACGACTTCATTAAACGAGTCTGCTCAATTCAACATCAACGTCGAGAATTTGAACCCCAACGAAGACGTCATGTCCAACGCAGCAAAGTGTAACTTACCAGCCTTTTGGCCTGCAAAACCTGGTTTGTGGTTCTTACGTGTTGAGAGCATCTTTTCGACTTACAATGTCTCTGATGACTCTGAAAAATTTAACCTCATTATTGGTTTGCTCGACAGGTCAACAATTGATGAAATAGCGGACATTATCACTACTCCTCTTGAAAATGATAAGTATAAATTCCTCAAAGCAGCGGTAATTGCACTAACTTCTATTTCAACAGAAAAACAGCTTCAGGAGGTTATGTCCGGTATGAGCCTTGGTGATAACAAGCCTTCACAACTTTGGTGGGAATTGAAACAATGAGCAGGCAACAACATACTTGAAGACGCTTTGAGAGTCAAATAGTTGGATCTTCTTCCTAAAACGGCTTCGATGCTTCTTCAGGTCATGGACACCAAATACATGGTCAAACTTACTACTATGGCTGATAAGCTTTTGGATGTTGGGGACTCCATCATGGCTGTTGGTCCCTCGCGAGATTACTCTTCGAATTTTTCGTCACCAGAGTAAGCTTTAAATCTGTTGCAAGAAATTAAGCAACTCAAAGCTGAAGTCGCTCAACTAACTGCCTTGGTCATGAAGAAACCGTCACAACAACATCAACACCGATCTCGCTCTAAGTCCCAGCAGCGTGGTCGCGATCGCTCATCTTCGCCGGGAGCTCAAGGGTGGTGCTGGTACCACCGTAAGCATGTTGCTAATGCCTTACATTGCTCCGCTGGATGTAATTACCTTTGGTCCAATGTTCAGGAAAACAGTTAAAGCAACCTCCTACTCAGGTGGCAGAGGTTAGCTTTGATTTTGACACACGCCTGCACGTTTATGATTCTCGTTCGAAACTTCGTTTTTTGGCGGATACTGGCTCAATTTTTTCACTACTACCCAAGTCTGCAATCAAAGAACAACTCCAATTACAACCACTTCGCTTGTACGCTGCTAACTGCTCTCCAATTTTTACTTTTGGCGATAAAGAACTAACACTCAACCTCGGTCTTCGCCACGACTTGGTTTGCAAGTTTATCGTCGCTGACGTTCCTCATGGCATTTTGGGAGCAGATTTTTTGATTAAATATCGTTTTCTTGTAAATTTGGGAAATAAAAAAATTACTGACACTACAGGTCTTTCAACAAAAAGAAAGTTGGACAAGGCAGAGCTACACTCTATTTCAGCGATTGAAAATCCTGACAGTGTTTCAGCTCAGAAGTACTCCGACCTGCTCAAGGAATTTTCTGACCTTTTTGAGCCTTCCAGTCGTCTTGTTCAGTTTCCTAGTCTACCTATAAAACATTCAATCATAACCACTGGTCCTCCCGTTGTCGAACGCCCCCGAAGACTCTCCGGTGAACGTCTCACTGCACCCAAAAAGGTTTTTGATGTCCTTCTGGAAAAAGGTATCATTCGGCCCTCAAACAGACAGTGGGCCAGCCCGCTACATTTGGTGCCTAAAAAGGATACATTTCGTGTTACGGGGGATTATCGTCGTCTGATTGCTCGCACCCAACCAGATCGATATCCCCTGCCAATTATAGAAGACATAATCCGGAGGTGATATTTTTTCAACTGTCGACCTACAAAAAGCTTTTTACCAGATCCCGATCGCAGAAGAAGACATCGAAAAAACTGCCGTAATCACACCTTTCGGTCTTTTTGAATTTCTGGGAACTTCGCTAAGACTACGAAATGTAGCGCGCAATTGACTACCTCCTTCGTACTTTCAGACACAGAAACTCGCTACTCCACGTATGATCGTGAGCTTTTGGCTATATACAGAGCTGTGCAATACTTCGAGAGGTTTCTTGAAGGTCGCTCGTCCACGATTTACACTGACCATAAGCCGATCATGTTTGCAGAAAATCAGAGAGCTGACAAGGCATCACCACATCAAGCGCGTCATTTGGAGTACATCCAACGTTTTAACATAAAAATTGTGTACACCAAAGGAAAAGACAAAGTTGTCGTGGATGCACTTTCCAGGATTTTCGTGGTTTCCTCTGATCCTCTTTTAAAAAAAGTTCCAATGTAGCAATATTTACCATGCCCTCGATCATTGATGCTGCAACCATCACTGAGGCCCAGTCTTACGACACTGAGCTACCGGAACTTTTGCTGAAATCTAATTTGAAGTTTCAACAATTAGTTTTAGATGGCCACTCAATTTACTGTGACGTTTACAACAACAACGTAAGACCTTACCTTCCAGTTTCTCTTCGACGAACCACCTTCGACGTCATTCATGGCCTCGTACATCCAGGAATTGAATTGAATTGAATTGAATGAGTTTATTAATTGTACATTATGTTGTACAAAAACAACAGCTTTTACATAAGTTGATAAATAACAAGTAGATCAAACTAATAAATATGATATAAATAATATAAATGATAATAAAAACAATAAATAATGATAATAATAAACATAGTATTATTAACATAAAAAATAAAATTATAAAAAAAGTTAACAGTTTTTAGTTTTTAGTTTTTAATGGTATACTTAATCACTACTGTGAGATAACTTAACTATTACTATCAGTCACGAAGATGCATCTTTAATCACATAAAAGATGCATCAACATATTAATTAACTACTTAAAGTCCGTGTATCACAGGTAGTGTATAAATATCTTCCTCACTACAATGGCTATTATCTCACTGTCCAGGCAACTGAACCATACCCTCTGCGGCAAAAATATGAGCTTTGATGAGTCGTTTAAATACAGGGAGTGATGGTGATTCCCGTTTATGAGAAGGTAGACTATTTTATAGGTATGTAGTAGAGACATGAAAGGAATTTTCTAAGTAGTCTGTGCGGAAGCTGGGAACAAGCAAAACCTCCCTGTTCACGTCCCTACCATTCACGACCCTTAAAGGCCGGGAGCTTTGCTTAGCAATAAAAAAGTTCGCCAAGTAAGGTGGCGTTCCTGACCGAAGAAGATTAAAGAGGGTATAGATCGCAAAGTAGTCTCTACGACCCTTTGCCCGCAGCCAGCTCAGCTCACGCCTGTAGGGGGTGACGTGACTGTCCCTCTGAATCCCGTAGATATACCTGATGCCCCTATTGAGCAAACGCTCAATCTTAAGATTCAACTCACCCGAGATATTACAGTAAACCAGAGAACACTAGTCCACGATAGGGAAGAGAAGTGCCTGAACAAGGTGCTTGCGAAGGCTAAGCGTCGTGCTGCGTCTGAAGTGATACAGTCTGTATATGAGCGAATTAACCCTAGCACAGACATACTTCACATGCTCCTTCCAATTCAATTTTGATTCCAGCACCACGCCCAGACTTCGAGCAGTTGAAACAAACGGGGCATAGGAGTGTCCAAAGTGAAGGCAGTCCATACCCATTTCGTTGAATCTGTTCACAAGGACCGGGGAGCCGAAGATCATGGCTTTAGTTTTACCCACATTCAACCCCAAATGATTTCCAGCAGCCCAGTCCGCAATTTTTCCCGCAGCTCTGCTCAATCTCTCCAGAGTAGCCCGTATATCCTCGATCCGACCACGCACATAGATCTGCAGGTCATCCGCGTATATCACGTGACTCACGCCAGGACCAAGATCCCGCGCAATGTCATTCTCGAATAGCAGAAAAAGCAGCGGTCCCAACACAGAGCCTTGCGGCACTCCCCTGTTTAGGGGATGAAAGGAGGAAGTTTGACCCCCCACTCTTACTGCCTGCGACCGACCTGACAGATATGATGTGATCCATCTGATGGCACTGTTTGAGAAACCAAGTGACCGTAGCTTCCCAAGCAGGGTCTCGAGGCAGACCGAATCGAATTCCTTACTAAAGTCGAATAACAGCAGTGCTGTCATCTGCCTCTTGTCAATGCCCTGTCTAATGTCGTCTGTCAGTTTAAGTAATGCTGTCTGAGTGCTATGTCCCTGCCTGAAACCAGCCTGAAATCCATCCAACAATCCCTCCGCTTCAATGAAAGACGAGATCTGGTTAAAGACCAGTCTCTCAAGGATCTTCGACAAGAAACAGAGAAGAGAGATTGGACGAAAATCACCCAAACATCTCGGAGTCGGAGTTTTATTAAGGGCTATCACGAGCGACTGTTTCCAGTGATCTGGAAACGTCGAGGTCAAAAGAGACTGGTTAAAGACATCACAAACAAATTGGCCCACAGCCTGGAATGCGCACTTAATAAAACTCTGTGGAAGATGATCAACACCCACCGCCTGTGAAGTTGACTGGTCAATAGCAAGCTTGACATCCTGTAACGTAACGGCAGCAAAATTCAGGCGACCATCCGCTTCGTCCTCACCCAGATTTTCAAGCAAACGAGAAAGTTCTGGTGCAGCAGCATCAAACGACACAGAGGCAAAGTGAGCATTGAGATCCTCCTCAGAAAAGCCCGCAAGATTGGTGTCAGGCTTGGGGGAGATTCCGAGATGTTTGAGTTCCTTCCAGATCTGCTGAGGGTCAGTGAGTCCCTTAAGACGATTCCAATAAAAATCAAGTCTAGCAGTCTCTATCTTTTGATGTGCAAAGTCTCGTGCCTGTCTGTACAAATAGAGTTCTATGTCAAGTCTTGATCGTCTGTGGCGTCTAAATAATCGGTCTCTTTCAGTCAAAAGTGAACGAAGAAAAGGGGTAAACCACGGGTGATGATTCCTCTTTTTGTGACTAAAAGTCTTGATGGGAGCAACAACCTCAAGAGCAGCGTGTAAGTTAGCATACAAAGAATCCAATCTATCACTTAAAGAAGCTTCATCATCCGTGACTACTGACCAGTCACATTTAGATAGATACTCGTTCAAGGTTACTGAGTCAATTGATTTAAAGTCTCTGTAGGTGAAATCATGAGTCGTAGTCTGGGGTACTTAGATGTTTAGCGTAGCAGTTATTAAGTCATGTCCAGCTATAAATGGAGATACAGATTTAGAATAATTCGTTACCGTGTCAAGGGCATTAATAATACAGAGATCCAGCCAGGTATCCGACGTTCGCGTGTGATGCGTGGCCCCATACGGTACAGAAAAAAGCGAGTTCTCGGCAATGAATGATTTCATGAAAGCCGCATCAGGGTTGTCCGTCAAAAGATCAGAGTTAAAATCGCCCAGAAGAACCTTGGTGCCGTAGTTCAGCATAGTGTCCCGCAGAGTAGTGATAAAATCCGACCCCTGAACAAACGGCGAGTGTGGTGGTCTATACACAACTCCCGCAAAAACAGGATCACCTCCCTTAGGGGTAACTTCGCAGAATAAGTACTCTGGATGACCTGGACGACCGTTCCATCCCGCAGAGGATGAGCAGAGATGTTTAACCGACAGAGATTTATGAATATACAATGCTACCACTCCCCCCTGAGTGTTGTGGTCCTTTCGAAATAGAACATAACCCTCCAATGAGACTAGAGCGTCCTCAATAGCAGGCCCTAGTTTAGACTCAGTGATCGCCAACACATGGATAATGCCCTCTGACACAATAAAGTGCCTAATCTGCTCGATGTGACCCCTAAGTCAATTAGCTTTCACATGACAGACGCGAAACTTGCTCCCACCTGACCGCACAGAAGTTTGATGAGAGAACTGTAATTGTGGAACGGATGCAGATGAATGAGAATGAGGTTGATGAATGATAGATGATTGAGATGATTCACTAATGTGTTCAAAATGATAAGATGCAAATGAGATATTGCCGCAAGAGTATAGATGAAGCAATATACCTGTTATGCTAAAAACCGTTGAAGGTCCTCTTCTGAGCTAATTAATGTTGCGACGTCTCCCTTCTTTCTTCTAACAAAGATTTGGCCACTCCTAGTGAAGGAGGTAAATCCTGAGCTCGGTTGTCTGGCTTTTTCACGAACGGTTCGATGTAGGTTGAAGATGTTCTTTGGCAAAAACTCGTTGATATTGAGTATGCTGGGTACTATAGAGCTGTGGTCGATTCCGGCAGCTAGATGAGGAACCAAGGCTGATGAGTGTAATTTACCCAGTTTGATCTTTGACTGAATGATTTCTACTAGCAATGCACGGGAGCTCAATGTAACCAATATTGACGGTGGGCGTGGTGACTGCTCTCGGTGAATTTATTGAACCTGACATAAGATTTGATAACATATACGTAAACTTTATGAAGTTGACTCGTAAAAGGTAAGTAATACGCTCTTACAACAATTGATCGTTTCTCTCGTTGGCCTACTGCAGTGCCTGTAGACGACATGACTGCAAAAACCGCTGCAAGTGTGATCAATGAACACTGGATTTGGCATTAAGGTACACCACTTCGCATCACCTCAGATCAAGGCAAGCAATTCGAGTCGGTACTCCACAAAGAACTAGATCGTTTGAACGGAGCCAAAGTAACGAGAACCTCATCTTACCACCCACAATCAAACGGTATGGTTGAGAGGCTGCACCGAACCTTAAAAGCTGCACCTCGTTGCTGTGGTCGCTCCTGGGTTGAAGCTATTCCAACAGTACTTCTTGGACTTCGCAATACCTACAAAGATGATATCGAAGCTTCGTCAGCTGAAATGCTCTATGGCACCGTGTTACGAGTTTCTGGTGAATTTTTTGTCTCCGAGTCATCTGTGGTTTTCGACACCAGCGCTTTCATACAAGGTTTACGATCACTTTTTCGGAAAATCAGACCTGTACCAGCCTCCAGGCATTGGACAAGACAGTCATTTTTCTTTAAAGACCTGAAAACTTGCTCTTACGTTTTCAAACGCAGAAAATTAAGAAACCCTTACACTGGCCCTCACAAAGTCATCAGCCGCAATGACGATCAAACTTACTGCATCGATTTTAATGTAGAAGAAAAAGTGGTATCTACTGACAAACTAAAACCAGCCTACCTGGAAACATCTGATTGCGAGCTGTCGACAAGTAGTTCTTCAAAAAGTCCGATTAGTGTATTCAAAAATAATAAAGCCGTTTCACCTCCTTCGTCACCCTCTCGGCATGTGACGTTCCCTGTGCTACGTGTCCAGTCCACTGGACGGGGATGTGGAGATGTGGCGGTTCGTTCAAGAACGCCAACAGCGCGCGTTAGTAGCCTGACGACCCGACGGAAGGAACATCGCGCTGCTTAACAACGAGTTTATTGTTTATGTTGAATCTTAACCTTTTCTTCGGAATCTTTGTAAAAACATTGATTGAGTTGTTTAATAAATTTTATTATTATTTAAAACTCAAGAGTTTATTTATTGTAAGTTGTGCTTCATATGCATTGTCTTGATTAGGGACTGGTAGAGTCCCCTACCATTAAAATCCAGCTAGACTTAGGGGTATCAACCGTATTAGTTTGTATGAATAAAGAATATGTAGACTTGACGCTCTCGATTTTCACATCATTGGGCATGGTAAATTCACTGTAATGATTTTTTACAGTGTATTGCCAACTAGAGGTTTGTAATAAGGGTAATGGAATAAATAAATATCTCACAATTTAATAGAAAACACTAAATTTATTCATTCAAAAATTAAGCCTAATTTACAACAGTTCTTTAACTCAATAAGTCACACTGAGTTAACTCTACTTAAGAGGAGGTACCGCAAAAGAGAATTTTATTTTTTCATATACGTCATATTTTCTTCTTCTTTATTCTGTCCCTGTCACGTTAATAAACCCCTTTTTACCTGAATAATTATATTTATTGATGTTCGATCGCAGCTTCCTCGTTGTTCTACATTTCCGGCGTTCTCGTTGTTCTTTCGTTGCAGGTTTGGTGGACTCGTCGAGGCAACGAAGAAAATACTCAGGCAATGATTACTGCATAATTGTTACACTCGTAGATGAAAACTTCCAAAAATCCAATGAATCTAGTAGATTTTCACAAATAGATGTCGGAAAGAGTACCCAAGGATGTTAACTCGTCTCGCTGATTTTTTAACTGCTTAAGTGTTGCCTAGCAGCAGCAATGACGTTCATTTTGATACCAGCAAGACGATCGGCTGGCATAGAGGTCAGTGCCGGATCAATGGGTAGGCAGAACAGGCACGTGCCTATAGGCCCCCACCACCAATAAGCCCCCACCACATGTACGAAATTTTTTTTTTTTTTTTTAAATTTAATATTAGAAAACATAATAAATATAATTCAAACAAAGTACCAAATTTTTTTTTATTGAATTTATTATGATCAGCACTAATTAATTATTTGATACTACTAGATGCCTTTTTTAAAAAGTGATGATCTCTTTTACAATGAATTTTGCCTAATCCAAGCTCTAGACCCCCAAAACCCTGGGCGCCCGAGTTCAACGAAAAAACTGATCAGCTATCCTGCAATTATTTAGTAATATTTTCAAGTGATGTAAATAAAAGTACACCACAACCTTTTTGTGGAACAAAAAAAAAAAAAAAACAACACTTTTATTGACTTGATATACAAATATAAAATGCGCTTAACTTGTAAAATTATTCAACTCGGTAACCAGAGTTTTGGGAGGTTTAGAGCTTTGGGGATAGTTGATCAGTTTTTTTTATTGAATCTGGTCTTCCAAGGTTTTGGGGGTTTAGAGCTGATCAATTTTTTTTATTGATCGCGGGCGCCCAGGGTTTTGGGGGTTTAGAGCTTGGAGAATAGCTGATTAGTTTTTTCGTTGAACTCGGGCCCCCAGGGTATTTTGGGGCTTAGAGCTTGAGGGTTAGCCGATAAGTGTTTTTGTTGAACTCGGGCGCCCAGGATTTTGGGGGTTTAGAGCTTAGGGGATAGCTGATCAGTTTTTTCGTTGAACTTGGGCTTCCCGGGTTTTGGGCTCGTTTTTTTTTTTAGACGTCAATTTTATTAGGGGCGGAAGGGTGGAGGTCCTCAGGACACCCTCCAGCTGGAACTTCCAGTGCTTGCCGAGCCTCGAGATTTTTTCTCGATCTTGTCTTGATTTCAAGATGAGACCAAGACAAGATTTCTATTCTCACAGTTTTTCAAGACCTAGACGAGACCAAGACGAAGCCCACTCCCGTCTTGATAATTTTGAAAAATCTTGAAAATCTTAAAAATCAAAAATTTAAACACAAGACATTTTAAAAAATATTGGCTTTATTTCATTATTCATGTTTTATTAAACTTTGTTTAAACAAATTAAAAAAAACAAAATCAAAAACGTTTAAAAATCTTTGACTGTTTTTTTAATTTTAATAAAAACATTCGATTCGTAAACTCAACTAGTAATTGTATATTTTCAGAGACTTTTTAGATTTATAAATTTTGAAGTAGTTTGAAAGTAAGTATGAATTTTCAATCTATTATCGTTTAAAATTTGGAAGTAGTGTAACTATGCATTCATAGTTTGATTTGATTTTTACTCAAATGAAAAAGAACAAAAATAAAATGAATATTTTTATATAAAAATTATAAACGAAAAAATTGGTCAAAAGTTAATTTCACTCGCTAATTTTAAGTTCGTACAATTCATAAATCATGAAAAAAAACCTTAGCCGGAAATCTGCCGATTTAAAATTATTAATAAAGGGCTGCAAAAAATTAGAAAATTAGAAAAAATCGAAAATCTTCATAACTTGGTATCTAATAAACCGAATTTTTCTATCAAAACCGACTTTTTAATTCATTTTAGCCTCTTGCGAGTAATTTTAAATCAACTGATTTTCGGCTAAGGTTTTTCTTCGCACGGGCCGTCGATTTATGAAAATTGGCATTCTCGTGAGATTTGCTCATATATTTGATATGGATTTATTTTAATATTTTGTGAACGTTTTTTATAGTAAAATTATTGTGAATTTTAAGTAAGTAGTAATAAATTCAAGTATTTTTTCGTTTATTCTTAACCTGAATTCAAATTTTGTATATAATTCGCTACACAGAGTGAAATTCGAGATTTTCGAGATTTTGTCTTGTTCTTGTCTTGAAATCAAGACAAGACCAAGACAAAACCAAGACAAGACTTTAAATTTCCTTTTTTTGTCGCAGGGAAAAATTTATCTTGAACACTCTGAACTTTGCTGTTGAGGGCTCCATAAGAACTATCGTTTACAACACTGCTTTGTTAGACTTTTTTAACTTCCAAGAGGTTAGAAAGTTTTAATGAAAAAAATGATTATTTCTCACTTTTTTTTTAATTTTATTTTTAACTACTTGTTTAAATTAATCAAAGATTATTATTTAAAAACAATCGCCCCAATAATTCATTCTATATTTTTTTAACTACTATTAATATTAATATTGACAGCGACCAGTATGCGCACAGCTCTGTGTTGAGCGACTTACCAACTCAACTCAACTTCTCAACTGATCTGAACTTCACACCTCTCCAGCTCTAATCAGCGTTGGTATCGATATTCTGCTCAGGGGACTAAGCTTTATGTTCAGGGCATACTTTTCGACCAAGCATTAGGTTCAGGTTGTTCAGCGGGCTAGTACAGGAATCCCACAAGCTTGACAACCCAATAACGCTGGGTACAGCGATAAATAAATTATTTTTTATAAACAAATAACTAACCAGTAAGCTTCAAACCTCCGTAACGCTGGAAAAAAGGATAAATAAATTATTTTTTATAAACAAATAAATAACCAGCAAGCCTTAAACCCCCGTAACACTGAAAAATAAGATAAATAAATGATTTTTTGTAAACAAATAACTCACCAGCAAGGTTGAAACCCCTGTAACGCTGGGATATAGATAAACAAATTAATTTTAATAAACAAATAAGTAACCAGCAAGCTTGAAACCCCTGTAACGCTGGAAAAATAGATAAATACATTATTTTTTATAAACAATTAATTAAACCGCCAAGCTCTAAGCCATAATAACGCTGGGGAGAGCGATAAGTAAATAATTTTTTATAAACAATTAACTAAACCGTCAAGCTCTAAGCCCCAATAACGCTGGGGAGGGCGATAAATAATTTTTTTTTTATAAACAATTAAATAAACCGACAAGCTCTAAGCCCTCATAACGCAGGAGAGAGCGATAAATAAATAATTTTTTATAAACAATTAATTCAACCGACAAGCTAAACCCGCATAACGCAGGGCGCCTGAGTTCAACAAAAAAGCTAATTGGCTACCCTCCAAGCTCTAAGCCCCCAAAACCCTGGGAGCCTGAGTTCAACAAAAAAGCTGATAGGCTACCCCCAAAGCTCTAAGCTCCCAAAACGCTGGAGAGAGGGATAAATAAATAAATTTTATAAACAATTGAACAAACCGAGAAGCTCTAAACCCCCATAACGCTGGGAAGAGCGGTCAATAAATAATTTTTTTATAAACAATTAATTCAACCGACAAGCTCTAAGCCCTCATAACGCTGGAGAGAGCGATAAATAAATAATTTTTTATAAACAATTAATTCAACCGACAAGCTCTACACCCTCATAACGCTGGAGAGAGCGATAAATAAATAATTATTATAAACAATTAATTCAACGGAAAAGTTCTAAACCCTCATAACGCAGGACGCATGAGTTCAACAAAAAAGTTGATAGGCTATCCCCCAAGCTCTAAGCTCCCAAAACCCTGGGCGCCCGAGTTATCCAAAAAGCTGATAAGTTACCCCCCAAACTCTAAGCCCCCAAAGCCCTGGGAGCCCGAGTTTAACAAAAAAGCTGATAGGCTCCCACCCAAGCTCTAAGCCCCCAAGACCCTGGGTGTCTGAGTTCAATAAAACAAACTGATCAGTTGGGGGTTTAGAGCTTGGGGAAAAGCCGATCAGTTCATTTGTTGAACTCGGGCGCCCTGGGATTTGGGGGCCCAGACATGGTTGTAAACTCGAGTCGAGAATCCAATATCGAGTAACTCGAGTCGAGTCGAGTCAAGTCTAGTCGACGCACAGCAGTTTATGCTTGTAACCTGCATACGCACAAGAAGTTTTTATAACAGAAGGGTGAAAAAATATTTCGGAAGGAAGTTTGGACTTCGGAGGGGTCAGGGCGGACATCTGGTGCACCTGGTGATACTTACGCCTTGGAGATGATTTCCCCAGGAAGTTTAGACACCAAAGGGACCAGGGTGGACACCTGGTGCAACTGGTATTAATTATTACTTGTATTACTGGTATTAATTACGCCTTGGAGATGATTTCCCCAAGAAGTTTGGACTTCGGAGGAGTCAGGGCGGACACCTGGTGCGCCTGGTGATACTTACGCCTTGGAGATGATTTCCCCAGGAAGTTTGGACTCCGGAGGGGCCAAAGTGGACACTCGGTGCACCTGGTGATACTTACGCCGTGGAGAAAATTTCTCCAGGGAGTTTGGACTCCAAAGGGGCCAGGGTGGACACCTGGTGCAATTGGTATCAATTACGCTTTGGAAATGATTTCCCTAGGAAGTTAGGACTTCGCAATGGTCAGGGCAGACACCTGGTGCACCTAATGATACTTACGCCTTGGAGATGATTTCCCCAGGAAGTTTTGACTTCGGAGGGTCAGAGCAAGCACTTGGTGCACCTGGTGATACTTACGCCTTGGAGATGATTTCCCCAGGAAGTTTGGACTTCGGAGGGGCCAGGATGGACACTCGGGGCATCTGGTGATACTTACGCCTTGAAGATGATTTCGTCAGGAAGTTAGGACTCTTGGGGAGGGGGGGGGGGTCAGGGTGGACACCAGGTGTACCTGGTGATACTTACGCCTCGAAAATGATTCTCTCAGGAACTTTTGATCCCAGTGGGTTCACATCATCAAGTTGACGATTAGGATAGCATCTTCAGAGTGTAGTCATTACCGGGCACACCAAGTATTTTCTCTGACTCCTACGGAGTTAAAATTTCCTGAAAAAACATCTCAAAGTCGTAAATATCACCAGGTGCACCAGGTGTCCGCCCTGACCCCTCCGAAGTCCAAACTCCCTGGGGAAATCATCTCCAAGGGGTAATTAATACCAGTTGCACCAGGTGTCCACCCTGGCCCATTTGGAGTCAAAACTTCCCAAAGATATCGTCTCCAAGGCGTAAGTATCACCAGGTGCACCAGGTGTCCGCCCTGATTCCTCCGGAGTCCATAGTTCCTGGGGAATTCATCTCCAAGACGTCAGTATCACCAGGTGCACCGAGTGTCCACCCTGACCCCTCCGGAGTCCAAACTTTCTGGGGAAATCATCTCCAAGGCGTCAGTATCACTAGGTGCACCAAATGTCCACCCTGGCCCCTCCGGAGTCCAAACTTCCTGGGGAAATCATCTCCAAGGCGTATCACCAGGTGCACCAGGTGTTTGCCCTGACTCTCTGAAGTCAAAACTTCCTGGGGAAAATCATTTCCAAGGCGTAAGTATCACCAGGTGCACCAGGTGTCCGCCCTGACCCCTCCGGAGTCCAAACTTCCTCCGAAATATTTTTTCACCCTTCTGTTATAAAAACTTCTTGTGCGTATGCAGGTTACAAGCATAAGCTGCTGTGCGCAGACTAGACTTGACTCGACTCGACTCGAGTTACTCGATATTGGATTCTCGACTCGAGATTACAACCATGGGCCCAGAGCTTGGGGGATAGCCGATCAGTTCATTTGCAGAACTCGGGCGCCCGGGGTTTTGGGGGCTTAGAGCTTGGGGGTAGTCAATAGCTTCTTTGTTGAACCTGCGCGCCCAGGGTTTTGGGGGCTAGCCAATCACCTTCATTGTTCAACTCGTGCGCCCAGGGTTTTGGGGGCTTATGTCTTGACGGGTAGCCGATCAACTTTTTTGTTGAACTCGGGCGCCAAGGGTCTTGGGGGCTTAGAGCTTGGGCCATAGCCGATTAGTTTTTTTGTTGAACTCGGGCGCCCAGCGTTATGAGGGTTTAGAACTTGTTTTTTAATTGTTTATTTAATTGTTCATAAAAAATAATTTATTTGTCGCTCTCCCCAGCTATATGGGGGTTTAGAGCTTGGCGCTTTATTTAATTGTTTATAAAAAATAATTTATTTATCGCTCTCCCCAGCTATATGTGGGTTTAGAGCTTGGCACTTTATTTCATTGTTTATAAAAAATAATTTATTTATTGCTATCCCCAGCGTTATGAGGGCTTATAGCTTGGCGGTTTATTTAATTGTTTATAAAAAATTATACATTTATCGCTCTCCGCAGCGTTATGGGGGCTTAGAGCTTGGCGGTTTCATTAATTGTTGATAAAAAATAATTTATTTGTCGCTCTCCCCAGCTATATGGGGGTTTAGAGCATGGCGCTTTATTTAATTGTTTATAAAAAATAATTTATTTATCGCTCTCCTTAGCTATATGGGGGCTTAGAGCTTGGCACTTTATTTCATTGTTTATAAAAAATAATTTATTTATTGCTATCCCCAGCGTTATGGGGGCTTATAGCTTGTCGGTTTATTTAATTGTTTATAAAAAATAATTTATTTATTGCTATCCCCAGCGTTATTGGGGCTTAGAGTTTGGTGGTTTAATTAATTGTTTATAAATAATTATGTATTTATCTATTTTTCCAGCGTTATGGGGGTTTAGAGCTTGGTGCTTTATTTGATTGTTTATAAAAAATAATTCATTAATCGCTTTTTCCAGCGTCATTGGGGCTTAGAGCTTGGCGGTTAATTTAATTGTTTATAAAAAAATATCTATTTTTCCATCGTTACAGGGGTTTCAAGCTTGCTGGTTACTTATTTGTTTATAAAAAATAATTTATTTATCTATATCCCAGCGTTACAGGGGTTTCAACCTTGCTGGTTAGTTATTTGTTTACAAAAAATCATTTATTTATCTTTTTTTTCAACGTTATGGGGGTTTAAAGCTTGCTAGTTAGTTATTTGTTTATAAAAAATAATTTATTTATCGCTGTACCCAGCGTTATTGGGTTGTCAAGCCTGTGGGATTCCTGTACTAGCCCGCCGAACAACCTGAAACTAATGCTTGGTCGAAAAGTATGCCCTGAACATAAAGCTTAGTCCCCTAAGCAGAATATCGATACCAACGCTGTGCGCTGGCCTCTTCGGTTTGAATCGGTTCGATGAATCGTAAAAAAGGCCTAAATTGAGAGCGCGTTGTCGAGGCCTTTAATATTTCTTGGGCCGCGTAATCTATGATCAGTCGAAGCAGTTTGGAGTATCAAAAGTTTTTGATCACTACGGTTAGAAATTTTTTACAGCTCGTTAATTGAGATCCATTTTAAAAACCCGTTACTTAAATAAAAAAATTTTCAAATAATTTAATACTTTCAATTTCTAATCATGGAAGTTGAAGAAAAATTAGAATTAAACGTGTTGAAAGAATGTTTATCAGAAAAGGAAATAGAACAGTTATCGTTTGAAATTTCTACCAAATTAGAAAACTTTTTTCAAGAAAAGTTTGATGGATTCATAACGGCTAAAGCAGTTTTCGAAACTCACCGAAAGAACACAGGTAATCCGAATTTTTTGCAGTTTGCTTTTAAATTACTATCGTAAAAATTTGATGCAGCATTTCTTTTATTTATTAAAAGTGTTTGATTAAAGATCGGTCAAATTATAAGTTATTATTTTTGGTCAGGGCTAAGCAGGAGTATTTGTACACAAAAATTTTTTTATGTACAAAAATCTAGTGATTAGACTGAAAAATTGTCTTGTGATGCTTTCCACTTGCTGAAAAAATTTGTGTACAAAAATTTTTTTCATACTCAATTTTCGTTTGATATTTTCTTTGGCGGAAAATTTTTGTGCACAAAAGTTCTAGATAGGAATTTTTTGTACAATATTTTTTTTTGTAAACAAAACTTGTAGTCAAGAAGTTTTATGTATATACGTAATTTTTATTTTGTGTATACAAATTTTCTAGCTTAGATATTTTTAGTTTACAAAATTTTTTTTAAAATAAACATTATTTCAATAAATTTAACAGTTATTTAAAAAGTAAGATTTTTTGCTTTACTTGGATACTAGCTTTAACCTTGGATCCAATAACCCACCCCAAATAATCCTCCAAGCATTACCTGGATATTAGCTTTTTGGTGTCAAGATAAAAGCTTTTATCCAGGTAAAGCTAGGAGAGTCATTTGGGACGTGTTATTGGATTTAAAATAAAGGTAAAGAGAAAATGTTTATTTAAAAAAAATTGTTACATCTAAAACTTGAAAATTTGTATAAAAATTATGTATACAAAAGTTCCTTAACAATAAGTTTTGTTTACAAAACCAATTTTGTACACAAAAATTTTACAAATAGAAGTTTTGTATACAAAAAATTTTTTGTTCACAAAAATTTTCAGCAACTGATAAGCGTCGTAACGTATAAATTGTTGTATACAAAAATTTGTGAATAAAATTTTTCAGTATTAAGGTAGGACCGCACAAACTAGAAAGAGATGTGTTAAAAATCTAAAACTTTAGGAAGTCGAAGATAAATATTAAAAAATGATGCCACTAAATTTTCAGAACCTGGGGGTTTTTTGTTTTTGAGTAACTGAATATTAACATCGCGTCGATTAAACCTGTAGTCTTATGGGAGAACACATTTTTTATACAATTTTTACATAATTACATGTGATCAAGTTTTCAGAATATTTGTCAGTTTAACTAGAATGCACAAGAATCACATAGAATTAATTAAATCATCCATTCAGTTCCTCTAAGTATTAATAAAAAACAAAAATATGTGTTTTAGGTTAAAAAAGCTTCTGCTGCTAATGAACTTCTATATCTATATACGCGTGAAGCTAATCAAATGTTTAACCAAAAATGCATCTTGACTAGAGCTGTAGGTGCGGTCCTACCTTAAAGTCATTAGATTTTGGTAAATAAAAAATTTTTTGTGTACAAATATTTCTGATTAGCCATGACCAAAATTATTATATAAATTAATTGTAGAATTTTCACAACAATATATTTTTTATTTTTTTTCCTACTTCTGAAAATCTGACCCAAAATGTATTTTTTTTTTTTTTTTTTTTTTTTTTTTTTTTTTTTTTTTTCTTTTACCAAATATAGAATCAAACAAAAACTACATAAATTTTTTGTTAAACTAGAATTTTTCTTTGGTATGGAAATAGGGTATTCAAATATTTAATCTATGTGTGATGTATGCTAAACAGATGAAATTACTAAACATTTAAATATCACAAATTCACTTTTCCACATTAAAATTACACGGAAAAAATAAAATTCTTGCAGCGTAGCTGAATTCAGCGATATGACGATGTGAACAGTTAACGACGCTCCAACGCAGACTTTTCATCGTGGCGAGGCAAAGTCTGCGTTGGAGCGACGTAAAGTTGGCTATAGCGTGCCTTCCTTACCAACAGCTGTAGCAGAGCTCGACTCACGCTTGACGCTTGTTTACTTGTGTACTTACTCTCTGCTATCGCGGGTGATAAAAATACTGATATAAAAAATACTTAAATTAATTACAACTATCAATAAACACATTATTTTATAGTTATTCTGCCGTAAACCCGCGATAGCAGAGAGTAAGTACACAAGTAAACAAGCGTCAAGCGTGAGTCGAGCTCTGCTACAGCTGTTGGTAAGGAAGGCACGCTATAGCTAACTTTACGTCGCTCCAACGCAGACTTTGCCTCGCCACGATGAAAAGTCTGCGTTGGAGCGTCGTTAACTGTTCGCATCGTCATATCGCTGAATTCAGCTACGCTGCAAGGATTTTATTTTTTCCGTGTAGTCTTAGTCAAACTTTAAATCTATTATATTTTGGATTTTAAATTAATACTGCATGTCTCTGTAAACCTAGCACTAATTATTTGGCATATATTAATGAATTTAAATTTAAAAATATTGTCTTTACAAACCTAGAATAGATTCCTCAGTGTTTTTTTTATGCAAGAATTTTATGAATTGATGATTTTTTTATAACTTTAGAAAGTTTTATTTGAGTCTGCACATAAATTTAACAAAATTATAGGAAAAAAATGATTTTTTTTTTCTTGGTAAAAATGGTGAATTATTTCTTTAATAGCTCTTAAAATTGATAAAAATTGATAATTTCATGCCATAGGCATTGAATTAAAATTTTGTTTTTAAAGAACTGATATACTTGCAGATGAAATATTTTATTATTAATAATGATTTCTTTTCTTTATAAATCAATGTATTCTATTTATATTTCTGTGTTAGAATATTATTTATGATTATATACCTAATATATACCTAACTAACATTCAGACTATGAGCAGCAAATTTTTTACAGATTATAAATTTATGTTCATATAATCGTGTGTAGAACTTAAAATATTTTTTATTTTTAATCGAAAAATCATTTTTTTAATTGTGAAGCTAAATTTTGCCATGTGTAAAAAAATTATGTTTGTTTCAAACTTATGAAATACTACTTATCAATGTACAATATTGAAAAATATATGTCAATATTGGTCAAAATTTTATTTTCAACACAAAAAGTAGGTGCACCAATCGTAAAGTACATTAAAAAAGGCAAATTTGAAAAAAAAAAAAAAAAAAAAATTATAATAGGGGTGTGACTTTTCGGGTGTTTTTGTTAGCAAAAATCAAGGCGTTTTTTGCTGACAAAAATAAATCTAGTGACTTTTTTTCACTAGGTAATATTTTTGTCAACAAAAATTTTTTTGATTATTTCCCCGAGCTGAATTTCAACCAATAGAAACGCCGCATTTGACATTTGGCGGAGGAGTGGGGGTAAAATGATTTCGATAATTTTTCGGTTATTTCCAATTCGAAGCATAGAAATTCGAATTGTTTTGTTTACTAATTAAATGTAGGTTATAACCTACTTTACATCATTAGAATTTTTTTTTTCAATTTTACGCGCGTAAAATAATACTATCAAAATGGATCGATTTGGCGCCGATTCCTTGGATGTCATCGATAAAAACATCAAAAAAAGTGTGCCAGACAATACAGTTAAAAGTAAAACCTCGATCTGGAATCAGTTTTGTGCGTTTCTTGAAACAAGAAAGTATGTGTTAGATGCTGATACTACGATTGAGAGAATTGCTGATATACTAAAGGATTGGGCTCATAATATGAAAAAGGCGGACGGTAAGGATTATAAAGCAAAAGTGGTCAACGAGTTCCACCGAGAAATCGACCCCTTTAAAGGTCTCAATTTCCAGTCAGCTCGGGACGCAAGGAACGCAAAGAGACGGCAGTTACAGGCAGATCCCACAAAACCCGTGTCAAGTGAATCAGCATTAGATAAAAAGGACATCGATGCAATGCTGCATGTATTCGACGAGAACACACCAGATGAGCTGCAATAGTATATTACAATCCTGAGGGAGTCAAAAATGAGTTAGCCTTTAGCAAATCCAAATTGATGTCCGAGCCGAAGGCGAGGTCATCAAAGGTTTGCTAAAGGTTATCTCATTTTTGCACTCCCAAGGGCTGTATACTATTTTTCACGCTAGTAATCAGAAAGTACAATATTCGTTTCCGGTACGAGCCCGAAAATTGTACTTTCGGGCTACTAGCGTGAAAAGAAAGTTTTTTATTATCGCGTCGGTGGAGTTGGCCTGGAGAGGCGGTGAAGGTGTGTATTTTAAATTTTGTGTTTTGTACAACATAATGAACAATAAATCCCCTTATAAAAGAGAGAACCCAAAAAGAATGTCAGCATTTTATTCGTGACGTGATTGGCTGAGACGATAAAATTAAAATCATAAATTTTAAAGATTGAATTTTTCAAGTATTAGTTATTATTAGTAGTGTAGATTTTTAATTAATTTATTGGATAAATAATGAATAATTTTTTCTGACTTTTTTTTGCACAAAAAAAATGTAAATATTTTCTTTAAATAATAATAACAAAATGTTTGCAGTCGTTTTCATACTGAGTGAATTCATGTGCAGAGAGGTTGCTATGACAACTGAGGTTTTATTATTGATGTTGTTAACCTATCCAATATTTGACCATAAGTGACGAATGTAAATGCATGATAATCATCATCATTAACCATCATTAACCATAAAAAAAAAAATAAATAAAAAGAACCTTTAAAACGTTATAATTTTATTCGTGTTATGATCGGTTGAAGAGCAAAATTAAAAAATTGAATTTTAAATTTTGAATATCGCAACTTAATATCAATAAAGTGATCGTGGATAATTATATGATTAAGAAATGGATATTTTAATGATTAATTTAGAATTAAATTATAATTTTACAAAAATCAAAACTAATAAAAGTCATCAACATATCAAACTTTTTGCTTATGATAAAAAAAGTATAACTTTGGCAAGTCCAAAAAAATGACCCTTTTTTACTACTGTGTATAAGGGGTCATTCACAAAGTACGTCACCACAGCGGAGGGGGGGAGGGGTTTTTGAGACGTTACTATTTGTGACTTGGGGAGGGGGAGGGGTTAATATGATTGTTACGTCACAAAAAAAACATTTTTTTTTAACAAACAAAAGTTTTTTTTAGAAATGATTTATGTTGAAAAAAATAAATATTTTTTGCTAAAAAGTTAAATAAAAAAATCATACTTTTATGAATCTCGTTGATGAAAATTTAAAACTAAGTAAAATTGCACATGCATACAATTTTTTTCTTTTCTTTTTCTTTCTCAAGATTTAATCGCACCAAAATGAATTGCACGTCTTCTAAAAAACATATTAAAGAAACGTACAAAAAAACATCGGCTCGTACTACCAAAATTCGACCCGTTAGAATTGCAGCTCAACGAGCACGCGAATTAATGATTATAATAAAAGATCAAGAAACAGGAGCAGAAGATACTGAATAGATCGAAGAATCTGATGTTGAGTATGATTCTTCAAATATAGATAAAACTGATCCATCAAATATTATTCCTGTAATAGAATCTATTGAAAATTGCATGGAAAATCCTTGGCAAGATGTAAAAGAAAGATAAAATAGTATATTACACACCGGGCGCTGGAAAGTATTAGCAAGCCCTAGCAAACCCAAATTGACGCCCGAGCCGAAGGCGAGGGTGTTAAGGGTTTGCTAGGGATTTGCTAATACTTTTCCAGCGTCGTGTGTAATGTTTTTTTCATAACGACGGGAGGAAAATCCAAAGTTTCGCTCCGGAGATTTGGTGTTTTCGGCCCGGAGATATGAAGATTGGTTTTGTATGTTACCGTCAAAATTTTTCAGTATTACTAAAAAGCAGGTGCGCAACAACGGGGGGGAGGGGGGGGGGTGTCCTGACACCCCCTAAGCTAGTAGAGGACACCCTTTACAATTACTTAGGGGTGTCCAAGACTCTGGGCGCCCAAGTTCAACAAAAAAACTGGTCGGCTATCCCCTTAGCTCTAAACCTCAAAATACCCTGGGCGCCAGAGGTCAACGAAGAAACTGGTCGGCTATTCCCCAAGCTCTAAACCCCCAACTACCCTGGGCGCCCGAGGTCAATGAAAAAACTGATCAGCTATCCCCCAAGCTTTAAATCCCCAAATACTCTGGGCGTCCGAGTTCAACAAAAAAACTGGTCGGCTATCCCCCAAGCTTTGAACCTCCCAAGACTCTGGGCGCCCGAGGTCAACGAAAAAACTGGTCGGCTATACCCCAAGCTTTAAACCCCCAAATACTCTGGGCGCCCGAGTTCAACAAAAAGACTGGTGGGCTATCCTCCAAGCTCTAAATCCCCAAATACCATGGGCGCCCGAGTTCCCCCTTGGGGGATAGTTGAATTTTTTAGACACTTGCATGAACTTTTCAGCTTTTATAAATATATGTATAACAAATATTTGTTTTCACAATCTCAAAAAGTGTGAATCTAAATAATTATTCCATTAGATATAAAAAAAAAATATTGTCTTAAACCTTTTTACTGGGCCCGGACTGTGAAAATAAGAGTTTGGCAGATTTGCTCATATATATCAACTGATGAGAATTTCAAATATTTTATATTAATCATCAAAAGTATTTGTCGAAAAATTACGTAAAATTATGTGCTATGGTATAATAATTCGAAAGTTTTGATTTGTAGGTCATGAGGTTAACTTTTACAAATCATCAATTTTCTAAAATTCATTATAACTTCGAGTTAATAAAATTCAAAAAAGAAGATGAAATCATACTTAATAAATTTAAAATCTCAATTTCGAACGTTTATACAGTTACATACTCTTTTCCTTATGGTGGCCGTACAGTGCATTAGCCTTGAAATTTCATAAAAATAGTGAAAAAGTAATAAAACGATGAAGTAAAACTATGTTGCAAGTTGGTATGGAAAATTCGATCAGAACCCTTACATCGAGCTTTACACAATATTTCTTATTTGAGAGATTATAAAAATAAAATCTCTCTGCGAGGTTTCAGACCTTGACCATCAAATCTTTGGCAATCGTATAAAAAATCTTTTTAAATTTTTTAACATGGTTTAAATGTATTTTTAAAATAATTTCCTCTGTAACTGTTTAATATGTTGTTTCTGATAAAATTCACCAAAAAATTATTTTGCAAAAGTTTTTTTTAACTGGAAGTAAAAAATTTGGGAAATAACATCCATCTTCAAAAAGCTCACCTGAGCAGCGCCGTATCAAGTAAGGGCACCTTGAGCAAGAGAGTATTTTTTACCTCTGAATTTATAAAAATAAGAGTTTAAATAAACATATTTCAGACTTTTTTTGCGTTTAAATATGAATTTAATCAATTGCAGTTCCATTAGTATATTTATCGTAAAAACTAGAAAAATTGAAATTTGATTTTGCAATTTTTTTTTTTTTTACCAATCAAAGTCTTTCAAATATGGACATACATGTAGACTTTTAGGAGAGATTTAGAAACAGGATCCCTAATTTTTTACTCTCCTCTGTTTACACATGCTTCTGAGTTCGAAACCATTTTTTTTTTTTAAATTTTCAAATCGTCTAAATACGCTACAGAATTACTCACACCTGAATATTTTTCACCTTTCTCAATATCTGATTATACGATATAAATTTAAGAATTTTTTGAGAGTTTGCTTTCATTCTTTGAGCAAATTTAGAAGTTTTTTAATCGAATACATTTATCTATGTATTTGAAGAAGATTTAAATAACTAAAAAACTTGAGTTGTAACTTATAATTTGAATTAAAATATTAACTAAAATATTTACCATCATTCTTTTACATAACTGTTTCTTTATTTTATCAAAATTATATATTATCTAAAATATGATGTGTGTATAATAGTATCATAATAAACATTTTATTCATAGTTTATTTAAAGTTAAATCTGTTTAGTTAAAATAAATATTTTTTACAAAATTTTTTCATGTTACCGTTGCGGAGCCTATATTTCCTAAATTAACGTTACGTAATTTATGAATGGCCCCCAAATATTATTTCCTTTACACCAAAATATTTAGTTTTTAACGAAAGAAAAATAATCAAATTTTCATGAGGATATGTGTTGAAATTGTAAGTTTTTCAACTTATACTTCTTTCCATCACTCCCCAATCTGAATTTTTTTTCTTAAAACAAAAACTTCGCTTTCTCGAAATTTTAAAAATATAGACCTAAAAAAGTCTTATAAAAACCTCAATAAGTAAAATAGTACTTATATTAATTTAGAAAAGGCTTTGATAAAATTTTTCATATTCTCTTATGAGTCAAAATTAATTTTTTATTTTTCAAAAATATAAAAAATAATTAAATAATGTGCGCGCGTTGAGAGACGCTAGTAAATTTATAAAATCAAGGTGCTGCTGCAATGGTTCATCACTTCAAAGAAGAGAAAACTAATGATGGTCAGCTTACTAATCGGGTGGAATATAATCCAATTTTTACCAAAACCACTCAGGGTGGAGACCGCAAATGTGCAAGCAGCAAGTGGCTAACTCAAAACACGGAAAACTCGGAAAATTGTCCAGTGAGGCTTTTGAGAACTCTGCTGTCAAAAAGAGGCGAAAATATCAAGACGCCGAGATTATTCCTGACCGTGAATTCTGCATGGAAAAAACCTCAAAGCATGGGATGGTATAAAGACTTTCCAGTGGGGAAAAATACAATGGGCACATGGTTTAAAGATGCAGCTACCAGGGCTGGCTTGGGCACTACTGGTTAGAAAATTACAAACCACTCCAGTCGAGCCACTGCGGTTTCCACGTTAGCGAAACGTGGAGTAAGTGAGCAACAAATAATCAAGATAACTGGCCACTCAAACCCCAACTCGATCAAACCGTACTTGCAACTGGATGCTGAACATCATGGCCAAATCCTAAAAAAAATGCGTGTAGATGAGCCTTCTACTTCCGCTGAACAAGCTTTAGCCTCTACGCCTTCCAGTTCCATGTCTCAGAGTACTGCCAACGTCAATTCTGATAGTGCTCCTGCATTTATTTACAATAATTGTACTTTCACCTGTTCAACTTTAAATATGAACAAATAATTTTATTCATCTTCTTTTATTTTTCCTTTGTAATTAAAAGAATTAATAATAAAAAGTCGGTTGTTCCGCAAAAATGTAAAATACTGCGTTTCTATGCGTTTAAATTCAGCTGGGGATAATAATCCAGCCGAATACCCCTCGTGCTCCAAAATTGTAGATAATTTTCCTCCGGTTTTGTTGCACAGCAACTCGCGGAGCAAGTTTGACAAAAAATCACTCGCGCTTCGCGCTCGTGATTTTTAACCTGTCAAACTTGCCCCCCTCCTTGCTGTGCAACAAAACACAGTTGGAAAATTATCGACAATTTTGAAGCACTAGGGGTATTACGACTGAAAATTTTTTTTCATTGGAAATTGCTTTGGAAAATTTTTGTTGACAAAAAAGTTTTGCCAGTCAAAATTAAATTTTTTGAAAATTTTCTTTTTGGCACCGTGAAAAATTTTTGTTGGCAAAAAAAATTTTGCCTGCAAAAATATCGCAGCAAATTTTTGCCAGCAAAAAATTTTTTCAAATTTAAAGCAAACTGGGAATTTTTGCTAGCAAAAAAATTTTGTTAGCAAAAGCTGCAGAAAACTTTTGTTAGCAAAACATTTTTGCTGACAAAATTTATAATCTAGAAATTTGTCAATAAAAATACCTGCATTTACTATTTTTTTGTTGGGCAGAATCTCCATAAATTTTCTAGAGTTGCGAGGACTAAATAATAAACAATAACTTAATAACTCTTCTAGTTTTACATGTACACTACTTAATATTTTAAATCTAATAACCCTTCCCAAATAACCCATTCTAAGTTTACCTGGACAAGTATTACACCTTAAATTCAATAATCCATTCTGGATTTTCCTGGACAATAATTTTTTACCTCAAATTTGATAACCCATTCTAATTTTTGTGACGAGGGTTTAACTAGTGCCCAGAAAAATCTAATAATGGTTATTGTAATAATATTAAAAATGAGTGTCCATGTAAAACTACAAGGGTAATTTAGGAATGGTTATTGGATTTGAAATATAAAGTAGTGTTCATGTAAAACTAGAAGGGTTATTTGGGAAGGGTTATTGGATTTACAATATAAAATAATGTCCCTACAAAACTAGAAGGGTTAATGGATTTAAAATATAAAATAATGACTATGTTAATCTAGAAGGGTTATTTGGGAAGAGTTATTGGATTTAAAATATAAAGTAGTGTTCATGTAAAACTAGAAGGGTTATTTGGGAAGGGTTATTGTTTATTATTTAGTCCTTGCAACTCTAAAAAAATTATGGAGATTCTGCCCAACAAAAAAATAGTAAATGCAGGTATTTTTATTGACAAGTTTCTAAATTATAAATTTTGCCAGCAAAAATTTTTTGCTAACAAAAATTTTCTGCGGTTTTTGCTAACAAAATTTTTTTTTGCAAGCGAAAAATTTAAAGTTAGCTTTTAATTTGAAAAAATTTTTTGCTGGCAAAAAAGAAAAAATTGGTTTTTGCTGGTATAATTGTTTTTGCCAAAAAAAATTTCCCAATTTGTTCTTACTAAAAAAAATTTGTGTTGGCAAATAATAAAATTTGTTGACTCGAGATGGGTTATTGCGGTGAAGATAAAAAAACCAGCTTCAAATTAAATCTGGGATGGGTTATTTGAGATGGGATTTTGTTATTAATTTTTTTTTCATCTGATGAGTTTCTAGCAAGTAAAGGTTAGAATTCTGGACTTTGGTTGATGTACTCTGTGAATGTAGTATTGGTAATTTTTGTATAATTTAGATTAGTTTGACTCATTGTAAAGTCATATCTATGAATAAAATGAGCATAATTTTTTCAACGATTTTCCATTACATGACAGGCTTTTAGCAACAGCCTTTTTTTAATGATGAAATATGGTATATAGTGTTAGGATATTCTGAAAAATTTGTCGTTTGGTCTCGCTAGTATAAACTTGACTTGGCACCAGCAGTTTGCATGGACGCAAATGTTTGAGTGTGTTTGTTGGTGTGGAGCCTCTCATTGGGCGTCTGCTTCCATGCCAAACTGCTGTACCCGAGTCAAGTTTACACTAGCGATACCAAACTATAAATTTTTCAGAACATTTTAATAGTCCACCTTCCCAAAATTGGACTTACCAAAACTGTAACTTTTTAAGAATTAAAACCAAGTACCTCCAAGCAGGTAATTGATAATCCCAGAAAAAACCTCTTTTATTTCATTTTAGAAAATTGTTGAAAAAAAATTGTTTCATATCTGTGCAAAGAAAATTTATCCATAGTTATAATATTTCCATCAATTGCGCCATTTCAATAATGGGATCCATCTCTAAATTATTAGATTCAATTATAGCTAAACAATTAACAGATCTCTTTGGCAGTCAAATTACTAGTACTCAACATGGCTTTTTGAAAGGTAAATCAACAGTTACCAATTTGATTATTTATAGCGATTATATCACTGAATGTCTTTCAAACTGTACTCAAGTTGATTCAATTTATTTAGACTTTCAAAAAGCATTTGATAGAGTTGACATTGTGATTTTAATTAATAAACTTAGAAATTATGGCATAGGTGGAAACTTATTATCTTGGCTTGATTCATATCTGAGCGATAGAATTCAAAAAGTGAATTTAAAGGGTCATCTGTCAGATCCTATTGTGGTCACCTCTGGTGTTCCCCAGGGATCTCACCTTGGACCCTTTCTTTTTCGATCGTGGCGTCGTGGTCGGTGGAGCCGCCTATAGGTTAGTCACGGAAACAGCTGACACGTGCTGCAGCTGATTGACAAAATTATTTTATTTTCAACTCGTTGGGACTAGAAATTGAATTAACGAATCTTTCTGAAATTTTTACAGAGGATTACTAGAAACTTCTTGTTTTCAACATTGTAAATCAAAAGTCCAGAAAACTTTTTAAAAAATTAAGAAAAATCAGAAACTTTTTTCTGATTTTTTAATTGCAAAGCAACGCTGAAATTGTTTTAAAAACCCATATGAAATTTTCCAGAAACATAGCAATTTGTTTCTTAAGGCTTAATGAATAACATATCTAAATTTCAAGATGATTCACATCCTGGTTCAAAAACTACAGCGAATTGAAAACAGCATGCTTCTCCCATGAGAGCCTATGTTAAACCACCCAATTTGGTGCGATTTTAGCCCAACTTTTAATTAAAATATCTCAGAAATCGTGTTGTTAATCCTTCTGAAATTTGGACACGTTATTTCTTACACCTAAACTTAAAGATTGCAATAATTTTCAAGCCATTCTTATAACCTTTGTCACACAATCGAACGTCCTTAAGAATAAAATTATAAAATTTAAGTATTAAAAAAAAAAAAAAAAAAATTAAGAACTTATATCTGTTAGAAATGATAAATTTTAAGAGAGCCCGAATAGAAAGTTTCTTAGGGTGCTAGCAAGGGCCTCGTTCGATGCCTTAAGATGCTAGTTAAGCCCTCGTTCGAAACTTGGCTTGACAGTACGTACGAGTGTAACGCAACGTTAATAAGGCCCACGTTAGGCGATCATTTGACTTTTTTACATGCATACAAAATCGTAAACATTTAAACTGTTATGCAAACGAATTGTTGTAAATAAATTAAGTGCTAGTATTCGTAACAAAACTAAGAAAAATTAAGTTAATTTCATTAACAAATAACAGAGAAGTCGTTATTTTGTAAAGTCAATTGTGAAACCTCTAATACCGTGTGAATGTCTTTTCCGAAAAAAAACAAAAATATCACTGGCGAAGAGGGGCCTAGCTCGCGCCCTGTTACAGCCCCGTTACATGCCTAACAAGGTCCTCGGAAGGCTTACGAGGGCCACATTTGCGCCTAAAGATCTTTCTGTTCGGGAGGGTACTTATTACACAAAGTCATTGATTTGGAAAAAATTTGGATGTAGGCTAGCAACTCGATGTTACTTATTTTTTATTTTTAAGTTGAAAATTCCCTTCTCGCTTTTTCGGCTAATTCGTCAATATCTACTGGTTGTTTAATTTTACTAGTACCACTCAGCGCGCTGCAAGCGCGCATAGGAAAAAAACAATGATTGTAACCTCAAAAAGCACTTTTCGAATATTTTAAAAACTGCTCCACCAATCAGCTCACGAATAAAATCTTACATTGAAAATCTCACCAAAATGGCGATATCTCTCTTTTATAAAGGGATTCAAGGCCAATTGATACAAAAACTATGCCTTTGTTACACAAATTTAACCGGACGGCACCACGTGGTCCTTCCTCGTTAACCTTGAATCTGTCGGTTCGATGTGCATGCATCGCAGCTCAGTAAGCTGATACGATGAAATAAAGTTATCAGTTGAATTTTATTAATAACATTTAAAAAGTACACATATCTCAATTTAAGATTTCCTTTCTTCCTTTCTTTCATCCAAATTTAGCTTACTTGTATTATGCATTTTTTCAGAGTAATATAAATCGTTTGAAAAAATGTTAGAATCATTATTATTGTACAGAAATACATATTTATTCAAGTTTCTTACTGAATCTAACAGCACCACTGTCCAAATAGAAAATTTGAAAAATAAAATTTTCACTGCAACCGAGATTTGAATTCGGGACTTTTTAAATATATTTATTCCTTTGATTTTGGATAAACATCAAACACTCGCATATCATTCTGCTTTTTGAAGTCAATTTAATTTAATTTTCAAACTGTCTATAAAAAATCGGTTTAAGCTGATTGATTTGCATACACAAAATCTGAGTCAAACTCAAAAAATTGAAATTAAATTTAAATTGATTAATTTTTTATAAATATAAGTTTGTAAAGCAGTTTAAACTTAATGAAACTTTTGAACAACTACTTTCAATCGATTTAATATTTTACATTATTTTTATATTCTTTGGCATGTCTAAATTCAATTTTAATATTCATTTTATACTTTAAGGAGGGTGTGCAGCTTTTTCAAAATCCAAAAGTAAGAACCCAAAAAATTCCTGTAGATTCCTTAGTGAGACCTAGTGAGACAAACAACTTTCCTATTTGACACAACAATGGTTGTCGAGCTCGTTTTCGAGAAAAAAATCAGTTTCAAAATTTTTTTTAACACATACTCTTATGGGAAAAAAACATTTGAAAATTCCGCAAATTATAAAAATCCATAAGTTTCCTATGACTCAGGTGTCATTTTAAAAGTCTAAATTTGAAGATTTTAAAATCATAAAAATATGGGATTATCGGACCAATTTTCAAGAAAAATCTTAAATTGCAGTACATAACCTCCAAAACATGGAAATTTTCAATGCTTTTTAAATTATATGTATACCTATAACACCGCACTGACTTGAGTTAGCCCGGGTCTAACCTAAAAGTTTAATCGAATTAGTTTATTAGTAAACAAATAGTAACCTCTGTAATTAAAAGAATATTGAATAAAAAGTCTATTGTTCCGCAAATATGTGAAATACTTATTAAATTGCGTAGTTCGAACACTTACGCAATCATCTTGGGGTGGGAAGTAGTCAGCCAATGTCTTGGCTGGCCTATTCGAGGTGTTCAGAACAGTCAACACGTGAATGAAAGCACCTCGATACGGGTGTGAAAAGCTTAACTCGCGGTTTTCCGTGGGTTTGGTTTGCGCAAAAAGGCAAACTCCAACGTCAGGGTTTTTTATAAGGTAATAAGACTGGTGTGATCTTTGACATAACAAATGTGTGTTTGTTTAGCAATTAAATTGCAGGGGTAATATGGAGCATGGTCTCATAATAAAGAAGAGTGGAGTGAGCGCCCTAGCTGGTGCCGCTCAAACGGTGCATCCAGAGCAGGAACGGCGTAACCTGTTCTCTGTTGCGCTGATGCAGGTTGCCCCTGAAAAGTGCGAGGGCGTCTCGCGGTATACTCACTGAGGGTATGTCTGGGCGTAAAATGATGCTAGAAACTTTATTCTTTCTTTTGTTTTATTTTGTTGACATTTTTAATCAAAGCCAGTGGTAGATGGCTTGAGAGAGTTTTCCAAAAAAAAGTAGCCAGTACTACCGCGCTTTATTTACAGTAATATAAGTTACCGAAACCTCACTTATATATTTATTCAAAGGTTTTCTTAAATATTTTCAAGTACTCACAACTTAAAACTCTTTAAAAGCCTTTACTTTTGCATCACATTCATCATGCTGATCCTTTGAGCGACCTAAATTTGTTAAATAAATAATTTAAAATTCACGTTTTCGAAAACAGCTGAAAATGACATTGTATGTCGAAACGGCTGTCATGAGGCTAATGTATTAACTAATGTTAATAAATAAATTGTGAAAATCGAAAACATTTTGTTTTTTATTATTATCAAATTATTAATTTATGATTGACATTTTTAGTATGGTAATTATTTATCTATTAACGTTGATGCTAATTAACATAAAATAATTATTAATAATATTTGGTTATAACCAAAAAAATTTTGAACACAGTTTGGACAATGGGTTCATAGCGTTTCATCGAATATTCGTCAAATCGGTTTATAAACCAAATAATAAAGATTATTCTTAGGAGGTGTTTTAGATCAGGGTCGCCGCCCGGTGTAGGCTCTAACACCAGGCGGCAATTACACCCTGGAGATGATTTCAGGTGGAAGATCCAAGTTCAAAAGGGTCAGGGTGGACACCCAGTGCACCGGGTGGCGATCACGCCCTGGAGATGATTTCTCCTGAAAGTTCCGAGTTCAGAGGGGTCAGGGTAGACACCTAGTGCACCGGTCAGCGACACGCCCTGGAGATGATTTCTCCTGGAAATGTCGAGTGCAGAGGGATCAGGGGAGGGGGGGGGGGGGCACCTATTGCACTAGGTAGTGATTACGCCCTGGAGAGTACCAACGTCAGTAGTATGGCTGTGGGGATTCAAGCAGGGGGAAGGAGGGGGAGGGGGAGGCTTGATTCGTGAGTAGCGAGGGGGAAGGGGGAAGGGCGATCAGAGAGTAAAAGGGGGGAACCCGAGCACCCTGCTTATCCGAGAGTAAGGTGAACCTCGAGGACCCTGCTTATCCGAGAGTAGGGGAAACCCCGAGGACCCTGCTTATCTGAGAGTAGGGGAAACCTCGAGGACCCTGCTTATCCGAGAGTAGGGGGGACCCCGAGGACGATTTTTTTACTGATAATTTTAAGGGGGCAGTAGGGGCTAATTGGTTAAAAAAAAGCACTTTTTCGGCGATTTTTTGTGGCAACGTATAAACAAATGCATTTATTTAAACAATGACACATAATAAAGCAATATTTAAAGTATATTTTGTCAAATTTTCGAATAAAAATATTCATAAATGAGCCGCTGACGTAACATTTGCGAAGGCGTTGAAAAAAAGGTGATCCGCGGTGATCACTCTGGGACTGCACAGGGTTACCTGAAATGAAATCAAAAAATTTTTTTAGTTAGAATAGGACTTTTTCCGGCCCCCTATGTAGAGTTTTTATTCTTAAAATTTTTTTTCAAGATTTGGCAACAATTATTAAAAAAATACCGATTTTTCGCGGAAAATTGACGCCATTTTGTATCCGTAAAACCGAAAAAAATAAAATAAAAATAAAAACTCTCCGTAGGGGGCAGGTATTTTATATAACAAGTAAGTGTGCCAAATTTTAGAACGATCGGTGAAGTAGTTTTGAAATGAGAGTGATCACCGACTTTGAAAATGTTAGTTTCGAGAAAAACGCGTTTAAAGTGCGACGAGCCGTGCGACCGAGCTGGAGCACCCGGGCTTAGAGCTCTGTATCTTGTAAAGTTTTGCTCCGAATGACTTCTAATTTTGAGGGGACATTTTTAAGACCCTATACTTTACGAAAATGTAAAAAAAAATGGATTTTTTGAAAATGTCTAGCCCCTACTGTCCCCTTAAGGGGGGGTAGGGTCTGAGCGGTCAAAAAATGATGATTTTTCGATGATTTATAGTAAAGCTCCTGTTTATTATAATTTAATAAGAATTTATATACATATCATACAACATTCAAAGAACATTTTGTCAAAATTTCAGATCAAAATATTAAAAATTGAGGCAATGGGAGCCAACCAAACAAGGCGCTTCGAAAAAAAGATGAGTTGCGGTGAAGGCTGTAACTCGCGAACGGTTCATCTGAAATCAAAAAATAAAGTAGATTTAGTTAATATATTAGTTTTTCTCGCCCCCTAGTAGGATCAATTTCATTTTTTTTCAATTTTGAAGTTTTGGCGACGTTTTGAAGCCAAAACACTGTTTTTTGGTCACCAAAACCGGCCAATTTATAGCTAAAACTCGGCCAAAAAAAAAAAAAAAAAAAAAAATAACTCACTAGGGGGCGGGTTTTTTATGCATTAAAGAAGTATGTTTAATTCTAGAAAGATCGGTGCAGTAGTTTTCAAATGAGAACTTTCACCGACTTTGAAAAATAGTGTTTCGAGAAAAACGCGTTTGAAGTTTTCGGTACGAAAAAAGTGAAGAAAAACTATTTGATTTACAACTTACACTGAATCATCTATTCCAGCTCCATAAAGTAAGTCATCAGCAGCTTCAGCAATGTCCAGGGCATCTTTTTGTCCTTGTCTTCGCCGAATTCTACCTTCTTTGGTTTGAGCGGCGCTTTCGGAGTCGGCTTTCATTATGCGAGTTTCGTCCGCCAGCCTCGCGTACTCATGGGCGCTGCATCCAGTACCAACTCCTGCTGATTGAAGAATCATTAATAAAGCTGTATTTCCTTCATTAAAAGTACATGCAGCTATATTTGCTGCAATCTCTACTATGTTGCAGCCAGCAGACGATGTTTTGGGAGCAATTTTCCAAATAAGTTGATTTAAACTCTCGTTGTTATTTTGCGTAAATCCACCAACGCATCTTTCTAAAAGCTCGTCTTTGCTCAGATCTTCGTATATTGGTTTCATTGCATCCAAAACATCAACTGGTAAGGCCTCGTTAGAGTGAGAAAAGTTTTTTAAGGTGTTCAATGCCACAGCTTTCTGGTATTCGCACCAAGAGTCCGCGCCGCTCGGACAATCGTAGTGCTGCGGATCTTCGTCTGTGGATGAGTTATGGGCGTACGTTGCCCAGATAGCCTTTTTCATTTTATTTACAGCATCTTCTTCTCGACAGTTTCTTCTAATCGCCAAACCGTAGTACACAGTAAACTTGTCGATAAGTGCCCCTATCAATTTTCCTTGCCCCGACAGCGTTTTACTTTTGGTTGTTTTTCCGACGTTTTTACCGGACTTTATAATTTTTTCTTCAACCGTGTTCTTAACAAGGTCTCGGAGCCTTTTACCCATACGTTTTTGTACGTAGCCAACGCACTCTTTTTTTGTTATTTGGAAGTTGTCTCCGTACGGTTTCAAGTTTACTACTCCGCTGTAAGTCTTGCTATCCCCGTCACCGACATAATTTTTATAGCGAACACCGTGTTTTTCTTGAGATCGCTGAAACATCTGCTTTACTGCGTCAACTTCCATGTTTCCCGAGGGTCCGGAATGATTTGCTTTGCACGCACCTTCAGCAACATGCTTTTCATGCCACGTTTCAAACTCAGCAGTATTCAAGCGATGTTCCCAAGTTTTGCATACTTGACAGTGTGCACTTTTTACAATAATATCAAGAACCTTACCTGTGTAAAAGCCAATCAACGAAGCAACACCAAACAAGGAGGCAAAACCACGTTTCATCCAAGTTCCATCTCCGGAAACTGTCAAATCTGAATGTGACGTCGCTTGCTTTTCTTCTTCAGCGGCAGAAGCCATAATTTTATCCGTAACTGATTGGACTGCGGAGCATATGCTGTTAATGCAATTATTATAAGGAGTTTTGCACAAAAAACTGCTTGATAAGTCCATTAAACCGCAGAACTTATTGCATCCTGCAAGTCCTAAACCCAGAATCCTCATCACGAGGGCAAACCGAGAATTTATTTCAAATCTGCTTCCGTTTTTTTTGCTTGACGGAATGTATCGATTTTCGCAGCGTTCACACTTGACTTGAAGATCGAAAGCTAAACCTACTGGCTTACACGACTTGAACTCAACATTACCGTTGCACATTTTGCAATTTACCAACGTTGAAAGTGTTGTAAACACTTGCAGAAAGTCAACTATACGATAATGTATTTCGGTATCCACTGGCACAGACGGTTGAGAACTTAGCCGAATTTTTTTAGCTGACGCACTTTTTGTCTGCACGTCATTATTTTTAAACAGATTGGGTCTTTTTTTTGGAGGGGCAGCTGCCTCGACCTGCTCCGCTCGAAGGCCCCAGACTTAAAACTCTGTAACTTTGTGAGTTTTGCTCCAAACCCTTAGAAATTTTAACACAGCATTCTTGAAATGTTTTACTATAAGAAAAAAAAAAAAAAAAAAATTCGATTTTTCAAAAATTGCCAGACCCTACCCCCCCCCCCCCCTTAATCCCCCCTTAATCGGGGTGCGGGGTACTTATTTATTAATTCATTAATTAATTTATTCATTTTTGCTTATTTTTCGAGGATTATTTCAGCATGTTTTTTTAGGGTAGGTTTGACCGTGAGAGTAGCTCAGGGGCCATCCCCACGTTTCTATTTCCTTCGGAAATAGAAATGAGGGATGGCCCCGTATTAGGAAAATAAGGAGAGAGCCCAACATAACGCTCTCTACCTGTGGTGTACATCCATAGTTACTCACACCTCCTTGATTTATTTGCCTACACGGAGAGAAGGGTCGGAGATCCGTTTACGAAATTGGGACCTAACCTGGTTGTCTTTGTTAAGCGCAATCCGGCTTCGAACTAGTTCGCAATCAGATTGCAAACTGCGCGAAGCCCGATATTGAACAGGCGAACGTAATCTGGGAATGTCGCCCCAAGAGGGCGCCGCTTCGTTTATACGATCTCAGTTGGACATCGGGGCTCTCGCCCGAGTTCGCAATCAGATTGCGAACTCGTTCGAAGCCCGATCGCGCTTAACTAAACACAAGCAGGTTATGTTCCTATTTCGTAAACGGATCTCCGACTCTTCTCTCCGTGTACTACTTTAGTTTTTCATAACCATTTGATTTTGGCTTTGATTTGTAAGAAAAGCTATCGCTAACTTTTTTCCAGAATGATTCCTTCTCTTTTTTTTTACCCTCCTCTTTGAGAGGTTGGTAAGGAGTGGAAGTCTTTTTCGAACTCATGACGGAAGAATAATGATTACATTTTGTTAATAGATCCCATATTTATAGTCAATCCATCCACCATATCAAGGAGTTTGGAATGCTCCCTAACATAAAGCTTGATAAGTTTAGCATTATGCAGAGCACAGGTGGTTTTGAAGGAGCCGTTATGATGTGGACAAACGGTTACTAATTTTCTCACTTTTTTATTGAGGGGTCGACCCATTTCATCTGTATCAACAACGTTAAATTTAAATCTCTGCTGCCATTGTTTTTGTATCGCATCCCTGACAAATACCGTGGATGAGTCACTCAAGTGTTCGCGAAGAACTGACCCAATATACATGTACTCCATCATACCCGATTTCCAGCATTAGCCATGATAGTCACGTTCAAGCCAAGTGTTTTGATCCCGGTACGTGTCGTGGAACCTCTTCCACGGGTATGGAGGTTTGAATAGAATTACCACGGGTTCGCGATCACCAGCTAGCGGAATTATAGCCAACTCCCTTAATCGTCTTGATCATTATCGGAACTAGAGAGAGGCTGTTTGAAGCCTTGGATGTCTACAGAGTACTCCATGACTGAGGTTTAGAGCAGAGAGCACTCGTATTTAAAGAATATTTCAACAGTAGAGGGAACTTTTTATCCCCCACTCTTACACAACTTTTCTCACATCCCCACTCATGGGATTATATTCAACCATACGATCGTGAATTATTAAACAGTAAGCTGTAGTATTTTTGGGAATATTTTGGTCGCTTTCAAATTCTAGTCTTACATCAACCGGGGCATTTTTTAATGATTGGTTTTGTTTTGAGCAATCTATTACAAACAAAGGCGCGTCTTCGCAAAATTCTTTTCTAGTAAGCATTGGCTCTATGTTTTCATTGCTCACTCCGTAATAAGAATTATAATAATTAGTATAGTAGTCATAGAGAATAGCGTACTGATTTTTAGGAAAGTTCAAATTGAGATTGTTGTATGGATAGTATTGAGAGTTGAGATATAACCTTAAATTAGTAATAGAACAGTGATCGAAATGACTACAGTTTTTATCACTTTTATTTTTCTTATTGGTTTGAAAGGCTATAATCATATACCGCGGTTTTTCCAGCTGATTAGCTGTTTTTACAATCCAGACGTGCTTCCGGATATGTGGAAGAGTAGGATACTCATAGAGGTCCCACGAATGAAAACTCATAGCTATAGGCTTTTCCTTTTGCAGGAAATTTAAAAGGTGAATTTAATGCTCGTTTGAAAAGGTTACGTAAGGCACCATGCACTCAATTTTAGTTATTTTAATTTAAATATTTTCAAAGTAATCCCCTTGTTAGGATGCTATTTTAGATTGCTTAACCGCGTTGATATCGTTAATACCTCGTCGGAGAATTAATTCATGCTTCACATTAACTACAATTTTACGATAACCTTCCGCAAAGCCAAAGATCAAGCCAAGCGGTATGCAAACATCAAAGTAACCTCGTTATCGTCAGTTATTTCGTCTTTAGTAATGAGTAGTGTCTAACCAACCCGCATTAATAAGAGAAGGATTACGTCTTAAGGATACTAATCCTTTCATTATGGTTGATGTACCTACATTTTTACTACGATCTATTTCTATAGCATTTATTTCATACCTCATATCGTCTGTGAATCTTGAATTTGAAAGATTTGAATCTTGGGAAAATCAAAATTTTCCTAAAAAAAATGAGTGATATCCCCCAGAAAAACCTTGCCAAAGTAAACAAGCTTGAGAGAGTTTTTGCCATAGTTTATTTAACAAAAATAAGTGATATCATTTGAAATATTTTATAAGGAAGGTTTTCACTCTTTGATACAAAATCTTATCATGCAAAAAGAGATTTGCAATTTTTGATGGTATAATTTTTTCAATATAATTGTAGATAACTCTGTCAAATCATGATAAAATTGAACTTTCAAACTTGTTTGGCAGAGTTATCTAGAATTATATTGAAAAAATTATACCATCAAAAATTGCAAATCTCTTTTTGCATGATAAGATTTTGTATTAAAGAGTGAAAACCTTCCTTATAAAATATTTCAAATGATACCACTTATTTTTGTTATTATTTAAATTAAAAAATTGTCATAAATGGTCCTGACATAACACTGTAGACAAAGCTGCTTACCCTTGGGCCTTTTTTGGAAAACTCAGTTATTCTCTGCGACTCTCGGAAATAACCTATTTTTTCGGAGTTACCTTTATTTTTACACTTGAGTTGTTGTTCTGAAGCTCGTAATGGATTCTAATAATTAAATGAGAATGATACATTTTTTGTTTTTTTATAATCATATATAATATTTTTTATAATGTTTAATAATGATAATAAGAGCCGCGGTGGCTCGACGGGTTAGATACCGGACTCTCACGCCGAGGGCCCGGGATCAATTCCCGCTGCCGGCACCTCTGAAAAATTTTTTCATGTGCCTATAACCGCGGTTCTGAATGGGGGACCACGGCTCGGTTGGAGACCTATAAACGCTCTCTCGATTGAAGCGTGATCCCCACAGAGGCCGGAAGATGGGAGTTCGATGTAAAGTAACGTACCACAGGGACAGGCGACTGATACCAACGGGGGTTCATGCATCGAAACTCTGTACTTACGGCCTCGGTCATCCAAGTATAGGTTTTTTCCCTACGATGTGGGTTTTTACTATACCCATAGCACGCTTAGCATTGCACCTACCGGCTTCCATGCTATGTAAAGGAGACTGGGATTATAGGCGGGAAGAGGTCCCTTCTGGAGCAAAAATTAAAAGGCTCTAGAAGCATGGCCACTTAACCGGGGGGATAGGGATACAATGGCGAAAGCTCAGTGTCCCTGAGCCGAAAGGCACCCCGGTCAACTTTCATTACCAATAACCAATAATAATAATAATGATAATATTTTTTTTGTAGATTCAAAACTGAAGCAACTATCAGAGTATGATCAGATTCAAAAAGATGAACTAAAAGAGTGTCGTGCAAAATTAGATCTAACAGAAAAATATATTACCAAGTTACAGTATCAACTAAATGAAAGTCGAAGTCAAATTTTGAGCTTAAACAGCTCTCTACGCAGGTATACAATTTTTTTTTTCTTTTTTTTTGTTGTCAATCCAGTAAAAATGTGCATGACTTAAAATGATTTCAGTAAGTTTTTTTTTTTTGCGTTATTAAGGTTGTTTGGTACTTTCTCGAGAGGAAAAGAGGGGAGAGGTGGGTACCGTAATGCCCGACTAGATGATTTAATTTTTAACTCATCAGTACTCTGACCCTAATAAGTGAATCTTTTTGAAAATTTTAAACAGCATAGTTTAAAGTCTTTTTTTTCATAAGGTATTAGTTTGATTTTTTTTAAATGTTTTGAAAAATTAGGAAAAATCACGAAAGCATAACCTACTTTTTAATTGACAAAACTCTGCAACTAAAGTTTGAAAACGTTAATTTTTAAAATTTCACATTAAAAACTAAGACCTCAAGACATTGTGTACAAATTTTTAGATCAAAACATGCAGTGGAAAAAAAAAGTAAAGCATTTCTTTTTTCGACGTGCAATAAATATCACCATTGCGCGCTTGTTATCTTTCTTTTGTTATCTTTTCAAAATGGTCGGAAAGATATTATAAAAAAAAAACCTTTAAATCTTTTTCAAGCTGTAACCTACAAGTCCGAATAGTTCTTTTAACGATCTCTGCATTTTTGAGATAGTGGCATAAGATCAAAGTAAAAAATTGCTTGATTTCCATAAGACTCTGGGTTAAATTATTTTAAATAAAACTTTGATTTAAAAAAAAACCAAATCGAACAAAAAATGACAAAGAATTCAATGATTACTTTGATATTAATCATAAATGTATCCGATCAAGTACCAAACATTTTTAAGGAGGTTGCTACCTTACTTCACTAGTCAAGTCGAAGTTAGGCTACTTCGCTCAGTTGGAGTGAGAGGTAAGGTGTAGCAGAGCGCAATCAGCTGTTCCGCGCGCACAACCTAGCAGGCTTACTTTGAACGTACTTCAGTGAAAAATAGTTGATAGTTAGATCAAGAATTATTCAAAACTACTTTTATTCTGAATCTAAAAAGGTCATGAATACTCATTGACTATGAAATTAACGTTGAAAGAGACATTTAAAAGATTTTATGCGAAGACCCCTACCACAGCAGACATCTGCGCGCGCAACAGCTGAGGAGCCATGTTGCTGATAGAATCGGGATTTTCGTAGTTTTTATTTATTGCCGTATTTTACTCTGCAAATAACCCATGAAATTTCATGAGAAAAATATGAATGTATTCAGTGAATATTTCTTCTTACTAGTGATTTTTTTTATTAAAAACTCCCTAATAGAAATTTTTTAAAACATTAGTCAAAGTGTAAAAAATGTGATTTTCCCAGAAGCCACCGTGTGAAAAGAGCCGAAAATTGATTCACTTATGCTTCGTAAAATAGCCCATGAAAGTCCTCAAAAATTTAACTGGGACCTTAAACCTTTATAATTAAACTTTTTGTGAGGTTTTATCAAAATCTCCCTCGTAATTCATTTTGGGTAGCAACTTCCTTAAAGATACAGTGTCGTAAATGTAGTACACACAGAAAAGTCTGATATAACCGTCAAATCATCCGTCTTAACTGTTATTCGGCATGTAAAGTAGCCTATGAAATCTTCGTATATTTTGGTATATTTTCTATGTTGTTTAATTGGGAAGAAAAGTGCAGTCGTGGTGGGGATGAGGTCACGTGGTTCATGCGCTGTTTTAGTGGATTTAAATAGTTATGGTCAGCCATGTTGAATTTAGGGTTACGTCGTCATGCGCGCTGATTGCATTGAAAATAGTTATGGGCAGCCATATTGCTTCCCCTTCTATGACTGAACTTTTCCTCCCAATAGTTAAGATGGCTGATTTAACTGTTATATCAGACTTTTCTGTGTGTACCAAACAAATTAGAAAAAGATGTATTAAAAATCTAAAATTTGAGGAGATTTAAGATTAATGTTTAAAAACAGCACTGCTAAATCTATAGAGGCTGAGGGTTTGTTGTTAAACAAACTCATTATTTGAATACCAATCGATTTTCAGTTAACACACTCAAGTTTCGAGAAGGTTAGGGTGTAAATGAGAGATTCAGTTTATAGTTGATAATTCCATGGAAAATTAACTATTTATTACTTAATACACAAAAACTTACTTCTAGATACACAAATTATGATTAAAACAACAATGAGATTACATATCCAAATAATAATTGTGTGAAAAGACACTGCGCGGTACCGAGTCGTGCGGCCGTCGTACGTGAAGAAGGAGTCGAGCCCACATTGAGCCTAAGTCCGTTCAGCTCGATAAAAAATCGACACAAACTTCGAGGACTCGTGAAATCAACTTGAGCTAGAAAGTCCTAACAGTTGTTGTTGACTTATTAAATATTTTCATCGGGTTGGTTAAATCGTAGTCTTATGGGTGAGCTTATATTTTATAAAACTTTTATATTAACTCATGTGATCAGTTGATCGGAATAATATCAGTATGTGAAAAATGTGAAAGAATAGTATAGAATTAATCAAATTATACATTCGGTTTCTCTTAGTATTCATTAAAAGTCTTTTAGTGCATTCTGCAATTAGGAATTTACTTTTTTTTTCTTTTTTTGAGCTTTCATTGCAAATATTTTTAAATCCATTTTTATGAAGTTTTCTTCCTCCATCTTTCGTCCACGTTAAAAAAGCATGAAAATCTACGACTTTTTTAAAATCTTCTGAAAATTTAGGCATCGAATTCATGCTAAAAATAATAAGTTTTTTATTTATATTTTAACAACTTAAGGATGTTTGGTACTTTCGTGAGGGGAAAAGAGGGGAGGGGACGGGCACCACAGCGCCCGACTAGACGATTTTATTTTCAACTCATTATTACTTTGACGTACAGTACTGCGCTGCGCGCGCAGCGCATTTGAAAAAATGACCGACTCGTACAGAATATCTCCAACTCTCGTAGAAATACCGCTGTTCCCATGCTTGGTCAAGAATAGTATATTCCTGTACAAGTAAGGGAAACGCGTCGTTTCCAGGAGAGTAGAATGTTTCAGCACGAGACGAAGTCGAGTGCCGAAAAATTCAACTCGAGTGGGAACGACAAGTTTCCCTTACTTGTACAGGACTGTACTTTCTCAAATTTTATGGATCATCATTATTTAATAATTTGAAATATTTTCACATTCAATTGTGATGCTGTGTTTTTTGTTTCTTAATTTTTTGGTTATAAGTTCGAATGTTTTGGTCTGCTTCGTGTATTGGTTGGTTGATTCAATCGGAGTGTCTTACTTTAATTATTACTTTCACTTTAAACAGCATTACTTTATGTATTAAACAGTTAGTTTTTAATTGCATTCGAAACAATCATTTGATCTTTTAGATTTGAGTTGTGTTGAAAGTGCCCACTTGATACTTCACAATCATCCACCTACCTAAATTTTTAACATTGCGGTTTTACTGATTTTATTCCACGTGAATTTTTAACAAATAATAGTTATTAAAATTTTAATTTTTATACCTTTTATTATGTATACGTAGCACGCACTTTATTTTTATTTTGAGTGCCTAATTATTATTATTATGGTATTGGTGTTTTTAACCTCGCGCGTATTTGTAATAATTATTAAAATTTTAATATTTATCTCGTGCACGGAGCACAGTAAATTTTTTGTCAACAACAATACATTGTTACTTTTTGCAAAATCCAATCTTCAAAATAAAAAAAATGAATTTTACTATTCAAAAATTTTCTAAGGTAAAAGTTTTTATTTATATCATGCGTTATGAATTAATTTGACATAAATTTTTTATTGAAAGAATCAACAGTCATATTAACTAAAATCGTTCATTTTTTAATTCTTTAAATTTGAGGTTTTGATTAGAAAAGCTAATTCAGCATCGTGCTTGTTTTTTTCCATGATAACAAAAACTGTGGTTGAAAAGGCCCGTTTCCGACCGAGTTTTGATGCATGGAAACGGGCTGTTTCCAGGATCAGATTTGAGAAAATACTATTCTCGAATCTGATACGTGAAGCAACCCGATTCCAATGTTGTTTTTTATACGAGAACCGCCTCTCTTCTCGTTGTCTTTGAATGAAAAATGAAACACACGAAGAAACGCGGTTCTTCGTTAGTTTTGAGGAATATAAAATTGAAGCACTGAAAAATTGCGTTTCTTTGTTAGTTTTCTTTGTTAGGAATATAGATTTGAAGCAACGAAAGAAACATCACACTGTGCTTGCGTCTGCTTGCGTCTGTTTTACTGACGCTTCATTCACTTCGAAAATTATTATGAAAAATGTAAGATTTATTTTTATTCAAAAGTGACAGCTATTTCAACATTTTTAGCGTTTTCATCAGACTTATTTACAAACTGTAACTCAAATGTAATTCTCTCAGCTTATATAGTATGAGTTTGTGCGTGTGCGAGCGTGTGTGTGTGTGTGCGTGTGATTAATTGATTGTTCTTGGAAATTGTTTTTCTCAAATAAATTCTCGCAATATTCAATTACAATATAAATTCTTTGAAGTAACAACATGTAAAAAGTACTTTCGCTTTTGTAAGTGTTTTGAATTATTTGAATGGTGGAATTATTTGAATGGTGTGAGTGTGTGTGTTTGAAAACACGTTCGGTTGTGTAGCGTTGCCTTGTTGTTTTGGTGATTGATTACTGTTTATGTTTCTAATCTGATTATTATAACCTGTTTTACATAAAATAAATGTTTCATACTAAAACACCTTTTTAAGTATTTATTATAATTATCAGTAAGTAAGATTGTTTACGTTTAACATGTATGAATTTTCAAATACCTAGATAGTACTCTTTAGAGAAGTTACATAAAATAAACAATCCAATTCGACCTCTCCTCTCGCTTATATTCTCCATTTTATAAATTTTCTAGAGAACTTATTGTTATTATTATGAAAAAGTATTTAGGATTTAAATCTAAATTTGGAATAAAAAACTCAATTATATTAACTAGAAAGATTGGAAACTTTAGAAAATCAAATAATTATTAATTTCATTTGATGTCGTTAAATTATTTTCAAGATTCTGATGTTATGAAATTAATCTTTATTATTTAGAAAGAATGTTAACTGCGCATTAAAGAGTAAAATAATGAATTTATTAGATACAGTAGTCAGTCAAAATTATTTTGAATTTAGTCAGAAAGTTTTTAAGAGTAAATCGGTCTAATCATGTCCTCTTAGCCCTGTTTTAGCCGAAATTTTCATGGATCATTTAGAGGAGGAGATTAGCAAAAATAAACTTTTTAACAATTTTATATTTTGGTACAGGTACGTAGATGACATCTTTGCTTGCTTTACTGCTTCAGATACACAACTGGACATTTTCTTCAATACTGTCAATAATATTAGTGGGAATATTCAATTTACTCTGGAAAAGGAAATTCACAATTCATTGAATTTCCTTGATATAAATATCACTAAAAATAAATTAAATTCTATGAAGAGTGGATTAGTTTTTAGTATTTTTCATAAGCCTACTCAGGTGGATATGATTATAGATAATCGTTCATACCATCCTTTTTCACATAAACTAGCCTCATTCCACTGTTACATACATAGATTATTGTCTCTACCTATGGATGATGCGAATTGTTTGAAAGAGTTGAATATAATCAGATAGTTGGCACTCAATAATGATTAGTCTTTACATATGATTGATGGTTTATTGAGGAAAAAAAAGGAAATGATGGCTTTGAAAACTATATATTCTAAGATTTTAACTAAGAAATATTATTTTTCTATTACATATTCTGGGGAACTATCTTTGTATATTTATGAAATTGCCAAAAATTGAACCAGAATATTTGTCTATTATTTAAAATTAATAATAAATTAGGAATATTAATAAAAAACAATAAAAATTTAAGTAATTAGAACAACAAATTTATTGAAAAATTATATATATATATAAATTTAACTGTGCCTTTTGCACTTGCAGAGTTGTGGGACCTCCAGTTTTTTTTTCGTCCTTCTATTTACTTTGAGGGAAAAGTATTTCTAATTCTTGACTCGAAATAATTTAAGTTACTCAAGTACTTTTTAGCAATTTTTAATTTTTTAAATATATATTATTCAGATTTGAAATTTTTGAATTAAGACTTGAATAATATATTTTGCCCGAGTAGAACGCGTGGGCGTTAAACACGCGGGCATTTGAAATACAGTATAAGGCCGAAATGCAAATACCTATTCTTTCCTTACCCCAAAGCCTGACTTGAAGTTTTAACTTTATTTTAAGCGAGTTAGGTCTGAAAAACTGAGGTTGAAGATTGCGTGACCTTCGTCTGCTGGACGCAGGCCGGCGTGTTACCTCTGCCGAGTCAAAGGCGAGGTAGAGCAGTCGGCCTGCATCAAACAGATGGCGTCGTGCATGGTCTAACCTCCGTTCTCTAGGCCCAACTCGCTGGAATAGTATATTCCGCTGTTCCCATGTTGATTCGAGAATGTATATTCTCGAATTCGATGAATTATCTTGATAATCAAGATTTAATTTATTTGTCTGGACTTTGGTCAGAATTGCACTGAGAGCGAGTCTCCTGTTGGTTAATTTTACGGTTATCTTCATGTTTACATGATGCAAAAAAAAAAAAATAATAATAAATAAAGAGCCTTCTGTAGTCTTATTTAAAAAAGAAAAAGTCTTTTGAAGTAAAATTCGTAATGAAATTGGGAAAAAATTCGTAAAATACGGGTATGTTCAGGTCAACATTAGAATTTGTAAATTGCTTTTTTTCTTGAGAAAAAGCTTGATGACCCTTATTTTTTATTTTTCTGTAGTAATCAAATTTTTCAGCAGTAAGAAATCTTATGCATGGGGTTAAGGATTTTTATGTTAATGCATCTTGCATCCCTGGATAACTTAGTCCCTTTTTAACTCATTCTTAAGTATAAAATGGGCCCAATGACTAAGTGATAAACATCTGGGCAACTTTATAAGTTTGGGAATAAATGTAAAAATTTTTAGTCATATTTTGAGTTTGATCCTGGGATGTAAACTCCAAAATTTATTCAAATATAATGGTTCTAAAATTGTGCTTAGTTTTAAGAAGTTTTGAAATAAAGGACCCCGTGGAATCTTTATGGGAAATGGCTTTCGGTCAAATCGGTTCAAACCAATGTATTTTAGTAGTTTATGACTAGTAGTTTAAAAGTCTCAGTTGGCATGAAGCTGTAAAAACTCATGGTTCAAAGATACAGCTTGTTGAAGTTGCGGAATTTTAGGTTATAGAGAAGTAATCCACCATCAGTTCAGAGAAGAGCTTTGTGTGAATTTTTAATCTACTTTCGTAATTTTTTTTATGCAAAATAAACCACTAGTCGACGAAAAAAAAAATCCATCACGATTTAAAACCCCTGGATTCTGAATAAAATTCCAGAAACCTCTGAAAAAACGTAAATAATTCACATACACCTGGAATCATTCAATAGAAAAAAAAATATAATCATAAAAAAATAATTTATAAATAAGCAATAAAGAATATAAAATAGATTAAGTACAATAGTTTTTCGCGAAATAAACTCAGAATTAACAAATGGAATTTCGAAAAAATTCTGTAAGTCACATACGAAGGCTAAAAATTGCTTTTTTACGAAAACACAATTAACTGCTAAAAAAAAGTTCTGACTGATAAAATATTAATATTTCATATAAAACGGAACTTCAACTATTCGTTCATAATTTTAATCGTTCAAAAATATCTTATATAACTGAAAAAGTTAAAAAAATTACACGTTAAAATATCAAAGTTTCAAAAATTCACAATGTTTTTTCAATGACGGCGCAGACGTCAATGCAACACCTTAACTGAATTACTCAAACATCATTCAATGTAATTTATACACTTCATTATCACTTTACAAGAAAAAAGTTTTTTTTGAAACTTTTAAAATACTTTCGAATCTTTAAGTGCGTTATATTCCGAAAAGTTTTGAAGCTTCTAAAAAAATATTTCAGGAAACAAAACTGTTTGCAGGTTAGTTCACTAATTGAAGTATATTGACGAGATTTATTTATTGATTTACTGAAACCAGTTCACTTCGTTTTAGTGTCATAAACACTTACACATTTATTTTAATCACTTTTTTTAACTGGATACTATTAAATACGTATTAAAATACATAAATTAAATTAATGTTTTTTTTTTTTCTTGAAAGCGAAATTGTTTTTGTTTTTTTTTTTTAACCAACTTAAGGTCATGACACACGTATGTATACAGGCTTTGAACAAATACATCCATATAAATAATTTTTTTTTACTTCGAAAGAATTCAATCATTTTTTTAAACGGATTTTATACGACAATTTCTTTATTAATAACTTTTTTTATTACGAAAGTCAAATTAATTCACTGTGCAATTCAACAAGAAGTGTAAGCAATTTCTTAAAATATTGATTTTGGTGAAAATAAATACTTAGGAATTTAAAAATCAATATCTACAGTAAATCATACTAATATAAATATATAAATAAAAAAATAAATGTTATACTTAGAAAGTATTTAATTAATCCTTTTTTTTCATATATGGGCAAAAGTCAAAAAGTTGGCCACTTCTAGGATAATATTAATAAAAAAAAAAAAAGTTCTCTAAATTCATAAATCACAATTTATTTTGTTGATACTAATAATAAGGTTACTAAAAATTTATTTGGCCGCGCAAAATAAACATTTATATTGATCATATTAGCCAAAAGAAGTTAAAAAATGAACACGTATAAGTTGCAGTAGAATTGTAAATAACTCTATTTCTTCATTCTTTTTTTTTATCATTGTTTATTAAAAAACAAAAACAGGTACAAAGAAAAATTTGTCAGTGATAAATAACTACATCAAACCAAACAAATTCAACAGAGTAAATGCGTAGGGAAAAATCTCGTACGTAAAATCACATATAGCAGACGACGTCCAATTCGTTCTATGCAGCTGCGGAATTACAGGACAAAATTCTTCACAATTTTTTTTTCAAATTGTTTGTTTATTCAGTGTTTAAAGACTAAAATGATTTCTAAAGTACAAAAGATTTAATTTTCAAGTCTCAGGAATACGTTTTTGTGGTTTATTTTAGTGAAAAACAAAGATTTATACTTTTTTTCCCTGCGGAATTACAGGACATAATTAAGATACGCTTCACCAAAAGCATCCATTAGTGAGATTTTTTGATGTAACAATAATATATACGTTCTTTTAAACATAAAAATCTATTAAACTGCAATTTTAAAAAAATTATAGAGCCATTAAAAAATTTAATTAGGTCTTTTTTACATTATTTACCACTAATTGGTTGTAATTATCATTGTTCGACGTAAAAAACCGAGACAAACTTATTTCGCTTGCAAATTTTTTCTTTTGCATATTTTGAAAATTTGAAATCGTTTTCAGATTGCCTGAAGACCGTACTTAAACCCTGTTGATTAACATTTCATACAAATTTCGTTAACTCATGAAATCTAGTCATGTTAAACGTAAAAACGTGGTCGGCGCGCTCAAATGGACGACTTTTTGACTTTTGCCAATATATTTTAATAATTGGAAATATTTTAAATGACTTTTTCAGTTATTTTAGGTATTTTAAAAAAGTTCAGACTATGGTAGATCAGTTAAGGTTCCGTTTTATTGTATTTTCGTAAAAAAGCAATTTTTAGCCTTCGTCTGCGACTTACAGAATTTTTTCGAAATTTTATTTGTTAATTCTGAGTTTATTTCGTGAAGAACTATTGTACTTAATCTATTTTATATTACCCGTACTTTAAAATGCGTATTTTACGCATTCAAAAGAGCTATTTTGAGTGTGTAAAATCGCACATGATGATTGTGCTCATGTTGATAGAGCTGCCATCTATTGATTTAAATTCAAAGCTGAGCAGCAGGCACATTCGGTTTTAGCTGCTTTTGCTTGTTGTAAGTGTCCTGCTGCGGCCTGCGGCTCATATCATAAATCGTCCGTGTATTTTACAAAATAATACTTTTTTATAAAAATTAAACGTCAAGTATAGGTGGTTATTAAAAGTTTTATTTTTTTCTTTTTATAAAAAGTCTACTTAGTTAAAAAGAAAACGTACATAACCTCGGCCATCAAGTTGTGTTGCGTGCAGCGGTTAGGCTACGTAGATTTGGCAGTTGAAATATATTTACTTAAATAAAAATCTGCTTACAGATAAAAGTGTAATAATAATAGTATCAAATGTTATAAAAAGTGCTTAAACTGTAAGTTGAAGTTAACTTAGGAAGAACAGTGTGTTTGATTTCAAAAATATATTTTATTTTAAAACACATTAGACTATATTACGAAGGATCAAATGTTTTTAAACACGAGCAACTACCTCAGTTTTTGGCTTGAGCACCGGCGGAGACCGCGACTTCAAAAAATTAACGTCGGGAAAAATTAGGTGTACGTACTTATATAAACAGTAAACACAACACCGAGACAGCGGCCGGTGGCGGCAGCGTGGAGAAAGCAGATGACACTGGCAGCAGCTGTGTTTTGATGACTGAGCTTATACTTATATGAATGATCATTTCGGGATCATTTTTGTGCATTAGTTTCAACGTTAGCATTCCTAACTAAACAAATCAAGCGACGCTAAATCGTGAAATCTTTTCTCCTTACAAGTTTACAACGCGCTGTTGTGAGTTCGAGTTCGAGGCCGCGGTGTGAAACGTACACTATAGCAAACCCATGTATATTATATAGTGTACAGCTAAAACCAAAGTACCCATGCTAGCAAGAACAACTATGGCGGTCTGCTAGCAGGATCTAACCTATCTATCTAAAAATTTAAAAGTTTAGTCAAATTCTGTCAATAAATTCACACTTTTGACGCATTTTCGAGCACTCGTAATATAAAATAGTATACATAATGCGTGCGTAAACTGCATTGTTCACACACTTGTGCTATTAGGCCTGCACATCAAAAAAAGCACGCAGCACAGGCGCCTGTGCGTGTGCGTGTGCTTTCGTACTTTTGTTGCTCCGATGTTTAAAATCAGGTTAGGGGTATCATTCGTTGGTTAAAAATCGGTCCATGAACTTACATTTTTCCATTAAATTATTATTTTAAGAAATAATGTTTTGTCAAGTTACTAAAATCACAATTAATTTCATTTTTGAATTAGACTCTGTTTTTATCAAGCAGAATTTTTAGATTTTTTTAGATTTTTAGTTTTTTTGACCGTTACGAAATTTATTATTTTTTATTACGTAAATTCAACAACAATATATTTAACTTCGTGAAATAAATCTTTTAGCAAATATAATTTCTGTTGAGTAAAAATATTTTTTTTCTAGCACATCACATAAAGCTTATGTGTAACTTTTAAAATCTTTAATTTTCATATTTTTATAGATTTATTACTACAGAGAATCAAACAAATCTATTCATTTATTTTTAACTTTATTTAAATCATCATCCAACAGTCAAATTGGAATTAAGTAATATAATTAAAAGTTTATTAAATAACCGCTAGTTTAACTATTTTAAACTAGTCTTTCAAATTTTTTTTTCAAGGAAAAATTTCAACTTTTAGCTGAGCAAGAAATCTCTCGTTTTGAATAAAATTTTAAGTAACTGTAGTATTAGTAATTTTAAATAATTGTGGCAACCCTTGAGAAAGATCCATCTGACGTGGTCATAAAAATAATCCTTGATACAATTCCGAAAATTTCCACAATCCTCCAAAAATGATGCTTCGGATTGTCTAAAAATTCTTTTTGATACTTATAAAATCCATTATAACAATAAGATTCAATGTAATAAGAAAAACTTTTTGCAGTAGAGTACCTTATTAAAGTGTATTAATTGCTGTGATCGAGTATACTGAAGCTAGAAATCATTTTTATCGAGTATTTAGTGGTTTTTCTTACTTATTTATTGAATTTTTTACAACTCATTACCATTTGATGCAACCAGGCCAATAAAAAAGTAAAAGTCTTGCTAGGCTTTTTAGGTAAAAATTAAGCTTTAAAACTAGTTTTATATGTAAGTCAAAAATTTTCAACATCTTTCGCAAGATATCGAAAATTAGAAACTAAAAATTGAAGTAAAGTCTGAATTTAAGTTGATTTTTTTTTTATATAATTAGTAAAAAATAATACACCGATTTATTTTTTCGTATAATGAATACAGATAAAATTTTGCTTGCTAAAAAAGAGTATTATTCAAAAATGAATTTAATTTTGATTTTAGCAACTTAAAAAAACATCATACATAAATTTGAAATGAGTAACAATTTTTAATCTCTTCACAAGAGTATATATTATTTATTTTTCACTAAACAATTAAATTTGTAAGAATCATTTGATTTTTTACTAAACTATATACATCCTTTAAAAATTAATTTAGTAAAAAAATGCAAGTTCATGAATCGATTTTTAACCAACGAATGATACCCCTAACCTGATTTTAATCTTTGGAGCAACAAAAGCACGAAAGCACACGCACACGCACAGGCGCCTGTGCTTCGTGCTTTTTTTGATGTGCAGGCCTATTGGCGTCGGCAAAGCCGACGCCAGCACGCGTGCGTGAATGATGCATTTTACGCACTTATTATAATATACTATTATATTCTTTATTGCTTATTTATAAATTATTTTTTTATGATTATATTTTTTCTATTGAATGATTCCAGGTGTATGTGAATTATTTACGTTTTTTCAGAGGTTTCTGGAATTTTATTCAGAATCCAGGGGTTTTAAATCGCAATGGATTTTTTTTTCATCAACTAGTGGTTTATTTTGCATAAAAAAAGATTAAAAATTCACACAAAGCTCTTCTCTGAGCTGATGGTGGACTACTTCTCTATAACCTAAAATTCTGCAACTTCAACAAGCTGTGTCTTTGAACCATGAGTTTTTACAGCTTCATGCCAACTGAGACTTTTAAACTACTAGTCATAAACTACTAAAATACATTGGTTTGAACCGATTTGACCGAAAGCCATTTCCCATAAAGATTCCACGGGGTCCTTTATTTCAAAACTTCTTAAAACTAAGCACAATTTTAGAACCATTATATTTGAATAAATTTTGGAGTTTACATCCCAGGATCAAACTCAAAATATGACTAAAAATTTTTACATTTATTCCCAAACTTATAAAGTTGCCCAGATGTTTATCACCTAGTCATGGGGCCCATTTTATACTTAAGAATGAGATTTTCTTGGCGCGGCGTCGTTACCCGCCATTTTGTAGACTACTTTATAGTGTTTGTTTATTTCCTTTGTTCTCAAATTAAAATTTATTTTTTTTGCAATTGTAGACTTGATTTTTTGTAGACAAGAATAAAATCGAATTCAACCGAGATTTTTGCAATAATTTATTTCTTCTTCCTCTAGCTCAACGACCAGTCCCGGAGGTTTTCTTTTCGCGGGAACCCTACCCCGGAGTTTAAGGAGTTTTCCCCCGAGAGTTTTTGTGTAAATTTTTCCTTGTAATGGGAGGGCCCGGGAAACTCCGTTAATTATTTAAGGGAGGCCCTTTTCTTAAGAAATACCCCGTTACAAATGGCCCCGTTACTAAGTTATCCAGGGATGCAAGACGCAATAACATGAAAATCCTTCACCTCATGCATAAGATTTCTTACTGCTGAAAAATTTGATTACTACAGAAAAATAAAAAATAAGGGTCATCAAGCTTTTTTTCAAGAAAAAAAGCAATTTACAAATTCTAATTTTGACCTGAATATACTCGTATTTTTCGAATTTTTTCCCAATTTCATAACTAATTTTACTTCAAAAGACTTTTTCTTTTTTAAATAAGACTACAGAAGGCTCTTTATTTATTATTATTATATTTTTTTGCATCATGTAAACGTGAAGATAACCGTAAAATTAACCAACAGGAGACTCGCTCTCAGTGCAATTCTGACCAAAGTCCAGACAAATAAATTAAATCTTGATTATCAAGATAATTCATCAAATTCGAGAAGATACATTCTCGAATCAACATGGGAACAGCGGAATATACTATTCCAGCGAGTTGGGCCTAGAGAACGGAGGTTAGACCATGCACGACGCCATCTGTTTGATGCAGGCCGACTGCTCTACCTCGCCTTTGGCTCGGCAGAGGTAACACGTCGGCCTGCCTCCAGTAGACGAAGGTCACGCAATCTTTAACCTCAGTTTTTCAGACCTAACTCGCTGAAAATAAAGTTAAAACTTCAAGTCAGGCTTTGGGTTAAGGAAAGAATAGGTATTTGCATTTCGGCTTTATACTGTATTCCAAATGCCCGTGCGTTTAACGTCCTTTTATACAAAAAATCCTACAGAGTATTCAGTTATTTTAAATTTTTTTTAAAAATTTAACATCAAAAATAATTTTATTATGATCATAGTCAAGACTGCAGTCAAAACAGAAATTAAGAAAAAGTTGAATTTTATGGATTCAAGTTTTTTATTCCCAAGAATTTAACATCACTAAAAAAAAAGCACAGTTTGAAAGCCTCCACTGAAAAAAAATAAAAATAAAAAAATTACTTTATTATAAGAATTCAGTGATTATTTTAATATTATTATTTTCATGTTAGAAAAAATTTGAAATTATAATAAATGTTCTCGTAAATGTTTATGAAAAAAAAAAACTTTTTGTTAAATTTATTTACATGTTTACTTTAATTCTATGCTTCTCCATATCCTTTCTTAAAAAATAATAGCCTTACCAGTGAAGCCGATATAGCATTGGCTAATCTAACCAAAACAATTCATGTCATTGGTTGTAACTAAATGATTCACGTCATTGGACGATCTGAGAGAGTGATTGTCGCATGCGTAGTATGAGAAAAAAGTATTCAAAAAATTTAACTATAAAAAAAACAAAATTTAATTTTAGGCGCGCGTAGCGCGAAAATTAGCCCTAGTACTCTAAAAAAAAGGAGTTTTGATTGAAATTCGTTCAATTTTTAACAAATAATAAACAAATGCATGTTTGTATAATCGGATTTCAGCATTTTCTTTATTATTTTAAGAAAAATTATGTAATGGGCTTCATCCCGTATATTTGATTAAAATAATTGGGTATACTTTCTCATACTTTGTGCAAAAATTAATAGAGTTCGAAACACTTGATTGGAGAAACATATTTTGATTGACTTTTTCATAAATTATGAATAGACTCGTATCGTTTCTTGTTGTTTCCATAATTTTCTCTCTGATTGTGTAGAATTGAAAAAAGCTGTATCTGATTTGATGAAATAATTGTTGAAAATTGTAGGTAGGCAATTCTAGGGTACAAAATAAGCTTTTTAAGATAGTTCTTCAGAAAATCCAATTCCCCCCAGTTTTTTTGAAACTTATATCAAAATGTTCGTTTTGAAACGAGAAATAAAATGATCTAAAACTTAGTTAGGCAAGCGGGGCTAAATTTTGAGAAAAATGAGATCAAAGTTTATAAAATTCTACGTGCGGCATAGAAATCGCGTTCGTCAAAGGTACTTTTTTAACGTTTTAAGCGGTCACAACCTCAAAAATCCCCTAGTTTTCTCTAAATTTTAGTATGTTCTAGATGAATAAATTTGGAACAACTTCTTCGCGTACATATTAGCCCAACCAAAATTACTTTTCGAGATAATTTAATCCGAAGTTCGGAAATCGTCGTTTCTTACAGGCTTCATATTGTTTTCGATAAACACGTGCAGCTGACGGAAACGTCGCATTAGTACTATACAAGGTAGTGGATAACTTCTTTACCAACTTTTTTTTTTAATTTTCAGTTTTAATTACCAAACTACAAAAATACTTAGTATAAAAGCTATTACTGAAAGTCCCTTTCAAAAATTAGAGATTTAATTAATAGTCAAGTTTATTATTATTAAAAAAAAAAAAAAAATTATTAAAACGATGAATGCTGTAACATGATTTTTTAATGAAAAGAATGTTTGATTAACAAATAAAATTTATTTTTGATATCAAAAACAATATTTGAGTAAATTTTGAATTTATTACATTATTGCCAAATTTAAACATGTATATGGGTCAAAATAATACTTTTTTAAAAAACCGTCCGCACGAGGTTCACCGATTTTATTGCAATTTTTTTTTGGCAAAAGTACTATTTAATAGAAGACTTTAGCCGCAAACTAGAGGTCTCTATCTTATTTCTGCTTGGTGCTAGATTTTTTCAAAGATTGAAAAATGGCCTATTTTTAAGCTGTTTTAAGCAATTTTAAGCTATTTTTCGAAAAATTCTAACTTTTGATCAAAATGAGATAGAAACCTCTAGTTTGCGGCAAAATTTTGTTCAAAATAAGTTCTTTTTTGTAAAAATATTTTGACAACATAGTTTAGTTATTTTTATAATAATACAGTCCTACACAGATATTGCTATTTTTGCTCATTTGCAGGTATCTTCAAACGACCGTAGCTTTTTCTAGGCTAAATTTTAGTGCATATTAAAAAATTGTTAAATTTTTTTTATGAAAAAACAAAAATTTTGCGACCAACCGGAACCCTGTACGATCTTCCACTTCCAAGATACAGCTGTTTAAAGTTGTCAAAAAACACAAAAAACGCGTTTTTTACGATTTTCACACGCATTTTTGAACGGTTTCGACCTTTTCTTTTCTCTCAAAAATATGTGGAATCTTCTCTTCATATGTTTCCAAACAAGCTCCCATAGTAATTGTAGTGCGGATTTGGGGTTTTAGTTGATTCCAAAGCATACACTTTTGACACATTTTATGTGCTAAACTAGTGTTTTTTTAACAATATACACGCTACATTTAACTTTTTCGTTCATTATAGATGTTTTGAAGTTATTTTTTGACTAAAAACTATTCAAATTCCAGCCAAAATTAGGTCACCTGCTATGAAAAAATTGATACTCAACGAAATATTGATCTCAATATCAAAATGATATACTACTTTTATTCAGTTTTTTAGTTTTTTGATTCATTAAAAATCTATATTCAAATATTGTAAATAATATACCACTTGTTAAATTATTTTTTTCTATTTTTGAAATTACAAATAATTGATCATAGTTTATCAATTATTCTGATAAAACAATCATGGATTACTATTGCTTACTCTGAAAAAAATGAGTCCAAATTAAAATTGTTATTTTTTGAATGCTATGAAGCATGCAACAATCTACCAATCTACATTCTACTGATAATTATATCCACTTATGAAAAAGAGAATGAGAGATTCGATTAGAAAGTCGAGTCGATATATCGAATCGAAACTTAAACTTCGATTCTTGGAGCAAGAGCGTCGCCTTAAAGGCCTCTCAAAAGTGTGAACCAGCTGGACGCGCCAAATTTGAAATCTTCAGGCATGCCTGATTTGAATTTTATTTTGTTTTTTTTTTTAATTAATAAAGTTAAGATAAGCTTCAACACCATAACCTTGGGCATGGCTGAAAAAAATGTTAATATTTTTAATGAACAAATAAGGTGATAAGCTACAACCCCATAAACTTGGGCATGTCTAAAAAAAATGTTGATATTTTTAATAAACAAATAAGGCGATGAGCTACAACCTCATAACCTTGGGCATGGCTAAAAAAAATGTTAATATTTTTAATAAACAAATAAGCCAATAAGCTACAACCCCATAACCTTGTGCATGGCTGAAAAGAATGTTAATATTTTTAATAAACCAATAAGGCGATAAGCTACAACCCCATAACACTGGGCAGAGTGAATGAAAAATAATTAAATTTTTTAATAAACAAATAAGCCGATGAGCTACAACCCCATGACGGTTGGCGTAGCGAATGAAAAATAATTAATTTTTTTCATAAACAAATAAGCCGATGAGCTACAACCCTATAACGGTGGGCGTAGCAAATGAAAAAAAATTAATTTTTTTATTAAACAAATAAGCCGATGAGCAAGACTTCAAAACACTGGACGTACTTAGAAAAAATGATTAATTTTTTTAATAAACAAATAAGCCGATAAGCTACAACCCCATAACCTGGGGTATTGCTAAAAAAAATTTTAATTTTTTTAATAAACAAATAAGCCGATGAGCGACACCCCATAACATTGAGCGTAGTGAATGAAAATTAATTAATTTTTTTAATAAACAAATGAGCCGATGAGCTACAACCACATAACATTGGGCGCAGCGAATATAAAATATGTGAATATTTAAATAAACAACTAAGCAAACAAGTTTACCACCCCATAACCTTGGACATAGATAAAAAAATTTTTTGAGCCATGCCCAATGTTATGGAGTTGTAGCTAATCGGCTTATTTGTTTATTAAAAATATTAACATTTTTTTTAGCCATGCCCAAGGTTATGAGGTTGTAGCTCATCGCCTTATTTGTTTATTAAAAATATCAACATTTTTTTTAGACATGCCCAAGTTTATGGGGTTGTAGCTTATCACCTTATTTGTTCATTAAAAATATTAACATTTTTTTCAGCCATGCCCAAGGTTATGGTGTTGAAGCTTATCTTAACTTTATTAATTAAAAAAAAAAACAAAATAAAATTCAAATCAGGCATGCCTGAAGATTTCAAATTTGGCGCGTCCAGCTGGTTCACACTTTTGAGAGGCCTTTAAGGCGACGCTCTTGCTCCAAGAATCGAAGTTTAAGTTTCGATTCGATATATCGACTCGACTTTCTAATCGAATCTCTCATTCTCTTTTTCATAAGTGGATATAATTATCAGTAGAATGTAGATTGGTAGATTGTTGCATGCTTCATAGCATTCAAAAAATAACAATTTTAATTTGGACTCATTTTTTTCAGAGTAAGCAATAGTAATCCATGATTGTTTTATCAGAATAATTGATAAACTATGATCAATTATTTGTAATTTCAAAAATAGAAAAAAATAATTTAACAAGTGGTATATTATTTACAATATTTGAATATAGATTTTTAATGAATCAAAAAACTAAAAAACTGAATAAAAGTAGTATATCATTTTGATATTGAGATCAATATTTCGTTGAGTATCAATTTTTTCATAGCAGGTGACCTAATTTTGGCTGGAATTTGAATAGTTTTTAGTCAAAAAATAACTTCAAAACATCTATAATGAACGAAAAAGTTAAATGTAGCGTGTATATTGTTAAAAAAACACTAGTTTAGCACATAAAATGTGTCAAAAGTGTATGCTTTGGAATCAACTAAAACCCCAAATCCGCACTACAATTACTATGGGAGCTTGTTTGGAAACATATGAAGAGAAGATTCCACATATTTTTGAGAGAAAAGAAAAGGTCGAAACCGTTCAAAAATGCGTGTGAAAATCGTAAAAAACGCGTTTTTTGTGTTTTTTGACAACTTTAAACAGCTGTATCTTGGAAGTGGAAGATCGTACAGGGTTCCGGTTGGTCGCAAAATTTTTGTTTTTTCATAAAAAAAATTTAACAATTTTTTAATATGCACTAAAATTTAGCCTAGAAAAAGCTACGGTCGTTTGAAGATACCTGCAAATGAGCAAAAATAGCAATATCTGTGTAGGACTGTATTATTATAAAAATAACTAAACTATGTTGTCAAAATATTTTTACAAAAAAGAACTTATTTTGAACAAAATTTTGCCGCAAACTAGAGGTTTCTATCTCATTTTGATCAAAAGTTAGAATTTTTCGAAAAATAGCTTAAAATTGCTTAAAACAGCTTAAAAATAGGCCATTTTTCAATCTTTGAAAAAATCTAGCACCAAGCAGAAATAAGATAGAGACCTCTAGTTTGCGGCTAAAGTCTTCTATTAAATAGTACTTTTGCCAAAAAAAAATTGCAATAAAATCGGTGAACCTCGTGCGGACGGTTTTTTAAAAAAGTATTATTTTGACCCATATTCACTTATTTTAACAAACTTTAAATTACTAATAAAACTTTGGGTTTACAGGTAACATGAGTACATCTCTCGAAATTCGCTTTTATAAAAAATTATTTAAATTTTAACAAAAAAATAATTTTTTTTATTCAAAATTATAATAAAAATTAAATCTAGTAATATGGATCTCAAATTTTGTACATTTAACTTTTCTATAACTTTATTTATTATTCCGTCATTTTTAGTAATTTTCTCTTTTCCATTATTATCTTTTTTGGTTAATTTTTCAATAGCAGTTCTTTGCCTTTATTATTAAAAAGCTCTTGTCACCTCTTGCTTTTCGAATTTTATTGATACTTGTGAGGAAAAAACTTTTTTTAATTCACTTAAGTGTCCATTTACGAAGTTATTGAGCTTTATGTTGGAAAGATACTGGTTAAACGTTTTAATATGATCCATTATTTTTATTTCTTGGTTTATAGAGTGAATCATGAAAAACAGAACTTGAGCATCAAACAACCCCTCGTAAAAATTTTTTGTGTCATTCATTTTTAAAATTTCTTTGGCTAAACATGACAATTGGAACATTCCTGGCCTATTTCTTTCTGGAAAATGTTCTTTAAAAATAGATATAGAATCGACAAAACCGTGAATTATTTTAAAACAATCCTACAAATTACTCAATATTATTGCTCGAATCATTTGAGTTGCGCCAAACCTTACACTATGTGCAACTAGAACAACAGGGTTATTCTCTTCACGTAAAAAGTTATAGAACTTGACTAGAGCATCTTTTTAAGAAAATGCTTCAACAAGCGCGTCATTAAAGTACAGATTTCCTGCTAATGATTTTAAACCATTTTTTTGCGTGACCGTAGGCAATATTTTTTTGGTTGGTTCAATGTAAATATAAAATTCTCTACTTTTACATTTAGCAGCAGTTTGAAGAATTTCATCAGTCTCGCCGAATCCTGCTGTTTCCAAGTCAAAATATATGACTGAACATTCTTCGACTGAAAATTTATTAAAAGTAATAGGTACTATAACTTTAGCAAGTTGCTCCTTCATACCGCAATTAGATTCATATTGAACACCTTCAGAGTTGTCTTTGGTTTTTCTTCAATTTTCTCGTAATTTAGCAAGTTTGCGGCAATCGTTTTAGCTTTCAAAGATCTAGCAAGTCTTTTTTTGTCCTGTTTTTCGGCAAACGCAGCTGTATGAGTGCTGGGTGAGCTGTTAATTTTTTTTTTAACATTTGAAATTCCTTTTTCAGCTTCATTTGAGGAAATCCCTTTATAAAAGAGAGCTATCGCCATCTTGCGTAAGATTTTTATTCGTGAGCTGATTGGTGAAGAAGTTTTTAAAATATTCGAAAAGTACATTTTGAGGTTACTCTTATTGTTTTTTCCTATGCGCGCTTGAAGCGCGCTCAGAAGAGCTAGTAATACCAAAAGAAACTCTATAGTCGCTGGAAGCTGTTCGACTATGACAAATATTTTTTGGTAATTTGTGCGCAATAATATCGTTCAAGCTTTCGTTCTTTTAATTCGACGCCGTGACTGAAAATTTTTGTGCATTTTCTGCATATTTTTCAAAAAATTTTGTTAAAATTGTCGCTCCTCGGTAGGTAGCGAACCTCGTTCCGTGACCAGTTTATGCTGACGTTCCTGCCGGGGACTCTCGGGCCGGCGTGAGTTTTCAAGGCCGGGCGCAATGGTGTAAGGACGATATCCTTTGCGGGCACGAAGTCTATCACAACCGAACGGCCCAGGTTCTTGATGGAACCTTGCCCGGGGGAATCGTTCGCATATGACCGTGGCGCGCTTCGCTCGGGCTGTGGGAGTCGGTCTGGAGGACATTGAAGAGTAGCTTCGGCGCTCGCAGCTTGCTGCGAAGGTTGTGCAACGAGCTGTGGTTTGGGCGCGTTTAGCATGAAATAGGCCGGCTTGAGCCTTTCGGTAGTGACTACGCGAGGCGCACCATTGACTTCGATCTTGTAGTCGAGGTCACTGATACGCTCGAGCACCTTGTGCGGTCCGGTGTGTGGACGCTCAAGTGGTTTCTTCTCGGCCATAGTTCGCATGAATACATACGTGCAGGTCCGCAAGTCCTTGAAAAAGAATGCGCGAGGCTTGTACCTTTGAGCGACAGGTATTGGCCTGACCTGACGCATATATTCACGGAACTTCTCAATGAAGATCTGTGGGTTGAAGGGAAATTCTCCCTCGAGGTGAACTCGCCGGGAACCCGTAGGGCTGTCCCGTACACGTAGTCGGCGGGGGACACACTTGTGTCGTTACGGACGTTCGTTCGCAGGCCGAGGAGTATGGTGGACAGCGTCCTAGTCCATTCAGGGGTATTATGGCATATTATAGCAGCTTTCACGACTCGGTGCCATCGCTCGATCATCCCGTTCGCTTTCGGGTGGTAAGCGGTCGTGCGTTTACGGTCGATCCCGATAAACGACATGAGTGCTTTGTGGAGTTGCGAATCGAACTGAGATCCCTGGTCTTTCGTGACCAGACTTGAAGAACCGAAACGGGACATCCATCCATCGTAAAAAGCGCGGCACACGGTCTGCGCTGTGATGTCGCGGAGAGGCACGGCCTCGGTCCAACGAGAAAAGCGATCGATCATCGTGAGGCAATAGCTACAACCTTCGGACGGAATTAGTGGCCCAACGATGTCCACGTGAACATGAAGAAACCGGCCTTCCGGGGCGACGAAAGGCGCAGGGTTGTTCTTCACGTGCCGCGACACTTTCGATTGTTGACAGTCGAGGCAGGTCTTGCACCAAAGTTTAATATCTTTGTGCATGCCTGGCCATACGTAGCGTCGCCTGATAGTCTGGTCCGTAACTTTCGCACCACCATGGTCGAGAGAATGGAACATATCGAAGACGCGCTTACGCAGGGGCTTAGGAATGTATGGTCGGAGAACGTTGTCGGTCTGGTCGACGCAAATGCGACTGTGGTCGGGACCCCACTCGAGAAAAATGAGTTTCAGTGAGTGATCAGTGGACTTGCGAAGTTCCGTGAGCTCGGGGTCCTCAGCCTGAGCTTTCGCAGCAGACGAACTGCGTCCGCCCTCGAGAGGCAATCGGCCACGACGTTCTCCCTGCCTGGCAAATGTACGATCTTGGTGGTAAACTGCGAGATATACCCGAGTTGACGTTGCCGCCGTTGGGTAAAGCTATCGCAGTGCTGACCAAATGCGTAGGTGAGCGCTTTGTGGTCGGTCATGATTTCGAATTCCCTTGCTTCAAGGAAGTATCGAAAGTACTTGACCGCCTCGTACATAGCAGTCAGCTCACGATCGTACGTATCGTAATTCAGCTGTGTCTTGATAAATCTGCGAGAAAAAAACGCCAGTGGCCTCCAAGAATTGTCGATGCTCTGCTCGCCCATCGCGAAGTCCGAAGCGTTGGTGACGAGGCGAGTCTCGGCATCCTCGGAAGGATGGCTCAAAAGAGTGGCATTGGCGAGGGCTGTTTTGGCAAGTCCGAAGGCTTGCTCGGTCACGGGAGTCCAGACAACGGGGGTCTGATCATTCTTAACTGCGCCGTGAGTCAGTCCGTAAAGCGGGGCTTGCGTTTCCGCCGCATGTGGGATATTACGCCGATAGAAGTTGATGAGGCTCAGAAAAGAGCGAAGAGACGAAACGGTCTTGGGTTTAGGAAAATCGAGGATCGCTCAAACCATCTCAGTGGTTGGGCGAGAACCCTGGCTGTTGATCAGCTGAGAGAGAAACACGATCTCGCTTTTTCCAAGTTCGCACTTGGCGAGATTAAGTTTCAAGCCGAAAGCTCTCAAGCGTTCCATCACGATGCGCAGATGCCTCTCGTATTCCTCTGCATTAGCCGAGAAAATGAGAATGTCATCCAGATAGCAAAAGACGAAATCCAGGCCTTCGAGGACTCTCCGCATATACCGCATGAATGACTGACCGGCGTTCCGAAGTCCAAAGGGCATGAATACGTATTCGAAGAGACCAAAATTCCGGGGTCATCAGTGTAGCGTTTGTGGTCCAAATAGATCGCAGGGCTATCTCCTGCTTCGTGTGGTTAAGGAAGAGCGAAATGATTCGTAGGCACTTGATACAATATAAAAATGGTTTCTTTATTTGCTGTTTTGGATATACACGGAGCATCCGACCATCGAGGCGGATCGAGCGGTACTGACTGGCGCAGCAGTTGCGCGGGATCGAGTTAGCACGAGTCTAGCGTGCAGATCCCTACACATATAACTCTTTTACGAAATTTTTTAGTAAGTGCGATTTGTCCGCCAGTTTATGAATAACTCGTGTGTTATCTTGACGTATAGCAATCATAGTGGAACTGTCCTCGTCTCCAATGACAACAGTAACATTAAGCCCGACTTCTTCCAAAATTTTATGGTGGTTTATTAATTCGATACCGACAGAAGACTCCATGGCTTTGATGCTACCACAAAAATTTTTCCTGCAATTTGCATGTTCACGACCGTCATTGGCATCACAATTTGCACATTTACGATCCCGAGTCCTGAAATTCAGTACTTTCACAGTACACTGACCAATGATTGCACCGTACCCGTTCAAAGAATCGTAACTTCAACCTCTACCACGTTTAGAATATCCCATATCATAAGCAGCAATTGAATTAACTATAGTCTTATTTTCTTTACAACAAGCATCGGATTGTTTATGAGAAGTTTCAGAATGAACGAGGTTTGTTTGAAGAAGTGGATCTTGGGAACTCACAGGTAATCTAAAGGAGAGGAAAAGTAATTAAAAATGAAAAACAGAAAAAAATTTAACAAAATTTGAACAAAACATTCATTTATTATTGTTTTGTTTTTACAATTTATAAAATTTAAAAAAATATTCATTCTTTTTATAAAAATATATTCGTATGAAAAAAATCTAGTTTATAAAACTAGGGCTGTTCGAGACTCGAGACTTTTCTCGGTTTCGGTCCGAGACCGAGACCGATACCTAGACGAGACTGAGCAGCCGAGAGTCTCGGTCTCGGTTAGTAATATCGGTTTTAATAAGAACCTTTTTCAACACAGCAACATTCGTTCTTAGAAATATTATCAGAAACAATATCACTTTCGGTCGAATGTCCTCGATTTATGATCGATGTGAATGGTCGTAAATGTTCAAAATTTGAATAACTGTTAAAATTGAGATGTTGAATACTTTGTTATTAAGAATTTTTTTGCCATCGTTTTTTGGATAATTGAATACTTTGTTTCAATAAATAGATAAAATTTCTTTGTAGAATTCTATAAAATAAAATGAGAGTTCTAACAAAAAAAAATATCGAACAGAACTTAGTTCCAGGTTGCAAAAATATGTGATGAATTAAGTGTTGTTATTATTTATGTACAGGTTAATTGCAATTAAAATTTTCAGAGCATTTTCTCATTTACCTTCCTTTTTTTTGAAACTAAAAATAAAAATTATTGTTTATTTATTTTCAGGATTAAAAATTTGATGGCTCTTATTAAAAATTCAGCACTTGCATGCCACTTGAGACTAGTTTGATAAAAACAGTTATTTATTTATTTATTTATTTAAACAATTTTTTAATTTAGCTTTCAGATTAATAAAATTATCACGACCGATACCGAGACTTCTAAACCGATACCGAGACCGAGAACGAGACCGGATAAAAGTCTCGTATCGTCTCGTCTCGAACAGCCCTATATAAAACTGATAAAATACTCATTTTTTTAAAAATAAAGAAGTTTAAAAAATGTAAAACTATTTTTAAATAATATATTAAAAATATATTAACAATAAAAAATTTGTTATTCTTTGCATGATTGCGATAAAATTAATTATTAAAATAGGTTTCCCATATAATTTAAGAACGTTCAATTCGAAAAATTAATCATGATGAATAAATTATGAAAATTTAGAGATATTTTGATTGAATAATCAGAAGTCCTCTGTTAAAATCTGGAAGCAATTTGGAGTCTAATAACAAAGATATCAATAATTATTGTTTTGACCCATTAACACAGTGTCATATGGGAAATCGAACTTTTTCGAGCTTCTTAACAAAGTCTCTCAATAATGGATGATGACACAAACACAGTTTTTTTGAGGTGTTAAAAGAGCATTTGAGGATTACTTTAAAATGTTTATGGAGACGATTAGGAGAATATATGTAATAGAAAAAAATAGTCAAAGAAAAAAAATAGTACTTTTGGGGTTAAGTTAGACTCGAGCAACCAATCAGCGTGTTTCTATATCGGAAAATTAGTCTTACGAGAAGACTTGACTTGAGTAGTCAAAGTTGAACGTCCTTAAATACTACTATAGAAGAATCTTACAAATTCTCATGGACACTCTTCTCATTGTTATTTGCAATTACTTCTTATTGATTCAAAGGCCAAGCCCTTTCATTATTTTAATAACCTGTGGAAAACATTTGATAATAAAAATTAATTCAGTGCATACAATCAAACTACATCATTCAAACAAAAAATTTTGTGAGACAAACACAAGAACTAAATGTATAAATATCACTACAATATGTTATTTTTAAAATCAATATCGATCTTTAAAAATTATTAACAGTCAAAGAAATAAATGATTTTATGATAAAAAATTACAGTGAAAGTATACAGTTATTACCAGATTATGATGAAAAATATTTTACAATCTCGGTAAAAAAACGGCAGATTTATAAAAAAGTCATTGAAAGAAAAGTCAGAAAAAGGAAACAGGGTTAAATTATTGATAAGGCAACCAAAGAAAACTAATATTGAACTTACTGTTTATACTTATTACCTGGTGCATTTCATTGACTTTACCTGAACACATCTAGAGCAGGAGATAGCCCTGCAGTCGCTGAAGACTACCTATTGCTACACTGGTGACCCCAAGTCGACTTGAAAGTCGTGAAAAATTAAAAATTTGTTCGGCCTGCACCAACGGCCGAATACAAAAAACACACAAGGAGCGGGAAAGTCGTACACTTTCTCTGAGCGAGGCAAATAACTCGCGCAAGAGTTTTTTTGCTCAATTTAGCAAACGATCATCATTAAATCGTTTCGCTGGTTTTCAAACCAAAAACGCAGTTTTTTGGCAACGTGGGTGGAGCATCGGTTGAAGCCGGCGTGAAGTCACTTCCCGAAGAGAGCATTCACGGCGCGAAGTCGATGCTCGAAGAGGGTACTTGGACGTGAAGTCAGTACCCAGGTAGGGTTGTCTCGCAAGGGCCACCCTCCCGCGTCCACTGATCTGCAAGGTCGTCGCTGCCACTTTACGTCGCCCCGGCCATACTCAGGGACGTCAACGTCGGCGAGCAGCATCCTCGAGGCGACACGTACCAGCTCTTCAGGATCATCATTTGCGATAGTGTATGTCTGTGCAGTGTGCGCCCAGTGTGAGTTTGAGTGTTTTGAGTGCCGAAAGTTAGCCCACGCGATCGTGTCTATTTTTCCGCGTACTCCCTCAGTTCCGCGAACCGACCGACCGTTGCGCGCGCTCACACTGGAATTCGCCGCTCGGGGATTCTTGAACTCTTTCGTCGCTACTGTACGAACTTTTCACGCATTCTTACTTTAGTATAAACAAATTCTGTCAGTCAGGTAAGGCTGAAGAACTGTTTTTTCCTATTTTTTTGACTGTCCTATTCTATCTTGATCTGTCGACTGCAGCTTTTTGCCACGGGAATTATTCGCTTGCGCGGCGTTATTATTTACTTCGCGATCCGACCTTCCCGGGGCATTACCCTCGTCGGGGTATTTCCGTAGTTTTTCGCCATGTCCGAGACTAACGAAGAACGTCTTGAGCGGGAGATGCGCGAGCTGCAGCAACAGCTGACCGAGGCGCGGCAGGCTATTGCAGGTCTGCAATTGTAGCAACAGCAGCCGCCCACGCTGGATGCCACCGCCGGCGGTTCGGACGGTACGCCCACCATCACAACGACCGCGACGACGACGACGGGCACGGCCACGCTCACGGCCTCGAACCCTGGGATTTACGCGAGTTATCGTGCGCCAAAAATCCCCCAGTTCATGCGAGACAATCCCAGGACATGGCTCTGCCAGGCAGAGATTACCATGCGCAACGCTGGCATTACGGTCTCCGCGACGAAGGCAGATTTTATTGTCGAGAAGTTGGACCCAGAGGCGTTGGGCCTGGTCATCGACCTCCTCGAACGCACCCCTCGTCCCCCGGACCTTTTCGAGCAAATAAAGGCCAAACTCCTGGCATCGTACGGTCAGTCCGCCGAGTCTCGTTTGCGTGACCTCATCAGGGGTCGGATCTCCACGGCCGGTAAGCCGTCACTCATGATCGCGAGGTTTCGGCAGCTGGACACCAGCGCCGGTGACGATATTATTCGCACCGTTTTTCTTGAACAACTTCCCCCGCCGTGTCGTGGTGCTCTCGCGTGTTCGGGAATCACCGACCTTGGTAAACTCGGTGATATAGCTGAAGCGTACGTCGAGTCGACGTCGTCCGATCCTGGTTGCATCGCCGCAGTCAGCACCCCGCGCGACTCGGGCCTCGCGGCGCAGATCGCGAAACTCACCGCCGAAGTCGCCTCTCTGAAAAAGCGTTTAGGCCGGAATAATCGCGGTCGCTCTACTTCTCGTCCGCGTGACCCTCAGGGCAACAACGCCGGGCCACAGCCCAATGGCGCTGCCCCTGCCGTGACCCCCGGATTCTGTCGCATTCACCAAAAGTACGGCAACGATGCTCGTAGATGCATTCCACCGTGCTCTTGGCCAAAAAACTAGAACCCCCTCCCCGCGTGGAAGCCGTGGGCGGGGACGACCTTTCAGCTTGCTTCCACATCAAAGATCGCGCTTCGGGTCTGGGTTTCCTCGTCGATACCGGCGCGGAAATCTCCCTAATTCCCAACAGAAGCGCGAACGCTAAGCCTGCAGAGCTTCGACTCTTCGCGGCAAATGATACATACATTGACACCTTTGGCGAGAGAGAACTTTCGCTCGACCTCCGGCTAGGACGACCCATTTCCTGGAAATTTTGTGTTGCTTCTGTCCCCTGTCCTATTATCGGTGCCGACCTACTCAGCCTCTACGGTCTCATCGTCGACGTTCGACATCGTAGGTTGATAGAGCCTGGCACTGGTTTTTCGGCCCGGGGCTACTTCAAGCCATTGGATGCCCCTTCGGTTAGCGTTCTTGATCGCAGCAATCGGTTCGCCGAAATCGTCAGCGAATTTCCCGAGGTTGCGGGTTCGAGGCCGGCCAAACCAATTACGTTGCACGACGTTTTTCATTACATCGAGACCCACGGACCCCCAGTCTCCCAACGCACGAGGCGTTTGGACCCAGAGCGCTACAGGGCCGCGCAAGCCGAGTTTGATGAGCTTGTCAAACAAGGCATTTGCCGTCGGTCCAAAAGCCCGTGGGCTAGCCCCATACACATAGTGCGCAAGAAGGACGGGAAATGGTGAATCTGTGGGGATTATCGCGGCGTGAACTCTGTAACCAAGCCCGATAAATTCAGTATTCCTCACATCCATGACTTTTCAGTGAACCCTCACGGTTCTACAGTTTTTTCAAAGCTCGACCTCCATCGCGCTTACTATCAAATTCCCGTAGCTCCGGTCGACGTCATCAAGACCGCGGTGACCACGCCCTTCGGTCTTTTCGAGTATGTCTTCATGCCCTTCGGTCTGCGAAACGCAGGTCAATCGTTCATGCGCTACATGCGGAAAGTTCTCGAGGGCTTAGATTTCGTATTTTGCTATCTGGACGATAACGATAGCGTAACGATAGCTTCACGCAACGGCGGCAACGCCAGCTGAGCTATATCTCGCAATTCACGACTCAGATCGAACACTTGCCGGGCAGAGAGAACGTCGTCGCCGACTGTCTCTCGAGGGTAGACGCCGTCCGTTTACCCCTCGAATTCAACGCGATCGAGCTTGCAAAAGCTCAGGCCGAAGACCCTGAACTCACGGTACTTTGCCACTCCACCGACCATTCGTTGAGACTCATTTTTCTTGAGATAGGCTCCGACCACATACGCATATGTGTCGACCAATCGGACAACGTTCTCCGCCCGTACATTCCTAAGCCCCTACGTAAGCGCGTCTTCGATATGTTCCATTCTCTCGCCCATGGTGGTGCGAAAGTTACGGACCAGACTATCAGGCGACGCTACGTATGGCCAGGCATGCACAAAGATATTAGGCTTTGGTCCAAGACCTGCCTTGACTGTCAACAATCTAAAGTGTCGCGGCACGTGAAGAACAACCCTGCGCCTTTCGTCGCCCCGGATGGCCGATTTCTTCACGTGCACGTGGATATCGTAGGGCCACTGACGCCATCCGAGGGCTACACTTACTGCCTTACGATGATCGATCGGTTCACCCGTTGGACCGAGGCCGTGCCTCTCGAGAGCATCACTGCTCAGACCGTATGTCGTGCTTTCTACGACACCTGGATGTCACGTTTTGGTTCGCCGACCCTGGTCACGACTGATCAGTGGTCCCAGTTCGAATCTCAGCTCCACAAGGCGCTCATGTCATTCATCGGTACCGACCGTAAACGCACAACCGCTTACCACCCGAAAGCGAACGGGATGATCGAACGCTGGCACCGGGTGGCCAAGGCCGCGATAATGTGCCACGACAGCCCCCAGTGGACCAGGACCCTGTCGACCGTACTCCTCGGCCTCCGAACGCACGTACGCACCGACACCAGTGTATCCCCCGCGGATTACGTTTACGGGACAGCCCTGCGAGTACCAGGTGAGTTCTTCCTCGAGGGAGAACCTCACGTCAACCCACAGATATTTCTCGAGGGATTCCGCGAGCACATGCGGCAGGTTAGGCCGATACCAGTCGCGCAAAAGTACAAGCCTCGCGCGTTCTTCTTCAAGGACTTGCGCACCTGCTCGCACGTATTCATGCGGACCATGGCCGTTAGGAAACCGCTTGAACGTCCTTACACCGGACCTCACAAAGTGCTCGAGCGCATTAGCGATCTTGACTACAGGATTGAAGTCAATGGTTTGCCCCGCGTCGTCACTACCGAGAGACTCAAGCCGGCTTACTTCATGCTGGAAGCGCCCAAACAACAGCTTGTAGCACCCACTTCGCAACAAGCTGCGAGCGCTGAAACCATTCCTCGGCATACTGCGGACGTTGACCAACCCCCTGGCGCAAACGCATCACAGCCCCCTGCGAGCGTTCCCCCCGGGCAAGACGCCATCAAAAACCTGGGTCGTTCGGTCCTTATAGACTTCGCGCCCCCGAAGGACTTCGTCCTGACACCGCTGCGCCCGGCTCTGAAAACCAACGCCGGCCCGAGGACTGTTCCTGGCAAGAATGTCAGCCTGAATCTGGCACGCAACGAAGTTCGTTACATACCGAGGAACGACGCGGGGTGAGGTTTTGTAATTTAGATTTAAGTTGAGAATTGTAAACCTAGATTTAAGTCAGAATTGTAAGCGTTGTCTCTTTATGATGTCATGTGTTATAGTTATACTCTTTTCAAATCGCAAATCGTCAGCGATTTACTAGGGGGGGAGTGTGTAGGGATCTGCACACTCGACGCGCGATATCGATAGCGCGCGACTGCTGCGCCAGTCGAGATTCAAGACGAGCAGTTCCGCTCTATCCGCCACGCTGGTCGGATATTCCTTGTGACCGCAAGCTGAAAATAAAGATTACTGTTTATATTTATTACCTGGTGCATTTCATTGACTTTACCTGAACACATCTAGAGCAGGAGATAGCCCTGCAGTCGCTGAAGACTACCTATCGCTACAAGAGTAAGGCTTTCTCAAGTGGGCCACTAAAAATGAAGTTGTAGAGTTTCGTATGTGTTTTTAGGGATTCCAAAAGGTAGGTATCTCAAAATTAACCCCCCCCCCCCCAAATATTTTTGAAAAATTTCAATTTTTCCAAAAGTTATAAACAAATGAACTTTTGACCAACTTTTTTATTAAATTGCTGTATTTCGAAGAATTTTTAATAAAACTTTACAAAAATTAAATGGTATGCAGAGAAATGCTTAAAGAATAAAAAAAAATATTGTTCATCACAAAAAACTAAAATTTATAAATAAATAATCAATTTTGCAATAAACAATTGACGATTTAAACACTTTCTATAGCATGAAATTTTTTTTTCTTTTCACGCTTTGAAACCTTAAAGCCTCCCCTAAATAACCGTGAAAGAAAATTTTAGTACGCTCAAATAGAAAAAAAGTTATGAATTTTTTAAACATTAGGTGCGCGCTACACAGTGAACGCCAGATGAGCGCACTTAGCCGCGCGCCGCACCACGCACGCTGGTAAGCTTGATTATTAACGTGAAGCGATTTTTAACATCACATTAATGTAAATTTTATGAAATAGATCCACATACTTGGCACTCTTAAAAAATATTATTTATTTTTACATAACGAAAATTAAATATTAACTATTATTACAGCATCACGTGCATAATACTTTCATTGATTCGTACATTACGTTTTTTTTGTTTTATTTTTCTTAATTAATAACATTTTCATTTACAATATTTACAGCACTATATATTTTCTTACTTAATTTGAATTTGACGAAATTTTTATAATTGTTGAAATTTTTTTCGTAATATAATGATTATTCATTATTTAAGTACTCACTTTTAACTCTGTACTTTCTGAAGAAGCAGAGAAAATTTTACACGTTAATTTTTTATTTTTACTTGGCTTATAGCAATGAAATTGACTAGTTCCAATAATTGGTACAGCTGAATCAAAACACTTCTTTAAGCTTTCCTTGTGTTTATTATAATCAGCTAGTGTACAAATGTCAAATTCAATTTTTTTAAAGAATCCACACGCCCATTCATTAAGTTTTTGTATTGTATTGATACTTTTATTTTGTAAAGTCGCTACTAAAGTAAAGTACTAGCTACTAACTAAAGTCTACTCCAGCCACGTCGTGCTTGTCATACTCCGAAAAAACAACAAAATTCATATGGTGTATAATATCACGCTGTTTACAATAAATAACATAGACATGTAACGAAACTTGTTGTTTATTGAAATGTTGAGATTGTATCGCATTTTGCACTTCGAGTGAGTAATTCTCCGAGAAGTCAAGTGTGACCAAAAGTTCACCATCCTTAAGTGAATTTTTGACTTCATTTAAATACTTAGCTTGACTTTCAGCCAGAAAGTCATGCTTTAGAACATCCGGCAATTCTTGAGCAAGTTTTTCTATAAAAGCATCTACTTTTTCAGTTTTCTCAAGCAATTGGCATCTAAAAGAAAAGGCATTAAAAAAGATGATTAAAAATTTTCATAATTATTTTTAAAAAAGTTATTTTTACCTATCAGTAGAAAGCCATTGATTAAAAGATACACTTTTAATTTTTAGACTTTGCAATATTTCTTTCAAGTTTTTAAGATCTTGATCAGTTCCGGGGCACTTTTTACATTTTCCCAAAAAACAATCCGAAGTTTGGTTTGAGCACACCATGTTTTCCATATAATCTCGAAAGTCGTTTGAAAATCATATTTTTTTAGCGCCACTTCTTCTTTGAGGCCTCTAATTTGAAGTTGAATGTTTTCGTGTATTTTACAAACACACACGTTGTGCCATCCTTTGGCTCCAACAGGAATACATTGTTGGGGCCTCAAAGTTTTGAAAGATGACAAGGAAATTTCTAAGTCTGGATATTTTTCCAAAAAGTCTTTATGTAGATCATCAGCTTTATTTAGTTTTAATTTTTTCTTTTTTAAATCGAGGCAAATGAACTAGCAATATTTAACATTTTTTTTTTTTTTTTTAATTTTCCGATATTTTTATTTAAATATTAAAAAAGCTCTATTTAAAATATTTCAAATGAATTATTAATAAAATGACACATTTTTCTAAATTAAAAAAATTTTTTTTAGAGACGTTTATTGTTGGGAGATCTTGATGATCTACATAAAGACTTTTTGGAAAAATATCCAGACTTAGAAATTTCCTTGTCATCTTTCAAAACTTTGAGGCCCCAACAATGTATTCCTGTTGGAGCCAAAGGATGGCACAACGTGTGTGTTTGTAAAATACACGAAAACATTCAACTTCAAATTAGAGGCCTCAAAGAAGAAGTGGCGCTAAAAAAATATGATTTTCAAACGACTTTCGAGATTATATGGAAAACATGGTGTGCTCAAACCAAACTTCGGATTGTTTTTTGGGAAAATGTAAAAAGTGCCCCGGAACTGATCAAGATCTTAAAAACTTGAAAGAAATATTGCAAAGTCTAAAAATTAAAAGTGTATCTTTTAATCAATGGCTTTCTACTGATAGGTAAAAATAACTTTTTTAAAAATAATTATGAAAATTTTTAATCATCTTTTTTAATGCCTTTTCTTTTAGATGCCAATTGCTTGAGAAAACTGAAAAAGTAGATGCTTTTATAGAAAAACTTGCTCAAGAATTGCCGGATGTTCTAAAGCATGACTTTCTGGCTGAAAGTCAAGCTAAGTATTTAAATGAAGTCAAAAATTCACTTAAGGATGGTGAACTTTTGGTCACACTTGACTTCTCGGAGAATTACTCACTCGAAGTGCAAAATGCGATACAATCTCAACATTTCAATAAACAACAAGTTTCGTTACATGTCTATGTTATTTATTGTAAACAGCGTGATATTATACACCATATGAATTTTGTTGTTTTTTCGGAGTATGACAAGCACGACGTGGCTGGAGTAGACTTTAGTTAGTAGCTAGTACTTTACTTTAGTAGCGACTTTACAAAATAAAAGTATCAATACAATACAAAAACTTAATGAATGGGCGTGTGGATTCTTTAAAAAAATTGAATTTGACATTTGTACACTAGCTGATTATAATAAACACAAGGAAAGCTTAAAGAAGTGTTTTGATTCAGCTGTACCAATTATTGGAACTAGTCAATTTCATTGCTATAAGCCAAGTAAAAATAAAAAATTAACGTGTAAAATTTTCTCTGCTTCTTCAGAAAGTACAGAGTTAAAAGTGAGTACTTAAATAATGAATAATCATTATATTACGAAAAAAATTTCAACAATTATAAAAATTTCGTCAAATTCAAATTAAGTAAGAAAATATATAGTGCTGTAAATATTGTAAATGAAAATGTTATTAATTAAGAAAAATAAAACAAAAAAAACGTAATGTACGAATCAATGAAAGTATTATGCACGTGATGCTGTAATAATAGTTAATATTTAATTTTCGTTATGTAAAAATAAATAATATTTTTTAAGAGTGCCAAGTATGTGGATCTATTTCATAAAATTTACATTAATGTGATGTTAAAAATCGCTTCACGTTAATAATCAAGCTTACCAGCGTGCGTGGTGCGGCGCGCGGCTAAGTGCGCTCATCTGGCGTTCACTGTGTAGCGCGCACCTAATGTTTAAAAAATTCATAACTTTTTTTCTATTTGAGCGTACTAAAATTTTCTTTCACGGTTATTTAGGGGAGGCTTTAAGGTTTCAAAGCGTGAAAAGAAAAAAAAATTTCATGCTATAGAAAGTGGTTAAATCGTCAATTGTTTATTGCAAAATTGATTATTTATTTATAAATTTTAGTTTTTTGTGATGAACAATATTTTTTTTTATTCTTTAAGCATTTCTCTGCATACCATTTAATTTTTGTAAAGTTTTATTAAAAATTCTTCGAAATACAGCAATTTAATAAAAAAGTTGGTCAAAAGTTCATTTGTTTATAACTTTTGGAAAAATTGAAATTTTTCAATAATATTTGGGGGGGGGGGGGGTTAATTTTGAGATACCTACCTTTTGGAATCCCTAAAAACACATACGAAATTCTACAACTTCATTTTTAGTGGCCCACTTGAGAAAGCCTTACTCGCACTTCGAGTGAGTAATTCTCCGAGAAGTCAAGTGTGACCAAAAGTTCAACTAAAAATTTAACTGCTTAAACTAAAAGTGTAGCGTAACATTTCTACGAAGTCTGATCAAAATTGACCCTATACTTTAAAAGTTATAGCGAGTTAAAGATTGAATTTTTTTCATTACGCGTATGGCCACTACGCTGAAAAAGTGTACTAAATTATTGATATTTGTCTTCTTACAATAGAGATCCTTTGGAAAAATCACATACATATAGTTTCACTATCAAAGAAATCATTTTTTGAAACTGCAAAAAATTGACCTTTTACAAATTTTACAATAATTTTACAAAAATAATTTTCACGTGAATGACCTCCAAAACTGCGGTATTCAAAGGTGAGGTAAAAAATTATTAAAAAAAAAAATACATTAAAATATACTTTTAAATAAAAGTTATATAAATTAATATAAAATGATAATGACTTTGCACTAGAAGCGCCGCCGCGCTGAACCGAAGATTTTCTGCACAATTGACCTTTTGGTCAATATCTTGGTTGTGCAGAAAATCTGGTAAAACATGTTAACAGCAGCGAGTCCCGCCATCTGTCAATTGGAAGAATTTTTGTAAAATTCGTTATATTTCACTTCTTTACATTGACAAAAATCCAAACTTCAATACAAAGTTTTCCTGTTTTCGTGAAAAAAAAACCAATGTCAAGATTCCGTTGCTATACGCATCAAAAGAAAGGAAGTTCAAGTACCGAACGAAGTTGAAAATATCTCTCGGTCAGAAGCAAAAGAGGCCGTGCATTTAAATCTAGAAAAGCTTTGATGATAATTTTTTATAATAAAAATCGTTAATTTCAAATACAGTTGTATAAAGTACTATGAAGTAAATTTTTTGCTTGATTTTTTGTTGAATTTTGTTTTTACCTAACAAAAACTGTTAAATGTCGTGAGGCTGATACCCGCCCGCCTTGTTCCTCGAACGATAAAACTCAAAATTTCTTCAAAAAAAGGACAATTTAGAACAAAATCCAGGGCTAGTTCATCCAGAGAGTTTCGTATTCGCGTCGACCTGTCTCCCTGGTTGTCTCACCGGCAATAGTGACAATTTGCTCAAGCAAGTAAGGAACGCAAGCTGTATGAACTGTAGCCACTCGCACAAGATTGTCCTTACCAGGATGAATTTCCAGGACACGTCCTAAAGACCCTTCTCCATTCGGTCGAAGCAACGATGGATCAATGACTACCACCATATCGTTTACTGAGATGTTCGGCTTGATGGGAGTAAGTTTAGTCTGCTGCCTGAGAGTGTTGAGATACTCACGGCTCCAGCGTTTCCAGAAGTGATCCCTGATTCTATCCACCAATTTCCAGTGAGTAAGATGATCAACAAAATCAGTGGTGTCTGAAGGTCTTGAGATGGTGGACAACCTTCTGCCGTTCATCAAGTGACTTGGTGTCAAGACTTCCATATCCTCAGGATCTCGAGACAGTGGTCCGAGTGGTCTGCAGTTCAATATACGCTCAACATGCGTCAACAAGGTGGCAAACTCTTCATATGTAAGACGTCGATTTCCAATGAGCATCTTAAGATGACTTTTCGCTGACTTGACTCCAGCTTCCCAAAGTCCACCAAAATGAGGAGCTCCAGGCGGAATGAAGTGCCACATTATTCCCTTTTCCGAAAGTTTATTTTCAATCATCTTCCAATCTGGGCCAGCATTTTGAAGCATCTTCTTCAGTTCAACGTCAGCCCCTCTGAAATGAGATGCATTGTCGCTCCATATTTCCGAAATAGGTCCACACCTGTTGTTCAACCTGTCCAGCGCAGCTAAAAACTTGAAAGTTGACAGATCACTTGCCAGTTCCAAGGTAATGGCCTTAGTGCTCATGCAGACAAACAAAGCAATGTACCCTTTCGTCATAACAGTGCTTACCTTCTGATCTAAGAATTTGAAAGGATCCAGCAAAGTCGACTCCACATTTGCTGAAAGGTGGAGTTGGATTCACGCGAACAGCTGGAAGCAGTCCCATTGATTGTTGCATGGGACGTCCTCGTCCTTTCTTGCAATTGACACAACTTCTGAGAAAAGCTCGGACTCTGGCAGCACCTCCCACGATCCATGCGAGTTGAATTGCCTCCGTAAAAGTACCACGGAACCCGGCATGCGAATTGTACTCATGAGCCTAGAGGATGATCAAATATGCCAAGTGACTTTTCCCACTTATTATCACTGGAAACTTCTGATCGACAGGTAGTGTTGCATTTCCCAATCGACTACCAGCTCGCATTATTCCTGAAGAATCCAAAAACGGAGCGAGATCTCGGATATCATCCTTGCATTTGCGTACAATTGAGTGACCATTCCTCAATTTTTTCAACTCAGGTCCGTAATGGTCCTGCTGACTGACGCGCACACACACCATCAGCGCCTGATAACGCTCGTGTGCCGTTATCGGATATAAAGGAGCTAGAGTCTCTGCTTGAATTCATCTTCGGAACAATCGTTTCAAATTAGCAACGGCTCTGAGCAATTTATCAAGCTTTGAGAAGCGTTCAATGAATGCTGCCTTGACAGGAACCATCCTGCGAGTTGCGAAACAATTGATCGCTGCAGCTTGTGAGTTTTGCATATTCACTTCTTCAGGCTTGCTTGAAAGGTTGGTGCGAGGCCAGACATTAGGGTGCAATTTCAACCATGCAGGACCATGCCACCACGTAGAGTCTTCGACGAGCTGTTGGACTTCAGCGCCCCTGGATGCAATGTCAGCTGGATTTTCTTTGGTCGGTACATGATGCCAAGTAACTTCAGGAACCAATTCGTGAATGTGTGAAACATAGTTGTCAACATACTCACTTCCTGTTGTTCTATCTGTGTGCAACCAGCAAAGAACCGTCCTATTGTCACTCCAAGCATGACATCTTTCCAAAGGTACTTTCAGGCTGTCCGCGATTGAGCGCAAGAGCTTTGCTGACAACAGAGCGGCTTACAATTCCAGTCGTGGAATGGTCGAACGGGGCTGCGGCTTCTTCTTTGGGCGAAGACTTCGGATGGTCTCCAATTTGGTTTTAGCGGCAATTAAACTTGTTTTTACATCCAATTGATTGATATTGACTCGAGAGTACACGACTGCAGCCATTGCTCGACGACTAGCATCAGCGGAGACATGAAAGTCAGTTGAGCTAATTCTTGTCTCACCAATCCATCTCGGGATGTAGACCTGATCCAGATTATTTAAGGAGTTCTGAAACTTACGCCACCGCTGAGTCAGCAAGGAAGGTAACTCCGAGTCCCAGTCAAGCTTTTCTCGCCACAGATCTTGAACGATCAGCTTTGCAATCAAGACTACTGGAGCGATCCAACCAGCCGGATCGAATATCCGTGCCATCTCTGATGTAAGTGTCCTCTTGGTGAGCTTTCCATTAAAACTGGCAGGCACTGGAAACCGGAAATTGTCCTGAACTGGATCCCAACTCATACCAAGTTCACTGACTGGTCCATCTTTAGCGAAGTGTAGCCATCGATCTTAGGTGATCTTCCACTAGAACGTCCCTCAAGATTTCAGGATTGACACCCATTTCTTAGCGGAGAACCCGCCCGCCTTAGGCAAACGAATAAGTTGTTCAATCTTTCTTCTCGCATCATCAATTTCAGATGCTCCGCTGAGAACGTCATCAACGTACGTTTCTTCTCCAATAGCATTGACCGCTTCAGGATAATCTTGACCTCCGTCTTTGCGGAGTTGAATAAGAGTCATAATAGCCAAGTAAGGAGCGCAATTCTCTCCATAAGTTACAGTAAGCAGCACGTAATGCTTGATCTTCTCCCTCAAAGATAGACTCCAAACAATCCTTTGTAGATGCAAGTGATCTGAGAGCACCAGAATCTGACGAAACATCATCTTAATGTCTGTGCAAAATGCCCATCGATGTCGCCTGAAACGGGTAAGAACGGCCAAAAGGTTGATCTGAAGTTTTGGTCCAACGTGCAATGCATCGTTCAAACTGTATCCAGTAGAAGTTGGACGTGAAGCATTCAAAACTGTCCTAAATTTTCTAACGTTGTCTCCTCGCTGCCAGATACCATGATGTGGAATGTAATTTACAGCAATACTTTTATCTGACAGCTCAGCTGATGTCACAAGTCTCATATGACCATTTTCCAAATACGCCTGCATGAACTTGCGATATTCCAACCCAAATTCTTGATCCTTCTTCATTCTACGATGCATCACAGACAATGATGTCAAGGCATATGAAAGACTCTCACCAATCATTGACAAGCGTCTTTCTCTCAGTGGAAATGGAACAACATAGTGGCCAGATGAAAGTCTGAAATGCTCAGACAAAAAGATCCTCTCACATTCAATGTCCGATGATGAACGACGCAATGATTTGGGCACTTCTTCAACTTCCCAGAATCTCTGAATCAGTCTGAGCAGCTTTTGATTACACAGATCTTCGAGTCCATCATCACGCATTCCAGTCCAAAAAATTGAAAGTTGATCAGAAACATCATCCGTTGTTTCCGCTGAAACTTGACCGGTGATGATCCAACCAAAAGTAGATCTTTGAGCTAACAAAGTACCTCGAGATGCAATACCTGGTAGTATAATCCTTTGATACACATTGGCTCCAAGAATGACGTCAATTCCTCTAGGCAAATCGAACTTATAATCAGCCAGTTCGATACCTTGAAACCTGTCTTTCACGTTTTCAGCCAGTTTTTGCAAAGGCGTAGTGATCCCAATGTTACGAAGACCGTACACCTCCACCTTCCACGGAGTTTGGTCAAGGTCATGACAACGAGGATAAATGTAGATATTGGTGCGGATTTGTGAAGAACATAGAGAGCGACCTGAGACTCCCGCGATGTTTACATTTATTTGCATGATGACATCACCAAATCGTCTTGCCAGGCTCAGGTTCAAAATAGGCGTTTCACAACATGGGTCAATCAAGGCTCCGATTCTCTCTCTTCGAAAACCAGCATCTCCGATGTCGATCATGGCCGTTGGAATGATGGACAGTCATAACGAGCCTTCGTCACGTTGTGCTTGAGTATCAGATTCTGGTCTTTGCGAGGTGTTCGTAGCAAAGGACTGAATTTTTCTCTCTTTATTTGGAAGACCTTTTGAATCTTCTTCTCGTCTACGCTTTCCAGCACCATCATGTATCAGTGTATGGTGTTGCCCGTTATATTCACGACACAGATTTTGAGAAGGGCAATTTCTTGAAACGTGTCCATCCTTGAGGAAATTAAAGCACAGGCCTTGTTTTGTTATCAAAGTACGACGCTCACTAGAACTCAGCGCCTGAAATTTATCACAGTGACCAATGTAATGTGAACCTTCACAGTGTGCGCAGATGGACACATGATGAGAGGTTGTCACATAGGTGTTGACTGGGCGTCGGCTAGAACGATTTCTTTCTGGATCGGTTGAAGAAGTCAAGCTTGATTGGGATTTTCCACTCTTGCATCCGATAGCTCTCAATGTTCGGCATTGACGCTGAAGAAAGCGTTCGAGAACATCAAAACTAGGAAAATCTGAATCCTTACCAACAAGGTTACCGTTGTGCTCATCAACTTCCTTCTCCCATAGACGTCGAGTCACTGGGTCCATTGCTTCAGCAGCTAAAGTGATAAACCATTTATTCCACAGATCAACCGGACGATCGAGGGCCTTTAGCTGGTTTCTGTGTCGAAGGCAGATCAGCAAGGAGTTGAAGGCCAGCAGCTGACTCTTCCTTAAGAGGCTGTATTCGAATCAATGCTTTCAGGTGGTCTTGAATAAGAACTTGATACTGATTGTAACGTGCTTCAAGAATTCCTCAAGCTGAAACATGATTCTGATCTGAGACATGAAATTTCTCCAAAGCTCTTCCAGCTTCGCCTTGCACATGAGTTTTGAGGTAGGACATCTTCTGCGCATTACTCAAATCGATCCGTGAATGTACCAAAGATCTAAAAAGGTCACGAAAAGCTTCCCAGTCTTCCTGGAGGCCAGTAAAATTAGGCAGCTCGATTGGTTTTAGATTCGCGTTTCGTGCCCAACCAGAGGACTCGGAAGAAGCTGACAAGTTAACCTGTCTGTGTCTGCCCAAGTACTCTTGCTTATCGAACAAATGACTCTTGGCGTCCATGTAACTCCGCTCACAAGAAGTGTAATCATCTTCCGAGAAGTATTCAGAATCTAATACTTCTTGCTCATGACGTAGCAGTCCAACATGGTTGTCCGAAAACTGACGCCAGTAACCTCCAATGAGGTCCATGTAGCTTGAGACTCGTCCAAGAGTCCATCTATCTGGGGGTGTGTCTATGATGTCATTCACAGCGCGTTCGATGACTTTAAACAGAGTTAGTTGAGTCCAAACTAAATCCATGTCTGAAAATTTGTGATTGTATTAAACCGTATAGAAGCCTAAAATAAAATCACACCATTCCACCGATTCAAAGACCGAATTCATATCGCAGTAAATAACATATAATAATATACAACATTATAACCGTCCCCCCTCGATTTTGTGACTGCTTCAATACCGTAGCAGCCTTCTCACCGTTTTACTATGACAGCACCGAAGAGTGACGCATTCTCAAGTTTCATGAATACCACCCGCCGTAAGAAGCCGCCCAAGAGTGACGCACTCTCATGTTTCATGAATACCACGCGCCGTAAGAAGCCGCCCGCCGTTAGAAACATGGTATTTTTCTTTTTTATGTACACCGTTTACCGAGAGTGACGCACTCCCTTTCTAAATCAGACCTGGGAAAACATTTGTGAAAACCGAACACTAAGAGCGACGCACTCTATTACTTTTTCAAACAGCAGATCATACTATCGAGAGCGACGCACTCTGTCATGGTTAAGCCTCACATACCGTCCATTCATTCGATTTTCCGTAAAAAAGAAAGAAAAAACAATAATTATTCACCGTATGAAAAAAAAAAACAACTAACCGATAGCTTAAATCCTCTGGAAACTGCGACAAGAACAATTTGTGTAAGTTGCTGAACTTACAACCCTTAGACTCGATGTAACCTTCAAACTCAATATGAAAAGCCGCACTGTACAAATCGCAGGTTTCCTTTGCGATAAACCAAATATCCGGCTCGAAGGACCAATGTTTTTTAATGAATGATTTGATAAGACCAATTTTAATCAAGTAATCTTATTTTCACATTAGTAGGTTAAAACATTACATCAAAAAATCAAGACAAAGACAAAAAAACAACAACAAAAACAAAAACAAAAACAAAAAAAAAACATAACAACCACACACGTTCTCGAACACATTCTTCAAAGTATAATTCCAAACACGTACAAATGCCTTTTTTCCGTAAATTTGCCCTAAAATTTCTCGTGCGTTTGCTTTTTTCCCTGTGCTAACAAATCACACCCGAAAATAATGAGATTCACGTCCTTACTGGTGAAAACAAGTTTCCGTATGGTTGAATAGACCGTCCTCCCAAAGTATTGATACTATTTAATCAACCACGATGCGGACTGAATATTCTTCAGCTAATAATCGGAATTGGCTAATGAGCCTAACGCATATATATGAACACATAATGAACAAACACATATATTTTGGGAATTTGCTGTATGGGCACTTGCGACCAACTTATTTCGCTTTTTTTTTGTCATGGAAGTTATCATTTTTATAACCTTTTTTTAGCCGAAATTCCAATTCTTAGAAATAAGTAAATTGTCAGTCCGGCCCAAAAGTAGAAAGCATTCTAATTGTTGGTTTATGTGATTCCTACCATAAGAATTGATATTTTTTTTCAGAAACCAACTATTTATTTGTGTTTAAAATTTATTAAAAGTTTTACTTCATATTTTTCAGGCTCGAAAATGAAAATGCGGAGCTGCGAAAATACAAAGTTGTTTACACTGATGAAAATAACATGTTACATTCGCAAATTGGACGTAGAAATACTGAATTCGAAAGATTAAGAACTGAACTGACTTCTCTAAATATGCAATTACAATCAGCAATTACAGAAAAATGTAAAGCATATGCAGATATGGAAAATATACGTAGTAGAGAAATGTCATTAGAATTTAGGTAAGTAATGATAATGTCAATTTAATTGCGTGAGCTGATGACATAAATAAAACTACGGTTAAAACTGGATGTTTTATGGTTTTGAAAAAAATGCGGCATTCGTGTCAATTTTGACGCAATCAACTTGAAATTTGCACTCAAATAATTCTTAGATTTTTTTTATATTTGTAACATTTACTTTTTTTTTCAAGCAATTTAACACGTGTTCTTTTGGGAATCAAGAATTTTCTTTTTTTATCTTGTATCATTCTTTCCAAAAAGCGGAGAACATCAAAATATTTATATGGTATTGTTCAGTAGTGCGTATAAAAAATTTTAGTATTTTTTTATACCACTTCACTGACCATTTTAAGAATATAAGAATGAAAAAAGGACGCGGAGCGGTGAAATTCCTTTGTAATCTCATACGCGTTAGAACAGGAATCAATCTAAATTTTTTCTGCTGCATATTTTGATCTCAAAATTTATATACATCATCTTGAGTCCTTAATATTAAAAGTGCTATTAAAAAAAAATAAATAAATAAAAAAGTATTCAAAACTTTTGTCACATAGTTTTGTTAATTATAAAATAGATGAGGTTTTCGGGATTTTTCCTAGTTTAAAAAAAAATTTACTTACTTTAGATAATATAAATAATTAATGAAACTAAAGATCTTCAAAAACATTGTGTCAAATTTAGAAGACGATTAATTAAATAGAAATGAAGCTCTGATGATTTGAAAACAAACATGTTTTTTAGAGTGCTGTGACCCGCACAAAACCATAGAACATCCTTAAACGATAATCACTCAATATTTTCATTCAAGTTATACGGAATTCTTCTGTGACAAAATCCAGTGATTTTTTACCTCCGAAACACCGGAAATTTTCATCGTATACTATAATTAAAAGAAACAAAATATTTTAAAATGAGGAAATTGAAAATTCAAAAGCAGTTTGAACAAAGTCAGGTCAATTTTTGCAAATTCGTGAGATTAAAATTATTAGATTCATTTTTAATGTTTGAAAAATTATGAAAAGATTATGTTTTGAAAGATATCGAAAAAGATTATACATTTTGTATGTGAAACCATAATAAAAGTAGAATTTTAAGAAACTGAAGAGTTTATTTGTGATACCATGTTACCAGTGTTCTGCCTTGTAGGAATTCAGCAATCAAATCTCGAAGTGATCGGACGTGATCGAAGACATTGGACGTGAAACGGGTAAGATGCGCGTGTGCCTCTTATAGTTAGAGAGATCTGTCCGTTGCGTGATCGCTGGACAGGGCGCTGTGCACCCCTTTTACAGTTGATGATTCGCCCGCGTTTCGGGATGATGGATTGGGGGTCCCGAAGTAGATCCACGCGTCGGCAGAATGTGTCACCTGTGCTGCTGTCAGCTCTTTCAGTGGCTCTTATCTCTGCAGCGTGGCGAATTCTAGGAGGGCGTGAACCTTTCAATTTTGCGCTCACTGCGAATCATTCAAATTATTCAAACAACATTCTCTTGAGCAACTAGCTGCTTGTCATACACCTTGCAAAGTTCCAATATTTTTGACTAAAATAACGCATATTCAAGAAGTTTTGGTTGCGCCTTGCTGCGCCTAACGGAAAAAATTTTCCGCTCAATCATAGAATATAGTTAAATATATATGGGGATTTTAAGAAAAGTTTGTCATTGGGAGGCGCCCCTGGCAATGTCCTTCTCTGCCAGCAGTTTGGCATGGAGCAGATGTTTGTGTGCGCGTACGTGCGTATGTCTCACCAACACACACACTGAAACATCTGCTCCATCTAATATTTTTTTGTTATTAAAAAATCAGTAAAAAGTTTGCCGTTTTTTCTTATTTTTTGAAAACCTTCTTTCTTAACTTTTAATTTACATTGATAGAAACTAGAAGTCTTCAGTAATACTTTGTAAAAATTTCAAAAATTTTCATTAATTCAGTCTAGAGTATGAACGAGTTAAAAATAAAATAGTTTTGTCGGCGTTGACTCGAAGCATGTATCTGCTGTTCCCGTGCAATACCATTGACGTCTTCTTCCACCACTTCCGCCACAAGGCAACGTCCTTAAGCAATTCTTATAAGATTTCACATTTCGTATGCATAAATACCAAAACTGAATTGTTCACACCTTCCGTTAGTAATGTTGTATCGGGAAAAACCACTTAATCGATCCTCGAAGCCACAGGCACCGTGCACCGTCAGTTATCTATTCAAGTACTAACCGCACAAAATGCTGCTTAACTTCGCTGACCGACTGAGGCGTGGATTCTCCGCTACTCTATAACGTCGGTTGCATATTATATTTAAAAAGTGTGATTGAAGCTAATATTGCAAGTGATTTATTTGATCTCATTCTGAAATGATAACTTTGAAGTGTCGAAGAGCCGCAGTGGCTCCGAGCTAGAGAGCGCGCCTTCCAATCTTGGGGTCATGGGTTCGAGCCCGAGTCTCGGCGATTTTTTCGAGTGTTTTTTCACGCGTTAAAATTGTCGGGATTCAGTCCACTGTAGCTTAGGCGAGGTAGGATGCCCTACATCACTTATTCCAACTCGGACATTCTAATAGCCGACTCAATTCTATCCGAAAACATTGACCAGCCGCGAGTCCGAATCGGAGGAATAAAGTCGACCGATGTCCAACCGGAAAAAGTGTGTAAGGCTGACTACTTAACCGGGTTGAGCTTGAGTATCCCGATGCGCTTGCGGCTAGTAGGGTCGATGAGTCCCCGAAAACCAAAAATGCAAGCACCGCTCGAGAGATTCGCTCAATCGGGGTTCCTTAAGGGGGTTATTAGAGTAGGGACACAAAAATGAGAATTGGGCAGAAACCACGTTAAAAAGCATGAGAAAGGCAAACAGAGACAACTCTATAAAAAACAACTTGGAGTAGGTGGCGTGGGTCCCTCACACATATATGGTTGATACCCCCCTTGTAATGGGTCTTCACCTACAAGCGAGGTTGCCAGTGATACAAAAAAAAAAAAAAAAAAAAAAAAAAAAAACTTTGAAGTGTCATGTGGGGTCCATGATTGAAAAAGCTTCTTTGGCTTCAACCAGTTCAACTCGAACCTCAACGATATTGAAGAGTAATTTCTCTTGATTAAAAACATCAAAAGAAGATATCCGAGCATATCAATGGTTTTGTTTTCTCCTAAAAATTCACTTCACTATACTGGACCCTCGTTTGCATCAGCCACGTTATCCCATTGTACCTGACGTGTCTTTATGCCTCAGGCTACAGGTGAGATGAGAATTTTTTGCAGCTCCTCAATAGTGGAGCAATGTTTCTATGTAAGCATGATAGGCATATAAATTATTAGGCGGTGACACGGGTTTTTGATTAAAGTAAACATCGACTTGACTAAAAAACGAATGCATAAAGTTATTCATTGGTTTAACTTTTTTCAAAGCTGCTTTGTCGTTTGCACCCTATTTTGTAAGATCAACGTCAATAGACGGTAACATAGTGACACGTATATTGAGGATAGTGTGGACAAGGTCCAAGCTCTTCGCAAGCTCCGGGTATCATAAATTTTACAAGTGCATCGTCGGTCAAAGATGATATTGGTTTGTATTGAACGTTCGCGTTAGATCAAATAAAAGCAACTCTGACTTTACGCACTCAGATGATTGTTTATGCAAAAATGCAATTTTATTTGATTCTTTTCTTATTTATACAACCAAAAATGTCTCTTGTAGTTCTAGATTTTTTAATTAATTTTTTTTACGAATTTTTATACTTTTTTTAGATAATTTTTTTTTCACTATTTTTTTTATTTCTTTCTTCTTTTTCTTTTTTTTTTTTACGCTTGGTGTTTTCTTTTTGCGAATGCACTCCCTCATCTCCTCAACCCCACGTGGAAACTGAAGAAAGTTAAAGTGGTGATAAGCGAATTTATAGCCAGATTCTTGCATCATTAATTTGACCAATTTCTTTTCGGCTTTTTTTTTAAGTTATTGCCCAATTCTCGAATGCGATTTCCAAATGCTAGTGCTTTCACAGTGGCATGGCAGCGTACACAATTTTTAAAATTAATTCAAGGCAATCGGCGGGTCAAACATGTTAAAAGTTGAAAAAAGAATAAAAAATAACGTCAAAATTATAGAGGGATGTATACAATTGATATAAATATAAAAATACTCAAATGAGAGTGCATAATTTGAAAATGACAAAATTATTCGAACATGGGTAAAATATTCCAGGAAATCTTGAATTATTCAATTAGAAACGTAATGAACCAACCCTTTGAAGAAAAAATCGAACGCGTTATGAAGAGTCATGCAATTAAAAAAATTTCTAAAATTATTTTTATTAAATTATGCATTTTTCTGCGATTACCTATCGAAGTTCAAAATTAATTATTCGTTACTATCCCAAACAATTGTACAGTTTGTTCTATAAGTTGTGCAATAGAAGAAGAACTAATTCTGCACGACGAAGCAACTTAGAAAATTTGCAAAGATTTCTATTATAAGAAATAATAATTAAAAAACAAAAACAACCTGCCACCTATTTACTAAGTAAGCTGCAATATTCAACATTAGAAAAAAAAAAAAAAAAAAAAAAAACTTGAAAAGAAATTGATTTCGCTCAATCTAACTACACCAAAAAATCATACTTATGTAAATAAGACACTTGCTATGTTTATTTTATTTTATTTTTTGTAAAATATCATTCAATTTAGCTTAAAATCACCTTGTACTAAATTAAATTAATTTATTTTGCATTGTTACGCTTAATAAAATAGGAATATATTTATTAGCAGCGCATAAAACTGTTTTGGCGTTGCAATGTATCATTTTCCAAAAGTTCCATTAACCCATTACCGCCCATGGAAAAATCAAAAGTGATATAAAAAAACTAACTGTTGGAAAACCTGTCTCATGAAAAAATAGTAGATACGTGTTTTTTCTTTTTTCAATTTTCATTGTTTAAACATTATTTATTTAAACAAATTCGTAAAAAAATTTAAATTTTTATAAACTAATAACGGCATTCGATTCTTTGACCAAAAATAAGGCGAAAGTCATGTAAGTAATTTTTTGATCAGACGCTTTGATCTTTTGCTACGAACGCTCAAACATGTAAAAATATGGTTTTATAGTGGTGAGCTCTGACTCGTAAAAGTGTATCTTTGGTGCGGTGCCTCGGAGCTCACCACTATAAAACCATATTTTTACATGTTTGAGCGCTCGTAGCAAAAGATCTAAGCGTCTGATCAAAAAATTACTTAGATGACTTTCGCCTTATTATTGGTCAAAGAATCGAATGCCGTTATTAGTTTATTAAAATTTAAATTTTTTTACGAATTTGTTTAAATAAATAATGTTTAAACAATGAAAATTGAAAAAAGAAAAAATACGTATCTACTATTTTTTCATGAGACAGGTTTTCCAACAATTAGTTTTTTTATATCACTTTTGATTTTTCCATGGGCGGTAATGGGTTCATTTGATTTTTTTTTTTGCACTGCAGCGTTTGTCATGCGCTACACCAGCAAGTCCAACTTTTGCACCATTTTGCTTGAATGACATTAATATTCATGCACGGCGCCGCACCGTATGCCAGGTTTGGGCATGTTCTGCACGGCATTTCATCATTTTGTTTTGTAATAAACTAAACATCGCGATGAAAATTCACTGGTTCGGGAAGAACCGCAATAATGCACATTATAACGAATTGGAGTGCACTGTTTTGGACTATTTCATCATTTACCGCACTGCATTGCACAGTATTCTGATTAAGGTGTGCTATATTGCACAAATTTGTCGTGCACTTTGGTGTTTTGATTCGCTGTGTACTGCGCGGCAATGCAATGCATTGAGCTGATTAGCCGTGCACTGCACTAATTCGCTATGCGCTGCACCGCAATGCAATGCACTGAACTGATGAACCGTGCGCGGTGCAGTGCACGTCAAATCAGTACAGTGCAGTGCATTGCGGTGAATCAGTGCAGTGCAGTGCGTTGCGGTGCATTGCACGACTAACCAGTGCATTACGGTGCAGTGCACGGCGAATCAGTGCAGTGCATTGCGGTACAGTGCACGGCGAATTAGTGTAGTGCATTGCGATACAGTGCACGGCGAATTAGTGCAGTGCATTGCGGTACAGTGCACGTTGAATTAGTGCAGTGCAGTGCATGGCTAGTCAGTTCAGTTCATTCTATTGCAGTGCAGTGCACGGTTCATCAGTTCAGTGCATTGCATTGCGGTGCAGCGCATAGTGAATTAGTGCAGTGCAATTCATTGTGGTGCAGTGCACGGCTAATCAGCTCAATGCATTGCGTTGCCACGCAGTACACAGTGAATCAAAACACCAAGGTGCACGACAAATTTGTGCAATATAGTACACCTTAATCTGAATACTGTGCATTGCAGTGCGGTAAATGATGAAATAGTCCAAAACAGTGCACACCAATTCGTAATAATGTGCATTATTGCGTTTCTTCCCGAACCAGTGAATTTTCATCGCGATGTTTAGTTTATTACAAGACAAAATGATGGAATGCCGTGCCGAACATGCCCAAACCTGGCATACAGTGCGGGGCAGTGCATGACTATTAATGTCATTCAAGCAAAATGGTGCAAGGGTTGGCCTTGCTGGTGTAGCGCATGACAAACGCTGCACTGCAAAGAAAATCAAATTAATGGAACTTTTGAAAAATGATACATTGCAACACCAAAACAGTTTTATGCGCTGCTATTAAATATATTCCTATTTTATCAAGCGTAACAATGCAAAATAAATTAATTTAATTTAGTACGAGGTGATGTTAAGCTAAAATGAATGATATTTTACAAAAAATAAAATAAAATAAACATAGCAAGTGTCTTATTGACATAAGTATGATTTTTTGGTATAGTTAGATTGAGCAAAATCAATTTCTTTTCCATTTTTTTTTTTTTTTTTTTTTCTAATGTTGAATGTTGCAGCTTACTTAGTAAATAGGTGGCAGGTTGTTTTTGTTTTTTAATTATTATTTCTTATAATAGAAATCTTTGCAAATTTTCTAAGTTGCTTCGTCGTGCAGAATTAGTTCTTCTTCTATTGCACAACTTATAGAACAAACGGTACAATTGTTTGGGATAGTAACGAATAATTAATTTTGAACTTCGATAGGTAATCGCAGAAAAATGCATAATTTAATAAAAATAATTTTAGAAATTTTTTTAATTGCATGACTCTTCATAACGCGTTCGATTTTTTCTTCAAAGGGTTGGTTCATTACGTTTCTAATTGAATAATTCAAGATTTCCTGGAATATTTTACCCATGTTCGAATAAATTTGTCATTTTCAAATTATGCACTCTCATTTTGGTATTTTTATATTTATATCAATTGTATACATCCCTCTATAATTTTGATGTTATTTTTTATTCTTTTTTCAACTTTTAACATGTTTGACCCGCCGATTGCCTTGAATTAATTTTAAAAATTGTGTTCGCTGCCGTGCCACTGTGAAGGCACTATGCTTCTTTGATAGGTGTATTTTGGTAAGTTGCGTGAGACTCAATATGAACGCCCGTTCGTAAAGCCTTTTTGCCAACTATCTTAATTACTTGTTTAAGTAGTGGTATAACACGACGAAACAAACCAGCCAGTAGTTGCCCTGCACAACCGTGACCTCGTTGATAAGAGCTATAGCAGAACGTACGCTGAACTACTGCATCCACTTTGACTATAAAATATTTCCTCGTAATCCATTCTAGTTGTTATTGCTATTATCAATTTATGACTAAAGTTATTCAGGACTAAAATTACAAATTTTTATAGCACTTAAAAATTTTTAATCCAACTTTTTGCTAACCAACGCAGAATAAAAATACTTTGAAGCGATGGACACTATTCTGTCCTCAGAGGGAGGCAGCTTCCTAGTAGTAGAGGCTATACCGATCCTGGATACACCCCCTCGGTATTCCCCCGTTCGGAGGGGGTTGAAAGGGTAATAGGGGGTGGGTAAGGCAATTGCGTGGGGGGTGGTTTTGCTATTGAATTTTGAGTTGACCGTTGGTCTATGAGGGGTGGGTTTTTAGGGCGTGGTTTTACTATTCGATTTTTGGATTGACCGTTTGTCTCTGAGTAGGACACTAGGACTCTGGACGGTTTTGCTATTCTATTTTTAGATTGACTATTTGTATATGAGAAGTTGATTTTGAGTATGGTTTTACTATTTGATTTTTAGATTGATTGTTTGTCTATGAGGAACGGATTAGTAACAATAGAGAGTGAAAAGAGCTCCGACCAACGCTCTTTTCTGTGAGATACATGCTTACTTGCTTTATCTCCCCAATTTACTCTCTTTATTACTTACAAGTTTTTAAATTGTCTTATGTATGTTTTAGTTCTGAAACCATTATCGCATTTTTCTGAACGACCATCAAGTTTCATTTTTTCGTACTTATGGTCATACTTTTTTAGGGGTTCTTCTTTTTTCACAGATTCTTTAAAAAAATCATAACTTTTATAATTTTTCTTTGAATCATTAGATATTAAAGGGGTTTTTTGAGAGTTGAGTTCTCTTCGCTCCATGATGAACAAATGAATGTATAATGTTGTAAACTTTTATATTTATACATTTTTAAACAAGCTTTCGAACATCTCCCGACATAGGATTGTATTGAACAATACGATCGTGAAGAATAAGACAATATGCAGCAGTATTAGCAGGGATATTTGCTCTAGTTTCAAATTCAAGTCTAATATCAACTGGAGCATTTTTAAAGGATTCATCTTGTTTAAAACAATCAATGACTATAAGGGTCATATATTCCTTAAAATGTTCCTTTGTTATAAAAGGTTCAGGATCTTTGTTGTAATAAGAATTTCGAAATTTAACGAACATATCATACAAAATAGAGTATTGATTATGACTAAAATAAAGATTTAAATTACTATTAGGATAATATTGCGAGTTGAGATAGGGTTTAACATTACTAATATTACAATGATCAAAATAGCTTGCATTATTACCTTTGTGATCTTAACGATTAGTTTGAAAACTTATAATAATAAATCTAGGTTTCTCTAACTGATTAGAAGTTTTAACCGTCCAAACATGACGATTAGAAGTTGGAAGCTGGGGATACTCATAAAGTCCCCATGTTCTAAAACTCATATCAATGGATTGATTTTTACCGAGGAAATTTAAAAGATTAATTTTGAATTTATCAGATACAGTTACATAGGGTATTAACCATTCAATTCTTTTCAAAACCAGTTTAAAATCTTCATATTTAACCGGTGCTTCTGGAGTCGCTGCTGCCAGATTAACTTGTAAAACAGCATTCGAATCGTTTCTCGATCGAACGAGAACGAGTTCATGTTTTATATTCACAACAATTTTATTGTTATCATCTGCAAATCCAAGGATAACTTGCTGGTTTGATTCTGCAACCTTGGTTCAAAGGTATAACCATATCAAAGTCTCCTTCGTTATCCGGAAAATTAGAATTGTTTCCAAATTTCCAACCATTATTTTCTATTATATATTTTTGACTTTGTGTTAATGATAATGCTCCTTTCATAGTACATGTTATACCAGGATTTTTACATTTATCAATCTCTACTTCATTTAGCTCATAACGAAACTCCTCAAACAGATGACAGATAGCGTTATTAACTTATTGTGTATTACCTAAACGAGTACCACGTTCAGCAGTAATTTTACCGCTAATATGCAATAAGCTTTGCGAAGGAAGAACACACAGGTCCTGAAGTTGAATGGATATTCGAATCTCATCGGTATTTTTATCCTCGGAGATTGTATTAAGCTGATGAGTATGAAACTCATAATTTTTTATGGAATCGTCGAAAACGATCGGAGATTAAATACTTAGAATTTCGGCCATTGCAACAAAAAATTAAACAACACCACCATGAACGACCTTTAATCCTATCCTTTTGAGAAAGTTGAGGTTTTTTTGTGTTAACACGTTGACTTTTCGACGTTGACTGATTGATGGTATCCATGTTGATTCGTTTATATACTTTTTCTTTGAATCATAATCAATACCCATCCTAAAGATTTAATATGAACTCTAATAGTTATTTCTTTGTACTGAAAATTGACCAAATTTCCGTCTTGATCAACTACACGTTGTGCTAAGTAATCAATACTTTTTACTGTAATAGGAAGATAAATAATTTTCACAGGTACTTCAATAATTTTGAAACCAGGATTCACTCTAGGGAAAAACTGATGAATAGTATGAACTTTTTGATCGTTTAAATATGGTCCACCGACAATGTTACACTCTATTCTGACGGATTGTACTTGAAGAATACTTACAGGTAAGTCTGATTCGTGCTTAATGGTTTTTTCGAGAATTTTAGGTGAAAATCCTAATCATGAACCTATGGAGTCACTCTTTGTAAAGTCAATGGATTCGCTTGACTTTATGACAGCCTGCAATGTATTATTATTTGGTTTCAGACTCAATGTTATTCTTTTTGGAGCGAGTTCTTTTTGCAAAAATTTTTCTATGTCAACAATGTCGTATGCACCAATAGGAATAGTAATTTCAATATCACCGATATAAAATTCGTTTTTATCTGTATCGATACTTGGAATAGAATTGTAAGTTAAAAACTCAACCAATCCTAGAGAATAATTTTTATCAGGAGATAATTCAATTGGTGGAAAATATCGAGATGTTAAAACTGATGAATTACCACTGAGTATTAATGACAATGTTCCATCCATGACAGTTGGAATAACAATGAAACTAATCAACCTTGAAACTAAGCTTATATAGTTTCAGAAAGAAATTTTAAACACAAGTGACCACAGTTGTATGAACCAAAATCTTGATATCTATCATAATTATACTTGATGTTTGATGCTCTCAAATATAGCATGAGATCTATTGGTGGTTGTAGGTCATCAAAACTATCGAAATAAATCGACGTTATCTCCTCGCTTCTTGTATGCAACCCAATGAGTTGCTGATCCTTTGGAATCATCAAGATTTAAAACAACAGACTCGTTTATGAAAGGTCCTGCGGATGGTAAAGAATCTCGCATAAATACTCCTCTAAAATAAGGAATTTTTAACTTTTTAGCATATTGAATGATATCCCAGTTTGTTAGTGCCCTTTTTGGCAATTTCAAATTTTCTATGGAGATTTTTTTTTTTTAAATTCTTACGTTTTAGTCCATAACCTGTTTGTTGATGTTTAAGATATAAACCATAACCTGATTCCTTTACCGAGAGCGATAACCTCCATTTTTTTATTATGTCTTCGTACCTCATCCAACTGTTCTTTAGCTGAATGATAATCATTGACAGCTTTTGTTACACCAGCTGCTCCACCTGCCAGTGCACCCGTCGCACTTAATCCAGCAAGCAAAGGTATTAACCACCCACCAATTTTCTTTTTTGGAATAGAAAAAATTCTGGGAAACTTAACTTTTTTTTTTCCACTTGCACTTTTTACAGTCTTTCGAGCTTTTTTCAAAGCCTGGCGGATAAAAACCGAACCTTTTTTATCCTTAGACTTTGTCACTGATGCAGCTTTTACTATTTTGTTGAATGAGACACCCATTCCCAATTTATTTTTTATCTTCACCATATTAGCAACAGCGTAAGCAGTTGCTTTTTCACTCAAACTAGCGTCTTTGGCTGAAACTCGTTTCCAAGCTTCATCTGCAAGAACTCGATCTGCTGAGTTTCGAAGCACAATATTATTTGGATTTTGTGAATAAGCAATATCGTGCTCTTTGCAAGCAGTGTCCAATGGGTTCATACCTTTGTCTCCTCTGGCAAGTCGCTTTTTTAAATTTGTTCCTGGTCCACAGTACTGATATCCTGGAATATGAGCTTCGAAAGGTAGTTTGTTGACCAAATCGTTTACCAATCCTTCACCGCGAATGATCATCTCTCGAAGGAGATCCTATTAGCACTGAATTAATTTTGTATAAAAGTGATATATTTATACCTTGATTGTTCAGTCATTGATCAGTTTACAACAAATCAATATGAATTTTAAAGAACAAAGTTCCAAGTTACCTATAAATAATTTTGATTCTGTTATGGAACAAAATGAAAAAAAATCAAACGACGCGGTAATCTACTTCCAGACAGTCTACGAGCCGTTTTTTGTGGACCATCGAACTGTAGAAAAACAAGTACCTGACTGTCTTTAATTACTGAACCTCATGGTCTTCGGTTTGAAAATATATATCTATACTCAAAGTCTCTTAATCAACCAAAATATATGTATTTAAAAAAATTATTACAACAATTAAATGGTATACAGTTTTTTCCTTTCAGTGAGCACGATGAAGATCACGCTCCAAACGATACTCTTCCAAATTCCATGATGATATTCGATGATATAGCTACTGAAAAACAAGATAATGTAAGAGCTTTCTTTTGCATGGGTAGACATAAAAATGTTGATTGTTTCTATTTATGTCAATCATATACTCGTATACCTAAACATTTAGTTCGAGATAATGTAAATGTGTAAGTAGTATTTCGACAAGATGAACTGAATTTCAAACATATTTATGATGATCATGTCAATACTGATATGGCAATCAATTCAAGGATCTGTGTTCAACGTGTTGGAATGATAGTAAATATGGTTTTTTAGTCATAATCAAAGATGACCCCATTAATGATGGTCGATATAGAAAAGGTTTTGACTGTTTTGTAATAAATACATAATACTTTCAATACGTTTATTCAGTTGTCATTTATACATCATAGTGTTAACATGGAAGAGTTACAGAAACAAAAAGATATTCTTCATAAGCTTGTAAAAGCAAGAGATTCTATTAAAAAAAAATACAAATTGATAAAATATCAAAAAGCTGATGAAGAAGATGTGTTTAAAAAAACTTTTCAACCAATTGTTGATCCTCTTCAAAAAATTGCGTTTAATATTATAAAAAAACCAACTCTCAAAAGTGATACTCAACAAAATATTTCAAATGAAAATGAAAGTGAAATTTATCAACCCTTTGAAAGTGTATATGAAAAACCAAAACTAAATTTTAATTTTCCAATACTTGATACAAAGGGTTCTAAATTTAATCTTCCTTTATTTAATCATCGTAGTCCAATAAAGTGCAAGTTTGGTGAGAAAGAACCAATGAATTTTTCTAAATCAAGTTTAGATGAAACTATTTTAGAACAACAAATTCAACCAAACGTTAGCTCTTCTATTGATGAGGATGATGATTACACACAACTTATTTAAAAAAAAGATACTGCAACAGATCAAATCTATGGAGTAAAAATTAATCTTAATGGTAACTTTCAACTGGGTAAATTACCAATTTCATTCACAAATAATAATATTGTTGTTGGCAGTAAAAAATATTCAAGAACGGTTGGACTAACTGAATTGATAGTTCTCAAACATCCACCTATTGATTCTGTTACAAAAAGTGATGCAACAAATTATAAAAAAATATTAGAAGAATCGGGAGCACATTTGAATAAAAAAGGAGATATGCGATATCATCCAAACAGTGTTAAATACAATGATATCAATGCCCCTATGTTTAATCAAAAAGGTAGTGGTATTTTATCAAAGTTGAACACTGTTGATAGAAAAAATTTACCATCATTCAAGGTCGCCAATAGACACTCACTCATTGATTATAAATTCTGGGATGATCCAAATGAATTAGTAGATCGACTTCGTTTACTTGTAGCAGAAAGAAATGCTGGTAACAATAATCACTACAATGAAATTTTCGCCATCATCGAGGAACTTCAAGAGGCAGGATATATTAGATCCTAATTCTTATGTTTTCTATCAGTATCAGAATGAGTGTTGACGTGTTCGGTCGAGCTGATACAAAGTCAGCTACACGAGGTCCACCTGGTATTTGCTACAAACTTACCCAAGATGGACGGTATGATATCAGTAGAAAAAGACTTTGTAATCTTGCTGATTCATCAAACGAATACGATGCAGTAAATTTACATGTCTTAAAGAAGCGGATGATAGATAATAATAACCAAATAACACAAGATTTAACAAACAATGTGGAAGCTTTGATTCGCAAGATATTACAAGAGCTGGAAAATTTTATTATAGAAAAAATATTGAAGAGTTTTAAAACTGAGACTGAAAAACTTGCTCTCAAGTTGGATAAAATTTCACTAGCAATCAAAAATGGAACGTAAAAGAATCATTGAAGAACTTCATAAACTTGCGCGTCATAATTATACACGTCGAAAATTTGATGTTAGAGGATATGATGAAACCTGGCAAGCAGATCTCGTTGAAATGATACCTTATGCTCGTGAATATAAAGGTTATAGATATATGTTAACTATCATGGATGTATTTTCAAATTATTCTTGGGCCGTTCCTATAAAACGTAAAAATAGTAAAGATGTCACAGAAGCTATGGAATCTAAATTGAAACAAGAACGTGTGCCTAAAAATCTGCATACAGACCAAGGTAAAGAATTTTATAATTCACACTTTCAGAGACTCATGAAAAAATATGGAATTCATTTATATTCTACATATACTAATCTCAAAGCTTCTATCGTTGAACGATTCAATCGTACCCTCAAAAGAAAAATGTGGATTAAATTTAGTTTGAATGGTAACTATAAATGGTTGCATATGTTAACTGAACTTGTTAAGAATTACAATAATAGCAACCCTCGAACAATAGGTATGAAACCTATCGATGTAAGTAAAGAAAATGAGACTGAAGTATTGAAAAAATTTTCACATCTATGTCGAGTAAAAGTAAAGAAACAAAAGTTTAAAGTAAACGATAAGGTACGAATCAGTAAAGCCAAACAAATTTTTGAAAAAGGATATACACCCAATTGGTCAACAGAGATATTTTCTATTGAACGTGTAGGTACATACGATCCAGTTATGTATTATCTTCAAGATTATCAAGACCAACCAATCAAAGGTGGATTCTATGAACATGAACTAAAAAAAGTGAAGTATTCTGACGTATATCTAGTGGAAAAGGTATTAAGAAGACGTGGTAAGCAGGCATACGTTAAATGGCTTGGATTTGACAGTTCTCACAACAGTTGGACTGACAAGAAAATTTTATAAAACTCGTATACATCATTGTATTTATATTTATTTCATCGTTAGACTCAACGAAAGTTCTCAACGAAAGTCATTATGTACAGTAATGAAAAAATTAAGAAAAAAGTACGATTTGAGGATGATCCTCAAATACGTACGATATATCATTGGTCTTATGCTCACAAGAGGGCACGTCAAGGAGAGTGGGAGCAAGCAGATCGTGATAGAAAACGTTTTCGTTTTAGAACCGAAAGAGTTGGAATAATTATTAACTCTATTTTAGAAAAGAAATTACTTGAAATCAAAAACAAAACTTATTGTGAAAAAACTGTTAAGCGATTTTAAACATGTATATTAATAAAAAATGTATTTTATTTAGTTTGTATTAAATAAATGATTAGAAAATAAAAAATTGTTTTATTATTTTATAAATCCTAGAATTGGATAAAAATATTTAATTGAAATTGTTAAATAAATAAGTAAATCAGTAAGAATTAGATTTCATTATTTAGTAGCAGTTGAGTAAGGAATTTGAAATGAAAACACAATTTTTAGATAATTTTTAATTTATTTTAAAACTTTTTTAAACATAATCACATTATTATAATGAGTATACATTTTTATAGTTACTCTATTGATTCCATATAATTTCAATTTTAATATTAATTTTAAAACTATCAAGTGGTTTAATGAGCATACATTTTTCTAGTTACTCTATTGATTCTATACAATTTCGAATTTAATTTTAAAACCACCAAGTGGTTTAACAATTAACTTGAGTTTATTTTGGCTTCTTGGAGCTGTATATATTCAGTTAAGTTTTTTTGTAAATATTTGCAAACATTGGTTGGGAGGAATATAAACAACCCACCATCCAACTCAGCTACAATTTTCTGTCCATATCTTTGAGTTTCCACGTTTCTAAGCTCTACAACCATATAAGAGCGGGTTACATCTAAGTCTTTGATGCTTGTTGCTTTGTCTCGGCAACCTGCTTCATTGAGTTTTGTTAGATCCATCTAAAACAATAGAAAAGATTTTTTTTTTTTTTCAAGGATTATTTCAATAAGTACTTTGTGATATTGAAATAATGAGAAAATTAAAAAGAAAAAGTACCTTTAAATTTTTTTGTTGTAGACTCTTCTTACAGGTTTAAGTTTCGTTTGAGATGTCTTGGCTGAGTGTGACACTGGGGAATGAACTCTGCTGGGTGATGAGGTTGTATTTCAATGGTTTCTCCCACCACCTCTTCCACAAAAAGAGTGGGGAGAAAACTATCATTATCTATATTTACAATAGTACCCAATAAATCTAAGTCTTCTTCGTCTAGTTCATTAAATTTTTCTTTATCGATTGCATCATAGTGACCTCATGGTAGAGTATCGGTGCGTCCTGGGATCAAGTATCGTTTCTCGTCAGCTGGATCTAATGCAATCAGTCAACCTTTACAGTTTTTACAATATGATCTCTCGAACGGATATTACACTGAACAACATTTTTAATTGTTTTATCGATGAGACACTTTTTAAAGTCTTCTGGAACAACGACTGACTTTCTAACTTCTTCACTTACGAAGCATGACGTTAGAGGACAACTTTTAATACCTTTGGTTTTCATAATAGGTTTATCCCCTTGAACTTGAATATTATAAAGTATACGAATCCCTATGAATTCAGTAATGATTTTATCTCCCACATTCGTCTTTCATGATAGCTAAGACTTTTTTGTTGTCCGGAACGATTCCAAATTCATTGTCAATCAAAAAGTTACTCTTATCAAACTCTTTAGGATTTTTTTTTATAACATCATACATGTTAACGTTTTTTACTTCATACAGAAGGCTATCTGTGTCTGTGTACAATAATTTAGCCTGATCTTTTAGATTTTTCTTCATGAACTCATAGTGAAAATCATATAACTTGATTTTAGAGAGGTCTAAAACAGTTAGACCTACGTATATAGGTTTATCCATGTAAATGTCTAACTTTCTCATGTGAACCGCTACCAGCTTATAAAAAAAATTGTACATCGTTTGAATGCAGCATTTGAAAGCATAGCACCAACATCATAACGTCCATCCCATTTATTACCCATTTTAATTTCTTCATGGTTCCGTTTATTTTCCATGGTTTTTCCTGGAAAATAGTAGTTATAGTTTTACATGAAATATTATAAAAAATAATTATAATATTTTTACTACGAACCATAGACGGCATTGATAATTAATTTGAAAAAGACAATATCAAACTCTGTGGTAGATGCTTTTCTCATAGCTGTGTTATAATCTACATACTTTTAAGCCATGCTTTTTGTTCAAATTTTAAAGCTCTATATATTTTTTTGTGTATCATTCCATTTCTTATTGCTTGCTTCAATGCTCTGTAGTGTATAACGTATCGATTCTTGTCCGTTCATTGTGTCATTAATCTCTTTTGCGAGGACCCAGGAGCTGATGCATGTTCTGGACAGAACGGTAGATCTTTGTGATCATCGTGATACTTTTCATTATAAGGACATTCTAAATCAACTTCAAGAATGCGACCAATACTGCTCTCATCAGGAAATTCTTCTAAATTGAATTCGTCAGGATAGTCGTCTAGATCAATTTCCTCTGGGTTTTTTACCCACTCAAAGTTTTTATAAGGAAGCGGTTGTGTCATAGCTCATCCTAGAAATGAAAAATAAGTTAAGGGGGTACATATACCTAAAATTTTTCAAAAAATTAATTTTCAGGTTTTTGTGTCTTTTGATGTACTTTTACATCAGCTTTCAAATGCCGCAAACCGCGTTTTTTAATTCGTTAAGGAAAAAAAGTTACAGTTAATTTAATGAAGACATTCAATTTATTAAATTAACGTTGAAATGGCTTTTTTTGAAATTCAAGAATTTCAAGTCAGTTCTAGCAGCAGAAATACTATCTACGATGCTAGGTACAAATGCTTTTTCGATGTATTTTTTCCTTTGTTAATTTTCTATTTTGAAATGTAGGTATAATTTTTTTTTATCCACGAACAGAACTGTATTTTATCGTTTTCGTCTAATAAAAGCTATGAAAAAACAGAAATTTTTTTTATCTGTGATTAGATTTTTTCCGTGACATAATATCTTAATAATGAAAATTAAGAATGACCGATTAACTTTCATTTCAAGTCTAATGCTAAAAACAATTTATTAAGTTAGAATCGATCGCATAAAAAAATTTATAAACCTTATGACATAATATATGACATATATTACCTGTATGATTCTACTTTAGTATATTACATCAATTAGTATCGAATATCGATCTATCGATATCAAATTAGGTATTTCTGCAGCGTTGCAAGTTCATGACGTCTTTTTTGTTCTTTGAGTTATATTTCTAGTAAAATTTTACTTTACTTGGTTTTGTTTTTGTTATTATTTTAATCTCAAGTAAATAAGCTAGTTTTATTCAAAAAAAAATTTAAGAATAAATGACCAATTCTTACCAGTTATGAAGTTTTTTAGTTGTTAAAAAAAAGGTGTTTATAATGTACAAATGTGAAGTGAAAAAATAATTCTGCGATTTAAAGTTAAAGATAATTTTTAGATAATTGCATATGAAGACTCCGCTGACTCAAAGTCTTAACCTGGTCTTGGTGCCTAATAGTGTCTAATCTGTGTTTTTGATAAATGATAAAAAAGCTAATTGGGTCACTTTAGGAGCAGGAGCAAAAAAATAAAGTATCCGGCTGTGTGCAAAAGAGTATTTACATAAAGCAAGAGTCATGTGACAAGATATTTTCAAGATATAAATGTTTATGTGTTGGTGTGTTACATTTTATTCATCAAAATCTGTTCAGAACTTTAAAAGCCATTTTCTCAAATATGTGATTTTTGAGAAAATGAGGGCATTGCTCGTAAAGCCAAAATTTTTCCAAAATGACATCTTTGTGCTCTCCTAAAGTTTTCTTTATCACGTGATGTAAGCATCATAGCCTCATTTGTAGAGAATACTTTTTGAATCTTTGGACACAACTGTTCTAATGATCTTACAAACCATTGGAGCAGGAGTCTCTTGATTCTCTTCTTCTTGTCAATAACTTCTGTAACCATTAAGCTCATTGCTAAAACGATTTTTCACGTAAAATCCAATATTGTGTGCTTGATGTTCTTGAATTTTGACGGACTTTCCGCTAACTGATTCAGGATGCTCTTCTATTTTTTTAAGTAGACATTCAATATCACTATAAATAGTAATCGGTACCCACTCTGCATAGTTAACATTCTTAAAAGAAAGAGTTGCTTCAGCTTTATTTTTAGGTAATGTTATTTTATATTTATTAATAAGTCGACAATCCTTTTCATGAGTATCTAGCTTATTTTTTTCATGAAAAAAGTGATTTTATGGCTTGTTTTAGAGTACTGTTTCCCAAGAAGTTTAGGTAAATCTTTAATCCAAGTATAATGATAATTAAAATTTACTGTTGAGTTTTCGAGACTTTTTTGAATATAATCATCAGCATCTTCGTCAATGTAATACTCTTCAGGATAAACTTACAATAAATGATAGTGTTTATCTTTCTTCTCTGGAGTGAGATAGTAAGGGTAAACTCCAAATTTATAATTTTTTTTTTTAAGAATATAAAGATGTATTGAAATATTGGGATTATTTTTTTCAAAAATTTCTACTTGTTTGGGTGGTGTTGGGAATGATAGTCCTTCAAAGTTGACTTCACCTAAAGCTTCTTTATTTTCATATGTAGGAAGATAATTTGTATTTCGCTTTTGAGGATAATATGCAGATAAGACTGCCCATTTAAAACAAAAATTATCAAATTCGCTTCTCACATTGACAACGGCATGTTTATTTTCAATTGATTTAGGTAGTTTGATAAAAGAACTTCCTCTAATAGGTTCATGTTTGTTTATGTTAATTGTAACACTAATAATTTGTTTTAGACTCCAACCAGAATCGCGTGTCTCAAACTCTTGTATATCACGTTGTAATGGTAAAGAAATTTTCTCATCAAAAAAACGTTCTAGGTTTGACAGAGCAACTACGACTCCATTCTCCGTTGAAAAGTATTTTACATCGCATTTAGGTGTATCATCTTTCTGAAGCTCAAACTCTGCCATTACCATAACATTAACATTGATTACATCAAATTCTTCAACAGCTTGTTTAACCTAGTCTTGAAAGGGTTTGTAAGCATCGTCCAAAAAAGAGACTAAATCTTTATGACCAAGGTTTGTTATTACTCCTATAAATAATAGAAAAAAATAGAATTATTGATTTAAAAAAGTTTATATTGAATAAATAAAATTACCTGCTCGTATACGACGTTCAAAAGCTGAATCGAAGTCGTCATATCGAATATTCTCCTTTTTTATATCTAAATCACCAACAATTTTTACAGCATGCTCAAATTTATGTTTCAATGATATAAGTTTGATTAAAAAAGTTTCACTCTTCTTTTTTTCAGGTCTAGTGAGGGATGGCATTTTCTGTTGTAAAAAATCAATCTCTTGAATTAATACATGAATCTTATTTTGAATCTCGTTTAAGTCTTGATTATTTATAATTATATCAGAATTTTGAGTAAAATCTTCAATCATTTCTTTGAATCCATCCAACGGATTTGATGATTCATCATCGTTTTTTTGACTCATTGATTCGGTGTCAATATTATTCTCTTCATGACTTTGATACGAGTTTTCTAAAAAAATTCTAACCTTTTTTTTAATGATTAGAAATTTAGCCAACAAATCGGTTTTATTTTGTACATTGATGTCTGTCAAAATATCAATAGATAGTTCTGCTATAGACAACCACCCCTCAATAACATTGGTTTGAGCAAGACCTGAATTTATTGACACGATTGCATTATTTAAGTGATGCAAAGTATCTAAAATGGTATCCATGGTTAAATTTAGTTATCACTAATCACTAATTTTATTAATTTAAAAATCACTAATTTTTTATTGAATAACATAAACTTATTTTTATAATTTTAAATCCTCTCTTATTTAAATGCTTATGAATTCACTATAATGAGAGATGATACACTTGAAAGAAGGAGTAGAGAACTGACCGATGAACACTTACTGTATCATATTTTATCAAAGAATGAGGAGGAGAGAGGGGAATAGTTTAGGATATTAATAGGAGGAATAATAATAGTTTAGGATAATAGTTTATAGGAGAAAAGAGGGGAAATTACTATAAAAGAAGTTAAAGTTTTATCTATCTATTTAGTTATATTGAAATTGTTGAACAGTCGAGATCTAAAATGCAGTTTGTTGTAGACTTTCAAGGCTTTCAAAAATCTAGAAGTGACTTTATTGTGAAAGAGTTGGCTATTTTCAACTTAGACGATTCTACTCTACCGCTGGTTTTTACTTTTAAACAACCATTTTCTTGGGATAATTTAACAACTGAAGAAAAATGTACTGCACGTTATTTGCAAAAGTGTTTTCATTGTATTCAATGGAATAATGGTGAAATAGCTTGTGAACAATTAACAGATGTATTGAGAAAATATTTAGATGGTGCAAAAAAAATTTTTACTAAGGAAAACATGAAAAAGATTATTCTTCAAAAAAATGTTACCCCAAACGTAAGTTTTAATTATATACTTATTCTAATGTTTATTTATTTAATTTAAATATCAATCATTTTTTCTTTTTTTAAATTACAGACTAGTAATTGATTTAGAAATATGGTTGTCCTTCTTTCAAAAGTCTTGACTGTTCTAAGGATGATTTTTGCTGTAATCATAAGAATTATTCACCTTTTTTCAAGTGTGCTGCAAAGAACGCTTCTAAATTGAAGTCTTGGATCAATGTTAACAAACCTCGAATAATAGATGACATAGATGAGATTGATGAAGGATGTAATGATTTTTTAAATTGTTCACTTCCATCTTTTTCATATTTTTCATAAAATTGTAAAGATAAAATGAAATTTTAAATAAAAAGAAAGTAAAAAGGAGTATAAAATTGTTTATTTATTTATTTATTATAAGACATTGGTACAAATGTATGCGCATGTATGTATGTATGTGTATAAAATAGTTTTAAAAGCAATTAGTATAAATAATAATAATAATAATAATAATAATAATAATAATAATAATAATAATAATAACAATAATAATGATAATAATAAAAATATAGATAAAAATAATATAAAAATAACGCTAAATTTTTTAAAAAAATATTGATTAGTAAGTTCATGTATAAAATAGCCATAAAGTAGTCTCGAAAAGTATAACAAAAATAGTGTTACAATAGAACAAAAAAGTATAAAAATAATGCTAAAATAGAAAAATAAAAAATAGCTTCAAAATAGCAAAAATTTTTAAAAAACTTTAATTATTTAGTCATTTACTGAACGATATTGATAAACACGTATACGTATAAAATAACTATAAAGCAGTTTTGAAAAGTATAACAAAATAGTGTTAAAATTGAATAGAAAAGTATAAAAATAATGCTAAAATAGAAAAATAAAAATAGTAAAAAAATAGTATAAAAATAACGCGAAAATTTTTAAAAAATATTGCAAAAGTATAAGAAAAATAAAGCGTGCTTGGTAAAAATAATGCTAAAATAGAAAATTAAAAAATAGTTTCAAAATAGCATGAAAATAAAAAAAAAAACTTTAATTATTTATTCATTTACTGAAAGATATTGATAAATATGTATATGTATATAATAGCTATAAAACAGTTTTGAAAAGTATAACAAAATCGTGTTAACATAGAATAGAAAAGTATAAAAATAATGTTAAAAATAGAAAAATAAAATTAGTAATAAAATAGTATTAAAATAGCATGAAAATTTTTAAAAAATATAGCAAAAGTATAAGAAAAATAAAGAGTGCTTGGCATAAGCGTCAATCACTCTTGATTTTTTTTATCCTTTTTCTGTTTCTTATGTTTTCTTTTTTCTTTTTCTTCAGTGAGTTCCCTTTTCATCTTTCTTTTCTTTTTTCCATCTTCTTCTTCTTCTTCTTCTTCTGCTTCTGCTTCTGCTTTCATTGATGTTGCATTTTTTTCTTCTTCTGCTTTCGTTGATACTATAATTTTTTCTTCTCCGGCTTTCCTTGGTGAGACATTTTTCTCGACTATTCCTTTTTGATCCATGAGTTGGCGCAACTCATCTGTTATGTCTATAACTTCCTCAAAAGCATCGCCAGTCTAAAAAAAAAAAAAAGAAAAAAATTAAATTGAAATTTTATAAAATATTATTTTATTACATAAGAAATAAATTAAGAATTTACCGATTTATTTAATTCTTCTTGTTGTTGTACTTGCTGCTCTTGTTGTTTTTGTGGTGCTACTTGCTCATGTCCTTGAGCATATTCAAATGCTTTTTGAATCTAGAAAAATTATAGATAAATATAATTTATAAGATATAACTTTATTATATATATATATTTATATATATACTTATAAAATTTTAAAATATAGTTTCTATTAAACTTACTATATTTATGTTTGTATTAGTTGATTCAACTTTAAGACTCTGTTGTTGGCCAACTGCATGTAACTGTAAAAATTGATTCTAATTAGTATTATTTCAACTAATGATTTGAAAAATAACAATTTTACTTACTTTTTTTAGAACTTCTTGTTGAGTTGCGAGCTCTGAAGGTATTTTTACATCTGACTTTATTCTTATATTGTTCTACGAAAAAAAAATAATAATTGAATTACCAATAATTAAAAAAAGTCAAAATAAAAATTTTACCTGATTAAGAGTAGACTTTGCAATGACTTTTGGGTCCGAAAAACTCATTGTCAAGGAAGGCGTAATTTTCACTGTTTTTCTTGGTCATCTTTTCTGCGGTCGCCTTGACCGCATCTATGAATGGTGAGCCATCTGCTGAAAAATAAATTTATTCATTTTAATTCAATGATAATAATAACATTAAAAAATTTTTTTATTACCTTGCTTTTTTCTGTATGAAATTTTAGTATTTTAATGTCTCCATACATTCTACTCAAAAGGTTGAATATTCCACATGATCGTATACGTACTAAAATAAAAATTATTATTATTATTATTTATTACAATTCTTATGAATTTATTTAAAATTACTTACTTTGTTCTAGTCTTCAATTCTGAGTTAGCTATTACTTGCTCCAGAACTGAAAAAAAAAAGTTACTTATATTTTAGTTTATAAATATAAAATAACTTACTTCTTATCCTATTTTCACCAGTTATTGCTTCATTCAGTTTTGTAAGATCACTTTTAACTGAAAACAGAAAAAAATTATTTTTTTTTTTTCATTAAATTTTAATTCAAGTTAAATAATTTAATAGACTCACTTGTATTTAGTTCTTTATTAATTTTAGCAGAACTTTTAGTTTCATCGTCTTTAACTAAAAAAAAAAAAAAATAATGGTTATAAATATTTAAGTTGACAATTAATATATTTATTTTACTATACCTTCATTTATCTTTTTATCTACTCTAATTATTTGTAAATTTATTGTCTTTAATAATTTTTTACATCCTTTCAGATCAAGAGTTTGTCCGTTTTGTTTGCATATATTTTCATCAGAGGATGACGATGACGATCCCTATGATGATGATGACGATGATGATTCTGTTGAGGACGAAGATGATTTCGATGTACTTCGTGATCCAGTTTTATTAGGACCTAATGATCCTGCTTCTACATGAGATTCTAAATTTTCTTGAGAATTTTTATTCTCTTATTTTTCTTTAACTATATCTAAATCCATGTTGAAGAGTTATCATAAAAACTGAAAATCACGTTAACTTCACCGACACAAACTTTCCGACGGACGACACGCAACTGTGACGTGGAAAATCATCTCGCGAACTTTATAATAAAGCAAATTAAAAAAAGAAAACAAAAACCGCTGCACTATGAATCCTTTCCATAGGACAAATGAGAAGGGAATTTTATCCGAAAATAAAACATTTTGTCTGTAAAGATCAAGCTACTGCTATTGACTATAAGTGATAAGACAACACAGCTTCCTGTATCGATGTATTGAATTTTGCACTATAACGAGTTAAAAAAAAAAAAAAAAAACAGAAACTATTCCATTGTTCACTATGACATTTTCCACGTGACGGGTGAAAAAAGAATTTTATCACAAGACACAACATCCTGTTGGTTACTATCGAGATAATGCAACTCGCGTACATATGATAAAAATTACTACACAACACCTCCACCTGCATCGTGGCACATGCATTCGAAGAGAGGACAGAATCTGCACTCCGTTGCTTAGCAGCAAGACGCTACGCGTGCGCGCAACGATCCAGAGAGTGCGAGGATACACTCGCACACTATACCATGCTGCTGCAGCTACCGCTGCTATTGACTATACCTACTACCGTTGCTGCTATTACTGCCGCTGTAAACACTCGTATACTATACCATGCTGCTGCTGCAGCTACCGCTGCTATCGACTACACCTACTACCGTTGCTGATATTGCTTCCGCTGTCTCCACTAATTAATACTCAAGAAAACTATTTTTTTCTAATAATTATTTTTTACCAATCAGGTAAAACCCCACCCCCCTCCCAAAAAAAAAATTAACCCTCATAGACAATCGGTCAATCCAAAAAACGAATAGTAAAACCACCCCCTAAAAAATTACCTCTCATAGACCAACGGTCAACTCAAAATCTACTAGCAAGACCACCCCCACGCAATTACCTTACTCACCCCCTATTACCCTTTCAACTCCCTCCGAACGGGGGGGAGGGGGGCCGAGGGGCTGTATCCAGGATCGGTATAGCCTCTACTGCTCTTCCTCATTTTTGTGGACTCTACCTTGGCAAGCCCGTGTGAGAGCGAGTCATACTTGTTATCGCTTAATTTCATAGAATCATCATAGAAATGTATATGCTCTGAGCCAATACACTTGAACTGTTAAAGGTTTGTAATCCTACCCTTTTTCAAAAATAAACTTGATGTCTGAAAGTTTTGTAATCCCACCTTTTTTCTAAAATAAACTGGATGTCTGACAATGTTTTTTAATTTTGATTGTAACTGTTACATTCACTCAGGGTGTTAATGATAAGTATATTTAAGTCAACATGAATCAATTATTAAAATTTTTTATCTTTTTTGTTGTCTGTATGCAAGCTTAAGTTATGCGGCCAAAGTGATTTTACATTTTAGAATTGGTTAATTAAGAAGTACAAAAGAAATAGATAGTTTTGGGTCTAGGTATCCAGTGGACCAGAAATTATGAATTCTATTTGGCATGGATTTTTAAAGTACGGATGAGCATTTGCTTCATTATTTTCAAAGTGGATTTAGTGTGTCCATCAATTATGTATGCAAAATCAATTCAAAAGTACTTCATAACAGTAAATTATGTTAATGATTTTTATGTGTTCTGACTAATGATAAAATTTATATAAAAGAAATTTAAACCTAAAGAACTAGATATATTCAAGTCAACATGAATCAATTATTAAAAATTTTTATCTTTTTTGTTTTCTGTAAGCAAGCTTAAGTTATGCTGCCAAAGTGATTTTAAATTTTAAAATTGGTTAATTTTTTTTTACAAGAATTAAAAAGTACAATAGAAATAGATAGTTTTGGGTCTAGGTATCCTGTGGACCAAAAATTATGAATTCTATTTGGCATGGATTTTTAAAGTACGGATGAGCATTTGCTCTATTATTTTTAAAGTGGATTTAGTTTGTCCATCTATTATGTATGCAAAACGAATTCAAAAGTAGTTCATAACAATAAATTATGTCTATGATTTTTATGGGTTCTGACTAATGATAAAATTATATAAAAGTAATTTTAAACAGAAGAACTAGATATATCTAAGACATGAACCAATCATCGAAAATTTTTATCTTTTTTTTAATCATTTTAAGGTTACTAATGAGTATTTGCTACATTTCAATGTAAATTTACATTAAAATAAAGTTATGCAATGTACATTTAAAAAATAGGTAAATACTAAATTGAATTTTTTTTTTTACATATAAAATTGATTTCCATTGGACTTTTATAGGTTCTGGTTTATGTCGTGGTTTTACATCAGAATAATTGGATGTATCTTAGTTATTGTTAAATTATTTAGAATTTGTTAAGTTCGTGAAATAATTTATTAAGACATATTTCAACAAGATTAATGATTTATTTATGGTGTCACGGATTTATAATCCTTGACATTATTATTTTAAAAGGGGTAAGATCTTCGTCTTTTTGGAACAACTACTTACGTAGTTGTCCCGTCCCCTTGTTGTCTGGCTTTTGATTAGGTTAATAAAATGAAATAAAATAAGGTAAAGTGATATTGTTTAATTGAAAAACAAATGGTGAAAGGTTACAATTTAATGAGTTTAATGTCCTTCGACAGAGTTGAATATTACAATAATCTACCTTAAAATTACTGGAGTATCCGGGCAGTTGATCGTTCACGGGAGGTTCTCTGGGCCTTCCGGGACCTTATCCAATGGTGATGGCGAGGCGATATTGCACTGACGGATCCTTGCCTGATCCGGCTCTGCTTGTCCAGGTGTGCTGCACGTGGTCTTCGATCGCTGCTAGCTTTCGGTCGAACCACTCGAGTGTCGGGGACGAGAGTAGTTTGGGAGCGCGGCTAAGCAGCGAGGGAAGCTACTTCGCCCCACCTGTTCCAGCAGAGTGGAGGTGCCGGCTAGCAAAATGCTTAATTGCAATTTCCGTGGCCCCCTCCCTAACTCCTTTTAGGCAGATTATAAGTAAGTCGGTTGCAACTTGGGAATATGGGATCTTTATGGGGATCGATACATGACATGCCTCCCCTCTTAGTCCATTGTTGCCCTTTACAATGCAGGGCTGGACGAGTGTAGGAGTGCAGTCCTTGTATCGATGATAAAAAAAATGTATCGAAGATAGGGAATGTATCGATTTCGCTTGTGTGAATCTTGGTAGATGGTGGTGGGCAGGCGCTTAGCAAAAGGTTTTTTTTTTTTTTTTTGAATAACTATTAATTCAGAATAGTTAGTTCAAGTATAACGTTTTGGATGTAATTTCTACCCGATGTTCAAAGAGATCGGTAGTTTTTATAATTGTTGTATAACAATGATCACGGGGTGGGAAATGGTTGGTTGAAAGTGGGTAAGAATATTGTAATTTTTGAGTTGTAAGCCTGAATTCTTGAAATTTTTAAACGAAAATTTCAAATAGCTAGTTGTTTAGCTAAATGCTAAATAGAAGTTTTTGTGTTGCTTGCGCAAGCCAGGTAACAGGGATTCAGACGTAATAAAATAATTATTGCTCTATATTGCGCGGTTATTGGGCGCTGGAGCAGAAAATTCTTTATGGGTTGGTTAATATTTAAGTGGGAAGTTGCATCGACGTATATAATTTTCATTAATTGCCAGGAGTGAGGGAAGTTCACAGTTTTCGCCTTGATTTTAAGATCGCTAATTAGTTTAGTCAAAAGTATTTAAAACATTCGATGAAAATTCTGTAATGTATACGACAGTATTGAGTGCAGCGGTTCTGTATATTATCCTTTAAGTTCCTAAACGATTTGAGTTTCAATTTGTCGTTATTTAGTTCGCTATGAAACTTCAATCTTGATATAATTATTGTGTCTTAGTGGTTTTTTTTTTTTTTTTTTTTTTTTTTTTTTTTTAATTTTTATGTCTAAATTTTTGCACTAAAGAAAAAAAAAACTATGAATTAGCGGGAAGTTTCAATGAAATCAGTGCTTTTGACACTCCGTTTAACTGATTTAGACTGAGTTTTGCCTTAATTGGTCGAAAATAGTTAAATAAGTTTCCAAATTTGTTTGATAAAATTTTTGAGTTTAGTGTATAGAATTAAATTATTTATTAATTGACGTAACTTAAATTATCGCAATAAGTCTCTTACATTGTGCGTGTTACTGAGAAGTTTACAAATGAAGCTTATCTTGAATTTCGATTCATAGAGTTTGTACAATAAATATTAAAATTAATATTACAACAAATAATTTATTTATTTATTCACTTTTTATTTTTTTATTTTATTTTTTTATTTTTTTTATTTTTTTTGATAATGAAGTTAAATTAACTTGAGCAAAAGTTTTTACCAGATGTTAACAATATTTAAGTATCATATAAAAAGTAATTACAAAAAAAAATTATTGTCGAGTATTCGAGAGAGTTTTGTTAAATCTAAGATAATGTCCGAGTATGAATTAAAATTTAGATTCTGAAAATACACTCAATTTGTTACACAAAATTGTATGAGAAAAGTTTATATTTTACTGGCGAAGCTGGTTCTGTTCTTGATGCGAATGTTGCTGTATCGTCCTCTTTGAAATCGGATAGTCGGCAGGTCGGCGGTTACGCACGAGAGTATAGTGTAAGTAGGTGTTAACGGCGACGTTGCAGCGGTGCGCTCATAAAATTTTATCATGCTATGTTGCCAGTTATGATAAATGTGATTTTACTGGTGCATTCAGTAGGTGCTCCAGTCGGTATTACGTCGATCGGAGAGCTAGTTGGACTCGCAGTTTGGTCAATTTACAAGGGTTATTATCGCATATCCTCAACTCGTCGAGGTGCATTAAAAAGTAAATACTTTCACACTTGTTATCAATCGATCATTATTTGTTTTAAAAAAAAAAATTAAAACATCTATCTGATACCTGAGTTTCGATGGATAGTAAAAAAAATTCTTTTATTCGGATTCGGCGAGTTTGTGAGTATAGTTCTTTGATTGTTACTATTTTTATTAAGTATAATTGTCAGAGTTAAGTCGTCAACTGTCGTTATTTCATAAATTAATTGTTTGCAGGTTGTATTAAAAGATTCGTGGGTGTGGCTGTATAGTTGGGTCGCGTGCTGCAGGTGCATTGCGGGCGAGTTGGTGGAAGAGTCGCCTGTGTTGGAGGCATAGCGGGTCTGCATGCGACGGGCGCACTCAGCAGGCCAGTGGTCACGAAGATTCATGGTTATGGTCGAGTCTTAAGCGTGTTTTGAATGGACAGTTGGTCAAATTTGGTTTGAAAATGAAGTTTTTTTTTTTTTTTTTTTTTTGTTTATTATTATTGTTATAATATTTTTTATTATTATTATTATTATTATTATTTTTTTTGACGTTTTGTTTTATTTTTCATGGCTCTGCGACGTGAAGCGGTGGTTTTGTATTGGAGTTTGGTGCTTTTGGAGAGGTTGTGGGCATTGTCGAGATTTGTGGAGAGGAGTCGACGTGGATTACAATGTCTGCCGACTTTAGAGTCGGAGGCAAGCTGTGAGTCTCATTAGGAGGAGTATCATCCTGATGATTATTTTTACATGTGCATGTTTTTCGGTTGGGTTCTTCTTTGTTTTTTTTGTTTTGTTTATATTCTTTCTTTTTGTTGCAGATAAAGAAGAACAAGGGTAGGATTTTCTCGACCTGAAGAAATTTATCTATCAAAAATTTTAGGACTAATGTTATCGCGATTGAGGATCCTAAGCCGATGGCTATAAATGAATGTGTTTGCTTCGGTTCCGTCCGTCGAATATGTATCGCTCGAAGTTTATTTTCGATTTCGCTCAGGGGAATTGGGTTAAATTTTTGTAGTGATTCAGTGAGTTCTTTCTCTACTTCCATGGGGTATTTGGTTGCGTATTCATGTATCTCGGGTTTTATTATGTTCAATTCTGCTGACAATTCGGGATTATAATTGTATTCTGATATGAATGAGATTTTCCGAAGACCGTGTAAGGTAAAGCTTGATGTGTGTGCAGTACATTCGCCACTTAGGTAAAGTGAGCCTGTGCCATTTATGAGAAATTCATTTCGATGATTATGGCAGGTTATTGTGAGCTTATTTGGTTTTAAAGTTGAATATAACCATAAATTCGATGCGTGCAAGGGTGTTAGAATTATGAGCGTGTTTGGTATAATAACTGTCGAGCAGGTTTTTAGAGAAGAGGTTGTCGGCTGATTGAACATTGAATATTCACACGATGGGTGTGTCACTCCGTTGATTAAGGGTAAGAAGTCTTCACATAGCTTAGTGTGATTATAAGTGAAACAAGATTGAAGGAGTTCGTCATTTAAGAGAACATATGTCTGGTTTCTCGATAAGACAATATAATTAACTGTTGGTTTTATTGCTAAATAGCGTGTATTATCAAAGGGGAGGGTTATAGGGTTTGGAAAAGAGTGCATTTTGTACAAATCGAGGTCGTCATCCATTACTAAAGGTAGTTTTATATAAACGTGAAGCTTTCCATTAGTGATAAAAATAGTCGTTTTCGCTACGTTGAATAGGTAGTGGGGTGTAATTACATCTGCTGCGTTTGGTATCCGGAGATTCGGATTGTTGTTAATTTTTAAGAGTAGATTGGACATTTGGGAAAAAGATAACAGGAGAGGGTGTAGATGTCCTCTTGCGGTGGTTTGAATTACTTCCATCAAGGTTTCATAACCCCTTTCTAGTTCGTCAAGTTCGTATGAGTAATCAAACCACCATCTGGTAACGTTTTCAAATTGCAGGTTTCTGTTTATGGCCAAGTTTTGTTCGGAGATGGCTTCAACACGACTTTTTAAGCGTGAAATTTCTAGAATTTGATTATTTTCTGATTTATACAGATTTTACAAGCTCTGATTTAATTAGGTGAGTTGATTCAATTGAAATTTTTGATAAGTTATTCTGACTGTCGTACAGTTTGTCGATGTCACTATTGATTAGTTCGCGGTCTTTCGAGTTCATGATGCCGAATAACCATTTCGTAACCCAACCGCCGACTTCGATGGGAGCTCCTCGCGTTTTTCGATTATAGGGTCGGTTATCGATTTCTTGCAGAACGAACAAGCTTTTTATAGATTCATGTAGATCATTTATTGCGAATAATTTGCGGGTTATGTGAAGTTCCGAGAGTGTTGGTGTTATTTGGTCAGGGTAGACTCTATATAATTCATTTACTAAATGTTTGAAATTTTTGTTTTCCGTTTTAAAGTTTCTGTCTAGTGGGGGACAATTTAAGAAAATATTAATATGAACTTTTGTTCTGACTAAATTAACTTTCCCGACGTGTTCATAGAAAATACCCGGATTATTGGGGATTGGTTGCGTTTCATAGAAAGTTTTATTCTCCGTGTGAACGGTACCGACTGGAGCGAAGCTCGTGAAGCACAGCAAAATAAAGAACATTTTTCTGGAACAAAATTAGGGCAGATTTAAATTAGATAAGGCGATGATTTTTGAGAAGAAAGGCTTTTAGTAAAATTTTTTCAGACGGTCTTTATGAACTAAGGTTTTTTTTTGTTTTGGCTTTGCAAGAGGGCAATGTTATTTTCGCGTACTTCTAGGACGTCGAAAACTCCATTATAGAATTTATCTAGTTTGTTTTTACGCGGTAGTTTGTTGACGTAAACTTTGTCTCCGGGTTTTATGTCTAGGGGTTTAGTTGATTTGTCGTAATTTCTTTTGTTAACTTGTTTGGATGATTCTAAGCTTTTCAATGCCATCTCTCGGATTTCAGCTATTCTTGTTGCTAGATCGTAAATGTAACCATTATATGTGTCGTTATCGAAGTCGTCCAGGCATCCTGAAGGGGTTCTAGGATTTCGTCCCATAGCTATTTCGTAGGGGGTAAAACCTGTGGAAGAGTGGACTGAGGAATTGTATTCCATCATGGCAAAGGGAACTAGCTCGTCCCAGTCTTGATACTTAGGGGTGTTAGTCCTCAAGTAGTCTTTCAAGACAGCATGACTTCTTTCCAATGATGCGTTCGACTGGGGGTGGAAAGATGTCATCGTTTTTAGACGACAGTCAAACATGCTTTCAAGATTTTTGAGGAGTTTATTCCTAAAGCTTTTACCTTGATCGCTCAAGATAATTTTAGGTACTCCATGAGCGGCTATAAGATGTTTAGCGAGGACTTGTGCCACGGTTAGCGCTTTAAGATTAGGTACTGGTACTGCTATACAAAATTTTGAAAATAAACATTGCATAGTGATTATGTAAGCATTGCCATTCACAGTTCGAGGCATAGGTCCGACCGCATCGATAGCCATTTTAAAGAACGGTTCTGCGGGCGTATCGGTGATTACCATGGGTTCTTTGGTGCGATAACCTATGAGTTTAAACTCTTGGCATATTCGGCATCGATGAATGTAATCGACTATATCTTTACGCAAACCGGGCCAAGTAAATTTTTCCCTCACTCTTCTGTAAGTCTTCTCTACTCCACGATGTCCTCCGAATAGGCTATCGTGGCATTCTTTTAGGATGGTGTTGCGGGATTCGGGTGGCGGTGTTATGCAGACACCTAGACAGATCGTTAGCGTCATAGGTATGTTTTTGAGTGCGTCTTGGACTTCTTGGTATAGAGTTCCACGTGGTAATGCATCTGTGAGTTCGCCCTTTCGTGACATACGAACCGATGTAATTTCTTTTTCTAGTAGTAGATGATAAAGATTGTATAAGCATTCTTTCAAAGAACTTTGCTTAATAGGATTCCTTTCGGTTTCTGTAACTACTAAAGAGAAGATGGTTCGGCCTCGTGTTTTAGAGACAAGAACATTGCCAATCGTAGGGTTCAGATTTTTAAGTTCGCTTTTCGAAATTAGCTCTAACTCGGCAAGAAGTTGATTGTTAGGCGTGTGTAGGTTTAAATTCGCAGGGATAAAATTTATTATGTTATCTTTATGTCCCGTGAGGGCGTCTCGGGTGAGTCTCACTGTCAGTCGTTCGGGGGGTTTGATCGGGGTGCAAAAAGGATTCAAGAGGGGGGGTATAATTGGCGGAATGGTTTTAACGCTGGTGAAAATGTCATTATGAGTATTTGCCGTAGTAGGTTTTGGACTTCGAGGTATCAAATTTGAATTTGGTTGTTTTGTAGGAAGTGATTGCTGCGAGGATTGAAGGGTCGTTTTGGCGGTATCTCGAGGGTGAGTGACACTCTCTTGAGTGTTTAGAGAGTTTTCCGATGGAGCTAACTTATGATCTGGTGTAATTGTCTTCGAGGAATTTGTTGAAGAGTCGGAATTTTCACTAGACATGATTTTGGTGTTTTCGAGATTAAAAGTGTCATCAAAAATTGTTGGGGGTATTTTATTTGTGAGGAGAGTGGACGATAAGGGAGGATTTTTGAATCCTGAGTCATCGGTCAGTTGCCATTTATCTAAGTCCAACAGGGATTGTGTATTGTTCAGAATCTGTCTATCATTTGCGTCAATAAGGTCATTTTCCAAATAGCCTGGATCACTGTGGACAACAGAGTGATCTGCTTCGTGATAGTTAGATCCTAGGTCGAAATTTTCAAGAAGTTCTTCCCATTTTCCAGAGTCCCACCACAAGGAATTAAATCCTTCTATAAACTCTTCTTTCTCCTTAGAATTGAAGTTGGAAGGTTTGAGTTGAGCTTGGAGTTCCAAATTTGATTTTACGGGGGTAGTCTCGTAGAGTTCTTCTTCGTCAGAGGATGAGGAGTCATCATCATTTGCTGGAGGTTTCACTCTTTTTGATGGGGAATCAAAGAATGCCTTTCTTGATGCGGGTTTTTGGAAATGGGCGACTACATCTTCAAAACTATCCGATGGTACCATGGTTTCGTCGAACTCACTTATGCCAGAAATCTCATCTTCTTTTTGGTTGCTGATTTCAGACTCGGTGGCAGGAGATGTGGTTGTTGTATTGAGAGGTTCTGCCAAACTAGATATTAATGACCGGCTTTGCAAGGGTACAGGTGCGTCGGAGGCGCTGTCGGTTTCCTCTGATGTTTCTATTTCTGAGGTAGAGCTTTCAGCGTTTGCTTGATCGACGGGTGTAGTATTTTTCGGATCTACCTGTTAGTCTGAGTCTTAGACGAGAGGCGATGGTATCGCCTGGAAGATTTCCCTGACCAGATACGTTCGGCGATGCATGAGTTTTATTTTTGGAGCCTTTCGGTCTACCTCTTCGCGAAGGGCCGGGTTGCGGGGCGTCAGAGAAGTTTTCTTCTTTGCTTTTATTGTGTGCTTGTCGAGCAAGTGATGTTTTTGTTGATTTTGGTTTCTGAATAGGTAGTATGGTTTTTGTTTTGATATTTTTCAGGGATTGAGAGGCTATGTTTGCCGATTTTTCGTTTTCTAACTCTTTCTGGTCTATCGGATTTCTTGAGAGCCAATCGGCGTTAGTGTTAAGCCTTCCAGGTTTGTAACGGAATATGTATCTGTAGCCGCGGGTCTTTGATTGAATCAATCCATTGTAGAGGTTCATGGTCAGCGTATACATAGAAAGTGCGACCGTAAAGGTAGTGTCTGAAGTGCATGATGCCTAGGACTACAGCTAAACACTCTCGCTCGGTGGCAGAGTAGTTTCTTTGATGTTTATTGAGCGTTTTTGACATATATGCAATAGGTTGATCATTATTTGGTTCGCCTTGACTCAAAACTGCCCCGACTGCGTATGCACTAGCATCGGTCGTTAGTATGAAGGGTTTAGAAAAGTCTGGGCTTCTTTTAGCTCTGTCATCTGGGTGCATAGGTATTTGGTGGAATCCGTTAACGAGATCAAAAACTGGAAAGTATTTGGACTTGCCTAGGGACTCCAGTATTTCTTGAACGTTTGGGAGTGGATAGGCGTCTGGAATTGATACTTCGTTGAGCCTTCTGTAATCAATGACGAGACGATGTTGATTTTTACCGTCAGGGCCAGGCCGTTTTGGAACTATCCATAGAGGTGAGTTCCAAGAGCTGGAGGAGGGTTTCTTTCTTCAGCAAGTCATCTGTTTGCCTTCTAATTTCTTCGTGTAATTTTGGAGGATAACGATATTGACGTGTAAATATCGGTTTGTCACTGCTTAACGGAATGGTATGTTGTACTAGATGTGTGCGAGGAGGGTCGTCGCCAGGTAACATAATGAGATATGGAAAACGTTCGACCACTCTCTTCAATTGAGCTAGGGCTGCTTTGTCATGATGTTTTCTTTTCAGAAGGTCAATTATTCGAGTTACTCTTTGTTCAGGAGGGCAAGGCGTTCCCTTGACCTCGGAATCGAAGAAGTCGTCGGAACTATCGAGTTCAAAGGGATACAGATCTTGCACCGGTATTTCAACTTCTTGAGGTTCGTTTCTCGTGTTAATGGCTAACACGTAACATGAACCTTTTTCATGGGTAACGGCTGACTTGCCGATGAATATTCTGGTAGGGGTTTGTATTCGGGGAAGATACGCCTCCCCTCTTGGAGAGCTTTCCGACACGGGAATTTCTATCGCAATTTTACAACGCGCTGGCAACGTATATCTTGTGGACAGAGCTTTACCTTGCTTTCGACGAGCTTTATAATGGAAAATAGTCGAAGGTATTTTGCTGGACGTAGGTTGAATGTCGGGGATGGTGTTTTGACTTTGAGGTGTTCGTCGAGAGTCAGGAAATTCTGCAGAGGATTTGGCAGATTCAGACTCACTGTTGTCTGTAGCGCTAGAAAAACAAATGTTCTGATTGCCATTTTGAGTGATTAATTGATTATTGGCCAAGTCAATTTGACCCTTTTCAATTTGTAGATAACGAGAGACAAGAATGGCATCTTCTTTAAGCGAAGAACTTTCGGGGAGGACGTGCATGTGATGTTTTCTACCGTCTCTTTCTTTGAAAGTAACGGTACCGAGAGTGTAAACGGGTTCTGCTCCGATCCCGGTCAGTTGAAGAGTACGATTTTTGTTGATCTTACACGTGGGATTTAGGGATTGAATTTTAATTACGCTCACGTCTGCGCCGGTGTCAATTAAAATGCACCCCTTTCCGGCTTTAAATATGTTATTAGTAATTTCGATCTTGGGTGATCCGTACGAAATTTTCTTTCTTTCACTATGGTTTCTAGGATTGTAAATTTTAGGTGAATATGTGTCGGAATCTTTAGTAGATTTGTCTATATTAAGGGTGTCGCTACTCTGGGAGGTTGAATTTTCGGAAAAGGTTTCTGAGTCAGAGGATTCTGATTCAGAGCGATCTGAGTCTGGGGATAGGTCTTCAAGAAAAGAGTCGGGAAGATTTTTCATTTTTCCGGCTTGCTTAAGTCTCCGGAGTTTCTTCAAAGTTCTTTTGCTGATAACACCATCTTGTAAAAAGGGGGCATCGTCGTGAATTAGATGGAATATATGTTTTTGTTTACAAATACGAATCGTAATTATCCATGAGCGTCGACTTGATTATTGTCTTCTCCCTGGATTGTAATGGGAGGGTGAGGATAGTAGAAAACCGAGTCTTTAAAAACGGAAGCTTTGATGACGTTCACTTCATTGGTTTGTGCAGCGGAACATGTTACGACACCCTTTTTGAATAGGTAATTTTTAATTTTTATGGTTGGTGCGGTTTTCTCGCCACAGACTTTCCGTACTCCCTTTTTTTGAATGTTTTCACCGATCGGCGCTCGGGGCTCTGAGAGCGCGGGAAGCTCGCGGGCGCGCCGTCCGGACGAGCTTGTCTCCAGTTTAAATTCTCGCTAGAGGAGATATTTGCGGGAATATTCGTTGGGGTCGGGGCTCGTGGAGTAGGGCCGTAAGGACCTGGGGATCTGGGTCTACCAGGCGGCTTGTCGTAATAGTTGTTAGGGAAGTAGGCTGGTGTTGCGGCATTAGGATAGGGCGAGTGAAAAGGGGGCATAGGAGCTGGGGGGTAGTAGTAGGGCATATAAGGGTGAAAATTTGGATAAGGGAAGGGAGGGGAAAGGGGGCTTGTCGACCTATTAGGGTATCGGCCTCTAGGGCTCTCGGACCTAGGGCGGGAGTAACGATCTGATGATCCGGGTTGATCGGATAGGCTCTGTCTTTCCGGGTTTTTGGGGAACGGTGAGCATCCAGTTTACCTTCTGCTGTGTAGGTCATTGTTCTAGGCATTTCTATATCGTTAGGGTCATAAGAATACGAGATATTTCTATCGAAGTTTCGCGGGTCGTTAAAATCGGAGAATTTAACGTTGCGCTGGTCGTGAGATGATTCTCTTTCAGGTGTCCCGGGTCGACCATAGGGGCTAGGAGAACGCGATCGCGGAGGCACGATTTGGTGCTCCGATGTTAACCCATTTCTCCGCATTCAGAGCTGCGTTTAAAGCTTCGGAAAAGTTAACAGGGTTATGGTTAGACATTTGGTTGCGGATGACAGAAGGTAATCCGCGAATAAAATATTCGGTAGCGAGGTCTTCGAAAAGAGACTTATTATGTCTCTTGATGTCTTCGTCATCTATTCCCTCGTTTTTTAGTTTCGTGGCAGCGCGGACTATAGCTGAGAGTCTATCGTGAAAATTTGAAACAGATTCATTCTGTCTCATATATGAGTCTGAAATAAGGTTAAGGTAATAAGATAGGGATCGTTTTTGAGAAAAACGGTCCTGAAGATGTTTCCGGAGTTGGTCGAAAGTGTCAAAAACTTTTTCGTCAAGACTTGTTTTAGCCTTGCCGGTCAATCGAGAAATAACTCCTTGGAGGAAAAGTTCTTTCAGGGTTGCGTCTGTAATTCGTTGGTCGTAGCTTTCCACGTCCTGCAGCCATGGGCGCAGGGGTGTGGAACCAGTGTAAAAAGGGATTGCAGCAAGAGCACTTTGCATCAATGCTGATGCTTGAACGTTCGCGAACGCGGTTCGTGACTCGTTTAACGTAGCTGCCATTGTAGACATATTTTCGGCCATCCGGCGGGCATGATGTTATTCGGCTGCCTTCTTTTGATCTTTGTCTGGAATGGCTTCAATCTCGTCCAAAGTAAGATTCGCGAGGTTAGCCATATCGAATACTTATAAATTAAAGGGATAACGTCGTTTGATAGAAGTAAAAATTTTATACAAAAAAAAAACGAATCTAAAGTTGCGATTTTTGGCGAAACTTCAGGTAATAAGACGTGAAATATATGCACTATAAGCGGGTCAAATTCGGAGCGATGAGCAGATCAGGTTCCGAAAGCGTTTGTGAGTGTAAGTATGTTGTTAAATTAGCCAGAAATGTTGAGGTCAGAAAAAAAATATCGCGATTTGTCAAAAGAAAAGAATCTTTCTTTCAACCATTCGCCAAAAGTAACCGGTATCAGATAATAAAAGTTTTTTCCTTACTTCCTTTTTTTTTTCATTAATTTTTAGTATTATAAATTTTTGAAGGAAAAAAATCATCAATAAAAATTTTTTTTTTTTTTTATTATTAACAAAAAAAAAAAGAGAAAACCAATCAAAATAGTCAGGCAACAAGTTTTAAGTTCCCCACAAGGGATGCCATTTATGTCACGGATTTATAATCCTTGACATTATTATTATAAAAGGGGTAAGATCTTCGTCTTTTTGGAACAACTACTTACGTAGTTGTCCCGTCCCCTTGTTGTCTGGCTTTTGATTAGGTTAATAAAATGAAATAAAATAAGGTAAGGTGATATTGTTTAATTGAAAAACAAATGGTGAAAGGTTACAATTTAATGAGTTTAATGTCCTCCGACAGAGTTGAATATTACAATAATCTACCTTAAAATTACCGGAGTATCCGGGCAGTTGATCGTTCACGGGAGGTTCTCTGGGCCTTCCGGGACCTTATCCAATGGTGATGGCGAGGCGATATTGCACTGACGGATCCTTGCCTGATCCGGCTCTGCTTGTCCAGGTGTGCTGCACGTGGTCTTCGATCGCTGCTAGCTTTCGGTCGAACCACTCGAGTGTCGGGGACGAGAGTAGTTTGGGAGCGCGGCTAAGCAGCGAGGGAAGCTACTTCGCCCCACCTGTTCCAGCAGAGCGGAGGTGCCGGCTAGCAAAATGCTTAATTGCAATTTCCGTGGCCCCCTCCCTAACTCCTTTTAGGCAGATTATAAGTAAGTCGGTTGCAACTTGGGAATATGGGATCTTTATGGGGATCGATACATGACAATGGAGTTTGGTTTTTTGAACTTGTGGACAAAAAGGAAATACATTTAAATATTTACCGAATTTACGCAATAAAATCTTTAAAAAATACTTTTAAAAAAGTAATATTTACGGCGATTGGTTTTTTTAAAAGGAGTCTAAATAAAAAGTTATACGCTAAATATAATAATCTTTTTTTGAAAATGAATTAATGAAAGAAGTAAAATCAAAAAATTTATTACGGACGACTTGAGGCCGAATTACTTATTATTTAAAAATAATTTCTCTTCTAAAAGATGATCATATTATGTTGAATCACCTTCAACATACGTAAAGTTAACAATTTTTTAACTATAGCACATACATGGGAAAACACATGCAAATTGCACACAGTTCAAACACTTCTTGAAATTAAAATATGTTGTAATTAAGTTAGAAATCAACAAAATCACAATGTATGGCTATACTTGACCTGTAAAAATTTAATATTCTTTGAACTAAATTATCTCGAAAAAAATCATTGATACCTGTATTTTTTAAATTATATTTTGAATGCTCAGTGTGTTTCTCAACAACATATTTTAATTTTTAATTTTAAAAAGTGTTTGAGTTGTGTGCAATTTGCATGTGTTTTCCCATGTATGTGCTATAATTGAAAAATTGTTAACTTTACGTATGTTGAAGGTGATTCAACATAATATGATCATCTTTTAGAAGAGAAATTATTTTTAAATAATAAGTAATTCGGCCTCAAGTCGTCCGTAATAAATTTTTTGATTTCACTTCTTTCATTAATTCATTTTCAAAAAAAGATTATTATATTTAGCGTATAAGTTTTCATTTAGACTCCTTTTAAAAAAACCAATCGCCGTAAATATTACTTTTTTAAAAGTATTTTTTAATGATCATACTTAGCGTATATTTTTTTATTTAGATTCCTTTTTTAAAAACCAATCGCCGTAAATATTACTTTTTTTAAAGTATTTTTTAAAGATTTTATTGCGTAAATTCGGTAAATACTTAAATGTATTTCCTTTTTGTCCACAAGTTCAAAAAACCAAACTCCATAAATAAATGATTAATATTGTTGAAATATGTCTTAATAAATTATTTCACGAACTTAACAAATTCTAAATAATTTAACAATAACTAAGATATATCCAATTATTCTGATGTAAAACCACGACATAAACCAGAACCTATAAAAGTCCAATGGAAATCAATTTTATATGTAAAAAAAAAAATTCAATTTAGTATTTACCTATTTTTTAAATGTACATTGCATAACTTTATTTTAATGTAAATTTACATTGAAATGTAGCAAATACTCATTAGTAACCTTAAAATGATTAAAAAAAAGATAAAAATTTTCAATGATTGTTTCATGTCTTAGATATATCTAGATCTTCTGTTTAAAATTACTTTTATAGAATTTTATCATTAGTCAGAACCCATAAAAATCATAGACATAATTTATTGTTATGAACTACTTTTGAATTCATTTTGCATACATAATAGATGGACAAACTTAATCCACTTTAAAAATAATGGAGCAAATGCTCATCCGTACTTTAAAAATCCATGCCAAATAGAATTCATAATTTTTGGTCCACTGGATACCTAGACCCAAAACTATCTATTTCTATTGTACTTTTTAATTCTTGTAAAAAAAAATTAACCAATTTTAAAATTTAAAATCACTTTGGCCGCATAACTTAAGCTTGCTTACAGAAAACAAAAAAGATAAAAATTTTTAATAATTGATTCATGTTGACTTGGATATATCTAGTTCTTTAGGTTTAAATTTCTTTCATATAAATTTTATCATTAGTCAGAACACATAAAAATCATTAACATAATTATTTTTACTTTAGGGTTTTGAGATTGTACACTGCGACCTGGGGTAATAAAATTAATTAAAAATAATTTTCTTGAGTCTTTATTTTCTTCTAATTACTTCTGTACTGACATACTTGGAGGCGCAAACAGGAAGGCAGATTGGAGTAAGAAAAGGTTTGTACTTCAAATTGCGAATCGTGTCAGGTCGAAATGGATGATGTTGGAGAAATAGAGTCTTTATTTTTTATTTGTGGGATAATAATTTTGTCCTCGTGTTGGCGTAGGAAACCAACCGCTAGCAGACATGCTTACAGGATTGTAGGCTGTGTACTCGTCAGGGCCCCGTGAGAGGGAAGAATATACACAGACGTAGCCAGCGAAACACAGCCTTGTACAGCTCGAAGCTTACAATGAGAACAAGTGCAAAAATCGTCCGCCACATCCTTGAGACAGTATCTTTCAACAAGCAAAAGATTTTTCACCCTAAAACTAACTAAAACCCAATCAGAGTTTAAGTTCTGGTTCCGTCGGCACTCGACTACTATAAATCATTATAAAAGGAAAATAGCGATAATAAACATAATTAAATAATGAATTTTTTATACATTTTGAATTCAATTTTAAGAATATTTGCTTAAAAATGTCATATTCTCATGTTATAATAGAGAAAATGTCACTATTCTTATGAGGTTAATTTTAAATATATATATCAATTATCTTTGCAATTAAACTTTTTATGGCTTTTATTAAGAAAATTCAAAAAGAAAACTAGAAAATATATCACAAAAAATTAATAACTCAAAATCGAACGTATATGCTGTTACCTACCTTTTTTGCTTCACGCGGCGGTTTAGGAGTCTGTAAATTTTCGTAATGGAGTTTTCATCTCAAGGCTTAGGAGCCTGGGTATACCAGTTTTAGTATAGTGAGAATTCTGTGTCAGATTTTAGTGAATTTGCTTATGAGTTTTCACTTTTCAGTTAAAGGTTTAGATTCAGATTAATTGTAAGATTGTCAGCTTCTTGTGTAGGGGTCTGACAATTTTGTAATAAAATTTTTAGCTCTGAGTTTCAGAGTCTTGAGAATAGTTTATTGTATAATTAAATACTTCGTTTCAATAAAAAAAAAAATTTTTGTAGAGTTCTATAAAATAAAATGAGAATCTTTTTTATTTAAAAAAAAAAAACTTTATATATGTGATGAATAAAATGTTGTTGTTAGTATTATTTACAGTTTAATCGAGAAAACTTTCAGAAAAAAACATTTTTTAATTTCCTTTTTTTGAAACTGAAGGTAAACTTATCGTTTATTTACTTTCAAATTTAAAAATTTGATAGCGTATTTTAAAAATTGAGCGCGCTTGCGCGCCGATTGAGACTAACAACCTTCAATTAGTGACAATAATAGACTATTCGAAGTCAGCATCAGCCAAAACAATTTTAACATTTGTTACTAGCTCTTTACTAGCCGATTTTTAAGGTTACAAGTTTTCAAGTTGCCTTTTACATTATACCATCGATTATTTTGCCTTCTTGTCCTCAAAATGACCTCAAAATAATCTTTCACTATTAAATTTTGTACTTAAAAAAACTAAAATATCTACGGTTAGCACGCCCCTTTACATTTACACTAAAATGTATGAAAATTCACCCTAAATTTAATGTTTCTAGTGTTACTTGACGTAGTTCCATATTAATAAGATTAAATTAAAAACAAAACACAGTTGAGTTTTTCGTAGACTACACAAATTAATTTAATAGTGATAGCTGTTTCAACAACTTAGCGTTTTCCTCATACTTATTTACAAACTGTAACTCTAACGTAGTTTCATTAGGTTTTATTTATATATTAATGTGTTCGTAGTGGGTGTGGTCATTCTTCTTATTATTTACTTATTCAAATTTTCTACAATTTTTACATACTTTTTAAAAAATAAAATAAAAAATAAACAAACATTAATTAGGTTCGAAATAAATTGAGTAATGGTGAGTTCTTCAAATCTACTTGATGGTTCAACAAACAATTCAAATTTCTTAGTCTATTTATCTCGAGAGATTCCAAAGCATTAAGCAAACCTTCTTTTTGGTAAACACGCAAAACATCATATTCTCCATCGAATGAATGATTTTCTTCATTAAGGTGCCTCGAATAATTTGATTCATTCTTTTTAATATTATTATCATATAAATGTTCACCAATTCTAGATTCAAACTTGCGACCAGTCTTTCCAATATAAACTTTATTACAACTTCCACAATTTAGTTTGTATAAACCTGATTTTGAGATAAATAAACTAAGAAATTTGGATTGTTTGTTGAATTATCAAGTAGATTTGAATAACTCACCATTACTCAATTTATTTCGAACCTAATTAACGTTTGTTTATTTTTTATTTTCGTTTTTTATTTTATTTTTTAAAAAGTATGTAAAAATTGTAGAGAATTTAAATAAGTGCAAAGAATTTTGTGAGTCTTATTCAGTTATTCATAATTTTGAGATTTGTAATTCCTTATTTTGGTAATGTATGGTGATTTTGTCTTGATGATCCAGGCAGAATAAACAAGATGTGATTTGTTTAAATTATTTATTTATTGCACGACGTTTTGAGGGTATGAACCCTCTTCTTCAGGTGTCTAAAAGAATTTTATAATAATTTATAATACTGTTCTTTGTGACAGTCCAGTGACTAATTAAATCGTCGGTTGCAATTTAGAATTTGGCGCGCGTCACGTGACTGTCGAACGCAGATCAGAGCGGACCTCTGAGGTGGTAGAGCGGGAATCAGGAAGCCACTCGTAGTTTTCGTGTCCGTGCGTTCGCACGTATAGAAAAGTCAACTCGTCTCGGTTAGACGGATTATCACACTCCTCGGGAGTAGCATGTCGTCGAAGAGAGTGTTGGATGTGACAGAAGGTGCGGGATCGATTGTCATCACCCGGGAAGCACTCTTTTGCCACCTCGAGTTAACCGGCTTTTGGAGGCCGCGGACGACGGGGAACTATACCGACGTCCGGCAGACACGCAAAGATCTGGAGATCGATTCATGGCAGATCTTGGGGAACCTCACTCGTTACGGAAGTCGAAGCAATTATTGTCATTCGCGTCGCACGTTGTTGTAGTGTGAAAGTGTGGTGTTTATTTGTGAAATTGTCATTTCACGTCAACGCCTGGACCGTTTTACGATGGCTACAAGACGACACGAGTGTGGTAGCTATTGCGGCTGCTAGGCATCGTAGCCTGGCATTTTGTTTAGCCTGATGGCTTGGTATGAGGTGCACCTTAGCGATTCCGTAAGTTAATTGTATATGTGCGAGTGAGTGTGAATACGTGTGAGTGTATTCAGTACACTGTTATTGTAACAATCTTTGTTTTTCTCACGCGCGCGTCAGCTGCCGATAGCGGCAGCTATTCGAGTGCGTGCGCAGCTCGATTTAGCGAACATTGAAGATTCTTTGTTTACTGATTTGAATGACACCGAGTCGTAATTCGGAATTTGTATTTTAGGTTTAGATTTGTTGTAGTAAATTGTTAAATTGTTCATTTAATTTTTATTGACTGAACCTAGTATTCCTGCGAATCAATCCTGTTTTAATACCCGCACCTGCTACCGATAAATGAACTAGCCGACCGCTTTGCGAAGTATAGTAATATTCGCGGACGCGATCTCCTTATTTTATTATTTCAGGTCGACGAGTTGCAGTTCGACGAGAGCTTGTATCAGCACTAAGTACAGGTGATAAGGACTTAGTACGCACCGTGGGTATTTGTATCGGCTCATACAAACCCTTCAATCCACCCCTGTTACACCTTAAATAAATATAAATATCATAAGTTCCTTGCATAAATAATGTGTGTCAATATGACCAGTAGAACAATTATTAATAAATTCAAACCTTGATGTAGCAACCATTCTCCCTCAATCAGGGTTGTAAATTATAATGTATAATTAACTTTGTATTGCCTAGCGTAGAATAATAATGTATGGTACTTATTTTGTCTTGATGATCCAGGCAGAATAAACAAGATGTTATTTGATTAAATTATTGATTAATTGCACGACGTTTCGAGGGTATTATTTTGGATTAATTGACCACACCTACTACGAACACATTATATGTATACAACCTCGTGAAACTATGTTAGAGTAACAGTTTGTAAATAAGTCTGAGGAAAGCGCTAAGTCGTTAAAACAACTGTCACTATTGAATAAATTTGTATAGTCCACAAAAAACTCAACTGTGTTTTGTTTTTAATTTATCGTTATTTGATGTGTTTTTGACTTAAGTGTCAAGGCAGAGTCTTCATCTCAATAGAATTTTCATCTTTGTGTGGGGTTAAAAAAACTCAATTTTAATAGAAAGATTCGTTCATCCTCGAATAACCTTGAAAATTGACCTTAAGGTCAAATTCAAGAAACCACAATACATCTACTTAGAGCTTTAATTTTTTAGATGAATGGCTAGAAGTAGATTAAAATGGTTTACCCTATACATGGATAATTTCTTTACTAGAGATTTTTTTATATTATAAAATATTTTATCTTACCTTGTTTAATTACAGAGAAAAACATTTCGAACAAGAACGAGACTATTTATTTCAAAAAGTAGCAGGACTAGAAGATGAATTGTGTAAAAAAACTGCTGAGTCACAAAATTCTCGATCTGAGGCATCTGCTCGTGTGTTACTTTTTCAAACACGCTTGAACCAATGTGAAGAAGAATTAAAAATTACTAACGGCCATATGGTTGAAATACGAGAAAGTAATTTAAAACTGCAAAATCGCTGTGAAGAATTGACTCAGAAACTTGAAGATCAAAGAAATCATGAATTAGCTATGCATGCATCTTACCGTGAAGAAGTCATAGCTCAGACTCGATTGTCTGACTTATACAAAGGAATGGCTGATGAAGCCAATTCAAAAGCAAATGAGTATGGTGAGGCTATTAAAGAATTGCAATTGTTGTTGGAACACGCGACGGAACAGTATGGTTTCTTAGAAGCAAAACATAGTCAGACCATCAGTGCTTTCACTTCAGAAATTTCTGAAAAAAAAGAGAAAATAAATGAATTAAATAAAGAACTGAATATTACGAATGAATTATTAAAATCAGTTAAACAAGGTAAGATATATAAAATTTGTACTGCCTTGTTAGAAAAGAGTCCCATTTATTGAAGATTTGATGATTATTTTTAGTGGGAAATGGCCATTAAATGAGAAATTTACTCGTCCATTTAATGGCCAAAAGTGTAACGCTTTTTTCAGAATTTTTTGGCCATTTAATATGATAAACAGAAATGTCGATATTTCGGAATTGATTTAGAATCTTTAAATTGCTATTGTAATACATGTGATTATCAGTTTTATTTTGCATTAATGGGAGCGTCCAGAAACCACGTAGCCCTTTTTTTGGAAGTTTTTGACACCCCCCCCCCCCCGGTATAACCTAGTTTTCTTTTTAGAAATTTTTCAAATCAACTAATAAAATTTAGGTTTGGTTAAAACAATATTTAACCCATTAACGCCTGAAATCCAAAAATTTTTCGGTAAACTTTGGGCTGAAAAATTTTCCAGACAAACTTGAAAAATTAATCGGAATACCCTTCCCTACTATTTTTAAAGATGCTCTACAAGATCCCGTCATTTAAAATACCGAAAAAATTGTTTTTCAATTGTTTATTAACAAATTGAAAATATAAAATAAAAAAAATCACATTTTTTCATGCTTTTTTTTTTTTATTGAATTTACGGAGGGTAGAAATATTTTTTTTACTGTCGAAAAGTTGATAAAAGGAGGATTTTTTCAAAAAAAAATCGTAGAAGCAATTTTAAAGAAGATTCAGAAAATTTAAACTTAAATGTCCCCCTTTCATCAACTTTGCAACGGTAAAAAAAAAAATTTCTACTCCGTAAAATTCGATTAAACAAAAAAAAAAAAAAAATGCATGAAAAAATGTGATTAATTTTAAATTTGTTAATATTTTTATTTAATAAGATAATTTCCCCTCTGATGGGGGTACAAAATATGTGTATGTGTATTTTGCTAACGTGTGCCTAAAGTTAATAAGTCAGTTGCACTTGGCATTTAATAATATCTTAAATAATTGTCATTTAGTCAGTGTAGGATACAATTACATTTGCTAAAAAATACATATACATATCTCAGATATAAGTCAAATATTCACAATTTAGTGATCACAGCCAGTTTCAAGGATCACAGTCAGACAATTGCTCAGCGACTTAGTCAGTCAGAAAGAATAGATATTCGGTCCATACACACGACATAAAGAAAAGAAAAATGAAAATAATAATTATATTGAAAAAAAGTAACAATACAAAATACAAAAAGTCAAAGTTAAGGGACGTGCCTTGATGGGGACAGGATATTTCAGACAAAACATTATAACAATAAACAATTGAAAAACAATTTTTTCGGTATTTTAAACTACGGGATCTTGTAGAGCATCCTTGAAAATAGTAGAGAAGGGTATTTTTCGATTAATTTTTTTAGTTTATCTTGAACATTTTTTATCCCAAAGTTTACCGAAATTTTTTTGGATTTTAGGCATTAATGGGTTAAATTAGATTATTCTTGCATGCGTATTGTGTATTGCAGGAGCTTTTTGGTTTTTGTTATGTAAAATCAGGCTCAATGTAGAATTTTGTTGGTAATACATTTAAATTCTGATTGAATTTATAGCAAAAACTTTAAACCCTCCTCCCCTCCTGTGGCCTACCGTAGCACTTTGATTAATGTTAAGTTGCCAGACGGCAAAATTATCAAAGCGAGAAAAAATCTAAATTTTTTTGAAGCGAAGCTTTTTATATGAGGAGTGAATCTGTAAAAAACGACACAAAAAACCGACCCAAAAATCCGACACCAAGATATATATATATAAGTATACTGGACGCCTAATTCTGGGCCGCGGCCGAAGGCAGTTTGTTTTAGTTTGTTTTTTATACTTACTTATGTAACCTTTTTTACCTTTTTTTTCATTAAATTCTAATTTTTTGATTTTGTTTTGTTTTAAAACATTGAATTCTCCTATGGGAGTTATCGTTGAGTAACTGTAGGGACACTGTAGGTGCGGCCTTATGCCGCAGAGCGAGCGAACGAGCGAGTCTCTGTATCGTGCTGCCGCAGAGCGAGCAGTAAGTCGAGTCTGAGCCATGGCGTAGGCCAGACGAATAAAGAACGAGTCTCCGTAAATCGACTAATATAATTTCACTCCCTGATCCTATCCATCCTCACGTAGTCCCTTTAACACGCAGGGCATTATCGGGCCCTTGTGGTATAAGTAAATATACCACCAAACCGATATTGGTGACCCCGAACTATTTTTTTTTTCTCTTCCGCGCCGCGTGGCTTACACATCCAGAGACGCCATTTTGGAAATACTCTACATTTTCTCTTCGCCCGCGGCAATACCCATTACGAAGAACTCAAGAAGCAAAACTCATTTGAGTTTATTTAATTTTTTTTCGACTCGTGCGTGATTCGGGAGTGCTGTTTCTCGATTTTAGTGAGCTCGTCGTTTCGGTGCAGTTTTTCTTTGTTTTCAAGAGACAAAAAAGTTTTACACAGGTAAGCGGGTCGTCAACGTCAACCGAAGCAAGGTCGGGAGTTTTCAGACTCCAAGAGAGATTTTTCTTCTTTCTTCGCTTTCCTATACCCCGAGTTGAGCGATTTTTCTTTGTTCGAACGTCCGCACCAGCGGCACGTGTTTTTCTCTCTTACAGCCGTGGGGTCGGCCATTTTGTGAACGGCCTTGCTCGGTCGTTCCCCGCGCTACCCACAATTTTTTTTTTTTTCTTTTCCTTTTCTCGTTTCTTAAGTTTTCTTTTCTCTAACATTTTCGTAAACTTCTGCCGCAATTCGACTTAGCACAAGTTACTTTTGATAAAATTTTCGAGATTATTATTTTTTTCTTTTTTCCGATTAAGTAACAAATATACACATAAAAACTGCACCTGAAAAACAAAAATTTTTTTTTGAGACCTGCTGGCTGATAAGTCGTGATATTTCGCAAGAAAATCACGTAGCGAGCAGAAAATCTCACATCGAAATTCTCTCGAAAGAAAATTTCTTGCAAAAACAAGACGTCGTCGCCATATTTTTCGGCGCCAGCGGATACAGCAACAACGACGCCGCACAGTGGTACGTGAAGTCACTTCCCTAAGGCGTGGTCGCCCAGCCAGTTTAGCAACGAGGCAGATGAGCAGCGCGCAGCGCTTACCACCACTTCGTCACACTCCTAGCTGGCCCAGCTGAGTACGTCACACCCACGGACGCTTGGCACGTTCACCTGTAGAGCAGCAGCGCAGCAACTCAGCGCGCCAGTCGGACGCATTGGCAATTCTACTCGTCGCCGACTGGTCCTTCGCCGTGTTGCACACTTTGGCTTGACACCATTCACTTGTTCAACACCTTTTTCTTCGAGATTTTCAGCGATTTCTTCTGCTACGTCAACCAGCATTAACTCATCGGCTTCAACTCGACAACAAAACATGGTCGTAACTTTTTAAATTCTTTTATTTACTCAAAGACTTTTATGAAATATTGATGATTACTGTGAATGTTTATGTTATTGAATAATGAAAAATTTTTTTTTCAGCTTTGAGTAGATAAAATTTTTATTGAAATTTTAAAAAAATTTAATCGGGATATTTTTATTTTTGTTTACTGTTGTGATTTGTAAGAATAATTTGTGAAGTTTAATTGTTTTCTAAATTCCAAATTTCTAGATTCTCCAGTAGAAAATATATATAGAATTAAGTAAGATAGATAGTCAATATAATTTTTAGCTGCAAGTTTTATTTAGAATTTTCGCTTTTCAAAGATTTCACAATAGCTTAGTGATTGAGTGATTTTTCCATCTTGCATTTAGCCAGCTCACTCAATCACGCAATTAAATTTATTTCGGATCTGATTTGTACTGAATTTATAGATTTATGCCTGCGACCTGACAACTTTTGGTGATCCTGATTCTGGTTTTGGTTTTGGATTTTTATCTCGATCTTCTTGACAAGCATAGTAATCGTTGTGGATCATCGGTGTTTCTCATGAGCGGCTGGAACCATAACACCGGATTCGTCACTCGGAAGGAGCTAACGAGGACGCCACCTTTGACTCGCAGTCGCCTCGCTGATTCAGCACAGAGGCTGAGATCTCCTTTTCCAAGGAGATTGAAGGTAAAACCACGTAAGATGATCACCGCTCCTCCAAAAACCACGTCAACTCACGTTCCAAATACAACCCCTTCGACTATCGGTATTCTTACAAGTAATGGCACGGTACCAAGGACAACGGGTCCTACTTCCGTTCAGAATTCTTAGCCTGACTCAGTACCGTTACAACCCAACACTGTCGCGGAAAACGTGAACGGCGTCGAGAATAATTTAACACGGTCTTTACCATCCGCCGGTATTTCCAATTATTTTTCACCTGAGACTGAAGATAGTATGAACCAATCAATTCTGGATAATTTACGCGAACAAACTCAATTTAATTCTCAGGCTCAATTTAATCAATCCGGTTTCAATGTTTCCATAGTACCTCCAAATATTGCTCGGTCAGATACACCTAGTTTACAATCTTCTACTCCGTTTGTTACTGTAGACCAATTGAATGATATTTTAGATACTAGGGAAACTTTCTTATTACAAAAGCTTCAAAAAATAATTGCTAATCCTTCTCGGACTACTACACAAACCACTTCGAGCTCTTCAGTACTTCCACAGCTTCAGCAAGCTGCTGGTTGTGTTACTTTTATTACTCCCTCAGTTACTGATTGTCTTCTTACTACTCAAGTTTCAACTTCTTCTGTCTCCGTCGCTACAGCGCAGTTAAATCCTGCTCTTGATTCTTTTTCGGTAAATAGTAAAGTCCAACTTAGTTCCGCTACACAGCCTAACCTTGCGTCTTCCGTCCCAAACCCACAATTTGCACCAGGTAACTATCAATGGTTACCTTATCAGCCTGCATCCGGCTTAGCACAACCACTCACTGTACCTCAGAATGGGCCTAACCCTTATCCACAGACTCGTAATTTCGAGTTCTATAGTTTTTTCAAAGATGACCCAGTGCAGTGGTTTGCTCAGCTGGAAGATCAATTTGCTTGGCACAGGGTTGTGGACGACGAGCCCAAGTTTAATGCTGTGATGCGAAATTTAGGCATAGACATTATTAGACAAATAGCGGCAGATCTTAGAGTCGTAACTGCTGGACAGAAATATATTACTTTGAAAGACGTTTTAATCCGTAAATTTTCTGATACCCCTCAGGCAAGATTAAATAAATTTTTTGCTGATTCAATGGGCAGTTCTAAACCATCGGTATTTCTTTCACGATTACTTTTTTATGGCGATAGACAGTTACCTAGAACCTCGGTTTTGGCATCATGGCAACAACGCCTGCCTTCGGAGTATCAACTCCATCTTCTTGATCCGGTCGATGAACTGAACGAGCACGTGATGGTGCAGAAAGCGGATTTGTTGTTCGAAAGATTGAAACTGCGAGATAGCACGTTAATTAATGGCATTGTAGCCCCACCAAAGGATGATACTTTGGAGAATTTTCTGGGAGATATTAGTGCTATTTCGCGCGTCCTTTCGAACAACAAGTCCTACAGGGAGAATGACGATCGTTCTAGATCAAAGAGTCGACATTATTCGCGCGATCGTGGAAGTTCTCGCTCGAGATCTAAATCCCCGAGAAGACGTCGTGAACAAACGCCGGGTCCTGGTAAGCGTAAATCGGAACTCTGTTACTATCATCGAAATTATAATATCAATGCTCGGAAGTGTCAATCTCCTTGTTCTTGGGTTGAGAAAAAACCCTCGCGTGCTAAATCTCCGCCTCCCCCCAAGGACAAGTCTAGTAAGAGTGGCGATTCGGGTAAAGAGGGAAACCAGTAACCCCTGTCGTGGAGGAGACACTCGGCAGGGTTACCGGTGACGTCTGTCTCCACTTGAAGGACAAGAACACAAAAGACGTCTACCTTATTGATACAGGTGCTGGTGTTTCAGTTTACCCTCGTTGTCACTCGGACAATTCCCAAGCCTTACCCTTTGCTTTGTCAGCTGCTGATGGCACTCGTATAAATATATATGGCATTGTTCGCAAGAAAATTGATTTCGGTTTTCGCGACCCCCTCGAGTGGGACTTTATTCTTGCGGATGTTCAATACCCCGTCCTAGGAGGCGATGCCCTTAAACATTTTCATCTTTTGCCAGATCTAGCTGCTAAACGACTTTATGATCGAAATTCGGATGATAAGTCAGATTTGGGTGTAGTCGAACCTGCTTCCGTTCATCGTGTCGACGTTTTAAAACCCGACACTCCTTTCGCCGACCTTTTGTTGAAATTTCCTCGAGTAATCGGGCTTGAACCTCAACTTCGTGTGTGTGAACGAGATGTCTTCCATTATATTCAAACAAATGGCCCACCTGTAGCGCAGCGCGCTCGTCCTCTCGCCCCGTTCAAAGCGAAGATAGCCCTTGCCGAATTCTAGAAATGGGAGAAATTGGGTATTTGTCAGAAGTCTAGTAGTCCTTGGGCGAGTCCCATCCACATGGTTAGGAAGTCAAATGGTGAATGGAGAATATGTGGGGACTACAGACGCCTCAATGCTGTCACCATACCTGACAGATTCCCAATCCCTCGCGTTACAGACTTCGCAAATAATCTTCACGGTAAAAAAGTTTTCTCGAAACTCGATCTCGAGCGTGCCTTTCATCAGATACCGGTTGCCCCCGAGGACAAACCTAAGACGGCTTTGATTACTCCTTTTGGGTTGTATACTTTCAATGTTATGACGTTCGGTTTTAAGAACGCACCGTCATCTTTTCAGAGGTATGTCTTCAGAGCACTCGGGGATCTTGACTTTGTTTTTGCTAATCTGGACGATATTTTTATAGCATCTGAGACCGAGGAAGAGTACACTGAACACCTGAAGATTGTTCTCGAAAGGCTGGACAAATTTCATTTGAAACTTAACCTCGAGAAATGCGAAATTGCCGTTCCAGAATTGACATTTTTGGGATATTACATTTGCGCGTCCGGTTACAAGCCTTGCCCCGATAAGGTCGAATCGATTAAAAAATTCCCTTAACCTCAGACAGTTTTTGAGTTACGAAGATTCCTCGGTCTACTTAATTATCATAAAACCGTTCCTCACCTTGCAGAAACCGAGGCTCCTTTGAACGCCTACCTTAATAAATCGAAAAAGCGAGACACAACTCCTATAATTTGGAACCCTGAGTCTGAGAAAGCCTTCGAGAAGTGCAAAGTCGATCTCTCTCAAGTCGCTTTACTTTCTTATCCGGTTGATAATGCACCAATCCGCCTAGTTACGGATGCCTCAGATATAGGCATGGGTGCAGCTCTTGAGCAGGAGGTGGATGGTATTTGGAAACCGTTGGCATTTTTCAGTAGGAAATTTAATAAAGTTCAAGCTAGGTATTGTACTTATGATAGAGAGTTGGCAGCTATTTACTATTCTATTCGTGAATTCGGTTATCTGATAGAAGGTAGGGATTTCAAGGTTTTGACAGACCACTGAGCCTTGACGTACGCAATGGCTCAACCTTTGGAAAAAATGCTTGACAGGCGTCTTCGGCAGTTGAATTATATTTCACAGTTTACAACTAGAATTCATTATATTAAAGGTGAAGAAAATACTGTCGCAGATTGCCTGTCTCGTATCAACTCTTTCACAACTCCTGAAACTTTTGATTGGGGACTAACCAATGTAGAAACACAACCATCCTTGAGACCTGTCCTTGCTGATATTAGTGCTTTTAAGATTCCAACAGTTTTCACTGTTAAGGATCTAGCCTCTGAACAGCAGAAAGATGAACAACTGAAAAACATTTTGACGGACGTTGACAATCCTCTTAAACTTGTTAAAATTAAGACTGGACCTAAAAACCCAGACTTTTATTGTGACGTTACGGGACAAGTTTTAAGACCTGACATTCCAGAACCATTCCGTCATATGGTTTTCGAGTTGTTTCATAATCAGACGCATTCCGGTGCTAAAGTTACAGATAGATTGATTAGACGACAGCATGTTTGGCCTAATATGAGCAGGGACATAGCGAGGTGGTGTAAGCACTGCATCCCCTGTCAACAATCAAAAGTTTCACGCTATAATAAATTTTTACCGAATCATTTTGTTGCACCTGACGCCCGTTTTCAACATATTCACATAGACCTGGTTGGTCCAATGACCCCTAGTGAAGGCTTTACCACAGTTTTGACAATCATCGATCGTTATTCCCGTTGACCTGAAGTTGTCCCTATCCCCGACATTAAGGCTTCTACCGTTGCTCGAGCACTGTTTGATACTTGGATTTCTCGATTCGGCTGCCCTGAGGTTATTTCAACTGACCAAGGCACTCAGTTTGAAGCCGAACTTTTCGATGAACTTAACAAATTTGTAGGCTGTGGACGAGTCCGCACTACAACATACCACCCAGCATCAAATGGTATGATTGAAAGATTCCATAGGGATCTCAAGAGTGCTCTTCGTTGTGTTTTGGCTAAAAGCAATTGGTGTCGACTCCTTTCCTCCTTGATGTTTGGACTTCGTACTCGAGTCAGACTCGAAACCGATGCAAGCCCGGCCGAAATGCTTTACGGTACCACCCTTCGTGTCCCGGGACAATTTTTTATTTCCGACGGGGAAGAACCCGATCAGAGTGCCTTCTTATCGCAATTCAGGGAATACATGAATACCGTCAAACCAGTGCCAGTTTTACATAAAAATGTTAACCGCGCTTTTGTTTTTAAAGAAATGTCCGAATGCTCCCACGTTTTTCTTTTACGCCCGGTAAAAAAATCTAGTCTCGACCCTCCGTATTCCGGACCCCATAAGGTTATTCGCAGACTTCACGATAGAGTTTTTATTGTTGACATTAATGTAACGAGGTGTCTGTCGAGCGGTTGAAACCAGCTCATTTGACGGCTGACGACGTAGATGTTCCGGAAATCGTCCACAGGACAGACGACCCGGACATCTTTAATCAAACTCCTCAACTGCCTCCTCCCGAGTTACGAACTCCGGATGGTTTGGATATCCAGCCGACAGATCAGACTATTTCAGAAATCCCGGTAACTACTGCTGAGCAGGAAGATCGAGACGTCGATTTTCCACTGGATGACACAAACTTACTCGTTCAAAAAGGAACGACACAACCAGAAACTCAGGATGAGCCTCGAAGTTGTCGGGCCCAGCAACTTCGGCAGTCATCTAATCAAAAGACTAGGAGGAAGAAATTCATTCCTAGGATCCTGCGGAAACGCAGACGCGTTACTTTTAATCTGCGAGATGTGATTTACTATGTCTAAGGAAAACTTGCAAATAATTGTTTATATTGTAAATATGTTTTAGAGAATATACTTGTAAAATTGTTTTGTCTAAAAAGTTTATACCAATGTAGTTCGATGAAATTTATTTTCAAATATTGCAAAACAATATATGTTATTATCACGAAAATTGCGAAACAATATTTTAATCATTACAATTTTTGATAAAATTATGTTAATTTTAAAGAAAGAACCGTTAAATTCATTAGTTCTAGATCGTGAATTTTTCCGTATCTTTTGTTTGCAAAATTTTTTAAGGCGAGAATGCTAGAACTTAGATTGTCGAAAGTTAGCTACCTTCTTCAGCGTAAGTTTTACTATGACCTCAATTTTTCTATGTAAGATCGAAAACTCCGAATATTATCACTTTTATATCTTTAAATTAATTCTGTTGAATGTAGATCGAGAACAATGTTACACAAATTTCAACTTAATATTAACTACTAACAATAGTGTTAATTATTTTTATCAAAAACGGTTATGATATCAAAAATATTATTTATATAAAAAAGAAAGGAAACTCAATAATCCAAGAAGAAAAATTTGATAAATGTAAAATGAAAAATTTTGTATTTGTGATTCGCTCTTCGCTAATTAAATTAGATTACTAACATTCATCATTTTTTTTTTCCTTTAATGTTGCTATGGCTATCTTATTGTTGCTTTATTTAATAAAAAGGCCTGACAACATTGGGGGGGGGGGGGAATATGTAGGGACACTGTAGGTGCGGCCTTATGCCGCAGAGCGAGCGAACGAGCGAGTCTCTGTATCGTGCTGCCGCAGAGCGAGCAGTAAGTCGAGTCTGAGCCATGGCGTAGGCCAGACGAATAAAGTACGAGTCTCCGTAAATCGACTAATATAATTTCACTCCCTGATCCTATCCATCCTCACGTAGTCCCTTTAACACGCAGGGCATTATCGGGCCCTTGTGGTATAAGTAACTATATCACCAAGCCGATAGTAACTTTGTACATTTAAATCGAATTTTTTATTTTTATTCAAATTTCCTTTTGAATAATTTTTACATTCAGTTTCAGATACTCTTACGAGAAGTAATTTCTAAAAGGAACATAAGATAATAAAAATATTAATTTCAAGCAAAAAAAAAAAAATTATTTTGAAATAGCTTATTCACCTCATTTAATTTTATTAAACCAGCAAAAACATCAATATTTTTTTCGTAAATATTTACTTGAATTATAGATCCATTATTGTTATTTATGATAAATTTAAATATTTTAAAGTTTTCATTTTTTACTGAATTCAAATATGAGCAAGTTCCAAGAATCTCTTCAACTACTGAACTGTTACAATAATTTATAATTAGGTTAATAAAGAGTATCTTATATTAAAAAATTAATTCTTACGCTGATTTGTCATTGATTTTTATCTTATTCAAGTTTTCATTTGAAGTAAATGGAATTGTTGATAATTTTTTTTTAGGATTGGTTTCTTCTTTTTCTAGTTCTTTTAGGCGCCATTTAAAATTTCAAAAAAAATTTTGAGTAAAAACTTTTCTAAATTAAAGAAAATTTTTATCAAAATTAATACTTTTTTATTTACTATTAAAAAAAAAAAAAAAAAACCAACCAACTTCATCAAAATACTTTTTTAAATTTACCTCGAATAACTAACTCCTCAATGAAACTTAAATTAAAATTCACAACTTTTTGAAGTAAAAAATACTTGATATCAATTAACTCACATCACTTAAAAATTTTTCTTTTAAATTGATTTTGATCGAAACCAAATTTTAAGAATAGAGATAATATTGACTGATTTTAAAATGTAAACATCAAACTATCTATATATATATAAACTAAATTCACGCTGTAAAATATAAAAATTTTACCCGCGAAAATGTACTGTACAAAAATTAAAGGTAGCTTACATTGAAATTATGTGTTTAAAAAATCTCCAATTACTTGTTAAAATGAAGTTAATAAGTTAAAATTAAAGAAGTAAATATACAGACATATACATATACGTAGATAATACTACAGTTTTTTAATTAAATGAAAAATGAAAAACTAAGTTAAATTGAGATTGAAAGATCAAAATCTAAAATTATTTTCTAAAAATGAAGAAAACGAATTCTGATAAGTGTAAAGATTATAGAAGAAAATTAAATTTTAAAAAAACTACAAAACAGTTCTATTAAAATAATAAAAAAGAATTCTGAAAGATGTAAAGAGAAAAGAGAAAAAATTAAGATTCAAAAATTAATAGTATATTATAGTACGGGTGCAGCATCGTCACCGCGGCGGTTTTAAGGACCCGAGTGCGTAGCGAAGCGAAGCACGAGGTCCTTAATAAGCCCTGGTGACGTGCTGCACTCGTACTATATACTATTTTATAGTACGAGTCACCGAAAACACGCATCAAAGATTTGATTTTGTGGTTAGAGTGACCAGGAGTACTATAAAAAATTTTCCATTACTAATAAAAAAAACCAATTCTGAAAAATGTAAAGAGAAAAGACAAAAATTTAAATTAAAAAAACTACAAGATACATTTATAAAAATTAAAAAAATGAATTCCGAAAGATGTAGAGAGAAAAGAGAAAAACTCAAATCAATATTACAAAATGAATCTATTAAAGTGAGAAAAACAAATTCTGAAAGTTGTAAAGAGAAAAGAGAAAAACTCAGATCAAAAGTACAAAATCGACCTATTAAAGAAAGAGAAACAAAATCTGAAAGGTGTAAAGAGAAACGAGAAAAACTCAAATTAAAAGTACAAAATGGATCTATTAAAGAAAGAAAAACAAATTCTGAAAGATGTAGAGAGAAAAGAGAAAAACTAAATTTGCAAATTTGCAATATTTAAATAATATAGATAAAAATAAATTAATTGAAGGTCTGCCGGATAAATTAGGAAATGATGCTTTGAAATGTGCGAATTGTATTCAAAGTAAAATGACAAATCTACCATTTCATAATGAGAGAAAAGAATAATTATTTAAACTTATTGTATAAAAAGTAAGGCTAAAACAGCGGGTTGTTTCATTGAGTATGTGAATTTGGTCAAGAATACTTTCAATAAGAGAGTGAAAAAATTACGTTGTGATAACGGGAAAGAATATTTGAATCGCGAAATTTATAATTTTATCAAATATAAGGGTATTGAGTTGTCATCATGCCCAAGTTACGTACACGAATTGAACGGTGTCAGAACGATATAAAAGATCCACAATGGATCTCGGTCGGTGTTTAGCCCGAGAAGCGGGAATTGATAACAGGTATTGGCCTGAATTTTTTAAAACAGAGATTTTTTAAATAAGAGTGTTAAAATTAGTGGCTTAAAGAACATTTATTAATTTATATTTGTTACAGAATAATATAATTATAGAAACCGACATTCTGACGTCTCGATAGCGGTCTACTGAGTGGCGAACACGTTACAACTTAACGCCTGTATAAATACTCTTTCTTAAAGTACGACTAAGCATTTACACTCATATACATAGTTCAATGCTCGGAGGAATTTCTCCTGTCAGCATTTCATCATTCAATCGTACAAGCATAAATTTGCTCTTATTTCAACACACCTCCTCAAATTTATGATTTACAAATTTTTCTTTCCAATGATTCGTAATTCGTTCCGGAATTTTTCAAACTTATTGCGTCCGAGCGCTTTAGTTAATACGTCAGCGATATTATTTTCTGACTCTACTTTTACAATTTTAATCACACCTTTCTCATAACATTCATTTACAAAGTGATAATGTATTTCTATGTATTTTGAATTTTTAGTTAAATTACCAAATTTTGCAATAGCTATCGCTCCAGAATTATCTTCATACACATTAATCGGTTTTTCGAACACAACACTAAAATCTTTCAATAGATTTTTCACCACTTTTATTTCACTCACTGCTTCTGATAAAGCCACATATTCAGCTGCTGTCGAAGATTTAGTTACACTTCCTTGTTTTCTTGATTTCCAATAAATCACATTTCCAAACAATCTTACAATATAACCAGTAGTAGATTTTCTATCTACCTTATCACCAGCCCAGTCAGCATCAACAAAGCAGTCTAACACGTCAGCATTTAAATTTCTTTCATACGTTAATTTAAGATTTCTTGTCAAATATAAGTACTTCAAAATTCTCAACGCGTATTTATAATGAGTTTCATCATAGCTATTTTGAAATCTACTCAAATAATTCACGGCATAACTTATATCAATTCTCGTACTCGTGCTAATAAATAATAATGCACCGATCAAGTTTCTATATTTTACGTTATTTGATGCTGGCTGTGCAGGTTCTACACTTAAATTTTTTTCCATAGGTGTATTATACAATTTCGCATTTACAATATTATATTTTCTGGCCAATGACTCTATATAGTCACTTTGGTCCAGTGTCATATTACATTTTTCATAATCATAATTAATGTTTATTCCCAAATAAGTGCTCACTTCACCCAAATCTTTCATAGAAAATTTATTTGATAATTTATTTTTAATTTGTTCAATCCTTCCCTTATTTTTCCACAAATTAATAAGTCATCAACAAATAATATTAAATAAATTTTTTCATTCTTTTCACACTTTACATATAAACAATAGTCACTCTCGCTTCGTTGAAATCCTAGTTCCTTCATAAAATCATCAAAACATTCATACCAAGTTCTCGGGCTCTCTCTCAACCCGTATAATGCTTTAATTAATTTGTAAACTCTATTTGAACCGTCTTGATAACCCATTGGTTGTTTTACAAATACTTCTGACTTTACGAAACCATTTAAAAAAGCTGTTTCTACATCCATCTGGATAATCAATAAATTATTTTGGCAACAAAAGGATAATAATAATTTCAATGTTTGAATTCTAGCTACTGGTGAATACAAATCTTCCCGTACTTTAGTTTGTTGGAAGCCTCTAACTACAAGTCTAGCTTTTTTTCGGTTATCAGATTTTTTTGTGAATACCCATTTTAAATCTAGAATCTTCTTATCTCTAGGTCTATCTACTAATTTCCACGTTTTATTTTTCATCAAACTATTCATTTCCCTATCCATAGCTTCTTTCCATAAATCATTTTCCTCGCACTCTACTGCCTCCTCGTAGGTAGAAGGGCTATCTGCGCTAACTACATTTACATAAACGTAATTTGAATCTCTATTTATCCCATACCAATCTGGTTTTTTTCTTGCTCTTTGCGGCATATCTAAACGATTTTCATTTAACTCAACATTATCATGGTTACTCTCTTCTTCAGCAGAATTTACCTTTTCCCTACCCTCGTTGGATTCAGAGTTTTGAATGTCATGACTTATTAAAGTTTCATCATCCTCGTAATCACTGTTATCATTGCCTCTAAAACCAATCAAATTTCCGTCATTTTCAACTATATCAACATGTCTGGCTCTAACTATTTTACCGTTTAACAAAAGTCTGTATCCAACGTAGTCGTAACCAAGTAAGATCCCTAAATCGACCTTTCTATCCCATTTGGTATTTCTTTTATTTTCGGGAACTCTCACAAAAACTTTACTCCCATATAAACGTAAATTTTTCAAATTAGGTTTCTTCCCGAGGAAAATTTCATAAGATGTCTTATTTTCAATCGTATTTGCAATAGTTCTATTTTTTAAATAAGCTGCGGTTTTAACTACCTCCGGCCAGTATCTACGATTCACGTTTGCTTCAAAAAATAAACATCTCGCGGAATCCATAATCGTGCTATTATATCTTTCCGCCGTCCCATTTAATTCATGCACGTTAGGAGGACACGGTTCAAGTAAAATCCCTTTTTCTTTTATTAAATTGTAAATATCGCGATTTAAATATTCTCTTCCATTATCACATCTTAACTTTTTAATTCTTTTCCTGGTAAGATTTTCAACTTTATTAATATAATCCACGAAACAATTAAAAACATCTGACTTTAATTTTATTGTGTAAATCAATGCACATTTACTATAATCATCAATGAAGGTTAAAAAATATTTTGAATCATCATAACCCGTTGTATTATGCGGCCCATTTAGATCTGTATGTACCAACTCTAAAATCTCGGTGGCTCTACTTCTATTATTTTCGAAAGATAAATTATGCATTTTATTCTGTATGCACGTCCCACACTTCAAATTTACTGACTCTTATTTTTCTGGTAACCCATCGACCAATTTATTCTTACACATTTCCTCCAAATATTTAAAATTGACGTGACCGAAAATTCTATGAAACCTTTCTTTCTGTGTCATGTTTTTGTTAATTTTCTCCGACGAATAACATACTCTCACATCAAAATAACTACTTATTTTATACAACCCATTTTCTTTGCAAGCTACTGCAATTAAAGTATTATTACTATTATATATTTTCGACGTATTTCCGACAGACATTATTTTATTTTCATTCGTAATTTTCGCAAAACTCAACAAATTTTTATCCATCTCAGCTACATAAAATACATTGGATATTTTTGTTTTATGCTTAATCCCGTTCACTTCAAAATAAGTTAAAATTTTACTAACTTTCGTGCCTTTCAAAATTCTACCGTCACCAACCTTGACATTAATTGGCTTTTTCAAAACTATAGATTCACAAAAATAGGATTCATCATTAATAATGTGGTCTGAGCAACCACTGTCTAATATCCAATCTATTTTATTTGTATCACGATTATATATATCAACAACATGATTATCGAATTTATCACCGTCTGTTAAATGCGCAAAAAAAGAGTTTTTACCTGATCATCCGTACTGTCGTTTTCGGTGTTACTATACCTCGCGTTATGTTAAGTTGCTCCATCGTTGCGGGGCTGCCAGTTTCTGCCTCCACGATTTGAGTGTTGTCGACCACCTCTGCCGCCGCGACCTTGAAACTGCTGAGACTGCGGCCGTTGTTGCTGTTTCTGCTATGGTGCTTCTTGTGCACCTCCTTGCCAAAATGTATTGTTGTTTTTGGTCCACTTGTTTCTACAATTTCTCTTCAAGTGTCTCGGCTTACCACACCCATAGCATGTGAATTTATTTGAACTTTCTGCTTGAAATGCACTACACTTTTTCTTGTTTGATTCACTCAAGTTTCGGGTTTCCCACATGCTTATTTTATTTTTTAAGAACTCACAATTTCTATCCTCTGTTGATAGAGCATCTACCAGATCTCCAATGTAGCTTAAGGATTCTGGCAAAGTTCTCAGCATGTAATTTAATTTTTCTGCCTCGGTGACTTTTCCTCCAGCATTTTTTAAGTCATTTATAGTCTTCGCAAAATCACAGAAAAATGTACTTGAATTATCATAATTTTTTAATTTCATCTGATCGAGTTTGTTTCTTACACAAATTTGCATTGCTGTAGATTCTTTTAGATACATTTTGTCAAACTTCTGCATTATTTTCCGAGCAGACTTTCTCTCTTCTTCGCTCAAAAATTCTAATTGATCGTTATTTATACTGCAATAAATGTAGTTTATTGCTTTCTCGTTCATGTCGGACCAATTTTCTTGTGAATCTGATGTCAAAGCCTCTCGAACTGCTGGTTCTGCACACTTTTTTGTTTTCAAGTATTGGAGTATCCTTATTTTCCAAATGCTATAATTCCTTCCATCAAAGATACGGAGTCTTGCTCTTCGTTTTGCGACATAGTTAGCTCTTTAATTAGTTTATCTTTATGTTCCAAATGAGCACTATGACGGTTTTGAATTTCTTCAATTTGAATTTTTCCTACTTTCCTTAAATCACTTTCATGTATGTCAGCATACACTGCTTCTATTTGATATTTTTGCAGAATATCTATTATTTCACCCCTTGACTTTGTCGCTACAGCATTTTCTTCCTTTGTGTCTTTACAAAGTCTTTTTAGTTCATCTGTATTGAAATATTGCAAAAATTTTCTAGGTGGCAATTTACTTAAAGTTTTTATTAAATCTTCCTTTGGCACTAAATTTATACCTGCCAAGCTTAATTCATTCAAGCACTGATTTTCTTTTTCTAATAGGCTCATTTAAAATTCTTTCCAAACCTCTTCACGTTCGAAGTAACGTGGTATCTCAGTTTCACTTGAGAACACTTTAAAATAGTCACTTTTCCGTTTTCAAAAACTACGCGCTCTTGCTACCATGTTAAAATTTAGTGGCTTAAAGAACATTTATTAATTTATATTTGTTACAGAATAATATAATTATAGAAACCGACATTCTGACGTCTCGATATCGGTCTACCGAGTGGCGAACACGTTACAACTTAACGCCTGTATAAATACTCTTTCTTAAAGTACGACTAAGCATTTACACTCATATACATAGTTCAATGCTCGGAGGAATTTCTCCTGTCAGCATTTCATCATTCAATCGTACAAGCATAAATTTGCTCTTATTTCAACAAAGAGTATTTGAAAAATCGTACAAACGCCAACACTCAGGAGATTAAAACTTAATTTGAAAAATTTTTCGAAAAAAACTTTAAGTAAAACATTTGAAAATTTATGGTTGTAAAGTTTTTGTTAGAATCCCAGAAATTTCAAGAAAGGGTAAATAAGATGGTAAAGCTAAGTTAGGAATTTTAGTAGGTTACAACAGTGATAGCTATAGTTTTGTTAATAATAAAGTCATTAATGCCAGACATCTTAAAGTGGTTGAAAATGAGAAAGAATTAATTTTCGAAAGAAATTAAGAAAAGTAAAAATGAGAATTTGATAATGAAAATTTTGTAAATTTGAGGTTAGACAATGATCATGATTCTGAGAGTATGGACGATAATGAGTATAAATCTGATCAAATTAATTTAAGTGATCATGTCGATGTTGTTAAGGAGGCTTGGCAGCGTAGGGGTCGTACCTAGCGGGGGCCCTTGCGGGTGCATGAAATTGAAAATAAGAAAAAAAGTATTTTTTTTATTTATTTTTATTAGTTAGTAATAATTTATCATTTTGAAAGATATTAAAACAAAATTTAAGATATAAATTTTTTAAAAACGTTGAAAAATTGCATGTTTTGAAGGTTATGTACCGCAATTTTCTATTTTTCTTGTAAAATGGTCCGATAATCTTAAATTTTTATAATTTTAAAATAATCTTCAAATTTTTATCTTTAAAATGACACCTGACTCGTAGTAAACTTATGGATTTTGATGATTTGCCAAATTTTTAAGTGTTTCTTTCCATAAGAGCCCATGTTAAAAAAAAAATTCTAAACTGATTTTTTTCTCGAAAACGAGTCCGACAACCATTGTTGTGTTAAATAGGAAAGTTGTTTGTCTTACTTCAAGGAATCTACAGGAATTTTTTGGGTTCTTACTTTTGGATTTTGAAAAAACTGCCAAGCCTCCTTAATGATGTTGAAATTGATGATCAATGAATGATCAAAATGAAAAAATTAATGAAGACAAAAATTTAGTAATACCCAAAAGATCAAATTGAAAAAAGAATCCAATACAAAGGTATGGCAATCCAATGACAAATTGTTTTTTTGTAAATTATGTTAATGCAAATAGACCGAATACATTTGAGGAGGCGGTAAACTCCAGAGAATCTAATCAATGGCAAAAAGCTATGAATTCCGAAATCGAGAGCTTAAATAAAAATAAAACATGGGTAATTGTTGATAAACCGAAAGATAAGAAAATAAATGATGTTAAATGGATTTATAAAAAGAAAAGTGATAATACTGATAAAGCTAGATTAGTAGTGAGAGGTTTTCAACAAAAAGAGTATTTGAAAAAATCTTTACTCACTAGTTGGAAAAAATGCAAACGTTAAAAATTTTATCAAGTTACAGTTGTGCAAATGTTGGGAAGTACAAAAATTGTACCTAGTTAGTATAGCTATGTATATGCAGACGCTACAGTATGTCTGAGAGGCTAATAGTGTGGGTCTGTATGTGTATGGTGCCAGTGTGCCATAATACTAATTATGAGTCAATCAGTCAGTCCTCTGCGCTGAGGTGATAAGCATATCTCCGTACTTCTATCTCGGCAGAAGTATATTAATAAAGAACTATTATAACTATTCTGATTGTTTATTGAATGCCCTCCTTCAACTACAGGTCATGGACCCAGTCATCTGTGAATAAATTAATTGTTAGTTTGTAATTTATCAGTACTCAATAAGACGCAGTAGTTTAAAATGGTGGCGTGTTCCTCGTGATGTAAATCTTAGTGTTAAATAAATTGTGTAAGTGAAAACTATAACTAAGGTCAAGAATCGAGTGAACATTAATTAAATTAACATATTTTAATAAATCAATAATAGTAAAAATAGGAAGTGATTAATAAATTCATTGTTGCGACATAATTTGAAATACTGTTTAAAACCCTTAAAACTGTGTGCGCGAGTGTACTGTAAATTGAGTGAAAGAAAAATTAATTAAATTAATGAATGAACAAAGAAATAAAATCCTTAAATAAAAATAGTAGTGATGATAATCGAAAGCTTTGCTGTATGGACCGTAAGGTTCAGGTAAGGATTAAATAAATGAAAAAAAAATAATTGAAAGTTAAAAAAAACGTGCTCGGCCTCATGTGGAATTTGCTATGGGGTTGCTCTGATAATTTTTTCTTTGTTTCTCCTCTTCCACTCTACGGCTAAATACCTGTTCTGCATCACCACAGCATCTTACGCGGGTACCGGCGTATCAGCATAAGTTCAAGAGTCGCGATAGTGCCTCGAGTTAATTTTTTTCTACGTTTCTGATTAGACTTTACACCCGTGCCAGATATTTTTTTGAAATTGAGTAACATAAAAAAGAGAAATATCGAACCATTCGATGGCTCAGACTATCTCATCTGGAAGAGACGCATGCGTTCACAGCTTAGCGAACAAGGACTGCTGGAAGTGATTGACAATGATAAGCCTGAAAAGGCGATAACCCTATAGCTCGAGAGATTTTCAAAAATTAAATGAGACATACAATAGACCGAGTCAAGAGACCCAAATGGCATTGGAAAATAAATTAATGAAGCTCAAGTTACAAAAGGAAATATCTTTAGATGATTACTTAAGAACTTTTGATAAATTAGTGGCGGACTTCATATCAGCCGGTGGAAGTTTAACTGAAACCCATAAAGTGACTCATCTTATGAATACCTTGCCAAAGGATCTCATGCCAGTGTTGGATGCAATTAAGATAGTGTCAGGCAGTGCAAATATTAGCAACAAGCTTACTCTAAAACTATGTTGCTAGATAAAGAGACGGCTTTAAAGGACGAAGGCAGTGATACCAGCCTGAAAGTCCTCTATACCAATAATGAAGGGAACCGTGACCAACAAAATCGCGGTCGTGGACTGATGAGAGGACGTAAAAACACCAGAGGACGTGGGACATTTCGAAGAGTTGGAGGCCGACTGAATTGTTTCAAACACATCATACCGAGGAAAATAAGTTAGATGTGGACTTGGCAACTTCAATAGGGTTGGCAACCGGTACTTTAAAAATATATTCGTTTAAAAGTACTCGAGTTTTAATGAATTTTAACATTTTTTTTTAGAATTTTTAAATCAAAATTGAGTAAGAAACAAATTAAGAAAAGTTTTTGAAACTACGGGTTAATGACGTCATTAACCCGAAATCCCATTAGAAGTATATCTATATATAACGAAATTTTAAAAAATTTAAACACTTGTAGTTTCTTTAATTTTAGTTTTTTTTAAAAAAGAAAAAATACGTGTCGATTATTTTTCGATATTTTAACTAAATAAGCAAAAAAATATTACAAATTTCAAAAAGTTGCCAACCCTATTACCAGAATAACGGACGTGGCAACTACGGTAATTATTATAACAGTGCACGAGTGATATGCCATTTTTGTCAATAGCCAAGACATAAAGCGGTCGAATGCAGAACGGCTAAGAAGCTAGGTTTTGAAATAAAAAGTACTGACCATGAATCTAACCCACAAGCCAAATTAACTGACAAGTCAGCCGACAGCGGATTTGGAGATTTTTTTGGTGGCTATTTGTGATTATAATCATTGGTATAAACTTTTAAGACACATAGGTATTGAAAAATTTAACAAGTTAAAAATGATGGCCCTTGATAGAAATTTTACTGAATCTGTTAGATCTAAAGATGACATTTGCGAGTCATGTATATGCATATAAAGGCAGGCAAGCAAGACTGCCTTTGAATAACACTAAAGATAAGTCTTATGTAGATAGACCACTCCTAAATATTCATTCTGACATATGTGGTCTAATTACTCCCCCTACTTTAGATGATAAAAATTATTTTATGATTTTCAAGGATGAATATACTCATTATTGTGTTACATACTTGGCAAGTTGTAAATCTGATTTACCTGGAATATTGAAAGATTTTGTTCAGAAAGGTCAAAACAATTATAATTTGAAGGTTTTTCATAGCAATATTGATAATGGTCGAGAATATTTGTCAAATGAGATGAAGAGATATTGTGTTGACAATGGTATTACTTATCATTTAACTATTTTCCGGACTCCTCATCAGAATGACGTCGCTGAACGTGTAATTCGAACGTTGACTGCGAAAGCTCGTACTTTGTTGATTGAGGCAAAATTGACTGAGGAATTTTGGGGAGTAGCAATTTTAACTGCAACATTTTTATTAAACAGAATACCTACGCGTGCTTTGAAACTTGATAAAACTCCGTTTGAACTTTTATATGATAGAAAACCGCAATTGAAGTATTTAAGAGTTTTCGGATCGACAGTTTATATACATAATAAAACGCGAACTACTAAGTTTGAATCAAAATCTATTGAAGGGATTTTAGTTGGGTACGTACCGAACGGTTATAAAATTTGGGTTCCGGAAACTAATGCTTTTGTCAACGCGAGAGATGTAGTTTTCGATGAAATATCCTTTTTGTCAACCAAACCAGGTAGAGTCACAGAAAACTTGCGACCTTCGAATGTTACTGATTGTTTAAATCATTTAAATCCTGACAACAGGTCAGATCGAATGTAAAATCCAGACAATAGGTCAGATGAAATAATGATTCCTGGTAATGGATATTTACTGTGAAGCCCGATGAGTTTGGTAACCCTACTAGGTTCAAGACAAGGTTAGTTGCTCGTGCCAACAATATTTGGTCGATTACGGTGAGACTTTCGCCCCATTTGCAAGAATTGACCGCCTTCGCTTAATGTTAGCTTTTACAAATCAGTTTAATTTGTTAGTACATCAAATGGATGTGAAGACTACTTTTTTATAAAAGTGCCAGAGGGTGTTCTAGAATAAAGTATATAGATTATTAAAATCTTTGTACGGTTAAGAAATATTTATGTTGTGTTGTATGTAGATGATGTAGTAATTATCACTAGAGATATGGTAGAGTTAAACAAATATAAAGTTTTTTTAATGAATAGATTAAAAATGTCAAATTTAGGAGAAATAAAATTATTTTTAGGGATGAGAGTTTTGAGAGAAAATAGTATTCTAAGTTTAGATCAGACCCAATATATTGATACAGTCTTGCGTAAATTTAGAATGGATGATAGTAATCCAGCTAGGACACCTCTTGTAGAGAAACTTGATTTTGATTCATTAAATTCAGACGTTTACTATGAATAACCCTGTCAAAATTTGTTAGGCTGTTTGATGTATATAATAGTCTGCAAAAGGCCAGATTTAAGTTTTGCTGTGAATGTTTTGAGTCGGTTTGTCAATAAAAATAATAAGCGAGTATAGGAGTATTTGAAGGATGTATTGAAATATTTGAAAGGTACTCGTGATTTAAAATTAGTTTATCGGAAAAACACTCGTGAGAGTTTTGAAATTCTTACCGGTTATATAGATTCTGATTGGGCTGGCGATAAAACAAATAGAAAAAGTACGACGGATTATTTGTTTAAACTTTATGATAAATGTGTAGCGATTGGGTGTTCAGGTTGGACGGCAGGGCTACTCCTGCCTAGCGTGGTCTTCAGGAAGTCGAAAGAATACACATCAGGTAAGTACTTGGAAGTGAAAGCTTTATTAGTGGCTTGAGGTACAAGCGAGATGCAAGGAGCATCCGATTAGCTCGACAGACAGAGCGGAACTGACTGGCGCAGCAGTCGAGCGGGATCGTGCGCGCGAGTGCGGTTAGCGCGTGTCGGGAGAGCAGATCCCTACACACTCCCCCCTAGTAAATAGCTCCGATTTGCGATACGAAAAAGAGAACGGAAAAAATAAATACAATATACTCAACTTAAAAACTAGGCTTACAAAACTCACTTAAAGCTAATATTTACAGGTATCTCACCTCGTTGCGCGACAAGTTCATGCGGACGCTTTTCTTCGGAATCCGCGGGCCCTCAGAGGTCTTCAATGCGGGGCGCAGCGGGGTCAGGACGATGTCCCGCGGTGGCGCAAAATCAATCAACACGGACCGGCCCAGGTTCCTGACGGAGCCTTCGGGGATCGGGGCATCCGCAGGTGGCTGCGGGGCTGCCGGGCCAGGCCTCGGGCCTGCGTCGCGATCCGGAGGGTCTCGCGGGGCGTCCGTGGCCTGCGTAGCAGGTGCGCTCGCCGGCTGTCGCGATAGTGGTGGCGGGGCGTCCTGTACCTCGCCAGGCTCCAGCATGAAGTAGGCCGGCTTCAGCCTCTCGGTCGTGACGACCTTGGGGGCGCCGTTGACCTCGATCTTATAGTCGAGATCGCTAATGCGCTCAAGGGCCTTGTGGGGCCCGGTGTTGGGTCGCTCGAGCAGCTTTTTCACAGCCATAGTCCGCAAAAAAACGTGCGTGCAAGTACGCAGGTCTTTGAAGAAAAACGCGCGTGTCTTGCGCCGTTGCGCAACCGGGATCGGCCGGATCTCGCGCATATATTCCCTGAATTCTTCAAGGAAGATCTGCGGGTTCACAGGGAATTCTCCCTCGAGGAAGAATTCGCCAGGCACGCGAAGTGCCGTACCGTACACGTAGTCGGCGGGCGAAACACTCGTGTCGGTGCGAACGTTTGTGCGTAAGCCAAGGAGTACGGTCGACAGTGTCTTGGTCCAATTGGGGCTGTTGTGGCACATGATCACCGCTTTCACGGTTCGGTGCCAGCGCTCAATCATCCCGTTCGACTGCGGGTGGTAACCGGCTGTGCGTCTGCGGTCAACTCCAATGAACGACATTAGAGCCTGGTGGAGCTTACTGTCGAACTGCGAGCCTTGGTCTGTCGTAACAATGCTGGGGGAACCGAAACGGGACATCCAGCTGTCGTAGAACGTGCGACAAACTGTCTGTGCGGTGATGTCGCGGATTGGCACGGCCTCGGCCCACCGGGAAAAACGGTCGATCATGGTCAGGCAGTATTGATAGCCTTCGGAAGGGAGCAGTGGCCCAACGATGTCCACGTGAACGTGAAGGAAGCGACCGTCCGGGGCGACGAAGGGGGCCGGGTTGTTCTTGACGTGACGCGAGACTTTGGACTGCTGGCAGTCGAGGCAAGTCTTGCACCAGAGTTTTATGTCTCTGTGCATTCCGGGCCACACATAGCGCGATCGAACAGTCCGATCAGTAACCTTGGCGCTACCGTGCGCGATGTCGAAAACACGTCTACGCAAGGGTGCTGGTATGTACGGACGAAGGACGTTGCCGGTCTGGTCGACGCACAAACGGTTGTGGCTTGGGCCCCACTCGATGAAGATGAGCTTCAGGGAGTGGTCGGTGGATTTACGGAGTTCCACGAGCTCGGGGTCTTCGGCCTGAGCCTTAGCCAGTTCGAGGGCATCGAATTCGAGCGGCAAGCGAACTGCGTCGACACGCGAGAGGCAATCGGCCACGGCATTCTCCCTGCCGGGCAAATGCTCGATGCGCGTGGTGAATTGCGAGATGTATCCTAGCTGGCGTCGACGCCGGGGCGTAGCGACATCGCTGCGTTGTGCGAATGCGTACACAAGCGCTTTGTGGTCAGTCATGATCTTGAATTCCCTCGCCTCGAGGAAATATCTGAAATACTTGACCGCCTCGCACATCTCCGTCAGCTCGCGGTCGTAGGCATCACAATTCATCTGCGTCCTGCTGAACTTCCTCGAGAAAAACGCCAGTGGGCTCCAGGAGCCGTTGATAAGCTGCTCGAGGGCCGCGCCCATGGCGAAGTCCGACGCATCGGTGACGAGGCGTGTCTCGGCGTCCGGAGACGGATGACTCAAAAGAGCGGCGTCGGCCAAGATCGACTTGGTTCTCTCGAAGGCCTGCCCGGTCACAGGGGTCCACTCGATCGGGGTTTGGTCTTTCTTGACGGAACCATGAGTAAGTTCGTACAAGGGGGCTTGCTCGGCAGCCGCGTGAGGAATGTTGCGACGGTAAAAGTTGACGAGACTCAGGAACAAGTGGAGTGCTGAGACGGTCTTGGGCCTGGGGAAGTCGCGGACCGCTTTGACCATCTCCTCGGTTGGGCGTGAGCCCTTGCTGTCGATCAGCTGAGACAGGAAGGGGATTTCACTCTTGCCAAACTCGCACTTGGAGAGGTTGAGCTTCAAGCCGAAGGCTCTCAAGCGCTCGAGAACAATGCGGAGGTGTCTCTCGTGCTCCTCGGGGCTTGACGAGTCGATGAGGATGTCATCGAGGTAGCAGAAGACAAAATCCAACCCTTCGAGTACCCTGCGCATGCAGCGCATCAAGGACTGGCCTGCATTCCGCAAGCCAAAGGCCATAAAAAGATACTCGAACAACCCGAACGGGGTGATCACCGCAGTCTTGGGGACATCCTCGGGGGCGACTGGGATTTGGTGGTACGCGCTATGCAGGTCGAGCTTCGAGAAAACCGTCTTCCCGTGGAGATGGATCGAAAAGTCGTGGATGTGCGGGATTGAAAACCTGTCGGGCAAGGTAACCGCGTTGAGGCGACGGTAATCACCGCACGGTCGCCAACCGCCGTCCTTCTTCTTTACCATGTGAAGTGGGGAGGCCCAGGGGCTTTTCAATCGACGGCAAATGCCCTGCCTGACCAAACTCTCGAACTCAGCCAGCGCGATCTTATAACGCTCGGGATCCAGGCGTCTGGCTCGCTCGGCGACCGGGGGGCCGTGGGTCTCGATGTGGTGAAAGACGTCGTGGGAGGTAATGGGTTTGGCTGGCTTCGAACCTGCCACTTCGGGGAATTCCGTGATGATTTTGGCAAACCTGCAGTCCCGGTCAAGGCCACTAACGGAGAAAGCGCTCGACGCTTTAAAATAACCCTTGGCTGATGAACCAGTAACGGGCTCAATCAACCTCCGGTGCCGGACGTCGACCAGGAGACCGTAGTGGTTGAGCAGATCTGCTCCGATAATGGGGCAGGGCACTGCGGCAACGCAAAACTCCCAAGCGATGGGTCGCTTGAGTCGAAGGTCAAGCGTGAGGTTCCTGTGTCCGAAAGTCTCGATAGGGGTGTTGTTGGCTGCGAAAAGCCTGAGACTCGCAGGTTTAGCGCGCGCGTCCCTGTTGGGAATAAGTGAAATTTCTGCGCCGGTGTCGACGAGAAAACCAAGCCCCGACGCGCGGTCATGGATATGGAAGCGTGTAGAAAGATCGTCTCCACCCACTGCTTCCACGTGGGGAGGAGAGATTAGTTTTCCTGTCTCCAGGAACACGGCTGAATGCATCTACGAGCATCGCGGCCGTACTTTCGATGAATACGGCATAACCCGGAGGCAGGGGCGGCGTTGTCAGGGTGTTGCCCTTGGCCGTTGCCCTGGGGGTTACGAGGACGTGAACGGGACCGACCGCGATTGTCGCGATTGATGCGCATCTTCAGGGCGGCAAGCTCGGCTGTGAGCTTCGCAATCTGGTCCTCCAGCTTCGAGGTATGCGAGTTGCCGACGGCGGCGATGTCGTGCACGCCCACAGCGGGGGGTGCGACCCACGCGGAGGTCAACGGGACCACCGAATGCGAGGAGCCGACGGTGGACACGACTGCGGAGCCGTACTCTGTGGCTTCCACGAACGCGTCAGCCATATCTCCCAGCGTGGCGAGGTCCATGACACGTGATGCAGCGAGGGGGCCGCGGCAGGCCCCAGGGAGGTTCTCGAGGAAAATGGTGCGGATGATGTCGTCTCCGGCGCTCGTGTCCAGCTGACGCAACCTCGAGATCATCAGCGACGGCTTGCCCTGCATAGAAACCCGGCCTTTGATCAAGTCGCGCAGACGCGCCTCCGGGGACGCGCCGTAGGCCGAGAGCAAAACCGCCTTGACCTGCTCGAAAAGGTCCGGGGGACGGGGGACAACCTCGAGGAGGGGCAACACATGCCCCAGTGCCTCGGCGTCGAGCATCCGGCCGATGAAGTCTGCCTTGGTGGCAGAATTCACGATGCCGGAATTGCGGAACGTGATCTCCGCCTGACTCAACCAAACTCTGGGGTTGTCGCGCAAGAACGGTGGGATCTTAGGCTGGCGATAGAGCGCGTTGACGGTGGACTGCGTAGCGACCGTCGGGGTGTCTGTGGTGGTCGTCGACCCTGCGCTCGCAACCGGCTGAGCTTGCCGCAAGCTCTCGACCAGGGCCTCGGTGGCCTGCAACCTTTGCCGCATTTCAGCCATCTCGCGCGTGTGTTGGTCGTCTCCGCCGAGAGACATGGCGAAACGAAAATCCTACCGAAGGGGGTGGTCCGGGGATTCAGAGAGTGGACCCACGAGCTAAAACGCCGATGCGTGTGCGTGGCTCACAAGGCCCTAATACAAAAAAACTAACTTTTGTCCAGCACACGCCACCGCGTACGCGAGTAAATTTAAATCCGGTGAGAAAGTCGCGTGATAGAATTCGGTAAGAAAAGTAGGAAGACAATACTTCAGCCTTACCTGACTGATAGAATTGTCCATGCTATTTTCAGAAATGAGAAGAAAAAACTTCGTCGCAAAGTCAGTCAGAGTTCGAATGATGCTTACAGCTACGAGGAAACCAGTGTGAGCGCGCGAGACGGATACCGGTTCGCGGAATTGGGGTGGTTCGCGGAAAGTTCCACACGCTCGGGCGGGGTTCCACGCGGCACTCTTGCACTCAGAATTCTCACACTGGACGCAAGCACACATACACACTACACACAATGTGGTGCACGATGTCCTTGGAGATGACGTTGCTGAGAAGCCTCGATGTCGTCGATGTCCACGATGATGTGTCGCAGATAAGTGGCACGGGCTTGCTGACGAGGGTTGTCGGCCTGTGGGTGGTGACTTGTAGTCGAGGGCACCCCTTCAGGAACAGCTTCCTCCGGTAGTCCAACGAGGTCTGGATCGGGAACTTTGTTGCACACGAAGGCGTACGGGGTTGCCGGCGTGCCTGCACAACACCCGCACTCGAACGAAGTTTCTGGCGTTCGTTCGTGCGCACTGTTTCGCGTGGGAAGTTGCCGGCGTGCCTGCACAACTTTGCCCACAAAACGATTGTTGACGATCGTTTTTTTTTTTTTCTTTCTTAAGCTGAAAATCGGCTCTTGACTTGCCGATTCTAGCCTCGCTCAGAGAGAGTTTACGACTCTCCCGCTCCTTGCTTTGTTCGGCCGTGGCTACCGGCGCGAACGAGTTGAGAGATTTTTTATCGACTTCCAGTCGATTTGGGGTCACCAGTGTAGCGATCGGGTGTCCAGGTTGGACGGCAGGGCTACTCCTGCCTAGCATGGTCTTCAGGAAGTCGAAAGAATACACACCAGCTAAGTACTTGGAAGTGAAAGCTTTATTAGTGGCTTGAGGTACAAGCGAGATGCAAGGAGCATCCGATTAGCTCGACGGACAGAGCGGAACTGACTGGCGCAGCAGTCGAGCGGGATCGTGCGCGCGAGTGCGGTTAGCGCGTGTCGGGAGAGCAGATCCCTACAAATGCACTATTTGCTGGAATACTAAGAAACAGCGCTGGGTAGCTGGCTCATCCATTACGACAGAATATATGGCTTTGTATGGGGCAGTGAAGGAAGCGTTGTGGATCAAGTCTTTAGTGAATACTTTAAATTTTAATATGAATGATAGCATTTCGATTTATGAAGATAACAATGGCTGTAATTATATAGCGAAAGGCTAGAGTCATAAGTTAGCAAAGCATGCTGATATAAAGTATCATTATTCCCGAGAACAGTCAGAGAGAGGTGATGTCAAATTAATAAAGGTTGATTCTAAAGAACAGCCAGCCGATATACTTACAAAATTTTCAGGACCAACAGAATTTTTGTATTTGCGACCGAAATTGGATTTAGAAATGTAATTATTATCATATTGTCATCATAAATATTATTTTGTGCCACTGAGATCGATTATTAAGGAATTTAAATGTAACCATTAAACTGTAACAATTTTGTAATATTTTCTAGATATCATTTTTGAGGAGGCATGTTGGGAAGTATAAAAATTATACCTAGTAAGTATAGCCGTATACATGCAGACGCTACTGTATCTCTGAGAGGCTAATAGTGTGGGTCTGTGTGTGTATGGTGCCAGTGTGCCATACTACTAATTATGAGTCAATCAGTCAGTCCTCCGCGTTGAGGTGATAAGCATATCCCCGCACGTCCATCTCGGCAGAAGTATATTAATAAAGAACTATTATTACTATTCTGATTATTTATTGAATGCTCACCTTCAACTACAGCGAATAATCTATATGTAGAATACATGGATGTTGAAATAGCTTTTTTGAATGATGATGTAAAATCCGAAGTTTACATTTATGAACCTAAAGGTTATGAAACACGTAAAAATAAAGTTTGTAAATTATGATAATGGCACAAGGTTTGCGAGAAAGTCTGAGAGCTTGATATGATTGTTTTCATGCTTATATTGAAAAATTAGGATTCGAGAGAAGTAACTAGGACTATTGTTTATATGTAAATAATAAAAGCAAATCTGCTATGCTCACGTCTCTCCTCCCAACGTACACGCACACGACGAGGATGCTCCATTGATGGCGATCGTTGACGTCGTACACCTTGAGCTGGTCTTCTTATTTGACGATCGCTCGAAGCCAATCTTTAATGGTGTCTCGCCGGTGAATAGTTTGAGTGCTTTTTTGGACAACGAATTTTTCTCCTACCCTGCGGTGTTGATGTCCTTGCTAGCTTGACAGGAGAGTTCTGAAAAAAATTATTGTTTAATTTCATGATAGATTTTAAGAAATGAGAAAAAAATAATCATGAATATACGTACCGGAGACAATTCAGATGATGCATCCCCGGAGATCCCCGCAGCTGGTGCAACCTCCATCTGGCCCACCTCCACTGCTTCGTTCTCGGGAGTCTTCTCACGTTCATTCTAAAAAAAAAGATAAATAATTTATGAAAAGATGAAAAAATAATTTTTTAAATTTTATATAACTTTATAACTTACTTTTGAAGGATTCAAATATTTTATGAACTCGGACATGTCGAGGGTTGCCTCCAACACATCCTCGTCCTCCTGCAGGTCAGCGTTGGTGACCTTTCTTGACGTCGTCGAGAATCTCCTCTTTTTCTTCCGAGAACACTGGTGGGAGTGGGTTCAGAATCAATTCACCATCATGCACTTCGACGTGGGGAATAACCTCCTGCGTTGGTTCATCCGGAGCGCGTTCAACAGTTCCATCCGTAGTGGCAGCTTTTCCATCATCCTCAGGAGTGAGCTGAAATTGTCCTTCCGCTCCAACCACGATGAAGTTGGACGCTGGTTGCAGGTAGTACATCTTATACGGTAGCATCGAAAAATCAACGCCCTGCAGCGGCATCAGGAAGTCGTGCTGCTGCTCGACCGCGGGAGGAGGTGTCACCGGTGGTTGCTCTACGCCATCCGCTTCCGTGTTCTCCAGCGCCAGCATGAACTCGGCCTCGTCAGCGAAGATGAATCTGTTTTGTTGGAAAAAGTCGAGGAGTCCGTCGTCTTCCATCTCGAAGGTTTATTTGAAATAAAAAAATTCTAATCGCGCTATTTATATAACTCCTTGAACTTGAGGTGTTACCCCCCCCCCCACCCTGCGTGAGGTTGAGAAGACATGCCACCCCCCCCCCCTCCTCCCACTGCGCGAGGAATAAAAGAATAAAAGAAAGCTCTTCAACTAATTTTAATCATTCTTTTGATTAACTCTCCGTCACTATGAGCTCCCTTAAGATCAAGGTCTTGCTAGACGTCCCCGAGGAAGTCGACGACTTCGAGGTGGAACTTATTCTTCCTCCAGGGTTCAACAGAGTTGACACACCACCGCTCCTGATGACGCCACCACTTTCACCGAACCCTGAAAACATCATCGAGGTCAACATCGGAGATGACCCCGATTACAACGGTGAAACATACAATTTCAACTTCGAGGTGACTTCAACCCCGGAGAAGGATGCTCTTTCAAACGCGAGGTTCATGATGGCAGTCGAGAGGAGAGCAGCGACGAGGAGGATCTCGATGAGCAGAAGATACCTGGAACCGCACACATTCTGCATGCGTTGCGAAAAGCGGCAGAAAACTTACCATCGGACCTCTTCAGGGATTTAATATTGCATATCAGAGACCACCCTGAGAGATTCGAAAGTCTCGAGCAGGAAGGCAATTTTCTGAATCATTGCACATTTATGCATCACTGTTTTAAAAAACAATAATTTCATTTATGTATGTATTAAAATTAAAAAAAAAAAAAGCCTTTTTCAAGGCTAAAAAAAATTTCAAATAGTACAGTACCGTTACCGGAAAAAATAAGAAAATTGCGAAAAATTGCAAAAGTGATTCTGACTGTGAAAATAAGTTGTAAATATTATTCGAATTGTAGGAAAAAAATCTTACCAGTGTAGCATTTGCGATGACGGAATGGGTGGTTTTTTAGGGGTGGAAAATCGTTTTTTTCATTTTTTGAAAAAACTATTGATTTTATCAAAAAAGTTTGAATGTAAAAGTTGTAGATAACATAAAAATCTACAACTTTTGTTCTATACATTTTTTTTCATAACCTCAAAATTTTCGAGAAAAATGCAAAAAACCGTTTTTTTGGTTTTTGATTTTTCCTGGCCACAAAAATCGTTTAATCATTACCGTACTGAGCAAAAGTAAAGCATTTTATATGCTTAATAAGCAGTTTTTTTTTTGTTTAAAAATATTTAATTGTTTACGAGATATTAACAAAAAATGCAAAAATTTTTTTTTTTTTAAAGCCATTTCCCGTTTAAACTTTTGCTATCAGAGAGTCCAGGTTGGTCTCATTTTGTTTGTCTAATTTTATATTTTCATTAAAAAAAAAAAAAAAAAATTATGACCTCATCAGAGGAAAACATTGAAAAAAATCAAAAAAACCGAAAAATTTAATATTTTTTCAATAAAATTTATTTATTTGTTATGAATATTGTATTGTTTAACAATATTTATGGTATTAATTTATGTTGAATGCTAAGTACAATTTCCAACTAATAATTACAATAGAATGAAAAGTCATTGTTAAAAAATTCATCTTAAAATAAACAAAAAAGTATATTGTATATAGGATATAGTATATGGTATATACTATTTGTACGAAATTTTAAAAATCAGAAGTAACATTTTATAAAATCTTTTCCTCGTCTCTTTGTTTAATGGTACGAGCCCCTTGGGGTGGCAACTGGCATTCTGTAAAGCGCAGATAAGGTGACGAAAGTTAGGGGAGGTAAGAACCATAAATATAGATAAAGTTGGCTACAGAAAAATCGGTGGTGGGGGTAACCTAAACCTACGTAAACGTTCATATCCTTACCTTCGCTCTATAGAATGCCGCCCCTGTAGTAAGAGACTGTAGAGGAAACTTCTCTGCAGATATTTACGAGGGGTGGAGCAACTCAGTTCCAAAATTCTATTTTGGGGCAGTAGTTAGTAGTTTCAAAAGAGAGTCAGAGCGTTCAACCACGTGCAGGCAGCAGGATCGTTGTGTGCTGCTAGAGAATTTTCATATAAACAGCTTGATGGGTATAGTGTATTTGTGACAAAAATTTGTAAGTATAGAAAATTTAACAATTATTTTTTATTGTAAAAGTTTTCCGTGCCGTACTTTCTGGTGTTGAGTGCGCATCTTTTTCCGTATATAGGAAACATTTGAACTTTGAATATACTGTAATTAATTTTTTTTATTTTAAACCTTAAGTAATGCTTTAGTTTCATTTGTAAATTACTAAGAAGTCATTTGAGTAATTAATCACTGGAAATTTATAATTGACTTGAATCAATGTTTATTAAAAAACAGAATTTTGCAGTTCAATGTAAAAAAATTTTTACTTTTCTATTATAATTTTATTAGTTCAAATTTTTAGTTACTTCAATGAATTTTAGAATAAATTAAAGTTTTTAGTATTAGAAATGTTATAAGAAACTTTTTTTACCAGGATTCTATTGGAGTCTACGAAGCTGCCACTGGAAAGGTTTTTGGTTATTTGAGCACCACACCTTTTCAAGGTTATTGGAGCAGCAACAGGTGCATTTTACAGGTATAAACGTAATTTTAGTTATTTTTATAATTAGAAATATAAATTTTATTACTAAATTTGTAATATATAAAATCATTTATAAATACCTAATGGTAGGATGAAAAAATTATTTTTTGACAAAGACATCGTAGAAAAATTACGTTAAAAAAAAAAAAGTATTCATCAGTTTTTTTGAGTATTTTAAGTTTAGCACAAAAAAAATACTTAAAAAAACATATTTATGTTTCAAACCTATTCAATAATTAGCACAAAAGAAAATTAAATCAAAAGAAATTTTTAAAGATTTTAGTATCATTTTCAATTCTTTTACTTTGTTTAAGATTAAAAATAATTTACTGGATTTAAATTCATTCCATTTAAAATTAATTTGAAACATTTATTGCAAATGCTTATATCATTTTAAAATTGATTATTTATGTTAAATTGTCAAACTCTTTTTATTATTTTATTTTATTTTTATATAAGTATTACTACGATTTCATTTAAAAAACCCTGATTTTATTCATTTTTCTTTTTTAAAAGTAATTAAAAAAATAAATAAAACCAAAGGCAAGCGAGAAAATGGTTTCGGTACATATTTTTTTAACATCATTATTTAAATGTGTTCAGAATAGGACTTGACCATATGACAATTTCATACTCTAATATTTTTTTAGACCTATCGAAAAAATTAATCCTACTTAAAATTTTAAATATGATTACCAATTAATTTTTTTTTTTTTTTCAATATATTTTAATATAAAGAAAAATATTATGCTTACTAACAATGTAAATTTTTTGTATTTCAGTCTTGAAAATGGATAAACCTGCTTGCATCATCTGCGATGAATCTGATGAAACCGGCATGATCGAAGTTAAACAAAAAGCTTTGGAAACGCTAATTAGTTCTAGCAAAAGTAGATTGGACAGAAAAGATTTTAAATTGCAAAAATTAGAATCCGCTCATATTCATAGAAATTGTCAAAAAAATTATAACAATGAAAAAAGAATTAGCGATGCGAGAGCGCTTGCTAACCAAAAAAGAGTGGAGGGCAGGCGAATTAGCGAAGAAGCTCGTCAATTTGATTACTTATTGAACTGCTTTTTTTTGTGGGAAAACTGTTGATAAATCAAGAGAAGACTTTTATCACATAAAAAAAGAAGATGTTAAACAAAACTTAATTGATACGATAAATAAACGCGGCAAAGACGATTTTAGAGATCTGCTTGCGCGTTTAAAGAACAAAGAAGACTTGGTTGGCGCTATCTATCAGAGACAATGTTTAAACAAATTTTGGGGAAAAAGACCAAGTACTCAAGTTGGACGTCCCGCAAAAAAAGAAACAGTAGAGTTTATCGCGGAGTTATACTTGTACTTAGAAGAAAATAGAAGTCAATGCCAGTTTTATTTAGAAGATCTTCGTGAAATAATTGGAGGCGAATGTCTAGACTGGCAAACTATTAAGACTAAATTGGATCTACGATTTCCTAATCAACTTATGTTCAAAATAGTTTTCCGACGACACGGAATTTTTTTTTTTAAATTCCATCGATGATGCCATGTGGAAGATTTGGTTTGAAAGAGAAAAGCAAGATAAAGAAGAAGAACGAAAAAGAATTGTTGACATGGCTGCAAAAATAATATTAGAAGATATATCAGCCATGGCTTACGACACCCGTTACTACGAGCTGTTAAATGAACATAATGAAGATAGTTGATTTAGAGACATGGTTCCTCAGTCGCTACAGTCGTTTCTGGAACATATCATATGTTCAACCAAAGACAAGCATTCAAAAAATTTCGATAAATGGAAGAGAAGAGCTGACACAATGTCTCACTCGTTAATTTCATCAGCTCAGCCTCGGTCTTTTTTGTCCCCAATTTTATTAGGTTTGTCGTCATATTTACACAGAAGAACTGCCTCAAGACATTTGGTTGAAGCGTTTTCAAATCTTGGTTTGGGTTCGTCATATAGAGAGACTTTGAGATTTGAAGCATCCCTTTCAAAAGATCCGACAAATCATAGTATCGAAAATGATGGTTACGTGCAGTATGTTTATGTTAATGCAGATCATAATACTCGCACTCTTACAGGGCACAATTCTTGGCATGTACTAACAGGATGTAAGATTGTTACGCCTTCATCAAAGGTAACATCCTCTAATAAAATAATTAGATTAGCTGAAGTTCCGACTGAAAAAGAAATATCAATAGATGGCTTTTTACCACTTCTTCGTTTCGATAAAAAAAAGATGGCTTGAAAGAAATAGTCCTAGAGCCTATTTTAGAGGAACCAGAAGATTCAGAAGAAACAGAATTCGAAGCTCTAAAGGAATCAGGCTCTTCAACAGAAACAGAAGGTAAAAAAACAACAGTCTCCTCATCAATGGCTGATGTTGTGTGGCAATATTTGAAGTACACGAATGAAAAAACTGCTGGGTGGAATGGTTTTATGGAAAAGACACATGTGAGTAGTAATTACGAGACATCGAAAATTTTATTTCAACCTATCTTTAATAATCCAGCCAGTGATTTAGACTCAATTTTTACTGTACTTGCCGAATCTGCTCGAGATAACAGACTTCATTATAAACTTAAGTTTGTTTTTGTTACACTAGACCAGCCATTGTTTATCAAGGCTTGGGAAGTTTTAGCCAACGTTGATCCAGCAAATGATCCTTATTTTATACAGGCGGTCAGATTAATATTGGCTGGATTCCACTCATTGATGAGTCATTTAGGTTCTATAGGCTACCTCATGGATGGTAGTAGTTTAAAGGAGGCTTTAACAACAGTGTACGCTCCTAATTCAGTAGACCCCATGCTTACTGGACATGCTTATGCAAGAGCAGTTCGAGGACACTCTCTCGTTCACCTGGCTCTATCTAATATTGTTTTTTCGTCAATAGAATTTGACGACGATGAAAAAGAAAAAATAGATGAACTGATGGAATTTTTCGGCACAGACAGTTTTGAAGGCAAACTACAAGAAAAAAAATACCAGTTTTAGTTAAAAAAATACACTGAACAGTTGGAAAAGCTAAAGAAAAATGGTCCCACTGCCCAATTGATGATACAGTACATGGAAATGGTGCAAATTGTAAAAAACTTTATTCAAGCGGAGCGCACAGGGAATTTTAAGTTACATCAAGACACGTACGAACAGATGATTCCTTATTTTCATGCTAGTGGTCATAACAATTATGCAAAGTGTGGCCATTTGTACGTTCAAGATTTGAAAAAATTAAAAACAGATATGACAAGCTACGAGTATGAACTATTTGTGGAACAAGGTTACTTTACGGTACGACGCTCTGACAGATTCTGGTCTGGTGTTTGGACCGATATGATTGTGGAACAAGTTGTGATGAGAACACTGAAAATCGACGGTGGTGTTACTGGAGTTGGACGAATGAAAGATTCAGTTTTAACTAAATTTGCGAGAAATATGGTTGTATTGAAGTCTGCAGTAGAATGGAAACATTCTGCAACGTGAATCTCGCAACGTCTGAACAACACGTCGACGCTCGTGAGTACCGAATCACTACAGATGTAGAAGATTTCAAAAAGATATCAGAATTTTTCACAAAGTACAATCCATTTCCAGAAACAGATAAAATTATGTCAATATTTTCGGGAGTTGTTGGTGGAGACACCGTAAACTGTCACCAAGCTTTTGAAGTCGGCAAGCAAGTACTTGATTCAGTTGTTGGTCATAAATTTGACAGTGTCAAATTACCCAGAAAAAACAAAGTTGTGACTCTAAAAAGTGCTCATTCATTTGTAAAAGTTAATGAAGAAACAATCGCTATTGATCCATTACTTTTATTTCAAAGAATTTCTACAAATATCTCCAATAAAACAGACATGAAAGTTTACCTGCAACAGAAAACATATAATTTGTCCAGGTTTAATCGATTAAAACCATCTCCGTTCCATGAAAAGCTATTTTTCATGGATTGGAAACTGATTTTTTAGTAGGTTTTTTGAATCGCGTAAAGGCAATTTTAAAGTTATCGAGGTGTGGTTCACGCAAAAAACTTTTTTTTTTCAATATCTTTCCGAAAAAGATATGGTTTGTCTAGGTTTAATCAATTGAAACCATCTCCGTTCCACAAAAAAGCTAATTTTCACGGATTGGAAACTGATTTTTTAGTTGGTTTTTTGAATCACGTAAAGGCAATTTTTAAGTTATCGAGGTGTGATTCACACAGAAAACTTCCTTTTTTCAATATCTTTCCGACAATATATGATTTGTCTAGGTTTAATCAATCGAAACCATCTCCGTTCCGCAAAAAAGCTAGTTTTCATGGATTGGAAATTGATTTTTTAGTTGGTTTTGAATCGCGTAAAGGCAGTTTTGAAGTTATCGAAGTGCGGTTCATGCAGAAAACTTCCTTTTTTCAATATCTTTCCGAAAAGATATGATTCGTCAAGGTTTAATCAATTAAAAACATCTCCGTTCCTTGAAGAAGCGATTTTTCACGAAATGGAAACTGACTTTTTAGTTGGTTTTTGAATCGCATGAAGGCTTTTTTGTAGTTATCGAGGTGTGGTTCACGCAGAATTCTTCCTTTTTTCGATACCTTTCGGAAAACATACCATTTCGGTAGGTTAAATCAATTAAAATCATCTCCTTCCCGCAAAAAAGCTAGTTTTCACGGATTGGAAACTGATTTTTTTGTTTTTTTTTTTTTTTTTTTAATCGCGTAAAGCAATTTTGAAGTAATCGAGGTTCAGAGAAAACTTTCTTTTTTCAATGTCTTTCCGAAAATATATGATTTGTCGAGGTTTAATCAATTGAAACCATCTCCGTTCCGCAAAAATGCGATTTCTCACGGATTGGAAACTGATTTTTTAGTTGGTTTTTTGAACCACGCGACGGAAATTTGAAAGTTATCGACGCGGGGTTCACGCAGAAAACTTCCTTTTTTCAATACCTTTTTAATGATATATGATTTGTGCATGTTCATTTCATTAAAAATATCTTCGGTCACCAAAATATAGTTCATAAATTTTATTGCTTCTGACATAAAAAAATTATTGTATGAAAAGCTTTCACAAATGTATAATAGATTGGAGCTAAAAAAATAAAAGTATCGAGTAAATGTAGAATAGAAAAAAAAAATCTTGCTATAAGTAAAAGAAATCGGAGCACGTTTGGTTTGTCGTGATCGGAGCAGCTGGCGCGGCACCAAGGCCCAGTTTGTGACAAGAACACGGAGACAGCCGAAGCCGTCCGATCTCGAGTCTAAAAATAGCTGCGCGTCGTTCGGCCCAACGCCGAAAGCCAATACGGAATATAACCGGTAAATTGCCGATTGTGTTGTAACCAAATTAGAATAATTTATCATGATTGTTTCTTAATTGTAACTGAATTGAAACATCAAAATAGCTATAAGCCTTCAGTTTTTTTTTATAGAGTATTATTTTATCAGTACGTACTAATTTATAATCACATCCACACGACAAAGAAGTGTAAAAGAAAAAAAATTAAAATTAAATAAGTTATTATTGAAGCCCTAACTATTTTTATGTACTACTTCGAAAATAATTTTTCACTTGAATTAAAAATTTCTTGGAGCCCCAAGGCCCAAGCCCCCAGCCGATGCTTTCAGCGAGCGCCGGCCCTGCGTGCCGGTATAGTAGAGCGATTATTTTTTTTTTCGGCCGTTTGTTTAGTTGACGGCGCCACGGTCAATTCGGAACTCTCTTTGAGGTAGGCAGCACTCTTAAAAAATTTACATAAATAAGTTTTAAATAAAAAAAAAAAAAAAAAAAACATTGTTGGTACTTGTATACTATTAGAGATTTTTAGTTGTGCCCTCGAAAGTATTTCTCTATCTGAGTTATTTTTTATGCAAACTGATAGGTTATGCAAAAAATGTTCGATAGCTTACAGCTGGTCTCGCCCAGGGAGTTTGAGATTTTTTTCATCCCGTTGTTATAGAGTTTGAGTTTGTTTACCTACCAACGCGGAAAAGTTGAACATTCGACTGAGAAATCGAGGAGGAAACTACGTACTTTCGACCGTAGGATGAAGAAAATTAGGTTTAACATGCAATCAAATGAAAAATCACTGAATTCCACGGGTTTTATCAAAATTCATGGAAACGAAAAGGACGATTGTAATTAAAAAAAATGTAAGTGATAAAACAAAAAATAATACACGTTTTCCTTCGTTAATTATTCTTGATAGACGTATGTAAGTTATAATAAAAAATCAGTGAACGCTAAAATCTTAGGTTAGTCGCCATGTTTTACACAGTGCGAGAGAGACAGAGTACCGTTACTACCCGCAAATGTATAGCGTTCTCTCTCGCACAGACCCAACAACCTTAAACATCGGAATGAGTAGGTTCTCCCAAATTTGTGGGAGTACATCTGGTTAAAAATACGTTTGGAAAATTGAACATGCGTTCATACATTTTTTTCTCAAAAATTTTAAAATGGAAAAAGCGGATGTGCGTTCAGATTTCTCCGATTGAAACAGTGAACGCACAGTGAACGTGTTTACTGGAAGTAAATATTATAAGTTCATAGCCGGACTCAAATAAATTAGGGGCCAAAACACTACATCCACTTTGATAGAAAAAACAGTTCAAATTTTTTTTTGAAACAGAGGTTTATGTATAATTCATTAATTTGTGTGAAAATTTCTTATAATCTTTCAATGTTTTGTTTTCAAAATATATAATAAAATGATATTACAGCATAACTGAGTGGTCTAGCTATTGGCATTCTAGAAGTTTTTGAGGGTATAATTTATTAATTAATGTTTAAAAAATTGTATTTTTTTCTAGATCGTTTGGATGCAGCTGTAGAAGAATTAGCTCCAGCCGCTGCAATTGCTAGCAAAATGCTAAAAAAAGGATTAACTTTAACGCAAATTTATACACAATTGGTTGAAACTATAAATGAATTAAATTTAGAAAAAGAAGAAAATGAAAAACTTCGTTCTCAAATGGAAATAATACTAAGAGAATTAGAAGAAAAGGCACCAGTTCTACTGAAACAGAGAGAAGATTTTGAATCTGCTTCAGCAGAGATCTCAAACCTCAATTTAAGAGTAGATGAATTACTTATTGATAATCATCGACTGACAGAACATAATGAGGAAACTAAAAAAACTATGGACCATTATTTAAAGGAAAATCAAAGATTGAAATCAGAACAAGCAGACCTTGCTAGACAAGTCTGTTATTTATTGAAAGAAGTTCAAGATTGTAGAAAAAATGAGTATGAAAATATAGATACAAGTTTTGAAAATAAAATGGATGATTTTACTTCTTCTCAAATTATTAGCAAGAAGTTAGTTACATTTAAAGATATTGAAGAATTACAAAAAAACAATCATAAATTACTTTCAATAGTGCGAACTCTATCATCCAGACAGGAGGAAATAGAAAAAACTACTGAAGAAATAAGTTCTAGTAAATTAAAAGAGAGACTTGAAAGGTACTGAAATCAATAATAATTTTCAGTTTTAAGGTGGTTTTCTACCAGAGCTAGCCAAGTTCAAGACTAAAAAATAGTATATTATTCCCAGAGGGACTAAAGTTTGCAGTGGAGGCCCGCTATCATTGCATCCCGAGACGAAGTCGAGGGCTGCAAATACGTTGGCCTCCTCCGCAAACTTTAGTCTTGAGGGATATATGCACTTTTTTAAAGTCCGTTTATCACAAAAAATAACTTGATTTCCTCCGATTAAAGCCAAAAGAACGAAAAGTACTCCTGAAGCGCCATCGGCCGACACGCAGCCGGCCGCCATGTTGCGGCTGGAGCGCCAGCGAGGGCATGCAGTAGGCCAGGTGCGCGTTGGTCAATGGCGCAGGGAGTACATTTCGTTCTTTTGGCTTGCGTCGGAGGGACACAAGTTATTACTTGTGATCAACGAGGTTAAAAAAATTATTTCACCTAATTAGTAAAAATTGTTTATTAAAATTTAATTTTTAACTTTTTATGGCTTCTGAAATTATTTTCTACCAAAAAAAACATTGACAATCACAACAAAACATTTTTTTTAACTTTTAACCTCATCTTAGAATACCGCAGTTTTGGAGGTTATTCACGTGAAAATTATTTTTGTAAAACTATTGTAAAATTCCTAGAAGTTCAATTTTTTACAGTTTTAAGAAATGAATTCTTCGATAGTGAAACTATATGCATAAAGATACGCGTAAAGTTTTTTTGAAAATTTCAAATTTATGAATAAATAAAAAAAATATTTAATAAAATGGGTCTGTTTAATAAAGAAATAAAGAGTGAAGATATACTGAATATTTTATTCATACAAAAATATTGTTTTTAGTGTAAAAATAAGAGTTTTCTAACCTATGACGCGGGGACCGTACCGATGAAGTTTTACTTTAAATCAATTTTTTTATAGCAAATACAGTTTTTTTTTCTTTTTTAAATCCTGAAGAGACAGGGTGCAAATAAAAGGACACAGGGCTTTAGAAGGAACTCAACTTTATTTTAACCTCGGGGTACACACATGTGCATGGCACAGCGTCAGCACAAATACTGAAGTGAACAGCGCTTACAGCGCTGGTGACTCACACACACACACATACATATGTTAGCACTGATGCTTGTTTCTCACATCAGTCCCAACACTCCCTCCAACAAGCATTAGATCTTACTTGCACATGAACGCATTATTATTATAATATCAAACAAGTAATTAATTCAAGATTAGAATAAATACATAATAAAAATAATAATTAAATATGATAAAGTATTTCAATATTTTAGTCACACACAATGTCCATTTCACACAAAAACACTAAGGTTTTTTCCTTTGTCTGCGTTCAGGTCGCACTTGTGCGTGACTATCATTGAAACCTTCAATTTGAGACAGTATTTAACTCGAACTCGGACTCGGACTCGGATTTAATTTAACTCGTTGTAGACTCGTACTGCCATCAAAACTTAGGACTTGTTCAGACCTGAAGCAAATTAAAATAAAACACAAACATTAGATTCATAAGGTAAAGGACCCAATTGTGGACCTCAAAAAATCACAACTTTCGGGGTTTTTGAATTTTATAGAAAAAACCAAGCAAGTGAGGTTAATTTTTTTGTACATACTTAATTTTAGTGGTCTTCAGAATTAAAATAAATTTTTTTTATTAAAAAATTTTATTTATTTACAGAGTAATTAATGTTTAAAGTAGAGACCTTTTGGACCGTATTTTTGAGACTGTGTGTCAAAGTACCCCGATTAATGGACCTTTTTTACATGCAATATCTCCTTAATATTTTTCTTACCCCAATTGATGGACCCTGTGATTTTATTTCAAACTATTGACTTTTGAGGTTACGATTTTTGTTGACATTGAAGTTAAAAGTAGTTACAGTTTTCATTGACAAAAGTAATTTAACCACATTAGAAGATTTATAAAGCTGATATTTTAGTGTATTAAACTCGGTATGAAAGTCAAAACTAACGTCTCATTAATTGGGGTACTCGGGGTTTCATTTAAGGTGGTTTTCTACCAGAACTAGTCAAGTTCAAGACTAAAAAAAAAATAATTTCACCAAATTACTAACAATTGGTTATTAAAATTTATGTTTTAACTTTTTATGGCTTCTGAAATTATTTTCTACCAAAAAAACATTGACAATCACAACAAAACATTTTTTAAACTTTTAACCTCACCTTTGAATACCGCAGTTTTGGAGGTTATTCACGTGAAAATTATTTTTGCAAAATTATTGTCAAATTTGTAAAAGGTCTTTTTTTTGCAGTTTCAAGAAATGAATTCTTTGATAGTGAAACTATATGTATGTGGTTTTTCTAAAGGATCTCTATTGTAAAAAGACAAATATCAATAATTTAGTACTTTGTTTCAGCGTAGCGGCCATTTGCGTAATGAAAAAAATTCAATCTTTAACTCGCTGTAACTTTTAATCGGTATGGTCAATTTTGACCAGACTTCATTCAAATGTTTATTAACATCTAATAAACACCTCCAAAAAATTTGAGCTGATTCTCTATTGTCATGCATTTGGTAGAAAACCACCTTAAAGGTTCGTATTAATGGACCGCTGCTCTTTAGGACCATTAATTGGGGTACCTTGAGACTAGGGCCCAATTATGAGAACTGCATTATTTATTTAAAAATTTATATTTCTAACTTACAAAATTGATACTATACTAATTTTTGAAGTCCAAGCTTTTCATTGATCAGTGATGCATTGCGTAAATAAATAAAGTATGCCTAGAAATTCAAGTTTGAATGCTGCTTGATTCGCTGCAACGAGAACACCAACCTAACCCTCGAGTCAACCAACATTGTGACTTTCAAAATAAAATGGAATTATTAACGTAAACTTGAAAAAAAAATTTCGAAATATTCTTTGATAACATAAGTTTATTTTAAAATAGTTTTATGCCGATATTTGCATTAAAAAAATATTTAAAAATGATTTTTGCTGAAGGGAACCATTAATTGGGGTAAGGGGTCCACAATTGGGTCCTTTACTTTATTTAACTCGCATACTCAAATTACTATTTAAATTATTAATCTCGCTCAATTTAATAACGCTGCTCGGTGTTTTCTGAAATCGCCCCTATCTAGTGGTTTGGTAAAAACGTCAGCAGTACTATCATGAGTATTTATCTTACGAACTAAAACTCGACCCTCATGTTGACACTGCTTTACAAAATCACCATGAGCCTCGGACATGCGTTGACGGTTACCCGTTCGCTCTCGAATTTCAAGATTTTTTTCAATTGTCTCGATACTCTCGTCGTAGTGTTTCAGCTTGTGACATCCTTCCTTTTGACTGTTGTCCAGGGCTGCCTGATTGTCACAATGGATTACAACGGGGTAGAATGTAATTCCAAGAATGTCTCGAAGAGCCTTGTCCATAGAAATAATTTCGCTGCATACTTCACTAAGTGCCAGGTATTCAGCATCGCATGAAGATTGTGTGATCAATCGTTGCATATGGCTTCTCCAAGAAACTGTATCATTGTACAACTTGATGACGAAACCAGATGTTGACTTAGAGCCTTCGCAGTCCGATAGGCTCGTATCTGTCAGAGCTCTCATATCATTAGACTCTCCTCGGAACTTGAGTCCCATATTCAGTGTGCCTTTCAGATATCTAAATACTCGTTTAACCTCGTCCCAATCTCGCTCGGTAGGGTTTAGCTGTTTCCTTGCTAGGGTACTAACAGCATAGGCGATATCAGGTCTTGTTGCACTAGCTAAATACAACAAGCTTCCGATAGCCTCCTTGAATGGCACTTTCATTTTAGGTGTTTCAGAGTCTTTGGTTTGTTCAGAACTCTTAACTCCTCTCATCTCCTGGTTTTTAATTTTTCTCGAAACCATTGGAGTGTCATATGGCGCAGACTCTTTGAGATTAAATCGCTCAAGTATTTTCTCAGTGTACTCGGTTTGAGATAAACTCATCACTCGATTTCTTCTATCTCTCGTAATTTTCATACCTAGAAAAATATCTGGCTCACCCAGATCTTTCATTTGGAACGCTTTATTCAACTCTCTTTTAATCTCATTAAGTTTTTCTAAACTGTTGCTCGCAATAATTAGATCATCTACGTATAAGACAATAAAAGCAAATTTATCTAGCTTTCTCCAAGTAAATAAGCATGGCTCGTTCAGGTCATGCTCGAGACCTAATTTACCAATTTCCTCAGTAAATCTCTTATTCCATCTCTTAGGGCTGATTTTAAGTCCATAAAGAGATTTCTTAAGTTTACATATGTGAGTTTTCCTGAGGATATTATCACATTCAACTCCTTCTGGAATTTCCATGAAGATATCGTCCTCAAGAGTGCCATTTAGGAAAGCCGTCTTTACTTCCATTTGGCAAGCATGAAGATCGTGCTTGTTAATCACTGCCAGAGCAGATCTAACAATAGTCATTCTTGACACAGGAGCATAAGTTTCTTTCAACTCATACTCCTTTAGATCTTTAAAGCCTCGAATAACGAGTCTAGCTTTAAATTTACACTGACCATCGCTTCCAGTCCTTTCTCTTAAAGACCCATTTAGAATAGAGTCTATGACATTCAGCTTACGACCATCACTCTCGAATGACGATCTTGGTACTATGTCCCACACATCATTCTCGGACATGGAATTTAATTCTTCACGGACAGCTTGAAACCATTCAGCCTTATTTGGTGAATTCATAGCCTTCTTATATGTAGTTGTATCTTTGTTAACACTGGCTAAAAATGCAAAACTTAATTCATCCTCCTCGAGATTGTGATTAGTTTGCTCATTACATTTTGAAAACTGAAATTGATCCAGTTCTAACTCGCTCGTGGCAAAGAATGCAAAACTTGTGTCCTGAACAGGACGAGCATAAATCGTGAAGTCACGACCTTCTTTAGCTTTCCTGCCAGGTTGATTTCTCATCTTGGCAGGAGGCTCCTCTTTAACATGATTTTCTAGGATTTCTTTTCTCGGTCGTCCTCGCTTACGATTTACTTGTGGAGGTACAATTTCAATTGGCTTCTCATTTAGCGTTTGCATGCTTTCAGTCGCATTAGCCAGGTTATCATCAAAGTTTAGCTCGGTATTCTCGATCTCGCAATAGTTATTACCTTTGTACACATCATTGTACATGAGTCTCTCGTTAAATCTCACATTTCTCGAAATAATGAATTTTCTCGACTCAGGGTGCCACAGCACATAGCTGTTTACTGAGTATCCGACAAATACAGCTTTAATTGCTCGAGGTGAAATTTTGCCTTCAGGATAAGGTATATGTGCATACGCAATACAACCGAATCTCCTAATTTTACCGAAATGACCTTTCTCCAGTGGCGCAAGCTTTCTAATATGCAACTCGAAGTCTATAGACTTATGTGGTGTTCTGTTGTACATATGTACAGCTACCTCTGCAGCTAGAATCCACATACTCGTAGGAAGAGCTGAGTCAAACATTAAAGCTCGGATCCTTTCCTGTAATGTCAAATTGAATTTCTCAGCAGTACCGTTGAGTTGTGGAGTATATCCGGGAGTAAAATTACTATCAATCTTCTCCCTTTCCATAAGTTCATGAAACTCACCACCAGTGAACTCAGTACCTCGATCTGCTCTTATAAAGCAAACTTTCTCGTCTTTACCGACAAGATTTCTCGTTTTTCTCAGAAAACTCTCCAGACATATTCCTGACTCGTTCTTATGTTTAACAGAATATATTCTCGCAAATCTCGAATAATCATCTATAAAGGTGGTAATAAATCTATTTCCACCAGGATATGACTGGGGTTTTATGGGACCCATAGTACCAGTATGAATCAATTTTAACGGCCTTTCGGCTCTTGTTCTTACTTCACTGAAAGGTAGTCTTTTCATTTTTGCCAAAATGCAAGTTTCACAGTCACTGATATCATTATGGAATTTAATATCTCGAAGTTTACTCACGATACGCTTTAGGTGTTTTAGATATTTCAGGGAAGGATGGCCTAGATGAGCATGCCATAAACTGCCTAAATCTAACTTACTCGGATTTTTAGGATATACAGACTCGCTTTTACTTGACTCATTTTTCTCATCTGCCAACTCTTCGAGTTTAAGCAGGTCTTCAGGTTTATTCGGATCTAAAATTCGATTACCCAGAAGATTTCCACGTAACTCCCAATCCAAGCAGTCAGAATTCAAATCATCTTGTTGAGATTTCTCTCCATTCTCCCTCCCAGTCTCAGAGTGGTTTAACTCGTTTTCAATATTCGGAGCTCCCTCCTGAATTGTTGTCTCAAAATCTAAAACATCACTCTGCGACTGTTTGAGAAAATCATCAAGTGAGGTGAATCTAGCTACGCATGCATATTCGTCACAGTCAAAATTGTCGGTAGATTTGTTCTCGACTACCATTTTGACAAGCCAGTTAGGAGCCTCATAGGTGCCGGTCATATAACTCACGCCTGTTTCCCCATCATATATGTCTAAAAACTCGCTGTCCATATAGATAGAGAAACCTGCTTCAGCGAAACGCCTAATTGAAACTAAGTTTTTAACCTCGTTGATCACAAGTAATAACTTGTGTCCCTCCGACGCAAGCCAAAAGAACGAAATGTACTCCCTGCGCCATCGACCAACGCGCACCCGGCCTACTGCATGCCCTCGCTAGCGCTCGGGCAGCAACATGGCGGTCGGCTGCGTGTCGGCCGCTGGCGCTTCGGGAGTACATTTCGTTCTTTTAGCTTTAATCGGAGGAAATCAAGTTATTTTTTGTGATCAACGGACTTTAAAAAAGTGCATATATCCCTCAAGACTAAAGTTTGCTGAGGAGGCCCACGTATTTGCAGCCCTCGACTTCGTCTCGAGCTGCAATAACAGCGGGCCTCCACTGCAAACTTTAGTCCATCTGGGAATAATATACTATTTTGGACACCCCTGAAGCTGCTATAACATTAGTTAACTTTACAGTTTTCCCGGTACTCGATTTAAAGATAAGTCACCCTTACCATCTATCTCTATGTTTGCGTACTTATTTTGATTCGCGCATCTTATAAACTCGTCTCGCGTTTTCCTAAAATTTGTCAAAATTAGGTTATTATTCACGATAAGATCGGTAGCTCCCGAATCAGCTACAAAAATTAACTCACTAGACTCGCCAATTTTATAAGGTTAATAAATTCTACGCAACATACCTTTGGTATTTCCGCTCGACTCATGTTGTTTACCTTTATGAGGTTTCGATTTGTTCTTTCTTCCAACTCAACCAGGTTTGTTCTTACTCACGCCTTTAAGTTGGTCTTTTCCGCTTCCCCCACCCTTACCACTCAATTTAACATCACCACCTTTATTATTTTGATCATTACCTCTATTATTGGGATTTTTTGGACATGACAGCTCTCTATGTTTTCCTGTCTCACCAAAGTAGGAACGATTCCACAAGTTTTGTGCTCTCAATGGACAGTCATCTCGCCTGTGTCCCGGTTTATTGCAACGGAAACAAATATCCGTTAAATTGGTATTTGCACTTTTAGCAATATTTGCTTTAGTGCACTGGTTCTCGTTTCTCGTATACTCGGGTCTCGACGCCTCGGCCTTAAACCAAAAAAGAGAGAGAGAGAGAGAGAGAGAGAGAGAGAGAGAGAGAGAGGGGGGGGGGAACGGAGGGCGATCAACAGAGCATCGGTACTATGGTGATCGAGTGTCTTTGTTTTCTTTCGTTTTTTTAGGTACTAAAACTAGTTGAAGTTTGTCGCTGTGCGTGTTAATTTTTTTTTTCCTTTTCAATTTTTTGTGTAAGGGAAGCGTGTGTTGGGCTGACATGATTTCTGGAGATGTTTTCTACTTTTCCTTAGGTGCCTGGAAAAGAAAGAATTTTTTTTCCGTTCCTGAAATCTCTGTTTTTTATTATGGCCGCGGCTGTGCCGACCGTGGTATTTTTTTTCTCTCTCTCACTGCGTTTTTTTGAGAATGTTTACTGGTGCCATGAGCGATGTTGAAAAGATAAATAAATTTTATTTTGCGGACGAGAATTTATAATCGACAAAAAACAATCACAGAGCAACATGCCTGGTCCAACGAGCAGACGAAGGGCTATTATCTGAGAACAATTATTAATTATTCTTAATTTAATCATGAATTTAATCAGATAGATTGGGATACTGGTTTTGAAAATTTGGATATAGACAAGGCTGTTGATTTATTTTATAAAAATAAAAATTGTGAAAAATTTGTTCCTCTCTCTGTTGAGATAAATTGTACTTATCCCAAATGGTACTCGGATAAACTTATTAGTCTGATTTTAAACAAAAAGAAAAGTCTGTAAAGGGGCATTTCGTTATTGAAAAGGGCCTCCCTTAAATAATTAAAGGAGTTTTCTATCCAATCTCGCTCGCTTCGACAATAATTCCGGTGGCGATCGCCACGCCACCTCCATAGCGCGTGATAATACAAAAAAAATAAAATTACAGCACTGGAGGCACTCACAGTTCTATGTTTATATTCATCGTGCACATACTCTGTCTCCCTCTTTGTCCCTATACGCACACTTAGTCCGCGCTACTATAAAACTACACTCACACCCGCGTCTATTGTGTCTTGTGTGTTGTGCGCGCACGCGCCTGCCGACGCAGCCCAGTGTATACCGCGTCGTCTGCCGAAATGTGCCACGCACTTCCTCCGTCGCCGGAGACTCCCGGACGGAGAGTCGGGACCCGCGTGGTGTACGTACGCACCCTGGGCCAGGAGAGCCTCCCCGGATGTCTGGGAATGTGTGTGCGTGTGTGTGACTGTGCGCGTGCGCTGCCTAGTGCTACAGCAGCAGCCAGCCGTCGGTGGCAGCCACCACGTGGTCGGTTACAGCTGCTGGTTCGACCGACGGACGTAGCGTGGACATCACCTGGGAACTTAAAATCAACAAATTAACTCATTTGTTGTTTTCCAGGTGACTCGACACTGCCAGGTAGGAAAAATAATTTACGAGGGATTTACTCCTTCGCAAGTCATAAAATTTGGTGACAAACTGGTATTTTAGATGGTAAAATTATTTTTTTTAAATTGAGAGCTCAGTGTATTAGGAAGTCTAGTATTGATCATGATAAATATATGGAAAACGTGGAGATAAAATCATGTAAAAATAAAAAAAAATTTGGAATTATATAAATGATTTGAATAAATCAAATGAATTGCCAGGTGAAATGTACTATAAAGATTGTAAACGCAATAACCCGAGAGGAATAAGTAATTTATTTGTGGAAAACTTCAAATCTGTGTATTCTTATGATTGTGATATAAACGATTATAATTTGATTAGTAATAATCTTAGATTATATAATGATTTTGATATTGATTATTGTGATATATTGTCAGCATTAGAGAGTATGAATTCTAGTCATATCATAACATCGGCCAATTTACCAACAGTATTTTTGAAGAATTGTGCAAACTCCTTGGTGAACTGCTTATTCTTTTTGGGAAGTCATTGAAAAAGGTATTTTTCCTGATCGATGGAAGTTATCATTGGTGACTTCTGTGTTCAAAAATGGTGACAGGAAGTATGTTGCAAATTATGTTACGGGTTCTATTGCTAAATTGTTCGATGCTGTAGTTACTTATAAATTATCAACTTTACTTTCACATAAAATAGTTCAGGAGCAGCATGGATTTATGAAGGATCGGTCTTCGTTAACCAATTTAATAATGTATAATGATTATATAATTAAGGCATTATCTGAAATTTTAAGGCTTTTGATAGAGTAAATATTAGATTGCTATAACATAAATTAACGTTTCATGGCATTAGATATAAACTAATTAAATGTTTTCCTCTTACTTAACAAATAGAAGTCAAAGAATCAAAGTTAAAGGTCATCTATCTGATTGTTATAATGTATCATCTGGAGTTCCTCAGGGATCCCATTTGAGCCCTTTTCTTTTTATTTTGTTTATAAATGAATTGGCCACTGAGCTAGATAATGTTAAGGTACTCAAAATATAATTACAAAATAAACAGTAAATTAATCAATAATAAAAACAAACAGATCTCAAACTCCAGAATGAAATAATCTTAAATTAAGAAATATTCATCTCAAGTTTATTTTTCACAGTCCAGCTAATAATTTCATCCAAATCTCTTTGTAATCTTGTACAGTCTGTTACATTTAAAATCTTGAAGAATAGTTTAATATCATCAGCAAATATCAGTAGACACCAGAGAATACATAATAAGGTTCACAAAGATATCCTTTCACTTTTTGAATCTGATCGAAAAGATAAGAATGAATCCAAGATAAAATATTATCATTAAGACCGAACTTTTTAAGTTTCGCAATCAAAAGATTAATATCTACTCTATCAAAAGCTTTAGTATAATCCAAGTAAATTGAATATATTTGAGCATCAAGATTATCAGTCGTAATACCCCTAGTGCTTCAAAATTGTCGATAATTTTCCGACTGTGTTTTGTTGCACAGCAACGAGGGGGGCAAGTTTGGCAAGTTAAAAATCACGAGCGCGAAGCGCGAGTGATTTATTTTCAAACTTGCCCCGCGAGTTGCTGTGCAAAAAAACTGGAGGAAAATTATCTAAAATTTTGAAGCACGAGGGGTATTCGACTGGATTATTTTCCCCAGCTGAATTTCAACTCATAGAAATAATGTATTTTACATTTTTGCGGTTATAGTTCTAATACTATTTGTTAACTATGAATATACCTATGTATAAGTATACACCACAGTGACTCGAGTCTTACCCAAAAGCTGAATCGAGTAAGTCTAACAATTCGAGTTGCTATGCGACTCGAAACGTTCGAATTGGAAACAACCGAAAAATTATCGAAATAATTTTACCCACACCCCTCCGCCAAATGTCAAATGCGGCATTCCTATTGGTTGAAATTCAACTCGGAAAAATAATCAGCAAAATATCCACTGTAAAACAAAAGATTGGTCAATGTTGACCTCCCTTAACAAAACCATGTTGAGCTGGAATAATCAAATGTAAAAGTTAATCAGATAATTTTATTTCCAGGTTTGTGTATCGGTGTTATGTGAGAAATTTTACAAATATCAGGTACTTTACCTTCACCCAATGATATGTTAAAAAGAATTGACAAAGGTTTAACAATAACATTACTACAATTCTTTAAAAATACGGTGGAGAAATTAATGATGAATTTTTCATATTTTTGATTGCAAGGTTGATATCATCTTCACTCTCTAAGTAGTGATTATCAGTATTTTCAGTAATAGCTAGATCACGTATATCAACTAAATTATTCCCACTGTTTCCAGTAGAAATAGACTCGAAGAAATTAGCAAATAAATTAGAAGCATCTTGAGGACTATTAACATTTTCATCCTGTAAATACATATTTTCAGGCATCTCATTTGATTTATTAAGACCATTCATTTATTATTAAATCTTCGAATAATTTCAAAAAAACCTGAAACGTTTTTATATTTATATAAAACTTTAGGGCTTCCTAAATTGTTATACAGTTCACCTATATGAACGCCAAATTATAACGTTGATATTTATAAACTTGAAAAGGTGAATCACAAATTTTTGAGATATTTGGCTTTCAAGGATGGAAATTAAATAAATAAAATATTACACGATTATAGAAGTATAGCTAGGAAGTATTCGGTTGTATCTATAAAATCGTAGCATGAAGCAAATGATCATATTTTTACTTTCAAACCTATTTAAAACTTGTACTCTACTCAAGGTGATAAGATTGATTTATTTTCGATTAGAAATATTCGATTCAATGTAATAAATCGCAGAGAATTGATTTAATCAAATTGTAAAACAATTTTGTTATATTATTCTGTTACGAACAGATTCAAGAGAGGTTGGATAGGTAAATCGTTGATACAAGAAGTTGTAATTACATTAGTTTATTTAAAAAATATATTAAATCCAAAATTTTTAAATTTGAATAAGAAAGTTGTTATTGATAAAATGTATATAAATTAATTATGTATTAAAGGACATTAATGTCCGTTGATGATGAAAGTAAATAAATAAATAAATAAATAAATAAATTAATTAAATAAATAAATAAATAAATAAATAAATAAATAAACAAATTTAATAAATAAATAAATAAATAAACAAATTTAATAAATAAATAAATAAATAAACAAATTTAATAAATAAATAAATAAATAAACAAATTTAATAAATAAATAAATAAATAAACAAATTTAATAAATAAGTAAAGATTCAGAACACCTGATCACATGTAATTCTATTAAAATTTTATTTAAAATGCACACTCCCATAAGACTAAGGGTTAAAAGAACGTGATGAAAATATTTAATTACTCAACAACGAAAACTCCCAGCCTCTGTAAATGTAACTGTATCATATTTATCTTTCAGTTCCTCAAGTTTTGCATTTTTACGCATCTCTTTCTAGTTTGTCTGGTTCTACCTTAAGGGTTTGTTATAATATGGTTGTAATTTGAAGGTTTTTGGATCTATGAGAGTCCAAGCGCAGTCTCCTGGTTTTCCTCGAAATCCCCTCACTTTCTTATTGTAACTTTCCTTAGTTTCCAACTTTTCTTTAATTATTCGCTCCCCAGCGTTTGCACGCATTTCGGTCAGTCGGGAAACAAGATCTTGCAGGCATAAGTAATACGTCCACAACTTCTATACGCTGGGCATTCTCATAGGAAATCTTGCAACTCTACCGTATACTAACTCAAAAAGAGTAAAATTAGTCGCAGTGTGGACACTCGAAGGTTGCAAAGGGTATCAGACGGTCCCAGTTACCAAATTCTCCACCATATGTTCTCACGAAATCCATCAGCGGTGTATGACTGCGTTCCGATGCATTTGTTTGAAACCTATACCCCGAAAATGTCAGTGGGTGGATCTTAAACATCCTCAACATGGTTTCAACAATATCTGAAACAAAGCGTTTACTTCTGTCTGATAGTATGGCTCTTGTAGCTCCATATTGATTTATCAGACTCCGCATTAGTACATCGGCGATCGTGGAGGCTCACAAATCTTTTATTGGTACCACCACTTCGATTTTGTCAGGTTACATTGCATATTTAGCAAATGTTAATTACCTGACGGTGTCATTCTCAGTTTCCTAACTGTGTCTATCGATATTTTATCAAATGCATCTATAGGCGTATCAGGACCATAGGTGCGTGTGTCTTACAAAGTACCATTTTTCTCTTCTTGCAGGCAGTCTAATATAATACAAAACATTACGCATTCCTTTCCATCGGAATCGCTCTCGTAACTTGTAGGTCTGATTTGTACCTTTGTGTCCTCCAAGCAATTTATAATGGAAGGTTCGAATTAAATTTTGTCTATCTTAAGGTTTAGGCATCACGACATTGCCAAAGCAAATGGTTACTATGATATTGAAGTCGTTGAACACATCTCTGATCGTTTCTTCCAGCCAATCAGGTTCTATTTAATTTGTAATTTCTCCAACTCTGCGAATACGAAAACTCTTCAAGTTTCGTCTTTCCACAGTATCACAAAGAATCTCCAACGTCTGTTTGACAGTTGTCTTAATGACGTCATAATACTTTTCCTTGATGACAAGAGACAAGATATTATGATTCTTATAGAGAGCAATAACTGTATGACTCAGCCTTGGTTTCACTTTTGTCATAGATTTCAGATCGATAGCTTCTATGTCTCTCAGCAGTCTGCTAATTGATGAATGATGAGTTAACCTTACCATCACTGGACATAAAACTCACAATATTATCGCGTCTGTACGTATGACGATTTCAACTTCTCATTGCATTCTTACTTTTATTTTAGGCGAAAATTATATTATCTTTATCGATTGCAGTGTAGCAGTGATGTGGTTCCCAACAGTTTCCTGCCCAGTTCTTTTTTGAAACTTTCAAACTCGGAAAAGGGACAAAAATTTGTGATTTTTCCAACATCTTGGCAAAATGCAAGTCCATCATTATTTCTTTCCTCTGGTATCTGCTCCAATTTTGGGATTTTTGAATTGTATCTTAAAAAACTCGGTATGAATGGAGTACTTGCCCCGACAGGATTTCCGTTCGGAGTTGTCGCTGGCAAAGTTACATTAGTTTTCCTTGGAGTCTTGAGATCATCTTTGGTTGCATTCTCCTCTACATCACCCTCGGTGCCCTTTTCATCCTCATCTGTCGATACTTTCTCAACCTCAGTCTGAACATTCTCCTTGGATGTCTCAAGCAATCTCTGAACCCTTTTGGCCATGACGACTTCGTTCTGACTTTCTCCATTACACGGATCTATCTCATCTAACGCTTCATGTGTTTCTCTGTCCATACTATCCCCATAAGAAAAATGAGTGCGAAAGGTTATCTCATGCTGTGGTAAATCATTCACATCTAATCCGCAATATTGACCAGTTTCCGATAATGCTTTTGCAGGTTCAAGTCGATCTTCGCGGTGATTATAAAGTTGTAACAGTTTTGATGAAACTCTTTATTTTGAACAAAATCGTGAATTTAGAATGTTAGGTTATTCTTTTGAAAATAAAATAGAGTATAATCATACACTTTTTTATGATCTTGAAAAAAAAAAAATTTCATAGTTTTTTTACTAATGAAAATTTTTTTAAGAAAGAAAATAATTTTTCATTTAATAATCAAAATTTAAGTGGTTTTTTATGAATATACTTATTTATGAAGAACAGAGATATATAATTAGGTTAAAATAAGAAACTTTACTCTAAACAATTTTTTTAATCTGATAATTCCCAAAAATAATAACAGCAACTAGATTTTTACTTTTAATATATTTTTATGAAATAAAAAAAATAAAAATTAACCTGCAAAGAGGGATCTACTTGAGGGGAATCACCGGTTAATGAACAGTCCAATGTCTGTGTTTAAAAAAAGGGCTGGCAAGGGCTTTTTTCTCAAAAATAGCGACTATAATAAAAAAATCAACAAGTATAAAAAAGTTTTAGAATTTCGCATAAAATTTTGTATTATTATTTATTTATTTCCCGAGTACAGGGATGTAACCCTATCATACTCGTATGAGTTACAGATTTTTCCAACACATTAAAATATAATATACTTAGACGTAATAGGCAACAATGTAAGAAATTAAGTATGAAATATATACTACATTTTTAGAATTTTTTTACATTTTTTATTTAAAAAAAATTTCCTTTTTTTAATATTGAGTCTGTAGGGATCTGCACACTCGATGCGCGATATCGATAGCGCGCGACTGCTGCGCCAGTCGAGACTTCGACAGCAGTTCCGCTCTATCCGCCACGCTGGTTGGATGTTCCTTGTAACCGCAAGCTGAAAATAAAGATTACACATTTAATACTTACCTGGTGATTTTATTGACTCTACCTGAACACGTATATTCCAAGCAGGAGATAGCCCTGCAGTCGCTCAAGGATAACAACCGCTACGAGTCCAGTACGATCATGGGAATAATGAAAATTTCGAAAATTAGACTTGAATTTCGGTTTCTATGTGCCAGTAAATAACATCTTATATAGCATTTATTTTATTTTTTTCAGTTTATATTCATTGACCGCTCCTGAAATAATGAAAAAACCAAAAAAAAGACGATAAGAGTTTTTTTTCTTCTGATTTTCAAAATCAAACTACTTGGAAATAAGCAATTTTTCTTAAAAAAAAAAAAAAAAAAAAAAAAAAAAAAAAAAAAAAACCCCGTTTAAATCCGTATGTAAATTGGCTCTAGGTCAAATTTTTTGAAACTTTGGAAACTGATAGTTCCTGATGAGTAGAACATAAGTCACCACGGCCGCTAAGCTCAAAAGTTCATAGTTTTCGAGATATTTCACCCCCTAGTTGAGGGTTGCAACTATAAATTGGAAAAGATAACATGTATTATTACGAAAGAAACCTTTGAAAAAATCGCATAAGTCGGATTTTTATCCATGGTCATGAAGTTTGTAGTTATTGTATCGTTTTGAATTATTGCGGGGGTAGAAATTAAGGGTAGTACGGTGCGGGGTAGGGGGTGAGAGGTTGAAAAGGTTAAGAGATGAAAAACTGTTTTGAGCGTACTTATCGAGGCTCTAGGGTTTTCGGAGTCGTTGGTTACAATTTTGACAACCGTTTTACACTTAAACCTCGTTGCAGGGGTAAAAGGTGGGGGTAGTTTAGGGACGGGCAGGGTTAAAAAAACGTAATATTTGAAAACAAAATTCCCGATCCACAAGAATTTTCACGTATATTTAAAGTTTACTTTATATAGGATTAAAATTCGTGACTACATTCATAATTCAAAGCAAGTGTTTTACAACTTATTTAGTTAATCAACGCTTTAATTAATTGTTAAAGCAACTTTTTACAAAAAATATTCCTGTTTTTTTATTTTTGATGAATAATAGGTTTTGTTCACTTGTAAATAGATGGGACCATATAATATATAAATATAATGTGTATTCTTTTACTTTATTTTTTTTTTAACCCTCCCCACCCCTAAACTACCCCCACCTTTTACCCCTGCAACGAGGTTTAAGTGTAAAACGGTTGTCAAAATCGTAACCAGGGACCCCGAAAACCCTACAGCCTCGATAAGTACGCTCAAAACAGTTTTTCATCTCTTAACCTTTTTAACCTCTCACCCCCTACCCCGCACCGCACTACCCTTAATTTCTACCCCCGCAATAAGTAGACACGATACAATAGCTACAAACTTCATAACAATGGATAAAAAATCTGACTTATGCGATTTTTTCAAAGGTTTCTTTCGTAATAATACATGTTATCTTTTCCATTATATAGTTGCAACCCTCAACTAGGGGGTGAAATATCTCGAAAACTATGTAGTACAGTACCGCTAACATTTTTGCATGAAAAAATTTCAATATACAGTTTGACTGTCAGAAAGGGTAGTACATATGATGCAGAATGCAGAAAAAAGTTTTCACCAAAATCCGGGTTGTGCTAAAAAAATGGGGTGGGTTTTTAGGGGTGAAAAATGGTTTTTAACGTTTACTCAAAAAAATACGCATCAAAAAAGTTTGAATGTAAAAGTTGTAGATAATAAAAAAATCTACAGCTTGTGTTCTAACAATTTTTTTACATAACCTCAAAATTTCGGAGAAAAATGCAAAAAACGTTTTTTTTTTTTGAGAAAAAAAATGAGCCCAACCAGAGATATTTAAACCCATTTCTCTAGGATAGCCGAGCATTTGAAAATTTTTTTTTTTTCGGCTTTTTTCAAGAATTACTCGGATTGCATTCAATATTTTTTGAAAAAAAATGACATATTTGTCACTTAAAATACTAAACATATTTTTAAATTAAACCAATTATTGTGATCACAAAAAATAAAAAACGAAAAAAAACGTTTTTTGCATTTTTCTCCGAAATTTTGAGGTTATGTGAAAAAATTGTTACAACAAAAGTTTTAGATTTTTTTATTATCTACAACTTTTACATTCAAACTTTTTTGATGCGTATTTTTTTCAGTAAACGTTAAAAACCATTTTTCACCCCTAAAAACCCACCCCATTTTTTTAGCGCAACTCGGATTTTGGTGAAAACTTTTTTCTGCATTCTGCATCATATGTACTACCCTTTCTGACAGTCAAACTGCATATTGCAATTTTTGTCGTTTTTTTAATTTTTACCGGTAGCGGTACTGTACTAATGAACTTTTGAGCTTAGCGGCTCTGGAGACTTTTGTTCTACTCATCAAGAACTATCAGTTCCCAAAGTTTCAAAAAATTGGACCGAGAGCCAATTTACATAAGCATTTGAACGGGGTCCTAATTCAGCTTCCCACCCATCTTTTAAATATACGCTGTAAATTAACCGTGGTTCTTAAAACTCCTTAAAACTCTTGTTTTAAAAATTAGAAAGGAAATTAAAAATTATCGAAAACTGTCAAAAATTATCGAAAATTTTTGAGCAAATGGCTAAATGAAAAACGTTGTATAACTGTGATACAAAACGCATGATTATATAACAAGTTAACTGACCTATTAACGAAAAAAAAAAATTAAACTGTTTTTGATAAACTAAAAATGAGCTTTTGAAGAAAGTGGTCTGAATGAAAATGATTGTATTAATGAATGAAACCATGAATTTCGCATCTGACACTATCTCCCTGAGGAGTGACTAAGAGTGGCTTGAATAAAATCAGAACTTTTGTTCGGAACAATTGCAAAAATACAAATAAAAATTGCATTATTTCCACTAGTAGCAATGCCGACGAAGAGCCGTGCGTATTAGGAGCACATAATGTATTGGTTGGGAGCGAGGTTGGGAGCCATGAGACGGTCACCGCTCCTCTACCCATTGATCGGCTGATTGAACAGGTCCCTCCCACCTTTGGCCCGCAACGGACTAGACATACGCGCCTAGTGTAAAGTCTTAGTTTTGTAAACAATTTTAAATTTTTGTAAAAACTTGCTAATCTTTGCAGTTTCTTAGGTTTTGTAAACAATCTCATTAAAAAAAAAAAAAAAAAAAAAAAAAAAAATTAATTGCTGTAACAATATTATTTGCGCCGATTATGCATTTTATTCGGTCACCAACCAATTATCGGTGCTTTATTCGTGCTGTTTCCTGACCAAATAACAGGTGTATATATGGTCTGTTTTTCAGAACAAATATTTTCCGTTATTTGGTCTGTTTTACGATATTTGTCTGTTTTGCAGTCGCCACCTATCGGATCGTCAAAAAACTTACTCAAAAATGAAAACGACCAAGGTGCCAGGCTTTGAGGTTAGAACGCGGCAACACAGTTTATGACTGAACTTGCTCTCATTTGTTCAAAAAACAACACTCATAAAGCACCTTAAAATTGATTGGAGCCCGAAAAAGCATATATTTGAACATGTTCGATCGTCGGAGTCGCATACGCGCGCGCCATCCCAGCATGCGGCATTGCCTAGAAACACACGCCCGTATATGACCCCTATAATCGAACATGTCCAAATAAATACTATACTAAGAAAATTTCCTGTTACACTTTAAATTGTAGGTTCCTGATGATGACCGCTAAGTAAGGTCGAAACGTCGACAATTCATTAAAATCACTTGCTTTATTATTAAGAGTATTGGTTTATTTATCACCTAATGTACTTTTAGATATTTATGAGAAATTTCATACGAATTTTATGAATTTTAATTTAGTATTTCGTCAATGAAATAGTATTTTTCTTCTGCAGGCGAAAGGGTTCAATTTGGCCACCCGAGAGGTTTGCGACCCTACCCAAAGGCAACCAAGTGGCCAAAGAATCACCCTAGTTTAAAGGATGAATTCAATTTTTCGCTCCTAGATATGAATATAAGAAGCAAAGTGCTGATTTTGGAATTAGAGGGGCGAAATAGTATATTTCACACCGGGCGCTGGAAAGTATTAGCAAGCCCAAGCGAACCCAAATTGACGCCCGAGCCGAAGGCGAGGGTGTTAAGGGTTTGCTAGGGTTTTGCTAATTCTTTTCCAGTGTAGTGTGAAATGTTTTTTCCGTACGACCGCGACGGGTCCGGGAAGTGCTACTGCCTGTAGCGCTTCCCAGTCGGAGTACGGAAAAATTTTGTTCAGCCCGCTACTCAGTATCCCAATTCGCTTACGGTTACTACAGCCGACTGAGCCCCCGAAAACCATATGAGCCGTTCTCTGCAATAACCCTTTAAGTCGACTTGGAGGGTTTTTCAGAAAACTTATAAATAGGTAGAGTAGGTTCTCAAAAGTTTTCCCACCAAATTTTATAAAATAATATTGAAAATTGAAGTAATGGTGAACATTTGAATATGCCGCGTGGCGAGTATCAGAGTATGGAGCACCCGGGCGTAATGCAGCAGCTGCCGCGCTGCAGTGCAAGCTGCAATATGGATTCGTGCGCATCAGCTGATTGTCTAGTCAAAGGGTTGTTGGTTGTCCGATATTACCTCGATAATTTATTGACATTTTTTGTAATTTGTGGTTTTATAAGCATGAACGAATCTACATCTCGAGTTGAGTTTATTTATTGCAAGAATCATTAAATGACAAATGTTTATTTATTTGAATTATCTTTGAAAATGCTTATATAAATAAAAAACTTAATAAACTTGTTACTATAAACATTAAGTAGTAAAACTTTTTTGATATTTTATTTCTGCGATTATTTATTTATAAATTATACAAGAATTTAATCATTTTTAGTCGTTCTCCGTAAAAACCCCTGGAGTAAATTTTTATTTTTAATGTTTATTTATTATTGAAATATTAAAAATTAAAATAATTTAATTATTGATAATTATTGTTCAATAGTGCTATTTAATACTCAGGATTTCAGTTTTTAAATATTTATTTCGTACTTTAAATTAACACACTTTTTAAACTTCATTACGAGTTTACTCGAAATCACGATTTTCTACTTACGGGGTTCTTGCAGAGAACGGCTCATATGCAAGCTTCGCTCAAGAAATTCGCTCAATTTGAGGTTCTCTAAGGGGGGTTTTAGAGTAGAGACACAAATACGAATTGAGTAGAAACCACGTTGCACAAATTGAGATAAAGACAACTGTTCAAAATACCCTAGAGTAGAACGGTGTGGGTCCCTCACACACATGTGGTTGATACCACATTGATTGTAATGGGTCTTTACCTACAAATGAGGTTGCTCATAGGAAAAAAAAAAAGAAAATATTATATACTTAATCAAATTAAGAATTTGAGATCGTTGAAATATTTTATGAAAGAAAAACTTGAAAAAAAATTAATATGGAATAATTATGCAGAGTAAGTTTCGATTAATTGATGAAGAAGTATAATGAAATATAATGCAATGTACATAGTATAATGCTCCATCTACACTGGCGGTTCAACTGCGTCTCGGTTTAACTTTTTTTAAAGAATTTGGCAATGTTGTCGTTGGAATCGAAGTTCAAGATGCAAACATCTTAATCTTATAAATTATTTCCTATTTTTAATTTACAAATTAATCCTTTAATCCAACGGCAACATTGTAAAATTCTTTAAACAAAGTTAAGCCGAGACGCGGTTAAACCGCCGGTGTAGACGGGGCATAAGGACAGTTTGACTCTACTCTTTTTTAATTTGCTATATGAACTTGTTTATCATTCTTGTTTTTTTTTTTTTTTTTGGGTATGATTTATCAGCACAGGAAAATAAGGTATCACACGGGAAAAAAAGGTATCGCACAGGATGAAAAAAAAATTGAACGGGAATTAAATTTATTGAACGGGAAGAAAAATTCAACTGAACTGGAAAAAACTTTTTGCACGGGAAAAGTCTCAAATGACAGATTAAAGATTTTATAAAAATTTCTTTTCATATTTTCACTAAATTTTTAAATAACATAGTTGTTACAAAAATTTAAATATTTTTCCCTAATTTTTTTTAAATATGTGGATCATGAAATTTAAATAAATCAGGATCAAAAGTCAAATAAAATTAGGAAAGTTTTCTATTTTTGATCACTCTTGTTTTGAAATGTGAAATCATGAAATGTTATTGAAATCTTTAATCACGTTAAATTACAAATTATAAAAAAATTATTGTTTGTTACATTATTTTTTAAAATAATTCTTTAAAGATTTTATTCAAAACTAAAAAAAAAATAATTTTAAAAAATAATGTATTATTATGTTTACTATTTATAAAAATAATTTTTTTAAAATAATTTTTTAAAATTATAAATAATGTAACAAAAATATTTTTTTTCTTATATTATCTATAAAATAACAGGAAAATTTAAAAGATTAATAATGTTCAGTCGTAATACCTCTAGTGCTTCAAAATTGTCAATAATTTTCCGAATGTGTTTTGTTGCACAGCAACAAAGGGGGCAAGTTTGGCAGGTTAAAAATCATGAGCGCGAATCGCAAGTGATTTTTTGTCAAACTTGCCCCGCGAGTTGCTGTGAAAAAAAACTGGAGGAAAATTTTCTACAATTTTGAAGCACGAGGGGTATTCGGCTGGATTATTTTCCCCAGCTGAATTTCAACTCATAGAAATGCAATGTTTTACATTTTTGCGGAACAAGTCTGTTAACAGACTTTTCATTTAATATTCTTTGAATTACAGAGGCTAATACTTATTTAATAATAAACCTGTTCGATTTAATTTTTTCCGTTAGACCTGACGAGTCAGTGCGGTGCATACCTATAACATGAGTCTTCATAGGTATATATAGGTATATAGCGCAGTGACTCGGGTCCAACCCGAAAACTGAATCGAGTAAGTCTAACAGTTATGAGCGGTCGTTGGGTCAGTGGTTAGCGTGCTCGCTTCTGAAACAACGTCGTTCGAGGGGTCTTGGGTTCGATTCTCCGCGCAACTAACTTGGAATTATTTTCTTCGTTCGTAGCGTCGGTTATGTCGATCCCTACGTTCACCCCGACTGCTTTGGAGTCGGTTTTACCGGGGATTCATCATTTCAGCGCTGGTCGTAAGTTTATCTCGACTGGGGGCAATATTTGGGGCATAATTTCCCAATGAGCTAAACTCGGTTCGACACTGGTCTAATCCAAAACTATCTGATTAGGGGCGATATGTGGGATAAAAAGTCCCAATGAGCCTGCCGGTTCAGCGCTGGTCTTACGATTAACTCGAATGAGGCACATACCCTGGGTTTCCCGTACTCCACGTGGTCCACATGGGCCATGGGCTAATGCGAAGCAGTGTAGGGACAAAGTCGTCAATAAGCCCATACGGAGCATAAAAAGTCGCGACTATAAAAAAGTATTAAAAAAAAAAAAAAAGTCTAACAGTTAAGCTGCCATGCGACTAATTGGGAATAACCGAAAAATTATCGAAATAATTTTACCCACACTCCTGCGCCAAATGTCAAATACGACATGTCTATTGGCTGCATTTCAGCTCAGGAAAATAATCATTAAAAAAAACTATTTACACAAATTTTTAAATTCATTATCATACTCAAAAATACATTGAAAATGTGTAACCGTTTACTGAGTCAACAAAGCTTTTTTAGTTCCATAAAATTTAGTTCCAACCAAAATCAAGTTCGAATAAATTTTTTTTTTTTTCTCTCTGTTATAAGCGATGTTTGTAAGGGTTATTTTGGTTCTTATAGTATATATTAGTTGGGGTGAAAAAGAGGGATGATTATTACTCTAACAGGGTAAAAAAGCGTTAATTTTTGATAAAATTAATAATATTTATTTTTGGTCAGAACTTTTAATTTTGAACAGTGAATTAATACAAACGTGAGAAAAAAATTGATTTTTAATAAAACACTAACGGGTTATTTTTTAAAACAATGCGCGCTGTGGGGTCCGAGGCGCGCCATAAAATTTAGTTCCAACCAAAATCTAGTTCGAATAAAATTATAGATATATCCTCGAAAAAGCGGCAACGCTGCACAAAGTTTGGGCGCAATCCTAGTATTTTTTTTGGGGCGCAATCCTGTCAAAATTCTTGTTTATTTTAGGGATTTGGGCGCAATCCTAGATCAGCCCTTTTGAGGGCAACCTCTTTTCCTCTTCTGTCCTAGAGGGATATAGATTTTTCAATGCCAATCAGTGAATTTATAAAATCTTGATTTTCAAGGTCCTTGAGAATTTTTTCTGTGATTGGCGTCTGAAAAGTAGATGACAAAGTTAAATACAGGATGCAGTTTTTTTCATTACGTTGAAGTACAGCTGTGTCCGCAATTGCAAAGAAATGTATGATATTTATTGAAAATTATGCAATTGACCGACTTTGGATCACGTCATTGTGCATGAGAAAAGTAAATTACGGTCTAAATAAATTTAAAATTCTTTTTAATACAATTAATTATTCATAAAATAAAAAATTTTTATTTTCCCGTGAAAATCCATTTTTTTCCCGTGCAAATAATTATTCCACCCTTTTTTTTGCACCACCTCATGCAATATAACTGTGTTATATCCGTATATCTATTGGGTGAAACACCCATTTTGTTATAAATAAATAAATAATATATTTGACGTACCTAAGTTAAAATAAACTTGATAGCCTAAAATTAAATTTAACTTACCTGGTGAAATAATTTCTTGCAGGTATATTGGACAATTGTCGGAAATGCAGCAAGCTCAAGATAGACAAACAAAAATGTTAGAGAATCTTTCCAAACAACGAGATATGTATAAAAAAATGTATCAGCAGTTGACACAACAAGCTTTAGCTCGTGAAGAAACTTTCCGTCTAAGTAATGAAACTGAAGAAACTTATTTAGAAAGTAGTCTTAAAACATTTGAAGAAAATAAGGAGATAAAAAGTAAAGGCAGTCAACAAACCCATTTAGAACTTGAAAAAAAATTCACACAAGTAAAAGATGACTTTGAATTGTATAAGAAAGAAAAATCTAATCACGAAAAATTTCTGAACAGTGAGATTGAACGTCTTCGAAATGAGGCTGAAACATACTCCAATAGATGTTGTCAACTCAAAGTTAAATTAGACACAGTGAACGAGCGCTTTAATCTTCTACAAAATAACGTTGCATCTTATAAAACACAAATTAAAATTTTAGAAGAGAAGTGTACAACATATAACAGTACTATTGGTAAGTAACTTGTTACAATAATAGTAATAATAATTATTATTTTTTCTACTGAAAAATTAACTGCCAACAAAATTCTCCTACTCAGGTCAATGACCTTGTGACAATTCATTTTGTCAAAACGTCACTCGACCAGGCAAAACCAGCTATCCTGCTGCAGTAGATAAGATTAAAGCTCCAACGACGGTGTTTTGTACACTCACTGTGTACCTTAAGACCGATTCCATCTCAAATTTTCTATAATTTGCAGTTGGGGTCTTAGATTTGTCTTCAAATGAAATATGTTTCTTGTTATGCTGTATAAAAATATACCTACTTACATTATTGTTTTCTCAAAAAAAAAAAAAAATTTTTTTTCGAGTTATGCGAAATAAAAGTATTGAGGTAAAATCATCAATTTATAGAAAAAAAGAAACTTTTTTTTTCAAACCACCACTATTTTGTCAAAAATGATTATTTTTCATAGCTGTTTTTTATTTTGATTGTACATTTATTGTTCTTTAAAACCCCGTTTGAATTTTTGCAAAATTTTAAAAATTAACAAATATTTTTTGAAAAACCAAAAAACTTAATTTTCTAAAAAAAATCATTTTTTTTTTGCACAAAAATTTTTTTGCAGATTGGGGAACTTATAAACAATGTTTTCCAGAAGGCCTGGTTTCCGCTAAAAGTTTTTGGCGGAATTTTTTATTTTTCATCTCCAGCAGCTTTGTGATATCGACGTCATTTTGTCATCGTGGAAGGCTCCATATACAACTTTCAGTTATTAGTATTTTCAGTTAGTAATGCATATAATTTTGTATATAAATATTGACTAGAACTCAATAAAAAATTTTGAGTTTTTAAATGACCCGAACCCGTCACTAAGCGTCTATACACATTGTATTGACCAGCCCGAGGTTGGTGTTTAAAACTCAAAATTTTTTATTCAAATGCTTGAAATTAAATTCTAATTTGAATTCTAGTCTATATTTTTATACGAAATCATATATCGTTGAAAAGGTCTTGACTTTTACTGTTAAATCACGTTACTAAAAATTGTATATGGAGCCTTCCACGATGACAAAATGGCGTCGATATCACAATGCTGCTGGAGGTGAAAAATAAAAAAATTCCTGTAACCGCCACAAACTTTTAGCGGAAACCAGACCTTCTGGAAAGCATTGTTTATAAGTTCCCCAAACTGCAAAAAAAATTTTGTGGAAATAAAAATGATTTTTTAGAGAAAATTAAGTTAATTGGTTTTTTTTTTTTTTAAATGGCCGCCATTTCGTTAATTTTCAAAATTTTTTAAACATTCAAACGGGCTTTTAAAAAAGGTTGAGACTAGGGGCCAGTGCCGTGTACTCCGCACGGTACACGGTCCACGGTACACGGTACACGGTCCACGGTACACGTGAACGAAAGCTTTGCTTAGAGAGCTTTTTGGTACACGGTACACGGTACACGGTACACGGTACACGCTGTCTTTATTTAAATTTTTTTGTTACATAGTACACGGTACACGATACATGGTATACGGTACACCGTACATGGTACACGCTGTCTTTTTTTGAATTTTTTTCATGTCACACAGTACAAGTCGTTTATATTTGAATTTCTTTTACGTACTGCGTACACGGTACACGGTACACTGCGCACCGTACACGGTACACGCTGTACTTATGTAAATTTTGTTTACGTCAATTCGTACACGGTATACGATGCACGGCGCACCGTACACGGTACGCGTCATTTGTATTTGAATTTATTTTACGTCACTGCGTACACGGTACACGGTGCACCGTACACGGTACACGCTATATTTAATTAATATTCCATCAAGTCACTGCGTACACGGTACACGGTATACGGAGCACCGTACACGGTACACGTCGTTTGTATTTGAATTTCTTTTACGCATCTAAAAGCGAGTTAAACCAATAACCCTCCATCTTTTCATCCATCTCATAGCAAGTTCAACCAATAACCCTCCATCTGATAACCCATCTAATAGCGAGTTGAACCAATAACTCTCCCTCTTTTCACCCATCTACAGCGAGTTCAACCAATAACCCTCCCTCTTTTCACCCACTTAACAGCGAGTTTAACCAATAACCCTCCCTCTTTTCACCCATCTCATAGCGAGTCCAACCAATAACCCTCCCTCTTTTCACCCATCTAACAACCAGTCCAACCAATAACCCTCCCTCTGTTAACCCATCTAATAGCGAGTTAAACCAATAGTTAGTTTTCTGTGTATCGTGTACCGATGCCACCTCGCTAGTCAACTGGTGTACCATGTACCATGCACGCTCTGCCATGATGGAAACTGAAATAAATATAGCGTGTACCGTGAACGCTGTGAAGGGATAGAAATTGAAATAAATGCGGCGTGTTCCGTGTACGGAGCGTCTTGTACCGTGTACCGTGTACGCTGTGACGTACAAGAAATTTAAATACAAACGACATGTACCGTGTGTGGTGCAACGTGTACCGTGTACCATGTACGCTGTTAACGTGATGGAAACTGAAAAAAATACTGCTTGTACCTTGTACGTTGCGCCGTGTACCGTGTACCATTTACGCAGTGACGTAGAAGAACATTAAATAAAACGACGTGTACTGTGTACGGTGCACCGTGTACCGTATACCATGTACGCATTGACTTAAAGGAAATTTATATAAGTACTGCGTGTAGCGTGTACGGTGCGCCGTATACCGTATACTCTGTGGCGTAAAAGAAATATAAATAACAACGACGTGTACCCTGTTCCAGTACAGTGCACCGTGTACCGTGTACGCATTGACGTAAAGCAAATTTACTCAAGTACGGTGTGTACCATGTACCGTGTACGCAGTGAAGTAAAAGAAATTTAAATAAAAACGACGTGTTCCGTGTACCGTGTACGCAGTGAAGTAAAAGAAATTTAAATAAAAAGACGTGTATCCTGTACGGTACACTGCGTACCGTGTACGCAGTGACGTAAAAGAAATTTAAATAAAAACGACGTGTACCGTGCACCGAGTCTCTTTACCAAGAACAATGCGACGTGTAACGTGTACCGTCTGCCGTGCACCAAGTTACACTGCCAAGATCAATGTGACGTTTACCGTGTACCATGTACCATGCACCAAGTCACACTGCCAAGATCAATGTGACGTGTACCGTGTACCGTGCACCAAGTCACACTGCCAAGATCAATGCGACGTGTACAGTGTACCGTGTACAGTGCACCGAATCTCTTTACAAGAATAATGCGACGTGTACCGTGTACCGTGTACCGTGCACCGAATCTCTTTACCAAGAACAATTCGACGTGTACCGTGTACCGTGCACCAAGTCACACTGCCAAGATCAATACGACGTATACAGTGTACCGTGTACAGTGGACCGAATCTCTTTACAAGAATAATGCAACGTGTACCGTGTACCGTGTACACTGCACCGAATCTCATTACCAAGAACAATGCGACGTATAACGTGTACCGTGCTCCATCGCTACGATCAATGCGACGTGTACCGTGTACAGTGTACCAAGGCTCTGATAAAAGAGCAGCGTGTACCGTGTACACCAAAGCTCTCCGCGTGTACCGTGTACCGTGTAACGTGCATAAAGAAGCTTATGCGACATAAGATCTCGTGTACCGTGTCCCGTCTACCGTGCACCGTGCTTGGTACACGGCACTGGTACCTAGTCACTTCGTTTAAAAAACAATTAATTTAATATCAAAATAAAAAAACAGCTATAAAAAATAATAATTTTTGACAAAATGGCGGTGGTTTGAAAAAAAAGTTTCTTTTTTTTCTATCAATTGATGATTTTACCCCAAAACTTTGATATCGCAAAACTCGAAAAAAAATCTTTTTTGGAGATAACTATAATGTAAGTCTCTTTTTATACAACATAAGAAGAAACATATTTCATTTTGAGACAAATCTAAGACCTCAACAGCAAATTTTAGAAAATTTAAGAAGAATTTGGTCTTTAGAGGTTTCAATTTTGTTTCCTACCACCATCGATTTTTTTACATCAGGTTCTTGAAAGTATTTGGATTAAGTAAGTGAACTGAAAATTTTCAGACTTTTTCGACTTTTTTAAATTTGTTTTTAACCCATTAACGCCTGAAACTTAAAAATTTTTTGGTAAACTTTGGGTTTAAAAATGTTTAGGATTGTAACAGGAGTGGATTTAAGGGTTTGTATGAGCTGATACAAATACTCACGGTGCGTACTAAATCCTTACAGCCTGTACTTAGTGCTGATACAAGCACTCGTTGAACTGCAACTCGTCGACCTGAAATAATAAAATGAGGAAATAGCGTCCGCGAAAATTACCATACTTTGCGACGCGGTCGTCTAGTTCGTTTATCGATAGCGGGTGTGAGCGTTAAATCAGGATCGATTCGCAGGAACACTAGGTTTAGTCAATAAAAATTAAAGTAACGACTTAACAATTTATTATAACAAATCTAAACCTAAAATACAAATTCCGAATTACGACTCGGTGTCGTTCAAATCAGTAAACAATATGAAAACAATCTGCCAGGTCATCGACCTGTGTCACGAAAATTCAATAATCCGATTTTTCTGTGCTTCCGGTCCTAGAATACCGAGAAACGAATATGTTATTTCAGAGAGCGGGCACGGTACCCTGTGAGTCTCTTGTTTATCACACAAACATAAACAATAACACACTTATACAATGACTCTCGCTCTCGCTTGCTTTTTAACAAACTTACTTTACCGCTGGTGCACCTGGAACGTAATCCAACAATCGGCAGACTGTTTAAAGGTCGTCAGGCTTCTCCCGCCAAACCGCGCACACAGCAAAACGTCCATCCCTCGCTGAAAACCCGTGTAGCCAAATCGGCTTGTCTCGTACACTCACCGAACGATGACAATCGTTCGCACACACCACACACGCGCGACTTATTTCTAATTACTAAGTTCGGTGTAATTTTCCCGATCAATGACAGTGATCAATAACGAAAATTGCGAGCGAAATAAAAGTGCCGTCCAACTTACACCACGGCTAGTTTCAGAGTGATCCTACGTCCTACCATGCCGGAAGTCTCGATCTCGTTCCGCGTTCAATAACGATTACCTCGAAAATACAAATATCCCGCGATAACCGTTACAGAATAAACTTGGAAAATTGACCGGAAAACCTCCCTACCGACTTTTTTCAAGGATGCTCTACAAAATTCCGTAGTTGAAAATACAAAAAAAATTGTTTTTCTACTGTTTATTAACAAGTTAAAAAAAAAAATCACTTTTTTCATGCATTTTTTTTCAATCGAATTTAGCGGAGGGTAAAAATTTTTTTTTTGGTGAGTGATAGTTGGTAAATCGGGGCCGTTAGGTTTCTAGTTTCAAAATCTTTTTTTAAATTTTTGATATGATTTTTTTTGACAGAATGGTGGCCAAAAAACTTAGATATAACTTATCGTAAAACGGCAAATAACAGGACCGGCAGTAAAATCAAAAGTTTCCCTCAGAAGTAAATGAAAATTATTCATAAAATAGTATGTTGGATATGTTTTATAATAATTTCAATCATTAAAATTGCAAAATAGAAAATTTTAGGCCCAAAAATAAAAATCGAATATACGAGAAATAAAAAATACCGCCGTATTCTATCAAAATTTTAAGAATAATATTAATTCTTGGCGTTTTTTCGATTGGACTCGCTCGTTTTGTTCAAAAATTCAGTAAAGTTGGGCCCATCATAATAGAACTACTGAAATTCGTTCTCGTAGCGACGCTATAGCGTGGTGCCAACTAATTTCAACTTTGTTATGATTGTGCAGTTTATACAGAAAACACTACTTTTTTTTTTCAATGCTCATAATTTTGGTCCAAAAAGGAATTCCTAAATAAAATTGTATATGGTTAAAGACGAGGTTGAAGAGCTCTTAAGTTCAGCTTTTTGATAGTGTAATATAAATACAATTTGACACTTTTCCTGGCCATCAGAAGGCGCCAAAGGAAGTGATAAACTGCTTAAGGTGAAGAAGTAACCGCGTTTTCTTAAAATTAATCAATTGCAAAAAAAAAGTAAATAAAAGAGAAAATTTAAAAAATGCTTTGTAACGCGCTAGAATTAATATTTTTGGCTATTTTTTAAGGTGGTTTTCTACCAAATGCATGACAATAGAGAATCAGCTCAAATTTTATGGAAGTGTTTATTAGATATTAATAAACATTTCTACGAAGTCTGATCAAAATTGACCATATAGTTTGAAAGTTACAGCAAGTTAAAGATTGAATTTTTTTCATTACGCGTATGGCCGCTACGCTGAAAAAGTGTACTAAATTATTAATATTTATCTTCTTACAATAGAGATCCTTTAGAAAAACCGCATACATATAGTTTCACTATCAAAGAATTCGTTTCTTCAAAATGCAAAAAATTGACCTTTTACAAATTTTACAGTAATTTTTCAAAAATAATTTTCACGTGAATAACCTCCAAAACTGCAATATTCAAAGGTGAGCTTGAAAGTTTAAAAAAATGTTTTGTTGTGATTGTCAATGTTTTGTTAGTAGAAAATAATTTCAGAAGCCATCAAAAGTTAAAAAATAAATTTTAATAACCAATTGTTAGTAATTTGGTGAAATAATTTTTTTTCGTCTTGAACTTGACTAGTTCTGGTAGAAAACCACCTTAAGCCTTATTTGTTGGAAATCGGTTAAATAATGATTTCAGGAAATTTGGAAAATCGGTTTCCTTCTTATTCAGCAAAATGCTTATTGTAGTATTGTATGTCGTCTGCTACTGGCTGCCACCCTCAATGCTCGCGCTTACTAGTAGACGGGTGCAAATGGGTGTAAACTGTAAGGTCTCTGATAACTTTGGTTCATTTTATTTGGATGTATTCTTCTGCTTTTTTGATTAATACTTGACTAAAATGCATGAAAATTACAGTCAACCCTCTCAATATCGGAACATGGTGTCTCACTTGCACCCTTGACAAATGAACGAGAGCAAATGAGACATTGAGAGGGTTGAGTGAAAAAATGACAGCTAGTTCAGTCATAAACTGTGTTGCCGCGTTCTAACCTCAAAGTCTGGCACCTTGGTCGTTTTCATCTTTGAGTAAGTTTTTTGACGATCCGATAGGTGGTGACAGCAAAACAGACCAAAGATCGGAAAACAGAGTACAGACCAATAACGGAAAATATTTGGTCTGAAAAACAGATCATATATACACCTGTTATTTGGTCAGAATACAGAACGAATAGTGCACCGATAATTGGTTGTTGACCGAAAAATAAAAAATCATTTCGTTTCGCACTATTGCCCCCCTCGCATAAACGCCCCAACTGAACCTATTGGTGTTGCTTTTCTATGCACACTTGTACCTATTTCAAAGGGACTGGTTAATTTTAAATATCATAATGCATTCATTAAAAAAAAAAATAAATAACGTGGCTTTATTTCTTGACAATTGTTTTAAAAACTAGAGGATACTGTTTTTACTGAAAAATAAGGAGAAAATTATTTTTTATTTTTTTGCAAAAATGCGTACTGCATCGATTATGGCTTTTCAAATTGTAAAGGCTCAAAACTTGCTTTTAGACAAAATGATTTTAAAATTCATCGTATATTCCGGAATGTTAAATTAGATGAAAAATATTTGGTTTAAAAAAGGAGCATAAAATTATCTTCAAATTTATAAAAAAAAAAAAAAAAAAATTTTTTAAATGCACCGTTGCACTCGAAATTCAGTTTTTCAAAAAAACTTGAATTGCATTTTTTTCAATCACCACATTTTTTGGCTGAAATTTTGGTGAATGATGGTACTCATGGAGCTCTATAAAACTACTTCCAAAAAATTTGTGGTTTTACGTTTCAAAGACCTCTTTACTGTCATTGTTTTTTAGAATTTTTTCAATTGTTGAAAAAAAATGAGTGAAATTAAAAAAAAAATTTCTTATTAACTTAAAAAATCGATTCTTCGGAACAAAATATTTGTGGCACCAAGCAGTTAAATAGTTTTGGCGGAAAAATTTTTTTCGTTAAAATAGTGATGCACAAGCTTAGTGATACTGCTAAAGTGATACAAGTTAAAAATGACTTCTGTCCATTTTTTAGTAACGCTAAAAAATCTTAAAACTTGTAACAGTAGTATATTTTTTTTTACTTCATTGTATGAAACAACTAAAAAAACTTAGGGAGTGGGACTTGTTTTTGACTTATGACATCTCAAAGTTCGGTAGTTTTACATGGGATGGCACGTTGGTCACCAAATTTTTTAAACTACTTTTATAGTAGTTTGGTAGCAAAGTTGATTTTTCAGTCTTTGGGGTTAGCAAGCGCCACGAGAGCGAGAGAGATAAAGCGAGCAGTGTATTAGCTTTTTTCTGTGCGCAGCGTCTCAAAAGTGAATGAGAGCCACTGGAGAGTCGGAACGTCCTTAAACATCAAAACTAACAAAGGGAAGATAACAAGTTTCAAACGCTGATCTCAACCAAACTTTGCAGGGTCGTTTGTTTACATATGAAAATGAATTCTGCGTTCCTAGATCCAAACGCTTAGCCATTTTTGATTGCCATCTTTTTTAAATGTTTTATTACGAATTTATTATAAAATCGCAGATAAGATTTACTAAAATGGCATTTACTCGGAGAGGAAAATAGATAGAGATATTTGCTCCATGGCATTCAAAAGCTGAGGCAAAAACCTATCCGAAACACTACTGACTTTTTCAATATCGTTTATTTTCAACGTATTTATAATATAAAACATTTCGAGCTATGGAGATGAAGACGTAACCAGCGCTGAATTAAAAAGTGGTGATAAAAAAAAGAATAGAATTAGAAAAATGTAATCAAACGCTCTGTTCATATGTATCTATTAAGTATTGGCCCCGAGAAACTTGGAAAATCATTTTCCTCCCGCTAACCACTCTTGCATCGTCTGCTACCTGGCGCGCAGTAAATGCACAAAACGCACATGCACCCTACCCCAAAAACCTTTAAAATTCATTTCTCCCCATGAAATTTTAATTTTTTAAAATTATTTATTTCATGCAGCACATGCAAAGAAACAAAATTTTTAAATAAGCAATTCTATAAGCAGCAGGCAGTAATAAATAATTTTCCTTTCTTCAATATTTATAAATTATTTCCCCAAATATATATTTTTCCAACTGCCTAATATTTCTTGAATAATTATCTTGATATGGGTACTTTAATAGATGCTGTTCTTTTAGCAACAGTGTCGAGTACTTTTCTTTTTCTTTTTCTTTTTTGATGGTCTTTTCACTAACACTAAAGATACTCTCTTGTCGTCACCCAGTAAGATAATTGACTATCAATAAAAGAAAAATTACATGCTTAGACTAATCAATAAATTTTAAAAAATAGTAATTTTCATGTATTTTAGTCAAAGATTAATCAAAAAAGCAGAAGTATACATCAAAATAAAATGAACGAAAGTTATCAGAGATCTTACAGTTTTTGCTTGAAAAATAAAATTGACAAATTATTCGATTGATTCGTCATTCAAAATCAATAAACCATTCGTTCTCGACGAAGCTATAAACTTTTAATCAGAAAATAATAAATAATGAAATTGGGTAATCAGTACAAATATAAATGAATAAGTGTTTTCTGAAATAGATTTGTGTAATTTTTAGGAAGTTCCAATAATTAGTAATTTTTTAATTAAGTTAAATTTTAGGTGGCTTCGTCGAGAACGAATAGTTTATTGATTTTGAATGACGAATTAATCGAATAATTTGCAATTTAATTTTTTAAGCAAAAAAGATCGTTTAAACAACAGTACTATAGTACTGTTGTGATAGTACCCTAGTGAAAATATTCAATAAGATCTCATGTGAGATCGTACGTACGACCGCACGTACGATCGCACGTACGATTAACGATTTCGGTGTTTTAAAAAAAAATAACAATCACTTTACCTTTTTAACCATGGTAAAGTAATTGTTATTGATATTGTTTAGTAAAAAACTAATATTTTCAATGAAATTTCACTGAGTTTAGTAAAGAGTATTTTTAACCTATAGGAATTTTGAAGCTCTAACAGAAAACGGAACTAAAAATTTTTCAAGCCCCAAACATTAAAAATATTTTCAAGAGTGTAGTTTTTTTTTAGTTTAAAGAAATTCTCAACAAATTGACTCTATAAAAAATAACATTTATTTATTTATTTGGACTTATATAATAAACATAAAGCCAAACAAAGTTATCTAAAAAATTATGGTTTTTTTACCATTATTTTCTGGACTAAATGATTATATTGTTAATTGATGAATTACGGTTTTATTATTTTAATTTAAAAATAAATTCTTTTGATGAACAAAATCAACTGAGTTTCAAAGGTCTTACTTAAAATCAATCTAGAACAGCGCTTGGCAGTTTAAAATTTGCACTTACAGGAGGCTTGGCAGCGTAAGGGTCGTACCTAGAGGGGGCCCTTGCGGGTGCATGAAATTGAAAATAAGAAAAAAAGTATTTTATTTATTTATTTTTATTAGTAAGTGATTATTTATCATTTTTAAACATATTAGAACAAAATTTAAGACAAAAAATTTTTTAAAACGTTGAAAAATTGCATGTTTTGAAGGTTATGTACCGCAATTTTCTATTTTTCTTGTAAATTAGTCCGATAATCTCAAATTTTTATAATTTTAAAATAATCTTCAAATTTTCATCTTTAAAATGACACCTGACTCGTAGTAAACTTGTGGATTTTGATGATTTGCCAAATTTTTAAATGTTTTTTTCCATAAGAGCCCATATTAAAAAAAAAATTCTAAACTGATTTTTTTCTCGAAAACGAGTCCGACAACCATTGTTGTGTTAAATAGGAAAGTTGTTTGTCTTACTTCAAGGAATCTACAGGAATTTTTTGGGTTCTTACTTTTGGGTTTTGAAAAAACTGCCAAGCCTCCTTAAAAATCTGAAAATTTTTTACACATTTACACTAGAACCAAAAAAAAAAAAAATCATTTCAATTTTATTACTATGATTTAAAAATTTTATCATCGTGGGTACAGCCAAGCAGGTCTCTTCAGCAATAATTAGAAATTTTTCCTCGGGATTATTAAATTTTCAATTAATTTTCTTTTTTCTCAACTGATTTTTAATCAATGCAATAAATACTATTTTGCTGGGTATGCATGATGATCTGTAAAAGAAAAAAAAAAAAATATCTTAGAAAGAATCTATATTACAAATATTATATCCCTAATAACATATTCTATATTACAAAGAGATTTTATAAAAATATTCAACACTTATCTATAATGTGTGCTAAAAAGACATTGAATTATTATCGATAAGTGTCAGGAGTAATCAACATTGTGTGCAAACAACACTGCCATTTAGTCACTTCACCCTGTAGAATATAAAATTTGAGTGTGTTGACAGAGTGGAAAAAATAATAACTCAACAGATTATTTATTTTAATGCTAGGAGAGTTTTAAATTTAAATTTTCAAAAATTTGATGACGAGTAATCCAGTTACAGAGTTACATACATATAATTTTATAGGAAAGAATAACCTTATTTATAAAATAATAAGAGAAAAAATTTGAAAAATTACGTCCCTGTGAGAAATGTATGCCAGAATTCCTTCAGACTGCGGGCAGATTTAACGAAATTGGGCAGAATTTTAGTAGGGTCGTTCGCCAGATTCCTAACAGATGGCCCATGCTTTAAGTATAGGGATTCTGGTGAATGACAGCATGAATTTTTACAATTTATTATTTATAATCTATTAGAAATGTATAGTGAAAAAAACAATTTTGAAGTTAATATAAGTTGTAAAGAAATACTCAAATTGATTCAATTCCACTAAAATCAATAACTTTTTGGAAGTTATATTGAGCACACTGGTGCATAATTTAAATGTGCTCAAAAGTTTCCTTTTTTAATATCCCTAAAAACATCTCTGATATTTCTTCAGTGGAACAGATGCTCTTCATACAGCAAGATTGATTTTAAACTAAAAACAGAGCTGAAAATAAATTACAGTAGAGTACATCTTACAGTGGGTAGTATCCAAAGGTTTCATACCACAACTTAAAGTATTTTATAAATAAAATATGAAGGATTTATGCTATTTCAAAACTGGGAACTTTTTTGGAGTATTTAAAACTATTTCAAGTATGCTTATTTTGTCAATTTTAGCTTTTTTCTTAAGCTTGTAACAGGGGTGGATTTAAGGGTTTGTATGAGCCGATACAAATACCCACGGTGCATATTAAATCCTTATCACCTGTACTTTAGTGCTGATCCAAGCACTCGTCGAACTGCAACTCGTCGACCTGAAATAATAAAATGAAGAAATCGCGTCCGCGAATATTACTATACTTCGCGACGCGGTCGGCTAGTTCGTTCATCGGTAGTGGGTGCGGGTATTAAAACAGGATCGATTCGCAGGAACACTAGGTTTAGTCAATAAAAATTAAATTAACAATTTAATAATTTATTAAAACAAATCTAATCCTAAAATACAAATTCCGAATTACGACTCGGTGCCGTTTAAACCAGTAAACAAAAGAATTTTCAATGCTCTCTAAATCGTTGCGCGCGCACACAAACTCCTGCTGCTATCGCGCGCAAGAGAAAAACAAAGATTATGACAATAAACAGTGTACTAAGGACACTCACACGCATTCACACTCACTCGCACATTTACAATTAACTTACGGAGTCGCTAAGGTGCACCTCATACCAAGCCGTCAGGCTAAACAAAATGCCAGGCTATGATGCCGACCAGCCGCAATATCTACCATACTCGAGTCGCCGTGTAGCCGTCGGAAAGCGGTCCAGGCGATGTCGTGAAATGACAACTTCACAAATAACACCACACTCTCACACTACGGCTCTACCACAACGCGCGACGTGAATGTCAATAATTGCCTTGACTTCCGTAACGAGTAAGCTGCTTCAAGATCTGCCATGAATCGATCTCCGATCTTTGCGTGTCTGCCGGACGTCGGTCAGGTTCCCCGACGTCCACGGCTTCCAAAAGCTGGTTGACTCGTCTAGACAGAAGAATGCTTCCCGGGTGATGACCATCGATCCCGCACCTTCTGTCTCTGCCAACTCTCTCTCCAACGACATTCCACTCCCGAGGAGTCCGGTTAGCCGTCGAACCGAGACGAGTTAAGTTCCATGTACGTGCGAACACTCGGACACGAAAACTACGAGTGGCTTCCCGATTCCCGCTCTACCACCTCAGAGGTCCGCTCTGAGCTGCGTTCGACAGTCACGTGATTCGCGCCAAATCCTAAATCGTTACCGACGATTTAATTACGATCACTGACTGTCACACTCCCCTCCCAGAGGTGACGTATCCGAAAAAATACGTCGCTTCGAAAAAGCATGAACGCAGTCCGGGCTAATCAGGAACGCCCGCCACCTGAAGATCGCTGTCATCAGGATTTTCGCTCGCATCCCTCGCTGGCTAATTTTCTTCGGCTGAAGATTCCGGTTCCACTCTTGCGATCCAATCTTCTAACCGATGAAAATTTTCCAGCCAATGCAAGCCGTTATTAGTTCCGACTGTCATCCCAGTCGTACAGCTTTCCGATATGATAGCTTACGACTGTCACAGTCGGACCAGACTCTATCGAAGAAACTTTGGTTTGACCGATTAGTCTCAAATTCGATCTCTGTCACAATCACAGCTGTAACTATGAGATTGGATTTTTACACAATAAACCCCTCAAATTCCCAGTTACCAGCTGATTTTTATCTGCCAGTTTGTTAACCTTCTCCGTCCAGCTGAACAAGCCCAAGGTCTTCTTCTGCTTGCTGCTTCATCTTCGCTAGCCTAAAATTTACAAAAAGAAGTCCCTAAACCCTCGTGACAGTAACTAGCACACTCGAGGTGACGCCGCAAACTCTTTATTTACCTACAGCACGGATTTTTCTGGAAGGGTTGTCAGCATGCGAGCTGGGCTGCAAGCAAGCCGCCGTCGGCTGCCAGTTGCCACGAATGTTTTGTTCGATGGAAATAGCTATTTTTAAACAACAATTAGTTGATTTATACGATGATTTTTTGATGTTGATGTTAAGTCTGAGTTAAAATAACCTTTTAACAAACACTTACAACATTTAAATAATCAAAGACATGTGTATCATTTTAAGAACAGGAGTACTTCATAACCTCACAATGTAAACTTTGGGCAGCACTCAAAAGCAGGTAAATTTTTATCAATAAATTAAATCCTTTTTAATCAATGCAAAATAATTAATCCTTTGTAATTTATGAAAATTTTTAAAATAAAAATAATTGTTATTTATGCTACATACATTGAGCACTTAGTATTTTTTAAATGGACGACTTATTTTGATTGATGTTGGAGAAATAAAAAAAAATTGATAATGTGATTATACTCAGAATTCAACAAAAAAAAAATTAAATCTAAAAGAGATATCAGATCATTCAGATGACAAAAGTTTTATATTGTGTTGTCGAACAGCAGCCTGATTTAGCCACTCCAATCTTTGTAAGTTCTATCGGATCAAATTTAATCATTCTACAGAGCAAGATAATTAATTTGAAACTAAAAAATGAATAAGCACACCACATTTATTATATCAATTTTAGCTTTTTTGCTAAGCCGTATAGTCTGCACCACACAACATCATGTAAATAAGTCTGATTTAGCCATTCAAATCTTTGCAAGTTTTATTGGATCAAATTTAATCATTCTACAGAGCAAGGTAATTAATTTGAAACTAAAAAATGAATAAGTACACAACATTTATAATATCAATCAAATAGTTTACAGTTTATAATTTAATTTCATTTTATAGTTTGTTTAAACTTACCAAAATAACTGAAAACTGCAAGTATAGAAAATAATAATAAATTCTTTTTTTGAGCATGTTTCATGAAACTTTTCCAATTTTTTGATAAACTTTACTTATGTGAATATCATCAAACAACTTTTTTAAGTCCTAGTTACAAAGTGTTGGATGGTACAGACATACAGCTTAAGAAAAAAGCTAAAATTGACAAAATAAGCATACTTGAAATAGTTTTAAATACTCCAAAAAAGTTCCCAGTTTTGAAATAGCATAAATCCTTCATATTTTATTTATAAAATACTTTAAGTTGTGGTGTGAAACCTTTGGATACTACCCACTGTAAGATGTACTCTACTGTAATTTATTTTCAGCTCTGTTTTTAGTTTAAAATCAATCTTGCTGTATGAAGAGCATCTGTTCCACTGAAGAAATATCAGAGATGTTTTTAGGGATATTAAAAAAGGAAACTTTTGAGCACATTTAAATTATGCACCAGTGTGCTCAATATAACTTCCAAAAAGTTATTGATTTTAGTGGAATTGAATCAATTTGAGTATTTCTTTACAACTTATATTAACTTCAAAATTGTTTTTTTCACTATACATTTCTAATAGATTATAAATAATAAATTGTAAAAATTCATGCTGTCATTCACCAGAATCCCTATACTTAAAGCATGGGCCATCTGTTAGGAATCTGGCGAACGACCCTACTAAAATTCTGCCCAATTTCGTTAAATCTGCCCGCAGTCTGAAGGAATTCTGGCATACATTTCTCACAGGGACGTAATTTTTCAAATTTTTTCTCTTATTATTTTATAAATAAGGTTATTCTTTCCTATAAAATTATATGTATGTAACTCTGTAACTGGATTACTCGTCATCAAATTTTTGAAAATTTAAATTTAAAACTCTCCTAGCATTAAAATAAATAATCTGTTGAGTTATCATTTTTTCCATTCTGTCAACACACTCAAATTTTATATTCTACAGGGTGAAGTGACTAAATGGCAGTGTTGTTTGCACACAATGTTGATTGCTCCTGACACTTATCGATAATAATTCAATGTCTTTTTAGCTCACATTATACACCGTGATTCAACTTTATTGCCCCAACTGAGATAATTATATTTTCCGATTCATTATTTTACGCTGATTCCGAAAATATATATGAGTATAAGTTTTTTTTAATCACATTTTTAGTTATCGAGAACTAAAAATGTGTAAAAAGTTCCAAAAAAGCTCTGAAAAAGCTCCTCCATCTACACAATCAAGAAAGACAAAATATCGATCGTAACCTCTGAGACATGTGCTTCCCAAACATATATGCGATCTGCGCGCGTGGTGTACTATGTAGTAGGGGGTTCTGCACAAATATGTACCACGTGTTTTAAGAAATTGTTTATTCATTTTTTTTTTTTTTTTTTTTTTTTTAATCGAGTTATCAATGAATGAAGAAGTTTTTATAACAGAAGGGTGAAAAAATATTTCGGAGGAAGTTTGGACTCCGGAGGGGTCAGGGCGGACACCTAGTGCACCTGGTGATACTTACGCCTTGGAGATGATTTCCCCAGGAAGTTTTGACTCCGGAGGGGCCAAAGTGGACACTCGGTGCACCTGGTGATACTTAAGCCTTGGAGACGATTTCCCCTGGGAGTTTGTACTCCGGAGGGGCCAGGGTGGACACTCGGTGCACCTAGTGATACTTACGCCTTGGAGACGATTTCCCCAGGGAGCTTGGACTCCAAAGAGGCCAGGGTGGGCACCTGGTGCAACTGGTATTAATTATGCCTTGGAAATGATTTCCCCAGAAACTAAGGACTCCGGAGGGATCAGGGGAGATACCCAGTGCACCTGGTGATACTTACGCCTTGGGGATGATTTCCCCAGGAAGTTTTGACTCCAAAGGGGCCAGGGTGGACACCTGGTGCGACTGGTATTAATTACGCCTTGGAGACGATTTCCCCAGGAAGTTTGGACTTCAGAGGAGTCAGGGCGGACACCTAGTGCAACTGGTATTAATTACGCCTTGGAGATGAATTCCCCAGGAAGTTTGGACTCCGGAGGGGCCAAAGTGGACACTCGGTGCACCTGGTAATACTTAAGCCTTGGAGACGATTTCCCCAGCGAGTTTGGACTCCGGAGGGGCCAGGGTGGACACTCGGTGCACCTAGTGATACTTACGCCTTGGAGACGATTTCCCCAGGGAGCTTGGACTCCAAAGAGGCCAGGGTGGGCACCTGGTGCAACTGGTATTAATTACGCCTTGGAAATGATTTTCCCAGAAACTAAGGACTCCGGAGGGGTCAGGGGAGATACCCGGTGCACCTGGTGATACTTACGCCTTGGAGATGATTTCCCCAGGAAGTTTGGACTCAGTTCACGATGGTAACAGCACGTGACGATATCAGTTTGATCTTTGAGGTCGGAAAAACTGACGCCTTGCTAGGGACCCTTCTTATATGTAATTTATGAATTTTCATAGAATTTAAAAAGAGTTCTAGGTTGAATTAATTTTACTTTTAAATAAGAGACGAGACCAGAGCTATTCTAGCTACAGTTCACGATGGTAACAGCACGTGCTGATATCTGTTTGATCTTTGAGGTTGGAAAAACTGACGCCTTGACAGGGACCCTTCTAATATGTCATTTATGAATTTTCATGAATATTAAAAAAATTTGTAGTAGGAATAAATTTTACTTTGAGGTTAAGAACAAAGCCAAAGCTATTCTCACTACAAATCACAATGGTAACAGCACGTGCTAATATCAGTTTGCTCTTTGAGGTCAGCAAAACTGACGCCTTGCTAGGGACCTCTCTAATGTGTTTTTTATGAATTATCATGAAATTTTAAAAAATTTCTAGTAGGAATAAATTTTACTTTGAGGTTAAGAACGAAGCCAGAGCTATTCGAACCACAGTTCATGATGGTAACAGCTCGTGCGAATGTAAGTTTGCTCTTTGAGGACAGAAAAACTGACGTCTTGCTAGGGACCTCTCCAATGTGTTTCTCACGAATTATCATGAAATTTTAAAAATTCTCATGATAATGAGATCATGAAATTTTTTAAAATGTCATGTCTCAAGTTAGATATTCCGGGCTCAAATGAGATCTGACTTTTTTTTCAAGAACTTTCGCTTGATCAAAAGGCATATGAATCAAAAAAATCATTTGTCATATGATTAGCACCTCTCAGAGTTGAAATTGAACAGCTCGCTCCAACCTTAACCTGTCTCAGGCTAGGTATTCTGGGCTCAAATGAGATCAACTTTTTTTTCCGAAATTCTTGCTCAATTAGAAGGCGTTTGAATCAAAAAAATCATTTGTCATTTGATTAGCACCTCTCAGAGTTGAAATTAAACAACTCGCCCCGGCCTTAACCTGTCTCAGGTTGGGTATTCCGGGCTCAAATGAGATCTGACTTTTTTTCAAGAACTCTCGCTTGATTAAAAGGGATATGAGTTAAAAAAATCATTTGTCGTTTGATTTGCACCTCTCAGAGTTGAAATTAAACAACTCGACCCGGCCTTAACCTGTCTCAGGTTAAGTATTCCGGGCTCAAATGAGATCTTACTTTTTTTTCTGAAATTCTTGCTTAATTACAAGACATTTGAATCAAAAAAATCATTTGTCATATAACTAGCTTCTCTCAGAGTAAAAATTAAACAGCTCAGCCTGACCATAACCTGTCTAAAGCTAGGTATTCCGGGCTCAAATAAGATCTGACTTTTTTTTCAAGATATCTTGTTTGATTAAAAGGCATTTGAATCAAAAAAATCATTTGTCATTTGATTAGCACCTCTCGGAATCCAAATTCAACTGCTCAGCCTGACCTGAAATGGATATCCCGGTATTGAAAAATGTCTAGCTTGATTTTTTCATCATTTCAAATCCAAATAGAGGCCTCCGAGTCAAAAAAATCATTTGTGAATAAAACAGAAAAAATTTCAGTCGATCTCCAACAGTCAACTAGTCTCAGGTTAGGTATTCCAGGCTCAAATGAGATCTGACTTTTTTTCAAGAACTCTCGCTTGATTAAAAGGCATATGAATCAAAAAAATCATCTGTCATTTGATTAGCACCTCTCAGAGTTGAAATCGAAAAGCTCACCCCATCCTCAACCTCTCTCAGGTTAGGTATTCCGGGCTCAAATTGGATCTAACTTTTTTTTCTGTAATTCTTGCTTTATTAGAAGATATTTGAATAAAAAAATCATTTGTCATTTGATAAGCACTACTAAAAGTTGAAATTGAACTGCTCACCACGGCCTTGACCTGTCTCAGGTTGGGTATTCTGGGCTCAAATGAGATCCAACTTTTTTTTCAAGAGTTTTTGCTTGATTGAAATTAGTTTTAATCAAAAAAATCATTTGTCAATTGATTGGCACCTCTCAGAGTTGAAATTGAACAGCTCGCCCCGACCGTAACCGGTCTCAGGTTAAGTATTCCGGGCTCAAATGAGATCTGACTTTTTTTTCAAGAGCTCTTGCTTGATTGAAATTCATTTTAATCAAAAAAATCATTTGTCAATTGATTAGCCTTTGAGTCAAAAAAATCATCCGTCAATGAAATAGCTAATATTTGGGTCGATCTCTAGCAGTCAACCTGTCGCAGGTTAGGTATCCCGGGCTTGAATAGGATCTAACATTTTTTTTAAGGATTATTGCTTGATTAAAAGGCATATGAATCAAAAAAATCTTTTGTCATTTGATTAGCACCTCTCGGAATCCAAAATCAAATGCTTGGCCTGACCTTAAATAGTTATCCTGGTACTGAAAAATGTCTAGCTTGATTTTTTCATAATTTTGAATCCAAATGGAGGCCTGTGTGTCAATAAAATCATTTGTGAATATTCGAGTCTGGAATAACTAACCTGAGAGAGGTTGACTCTTGGAGATTGACTCAAATATTTGCTATTTTTTTGACTTGCAGGCCTCAAACTGGATTCAAAATTATGAAAAAATCAGGCTACGTAGTTTTCGGTACCAAACCATCCATTTCAGGTTGAGCTAAGCAGTTGAATTTGGACTCTTACAGGTGATTATCAAATGACAAATGATTTTTTTTATTCTTATGCCTTTTAATCAAGCAATAATCCTTAACAAAAAAGTTAGATCCAATTCGAGCCCAGAATACCTAACCTGGGACCGGTTAAGGTGGGGCCGAGCTGTTTAATTTAAACTCTGAGAGGTTCTAATCAAATGACAAATGATTTTTTTAATTCATATGTTTTTTAATCGAAGTGACTAGGTACCAGTGCCGTGTACCAAGCACGGTGCACGGTAGACGAGACACGGTACACGAGATCATATTTCGCATAAGCTTTTTTATGCACGGTACACGCCGAGAGCTTTTGTGTACACGGTACACGCTGCTCTTTTATCAGAGCCTTGGTACACTGTACACGGTAAACGTCACATTGATCGTAGCGATGGAGTACGGTACACGGTACACGTTATACGTCGCATTGTTCTTGGTAATGAGATTCGGTGCACTGTACACGGTACACGGTACACGTCGCATGATTCTTGTAAAGAGATTCGGTGCACTGTACACGGTACACTGTACACATCGTATTGATTTTGGCAGTGTGACTTGGTGCACGGTACACGGTACACGGTACACGTCGAATTGTTCTTGGTAAAGAGATTCGGTGCTCGGTACTTGGTACACTGTACACGTCGAATTGTTCTTGGTAAAGAGATTCGGTGCACGGTACACGGTACACTGTACACATCGCATTGATCTTGGCAATAAGACTTGGTGCACGGTACACGGTACACGGTACACGTCACATTGATCTTGGCAGTCAGACTTGGTGCATGATACACGGTACACGGTACACGGTACACGTCGCATTGATCTTGGCAGCGTGACTTGGTACATGGTACACGGTACGCGTCACATTGATCTTGGCAGTGTGACTTGGTACATGGTACACGGTACACGTCACATTGATCTTGGCAGCGTGACTTGGTGCATGATACACGATACACGGTACACGTCGCATTGATCTTGGCAGTGTGACTTGGTACATGGTACACGGTACACGTCACATTGATCTTGGCAGTGTGACTTGGTGCATGGTACATGGTACACGGTAAACGTCACATTGATCTTGGCAGTGTAACTTGGTGCACGGTAGACGGTATACGTTACACGTCGCATTGTTCTTGGTCAAGAGACTCGGTGCACGGTACACGGTACATGGCGCATTGATCTTGGCAGTGCGATTCGGTGCACTGTACACCGCGCACGGTACACGTCGCATTGATCTTGGCTGCGTGACTTGGTGCACTGTACACGGTACACTGTACACGTTGCATTGATCTTGACAGTGTCACTTGGTGCACGGTACACGGTACACGTCGTTTTTATTTAAATTTCTTTTACGTCATTGCGTACACGGTACACGGAACACGTCGTTTTTATTTAAATTTCTTTTACTTCACTGCGTACACGGCACATGGTACACACCGTACTTGAGTAAATTTGCTTTACGTCAATGCGTACACGGTACACGGTGCACTGTACAGGAACAGGGTACACGTCGTTGTCATTTATATTTCTTTTACGCCACAGAGTATACGGTATACGGCGCACCGTACACGCTACACGCAGTACTTATGTAAATTTCCTTTAAGTCAATGCGTACATGGTATACGATACACGGTGCACCGTACACAGTACACGTCGTTTTATTTATTGTTCTTCTACGTCACTGCGTAAATGGTACACGGTACACGGCGCAACGTACAAGGTACAAGCAGTATTTTTTTCAGTTTCCATCACGTTAACAGCGTACATGGTACACGGTACACGTTGCGACGCACACGGTACATGTCGTTTGTATTTAAATTTCTTGTACGTCACAGCGTACACGGTACACGGTACAAGACGCTCCGTATACGGAACACGCCTCATTTATTTCAATTTCTATCCCTTTACAGCGTTCACGGTACACGCTATATTTATTTCAGTTTCCACCATGGCAGAGCGTGCATGAGACATGGTACACCAGTTGACTAGCGAGGTGGCATCGGTACACGATACACAGAAAACTAACTATTGGTTTAACTCGCTATTAGATGGGTTAACAGAGGGAGGGTTATTGGTTGGACTTGTTGTTAGATGGGTGAAAAGAGGGAGGGTTATTGGTTGAACTCGCTGTTAGATGGGTGAAAAGAGGGAGAGTTATTGGTTCAACTCGCTATTAGATGGGTTATCAGACGGAGGGTTATTTGTTGAACTTGCTGTTAGATGCGTGAAAAGAGGGAGGGTTATTGGTTGAACTCGCTATGAGATGGATGAAAAGATGGAGGGTTATTGGTTTAACTCGCTTTTAGATGCGTAAAAGAAATTCAAATACAAACGACGTGTACCGTGTACGGTGCTCCGTGTACCGTGCACCGTGTACGCAGTGACTTGATGGAATATTAATTAAATATAGCGTGTACCGTGTACGGTTCACCGTGTACCGTGTACGCAGTGACTTGATGGAATATTCATTAAATATAGCGTGTACCGTCTACGGTGCACCGTGTACCGTGTATGCAGTGACGTAAAATAAATTCAAATACAAATGACGTGTACCGTGTACGGTGCGCCGTGCATCGTATACCGTGTACGTATTGACCTAAACAAAATTGGCATTAGTACAGCGTGTACCGTGTACGGTGCGCAGTGTACTGTGTACTGTTTACGCAGTACGTAAAAGAAATTCAAATAGAAACGACTTGTACCGTGTATCGTGTACCGTGTACTGTGTGACATGAAAAAAATTCAAAAAAAGACAGCGTGTACCATGTACGGTGTACCGTATACCATGTATCGTGTACCGTGTACTATGTAACCAAAAATTTAAATAAAGACAGCGTGTACCGTGTGCGGTGTACCGTGTACCAAAAATCTCTCTAAGCAAAGCTTTCGTTCACGTATACCGTGGACCGTGTACCGTGTACCGTGCGGAGTACACGGCACTGGCCCCTAGTCTCAACCTTTTTTAATCAAGCAAGAACACTTAAGAAAGAAATTAGATCCTATTCGAGCCCGGAATCCCTAAGACAGGTTGAGGTCAGGGCGAGCTGTTCAATTTCAACTCTGAGAGGTGCTAATCAAATGACGAATGATTTTTTTGATTCAAATGGCTTTTAATCAAACAAGATATCTTGAAAAAAAAGTTAGATCTTATTTGAGCCCGGAATACCTAGCCTGAGACAGGTTATGGTCGGGCCGAGATGTTCAATTTTTACTCTGAGAGGTGCTAATCAAATGACAAATGATTTTTTTGATTCAAATGTCTTGTAATAAAGCAAGAATTTCAGAAAAAAAAGTTAAATCTCATTTGAGCCCGGAATACCTAACCTGAGACAGGTTAAGGCCGGGGCGAGTTGGTTAATTTCAACTTTGAGAGGTGCTAATCAAACGACAAATGATTTTTTTTATTCATATGCCTTTTGAACCCACAAGAATTCTTGAAAAAAAAAACAGATCTCATTTGAGCCCGGAATATCTGACCTGAGACTAGTTGACAGTTGGAGATCGACTGAAATTTATTCTATTTTATTCACAAATGATTTTTTTTGACTGGGAGGCTTCCATTTGGATTTAAAATTATGAAAAAATTAAGCTAGACATTTTTCAGTGCCGGGATATCTATTTCAGGTCATGCCGAGCAGTTGAATTTAGATTCCGAGAGGTGCCAATCAAATGACAAATGATTTTTTTGATTAAAATGAATTTCAATCAAGCAAAAACTCTTGAAAAAAAAGTTGGATCTCATTTGAGCCCAGAATACCCAACCTGAGACAGGTCAAGGCCGTGGTTAGCAGTTCAATTTCAACTTTTAGTAGTGCTTATCAAATGACAAATGATTTTTTGATTCAAATATCTTCTAATAAAGCAAGAATTTCAGAAAAAAAAGTTAGATCTCATTTGAGCCCGGAATACCTAACCTGAGACAGGTTGAGGATGGGGTGAGCTGTTCGATTTCAACTCTGAGAGGTGCTAATCAAATGACAAATGATTTCTTTGATTCATATGCCTTTTAATCAAGCGAGAGTTCTTGAAAAAAAGTCAGATCTCATTTGAGCCCGGAATACTTAACCTGAGACAGGTTAAGGTCGGGGCGAGCTGTTCAATTTCAACTCCGAGAGGTGCTAATCAAATGACAAATGATTTTTTTGATTAAAATGACTTTCAATCAAGCAAGAACTCTTGAAAAAAAAGTTGGATCTTATTTGAGCCCAGAATACCTAGCCTGAGACAGGTTATGGTCAGGCCGAGCTGTTTAATTTTTACTCTGAGAGAAGCTAGTTATATGACAAATGATTTTTTTGATTCATATGCCTTTTGATCAAGCGAAAGTTCTTGAAAAAAAAGTCAGATCTCGTTTGAGCCCGGAACACCTAACCTGAGACAGGTTAAGAACGGGGCGAAAATTTAAATTCTATGAAAATTCATAAATTACATATAAGAAGGGTCCCTAGCAAGGCGTCAGTTTTTCCGACCTCAAAGATCAAACTGATATCGTCACGTGCTGTTACCATCGTGAACTGAGTCCAAACTTCCTGAGGAAATCATCTCCAAGGCGTAAGTATCACCAGGGGCACCAGGTGTCCGCCCTGACTCCTCTGAAGTCCAAACTTCCTAGGGAAATCATCTCCAAGGCGTAATTAATACCAGTTGCACCAGGTGTCCACCCTGGCCCCTTTGGAGTCAAAACTTCCTGGGGAAATCATCTCCAAGGCGTGAGTATCACCAGGTGCACCGGGTATCTCCCCTGACCCCTCCGGAGTCCTTAGTTTATGGGGAAATCATTTCCAAGGCATAATTAATACCAGTTGCACCAGGTGCCCACCCTGGCCTCTTTGGAGTCCAAGCTCCCTGGGGAAATCGTCTCCAAGGCGTAAGTATCACTAGGTGCACCGAGTGTCCACCCTGGCCCTGCCGGAGTCTAAACTCCCTGGCGAAATCTTCTCCAAGGCGTAAGTATCACCAGGTGCACCAGATGTCCACCCTGACTCCTCCGAAGTCCAAACTTCCTGGGGAAATCATCTCCAAGGCGTAATTAATACCAGTTGCACTAGGTGTCCGCCCTGACCCCTCCGGAGTCCAAACTTCCTCCGAAATATTTTTTCACCCTTCTGTTATAAAAACTTCTTCATTCATTGATAACTCGATTAAAAAAAAAAAAAAAAAAAAAAATGAATAAACAATTTCTTAAAACACGTGGTACATATTTGTGCAGAACCCCCTACTACATAGTACACCACGCGCGCAGATCGCATATATGTTTGGGACGCACATGTCTCAGAGGTTACGATCGATATTTTGTCTTTCTTGATTGTGTAGATGGAGGAGCTTTTTCAGAGCTTTTTTGGAACTTTTTACACATTTTTAATTCTCGATAACTAAAAATCTGATTAAAAAAAACCTATACTCATATATATTTTCGGAATCAGCGTAAAATAATGAATCGGAAAATATAATTATCTCAGTTGGGGCAATAAAGTTGAATCACGAGCATTGAATATTTTTATAAAATCTCTTTGTAATATAGTATATGATTCTTTCTAAGATATATTTTTTTTTTTTTTGCAGATCATCATGCATACTCAGCAAAATAGTATTTATTGCATTGATTAAAAATCAGTTGAGAAAAAAGAAAATTAATTGAAAATTTAATAATCCCGAGGAAAAATTTCTAATCATTGCTGAAGAGACCTGCTTGGCTGTACCCACGATGATAAAATTTTTATTAAAACTGCATTATTCACCCGAAAAAAATCACTTAGATTCCTTGAACCCTCACAATAAATTATCGATAAAAAAAAAGTGGGGTCGCCTATTAAAATTTCAAGAAAAATATCGTTGAAAAAATTTTCTCACAACATGGTTTCTAATGGGAAAAAACAGGAAAAAAATTCTCACGTTGTTTAAAACTGCACGATATAGATAATTTTGTGATCACTAGATGACAAAAATTTCAAGGGTCATTTTAAAATTTTAAAAATATAGGGTAGCCGGATTAATTCTTGAGAAAAATAATAAAATGTGCGAAAAAAATACTCATTTAGACGCGTGTTCAGCCAATTTCAGGCAAGCAGCTGCTTTTAAACACTCTTAGTGGAACAAAATTCGATAGCTATGATTTATAGATAATATTTGTGTATGAAGTTTAATTTTTTATCAATAATCCTATTAATTATAACGTGTTAAATAAAATTCGTGTTAATAATTGAGTGATTTATATTGATGATAAAAAAAAAATGTTTTTAATGATTCATTGAAGCTAACCTAGTTTGAGAAAAAATGTTTTAATAAAACTTTGGAAGTGTAATCCAGTAAAATTCAATGTGTTAATATATTATTTTCATAACGTCAACAATTAAGTAATGGCACTTTCGACTTTTGATGACTGCGAATAGTCAACCGATTGGGACGTTGCCACGTCTCGAAAAATTCAGTCACGTACTAGATTATGGGGTGCAAAGGGTCATTTAAAAAAAATATTATTATTCTTTTTACTTATTAATTCTTCGAAATTAATATCTAGATACTTTTAAATAATTATTTTTACAGCATAGCAACATAAACATACGATAAAATGTGCATTTCTTAGATTGCATCCTAAAGGGGCCCCAGCTTGATACGGTGCAGGTCGCTGGATTTACCTTAAACCGCATAAAACTTGTTTATGCGGTAATGCCCATTTATCAATAACCTTCGATAACAGGAAAGAAATACAATTTAGTAAAACACATGCGACGGGGAGTTTATTTACACAAAATTAGTGACCAGATGAGCTTTAAAATAGTGGGCTTCAAGCTTTATTTTGGGCCCTATGAGCCTTCAGTCCCTCTTTTAAACTAGAAAGCCTTCGGAATGTGTAAAAAATTTTACGATTCTTGGGTATTTTTTGGAAATTTTTTTTTTGGGTCTTATTAATGCCCATTTATCAAGAACCTACAGTAACAGGATAGGCATGCATTTTAGTGGAGCACATGAACTGAAACAGTTTCTCAACTTTAATGATGGATGCAAGAGGACTCACTTTAAGCAAGCACCCCATCGTGAGAGGCAAAGGGACTCACTTTAAGCAAGCACCCCATTGTGAGAGGCAAGAGGACTCACTTTAAGCAAGCACCCCATTGTGAGAGGCAAGGGGACTCACTTTAAGCAAGCACCTCGAAGGTAACAGAACCCTACCACGTCCAAGTCGTTGTTCCTGGGTGACGCTTAGAGTAGAAAAGATTAATTTCATGATACTAAACATGAGCATAAATTTAACTCAACGTCAGAGCTAGTTGTTCTTTGTGGCTTCTCAGGGCCCGAAATAAGGCCTGGGACCAACTTTTCTCAGGCCTGATCCATCATTAAAAGTTGAGAAACTGTCTCAGTTCATGTGCTCCACTAAAATGCATGCCTATCCTGTTACTGTAGGTTATTGATAAATGGGCATTGTTAAGGCCCAAAAAATAAATTTCAAAAAAATACCTAAGAATCGTAAAATTTTTTACACTTTCCGAAGGGGTTCTAGTTTAAAAGACGGACTTAGGGCTCATAGGGCCCAAAATAAAGCTTGAAGCCCATTATTTTGAGGCTCATCTGGTCAATAATTTTGTGTTAATAAACTCCCCGTTGCATGTGTTTTACTAAATTGTATTTCTTTCCGGTTATTGAAGGTTATTGATAAATGGGCCCTGCAGGGCCTTAATAAGGCCCAAAAAAATTTCCACAACATGCCCCAAAATCGTAAAATTTTCCGTCTTTTCGAATCCGGAGTCATAAATAGGGGTTCCCATTTAAAAAAACGAAGTTAGGGCCCGTAGGCCCAAAATGAAGCATAAAGCCCAAATTGGTTGGGCCCATTTTACTCGGGCCTCATGGAAGCCCAAAAAAAATTCAAAAAAATACCTAAAAATCGTAAAATTTCCCGCTCTTTTCGAACCTGAGGTAAAAAATAGAGGTTCTCATTTGAAAAAACGGATTTTGGGTCCGTGGGGCCCAAAATAAGGCTCCAGACCCAATTTTTTCGGGCCCATTTTGTTGGAAATTTTGAACCAAGAAACTTTTCCAATGCATGTGCTATGCAAAAAATGCGTTATTTTCGATTTAATTTCGGGTTAAAAAGAAATGGGGCTTATAAAAGTCTTATAAGCCTGTAGGGCCTCATGGGGACTAAAAAAAATTCCAAAAAATACCTAAAAATCGTAAAATTTTCCGCTCTTGGTGAACCCGAGGTAAAAAATAGGGGTTCTCATATGAAAAAACGGAGATTGGGTCCGTGGGGCCCAAAATAAGGCCCCGGGCCGTATTGTAAAAATACGATAAAATATATAGAACATATAGTAAAAAAAATGGGGCCCGGGGCCTTATTTTGGGCCCATCTTACTAGCCCCAAAAAATAATGAAACTTTGGTCTTTACATTTTTTTCGATTTGGGCCTACTCAACTGAGTTATTAAGGTGGATTTTTTAAAATGGGTCACCCTGTATATCATCGTTAAGTCTGATCAAATATTATTATTCCGCTGATTTTTTACAAATTGCATTAAAATAAATGTATAACATGTAATAATATTTTATTCTTCCATTATTAGGAAAGCATGAGCAAAGTTTGATGATATTAAAAGATGAGGCGCTTTCTGCTGAAAGTCGTCTGTCTAAAGCAGAAGTACAATTGGAAAACTTAAGACAAGAAAAACAGTTACTTCGTGATTCTGAAAGTCGGCTTATTAAAGAACGAGAAGTCCTGCAACGTGAAAGACAAACCCATGCTTTATTAAAAGCAGATGTAGAATCGATTAAAGTTAGTTTAGAACGTGTTCACGCAGAGGGAAAATTCAGATCAGAAAAACATTTAGATGATGCTACGCGTGAATGTGCTGCATTGAGGAGACGACTCCAGGAAGAGCAAGATAGATTTAGAGAACTAGCTTTAAAACTAGAAAGTCAAGTAGCCTCTGCAAAAAAACAACTAGCTGAAGAAAAAATTTTAACTGATAGTTTACAGAGTGAACTTATGGTATCACGATCAGCTGAACAAAATTATATTAAAAAAATAGAAGAACTCGATAATAAACTTAAACAACTCTCTTCCAGTTCATCTAAAACGTCTTCTGGTAAAAAAACATTTTGCATGCTATAATGTATTTTGAATGCTTTATTTACTCTGATTAACCATCGATTTTTAATTTGAAGTAGGTTATTTTGAGCAAAAGGGTACTTTGAGCTCTCCCTTATATAGACGAGTTTTCCCAAGCCCTCCTATTACATGAAATTTCACTACCAAAAAGAGGCTACATTCTCTGGGTAACCGATCTTAAAACTTCGAGGATCGGTTTTTTATACCAAAAGATGAATAAATCCACCAATAATTCCATCTAACGGGCTTTTTATAGCGACTCATCAACTAGCTTGTAAGGCATTTTTGGCACTTTTCGGGTTTTTTTAGCTATTTTTGGTAAAAATCTTGCTTAGAACCTACGGGACTTACAGAATTCTGCAATTTTGCATTCTTTTTATTTTTTCAGAAAAAAAATTTTTAAATTAAATTTTAATGAATCAGACCATGTAAAATTAATACTGCTAAAATCACTTTTTACAGTTTTTTAAGTTTTATAAATTTTAATTGTACGTCGTCAGCCTTATCGACAAATGGGTTTTTTCTAAAAATTTATAAAGAAAGAAAATGCGAGGTTGCAGAATTCTCTAAATTCAGTAGGCTTCGGGCAGAAATTTTGTGAAAATTAGCTTCTTTGACACTTTTATAACTTATGTGGTTTTTTTAATTAATTTAAAAATTTTTTTTTTAATTTCCACCCGAAACCATTAACTCCCGGACGGAGAGTCGGGACCTGCGTGATGTACGTGTGCGTTCTGGGCCGTGGGAGCGCTCCCGGGGACATGTCATGTGTGTGTGTGCGTGTGCGTGCGTGCGTGTGTGTGTGTGCGGTGCGCGCGCGCTATAGTTTCCTAGCGTCACTACCGCGGCACCTATCCGGCGGTGGCAGCCCCCACGTGGTTGGCCTCAGCTGCTCGTTTGACCAGCAGACGCGACGTAAATATCACCTGGGAATTAAGAAACACATATAATCAAAAAAAGTTTGTTGTTTCCCAGGTGACCTGACATTGCCAGGCAGGAAGAATATTACGAGGGATTCACTCCCTCGTACTTGATAAATCAGCAAAAAAAACATGGGGAGCGGCGCTAATTTTCGAGATATCGTTGTTCTATCACGGCCCTTTTTCACGATTACGGGCAAAATGCGAAAAAAATGCAAGATTTTTAAAGACTGTGAGGGAATATTAGTTATTCAGGTCTAAATAAATATTATGTTATACTTTGAATTATGAGAAACAAATTACAAATTTAAAAAATATGGCAAGTGGTGCTGACTTGAGAAATATAGAAATTACTTCGAAAAATAAGCCAAAAATATTTAAGTTTCCATACATTAACTTTTCAAACTTTGTTATTTCGAATATATTATAGTGATATACAGTTGATTTAAATAAATTATACATAGATTTCGATACTGTTTTAATATAGAGATCTTGGTTTTATTACTAAATAGCAATAAAATTCTTGAAATATTTGTAGGTTAGGTTAAGAACCACTGACACGGGTCAACTACCCTAAGGTATTCATGAGGTTCGATCATGCATTAAGGTATACATACCATACATTTTTATACAGGTTATAGGTTTATACATACCATAGTGTCTGTACTATTATAATTAAACAGTATGAATTTGACTGCAAGTTTTTTTTTTCAAAATATAATTCGTAGATGAGGATTTTGACCAAAATCGTGTTTTTTTTAACTGGTTCGCTAATTAGTAGAGCAGTTTTTAAAATTTCATAGTTTTGAAAAATGGAACGTAAACCAGAGAAAAATACGAGTGAAAAAAAAATGGTCCCGCAAATTCTGCTATAATCTGAAGGTGTTTTTTTGAGTTTAAGACTCAGTAAAAACTTTAAAAGTGAAAATATTTGAGAATCGACAAAAAAAAATTTTTGGCATCACTAAATCTGGATCTCTTTGTTATATATGCTACAAAATACGAAAATGTGATTATAAAACCGATTGGCGATTGTCGTCTACTAAGTACCTTTGAATTATGATGGATTCGGACAAGAAAAATGTTAGATTAGACACTTCCGTGTTAGTACCTGATTTAAGAACTAATTGAATAATAAAAAAAATAGATAAAGATGACATTGTCGTTTTTGACAACGATAAAGTTACAGTAAAATATAAAGAAAAATAATGAAAGGAAAATGATTGCTGGTAAGATTGGTTTAATTAAAACTACTTAAGAAAAGCAGGAATTGAAGAACGCTATACATGTGCGAGTAGTCAAGGAGCTCCGTTTCTCCCGCACTCATCAATACATGGCAGCTAACCTAAAATTTTAGCGTTTGATGAATTTTTTAACCATCTTTAGTTTGTCTCTGTAAGTTTATTTTGGCTGGCAAACGTATATTAAATATTTTTTTATCTCTCAGATTTTTTTCATTAAAATCTTTCTCGTCAATTTGATGAATTTCTGTAAAAACTGTGAAAAATGGCTACTTCTTATATGATTACGTGTTAAGCTTCATTTGTTTATATCTTTTTTTTCAATACATCTGAGTATTCTAAAAATTTATGTTAGTTAATAACTCGTTATTAACAACTTTTTAGCCAAGTTTCATGCAAATCATTAATGGCATTCGAGTACAGGGCAAACCCTACCGTACTCGTAGGTGTAGTGTGAAGAGTACACCGGTAAGTTTTAACAAGGTTGCTTGCGAGTTGGTATTTGCATAGCCGAAAGGCCAGATGAGTGAGATATTGTAGGAAATTTCTTGAAATAATCCTCTGAGATGTGCGTGGGCCTTTCAACGCTGTTGCGATTAGAGGAGCAAGATACTTTGTAAATTTTATTGACATCCATTCTCGTTATTGTTATTTATTTATTTATTTATTTATTTATTTATTTTTTTTTTTGAGGTATAAAAATGAAGTCTTTAGAAAGTTTTTAAAGTACAAAAACTTAGTAGAAAACATCATTGGTCAGAAAATTAAATTTTACTTAAATGATAATGTCTGTAACTGTCGAGATAAAGCATATAATGATTTTTCAAGTCCACAAATATAAGAAGAAGACCTATCGCTCCAAAAACGCCTAAAGAGAGTAGATTGACAAAGAGGAGAACCATACTCTTGTGAAATTAGTGCCGTGCCCGCTGTTTCATTAAGGCCTTTCATTGTCATTTTATGTAAAAGATCTTATGGCAGCAAATTCTATAAAAATTAGATTTTCTAGGATTAAATGATGATTTACTCGATAATATATGGTTTAGTAATATCCCTAGACTACAGAATATGAGAATTTTTTGTTCAAAAATTTTCGTTCTGGATAAGTCACAAAAAACAAAACTGGCAGCTTTTGTTTTTGTGCTCACTCATATGAAGGCAGTTTTGTTGGTTATTTAGATGAAAGTAAAACTTACAGAGTGTGGGGTACCAGTCTGGAAGAAAATTTTATTTCAAAAGATTTTACAGTTGAAGAAGTGCGTAAATTTAAACTTGAAGGACGAATCCCAGATGTTGAAAATATTCTTAAGTAAGTGGAAATTGAATTGCATTCATCTTATAAAGATGAACAATAAACGTATGTTAATGGAAAAGCTGTTATTATTGTAAGATGATTTCATTATAAGGCAAAATATTGAAGAAAAAAAAGCAGTCCTGTTAGACTATCTATTGTCAATATTCGTTAAGTTAGTAGACCAAGGAGGATCTTCAGAACTGTTTCCCAAGATGCCAATGCTGATGCTATTTCTAGAAACATGCTCTGACGTATTTTATTAATTAACAAAGAGCCTGACAAGAAACACTAAAGCTAAAGAAACCATCGAGAGCTGAAGAAGAAGCTGAACAGAAAAATGCTGAAAAAACCATTATACACAATGAAATTTAAAAAAATTGTTGCATTATTACGTAATGCAATATGGCCTGAAAAATTGAAAAGTGCAGAAATTATTCCAGTTCATAAAAGTGGTGATATGAATTGTATGAATAACTATTGTCTCATCTCTTTAATATCTAAAATTGCAAAATTTTTTGAGAAATTAATTTATAATAAATTATTATCTTTCTTGTATAGATATAACTCAATATTAAAGTTTCAGTTTAGATTCCTTAAGGGTCGTGGCACAAAGAATACACATGAGTATCTAGCAAATATTATATATGAAAACTCAGACAAAAGTAAATCTTTATTGGTCACCTTTCCGACAGGGAATTCCAGCCTGGCAGCCCAGCCAATGTGCCTGGCCCCGTACGGGCAGCCACTTCACAGACCGTACGGGGTGTAACGCGGCTAGAGCCTGGCAGCTTCATCGTGCTTGGAGCACTATTCCGCGTTCTACAAAAAAACAAAAACAAAAATCGAAAAAAGGGCTTTGAAGCACCCTTGCAAAAAGTAGCAACAAGAGCGCTACAAAGTCCTTTTTTCGATTATTGTTTTTGTTTTTGATTTTAATGCGGAGTGATAACTGCCGTCGAGCATGAGGCTAGTAGGTTACATCTTCACCAAAAATGTGGCACTGCACATGCGCGCGCGGTCACGCTATCCCTGTCATTACCTACTGATCATGTAGATATTATGAATGTCTTTTAAAATATTTAATGTTAATTTGGTTAATTTACAAAAAATTAACTTAAATAAAAAAAAAATACTAATCAATATTTACTAATCAGTAAGAATAAGATCCTTTTGTAACTAGTTTCATTTCTAACCTTATTTCTTCATTTAAAAAATTTTATTAAAAAATTTATGTTGATTCTGATGCTAAACAACTTGTTTAGCATCAGAATCCATCTAAAGGAAAAAAAAATAAATAAATAAATAAATTTCCTAACCTCAAACATTAATTTTTTTAGAACACATTTTTTCATATAAATACGATTAATGACCTTAGAAATGTGTAATTAACGATTTATTATTAATACTTAACTTTGTTGAAAATATTTAATTCAAGTGTCAACACAAGCCGATTGCAATAACGAATGACGTAAATAAGCACATACAAGTCCTACGCATAGAGTTGTATATCTATATATAGTGGCAAACCGGGGAGCCCGTACTGGGCCCGACTACCACCGCGTTTCTTTTTTGCGGTTTTTAGGGGTTCAGCCCGGTCATGCCCCGTACGGGCCCAGGCTCCAGCCCGCACAGCAATTCCCTGTCGGGTGAGCAAGGCGTTGGCCAGGTCTAAACCAACAATTTTTTTTTTATAAATAATCATTTTTACTGTTGAAAAGTAGTATAACATGAGGAAACATGGGACAAAAATGTGGAAAATTTTTTGTGCGCAACTCATAAACTTTCTCGTCTAACTCACCATGAAACAAGATACAGATATCCATCTAATCTATCTCCAAACTAAATTGAACAATGAGGGCAAATTAAATTTAAAAGATTCTAACCTCACTACAGAAGCAAACGTCTGAAAATAATTCTGCCCATAAACTTGCTCAAAACCACGAGCTGCTAATTTTGCTTTCCAATTTTTTACAAGACCATTCAGTGTTAACTTAATAAGTCAATACCAATCTTGAATCAATTATATTACCTGTGTTATTATCGATGATTTCCCAAGTATTGCTTTTAATCGGTTATTAAATTTCTTCACTGATACTCATCATCCACTCCTCCTTGTTTCCTCCATTGAGAGCTTTGTAGAAACTAACATCAGCAAAATTAGTCAAGATATTCAAGATATTTTCAATAGATACATCATAATGGTCAACAGCTCGCGATCATAAGTGTCGTAACGAGCTTGAGTTTCGTTAAGGGAAGGGGGGGGGGTAAACCCTGGAGGGCATAAAAAAAGCAAATTTATCATGATTTTTCTCGAGCAAACGGCAAAAGTTATTTAATTTATTAATAAAGTACATAATAAAGTAACATTTGAACTACTTTCTGTAATTTTTTTGAATAAAAATATTAAAAATCAATCCGATGCCAGTGCTTTTTCGGAGACACCTTCGCTCGACGATTTTTTCCCGTGGTAAACGCCATTTTGTCCATAAACATCTGAAACAAAAATTTCAGGAAGATTCTGTTAAGGCCCGCGTTTTGCTTTCATACCAAAGACGCAAGACGCAGGACGCAAGATTTCCCGCATCCCGCGAGTTCGTGCCATCGCCTTTAGAAGATAAGTTTTTCCTGGTAATAACACGAGGATTTTATTTTTTTCACTTTTTGACTATTTGGCAAGTGACATTTTTAGTCGAAAAAACGACCTTTGACTTCAAACAGCCGCAATTTACAATAAATAACATTTCCAAAAACTCTCACTACATAGCCTGTAGTTGATTTTCGATCAACTCTATCGCCAGCCCAGTCAGCATCAACAAAGCAATCTAACACGTCAGCGGTCAAATTTCTTTCGAAGAGAGTAGTTTAGGAACGAAAAATTATAGTTTCAAACCAAGTTTGCATTGTTCGTTTATAAAAATAATCCTTTAATGCTTTATTCAAAAAAAAATATTTATAATTATATTAAAATTTGTTTTCCTGCGTTTGAATAAAATTAAAAAAAAAAAAAAAAAAAAAAAATTTACGTAACTTAGAACAATGAAAAAATCAAAATACTTAAAACTAAATCAAATTACTCAAAATATAAATAATTTGAACAATAATAAACATTTTTATCGATCTCTAAGAAAACTGTCAACTTTCAATCATACTCATGTGCACAAAAAACTATTGAACAATTTTAAAAGTTCATTCTTATAAACATCATGAATAAACCAAGGTAGAAAGACTTGCAAAAATAGTGACGTCACTATGGTAACGGTTTGGTCATTTATGTTGCAGTTGTTGCAGCATGATTCAAAATAAATATTCAATAATATAATAAATTTTTTTTTATTCAAATTATTTATATTTTGAGTAATTTGATTTAGTTTTAAGTATTTTAATTTTTTCATTGTTCTAAGTAACCTAAATTTTTTTTTTTTTTTTTAATTTTATTCAAACGTGGTAAAACAAATTTTAATTAAATTATAAATTTTTTTTGGGAATAAAGCACTAAAGGATTATTTTTATAAAAGAACAGTGCAAACTTGGTTTGATACTATAATTTTTTAGTTCCTAAACTATTCTCTTCAATAGTCCAAAAGTTCTTTAAAAAGTCTCTATTTTATAGGTTAGAAACTTTTTAAAATCATTGAACGCTTGTTACTTTATTACTAATGAAAATTAGTGGGTAAAATTTTTGTTTTTTTGAAAGCTCTTAAGTTCATCTATTACTTACAAGGAGATGGTTTGTCCTTTGGGATCTGAATTTTCATGAAACTTTGCCCACAGTTTTTATTCATCGTAAAAACAAGCCCTTCACTGTTGTTTTTCCAGAATGGGTCTTTTTTCACCTACTTCCCATATAACCCCTGTGTTAAAACGTAGGCTGTTTCCTATAAATTCCTCCTTGGACCGTATTGCACTTAGAAATATCTGAAACCTCGCATTTTTTTCATTTTTGTAAGCACTTTTGAAAAAAAATATTTAAAAATTTTTTTGAATGATCTTGTCCATGTGTATTGTAACCCAAATATACTAAAAATTGATTTTAAAAACTTTATTTTTTTATAGTTTAAAGCATTCAAAAAATTTTTTAAATAATTTTTATTCAAAAGTACTTGGAAAAACGAAAAAAATGCGAGGTTCCAGATATTTCTAAGTGCAATACGGTCCAAGGAGGAATTTTTTGAAAATGAGGCCAAAAACAGCTGTTTATAGGAAACAGCCTACGTTTTAACACAGGGGTTATATGGGAAGTAGATGAAAAAAGGTCCATTCTGAAAAAGAACAGTGAAGGGCTTGTTTTTATGATGAATAAAAACTGTGTGCCAAGTTTCATGAAAATCCAGGTCCCAAAGGACAAACCATCTCCTTGTAAGTATAGTAAAAAATGCAAAAAAAAAAATTTTCTCATTTACTCGAGAGCGCCAAGTATAAGTAATTAAATACTTGTTGGGGGGGGGGGGTAAAAAAGCCCTTTTTGCCCTCCAGGGTTTACCCCCCCCCTTCCCCAAGCTTTTGAAAGAAGAAACCTAAAAGACACCAGGATCCGTCAGGTTGTTGCTTATCCAGGGCGACTCCAATTGCTAAATCTGATGCGTCAGATTTGAGAGCCAAAGGTGCGACTGGGTTTTGAAAAGTGGTGCAGGCTGACTTCGGCGATGCTCCCCTTACAGGTTTTCGTTCGACCGGAACAGGCGTCGGAGGCTCGATTTTCGTCCAGAGCCTCCGACGCCTGTTCCGGTTAATTAAGCCTGTTCCAGCTGCCAGGCATACGTCATGTTTTTCCAAGACCTGAGAACCTACTCGCTCGTTTTCAAGCGTGATCCAACGCCTCGACGTCAAGTTGTACGTGCTCGATCTTGATGGTCAGGAGAAGTCAGTCTCAGCTGACCAGCTAAAATCAGCTTACTCAGACTGCTTGGACATTGAGAACGCAAACACCGTCCAAGAACCCACCCCGTCTCAGCTTTTTCAGTCACCGTCTTCATCATCAGCGTCGTCGCCCACACGAGTAAAGTTCCCAGATGAGCCCCATCTGGTCACTGGGGGGAGAATGGATGTGGCACCCCGACTCATTGCGCCACCAAGTGGTGCGCGAAGAAAGCAGCAGCCACAGCTGAAGATTTTGTGCGTAAACCAAAAATAAAAGCAAGAAAAATGTTTTATCTTTTAAGTTGATCACATAATATTAGTTTATAATTTTTTCTAATCTTTATATGTCTGTAGAAAGTGTTTTTTCCATCAAATATTAAAAAATCAAAAACTAATCTAAGATAGCCGGCTTCGAGCGCTAAAGTCTAGTTTGTCAGTCGCTGTTAAACTTATATAGTTGTACAAATCCATGGCTGATCCCTAATAGAGACTTGATTTTATGTAGGAACCACCACCTTATGTGATATCAATGTTTTGGGGTAAAATGATCAATTGAGCACCTGGGTGCAATAATCGCCTAGTCGGCCGAGACGCTTAAAAATCAGCTCAGGCAGGCCCATCTGCTTTTTCAAAATGCTGTAAATCTTTACCTATTCGTAAATGTGTCACTTTTCTAAAACCACGTTTGAATTTTTGAAAAATTTTGAAAATTAAAATGGCGGCCATTTTTTAATGAATAAAAAACTCGCCTTTTTATTTATTTTTTTTATTATTATTATTATTTTTTTTTTGGAACAAAATTTTTTATGTAGATTGGGAAATATGTAAATGATGTTTTCCATTAGGTCTGATTTCCATTAAAAATTTGTAGCAGTTGCAGGAATTTTATTTTTCACCCTTAGTAGCTTTAAAGTATCAATCCCTTTTTGTCATCCTAGAAGGTTTTATGTACAATTTTTAATAACTTCTTCTAGTAACTTAAGTCAAAAAATTTTCGATCTTAATTATTAAATTAGAAAATATTCAATACAAGTTAAGTTATATATATTTTTAAAATTTTTTGAATATTTTAACATCAACCCGGGATGAGTGAGGATCACTTAAAAATTCAAAATGTTTTCAGTCGTAATACCCCTAGTGCTTCAAAATTGTCGATAATTTTCCGACTGTGTTTTGTTGCACAGCAACAAGGGGGGCAAGTTTGGCAATTTAAAAATCACGAGCGCGAAGTGCGAGTGATTTTTTGTCAAACTTGCCCCGCGAGTTGCAGTGCAAAAAAACTGTAGGAAAATTATGTAAATTTTTGAAACACGAGGGGTATTTGGCTTGATTATTTTCCCCAGCTGAATTTCAACCCATAGAAATGCTGCATTTTACATTTTTGCGGTATATTACTATGAATTTGTTTACTATGAATATACCTATGTATTTATATATATACGAGCATATATAGGTATATACCGTAGTGACTCGGGTCTAACCCAAAAGTTGAATTGAATGAGTCTAACAATTCAAGTTGCCATGTGACTAAATGGAAACAACCGAAAAGTTATCGAAATAATTTTACCCACACCCCTCCGCCAAATGTCAAATGCGGCGTTCCTATTGGTTGAAATTCAGCTCAGGAAAATAATCAACTTAAATTCTATTCTAAGTTTCATGAAAATTAATTTAGATAAATCTTTATATTCTACTGTCCTACAACAAATAAGCTTAAGATATTGTTGGAAAGGTCTTGACTTATGCTATTAGGTGACGTTACTACAAATTTTATATGGAGCTTTCAACGATAGCAAAGTGGTATCGATTAAAGTTTTTAAAAATTTTCCACTATTCAAAAAAAGTTTAAAAGTGACAAATTTATTATCAGAGTCAAAAATAGGAATTATTTTCGACAAAATGGCGGTGGGATTTCTACTGTCGATTTTTCTACAAATTAATTGTTTTACTCCAAAACTTTGGTATCACATAACTCGAAATAAAAAAATTTTCCGAAAAACTTTCATGTAAGTCTCTTTTTATACAACATAAGACGTAACATTTTTAATTTTGAGGCAAATCTAAGACCCAATCCACAAATTTTAGAAAATCTGAAATACAATCGGTCTTATTTAATGTCTTGCCAGTTATATTTGAGTTATCTTTTGCTATAGGCTCCAATCACAATTTGTTAGAAAATGGGCTAAAAATTAAAAAAAAAATGACCCAAAAGGTAGATCATCTCTTTGTTAACATAGACTTTACGTCGGAAGTACCTGCGTGTAAATAAAGTTTCAAAACGTAATAGAAGCTACTGTTAAGTCGAAAGAAACAAGTTATGTAATATATATTGAAAAAAAGATGTCTAAACAAAATGAAAAATGGAACAAATAAAAATTTTTAAAATAATCGTTGGCTTTTAAGAATGGAAAGCCAATGAATAAAATCACTTCATTATGGAAGCTTAGCTAAGAAGTATTCAGTTGCATCTAAAAAAACTGAAGTTAATGATCATATTTTTACTTTCAAAGCTGTTAGAAAATTGAACTATACTCAGGGTGATATGATTGATTTATTTCCGATTAGAAATATTCGATTCAATATAAGAAATCCCAGAGAATTGGTTAGGTTTAATTGTAAAACGAATTCGTTATATTATTTATTCTGTTACAAACAGATTGAAAAGAAGTTGGAATAATTTATCCATTGATACAAGAAATTGTAATTATATTAGTTTATTTAAAAAAGGTTGTAAGAGCTTTTGCTCTGTACCAAAAATCAACAATAATCAACAAAGAAAGGGGGTTCAGGGTGATTAGAAAGAACACAGGTAGGTTGCTGTCTGCAACTCACACTTTTATTACACAAAAATTACAATCTCGTTGCCGCAGGAGTAGACGAGGGCCCTTGGCCGAGCAGATACGGAAAGGTACTCACGTTCAAGAACTGGTGCACTTCTCACCCGAACAACAATTACTTTTACGACGCAGAGTCTCGCGACAACAGTTTTACGCTCGCAGCTGATACGCGACTATCTCAGCTCACTGCTGTGGCGACACTGCCCGCGCTCACCGTAGGCTACTTCTGCTACGGTGCCCTTCCGTTATCTGCTCCTGCTCGGCCGTCTGCTCCTGCTGTTACAAATGGGCCTGCCATTGGCAGGTACATTTTATTAATCTAAAACTAACTAATTAAATACCCGAGAAAAGCCTTCGGGGGAGCGGTAATGGGCCAAACGACCGTTACAAGGTATTAAATCAAAATTTTTGAAATTTGAATGAGAAAGTTGTTATTGATGAAATATATATAAATTAATTATGTATTGAAAGACAATAATGTTCGTTGATGATAACAAACAAATAAATGAATAATTAAATGAATAATTAAATAAATAAATAAATAAATAATTAAATAGCCTTTTTTAGTTTCAGCCAATGTATACTTTTGGCATTGATAACCTACTGAACCGTTTCAAATTGATAGAATTTTATTTTTTTCGCCATTTTTTGATAGGTTTTGATCGCTTCCTTCTTTTATGAACAATCGCGTTGCAATCAGTCTACTCTTACCAAAATAGCCGCAAAAATGGTAAAAACGAGCGACTAATTTTTGTTAAAACTGAAAATTTATTTACAAAACTGTTTTGCCTTAAGATTTGTAAAACTTTATTTTTCAGTATCCCAAAACGATTCCCATATTTTCAGAAGATTTGAAATAAAAAGAATCGGAGAAAATCCTGCTTTTTTAACGTGAACAACCTCTCTGCAGCCAGCGGGTGAAACATGCTGACGCCTCAACTGCATTGACTGCATCAGTGACTGTGAACTGCCTTCTCGCATATGAAGTAAAACCAGTCTTTAGCGGAAACTGTGTATAGCGGAAAATTTTTACGCTCCTGGCAAAAAAACTATCTAAAAAATGTATTAAAAACCTCTATATAGGGAAACCTGTCTATGTAAAGATTTTTGGTCCCGTAAACCAAAAATCAATAGAAAAAACCCGGAGTATAACGGAAAATTATGAAAATCAAGAAAATTTAAGAAAGCAATTGAGAAGGAACATCAAAGTTTTTTATAGAAAGTTTCTACTTGCTTCTTTAATTCGTTTAATTTTGCAAGCTAAAAATGCTTCCGAGTTGGCTCAGTTTGTGACAGTATTGGATGCAATAGCTTAGTTATCGCAAGTTTTTAAATGTGTCAAATCAGAGACGGTAACAAAGTGCTTTGAAAATGCTGGTTTTAGTGTAACCGTACAATAACTCTGATTCTGTAAAACTTTATAGCGACCTACAAGCTTTGCTTAATTCAACTGGCCATAGTGGAATAATAGCTGCAGTTTATGTCTCTTTCGATGATGGCGTACAGTTTCAATCAGATATTTTAAGTGCTGAAGAGGCAGTAGCCCAATTTTTAGATTCAAATAACAACGTAAAAAAGACGAAGAAGAGGGAGAACTGGATACTTCAGAAGAAAAAATTTGAGCACATGAAAATACCTTAGCAACTACTTTGAATTTACTTTATTTTACTACTCAAAAAAACTTTGTCAGAAATGTTTGAATTATTATCCCAAACCCGCATACTTAAATGACTTTTGATAGAAATGAAATATTTGTGTAGTATTTTATATTAAATTGATTGCATGTTTAATAAACATTAAAATATATAATTAATATTATGATTTTTTGTAACATATTGTCTGGATATAACGAAAACCTGTGTATAGCGGAAAATTTAATTGGTCCCGTGAGTTTCAACTATAGATTGGTTTTACTGTAATTGATTTTTCATGTCTTTTCATTTACTAATAGTTCTAGTAAGAAAATTAATATTATACAAATAAAAAAATTCATCATTTTGTTAAATCAGTATTCGTACTTTCCAAATGAAAAAATAACTATTTGAAGTACTCGTAATTTTAAAAGCAGATGTGTCTTTTTATGAAGTACCTGGTGTTAAGGGACAGTTAGGCCGGACCTTAAGGGAGCGTACACAAACTTCATAGCCTAATTTTAGGAGTATTTCGACCCCCCCCCCCCTACCCCCATGTGACTCAATGAAGATTTTTCGTCGACCCCCCCCCCCCCAGTAGAACGTAGATTTTTTTCTCAAAAAATTTTTACTGTTTCTTATAGAATTAAAAACTTTTGATAATGATACTTACATTATTTTATTTATAATATTATATCTAACATTTACTTACATTTTTTGAAAGACAAGCTTTTTTCAACTAATTATAAATAATTGTAATGAGATCACAAACTTTAATTCAGAAATAAGTTCAATCTAGTCTATGTCTTCCGTGAATATCACCATGACTCAGGGTCGTTATTTCCCATATAGTGGGTATGGATGCATCAAGAGCCGAAAAATTTCCGGTCTGGAAATCCAGAACCAAAAGTCGCGCTGGGATCCAAGAATAATCAATCAAGTATTCACCAAGCTTTAAACCCCAAAAACACTGAGCGCTGAGTTCAATAAATGATTGATCAGCTATCCCTCAAGCTCTAAACCCCCAATCACTCTGGGCGTCGAGTTCAACAAAAAAACTTATCAGCTATTCCCCAAGCTCTAAGCCCCCAAAATCCTGGGCGCCCGAGTTCAATGAAAAAACTGATCAGCTATCCCCCAAGCTCTAAACCCCCAAAACCCTGGGCGTCGAGTTCAATAAATAAACTTATCAGCCAACCCCCAAACTGTAAACCCCTAAATACCCTGGGCGCCCGAGTTCAACAAAAAAACTGATCAGCTATCCCCCAAGCTCTAGACCTCTGAAACCCTGGGCGCCCGAGTTCAACAAAAGAGCTGATGAGCTATCCCCCAAGCTCTAAACCCCCAAAAACCTTGGGAGCCTGAGTTGAATTATTCCAAAAATATGACTGCATTTTAGTTAACTTAAGCATGAAATGAATAATTTATAACAATACCTAATTACGACGCACTGGTGCTATTATATCATAAAGTTTTAAATCTGAAATTTTTAACTCCAAAATGGCGTGGTTCACTAGAAAACGCTATAAGTTTTTACTTATTGTTTAACTCTTTGTTTGAGACATTATTAACAATTTTTTTTTTTTTTTTAACTATAAATTGAATGTTTTTACGAATGAGACACTTTTCGAGAAAAGCGCAAAAATTTTTGTTTGTTTAATGGTCATTTATTTTTTTTATTTTATACTGATTTTGTATCATTTTGTAATATTTTCACTCGGTAACCAGAGTTTTGGGAGGTTTAGAGCTTCAAGGGGAACTGATCAGTTTTTTTATTGAACTCTAGCTTCCATCGTTTTGGAAATTCAAGGCTTGGGGGATAATTAACCAGTCTATTTATTGACTTAACGCCCAGGGTTTTGGGGGCTTAGAGCTTGGGGGATAGCTAATCAGATTATTTATTGAACTCGACGTCCAGGGTTTTTGGGGCTTAGAGCTTGGGGGATAGCTGATAAGTTTTTTAGTTGAACTCTGGCGCCCAGGAATTTGGAGGTTTAGAGCTTGGGGGATAATTGACCAGTCTATTTATTGAACTTGGCGCCCAGGGTTTTGGAGGTTTAGAGCTTGGGGGATAATTGACCAGTCTATTTATTGAACTCGGTGCCCAGGGTTTTGGGGGCTTAGAGCTTGGGGGATAGCTAATCAGATTATTTATTGAACTCGATGCCCAGGGTTTTGGAGGCTTAGAGCTTGAGGGATAGCTGATCAGATTATTTATTGAACTCGTGGCGCGTCATTGAAATTTTATAGTAAAAATTTTTTTTTTCCAACAGCAGCTCCCTAAAAAAAAGGCACGTGATATAAGCTCTGCCCCCCCCCCCCCACTCGGCCCAGCGTAGACATTCATGAACCCCCCCCCTCCCCTAAATAAGGCAACGTAGTTTGTGTACGCTCCCTAACTGACTTTTAAGGACGTTGCCTCGTCGCGGAAGTAGTGGGGGAAGCCGCCCATAGGTTAGGCACGGGAACAGCTGACATTCGCCTCGAGTCTACCCGGTCGATTAACAAAATTATTTTATTTTCAACTCGTTGGTACTCGAGACTGAATTAATAAAACTTTCTTAAATTTTTACATAGTATTACTGAAGACTTCTAGTTTTTAACAGTGTGAATTAAAAGTCTAGAAAACTTTTTTAAAAATAAGGAAAAATCAGCAAACTTTTGACAGTTTTTTTAATAACAAAACAATGCCGAAATTGTTTAAAAATCCATAAGAAGTTCTCCAAATACATAGCAATTTGTTCTTTAAGGCTCTAGGAATGACATATCCAAATTTCAAGATGATAGCCAACCTGGTTCGAAAACTACAGCAAAATGAAAACAGCATGGTTTTCCCATATGAGCCTATGTTAAATCACCCAATTTGGAGCGATTTTGGCCCAACTTTGAATTAAAATTTCTCAACAACTGTATTGTAAATCCTCTTGAATTTTTGACAAGTTATTCCTTAAGCCTAAACTTAAAGATTGCAATAATTTTCAAACGATTCTTGTGGATTTTATTTCAACGTCCTTAACCATCTCTTTTTAATTATAGCAGCCCGGGAAAAAGAGGGAAATAAACCGGCGGGCCGATGACTCTTGTGACTGCGCCGGGAGCCGGCCGAAACTGCTCCCGTTTACTCGTCCTTTTCTTTTAATATACGTTAATTAGTATCTTAGGTTCTTACCTGATTTGATCAGGATTCATGAATAATTGGTACTCTGGAGTTGTGTTATATATATATATAACATATATATATATATTTATCGCTTTATTCGGGTACATGATCTCGTACAAGGTAATCGGGGGCGTCTCTCGCGCGCCCGTGCTTGCAAATCACGAACTTAATTAATTAACAACACTAAACTTAATTTAGAGAACATGTCCTTAAACTACATTACAATTATTTGGGCAGAGGACGACTCTCACTCGTCTTCGTTCTCGTGAGACTGCTAAACTACATTATAATTAAACGAGCTGAGGACGACTCTCACTAGTCCTCGCCCGAAAAACGAACTGAAACTTGCACTCACAGGTGCCGCTTTTATTCTTGCACATCATTACACACATACGGTTTTTTGGTCACGAGTGATTGACACGCGGAAAGGTCACGTTGCACCTGACTCGGCGGAATGTAGGAATCGGGAAATGAAGAGAGGTTAGTTGTGAAATGTAGTGAGGACAATGACCAAAGAGCACGAATGAAAAGAGGGAAGCCAGATTTGATTACAAGCTTGCACCTTTTAAATGATTGGGAAATAACTATAGCTTAAAGTTGCAACATTCATTTGCAAGCCAGCTCTTAAATGTAGGTTACTCGGAAGAATATTCGAGTAGTTGAGTTTAAAATATGTCACATATCACCTGGAAAAAACCAATTTTACAAGCATATATGTCTAGTTGTAAAGTGCCTGAGAAAAAAAATTTATTAATTCAAGTTACCTTTCAAGCAGATGCGCATTAAGTCGTAAAGTGCTTGAAATTGACATGTGAACATATCTTGTATCTACAGAAAAACTTTGTTTTAAATAAGTTGTATTATGTATACATGGGTAAAAGTAAAAAAATCAGCTAATTTGATGCACTAGATAATTAATAAAAAATGTATTTCAAAAATAAACCAAAGTATTTTTTTGTTAGTACTTAGTGTATAAAAGTGAAAAATGCTGTTAGTCGCTATCATAAACAATAAACAATCATTATTCAAATGAATTATCGTAAACGTAATGTAATCTGAAGTTTGACGTCAAAAAATCCGATCCAGAAGGTCGGGCCCATGATCGAGCCTTGCGCAACGCCCGCCGTGATCCTCCTGGTCCTCTTACCGTCCCTCGTGTCGTAGATCAGGATCCTGTCCGTGAAATAATCCTCGAAAACCCGCATCAGGTAGTCTGGCGTCTCGAACTCGTCTTTCAACGAGCCCAGGATATCCGACCACCGAGCGGAGTTGAATGCATTCCTAACGTCGAGGGTCACCAGAACGAGAACTGGCCTAACCGCGTGCCGATGCAGTTGGGCTCTCTCGAAGGCTTCCACGACTTCACGCATCGCTTCGATCGTCGAAAGGCCCGTCGAAAGCCCTTCTGCATTGCCAAGAAATCGCCCGCCGCCGCAATGCTCTCGGTTAGCCGTGCCTTAAGCAAAAGCTCGTAAACCTTCCCCGGTGTGTCCAGCAGGCTCAGGGGTCGATAGGATGACGGTGGGTCACCTGCCTTGTTCTTCGGGAGAACGAGCCTCGCAGTCTTCCAGCTGGCACAAAATGCGCCGCTTCCCGGGCACTCGTTGTAGAGATCGAGAAAAATCTCCAGCCTCTCGCGCGCCGCTAACCGAACAATCTCTCCAGGTATACCGTCCGGCCCCGGGGCCTTGCCGGGCTTCAGGGAGGAGATTGCTCTCTGCAGCTGTGCCTCCGTAAAGCCCAGCACATCGGGCAGAATGCCCTCGTCACGCGTGTCCGCCCTCACTTCGTGTGTTGGGAATAGTCCGTCGACTATCCTTCGCATCGACTCGGCGTCCCGGACCTCTGGTGGACTCCGCCCCGTAGTTTGTCGGTTATCAACTTGTATCCGGTGCCCGTCGGGTCCCTATCTACCTCCGTGCAAAGTTCCTCCCAGCAACGGCGTTTACTGGCCTTGATCGCGCCAGTCAAAGCCTTCCTCGCCAGCTTGAGTTCCCGCCGGAGTGTCTCCCGCACCCGTTCATCAGGTTTTTTCATGCCGCAGGTTCTCCTCCTACGGGCCCGTATGCACCGTCGACGCAGTTCCGCTATCTCTGCCGTCCACCAGTATGCGGGAGGCCAACGCGATCGTCCTCCCGTACGCGTCATCGACTGTTCGCAAAGACTCACCAGGACTTCGCTCGCCCTACCAGCGAGCTGGTTTGCCATGACCCTACCCGCCGGTATGTCACCCGGGATCAATTTAGTACACTGTTATTATTATAATCTTTTTTTTTTCTCGCGCGCGCAAGATGTTGGTAGCGGATGAGTGTTTATGTGCGCTTTTATGGTAAATTCGATTAAAAAACTTTATTTAAAATTATTATAATTGTTTTTTATGCGTAAAATACACTAGCAAATAGTGAAAATTTGATGCTCGCATTTGAAAGTGAGATTAGAAGTTTATTATGACAAAGAAATAAAGTTAAAGGTCATCTATCTGATTGTTATAATGTATCATCTGGGGTTGCTCAGGGATCTCATTTAGGCCCTTTTCTTTTTATTTTGTTTATAAATGACTTGGCCACTGAGCTAGATTATGTTAAGGTACTGATATTTGCTGATGATATTAAACTATTCTTCAAGATTTTAAATGTCACAGATTGTACAAGATTACAAAGAGATTTGGATAAAATTATTAGTTGGTCCGTGAGGAATAAACTTGAATTGAATATTTCTAAATGTAAGATTATTTCATTCTTGAGTCTGAGATCTGAGATTGAATTTGATTATAAAATTAATGAGTGTGACTTAGAGAGAGTGCATTGTATTGAAGATCTGGGTGTTACTTTTAATGAAAAACTTGACTTTGGCATGCAACTTGATGATGGTATTAAAAGAGCGAAGATGTCGTTGGGATTTATTATTAAATCATCGAGTAATTTCAAAAAACCTGAAACGTTTTTATATTTATATAAAACTTTAGTGCTCCCTAAATTGTTATACTGTTCACCTATATGGACACCAAATTATAACGTTGATATCTATAAACTTGAAAAAGTGAATCATAAGTTTTTGAGGTATTTGGCTTTTAAGGATGGAAATCCAATGAATAAAATATCACACGATTATGGAAGCATAGCTAGGAAGTATTCAGTTGCATCTATAGATAAAATCATTGCATGAAATAAATGATCATGTTTTTACTTTCAAAGCTGTTAAAAACTTGTACTCTACTCAGGCTGATATGATTGATTTATTTCCGATTAGAAATATTCGATTCAGTATAAGAAATCCTAGGGAATTGGTTGAATCAAGTTGTAAAACAAATTTATTATATTATTCTGTTATGAACAGATTGAACAAAGGTTAGAATAGTTTATCCGTTGATACAATAAATTGTTATTATATTAGTTTATTAACCCATTACCGCCCATGGAAAAATCAAAAGTGTTATAAAAAAACTAACTGTTGGAAAGCCTGTCTCATGAAAAAAAAGGAGATACGTATTTTTTCTTTTTTCAACTTTCTTTATTTAAACATTATTTATTTAAACAAATTCGAAAAAAATTTTAAATTTTTATAAACTAATAACGGCATTCGATTTTTTGACCAAAAATAAGGCGAAAGTCATCTTAGTAATTTTTTGATCAGACGCTTAGATCTTTTGCTACGAGCGCTCAAACATGTAAAAATATGGTTTTATAGTGCTGAGCTCTGACTCGTAAAAGTGTATCTTCGGTGCGGCGCCTCGGAGCTCACCACTATAAAACGAGTTTTTCACATGTTTGAGCGCTCGTAGCAAAAGATCTAAGCGTCTGATCGAAAAATTACTTAGATGACTTTCGCCTTATTTTTGGTCAAAGAATCGAATGCCGTTATTAGTTTATAAAAATTTAAATTTTTTTACAAATTTGATTAAATAAATAATGTTTAAACAATGAAAATTGAAAAAAGAAAAAACATGTATCTACTATTTTTTCATGAGACAGGTTTTCCAACAGTTAGTTTTTTTATATCACTTTGGATTTTTCCATGGGCGGTAACGGGTTAAAGAAAGGTATTAAATCTAAATTTTTGAAATTTGAATAAGAAAGTTGTTATTGATGAAATGTATACAATTAAATTATGTATTAAAGGACATTAATGTCCGTTGATAATGAAAATAAATAAATAAATAAATAAATAAATGACACTTTATAAATAGTGAAAATTTTACACTCATGAATTAAAAATAGGTGTGATTTATTGCACGGGAAAAAAAGGCGATGCCCGGGTAATTTTAAATTGAAAAAGAAAAAAAATAGTTTAATGGGAACGAAAATATAATAACGATAGTTAATGGTTTGGAACAGGAAAAAAAAATTCAAACGGTATATAAATAATTTTTTAACAGATAAAAAATATTTCAAACGGTATATGAAAAAAAAAAATAGTGAATAATAATCGTATATTATTTGAATCCATTATATTGAGAGTCTTATAAAAATTTTGCTTTTTGAGCTACGTCTCCGAGTTGTTAAGACTATTTTTTTATCTTGCTCTTCAAAATCATACGAATCAGCCAAAACTATAAAAGCAATAAAGTATGACTCATCTTCGTCTTCGGGAATTTCAGTCTGATCATTACACTATTTCAACATCTCAGAAGCCGATATGAAGGAGTTTCGCTGCCGCCAAGGCGGATAGTTTTGAGATATGCAATTAACGTAGATTTTTCGGGTTCCATTTGATTTACACGAAGTAAATTGAGAAGCGTTATAGAAGTCTCTATTTTTTTTTTCATGTCTGCCGTCTTTTTCGAGATTATTACTGTTTTAGATTAAACTTGCCACCCAAAAGATTATAAAAAATGTAATTAAACAAAAAAAATGAATGTATAAGCATATTTGAATTTAAAAAAATAGTAATAATAATAATAATCGAAGCCGAAATTTAGACACAATTAACTGTGCAATCTTTGATATTTGGTACCGCGACAATTCGTCAAGTGACAACTCGTCAAGCGACAATTCGTCAACGCCGATTCGTCAATGTTACAACTCGTCAAACGACAACTCATCAAGCGACAACTTGTCAAAATATATTATTTCATGCGTTCCTGAGTTAATGTTTACGAAAATTTGAGCGAATTGCGTGCTATTCAACTTGAACAAAGTTTAACAGAAAATAAAATAAGCGACATTATAGCAAAAAAAGATTGTTCCAAATGTTGATAAAAAATATATTGAATTGAATAAAAGAATTTATAAAATTGTTTCTGATTATGATAATGGTGATGATGAAGATGATGAAGCTATGTATTTGCACAGTTTAGCTTGAAATCTTAGCTTGAAATCTTAGAACAGTATTGTTTACACATACTTATGTTTATATTGTTTGTAATTAGCAATGTCATGTTTGTAGTTAAAATTACGTGTGCACATTGTCGTGTTGTTTTGTTGATAAGTACCTTCGTTAATTGTAATTATATTTTTGTATGTAGTTATGTTTTTTTTGTTTTTAATAAAATTTCAATAAGAAATTTTTTAATTGAATTTTATTTTGATTTATTTCAATTATTAAATACTGAATTCTAAAATTAAAATTTTAAATGTATTTTATAATTTACAGCTTTATGATATTTTGTTTGACAAGCTGTCGTTTGACAAGTTGAATTGTCGTTGATGAATAGGGTTGGCAACTTTTTGAAATTTATAATATTTTTTTGTTTATTTAGTTAAAATATCGAAAAATAATCGTCACGTATTTTTTCTTTTTAAAAAAAAAACTAAAATTTAAAGGAACTACGAGTGTTTAAATTTTTTTAAATTTCAATATATATAAATATACTTTTAATGGAATTTCGGGTTAATGACGTCATCAACCCGTAGTTTTAAAAAATTTTCTTAATTTTCTTCTTGCTCAATTTTGATTTAAAAATTCTAAAAAAAATGTTAAAATTCATTAAAAATCGAGTACTTTTAAAAAAATATATTTTTAAAGTACTGGTTGCAAATCCTATTGTCGTTGACGAGTTGTCGGGGAACCTGATATTTTAAGCAGATAAAGCTTAATAAATATCTATTTTAGTCGTTTAGTTACCTTTGTACTTTTTAAAATTTTAACGTTCTTTTTTTTTTTTATCAAAAAGATTACTTTCTTAAGGTAGTTACAACTCATGTATATAGGTAACCTGAAATATAGTTATAGACGCTCGTTGCCCCCACTCCGATGCCACGAGCCGCCGCCACCGGCGCAGCGCCAAATCGTAGTGAAATCACACATTTTTCATACTTTTCGATTCATTATCTCAGAAATTATTATCGCTTACTATATTTATCTTTGTACCTCACGATTCCTTAGATGTTTCCCTACAAGAAAACCTGTTTTAAAAAAATTGAATTTGCAATCCGAGAATAACCTCTAAATTTGACCGATTTTACGCGCTCAGCATAGGAATCACGCGTAAAAAGTTGAAACTTCTGAGCTTAATATCTCAAAATTTAGCCCCGCTTGGGGGTATTTGAAAAATACCAACATGTACAGGACGCAAAAACTAACTCTGTGCAAAGTTATAGAGATTTTTTTAAAAACTCAATTTTTGCGGTAACTACCTTAAATAAGGTTCAAAGGTTAAACGACAAATATTTCAGTGGACTTGACTAAGAAATAATGTAATAAAAATATAAAAATAAACTTTATAAATAGCCCTTCTATTCTAAAATTCAAAAATAAAAACTTTTTTTTTCCATCCTCTAACCCCGGACTAAAGTCGGACCTTCGCCCTTTTGTTTTCGTTGATCGGATAGAAAAAGGAAATACCAAAGTTGGTCGGGAATGGTTCTTTCGCCTCTTCGTTGCATTCCTTGCCTTCGGCTGGGCCCGCAAATTTTCTGGAGGCAAAATAAACCCTTGTCCGGCCAGGCTGGAAATTTACTATTGATTAATCAATAGGTGGGATATTTATGTGCATAATTGTAACGTTAGTATCGCCATAACTACAAAACGTCCCGCCCTTTCATGTATGATGGGATTTGAAATAATGATTGGAATATAATTATTTTATTTTTCAATTCTTTATTTATTCATAGTATGTTACTCGTACAAATTTAAGTTACTCAAAGTTTCAATGTTCTGAAAAAGAAATAACGAATTTTATGCTGATAAAAATTAACTGTCAATTTGCTGTAAATAACCTTCAATTAAATTTTCCAGATGACCACTTCCGTAATAAACTGAAAAATTTAGAAGCCCAGCTTATAAGTAGTCAAACAGAAGCTCAATCTTTAATGGATCAACTTAAAGCAGCAAGGTTCCAAAGTCAACAGTACTGTGACATTGCTGAAAGTGCAGAATTGCAATTACGAGAAGCTACAGAGCAATTTGGAAACATGAAAGATAAAGTTGAGAAAAATTTGAGTGTAGCTAACGGTCAAATTGTGTCTTTGAAAACCAAACTAGAAAAAATTGAAGGTAAATTGCAAATGCTTCCGGCTACACAATCAAAAAATGATTCAGATCTGAAGAAAAAACTAGAATCATCCATTGAAACAATACAGGAGTTAAAAAATGAACTTGAAACTGCAAAGAATGATTTAAAACTTGCATCATCTGCTGCGGCAGCAGCTGAAGATAAATATGCTAGAGAAATGCTTTTACACTCTGCTGATTTACAAATACTTGCAAAATTAAAAGAAGAAGTTCAGCTGAAATCTAAATCAGCGACAGAACAAATGATGTTAGATGCAGCATCGAAAGAATCATTGACTTTGGAAAAATCTATGTGGCAGGAACGAGAAAATTTACTTTTAAATGAAATAAAAGAACTACAAGAGAGATTAAAGGATTTGGACTCTCAAAATACACTCCTTCATGACCAAATTCAAGAAATTAGTGAGCGTGCTGTGATCATCAGTCATCAAAAAAGTAATGTTTCTGATATTTCAAGTATAGCATTTAAAACAGATCAGAGTTCAAATGAAGAGTCCGAGTATTCAAAATCCGTTGAGCAACTGACACAAGTAATCAAGTTTTTGCGACGAGAAAAAGATTTAGCTATTACCAAGTTTGATGTTTTAAAAACTGAAAACGTTAGATTAAAATCTCAAATTGACTTAAGCAATAAGCAGTTGAAAGAAATTCAAGAAATGTCAAAAAAAGAACAAGAAAATCGTGATATAAATATTGTTACAGCTGCAAAGCATTCCGAGCTTCTACGCAAAATTGAAACACTTAACGCTATTACTGATTCAAATCGAATACTTCGTGAAGAAAGAGATACATTAAGTAGTAAAATCAATGATTTGACAGATAAAATAAATTTGTTAACTGCGGAAATAGTACCATTACGGGAAAAAACCAAAAATTTAGAAGAAAAAAATGATTTATTGAGTCAAGAAAACAACACATTAAAAAATGAAGCATTGAGATGGCGCCAGCGAGCTAACGCGTTAATAGAGAGGGCCAATAAGGCCAGTCCTGAAGACTGGCGTAGGTTGCAAATGGAAAGGGAAAACCTTAGTAAACTTTTAACTTCAGAACGTGAAACTCATGTCAAACAGATTGAAGATTTTAATTCTTTAAAAAATGAAAAAATGCAATTAGAAGAGCAATTGAAACAAATCCAAATTCAATTCAAATCTTATGAAGACCAAAATTATAAAATGACAGAAGATATCAAAAAATTGAATCATGATTTAAACATTTCAAAAAGTGAATTAAGTAATAAAACAAAAGATTTTCTGACTTTACAAAAAGAGTTGGCTGATAAAGAAATACTTCTTGCTGATGTAAAGAATAAAGAAATTCAAATTCGTAAAATTGCCAAGAAATATAAAACACAGTACGAAGAGTTAACGAAAAATCTTGAAGGTCAACCTCGACCAGAAAATAGTTCAAATAATCAAACTGTTTTCAATAAGACCTCAAATGATGACGAGTCATTAAATATTCAGGATAAGGAAAGTCAGTTAAAAGAAGAAAGTGGTTTAGAACTAAGAAATCTCAACAATCAATTAACTTTAAAAGTAGATGAGCTTAACCAAAAAATGTTGTCCAAGCAAACTGAATGTGACAATTTCAAAAAAGAAATTGAAACCATTAACAAATCGAGTCTTGAAAAAGAGGAACGTGCTAAGCAAGTGTTGAAAGGAGCCCGCACTAAGATTATGCAACTTACAGAGTATAAAAAGCTGTGTGAGAAAGAAATTATTGAATTAAAAGAAAAGTTGGATTTAAGTGCTAGTGAATCTGAATCAAGTATCAATGAATATGAAGCTAGGCTTACCGCGTTAAAATCACAAATGGATGGTCGTCTTTCCAGATTGGAACATGAACGTTCAGAATTGCTATCCGAAAAAGAAAACTTGCAACTCAAAATTTTACAAATGCAGCGGCATTTATCAGGTTCAAGTAATCTTAATGTTGGATCCACTGATCCTCCAACTGCTAATATCAAACCTATGTCTGCTCGTGCAGAAACTCCTCTTGCCAGTATTCGGCCCATGAGTGTAGTTGTTCAATCTCGAACTGCAGCAGTTTTACCTACAACTGCTGGTGCTCCGCTTCTTCTTGCCCCTCAAACGGGTCAACAACAAATTGTCCATACAACTGAAACCAATTCTCCTACAAGCTCTCACGTAGATTTCCAGCCAGCTACTACAAGTAGACAACTGATTGTACAACCTCAACTCAGTGAATCTGCTGAGTCAACACAACAGGAAGAACTAGAAATTTCTGATACTGTAAGTACACTCCAACAACAACAACAACAACAACAACAGCAACAGTTATTACAACAAAATGAACATCAGCAACAACCGGATCAACAACAAAAACAATCGTCTGAACAATTAAATTTACAACAAACTCAGCAACAACTACATCAAACTGCTAATCAACTTACTGTAGCTCTCGTAAGTCCTAGAATAGAGCAGCAACAACCATTACCATTTTCTAGTGAACAACAAACCATTCCTAGTAGTTCTTCTCAGTCAGTTTCAACCTCTCAACTACTTATAGGTCAAAAACGACCTAGAAATCTAGATTCATCAATTGTAAATCAACCTGATAATCATCATGAAAATATGAGGCAAGATCAGATGTCAAGTCCTCAAATTAAAAGAAGTAGACAAGAAAACACTCCTTCTACTTCTGCTAGTACCTCAGATATTGAATACCAGGTAATGAAAAATTTAATTTATATAATTCTGAAATAAAAATCAAATCATTTTTAATTCAAAGATTTACATTCGTTCATGCCTAAAAATAGTATATTACAGTCCCGAGGGAGTCCAAAATGAGTTGGCCTTTAGCAAACCCAAATTGATGTCCGAGCCGAAGGCGAGGTCATCAAAGGCTTGCTAAAGGTTTGCTCATTTTTGCACTCCCAAGGGATGTATACTATTTCTCACGCTAGTAGTCGGAAATTCGTTTCCGGTACGGGCCCGAAAATTGTACTTTCGGGCTACTAGCGTGAAAACAATATTTTCTCCATCTTTTTATACCTTAAAAAAAAAAAAAAAAAAAAAAATTTAATGATGCTTTTTCTACTCTTCTTTGCTAATGCATATTTTCATTTACATTCACAACGTATTTTTTTCAAGTAGAAATTAGTAAAAATGAATAACTAAATAAATAAATGAATAAATAAAATAAACACGGAAATTACCGTAAAAACTGGAAAAATTTATCTTAACTATTTAATCTTTAACAACAATTACAAAAAAATATAACATTGTTCTATAATTTTTTGTAAAACAACTTTAACTATAGACATTGGCTAGCATAAGTGTACAATCCTGAAACGGTTAAAAATCTTGAAATTATGGTTCAAAAGTCGTTTTTTGGACTTTTTTAAGTCGTCAAGATTCAATAACGGCAACGGAATATATTTTTTTAAACAGCCAGTAAGAAATTTAGTTTTCATAGGCATTCTGATGTTTTTTTCATAGAGATCGTGATTCTTCCACGGTTATTAAAATAATGAAAAATATGAAGTTTATGAAATAAAACTCGTTAAATAGTAAAATTGACTATTCGCTTTGTCATAATTAAACATATGAGACGTCGGACGCAATAACTACTTAAGTCGATTTAATTCGTTTTTTGGTAAAATCACTTTATTAGAACCCTCAAATCATTTTAGTTAGTACACAATTTAAAAGTTCTCTGATTAAAGTTGTGAATGCCTTCATTTTATCATGGGATGGTAGAACGTGGTTATAAAGTTGCGCGTGGAAAGATTCCCGCTTAACCGATAAGCATACTGTAAAAAAATTTAAAGGTGAACTAATAGAGGGATGTACATTTATGACCCACCGTGAATTTATCTTTGATTTTTTTACAGTGCAGTTATGGCAATGGTCAATTATTTTTAGATTTTTGGCTGGATTATACATATATTATAATGCATGAATCAACTACTAAAACTACAGCTAGTTCTAATTTTATCGTTTAAAACGAACTGAGATAACTTTAAAAACATGAAAAGTAGGTAAGGAATAGGAAAAAAAAAGAAAGCGTGTTCAAGGTAAAGTTCCGGCAAAAAAAACCGTTTTTGTAGTTTATTGCTGCAATAAAAACTCTCATGAGAAACTGAATTTAAGCCAACTGATAATAGTATAAGAGCTGGCTGCAAAAAATTGCTTTGGCGTCCTTACCAGCTGATATGGTGATGTAACGACAGGTTCATAATCCATTTAAAAGCTTGCAAAATGTCAGTCACCTTCTCGTTGGCCGTAAGCGTGGGTGGGTGAGCGAAGGTGTTAATTTAACGGCGATTAAAAACCGATGGACTTACTGACTGACATTTTTATAAATTGTTTTAAATAATATTTAAAAATCGTAGTCAAAATGTCAGTCATTTACTCGTTGGCTACAAGTGTGTACAGGATCATAAATACGGTCATTTTTTTGGTTACCAAAAACCGATGGCCTTACTGACTGACATTTTGACTACGGTTTTTAAATATTTTTTAAAAGAAGTTATTAAAATGTCAGTCATTTTTTTATTGGCAAAGAGTTAAAAATAAATCTTCTTTTTTTTTTATCAATCATTGCGCGAGAAATTTTTTTTTTTTTTGTTTAGCCGATAACCTTATTGACTGACAATTTAATAAACCGTAGAAAAAAATACTTAAAACTAGTTGGCTAAATTTCAGTCAGTTTTACAGTGGCAAAAAGCTGTATTATAAATTTTTTCTTTGTTGAAACTGTTACCGAGCATACTTTTCATTAAATAATTTAAAAAATAATTGTAAAATTCAAAAAACTCAGATAGAAATGAACAAATTTAATCTTATTTTTTTATTTATGATCTTAAACAATAAAGTTACTTATTAAAAAGGAAAAAATATTTTAAAAAATGTATTAAACTAGAATTTTTTATCGTGCAAGCAGTCAAATTTGGGTATAAAAATTCTAATGTGCGGCCGAGTGAACTCCGTAATGCTAGAGTGCTTTTTTTTTTTTATTATTATTAATCTTTATTAACTTTTAGAGGTTATCAGATACAAATACATTATACATTTAATTCCAATGGGGTACAATAAGGGTTTAAACTGTAGGTTTCATGAAGTCCGTCGAATGGTTCCGTGCTTGAATGCTTCATCTGATAAGGTGAAGATGCCGTTCGATATTCCTTCAGCTATTGATAGGTAGCAGTGAAGGGTTTAAAAGGTCTTGGCCTTATCTGGTATGATCCGCTTGTAATTTTTTTAGTGAGCATTAAATTCAATCATCGGTGGCCATCTCCTTTGATCCTCAGAATGAACCAATATTCCCCCAAAATTTATTGTTTCGTCACAAGCGGAACGTGCGGCAAGCCTTGCCGCTGTTCGAAAAATCGAGTCGGCGGAGATTCGAACCGGCGTCCCTTAGCGCGCCGATGTTTCAGCCAACTAAGACGCGTGCCTTAGCCAACTGCTAGAGTACTTGAACAAAAGTCTCGAGGTTTCCACACTTTCTACAGCGCTTGTTCACGTTTGGACCTCTCCAGCGCATGGTGCGAAGGAAGGTATTGCTCACCGCAGTCCAGTCAGTTACCTCGAGAACTTTGCCTTGATCTTGTTTGACAAGAACTCGTAGCCTACTAGTGTGGTCTTTTCCCTCTCTTTCTCTCTCTCTCTGTTGAATTTGTTATTACATTGTTTTTAGTGCCTTTTGTAGTTATTTTATAAACAAAAACCAACTGTGCTATCGTGAATATACATTTAAACTCAAATTATAAATAGTTCATTAAAGTGAGGTTAGTGCGAATTTTTAGCGGATAAAGTACCTAAGTAGTGTCTACATATAAGTTTCGACCACTTGGTGAGCACAGTGCAAAACCGCGCGAATTTTTCAAATCCTGATTGGTGACACACATTTTCTCTGCTGGTAATAGTGTCTGAATATTACACTGTGGACTGACTATTCGGCGGTCTCCATCACTTGCCTGCTCACGCAACACGCTGTGGTCTGACCATTCGGTGACCATAATCTTTCGCCTGCTTACATACCACACTGTGGTCTGACCATTCGGTGACCGCGACTACTCGCCTGCTTTACACCACACTGTGGTCTGATCATTCGCTGACTGTAACTACTCGCCTGCTTTCATACAGCACTCTGGTCTGACCACCATTAGCCAGATTTTTCTACTTTTCTACTTTCGTCAACTCATATCTCTCGCCTTTTACTATGTCAAGTAGCAAAACTGAGTGTTTGTACACCATCTGTTTAAAGCCAGCGCGATCCAATGCTCACATCCATATATGTGACAACTGTGGAAAGGGTTTCCACACTTCGTGTGCCAAACTTGCTACAGTCAACCTTGAAGGTTAGCCTGGCAAAGCCTGTCCTCCCTGCATCACTCAAGCTACTCCTCCTTCCCTTGGAAAACACAACTCTCGCGCCCGATCGATATCATCCTCGTCGAATACATCAGCACACTCTGAGCCGAAGGATACCTCTGCGAAGGATGATACCACTCTGAAGGAGGCTACCACCGACGAAATGCTGAGGACGATTCTTCACGAGATGAAGTCAATGAGGGATACCAATAGGGAGCGCTTTGATGGAATTGACACCAAGCTGCTGGGACTAGATGCTATCCCCGTCCTGGTCAAGAGAATGGACAACGCTGAGTCGGAGCTAGAAGAGGTTAAACGCGAGCTTGCGGAGATCAAGCAAACACTTGAGTCTTCAGCCGATGTTTCTGCTGCACAAAACCCGGAGCTTCTCAACAAAGTCTTGACCCTTGAAAAGACTAACGCCGAGTTATCCATGCGTCTCACACAAGTCTCGACCAACGGACCTTCGAACTCGTCTGATGTGGTGATCGGCGGCCTTACGGTTCCTCCGGGTGCCTCGCTAAAGGCTCTTGTTCATTCGGTCTTAAAAACTGTGTACGCGGACATTGACTCGCGGGATATTATCTCTGCTCGTCTGCTTATTAGTAAGTCTGCTGTTAAGACAGCCCTAGATGGCACGACGACAGCTGCACCGCACGCACAGAAGGATAAGACTGATGAAAACCCTGGAACGTCTACATCTATTCAGGTACCACGTCAACCATGCCCACCTACAACCATCGCGACTCTCAGTTCTCGCGCTTTACTCTTGGAAATCATCAAGGGCAAGATTCAACTAGGCAAGCTTCACACTACTGCTCTCTCTCCTAATCTTCCTTCTGGTATTCAGTCAACTGCTATAAGTCCTGCTCTCATCAATATCAATGAGTTCCTGGATAGAGAGACCTTCAAACTTCGACGCCTTGTTTACCAGAAGGCAAGACAACCCAACTCTGGATTTACTACATTTGTAATAAGCGGCAAGGTTTTAGTCCGTAGGAAGAAAGGAGATGTCGCTACTCCCATATCAAGTGAACAGGATCTAGAGCGTTTTTGTCATAACAGGTATACTCTTACATCTTCTTTCTCGTGGTAATACAATATACTCATCTTACCATCTTAGATTCATCAATCCTTCACCCCATGATACTCCTTCTTCATTTTCATATTCATCTCAAACTTCCTTTCTAACCCCTGATCGGAGGTCCGTGCGGGGCGGGGGCATGCTGCTGCGTGTCTGTCATTTCAATGCGAACTCGCTTAAGGGGCATATTGAGCAGCTCAGGCTGTTTCTTTTGACTCAGACCAGGTTACACGTGATTGCTGTCACTGAGGCCCATTTGAGTCCTTCGATTGAGGATGTGCTTGTTGCTCTTGAGGGTTATACTATCCTTAGGCGTGACCGTAATAACCAAGGGGGCGGAGTAGCACTTTATGTGCATCAGTCCCTCTCAGTCAAACACCTCTGCTCGTCTTCCACTGAGTTGGATGGTAGGCCTGGTCATCCTGAGTATTTGCTTGCTGAGGTTTCTCTGGGTAGCGCTGACCCCATATTTGTAGGTGTGGTGTATAGGCCCCCACATGCTCCGATTGTCCTTGGGTCTGACTTTGTGTCCGACCTGCGTGATAGTATGCATGATTACGGCACCAAGGTCATACTCAGGGATTTTAACGCGGACCAGCTTTCAGACTCCCCTGATGCAAATTTTGTGCGTAATTTTATTGAGGAGAACTCTCTGTTCTCGGTTCCATTTGGGTCTACACACCACACCTCTCACTCGGATACCTGGCTTGACCTAGTTCTCGTTGACGCACTTGACACTGTGACTGACTATTGGAAGACAGAGACCCCTTTCATTGCAGGACATGACCTACAGACTATTACCCTTGACATTCAAACCCCACAACTTTTGGCTAATGACTTTACTTACAGGGACTTTAAATCTGTAGATGCTGGGGCTTTGAATAAATTTTTGTTTGACTGTGACTGGTCAGTATTCACGGATGAGTCGTATTTACTTAGTGAGAGGGTTGATTGCTTGTATTTTAATCTTAATGCTGCTCTTGATATTTTCGCTCCTCTAATAACCCTCAAACAAAAGAAGAATCGCCATCCGTGGTTTACTATATACCACCGGGACCTATTGGCTGAAAGAGACAGACTCTACAGACGTTACCTACGCTCAAGACTCGATAGTGAACTGTTTTTATACAGACAGGCGCGAGATTTTGCACGTCTAAGGATCGAGTCTGCGAGACTTGATTACTATTGGTGTAGGCTCAAGGACATCACTGATCCTCAGCAGCTCTGGAAGGAACTAAGGCGACTTGGTATCTCTTCCGGAGCGGATTCTAATTTGGGCGGTTTTACAGTGGAAGATCTTAATGCTTACTTTGCCTCTGTTTCTTTTGATAGTAAGGCGCCGGATCTCTCTCTCTTTCTGAATGACTTGGGAAGAGAGGAAGATCATGGTGGCTTCGCGTTTGTGGATGTGACGGTGGACGAGATAGCACGTGCTATCAGTCAGTCGACATCCCAGGCAGTGGGCATTGACTCTCTTCCACAGAGCTTTATTCAGTCAGCTTTTCCATCTATTGGTCCTTTCATCTGCAAAATCTTTAATACTTCCCTATCGACTTCGACTTTCCCTGAGCAGTGGAAGAAGTCGATGGTGATCGCACTGAATAAAATTCCCTCTCCGTCTTGCCTGAATGATTTTCGTCCCATCTCCCTGCTCAGTTTCATGTCGAAGATTCTTGAGAGGCTTGTCCATAACCAGATTTCTACTTTTGTTGAATCGCAGGGTTTGATGGACGATTATCAGGTAGGTTTCAGGGCGGGACATAGTACACAGACGGCATTGCTTAAACTCACGGACGACATTCGAATCGGTATGGACAGGAGACAAATGACTGCGCTACTACTTTTTGATTTTAGTAAAGCCTTCGATTCGGTCTCGCCCATAAACAACCTGACCATTTTTCAGCCCTGAACCTAGTCGATTTCAAAAGTACCTAATCGACGGTCCTACCCACCAACTACTCTGCAACCAGGAAAATGTATGCCCCGCCCCCGTCTTCATTTAATGACCAAAAACGAATGTTTTTTTTTTACAAAGTAGCCTTGCACCGACTCAGTCCGGTTTTGGGCACCGGGCTCTTTGTCAATTCCTGCAAAGCTAATCCTCATTTCGCCGGTTGCGTTGCTGGCCATGGCAAGCCTTTCAAGAATAGCATTGTGGCGCTCCTAACGTGCGGCCGAGTGAACTTCGTAATGCTAGAGTACTTGAACAAAAGTCTCGAGGTTTCCACACTTTCTACGGCGCTTGTTCACGTTTGGACCTCTCCAGCGCATGGTGCGAAGAACAACATAATGTACAATTAATAAACACTTAAAAATCAAATCTCTCTCACTCCAACGCACTTACACCTGGTCTGGAACCTACAGTAATTATCCCTTGCTTCATTAATATAAACGAGTTCCTGCTAAGAGATGTTTACAGACCTTGCCGCAGTGTAAACGAAAACGCGAAGTAACCAAACTCTGGTTTTGTTACCTTCTTATGGAATGATCACAGTTACGTTACAAGGAAAAAGGGAGATGCACCGACGCTCATCACGAACGAACAGAATCTTGACCGGTTTTTATTTTAACAGATACATTTTACATCTTCTCACTCGTGGTAATGTATCGTTCTAATCGTATCATCTAAGATTCGTCAATCCATCACCCCATAGTCCTCATTCTTCATCTCCACCTTTTTGATCTCAAACATCTTTTCAGCTTTCTACGCACACATTACATCCAAGGTCCGTACGGGATGGGGGCACAGTGCTGCGTGTCTGTCATCTTAATGCAAACTCTCTTAAGGGACATATTTAACAGCTTAGGCTGTTTCTTTTGACGCAGTCCATGATACACGTGATCGCTGTTACGGAATCCTATTTGGGTCACTGAGTTGAAAACAAGATTGTTGTTTAGGAGGAGAGAGAGATTTCATTTGATTTTGATAAGTTTATTGATTGTACATTATGTTTTACAAAAAACATAAGTTGATCAACAAGTAATCCATTCAAGATTAACAATAGTAAATAATAAATAATAAAATAAACATAATACTAAAATAATGAAAATTAAGGTATACATAAAGATATAACAATCTTTGGTAATCTAATTAAATTTAATATAATCTGTGCCTGCAAAAAAGTCATTGCAAATCAGCCCTTAGTAGCACTACAGATTCTCTCATAGTTTGAGCACAAATTGTTCTGCGGCACAGAGTACTCAACCTTCTCCCTCGGTAGTAAAGATGCGTGATTTAATGAGATATTTAAAAGTTGCAAATGATGATGCCTGTCGAATATGAGGGGGTAAATTATTCCAAATGTAGGCAGTTGATATATGAAAGGAGCGTTTTAAGGTCTCTGTGCGGAAGGAGGGAATAATCAATGTATCCAAACCCTGCGGATCTGCCACCCTCTTCGGACGCGAGCTGCGCTTTTCAATAAAAAATTTTGCCAAATAACAAATGAGAGAATAAAATAAAGTATAAAAAAATAAGAACAATATTCTAAAAATAATTTAAGTTGAAAATAACAATAATAATAGTAGTAGAGTGAATATGTTGGTATACATTAGTAATACATCAAAAGGTAGCATAGTAAACAAATCCTAATTCATCACTATTTATCACAATTAATTGCAGGAGATCAGTCTGTCTGTATTCACATTATATAGTAAATCAATAAATAAGTTATAAATAAAGTAAACAAAAGAAAATAAGAAAAAATAAAAATAAAAATAAAAATAAAAATAAAAATATATAATCTCAAACAATATTGTAACAGGTAAGTAGTCTAACTACAGTCTATACTCAGCGTAAAGCTTAATCTTCCCCTTAGTAGTAAAGATGTGTGATTTGATGAGGTGTTTAAAAATGGGAAGGGATGACGATTGGCGAATATGAGGGGGTAGTGAATTCCAGGAGTAGGTAGCGAGCACATGAAAGGAGCGTTTCAGAGACTCCGTGCGGAAAGAGGGAACAATCAACACATCATGCGCATGCGGGTTCGCCATTCTCAAAGGACGCGAGCTGAGCGTCTCACTAAAAAAATTCGCCAAATATGGTGGAGTACCCATATGCTAAAAATTCGCACTAACCTCACTTTAATGAACTATTTATAATTTGAGTTTAAATGTATATTCACGATAGCACAGTTGGTTTTTGTTTATAAAATAACTACAAAAGGCACTAAAAACAATGTAATAACAAATTCAACAGAGAGAGAGAGAAAGAGAGGGAAAAGACCACACTAGTAGGCTACGAGTTCTTGTCAAACAAGATCAAGGCAAAGTTCTCGAGGTAACTGACTGGACTGCGGTGAGCAATACCTTTCTTCGCACCATGCGCTGGAGAGGTCCAAACGTGAACAAGCGCTGTAGAAAGTGTGGAAACCTCGAGACTTTTGTTCAAGTACTCTAGCAGTTGGCTAAGGCACGCGTCTTAGTTGGCTGAAACATCGGCGCGCTAAGGGACGCCGGTTCGAATCTCCGCCGACTCGATTTTTCGAACAGCGGCAAGGCTTGCCGCACGTTCCGCTTGTGACGAAACAATAAATTTTGGGGGAATATTGGTTCATTCTGAGGATCAAAGGAGATGGCCACCGACGAAAAATTAATATTAATTTTTACTAACTCTACCATTATTTATTTATAATCACTTTTTTTTTAATATTTTTGCGCTAAGGTATTTATTTTTTTTGCTATTTTTCAGTTTCATTCTTTTTTTTTTATTTTTTGTAATAAAAAAGGTAAAATAAAATAAAAAATAATTAATTAATTTGTCTAAACAATTTTGACAAATAAATTGCTTTTGTCATGAGAATCAGTAACGTTTTACATAGCTTTTTCCGCGTTTGTGCTTGCTTTAATGAAAGAAAAAAGAAAATTGAACTTTATTGGTACGTTTTTAACAGTTTTTTTGCAATAACCATCATTTAAATTAATTTTTTTTCAAAAAAGCGGGAGTCTTGCTTAAAGTATTTGAACTTACGAAAAAAATGACACCAGAATGATCTTCCTGCTCCTTAATTTCGACCGGATATTAATTTTTGAACTTTGATGTCTTACCCAGCCCAGTGTGCTGCGTGTGGCAGTGTATATATTTTTATAAATAATCCGACGTTTACTTACATTCACCCGATGAAACCATTCCCTTTCCGGCCCCCTTTATCAAACTGAAGTCCTTTCTCGTGCCCTTTACACGGGAAGCTACTAGGTTGAAACAGTGCGTGGTATTAACTGATTTGATGATTTGTCATTTCTTGTCGGTCTCAAAGTTAGCGAGTAGAAAACATGAATTGATAATATAAAGAGATAAATTTAATTTCTTAACAGGTGGTAGAATCCAAACTTGTTCGGTAGCTCACTTGGTATCATAACCGTCTAGAAAGCGTAAAGTTCTGGGTTCAAATCTTGACCGATACAGTGTCAAATTTTTATCTGTCTTAGAAAATTATCCATCATCACCGATCATGGAATTTTAATTAGGAATCAAAAGTATTTTTCTGTTTAAACTCTCGCATTGAGAGTAAAAATAAGCTACGTTAGAAATAGTGTGACAAAGAGAGTAATCATAAGATCATGGAGTCCCTTGGTTAGGAGCCGAGTCGAGCTCGAAACGTTAGACAGCTGAGGATCAATACAGTAGTATTAATAATTTTTTTTGCAGGTTTCTTGACAGATTTCTGAGAATACTTCGAAGGTGGTGCTGCAGAGGATCATTAGATGTTCCTTTGTTGCAAAACCCAGAACTTACACATATAGGAATCGTAAGAAAAGTATGTCATTGAGGGGCGCTACTGGCAATGTCCTCTTTCAGCAGTTTGGCATGGAGGAAATGTTTGTTTGTGCAAGCGTACGTCAGAGAGTCTCACTGACACACACACTAAAATATCTGCTCCACGCAAACTGTCAGTGGCGCCCCTCGATGACAAACTTTTCTTACTATCCCCATTGTGGATTTTGTAATATTAATTACTAATCGACATAATAGGTTCTTCGGAGGTGATTTTAAGTAAGAATTATCTAATGATCCACGTCTTTGGTTATACTGTAAGACCGATATTAATATCTTATGATTATTTGCTGTAGGACTATCAATCTAAAGATTTATCTAAGTGATAAAGAGAGAGTATTTCATAAAGGTTTGGCATTCCGTAGCTTTTCAATATTCGAATCATAATTTATAAACGCGAGGAGGTGCATGATGTCAATTAATTTGTTTGATTAGTTTGTTGATATGACTAAACCTTTTTTAACGTTGTAATCAGGAAAGAAAAGTCCATAGATCTAAATGAAGTAGTTTCTACTTAAGGCGATGGCACGAACTCACGGGATGCGGGAAATCCTGCGTCCCGCGTCTTGCGTCTTTGGTATGAAAGCAAAACGCGGGACACGGGACGCAAGATTTCCCGCATCCCGCGAGTTCGTGCCATCGCCTTTAATGGTTGTAATGGGTTTCTAGTCATGATGAGTTCTTCAAAATTCTACAACCAGATTGTGACATGATTTCCGTAACCAAAATTTTGTCTGAAATTTCTTGATTGTGTAATTCCCTGGGTGGCTTGCTCCTTTTTTGGTTTGCGCAAAGATTCTTATGCAAAATCTATGGATTTCTCAAGAGGAATGGGATCCACCCCTAACGGGTGAAAGTTTGGAAAGATGGCTATTCTTTCGGACACAAATCCCTGCTTTTTCAGACGTTAAAATCCCAGATTGGTACTGGTTGGCTACGTACATTGTTTCGATCAGAGCTTATTCCGCTGCCTGATACTTATACCACTGCCTACTACGACCTGTTCTGGGTCAAAGCTCTATGCTTATGGACTCAAAATGTTGGGTAGCTCCTATCAAGTCACAGACTTTACGATTAGAACTTTGTGCAGTCATTTTGTTAAGCTGATGAAGTATATATTGGATTATCAACGACACCAGTAAAACTTTTGGATAGTCAGATTCCAAGATCGTGCTATGCTGGTTAGATAGTTAGCCTTCTAAACAGATCCCATTTGTCGCAAAATCAAACCTTTCGCTGGCCTAAAGTGGTGTCACATTGAATCGCAACATAACCCTGCAGACTGTTCTACTCGAGGTATTTCAGTCACATAGTGGTCTAACTCATCATTATGATCACATAGTCTAAAATGGGTTGCATTGAACCCCATCCTACCCCAATTTTTAAACACAGAGTTAGATCAGTTCGTTTTGAAGATTATCGCACATCCAGTTGAAACCAAAAGCTCCAAAGGCCAGTTCACAACTTCTAAAAACATTCAGTACTTTCAGCACTAAAAGATCATTCTAGTTTCTTGAATGCTGTCAAGAATGTCGCTTTTTGTTTGCAATGGCGTGCTATCAAAAAATTGTTCAATTCACAACAATCAGACTTGCTCTTATTTTAGGTCTTGAAGTACGAGTGAACTGTATACACACGGCAAATATTCACGCTACTCTTTAGCATGAGACTATTAGTAATTAAATACACTCTGTAAACCGTAAACATCTAACTTAATTGATCTAGTAAAACATCTTAAGTTAACTTAAAAACCCAATAGTTAGCTTAGTCTTCAGGGCTGTTAACATCGATGTAGTGCCAGGTCTGACTATTTCTGCCTTTACTCGTTACCGTCTTGTCATGGAACTTATAGATTAGCTCTGGTTCAAGACGAAAGGAAAATTCTCGACGGTTTTGAAGGGCTCTTAACGAAGCTGAAAACTTTAAACGGTTAGAAATGGTTTGGGTTAAAGATAGAAAATTTCAAACGGTCCCTAAGGGTTACAAATACAAAAGGGTTACAGATCTAAAATTGTCAATGCTCTCCAAAAACAAAAATTTCAGATATTTTCAAATGATCCTAAGCAAAGATAAAAATTCACAACACATTGAAACAATTCCGACACAGCCATAAAATTATAAACAGTTTCAGACTACCGAGTTAGTCCCAATTTTATGACATGGAAGTATCATTATTTATTGAAGAATAAAATTTTGATAAAGGTTTTTTTGTTATTAGTATCATTGTTAAATGATACAATATATAAAATTTGCTTTGTGGCCTATGCATCTGATGGGCAAATAATTTAATTTACATAAACTGTCAGAATGGTACATAAGTGAAAAAATTAAAAAATAGTAGAAAAAGAGGTAAGCCTAAAAAAAATAAAGAGGGTTCAATGGAGGAAAGCTCAAATTGAAAAACACGAAAGATAGTTTTAGAACTACTAAGTGGCGAAGATCCATTGATCTTTTGAATGTGACCGACGACAGCGGCATTTGGAAAAGAGCATAAGGTAAGCTCCATTAGTCATAATACCAAACTAAAAGCACAACCAAACTTGGATTGTCACTATTAGAATCAGCTTTAGCACACCTCCTAAAAATGAATTTTACTGAAGAACACTATATTTTTTACACCACTGATGCAAGAACAAGAGGTGCTCGAATTTATCCTTCATTCATTACTGTATAAACCAATGAAGGCGTGCCAACCAGAAAACGTACGATATTCGGAAAAAGAAAGAATTGTCGTCCCATTGTAATCTATCTTTAATTAAACTGCGGAAAGACTGGTTGAGGCATTGAACTGGGCCGATGATGAGTACGAATTGTTTGTAAGTGTAGGATTTGATACCTCTCCCTCTCACTTGAATTTGAATCAAGCTTATTATAGTCAAATAAATCAAGAGCTTAAATCTATTCAAAAATTATTTGTAAGCTTCTTCATTATTCTTAAAATCACAAGTACAAGTGGGAAATGTACTTGGATCAACGAGACTCCGCAAAGTATTCGCTTTTGCTACCCTTTATGTATTTGCTACGAAAGAAAAAATGATACAACTTTGAAAGAGTCTCGGCATACAAAAAGTCGGATGCGCAAGGGGTGGCATACGGGGGGTTGTTACCGTAAAAAGGGAGGTAAAAAAATTGACATGGAAAACGTATGCCAAGTATGTAGAACGAAACATACGTGTTTTTTAAGCTAAAAAAAAAGTGGCATACGATAACTCGGTAGCGTTATGTGTAAAAAACCAAAAAATTGTAAATTCATTTTTTAGTTTAAACTATTGTGCTGGAAGAATTAAATAATTGATACCACGTGTACCCAGGGGCGTTATTACATTTTGGGCCCGGGTCTGGATAAAAATCAACCCCCCCCCCCCCACTAATTGTAATATTTTTTAACTCTGAACAGTACAGTACCTAATTTAAAAAAAAAAAAAAAAAAAAAACGCAAACCATGAACCCCCCAAAACTCTGGGCGCCCGGGTTCCACGAAAAAACTGATCAGCTATCCCCAAAGCTCCAAACCCCCAAAATCCTGGGTGTCGAGTTCAACAAAAAAACTGATCAGCTATTCCTCAAGCTCTAAACCCCTAAAACCCTGGGTGCCCGAGTTAAAAGAAAAACTCATCAGCTATCCCCTGAGATCCAAGCCCCCATAACCCTGGGCGCTGAGTTCGATAAATAATCGGTCAGTTATCCCTCAAGTCTGAAACCCCCCAAACCCTGGGCGCCGAGTTCGATAAATGATCGGTCAGTTATCCCTCAAGCCTTAAACCCCTAAAACCCTGGGCGTCGAGTTCGATAAATGATCGGTCGGTTATCCTTCAAGCCTTAAACCCCCCAAACCCTGGGCGCCGGGTTCGATAAATGATCGATCGGTCATTCCCCAAGCCTTCACCCCCCCCCCCCTAACCCTGGGCGCCGAGTTCGATAAATGATCGGTCAGTTATCCCTTAAGCCTTAAACCCTCCAAACCCTGGGTGCCGAGTTAAATAAAAAATTAAACGATAATCATCCAAGCCCTTAACCCTCCAAAACCAACGAGCACATTGTTATTCTTCTTTGATTTATTAGCTGACTCTGTGGCTTCTACATTTAAACAATTAGACTCAGAACTTAAATTTATTGTAGCCTTTTGAGATGTATTCGGCCCTGATACAGAACACAGCGTGTTTTTTATTAAAAATTTTTCCATCTTCGAATTCAAAGTGTATTCAACAAAAAATTGAAAGCACAAATAGTCAACAAGTTTTAGGTTAGAAACTTGCAAACGCGCTCATATCATGTTTGCTGATTCACTCCAGCTAAAAACTCTCTTAACATGTGCAGAGTTGCCAGTTATCTCAAGTTTTGTATCACACGTAAAAAAAAGATGAGTGGGCCATTTTGAAAAAACAATGAAGAGTTCAGATCAAAATTCTTAAAAAAGAGTATTAAATAATTTTTATTACTTTTTTTTTCATGAAATTATCGTAGAACATACTGTGACTAACTAAAAACTGAAACTTAGAGCTAAGTCTTTAAGAGTAACTGACCGATCAGTTATTGAACTCAGTGCCCAGGGTTTGGGGGGGGGGGGGGGTTAAGGCTTGAGGGACAACTGACTGATCATTTATCGAACTCGGCGCCCAGGTATACTTAATAATTTATTAGCCAAAGTGGCATACAGCCCAGTGTGCGCAGGTGGCTAACCGTGACGCATAAGCGCGAGGAAAAATGATGACCGCGCGTTCGCGTGCCGGGTTCGTCGTTTAGCTGGTTTAGTAATTTGGGGATGTTGAAGCCGGGGTGAACCGTTACGAATCTCGCCAACGATTATCCGGGAAACGCGACGCGCTGGCCACGAGCTCGACGAAAAGCAACGAACACGAGGTCTAAAAAAAGGGTCTCTTTACGTTTTTGAATCACGATCGCGGACAAAGGTGCGAATCGCAGCATGCAGCCAGACTATCTGCCAATCGCTCGCATGCGAGCGCGAGAATAGCCAGCGGCGACGGAACGATGCGCGAGCTGCGTGCGCGTACGGTTCAGCCCTACTGCCGTTGGTTTTACGCGCACCGTTGGTCCTCGCGTTGTTTAAATAAAACGTTTCGGTACTTATTTAAACACACTGCTTGCCCTAGCAGAGTAAATTAATGATTTTTAATAATATTAAATTGGGCGTAACAACGATGTCTCATAACAAAAATACATTAAATATAGATTTTTAATTACAAAAGCCGGTTAATTGAAAACATACTACAGATTATTTTTCCCTCCCTCTACAAGGATTTAACCGCAAAGTTAATACTCATCAGCGAGTTGAATCCAAGTAAACAAACTAATCTGTGTGAATTGTTGAACAAAAACAAAGAAGGGTATTTTGCGTCTAACTAAGTCAGAATTTAACGATTTAAAAATCTACCCGAATTTGTACATTTGACTTGAACGAGCGACTATAAAGTTATTGTGAAATTTGTCATTCAGTCGTAGGGTTGCCACTGGTTAAGTAGACTTACTCGAGCAAAGATTGTGGATCGCTTGGTTGCCCTTAGAGTTGGCCGTTTACAATAGAACCCAGCAAACTTTGCCTTCCTTCTTTGGGAGAAGTTCCAGCACTCTGGCCGTCAGATACAGCCTCCAGGGCGATTGCTTTTGTTATCAGACAAAAACGGCTGTGGAAATAAATGGCAAATTAGGAATTGTACGTTTTTTGGGTAAATTACCTATTACCTAATTTAAAGTGCGGCCTGTGTTTTTGGTGCAAATAACACAGCTTCTTACTATTGATTTTAGTAAAGAGGTGCAGATGACAATCTAAAACTTTCGCTCCAAATAACTGCGTGTAAGGCTAGCGGAACCATGGAGCGTCCGGATATGAGCGTTTTGTCCAAGCAGGACTGCCAGGTAGTTTCTCTTATTATAAAGCAGGATCGTGTATTTTTCGCTGAAAAGAAGGTCACTGTTCTGCAGTTGGATACCAAGACGCAGAATCCCGTCCTTATCTAAAAAGAGCTTTAAGGCTTTGATTTTTGAGCTGTTGGAAACGGAATTTTCCTTCTTAAGACTCTTTATTTTCTGTGAAAAGAAAACAGATTGCGAGTATTTAACCCATTTATTTACATCGTTATTTAAATCTCTCGTGGTAAAAAACAACGGACGTGGTAAAGTCAAATCATAATCGGGTAGGTAACCTCGGTGTTTAAATCGTTAGCACCAGGAAGTCGCTCTAAGTAGCTGTTCTAACGTGGAATATGTAACCAATAGCTCGTTTTCTTTGCAGATGTTAATTGTCAAGAGAGTTGATTTAAGTTCTGGGAGTTTAGCTTTTGGATCCAGGAACTTTTTAGAGGAAACTGAGTCAAATCTTTTCCATGCTGGTCCACGCCACCACAACTCAAATTTGCTCAATGGAGTGGAGACTTTTAGGGAGACCTATGAGTCACAGGGTTCCAGGAAATCCTTAGAGTTGAAACTCCGTCTACCTCTTGAATTAATTTTTCGTCGATCTCCTGTTCTCAAAGATCGAAGGGTTATTTAATGTCCACTTACTAAGGGGGAAACATCCGGTGTTTAATAGCTGAGTAAACTGTTTCATGGCATTTAAAGCCTCAGGATGGTTGTGTTCGCCGAAATAGATGTCATCTACGTTGGAGTGACGTTCAATGGCTTGAGTTCCCAGTGAGTACCGCGAAGTTTGGCAAGCTGGAGGAGAACTCGAAGAGCCAACCAAGGTGCGCAATTAAAGCCATAAGTCACCGTGGTTAGTGAGTAGTCACACAGGAGTGAGTTGGATCTAACCGCCACAAAATTCTTTGCCAGTGCTGATCATCCTCATGTATGAGTATTTGCCGAAACATTTTTACATTGTCAGCCGTGAAAACAAATCGAAAGATCATTCGAAAGGGCATAAAAAAAGAAAATTTTTGGCGTAAACCGTAGCTCCCTATCCCTTCTCTAGAGACCCTAGGGTCTAAAATAGTGATTTTTCAACTTTAATTTATATCTCTGAACCTATAAAGGTTAGAAACATGCGGTTTGCAGCAAAATTTTCTAAAAAAAAATGTAAATTGCCTTTACTTTTTAAAATTATTTTTGGCGCCAAATTTTGACGGTTTGGGACATTTTTCGAATTTTTCTAACTTATCCGAATAAATATTTCTAGCCTGGTTCCGATCGGATAACTAAAGACCGAGTAATGAATTTTTGAAAGAAAAAAAAAATTCGGACCTTTTAGAGGCCTTAAAAAGTGGGTGGCCCACCTTGCCCCTTCATGAAAACACCCTGAAAAGTTGAGTTTTTCATGTTTTCATAACATATGAAAAATTCAGAGATGGATCAAGTCTGGTTTTCGAGAAATAAACGAAAAACTGCCTAAAATTGTGGTTTCCCATGTATTTTAAATGGGACACAAATGTCTCTTCGCATGCGCGGCTAATGAGTTTATCGAAAAACAATTACGGGATGTTTTTATCCAAAAAGACACCTTATCCTGCAGTTTCAGCCGATTTGGCGTAGGGTAAATTTCAGCCTAATTGCAGTCCCTCGTTTAATTAGAGAAATTTCAAATTTTAGGGGTGTGTAAGAGTTTAGATCATTCTACACGGAGATAAATATGTAGGGTTTGACCTGTGCTACGCTCATGGAACATCTGTAAGCAGCGCATGGAATCGTCCCATGATATTCATCGGTCGATTCCATGCTCGCCACCGGATTATCCGGTGCTGCTCATGCGATTGGACTGGCGAAACAAAACACGATGACTCGCACGCGCTTGCAGGCAAAATGTTATAATTTTTTTTTTTTACAGTAACATTTTTTTAACAGTGATATATTAATTAATAATAAAGATTTTATTAAAAATTATTTTTTAATGAAAATTATCTAACAAAATTTATTGCCCGCATAATATTTTGGCCGCAAGCGCGTGCGAGTCATCGTGTTTTGTTTCGCCAGTCCAATCGCATGAGCAACACCGGATAATCCGATGGCGAGCATGGAATCGACCGATGAATATCATGGGACGATTCCATGCACTGCTTATAGATCTGTTCCATATGGCGTAGCATGAATCAAACCCTACATTTTTCTCTCCATGTAACCACGATTTGCAGCACTGTGGTCCGGGAAGCTTGTGAAAAAAGTTATAAACATTTTACATATCACAACTTAACATGGGCTCTTATGTTAAGTTATTCTTCTAAAAAAAATTCAATCAATGTCTGTAGCAATTATATACAAATGATTTTTTTATTCTTTGAACTATGATTTCTCATTAGTTAAAATTAGAGGTTAGAAAGTGGCTGAGTGCTAAGCCAATGAACAGATGATTACTCTTGTCAAATGCATTTTTGACTTAAGTAGATGGTAGGCAACTTCCTTAAAATGAACCTTATGTAAGTCTTCCATTAACAAGTGTAAACCGCGTAGTTATAAAAAAAAAAAATTATTTTAGTTATTTAAAATACGTGTTGTTGACCTTCAAAAAACGAGATAGTTGAATACAAAACTATTGAAGTTGAAATATTTTTGTTCAGCTGTAGCCATTAACATTTTTTTGTTGATACAGCAATCTCGAAGGAACTTAATACCTGAAAAGTTATCCAAAATATTATTTGTTTAATTTCAATTAATTATATTGTTTTTTATAGGTGCCAACTTCAAGCCAAAGAGATCATGATGAAGAAACTATTCATGGTTGCATTGAAATCGTAGATTGTGATGAAGGAAATATTGTAACTCAGGTGGTAGAAGAAGACTTTGAACAGTATGAGGAGATGGAAGATGTTTCTTACGGAGTAGATGTAAGGTCAGATAATGAAGTTGAAATAATAGTTGGAGATGAATCTCGAAATGTAGATATTTTAATTCAAAATCGACCAGAGCCACCTCAAATTGATCAACAGCAACAATCCGAGGCAACTAGCACTGCTGCATCATCTAGAGAGTTGAATTCTTTCACCCTGCGTTCTCCAGTGGAAAGTGGAGCTCACATGTCTAGGCAACAATCACAATTACTTTTAGTAAGTTAAATATTGATGCATACGATACCTTTTGAAATCAGAAATGATACTGAGCTGTAAAGCAAAAACTTTAACTATGATTTTAAAAGTTATCCATTTGTATAACACTTTCTGCTGTGAATTTCGTAATGTTAAAAAATCTGGGTGGTTATTTCGAACGAATATATTGTTGCAAAAAGATTGAAGTTTTCTTTAATCCTGTTTTTTCAAAATTGATTCGTGTCTCTTTCTGATCTCTACATTTCCGATGACAGTGATCCCAAAAAAAAAAAAAAACACAAAAACTTTTTTAATAATAAATCTTTGAATTTTTAGTGGTTGATTACAATTAGATATTACCCAATTTGAAAATCAAATTTATATTATATATTATACGAGTTAAGAACCGAGAAATTCAATTTCCGTTTAAAAAAAATTATAGTTTTCAAAAATCTTCAAAAAAAAAAAAAAAAAAAAGTCATTAAAGCTTTTTATTAACGGAATTTCAGGTAGCCGATGGACGGATGCCTAACCGCTGCATGTATACAGGTGTACAAACTTCTTCGGCGTCGCTGCGTAAGCGCGTCGACGCAAAGTTTCTGTGATCGCCTTAAAAGTAGTATCAAATAAAAAGCCTTTTTCCGCAAACCTGGTGTCTCTATTTTATTTCTACTCAACCCTTTATTTTTTTGAAGATAGAAAAAAGCCTATTTTATGGTCTTTTTCGAAATATTAACTAGCTTTTGAAATAAGCTAGAAGTAATAGGTTAATGGAAAAATTTTTTTCAAAGCATTTTTTCTAAGAAAAAATATATCTACCCTAATTCGCACTGTCCAGACCAGAATCACAGCTGGTCGATATAGATATACAAATGAACGCGTTTACCCACCACTCGAGGGCTTATATTTTGGCCACCAGGACTTAAATACATGAGGAAATTGGCGCTGATGCTTGTCTGGAGAGGGCGAATAAAAATTTATTTTATTACATTGGATACTTGCATTAGATAATGATGTTTTCATCCTACTTTTATCAATGGGCAACTGCAGCTCCATCCAAATGCATTTTTTCCACGTATTAAAAAATTGATAAATATTCTATATGGAAAAATGAAAATTTTGCGACCCACCAAAACCCTGCACGACTTTTCGAGATATTATAGTTTAAGGTTTGCAACTTACAAGGAGAGGACCAGACATTTAGGTCATGGATTTGGCTAAAACTTGGTATATGGGCTCCAAATATGCCAAAAAGAAACCTCCAAGTGTCAGTTTCTCTGAATGGGCCTTTTAAAGTCATGTTCCTTCTACATCCCATGTTAAAAAATAAGCATTCTATCAGCATTTTTCAATAAAAAGCTGTTTTTTTCCAAGTACTTTTTGGAAAAAATTATTTGAGATTTTTTTTTTTTTTATGTATTAGACCATGTACAATTGAGATATTTAAAATGAAAAAATGACGAAAAACATCTTAATTTTACATGGTCTAATACATAAAAAAAAAAAACCTCAAATAATTTTTTCCAAAAAGTACTTGGAAAGACGAAAAAAATGCGAGGTTCCGGAATTCTGTCAGTGTAATAGGGTCTGAGCAATATTTTTTTGAAAATCAGGTCAAAAACAGCTTTTTATTGAAAAATGCTGATAAAATGCTTATTTTTTAACATGGGATGTAAAGGGAACATGACTTTAAAAGGCCCATTCAGAGAAACTGACAATTGGAGGTTTCTTTTTGGCATATTTGGAGACCATATACCAAGTTTAATCCAAATCCATGACCCAAATGTCTGGTCCTCTCCTTGTTAGTCGAAATAGGCTGATTTATTACCTCTGGTGATCGTTTCTCTGCGGATGAAATAGTCTCAATTTTTAAGAAAAGTTAGCTTTTATATAGTAGAAAAGACTCTTAAGTTAAGTTTTTCCTTTTGGCTTTATTTTCGAATGCCACAGAATAAAATATTATAATTTTTTATATTAAATTATTGCCCTCAGCACCCTCTGGTGGCCGTAGAAAGCCCTATATACATTTTTAAAATGAACCATGAGATCACTTAATTCAAGATCTTTCTAACAATTTATAATTTTATATCTTAATTCACTCTAGACCAAAATTATGGCTGTTGAAGCAAAAAATGTCACCAGTGCTGCAAACCAGGATTGACATAGATCGACTGAATCCTCCAGACTGTAAAAGTTCTGCTGCACTGATGACTTTTTTGCTTTATCTGATATCAAAAAAGGTAGTATTGAAACCTGTGAAATTCGTAAATAAAGACAAAAGGCGGAACCAAACTTTAGTATATTTTTTTACTACATAAAATCCAACTTTTCCTAAAAATTATGGCCATTTTATCCTCTCAGAAACGATTACCAGGGGTTACCAAATCAGCAAATTTAAACAAAATTGTAAACTTTAAGTTATCATATCTTGGAGCCGAAAAGTTGTACACAGTTCAGCAAAATTTTCGTTTTTTCATGTAGAATATTTAGCAATTCGTTAATACTTAGAAAAAACGCATCTAAATAGAGTCACAGTCGCCCAAAAATACCGAACAATAGGAGAAAAATAGCATTTATGTATGAGAGTGTATATTAAAATGAACGTTTATTAAGGTAGACATTTCCTCTTAAATATATATACTTTGAACATAATTTTGCCACTAATTAGGTTTCTCTAGCTTATTCCAAAAGCTAGTTGGAATTTTTTTGAAAAAGACCATAAAATGGGCCTTATTTCGACCTTCAGAAAAATATAGGGCTGAGTAAAAATAAGATAGAGATACCCAGTATGTGGGAAAAGACTTTCATTTGATAGTATTTTCATCCAAAAAATTGGTTAATAGATTGACCCATATAATCTTATAATTGACCTATTTATAATCTTAGAATTGACCTTTCTAATCTTGCTATAATTTTATTTAGAAAAAAGGAAATTTTTTTAATAAAATTTCACAGGGTTTCTTGGAGATCGTCAAGGTATTAAAATGTTAAGAAAAAAATTCCGATGGGAGCGCTGGTGCAGGAGGCTCTCTTCTCGGCCATCCTACCCAAGAAGTTAGACAGAGATGAAATGATATTATCTCTTTTTTTGTCTAACCTGTAGAGGGCCGGAAATGAGCCGCTTACACCAGCGCGCCCCCTTCTTAACATCCTCTTGGTGTGGAATCTCTCACCGATACACACAGTCATACGTCTGCTCCCAAGTAAAACTGCTGGGAGCCGAGTCAAATTTACACTAGCGATGCCTAACGTTAAATTTTTCAGAACATCCTTATAAACTGACATGAACTGCATAAAAACTGCATGCATATTATTGGTAAATTATTAAAAATAGAAGTAAATAAATAAACTTTTTCAGTTTTACAAATTTTTACAATTTGTTAAATAGAACTCACTGCCTTCATATATTTCCCTCACAAACGAATGAAGCCAAAAAGAATGTCAGCATTTTAAAATGAATGTGATTTGTTGAGAATATATGATTCAAAATTTTTAAACATTAAATCTGAGTTTTTTTTGTTGATAAAATAAAAATGTTGTTAACGTTGTTTGGATATAAATTTGTATTAAAATTAATTAAAATTTTCCAAAAGTTTTGAAATAATAACTTACTAGAGGTTTTTTTTACAAAAAAAGCAAGTGAATAAATAGTTAACCTTTTATTAACCTTAAAACTGTATGACTTGAAAGTTACAAGCGTTGAAATAAATTTAAATCAGCAACACGGAGAGAAGGTGCACTCTTGTTTCGTAGCGCCCCCTGCACTAGAAAATACGGTGCAGCACGTGCACTCGATTTTGAGGTGCGTGGCGCACTGAATTTTCGAGTGCCATCACTCATCTAAATACGAGCTGGCGATACTAAATGATTTGGGCTCGATGCGCTCTTAGAAAATCGCTGTCATTTTTCATCTACTACGAATATCGTCTTTGAAAATTTACAGAAACATTTTTTGAAACCTAAAGAAAACCCTTAATTTTTATATTGTAGATCAACTTTGTATTGCCTAGGAGTGAATCAATAGGAGAAGTGACTTTGTATTGATGATCCAGGCACAAATAATAACATGATGTAATTGGTTATCAATTTTTTATTGCACAACGTTTCAAGGGCATTGCCCTCCTGTTCAGGTGTCAAACAATTAGATAAACATCACAATGTCTAAGATATAAGATAGAAGTTAATATAGATAAAAAAAATCGATAACAAATTACGTCTTGTTATTACTGGTGCCTGGATCATCAATACAGAGTCACTTCTCCTCTTAATTTTTATATCTACTTTTTTAATCCAAAGTTTGAGGTTAAAGGCTGTTAATTTTTTATTTTTAATAGTTCATTACTAGGCTTTAAAACACTTTAAAAATACTCGAACCATTTCATTAGCAGCGAAAATAGTTCAAGAATATACTGTTAAAATTTCATTGAAAAATATTTAGTAGGTTCCGAGTTAGTGCAAGTTAAATGCAAAATTCGTACATCGAGAAAAGTTTAAGTTTTCTTGTTCAACTCGTAAGAACTCGGAACCTACTAAATATTTTTCAAAGAAATCTTAACAGTATATTCTTGAACTCTTTTCGCTGCTAATGAAATGTTTCGAGTATTTTTAAAGTGTTTTAAAGCCTAGTAGTGAACTACTAAAAATAAAAAATTAACAGCTTTTAACCTCAAACTTTGGATTAAAAAAATAGATATAAAAATTAAGAGTAGAAAAAACTTTAAGCAAAGAAGTTTTTCATTAGGTTTCAAAGAATGTTTCTGTAAATTTTCAATACGATAATTGTAATGGATGAAAAATGACAGCGATTTTCTCAGAGCGCATCGGGCTCAAATCATTTAGTATTGCCAGCTCGTATTTACTTGAGCGAAAATCCAGTGCGCAACGCACCTCAAAAATGAGTGCACGTGCTGCACCGTATTTTCTAGTGTAGGGGGCGCTACGAAACGAGAGTGGACCTTTTCTCCGTGAATGAGTAAAGACGAAAACTTGATGAGAGAAATCTTTCGGTCTTGATAGTATAAAAAATTATTAAATGACAGCTAAACCTTGATAATTCGAAGTGATAAGGGAGTCAGAAAAAACTTGTAATTATCGAAAGTCAAGCCTTATTGTTTAAAAAATTAATTTTTGTCACTTGTGAATAAAAAATTAGTTTATAACTAAATCTTAACTAATACTAATAATGTATACATTATACATGCATATAGAATGCACGATTTATAATAAGAATATTTATAGTTTTTCTTTTTTAAATTGGTCCATTTTTTAACACGTCAGAAACGGTGGGTAACTTAGTCTTGATTAAGCCAAAGTCTTGCAAAATGTCAACCCAAAAAATAATAGACGGTATTAAAAAATTCAGCTCAGCAAACAGCGATAATACGTCTCAATTACAACTTTTTTTTGAAGAAGTAGAAGCAGAAGGTGGAATGGTTGATGTTGAATATGACGATGAGGGCAACGAATCTGCACTTTTTTTGTTGTCAGTATTAATGAAAACAGCTTATTTAAAATCGCTGTGTACAACAATACAAGTTGATACATCATTTAACTTTCGGACAAATTCAACTACACTTTAAGTCAAATTGGGAATGCTGATGTGACACCTTTACATTTCGATATTCCAGAAAATCACACTGTTCTCATAAAGAGAAGCAAAGAAATTCCCATCAAAACAACAGGCTACGAGATGCAACGAGTGACAGTCATGTGCTGCATTACATGTGTTGGTAACAAACTTCTACCTACATCATTCTTAAATGCAAGACGATTCAAAAAAATGAAGTATTTCCTAAAAACGTTATTATCAGAGCTCAGGTCAAATGATGGGTGACTGAAGAACTGATGGTAGACTGGATCAAAGTTGTATGGAACACAAGACCTAGAGCTCTCGTAAATCCTAATAATCTATTAGTTTAAGATGCTTTTAAAGGCCACACAACAGACAAGGTGAAAAAAGTACTGAAAGAGAAAAAAAAGCGATCTTGCTATTATTGCTATTATTCCTGGAGGAATGACTATTCAATTTCAACCATTAGATGTATCGATAAACAAGCCCATTCAAGATGTTGTAAAAAAAGAATACAATTCGTAGATGACTAATGATGACTTACTGCTCACAGCAAGTGAAAAGATAAAAAGAGCCTTTTAACTTCCACGATTGCTTTTTGGATATCAAATGAATGGAAAGAAATTCCTACAGATAAGGTAATCAAATCTTTTGAAAAATGATGTATAACTAACAACATGAATCAATTATTAAAAATTTTTATCTTTTTTGTTTTCTGTATGCAAGCTTAAGTTGTGCGGCCAAAGTGATTTTACATTTTAAAATTGGTTAATTAAGAAGTTCAAAAAAAATAGATAGTTTGGGTCTAGGTATCCAGTGGACCAGAAATTATTAATTCTATTTGGCATGGATTTTTAAAGTACGGATGAGCATTTGCTTCATTATTTTTAGAGTGGGTTTAGTTTGTCTATCAATTATGTATGCAAAATTAATTCAAAACTACTTCATAACAGTAAATTATGTCTATGATTTTTATGTGTTCTGACTAATGATAAAATTTATATAAAAGAAATTAAAACCTAAAGAACTAGATATCCAAGTCAACATGAATCAATTATTAAAAGTTTTTATCTTTTTTGTTTTCTGTAAGCAAGCTTAAGTTATGCGGCCAAAGTGATTTAAAATTTTAAAATTGGTTAATTTTTTTTACAAGAATTAAAAAGTACAAAAGAAATAGATAGTTTTGGGTCTAGGTATCCAGTGGATCAAAAATTATGAATTCTATTTGGCATGGATTTTTAAAGTACGGATGAGCATTTGCTCCATTATTTTTAAAGTGGATTTAGTTTGTCAATCTATTATGTATGCAAAACGAATTCAAGAGTAGTTCATAACAATAAATTATGTCTATGATTTTTATGTGTTCTGGCTAATGATAAAATTATATGAAAGAAATTTTAACCAGAAGAACTAGATATATCTAAGTTAACATGAACCAATCACTGAAAATTTTTATCTTTTTTTTTAACCATTTTAAGGTTACAAATGAGTATTTGCTACATTTCAATGTAAAATTACATTAAAATAAAGTTATGCGATATACATTTAAAAAATAGATATATACTAAATTGAATTTTTTTTTTTATATATATAAAATTGATTTACCTAGGACTTTTATAGGTTCTGGTTTATGTCGTGGTTTACATCAGAATAATTGAATACATCTTAGTTATTGTTAAATTATTTAGAATTTGTTAAGATCGTTAAATCATTTATTAAGACATATTTCAAAAATATTAATGATTTACTTATGGAGTTCGGTTTTTTTGAACTTGTGGACAAAAAAGAAATACATTTAAATATTTACCGAACTTACGCAATAAAATCTTTAAAAAATACTTTTAAAAAAGTAATATTTACGGAGATTGGTTTTTTTAGAAAGAGTCTAAATAAAAAGTTATACGCTAATTATAATAATCTTTTTTTGAAAATGAATTAATGAAAGAAGTGAAATCAAAAAATTTATTACGGACGAGTTGAGGCCGAATTACTTATTATTTAGAAATAATTGTCTCTTCTAAAAGATGATCATATTATGTTGAATCATTTTCAATATACGTAAAGTTAACAATTTTTTAATTATAACACATACATGGCAAAACACATGCAAATTGCACACAACTCAAACACTTTTTGAAATTAAAAATTAAAATATGTTGTTAAGAAACACACTGAGCATTCAAAATATAATTTAAAAAATACAGGTATCAATGCTTTTTTTCGAGATAATTTAGTTCAAAAATATTAAAATCTTACAGGTCAAGTATAGCCATACATTGTGATTTAGTTGATTTCTAACTCAATTACAACATACTTTAATTTTTAATTTTAAAAAGTGTTTGAGTTGTGAGCAATTTGTATGTGTTTTCCCATGTATGTGCTATAATTGAAAAATTGTTAACTTTACGTATATTGAAGGTGATTCAACATAATATGATCATCTTTTAGAATAGACAATTATTACTAAATAATAAGTAATTCGGCCTCAAGTCATCCGTAATAAATTTTTTGATTTCACTTCTTTCATTAATTCATTTTCAAAAAAAGATTATTATATTGAGCGTATAACTTTTTATTTAGACTCCTTTTAAAAAAACCAATCGCCGTAAATATTACTTTTTTAAAAGTATTTTTTAAAGATCATACTAAGCGTATAACTTTTTATTTAGACTCTTTCTAAAAAAAACCAATCTCCGTAAATATTACTTTTTTAAAAGTATTTTTTAAAGATTTTATTGCGTAAATTCAGTAAATATTTAAATGTATTTCTTTTTTGTCCACAAGTTCAAAAAAACCAAACTCCATAAGTAAATCATTAATATTTTTGAAATATATCTTAATAAATGATTTAACGATCTTAACAAATTCTAAATAATTTAACAATAACTAAGATGTATTCAATTATTCTGATGTAAACCACGACATAAACCAGAACCTATAAAAGTCCTAGGTAAATCAATTTTATATATATAAAAAAAAAAAATTCAATTTAGTATATATCTATTTTTTAAATGTATATCGCATAACTTTATTTTAATGTAATTTTACATTGAAATGTAGCAAATACTCATTTGTAACCTTAAAATAGTTAAAAAAAAAGATAAAAATTTTCAGTGATTGGTTCATGTTAACTTAGATATATCTAGTTCTTCTGGTTAAAATTTCTTTCATATAATTTTATCATTAGCCAGAACACATAAAAATCATAGACATAATTTATTTTTATGAACTACTCTTGAATTCGTTTTGCATACATAATAGATTGACAAACTAAATCCACTTTAAAAATAATGGAGCAAATGCTCATCCGTACTTTAAAAATCCATGCCAAATAGAATTCATAATTTTTGATCCACTGGATACCTAGACCCAAAACTATCTATTTCTTTTGTACTTTTTAATTCTTGTAAAAAAAATTAACCAATTTTAAAATTTTAAATCACTTTGGCCGCATAACTTAAGCTTGCTTACAGAAAACAAAAAAGATAAAAAATTTTTATAATTGATTCATGTTGACCTGGCTGGATTTACCTAAGGGCACACCGGGGCACGTGCCCCAGGGCCTCCACATGATTGATGCCCCCACAACTCCTAAAAAAATTTTTGAAAAAATTATAACATATAATTTTATCCCCCAAGCTCTAAACCCCCAAATACCCTGGGGGTCCAAGTTCAATAAAAAAACTGATCGGATTTCCCCCAAGTTCTGAACCTCCAAATAACCTGGGCGTCCAAGTTCAACAAAAAAACTTATCGGCTATCCCCCAAGCTCTGAACCCCCATATACCCTGGGCGTCCAAGATCAACAAAAAAACTTATCGGCTATCCCCCAAGCTCTGAACCCCCAAATACCCTGGGCGTCCGAGTTCAACAAAAAAACTTATCGGCTTTCCCCCAAGCTCTGAACCTCCAAATAACCTGAGCGTCCTGGTTTTGGGGGTTAAGAGCTTGGGGGATAACTGATCAGTTTTTTGGTTGAACTTGGGAGGTAAGGGTATTTGGGGGTTCAGAGCCTGGGGAATAGACCGATAAGTTTTTTTGTAAAGTTCGGGCGCCCAGGGTATTTGAGGGTTTGGAGCTTGGGGAATAGCTGATCAGTTTTTTTGTTGAACTCGGACGTCCTGGTTTTAGGGGTTTAGAGCTTGGGGGATAGCCGATAAATTTTTTTGTTGAACTCGGGCGCCCAGGGTTTTTGGGGGTTAAAAGCTTGGGGGATAACTGATCAGTTTTTTGTTGAGCTCAGGCGCCCAGGGCGCTTAGGGATGCAAACTATTTTGACATATGTAAAGTTTTTATTGTTTGTTAAAGGTTTTTTCGGGTCATTTTGTGAAAATTTATGAGTTGGAAACTTCTTAAAATTTCTTAAAATATGCTCTGTTATAAGGTACAAGAATTTCCAATTTCCAACGAAACAAAATAAAACTTTATCTTATTATTAACTACTTTCTCTACTAAATTTATTGAAATCCCTTCATCGGTATTCAATAACAAAACTAAAAAAAAAAAAAATTCAAGTTTATTTGTAACTGAGAAAGAATATATATATATATATATTACTATATATATACTAGGGAGTACCCCCCTGCTCGCTTCGCTCGCCAACCCCCATAAAAATAGTTATAAAATATGGAGTTTTTTGACAGTTAATATTTAACATGTTTTTTGAGTTGAGTTTGTGTATTGAATAAAAGTTCAAACATGTGTAGGTAAAATTGTTAAATATGATTTAAATTGAAAAAAGAAAATTTTATATTATGGTGAGTCTAAAAAAATAGTTATAAAAATTAAATAGTAAGTTAAAATACTTCAAGTACTTGAAACATGTTAAATATAATATTTTTTAACTGTTTTGAAGTACTCCTTTAAAAAGGGCTTTTAAAATTACGACTCCTCTAGGAAAAGCGCCCTTCAAAGAGGTTAAATATGGAGTTTTTTGACAGTTAAGGTGCTCGTACAGGAGAAGCTCCTATAATTTAAAATCAACTCCTCCGGGAGGAGCCCCTTAAAACATATTGAATATAAGATTTATTGACGTTTTGAGGTGCTCCTCCGGGAGGAGCTCTGGAAATTACGGCTCCTCTGGGAGGAGCCCATTAAAATATGTTGAATATAAGGTTTTTTGAAGGTTTTGAGGTGCTCCTCCGGAAGGAGCTCTTTTTTTTTTGGCTCCTCCCGGAGGAGCCCCTTAAAACATGTTAAATATAAAGGTTTTTGACGTTTTAAGGTGCTCCTCCGGGAGGAGCTACTAAAATCGGCTCCTCTTTAAACTACGGCTCCTCCGGGAGGAGCCCACTTCAAACATAATAAATATAAGGTTTTTTGACGTTTTGAGGGGCTCCTCCGGGAGGAGCTCTGAAAATTACGGCTCCTCCGGGAGGAGCCCCTTAAAATATGTTGAATATAAGGTTTTTTGAAGGTTTTGAGGTGCTCCTCCGGGCTGGGAGCTCTTTTTTTTGGCTTCTCCCGGAGGAGCCCCTTAAAACATGTTAAATATAAGGGTTTTTGACGTTTTAAGGTGCTCCTCCGGGAGGAGCTACTAAAATTGGCTCCTCCGGGAGGAGCTTTTAAAATTAAGAGCTCCTCCCGGAGGAGCACCTCAAAACCTTCAAAAAACCTTATATTTAACATGTTTTAAGGGGCTCCTCCCGAAGAAGCCGTAATTTTCAGAGCTCCTCCTGGATATAACTATATAATATAGGAAGATATATATTTTTTAACGCAGAAATCGTTACTTTTTTTCAATTATTAATCAATAAAACAAAGTTATCACATACATTTTATGTTACTTGTTCTTATTTTTGTTTCCGCCTAGATCACTTTCTAGCTACTCCTGTAATGACACTCGTGCCTACCATTGTTCCTATCCTTGTTGTTGACCTAGTACATACACTTTTATTTACTTACGGTTCTACGCCTGCACCTACTCTTGCTCTTCTACATCATGGTGTGCCTTAAACGATTTCCATTCAATTTCTAACGGCAATCAATTTTTTACCTGCCCTTTATGCCACCCTTGCACATACCTTGTGCTTATCATTAAGTTTCAAATAAAAAAATAAGAATAAGAATAAGAAAAAAATAAATATATAAATACTAGAAAAATATTTTATACAATTTATGTAAATAAATTTAGATAAGAATTATGAAAAAAGAAGGGCAAAGTATTTATTTTAATAACGTAAAAAAATTATATTTGTATATATATTTAGGAGGACAAGGTGGGCAGGGTGAGACCAAAAATGGATCAGTCAAATAGAGGCGGGGGTGAAAGAGATAAGGAGGTGGGAATGGGTGAAAAAAAAATTTATTAAAATTGAACTGTTTTATTGTCAAAAACTAAAGAATTAGGGGTAGGTAGGTAAATGGCGGGGTGGGAAGGAAATGGGTGAAAAATGAAAAAAATTACTATACAGCATGAGTCATTATAATCTATCGGCAGAAATATCTTATAAACGAAGCCCTGTATAAAAAAGGTTTTCGTATAAAAGTTGTTTCGATTTGAGGGGGGAGTAGAGTGGTAACCTTGGATTTGGGCTCGGAGCCTTACGTTGGGCCCTTCGGACTCAAAGTCCGTTTTTTCCAATGGGAACTTATAAGACTTTTGTAAGCCTCATTTCTTTTTAACCCGAATAAAAACCAAAATAACGCATTTTTTGCATAGCACATGCATTGGGAAAGTTTCTTGGTTCAAAATTTCCAACAAAATGGGCCCAAAAAAATTGGGTCCAGGGCCTTATTTTGGGCCCCATGGACCCAAAGTCCGTTTTTTCAAATGGGAACCCCTATTTTTTACCTCGGATTCGAAAAAAGCGTGAAATTTTACCATCTTCAGGTATTTTTTGGAATTTTTTTTTGGCCCCCATGAGGCTCGAGTAAAATGGGCCCAACCAATTTGGGCCTTATGCTTTATTTTGGACCCTACGGGCCCTCACTTCGTTTTTTTAAATGGGAACCCCTATTTATGATCTCGGATTCGAGAAGAACGGATTTTACGATTTTGAGGTATTTTTGGGCATTATTAAGGCCCTGCAGGGCCCATTTATCAATATCCTTCGATTATTTTTTTCAAAAAATAACTTAAAATAGTAAAATTTTCCATTCTTTTCGAATCCAGGTTCATAAATAGAGGTTCCCATTTGAAAAACGTACTTTGGGTCCGTGAGGCCCAAAATAAGGCTCCAGCCCAATTTTTTTGGGTCCATATTGTTGGAAATTTTGAATTAAAAAACTTTCCCTATGCATGTGTTATGCAAAAAATGCGTTGTTTTCCATTTAATTCGGGTTAAAAAGAAATGGGGCTTATAAAAGTCTTATAAGCCCTGTCGGGCCTCATGGGGGCCCAAAAAAATTCCAAAAAATACTTAAAAATCGTAGAGTTTACCGCTATTTTCGAATCTGAGGTCAAAAATAAGGGTTCCCATTTGAAAAACCGGAGTTTGGGTCCGTGGGGCCTAAAATAAGGTCCTGGACCCAATTTTTTTGGGCCCATCTTACTAGCCCAAAAAATAATGAAAGTTTGATCTCTACATTTTTTTCGATTTGGGCCTTCCCAAACCAGTTATCAAGGTGGATCGATTAAAATGGCCCACCCTGTATATATAAAGGGATTATATACATAAACGTTTTATAAACGAGAGCTATCGCCATCTTGCGTAAATTTTTTATTCGTGAGCTGATTGGTGTAGAAATTTTTAAAATATTCGAAAAGAAAATTCGAGGTTACTATTTTTGTTTGAAAAAACAAAAATAGTAACCTCATCTAGTAAAACAATTTGAAAACTGATGAAGTTGGGATTTTTTACTTTATTTAACAAAAATTTTTTTTGCAAAAGCCACTAATAAGGGTCCATACGCGCTTGCACGATGAGTAATTTCTAGTATTTTTAACCAATCTTAGTGACTTACAACTTATCTTGAGTTTTTGGGGTATTTTAAGTTTAAGTTGTATATGTCGTGAGTATAGTTTATGTTGTTTATATTTTCTCGTTATGAATTTTTTTTTTTTTTTTTTTTTTTAGTCTCAACAAGGCTATGAAGATGGTGGTGATGATTCTATCGTTCCCAGTACACCAACTCTTTTCATTTCAAGAAGAAGTGATGGATTTGGGGAATCAGCAAACTCTGTCCAAGTGCCTCAAAGTAGATTTACTTTTGGAGAATCATCAGCATCAACATCGGTCTCTGATGACCAAACACATAATAATACTGCCACTACTACTAGTGCTCAAGAAGTATTCAGTTCAACAGTATCGGATTTAGCTCAATTAGTTCATGAAGGAATGGATGATACAAGGATTGATTTAACGCAGCTTGAAGACACCAGCACCTCTGTAAGCGTACCTACAACTCCACAACAAATTTCTCCAACGCATGAGCAATTGAATCCGGTAAACTCAAGTTTTTAATTAAAAATAATAGTTTTTAAAATCTCCATGAAAGTATCGAATTTTTTTTCAAAGGTAGTGAACAACCTGCTTTATAATTAATTGAGAAATGTTATGGGGGCCATACTTGACAGATCCAAAAAAATTTGAACTTAATTTCAGTTTTAATTTTGGCGACGCAGTGAAGTTTAATTTTTTTTTTTTTTTTTTTTTTTTTTTGTTTGTTCAGGTTAAAAGGCGTATAGAGTTAGTCAACCAGGTTGCAGAGCTGAAAAATACTTAAATGTTTATCTCAAGAGATCCAAAAAATCGTTTGAAATCAAATTCAGTTAATTCAATTTTTTTTAAATAACTAATACATGTTAGAGGTCCTTCAAAAACTGTGCATCCCTCCTAAGTAAATTTTTGACCTCTCCTTCTCGTTCAGGACCGTAGATTTTATGTGGCCCCTTTCTCCTTGTAACTTAGTTTCTAAACAGAAGTACCGTATTTCCCGGTGTATAACCCCCCCCCCCCCCTCCCTCGATGACCTGATAATTGAACTAAAAATCTAGAGCAGGGTTATACACTAGGGTGAGGCGTTTTAGGGTCATTTTCGAACATCGACTTCTAATAGCGATAGAAGTTTTACTTCATACCTAATTAGAAAGTACGCGAAGTCAAGACGCGCTAGGTAAAAATTTTCTGTTGTACCAAGTGACATATATGTGATTTTTGTCACATTTTTTGCTATTTTAATGATTTTTTTTTAAATCTGCTTGATTTTTATAAAAAATAATTATTTTGAGACTCATATCTCATTATTTCAATAAATATGCATCTAATTAACACATTTTAACGATGACAGAGTCCAATAGTGTCGTTACAAATTTTGTTCATGCCTAAAAAGTCGATTTTTTCACTCATTTTGGCCGTTTTTTTAACAATTTTTGATGAATTTTTAAAAATTAAAGAATAGTATGTTATATAATAAGTGCGTGAAAAGCATCATTCACTCACGCGTGCTGCCGTCGGCTTTGCCGACGCCAATAGCACAAGTGTGTGAACAATGCAGGTTACGCACGCAGTATGTATACTATTTTATATTACGAGTACTTGAAAAAATCTACTTTAAAGTGTGAATTTATTGACAGAATTTGGCTAAACTTTTAAATTTGTAGATTGATAGGTTAGATCCTACTAGCAGACCACCATAGTTGTTCTTGCTAGCATGGGTACTTTGGTTTTAGCTGTACAGTATATACAGTAGTGATCAAAATTATAAGGCACCCCCTAAAATTCGCCTGTTTCAAGTTAATATTTTGACTTTGTGCATGCCTGCACGTGTTTAAATATTTTAGTATTCATCTCTAAAATTTTTTTTGTTCAAAACAAGTTCAGTACTTGAAAAAAAAACGTTTACTTTATATTAATTCGTCTTTCCAATCAATTTTTATCCTTTTTTAAGCTTAAAATGACTTTTTTTAAAAAACAGCTAAATTTAGTTCTTTTATGATCTAGATAGTGTTCTGTAAAATTTCTATAAACACCAAAGTGAATAATATATTTTTTTTCGCGTTTCTCCGATGTTCAAGTTTATCGAAAAAATTTTCAAGCTGATTAATAGAAAAATGTTCAAGCCACAAAGAAAAAATACATTTTTTTTAACTTGAAAAAACATTGATTTTTTGTACTTTTACATTGTTTTTCGCTTAAATTTTCTTTTTTTTATTAATTTGGGAGGTAAAAATTATATTAAACTGATATTTGATGGATTTTAAACTAATTCAATTTATTATGAATCAAAATCTTACAGAGAATTTCAAAAAAATATGGTAAAAAACAGTTTTTCTAATACAGTTAAATTACACAAAAATAACTTCAATTTGTATTTAATTGATTACAAGCAATATATTTATCGAATTGACTTTTTCATTAATTTTAATATTCAGTTAGAAGTTTCAGAGAGTTTATTCAACTTGAAGTAATTTTTCAAATTCGTAGAATTCGAATGCCAGTAGCGATAATTGTTCGATTGGTAAATAATTTATCTACATTACCGACAGAGCCGTCATTATTCATAAATTAGTTTTTTAAATGTTTATAAGCTTGCATAACTTTCATCATGGAATTAAGTGGCAGATTATAGGATTGTTGAAAGGAGGAAAAAATCAGAGTCAAATTTCAAAAATATTAAAAGTTAGTAGGTGTTGCGTTCAAAACACCATTAAGACGTATGAAAGCACGAAATCCGTAAAAGTGAAAAGTTGCGCTGGCAGGCCAAGAATAACAAGTAACCGGATTGATCGAATTATTATTAAAAAGGCAAAGAATAATCGTGCAGTTACAGCAAACAATATCAAAAATCAAATAAATGAAGAACTAAATGTAAAAGTGTCTCGAGTAACAGTTAATAGATGTTTGCTTGAGAAGAACATGAAATCTGCTGTCGCAACTCATAAGCCTCTTCTAACTGCAAAAAACCGAAAAGCTAGGTATGAATGGTGCAAAGACAAGCTATCATGGACAGTTGAAAAATGGAATTAAGTTTTTTTTAGCGATGAATCTAGCTTCCAACTTTTTTCAAACAGACCAAAGCGAATAAGACGTACCAGCAGTGAAAAATACAATCCTGATTGCCTTGCTCCAAGAGTGCAGAAAGGTGGTGGATCAATTATGGTTTGGGGTTGCCTGTCAGGAAAAGGAAAAGGAGAACTTCAATTTGTGCAAGGTACAGTGAACAGCGAAAAATACATCGAGACTATGGAAAATTTTATGCTTCCATCAAAAACAAAGGTTTATGGACGTCAAAAAATTTGGTATTACCAACAAGACAACGCTCCGTGTCACAAATCAAAGAAAACGATGCAATGGTTTAATGATAATAAAATACCTATACTAGATTGGCCAGCACGTTCTCCAGATTTGAATATAATTGAGAATGCTTGGGATCAAATAGAGATAATGATCAAAGACAAACACCTGAGAAATTTGGAAGATTTAAAACGAGAGATTGCTGTAGCCTGGCAAAAATTGAGTCCGAGTTACTGTAAAAAACTTGCAGAATCTATGGTCCGAAGAGTTCGCGCTTGCTTCGAGGCTAAAGGAGGTTCAACTAAGTACTAAAGAAGGGTAAACTAATTACTAAACATATAAAAAACATATTATATTAAATAATAAAAATGAATATAATAATTATTTCTAAAAATAAATTAGTACTATTACTTGTAATCAATTAAATACAAATTGAAGTTATTTTTGTGAAATTTAACTGTATTAGAAAAACTGTTTTTTAACATATTTTTTTAAAATTCTCTGTAAGATTTTAATTCATAATAAATTGAATTAGTTTAAAATCCATCAAATATCAGTTTAATATAATTTTTACCTCCCAAATTAATAAAAAAATGAAAATTTAAGCGAAAAACAATGTAAAAGTACAAAAAATCAATGTTTTTTCAAGTTAAAAAAAATGTATTTTTTCTTTGTGGCTTGAACATTTTTCTATTAATCAGCTTGAAAATTTTTTTCGATAAACTTGAACATCGGAGAAACGCGAAAAAAAATATATTATTCACTTTGGTGTTTATAGAAATTTTACAGACCACTATCTAGATCATAAAAGAACTAAATTTAGCTGTTTTTTAAAAAAAGTCATTTTAAGCTTAAAAGAGGATAAAAATTGATTGGAAAGACGAATTAATATAAAGTAAACGTTTTTTTTTCAAGTACTGAACTTGTTTTGAACAAAAAAATTTTTAGAGATGATTACTAAAATATTTAAACACGTGCAGGTATGCACAAAGTCAAAATATTAACTTGAAACAGACGAATTTTAGGGGGTGCCTTATAATTTTGATCACTACTGTAATATACATGGGTTTGCTATAGTGTAAGTTTCACACCGTGGCCTCGAACTCGAACTGACAACAGCGCGTTGTAAACTTGTAAGGAGAAAAGATTTCACGATTTAGCGTCGCTTGATTTGTTTACTTAGGAATGCTCATGTTGAAACGGATGCATAAAAATGATCCCGAAATAATCATTCATATAAGTATTAGCTCGGTCATCAAAACACAGCTGCTGCCAGTGTCGTCTGCTTTCTCAACGCTGCCGCCGCCGGCCACTGTCTCGGTGGTGTGTTTACTGTTTATATAATTACCTACACCTAATTTTTCCCGACGTTAATTTTTTGAAGTCGCGGTCTCCGCCGGTGCTCAAGCCAAAAACTGAGTTAGTTGCTCGTGATTAAAAACATTTGATTCTTCGTAATATAGTCTAATGTGTTTTAATAAAATATATTTTTGAAATCAAACACACTGTTCTTCCTAAGTTAACTTCAACTTACAGTTTAAACACTTTTTATAACATTAGATACTACAATTATTACACTTTTAACTATAAACAGATTTTTATTTAAGTAAATATATTTCAACTGCTGATTATTATTTTGTAAAATATGATTAGCAAAATCTACGTAGCCTCACCGCTGCACGCAACACAACTTGATGGCCGAGGTTATGTACGTTTTCTTTTTAACTAAGTAGACTTTTTATAAAAAGATTAAAATAAAACTTTTAATAACTACCTATACTTGACGTTTAATTTTTATAAAAAAGTATTATTTTGTAAAATACACGGACGATTAATGATATGAGCTGCAGGCCGCAGCAAGACACTTGCAACAAGCAAAAGCAGCTAAAACCAAATGTGCTGCTCAGCTTTGAATTTAAATCAATAGATGGCAGCTCTATCAACATGAGCACAATCATAATGTGCGATTTTACACAATCTAAATAGCTCTTTTGAATGCGTAAAATACGCATTTTAGAGAACGGGTAATATAAACGGTTTTTCAGAGTCTAGCAAGCGAGATTTTCTTTCTCAAATATTATATTTTTGAAAAAAAAAATTGGCACAGCTCCATTAAGCCCTGAAATAAAGTGGCGGGCCTAAATAATAAGAGTATTTTGCGATAATATAATTACTTAACAAATATTTAATTACGTATACTTGACTCTCGAGTGAACGAGAAATTTTTTTTTGCATTTTTTACTATACTTTGTAATAGATGAACTTAAGAGCTTTTGAAAAAACAAAAATTTTAATCATTAATTTCAATTAGTAACAAAGTTACAAGCGTTCAATGATTTAAAAAAGTTGCTAGCCTATAAAATAGAGACTTTTTAAAGAACTTTTGGACCATCGAAGAGAGTAGTTTAGTAACTATAAAATTATAGTTTCAAACCAAGATCAATCAAAAGACAATGTCAAAATCTTTGCTTTACCCAGAGCTAAAAATATTAAGTACATTCAAATGACTTTTCAAATTTTTTTATCTATTTTTTTCAGGCCTATATGAATTTTAATTTTGATAAAAACAAAAAGTTTTAACCAGATTCGTGATTAAGACGATAAAATAAGCAGTTTTTTTTTTACGGTTTACAAAAGGTTAGAAAGTCGTCTGCTTGTGAAAAATCCTTATAGAGACTATTGAAAGAACTTTTGGACTATTCAAGAGAGTAGTTTAGGAACTAAAAAATTGTTCTTTTATTTACAAAAAAAATTTATAGCTAAATTAAAATTTGTTTTATCGCGTTTGAATAAAATTAAAAAAAAAAAAAAAAAAAACATATAAATAATTCGAACAATAATAAACATTCTTATCGATATCTAAAAAAACTGTCATCTTTTGATCATACTCATGTGCACAAGAAACTATTAAACAATTTTGAAAGTTCATTATTATAAACATCATAAATAAACCATGGTAAAAAGACTTGCAAAAACAGTGACTTCACTATGGTAACGGTTTGGTCACTCATGTTGTAGCGGCTGATTCAAAATAAATATTCAAAAATATAATAAATTTTTCTTATTCAAATCATTTATATTTTGAATAATTTAATATGGTTTTAAGTAAGGTACCAGTACCTAGTATGGCCCCCCTAAGCGAGAATGGACGTTGTGGCGAATCAAATCAATATTTTTTGACGTGTAAGGTCTCATTTTAAAGGTTAATTCAAGAGCTTTAAAATGAGACCTTACGCGTTCGATCTTGGTCAATGAGCTTGTAATGCCAGAGGATATACGAAAACACGTTTTTTTAAGACACCATAAATTTGTATACCTAATATGGCCACCTTGAAGTAATTTATTAATTGCGATTTGTTCCTATTTTTTAAATCAATCAGGATATAAGATTAAAAAAACTTCAAAATTTTCATTATTTTAAAAATTATTTATTCAAAAATTGAGCCTTTTTTACAATTTTTATGAAAACTTTTCAACCAGTAGAAAAATTTCAACTTTAAATTTTTATCAAAGTTTGTTTTTTGAGCTAGAATGTTTTTTTAGTTATAAAATGAAAAAAAGCTATGAAACAATTAAATTTATTTTTCTTAAATAACATTAGGATAGGGTTTTCTAAAAAGTAAATATGAAACTAAGAACTCTTATATCGGTATTTCTACTAATTCGCGGGGGGCCATATTAGGTACACTGCAGTATAAAAAGTTATTTAAGAATAAAACCCGTTAGAAAACGAGTTGAACAAAAACTAAAATCGCATTTTAAAGCTGAAACAATAAGGAATCGAAGCTACTTATGAAAATTTTGGTCAGGTGTTTCTAAATATTTTGGTAGACCATTCAATCACAACGTAAAATAATTACGAAAGTATACGAAACGAGTTTTAGCTATTAGGTGGCGCAAAAATAATTTTCAAATGTTCTAAACAACTCAAAACCTCATAATTCAGTGTTTTTGACTTCTTCCTACCTTGTAGATGCCGCATATCGAGCATATTCAAAATAACAGGGGGGGCCATATTAGGCACAGGGCCATATTAGGTACACCTACCTTATTTTAATTTTTTTCATTGTTCTAAGTTACTTAAAATTGCATGATTTTTTTTTTTTTAATTTTATTCAAATGCGGTAAAACAAATTTTAATTTAATTACAAATTTTTTTTGTGAATAAAGCACTAAAGCATTATTTTGATTAAAGAACAATACAAACTTGGTTTAAAACTATACTTTTTTAGTTCCTAAACTACGATAGTCCAAAAGTTCTTTAAAAAGTCTCTATTTTATAGGTGAGCAACTTTTTTAAATCATTGAACGCTTGTAACTTTATTACTAATTGAAATTAATGATTAAAATTTTTGTTTTTTTTGAAAGCTTTTAAGTTCATCTATTACTTAGTATAGTAAAAAATGCAAAAAAAATTTTCTCGTTCACTCGAGAGCCAAGTATACATAATTAAATATTTGTTAAGTAATTGTATTATTGCAAAATACTCTTATTATTTAGGCCTGCCATTTATTTCAGGACTTAATGGAGCTGTGCAAAATTTTTTTCAAAAATATAATATTTGAAAAAGAAAATCCCGCTTGCTAAACTGAAAAACTGTTTTTTCAATTTTAAAAAATCCATCAAAAATGGTTAAAAAACGGCCAAAATGAAAAAATTGACTTTTTAGGCATGTACAAAATTAGTAACGACACTATTGGACTCTGTAATCGTAAAAAGGTGGCTATTAGATACGTATTTATTGAAATAATGAGTTATGGGTCTCAATATAATTATTTTTTATGAAAATCCAGCAGAATTTTGAAAAATCATTAAAATCCCAAAAAATACGACAAAAATCACATATATGTCACTTGGTACAACAGAAAATTTTAACCTAGCTCGTCCAGACTTCGCGTTCTTTCAAGTTAGGAAGTAAAACTTCTATCGCTATTAGAAGTCGATGTTCGAAAATGACCCTAAAACGCCTCACCCTATTATACACCGATCAGTCAATTTCAAAATTTTTTCAAGAGGAATTAAGGACCTAAATGTGAAAACCACCTTGGCGTTTGACTGGCTGTAATCTAATGCAACCGAAGATTGTCGAAGCTTGATTTTAAGTGATTTAGAAAGTATCCCAAACTCAAAATTAAAAAAGACTAGATGCAGAATTTAATCACGCGTTTTTTTTGCATAAAAAGTTATAAGAGATTTTTTTTCCGTAATAGAGTAAAAAATAAAAAACCACGTTTTTTTACTAACCTCAAAAACAAACAAAAATTCGTCTTTACCCCATGATATCTTGAAAACCGGTAAATATTTTTTCACAGGGTTTTGACAAAACATTTATTCAATTCTCTCCGCTTATAATGAGCCATTTCAAAAGCCACCAAAATAATAACGTATGATTTAAAAAAAAAAAAAAAAAAAAAAGTTTGTTATTTTTAACGACCAATTTTGGATTAAAAAAGTTTTCAAGGAAGTTTTGAGTTAGTCAAACTTGACCACACAAATTTTTTCCTGAACTATTAATTAAATTTTTTTGGAAAGTTTCATATCGATTTTGTATAGGCGCACAAGACGTTTATGAGGATAGCGTCAGAAAGGTGCAGCAGAAGACGCGAGCTGCTTCGCCCATTATCGACGCCTACACATAATCTTAATACCACTGGGATCTCGTTTCTGGGGAATATTTTGATCTGAAACTTTCCAAAAAACTTCATTGATAGTTCACGAACAAATGTTAGTTCATCCGATCAAAATCGACGAGAAATATTCACATATTTTTCTTTGAAACTAATTAAAAAAAATTAGATTATAAAGATCATTTTTTTATAAATAATTTTAAACTAATTCTGATTTATTTAAAAATATTCGTGACTCATGCATGATAAATAAAAAATTTTTGTTTGCAGGTATAATTCGTAATAAGTTGAATAAACTTCTAATGCGGTATCTGATCTAGTAAGCAATTTTATTTCAATGAATAAATAAAAATTTACTGCCGACTTTTGTTCATCATTGTGGATGATCTTTTAATAACTCGAATTTTCGTCAAATTTCTTACTGATAACATTCAATTAATGTTTTCAAAAAATTAAACATAAAAGATTGAAAATAACGATTTAAATAAATTAACTTTAATCTTGACAATTCGTTGGCTAAGTATTTGGTAAAAATACAATATTCTCATTTTTCGTTTTATTTTTTAATTTTTATTCACCCAGTTATGATCTATTCATATGTTATATTTTATTTTTATATCCAAAACGGATTCAACATTTTTTTTTGCGGAAAATCGAGTATGAGTGCTAAAATAGGTAAAAAAAATTCTTATTTTTTTGAAAAAAATACCTGGTACCCTTTACCAAAATCTTACAGGTCTTTGAGTTCAAAACTGAAGTTACATTTTTATTTTTTTCCATAGTATTGATCGAAATTATAAATGATGGAAAATTTTATCCTGAAAAAGCCCAAAAGTTTTTGGTTTGATACTCTATTTTTTATTTTTAGGCACGACCTACCCCGAAGGGGTCGGGAAGGCCTTATAATTTTGGCAGAGCAAAAAATGCAACCCGAAATTGTGCACAGGATTTCTCGCGACCTAATGGATAAAATTGAACGGGGTGAACGGGAAAATGTTCGTTTTGGTGTCCCATAGTTCCAGTTTCATTTTGAGTATGATCGGACCACATGGCTACAAAAGGCGCATATCGACACCTTACACAGTCACATTTTACTCGATTCTATAGCTATTAAATAAAAAATGGTGCACAGGATTTCTCGCGATCTAATGGACAAAATTGAAAGGGGCAAGCGAGAAAATGTTTGTATTGGTATTCTACAGTTTTAGTCCTAGAATAAAAAAAAAAAAAAGATCGTCGAGCGTGAAGCGCGAGTGTCGGTCGGTTGTGCCTTTTATGCATTGCGCGGAGTGATAGCGGAGCATGGCAATGCATACCTTGTATCGCGCGGAGCGGTAGCGATCAAAAACACCGTAGCCAGGCAAGTCATCTGGCCTCTTGAGCGTAGCAAAAGGGCCAGAGGGCGCGCTAGTTTATGTTAGTAATCTAAAAATTACTTTCCTAAATCCTTAAATTCATAACTTTTACAAAATGTGTACAAAAAATATTTTTGAGGTAGTCAAATTTTTTAAATATTTTTTTACGATAGTTTCAAACTAATTTTATTTATTAATTCATTCTTATACGTTTTATACAATTGCGTAAGTTAGAATTTTTTGAAAAAGACCTAAAGAAAAATGAAGCCTTTTTACGCACAACTGAAGTTATCGAAGACTATAAAAAATAAAAAATAGAGTATCAAACCAAAAACTTTTGGGCTTTTTCAGGATAAAATTTTCCACCATTTATAATTGCGATCAATACTATGGAAAAAAATAAAAATGTAACTTCAGTTTTGAACTCGACCTGTAAGATTTTGGTAAAGGGTACCAGGTATTTTTTTCAAAAAAATGAGAATTTTTTTTACCCATTTTAGCACCCATACTCAATTTTCCGCGAAAAAAAAATGTTGAATCCGTTTTGAATTCAAGGGCCTCCAAGAGCTTCTTTCATAATTGTATGTTTTAGAATTTTCCGTAAATAAAATAAAAAATTAAGTTTTTTTATTGAATTCAAGAACCTCCCAAATTCTGAAAAAGAGAATCAGAATCAGTTCTTTCAAAATTGACTGCTTTTTGGATTTTTCGTGGTGGCCATTTTGAATTTTCTGTAGAAAAATGAAAATATGATTCTCTATTTCAACTCAATTACCTAGAGAACGTTGAAAATGAACAGCCACTCCAATGCAATTCACTGAATTGAGAAGTTTTTCAGTTTTACGCGTTTTCACCTTCATATAGGGCCCACCATCTTTATATTCTATACTTACATTCTATACATACACAGGCATATATTTATTGTAAATAATTTTTCTGAAAGCAGACATTTTTCTGAAGCTTTTAGATATTATTTAATCTATTGAAGAGTGTTTTTTTTTAGATTACATGAAAATCTAATACGAAGAAAAGTCTATGGTCGGTGCTACTATTTCAGCCACCTTTAGCAGGGCATATTTAATTTTCCATTGAAAATTTTGAAATTCTGAGTTGAAATTCTGAAAAAGCAACTCTTTGTACTTACAAAAACATCAAAACATGATGTATTTCCAGATATTGTCTTAGTTTCCAGAGCAGAAAACCAATCGACCATGAAATGACGCTTCGGACTAAATGGGTTAACTTCTTTTGAAATAACGCATGCTAAGAATAAACAGAAGGTATAAATATATAAGAAAAAAATTAAATTTTCAATTATTTTTTGAGAATTTTTTATCTTACCTGTTCTGGGCCAAGGATTGAAGCTTATTATTTGAGCCCGTTGATTGTAGCTCGACAAATATGTTGATGTGGATGGTCCCGGTGGAGGTCTGATGGCGCTCTACAGTTTAACCGATACTGTAACCTCATGGAGTTATCTTTCTTTTGATTTTGTGTTAGAAAGTGGAAACCGATAATATGATGCAGACATTTATTGTTTATAATCTGATCATATCACTGCATCAGGCGTTCTTGTTGATGTCTCAGAGGGTGGATTCTTTTCAGTTGATACGAAATGCAAAGTTATATCATTTATTACCTGTAATAAATCATCTTATTTTGTTTGCAATCGCAGGCACCCTACTTCATTATCTTTATCCTTTAAAAAACTAGTGAATAATGATGATTAACGCCCTTCATGATAAAAGAAGATGGATTAGAAAAGATCTCCGGGGGTGAAAAACAATTAACAACACTTATTAGTAAGTCATTAATTTATTAAAAATTGGTGCACCGATTCTTGCGCCGATGTGCGGACCTTTCAAGCACTCTTTGAAGTAAAATTATTAGTTAACAAAGAATCAAAGCCAGCGGTAGCTGGCTTGGGCAGACTTTTTCGCACCAAAATCGTAGCCAGCTGCCGTGCTTTATTTACAGCACCTGAAGCTACCTCAACCCTACTAACAATGTTTAATTTTTTATTTAAAAATGAAAACACGTTACCTGCTTTATAAAATCACTTGAGTAAGCTTATTTTTCACGACACAACAGACAAAGATTTATTTCGCATCGTATTTTTTTTGAATTTCCTCATTCATCAACTCACGTTTTTGAATTTGGACTTTTTTTTTACTTTCCACAGCGTTCGAAAAATTTTCAAACGTCGATCGACAGTTCGCAAAATTTTCACCAGATGACGCAGTTGCGGTTTTAATGAAAAAATAATTTTAAATTCGTTTTTAAAGATAATTAAAAAAAAAAAAAACATTTTTGATTTAACTTGAATATTTTTTTTTCATTGCATAAAATGAAATATTTAAATAATGAAGCAAAATAATATATAACCTATTGATAAATTGATAAAAATATAAAAGCTATCATGATCAGTCGTTTTTAAATTTTTTTACTAGTAGTCAGCTTGGTCTTAAATTGAGTCTACTTATTTCATTAGTACCTGTGTTGATTTTAAAGTTTTTAAAGCATGTAACAGCTAGCGCGCTGATTAAATTCAAATTCGGCGCTAACTGTTATAGAACGCAGATGCGGATCGGTAAGTCAAGTAATGACGAGATCTACCGATCAGCATTACTCTAATTTCGGCGCTTGGCGCGATCACACGTGTGTCAGGGAGCAAATATAAAATTTACTTTTTGTGTTGTTAGATAACTTCATCAAAGTGTGTTAGATAAAGTTATCAGTGAGAAGTTGTGTAGATTTTCTTGTGATCCAGTTGTCACTGGATTGGAGCGGGGAAGATGAACATCTCACGGAAAGTCAGCGTGCGGCTTAGGAAGGCATTGTCGTCTTGTGTGAAGCCAATCGGGCTAGTAGTAATTATCATTATTATTGTTTAATGAAGCGAAGGTGCACCTGCTAGAAAAGTAAGTCCGCGTAGCGGTTAATCATTGAGTATTTGTTCGTGTGATAGTTAGAGTCGGAGTGTGTGTGTGTAAAGTACAGTAAGTACTTAGATTTTGTATCGGAGTTAGTCCACGCCTTTGTGATTTTGGCGCGCGGCAGCGAGCAGCCGACCGCGAGAGCGTGTGTGTGTGTGCGTCGGTGTGTTCGAGTCTACCGCGACACTAACGCCGAACTTTGTTTTTGTGAAAACAAATTTTTCTTTTGACAATTTAAGACTGCGAGTCATTTAAATTTACTTGTTAGTAAACATTCGGGTGAAATTAATTTGGACTTTTTTGTAACTTTTTCTATTTTTATTGTTGATTAAAGTTATTAAAATTTACGTCTGATTGTTTATTTAATTAACCCGTGTTCCTGCGATCGGTCCACGTTAACTCACGCCACTACCGACGAAGGAGAGCAGCCGCGCCGCGTAATAATAACATTAGTTCGCGTACGCGTCTTCCCCCCAATTTTCAGGATTGAAGAAAAATCGACGGATTGTCGTGTGCACAGAAAGTGCATTTTGTCAGCAGGTCGGAGGAGTGCGGACGACGATCGCCGCGGGTTCTCGTGATTAATCACGATCCTCCGAGGAATTAAATTCCTTAATTCGAGCCCTGTGACAAACAATAGCAACAAAAAATTTTTGCGAATTTCTACACTAGCTTTTAAATTTGAATTAGCTTCTTTGAAAATTGATATTTTATGACAAAGTTTTTTAAAAAATCTGAGTGTTGCTCGAAATTTTTATTTTACTTCGATTAGTTAAATAAAGGAAAGACAAAAATACGGTTTAAATAAAATTTTATAACAAACAAAAAAAAGATACCCAAAAAAACGTCAAAAAGGTCAACGAACTTAGGGAGAGTTTTAGTACCAGAACATTTTTTTCTTAACAAAAATTCGTGATATCAAAATGATAATTTTATGATTTTAAAAATACGACATTTATCCGTTAATTCTACGAAACTCTACCATACCTTAAAATAACCAAAACGGAATCTTAAATAAGGGTTTGGTAGAGTTTCGTAGAATTAACAGATAAATGTCGTATTTTTAAAATCATAAAAATCATTTTGTTATCACGAATTTTTGTTAAGAAAAAAATGTTCTGGTACTAAAACTCTCCCCAAGTTCGTTTACCTTTTTGAGGTTTTTTTATGTGATGATATACATACAGATAATTTGATTACAAAAATTTCATCAGATTTACAAACCTAATGTAAGAGTCAAAAGTATACAATTTTCATTTCTATAATTTAAAACCGAAAGATTTCTTCGCTAACGTCAGAATGAGAAGTGAGAAGAAAAGGAATATTTGAATATTGGTCGACCATAAGAGCGGTTAATTCAGAATAGAGAGTGATAAACTCTAATAAATTTATAATAAATAAAATAAAATATAAATATATAAAAAATAAATAATAAATAAAAAATTGATAAAAAAAGAAAAGATGCCATCAAATAACCTCATTAATTATGCTAATAATAATCACAATCATGTTTATTTCAGTATCACCAAAAAAGTTAACCATAACTTTTCAATTATTTTTTTTTTAGACATTTTTAAATATATTTATTGGCTGATAAACTACGCAAAGCACGTTTTTTTTAAATATTTGGTATAAGATAATTTTGAAGGTCTATGTACCTCATAATGTCAATAAATATTACAAAAGTTAATGATTGAAGTGCACAGTTCCTCGCACGAATGTTGTGGGCGTTTTCGCAAACAAACAAATAGAACCATTTTTGCATAATGTCCCAAATGAACAAATTAAAATCAATGTTTCAAAATTAATAATGTAACTAGCAAAGAAATGTTTACATTTAAGTTATGCGGTTATGCATGTGCGCGTTGCAACTTATGTTTTGTTGGCAGCAGCCGGCCGTCAACACTCGCTGCGCTCGTGTCGACAAATGCGGCTGCTGCCAACAAACAAAAATGTAACTATATGTATAAAAAAAGTTAAAAAATAAAAGCCACGAGTTTCTGAAAACAACTCGCAGGGGCGAAAGAATAACATGGCCACGTCCTGCGATACCAGATGAAGTGAGGTTAATATGGTTATTTCAATTAATTAACGTACTTTCGGCCTCAGATAAAGAAAAATAGTATGCATTACACGAGAGAAAAGGTGAACAGTCAAACACGGTGCGATATAATGCCCTCGGCTTCGCCTCGGGCATATATCGCGCAGCGCGGCAATGTTCATCTTTCCTCCCTTGTAATGCAATATACTATTGTTCAATTAATTTTTTGTTAATTTTTTTTGTTAATTTGTTGACAACTTATTAACTTATTATTTATGTGATTTTGTGTTGGATTTTTTGTGGTAGATTTTTTCGTGGTAGATTTTCCGCGATAGATTTTTTCGGATAGATTCTTTCACGGTAGATTTTTTCATGTAATCCACATGAGACAGGGGCAATGGAAAAATATGCTTAAGTTTTCCATACAAAATAATACACTTTTCCCAAAATATGGTTGGAAAATTTTAAAAATTTGTAATAATTCATTGCTTAGTTGGTTAGAGCATCAAAAAATTGGCAAACACATATTTTTTTCTTTTTTCGAGAAATTAAAAACCGAAAGATCGAAAATGCTTAAATTTTTTTTAATTTCAATTTATGAACATAGTTATACTCCTAATGCATACAACCTTGATCCGGTACGATGACGTCATCGTACCGGAATTGTAAGTAAGGGGAGATGAATTGAGGGTGGGTCCTTTTGAGTGAGATAAGTGTGGGGGATAAAGTACGGTATTTGAAGTAAATCAAATTAGTGAGGTCAGTAATTTGGCTAAGATGAAACTAGGCCAGGTAGTTGAAGATGAAAAAGGAAGTGTAGGTCAGTCCGCGTAAAAGTAAACCTCGGCTCTAAAATAAACATTTGTGATAACTTTTCTAAAATTGAATTTTTATTTAAATTTATAACTGAAGATAACTTATACTAGTAAAAGCTATTTTTTAACTCTAATTTTGTTTTAAAAAGTTTTTATGTTCTTTGCTATTTGTACTTTTTAGTTTACCCCTTAATAACTGGGGTAAAAATACTCTTCTTGAAGATGAAAAAATCATACAAATTCAACTGTAAAGCAAAAATTAATTGTTACGGAGCGAACAGTACTTTCACTCCGCACACATCGTCAAGTAAAAATCAATAATTTGTAGACTGCGTGGCGCCATCTCTTGGATCACGCAGAACTACAGGGTGCTCTCGCGCCATAGTCTGCGCAGCTTGGGGCGGTCGTTCTGGCGCTGCTGCTGTCGCTGACGCCGCCGGCCTTGCGGGGGCCTGCTGCTCGTTGTTCACTTCTCGTTTTGGCGCTCTTCATAGTAAGTAGCAGAAAATTTTCTCTTGACTTAAAGTTAAACTTTTTCTTGGGTTTTTTTCAAGCTCATCTTATCTTTTTTTTATTGTGAGTGATTCTGTGTAGTGCAGTGATGGTCCAGCTCATCTAGGTTGCTGCAATCAGTAATTATTGCAGCAATCATTATTCAACCTTGCAGCAGGCGTGCTCACCAGCAACTTCATTGTTTTGGCGGGCCAGAAAGCTCACCAAAAAGGGCTCTTCTTCAGGACACTCTCTTGGAACACCTTTGGCGGACATCTCCAGGTATTTTGGTTCAAGTAACAATAAATTTCCGTGATTCACTCAACTTTGTATCCGTGCAATAATTAATTTACTGTACATTATCTTTGTTCTGTGCATGTGTCTATATGCACGCGGCCATTTTCTCTTCTCCTTTTTTCAAGGGCATTCTCTGCTGCTGTTATTATTTCATTCGGCCAATGCTCTTTCTTTTTCTTTCAAGGCCATTCTCAATAAGTTGTTTACCTCATTTCTATCCTAGCTAACTCATGTTTACGTTTTGAATTAATATTATCAAATCTGTGGAGTTTTGACTAGATTGTTAATCCTCAAATTTTTTGATTTCCTTTACACGGAAATTCATTTTGGGAAATTCTCAGTTCATAACCTATGACATTTTCACCTTTCATTATTTCTCTTTGGAATATTTTTTATTAAACTTGTATGAAACTCACTATTTGTAATCTTATAATTTTTTAAACCTATTGTAATTTACGTACTGAGTATTATTAAATAAATTGTCCATATATGTATCGTAATTGTGTCTCTCTCTAATATTTTAACAACCCTCTCCTACCAGATTTATCCGGCAAATAAGAAAAAATAAATTAATAGATCGGTCAATCCGGAACATTTGGTCCTTCGAGTCAGATCGCTGGTAGGTGGCTGGATTTTTTTTTCTCTCTGGCATTGTCTCATTTTTTCAAATCTCCAGTTTAACTGACATTGGCTGGTTACATTTGTACATCTCATTGGATCAACTCATTTTCTCCCGTTTAACTCAACATGGACTCATCTGCAAAGGATGATAAAAAGAGTGCTAGCTCCAAGTCAGGCTTAAGGAATACCTCACCGGAAAATCTCACTGAAAATATTATGGAAAAGCCGAACGTCCAGGACGGCTCAAATGAAAATGCGGAAGACGCTCAAGTCCCTTCAACCATCAAGGTGGATGGAGCGGAGGGAAATAATGGTACTCTCAACATTATAGATAGTGGCACCAGGCGATTGCGATCCAACTCCGGAGGCAACCCGATATCTGCTAACTACTTAGTCCAGATTGGCTCACAGAGGGAGCGCTTGCAGGCGTTGGAGATCATTCAAAACAAAATCAGACATCACGATGGCGCTGTTGGAGTGCTGCTGATAAACACGTAAAAAAACTCAGTTAGACAGCCTATGATGCATTCCACAAGGACCACTCACTGGATGCAGGCGCAGTCACAATTGGTACACCTCAACCTTCGGAAAGCTCACTCCTAGCTACTGCAATAGCGCTGCTCATTACACCGTCAGCATCTCATACAGTAAGACTTCTCATCGATCCATGCTCCAAATTATCATTTATTTCTTCTGACATTGTAACAATGCTCAAAATTCCTCGGACTCGCTCATCTGTACCCATCATTGGCATTAGTGGATCAAAATCAGCCCATACTCACGGAAAGGTAGTCATAACTCTCAAGTCGATTCATCGCAACGTCCAGCTCAAACTCCATGCTCATGTATTAAAACAGCTCACCTCTACGTTGCCATCTCAACCGTGCGATGAATCAACTTGGCCTCATCTCAGCAAACTCAACTTGGCAGACACTCAATTTGGACAACCATACAACATAGACGTTATAATAGGCGCTGATCATCATGGCTTAATCATCATGTCAAACCTCATCAAGGGAGCCCCTCATGATCCTATTGCTCAGTTGTCTATGTTTGGGTGGTAAGTACATGGACCTTCTTCACAGGCAACTCATTCACCACGACAAACCTTTCATGCGGCAACAGTTCATGACGACACCTCGCTTCTGGAGATCCTCACAAGGTTTTGGGACTTGGAAGAAACTCCCCGAGCTTCAAAGTCAATCCACACACCAGAAGAAGAGGATTGTGAACAACATTTCCTCAAAACACACTCAAGGGACCCACAAGGACGCTACATCGTCAGATTGCCACTGAAGATGGATCATTCTTGTTTGAATGATTCACTGGCTCGCTCAAGGGCATGTTTGAGAGGAATCATAAACAAACTTGAATGCGACGACAATTAAAAGTAGCTGTACTTTGCTTTTATGGAGGAATATGCTCAACTGGGTCACATGGTTTCTGTGCCAGCAGAGGAGCTCAGATCATCTCCAACTTACTATCTACCTCACCATGGAGTGCTCAAATTGAATACTTTAGTAACAAAAATGAGAGTTGTATTTAATGGGTCTGCTGTCACATCATCTGGTTACTCTCTCAACGACATCATGCATGCTGGACCCAATTTGCTGCTCAAAGTCGTCGACGTACTCACATGGCTCAGAACTCATCAGTTTGTCTTTGCCACAGACATCACAAAAATGTACAGGCAGATCTTGGTTCATCTCGATGATCAGGATTTGCAAAGGATAATTTCAATCGACAGCGAACTCAGGGAAATAATCATCAAGCTAATTACTGTGACGTATGGCACTCGGTCAGATCCTTACGTAGCCATCTGTGTACTTCTGCAACTCATCTTGGCCGAAGATCATCGATATCCACTTGCCATTGACTCGATTGAAGTGGGCAGGTACGTGGACGATATCTTCGAGAGAGCTGACACTCTGACACTACTCAACGAGAAAGCTCGTTAACTGGAAGGTTTGTTCAAAGTGGCTGGATTTCCTTTGGCGAAATGGAACTCAAATCACCCTGAATTCTAAAAGGCCCAACCAGACGCCCAAATTGATGGCACCATCTCATTTAGTGACTGCACTGCCAAAATTCTCGGACTAACTTAGACCCCTCAGCAGGACTCAATCACTTTCACTCTGGCATTACTTCCAGTCAAGGAAACATTCATCAAAAGGACAATTCTCTCAGAAGTGGCTCAAATCTTCGACCCCATCGGCATCATTTCACCTGTGGTCATAAAGGCAAAAATCCTCCTTCAAGAGCTATGACTACTCAAGTTGGCTTGGGACTAACCTGTGTCAGATGCAATCATGGCGATCGGATGCTTCTCAATATGCAATGGCTGCTGTTTTATATGTGCGCACTCACGGAACCACAGGTATCACAATTTCATTTCTTTGTTCCTGTTGGAATATTAGTAAATATTATAATATTAGAATCGTGTCACCATCTATTGTCTCAACGCCCGACGGTGAACATGAATGGAATGTTTGTGTGAGTGAGAGCGCTGCACGCGACGACGCGACGCGACCAGACTAGTCGCGCTTTCTCTGTATCTAGCTGCTGACCGGTACGGAGCAAGATGCTCGCATGCGGACGATTTGTAACTTCACAATATTAAATTTGAAATAAATATTATTTATTAACAATAAAGTACATCACTTATTTGTTCCGTCTCTACAAAAATTCCAACATGGTAGCAGAGCGTGGTTAAGTGAACAATAAGTGTAATTGAGTGAAACAGAAGTTTGGTTAATAAAAACATGTGCTTCGGAAAAATAATTATATTATTCTTTTTGTGTACTTATTAAGTCACAAGAAAGTGAAATATTCCGAATAAAAATTAGTTTGAAGTCAAATTAAGTGAATGGCTAGAAAAACCTGTGGAAAAGATCCGTGCAAAAAGTTGATGCACGAGGGTTTAATTTTATGAAACCGCATGGCGTGAAGTGAGGTTAAAAGTCCAAGAGAGAAAAATGAGTGTTAATCAAACGTCGTAATAATCAAGTAAAAGTGAAATAAATATGAATGAAAATTTGTTAAATGGATTTATTCAAAAGTTTTTTTAAACAAGAAAAGGTAGAAAGTCTAGTCGAACAAATAGAAAATGAGAATTTCGAGGTACAAAAGGATCATCGTGATTATTTAAGAAAAGTTTTTCTTAAAAATTTAAAAATTGTATTACGAATACATCGTAACATTTACACTAATATTCAATTGAAAGAAATAGAAGACATGGCAAAAGTAAAAATCGACGATATAACAATTCCGATGTTCGACGGAATAAATTACTCAATTTGGAAGAAAAGAATTTTACTCACGCTCGAGTACAAAGAATGCAAAACACCTGCGACAAGAGAAAGATTGCAAAATGAAGATGAAGCTGCGTGGAAGAAAATCGATTTCAAATCAAGGACAATAGTGACAAGTGCATTATCCGATAAACAATTTGAATTTGTGAGTGAATGCAAAACTACATTTGAAATTATAACTAAATTTGATAACATGTACGAGAATAAATCAACGGCATTAAAGCTGATAATGCGTAACAGCCTGGAACAAGTGAAATTAAAAAATTTCAATACACCTGAAGAATTCTTCGTGGCTTTTGAAAAAGCATGTCACGAATTTCAATCAGCTGGTGGTACACTAGACGAAAATGAAAAGTTGAGAATAATGATAAATGCCCTACCACCAAGTCATAGCTATATAGCTGACTGCATAGACTTCGTACCTGCTGCAGAAAGAACAGTAGAGTACGTAAAACAAAAAATCAAATTAAAATGTTTAAAATCTGGTGAAAACGAAAGTAAACAAAGTGTAAGCACATTCAGTGTCAGAACGAAAGGAACCTGCTATAATTGCAATAAAACTGGTCACTATGCAAGGGACTGTCGAAATGGTCAAGGCAGTGGTCAAAATGGACAACAAAATCAACCTGGTCAACGCAGTAGAGGAGCCTACCCAAACAGAGGTAGAGGTGCCTACCAGCAACAGCAACAGCGAGGACAACAGTTACAACGTAGTTCGAATCGAGGTAACTACAGGGGCAACTCCCAAAGAGGTAATGGTCGAGGAAGAAGCGACAACCAACAAAGAGACGATCAACCACAACAAGATGGTTCGTGTGCTTGGTCAATCTATCTTCGACATCTTGACGTCAACGCAGTAACAGGTAGTGAGTATAGCGAAAATATTGAAAATAATTGTACACAAATAAATTGGTTACTCGATAGCGGTTGTACAGACCATAAAATAAATAATGTCGAATATTTTTCTAAAAGTGTGGCTTTAAAAAATCCGATAGATGTAAATTTACCAAATGGTAGAAAGTTATATGCCACTAAGATAGGTCAAATAAAAACTTCTTTTAAAACCTTCTATGGGAAAGAGAGATAGAAATAAATAATGTTTTCTATTTTGAGGGAATTAAGAAAAATATTTTGAGTTTCGGTGAAATTGCTAGAAAATGCACCATAATTTCAAGGGGGGAATATTCTAAAATTTATGATTTGAATAAAAAATTAATTGCTGTGGCAGAAAATAAAAATAATTTATATTTTTTGGAAAGTTTCCAATATTTTGGTAAGAAAGATATTTATACAAATGCTTTAAAGTTAACTGACAAAGAAAAATGGCATAGAGCCTTAGGACATGTGAATTTTCAGTATTTAAATAAATTAGTGAAAGATAAATTGTTAGATGGTCTACCGGAAAAGTTAGAAAATGATATCATGAAGTGTGCGAATTGCATACAAAGCAAAATGGCTAATGTTCCGTTTGAAAATGAGAGGACCATGTCCAACGGCACACTTGAATTGATACATACCGATTTAAACGGCCCTCATAATACTTTAGGCCCTAAAGGCGAAAAATATTTTTTAACCTTCATTGATGATTATAGCAAATGTGCTAAAATTTATTGCATTAAAAGTAAAGCCGACACGGCTGGATGTTATATTGGTTATGTAAATTTAGTAGAAAATCAATTTAAAAAAAAAATTAAAGAATTTCGTTGTGATAACACTGAATATCTGAATCGCGAAGTCTATGATCTATGATTTTATAAGATATAAAGGAATTAAATTATCACCTTGTCCACCCTACGTCCACGAATTGAACGGTGTCGCGGAAAGGTATAATAGATCGGCGATGGATATAGGAAGATGCTCAATGCGGAAAGCAAAAGTTCATTTAAGGTATTGGCCAGAAATAATGGGAGCGGTCGCTTATTTAAAAAACCGAACACTAGCCAATACGCAAGAAAATAAAACGCCGTACGAAATACTTTTTGGAGTAAGACCAAATGTTGAACATTTGAAAATCTACGGAAGGAGAGTATTTTTTAGAGTACCGGAAGCATTACGCAAAAATAAATGGGCCGATAAAGGTCAAGTTGGCGTATTAGTAGGCTATAATGAAAATAGCTACAGAGTTTTATCGAAAGATAGAATATACAGTGTTAGACACGTACAAATAATCGAAGATAAAACTAAATTAATTTGTCTTGAAAAGAGAGGCACAGATGTATATAGTGATGATGAATTTGCCAATATAAATTTAAATAGTAATAGCAATGAAAATAATGATGATGATAATTATAATGAAAATGATGATGATAATGAAAATGTTGAGATAGAAAATATTGAGAATTTTTGAAAATGATAATGAAATGAACGACAATAATAATCAAAATAATTTACAGGGAAATGGTAATGCGGGGCCAGTAAGAAAATCGAGCCGAAAGAAAAGTACGATAGAACGATACGGAAATCCAGTTTCCCATTTTATTTATGTTAATTATGTTAATGCAAACGTACCGAATACGTTTGAGGAGACGGTAAACTCCAAAGAATCCTTAAATTGGAAAAAAGCTATGAAAGCTGAGATAGATTGTTTAAATAAAAATAACGCATAGGTGGTAGTTGACAAACCTAAAGATAAGAAAGTACTCGATGTTAAATGGGTATATAGAAAGAAAAATAATAACACTTAGAAAGCTAGATTGTTAGTAAGGGGTTTTCAACAGAAAGATTATATTGAAAATGTTTATTCGCCGGTAGGTAAAATGCAAACATTAAAAATACTTTTGAGTTATAGCTGCGCGAATAATCTTTATATCGATCAAATGGACGTAGAGACAGCCTTTTTGAACGGCAATATTAAGTCCGAAGTTTACGTGTATGAACCGCAAGGTTTTGAAACAAATAAAAATAAAGTTTGTCTTTTGATAAAAGCACTCTACGGTCTTACAGAAAGTTCAAGAACTTGGTACGATTGTTTCGATGAATACGTTAAGAAATTAAATTTTAAGCGGAGTAATTGTGATTACTGCTTGTATGTAAATAATTCAGATACAGATCCTATATACATACTTGTATTTGAAGATGACTTGTTAATTTGCGGTAAAAATAGATCAAAAATGGATGAAATAAAGGCTGAGTTGATGAAACAATTTGTGATGAAGAAAGATTTAGGAAAAGTAAAAAACTATATTGGGATTGATATTGAGTATAACGATGAGCGAAATAAGATGCATTTAATTCAAACCAAGTATATAGAATCTTTATGTGAAAAATATAATTTAGATAATGCAAAGTTGTTTGATACTCCTATGGAGAGTAATTTAAGGGGAGGTTCTGGTGGATTGACTTTTTTTTTTTTTTTTTTTCTAAGATTTTTATTTCATAGTAAAAATAATATGAGACATCCAAATTTTTACACCTTAAAGAATAAATATAAAACAATTGAAAAATTTTTTTTTTTTTTTTTTTTTTTTTTTTTTCGTTGCCTAATGATGGCCTCAAAATTGTCCTCTTTTTCGGTCAGGGAAGTGATAACTCCCGAATGATGAGCCTGAAATCAAAAAATCAAACATTTTCTGAATCTGTATAGATTTGGCTATGGCAGGAACTAGAACGAGTAATTTAAGAGTAAAAAAAACAAAATGGCGGCCATGTAAATTTTTTTGCAATATTTTTGCAACTTCAATTGTTTATAACTTCGGTAAAAATTTTTTTTTTTTTTTTTCTAGTTCCTGCCATAGCGACATAATAGAGGAATATGCTGTGAAAATTTTGAGTTGATTCATGCAATAGTTTTTTTTTATCACTTCCCTGAGGTCAAAAAATGCAGTTTTGAGAAAAATCGTTTTAAGTTTTTTTTTTTGTTAAAATCATAAAAAACAGGGACTTACTTTTAATCAGCGATGCCAGCTCCATACATAACTCCTTCTTCTTGCTCAAACATATCATTTTCCATTATCCTGGCATTCCTAGCAGCTGTTCTATATTTCTTGGAAGTTGTAGAAGTTTGGTACTCAGCGCGACAAATGCGCCTTTCGTTTACGTTTCGAGCATGTGCAATTGAGTTTGAACCAAGTTTCACGCCCATGGTCTCCATAATTTTTAAAATAGGTGCAAGTCCTTCGTTGAATATGCAAGCAGCACTGTATGCAGCAATTTCAATAACATTCTTCGCTGCAAACATGTGTTTTGGAGCAATGCTCCACACGCAAGCATTGAAGCTTTCATTGTTGTTTTGGGTATTTGCACCCAAACATCTTTCTAAAAGATCATCAGATGTTAAATCCTCGTAGATATTTTTTAATACTTGTTGAGTCTCTTCATCAAACGCTGGTGGGTGCTCATAATCTTTTAATTTATCTACAGCTGCAGCCTTTTGATAAGCACACCAAGATTCTGCTCCAGCTCCTCTTTAGCTGCTTTTTTCAAAACAACTTCACAAACTGCACTTACTGCAAGATGAATCTGTTTTATGCAGTCATAGTAACCAGAAATACTTAAACTTGTACTTGAAATATCCATAAGGCCACAAAAATTTTTAAAACCATTGAATCCGACTCCTAGTAAACGAAGTACATATATTAGTCTTCGATTTATTTCGTAGCCAGCAGATATTTTTGGTGACGAAGGAACTTTTTCACCACTTTTACATTTACACGAAACTTGTAACTCAAATCCTAAACCTTTCATATTACTTTGACCAAAAATAACTTTATTTTTGCAATTTTTGCAAATTGGCAAATGTATGAAACAGTAAACTGACGTTGGTTACTCAATAACCTCAAAATCTGGACCTTGTTTCTTTTATTTTTTTTGCTGCTGTGCTTGTAGATTCTAAATCTGCATCAGATGAGAATCGATTGCCGTGAAAAGTTCTTCTTTTACTTCCATGATTCGGTCTTCGATTTCCACCACTATTTGCAACTCCAAGTTTCTTGTCACTCATGGTGTATCGTTAATTTTGATCCGACTCCAACAAGAAGAGAGTGTATACTGCTCTCCTAAACTAGGTTGAGACCTACACAGACCTTCTGAAAAAGGAGGGGGCCCTATAATACAATAGGCGGGACCGTGGAGTACTAAGACGGGTCGACGCCGCACGGCGGGGCAGCTGCTGTTTCGGAGCGCTCGAACGCTGCATCTGCTCTTTCTCTATTTTAAACCGGTTTTCGACCTCGGAGGCCTATGAAATCAATTTTACTACATTTTTAGAAGTATTTTCTACTCAAAAAAGGAAAAAAAAAAATTAAAATTTTTTGAAAAAAATCCACCAGAACCTCCCCTTAAAGTTAGAACAAGCCTTTGAAATCGACGAAAGAATTAAATATCGTAACTTGATTGATGAGCTATTATACATTAGTACAGGCACCAGGCCAGACATTTCTTTCAGTGTTAATTATCTTAGTCGATTTCAGAGCTGTTACAATGAAACGCATTTTAAATATGCGATGCGAGTTTTAAAATATTTAGAAAGAACGAAAGATTTAAAGTTAACATATTCTGGTGATAATAAAATTGAAAAGTTAGACTGTATGGTCGACTCTGATTATGCTGGAGATAATGTCGATAGAAAATCGACAACGGGATTTGTAATTCGACTATTTGATAATACTGTCTTCTGGAAATCGCATAAGCAGAAAAATGTTACGAAATGCTCGACGTTCGCAGAATACACTGCAATGTCCGAGGCAGTGAGTGAAATTGTATTTTTGAGAAAAATGTTGAACGAATCATTTAATTTAGAAATTAAAGCACCAATAAAAATGTACGGAAATAACTCAGGTGCAATAGCGATAGGTAAATACGGGAATTTTACAAAAAATTCGAAACATATTGAGGTGCAATACCATTATGTGAATGAAAATTATGAAAATAAAATCATTGATATTTTGAAGATTGATACCGAAAAAAATATAGCAGATATTTTGACGAAGAGTCTTAGTAAACAAAAGTTTGTAAAAATTAGAGATGCGTTAAATTTAATACATTGTAAATCTTCTAAAATCAATTAAGTTTGAATTATTATAGAATAATGAAATAAATGTGGAAAGAAAATAAAGATTATAAATTTAAGGAGGCGTGTTGGAATATTAATAAATATTATAATATTAGAATCGTGTCACCATCTATTGTCTCAACGCCCGACGGTGAACACGAATGGAATGTTTGTGTGTGTGAGTGAGAGCGCTGCACGCAACGCGACGACGCGACGCGACGCGACCAGACTAGTCGCGCTTTCTCTGTATCTAGCTGCTGACCGGTGCGGAGCACGATGCTCGCATGCGGACGATTTGTAACTTCACAATATTGAATTTGAAATAAATATTATTTATTAACAATAAAGTACATCACTTATTTGTTCCACCTCGACAAAAATTCTAACAGTTCCAAGACAAAGCTGGCCCCACTCAAGCCTGTCTCAATCCCTCGACTGGAGTTAATTGCTTCTCACTTGCTCGGCAAATTGGATAATATTTTTGTTGGTTCACTCAAATTGGAAGTACGCTCTGTGACACTTTGGACAGACTCAATGGTAGCGCTCACTTGGATCAGCTCTGACCCATCACGCTGGAAGGAGTTTGTGCGTAACAGGGTACATTCCATTTGGAAACTGATATCATCTGCTCAGTGGAGGCATATACCTGGTAAATGCAACCCAGCTGATTCTGCTTCTTGGGGATTGCTAACATCACAGCCGATCGATCACAATTTCTGGTGGAATGGCCCTGAGTGGCTAAAGCAATCAGAAGAACTCTAACCCGACAAACGAGAACTTCTTGATGAGCACACCCTTCCAGAACTCAAGAAACACACCTCTCACGACACTCATCATTCATCAGGCCCATCTGGATACACTCCATGGTGGAACTCAGGTCACTCTTGCAAAGATACGTCAAGAATACTGGATCATTGGTATACGAGCTACTGTGCATTGTGTGATTTGTGCTAGGCAGCAAGGGACTCGAGCTCGACGGTAGGGCGACAGAACGTCAAAAGACAAAACGTCAAGCGACAAAATATCAACGACAAAATATCAACGATAAAATATCAAACGTCAAAATATGAAAATTTAATAATTTAAACAGAATTTATAGATTTTGAAATTAAAAAATTAAATTTTTATTTTATTTTTAAAATCATGAAAATAATAAAATTTTAAAAGAAATTCATAAATCAGTGGAAAAAAAATCAAAATTTATTAAAAAAAAAAAAAAAAAAAAAATTTTATTTTAATAATGCAAACAATTTTAATCGATTACGAAGCAATAAACAATCAATATAAGTGTGTACAAACAATACATTTGTTGTGATTACGAAGCACACTAACAATGAAGATTTCAAAAACGAAGATTTAATGCCAAACTCTGTAAATACTCTATATATAAACAAATACACTTAAATTTACTTTAAATATCTTACTATATTATATAGTTGTTTTTCCTCCGCCCAAGCCCTCCACACGCCCCCCACAGGCTCCTCAAAAAAGTGCTTAACTAACCGTAAAAGTGTACCGAAATATGCTTATTTCTATGTGTTTTAATTTTTCCTATAATTGCCTAATCACGCCCCCCCCCCACGCCCCCCATTTTTGATATATGTTATCACTTTTACCTATACCTTCTATTTTTGATACATGTTATTACTTATGTAATTATAGAAATTTAAAAAGTTACTATTGAAATACTAAAAAAAACTTATATTTCATAAAATGAAATAACAAAATAATAGCAGTAATCAAAATATATAAAACAGTTTAAAAAAAATATTTTTATAATTTTTTCAAATTAGTTAAGATTCACTATTATTGCACAATACTTAAAAAGTGCATTCAATACGTCACTCCTGCAGTAGGCACAATGATCAGACAAAGGTATGAATTAATATAAGTACACGGATACGCACACGGGTTGATACAAGTTTAGGCAAGAGGGTAAGCACAGGAGTGGACATGAGAGTAGGTACGGATTTTGTACAAGATCTTATTAAGTAGTTTTTCTTAACTCCTGCAGTAGGCACAATGATACGTACAACAGTATACACTAATGTAAGTACACGGATACGCACACGGGTTGATACAAGTTTAGGCAAGAGAGTAAGCACAAGAGTGGACGCGAGAGTAGGTACGGATTTGGTACAAGAGAGTCTAGATAGTACTTACAAGAATAGGCACAGCAGTAGAAATAAGACTAGGTACGAGGGTATACACAAGGGTGGGGAAGAGAGTATGTACAAGCCCGAGAAAACACTGTAATGCGGCTGCCGTAGCCGCGAAGTCGGGCCGAATTCGGCTTCCGAACTCGGTACGAATTCGGTCGGGGGCGCGGCTAAGGTTTCGTCCCGAGCGCGGACTGGTGCATCTGGCCGAAGTTTCCTCGGGAAGTTTTGACTCCGGAAGGGTCAGGGTGGACACCTGGTGCACTCGGTGATAGTTACGCCTTGGAGATGATTTCCCCAGGAAGTTTAGACTCCAGCAGAGTCAGGGTGAACCTCCAAGGCGTAATTATAACCAAGTGCACCAGGTGTACACCCTGACCCTTACGGAGTCAAAACTTTCCGAGGAAATCATCCCCAAGGCGTTACTATCACCATGTGCTCGAGGTATCCACCCTGACCCTTCTGGAGTCGAAACTTACTGGAGAAATCAACTTCGGGGATACTTACCACCAGGTGCTCCAGATGTTCACCGTGTTGAAGCCAAAACGTCTTGGGGAAGCTATTTCCTAGAGCACTATGTGTTCACCCTGACTACACTGAATTTCTAACCTCTTGTAGGAATCATCTTTATACCGAAACTTCGGCCAGATGCACCAGTCCGCGCTCGGGCCGAAATCCTAGCTGCGCCCCCGACCGAGCTACAGCCGAATTCGGCACCACTTCGGATAGTTCATATACGAATTCGGGCCGAAGTCACGCCGCATTTAAATGTTTGCTCGGGAGGGTATGTACAGGAGTAGACACAAAATTAAGCACGTTGGTAGGTTCAGGATTAGAACTTGAAGTAGAAAAAAAGTAAAGAAACAGAGTAAGCACAGTAGTACAAAAAAATATAAGAACAATAAAAAATGAATCAGTAGAAAATTAAGTAGAAAAAAGGGAAGTTATAAGGAAAGAAACCAGTGCATCTATGGAAGGTTCAACAGTATGAACAAGTATAAGGTAGGCACAAGTATAAGAACAATAGTTATACTACCAGAATTTATACATCTCTGTTCTCCCATTCTCCCATACAAAAATCGGTGCATTAGTTTTAACGCCAGTTTCTTGACAAAATTCGCAAAAAATTGCTGAAAATCTGCCGAAAAGGGTTTTGTACGACTGGCTAAGTACAAGGATATGAGTAATTAAATGCACGTGAGTAGGTACAGTGGTAGTCATAGAGTTACGAGGGTATGTACACGAGTTTAACAAGCATGAAAACAAAGATATGCACAAGAGTAAAAACAAAGATAACTACAAAAGGACAAAACAATAGTAGCTACGAGGGTAGCCACAATTGTAGACACAATGGTAAGCACTAGCATAAAAATCTGGGGTGGCGAGCGGCGCGAGCAGGGGGGTACCCTCCTCTACTCTTCTTCCACGCTCTCCCGATGCCCTCCAAAAAAGTGCCTAACTAACCGTAAAAGTGTACCGAAATATGCTTATTTCTATGTGTTTTAATTTTTCCTATAATTTTCTAATGGGAAGTATTAAAATGCACGGGAAATAAAATCATTTGCATCAAAGCACGGGATGTGGGTTGCACAGGAAAATAAATACTTTTGCACGGGAAAATAAATACATTTGCACGGGAAAATAAATACTTTTGAACGGGAAAATAAATACTTTTGCACGGTTTGATTAAAGAGTGTTTACATATCAAGCCTAGAAACGACCACGTGCTCTTTCACTAAGCATCTCTACCCATTTTATTATTGAGCTCAGTTCAACTTACAGTGTCGCCTCAGTCGACGAGTAAAGCAAAGAGCCAAAAGATGGCTGGTGAGTGAACGTATTTTGAAACTTCTGAGGACTCGTCTGAAGAAGAAAATTCATCTGAAGTGATCCAGAAGACTAAAAAAATATGCAGGCGACCAACACGAGTGTCGCTTTTACGTCACAAATACCCATCAGCAACAGAGGCAGAAATTGCTGTAAAGTTAAAAGAAGTTTGGAAAATATCTTCAACGAAAATGGTGGCAGAAGGAAAACGAGTTGAATATCGGTGCACAAAGGAAATTTATAGAGTGTCTGAGTATCCAGCGTGCTTGTACCTACTATATCATTCTTCGGATACTTGCGTGTCCTTGTACGAAACAGAAGAGGAGCACGAACATGATAATATTGATTCTACACGAGGCTTATCATCAGAATTTAAGGCTTTTGTAAAAGATAAATATGCAGATGATATTACAAATCCAAATGCATTTTTAAATCTCATTCGTAAAAATCAGATGGTAGAACCTGCAAAAGAAAAAATGGTTGCATTTTTTCGGACAATCCGAAGTGATAAAGGCACTCCTTCCGTATTGGCCACAGATCTTAGAGCTTGGTGCAATGAGCGCACTCAAGTTCCGGGTGATGAAGATGTACCATACGTGGTTGATGTCCACATTTTTGCAGAATCTTTTGACTTAGAAGAACAGGATTTGAAAATAATTTTATCAACGCTTAGATTGTTAGCATTGGCCAGGAAATTCATGAGATTAGTGCACAAAAGATTCGACTTACAACCTGATCTACAAAATAAAAAAAAGCTTAACTAATGCATTAATCTTTTGTAATAAATATCGTTTATTTCAATTACAGTTCAATTTCAATTACAGTTGTATAATGTTCAATAAAACAAATTTTTTGCTTGATTTTTGTCGAGTTTTGCTCTCAATTCTTTTTCCCGTGCGAGATCAATTCTATTGTCGTTGAATACATTTTTTTCCCGTGCGATGTTAATTCTACTCCCGTTAAATATATATATTTTTTTTTTTCGTTTAATTCATTTAACTTTCGCTCAAGAATTTTTTTCCCGTGCATATATTTTCTTTCCCGTTTAATCACTTATTTTTCCGTGATAATATCTTTTTTCTCGTGAATTTGACCTAAAATTTCCAGTGAGTTTGCTTTTTTTTCAGTGCTTATAAATCACACCCTTTTCTAATAACCCCCCCCCCATGCCCTTTTTTTGAACTCATGCCCCCCATTTTTGATATGTGTTATCAGTTTCTACCCACACCGCCAATTTTTGAAACAAGTTATCAGCTATGTAACTATAGAAATTTAAAAAGTAACTACGAAACTTTAAAAAAATTAACTAATATCCTAAGATAAAAGAGAGAACCCAAAAAGAACAACAGCTTTTATTCGTGATGTGATTGGTTGAAGAACAAAATTTAAAATTTGAATTTTTATTTTTAATTTTTATATTACAATTCAATTAAAACATCTAGAGAATAGATTTGATAAAAAAATAATTATGTAATCAAGTGTTCGAAATTATCCGATTAAAATCATGAAAATAATAATTATTAGTATACAAACTGAAACAAATCAAATGAAATTTATTACCACAAAAGTTTAAATGAATATGAACTCTGAACGTAGCGCAAAGGTAAAGGGTAAGTATGAGTAAATCAAACCCAAACCCTTGTTTCGCCAAACTCTAATTTTCACTGTCCGGGCGAGATTGTGGAAACAAATATAAAAGCTGAAAAGTTTATGCAAATGTTTAAAAAATCAGGTTCTACCCTGAAAAACGCAAGAAAACGCTGTGTCCGGAACTAAGTTTTGAAAATATTATCTGCTGTAACTTTTCAGGCAATCTTTTTACATATTTACAACTCATGGAGGTATTAATACTGGGTTTAAAGAATCTTTTACGACCCATAAAAATATTGTGCCTATATTTTTCGAGAAATGGCATAACTTTAAAAATATGTTCACACGTTTTTGATAAAAATGAATAACCTATTTATTCAAGTTTTTGCAGGTTCAGGCATTATTCAAACGCTATAAATGTATATTCGTCTAAAACTACATACTTTAACGAATAATTTAAGACCAATCCGAATAATGTGCTTTCAAAATAAGCTATTGTTTACATCATTTTATTCTGAAAAGTTCGAGCGTGAATTCTTGTAAAAAATGTTTTTTTCAGCTGGCACATCCACAGATTAAAAAAAAAGTCTCCAAATTTAAGTGTGATCAATAAAACATAACTTTTTTTAACTAAGTTTAGTTGCCTAAAGAGAAAAAACTTTAGTTAGTTTAGAAAAAAAGAGTTTTTTTTTATTCGCAACATTGAACTCAACCTGTAGCAGACGACAGGCAGTAAGTCTTTCAGATGCAGGCAGTCAAGATCGTAGTTATAAACTCAAGTTTATCAATTTTTTTTAAATATTTGCTCATAATTTACTCAGTAGTGTTTCAAAGAATGTTTATTATTTTACCAGAAATTATTCAACTTTGATAGTTGCTTTCAAACAAATCAATAAAATTTTCGGACATTTAAAAATGCCAACAGACAGTCATTATAACTGAAGAGTATTAGCAAATATTTCTTGACCATTTTCAAAAGATTATTGATTGTATTCTGATTAGTGTTAAAACATGAGTAAGTGAATATATATTATTGTCTATATATTATTATTGCCTTCACTAAAGTACATAAGAATCACATAACCTAACCTATTCTTTAACATAGTTATTTAATATTTTTACACTAATTGAATTACATCATTGTACATTTATTGTTTAGTACAATAAATAGTAAATTATTTAACAGTATAAACTACTTTTACGTTCATTGACAGTCTCTCTGAAACGATATTTTCATTTGGTTATACTACTTGTAGCACAAGTAACTCAATGGCACCATGCGATGAGTATTATTAAAAATTTATGTTGCTGGGATCGTTATTATTAAAAAAAACAAAGCTAATTTCAACTCAATTTAAAAAAAAACTATCTATCCTTTTATGTTTTCCTAAAACTCGATTGGCATAGGCGGATTTTAACTTTAGTTGAATAATAATTTAATTGTTGAAATAACTATTTCAGGCAACTTGTTACGACGATCCACGCTACATTTTTTTATTTCTTATTATTTTAAAGAATAATTGCCAAAATTTCAAAAGTGTGCTTCAAAAATTGAAAAATTTTCAAACTTACTGAAAAAAAACATAGTTTGGCGGATTTACTCATATAACTTATTGTAGATTAATTTAGATGAAGCTTCGACAAAATTTGTTTCAGATTATAAAATACAATTGCGCGTGCGCTTCGCTTAGAGAGCTTCATGATTTGGTAAGAGGGTAGGTACATGGGTAGATTCAAAAGTGGATAAGTGTTTACCTACAAAGGTTTGTACAGGATCGAAAACAATAGTATAAAAGATGATAGTTTCAGGGTTAGATGTTGAGAAAAAAAAAGAAAGAACAACATACATTCAAAGTTACAAATTGAAGTATGAAAATAATAACAAAGTAAAAGAGGCTGCACATGGCTGGAAACTGGTGTCGTGAGGTAAACTTCGATATTTATCAAGATAGGTTAATTGGGAGAAACCTAGGTAGAAAAAATGTTGATATGTAAAAGGATGTATGAAATATTTGTCAAAAAAATTAAAGAACAGTGTGGGCGAAATTGTATGAAGATGATTAGTTTCACGATTGTAATTACAAAAAAAATTGAGAAGAACAATAGAGAAGATAGTTTTTACAAAGATGAGAACAAAGATTCAGAGTTAGAGACCAAAGCATGAAACAAAGAAAAAACAACAGCAAACACCAAAATTAAAGCTAGTAGTATTAAAGATATTTTCCCAGGAAGTTTTGACTCCGGAGATGTCAGAATAGACACCTGGAGCCCTTGTTAATAGTAACGCCTTGGAGATGATTTCCCCAGGAAGTTTTGACTCCGGAGAATTTGATATAGTTACTTTTTAACTTTTACTCATGTAGTGTAAATTTTTACAAAAGATTAGGGTCCAAAAAAGAGCGGGGTGGGAGCGGAATGGGGTGAGAAAAAAAAGGGCGTGAAAAGGTGGGGGTGGAAGCGGAATAAAAGTGCAATTTTTGACCTATTTTACGGTATAAAATGAAGAATTAAGAGTGCGAGCGGGGTGGGAGCGTAGAATAAATTACAACTATATAATATAGTAAGATATAAGAGTAGAAACAATGGTATGTATCACTGTAGGCACAGTGGTAGACACAAGGGTATGTGTATAAATGTAGATTCAAGCATAAAATTCTGGGGGGTTGGCGAGCGAAGCGAGCAGGGGGGTACCCCCCCCCCCCCATAGGACTCTATATGTAAACAATCAATATAAGTGTGTACAAATAATACATTTGTTGTGATTACGAAGCACACTAACAATAAAGATTTCAAAAACGAAGATTTAACTCCAAACTCTGTAAATACTCTGTTTTGTCTACATCAACATTATCAAAATCAGACACAATATTAAAAATCCGTGTATTTAACTCGACATACTTTTTAATTACTGTGGGTTTTAATTTTTTAGCTATGATGTCAGTAATTTTGTTTTCTGTTAAACTTTGTTCCGTTTGAATGGCGTTTAAAAATTTCCACATCGATGCATGCGAACAATTTAATTTTGTTGCAAATCCATGATGCCAACCTTCAATACCATTGTTGGTTCTAGGAATTTCAGTTACTACACAATCAAAACAGTTCCATAAATATATTGGGAACATTGGTGCTTTACAACGACCACGTCGCCCTTTTTTGTACACCCACGTAGACTCAAAATAATCCAATAACGGTTCTAAATAATCTTCATTTTCAGTATAATATTCAGTTTATACTAAATCCTCATAATAACTAATCACTTCGTCTGCTTTGACAAATGCTAAAGATATTAATTTACGAGTTCGAAAAGCGAACTCTTCGTCTTCTTGATATCGTTTTTGCATATTTAAGTTCTGGATTTTTCGCCATATACATTGTAGCCAGTGAAAATAACATCCATGAATATCACAATCAGGAAACACCTCATCAAAAGCATGTATGAATGCCAATTCAAAATCAACAATTAATTTTGACGGTTTGAAACCTGGTTTGAAACTGCATAGTTTTTCAAGTACTTTTTTGTAAGTAATTTTATGACGGTGAGTGGTTACAATACATGTATAGTATAAAGCTGCTCAAAAATATTCGGAATACGCTCAAAAGTACCATCACCTTGCCAAATTTTACATTTTTTCAATCTTTTTAAATTATTTTCTGTAGAATAAACCAGTGTCCTATGATCTCCCTCATTTATGTCATTTAATAAAAATAATTCACCACGCAAAGTTTTCATAAACATATCAGGCACAACAAAATCATTAACATTAACTGGAAGCATAGGTCCTCCAAGAATTTTTACTCTCTGACGCTGAATTGTTTTACATAATGATTTATTAAGAGGTAAAGCAGATGATGTTGAAGCGGAAATATTTGAAGTACATTTGTACACAATATTCATGGACGATTCAGCAGAGTTGCCAGCCATTTTCTCGATGCGGTTTTTGACTTTAATCGCTTGCAAATCACTTTTTTCTGCTGGTTGACTGTGTTTTATAATGTAACCACGATCTATAATATGACCATTTTTTTTATCGGAACTTGTATACACTTTGGCTTTACAATGTTTTATATTAAATAACTCACTTCTCCAGTGTACAGCATCTTTTACTCTGTAATATTCTAAATAACGAAAATCATCCAGTACTAGATTTTTTTCTTCTTTTTTGACTGAGAACAAAATTCAGAGGCATGTTTGTAAAAGATGTTCACAATGTAAGAGACAATTTCTAACTGACTGTATTGAAGTTTACGAGTGAAGCTTGTGTGAGGTAATTTACAAATCGGTGTATTTACACAACAATGCAATATTGGTTGGAATCATAAAATTTTAACTATCAAAGCACATCCTTTATTAAAGAATTGTGATATTTTGTCTTTTGATATTTTGATTTTTGACATTTTGTCGTTTGATATTTTGTCCTTTACGTTTTGTCGCTGATATTTTGTCGTTTTGATGTTCTGTCGCAGAATCGAGCTCGTCAACTCATGGGAAAACTACCCGTGGCCAGGGTAACTCCCACTCGTCCTTTTTCTCATACTGTGGTTGATTATGCAAGTCCACTCAGCATCAAATCATGGAAAGGACGAGGTTCGAAAACCTAAAAAGGTTGGATATGTGTTTTCGTCTGTTATGTTTCATCAGCTACTCACTTCAAAGTAGTCAGCGACTACTCTGCAGATGGTTCTTCTCGTAGTGGACTCCCTTCTTACTTGTACTTAGATTGTGAAACTAATCTTCAAGGAGCGGACAAGACGCTCAAAAAACTCTGGCTTCAAGCTCAACAGGGAAGCTCGGCTCTTGGAACGTTGTTGGCTAACGACAAGACTGATTGAGAGTTCAATACACCAGCTGCCCCACATATGGGTGGTAAGTGGGAGTCGGTGGTGAAATTGGTAAAGTTTCATCTCAATAGAACAATTGGTGATACCCTCTTGACGTTCGAGGAGATTACTACTCTTCTAGCTCAGATTGAAATTATTCTCAACTCACGCCCATTGGAACCTCTCAGTGATGATCCTGATGACTTGGGAGTACTCACACCTGGACACCTCCTCATTGGCACAGCTCTCAACGCAGTTCCAGAACCCAGTCTGTTGAACTTGGGAACATCTCGAATGGATCGCTGGCAATTGCTTCAGCAAATGATGCAGAGCTTTTGGGAGCAATGGTCCACTCATTATCTGCATCATCTGCAGACGATCTCAAAATGGCAACACCCTCTTTATAACATCAAGGTCAACTCATTAGTTTTACTCACTAATGAAAACATGCCACCAAGCAAATGGCCTCTGGCAAGAGTAATTCAACTCCATCCAGGACCAGATGGACTGGTACGTGTACTCAAGACATCTACAACAACACTCAAGAGACCAGAGGTAAAGTTGGTGATTTTACCGGTCGTCTCAACTCAGAATTAATCGACCATTCAGTTCATGGCGGGCGGCAATATTACGGAGTGAATAGTGCCGTCACTCCGGAAATATCGTCAAGTAAAAATCAATACTTTGTAGACTGCGTGGCGCTATCTCTTGGATCACGCAGAACTACAGGGTGCTAGTGCTCTCGCGCCGCCGTCTGCGCAGCTTGGGGCGGTTGTTCTGGCGCTGCTACTGTCGCTGACGCCGCCGGCTTTGCGGGGGCCTGCTGCTCGTTGTTCACTTCTTTTGCCCGCTTCATAGCACGCAGCAGAGAATTTTCTCATGACTTAATGCTAAGCTTTTTTTTGGGTTTTTTTAAAGCTCATCTTATCTTTTGTTTATAGTGAGTGATTCTGTGTAGTGCAGTGATGGTCCAGCTCATCTAGGTTGCTGCAATCAGTAATTATTGCAGCAATCATTATTCAACCTTGCAGCAGGCGTGCTCACCAGCAACTTCATTGTTTTGGCGGACCAAAAAGCTCACCAAAAAGGGCTCTTCTTCAGGACACTCTCTTAGAACACCTTCAGCGGACATCTCCAGGTATTTTGGTTAAAGTAACAATAATTTTCCGTGATTCACTCAACTTTGTATCCGTGAAGTAATTGATTTACTGTACATTCTCTTTGTTCTGTGCATGTGTCTATATGCACGCGGCCATTTTCTCTTCTCCTTTTTCAAGGCCATTCTCTGCTGCTGTTATTATTTCATTCGGCCAATGCTCTTTCTTTTTCTTTCAAGGCCATTCTTAATAAGCTGTTTACCTCATTTCTATTCTAGCTAACTCATGTTTACGTTTTGAATTAATATAATCAAATCTGTAAGGAGTTTTGACTAGATTGTTAACCCTCAAACTTTTTGATTTCCTTTACACGAAAATTAATTCTGGAAAATTCTCAGTTCATAACCTATGACATTTTCACCTTTCATTTTTTCCCTTTGGAATATTTTTTATTAAACTTGTATGAAACTCACCAGTCGTAATCTTATAATTATTTAAACTTATTTTAATTTACGTACTGAGTATTATTAAATAAATTGTCCATATTTTTATGTAATCGTCTCTCTCTAATCTTTCAACAACCCTCCTCTACCAGATTTATCCGGCAAATAAGAAAAAATAAATTAATAGACCGGTCAATCTGGAACATTAATTAATGAGAAAGAGTCGGCTAGTCGTTCTAAATTTTAGTAACGTCGAATAAAGTTAAAAAATTTATTTACAGAAACTTTTGAATGTTTTTCATACACGCAACACCCGAGACATGAAAAGATAGATTTCCTATGTAAAAGAGAAGTAGCGCCATTTTGCTGAGATTTTTAATATAAGATTTTATTTATATAAAAATCCAAAAACGATTCTATGAGCATAAAAGTTCAAAGACTTAACTTTAACATAGATATTTTCGAGAACTGCACCGTTTCATAATTTGCTGAGTTCTTGTCTCTTTGATAGTAAATTTTGAATGACATCAAAATTTTCTAAAAAAAAAAAAGGACTTCCTTTTAATATCATCATATTTTTTTCGTACATAAATATTCGAAAACTTGTGTACGAAGATAATAGCAAAGGTAGTAACGAAAATAGGTACAGGTGTAGTTGCAAGAGTAGGTACGGGGGTAGAAACAATGATGATATGGTTCGAAATTAATCAAACAAATAGATATTTTTTTAATCAAGCTGGGTATAAATAATAAATAAAAGACTCAATTTTAAATTTTGTTGTTCAATTCAATTGATCAAATCAATCATTGAAGGCTTTTTTTTTTTTTTTTTTTTTTAATTTTGTGCTTTTATTAGAGAAACTATAAATTAAGTTTCCAAAAAAGGAAACATTAAGGACTAACTTCTATACCTCGCGGCGCTTACACTTGCTCGATTGAGAATTTAATTTCTTTAATTTTGTTTTTAAATCAAAAGGAAAAGATTAAAAATATAGTTATTTAAATCATCTAAAATAAAATACGAAAATAATATACTTACCAAGAATAGTTTATGCAGAAATGTATTTAATTTTAAAATTTTCATAAGAAATATATTATTTATAGCCCTTACATAGGTCAATTTAAAAAATAAATGTCGGATAAGTAATCAGCAACCCCAAAATCCCTCGTACACGGTGTTTCAAAAAAATGCTATTAAAAATAAATGTTTACCTTAAGGGGAAGTCAGGCGAGTTTCCCACCGTACTTAATCAAAATTGAAGAAAAAAAAAAAAAATTGAGGAGGTAAATTAAAACTAGCTCAAGAGGCCAGGCGGCTTGCCTGCTCCGGTATTTTTGCCCAAATATTTTTTAAAGTATTTTGGCGCAGCCTTGCTGCGCAGAGTCCGATACTTTAAAAAATATTTGGGCAAAATAACCTCCGCCCTTGCATCGCTACGCTCCGCTACCGCTCCGCGCGATGCAAGGTATGCATCGCCATGCTCCACTACCGCTTCGCGCGATGCATGAAAGGCACGACTGGCTGACACTCGCGCTTCGCGCTCGATGGTATACTTTTAGTATTTATAAGTTTCATTTTTACACTCAAATTAATTTCGTGTTTGCTGATATTTAAAAATAATTAATAATAATTCTATACTTAAAAAGATTATTACACTCCAATATGATTTCATAACATAAATTTTATTAAATTTTTTTTATACATAGTCGTATCGAAACCTGTAAGTTTATAGCTGCGTAATTTATTTAAAAAAAATAAATATATTTAAGTAATCAATAAATTAGTGTAGTATAACTTTACTCTATCAATTATGTTGAAAAAACAATAAGAGTGAATAAGAGTTCTTTTTTTGCTGCGTAGAGGGCGTGTCAGTTGTAGACTCTCGACCTTCAAGTTCAACTGCGAGATATCGATCCTTAAATCGAACGATTGTTGTTGTTGTTGTTGACATAGAATTATTTTAGTATTATTTGCAGTTTCTGTAGAGTTTTAAATTTCTACTTTATAGTGTGAAACATTTTGCAAAAGTTTTATTGCATTACTTCTACTTAACCATACAGCCGTTGCGAGTTATAATGACTCAAACAAAGCAAGTTAGTGATAATACTGCAGCTTGCAACCAAAAGAAAAATTCGTATTTTGTGAAGTTATTGCGGGATGTTGATGTGAATGATTAGTTTAAAGATAAAAAATGAAGATTGAAGATTGAAGACAAAAATCAAGATTAAAGATGAAGAATCAAGAATTGAAGAGTGTACATGAAGAAACAAATTGGAAATCAGAAATTAAAAGTAAACAAAAAAGAGAACAGCTGATTTTGAAACATCAATCAAGGTATAGCATTGAAGTGTTATGAAGTAAGGTATAGTTTTGAAGAGATCAATCAAGATATTAATTGAAGTGTGTATCTAGTTAAGATGCAAAGATTTTTGTGTTATCGGTTCAGTGTTCATCTATATGTGTTAAAAATGGAAAATATTTTAAGTTACAATAGACATATACAGCGTGGCTATTAAGTAGCGGATGGGCTGAATAACTTGAAAAATATGCGTTTTTTCTATAGCACATTCAACGTGAGAGTTACTTCTTACAAAATTTAGAATTAGATGGGCCAGAGAGAATAGGGCCCGGAACCTTACTGTGGGCCCTACGGACCCAAAATCCATTTTTTCATGTGAAAACCCATACTTTTCACCCCAGATTCGGAAAGAGCGGAAAATTTTAGGCTTCTGTAGGACCTTGAAAAATTTTTTCTAGTCAATTCTGAGGCCCCGTAGAGGGCTCAAAGAGCCCTTTAACGTTAATACCTGAATAACTCGGAAAAAAATCACTTTTTCGACTACCCTTGCACCAGCAAAGTTTTTTTTTACAAATCAGATGGGCCCGACTGAATAGGGCCTGGGCCCTTACTGTGGGCCTTACAGACACGAAATCCATTTTTTCAATTGTTAATTTGTTCAAACAATTAAAAAACTTATTTTCAAAATAAATCTAATAAGGTTTTTTTTTTTTTTTTTAAAGGAAGCCATTTATTCGTCATTTCGTAAATTAAAAAAAAAAAAGACCTTATTAAGTTTAAATTTGTTGTAATTCAATTACCATTAACTGGTATTTTTTTATTGCATAAAAAAAAACTTAAAACAAAATTTTTCTATGGCAAAGTTTTTTTTTACAAAATTCAGGATCAGATGGGCCAGACAGAATAGGGCCTGAGCCCTTACTGTGGGTCCTACGGACCCGAAATCCATTTTTTCAAATGAAAACCCATACTTTTCACCCCAGATTCGGAAAGAGCGGATAATTTTAGGCTCCTGTGGGACCTTGAAAAAAAATTTTCTAGTCCATTCATTTCACTTTTTCGACTACTCTTGCTCTAGCAAAGTTTTTTTTTTACAAAATTCAGGATCAGATGGGCCCGACAGAATAGGGCCCAAAAGAATAAGCACCGGACATTTACTTTTGGACGTAACGAGTGTAAAGTAAAATCGCTTTAAATCAAACTGAAATTTAAAATCAAATTAAAAACTACTGAGACTTACAAGTAAAATAATAATTACAATATTTTAAAGGAATTGCCTGAGTCTTGGTTGAGGTCCACAAACCCCCACTAATCACTACATCTGAATAACTCAAAAAAAAACACCTCTCACCTTAAACTGAGATTTGAAATAATTTTTTTATGAAGTTTAGCCTTTAGTAGGGCCCAGTAACTCACTAGGTGTGAGCCCGATGAGTATATAAAATTATCTTTTTTTGATACAAACTGATCATGAACTCAAATTTTAGAAAAACTCAAAAAAAAAAAAAAAAAAAAAAAAAAAAAAAAAAAAAAAATCAAAATTCAAAAAAGAATTCATGCAGCCCTTAAGCCTGCAAACCTGAAAGCTTCATGCGCTAAGCTCACAACCATCGATTCGGTAACCTCAAAGCCTTTACCCCTTAAAGCTCTCAACTCTCGTGCCCGAAACATCATAACATGTATCCTTTAAACCCATACCCCTTGAGCCCGTAACCATGAAGCCTTTATCCTCCAAGCCCTTTACGCCTAAGTACATAATTCTCGAGCCCATAACTATGAAGCCTTTATCTCTCAAGCTTGTAATCCCGAAGTCCATAACCGCCGAGCACATAACCCTTGAGCTTACAACCTTCATCAAGTCCTTATCTACAAAACCTTAATTTTACCAGACTATAACCTCAAAGGCCTTATCCCCCGAGCTTACAACTCCCAAGCTTTTCCAGCCCAGAAACCCCGAAGCGCTTAACCGCAAAGCCCCTAACTACAAAACCTTCATCCCTCAAACCCATGATCTCTAAGCCCTTAACGCGAAGCTCACAATTCCGGAGCCCGTAATCATCAAGCTTAATTCCTCAAGCTCATAACTCCGAAGCTTATAACCGTAGAAGTCCACAACCATCAAGCCTGTAACCACAAAACACTTAACCTTCAAAGCCCTAATTCTTTGAGCCCGCAATCTTAAAACATTTATCCTCTAATTCAACACCCCTACAGTCCGTAGCCATGTACGTTTATCCCCTCCGCCCATAACCCGTCAAGAGACCACTATCCCTCTAGCTCTCGAGCCCGTAACCCAGAAGGCCCGAGACTACAACCTCAAAGCCTTTGTCTCCTAAGCCATTAATCCCCAAGCCCGTAACCTTGAAGCCCTTCAACCTTAACCCCACGACTCTTTATCCAGTGACCACAAAGCCTACACCCCCTAAGCTCATAACCCCAAAGACCTTACATTCAAATCTTTCGTTCCTTAAGCCCACAACTTTTGAACCCATAATCACGAAGCCCTGACCTTTATATCAAGATCATAAACCCTGAAAACTTCATGCTCTGAGCTACTTTTTAATTTTTTAATTTTTTGAAATGAATCAGGTGAGTTTAACATTGTACATTTTAATAAAAACTAAAAATATGGACACAAAAATAAATTTTCTTTATTTACAACAACTTTTTTAACATAAAAATTTTATGATAATAATATTTTTTTTCAACAGTAACTTTTCATAACAATAATGTTTTGATTGACATGCGATTGACTAATATTTTATAATAAATGTTCAAAATGTGAACCTCCCATTTCTTGGCAATAAGCCATTCTAAAGTAAACATTTTCAACTTTGATTTTTGAATCATTTCTTCACTTATCAGTGCACACTGCTGAATTATTCTTTGTTGAAGCTCTTCAAGGGTTTCAATAGGAGTTTCGTATACCTTACTTTTTAAGTAACCCCATAAAAAGAAATTCAAAGGCGTCAGATCTGGGGACCTAGGTGGACATTCTGTTGGTCCACCCCGGCCAATCCACCTGTTTTGAAACGTTTCATTTAAATATCCCCGAACGTCAAGTCCCCAATGAGGTGGTGCCCCACTTTACTGGAACCATGTAACATTGAATTGTTCACCTGTTATTTGCTGAAGTACCGGAACAATTTGAGTACGGAGCATTTCTTCGTAGAGAGCAACCGTGAGGTTTCCTTGAATAAAAAAGGGGCCGATTATTCTGTTATTATAAACTCCAGCCCATACATTCAACTTTTTGGGTACTGAGTATGGCTTTCAATTTTTTCAGATGGATTTGTATCTGACCAGTAACGAAAGTTCTGGTGATTAACGTTTCCGTTTAATTGAAATGTAGCTTCATCTGTAAATAAAATTTTTTGTAAATACGTTGGATTTTGTACCACTCGCTGCATGATTGTTTCGCAAAAAAGCAAACGGCGGTCAGGATCATCAGCTTGTAATTCTTGGACGTGATGAATCTTATACGGATGAAATTTAAGTATCTTTTTCATTATTTTACGAACAGACTCTTTATTAATATTATTTATTAGAGCTGATTGTCGGAGAGACAAGTGAGGATTCTCAATAAAGCCTAAAGAAACTTGCAACTGCATTTCTTCAGTACATACTGAAGTCCGTCTACTTGGTTTTGGTAGATCTCTCACAGTTCCAAACTGATTAAATTTTTGAATTGTTCTGGTAACAGTGGGTAGAGAAATTTGCGTCAAGCCTTGCCGAAAAGTATCGTTAAATAAGTGTCTGACGTTTTCATGACTTCTAACGTTGTCACCCCATCCACGCATCATTAAAATGCGTATTCTATCTTGTTCATTTAACTTTGCCATGATAAATAATGAATAAGCTTCTTTTACCTACATAATGATAAATTAAAAGGGATAATGGGAAAGATTTCACGTTTCTAAAGAAATTTTAAGCTTTATTTAATTTTTAATTCAATGATAAAGTGATTTTTTTTAATTGAACGTTGAATATCAGAAGCTCAAATAGTAATAAAATTTTTAAAAACATAAGGAAATCATTAAGACAATATTCAATGTTTATCAAGTGTAAAGCTTTTAGAAGTCAAAATAGAATTGTTCAATAATATTATTGAAAACTTTTTTCAAAGCATTCAATTTGGAAAACATCACGTGTAACAAATTTATATTCATAAGATTTTGAATCACACAAAAAATTACGTATTTATTAAATAATAATTTTTTTTAATGATCATTTTTTGTTAAGATCGTTTAATAAAAATCACATCAGTAAAATTAAAAATTTGAGCTGCGTTCAAGTTTAAATATTGAGTAACTTGTTCTTAAAAATTGTTGCGATAATTATTTGAATAATTATTGCATTTGAATAACGAAAAAAAATTTCTTTTCATAATTTTAATAAAGTTAAATGAGAATTTTTATGTTTCTAACCACAATTTTTTTATGCTACAACCACAACGTTATCAAATTGAATTTAGTTGCAAAAGATTTAATGATTTTAGTGTTATTATTATCCAAAGTAAATTAAAAACTAAGAATATTTTTTGAAACTTGAAAAAAAAAAAGTTAAAAATTATTGTTAATTAACTTTTAAAAATTAATATTTTAAAAGTTTGGGCACTGAGAGAGTGCTATAAACAATTAAAAAAAATCATTTGCACTGGGATTTTGACAAATACAAGGTTATTTAAATTAATGAGATAAATAATTTATTATCTGATCTTGATTTTTTTTTTTATTTGAAAGCTAAAATTGATTTAAAAAATAATAAATAGCAAAAGAATTATTCAACGCGATGATTAAAAATTTTACTAAATGAAGTTTTTTTTTATTTAAATAAAAATAGTAATTAATTGAACAATAAAATCTAATTTTTTTTTAACATGCTACTCAATTTTTTTATCAATGATATTCGTTGATATTTTTTTTTTTTAAATACAGTAACCTCTTACTTGACAATAACTTTTCAGATTAATCCTAAAATAGATAAAACACTTAGAATAATACAGTTTTTCAAAACTGATTACTCAAAAATAAATCTTTTGATTGGCAGATTGGTATTTTACTTGCAAATAAAACGATCAGATAAAAATTCATTGTAAAAGCGACAAGTTCAAATTTTATGTTAGGTTTGCTACGTTAACATAAAGGCTTGTTCACGAACACTATCAATACTTGTAATTGATGCTAACATCCAATCATCTATCACTTTAATAAAAAAAAGTAAATTTAAATCAAATAAGTAAACACTAATTAATGCTTTTATTCAAAGCATTCGAATAGGTTAAAAATAATATCAATGTTATTAAATGGTGAATGCTGTAGGGTAGTAACTATTAACTAGCAAAAAATGAAACTAAAACGAGCTACCTGATTAGAAGCCAGGATGTTTTCAAACATTAAGAAGAATTTTGTTTTAAGTTTTTTTTTATGCGATAAAAAAATACCAGTTAATGGTAATTGAATTACAACAAATTTAAACTAAATAAGGTCTTTTTTTTTTTTAATTTACGAAATGACGAATAAATGGCTTCCTTTAAAAAAAAAACTTTATTAGATATATTTTGAAAATAAGTTTTCTAATTGTTTGAACAAATTAACAATTGAAAAAATGGATTTCGTGTCCGTAAGGCCCACAGTAAGGGCCCAGGCCCTATTCTGTCGGGCCCATCTGATCCTGAATTTTGTAAAAAAAAAAAAAAACTTTGCTAGTGCAAGGGTAGTCAAAAAAGTGATTTTTTCCGAGTTATTCAGCTATTAACTTTAAGGGCTCTTTGAGCCCTCTACGGGGCCTCAGAATGGACTAGAAAAATTTTTTCAAGGTCCTACAGGAGCCTAAAATTATCCGCTCTTTCCGAATCTGGGGTGAAAAGTATGGGTTTTCAAATGAAAAAATGGATTTCGGGTCCATAGGGCCCACAGTAAGGGCTCAGGCCCTATTCTGTCTGGCCCATCTGATCCTGAATTTTGTAAAAAAAAACTTTGCTAGAGAAAGGGTAGTCAAGAAAGTGATTTTTTTCCGAGTTATTCGAGTACTACCGTTGAAGGGCTCGTTGGGCCCTCTACAGGACCTCAGAATGGACTAGAAAAATTTTTTCAAGGTCCTACAGGAGCCTAAAATTATCCGCTCTTTCCGAATCTGGGGTGAAAAGTATGGGTTTTCATTTGAAAAAATGGATTTCGGGTCCGTAGGGCCCACAGTAAGGGCTCGGGCCCTATTCTGTCTGGCCCATCTGATCCTGAATTTTGTAAAAAAAAACTTTGCTAGAGAAAGGGTAGTCGAAAAAGTGATTTTTTTCCGAGTTATTCGAGTACTACCGTTGAAGGGCTCGTTGGGCCCTCTACAGGACCTCAGAATGGACTGGAAAAATTTTTTCAAGGTCCTACAGGAGCCTAAAATTATCCGCTCTTTCCGAATCTGGGGTGAAAAGTATGGGTTTTCATTTGAAAAAATGGATTTCGGGTCCGTAGGGCCCACAGTAAGGGCTCGGGCCCTATTCTGTCTGGCCCATCTGATCCTGAATTTTGTAAAAAAAAACTTTGCTAGTGCAAGGGTAATCGAAAAAGTGATTTTTTTCCGAGTTATTCAGGTATTCACGTTAAAGGGCTCTTTGAGCTCTCTACGGGGCCTCAGAATGGCCTAGAAAAAATTTTTCAAGGTCCTACAGAAGCCTAAAATTTTCTGCTCTTTCCGAATCTGGGATGGAAAGTATGGGTTTCCATTTGTAAAAATGGATTTTGGGTCCGTAGGGCCCACAGTAAGGGCCCGGGCCCTATTCTCTCTGGCCCATCTAATTCTAAATTTTGTATGAAGTAACTTTCACGTTACATGTGCTATAGAAAAAATGCATATTTTTCAAGTTATTCAGCCCATCCGCTACTGAATAGCCACGCTGTATATCCACACAACACAATTTACTTATTCAGTTGTTTTGAATTAAAAAAAAAATTATTTTTATTTATTACTTGTTTTTCATGGACATAAAGATTCAAGAGCAAGTATAAAAATCAAGAATGAAGACTGAAGATAAATAATCAAGAGTGAAGACTGAAGAGTGAAGATCAAGAAATAAAGAAATAGCTGCACACGCCTTTTTCATCAGCTCCAGTGGGAAGTTAATAAATTATTATTAGAAAGTAACTTGAGATGAGTCTAAGAAGAATCAAAAATTATCGGTTCTTGGTTCAGTGTTTATTTACAAGTGTTAAAAAAGAAAAAAATTTTAAAGTTATAATTGATATTTTTAAATACTTGTTTGTCATCCATCTATAAAAGAGAGCTATCGCCATTTTTGTGAGATTTTCAATGTAAGATTTTATTTGTGAGCTGATTGGTGGAGCAGTTTTTAAAATATTCGAAAAGTGCCTTTTAATGTTACAATCATTGTTTTTTCCCTATGCGCGCTTGCAGCGCGCTGAGTGGTACTAGTGGACATAAAAATTTAAGAGCGAGTATCAAAAATCAAGAATGAAGAGTAAACATATATAATTAAGAATGAAGACTGAAGAGTGGAGTTCAAGAAATTTCTGGATACGCCTTTTTCATCAGCTCAAGTGGGAAGTTTTCACTTTAATGCATGGTGTATACGCTTTGACCCTGCATTATAGTAAAGCTAATAGTTTATTATTGGAAGTAACTTGAGATGAGTCTAAGAAGAATAGAATAGAATAAAAAGTCTGATTTTGAGAAATATGACTAATTTTATTGGACACCTCTTTTTTTTAAAGAAAATTTGCAACAAATAATTTGCGAAAAAATTAATAAAAAAAAAAAAAAAAAAAAAATTTTATTCGGACAGCTCAATACCTTTAGCTTATATACCTCAAATAATTAGTCTAATATGGCTTAATAAACTATTGCTAAAACTAAGAAGAAGAAGAAGTTCATCATCTTTTCAGAAAAAATCTGTCCAGTCCCTTGATGCTAACTGTTATTGTAAGTGTTTATTAATTTATCAATACATTAAATATATGTGGAATTTTTTAAATAAATAATAAATTTTAGTTGATATCTAAAAGTTTTATACAAATAAAAATTGTTTGTGATGTAGCAACTCAAATCATTTAATAAATAAAAAACAAATTATTATGATACTTTCACAGGATTTGTATGGATTCAAAAAGGAAGAGTTGGAGACTATTATTATTTTGGTTGCGAACAGTTGTGGAGGTCATGAGCTTTCAAAACTACTACTTTGGCTGATTGGAAAAAATCTTCGAAGAAAATAGTATGAAGTCATTCATCGAATACAGGAGGAATCCTGAAAATCTGCAAGATTATTTTTATTTCCTAATTTATAATAAGATTTTAATCACTTTAAGCTGAAAATCATTAAAAAAAATTTTTTTTTTTTTAACCTTCAACTCTGCAGTATGATTTCAAAAATTAATTAATAAAAAATGAAAAAAGCTTTACAATAAAATTTAAAAAAATAATTATTGCTGTGTTTTTAAAGGGCTTGTACCAACTCATGTCAATATTATTATTGGTAAAGACAGTTCTGGAGATCACAATCATTCAAAACTATGACATTAGCTGATTGAAAAATATCTTTGAAGATAATGGTATGAAGTCATTCATCAAGTACATGGGGGCATCATGAAAATTTTTTAGCTTTATTATAATTTTTTTTTTTTTTTTTTTTTAATTTACATTAAGGTTTTAATTATTGTAAACTGAAAATCATTTCTGAAATATTCTATTATTTTTAAATTTAACGAATAAATTTCAAAAATAATTTATGTAATACAAGTTGAAATGAAACAACTGCTCTTGATGCAAATCAGGAATGATTTTCATTATTGAAAATTAGTATTTAAATTTTCAAACTGGCTAAATTTCAACGAAGTTTATAAAATCATTACGTTTGAACTGTACACTATTGATTAAGAACTATTTTCAGTGATTTTTATTTATTTGACAAATTTGTAGGGTATGATTTTCGCGGTTAAAAAACTGATTTTTAATTAGAAGTTTATAACTTTTTACTCAAATTGTTTTGATACGTACCAATTGTTCCAGTATAACCCAATATACTGGAAAAAGAATCATAATTATGTAATTCAAAACGCAAATTTTCCCATAGACTTAGTCAGGTTGGGTTCATTAGCTTGGAAAAAAAACTTTGTACAATTTTGTAGTTGCGTTAAAATTAGCGTTAAAAGAACATTGTAAATCGTTTTTGTATGCGTTATTCGTTCCAGTGTGATCCGATCATGCTGGAATTGGGACCATTATTATGAAATGCAAAAACAAACCTTTTCCCGTTCACCCGGTGAAAATCGGTTCGACCAATTTCGAGAAAACCTTTGTACAATTTTGTAGTTGCGTTAAAATTAGCGTTAAAAGAACATTGTAAATCGTTTTTGTATGCGTTATTCGTTCCAGTGTGATCCGATCATGCTGGAATTGGGACCATTATTATGAAACGCAAAAACAAACCTTTTCCCGTTCACCCGGTGAAAATCGGTTCGACCAATTTCGAGAAAACCTTTGTACAATTTTGTAGTTGCGTTAAAATTAGCGTTTAATGAACATTGTAAATCGTTTTTGTATGCGTTATTCGTTCCAGTGTGATCCGATCATGCTGGAATTGGGTCCATCATTATGGGACGCGAAAACGAACCTTTTCCCGTTCACACGGTGAAAATCGGTTCGACCAATTTCGAGAAAACCTTTGTACAATTTTGTACTTTGTAAATGCGTAAAATACCGAAAGTGGGACATGCGAAATAACACCGAAAACGGACTCAAAACACATTAAAAACCATTTTTTCGTAATCTAGATTCTATTTTAAGAAGGTAACACTTTTTGCTCTCCTGAACTTATAAGGCGCTCCCGACTCCTTCGGGGCCGGTCGTGCCTAAAAAGGGCTCTGTAGCACCCTAGCGACACTCAAAATGTATCTTTTAAAAAAAAAACCATCAAAATCGGTTGAAAATTGGTTGAGAAATCTGCCGAACGGTAATTTTTATGAAGTATGGAACTTTTTTTTTTCAATTTTGATTAAGTACGGTGGGAAACTCAAAATTTAGAAAAAAAATTGAGGAGGTAAATTAAAAAAAGGGCTCTGTAGTACCCTAGCGACACTCGAAATGTGCCTTTTAAAAAAAAAAAACCATCAAAATCGGTTGAAAATTGGCTAAGAAATCTGCCGAACGGTAATTTTTATGAAGTATGGAACTTTTTTTTTTTCAATTTTGATTAAGAACAGTGGGAAACTCGTCTGACTTACCCTTAAGTAAGTAGCCCTTGGATAGGTCAATTCAAAAATGAATATCAGATTCATAATCAGCAACCCCAAAAACTTCCGTATATAAATTTTCAAAAAAATGCTAATCAATTTTTACCTTAAGTAAGCCCTTACATAGGCCAAATCTAAAAATGAAGGTCAGTTTCGTAATCAGCAACCCCAAAAATCCCTAGCTACTCAATTTCTAATTAGACATTAAAGTCTGAAGAGAGCCTGTGAAAAAAAAAAAATTCAACCATGAATATTACCCTTTTTACTATTTTTTCATCCCTTTTTTTATGTGTTTTTTGAAAAAATTATTTTTTATGCCGTACATCTTGCGCTGAATTAAAAAAATATTCTTGAAACGATTTGATCTTATTAAATACCCTCAAATTAGCAAAAAACTGTTTTTTAAAGATTATTGAATTCCCAAAGATTATCATCATAGATTTCGCTGAAAAAATTATGAGAATGAATTAGCTAAAATACTACAAAAAAACTCTAAAAGTGTCTAAACAAGTTAATTTTCCAAAAATTCCTGTTCAAAGCCTATTGCACGTACAGAATTCTGCAACCTCGCATTCTTTTTGTTTTTTTATGAATTTTTGAGAAAAAATATTTTGATACATTATTTTAATAAAGTTGTTCATGTACAATTAAAGTTTATAAAAGCCAAAAAACTTAAAAAAATGCTTTTATAAATCCTCTTAGCCCAGGGTCAAACTCATCAAAAGTGAACTTGAGAATATTTTTCCTTGAAAGTAACTAAAAAAACAAAGAGAATGCGAGGTTGCAGAATTCTGTGAATGCAATAGGCTTTGAAGAGGAATTTTTGAAAAATTAGCCAAAAAACCAAAAAGTACTAAAAGTATCATATGAGCTATATGGCGAATCGATATCAAGGCCCCATTGGACGGAATTATTGATAGATTTCTTCATTTTTTGATATTAGAAAATGATCCCCAAAGTTTCGTCAAGATCGGTGACCCGCAGGGTGTAGCCACTCTTTGTTAGTCTCCTTACTTCTTTAATGCCTTAAAAATTAAAAAATTTTTTTTTTAAATATACTAAAGTGGTTTTTATGAGAAATTTTATAAATTGAAAATTTTGTTCGTTTTATAATAATTTAAAAAGTATTTTTATATTTCTTTTATTTCATCAATATTTTTAGGTTATCAGAGAATCTCCAAAATTACTAAGTGATTCTAATCTTAGACAGTCTCAGCTGGAAGTGAAATTAGAGATAACTTCAGATAAAAACTCTTCGAAATTTCAAGATACAACTGTTGATGGTCAAAATGATATCACAACGGAATCAACATTTTCCCAGTCTATTGGTAATACTCCATATTTCAGTATTTTTTGTTATATTATAGATAAAATATAATTAATTACATATTATTGAGTACAAATAGCTTTTTCATTTAATTTATCATCACTAACTAAGGTAGTGGATGTAATAACTAATGCCTCTTCTACACTTCTACACTTCTACAATATTCTACTACCTGTAATCACAAAAATTAGTATAATTTACGAATATGGAAGCGCGATATAACAATTATAAAGTTAATCCGGCCCTCGGATAATCCGTAAGTGTAGAAGAGGCATAACTGAGCACAGAACGTCACGAGCCAGCCTGCTTTTGCTTTTTCAAAAATATTGCTATTTTTTACTTTTAATCTGCTACCTCATTACATAAGAGCGAAGCAAGAAAAAAAGAAGGAGCAATCATGCAAGCAGCAGCCAAAAGTCTTTCACCTCCTGTTCAGCTATAAAAACCTTACTTTTCTTTATATTTTCATCTGTGTATGTATACATAATGTAAGGCAGGCTGGGATTGACGAGAAAACAAGTATTTGAATTGAATCTATTTTCTGATTCCAGAAGTTTTCATAATTATTTTGTACACTTTTCGTGATTGCATATATTGGATAGTTTTTGATAGTAAACTAATCTATCATAGAAAAGTATATTTAACAAGAAATCAAAATTTTTACCATAAATACAGTCAAACAATAGAATTTTTTTAACAATTACATCAATTTAATCGAAAAAATATCGATTTTTTCGGGTTTTCATCAATGTTTTTCTCTGGTGAGGTCTTAATTTTTATTTTTTTATTAAAATTTAAAATTAGACCAAAAAGAGCCCAATCAGAATATTGTAAAAGTAATAGATCAAACCGGAGAATTTTTTGAAAAAAAAAAAAAAAAAAAAAAAAAAAACGGTTTTTTACTGTTTTTGTTGATTTCTTGAAAACTCCTGAATATTTTTTCACAAAAATAAATACTGCGTTTATATTATACAAGAAAATCTTTACTTCTGTCGAATAAAGTGGTTTTTTGCGTTTTTTCGGACACTTTGAGTTTATGTTAAAAAAGTGTTGGAACAAAAGTTGTAGATTTTTATATTATGTACGAATTTTACATTCAAACCGTTTCAATAAAATGCCTAGTTTTTTCAGAAAACGCAAAAAACTATTTTTCTCCCCTAAAAAATCACCCCCATGTAGGTTCTAAGTACTATTTTTGTGAAAATTTTTTCCTGCCATCGGCATCATATCTTCAACTGTCTGACAGTCAATTTTCTGATCGTAGAACTTTAGTACTGTAGTAAAACATCTTTTTTTTTCGAAGATCAAATGGAGAGCAAAAAGTTTGACAAAACTGAGTAAATTTCAGTAAATAAATTCTAGTACAAACTTTCAACTGTACCTTTTTCATATATTGTATAAACAAATTTATAGGTTTGTAATATGTGAAGTTTTATCAAACTCATCTTTTGCAAAAATGTTAAATTTTACAGGTTAGGTATTACTATATATTGTGATTTGGTGAATTTCTAACTCAATTATCTCGGAAAAAAGCATGGATACCTGTATTTTTTAAGTGATATTTAGAAAGATCAAGTGTTTTTTTACAGCATATTTTAATTTCAGAATTAGTTTGAGTTGTGCACTGAGGCGGAACTACTACCTTAAAATTGAGTAAGCGATATCGATTTTTGAGTTTAAGACTTTTATTTTTGATCCTATTGGTTAAGCATGTCATCATCTATCGAGTTCTTCATCGTGAACTTGGTTATTTATCAACAATAAATTTTAGAGGTTGTAATTTTGTCAAATTCTGCACGGCGCGCGTACGAGCGCCCACTCGACTCTTAGTAAAGTAAAATTTTAGCAGTGAACCCTTGAAATAGTGTACTTCAAGAGAAAAATAATTTTTGGATAGGTCATCGATCAAAAAATATTTATTTTGAAGATTGAAGTAGGAAATAGATGGGTAAAAATAAGATGCACTGACTGTAATTTCAATGACTATTTATTGTTATAAAAAACTATTTAAAAATAACAATTATATTTTTTACAGTATATAATGATAAATAAAAGTTTGTTTATAAAAAAAAAAAAAAATTATATTTTTTACTTGTTCAGATAATAATTTTTAGCGGTTTTTGTGCGTGCATACCTTATGATGGTAATTGAATAGATTTTAAATTGTGGATTTTCGTTACAATAATTATAGTAAAATTAATTTTTTTTTTTTTTTTTTCTAAAGAAGAAGCTATCTAAAAAGAAACTAATCTTCACTTGATTCGTTCATAATGAAGTCACTTCACAGTGATTTCTGTCCTTTGATAGAGGACAAAGCTGACAACGAATTTTTACTGGTGTTTTCGGGCTGCTGCTTTCATTTGCGTTAGGTTCATCCATTTTCAAAAGTACTCGAATTCCTGTTCGAATAGAAATTCTAGTGGAGGGATTATTTAATTACCTGAGTAGGTGTGGCCTAGTCAAATGGAAAGCCAGGTTCACGAGACAATTAAATGACAGCACTTTAACATTCTCACCTGCATAAATTTTTTCCAATTGCGAAAGCCTATGTGCACAGACCACGGCTTGGTAAAAAATACCTAAAAAATATCTCATAAACCAACGGTTTGTCCTTCTGGCAGTTTCGTAAGCATTAAATAACTAATCAAAACTATCGCTTCCTCCTTTTGTCTTGTTGTTATGAAGGATAATTTCTTGTTTAACTTTAGTTATGTAGGTAGAATTAGAAAAAGTCGATGCCACTAGTACGATTTTATTTTTGGGGAGCGTAGGACAACTGTGTAATATTTGACGATGAATAATAAAAAGTAGTGTCAGGCACTGTTTTTGAAGCTACTTTTTGAAGTCGTTATTTCTCGATTTTTTATTCTTATTGTTTCCGTTCATATTGCATGGGTTTTCAAGAAAAAATTCCATCACGGGTATACTTGTGAACCAATTGGTACAGGTAGCGGAGCGATTTGAAGTGTAAATTGGCTTTGGAACTTCTCTTAAACAACATTCAAGCTTCGTTTAGCCAGGCAAAAGTATGTAATTAGTTGATTTTCCCAAGTACGGAATTCCATAATACAAATAAGTAGTCTTAGCAACATTTAAAGTAACAATTTTGAAACTATATTTGTCTGGTTTAGCTTTTATATGAGCAAAAGTCAAAAAGTCGGCCACTTTTGTGTCGCATCATGTCGTGTAATTCTGTAGAAAAAAAAAAGGTACTTATAAATGAGATAAAATTTTGGAAATTTAACAGCTTCTAGTGTTTACCAAACCCTATAAGCTGTTGAATTTTTAGAATCATATCTCATTTTAAATACCTTTTTTTCCGCGGAATTGCATGACATGGCACAACGAAAAAGTGGCCGATTTTTTGACTTTTGCCTATATACTTTCTAAATTTACACCGGCCCTTGAGGTCCTACCCGACAGGGAATTGCTGTGCGGGCTGGAGCCTGGGCCCGTACGGGCTGCCCTGCTGCCCGTACGGGGCATGGCCAGGCTGAACCCCTAAAAAGAAACGCGGCGGTGGCCGGGCCCAGTACGGGCTCCCCGGTTTGCCACTATATATAGATATACAACTCTATGCGTAGGACTTGTATGTGCTTATTTACGTCATTCGTTATTGTAATCGGCTTGTGTTGACACTTGAATTAAATATTTTCAACAAAGTTAAGTATTAATAATAAATCGTTAATTACACATTTCAAAGGTCATTAATCGTATTTATATGAAAAAATGTTCTAAAAAAATTAATGTTTGAGGTTAGAAAGTTTATTTATTTATTTATTTTTTTTTTTTTTTTTTTTTTTTTTTACTTTAGATGGATTCTGATGCTAAACAAATTGTTATAATTAAACATCAATTCTTTAATAAAATTTTTTAAATGAAGAAATAAGGTTAGAAATGAAACAAGTTACAAAAGGATCTTACTCTTACTGATTTATACATATCAGTAGCACTGATTAGCAAATATTGATTAGTATTTTTTTTTACTTAAATTAATTTTTTGTAAATTAACCAAACAAACATTACATATTTTAAAAGACAATCATAATATCTACATGATCAGTAGGTAATGACAGGGATAGCGTGACCGCGCGCGCATGTGCAGTGCCGCATTTTTGGTGAAGATGTAACCTACTAGCCTCATGCTCGACGGCAGTTATTATTCCGCATTAAAAAAAAAACAAAAACAATAATCGAAAAAAGGACTTTGTAGCGCTCTTGTTGCTACTTTTTACAAGGGTGCTTCAAAGCCCTTTTTTCGATTTTTGTTTTTGTTTTTTTGAAGAACGCAGAATAGTGCTCCAAGCACGATGGGGCTGCCAGGCTCTAGCCGCGTTACACCTCGTACGGTCTGTGAAGTGGCTGCCCGTAGGGGGCCAGGCACATTGGCTGGGCTGCCAGGCTAGAATTCCCTGTCGGGTAGTAGCTGCTCTCATTCCCCCAGCTACTTGCGAGAATCTACTGAGCGTCTGTGTCGTGAACGTACCGCCGTGTACAATAAATTGTTTTTTTTTTTTCGATTATTGTACTTGTTTATTTTTTCGTGACTTATTACTCGTCATCAGCTTAATCAACCGCGCCGGCATTATTTGGTACATTGGACATTTCAAGTTTTGATCCTGCCGTGTGAATTTTGTTCCCGTATCGAGGCTTTTAGCAGCCAAGTAGATGAGGACCCGAGTTTCAGGCTATCGCCCACTCGAAAGTGGGCTGCATCTGTGTCTAGGGACCCACTTTTCTGCCAACCAAGCTCCATCCCGTGCCTAGATTGTTGTGAGTAAAAAGAGAAAAATTGGCATTTATTTGCGTCATCTGTGCAATCGCGGTACTCTAATTAAAGCAAATTTTCTTACGCGATTGCGCCGTGCGGCTTTCTGCTCAATCATTGAAGTTGTAGGACAATGATTCTTCTTTCTTTTTTTTTCTCTTCTGTAAACTGTCACGTTAATATAGTGAAAGGAATTTGTACCTGTATTGTGGCATGAAATAAATAGATTAAATAAATTCTTATAATTTTGAAATGAAGCACTTATCTTACAAATTCCACCAATTTTTCAAATTAATATTATTTTTTTTTTTGCATTTTTTAATTATAATAAACGTTAAGCCGCACGTCAGCTAGTACGTAGCTTCAGGCGTAATGAATTAATTTTCGTATTATTATTTGCTCAAATTTCTTTCTTTCAATTACTATTGTGTAGGGAAAAATACTTTACTCCTCGCATTGTGTGGTATCTTCCGAACCAGATATCCCCCATCTTTTAGAAGATAGTACAGATTTGGGTAAATTTTAACCAACAATCAATTTGAAGTGGTCGTGCCATCCCTCGCTAACGTTGTTAGTACGATGAGCGTCTGTTTGAGCTGCCTCAAACTGATTCCAAAGAGGTATAGCGTACCGTGGAGGAACTGCTCTTTTTCTTCCTCTTCCCGATCGACCAATGATGTAGGATACATAGAAATATCAGACAATCAGCTCAAGATCCTCATAGGAAAATTCTCGAAGAACCTCAAATGATGCTCAAACATCGTCGGCCGGAACAAAAGCCGAAGCTCAAATCATATGAGTATGAATTTTTAGCTGTCGATTGTCTGGATCTTTATAAGCTTCTTGTAAACCAATGCTTTAAATTTTTCGGCACAAGCTCTTCCCGAGATGAAAATGACAGTAGGACCTGGAGACACCTGGAAAACCTTGGCACATGCATTAAGAAGTGAACGTTGTCAAGAACATTTAAATAACTAACTGCGCATTCGGTAAATTGTCCATTTGGTAAACTGGAGTCGGTAAAAAGGTATTCGGTAAACTGTCCCTTTGGTAAAATATGTTCGGTAAACGATTGGCAACGCTCCGGGGGTGGACACTATCTACATCTAATCAGGATCTCATCCTTCCTCGCTCTTGCACTTTGGAGCCTTGGCACGTCTGTGGTCAAGGTACCCGACCTGGTGTAGAGCCTCATTCTTATTCTCCTGACCAGTAGGGTAAATCGCAGAATAAAACCTAATTTACCATAACCTCGACTTTTTCTCTCGATTACCCAACTCGCTGCACGCAGCTCTTGTCAGGGCTAATCTTGAACGTACTAACCGCCCTTTTTACGGCTGTCAGAACTCTTCTTGCGCTCTTCTCTCGCAGCAGCCTCACCAGAAAGGTATAGTGTCACATCGCACGGATCCCCCACACGGAGAAAAGTATTTGAGAACGACTAGCCAAAATAAGTTATAATCCGTTTGCTTGAGCTGTTAACGATCAGACCTCACTCTGTGTACAATCGGATTGCACCTATTTTGGAAAATTTTGATTGAAGCATTAATTGCATTAATCGTGCAAAAACTGGACTTATTTTATTAACCCATTAACGCCCAAATGGCCGAGATTTTTCTGCAAAGTTTGGGTTAAAAAATCTTAAAGAAAAACTCAAAAAATCGACTATTTTCAAGTATGCTCTACAAGATCCTGTAGTTAAAAATAGCAAAAAACTGTTTCTCAATTATTTATTAACTAAAACCAAAAAAAACAAGTTTTTTCATGGATTTGTTTTTCAATCGAATTTTTCAGGGGGAGGAATTTTTTTTTTAGTGTAGAAAAGTTGATAAAAGGAGGACGTTAGGTTTGAAGTTTCCTAATCTTTTTTGAAATTGTTGTTGCAATTTTTTTTTGACAAAATGGCGACCAAAAAACTAGGTCATAAATTATCGCGTCGTGGCAAATGTTAGAACAGACATAAAAAAGGAGTTTTTTTTAGAACTAAGTATGGGATTGAGAATAAAAAAGTGTGTTGTATTTGTTTTATAATAGTCTCCGTCATTCAATTTTCAAAATTCGAGGAATTAGGCCCAATACCGTCAGGACCCAAAATTAAAAACAGAGTTATTGAAAACTGAAAAAAAAATTTCTACTTCCCGAAAAATTCGATTGCAAAAAAAATCCATAAAAAAAACTCGTTTTTTTGTTGTTTTGTTTTTGTTAATAGACAATTGAAAAATAATTTTTTGCTATTTTTAACTACAGGATCTTGTAGAGCATACTTGAAAATAGTCGAAATGGGAATTTTCCTATCAATTTTTTGAGTTTTTCTTTAAGATTTTTCAACCTAAAGTTTACCGAAAAATCTCGGCCATTTGGGCGTTAATGGGTTAAATAAAATGATAAAATTCAATTAAAATTTTAGCTATGAAGATCAAAGTTTTGAGAAAATGCTTTTGAAAACCTAATGAAAAGTGAATAAAAATCTAAAATATAATATTTTAAACAGAGAATTGCTTCTTGCACCAACAACCTCTTTCATTTATGGGCAATTCTATATGTCACAGTCGTTACATTCGTACATATTTTTTTAAAATTTAAGTACTTTAAAAAAATTAAAAAAATAATTACGAATAAGTAAAAGCAAGCTACTTTTTTTTTTAGAAAATTTTAGTGATCAGCAGATTTATGCAACTTTTTTAAATCTGAAGTTATTGTATATCAAAGTCTGTAACGGTCGTTACATGACTTGGACATAATTTTGACTTGCCTCAAAACATGTCAAAACTATGACGGGATTCCTAAATAATCCGCGATAAAAGAAGAAACAAAAATCTCAAAACGGCCCAAACAAAAAACGCAAACGGTCTCAAAATCTCAGAAATTAATAATGAAATTAAAAAGAGCAACGATGCCCTTTCGGGCCAAGTACTTGTCAAGGGCGCCTTTGACCCAGCCAGCTCATCCGTCGGTCGTGAGAATCTCGCTGAACTCGATGACCTGCTACTAATCGTGCTGCTGCTTTCGATGACGCGTGGGGAGCACTGTAACACTCAAATAATAATAAAAAAAAACAACTACACACGACGGGCCGCTACCCTCGACTAAAAATAAACTCCGCGTGCCGCGCGTCGCTTCTTCGTCGTCTTCCACTCCGGGTACCTGAAAATCGGGGAAGAAGGAAAAAGGGTATGCTACCCTATAATAATGAAACTGCAATTTTCTCTCATGACTGTTTAATTTTCAAACTAAAGGAGCGTGGTAAAGGGAAAATAATGAAACTGCAATTTTCTCTCATGACCGTTTAATTTTCAAACTAAAGGAGCGTGGCAAGGGGAAAAACTCAACGCAACTCGGCCCGCTGGCCTGGCACTCCTACCTCACAAAGTTACGGCCTGGCACCTCCTACGTCACAGTCGAGTACACACTATCACCCAGGGGTATTAGTTTCATCATTTTTTATTTTTTCAGTTTCAGAAAAATATCTCTTTTTCATAACGGTCGTTACACCTCAATAGTAACGGTCGTTACACGTACGATTTAATTTTTGAAAAAACACAGAATAAAGTCATATGACACTTTTTAATTAATTTTGAAAGATTAGAGGGAAATATTGTTTTTAACAACCCCAGAATCTTTCATATTACAGCAAAAATCTCAATTTTTTATCATTTGTTCTTTGAAGTACATGCAGTGATGGAGATAAAATTTTGTGTATTTCAATGTAGTACTTTTAGGGTGTGATGAGAATAGTTATTGATAATAATAATTTTTTAATTATTATAAAGGTCGTAACTTGGATGTGGAGAGCATAAGTAATCAATTGTTAGTTTATAAGTACTTTCAACTGTCTTTCAATTTGAAAGGCTGCAGAAAAAAGATTTTTCTCATATTATCATCTTATAACGAAAGATGAATTTTTAAAAACAAAAATTGAGAAAGAAAAAAATTCGACTCCAGGACCAGGATTTGAACCTGTGATCTCCTGATTGCTCGGATGCTTTACCAACTAAGCTATCCGTGGAGCCGCAGGTCAAATGCTAGTTTGGAAGCGAAATTCTTTCTCTCTCAAATTCTGTTTTTACGTTTTGCGGTTGACTTTATTGACCTCGAATGGCTATAACGTCCACAAGCCGACATCCATTCATAATTTTTTAAATCTATTTTATTGTTATCTTGTTTAAAAATTGTATTTTTAAAAAAATTATTGTAATAAACATGTGTTTTATTCATTGTAAGCGAATAGAGGGTATAATTTTGACCATTTTTCATATATCTATCAATTTTTATTTTATAGCTTTATAATAGTTTTTAAATCTACATTTTATTAACTATTAGTCAACATTTATAGACTATTAACATAATAAAAATTTAATATAAATTTTTTTCAAAAAATAGCTAACCTAAATTATAATGACTTTAAAACAACAAAATATAATAAATTTATGCAATCAATTAAGAATGATACTGCATGACTACGTGAGTCAAAACACTTCACCAATGTATTTTAAACGGTAAGAATTCAAATCAAATCAAAATCCAACTTTGAGACTTGAAACAATTTTAGTTATATTAAGAATTATCGACTGAATCTTTTCAGGCAAAAAAAATATACCTTCCCGAACATATTACAGAAAAAACAGAGTTGAAAGTTCGATGATCTTATGCATGGTCAGCATATAGACCTCTGTGTTTAACCTCAAAAACTTTGAACTCAATTTTCTCAATAATAAGTTCGGAAAGGTAAATTTTTTGTGACAGGAAAAAATTTGTCAGCTGTTTCTGTACATAACTGTATGATCAGGAGTCTTAAAGTTGGAATTCAATTTTTTATCTATAGAAATGCAGTATCATCCTTAAATTAAGTCACTTTAAAGAAAAATCGGATTTAAAAAAATATGTAACACTTTGCACAATAAATCAGTACGGTTTTTCGGTCGTTACATAAAAAAACCACTGGGTTTGTTAACAGCACATAACTTACAGCACTTATTTAAACAAAATAAAACTTTCAGGAAAGCTCAGTTAAATCTTCTTCACGATGATAAAGTATAACCGATAAAAATTTAAAGGGAAGGAATGTGAATAGCAGGGTTGCCAATATTACATCTTATTTATCTGTATCACCGCGCGTATTCAAATTTTTAGTAAAAGCATTGAAAACTATAGAAATAAAAAGAAAAATTCATAAAACCAATATATTTCCTTGATACAGATAATTTTAGCAATAAATCATACTTTTAAAGAAAAAAAAAAATCAATTTAACTTATTTTAAAACAAATCGTCCGCCGATCGTCACCAAATTTTGTGAGGATGTTTGTTTATCTATAAAAAGAAAAAAATCTAGGTTCCTATAGGAGTTCCTATAGTCTAAATTTATATCATTTTTGCTCAAGAAGACGCAAATTTTGCCACCAACTAGAGGTCTGTATCATGTTTCTAAATGAAACTACAGTGTTTTGAAAAAGGTTATAACATATGTTTAAAACACTTTTTTTAACATTTTAATACCAAAAAATGAATCTTAAGACAAACGTACCTCAAAAACAGCTGAGCGTTAGGACTTAGGAACCTAGATTTTTTCTTTTTATAGATAAACAAACATCCTCACAAAATTTGGTGACGATCGGCGCCCCCCCCCCCCTGCCCGCCCTCCGTTAGTCATCAAAACATCAAGTTTCCAATTTCAGCACTTAATATTAAATGCCAGATAATGTATTTAATTTAATTTCTTCAAAACTAGTTTAAAATTCTAAAGTTGATTAAACAAAATTACGATTCAATGTTAATAAGTAAATAAAGTTGAAATTACAACTTTTTGCATACTTTACCGATAACTGAAAAAAAATTTTTTTAACTCATTTGTTGCATATAAAATGAAAATATTTTTGAATAAAAACTAATTTTTGAGTTTTTGAATTATCTTTGTCTACATATATTCACCCACACTAAGCTTGAAATTTTTATTTGAACTTTTTTTTAATATTATGTCAATGACATAATATAACTATAGCATCAAAAATTTTAAATACATAGTAATTCAAAACTTTATTTTTTTTCCAATGTTTTGGCTCACCAGCCGCCCCCCGGCCAGCAAAAGACTCGACTTTGCAAAAGCCTGCAGCTGGTGCTCCTGTTTATCCTTAACAATTATTTATTCCGCCATGCAAATTACATCAGCTCCTCTCAGCCCCTTCAAACCAATGTAAAGTGACCGCGTGGCGTGCTGTTGTTAGCGGCAGTAGAAGTAGTATGGCTGGTTGCTGAGTCACAGGGGCTCTTTTTGAAGTTCCATATTTAAGTTTTTTTTAAATTTCATTAATTTTGGGCATACTATCAAGCCGAGAGGAGGAAGAATCGTATACTTCACACGGCAGGCAGGCTCCCTGTCTTGTGAAGTAATATAAGTACTATTTAAAATTTACTTTTTTTTATGAATAAATTTGGGTAATAACTTTGAAAAATTTGTTACTCATTTCAAATTTAAAATAAAGTAGTAATTTTAAAATTATTCATTGTTTATAATATTAATTTTTAAAAATTAGTTTTAAGGACGTTCTTTCGGGTTCTGAAACCTATTAAAATCGTTTGTAAACTATTGAAATCTTCAAGTTCACGGGTAAGAAATAACGTGTCAAAATTTCAAAAAAATTTGCTACGTGGTTTTTGAGATATTTTAATTCAAAAATGGGCTGAAATTGCAACAAATCGGACTGTTTAACACAGGCTCATATGGAAAAACCATGCTATTCTCATTTCGCTGTAGTTTTATTAACCAGGATGGAAACGATCTTGAAATTTGAATGTGTTATTCCTTAAGGGGGTACATATACCTAAAATTTTTCAAAAAATCAATTTTCAGGTTTTTGTGTTTTTTGATGTACTTTTACATCAGCTTTCAAATGCCGCAAACCGCGTTTCTTAATTCGTTAAGGGAAAAAAGTTACAGTTAATTTAATAAAGACATTCAATTTATTAAATTAACGTTGAAATGGCTTTTTTTGAAATTCAAGAATTTCAAGTCAGTTCTAGTAGCAGAAATACTTTCTACGATACTATAGGTACAAATGCTTTTTCGATGTATTTTTTCCTTTTTTAATTTTCGCAATGTAGGTATGATTTTTTTTTTTTTATCCATGAACAGAACTCTAAGTATTTATATCGTTTTCGTCTAATAAAAGCGATGAAAAAACAGAAATTTTTTTTATCTGTGATTAGATTTTTTCCGTGACATAATATCTTAATAATGAAAATTAAGAATGACAGATTAACTTTCATTTCAAGTCTAATGCTCGAAACAATTTATTAAGTTAGAATCGATCGCATAAAAAAATTTATAACCTTTATGACATAATACATGACATATATTACCTCTACGAGTCTACTTTAGTATATTACACCAATATCGATCTATCGATATCAAATTAGGTATTTCTACAGCGTTGCAAGTTCATGACGACTTTTTTGTTCTTTGAGTCATCTTTCTAGTGAAATTCTACTTTACTTGGTTTTGTTTTTGTTATTATTTCAATCTGAAGTAAATAAGTTAGTTTTATTCAAAAAAAAAAAAAATTTAAGAATAAATGACCAATTCTCACCAGGTAAAATAATGAAGTTTTTTAGTTGTTAAAAAAAAGGTGTTTATGTGCAAATGTGAAGTGAAAAAATAATTTTGTGATTTAAAATTAAAGATAATTTTTAGATAATTGCATGTGAAGACTCCGCTGACTCAAAGTCTTAACTTGCTCTTGGTGCCTAATAGTGTATGATCTGTGTTTTTGATAAAAAAGCTAATTGGGTCACTTTAGGAGCAGGAGAAAAAAAATAAAGTATCCGGCTATGTGCAAAAGAGTATTTACATCAAGCAAGAGTCCTGTGACAAGATATTTTTAAGATATAAATGTTTATGTGTTGGTGTGTTACATTTTATTCATCAAAATCTGTTCAGAACTTTAAAAGCCGTTTTCTCAAATATGTGATTTTTGAGAAAAAGAGGGCATTGCTCGTAAAGCCAAAATTTTTCCAGACAGCGGATGGACCCAGGACTTTGCACACTTGTTGTACATGTAAACCCTCATGAGCGCAACCTCAGGCAACCAAATCTAAGCATTATTAAGCTGATGGCACACCATAAATTGACTAAAATGATAAGAACTTTAAAAGCCGTTTTCTCAAATATGTGATTTTTGAGAAAAAGAGGGCATTGCTCGTAAAGCCAAAATTTTTCCAGACAGCGGATGGACCCAGGACTTTGCACACTTGTTGTACATGTAAACCCTCATGAGCGCAACCTCAGGCAACCAAATCTAAGCATTATTAAGCTGATGGCACACCATAAATTGACTAAAATGATAAAAACTATCAAAATTTTAACCACACTAAGCAATTTTAGAGTATGCAAGTAGCTTAATAGTGCTTGGAGTTGGTTGCCTGAGGTTCCGCTCATGAGGGTTCACATGTACAACAACTATGCCAAGTCCTGGGTCCATCCGCTTTAAGGAAAATTTTTGACTTTACGAGCAATGAACTTTCATAGCCTAAGTAAGCTGAATTTTATAACACTTATAAAAACACTTATTTTAATTTTCTAAATGTAAAAAATTATGTAAAAATGTGTGTATATTATGGAAAAAAAATATCTTTTTAAATAAATCATTTTTAAAAAACTTACACAATTTTTTCTGAGTTTTTTTTTTTAGGTATATGTACCCCCTTAAGCCTTTAAGAACAAATTGACATGTTTTTAGGAAATTTCTTATGGATTTTTAAATAATTTCAGCATTGTTTTGCTATTAAAAAATCAGTAAAAAGTTTACTAAATTTTCTGAATTTTTCAAAAAGTTCTCTGAACTTTGATTTACATTGTTTAAAAGAAGGAATCTTCCATAATATTGTGTAGAAATTTCAGAAAGATTTATTAATTCAGTTTCTAGTACGAACAAGTTGAAGATAAAATATTTTTATCGAGCTGTCGAGGAGACGCGAAGCGCGTGTCTTCTGTTCCCGTGCCAAACCTATGAGGCTCTCCCCCCACCACCACCTCTGCGAAAGAACGTCCTTAAGAATATCCTTTAGAGAAAATCATATCACTATTTTAAATTGTTATTAAAAAAACTGATTTTAAGAGTTTAAGGGGGGAGTATACCCTTGAGGGCCAAAAAAAAGCAAATTTTTGTGAATTTTTATTTTAAAAACGGAAAAATTTATTAAAGTCAATTATTGACTACATAATAAAGTAACATTTCAAGTATCTTCTCAAATTTTTTCTTGTAAAAGTAAGTAGAAACAAGCCGATGCCAGCCATTTTTTTACGACGCTTCCGTCTTACGTTTTTTTGCGGTGAGGAATGCCATTTTGTTCCAGATCATTTAAAATCAATTTTGAAGGAAGATTCTGTTAAAAGACAAGTATATCTTGGTAATAACACGAGGATTTTTTTTTTTTTTAATTTTTGACGATTTTGCAGTGATTTGAAACAAAAAGTCGTTTTTTCGGCAAAAAAATCCGCCATTTTGTCGGTGTCACGACCGTAAAAATAGAAGTTTTCAAAAATCCTCGTGTTAATACCTGGAAAGGTATGTAATAAAGACGTGGTTTAAATTTTAGAAGGATCGGTGCAGAGGTTGCGAAGATATTTTCCTCACCGACTTTGAAAATACTAGTTTTGAGAAAAACGCGTTTAAAGTTTCGAACAACGCTTGGAGCAGGCTAAAAGACGTCGCACGAGAAAGGCTGTAACTTAATGAGATCAACTCAGAATGACTCAAAATTTTAACACAACATTCTTGAGATGTTGTACTATCAGAAAAAAAAAAAAAAAAAAAAATCGATTTTTTGAAACTGTCTAGGGTAGACCCCCCCCCCCTTAATATTGGTGAAAAAAATTATTAATTCACGTAAATTTTGATCGATTCATTAATAATAATAAAAATAAACCATATTTAAGATTTCCTGGGAAACGATTTGAAGTTTCACTTTTTCCGTGAATCCCAAGATAAACTTGCCTTTTTTTTTTAAGTTTTAAAAAATCCTCAATTTTTGGTGTTTTTACAATTTAAGGAGGTTCCTTACCAAATAGATCTAGCCCACAGATTTTGATCAAATTTTTTTAGATAATAAAAGCAAATTAATTAAAATTTTTTAGTATTTTTTTAATTAATCATAAGGAGACTCTAAGTAATAAATAAAAATCGTTTACGTGAAATATGCATGATTGCGAGGTTAAGGTTCACTGCACGTGTATACCTGTATATACAGAAATCTTATCGTAGCATCGCACTTGACATATATTTTGGTAGGAACCTCCTGAATAGCAGTTTCATGGAAAATATTCTGATTTGGAACAAGTCCACTTTTTTTGCATGAGGGCATCAAAAACTTTATTTATTGTCTTTCTATGTATACAAAACTTACAAAAGATTTAACTTAAAATGGTACTAAAAAATTAGAGCCCATCGAATAGTATAAATAAATTTACTGGACCTCATATACAAGCATGCGTTATAAATCCTCAGCTATGACTAATCATCGAGCTCGTATTCAAATTAAAAAATTCAAAATAAAATTACCGCTAATTTCATACAATCTAAGTCTAAAAGCGCAATAAAACATAATAAAAATGCAACAATCCAAAAGAAATAAATGAACGATTATTTACACAAAAAACAAAAAATGATATGATACTAAAATTACGTTAAAAATGATAGGTTTAGTAATAAATTATTCTCTGGATTTTCCAAGTCAGAATCCGTTTAAAAAAAATTTATTTAATCATATAAATTGCGACGTTTTGAAGTCTAGTTTAACTTCCTTTTCAAGCTAAACAAAAAAAAATTTATAAAAATCTGTTTGAAATTATTTTAACAAAATATGATTCTTACACATTAATCAATAATTATTTACCATATTAAAGTTAAGGAAATATTATACCTGTTTACATTATTTATCACAGATTTTAGCCAGAGTAAATTCTGGTTTAGTCAACAGTACGAACAAGTATAAGGGAGGCACAAGTATAAGAACAATAGTTATAGTACCAGAATTTATACATCTCTATTCTCTCATTCTCCCATTCAAAGTTTTATAAAAATCAGTGCATTAGATTTAACGCCAACCTCTTGACGAAATTCGCAAAAAATTGCTGAAAATCTGCCAAAAAGGGTTTTATACTACTAGGGTAAGTACAAGGATATGAGAAATTGTATGCACATGAGTGGGTACAGTGGTAGTCATAGATTTACGAGGGTATGCACACGAGTTTGAACAAACATAAAAACAAAGATATGCACAAGAGTAAATACAAGGATGACTACAAAATCACAAAACAATAGTAGCTACGAGGGTAGCCGCAATTGTAATTAGATTCAAAAGTGGGCAAGTGTTCACGTACAAAGGTTTTTACAGGATCGAAAACAATAGTATAAAAGATGATAGTTTCAGAGTTAGATGTTGAGAAAAAAAAAAAAAAAAAATTAGCAACAGAGTAAGCATAGAAGTCCAAACAAATGAAAAAAAAAAAGTAAATCAGTATTAACTTAAGTAGAAAAAATGGAAAGTACAAAAATAGAAATTAGGGAAGTCACAGAGGTAGATACAAAAAAATAGAAAAACTAAAGGAATAGTAGTTATGTTACAAAGCTAAACACAAGGATTAGAGTGATTGTATGCTTGTTAGTATGTACAGTAGTAGTCATAAAGTTACGAGGATGTGAAAATAAGTATAAACAATGATAAAAACAAAAATGAGCAAAAGAGTAAATACAAGGATAGCCACAAAAGTAGAAACAATGGTAGATACGAGGATAGCCACAGGTGTAAGCACAAGCATAAAATTCTGGGGGTAGGGGGGTTGGCTAGCAGAGCGAGCACGGGGGTACACTGAAAAGAGCTACTCCTGGATATGACTATATAATATAGGAAGATAGTAACCTAAAACACACACACACACACACACACACACACACATATATATATATATATATTACCATGTTTTCAAGTAAGAATAAAAATTATATTCACTATATATATTTTACTATATTATACAGTTGTTTTTCTTCTACCACGCCCTCCCCACGCCCCCCAAAGTGCTTAACTAACCGTAAAAGTATACCGAAATATGCTTATTTCTATGTGGTTTAATTTTTCCTATAATTTTCTAATCGCCCCCCCCCCCCTGCAGTTATTTTACCAACGCCCCCCCCCCCCCATTTTTGATGTACGTTATCAGCTATGTAACTATAGAAATGTAAAAAGTAACTGGAAGCAAACATGGTTAGTCAGCAGTACTTAAAAAAGGAATTAAAAGGTGAACTAACGACAGAGGTCAATAGCATATAAAAAATATTATAATAGAAACAAGAGTAGGTGCATGAGTAGGAGGCTAGTTAACGAAAAAGATTTTTACAATGGTAAGAACTAAGATATGAACAATGATAGGAACGATTATTCTTACAGCGATGGGTTCAAAGTTACAAGGTTATCACAGTGTTAGAAACTAATATAACCCTAAGAATAGTCAGGAGACACCATGAAAGGGTATCCACTAGAGTATGTATAAAGGTATAAATAATTTTATGAACAAGAGAAAGTATTCAAAAATGCACAATAGTAGGCAAAAGGGTAGGCACAATTGTAGATAGAGGGTTGCGTATCTATTATGTAAGAACAAAGGGTAGAAACAATGATAGTTCCAAGTCTTTAAACAGGTCTAGGAAGATAAAAAAGAAAAACTGAACTAATGGTAGAAACGAAAGTAGGCACAAGAATAAGAACAACATACGTTCAAAGTTACAAATTGAAGTATAAAAATAATAACAAAGTAAAAGAGGCTGCACATGGCTGGAAACTGGTGTCGTAAGGTAAACTTCGATATTAATCAGGATAGGTTAATTGGGAGAAACCTAGGTAGAAAAAATGTTGATAACAAATGTAAAAGGGTGTAGAAAATATTTGTCAAAAAAGTTAAATAACTTCGTGGACAAAAGTGTATGAAGAAGACTAGTTTCACGATTGTAATTACAAAAAGATTTGAGAAGAACAATAGAAAACATAGTTTTCACAAAGATGAGAACAAAGATTCAGAGTTAGAGACCAAAGCATGAAAAAAAGAAAACAACAGCAAACACCAAAATTGAAACAACTAGATTCATGTGAAAGAGAAAGGAACAATATTAAGCAAAAATGTACATATGAGCGTAGGTTCAAAGTTACAAACGTAATGACAAGTCCAGGTACGGAAGTAGGTACAAAGTAGTTACAAGAGTCGTTATTAAGTTTGAAACAATGTTATGAACAAGGTTTGTTATAAGTTTATTTACAATAGTAAGCACAAGAGGATAAAAAAAAGTTGATGCGCAAGGATAGATTCAGTATTAAAAATTTAAATAAAAAAAAAAATAAAGAACTAGAGTTAGCATAGGAGTAGAAACAGATGTAGAAGCAAATGCATGTGTAGAAGGTTCAGCATTAGAAGCTTAAGTAAAAAAAAAAGGTAGTATCACAGTAGGCACAGAGGTAGACACAAGGGTATGTGTATAAATGTAGGTACAAGTGTAGATTCAAGCATAATAGTATATTACACACCGGGCGCTGGAAAAGTACTAGCTAGCCCTTGCAAAGCCAAATTGACGCCCGAGCCGAAGGCGAGGGTGTCAAAGGTTTGATAAGGGTTAGCTCATACTTTTCCAGCGTCGTGTGTAATGTTTTTTTCAAAACATGGCAAGAAAAGTTCAAACTCCCCGTTTGGGACAAATCAGAAAGTTTGAACTTTCTGCGCCGTGTGTTGTAAAATTCTGGGGGGTTGGCGGAGCGAGAAACGGGGTACCCCCCTAGGGTTGATGACGTCATTTGCCCGAAATCCCATTAGTATATCTGTATATATTGAAATTTTTAAAAATTTAAACACTTGTAGTTCCTTTAATTTTATTTTTTTTATTTTTTTTTTTTTTAAGAATAAATACGTGTCAATTATTTTTCGATATTTTAACTAAATAAGCAAAAAAATATTATAAACTTCAAAAAGTTGTCAACTCTATTGTTTATAGAGAGAACCAGTGGTATAGACGTAGGATTGCTGAAGTTTTAGATATACGCTCACAGACTAATCCACTTAATTCATTCCATTGTGACCGGTGGGACATTTGTACACCTTTCAAGTAAATTTAAACCAATTAAAAATAAATATTTAACACTTATTATGTGATAATTAGAAAGCTGCTAATGCGTAGATTAATTTTCACTCTTGACTTTTTCGATTATTCCAAATTTCAAGGTAGATCTTCAACAAAATAGGGGCTGTGACCGGTGGGACACGAAATAGAACTGATTTTTTTTGCTCTCAACAATGGAGAAAAATGTACTTATTTTTAAGAGCTAAAAATTTATAAAAAAAATCACGCTAAAGCCTAAATTATTAACTTTCTGGTTTCTTTCGTTATAACTTCCCTTTTTTCTACTTAATTTTCTACTGATTCAGTGAGAAAAGAAAAAAAAAACTATATAATACAGTAAGATATACTAATGGGATCTCGGGCAAATGACATCATCAACCCGTAGTTTCAAAAAATTTTCGCAAATTTTTTCTTGCTCGATTTTGATTCAAAAATTCTTTAAAAAAATGTTAAAATTCATTAAAAATCAAGCACTTTTAAAATAATATATTTTTAAAGTACCGGTTGCCAACCCTATTGAAAAATTCTCGAAATCGAATGTGTGTCCTGTGTTGTTTATATGATTGAAAATAACATGATTTTCGTCTTTGTTCTTCATCTGTCTTTTATGGTCTGTAATTCGCGTAATGGCTTCACATTTAGTTTCACCAATATATGCGGCATCACAGTCATTACAATTAATTTTATGAACTACACCCGTTATATAAGACTTGTCAGTGACGTCTTTGCCTTTCTTTAGTAAACAATTAAGATTATTAATATTTTTTGGAATAAGAGTAATGTTAAGATCAAAAGGTCTAATTTTCAAAAAAGAAAAAAATTTTTTAATGTAAGGGATGCTCAAGTAAATTTTGTTGTTAGTTTCCAATTCGTTGCTATTAGTTAAATTATTATTATTGTCAAAGTAATCCTTATGTTTCGAATTAATTCTAGCATGTATATATTTATTGACAAATTTTTTGGGATAGGAATTACTATTAAGAATATTTATAACAATTTTCAAGTTTTTTCTGTGAAACTCAGGATCAGACAAAAAGAAAACTTTATCAACCAAATTGTAGACCATGGCTATTTTCTGTGAAATATGGTGGGCTGAGTTAAAGTTCAACATCCTGGCTGAGAATGTTGGTTTGTGATACCATTTAAATTTCAATCTATTCCCAGATCTGATAATAGATAATTCCAAAAAGTTTAAAGAACAATTACTCTCCACACTGAGATCAGAATGGTGTAACAATTATTTGTCTTAGCGGAAAAACTGCATTGCAATAGAGTGGAGCAATCATTACCCCACTTTAGAATAAATCTTACTCCAGAATGGAGCGCCCCCTACCCTACAGCAGTAGAGTAAGTTTCGATCGTGATTCTCGGGTACCTTAAAGGCTGGGACAGAGATATTTAATGCAGCTGCACAGACAGCGCCTGAGCAGCTACTTACACCTTGAGGATGATTTCCTCAGGAAGTTTTGACTCCGGAGAGGTCAGGGTGAATACCTGGTGCACTTGGTGATAGTTACACCTTGGGGATGATTTTCCCAGGAAGTTTTGACTCCGGAGGGGTCAGGGTGGACACCTGGAGCACTTGGTGATAGTTACACCTTGGGGATGATTTCCCCAGGAAGTTTTGACTCCAGTGGGCTCAGAGTAAGTACTTTGTGTACCTGTTAATGACTAGAACATGGAGATGATCTCCTCGTAGTAAACCTGATGATATGACCCCTCCAGAGTCAAAACTTCTTCAGGAAATCATTTACAGGATGTACTCATCGCCAAGTGTACCAGGTGTCCGTTCTGATCCCTCCGGAGTCAAAACTTCCTGGGGAAATCATCTCCTAGGTGTAACTATCACCAAGTGCACCAGGTGTCCACCTTGACCTCTCCAGGGGGGTTTTGTATCATAAAAGATTAACTTAATTATCCAACTTTGATTTTTATTAATCTCTAATCTCAGTGTGAATCAACAATATTTTTCAAGATATCTTCTATTTTAAATTTAAAGATTTTGTTAGTGTATATTTCACTCTAAAATATAATCTTAAATTCATTTTTTAAAAGTTTTTAATATATTTATCCTATAATCTTTACATCGCCATTTTTTATTTATATCATAAAAAAGTTCAAGACAAAAATTTGTTAAACTTTGAAATATATTTTATAAACTTCTATAGAACATTTGTTTGTAGCATGATTTTTCCTTTATTAAAATAATTTTTTCTAACCTTTACAAGTTATTAAAATAAAAAACTAAACTTCCATATATATATCTTCCTATATTATATAGTTATATCCAAGAGGAGCTCCTCCCGGAGGAGCACCTCAAAACGTCAATAAACCTTATATTCAACATGTTTTAAGGGGCTCCTCCCGGAGGAGTTGATTTTAAATTATAGGAGCTTCTCCTGTACGAGCACCTTAACTGTCCAAAAACTCCATATTTAACCTCTTTGAAGGGCGCTTTTCCTAGAGGAGTCGTAATTTTAAAAGCCCTTTTTAAAGGAGTACTTCAAAACGGTTAAAAAATATTATATTTAACATGTCTTAAGTACTTGAAGTATTTTAACTTACTATTTGATTTTTATAACTATTTTTTTAGACTAACCATAATAACATTTTCTTTTTTCAATTTAAATCATATTCAACAATTTTACCTAAACATGTTTGAACTTTTATTCAATACACAAACTCAACTCAAAAAACATGTTAAATATTAACTGTGAAAAAACTCCATATTTTATAAATATTTTTATGGGGGTTGGCGAGCGAAGCGAGCAGAGGGGTTCCCTCTAGTATATATATATCTTCCTATATTATATAGTTATATCCAGGAGGAACTCTTTTTTTTTTGCTCCTCCGGGAGGAGCCCCTTAAAACATGTTAAATATAAGGTTTTTTGAAGGTTTGGAGGTGCTCCTCCAGGAGGAGCTCTTAATTTTAAAAGCTCCTCCCGGATGAGCCAATTTTAGTAGCTCCTCCCGGAGGAGCCCCTTAAAACGTCAAAAAACCTTATATTTATTATGTTTAAAGTGGGCTCCTCCAAGAGGAGCACCTCAAAACCTTCAAAAAAACTTATATTTAACATGTTTTAAGGGGCTCCTCCCGGAGGAGTTGATTTTAAATTATAGGAGCTTCATATTTAACCTCCATTTTGACAGTTAAGGTGCTCGTACAGGAGAAGCTCCTATAATTTAAAATCAACTCCTCCGGGAGGAGCCCCTTAAAACATGTTGAATATAAGATTTATTGACGTTTTGAGGTGCTCCTCCGGGAGGAGCTCTGGAAATTACGGCTCCTCCGGGAGGAGCCCCTTAAAATATGTTGAATATAAGGTTTTTTGAAGGTTTTGAGGTGCTCCTCCGGGAGGAGCTCTTTAAACTACGGCTTCTCCGGGAGGAGCCCACTTCAAACATAATAAATATAAGGTTTTTTGACGTTTTAAGGGGCTCCTCTGGGAGGAGCTCTGAAAATAACGGCTCCTCCGGGAGGAGCCCCTTAAAATATGTTGAATATAAGGTTTTTTGAAGGTTTTGAGGTGCTCCTCCGGGCTGGGAGCTCTTTTTTTTGGCTCCTCCCGGAGGAGCCCCTTAAAACATGTTAAATATAAGGGTTTTTGACGTTTTAAGGTGCTCCTCCGGGAGGAGCTACTCAAATTGGCTCCTCCGGGAGGAGCTTTTAAAATTAAGAGTTCCTCCCGGAGGAGCACCTCAAAACCTTCAAAAAACCTTATATTTAACATTTTTTAAGGGGCTCCTCCCGGAGGAGCCGTAATTTTCAGAGCTCCTCCCGGAGGAGCCAAAAAAAAAAGAGCTCCTGGATATAACTATATAATATAGGAAGATATATATATAATAAAAATGAAAAAAAGTATTTGATATACTTAATTTTAATGCCATGACTATATACGTTTTTTATTTCATATTACTTTTCAAGGAGAAATAATAATACTGCTCAATACTCGAACAATAACTATTCGATTGACTGGGGTTACTATTATTCTGCAGCGTCCGAGCTCCGATTACTCTAATCCGAGGAGTAAACGCTATCCAAATCTTATTGCTCCACTTTGAGGAGCAGAAGTTACTCCACCAGCGGCTAATTGTTACACCATTCTGATCTCAGTGCAATTCATAAGTAAATTTAAGTCTTTCATCATAATTATTAAAAATTTTAAGTACGTGTTGTGTTTTGTTGGTAGGAAGAATAATAAAAATGTCTTCAACATAACGAGCATAAAAAATAGGATCATAATCCAACTTAGCAATACATTCAGACTCCAAATAATCCATCACAATATCAGCACAAACTGGGCTTACAGGCGACCCCATAGGAGAACCATAATTTTGTTTGTAATATTTGCCATCGAATCGGAAGTATGTATTGTCCGTAAGAAGATTTACAGCCTCCACTAGGTCACTAACAGGAATGCCAAGATATTTTTTAATCGTTGAATGTCTTTTTAAGATGACTTTCTCAACAAGATGTGAACCTATATTAATAATAAGAGATACAACATCAATGCTCATGAGACAATGAATCTCTGGTATAACTATGGAGTCTAATCTATCAACCAGTTCCTTACTATTTTTAACACAAAAAGGAAGGATGCCTAAGCTACACCGTAATTTATTATCAATAAATTTAAAAAACTCTTACGTAGTAGTGTTAACACAAGAGACTATTGGTCTTAATGGTGCATTTGGTTTATGTATCTTAGGCAGACCATAAGCTTTGGCCAAATTAGTATCAGTACATGTCAAAGCATTGTGATGAAAAGTAAAATCAAAATGTTCCTGAGTATTCCAAAGATGAGTGAAATTAGCAACCCTAGTCTTTAAATTCTTCAATGGATTTGATTTAATTTTAACATAAGTATTGAAATCCGACAAAAGACGTCTCATTTTAGAATTGTAGTCATCCATGGGTATCGCTACAGTACTACTGCCCTTATCGGATGAAGTAAACAAAATATTGTGAGTTTTAGAAAATAATCTGGCATCTTTAATTAATTTAGCAAATTTATTCTTCTCTGAGCTTATGCGTCTGATTTTATTGGTGTATTTATAGTAATTTAAAAGACCATCGACTACACATAGTCTTGCTGTAAGTTTATGTTGCTCAGAAGATTGCAGTCTGTTAACTAAATTCTCAAAATTGTTAATGGTTTCAAAGGTAACTTGCTTACAATTATTATTTGGTATAAAACTAAATTTAGGACCTAAAGAAACTAAATTAACGATATTCTGTGGTATAGTTATATTTGTTAAGTTAATAAACCATTTTTGTTTGCCAACATCAGAAGCAGAGTAATCAACTTGTTGAGGATGGACTTGGTTCAAGATATTATTAAATTTATTATTATGTATTTCATCGAACCCCAATAAATTAATGTCATTACATTTATATTGTGAAAGAAAAAACATTTTAATATCAGCATCTTCAGGGTTATAACGAGAAATATTTGATCTGAACCGTTTGACTTTGTTCAGTAAAAAACTAATATGAATACATAAATCTTCTATCTCAATATTCAGCAAATATTTCTGGGATCTACTGATATGTTTACTAAAAAGATTTCTGCCTGTTTTTCTGTAAAAAGACATATGTTCAAACTTATCTTGTATTTGCATCATGCTTTGGTAATAAATCCTCAAGTCTACATTTGACAAGAAATTTTTTCCTAGACTTACCATTAATTATCTTCCTAGTAAATTGAATCCATTCTATCAAAATGTTAGTAAGTGTAGAATCATATTTCTCAGTAATATAAGAAAAGAAAGTAGTTTCAACATCTGAAGATGGTTGTCCATGGTATGAAGGAGTGCTATCCAGCCAATACTTCATGTTTTAATTATATAATGTGCGAAGTACCACTTGGGTAAAGATTTTAAAATGATAGGTTTAGTAATAAATTACTCTCTGGATTTTTCAAGCCAGAATTAGTTTTAAAAAAATTTATTTAATCATATCAATTGCGACGTTTCGGAGTCTAGTTTGACTTCCTTTTCAAGCTAAAAAAAAAATTATAAAAATCTGTTTAAAATTATTTTAACAAAATATGATTCTTACAACGAAATTTACTTGAGCATCCCTTACATGAAAAATTTTTTTTATTTTTTGAAAAATAGACCTTTTGATCTTAACATTACTCTTATTCCAAAAAATCTTAATAATCTTAATTGTTTAATAAAGAAAGGCAAAGACATCACTGACAAGTCTCATATAACTGGTGTAGTTTATAAAATTAATTGTAATGACTGTGATGCCACATATATTGGTGAACTAAATGTCAAGTCATTACCCGAATTACAGACCATAAAAGAAAGATAAAGAACAAAGACAGGCACAGGACACAAATTCGATTTTGAGAATTTTTCAATTGTTGATAGAGAGAACCAGTGGTATGGACGTAGGATTGCTGAAGTTTTACATGTACGCTCACAGACTAATCCACTTAACATCAAGGAAGACCTTACCAAATTAAATTCGATATATTCAAATTTACTGAATAAATTCAGAAAACGATTAAATTTATTTACTTAGTGCAATATTTACAGTTTTATTTTATTGTGATGACTTTTTTAAACCTGTGATAAAAATTCAAATTAATGTACAGTATATTTTATCACACGAAAGATTTCTTTTACGCAGACCTTAATTTTTGTGAATATACCTTTATTTCTTTTTGCCTGTAATATTACCTTTATGAAGTATGTTTTTATTTTCTTTAATAGTGAATATTGATAATGTGATTATTAACTGACTATACCAGAATTTACTCTGGCTAAAATCTGTGATAAATAATGTAAATAGGTATAATATTACCTTAACTTTAATATGGTAAATAATTATTGATTAATGTGTAAAAATCATATTTTGTTAAAATAATTTTAAACAGATTTTTATAATTTTTTTTTTTTTTTAGCTTGAAAAGGAAGTCAGACTAAACTTCGAAACGTCGCAATTTATATGATTAAATAAATTTTTTTTAAACAAATTCTGACTTGGAAAATTCAAAGAGTAATTTATTACTAAACCTATCATTTTTAAATATATACCCAAGTGGTGCTTCGCACATTATATATATAAAATTACGTTAAATTAACTTATGCATGGAACAATCGGTAAAATCTCTTTTTTTAACATCATACTAGGTTCAAATTATAAAATTTCAGGTTTTTAATGCATTTTTGACTTATTTATTTATGAACTACATGAACAATTTTTAATTCAGTAGTAAAAATTATAATCTTTTATAAAATTATTCATACTCTGAAAGTCAATTATTTCAACAATTCAATCAAATGACAAAAAGCTTCATGCTTCATGCACCAATGAACTTAAAATAAGTATTTGATTAATTTAAAGAAATTTATTTTTTTAATTTGTAATTTATTGGTCACTATCAAAATAACAATAGGAAAAAAAGCTGTGTCAGAATCGAGAAATAGGCAGACAATTGGTTTGCACAAAGCCAATAAATATCAATCTCAAATATCTAGACTTTTAAATACAAGCAGATGTTTCGTTCAAAATACATAGGAGTCGGAAAAAAACCCGAAAAATCACAAAGTTGACCAGATCGGTTCGAGTCACTACAAATGATTGTAGTTCGTATTTTTGAGGCTGCTGAATACGAGTATAATGGTATTTTGTTTCACTAGAGGCTCTGTGGTACTTTGCCCGAGCGAGCCGCATAATAGTTTGTAGGTCGAGGCGTAGGGGTCGTGCGCGTCGCGCACAAAACCCCGCAGCCGAGTGGGGGGTTTAAAAAAATAAAAAATAAATAAATAAAAAATAAAAATTTTTTTTGGTATTAGTAAAGTATTTGATAGTTATGGAAATGATTACAGATGAGTCAGTCAAAGACTCCAATGATTTGAGATGAATTTAATTTTTACTTATTTTTGAAATTTTTTCTAATTCGGTACAATTTTAGTAACAAACTGCTACTTTAACTGCGCCTCAGGCCCTCAAAATAGAAGTTTGAGGCGCAGCGAGGCGCGGTGAGACGCAGCCAAAAAAAAGTGCTTGAGTTCCGATATTTTTGACCAAAATAACGCGTATTTAAGGAGTTTTTGGCCGCGCCTCGCTGCGCCTCACGGAAAAAAATTATGTCCTTCAACTATACAATATAGTAATATATAAAGTTAGGGATGGCCGAGGGACACTTTACTCCCTATTATGTAAGAGTAATTTCTTTTTGTTTAAAAACATCATTGGTGCTGTATATAAACCTCTTGGCATCGAGTTTTTTCTGCAAAAGTTAATCGGTCTCATGCTTCCATGTGAAGCATGCTTTAAGTATGATTCAAACCGAACAAAGTTTGATCGAAAATAAAATTGAGTTATTAACTCCTCGAAACGCGCTTAATGTTTTTTTTTTTCAGTCCAGAGTGAATTACTGTACTTTAAAAAATGAAGTGCTAAAAAAAATGTAACAGAGACACTCGGTTAGTAGTAAAAGTTTTGTATTCAGCAGCACTGTACTGCACCATGGCTGCTAACTACTTGCGAATCCAAAACCTTAAAATCCGGTAGAGTCTCTATAAAAAATAAAAAATTTATTGAAGAGCTTTTGTTGTAATAAATGCTTCATAAAATACTTGATCCTTGCGTAGCGTTAATGATGCAAAAAGCGGTCCATATTTTTAAAGTTAAAATTGCTGATATTCAAAAATGAACTTTATACTTTTTTCCAGGAACTGTTTCTGAATCAAAGACCTTACCAAAAGATAGTAATGTACCTGATGAGGGAGACGAAGATGTTAACAATGATAATGATTCAGAAATTCCTGAAGTAGTTACAGATGACAGACCTGAACTTAAAGAAAACCTTCAAGATATCGAAACTTCGGACTCTGACGATTCTAAACCAAAAAATTCTGGATTAGCTACAACTACTGCAGATGGAACATCATCTCCAGTACGTGGATCAACAGCCAGAAGATCTGTTAGAACTCCGTTCAGACCATGCAGAGGAGCAAGACCAACACCTATCACCTGGGAAAATCAAACATTATCTAGAGGTATAAATTGCTTAAAAATAAAAATCTTTTCAGAATTTAAATGGAGGTTGGGTCTATTAATTAAATGATTTCAAAAAGTCCAATGCAGATTTTAAAACTTATTTAATCGATCGTTCAAAGTGGTTCTCAATAATTTTAGTATTTCTTAGAAAAGTATTTTAATCCTTTCAGGGGCACTTTTTTTTAAACATTACTTGAAATATTTTGAAGTTGGTAAGAATAATTTGGAGTCTGCTGATTAGATTTAAAATTCGGAGTCAGAGTTTCGAAAATATAATTGTAAGGCTTAAAATCGCATGAATCCAGAACTAAAACTTCAAATTCATCAATACTACCGTATTGTACGGAAAATTTTTAGATTGAAATTTTTTTTTTATTTTACGTACCGTTTTTGAGTTGAAATTCATTAAATATTGAAAATTCTATGATTCATGCAGTCTATAATTTCAAACTTTCCATGAATTTTAACTCAAAAAAGATACGTATAATCAAAAAAATATAATGAGTACTTCATTCTTAGAATTTTGCATAGAAAACGGAAGTATTTTTTATTTTTCGAAATTTTGAAATTTAATATTGAGGCCGTTTGATTTTGGGCTTATAATTACAAATTTTCTGGACTAATTTTTGAATAGTAATCAAACTACAAAAAAAAAAAATCAACTGCAGTAATTTTTGAAAAATTGCTTTTTTTCAAGTTATCAAGTCTTGTGACGCTTTATCACGGTCGTGATGGGTCCATTATTTTCAGTTTTGGAATTCTGGGGCTAGATTTATATAAGGTGAGTGACCCCATAAGGAGGTCATTTAAGGATTTTTTTACATATTAAAGTAGAATAAAAATTGAAGCAAATGTCTAAACCTGTCCAGATTAATGTCATTGTCTACTTTAAACCCTAAACTAACCATGAAAAATCATACTTTATCCAAAATGATGAGGAAACATTTATTTATTTACAAATAATAAAAAAAATTTTTGACCCCAATTGAGATCATTGAAAGTTTGCATGGCTCTAAAAAGGGATCATCCTTGACCCCCTTTGGAAGATTATTTATTATTTATTACTAATTTTTACTTGATAAACTAACAAAGAGTTCTATAAAAACTTTGAATTTAAAAATTAAATGTGTATTTAATTAAATTATAAACTAAAATGAGTCATAAAATTTAATCAATACCGAAAAAAACAACAATCAGACAACTTAAGTTATAGGTTAGGTTGTCCATTTTCAACTCAAGTATTCAAATTATTGAAATAGGCTATTTATAATGATTGAATTCATATTTTAAATAATTGCACAACATCTCTTTATGGTTTATAATTAACTACTAACTATTAATTTTTAAAGTAAAATGTAGTCTGTTAATACGTAGAAACTTTTAAACTTAGTTTTACCTATTGAACCGTTGTCAAAGGGATCTAAATTATGAAATTCAGTCGAAATATTATCTACTTTAAGTTGTTAATAATTAAGAGAAATTTGAGTTAATCAAAAATTGATTTCTTAGGTTTTATACAAAGAAATAGATAATCTTATATGTAACGAAATACACATCCTGTATGGCGAATCGTTGGGTAATTAAAATCGGTAGAAATTGGTCGATAGGGCAGCAGCTCGTGAGCCTCGAGCCGCCGCCGCTGTGTGTGTGAAGCTCCGCGTAGGTTAAGGCTGCGCGCGCAGCTTCAATCTCGTTCTGACTGTTGCGCTAGCAGCATCTAATTAATCGAGCTCGTTTGTGTTTTTCGGTTGTAAATAAATAATTTCGAAGTGACTAGGTACCAGTGCCGTGTACCAAGCACGGTGCACGGTAGACGGTACACGTTACACGTTGCATTGTTCTTGGTAAAGAGACTCGGTGCACGGTACACGGTTCATGGCGCATTGATCTTGGCAGTGCGATTCGGTGCACTGTACACAGCGCACGGTACACGTCGCATTGATCTTGGCTGCGTCACTTGGTGCACGGTACACGGTACACGTCGTTTTTATTTAAATTTCTTTTACGTCACTGCGTACACGGTATGCAGTGCACCGTACACGATACACGTCTTTTTATTTAAATTTCTTTTACTTCACTGCGTACACGGTACACGGAACACGTCGTTTTTATTTAAATTTCTTTTACTTCACTGCGTACACGGTACACGGTACACACCGTACTTGAGTAAATTTGCTTTACGTCAATGCGTACACGGTACACGCTGCACTGTACTGGAACAGGGTACACGTCGTTGTTATTTATATTTCTTTTACGCCACAGAGTATACGGTATACGGCGCACCGTACACGCTACACGCAGTACTTATGTAAATTTCCTTTAAGTCAATGCGTACATGGTATACGGTACACGGTGTACCGTACACAGTACACGTCGTTTTATTTAATGTTCTTCTACGTCACTGCGTAAATGGTACACGGTACACGGCGCAACGTACAAGGTACACGCAGTATTTTTTTCAGTTTCCATCACGTTAACAGCGTACATGGTACACGGTACACGTCGCAGCGCACACGGTACATGTCGTTTGTATTTAAATTTCTTGTACGTCACAGCGTACACGGTACACGGTACAAGACGCTCCGTACACGGAACACGCCGCATTTATTTCAATTTCTATCCCTTCACAGCGTTCACGGTACATGCTATATTTATTTCAGTTTCCATCATGGCAGAGCGTGCATGGTACATAATACACCAGTTGACTAGCGAGGTGGCATCGGTACACGATACACAGAAAACTAACTATTGGTTTAACTCGCTATTAGATGGGTTAACAGAGGGAGGGTTATTGGTTGGACTTGTTGTTAGATGGGTGAAAAGAGGGAGGGTTATTGGTTGGACTCGCTATGAGATGGGTGAAAAGAGGGAGGGTTATTGGTTAAACTCGCTGTTAAGTGGGTGAAAAGAGGGAGGGTTATTGGTTGAACTCGCTGTTAGAAGGGTGAAAAGAGGGAGAGTTATTGGTTCAACTCGCTATTAGATGGGTTATCAGATGGAGGGTTATTGGTTGAACTTGCTGTTAGATGCGTGAAAAGAGGGAGGGTTATTGGTTGAACTCGCTATGAGATGGATGAAAAGATGGAGGGTTATTGGTTTAACTCGCTTTTAGATGCGTAAAAGAAATTCAAATACAAACGACGTGTACCGTGTACGGTGCTCCGTGTACCGTGTACGCAGTGACGTAAAATAAATTCAAATACAAATGACGTGTACCGTGTACGGTGGGCCGTGCATCGTATACCGTGTACGTATTGACGTAAACAAAATTTACACAAGTACAGCGTGTACCGTGTACGGTGCGCAGTGTACCGTGTACCGCGTACGCAGTACGTAAAAGAAATTCAAAAATAAACGACTTGTACCGTGTACCGTGTACTGTGTGACAAGAAAAAAATTCAAAAAAAGACAGCGTGTACCATGTACGGTGTACCGTATACCATGTATCGTGTACCGTGTACTATGTAACAAAAAAATTTAAATAAAGACAGCGTGTACCGCGTGCGGTGTACCGTGTACCTTGTACCGTGTACCGTGTACCAAAAAGCTCTCTAAGCAAAGCTTTCGTTCACGTGTACCGTGTACCGTGTGGAGTACACGGCACTGGCCCCTAGTCTCAACCAAATAATTTCGGTGTGACATGTTGGTATGTGCAGTGCACTCAATTCCCATGGAGGCAATGACTGTATATGTGAAGAACCGAACCGTACCCGTAAGTTTTTAAGTAAATAAAATCGATTATAAAATTCGAGGCTGCCAACGGCGAGGCAGCCTATATTCTGTCTCTCGCTAGTTCGCGAGTTGTAGCGAACGACCGTTGTATTATTACCTTACTTTTCATTTTTTTTCTTTTGTCTTATTAATTGTCAATCAGCGCGGCGTGCACTGACTGACGCACCGTGTAATTAGTTGTAAGGTTTTGTTAATATTAAATTACATATATTTAATCAAAACCCTGCTTAACTTTATCAAACCATTGTCCTCCGTTTATCCTTAAACTCATCGCCCGGGAGATATCGACTGCTAAACGAGCAGTCTCGTTTTTTATAATTTTTTTTTTTTTTTTTTTTTTTCATTAAAATAGCTTCGCGACCCCAGACCTGGATTCGTTTTCAGGTGCAGAACTTAGAAGGAGAGTGTGACATTTTTGCACACAGTACCCCGTGGAAGCAGCGTAGTCATCAGGGGCTGACTTCGAGGATTCTGAGTGCATGGATGCGACCCGTCTTTTCGAATAAACAAGTTTGTTTATAAAAACGCAATTAGCCGTACGATTACTTTAAATGCGTTAAAATTATTAAATTGAATCCACTGCAAAGTACACGTCAAAAGAATACCCTTGTAACTCAAGGGCCCAGCAGGCTAGGTGGCCAGTGGCGTCGGTTAAATTTCTTCTCCAACGCAAAATGGAATGATCGGTTATTACCGTAAAGCGACAACCCTCAATATAACCTCGAAATTTCCGCATCGCCCAAATTACAGCCAAACACTCACGTTCAGTGACGCTGTAATATCTCTGTGCTGCAGACAAAATACTACTTGTAAATTCGAGTACTCTCTCTTCACCATCTATCTCCTGGGTAAGGCAAGAACCCAGGTCAGTGACTGACGCATTACAATGGAGCACAACAGGCTTGGTCCAATCAGGCCTTTTTAAAAGAGGAGCAGAAGCCATGAGCGCTTTGATTTAGTCAAAAGCTAACTGCTACGCCCCATACAAACTTGAATTTGCGGCTAGTCATTCTGGTCAACGGTTCTGCTGTCATGGCCAGGTTTTTAAAGAATTTCCTGTACCGCGACGTCAGCCCCAAGAAGCGTTTCAGCGTCTTGGCCGTTTTCATTTTCGGGTATGTAATCACAGACTCAATCTTCTCAGGATTAGGCCTGGAAACGTCCTTGTTGACTAGGATTCCAACCTACGTAACCTCAGACTTGCAGAACTCACTCTTTTCTTTATTGATCGTGAGTCAAGCTTACTTCATCCTGGCCAACAGTTTCTCCAACACTTCCAGACGCTTTTCGAACGTATCTGTGATGATTATTGCATCGTCCAGATACGAATAACCATATACTTCATCTCCAATGAGCATGTCACTCAGCTTTTGGAACGCGGCTCCAATACAGCTGCAAAGGTCATCTTCCGGAATTGCAATAAACCCCGGCCACGAATGAAAAAGGTAGTGACAGATCTGTCCTCTTCCTTAATCTCGATCTGATGGTACGTGCTCTTCAAATCAATTTTCGAAACGTATTTGCGGTTCTTCAGTTTCCGTTAAATGTTCTCCATCCTCAAAATACTGTAGGCATATGGTTCCGACACCTTGTTGATTTTCCGGTAATCCACGCAGAATCGGTACTGATAATTCAGTTTTTTCACCATGACCACTGGTGAGCACCAACCGCTTATCGGCTGTTCAACAATACCATCCTTGATCATATCATCCACCTGCTGTTGATCTCTTCCATCTTTTTCGAAACGTTCCGATGCGGTCTCTGCCTTACTGACTTTGCGTTTCCCACTTTGATTTCATGTTGAACCCAAGTTGTGCAACCGAGCGAGACCATTTTCATTCGGCAGCAACTGGTGTAACAGCTCTTAAAGCCGAGCCGGTTCGTCACCTTTAAGCTACTCAAACCCTATCGATGCAAGTGTCATCACTTGCGGTGTCGACAGTGCTGCCACTTCCAAACTCAAGATTTTTCCCGCGGATTTCAAGTGTTACTGATCGGTCATCGGATCATGCACAGTCTCAAATATGCGCATAAAATTTTCTCCGAGGAAACAGTCCTCCTCAAAGGTCTGGCATGATCGCGACCTTCACGTCCTTCTAAATACCCGCCAAGTTAAATGGCAAGTTGACGTGTCCTACGATGGAAACCAATCGGCCATCAGCCGCACGCGCTATCTTTCCACTCGTAATCTCGATCTCTCTATTACACTCGAGCGTGAGTTGTAGACTCACTTTTCCCATAACCGTCATCGACGCACCTGGGTCATACAACGCGCGTAGCTGGAATTCGCCCACCTCCAACCTCAGCCACCATCTTGTCTCAGCATTCAGATCTGTCGATCAGAATGCTGACCTCTTAACATATCGGCCAGTTCCGGGTAAATCGACAACTCAGGTGGTCTCCATTGCTTGCCTACTTTTGTCATTTTTTCAGCGTCGATCGCTCTCCTAAGCAGCGTAAGGATGTCGATGATTTCTTCCCTTTTTTTACCACCTTCTGCAAGTGGGGCAGCAAAAGTTCTGTACCATGAGCTGCACTTGCTCCTCTCCCGTCAATTGAGGCTTTATGCATGCAAGGCAGATAAGTGTAACAATTCGTCATGAAGTCACGAACTGGTTCTTGCTCCCCCTGCGTACGATTGAAAGTTTCTAGCTCTCGCTAGCACATTTGTGCGTGGGTTACCTCTTACGGTTGAATCCTCCATCGGTTCAGATTGATGAGACGTAGCCTGCCTGAGTCCCGAAAGCTCTAACTGAACTTTCGCGATCGATTCTTCCAGCTCAGCAATCCTTTTGTCGTTGGCAGACAGGATTGGGTTTGAGCTGCTGTATTGTCTCATCGTGTAAGTATTTTGAAACACTAAACGATGATTATTTACTTCGTGAGTCGATATAGTCGACTCACCATCATCTCCGCTCTGGTCTCGTGGCGTCTGGTCCATTTTCGCGCTCGAAGTCGGACGTTGTTCTAGATTGAGTTAGGTCTGACACTATCTTGGTATTTGTCCTCCAAATGTTCCTGATGTTCACGATGAGACTCGTGCAGAGTGTCCATCTGCCTTCTCAAATCACGACAATCGGATCCGCCGGTCGAGTGTCATTGCTTAGCCGGCACCCGAAAAATAAAAAATAAAAATTTTCTCTCGTGTTTACATAAAAAAAAAAGGAAAGAAATAGAAAAAGAAAGCACACGAAAGAAATCATGTCACCTGTTCTGACAGTTTCAACGAACTGACTATTAATTTTAATAAACGCAACGTTTCAACAGATAAAACTTATCATTTTTCATGAAATTTATCTTACCGTTCTAAGTTAATTTTTTATGTATATAGTTTTTGTAACTATCATAGCTTTGCTAATATATTAAACAGCTACTTTACTGTAGAAAATTACAGAAATTTTTTATTTCATTAATTTTTTTATCTTCATCCGAGAAAATAATTTAAATACAGCACAAAGACTTTTTTCTGTTTTTAATGATTTACTTTTATAAAAACGTTGATTCCACAAAAAAGGTATTTGGTTTATGCTATTTTACTAACCTTATACTTCATTTTATACAATTTCTCACTGCTTCATTTTGAAGTATTTTTGAATAAAGAAAAAATTTTAAAACATAAGTTCAATAGGTTGAAGATTTTAAGAACAACTGAAAAAATTAAATATTTATAAATTGCAATATTTTCAAAATGTAATTTGTTAGTTTTATTATTTTATTTAATGATGAGATTCAAATCCAGTAAGTTTATGAACAAACTCTGTTTTAATTGATCCTATTTCGGGTCAAGTATGTGATTCTATAAGGGGTCACAGCTGGGGATGAAAATTTTTTTTTTTTTAACCTTAAATAGTACAAAAAACAAACTAGTAATAAGTTATTGTGTCTTCTACATCAATGAGCACATGTTAATTTATCACTTTAAAACCATAAACCGTGTAAACAAAAACTTTACGCTGTTTTTTGAACTTAAAACCTTATAGATTTTTTTGGTTACATTGCTACTGTTGACCGGTTCGGAGCCACTTTTGATTTCGAGCTTGACTTTTAGAATTTTTTAAAAAATTGGGATTTGTTTAAAGTATTGAAAAAAATTTTTAATTAAGTACAATCTATATAGATTCTTGTAGTAATTTTTTACAGAGCGTTTTTGTTTGATATTGATTTTACAAACAAATGTGCTTATTTTGATCATAAAAACAGGGGGGGGGGGCAAGCCCAAAAGGGGTCATTCATCTTATTAATATATATTTTTTTATAATTATGAAATGAATTTTAAAAAATGTGATTTTTTTGTCCGGTCGGAATGATTGTCGGGGGATTATTTACGCTGGGGATTGACCGATCAGAGGACCCGACCATCGTCGGGGAAATGATAGGGCACAGATATTTTTAAATTGGATTATATCAACTAATTACAACTGTTAAAAAATCAACCTATTTGTAAAAATCGCCGTAAAAGATGCAGGTTTTAGCTAGTATCCTAAAGCTTAATCGGGCTTTGACCACGAGTGAGTTTTTTTAACTTACATCCGTGAAAGCCTGCAAGGTTATATATATATAGGTCATTCTTTCAGCAAAACCGTGAGCACGAGGTCAACCGATTTTCCCAATTTTTGAGTATGTTAAAATATAACTATACTAGCATAAAACGGTGGTGCAAAGCATGGTTGGTAGCAATCAATTTGTATGTTTAAGACCATCAATTCTTTCCTGGAAGGGATTAAAAATCTTAAAAATTGTCAAAGTTACAGCTATGTAAAGTTTTTAAAGAAATTCAAAAAACGCAAAAAACGCGTTTTGGCTAATATTTAAATTGATGTAACTTTTTTCTCTGAATATTTTTTTTTCTCAAATTTTCAGAAAAAATTCTTCATAGCTTTAAAAATAATATCTCATAATTCTGTTAAACTTTTTCGATCATTTTAATACTGTTTCATGCACATAATTTTTATCGTCATTTTTATCGTTTTTTAAAGAAAATTCAGACTTAAGAAGAGGGGAAAAAATATCTTTTAACGCTACTCGCTTGTCCAAGAGCGCTTTTTAAAAATTTTTGGAAATGTTTATTGCTACCTGTTCCGATACTTTTTGACTTGAAGTACTTATTTTTTAATAAATGAGAAATGGTGCGGAAAAAATCAAAAATATCTTCAAATATCATTACATATGATCTGCTTTTAAACAGTTTTTTTTTTAACTAAAAGACAGTCTCAAAAATTTTATTTAAATATTAACTTTTTTTTTAAATAAAGTTAATTAAAGGTAAAACTTGAGTCATTGATTCTTTTAATAAATAAATCAACACTTATTATTCAATATGTTTGAGATTTACCGCCTTTTATTGCCACGTGATTGGTCATGCGAGCGACCCACGCCAGAGCTGCCCAGAGTGACCAGTTTCCGCCCTCACCCGTCTTGCTACGACCGTGATGCCGCGACCACGCATCACGGGACTCAGCGCCGTCGTCGTAGATCGACCGCTTATCTACGACGATTCTACCTAGTTTACCTGAGGTTGAGAGACTCCCGGCCAAAACGGCGAGCTCTCTCTCCTCATTTGTATATAGTTTAAATAAATAGTTTAAGTGCAGCATAAAAACTATAAGTGTTGTGCTTTCCAAATAACCTCGCTTTTCACCTTTCCCGCTCCCTCGTGATCGCGTTAAATATCCTTTTAACCTTAAGCGCATCCTCCGCGTTTACCCAAACACAATACTTCTTATTTAAGGCAATAACAATTTTTTAATTTGTCTAATTAAAAGTGCAGTGTACTCCAAAACAAAAATTAAATTGTTTTACATCACTTACAATTACTGCACCAACAGATATACACAAGCATCGATGGTTTAAATTATTTTTTGAATAAGAATAAAACAAATAATAATCAAAGTACATACTACTTACATTAAATACATATTTTAAACTTCTATAATGTTGCATCTACGTTATGATTGCAAGTATATAAAATATTTCCGTCAAAAAAACGGTTGAAAGAAGTATTAAATTTAAAAAAATTACATTAAAAAAAAATAAATTTTTCTAAATCAATTTAATATTTTTAAATTTAAGGTCTTGTGATTATAATTTAAAACGCATTGTTGTGGTGTCGACCGGCTCAATACAATGGTATTTTTTAGTATCTGTAACTGTCTTTACTTGTTCAAATCTTTTTTCTAAAGTTTGCTTATTAAGTTTTACTTCTTGCTAGGAAACATAAAGAAACCTAAAAGTTTAATTAATAAATCAGTTGTTATTATTTCAAAACTGTAAGCTAAATGTATGAATTCAACTTATAAATTTATAAATACCTGATTCCTTGTACATTCATGGTAAGATATTCACACATTTGTTTGGCCTTTAAAATTTGTACTTGTTGAATAGAAGCTTTTCTTGCTGATCGTTTCGTAACAGCGCCTATGTCGTTGCAGGAACTCTTACCATGCGATGTTCCGAAAAAATTATAAGATTTCAGTTCCAGACCGAAATCATTCCTATGAAATAAAAGATTGATAAATGGTTTCTGTAAAAAAAAATTTAAAGCTATCACTTTTGTACTGTTACTAAAACTTATAACTAGCTTATTTTATATAATATTTGTTAAGCATAATTATAAAAAAAATAATTGGATTGGTTCAAGAAATCGTATGAGATCATTAATAAAAAACGTTCAATAACGATAAAAGATTAAATGATTCACTTCCTAAAAAAAGAGATTTAAAAAAAGGTTAAAAGTTTTTTATAAACAATAAACAATAAATATAAATATTTTATAAACAATAAACCAAAAACATAAATGATAAGAACTTTTTATCCTTTAGTTATGAATTTTTTATTTTTTTTATTGAAAAATTAATAATTTTATTTTTACTCACTTGTTTTTAAATTGGTGTGGAGCACCATCGAAAGAATACATCAAATTTTTTATAAACGCATATTCCTGTTTAATAGAGTCGAGTACTGTTTTTAAAAAAATATGTACAGCTCCGGCAGAATGATCTTTACCATCACATATTACGCAATAATTAGCCACTTTGATAAGATTATCTTTTTGATCTTTAAAGTGCAACGTAAGAGTAAACAATGAAGCGTGAGTATTGTTGAAGTAAAAAGCCTGAGCGGAATTTTGACGTATGAATGGGTAATTTTCTGCGAAGTCCATGGTTATAAGCCCAGTTTCGACAAACATTTTTTTGATTTTTCGCATAAATCTAGGTTAACTGTGATTAAATTTTTTGTAATACTTTTGTTATGAATTTTAAAGAATACATGAAAAAATCTACGACAAAAAAATCTACGATTAAAAAGAACATTTAAACAAAAATTTTTATACACATTAAACAAATTTATTTCATTTATAAGTTAAAATAAAGTAATGTACACCAAGCGGACAACTTAACATTTTGCTGTTTGAATTTTCCACTCAAAGAAGATAGCCGACGACCCCCAAATTTTTATGGGGTGCCAACCGTGCTAGAGGAAAAAAATACATATTAAAAATTTGCGAGTCTTGATTCAAGTACGGTTGATAGGTAATGATTACGGCTTAAGGATAGATTATTTAGTAGTGTTGTAGTAATGTACAAAGCTAGGTAGAGACAACCTAAATCACAATATGTATTTTTTTTCCTCTAGCACGGTTGGCACCCCATAAAAATTTGGGGGTCGTTGGCCATCTTCTTTGAGTGGCAAATTCAAACAGCAAAATGTTAAGTTGTCCGCTTGGTGTACATTGTAAACATGATCTACAACAAATTAATTACTTAATACATTAAATACAAAAATATAAGAGCCGCAACATTTTCTAAATACTCAATAACATTATTTCTATTAAATAATTAATAGAACTGGTGTTTACTTGATGAAAATTCATTTTAACAATATTAAAATAACTAACGCTTTAAGTTACGTGTTAAAATTTTCACTTTATTTTTGTCAAATTATAAAATTATTATCGTGACAATTGTTTCGGTGCACAGCACCTTCATCAGACGACTTGGATCGACGAAGATAGATGAAGGTGCTGTGCACCGAAACAATTGTCACGATAATAATTTTATAATTTGACAAAAATAAAGTGAAAATTTTAGCACGTAACTTAAAGTGTTAGTTATTTAAATATTATTTTTATTATAAGACAGATCAACGTTTCTCAAGCGATCGTCGTAGCTTTTTTGCTTTTTTTTTCATGGGAACAGCAATGTCGCTGCTGGTTTTATGCTGCGTAATCAAGACTTCAGTCATATTTTGCTCGTTTTTCATCGATGTAAACATTAGGTCAACACCAGCATGATTTTTGTCAACAATGTTGGCAAATCTTTTATGCCAACCTTCCAAACCATTGTTTGTTCTGGGTAAATCATTGATGACATCGTAGTAACAATTCCATACATCAATTTCAAATAATGGTTGTCCTCGAGTATTGAGTCTTTTTTTTTCTCCAATCCACGTGCGTTCAATATAATCCAAAAAATCAGTAAACGAATCTTCATTTGTAATAAAATATTCAGAAGAAACTAGTAAATCATAAGCATATATCACATCACACACTGGAACAAAAGCTAAACCAGCAATCATATTTACTGATGTCATAAAAATCACATCATCAGCATATTCCATTTGTAGTCCACAGCTCTGAATATGCTTAAAAATATTTTGTTTGAAATGAAAAAAACATCCTTTTAGGCGAACATTAGAATATAGTTTTTTAAATGTGTTAATAAAACCAATCTCATAATCAAGTAGTATTTCATCAGGTTTACAATCATTAGTTGGGGTCTTCAATACGTTCAAAATAGCTTCGTAACTTTTTTTTTCTATGATTTGGCCATTTGAATATAAACAAGAGGTAAATTTTTACGACCACACCTTCCGTGTATCGTTTATAACTGTTGAAAATTACAGTAACAATTTTGAATGTGCCATCAGATGCTCAAATTTTACATGTCTTTAGAAATTTTAAATTTTTGCTCGTACTAAATATTAAATTTAGTACGGTACGATTTTTTCAGCATTTATTAAAAAATAAGTAGTGAAAAGGTATCGCAACAGATAGCAATAAGAATTTCTAAAAAATTTTAAAAAGCGCTCTTGGACAAGCGAGTAGCGTTAAAAGATATTTTTTCCCCTCTTCTTAAGTCTGAATTTTCAGTCGTAATACCCTTAGTGCTTCAAAATTGTCGATAATTTTCCGACTGTGTTTTGTTGCTGTGCAAAAAAACTGGAGGAAAAAAATCTTAAATTTTGAAGCACGTGGGGTATTCGGCTGGATTATTTTCCCCAGCTGAATTTCAACCCATAGAAATGCTGTATTTTACATTTTTGCGGTTATAGTTCTATTACTACTTGTTTACTATGAATATACCTATGAATACCCATATATAGGTATACACCGCAGTGAGTCGGGTCTAACCCAAAAGTTGAATTGAACAAGTCTAACAATTCGAGTTGCCATGCGACTAATTGGAAATAATCGAAAAATTATCGAAATAATTTTACCCCCACCCCTCCGCCAAATGTCAAATGCAGCGTTTCTATTGGTTAAAATTCAGCTTGGGAAAATAATTTTAAAAAAACGATAAAAATGACAAAAATTATGTGCATGAAACAGTATTAAAATGACCGAAAAAGTTTAACAGAATTATAAGACATTGTTTTTAAAGCTATGAAGAATTTTTCCTGAAAATTTGAGAAAAAAAAACATTCAGAGAAAAAAGTTACATCAATTTAAATATTAGCCAAAACGCGTTTTTTGCGTTTTTTGAATTTCTTTAAAAACTTTACATAGCTGTAACTTTGACAATTTTTAAGATTTTTAATCCCTTCCAGGAAAGAATTGATGGTCTTAAACAAATCCAAATTGATTGCCACCAAGCAGAAAAAAAAAATATTCAAACCTCACTAAATGGCAGCTATTTGAATATCTAAAAATCATCAAAATCGAAGATTTCATCAATTTCAGCATTTGTAGCTGCACTTGCATCAAAATAATTATTCTAAAAAGAACAAAAATCGTTTTAAAAAGCTCATTGAAAAACAAAAATTTTGCGAGGACAACCATAAAAATCGGATAATAACTCTATTTTTGGCGAGTATTTGAAGTTGGGATAAAAATAGGCTTAAAATAACCCTACAAAAGGCTTATTTTTTTATTTCAAATAGCTATCATTCGGGTTCTACGGCATATTTTAAGCTTCAATTTTGACAAAGCTCCTAAATATAGTTATATTTTAACATACTAAAAAATTAGGAAAATCGGTTGACCTAGTGCTCACGATTTTGCTGAAAGATGTTGGAATGACCCATATACTAGGGGGTACTCCCTGCTCGCTTTGCTCGCCAACCCCCAGAAAAATTTTAAAAATAAGAAAAAAATTAAAATATTAAAAAGTTCAGTTTGGTACAAACTGAAGCTTAACATTCTTTTTAGAACAATCAGGATTCCAGAATGAAGTTGAAAAAAATTGAAAAAATAATTATACAAAATCGAATGAAAATTAGATTAAGATTGAAAATAACTTATGTTGATATGAAAAATAGATTTAGATAGTATGAAAGTAAATAATTTATAAAATAAATATTAATAAAAAAATAAGATTCAAAATTAGAAAATAAGCAAGCGAAATTAATGTCAATGAAAGAATGATTGGAATCAAATGAAACGGTGTAAGCGAGACATAACTAAAGGAAAAAGTACTTTTTGAGGTGGATTTTTTGAAAATGAGGGAGGAGCACCTCAAAACAGTCGAGAAACCTTATATTTAACTCTATTTTTGAGCGGAGCTTTTGAAAAATGTGGCTCCTCCGGGAGGAGCACCTCAAAAACGTCAAAAAACCTTATATTTCACATAATTATAGGGTGCTCCTCCCAGCTCCTCCTGGAGGAGCAAATTTTTTTTATCCAAGAAATTAACACTTTTTTGAAACAGGGAGGAGCAGCAAGAGGAGCTGAGCTGAATGGGAGGAGCACCATTTAACTATGTTAAATATAAGGTTTTTTAAACGTTTTGAGGTGCTCCTCCGGGAGGAGCAATGAATAATTTTAAAGGAGCACGGGAGGAACGCCCTTGAACTAAATAAGTAGAAGAAATTTCTTTATAATTATGCTACGTTAAGGAAGGAGGAGCAAAATGTCTTCAAAGACCCGTAAAAAAATAATGCTCCTCCCGGATATAACTATATAATATAGGAAGATATAGGCTTTTGATTTTAGATTAGGTCCACGGTGAAAAAATAGTGTCAGAAAGGTTATTTAAATATTATCTCTCAGTCTACTCATAGCCGCTGATCTGCGAATTAATTTAAAAAGAAATAATCATGAAATATAATTGACAGTTTGTTCATAAGTCTGATGCAAACGCTAGGCCGTGAAAACAGCTGTCACTTTTGAATAAAATAAAAAAATGTGAAGTTCATAAAAACTAAACATTTTGTTATGTTTTCAATTTTTAATTTTCACTATATCGGCATTTTCATTTTCAACGTGTTGATTTTCTTTTCGCTGATTGTAGTCAGAAATTTCCGAGTTAGATCAGAGCATCCGGTCTCGTAACTGCATATCTGCTCGTAGTTTGGACGTGAAGTTATGCCTGCAATGCGCTCGTGGGCATTGGAATGTGTTCGCACTTGCGCAGTGCACGTCTTAAGCCCCATGCACATGTGTACAGCTGCTAGACTGACCAATGAATGATCAAATAATAATAGCAATAATAAAAACAACAACTATAATAATAATAATAATAGTCATAAAAATAATAAGAACCAAGTAATGCATAAAGCTCTTATAAATTCATGCAATTAACTAGTTTATAGTCTGATGTTAAAAAAGGAGCAAATGTAAATGTAAAACAGAAAAGCAAACTTATGGGATAGCTATTTAGATGGTGCACAAGGTTATTTTTGAACTTAATTTTTTGTTTAAATAAATCCTTTACAACTATAGTTTGTCTAAAATAATCACTAGTTAACATGTCATTTTATGTAAGAAAAATTTTGTGTTGAGATTAAATCTGGCTATGGTTTTACTATCAAGGTGGTTTTGGCGTCTAAAATTTCAGCGAATATTAAATTGTGCCATCCAAAACTTTGAAACTATAAATATAAGAACATCTCTTTAAGAATAGAAGCTATTATTTTTAGCCAATCAATAAAATTACTTCATCATTTTTGTTGAATGATGTATTTAATTACTAACACTTTTTATTATTCTTTTTTTTCTACTTTAATTTTGTTACGTAGTGAACAATAATTTCACTTCGCACACATCATCGCAAACTCATAACCATGAGTTTGTAGACTGCATGGCTCCACCTCTCGGATCACGCAGAACTACAGGGTACTGGTGCTCGCGCAACGCCGTCTGCGCAGCTTGGGACGGTCGTTTTTTGTCGCTGCTGCTGTCGCTGACGCCGCCGGCCTCGCGTAGGCCTTCTGCTTCTTTTTCTTCTCTTCTCGTTTTGGGGCTACTCGTAGAACGTAGCAGAGAATTTTCCTCTGACCTTAAGTTGGTTTTCTTTTTGTGTGTGATAATTTTGAGCTCATCTTGTTGTTTTATTGTGGTGTGTTCCTGTTGAGGAGTGCTGTAATTCTGTTCATCTCAGTGACCGCAATCAGTAATATTGCATCCTCTTCATCAACCTTGCAGCCGGCGTGATTCACTGGCAATTTCATCTTTGGTGGATCGGAGAGCTCATCATGCAGGACACCTCCATAGAACATCTCCAGATATTCTTTTGGCTCAAGTAACAATAATTTACTTGAGCCACTCATCGTACTCAACACACCGTAATTGAATTTACTGTGCATTCTTCTTTTTTTTGAGCGTTTCAACTAGCACGCGGCCAATTTCTTTTTCTTTCTCTCAAGGCCATTCTCTGTTGCTACTTGAACTTCTCTCGGCCATCGCTCTCTCTCTCTCTCTCTTTTCAAGGCCATACTCAGTGTTTTGTTTACATCATTACTATTCTACTTAACTCTTGTTTACCTTTTGAATTTTAGAATCAAAATTGTAAGGAGTTTTACTCAAAGTGATATTTTCAAATTGATTGATTTCTTTTACACAAAAATTAATCTTGACAATTCTCATTTGTGATATACAACATCTCACTTTAATTTTTCTTTGGATTATTTTAAATTTTAACTATATGAAACTCACCAACTGTAATTTTATGATTATTAAAATTTTTTTTGTAAAATTAGGTGCTGTGTTTAAAAATAAATTTTAATGTTAATTTTAAAAATTAATTTTTTTCGTCAGTCGAATGTTGTCTTTTGAACTGAGAGGAATTATGTTTTTCACGCTCCTCATTCACAAGGATAACATTTTAAGTCTTTCCGCCGATGAGTTAAAATATATATATCAAAATTCGTGCTACTAAATTATTTTGAGCGCGAAATACAACATTTGTTTGAAAAGCTGCCTGAGCATTTGCGTTACGATACAGATATTCGCGACTGTCTACATTGATTAGCGCATTGGAATACAAACCTTTTTGAGACTAAGTGTCTTATAAAATACTGCGCAAAATGTCAGGAGACGAAGTTGATCAACATCAGCAACAACTGCAAAACTCTTTCAATGAAAACATAAATCTTTGGACTTTTCGTGACATGCCCAATCGTAAGTAAAGTAAATAAAAAAGAAAATACTTTTTGCATGAAAAATAAAAAAAAACTTTTTTGATAATTGTAACTTTACAATAAAGAAAAAATTGAAACTCTGCATGAAAATTAAACTTTTGAAAAATTGAAACTCTACAATAAAGAAAAATTAAAACTCTGTATAAAAATTGAAATTTTAGAAAAAAAAATTAAACTCTTGTTATAAAAATTTTTTTTTTTTTAATTCCAGTTGACGCACAACAAAATCAATCTGTTGCTACACAAACCATTCACACTGCTCATGAGGTTGCTGAGGCTGATGATTCTGACAGAGAAAATAAAAATTTGTTTTGCCGAGCTATGATGACTGGAAAAATTTTTGAACGCGATGAAAAAAAAAAAATAATAATATGCAAGTAAAAAAGAAAAGGAGCGGTCTTCTTGATATTAAAAAAAAAACAGAAATAAAAAGTCTATAAAGATTAAAAATAAGATTGTTAAACAGAATAATAAAAAAAAAAAAAAAAACCAGAAAAAAAAGTATGTTTTGAAACTTGATAAATTAAAAAAAAAAATTAAAAAATAATTCGTTGTAAGTGTGATTTGAAAATAAAAATAAAATAATTCATTGTTAGTGTGATTTGAATATTAAATAAATGTAATTTATCTATTGTGAGTTGAAAAATAAAAAAAGTAACTATGAGAATTTGGTGTACCTTTTTATTGAATTCATCCTTATTATTTTTCTACATTTGTAGCAATAATAATTTGTTCTTCTTTGTTTTCAAATAAGGATAATATTTCTTTTTTTGAAGCCTTATTTAAAATTGCAGAAGACTTTTTATTTTTATGTATTGTTGTTGCTATTTTCTTTGGTAAGAAGTAATCATATTTGTTATTTAAATTCACTACCACAGCCGGTCTAAAACGTGTAGTAATTTTCCGAATGTTGTGGATGGTGTATTTTTTATTGGTTTTTAAATATTTCTTTTTTTTTTGTGGTAAATAGCCATCTTATTGTTTTATTGCAGAGATGTCCAATAACTCATTCTGAAAATAAAAAATTTCAAATATTATAATTAAAAAAAGGATGATTATGAAAATTTCAATAATAACCACATTTTAAACAATTAGATTTAAAATTTTAAGCTAAAAATATTCTTTCCATTTTTCTGTCACTTTATATAAATTACATAAATTAAGCTAAGACTAAAAAGTAGAAAATAAAAAATAAATAAAAAAAAAGTTTTTAAAAAACAGGCTTTTCTCTAAAAAGTTTTGAGAAATTATTTAAAAAATGTACTAAAAAGTAGAAAATAAAATTTTAATACTGCTTAATTCTTTCAAAGTACTTCAAAAGATTTAATATTAATAGAACAAACAAAATTTCGTGATGACTCTAAACAAAAGCATGGGGCACTGTAGATGACTTAAATTTAAGGCGTATGACTGTGTTTCATCGAGTGCCCCTTGCTTTTGTTTAGAGTCATCACGAAATTTTGTTTATTCTATTTATATTAAATCTTTTGAAGTACTTTGAAAGAATTTAGCAGTATTAAAATTTTATTTTCTACTTTTTAGTACGTTTTTTATTTGTTTCCATTTTAAATTTAATGCAATTGTAACTTACACTCAGAAGTTTTAGGAAAAATCCAAAGTTTAATTTCGACGTATGAAAAATTTGACCAATTTAAAATGCCCTAATTTGAATTTTTAAAAACTTAATAAAAAAAATTAGTCAAGTGTGAAACTTTGAAGGAAAAACCTAAGATTTTAGTCTTAAAAAAATCGTTGAATTGAAAAAGATTAAATTTTGTCAAAAGTTACGAGTTTTCAGCGTCTCTAGTTTATAAGCAAATATTTTTATATAACTTTAATTAATCATAACTATGGTTCTACTAATAATTTTCATGTATAAAATCCATATCGTTGGAAAGCTCTTGAATTCAGCTATATCTTGTCGTGGTTTAAAAATTTTTTAAAAGCTTTTCGAAGCAATTAAATTGGCTGAAAAGTCAATTATAGCCATTTTTTGAATTTTTTAAGGTAGGGCCGCACAAACTAGAAAGAGATGTGTTAAAAATCTAAAACTTTAGGAAGTCGAAGATAAATATTAAAAAATGATGCCACTAAATTTTCAGAACCTGGGGGTTTTTCGTTTTTGAGTAATTGAATATTAAACATCGTGTCGATTTAACCCGTAGTCTTATGGGAGTGCACATTTTTTATACAATTTTTACATAATTACATGTGATCAGGTTTTCAGAAAATTTGTCAGTTTAACTAGAATGCACAAGAATCACATAGAATTAATTAAATCATACATTCGGTTCCTCTAAGTATTAATAAAAAACAAAAATATGTGTTTTAGGTTAAAAAAGCTTCTGCTGCTAATGCATTTCTATATCTATATACGCGTGAAGCTAGTCAAATGTTTAACCGAAAATGCATCTTGACTAGAGCCGTAGGTGCGGTCCTACCTTAAAGGTATAATTTTTAACAAATACCCGCCGAAATCGACTTTAAACCCAAGAGGACTAAATTTTTTTTACATACATTGAAAGTAGACACCAATAAGAAGTGAAAAATGCAAAAAAAAAAAATAGGTTTTTTAGAAATAGTCAGATATGTATTCTAAACATTATTCGGCTGCTATATCAGTATAAAAGCTCGAAAATAAAAAAAGTCGGACGTTTTCAGATAGCTTTTGTGCTCTACTTTAAAATAAGATCAACTGCATGTAAATTAGTTCATCCGCGTCAAAATGACAGTAAAAATAGTGAAAAAGAGCGATAATTTTTTGTAGAAATCAGATGTATCAATAAAAAACTATATTGGTCATAGAAACGACAAAAAAAATTTTCAGAACCTTAAACTTTGGGAAACTTTGTTTTTTAGTACCCAGAAACGATAGAAAAATTTTCAGAAGAATCTAAAAAAATCGGAGAAAATCCTGCTTTTTTAACGTGGACAGCCCCAGAACTATTTTTGACAATTAAATCGATCAATTTCTAAATAACCATCAAATGTGTACTTCAACGTCTGAGCTGTATCGATGATCTGAATAATTTTTTTTTTTTTATTATTGAAAAATTATCTTTGCCTTGATTAAATTTTTAACATTCAAGCAGTCAAATCTCTTATTTATATTTAAAAAAAGTTTTACCCAATTTAATTTTAAGTATCTGCCTAATTCATTCATTAAGAAAATGCATATTCTATGTAGATAAAACCATTTTGATACTTGATGGACCCATTTCTTTGCCTCTTATGGCAGTCTAAGACGAATATTTGTAACGTGCACATAAAGAAAAATATCGATCCCCTTTATTATAACGCAAAACTGAAATTGTTAGTATGGGCAGAGTTTTGCAAATATGAACTTCTGCTCTTTTTATCACGATTTTTGAAGTTGACGAAACAATTACATCAACATATTGCATTCATAGATAATTCGTCTAGTCATTTTGAATTTGCAACTGAATTAACCCATTACCGCCCATGGAAAAATCAAAAGTGATATAAAAAAACTAACTGTTGGAAAACCTGTCTCATGAAAAAATAGTAGATACGTATTTTTTCTTTTTTCAATTTTCATTGTTTAAACATTATTTATTTAAACAAATTCGGAAAATTTTTAAATTTTTATAAACTAATAACGGCGTTCGATTCTTTGACCAAAAATAAGGCTAAAGTCATCTCAGTGATTTTTTGATCAGACGCTTAGATCTTTTGCTACGAGCGCTCAAACATGTAAAAACATGGTTTTATAGTGGTGAGCTCCGAGGTGCCGCACCGAAGATACACTTTTACGAGTCAGAGCTCACCACTATAAAACCATGTTTTTACATGTTTGAGCGCTCGTAGCAAAAGATCTAAGCGTCTGATCAAAAAATCACTGAGATGACTTTAGCCTTATTTTTGGTCAAAGAATCGAACGCCGTTATTAGTTTATAAAAATTTAAAAATTTTCCGAATTTGTTTAAATAAATAATGTTTAAACAATGAAAATTGAAAAAAGAAAAAATACGTATCTACTATTTTTTCATGAGACAGGTTTTCCAACTGTTAGTTTTTTTATATCACTTTTGATTTTTCCATGGGCGGTAATGGGTTAATGTACAATTTGATGAATAATAAAGAATGAGAACGTTATCAATCTTTCACTCAAAACTAGTGTTGATCTGTACGTTAAAAATTAGATTTTGAATGAAACTGCTTACCTATGAACGGTTTAGAAATGGGTCCGTCGAGTATTAAAACGGTTTTATCGATATTGAAAATGCCTTTTTAGGCACGACCGGCCCCGAAGGGGTCGGGAGCGCCTTATAAGTTCGGGAGAGCAAAAAGTGTTACCTTCTTAAAATCGAACCTAGATTACGAAAAAATGGTTTTTAATGTGTTTTGAGGCCGTTTTGGGTGTTATTTCGCATGTCCCACTTTCGGTATTTTACGCATTTACGAAAAAGTACAAAATTGTACAAAGGTTTTCTAAAAATTGGTCGAACCGATTTTCACCGGGTGAACAGCAAAAGGTTCGTTTTCGCGTCCCATAATGATGGTCCCAATTCCAGCATGATCGGATCACACTGGAACGAATAACGCATACAAAAACGATTTACAATGTTCATTTGACGCTAATTTTAACGCAACTACAAAATTGTACAAAGGTTTTCTCGAAATTGGTCGAACCGATTTTCACCGGGTGGACGGCAAAAGGTTCGTTTTCGCGTCCCATAATGATGGTCCCAATTCCAGCATGATCGGATCACACGTGAACGAATAACGCATACAAAAACGATTTACAATGTTCATTTAACGCTAATTTTAACGCAACTACAAAATTGTACAAAGGTTTTCTCGAAATTGGTCGGACCGATTTTCACCGGGTGAACGGGAAAAAGTTCGTTTTCGCGTCCCATAATGATGTTCCCAATTCCAGCATGATCGGATCACACTGGAACCAATAACGCATACAAAAACTATTTACAATGTTCATTTAACGCTAATTTTAACGCAACTACAAAATTGTACAAAGGTTTTCTCGAAATTGGTCGAACCGATTTTCACCGGGTGAACAGCAAAAGGTTCGTTTTCGCGTCCCATAATGATGGTCCCAATTCCAGCATGATCGGATCACACTGGAACGAATAACGCATACAAAAACGATTTACAATGTTCATTTGACGCTAATTTTAACGCAACTACAAAATTGTACAAAGGTTTTCTCGAAATTGGTCGAACCGATTTTCACCGGGTAAACGGGAAAAGGTTCGTTTTTGCGTCCCATAATGATGGTCCCAATTCCAGCATGATCGGATCACACTGGAACAAATAACGCATACAAAAACGTTTTACAATGTTCATTTAACGCTAATTTTAACGCAACTACAAAATTGTACAAAGGTTTTCTCGAAATTGGTCGAACCGATTTTCACCGGGTGAACAGCAAAAGGTTCGTTTTCGCGTCCCATAATGATGGTCCCAATTCCAGCATGATCGGATCACACTGGAACGAATAACGCATACAAAAACGATTTACAATGTTCATTTGACGCTAATTTTAACGCAACTACAAAATTGTACAACGGTTTTCTCGAAATTGGTCGAACCGATTTTCACCGGGTGAACGGGAAAAGGTTCGTTTTTGCGTCCCATAATGATGGTCCCAATTCCAGCATGATCGGATCACACTGGAACCAATAACGCATACAAAAACGATTTACAATGTTCATTTAACGCTAATTTTAACGCAACTACAAAATAGTACAAAGTTTTTTTTCCAAGCTAATGAACCCAACCTGACTAAGTCTATGGGAAAATTTGCGTTTTGAATTACATAATTATGATTCTATTTCCAGTATATTGGGTTATACTGGAACAATTGGTACGTATCAAAACAATTTGAGTAAAAAGTTATAAACTTCTATGTAATAAAAAATTAATTTTTTAACCGTGAAAATCATACCCTACAAATTTGTCAAATAAATAAAAATCACTGAAAATCATTCTTCATTAATAGTGTACAGTTCAAACGTAATGATTTTATAAACTTCGTTGAAATTTAGCCAGTTTGAAAATTTAAATACTAATTTTCAATAATGAAAATCATTCCTGAGTTGCATCAAGAGTAGTTGTTTCATTTCAATTTGTATTACATAAATTATTTTTGAAATTTATTCGTTAAATTTAAAAATAATATAATATTTCAAAAATGATTTTCAGTTTACAATAATTAAAACCTTAATGTAAGTTAGTAAATAAAAAAAAACAAAAAAATTATAATAATTCTAAAAAATCTTCATGATGCCCCCATGTACTTGATGAATGACTTCATACCATTATCTTCAAAGATATTTTCCAATCAGCTAATGGAATAGTTTTGAATGATTGTGATCTCCAGAACTGTCTTTACCAATAATAATATTGATATGAGTTAGTACAAGCCCTGTAAAAACACAGCAGTAATTATTTTTTGAAATTTTAAGCTTTTTTCATTTTTTATTAATTAATTTTTAAAATTATACTGCAGAGTTGAAGGTTAAAAAAAAAAAAATTTTTTAATGATTTTCAGCTTAAAGTGATTAAAATCTTATTATAAATTAGGAAATAAAAATAATCTTGCAGATTTTCAGGATTTCTCCTGTATCCGATGAATGACTTCATACTATTTTCTTTGAAGATTTTTTCCAATCAGCCAAAGTAGTAGTTTTGAAAGCTCATGATCTCCACAACTGTTCGCAACCAAAATAATAATAGTCTCCAACTCTTCCTTTTTGAATCCATACAAATCCTGTGAAAGTATCATAATAATTTGTTTTTTATTTATTAAATGATTTGAGTTGCTACATCACAAACAATTTTTATTTGTATAAAACTTTTAGATATCAACTAAAATTTATTATTTATTAAAAAAATTTCACATATATCTAATGTATTGATAAATTAATAAACACTTACAATAACGGTTAGCATCAAGGGACTGGACAGATTTTTTCTGAAAAGATGATGAACTTCTTCTTCTGCAATAGTTTATGAAGCCATATTAGATTAATTATTTGAGGTATATAAGCTAAAGGTATTGAGCTGTCCGAATGATGACACAAAAAATTTGATCCATTGTCACTAATATGAGTTCCAGAGTTGAAGTTTCTTGAAATTTTTTTTTTATTTTTTATTAATTTTTCCACAAATTATTTGTAGCAAATTTTCTTTAAAAAAAAGAGGTGTCCAATAAAATTAGTCATATTGCTCAAAATCAGACTTTTTATTCTATTCTATTCTTCTTAAACTCATCTCAAGTTACTTCCAATAATAAACTATTAGCTTTACTATAATGCAGGGTTAAAGCGTATACCACCATGCATTAAAGTGAAAACTTCCCACTTGAGCTGATGAAAAAGGCGTATCCAGCAATTTCTTGAACTTCACTCTTCAGTCTTCATTCTTAATTATATATCTTTACTCTTCATTCTTGATTTTTGATACTCGCTCTTCAATTTTTATGTCCATAACAAACAAGTATTTAAAAATATCAATTATAACTTTAAAATTTTTTTCTTTTTTAACACTTGTAAATAAACAGTGAACCAAGAACCGATAATTTTTACTTCTTCTTAGACTCATCTAAAGTTACTTTCCAATAATAATTTATTAACTTCCCACTGGAGCTGATGAAAAAGGCGTATGCAGCTATTCTTTATTTCTTGATCTTCACTCTTCAGTTTTCATTCTTGATTATTTATCTTCAGTCTTCATTCTTGATTTTTATACTTGCTCTTTAATCTTTATGTCCATGAAAAACAAGTAATAAATAAAAATAATTTTTTTTTAATTCAAAACAAGTAAATAAGTAAATTGTGTTGTGTGGATATATATGTTTATTGTAACTTAAAATATTTTCCATTTTTAACACATATATGTAGATGAACACTGAACCGATAACACAAAAATCTTTGCATCTTAACTAGACACTTCAATTAATATCTTGATTGAACTCTTCAAAACTATACCTTACTTCATAACACTTCAATGGTATACCTTGATTGATGTTTCAAAATCAGCTGTTCTCTTTTTTGTTTACTTGTAATTTCTGATTTCCAATTTGTTTCTTCATGTACACTCTTTAATTCTTGATTCTTCATCTTCAATCTTGATTTTTGTCTTCAATCTTCAATCTTCAATCTTCATTTTTTATCTTTAAACTAATCATTCACATCAACATCCCGCAATAACTTCACAAAATACGAATTTTTCTTTTGGTTGCAAGCTGCAGTATTATCAATAACTTGCTTTGTTTGAGTCATTATAACTCGCAACGGCTGTATGGTTAAGTAAAAGTAATGCAATAAAACTTTTGCGTACGTTTCACACTATAAAGTAGAAATTTAAAACTCTACAGAAACTGCAAATAATACTAAAATAATTCTATGTCAACAACAACAACAACATCGTTCGATTTAAGGATCGATATCTCGCAGTTGAACTTGAAGGTCGAGAGTCTACAACTGACACGCCCTCTACGCAGCAAAAATAGAACTCTTATTCAAATTTTTTTTCACTCTTATTGTTTTTTCAACATAATTGATAAAGTAAAGTTATTCTACACTAATTTATTGATTACTTAAATATATTTATTTTTTTTTAAATAAATTATGCAGCTATAAACTTACAGGTTTCGATACGACTATGTATAAAAAAAATTTAATAAAATTTATGTTATGAAATCATATTGGAGTGTAATAATCTTTTTAAGTATAGAATCATTATTAATTATTTTTAAATATCAGCAAACACGAAATGAATTTGAGTGTAAAAATGAAACTAATAAATACTAAAACTATACCGTCGAGCGCGAAGCGCGAGTGTCGGCCGGTCGTGCCTTTCATGCATCGCGCGGAGCGGTAGCGGAGCATGGCGATGCATACCTTGCATCGCGCGGAGCGGTAGCGGAGCGTAGCGATGCAAGGGCGGAGGTATTTTTGCCCAAATATTTTTTAAAGTATCGGACTTTGCGCAGCCTTGCTGCGCAGAGTCCGATACTTTAAAAAATATTTGGGCAAAAATACCGGAGCAGGCAAGCCGCCTGGCCTCTTGAGCGAAGCGAAAGGGGCAGGGGGCGCGCTAGTTTTAATAAATGAATTAGGCAGATACTTACTTTTTTTGCTTGAATGAATGATTTTATCGATAATAAAGGACAAATAAATGGTCACTTTTATTTTAAGTTGTATTAAATTCGTCAGTGAGAAATTTTTGATTGCACTTCTTTTATTGGTTCATATTTTATAAAAATTGTCCTTTTAAAAAATTTTTTTTCTAGTTTGAGGGGCCATTCTAGATTCGATTTTTTTTTTTTTTTTTTTTTCAAAGATTTTTTATTTGTAGTAAAATTGATACAATCGCTTTGAAATTTTTACACAGTGAAGTCAAATAGTAAAAATACAAGAAAATTTTTTTTATTTTTTATTTTTCACAGTTTTTCTTGGTAAAGTGAAGCTCCGAAAAATTGTCCCGTTTTCAACTGATGGAAGTTCTAAAAAAAAAAATAATGAACGGAATCACTCCAAATTTTAACTGAAGCCTCCTGACAGTTTCCCTATCGCATGAACTAAAATAATTAATTTTTATAAGCAATTACAAAAGTTATAAACAATTTAAATTGCAAAAAAATGGTCGAAAAATTCAAAAGTCTGCCATTTTGTGAATTTTCAATTTTTTTTTTTAATTTTAGTTGAAATTTGGAGTGATTCCGTTCATTATTTTTTTTTTAGAACTTCCATCAGTTGAAAATGGGACGATTTTTCGGAGCTTGAATTTACCAAGAAAAACTGTTAAAAATAAAGAATAAAAAAAAATTTCTTGAATTTCAACTATTCGACTTCATTGTGTAAAAATTTCAAAGCGATTGTATCAATTTTACTACAAATAAAAAATCTTTGAAAAAAAAAAAAAAATCGATTCTACTAGAATTGCCCTTTATGCGTAAATTATATTTGAATTTTTTTAGAATTGGTCCAAAAAACCCACTTGCCGTCATAACATACTTTACTAAAATGGTTTTTTTTTTCAATAAAAACTTATGCAATTTGTACATATAACAGTATTATTAAAAAATATATTATTTACAATCTTTTGTTCTAACAAAAAAATATAAATATACTTTTTGATTAGGAGTCCTCAGAATCCACCGACTTTTTATGTGTAATTTTTCAAATCATCAAAATTTCAAATTGAAAATTACTAAAATTATGGGACATTAAAGATAGATATATAATTTCAAAATTTCCAGATAAAAAATTAAAGTAGACAAAATATAAAGTAGTTCAAATACATTATGTCAACAAAAATTATTAAGTATTTTATTGATTTAAAACCAAAAATATTAAAACATCTCTTTAATGATAAGAGCTATTATTTTTATGCCAAAGTTTTGGATGGTCAAATATATTATTCACTGAAACTTTATACGCCAAAACCACCTTGATAAAACAACCATGGCCAGATTTAAGGCAGTAGAACCAATACTAAATTTTTCCTGCATAAAATAACATGCCAATTAGTTGTTATTCTAGGCAAACAAAAATTATTTCTTCAAAAAATTTTCAAGTTAAATTTGAATTCAATAATCAAATAAATTTAAAATTTATTTCTAGATAATATCTTTTATTATAATAATTCCTCAATTCAAAAGGATTTTCTTAAAAATTTTTTTACAATATATGAAGAAACATGAGATCGACAATGGTCTTGATAAATTCTGTCTAAAATCAAACCATATTCGCTATTTTCATGTCAAGGGAGGGGATAGCGCATTCGATCGTGTAAGTCATGGTGGCGAAAAAGTGAACTAAGTAAAGAACATTTTGCGTAGATTGAATGAATGGTGTAAATACATCGTGGTTGAAGTTTAAACGCAGAAGCGAGATTGAAGAAGTAGTACACAATAGTTAATAATAATCGTTGTGTCGTCGTCACTTGCAAAAATACTGGTCGTAACTGCGATTATAGTTTTTTTGTTTTCCCAAGAGCAGTGCATAAATTGGAGCAAAGAAAAAAATGGATAGAAGCAATTGTAAAAAAGAAGTAGTTCATAACCTAGGATTAGTTAAGATCCAATGAATTTAAATGTTTTTATTCATAAAAAAAAATTTTTTTTAGCCCTTCTTTGGGATCTGATTGGAATCCAAAATACGGAGATAAAATATGCAGTGAACATTTCATTGGAAAAAAAAAATCAGAGAATCAATTCAGTCCTAGTTATGTTCCTTCAATTTTTGCATCAACTAGTAAAAGTGAATTTAAATGTCAAGAAACAGCTTTGAAAAGGCATATTAAGTTTATGAAAAAAAGATATCCTGGTTTATCAGCAGAACCTGTAAAGAAAAGAATTAGAAAAGAAGTGGATGGTAATAATGAGAATGATTCAGGTTTTGAAATGATGAACTTAGAAAGTGGTATTTATGAACAAATGCAAGACAGTGAACCGTTAACTAAAGATCAAGAATGTCAAGTTAATTTTCCTGACAGTTGTACCTCTTTTGAAAAAATTTTCACAAGCAGCCAGATTGTTTACAGTGGTAGCAGTAAGTGTGATGTTGCTATTCAAACTGAACTTTACGATGAATCCAAAAAAGTAGTGATAAAGAATCATAAACAAGCAAAAAATAAGAGTACATAAACTATTGAAACCAAAAGGTATAAAGATTCATCAAGTGAATGCAATTTGAATTATGAATGTCAATTAGAAAAATTCTCAGGTATATCATCAGTAAAGAGCGATGAGGAACTTTTAGATATTGCTGGTGTGAGTTTCAATAACTTTAACTTTTTGCTAGACGGTGTTGAAGAAGTACCTAACAGTAAAGTTTGTACCAAAAATAGACTCCTGAGTTTTTTGGTGAAAATAAAAACAGGATTAACTTTTTCAGCAATGAGGGTGTTTTTTTCTTTGAGTGTAAGTACAATTTCAAGAATTTTTTTTGCAATTTTAAAACGCCTAGTGTTTGTGACTCGTAATTTAGTGTTTTGGCCAGATAAATATTGTGTTCAGTATCAATGCCCAAGTGTTTTCAACCTGAATATAGCAATACTCGGGTAATTATAGACTGCACTGAATTGAGAATAGATAGGCCAGCACATATACATGAACAAAGATTATGTTATTCTCATTACAAAAAAACATTTACTGCTAAACTATTGATAGGAATAACTCCTAATGTTTTCATCTGTTTCAAGTCAAAGGCTGCTGGAGGAAGAAAGAGTGATTCTCAAATCACAGTTGAGTCTGGGTTTTTAGAACTTCTAGAAGATGATGATGTCGTTTTAGCTGACAAAGGTTTCCCAGAAATCTCTACAGTTTTAGATGATAAAAGCAAAAAGGCTATTGTTGTTATGCCTCCATTCTTAGAAAGTAAAAAAGAATTTTCAAAAGAAGAAGCCAAACACATATAATGTAGCTCGAGTTAGGATACATGTTGAACGTATAATGCAGAGGTTGTTACAGGGCTCGATCAAAATAAAGACCGAGTCGAGATTGTGGCTGTGCCCACAAGAACCCTCGTCGTTGATCGCTAGCTCTGCAATTTAAACTCTGCACTATTGTGCCTTCGGCGTTTAACACCGGTAATATCTTCCTGAAAAGGATGAAAAAACCGTTCGCAAACTAGTATTTTTCTCTCTCACTCTTCGCGGCGCGGTAGCTCTCCTTGTCGGTAGTGGCGTGAAGTTAAAAGGATCGCACGAAGGCTCATCGGGTTAATAAAAGGAAAAAGCAAAATTTAATATTATCAATTTTAATTAATGAAATAATCTTAAACCTATTACAATAATAATAATACGACCCGAATGTCGTTCGCTAATAAACCCGATTGGCTATAAGCCGAAAATGTAAACAAAACTTCAGAATTAAGATTCTTTTTATCACACCTACACTCTCTATTGCTATCCGTGTAGCGTTCACAAAGTAATCAAATCTATCCTACCAAAGAGACAAAGAGTCGAGAGATCCGTGATCTCTCGTCGCGTTCGAAAATATCTCGCTCGCTAATCAATCGCTTTCTCGACTTACTTTTTAACCGCTGCTGCACCTTACAAATTGTAAAAAACCAACAAGCTGCGTCGACTCCTGATACCGGTATGTCGTCGCCAAGATAGTCTGCGTCCGATCGCGTGGTTTTCTCTCGCTAGTGATCTCCAAGTGGTGACAACCACTTCAACGACGATCACACTCCACTCGATCACTCTCACGCTCTCGACACTCAACAAATCTCTCAGTTAATACAAAAAAGACGATTAATCGCGAATACAATCATCTCTCGAACCGCGTACTTTAACGAGCAGAATCAGAGTGCCGCGGTAAGCTGGCTCCCGCGCGTTCGTCGTGACTCTTGCGTCTGCGCGTTTCGAATACGGTCGCGCGGCAACATTCAAACCATCGACCGTATAACATCAATAAAATCATTATTCCGTCGACCGTTACAAGGTTAAGAACATATCTTATTCTAAACAAAGTACCTAATAATTTATTTCATCGCATATATGATATAGTGCACATTTGCTGTGTTCTTGTAAATTTACAGCCACCGATTATATCTGAAAAATCAGAAAAAGACAGTTAACCCATTAGGTCCCAAGAGTTATGAATTTTTTTTTGTACTTTGAGCTTATAAATCAAAGCGAAAAAGTTGAAAAATAATTTAAAAAATACCCTACCCCCCTATTTTCGGATATGCCCTACACGATGGCATTGTTTAAAATACTCAAAAATAACATTTTAATTTGTTAATAAACAAATTTAAAAAAAAAAATGAAAATTTTTACGTCATTTTTTTTTTTCAAGCTGGTGAACAATGCCAAAAAAATTATTTTTGCCCTCAAAAAGTTGACCACGGGTGTTCACATTAGTTGAACTTTACGTGCATATTTGATTTTTTTGGTTTCGATTTTTTTAAACAAAATGGCGGACTAAAAACTTCAACGCCAATAATTGTACGGCAGCGCATGGTTGAATAAATACCGAAAAATTACTTTTAATAAAAAATGACTGTGGTTCCTAAGATTTTTATGGTCGCTGATTATGAATCTGAGATCAGAATATCAAAATTGTAAGAATTGGGCCCAATACCATAGGACCCAATACTCAAAGTTAAGATTTTATAAAAACAAAAAATATCATCATATTTTACGTAGAATTTCAAGATCAAAGTATACGTGGTCGTTTTTCGAAAAAAATCGTCATTTTCGAGTAAAAAATCAAAAAAAGTTCAAAGTATTGGATTTACTTCCAGAGATCCACAACAGCTCGTCCCCGTGTGCCTGTAACGAATTGAACACAACTTTTGAGATGGCAAAAATATATTTACGAGGTTTTTGGGTTGCTGATAGTGTATCTGAGGTAAAAACATGAAAATCCCAAATATAGGGCCCAATACCGTAGGACCCAATAGTAAAAATTGGGATATCATAAAAATAAAAAATGCCATCTTATTCTGCGCAAAATTTCAAGATCAAAGTATACTTGGTCGTTTTTCGAAGAAAATCGTCATTTTCGAGTAAAAAATCAAAAAAAGTTCAAAGTATTGGATTTACTTCCAGAGATCCACAACAGCTCGTCCCCGTGTGCCTGTAACGAATTAAACACAACTTTTGAGATGGCAAAAATATATTTACGAGGTTTTTGGGTTGCTGATAGTGTATCTGAGGTAAAAACATGAAAATCCCAAGTATAAGGCCCAATACCGTAGGACCCAATAGTAAAAATTGAGATATCATAAAAATAAAAAATGAGATAAAAAATCTGTGCAGAGATCCTGCATTCTAATCATTTCACGTGAGTTACGTCGTATAAAAAGATCGACGAAATAAAAAACAAAAAGTAAAAAATTTTTTTTAAAACCACGTGGTGCTGCATGTCCTTGAGTCCCTTTATTTGGAATTTTCTTGTTATTACCTCAGATACCCTATTAGCTACCCAAAATATATTTTTGCCATCTCAAAAGTTGTGTTCAATTCGTTACAGGCACAAGGGGACGAGCTGTTGTGGATCTATGAAAGTAAATCGAATACTTTGAACTTTTTTTGATTTTTTACTCGAAAATGACGATTTTCTTCGAAAAACGACCAAGTATACTTTGATCTTGAAATTTTGCGCAGAATAAGATGGCATTTTTTATTTTTATGATATCTCAATTTTTACTATTGGGTCCTACGGTATTGGGCCCTATATTTGGGATTTTTCTGTTTTTACCTCAGATACACTATCAGCAACCCAAAAACCTCGTAAATATATTTTTGCCATCTCAAAAGTTGTGTTCAATTCGTTACAGGCACACGGGGACGAGCTGTTATGGATCTCTGGAAGTAAATCCAATACTTTGAACTTTTTTTGATTTTTTACTCGAAAATGACGATTTTTTTCGAAAAACGACCACGTATACTTTGATCTTGAAATTCTACGTAAAATATGATGATATTTTTTGTTTTTATAAAATCTTAACTTTGAGTATTGGGATATTTGATATTCTGATCTCAGATTCATAATCAGCGACCATAAAAATCTTAGGAACCACAGTCATTTTTTATTAAAAGTAATTTTTCGGTATTTATTCAACCATGCGCTGCCGTACAATTATTGGCGTTGAAGTTTTTAGTCCGCCATTTTGTTTAAAAAAATCGAAACCAAAAAAATCAAATATGCACGTAAAGTTCAACTAATGTGAACACCCGTGGTCAACTTTTTGAGGGCAAAAATAATTTTTTTGGCATTGTTCACCAGCTTGAAAAAAAAAAAATGACGTAAAAATTTTCATTTTTTTTTTAAATTTGCTTATTAACAAATTAAAATGTTATTTTTGAGTATTTTAAACAATGCCATCGTGTAGGGCATATCCGAAAATAGGGGGGTAGGGTATTTTTTAAATTATTTTTCAACTTTTTCGCTTTGATTTATAAGCTCAAAGTACAAAAAAAAATTCATAACTCTTGGGACCTAATGGGTTAATTATGAAGACAATTAAAATAATGAAAAATGTTATTTCTTCATGTATTTTTGTTTATATTGAAATAAATTACTTAATCAGTACATTCATGACAACTCTGACTCTTTATTATATTAATACTTTCTTTTACAAGGAAACAACAGTTCAATATAATTATGAATTTATAGTAATTCAAAATACTTATTTAATTAAAACAATGTTTTTTTTATATTGAAATAAATTACTTAATCACTACATTCATAACAACTCTTACTCTTTGTTATATTAATACTTTCTTTTACAAGGAAACAACAGTTCAATATAATTATGAATTTATAGTATTATAAAATACTTATTCAAAAATACTTTTTAATTTAAAACAATGTTTTTTCACTAGTGAGTATAAAGTATACCATCAGGTTTAACAATAAAATATCTCTATTATTAAAGCAATTTTAAGAACACTTGATAAGGTAACATTGTAATTATCTTTTAATATTATAGGTTAAATTTATTTAAAATTTAAAGAGTTTTCACTCTTTACGAAGAGGAGTAGTATTTTCAATGTTATTCAATGGTTGTCTTTCGCTTTGCAACTTGTCATCGTATACTTTCTTTGATTTAAATTCTAGATAAAGAGCTGGCGAATAATTATCAAAATAAAACTTTTCACTTTTTAATATAACATTTTTCAGAAAATTTTCATTTCTAATCACTTCTATACAGCTACTACCACATAGTGAGTAAACATATAAATCACAAGTGTTTAAACCAGACAAATACATCTGAACTTGACATTGTGTATAATACATATAAGAGCTTTTTAAATGTACTTAACCATTTAAAATTTCCAAATATTGAACATTTGGCTTTTCATTTTCAATAACAGGTACTTTTTTACAGTTACTTGAACACTTAAATTCGACTATCTTGGTAATTTTATTATTTATTACTGCAACACCATCTAGGCTAGCGCAAAGCCAAGGTTGTGAGGGACTAATTAACACTCCAACCAGTTGTACTTGACATTTGTATTTTTTTTCATACTCAGCTCGAGCATGCTTCTCTTGGCGTCTTCCATAATTAACAGATTCAGAATCAAACTCTTTGGGATTTAAAATATCTGTCACTAGAGATTCGATAGTTTTTCTAGAGCGTGTCTTGATATTATGAATATTAGAACTAGCAGAGAGTCACTTCTTTCTTTCACTAAACCAATCATTACAGTCTGCTTGCTTCAAGGTCAAATAACAAATTTTCACGGCAGTTTCTTTATTTTTTACTATGTGTTTAGAATCGGCCTCTATATATAAATTACACGAACAACGCATATACAAACCAAATTAAAACAAAGGAAAAAGAGAAGCGATTCTCGATGTTTCCCCAATCCGCGCCTAAACCAGAGTCTCCGGGCTGGCCGCGCCTACGCGGCCCTACGTCCCGATCCCTCAACGTCGTCCCCCCACCCTTCGGTAAGGGTGCAGCAATGCGGGTAGCACACTGGGAAAAAATTGAGTTGCAGCGCCCCCATTTGTCCGGTACTACTGTTCCCAACAGTTTGGGAAAAATATTTCTCGTGGTGGAGAATATATGGCCCACCCCGAGAAATATTTCTCTCAAACTGTGGAGCAGCGCCTCTTACGGCAGACCCGACAAATTGTTTTCGCTGCGTTTCTTCCGTATGTGGGCAGAATATTACCCGTAGCAGTCAGCAGCTGCGTCCCCTACTTTTGGGACAGCTGACTCTCAACTTTTTCCCAGTGCAGGGAGCTTGTGTCTCTCTCCATGCATCACGGAGTACCAGAGGGCGGGGGAAGAGCAACCAAGTCGCCCCTCGGACGCCTCTTTCCCTCCTCTCCTGTCTCAAGCTCATTGCATGAAGCCTTCGGTTTGACGCAATCGTCTCCCCTCCATCTGACTTTGTCGCCTTTCAACAAAGTCAAGCGCAGCCCGATGATCCAAGATCATTTTGCTGTCGGGCTAATGCATAAACGTCGGGCCCTGACGCCTATACACCTGCAACTTGGACCTTAGCGCTTTGAAGAGGATGTAGAATCGGAGACAACTTCCCGAATTCTATAATTCGTCACAAGGTTAATCGGACCTACGATAAGAACATCGAAACTCGCTTCCTTCTCTCAACCAAGCAATGTCATTACAGCGCATAAGTCTCATTCCAATAATCCTTCTCACACATACTTTATACAACTCCCTACACAGCAGGGTCATGCATATATCTTAAATTTAACCTAACTTCATAGCGCATATCAGTGAGTGACGCAAATAACAGCAAGCCGAGTGATGCCTTTACATTCCTCCCTTATCAAAAGCGCAACTCGAGCTATATCGTGAGTGAAGCTCGCAGCCTCCACCCCAGCCCTCAGTACGATCCCGTGGCTCAAGAAAGGAAATAAAGAAGCAAGCAATCAAGCAAACTCGCATCAACCGGCCTAAAAACTCGCGTCGGGCGCGCGAGTCGGAGGCGCGCGACCTCCTCGCTGCGCAGTCGCACATGTGTGTAAGTCGAGATGCTCTCCCTCCGAACAGAGATGAATAAGCAACGCCGCTGCAGCCCGCCTCCCCAGCACCCTGGGCCTTGAGACTCATGCTCCCGTCTGCGTCGGAAAAACCTGTCCGTCCCAATGACCTCGAAAACTCAATTCCATCGCCCTCGGTAATAAAAACTCCCGCCTCAGGATCCATCAGCCGATTTCCCAAAAATTCCACACAAAAGAACATCCCTGCCATTGCCCCCGCGTATAAGCATAGGAATCGATCCGGAACAAGTGCCCTGCATTTGAGTCGTTGTAAATATAAATCTCAAAATCTTACCTTTGTAAGCTCATAAAAGTCATAAATCCATCTCTGAAAATAAAGCAACTAACCCTTTGGAAACGAGGTTTTTTAGAACCGTAACCGCTGTCAGGTTTAAACGCGTCTCAGTCTTACAGACTTAAGCCCTCTATTACATAAGTCATCATTAAATTACTTAAATTAGTATAGTTTATTATTAACTAACTTACTTCTGTTGATTTAAAATTAATCTTTAAATTTTCATTTCAGGACCATTAGCAACTCGCGGGCATGCTGCTAGAGGATCTATAAATGAGGGACAACGAGCTCGTGGTACTAGAGGTCGGCGGATGCGTTCAAAATATTATAATTATTGAGTTTGAACGTAATCATAGAACTTGAACTAAATTAAAAACAAAATTTTTTATTAGATCTATCGATTGACTACATTAGTGTATCCAATAACTGTATGAATTATTATATTTTTTGTATTTACTATAAAATATTGCTTTTTACTTGTTTGAAAAATATAATTACATTTTCAATCTATGTATATTATTACGGCGGCCGAATTAATTGAGACAATCAGGATCACGATCGACTTGATCGTGAAAAACTCTCAAACTCAACCGTTTTACTGTAGACAAAGAAAGTACACTACCCCCTATAATTTCGATTATTTTTGGTACTGAAAATAATTATTAATTAAGACTTGCTTAAGAATTATCACAACCCCGAACAGAGTACCTTCAATTCTCGCGATCAGAACAAGCAAAGTTGATTTTAATATTAAATAAATAAAAGCAACATAAAACTAGCATATCAATTAGAAACAACTGTTGCTTGCGCGACAAAATCTAACAATAAAATCTAGCCTTGGGCTGGAAAGAAAAATAACGGTTTTTAAACGCCGTCGATCTACCTGTTCATGAGCAGTGTCTCCACGCCGGAGAACATACGCGCGCGAGAAAAAACAGTTTGCGAGAGAGATGAATTTTTTCTCTCGCCTCACACACTCGATCTGATCACTCACTCTAGCGCACAGTTGGTTAACAAACTTTTAATGCAGCTGATTACCACACAAAAACACATAAGGTCTGTAACGTAAATTAATTCTATGGAATGTATGTACACATGATGGATGCTTTTCTGATTAGTGATATTGAAATTTTCAATCTTTTGGGATTTTCATTATTTTTTTGATTATTTTTATTTTAAAATTACTGAAAACATCCGAGAGAATTTCGACCAAATTCCTTGGAGAGGATCCCCCGTCGTTAGGGACCTGTTCAGAAGGTGGCTAGGTCGAGAACGTTAACAAAAATTTGGTAAAGAGATACCTAAAATCGTTTATAAAAAATTTGACTCGATTCTTCAGAGATGATCCTCAGGTAACTCTGTCGTGGGAATATTGATCTTTCGACTGAGATTCGGGGAGGAAGATGCGTACTTTCGACAATCGGATGGAAAAAGAAAGGTTTTAGAACATATTATTTTATTTTCATTTATCGTTATCTTAATCTATACTCTTATTATTTTTCTATTTTCGAATAGCTCGCGATAATTATAAATCGACAGTCCCAACGAAAGAAAAGTTTAGCCCAAATACTGCCACGAAGAAATTGGCTACGGGGGTGCTTTCGATGACTATAATGTCTCAATACTACTTTATTTAAGATTTTAGCTTGGAGAAATAGAAGTGAAAATGACCATTGCTATTTATTCATTTGATTCAAGGGGCTCAAAAAAAAAATTAGGCCCACCGCATGTGCTCTTTACGTCTGTTGAAAATCATTTACACCATCAATTTTCTCCAAATAAAACCGCTCTTTTTTGAAAGCAGTGCATGCAAAATAATCACTTTATAAATCGTTTAAAAATAACAGCAATGTGTATAATTCGCAATAAAAGTCATAGTAATGAATAATTTAGTTTGTCCATCTATTATGTATGCAAAATAAATTTAAAAGTACTTCATAACAGTAAATTATGTCTATGATTTTTATGTGTTCTGGCTAATGATAAAATTATATAAAAAAAATTTTAACCTAAAGAACTAGATATGTCCAAGTCAACATGAATCAATGATTAAAAATTTTTATCTTTTTTGTTTTCTGTAAGCAAGTTTAAGTTATGCGGCCAAAGTGATTTTAAAATTAAAAATTGGTTAATTTTTTTTTACAAGAATTAAAAAGTACAAAAGAAATAGATAGTTTTGGGTCTAGGTATCCAGTGGACCAGAAATTATGAATTCTATTTGGCATGGCGATTTTTAAAGTACAGATGAGCATTTGCTCCATTATTTTCAAAGTGGATTTAGTTTGTCCATCTATTATGTATGCAAAATAAATTCAAAAGTACTTCATAACAGTAAATTATGTCTATGATTTTTATGTGTTCTGGCTCATGATAAAATTATAAGAAAGAAATTTTAAACAGAAGAACTAGATATATCTAAGTTAACATGAACCAATCATTGAAATTTTTATCTTTTTTTTAATCATTTTAAGATTAAAAATGAGTATTTGCTTTACATTAAAATAAAGTTATGCAATGTACATTTAAAAAATAGGTAAATACTAAATTCATTTTTTTTTTTTTTTACATATAAAATTGATTTACCTATAGGACTTTTATAGGTTCTGGTTTATGTCATGGTTCTATTTACATCAGAATAATTGAATATTCCTTTGGTATTGTTAAATTATTTAGAATTTGTTAAGATCGTAAAATCATTTGTTAAGACACATTTCAACAATATTTATGAGTAGTATAACATGCGGTATGGGCCGTCAAAACAAACCCCCACCACGCCTACCTGGTGTTTACAGGTAGACGTCGGTGTCTCCGGCCCCCTCCCCCCTCCCCTCTCCACGGCTCTCGCGACTCTGACCGCGCGGAACCAAGAGGTCGTGGAGGGGGGGAAGAAATCCATGCTGCGTAGGTAGGAGGAGGAGGCGTTCGCGGGCGCATCTCGCTCCTCTCGCGTGAGGAGGATGCTGTGGCGCGTGTGCGCGTAGGGAGGGTCCCTGAAGTACCGTTATCATGGCCATATTGCGGGGACTTCTCTTTTCTGTCCTTGTCCATGCTGCTACTGGTGGTGGCTCTTTTATTGTTGTTATTATTGATGTTAAATTTTTTTTTTAATTTTTTTAATTTTAAGAAATTAAGAATTATTGTTCTAATAATTTAATTAGATATTTACGTTTCTTTGAATATATTTAATTTTTTTTAAAAAAAGAGAAGAAAATTTTAAGATACTAGTAAAATTTTTTCAATTTTAATTATTAGTTTCCAAGGTAAGGTGTTTGAAATAAAAACATTAATTTTTTGGAGTCCTTCAATTTTTTTTTTTTTCTTTTATTTACCCAATTCATATACTTTTTACAATTATTCTTTGAAAGCAAATTCAAATTTATAAGAACCTAGATATGTTGCATAAAAAGCGTTATTTTCAATATTTTCTAAGATTTTACTCCAAAACTCGTCGTGTTTTGTCATTGCTTCTGATATTTTTTGTGGCATGTAAACGCAAAATTCATCATCCATGGTCACAATAATTTTTTTGCTGTATTTGGTGGTTGTTTTTACGGCTGCTGTTACTCGATGTTTTTGATTGACAACCAGCTGTTTTAAATTTTTTTTCGGCAGTTCTGGAGCCTGAGCTATGCTGTTTAAGTTGTTGATTCCGAACGTTTCTGAAGACATTGTGTATCTGAAATGTAGAGTTTTTTACTTTTAGAAAAAATAAAATAAAATAAAAATGAAATAAAATACACTATTCAATTTACTTACGTTTTACAATAATTAATCGGTTTTGTCGTAGCTGATGTGGTTGTTGATGTTGTTTTTTTTTTTTTTTTTTTTTTTTTTTTTTTAAGTTGAAGCAGCGATTTGTTGGCAGGGTAGCTGTGCTCTAACTGGCCTTTTGCTACGTAGCTCAAGCAGCAGAGAATGACCAGACGGTGGAGGGGATGAGAATTTTATTGATTAGTTAGCAAATCCCATCAAACTTATACTATTTTAGAACTGCAATTTTGCAAGTGTTGCAGAAAACAGACACCTTTACCAGAATAATAATTTTTATTATTTGACATTTTCACACATTTTCTTGCTATTTCATCATTTTTTTTTAAATCACTTGAAAAATTATCTAGAAATTTTTGCATGCGTCGGCCTGAAGCCATGTAAAATAAAAACATAATACAATATTGTCCACAAACATCAGAGTCTTCGCTTTGTTATTGTGTATGGTTCCAATGAAAATATTTACAATTTTTTCTTATTCGTCTTATGTGATCTGGTATGAATGGCGGCACCCCAAAGCTGTCCATGAACCAGGCCTCGTTTGCTTTATTTACAAATATTGCTACCCAATGTGTGCCGGGTTTACTATGATTGTCTGTGTTAAATACAAATGTTGTCGGTTTCGTCCACACCTGGGGAATTCGATCTGCTGGAAACACTCCTACTGTGTGGTGAGGGATCCGGTCTATAATTTTTAAGATGTCTAGGCTGTTCATCGTAGGTATTAATAAATGGTTCGTAATCTGTGTTTAAATGTTTGTTAGCAATAAACCACAATTTTAATCTTTCGACGTTATTTTGTGCACAACTAAATTTAAGGTGCGGCTCGCGAACTCCGTGTTGGAAACAATACTTAGTTGACCAAGGTAGATCGTGAAATGACAGGCAGTTGTGTTTGTCCTCTAAATTAATCACCTCGCGAGAAGTAATTTTTTTTAGATATAATAATTTTTCATTACCTCTTACATACACTTGGCGAGTTTTTTGAATTAATTCTCGCAAATTTTTAGAAAGAACCTTTAAAGAGACCTCTCCGTCAAAGTAGTCAAGGCCATGATGATGTCTCGTAAGCCACTCGTTTTGACTTCTTGTTCTCTTGCTTATATGCTGTACTGATAACGATGGCGGTAAAACGACCCAATGAGATGCAAAGTCCTCGTTGATTGCTACTAGAGCAACTTCTTTAGGTATATAATCATTATGATTATTTTTCAAAAACTGGATATCGATAATCACGTCCATTTTTTTAAATTTGTTATTATTTTATTTGAAGAGAGAGTACGTGTTTTCGCAAACAAGACCGAAATGAAACTAAAAAATTTACGACAACGTAGCTAGCAACGAGTTTTTGAATTTTGATCAAAGTCATCTAGTGTTTTAACCGCCAAAGTCAATGAGTACTTGTCGTGACGCGTCAATTTCTAAGATATTATCGTATTCAGCGTATACCATACAAATAACTGTTGCAGTAAGGGATGTGTTAAAGCGGACGTTTTAACGTAGAGAACCATGTTTAATTAAATTCCAGTGACCACACTCGTGCGCCGAAAGATCAGGAGTTAAGTCAAAAGCAAAAAGACAGTAACCATTGGGATATTCTTCTCGAGATATCTGATCCCCCATTGTCCTGTGGGGTCCATGATTGAAAAAGCATCTCTCGCTTTAACTAGACGAACTCGAACCTCAACGCCATTAATGAGTAATTTTTCTTGATTGAAAACATCACAGTGAAGATATCCAAGCATATCAACAGTTTTGTTTTCACCTAAAAGTTCACGTCGACACGCAAGGCCTTCATTGGCAACAGACTACAGGTGAGATGAGAATTTTTTGCAGCTCCTCCATAGTTGAGTAATGTTTCTATGTAAGCACGATAGGCGTATAAATTATTAGGTGGTGACACGGGTTTTTGATTAAAGTAAACCGACTTGACTAAAAAGCGAATGCATAAAGTTGTTCACAGGTCCAACTTTTTCAAAAGCCGCTTTGTCGGTTGTAATTAATTTCGTAAGATCAATGTCTGCAGGTGGCAAAATAGCGACACGTATATTGAGCATGGTGTGAGCGAGGTCCAAATACTTATCTCCGGCTCCTGGTATCATGAATTCTATTGGTGCATCGTCGGTCAACGATGATATTGGCTTGTATTGAACGTAGCGTGAGCCTTCTACCGTCGTTTGTGTTGGTGGAAGATCAAATAAAAGCAACTCCGACTTTACACACTCGGAAGACTGTGTGTGCAAAAATGCCATTTTAAAAAAAATTTTTTTTTACTTATTTATTTAACCAAAAATGTCTCTTGTAGTTCTGGATTTTTTAATTAATTTTTTTTTTTGAATTTGTACACTTTTTTTTCTTGATATTTTTTTTTTTAACAATCTTATTATTATTATTTTTTTTTGTTTTTTTTTTTTATTCACGCTTGGTGGTTTTTTTTGGGGTATAGCCTGAGCCATCCATCATTAACTTGTCCAATTTCTCTTCGGCTTTTCTTTTCAAGTTCTTGCCTGATTCTCGAATACGATTTCTAAATGCTTCCTTTATAGGCGTGTTTTGGTCAGTGACGTCCGACACAATGTTAGCACCTGTTCTTCAAGCCTCTTTACCTACCGTCTTAGCACCTTGTTTAAGCAGTGGTAGGACACGACGGAATAAACCAGCGAGAAGTCGTCCTACACCGCCGTGACCTCGTTGATAAGAGCTACTACAAAACACAAAACAATAAATTTTTATCATATTTTTTTTAATCAATACGTTTGAAGTGTAGTACTGCGGTCAGCGTACCAAAGTCGAATGACAATGGTTGAGCATGCTCGTCTCTTATATCAATTTCAATTGTCTGAAATGAGTTTAGTAAAAGCGGTAAATACATAGGTGGGGTAAAATTATTGATTTTTATGTCACCGTAGGTATATTGATTCGTTTTTATGGTTGTAGCGCGTTCTTTTTTTTTGTTTCCCTTTATTAAACGGCGATAGCTGATGACCACGAACTACCTCAATGACCTGGGACGACGATGACGACGACGCACTAGAAGATAGTGCACGAGCCGTTGTTTGAGTGGCCGATGTAGCAGATGCTAAAACGTTTCCCCAAACACGGAAATTACCAATGAATTCTTTGGGTATGTGTGCTCGTAGAAGTGCTGCCGCAAACTGAAGGTGTCCTTGCGGCGCTTCTCTTTTTCTTTCTCTTAGAGTATCGTTGATGAGATCAACTATAGTTGCACCCGGTGAAGTTGTCCCCTCTATAGTCAGCTCGTTTGTATCCCAATTGACGTTACCTTTTTTTATTAAAGTTAGGATGGTTGTTGATCTAACGAGCGAGATTAAGCTAACGTTTTTTAGTTAGCGTTTTTGCAAGTTGCCGTTTTTTTAAAAACAACTTTAAACTGAATAAATTCAGTCTATTTATTTTGAGTAAAAACTCAAAAAATTCTGACATTTTCAATCAAAATAAAAAAATATAAAAAAAATACATAAGAATTTTTCAGAAATAATTAAGAGAAGGTTCTAATTTACTTACAAAATCTAATCAGCCTAGGATACGTATTTCGTTCTACCGAACTCATCAGCTAGGCGGTTAAAATGATACTAAACCACCTCAAAGAAAGCAGAGCTTGTGAAGAGAATGGTAATCAAAATATTATTAATGAGACACTAAGAATTATAAAATTTTAAACTAAATTGCACATTCATGGATCCGTGCTAGTGTAAATAATTCAATGATTTTTGGTTTTTGCTAAAAAAAACGGCAACTTTCAAAAACGCTAACTAAAAAACGTTAGCTTAATCTCGCTCGTTAGATCAACCACCATTATAACTTTAATAATTTTAATTATTAATTACGAGCAAAAACCAAAAATCATTGAATTATTTACACTAGCACGGATCCATGAATGTGCAATTTAGTTTAAAATTTTATAATTCTTAGTGTCTCATTAATAATATTTTGATTACCATTCTCTTCACAAGCTCTGCTTTCTTTGAGGTGGTTTAGTATCATTTTAACCGCCTTGCTGATGAGTTCGGTAGAACGAAATACGTATCCTCGGCTGATTAGATTTTGTAAGTAAAACCAAAAATCATTGAATTATTTACCTTTTTTTCTCAATAACTGCATGATTTTACGCGCTTTGGTTGAATTATTAGTAGAGAATTGCAAGTAGAGCATTTATTCAGTTTAATAGTATATTACGTCATAAGTCCGTAAAATGCATTTTTAAAATGCAATTTTCCTTAAAATGCAATTTTAACTAAGCATTTTACGGACGAATGACGTATACTATTTTATTTCACGAATACCCGAAAATGCGCAACCAGTGAGAAAATTATAAAAAATTCAATACATTCATGTTTACTAGGTTATGACTAGACCGCAAGCGAGTCTAGTTCCATGAGCAAGCGTACTTTTTTGTTTTAGCTTGGGTGTATTACTATATATATTGCAGAGGTTAGTTACTTTTTTGGAGTGAGAGAGACAGCTATAGTTTCTTTCTCACTGCTAAAGCTGCTGCTGTAGATCAGCTGATTGCTGACTATCAGATGCAGCAGTTTACCGTAGTAGATTAAAGAATTTTTCATATTATAATTATTATATTAGTAAGTAAATTAATAACAAACTCTTTTCATTAATTTCAGTTTTTCAATTTTTGTAATAATTTATGTTAAAATTAAATTTCATATTAGATAGATTATAAGTGACCATAATTGTTAAACTCTGAAAATTGAAATTTTGTAATAAAGTGAAAAATGAAAAGTGTTGATTGTTGAGAATTACCTAGTGTTTTGGTTGTTTGCTTAATTTTTTTAAAAGTTTTAAACGCATTGGTTAGCAAGAACATAAAAATGAATGTCATCATTGATTAGTTTAAGCTATAAAAAAATCATCAATTTAGCAAACCAATTAATCAGTTATTGTTATAAAGTTCAATTTATTTTACTTAAAGTGAAGTCGCTACATAAGGAAACAGTGTAGTGTCATGTTTATTCTGATAATAAAATCAATTAACTTTTTACAAGCTCAAAATAGTTTGAAAATTATTCAAGATGATAGATATCTGGTGTGATTTTAAATATAAAACCAAACAAAGCTTAAAATATAGTTTCAAAAGATTTTCAAAATATTTCTTTTTTACTTTAAAATAAATCTTCAAAAGTATATGGTTAATTTTAATTGGTTTCTTACATTTTACTGCAATTAATTAAACTTTTGATTTTTATTATACCTACAGCGTTCAGAGTTGAGCTTTACTTTTACTATAAAGATAATAGGAGTTATGATCATTTCAATTTGATACTTTATTAATAACAATACTGAAAAAATAAGAAGAGCCCAATTATTATATCATTAATTAATGCGGTCCAAATTTAAATTTAATTGAGATAATTTAAAATTCTTCTGCAATACTGAGACAAATGAACTTTAATAAATTCACATCTACTTCTTAACAATTATTTGGGTTGATTTTTAGAATTTTGTGGGGATCATTTTTTTATTTTGTTCAAGTTGATTTCAATTAAAATCAAAAATATATTTGTACTTTATATTGATTACTAAAATAAAAAAATAGCAATTGTTGACAAAATTTATCATTAAAAAAAATTACTCCCTGCAGCTGAAAACAAAAACTTACATCTGCTCTGCAGTCTGCGATGAGCTAGCACTTAGCTGTTAGCAGCATCAAGAGCAAGCGTAATATTTGGGGTTGGAAATTTTTTTAATAGATGGCGCCAGAGAAAGCCTTAGAAACGTGATTTTAGCAGCTACCGGCAGGCCCCTGGACGCATCTAAAAGGCGCATTTTAGGGTTAGAGTGAAATAAAAATGTTTTTAAAAAAACGGCAACTTGCAAAAACGCTAACTAAAAAACGTTAGCTTAATCTCGCTCGTTAGATCAACAACCATCCTAACTTTAATAATTTTAATTATTAATTACGAGCAAAAACCAAAAATCATTGAATTATTTACCTTTTTTTCTCAATAACTGCATGATTTTACGCGCTTTGGTCCGAAATCTCAATGGTACGGTGTCAATGACACTTTCATCCGTATTTTCTTGTGACTCAGCATTGACGTTAACTAAGTTTATGTTAGAGTCAATGACACCTGTGACATTTGCTCCTTGTGCTTTGTCATCTGTTTCTCGTAAATTCATATATCGTTGTAGTAGTTCGGAGTATCGTTCGCTGAGGGTACTGTAGTCTGTTGAGTTTAAGATTTTACTCATCTCTTCATCGAGTCTGCTCGTTGGTGTTCCAGGAGTTTGAACAGATTTTCTCTCATGATTATCACCCCCATTACCAACTGATATAATGTGCTGCATGCGCTTGACGCTCTCTTGTGGCAATAAAATCATTTTTTTTGTATGTTCCATTTTTATTTAAAAAATTTTTTTTTTTTTTTTTCAAAAAATTATCTTTATTAACGTTGCGAGTAATATCGGTAAAAAGCCGTTACCGTGTTGCACTAAAATTTTTTTTTTACTAACAAAACTACCAGCAGGTTTTACCAGTTTTCGTAAAGTATTTGCGTGTTTTCGTAGCCTAAGTTTGTGGTTGTCTGAAGAAACAACTGGCAGTTCATCGCGTGTGCTTGTGCCTTTTATATTTTTTTGCTTTGGCACGTAGACGTATTGATACTCATCATCAGGAAAAATACATGTGCGAAATCTGCAGTTGTCTGGGGTATTTTGTTTTAATAAATAACCATAGGGCCTTGAAGTAGCGTCCCAATAAGCTTCTTGTAAAAATTTGGAATTTTCAGGACAAAGTTGTAGTGATAAATGTTGTATTGGCGCTCGATCACGCAAATTCCTAAAAATTACAATGTACTGTGCATTTAAAGAAATATCTCTTTGTCCTTTTCCCTGGTGAAAAACATTTTGCGTAATAAATATAATGCTCAAATTTTTGTGGTGACTGCCTTTTGTGAACAAATTGACGATGATTCCATCGCTGCCTCTAGACGATTCACTCATCAAGTCGTCTATGATAAAAAGTTTAGGACGTGGATCACTAGAGTAATCCTCGCTCCGCGGTAAACCTTCACGAAACTCAATATTTTTACCTAACTCCTTGTAAGCCGGCTGCCATTCAGCATAATACACTATGATTCGTGCAAACGTTGTGTCGCTCAGCTGATGAATATGTTTTAGAAATTTTTTTGTAAACAGTGTCTTGCCGCAACCTGTTGGTCCACACAGTATTGATGTCCACGGATGTTTCCAGAGAATACTCATATTTTGTCTTGGATAAAACGCACTCAAACTAAGAAAATAAACAATTAAAACTGGAAAAACAATCACAGAGGTGTTAAGCAGTCCTAAAATAAAAGTGTACAGGCACCAACGACGGCCACAGTAGAAATGACTAAACAAAGTCACGGTAGACAGTTTTTAAATTAGCAAGAAAAATTAAAACGAAAATAAAGTAGACTCGCACAATTCGAAATAATCAAACTTAAATTAAGCTCTGGTTCGAGCTCGATCGTGTCCTTGCTCTGTCACGCTGTGACAGCCGTGTCCAGGCTTTTGCTGCTGCTGCTGTTGTTACCGCCACCGCTGCCGCCGCTGTGGTTGTACGACCAAGTCTCAAGCCTTAGCTCAAGTCTTTAGCTCAAGCCTTAGCTCAAGCCTTAGCTCAAGCTTTAAGCTCAAGCCTACAATCATTCTGGTGTTTAATTTTAATTTTGTATAAAAAATTAAAAAAAAAAAAAAAATGAGTAAGTGATACGTAATAGAAAGAGTGAGGTGGAATAAAGCAGGAAAAAGGTGTTCAATAATTGAGTAATTACATAGTTATTTTCATTATTTATTTGATACACAGTAATTATTATTGACAAAATTTTTTTATTTAAAGTAAAAATTAGGTGATTACATAAAAAAAAATAAATTGCAGACATACAACAAGAGTACGTATTATAACGAGCAGCCGCTTTTTTTTCTTACAGTTGTAGTGCTGGTGATAGCAGTAGAGTCGCTAATAGTTTTTAAAACCAAACGGAAAGCTTTTCTCAAGGCCAACGAATCGTCTTTTACTGTATACAGGCTGACATTTGTTTATCTCTTTTACAGATACCACGTCGTGAAAAGCGGTTCGTCTGATAGAATTATTCGATACGGTTAAATTACACAAATCGCCATCAATGAGTTTACAAATTGTATCAAAATTAATTTGACTATTTGTGTAATTTAAACGTATTCCTTTTACTTTGCATACGGACTCTTTCGACCCGTCTGGTTTAGTGTACTGTGCATAAAACTTTGGTCCGCAACTTGCAAAAATATTTATGAAAGTACCTGTACCCTTTTCCACAAGTTCATCCGTAAGTTCTCCAAGCATTGTACTGATTGGTAAATCTTCATCACCCGGTTTGCTCAGGTAGATTATAGAGTCTGTGTCGTAGTAGCAGACCCTTTCTTTAAGAACTTGCAAACATTCATTTAATTTTAGTCGCGCTTGAGCGGTTGTATACGCCGCAACCGCAACATTTGTAAGAGGAGACGCGGAGTGCGTTTCAGTAGCATAGGACCAGTTAACGTATAAGACGTGATCGTTAACCGGTACTATGCCGTTCACTTCAGTGTCCTCCTTACTCAATAACTCGGCCAGTCTACAGGGATCCTTAACGACTTCGGTTTTGACCATATTTTCCATCTGCCCGAACTTGCCCCACAACGAGTTTAAGCATAATTTTGCCATGGATCTCAGACCAGGGTTGTGATCTATTTCGGTTAATGTCAAAGATATATCCTCAACTTTTTTTAGTTTATCGATATATCTTTGTTTTTCCTCCTCTGTTACGCAACCAGGGGGATAGCCGGAGGCTTTTACCTTTTGATTAAAAAATGACCGAATATACTCTGAAAAGAGACCGCCCTCGAGTGTTTGGGGATTATATTTGGTTGCTTTGTAATGCCAAATTTCATAAATATTAATAATTCTATACCCGTACTTTACGGCTACTTTCAGTTCTTCGGACACCCAAGTCCCGTATAAACACCGGTCCGACTGATTTTCGTGCTGACATTCCGTATCAGCCATTTCTTCACAACACGTCCGACATAGCGGAAATATAAGTTTGTTGTGCATTTTTACCGGTAAAATCGGATGAAAAAGATTCGATGGTGGCAGCACGTCGCATTTAATAAAACCATCCACGTTTGCGATATCGTTCGATGGTCCTATTATTGCATTACACTCGCTACCGACAAATATTTTTGGATGGCCCAAAATATACGTACCATATCGGTTTACCCAGGGGTACAAACTACAGTAATCGACGTAATGAATTTTTTCGCCCTCTTTACACACGTATTTTTTTACAATGTTGCCTGTTCGGCCCCCAAAAAACGCGTCTCGTGGATGCAGAGGTAAATATTTTATTAAATCCCGATCTGTTTCATCAATAAATTTTCTAAGCTCGTTGTTATTTTTAATTTCCAAATCAAATCGACACTCCTACTGTTCGATTAGTTTGTAACCCCCTGATAAAATTTTTTCCCGTCTTATTAATGTATTTTCATAACGATTGTTCAATGTAACACCGCTTGAATCTTTGACATCGCGATTTGTTCGAAGACAAGGGCACCCGTGCCAATAGCAACCATAAAATTCATAAACTATACCTCTGTACCCCGCGTATTCTTCTTCCTCGCTGGTGTTATCAATTTCGCGATATCCATCTACAAGAAGACCTCCTGGTAGTCGCTTTTCACTCGAATGACCCGCGTGACGAATAGATTCATTACATTTTTTTTCCTCCCAGTATAGCCACTGTAGAGCTTTTTTTTGACTGTTTATTACAGCGTCGGTACCCTTTCATCGGAATTATGCCGATTTGCTCGTGTTTCAAAAAATTTTTGCGAAATACTTGTAAGCAGGAGGAGGCTATTGTAGTACACTCCGCAAAAGGATCAACGTTCATCTGTTTGAAAATTTTACGAAATTCCAAGCAAGCAATTCTTAATATTTTTACATCCTGCTTACAGTACTTTACAAACTCATTTTGAAAATCAAAAATATAATTTTCGTCAACTTTTTCATTGTACCACTTAATTAAATTTTCACGATCTTTTGCAAAAAGAGTATCTGGGGAGAAAGTTTCTAAGGGTGGCATTTTGCCACGATAATTTTGAAATTGGGGTAAATTAAAAAGATGCGGAAAAGTGCCTTTTTCAACACCTGAGAAACCATACGCCTTAGGCAAGGACGCCAAAGACATATGAAAGTAATTTAAACTATCTATAAATTTTACATTTTTGTATTTTATTGAGATAATCTTTGACCCGTTTAATATTACCGATGGACTTGAGGCCGGCCCGTCATAATTTTCGACGATATATTTTAGAACGAACTGCGCATCGAAACCTAGTGCATTGTGTCGTGTCAGCACCAGCTCCCCTTTTTAATATTAAAATAGTTTTCAGCTAATTCTTAAGTTATTTACAAATTATTCAATTATTAGTTAATAAGATAAATTAGTAAGTATAAGTAAGGGAGAGAGAGAATAAAAAGAAGAAAAACGGAGAGAGAGAGAGGAAAAGCGAACAGGAGCTGGGAAAAAGAAGAGAGGGAGAGGACAAAAGAAACGCGTCAGCGCGGGACGCCTGGCTGAGTGAAGGAAAAGCCAGCAGCGGACTCAAACAATAGTGCGTCACGGCAAGGAAGCGGGAGGCCATAAACAATCCCCCGCGACCGCCGGTCAGTGACATTGACCCAATGAGGCCTCAAGGAATCGGGTCCCATAATAGTTTAAGCGGACTTTACTTGTAGGAGAGGGAGTCCACACATGAGTAGTATTATAATAAATTAGGCCAAGGCCAAGCCCTCGTGGAAAAGAGGCCAAATCATTGGTTTTTCCCCCAGATTCGGGCACACATGGGAGGGTCCATGATCCCCTCTACGGGGGTGGGTCCTCATGCGTAGGGGTATAAATAGGGCCGCGAACGCGAGCCCGTGAGCTTGGTTAATTCAGTCGCGTACCAGAACTCGTCCCGCGCACATCGTTCCGCGAGGAAGATCTCCACGACCGGACTCACGAGAGTTAGAGATTTCAAGGTCTCGATACTTTTATAAAAATAGATCGAGATCAACCTGAGTGACTATTTATAGTCTCGTTTTAAGGGCAATTCTGAGAGTACTAATCAGTGCACCTTATTCGCGAGTTTCAGATAAGTGCGAGTTAAAATAAAAATTAGAGCTTCGGTAGTGACGATTATATTTTGAAAGACTTTTAAAGAAACAACAGCCTTTGTGACCGACTAGAGAAAAGTGCCGGGAAGTTCCCTCAGGACTGTGCAGAACCACCGATTCACCACCTCAAACAGCCCAGCGGGAGTCTTCAGCCTGCAACAACGTCACACTCTCTCTCTCTCTCTGGTGAAGTGACCAGAACTTTTATAGAAGTAAGATTATATTAAGGAAGTAGCGTGTAACGTTTTGTAATGGTTTGGTTTTTTTTAATAAATAGAATTTCAAAGTAGTCTTTCGGGTTTGTAGTTTTGTCAATTAACCCCTCCTCTCAGTTATTCGATTCACCTACCCGGTAATTAAAAAAAGGGTGAAGTAGATTCAAATTAATTAAATAGATCTGTCCCGATTTTGGGACATGACACTGGTGCATCGGCCGTTTTATTTTAATAACTGAGAGACTAAAATTAATAAGAGAGGTAATATTTTGAAGAAAAAAAAAAAAAGAAAGGTAGAGAGACGAGAATTTTTCTTCAGTAGGTCCGATTTTCATTGATTTTTGAAAAAAAAAAAAAAAAAAAAAGTTTCCTGGTACTAAAATAGAGAAAAGTAAAAAAGATTTCCAAGTTCAATAATAAATAAAATATAAATAATTATAAATATACATAAAAGAGGGGGTCATTACGAGAAATTAAATTGTGTTCAAATAATAATAAACAAATTAGTAAAGATTTTAGTATAGAAATTTTCGAAGTTAGAGATCGAATTTTTCTTTAAGATAGTCGCAAATTTAGTATAGAAATTTTTGAAGTGAGAGATCGAATTTTTCTGTAAGAAATCACAGATATTAGAATAGAAATTTTCGAAGTGAGAGGTCGAATTTTTCTTTTAAAAAAAAAAGTAACTAGTATACTCTGTACAATTTTTGGTTTAGTCCGCTGATAGAGAGTAACCCTTACGACAAATTGAAAGTATCGATGCACAAAGAGCTAGAGAAATAATTCTGAAGGGCACAACACTCTTGCAACTTGACTGAGGTTCAGACCTATATGCCAAAGCGCTGACAAGGTCTAACCTACATACAGTCGAGGCGATAAAAAAAAAATAAATAAATTTTGTCTGATGAGTCCAGAAAATACAGAGTTTTATAATCTGTGATTCGGTGAAATTTTTAAAGCAGAATAAATTATAAAATAAAAAAATATACATATAAAATTTTATATAAACTGATTAAACAATTTAATTTCTTGATGAAAATGACGAATTATGGATGCAGCTTCTAATGACTGTAGTCTAAGTAAGTCCGGGAGTACTATACAAAATAATAAAAATAAACTTGAAGAGATTATAGCCCAAAAATATAAAGAATTAAAGCAAGAAAGTTTGAAAGGTCAGGAAGACATAAAAATATTACAATTACGTAGAGAAATTAAAAATTTAAAAAAGCCATTAACTAAATCCGTGGATAAATACAATATTGACATTCCGGTAAATTCATTTTTACACCCCCAAAATCGAAAGGATAATTTAGACAATAAAGATAAATTTTTACAGTACCGTGAGAAAGTAGTCGAGTCGGTTTCAACACTTTGTGAAATTTCAGATAAATCTGAACCGAACACTGTTTTCGAGCGCCAAATAACACCCAAGAGGCCTATCCTTAAGCCAGCTGTATTAAATTTGACAGAAAAATTAGATAATTCTGAAATAATTAGCGAGCTTTTAGAAATAGAGACAAGCCCCGTAATAAGAAATATAGCCACAAGCACACCCTATACGGAAAATTCAAGCGATATACTATTAAAGAAGTTCGAACTAAACTTAAATTTTCAAACAATACAGGCAGAGGAAGAGGCTTTACCTGAAAAATTAATTGTTCAAATCGTTAAAGAAAGTCTGTCAGAAGAATTACCACCCGCGGTAATTAATTCGTTCTTCAAAGAAAAGGAAGGTTGAACGAACTTGAAAAATCTTTAGTCAAAGATTTTAAATTCCCAAACGTACTGCAGTTTTTGAAAGATAAAATAATAGCTTTTAGTGAGAAATTAAATAAAAATAATAATAATAGCCAAATTGAAGAGATTGATTCAACTTCGTCAATTGAATTTAATAGTTGCATTGAAAATTTATCAAATATGAGCAAGGAAAAATTTAAGGTCGAAAATAAAACCTCCATCGGAATGGAATCAGTAATAATGCAAATGAGGGGTCTATCCTTGTGGGATATTATAGAGCTAGTACCGCGTTGGTCGGAGTCAAATATTCAGATTGAACAATTTTTAGAGGGATGTTATGAAGCAAGAAATTTAGTTGCCCCTGAAGCCGAAGGGGAATTAGCTAAATTAATACGCATAAGATTATTTGGCGACGCACTCAGATGTGCGCGTGATCATAATTTTAAAACAGTTCACGAAATTGAGGACTTTTTCATGCCGATCTACGGAAACACTAGAACGTATTTTGAACTTGCAGGGGAATTGGCAAATATGAAACACAAAAGGGGGGAACCGGTTATGCAATTTTTAAACAAAATTAGAGCATTAGAAAGGGAGTTGATAAAAGCAATTTGTCGCGAAAGGAAAGATTTGGGGGAAGATTTAGCAGAAATTGAAATTAGAACTGACGGTTTGCGGTATTTTGTTAAAAACCTTTCATGGGAGTTACGATCACGATTAAATAGTCCCTAAAATTGGGAAGAAGCGCGAGAGCAAGCGCTGCAAGCGGAACGCGAAATCACGGGAACATTAGTAGAACTAGATCAGTTCGATGATACAAATAGAAGAAGGAGCGAAAACCCTCGTGAAATAAGAAGAGTACATTTTATGGAGAAAGAAACAAATAATGCTACTTGTAGTTTTTGTAACGGAATGAATCACTATTTAATGAACTGCTGGCGATACGCAAAATTTATGTTTGAAAATACGAATTTAAGAGATAAACTAGTAATTAATTTAAAGCGTAAATTGGCCGAACTCGATCCAGAATCTTTCGGTACTTGGAAGCGAGACGAGGTATATGAAAGAGAATACAGCGTCCGAGACCACCCGCGGTATTTTACTTCAAGGGGAACTCCCAATGAAAGACCTAGGAATCGGTATTCAAACAATTATTATAATAACCACTCATCAGCCTGGCGAAATAATCAAAATAATTATAATAGAGATGGGCGTAACACCTCAGGCAATCAGAATTTTAATAGGTCAGAATATTTTAATCGTGAAAACAATAATCAAAGATTTGATCAAACACAAAATAGGGGGGCATCCTATTATAACACTAACTAAAACTTAATGACGTGTTTTTACTGTAATAAACAAGGCCACGGAATAAAAACCTGTATGAAATAGCTACGCGATACTAATCAGACAAACGCAGGTAGCGGAAGCGCTCAAAACTTTTCAAAAAACCTGCACTCCCCCGCCGAACAGGCGGGGACGCGCGAAAATACCAACCATAACCCAGCTCCATGACGAGAGACTGGCACAATACCAAAATCGAGATTATAAACATAACGCAAGCTCTTACAAGCCCCACAGTTAAATTATTCGCAGAAGGGTTTAAAAATCCAATTATTTTTCTGTTAGACACGGGGGCATCGGTAAGCATAGTAAAGAAAAGCGAAATTAATGAGAATGTTGAAATTGATTTTACACATATAATTTATTTAAAGGGGATAATATCTCAGCTAGTGCAAACACTAGGAAAAATCACTTTTTATTTTAATGGTAGAAAAATTGAATTACATTTAGTTGATGATGATTTTAATCTTCCGGTGGGAGTTTTGGGGACAGATTTTTTTAGAGAAAGCTCTGCAAAAATTGATTACGGAAATAATTGTTTAAACTGCGATGGGAGAATATTATTTTTCGAGAATCAAATCCAATCTAAAAATGAAAGACAATTTGATCAAGAATTTAATTCAAAAAATAGGTATGCGCGAAATAAAAACTTTATGAATAATAATTATCTAAATGAGATCGATTTAAAGAATGAAAAATCATTTACACCATTAAGAAAAGTCTGTAAAAGCAGGAATGAGAAATTGGATAAATTCAGTGGTAAGGTAAAAAGCTATTTCGAGAATAAATTCAAAAACGAGAAAAGTACGCAGCAGGAAAATTTTGTAAAGAATCTAGGTACTGGTGTCGGTTATAATAAATGCAATTTAGTCGAAAATTTATCGTTTAACTTGAAAACCAATGCGGTCGAAAGCGAGACGACCAAAGAAAAAAGAGAAAACGATGATGAAGAAAAAAGGGAAGACGTTCAGGGTAGTGAAGGGCCACAAAAATCCTATAACAATGGGAGCCTGATCATGGGAAAAGCAAAATTTTTCTTACGCAACGCGGAAAGCCCGGTGATGGCTTGCAATAACCGAGTAGAATGCGAGTTACCTTTAAAACTAAATGAAAAGGCCAAGCAGGGGGTTTTTAAAGACGACCCCGTAGACAAAAAGACGGCAGAGTTCGAAGAACAATCACGGCGCGTTGATCTGACAAATTTACGAGTGGGGCAGATTGACCTCTGGGAAAAAAGGGAATCAGAAATTTTTGACGATTTTGAAGGTCTAGAAGAAATAAACACGTTTGAAATTTTTAAAAATGAAAGCAAAAATCCGTTTATCAATCATCAAATCGAAAATTTGTTCACTTTCGAAAATTCGCGGAGGGAAGAAGAAAACGCAAGTACCTTTATTTCAGACGGAAATGAACGGGCAGTCAAAATTAAAAATTTAATAAAATTAGATCACTTAAATGAACTGGAGAAAATAAAAATGGAGGGGATGATCGAAAAATATTCTGATTGTTTTCACTTGAAAGATGAAAAATTAAGCGCTATTGAAATATTGAGTCATCGTATTAATACTACAGATGACAGACCTATTGTTTCAAAACCTTTTCGTTTACCACACGCGTTGAAGGGCGAAATTAAACGCCAAGTTCAAGAAATGCTAGATGATGGAACTATTGAACCAAGTAATAGTAACTATTTAAATGATATTTTTCTTGTGGCTAAGCCATCAGACGGGACTAATAAGAAAGCTTATCGCTGTGTATCTGATTATAGATCGTTAAACAAGGTCACATTGAGGGACCAATATAGATTCCCCTCGATATTAGACTGTTTTGATGCAATGAAGGGCGCAAAATATTATAGTAAATTTGATTTAGCGCAGGGTTTTTGGCAAGTGCCTTTACACCCCGACGATAGACACAAAACGGCTTTTGCGACTTCTGCGGGATTTTTCCAGTGATGTAGAACTCCTTTCGGGTTATCAAACGCACCAGCAACTTTTCAAAGAATTATGGATAAAGCCTTTTTCGATATGCAGAAAAAAACAATTTTTATATATATTGAAGACTGCATTATTTATTCTGATTCAATTGAGGAACATATTTTAAAAATTGAAAAATTTCTACAAAGAGTCCGAGAGGTGGGCTTAAAGTTAAAACCAGAAAAATGTGAATTTTTAAAAACCGAAATAATATTTTTGGGTCATCATTTAAGTGAAATCGGAATACAACTAGACAGTTCAAAATTAATAGCGGTCCAAAATTTTCCGAAACTAAATAACATTCGCTCAACTCGCAGTTTTCTTGAGTTGTGTAATTATTACCGTAGATTTATTCCAAATTTTTCTAAAATCGCAAAACCACTTACCGACCTGTTAAAGAAAGAAAAGAAATTCGAATGGAAAGACTCAGCTAATGAAGCTTTTGAAACACTTAAAAATAAATTGTGTGAAAAACCGGTTTTGCAGTTTTTCGATGAGACCTTGCCCTTACACGTTTATTGCGATGCGGCTCAAGCATCGATTGGAGGATTGCTTGCGCAGGGTGCTCAAGAATACGAGAGACCAATTGGGTATGTAAGCAGAGTATTACGCGGCAGTGAATCAGGATATTCAACGTATGAGCGAGAATTTTTGGCAATTGTGTATACAGTTACCAGTTTTAAATGCTATTTACTCGGCAGAACGTTTACGGTCCATACGGACCACCTTCCGTTAACATACTTCACCAAATCTGATGATCCGACGGCCAGAATCAGCAAATGGTTGATAAAATTAAGTTGTTTTGATTATAAAGTTGTTTATCTCCCAGGGAGATCAAATGTACAGGCGGATTGCCTTAGTCGTTACCCCGTAGATGCTAAAGAAACGGAGATGCGGGATATAAGTATAATAACAAGATCTGCCACAGGAAAAATTCAGAGGAAAAATTACAAAACAACACGTGGTAGGAAACCGTACGATAGGCGGGTGAATAAATCGGGAAAGCCTGCTGTGGTAACAAAACCCATAATAGTTACTAAAGAGCGAGTCAGTAGAAACGAGGAAAACGACCTAACAATAGAACCCCTCCGAACGGAAAGTCCCACAGCGGGAGATATTGGGGAAAGACTGAGTGAGACCTTACCAGCGACTAATAACAGCGAGTGTGACCAAGCGCAGAGGGAATCATTTGCAAAGTGTAGAGAAAAATTGTTTATGCGAAAAGATAATTATTTATATTTCATTACCACGGAAGGTAAGCCATGTGACGAAGGCTCTAAACAATTATTTGAATGTAAGAAGTTACCTTATTTCAAAGATTTAAATGTAGGCGAAATAAAAGTTCACGAAGTAAGAGCACAGTCGTGCTTACGCAAACACAGATACAGTTTTGCGGTAGTATTACGAGGGAAGGAACTCTTGAGTACAGAAGAGATTAAAAATAATTTAAAGAATGCACTTAATGTGTTGAAAGATTTATTAACGAAGTACGAAATAGCTTCAGTTAGTTTAGCAGAAAGTAGCGAAATTGAAAATGTATTGTGGGGAGAGGTACTTAATATTTTTACAGATACCTTCAAAGAGTGTTCAACAAAATTTATTATATGTAAAGGGTTGATAGAATACGTCCCGGTAAGCGAAAGAGAGCGAATATTGCGCGAAAATCATGGTGCGGTTATGTCCGGACACCGAGGTGTACAAAAGTGTTATCAAAAATTAAAACAAAATTATTACTGGGAAAATTTGAAGGAGTCTGTACAAGAGTTTATACGAGGTTGTTTATCGTGTAATTTAAAAAAATTGAGAAGAGTAAAAACAAAACAGGAACTAGTTCTTACACCGTCAGTTCTTGAACCTTTTTTTTGTACCGCGATAGATATAGTAGGAACTTTTAAGCCTACACCAGATAATTATAATAATATATTAACGATTCAATGTACTTTCACTAAATATAGTTTAGCACTGCCTCTACGCGACGTGACCATCGCAACAGTAGCAGAAACGCTAGTAAAAAGGTTTATCTGTGTATTTGGAGCACCCTAGGTTATATTATCGGACCTGGGAACAAATTTTTGCAGCAAATTGATGAAAGAAGTCGCTGAAATATTTCGGTTTAATCAAAAATTTACTACGCCATATAGGCCAAGCTCGAATGGCAGTATAGAGAAAATGCATCATAGTTTATGCGAAAACATTAAAACAATCGTTGACAAAAATAATTCTTGGAGCGATATGTTAGAATTAGCTTGTTTCTCGTACAACACGACGTACCACTCGTCACATTCTTTTTTGCCACACGAACTTGTTTTTGGTCGGGTAGCGACAACTCCCGCAGAGAATCCCCATGGCGACCTCAGGAAAAAGGTATTGACCTACGACCAATACATTGAAGGTCTCTGCAAACGATTAAATAGCGTGCAAGGAATAGCTAGGGAAAAATTGATAAATTCCAAAATTCGTGCTAATTATTACTATGATAAAAAAATCAACCCACAAGAGTTCAGAATCGGCATGTCCGTGTATTTGTTAAAAGGTGGGGAGATACATAAATTCGAAGACCAGTATACTGGCCCTTTCACGGTTGTTGATATTCCAAATAAAAAGGGAAATGTGACCATAAGAATGAGAAACAATAAAGTAAAAACGGTGCACGCGAATAGACTGAGAGTTTCGTATGTTGAGCAAGAAAGTTAATAGCTTACACGATAGTTTACAATTGACACATAAATAAAAAATAAAAAAAAGACAAAAAAAAAAAAAAATATTAGTGTAGTTAATGCATGAAGTAAGGTAGAAGGTTGAAGGGAAAAATACGATTAAGTCTAAATTAAATTAGAGTAATTTTTAAATTACTGAAAAAAAAGGAGAATGCAGAAAACGTCGCTATTGCTCCTTGTTCTTTGGGCGAGTTATATTAAAGCTGACAAGTTAATAGAAATCGAAGCCTTAGATAATCCTGGATTAATATTTACAGAGTTACCTGAAATTCGCTTCGCGGAAGATTTTTGTGTTATAAGATTAATTTTTAATTTTGATATAGGACAATATTATATTAAAGAGGCGCGTGAAGATTTAATTAAGTTAAAAACTTGCATACCACCTATGAGCAATGACCAAAATAAAACTGTTTTTGAAAAATTCGACGAAATTATAAGAAATTACGATGATATTTTGAGTAAACATGAAACCGTAATTAATTACTTTAACAAATCAAAGGTAACTATTACCAGGGAAGAAACTAGGAGGCGTCTAGGGAGAGAAGAAACGCAAAAGGAAATAAGAAGGGTTGTTTTTGAAAGCGAGAGTGACGTTTGGTGGGAAACTTCGGCAGTTATTGATAAGACTAAGGGATTATTAAAACTAAGCAATATGGGGGAATCTAATATAGCTCGTCTATACCTTGATGAATATTACCACTTAGCTCAAGCAGCGAGAGAAGCATATAGATTGATGATAGAACATCTGGATGGTTTGAAATTGATGATTTCTGCTTTTCAAAAGGGTACTGAATTGTCAACACTTCTGGAGAATAAATTGTGCGAAAACACCTTATGGCGTTTAGAATATGATATGCGTTTTACTAATAAAAACTTTGACACTCCTAAAAGCTTGCAAGAATTATTAAAATTTGTGACTTTGGTTGAAATAAAAAGAGGAATATGAACACAGGGCTTAACGGAATATTTTATACCTATGAAATTTGATGATGCAGCAAAAATTTACAGGATAATTCCCATACCTTTGCCGCAAAATATTTTTGAGGATTTCAAGTGTACAGCTTTCATCAATCCAACGGATAAATTTATTATTGTCAAAAATAAGGGACATAAATTTATTAGAAACAACGAACTAAATAAATGTCTAGTGAAAAAGGGGTTTCATCTATGCCCCAAAAGAACGTTCGAGTACTTAGAAACAAACAGCTGTGAAAAGACCTTGCTAACAAAACCACGTGACATAAATTTCCATGAGTGCGACATAAGAATTGTGAATAATTTTACGAATTACATGTTGAAACTAAAACCATTCTATAAAACAATCGTGGGGACAGGGGACGAAAAGAAACTAAGCTTGAAGTGCGGAAATATAATAAAGGAGGCAGTAAGCACAAAAGGGCTGAGAATTTTATCTCTCCCATCGAACTGTGAATTTGAATTGAGTGGAAATCATTCAAATATGTACTTTAACGCAAGCTCAGAAATTGAAAATATTGTTTTTCCGGAAGCCAAGTTAGATCTCAATGAACTATCAAGTATTTTCGCAAATAAAGCGCTAGAAAAAAAGTTTTATGAAACGTTGGAAAGCTCCCATAATCATAACTCCTTTTGGACGGCCGTGAGAGAAAGAAAAATTTACGCAGCTCACGACAAACTGAAAGAAGATTTTGAAGAATCTAAACTTAGAATACAAATTATTTGTGGGATAGTAATATTTATCTCAGCTGGCGTTCTTATATTTTTAGGAATATTAGTTATAGTAGTAAAAGATACACCAAACGAGGTTGAACTCGAAATTAATTCGGAACGTATCGAGAGGGGGGGGGGGGGAGTAATTGAAGATAGTCCCAAAAAGGCTGTAGTTCGGTTTTTATAAAGAATATAATTTTATTTTTCAGATGGCGGTACAGAAATTTATCGGTATTTTCGCAATATTAAATCTCGTCAAAATTTCTGTAGCAATTTACGGGTTCGATTGCACGGGAGAATTAACAAACATTACGGCTATTTCCTTGGTAGAAGTGGGGGATTGCGACATACAGCCGCCTGTATTAAACATCGCAAACAAGCATGTTAAATTATTACAATTAAATGAATTTAATTCAACTAGGGTACTCATTTGCTCAGTTCGTGTAAATCGCGAAATCACGGTCTGCGGAAACATAGCAGCTTACAGTTCAAGGGTACAGAACGGGGAAATTACGTACTATAAAGATTTAACGGGTGAAGAGTGTGCAAATATTCAAATGACGGGGGAATATACACTTGGTACAACAAAAATTACGGGAATAAAGCGAAACGGCACTACAAACACACCAGTTAAATTTGCTGGAAGTACCGGTGTATCGGGTCACTGTAAGGGGGGCGGATTAACGGATAAATGGGGATCTTGGGAGGATGTCGTGGTTCAAGGTTGGGCAGAAATAATTTTGAAAGACTATTATGCGGATGTCCATATCGAAACTAATAAAATCAGATTACAATCGGGTTTAACATGCCCCTTAACTATGACGACTTGCACAGATTACGACGGTAGCATGGCTTTTTGGGATATGTTACCACCAGACACGTGTGGATGAAAAAAATGTTCAGTGCTATATGACTGAAAGGTTCAAATCGCGCACGAAGTGGAAGAAAACAAAGTGTTATACAGCGTAGAGTCGGAAGATTATACTATCGCATTCTGGAAGACATGTTACCTAAACACATGTGGTTATAAATTAATACGCACTGAACATCCGAGACTGTTCTTTTTACAAGAACAGGTAGACGAAGAAAACATATTTAATACTGGTATAGCCACCTCGAATCTAGATCTTTTTGCGTATATAAATTCCAAATTTGTATACGTAGAAAAACACATAAAAACCTAAATTAATAATTTGTATTACGACATTTTAAAACGGGAATGTGAGCTTGAAAGAAAAGTACTGAATAACGCTTTATCGATCGCATCAATTTCACCAGACGACTTTGGTTATAAACTAATGAACGAGCCAGGGATTTTAAGTTTGACGGTGGGGGAAATTATTTATACCATGAAATGTGCAAAGGTAGAGGTAGAGTTGAGATCTACTTAAGATCAGTGCTACGAGCAGTTACCTGTTTTTCGGGGAAAGGATGAATTCTTTCTAGCACCACGAACAAAAATACTATTAGAGAAAGGTACAAGGATTGACTCTAATCAGAAATTACCACCTATGTATAAGGTAGGAGATACGTGGATAAAATTAGCCAAATCGAGTCCGTTCACAGGCGAGCCGAAGGTCCTTCAACCCATAACAAAACCTTTTTGGAATTATACAGATGCAAAAACCCTCGCAACAGGAGGTATTTACAACCAGAAAGACACAAAACGTTTAAGAAATCACATCATGATAAGTTTAGAAAAAAAGGCGATTATGTCAAACGTCTTAAGAGGTTTTTCGGCCGCAAAGGTGACAGATCAGGGGCTATCAATCGAGTGGTTTTTCGACAATGACACACTAGAATCATTAGTAGAAAAGACTTGGAATAAAATTTGTAGCCATCTTTTAACACTGGGAAACGTTTCTTCTATTTTTATTGCATGTTTTATGATTATTAAACTTATTAAAATGATGGTTGACACCATCATAAGAGGACGTACATTATTCTTAATTTTCGGAGTAAGCTTTAAACTGTTAGGCGCTTTGTTTAACTCGGTGACTCAACTTTTCGTTTACATGGGAAGAAATATGAAAGAACAGGGGAAAGAGAAAGACGTAGAAAAAGACTCAGCGGGAAATCCTGAGAAAAACAAAAATGCGAGTGAATAGCTTACGCTTTAACTCAATGACCGAAATTAGACATTATGCAACAAAAATAGTAGTAGAATTTTAACAAATTCGAGATTAATATTTGTTTTGGTGATTGGCTCGTAGGAGAATGCAATTAAAAAAAAAAAGAAATTATTAGCAATTATAATGTTATAGTTAAGAAAGGTATTATTATAAGTTGATATGTAAGGTTAAAGGTTGAGCATGTGAAACTTTATGTAAAATTGAATTTCGGGAAAAGCATGTAAGAAAAATATAATAATAATAATCATAAAAATAAACAAATAAGAAAGAAAAATTTTTTTTTTTAAACGCAGAGACTTGCAAGAAGATATCCTGAGGCAAACACTCCTTGAGAAGATAATAGTGCGGCAGGAAGAGACAAGGAACATTTAAATTTTAAGATAGTTTACAATTTAGGCTATTGTTAAGTACAAAAGAAAGCTAATAATAATCATAATAATAATGAGTAAATAAAACAAATAAAATAAATAAAACCCTTGAGCAAAATTAAAATTTAACATAACAATCAAAATAAAAGTACTTCTGAACGGCAAAAGGTGTTATAGTAAACCGAGATTTTAAACATGAGATCTTTCGCTAAACAAGTCTACTTTAAGTCAACAAACGAGGAGATACTATGTTCCCGCTGCGTTATACAACGCATGGGAGAATTCGAACAAGTTACGAAAATAAAAGAGGACGATGGTGAATTAATAGTTTGCCAAGGATGCCTAGCGAACTCGAAAAAGTTTGGTTCGGAGGTCACGACAGATTAGAGATAGGGGCATTTTTACACTCAGCGGGCATAATAAGATCACCAGACACAGTGATCGAGATAAAATATAAAATAACTCTAGAGGGGAATCCTACAGAAGAACCTCAATCACCACAAGCCAGTAACCATGCAGAAGAAAGTGCCAGCAATAATCCGGAAAGACATATGGAATTAGAGCAGGAATTAGCACCTTTTGTAGCATTACCTTTTTTTATGTAGATGATCTAGTCGGCAGTGCTCTGAGTTACACTGGGCCTACAAACGAAGAGACAGATGTCCACGCAAGGGTTTCAGAACCAACAGTAGAAGAAATAGAGGACGAAGTCGCGATAGATTACAACATTGACAACATAAGGTTACAGACTTTTATTAATTGGCCAAACGAACTTTATCACCCTGCAAGGCTAAGCGCGGCTGGATTCATATACACGGGAATTCGTGATCAAACCGTATGCCCTTTTTGCGGATTACGACAAGAAGGGTGGAGTTATGATTCACACCCTTTAATAACACACATGTTTTGGTGTAGTAGATGCGTATTCGTGATAGCCAACACCGATAGAATAAATGCACTTCTCAACGGTATGTCGGATGATACGCGAATAAATATTCTGGAACAAGAGCTAGTAAATAATTTAGAAGCAACAGAATGACCAGTCATCGACCACAACATAGATGTTCAAGGGATCATTGATCAGTTGGAGCTGGAAGAAGAAGAAGAAGAAGAGGAAGAAGTTTTAAAAGAAAAAGAAAACCCCGCTGAGGAAGACGGTGAGAGTGACAATGAGGATATTCGAACAGAATTAGCATGTAAAGTATGCCTGACCAGAGAGTTAAAAACGATATTCCGACCTTGTAATCACGTAGCTTGTTGAAAAAGATGTGCTTCAATGTCAGAAACATGTCCGATTTGTAGAACTAAAATAACAAATAATACAATAGCTTTCGTCGCGTAAAAAAGTGTTAAAAAAAAAAAGGAATATGACTGATAGAGAACGTAAAATTCAGAATTTTTAAACATTAAATCAAAATAAAAAAAAATTAAATAAATATATAAAAAAAATATTTTGGAGATAAGGTTTTTGAAAATAAATACATAGGAAAGTTGAATTTGAATTGAATTTTTATTATAAAAAAAAAAAGAAAGGAAAAATGGTACATATTTTTACACCAAAATTACAAATTAATTTTTGAAAATCTTTCGAACAACAGGGGGATACACCCAAGTAGATCCTCCAAGTAGCGGCCACACCAATAATGTAGATTAGACAACCGCTCACACTTCCGCCACTCGCGAACGGCACGCCACCGCTCAAACTGAAAAAAAAGGGGGGGAAACTATTAATATAAAATCAAAAAAAAAACAAAAGGAAGATATTTTTAACAAACAAAAAAAACTTACGATAACGGGGATTCTCATCCTCCGATGAAATAGTCCTGCGCGCCAGATGCGCGTTCTTTCCTGCTCGATAGCCTCAGGAGACACCGGGAGGCCGGCGGCTCGTCGCTCGGCTAGTGCCTTGCGTAATTTACGCTTCTGGATCCACAGCTCAAACTGGAAAGAAAAAAAATATAAATGAAAAAAAAATATAAAAATAAAAATTATAATGATAATAATAGTAGTGAGAAAAAAAAAAAAAAGGGGGGGGTATAATTTATAAATCATAATGTAGAAATAGAAAGGTAAAATTTTTACTTACGATGACAGTCTTTACTGCAGGCATCTTGGAAGAACTTTTTAACTTTAATACGAAACGCACTGTTCAAACTTCCAGGGGAGACTGAATCGTCTCCGTCGCAAGAAGGATTCTCGTCCTCAAAAATTTTCTAGCTTCTAATGTTAAATAATAGAAAAACGAAAAGAGTGGGGTTGTCTTTCCCTGTAAAAAAGGGAATAATAATATCCAGGAAGATATAACTTCCAAAAAGCTAAAAAGAAAAAAAAACCAAACCAGCATAGGAGTCTGTAGAAAAAAAAAAAAAAAAGGAAATTGTAGGTGCGACCTTGTCGCTTTGGTGAGAAAGGGAGGGAAAAGAAATCCTTGAGTAAGGTACGAACATAAATTTAAGGGATTTCTTTTACAACCACCTATATTAAAAAAAAAAAATACTAATCACAATTTTGTTCACAGAATATTTGAAGTAAGTCATTTGGAAAAAGGTACAGTAAATTATGAATTTAATTGGAATTTGATCAATTTCGAGTCTTTTATATAAATGAATGAATAAAAGAACAGATAAGTAATACTGTTTTAGTAGAGAATTAAAATTTTACAAAAAACCCATAGCATAAAATAAAAGAAAAGAGTTATATCATGTATTTCAAAATATTTTTACAACATAAGAAAAAGACCTAATAAGTGAGAAATTCCTAAAAACAAATGGAAACAAAAATATATTAAGTGAAACGACTTATTTTAAAATAAATTTAGGGAAATTTTGGATAGAATAATATTTTTATTTTTAATACTACTTAAGTACTACGAAATAAGTCTATATCATAAATTAATCGAATTATTCATTATTCAAACAAAATTAATAATAATAAAATAAACTTGTTTGGCGTCCTAGATTCTAGTAAAAGTTAAGAATATAAAAAAAAGGGGTATAAAGGTAATCACACAAATTTTTTTTAATACTAAGGAGTTCTTTCTATAGTAAACGATTAGAGTTGTCTAAACAACCTCCAATCTCGAAGGGGAAGGAGAGATGTCGTGTCGGCACCAGCTCCCCTTTTTAATATTAAAATAGTTTTCAGCTAATTCTTAAGTTATTTACAAATTATTCAATTATTAGTTAATAAGATAAATTAGTAAATATAAGTAAGGGAGAGAGAGAATAAAAAGAAGAAAAACAGAGAGAGAGAGAGAGGAAAAGCGACCAGGAGCTGGGAAAAAGAAGAGAGGGAGAGGACAAAAGAAACGCGTCAATGCGGGACGCCTGGCTGAGTGAAGGAAAAGCCAGCAGTGGACTCCAACAATAGTGCGTCACGGCAAAGAGGTGGGAGGCCATAAACAATCCCCCGCGACCGCCGGTCAGTGACATTGACCCAATGAGGCCTCAAGGAATCGGGTCCCATAATAGTTTAAGCGGACTTTACTTGTAGGAGAGGGAGTCCACACATGAGTAGTATTATAATAAATTAGGCCAAGGCCAAGCCCTCGTGGAAAAGAGGCCAAATCATTGGTTTTTCCCCCAGATTCGGGCACACATGGGAGGGTCCATGATCCCCTCTACGGGGGTGGGTCCTCATGCGTAGGGGTATAAATAGGGCCGCGAACGCGAGCCCGTGAGCTTGGTTAATTCAGTCACGTACCAGAACTCGTCCCGCGCACATCGTTCCGCGAGAAAGATCTCCACGACCGGACACACGAGAGTTAGAGATTTCAAGGTCTCGATACTTTTATAAAAATAGATCGAGATCAACCTGAGTGACTATTTATAGTCTCGTTTTAAGGGCAATTCTGAGAGTACTAATCAGTGCAGCTTATTCGCGAGTTTCGGATAAGTGCGAGTTAAAATAAAAATTAGAGCTTCGGTAATGACGATTATATTTTGAAAGACTTTTAAAGAAACAACAGCCTTTGTGACCGACTAGAGAAAAGTGCCGGGAAGTTCCTTCAGGACTGTGCAGAACCACCGATTCACCACCTCAAACAGCCCAGCGGGAGTCTTCAGCCTACAACAACGTCACACTCTCTCTCTCTCTCTCTCTCTCTCCCTGGTGAAGTGACCAGAACTTTTATAGAAGTAAGATTATATTAAGGAAGTAGCGTGTAACGATTTGTAATGGTTTGGTTTGTTTAATAAATAGAATTTCAAAGTTGTCTTTCGGGTTTGTAGTTTTGTCAATTAACCCCTCCTCTCAGTTATTCGATTCACCTACCCGGTAATTAAAAAAAGGGTGAAGTAGATTCAAATTAATTAAATAGATCCGTCCCGATTTTGGGACATGACAATTGTGAGCAATGCAAATTATTTTATTAAACTCTTTTCGGGGCGCGAAAGCTAACTCTACCAGCTGTTTTACCGGGTCAATTTTGAAAACATATTCGCGTATCCTACAAAAAGCGCAATCATTCGAAACGTCGACATCATTTGCACAATTATCGCACAATTGATGGACAACACATAAATTTGGCACGTGTTTTTTAATGTTTGTGTCCCCCAAAGTTTCATTTGTCGTCGTTTCAAAATCGTAGAAGAGGAATAAACATTTTACATCGCTATCTAGACTATTTTCAATAGGCTGCATGTAACAGAAGTATTCAATTGGCATCACTTTTTTGCAAATTTGACAGTAAGTCATATTGCATTGGTGCTGCCTGAACACATCTGTTCTTTTTGTTTTTTTAATTTTGTAAATTTTTCCGCATTTCTTGCATACTTTTACCGCATCGCATACGCGTAAGGTTTTGTAAAAAGCCCCTACCTGTAGATGTTGATTAAAACATTCTTCGCCATAAAAATATCGAAAGCAGTTGTCGCATTTTATTAAGTCTAGGGTTTGATCGCATTTCGGTTTTTTTTTACACATATAACACTCATACGCACACTTGTGATACAATTTATCGGTATATGCTTTATTACATGGCACACAATAATAAGCATACCCACTAGCACCCGTTAAGTTTAAAATTGGCCGATAATGTGACCCCGATGGGTTCTCGTAATACATTATTCGCAAAGTATAATTAATATTTTGGTTTGCAGCTAATACCTGCACAGTTCCGTCAAAAATCGGTAAACTACCTTTGCCAAAATTTTTGTACTCATATACTACAATAGCTTTACCGGTTCGAGCGTAGAATACTTGAAATTTTTCTATTTCAGCAAGACCACAGCCTTGTGGGGGTATGTCTACCCGCGCTTCCTCTACAAGATATTTAGCAGCAACAGTTTGCGCGCCATTTTTTGTTCGCCTACGAATTAATTCCCAACAATCAAACATCGGACCGGTTTTCAGTTGCCCTTTGGCAGCATGAACTTCTGCCGTGACTAATGACCGCGGTAAACAAAGGTTGTCTTCATTCGATATAGTTAAAATTGATTTTTTTTTGACGTCCGGTCTGATCAATTTGACCCTAGCACCGCCCGACCCAACCAAATATTTTTTAACATTTTTAACGATGTCGCAATTAATAATAATACTATTTTCTATATTGAAATCAGTAGAACTTTGTGAAGCTTTAAAAAAAATATCCCACAAATCGTCGCTGCTAAAATCTCTTACATATCTAAAAGAAAGCCAAAGTGGCCCCGAGTTAAAGCTTTCCGACTCTACTGTAATACCGATATAATCCATGGACCTACCCTTTCTCCGTAGATTATCAGCAAGCTCACAAATTCCTTGACGAAGAAACGTAAAAAAATCCTCACCCTGAGATGGCCTGTTGAATTGAACCCGCATTCGTTGTCCACTGTAATTGAATCGTTGGTAACACCGGATTTCCTCGGTCTCCATTTGAAAATATTGGCACTGCTCTGGTGGTTGTTGTTGTTGTTGTTGTTGTTGCTGCTGCTGTTGATGGTCTTGTTGTTGGTTACGCAATTCGTTCTCTTCTTTTTCTGCGGTCAAATTAGGTCTTCGACGACCCGCCCCTGTCTGGGAAAAATAGTTTCCTGTAAATTCATTTGTAAAAAAAAAATAAAAATAAAAAATAAATAATAAAATTAAAATAAAAAAAGGTTTATTTACCAACAGACGCTGCTCCTTCTTCTTCTTCAATTAATAGAGGCATATCTCGATTATTGACTAATACTTGTGAGGTGTCCTCTTCATCGCTACTGCCGGGGCTACTAGCACTGAGTGTAGCACTACTACTTCTCGATGATCTTCGGCTCTCGGTAGTACGCACACTGCAGGATCTTTTGCTGTCGTTGGTAGTACTACTACTACTACTACTACTACTACTACTACTACTACTACTACTACTACTACTCTCTCTCTCTCTCTCTCTGTCTCTCTAACGCGTGTGCAGCTGCGAGTCTGGGCTTGTTGGAGGGGGAAAATATATATAGGTATACTGCAACGTAATCTGGCACTTTTTCGTGACGTTACGTTTTTTTTGCTGCAGCCCCCCTGCGCGTCGTATGCTCCGATAAGGAACTTCGTTCAAAAAATACAGGTATCAATACTTTTTTTCGAGATAATAAAGTTCAAAGAATGTTAAATTTTTACAGGTCAAGTATAACTATACATTGTGATTTAGTTGATTTCTAACTCAATTCCAACATATTTTAATTTCAAAAAGTTTTTGAGTTGTGTGCAATTTGCATGTGTTTTCCCATGTATGTGCTACAATTGAAAAATTATTAATTTTACGTATATTGAAGGTGATTCAACATGATATGATCATCTTTTAGTAGAGATAATTATTTTTAAATAATAAGTAATTCGGCCTCAAGTCGTCCGTAATAAATTTTTTGATTTCACTTCTTTCATTAATTCATTTTCAAAAAAAAATTATTATATTTGGCGTATAACTTTTTATTCAGACTCCTTTTAAAAAAACCAATCGCCGTAAATATTACTTTTTTAAAAGTATTTTTTAAAGATCATACTTAGCGTATAATTTTTTATTTAGATTCCTTTTTAAAAAACCAATTGCCATAAATATTACTTTTTTTAAAGTATTTTTTAAAGATTTTATTGCATAAATTCGGTAAATATTTAAATGTCCTTTTTAAAACTTCACAAGTTCAAAAAAACCAAAGCCCATAAATAAATCATTAATATTGTTGAAATGTGTCTTAACAAATGATTTTACGATCTTAACAAATTCTAAATAATTTAACAATACCTAAGGTATATTCAATTATTCTGATGTAAATAGAACCACGACATAAACCAGAACCTATAAAAGTCCTACCCGAACAAGCGCCGCCCCTCCGGAGCCCCGATTGACTTGAGGGCCCTCGCAAGACAAAAACGTCACGCCCGACGGCGGCCTTGCAGAGCTCAGCTTAAAATGTAATGCGGCGCTAGCGGGGGCCCGGCAGGGCGGATTTATTTTGCCAAGAAAAAGAAATTTAGGGCTATTAGGTTAGGTTCAGGAAAAGTAATTTTTTTTACTTTTATATTAGTAATTTTTGATTTATAATAATTTAAAAATTGACTATAGGGGAAACAAAAAAAAACCATTAAATATTCATATTTATTAAAATTTTTAGAAATATATACACGGAGAAAAATAAATAGGAGTTTCTCCTATTTTTTATAGTACTCTTCGCCGGCAGTTACCTTCTTAATAATGTTTATATACTCACCCATACTTTTCTCATAGGTACTTAGAAATAACTCGTGGTGTACCCACTCGACTTCTCTTAGAACTTTTTCTCGTAGCTAGTGCTTGGAACCAAGAATACCAGGTGCACCCGGTCAGCTTCTCCTGGAATTTTTCCTCGTAATCGGTACTCGGGACCTAGAATAAGGTACCTGGTATTCTGGGTCGAAACAAGGAAATATCCTAGGAAAAGCCGACCAGGTGCACCAAGAGTCGACCCGGGGCACCCGCGGTTGGCTTTTCCTGAGACATTTCCAGGATTCGACCCGGGACACCAGGTACCTTGTCATGTATCGATCTCCATAAAAATCCCACATTTCCAAGTTGCAACAGACTTTTTTATAATCCGCCTAAAAGGAGTTAGGGAAGGGACCACGCAAACTGCAATTAAGCACTTTGTTAGCTGACGCCTCCGCTCTGCTTGAACAGGTGGGGCGAAGTAGCTTCCTTCCGCTACTTAGCCGCGCTCCCAAACCACTCTCGTCCCCAACACTCGAGTGGTTTGATCGCGAGTAGCCAAGCGATTTAAGCCACGTGGACAAGTAGAGCCGGAGCCGGCAAGGATCCGTTAGTGCAAGATCGCCTTCGCCATCGCAGTAGGTTAAGGTCCCGGAAGGCCCAGAGAACCTTCCGAGAACACCGAACAGCCCGGACAACTCCGGTAGTTTATAAGGTATTTTATTGTAGTCTTTAACTCTGTCGGAGGACATTAAACTCATCATTATAATTGTAAACTTTCACTCCTTCTAATAAACAATACTTCTAAATCATTCTATTATCTTTTACTCTACTTTATTCCCGGACAAAAAAAATCAGCTGCTTTGGCAGCTGCTAAATCAGTTGATTAAGCAGCTGTTTCATAAATTTTGGCAAAATAAATATTTAGCTCGCAGCATTTCTCAATATTTAACAACAAAAAATAAAAAAGAATAATGATTAAATAATAAGTAATGAATACGCAATATATTGATTGATATATATTTCTTGATTTTACTGTACTTTATTTTCCAAATTAAATTGAAATTTGAAATAAAGCAAATTTCGAAATGGAGTATCATTACAATTCTCGAGAAACGAATTAAACGTTGAATGATAACGAAAAGTTTCTCTTCGATGTCTTCAATTGAACTTCAGGTATCAATTATTAAAGGCCACATCACCAATTCAACCTGATAACGCTAGCAGTAACATATATGGGGTCCCTGGAATCCCTGCATATTTTGATACAGTACCAAAATAGAACTTTATGTTACGAGTAACCAAAAACACGAATCAAAGATTCAATTTTGAGGTTAGAGTGACTAGCATTACTATACAATTTTTTCAATGACAAGATTCCTGGTTTGAGATAAGAAAACGAGAAATTGTAAATTTATTAAAAATTTTAATTTATACTTAACGCTAGTTACAAACATTATTTTTTTTTTCTTAAGAAAACAGCTGCTAGAAAGCACAAAAATTTACGTATAAATATTTCTGAAAAATAGTTTGTATACTAGTAAACAGTTGAATAGTAAGCCCAAAATTAAGTAAAGTCAAAAGTTTTTGGACGTGCAGGGTCAGAATTGTTTTACAATTATCTTTCCCATACATACATGCTATGAAAAAGATGCATGCTTATTGAAAATATCGTTCCTTGAAGACAACAAATTTTTTTATGCCTTATAAGTTCGTGTAAAACACCATTTTTTTTTTGCTAGACACCCAAATGTACAATAACCGCTCTTTCTGAATCGAGGGTCTAAACATAAGGGTCCCATTTAAAAATTTGGGATTTGGGTCCATAGGGCCCAAAGTAAGGCCAAACAATATATTTTTAACAAAAACTTATAAAGCAGCTGCTTTATAAATTACAATAACCGCTCTTTCTGAACCTAGGGTCAAACAATAAGGGTCCCACTTAAAAACCCGGGATTCGGTTCCATAGGGCCCAAAGTAAGGCCAAACAATATATTTTTAACAAAAACTTATAAAGCAGCTGCTTTAGCAGCTGATTTATGAAGCAGCTGTTAAAGCAGCTGATAAAGTGTTTCAAATCGGCAGCTGCTTTTTCAGCTGCTTTATTTTGCCCAGGTTTTATTCACCCATTAAGAGTCAGATAACAAGGAGACGGGGCAACTACGTAAGTAGTTGTTCTAAAAAGACGAGGATCTCACCCCTTTTAAAAATAACTACGTCAAGGATTATAAATCCATGACAACCTTGTTCTAAATCTCGAGCACCGTTTACGAGGAAAAGTTCTTGGAGAAGTCGACCGAGTGCACCAGGAGTCGACCCGGGGCACCCGGTTGGCTTTTCCGGGGACATATCCTGGGTTCGACCCAGGGCACCCCATACCTTATTCTAAATCACGAGAAAAAGTTCTAAAAGACGTCGAGTGGGTGCACCAGGAGTTATTTCTAAGTACCTATGAGAAAAGTATGGGTGAGTACATAAACTTTATTAAGAAGATAACTGCCTGCGAAGAGTACTATAAAAAATAGGAGAAACTCCTATTTATTTTTCTCCGTGTATTTATTTATAAAAATTTTAATAAATATGAATATTTAATGGTTTTTTTTTGTTTGTTTGTTTTTTTTTTTTTTTCCTATTGTCAATTTTTTAATTATTATAAATCAAAAATTACTAATATAAAAGTAAAAAAAATTACTTTTCCGAACCTAACCTAGCGTCCCTAAATTTCCTTTTCTTGGCGAAATAAATCCGCCCTGCCAGGCCCCCGCTAGCGTCGCATTACATTTACCGTTCAGCCCTGCCGGGGCCAACCTAGAATATCGGGGCAACTGGCGAGGTCCCTGCTAGCGCCCGGCTAAACTTTCTGTTCGGGTATAGGTAAATCAATTTCATATGAAAAAAAAAAATTTAATTTAGTATTTACCTATTTTTTAAATGTACATTGCATAACTTTATTTTAATGTAAAGCAAATACTCATGGCCCAACGAGAAGCAAAGATACTCAGAATCTGGAGCTGCACTCAACGCATGACGATAAACAACAGAATGTTAAACAATTACAAGTAACAAGGGTTAGCGCGACAGATCGCTGGAGCAGCGCTGACCAACGTGAACAAGGTAGACGAAGGTCTTAACGTAGCGGCTGCCTAAGTGTCACTACCAGGCCCAAATGCAGCAGCAATCAGCTGTCTCGCACGTCAAGTCTCTTTGCTTCTCATACCATTCCCATACTCTCGCTCTTGTGCCCCGGCGCATGCTCCATCAAGCTATAAATTGGCCTGATTTTCACCGGGTACATGATTACTTATAACTAAAGGGAAAAACCTCTAGAGCAGCAGTAGCGGGCCAAACTACTGTTACTACGCCCCTCCCCAGAGGCTGGTACACGGAAAAAAATTTCGACCGCATAGCACCTCTACAATTCAGAATGCAAACTATGTTCAAGACGATCAATGAACTTCGTTTCGGCTGCCCCATACACGCAGGACCTTAAGTGAACAACTTAAAGTCGAGTAGCTGCTGAAATTTTTTTCCGTGTAGACCAATTGTAAGTCTATTATTTTACCAGCTCGATCCTTGCTCCCTATAGAAATCTATAGATCAAGGTTTTTCCAAAAAAAAGATCGAACGCATGCTTACAAAAGCATATATAAAAAAAAAAAAAAAAAAAAAAATGGAATAATTTCTAACACATAGAAAAATAAAAGTATCAATCCTTACCCCGCTTACTTCTTTTTATTCCTATTACCATTCACACTTTTCTCACCCAGTCTTTAATTCAATTTACAATAAAATCACCAAAAAAAATATGAAGAAAAAAAAAATTACATGATAATCAAAATCTCTAATAAAACTATTCTGCTTTTTAGGAGTAAGGACGGGAAAAGAAAAATTTATAGATTTTTGATTGGTAAAAATTCATCAGAGAAAACGTAACGTACCAGACGTTATCGAAGTCATAAGTCGAACATTTATTTCTTGACCGTACTTTATTTTTTGCCTTCAAATTACCGGCAATCCAAACGCATTAAAGAGGTCCTAAACCCGTCAATGATAAAGTTCAAATTAATGTTTGATGCTTCAAATAAGTTTTTTTTAAGTAAATAAAACTCTCCTGAATACATTCGTGCAATAGAAAATATGGGTCATCGAGAATTTTATCGAGGAAAAACAATTTGAAACTTTTCAATTTTTTCAAGCTCGATAATGGAGGTTAAGAATTTTGTGCTCTTTAACAAAGAATTTCAGTTATTTTTCGAAAAGTCTACCCTTACAAGCTAGGGATTAAAATGATCCTTAGAATTTTAACTTTCAATACCCGGAATAAAAACTAGGAGTCGCTAATCATTTGAAAAAGAATTCAATCGATGAACACCGAAAAACATTGAAAAAATGCCATTATAACTTCAAACTGCACAAGTCAAAAAATGTTTTTTTTATCTCAAATTGCTTATCTTTAACAAAAATATATTAAAAAGTTCTTGAAAAATCCTTTTTTAGCATAAATTGAATTCTTATCACATTTAAATAGTCTATGTACCCTTTCAAATTTTATTTCGTAAATTTAAGCACTCAACTGATCTCACGGCATTTAGGACTACCTTAATATACGTCTTCAGGGTTTGCTGAGGGTCTTGCTTATGCCTGGCTCGGAGAAATTTCGCTTTCTTCGCATCCTTTCGGATGCATGCTATGCTTAGTACCGGTGGAATTTAGTTAGTTAGGACCTCAACTAAGTGTCAGAGAAATTTCGCTTTCTCTACATCCTTTCGGATGTCTGCGGATCTTAAAAAAAATATTTAAGGAGAGTTAGGGAAAATTTATACAGGGTGTAGAAAAAGTAGCGGAACCCCTGATTTACTCGAAAACAGTGCATTTTTTGTATAGCACATGTAATGTAAAAGTTTCCTGAAATAAAATTTACGATTTAGTCAACCCTAATCTTGGGCCCTACGGACCCAAACTTCGTTTTTTCAAATGGGAACCCCCATTTTTGACCCTGGATTCGAGAAGAACGGAAAATTTTACGATGTATAGGTACTTTTTGAAAATTTTTTGGCCCTTATTAGAGTCCTGCAGAACCCTTTCCCTTTAGCCCCTATTATCTTCAAAAATGCTCAATTTTCGTATAGCCCATATTGGCCCGGGCCCTTTTTCATAGAACCGACTGAATCGTAAATTTTATTTCAGGAAACTTTTACATTACATGTGCTATATGAAAATGCATTGTGTTCGAGTGAATCAGGGGTTCCGCTACTTTTTTTACACCCTGTATCTAAAGAAAATTTAAGGATTAACAGAAAGAATACTCAACAAGCGTAGATAAATCAAAGTATAAAAAATCAAAGCTAGATCCACACCATATTAAGGTAGTTACCTACAGTTTTAGTGTTTCTTAAAAAAGTTTTCTAACTCTGCACAGAGTTAGTTTTTTGTGTCCTTTACACGTTGGTATTTTTCAAATACCCCCTCTCGGGGCTAAATTTTGAGATATTAAGCTCAGAAGTTTCAATTTTTTACACTTGATTCCTATGCTGAGCGCGTAAAATCGTAAAAATTTGGAGGTTATTAGCGGATTGCGAATTTAATTTTCTTAAAATATTTTTAAAAAACGGGTTTACTATAGGAAAACATTAAAGGAATCGTGAGGTGCAAAGAATAGTATACAAAGCGGTATAACTTCTGAGATAAATAACCAAAAAGAATTAAAAATGCATGATTTCGGTAGGTTTTAGAGCAGCGGTGGCGGCGCGTGGCGTCGGAGTGCGGGCAACGGAGCGTCTATAACTATATTTTTGATAGCTATATGCGCTATAAGTGACTACCTCAAGGAGGTTTCCTACGATCTACGTAAGTCGAATATGCATTTGACGAAAGTAGTCGTCTGCTCATTGGCTTATCCATTTTCTAACCTCTGTATTATAGCCAATGAGGAGTCATATTTACAAAAATATAAAATCAATTGTTTATACTTGTTGCTACAGGCTCCTAATGAATGTACTAAAACAAGAATTATCAAAGTCTAATTTTTTTTTCGATTTTTGTGCTAAGTTACATTAAAATCTGTGGGCTGGAAATTAAGTATTTGCAGTTTTAGCAAATTGTCCATTAGAAATCATGTTAATTTGTGAAATCTAAAATGCTTATAACTTTTTTCACAAGCTGCTTAGGGCTTAAAAATTTTAGTTGAGCTATTTTTATACTAAAAACTATGTGCTTATTTAATTTGGACAAAATCTGTGGGCTATTTTCATTTGGTAGAGATTCTCCTCAACAATATTTCCATATTTATTAATTAATATCAGTCTTCCATTTATATACATAAATGATTCACAAACACGCACAGGCAATCGCTCGAAATCTCGTCCGTTGTAAACAGACTTACCGGACCAGGCTTCCTCTTCACCGATCTCTTCGGACGACCGGGCTTCCGTCGTAGAATCAACATTGCCTGCAGGGTTTTTCCGAGAGCTACCCATGCTCTCACCAGATTCATGAATTTCCTTTACGATCAAGTTTTCACTCTCGATCTTCGCGTGTTTGTTCCAGTTACTGTGGTAATTTCGAATTAAAGAAACAATCATTGTACTAACTGTTTGAATTATTCTCTCCACAGCATTTTCCAGGGACTCGCGTTCATTCAACATCATGTCGAATCATCCTATTGGCGTTAAAATACCGATCTTGAATACATCGATCGCAGCTACTTCGGTTCGGTCGTTCACCTGAGCTGGAATATCGTTTACATCCTTTTCCACAACCGAGGTCCTTGCGTCGATGTCGGGACAGAACGGACCGTCTAATTCTCACCCCCTTGCCGTTTCCCGAATGACACCATGGAGAGTTTCGATCAGTGTAACCCAGTGACTCGGAAGTACAGCAGGATAATTCATCCTCGTCTTCACTATCGGAACTGACTCACCGTGAGCTTTCTCAGTATCAGTCCACTGCCTAGACCCTTGCTCTTACTCGCTTGATGGAAGAGCAGTCGTTGGTCTTCCAGGCTGATCTGACTCTTTTTCTTTTACACGTCCTAACGTTCAATCAAAAGCCAACTTTGACATCACCGAGTCTTCCAGTAACGGGGAAGGCTTAGAGTAACGATGGACCATCATTGAGCTTTCAGCCATTTGGGCTAGCTCAATCAGTGTGTTCAAATTTACAATTATCATACACCGCAAAGAACGACTAATGTTAGGATGTAGATTTTTAAATATCAAATCTAACTCCTCAGTAGGAGGCATCCGTGACCTAATTCTATTCAGAATACCCAGAATACACGTCACATAAATAATGACAGGCTCAACTTCACCCTGACACTTCGTCTCTCAGTTTCATGTTGCAGTGCTACCTGTAAAACTGAATTTGCACTAAAAAATTGTCTAGCAGCCACAAAGTGCGTATACGTAGGCCACTCTTATCTATGATGACGTCAGACATTAACTCGTGTAAATGCTTTATAATTAAAAAATAGTTGTTCGTAACATTTCTCCCCCCCCCCCCCCTCAAAATAGATAAATCAAATTTAATCTTGAGATCGAGAAAATTTAACAACTTTACTAACGGGACGTTTCGGCAAAATCGACAAAGCTGTCTTAACATCAGCCATTCTCACTCATCTATCTTTTCCAGGATAAATCTTTGTAACGACACCTTTCCTCCAATGATTTGGAGGAGTCTGGTCGTCCAAAACCAGAACGATATCTCCCTCTTTTATGGAAATTTCCTCATCGTGCCACTTTCTCCTCGGAATCCAAGTAGGAAGGTATTATCGTAACCATTTTTTCCAAAATAAAGCCGTAGTTCTCTCGCAAATTTTCCATTGCTTGCGAGTACATAATGAGACCGCCATCATCAAATTTGTTAGTACCCGAGGAACTTCCTAACAAAAAAATGATTTTGCATGAGAGCCTAATCATCACGCGGATCTAGCGATACATTGATAAGATACCTAGAGTTTAAAGCCTGTTGTACCTCTGCAAAAAACTGTCTGGAAAGTCTTTTCATGAGGAGCTTGTTCATCAAAGCAGCTGTAATCGCAGTTTTTACAGATGAAACAAGATGCTCCCAAGTTCCACCCATATGAGGTACAGCTGGAGCGTTAAAGTACCAGTAAAATCTGTTCCGCACCGCAAATTTCTCTAATTTTTTATTACAGCCGTTCAAAGCAATAATGGCATCCCTCAACTCGTTGCACATCCCCTTGAAATTTGTTCCGTTATCAGTACAAATAGCTGTCGGTGTTCCTCTTCTAGCCATGAACCGTTTAAAGGCTATAATCGTGGAATCTATACCCAAATTATGAGCCATTTCCAAATGAACTGCTCTTGCTGTAAGACACGTGAACAAAACATCCCACCTTTTCTCTCTCTTTCTCCTAATTTTGATCGCAAAGGGACCGAAGTAATCCACTCCAGAATACGAAAATAGCCTCTCTTTGTAGGCTATTCCCGCCATCGAGCCATTTTTGAGTTTGCTGGTTTTGCACGCAAGAATCTACAAGTCATGCATTTAAAAACCATACTTCGTAAGGCTTGTCGCAACCCGAGAATCCAATGCTGTTGACGCCGCTCATAAAAAACCGTCTCATGACTCCCATGAAAATAGACTTCATGGAAAGTGTTTTATCAACAAATAAGTGTAACGATCTTTACTATCTAACACAATCGGCTTATAAATTAACCCCATCAGTGTCCTTAAAACTACTTAACCTCCCACTTACACGCAATAATCCTTTCTTATCAATAAAAGGTTCCAAATTCAAAGTTTAGAATTTTTAAGGATTGGCTTACTGTTTCTCAATGCTTCTAAAATGTCCGAAAAAGTTGTTTTTTGCAAAATTTTCATACAAAGATTCTCCGCGTTAAGTCTCAAATCAGTCAAAGAATAATACTTTCTTTTCATTTTTTCCACAGCTATCAAAAAACGAACCGCTGAATAAATCAAACGAAGCCATCGGGAAAAACGTGAAAAAACAATCAAATTATTATCTGCAATGTTTATACTAAAAAATTTTGGTTTTAATTCGGTATTGTCTTTAAGTTTATAGTTCAAAATTTCTTGATCTGGCCATTTCGAGTCAGCTTTTCTTAAAAACAACAGACCGTGAAACCACCGACTTTTTTCATTCAAACAATTTGCTGCGAATCTCGTAGCATCATCAGCGGGGTTTTCCTTAGTCTGTACATAACGCCATTCATTCACACTACTTTTTTCTCTGACTTCTTTCAAACTATTCGTGACGTACTCTTTAATTTCTCTCGGATCACACCTAATCCAATGTAGAATGGTCGTAGAATCTGACCAAAAAACGCGCCTAGTCACCGTGAAATCGTGTTTTTGATCTACTGTGCAAGACAATCGAGATGCTTACTGAGCAGCTTGAAGTTACAATCTCGGAATTGTGGATCCTTTTGCTGAAGTTACGCGACTTTTTACAGCGATAATTGAAGTATGATAAAAACCCGTGTCAACCGTAAATCGCCAATAAGCAACCGTTGCGCAAGCTTTCATACTTGCGTCACAAAAAACATGTAACTCCGCATCATGTCGTGGCGAACCCTTTAACTGATAGCAACGATCAACTTGACACCCCCTAGAAAATTTAAAATCACGCAACCAATCCCGCCATTTAATAAACTCTTCCTCGCGAATTTTATCTTCCTATTTAATCCCACTAGCCCAAACTTGCTGTATGAGTATTCATGAATGAATTGTAAACGGTGTCCAGGACCCAAGAGGATCAAAAATCGACATAATAACAGATAAGAACTCCTTTTTAGTTGGTCTTTGGGTACCGTCAATCAAGCTGTTCTTTATTTGAGACAAATTTACGTTCAACCCAAGTTTATCAGATTCATTATACCACCGTAATCCCAAAACTTTTTCTCCACCACATTCGAAGGAATCTGACTTAATTAATTGATTAGACGAGTTTGTTTCGCTGATATTATAAAAAACTGACGAGTCATTGCTTGACGAGCTGTGCATTTCTCAGTTAGCATGTGCGTTAATTTCATTCATCTCGCTAACACGATTGTGAGCCTCCTCCCAAGTTTCACAACTTTCAAGAAAATCATCCATGTAGCTATTTCTTTTCACGCTTTTCGAACTCAGCGGATACTTTGAAGAAAAGAGATCGCGGTGGTGGGGGACGAATAGGCTCCAAAAATCAAAGATAGCATGAGACATTCTTCCGGTGGATTCGATCTATCTTTTCCTCGCCAAAGAAAACACTGTGCATCTACGTCCTCATACCGAACTTTAAAATAAATCATAAAAAACAAATCACCCATATCAGCTTTTATCGCAAAATAAAATTGTCTAAAACGCATAGTTACGCTCAGGAAAGATTGTAATAGATCGGGACCCGCAAGTAACAAATCATTCAAACTCTCCAAATTAGATTTGGCTGCCGTGTCGATGACTAATCTCACTTTCCCCGGATTATTTATATTTGTCACACCAAAACGCGGTAAGGCTTAGACCCATAAGAAAAGTTATCTGATTTTGCTGCAAAACCGTTATCAAATAAACGCGTCATCTCTTCATAGTACAATTCAGCGTACTTTGGATAAAAGGAGTCTAAATAAAAAGTTATACGCTAAATATGATAATTTTTTTTTGAAAATGAATCAATGAAAGAAGTGAAATCAAAAAATTTATTACGGACGACTTTAGGCCGAATTACTTATTATTTAAAGATAATTTTCTTTGCTAAAAGATGATCATATTATGTTGAACCACCTTAAATATACGTAAAGTTAACAATTTTTGAATTCTAGCACATACATGGGAAAACACATGCAAATTGCACACAGCTCAAACACTTTTTGAATTGAAAAATTAAAATATGTTGTAATTGAGTAGAAAATCAACTCAATCACAATGTCTAGATTCGAAAAAAAGCATTGATACCTTATTTTTTAAATTATATTTTGAATGCTCAGTGTGTTTATTAACAACATACTTTAGTTTTTAATTTCAAAAAGTGTTTGAATTGTGTGCAATTTGCATGTGTTTTTCCATGTATATGCTATAATTGAAAAATTGTTAACTTTACGTATATTTAAGGTGATTTAAACTAATATGATCATCTTTTAGTAGAGAAAATTATTTTTAAATAATAAGTAATTCGGCCTAGAGTCGTCCGTAATAAATTTTTTGATTTCACTTCTATCATTAATTCATTTTCAAAAAAAAATTATTATATTTAGCGTATAAATTTTTATTTAGACTCCTTTTAAAAAAACCAATCGCCGCACAGTGAACGGATCCGAAAATCGTTGGAAAGAATCTATTTAAATGAAGGAAAATAAAGCTAGAGAGATGTGGTCAACGACAATCAAAAGCTAATTTAATAACAATCATAGGAAAAATATAAAAATTATAGGTTTTCCATTCCTAACCTGAAAAAAATGCAGAAAAAAAAAAATCACGAATGTGTAATTTTCGTCCAAAATCTGAAAAGAACGAATACGATTGTAAAATCAATTTTTTTTTAGTTTATGGCAAAAATAAATGATTTTATGAACATTTCTTCTACTGTTTTTAATTAAACATGTTTGAATCGTAATTATCGATAAAACAAACTATTTTTTAAACATAAAATTCATGTAACTTCATAAAATATACTATGTAATTAAAATATATTACGTGAAAAATGTAAAAAATCATACAACCCCATAACTGAATTCATCAGACTTCTACAACCCAATAATCGAAATTATCAGGCTCTTACAACCCTATAACTGAATTCGTCAGACTTCTACAACCCAATAACCGAATTCATCAGGCTCTTACAACCCTATAACTGAATTCGTCTGACTTCTACAACCCAATAACCGAATTCATCAGGCTCTTCCAACTCCATAACGAAATTCGTCAATTTCCTACAACCTTATAACTTAATTCATCAACCTTCAATCCTTCAAACATACAACTCCATAACCAAATTGATCAGATTCTTACAACCTCATAACCAAATTGATCAGACTCCTACAACCCATAACTGAATTCGTCAAATACCCACAATCCTATAACCATGTTCGTCAAACTCCTACACAACCCCATAATAGAATTTGTCATACTTCTACAACCCTAACTTCGAAATCATCAGACTTCTATAACCTATAAAAGAATTCATTAGACTTCTACAACCCCATAACCGAATTAATAAAGCTTCTGAAACCAATAAGCAAACTTGTTAGACTTCTACACACTCATAACTAAATTCTTAAGACTTCTATTTATTCTTCAAGCCTACAACTCCTTAACCGAATTCGTCAGACTTTTACAACCCATAATTAAATTCATGAGACTTCTGCATATTCCTTAAGCCTAAAACCCCATAACCAGGACTTCTAAAACTCCATATCTTAATTCGTTAGATTTCTCAGTATTTCTCAAGTCTACAACCCCGTTAACTGAAATAGTTTTAATTTTACAACCATATTCATCAAGCCCCTACAATCTTGCGACCAAATTTATCAGACTTCTACAACCCCATACTTGAACTTGTCGTATTTGTAGAACCTAACGGATTTCCCTTTACTTCTACAACCCCATAACCCAACTCATCTGACAAAAAAAATTGATTAAAATCAACAAAATTCGTAAAGAATTATCAATGATCCAAATCATTGGTTTTTGGACTTATGGTAAAAAAAAAAAAAAAAAAAAAAAAAAAAAATGATAAAAATGAGCCTTATGATCATTTTATGAATCTTTGGGATCTTTAAAAATGATTATAAGGATCATTTTGTGATACTCACAAATTCATCGGATCATTCCAAAAATTTCACAATCTTTTAAAATAATTCGTACAATTATCAACTAGGATCAAAACTTTGTTTTCCATGTATTATCTTTCTAAAATAATTGTTCATTGCTATTATCTTTTAAATACATTTTTACTGCGTAAACTTTATAATTAGAATCGGCAATAAATGGAAGTTTTCTATCATTGGAATTTTTTTTGTCTACCGAAAGAAAATTTATTTTCTCTCTATGTAAAATATATTCGGCAATTGAAATTTCGATTGTTGGAAGTTTTCAATACTTGGAAACATTTCAAAAATTCTTAAGGACAATTTTTAACCACTTTAATTCGAAGTGATTTAGCTTGTCCTGACCATCTTTTGTTACGAAAAGTATGGCATACTCGGAAATTATTGAACTTGTGGACGCGTTAAATCTGATAAAGAAGATGATTGTAAAAATATAATCGAAATAAATTGTAGAAATAAAACGAATTAGGTTATAGAGTTTTTAGCTTGAGGAATAGAAGGTTGGTGAATTCAGGCATGTAATTGGAGTTTGCTGAGTCGAGTTATAAAGTTGTTGAAGTCTGATCAATTCGGTTAGGGGCCATCCATTAATGATGTCACGTTTTTATGATATAGTCTGCTAATACTGTAGCGCTACGAGACTATACCAAATTAGTGTGACATCATTAATGGATGACTCCTTATAGAGTTGCAGGAGTATAAAAAATTCAATTATGAGGTTGTAGGCTTGAAGAATGGATTGTTGTTGGATTTGCGATCACTTATAGGGTTGTAGAATATTGACGGACTCAGTTATGGGGTTGTAGAATTCTGACGAATTTGGTTATGGGTTTGCAGACTTTAGGAATAGAAGTCTAAATAGGACTTCTAAAACCCCATAGCTTGATTCGTTAGACTTCTATGTATTCCTCAATCCTACAACCCTGTTGAATGGATTTGTCATAATTTTATAACCCTATAGAAATTTTTGATATACTCCTACAACCCTATAGCCGAATTCATCAGACCCTTACAACCCGTCTAGCTCCTGCAATCTCATAATTAACTTTATATGCCTTTGCAACCCCATAACTAGATTCGTTAGACCTTTACAACTACATATCCAAATTCATCAAGCTCCTATAACTCCATAACTGAAATCGTCAAACACCCACAACCCTATAATCATATTCATCAGATTCCTACACAACCCCATCATAGAATTTGTCTGACTTCTTCAACCCTATACTCAAACTTATCTAACTTCTACAACCTATAAAAGAATTCGTCAGACTTCTACAACCCCATAACTGAACTAGCCGAATTCCTTTAACTCCATAACCGAATTCATCAGCCTTTTATTCCTCAAACTTGCAATCCCATTACCATTTTGATCAAGCTCTTACAACCTCATAACTTAATTGATCAGATTCCTACAACTACATAACTGAATTTGTTAAACGCTCAAAATCTTATAACCAAATACGTCCTTTATATGTAATTCTCAAGCCTATAATCCCATAAATGAATTCGTCAGAACTATATAACCCTAGAAGTATATTTGTCATATTTTCATTAAGTCTAAAAATCTATGATTTGGTGGATCATTGATAATTCTTGTTACACAGCAAATAATTATAAAAAAAAAGTTGAATGAATTCCACGATAAAGTGCAAAAAGAATGCAATAGTAATACAAAGTGCACAACAATCAAAATGACATGAGACATCGTTGTTTTACGAATTTTGTTGTTTTCAATCAATTTTTTTTTTGTCAGATGAGTTTGGTTATGGGGTTGTAGAAATAAAGGGAATCCTGTTAGGTTCCACAAGTACGATAAGTACAAGTATAGGATTGTAAAAGTCTGATAAATTTGGTTGCAGGGTTGTAGGAGCTTGATGAATATGGTTGTAGAATTTAAACGATTTCAGTTAACGGGGTTGTAGACTTGAGGAATACTTAGAAATCTAACGAATTAAGATATGGAGTTTTAGAAATCCTGGTTATAGGGTTTTAGGCTTAAGGAATATGCAGAAGTCTCATGAATTTAATTATGGGTTGTAAAAGTCTGACGAATTCGGTTAAGGAGTTGTAGGCTTGAAGAATAAATAGAAGTCTAAAGAATTTAGTTATGAGTGTGTAGAAGTCTAACAAGTTTGATTATTGGTTTCAGAAGCTTTATTTATTCGGTTATGGGGTTGTAGAAGTCTAATGAATTCTTTTATAGGCTATAAAAGTCTGATGATTTCGAAGTTAGGGTTGTAGAAGTATGACAAATTCTATTATGGAGTAGTGTAGGAGTTTGACGAATATGGTTATAGGATTGTAAGTACTTGATGAATTCAGTTATGGATTGTAGGAGTCTGATCAATTCGGTTATGGGGTTGTAAGAATCTGATCAATTTGGTTATGGAGTTGTATGTTTAAAGGATAGAAGGTTGATGAATTAAGTTATAGGGTTGTAGGAAATTGACGAATTTGGTAATGGAGTTGGAAGAGCCTGATGAATTCGGTTATTGGGTTGTAGAAGTCTGACGAATTCAGTTATAGGGTTGGAAGAGCCTGATGATTTCGGTTATTGGGTTGTAGAGGTCTGACTAATTCAGTTATGGGGTTGTATGATTTTTTATCATTTTTTACGTAATATATTTTAATTACATAGTATATTTTATGAAGTTACATGAATTTTATGTTTAAAAAATATTTTGTTTTATCGATAATTACGATTTAAACATGTTTAATTAAAATCAGTAGAAGAAATGTTTATAAAATCATTTATTTTTGCCATAAACTAAAAAAAAAATTGATTTTACAATCGTATTCGTTCTTTTCAGATTTTGGACGAAAATTACACATTAGTGATTTTTTTTTTCTGCATTTTTTCAGGTTAGGAATGGAAAACCTATAACTTTTATATTTTTCCTATGATTGTTATTAAATTAGCTTTTGATTGTCGTTGACCGCTTCTTTCTAGCTTTATTTTCCTTCATTTAAATAGATTCTTTCCAACGATTTTCGGATCCGTTCACTGTGCGCCGTAAATATTACTTTTTTTAAAATATTTTTCAAAGATCATATTTAGCGTATAATTTTTTATTTCGACCCCTTTTTGAAAAAATCAATCGCTGTATATATTACTTTTTTAAAAGTATTTTTTTAAGATTTTATGTATTTCCTTGTCTACAAGTTCAAAAAAACCAAACTCCATAAATTAATCATTAATATTGTTGAATTATGTCTTAACAAATGATTTCACAATCTTAACAAATTCTAAATAATTTAACATAAGCTAAGATATATTCAATTATTCTCATGTAGAACCACGACATAAACCAAAACCTCTAAAAGTCCTAGGTAAATCAATTTCATAGGTAAAAAAACAAAAATTTAATTTAGTATTTACCTATTTTTTAAATGTACATTGCACAACTTTATTTTAATGTAAATTTACATTTAAATGTAGCAAATACTCATTTGTAACCTTAAAATGATTTAAAAAAAGATAAAAATTTTCAATAATTAATTCATGTTAACTTAGATATATATCTAGTTCTTCTGTTTACAATTTATTTCATACAATTCTATCATTAGCCAGAACACATAAAAATCATAGACATAATTTACTGTTACAAACTACATTTGAATTCATTGTAGCGTTTAGTTAGCTTATTCGATGTCTGGTTTTTGCGTTATTTTTATTAAGACGTTTGACTTAAAGGGTTCGCGAGTAAAAGAACAAAAAAAAATTTCAGGAAGTTTATTTTTAAATTTTATAACGAGGTAATAACTATCCACAACCTCGAAAGAGGTCCCAGATAGTATCTCCTTTAGGGTCTAGTAAAACTAACTGATTTTGAGAGGGAATACCTTTTTATTTTTTTATTAAAAGGTGCTCATGGCTGTCCTTTTAATTAGTCTTGTAAACATGAACACAACCGGAACCTTACGTTCTCGGTCCCATTCATGTGAACAGAACTTGAGTTTAGAATAAAATAGATTGTAGGAAAGGAAAAAAAAAAGAAAAAGGTGAAAATAAATTAAAATTAAGTAATATAAACTTACTTTTATTCAAGCCTTTGACCCTACGGGTTGTAGAGTAACTCTGCTGTTCCTCCTCTTTTCTCTCTCTCTTTAAATAGCAAAAAAACTTCTGTTGGTCTAAGGGCCGCCTAGATCTGGTGGATGAAAGGTAATTGTTGAAGGCAAAGAAAAAAAAATATCTTCTTTTCTGGTTGACGTCCCAAGCTGGAGTGACTTCTGGGCTCACGGCAGGGAGGGTGCCTTGCCGGAAAACTTGCTTGGAGGGGTACCAGATTTTTCTATTGGTGGTTTCCCAAATTTTAATGGGCATTTTCGGAGAGAGAGAGCTAGGGAGGGAGAGTTGCTCTCAACACTACACATAAAACTAAACTCTTAAAATATTTCTAAATTAATAAAACTACGTGATCTCGACAAAAGGGTTAATGTTTGTAATACAGTATACTTGGATAAGAATTTTTTTTGAAGTTACAAATTAGAGTGAAAGAAATCGGATAATTAGAACATTAGTTACCGAGTCGGGATAAAAGTTTTATTACAGTTAAGGTTTAATTGAATCATACATGAGAATCGAGGGGTTAAGTAACTCACTGGCTTATTATTAAGGGTTATTAAAAATACAAAGAGGAGTAATGAGTACATGTTGGCTTATAAATCTTAGTTTATAATTAATAGAGTTTAACGTAAAGATTAGAGTAAATAAAAATATAAAAAAAACCCTTGCGCATTAGGTATAAGAAAACTCGATATAAAAAAAAAAAAATTTAGCTTCAAGAGTTTAAATCTTATTCCTTAATAAAAAAAATAATCGTCATAAGTAAAAAAAAAAGGTTGAATAAATATATAGGTATGGTAAAAAGGTTAAATTTATTCAATAGTTCTAGTCAAATTTGAAGTGCAACTAAACCCTAATATATGAAAATTCATTTACATAGGTTTAATTGTAAGTGTAATAAAACTACGATAGTTATTTATTTAAATAAAATAAACTTAGTTTAGCTGAAAATAAAAGGTATGGCATCGTCTAGGGTCTAATGTTAATAAATAATAGAATAAAGTAAACTAATGTTAGAACTAAACTCTAAAAAAAAAAATTGTGTATTCTTTCGTAAGTGAAAGTACAGTCGCTGAATGCACTATGCCGCCTGCATAGACAAAGGGCGGGTGCTCACTACGCTTAAAATAAAAAAAATAAAAAACAGACGGAGACATTTACGACTTAAACGGGGCGCCTACGCTGTACATTTAGGTTTGGGTTAGTTTATGGCTTCCATGATTAGATGCCTTTTCTTAAGATTTTTGTCGCCACACACGCACAAGGTCAAGAACGTAGTACGCGGCAATAAGAGAAAAACAGCTGATGAATTTTCCCAGAAAGAGAACTAAGGAAAAAGGTTTTTTTTTTTTGTGGGAATGGGTAATAAAAGGCAAAGAAAAAAAGAAATCGTGATCAGGGTGGTAAAGGAAAATTTGAATACAATAACTTTGTTCTTCCTCTTTTCAGTTTTTAGTAGAAAAAAAAAGTCTTTAGATTGTTTAAATTTTGGGTATGATTTGCGTTGAGCATAAGTATACCTATAAATGGTATGACGTTACATCATTTTGCATACATACAGTAGTGGTCAAAATTATACGACAACCCCTGATTCTGTTTCTTTTTAATTAAAAATTATAACTTTGACAAGACCGCGCACGTCGAAACCATTAAATTATATTTGTTCAAAGGTTTTTTTTACTAATATTACCCAAATACTTCGAGGAACAATATTTACTTCGCCTTAAAATTGTTTTCTTCTCACTTTTTACTTCAATTTAATTTAAAAAGTTGTTTTTCGAAAAAAAGCAAATTTTAGTCTTCTTCATAGTTTACATGTGTTCGGAAAAATTATTATGAAAATTTAACTATACAGTTTTTATTTTTCCGTATTATACGCATAATTAAGTATAACGAGAAAAATTTTTAAGATCTTAAATCAAAAATTGTTCAAACCACAGGCAAATAATGAGAATTTTTATGTACAACAAATTTAGCTATTTTTGGTTTTTTTTTAGTTATTCTGTTGTAAAATGAGTTTATTTCTTCAAGATATTAGGTAAAAATCACATGGAAACGCATATTTTATGTCATGTTAACAAATTTAATAAGAAACTTACAAAATAAAATAAAAATATAATATTTTTTAACTCATTTACAACATTGATACCTTTTTGAAATCAAAACGTGTCTTTTAAAATTCAGTAAATCAAAACAACATATTTTTTGTTATAATTATCATTAAATAATTAGAAGTATTCATTTAACAGTTCAATAATTTGATAATTACGTGTATACAAATACAAAACAACATAACATTTATTTAGTATTTAGTGGCCCCTCCTTTAGCTTCATAGCAGGCTTTTATTCTTTTTACCATAGATTCTGCAAGTTTCATACAATAAGTTTTACTTAAATTTTGCCAAGCAAAAGCTATTTCTTTTTTTAACTCATTTAAATTGCGCACATGTTTGTCTTTAATCATTCTCTCGATTTGGTCCCAAGCATTTTCTATGATGTTTAGGTCTGGAGATCGAGCAGGCCAACTCAAAATAGGAATCTGATTGTCACTCTTCCATTTTAAAGTTTTTTTGGATGTGTGACATGGAGCGTTATCTTGCTGGTAATACCAAATTTTATGTCTTCCAAAGACTTTTTTTTTCGAAGGAAGCATATAATTCTCCATGATACTAATGTATTTGTCGCTATTTACTGTACCTTCTACAAAATGCAGTTCTCCTGTTCCTTTTCCTGATAAGCATCCCCAAACCATTACAGAACCTCCGCCTTTCTGCACTTTTGCGGCAAGACAATCGCTGTTGTATTTTTCACTATTCGTGCGTCTCACTCGTTGTGGTCGATAAGAGAAGAGTTGGAAAGAAGATTCATCAGTGAAAAGTACCAAATTCCACTTTTCAACATTCCATGAAAGTTTACTTTTGCACCAGTCAAACCGGGCTTTCCGATTTTTGGCCGCCAGTAGGGGCTTGCGAGTCGCAACGGCAGACTTCAAGTTATTTTCAAGTAAACGCCTGTTAACCGTTTCTCGAGAAATTTGTACTTTTAATTCTTGATTAAGTTGAATTTTCATTCTGTTCGCAGTCACTGAACGGTCTTTTTTTGCTTTCTGAATAATTATTCTATCTGTCCGAGTGCTTGTTACTCGCGGTCTACCAGCTCCACTTTTAGTTTTCACCGTATTTCTGTTTTGATACGCAGAAATTGTATTTCTAACACAACATCTAGTTACGTTTAATATTCTTGATATCTGCGATAAATTTTTTTTTGCTTTAAATAAGCCAATTATTTGCCACTTGACAGATTCTGGTACTGATTTTCTACCCATAACTGCTTATGCCAATGCATACTATTGTAAAAAACAGTTTACTCAAATAATTAACATCGATAAAGATTTAATACTTATTACTTACAAGTAGGTAGCGCTGTGATCGCATTTTTTTGAATTTCGAATTGCTTCACATTTTACTGATGTAAGCAATGCAGAAAATCCAGTTTATGTTCGCTTTTTATTCAATAAAATGAATGAGTATAAATGAATAGTCATATTACATAATATGAAATTAATTTAAATTTACTATTAAAAGAAAAGGTTTTAAAAAAGGTATCAATGTTGTAAATAAGTTAAAAAATATAATATTTTTATTTTATTTTGTAAGTTTCTTAATAAATTTGTTAAAATGACATAAAATATGCGTTTCCATGTGATTTTTACCTAATAAGAAATAAACTCGATATCTAGACCCAAAACTATCTATTTCTTTTGTACTTCTTAATTAACCAATTTTTAACTTTAAAATCACTTTGACCGTATAACTTAAGATTGCTTACAGAAAACCAAAAAGATAAAAATTTTTAATAACTGATTCATGTTACTTAAATATACCAATCATAAACACCCTGAGTTAATGTAACAGTTACAATCAAAATTAAAATTCATTGTCAGACATCAAGTTTAGTTTAGAAGAAAGGTGGAATTACAAAACTTCAACAGTTCAAGTGTATTGGCTCAGAGCATATACATTTCTATGATGATTTAAATGAAGCGATAATGCAGCAGCATGTGTATGACAATGACTTTATCTCCTGCAATTGAACCTTTTGCAATTTGCAAGTTGGATGGATTATAAAAGAGTAATTTGCAAATTCAACCTGACACACACACACACGCGCGCGTGCGCAAACACCCACACATGCAAACACACTCATTCAGAAAAAACTTTATTTTTAATAGTGCTAATTTTGCACCTCCAGCCTTCAGGTCCCCAACACAACCACAGCACAATTATTATCAACTCACAGGGCACAACACTATTATTGAAAAATCTTTGATGATGATGATGATGATCATAGAAAGACTGTAGAGATTATTTATTTCATACTCTTACTGAAATTAAACAAATCAATAATTATAAATTCTACCACTTATCTTACTATATTATATAGTTGTTTTTCTTTTTCCACGCCCCCCCCCCTCCCCCAAAGTGCTTAACTAACCGTAAAAGTGTATCGAAATATGCTTATTTCTATGTGTTTTGAATTATCCTTTAATTTTCCAATCACGCCCACCCCCACGCCCTTTTTTTACCCACGCTCCCCATTTTTGATATATGTTATCAGCTATGTAACTATAGAAATGTAAAAAGTAATTAGGAGTAAACGGGGTTAGTTGACAGTACTCAAAAAAAGGAATTAAAAGGTGAAGTAACGGCAGAGGTCAATAGCATATAAAAAATATTATAATACTACTAAGGGGGGTACCCCCCTACTCGCTCCGCTCGCCAACCCCCTAATTATAATTGATGACTATAAAGATTAATCGAAACAATACGTAAGGTCTATGTTTGGTAAAATAATAAAAAGACTTAAGTGTTTGAAATCAATAAAAATTAGACACGAGAGTTCAGTTTGAACTTTACTTACTCATCATAATTTGATTCATAACCCTACCAACCATACTTAATTTTTCATCTTTAACCACCTAACATATTTTTATCTTAGCCATAATACAGACCTTACTAATTTCCCTTACTTCAAATACCGTACTTGATCCCCAACTCATCTCTCACTCACTCTACCAACAAACCCTACTCACCTTAGTCATTCTGGACATGACTCATCTTAGATCTCAAGCTTAAACTGCCCACCCTGAAAACTACTCTAGTAATTAGCGAAATAGTAAAAAAATCACGATTATTTTCAAATTTTGCAATCTCGTATAAGAAAGCCTAGATTTTCTACAAAATTTTTTTACAGATTCTTCATGAGATGAACTTATTTCCTATATAGTAACAGCTTGCAAAGTTGCGCTTAAACCGATTAATAAGTTTTTAGGGGTAGGGTTAAATTTAAAACGATAAACGGCTTTGTTCAGCACCCTCACAACAAAAAGTATTTAATAAAAATTTGAATTTCATAATTAAAAAGCTACGCGCAAGACCTTTTTACTGATATATAATTTCATATAAAAATTCTAATTAGAGCCAAAGTTATACTTTTAATATCTGATCTACCAGCCCACAACCACCTTACCTACACCCTACTCCCCGCACACACTCACCTTATCTAAGCCGCTTTACTATTCTCACCCATATTAAGAACTCTCTAACTATACTTACTTTTTCATCTTCAACTACCTGACCTAGTTCAATCTTAGCCACATTACTGACCTCACTATTTTGATTTGCTTCAAATACCGTATTTTATCTCCCAAACTTATCTTACCTAATCTACCAACAAATCCTACTCACCTTATTCATCAACTCAGTCACTAACTTTAAAGTTTTGTTGAAGTACTTTAAATTTTGAAAAAGCTACATTAATGTTTTTAAGTCAAATAACATACCCTTCCTCACCTCATCTCCCCTTCCACTCTCCTCCCCCATAAACTCCGCCTAATCAACCTCATCTACCTTACCAACCTGAACCGACTTAAATTATTAGCTCACTAAACTAACGTATCTCGCTTATCTAACCAGCTGGCTAGAGATTGCGCAAATCTGCCCACTTAAGTGTCCTTTGAATACCCGTAAAAATTTCTCGTACCGCACTAATTTTAATTTCTAGGTAAATGTTTTATATCAAAAAGTAAACATTGGTACAAAGGTTAAGTATTGATTAAAAAAAATTTGTTTTAAATTGAAACAAAAAATTTTCAAATGAAATTCATTATTATTTATAAATTACTAAAATTAATTTTTATTTCTTTGACAGTAAAAGATACAATATTTCAGAAAAAAATTTGGAAAAAAAGGGGATCCAATACTTTTGACGAAGATCCAATTTAGGGGATCAGAATGAAAAACGGAAATATAATATACTGGGGAGGGGGGGGGGGTCCCCCTTATTCGCTCCGCTCGCCAACTCCCTATTATTATTTTAAAACTTTATTTATTTAATTTTATTAACTATTAAAATAATTCATCAATTTTTCCATCTCTTGGCTACAGTATATTTCTGCATTATTTCAATGTTTTCTTTTCATTTAGAATATAATTTATACTTAAACTAGAATTTATAATTAAACTATAATTAAACTTAATTAAATTAAACTCAATCTATAACTAAACTTATGATCTTAATTTGTTTTATCTTTTTTCTTTCTTCTTTTTTCATTTCTTCTTTCTTCATTTCTTTTTTCTTTTTTCTTATCTCTTCATATCTTTCTTCATCAAATCTTCTTGTTTATTTCTTCTTTTTTCTTAATTTTTTCTTTTATCTATGTTTGTTTCTTCTTTTTTTTAATTTTTTTATTCAAATACTTTTTTCCATACTATATTTTTAATTATTTCTTCATCTGCTAATTCATTTTGAATAAAAATTTTACCAGAATTTTTAGATCTTGATAATGAAACGTATAATTGTCCATGAGAAAAAAATTCCATTTATATTAGCCTAGCCTACTTGATCAAAACTTTGTCCTTCTAATTTATTAACAGTCATTGCAAAAGCTAAAAACAATTGGAAATTGTTTTCTATTAAGTATATTGGATAATCTAAATATATATTTGAATCAGTTTTATCTACTCCCTTATGAATGGCTTTGTCTGTACTGTAATATGTTCTACTCGGTCCGCTTAATATATTCCTGTTTAACATTAACATTTTCATTTTTTGGAGCTAAAATAACTTTATTGGAATTATAATTTTCATTTATATCTCCAAAAATTGAATTGATTTTCACATTCATTTTCACACATCTTCACTTTTCCATTTCTTAGGCATTTTAAAATTTTCAATTTAACCTTCTCCTATTTTTAGTAATAATTTAGAAAAATTTTTATCTTTGCACCTCATATTTTCAGTGAGTTTAAGAATTTTAAAATTTTTCCACAATTTACTGTGTTTAATAGTATCTTACAATAATTTTTCTATTGCCTCTTTTGACTACTTAAAGGATTTGCCTAAAAATGCTACTAAAATTATTAAATTTCCTCCAAAAGGTAAATTATTTTTGCATACATCTTGTAAAGGACCATCTTCTATTTCAAGAGCTTTTTTAGGAATCATAGAAGCTTCATCCCCAACTAAAACATTTGCTTCTCTTAATTTTTTTTTACCAGAATAATTTTTGAGAAAAGATCTTTCAACGTTATCAAGAATTAATGGCAATTTAAAGGTTTTATAGCTAGTCAATCCTTTAGGTAATAAAATAGAAGCAGTACCTGTCGATGCCATCGATAAAACATTTTTATTTTTTGAAATAAAATAATAATTTAATGTTTTATAAAGAAATCTTTTACCAGTACCACCTTGTCCATCCAAATCCAAATTTAAAGGTTTTATGGCTAGTCAATCCTTTAGGTAATAAAATGGAAGCAATATCTGTCCATGCCATCGATAAAACATTTTTATTTTTTGAAATAAAATAATAATTTAATGTTTCTAAAGAAATCTTTTACCAGTACCACCTGGTCCATCTATAAAATACATATTATTTTTACTTTTTGTTATGGTATCAAATATATTTTTTTGATCATTATTTAATTTCTCAAAAATTTTTTCATATTCTTCTTTTGAATTTAATTTAGAGTCAGAAAGATGTATGTTCGTTAAAATTTTTTGGAAATTTTTTGTACATTTATTATTTTCAATATTATAACATGAAGATTCTTTAGTATGTGGTCCATGTAGCATATGTTTAATTACAAATCTTTGTAATTTAGAATTTTCAAATGGATTTTCAGCTGAAATATGTTTGTCAATACTTTCTGTAGTTAGTAATTTACTTTGAGGATGTAATGTAATCATTATATGAGCATGAGGTAAACCTCTTTTTTGAAATTCAATAGTATAAAACCATGCTAAAACTTTTCCAATAATTTCCTTATTAACTGTATTATTTATTAATGAATTTAATTTAATATGAAATAATCTACATGTTATATTTGGTACATCATTTACTGTAGTATTTTTTGGGAAATTTTCTAAAGTAAGTTTTAATTCTTTCCATCTTGGATTACAAGTAAATTTTAAAAATAAATCTGGTCTACCTACATTTCGAACAACTGCCATAGCATCTTGATAATGCTGTTGCATATATCCTGGACTTCCAATGTAAGTAGATGATAAAACATAAATATTTCCTAATCTTTCTTTTTCAGAATTTTGAGATTCATTAATAATAATTTTAATTTTGTATTTGAATAAATAGTTTATTTGAATCATTTGATGCGCTATTCCTTACATGATCTAACAAACTTCGATAACATTCAATTCTAAGAGACTTTTGATTTAATCTAAACCAATTCATTCGATTATTTTCAATAATAATCCATGATTTTATAAAAAAATTGTTGTTTAAAAAAAAGTTAATGTTAAGTATTTTATAAATATTTTTTTATAAATGAATTTTCAGTTAACGTTTTTTATATTTTATAAAAATTGTATTGAGGAAAAACAACGTTTTGAGACTGTTTGAGATTTACCGCCTTTTATTGCCACGTGATTGGTCATGCGAGCGACCCACGCCAGAGCTGCCCAGAGTGACCAGTTTCCGCCCTCACCAGTCTTGCTGCGACCGTGATGCCGCGACCACGCATCGCGGGACTCAGCGCCGTCGTCGTAGATCAACCGCTTATCTACGACGATTCCACCTAGTTTCCCAGAGGTAGAGTGCCACCCGGTCAAAACGGCGTGACCACTCTCCTCTATTGTGAACCTTAGAAACCGAAAAATAAATTTATCACAAAAGTTAGAGTTCATTTAAATGCCAGTGTGAGTTATTTGAAGCCCAGTGATTCCTGCCTTCTCCTCGTCCCTTTTGACTCGCGTTAATTTTTCTATTCTCAAACATTTGGCATCCCTTGTGGGGAAAAGTTCCCCGGAAAAAGCGCGTCACGAGTGAAAATAGAAGAGAAGTGCATCGACGCCGCCAGTTTCATAACCGCAAACGGCAAAGACGCCTCGCCGGAGAGCTACGTGAAGCTTCGCGGCCATATTGGAAAACAGGGGGGAATCTCGCCTACAGCACGAGCCACGGAGCAACAAAGACGCCCAACGGCCCGACCAAAAACTAAGACGACAATGGATCGGAAGGCGACTCGGCAACACCGCTTGCCATCAGCTGAAGACCATCGGCCTGCTACATCCCTACCGCACTGAAGCCCCTCTGCAGTGGGAGAGAGAGAGAAGGCACCTCGACCAGCTGACTCCGCTAATACGGTGGGTCCGCTCCAAGTCGCAAACTTGTGCTGCGCAATTTAATAATTTCAATTTTTTCTTGTATTTGTTTAGTCTTGGAACTGTGTGGGTAAAGTTAGCTGCATTGTTCTCCATTCTATTTTGCCTTTTTCTTAAATTTATTTATTTTTATTTTTCCAAAACAAATAGTCAGTTGACCCAATTCCTCAATAATTGAGTACAGCTGTTACTATTTTGGCAAACAATTGATTATTTTAGGGTCAAGTGACCAATAAAATTAGGAATAAAATTTTCAATTTTTACTTTGTTAATATTGAGCTCACCTGAAAACTTAATTTCATTTTATTTTGTTCCACCTTATCTGACATTATTGAATTTGCAGGTGAAACTACCTGTTAAACTGAGGTCCACGCTTACTGTCTAACCACATCTGAGCAACCTTTGGCACCTGTGGGAGCAAGCGAAGGGACTTTCTTCACCAACTGGTAGTCTTCGAGCCCTCGTACAGCTGCAGCAGCACTCCCAGAGTTCTTCGATAGCCTTGGGTTCAAATGTACTGTTTCTTATGGTTGTTAGAGTCAGCGTTGGAATCAATTTTTTGCCAATCTTATTTAGTATAGTATAAGCTCAAAATATTTGCATTGTTGAAATAGTTACTGATTGTTTCATTTTTTCAATTATATATTTTTTCAAAAATTCTGATTGAATTTTTTATACATTTTAGATTGTTTCAAGACCAATTTTCAAAAGATCAATCCAAGTGCCTAATAACCCTTGCCTACTCAACCCAATTAGAGTTGTTTAGGGATCTTGATTTCCTTTTTTTCTCTATAGTTTTTTTTATTGATCTATTTACCTTTTCTCTTCTACACTTAATTTTTGATTTTTTCACCTGCTCCATTTTTTCTAAACTTTCATTAAAGATTATGCTTAAGTTTTCTTCCAAAATCAGCCACCTGCCTGGCTTAGTTGTTTGTTATTTAAATTGTATTTCAGTTCAAATTCTTTCCCACCAAATAATATTCATAAGTTTAAATATTTTTCAATTTTCCTTTATTCAAAGAATTAGTTGTTATTAAATATTAAGTTTGAATATTTTTCAGCATTCTTTTATTTAAAGAATAATTGCCTCATATTAATTGTATTTCAATGAAAGATTGTTCTACCAGTGATATTCATAAGTTTGAATATTTTTTCCATTCTTTTTTTTAAAGAATAATTGCCGCATCTTAAATTGTATTTCAGTTTAAATTCTATTCCACCAATAATATTCATATGTTTGAATATTTTTTCAGTTTCTTTTATTTAAAGAATAATTGCCTCATCTTAATTGTATTTCAATTAAAGATTGTTCCACGACTGATATTCATAAGTTTGAATATTTTTTCCATTCTTTTGTTTAAAGAATAATTGCCTCATCTTAAATTGTATTTCAGTTTAAATTCTATTCCACTAATAATATTCATATGTTTGAATATTTTTTCAGTTTCCCTTATTTAAAGAATAATTGCCTCATTTTAAATTGTATTTCAGTTTAAATTCTATTCCACCAATAACATTCATATGTTTGAATATTTTTTCAGTTTCTTTTATTTAAAGAATAATTGCCTCATCTTAATTGTATTTCAATTGAAGATTGTTCCACCAGTGATATTCATAAGTTTGAATATTTTTTCCATTCTTTTGTTTAAAGAATAATTGCCTAATCTTAATTGTATTTCAATTAAAGATTGTTCCACCAATGACATTCATAAGTTTGAATATTTTTCCATTCTTTCATTTAAAGAATAATTGTGTTTCAATTTACATTTTCACCACTCATGTTTTTTTTGCCTTGTCCAAATCGCCTCAAGTTTAGAAAACAAATTTAAATTGTGTTTCAATTTCAATTTTCCCAAGCCAAAAGATAGTTTTAACTTTTACCTATTGATTAATTATTTCAAATACCACCCTACCTTGCAAAATGAATAAACCAAATTCATTTGCGCAAATCCTTAGCAGGCAAGCTATAATCCGAAATCGAATCGTCTTTCATTTCGAAATATTTAAGCGAAAAGGAGCCTTGATGATTCACGAGTTAGCAGAGAAGCGCATCCTGCGTCTCGAACAACTCTGGCAAGAGTTTATCCAAAATGATCAAAGTTTAAGAAACTGCCGGGATGTAGACCGTGGCCACGACTACTTCGTCAAAGACATGTTCTACCATACGCAGGACACCTTTGATGACGTGTGGTGTGACTACATCCAATTTCTTAAAATTGAGCCACCTGTGACTCCCTTAGTCCAGGTTTTGATATCACCCATTGAGAACGAGCCACCTGAACCGCTTGAGTTTCAGGACCTCGCTAATTATTTTAAAATTCAGCTACCTGCGACACCTCAAGTCCAGGCCTCGGCTACTCATGTCGAAGTCCAGCCTCCTGATCTAATCCATGTTCAGACTCCGGCACCAATCTACGAATTCAAGTCCTTGATTAAGGCACAGCCACCTGAACCACCTCAAGTTCGGGCTCCGGCGACCGCCTTCAAAATGGAATCACCTGAGACATCTCAAGTCCAGGGTCCAACGAACCTCTCCAAGCGCAAGCCACCTGCGGCTGTCCTGGCTCAGGCACCGGCTATCGCTTTCGAGAAACAGCCACCTGAATTACTTAGAGTTCAGGCTTCGGCTGCACCTTTCAAAATTCAGCCCCCTGCGACACACTTAGTCCAGGCTTCGGTTGTACACTCCAAAATTCAGACACCGGCAACGTGTCTCAAAGCTCAGCCACCTGCGACAGTTAAACTAATTAAAGTCCAGACGCTGGCTACCATGAAAAAAGTACAGCCACCTGAACTAATCCAGCTTCAGGCACCGGCTATACTCTCAAAAATAAAGCCACCTGAACCACTCCAGGTTCAGGCTCCAATCACGATCTCAAGCGTTCAGCCACTTGAAGTAACTCAACTTCAGACCCTGGCTGTATCATTATTTAACTGTTGAGGTTTCGACCCAGGAATTTTCCTTGGACAGAGCATCAGGCTCTTACCAAAATTGCCCAGTAAGCCTCTACGTTTAATCGTACGCTTACTAACCACCCTAGACTTAACCTACAATTATTTTAATATATTACTTAATATTATATTTATTTTTATTATGTTCACAGATATTATTAATCGACTACAGTCGATTAAGGCGGGCGGAATGTTTGAGATTTACCGCCTTTTATTGCCACGTGATTGGTCATGCGAGCGACCCACGCCAGAGCTGCCCAGAGTGACCAGTTTCCGCCCTCACCAGTCTTGCTGCGACCGTGATGCCGCGACCACGCATCACGGGACTCAGCGCCGTCGTCGTAGATCGACCGCTTATCTACGACGATTCCACCTAGTTTCCCAGAGGTAGAGTGCCGCCCGGTCAAAACGGCGTGACCACTCTCCTCTATTGTGAACCTTAGAAACCGAAAAATAAATTTATCACAAAATTTAGAGTTCATTTAAATGCCAGTGTTAGTTATTTGAAGCCCAGTGATTCCTGCCTTCTCCTCGTTCCTTTTGACTCGCGTTAATTTTTCTATTCTCAAACAGAGACTCAAATGAGGACTCAACTTTCACGTCTTAGACTCAACTTTCAGGACTCATAAGTATTGTTTTTTCTTGTGTTTTGTACGTGTTTTTACGAATTTTCAATTTTGAGGACTCAACTTTGAGGATCTTAAGAAAAAACCGGATTATAATATGGGGAGATGATATAAGTATGCACCTCATCTCACCTCATGCACAAGTTAACGAAAAAGATCTTTACAATGGCAAGAACTAAGATATGAACAATGATAGGTACGATTATTGTTATAAGGATGGGTTCAAAGTTACAAGGTCATCACAGTGTTAGAAACTAATATAACCTTAAGAGTAATCAGGAAACATATCGCGAGAATTAACGTTACGACGCCGGGAAAATTCTAAAGAGAACAGGGAGGGAGAACGAAAAACAATAGCTCCTAAAATTCGGCACGAGGCTCAAACAACACGATATTTCCCCGAAGTCGTACAGCTTCTCGAAGTCGCCACTATCCTATCACGTTAACTCGAGGCCTAAATTTGCTCTCGGGCGCCAAGGCCCCGCTAGCTCGTCGGGAGGGCGTGGGTAGCCACCTCCGCTCGACGTTCGCTGATCAGCTGCTGCTACTGCTCGTCGTCGCCGTCACCTAAATCGCGTAAAGTCAAAAAGAGGCGGGAAAGAAACTACAGGGAAAAAAAAGCGTCGGAAATGCACATATAATAAAACAGCTTGTCGTTTATTATCAAAGTTTATCCTGAACTAGTTGATGGCAAGGAGTTACTTAAAATTAACGCAATAACGCCGGGCGGCTGCCAGTACGCACCTTCGCTCAGCTGCTCCGTAACCCAATATCGAAGACTGATCCTCTGGCAGCGGACGAGTGGCTCGTACTTGACAGGGACTCGTTCTCAGATGACGCGGTGGCAGGACTCCGTGCAGACGACGATTTTGACGTGTTATTACAGCACTCCGTTACGTTCACCCCCAGGTCAATTTTCTCTTTTCTCCTTTCTTTTCTTTTTTTGTTTAATCTATTCGCGTGCTCTCGACGTGTGTCGCATTCGATAGCTACCACTGAAGTGAAGTCAAAATGGCCGTCCGTGCGATCGAGCCTACGGCTGATCGTGAGGAGAGAAGAAGACGGCCGTGCTGCCCTCTGAAAACTGCCCTAGGCCTTCTCTGCCTTTCCCCTTCCCCCCCCCCTCCCCCAATGCCATTCCCACGTTACAAAATCCCTGTGGCGTGCCACGCCACAAACACCATAAAAAGTCATCCACAAGAGTATGTTTAAAGGTATAAATAATTTTATGGACAAGAGAAAGTATTCAAAAATGCACAATAGTAGGCAGAAGGGTAGGCACAATTGTAAGTAAAGGGTTGCGTATCTATTATGTAAGAACAAAGGGTAGAAACAATGATAGTTCCAAGTCTTTAAACAGGTCTAGGAAGATAAAAAAGAAAAAACTGAACTAATGGTAGAAACGAAAGTAGGCACGAGAATATGAACAACCTACGTTCAAAGTTAAAAATTGAAGTATAAAAATAATAACAATGTAAAAGAGGCTGCACATGGCTGAAAACTGGTGTCGTATGGTAAACTTCGATATCAATCAGAATAGGTTAATTGGGAGAAATCTAGGTAGAAACAATGTTGATATTAAATGTAAACGGAGGTAGGAAAAATTTTTCAAAAAAGTTTAAGAACTGTGTGGGCAAAAGTGTATGGAAGACTAGTTTCACGATTGATATTACGGGTGGTCGTGCGGTGGCGCCCAACGTGCAAAGCCGAGAAGTGAAAAATCGATTGAAATAAGGGTCTTCAGTACTGTTTTTTCTATGACAATCAATTATTTATAAAAAAATTATTGCTCATAATACATTGCAAGCTGCTCTGCTCAGCAGCTCCGCAGTCAGCTGTAGTCAGCTGTAGGAATAAAATCCCTAGTCAGGCGTCACTCGTCTGCTTGATACAGCCCAACCGAGTGAATACCGACTCGCTAAAACTGTTCCACCTCTTATCTCTCGAATTTCACTCGAGAAATTCGAGATGTGGTGAAGGACAAGTTGTCCGTGAATCGGTGGTCGTGTGGTGGCGCCCAACGTGCGAAGCCGAGAAGTGAAAAATCGGCTGTGTTTGGTGTTTTGTGCATCAAATTTGTGAACCAAGACTGGAAAAACTGTTCAGTGATAAATCGCCTCCTTAAGTAAAAAGACAACGTACTCCGAATAGGACAATTCAAAGCAGTTCAATGAGAAAAAATGCTGATAAAGGTTAGTTAAAATTATACACTTATCTTATAAATAAAAGCACAAGCTCAGACACAGATTCTAATTCTACTTTGCAATCCAACGGAGAGATTGATAGATTTTACGAAGTAGACGGTAGATGTAGTGTATGTGTGTGAGCGCATAGCGCTGAGTGTGCAGAATACTGCATCGCAGGTGTATTATAACGAATAAAGAATTAGTCGTAATGGAACCACGGTAGTTGTTACTTATCCCGATCCTCTCCTGTCCCACATATAGTACAGTATACATAAACCTTTGATAGAGATAATTAAAGATAAGAAAATGGATAGAGGTCAGGAAGTGATTATACTGCAAACTCAGACAGAAAATATTTTTAGAGCAATTGCAAGCAATGCAGCGGACAGTTACATCATTACAGACCGAATAAAATTTACTTAAAGGAGCAAAGATTAAGCCGACAGCTCCACCGGCTCCAACAACAATTACTGCAGATGCTCATCGGTTAATTAAAAAATTGTTGAGTGAAATTAGAATTTTTGATGGTAGTTCAAACGTTAAATGTTTTCTCGATCAATTAAGAAATACGCGAGACCAGCTAGAAAAAGAAGCTGAAAGAAAGGCCCTGTTAAGAAAAGTGGTAGAATGAAAATAACGCACATGCTAACTGGGAAATGCACAGCTGGTGAAGCAATGACTCGTCAGTTTTTTATAGTATCAGCGAAACAAACTCGTCTAATCAATTAATTAAGTCAGATTCCGTCGAATGTGGTGGAGAAAAAGTTTTGGGTTTACGGTGGTATAATAAATCTGATTAATTTGGGTTGAACGTAAATTTGTCTCAAATAAAGAACAGCTTGATTGACGGTACCCAAAGACCAACTAAAAAGGAGTTCTTATCTGTTATTATGTCGATTTTTGATCCTCTTGGGTCCTGGACACCGTTTACAATTCATTCATGAATACTCATACAGCAAGTTTGGGCTAGTGGGATTAAATAGGAAGATAAAATTCGCGAGGAAGAGTTTATTAAATGGCGGGATTAGTTGCGTGATTTTAAATTTGCTAGGGGGTGTCAAGTTGATCGTTGCTATCAGTTAAAGGGTTCACCACGACATGATGCGGAGTTACATGTTTTTTGTGACGCAAGTATGAAAGCTTGCGCAACGGTTGCTTATTGGCGATTTACGGTTGACACGGGTTTTTATCATACTTCAATTATCGCTGTAAAAAGTCGCGTAACTTCAGCAAAAGGATCCACAATTCCGAGATTGTAACTTCAAGCTGCTCAGTAAGCATCTCGATTGTCTTGCACAGTAGATCAAAAACACGATTTCACGGTGACTAGGCGCGTTTTTTCAGATTCTACGACCATTCTACATTGGATTAGGTGTGATCCGAGAGAAATTAAAGAGTACGTCACGAATAGTTTGAAAGAAATCAGAGAAAAAAGTAGTGTGAATGAATGGCGTTATGTACAGACTAAGGAAAACCCCGCTGATGATGCTACGAGATTCGCAGCAAATTGTTTGAATGAAAAAAGTCGGTGGTTTCACGGTCTGTTGTTTTTAAGAAAAGCTGACTCGAAATGGCCAGATCAAGAAATTTTGAACTATAAACTTAAAGACAATACCAAATTAAAACCAAAATTTTTTAGTATAAACATTGCAGATAATAATTTGATTGTTTTTTCACGTTTTTCCCGATGGCCTCGTTTGATTTATTCAGCGGTTCGTTTTTTGATAGCTGTGGAAAAAATGAAAAGAAAGTATTATTCTTTGACTGATTTGAGACTTAACGCGGAGAATCTTTGTATGAAAATTTCGCAAAAAACAACTTTTTCGGACATTTTAGAAGCATTGAGAAACAGTAAGCCAATCCCTAAAAATTCTAAACTTTGAATTTGGAACCTTTTATTGATAAGAAAGGATTATTGCGTGTAAGTGGGAGGTTAAGTAGTTTTAAGGACACTGATGGGGTTAATTTATAAGCCGATTGTGTTAGATAGTAAAGATCGTTACACTTATTTGTTGATAAAACACTTTCCATGAAGTCTATTTTCATGGGAGTCATGAGACGGTTTTTTATGAGCGGCGTCAACAGCATTGGATTCTCGGGTTTCGACAAGCCTTACGAAGTATGGTTTTTAAATGCATGACTTGTAGATTCTTGCGTGCAAAACCAGCAAACTCAAAAATGGCTCGATGGCAGGAATAGCCTACAAAGAGAGGCTATTTTCGTATTCTGGAGTGGATTACTTCGGTCCCTTTGCGATCAAAATTAGGAGAAAGAGAGAGAAAAGGTGGGATGTTTTGTTCACGTGTCTTACAGCAAGAGCAGTTCATTTGGAAATGGCTCATAATTTGGGTATAGATTCCACGATTATAGCCTTTAAACGGTTCATGGCTAGAAGAGGAACACCGACAGCTATTTGTACTGATAACGGAACAAATTTCAAGGGGATGTGCAACGAGTTGAGGGATGCCATTATTGCTTTGAACGGCTGTAATAAAAAATTAGAGAAATTTGCGGTGCGGAACAGATTTTACTGGTACTTTAACGCTCCAGCTGTACCTCATATGGGTGGAACTTGGGAGCATCTTGTTTCATCTGTAAAAACTGCGATTACAGCTGCTTTGATGAACAAGCTCCTCATGAAAAGACTTTCCAGACAGTTTTTTGCAGAGGTACAACAGGCTTTAAACTCTAGGTATCTTATCAATGTATCGCTAGATCCGCGTGATGATTAGCAGCCACACCGCTTACTATGTAGCTGTGTCGGTTTTTCTGAACAGAGCAGTCGCAATTTTTTTCCACACAGGTTTATATTTATAAAAATTAGGGAGTAAAAGCACTCATAAACATGTTTTCAGCTGTAAATATGAACATTAAAATAACAATACAACTGATAAACACCATTAAAAACTTCAGCAAAGTCATTTATTCGATGCTTCTTTGGGAAATGTATATTTTTATGAGCCTTCCCGAGCTCAGAATAAGAATAAATAAAAGTAAATTATTTACAATAATTATTTAACGTTTATTCGGTAAAATACAATTAAGTTTAATGTTAAGTTTTAAATATGAAAACGTCGACCGGCGCTTGCGGAGGTTGGAAGTCGAATACCCGCTTGTCGTTGTTGATGTTGTTGTTTCGGCGTTGTCAAGCACGGCGTCGTTGCTTAGCGCGCGGAGACGAACGAAGGTGCGGGATTCGAACGGATGTTCGAACCGCCACACTTCTAAATATACGTCGCAGCAGGTTAGCTGCCGTCAGCTGCTGCGACTTAAAATATAATTAAAGAATTACAGTTTCAATAAACAAATTCAACGTTGTTTTGATTTTTTGCAAACCAAATATTAATTTTAAAGCATTTACTTTTTGTTAACTTTATGTTTAATACTAAAAATATTGAATTAAAATTGATTAATGATGTTCAACTTAAATTTTTTTTACTCATTTTGAAAAGATAATTTTTAAGATAGGTTAATTATTGTAAATTCAATTTACTTGAAAAGAGTATTAACAATTTTAAAATTTTAAAATAATTGTTACACTGATTTTAAAAATTATAACATTGTTTTTAAAATTGTTTATAAATGACTATATTCAATGATATTTATGTTAGAATATGGCTGACTCGATTTTATGTCTTGATATCATTGAAAACTTTTAAATGTGCCAGTAAACAATAGAATTCAGCTTTTTACGAAACTTTGTGTCTGTCAAACGATCATAAATATCATTTCATTACATTAAAAAAGATTGTACATAGACATTGAATAACTTTTAAATGTGCCAGTAAACAATAGAATTTAGATTTCCGAGAGTCTCTAAGACTTTAAAATGATTAGAAATCTTATTCCATTACACCGAAAAAGACCCTCTGAAACGCATTTGTTAGCCCACAATCATTAAACCAAGTTTGGACCAGCTCTACCAGGCATGAAAACATATTTATCCTTCAACAACACCAACATGATTTCTTCCTCAGCTCTTACTTAACTTCATTCTAAAGTTTCAGTTATAATATACGTCTTGTTTTTAAATCAAACACCCAAAAATGTCTGTGTACAACGATATTTATGTAAGTATATAGCTGACTAGAGTTTATGTCTTGTTATCATTAAAAAATTTTAAATGGGCCAGTAAACAATAGAATTCAGATTTCAAGAATCTTTGAGACTCTTAAACGATTATAACTATCATTTCATTACATCAAAAAAGATTGTACATAGACATTGAATAACTTTTAAATGTGCCAGTAAATAATATCATTCAGATATTCAAGAGTCTCTAAGACTGTAAAATGATTAAAAATATTATTCTATTACGCCAAAAAAGACCCTATAAAACGCATTTGTTAGCCTGCAATCGTTAAACAAGTTTGGACTTGCTCTACCAGGCATGTAAACAATTTATTCTTCATCACAACCAAGCTCGCTTTTTCCAAAGCTCTCACTCGACCTCTCACTGAAGTTCCAGATGTCATCTACGTCTTTTTTTAATTTAAACAGCTAAAAATGTCTATGTACAACGATATTTATGTTAGAATATGGCTGACTAGATTTTATGTCTCGTTATCATTAAAAACTTTTAAATGTGCCAGTAAACAATAGAATTCAGCTTTTTGAGAAACTTTGTGTCTGTTTAACGATTATAAGTATCATTTCATTACATCAAAAAAGATTGTATATAGACATTGAATAACTTTTAAATGTGCCAGTAAACAATAGAATTCAGCTTTTTGAGAAACTTTGTGTCGGTTAAACGATTATAAACATCATTTTATTACGACGAAAAAGACCCTCCGAAACGCATTTGTTCGCCCGCAATGGTTAAAACAAGTTTGGACTAGCACTACCAGGCATGAAAACAGATTTATCCTTCATCCCAACCGACCTCGCATCTTCCCTAGCTCTTACTTAACTTCTTTATGAATTTCCAAGTATAATATACATCTTTTTATTAAATTAAACACCTAAAAATGTCTATGTACAACGATATTTATGTTAGAATATGGCTGACTAGATTTTATGTCTCGTTATCATTAAAAACTTTTAAATGTGCCAGTAAACAATATAATGCAGCTTTTTGAGAAACTTTGTGTCGGTTAAACGATTATAAATATCAATTTATTACGACGAAAAAGACCCTCCGAAACGCATTTGTTCGCCCGCAATGGTTAAAACAAGTTTAGACTAGCTCTACCAGGCATGAAAAGGAGCACCAGCTTTAGCGAAGATCGTTGCAGGGCCGACTGAGCTGTTTTGACGTCGCAAACTCGATTCAGGCCATGCTTGTCCGGGTAGGTTTTCGAACGCGTGCCAGTGGCCAGTGTCCAGATGGAGAGTTTTCGTGGCGAATAAAAACTACGTCTCCAGACTGGAAGGATCTGGTCTCCTTGTTCCACTTGACGCGTGGTTGGAGTGACGACAAGTATTCATTCTTCCAGTGTGCCCAGAAGTGCTGAGTTTTCTGGGAGACAAGTTGCCATCTGCGTCCAACCGGTACGTTGTCCATGATAAAGTCTTTTTCTGGAACCAGGTATGACCTTCTGTGGATCAGAAAATGTGATGGCGTTAGAAAGTTATTGTCGGATGAGTCATCGGTCAAGGGGAGGAGAGGTCGTGAGTTCAGACAAGCTCCGATTTGACTCAATAGGGTCGAAATCTTTGAGAATGTCAGAACTGACTCCCCGATTACCCTGTGAAGGTGGTGTTTAGTGGATTTAACCCCTGACTCCCAGATCCCGCCAAAGGACGGCGCACCTGGGGAGTTCCATTTCCAGTAGGAGCCCTGTTGGGCCAAATACGGACAAATTTTCTGAAAATAGGCTGAGCTTTGGCGAAACATGCGGGCTAGCTTGGCGTCGGCTCCGATGAAATTGGTGCCTTGGTCGCTGAGTAGCTCGCTGCAATGGCCCCACCTCGCTGTGAAACGGTGAAAGGCCGCGATGAAGGACTCAGCCGTGTAATCCTCAACCAACTCTAAGTGGATGCCTCGAGTAACCAGGCAGACGAAAAGACAAACGTAGCCTTTGAGGGTTTTCTTGCCACGCGTCTTGGTGAGACGAACCTGAAAAGGTCCAGCGTAGTCAACGCCTGAGTGGGCAAACGGTGGTGCTGGGGTGAGTCGAATTCGGGGCAAGTCACCCATTAGTTGGTTTTGGGCTTTGGCTGCGTACTTGATGCACACCTTGCACTCGTGATTGCCTTTTTAACCGCGTTTCAACCATTTTGGACCCAGAACTGCGTTCCTAAGGTGGCTAGGCAAAGCTGAACTCCACCTCGCAAACGAGAAGTTGGGTGTAAAAACAATGATTGGGCAAAATGTATGGGTGTTTTCAGTCGTAGGGCAGCAATGATTGATCTAGACGACCACCGACCAGCAGGAAGCCGTCCTTTATGATTGGATTTAGTTTGGTCAAACTTTTTGGAATTTGTTTTTCTTTCGTGAGACTTTTGATCTCGTCTGAGAAGTATGTTTGTTGAATAAGATACGTCCACAAAAGTTTAGAGTTCAGCAGCTCGTTTGAGGTAAGGAAATCTGCGTCGACATCCGAGAAATCGATAAAACTATGGAACTGAAAACTACTATTTACAATATTCCTCTCGGCAACTTTGCGAGAGAGTTTGTGCGCGAAACGCAAAACATAAGCGGTGACTCGAAGCAGGGTGGTTAAGTACGAGTACCTCAGCCCTAAGTCCCACATTTGTCGCTCTGGGATTGTGAAGCAGACTGCGGTATGAGTGACCGGGCCTAGCTTCTGGGTTTTTTCCTCGATCGGTTTATGATTTAACAACTGATCAGGAGTGGTGGGCCATGGGGCATTGGTCTGACTTAGCCACACAGGGCCGTGCCACCACAATGGATGAGTTTGTAAAAGTTCGGGGCTTATCCCACGAGACGCTACGTCTGCTGGGTTTTTCGCAGACTTCACGTAGTGCCAATAAGCATTTGGTAGCCAGGTGAGAATGGCAGTGCATCTGTTCGCCACAAAAGTTTGCCATCTTGAAGAGTGACTTCTCAGCCAGAAAAGTACGTCCTAGGAGTCGGACCAGAGGTGTATTGCGTCCATTTTTTCAGGTAATTTTGAGATGAGATGATTAACGAGTTTGGATAAAATGTGAGCAGCTAGCAGCTCTAGCTTCGGTATGCTCAATTTTTTGAGGGGGGCTACTTTAGTCTTGGCGATCTGCAGTGAGCATGCTACTTCGCCTTGAACAGTTAAACTGAGGTAAACGACTGCCGAACACGCTACTTCAGAGGCGTCGGCAAAACCATGAATTTCGCCGAATTTGACGTCTGGAGAGTATTGTACGTATCTTGGTATTGTTAATGAGTTCAAAGCAGGTAATTTGGAAGTCCAGGCTTCCCATTCTGGGGGCAGTGAGTCATTCCAGCCACACTTGAGCAGCCAGAGTGACTGCATGAAAACTTTTGCAGAAACGATGACCGGGGCTAGCCAGCCCATAGGGTCGAAAATTCGTGCTAGGCTGGACAAGACGGAACGCTTTCCTATGGTACTCTCTATAGGCGTGTAGTTCAAATCGAATGAAAACGTGTCATCCTTGGCTTGCCATTTGCGCCCTAGAACAGCAAAAGAAGATGAAACTTCGAATAAGCCATAGATTACAGTAATAAAATAGTAAATCTGAACTGGGTCGTTCGGATCGAATCTCCAAACAATGGCTTGATAATGCCAATCTTCCTGGTTTAGGTTTATTTGGCGAAACATTTGTTTCACGTCGACAATAAAAACGTATTTATACAACCGCCATGCGGCGACCAAGTCTGGCAACTCTGGGAGGGGATTTGGACCTGCCAGGAGTAGGCTGTTCAACGACGTACCGGAACTGGTTTCGCTCGAGCCGTTGAAGACCGTTCTTAGTTTAGTAGTGGTACTTTGAGGTTTGAGTACCCCATGATGAGGCATGAAATATGTTTGGTCAATTGGCTTGCGCAATGGAGAGTCATCTGGAATGGGGATCATGTGACCACTGGAGATGTAATCCCCGATGAAGTCAAAATACATTTTCTTGAATTTTGGATCGACTTCAAATTTTCGCTCCATGCGCTTTAGCATCGAAACTGCCTTATTGATCGAATTGCCAAGAGGAGTATCGACTGGTTTCTTGAATGGTAGTTTGACGTTGTAACGCCCGCTAGGTTCTCGTTTGACATTCCTAGCGTAGTGTTCTTCGCCATTTTGCTCGTCGGGGGTGAGAAACTTAGTGGTTGGCGGTTTCTCCTGTCACCAGAAGTTTTGCAAAATCTCCGAAAGAGAGTCGTCCTCGACGCAGTGGAATGATTGAAGGGTAACGTGGCTTGACACGTTCGAAATCAAGGGGATTGAAGCGGTGATTAGCCAGCCCAGCAATGATAGTGTTGCAATGGGCTCGTTCGGTCTCCCTTTGATCACGTCCTCCTGAATTATTAAGGCGTAGATGTCCGCGCCTAATAAGATATCAATCTCGGAGTCGTCCAAGAAGGTCGGGTCCGCCAAATAAGATTTGACAGGTGTATAAAGTTTGAGACGACCTGAGTATGAAGAGGTGCGTAGGAACAAACTCGAGGTACTATGAGTGCTTTTACTTGGCACGAAAAGCTTGAGTTAAAATGTGGTCTGATTGTGAAGCTCGTAATCTGTTTACCGGTGACTGAATGCACACCTCGATACCGCGTGAAACGCGCGTATCGAGTTAGACAATGAATTAATTAAAATTAATAACAATAAAATTAAGACAAATTTTTGATAAATCAGGCCTCAGCACATTAATTACCGGCGATTTTAAGATTCGAATGAAGGTGCTTTCACAACTGATACCTTTGAAACAAACGATATACGCGCGTTTCACGCGTATCGAGTTAGACAATCAGGCCCCTGGGCAGATCAAGTTTTTTAGCCAAACACCAGTTTGATTGTCGTAACTCAACGAAGCACCGTTGAAAGTTAATATCAAAATTTGAATAATTTTCCAGATTAAAAAACTTTTAACTTATTAATTAACACCAAAATTTTAATTCTACATCTTAAGATTATTTATTTAATATTTTAAGATTATACTATTTAAAATTGGAAAATATCATTAATATGATAAATTGAATTTTTTGAAAATTCTATTTACAATGCTAAAAAATACATTAATATAACTGTGCTACGATAAATCTATTCCTAAATCTTCAATATTTATAACATTTGTAAAATAGAATTCTGCTACATTGGAATTAACGAAATCTTCTTGGCAGTTTTCTTCTAACTCTTGAAAAAGATCGTCTTCATCAAGGACTTCTAGATTACCATTTTTTTCATTCCTTTTTTGGTCAGTTGACTTTTTTCTTCTCAGTAATTTTATGTTGTGACACACGAAAGATAACTTAATAGCTCGCTCAGTTTTCAATCTATTTCGTTTAGATGAATGGATCCACCCTTTCGTCGAAAATGACCTTTCGGTAGATGCAGATGATGCTGGAGACTCCAAAATTGCAATTGCAATTTTACTTAGAGAAGTTTTCTTGAAATTTCTCCACCAGTCTGAAGGCTCAAGAGTCTGAACTGATTTTGCAGCAAAATTAGAACTAAAAACACCAGTACTATCTCTAAATGAAGAAAGTTCCTCGATAACTTTGTCATGGTCTAGATTAAATTTTGTGGCCATGAGCAATATGAAATCTCTCGCTTCATTAATTCGTTCTTGAATTAAGTTTTTACTTTTGAGACCTGGAGCTAATAGATTAGCAGCTAGATGTATTGGTCTTACAGCCATTTGATATCTATTTCTCAATTTATCAAAAGCAATTTTAGCTTCTTCACTGCTCAAAGGTGACAAATTATTGGAATTCAGAACTTTCAAAAATATGTCCTCAATATCTATAAAAGCTTCCAGTACTAAATGAATTTTGGATTCATCTTGCTCTATGACTGTTATCCATTTTGAAATTGGTTTCAAAATTTTCAAAAGTTTTGCTTTTTGAAACCAAAATTCGTCATCACAAATTAGGTTATTGGTCGTCTGAGTCATATATCTTTCTGCTTTGTCAGAAAAAGTCAGCTCGATTAGACTAGACTTATTGACATGAAGACTTTCCAAGCACTGTGATGCTGCTCCCCATCTGGTGTTAGGAGGAATTTTCAAAGTTGTTTTAGCAGACCTGTTGTCTTTTTCTTGAATATTGGTGAATTCAGCTAACAAGACATGAGAGTTTTTTTACTTCTTTTATCACTGACTTTGCTGCTTGAAATGTACTCGCTGCTGATGGAAAATCTAGAATATCTTTGTTTAAAAGGTTTAAAATATGGGCTGAGCAACCGTAAAAAGAGATAAAGTTTTCTTGATAAGCTGTTTCAACTAGCTCCCATGCTTTTTTATTATTAGAGGCATTATCAGTGAAAACTATATTCACTTTTTCAATTTTAATTTCTTGGATAACAGCTGAAGTTTGCTCTGCTAAATATTTTCCATCTTCAGTATTATTTCCAACCTCTGTGGATTTAAATAAGACTGGCTCAGGGGTATGAACGATAAAATCAATTATTTCTGAAAAAAATCATGAAATAAAAAAATTTTAGTACATTTAGTAAAACTCAGTAAAATTATTAATACTCATAAACATAAAAATCAACCTTACCTTCGTTTCTAATGTTGGACCATGCGTCGCATTCAATGGAAAGGTGGTCAGCATCTTCAATTTTTTTGTCTACTTCAGCTTTTACCGAATTATAAAGCTTGGTTAAATATTCATTTGATATCAAATATACAGAAGGAATCTTGAATGATGGTCGAATAAAATTTATAAATTTAACCCAGTGCTCGTTGTTAGGTACTCTCAAAGGACTTCCTGAACAATATATAGCTTTTGCAAATAATTCAGAGGCTTTCTCTTGATCCTCTACAGAAATTAAATCACAAAATTTAGAGATCTTCCTGCTAGGATTATTGTTCTTTCCATCTTCGTCTTCCTCATTTTCAGAATCAGAGCTTTTGCTGGATAATGCAATTTTCACTTCTTCAGGACAGCCCTTGCAATTTTTTATCAAGTGTTCTTTCATTCTCGAAGCTTGAAATGAATATTTTTGGACACAGTGCTTGCATTTATAACGACATAATTTCAAATTCGGCTTAGGATCGAGTTTATCGAAATTGGCTAATACAATTTCTTTTATTCGAGTCATTGTTTTACTGAAAAAAAAAAACTTTCAATAGTACGCTTGCTGCAATTTGAGAGGTTATGATTGCGATAGCACGCAGATAAAAAACATAATGTCGTAATTATACTAACCACTGACTCGACTAACGAATGACCGTCCTTCCTTTTTTTTCGTCTCAGGACCGTCCTGTGACCATGACGGTCCTTGGACGTCCTCGTCATTTTATATCCCTACGCCTTTCAGGCCTCTCAAAAGTGTGAATCAGCCAAACGCGCCAAATTTGAAATCTTCAATCTTCATCTTTTTTTTTTAATTAATAAAGTGAGTAGCGAAATTTAAATTTTTAATAGCCAAATAAGCGGACAAGCTTACAACCCCATAACTCTAGGCGTAGTGAATAACAAATAATTAACTTTTGTAATAAACAAATAAGCCGATAAGCTACAACTCCAAAACACTGGGCGTACTTAGTAAAAATAATTATTTTTTTTTTAATAAACTAATAAGCCGATGAGCTACAACACCATAACCTTGGGCATGGCTGAAAAAAATTTTAATATTTTTAATAAACAAATAAGGCGATAAGCTACAACCCCATAACCTTGGGCGGAGTGAATAAAAAATAATTAAATTAATTTTTTAATAAGCAAATAATACGATGAGCTACAATCCCATGACGGTTGGCGTAGCAAATGAAAAATAATTAATTTTTTTAATAAACAAATAAGCTGATGAGCTACAACCCCATAACGGTGGGCGTAGCAAATGAAAAAAAATTAATTTCTTTATTAAACAAATAAGCCGATGAGCTACACTCCAAAACACTGGGCGTAGCGAATATAAAATATGTCAATATTTAAATAAACAACTAAGCAAACAAGTTTACCACCCCATAACCTTGGACATGGATAAAAAAAATGTTAATATTTTTAATAAACAAATAAGCCAATAAGCTACTACCCCATAACCTGGGGTATGGCTAAAAAAATTTCAATTTTTTTAAAAAACAAATAAGCTGATGAGCCACAACCACATAACATTGGGCGTAGTAAATGAAAAATAATTAATTTTTTTCATAAACAAATGAGCCGATGAGCTACAACCCCATAACATTGGGCGTAGCGAATATAAAATATGTGAATATTTAAATAAACAACCAAGCAAACAAGTTTACCACCCCACAACCTTGGACATGGATGAAAAAAATTATGGCGTTGTAGTTAATCGGCTTATTTGTTTATTAAAAAATTTAATTATTTCTCATTCACTCCGCCAAGGGTTATGGGGTTGCAGCTCATCGCCTTATTTGTTTATTAAAAATATTAAAATTTTTTTTAGCCATGCCCAAGGTTATGAGGTTGTAGCTCTTCGCCTTATTTGTTTATTAAAAATATGAACATTTTTTTTAGCCATGCCCAAGGTTATGGGGTTGTAGCTTATCGCCTTATTTGTTTATTAAAAATATTAACATTTTTTTCAACCATGCCCAAGGTTATGGTGTTGTAGCTTATCGGCTTATTTGTTTATTAAAAAAATTAACATTTTTTTTAGCCATGCCCAAGGTTATGGGTTTGCAGCTTATCGGCTTATTTGTTTATTAAAAAAAATTAATTATTTTTACTAAGTACGCCCAGTGTTTTGGAGTTGTAGCTTACCGGCTTATTTGTTTATTACAAATGTTAATTATTTGTTATTCACTACGCCTAGGGTTATGGGGTTGTAAGCTTGTCCGCTTATTTGTCTATTAAAAATTTTAATTTCGTTACTCACTTTATTAATTAAAAAAAAAACAAAAAAACAAAAAATTCAAATCAAGTATGCCTGAAGATTTTAAATTTGGCGCGTCCGGCTGGTTCACACTTTCGAGAGGCCTGAAAGGGGGCGCTCTTGCTCCAAGAATCAAAGATCAAGTTTCGATTCAATGTATTGACTCGACTTTCTAATCGAATCTCTCATTCTCTTTTTCATAAGTGGATATAATTATAAGTAGAATGTAGATTGGTAGATTGTTTTATGCTTCATAGCATTTAAAAAATAACATTTTTAATTTGGACTCATTTTTTTCAGAGTAAGCAATAGTAATCCATGATTGTTTTATCAGAATTATTGATAAACTATGATCAATTATTTGTAATTTCAAAAATAGAAAAAAAGAAGATTTCGTTAATTCCAATGTAGCAGAATTCTATTTTACAAATGTTATAAATATTGAAGATTTAGGAATAGATTAAGCGTAGCACAGTTATATTAATGTATTTTTTAGCATTGTAAATAGAATTTTCAAAAAATTCAATTTATCATACTAATGATATTTTCCAATTTTAAATAGTCTGTAATCTTAAGAAGTAGAATTAAAATTTTTGTGTTAATTATAATTTGGTATAATATATAATTTATTATAATTTAAATGAGAATCTGTGATCTAAATTTAAATTTTTTTATAATAACTTAAATGTAGTTTAATCATTTATAAATGAATAAACAAGATTACATCATTTAATTTAAATTAATTTTAGTGTTGTTATTGAAGTCTTCACTTTTTTTAGTTAAAAGTTTTTTAATCTGGAAAATTATTCAAATTTTGATATTATAATTGCATTAACAGACTTAATTAAATAAATAAATAATTAAAAATTGATAAATATTTTTCCCCCATGATCTATATAGATATGAAATGACCGTCCTCGGACGTCCGGGCATTATGACGGGACCTAAAAATAAAATACCGTCATTTGAATATACAACTTTGCAAGCTTTTATGCGATGGTCCGAAGACGGTCTCAAAGACCAGATGACGGGACCGATTTTGAAAAATGCCGTCATTTTATATCCCAAGAAAGGCGGCGCTCTTGCTCCAAGAATCAAAGTTTAAGTTTCGATTCGATATATCGACTTTCTAATCGAATCTCTCATTCTCTTTTTCATAAGTGGATATAATTATAAGTAGAATGCAGATTGGTAGATTGTTTTATGCTTCATAGCATTCAAAAAATAACATTTTTAATTTGGACTTATTTTTTTCAGAGTAAGCAATAGTAATCCATGATTGTTTTATCAGAATAATTGATAAACTATGATCAATTATTTGTAATTTCAAAAATAGAAAAAAATAAATAAATAAGTGGTATATTATTTACAATATTTGAACATTGATTTTTAACGAATCAAAAAACTAAAAAACTGAATAAAAGTAGTATATCATTTTGATATTGAGATCAATATTTCGTTGAGTATCAATTTTTTCATAGCAGGCAACCTAATTTTGGCTGGAATTTAAATAGTTTTTAGTCAAAAAATAATTTCAAAACATCTATAATGAACGAAAAAGTTAAATGTAGCGTGTATATTGTTTAAAAAACACTAGTTTAGCACATAAAATGTGTCAAAAAAGTATGCTTTGGAATCAACTAAAACCCCAAATCCGCACTACAATTACTATGGGAGCTTGTTTGGAAACATATGAAGAGAAGATTCCACATATTTTTGAGAGAAAAAAAAAGGTCGAAACCGTTCAAAAAAGCGTGTGAAAATCGTAAAAAACGCGTTTTTTGTGTTTTTTGACAACTTTAAACAGCTGTATCTTGGAAGCGGAAGATCGTACAGGGTTCCGGTTGGTCGCAAAATTTTTGTTTTTTCATAAAAAAATTTTAACAATTTTTTAATATGCACAAAAATTTAGCCTAGAAAAAGCTACGGTCGTTTGAAGATACCTGCAAATGAGCAAAAATAGCAATATCTGTGTAGGACTGTATTATTATAAAAATAACTAAACTATGTTGTCAAAATATTTTTACAAAAAAGAACTTATTTTGAACAAAATTTTGCCGCAAACGAGAGGTTTTTATCTCATTTTGATCAAAAGTTAGAATTTTTCGAAAAATACCTTAAAATTGCTTAAAACAGCTTAAGAATAGGCCATTTTTCAATCTTAGAAAAAATCTAGCACCAAGCAGAAATAAGATAGAGACCTCTAGTTTGCGGCAAAAGTCTTCTATTAAATAGTTCTTTTGCCAAAAAAAATTGCAATAAAATCGGTGAACTTCGTGCGGACGGTTTTTTAAAAAAGTATTATTTTGACCCATATATATATATGTGTGTGTTATTATATATTTCTGTAGGTCATAGTAATTTTTGGTGTTTTTGGAGGACTGAAAATTAAAGACATGATGGTAGTAAAGGATGTTAATACAACTCAAGAAGGTCAATTTTGGAAAGTATCAATAAATCAAGTTGATTGTTTGTCTGAATATCAGTTCACAGTTAATGAACAACAGCATAGATTGATAAACAAGTATATTCATCTTCGCCCTCAGAATCCAAGAGTTACTAACGTTTTTTTGGAATTTAAATTCAACACATGTTTTAATAAGGTAATAATAAACAAAATAATTTTTTAATCAGTTTAAATTTCAATTAATTTTTCATTTCAGAAAATAAACCAGGTTGATTTATATATCACACCAAAGAAAGTTGCAAAATTTTTAAACTTACCAAACCCTCACCTATATAAACATGAGGCCTTTCGCAAGACTGCAGCTACATTGATGGCTAATTCGAATAGCTCAGTATCAGATATACAAAAATTAGGAAATTGGGTTGTGAAAATATAATATTTAATTAATTATTTTAAAATGTTTAAATTGAACAAAATGAATAAAAAAATTTCATAAAGTGTAATTTTTTCCAATTCGTACACCTTGAAACTTAAATGTAAAAAAAATTTCTTAACTAATATTATTGATAATAATTACTTTATTTTTATCAGTTAAATAATTATTATGAATGGTTAATCCATTGATTGTACAAGCATGAAATTGAACAGATGATTGACTGTAACAATTTTCCACACAATTGTCTAACCGCATTCTTTTTACAGGTAAGTGTACATTACTAGATTGATGAGCTGGCTTACTGTCATAATTATTCATGCGTGGAAGCAATTTGTCTGTAGTATCAGTAGGTACCTCATCTACACTATCTTCATTTATTAATGCAATATTTGGCTCATCATTTGGATTGGCATATGAATTAAAATGGACATCCGTATCATCATGCTCATTTTCAGAAACTTCAGTAGAATGATTGTCAAGATGATTTATAGGTGACAACTGATGATTAGCTACACTGAGTTGATTATTAGTTTCTTCTGCTGAAACATTCGCACCAGATAAGACACATTTTTGAGGAGCTGATATTTTTGCCACGCTATAATTTGACTACATTAGAGACAACAATAGGCTTTTTAAATTTAAAACAAGAGACTCTTGGTATATTAAGAGTGTTGTTTTTTGCTACACTTGGTGAATTTACAAATGGCAGAGATAGAAGGTGCGGGATCGATGGTCATCGCCCGGGAAGCATTCTTCTGTCTAGACGAGTCAACCGGCTTTTGGAAGCCGTGGACGTCGGGGAACCTGACCGACGTCCGGCAGACACGCAAAGATCTGGAGATCGATTCATGGCAGATCTTGAAGCAGCTTACTCGTTACGGAAGTCAAGGCAATTATTGACATTCGCGTCGCGCGTTGTGGTAGAGCCGTAGTGTGAGAGTGTGGTGTTTATTCGTGAAGTTGTCATTTCACGTCAACTCCTGGACCGCTTTACGACGGCTGTACGGCGACTCGAGTGTGGCATCTATTGCGGCTGGTAGGCATCGTAGCCTGGCATTTTGTTTAGCCTGACGGCTTGGTATGAGGTGCACCTTAGCGATTCTGTAAGTTCATTGTATATGTGTGAGTGAGTATGATCGCGTGTGAGTGTATTTAGTACACTGTTATTGTAATAATCTTTGTTTTTCTCACACGCGCGTAAGCTGCCGATAACAGCAGGTTGTTGTGTACGCGCGCAGTCTGATTTAGAGAACATCGACTATTTTGTTAGTTATCAGTTTAAATGCTCGGTCGCGAGCAATTGATAATTCGTTACCGTGTTAATTAGTAATATTGTATTAGTTTTTAAGTTAATTTCTTTTTTATTAAATATTGAAAATTAACTTGTGCAAAACTACTTATTTCTAAACCGGTGTTCCTCGTACTTGATCCCATAGCCCGCGCCCACCTACCGAAATAACGAGCTGTCGCGCCCTCCCCGTTTTAATAAATCGTGTAGGGATTTATAAATGCGGACGGTATTTTTCCCTATTTCAGGAAGTTTGTCGGTACGGAGCCGACTGTGACATGAGATTATAGTCGCTGGCATCAAGGACAACGGGCCTTCGAGGGTTGTATTCCCGAGTCCACTTTTGAATTGCAGCACTATAACAATACATACATACATATATATATATATATATATATATATATAAATATTTTTAGAGCTTAGAATGTCAGATAAGTAGGTAAAACTTGTTTTAGGTCGAAATCTTAGAAATCTGTACATCATTTAGTAGGTATTGAAAAAACAAAGTTATTAGTGATTTTTTTGGAACCTTAATATCCTTACAGAAGGACTGAACCCTTACATAAGGACTTTTCAACTTTTATTTTTATCTCCGAGCCTAATTAAGCTACGAAGATCGGGTTTAGTGTAAAATTTTCTTTAAAAAAATTGTAGTTCGTTGATATTTTTTTCATAAATTTCTGAAGCTTTTTTTTTACATTTAAAAGCCATTTTTGTATTTGGCCCTTAAGTAAAAATGATACTCCTTTCGCAATTTTTAATATTTTGAGCTAAAATTTGGTTTGCTGTTTTTTTTTGTGATTTCAAATAACTTAGCGTATAGGTTTCAAAAAATTCTTAAATGGGCAAAAATTAATAGCCCTAAAGGGCCCAAAAATTATTTTTCGAATTATTCGACCCTACCGTATGATTTCACTCAAAAAAGTTAGTATTATACCAAATTTTTATCTAATAAAAATTATTACATCAATGGACTAAAAATTCACCGGTGCCTCCCCTTAACATGGACTGAAAAAGTGGTCTATTTATCATCTACATCGTTGAGAGTCAATTGGGTAAATTCTTTGGTTCTCAACCCACTGCAAATGCCAAAAATCAAAATAACCTGAAAAGCACAGTATACATTGAAATTTATGGAAAATTTTTTCACACAATACTATAACTACTTACAAAATAAATATAAAAATGTACCTTAACAGCTAGATATAGATGATCATCACCAAATTCTTAAAACTGTCTGATTTGAGGTACAGTCAGAGCTGCTGCTTTAACAGGTTTGTAGCCTTTAATTTTATAACTAAGGAATTTTTTCAATTTCTTGAAATTATCTAAATTTACATTATTGTTTATATCTATTGTGCTTTTCAACATGGACCAAAGCGACCACAATGTTGATGGTTTCAACTTTTCTGACAATTCACGAAAATATACTAACAAGACATTTTCGTCAACAGCTTTAGCTCCATTTTCTTTTTTCCACTTACAAAACTCATCATAAGCTAACAGGTACCGCTTCGAAGATTTTGCTGGTAATAGGTTATCCGAAATATCCTGAGCCTCTGCATCAAAGTTTCTGACAAACTGCTCTTCAAATTCATCATCAGAATTGGAAATGTCTGAATCGGACATGTTGAATATCTGCAATTAATTAAAATGTACATTTAAAATTGCGGCAATCGAACCAAAACAAAGTGCACTTTACTGCGAAAGCAACCAAACAAGATGGATGACGTTAAGGCGTTCTACAATAACGATTATACCTAGTTCAAGCGTTCTAATATAACGATTATACCTACAATAAACGAAAAATGAAAATTAAATGGAAAAATTTATCCATAATAAAATTATGGTTTTATGATTTCGTGGTTACGGACTTTCGGCCGGGTCAAAGGAAAAAATGTATACACACCTCGCTTCGCTCGGGCGTCAACTTACGCTGCGGCAGGCAAGATCACGTTTTCGCCCCGTGGTGTGTAATAGGGGAGGTAGGGGCATAAATGGATGATCGGGTAAACTAGCGCGTCAATTTTTTAGACTTTAAATTGAAAATTTGAACCAAAACAATTTATAATATTGTTTTTAATCATATGAACTATAATTCCTGCTAAAAAAATCGACTTAAAAACATTTTGACACGTATTTACTCTGTTTGAAAGTTTTGGTTACGATACCTGTAAATCTTGCTGCCTTATTAAAGTTAAAAATTAATATTGAAAAAAATATAATACAATTTTATGATTGCACTCCATAAAAACTTTAAGATTTAAACTTTCAAACGATGTATTTAAGTTTGATAAAATATATTGTTTTCATATAAATATTGCAAGTTAAAAAAAAAATCTGATCGGGGCACAAATGGTGCGCTCCGTCGGGGTATAAATGGCGCGCAATCTGACCTGTTGTGGATCGTAACCTCAAATTAGGTAGATCGATCTTTGATTGTGTTTTTAGTTGTGATTGATTTGTTATGATAATTAATCTTGATGACAACGTTGTGATTTTATTTTGTTGTTAGGTGTAACTTATTCAATATATAGAACGATTTATTATTTATTTCAATATATAGAACGATTATTTTGAATTCATTTAGTATTATTTTACCATTTCTTTCATTTTTGTGTACAGTTCATTACCAATTCACAGTTTAATACAAAAGTAAAAAAAAAAAAACTAAAAAAAGTTGTGCTAGACCTTTGGCTTTCTGTACATACATCACTTTGTATATCTATATAGGTGCACCATTTGTGCCCCGTCGCTGCACCGTTTTTACCCCTACGGTAAAATAGTCGGGGTATAAACGGCGTGTCAGGTTTTTTTCAAATACATAATTTTTTTATCACAATTTTATTTTTATTTTAGCGTCAATTCATTCGGAATTCTTCTACCAAGAAGTGGGTACTAAGAAATTTGATTTTTAATGATTAGTTTTTTTACAACAGTGATTTTTAATTAGCCGCGCCATTATACCCCTACCTCCCCTATACTATTTAGCCCATCGAATTTGTTAGCATTGTTTATTTTATTGGGTAAAAGATTGCTACCAGTTGTGTCAACAACTTACATTCATAACATCGAATAAAGAAAATTTTTTTATCGTTTATTAAAAAAAAAAAAAGTAAACTAAAACTATTACTTCACAGAGAAATTCAGTTAGAGCTTGAGAAGATTTATGTTTGATTATGATGGAAGGTCAATTTGTGTTTCAACCTAGTAAAGCTGGTTCAAACTTGTTTTTGCATTTGCGAGCTAACTAATGCGTTTTAGAGGGTCTTTTTCGATGAAATGAAATAAACCTTATGATCATTTAGCTGTCTCAAACACTCCCAGCAAGTTAAATTTAAGTGTTTCCTGAAAAGTTTAATAGGTTGGAATGATAAATAGTTATATAATCATGTCAGCCAGTTTCTTACATGCATATCATTGAATATAGTCAATTTTTTAAATGAATATCGAAAAAAATGTAAATTATAACTGCAACTTTACAGAGAACTTAAGTGAGAGATAAAGCAGATTTATGTTTGATGGTCATGAAAAACAATTTGTTTTTGAGCCTGGTAGAGCTGGTTCAAACTTAATTCGTGATTGTGAGCTAACAAATGCGTTTCAGAGGGGTTTTTTCGATAAAATAAAATGAACCCCATAGTCATCTAGCAGTCTCAAACACTCCCAAAGAGTTGATTCTATGTGTTTCCTAAGAAATTCAAAAGGTTAAAATGATAAAGTGTTATACAATCACGTCAGCTTATTTCTTACATACATAACATAGAAGATAGACATTTTTTTGACTGTTTATAAAAAAAAAAACGGAAATTAAAACCGTTCTTTCACAGAGAAGTTAAGTAAGAGCTTAAAAAGATGTGCGTTTGATTATGATGAAAGATCGATTTGTGTTTGAGCCTGGTAGAGCTGGTTCAAACTTGTTTTTGCGATTGCGAACTAACAAATGCGTTTAAGAGGGTATTTTTCGATGAAATGAAATAAACATTCTAATCATCTAGCTGACTCAAACACTCCCAAAAAGTTGAATTTAAGTGTTTCCTGACAAGTTTAATAGGTTAGAATATAAAAATTTATATAATCGTCAGCCAATTTCTTACATACATAACATCGAACATTGGCATTTTTTGACTGTTTATCGAAAAAAAAAGTAAATGATAACTGTTACTTCACAGAAAAATTAAGGAAGAGATTAAGAAGATGCATGCTTAACCCATTAAGTCCGAGGATTTTTTGAATTTTTGGTTGTGTTTGAGCTGGGAAATCTTAGGGAAAACTGTGAAAAATGTATACCTGAATACCCTATCCCCCTATTTTCAAGTATGCCCTACACGATGGTATAGTTCAAAAAAGTCAAAAATTCGATTTTCATTTGTTTATAAACAAATTAAAAAAAAAACAAGATTTTTTTTGCACTTTTTTTTTTTTAATCGAAAAATTGAGTGGTTAAAAAATTTTTTACACACTTTAGAATATCATCACGGGTGATCACGCATTTCAAAGTTTCCAAATCTTCTTGAAAATTGTAGCTGCGATTTTTGTAAACAAAATGGCGGCCAAAACACTGCGAAGAAAAAATTCGTAAAGCAGCCGAAGGCGGAACCAACATCGAAAAACTTATTTTGCTCAAAAATATTTATTGAAAAAGCATAAAAAGTCTTTGAAATGTTAATTGTTAATATTTTTATCATTTCAATTGCATATATGCGAGTATTGGGCCCAATAGGGAGGGACCCAAAAATAAACATTGAGAAATCGAAAAATAAAAAATACTAACTTATTCTACGTAAAATTATAAGAACAAAATATACTTGGTGTTTTTTTTATTGGGGCCACTATTATTTCATAAAAATTCGTTGAAGTTGGGACTATCAACCAATTGAGTCCAAGGATTTTTTGAATTTTTGGTTGTGTTTGAGCTGGGAAATCTTGGGGAAATCTTGGGGAAAATGTATACCTGAATACCCTACCCCCCTATTTTCAAGTACGCCCTGCACGATGGTGTAGTTTAAAAAAGTCAAAAATTCGATTTTCATTTGTTTATAAACAAATTAAAAAAAAAAAACAAGATTTTTTTTGCACTTTTTTTTTCTAATCGAAAAATTGAGTGGTTAAAAAATTTTTTACACACTTTAGAATATCATCACGGGTGATCACGCATTTCAAAGTTTCCAAATCTTCTTGAAAATTGTAGCTGCGATTTTTCTAAACAAAGTGGCGGCCAAAAAACTACGACGTAAAAATTCGTAAAGCAGCCGAAGGCGGAACCAACATCGAAAAACTTATTTCGCTCAAAAACGAGGCCTTCAGATGTATTTATTTATTTATTTATTTATTTATTTATGTTATTTATTTATTAGATTATTTGATTTTTCTGTTAAAAAAATAAATTAATAAATAAATACTTGAATTTTTATTTATTTCCTTTTTTTGTTATGCAGTGTCAAACTGAATACGAAATATATGTTCAATAAAAATAGCCTGCGTATTTTATAATTATTAGAAATACAATTTTGTTATGCAGAAGAAGAGAAAGTAAGAAAGAACAACGGATTCATTGATGCTGTTAAAGCTTTTGCCAGGTGTATACGAGTATAGCTGAAAGGCATAGAGTCTGCTTCATAATCCCCACTTCATGGGTTCGAACCTTGCTTACGAAAATTAAAAACTCAAAATTATTGCCATAAATAAAAAAAAAATACAAGAAATGTAACGTACAATATATTTTATTTTTTTACATTTTATTACATTATGTTTTTGTAAAAATTAATAAAATTTTGAATGTAGTCATTCTAGTTGGGCAAAAACTAATTGAAGAGAAAACTAAATGAACAGAATATTTTTAATGTTTGCAGATATTTCCAATAATTTATATATTTATAAAAAATAATAATTTATTTCGAAAAAAAAAATAAAAATGAAAAAACATTTTTTATAAATGACAATGGTGAAAATTCTTATCATCTGCTAGGGTAAACATGCTTCATAACGAAAAGAGTCCGCTAGGTGGCGTCACGTTTAAACAACATACTAATAAATTAGGTGAAAAAAGAATATAAACAATGGTTGGTTTGATGACATTTTTACCCTGGCAGATGATAAGTTCCACCAGGGGAGCTGCTCAAAGACTGTGGCTGATAATTTTAGCGAATTTCAAGCTAGTCCAGACTACAAATAAATAAATAAATTGAAAAAATTTTGAAATCTGTTCAATTTTTAGTGATTGAATAATTTCAAACTTTTCAATATGCGACCAAAGCGACCTAGACCAGCTAAACCTCCTGATACTGATTCTGAATCAGAATATTTCAGTTCTGATGAAGATGACGAACGATATTGCATACCTGATCCAAATTATTCTGGAGATGAAAGCGAAGGCTCAGGAGCTGAAGAAAGCGACGACTGTACAAACGATTCTCAAAATGATAAAACTTCACAAAAAACTTATTCTCAAGCATCAAAAAATTATGTTAGCAATAACAGTCGTTTGGAGGATAAATACGTTTATGAGTGGGTCGAGGGAGAACAAATTTATCCACAAAACGTTGAAAATAGTTGCCAAATGTCTGATGCTAACAAAAAAAAAATAAAAAGTATGAATTGTGTTGAACTATTTGAAACTTTTTTTTCAGATAGTATAAAAAATCACATAATTATGTGTACTCGAGCAAACGGGTATGAACTAACGATGGGTGAACTTAACGTTTTTATAGGTATTTTAATTGCATCAGCCTACAATTCGCGAAAATCTTACAAACACTACTGGTCAAATGATCCTTTTTTGTCATTTGAGCCAGTAAAAGCGGCTATGGCTCGCGATAAATTTCAGCAAATAAAATCAAACATCAAATATTCTAAACCTGCAGATGAAAATGAAAATGATTTTGGATGGCGTGTACGTACAATTATTGATTTATTCAGGGAAAACATCCAGCAATTTGGATATTTTCAAGCTGCAATGGCCGTTGACGAGATGATGGCCAAGTTTTATGGTAGAACTATTCTGAAACAATTCATAAAAGGGAAGCCCATTAGATTTGGCTTGAAATTTTGGGGTCTTTGCACTCCTGATGGCTATTTACTTGAGTTTGATTTGTACTGTGGTAAAAACTCTGCAATAGCTGACAATAAACTTGAAAAATGTTCTTTAGGTACTCGTGTTGTTATGAGTTTGCTTCAGCACTTTTTTTCAAACGTAACTTTTAGGAAACTGCCTCTTTATCATTTATACATGGACAATTTATTTACTAGTTTTGATCTTGTTTTACATTTAAAAAACTTAGGGGTTCGTTCGACTGGTACTATCCGAGAAAATCGTGTAAAGGAAAAAAATGTTATTCCTAAAAAGTCACCGAAAGGTACAGTTGCAGTGAAATACGAAAAAAGTAGTGGTATAAATTACATTACATTGCAGGACTCTAAACCAGTGTCGATGGTTTCTACTGCTGCTGGTGTCACACCCACATACACAGCGAAAAGGAGGAGCAAAGAAAAAAAAGAAAAAGAAGAAATTGCTTTCCCTAATGCATTCCAACTTTATAATAAAAATATGGGTGGCGTTGACGTTCATGATGGACGTTGTAACTACGCTATGCCTTGCATAAGGTCTAAAAAGTGGACGTGGATCGTTTTTATTCGTCTTATTCAAGCGTCAATAGCTAATGCAGTTGTTCTTTCGAACTATGTTCACGGCAAGGAAACTAAAAAATCAAGTTCGCTTGACTTTATGATGGCAATTTCCAAGCATTATCTTTCAAAGGAAAAGTCTACTAGAGGCAATCACCAAATTTTGACTAAAGAAAAACTAAGAAAATGTTGCTTCTGTCCCATTAGGACACGTTTGTACTGTGAAAAGTGCAGCTTATCTATTTGTCAAAATTGCGTTCCTAAAAATAATCATTAAATTTATTGTAGTCTAAAAGTTTTCATAATTTCTAAGAAAGTTTCATTGTTGAACTAAAAAATTATTTTTATAAAAAAATTGATAAAAAAAAAAAAAAAAAAAAATTAGAAAAACACAAAAAAAGTATAAAAGTAATAAAAAAAAAAAAAAAAAAAAAAGACACTTTGTTTCATCAACCTCCGCGTGGTAGGTGTTGGGCAACGTTATGTTTTGTATTTTATAAGTGTAACGGCTAAGAGATGAAATTTACAATTTGACGAGTTATTGTTACTTTTTAAAAATTTTCTATACATTTTTATAATTTTTGATTGAGAGAGATTGGTAAAGACTATTATTGCTACAGAAAATTCATAATTTATTATTTTTACATATAAATGAAGTCTAAATCTGTAAATCTGTACACGGCCGTTGGCTAAAGCAGCAAAGAGCCAGTTTAGCAATGCTTAGATCGTTGTTCGAATCCCGCTCACGGCGAGTATTCAGAAAAAGCGCAGATACAGTTGTAAACTGTAAAAGTCGTAATAAAAATTTCTCAGAGGCGTTGACTTCGTGGTGATTGAAAAAAAAAATTTCATCCTTAGGCTATAAAAAAATTTTTTTTTTTTTCAACTCTCAATCTGCCAATTTTTCTTTATATCTGATGAAATATTTCTTTATAAAAGATTTGATTTATGGATATAATTGAACAAAATTTTCTTGTAATTTTTTCTAGCCTGCATCTATGATAATTTTAGTCTGATCGCTTTTTACTAAAAGTTAATTTTTCTTATAGTTTTTTATTCAGTTCAGACCAATATTTGGTGAAGTATATCCTTTCAAAAAGGTGTATTTGAAAGTAGAAAAAAAAAAAAGATTTAAAGTCATTGGAAGACGAATTTTTTTTTTTTTTTTGGATTTACAATTTTTTTCTGTATTTGAGATACTTTTTGCTCTAAGCGGGATTTGAACCCATGGACTTGTGATTACGAAGCAGACTCTATGCCTTTCAGCTATAGTCGTATACACCTGGCAAAAGCTTTAACAGCATCAATGAATCCGTTGTTCTTTCTTACTTTCTCTTCTTCTGCATAACAAAATTGTATTTCTAATAATTATAAAATACGCAGGCTATTTTTATTGAACATATATTTCGTATTCAGTTTGACACTGCATAACAAAAAAAGGAAACAAATAAAAATTCAAGTATTTATTTATTTATTTATTTTTTTTTTAAAAGAAAAATCAAGTAATCTAATAAATAAATAACATAAATAAATAAATAAATAAATAAATAAATAAATACATCTGAAGGCCTCGTTTTTGAGCGAAATAAGTTTTTCGATGTTGGTTCCGCCTTCGGCTGCTTTACGAATTTTTTCGTCGTAGTTTTTTGGCCGCCACTTTGTTTAGAAAAATCGCAGCTACAATTTTCAAGAAGATTTGGAAACTTTGAAATGCGTGATCACCCGTGATGATATTCTAAAGTGTGTAAAAAATTTTTTAACCACTCAATTTTTCGATTAGAAAAAAAAAGTGCAAAAAAAATCTTGTTTTTTTTTTTTAATTTGTTTATAAACAAATGAAAATCGAATTTTTGACTTTTTTAAACTACACCATCGTGCAGGGCATACTTGAAAATAGGGGGGTAGGGTATTCAGGTATACATTTTCCCCAAGATTTCCCCAAGATTTCCCAGCTCAAACACAACCAAAAATTCAAAAAATCCTTGGACTCAATTGGTTGATAGTCCCAACTTCAACGAATTTTTATGAAAAAATAGTGGCCCCAATAAAAAAAACACCAAGTATATTTTGTTCTTATAATTTTACGTAGAATAAGTTAGTATTTTTTATTTTTCGATTTCTCAATGTTTATTTTTGGGTCCCTCCCTATTGGGCCCAATACTCGCATATATGCAATTGAAATGATAAAAATATTAACAATTAACATTTCAAAGACTTTTTATGCTTTTTCAATAAATATTTTTGAGCAAAATAAGTTTTTCGATGTTGGTTCCGCCTTCGGCTGCTTTACGAATTTTTTCTTCGCAGTGTTTTGGCCGCCATTTTGTTTACAAAAATCGCAGCTACAATTTTCAAGAAGATTTGGAAACTTTGAAATGCGTGATCACCCGTGATGATATTCTAAAGTGTGTAAAAAATTTTTTAACCACTCAATTTTTCGATTAAAAAAAAAAAAGTGCAAAAAAAATCTTGTTTTTTTTTTTAATTTGTTTATAAACAAATGAAAATCGAATTTTTGACTTTTTTGAACTATACCATCGTGTAGGGCATACTTGAAAATAGGGGGATAGGGTATTCAGGTATACATTTTTCACAGTTTTCCCTAAGATTTCCCAGCTCAAACACAACCAAAAATTCAAAAAATCCTCGGACTTAATGGGTTAATTGCGATGAAACATCAATTTGATTTTGAGCCTTGTAGAGCTGGTTCGAACTTGTTTTTGTGATTACGAGCTAACAAATGCGTCTCATAGGGTCTTTTGCGATGAAGAAAAATGAACCTTATAATCATCTAGCATCTTGAATCACCTTGAAACTCTACTTTATCAGATTTATTTTGAATTTGGGTTATGTTAAATTTATTATTCCTGGGATAAGAGTCTATTGCTCTAAAAGGCAATAGCTATACGTGGCTATTAAGTAGCGGATGGGCTGAATAACTTGAAAAATATGAATTTTTTCTATAGCACATGTAACGTGAGAGTTACTTTTTACAAAATTTAGAATTAGATGAGCCAGACAGAATAGAACCCGGGCCCTTACTGTGGGCCCTATGGACCCAAAATCCATTTTTTCAAATGGAAACCCAAACTTTTCACCCCAGATTCGGAAAGAGCGGAAAATTTTAGGCTTCTTTAGGACCTTGAAAAAATTTTTCTAGGCCATTCTGAGGCCCCGTAGAGGGCTCAAAGAGCCCTTTAACGTTAATACCTGAATAACTCGAAAAAAAATCACTTTTTCGACTACCCTTTCTCTAGCAAAGTTTTTTTTTACAAAATTCAGGATCAGATGAGCCAGAAGTTTTTATTAAAATGTACAATGTTAAACTCACCTGATTCATTTCAAAAAATTAAAAAATTTAAAAGTAGCTCAGAGCATGAAGTTTTCAGGGTTTACGATCTTGATATAAAGGTCAGGGCTTCGTGATTATGACTTCAAGAGTTGTGGGCTTAAGGAACGAAAGATTTGAATGTAAGGTCTTTGGGGTTATGAGCTTAGGGGGTGTAGGCTTTGTGGTCACTGGTTAAAGAGTCGTGAGGTAAAGGTTGAAGGGCTTCAAGGTTACGGGCTTGGGGATTAATGGCTTAGGAGACAAAGGCTTTGAGGTTGTAGTCTCGGGCCTTCTGGGTTACGGGCTCGAGAGCTAGAGGGATAGTGGTCTCTTGACGGGTTATGGGCGGAGGGGATAAACGTACATGGCTACGGACTGTAGGGGTGTTGAATTAGAGGATAAATGTTTTAAGATTGCGGGCTCAAAGAATTAGGGCTTTGAAGGTTAAGTGTTTTGTGGTTACAGGCTTGATGGTTGTGGACTTCTACGGTTATAAGCTTCGGAGTTATGAGCTTGAGGAATTAAGTTTTATGATTACGGGCTCCGGAATTGTGAGCTTCGCGTTAAGGGCTTAGAGGTCATGGGTTTGAGGGATGAAGGTTTTGTAGTTAGGGGCTTTGCGGTTAAGCGCTTCGGGGTTTGTGGGCTGGAAAAGCTTGGGAGTTGTAATTTCGGGGGATAAGGGCTTTGAGGTTATGGTCTGGTAAAATTAAGGTTTTGTAGATACGGACTTGATGAAGGTTGTAAGCTCAAGGGTTATGTGCTCGGCGGTTATGGACTTCGGGATTACAAGCTTGAGAGATAAAGGCTTCATAGTTATGGGCTCGAGAATTATGTGCTTAGGCGTAAAGGGCTTGGAGGATAAAGGCTTCATGGTTACGGGCTCAAGGGGTATGGGTTTAAAGGATACATGTTATGATGTTTCGGGCACGAGAGTTGAGAGCTTTAAGGGGTAAGGGGTTTGAGGTTACCGAATCGATGGTTGTGAGCTTAGCGCATGAAGCTTTCAGGTTTGCAGGCTTAAGGGCTGCATAAATTCTTTTTTGAATTTTGATTTTTGATTTTTTTTTTTTTGAGTTTTTCTCAAATTTGAGTTCATAATCAGTTTTTATAAAAAAAAAGTTAATTTTACATACTCATCGGGCTTACACCTAGTGAGTTACTGGCCCCTACTACAGGCTAAACTTCATAAAAAAATTATTTCAAATCTCAGTTTAAGGTGAGAGGTGTTTTTTTTTGAGTTATTCAGATGTAGTGTTTAGTGGGGGTTTGTGGACCTCAACCAAGACTCAGGCAGTTCCTTTAAAATATTGTAATTATTATTTTACTTGTAAGTCCCAGTAGTTTTTAATTTGATTCTAAATTTCAGTTTTATTTAAAGCGATTTTACTTTACACTCGTAAGGTCCAAAAGTAAATGCCCGGTGCTTATTCTTTGGGGCCCTATTCTGTCGGGCCCATCTGATCCTGAATTCTGTAAAGAAAAAAAACTTTGCTAGAGCAAGAGTAGTCGAAAAAGTGAAATGAATGGACTATAAAAATTTTTTTCAAGGTCCTAGAGGAGCCTAAAATTATCCGCTCTTTCCGAATCTGGCGTGAAAAGTATGGGTTTTCATTTGAAAAAATGGATTTCGGGTCCGTAGGGCCCACATTAAGGGCTCGGGCCCTGTTCTATCTGGCCCATCTCATCCTGAATTTTGTAAAAAAAAACTTTGCTAGTGCAAGGGTAGTCGAAAAAGTGATTTTTTTCCGAGTTATTCGAGTACTACCGTTCAAGGGCTCGTTGGGCCCTCTGCAGGACCTCAGAATGGACTAAAAAATTTTTTTCAAGGTCCTACAGGAGCCTAAAATTATCCGCTCTTTCCGAATCTGGGGTGAAAAGTATGGGTTTTCATTTGAAAAAATGGATTTTAGGTCCATAGGGCCCACAGTAAGGGCTCGGGCCCTATTCTGTCTGGTCCATCTGATCCTGAATTTTGTAGAAAAAAACTTTGCTAGTGCAAGGATAGTCGAAAAAGTGATTTTTTTCCGAGTTATTCAGGTATCAACGTTAAAGGGCTCTTCGAGCCCTCTACGGGGCCTCAGAATGGCCTAGAAAAATTTTTTCAAGGTCCTACAGAAGCTTCAAATTTTCCGCTCTTTTCGAATCTGGAGTGAAAAGTATGGGTTTCCATTTGAAAAAATGGATTCTGGGTCCGTAGGGTCCACAGTAAGGGCCCGGGCCCTATTCTCTCTAGTCCATCTAATTTTAAATTTTGTAAGAAGTAACTCTCACGTTACATGTGCTATAGAAAAAATGCATATTTTTCAAGTTATTCAGCCCATCCGCTACTTAATAGCCACGCTGTATATTTATTGAGAAAAGTTAGCAGAAAGCCGTGATTGGTAAGCAATTCAGGAGTATCACACAGACAGCACTAGAGGTCATTTGGCTTCCCAAGCCTCCGTTATTATCACACACATACAGACAAACTTATACCCAGGTGCGCGTCGGTCTGGATTCGGGTGTCGCCATGGACGAGTACAAAGAACCTAGAGGACAATGGTGTGGATGCAGGGCTCAAGACTTGACTCGCTTGGTCCGGTAATACGCTACTTGGATCGTTTGGCAGTTGTACGCTATTCTCTCCGCTTGTGTGAACAACATTATTTTTTCATCTCAAGGTATTTTATCACACCGCATATTATTCAAAATCGCTTTGATTCATCTATAATAGATATTTACTATGTTCGTCAAGTTAAATAAACGCTTCTTTATTGAGATCAAATTTTTTGTTTTTATTTTGTTCAAATCTTAATGCTGAACTTTAAATACACTCTACTACTCTTTGAATACACAATCAACAAACAGGCGATAAAGCTTCAGCAAGATCATTACCTATGTTGCTGTTATCTGACTTAAAATTTGCATCATGAACATATGCAGATATGCATCATGAATATATGCAGAGCTGCATGAGGAAGATAAACCGGAAGTTCAAGCGTTTAAATAAGTCGAATTAAATGACTGAATCTGTTTGTAACTGATTTTAAAAATATTTATTAGTATGAAATGCCTGGTTAGATTACAATGTAGGTTAGAAATATTTGTTTTATTAATTAAAAATTACAAATTGATAGTTCTTCGTGAATTATATTATTACAATAAATTCTTTCGTATTTTATTATTCCTTGGAAACATTAATTAAAATAATTAACATAATTAAAACATTAATTGAAATTTATACTTTTGATTTGAATCTCTATTTGTATAAAAGTACATTTATTTTAGGGATTAAATTGTAGTGCACAACCAGAAACTGAAGGGTTATAGCCAAGCCGTTGAATGAGTTGTAATAATAATAATAGAATTTTCATTTAACCACCAACATCCCTTTGTCTCACAATTCTCATAGAGTCGCAGCAAGGGATGAGGTTATTCTGTGGTGGGTTTGATTAGATACGTGTAAACATTATAGTAGTATTCGACTTCCGCGTACAGTGAATTTAGGGCTCACGTGGAGTGGGATGAATTTAAAAAAAAGCGTTGGTCGATGGCGCTGGGAGTACATTTCGTTCTTTAGGCTTGCGTTGGAGAGACTCAAGTTATTACTTGTGATCAACGAAGTTAAAAAATATATTTTATTTTAAGCTTGGTAGAGCTGGTGCAGTTTTGTTTTCAAGATTGCGAGCGAACAAATGCGTTTTAGAGTACCTTATTCGATGAAATGAAAATAACCTAATAATATTCAAGCATACCCAAAAACTCTCACAATGTTGGATAGAAGGTTTTCAAATTCAAATTCTTGAGATGATAAAAATTTATACAATCGAGTCAATCAATTTATTACAAAAAAATTGAATAATCTTACTTTTTTCGACTGATTATCAAAGAAAATGTTAAATTTTATAAACATAATAAAAAGTCCACTTGAATGGTATTAGTGTCACCATCTAGCGTGACATCGATCCGTTTATTGACAGCAACGCAGTGCAGTGTGCGGTCCTTTTTTGTTCTGGTACTACGCGGTCACTTAACGGGTTAGCATGTGTCTTGCGTAAGCATCACAATTATACACGGAAATGTAATTAATAATGTAAACCTAATAGTAACTTTATCTATATATTAAACTAATTAAACTAATAACAACTCTTATTATTAATGCCCATGTCTGCTCATATAAATACTCCTCTTCTTTTGAACATGGTAGCAGAGTCTGTGTGCGAGCACATGGTCAGCATTAAAGTTTAGTTTAAAATATTAAAACAATAGTAATAATAAAACTATTGTGTTCCGGACTGACCAGTCTATTAAATTTATTTTTTATTTGCCGAATAAATCTGGTAGGGGAAGGTTGATGAAAAAATTGGAGAAAGATACAATTTAATAAACAGTGATAATTTATTTTATTTTTAACACAGCAATTAATTTTACAAACAAACAAAAATTTAAATAATCATAAAACTACACTTGGTGAGTTTCATACAAGTTTAATAAAAAATAGTCTAAAGAGCCTACTAAAGATTTAACCTCACTCTGGAGCCTGTTATTAGGGCAGTTGCGGCTTCAGGGGCCTTATTCTGAGACTTTTAACGACATCGTTAAAATATGTTTGAAGCTATTGAGCATGCGCAGAATCGTTATACATCAATTTTTAACGAAAACTCTGCGCGTTACTTCTTAAAGACTGAATAACGCGTGTAAAAACTTCATTTAACGCGCAATACGAGTATTTAACGCGCAATACGAGTATTTAACGCTTACTTTATGGTTCATATTGTTACGCTTATAAAGTAAGCGTTAAAGACAAATAACAAGATAAACGCTCTGAAATCTAAACATTTTTATTTTTGAATAAATTATTAGTGAAAAAAAGTTGCTCACCTTTTCTCGATCCATATATGTCACGGAACATACATTGAACTTAGAAATAACCCCAATTTCATTATCAAAAAACAATAATGAATTTATGCTTTATATTAAATTTTTGATAGCATAAAATAATATTTAATGATAACTTTTTTAAATAAATTAAAAATTTTTAATATTAAAAACTTCTGATTTAAGGGGATGATGGAGGACCCTTAGATGAGGACCCGTGAGGATTAGTGGAGAGAAAATCAATTGATAAAGAATTAGAACCTTTTATTTTTATTATTTCATTTTTGTTAATCTAATGAAGGTACAACAAATTTTCTAGTAAAGCCTGGGCTACCAAAAAAGTTAATAAGCCACAATTACAATTTTTTTTTTATAAATTATTACTTACTTTTTTACACAGTTAATTACAAAACAAAGTAGTAATTTTACAATTAATATTTAATTATAAGAAGAAAAAAAAAATTAAAAAAAACACACACAATTACAATAATGATGAAATAAAAAAAAAATTTAATTTGAATTATAATTGACATCACTATTCACTAACACAACAGCTACGTTTGATTTGAGAGGACTAGACTTGAATTGAAACTTATCAACACTGAACAGTAAAAAAAAAAAATAAAAAAAAAACAACAACAAACAAATATTTCAATGTATCGCATCACTAACATAACAGCTATGTTTATAGATTAGCCTACAACGACTGATAATTTTTCAATTCGTCACTTGTGTCAAGGTTATTATTTGATGACCTAACAGCTGATGAGCTCGTTGGGAGAAGTCCATAATTTTGCTGACAGGTAGCACACATTCGCAAGCCAATCATCTCGAATCTATTCTTATGAACTTCTATCAGCTTTTGCAAAACATCTACCAGTTGCTGCGTATTTACTGAGAATTGTTTAGTTTGTTTAGTGATAATTGATAAGACGTTTGCAGAAATATCTGAGGCTTTTACTGTTGATAAAAAAGTAAACTTATTAATGATTTTGATTTTTGTAAATAATAATAGAGTTGTATATTAACTTATATTACCTTTGTATTATTTTTATAAAATAAATTAATATGATCATAATTTATATAAGTTGCAAAAAAATGAATAAAATATTAAAATTTAATCGTTAATGTATTTATTGGTTAAATTTTTACTTTTGAAAAAATTTGATTTTCATTCGAGTTACTTATTAGTTACTTAGTTATTTTCTTGTAGTAACTTACCACTTTTTTTTCTAGAAACATTTTTAACATTTTTTTTTACATTTAATCCTAATGAATTCGTTAACTCTACCTCGTTATGGGAACTCGACAGATACTCTGACATTAATTTATAATTAGTTAGTAATTTTACAATTAAAATCAATCATTATTTTCATTATTGTTGGCTTAGATATAAATAAAAATTTTTTTTATTCAAGAGACCTTTGTTTTTATTCTGAGCCGACATCAAATTTGTTTGATCATTTTGGCATGCATCATCATCTTCAAAAGAGACTAAAAAATGATTAAGTTAGTAAATCGCTAAAAAAATATTGTTAACAGTAATCATAAATTAAATGAACCTTTAGGCTTTTTTATGAAAGGTTCCAGAGACTGAGTAAATTTTTGAAGACTTATCTTGAAATTAAAAAAGTATTTTTTCTAGAATGGTTGACGATCCAGTTCCACATATTGAGGAAGAAATATTAGATAATAACAACGAAGCTGATATTGATTACGCTGCTGGCTTGGTTGAAAGATATAATATCATCCAAAATTATTATTAATTTATATAATATTCTTGTAGAACTCTGAATAAATTAATTCATCAAAATTAACAGCATTTTTTTAGTTAATTAAAAAATAGTTAAGTCATACTTAGATAATAAAAATAATTCAATATCGCGATCATGAATGCGCGTGCGGTCACGTGATCATAATGCACAATACACATACTATATAATTATACATTTGAATCGATCAGTATCATCTAATCTTAGACTCAAATTATTCTATGCTATTGGTTTTACTTTTTTGGGTTCTTGTTTTAAAGTTTTTTTTTCCATATTTCTTACTTGAAAGGTTCTCGATAATTTTTGTAAGCAGAAACTACCAAATTTATGATTCTCAAACATATTTAACATTTTTTAATGAAAATTTTTTTGCAGATACTTTTTTGTGATAAATAATTTATGAAAATTAATTTATCCTTCAAAATTTTAGAAATCGTTAGATCTGTATAGCGATAATCAACTTTATGATCTTAACGAAAAGTTCATTCATTCGTTAAAACAATCGTTTGATTAGCGTTAAACTTCAGAATAAGGCCCCAGGCGGTGGGGGCTACTAACTTGCGGGAGAGGTTTTCACAGATCTCGACTATGCAGATGACATGGGTCTCATTGCGGACTCACCCGAGGTGATGAGAATCCTCCTAGGATCTGCGGAGGACGCTGCTGCGGCTGTTGGCCTCACCTTCATCCCTGCGAAATCTGCCACCCTACATCTGAAAAGCAGGGGTATCGATGCGGTCAAGAGAATGCAGTTCAGCATACAGGGCGAGGTGATGCGCGCCCCAGACCGTGGCAAAGCCTATGAACATTTGGGCACCCCAACGGGATTTCAAGTCAAGCAGACGCCGTACACCACCATAGAAGAACTGTCGGTGGACATTCGTAAGATCGACGGTTCACTGCTGGCCCCTTGGCAGAAACTTGAGACCGTGGCTACCTTTATCATGCCACGAATGGACTTTTGCTGAGGGGGTCAGGTGTGAGAAAAGGTCCTCTCGGGGAGGCAAACAGGGAGTTGAAAAGGATTGCTAAGAGATGGATGAACCTCCCCCGACGTGCGAGCGCCGAATTGGTCTTACTCCCTCCATACATGGGGGGCGGAGGGCTTTTGCCTCTCGCAGACATGGCTGATACTCTTACCGACGTTCATGCCTTTATACTCTTGAGCTCTAAGGACACAAGCGTGGCTAATGTGGCCATGTCTACGTTGCGAGAGACTGTATCTAAGCGAGTGGGCCACCCCGCCGACGAGAATGATATGGCAAACTATCTCTCGGGCTCCCTGGAGGAGAAATTCGCTCGACCATCAAGAGGTTCCTCACTTTAGTCGAGAGCCAGAAACGCGATCAGACAGATGTCCCCTGCCTTGGGTCTGAAATGGAGGTGAACTGCCGAGCGTGCTGAACTGTCATTGGAGTGCCATCGCCCAGGCGACAGGGACGACAATGACATCATCATCCCACCCATGGCTCGCAGACAGGTCGTATGGAGGCTAAGGGCCTCACTGGTGGGGCACTACGAGAAAAGAGTTCTTGCCAAACCAGATCCTCAAGGTCCTAGAGGTTTCCAGCCTGAGTACAGAGAGTAAGGGCCGGGACAAAGATAAATACACAGAATCCTGTGCGCCTGCACAGAGCTCTTGTGCAGCTGCGCAGACAGCACTTTAGCAGAAGCAAAGGAGCAATGAAATCAAATCAACTTGAATGAATGAATTAAAAATTAATAAATGACCTTCAGTTTTATGGTCAGGGTGAACACCTGGTGCTCTTGCTGATAGTTACGCCTTGGAGATGATTTTCCCAAGGAGTTTTATCTCCGGAGGGGTCAAAAAAGGCACCTATTGCACTTACAAGGAGAGGTCACACCCTCCGGGTCACCGATCTTGACGAAACTTTGGGAATCGTTTTCTTATACCAAAAGATGAAGAAATCTACCAATCATCCCGTCTAATGGGCCTTTTATACCTAGTTCCTACATAGCTTATATCGTATTTTTAGCTCTTTTTGGGTTTTTTTGCGAATTTTCAAAAAATTCCTGTTCGAAGCCTATTACACTTACAAAATTCTGCAACCCCGCATTCTCTTTATTTTTTCATCTTCTTTTGAGAAAAAATATTTTAAAATCTAATTTTGAAGAAATAGTCCATGTAAAATTAAAGTAATCAAAAGCATTTTTTACTGTTTTTTTGGTTTTATGAACTTAAACTGTATGTCGTCAGCCTTATCAAAATTATGTCTAAAAATATTTTTTCTAAAAAATTCATATAAAAACAAAGAAAATTCGGGGTTGCAGAATTCTGTAAGTGCAATAGGCTTTGAGCAGGAATTTTTTGAAAATCAGCTTGTTTTGACACTTTTAACACTTTTGTGCGACTTTTGTGTTTAATTGTAACAATTTTCAAAAAATTCCTGCTCAAAGCCTATTGCACTTACACAATTCTGCAACCCCGCATTTTCTTTGTTTTTATATGAATTTTTTAGAAAAAATATTTTTAGACATAATTTTGATAAGGCTGACGACTTACAGTTTAAGTTCATAAAACCAAAAAAAACAGTAAAAAAATGCTTTTGATCACCTTAATTTTACATGGACTATTTCTTCAAAAATAGATTTAAAAATATTTTTTCTCAAAAGAAGATGAAAAAATAAAGAGAATGCGGGGTTGCAGAATTTTGTAAGTGTAATAGGCTTCGAACAGGAATTTTTTGAAAATTCGCTATGTAGGAACTAGGTATAAAAGGCCCATTAGACGGGATGATTGGTAGATTTCTTCATCTTTTGGTATAAGAAAACGATCCCCAAAGTTTCGTCAAGATCGGTGACCCGGAGAGTGTGACCTCTCCTTGTTAGTGATAGTGACGACTTGGAGATGATTTCCTCATGAAGTTTCGACCCCGGAGAGGTCAGGGTAAGCACCTAATGCACTTGGTGATAGTTACGTCTTGGAAATGATTTTCTCAGGAAGTTTTGACTCTAGAGGGGTCAGGAAAGGCACCTAGTGCACTTGATGATAGATACACTTCGTAGACAATTTCCACAGGAAGTTTTGAGCCCGGAGGGGTCAGGAATGGCCCCTAATGCACTTGGTGATAGTTACGCCTTCGAGATGATTTCCTCAGGAAGTTTTATCTCCGGAGAGGTCAGAGTAGGCACTTGGAGCATCTGATGATAGTAACGCCTTGGAGATGATTTTCGTAGAAAGTTTTGACTCCGGAGGGGTCAAGAAAGGCACCTAGTGCACTTAGTGATAGTAACGACTTGTAGATGATTTCCTCAGCAAGTTTTGAGTACCGTGGGGTCAGGGTAGGCACCTAGTGCACTTGGTGATAGATACACTTCGTAGACAATTTCCACAGGAAGTTTTGAGCCCGGAGGGGTCAGGAATGGCCCCTAATGCACTTGGTAATAGTTACGCCTTGGAGATGATTTCCTTAGGGAGTTTTGACTCCGGAGGGGTCAGGGTAGGCACTTGGAGCATCTGATGATAGTAACGCCTTGGAGATGATTTTCGTAGAAAGTTTTGACTCCGGAGGGGTCAAGAAAGGCACCTAGTGCACTTAGTGATAGTAACGACTTGTAGATGATTTCCTCAGCAAGTTTTGAGTACCGAGGGGTCAGGGTAGGCACCTAGTGCACTTGGTGATAGATACACTTCGTAGACAATGTCCACAGGAAGTTTTGAGCCCGGAGGGGTCAGGAATGGCCCCTAATGCACTTGGTGATAGTTACGTCTTCGAGATGATTTCCTCAGGAAGTTTTATCTCCGGAGAGGTCAGAGTAGGCACTTGGAGCATCTGATGATAATTATACCTTGAAGATGATTTCCTCAAAAAGTTTTGACTTCAGAGGGGTCAGGATAGGCACTTGGATCATCTGATGATAGTTACACCTTGAAGATCATTTCCTCAGGAAGCTTTGACTCCGGAGGGGTCAGGAAAGGCCCCTAATGCGCTTAGTGATAGTTACGCCTTGGAGTTGATTTCCTCAAGAAGTTTTGACTTCGGAGGGGTCAGGGTAGGCACCTAGTGCTCTTGGCGATAGTTACGCCTTGGAGGGGATCTCCTCATGAAGTTTTGACTCCGGAAGGGTCAGGAAAGGCACCTAGTTAACTTGATGATAGGTACGCCTTGGTGATGATTTCCTCAGGAAGCTTTGATTTCGGAAGGGTCAGGGTAGGCACTTTGGATCATCTGATGATAATTACACCTTGAAGATGATTTCCTCAGGAAGTTTTGACTCCGGAGGGGTCAGGAAAGGCCACTAATGCGCTTGGTGATAGTTACGCCTTGGAGATGATTTCCTCAGAAAGTTTTGACTCCGGAAGGGTCAGGGTAGGCACTTGGATTATCCGATGATAATTATACCTTGAAGATGATTTCCTCAGGAAGTTTCGACTTCGGAGGGGTCAGGGTAGGCACTTGGAGCATCTGATGATAATTATACCTTGAAGATGATTTCCTCAGGAAGTTTTGACTTTGGAGGGGTCAAGGTAGGCACCTAGTGCACTTGGTGATAGTTACGTCTTGGAAATGATTTACTCAGGAAGTTTTGACTCTAAAAGGGTCAGAAAAGGCACCTAGTGCACTTGATGATAGATACACTTCGTAGACAATTTCTACAGGAAGTTTTAAGCCCGGAGGGGTCAGGAATGGCCCCTCATGCGCTTGGCGATAGTTACGCCTTGGAGATGATTTTCTTAGGGAGTTTTATCTCCGGAGGGGTCAGAGTAGGCACTTGGAGCATCTGATGATAGTAACGCCTTGGAGATGATTTTCGTAGAAAGTTTTGACTCCGGAGGGGTCAAGAAAGGCACCTAGTGCACTTAGTGATAGTAACGACTTGTAGATGATTTCCTCAGCAAGTTTTGAGTACCGAGGGGTCAGGGTAGGCACCTAGTGCACTTGGTGATAGATACACTTCGTAGACAATGTCCACAGGAAGTTTTGAGCCCGGAGGGGTCAGGAATGGCCCCTAATGCACTTGGTGATAGTTACGCCTTGGAGATGATTTCCTTAGGGAGTTTTGACTCCGGAGGGGTCAGGGTAGGCACTTGGAGCATCTGATGATAGTAACGCCTTGGAGATGATTTTCGTAGAAAGTTTTGACTCCGGAGGGGTCAAGAAAGGCACCTAGTGCACTTAGTGATAGTGACGACTTGTAGATGATTTCCTCAGCAAGTTTTGAGTACCGAGGGGTCAGGGTAGGCACCTAGTGCACTTGGTGATAGATACACTTCGTAGACAATGTCCACAGGAAGTTTTGAGCCCGGAGGGGTCAGGAATGGCCCCTAATGCACTTGGTGATAGTTATGTCTTCGAGATGATTTCCTCAGGAAGTTTTATCTCCGGAGAGGTCAGAGTAGGCACTTGGAGCATCTGATGATAATTATACCTTGAAGATGATTTCCTCAAAAAGTTTTGACTTCAGAGGGGTCAGGATAGGCACTTGGATCATCTGATGATAGTTAAACCTTGAAGATCATTTCCTCAGGAAGCTTTGACTCCGGAGGGGTCAGGAAAGGCCCCTAATGCGCTTAGTGATAGTTACGCCTTGGAGTTGATTTCCTCAAGAAGTTTTGACTTCGGAGGGGTCAGGGTAGGCACCTAGTGCACTTGGTGATAGATACACTTCGTAGACAATGTCCACAGGAAGTTTTGAGCCCGGAGGGGTCAGGAATGGCCCCTAAAGCACTTGGTGATAGTTACGCCTTGGAGATGATTTCCTTAGGGAGTTTTGACTCCGGAGGGGTCAGGGTAGGCACTTGGAGCATCTGATGATAGTAACGCCTTGGAGATGATTTTCGTAGAAAGTTTTGACTCCGGAGGGGTCAAGAAAGGCACCTAGTGCACTTAGTGATAGTAACGACTTGTAGATGATTTCCTCAGCAAGTTTTGAGTACCGAGGGGTCAGGGTAGGCACCTAGTGCACTTGGTGATAGATACACTTCGTAGACAATGTCCACAGGAAGTTTTGAGCCCGGAGGGGTCAGGAATGGCCCCTAATGCACTTGGTGATAGTTACGTCTTCGAGATGATTTCCTCAGGAAGTTTTATCTCCGGAGAGGTCAGAGTAGGCACTTGGAGCATCTGATGATAATTATACCTTGAAAATGATTTCCTCAAAAAGTTTTGACTTCAGAGGGGTCAGGATAGGCACTTGGATCATCTGATGATAGTTACACCTTGAAGATCATTTCCTCAGGAAGCTTTGACTCCGGAGGGGTCAGGAAAGGCCCCTAATGCGCTTAGTGATAGTTACGCCTTGGAGTTGATTTCCTCAAGAAGTTTTGACTTCGGAGGGGTCAGGGTAGGCACCTAGTGCTCTTGGCGATAGTTACGCCTTGGAGGGGATCTCCTCATGAAGTTTTGACTCCGGAAGGGTCAGGAAAGGCACCTAGTTAACTTGATGATAGGTACGCCTTGGTGATGATTTCCTCAGGAAGTTTTGATTTCGGAAGGGTCAGGGTAGGCACTTTGGATCATCTGATGATAATTACACCTTGAAGATGATTTCCTCAGGCAGTTTTGACTCCGGAGGGGTCAGGAAAGGCCACTAATGCGCTTGGTGATAGTTACGCCTTGGAGATGATTTCCTCAGAAAGTTTTGACTCCGGAAGGGTCAGGGTAGGCACTTGGATTATCTGATGATAATTATACCTTGAAGATGATTTCCTCAGGAAGTTTCGACTTCGGAGGGGTCAGGGTAGGCACTTGGAGCATCTGATGATAATTATACCTTGAAGATGATTTCCTCAGGAAGTTTAGACTTTGGAGGGGTCAAGGTAGGCACCTAGTGCACTTGGTGATAGTTACGTCTTGGAAATGATTTACTCAGGAAGTTTTGACTCTAAAAGGGTCAGAAAAGGCACCTAGTGCACTTGATGATAGATACACTTCGTAGACAATTTCTACAGGAAGTTTTAAGCCCGGAGGGGTCAGGAATGGCCCCTCATGCGCTTGGCGATAGTTACGCCTTGGAGATGATTTTCTTAGGGAGTTTTATCTCCGGAGGGGTCAGAGTAGGCACTTGGAGCATCTGATGATAATTACACCTTGAAGATTATTTCCTCAAAAAGTTTTGACTTCGGAGAGGTCAGGAAAGGCACCTAGTGAACTTGGTAATAGTTACGCCTTAGAGAGAATCTCCTCAGGAAGTGTCAGGAGAGGCCCCTAATGCGCTTGGTGATAGTTACGCCTTGGAGATGATTTCCGGATCTCAGGAAGTTTTGACTTCGGAAGGGTCAGGGTAGGAACTTGGAGCATCTGATGATAATTATACCTTGAAGATGATTTCCTCAGGAAGTTTTGACTTCGGAGAAGTCAGGAAAGGCCCCTAATGCGCTTGGTGATAGTTACGCCTTCGAGATGATTTCCTCAGAAAGTTTTGTCTCCGGAGGGGTCAGGGTAGGCACTTGAAGCATCTGATGATAGTAACGCCTTGGAGATGGTTTTCGTAGAAAGTTTTGACTCCGGAGGGGTCAAGAAAGACACCTAGTGCACTTAGTGATAGGTTCGCCTTGGAGATGATTTCCTTAGGGAGTTTTATCTCCGGAGGGGTCAGAGTAGGCACTTGGAGCATCTGATGATAATTACACCTTGAAGATGATTTCCTCAGAAAGTTTTGACTCCGGAGGGGTCAGGAAAGGCCCCTAAGGCGCTTGGTAATAGTTACGCCTTGGAGATGATTTCCTCAGGAAGTTTTGACCCCAGAGGGGTCAGGGTAGGCACCTAGTGCTCTTGGCGATAGTTACGCCTTGGAGGGGATCTCCTCATGAAGTTTTGACTCCGGAAGGGTCAGGAAAGGCTCCTAGTTAACTTGATGATAGGTACGCCTTGGAGATGATTTCCTCAGGAAGTTTTGATTTCGGAAGGGTCAGGGTAGGCACTTGGATCATCTGATGATGATGACACTTTGAAGATGATTTCCTCAGGAAGTTTTGACTCCGGAGGGGTCAGGAAAGGCTGCGTGTGAACTTGGTGATAGGTTCGCCTTGGAGATGAATTCCTCAGGAAGTTTTGACTTCGGAGGGGTCAGGGTAGGCACTTAGATCATCTGATGATAGTTACACCTTGAAGATGATTTCCTCTGGAAGTTTTGACTCTGGAGGGGTCAGGAAAGACCCCTAATGCGCTTGGAGATAATTACTCCCTGGTGATGATTTTCTTAGAAAGTTTTGACTCCGGAGGGGTCAAGGTAGGCACCTAGTGCACTTGGTGATAGTTACGTCTTGGAAATGATTTACTCAGGAAGTTTTGACTCTAGAAGGGTCAGAAAAGGCACCTAGTGCACTTAGTGATAGTTACGACTTGGAGATGATTTCCTTAGGAAATTTTGACTTCGGAGGGGTCAGGTCAGGCCCCTAATGCGCTTGGTGAAAGTTACGCCTTGGAGATGATTTCCTCAGAAAGTTTTGACTCCGGAGGGGTCAGGGTAGGCACTTGGAGCATCTGATGATAGTAACGCCTTGGAGATGATTTCCTCAGAAAGTTTTGACTCTGGAGGGGTCAAGGTAGGCACCTAGTGCACTTGGTGATAGTTACGTCTTGGAAATGATTTACTCAGGAAGTTTTGACTCTAGAAGGGTCAGGGTAGGCACTTGGAGCATCTGATGATAGTAACGCCTTGGAGAGGATTTTCGTAGAAAGTTTTGTTTCCGGAGGGGTCAGGAAAGGCCCCTAATGCGCTTGGTGATAGTTACGCCTTGGAGATGATTTCCTCAGAAAGTTTTGACTCCGGAGGGGTCAGGGTAGGCACTTGGAGCATCTGATGATAATTATACCTTGGAGATGATTTCCTCAGCAACTTTTGAGTCCGGAGAGGTCAGGGTAGGCACCTAGTGCACTTGGTTATAGATACACTACGTAGACAATTTTCACGAAATTTCCTGACCCCTCCGGAGATAAAACTTCCTGGGGAAATCATCTCCAAGGCGTAACTATCGGCAAGTGCACCAGGTGTTCACCCTGACCATAAAACTGAAGGTTTATTAATTAATTTTTAATTTATTTATTCAAGTTAATTTGATTTCATTGCTGCTTTGCTTCTGCTCAGGTGCTGTCTGTGCAGGCGCACAGGATTCTGTGCATTTATGTCTGTCCCTGCCTTAATCACTTTCTTTGCACCGGCAGTCTTACCTACTTCGCTGACTGGCGCTTTGTTCACCGAGCTTGCTTGGCGGTGGTATGTCTAAACGCCACCATGCGGTGGAAAGTTCCTGGGGTGGGCAGGCAATGCAGGAATTGCGGTGACCTCGAGACACTCCTTCACGTGCTTCAGCACTGCGGCGTTAACTTTGACGCTCGCATCAAGCGCCACGATACCATCCCGGGCAGGCTCGACAAGGCCAGTAATATCCCTGGGGGAATCAGGGTTAATCGAGCCATCAGGGGCGTCGACGGGGAGTTTGCCAGACTGCGGACAGATCGCGTGATCCGGAATGAGATTGAGAGAAAGATCACGATCGTCGATGTAGCCGTGGCGTTCGAGAACTGGATGGACGGGTTCTGTGAAGCGAGAGCTGGGAAACTTACTAAGTACAGCCCACTCGCTGACAACTTGCAACGGTAGGGCTACACGATCGTAGTGGAAGCGTTTGTCGTCGGCGCCCTTGGCGGCTGGGACCCAGGTTACGAGCGGGTCGTGGGACTCCTCAACATCAGCCCGTACTATGCACGGATGATGAGGCTTATGATCAGCGACATGATGAAATGGTCCCAGAAATCTGACAGTATTAGTCCGCTTCCTTTTTACTTTTTTGTATTTGATCTTGTATAAGTCCGTTAGTTGTGATTTTTACTTATTTATTTACTTTTTTTTAATTTATTTTATTCTATTTTTTTCTTATTGTTCTTTTTTTGTGTGTAAGATGACTTAGCACTTACAAGGAGTGGCTACACCCTGCGGGTCACCGATCTTGACGAAACTTTGGGGATCGTTTTCTAATATCAAAAAATGAAGAAATCTATCAATAATTCCGTCCAATGGGGCCTTCATATCGATTTGCCATATAGCTCATATGGTACTTTGAGTACTTTTTTGGTTTTTTGGCTAATTTTTTAAAAATTACTCTTCAAAGCCTATTACATTCATAGAATTCTGCAACCTCGCATTCTCTTTGTTTTTTCATTTACTTTCAAGGAAAAATATTCTCAAGTTCACTTTTGATGAGTTTGACCCTGGGCTAAGAGGATTTATAAAAGCATATTTTTAAGTTTTTTTGGCTTTTATAAACTTTAATTGTACATGAACAACTTTATTAAAACAATGTATCAAAATATTTTTTCTCAAAAATTCATAAAAAACAAAAAGAATGCGAGGTTGCAGAATTCTGTACGTGCAATAGGCTTTGAACAGAAATTTTTGGAAAATTAACTTGTTTAGACACTTTTAGAGTTTTTTTGTAGTATTTTATCTAATTTTCCAAAAATTTCTGTTCAAAGCCTATTGCACGTACAGAATTCTGCAACCTTGCATTCTTTTTGTTTTTTTATGAATTTTTGAGGAAAAATATTTTGATACATCGTTTTAATAAGGTTGTTCATGTACAATTAAAGTTTATAAAAGCCAAAAAAACTTAAAAAAGTGCTTTTAGAAATCCTCTTAGCCCAGGGTCAAACTCATCAAAAGTGAACTTGAGAATATTTTTCCTTGAAAGGAAATAAAAAAACAAAGAGAATGCGAGGTTGCAGAATTCTGTGAATGCAAAAGGCTTTGAAGAGGAATTTTTGAAAAATTAGCTAAAAAACCAAAAAAGTACTAAAAATACCATATGAGCTAATCGATATCAAGGCCCCATTGGACGGAATTATTGATAGATTTCTTCATTTTTTGATATTAGAAAACGATTCCCAAAGTTTCGTCAAGATCGGTGACCCGCAGGGTGTAGCCACTCTTTGTTAGCGAAAACTGACTGTGATCACTAATGAATTGGAAATGACTGAAATATGAATAAGATTATGTATCCTAGCAACTGTTAAGATGATAATAATGTTCTACATTGACGTAATCACGCGAGAGACTGATATTTATGACTGAAGTGAATCAACGACGAAGCAAAATTGTGATAAAGAGTTAAACATATGACGTGATAAAGTGATATAAATTAAGTGATCTATTGAAATCAAGCTAGTGTTGTATGATCCTAAAGGGCGGTAGCCCCTTAACGGCGAGTTGGTTTTTTAACACTGACTACCGTGAAAGCATACCGCTTTATATACTTTAAATTTCGGTTTTAGGTTAGGTCACTTATGAAAAAAACGCTATTATGATGATTTTTTTATAGTACATATCCCACGCATGGCCGATAATTTCCTGAATAATTTAAAAAAAAAACTGTCCCAAAAAGTTCCCGCATTAAAAATTTATAGACATTTCAATTTTCGAAGCGCTGATTTCTTTTCGTCTAGGCGTCAGGCGATTTCCGTATTCAGTCGAGAGCATCCGGTTTCTCTGCATGGGCTGCATGTAGCCGAAACCGGATGTTACGGAACACTTGACTCTCTGTCTCACTCTTGCAGCCTGCTGCAGCCAGCAAGGCATGCAAGCAGGCTGCGCGGGCGAGGTGCGCGTACGCAAGAGGCCCAGGTCCTGACAGCAGCTGATCAGCTCGAGCTGCTATGTAAGCTGCTGCAGCTCTGAGCAGAAGATAGCGGTCATAATTATTATTTTATTCTATGATGATTTGCGAGGGAGTGAATCCCTCGTAAATTATTTTTCTTACCTGGCAGTATCAAGTCACCTGGGAAACAGTGAAATAAATAAGTTGTTTGTTTACTTTTCCCAGGTGATAACCATGCCGCGTTAACGCGCAGCTGAGGCCGACCACGTGGCGACGGCCGCCGTCGGCTGAATGCTGCCACAGCAGCGCGGGCCCACGACACACACACACACACACACATAACCACCATCCGGGAAGGCTATCCCGGCCTAGGGCGCGCGCGTACACATACACACACCGCAAACAGGTCCCGGTTCTCCGTCCGGGAGTTTCCGACGACGGAGGAGGTGCGCGGCGCGTGTCGGCAGACGACGCAACTGCGTCGGCAGGCGCGTGCGTGCACACTCAACACAGTAGACGCGGGCGTGAGTGTAGCTTTATTTTTTTTTGTAGTTTTCACGTGGCGTGGACAATGTGTGCGTGTAGGAAAGAACGAGAGAGAGAGTATGTGCGCGAGAGACAGAGTTAGAGCTGTGAGTGTCTCGTGTGCGTTATTTTTTTTTTCTTTTCTTTTGAATGTTCGCTCATAGTATAGGTGGCGTGGCGATCGCCACCGGAACTTTGTAGACGTGAGTGTGATTGGATATTATGGCGTGAATGTATGTGATTGGTGGACACATTGCTGTCCCTCAAGTGTGAATGAAACTTGATGAAATAGATTAGTGTTGATTGGTTGAGAGTATTGGGAAGGGATGGTGAGGAAGGAAGTTGAGTCAGAGAGACGCGGGGAAGCGTCACTCTGTTCTCAGTAGCCAAGGTGTGATGTTGTATTTTTGAGAGTGTGATTTTTTTTTTGTTCCTCTTTAGTAGACTTTTTCTAAGTTTCTTTCCCTATTTTTCTTTAGTCGAGTTGTAGACATTTTTTTTTGTCTTTCTTTTATTTACAGCTAGGTAGTAGATGAAATCAAGAAAACTTGGGTTAATTTACTTTTATTGAGAGTTGGAAAAACCAGAGAGTAGCCATTTTGGGCATCAGATAATAAGTGAAAATTTTGGTGAACGTAAGATTTTTGTATTAATTAATAAAATTTTAATAAGCATGTGTTTCTGAAGATTTTGGTTATCGGTATGGTAAATGAAATTTTCTTTGTTGTATATTATTGAAGTTGTCTTTATATAAATTTGATCGAGATTTTCTTGGCGCGGCGTCGTTACCCGCCATTTTGTAGACTACTTTATAGTTTTTGTTCATTTCCTTTGTTCTCAAATTAAAATTTATTTTTTTTGTAATTGTAGACTTGATTTTTTTTGTAGACAAGAATAAAATCAAATTCAACTGAGATTTCTGCAATAATTTATTTCTTCTTCCTCTAGCTCACCGACCAGTCCCGGAGGTTTTCTTTTCTTGGGAACCCTACCCCGGAGTTTAAGGAGTTTTTTCCCGAGAGTTTTTGTGTAAATTTTTCCTTGTAATGGGAGAGCCCGGGAAACTCCGTTAATTATTTAAGGGAGGCCCTTTTCTTAAGAAATATCCCATTACAGATTTATAAAGGAAGTAGTCAAATATACAGTGGCATCACGCTAAATTCACAATTAGCATAGTTTAGTTAATAATTATTATGACCGATAACCTTGATTTATAACTATGGAAATATTTGGCTTTAACTTTTTAAATCAAAGTATAAAACAACAATAAAGTCGTCCTATGATCATCATCATATAAGTTATTCTGATTCTTATGTAAGCTGTGAGATAAAATTGTGATATCTTCTGTTGGAGCTTTGAAGGTTTATTCGTCCTCATCAAAATTGAAGTTTTTTCTGAATGTGTGTGAGTGAAAGTTTATTCTTGATGTGAAGTCTGTGACTTGTATATATTGTGCCTAGGTGCTTAATTGATTAATTTTTTAAATGTGTAATAAAAATAGAGTGCAGTGTTTTCAAATGTATTTAAAATAAAGTGCAGTTTTTAAGAAATAAAAAATTTATTTTAAAGAAAGCTTAAGTGGCGTGAGAGATTTATTTAAATTACAGTACAATCAACAAGTTCAAAAAAACCAACCTCCATAAATTAATCATAAACATTGTTAATTGAAAAATATATCTGAATAAATGATTTCACATTCTTAACAATAGCGGATAGAACTTAAATTAAACTTGATAGTCAGACAAATTCATCTTGGAAAATAAACTGAGAACAATAAACCTTATCCGTGTTAGTATATTGACTCAGAATTTATCAATTCCAATGATTATTTAAATGCATGTATGTATTTAATATTAACTGAATTACGGTTATTGACATCTTCTGAATTTAAACTTGCTGTAAGTTGGATGAATTATAATAGCTAACTCGATAAAAAAAACCTTAGCATGAACCACTGCAACATTTTTTAAATTACTACTTAACTAAATAAGTTTATTTCACTTAAAATCTTCAAAAGGTAATTTAAATTTAATCTTTTTGAGTGTATTAGCTTAGAGTCAGCGTATGGATATCTCTTTGACAACCACAAATTGAAGTAGTTTTGAATATCAATAAGGTCAGAATATTGAAGAAGATTCTAAACAACCTATTAATGAATGTATTTTTATAAACTACTTTTTGAATTTTACCTATGTGAGGTCTACTTAAGTAGATAAAAATTTGGTTTTACAAATGCTTTAAAAAATTGTAATTAAAAAATTTCAAAGCTGTATGGAGACATTATTTTCCTGTCGATTTAAATAAAATCTAAAAACATACTTTTAAAAAAGTAAAAACTACGGCGAGTTCGGTTTTTTCTTGGCCAAATTCTTACTAAATTAAAATAAAATTTTCAGATGAACCGTGAAAACAAACAAATAAAAACACGAAACAATTTAAACGCATGAACTTCGCCCCATTTTAAAAATTTTATTTTCTGATTCTGTTGAAATGTTTTTATATATGAACAGTTGAAAGTATTGAAATCAAATAATATCTAACGGACGAGTTTTATGCGGTTCGAGTACAATTAAGCAATCTTTTTTTCTTGAAAAACAAAATTGACAAATTATTCAATTGATCTGTCATTCATAATCAATAACCCATTCGTTCTCGACGAAGCCACCTAAAATTTAACTTAATTTATAAATTACTAATTATTGGTATTTCCAAAAAACTTCACAAATCTATTTTAGAAAACATCTATTATTTTAAATATATATATATATACTGATTTACCCAATTATATAAGTTATTCATTTTTTTCTGGTTAATTAATAACTAAACTATATATTGTCACACCCATGAACCCCCCTTTGGGGGGAAGTTATTTTTTTTAATAAAAATTTATTTTTCATCATGAAAAAAATAAAAGATAGTCTAAAGAGAAAAATGAAAGGTGAAAATGTCACATGTTATGAACTGAGAATTTTCCAGAATTAATTTCCGTGTAAAGGAAATCAATAAGTTTGAGAATTAACAATCCAGTCAAAACTCCTTACAGATTTGATTATATTAATTCAAAACGTAAACATGAGTTAGCTAGAATAGAAATGAGGTAAACAACCACTAAGTACGGCCTTGTAAAAAGAGAGAGAGAGAGAGCGATGGCCGAGAGAAATTCAAGTGGCAGCGGAGAATGGCCTTGAGAAAAGGAGAAGAGAAAATGGCCGCGTGCATACAGACACATGACAGAACAAAGAGAATGTACAGTAAATTAATTACTGCACAGATACAAAGTTGAGTGGTTCAAGTAAATTATTGTTACTTGAACCGAAATACCTGGAGATGTTCGCTGAAGGTGTTTCACGAGAGTGTCCTGAAGAAGAGCCCCTTTTGGTGAGCCTGTTGGTCCGCCAAAATAATGAAGTTGCCGGTGAGCACGCCTGCTGGTTGAATAATGATTGCTGCAATAATTACTGATTGCAGTAACCTAGATGAGCTGGACCACCAGTGCACTTCACAGAATCACTCACAACAAAAACAAACGATAAGATAAGCTTGAAAACTCAAGAAAAAGCTTAACTTGAAGTCAAGAGAAAATTCTCTGCTGCGTGCTGTAAAGAGCGCCAAACGAGAAGAGAACAAAGAGCAGCAGGCTCCCGCAAGGCCGGCCGCGTCAGCCAGCAGCAGCGCCAGCCACCCCAAGCTGCGCAGACGGCGGCGCGAGAGCACCAGTACCCTGTAGTTCTGCGTGGTCCAAGAGATGGCGCCACGCAGTCTACAAACTATTGATTTTTGCTTGACGATTTGTACGGACTGAAATTATTGTTCGCTCCGTAACATATTGAGAAAACTCGAATATAAAGAAAATCAGTGAATCTAAATAAAACAAATTTAGTGAAAAATAAAGAAAAATAATCAGATTAAGAGTGATTGAAAAAGGTGATAAAAACAGGTTAGGTTACGCGTAGAGAGCTAGTGAACAAAAACTCTGATGTTCGGCTATTTTAAAAATTTAATAGGATTAAAACAGGAACAATCAAACGTAAATAAGATAACCAAGGATAACTTTAATAGGAAATTGATTGAATACAAAGTAATAAAAATAAATAAATTCCGAGGACCCAAAAAAAGTGGTCAATCATAAAAATTTTAAACTAAATAATAAAGATAAACTATATTTTTTAAAAACGGTGGTATTTAATAACAACAACGGTATTGTTATTAAAAATAGAAGTAGAAAATACCTTTTTAAAAATAAAAGTGTTGAAATGAACAAAATGGACGACATTGGCTTGCAAATTTTCGACGGCTCGAACTACGACAATTTGAAATTTAAATCACAAACAATGTTGGAATATAGAGACTGTTTGGAGCCGATTCAACATGACAACAAACCTATCACAATATCAAATGATGATTGGAAAAAAAAAGAAATAAAAGCAAAAGCCATTATGACTGGTGCTGTAAATTACAGTCAGCTAGAGTACATAAAAGAAATAAAAACTACATATGAAATGATGTAAAAATTAGATCAAATTTATGTACAGAAATCTACAACAATGCAGATATTATACCTTGAAAAAATAAGTAATTTGAACCTAAAAAATTACAAAATAAAATATTTAATCAACGAGGTGGTGGTAGCTGGCGATCAAGAGGAAGAGGAGGTACTCGCGGTAGGGAACGACAACAACAACATGAACATTATCAGCGGCAACAACAACAACAACAACAGAGAGATCATCAGGAAGAACAATACCACAACAACAACATCTCGGCTTAGAGTATTCAACTCAACAAAAGTGAAATGAGAGGTGAAGTGCAAAATAAAAATATGATAAAATGGTTATTAAATAGTGAGTGTACGGCTCCGTATCCAAAGCGACAAAAGTAGGTAATGTACACACATATTTTTAAGTCGGTGATAATTATAACGAGATAGAGATGAAAAACGTATTTTTTGTTAAAGGTTTCAGGAATAATATTTTATGTTTTTCAAAGATCGCAAAAAGTAATGACATTAAATTATTTGAAAAGAAGATTGAAATTGATAATAAGTTAAATAAAAAATTAGAGGCGATAGCGTATGAAGTGAATGATTTGTACTATGTTGAAGGCGTTATCAATAAAATAAGTATGAATGATGATATTTACATGAATGCTGCTATACTAACAAAAAAGCAGGCATCACGCTCTGGGACATGTAAATTTTGAATACCTCGAGAAAATAATAAAAAACAAGACTGTTAACGGTTTACCGGACAAAATTCAAAAACATGACATGAAATGTGCAAATTGTTTAGAATCCAAAATTACTAAACAACCTTTCAGTAATAATCGCGAGCGTGCAACTGAAATTTAACAGATTGTTTATAGTGATTTGAATGGTCCGTGTCATATATATATTTATAATGGGGAAAAATATTTTCTCACGTTCATAGACGATTTTAGAAAATGCGCACGCGTATATCTCTTAAAAACAAAAGATGAAACTTTTAATTGTTTTGTAGACAATATAAATTACGTGTGGAATATCGTTTCGGTCGGAAAATAAAAAAATTACAATGTGATAAGGGTACTGAGTACCTAAACAAGCAAGTTTATGAATTTATCCGCGATAAAGGTATTGAATTGATGCCTTGCCCGACAAATGTGCATGAATTAAATGGGGTGGCCGAGCGCTATAAACGTTCAATCATGAACCTCGGCCGTTGTTTATGTAAAGAGGCGCAGAGAGATAAAATGTATTGGCCGGAGATGATGGCTACAGCCGCGTATTTAAAAAATCGGACGTTAGCGAACACGGAAGAGACAAAGAGTCCCAACGAGATTTTCTTTGGTAAAAGGCCGAACGTGCAAAATTTAAAGAATTATGGGTTAAAAGTTTTTGTGCGAATTCCGGAAAATAAAAGGCAAAAGTGGGACGATAAGGCGGTTATAGGAACTGTAATCGAATATACTCATTTTGGATATTCGAATTTCGAATACAATACAGACAGTGAGAGCAAAAACAACACAACAGATGACGATGATGACGACGATGTTTTCGAGGGAGGTGTGAATGATAATGGTTTGTTAAACGACAAACAAATGGAAACAGGTGGGAGGCGTAAAACTACAAAAAAACTAGCCCCCCAGATAGTTATGGCAATCCAGTGACTAACTATGTTTACATAAATTTTATTGATGCGAATGTACCCACGAATTATACTGTAGCGATTAATTCAAGCGAATCTTTTGAGCGGAAAAAAGCGATGGACGTAGAAATGAATTGTCATGCGAAAAACAAGACATGAGAGTTAGTAAACATGCCAAAAAATGAAAAGATAATTGATGTAAAATGGGTATACTTGAGGAAGTCCAACGGACGATATAAAGCTAGGCTGGTAGCCCGCGGTTTTCGACAGGTGGAATCTTGGGAGAATGTTTATTCTCCGGTGAGTCGAATGAAAACATTGAAGTTATTGTTGAGTTTTTGTGTTAGTAATGATGTGTTCATTGAACAGCTGGATGTTGAATCAGCGTTTTTAAACGGGGATGTGAAAACAAACGTTTACATTCGGCACCCGGAGGGTTATGTGAAAGATGGTAATAAAGTTGCTAGGCTTTATATGGTCTCAAGGAGAGTTCGTCTGTTTGGTATGAAGCGTTACATGAATTTTTGACGAGTATACGTTTTGTAAGAAGTGAGTATAATAGTTGTATGTATTAAAAATAATGGTAGATTACTGTTTATATTTGTTAACGTGATATAATTATTGCGGCAAAGTTCTTACAGAATATAATCAATTTAAAACGAGAATTGACGAAAAGATTCACAATGAAGGATTAAGGTGAAATTTAAATATATATTGGCATAGAAATTAATTATAACTAAATATATTGAGTCTCTTGCGAATGAATAGCGATTAAAAAACTTGAAATCTTTTGAAACTCCTATGGAGGCAAATTTAAAATTGGAACAGTCAGAATATATTAATGAACAAATTAAGTACAGAAATTTTATAGATGTATTATTGTGCATAAGTTCGGATACGAGACCCAACATAGCATTTAGCGTTGACTATTTAAGCAGATATCAGAAATGTTATAACATTACACATTATAAGTATGCTTTGAGAGTTTTAAGATACCTTTATGAGACACGAAATTTGAAATTGTATTACGGTATGAATAAATTCTTTGGAACTATTGATTATTTTGTGGACTCAGATTTTGCGGGCAATAACATTGATCGTAAGTCCACTCGCGGATATGCTATTAGATTGAACGGAAATGTGGTGTTTTGGAAGTCGAAAAAGCAGGGAATCGTGACAAAGTGCTCGACATTCGCCGAGTATGTGGCATTGTCGGAGGCTGTGACCGAGGTGCTATTTATAAGAAATATTTGTAAAGAAATGTTCAAAGTGGACATAAGTAGGCAAATAAGATTCTATGAGGATAAAAGTGGTGCAGTTTCCAAAGCCAAGTTTGGTAATTTTACGAAAAACACTAAACATATAGAAATACAGTATCACTACGTGAAAGAATATTACAAGAATAAGGTTATCAAGATAATAAAAATAAAGTCGCAAAATGGTGAATACTATGATATCGATCCGTATATTGACGACAACGCGGTGCAGTGTATGGCCCTTGTTTGTTTGACTATTACGCGGTCGCTTAACGGGATAACATGTGTCTTGAGTAAGCATCACAATTATACACGGAAATGTCATTAATAATCTAAACCGAATACTAACTTTCTTTACATATTAAACTAATTAAACTTATCAATAACTCTTATTATTAATGTCCATGTCTGCTCATAATAATACACCTCTCCTTTTCAACTGAAAAAAACATATATTTTACCTGTAACTTCACAGAGATATCAATTAAGAGCTTAGCAAGATGTATGCTTGGTTGTTTAGTAAAATAAATTTGATTTTGGGCCTAGTACAGCTTGTTCAAACTTAATTTCGCGATTGCGAGCTAACAAATGCGTGTTTTAGGGCCTTTTTATATGATTTATTTTTATGTACCATTATATTACCTTTATCCAATTTGGTGAAAAACAAGTGATCATATTCTTTTTCAAGTATTCTAATCTAATATTTCAAGAAATGTTTAGTCTCCCTAGAAGTTGTAAGAGTCTTTGGGTCTTCTAGATTAATTAAAGGCCTATTTTATTACCTCGAAAAAGGCCCTCTAAAACGCTTGTAATCGGAAAAAGAAGATTCAACCAGCTTTACTAGGCTCGAAAACAATTCTATCTGTTGGCAATCGTTACTTTTTTTTAGTTGTCTTATCAGTCAGATTCCGTGTATTTCTTCAGACCCAGCGAAAAAGAAAACAAAAAACGAAAAACCAATCATTCATTTAAACAAATACATAAAGAAAACAGAAAAAAAAAGAAGAAAGAAAAAAATTATAGTTATCAATAATTAGCTCGTTCAAATAAATTGTAAAATGTCTCACTCAAACTCTCGCAATAATCACAGTCAAAACATCAATTAGTCAGGAATTCAAATACCCCGTCCCACAAAGATTCCAAAAAGCGCAAGCTTATAGCTCGAATAAAAAAAAATCACTGCTGGGTTTAAATACCCAAAAAAATCCACACCACTCGATAGTCGAAATTCCAGGAAGTTTAAATACCCTTAACTCCAAATAAATGACGTAATCATGAGTATACCCGTATCCCTTTAAATTTCCCTTGTGAGCCTTATTTACTTTCGCTCTCTCTTGTTATCTTCAAATTAAAAACGCTATGGAATTTCAAAGCTTCGCTTCCGATAAGCTTTCTTCTCTAACTGGATTGATTCAATCAATAATTTTGATTAAATGTAAGGGTACCACCATGTAAATACTGAAAAAGTTATTCATTTACTTATCAATCTATCGATATTTATCGACAGATTCTGATTCTTCTATTGACCGTTACTTATTTTCTTCTTTTCCCAATTTCTTGAATCAATAAAATAAAACTCGAGAGAAGAAATATGTGGCTTATCTCTAGTAGGATTTAAATCCACAATGTTTGATTTTTTTAGTTTTAATTTTAGCGATTTTTCCTCTCTCTCTCTCTCTTTCGAAATCTTCGCATGTAAATTTATTCATTTATTTTACTCGCCCTGAAGAATTCGGAAATTTATCTCATTAAATTAAAATAGTTTTTATTGAAAATCAGTTCTTAGACTAGAAAAACGTCCATGTAACACGTTTTTTTATTTTATTTTCTGTCATACCTGTTCTATTCCAGAGGGTACCATTGGAAGACTCTTATACACGGTGATACGTAGACTCTGAATAGAGGTTTACAATGAAGAAATTAACAAACAATTTTTTCTTCTTGTGGCGTTTTTGCGTACGCGTATTTCGGGTAGATTTCCCGCTTTATCTAACTGACATGGACTAGGTAGCCGTATGTGATGAGAGTTGCGGATGCCTACCAGTTAAAAAAATGGCCAATCTGTCCAAAACTCACAGCGTTCTTTTCTTCTAGATTTGATATCGCAGGGCAACAGTCTCGTTCTGGGAAGCAGTATGATCTCGTTCGTCTTCTGGATGGCTTGGCGGGGATTAAAAAAAAAGTTTACTGAAAAATGGCAACCAGTTAATTGGGTGCTTCACGATTTCACGAGAAAATATATTCGCAAAAAATTAGCTACGTTCACTTTGTTGCTTTTCAACATACGAAAACAATTTTAGAAAGTGGAAGAAAAATACGCCTTTTTGTATATTTACAGATTTCTCTTAATTTATAAATCTACTCACTACAATTAATATGTTATTTTTGTCGGTACGCAATGAGTTTAGTCAGAATTAGAAGTCAATTTTACTATTTGACTTCTTGCGGTCTTATGAAAAACCAATACTATTATTTTATAGTTGTGTCTTTAAAATGTTGATATTCTAATTTATCTAGAACCATACAAAAAAAATAAATGTGAATATTTTTAAAAAATTAAAAAATTAACATTTCGAAAAAAATTTTTTATTTTTATTTTATTTAATCTATTTAAACAATACATTTGAGCAATTATTTCATCTGGTATTTTTCTGCATTTTAAATTATCCAATTGAAGAATTTATTTGTAACTTAATCAATTGTAAATCTTGATTGCTTTTTCTAGATAATTTATACGTGAGCGTTTAGGTGCTTTATTGACATGATCTAAACCCAACCATGGTTTTTGAGGCGCCGTCCCAGAATTTGATAATGAGAATACTGAAAAAAATAAATTATGGTATGTTTGTAAAATTAAACAAAAAAGTTTGAATTAAATTCATATATTATATTCTTTAATATTAAAAAAAAAAAAAAAATTATTTCAAATTAACTCATTACACATTTTTATTTTGAGTTAAGGTGGTTTTTTTCTAAATGAATGACAAAATAGATTCATTCAAAATTTTTAGGATTGCTTGATTATTCTAAGTATTTCTAAACATTTTCCCTAGGGATGATAAAAATTGACTATCTATATATTTCCCAGGTAATTACAAATATAATTTTTTTTTTCTTTATCCTGGACAATTATTTTGTGCGCGTTGTTTTCAAAGGAAATAAAAAGATAGAACAAGATATCTCCCAGAATCTCTTTTAAATTGTTGAAATTCCTGTAGTTATATGCTTTTCTAAATTTTAATAATCCCATATATGTAAATGAAAGTAATATAAAATTTTTGATACACGAAAATAGTTTTGAAATCCCTTTATAAAATTGAGCTGGTGCCATCTTGCGTAAACTTTTTATTCGTGAGCTGATTGGTGAGGAAGTTTTTAAAATATTCGAAAAGTGCATTTAAGGTTACTATTTTTGTTTTTTTCTATGCGCGCTTGGAGGGGCTATGTAAAGTGAAACAATTTAAAAACTGATGAAGTTAAAACTTTTTATTTTATTTAACAACAATTCCTTTTGCAAAAGCAATAAAAAAGAGCTCGTGCTTGCTTAGGCTCTGAATAATTCCGAGTTGATTTAAATTCATTATTCGTTACAGATTAAAGTCAGTCATACTTATTTACATTTCATTAATTTAAAAACCTAGTTGAGGGTTCCAGAATAGAAAGTAATCATAATATATGAAAAAATTCTTTTTGAATTGAAAATTTAGTGGTTTTCGTTATAAAAATCTTGGAAGAAAATTTTCACACTGATTTATCCAGTGTAAAAAAAAAAAAAAAAAAAAAAAAGCGCGCATCTCGGGACGCGTGGAAGAAGCGAAGCTTTTGATCACGATACAAGCAATTTTTGTTTTATGGCCAACACTTTAATTTAAATGATAAATGATTCTTGAATGTTCTTAATTTACTTATAACTTGCCAACCATTTGACCAAAAATCTTAGCAGCAAATTTTAATTGTTTAAATAATTGTACCATTGCTAGTGAAGTACCAAACGCATGTGCATTTTATATTCAATTAAATGAAAGAATTTGAAAATACAATTTTAATACATTGTCGTTGTCTAAAAATTTAATGTTGTAATAACTTATTTAAGCCGAAATTTCTGAATTGAACCACCAAAAATCAAGCCATTAATTTTTAGTCTTTTTTTACAGGGTTTTTTAAATTTAAAAGTTGTGATTAATACTCTAAAATAATTTCAAAAACCTTAGTTTTTATTCAAATTATGAACAAAATAAGAGGGGGTGGGGTCCATTTTTAAGGTATTTTTTTCAAAATTTAATTACTCAGAATAGATTAGTCAATTTTTATAAATGAGCATAAAAATAATGAAAAAATGAAAGCTACAATAATTTTTTGAAAAAAATTTGTTTTATAATATTGTAAGAAGCAATGAAAAATTTGAAAGAAAAGTAGAAAAAAAATTTTGTGTGAAAATAGTTTTGAATGTTTGAATAACAAAAATACAAGTCAAAAGAATGGGAATAAGTTATTAAAATTGTATAAAAAAATCTAATTTAACACTCAAACTTTACCTTTGCACTGATTTTTGAATTAAAATAAGTAATTGATATGAATATTAATATACTATTATACAGGGTGGGCAATTTTAATCAATCCAGCTGAATAACTTGCTTGGAAAGGCCCAAATAAAAAAAAATGTAGAGACCAAAGTTTCATGATTTTTTGGGGCTAATAAAATGGTTCAGCCGAAATAGGGCCTTTACCTTTATTTTAGGCCCTACGAGCCTCAACTTCGTTTTTTTAAATAGGAACCCCTATTTTTGACCCCAGATTCGGAAAGAGCGGAAAATTTTACGATTTTTAGGTATTTTTTGAAATTTTTTTTGGGCCTATCTGAGCCGAGATAGGGCTTTTATCTTTTTTTTGGTGCTTACGGACTCTATCCCCGAGTTTTCAGTGGGAAAACCCTACTGTTGGCCCCAGATTCGGAAAGAGCGGGAAATTTTACGATTTTTAGGTATTTTTCGAAATTTTGTTGGGCCTATCTGAGCCGAGATAAGGCCTTTATCTTTATTTCGGGCCTTACGGACTCTATCCCCAAGTTTTCAGTGGGAAAACCCTACTTTTGGCTCCGGATTCAGAAAGAGAGGGAAATTTTACGAATTTTAGGTATTTTTTGAAATTTTTCATGGGCCTTGTTGGGGTGCTTGTTTAGCGTGAGTCCCCTTGCCACTCACGATGGGGTGCTTGTTTAGCGTGAGTCCCCTTGCCACTCACGATGGGGTGCTTGCTTAACGTGAGTCCCCTTGCCACTCACGATGGGGTGCTTGCTTAACGTGAGTCCCCTTGCCACTCACGATGGGGTGCTTGCTTAACGTGAGTCCCCTTGCCACTCACGATGGGGTGCTTGTTTAGCGTGAGTCCCCTTGTATAAATTTCAACCGAAAAATGGCTGATTATCCAGCGAACGAGATCGTTGATTTACTACTTATCCTTGGTGAGTGTCAAAATAACTTTCGAGCAGCAGCATGTCGATATGCTGAACGTTTTCCTCACAGGCGTCACCCAAATCATGGGACAATACGCACCTTAACTAACAGAGCTCGTGGTGGACATCTTACTCGTCAACGCAGACGTCGTGAGTACGACGAAAATGACGTTCGCGTTCTAACAATCTTAGCTGCTACTCATCTCGACCCTCAGGTTAGTAGTCGTCAAATTGAACGTGAAACTGGGATTCCACGACGAACTGTGTTACACATTTTGAAGGAACTTAAATATCATGCGTACCATATAACATTGGTTCATGAGTTGCAGCCAGTGCATCTTCAAATGAGAGTTCAGTTCTGCTACTGGGCTTTAGCTAGAATTGCACAAGATGCTGACTTTTTTAAGTACGTGCTTTTCTCCGATAAGCTACATTTAAAAATGACGGAACATTGAATAGACATAACTGCGACTACTGATCCAATGAAAACCCCCACTGGTACAGGACTGTGAAAAGACAAAATCGTTGGAGCGTCATGGTTTGGTGTGGCATAGTAAATGGCTATTTAGTAGGTTCGTATTTTTTTGATGCGAATATCAACAGACACACGTATTTAGAACAACTGAGTGATCGATTACCAGAGATGTTAGAAGATGTTGATCTAGCTACCAGACAAAGAATGTGGATACAACAAGATGGGGCCCCACCCCATTATTCACAAATTGTAAGGCAGCTTTTGAATCAAAACTACCACGGGAGATGGATTGGACGGGGAGGTCCCTTCAACTGGCCTGCTCGCTCACCTGATTTGACGTCACCTGACTTTTATTTGTGGGGTTACGTAAAAAACGTAGTATACGCTCAACGTCCGACTACAATAGAGGATATGATACAGCGCATACGTCAAGCATGTAACGCTATTCCAAGAGCAACATTGCTAAAGACTGTTCAAAATTTTCAGAGGCGAATAAATTTATGCCTTCAAATTGGAAATTTTGAACACTTGCGTCGTGGTTAACGAAACAGAAAATCTCTCAATCGTGAGAGGCAAGGGGACTCACGTTAAGCAAGCACCCCATCGTGAGTGGCAAGGGGACTCACGTTAAGCAAGCACCCCATCGTGAGTGGCAAGGGGACTCACGCTAAACAAGCACCCCAACAAGGCCCATGAAAAATTTCAAAAAATACCTAAGATTCGTAAAATTTCCCTCTCTTTCCGAATCCGGGACCAACGGTAGGGTTTTCCCACTGAAAACTCGGGGATAGAGTCCGTAAGGCCCAAAATAAAGATAAAAGCCCTATCTCGGCTCAGATAGGCCCATGAAAAATTTCAAAAAATTCCTAAAATTCGTAAAATTTTCCTCTCTTTCCGAATTCGGGGTCAAAAACAGGGGTTCCCATTTAAAAAAACAGACTTTAATTCCGTAGGGCCCAAGCTGAGGCCCTAGGTATGAGCGTTACCAGAGGTTCTTAATAAACGGGTCCTGCAGGGCCTCAATAAGGCCCATAAAAAATTCCAAAAAATACCTAAAAATCGTAAAATTTCCCGCTCTTTCCGAATCTGGGGCCAAAAGTAGGGTTTTCTCACTGAAAACTCAGGGATAGAGTCCGTAAGGCCCGAAATAAAGATAAAGGCCCTATCTCGGCTCAGATAGGCCCAAAAAAATTTCGAAATATACCTAAATATCGTAAAATTTCCCGCTCTTTCCGAATCTGGGGTCAAAAAACTTTGGTCTCTACATTTTTTCGATTTGGCCTTTCCAATCGAAGGTGAAGTTTACGAAGGATTAGCTGACAGACGTAATTTATACATATCTAAGATATGTATAAAAGAGAGCTATCGCCATTTTGGTGAGATTTTCAATGTAAGATTTTATTCGTGAGCTGATTGGTGGACAAGTTTTTAAAATATTCGAAAAGTGCCTTTTGAGGTTACAATTATTGTTTTTTTTCTATGCGCGCTTGCAGTGCGCTGAGTGGTACTAGTTGTAGTAAATAATAATTACTTATTATTACAAAATTTTCATTAATTTTTTATTTTATCATCTAAAATCGAGTCTAAAACTGACCGTATAATCATATAGATAAGTTGTGGGCAGTCTAATTATACTCATCTCGAATTAAAAGGCATGATCAAAAGTATTTAAAAATCTCCTAAATAAGATATTTGAATTGCAAGTAACTGTTTAAACAAAATTTTTGTAAGGTTTAATTGAACATTCATTGAGTTTGTTTATAAAATTTTATAATAAATACAAATTTTCTTATTTTTCTAGAATCATTTTTAATTTTATGAAATAATATGTAATCCATACATTTTTGTTCAATTGCTTATTAATTATTTATATACATGATTAAAAACAGTCCATCAAAACTTTTTTGTCATTGCTGATTTCAAGTACATTCTTGATATTTCAGTATCAATAAACATTTTATCACTGTTGCAAATAGTAAGTTTCAAAAAAATAGAATTGTATTTTAATATGCATACTCTTTTTACATCGACTCCAGTCATTGAGGTTAGGTAACATTGAACAATCAGTGATTTCGCCCGAGAATAAAAATCTTTTTATTTACGCTTCAACTCTGATTCGAGACTCTTGTCTCTCAAAAATCATATTATTTTTAAACGACAGGTATGAGAAAATTCATTTTAATATTATTTTCCTTTGCTACTAAATTAATAAATAAACATAGAATTACTCTGTAAACCAAGATTTTGTATTTAACTTATTAAAAGTTCTGTAATTAGTGAATAATTGTAATTTCAATCAATCGTCTTGTATAATTGAATTTAATTTTTATTTTTTATTTATCCTGACCACATTGTAAATTTTGAATTTTGTTTTTAATAAATAGCCTGATGAGGTTGACCATTGTCAACGAAACGTCGCTACGAGAAGAATAAATGTGTTAATTTATTTAACTACAAGCCTAGCCCCCAGAAATTCTTCACAACTCTTGTCAATCAGTGATTAGAATCACAATGGAATTTATAAAAGTTAAAGATTCAATTACTTAATTTTAATAATATTTATTGCTTAATTTTACCTTTAACTTTAACTTAAGGGAGGCTTCTACAGTAAAAAAAAAAAAAATCGATTTTTTTTTTCTCCAAAAATCTGTTTAAAAACATCTCAAAAATGTTCCCTTAAAATTTTAGAATGATATCTTGGTTGGTTTTTAAGTTACGGCGATTTTACTGAGGCAAGTGTAAAGTGAGCGGTCGAGCGCTCTACGGGAGACCGGCCCGCCCGCAAAAATAAAGTCTGCTCTCTGCAGCTCCGCCTTACATTCATAGAGCCGGATCATCTGTGATTCCTTGAACTTAAAATTTTAGGTTTGGTAGTATACTAAAATTTTAGATGTATCCTGAGCAGAGACGATTTACTGAAACGTTGCTTGGGTGGATACACTCAAAATTCGAACTAGTCCCTCAATGCCGTCATCTGGAAATTTGCGCCTAAACACTTGCACTCTGGATTTGAAACCGTGGAAATTGCATCTTGGTTAGGGCGATGCATTTTTAATGAAGGTTACCTAGCAATTCTGTGGATTCTGCAAGTCATGGAGATAGAGATTGGCGAGAGAAGCTTTGAATATGCTCAGTTCGTGAACAAGCGTCGAGATAAAAAAAAAGAAACACGTCGTAAGCAATCGACCCACGAAGCCCGAAAAGCTCGCAAAGATGCTCTATTAGAGGAAGAAGAGGGCGAAGTTGGTGCAGAAGCCATGCCATATGGTCCAGGAATTGCTGACTAAGCCCTAAGTACTCAAAAACTTGTAAAATGTGCTTTCTAAAACTTTAAACGCGTTTTTCTCGAAACAGCATTTTTAAAACGGGAGACATCATAACTCTTACAATAATTAATATTTTTCTCTAAAATTTTGTGAAAACTTTCAAAACAATATGTTACACTTAGTGAGCCTAAAAGTAAAAAAAAATTATTGTTTAAAACCCGATTTTTAATAAGAAAAATGTTAAAAAAACATGGTCACTTTTTTTATTTATTCCATGATTTGCTAAAAAAAAAAATAAAATAAAATTTAGGCTTACTAAGGGTAAAAATATATAATTAAAAAATTCCCGTTCCATTTTTTTGTTTCAGACTTGCAGAAAAATTGTGACAATGTCTCCCGAAAAAAAATGACGTCACACGTGAGGCCCTCTACAGCCGCCATTTTGTATTAAAAAAATAAAAAAAATTTTTTTTCAAATCTCGAAATGTGTGTTTAATTGCTGGTAAAATTTTAATTTTATCAAATAAATATTACTATAAAAAAAAATTCAATGAAAATTTGTTGGTTTACTGTAGAACCCTCCCTTAAGTATTGTTTTTTCACTCACAACTACTTATTTGATAATCAAATACTTTTGATCATGTCTTTTTAAATTAAATTGATTACATTGATTTTAAATTAAAAAACTAATAAAATAAGCAAATTATTTGTTTGATAATAAATCATTATTTGCCTTAGATCTGTATAGAATGCCACTCCAGCCACCAGCGACCGTGGCAGTAGACAGAGAGAGGGCTACTGCAGCCGAACAGAGGAAGCTGCGCGCGCATCAATCTCACGCGTGACGGTCAGCTGATCAGATTTTTTCATTTGCCCTCTCTATGAAAAAAATACACCCTAGTGCGAGAAAAAAAGCTTCGCTTCAAAAATTAGTAGCTTGAATTTAGGTTTTATCACTTTTTAGCTACAATAACACTTTATTTATAAAAATGGGCGTGTAATATCTTGGTGTATACCTAGATCTAGATAAGAAATATCTAGATAAGAAACTAAAATGGGGAAAACACCTGCAGACTCAATGCAAAGTCCTGAACATATTCATGCATTGCAGGTCAGCAATCGGGACTTCCTGGGGGCTAGGACCCCAAGTCGCCTTGTGGTTACACAAGGCATGGTGAAAAGTGACCGGAAACAAGACCTCGAGGCGTGTACTGGAACATGTTCAGGCTGTCGTCTTGAGGGGCATTTACGGGCTTAAACGAAGCACGCCCACAGCTGCTGTCAGGATGCTGTTGGATGTCCAAAGCTTAGACTTGGACACAAGCTGGTAGCGGCCAGAACAGCTTATAGACTGAAATGCAGCGGAGAGTAAGTAGGGAACAGTGATGGGCATGCAACAATCCAAGGAATAATGATGAGGGGCAAGGTCCTTAACTCGACTCTTACGACTTCGACTTAAGACAGAATGGAAAAAACTCTACTGTTTGGGCAACGTTTTAAAATGAAGGTACCAAACAGGGAGGACTGGAACAACAACCAGGTTTGTGGTCGTGGAGACATCTGGTTTACTGATGGATCCAAGACCAATGAAGGCAATGGCTACGAAATCTACGGACCCAGTCTTAGGAAATCCTACAGACTCAGGGAATTAAACACAGTGTTCCAAGCTGAGATGGCTGCGATAAACACGTGCGCTAACAACCTCTCTCAGGAAAACGTCAGTGGGAGGCATCTGCATCTGTACTGACAGCCAAACCTACATAGAGGCCTTGGTAAACCCGGTAACAACCTCGTTGGTTAGGAAGGTAAAGAACACCCTCAACTCGCTGGCAAGATCAAACCAAGTAGTTATTACCTGGATACCCGTTCACTCGGGGTTCAAGGGAAAAGAATAGGCAGATGAGCTAGCAAGGAGAGGAGCTTCAACGGATGCACAGCCGGAGTACGGGGAGGGGTACCGTTCTCAGAAGGCTGCAATATCATGGAGAATTCTACGAAGAGGCAAAGATTTGATTTTGATTTTGATAAATTTATTGATTGTACATTATGTTGTACAAAATACATAGTTGATCAACAAGTAAACCATCAAGGTTAACAATAGTAAATAATAAATAATAAAAAAAAATAAAATGAAATAAAATAAACATAATAATAAAATAATGAAAAATAATAAAAATAAAAATAACGGTATACATCAAGATATAACAATATTTGGTAATATACTTTAACAAAATTTAATTCAACTCAATCTAAATCAGTGCCTGCAAAATGTCTTTGCAAATCAGCCATTAGTAGCACAACAAATCCTCACACAGTTTAAGCACAGGTTGTTCAGCGGCACAGAGTACTCAACCTTCTCCCTCGGTAGTAAAGATGCGTGATTTAATGAGATGTTTAAAGGTTGAAAATGATGATGCCTGGCGAATATGAAGGGGTAAACTATTCCAGATGTAGGCAGATGATACATGAAAGGAGCGTTTCAAGCACTCTGTGCGGCAGGAGGGAATAATCAGCGCATCCCAAGCGTGCTGATTCACCACCCTCTTCGGACGCGAGCTGTGCTTTTCAATAAAAAAATTCGCCAAATAAGACGGAATTCCCGAATTCAGTATTCTATAGAGCAAACAGGCCGCAAAGTAGTCTCTTCGACCCGACACTCGGAGCCAGCCAAGCTTACGTCTGAAAGGAGTGATGTGATTACTCTTCCTAACCCCAAATATGTATCTGATCCCACGATTGAGCACACGCTGCAGCATCAGGTCCTGTTCATCTGAGATATTCCGATAAACAAGACAGCAATAGTCAACGATAGGAAAAAGGAGGGTTTGTATGAGGTGCTTCCGCAGTTCAAAGGTGGTGCTGCGTCTGAAGTGGTTAAGACGGTACATGAGAGAATTAGCTCTGCGACAGACATACCGAACATGATCTTTCCAGGTCAGTTTGGAATCCAGCACCACCCCCAGACTACGTGTAGACGAGACAAACGGGACAGTGCACTCCCCAAATTGTAGGGTGCGAATACCCAATCTGTCAAAGTCATTGACATAGGACGCGGTACCCAAAATCATGGCTTTAGTCTTGCCAGCATTCAAAATCAGCCCATTCGCAGTAGCCCAGTCCGCAACATGCACAGCACCTCGGCTCAGTCTGTCCAGAATGGTACGTATGTCCTCGACTCGGCCTCGCACGTAAATCTGAAGGTCATCCGCATAAATTATATGACAAACACCAGGACCAAGACCCAGGGCAATGTCAGCGACAAACAGAGCAAAAAGCAGGGGACCCAACACAGAGCCCTGGGGCACACCTTTATTGAGGGGACGAAAAGAGGTGAAACTCCGGTCTTCAGCCTTCACCGCTTGCGAGCGGCCAGATAAATAGGAAGCAATCCATTGCAAAACCCTGCGCGAAAATCCAAGTGACTGTAGTTTCTCGAGTAGCAATACGTGAGAGACCGAGTCGAAGGCTTTGCTGAAATCAAACAGCAACAGTGCAGTCACCTGTCTCCTGTCCATGCCCTCTCGGATGTCGTCTGTAAGTTTCAGTAGTGCAGTCTGAGTACTGTGCCCTGCTCTAAAACCTGCTTGATGTCCATCCATCAGTCCCTGCGATTCAACAAAAGAAGTAATCTGGTCATGGACCAGCCTCTCAAGTACTTTCGACAAAAAACAAAGCAGGGAGATCGGACGAAAATCATTCAGGCAAGATGGAGAAGGAACTTTGCACAGCCGGAGTACGGGGAGGGGTACCGTTCTCAGAAGGCTGCAATATCATGGAGAATTCTACGAAGAGGCAAAGATAGGAGCTCTGGGAAGAGACCCAGAGTTACAGGTGGATCAAGGAACTACTGGGAGAATATATTCCTGGTTCGACCAAACTGATCACCAGACTGGACAAACGAAGGTTAAAAGAGGCCATGGGTATGATGACCGGACACTGTAACCTTGTAACGAATTGAGGTTTAGGTCGTGGGACGAAGATTGGTACGCGAGCTGGTTGCGCCCATGCTCAGCGTCGGTAGGTGGGAGTTAGTCTGGGTAAATAATAAGAATAGTCATGTATAGAAATAAACTATGTATTTATTATCAATAAGTAGGTACTGTACAAAGACCGTCGATCGGTCAAGAAGAAATCTAACGGCGACTATCCGTCGCCCGATTCACCCGCAGGTGCATTCCTGAAAAAGAAACGTGGTCGTGATCAGAAACTGTCTCTCACGTTACAGTAGTCCGTCTTAATTATGGAGGCTACGTACTCTCGGTCGGTCACCACTAAACTCTGGGTTGTCGGCGGAGAGTAAATAGATTCTCCGTACGTCACGTCTACTGGGGGGTCGTTCGCACGACACAAGTGTGTCCAAAGCCAGAAGGGCTGCCGTATTGCTTCCCGGTACTGCGAGTTCGTGTCCGTAGTTCAGATATGCTGGCGAGAACCCGGTTGATTCTGATATAGCCGTGTTATAGGCGAACGTGATTTCTGGTAGGTGTGTGTCCCAGCCTTTTTGTCTTCCGGCGGCATATTGCGCAATCATTGTTTTCAAAACCCGATTGGTCCTTTCGACTGGGTTACATTGCGGAGTGTGCGTGGGCGTACACCGGTGAACGACGTCGTATTCTTTTAGCATTCCTGAAAACTCCTTGCTGACGAATTGTTTCCCGTTGTCGGTAATGACGATTTCTGGCTTACCGTGACGGAGCAGCACCTGAGCTCTCACTGCCTCGGTCACTGGTTTTGCTGTTGCCTTTGGGAGGGCCTTCGTTTCTATCCATTTGGTGAATTTGTCTTGCACTACCAAGTCATACGTTATTTTTCGACAAGCGCGGTAGCGGGCCGACGAGGTCAACGCTAACTATTTGCCACGGGTCGTGGGCAAAGTGCGCGTGCATTTTTCCCGCTTTCATACGTTGCGGCGTTTTAAATTTAAGGCAAGATGGGCATTCGCGTACGTATTTTGCCGCTTCCTGCATCATGCCCGGCCAGTAATATTGGCGGGCTAATTTGGCCAGTGTCTTCGCGACTCCCAGGTGACCTGCGATCAGTTGGTCGTGGTTTTCCTTTAGGATGTTCATTCTGTCACTGTTTGAGATGCATAGTTCCCAGTCTTCCGAGTCGCTGGATTCGTTAAAATCGAGGCGGGTCAGCACGTGTTTGTAGAGTTTTCCGTTTATAATGCGGAAATCGAGGAATTTCTTTGGATTTTGTGAGACCTCTTGACGCGTTTTTTCGTACCATCGGCATTTCGTTGCCATGGCGTGTACGTGTTGTCGCGAGAGGGCGTCTGCTACAACGTTTTGGCTACCTTTGCGGTAGCGTATGTCAAAAGAGTATTGCTGTAATTCTAGCGCCCACCTTGCTAAACGTTCCGATGGGTTGTCTAATTTTTGTAGCCAGGTTAGCGACTGGTGGTCGGTTAGGATCGTGAAGTGGTAACCCTCGATGTGGGCGCGTAGTTTTCTCACGCTCCATACTGCTGCCAGGCATTCGAGTTCCGTGACGCTATAATTTTTTTCTGCTGGTTCCAATGAGCGGCTGACGTAGGCGATTACCCTCTCAGCTCCGTTGATTTCCTGTGTGAGTACTGCGCCGATTCCTGTCGTGCTTGCGTCTGACTGGATGGTAAATGGCTTGGAGAAGTCCGGACAAGAGAGTATTGGCGTCGAGCAGAGTAGGATTTTTATTCTTTCGAATGCTTGCTGTTGGGCGTCCTCCCACCGCCATTTGTTCGTCTTCTTTAGTAAGGCGTTCAGTGGAGATGTAATCGAAGCGGCCCGTGGGATGAACCTTCGATACCATGAGACTAGTCCAAGGAAGCGTCTTAGCGTTTTTGTGTTGTGTGGCGCTGCCATATTGGTAATTGCTTTGACTTTTTCTGCATCCGTCGAGATCCCGTCCTTGTTGATTACGTGGCCAAGGTAGATCAATTCTTTGACGCAGAATTTACATTTCTCGATGTTCATGCGTAGCTTCGCTTCTCGGAGTCTCTTGAATACTTTCGCGAGGTGTACAAGATGTTCTTCGAATGTTTTGCTGATAACGATAATATCGTCCAGGTACGCTAAAGCGAATTCTTCCAGGTCTGCATCTATGACTCCGTCTATCAGTTCTTGGAAGTCTCCCGCTCCCTGCTGTATTCCGAACAGCATTACTCGGAATTGTTTTCGTTTTCTATTTGGAAGTGTGAACGCCGTGAGGGGTTTGCTTGCTTCCGTCAGTTCTATCTGCCAGTAGCCGTTTTTAAGGTCAATCAAAGGTATATATTTCGCCCCTTTCAGTTTGTCTAGGGTGGCGTTTACTTGTGGGATCGGGTACGCACTTTTTTTGCACACCTTGTTTAATTGTTGGAAATTTATGCAGAATCGCGGTTTGCCGTTCTTTTTCTTCACCACTACTACGGGAGAGCTCCAGGAGCTCTCGGAATCTTCGATCACTCCTTCATTTTGCATCTTCCTCGTCTCCTCTACGATGATTTTTTGCATCAGCGGGTTCTTGGGTTGGTATCAATGTTTGATAGGCTGCTGGTTTCTGTCGAGTAGCCGTATGTAGCATTTCATCAGTGGCGTGGGCCCTTTGATGTCGTTAAATTTCTCGAGCTCTACCTTGAGGAAGGACTTAAGTTCAGCGTCTTGTCCGGGAGATAGGCTTCTGAGGCCCTCTATACCTGGCTCGTTCCCTTTGTTATCTGCAGTTATTTCCGTGCTGCAGACTTGGCACTTACTGTGGAGAGGTGGTATCGAGGCTGCGTCGTTTTGCTTGGGTGGCCATAGTTGTGTTTGGCCGATGTTTATACTGATGTTGATTTTTTTTTAAATGTCGGCGTCCAGTAGTATATCGTGTGGTAACGTCGGAAGTACGAAAAAGCGCTGGTTGATTTTTCTGCCAAAAATGATTGCCGCGCCTTCGAGGCTCTCTTTTATATTCGTTTCGTTCCCGTCGGCCACTACTGCTACTTTGTCTTCGGTATTTGCCGACCACCCTATCCGCCGGCACTGCGCGGCTACGTTTGCCTTTATGTACGACGTCGCTGCTCCTGTGTCAACCAGTGCGTCGTAAGTGATTTCGCCAATTTCCACTGGAATTAGCATTCGCCCGTCTTTTGGTAGCTGGATCGCCCCACATTGGCTGGTGAGACGATCCTTTCGAAGTTTTCCGGCTTCGGGCAATTGCGTTTGCAGAAAGAGATCCCATCTTTTCCACAGAAAGAGCAGAATAATCGCTTTGCGTTTCTGCAGCTGCGTAGAGTGTGTCCTGTCTGTTTACAGTTTCAGCAGTGATTGTATCGGTGAAATTCTGATGGACCCTGTAGGTGTTCTCGGTTCTGCCGCAATTATTTCCGTTATCTCCACCGGGGCTATGGCTGATTTTTCTGATGCCACCGTCGTGACCGTTTGCTCTCCACATTTCTTCCGTAGAGTTTCGAAGATTTCGCCTTTCCGTGTGAGTTCAGTGACCGTATTTACACTTTCTCTGGAGAAGTGTAATTGGTAGCTTGGTTGCATATTTTTGTATAGGCAGTCCACCTGGTATTTCTCGTCCGTGAAACCCGCCCGTCGCAGGAGTGTTTGTAACGCGTTTACGTACGTTCTTATGTTTGCTCGTGGCTCCTGTTTTCGAGCGTAGATCAGCTCTTGGACATAATCCGCGTCGCTTGGGGGTAAGAAATTTGTTTTCATTTCCTCCACCAATTCGGCCCTTGTTGGACATTTGGCTTTGTTGTTGCGTATCCATGTCAGAGGCTTGCCTCGGAATAATTCTGGCAGCCCTTGCAGCAATTGGCTGTCGGTAAGGGCATACGCTTCCTTTAGTTCTTCTATTCTATCAAGAAACCCGTATAGGTCTTCATCAGAAAAGTAGCAATTCCATTTTCTTATCTGTTCGATGGGACGAATTTCTTGTTGGTTCGGAGTTGTCGCTGACGGAGTAAATCGTTGTTGATCGTCCGGCTGAGTGTTGCGGGTCAATGTGTTGCTGTTGGTCGGCTGCATCTCGATTTTCTTTGATTCTGAGTCTTCCACGCGTATAGTTGGTATTGTTGCGATGCGCGGGTCGTTTGGATGTGCTTCTATGAATTCGATGAGACGGGTTTTCAGTTCTGGCACTGTGTCAGAAGCGTCGAGGTCGAGTTCTTTCAATTTTTCCTCTAATTGAGGTTTTAACATCTGACGTTAATGACCGGCATTTTCCTTTCTATTTTTCTTTCTTTCCTTTCCTTCTTTTTTTTTCCTTCTCTTTTTTTTTTTTTTATTATTTTTTTTTTTATTATTTTTTTTTTTATTTACAGGAGTTCGATATTACTTATGGCTAGAGGCCGACCTATCGAACTTTCACTTATAGCCTAATTTATTAATAAATCTACCTTAATTTCTAATCGGTAAAGACAGTTTCTGATATCGCGTATATTACCCAGACTATTCTGGCAGGATCGCCATGTAACGAATTGGCGTTTAGGTCGTGGGACGAGGATTGGTACGTGAGCTAGTTGCGCCCGTGCTCAGCGTCGGTAGGTGGGAGTTAGTCTGGGTAAATAATAAGAATAGTCATGTATAGAAATAAACTATGTATTTATTATCAATAAGTAGGTACTGTACAAAGACCGTCGATCGGTCAAGAAGAAATCTAACGGCGACTATCCGTCGCCCGATTTACCCGCAGGTGCATTCCTGAAAAAGAAACGTGGTCGTGATCCGAAACTGTCTCTCACGTTACAGTAGTCTGTCTTAATTATGGAGGCTACGTACTCTCGGTCAGTCACCACTAAACTCTGGGTTGCCGGCGAAGAGTAAATAGATTCTCCGTACGTCACGTCTACTGGGGGGTCGTTCGCACGACACAAGTGTGTCCAAAGCCAGAAGGGCTATAATTAATCGCGTTCCCAGTAGGGGACGTCTCGCGCCTCAACATACGATCGAGCAAAATCTATAACAATCAAATGACTGTCGATCACGTAATTGTGCGCATACAAACGCGTCACACTTATGTGATCCGTCGGACTTTAAATTCGCGTCCACGGCTAGGGCTGGAGGTCGCACCCTGCGCAGCCGAGAAGCTCTTCTTCCACCAGGACCGTAGGAACAATGACGATCGGAAGAACTTCTCGCCTTAACCCGGCCGGTTGCCGGGCTATGTACTCCCGACCTGCCCGCTTCTCTTGCGAAGCGGACTTGAGTCGGGGCCTCGTAGCGGCGACGGCGATAACTAAACTCCCGCTACTTCGGTTGTGGGAGACGCGCGCCGCCTAGCGGCTGCTCCCTAGAGTCGAGACCCGCGGGTTTTTGAACAGTGACGGAGTCTACTCCGTCACAACCTTCGATGCTATACACATACGCAGAGGCATTGTAAACTGTGTAGATGCTATGCTTCAGAGGAAAAGACCCCATGTCACTTTCTTTGCAAATGCCCAAACTTGACAGGCTATCACCTGAAATAGATGGAAACCGAGATCCTGGATCCTGAGAGCTTTTACGGAGTAAGTGTGGACAACGTATTTGCATATTGCAGGGTGTTGGGACTCACAAACACTCCAGAGTCATAGCGAGGGGGACAGGGATACAATGGTGATAACTAAGTGTTCCTAAGCTCTGCACCCGAATGCAATTTGATTTAATAATAATAATACTTATAAATATTAACCTTAAAACAATTTTTTGAAATTTTAAATGCATCATAAGGTAGGAAACTATAAAAATTTTAAAAACAACTCCAAGTTTTAGTAATTAACATTAATTTTCGATCACATGTATACAATCCTAACGGGCGGTAGCTCTTCAACGGCGAGTTGGTTTTATACACCAGAAGGCCGTTAAGGATGTTTGGTACTTACGAAAAAATGCAGCCGCTTTGTCAATTTTGATCGGATTGATACATAATTAATATCAAAGTAATCATTGAATTTTTTGCCTTTATTTTTTTCGATTTAGTTTTTTGAAAAATCATAGTATTTTTTAAAGTAATTTAACCCGGACTCTTATGGGAATCAAACAATTTTTTTCTTTGATCGTGTGTCTTCACTCATCCAAAAAAGCAGAGACCGTTAAAAGGATTATTGGGATTTGTAGATTTTAGCTTGAAGAAGATTTTACGATTTTTTAAATACTACCTTTCCGACACTTTGAAAAAGATAACAAAGAAAACAAGCACACATCGGTGAAATTCTATGTGCTATATACATCTTATAGGTAGCGATTATCCCCTGATTAATTAATAAAAAAAAAAATGTCCTGAAATAGTCTCGAATCAAAAAGTTATTTCTTTTCGTTCAGGATTAGGGCAACATCAGATTTCAGCCTTGCACACCCGGTTTTGGTGCATGCTCACTTTCAAAACGCTGCGGCCAAAGCCGGACGTGACTTACTACCATAGTGTTAACTTTTTAATACTATGGTCTATGCGTAATACGCAGGACTCTCTATATCGCTCTTGCACATGGCATCCAGCATGAAAGCAGCTGAGTCTGGCAGCTAGCAGCAGAAACTGTCAGCTTGCATTTTTGCCATTTAGCTCAAGTTGTCTGTGTGCAGTATATCAACAAATAAGTGATGATGACAATCAGAGTTTTATAGTTCCTTTTTTCATATAAAGTTTTGTCGATTCATGATTGTGCTTAGTTGCAGACGCTGGGCGCACCTCGGAATCTGCAGCTGTATATCATACATACGGGGTGTAGAAAGAGTAGCGGAACCCCTGATTTACTCGAGAACCATACATTTTTGTCAAGCACATGTAATGTAAAAGTTTCCTGGAACAAAATTTTTGATTTAGTGGGCCTTATGAAAAAGGGCCCGGACCCTTATCTTGGGCTCATAGGACATTCGTTTTATTAAATTGGAACCCCCATTTTTAACCCTGGACTCGAAAATAACGGAATATTTTACGATTTTAAGGTATTTTTTGAAAAAATTTTTGGCCCTTATTAGGGCTCTGCAGGGCCCTTTCCCTTTAGCTCCTATTTTCTTAGAAAATACGCAATATTCGTACAGCACATGTAATGTAAATTTTCCTGAAATAAAATTTACGATTTAATGGGCCCTATGAAAAAGAGCCCGGGCCCTTACCTTGGACCGTACAGACCCAAACTTCATTTTACAAATAGGAACCCCTATTTTTGACCCCGGATTCGAAAAGAATGGAAAATTTCACAATTTTTAGGTATTTTTAAAAAAATTTTGTGGCCCTTATGAGGGCCTTGCAGGGCCCGTTGCCATTTAGCCCCTATTATCTCCGAAAATACGCCAATTTCGTACAGCACATTTGGCCCGGACTCTTTTTGTAGGGCACACTGAATCGTAAATTTTATTTTAGGAAACTTTTACATTACATGTGCGTTACGAAAATTGCGTATTTTTGGATATAATAGGGTCGAAGGGGAAAGGGCCAAAAAATTTTCAAAAAATACATAAAAATCGTAAAATTTTCCGTTTTTTTAGAATCAGGAGTCCAAACTGGGGGTTCCTATTTTAAATACGAAGTTTGAGTTCGTAGGGCCCAAGATAAGGGCCCGGGCCTTTTTTCATAGAGCCCACTAAATCGTTGATTTTATTTCAGGATACTTTATTATTACATGTGCTATACAAAAAATGCATTGATTTTGAATAAATCAGGGGTTCTGCTACTTTTTCTACACCCTGTGATCTACCTATACTCTACTCTAGTTTGCAGCAGCAACAAACCACATTACAAGTTCTGTACATAGTTAAACTGTCTAATTTTAGTCATTTTAGTGATTTTTTCCTGATAATCTGTGTACATTTAAATAAGTTGTATTATTAACATATTAAATAAGTTTTTATTCACGTATTTTTGGGTATGAATTTGTGTGACTGTTTTTAAAATCTGTTTGTTTTTGAAAAGACAACAGTTTATTGTTTATGTAAAGCATACTTGGATCAATTTAAGAAAATAATTTTTTTTTGATTTAGTTTTTAAATTTGATTATTTTCCCGAGCTGAATTTTAATCAATAGGAACGCCGCATTTGACATTTGGCGGAGGGGTGTAGGTAAAATTATTTCGATAATTTTTCGGTTATTTCCATTTAGTCGCATGGCAAATTGAATTGTTAGACTCCTTCAATTCAACTTTTGCGTTAGAGCCGAGTCACTACGGTGTATACCTATATATGCTCGTATGTATGAGTATTCATAGGTATATTCACAGTAAACAAATAGTAGTAGAACAATAACCGCAAAAATGTAAAATACAGCATTTCTATGGGTTGAAATTCAGCTGGGGAAAATAATCCAGCCGAATACCCCTCGTACTTCGAAATTTTAGATAATTTTCCTTCAGTTTTTTGTACAGTAACTCGCGGGGCAAGTTTGACAGAAAATCATAAAAGATTTTTAAATTGCCAAACTTGCCCCTCTCGTTGCTGAGCAACAAAACACAGTCGGAAAATTATCGACAATTTTGAAGCACTAGAGGTATTACGACTGATAATAAATAAGATGTAGTGTTTTCGTTTGATTTATTAATTTTCATGAGCTCAAAATTATTACAACTAATTTGGTGGTTACATTTTAAAATTTTATATCTGTTAGGAAGAAACTAAAAATTCTCAAAGAAATAAAACTTGAGCGGCTTAAAAACTTTATGTTTACAGATTTATTTTTGGTTTTAAAATTTATTAAACTGCAGTTACTTTGTTATAGTGATTGCATTTTACTTTATTTTCAACTCATCAGTACTCTGACCCTAACGAATGAATCATTTTGAAAATCTCACACAGCATAGTTGAAAGTATTTAGTTTAATTTAGTATTAGTTTTATGTTGAAAAAATATTTTGAAAAATCAGATAAAATTACGAAAATATTGTTGACAGTGGATTTATTATCCAACACCGTCAACAGCTCTTATGCTGCAGCAGCAGCAGGAGACTCAGAGCGCCTGCGCGGCAGGCGCTTGGTAAGTCCCCAGCCCGCATAGGGCAGTTCGAGTATGGCCGCCAAGGCTAACGCGTGTGTAGGGATCGCTATCCCGAGTTGAGTTTTAATAATAAATATGAGTTTACCGAGACTACCGTAGCTTTATTTGTGTTTCACCCTTACCTCCCCGTGCCTAAATTAATCTGCTGTCTACAGGTCATGGGCTTCCAGCATCGTTTTTTGTGTACTTTACGGCACGCGACGGGAGGTTTTAAAAAAAAAAGCCGGTTAACTCGCGCACGCGTTTTTGCTGCACTCACCGCGGCAGCTCGTTTTTACGTTTTTTGTTTGTGCAATAGTGATAAAATCTGAGGATTTGTGTTTTTTTTATTCAAGAAAAAAAAGGAGCGATGTTATCAGCTGGCAAGAGAAGACGTAACTTTGTCGTTTTGTTTACGAGGAACGAGGACAAGAGGATCGCCGAGGACATTTTCATCGACTTCAAGATGGACGACGAGAGGATTGGTGGCTCGATTGAAGTTTTTTTTACAATGAAAAGTGAGTTTTTTTGTTATCAAAAAAAAAAAAAAAAAAAAAAAAAAAAAGAAAAGAGTGTGCATGTAAGGAGATTTCGAGTGGGGAGGGAGTTTGGGGCCGAGAGAGAAAGAAAGAGAGAAGACGCCCTGGCACGTGAGAGTGCAGATGCATGCTGCAGCCTGCACGCTACGCAGAATGGGGGAGGTAATTCCTGGAACGGAATAAACCCAAGCGCGTTCGGGAATTTGTTGAGTACAAACACCGCATAGTCAGATGTTTTTAGTTGCGTATTGATATACACTCGTTTCTTTCTTTTTCAGCACAAATTTAGCCATGCTATTTGTGTTGATTTTTTTTTCTTTTTTATTTCGGTTTCCCATTTAGGTGATTATCAGCTATGCTACAAGTCACTTGATTATCTCTCTCTCTTATTTGATAATTTTCTTACTTTGCACGTGCGGATAGTTTTTAGCTAGGGGTGCTGAATTTTTACAGATGTAAGATTTTTTACGCTCGAGATTATTCGTTTCTCTTCACATGCTGTGCTGGTTGAGAAATTGGATTTTCTTTAAAGATTGGCTGACCACCGATTCTTTTTCAGATTTGAGGAGTAAATTTTTAGTGAATTCTTTTTATAGGAAACCTTTGTTATTTCTGGGAATTTTTTCTAAGTGAGTTTTTTATTTTTGAGAAATTCTTGATGTTTTTTTCAAATTCCAATTCACTGAGTTTTATTGAGAATTTCTGTTCAGAGAAATTTGTTGAGTGAGAAAAAAAAACTTTCAGGGATTTTTTGTGAGTTGATAGAATCATTCTATCTGGATTATTAAGTGATTATCAGCTGTGCTGGTCACTGATTTCCTTTTTGAATGATGTTTTCAAAGTTTCTTTGAAATCTTTGATTTGGAGGACTTGTTTTAGAGTTTTACACTCGAAATTTTTTACTTATTTTTAAAAATTTCTCTGAGTACTTAAGTTTTCTTGGAAATATCCGTTTCAAAATTTTGATTATAAATTTTTTGAGTTTTCTGTTCCTTTGAATTTTTTGAAACAGAGTCTCGGATTTTTTCACTCTTTGAATTTTTCGAGAAAATTTGCAAATTTTTTTCAAATTTTTGAAATTTTTTAAGAATTTTACTGAGTTGTGAGTATACTGAGGATTGCATGAGTTTTTTTTTAGGAATTTTAGAGCAATTTAAGAAATCTGAAGAGCGTGATAAATCTGAAAAATATAGGTTTGGTATGAGGATTAATGCATGTGTGCCTGAGGATTGAAGTTGATCGTGAGGTTTGAGTTTACGAGTGGTTTTTGCTAAAGAAGGGAGGAGATGGCGAGAGTGCCATTTTTTAAAATTTTGTAAAACTAACGATCAAACTCTTTTCTTATAAAGCATTTATTCGCTTTGCCTGGACATCAGTCGTAGAGGATTATTGTGTACTGTGAGCGCTCGATCGGCCTTGACGTACACCGTGCGGTTATAAACACCGCACATTAAAAACGAAAGGTGTGTGAGCAGTGCATGGTGGTTTTTGAAAACTTTTGTCTAAAATTAAAATGAGCTCGTTCTTAAGCTGTGTCAGTACGAGTAAATTTTAATTCGAAAGACCCTGATGAAGTAATTGAATGTTTGTTATATAGATGAACGGAGGTGACAAACCCAAATACACCAGACGGGGCATTATGAGCTGGTGCTGCTGAGATGTGGTGCGCCACAGGACAACTCTCAAGCAGGTTGAGCCAGTCCTTGAGTTGAGTAAAGAGGACATGCTAGCCAATCGCATAATCAGGACAAATATCAAAAGGGTAAATCATCAGGTGTGGCACCACCTGGTGTTGATCCGATGGCCTGGGATCAAGGATGTATAATATTAATTATATTTTACAACCACATGCAAAAGAATTTTTCATTGTAATTAAAATTGAGTTTGAGTGAGGTAGTGGTACCACACATTGAAAACGAGAGTGAGGCTTAAACATTCAACTGAAGTAACCTTTAATTACAGAGTAAAAAGGAAAGAATTCAGAGGACACAGAGAGAAATGGAGGAAGTTAATCTGAGCTGAGATACTTGGAGGCAATAGAGGCTGAGTAAAGGCTCATCTCAGCTACTAATGCAGGGTTAACGATCACTGGTCAGTCCGACCCAGCCACCTTGACACCGAAAATTGATTGAGGTGGTTAATCCAAATGCGAGTGAATTTGCTAAAACCAAACCATCTCCATGTCCTCAACAACAACAACAATGTCATTAATTGTTATGACGTCAGCTACGCCATCTGAGCTATCCGTACCCCGTTGAGCTCGACGCTAACAGAACTCAGCTTCTATGAACGAGGAGAATGAATTTGTGTGCACATCGGCTCCGGCACCAAGAACGTGACGAGTACATCGCCCCCGGCACCTAGTCTAATCGGTGGGTCTATTCCAGGCTCTCCTAGTTTTAGGATAGAGTTGGACGAACAGACTTGGAGGTTATGTTCAGAACTTGAGGCTACTGAAGGCAAACTTCGAGTATAAATCGAAGGTCAAGTCTGATTTTGTCACGATTTTGGATGATGCCACGAAGTTGCAATACGAATTTTTTTTCTTTTTCTATCTTTCGTCTTTTTACCCCGAAACCTTAACCGTAACTCGCTTAACGATAATTCAAATTTGAAGCATGAGTGAGATTAATGTAAATAATCTATGACTGCCTATCACGACCGTGACAAGGGGAATAAAAGTATCTCGTTTTTCGTGATTATCAACTGTGCTGGTCACTTAGTAACCGTATGATACTTTAATTGAGAACCCAGTTGAGAGTAAAACAATTATTTTGAGCAATTGTCAGGGTACGCCGACTCCCGCAAAATGAATTGAGCGTAGGTTCCCGAATGGAAACTGGTTGTCTTGTTGGCGGAGAGGGCGCGGTGTAGTGAAAACTATGGCAGAGGTGGGGAAAGGCATGCCGGATTCCAATTTGTAATAAAAAAAAAATTTTTGAAGTATGAATTTGATGTTATTAAAAAATAAGTAATAATAATAAAAAAAAATATAAATGAAATTGTTAATTAATCGTATTTTGAAATGCTATGCGTACATATATATATATATATATATATATATATGTGTGTGTGTGTGTGTGTGTAGTACATGAATAAAATTTTTGAATATGTATATTTAAATGTAAAATGATGTAAAAATTAATAAATGCTAGAAACGACAAATTTTTTTAAATTATTTTTGTAACCTCGGAAGTTAATGAAAGTTAAAGGTTCTGCTATATGCTGCTAGAGCTTGTGTGAGCTTGTGAGCCCGCTTAAATGCACCTGAGCCCGCGCGATTCTTTGAATGGTGATAGAAAAACGAGACTGCAGCAGGAGTGTGAAAATTGAAAATCATCAACTTTTTCAAGGCTTTTTTTCTTATTAATCATTCATTCCTTTATTATTAAAATTATTATTGTTTAGAATTTTTTTAGATAAAGATTACATTAAACAGTTGATATTTAGTTATGTTGTTTTTTTTTTTTTTTTTTTTTTTTTTTGTAAATAAGGAGCAAATGCTTATCAAATAATCAGCTAGTTATTACTACTTAAGAAATAAAGTCCTGGACTTCATGAGATTATAGCTATGGTTTCTGGTAAGTTTGCAAGACCTCAAGTTATTAGCTAAAAAATTGTGTAAAAAAGTAAAAAAATAAGCAGATGATCAAGTTTAGATTATAGTTGAATATTTGTTTAAGTAAAATAAATTGGTAAGTTGATAGTTGAATTATTAAGTGTGCACTTTTATGCATGGTGAGAAAAGTAAATTATTTTGTCTATTCATGATAAGATAGATAATGGTTGAATTTTTTATTGTTATTGAATTTTAAAAATTATTTTAACAATAAGCACTGTTTTGTGTGTCACCATTAAGTAATAATCAGCTATAATTTAAATTTTAGTCTTTACTTTGACATTTGCATGCTTTTTCACAAACAAGAGCAATCAACTCTGAATTTTATATATTTACCATCAGCTTTGTTTGGGAACTTATATGAATTTACATTAAAAATATTATAAACATTGGCATTTAATTAGTAATTCTTTACATAAAGTTCTTTGACCTATCTGCATCAAAATGCTTGTGATTTTTTAAGTGCATGTATGGCAGCAGACAAGCTTTGTTATTATTGTAATTCTACTGCACCACTATAATCTCTGTTAAAGTAACATAATGTCATCGCTTTAGATCCTTTAATTTCTGCTATGTTGTTATTTTGATCTTGAGTTTTGCATTTTTTTGATTAGTTCAATCAGCCATAACATCTATAGCATCAGACAAGCTTTTTTATTATTTTAATTCTACTGTACTGGTATAATCTCTGTTGAAGTAAAGTGATGTCATCGCTTTGGATCCTTTAATTTCTGCTATGTTGTTATTTTGATCTTGAGTTTTGCATTTTTTTGATTAGTTCAATCAGCCATAACATCTATAGCAGCAGACAAGCTTTTTTATTATTTTAATTCTACTGTACTGGTATAATCTCTGTTGAAGTAAAGGAATGTCATCGCTTTGGATCCTTTAATTTCTACAATGTTGTTATTTTGATCTGGAGTTTTGCATTTTTTTGATTGGTTCAATCAGCCATAACATCTATAGTAGCAGACAAGCTTTTTTATTATTTTAATTCTACTGTACTGGTATAATCTCTGTTGAAGTAAAGTAATGTCATCGCTTGGGATCCTTTAATTTCTGCTATGTTGTTATTTTAATCTTGAGTTTTGCATTTTTTTTATTAGTAGTGCAATAACTGTTATGAATTGTGTGCTTGAGATATTTTACATGAGCTGTGATCAGGTACCAAATCTAATGTATATAACAAACAAATGTCAAAACTGTTGATATGGTATGTATTGATATTTTCATAGTACAATGTTCTTTAGATAAATTTCTTTGACCTTTATGCATGTATGCTTGAACTATCTATAAACAGCTACTTTACTTCTTGAAGATGTGGATAATTGAATGCCAAAGTGTTGAAGTGCTCCATTTGCAGTGGTGTTAATGTTTACATCAGAACCAGCATTAATGCGTAGGATCATGATGTGTAGAATAGGGTCCATCTGCATAGTCTTATTTATAAAACTAAAAACACTTAACTTTGGAAGTAAAATTTAAAAAAATGTATTCTCTGTTTGTTTTCTCTTCTATTAATATCAGCTTGAAGTTAACCATTATAATCAATTTTTTCTTCTCCTATTTGCTTTTTGGTTTAAAAGTATTCCTTTGCCTGTAACGTCATATATTGAATCATGTTTGTTGATTTATGACTGTCATCATCTGATTTAAAAAAAAATGATCAGAAGACACTAGAATTAATTAGGAAGTGTTGCTGTGTGTTGCTGTTCGGCTGAGTTAAGCTCAGTTGACCTGCGTCGACTCGTACTTTTCTGTGTTTTTCTGCGGTCAGCTAGTCTAATTCGTCTCTGTTCAATGCTGTAGGAAAACTGAGGAAAATTATGAAAATATCTGTCTCAAACGGATAACTACTTACAAATTTACATTTTGTATGTCACTATAAAACACGTTAATGAAGTGGTAATTATTTTAAAGACTTTTTTTACTCATTCGTAAAATACAGTTTAATAAACGTAATGTTTAATGAATATAGCACAAAAATTTACTTTCTCGAGAAATTAAGTTTATTTAAATTATAATATTCGTTTTACAATCTCTTTGTATAATTTCAATGAAAAGGGTTGACTATATTGTACCTTTTTACATGAAATTAAAAATTATGAAGAGGGCATAACACTTTTCGTATAAAATTTTTTCTTCTATTGTACTTATATTTTTTTTTTTTGTAAACATTGATATAACGTTTTACTTAATTCGTTCAAGTTTCAAAAGCTAATTCGTTTTTTAAATCACGCTAATTGCTACTAAATGTTAAAACTAAACTTAAAGTTTACATTCAAGTATTAATAATTCAATTTTTTACAACTTAGCATCACTGGATTGCATTGTGTCAGACTGTTCATCTGAACGCGGAAAAGTGAGCTTGTATCATTTCCCGAGGAATCGAACACTTGGACTACAGTGGTTAAAAGCTATAGAAGTAAATGAACTGAATGGTTTGGATTACGAAGAAATTCAGAAACGTCGATTCTCTGTGTGTCAAGCTCATTTCGAAACCAAATTCTTCAGTGCTCCCAGTGGCTCAAACAAAAAAATTCAACTGATAGGCAACGCTGTACCAACTTTAAACTTGAAAAAAACAATAGACGCACCTGCAGTAGATGCAGCTGCAGTTACAGAGAATTTTGAAACACTGGTTCACTCAAGTAATTGTTTTGGAAATTATACATACACTCGAGATGCTGAACTTCCTGAGTTTCGGAGTCTCTCATCCGATGAAAAAATCAAATCTCCTAAGAAAAAAAAAAAAAAGAACAGATGGAAGCTCAAGTAAATATTTATAAGTATTTTCTTAATTTAAATAGATATTTTCAATTAAGCTTTACAGTCTAACCTCGATAATTCGAAGTGCCAAGAGAATCAGAAAAAACTTCGAATTATCGAAAATTCGAATAATCGAAAGTTATTGAATTATTCAAAGAGTTACATTTCGCCATTAGTTGTAGAAAAAGTAGTTTATTGCCAAATCGTAGCTATTCATACTTATTCAATATACAGAAATTTGTCATTTTTAATAAAAACATTTATCGTCAATTATCTATAAACTAGATACTTTTTTTTTGTGTGCTCGATAGTAGTTAAGACCTTTATTCCTGTTTCTAGACTCAACAGTACCACTGCTATCCCTGTCAACGGAAGACGAAAACTCCAGCTATGGTTTTGACAATTTATTGGTTTTGGAGAGATCTACAGAAGAAGCTACCATAGTTTTGAAAGATGATCGCCTACCAAATTCACATCTCGATGAACAGCTCAAGTCACGTACAAGTGATAAAAACAGGCGTGATTCCAAACATGGAATAAACAAATCGAGAAGATCTCGGCTTTCATATAAAATGTTGTCAACTCTTTTGCGTAACACTAATAATGATCTGAAGCGGTAGGTCAAGAATTTTAATTTGCATTTAAAATTAAATAAGAATTCAAAGATATTTATATTTCCAACACTGAATAATCTAGAGTCGACGATGGAGAGTGTTTTGCAGCTTCAAGCAGTACTGCAAAAAAAGGGAATACCAGAATTGCAGCAACGGTTTATCTCGCAAGATCCAATCGAAAACCTCTTCTCACGTGTCCAGAGTTACTGCTCTCAAAACACCAATCCAACGCCGGCTTTATTTTCGAGCATATTCAGAGCATTGCTTATTACGCTTCTTACGTCTCGGAGGGCAGTTGGCTCCAACTGCATGCTGGACGAAGGAATGTCCTTGGACATGCTTCTTCAATTTTTTGAACAGGATTCCATTGCAGAAGAAGCACCAGAAGTTATCATACCTGATGGAGAAGAAGACGTAGTGCCCTTTGCCAGTGACATCGTTGCTCGAGTCAAACCAGACAACTTTTTACGGCGAGTTTAAAAAAAATTACTTTCATTAAATAAATGCTTTAGTTGCAATCACGCTTTCGAGACTTTAAACGCTTGTCACCGGTGGTTATTAGAATTACATAAAAAACTAATCGCGTGCATTACAGATGTTTTGTTTAAATTTTTACATGTAAATAATTTAACTCTTGTATGCCTTCATTTTGTTAAGCAGACAGTTCAGTTTGAAATGATACATTGTTCGATTCATCGCGAAGATATTATTTTAGAAATGGTTAACGTTGCTTTAAAGGATGCTATTGTACCGATAACTACTCGTATTAAAAATGTTTTAGAAGGGAAATTCGATGGATTAAGAGAGGTCGAAAACAAGTTTCTTGTAGCAGCTTTAGAAGTTCAAAAAAAAAAAAACGTTAAATAAATCGCGTGAATCCTCTGTTTGTCACTGAAACTCAAAATTAAAAAATTAATTCGTTTAAATTTTATAAAATTCACAATTTCGGTATTATGTATTTGTATTTTTTATAAGGGAATTATTTAAGTTTTTTTTAAAGTTCTTGAAAAAACCATATTTTTATGAATTGTATACACAAAATTGACTTTTTATTTTACAGTAACTTTTAACTTGCACTGAGGGATCTACTGCAAAAGAGATACTTGGATAAAAAAAATAGATCAACATTTTTGCTTGTACAGGCTTCCAGAAATGATGTACCGCAACGTACACTTAAACTCGAAAACATGTTTTTTGTAGAGTTTTATGGAACTAACATAAACCATTATCGCAGCCTGAAGAAAAATGTTGAAAAAGGTAAATATGTTAATTTGTGTCTTACAACAGTCAATTTGTTTTTGTTTAAAAACCTTTTCTTTTTTTTCCTGAACACACAATGGTGTTACTGGTTTGGATGGACTTCAAAAGCAGCAAATCAAAGACCATCATTATAGAAAAGAGTACTTGGTAAAAAAAAAAAATAGATCAGTATTTTGGCTTCCACAGGCTTCCAGAAATGATGTACCGCAACGCTCACTTACAATGGAAAAGAAGTTTTTTGTAGAGTTTTATGGAACTAACATAAACCATTATCGCAGCCTGAAGAAAAATGTTGAAAAAGGTAAATATGTTAATTTGTTTCTTACAAAAATCAATTTATTTTTGTTTAAAAACCTTATCTTTTTTTTCCTGAACACACAATGGTGTTACTGGTTTGGATGGAGTTCAATAGCAACAGATCAAAGACCATCATTATAGAAATACAAAGTTTGAATCACACCGTAGAGGTATTAAAACATTAGTAATAAAATTTTATTCGGTTCGACTAAAGTGTCTGTTAAATTTATTTCAGGCTTTATTGTCTACATAAATATGTGGACAACAACAAACTGTGAAACGTGCAATTCGTGATGGACCTCGCGGAAAGGTATCTGATGCCGAAGGCCAACTCCAGTGCACGTTCACTGACAGTTTGCGTTTTCACGAACATGTTCTGCCACCAGACGGGTCGCTCCGTAGCCACGAACGAGCTCCCCGATAATCACTCCAGGGCAAACTCTCCGCTCTTAGAAAAATATTTGTCAATCCGCTCATAGAAGAATATTAAACAATAAAATTAACTGAGTTGTATATATTAAAAACTTGAAACTTGAATCTCACCGTAGAAATTTTAAGCTTTACACTTGCAGCGTTTTCATTGTAATGTTGTAATGGTGTCTATATTTATGCAGTTAAGAAAAAAAAGAAGTAGTATTAATAGCTCAAATATTTCTTGTAAACAATCTTTTTGTGCCTGGCCAAAAAGACGTCTCATCTGCGTTGTAATTCATGATTTGTAGTAAGAAATTTAATTTACGATGTAAAATTTAATATCATTTTAAAGAGTTAATGAACAATTTTTTGTATAATTTCAAGTATACTTCGATGTAACTCTCTATTTTTGAAAAACTTTTTTTTATTGTCATCTATTGTAACAGCTAGCGCGTTGATTAAATTCGAATTCGGCGCTAACTGTTATGGAACGCAGATGCGGATCGGTAAGTCAGGTGATGACGAGATCTACCGATCAGCATTACTCTAATTTCGGCGCTTGGCGCGATCACACGTGTGTCAGAGAGCGAATATACTTATTTACTTTTTTGTGTTGTTAGATAACTTTATTGAGGTTGTGTTAGATAAAGTTATCAGTGAGAAGTTGTGTAGATTTTCCTGTGATTCAGTTGTCATTGGATCGGAGCGGGGAAGGCAAACATCTCACGGAAAGTCAGCGTGCGGCCTTGGAAGGCATTGTCGTCTTGTGTGAAGCCATTCGGGCTAGTAGTAATTATTATTATTGTTTAATCAAGCGAAGGTGCACCTGCTAAAAAAGTAAGTCCGCGTAGCGGTTAATCATTGAGTATTTGTTCGTGTGATAGTTAGAGTCAGAGTGTGTGCGAAGTACAGGAAGTACTTAGATTTTTGTATCGGAGTTAGTCCAAGCCTTTGTTCTTTTGGCGCGCTGCAGGAAGCAGACGAGCGCGAGAGTGTGTGTGTGCGTCGGTGTGTTAGTAGCGACCACAACACAACCGACGAACTTTATTTTTGTAAAATTAATTTTCGTCGTATCAAGACTTTGAGTCATTCGGGTTGGATTGTTTGTAAACAATCAGATAGAATTAATTTGGAATATTATGTAAATTTTTGATTCATTTATTTTTCTTGTTAATTAAAATTATTAAAATTTACATTTTATCATTAATTTAATGAACCCGTGTTCCTGCGATCGGTCCACGTAAACTCACGCCACTACCGACGAAGGAGAGCAGCCGCGCCGCGTAATAATAACATTAGTTCGCGTACGCGTCTTCCCCCCAGTTTTCAGAATTGAAGAAAAATCGACGGATTGTCGTGTGCACAGAAAGTGCATTTTGTCAGCAGGTCGGAGGAGTGCGGACGACGATCGCCGCGGGTTCTCGTGTTCAATCACGATCCTCCGAGGAATTAAATTCCTTAATTCGAGCCCTGTGACACTATACATCTTAATATATAATAGTAAAAAATTGCAATTTCGAGATTAACACTTTTTTTTTAATGTTATAACAAAAAAAGAAAAAAAATAGATAAATAACGAGAATACAATGCGTTATTTTAAAATTATTCATCAATAACTTTTGAATTAAAACGTTTGTTCATTGATCATTGAATTATTATAGTTTCTTTAACAATGAATAAAAAAAATACAATGTTACCTGATCTTGGCCTAATGTAAGCTTCAGCGTAAAAAGCAGCAAAAATAATCTTAGAACTCGACAAAGAATATGGCAATAACGTAATAATAATGTGACGGGAAGTAAAATTTTTATTGAGTACTATATCATTAAAAACTTCACTGAAAATTTTAGTACAACGATTTTTTTCTTATAGTAATAAGAAACGAGCTTTCAAGAGATTAGTAAAATTTACATTATTCTGGAATGATGACTTTTACATAAAAACAATGTTTACCAATTCCAGCAGCTTTATAAAATTGAGCTGCGACATCAAAAATTAGCCATGTAAATAATTAAAAAATTTTATTTTTATTGATTTAACTAAAAACCAATTTTCAACAATTTCGTTAGTTTCATTTTCTTAATTAATATTTTTTTTTACACTAAATTCATCGAATATCCTTTGCAACATGTAACTAAGTTCAGTTTAACATTTTGGTAGTTTTAGCTTTAAAAAGTTGTTGTTATAATAATAAAGATTCTTACTTTATTTTATAGAATTGTAGAAAGGAATTAAGTCCATTTACTGAAACAATAAATTCAATTATTCAAAAAATTCTTGCAAAAAATTTTTAGTAACAAAGTATTCAATACTTCAAATTAAGCTCAATTCAAATTTTGAATTTAACATTCCTACCGGTCAAGCTAGTCTTTGATTTTTTTTTTTTTTTTTTTTTCTAAAAATGTTTTATTATTTTACAAAAGCAGTTATTCGAAATTAAAGTTTATAATCGAATCTTACTTATGATATTTTTTATTCTTTCTTTGCACTTAAGGATTGGCAGAATCTTTCGATCCTGGAGAGAAAAACAAAAATCAGTTCTATTTCGCGTCTCACCGGTGACGGCCCCTATTTACTTGAAAATCTCTCTGAAAATTTGGAATAATTTAAAATTCATAATTTTTTTATGTCAGAGTTGTAGCAGTTGGTAGTAGTCAGATTGGGTTGTGCTAGGTTCACGTTTTTTTTTCTCGTTCCCGCCTTTTTCATCTTGTTGCACTTTTTGTCTGCTGCAGTCTGCTGCAATCCACTCAAATCCACTGCAATCTGCTGATAGTTGATTGTGATCTGTTGTGATCCTCCGCCCGTTTTAAACTTTATAGTAAGGGTAAGTTCCAATATTAATTATTCTATTCTTACAAACTATATTCATTTTTTTTATTAATATTCTACTAATGTCTAATAATCTTTATATGGCCAACATCGTTGCAGATATGCAGGAGTTGCACGACCTGCTAACTGGAGTCGTCGTACAATTAGAAGTTGTTCTTGGCGAGGGTGGAAACAGAGAGTTGCTGAGATTGGAGCAGCAAACAACAATTGTGTCAGTACAACGATATCTCGAGTCAATCAGGATTCCCGAGAATGTAAATAACGTGATGGCAATCAACTCTAATTTGCTGTTAGTCCAGGAAATTTTTACTTTACTCGGGAATCCTGAGATTTTTCACCAAGACTCTATGACAACTACGGAACCATACTACTCGGTGCATGGTGACGAGGAAGTTGAGTGGGTAAATGGAAATTACCCTGAAACGCCCGAAGCGTCCGAGGAAGACGAGTAAAATATGTGTATAGGTTAAGTTTTTTACGATTTGTGTTCAAATCAGTTCAAATGAAAGTGTGTAAGTGTAAGTGTGTGTATTTATAATAAAAGTAGACAGTGTTGCTACGAAATCTCTAAATAGTTTCATTGAATCGAGCCTTAAATTTCAATATCTAAGCTGCATACAGCTATCCTTAAGAGTGGCGTGGATGTTAATGTTATGACGTGGATGGTAAGGAATTGTGAGTTTTAGCTAAAATCGTGTTTGCAAAAGATTGATTTTTGTACTTTTTTATTTATGAATTCTTACTCTTCGATTTAAAAATTTAAAATTTAAATTAATTTAAAATTAAACTTTAAAATTAAAATTCTTACTCTTTCTTTGGTCAGAATAAGATTATAATTAATTAATTTAAATTTATTTATTTATTTATTTCTTTAAATAATCAAAATTTTAATTATTATTGATTTTTTTTAAAATTTCTGAAACCCTTCTACATCTAGCTATATATGTACTCCAAATTCCTGCTGGCTGATATTATTTAGTTTAAATACGTCGCCTCCACAGCCAGGAAATTGACGGTGACAAACAATTCTCCTGCTAATTTAGAAAAAAAAAAATTTTTCGTGGGTTTCAAGCTTGGATTTTTTTTATTAATTTTTTTTTTTTTTATTGTAAAATTAAACTACGGCGCCCTCGGTTTTGTAGGTTTGAAGCTTGGGGGATCATTTATTTATTTAAAAATTAAACTCGGACGCCCAGGGCATCTAGGGTTTAAAGCTTGGGGGACTATTTATTTATTAAAAAATTAAACTCGTGAGCCCAGGGCATCTAGGGTTTACGGCTTGGGAGATTATTTATTTATTAAAAAATTGAACTCGTGAGCCCAGGGCATCTAGGGCTTAAAGCTTGGGGGGGGGGGGGGGTTATTTACTTATTTATTTAAAAATTAAACTTGGACGCCCAGGGCATCTAGGGTTTAAAGCTTGGGGGATTATTTATTTATTAAAAAATTAAACTCGTGAGCCCAGGGCATCTAGGGCTTAAACCTTGGGGGGGGGGGGGGTTATTTATTTATTTATTTAAAAATTAAACTCGGACGCCCAGGGCATCGGGGGTTTAAAGCTTGGGGGGTTATTTATTTATTAAAAAATTAAACTCGTGAGCCCAGGGCATCTAGGATTTAAAGCTTGGGGGATTATTTATTTATTTAAAAATTAAGCTCGGGCGCCCAGGGCATCTAGGGTTTACGGCTTGGGAGATTATTTATTTATTAAAAAATTGAACTCGTGAGCCCAGGGCATCTAGGGCTTAAAGCTTGGGGGGGGGGTTATTTACTTATTTATTTAAAAATTAAACTTGGACGCCCAGGGCATCTAGGGTTTAAAGCTTGGGGGATTATTTATTTATTAAAAAATTAAACTCGTGAGCCCAGGGCATCTAGGGCTTAAACCTTGGGGGGGGGGGGTTATTTATTTATTTATTTAAAAATTAAACTCGGACGCCCAGGGCATCGGGGGTTTAAAGCTTGGGGGGTTATTTATTTATTTATTTAAAAATTAAACTCGGACGCCCAGGGCATCGGGGGTTTAAAGCTTGGGGGGTTATTTATTTATTAAAAAATTAAACTCGTGAGCCCAGGGCATCTAGGATTTAAAGCTTGGGGGATTATTTATTTATTTAAAAATTAAGCTCGGGCGCCCAGGGTATTGTGGTTCGGAGTTTAGAGTTATATTCGTTCGTCATTTCAAATTACTATGGCCGTTCCGCGCTAAACCAGGTGTTGACTACAGCGCGCCCTCTCCGCCAGCAAACAAAATAGATAGTGGCCAATTCGCCCATCTGAGTCGGCGTACCCTGGCAATTGTCTATTATATCGAGGCAAATGTAAAAATCCTGAGATTTTGTCTGAGTGAGTTTAAAGCAGAGTTAAAAGCTTGATTTGCTGGACAAGTTAGAGCTGAACGGCGACATTGATGATTCCATATAACTTAATTGAGAAATTTTTTTAGTTTGAGGACAAAACTAAAAGATACAATTTTCTTTATTTTGTCAACAGGCAAGAAGGTATTATTAACGAGTATAAAAACTGTCCAGAGACGGTTAAGTTTTCTGAGTTGAAAAACAAGCTGTGCTCATCTCTGGAATTTTCAGAGAGCTCACTCAAGTGAACAATACTGTTTCCGTGAAGGACAAAGAGGGATTTGCGGAATATTTTTTTCGGTTTAAAATTGAGGCATCGAGGAATGAGGTTCAAACTGCTACAGTTAAGTTAACACTAAGGCCAGAGGAAGTTTTGAGTAAAACTCAAGAGCCGTTTCTGTTAGAAGTTTGTACCCGAGACAAGTGCAGTTTAAACCTACTAAATCAGTGATACTGCCGAGTCTGTAACAAAATTATGGATCACAAGAGGGCGTCTGTTTATTTGAGAGAGGTGAAGAAAATAATAATCATACTTTTAGAGATAGTCGTGGCGAGGATGAAAGAGATGAGTAGTGTAGGTTATCTGTAAACGCCCATCACAACAATGGTCGGGCAAATTAAAGTATCTCGAATTTCTCGTGATCATCAGCCGTGCTGGTCACTTGATAACTATAGGATACTTTAGCTGAAAAACGAGGTAAAGGTAGATTCATAGTTTAGGGAATTATGAGTAAAAATGGTTAAAAATGGTCGGGATAGAGGGTACGAAGGACTTAATGGTTTAAACAAAATGAGGGCGGTCAAACCAAGGTAATGAAACAGAACGACATAAGCAAGAGCAATGTTTCTAGAGGAGGAAGAGTGAGGACAGAGTATTACTGAGGCACTTAATTTTAGTGAAAATGCGAACAGTCAAATGAGTTTTTGTTCGATGCTGATACATGTGCTACCAAGCACATTGTAAACGTAAACATTACATTGTAAAACTTTGAGAAGTTCAGAGGCGAGTTTTTGCAAACAAAAACGAGGCAGCAATTTAAACTTGAATGCAGAAACAAGTTAATTGTTTGAGATTTTATATGCAAGGCATTTTGAAAAATATTTTGTGATTATCAGCTGTGCTGGTCACTAAATGATTTTCTATAGAAAAGCTTTTTGAAAGTTTTGAGGTTTCAGATATTTTTGAGGATTTTGCTAAAGCAGAAACCTGTTTTTTAATGACATTTTTAGATGTCTACGATGGAGAAACGAGTATGCGAGGAAGGTAAATTTTTGCCACACTTGGTAATTTTCTCGATCAGTCACAGAATGGAGTTGAGGATCTTGATACAAATTTCAGGAGGGAGCTTCACAGCTCATTAGCGAGTCGTAGAATTCTGAGACTGGGAGGGAGAATGGAGAGAAATCTTCACAAGGTGGAAAAATTGAAAAATGCTTGGATTGAGAGTTGGGTAATTCGTTTCTCGGCATCTTGCTTTGAACACGAGTAACCTTCACGACATGAGTAAACTACGAGAGTTAATTTGCAATTGAGTAAGCACATAATCCAAGCGAAGCCAGAAAACTAGATGTAATAATCTTAAGGCTAGCGAGGTTATGTCACTCCTTGTGAAAAGTCAAAATATTTAAATTGAGATGCTAGAGTATTTGAGGAAGTTGAAATTGAGGACACTATCAGCGACTGTGAAACTTGCACGCTAACAAAGGTAGAGAGATTGTTATTTGGCGAGGTTAGAATGAAAGCTTAAAGGCATCAAAATTGATGTGCACGAACACCATGGGTTAAACAAAATCTGTTTTGTACCCTAGTGACACCTGTGCAGTCATGAGGTTTTAATGATTATTCCAAGTTTGCTAAAACTTATTCTGTAAAGTATAAGAGCAATTCCGGAATCGGTCTTGAGAGATTTTGAGAATTACGAGTAACCCTGAAAGCAGGAGTGCTTGTTTCATAAGACCTGACAGAGAAACTGAATTTGAGGGTAAATTCAGACAGTTGATGATGAGTGAGCAGATAGCGACTTTACACGTGAACACTAAACGCAAAGAACGGCATAGCCGAGAGTTTTAATCAGACTTTGCAGGACGAAAAGTGCTTTAAGGTTAGATTCTGGTGACCTATGAGTATGTGGTTTCAGGCAGCTGAGGTAGCTGTTGATATAACAGAAGATCACGAGACAGGTTTGAGTTTGAGTTTCCACCAAGAGCAATTAAAGTTGTTTTTGTCTACTGCAGGACTAATCGCTATGTTTAATGGCACCTATCCACACAACAATTCATTATCTCCAGAAATGTGAGATTTAATGAAATATTAACATTTGGAGGTTTTAAAGGAAGAGTTGGATCTTGAAGAGGATGAGTTAAAGTTAGTATTGTTAGCCAGTAAAAACAAAGATCTAACGTTTTACCATCAGAGAGGAACTGATTTCGATGAGTGAAAACAATGTATGAGATTTGATTGACAGATCTGAGATTGAGAGCGAGTTTCTGAGAGAGTACGAGTTGAGTGAGACATACGCTCCTGTCTCAATACTTGTCGTGGTCCGGGCTGCGCTGTTTGAATATAACAAACTGAATTACACGCTTGTCAGATGGATGTCAAGATAGCCTTCTGAATGATGAGCTCGAGGACGAGGCTTCCTGATGGATGCTTGTGTGAAGACGTCCTGAGAGCTAACGTGGTGTGTGGACTGAGGAAATCTCTTTATGAGTTAAAAAAAAGTCCTAGGAGGTAGAGTGAGAAAATTAACGCCGAGATATTGAAACTTGGTTTCAGTCACGACATTAATAAATCTTGTCTGTTTACTTGGGTTTATGAAACTATACTTGCTCTCATCGTACTTTATGTCGATGAAATGCTCATTGAGAGCAACATTGAGCAAAAACTAAGTAAGGTTGAGGTGAGTTTGAGTGCTATATTTAGGATGAAGGACTCTGGAGAGCCAGATGTATTTCTGAAAAACTAAAATCACTTGAGTTTGTGAAAAGAGGTTCATGAGTATAACCCTAACAAACTGAATAGGCAAGAACCATGAGAAATTCAATCTGAGTGTTTGTACTTCTCATGACACACCAACAATAACGAGGAAATTGAGTAATCATGAGTTGAGGTCTCTTGAGTTAATACAATTTGACGAGTCTAGTAACTCTCAAGTTAAAATAATTCCATTCAGAGGAGCAATAAGCTGATCCAGCCTGACGCTACTGATGCTGTAAGGCCTGACAACGCCGATACGGTCAATGTGCTTGCAAGATAGCAATTGAACCTTACGGAGAATGGCTAGAATTACGTAGAAAGGATTTTCCTTTATTAATCTGCGAGGTATCGAGATCAACCGAGGATTATCTGATTGAGTACTTTTGGAGACATCATCTCAGAGAGAAGCAAACCCTGGTAACAAGATCTTTGAGAGACGCCGAGTATAACGCTGCATCGAAAGGTTCATGCAGCTAAATCATCAGTTTGGACAAGGTACTTCGAGACACAATGATTTGGACATTCTACCCGGTAAAGATCAACAGTGATAATCTGTGCACGGTTGGCAGCTCGCAAATAGAGTGATGTTAAACATCATGATAAGAGTATTGAGGTATTAAGGAAAAATCCGAGGTACTGGAAGTTGAAGGACAACAGAAAAACTTCTGTTTGAGGTTCATGAGAACTTTGTAAAACGATGCGTTGCTGAGGGTTAAATTGATGTGAGTGGAATGAATACAAAGTTTGACATGGCCGATAACCTTATCAAGCCACTTCACCGAGGCGATTTCAAAAGACTTAAATTAAGATTTTTGAATTGAGTGTATATGAATGAGGATGTACATGAGATGTATACAATGAGTTCATGAGGACATTTTGATTTATTAATAATTGAGATTGTTTTATTTTGATTTGAGGTAATATAATTGAGGTTGACGGATTTATTATTGTTGAATAATAAATGGAGGGAGTGCTGGCAGTGGATTTATTATCCAACACCGTCAACAGCTCTTATGCTGCAGCAGCAGCAGGAAACTCAGGTGTTTGGTAAGTCCCCAGCCCGCATAGGGCAGTTCGAGTATGGCCGCCAAGGCTAACGCGTGTGTAGGGATCGCTATCCCGAGTTGAGTTTTAATAATAAATGTGAGTTTACCGAGACTACCGTAGATTTATTTGTGTTTCACCCTTACCTCCCCGTGCCTAAATTAATCTGCTGTCTACAAATATAATCTGATTTTCAATTTATAAAACTTTGCGACAAAAGTTTAAGAACGTTAACTTTTTTTATCTCACATTAAAAATTAAGACTTCAAGATAGCAACATATATTTAGATTATCCAATTGAATTGTTAAATTCTATTAATGATTGTCTAACTCACGTGAATTGAAAATAAAAATGAATGCCATAGTAATGTTGATACAAAATTTAAGTATCAATGATGGATTGTGTAATGGTACAAAATTAAAAATCACGAATTGATACGAACATAACTAGAAGCAAAAATTATTACTGTCGATAAAAGTGGAAAAATTGTGTTTATTCCGTAAATTACTTTGAGTACAAACGAAAATTCAAGTTATTCGTTTATTTTCTATAGAAAACAATTTCCCTTAGTTTTAGCCTTTGTAATGACAGTTAATAAGTAACAAGTGCAAAGTTTTGATAGAGTTGGCTTATATGTATATAAAAACTAAACTTTTTTCGCACGGACAATTATATGTATCGTTAGTTTTTTAAATAGTAGGAGACAGTGAAGGATGGTGTCAAAGGGCTTTGAGAAATCGAAGGAGATGAGGATTGTGACTTTTCTGCGATCGATTCCTTGACGGGCGTCTCGAGTATAACTGTCTGTGCGGAGTGATTGAGCCTGTAGGCGTATTGATGTGGGTCTATTAGGTTATGAAGGTTATTTAAGTTAGTTAGTTGAGCGGAGTCGTTTAGACAGTTTAGGAAGGAGGGCAATGGGACGTCGTTGTCCCCCTCCTTCCGAGAGGATTTCTCCCACTCAGAGGGGAAGTAGCCAGTCGTGAGGGATGCATTTATGAGTTTGGCGATGTAGGGGAGAAATGAGAAAAGGAAGAGTTTCATCATGGAGGATTAGAGACGGTTAGGACCCATTTCTCTGGAACGGGTTTTATTGTATTATTGAAAGTATTAAAAATAATGGTCTCATTCACAGGTGAAAATTCAAAAAGTGGTAGAGAAGATTAGGTGGGATAGACAGAATGTCAATGAGATCTTGGGGTGAAAGGGGTGCTTAGCATTGAGATACAGAAACGTAGTGGGAGTTTAAGGAGGGGCTATCAAAGATGGACAATGGGGATACTTTAGTTGGAGCAATGCCACCAGCTCTTCTAATCGCACGCCATTTGGTAGCGTGATCGGGGATGTTCTCAATGAGGTTCCTAACACATGTGTTTTCAAGCCGATCAAGGTCATCGGTAACCTGATTTCGAAGAGTGCGGTATTGGGCATATATACGGTGAGCTGGCAGATATAATAAAGTTTGTCATGTCGACGAAACATGGATTCATATAATTTGTCCACGATAAACGAAAGAAGCCCTAGAAAATATTTTTATGTGTGTTAGATCTAATTAATTAGTTTGAAATTCCAGTTGATTTACTTAAATATTTTATATGAGTCACCAAAAAGGTATGTATTTACCTAACACTAACACTCCAACTATTTTAAAATTAATTTATGTCTTCGTTTGTCAATATTAGATCTATTTTAGCATTTGAAAAATTTTTACTGAAAGTTATGAAAAAATAAAATAAAATTCTATACCTCATGAGTTTGCCTAACTGATAAAGATGTTCTGAAAAATTCAACGTTAGGCGACGCTAGTATAAACTTGACTCGCCAGCAGTTTTGCATTCGGTCTTTGTTTATGTTTGTGTGAGTGACTGGATGAGGTTGTAACGTGCACGAAAGCCGTACAACTTCCCTGGGCATTGATAATATTAATTGTAACTGTAAACTACAGCATTATTGTAAACCAGCGAGCAGCTGCTCGGGCAACAAGCGTAATAGAGAGAGTAAGAGAGACGGAGAGAGTACTGCGTGTGCCGCCGGCCGGTCGGTGACACACGAGGTGGGCCTTAGTCGAGTGGCAGCTAAGCGGCCATGTGGATCTTTCGAATGACCCCGCGTTTGTCTTAATTTTATTAATCGGAAAGCTAAGCTGCTACCGGCTCCTGCCGTAAGGAGGAAAGCCTCACGTTTTGTAAATTCGTTAATTGTGAATGTTAATTGTGCTAGCGCGCACTTATTACTCTTGGAGCCACAGTTGCAGTGTGTGAGTATCTCTCCCTCTCGTTTACTGGGCTTTGCCCCTGCTGGCTCGTACGGTGCGCGTGGTTTATAAAAGAAGGAATAAAGTGTGTAAATTACAAATGTAACTCTGTTTGTTCTAATTAAATCCCAAAGATCCTCCAAGTTCGAACCTTTCATTTGGCAAAGCCTGTCTGACTTTGGAAGTAAGGCATAAGCTTACAAAGGTACATGAGTGTTTTTGTGAGAGATTCTGTCGAACTTTCTAGATTTTCTCACATTCAAATTATTCGTTCTTTTATAGTTCGTAAATTTGCAGAATCATACAAACTGAGTCACTAGATTATCATCTTCGACGAGTTAGGAGAGTGAGCTGATTAATTCAAAGGTTAATTTAAAGAGTTTCGTGATTTTAGCGTAGACGTCTCTAATTTCCAAGTTCAAAATGTGTAATTTACTATTATCAATCAAGTTAATGAGGCTTTTGTATGCTCTCTTTGATTTAATGTTAATCAGAAGAACGTTTTTAAGGGGAGGGGGGGGGGGTAGCAATTACGTTTATTCGATGGTAACACATCTAACCTTCTGTTGTTGTTCTTTTTCAAATTAACAACAATCCTTGTTGTTGTTTATTTAAATAAACTCGACGTTTCGGCTACCTTCGGTCAGCCATTTTCAGGATTTTAATTACTGTAAGGATTTTAATACAGAATACTTACTATACACAAAAAAAAAAAAGAGAAAAAAACACAATTAAAAAAAAATCAAAAAGACTTACAAAATAACGAGTTATTAGCTCGTAGTCGAGAATACAAGTCTTTTCACACGAAATTAACTTTCATTATGAACCATAAATATGAAGTATAAAAATATGGTTGTGTCTAGGTACCATCGCCGTGTACCGTACACGGTACACGGTACACGGTAGCTTTTTACTTTAGATCCTATAATTTATTCCAAATAACCCACTTAAGTTTAAAAAACTACTAGTTTTTACTTTAAATCTAATTACCCATCCTAAATAACCCACTTAAATTCACAGAGTGTCTAAAGTAACTCTTATTTGGTACCGTGTACCGTGCACCGTGCACCGAATACGGTACACGGCGATGGTACCTAGACACTTTCTAAAAATGACATATTATTATTAAGGTGTTGACAAAATCATAATTAAGGAATTCTAAGTATTACAGGTATTAAATAATATCATTAAGTACAGAATCATAGCTAGGTGGTAGGTCATAGGATTCATTCTTTCTATTTAAGATTGATCTAATATTTTTTTTATGTGAACAGCTTCAGCAATTTTTCGTTTTCGCAAATTACGTTCATGATGTAAAATTTTCATTCCGTCCCAATCAAATTCATGCCCTTCACTTAAATTATCATTATTACCAAGCCAATGTTATCACTAAACTTATTCTTTCTTACATAATTTATCTACCCAAATTAAACATTCTCTTAGAAAACTTAACATTCACACTGTTTTTTGGAATCCTTTCAAGCTTGATAAATATATTATTCTCGGGAAATATAGACTAGAACACTTTAACAGCTCACTTCTTCCTTTGTCCGAAGACGCCGTAAGCAAAAATTCTGTAATGTATAATTAATTATAAAACAAAGAATACAAATAAAGATAAGAATAAGGATAATTTGCAATAACAATTTGTAATAACAGGTATACAATCTAGAGTTCATCATTTTAAATTCTTCAGTGTATTTTAAAAAAATTTGAGAGTCTATCACATTTGACTTCACTAAGTACGGGAAGGAAAATATCACAGTTGGCCTTGACTGGCTTTCATCGATCACTAAGTTCCCAACTGTATGACTAGTGTTCAGACCAGGTAGCTACTCTTCGCCCTCTGTGGTAAAAATATGAGTGATACTCAGGAGTTTGAAAATAGGTAAGGTAGGAGCTGAGGGAATATTGGGAGGTAGAGCATTCCATAAGTACGTGGTGGAGACATGAAAGGAGTTTTGGAGGCAGTTTGTGCGGCAGTTGGGAACAACCAGAACTCTATGATGATGGACTTCTCTATCAGGGCGTGTGCTGACTCGAGCAATGAAGAAATCAGCCAACTATGGTGGGATCCTCGAGTAAAGTAGCTTATACAGAAAACAAACAGAGAAATAACTCTTTCGTCCTTCAACCCGAAGCCAACCAAGTTTACGTCTGTAGGGAGTAACATGATCACTTTCTAATTCCGTAGATGGATCTGATACCCTTGTTCATGATGCACTGAAACTGAAGATTTTGTTCCTCCGAGATATCACAGTCAACAAGAGAAGAGTAGTCTACAATAGAAAAAGTAGTGACTGGATGAGATGCATGAGTAGATTGAGGGTGGTGCTGCGTCTGAAATGGTAGGGTCTATACATGAGAGAGTGAGCTCTCTTGCAAATATACTTCAAATGCTCTTTCCAGTCCAGCTTGCTATCAAGAACCACACCCAGACTACGTGCCGATAAGACAAACGGAACACATGACTGTCCGAAATGAAGGCAGTCAATGCCATGCTCCAGTCGAGTCGACCTTGGGCGTAAATTTGGAGGTCATCAGCATAGATTATGTGGCGTACTTCAGGGCCAATGTCATTGGCAATGTCCACAATAAACAGTAAGAAAAGCAGGGGGCCTAGCATCGAGCCCTGAGGTACGCCCATATTCAGGGGACGAAAAGAGGTCTCACTTGCTGCCCTCTTATTCACAGCTTGTAAGCGACCCGACAGATAAGAAGCAATCCACTTAAGAACATTGTGAGAAAAACCTAAAGTTTGGAGTTTTACGAGTAGGGTTATATGGAAGACCGAGTCGAATGCTTTGCTAAAATCAAACAATAGTAGTGCTGTCACTTGTCTTCTATCCATGCCCTTACGAATGTCATCAGTTAGCTTAAGAAGTGCAGTTTGGGTGCTATGACCTGACCTAAAGCCAGTCTGCAGACAATCCATAAGACTCTCAGCCTCCACAAATGTTGAAATTTGGTCAAAGACCAGTTTTTCGAGAACTTTAGACAAGAAGCAGAGAAGTAAGATCGGCCGTAAAATACCCAGAGTTGTTGGTGATAGAGTTTTATTAAGTGGAAGTACGAGCAACTTCTTCCATTGATCAGGAAAACTGGTTGTTGATATTGATTAGTTGAAATTGAAACTCATGAATGAAGCTATGGTAGGTAGCGCAGATTTGATGAAACTTTGCGGTGGACGATCAATGCCCAACGCCTGTGATGTCGACCCATTGATTGCATTCACAATATCCTGCACACTTACCGCTGAAAATTCAAAGCGGCCATCATCAATTCCTTCTCTACACAGACCTTGCAAAAACTGAGAGAGCCTAGGAGTACTAGGATCAAAGGACAATGATGCAAAGTGAGCATTAAGTTCCTCTGCAGAAAAGCCAGCGAGGTTGATCTTAGATTTAGGAGCGATACCCAGGTGACGGAGCTCTTTCCAAATCTGTTGAGGATCATTCAGGTCCTTGATTCGGTTCCAGTAGAAGTCGAGCTTCGATGCTTCGATCTGCTCATGAGCTAGGTCATGGGCCTGTCTATACAGGTAGAGCTCAATGTCAAACTTTGAGCGTTTGTATCGTCTGTAGAGTCGATCTCTCTCTGTAATAAGAGAGCGGATGTAAGGACTAAACCAAGGATGCTTATGTTCTCTGCGAGTGGCCGTTTTTAGTGGGACAGCTACATCGAGAGCCACATGTAGATTGGCAATCAGACAGTTCAATCTGTCACACAGAGAAGCTGTATTATCTGAGAAAATAGACCAATCACACATAGCCAAGCGTTCATTCAGGATTTTCGAGTCCACAGAGTTAAAGTTTCGATACGTGAAATCCTCAGTCAGAAGCTCAGGTACAGGGGTGTCTAGTATAGCTGTTATCAGGTCATGTCTATCTATAAATGGGACATTGGTCAACCAGTATTCAGTCACATTGTCGAGAGCGTTCATAAGACACAAGTCTAACCAGGTGTCTGAGTGAGCAGTGTGGTGCGTGGCCCCGTATGGGATCAAAGATAGGGAATTATCGGTAATGATTGACCAGATAAACTCCGCGTCAGCGCATTCTGATAGCATGTCAGAGCTGAAATAACTTAAAACTACTTTAGAGGCATAACCCTGCATTGCCTCTAGAAAATCAGAAAGAAAGTCTGTCCCTAGTTTGAATGAAGCCTTCGGCGGTGGATAAACAACCCCAACAAAAATGGGGTTATCTCCTTTAAAGCTTACATCGCACAGTAGGTATTCCGGATGACCTGGTTTGCCATTCCACTCCGTGGTAAAAAAGGGGATGTGTTAAACTGAAAGCGATTTATGGATGTAAAGAGCTACTCCTCCCCCACGAGTGTTACGGTGTCGGCGAAGTAGCCCGTAATCTTCAAGCGAAACCACAGAGTCCTTGAAAGTAGGACCAAGCTTAGTCTCAGTAATAGCAAGTGCATGGATAAGAGGTTTAGATAGAAGAAAGAGCTTAATCTGCTCAATGTGCGCTCGAAACTTGTTCTCAACTACACGCAACGGGGGATAATGAGAGGAGCCTGAGTATGTGGTAGGTGAGGGTAGAATATGAGTTTGCGGATGAGTGATAAATGACTGAGATGAACTGAGAATATGATTGTGATAGAAAGATGAGAATGAGATATTACCACGAGAGAGTAGATGTAGTAGATACCTGTTATTGTAAAAACCTGTCGAGATCCTCCTCACTCGTGATCTGTGTTGCAGCGTCTCTTTGCTTTCTCCGGGCGAAGATCTTGCCATTTCTGACAAAGGTGATAAAGCCTGAGTTGAGTAGTTTTGCTTTCTGATAAACCAGACGACGTAGCTTGAAAATATCCCTGTCCAGAAACTCATTTATGTTGATTAGCGCTGGTTTGATGGATTTAGGATCCTTTCCATTAGGCAAGTGTGGAGTCAGTACTGTAGAATGTAGTTTATCCTTTTCAATGTCGCCCTGGATAACTTGCAACATTAGCGCTCGTGAGCCGAGGGTTGCAAGTATGGAGAGCGGACGAGAAGGACTGGTCTGAGTGGGGTTCGTATTTTTGTCAGTGGCGACATCCGAGTTAGCGTCCTTACCAGAGTCTGCCGGACAAGGGTGTGCATCAGAGCTGCTGGTCGTTGGGTTGACTTCCTCCTTAGCTACTGATGTTGTTGCTGACCTCGATGTTCCTTTGCTTAAAAATGGACGTGTATTCACGATGTCTCGCGCTTCGATATCGGCATGGATCGTTTTGTGCGCAGCAAGAACAAGAGCCTTGAGGCTGGCACCGGGCGGAGCAGTCAAACCACCGATCCGATCACCAAGTCCGAGGAGGTTCTCGAGACTGCAGATATGCGGTTCGTCAGTTCAGCATTCTTTTTGTCAAGGCTGAGAACTTTGTTTAAAAGTTCAGGGTTATCAACCGCAGCAGGCACCTCCTTAGGATTTTCAAGCCTTTGCTTACACTCTGCCAATTCCCTTTTCAGCTCCTCGAGTTCTACCTCCGCATTGTCCATTCTTTTAATGAGATAAGGGGTTTCATCCAGACCACAGAGTTTTTCGTCAATAGCATCGAGGCGGAAATTGTAAGAGTTGACCGAAGTTTCAAGGCTGGACAACTCCTTCAGGATCTTGTTGAACGGATCATCATCACACGACGTAGTTGATTCGTTGAGAGATGAAGCATGAGACAGTAGACACAGTACGTGTGCGATTAATTACTGTGTTCGATGTTGGCAAGGAACCGCGTTATGCAAATGCCACAGGCCTCACCTACCTTACCATCAAGGGTAACTGTCACAAATTTTCCACAAAAAGTGTGGTAAGGCGTTTTGCAGTTGGATCCCAAGTAGATTTTAGCATTCCCACGAGCGGGAATATGGCATTTGGCGCATAGAGCAGATCCCAAACCAGACATTATTTCAGTTTTATAGGCGAGTATTGTGTATAAATTTTTGTCAGACGTAATTTAAAAACTTGTATTTACCCAGCCTATGGACCAGTCCTGATTCCTAAGGTTACTTATTTCTTGTTCGTAAAACTGACCTCCTTTTATAAATTCTCAGTCTCCGGTTCAGTATACCCAATAGGTAAAGTAGGTAACTAAAGCTAAGCGAAACTATCAGATAATTGTCCGATAGCCGACCACAACTTAGTAAAAAAAAGATGAGAAAAAAAGGTAAAAAATAATTTTGTATGGTGACCTCGCAATAATTAAAAATAAAATTTGATAAACATGAACAAAATTAAAGATATTCAAATTATTTAATTTGCTGTCATTTTTAAAAATTCTTACTTTGATTTTGATGTGATTTGAAGTCTGCCAAATCCAAACAATACTCAGGAGTTTCATTTATAAATTGTGCTTTGTTTGCAGTAACAATTGCAAACTTGAACTGGAAAAAAATTGCATGTAAATATTAAGAAATTGATAAATTCATGAAAAATGTTAAATTTACCTTTTCAAATTCTTTTTCTTGCACTCCAAGTCGTTTGAACAGTCTTTCCTTCATTTTTATAAATGGTTCTCCCTGAAAAAAATTAATAGATTTTATTTTTTGTTTGTGTAATTTTTATATGTTGGAATTTTTTTTCAAATTTTAATGTGATTTAATCTTTCTAAAAAACTTATGATAATTAAACAGAATATTATTCACTGTTTACACAAAATAAGTTACGAAAGTGTTTGTAAAAAAATTTTTGCCATAAATTGCATTTTTCTAGCGATAGGGTTTGAAACATTAATTAAAGTTGCAGAAACACAATTTTGTTCCACGAATCCACAGTAGGGGAAAAAAATTTCGCAGTTTGCGCCAAAAAATTTATTTTTTAGAGACTTTTTGATTAAAAAGTATATCGTACGAGATATTTAACGCAAAGACGAACAAACTCTAACTTTTTTTGTTACATACTTGATATCACTTCTCTCACGTCGTACATTGATTATAAGAATAATTCAATAATTCTAAAAAAAGAGTCATCGTAGTATTTTCTTACGCTAGCTGACAGAAAAGTTAGCTATGCAATTAATTGAAAGCCGACTATAAAATTAGTAGATTTTACGACATTATTTAACAAAATTAGCAATTGAGAGTTACTTCGAAGATCTAATTGAAATACCTTCTAATGTCGAAGACCATCCCCGATACAGGTGCCCCCTCCCTTATTTTCCAGTTTTCCGCGTATCTAAATGCCACCGGGTTAATGTTTAGTTTTAGTTTTCTTATGTATTCAAAACTGGTTTTCCTAGAGATTATTTCTATTTTGTATTACTCACCGAGTTTTTCCCCATTCCTGTTTTTTAGTCGTTTTCAGGTCATGAATTCGTTGGGAGTAACAATCAACAACAGCAGAAGATTCTGTCAGCAGATACCGAGCGCATTGTTCTTCTGCCTACGTAGGAGTTTCTGAGCTAGCTTAGCAAAGAGTGCTTTTAAATACTAGCTTTGCTCTAATATTCTTAGGATTTTTTTTCGTTTTTTTTCCGGGGTTAGTTTTATTCTGGATTTTGGGGTTTTTAATTTCTCAAATTTTAGAGGCCGGCAATTTTAGACTCAGATGCCAGCAAGGAGACATAGCAGCCTGGTAGATTGCATACAGCCGAGCGGTTTAGGATACAGCCTAGCGACTTGCAACAGGTGCACCTGCGGCGTGTTTAGTGCATTTTTGTTTGGCGTATGTTAACGAGAGCAAGTGTGCGTCCGCGATCATTTCCTTTGTTAAATCGCGAACTGCTTTGTTTTTCTTGTGCGCGCGTAAGCTGCCGATAGCAGCAGGTTGTTGTGTGCGCGCGCAGCTCGATTTAAAGAGTACCGACAACTCTTTGTTGTCGATTTAAATGCTCGCTCGCATGAGCATTTATTTAGGATTTATTACCGTGTTAGTTATTGATTTTTGTATTAGTTATTAAGTTGATTTTTTATTATTAAATGTTAAAAATTAACTTTTCTTTCTTACGATTATTTTCCCAATCGGTGTTCCTTACGCTCGAATCCTCTAGCCCGCGCCCACCTACCGAATTCAACGAGCTGTCGCGCCCTACCCGGTTTATAAATCGATTAGGGATTTATTATCCCGGTCTGACTTTTTTTCCTTTTTTTCAGGAAGCTTGTCGGCGTGTGGCTTACTGCGTCAGAGTTTATACAGGCTGGACGGCAAACTCAACGGGCCAACGTGGGTTGTATTCCCGAGTCTGCCTTGTTAATTAAAGCCTTATAACAACCCATTGAAAATATGATTTTGAATTATTGTAAATACACATAAAGTTAACGGTTTTTTAATTTGAGTAATTTTCAACATCGACAACCACCATTCAAAATCGACGGAGCTGCTTACTAATTCAATTTTTAAATTATCTTCCTTTTAAATTTTTTGCTAAGTTCTGTTTTATTAATAAAAAAATTTATAAATAATGGATTTTTAAAGTTTCAGAAAAATTAGTTCTTGTAATTAAAGACTTGCAAACCTAAAAAAAGGCTCTAAAATTTTAAAATAAATTTATATAATAGAAAAAAAAAGGTAAACGTTAATATGTAAGAGCATATATAAACTTATGCGTGTCAGAAAAGTTGTTACTTGAAAACAGCTCCGACGATTTCGAATAGTGGTTATCGATGTTAAAAATAACTCAAATTAAAAAACTACTAAGTTTACGTATATTTAAAATAATTCAAAATCATATTTTCTATGGGTAGAGAAATTTTTTTTAAACAATAAATAGTTTGACCTAAAGTCGTCCGTAATAAATTTTTATCAATTCTTTCGTTAGTTTATTTTCAAAAAAAAATTATTATATTCAGATTATAATACTTTTTTATTTATAAACTTCGTTTAAAAAAACTAACCACCGTGAATATTACTTTTTGAAAAGTTTTTTTTTTTTTTTTTAAGATTTCATTGCGTACATTCGATAAGTTTAAATGAATCTCCTTTTCGACAACATCTTAAAAAAAAAAACTGACATCCATAAATTAATTATTAATAACTAAACCAACGATTTAATTCTAAAATCAACATTCTAAATAATTTCACACTAGCTAAGATATATTTAGTTATTTTGGTTCAGATTTACTAGATAGTACCAAATCTTAAGCCAGAACCCATAAAAGTCCTAGGTAAATCAATTTCATAAATGAAAAACAAAAAAAAATTTTATTTAGTATTTTGACCTGTTTTATGCAAATTTATTTTAATGTAAATTTACATATAATAATGTATAGCCATATAATACTCATCCATACTTTTGAAATCCATGCTAAATAGAATTCAAAAATTCTGAACCATTGGATATCTAAATAGACCTTAAACTATCTGTTTTTTACATGTTCTTAATTTTTATCGCAAAAATTAATCAATTTAAAACTTTGAAATCACTTTGACCTTATCGATTTAACTCGCGAGGAAACAAAAAGGTAAATAATTTTCAATAATTTTTAAAAACAATAGGGAAAATATTTATACAATTTTCACAAACTTATTATTTAAGGTATTTTTATATCTATAGTACGATGAGATTTACTATGAACAACAAATTTACTAACAACCAGTAGATCAAGCAGAAATTAAAATAAGTTTATTTATTTGAAAAGAAATTTTGTTCAACTCCAAACTAGAAAAATCTGAAAAATGTGATAGATAAATAACTTATCACTCAAAAAATAGTGTATTTCCATGTAAAAGACCGACGCAGTAGCTATCAAAACTAATCTGCAAATTTAAATTTTATTGCGAGTACTACACATGCTCATAAAAACGAACTGATCGCCATCAGCCGAGAAAATTTCGCTTAAGTTTGTTGCTGCTGTCCAAGACGTAATAAAAAAAAAAAAAAAAAAAAAAAAATTGACAGTGGTGCCAACTTGCACGAACAGACTTACTTATACACATGTTCAATCTAGCAAGCCAGTACCCCGTTACCGGTATATATAGTCTGCATCGCTCGCCACTAATCGTGGAAACATTGTTTAGGTTTGTTTATAACTATAGCTAATTCGGTCGAGGGCTGAACTTAAACTCAGAAATCAGCATCGACACCATCACAAACACACATTCGTAAGTATGTCACGTATAAACATTTGTAAGCACTCATTGCTCGCCACTTGCAGAGGTTGGACTTCAATTTCTTCCTATTCAACTTTATTTGTTTTACAAGGCATGGGCAACAAAAATCAAAATATAATCGCAGTATCAGCATCAGCACCATCACGAACGAAAACTCATTGCTTGTCACCTACAGTTTCAGTTAAGATTTATTGTAAAGGCTGGAAATCTTATTTTTATGACTTTTCAACTTGTAGCCTTTGCATAAATTTAACAATCACCTACAAAAATTGCGGTGAAAAGCATATTATGAGACGCTTAAGGAGAACAGCTGCAGTCTACGTGCTGCTCATGCAATAGGTTAGAAGCTAGACATTTCTTTCTACAGCAGTTACACGTCGGTATAGTAGAGCGCCTCAATGCAGCATTGTTATACTTTTGACTGAGAAGTCAAAGAATTTTATCCAATGTTTATACTAATTAATAATGATAAAAATCGATTATTATAAACATAGGTTATATTATAATTATAAAGTGGCTGTTAGTCTGCTACTGATTAGTACTGCAGACAGCCGCACCGCGCGCTCCCTCCTCGCTCGGTTGAATATGTCTCGCTTAGTATTGGGAGTGAGAGAGAGAGGGAGGGAAAGATACGTTTTCCTATTTAATCGCATGCTTTCGACTGAAATCCAAAATCGTCTGAATTTTATTCGAGATGATTTAGTCACTTTCAAAATTGAAATGCCGATAACTTTATAACGAGAAAATATTTTGAGACAATTTTTTAACTACTCAGGGCATCGTCCGCAATGTGAAGAGTATACAGGGTGTATGTTAACCATCGCATGTGAGATATATCACGCAAAAGAGCGGAAAAAGTTGAATTAGGATATAACTATTGTTTTGCTCTGAGCTAATAAATTAAGCTTTAATTGAGTATTCAAATTGACCAATCATAGCGAACTCAAAAAAGATGTGGGCGGGCTCTAGTACAGATTGGGGCGGGACATCTTTGATTCATAAGCAAAGGGAAAAGTTGGGCTTAGGTGAGAAAATATGTCCAAACACGTGTCAAACATATGTTAATTTCCGGAGTTTCAAAATTTTTTTTAAATTGAAATTTTTTTTTTTTTGATAATCGTTTTATTTATAAAATGAGAATTCACGTAAATTTTGAATCGCAATTCTACGATAAAAATTGCCAGAGTTCGGGTATCAAATTAATTCACGAAAAGATTTTATTCAAAATTTAAATCAGCCAATTTTCGTGGTACAATTATGATTCAAACTTCTTTGGAATCGACGTTTTACTAGAACCCGCCCACATCTTTCTTGAGTTCGCTATGATTGGTTAATTTAAATACTTAATTAAAGCTTAATTTATTAGCTCAGAGCACAGCAATAGTTATATCCTAATTCAACTTTTTCCGCTCTTTCGCGTGATATATCTCACATGCGATGGTTAACATACACCCTGTGTAATGAACTTATAATAACACTCACAACATTGTTGAGAGAATGTTTAATCTTAACCATCGCGTCACTTATTGATTTTGTATTAGTTTTTTTTTTTTTTGGGAATTGTTTTCTTTTATTAACTTGTAATGATACTCACAACATTGTTGTGAGTGTTATTACAAGTACAGGGCCAACGTAACCCCAAACCATAAATTCAAAGTGTAAAAAGCGTACGCTTTGACGGCAGTTTTTTTCGTGGTTATTGTTGTTAAAAAAAACTCAATCGCCGTCAAGCGCTACCGCACTTTAGGATACGAGTGGCCTAAATGAGCGATTACCGCAAGCGAATGCGAGGGTGATTTTACGCAGACATGATTCCAAAGTATCGTATAATTTTATAGTACCGTCTTTGTACCTAAAATTTTTACCTAAGTCTCAAACGCAAACATTGTGACAGTCCAGTGAGCAATTAAATCATCAGTCACGACTTTGAATTTGGCGCATGTCACGTGACTGCAGAACGCAGATCGGAGCGTACCTCCGATGCGGGAGAACAGGAAGGCACTCGTGATTTTTGTGGCCGTCGGTTAACACGTATATGAAAATTGACTCGTCTCGGTTCGACGGATTATTGTATTTTTCGTGTGGTGAAAAAGAGTAGCACGCCGTCGAGGAGAGTGTCGAATGTGACTGAAAGTGCAGGATCGATTGTCATTACCCATGAAGCAATTTTTTGTCAGCTCGAGTCAACCGGCTTTTTGTAGCCGAGGACGACGGGGAACAATACCTGCGTCCGGCAGACACGCGAAGAACTGAAAATCAATTTGTATCAGATCTTGAGAAAGCATACTCGTTCACGGAAGTCGAAGTAATTGTTGCCATTCACGTCGCGCGTTGTTATTTAATTGTAGTGGAAGAGTATGGTGTTTATTTTTGAATTTATCATTTCACGTCAACGCCGGAACCGCTTTACGATGGCTACACGGCGACTCGAGTCTGGTAGTTTTTGCGGCTGATAGGCATCAAAGCCTGAAATTTTGTTTAGCCTGACGGTTTGGTATGAGGTGCACCTTAGCGATTCCTTAAGTTAATTGTTTATGTGCGAGTGAGTGTGGATGCGTGTGAGTGTATTTAGTACATTGTTGTTATTACAATCTTTGTTCTTCTTGCGTGCGCAAGCTGCCGGTAGCAAATGAGTGTTTGTGCGCACGCGCAACTTATACCGGACAAAATCAATACTTTGTTGTGTTATTGATTTTAATTCACAGCCGTTCGAGAGTATGTTTAATCTTAACCATCGCGTTACTCATTGATTTTGTATTAGTTTTTTTTTTGGGAATTGTTTTCTTTTATTAAATTATTAAAATAAAACCTGAGAGATTTTAATTCAGTAACCAGTGTTCCTAGATCCTTCAGCTCACGCCCACTACCGAAATTATTGAGCAGTCACGCCCTGTCAGGTGAGATTAATCGTGTAGGGATTTATTACCGTGGACGGACTTTTTTCCCAATTTCAGGAAGATTGTCGGCGTGAAGCTGACTGCAGGGAAAGATTATAGAAGCCGAACGGTTAAGCAACGGACCGTGCGGGTTGTATTTCAGAGTCCACATTTGCAAGCGAGCTCGGTGAACAAAGTGCCAGTCAGCGAAGCAGATAAAACTGACGGTGCAAAGAAAGTGACTCCTACGACCTGTCCGCGAGCCATGGGTGGGATGATGATGATGATGTCATTGTCTTCCCTGTTGCCTGGGTGACGACACTCCAATGAGAGTTCGTCACGCTGGGCAGTCCACCTGCATTTCAAACCCAAGGCAGGGGACATTCATCTGGTCGCGTTTCTGGTTCTTGACCAAAGTGAGGAACCACTTGATGGTCGAGTAAATTCCTCCTCTAGAGAGCTCAACAGATGATTTGCCATACCATGCTCGTCGGGGGGTTGGCCCACTCGTTTATATATCGTTATACAGTCTCCCGCAACGTACACATGGCCATGTTAGCCACGCTTGTGACCTTAAGGCAAAAGCCCTCCACCCCCCATGTTTGGAGGGAGGAAAACCGGCGCCAGAAGGCGCTCGCACATCGGAGGAGGTTCATCCATTTCTTAGCAATCCTTTTCAGTTCTCTGTTGGCCTCCCCGAGAGGACCTTTTCTTACATCTGACCCTCTCAAACAAAAGTCCATCCATGGCAGGATAAAGGTAGCCACGGTCTCAAGTTTCTACCAGGAGGCCAGCAGTGAGCCGTCGATCGCACGGATGTCCGCTGTCAGCTCCTCTAAGGCGTTATTAGCTCCTCTACAGCGTCTGCCTGACCTGAAAGCCCGTTGGGGCGCCCAGACGTTCATAGGCTCCACCCCGGTCCAGGGCGCGCATCACATCGCCTTGTATTCTAAACTGCGTTCTCCTGAGGGGTCAACACCCCTGCCTTTCAGATGCAGGGTGGCAGATTTCGCAGAGTTGAAGGTGAAGCCAACAGCCACAGCAGCATCCTCCGCAGGTCTCAGGAGGATTCTCATAGCCTCGGGCGAGTCCACAATAAAACCCATGTCATCTGCACAGTCGAGGTCTGTGAAGATCTCTCCCACGAGTTTATAACCCCCACCCAAAGCTGCAACTGCCCTAATAACAGGCTCCAGGGTGAGATTAAAAACTATCGGGTTCATGGGACACCCTTTCTTCACGCCCGAATTCACCAGGCACAGCGCCTGATGGAGATGGGCTTGGTGATGCCGTCCGCTGTCCTAACGCAGGTATTCGCGCCATCATACGCTGATGCGATCAGCTTTCTGATCGGCTCCGGGACCCGATGCTGCTCGAGGGCACTCCAGATAGAAGCGTGGGGGACCGAGCCAAATGCATTGGTGAAGTCCAGCCATGCGATCACAACTTCCTTCCCTTTGGACTTCGCGACGCGCAGAAACTCTTACAAGATAAAATTATGTTCAAGGCATCCCTCATTCGGAAGAAAGCCTTTCTAGGACGCGCTTACTCTCCTGTTAGCCATGGCCCAGCAGGTGAGGCGATCGGCGACAAGTGAGGAGAGGAGTTTAGGAGTAGTATCCCCGATCGCAATGGGCCGCCAGTTCCCAATTTGGTCCCTCTCGCCTTTCTTAAAAAGCAACACAGTGTCGGAATTTTTCCAGCACTGTGGTACTGCGCCCAATTTAAGGCAAGTATTGAAAAGAGCCGTTATCTCGTGACAGCCCGGGTCAGCTTTCCTTAGATCAGCGTACATAACACCGTCGGGCCTCGGGGATGAGTTACTCGTAACTCGAAACATTTTTGCAACTTCATCGGCACTAGGCTCGTCGGCGTTGAACAGAGGAGGTAATGCACCGCCTGGCTCTCTCGCAGAATGCATCTGCCGGAAATGCTCTTCAACTTCTTTCACTAGTATTTCACAGTGCCGGGAAGGATCACCTAGTACTTCTTGGACCGCTTTCTTGCAGTTGGAATGGTAGTGAGTCTGGATGCGCATAGACCCCTGCACCAACGCCATCCTGTCATGACCTGGGATTTCCTCGGGAGCCGGCTGGCCTTGTGTGGCTGGCGTTACATTGCACCCGTCGCCACGGTATCCTGATCTTCTCAGCCCCCGTTGACGACCACCACGACTGCGAGCGAGACGTCTCCGGTGGCGGGTATACCGCCCCTCCCGACTCTCATTCTCGATAGAAATACAGCTGCTTGAAGGGCAGCCTCCTCCAGCTGAAGGGCATCACGCGCTAGATTTTCCAGTTCCACGAACGCTCCCGGGCCCTCTGATGGACCACGATTACGACCCCTACGCCGACTACGTTGGCGAGGGGCATTCTGGGTTTGAACTCTCGTACCCCGCCTCGTACCGCCCCGCGGACTATAAGGGAAAAAAGTCGATGGTGAGACACCGTCCACCGGGAGTTCTGGTCCAAGAGCAACACCCGGTGCAGGAGCCGATTCTCTTCCGGCGCCACTCTCTGCGTCAGGAGATCCAGTAAGGAGGTCTCCCGGAACATCAACGCTGGATTGTGGCACGTCCGTGAAAGGATAGAAAAAATCAGTGTCATGGTCACAGACTTCGAGACAGTCAAAGATATTGTCCGACAAAAAGTTGGGAGATACGGCGTTGCTGATGTTGTTGCTGCTACTTCTTCCCCTGCTAGAGCGCCTTGACGTCGTGTTCCACTTCGGACTGTATTGTTAAAACATTTTCAATAAATATTTTTTTATAATCCTACGTCAATGATGAAACATACAATTTATACATAACCATACATTCCCAAGTATTTGCATCTAATTTTTTATTTATTTATTAAAGTTATAGTTGAAAAAATTTTCAAAACATCTTTAATTTGTTCGATAAAATTATTTTTTAACTTCAAGACATTGCATTTTTTGTATTTTACATTAATAATTATTTAACTTTAAGACTCAACATAAATAATCTGTTTTAAATATTCAATTATTCATCGTTTTCCAAAAAATAATGGTAGAAATGGATAAATAATCTTTGTTAGATTTCCTGATGATCGAGTGCAGTGCGGAAAATGTCTCTATAATTTTGTCGACAATCTTTTAATTGTTTCCATTTAGTGCATATGATGATATTTTGAAAAATTTATTACTTGATGACAAAAAATTTAGACTATTATTAAGAACTTACAATAATTTTTTTTCTCTTTATCTTTTGTAACTCATCAAGTTAATGAAACAGGAATATATAATTTGAAAATTCATGATTAAGTTGATCATTATATTTTTAATACGCTTTACGTATTAAAGTACCGAAATTTGGTCAGCTTTATATTTATGATGATGATATCGCAATAAAAAACGATTAAAACAAACCAATCGTAGATGAACAAAAATAATGCAAAAAAATCCATGCGCTAACACAGCTACGCAAGTGCATCAGGACTTTTGAAGATTGAATCGGTGTTTTAAGCTGCTGACTGTTGTTGAATTGTGGTGTGCCGGATCTGATAGACTTTCTGCTATTGTTTGTGACTTTTGTGCAGTGGCGTTACTTTGTTTATTCACAGTTTGAGTGAAATTTTAGTGCGGTTAGTGACTTTGAGGTTAGCTTAAATGCTTTGTTGTGGTAACGTCGCTGCGCTCCGTAATTAAAATTTCACCGCTAGGTGGCAGCACTGTTGGCCTTATTGACTGAGTGGAGTCTGACCTAACGTTGATTAATCTATTTATCTCTTGCCGCGAAAATTCAAATTTGAAGTACCTGCCGCACTTGTTCTTGACTTTACTACTCGCCTCCCTGAATTTTTTGACATCTCTTTCTGCTGGTCTTTTTGAACTGTACTCGTTCCATGATGCTCAGTGAAGATATTTGTTCGGTCTGTAAACTACCAAAGCGTAGCAGAAACCTGATTCATCCGTGCTCAGAGTGTAAACTATTGTTTCACACACTCTGTTCTAAATTCTCAACCTGCGACAAAAGTGGTATTCCCACGAAAATCTGTCAGACATGTGCCACTGCGAACGTCACCGAGTGTGCTGAATCAACATCTGCCACGGCTGGTATGCCTAATTCGGAAGTGCCTGCTACCTCCACACGGAAAAAAATATATTGGAAATACTACACGATTTGCGATGCGTTCGTTACATCTACCTTTTAATGGAGCAGTTACCTGGATTTCCTGCACTCAGTCCAGTAAATTCAGGCAACTGCTACATTCAAGCGCTAAGGCAACGAATCTTGTTTTTCATCAGCATTCACGCCAATTTCGAAATCAAAGAATGGAATTGAATACACTATTGAGAAATCTAACCTAATTAATTATTGTCTTTTTATGCAATTGTGATTTATTATTAAAATGTTTTGCATTTTATTAAAAGTCAAAATAATATATTAAAAAGGAAAAAAAATTTTTTAGTAAAAATACTAGAAATTTTTTATTCCATTTTAAAATTATCATCAAATTAAACAAAATTTATTCCAAAAAATTATGATATGAAATCATCTTATTTTGAACCCAAGAAGTTCATTTTAATTTGCTAATTTCTTGGAATTTCGAAAAAAACTACTTTACTCCGATATACACTCATCATATAAATTATCTTTATTTATAATATTTTAAACATGTTGTATATGAACTGCTAACTATCATCTTAAGTCTGAATTTCTCGGAGCTTAAGACTTAAAAACATAAAAAAGGTCATTAAGTTCGGTTCAAAAATTTGAACTGAATGTAATAAGTTGAACTTATTCCAGTTTTTTATTTACTGAACTGGCGAGAAATTTAAAAATATATTTTTTAGTATTATTTTTTCTTTTATCTAAGTATATATAAAACCTTTTTTAAGTCCTTAATTAAAAATCAATAAAATTATTACATTAACAAAGCTGAGTTACATAGAGTAATTGAGTCTAGTTTATTCAATTTCATTTTTAAATAATTTGTTATCCTAACTACTTATTATTTTTCTATATCAAATGTGTACCAAAAGAAAATCATTATAATCACGATAATTTAACCTTCGTTCTTATTGCATATATAATTTGGGCTCGACATTGGTCGAGGTTAGATTATCTAAAAAACTGGTGCGAATGCTGATGAAAAACAAGATTCGTTGCCTTGGCGCTTGAATGTAGCAGTTGCCTGAATTTACTGGACTGAGTGCAGGAAATCCAGGTAACTGCTCCATTAAAAGGTAGATGTAACGAACGCATCGCAAATTGTGTAGTATTTCCAATATATTTTTTTCCGTGCACTGAAAACACTCTTCAGTTACTCCTGCAAGAGATGAGGGACCTTAAATCCTCAGTTAATGGACGTCTTGATGGGATAGACGAGAAGCTTCAGGGGCTCGACGTTATACCTAGCCTGGTCACGAGAGTTGACAATGCTGAGGCTCAGCTCGATGAACTTAAACGCGAGCTCGATGAAATTAAGCAAAGACTCGAGCAGCCTCAGGTTCAACCAGATTCAGATTCGAATGGCAATCCAGAGCTTCTAAACAAAGTCCTTGGGCTCGAGCGGAAAAATGCAGAGCTGTCTACGCGCCTCGCACAGGTCTCTTACTTCAGACCAGCGACATCCACCGAGATGGTAATTGGTGGTTTGTTTGTTCCAGATGGTGCATCCCTGAAACGCTTGGTTCTCGCTGCACTAAAATCTATCCATGCAGATATTGAAGCACGTGACATCATCTCGACTCGCTTGCTTATCAGCAAAGCTGCTGTAAATTCAGCCCTTGACAAGGCAGTTACAAATGAGCCGGGCAGTTGCCCCCTGCAGCCGCCTTCTACCTCTTCCTCTGCTGGACCTGCAAGATCTCCACGCCAGTCATGACCACCCTCGATTATAGTTACTCTGAGCTCCCGCGCACTGCTTTTGGAGGTCGTCAGAAGTAAAATTAAACTGGGTAAGCTGCATACTTCTGCGCTTACACCCAACCTTCCTGCAGGCATCGCAGCTACATCCCTCGTACCTGCTCTCATTAACATCAATGAGTTTTTACCTAAGGACATCTTTGATCTTCGCCGTACTGTGTACCAAAAATCACATGTTCCGAACTCTGGCTTCGTTACTTTTTTACGTAATGGTCAAGTCTTTGTCAGGAGAAAAAAGGGAGATGTCCTTACACTCATCACTTCTGAAGAGGATCTCATGCGGTTTTTAGCATAACAGGTATACTGATACATCTTCTCTCTCGCGGTAATATCACATTCTCATCATATCATTACAATTTTATTCATCCTTCACCCTTTTACCCCTCTTCAAGCTACACACTCCCCTGTTCACCTTCAAACTCACCTCACACCTCTCAGTATTCTGTGTGGAAGCAGGGGGGCAGACTTCATGTCTTTTATTTTAATGCGAACTCTCTGCGCGGCCATATTGAGCAGGTCAGGCTTTTTCTATTGACGCAGCCCTTGATACATCTGATAGCTGTTGCTGAGACCTAGCTGAGCCCTTCGATTGAGGACACGCTTGTTGCACTCGATGGTTATGTCATCCTTAGGCGGGACCGTAATACCAAATGGGGGGGGGGGGGTTGCACTCTTTGTGCATGAGACGCTTTTGGTAAAGCACCTCTACTCGTCAACTACGGAATGGGACGGTAAGCCGGGTCATCCTGAATATTTGTTTGCTGAGGTTTCCACTAAGGGGAGTGACCCTGTGTTTGCTGCTGTGGTGTATAGACCCCCTAAGGCCCCCTTTGTTGCTGGTACCAATTTTGTGTCTGATCTGCGTGATACTATGCACGAGTATGGCTCCAAAGTTATCCTCGGTGACTTTAATGCTGACCAGCTGTCAGACTCAGATGCAGATACGGTTTTTGTGCGTAAATTTATTGAGGAGAACTCATTATTCTCTGTGCCATATGGGGCTACACACCACACCTCTCACTCGGATACCTGGCTTGACCTGTGTCTTGTCGATGCTCTTGATACTGTGACTGAATACTGGAAGACCGATACTCCATTTATTGCGGGGCATGACTTACTTGCTGATTCTCTTGACATTCAAACGCCACAACTGACGACTAATGATTTCACCTACCGCGACTTTAAATCCGTGAATGCTGAGGCTTTGAACGATTATTTGCTTAAATGTGATTGGTCGGTTGTCACGGATGGGACGAGCTCTCTTAGTGCGAGGTTGGATTGTTTGTATGCTAATTTGTATGCTGCTCTTGACGTATTTGCTCCACTGAAAACACTCAAACATAGGAAGAATCGCCATCCTTGGTTCACCGCCTATCATCGCTCATTGATATCCGGGAGAGATAGACTCTACAGACGCTACAGACGCTCAAGACTTGATTTTGAAAAACTCTTATATAGACAGGCACGTGATTTTGCTCATGCGCAGATTGAGTCTGCAAGACTCAACTTTTACTACCACAGACTCAAGGACATCTCTGACCCTCAACAGCTCTGGAAGGAACTTAGACACCTTGGCATCTCTCCTAGTCCTGATTCCAACTTGGGTGGTTTCTCTGTGGAGGACCTCAACGCTCACTTTGCCTCTGTTTCGTTTGACGCCTCAGCACCGGATCTCTCTCATTTTCTAAACTTTTTGAAAAATGAGAGAGATGATGGTGTCTTTGATTTCTCTGCTGTGACAATGGACGCAATCGTTACTGCTGTTAGCCAGTCAGCATCTCAAACGGTGCGTGTTGACTCTCTTCCACAGAGCTTCATTCAAACAGCATTCCCATTCATTGGTCCTATTATCCACAATATTTTCAATACTTCCTTATCCACATCAACATTCCCTGAGCGGTGGAAAGAGTCTATTGTTATTGCTCTCAACCAAGTTCCTTCTCCATCTTGCCTGAATGATTTCCGTCCGATCTCCCTGCTTTGTTTTTTGTCGAAAGTACTTGAGAGGCTGGTCCATGACCAAATTTCTTCTTTTGTTGAATCACAGGGACTGATGGATGGGCATCAAGCAGGTTTTAGAGCAGGGCACAGTACTCAGACTGCACTACTGAAACTTACAGACGACATCCGAGAGGGCATGGACAGGAGACAGGTGACTGCACTGTTGCTGTTTGATTTCAGCAAAGCCTTCGACTCGGTCTCTCACGTATTGCTACTCAAGAAACTACAGTCACTTAGATTTTCGCGCAGGGTTTTGCAATGAATTGCTTCCTATTTATCAGGCCGCTCGCAAGCGGTGAAGGTTGAGGACCGGAGTTTCACCTCTTTTCATCCCCTCAATAAGGGTGTGCCCCAGGGCTCTGTGTTGGGTCCCCTGCTTTTTGCTCTGTTTGTCGCTGACATTGCCCTGGGTCTTGGTCCTGGTGTTCGTCATATAATTTATGCGGACGACCTTCAGATTTACGTGCGAGGCCGAGTCGAGGACATACGTACCATTCTAGACAGACTGAGCCGAGTTGCTGTGCATGTTGCGGACTGGGCTGCCGCGAATGGGCTGATTTTGAATGCTGGCAAGACTAAGGCCATGATTTTGGGTACCGCGTCCTATGTCAATGACTTTGACGGATTGGGTATTCGCACCCTACAATTTGAGTGCACTGTATCGTTTGTCTCGTCTACACGTAGTCTGGGGGTGGTGCTGGATTCCAAGCTGACCTGGAAAGATCATGTTCGGTATGTCTGTCGCAGAGCTAATTATACTGCATGTAAGTCTCGTCCTCGAGATCAAAGTGTAGTCACGTCAGTGGCACGGTCCATCCACAAAATTTTTAAAGCAAATGTTCCAAAATACATGTACGTAACCTTCATGGCAACCCAAAAAAAAAAAAAGTTTTCCCAATGCATGAGCTACACGAAAAATGCGTTTTTTCGGAGTTATTAAGCTTGTCCGCTATTTTTTATGCATCCTGTACATGTTTTTGATTATCATTTTTGAGAATGAAAAATAATTTATCAGAAGTTAATCTTTGTAGCTTTGTAAGTTAATAAAAATATCTATACTCTTTAGAACATGGATTTTTTTGCGTTATTTTTGTTCATCTACGATTGGTTAGTTTTAATCGTTTTTTATTGCGATATCATCATCATAAATATAAAGCTGACCAAATTTAGGTACTTTAATACGTAAAGCGTATTAAAAATATAATGATCAACTTAATCATGAATTTTCAAATTATATATTCCTGTTTCATTAGCTTGATGAGTTACAAAAGATAAAGAGAAAAAAAATTATTGTAAGTTCTTAATAATAGTCTAAATTTTTTGTCATCAAGTAATAAATTTTTCAAAATATCATCATATGCACTAAATGGAAACAATTGAAAGATTGTCGACAAAATTATAGAGACATTTTCCGCACTGCACTCGATCATCAGGAAATCTAACAAAGATTATTTATCCATTTCTACCATTATTTTTTGGAAAACGATGAATCATTGAATATTTAAAACAGATTATTAATGTTGAGTCTTAAAGTTAAATAATTATTAATGTAAAATACAAAAAATGCAATGTCTTGAAGTTAAAAAATAATTTTATCGAACAAATTAAAGATGTTTTGAAAATTTTTTCAACTATAACTTTAATAAATAAATAAAAAATTAGATGCAAATACTTGCGAATGTATGGTTATGTATAAATTGTATGTTTCATCATTGACGTAGGATTATGAAAAAATATTTATTGAAAATGTATTAACAATACAGTCCAAAGTGGAACACGACGTCAAGGCGCTCTAGCAGGGGAAGAAGTAGCAGCAACAACATCAGCAACGCCGTATCTCCCAACTTTTTGTCGGACAATATCTTTCACTGTCTCGAAGTCTGTGACCATGACACTGATTTTTTCTATCCTTTCAGGGACGTGCCACAATCCAGCGTTGATGTTCCGGGGTGGCGCCGGAAGAGAATCGGCTCCTGCACCGGGTGCTGCTCTTGGACCAGTTTTAACGCCAATTTCTTGCTCAGGTCTCTAACTCTGAATCTTTGTTCTCATCTTTGTGAATACTGTCGTTTCTATTATTCTTCTTAAATTTTTTTGTAATTACTATCGTGAAACTAGTCATCTTCATACAATTTTGCCCACATAGTTCTTTAACTTTTTAGACAAATATTTCCTACATCCTTTTACATTTGTTATCAACATTTTTTCTACCTAGGTTTCTCCCAATGAACCTATCCTAATGAATATTGAAGTTTACCTTACGACACCAGTTTCCAGCCATGTGCAGCCTCTTTCACTTTGTTATTATTTTTATACTTCAATTTGTAACTTTGAACGTACGTTCTTCTTTTTTTTTTTTTTTCTCAACATCTAACCCTGAAACTATCATCTTTTATACTATTGTTTTCGATCCTGTACAAACGCTTGTAGGTAAACACTTATACTCTTTTGAATCTACCCATGTACCTCTTGCCAAACCTTGAAGCTCTCTAAGCGAAGCGCACGCACAATTGTATTTTATAATCTAAAACAAATTTTGTTGAAGCTTCATCTAAATTAATCTACAATAAGTTACATATAACCTTTACCTTTGCGCTACGTTCAGAGTTCATATTCATTTAAACTTTTGTGGTTATAGATTCATTGGTTTTGTTTCAGTTTGTATACTAATAATTATTATTTTCATGATTTTAATCGGATAATTTCGAACACTTGATTACATAATTATTTTTTTATCAAATCTATTCTCTAGATGTTTTAATTGAATTTCAATATAAAAATTAAAAACAAAAATTCAAATTTTAAATTTTGTTCTTCAACCAATCACATCAAGAATAAAATGCTGTTATTCTTTTTGGGTTCTCTCTTTTATCTTAGGATATTAGTTAATTTTTTTAAGGTATCGTAGTTACTTTTTAAATTTCTATAGTTACATAGCTGATGACTTGTATCAAAAATATGCGGTGTGGGTAGAAACTGATAATATATATAAAAAATAGGGGGCGTGAGTAAAAAAAAGGGCGTGGGAGGTGATTAGAACAGGGTGTGATTTATAAGCACGGAAAAAAAAGCAAAGGCACTGGAAATTTTAGGTCAAGTTCACGGAAAAAAACACATTTGCACGGAAAAGTAAGTGATTAAACGGGAAAGAAAATAAATGCACGGTAAAAAAATACTTGAGCGGAAGTTAAATGTATTAAACGGGAAAAAAATTATATTGAACGGGAGTAGAATTAACATTGCACGGGAAAAAATGTATTAAACGGCAATAGAATTGATCTCACACGGGAAAAAGAATTGAGAGCAAAACTCAACAAAAATCAAGCAAAAAATTTGTTTTATTGAACATTATACAACTGTAATTGAAATTAACGATATTTTTTATAAAAGATTAATACATTAGTAAAGCTTTTTTTTATTTTGTAAATCAGGTTGTAGGTCGCATCTGTTGTGCACTAATCTCATAAATTTCCTGGCCAATGCTAACAATCTAAGCGTTGATAAAATTATTTTCAAATCCTGTTCTTCTAAATCAAAAGATTCTGCAAAAATGTAGAAATCAACCACGTATGGTACATCTTCATCATCCGGAACTTGAGTGCGCTCATTGCACCAAGCTCTATGATCTGTGGCCAATACGGAAAAAGTGCCTTTATTACTTCGGATTGTTCTAAGAAATGCAACAAGTTTTTCATTTGCAGGTTCTATCATCTGATTTTTACGAATGAGATATAGTAGTGCATTTGGCTTTGTAATACCATCTGCATATTTATCTTTTACAAAAGCCTTAAATTCTGATGATAAGCCTCGTGTAGAATCAATATTTTTATGTTCGTGCTCCTCTTCTGTTTCGTACAAGGACACGCAAGTATCCGAAGAATGATATAGTAGGTACAAGCACGCTGGACCCTCAGATCTATAAGGATTTCTGGACACTCTATAAGTTTCTTTTGTGCACCGATATTCAACTCGTTTTCCTTCTGCCACCATTTTCGTTGAAGATATTTTCCAAACTTCTTTTAACTTTACAGCACTTTCTGCCTCTGTTGCTGATGGGTATTTGTGACGTAAAAGCGACACTCATGTTGGTCGCCTGCATATTTTTTTAGTCAGCTGGATTACTTCAGATGAATTTTCTTCTTCAGATGAGTCCTCAGAAGTTTCAAAATACGTTCACTCACCAGTCATCTTTTGGCTCTTTGCTTTACTCGTCGACTGAGGCGACACTGTAAGTTGAACTGAGCTCAATATAAAAATGGGTGGAGAGATGCTTAGTGAAAGAGCACGTGGTCTTTTGTTTCTAGGCTTGATTGGTAAACACTCTTTAATTAAACCGTGCAAAAGTATTTATTTTCCCGTGCAAAAGTATTTATTTTCCCAAGCAAATGTATTTATTTTCCCGTGCAAAAGTATTTATTTTCCAGTGCGACCCACATCCCGTGCAAATAATTTTATTTCCCGTGCACTTTAATACTTCCCATTAGAAAACTAAAGTAAAAATAAAAACACATAGAAATAAGCATATTTCGGTACACTTTTACGGTTAGTTGAGCACTTTTTTGGAGGGCATGGGGACTGGGGAGAGCGTGGGAGAAGAGTAGGGGAGGGTACCCCCCTGCTCGCCCCACTCACCACCCCCCCCCCCAGATTTTCATGATAGTGCTTACCATTGTGTCTACAATTGTGGCGACCCTCGTAGCTACTATTGTTTTATGCTTTTGTAGTTATCCTTGTATTTACTCTTGTGCATTGTATTTACTCTTTGATTTTATGTTTGTTAAACTCGTGTACATACCCTCGTAACTCTATGACTACCACTGTACCTACTCACGTGCATACAATTACTCATATCCTCGTACTTAGCCAGTAGTACAAAACCCTTTTCGGCAGATTTTTAGCAATTTTTTGCGAATTTCGTCAAGAAATTGGCGTTAAAACTAATGCACCGATTTTTATAAAACTTTGAATGGGAGAATGAGAGAACAGAGATGTATAAATTCTGGTAGTATAACTATTGTTCTTATACTTATGCCTACCTTATACTTGTTCATACTGTTGAAGCTTCTATAGATGCATTGGTTTCTTTCCTTATAACTTCCCTTTTTTCTACTTAATTTTCTACTGATTCATTTTTAATTATTCTTATATTTTTTTGTACTACTGTGCTTACTCTGTTCTTAATTTTTTTTCTACTTAATGTTTTAATCCTGAACCTACCAACGTGCTTAATTTTGTGTCTACTCCTGCACATACCCTTGTATCTACTCTCTTCCCCGCCTTTGTGTATATCCGTGTACCTGGTCTTATTTCTACTGCTGTGCCTTTTCTTGTAAGTACTATCTAGGCTTTCTTGTACCAAATCCGTACTTACTCTCGCGTCCACTCTTGTGCTTACCCTCTTGCCTAAACTTGTATCAACCCGTGTGCGTATGCAGGAGTGAAGAAAAACTACTATATAAGATCGTACAAAATCCGTACCTACTCTCATGTCCACTCCTGTGCCTACCCTCTTCCCTAAACTTGTATCAACCCGTGTGCATATCCATGTACTTACATTTGTTCATACCTTTGTCTGATCATTGTGCCTACTGCAGGAGTGACGTATTGAATGCACTTTTTAAGTATTGTGCAATAATAAAGATTTTTTACTGACTTGAAAAAATTATAAAAATATTTTTTTTAAACTGTTTTATATATTTTGATTACTGCTATTATTTTGTTATTTTTATTTTATGGAATATAAGTTTTTTTTAGTATTTCAATAGTAACTTTTTATATTTCTATAATCACATAAGTAATAACATATATCAAAAATAGAAGGTATAGGTAAAAGTGATAACATATATCAAAAATGGGGGGCGTGGGTAAAAAAAAGGCGTGGGGGGGGGGCGTGATTGAAAAATTATAGGGGGATTCAAAGCACATAGAAATAAGCATATTTCGGTACATTTTTACGGTTAGTTAAGCACTTTTTTACAAAGCAAATGGGGGGCGTGGGAGAGAAAAAACTACCATATAATATAGTAAGATATACATATCTAATATGGTCTAGAATAAAGCAACTCTTCTACTATAGATATGTACATATTAGATATCTATAGATATGTATATATCTAACACATACATATCTATAGTAGAAGGGTTGCTATATTCTAAGCCATGTTAGATAGTATTAATACACATATTTATATAGTATTATCTATATATCGTGGGGTCGCTTTTTTGGGTCGGTTTTTGTGTCGTTTTTTACGGATTCACTTCTCATATAAAAAGCTTCAGAACCACTTTTCTTAAAATCGTATCCACTTCTCTCCCTAAGAGCCGCATAAAAATATTTTTGTTAGTTTTAAAAACCTCATAACAGATTAATTCTACCTACAAATAATTCATTTTTCAACTTTTACAAATTTATTCAATTTCTTACCAAATCTTATATAGCCTATGTTAATTCTGGGGTAATTTGAAAGATAATCGCTAAAACCTCATAAAAAATATGCATTTGTTCAGGACTGATTGAATTTCAAACACACAGACAGTCACGCAGACAAACTAAGGGATAGATATATACACATAGTGGGTACTCAGTAATTCATGCCATCATCGCAATTACGGTGGCATCCGGAATGGATCATCGATGCTCCTTAAGGAAGTATTATAGTACCTGCAGTTGAGAAATAAGTGTCTGGTTCCTTCGGAAAACCAGTAAGAAGGCAACATGATTTTTATTACCAAAAAACTTAAATCTCTTGCCTAGGGAGTTATTGAAAAAGTCGAAACTATTTATCCTAGCAAGAAATTTTCTAAGCAGTCAATTTTCTTGCGAAGATAGGCTTTACTGTCTCAAAACAAAACGATTCTTGTGTAAATTTTTCGTTGAAATTACAACTGTTCCTTTTTCTATACAGTTATATCTATTCTGATACTGGTACGCATTTCTCTCAGTCTCTCTCATTCTCTCTCGCATTTTTTTCTAATCCTTTAAAACAATTAATTTTATTTACAGATTGGTGAGAAATGAAATAATGTATCACAATGAATGGTGTCTGTTGAGGCTCTGCATCATATCCCCTAGTTTCTACTCAAACTACCTTGGTTATCTTTCTCAACCATAAATCTTCATGCCTATCAAGAATCATTCCAACTATACTAATATAAATGATGTGATAAAATCTCAACTCAGATGAGTCCCATCTTTCAACCTTTTTTTAGGATTTAAAAATAATTTTCAGTGTAAAAAAGGAGAATTCAAACTTCTTAAATTTTTTTTAATCGTTGATAGATACGTATGAAAATTTTTTCCTTTACTTTTTGTATAAAAATCCACTAGATTTTCAAGTAAAAAATAAATTTTTTTTTTTTTTTTTAAATATATGATTACTTTCAATTTCTGAAACCCTTAACTTGGCTTTTTATTTAATAAAATATAAATAAATAACTAAGCTTTATCTGTAACAAATAAAAAATTAAATTTAAACTTTAAAATTTTTCTCGTTGAGCTAATATTGCTTTTACTTATATATATGAGATTGTTGAAATTTAAAAAAGCATCAGAAATTTAAAGTGCATCATTTAAAAAAAAATTTAGTGAGGTATCTATAATATCTTTGAAGTATTATTCTATATTTCTGTATTTCCTTTTTATTTCCTTAAAATTACATTTACGACGCTCAAAATAACTGCCCAGAATAAAAACAAAATTATGTTTAAAATTACCAGGAAAACGAATTCAAAGTTTCACTTCTACCGTGGGTCCCGTTTTTTATTCTTTTTTTATTCATGTTTTTTCGTATAAATTTTTTTTCTTTTATCTATACTTTGCGGGATTAAGCATGCGTTCCTCTTTTTTTACCGTGAGACGTTAAAGTGATCGGTTATGGTAAGGGAAGATTGAATTAGTCTTAGCCATTTAAATTGTTTTTGAAGACTTTTTGATTCTCCGTGTCATCCCACCTTATCGTGCTCTTCCACCGCTTGGCCGCTGTGTTTGCCGAGTATCAGATACGTTCCTATCTCACAAGCTCGTGTTAAAACCAATTTATTCAAGTGACGCGTTTTTCATATTCTTACAAACCCGTGTAAATACTTAACTTTTTTTTTAATGAATAATTACCAATTTAAAATGATATGTTACTCAACTTGTGTGTGAAGTTGTACATTTACATCGAGAGTTGTTGATACTCGAGGCGTAAGATAGCGAGCAATAGCGAGCTATCTGGAGCCGAGATGTAAGTGTACAACCTCGGACACAATTTGAGTATCATATTTTATTCAACAAGATCATGTAATTTGGTACTTTGATAAAAATGCGGCTGTAAATGTACCCTATTATTCAACGCTGCGGTGAAAAGAAATAAAGATTAAAAGTATCACTTCTACCGCGTATTTTACACGTCAAAATATACCTACTACATGATGAAGTTGAATAAAAGGGTTTATTTGAGGCAATTTAGTTTATAACCCCCAAAAATCATCTCGACACTTTACTCTCGTCATCACTGCGGTCCCGATTTGAGATTCAAGTACGGATGAATAATTAACGACTTTTTTTATTAAACTCTAGAAGATGAAAATAAAATACAGTTCTAAAATCTTCATAGAAAAAAGATTAATTTCTTTCAAACAAATTATTTTATGTTTTCAATAAAAAAAAGTTAATAGTAATTTACTTGAGCAGTACATTTTTTTATATTTGATAAAAATTAGAGAAACACATAAATACTTACGTGTTTGATTTTGAAAAAAAACGGCACACCGAAAGTTGTAAATATATCTTTATGAAAATGTGCAACTGGTACCAGCATCTCATCTTCGGATAAATTTAATTCATCGTTGGGTATTTCTTCAATCCTATATATTTTTGAGCTATTTGTATTAAGAGTTTCCAACATAACATCAAGTCTCGGGCCAGGCAAAAGTCTATTACTCACAATTTCAAGTATTCTTAATTTTCCAGAACCAGTCTCTGATAATTCAACTTGTTTTTTAGCCTCTTCTAATAAAGTAGAAACAGTGCCATTTTTATTCGGATACAAGATTATTTCTTTTTCTTCTTTTAATGATGAACTAACCCAAATGCATTTAAACTGTTTTTTGTTCTCTAATTCATTTACGTGAATACTTAGTTGTTGATAAAAAATTTTTTTTGCTTTTGGCTTACAATTAGCAACAAGTTCTTTGAGAGTTCCATCAAACGTGCATTTTAACGGATTACCTGGTAAATCTTTATAGCTAAAACAATTTAATAATTTTTAGAATCAATGGAAAATTAATAAACGAATAAAAAATCAATTTTTCAAAGTGAGAAGTAAAATTCATTCTTTCATGACAGCAGATAATAAATGAAAAGTACGAATACACATGGTTGTTGATCTATTTAAGAAGACCCCCAAGTGAATTGTCAGCCTCGGGTTAGAATTAGGAAAAACACTCCTGAAATCAAACCATTTTACGTGGTCTACTCGAAAATTAAAGAAAATTTTTCACAGCTTTTAGAATTCCTATTATAGACTCCTGATTGAATTTCGTAAAATTCATACGTGAAGTTATTTGAATTGAATTCTAGAAACTGTAAAAAAACTTTCATTAAAAAATATCAAAATTTGTAGAACGAGAAAAATTTTAAAATGTTTCAATGTCACATAAAAGACGATTTTTATAAAATCAATAGAGCTAGTCAAAAGTTTGTCAAAATAAAGAAAATAATGCTCTAAAATATATTATTAAATAATTTGCAGAGGGACCGTTGTTTCAACTAAACAAAAACCTCTCAAAACTTTAATTTGCAATAATTTTTTTTTACTTTTTATTTTTATGTTAAAAATAACAAAAAAAAATTTTTTTTGCAACGAATTTTACATTTTTTTACAAGTTTGCTTGCAACTCAACACCTAAAATCGGAGTGGCAAAGCCACGCGCATGAAGGTGGCGAGCGCCAGCCTCATAGCAATGGGTACTGTTTTCAGTGCAGCGGAAACCCACGTCTTCGACTGCGCTAAAAATATTAATAAATGTAGATAAAAATTGTACTTTTCAAAAAATTATAAAGATTAAAACAAAAAATCCTGCATGCAAGTATTCATTTAATAACAATTTGAGATTGATTATAATATTTCAAGGCAGTACCTTGAAATATTATAGAAGATCATAGGTCGTATACGTACATACATATACCTATCCATGCCTACTAAATGCTATATGCCTGGAAAAAAGTGCGGAGGGCGCGTGATATAAGATGAATGCGTGCATACTTGCATACCTTAAAATAACTCAATTTTATTGATATTTAAATAAACCAAATAACCCAATTCTATTTTAAATTTTGTACTTTCTTTTCATTGCTCAAAAAACTAAATAACCCGATTCTTTATTTTTATCCCTCTTCATATTATTAAAAAAAAGCCAAATAACTCATTTCACTTTTTATTATTTAAATAAACTAAATAACCCATGTCTCTTTTGATTATATAAATAAATAAAAATAACCCAATTTTATTTTTATTTGCAACTCTCTCTTATTATAATTAACGGAGGGTTCTGGTGAAATTTTTTCAAAAAATCGAAATTTTTTTTCTTCTTTTTTTGGGTAGTACAAACATCTAAGAATACTGTAAAATTAGTTTCAAAAGTTTCCAAGGTCTAGAACAGGTATAAAATGGGGTGGAGCTCCTCTGCCGTCCGAGCGCTGAGCGTTGCAGCGGGGGGGCCCTAGTCGGCTTATGGAATTTCGACGCTCTTTGTCCTCTCCCTCCTGCCGCACAGAGTGCTTGAAACGCTCCTTTCATGTATCATCTGCCTACATCTGGAATAGTTTACCCCTTCATATTCGCCAGGCATCATCATTTACAACCTTTAAACATCTCATTAAATCACGCATCTTTACTACCGAGGGAGAAGGTTGAGTACTCTGTGCCGCTGAACAACCTGTGCTTAAACTGTGCTTTGTTGTGCTACTAGTGACATTTTGCAGGCACTGGTTAGACTGAATTAAATTAAAATTAAATTTAAATTTAGTTAGTTAAGGTAGATTACCAAATATTGTTATATCATTATGTAGACCTTTATTTTTATTTTTATTATTTTCATTATTTTATTATTATGTTTATTTTATTTCATTCATTTTATTATTTTATTATTCATTATTTACAATTGTTAACCTTTTGTTGATCTACTATGTATTTTGTACAACATAATGTACAAACAATAAACTTATCAAAATCAAAATCAAAATCCTAGAATAGCAGTAAGAAATGCTAGATCTTTGGAAAATGATCTCCTAGAGGCCGAAGAAGGAGTTATGTATGGTGCCGGAATCGCCAAATAGGTAAAAATCACTTTTTTTCATAATTTTTTACGAATCAAAACTTTAAATGCGTTTTTCTCGAAACTGCACATTTTTGACTCAGTCACACTGCCATTTTAACAATTTTCAACGAATCAACTTGAATTTTGGACAGGATGTTCCTTGAATGTGTCATTTCCGTGTGAACCTCAATTTTTAAGATTCATCAACAATTGACTAAGTTATAAACAATTTAAGTTACAAAATTTGGGTCAAAAAAAACAAAAGTCCGCCATTTTGTTTTTTTTTCAATAAAAATGTTTGATTTTGGTTCACACGATAGCCAAAACTATACAGATTATAAAATAATTTTTTTTTTCATTTCAGAGTAACCGTTTCAGAGATAAAATGTGACCGGTTTTCGAAGAGGGCGACATTCAACGGCCATTTTCTCATACGCCATTTTGTAAAAAAAAAAAAAAAAAATTTTTTTGTAAAGTTGATTACTTGTAAAACATAATAAAAAAATTTCAAGCAATAAATATTTTTTTTACTATAAAAAAAAAATCATTGAAAAAAACCCTGATTTCACCAGAACCCTCCCTTAAAAAAAACAAATAATCCAATTCAATTTTTCAACTCTTTTTATATTATTAAAAAAAAGCTCAATAACCCAATCATATTTTTATTTGTAACTCTCTTATTATAATTAAAAAAGCCAAATAACCCATGCCTCCTTTTATTATTTAAATAAACCATATAGCCCAATTCTATTTTTATTTTTAGCTCTCTTTTAATAAAAAAATTTTTTTTAACATCTTTAGATAATTTTGAGATATTTTTAAAAAATCTATCTAATATACATGTAAAATACTGCAATTCATTCTACTCCCTCCGGACTTTTTTTCCAGTCATATAGCGTTTAGTCTGCACTACTTATTAGCGCTGGAACAATCCGTACAGAAATCCGTACAGAAATCCGTACAGGCTCCGCATATAAAAAATGGAGGCGAATTTCCGTACGGATTGTTCCAGCTGGGTTGATTCAAAAGTTTTTTCTGGGAAAAACCTTGCTTGGTAATACTAGCTTTTCAAACGTATTGTAATAATGTAGAGGAAAATAGTTCAAGTAATTTTGATCACTGCGAGATTATTTTCCATCAAGGTTCATAATCTTATCCGTATAGCAATTGGAATCTTGATATATCAGCTAATCAATATTCTAAGTTATGAAGAAATGTACTCGAGCTTCCCATATACTTATTATGATAAGCCTCCTGTATTTTTTCTCAGTAAAACAGAATTTAAAATATATGCACCTTCATTGTTAAAGACTGTTCAAATAAAATGACTCTTCAAAAAATGCGCCAGCAGATATTATTTTGAATTTGAAACAGTAAATAATATTATAGTTTATACTGAAGCATACTGCATAATACACGTTCGAGTTATAGAACACAATGCTCTTTCAGGAATAGTTAAAAAAATCATTATTAGTGTAAATAAGAGTTGCTTTTTAACTGTAGCAGTTAGGTTTATTCAGCCTGGAGTACATAATAGACTTGCAAGGTTTTAAAAAATCTTCTCATGAATTCATTTTCTAAGAAGTAGCAATTTATACGTGAAAAAGATTCTTTGCCATTAGTGTATTTATTTGCATCCTCTTCAAATGTAACTGTAAAGAAGAAACAAGTGTAAATAGTTGATTAACATCAAACTATCATGGACTTTTTTGGCGTCAGAGAGATATCCCATACAATGATTTATATAAAACTTTTGACAAGAATTGCCGCAATGCTAAATTTATTTATATCAAAGATCTTGAGAAAAAAGAATGGTTAGAGGAGATTAGGATAAAAAATGTTTTGAATTTAGAAGGTATTCAATGTCTTTCATTGAAAAAACTTCGACTGCAATCGGTAAAGTATGCTTGTCTTCATCACAGCAAAATGAAACGTAGTTGCATCCATGCTCACTGTGCAGTTTATAATGCATATTTATTAAAAAATTGGTTAATAAATTTATACCGGAAAAAAGTTTTTATCTTAAGCCTACAGAGGACACCACTTTAAAAAAAAAACCAAATACAACTAACTCTAAGATGGTGGGGAAATGATGTATAAAGCATCACTTTTGAGAATTATACTTCAGTCATCATGGATCTCTTTAAAGATGCATACGGTTTCTATGATAGCAAATGAGATTTTATTATAAAAGAATTGGCTAGAGTTGCAGTAAATAAAGATTATACTAAGCATTGGATTACACAACCTCCATTTCCCTGGTCAGATGATGATAATAATTATGAAGACTACAACCAGAAAAATTAAATGAAATCGTCAATCTGATGAGACTGTTTAAGGGCCACGGAAAGTCAGATTCTAAGTTACCAAGGCTCCTCACGTATTTTATTTATTAGAAAAAAAGTAAATTGTATTTGGCTAAACTGAGCTAAGGTGCACTAGATAACTATACAATATACTTGAAGAAAATTTCTTAAGCTTAAATTTTAAAGGCATTTTTTCATATTTTGGTTTGGAAAATTTTTTTACCAAATAAATTTTATGGTAATATTTTTTAGATTATAAAATTTTTGAAACCAAAGTATGAAAAAGTGCGACAGAAATAGAGGTTAAAATTTTTTTTTTCCAATATATTGTATGTTTATTTAGTGCACCTTAGCTTAGTTTAGCCAAATTCAATTTACTTTTTTTTGAATAAATAAAATTAAAGTGCAGCTCCAAAGAATCTGAGAATCTGAGTATCTGTGGCCCTTAAGAATTGATGTAGTTGTTAACAATAGTTTCTTAAAACAATTTTATGCTTCGAATATTTATACTAATACGTTTTCTTGATGTGGTGGTAAAAACCTACATTACTTGATGTCTAGCTCAATCGGATTGATTTACAATTAATTACAAAGTAATCATTAAATTTTTTTTTCTATTTTTGTCTGATTTGGTTTTTCAAGTAATTAAATTATTTTTTAAATAATTTAAACCAGTTTTCTTTTTATGGGGATCAACTAATTTTTTACTATGATCGTAAGTCCCTCTTTCAAAAATGCAAATCGTTAAAAGAATAAGAAGGAATTATAGGTGATGGTTCGAAGAAGATTTTAAGATTTTTATAAGGAGCATTTTCAAACAACAAAGAAAAACAAGAACGCAGCGGTGAAATTCTCTAATATTTCTATGCGCGTCTGAACAATGCTCTAACTTTTTTATACTGCTCATTTTGATCTAAAATTTCAATTTGAGAATAAGGAATTTATACTTCCATTTTCAAAAAACGAAGTTAAAAAAAATTTTTAACATTAAATTCATCACATGCAACCTGCAACTAAGTTAAGTTTGATATTTTTGTGGTTATAATATAAAAAAGTTGTTTTTAAAATAATAAAGATTCTTATTTTATTTTGTAAAATTCTACAAAGAAATTTGGTCCATTTATTGAAACAAAGTTTTCAATTATTAAAAAAATTCTTAATAACAAAGTATTTAATATTTCAACTTAAACGCAATTCAAATTTTGAATTTGACATTCTCAAACAATCAAATAAATTATAAATCGAAGACATTCGAACATGCTTCATCATTATAAAGGGGGATGTACTCTCTCAACGACAGACTCATTAATTTTATTATCAAATTCAATCTTAGATCTCAAGCTCCAGAATGAAATAATCTTACATTTAGTAATATTCAATTCAAGTTTATTTATCACAAACCAACTAATAATTTAATCCAAATCTCTCTGTAATCTTGTACAATCTGTTACATTTGAAATCTTAAAAAATAGTTTAATATCATCAACGAATATCAGTACCTTCACATCATCTAGCTCAGTGGCCAAGTCATTTATAAACAAAATGAGCCGCAGAGGCTCCGGGCTAGAGCGCGCGACTCCCAATCCTGGGGTCGTGGTTTCGAGTGTTTTTTCACGCGTTGAATTTGTAGGGATTGAATTTACTGTGGCTTAGGTGAGGTAGGATACTCTACATCACTTTTTCCAACTCGGACATCCTAATGGCCGACTAAATTCTCTCTGATACTGTGACTTTTGGGTAGTGGGGCCGATCCAGAGGAATAAAGTCGACCGATGCCCGATCGGAAAAAGTGTGTAAGGTTGACTACTTTACTGGGTTGAGCTTAAGTATCCCGATGCGCTTGCGGCTAGCAGGGTCGAGTGAGTCCCCGAAAACCAAAATGCAAGCATCGCTCGAGAGATTTGCTCAATCGGGGTTCTTTAAGGGGGTTTATTAGAGTAGGGACAGAAAATTTGAATTGTGACGAAGCCACGTTAAAAAGCACCAGAGAGGAAAACAGAGTAAACTGTAAGAGAAAAAAAAAAAAAAACAACTTAGAGTAGGACTGGCATAAGCCTCCTCACAGAGGTGATGGGAGTGCCCCCGCTATTAGGCCTAATATAGGCTGTAGAGAGTAATGAGCAACAAACAAACATTTATAAACAAAATAAAAAGAAAAGAGCCCAAATGGGTCGCCTGAGGAACCCTACATGATACATTATAATGATCAGATAGATGACCTTTAACTTTGAATCTGACTTTAACTGACCTTTAACTCCAATGCCATGAGACATTAATTTATGTAATAGCAATTTAATATTTACTCTATCAAAAACCTTAGAATAATCTAAATATAAAGAATCAACCTGAGCATTTTCAGATAATACCTTAATTATATAATCATTATATATTATCAAATTAGTCAACGTAGATCGATCCTTCATAAATCCATGCTGTTCCTTAACTATTTTATGTGAAAGTAAAAATGATAATTTATTTGTAACCACAGCAACGAACAATTTAGCAACAGAACCCAAAATAGAAACAGGTCTATAATTTGCAACATCTATCTTATCGCCATTTTTGAACACAGGAGTCACAAATGATAATTTTTATCTATCAGGAAAAATACCACTTCTCAATGAATTTCTAAAAAGAATAAGCAGTGGCATCACCAAGGAGTTTGCATGATTTTTCAAAGATACTGTTGGAAAATTGTCCGATGTTAAGGTATGTCTAGAATTCATACTCTCTAATGCTGACAATATGTCACAATAATTAATATCAAAATCATTATATAATCCAAGATTATTACTAAACGAATTATAATCGTTTATATCACAATCTGAAGAATACACAGTGATAGACTCTTATTTCCCTCTCCTTAGTTCGTCTTTATTCGGAGTTGCCTCACAGGAAATAAGAGGTCACCAGTTATTTCCCAGTCTCATAAAAATAAGGAGAATTAGTGAGTATCGACAGGCTTTCGGTACGTGTCGTCCTTCCTATTGCGACTGGTGAACTTACCGTTTCCTAGGCGGTACTGGTGTGTTGAACGTACATATTTTTCTCCACTTGACCCCTTCTATACCCAGCTACGTTAGGTGTTAGAATAAGAGAGTATAGGAAAAAATAAAAAAAATAAAAAATAAAAAGGAGAAAAAGTAACGTGTACGTATTTTTAAAGTAAAAATAAACAATGAACCAGGCTGTTAGAATCAATCAAGCAATTTTTTTTAGGAATTCAACTGAATGTTTAATAATAAAAAAAATATGTGCTCAAGTAAATATAATCAACTACGCACTGACATCGCATCTGCTCATTACAAATCTCTAATCTACCGCGTTTACAGTAACCGTTGATTTCTATTTTGATTCGATTATCATGAACACTCTAATCTTATTTATCTATCTATAATGTCTCATGTACCAATTTATTGAGGTGTCATGAGAACGGTTTTAGTTCTTGTCTTTACAATTTAAATTTAAAAATAATTAAACCAAGAATACTCAACGTATTCACCAGTCACTCGTCGTCTCAGGACAGCAAAGGAAAGCCCGTGGAGCGTACTGGTTGGCTTCGATCGCAGGCATCGATCGTGATTTTCTCCGTTGGAAAATTTGTAAGCGGGAATAATAAAAAAAAATTTTGATGGCGCCCGCACTGCTCGCCAATATGAACTTCGTTCGTATTTAAGAGTAATTAAGTTCAACAATTCTGCGTACGAAAGGTCAACAAAACTTTAACTAATCGCGTGTCGCGACTCAAAATTAAATTATAGCTTAGCTATTAAAAAATGGATATACCATCGAGAAGGAAACAGTGAATAATTAATAATGCTCGAGCCGCTCGAGTCGCCGGTTTTTATACCCGCGGGATCGAGGTGAACCCCAATGTCGAATTCGCACCATATTGGCTCAGCGTTCCCACCTTAGCTGACCTGTCAGCTGGCGGGGATGCGAACCCAGGCCTCGCGTAAATTTGATTGCCATTTTGCGCACGCGCCCGGCTTGGTTGCTGTCTGTGCGAACGACGAGAGTTGGAGACAATCAGGAGGCTTTTGCTCTCGTGCAATATTATAAAGCTAAATAAAATAAATAAAAAAAATGTTATATATTTACAAAAATCGACCCTAATAACAGATTTGAAGTTTTCCGCAATTAAATTACTTATTCCTCTCGGATTATTGCGTTTACAATCTTTAAAATACATTTCACCTGGCAATTCATTTGATTTATTCAAATCATTAATATAATTCCTAAATTTCTTTAAATTTTTACATGATTTTATCTCCACGTTTTCCATGTATTTATCATGATCAATTCTAGACTGCCTAATACACTGAGCTCTCAATTTAAAAAAAATAATTTTATCATCTAAAATATCAGTTTGTAACCAAATTTCATAACGTTTCTTTTTGTTAGCATCAGACTAATAAGTTTATCCGAGTACCATTTGGGATAAGTAAAATTTATCTCAACAGAGACAGGAACAAATTTTTCACAATTTTTATTTACATTTTCATAAAATAAATCAACAGCCCCATCTATATCCAAATTATCAAAACTAGTATCCCAATATATCTGATTAAATTCATGCAGAATAATCAGCTTTATGATAATCAAATTTACATTGCTTATGAGGTAAAATATCAGTAATATTATTGTTTGATTTAAAAAATAAAGGATGAAGATTACACTTTTTAATTTTTACCAGATGATCCATTGATTGTATAATTTATATATCACCATTAGGGTGGAGTGAACTTTTCTGGAGGCCTTGAAAAAAAAATCAGGGGTCTAGAAAATCAGTAAAAAATTCAAAATTAAAGGCAAGGCTATAATTACCAGGTAAGGATGACTATTGACCTAAGCACACCACGTTTTAACCTAAAAAAAATTATTTTACTCCTTAAAAAATGTAAAATAGTTATGTTCAATAGTATAAATCGAAAATATATGTCATTAAAGTTGACTGACAACAGTTAGAATATAAAAATTCAAGTAAGGGGCTTAAGGATGTTGGGTACTTTCATGAGGGGAAAAGAAGGGAGGGGACGGGCACCGCAGCGACCGACTAGACGATTTTATTTTCAGCTCATCAGTACTTTGAACCTAATGAATGAATCATTTTGAAAATTTTACACAACATAGTTGAAAGTTTCTACTTTTATGTAGTATTAATTTTATGTTTAAAAAATATTTTGAAAAATTAGAAAAAATCACGAAAAGATAACCTAATTTTCAATTTACAAAACTCTGCGACAAAAGTTTAAAAACATTAACTTTTTCAATCTCACATTAAAAATTAAGACCTCAAGATATTGTGTACAAATTTTTAGATAAAAAAATGCACTAGAAAAAAGTTAGAGCATTTCTTGTTCCGACGCGCATTGAATTTAACCGCTGCACGCTTGTTTTTCTTTGTTATCTTTTTCAAATGGTCGGAAAGCTATTATAAAAAAAAATCTTAAAATCTTCTTCGAGCTGAAATCTACAAATCCCAATAAGTCTTTTAACGATCTCTGTATTTTTAGAACAGTGACAAACGATCAAAGAAAAAAATTGCTTGATTTCCATAAGCGTTTGGGTTAAAGTATTTAAAAAAATGCTTTGATTTTTTAAAAGACTAAATCGAACAAAAAAAGGCAAAAAATTCAATGATTATTTTGATATTAATCATTAATCGATCCGATCAAAATTGACAAAACAGCTGCATTTTTTCGTAAGTACCAAACATCCTTAGTCACGGAGACCGAATTGTTGCAAACTAAAAATTAGAGGTTGAAAAAAATACTGTCATAATCTTTGTAAAATTTAAATCGAATTTTATACTTGATATTTTTTGCAAAAACGGGCCATTTTCGTCTCTTAAAAAAGAGACCCCAAATAAGTGAAGCCTCATCGCATGCGCAGTATGATCGCGATATCAGATGTTGGATTGGTTGATTCAACATTCAACTCTAGCTATCGCATGCGCATTATGATCGCGATATCACGCATTTATCACGCGAAAATTTTAAATTTATATTTTGATTTCTATAAATGTAAATAAAAGTTAAAATATTAGTTTTTAATCTGTGGCGCGAGAAGAGCGTTAATTTTTTTTTATTTTTAAAAATATAACATACATGATAATTAATTTTATTTGAAAAGTGAATCAATGAGAGGAAAAATAAATTTAAAAGTGTATCAATAGGGATGATGAATAAATAAAAAAGATGGTTTTTTACTAAATGCAAGGCAATAGAGAATCAATCTTAATTTTCTAAAGATGTTTATTAGATACTATTGAACATTTTTGCCAAGCCTGATCAAAATTGAAGTACAAAAGATAAAATAAGTTAAAGATTGCATTATTTCCATCACGCACATGGCCAGAAAGGGTTTAATAAATTATTGATATTTAATTTCATAGAATTAAGAGATACTTTAGAAAAATTCTAATAAAAAATTTTCACGGGTATAACCTCTAAAACTGCGGTATTCAACGGAGAGTTAAGTTTAAAAAAATGTTTTGAGATGATACTCGTTGTTTTTTTAGTGACTAGGGATTACAATTTTTTTTAGTCTTGAACTGGTAAAAACCACCTGAAAAATGAAAATTTTAATAATTCGTTCTTTAATTTTTTATGTTAAGATTTAAATACTCTTTGACTTTCACAAATATAAGCTACTTAGTATAATTGTTTAAAATAATTAATAGCCAATACGCATTGTTATAAAATTTGATTTACTCTGATAAATTTTTGTACTCATCTATAAAAATAATTTTGATGTATCAAAAATAATTGATAAATAGTTTTTTATAAATACATAGAAGTCAATTAAAATTAAATACTTGAATAATTTTGATTAAAGTTCATTTCAAATATTTCAAGGTAATCTGTTCACTCTCATGAAGTGAAAGCAGATATAGTTTGTCTTACTTTAAAATCATATTCAAAGAATTTATAATTGATTATTTTTATAAAAAAAAAGGTCATTTTTTCCCGTTGATCTTAGAAGAAAAAACAGAAATTATAAAGTTAACTACAAAACAATGACTTCAATTAGACAATAATTTCATTCAAATGAAACATCTATTTCAGACTTTAAGTAACAAAAAAATTTTTAAATATCAATAGTAAGATAAGATCTGGATTTGAACGCGCGTAGCGCATTAGTTGGCCCTAGTTGAGTAAAAAATCAGAGAAGATCCCAATTCGTCAAAATGGGATGAATAAAGCTTTTTTTCGTATTTCAATTCCAAATTTAGTCTTTTGTTATGAATTTTCGTCATATATAAAAGGCTTTTGCGTTTTCATTTAAAGAATGTTAAGCGGATTACCTGATTGAAACTATGATGATGCAAACTATGCCCTTATCAAGTGATAAATACAAAATTTTGTCCTTTTAGCTGCGCTACTCGCGAATATCAGCTCCAATTTATTCCAAATCATACAGTTTACAAGAGAATCTTTCAACGAAAGAAAAAAAATCTCAGTTAAGCCTGCGGAAAGGATTGTGAAGGGCCTGTCGGTGCCCTTATCTAGTGATGAACAAAAAAATTTGTCATTCTTGCTGCTCCACCCACGAAGTACCAGCTCTGATGTTCATCAAATCACAAAGGATTAAAGAAAATTGCGTAAAAAAATACAAAAATCCCTGATGTACCTTCGGAAAAGACTTGCAAGGGACCAAAGGTGCTCTTATCAAGTGATAAATACAAAGTTTTGTCCTTCTAGCTGCGCCACTCGAAAATATCAGGTCAAATTTATTTCAAATCATAAAGTTTACACGAAAATCTTAAAGGAAAGATAAAAAAAATCTCTGTAAAAAAATCTCTGTTGAACCTGCGGAAAGGATTGGCGACGGCCTATCGGCAACCTTACCGAGTGATGAACACAAAAATCTGCCATTTTTGCTGCGGCACTCACGAAGTACAAGCTGTGACATTCATCAAATCATAAAGGATTTGAGAAAATTGCGTAAAAAATACAAAAATCCTTGATGAACCTTCGGAAAAGACTTGCAAGGGACCAAAACTGCCCTTATCAAGTGAGAAATACAAAATTCTGTCGTTCTAGCTGCCATATTTGCGAGCAACAGCTTCAATTTTTTCCAAATCATACAGTTTACGAGAAGATCTTGAAAGAAAGAAAAAAAAATCGCAGTTGAACCTACGGAAAGGATTGTCAAGGGCCTGTCGGTGCCCTTATCGAGTGATGAATACAAAAATCTGCCATTCTTGCTGCGCCACTCACGAAGTACCAGCTCTGACGTTCATCAAATCACAAAGGATTTGAGAAAATTGCGTAAAAAAATACAAAAATCCTTGATGAACCTTCGGAAAGGACTTGTAAGGAACCAAAAGTGCTGTTATCAAGTGAAAATCACAAAATTCTGTCCTTCTAGCTGCCCTATTTGCGAGCACCAGCTGCAATTTTTTCCAAATCATACAGTTTACAAGAAAATCTTTAAAGGAAAGAAAAAAAAATCACAGTTGAACCTGCGGATAGGATTGGTGAGGGCCTATCGGCACCCTTACCGAGTGATGAACACAAAAATCGGCCATACTTGCTGTGACACTCACGAAGTACCAGCTCTGATGTTTATCAAATCACAAAGGATTTGAGAAAATTGCAAGGGACCAAAGGTGCCCTTATCAAGTGAAAAATACAAAATTCTGTCCTTCTAGCTACGCTACTCGCGAATATCAGCTCCAATTTATTTCAAATCATACAGTTTACGAGAAAATCTTCAAAGGAAAGGAAAAAAAATCTCATTTAAACCTGCGAAAAAGATTGTCAAGGGCCTGTCCGTGCCCTTATCGAATGATGAACACAAAAATCTTCCATTTTTGCTGCACCACTCACCAAGTACCGACTCTGATTTTTATCAAATAACACAGGATTCGAGAAAATTGCGTAAAGAAATACAAGAATCCTTGATGAACCATCGGAGAGGACTTGCAAGAGGCCTATAGCTGTGCTACTCGTGAATACCAGCTCACTTAACATGGGCACTGCCAAGAGAGCTTGTAAGTTCTTTTCACAGGTTCAACTGAGATTTTTTTTCTTTCCTTCAAGATCTTCTTGTAAACTGTATGATTTAAAAAAAATTGGAGCTGATATTCGCAAGTAGCGCAGCTAGAAGGACAAAATTGTGTATTTATCACTTGATAAAGGCACCTTTGGTCCCTTGCAAGTCCTTTCCGAAGGTTTAATAAGGATTTTTGTATTTTTTTACGCAATTTTCTCAAATCTTTTGTGATTTGATGAACGTCAGAACTGGTACTTCGTGAGTGGCGCAGCAAAAATAGCAAATTTTTGTGTTCATCACTCGGTAAGGTTGCCGACAGGCCCTTGACAATCCTTTCCGCAGGTTCAACAGAGATTTTTTTTTCTTTCCTTTAAGATTTTCTTGTAAACTTTATGTTTTGGAAAAAATTGGAGCTGTTTCTCGCAAATAGGGCAGCTAGAAGGTCAGAATTTTGTATTTCTCACTTGATACAGGCACTTTTGGTCCCTTGTAAGTCCTTTCCGAAGGTTCATCAAGTTCATTTTTGTATTTTTTTACGCAATTTTCTCAAATCCTTTGTGATTTGATGAACGTCAAAGCTGGTACTTCGTGAGAGGAGCAGCAAGAATGACAGATTTTTGTGTTCATCACTCAATAAGGGCGCCAACAGGCTCTTGCCAATCTTTTCCGCAGGTTCAACTGAGATTTTTTTTCTTTCCTTGAAAGATTCTCTCGTAAACTGTATGATTTGGAATAAGTTGGAGCTGATATTTGCGAGTAGCGCAGATCGAAGGACAAAATTTTGTATTTATCACTTGATAAGGGCATAGTTTGCATCATCATAGTTTCAATCAGGTAATCCGCTTAACATTCTTTAAATGAAAACGCAAAAGCTTTTTATATATGACGAAAATTCATAACAAAAGACTAAATTTGGAATTAAAACACAAAAAAAAGCTTTATTCGTCCCATTTTGACGAATTGGGATCTTCTTTGATTTTTTACTCGAAAACGGCCCGTTTTTGCAAAAAATATCAGGTATAAAATTCGATTTAAATTTTACAAAGATTATGACAGTTTTTTTTTTTCAACCTCTAATTTTTAGTTTGCAACAATTCGGTCTTCGTAATTAAGCCCCTTACTTGAATTTTTATATTCTAACTGTTGTCAGTCAACTTTAATGACATATATTTTCGATTTATACTATTGAACATAACTATTTTACATTTTTTAAGGGGTAAAATAATTTTTTTGAGGTTAAAAGGCGGTGTGCTTAGGTCAATAGTCATCCTAACCTGGTAATTATAGCCTTGCCTTTAATTTTGAATTTTTTACAAATTTTCTAGACCTTAACTTTTTTTTTAATGCCTCCAGAAAAGTTCACTCCACCCTAATCACCATCCTTTAATGAAAAAAATAGTAAATCCAGACTACATCCTTTCTGCTCCAGTTCAGGATAATATTGAAAAAATTCAGATTTGTATAATAATTCAAAGTAATATTCAAATTTTCCAAAATAACTGAATCGTTTCCAAAATAAGTTGCGTTTGAAGATTCACAATTTATCTCATTTATTTTTGATAAATTAAAATCACCAGAAATTATAAATTCATATTCAGGGTATTTATTTTTTATATATTTAATCACTTTTTTATGGTTTTTATATAATTTGTTATCAGATCTTGGGGGAAAATATACTGTTCCAATAATGTAACTTTTATTATCTGATATTAATTCTACGAATAATTGTTCAACTGACTCATCATATATTGAAGATGTATCAATTTTTTTTGTAAAAAATGATTTTTCAGCAGCAATTAAGACTCCACCACCAGCAAATGCATCAGCATAAAAATACCTATCTCTTCTATAAATATTATAATTTTTTAAACCCAACCCTTTATCATTAAAATCACAAAATAATTTAGTTTCAGTCAGTAAAATAACACTCGGTTTTGGTGATCATAAAGGTAAATTTAGATTAAACTCATTAAACTTTGTGTGTGAACCATTTACATTTTGATAATAAAAAATTAAATCCGTTGATGATAAAAAACATCAATTTTTTTTATTTATTATACACGCAAAGAACTCGGCGGAAAGAAGCGGCCGGTAAGGCATACCGAGAAAAAAGTCGGGTGAAGTTACGCCCGAAAAATCGGCGGAAGGTTTCTGATTTTTTTTAAAGCCTATATAGGTATATGCCGCGGCCGAGTGCTGCCAGCTGGGCTGTAGCGCTTGAGCTTGATGCAGGCAGATCCATCTGCTTTTTCAAAAACGCTGTCAATTTTTATTTATTTGAACAATTTCTTTCAAACTTTTCAGAAATGTTCTTTAGGACCTAATGGAAAACTTCTTCGCTGGAAGTTTTTTCAAGTATGAACTTTTATGCTTACTTTTTTAATCTAAAGTTTTCCGTTATAAACTGCTTACTTTTATTTTTAAATGTTAATTAATCGGTTCTGAAAATTTTTAAAAATATTTGAACAACTCCGTTGGCAGCGGTAAGAGTTCAAGAATATAAAGCTAAAATTTCGTCAAAAAATATTAAGTGGTTTTAGAGTTATCGCGATTTGAACTTAAAATGCGTAAATCGAGAAAAATTCAAGTTTTGGCTCAACACGCGATAACTCGAAAACCACTTAATATTTTTTGACGAGATTTTAGCTTTATATTCTCGAACCCTTACCACTGCCAACGAAATTGTTTAAATATTTTAAAAAATTTTCAGAACCGAGTAATTAATATTTAAAAATAAAAGTAAGCAGTTTATAACCAAAAACTTCAGATTAAAAAAGTAAGCATAAAAGTTCATATTTGAAAAAACTTCCAGCGAAGAAGTTTTTCATTAGGTCCTAAAGAACATTTCTGAAAAGTTTAAAAGAAATTGTTCAAACAAATAAAAATTGACAGCGTTTTTGAAAAAGCGGATGGATCTGCCTGCATCAAGCTCCAGCGCTACAGCCCAGCTGGCAGCACTCGGCCGCGGCATATACCTATATAGGCTTTGGAAAAAATCAGAAACCTTCCGCCGATTTTTTGGGCGTAACTTCACCCGACTTTTTTCTCGGTATGCCTTACCGGCCACTTGTTTCCGCCGAGTTCTTTGCGTGTATATTTATTTATTTATTTATTTTTTTTTAGAACACAATAGTTGGGATACCATTTTGAAAAATAGCACTTTTTTGGGCTTACTCTGGGTGTGTTTTATCATACAATTCAGCTTCTATTTTACACTTTTTAAATTGATATCTCTGAATTTTCGTATGATCTTCGTTTACCTAGACATCAACTGGTAGTTTTCTCCAATTTATGAGTATTTTTGATACATCAGATCTACTGCCAAGTATCAGCTTCATATTCCTGTTTTTCCAGGAGTTTTAGTACCTAACCTAAAGAATTTAGCAGAATTCAATTTTGTCTCAATTTTAATTTTACTCAACACATCAATAATACTTTGCCTATCAGCTATAGCTTCATCAGGACCATCTGTCTCCAGAATATTATGAATCTTTAAATTATTTTTAAGAAACTGTCTAAGTTCCAATTCCTTGTAAATTTGCTGAAAATTGCCAAGTTTTGATGTATTGAATGAATCAGAATTATTAGCTGAATGTGTATAGTTTTCAGTTGAATTATCTGTTAATAAACTAGAATTATTATTATTATTATTGTTGCATAAATTTTAAATTTTTGCATCAATATCATCTTTCAAAAAATCAGAGCTAGCTTGTAATTTATCAATTTTAGTTTTAAAATCCTCCTGCAGTTGAATAATATTTTCTTTAAATTGATTTTGAGTATTAGATAAATTATCACTCATTTCTTTCTTAACTTAGTATAAAAATTTGTTTGTATTTGTTTTACTGATTTTATTTTAAAAAAGTAAAGAAAAAAAAAATGTTACAAATTAAATAAAAATCCTGTTCTATGAAAAGAAGAAAAGAATTTTGATTATACAAAATTAAGTTTTGAATTGTCTTGAATAAGCGTGAGGGTACATATATTACAACTTCAAATTTCAATTTATAGTCGTAGAAAAGCGTGGATCATGTTAGTTGTAAGATCAAAATTAAAAATTCGAACACATGATCAATCATTTTGAATAAATTTAAAAAAAAATTTGTTGCATTAGTAAATCGAATCACGCACACAATAATTATGTTCTTTTTAATCAAATAATTTAAAATTTTTGTAAATGAGAAAAATATTTTAAAAATTCAGTTGTTTCTTAAATCGTAAATTATTAAATTCTTAAATCGGAAATAAACTCATTCTGGTTCAAGAATCAGCAGACTCTTCGAGAATTTTTAATTTGATATTTTTCTATATAAAAAAAAGCCATTTTCAAAAATATTAATTTAAAATCATTGGTAATCAATAACAAATACGCTTTTGAAATCGACATTATAACTATTGCAGGTTTACAGGAACAATAATTCAGTACAATATAATTTTTGGGGCACGAAAAATTCAATGTCCACCGTTCGCTGAGTTCAGCGGTGTAGCTGCGTGTCGCATCGTCCCTCAGCGTGCGAGGAGCGCTGTTATTCTCAATGCCTACGTTTCTTCGTGATGAAGGTGACCCTGATAAGCCACCGACATGATCTTCACGAGAAATGGAAGGTAAATGGGTTACCTTCAATTACTACATTCTACCACAAGGCTTGCTGTCGTAGACCTCTCCGAGGAAAGCATCGTAAACATTGAAAAGACAGAAGAAGTAAAAATTGGATGTACTATCTGCAATTTTCGTCGAAGGTTACGCGTGGTGCAAAGCTATTAGTGCCTGAGATACGGACTTATATGAAAAGACTACAAAGAAGACAAGAGATCAGACTACTCTTTCCGTTGCGGCACGACCGGACACAAGAAGACGCAGTGCGGGCAACTACCACATTGGCATCTGTACAAGAAGAGGGAATTTAAAGACGTGGACTACTTATCGGGAATAGTGATGCAAAGTGACGATGACGGTCCCGGACCGTCATCGTCCTAGGATGGTCTTGAGACCACACGGAGAGAACAATTCACTGTGTTTTTCAGTGATCAGCAATCACAGTCAAAGCAGGTGATCGTTCAGCGTGCTGCGTTGTGCTCGGCGTCATCTTTTTATGTGAACGCGCGCCGTTTACACGGGTATGGTAGTGTTGTTCACTGGATTTTTCAGTGATCGCTTAGGGTTCACTAGATTTTACTGTGAACGCAGGCTTCGGGAGCGTGAGCGATTTTTGTTCACTGTCTTTGACCCTGAATAGTTCCCCCCGTGCAATGGAAAAATCGAGGACTATCATTTTTTGTAAGCTCTTGCAAGCTCCAAAAAAACTTGCGCAAGTTCAGCAATTTTTTGTTTTTTCACTGTATCTGATATTTTTTTCAAAATTACCTAATCATTCAAATAATCATAACATTTGATATTAATAATAGTTTAGTTCATATAATTTAATTCCCCCATCTATAGTACATTGAACCCAAATATTTAACAATTTTGAATAATTTTTTTTTTAACCAAATTTGTTTCAAACTGATGAAATCAAGTTATTTATTCAAGATCAATACTGATTTATAATTTTACATTGAAAAATCAAATTTTATTAAATAAATAATTTTACTCTATTGTCTATCTAGATGCAAAAGGACCATCCCGGGACGTCTCGCCATTGGGACGCGGACGGGACGAAAAAATTAAAGACCGTCATTCAGGCATACAAAAATGCCAGCTTTTTGCGACGGTCTAAAGACGGTCGTAAGACCGTCCAAATGACCAGTGACGGGACCGATTTTGAAAAACAGCGTCATTTTGCATCACTAATCGGGAAGCGAAACCAGCAACTTCGACGCAAGTTTAAAGTTGCAAAGGAGCGCCAGGCTCATTAATAATAGGCCAGGAGCTCACGACCATTTTGTACCAAATAATTGCTGGTTTCAATTTTGTTTAGGTTTAGTGTAAAAATCACCTGTTAGCGGGACCAATGGTGGTGGAAGTGCTTGAGAAGTGTATCGAAAGAAGTAAAAAAAAAAAAAAAAAAAAAAAATTATTTTATATTCAAATACATCTCACAGTAATTGTGAAGTTAAATATAATCTTGCGAGAAATATTTTTAAAAGGAAAAGGAAATGCCTGTTAGATGGGTATTAGAGGAAACTTTGAACGAATTGGTAACAAAAATTACTATTAAAACTAATTCAATAAAATTATACCAAAATCACAGTAAAAAATAATATTGCATGATAAAAAATTTGATTTTTGATCCAGTTAGGAAAAAATTACTTACTTTTGACACTTGAAAAACTGTAGTAAATATGGATCCGTTCCTAATTTTAATGCAACTGCTTTAGCCATTTGTTCATATGTGATTCTTTGGGAAAGCTCCATAATAAACCCTACATCGTTCAATACAGTTTTATCACAAAATGTAACTTCCATTCTAGAAGACAGGTCTCTGGAAATAAATTTATTTTTATTATACCAATTATTCATTTTCTTAAAAAATATTCTTTTTTTAAAATTTGGTTTATTGTTATCTTAAACTAGTCATAAATTTTTCCTTTTCTTTTTTTTTTTTTTTAACTTTTATTTAGCCATTTCTTTAATAGTACCCAAAGTCATGTATTGACTTTTAAAACAGTATAGTAAAAACACTCCTTAATTAATCCTTTGACCATCTCGCCTGATTGCGATTTTGAACAGCTTATAATTATTATATTTTGAATCATAACGCCAAGAGTAACAGAGGAGCCGAGCCACGTAATTCATCGTGTTAAGCGAGCCCATAAGCACAATGTTAAAGTTGTTGCTAGATATAGTTCCAACTTTGGCTACTCATGGACTTCTGCGGGTTAATTTTGAATTATTCTGGCGCTAGTTGTCGCTTAACATGACGAATTAGGCACCAAATAATTGGTCTGCACTTCACGGCAAGGTGGAAGAAGTTGAGCTCTTTATTGTTTGCGCCCATGCTTCAAATTTTTTTCTGATTTCCGACACTTAAATTAAGGTAGTTCTCCCCTGACTCTGCTTTGACACATCAAGTATTTTTGAATCCGTTTTTGTTCTTAAAAATTTGGCAACGTTGATGTTCGTTTGTATTTCGTTTAATAGTATATTATATAATAAGTGCGTAAAATGCATCATTCACGCACGCGTGCTGGCGTCGGCTTTGCCGACGCCAATAGCACAAGTGTGTGAACAATGCAGTTTACGCACGCATTATGTATACTATTTTATATTACGAGTACTCGAAAATGCGTAAAAAATGTGAATTTATTGACAGAATTTGGCTGAACTTTTAAATTTTTAGATTGATAGGTTAGATCCTGCTAGCAGACCGCCATAGTTGTTCTTGCTAGCATGGGTACTTTGGTTTTAGCTGTACACTATATAATATACATGGGTTTGCTATAGTGTACGTTTCACACCGCGGACTCGAAGTTCGAACTCGAACTCACAACAGCGCGTTGTAAACTTGTAAGGAGAAAAGATTTCACGATTTAGCGTCGCTTGATTTGTTTACTTAGGAATGCTAACGTTGAAACTGATGCACAAAAATGATCTCGAAATAATCATTCATATACGGGTATAAGTATAAGCTTGGTCATCAAAACACAGCTGCTGCCAGTGTCGTCTGCTTTCTCCACGCTGCCGCCGCCGGCCGCTGTCTCGGTGTTTACCTATACTTACACCTAATTTTTCCCGACGTTAATTTTTTGAAGTCGCGGTCTCCGCCGGTGCTCAAGCCAAAAACTGAGGTAGTTCGTGTTTAAAAACATTTGATCCTTCGTAATATCGTCTAATGATGTGTTTTAAAATAAAATATATTTTTGAAATCAAACACACTGCTCTTCCTAAGTTAACTTCAACTTACAGTTTAAACACTTTTTATAACATATTTGATACTATTATTATTACACTTTTAACTATAAGCAGATTTTTATTTAAGTAAATATATTTCAACTGCTGATTATTATTTTGTAAAATATGATTAACCGCTGCACGCAACACAACTTGATGGCCGAGGTTATGTACGTTTTCTTTTTAACTAAGTAGACTTTTTATAAAAAGATTAAAATAAAACTTTTAATAACTACCTATACTTGACGTTTAATTTTTATAAAAAAGTATTATTTTGTAAAATATACGGACGATTAATGATATGAGCCGCAGGCCGCAGCAAGACACTTGCAACAAGCAAAAGCAGCTAAAACCAAATGTGCCTGCTGCTCAGCTTTGAATTTAAATCAATAGATGGCAGCTCTATCAACATGAGCACAATCATAATGTACGATTTTACACACTCAAAATAGCTCTCTTGAATGCGTAAAATACGCATTTTAGAGTACGGGTAGTATAAAAATTGTTCTTAAATATTTTCAAAGGTTATGTCGGAGTGGTTTTTGTGTTTATTAACTATTGTATAATCAAGTATTCAAAATCGACACATAATAGTCGTTTTATTAAAAAACGGTTTGAAATAAAAGATTAAAATGCAAAGAAGCTCTTGAAAAAAAACGCCAAAAATTTAAGGATAAATTGTTGAATGAAAAACGAGACGCTGCATTCTCTTTATCAAATGCTAAGCGTAATTGATGATTGTAATTTTTTCACAACATAAAAATGTATTTTCATAATTCCAATAAATCATTTTTTAAAATAAAATTAGTTTTTTGAATCTCTTCTAAAATATGATCAGTTTAAAATTATAGCTCGAATTATAATTATTTTTAAATAATTTTAATTTACGAGATAATTAGTGAATTTGTTAATTGTGACAGTTTATTTTTATGTTATTATATAAAATGAAGTTTTCTTTGGCGATATGTAAAAATAAAAATAAAAAAATTATGATGAACACAATAACTTTGTTCCAAATCATCTATCATATTGAACAGGTTATATTAAAATTATTCTTGTTTTATATATATTCAAGCATTATTACAACTTGACTCATGTTTTTAAAAAAATTACAAAAATTATTTATTTCAAATCGCAATTTCTCCGTAACTATATTGTAAACTTTTTTAAATTTGCGTATTTACATAAATGAATACTTGAACTATGATATAATGTTTTTTTAGACATATCTCGAATGTAGTTTTGACGTTTTGTTTTATTTTGTGCTTGAAAGGTTACGTTTTTTTTAAATTTTGCCAAATCAGTTACTTTTGAAAGAGCCTAGAAAAAAACAGTATTGTAAATCGGTTCAATTTTTCGTGAGTGTATGTATGAACGTACAAACTAATCATTTCCAAAATTCCAGAATTTTCTCGAATAAACGTTATTCAGGGGAGAACTACTAAATCGAGTAAAATAGATTCTCGACCCTCAGACTTCCTTTATAATAGTAAATTTTTTTTTTTTTTTTTTTTTTTTTTTTTTTTTTATTCATTTACAGTAAACGATTTCCTTTTCTTTATAAGTGATTTGAATCATGAAGTTACAAAGCTGTCTTACTGTCGCACTTGCTGTGCGCTCGACCAATTTTTCTAGTTTTGTCATCGCTGCTGGAAAGTCACGGATTTGTTAGAAATTTGGTATTCAGTGGTTTTTTAGGGAATTTATTACGAATAAAAACCTTTATTCTGAATTGAAAGTATTCAAGGGCTACTTCATCAAGTTAAAATTCATTTTTTGCAACTGTTTTGCTAGATTTTGTTGACAGGGATTTTCTAAAATGCAGTTTACGTATCAGAACATAATTTATCAATTTGACTTATTTAAATTTTACTTCATAAAAGTAGAATTCATTTTCCGTTATCATTTGATTGGACTCATTAAACAAGACTTTCGTGGATTCCAATTACGAATCAGAAGTCAATTTTTGAATTGTGAAGATACTGAAATATAGATAGTAACGCTATCAGAAAAAAATTAAAAAATGAAAAAAATTCAAAAAGAAATTTGAACGTCAGAAAGCGTTGAAAATATAATGCCGATAGCAGAAAAAAGTTTTCACAAAAAACACAGTTCCAAAACATACATTGAGATAGTTTTTAGAGGTGAGAAGTGAACAAAAGATCAAAATTTTCTTTTTGGTAGTTTACCTAGGTTGCCAAGAGATTGTAAGAATATGGTCCGGATTTCTAAACAATCAAATCTTTAGAATATCGTTAAAACTACTTCCATTAAAAGGAGTTGTTTTATCGATGTCCACCAGCTGGTATATAAAACGTGATAGTCATAAACAAATAAAGTCCCATTGCGGGAAAGATAAAACAGAACATCATTATATTCCTTCAGAAAATCGATAATTTTTGAAGCTATCTATTGATGGAGCAGTTTCCTTTTGACTAACAGATAACAGATAGGGTATGTTGCATTACTGCGGTTTGCTCATGCAGGTTAGCTTTAGCATCAAATGAAAAATACTTGGTAGTAAAAATCATTATTATTTTGGTATTAAATCAAAGTTTCAACTCTTAGCTTTAAGATATGCACCATAGTTTGTTCAAAAATTCGAATTTTCAGTCGTAATACCCGTAGTGCTTTTGTCGCGTCGTTGGCTCAGTCGGTTGATGCTTACACCTTACCCGGCTAATATAACGCGCAGCGCCGAGTGTCGCCGAATCGATTCCCCGCGCGCTCGAATTTTTCTTAGTGTTCCGTCGGGGCGCTTGGTCGGCTTGGTTCCTATGGTCTACAAGTACGGTGTCAGATGGAACTGGATCATTCCTTGCAGTCTGGTTAGACAAGAAAGCGTGCTTGTTATATCCTATGAGTCTTTATCAAGGGCGTGGTGAAAAGATCCGAGACCAGTACCAATTACCGAACCAATTATTAAATCAAATACAAAGCAATAATCTTAATTCTTTGTTTGAATACTGGCTCAGTCAGAATATAAAAGGGGATGGACACTGACAAATGGACCAATATTCAACAAAAATTGATTTGATCACAGCTGATAAGGTAAACAGACATTCACCCATTATCGTTCACCATTAAGAACTTATGGAACTCAGACGACCTCTTTGCCTTACCAGATGAAGAATCAAGAAATCAAGTCTTTCTAAGAGTACCAATTTATGTAATAATAAACCTAAAGAGATTTAAATTAATAATAATAATAATAAAAAAAAAAGAATAAAAAAAACCCCCTAGTGCTTCGAAAATTTTCCATCTGTTTTATTGCATAGCAACGAGGAGAGTAAGTTTGACAAAACCTGTCAAACTTGCTCCGCGAGTTGCTATGCAATAAAACCGGAGAAAAATTATCTACAATATTGGAGCACGAGGGGTATTCTGCTGGATTATTTTCCCCAGCTAAATTTCAACGCATAGAAACGCAGTATTTTACACTTTAACCGCCTTTTTATTATGAATTCTTTGAATCACAAAGATTGTAACCTACATTTCATTAGTAAACAAAGCAATTTGAATTGCTATGCTTCGAATTGGATTCAACCGAAAAATTATCGAAATAATTTTACCGTTACGGAATGAACAATAATTTCACTTTCTACACATCATCGCAAACTCATGATCATGAGTTTGTAGACTGCGTGGCTCCACCTCTCGGATCACGCAGAACTACAGGGTACTGGTGCTCGCGCGCCGCCGTCTGCGCAGCTTGGGGCGTTTGTTTTCAGCGCTGCTGCTGTAGCTGACGCCCCCGGTCTCGCGTGGGCCTTCTTCTTCTCTTCTCGTTTTGGCGCTCTAGTAGTACACAGCAGAGAATTTTACTGTCTAACTTTAAGTTAGTTTTCTTTTGGTTTAAGTTCATCTCGTTATTTTTCATAAGTTGATCTTGTGAAGTTCTGGGTTGAAATTCATTGGAGTGCTCCTAGTGAAGTGATTGTAGTCCAGCTCATCATTATGACTGCAATTAGTAATATTGAAGTCAGTCCTTCAACTTCTTAGCCGGCGTGCATTCACCGGCAACGTTCTCTCAGGTGGATCAAAGAGCTCACAGGACAATCTCATAGGACATCTCTAGGTATTCTTCTGGCTCAAGTAACAATAATTTAATTCTCATTTTAGTTCGTGTAAAGTAATTGAATTCACTGCGCATTCTTCTCCCTTTTTTTTGAATGTGCCAACTTGCACGCGACCATTTTCCTTTTCTTTCTCTCAAGGCCACTCTCTGCTGCTACTTGAATTTCTTTCGGCCAACGCTCTGCTTTCTCTTTTTTCAAGGCTGTACTCAGTGGTTTGTTTACATTATTACTATTCTACTTAATTTTGTTTACCTTTTGAATAAATAGAATCAAAATTGTAAGGAGTTTTACCCAAATGATATTTCTCAAATTTGTTGATTTCTTTTACACGGAAATTAACCTTAAAAACTCTCAATTGTGATATAAAACATTTCACTTTAATTTTTCTTTGGATTAATTGTAATTTAAACTATATGAAACTCATCAAGTGTAATTTTATGATTATTTGAATTTTTTTGTTTGTAAAATTAAGTGCTGTGTTAAAAATAAAATAAATTATCACTGTTTTTATTAAATTGTGTCTTTCTTCAATTTTTTTAATAACCCTCCCCTACCAGATTTATCTAGCAAATAAAAATAAATTTAATAACCCGGTCAGTCCGGAACACCCCCACTCCTCCACCAAATGTCAAATACGGCGTTTCTATTGGTAAAAATTCAGCTCAGGAAAATGATCACAATAAAATTTCAAGTTGAAAAAAAAGTTTAATAGGACGCATTACGATAATACTGAAAATATATTTTTTTCAGTATTATCGTAGGACTATAGTTAATAGCGTTTGGTTAAAAAATATCCACAATAATAAGACCCCTCAGTTATGTAGCCCCATAGTTAACGTTAAAGCCAAAATAAAAAATAAAGAAAAATCAAAAATTTTTAAAGCATTTTTTATTTTTTTTTCAAGTTTTGAAAAAAACACAAAAAAAGTATAAGATTTTTACTATTCATACGGTTGAAACTTTTGAATCAAAAACTTTGAAAGATTCAATATAATATTAGAAAATATTAGGGTGAGGTTGGAGGTTGAATGGGAGAAGGAGGTGGGGTAGGTGAACTTGATAAGAAATTATGGGTTGGGTTGTATAAAGTTGGTGGGGCAGGGGGGTTGGGTTCAGAGAGGTAAGTGAGGTAAGAATGTTATCAAGCCAGGTAAAGTTTGAGTTAAGTTTCTAAGTTTCAACGAAGGTAGGTGTTGGTATTTTGATTGTGCATGCTCAAAACAATTTTGCAGGATAAGAAAAGGTCAAAAACATTAAACGGGGCAGACCCCGTCACTGTTGAATATACGCGGGCTTAGAGCCTTGACATCGACCGCTAGGCGGCGCAGGACGGATGAAAGTGTGGGCTCGGCCTCGCCAAGCCGAGCGAGAGCGAATGAGATAGAGTGCGAGAGAGTGTGTGAATCAAGAAAGCTGCCAGCGCTGCTCGCTGCATCGAGCCTGCCACGTACTTCAGTATGTCTCGAGCCGCCCGACAAGCACCACGCTCTGTGCCTTGTCGGCTTGTAGCCTATAACCAATAAAGATTATATTAACTTGTGCCTTCTTGTCTACTCATTAAATCACACTACTTGGAGTGTAGGGCTCTTCTAATTAACCAAGACCTCCGGTCGACCCTACAAAAGCGAAGTACGAGGAGTCTAGTTCTAATATCGGCCGCTACAGGGCTTACGGTAACGGCAACCCATCAACGAAGCAGATTATCGAGGGATATATAATCAAGTGAACCAGCCGCCGTTTGAAGGCGAGCTCTTCTACGGTCACCATTGTTCCTGTGACCGACGTGTTTTGAAGGTGCATCCAACCTGGCTGTGCAGGGTGTGACCTCCAGCCCTAGTCGCGGACGTGAACTAGAGTCCGACCAAGACATGACACTGTGGTGGGCGATGATTCCACACATTGGCATGCGCTCACGTCTTTGCTTTGTAAATAGTTTATTGATATCGAACGTTAAGTAGATTCAGATTCTCGACTGATCATCGATCAGATTTATTGTTAATTAGCCGGTAAGCGTAATTATATCGATTAAGTTACATCGTGAGCCGTACATCCGACGCCCAAGTAGGTGGCGTATCCGTCGACCCTTTATATCATTGATATTAATTATAAGTTAGTAATAAACGTACCTGTATATATTAGCATAATCATAGTCTTATTATTAACCACCCAGACTATATTTCCTACCTGACCGACGCTCAGTTAGGGGGCAACCTACTCACGTACCTCTCCTTTTCTCCCGACATAAGCCCCCCATTTCGTTACATTTAAAAATTACTATAAAGTTTTCCCCATAATCGGATTCAGAAAGAGTGGAAAATTTTAGGTTTTTACATACTTATTAAAACTGTTTTTCGGTTCCTATGAATCCCAGTAAGTCCCGTTAAGGCCTTCTTATCTTTGGTAGCATTATTTCCGAAAAAAGCATTTTTAGTAATACATGTGCATCAGCAAAGTTCCTTGCTTTAATATTGTCAACAAAATGGCCCTAATTTAACTGGACCCAGGACCATATGTATGAACTCATTGATCCTTAGTCCGTTTTTAAAAACTGTGTCTGTATGATGTAACGAAAGATCTGGGGTCCAAATTTTATAGGCTCGTTTTTTTTAGAAATTTCAAACTAAAAAACTTTTCTAATGCCTAAGCTGTACTAAAAATGCATACTTTTTGAGTTATCAATAGTTATTAATGACCCCCCCCACCCCCCAATTTTTTACATTATTCATGATTCATTTGTTTTGCTAGGCACTCTTGATTGTACTTTAAGGCTTATTTAGCTCTTGAAACTCGAACGAAAAAAAACAATGAAAACAGGTCATTTTTTATGACGATTAAAAACTGATTTTGAAAAAATTATTGAAACCTTTCTTGTTTTCTTTTTTCTATACCCAAGGACCACTCTTATTTGTATTTGTATTTGTGGGGGTAATTGAGCTCCCGGCAAACCCATATTCATCAGGTTCCTACAACTACATAACCGAATCCGTTATGCTCCTACAACTCAATAATTAAAATAGTCAAGCTTCTACAACCACATAACCAAATTCGTCAGGTTCCTAGACTACATAACAAATTCCGTCAATTCTCTTACAACTCCATAATCAAAATAGTCAAGCTCCCACAACCTCGCAACCGAATTCGTCAGGCTTCTACAACCCCATAACCAATTTTATAAGGCTCTTACAACCCTATACCGTGGTGGCTGCCACCGCCGGCTAGCTACTGCTGTAGCAACGTGGATCTACAACTTGCGTACCGTACACACATACACACCCACATGACACACACCCGGGAGCGCTCGCCTGGTCCCGGGACGCGCACGTACACTACACCAACATACCACGCAGGTCCCGACTCTCCGTCCAGGAGTCTCCGGCGATGGAGGAGGTGCACAGCACGTGTCTGCAGACGACGCTGAGTATAAGTTGGCTGCGTCTGCAGGCGCATATTGTGATATAGGTTGTCTCTACCTAGCTTTGTACACTACAACAACACTACTAAATAATCTATCCTCAAGCCGTAATTACCATTACCTATCAACCGTACTTGAATAACAACTAGCAAATTTTTAATATGTATTTTTTTCCTCTAGCACGGTTGGCACCCCATAAAAATTTGGGGGTCGTCGGCCATCTTCTTTGAGTGGCAAATTCAAACAGCGAAATGTTAAGTTGTCCGCTTGGTGTACGTATAATCTATGTTTTTTCTGATAAGTAAAATTGAAATCTTTACCTATCTGGAATTTCTATTATTTAGGTGAAGACGTAACCAGCGCTGGAAGTAAAAAGCGGCTATAAAAAAAAATTAAAGGGAAAATTGAAAAAAAAGCTCTGTAGCGCGCTAGATAATATTTTTAGCTATTTTTTAAGCCCAATTACAGATGTATATATCAAGTATTGGCCTCAGGAAACTTGGAAAATCGTTTTCCTCCCGTTAACCATGTATAGCAGACCCTTGCTTTATCTGCTACCGCGCGCGGAGTAAATGCAGAATCGCACATGCGCCCCATTCCCATAACCTTTAAAATTTATTTTATGCAGCAACACATGCAAAGAAAAAAGATTTTATAAATTAGAAATTCTACAAGCAGCAGGCAGTAATAAATAATTCTTCTTTCTTCTTTATTGATAAATTATTTCCCAAAATGCTTAATTAATAACCCACAAATCATGCACAAAAATTAATTTAGAGTCATATCCATAAATATTCTTCAAGTTTTTGGAAACTTTATTAGATGCTGTTCTTCTTTTTCTTCCTCTTTTTCTTATCATCTTCCTTTTACTAATACTAAGAGCTACTCTCTTGCCATCACCCACTAAGATAATTGACTATCTATAAAAGAAAAATTACATGCTTAGATTAATCAATAAATTTTAAAAAATAGTAATTTTCATGCATTGTAGTCAAGTATTAATCAAAAAATCAGAAGAACACATCAAAATTAAATGAACCAAAATAATCAGAGATCTTACAGTTTACACCCATCTACACCCAGTGGCGGATCCAAGGGGGGGCGGCGGGGGCGATCGCCCCCCCCAAAAAAATTTTTTGGAAGGTATTTTAGATGCAAGTTCAACAAAAAAACTTATCGGCTATCCCCCAAATACCCTGGGCGTCCAAAATCAACAAGAAAACTTATTGGCTATCCTCCAAATACCCTGGGCACCCGAGTTCAACAAAAAAACTGATCAGCTATCCCCCAAGCTCTAAACCCCCAAATACCCTGGGCGCCTGAAATCAACAAAAAAACTGATCAGCTATCCCCCAAGCTCTAAACCCCCAAAACCCTGGGCGCCCAAGTTCAATAAATAAACTGATCAGCTATCCCCTAAGCTCTAAACCCCTAAAACCCTGGGCGCCCGAGTTAAAAAAAAAAACTTATCATCTATCCCTCAAGCTTTAAACCTCCAAAACCCTGGGCGCCCGAGTTCAATAAATAAACTGATCAGCTACCCCCCCAAGCTTTAAACCCCCAAATACCCTGGGCGCCCGAGTTCAATAAATAAACTGATCAGCTATCCCTCAAGCTCTAAACCCCCAAAACCCTGGGCGTCCGAGTTCAACAAAAAGACTGATCAGCTATCCCCCAAGCTCTAAACCCCCAAAACCCTGGGCGTCCGAGTTCAACAAAAAGACTTATCAGCTATCCCCCAAGCTCTAAACTCCCAAAACCCTGGGCGTCCGAGATCAACAAAAAAACTGATCAACTAGCCCCCAAGCTCTAGACCCCCAAAACTCTAGGCGTTCGAGTTCAACAAAAAAACTGATCAGCTATCCCTCAAGCTCTAAACCTCCAAAACCCTGGGCGCCTGAGTTCAATAAATAATCTGATCAGCTATCCAACAAGATGTAATCATCCAAATCCCCTAGACACCCGAGTTCAATAAATAAACTGATCAGCTATCCCCCAAGCTTTAAACCCCCAAATATCCTGGGCGCCCGAGTTCCACAAAAAAACTGATCAGCTAGCCCCCAAGCTCTAAACCCCCAATACTGTCGGGGTGTTTTTTTTTTTTTTTTTTCAATTTTTACATTTTTACCAGCAGTTTGAAAATTTTTACCTCAAAAAGACGCCATTTTAGGGCCACCATTTAGTTAAAAAAAAAAATTTAAAAGAGTGGCTCGACAGCGCTTAGAAAAACTTATTCTTTAACTAAATCTTCTTTCAAATTGTGTTTCAGATAAGCCAGTGCCAAGTACGAGTGGCCACCGCAAAAAACTTTTTTCGAAAGGTCTCGCCGTAAATTCCCTGCCAGAGACTCAAATCTTAATATTTTTACCTCAAAATTGGACAAAAGCTTCTTTAAATGTTACTTAATAAAGTACAATATTTTACAATAAACTTGGTTTGCTTGATTTGATTTCAAAAATCTTCAAAAAAAGCATTTTTTTTCGCTCGTTTGACCATACTATCTCCTTAAAGCTTGGGGGATAGCTGATCGATCATTTATCGAACTCGGCGCCCAGGGCTTGGGGGGTTTCAGGCTTGAGGGATAACTGACCGATTATTTATTGAACTCGACGCCCAAGGTTTTGGGGGCTTAGAGCTTGGGGGATAGCTGATAAGTTTTTTTGTTGAACTCGGGTGCCCAGGGTATTTGGGGGCTTACAGCTTGGGGGATAGCTGATCAGTTTTTTTGTTGAACTCGGGTGCCCAGGGTTTTAGGGGTTTAGAGCTTGGGGGATAGCTGATAAGTTTTTTTGTTGAACTCGGGTGCCCAGGGTATTTGGGGGATAGCCGATAAGTTTTTTTGATAAACTCGGACGTGCAGAGTATTTGGGGATTCCGAGCTTGGGGGATAGCTGATCAGTTTTTTCGTAGACCTCGGGCGCCCAGGGTATTTGGGGGTTTAGAGCTTGGGGGATAGCTGATAAGTTTTTTTGTTGAACTCGGGGGCCCAGGGTTTTAGGGGGCTTACAGCTTTGGGGATCGCTGATCAGTTTTTTTGTTGAACTCGGGCGCCCAGGGTTTTAGGGGTTTAGAGCTTGGGGGATAGCTGACCGATTATTTATTGAACTCGACGCCCAGGGTTTTGGGGGCTTAGAGCTTGGGGGATAGCTGATAAGTTTTTTTGTTGAACTCGGGTGCCCAGGGTATTTGGGGGCTTATCAGCTATCTGCAAATCTGCAAAAAAACTTATCAGCTATCCCCCAAGCTCTAAGCCCCCAAAACCCTGGGCGTCGTGTTCAATAAATAAGCGGTCAGCTATCCCCCAAGCTCTAAATCCCTAAAACCCTGGGCGCCCGAGTTCAACAAAAAAACTGATCAGCTATCCCCCAAGCTCTAAACACCCAAATACCCTGGGCCCCCAAGGTCTACGAAAAAACTGATCAGTTATCCCCCAAGTTCTAAGCCCCCAAAACCCTGGGCGCCCGAGTTCAACAAAAAAACTGATCAGCTATCCCCCAAGCTGTAAGCCCCCAAATACCCTGGGCACCCGAGTTCAAAAAAAAAACTTATCAGCTATCCCCCAAGCTCTAAGCCCCCAAAACCCTGGGCGTCGAGTTCAATAAATAATCGGTCAGCTATCCCCCAAGCTCTAAACCCCTAAAACCCTGGGCGCCCGAGTTCAACAAAAAAACTGATCAGCTATCCCCAAAGCTGTAAGCCCCCTAAAACCCTGGGCCCCTGAGTTCAACAAAAAAACTTATCAGCTATCCCCCAAGCTCTAAACCCCCAAATACCCTGGGCGCCCGAGGTCTACGAAAAAACTGATCAGCTATCCCCCAAGCTCGGAATCCCCAAATACTGTGCACGTCCGAGTTCATCAAAAAAACTTATCGGCTATCCCCCAAATACCCTGGGCACCCGAGTTCAACAAAAAAACTTATCAGCTATCCCCCAAGCTCTAAACCCCTAAAACCCTGGGCGCCCGAGTTCAACAAAAAAACTGATCAGCTATCCCCAAAGCTGTAAGCCCCCTAAAACCCTGGGCCCCCGAGTTCAACAAAAAAACTTATCAGCTATCCCCCAAGCTCTAAACCCCCAAATACCCTGGGCGCCCGAGGTCTACGAAAAAACTGATCAGCTATCCCCCAAGCTCGGAATCCCCAAATACTGTGCACGTCCGAGTTCATCAAAAAAACTTATCGGCTATCCCCCAAATACCCTGGGCACCCGAGTTCAACAAAAAAACTTATCAGCTATCCCCCAAGCTCTAAGCCCCCAAAACCCTGGGCGCCCGAGTTCAGCAAAAAAACTGATCAGCTATCCCCCAAGCTGTAAGCCCCCAAATACCCTGGGCACCCGAATTCAACAAAAAAACTTATCAGCTATCCCCCAAGCTCTAAGCCCCCAAAACCCTGGGCGTCGTGTTCAATAAATAATCGGTCAGCTATCCCCCAAGCTCTAAATCCCTAAAGCCCTGGGCGCCCGAGTTCAGCAAAAAAACTGATCAGCTATCCCCCAAGCTGTAAGCCCCCAAATACCCTGGGCCCCCGAGGTCTACGAAAAAACTGATCAGTTATCCCCCAAGTTCTAAGCCCCCAAAACCCTGGGCGCCCGAGTTCAGCAAAAAAACTGATCAGCTATCCCCCAAGCTGTAAGCCCCCAAATACCCTGGGCACCCGAATTCAACAAAAAAACTTATCAGCTATCCCCCAAGCTCTAAGCCCCCAAAACCCTGGGCGTCGAGTTCAATAAATAATCGGTCAGCTATCCCCCAAGCTCTAAACCCCTAAAACCCTGGGCGCCCGAGTTCAACAAAAAAACTGATCAGCGATCCCCAAAGCTGTAAGCCCCCTAAAACCCTGGGCCCCCGAGTTCAACAAAAAAACTTATCAGCTATCCCCCAAGCTCTAAACCCCCAAATACCCTGGGCGCCCGAGGTCTACGAAAAAACTGATCAGCTATCCCCCAAGCTCGGAATCCCCAAATACTCTGCACGTCCGAGTTTATCAAAAAAACTTATCGGCTATCCCCCAAATACCCTGGGCACCCGAGTTCAACAAAAAAACTTATCAGCTATCCCCCAAGCTCTAAACCCCTAAAACCCTGGGCACCCGAGTTCAACAAAAAAACTGATCAGCTATCCTCCAAGCTGTAAGCCCCCTAAAACCCTGGGCCCTCGAGTTCAACAAAAAAACTTATCAGCTATCCCCCAAGTTCTAAGCCCCCAAAACCCTGGGCACCCGAGTTCAACAAAAAAACTGATCAGCTATCCCGCAAGCTGTAAGCCCCCAAATACCCTGGGCACCCGAGTTCAACAAAAAAACTTATCAGCTATCCCCCAAGCTCTAAGCCCCCAAAACCCTGGGCGTCGAGTTCAATAAATAATCGGTCAGTTATCCCTCAAGCCTGAAACCCCCCAAGCCCTGGGCGCCGAGTTCGATAAATGATCGATCAGCTATCCCCCAAGCTTTAAGGAGATAGTATGGTCAAACGAGCGAAAAAAAATGCTTTTTTTGAAGATTTTTGAAATCAAATCAAGCAAACCAAGTTTATTGTAAAATATTGTACTTTATTAAGTAACATTTAAAGAAGCTTTTGTCCAATTTTGAGGTAAAAATATTAAGATTTGAGTCTCTGGCAGGGAATTTACGGCGAGACCTTTCGAAAAAAGTTTTTTGCGGTGGCCACTCGTACTTGGCACTGGCTTATCTGAAACACAATTTGAAAGAAGATTAAGTTAAAGAATAAGTTTTTCTAAGCGCTGTCGAGCCACTCTTTTAAATTTTTTATTTTTAACTAAATGGTGGCCCTAAAATGGCGTCTTTTTGAGGTAAAAATTTTCAAACTGCTGGTAAAAATGTAAAAATTGAAAAAAAAAAAAAAAACACCCCGACAGTATTGGGGGTTTAGAGCTTGGGGGCTAGCTGATCAGTTTTTTTGTGGAACTCGGGCGCCCAGGATATTTGGGGGTTTAAAGCTTGGGGGATAGCTGATCAGTTTATTTATTGAACTCGGGTGTCTAGGGGATTTGGATGATTACATCTTGTTGGATAGCTGATCAGATTATTTATTGAACTCAGGCGCCCAGGGTTTTGGAGGTTTAGAGCTTGAGGGATAGCTGATCAGTTTTTTTGTTGAACTCGAACGCCTAGAGTTTTGGGGGTCTAGAGCTTGGGGGCTAGTTGATCAGTTTTTTTGTTGATCTCGGACGCCCAGGGTTTTGGGAGATTAGAGCTTGGGGGATAGCTGATAAGTCTTTTTATTGAACTCGGACGCCCAGGGTTTTGGGGGTTTAGAGCTTGGGGGATAGCTGATCAGTCTTTTTGTTGAACTCGGACGCCCAGGGTTTTGGGGGTTTAGAGCTTGAGGGATAGCTGATCAGTTTATTTATTGAACTCGGGCGCCCAGGGTATTTGGGGGTTTAAAGCTTGGGGGGGTAGCTGATCAGTTTTTTTGTTGAACTCGGGGGCCCAGGGTTTTAGGGGGCTTACAGCTTTGGGGATAGCTGATCAGTTTTTTTGTTGAACTCGGGCGCCCAGGGTTTTAGGAGTTTAGAGCTTGGGGGATAGCTGATAAGTTTTTTTGTTGAACTCGGGTGCCCAGGGTATTTGGGGGATAGCCGATAAGTTTTTTTGATGAACTCGGACGTGCACAGTATTTGGGGATTCCGAGCTTGGGGGATAGCTGATCAGTTTTTTCGTAGACCTCGGGCGCCCAGGGTATTTGAGGGTTTAGAGCTTGGGGGATAGCTGATAAGTTTTTTTGTTGAACTCGGGGGCCCAGGGTTTTAGGGGGCTTACAGCTTTGGGGATAGCTGATCAGTTTTTTTGTTGAACTCGGGCGCCCAGGGTTTTAGGGGTTTAGAGCTTGGGGGATAGCTGACCGATTATTTATTGAACTCGACGCCCAGGGTTTTGGGGGCTTAGAGCTTGGGGGATAGCTGATAAGTTTTTTTGTTGAACTCGGGTGCCCAGGGTATTTGGGGGCTTACAGCTTGGGGGATAGCTGATCAGTTTTTTTGTTGAACTCGGGCGCCCAGGGTTTTGGGGGCTTAGAACTTGGGGGATAACTGATCAGTTTTTTCGTAGACCTCGGGGGCCCAGGGTATTTGGGTGTTTAGAGCTTGGGGGATAGCTGATCAGTTTTTTTGTTGAACTCGGGCGCCCAGGGTTTTAGGGATTTAGAGCTTGGGGGATAGCTGACCGCTTATTTATTGAACACGACGCCCAGGGTTTTGGGGGCTTAGAGCTTGGGGGATAGCTGATAAGTTTTTTTGTTGAATTCGGGTGCCCAGGGTATTTGGGGGCTTACAGCTTGGGGGATAGCTGATCAGTTTTTTTGCTGATCTCGGGCGCCCAGGGTTTTGGGGGCTTAGAGCTTGGGGGATAGCTGATAAGTTTTTTTGTTGAACTCGGGTGCCCAGGGTATTTGGGGGCTTACAGCTTGGGGGATAGCTGATCAGTTTTTTTGTTGAACTCGGGCGCCCAGGGTTTTGGGGGCTTAGAACTTGGGGGATAACTGATCAGTTTTTTCGTAGACCTCGGGGGCCCAGGGTATTTGGGTGTTTAGAGCTTGGGGGATAGCTGATCAGTTTTTTTGTTGAACTCGGGCGCCCAGGGTTTTAGGGATTTAGAGCTTGGGGGATAGCTGACCGCTTATTTATTGAACACGACGCTCAGGGTTTTGGGGGCTTAGAGCTTGGGGGATAGCTGATAAGTTTTTTTGTTGAATTCGGGTGCCCAGGGTATTTGGGGGCTTACAGCTTGGGGGATAGCTGATCAGTTTTTTTGCTGATCTCGGGCGCCCAGGGTTTTGGGGGCTTAGAGCTTGGGGGATAGCTGATAAGTTTTTTTGTTGAACTCGGGTGCCCAGGGTATTTGGGGGCTTACAGCTTGGGGGATAGCTGATCAGTTTTTTTGCTGAACTCGGGCGCCCAGGGTTTTGGGGGCTTAGAGCTTGGGGGATAGCTGATCAGTTTTTTTGCTGAACTCGGGCGCCCAGGGTTTTGGGGGCTTAGAACTTGGGGGATAACTGATCAGTTTTTTCGTAGACCTCGGGGGCCCAGGGTATTTGGGTGTTTAGAGCTTGGGGGATAGCTGATCAGTTTTTTTGTTGAACTCGGGCGCCCAGGGTGTGTATATATATATATTCATACATGTAGTAAAGCGCCCCCCCCCAAAATGGTTACTGGATCCGCGCCTGTCTACACCCGACTACTAGTATGCACGGGCATTGAGGACGGCAGCCGACAGGCATAGTAGCAGACGACATACACTACTACAATTTTGCTGAATAAAAAGAAAACCGATTTTCCAAGTTTCCTGAAGTTATTTGTTAACCAATTTCCATCAAATAAGGCTTAAAAAATAGCTAAAAATATTATCTAGCGCGCTACAGAGCGTTTTTTTCAATTTTCTCTTTAATTTCTTTTTAAATTGCTACGTTACGTCTCTACCTTAACTTTTTTATTATTTTAATTTTTGAAAAAGCATTTTCATACGGTCTTTCTTTCTTTTTTTTTATCTTGAAGGGCTCGGTTACCCTTACAAGTACGATATAGAGTACTCCTTAGAAAAGCAAAAGAAACAAGAAAGGTTTCAATAATTATTACAAAATCGGTTTTTATAAGTCATGAAATGACAGTAAGAAACATCTATGGTCATAAATTTTGTACATTTTTTAGAGCTACAAGAGCTAACTTCGCCTTCATTTAAAAAATAAAAAGTGATGTTTGGATGAAAAATAGAAACAAAAAAAACTTGAGTTTTACATTTTTTGAGTCATATTTTTATTTAAAAAAAAAACCTATTCTCAATGATTTTTAACTTTTTTTCGAGTTTTCAGGGCCTAATTAGCACTTTATACATAGAAAATAGTTATTTTTTTATTTAAAAAATTAAGGATGTTTGGTACTTACGAAAAAATGCAGCCGTTTTGAGAATTCTGATAGGATCGATTTATGATTAATATCAAAGTAATCATTGAATTTTTCGCCTTTTTTGTTCGATTTAGTTTTTTCAAAAATTAAAGAATTTTTTAAAGTAATTTAACCCTGAGTCTTATAAAAATCAAGCAATTTTTATTCTTTGATCGTATGTCACTCTTTCTAAAATGCAGAGATCGTTAAAAGAATTACGAGATTCTATAGGTTTCAGCTATGAGAAGATTTTAAGAATTTTTTTATAATCCCTTTCCGACCATTTTGAAAAGATAATAAAAAAAAACAAGCGCGCAGCGGTGAAATTCCATGCACGTCTGAACAAGAAATGTTCTAACTTTTTTTCTACTGGATTTTTTGATCCAAAAATTTGTACATAATTTCCTGAAGTCTTAATTTTTAATGTGAGATTAAAAAAGTTAACGTTTTTAGACTTTTGTTGCAGAGTTCTGTCAATTGAAAAATAGGTTATGTTTTCATGATTTTTATAAATTTTTCAAAGTATTTTTTAAACATACAGGGTGTAGAAAAAGTAGCGGAACCCCTGATTTACTCGAAAACAATGCATTTTTTGTATAGCACATGTAATGTAAAAGATTCCTGAAATAAAATTTACGATTTAGTAGGCCCTTATCTTGGGCCCTACGGACCCAAACTTCGTTGTTTATAATGGGAGCCCCCATTTTTGATCCCGGATTCGAAAAGAACAGAAAATTTTACGATTTTTAGGTATTTTTTGAAAATTTTTTTGGCCTTTATTAGGACGCTTTAGGGCCCTTTGCCCTTTAGCCCCTTTTATCTCCGAAAATACGCAAATTTTGTGGTACATTTGGCCCGGGCCCTTTTTCATAGGGCCCACTTAATCGTTAATTTTATTCCAGGAAACTTTTACATTACCTGTGCTATACGAAAATTGCGTATTTTCAGAGATAATAGCGGCTAAAGGGAAAGGGCCCTGCAGGGCTCCAATAAGGCAAAACAATTTTTCAAAAAATACCTAAAAATCGTAAGATTTTTCGTTCTTTCCGAATCCGGAGTCAAAAATGGGGGTTCCCATTTGAAAAAAAAAACGAAGCTTGGGTCCGTAGGGCCCAAGATAAGGGCTCAGGCCCTTTTTCATAGGGCCCACTAAATCGTAAATTTTATTTTAGGAAACTTTTACGTTACATGTGCTATACAAAAAATGCATGGTTTTCGAGTAAATTAGGGGTTCCGCTACTTTTACTACATCCTGTATAACTAATACTAAATAAAACTAGAGACTTCTAACTAAGCTGTGTACAATTTTCAAAATGATTCATTCATTAGAGTCAGAGTACTGATGAGTTAATAATAAAATCATCTATTCGAGCGCTGCAATAATCGTCCTCTCCCTTCTTTTCCCCTCACGAAAGTACCAAACAACCTTAAATCAAAAATTTGTTGCAAGATATTACTTGAAAGTTAAAGTTGGTTCTTACACTTTTCAAAATTTTGCTTCTGTAAAATTTTTCATGGACTCTGAAAGCTGAAAGCAGCCTTTTTGAACAGTCATGTGAAAATTCAAAAATATATATAGATAACAGTTAAAAAGTTGGCCAGCTTGTGTCCCAAGTCCCTCAAACCTAATTAGTGCTCAATTTCGTTATGAACTAAAATTTTTACTGACTTCACGTGGCTTAGACTAAATAACTGTAGAATTTCAGGACGATAAATTAAATAGTTTCTAAGGTATTAATAGAAAACCACGAAAAATGTTATATCGATCCCGTGATTACTTTTTTCCAAAAACCTCAAAATTTCACTAAAGAACGTACCTACAAAAAATAAATATCATAATTTTTTTCCTCAGATCTAAAGGTAACATAAAACGCTATCAAAAGTATTTTTTTCTTTTTTTATAAATTTCTACAATTATTTTAATATGCGTCGGGAATTTTGACGTTATGTCGTCCCACTCTGTGTTTTGTAAAAAATTCATAGAAAAAGTCAGCTACACCTAATTTTTTTTTATATATATACTTTTTTGTTGCACACGATTACGCAAAGTAATACATTTTAAATAAGATTTATTAACATATATTCTAGCGCAGATCGATTTTTGTAAGCGTTTTTGTATCTTTATTAATGTTATGTCGGTCCCGTGGTGTTACAAGGCATACACGTAATTAATCGTAAAATTATCAGCAAAAATGGATTCTTTCAGGTTTTTAATTTCAGATTTTGTCCATCCGAGATCTTGTTTCAAACTGTGTCAAAAACCGACAGCAAATTAAAAAATTTTCATGCGAACAATGAGTGTTATATCTGCCCCACGGCAAAGATTTCGTGCAAAAAACCAGCAGTGCGCAGGCGCATAACCTAAATCAGCTGATAGTTACTCATACATGCTGTAGTATCAGTTACGATAAAATGTTAATATTTTTACTGTTTTTTGATAAAAAATTAGTTCCAAGCACTTGAAAACATGTAGAAATGTGCTAGCTGCTTCGAGTGATCAGTTTTTTTCAAAATTTTTGATCTAAAAAAGGTTCAAAATGAGTTATTTGGGTTAGCACTGATGCTAGATAAATTTGTTTAAATAAGTATTATTTATTCATTTGTGATCGTGGCAGATCAAATTTTTCGTTTTTCTTGAATATCATTAATAAAAAAAAATATATTTGGGTTCTACAAAATACTTTTTTTTTTTAACGATTTAGCAGACCCATCAAATTGGCTGACTTTTTTATTTTTACTCATATCTACTTTCAATTCATCATTTTTAACTCAATCGAAGTTTATTTCTATCATGGCTTTAACATTAAGTATAAAAAAAATCATGAGTTTCTGGATTTAGCCAAATTTCAAGTAGAAAATCAATGGTAAAATTAATTTATCGATCAGATATATATTACTTCTCTTAAAGTTTATTAAAAATAGAAGATTTCTGCACCTCTTTTTCTGCGATCAATTCGGATCTAATTTTCCACCAAAAAATTTGAGCACGACCACTTTTCCGCCAAAACACTTTCTGCACGACCAAGTGTTCCCTTGCCCAACTTTTTTTTTCATTCAAAGCTGCCTCTTTTTCATAATATGAAACCAACACATTGTCAACCTTACTTGAGATCATAAGACGAATATGTTTAGTGATGTTTAGTAAAGAGTGGATTATGGAACAGTAGGTTCAATAATGTCGTTGGAAAAATCATCCGGATCTATGTTCGTTCTTAAAAGAATCCCAGAAAGATTAAGCAGACTCTGAAAGCACGATTGCTAGACTAAATTGCTCTTTGAAAAAATGACTGGATCTTCAAGTAAAGTTACAACTATTAGTCAAGTCAATTTCAGAGCATGCCAAAGACGAGATGGAAGTTGAACGTGTAGTAAAAATGTGGCTTAAAATATATTTACTTAAGCTCTTGTTTTATATGTATGTCTTGATGCAAAATTAAATAATATATTGATTAAATAGAAAAGAAAATATACTTTTTTTTTAATGGTACCTAAAATGTCCTGAGTAAAAACAGATGCGGAAAAATGATCTTATACCACAATAAGGAGACATTGTAAAGGAACAACCTGATAAGGATACATGCAGCCTGTTCATAGAGATTGGATGCTCAGGGATTAGCAACAAAAAAATCTAAACAAAATCAGCGCTCCAAAAATTGAAACGTTGATATATTTGTGTTTCGAGATTTTTCGGGACAATCTTTTTCTTAAATTCTGGAGGGTAAATTCGCTAACAGCGCATTCAGCGTCTGCTCGAGAGACGGCCAAGAGTTTCTTGAAAGGACGAGAGACTGTTCTTTGAAACATGCAGGAGAAGAGAGAAATCCTCTTGGCCATCCAGGCAGAAGTCAGGAAGATGCGAGAGGCATGTCTTATACAGAAGAATGTCAACAAGATAGTGAAGGACGGGCTCGAAACAGTAAGAGACCGAGTTGAGGAAGCAATATGGAAGCACAGAGAAGAAGATCATTTGCAGAGAAGATACTGCAAGCATCTTGGCGAATGCGACAGATTAATGGCATCGAGAAATGACACAAGGACAAGTCATCGGTGGACGATGTCAGCGAGGAAGACGGCAGTGGCAAGGGTTACTGCACCATTAAGCCGAGGAAGAAGGCGAAACGCCTGGCCGACATCGGGCAGTAGGTCCGAAGACAAACATCGCTTCTCCAGCTCCCTCAATTGAGAGGAGAACCAGAGCACCGTCTGGAAACGAGCCCTCAGGGGCGAGCGAAGCGGACCTTTCGGGGACTAGCCGGAGGAAAAGGCGCAAGGGCAAGAAAGGCGCGGGGAAGCCCATCGATAGGCCCAAGGTGACCGTCCAGCGGAAAACACCGCGGAGGGCCTAAGCGAAGAGTGCGATACTCTTGAAGCCACAGGTGGGCACGTCATAAGCGGACGTGATGAAGACCCGTAAGGAGAAGGTAAACCCTACGGATCCTGGGGGGGGGGGGTGGACATGCAATAGGGGCATCATCTTACACGTCAGACGCGGGAAGGGCGACGTCGGAAAATTTAAGGAGGCTCTGTCGGGAGTGATCGGCGAAGACTCGGTGAAGGACCCCACGGCGACAACAAAGCTGGAGATTCTGAACCTCAGCCTTGGCACGAAATTCGCGCAGCGGTACGCGGAGTTTACGGCGTGGAGCTGGATGAAGTCCATGTCTTTCCCCTTGATGAATGGCTAAAATGCCTTGCAGTCATCTCCATGGAAAATACGGCGGCGCAGAAGATCCTTCGGAGACGCAGACTTCCTTGGTGCGAGGCGAGGGAACGACCGCGGATTACGGTCCCAAGATGTTTCCGATGCTTAGGATTCGAACATAATTGGCGGGATTGTAAGGGGATTGGCCACAGTACACGCTGAAAGGATGGAGGGACAGTAATCGCAATGGATAGTGTAATTGAGGTAAACCTAAACTGATCTGAGCTTCCCTATCTCCTTATTCCAGAAATGTCGGAAGAGGAGGGGGCCGTCTAGATACAGATCAGTGAGCCATACAGACCCGTTGCGACACCCACGTACATAGTGAGTGGGTCAAAGATATCGATAATTTGGGTGCGACGGACGGAGAAGCGAGGGCCCGATTAGCGGGCACAACATGCTAGAGCGTATACTTGTCTCCGAAGTGCGGAATGGACGACTTTGAGAGGAAGGTGGTGGTTCTGGAAGGCGCGATCGGAGGGATGACCGGGGACGTGATCAGTGCAGGAGATTTGAGAGCGGTGGAATAGGGAATGCCTCACGGCGACCGTCGAGGACAGATACTATTGGAGATGGCTACAAGGCTAAATCTGATAGTCGCAAACAGGGGACGCACGCATACGTACCGTAGACCTGGATTCGGATACTCCATCCCCGATATGACACTTGCCTCAGCAAGGCTCATAATAAAGATTGGAGGTTGGCGGATGACTGAGCGCTATACGGGTAGCGATCACCAGTACATCCTCTTCTCTGTCGGCGAGCCTTCGACGCAAATTAACAGGATGGCCGGAAAACCTCCACGCTGGAACTTGAAGAGGCTGAATAGGGAAGCATTCGTGCGGAAGTTGCGGGAGGTGCCGGCACCCTCCGAATTAATCCCGGATGACATATCGGCTGGTAGGGTCAAAGCGAACCAGTTCGCTGGTAAGACGGGAGAACTCCTGGTGAGCCTTTGCGAACGATCGATGCCGCATACCGGTGGACTGCAGAGATCGCGGAACCGCGACGACAGTGCATACGGGCCCGTAGGAGGAAGACTCGTGGCATGAAAAACCCTGATGAACGGGTGCGGAAGACCATTCGGAGGGAGCACAAACTGACGAGGAAGGTTGATACAGGCCAGAAAATGTCATTGTTGGAGTCAACTTTGCGCGGAGTCGGATAGGGACCCATGGGGCACCGGATACAAGTTGGTTACCAGCAAACTACGGAAAGACAGTCCACCAGAGGTTCGAGACGCCGAGTCTATGCATAGGCTAGTCGACGGGCTATTCCCGATGCACGAGGTGAAGGCGGACACGCGTGAAGAGGGCATCTTACCCGACGTGCAGGACTTCACGGAGGAAGAGCTGCAAGGAGTAGTCTCCTCTCTGAAGCCCGGCAAGGCCCCAGGACCGGACAGTATACCCGGCGAGATTATACGGTAGGCAGCGCGCGAGAGACCGGGAATCTTCCTCGATGTCTGCAACGAATGTCTGAGATGTGGCACTTTTTGTGTCAGCTGGAAGACTGCAAGGCTCGTTCTCGTTCCAAAAAATAAGGGAGGCGACCCTGACTCGCTGTAATTCTATAGGCCCTTGAGCCTTCTGGACACGCTAGGAAGGTCTTCGAGCTTTTTTTTAAGGCACGGCTCGCCGAGAGCATTGCGGCAGCGGGCGCTTTCTCGGCGATGCAGAAGGGTTTTCACTGGGCCTTCCGACGATCGAAGCAATTCGTGAAGTCAAGGAGGACTTTGAGAGAGCCCAACTACATCAGCATGCGGTTAGACCGATTGTCGTTCTGGTGACCCTCGACGTTAGGAACACGTTCAACTCCGCTGGGTGGTCGGACGTTCTGGACTTATTGAAAGACGAGTTCGAGATGCCGGACTACCTCATGCGGGTTTTCAAGGACTATTTTACGGACAGGACCCTGACCTACGACACGAAGGTCGGTAAAAGAACCAGGAAGATTATAGCGGGCTCAGGGCTCAATCATGGGCTCGACCTTCTGGATCGCGGTGTCTAACTCACTGATGGGACTGAAACTAGCACCGGGTGTTTTCATCGTTGCCTACGCGGATAACGCCGCAATCGTCATCGAGGCGCAGGATATCGACAAAGTCAGAGCCATACTGCGGGAAGTAATGGCGATTAGGTGCGAATGGATGCAGTCTCATAGTCTAGAGCTAGAACTACTAGAACTGCAGAAGACCGAGATGGTGATAGTAACGAGGCGCACGGAGATTGACACGATCATCCCGATGGACGTAGGGCCGGTTCAGGTTGTGACCAGGAGAGCAGCGAAGTGTCTAGGAGTGACCTTGAATGCGAAACTGTTCTACTGGAAACACATAAGTGAGGTCGCAAATCGAGCTATGGAGCGTGTGGAGTTGCTCGGTCGCCTGATGGCCAACGTTAGCGGACCAAGTCTGAGTAAGCGGAGGCTCTTGATGGCTACCACGCACTCCACCATGCTTGACGGCTCGGAGATATGGGCCCCGGCCCTGAGGAAGCAAAAATACTCGAAGGTTCTGGCGAATTATAGCACAGGGGGGCCCTTAGACAATTCCCGTCATTGCGGGCAACCCCACATTGACGTACTGGCTGACGAGCGGAGAAGGACTTACCACAGCGGGAGAACGTGAACTTACTCTTTCTAGGTAGTTCTAGAGACGGCAGGCAGACAACAACGTTACAGGCTGGACGAAGCGACTAGCCAACGAGCCAAAATCCTGGGTCGAACGAGACTGGGTACAGGAGGATTTCTACCTCACCCAGTTTCTGTCTGGGCACGGCTGTTTCCAGAGGTATCTCCATAGACACCCGATGATCGCGGACCCTCGATGTAGATATTGCGAGTGCAAGCGTGACGACGCAGACCGCACTTTCTTCGTTTGCGAGAAATGGCGGGCGAAATGGGAAGCGACAGATGCCGAGGTAGGCAGCATTGACGTGGACAACATAATCTGCTTGACGCTCCGTGGGGAAGACCGGTGGAACCGTATTTCCACATACGTACGGAAGATCCTGATCGCGAAACGGTTAGATAGCTGTCTCGAATAGACAGCCTGGCGGTATCTTCGCGTGAAGGTGGTGGGACTTGACTGAGATGAATGAATGTTGGGTGAGTGCTGGTGGCTATGGTGACTGCAAATTGTTTTTTTTTTTGTATGAATGACAACTGCATGGCGATAATGCAAACAGACACGGACGCTCTTGTAGGAGAGGGTCGAATACGCCGCTCAGCCAAGAAGTAATGATAAGGAAGCAGTTCCGGGCAGGCCGGGGGTAAAGGAAGTAGGTGTTTAGTGGGTATCTAGGTCGGAGTCCCACACACCGGGTGTCATTAACACCCAAAAGTGCGTAAGTGCATTCACAAACCTCATAAAAAAAAATAATAATAATAAATAAACAATTATAATGAAAAAAAGAAAGAGAAAAAAGTACCTAAAATAGTCCCGACATGTTGGTAGCTCATATAAATCGCTTTCTTTCACTTCTTTTTGAAAAACAATTATGTCTCCATCCATTAATTCTTCTAAAACTTTTTCTAGTGGTTCTGTTAAATTTTCAATTCTCTCAACCATATTAGGTTTTATTTCCTCAAATAGTATAAGATGAGTATTTTCTGGAAAGCCAGCTCTTCTGTTTAATATTGGTACAAGTTCCTCTGAAAATGAAGAAAAAAAAAAGATGTATGAAAAAAACACTTTACTTTCAGAACGAGTAAAATATACAATTTAATAAGTAAAGAACTGATTTAAAAACAATTAACTAATCTTCAAATATTATCCTGTAAAGGTCTCAAAGAATCTACAATTATTAATTTTGATCAAGATCAAGATGGTTCTCAATTAGGTTTGAAAATATAAATTCATATTTTACTTTGCGATTACAAATTATAAATAGTTGAAGAAATTTAATCAAAATCGAAAAGTTTAATTAAAAAATAAAGTAAACACACGAGTTCATGTTTAAAACCTTTAACGAAAATCTGATTTTTGAAAGTATCATATAACCTAACTATTTATGTAACGAAAGAAACAAAACTAGGAGTTTAAATTTGAATTACGATATTGTATTATTGAAATTTTAAGAAGTTACACTAATGTAAGAGCACTAATGTAAGAGTCAAAGGTATACAATTTTCATGAGAAATGAGAGGAAAAGTCAAAATCTCTATTCTGAATTAATCGCTCTTATGTTTTGACCCACCTCTCCAGCCACGTTGTTTACATTTAACTGATTATCCCCTTGATTTGTATACCTTGCATCTAATACTCTTTTTCCTCTCATTTCTCATTCTGACGTTACCGAAGAACATTACTCTTTTGGTTTTCAGTTATAGAAATGAAAATTGTATACCTCTTAGTTTAGAGCTTGAAAAGTCCGCACATTGGCGGAAGAAACGTTGCACCAATTTTAATAATTTAATGATTCACTAATAAGTGTTGTTAATTGTTTTTAGCCCCCGGAGATCTTTTCCAATTCAATTTCTTTTAACATGGAGGGCGCTAGTCATCATCATTTGAATTTTAACTCTTGACTTTTTTCTTCTTGTAAATAAATAGTTTAAATATAAAGGGGATTGTCAAAAACTTTTAGACTTAGAGAAAATTCGTAAAATATAGTAACAATTAAAGTACACTTTTGGAATTTTGACTTCAATTTTTTTTAAAGTAATCTTTGACTTAATGCAATTTAAAAGTAATTATTTTTGGCACTCGGACGGCTGCTTGTACTCGCTTTGCTCGTGCGCGCATGCCCCGTCCTCGTGCTCAATCAGCAAGTTCCTCCACTAATTGCACAATGTACTAATTTCATTGTAAAATCGTGAAGTTTTTGAAATTGTTCAAACATTTTTTCCCGATGTTTGTCTCACTATTTTGAAAAAAAACGATGACGGAATCTTTTTATCTTCTTTTTGCCGCCATTACTTTTTGAAATACGAAAAAAGACCTATTTTATTGGTATTTTAGAGCTTTCTGTGAAAAATCATAACTTTAGTTTCCCTATGTACAGAATACCTTGATCAAATGTTATTTTTACTCGTTTTTGTCCTATTTTCACTTGAATGTAGCTTCATTTAGGTAAATATTTTTGGTATGTCTAAAAATTGCAAAAAATTCTTCATAAAAATACCAAAATTTTGCGACCTTACAGGACTCTGTGGGACCTTCCACTTCCAAGATACAGCCGTTTGAAAATTTTACAAAACTCAAAAAACGTGTTTATTGCGATTTTTAAGGGATGTTTTGCACTGATTCCCCGATAAATTTTTTTTTTTTGAACTGTATGGAGAGATACTTTAAAGGATTTCAAACAAGAACCAGCAGTTTTTTTTGACACACTCGATCTTTTTTTTTATTGGGGAGCAATTCTGTTGTACGTTATTCCCCTATAAAAGAGAGAACCCAAAAAGAATGTCAGCATTTTATTCGTGACGTGATTGGCTGAGACAATAAAATTCAAATCTCGAATTCATAAAGTTGAGTTTTGTAAATATCGAGTATAAATATAAGTGCAGATTTTTAAATAAAATATTAGTTTAGTCATGAATAAGTTTTTGTAACGTTTTTTGACCAAAATAATAAGATAAATATTTTTTTATTAATATCAAAATGTTTGCGGTTGTTATATACTAGATGAATTTGTGTACAGAGACTGCGGTTGCCATGGTACCTCAAGTTTGAATGTTTGAGCAGTTAACCTTTTTTAAATTTGACAATAAATGATGAATGTAACCATGATTATGTAATTAAAAAGAGAGTCCAAAAGAACCAGCATTTCATTTGATTTATGATTGGTTCTACACTGTAAAAAATAGTTTAAGTAAAATTACCTAGCTCATCGATGTAAATTAACCAGAAATCGTAAATTTACATCGTTGAGTTATGTAGTTTTACTAAAATTCGGTAAATCTACACCGATCAACGATGTAAAAAATAGGAACGTAGACCAGCGGAGTAATTTGTAAATTTACATTTTTTGGTAAAGTTACCATTGAGAGCGGGGTAAATTTACTACGGTCAACGATGTAAATTTACCTCGATCAACGATGTTCTCGATTTTTACATCGATGATCGAGGTAATTTTACTAAAACTTTTTTTACAGTGTATGCAAGATTTAGAATTTTAATTTTTAAGATCTTATATAATAATTTAATGTCAAAAACTTGATACTAGACATGATTAAAATATATTTATACATTTATTGTTTTTTGTTTTATTTGAATTAGAATTGAAAAAAAAGCTAATAAAAATAATCAATTTCTTATTGCAAATATATCTAAATAAATGTAGCTCGTGATATAAGATGTCCCATATTTTCCGTACAACTTGAGTCGTGGCTCTTCACCATCAAAAGTTAAAAATTTTGCCACAAAAAAAAATTGGTTCCCTTTTTTTACTTCAGCGCAGGAGTCCCTAAAATGTATTTAAATTCCGTTTAAAAATAGTATAATTATGAAGTAAAGTAATACTGCAAGTAAGAGTAGAGAATTTGATCGGAACTCTTACACCATAAGTATTTATTACTTTGAAGGACATAAAAAAATCTTTCCCCCAAGATTCAGATCTTCTTCATTAAATCTTTGACAATAATATAAAAAAAACCTTTTTAACTTTTTTTTTGCATGATTTTTATTTTCAAAATATTCCTGTATAACTGTTTCGTTTGATATTTCTGATGCAATTTGCTAAAAAATCATTTTGAAAAAATACTTTTTAACCGGAAGCAAAAAATTTTGGAAATAAGGTACATCTTAAATAGAATAGTATAGGGTGTCTCCAGCTTGAGAATATTTTATACCTCTGTATTAACTATAAAATAAGCGTTAGGATGAACAAATTTTTGACTATTTAGGTATTTATAGATATTGATTCAAGTAATTAAATTTACATTGGTACACTTATTAACTGAAAACTTAACAGATTGAAAGCACCATTTCTTTACAATTTTTATTTTTTCCATCGAAAACTAACTCACTGACTTATTTCTTTTACACTAAAATATATAAGGCTGAAGTAATGAGCTACTAGCAAACAGGGCGGGATACGCCCGCCAAGTATACATATGTAAAAAAAAATAATAATAATAATAATTAAACAAACTGATTTATGACAGCTAGTTTTTACTCAAAATAAAAATAGATAGAAATATCTGTGTGATACTCCAAATATTTCATGAAAGTAATAAAAAAAATTATTTTACTTTTCTCAAGAATGAAATGATGAACACCGGGATTTTTCCTGACAGTATAAGAACTTAATTTAGATAAAATTATTCACAAAAAGTTTTGTCTAATACATTCCCAGAGAAACTCATTCTATTCGAAAAGTTATTCAGATAAAAAATTGATTTAATTATTGACTTTAATTATTAAATCAAATTTTTATGAGAAAATGTATTAAAAACTTCGTCTTACTTAAATTTTAAGAATATTGACCCCTTTAAAAAAAAAGTCCCGCGATCACCTCAATAAGTAGAATAATATATTAATCTATAAAATGGATTGAATAATTTTTGAAAATATCCTTAAATAAGTATAAAAATAAAAATTAGTATTGTTTATTTTCACTTTTCAAATAAATAGTTTAATAAAGTACTCGAAATAGTGCGCGCTGAGAGACGCTAGTTTTCTTTAAAAAACAAGTTTTCCAACTTGATTAGCAGCTGCAACAATGAATTATAAAGACAATTAATAAAGTTATGGTTCCGTTATTCGAGAAAAACTTCAGTATTTTAGAAAATATTTATTTATTTTTATGGTTCTATACAAAATTTTCAATGAATCAATGATGAGTAGTAAAAATTTGTTTTTGTTGTTTCAGTTAAGTGACGATAAATTTTAATATTAGCTTCAAATACTGTTCCAATCTGTTTGGACGCAACTTTTTTGTACTAGACATTCTGTCTACGTTCTTTCATCTAAAGAAAACCGTTTGCCTTTGATTAATTAATTATCTGCAAGCTGAAAGCAATGATTTTCTTGAGTATTCTGAATAGTTTTTGCAGTTTCAAATCTCTTTTTAAGTTTCTTTTTGGTATCAGTTATCGCTGTTTGTGACACGTAATGATGACTAAAATTTGTTAGATGCTTAAATAAATAGGAAATTCAACTCAATAAATTTCAATAGTAATGAACCATTCATACCTGACATCTGAATTAGACTATTTTAAAAAATTGAACATTTCTAGAGCAGTCATAATTCTAGTGTTTCGAAGAGATGCTTTTCTTGCCATTCTATAGTTGTACGAGTAAGGCAGAGGGCGTCACGGAACTCTCCGTCTCTCTCGCACTCTTGTAAAACATGGCGGCTAACTTAATATTTTAGTATTTGATGATTTTTTTAACCAACTTACGCGGTCTATGAAAAATTTATTCTGGTCGGAAAACGTGTATAAATTTCGTGATGACTCTAAACAAAACTATGGGGCACTTGATGAAACACAGCCATACGCCTTAAGATTAAGTCATCTATAGAGCCCCATGCTTTTGTTTAGATTCATCACGAAATTTTGTTTGTTCTATTTATATTAAATCTTTTGAAGTACTTTGAAAGAATTTAGCAGTATTAAAATTTTATTTTCTACTTTTTAGTACGTTTTTTAAAATAATTTCTCAAAACTTTTTAGAGAAAAGCATGTTTTTTAAAAACTTTTTTTTTTATTTATTTTTAAACACTTAGAACAGCTAAAGTTTATTTTTTAGTATGAAGTAATGGATGTCTCTAAAAATTTTTTTTAACTTAATTTTGCATCGCAATAAGAACATTCATGCTTTTTCATTTTGTAATGTGTTTTAATATGCGGAATTAAATTTTTTGAAGTAAATCAATCCAAGAATTTTACGAAACTTTTAGGTTTCTTTTAGGTTATAAAAGCTTGACTATTAATTTTAATTAATATTAATGAAAAAAATTTTTTATAATACTTTATTTATTAGTTTTCAAATTTGTCATTTTTAAGAAAAGAAACCTAAAAGTTTCATTGAAGTTCTTGGAGTATCATATGATACAATTTCATTTTATCGAAAAATAAACCTTAATTCCATAAAAATTAAATTTTCTATAATTAAAAATTTTTCGATTGTATAAAAACAATATAAATTTTTTAAAATTCTAAATTTTTTTAATGTATAAGTACAATCATAAGATTCAAAATTTTATAGAATTTTTACATTCAACACAAAAAAATGCAATGGATTTTTTTTCGCTTATTAAGTAATATAGATCGAATGATATTTGTCGCGTCGTTGGCTCAGTCTGTTAATGCTTACACCTTAGCCGGCCGATACAACGCGCGGCGCCGAGTGTCGCCGAATCGATTCCCCGCGCGCTTGAATTTTTCTTAGTGTTCCGTTGGGGCGCTTGGTCTGCAAGTACGGTGTAAGACGTTTTAAACTGGATCTTTCCTAGGAGTCTGGTTAGGCAAAAAAGCATGCTTGTTGTATCCCATTAGTCTATGCGAGAGCGTGGTGAAAAGATCTACGACCAGTACCAAATCACTGTACCATTTACTGAACCAATTATTGAACCAAGAACTGAACCTATCACTGCACCATACAATCCTAATTCTTTGATCGAATATTGGCTTACTCGCAAGATAACAGGGGATAGCCACTGATGGGTGGACCATTGTTCATCAAAAATCGTTCTGATCACAGCTGATAAGGTAAAAAGACATTTCACCCATTATCGTTCACCATCAAGAACTTATGGAACTTGGACAGCCTCTTCGCCTTACCAGATGAAGAATCAATGAAATTAATAATGTATTGTAATGTACCAAACTCTGTCGAAATAAATCTTGTAGATATTTAAAATTAAAAAAAAAAAAAAAAAAAATCGAATGATAAATTTTTTAAATTGATAGAGGAAAAAAACAAAATTTTGAAAGAAAAATTTATTTACTTTGTGAAAATTTGCATCCAAACGACATTATTAATTTCATCAGAATTTTTGCTTTCTATAAATATTTGATTTGATGATGTGCATCTTGATAGAGCGACATACAATTGACCATGAGAAAAAAAATTGGTTTATCAATATATATACCTGCAGAATCAAAACTTTGTCCTTGGGACAAAGTTTTGATTTGTTTTGATATCTATATTCAATATAATTGAAAATAATTCAATTGTAGAACAATTTTTTAATTGTTTTTAACAACATCGATGAGATTAAATTCATTCTATACTTATGATTGAATTTAATCTTTAATTTCATTTTTCAATATTTTGTGTGTACACAAAAATTAATTTGGCTGTACCTAAGGCTTTCCAAATGGAAATCTAAGGTGCAGTCGAAAAAAAATGCTTATATTTTTGACTAAAATAACGCATATTTAAGGTACTTTTGGCTGCGCCTCAGGCCCTCCAAATGAAAGTCCGAGGCGCAGAGAGGCGCAGACAAAAAAAAAGTGCTTAAGTTCCGATATTTTTGACTAAAATAACGTATATTTAAGGTAATTTTGGTTGCGCCTCGCTGCGCCTCACGAAAAAAAAAAACCCTTTCAACTATATAATATAGTAAGATATATATACACTTTTTCTTTTCTATATTTTATACGAGAGAAGGTACAGGTGTCGCTACAAAATTATTACATGAGTAGCTATAAGTTAATTAATACAGGTAAACACAAGGGTCGGTGCGAAAGTATCCACAAAGATTCGTATGAGGGTATATAAAGGGGTAGCTACAAATTAGGTATAAAGGTTGAAACAAGTTTACGAACAAGAGTAGGCACAATAATACTTACAAAGGATGCATGAATGTAAGTAAGCGGATACGCACAGGGGTAGAAACAAGTTTAGGCAAGAAGGTAGGAACAGGAGCGGACACGAGTAGGTACGGATTTAGTACAAGGGAGGATAAGATAGCAGTTATGAGAATAGGCACAGCAGTAGAAATAAGAGCAGGTACAGAGATATACACAAGGGTGGGACAGAGAGTAGATACAAGAGTATGCGCGGTAGTAGATACAAAATTAAGCATGTGGGTAGATTAAGGGTAAGAGTTTTAAGTAGAAAAAAGTTAAGAATAGAGTAAACACAGTGGTACAAAAAGATATAAGAACAATAAATAGTGAATCAGTAGAAACCTAAGTAGAAAAATGGGAAGGTATAAGGGAAGAAAACAGCGCATGTACGGAAGTAAGTTTAACAGTAGGAACAAATATAAAGTACGCACAAGTATAGGAACAAAAGTTAAAGTACTAGGATAAGCACATGAATAATAGTACTAATACTAATACTTTTTAATACAAAAGTACTACAAGGATAGTAATAAGGTTTTTATCAAGGGTAAACACAATGGTAAGCGGGAGGCTAGCCACAAAGGTTCTTACGAGGATATGTAGAGGATTAGCTACAAAAGTAGAAACAAGGTTAGTAACAATAGTTAGCATGATGATGCGAACTAAGGTATGTACTAAAATAGAATGACAAGTACGCATAGTGGTAGACACTAGGTTAGGCAAGAGGATAGTCATAGGAGTGGGCACCAGGATAGGTACAAGAGTAGACTAGATGGTAGGTACCTGAATAGACACAACAGTGGATATGAGGGTACGTACAAGGATAAACATAAGGGTGTGCTAGATGGTAGGTTCGGGGTTGGAAGTACCTTCCTTTTTTGAACTTAGATTTCTACTGATTCACTTTTTTTGTTCTTATATCTGTTTGTACTCCTGTGCTTACTATGTTCTTAACTTTTTTGTACTTAAACTTGTAAAAATCAACCTTTACTTTTGCTAACCCGCATGTCTACTGCTGTGCCTATTCTCGACGACTCTCTGGCCAACTCTCGTACCTACCCTGTACCTACCTTCGTGTCAAATCGTGTGATTATCCTCGTAACATAACTATTGTTCCTATTCTTGTGCCTCCCCTATACTTGTTCCTATTATTGTACCTACCTCCGTGTAAGCCCTGCTTTCTTTCCTTATACTTTACCATTTTTCTACTTAGGTTTTCACTAATTAACTTTTTCTTCTTTTGATAGATGTTTGTACTCTTGTGCTTTCTCTGTTCTTGACCACTTCATACTTAAACTTCTAACCCCGAACCTACCATCTAGCACACCCTTATGTTTATCCTTGTACGTACCCTCATATCCACTGTTGTGTCTATTCAGGTACCTACCATCTAGTCTACTCTTGGGGCTTGGCATGGGGCTCTATAGATGAATTAATCTTAAGGCGTATGGCTGTGTTTCATCAAGTGCCCCATAGTTTTGTTTAGAGTCATCACGAAATTTTGTTTGTTCTATTTATATTAAATCTTTTGAAGTACTTTGAAAGAATTTAGCAGTATTAAAATTTTATTTTCTACTTTTTAGTACGTTTTTTTAAATAATTTCTCAAAAACTTTTTAAAGAAAAGCATGTTTTTTAAAAACTTTTTTTTTATTTATTTTTTATTTTCTACTTTTTAGTCTTGAAAAGAATATTTTAAGTGTAAAATTTTAATTCCAACTATTGTTTAAAGTTTGGTTATTATTAAAATTTTCATAATCCTTTTTACAATTATAATATATTAAAAATTTTTTTTTATTCAAATATATTGATAACTACTAAATTAGATCACCTGCAGAACTCTTAAGTTTTGCAGAATTTGGCCCAAAACTATCCAAGATGACTTCCAGGTTCCCCGGGTACAACTGTCATCGGCGACCTGGGTACCTAGGTTTAAATTGCCTCGATAAATACTCTATAACACCTCTTCAAGTCATCCTTGCAAAATTTGGCCCAAACTCTCGAAGATGACCTCCAGGTTCCCCAGGTACACCCGTCATCGGCGACCTGGCTGTCCAGGCTCAAACTTCTTTCTCATATGTTCTAAAACATCCCCGAACTCTATCCAAAATCATACTCCGAGAATTCAACCCGAACTCTCGGAGATGACCCCCAGGTACCCCCATCATCGGCGACCTGGGTACCTAGGTTAAAATTGCCTCGACAAATACTCTATTAAAAAAACTTTTAAAGTCGTCCCCGCAAAATTTAACCCAAACTCTCGAAGATGACCTCCAGGTTCCCCAGGTACACCCGTCATTGGCGACCTGGCTGTCCAGGTTCAAACTTCTTTCTCATATGTTCTAAAACATCCCCGAACACTATCCAAAGTCATACCCCAAGAATTCGACCCAAACTCTCGGAGATGACCCCCAGGTACCCCAGGTACCCCCATCATCGGCGACCTGGGTACCTCGGTTCAAATTGCCTCGATAAATACTCTATAACTTCCCTCAAAGTCATCCCCGAAGAATTTAGCCCTAATTCTCGGAGATGACCCCCCAGGTACCCCCGTCATCGGCGACCTGGAGGTCCAGGTCGAGAAGTGACTACGGATTCATGTATTGTCATCCAAATCTCGACCCTCTGCAAAATTTCAGAACTCTAGGTCTCATAGGCTCAAAGTTATAGAGCTTGGCAGTTTTGAACGTACGACGACGACGACGACAAAACATTGTGAGTTAAAGAAAAGCATGTAAAAAATTTTTGTTCAAGAAAAGATAATTTGGATAGGCGCTTTAAAAAAATTTGTTGTGGTAATACTATAACTTTTATTTTAAAATGAAATTGTTATCCGACTATACGTGCACAGAAGAGAATTTTAACAAAAATTTTCAAAATAAAGCAGATTTAGAAAAAAAATTCATCAAAAACAGATTATTTTTGGTTTTTCTAACTGTCAAAATCATTTTTATTCAGAAGGACTTTTAAAAATACATTTGGAAACTTATTGTAATAAAAATTTATAGGATCACTTAATAATAAATTTTTTTCATTTCAAAAATTCGAATTTTAATTTTAATCTAAGTTGGGGGTTGACGAGCGGAGCAAGTAGGGGGTACTCTCCTTAGTCTAGCCGCCATATAGAAGGTTTTACGTGCAAGTTCGCGCCACGAAAATTATCAAATAAAAATTAAAATTTTTTGTTATTTAACGAACCTAAATAAAAAAAAAAAAAAAAAAAAAAAAATCAATCGTAGTGGGAATGGAACCCCAGTCTCCCGGGTCAGAGGTAAGACCTCTAACCATTCCACCAAGACGCATACGAAATATGAAGGGGTCTTGCGTGTATATAAAGTATGATGAAAATATACAAATTGTTGTTTAATTGTTGTTATTGTAATTTTGAGCACGGCAACCTTGGTTAATTCGAAAGAGGACATCGAAATACGTCTTTTAAACCAGGGTTGCCGTCGTGGCGCGAACTTGCACGTAAAACCTTCTATATGGCGGCTAGACTACCTAGTATCTTACTATATTATATAGTTGTTTTTCCTCTCTCACGCCCCCCCCCCCACGCCCTCCCCCCGCCCCCCACAAGCCTCTCAAAAAAGTGCTTAACTAACCGTAAAAGTGTACCGAAATATGCTTCTTTCTATGAGTTTTGAATTATCCTATGATTTTCCAATCACGCCCCCCGCCCGCCCTTCCCACGCCCTTTTTTTCCCCGCCCCCCATTTTTAATGTTTTGTTACAAGTTTTGTATATTTTCTTAATTTAATAATTCTTTTTTAATGGTCTAATTAAACTATATAAAATTTTAAAATTTGAATTCATTAATTTTGAAAAATTTCATTATAAGATTAATTAGAAAAATCCAAGTTTTTAATTTAATTCTTGTTAAACTTTAAATCCTTATTTATTTATTTTTTATTTTTTTATTCTGTAATTATCATCCAAATATATTCATGTATGTATTCATGTATGTACGCGTGCGCGTACGCGGAGGAGTCTCCACGTAGGCGCAAACTTACCCTTTCAAACAAAAATTTGCGCGTACGCGCAACTTAGGTGTTCCGCGTACTCACAAACTAAATTATCCCGCATGCGCGCAAACTTAGGTACTCCGCGTGTGCGCAAAAACTTTAGATCTCCGCGTGCGCGCAAAAACTTCCGAACTCCGCGTGCGCTTAAAAACTTTTATTACGTTGCGATAAATGCATCAATTATTGTCCTTCTAAACATTAAAATTGTGATTAAAAAAACTTCCTAACTCTATAAAATTTATTTTTCACACACGGTGCAGAAAGTTCAAACTTTCTGATTTTTCCCAAACAGGAAGTTTGAACTCCTTGCTTTGAGTTGAAAAAAACATTACACTCGACGCTGGAAAAGTGTGAGCTAACCCTTAGCAAACCCTTGACACTCTCGCCTTTGGCTTAGGTTTTGAACACAAATTGTTTGAAAATTAGCTAAAAACCCAAAGAAGTGACCCAAATGTCTAGTCCTAGCGGGTCCTCCTCTCAGGGTTGGATAAGTTTTTTTGGATCATCGATTGCAGAAACTTTGGAAATCGCTTTCTGGTACCGAATGATGAGCAAAATCATCAATAATTTTCAAGTCTTAACTCGAAAAATTTGAACAGGAATAATTTGTTACTAGAAGTACTTTTTAGCATTTTCTGAGGTTTGAAATATAAATTGTTCAGATTTATACTTTTTGAGTTAAGATTTGAAAATATTTTTCCCTTTAAGTTCATAAAGAGACAAAAACATGCGAGGATACACATGTCTCGGAGTGCAATGGGCTTTGAACACAAATTGTTTGAAAATTATTTAAAAAACAAAAATAATTCAAACATTTTGTGTAGATAATCGAAAAAAGGACCATTTAGAGAAATTATTGATGATTTTGCTCATCATTCGGTGCCAGAAAGCAATTTCCAAAGTTTCTGCAATCGATGATCCAAAAAAACTTATCCAACCCTGACTGACTGACTGTATAAGGTTTTTATTTCGGCCTTGGGGTATAACCCTATTTGGTCGATTGACAAGTACATAGAGTGATACAAATATATGGTAACACGTTCGCATAAATAGATAATTAAATGCACTTAAAATTAGATTACAACGAAGTAAATAACAAAGATATAATATATAATAGCATGTTCTCGTAGGTAGAATAATAAATGCACTTAAAATAGTATATTATAGTCTAGGTGCAGCATCGACACCGGGACGGTTTTAAGGACCCAAGTACGTAGCGAAGCACAGCACGAGGTTCTTAATAAGTCCTGTTGACGTACTGCACTCGTACTATATACTATTTTATAGTACGAGTCACCGAAAACACGCATCAAAGATTTGATTTTGTGGTTAGAGTGACCAGGGGTACTATAAATTAACTTACAACAAAGTGACTTATAGGGCAGGAAACAAAATTTATTAACTGGGCAAGTGTGGCAGGTGCAATAGTAAATCGAATCGAATCGTGGGATAATCCATTCACTAGAAAATATATGACGTTTTCCCGTGCGAGATCAATTCTATTGTCGTTTAATACATTTTTTTTCCCGCGCAATGTTAACTCTACTCCCATTCAATATATTTTTTTTCCCGTTTGATACATTTAACTTCCGCTCAAGTATTTTTTTCCCGTGCATTTATTTTCTTTCCCGTTTAAGGTGAAGACGTAACCGCGTTTTCATAAAATTTTTCGATTGCAATTTAAAAAAAAATAAAAGAGAAAATGTAAAAAAACGCTCTGTAGCGCGCTAGATAATATTTTTAGCTATTTTTTGAGCCTTATTTGATAAAAATTGGTTAACAAATAACTTCAGGAAACTTGGAAAATCGGTTTTCTTCTTATTCAGCAAAATTGTAGTAGTGTATGTCGTCTGCTAGTTGCTGCTAGTGAGCGAAGGATGCAGTACTGCCAAATATAACCAATAATTTTATATGCATCAAGCAACAATTATTAGTGAAAACTAAAAACAAAAACTAGTTTTTAATATAAAGTGTTAATTCATGACAATAGGATAAATAAAAATGGTAAAAAAATCAATCATTTTCTTGTGAGCTATCTAGTGTTCATAACTATAGTAGATGTAAATAAACTAATGCTTTTAAATAAATTTATCTTAAATATGTTTTTGTTGACTCCTCCATCCAATTTGACTGTTGCTGCGTTCTCTTTAATACTTGGCGTGCAATAAGAGAAATCAAACTAAATTTTAACAACTATTACAGTTTATCAAAACTAAAATTGTTCACTCACTTTTATTTAGTAAAAGATTTTTAATCAAACATTACTTTTAAATAAAAAGTGGAAATTCATAACTACCAGATATCTAAAAAAGAAAAAAACTCTCTTGTGTTCATGAATCATAGGTGTAAATGTATAACGGCTGTTTTTAAATAAATTTTGCTAATATAAATTTTTGTTGTTTTCTCAAATTTGAGTGTGGCTTTTTGAATTTGATGAAGATTTGTGGAAACCAACGCTTAGATAAAATAATTGTGTACTTAAGGGCACAATAAGTATAATAAAATTAAATTTTAGTTGCCCACAACTTATAAACACTACAATTTTTTACTCTCTTTTCTCTAGTCAAAGGATTTTCTATTAATTAGGGTCCAGAGTTTCAAGTCAATAAGTCCATTGGTTTTTTCATAAAAATTATACCCTCAAAAAAAGAATGATACTTGGTTTTATCAGATTTTAAGTTTTGACCTTATCTGCTTTAGTAATTAAGTTTATTAAACATCTTTAGTAATTGATTAGAAGTGTAAAAGAAAATTTCTAAATTTATTTAAAATAACAAGAAAGCAGGGTCCAGAGTTTCAAGTCAATAGGTCCATTGGTTTTTTCATAAAAATTATACCCTCAAAAAAACAACGATACTTGGTTTTATCAGATTTTAAGTTTTGACCTTATCTGCTTTAGTAATTGATTAGAAGTGTAAAAAAAAATTTCTAAATTTATTTAAAATAACAAGAAAGCAAGGTCCAGAGTTTCAAGTCAATAGGTCCATTGGTTTTTTCATAAAAATTATACCCTCAAAAAAACAACAATACTTGGTTTTATCAGATTTTAAGTTTTGACCTTATCTGCTTTAGTAATTGATTAGAAGTGTAAAAAAAAATTTCTAAATTTATTTAAAATAACTAGAAAGCAGGGTCCAGAGTTTCAAGTCAATAGGTCCATTGGTTTTTTCATAAAAATTATACCCTCAAAAAAAGAACGATACTTGGTTTTATCAGATTTTAAGTTTCGACCTTATCTGGGCGTCCTGGTTTTTTTATCAATAAAAAAACCAATGAAAAAATTATCTCCCAAACTATACAACCCAATAACGCTAGGCATGCGAGTTTTTTATAAGCAAAAAAATTTATAAACAAGTTATCCCCCAAGCTTTACAACCCAATAACGCTGGGCGTCCTGGTTTTTCTATCAATAAAAAAACTAATAAACAAATTATCCCCTAAACTATACAACCCAATAACGCTGGGCGTCCGAGTTTTTTATAATTAAAAAAATTAATAAACAAATTATTCCCCAAGCTTTACAACCTAATAACGCTGGGCATCCGAGTTTTTTATAAGCAAAAAAATTAATAAACAATAAACCCCTTCGCAGTAAAACTAAATAACGCTGGGCATCCTAATTTTTTATAAATAAAAAAATTAGTAAACAAATTATCTTCCAAGCTGTACAACCCAAAAATGCTAGGCGTCCGAGTTTTTTGTAAATAAAAAATTATTAAACAAGTTACTCCTTATCTGTAAAACTCAATAACGCTGGGCATCCTAACTTTTTTTATCTAGGTAACAAAACTAATAAACAAATCATCCCCTAAACTATACAACCCAATAACGCTAGGCGTCCTAGTTATTTTATGAATAAAAATACTAAATAACAAATTATCCCTCAAGCTTTACAAGCCAATAACGTTGGGAGTACGGGACTTTTTAAAATTAATTTAACAATTCAATAAATGAACAGGCTTAATCGTTAAACCTAGTGAAAAATTTGGGGCTCTTAATAAACAAATAAATGATTTAATAGACTATCACGAGGCACTTATCTTTGATATTCAGAAAAACTGCAGTTGATATGTCCAGGATTAAATTACCGTTGACAACAACAAAAAAACAGACGCCCAGCGTTATGGTTGTATAGCTTGGATATAATTTGTTTTTTAGATTTTTTTATTATTTAAATAACTAAGATGCCCAGCGTTATTGGGTTGTTTAACTTATGGGTCAATAGATAGTTAATTTTTTTTTTTCATAAAAAATTCGGACGCCCAGCGTTATTGGGTTGTATAGCTTGGGGGATAATCTTATAATTAGTTTTTTTATCGATAAAAAAACGAGGATGCCCAGCATTATTGGGTTGTATAGTTTGGGGGATAATTTGTTTATTAATTTTTTTATTCATAAAAAACCAGGACGCCCAGCGTTATTGGGTTGTATTACTGGGGAAATAATTTGTTTATTAATTTTTTTGATTACAAAAAACTCGGACGCCCAGCGTTATTGGGTTGTATAGCTTGGGGGTTAATTTGTTTATTATTTTTTTTACTTATTAAAAACTTGTACCCCCAGCGTTATTGGGTTGTAAAATTAGGGGGTATTTTATTTATTGAATTATTAATTCATAAAAAAAGCTGGGCGCCCAGCGTTATTGAGTTTTTTGTTTGCCTGATCTGTGCCGGAAGATTTTCAAATTTCGCGGTACTACCTGGGCCGGGATCGGTCACTCTGGTGCAGACGGGTGCACTGCACACTGCACACAGGTGTAAACCAAGTGTGAACTGTAAATTCTGTGATTACTTTGGTTCATTTAGTTTTGATATATTCTTCTGCTTTTTATTAATACTTGACTAAAATGCATGAAAACTATATTTTTTAAAATATATTCATCAGTCTAAGCATGTAATTTTTTTTTTATTGATAATTAATTATCTTACTGGGTGACGGCAAGAGAGAAGCTTTCAGTGTTAGTAAAAAAAGGAAGATGATTATAAGAAGAAAAGTAATCGACACGGTTGCTACAAGAACAGGATCTAATAAAGTACCCATATCAAGATAATTATTCAAGAAATTTCAGACAGTTGGGGAAATAATTTATTAATATTGAAGAAAGAAGAATTATTTATCACTGCCTGCTGCTTGTATGATTGCTTACTAAAATTTTTTTTTTCTTTGCATGTGCTGCATGAAATGAATAATTTAAAAAATTTAGAATTTCATTGAGGGAAATAAATTTTAAAGGTTATGAGAACGGGTGCATGTGCGGTTCGTGCATTTACTACGCGTGCGGTAGCAGACGACGCAAGGATCTGCTACACATGGTTAACGGGAGGAAAACGATTTTCCAAGTTTCCTGAAGTTATTTTTTAACCGATTTTCATCAAACAAGGCTTAAAAAATAGCTAAAATTATTATCTAGCGCGCTACAGAGCGTTTTTTTATATTTTCCCTTTTATTTTTTATTTTATAGCCACTTTTTACTTCCAGCGCTGGTTACGTCTTCACCTTAATCACTTATTTTTCCGTGCAAATGTCTTTTTTCCCGTGAATTTGACCTAAAATTTCCCGTGCGTTTGCTTTTTTTTCCCGTGCTAATAAATTAGACCCTTTTTTAATGACCCCCCCCCCATGCCCTTTTTTTTACTTATATATTTACCCCCCATTTTTGATATATGTTATCAGTTTCTACCCACATCGCCAATTTTTGAAACAAGTTATCAGCTATGTATCTATAGAAGAAATTTAAAAAGTAACTACGAAGCATTAAAAAAATTAACTCATATCCAAATATAAAAGAGAGAACCCAAAAAGAATGTCAGCATTTTATTCGTGATGTGATTGGTTGAAGAACAAAATTTAAAATTTTTATTTTTATTTTTAATTTTTATATTACAATTCAATTAAAACATCTAGAGAATAGATTTGATGAAAAAATAATTACGTAATCGAGTTTTCGAAATTATCCGATTATAATCATGAAAATAATAATTATTAGTATACAAACTGAAACAAAACCAATGAATCTATAACCACAAAAGTTTAAATGAATATGAACTCTGAACGTAGCGCAAAGGTAAAGGGTATATATAACTTATTGTCGATTAATTTAGATGAAGCTTCGACAAAACTTGTTTTAGATAATATAATACAATTGTGCGTGCGCTTCGCTTAGAGAGCTTCAAGGTTTGGCAAGAGGGTAGGTACATCAGTAGATTCAAAAGTGGGTAAGTGCTTACCTACAAAGGTTTGTACAGGATAGAAAACAATAGTATAAAAGTTTCAGGGTTAGATGTTGAGAAAAAAAAAAAAAAAGTACAACATACGTTCAAAGTTACAAATTGAAGTATGAAAATAATAACAAAGTGAAAGAGGCTACACATGGCTGGAAACTGGTGTCGTAAGATAAACTTCGATATTAATCAAGATAGGTTGATTGGGACAGACCTACGTAGAGAAAGCATTGATAACAAATGTAAAAGGATGTAGGAAATATTTGTCAAAAAAGTCAAAGAGCTGTGTGGGTAAAATTGTATGAAGATGATTAGTTTCACGATTGCAATTACAAAAAAATTTGAGAAGAACAATAGAAAAGATAGTTTTCACAAAGATGAGAACAAAGATTCAAAGTTAGAGACCAAAGCATGAAATAAAGAAAAAACAACAGCAAACACCAAAATTTAAGCAGGTAGATTCATGTGAAAGAGATAGAAACAATATTCAGCAAAAATGTACATATAAGCGTAGGTTCAAAGTTACAAACGTAATGACAAGTCCAGGTACGGCAGTAGGTACAATGAAGTTACCACAGTAGTTATCAAGTTTGAAACAATGTTATGGACAAGGTTTGTTATAGGGTTATTTAGAATAGTAAGTACAAGAGGATAAAAAAGATTATGCACAAGGCTAGATTCAGTGTAGAAAATTAAAAAAAAAAAAAATAAAGAACTAGAGTTAGTATGGGAGTAGAAACAGATGTAGAAACAAATGCATGTGTAGAAGGTTCGGCGTTAGAAGCTTGAGTAAAAAATAGATAGTAAGCACAAGATCATTAACATATGTAGGAAGTATTGGATTGAGTTGGCATCTACTTGATGAAGATTCATAATATGTAGGAAGTAAAAAAAATCAACAGACGTAGTAAAGAGAGTCGGAAAAAAATACTCAACAGACGTGGATAGTAGCAAGGTTATAAAGCAGGGAAGGTTAATAAATAAAAAGACGAAAATAAGTCGGTAAAAGCATAGAAACATATGTTTAAAAAAGGATTGAAATGAAAGTATGATCAAAGATTAGAACAAAGTAGTCTTAGAATTAGAAATAAAAACATGAAAAAAAATTCAAACTACAGTTATCACCATGATAGAAATATATATATAAACATGAGCATATTCCTGGGTAAGAGCTTAGTTATAAAAAGCAGTAAGTGCAACGGTAAGAACAAGGGTAGTTACAAGGGTTTGGAGTAAGATCAAAGGTGAGAACAAAGGTAGGCATGAAATAAGGTGCAGGTGCAGTCACAAGCTATAAAAGTAGAAACAATGGTATGTATCAGAGTAGGTACAGAGGTAGACACAAGAGTATGTGTATAAGCGTAGGTACAAGTTTAGATTCAAGCATAAAATTCTGGGGGGTTGGCGAGCAGGGGGGCAGGTACCCTCCTAGTATATTATATATATATATATATATATATATATACTAGCGGGGGTACCCCCTGCTCGCTCCGCTCGCTAACCCCCTAATTATAATTGATGAATATAAAAATTAATTGAAACAATACGTAAGCTTTATGTTTGGTAAAATAATCAAAAGACTAAAGCGCTCAAAATCAATAAAAATTAGACACGAGAGTTCAGTTTGAACTTTACTTACTCATCATAACTTGATTCATAAAATCGGACTTGTAGAGAAAAGTTTTTAATTATTTAGGCAAAATCATGAGGTATAAAATTTTATTTCTTTTTTTAATAATTTTTAGTCAAAATCCCTCTAGGGCTGAAATAGATCCAAAATTGACAAATGAAGATATAAATCAATTTTAAAATAGTAAGAGTGTTCATGTAAGGTACATACATAAATTTTTGATGACTCATAAGGAATATTTTAGTAAGCCCACTGGTATTTTGAACTATTTCATTAGATCTTACACACACAAAAATATTTTTTAGAGCTTCTTTTGCTTATGGCGGGCATATTAAATAGATTCATTTCAGATCGATATTACAAACTTTATTATATTTACCGGCCCACAAGTGTGATGCAACTCACCTAATCACATTAACTATCTAACCTACTTCACTATCTCACCCATTTGGAGAACCCTACTAACCTTACTTAATCGTTCATCTTTAACCACCTGACCTATTTTAATCTTAGCCGCATTACTGACCTTACTAATTTCACTTACTTCAAATACCGTAAATAATTCCCAACTCATCTCTCACTCACTCTACCAACAAACCCTACTCACCTTATTCATTCTTGATCTGACTCATCTTAGATCTCTAGCTTATACTCCCCATCATGAAAACTACTCTAGTAATTTGCCGAATAATAAAAAAATAACGATTTTTTTCAAATTTTGCAAACTCGTACAAACGAACCTTGATTTTCTTCAAAATTATTTTACAGATTCTTCATGAGATGAATGTATTTCCTTTATAGTAAGTGTGGTATCGGGTACGATATATTTTATTGTATGTTTCGCACCTGAGAGTTACATAACTCTCTTATCTGTATTCGTGCGTGCGCGCACGGATTTGGGCAGTCTCGTCCTGCTCGCCGAACTATGTAGACCGTAAACCAAGCTTCGTGCTATATTGTATTTATTTCTATTTGCTTTTATATTAATAAACTATCATTAATTATTTACTTAAATGATTACATTAAATTTATTTACCAACAATACATCACAACTTGGCGACGAGAATTTAGTGCTCACACGTGCAGTTAAATAAAGCGGTCCGACGAGTAGGAAGGTGCTTGGTCGGCGCGGCGTCGTATTACGTAACTGTAGGAAGGTACAGATTGCGCTTAATGTCCGGTAAGCCTAAAACGGGTTGGATACAAAATCTAAATAAGAAAGAAATTATTGAAGAACTTTCAAAAAGAAATATCGAAGTGGGCGAGCACGAGAAGTACAACGATTTACGCGAAAAGCTTAGAGACGCGATAAAAGACGAGCAGGACTTATACGAAAATAAAAGCGACGCAGAAAAATCGGTAATTGAAAGTGTAACTAGTGAAGTGTCTGAAGCCGAAAGTAACGACGAAAATAAAAACCTCGATCAAAGTAATTATAAATCGGCCGAGTCGAGTGACGATTCTGACGCAAGCAGCACGATGTCCGGTGATAATTCTGAATTATTTTTTTCACTGGAAAGAGACGACTGGGAAACCTTTACTGAGCAGATTGAGTTTTTCTTGTTGGAAAAAGGGATCACGGATGAGAAAAAAAAACTGTCTGTTCTCATGACTCGCGTCGATCAAGATACTTTTAAATTGATTAAACAATTAGTCACACCTGCAAAAATAACCGAGAAAAAGCTTGACGATATCGTGAAATTGATGAAAGATCATTTCAACCCAACACCATCAGTCACCATGGAGCGCTGCAAATTTCACCAGGCGAAGCAAGAAGAGAACGAGTCAGTTGCCGAGTACGCAGCAAAACTTAAAAAACTGTCCCTGAACTGCAAATTTGAAAACCTCGAAACTGCGTTACGTGATCAGCTGGTTTGCGGAGTTTGGGATAAGGACATAAGGGTCAAGCTTTTCGAGGACTCAAATCTGGATTACGACAAGGCATTGAAAATTGCCACAACGCACGAGTCCGCAGTAAAAAATGCAGCAGAATCATTAAACGCATTAAAGAAAAATAATAATCAAAAATCCGAGGTGTTTGCAATTTCTGGTGGTAATCAACAAGGAAAAGGACGACGTGGAGGACGCAGCAATCACGGCCAACGCGACAACAACCGAGGTGCGCAACCGCCAAATAATCATGGACAGCAGCGAGAAGGCGTTACCTGTTACTGCTGCGGGCGCCCTAAACACATGAGCAAAGACTGCCGTTATAAGGACTACATTTGCAACTTTTGTCACAAGCAGGGTCACTTGGAAAAGGTTTGCAGAAAGAAAGTTGGACAAAACAAAAGGAAAGAAGAAGTAAAAATGATGGTGCCGACTACAGGAGCAGCTGCCGACAAAGACGAAGATTTATCTCACTGAAGTGATTTCTTTTGTATGTACACAGGTATGGAAGAGTGCGATTATGGTGTGCGTGATGTTTATAAGAGCGAAAGTTCTCGAGCGAGAGATAACGATTAGGGCAACATGCGTGATTGTGAGGCAAAGCCCATGTTTGTAAACATAATTTTGAATGGCGTTGAATTAAAGTTCGAAATCAATACAGGTACGTACGCGACCATAGTTTCGGAAAGAGTTTATGATGAGAATTTTTCCAAATTTAAATTGACTAAAACGGGAGTCAATTTGAGAGCGTATGACGGGAATGTTTTGAAACCGATCGGCAAACTGAATAATTTGTCTGTTAAATTTAATGGTGATCATCGAATTTTAGATTGTTTTGTTTTGCCAGGTACCGGATCCGGTTTGATCGGTCGTCAATGGCTGGAGTCTTTCGGTGCGTGGCCTTTGATTTTTCCGAGGGCAGATAAAACCGCAATCCAGAAATTAGATTCAGTAGACTTATCGAAATGTTTTTCATCGAAATATACGGCATTATTCAGCGACACTCCTGAGTTTTATTCGAAGAGTAAAGTTAAAATTTTTTTGAAGGATAACGCACATCCTATTGCTTTAAAGTGTAGACACGTGGCGCATGCGTTAAAGCCACTCGTAGAGAAAGAGATAGACCGGTTGATTAATTTGGGTCACTTGGAGCCTGTGGAGGTGAGTGAATGGTCCACACCCATTGTCCCAGTGTTTAAGAGTAACGCCAAGATTCGTATATGTGGGGATTTTAAGTTGACCGTGAACCCGCAGATTGTTTTGGATGGTTACCCCCTCCATAGTATTGATGAAATTTTTTCGGCTTTACAAGGCGGCGTCTCTTTCTCGGAGTTGGACTTAACGCATGCATACATGCAATTTCCTGTAGACGAAAGCTGCAGGGATATACTTACCATTGTCATGCATAAAGGGCTGTTCCGGTACACGAAGATGCCGGAGGGTATTTCGCCCGCACCGGCGCATTTTCAAAAGAAAATCGATGAATGTTTGCGTGGTATCGACGGTGTTATAGCATACCTCGACAACGTATATGTGACCGGTCGCACCGACGAGCAGCATAGAGAAAACTTGGAAAAAGTTTGTACGCGTTTGCAGGAGTGCGGTTTACGCCTTAGTTTAAGTAAATGCAAATTTATGCAGAAACGCATTGAAATATTAGGGTTCGTGATTGATAAGAATGGACTGCACAAAGCTAAATCGAAAATCGAGGCGATGGTGAAGGCACCGCAGCCCACCAATGCGAAAGAGCTCGCATCATTTTTGAGCTTGGTAAATTTTTACGCGCGATTTTTGAGAGATCGAAGCACTAATTTAAGTCCGTTGTATGATTTATTGAACAGCGAGAAGTATGTGTGGAACGATGCTTGTGAAAAGTCGTTCAAACGAGCTAATTTCACCGCGCGTACTGGTAAATTTCGACCCAAAGGAAAAAGTTGTACTGGCTTGTGATGCTTCGGACTACGGGTTGTCAGCTATTTTATCTCACCGGTATGCAGATGGTAGCGAAAAACCCATAGCTTACGCGTCCAAGAGAATACCGATCAACGAACGTAAGAGATCAATTATCGATAATGAAGCTATGGCAATTGTTTTCGGGTTTAAACGGTTTTACCAGTTTGTTTTCGGGAGAGAAATTATTTTGCGAACAGACAACAAGCCACTGCAACTTATCCTTGGACCAAGGAAGGGAATTCCCATAACCGCAGAGAACAGATTACAACGATGCGCGTATTTTTTATCCGGTTTCAGGTACCAGATCGAGCACATAAAATCTGAGGAGAACGCAAATTGCGACGCACTCTCCAGGCTCCCAATCGCCGACGAAACGCTTGTATGCGATACTAATTTTTCTCATGTAAATTTTTTCGAGGAGGGAGCTCCAAGTTTTGATTGTAAAATTCTCGAGATCGAAAGCAGGAACGACGGAGTTATTAATAAAGTCATTAAATATGTTACATCTGAATGGCCGAAGTTCGATGCGCTCACGAGCGACGAGAGACTTTTTTATAAGAAGAGATTTGAATTAAGTTTCGATAAAAGGTGTCTTTTCTGGGGTTTGCTCGCATGCATACCGCAGAGCATGCAACGCATGATTGTAAGGGAAATTCACGCGTCTCACCTCGGGATCGTGAAGATCAAGATGTTTGCGAGATCATACGTTTGGTGGCCAGGGTTTGATTTTATGATTGAAGAAGTAGTGAACAATTGCGAAATTTGTTTAGTTAAACGTAAAAAACCGGCGAACACGCCTTTGACCACATGGCCCTGGCCAAGCAAAGTATGGAGTCGCATACACTGCGATTTCGCGGGTCCATTTTTTGGTAGTATGTTTTTAATTGTACTCGATGCGCATAGCAAGTGGCCGGAGATTATTAATTTTAGGAATAACACTAAGGCTTGCAAATTAATTGAACAATTTAAAGTTTTATTTTCACGTCACGGATTACCCTTGCATTGCGTAACCGACGGCGGCCCGCAATTTAAAAGCGATGAATTTCGCAGCTTTTTGAAGATCAACGGAGTGTACCATAGCATTTCTCCTCCACACCATCCAGCAACGAATAGTGCGGCGGAAAATTTCGTTGAGACATTTAAGGACAAGGTTGCAAAGATTATTAAGGGGGGAAGGACGCTCGACGCGGCTATCGACATCTTTTTATTTGATTACCGCAGCATGCCACACTGTACAACTGGATCGAGTCCGTCACAATTGATGTATAAACGCGATCTTAGGACGTGATTTGATTTATTGAAACCAAATGTAACTCAAACCGTTGAGACGCGTCAGAGAGCGCAGGTAGTGGCGAGAAGAGGTGGCCGCAAGGTGGAGGTGTGCGCTGGCGACGATGTTATGATCGACTCTTTTGGAGTGAATCGCGAAAAGCGCGTGCGAGGCAAAATTCTTAAACAAATTTCACCATCGACATTTTTGGTGAAAGACGATCTTGGTACTGTGCAAAAGCGTCATATAGACCAGATCATTAAGCGTGCGGAGAAACCGATTTTGCGAAGATCCCCGAAACTAAACTCGGACCTTGAAAAATAAAAAGGGGAAGAGTTGTGGTATCGGGTACGATATATTTTATTGTATGTTTCGCACCTGAGAGTTAAATAACTCTCTTATCTGTATTCGTGCGTGCGCGCACGGATTTGGACAGTCTCGTCCTGCTCGCCGAACTATGTAGACCGTAAACCAAGCCTCGTGCTATATTGTATTTATTTCTATTTGCTTTTATGTTAATAAACTATCATTAATTATTTACTTAAATGATTACATTAAATTTATTTACCAACAATACATCACAGTAAGAGCTTGCGAAGTTGCGTTTAAACCGACTAATTGATAAACGGCTTTGTTCAGCACCCTCTCATGAGAGTCATGACAACAAAAAGTATTTTCTGCACTCCGGCCGGGAAGTAGCAAAGACTGGCGCGCTCAGAGGCCAGAAAATGCGTCGAGCAGAAAAATAGTAATATCTATACCACACGTGGCCACGAAAATAAGAAATGTCTCAGATCACATGTAATTTTCGGCCGAGGCGCAGCCGATTGTAGTAATCTACTAATTAATAAAAATTTGAATGACATAATTAGAAAGCTGAGCTCAAGACCTTTTTTATCATACATAATTTTATATAAAAATTTTCATTGGAGCCATAGTTATAATTTTAGTATGTCTATACCAGCCCACAACCACACAACCATCACTCACCCCATCTAAGTCTCTTTACTATTCTCATCCGTATTAAGGCGAAGTCATAAGGGTCATTTTGACAAAAAATTGAAGATTCAGTAAAATTAAAAATGAAAATGAAAAAAGGGCTCTGTAGCGCTGGAGCTACTATCTTAAGGGGAAGTCAGACGAATTTCCCACTGTTTTAATCGAAATTGAAAAAAAAAAAATTGAGGAGGTAAATTAAAAAAAGGGCTCTGTAGCACCCTAGTGACACTCGAAATGTATCTTTTAAAAAAAAAATTATCAAAATTGGTTGAGAATTGGCTGAGAAATCTGCTGAACGGTAATTATATTCCATTCTTCGTAGAAATTCTATTCCATACTTCATAAAAATTACCGTTCGGCAGATTTCTCAGCCAATTTTCTACCGATTTTGATAATTTTTTTTTTAAAAGATACATTTCGAGTGTCGCTAGGGTGCTACAGAGCCCCTTTTTTAATTTACCTCCTCAATTTTTTTTCTCAATTTTGAGTTTCCCACCGTACTTAATCAAAATTGAAAAAAAAAAAAAAGTTCCATACTTCATAAAAATTACCGTTCGGCAGATTTCTCAGCCAATTTTCAACCGATTTTGATGGTTTTTTTTTAAAAAGATACATTTTTAGTGTCGCTAGGGTGCTACAGAGCCCTTTTTTTGATTTACCTCCTCAATTTTTTTTTTTTTCTTCAATTTTGATTAAGTAAGGTGGGAAACTCGCCTGACTTCCCCTTAATATATCTTTTAAGCCCAACCCCATCAAAATCGGATCAAAATTAACTGTTTCTGTACCTACCCTAGTGTCAACTCCTGTGACTATCCTCTTGCCTAACCTAGTGTCTACCACTATGCGTACTAGTCAACCTATTTTAGTACATACCTTAGTTCGTAATATCGTGCTTACTATTGTTACTAAACTTGTTTCTACTTTTGTAGCTACTCCTCTGCCTACCCTCGTTTGAACCTTAGTGACTACACTCGCGCCAACCCTTGTGTTAAAGTAATTTCAAAATTTAATTTTCAAGACAAAACAGTCGAAAAACCTTAAATTTAACACTATTTGTAACTCCTCCGGGAGGAGCTTTTGAAAAATGTGGCTCCTCCGGGAGAAGCATTTTAAATTATAGCTTCTCCGGGAGGAGCACCTTAAAATTATGTTAAATACAAGGTTTTTTGACGCTTTTGAGGTGCTCTTCCCGGAGGAGCAATAATTTCTAAAGCTCCTCCCGGAGGAGCAATAATTTCTAAAGCTCCTCCAGGAGGAGCACCTCAAAACGTTTAAAAAACCTTATATTTCATATAATTATAGGGTGCTCCTCCCAGCTCCTCCCAGAGGAGCAAATTTTTTTAACCAAGAAATTAACATTTTTTTGAAACAGAGAGCGACAGCAGAAAGAACTGAGCTTAAGGGGAAGTCAGGCGAGTTTCCCACCGTACTTAATCAAAATTAAAGAAAAAAAAAAAAATTGAGGAGGTAAATCAAAAAAAGGGCTCTGTAGCACCCTAGCGACACTCAAAATGTATCTTTTTAAAAAAAAACCATCAAAATCGGTTGAAAATTGGCTGAGAAATCTGCCGAACGGTAATTTTTATGAAGTATGGAACTTTTTTTTTTTTTTCAATTTTGATTAAGTACGGTGGGAAACTCAAAATTGAGAAAAAAAATTGAGGAGGTAAATTAAAAAAGGGGCTCTGTAGCACCCTAGCGACACTCGAAATGTATCTTTTAAAAAAAAAATTATCAAAATCGGTAGAAAATTGGCTGAGAAATCTGCCGAACGGTAATTTTTATGAAGTATGGAATAGAATTTCTACGAAGAATGGAATATAATTACCGTTCAGCAGATTTCTCAGCCAATTCTCAACCAATTTTGATAATTTTTTTTTTAAAAGATACATTTCGAGTGTCACTAGGGTGCTACAGAGCCCTTTTTTTAATTTATCTCCTCAATTTTTTTTTTTCAATTTCGATTAAAACAGTGGGAAATTCGTCTGACTTCCCCTTAATGGGAGGAGCATCATTTAACTATGTAAAATATAAGGTTTTTTAAACGTTTTGAGGTGCTCCTCCCGGAGGAGGGAGAAAATTTGCTCCTCCGGGAGGAGCGCCCTTGAACTAAATAACTAGAAGGAATTTCTTTATAATTATGCTCCGTTAAGGAAGGAGGAGCAGAATGTCTTTAATTGAACTCTATTAATTTATATTGATTATTTATACTAGGCTTTGTACTGAGTCATGCTTCCAAGGAAAGCTTGTGCCCTCGCACAAGAAATATTCCGTTACTTTACTCTTTATATTCACGTGCTATTAACTTAATTAATTTTTATTTTTATTTTGTTATTATCAATACTCTAACTTTATTTTGTTATTATCAATACTGTTATTATCAATACTCTATTGTTAAAATTATTTACATTTATGTATCTTTATGTATTCAGTAATTTTGTAGAACATTATGTACTTTAAATAAAAATATCAAATCAAATAAAAAAAATCTCTATCTCTTTCTCTCTTCATCACACACACACATTAGACAAAAATTACTGCAATATAATAAGCTATTTTTTTATTTATTATTTCACTTGCAATTTTGTCTATTTTTCATCTAAATACACTTTTCCAAACTACTTTTTTAATTTTCTCTTTGTCTTCTGCTCATTTTGAATAAGAAATTGATCTGAATTTTTAGACCTGGATAACGATACATACAATTGTCCTACACGGAGGGAACAGATTCGAGAATCTGCCGTGTGGAGGGCCACGGTAAAGTTTCGTGTTAAGGTAGCGCGTAAAGTTACTGTAAGCGTCACGTCAGAATACCATGTGTTTGCAATAGCGTAGAATTACCATGAGCCTTACGAAAAAACTTTGAGGCGCTACGGTACCGCCAAATTAGGCTCCGCCCACTTTTGCTCGTGGTCAAATGTTTCATTAAAACTTCACACGTACGTTATTATCAAATAAATTTTTGTAAAAATCCATGTGTTTATTGCGTGATTGAAAGAAATCTCAGTGTCATAAATACAAGGACTTCGTGAAAAGGTTAGTTTCATAAATTATATTAGCAGTTAAAGTAATGTTATTGTAATTGATTCAATGATGATTTATAGGTTAGAAACTTGATAACAATACTCATTTATTTTCTATGCTGCATGTTTTTGCTTTTTGCTTTTTAATATTAATTACTATAAGTTGCAATAAAAATAGATGATTGTGAAAATGAACCCAAAATCTACACTCCCTTAACTCAAGTGCATCCAAGCTACTACGGTTTGATTTTGATTACACTTTATCATAACTTATTAGTCTAATTAAAAATTGTAATCTGTAGAATGATTTAAATTTTCTAGTGACGGCACCTTTACCATTTTTTCCTCAAATTAGAAACGAATCTTACAATCTTGGCCCGAATTTGATTGTAAACAGTTCTGTACGGCAACTACTAGCTTCAACACCGAGTAATTGTAAAGTAAATTCTAATGACGATGGTAAAAAAAATTAAAACATATTATATACTATATCAAATGAATTACATTAATTTCACATCAATAAAATATTATTTAAAAATTTTTTTATTTCACATTTGAAGATTATACTTCAATTTTTTTTCAGAAAATTCTAAGGAACAATTAAAAACATACATTGCAGGTGTTTTGAGTAAAACCTATGAAGGAAGAAATCTAATAAAATTTTTTAAAGCTGAAAATTCACCTGACTGAGTGGAAGCTGAGGATGGTGAAAAGTTTTTTTGTTATAGGACTGTCGCACAATTGATCATAGATCACGAAGCTTCTCGAATTGATTCGGCAAAGTATTTAAAAGTTTCTGATGCCAAGAAAAAAATTTATTCGTTTACTGACATAAAAAAATTTTATTGCAGTATTCTCCCAGATAGAATTAGATTTATTGGTGCTGCTGAATTTTTTGGTTGTGACCAAAAAAAATTTTTCTTAGCTCCAGGAAATGGACGACCGGAGGACCACTCGTTGTTTACGCTTCAAAATTACGTAGTCGAGAGTGCCGATTTGAATCATTAGGTAAACCTAAACAACAAAATAAAAGGAAAAGAAACTCAAAAGGTTTGTGGTCTTTAACTTTAAAGGAAAGGACAGAGTTTTATGCAAAGAATAATCTATCAAAAATTTTTGAAAATTTCCTTCATTTAAAGCAGTCTTCTGGAATCAAATTAGTAAGAAATATTTCTTAAAAATTTAATATCAGTTGTTTAGTAGTTTTATAAATATTGATTGAAATAGTTACTACAATAATTGTATAATTTTCTAGATTGAAACAGATTACATGGTTTTGTACGAGGAAAATTGCACAACCATTGCCAAAAATGTTAGGTCTGTATATATAGACAATATCATAACTGCAGCTAAAAAAGAATTATGAAAACTTGCAAATGAAAAAAATGAATCAAAAAAGGATTTAAATAAGCAAAAGATATTAAAGGATATTTTGGATGCTAACGTAGAATTTGTAAACACCGGTACGATTTAGAAATTTCCTGATTGTAATTTTTCTATTATAAAAACTTAATTTTATGTTAAATTTCAGAACACCGACAGACGGTAGCTTTTCTTCTTTTACCGTATTTATTTAAAAAAATGAATAAAGTTCCTCCTAATAATTCTGATAAATCAATATAGTATCCAGAACACTGTGAAGTACAACAAACGTATATTTCACTTGAAGGTACTTTAATATTTTTTTATTCTAACTTTTTATTGATGGAAAACAATTTTAGTCATTCACTACAAGTTAAATAACTAGATTTACTTAATAAAAATTTTTTGCAGGAATTAACAGACCGTGAGACTCAACTTGATTTGGTGTTCAAAAAAGTAAAAAATCTTTACAATAGTCACGGAATAGTAATCGGACCATACGTCGTCATAGTTGGTACAACCTTGAAAGAAATAGAAACAGCTTACGTTTGTATTGATGATACAACTCGATATGAAGTACCTTCATGTACTGCAGCTGTAGAGTTTTGTGTTAAATTTATTAAAAGCTTAAATGAAAAATATGGAAAAATTTGTAATCACGTGTGGGAAGTTATCGAAATTTCTTTTTGTAAAATAGACATTGATCACCGAACATGTGCTGGTACTATGGTAGTATTGAAAAAAATTAAGCCGAAGGAGACATTAGCACAAGACTAAATTAGATTGTACTGTACAGTTCTTTTAAGATAATCGACGTAATTTTAATACTTATTGTACTGATATTTATCTAATTTGTTTGAAAAATATACAGTATTAACTGTACAAATTTGTTAAAAAAGTTAATAGGCTTTGTATAATATGCAACAGTTAAACTATAAGTTTTTTAACACTTGTATTGTGACCTTAGTCTAAAGTCATTATCTTGAGTCAAAGTAAAAATATTAATATAAGTGATAAAAAATTTGTCAAATTATAATCGTAGTAAGAAATTTATTAAAATTATCTAAAAACTAAAAATTTCTGTTAAAAGTGTAGACTGAGAAGTGCCATAATTAAGTAATAAATCTTATTTTTAAGTAACCAATTCTTTAATTAGCTGTAATTCAGTTTATATTAATTAAGTTCAATTTAAATAGCGTTTTAATATGGATGATATAAATGTAATTTTTCTCCATCCAATGGTCGAAAGTACGCACCTTCTGATTCAATTTCTCAGTCGAAAGTTCAACTTTGCTGCATCGACGCTCTCTACTATACCGATGCAAAACAACGGTGCAGAAAGAAATCACACGGCTAACCTCATGCAGCAGCACGTGTCGCGTGGGGTACAGAGCAAAGCAGCTGTGCTGTAGCGTTTAACTTTTTGTAGATATTTAAAGTTGAAATTGATAATTTTATAGAAAAAAAATATTTATCGACCATCAAAATAAAATTTCCGCAGTATATCACGAATAATTTGTGTGTGTGCGTGTGCGTGTACGTGACGGGTGCCGATACTGATGCTTCGACTTTTGTTGCTCGTATCTTCGGACCTTAGCAAAATCCAAAATAATTTTGATGCAACAAATCGAAACAAGATCTGGGGTCGATAGAAAGAAATGCGTGTGTCCGTATAAATACGTGCGTGTTAAATGGTACTGATGCTGATGTTTTGATCCCGAACCTCATGCCTCGGCGAGTAGTTGAGGTTATAAGCAACAAATCTAAGTCAGCTATCTTGGCGTTCAATTTCTTTCATATGTGCATGCGTGTGTCATAGGACTCGTAGTACTTATAATTTTTAGATCATGTTTTCATGGCTGCTGCCGTATTTACGGCCCGAGCGGACCGCGCTTATCTCGATCAGCTGAAGTTTAGTCAAACTGTTCATTTTAATAAATTAACGTACTTTCGACCTCAAATGGAGAAAAATAGTATGCAACACTCGGACAGATAGTTGAACACTGCTGTACTGCGCGATATATGCCCTCGGCTTCACCTCGGGCATTTATCGCGCAACGCAGCAATGTTCAAATTTCTGCCCTTGTATTGCAATATACTATTTAACCGGGTCTTGAAATCCGACTTGGACAAGGAAATGTTAAAATTCTCTTTATCTCTTTATAAAAATAAATTATTTTCAAAAGAAGCTGTAGATACTGTTTTGAAATAGGTTGACATATATACAAACTAAAATGTACGAAGAACTACATAATGTTCTAATACGTAAAAAGTATAATCAGGTACAATTTGTTTTAGAAGATAGTAAAAATTTATTCGATAATTTCTCAACAGAACACCGAAGATTTTCGATTTACGAAAAAATAGATTTTGTAGCTCCAAGTAAATTTTTTTTAGGCGTTACCGAATTGTACAATAAACAAATTGAGAGAATGGATATTGTGAATATTCACGCCTCACATGTTTTTCTGCTCAAAACTCTGAAGGTATTTCTGGAAACCCCGGGAGTATATGAACAAATAAGAAATTATCAAAACCATTTATTAAATGAAAACTGCAGTATTCTTACAAGTTGTATGAACGCGAGTATGTTTCAAAACAAGTATTTAGATTTTAGTCGTGACTTATATCCAATGTATGTTTTTTCAGACGATTTTAACGTCCGTAGCTCATTAACTAGTCACGCGGGTGAAGAAAGTATGTGTGGTCTGCATGCGTCATTGCCATGTTTACCCCCCCCCCCCCCCATTTAGTAGCGAAAGAAGAAAATGTTTTTTTATCTGCTATTTGCCATACTAAATATGTCAAAGAGTTCAAAAATGAAATTTTTTTTTCCGAAACAGTCGCTGACGTAGATAAGCTATCGAAAGAAAGAATCGTTTTGAATCTAAATTGTACAAGAAAAAACTGTTTATTTTGAAATGATTCAGTTACTCGGTGATAATAAAGCACTGAATATCATTAGCGGCTTCGTTGAAAGCTTTCAAGCAAATCATTTTTGTAGATTTTGTTATAGTTCCTATGACGAATGTAAGCGTATGGTTCGAGAAATAGTTTCAAAATTGCGACGTAAAGATCAACACGATTTAGATTTATCAAAAAAAGATCCTTCGGAAACCGGTCTGAAAGAATCATGTATTTTTAGCAAAGTGAATAAATATCATGTTTATGAAGACACCAGCGCCGACGAATTTCATGATTTTTGGCATGGAGGTGCAGTTGTAGTGCTCTGTAAAATTTTAACTGAGCTGATAAAAAACACTGGGTTAACTTTACATATTTTAAACTGGCGAATAAAAACATTCCCATTTAATGAAACAGAAAAACAAAATCAGCCTAGTTGTAATGTATTTGTAGAATCGAATGAAGTGAAAATGAAGCAGTCAGCGGCTGAGATGCTTTGCCTCACACGTTATCTAGGACTCATCATTGGTGATTTGATTCCAAGAAACAACAAGTATTGGGAATTATACACTTACCTGCGTCAAATTTGTGATTTGATTACGTCACCACGATTATATAAATCTGAGACTACTGCTCTGGCAGAGTTAATTCAAAAGCATCACCAACTGTATTTGTAATTATTCGAATATTTAACACCGACAATGCATTTCTGGATGCATTATCCTCGTCTAATTACTTTATACGGTCCTGAAATACATTTTTCTTCTAATCTGTTTGAGCGCAAAAATAAATTGTTGAAGGCACACGCAACACCATCAGCAAACAATTTATTTTTACCACATACTATAAGTGAGAGACATCAATTAGAAATTTTGTATAAAAAAAAGTATTCCCCAGTTAAAACGAGTGAAGTTGAATTAGGTCCTGAAAAAAAGATTAAAAATATTGAAATTTTAAACGAATTTTCGTCACACATTCCACCAAACTCGAAAGTATCTGAACTTGAATTTATTGAAATTTTCAATAAAAAATATAGAGTAGAAACAGTTTTTATATCCAAAGTAAAAGAAACTCCAATATTTTCAAATATAATAAAAATTTACTTGATAAATGGCGTTGTATTTTTACAAATTCATAAATATAATACTTGCTATTTTGATGATCATTACCATGCTTGGGTCATTACAAGTAATGAATTAGAAAATGATCAATTGATTCTGGCTGATTTTCCCAGGATTTCCCCATGTCAATGTCATGAAATTAATGATATGCTATACGTTGCCACAAGACACATAATTTAAATTCATTTATCAATCATGTTGTAATTTATAAATATGTATTTACACTTTATCAATAAAATTTATTTTTTACTCAAATGTTGCCTTGGTTTTTAATTAAAAGGAGAAATTCATCAAAAATAATTTCATTAAAGATGCTTAAAATTTTCATTAATATTCATTCCGCGTATCGTAAACTCAATGCGAGAAAGTGGGCGGAGCCTAATTTGGCGGTACCGTAGCACCTCAAAGTTTTTTCGTAAGGCTCACGGTAATTCTACGCTATTGCAAACACACGGTATTCTGATGTGACGCTTACAGTAACTTTACGCGCTACCTTAACATGAAACTTTACCGTGGCCCTCCACACGGCAGATTCTCGAATCTGTTCCCTCCGTGTATATGCCAACCTCATCAAAATTTTGCCCTTGTCTCTTATTAACTGTCATTGCAAAGGCTAAAACTAAAGGAAAATGTTTTCAATAAAAAATAAACAGATAACTTGAATTTTTGTTCGTACTCAAAGTCATTTTCGAAATGAAAACAATTTTCCCACTTTTATCGCCAGTAATAATTTTTGCTTTTTTCTTATGTTCATATGAATTAGTGATTTTTAGTATTGTCCTATTACATAATCCATCATTAATACTTAAATTTCATATCGACATTACTAGGGCATTCTTTTTTGGCTTCAATTTATGAGGAAGTAGACCACCATCAATAGAATTTAAAAATTCAATTAGATAATTCAAATATATGTTGCTATCTGTCTGGGTAACTCCTTTATGTATAGCCTTGTCTACACTATAATATTTTTTACATTGATCATATTGTTATGTGACAGTCTATCACCTCTCTAGAAATAAGATTAGTCATAAGTAAAGTTTGTTAAAAGTATAAATTGACTTGCCCTGTCAGTAACCTGGACGTCACAGGGCACCGAGGTTGCTTACCCAGCACTCTTGATGTGAAAAAATTAAGGTGCTGTGGCGCAGGGAAGGCAGTACGAATTAGATCAAGCGCCGTGACGCATCTCATTAATTAAAGCTTAAAATACCGAATTTTAAGATCACATCTTGTGACCGAACTATTTTTTTTTGTGACCGAAATTTAATCGTTACATCAAGTATTTTGTGATCAGAAGTAATTGTTAAACTGACTATTTTGAGACAGAGGATAGTCTATTTACTGTTTATTCCATGACACCAAGTACAAGAAAGTGAAAAATGAAAGTGACTTAGCTGAACTTCCACCGCGTGATTTATTAACAAAGTAACGACTCACAACCACCAAATACTACGACCTATCATTAGGCAAGGACGAGACTCCCAGGAGCCTAAGGTAAGAAAATAGAATTAGTCCTTAAATTTAGATCGTTAACTTTTTTGTTTTCGTCACACGAGGGTGACCAGTATTTTTTATTTGATTTGAACGCCTTTTTTATCTGGACTGCTTCAATAAAAAAAATCGCACCCCTGTTAAGTCCGTCACTTAACAAGGAAAAGCTCTAGCACTACCGTACAAGTGGTTCATTACCAGCAAAGACATCACCGATTAATTAGCGACAATATGGTCGCATGATTAATCGTGGCGGTCACAGATAATTAAAGAGCACGACACCAAATTTGCAAATGAAGCATTTTTTTCTATCATTTAGGAATTTTCAGGATTTTGGAGATTAATTCGGTACTCCCTCTCAGACACGCGTCGTATCATACCAGATGATCGAGGGCCTCCGTCGAGATAATTTTATTCAGGCCAGGAAGAAAGAATGGCCTACGTCGGCTGGCTCCAAGAGGCTGAGTCGGTTGTAGAATGGACCGAGACAGAACAGACCGCAGAATGGACTTAACCATGGGTGGAATTGCAAGGCCTGTCAAGTTCGACTCAAGACCCAGTGGGCGAGATACTGTATTACCAGCAGCCCCTATTATGCACCGAAACCGTTCTCACCTCACAGAACGGTGCAGAACAACCTGTACGACCCCCTCATCTACCAACGGGGAACTTACAACCTCAGGGACATCAGAATTATGGTGTTAGTTATGGCCCGAAACCTAATTACCAACCGAATGCCCCACAACGTGCAAAGACCTATGACCCAGACCGATACTTTCCACGGGGTAATTTGCAAGGGTATCCGCGGTATGTGAACCTTTCGAACAGGCTGCGACCGGGGACTGTGAATTCTCAGCAACCAATGGCCCCACGACTGCTTGCGTTTATACCGAATATAAACAAAGTGTTGGTAAGTCGGAACAAAACATCATCGTAATACGATTTCAACGAGAGAGTGATAAATTCTGCTTAGCTAAATTGTGTCTTCTCTCTTCTTGATTGCATTCTCATTACCTTGTATATGTAAAATTTCGGAAATAAACCGTTTTCGCTATACCAATTCTTTATCTAGTACACTGATGTGAAAAAATCAAAGGTGTGTTTGTTAAGATCAGAGTATAGGCTAACAACCGACTTCTTACTCTTGTCCTTTGTACTCTACTTTTCTCATATCAGTGTACTAAATAGAGAATCGGTATACGGTAAACGGTTTATTTCTGAAATGTTACATGTATAGTTGTAGCAAGAATTCCTAAGCAGAATTTATCACTCTCTCGTTTAAATCCTATTACGATCAAGTTTTGTTCCCCCTTCCCGACTCTTTGTTTACATTCAGTTCATTGACCAACTTAATTGTATAACTTGCATCCCAGTACTATTTTCTGACATCATAGAAGAAAGTTTGCTCTCTCGGTTGTAAATTATAAAAATGAAATTTTATACTTCTGAATTATATATGAGGTTTGTAAACTATATATCTTTGTGATCCAAAATCAAAAGTCAAAATTATCTTTGTTAATTAATAATTTTACTTTAAGGTGAAGATGTAACCGCGTTTTCATAAAATTGGTCAATTGCAATTAAAAAAAAAATAAAAGAGAAAATTCAAAAAAAACGCTCTGTACTGCGCTAAATAATATTTTTAGCTATTTTTAAAGCCCAATTTGATGGAAATCAGTAACAAAATAAAAAATGACGATATTATAACAAATGACTTCAGAAAACTTGGAAAATCGGTCTATTTCTTATTCAGCAAAATTTTAGTTGTGTATGCCATCTGCTACTCAGCGAAGGATGTAACTCTCGCCGAGAAAAATTAAAAAATTTTTTTATCGGAAGCTTAAAACGGTGCATTTTTCTGGTTTATCGTAGCATTTATTGCTAACAAAAGTGCATTTTTTGGCATTTTTTTTTTTTTTCAAAAAAACACAATTTTCTTGGTGTCTCCCGGTAGCTGTAACTCTGTCGTCCTCAATTACCGTGCTCACTAGCACGAGTGGACACGGGTGTAAGCTGTAAGATCTCAGTTTACTTTGGTTCATTTAATTTAGATATATTCTTCTACTTTTTTGATTCATACTTGACTAAAATGCATGAAAATTACTATTTTTTAAAATTTATTGATTAGTCTAAGCATGTAATTTTTCTTTTATTGATAATCAATTATCTTAAGGGGTAACGGCAAGAGAGTAGTGTTAGTGAAATAAAGATGATAAGAAAAAGAAAAAGAAGAAAAAGAAAAGTACTCGACCATGTTGCTTCCACAACAGCATTTAATGAAGTACCCAAAAACTTGAAGAATATTTATGAATATGATACTAAATTAATTTTTGTGCATGATTTGTAAGTTTTTAGTTAAGCAGTTAGGGAAATAATTTATAAATATTGATGATAGAAGAATTATTTGTTATTGCCTGCTGCTTATTAAAATTTTTTTTTCTTTAAATGTGCTGCATGAAATAAGTTATTTAAAAAAATTAGAGTTTAATTGGGGGACATAAATTTTAAAGGTTATGGGAATGGAATGCATGTGCGGTTCGTGCAGCAGACGATGCAAAAGTCTGCTACACACGATCAGCGGGAGGAAAACGATTTTCCAAGTTTTCTGTGGCCAATACTTAATAGATACATCTGTAATTAAGTTTAAAAAATTGCTAAAAATAGCACTTAGCACGCTACAGTGCGTTTTTTTACATTTTCCCTTTTATTTATTTTTTTTATCGCTTCTTTTACTTCCAGCGCTGGTTACGTCCTCACCTTAACAGTGCTTGAAAAGGTCCATACATCGACGGAAGAAACGTTGCACCTAATTTTAATAAGTGACTCATTAATTAAGTGTTATTTTTTGTATTCGCCCCCGAAAATCCTTCATAACCCAAGTTTTCGAGCAAGAACTCATGTTTATTTGAAGATTTTAAAACAGCTAATTCAAATTAACTAAGTCAGATAAATTCACGGTTGATGGAGAAAATACTACTTCACTCGTATTTTTTGCCTTTTTTTTTAAGTACAGGCTGCATCCCTCATTTTGCATTTCAACAAGTTATACTGCATCAAAGGTTGTTAAAAGAAGTATCACGATCATGCACAATTTTTAAAGACCAACCCGGGACTAGTCAAAACTAAAAAATGTACAGATGCTTCCTGATGAGTTCGGATCATTTGAATATTCAAAAAATTTTACTTAAATGCTTGTAACTAAGTTCCGATCTTTATTTTGATAAAAAATTATATGTCATTGAAAAGGTCTTGGCCTCAGCTATTAGGTAACGTTACTAAAAATTAGATATGGAGCCTTAAACGATGACAAAATAGCGTCGATATTTTGTCATCGCTTGTTAACTTCCGAAAACATTAAAAAAAAAAAAACGTTAAAAACGTTAAAAAAACAAAAGCGTATACCAGACCTTATGAAAAACATTGTTTATCAGTTCAAAAAATCCATCCGTCTACAAAAAAAAATTTGTGCAAAAAAATGATGTTTTTGAAAAATCAAGTTTTTTGGTTTTTCGAAAAATAGCCGCTATTTTGTTAACTTTCGAAATTTTTTGAAAATTCAAACGAGGTTTTAAAGAGCAACAATTTTATTATCAAACTTACAAAATAGCTAAAAGTTAAAATAGTTTTTGACAAAATGGCGGTGGTTTGAAAAAAAATTCGTTTTTTCTAAAAATTGATTATTTTACCCCAAAAATATGATATCACATTTTACCCCAAAAATATATCACATTTCTAGAAAAAAACGATTTCTTGGAAAAACAAGAAATAAAACAAAATATTTCCATATATATATATATATATATATATATATATATATATACTAGGGGGTACCCCCTGCTCGCTTCGCTCGCCAACCCCCATAAAAATAGTTATAAAATATGAAGTTTTTTGACAGTTAATATTTAACATGTTTTTTGAGTTGAGTTTGTGTATTGAATAAAAGTTCAAACATGTTTAGGTAAAATTGTTAAATATGATTTAAATTGAAAAAAGAAAATTTTATATTATGGTGAGTCTAAAAAAATAGTTATAAAAATTAAATAGTAAGTTAAAATACTTCAAGTATTTGAAACATGTTAAATATAATATTTTTTAACCGTTTTGAAGCACTCCTTTGAAAAGGGCTTTTAAAATTACGACTCCTCTAGGAAAAGCGCCCTTCAAAGAGGTTAAATATGGAGTTTTTTGACAGTTAAGGTGCTCGTACAGCAGAAGCTCCTATAATTTAAAATCAACTCCTCCGGGAGGAGCCCCTTAAAACATGTTGAATATAAGATTTATTGACGTTTTGAGATGCTCCTCCGGGAGGAGCTCTGGAAATTACGGCTCCTCCGGGAGGAGCCCCTTAAAACATGTTAAATATAAGGTTTTTTGAAGGTTTTGAGGTGCTCCTCCGGGAGGAGCTCTTTAAACTACGGCTCCTCCGGGAGGAGCCTACTTCAAACATAATAAATATAAGGTTTTTTGACGTTTTAAGAGGCTCCTCTGGGAGGAGCTCTGAAAATAACGGCTCCTCCGGGAGGAGCCCCTTAAAATATGTTGAATATAAGGTTTTTTGAAGGTTTTGAGGTGCTCCTCCGGGAGGAGCTCTTTTTTCTTTGGCTCCTCCCGGAAGAGCCCCTTAAAACATGTTAAATAAAAGGGTTTTTGACGTTTTAAGGTGCTCCTCCGGGAGGAGCTACTAAAATTGGCTCCTCCGGGAGCAGCTTTTAAAATTAAGAGCTCCTCCCGGAGGAGCACCTCAAAACCTTCAAAAAACCTTATATTTAACATGTTTTAAGGGGCTCCTCCCGGAGGAGCCGTAATTTTCAGAGCTCCTCCCGGAGAAGCCAAAAAAAAAGAGCTCCTCCTGGATATAACTATATAATATAGGAAGATATATATATATATATATATATATATAAGGTATATATATATAACAACATATTTCATTTTAGACAAATCCATGACCCCAACTGCAAACTTTGTAAACTTGAGATGAAATCGGTCTATAGTCGTCCAGGAAATATAGTTTGATTCGTACAAATAGTTTAAAGGAAATTTTTCATCTTTTTTTCGATAAATCCTATTAATTTTTCCTAAACAGTTAAAGCTCATTGGTAGAATAGAATGCGTAACATATCATTTTATAACTCCTGCACTTTACTTTAAAATGAGATTGAAGACAAAAAGCTGGTATGCCCTCCTTTCCTCTTTTCTCTTAATAAGAAATAATACTTACGGACTTTAGCGGTGACTGGCATATAATGATGTCCACAATAATGAATTTTCTTCTTTTTTGGATCATATAATTTGAAAAAAAGAAGGACATCTGTATCTTTATCAAAAGGAGGCAAAGCATTCATTTCAGAGTCAAGTGTCACTAGCTCTACAAAAATATTCCAAGAATTATTACTTTCAGCACAATCCGTAATAGGTTTTTGAAAGTCAGACTCTGATTCTATTAATGTTGGTCTACACGTTTGATTTGATCGTAAACTAAAAGGCCAAACTCGAATTTGCTCCATTGAATATTTCTAAAAAAAATTAATATTGTTAATCCAAGTAAAACTATTTTAACATTCATTATGTTTAATCAATAATTGTAATAGCAGAAGTATCCTAAACCCCGATTAGGCTTTAACGGCTACAGGGTTTTTTTTTTTTTTTTTAATGTACCGACTTGCGGTGAAAGCGCAGAGTACTTTATGTATATTGAATTTAGATATTAGGTTAGGACGTTTATAAGAAAAAAAATATTCGGATGATTATGATTCTTTGCTCATGTAAATGTCAACCTATCCCTTAAAAAAAAAATAAATAAATTGTTCAGTAAAATTTCTGCATAAAAAATTTATAAACATTTTAATTTTCAACTCCCCGGACTCTCTTCGCTCAAGATTTAGGTGAGTTTCAATTTCAGTATTTAGCATCCGGTCTCTCTGTGTGCCCTCTTACAAGATGCTGCGGCCTAAGCCAAACGTGACATACGCTGTAGTCACTATCTCACTCCTGCTCATGAGCCACGGCTCTTGCAATTTTTCAGTCACAGCGGCCAGCCCAGCGCCTAGCTACAAGACAGGTGAGTATCAAAATACGCAAAGGTGGCTTGGCTCCACCCAAGCCGTAAAAGTCCGTGTGTATGATCAAATTATTATTATGTCAAAGTTTTTTCTTTCGTTTTTCATTGTGATATTTCGTTTATAAATGTGCTTGACTGCAGTTGTGCAGATGCATGGTGAACCTCAATTCTCGACTGTGGTTGTCTCTACTCTTTTACAGCTTCAAATTACAATTTTGTCTTTTACTTAGTGTCTGGTATTGCTGATCATGTATACTAGGGTGTCCGTTATTTCCCAAAATCATCTGGGACACCGTCCCCTGCCTTAAATCTTTACTTTCATATCAAAACAAAATTTTAAACATATTCTGAGGTAAAAATTCATTAAAAATCCTATCCCTCAGGGCAGTCAAAGTTTCCCATGCGTTTTGCACGTAAATAGCTCATTAAAATGTTTTGAGTGCAGGAAATCGATCAAAAACATTTTTTTTTTTTTTTTTTTTGTAAATAGCTCTTTTCGCGTAATTTTTCCTCCCAAATCCGATGGTATGATTAGTTTTTACCGGTTCAGTCATTAAAAAAATTTATTCGCAAAAAACTGTCAAATAATGCAAAAAATTAGATAAAAAAAGTGTTTAATTATATAAAATTAATCAAAAAAATCAATATTTTTTTTTCAAAAATAGGTTTTTTCGCGTAATTTTTCCTCCCGAATCCGATGGTATGATTAGTTTTTACCGGTTCGGTCTTTAAAAAATTTTATTCGCAAAAAACTATAAAATGATGCAAAAAAATCATTTTTTTCCTCAAGTTTCAAGCTTGAATTTTTTTTATATCTGCAAAATTTTTTTTTATAAATCAAGACGTGACGAATATCAAAAGAAAATTATTACACCGAGTGAAAACGAATACGGCGTGGACATACTGTGCCGCTGGTGGTCCACCGTTCTGCTACGCCAACTAGTCAACTACCACCTCTGGTCTTCCCGAGACACCGGAGGATCTTCCATCACCAGCTCGATCTTGCAAACTTCTCCAGAAGTGCGGAGGCGCAACTGGCCCTTCTTCACGTCATTTTCGAATTGGTCAGGTCAAAAGAAAAAAAATCAAATTTATTATAAAGATACCGAATAAAGGATTATTCTTAGTATTAGGTTTGGCGTGTGAGTAAAAAGTAAAGACAAAATACTACTTAACCTATAACAATAATGTTCAAGTACACTTAGGTCACTTGAAGCGAAGAATTTTATTGGAGTTATTTTCTAAGAGTGATAAAATTGTGAAGTATTTAAAACTTTCTTCATAAATTCTAAGGACTTTCAAATCATAGTACTAATTTAATACCTCAAAGTTTTAAGTTTCCAATTTTTAAAGAAATTTTAAATTTAATTGATGGATAATTTAATACCTCCAAGAAAATTTTTAATTTTCAAATGAATTTTAAATTTGGTTGATAGATATTTATTATTAGTGATAGTGATTTGCTAGAAGAATTATTATTTTACATCTGATTTAAGGGAGAGGTACTGGGCCAGCATTTTCAAAAAATTGATTGTTTTAAATTGTTAGGTAGTTTAACATTTCAAGAATATTTAAAGTTATTTGGAGCACTTACACCTGAGCTACAGCTGTTTCAGTCCGACGCCTTTTTTCTCAGCCGAAGCGGTCCACAGGTAGGGGAGCAGCAAAGCTAAACTTTAAATGCGTTTTTCTCAAAACTACACTTTTGCAAGTCATTTTTTCAAAAAACAAGACTCATAAAACACCTTAAAATTGATTGGAGTCCGAAAATAGTATTTATTTGGACATAAAGTGCCTTATGAGTGTTGTTTTCTGAAAAAATGACAGCAAGTCCAGTTATAAACTGTGTTGCCATGTTCTAATCTCAAAGTCTGGCACCTTGGTCGTTTTCATCTTTGAGTAAGTTTTTTGACGATCCGATAGATGGCGACTGCAAAACAGACCAAACATCGGAAAACAGACCATATATGGTCAAAAGTCAAAAAGTCGGCTACGTTTGTAAAGTTATGTCATCACGTTGCAAAAATTTGATAGCTTTCTGATCCCATTGAAAAATAGATGCTGTCAAATTTTTGTAATCATATCTCATTTCTAAGTACCTTTTTTTGTGCGGAATTACAGGACATGACTTTAAAAACGTGGCCGTCTTTTTGATTTTTGACCATACGCACCTGTAATTTGGTCAGAAAGCAGCACGAATAACGCACCGATAAGTAGTTGGTGCCCGAAAAAAAAATTCCGTGCTGTTTTTTGATCAAATAACAGGTGTAAATGGAGAATTCTCAAAAACTTTTAAAATATACAAGTATTTAGAAAAACATAGTTTTCATTGAAGCACACCTCTGGAATTTTGACTACATTTTCTTATCGTTATTTCCAACGCTGATCCGCGAGGTAAGTTTGTTGCAAAGTTTGCAGGTAAAGTTATTTCAAAATGAAATTATCAATAAACAATAAATGATAAGTTTTTTTTAAATCAAAAAACGATAATGGTAATCGATTTGGAGGAAAAAAACAACATGAAAAAATTCTATTCATTTTTTTGTTCCAAAGGTTAGATTATTTATTATAACCTAATAAATATTTTAAGTTTGGAATGTTTAACAGGTGATAACAAATAATTTAAGCTTATGATCAAAAAAATGAATAGAATGTTTTCATCTTATTTTTTTCTTTCCAAATCGATTGCTGTATTCATTTTTTCAATTTCCAAATAAATGAATTTTTAATTTGTTAACAAAAAAATTTGTGAAAAAATTTTTAAAAATCAAAAAACTTTATTCCGAACTATTTTGTCCATGTATATTGTAACCCAAATCAAATAAAAATTGACTTAAGAAACCTTTATTTTTCATGGATAAAATCATTCCAAAAATTTTTTAAATAAGTTTTTTTCAAAAGTACTTAGAAAAACGAAAAAAATGCGAGGTTCCAGATATTTCTAAGTGCAATACGGTCCAAGTAGGAGTTTTTTGAAAATGAGGCCCAAATTATTGGAAACAGCCTACTTTTTAACGCAGTTATATGGGAAGTAAGTGAAAAAAGGCCCATTCTGCAAAAAGAACACTGAAGGGCTTGTTTTTATGATGAATAAAAGCTATGTGCAAAGTTTTATGAAAATCCAAGTTCCAAAGGGCAAATCATCTCCTTGTAAGTGCGGTTAGGCCGTTGTTGCATCCAACGCCTCATATTTTCATAAGAGAAATGCCCATAAAAAAAATTGATTGTGTTTTGTTTTTAATTAATTCTTATTAATAGGAGCTACATCAAGTAACACTAGAAACATTAAATTTCATGATAGAAACTTATAAACGTAAAAATTTTAATTTTTAAAAAATAAATTTTGATAGATTTGAACCCTTAAATTTTAATAACTCAAAATAATCTTCATTCGAATGAATACATAACAACCACGTTGTTCGTAAAATATCCGAACTTTGATAATTTATCTGTTTTTTTGAATTGATTTGTTCGCATTCTTTTATTTTTATTCTGTTTTTACCACGAGTAAAAAGAACGTTCGACGTTGCCAAGCGCTGCGTTATTGACAACGTCGTTCACTTACAAATTAACATTCGAAAAGAACACACGTACCTTTTTTTTGTTATAAAACTCGGCCGTTCAAGCGTAGAGCTTTGATTAAATGACTTATTTGTTCTTTATTGAATTATTTGTAAATAATTGTGAATAATAAATGTTAATAAAATCATTCACTCCAAAACGCACTTTATTTTGATACACTCATACATTCACACCTCAAAATCTTTGAAGAAAGCCGTTCTCGATCCCATGGCTCTTTGAGACGGCTGATTCGCAAACACACGTGATATTCAAACGTTCTAAATAGGGTTGGCAACTTTTTGAAATTTATAATATTTTTTTGCTCATTTAGTTAAAATATCGAAAAATAATCGACACGTATTTTTCCTTTTTTTTTTTTAAAACTTAAATTAAAGGATGTTTAAATTTGCTTTCTACAAGTGTTTAAATTTTTTTAAATTTCAATATATATAGGGGTCAAAATAATACTTTTTTAAAAAACCGTCCGCACGAGGTTCACCGATTTTATAGCAATTTTTTTTGGCAAAAGTACTATTTAATAGAAGACTTTTGCCACAAACTAGAGGTCTCTATCTTATTTCTGCTTGGTGCTAGATTTTTTCAAAGATTGAAAAATGGCCTATTTTTAAGCTGTTTTAAGCAATTTTAAGGTATTTTTCGAAAAATTCTAACTTTTGATCAAAATGAGATAGAAACCTCTAGTTTGCGGCAAAATTTTGTTTAAAATAAGTTCTTTTTTGTAAAAATATTTTGACAACATAGTTTGGTTATTTTTATAATAAAACAGTCCTACACAGATATTGCTATTTTTGCTCATTTGCAGGTATCTTCAAACGACCGTAGCTTTTTCTAGGCTAAATTTTTGTGCATATGAAAAAATTGTTAAATATTTTTTATGAAAAAACAAAAATTTTGCGACCAACCGGAACCCTGTACGATCTTCCACTTCCAAGATACAGCTGTTTAAAGTTGTCAAAAAACATAAAAAACGCGTTTTTTACGATTTTCACACGCATTTTTGAACGGTTTCGACCTTTTTTTTTCTCTCAAAAATATGTGGAATCTTCTCTTCATATGTTTCCAAACAAGCTCCCATAGTAATTGTAGTGCGGATTTGGGGTTTTAGTTGATTCCAAAGCATACACTTTTGACACATTTTATGTGCTAAACTAGTGTTTTTTTAAGAATATACACGCTACATTTAACTTTTTCGTTCATTATAGATGTTTTGAAATTATTTTTTGACTAAAAACTATGCAAATTCCAGCCAAAATAAGGTCACCTGCTATGAAAAAATTGATACTCAACGAAATATTGATCTCAATATCAAAATGATATAGAGGCGTTCTTCGTGAGATCGAAAGCGATCTGACGTGACATCTCCGATCTTGATGAAAATTAGCATAAAGTTAGTGTTTGGCATATACATGAACGTGGTAAAATGATTTTTCATAAATCTGCTTATTTTCAAAATGGCGGCCATTTGAAAATTTGGCAAAGAAAAAAAAGCTTGTTTTTTGAAATCTCATAACTTCTCGGGGTTTTAATCGATTTAGATGAAATTTGGTGGGTGATCGGAAAAAAACCTAAAGTTTCTGAAAAAATTAAAAAAAAAAAAAATTCCCATTATGTATGCCAAAAAAAAGGAATTTTTTTTTTTCAGCCAAAATTTGACCCCCGGGCACCCTTTTTATTTTTTTTGAAATATTTTTCATTAAAAGTAAATTTAATTAAAAAAATTTTAAGACATTCCAAATGATGGTATGTCTTTTAGTTTCTGAGATATAATTTTTTGAAGTTGAGGTTACCGAGAATGGAGCTCGCGCGCGTTGCTGCTGCCAAGAGCACCATACTACTAAAGCCTTTCCGGCATAGAGTTTAACCATTGTATCTCAAAAAATATTAATTTTTGTGTTTTAAAATTGTTTAAATACGACTTTGTTAATTAAAATGTTCAAATTTACAGTATTTTGAACATTTTTAGTTTCTGCAGTTTTTATACAAAGCGAAATGAAAAATCTGTTGCTAAAGTAAGTTTTTTATAATTTATGTCAAATTTTGTTTACAGAGTTCATTCGTCAGGCTTCCATCAACATTTATAATACAAAAATGGCTTCACATGTTAAATAAAATTAGGGTTGAGAAGTTGCTGAACCAGTCACGGATGATGAGCTTTTTGAAAAAGAAATGGTGTCTGAAACTTTAATTTTAGAAATAAATAAGATTCTTGAGCTTTTAAAAGTTACTCCAATTTGCGCAAATGATCGTAAAACAAAAAAAAATCAACTGTCTAAAGTGCGTGAAATTCAAAATGCATTAAACGAAAATTTGAAAGAAATTTTTGAATTTCAAACTGATGATCCACAAGATTTACAATCACTTGTTAATGAAATCGAATCTAAAATTAGTCAAACAAATAAATCATCAGAAAAAATTAAATATTTGACTATGGCACCAATTACTTGGAGTCTTTCTGAGTTAAAATCACGCTTCTCAGTAAGCTATCACATGGCGGTAAAAGCATAAAAATTACATGAAGAAGAGGGCATTGGTACCACTTCAAATCCGAGACCCGGTAAAAAGCTCGACACTGCTACTGATAATTTGATAAAGCAATTTTATTATAATGATGACTACAGCCGTGTGATGCCTGGTCAGAAAGATTATGTGTCGGTAAAAAAAGATGGAGTTCGAGTGCACTTGCAGAAGCGTTTATTATTAGGAAATTTGAAAGAACTGTGTTATGCTTTTAAAAAAAATAACTCTGACATTAAAATAAGTTTTTCTAAATTTGCTGAACTTCGACCATCGGAATGTATTTTAGCTGGAGGCAAAGGCACTCATTCTGTTTGCGTTTGCAAAATTCACCAAAATGTGAAACTTATGATTGCTGGAGCTCAGTTCAAAGAATTAACCAAAAAACGATGATGAAATCTCTTTTTTACAAGATTATAAATCAATTCTTCCAAAAATTGTATGCAATCCTGCCACTCTTTCTTGTTACTCAAATGAGTGTTCAAATTGCCCCGGAGTAACTTGCATAAAAAATGTTTTAAGGGAGTTATTTGATAAAAATTTTATTGACACTGTGACCTACAAAAAGTGGACGTCAACAGACCGTTCTAATTTAGAAACGCAAATAGATAGTATTGATGAATTTATTGAAAAATTTTGTGTTGAATTATTAAAACTTTTACTACACGACTTCGTTGCAAAGTCACAAAGCCAATACTTGGGTGAACTTAAAGCGAATTTGGAACCAGGAGAATTCTTAGTACTTGGTGATTTTGCGGAAAACTTTACATTTGTTATTCAAGATGCAATCCAAAGTTATCATTGGAATAATGCTCAAGCAACGCTTCATCCCATAGTGGTTTATTATAAAAAAGATGACCAGTTACTTCACGAATCATACGTCGTGATTTCTGATTGCTTGCAACATGATGCTATCACTGTAAATTTATTTATAAAAAAGTTTATTGAACAGCTCAAGTTAAAACATACACTCATTAACAAAATTAAATATTTTAGTGATGGAGCGGGTTCACAGTATAAGAACAAATCAAATTTCATTAATCTTACTCATCATTATAAAGACTTCAAAATTAAAGCTGAGTGGCATTTTTTTGCAACTTCACATGGCAAAAGTGCATGTGACGAAATCGGTGGTACAGTTAAGAGATCAGCTACCAAAGCTAGCCTACAACGCCCTGTTGGTGATCAGTTAACTACTCCGTTATCTCTATACGAATGGGCCAAAGAAGCGCTACCTAATATGACTTTTATCTAAAGTACTGAAGCCGAGTATGAAAATCACACAAAATATTTGAAACCACGTTTTGACAAAGCCAAACCTTTGCCTGGATCAAGAAGTTTCCACTGCTTTATTCCTATGAATGAAACGAGAATTTCTTGTAAATCTGTTTCGATCTCAGATCAATCTCAAGAATTTGAAATTCAGAAAAAAAAGAAAAAAAAGGTGACCCCTCGATTGAAAACAAAAGCTTTTAATGGAAAACGTGGGCGAAAATCCGCCGCGTCTCAAAAAACCGCAGCAGGCAACGGAAAAAAACGATCAAGACGCACTCAACCCTAATTTTATTTAACATGTGAAGCCATTTTTGTATTATAAATGTTGATGGAAGCCTGACGAATGAACTCTGTAAACAAAATTTGACATAAATTATAAAAAACTTACTTTAGCAACAGATTTTTCATTTCGCTTTGTATAAAAACTGCAGAAACTAAAAATGTTCAAAATACTGTAAATTTGAACATTTTAATTAACAAAGTCGTATTTAAACAATTTTAAAACACAAAAATTAATATTTTTCGAGATACAATGGTTAAACTCTATGCCGGAAAGGCTTTAGTAGTATGGTGCTCTTGGCAGCAGCAACGCGCGCGAGCTCCATTCTCGGTAACCTCAACTTCAAAAAATTATATCTCAGAAACTAAAAGACATACCATCATTTGGAATGTCTTAAAATTTTTTTAATTAAATTTACTTTTAATGAAAAATATTTCAAAAAAAATAAAAAGGGTGCCCGGGGGTCAAATTTTGGCTGAAAAAAAAAAATTCCTTTTTTTTGGCATACATAATGGGAATTTTTTTTTTTTTTAATTTTTTCAGAAACTTTAGGTTTTTTTCCGATCACCCACCAAATTTCATCTAAATCGATTAAAACCCCGAGAAGTTATGAGATTTCAAAAAACAAGCTTTTTTTTCTTTGCCAAATTTTCAAATGGCCGCCATTTTGAAAATAAGCAGATTTATGAAAAATCATTTTACCACGTTCATGTATATGCCAAACACTAACTTTATGCTAATTTTCATCAAGATCGGAGATGTCACGTCAGATCGCTTTCGATCTCACGAAGAACGCCTCTATATTACTTTTATTCAGTTTTTTAGTTTTTTGATTCGTTAAAAATCTATGTTCATATATTGTAAATAATATACCACTTGTTTATTTTTTTTTTTCTATTTTTGAAATTACAAATAATTGATCATAGTTTATCAATGATTCTGATAAAACAATCATGGATCACTATTGCTTACTCTGAAAAAAATGAGTCCAAATTAAAAATGTTATTTTTTGAATGCTATGAAGCACGCAACAATTTACCAATCTACATTCTACTTATAATTATATCCACTTATGAAAAAGAGAATGAGAAGAAGAGAGTAGAAATTAAAAAGAAGAGATTAGAAAGTCGAGTCGATATATCGAATCGAAACTTGATCTTTGATTCTTGGAGCAAGAGCGCCCCCTTTCAGGCCTCTTAAAAGTGTGAACCAGCCAGACGCGTCAAATTTAAAATCTTCAGGCATGCTTGATTTGAATTTTTTGATTTTTTGTTTTTTTGTTTTTTTTTTTAATTAATAAAGTGAGTAACGAAATTTAAATTTTTAATAGACAAATAAGCGGACAAGCTTACAACCCCATAACCCTAGGCGTAGTGAATAACAAATAATTAACTTTTGTAATAAACAAATAAGCCGATAAGCTACAACTCCAAAACACTGGGCGTACTTAGTAAAAATAATTAATTTTTTTTAATAAACAAATAAGTCGATAGGCTACAACACCATAACCTAGCGCATGGCTGAAAAAAATGTTAATATTTTTAATAAACAAATAAGGTGATAAGGTACAACTTCATAACCTTGGGCATGGCTAAAGAAAATGTTAATATTTTTAATAAACAAATAAGGCGATGAGCTACAACCCCATAACACTGGGCGGAGTGAATGAGAAATAATTAAATTTTTTAATAAACAAATAAGCCGATTAGCTACAACCCCATAACATTGGGCATGGCTCAAAAATTTTTTTTATTTATGTCCAAGGTTATGGATTGGTAAACTTGTTTGCTTAGTTGTTTATTTAAATATTCACATATTTTATATTCGATGCGCCCAATGTTATGGGGTTGTAGCTCATCGGCTCATTTGTTTTTAAAAAAAATTAATTATTTTTCATTCACTACGCCCAATGTTATGGGGTTGTGGCTCATCGGCTTATTTGTTTATTAAAAAAATTAATTATTTTTCATTCGCTACGCCAACCGTCATGGGGTTGTAGCTTATCGCCTTATTGGTTTATTAAAAATATTAACGTTTTTTCCAGCCATGCCCAAGGTTATGGGGTTGTCGCTCATCGGCTTATTTGTTTATTAGAAAATTTAATTATTTTTCATTCACTCTGCCCAGTGTTATGGGATTGTAGCTCATCGCCTTACTTGTTTATTAAAAATATTAACATTTTTTTTAGCCATGCCCAAGGTTATGAGGTTGTAGCTTATCGCCTTATTTGTTTATTAAAAAAATTAACATTTTTTTAGCCATGCCCAAAGTTATGGGGTTGTAGCTTGTCGCCTTATTGGTTTATTAAAAATATTAACATTTTTTTCAGCCATGCCCAAGGTTATGGGGTTGTAGCTTATTGGCTTATTTGTTTATTAAAAAAAATTAATTATTTTTACTAAGTACGCCCAGTGTTTTGAAGTTGTAGCTTATCGGCTTATTTGTTTATTACAAAAGTTAATTATTTGTTATTCACTACGACTAGAGTTATGGGGTTGTAAGCTTTTCCGCATATTTGGCTATTAAAAATTTAAATTTCGTTACTCAATTTATTGATTAAAAAAAAAAAAAAAATCAAATCAGGCATGCCTGAAGATCTCAAATTTGGCGCGTCCAGCTGGTTCACACTTTTGAGAGGCCTTTATGGCGGCGCTCTTGCTCCAAGAATCAAAGATCAAGTTTCGATTCGATATATCGACTCGACTTTCTAATCGAATCTGTCATTCTCTTTTTCATAAGTGGACATAATTATAAGAAGAATGTAGATTGGTAGATTGTTGCATGCTTCATAGAATTCAAAAAATAACATTTTTAATTTGGACTCATTTTTTCAGAGTAAGCAATAGTAATCCATGATTGTTTTATCAGGATCATTGATAAACTATGATCAATTATTTGTAATTTCAAAAATAGAAAAAAAATAAATAAACAAGTGGTATATTATTTACAATATTTGAACATAGATTTTTAACGAATCAAAAAATTAAAAAACTGAGTAAAAGTATTATATCATTTTGATATTGAGATCAATATTTCGTTGAGTATCAATTTTTTCGTAGCAGGTGACCTAATTTTGGCTGGAATTTAAATAGTTTTTAGTCAAAAAATAATTTCAAAACATCAACAAATTTTCAAATGGCCGCCATTTTGAAAATAAGCAGATTTATGAAAAATCATTTTACCACGTTCATGTATATGCCAAACACTAACTTTATGCTAATTTTCATCAAGATCGGAGATGTCACGTCAGATCGCTTTCGATCTCACGAAGAACGCCTCTATATCATTTTGATATTGAGATCAATATTTCGTTGAGTATCAATTTTTTCATAGCAGGTGACCTTATTTTGGCTGGAATTTGCATAGTTTTTAGTCAAAAAATAATTTCAAAACATCTATAATGAACGAAAAAGTTAAATGTAGCGTGTATATTCTTAAAAAAACACTAGTTTAGCACATAAAATGTGTCAAAAGTGTATGCTTTGGAATCAACTAAAACCCCAAATCCGCACTACAATTACTATGGGAGCTTGTTTGGAAACATATGAAGAGAAGATTCCACATATTTTTGAGAGAAAAAAAAAGGTCGAAACCGTTCAAAAATGCATGTAAAAATCGTAAAAAACGCGTTTTTTGTGTTTTTGGACAACTTTAAACAGCTGTATCTTGGAAGTGGAAGATCGTACAGTGTTCCGGTTGGTCGCAAAATTTTTGTTTTTTCATAAAAAAATTTAAAAATTTTTTAATATGCACAAAAATTTAGCCTAGAAAAAGCTACGGTCGTTTGAAGATACCTGCAAATGAGCAAAAATAGCAATATCTGTGTAGGACTGTATTATTATAAAAATAACCAAACTATGTTGTCAAAATATTTTTACAAAGAAGAACTTATTTTGAACAAAATTTTGCCGCAAACTAGAGGTTTCTATCTCATTTTGATCAAAAGTTAGAATTTTTCGAAAAATACCTTAAAATTGCTTAAAACAGCTTAAAAATAGGCCATTTTTCAATCTTTGAAAAAATCTAGCACCAAGCAGAAATAAGATAGAGACCTCTAGTTTGTGGCAAAAGTCTTCTATTAAATAGTACTTTTGCCAAAAAAAATTGCTATAAAATCGGTGAACCTCGTGCGGACGGTTTTTTAAAAAAGTATTATTTTGACCCATAGATATACTTTTAATAGGATTTCGGGTCAATGACTTCATCAGCCCGTAGTTTCAAAAACTTTTCTTAGTTTTTTTCTAGCTCAATTTTGATTTAAAAATTCTTTAAAAAATGTTAAAATTCATTCAAAATCAAGTACTTCGAAAAAAATATATTTTTAAAGTACTTGTTGCCAACCCTATTCAAACATACAGCGTTCATAACATTATTCTCTCTCTTATTTAATTGTCGTTCTCGACAAAACAAATATATATATATATATATATATATATATGAGTAATTCTCTGTAAAGCGGATCCCCCTTTCGGTCCATTTCTTACATTGAATTAGGGCAAGAAGAAAAATTGGTAACACAAACAAATATAGCGTGCGCCAAAGACTATAACCGATCTTATCAAGCCAGTATATTACAGAAGAGTCATGAAGATTGGAGACCCTAGGTCGATGCTTCAGAAATCGTTATATCACTTTTGATTTTTCCATGGGCGATAATGGGTTAATCAGCAGGGTTCAAGTACACCGAGAGAACTAAAACACAACAGTTAATACGCCGACATAACAGTTATGTCGAGTCGCTTAACTATTAGTGGCGGACAAAATCTCGTAATAGTTAATACCTCCGACTTAACTGTTAATGTGAGATACCTAAAATATTAATCTAGAATTTTTTCGCGCTGAGCGTGGATGTGCGCGTGCGCGCTTGTTCTCAATTCATCATAACCATTAACCATAAAACGATAAATTAATAAATTAATTTAATTTCATAATCATTTTTATAATACTCATTATAAATTATCACTAAAAAAATTAAAAATAAGAAAATATAATTTATTATAAAATAAAAAAACTTCTCAATTTTAGAAAATTATAATTTTTACCGAAATATTTCTATTCAACAATTAAACTATTTTCTAGACAATTATACCAAAAACAAGTTGAAAAATTTACAAAAATATCTTCTATTTTTTAATACATATCATTTCCATATAAGCGATATTGCCCAAAAATTTAACAATCTTAGTTACAGTTCTCGCATTAACTGTTAAGTCGGACGTATTAACTATTACGAGATTTTGTCCGCCACTAATAGTTAAGCGTCCCGACATAACTGTTATGTCGGCGTATTAACTGTTGTGTTTTAGTTCTCTCGGTGTTCGGTCTTCAGGCTATCTGAAAACGATCTCAAATTTTCAAAATATGCAAAAGAAAAAATTTGACAAGCGAAATAAGTTTGTCTCAGTTTTTTACGTCGAACCATGATAATTATAACTAATTAGTGGTAAACAATGTAAAAAGACCTAATTAAATTTTTTAATGGCTCTATAATTTTTTAAAAACTGCAGTTTAATAGATTTTTATGTTTAAAAGAACGTATATATTATTTTTACATCAAAAAAATCTCAGTAATAGATGCTTTTGGTGAATCGTATCTTTATTAGAAATAGAGTAACTTACAATTCCACTGCAACTTATACGTATTCATTTTTTAACTTCTTTTAGCTAATATGAACAATATAAATGTTTATTTTGCGTGGCCAAATAAATTTTTAGTAATCTTATTATTAGTATCAACAAAATAAATTGTGATTTATGAATTTAGAGAACTTTTTTTTCTATGAATATTATCCTAGAAGTGGCCGACTTTTTTACTTTTGCCCACATACAAAACAAAAAATTTACTTTAAATGGAAAATTTAAACTTAACACCAACTAAACTAGTTATCATTTCAATTTTAAAGGTTAAAATAATTAGGGTTACCGTTGTTGTTATTATCTGCATCTTCATTTGTCAAATGATTTGTGACTTGAAGATTTGCAGGGTTCAAACCATAATTTCTTTGGCAGGTCATACCCATTTTCAAACCCGTTCGTACGTACCGCTACCATTTCCTTCAAAACAAGCAATACAGCCTTACAACGCTGGATGTTCGAATTTTTTTAAATAAATAAATAAATTATCTAACCACCAAGCAATAACATGCTTGTCTTTAAAAAGTTTTAAGAAATTATAAAAAAAACGTACTAAAAAGTAGAAAATAAAATTTTAATACTGCTAAATTCTTTCAAACTACTATAAAAGATTTAATATAAATAGAACAAACAAAATTTCGTGATGACTCTAAACAAAAGCATGGGTCTAAAGATGACTTAAATTTAAGGCGTACAGCTGTGTTTCATCAAGTGCCCCATGCTTTCGTTTAGAGTCATCACGAAATTTTGTTTGTTCTATTTATATTAAATCTTTTGAAGTACTTTGAAAGAATTTAGCAGTATTAAAATTTTATTATTATATATAATTTGGTTATCATTGAAATTTTTATAATCCTTTTTACAATTATAATATTTGAAAACATTTTTTTTATTCAAATATATTGATAACTACCAATTTAGAACCCTTGCAGAACTCATCAAGTCATCCTTGCAAAATCTGGCCCAAACTCTCGAAGATGACCTCCAGGTTCCCCAGGTACACCCGTCATCGGCGACCTGGCTGTCCAGGTTCAAACTTCTTTCTCATATGCTCTAAAACACCCCCGAACTCTATCCAAAGTCATACTCCGAGAATTCGACCGAACTCTCGGAGATGACCCCACTCAACTATAATATTTTCACCTCTCAGTTTTTTTTGCTTTAAAAATAATTTTTATTAAACTGTATACACTCACTTATTGTAATGTTGGAATTATTCACTTATTGTTGTAAATAGAGTGCTGTGTTAAAATAAATAAATTAACACTGTTCTTATTAAATATTGTCTGTCTCACCGTTTATTTGATAACCCTCCCCTACCAGCTTTTAATCCGGCAACAAAATAAAATTAATAAAGCAGTAAATCTGCAACATTTGGTCCTTCGAGCCGGATGCTGGTGGGTGGCTGGGCTAGTTATTGAATAATCTCATCATCATAACCATCATCCTCAGGTTTTCTCAACAAGTGGCACCTGGTTTTCATCAGTTGGCACCTCTCATCTCAGGACATGGACAATACTCAGGATAAGAAGTCAGAGGCTCCAAGCGATAAGACCAAACTTGAAGCAGCCAATACTGGACATCACTCGGATGAGACCTCTCAACAGTTGGATAACTCAACGCTAGGAGCTACTGGTGGCTCAGCTCATGCTACCACTGTACCAAAGGTACTTTTACAGCCTGCTGGTATATCCGAGCAGGAAAATCTCTTGAATGTGGTGGATGGTGGGTCCAGGCCCAGGACTCGCTCAAGCTCTGGCTCTGTGCCTGCAGACTTTATCTGCAGGACCAGATCTCAAAAGGAGCGGTTGACCAGCTTGGAAAGTTACAGCACCATAATTAAAGAGAAAGGTGCTACTGCTGGTTTGATGGTGGTCAATCAGTGGCGTGAGTCTGTGGAGTCACTGATGTTTTCATTTAGATCTGACCATGGACAATTGGTGTCATCTTGTCCTGCCACTATGGTCAATGATGAATATTTCACCGCTGGCTACCTCAACAAAATGGAAATGCTTTACCTGGACATCCTCATGGAATTGGCCACGCTCAGGGAAAATCTCACACCTCCAGCTCCACCAGTCACCTCATCTCACCCAAGGTCAACGTCTCCTCAGAACATGAAGTTACCGGATATCAATTTGCCACCGTTTTCTGGATCCTACTCTCAGTGGCAGTCGTTCAAGGAAATGTTTGAGGAGATGGTGCTCAACAACACTAAAATTTTGGATTCCTTCAAGGCCATGTACTTGAAGAGGTCCTTGACTGGGGAAGCTGCGAGTTTGGTTCAAAACTACCCCCTCACCCTGGAAGGTCTCAATCTTGGCTGGCAAAAACTCAACGAGCGCTACGATAACAAACGTCGTTTAATTGAGGAGCTCTTCAATGAGTTGACTAAGGTCCCGTCGGTGCAGCCTAAGGACTCAAAGTCCCTCAATACTTTGGTGACGTCAACTTCAAACACTTTCAAGTTATTGGCGTCGTACGTAGATGCAGAACGGCTGGGGGACGTTCTCATTACGGCAAACACGTTGAAACTCCTGGATCGACCGTCAAGAGAGGCTTGGGAGACCTCGGTCACATCATCTTCAGAGTTTCCCTCCTTCAAAGAATTGGAAAAGTTTCTAATGGCCAGGGTGCGAGCCTTAGAAAACATAGAGAGCACCCATCGAACTGTGGCATCCCAACCTGGTAAATCTCAACAACCTGGGCACCCTTTCCAAAAGAGTGTAAAAGCTCACGTGGGTATCTCATCTGGGTCACAAGGGTCATCTGGGCAAAGGCCCAACACTCAGCAACAGCAGCACACCTGCTCTCATTGTGGACAGGGTCACTTCATTGTTTCCTGTTCTGGATTCAGGGAACTCTCACCAGCAGATCGCAGACGGGTAGTCATACAAAAGTCATTGTGTTATAATTGTTTGGGTAGGCATTCATTTAAAAATTGCCAATCGAAGACGAGATGCAAGACTTGCGATAAAATGCATCACACCATGATTCACGTGGACCCATCCGTCGCTTCAACTGCAGTTGGCACTCCCTCATTACCCTTGGCTCCATCTCAACAACAACAATAGGAGGCAGGCGCAATCACTCTTGGTTTTTCTCACGCCCTGGATACCTCTCTTTTGGCTACAGCGGTAGCTGTTCTCATCACTGGGTCAGCCTCTCACATGGTTAGAATTCTCATCGACCCTGGTTCAGAATTATCATTCATCTCATCTGCATTGGTGGACTTGCTCAAAATCCCTCGAACTCATTCATCATTCTCAATACTTGGTATTGGCGCTTCAAAAGCTGGTCAAACTCACGGAAAAGCAGTGGTTATTCTCAAATCTGCATATCGAAATACTCAAGTGAAACTTCACGTTCATATTCTAAATTGTCTCACTTCGACCTTACCTTCTCAACCATGCGATGAAGGGACTTGGCCTCACATCAATAATCTATGTCTGGCCGATCCTCAATTTGGACATCCTCGAAAAATCGATATTATTCTTGGATCTGATCATTACGGCTTGATCATAAAACCCAATATTATTAAAGGAGATCCACACGAACCTATTGCTCAACTCTCAATCTTTGGTTGGTTGGTACTTGGTCCTTGCTCCTTGGAATCTGGCTCAATAAAACAATCATTTTCAATAGTACCTCTCAATCTGGACGCTTTACATGAAGCTATCTCAAAATTCTGGACATTGGAGGAAACCCCAAATTCTCAACTGGCAGCCTTGACGGCTGGTGAAAAGGAATGTGAAGAACACTTTTCAACCACACACTCACGAACTCAACAGGGAAGGTACGTTGTCCGGCTTCCTCTCATCCAAGATCCTTCCGTGCTGGGTCATTCTCTTGGTCGTGCTCAAGCTTGTGTTCGAGGAATCATGAGACGATTATCAAAGGACGAAGATGACAAAAAATTGTATTTTGAGTTCATGGAGGAATACCTCAAATTGGGACACATGGTTCAAGTGCCAGCCGATTCAATCAACGTTACCCCTTGTTACTACCTACCTCATCATGGTGTTCTCAAACTGGATAGCCTCACTACAAAACTGAGGGTAGTATTCAATGGTTCGGCTGCTACTTCATCTGGTTACTCTCTCAACGACATCATGCATACTGGGCAAAATTTGCTTCTCAACATATTGGACGTCATCCATTGGCTCAGGGTCTACAAATTTTTGTTCGTTACCGATGTCACAAAGATGTACAGGCAGATCTTGGTCCACCAAGATGATCAAGATTTACAAAGAATCATTTGGGTCGACAAACTTTTCAGGGAAATTCATTACAAATTGACAACAGTGACGTATGGTACTCGAGCAGCTCAATTCTTGGCTATCCGAGTGTTGTTACAACTCATAAAGGACGAAGGTGCCCGTTTTCCATTGGCAATCGACTCTCTCACATTTGGAAGGTATGCGGATGACATCTTTGGTGGCGCTGACTCTTTATCTCTTCTCAATGAAAAGGCTGCTCAATTAGAAGGATTGTGCATGGCGGGCGGGTTTCCACTAGCCAAATGGAATTCAAACAATCGGAAATTCTCAAAATTGGACCGCTCGACTCCACAATCAAATAGCTCAATCTCATGTAGTGATTGCACTGCCAAAATCCTCGGATTAACTTGGTCTCCTCAACGGGATATTATCATTGTGAAGCTCTGCTTACCAGAGGTGAGTAAAGTTATCTCGAAAAGAAACATCTTGTCGGAGGTGGCTCAAATCTTCGACCCAATTGGGATGGTCTCACCAGTCGTTATCAAGGCCAAAATTCTACTGCAGGAATTGTGGTTACAGAAATTGAATTGGGATGAAGCAGTGCCAGCTTCAACCCAGAAAAAGTGGTTAGAAATCAGAGAAGATTTCCGAAATTTGGAAAAAATCTCACTACCCCGTTGGCTTGGAACACTTTCAAACTCAGTGGTTGATATTCATGGTTTCTCGGATGCTTCTCAATTCGCTATGGCTGCAGTTATCTACACGAGAGTTCAATCAACTAAGGGTATAACGGTTTCTTGGTTATGCTCAAAAACAAAGGTGGCCCCTCTCAAACCAGTTTCAATTCCAAGATTGGAATTAGTAGCTGCTCACATTCTCAGCAAACTGGTGCATCATTTCTTATCAACCACGAAATTGGACATAAACTCTGTGATTCTTTGGACTGACTCCAAGACTGCTCTCGCATGGATTAGCTCTCACCCATCACGCTGGAAAGAGTTCGTGCGCAACAGGGTACACTCAATTCAAGAGTTGGTCCCTCAAGCGCACTGGAGGCATGTACCTGGTCACTGCAATCCAGCTGACTGTGCCTCTCGTGGTATTCTCACCTCTCAACTTGTTGGTCATCAGCTTTGGTGGAATGGACCACCGTGGCTTTCTCAACCAGAGGAATATTGGCCAGCCCCCGCTGCTCCCCTGGATCTACACGCTCTTCCAGAACAAAGAAAGTCTACACCAGTAGTGGCTGTTGCCCTTGCCAAGGAACAGTGGAATCTCATACGCAGGTATTCATCTCTCACCAAATTATTAAGAATCACAGCGCTCTGTATGGTTGCAGTACAACGATTCAAGAGAAATTTCCAGCAGTCGTCAGTCATCTCGTCTGAGTTGCTTAACAAAGCAAAACAATTTTGGATTGGCTTCTCTCAACAACGAGATCTCTCTGATGAGATAAAAATGGTTTCGAGCTCAACGCTTCCAAAATCTCACCCTCTCAATAAATTGACACCATTTGTGGATGCTCACGGTATTTTGAGGCTTGGTGGTCGGTTAAATCAAACGAATTTGAGTTATTCGACCAAGCATCCAGCAATTCTCACTAGAAACGCACCTCTCACAGCACTCATCATTGGTCAAGCTCACCTTGATACGTTGCATGGAGGCACTCAACTTACCCTGTCGAAAGTTCGTCAGGAATATTGGATCGTTGGTGGCCGAGCTACTGTCAAGTCTCACATAGTGCACTGTGTGGTTTGCGCAAGACAGAGGGGTTCTCTAGCTCGGCAACTCATGGGACAACTACCCTTGGCCAGGGTAACTCCCTCTCGTCCTTTTTCTCATTCTGGTGTAGATTACGCTGGCCCTCTCAACATCACTTCTTGGAAAGGACGAGGTTCAAAAGTTTACAAAGGTTGGCTGTGCGTGTTTGTTTGCTTTTCATCATCGGCTGTACACTTGGAGACAGTCAGTGATTACTCAACAGACGGTTTTCTCGCTGCCTATAGAAGGTTTACATCAAGGAGGGGCTTGCCTTCTCACATGTACTCGGATTGTGGTACCAATTTTCAGGGTGCAGACAAAGAGTTGAGGACTCTATTCAGGCAAGCTCAATCTCAAGACTCGACCTTGGCTAGGGTTTTGGCTCAAGATGGGACGAAATGGAATTTCAATCCACCTGCTGCCCCTCACATGGGTGGAAAATGGGAATCAGTTGTGAAATTAATAAAATTTCACCTGAAAAGGACAATTGGCGATACCGTACTTACTTTTGAGGAACTCGCCACACTGCTCACTCAAATAGAAGGTATTCTCAACTCGCGTCCATTGGAACCTCTCAGTGATGACCCTGAAGATCTTCAGTTTCTCACCCCTGGACACTTTCTCATTGGAACAGCTCTCAATGCGGTCCCAGAACCAAGCCTTCTGGATCTCAACTCGTCCAGGCTCTCTCGATGGCAACTTATACAGCAAAAAATTCAACAGTTTTGGAAGCAATGGTCTTCTCAATACCTTCATCACTTGCAAACGGTGTCCAAGTGGAAACATCCATTTTTTAACATCAATGTTGGTTCGATGGTCTTACTCACCAATGAGAATTCACCGCCTAGTAAGTGGCCCATGGCACGGGTCATTCAACTTCACCCTGGTTATGATGGGCTTACTCGAGTGGTGACTCTCAAGACATCCTGTGCAACTCTCAAAAGACCGGTGACAAAACTGGTGGTTCTTCCAGTTTATTCGACTGATGGTGATCAACACATTGGTTGATGGCGGGCGGAATGTTGCGGAATTTCTCAAAGTTAAATATTCGCGCCCATGTCCACAGTTGATGTCGTCGCCGCGGCGTCTCTCGAAAATTAGCGCTGCTAATCGTTAGCGGTTCAAAACCGCTGACTCACCTGCGCAGAGTATTGATTTTTCGCTCTGTCTCTTTCTCTCACGTGCCTTCAAGCTACGCGCTGTTGCTGCTGTCGCTGACGCTGCTGGGCCTGCGGCGTCTCTCCAGTTCTCTTCTCGGCAACGCTCGTGAATAGACGTTTCTTTCGCCATTTTGTGTTATCTCTTGGGTTCTTTTCACTTGTTATTTTTCTCGACTCTTTCTCGTCATCAACGCAGTGGTCTCATCTGCACAGTCATCTCAACAAATAATTCACCTGGTGGTAGTAAACTCTGGAGACATCTCATCTTGAATTTGATCGGCTTGATTCGCTTCAATTCTTGGGTTAGCAGCTCAGCAAGGAGATCATCCCAGGCATCCTCAGGTATTTTTGCGCAGCACCGGTAACAATAATTTACCGGTGCTTCTCCTCGTCATTTCGCAGCCAGAAAATCAATAAAATTTACTGTGCGTTCTCTCGCTCTCTCTCTTCTTTCTTTGGGCTGTCTTACAAGCAGCCATTTTCTTTTCTATTCTGTTCAAGGCCATTCTCTGCTGCTGCTTTAATCTCTCTTGGGCATCTCTCTCTCTCTCTCTTTTCAAGGCCATTTCTGTAGCCTTGTTTACCTCAACTATACCCAAACAAAACTTATGTTTATGGTTTTAATTAATATAATCAAGTCCATAAAGAGTTTTGGCTAGGTGCTTCTCAAGTTAATTAATTAATTTTCTTTACATGAAAATTAAGAGTGTAAATTTTCCACTCAACTATAATATTTTCACCTCTCAGTTTTTTTTGCTTTAAAAATAATTTTTATTAAACTGTATACACTCACTTATTGTAATGTTGGAATTATTCACTTATTGTTGTAAATAGAGTGCTGTGTTAAAATAAATAAATTAACACTGTTCTTATTAAATATTGTCTGTCTCACCGTTTATTTGATAACCCTCCCCTACCAGCTTTTAATCCGGCAACAAAATAAAATTAATAAAGCAGTAAATCTGCAACAAATGCAAATGAGCTGAGAATGAGCTTGAGAGAGAGAATAATAACTGATTAAAGAGAGAAACTGAGATATGAGAATATGTTGAATTGAGAATTGCCAGCATTAATTTCCGTGTAAAGAAACTTAACTAATTTGAGAAATCGCCTAGTCAAAACTCTTGACGAATTTGATTATATTAATTCAAACCATAAATACGAGTTTTGCTTGAGTACAGTTGAGGTAAACAAAGCAACAGAGAATGGCCTTGAAAAGAGTAGAAAAGAAAATGGCTGCGTGTAAGATAGCACAAAGAAAAGAGAGAGAGAGCAAGAGAATGCACAGTAATTTTATTGATTTTCTGGCTGTGAGAAGGGCAATGTAAAAGCACCGGTAAATTATTGTTACCGGTTCTGAGCGAAATACCTGAAGATGCCACGCCATGAAAGCTCTCCTTGCTGAGCAATTAACCCAAGAATTGAATTGAGCCGAACCGTTTGAGTTAATTGAAGATCAAATGTCTTCCGAGTTGAGTCAACACTAAGTAGATGATTCGTCAAGTTGACTGTACTGATGAGATGACTACGTTGAGGATGATGAGAAAGAGTCACGAGAAAGAACCAAGAGAAACCAGAGAAGTTTCACAAAATGGCGAGTGAAACCGTCTATTCACGAGCGTTGTCTTGAAGAGAGAGAGAGAGAGGCCCGAGCGTAACAGTCAAGTCATAAGTAAATGTAAACACCGATATTGATTTGAACTTAAATTATGAGAGTTTTCTTATTTACATTAAACGGTGTGAGCGTTGGTCGAGTAGCAGCAGAGAGTGGCCTTGAAAATAGAGAGAGATAACCCGATAGAGAGAGAGAGAGAGAGAGAGAGAGAATGGCCGAAATGGCTACGTGCTTGTGCATATTGAGATAGACGAAATCAGCACAGAGTCGTAAATTCTGTGCTAGAGAAAATGAAAAGTGAGAAGGGGCAAGGAAATGACTGTTCCTTGCACCTGAATACCTGGAGATGTTCGATGAGTGAGGATTGTCCTTGAACCAGACAAATTCTCCGTGGACCACCGGTGAAGAGTAGCTGGTACACGTGGTAATGGCGCGGCTCCGAGGTTGTTGATGATCACAGAATTACTGTCTGTGGTCGTCTGGATGAGCTGGTGTACGGTGAAAAGGCAGGTTCCGGGACTACCTGGTGAAAAAGGAGATGAGAAGAGCCGTTGAGAAGAACCGTGAAAAAGCCGGGAGAACTCTCTGCTGCACACACACACACTTGAGCACCAAAACCAGAAGCCAGCACGCGAGGCCTGTGGCAGCAGCAACGGCGACACCGGTACTGCCCAGCACTACGGCGCGCGGGAGTGAGAATTGGGACTAAAGTTCCCGCCTAGACTCATAGATGGAGCCATGCAGTCTATCAATTTAAAGTTGAGCGAATGAGCCGAAATATTTACGAGCGGATTGTGGTCCACTCCGTAACATACTTGTTATATAAAATACCTGCCCCCTACGGAGAGTTTTTATTTTTATTTTTATTTTTTTTTGGTTTTACGGATACAAAATGGCGTCAATTTTCCGCGAAAAATCGGTATTTTTTTAATAATTGTTGCCAAATCTTGAAAAAAAGTTTTAAAAATAAAAACTCTACGTAGGAGGCGGGAAAAAGTCCTATTCTAACTAAAAAAATTTTTTGATTTAATTTCAGGTAACCCTGTGCAGTTCCAGAGTGATCACCGCGGATCACCGTTTTTTTTCAACGCTCTCGCAAATGTTACGTCAGCGGCTCATTTATGAATATTTTTATTCGAAAATTCGACAAAATATACTTTAAATATTGCTTTATTATGTGTCATTGTTTAAATAAATGCGTTTGTTTATACGTTGCCACAAAAAATCTCCGAAAAAGTGCTTTTTTTTTATCAATTAGCCCCTACTGCCCCCTTAAGTGTATATAACAAGCGGTTCTGCTGGAGACGGAAGTTGCTTCGAGTGTAAAAAATTTTGACACTGGAGAAACGAGTGTCCTCTGAAAGAACGGAATCTTTACAAATGCTTTTACTGTAAAGCTAAGGTTAATCACAGGTTTTTGTCTTGCCCAAAGACTCCGAGAATTCGAGATAAAGATCTGAGTAGTACTTTCTGTAAAAGTCAAGGTGGATTTCATAGTGGAAAAGGTAAATAAGGTTTAGGTCACAATAATAAGCTTCAAGGTGTCGAATTCCACAAAAGCCGATAAAAGAAGACAGAAACCAGTAAGAGAAACAGAGCTCTTTCGGGGCCTTTAAAGGAAAACAGAAGTACACTGCAAAGAATTTATTCTTTTCGTAACTTGAATAATTCTAGCGAGCTTACTTTTATCGCGGATTCTGATACTACCAAGCACATCGATAACGAGAGTTTAATTTTGCCTAATTTTAAGAAAATTAGTGGCAAGATAATACGGTGCGCTAACAAAGAACGATTCATAAACATTGGGATGGATGACAAAGGAGGTCTGTTTCTAAAATCAAGTAATGAGAAAAAACGTTAGACTGACTGATGTTATAGCAGCCTCAGAGGTGGAAGATAATTCAACTTCACTGAAACGTTTCGCCAAAATGGGTTTGAGTATCTAATAAAATGGTAAATTTTCAGATATTTACGGTAAAAAAAAAGGGTCAACGTTTTAGGTTATTTTATTGGTATTTACAAGGCACTGAGCTGGTTATTCAAAATAAAGGTCAGGCACAACTAGACCAACAACCTAGATCAACATGAGTATTCGTGTGTGGTTGGACTTGATTTACTTGACGATTTCCTCAAACAATCTTAAAATAAAATGTTAAGTCTTGAAGCAAAGAAATCGGAGGGAGCTTTAAACTCTGATGATGAGTTATATCATTCTCAGACTGGGAATGAGAATAGTGGGCTCTTAGCAAATTGAGAGAAGGTCCTTTCTGGGAAACAGGCTTTTAGATCCGAACTTACCTGACGATTTACTGAAGCTCGAGGAACTGGCTGAAAGTAAAAGCGAAGTACATGATCCCAAGAGTTCTGAGAAGTTGAATTTGGGTACTCTTAGTCAAGCATGCCATAGCATAATGGGTTCAGGCGAGGCATACAGTTTATTTTATATTGTCAGCTATATATGAGGACTTGGATCTAAAAACAACCTAACTCCTCTAAGATTCCTTTCTAGTTAGGTTGTTTTTAGATCTGAGTTCTCATATGCTAATTAGACAAAATATTGATTATTGACCTTAGAACCCAATTTGGAGTTGTTCTTTTATGCTGGATCCTTGTTTATTAGAAGATTAATTATCATTTGATTTTCTATACTACGTTGATCATGCCGACTCAGTATAGCAGATGAGATTGAGGCAGATTACTAACTGTACTGAAGCAAACGCGAATGAAGAAAAGACGCTACTCAATATTTTGATTTTTTTTAATATTTTCGAATGTTAAACGGGTTCGAATGTTCAAATTCGAGAATTTATAGAAAAATCATGTAACAGTACGTGAATGATGGTAAAAAGATCCACAGTTGAGGATGAGGGCTGAAAGTTAAATTTTATCGAGTTTAAATGGGTCTTCAAGAGGAAAACTGATGGTAATGGCCAGCTTACTTTGAAGGTTCATCTAGACATTCGAGATTTGAAGGATAAAAAAGGAGTATGACTCTTGAAAGAAACTTATGTGCCTGTTTCGAGGTTGGCTCTGCTTAAATTTACCCTGCAGTAATCAACAAGTTGGATTTGAGGGTTTGTCAAATGGATGTTAAAACGGCTTTCTTGAACTGTACTCTTTAGGAAAATATCTACATGAAGATTCTAGATGGAATTGATTATAATGATGTAGAATTTTCCCTTCTGTAGGATTATAAAAACAGCCTTTAGCTCGAGATCTTAGCTTTGTGCTTTCCAGATCTGATCTATCATGAAGTTTCTGATGACCCGGATGGAGGCCTCTCGGCTGACGTGCTTTTTCCTTGCACCATCTCGATGCTTACCGTCCATATCGTATTCCGCAAGAGTCATGGAGTGTTGTCTAAGGTCTGGGTAAACACCTTGCAGTCAATGTGAATTTGATGCTCAGGAGATAGCAGCGGAACCTTTAATGGGCTCTTACCATAGCCAGGACGTCCCAGAACTTTTTCTTTGCTGGCGTCGTCTTCCGGCTCATGAAGTACACAGAATGGAGTTGTTGGTCTTCTGGGTGCTTTTGCATAAGGATGGCCTCATACTCTTCTAACGAGACGTCTGTGTGCAGCTCCCTTTCCCTGCTTTCCTGGTAAAGCTGTAGGACCAGAGCCTGGACCAAGGCCGTTTTTAAGGCTTCGAGGCCGCTTGCTGTGCTTCCCCAAATCAAAAGGGGACGTCGCTCTTTATGAGGTTACTAAGAGATTGTGCGATCCGTGCGTAGCCACGGATGAATTTTCTGAACGTCCCAGCCGGACCTAGGAGTCGTTTGACCTGTTTCTCGGTGCGGAGTTCAGAATACTCAACTATCGACTTGATTCTATCTTCAGAAGGAGAGATAATTCCCTCGGTGACTGTACATTCCAGAAACACGAACCATCGGGTCAGCAGCTGGCACTTCTTCTAGTTGATATTCAGTCCGAATCGCGCCACCACCTCCAGGACTTCACGTAGTCGATCGAGGCACTCTTGAGGCAGTTTGACCCTTAATTACTCCGTGGTTCTGGTAAAGCACCATTATCTTTCGACGTAAGAGTTCGCGAAAGACATGTCTTAAGAATCTAGCGAGTACTGCCTGCACCGTCAAGATTCCGAACGGGACAACTCTAAACTTATATTGCGCTCCATGTGTCACAAATGAGGTGTTTTTCTAGTTGTCCTTTTCCACTTCCTCGTAAAAGTAGCCATCCTTGAGATTGATTTCACAGTACCATACTCCGTCAGCGATACAGTCCTCGACAAAGTGTGTGGGTTCCCTAGTAATCACTTTGTTCAGCGGTCTGAAGTTGATGTATAGTCTTGGCCGTTCGTCCTTATTTCGTGCAACTACCACCTGCGAAGCGTACTCCGTTATACTCGCCAAGACGACCCCTGCATGTAGCCATTCGAATACCTGAGCGTCAGCTTCCTTTTTTTCCTTGGGCGATAGTTTCGCTTGGTTGCGCTATATAGGCCTTTTTTCCTTGAATATCATTTTCATCTTGATCGGAGATTCTTCCGAGGCAATGGGCCGGTAGCTTTCAACAAGAGCTGTACTTCTTGCCAAAATTCTTTTGGAACACCCTCCAGTACCTTTTCTCTTTCTAAGTTCTGGTTCCACCCTTCTCATGTGAGCTACCTTGCCATGAGGTGTCAGGATCGTTTGATCTTTCGAGCGTTATAGTGTCATGGTCACCCAGCGGATCTCTGATAATCACCTTGTTTCTTGGCGATAGGATAGGCGTATTACGAACCATACCCCCATATATATTGTTTAAATAAAGTTCCAAAGCTCGCTTGTTAATCCGTTAATGAATAAATACAAATATTATTTATAAAAAACTATACTTCTATTACAAACATACTTTAATTTGATAAATTCAATTCTAATAAAGTTGATTTGGACATTTCTTTTGAAAAATTAATAATAGAAATTAAAAATTATTTGTAAATTTCACTTTGTCCATAAATTATTCCGATAAAACTCGAATTTTTTACTAATTTTTTTGTTAATAAGCCCCTTTTGACATTTTATTCATTTAAACTAAATCTAGATTTTGTTTAACTAAATAAAATATTCAAATTTACAAGTAAAAATCACTTAAAGTGTAATTTTTTGTTTCTAATATAAATAAATATGCTAGTATCGTAACCTTGTGCACGCATCAGCTCATAGAGTAGTGTTCATGAATTACCCGAACTGTACTTGATTTAAAAATAATCTAATGCTATTTACAATTTATTTACATAATATTTAAAAGCGTGTTCTCTCGATAATGATAGAACACATTTTCAAATCACCACTCTAATGCGTGAAACTTCACGTTCGATGCGAGTCGTTTATTATTATTATTGCTTGACAACCATAAGCTTATAACCACGTTTAGCGGATTAAGTTATACTTTTCTCTGATTTTGTAAAACCACATCTTTTATAACTTTGTTAATAAAGAATCATCGTTGAAATATAAAATCACGCTTCATTCGCTCATTGCCATTCACTCACTTAATTAAAACTAAAAATTACAAGAAGAAGCCGTCTTTGTCCACTAGCACTTAGAGACGGTTATTTTCTGAACAAGTAGGCTTGAATTTCTCCACGCCTAAGTAAGAGCGCATAAGTTAAGAGTAAAATACATATTAAACCACAATAAATACTTCTAAAATTTCACCTACTTATGTAAAAGAAGTCAAAGCATCTAAAAAACTAGGTTTACGCAGAAACGGACTATGTGCAGTTAGTCTGTTGCATCCAACGCCTCATATATACATACGATGCTGTACTTTGTTTGGCCTGGAAGAATTATAATTCTTTATTAAAAATTTTTTTATTGTATTGGCGTTCAGGCACACCTTTTTTGACCTGGGCTGGAAGGGAATAATCTCTAAGAATTGAGAAAAGAGAGAGATGCGGTCCAAGTCGGCGATCTCTGGTAGCGTAAGCGGCAGCGCAGTGGTCACAAAAGTAGGAGATTCGGGTTCGATTCCTTACTGGGGAGATTTGAAAGTTTTTTTATTCTTAATTAGAGGGTGAGGGGGAAAAGAGATCCATTGATTAATGTTGCCAGGATCCTCAAAACCTTGATACGGTGTAGACGTCAGTGGGCACTCAACAAACCCCCGAGCACCGGTTACGAAAATAAGTTCTAAGAGAAGTCAACCAGGAAGAACGTACGGAGCCAGGCTATCGCAACGTTTCTTTTTTGCGGTTTTTTGAGGTTCCGCCCGGTCATGTCCCGTACGGGCTGGAGAGCAGCCCGTACAAGAGATATTCAATTCTTAGAAAAAGTATTGATTCTCAAGAATCGATTTTTTTTATTAAGAATCAAGGAATCGATTTTATGAATCGATTTTTTAGTAAGAATCGGAGAATCGATTCCACAAAAATTAAAATTTGCCTAATTTATTAATTTTATAAAATTCATTCTTAGAATGTACAATTTTAACTTATTCAAAGAAATCATTTTAAATTAAATCGTGAAATCAATTATTACAGAAACAAATTTCTATTAAATTGTAAGTTTGAATATAATTTTATTTGTTAACATTAGTTTATAATTAAGACTACAAAAGTATTTGTTGATAAAATTTTTATAAGAACATTGTTCAAAACCCTACTAAATCTTGTACCACCCCAGCAACAAAACACATCCCAAACCAATCTTGCCGCACTGTGTGCTGCTTTCACTGCCAAAACGAAGAAGAACAACATCAGTGGCATCTAATACGTGATGACGAGAAGACGCAATCAGGAACTACTCAGTTGCTTATGTTTATAAATAATTTATGACAGTGTCCTGATTGTTACAACAGGCATAGATTTTATTGTAAATAATTAAGTATTATAAGTTAATTTAAAATTAACATTCGTTATTTAGTGTTTTCAATTTTCTAACTCAATCCTAAACATTTTAGTCGACCTCGAGCCAAATGAATAAAAGAAAAACAGCGCCTGAAGAAGAAAATCATCAACGGTCCTACGAGGAAGAGAACATCAAGAAAATTGAAGAATAAAACAGTATAAAGCACTGAGAGGCCGCTCAATTGATAGAGAGGGAAGTATTACAAGTACAAATGGACTTGTTCTATCTACGAGCGTAAAATTGGGGCCAACAAGATAGTAAGCACCACTTTTTACACCAAAAAGGGCGCCGCAGTCATTAGGTAAACGGCGAGGGTTCGTCATCGTTGGGGCTGAAGTAAGGTTGTCGTTTTCCTTAAATTTTCCATTTCTCTATTTTTACCTTATTCTTTAACTGTCTAGGGATGTTAATTAATACTAACAAGGGAAGTATCCCAGGTGTTCGTCTCCAATCGGGACCGGACCGGGTGCAAAATTTACTTTAAGTCACCCAAAACAAAGTCCGACTGGTCCGACATCCTCGATCTTTGATATTTTCTTTCCCAAGCCCTGAAAGATTGCGATTTTGGACTTTAAATTGACTCTTTTTGGCTTTAAATGGTGATACTACTTCTTTACTTTCTTTCTCGTGATAAAAATAAATAAACCACCGTATAAATAAGTTGATTTTTCAATTTTGAAAGCTTCTTTTTATATTTTTAAAATTAAAAACTACTTTCATCTGTCTATGACTTTATTAACCTATACAATCTGTTTAATTTTATCAATTTTATGAAAAAAATGAAAATACACATGTGATGAAAATTACCACTTCTAACTTTTTCTTTCGGAATAGTTTACTAAATTATCACTTATAATATATTATTTTTGCATTTTTTGAGGAAATTTCGGATTAAATTTTATAATTATAGTAGCCTCAAATATTTTTTATTCAAAGTATCAAAATATACGTATTTAAATTAATATACATGGGTCATTCCGGAGATTTTTTAAAATTTCCTGCGGAGGGGGGTCGGCAAATCTTTTTGGGAATATTTTTCCTCGAAAGTTCTATATAAAACAAGAAGTTTACCTTTTGAGAAAATTTTTTTTTTATGTCGTGCTTGGCGCTGGAATTTTTCAAAGCTCGAAAAAAGGCCTACTTTAACGTCATTTTTTGAAAAATCTAGCTTAAAGCAGAAATAAGATAAAAAGGTGCGGTTTGCAGGGAAATTTTAAGAATAATTATTAGTTTATGTAAAAATTGGTCGAACAAATTTTTTTTACATTTCACCCCTTTCCCATCGGTTTTAAAAAGAAACTTTTTTCTCTATTTTATAGGTATCTTTCAGCAGCTGTAGCTTCTTTCCCGTGCATTTTTCCTCTATGTATATGATCGTACGGTTTTTAGCTCTTAAAAAGACAAAAAATTTGCGTCCAACCGCGACTCAGTCCGATGCTTCATTCTCGAGATACAACTGTTTAAAGATTGCAAGAAATTTTAAAAATGAGTTTTTCGCAATTTTATTATAGCTGCCATACTGTTCTATCATAAAATTTTTTAATTTTTTTTGCAGAAAAAGTTACTTCTATTTGTATATTAAAAGCCCTCTAAATTTCAGGAGGGTGTTTTTTTTTTATTCCGAGTAATAATGTTTCGAAAAACCTTATTTTTAAGGTTATTTTAAAGCACTTGTGTGGTTATAGAATTCACAACTCGGTTGATTTAATTCTTTATCCAGCCATTTTTTATTTTTAATAACAAATAAGATTTATGAACAATTAAATTTTCTTTCATTGAAGCTATTTAGACATTAAACTTTATAAATTATCAAAATAAAAACAGATATTTTACCGTAATAAAAAAAAATGTTATCAAAAGAAATTGAATTTCGCGCCAAACCGACGGTAGCGCCACACTCAACAAATTGAGTTAAGGTTTGTCTGGAAACCTGACAACTTCACGTTATTTACTTACCGTAGAGTACTAGAGTTGTGTTGTCAGTTGTCACCAGCTAGCTTTTTACTTTGTTTTGTAATAATGTAATATTTTATTCAGCAAGTCATTTTTTATCTACTCAATGTTTTAGCGTTTTTTAAAGTGTTTGAAAAAGAAGAAATTTAAAAAAACTTCATCATAACCATGAGTAATGCTACATGTTATATTGGATTTTTCACCCAAGAAGAGTGTCACCAACGTCATTACAAAAATCATCCTGATTTAATTAGTTTAAAAGATTTTTCAAATTCTGAAGTGGCTACTCATGAACTTAGAATTGAAAATACTTTATCGGATCGTAATCGATTTATATGTAACTTTCATCGTAGTCATTACTTGGATTACTACTCGGAAAGGCAAAAAAAATGCTGTGATCCTTTTTCTAAACATAATAAAAGTATTACCGACGGTTTGAAATTAATTACTCTAAATGTTGCGCAAGACTTCAAACTGTCAACAAACACATTTTTAAAACCTGGACAAAAGTTATGTATTTCTTGCTATAAAATGGTTTCTACAATGATTCAGCCTTCAAAAAAAACAAAATTAGAAGAAAATTATCAACTTGTCGAATCTGATTAAAAAAAAAGTTGAACCTCATCTATCTCAGAGTAAGTCTGAACCCATGCAGTCTGACAACGAGTCCCAGCTTCAATCTCAACCTGAGTCCCTGACTGAAACCCAGAAATCTAGTGGATCTACATATCAAACTGAGAGTCAAGATAAGCGAGATAAGGAAAAGGAAATTTTTCATCTGTCAAAAATTCTAGGAAGTTTGGATGTTTCTCTTCCTGAGACCGGTAAATTAACAAAACAGCGCCTTGAAAAAAAATTTATTGAATTATTACATGAAGCTAGTCAGAAATTAGCATTAAAAATCAGCGATGTCTATAACGTAAATATAAGTGAAAAGATTAATCTCCAGGAAAATATTGCGAATAGTACGAATTTTAAACAAATTATTCAGAATCTAATTATGTTATTCAACCAATCGAATAATAAAGAAAAAATACGTCTACTTACACTACTGCCTGCTACTTGGAAATATTGTCATGTTATTGAACATTTTAATTGTTCAAGATACATCTACAGGAAATCATTAGAATTAAGAGAAAATCATGGTGAGTATCTTAAATCTTTAAAATTTTCTTGAATTGACTTAAAAATAAATTTGTAGTAAATCTATTCTCAATTATTAAAAAAGTTAAAAATGCAAAAATAATATATTATAAGTGATAATTTAGTAAACTATTCCGAAAGAAAAAGTTAGAAGTGGTAATTTTCATCACATGTGTATTTTCATTTTTTTCATAAAATTGATAAAATTAAACAGATTGTATAGGTTAATAAAGTCATAGACAGATGAAAGTAGTTTTTAATTTTAAAAATATAAAAAGAAGCTTTCAAAATTGAAAAATCAACTTATTTATACGGTGGTTTATTTATTTTTATCACGAGAAAGAAAGTAAAGAGTAGTATCACCATTTAAAGCCAAAAAGAGTCAATTTAAAGTCCAAAATCGCAATCTTTCAGGGCTTGGGAAAAAAAATATCAAAGATAGAGGATGTCGGACCGGTCGGACTTTATTTTGGGTAACTTAAAGTAAATTTTGCACCTGGTCCGGTCCCGATCGGAGACGAACACCTGGGATACTTCCCTTGTGAGTAAAATAAATTTTACTTCAGATGTTATGACTAACTTTGAATTTAATTGTAGTTTAGATTAATTCAAGTTAGATTTGTTTGAATTTTAGAGTGCATTATTTTTATTTTTCACTTATAATTCAGGCTGAATATATATTTACATTTCATTCGGAAATGATCACGCCTCTTCTTAAATTTCGAGTTAAACTTTGTTTACGTTTCACTAAGAAATGACCGAGTTTTGGCAGTTAAACTAAATTTACTTACATTTTCCTAGAGAATGGTATGATTTATATTTGTTATATGTCAACAGATTATTCTGGATTGAATTTTATAATTTAATTTTTAACATTAAATTCTAATTATAGAAATTTGAAATTTTATTTGTCCAAGTGAAGTTTTCGTACTTTCACTTGATTTATTTAACTTATTCTACTTTTAGTTGTTACTTGAACTCTTAGGAATTAATTAAATTTATTAAACCTTTAGAAAGGAAGGAAAAATTTGTATTGCTAAATTACATTCTTTAGAATTATAATTTTTTGAATTTAAAGGGTATAGCCGGGTAAGATAGTCGAATCGGCCCCCAGGGCGAACCCTACAATATATATATCATTTAAAAGAGCATAAAAAAAAAAAAAATTTTGGGCGCCAACGTGCATAAAAAAATTTGGCCTACCTGACCTAGATTGAAAATAACTAATTTATACAATTTTTTAGTGATGAACATGGTTGAACTGATCTCGTTAGAGGTATTAAAAGTTTTTTTTGCAGAAACCCCTACAATATATATATCATTTGAAAGGTCTTAAAAAAAGGAAGCTTTTGGCGCAAACCGCAATTTTTTATTCCCTGAACTGCGCATGCGCGGGGTGAAAGAGTGATTTTTCAACTATAATTTTTATCTCGAAATCTAAGAGGGCTAGAAAAACGCAGTTTGCGGCAAAATTTTGTTTACAAAAAATGTAGTGCAGCGATATAAATGTTGTTATATTTTAATGTAGTATGCAGCCGCTAGGTGGTGATTTAGATAAAAAATTTCAATAATTTGGCCTAAAAAGTGTCTTCCACCACTTCAAAAAATTTGAAAAAATTTGTAAAGCTATTTTTTTCTAAAATACATGACATATTTTTTTTCCAGAGAGATATGTATCACCGTTTTTTTTTAATCGCATTTTTTAGGGAAAAAAATTCGAAAAACAGCCTTAACAATTTGAATTTGGCGCCAAAAATGATTTTGAAAATTATGATTGAACTACATTTTTTGTAAACAAAATTTTGCCGCAAACCGCGTTTTTCTAGCTCTCTTAGATTTTGAGATAAAAATCAAAGTTGAAAAATCACTATTTTGGACCGCGCATGCGCAGTAGTGGGTATAAAAAATTCTGGTTGGCGTCAAAATTTTTTTTTTTTTATGCTCTTTTAAATGATATATATATTGTAGGGTTCACCCTGGGGGCCGATTCGACTATCTTACCCGGCTATACCCTTTGTATTTTTAAGTAAAGTTTTCGTACTTCCACTTTAATTTACTTATCATTTGTTAGGATTTTATTTACTAGTTAGACAGAATGAGTCTGCAGAAACTGTTTGAAGAGCAACAAGCTCAGCAGGTTAAAATTGCAAATCTGTTTAGCAATTATTTGAGTAAAGCTAAAATGCTCCCAACAAAAGACATGCTAAAATTTATTTGCAAAGACTCGAGAAAGAGTGAAAACTCAGTAAAGAAATCCATAATGCTGTTATGGATTCAAAGAATTCGGATAGGAAGCATCCATATTTTACCTCAAATTTGTTTGCCACATGTTAAGATAACTATTGGGAAGTAAAGGCTGAATTTTCAGGCCATATAGAACAATTTTCTGTTGACTAGAGAGCAGCTGCACGTGAAGCTCAGTTAGCTCTCCAACGTGATCAAACCATCTAAATGCTGAATAATTCTCATCAGCAACCCACTCGATCAGTTGCATTATCCAAACTGAATGTTCCAAAATTTAATGGCAATTATGATCAGTGGGAAAATTTTCGAGATATTTTTCGTTCTCTTGTCTATAAAAATAGTGATAAACCTGAAACTCCATGTCCTTGGCGACGCTAGCAAAGAAATAAGACATGACTCACTGATGAAGTCAAACTACGAAAAGGCATGGGAAGCTTTGAAATCCAAGTATGAGAATGAAAGACGCACGGTATACTTTCATTTGACTGCATTTTACTCAGTGAAACCTAGAAAGAATGAGTCTCCCGCTGAACTCAAAAGAGTTACAGCTGGCTCATTCACGCCGATGAAGTCATTGAGATCCATGAATCGTCCTGTCAAACACTGGGACGATTTACTAGCATATCACATAACAACTCTTTTTGAAGTTAAAACTTTAAAAGAGTGAAATAGGTCCTAAGGTTATTCTGTAGATCCTCCAACTTTAACACAATTGAAAAATTTTTGCGAGATTCAGTTAGCCACTTTAGAGTCTATTGATAGAAGTACTTATCGTCCCTTGCCAATTTCTAAAGTACAATTACCTTAAGTCAAGGTGAATAAGAGTAGTATTAGTACCTCGCTGAATACTCAAGTCAACGATGAGTCAAAGACTGCTAAAAAATACCTAGTTTGTACTGAAAATTATCCTTTATGGCTTTATGAAGCATTCAAAAACAAAGCTCCTCTAGAGAGGCTTGCTCTCGTGAATCGAATATAATACTGTGCCAAATGCTTGAATAAGCATAGTAAACCATGTTCTTACAAACATAATTGTAATAAATGTACGCAGCCTCACAATACACTATTACATCATGACAATGGTGATACTTCAAGTGTCCATAATTCCAACGATGAAATGAGTACACTCGTTGCGATTAAATCGTCTCAATCTGATAAATCTGATAATATTAGTCATCAAGATTACACTAATGCTACTACATCATTGTCAACCACCATCCTCCTGAACGGTGGAGTTTTACTTTCAACAGCGTTCATTTCAGGTGCATGTCACTGGTACCAATGGACTGAAAGTGCTTGCGAGAGCTTTGATTGATCAATGCTTCCAAGTTTCTATTATATCTGAAGGACTTTGTCAGAAACTGAGATTGACTAAACAAAGTCTTCATATACCCATATCTGGTGTTGGCGATAGCCAGACTATTGCAAATTCTAGAGCAGCAGTTCATTTTGAGGTTAGTCCTAGGTTTGAGTCATCTTTTTCATGTAGTGTTCAAGCTGCAGTTTTCCCTAAAATTCCCCATATAAACCACCTAAATCGAGAATTGAGAGTGACCTTAAGTACTTGGATGGTCTTTTATTAGCCGATCCCTATTATTCATCGGACGCTCAACTTGATTTATTGTTGGGAGCATCGATTCATGCTTTAATTATTGAAGGAAAGATAGAGAGAGGTCAAATGAATGATCCATTAGCCATGTCTACTCGTTTAGGTTGGTTACTTTCAGGTAATTACCCATTGAATTGCAACTCGATTTCTACTCGTGCTTCATTTTATTGTATGATTTCTGATGAGAAAAACCTCAATGAAACCCTTCAAAATTTTTGGTGGCAGGAGGAGGTCCCGAAAGATAAAATTTTAACTTAAGATGAGAGAGAGTGTGAGAAACATTTCTTAGAAACAGAAAAGATACACTTTTTTGAGTTCTTTCAGAAAATATATATTTTGTTATACTTTTAAGCTAAAACGGCATTAAAAAGTCCAAAAAACCACGTTTTTTTCAAAATTTTGAGATTATGGACGATTTACGTACAGTAAAACTTCTTAAAACTATAGACAAAAATTTTTCTTAAAAGTAAAACTAAAGAAAAAAATTTTGCGCTAAACCTGGTTCCGATCGGCTAATTAGAGGCCGAGTTATGAATTTTTGAAAAAAAAAAAAAAATTTCAGGTCTTTCAGAGGCCTTAAAAAGTGGGTGGCCCACCTTGCCCCTTCACGGAACCACCCTGAAAAGTTGAGTTTTTCATGTCTTCATAACATACTAAAATTTCAGAGATGGATCTAGTCTGGTTTTCGAGAAATAAACGAAAAACTACCTAAAATTGTGGTTTCCCATGTATTTTAAATGGGGGACAAATGTTTCTGCGCATGCGCGGCTAATGAATTTATCGAAAAAACAATTACGGGATGTTTTTTCAGATCTCAAAAGACACCTTATCCTGCAGTTTCAGCCGATTCAGCGTAGGGAAAATTTCGGTCAAATTGCAACCCCTCCTTTTTAGCGACAACGGTACTAATTTCGTCGGTGCAGATAGACAATTGCGGGAAAGGTTTAAGGAGACTTTCAGTCAGTTCCGACAAATTGCCTTCTCATTGGCTAAGGATAAGACTAAATGGAGTTTCAATCCACAGGGTGCCTCTCACTGTGGTTGTCTTTGGGAAGCCGCAGTGCGTTCATGTAAATATCATTTGAAAAGGCTTATAGGTACCCAGGTTTTTACTTTTGTCGAGTTTGCGACTTTGCTCGCAAGAATCGAAGCTTGTCTGAACTCTAGACCGTTATGACCCTTACCTGATAATCCTTTTGAACCTCCCTTTTTGTCACCTGCCCATTTTCTTATCCAACGACAATCTTTTTTAGTTCCAGAACCTGATGTCACTGCAATGAAAGATCCAGTTGGAAGAAGATGGTTGCATGTTATACAATTAGCTCAAGAATTTTGGTCCAGGTGGTCATCTGAATACTTCACAAGCTTACAACCTCGGGACAGATGGAAAACGAAACAAATATCACTCTCCGTTGGAGACCTCGTTATTTTAAAAAACGAAAACACACCTCCAGCAAAATGGCCCGTTGGTCGCATTATTAAAGCAGACCCTTCTAAAGATGGTGTAGTTCGAATCGTCACGGTCAACACTTCGACTATAACTTTAGACCGACATGTTACAAAAACAATTTTGTTTTTTCGTCCTTCTATAACTGCAACGGACGAAAGTGGGCGGAATGTTCAGAACCCTACTAAATCTTGTACCACCCCAACTACAAAACAAATCCCAAACCAATCTTGCCGCACTTTGTGCTGCTTTCACTGCCAAAACGAAGGACATCATCACTGGTGTCTAATACGTGATGACGAGTAGACGCAATCAAGACCTACTGAGTTGCTTATTTTTATAAATAATAATTTATTTATTACAGTGTCCTGATTGTTACAACAGACTTAGATTTTATTGTAAATAATTAAGTATTATAAGTTTATTTAAAATTAACTTTCGTTATTTAGTGTTTTCAAATTTCTACCTCAATCCTAAACAAACATTTTTAAAAATAAAACTGATCAAATCTTATTCAAGACTTTTTAGTCAGATAAACACTTATAGAAAAAAAACAAATCGTACTAAATTTGTTCTAAGGTTTTTTTTGTCAAATAATTCTTGTAAATAAAATTATAATTATTAAATAAAACATTTTTATGTGGCTAAATGGTTCTTTAGTAGTGTAATTTAAAAAAATTTAGTTTATTTAAACTTGTTTTTGATTTTTACTTAAATCTAATTATAAAATTTCTAAATCGAATAATCTCATAAATTTTTTTATAAATATGAAGTTTCTGTCAACGAAATAAAATAAACACCTCTAATCCGTACGGGCCCAGGCCGCAGGCACTAGCCCGCAAAGCAATTCCCCGCTGGGATTATTCTTAAAATTTAACAGCTCCTCATGTTTACCAAACCCTAGAAGTTGTTAAATTTTTAGAATCATATCTCATTTTTAAATAACATTTGTCTGTGGAATTAAATGACAAGACGCAACAAAAAAGTGGCTGACTTTTCGACTTTTACCCTTCTCCAGATTAGACTCCTGGTTTCGGTGATCCTTTTTCAATTTTAATCTTGGGGGCGTTGTTAATCGATTAAATTGATATTTAATTCGGTTGTGATTAAAAATTGCAAAAAAAAATAATTTTTCTCGATTTAAGTTAAATATCATACAAATGTATATAATTATTTTAGTCACTATTTTTATCATTATTAGAATGATTATTTAAAACTGAATAGGCAACTGCAGTTCCACTTGAAAAATTGAAAATGAAATCGACCATAAAAATAAAAATCTAACAAAACGTAGATGACTAGCTGAAAACGATTTTTAATTTTGTAATTAGCCATTCAGTATTTTTTCAAAAGAACAAACTTGTGTAAGAAGTAACTTACCAAACTTTCACTTAACAGTTCCAGAAATTCTATCAAAGTTGCTTGTTTACGAATCCGAAAAATACGATAAATTGCTTTTTCATGATCATAAAGATCATTTCCTTGATGCCCATCAAAACTATCTTCAAACAAAACATTTACTGTCATGAATAAGTATGCTTCGTTCCTTTCTTTTCTTTTTATTTGTTCTAATCTTTTTTCTTCTTGGAGCCTTTCCACAAGCTGAAAAAATATGTTGATTACTAGCTTTACAATAGCTCCATTCGTAAACAGATTTTCAATGTTAATGATATATATATATATATATATTACTATATTACTATATTATATAGTTGTAATTTGCTCTTCACTCCCACCCCGCTCCCACCCTTAATTTTTCATTTTAGACCGTAAAATAGGTCAAAAACTGCATTTTTATTTCGCTCCCACCTCGCTTCCACCCCCGCCCTTTCTCGCCCTTTTTTTTCTCACCCCATTCCGCTCCCACTCCGCTCCCACCCTCTCCCACCCCGCTCCCACCCTTAATTCTTCATTTTATACCGTAAAATAGGTCAAAAACTGCACTTTTATTCCGCTCCCACCCCGCTCCCACCCTCTCTCTTTTTTGCAACCTCCTCATTTGTAAAAATGTTATTTAAGGTAAACGACCCAATTAACGATCAGTTAAGGATTTCGTTAGGTTAGGAAGATCCATAAAAGTTAATATTTGAAATTTTAAATATTTTAAATTAAATCCATAAAATAAATTTAGCTATAAATACAAACTGAAAAATTCTTTGAAGTATAAATATTTTTAAAAAATTACAGAAATACAATCAATCACTAAATATAAAATTATTTAAAAAAAAAAAAATAGTGAATACAAACATAATTACAATAAACCTTTAACTTCAGAATGTGGAGCTATAATAGTGAGTAAAGATGGAATGATAAAAGATATGGAAATGTGTGTATATCCTAAAAATTCTGTAAAAAAACAAAAATTAATCTACATGAATTTTCTATCTCATCATTTAGATCCAATGATTTTCCCTATATTATTTCCATCTGGTGATTTAGGATGGAGTAATAAATATAATAAAAATTCACAAACTAATAATAAAATTACATGTTTACAATATTACAATTATCGTTTAGCATACAGAACAAATGCTAATTATTATAGTCCTATATTATATTGTGGCAGACTAACACAACAATATTTTATTCATGTATATGTTCGAATCGAAAGTAACAGAATGAATTTTTTTAAACAAAATCAATCACAATTACGCGTAGAATGTTATCAAGGATTACATGATCATGTATATGGTAGTGCAGCAAATAAATCTAAAAATATTGAAAATGAACAAAATATTGATAAAAGAAAAGTTGGTCAATTGTTAATTTTACCATCAACATATAAAGGTAGTCCTAGATATATGCAACAACATTATATGGATGCAATGGCTCAATACAGAGAACTAGGTAGACCAGATTTGTTTATAACATTTACTTGCAATCCACGTTGGACTGAATTAAAAAATATTTTAAAAAATTTTCCACCTGGAACAACACCAAACGATATACCAAATATTACAGTTAGACTTTTTAAATTAAAATTTACATCATTTTTAAATGATATTATGAAAAATAAAATTTTTGGAAACATCATAGGTTATGTTTACACTATTGAGTTACAAAAAAGAGGTTTACCTCACGCTCATTTATTGTTATTTTATCATTTTAATGAAAAAATAAAATCTTCTGAAGATATTGATAAAATAATATCTGCTGAAATTCCTGAAGATGATGATAAATTAAAAAAATTAGTTATAAAATTTATGCTCCATGTTCCACATAAATCACATAGTGAATGTTTAAAAAATATTAAAAACAATAAGAAAATAAATATTGAAAAAAATGAATCAAAATGTTTAAAAGATTTCCCAAAAAAGTTTAATAATAAAACTATATTTAATGAAAATGGTTATCCTGATTATAAACGAATAAATAATATTTCTAAAAAAAATACTTACTATCATAAATATACAAACGAAAAAATAAGTGTAGATAATAGAATGGTTATACCTTATAATCCATTTTGTTTAAAAAAATATAAATGTCATATAAATGTAGAATATTCAGCTTCTATATACAGTATAAAATATATATTTAGTTATATTCATAAAGGATCTGATAAAGCCTTTTGTCAAATACAAGAAGATAAAAATAATTCAGAACAAAATGAAATAACTGATGAAATTAAAAATTTCATTGATGGTAGATATATAAGCCCAATGGAATCTGCTTGGAGAATATATAAATTCTCACTTTGTGGAAGAAGTCATAAAATAGAGAGATTATCAGTACACACAGAAAATCAACAAAGATTATCATTTAAAGAAAATAAAGAACAAGAAGCATTAAAAAATGTCAACACAACACTTACTGCTTGGTTTAAATAAAATAAAATTGATAGAAATGCAAGAAAAATTAAATATATAGACATTCCAAAATATTATAATTATGATAAAAAATTTTAAAAATGGAAAAAAAAAATTAATAAATCAAATTTTACTTCAATTGGTAGAATGAGTGTAGTATCGCCAAAAGACTCAGAAAGATTTTATTTGAAATTAATATTAAATAGGATTGTTGGACCAATGAATTGGTTAGATTTAAGAACATTTAAAGAAAAAATATATAATAATTATAGAGATACAGCAATCGCAATGGATTTAATAAATCATGATGAACAAATATACAAAATATTCGATGAAGCTTCTACAATTATGTTACCAAAACAGATGAGAAAATTCTTTGCTTGGTTTTTAATGTCAGAAAACATAGATTCGTTTAACATCTGGAATAAATATAAAATTCATTTTATAAAAGATTCAGAAAATGAAAACGTAGCTTTGAATCATATAAAATCTATACTATATCAAGAAAATTATTCTTTATCAGATTTTGGTTTACCTGAAATTAAAATATTAGAAGATGAAACAACAGAAAAATTATGCTTAGAAAATAGTTTTAATAAAGAGAATTTTGAAACTTTGTTTAATACATTAAATTTTGAACAAAAAATTATTTTTGACGAAATAATTCAAAATAAACAAAAATTATTTTATATAGATGGCCCAGGAGGTTGTGGGAAAACATATTTATATAAAACATTATTATATTATTATAATTCTATAAATAAAAAGACTATATCAATGGCATGGACTGGTATAGCATCAATATTATTACCGAACGGAATGACAAGTCATAAAACATTCAATTTGCCATTAGAATTGATGAATTGTGAAAGTATATTTATTAAATCAGAAATAACAAAAAAACGATTAATTGATGTAGATATAATTATTTGGGATGAAGCATCAATGATACCCAAAAAAGCATTTGAAATTGTTGATAGAACATTAAAAGATTTAAACAACTCAGAAGAACCTTTTGGTGGTAAAATTGTAATATTAGGTGGAGATTTTAGAAAAATTTTACCCATTATTAAAAATAGTGATAAAGATACAATAATTAAAGAAACAATAAAATTTTCAAATTTGTGGAATAAATTTAAAATTTTAAAATTAAGTAAAAATATGAGAAGTTTAGATGAAGAATTCTCTAAATTTCTTTTAAAAATTGGAGAAGGTGTATTAAAAAAAAATATATATATAATATATGAAAAATAATTGAATTATTAAAACGGAAGATTTTTTGATATTACAGATATTTTTTTCAAGAAAATAGATTTAAAAATTATTAAATCAAAAAATTAAAAATTTTAACGGAAGAATATAATTATAAATATTTATTTTTTTTCATAAATATAGAATTGAAAATTATTAAAGAGAAAAGTTTTTTAAAATGAATTATATGTGGTTTGTACGGCTACTGGCAAAGGGTTCCACATATAGTTTCTTTTTGTTCTTACATTAAATTAAATATGAAAATATTTTAAAAATTGTTGAAAAAAACCCAACGCGCCTTGCAAGTACCTCCTGGGTGGTGTGGAAAACTGCATTAAGTAATTTAAAATTAATAAGTTGAAAATAAATTCATTTGTAATTCAAGTATACTTATTACTATTTTATTAGAAAAGATATATAGTGTAGATTCAAGCATAAAATTCTGGGGGGTTGGCGAGCGAAGCGAGCAGGGGGGTACCCCCCCCCCCTATTATATATATATAGTAAAAATCTTATACTGACTTAAGGGGGGGGGGGGTAGGGTCTGGCAATTTTTGAAAAATCGAATTTTTTTTTTTTTTTTCTTATAGTAAAACATTTCAAGAATGCTGTGTTAAAATTTCTAAGGGTTTGGAGCAAAACTCACAAAGTTACAGAGTTTTAAGTCTCGGGCCTTCGAGCGGAGCAGGTCGAGGCAGCTGCCCCTCCCCGCATGCTCTACGCTGAAGGCCCCTGCTAAGTCGGTCTTTGTAATCCCCTAAGACCCTTTTGTAAAAAGGGAGGGGCAGTGAACCCAGGTAGAGTATAAGGCGGTTCTAAAGGTCTGTGTGGAAAAAAAGACGTGTCAGTTTGACGGTGTTCGTTCACCAGAGCGGTCCGATTATTTTTCTTCTTATATTTCCGATTCGGTTTTTTTGGTTTTAAAATGGTTAGAACAAGTAAAGTGTCGAGAGAAACGCGTAAAACTGAAGAAAAAATACTTGGAAAACCAAAAAAAAGACCCAATCCGTTTAAAAATAATGACGTGCAGACAAAAAGTGCGTCAGCTAAAAAAATTCGGCTAAGTTCTCAACCGTCTGTGCCAGTGGATACCGAAATACATTATCGTATAGTTGACTTTCTGCAAGTGTTTACAACACTTTCAACGTTGGTAAATTGCAAAGTGTGCAACGGTAATGTTGAGTTCAAGTCGTGTAAGCCAGTAGGTTTAGCTTTCGATCTTCAAGTCAAGTGTGAACGCTGCGAAAATCGATACATTCCGTCAAGCAAAAAAAACGGAAGCAGATTTGAAATAAATTCTCGGTTTGCCCTCGTGATGAGGATTCTGGGCTTAGGACTTGCAGGATGCAATAAGTTCTGCGGTTTAATGGACTTATCAAGCAGTTTTTTGTGCAAAACTACTTATAATAATTGCATTAACAGCATATGCTCCGCAGTCCAATCAGTTACGGATAAAATTATGGCTTCTGCCGCTGAAGAAGAAAAGCAAGCGACGTCACATTCAGATTTGACAGTTTCCGGAGATGCTTTATTAATGATTCTTCAATCAGCAGGAGTTGGTACTGGATGCAGCGCCCATGAGTACGCGAGGCTGGCGGACGAAACTCGCATAATGAAAGCCGACTCCGAAAGCGCCGCTCAAACCAAAGAAGGCAGAATTCGGCGAAGACAAGGACAAAAAGATGCCCTGGACATTGCTGAAGCTGCTGGTGACTTACTTAATGGAGCTGGAATAGATGATTCAGTGTAAGTATTAAATCAAATAGTTTTTCTTCACTTTTTTCGTACCGAAAACTTCAAACGCGTTTTTCTCGAAACACTATTTTTCAAAGTCGGTGAAAGTTCTCATTTGAAAACTACTGCACCGATCTTTCTAGAATTAAACATACGTCTTTAATGCATACAAAACCCGCCCCCTAGTGAGTTACTTTTTTTTTTTTTTTTTTTGGCCGAGTTTTAGCCATAAAATGGCCGGTTTTGGTGACCAAAAAACAGTGTTTTGGCTTCAAAACGTCGCCAAAACTTCAAAATTGAAAAAAAATGAAATTGATCCTACTAGGGGGCGAGAAAAACTAATATATTAACTAAATCTACTTTATTTTTTGATTTCAGATGAACCGTTCGCGAGTTACAGCCTTCACCGCAACTCATCTTTTTTTCGAAGCGCCTTGTTTGGTTGGCTCCCATTGCCTCAATTTTTAATATTTTGATCTGAAATTTTGACAGAATGTTCTTTGAATGTTGTATGATATGTATATAAATTCTTATTAAATTATAATAAACAGGAGCTTCACTATAAATCATCGAAAAATCATCATTTTTTGACTGCTCAGACCCTACCCCCCCCCCCCCCCCCCTTTAAGAGAGATGTAAGCATTTTAGAGTTTCTGTAGAAAGTTCAAATGACGTTATAATTTTTTCAACTTCTATCAAATAATATCACTCAATTCAAAACTATTCAGATTATGTGCTAATATCAAGGACAATTTGTATTAAAAAAATCGACTTACAATTGATTATAACATAATAAAGGAAAAACACAGTAATGACTCAATTATCCAATGAGTTTGGATCGACCTCTTTTTAGATAACGAAGTATTCAGAAAATCAAATAAATACAAAAGAGATAAGGTTTATAAACAGTCAAAAACAAATCAATAATTAATATCGTAAACGATTTCAAAATAGGTGGGCTTTTTTCATGATACGATCTTGTTCACTGCCGAGCAGTCCCCAAATCTGCACCAACGAATCGGTACCCTTTGTTTATTTATTTTTTTATTTTAGTTAAATGTACGAGTTTAAGATCCATTTTAAAACTTCTTCTTGAAGAAAAATGTGTTTTGCAGTAAAAGTATGAGAGGGCTTGAGAAACGTAGTGTGTTGCAAAGTTTTGTTTAAAAAATATATAGTTCAGCGATATGCATGTTTTTTTTTATTTGAATCGGTTATACGGCAGCTAGGTAGTAATTAAAATAAAAAAATTCAGTAAATTGACCCGAAAAGCGTGTTTGACCCTCTATAAAATCTGCAAAAATTCGTGCAGCTAATTTTCATTAAAATACCCGACAGTTTTTTTTTAGTCTTCAAACCTAACGGATCTTCTTAAATCGCGATTATATAACTTAAAGCCGCCCAAACGATTCAAATAGGATGCAAAAAATCATTTTCAAAAATTGGTGGTACTACATTTTTTATGAATGAAAATTTGCCGTAAACAGCGTTTCTCTCGGCCTTATAGTTCCCATCCAAGTTCAAATAGTACTTTTGACAACAAGAGACGAAAAAAATAGCGGTATCGCCTACACCTCGTGCTGTAAATATTCGCTAGTCCAAATACGTTTTCGTCTCATGTTATCAACAATAAATTTTATCTTAGTAGCCCTCTCGAGACTTTCTTAAGACCTGTCTTTGATGAAGACTCACTTTCTGTCGCACTTCGTTAGCAGGAAGATCAGCAATTCGTACTTTCTACACTCATCCGAGTGTATAGGCAGTGGATTTAGGTAAAGCAGAGGAAAACAGCTGACTGTCGCAGTGTGACAGAAAAAGAGTTTTTCGTCCTCGAAAAAAGGTCTGAAAAACGTCGAGAGAGGGCTACTAAAATGAAAAAAAGTATTTCGACTCCTTAAATAAGAATTTCGGGGGTAGACACCCGAAAAATTTATTTGAAATTGTTTAAACAAATTATAAATTACAAAAGTCACTATTTCGGTGAATAAATTTTTTTTGATATTGCTTAACCCAAAATAATTGAAAATATACTTGAACCTTTTTTGATAGAGTCAATATTTTTGGAGTAAAAAATCATTAAAGTTTAAAAAACGAGCGCGTAGGCAACAGCGGGATATAAAGTTTTTACAACATTAATGATTTTTTACTTGGAAAATATTGACTTCTGTCATTTCTTATTTGTTTAAACAATTTCACATAAATTTTCTGACTGTCCGACCACAAAATTCTTATTCAAGGAGTCAAACTATATCTTTTAAACCTGGCTGGATCGCATACTTCGCGTCGGCTCACGAAAACCCTTGCGGACTTGTTCAAAAGGTTTACCAAACTCTACGGGGGGTTCAGTAGGTTTTCTGTGTAAGGATTCTGAGGCAAGGGTCGCTCCCCCGCAGGTTTTAGAGCCCCCACCCCCCTTGCTTTCTTACTGTAGAAGTGATGTGACTTATACACGTGCTCCTAACGAACCATAACGAAAGTTGGTATGTACTTATGTAATTATAGAAATTTAAAAAGTAACTATGGAAATACTTAAAAAAAACTTATATTAAATAAAATAAAAATAACAAAATAATAGCAGTATTCAAAATATATAAAACAGTTAAAAAAAAAAATTTTTATAATTTTTTCAATCAGTAAAAATTCACTATTATTGCACAATACTTAAAAAGTGCATTCAATACTTCACTCCTGCAGTAGGCACAATGATACGTACAAAGGTAAGTAATAATGTAAGTACACGAATACGCACACGGGTTGATACAAGTTTAGGCAAGAGGGTAAGCACAGGAGTGGACACGAGAGTAGGTACGGATTTGGTACAAGATCTTATATAGTAGTTTTTCTTCACTCCTGTAGTAAGCACAATGATACATACAAAGGTATGCACTTATGTAAGTACACGGAAACGCACATGGGTTGATACAAGTTTAGGCAAGAGAGTAAGCACAGGAGTGAACTCGAGAGTAAGTACGGTTTCGGTACAAGAGAGGTAAAGATAGTACTTATAAGAATAGGCACAGCAGTAGAAATAAGGCTAGGTTTACGGATATATACAATGGCGGGGAAGAGAGTAGGTACAAGGGTATGCGCAGGAGTAGACACAAAATTAATCACGTAGGTAGGTTCAGGATTAGAACTTTAAGTAGAAAAAAAGTTAAGAACAGAGTAAGCACAGTAGTACAAGAAAATATAAGAACAATAAAAAATGAATCAGTAGAAAATTAAATAGAAAAAAGGGAAGTTATATTGAAAGAAACCAGTGCATCTATAGAAGGTTCAACAGTATGAACAAGTATAAGGTAGGCACAAGTATAAGAACAATAGTTATAGTACCAGAATTTAAACATCTCTGTTCTCTCGTTCTTCCATTCAAAGTTTTATAAAAATCGGTGCATTAGTTTTAACGCAAACCTCTTGACGAAATTCGCAAAACATTGCTGAAAATCTGCCGAAAAAGGTTTTGTACTACTGTTGTGTCATAAACTGGGACATTACTTTTACCTATTGTGTAACTGTGTTGTAAACAGCTTCGGAGTTCAGGCACAGGCATTTTTCATATTTGTAAACATAAAAACTTTTTCAACCATCAAGCGTTTATAAAAACGTTTGATTATTGAATTACGATCAGTATTGGTTCAACAGTGCCCAAGCTCCGGAGTCGTCTGCTCTGTAAGTAGTCACATCTCTTTGTAAGAAAAAAAACTACGGAGTCATATCTCCTTTTTTAATTTAGAGTACTATCTCTGTTATACATTTTAAAACGAGCCCTATCTCTATTAAATGAAGATATATTATTAAATTATAATATTAAACAATTTATATAAAGCAATCCGCAATCCAAATAATTATAATTATTCTTTGTGTCAATAAATAGTTTACATTAATCAGTAGCCTGTCTATTTAACTATCACCTATTAATTCCTCATAATACCTTTTAAACTATTTATCATATTTATAAACATTAGAATAAACAAGTTATGATTACATAACAAAATGGTTCCGGTTCATAATCGAATTGTGAGCATTTAATATTTATCGTGTGAGAGGCGATATAATAATTTAATAATTTATCGTGTGAGAAGCGATATAATAATTTATCCTGTGAAAAGTAATATAATAATTTAATAGTTGGTCGCGCGAGAAACAATAGAAAATCTAATAATCTACAGCGTGAAATACAATAATTTAAAAACTGTATATTTGATAACGCGATTAATAATTATGAATTAGATGTCTTTTGTATCACGCACGCCTACTAAAGCGGGCGAGTCTAAAACTTTAACAAGAAGTGCAGTGAGAGAAAATCCCGAGTTGCGAGAAAATATTTTGAAAGAATCTGACTGCGTAGGTAGGAAAACGGCGGGAACGCGTAAAAAAAATACGGAAAATAAAACATATACAGAGTCAGCGAATCTACTAAATTTTGAAAACCCTAACCTAACAAATTCGGAAAATATAAGATGTTTTGATAAAGAATCGTCAAAAGCTAGTGAGAATACACCGAAAAAAATCGGGAATAGTAAAGAAATAGCTGAAAAAAAATTTTCGTCAAATACAACGATTGATATAGAGTTTGAAAATCTATTTGAATTTGAAAATCCCTTGACAATAAATTTAGAAGATTCAGGTCGTTACAATCTAGAATCATTGACAAACGCAAAAGAGGATTCACAGAAATTATAATTAAAGGATAACTCATCGATAGAAATCAACTCAGAGTCAGAAAGTAGTTTATTAAATTTTGTTACATCTACAAAAAAAATGTCAAAATTTAAAATCATGGACCTCGTTCATGAAAGTCCATTCTTTAACGGTTCTCAAAAATCTGTCGAGGAAATAATAAATTATTTTACTGAAGTAGAGTCTTTGATACAGAAGGATGATATTGAGAATTTTTTGAAATATTTGATCTTAAAAAAATGTGTAGAATCGGCCGATGAATGGTTTGCTGATAGACGAATTTGTTACTAGTATTAAAAATTGCTTCCCAACGACTGAAAATTTTTACTCTTATTACAATGAATTACTCACAATAACACAAAGGGAGCGCGAAGATGTACGTGCATATACAGCGCGATTGAAAAAATTGGTTAAGAAAATGAAGGAATTGAAGAGATTAACTCCGGGATTAGAGGAACGGGAATATAGACTGTAACAGGGGTGGATTTAAGGGATTTAAGGGTTTGTATGAGCCGATACAAATACCCACGGTGCGTATTAAATCCTTATCACCTGTACTTAGTGCTGATCCAAGCACTCGTCGAACTGCAACACGTCGACCTGAAACAATAAAATGAGGAAATCGCGTCCACGAATATTACTATACTTCGCGACGCGGTCGGCTAGTTCGTTCATCGGTAGTGGGTACGGGTATTAAAACAGGATCGATTCGCAGGAACACTAGGTTTAGTCAATAAAAATTAAATTAACAGTTTAATAATTTATTAAAACAAATCTAAACCTAAAATACAAATTCCGAATTACGACTCGGTGTCGTTTAAACCAGTAAACAAAAGAATCTTCAATGCTCTCTAAATCGTTGCGCGCGCACACAAATTCCTGCTGCTATCGGCAGCTAACGCGCGCAAGAGAAAAACAAAGATTATGACAATAACAGTATACTAAGGACACTCACACGCATTCACACTCACTCGCACATTTACAATTAACTTACGGAGTCGCCAAGGTGCACCTCATACCAAGCCGTCAGGCTAAACAAAATTCCAGGCTACGATGCCGACCAGCCGCAATATCTACCATACTCGAGTCGCCGTGTAGCCGTCGGAAAGCGGTCCAGGCGATGATGTGAAATGACAACTTCACAAATAACACCACACTCTTACACTACGGCTCTACCACAACGCGCGACGCGAATGTCAATAATTGCCTTGACTTCCGTAACGAGTAAGCTGCTTCAAGATCTGCCATGAATCGATCTCCAGATCTTTGCGTGTCTGCCGGACGTCGGTCAGGTTCCCCGACGTCCACGGCTTCCAAAAGCCGGTTGACTCGTCTAGACAGAAGAATGCTTCCCGGGCGATGACCATCGATCCCGCACCTTCTATCTCTGCCAACTCTCTCTTTGATGACATTCCACTCCCGAGGAGTCCGGTTAGCCTTTGAACCGAGACGAGTTAAGTTCCATGTATGTGCGAACTTACGAACACTAAAACTACGAGTGGCTTCCCGATTCCCGCTCTACCACCTCAGAGGTCCGCTCTGAGCTGCGTTCGACAGTCACGTGACTCGCGCCAAATCCTAAATCGTTACCGACGATCTAATTACGATCGCTGACTGTCACAAGACATTTCGAAACAAAACTAAATTCCGATGCATTAATGAGTTTTATTGATGGCTTTAAATTCAAAATCAACGTTCAGTTAGATAAAAACGGTGATTTTGCGACAACACTAAATAACGCATTAATATTAGAAAAAAAGTTAACTCAGACCGAAGATATGAACATGCAAGTTAATCACTGTTTCAGTAATTTAATTAAGAATAATATCGCGATTTGTCAGATTTGTTCAGAACGAAATCATGAAGCCTTATATTGCCCAACCGCCGCGTGTATATATTGCAAATCACAGAATCACAGATCTTTCGATTGTAATAGAGCGACAAAAAAATCAAACTACAGTGCAATTTATGTAGTAATTACGGTCATTCGATTAAAGCGTGTGAGTACAATAAAATCGGAAGTAAAAATTGTCAATTTTGTCAGATAGCAGGACATCAGGTAGATCAGTGTGAGAATATTAAAGATTTCGAACTTTTTTGGAAGTGTTTTAAACCCGGGCACACTCCATATTTATGCCCAAATAAGGAGGAAAACCGGGAAAATTGCAAAAAATCGGGTCATACAGTCAACGAATGCCCTGATGTTATTTGTTAAAAATGTAATAAGAGAGGTCACACAGTGAAAAACTGTAATATTCAGGAAAATAAAAATAAAATTCGTTTTTGTACTTTTTGTGAAAACAAAGATCACGAGCTGAATGATTGTAATCAAGTGAAAATCATGCTAACACAGCAAAAAAATAAAATTTTGTTAATTTGTCAAATTTGTGACAAATCGGGTCATAACGCTAAAGATTGTTTCAAAGATAGAAATAAACAACAAACTACTCAAAAGAACACTTATTATAATAAACGAGAGCAAAGAAAATGAAGGTTATGAAACTTGACTGTAATGCTGACACAATAAAGTCAGAAGAAAATACCGATTTTACTGAAGGAATAAAAAAATTATTAAATACCTTAGTAGATATTAGTAGCACAAATAATGAGACTAACACTATGAATAACAATACCGATTTACGTTGGGATAGAGTCCGAAAATAATATGGAAACATTCGTAAGTCAAGTAAACTGTGTTTTGGAAAATTTTGAACCTAATGATAGCGAGCTTGATGCCGAAATGTTAGATTATCCTTCCTTTTCCAAAGTACTGACAGAAAATCTGGAAGTGTATTGGCGATGTCAGCCAAAACCAAAAAAGCTGGAAAAAGACCAAAATTTAGGTCCGTTCGAAATTAAAAAAATCACAGATAAAGGTGATATTTTATATTTGTATAAAGGAAAGCAAAAGCGAGTTTATTTAAAAAATTATTTTTACATAAAAAGAAACTAATATCATTTTTCTTGTATTTTAGGAAAATAAAAATTATCATGCATATCATATTAATCATACTCTCATTAATCATAAAATCATCTTCACAAATAATTGGATATGAGTGTGGTTCAACAACACCAAACATTACAACATTTTCATTACTGGACACTGGCGAATGTGACTTCCATGAGATGGAACCTAATTCAACCAACGTCACGATTGAATTGGTTTGTTGCTGAGTTTCGAGAAATAAACGTAATACACTGCAAGATAATTATTCATGGTATAATCAATAATTGCGGGATGTTTGGACATCTTTTACCCCAAGAGAACGGTGAACAAGAGTACCTCTGCGAATTATCGCACGAAAAATGCAAGCTATTACATGAAACAGGCATTTTTAAGTATAACGACACACATGTAATTTCTAACATAAAAATAGATGCAACACCAATGACCATGGGAGTGGACTTCGCTGGCAGTGGAGCAGATAAATCATGCTCGGGATCATCTTACGCGGATAACTATGGTTCATGGACAAAGGTCTACGTACATGGTACAATACAAACTCTACTAATTCAAACTAAAACTAAAGGAAGTCTTGATTCAGACAAAATTAGACTAAGCTCGGGCACAGTATGTAAATTTTCAGATAAACATTGTATTGATTTAGAATACGGTCATACTTTTTAATATTTTACCTGTAAATGAATGTTTTAAAAATTCTTTTGATATATTATTTAAAGGTATAGCTACAAAATTCACAAATGATGTTGATCGTTAAACGACTTATGCAGTAAATACTCCCGATATAACTTTTGCCTTAGCTTCGAAAGGTATTTTAACTCAATGTAATAGACAATTTATAACTACAGAACATCCTAAATTATTAAATTTTGAATCACAGATAGGATTAAATTCGCTTTACTATGATAACGATATTATTAAAGAAAATACCATAAATCTAGATATATTTACTTATATAAATTCTAAGTTCATTTATGTAGAAAAATATCTAAGAATAGAAGTTAATGATTTGTACATAAATTTAATAACAGAAAAGTGTAATCTGAAAAAAGAAGTTATCCAAAATTCCCTATCCCTAGCTACGTTATCACCAGATGAATTTGCATACACTGTAATGAAAAAGCCAGGATACACTTCTTTGATAGCTGGTGAAGCAGGACATTTTATTAAATGTACACCAAAACCGGTAAAAATAAAACACATGGAAGAATGTTACAAACAGCTTCCTGTAACACTACAAAATGAAACATGGTTCTTGACACCAAAAACTCTTATACTCATTAAAACAGGTAAACAGGTTACCTGTAATGCAATTTTACCGATATATTACAAGATAGGAGACAAATGGATCAAACTAGATCCCCGTCCAACTTATGATGTAACGTCTCCACACACCTTTCAACCAACAACAAAAATACATTCGAACTACAAACTGATTGAAACCTTGGCTACCTCGGGGGTGTACTCACCTCACCAATTGAACCAAGCGCAACAACAAATCATTTTTCCTTTGGAACAACCTGCGTTGCTCAACATCCTTGCAAGACAAATGGCGGGTGAACATAATTATAATGAAGACTCCATAAATAATTTGTTCACTAGATCAACAATCAAAGGAATATTGGAGAATTTATGGACCAGCATCATAGATAATCTAATTAAGGGCGGTTCAACATCATCCGCTATAATTATGATAATCTTTCTACTTAGTTACTCTACTTACTTACTCTAATAAAGATATAGATAGATACAATAATCAACGCCTACTTACTACAACAACTGTATGGCTGCGGTATTAAGGTGTTCGCTGTTCCCGAAGTGCCGGGGCACGACCGGAAACCCCCCAAAAAGTTATTTTAAGACAAAAAAATGATTTTCCGAAAAAAAAAAAATTTTTTTCCCTTTTTATCCCGTGCCCCCAGACTCATGAAGTAAAAAAAAAAAACAATGAAAAAAGAATGAATAACGGAATCAATAGAAAAAATGATAAAAAAAAATACATGCTGGCAACCCACACAAATTATATATCGTTCGAAAGGTATGTCAAAAAGGAAGCTCTGTGCAAAATTTCAGATTTCTAATTTCAAAATTGCGCCTTTGCCATTGAAAAAACCGTTTTTTTTTTTTCGTTTTTTGAGTTTTTTTTAATATTTTCCAGAGTTTGACCTCATACTAGCCCGACTAGGAAGCGTTTTTCGGTAAAATCGCCCCGATAATTTTTTTAAGGTTTTTTCATGAAGTTTTTAAAAACGTATGATTTTTTGTGTTTATCTTTATTATTAGGTACTTACGATCAAAAAAACCGTTTTAGTCACTTTAATTTTTAGCGTTTTTTTTTTTTTTAATTATTTTTAAAGTTTGGACTGAAATGAATACTTTATAATACCATGTACACAGTTTTGTTCCTTTTTCAGATCTTCATTATTTGGTACTTGTGTTTTGTGTCGGTTTTTTTAGTGTTACAAACACATTGTATGATACTAATGAATTTTCTAGCAAATAAATTGCTGCTAAAACTTAGATCCAAATTTTTTAATAACTATTTTTCCGAACATAGTTATTCAAGGTATACTTCCTGATATTTGTATACTAATTTTTACTTTAAAATTTTGATTATGATTGCAGCTTTGAAGTCATTCTAAATATTTTAAAAAGTCAATAATATTAAAAAATAATTTATTTTATAGCCTATAATTTTTTAAAAATAAATTTTGAATTGAACTGACAAGGTTTACAATCATGCTCGCTCAAAATAATAAAAAAAAATTGCATGAGTAAGAAAAACATTTTTTTAAATGAAAAAGTAGCTGAAAAATATATATTACAAAGTGAAAATATTCAAACTTTTTTTTTACTAAGAGTAGAGTGGGCGCGCGTACGCGCGTCGCGCAGAATTTGATAAAATTACAACCTCTAAAATTTATTGTTGATTAATAACCAAGTTCATGATGAAGAACTCGATAGAAGACGACATGCTTAACCAATAGGATCAAAAATAAAAGTCTTAAACTCAAAAATCGATATCGCTTATTCAATTTTAAGAGTGGAAAGGTGCAAGATATAATCAGGTTCAATGTGAACTCAGCCAACCACCGGGCGATAAGAATAGGTTCAGCGAGAAGTCTGCCAACTGCCGCGCCATAAAAATAATCGATTTCAACGCTGAATTCACTAAGACTGCAGTTGACAATATAACCTCAGTCAGAGTACGAACTTTGGTACTTACTGTTATTTTTGTTTTCATTGTTAAAAGTGAATAAAAAAGTCGCGTGCTGTAAGCTTGATTTGAGTGATACTCAAACATTTGATTTAATTGTTTTCATCTATTGGATTCAACTTTACTCAAAGTTTCAGTAAGTATCAAATTTTTTGTAATTTCAGTGCCTAGTTTGTTTGTTTTGACTTTTACAGATACAAGCCTTTACTTTTAATCCAAAAGAACCCTCCTAGCTTTACCTGGATGCTAGCTTTCATCTTAAATTCTACAAGTATTTCTCTTAGCTTCACTTGAATAACAGCTTCCGGGTGAAGCTTCTGGGGTTAGTGAGGATGAGTTGTTGGCTTTGAAGTAAAAGCTAGTATTCAGGTGAAGCGAGGAGGGTTATTTGGCTTTTAAGTAAAAACTAGTATCCGGCTAAAGCTAGGAGCTAAATACTAGCTTTTGACTTGAAGCCAACGACCCATCCCAAATAACCCTCCTAGCTTTACCCGGATACTAGTTTTTACTTTAAGGCCAAATAACCCTCCTCGCTTCACCTGAATACTAGCTTTTACTTCAAAGCCAACAACTCATCCCCACTAACCCTAGAAGCTTTACCCGGAAGCTATTATTCGAGTGAAGCCAAGAGAAATACTTGAAGAATTTAAAATGAAAGCTTGCATCCAGGTAAAGCTTGGAGGGTTCTTAAAAAAGATAATTTCAAATTTAGAAAACCTGGGCCAAACCACCACGCACGTTAGATGTCAAAAGCCATTTACACTTTGAAAATGTATATTCTTAGTGAAGCTTACAGCTTAGGAGATAATGAAACTAATTTTTTCCAGTTATGTCAGTTTATTGTTTTCATTTACGTCAAAGCTTGGTTTACTGCCAATGATCCTATAGGAGCCCCGTGTAATGACTTAGAGCTGGTGAAGAAACTAGAAGAATTCAAGATGGTCGACGAATGCATTGCGAAAGCGGCTCTAGATAAAACCACCAATCATTTATGGTACCTATCACCGGAGTGCAGTGCATTGGCATTCTTTGATGTAAGCGTGCCCGTGGAGACTAAAAAAAAAATGGTCAAAGCATTGTATAAAGAAAACATTATTCCCAAGTCAGACAAAAAATTTCCAAAAAATAAAAGCTCTATTTTAAACCACGAAGAAATAGATTTTTTCATAAATGTAGAATCTCTAGAATTTTTTGAAAGATTTAACCTCAAAAAGGAATTTCTTGAGCTGGATCCTTCCTGTTGGGCTAATGACGAAGGTTACAAAGAAAACATAAGCATTCTTGAGTCTATAAGAGTAATCAATGACGTTTCAGAGAGAGCGATCCGGCTAGTTACAGATTATAATGATTGTTTGACAAAAGACGAACAGCAAAAGCAGTTTTTGTTTCAAACTGTAGTAAATTATAAAAGAAGTGCCCCGGATTCAAAAAAAGAAAGCTTAGTTAAGCGGTACAAAGAATTTAACGAATAGATTAATTGAGTATGAATATTTTTTGTCTGATAAGTGTATATAATTTTTAAATAAAAAATTGCTAAAAATTGTTAATCAGATTTTTTAGTTTATTCTTATTATGACTTAATTTCATTCTTTCGTCATCCTTTGCTGTAAAAAATGTACATTATAATTTATTTTCAAGATTTTAGAATAGTTGTTTTATGATCAGTACTTTAACAATTGTTTGTTGAAACTGAAAACTTTATGAAAAAACCTAAGAAAAATTATCGGGGCAATTTTACCGAAAAACGCTTCCTAGTCGGGCTAGTATGATGTCAAACTTAGGGAAATAGTAAAAAAACGCTAAAAATTGAAGTGACTGAAACGGTTTTTTTGATCGTACGTACCTAATAATAAAGATAAACACAAAAAATCATACGTTTTTGAAAACTTCATAAAAAAACCTAAAAAAAATTATCGGGGCAATTTTACCGAATAACGCTTCCTAGTCGGGCTAGTATGAGGTCAAACTTTGGGAAATAGTAAAAAAACGCTAAAAATTGAAGTGACTGAAACGGTTTTTTTGATCGTACGTACCTAATAATAAAGATAAACACAAAAAATCATACGTTTTTGAAAACTTCATAAAAAAACCTAAAAAAAATTATCGGGGCAATTTTACCGAATAACGCTTCCTAGTCGGGCTAGTATGAGGTCAAACTTTGGGAAACAGTAAAAAAACGCTAAAAATTGAAGTGACTGAAACGGTTTTTTTGATCGTACGTACCTAATAATAAAAATAAACACAAAAAATCATACGTTTTTGAAAACTTCATGAAAAAACCTAAAAAAAATTATCGGGGCGATTTTACCGAAAAACGCTTCCTAGTCGGGCTAGTGTGAGGTCAAACTCTGGGAAATATTAAAAAAAACTCAAAAAACGAAAAAAAAACGGTTTTTTCAATTTTGCACAGAGCTTCCTTTTTGACATACCTTTCGAACGATATATAATTTGTGTGGGTTGCCAGCATGTATTTTTTTTTACCATTTTTTCTATTGATTCCGTTATTCATTCTTTTTTCATTGTTTTTTTTTTTACTTCATGCGTCTGGGGGCACGGGATAAAAAGGGAAAATTTTTTTTTTTTTTTGGAAAATCATTTTTTTGCCTTAAAATAACTTTTTGAGGGGTTTCCGGTCGTGCCCCGGCACTTTGGGAACAGCAAACACCTTACTGCGGTATCCATCTTTTAGCTGCAGTTTCAAGCTCTATAACACAATTTGATGTTGTGCTGGACAGAAATCTAACAATAATTGGCAGAAAATCAGAAAATTTGGAAATGCAAGAAGTAATAATAGATCCCACATCAAAATTTTACCGAAAATTCCTTCACCTTTACCTTCCCTACCTCCTACTTACAACAGACCTGAAATTAAACCAGAAACACATTCTGTAAATAAATTAAAGAATGAACAATACGGTTTATTCAATCTACAGAATTTATTTTGATGACTTAGAACATTTCTTAGAAATTTTTCAGTTTTGCTAGGGAGAATAAATATATGAATGATTTCATATATTAATTTTATTTTATTATAATGTACTAGATTAAGTTATATACCAAATAAGTAAAATAAATACTAAAAAAATAAAAAACAAAAAAATAAATAAATAAAAAAATAAAACTGAAGGGGGAAGGTGTTGTGTCATAAACTGACACATTACTTTTACCTATTCTGTAACTGTGTTGTAAACGGCTTCGGAATTCAGGAACAGGCATTTTTTATATTTGTAAACATAAGCACTTTTTCAATCATCAAGCTTTTATAAAAACGCTTGATTATTGAATTACGATCAGTATTGGTTCGGCACAGTGCCCAAGCTCCGGAGTCATCTGCTCTGTAAGTAGAGTCACATCTCTTTGTAAGAAAACAAACTACGGAGTCATCTCTTTTTTTAATTTAGAGTCTTATCTCTGTTATACATTTTAAAACGAGCCCTATCTCTATTAAATGAAGATATATTATTAAATTATAATATTAAACAATTTATATAAAGCAATCCGCAATCCAAATAATTATAATTATTCTTTGTGTCAATAAATAGTTTACATTAACCCATTACCGCCCATGGAAAAATCAAAAGTGATATAAAAAAACTAACTGTTGGAAAACCTGTCTCATGAAAAAATAGTAGATACGTATTTTTTCTTTTTTCAATTTTCATTGTTTAAACATTATTTATTTAAACAAATTTGTAAAAATTTTTAAATTTTTATAAACTAATAACGGCATTCGATTCTTTGACCAAAAATAAGGCGAAAGTCATCTAAGTAATTTTTTGATCAGACGCTTAGATCTTTTGCTACGAGCGCTCAAACATGTAAAAATATGGTTTTATAGTTGTGAGCTCTGACTTGTAAAAGTGTATCTTCGGTGCGGCGCCTCGGAGCTCACCACTATAAAACCATATTTTTACATGTTTGAGCGCTCGTAGCAAAAGATCTAAGCGTCTGATCAAAAAATTACTTGGATGACTTTTGCCTTATTTTTGGTCAAAGAATCGAATGCCGTTATTAGTTTATAAAAATTTAAATTTTTTTACGAATTTGTTTAAATAAATAATGTTTAAACAATGAAAATTGAAAAAAGAAAAAATACGTATCCACTATTTTTTCATGAGACAGGTTTTCCAACAGTTAGTTTTTTTATATCACTTTTAATTTTTCCATGGGCGGTAATGGGTTAATAAGTAGCCTGTCTATTTAACCATAACCTATTAATACCTCATAATACCTTTAAAACTATTGATCACATTTATAAACATTAAAATAAACAAGTTATGATAACATAACACTACTAGGCTAAGTACAAGGATATGAGTAATTGTATGCAGGTGAGTAGGTACAGTGGTAGTCATAGAGTTAATAATGTAAAAAATTTAGTAGTCATAGAGTTAGTAACGTAACTTAATGGAGAATTAGAAAACAGAGATGCATAAATTCTGGTTCTACGAGGGCATGTACACGAGTTTAACAAACATAAAAACAAAGATATGCACAAGAGTACATACTAGGATAACTACAAAAGCACAAAACAATAGTAATTACGAGGGTAGCCACAATTGTAGACACAATGGTAAGCACTAGCATAAAAATCTGGAGGGGGTGGCGAGCGGAGCGAGCAGGGAGGTACCCCCCCCTACTGCTCTCCCACGCTCTCCCTACGCCCCCCCCCCAAAAAGTGCTTAACTAACCCTAAAAGTATACCAAAATATGCTTATTTCTATGTGTTTTAATTTTTCTTATAATGTTCTAATGGAAAGTATTAAAATGCACGGGAAATAAAATCATTTGCACCCGATGTGGGTCGCACAGGAAAATAAATACATTTGCACAAAAAATAAATACTTTTAATTAGCACGGTTTAATTAAAACTTGTTTACCTATCAAGCCTAGAAACAAAAGACCACGTACTCTTTCACTCAGCATCTCTCCATTCATTTTATTATTGAGCTCAGTTCAACTCACAGTATCGCCTCAGTCGACGAGTAAAGAAAAGAGCCAAAAGATGGCTGGTGAGTTAACGTATTTTGAAACCTCTGAGGACTCATCTCAAGAAGAAAATATATCTGAAGTGATACAGCAGACTAAAAAAAATATGCAGGCGACCAACACGAGTGTCGCTTTTACGTCAAAAATACCCATCAGCAACAGAGGCAGAAAGTGCTGTAAAGTTAAAAGAAGTTTGAAAAATATCTTTAACGAAAATGGTGGCAGAAGGAAAACGAGTTGAATATCTGTGCACAAAGGGAATTTATAGAGAGTCTGAGTGTCCAGCGTGCTTGTACCAACTATATCATTCTTCGGATTTTTGCGTGTCCTTAAACAAAACAAAAGAGGAGCAGGAACATAAAAATATTGATTCTACACGAGGCTTATCATCAGAAATTAAAACTTTTGTAATAGATAAATATGCAGATGGTATTACAAAGCCTAATGCACTACTAAATCTCATTCGTAAAAATCAGATGATAGAAGCTGTAAAAGAAAAACTTGTTGCATTTCTTAGAACAATCCGAAGTGATAAAAGCACTCCTTCCGTATTGGCCACAGATCTTAGAGCTTGGTGCAATGAGCGCACTCAAGTTCCGGATGATGAAGATGTACCATACGTGGTTGATTTCCACATTTTTGCAGAATCTTTTGATTTAGAAGAACGGGATCTGAAAATAATTTTATCAACGCTTAGATTGTTAGCATTGGCCAGGAAATTCATGAGATTAGTGCACAATAGATGCGACCTACAACCTGATCTACAAAATAAAAAAAAGCCTTACTTATGCAATAATCTTTTATAATAAATATCCTTAATTTCAATTACAGTTGTATAATGTTCAATAAAACAAATTTTTTGCTTGATTTTTGTTGAGTTTTGCTCTCAATTCTTTTTCCCGTGCGAGATCAATTCTATTCCCGGTTAATACATTTCTATCCCGTGCAATGTTAAATCTACTCCCGTTCAATATATTTTTTTTCCGTGCATTTATTTTCTTCCCCGTTTAATCACCTTTTTTCCCGTGCAAATATCTTTTTTCCCGTGAATTTGACCTAAAATTTCCCGTGCGTTTGCTTTTTTCCCGTGCAAATAAATCACACCCTTTTCTAATCACCCCCCACGCCCTTTTTTTACTCACGCCCTATTTTTGATATGTTATCAGTTTCTACCCACACCGCCAATTTTTGATATATGTTATCAGCTATGTAACTATAGAATTTTAAAAAGTAACTACGAAACATTTAAAAATTAACTAATATCCTAAGACAAAAGAGAGAACCTAAAAAGAATGTCAGCATTTTATTCGTGATGTGATTGGTTGAAGAACAAAATTTAAAATTTGAATTTTTATTTTTAATTTTTATATTACAATTTAATTAAAACATCTAGAGAATAGATTTGATAAAAAAATAATTATGTAATCAAGTGTTCAAAATTATCCGATTAAAATCATGAAAATAATAATTATTAGTGTACAAACTGAAACAAAACCAATGAATCTAAAACCACAAAAGTTTAAATGAATATGAACTCTGAACGTAGCGCAAAGATAAAGGGTATATATAACTAATTGTTAATTTAGCTAACTAAGGTTAATTTAGATGAAGCTTCGACAAAATTTGTTTTAGATAATATAATACAATTGCGCGTGCGCTTCGCTTAGAGAGCTTCAAGGTTTGGCAAGAGGGTAGGTACATGGGTAGATTCAAAAGTGGGTAAGTGTTTACGTACAAAGGTTTGTACAGGATCGAATTAATAGTATAAATAAAAGATGATAGTTTCAGGGTTAGATGTTGAGAAAAAAAAAAAAAAAAAAAAAAAAAAGAACAACATACGTTTGAAGTTACAAATTAAAGTATAAAAATAATAACAAAGTAAAAGAGGCTGCACATGGCTGGAAACTGGTGTCGCAAGGTTAACTTTGATATTAATCAGGATAGGTTAATTGGGAGAAACCTAAGCAGAAAAAATATTGATAACAAATGTACAAGGATGTAGGAAATATTTGTCAAAAAAGTTAAAGAACTGTGTAAGCAAAAGTGTATGAAGAAGATTAGTTTCACGATCGTAATTACAAAAAGATTTAAGAAGAACAATAGAAACGATAGTTCTTACAATGATGAGAACAAAGATTCAGAGTTAGAGACCAAAGCATGAAAAAAAGAAAAAACAACAGCAAACACCAAAATTGAAGCAAGTAGGTTCATGTGAAGGAGCAAGGAACAATATTAAGCAAAAATGTACATATGAGCGTAGGTTCAAAGTTACAAACGTAATGAAAAGTCCAAGTACGGGAGTAGGTACAATGTAGTTACCAGATTAGTTATCAAGTTTGAAACAATGTTATGAGCAAGGTTTGTTATAAGGTTATTTACAATATTAAGCACAAGAGGATAAAAAAAGATTATGCACAAGGCCAGAGTCAGTGTTAAAAATTTAAATAAACAAAAAATAAAGAACTAGAGTTAGCATAGGAGTAGAAACAGATGTAGAAACAATTGCATGTGCAGAAGGTTCAGCGTTAGAAGCTTAAGTAAAAAAAAGGTAGTAAGCACAAGATTATTAACATATGTTGAAAGAAGAAAAAGTCAACAGACGTAGCAAAGAGAGTTGGAAAAAAAAACTCTAGAAACGTGGATAGTAGCAAGGTTATGAAAAAGGGAAGGTTAATAAATAAAAAGACGAAAATAAGTCGGTAAAAGCATACAAACAGATGTTTAACTAAGTATAGAAATGAAAGTATGCTCAACAATAAGAACAAAGTAGACTTAGAATTAGAAATAAGAGCATGAAAAAAATTCAAACTAAAGTTATTACCATGATAGAAACAGATATATGAACATGAGCATATTCCAAGGTAAGAGCCTAGTTATAAAAAACAGTAAGTGCAACAGTAAGAACAAGGGTAGTCACAAGGATTTGGAGTAAGATGAAATGTAGGAACAAAGGTAGGCATAAAATTAGGTGCAGCTGTAGTCACAAGCTGTAAGAGTAGAAACAATGGTATGTTTTGACAAAAGGGTATGCGTATAAGTGTAGGTACAAGTGTAGATTCAAGCATGAAATTCTGGGGGGTTGGCGAGCGAAGCGAGCAGGGAAGTACCCCCCCCCCCCTAGTCTCCCTATATTATATTTCCGTTTTTTTTTTATCCTCATAATTCGATCCTCACATTCAGTAACTATTATAAAAAACACCGTGAAAACACCGTACTGATAACTAAATATGATGATCCTCAAAATTCGATCTTCAGAATTCGATCCTCACTATGAAGTCCTCAATTCAGTCCTCAAAACTCGATCCTCAGAGTTCAATTCTCAAAATTCTTTTGTATATTAAATTAAATTTTTTTTTAGTATATGTCAAGTGTAGTTTAGTGTATTAAAACATATAGAGAAGCAGCAGTAGTAATGGAATTGATAGAACATGATAAAAATATTTTTGAAATTTTCGATATTAGTTATCTAACTCCAAAAAAATTAAGAGAATTTATTTGTTTTTTTTTAATGTCAGAAAAAATTCGAGAAAAAATTCCTGCTTGTTCATTTTGGAATAAGTATAAAAAATTTTTACAGAAGATTTAAGGAAAATAAGGAAAATAGCGGTTTGAATGAAATCAATGAATTTTTGAGAAATGAATATTCTTCATTAAATTGCAATTTTTTTGGTTGACTAAAGCCATGTTTACATAATTTAAAAAAAAAATTTCTAAAATTATGGTAATGTAAATGAGATTCATGAAAAATATACTGAATTATTTACTAAATTGAATGATGATCAAAAATCGATTTTTAATGTAACAACCAAAAATTCCAATAGTATGTACTTCATAGATGGTCCAGGAGGCACTGGAAAAACTTTTCTTTATAAAACTTCGATTTATTATTTTATGTCGAAAAATAAAAATGTTTGATATATGGCATGGACAGGTATAGCTTCAATTCTATTACCAACAGGTATGACCAGTCATAAAACTTTTAAATTACCATTAATTTTATAAAATGTTGAAAGTTCATTTCTAAAAAATGAATCAGACAAAAAAAATCACGCAAATATGACATCATTGTCTGGGATGAAGTATCTATGATTCCAAAAAAGGCATTGAAAATCGTAGATAGGACTTTAGAAGACACTACAAATAAATTACTTTTCAGAGGTAAATTAATAATTTTAGGGCGTGATTTTAGACAAATTCTTCCTGTATTGAAAGTGGTAATGAAAAAATTGTTGTGGTAGATACTATTAAATTTAGTAAATTATAGAAAAGCTCCAAAAATAAAATTAACTAAAAATATTAGATGTAAAATTTTTTTAACTTATTATTAAGGTGGCTTGTAAGTATTTTAAAAAAACACTAATAAGTTTCGAAAAAAATCAGGTAGATTCCTTGAAGTGAGACCAACAACTTTCCTATAGGACACTAAGAAGGTCATCGGACTTATTTTCGAGAAAAAAATCATTAAAAAAATTTTTTTTTAACATGGACTCTTATGGGAAAAAACATTTAAAAATTCCCCACATTGTCTGAATACACTAGTTTGCCACGAGTCAGGTATCATTTTAAAGGTTAAAAGTCAAAGATCATTTTAAAATTATTAACTTATGGGGTTATCGGACTAACTTTCAAGAAAAATAAATAATTGTACGATAAAAATACCGAAGATAGTAAATCTCGACAGCTGTTCAGCGTCACGCGCATGTGCGAACTTCAAAGTAAGAAAAGTGGCAACGGTGTGCAGCTCTTCTCGAATCTCGAGCAGTCTGCTTCGGAAAAAAAGTCAGTCAAAGTCAGCCGTAAAGAATTACTTATTTGCTAAATTTTTTTTAACGGCTTAAATATTTGAAATGATTAATTATTTTTAAAAAAATTTTTAATTTGTGTGTGCCGATATAACCTAAATGTTTTCAGTTATGTGGAATTTGTATAAAAAACAGTATCTATAAGTTTATTTCAGTCTCTGTAAAATTTATAGTTATTTCAATTGATATGTATTTTGTTAAAAGTAAAAAAAAACTTATAAATAAACAATAATTAAACACTTTTTTAAATCAAATTTATTTATTCTAAGATATTTTTAATTAACATTGTGAGGTTATAAAATAATAGAACATTATGAAAGGTATACAATAAAAGATTTTTATGCTTCTATAGAATTTTATTTTTGATAAAAATATTATCATAAACTACAATGAAAAGTTAACAAGAAATAATAAAGTATCTACTCAAATTTATAAATACAATAGACTACTTTTTCTTTAAAACAAAGTGATTACTTAAATTTTTATAATTTCTTTTTTTATATCTTCATAAATTAATTTAATAACATCTTTCTTTGAGGTAACTCTTGGCTTGCCGTTAACATTTTCTCCTAGTAATATAATTAAAGCTTCCATCTGACCAGTATTAAAAGCGTTTACTAAAATACTTTTATTTATTCCAGCATTTGCAATTTTTTTTTTCATTGTTGCTGAAATGCTGAATGCAGACAATGAATTTTCATAATCTTTGAGTGTTTTTTTTCTACTTTTTTCATTTAAATGGTATTCAAAACTTTGAGTGTTCTTTATAATATCACTTTTCTTAGCTTCAACCTTTTTAAGCAAGTTTTGAAGCATCAAAACATCATTGAGCGCATTATGTGCATCCAGCTGTTCGGTCTTGCTCAAAAGTCTTTCAACTAGAGATGGTTGTTTGTAAAATTTTTTTTCTTTAAATGTATTTGGTACCAAAATTTTAAATATATTTAAACTATCACAAAAGCCTTTTATAAAATGTTTCAACTCATTAATTAACTGAACAGATTTTCCAAAATGAATAAGCTTTTTGGCATCAAACCGGTAGCAGTTGTGAGCAATCAAAATACAGGGTTTGTTAAAACTTTTGATAAATAATAAAAATTTTAATAGAGCATCTCTAGGATGACAAGTAGATACTTTTTTTTTGTCAACATACATTTCCCCGTTTATAAACTCAATTTTTGTTGCCTCAATTGCTTTTGGATGCATTTTGGTTTTTTTTGGCATACAATACTGGTTAAAAGTTGAATTTGTTTCTAAATTGACTGCGGCAATTTGTATGACTTCATCAGCATCACTAAAACCAGTGGTTTCTAAATCAAAAACCACCATAGCACAATCCTCAAAATTGACATTATCAGATATGATTGTTTCATCTATTAGATCAGCTGTATTTAAATACCCAGCACCAGACTGGTAAGAAATCCCTTCCTTATTTTCTGCTGTTGTTGTTTTGTGTGACCTTTCTTGTTTTAAGTGCAATCGCCTTCTTTTGGTTGGGACTTGCTGTTTTCTGATTTTTTCATTTTCTAGACTTGCCTGTTTTCTTTTCCTATAAATGCCAGTGTGACTTCCAGGTGATAAGCTAAGTTTAGTGTTGAGTGAAGAAACAAATCCGTAGCCCATATTTTTTTGACAAACACCTAGACTGACTCTAAAACAATGAGAATCGGAGCCCCCATAGAAAGAAGACTTAGGGTGTTTGCCACAGATAGTGTTATTGAATGACTCATTATTTTGACTTGAACCACAAGGTGCTAGTTGTGCTGAATTTTTTATATAAGGTTCAAGAGCCTTTGAAAGTTGATCCTTTAATTTTAAGTCTGACAAACATTCACCATCTCTAAAGTATGAGTATGGAATTGTTTTGTCCAACTTTTTTTTACAATCTTGTCCACAGTTTTCATGCTCACCAAATGCATGTGGTACAAGATTTTGGAGTGCTTTTTTGACTCCATCAGCATTGTCTTTATTTTTTTGTATGACGATTGTAAACATTTTAGAAAAGTAAGTCCTTACATCGCTACTCATTTTTATTTCATACAATTTTGAGTTGAAGTTTTTGGATGCATGATTGATATCTGACCATTTTTCAATGTAATAAGGTGCAAGTCTACGAAGAGCTGAGATGGAAGCAGAATCATCATCTCCAATTAAAATTTTTATTCTGCAATTTGCTTTGATTAGATCATCATTTCGCAGTACCAACTCCACTGCTATGTCAGCCTCCATGGCCTTGGAAGAACCAGTATGGTTTTTTCTGCACACATGCTTTTTGAAGGGATTTATTGTACATTGTTTACAATACTTATTTCTACAAGCAAAAGCGATAATTTTTTTGGAAAATCTTCCACTAAGATGACCATGACCTTAAAAAAAGAAAATAAAAAATAAAGACTTGTTCTCTGAATTTTTTTATTTCTGAAAGTTAGATTAATATATGTACCGCTTAAACTATTCATTTGGCGCCCTTTTTTAGTCCAGGCGGCGTCGAAAGCAGCTCCCAAATCAACAACATTATTGTTATTAACGTCTTCAATAGTGTTTGCAAATCTTAAAAAATTATTATAATAAATTCTACTGGATTACATATTTGTAAGGTAGGAGTGGAAAAAGGTCAGGAAGGAAAATAAATTATATGCTAAACTATAAAATTTTTTTAATGTAAAGATCATTTATTTTTGTACATTTAAAACACACTTATAAAATTCATCATTTTTCCATCACTTTCTCCACTCACAAAATAAATTTAATAAGTTATTATTTTGCATTATTAAAAAAAAATTATAAAAATAAATAAATTTTGGTTTACTGATTTAAAATATCTGCAAATAAATTTTTAAGAGTATAAAATTGAAAAAAAGTAGATGCTGTATAAGCAAAAATAACAATCATAATTTGGTAGAGTAAAAATAAAAATATTCAATTAATTATCAAAAATAATAATCAAAACAACTTATCATACTTCATTCACATAATTATTCAATAATTTAGAGTATAACTTTTTTAAACTGTTCCCAAGTTAAACAATTAATTTTTCAAGGATTAATTGTATTTTGTGTTTATAATGATCTTTCATTACAGTTTTGGTCGACTTACTGTTTGTTGTATTCAATGGTCATAGACTTTTCCAATTCAATAGCTTCAACGCAGGATTCCTTAGCCAAATCTTCTATGACTTTTCCCACATGTCTTTCATAGACTTTTAGTGTATTTGCTGGGATAGTTGGAGAGTTCATTGCTGAGAATAATGTGTTTATTTTTCTCTCCCCTATACCGGCATCAAGAACACCGATTGCTACCTTTATATTATCGTCATAATACTTTGTAGTCTTCTTGGATGAAACAACTTTGTGCATCTGATTACAAAAATAGCACCGAACTAACCACCTGGACACTATACCTGCAATTGATTCCTGAACAATATGTTTTAGAGAAAGTGGTTTATCACAGAACTGACACCACAACTCTTTGGACAAATGCTTAACGTCCACAATCCTTCTACCAGAAATTTCAAGCACATTCCAGGGTAATTCAATATCATTTGCAGGTTCGTTTGTATTTTCAATGCCATGGCATAATTTTTCATCCAGTTCCTCAGGTACATATAAATTATCTTTTTGCAAAATTCTTTTCTCTGGAAAATCAACTCTGTGGCACTTCTCATTCTGCACTTGATGCGTACTTTTATTTTGGCCTGCCTGAAAAAGGTTTCAAAATTTTTTTACATTTTACATCAATTCTTTTATAACTTTATAAGTATTTATAAATAAACTACTTACTTCAGATTCATTACTGCTTTTCATACTTTTATTAAGTGCTGCACTTTTGGTCCGAGCAACAAGTTTTTTTATTTGTTCTTCAACTTTTTTTTTTACAAATTTTCCTTTCCTTTTACCTATTGTTGCCCGAACACTACTCATTTTTTAACTGTCAGATTTTAATTCTTACAATACATTTAAAAAAAGTAAACTCAACTTTCACAAACAAACCTAACACTACAAACCATGTGCAAGTTTCATTCTAGCACATTCTAGCAGCCTGCAGCAAAAAAAATGCGACGTTGCCACGGTTCAAAAAATGCAGTCACGTACATAATAAGAGTTATAATGGTACCTTAAGGGAGATGAAAGAAATTTTTTTTTAATTAACTTTTTGAGTGAAATTTTAATACTAGTATGTGTAGAAACAATTCACGATAATTTTTTAGTAAAGATTAGGCATAAATCTTTTTTTTTTTTTTAATTTTATATTGTGCACCCGCAAGGGCCCCTGCTAGATACGGGGCAGCACTTACAAGCCACCTTAAAGATTGGCGAAAGTTCTATAGAAAATTTTCAAATTCCAAAAGAATGAAAAACTAAAGATGTGTGTCGATTTGTGGAGATATAAATGAAAATCATGAATTGAATAAAGTTTTTTTAGCTCTAAAAAAATGAAAACGACAAATGTTGAATAATGAAATTTTAATTATATTAAATGGTCAATGTAAAATTAGAAATCACGAATTGAAACGAACACAACAGAAAAGCCAAAATTATTACTGTCGATAAAAGTGGGAAAATTGTGTTCATTCCGAAAATTACTTTGAGTACTAACGAAAATTCAAGCTGTCCGTTAATTTTATATAGAAAACAATTTCCCTTAGTCTTAGCCTTTGCAATGACAGTTAATAAGTCTCAAGTGCAAAGTTTTGATAGAGTTGGCATATAAACCTAAATAGAAAAAGTAAACAGATATCAATGATGGCAGGCTTAAAGTAGTATAGCGCATATAGCTATCAAAAATATAGTTATAGACGCTCCGTTGCCCCCACTCCGACGCCACGCGCCACCGCCGCCACCACTGCTCTAAAACCTACCGAAATCATGCATTTTTTATTCGTTTTGGTTATTTATCTCAGAAGTTAAAACCGCTTCCTATTTTATTCTTTGCACCTCACGATTCCTTTAATGTTTTCTACAGAAAAACCTGTTTTTTAAAAATATTTTAAGAAAATTAAATTCGTAATCCGCTAATAACCTCCACAAGAGAGGTTGCAATTTGGCCGAAATTTGCCCTACGCCAAATCGGCTGAAACTGCAGGATAAGGTGTTTTTTGGATCTAAAAGATAATCCCATAATTGTTTTTTCGATAAATTCATTAGCCGCGCATGCGCCGAAACATTTCTCTCCCATTTAAAATACATGGGAAACCACAATTTTAGGTAGTTTTTCGTTTATTTCTCGAAAACCAGACTAGATCAATCTCTGAAATTTTAGTATGTTATGAAGAAATGAAAAATTCAACTTTTCAGGGTGATTCCGTGAAGGGGCAAGGTGGGTCACCCACTTTTTAAGGCCTCTGAAAGACCCGAATTTTTTTTTTTTTTTTCAAAAATTTATAACTCGGCCTCTAATGATTCGATCGGAACCAGGTTTGGCGTAAAATTTTTGTCTTTAGTTGTACTTTTTAGAAAAAATTTTGTCTCTATAGTTTTAAGAAGTTTTACTGCACGTAAATCGTCCATAACATCAAAATTTTGAAAAAAACGTGATTTTTTGGACTTTTCCATGCCGTTTTAGCTTAAAAGTATAACAAAACATATCTTTTCTGAAAGAACTCAAAAAAATGCGTCTTTTCTTTTGTATGGTCTTTATTCGATTTATGCGTTTAAAGTCGATTTAATTCACTTTAAAAGTTAAAAAAGCGAGACAGTTTTTAAAAAACCGTTCAAAACTTGAAAATTTGGCGCGTAAACCCCCATTTTTTTTTTCTTAAAGAGATGCCTTTTTGGCTCTAGTTTACGTTGATATACATTTTTATATACTTTTATTCAATATTTACTGTGAAAAATTCATAAAACATAGAAAAAATACAAAAAATGCCCTTTTTTTACTCAAAGAATGTAGCCGGGTAAGATAGTCGAATCGCCCCCCACTGCAAACCCTTACAATACATATATATCATTCGAAAGGGTATAAAAAAAGAAAATTTTTGGCGCAAACCGGAGCTCCCTATTCCCTCCCTAGGGACCCTACGAGCTAAAATAGTGATTTTTCAACTTAAATTCATATCAGAACCTATAAGAGCTAGAGACATGCGGTTGCGGCCAAATTTTCTTTAAAAAAAATGTAGTTTATCTACATTTTTTAATATTATTTTTGGCTCCAAATTTAAACCGTTTGTGCCATTTTTTAACCTTAATTTTACGATTTAAAAAAATCTAAGACAAACACCTCGCCAAAAAAATAAATATAAAAAAAAAACTAGATCAGCTTTAGATTTGTTAGATTTGTTAAAATGTTTCATTTATTTATTTTCTTGGCGAGGTGTCTCAGATTTTTTTAAATCGCAAAATTGAGGTTAAAAAATGACAACAACGGTTAAAATTTGGAGCAAAAAATTCCTAAGATAAAAGAGAGAACCCAAAAAGAATGTCAGCATTTTATTCGTGATGTGATTGGTTGAAGAACAAAATTTAAAATTTTAATTTTAATTTTTAATTTTTATAATACAATTCAACAATTAAAAAATTAAGATGATATATTAAGACATTTGATGAAAAAGAATTATTTAATCAACTGTTAGAAATTATCCGATTAAAATCATGAAAATAAATTATTCGTATATAAACAAAACCAATGAATTTATAACCACGAAAGTTTAAAGGAAACTCTGAATGTAGCGGCAAAGGTAAAGGGTAATATATAATTTATCGTAGGTTAGATGAAGCTCCGACAATATTTGTTTTAGATTATGTACAGTGATGAATTCGAGAAAGCGGGCATGGGGACATAGTGGTCTTCAGACCGTTGAAGCTCGACAAAGAGTTATTTCAGATTGCTAGGGGTTCTGTCTGCTAAGGTTAAAGAACATTGGAATGTTTTTAAAAAAATTAAATTTATTACAAAATTTATATTACGAAATTTTTACGGTTGATTCATTTAAGTTTTTTTCATAAATGAATATTTAACCATTCCCCCAAGCTGTAAAACTCAAGAACCCTCAGCGTTCGGATTATTTCAATAAATAAAAAAATTAATGAATGATTCCCCTCACCACTAAACCCACGAAAGTTTGTGTAAACGAATTTAATTTTTTACCAAATAAATAAATAAATCATCAACCAAGCAGTAAACCTTGAAAACCCTAGGAATGCAAGTTTAATTTTTTAATTTACAAATGATCCCCCAAGAACTAAACCCAAGAAACCCTGGGCGTCAAAGTTTCATTTTTAACTCAATAAATAATCCCCCAAGCAATAAACCTTGAAAACCCTGGGAAGGCAAGTTTATTTTTTAATAAACAAATGATCTCCCAATCACTAAACCCACGAAACTCTGGGTGTCTGAGCTTAATTTTTAACTAAATAAGTAATCCCCCAAGCTATACCAACGAAACCTCGGGCGTCTAAATTTAATTTCTAACTCAATAAATCATCTCTTAAGCACTATACCAACAAAACTCTGGGCGTCCGAGTTTGATTTTTAACTAAATAAATAAAACCCCAAGCCCTGAGCCTTGAAAACCCTGGGAATGCAAGTTTAATTTTTAAATAAATAAATGGCCCTTCAAGCTCTTAGCCCACAAAACCCTGGGCGTGCAAGTTTAATTAAATAATACCCCAAGCCCTGAACCTTGGAAACCCTGGTAATGCAAGTTTAATTTTTGAATAAATAAATGATCCACCAAGCTCTAAACCCACGAAACCATGGGCTTCCGAGTTCAATTTTTAAATAACTGAATGATCTCCCAAGCTTCAAACCCACAATGCCGTGGGCTCCTGAGTTAAATTTTTGAATAAACGAATAATCTCCCAAGCTTTAAAAACACGATACCCTGGGATTCCAGATTCAATTTTTGAATAAATGAACTATTTCACAAACTTCAAACCCACATTACCCTAGGTGCTATAGTTCAAATGTGAAATAAACGAACAAACCCCCAAGCTCTGAACTCATGAAACCCTGGGCTCCTGAATTCAATTTTTAAATACATAAATGATCTGCCAAGCTCTAAGCCCACGAAACCCTGGGCTTTTGAGTTCAATTTTTAAATAATTAAATGATCCCCCAAGCTTCAAACCCACAATACCCTGGGCTTCTGAGTTCAATTTTTGAATAAATTAATGATCCCCCAGCTTCAAACTCACAATGCCCTGGACATCCGAGTTCTATTTTTAAATGAACTAACAATCCCCCAAGCTTTAAACCCACAATGCCCTGGGCTCCTGAATTCAATTTTTGAAATACATAAATAATCTGCCAAGCTCTAAACCCACGAAACCCTAGGCTTCTGAGTTCAATTTTTAAATAATTAAATGATCCCCCAAGCTTCAAATCCACAATACCCTGAGCTTCTGAGTTCAATTTTTAAATGAACAAATAATCTCTCAAGCTTTAAAAACACGATACCCTGGGGTTCCAGATTCAATTTTTGAACAAATAAATGATCTCACAAGCTTCAAACCCACAATACCCTGGGCGCTAGAGTTCAATTCGTCGGTTAAGAGTAAGAACCTGCTATCTCGGCGAGCCAGAGCAAGAACTTGCTATCTCGGTGGGCCAGAGCAAGAACCTACTATCTCAGGGACCGGTGCAAGAACCTGATATCTCCGGACTTAAAGGCTACTATTACACTGGCTCATTTAAACAATGGCATCAGAAATTTTTTTTCTTTTTTGAAGCATGCCAGAGTAATAATATAAGTGTAGAAGCTACAGAAGCTTCAAAAAAGAAAAAAAATGTTGAAGCCATTTTTTAAATGGGCCCGTGAAAGAGTAGCCTTTAACTCCGGGCCCCTGAGATAGCAGGTTCTTGCTCCAGCCTCTGAGATAGTAGGTTCTTGCTCTGGCCCATCGAGACAGCAGGTTCTTGCTCTGGACCGATGGGATAATAGGTTCTTACATTAAACCGACGAATTGTGAAATAAACGAACAAACCCCCAAGCTCTAAACTCATAAAACCCTCGGCTACCGAATTTAATTTTTAAATACATAAATGATCTCCCATGCTCTAAACCCACGAAACCCTGGGCTTCCGAGTTCAATTTTTAAATAAATAAATATCCCCCAAGCTTCAAACCCACAATGCCCTGGGCTCCTGAGTTAAATTTTTGAATAAATGAACGATATCACAAACTTCAAACCCACAATACCCTGGGCACCTGAGTTCAATTTTGAAATGAACGAACAAACCCCCAAGCTTTAAACCCACAATGCCCTAGGCTCCTGAATTCAATTTTTAAATACAGAAATAATCTGCCAAGCTCTTAACCCACGAAACCCTGGGCTTTTGAGTTCAATTTTTAAATAAGTGGGTTTGAAGCTTGGGGGATCATTTATTTATTCAAAAATTGAACTTGAAAGCCCAGGGCATTGTGGGTTTGAAGCTTGGGGGATTATTTGTTCATTTCAAAATTCAACTCGGAAGCCCAGGGTTTTGTGGGTTTAGAGCTTGTGGGATTGTTTGTTCATTTAAAAATTCAAAGGGTATTGTGGGTTTGAAGCTTGGGGGATCATGTAATTATTTAAAAATTAAACTTGCATTCTCAGGGTTTCCAAGGTTTATTGCTTGGAAGATTATTTATTTAGTTGAAAGTTAAACTCGGACGCCCAGGCTTTAGTGCTTAGGGGATCATTCGTTTATTAAAAAATCAAACTTGCACACCCAGGGTTTCTAAGGATTATTGCTTGGGGGATTATTTATTGAGTTAAAAATGAAACTTAGACGCCCAGGGTTTCGTGGGTTTGGTGCTTGGGGGATCATTAGTTTATTAAAAAATTAAACTTGCATTCTCAGGGTTTTCAAGGTACAGTGCTTGGGGAATTATTTATTTGGTAAAAACTTAAACTCGTTCACACAACCTTTCGTGGGTTCATTGGTGGGGAATCATTCATTAATTTATTTATTTATTTAAATAATTCAACGCTCAGCGTTTTTGAGTTGTATAGCTTGAGGGAATGGTTAAATATTTATTTATAAAAAGAACTTAAATGAATCAATCGTACAAATTTTGTAATCAACTCAGTATTTTTAAAAACATTCGAATGTTCTTTAACCTTAGCACACAGAACCCCTAGCAATCTGAAATAACCTCTTGGTCGAGCTTCTACGGCCTGAAGTAACCGCTATGTCCCCATGCCCGCTTTCTCGAATTCATCACTGATTATGTAATACAATTGCGCGCGCTTGCGCGCTAAGAGAAACTAATAATATTAAAAAATACAAGCAAACTAGATTTTATTTTAAGAAATGTTGTAAATCAACTTTGTATTGCCTAGGAGCAAATTAGTAGGAAAAGTGACTTTGTATTGATGATCCAGGCACAGTAATAACAAGATGTAGTTAGTTATCAATTCTTTATTGCACAACGTTTCAAGGGCAATGCCCTCCTCTTCAGGTGTCATACGACTAGAATTTGTGATGTTTTTCTAATCGTAAGACACCTGAAGAGGAGAGCATTGCCCTTGAAACGTTGTGCAATAGTGAATTGATAACTAACTACATCTTGTTATTATTGTGCCTGGATCATCAATACAAAGTCGCTTTTCCTGCTAATTATTTTAAGAAAATTTTGCCGCAAACCGCATGTCTCTAGCTCTTATAGGTTCTGAGATATGAATTAAAGTTGAAAAATCACTATTTTAGCTCCTAGGGTCCCTGGGGAGGGAATAGGGAGCTGCGGTTTGCGCCAAAAATTTTCTTTTTTTATACCCTTTCGAATGATATATACAGGGTGGCGTAAATTAATCGAAACGCGCATATTTCTCGAAATGGAAGCTTTGTGGAAAAAAGTTTTTTAGATAAAAGTTGTTTGGTTTGGAGGGGGAAACAAAATGGCGGCTTCGGGTTTGGGCCTGGGGCCTTATGTTGGGCCCTACGGACCCAAAGCCCGGTTTTTTAAATGGGAACCTCTATTTTTTTTACCAAATTCGGAAAGAGCGGAAAATTTTACGACTCTTGGGTATTTTTTGAAATTTTTTTTGGGCCTTGTAGAGGCCGCGTAGGGCCCGTTTCTCTTTTGCCCTGCTTAAATCCGAAAAAACGCCTTTTTTGAATGGCACATGTGATGTAAAAGTTTTTTAGTTTAAAATTCCCAATAAAATGGGCCCAAAAAAATTGGGCTCGGGATCTCATATTCAGCCTTACGGACTTAAAGTCCAGTTTTTAAATGGAAACCCCTTTTTTTTTTACAAAATTCATATCATCGACGTAAAGTACAACGAAAGCCATTTTGCCTCGATGCCTCCAAGTGAATAAGCATGGATCATGCAAATCATTTTGAAGACCGAGCTTTCGAGCTTCTGCAGAGAATTTCTCATTCCATTTTTTCGGACTTACTTTCAAGCCGTACATTGTTTTCTCTAGCTTGCACACTTTTGATTGTTTTATATCATTAGGAACTTCCAGACCATCTGGAATTTCCATATAGACTTCTTCATGAAGTTCGCTGTTTAAGAATGCTGTTTTTACATCCATCTGACATACATGTAAGTTGTGCTTATTTATTATCACAAGTGCAGATCTCATCAAAGATAATCTTGAGACTGGAGCATACGTCTCTTTTAGATCATACATATTTTTATATTTGAATCCTCTTATCACGAGCCTTGCTTTAAACTTTATTAAACCATCAGCATCAACTTTTCTCTTAAAGACCCATTTCGAGTCAATCACGTTTGGCTTTTTACCAACTGATGTCGGTTTTGGCCTGTCAACTAGTCTCCAAACCTCGTTTGTTTTCATTGAGTCTAGTTCTTCTTATATTGCTTGGTTCAAATTTTCTCTAGCATCAGATTCCATTGCTTCTTTGAAGCATGTTGGATCTTTTTGCAGTTTTGTTAACCACATGTGCGACAACTCATCTGTCTCTTGGACATTGAGATATCTTGCTGCACAGCTGATGTCTTCAACCCTTCTCGAGTTTGAATTTTGCTCTATCTGTTCATCAGACGCTATTTTTCTCTTTAGTTGACTTCTCGTTACCAGACAGTTTTTGTCGGTGGCGAGGGAGTGAATCCCTCGTAAATTATTTTTCTTACCTGGCAGTGTCAAGTCACCTGGGAAACAGTGAAATAAATAAGTTGTTTGTTTACTTTTCCCAGGTGATAACCATGCCGCGTTAACGCGCAGCTGAGGCTGACCACGTGGCGACGGCCGCCGTCGGCTGAATGCTGCCACAGCAGCGCGGGCCCACGACACACACACACACACATAACCACCATCCGGGAAGGCTATCCCGGCCTAGGGCGCGCGCGTACACATACACACACAGCACACAGGTCCCGATTCTCCGTCCGGGAGTTTCCGACGACGGAGGAAGTGCGCGGCGCGTGTCGGCAGGCGCGTGCGCGCACACTCAACACAGTAGACGCGGGCGTGAGTGTAGCTTTATTTTTTTTTGTAGTTTGCACGTGGCGTGGACAATGTGTGCGTGTAGGAAAGAACGAGAGAGAGAGTATGTGCGCGAGAGACAGAGTTAGAGCTGTGAGTGTCTCGTGTGCGTTATTTTTTTTCTTTTCTTTTGAATGTTCGAGCGTAGTATAGGTGGCGTGGCGATCGCTACCGGAACTTTGTAGACGTGAGTGTGATTGGATATTATGGCGTGAATGTATGTGATGTGGACACATTGCTGTTCCTCAAGTGTGAATGAAACTTGACGAAATAGATTAGTGTTGATTGGTTGAGAGTATTGATTGTCTATAATTTATTGTCGACCGTGGGGTAGAACCCTATTTGGCCGCTAAAAGTAATACAAAGAAATTACATTAAATATAGGAGCAATACATAAGTAGCATTAAAATTACATATTTGTTGCTTAGAACTGGTAGTATATAAAAGTAAATAAAAATAAAAATAGTATTAGGTGCTGCAGCGCGTGGGTTGAGGATGTAATGCGCGTAGTGAAGGCCGTTGACTATTAACGTGAGGAGGTAGTGTATGTAGATGGTAGCATAGAGAGGTAAAGGATCGAAGTATTGGGAAGGGATGGTGAGGAAGGAAGTTGAGTCAGAGAGACGCGGGGAAGCGTCACTCTGTTCTCAGTAGCCAAGGTGTGAGGTTGTATTTTTGAGAGTGTTAATCTTTTCTAAGTTTCTAAGTTGTAGACTATTTTTTTTTTTTTTTTTTTTTTTTTTTCAAAGTTTTCCTTTTCCCAGTAGTTTTTTTTGAGTTTGTAGACATTTTTTTTTCTTTTATTTACAGCCAGGTAGTAGAAGAAATCAAGAAAACTTGGGTTAATTTACTTTTATTGAGAGTTGGAAAAACCAGAGAGTAGCCATTTTGGGCATCAGATAATAAGTGAAAATTTTGGTAAACGTAAGATTTTTTTGTACTATTTAATAAGATTTTATAAAGCATGTTTTTTCTGGGATTTTAGGATATCGGTATGCTAAATGAAATTTTTTTTTTGTACATTATAGAAGGTGTCTTTATATAAATCCGACCGAGATTTTCTTAGCGCGGCGTCGTTACCCGCCATTTTGTAGACTACTTTATGGTGTTTGTTTATTTCCTTTGTTCTCAAATTAAAATTTATTTTTTTTGTAATTGTAGACTTGATTTTTTGTAGACAAGAATAAAATCAAATTCAACCGAGATTTTTGCAATAATTTATTTCTTCTGCCTCTAGCTCACCGACCAGTTCTGGAGGTTTTCTTTTCGCGGGAACCCTACCCCGGAGTTTTAAGGAGTTTTCCCCAAGAGTTTTTTGTGTGAACTTTTCCTTGTAATGGGAGGGCCCGGGAAACTCCGTTAATTATTTAAGGGAGGCCCTTTTCATAAGAAATACCCCACTACACGGTCTTTTTCTCTATAATTTTCTTTGTATTTGATTTCTTTGGTCTGCCCCGCTTTTTGGGTGCAGTTTTCTCTATCTCCACACTTTCTGGAGCTTGCAAGCTCTGATCAAGTTCGATCTCTGTCGGCTTGTCAGGCTCAAATTCTAAATTTTTGAGATTGAATTTTTCATAATTTTTATCTCGACCGTATACATTTCCTTACACTAATATCTCATTGAATTTTACATGTCTCGACTCTAAAAATTTGCGAGTGCCTGGGTGCCACAAAATATAGCCTGTAAGAATGTATCCTACTAGGACAGTTCTCACAGCTACTGCTTTAAATTACGACTCAATCTTTAGTAGTTTCACATATGCTATACACCCGAAGCGTTTTATTTGATTTAAATTACATCTCAAGTTTTCAGCAAATTTAAGAGTTGGAACATTATAATTGATCGAACTGTGAGGAGTGATATTGTAAGCTAGCACTGCTGCCTCTGCAGAAAACTCCCACATAGTCTCGGGTAGGCCTGAGTCGCACATGTAAGCTCTTATCTTTCTCTGGATGGTTTTGTTAAATCTCTCAGCCACTCCGTTGTGTTCAGGAGTATGGCTTGGAGACAGATCAGCTTCGATCTTCTCCTTTCTCATTATTTCAACAAATTTACCACCTGTGAACTCAGTACCTCTATCTGATCTTATATAACACACTTTTGCATTTTCTCTAAGCAAGTTTCGTGTGGTTACTAAGAATTTCTCGAGTGCATCACCTGACTCATCCTTTGATTTTAGATTATAGCTTTGAGCTAATCTCGAATAATCATCAATCAAAGTTAATATATGTCTCTTGTGACCTGGCCACGAAATAGGTTTTGTCATGTCCCAAAATCGGGACAGATCTATTTACTTAATTTGAATCTACTTCACCCTTTTTTTATAACCGGGTAGGTGATTCGAATAACTGAGAGGAGGATAATTAATAAAACTACAGAACCTGAAAGACTACTAAGAAAATCTATTTATTATCAAAACCAAACCATTACAAACGTTACACGATCTACTTCCTTAAAAATAATCTTACTTCTATTAAAGTTCTGGACACTGCACAGAGAGAGAGAGAGAGTGTTGAAAGCCGAGGATTCCCGCTGGGCTGCTTGAGGTGGTGAATCGGTGGTTCTACGCCGTCCTGAAGGAAATTCCAGGCTCTTTTCTTTAGTCGGACACAATGCTGTTTCTTTAAAGTCTTTTAAAACCAAACTAGTCACTGCCGGAACTCTAATTTGTGTTAACCCTCGCACTTATTCGAAAACTCGCGAATTAGGTGCACTGATTCGAAAACTCAGAAATGCCCTTGAAAATAAGACTATAAATAGTCACTCAGGTTGATCTCGATATGCTTTTTTTTAAAATATCGAGACTTTGAAAATCTCTAACTCCCGTGAGTCAAGTCGGGGAGATCTTCCTCGCGGAACGATGTGCACGGGTCGAGTTCTGGATCACGACTGAAAAACCAAGCTGCCGGGCTCGCGTTCACGGCCCTATTTATACCCCTACGCATGAGGACCCACCCCCGTAGAGGGGATCATGGACCCTCCCATGTGTGCCCGAATCTGGGGGAAAAACCAATGATTTGGCCTCTTTTCCACGAGGGCTTGGCCTTGGCTTAATTTATTATAATATTCCTCATGTGTGGACTCCCTCTCCTACAAGTAAAATCCGTCTAAAATATTATGGGACCCGATTCCTTGAGGCCTCATTGGGTCAATGTCACTGACCGGCGGTCGCGGGGGATTGTTTATGGCCTCCCGCCTCCTTGCCGTGACGCTCTATTGTTGGGGTCCGCTGCTGGCTTTTCCTTCACTCAGCCAGGCGTCCCGTGCTGACGCGTTTCTTTTGTCCTCTCCCTCTCTTTTTTTTCCCAGCTCCTGTTCGCTTTTCCTCTCTCTCTCTCTTTTTCTTCTTTTTATTCTCTCTCTCTCTTATTTATACTTACTAATTTATCTTATTTAACAAATAATTGTATAATTTGTAAATAACTTAAGAATTAGCTTAAAATTATTTTAATTTTAAAAAGGGGAGCTGGTGCCGACACGACAGTTTGATCGGACCCATAGTGTCACTATGAATCAGTTCGGGAGGCTTTAAAGCTCTCTTTCTCTTTTCAGTAAATGGTAACTTTTCCATTTTAGATAAGGTACATACTTCACAGTCACGAATAGATTTATGAAACCTTATTTTCTCTAGTGACTCCTCTATTTTTTGTAATTTTCTCAAGTAATTAAGTGAAGCATGACCTAATCTATAATGCCATAGCATTGCCTCATTTTCAGGAATAAACTCTTTTGGTTTATAGCTTAAGTTGTTAATAAGCATATCTTCAATATTATCAAATGACTCAAGCTCATCTATTTTCACGGTTTTTGGCCATGTTAAACTTATATCTTTCTCTGATGTTTTCTCTACATCATTATCATTTTTTAAATATAAGTCTTTCTCATTGCTCAAGCTTGCGTCAAGCTTTTCAATATTTTCCTCTAAGTTTTGATTCTCATTGAGCTTTTCATTATTTTTCATGAACTTTTCTAAATTCTCCCTCCCAATCTCAGACGGTAAGATTTCTGGATTTCTTTCAGAGCTTTTCGAAGTTTGAAGTGAGCTTTCTCCCTCCGAAACTGACATTGGGTTCTCAAAATCATTTATCGTCTAGGATTGTTCAGAAAGTTCATGTTCTTTTATGATTCGGGCTTTACATGTATAATTTTCGAATATTTCTGTAATTTCACCATTCTCATTCTCATTTTTCTTTATTTCAAATTTTACCATCTAGTTGGGCTTTTCATAAATACCTTCAAAGATTATCTTATCATTCTCTCCATCAAATACTTTGAAAGATTCATCGTCCAACTGAATAATAAGACCTGCATCTGCTAGTCTCCGTAAAGATAGCAAATTCTCAGAAATATCTTTCGCAGCAATTACGTTTGTTAATTTTATAACATTCTCATTTGGTGAATTACTTTTTAGTAAAAGATCGCCTCTGCCATCTATTACAATATCCGCAAAATTATTTTTATTAGCGCTTTTTATCACGCCATTTTCAGATACTCTAAAATCTGATAAAATAAAGCTCTCATTTACAATATGGTCTGTCGCACCCGAGTCAGCGACAAACTCTATGTATTCTTTATGGCATGTATTATTCTCATTAAAATTTCTCTTACCTTCATTTGAAGTTTTTGCTGCATTTGCAGCAGGGTTACCTCCACCGTTGCTTTGGCCTTTGCTGCGACCTCCACGGCCTCCACGACCACCTCTGCCACTGCCGCTGCCTCTGTTTTTCTTATTCGAACCTTGTTGAGGTTCGTCATCGGCTTTTCTCTTACCCTGTTGATTTTTAGGGTCAAGCCAACACTCCTCTTTCTTGTGTTTGCCGATTTGATTGAAAATTTGACAGCTCCAGATGCCTTTCTCAATGAGTGGGCAGTCTTTTTTCCAGTGGTTGAAGTCACCACACCGATGGCATTGGTTAGACTTCGCAGAGGGTCCACCGGGCCCTCTGCCACCACGGCCTCTTTGGTTTTTGGTAAAAGCTGTCGAAGCTTTTGTTTGCTTGTCAAAAGCTTTCTCGGAGTTGAGGTCCACTTCAATTACTCGGATTTCGTCCCTCAACTCTTCGTAGGTCATCTCTTTACCAGTTGATTTCTGTATGCTGCTGTTTGTTCTCCTGATCTCACCGTACACAGGGACTACAGCAGCGTAAAAAGTGACTCTTTTCTCTGACTCTGTGGCCGGCTCATCCGTAAACTCCAGCTCACGTAGAATGGCATCATATCGGTCGCAGAATGCGCTGACCATCTCACTTCTATCCATTCTTATGCTATAAAGCTGAGTCTTTAAGGTAGTCGGAGTGACATCAATCATGTCCTTCCTCTGTTGTCTCAGCTTCAGCAAAATCTGTTTTGGGTCATCAATGCCCTCAATCAGATTATTGTTTCGGCCATCGAGCCTAGACATGATAATGTCTTTGACAATGTTATTTCTAACATTTTCAACCTCAGGAGTCATGAACCTGGGCTTTGGTGTTTTAGGATCGACAACATCCCTCAAATTCCTAGCTCGGTCAGGAGCCGATTATACCAGGATCCAAAACTCAAGTCCGGAGTACCTAGCTTATAGTCTCTGTTTATAGATACTCTCGGAATCAGGCAATGACTTTCCAAAGGCTGCTGAAGCGGAGCTTCAGGTTGACAGTTGATCCATTGAAGTCTTGCTCTGTTAGCTTCAATCAAGTCTTTTTGTATGACTGCGAGCTTATCAGTCAATTCTTTCACCTGCGCCAGAAGACTACTTTCAGTCGGCGTCAAGGTGTTGGGTGAAGCAATTTTGTCGCTTTCTACCCTTTTGGCCTCGTTCTCTTTTTCCAAATCTACTGTTGGAATTGACTCATTATTCTCTTTGTTTTGCTCTTTGGCATTTTCAGTAGTCATGAATGCTGTGAAATTAAAATAACTCAATTAAAACCTGGATTTAAGATTTCACTCAGATCTGATATTCTCAACTCTAATTTTCTAAAGTTTATATTGACTCAAATCTCATTTTAAAAAAAAAACTTTAGAAATTTTAATTAATTTCACATTTCTATTATTAAATTTTTGTTCTTACTCTCTTTGTTTTGGCTGGATTCAGGGATGGGTTCTCCCTCCTGCCTTTTAGACTCCTCAGAGTCTTGGTTTTGGTGATTGATCTTGTCATCAGCCATTTTGCAATTGTTCTGCAGCTGTTCTAGGATTAAGAAATAAATAATTCTTTAGTATATTATTTTTTTTCTTCATCTCTCATTGAATTTTTCTCGAAATAAAATTCTCACACCAGGTTTTAACCTTCACCTCACTAAAGAATTTTTATTTCATGCTTCTAAATCAAAATCAAAGATACTACATCGATTCTAATTTGAAACAAGAGCTTGAACGCCTTTGCAATGTCATCTGGTACACATGCATCCCTCCTCAATGACTCCAACATAAAATCAATGAATATAGGTTGCGCTAGCACATGTACGAGACACCAGCAAATTTATTCAAATTCCCTAGTCTATGGCAAAACTACACTACAATGTAGTATCGTTCAACCACAGACCCCAGAACCATTAAATAACCCTTTGCTTTCAATTTTTTTTTCTTCAATTCATGCAGCGTTTATATGTCAGTGCATAAAAACTTTTCAAATGCTCACATTATATTCTTAATAATGAAAATTTTTCCCAACACCAAGAAAATTTTCAAACAAAAAAAAATGAAGCAAAGGGTGAAGAGTTATAACTCTTCTTTCTCAGTTTTATTTATTTATTTTTTATTTTTCTTAACAAAAAAATTTTTCATGCAATTCTAAAAACATCCATGTTTCTTTCTCTTTCATGAGTAAATTATTTACTCTTCTCATAAACTGACATTTCATTTATTTAATTCTAATTAAATAATTAATTGATTATTCTCAGTTTAATCAATTCTCACAATGTCAGCTTTATTTAAGCTACAGCAGTAGTTACTTGCAATCCCATCACCAGCGCTGAGAGAGAAAGAGACGCATGGTGTCGAGGACGAATTTTTGGTGTTGCAAGTACTACACACTGACGCGGGTAGTTTTTAAGCGTCACAAGCTGTGCTTGGCTTGGTGCAAGGAAGAGCAACACTTGACGCGGTGCAGTGCAGTAGCGAGGAAAGCCACTGCCTGCGAGAGAAAAATCACGGCGCGCATGAGCGAAGTAAAACTCAAAACGCGCGCAAGGATATAAGATGGTAGTTTGTCGGTGCATATACAAAACTACGGATGACCTGGCAACGCTGTGCCCACACGTATACTAACACCATGAAAACGCGCGGTCCCATTACCCGACGAATTTTCACCGACGCCCCTGCAGTTTTTCTCCCCCGCGAAGCCGTAGCTTAAGAAGAAGAAGAAGAAAGAGAGCAGAAGAAGAGAGAGAGAGAGAAGATGCCGTGTCCGGCCCAAAGCCTCGATCCCTCAGCGTAACTATCCTGCAGGGGCGCACACGTGTTAGACATAAACAGCGCTGCCGGCCGGCCCGGCGATCGTAAACACACCGTCGATATCCTGTGACTAACTCAGCATCTTGTTGCCCTCCGTAACGCTTAAAAATTCCCCGAAAACAATAACGACCTTGTCGAACCCAAGCGACGCCGTTTTCTTTTTTTCTTCAAACAAATAAAATTCACTAATTTTCATGCATTATTACTCAATTTAATTAAGTTTAAAATTCTCGAACACTTAAATTTTTTTCATGCAAATTTAAATTCTCAAATACCCAATTCTCAATTCAATCTCCCTTTACCATGTACAATACTCTATTTTAACTGATTTCACTAAATCCACTTTCTTATTTTTGTGCAATCAAGGGAGTAACTTACTTATTTTCTCAATTTATTTTTTCTTGTTCTTGCCTCGGTGATCCCTAGATCGTTTTCTTTGCGCAGTGGAAGCGCGGACTGGAGCCCGTAACCTGATAGATTTAATTTAATCTATAAAGTAATAATAATAGTTGCAGATGGATAAGGAAGGGTTAATCACTGAGACACAAGACACTTTGTTTATGCTGATAAATCACTCTTATTTATTTATTAAACTCAAACTCTGTACTTTAGTAATACAAAGATATCGCAAAGCTATACTCAAAAACTACGTCAATCTTAGACGAAAGATGCAGCGCGAGTGCCAGTGGCCCTCCGATGCATTAAAGCTCATCCGTAATCAATAAATTCCCATTTTATTGAAAATTTTAAACTTAAAAACTTTTACAATACATGTGTCATACAAGAAGGCGTTTTTTCGGATTTAAGCAGAGTAAAAGAGAAACGGGCCCTATGCGGGCTCCACAAGGCCCAAAAAAAATTTCACAAATACCTAAAAATCGTAAAATTTTCCGCTCTTTCCGAATTTGGTAAAAAAAATAGGGGTTCCCATTTAAAAAACCAGACTTTGGGTCCGTAGGGCCCAACGTAAGGCCCCGGGCCCGAACCCGAAACCGCCATTTTGTTTCCTCCTCCAAACCAAACAACTTTTATCTAAAAAACTTTTTTCCACAAAGCTTCCATTTCGAGATATATGCGCGTTTCGATTAATTTACGCCACCCTGTATATTGTGGGGGCCGATTCAACTATCTTACCCGGCTACATTCTTTGAGTAAAAAAAGGGCATTTTTTGTATTTTTTCTATGTTTTATGAATTTTTCACAGTAAATATTGAATAAAAGTATATAAAAATGTATATCAACGTAAACTAGAGCAAAAAAGGCATCTCTTTAAGAAAAAAAAAATGGGGGTTTACGCGCCAAATTTTCAAGTTTTGAACGGTTTTTTTAAAAACTGTCTCGCTTTTTTAACTTTTAAAGTGAATTAAATCGACTTTAAACGCATAAATCGAATAAAGACCATACAAAAGATAAGACGCATTTTTTTGAGTTCTTTCAGAAAAGATATGTTTTGTTATACTTTTAAGCTAAAACGGCATTGAAAAGTCCAAAAAACCACGTTTTTTTTAAAATTTTGATGTTATGGACGATTTACGTGCAGTAAAACTTCTTAAAACTATGGAGACAAAAATTTTTCTAAAAAGTACAACTAAAGACAAAAATTTTACGCCAAACCTGGTTCCGATCAGATCATTAGAGGCTAAGTTATGAATTTTTGAAAAAAAAAAAAAAAAATTTCGGGTCTTTCAGAGGCTTTAAAAAGTGGGTGGCCCACCTTGCCCCTTCATGGAATTACCCTGAAAAGTTGAGTTTTTCATGTCTTCATAACATACTTTAATTTCAGGGATAGATCTAATCTGGTTTTCGAGAAATAAACGAAAAACTCCCTAAAATTGTGGTTTTCCATGTATTTTAAATGGGAGACAAATGTTTCTGCGCATGCGCGGCTAATGAATTTATCGAAAAAACAATTACGGGATGTTCTTTCAGATCCAAAAAGACACCTTATCCTGCAGTTTCAGCCGATTTGGCGTAGGGCAAATTTCGGCCAATTTGCAACCCCTCCTTTGTACGATTTTACGCGCTCAGCATAGGAATCACGTGTAAAAAGTTGAAACTTCTGAGCTTAATATCTCTAATTTTAGCCCCACTTGGGGGTATTTGAAAAATACCAACGTGTAAAGAACACAGAAACTAACTCTGTGCAGAGTTAGAAAACTTTTTTAAGAAACACTAAGACTGTAGGTAACTACCTTAAACATAGGTACGATACTAAGCAAAACTAAAGGAGCATTAATTATGTTACGAGGGTAAGTAGACAAGTAGAAACAAAGAAAAGAATAAAGGTGGGCACGTGAGAAGGTACAGATGCAGCTAAATAATTAGTACATGAGTAGCATTAAGTTTACTAACAAGAGTAAACACAAGGGTCAGCGCGAGAGTTTCTACAAAGGTTCGTGTAAGGGTGTATAGAGGGGTAGCTACAAATTAGGTCAGTAGGTACAGGGAGGGAAAAAATACAGAAATTTACTGCGGAAGTCGCACAAGAAACTTGTGCTTGAAGGAGCGCGTGAATTTTGTGCTCCTATACAGAAAAAAATCTTAAACCCTACAGTACGCGAGCCAATCAGAATCACGCATTCCCGAATAGAAATAGCGCTTAAGACACTCGAAAATCGGCTCAGGCAGGACCATCCTCTATTTCCAAAATGCTGTAGTTTTTTACCTATTTAGAACATTGTTTTAAAACTTCCCATGAAGCTTCTTCAAAGCCTAATGAAAAAACTGTCTGTTTCTTAAACCTAAATTATTATGCTCTCTTTTTTAATCCGAAGTTTTAGGATAAAAATCTGACGCATCGTTCATTACCAAATTTTAGAAGATTTGTATTTTTATTGTGTTTTCAACGACTGGATTTCTTTGGATACTTCTTGGCGCCTCGAGGATCATCGACAGGAGTTTTCACGGGTTTTCATCAGCCACTGGACAAGTTCGAGCTTGCATCGATAAACCAAGAATCCTGCAGCCAAGAATCACCGGAGAGCCGACCGAGAAACAACGAGAAAAGGCGAAATAATAAAGGTAATGAGAGGTTTACAGTGACGAGTGACAGTGCCGTGAAGAAGAATTATAAAACTAAGATTTTCCCTGGCAGTGCCTCCTTTGAGATATTTGAACTGATTGTGATGGTTATAAAAAAAAGAGAATCAAAATTAATGTAACTTAGGTTAATTGAAAGAATAATAAATTTATGATTTTGATATTGTAAAAAGAAAGTGAATTATTTATTTTTAAAAATTGCCTTATTACAAAACAAGGTTACGAACAAAAGTAGGTACAATGATACGGACTAAGGTATGCACTTATGTAGGTAGACGGGTACGCACAAGGGTAGATACAAGTTTAGGCAAGATGGTAGGCACAGGAGTGGACACGAGAGTAGGTACGGACTTAGTACAAGGGAGGATAAGACAGTAGTTACAAGAATAGGAACAGTAGTAGAAATAAGTGTAGGTACAGGGCTAAAACAGAGAAAGCACAGTGTTATAAACAGATATAAGAACATGAAAAAGTAAATTATTAAAAACGTTAGTAGAAAAAGGGATAGATATTAGGGAAGAAACCAGAGCTTGCACATAAGTAAAAACAACAGTAGGAACAAGTATCAGGTAGGCGCAAGTATAGGAACAATAGTTATGTTACGAGGATAATCACACGAGTAGATACGAACGTAGGTACAGGGTCGGCAAAAGGGTACGAGAATAGTCACAGCAGTAGACATGAGGGTAATCAGAAGGGTAGGTTGTTGGTTAAAAGTTAAGAACAGAGTAAGCACAGGAGTACAAACAGATATAAGAACAAGAACAAGTGCATTAGTAGAAATCCAAGTTAAAAAAAGGAAGGTACAAAGATAGAAGCCAGGCCATGCACAGAGGTAGTTACAACTGTAGGCACAGGTATAGAGTATGCACAAGTATAATTAATAGTAGGTACATGCGTAGGAGCCTAATTAAATAAAAGTGTATGTACTAGGTTAACAACAAAGATAGGAATAATGATAGGCACGAGTGTCATTACAGGGGTAGCTACAAAGTTACATAAGTAGAAACAAAAATTAGAAAAAGGGTATGAACGAGAATTGGTGCAGCAGCAACTATAAGCGTAGATATAAATGTAGAACCAAGGTTAGTAATAAAGGTAGGCCCAAGTGTGTGTACATGGGTACGCACGGGCGTTAGAACAGGAGGAGGCACAGTGGTAGACTCAAGGTTAGGCAAGAGAGTAGGTACATGGGTAGATTCAAGAGTGGGCAAGTGGGTTGGTACAAGGGTTGACACAAGAGTGGATACAATAGTAAATAAGATGATCAGTTCAGGGTTAGAAGTTAAGTAGAAAATAGGAAGCAATGGAGTCAGCATAGAAATACAAACATATGTAAAAACAGGAAAAAGTAACTCGGTAGAAACCTAAATAGAAAAAGTGGAAAGCACAAGTATAGAAACCAGGGAAGTCACAGAGGTAGGTACAAAAGTAAACAAAACTGAAGGAACAGTAGTTATGTTACAAGGCTAAGCACAAGGATTGCAGTAATTATATGCATAGTAGTAGGTACAGTTGTAGTCATCAAATTACGAGAGTATGCATACAAGTATGAACAAAAAAAAAAAAAACAAAGATAGGCAGAAGAGTAAATACAAGGATTGCTACAAGAGTAGAAAAAATGAGGGTAGCCACTAATGTATACACGTGGATAAGCGCAAGCAAAAAATTCTGGGGGCAAGCGGAGCAAGCAGGAGGGTACCCCCCTCCCCCTAATATATATATCTTACTATATTATATAGTTGTTCTTCTTCTCCCACGCCCCCCAAAAAAGTGCTTATTAACTGTAAGAGTGTACCAAAATATGCTTGTTTCTATGTATTTTGATTTTATCTATGATTTTCGAATCACGCCCCACCCACGTCCTTTTTTTTACCGCACCCCCCATTTTTGATATATGTTATCATCTATGTAACTATAGAAATGTAAAAAGTAACTAGGAGTAAACAGGGTAAGTTGGTAGTACTTAAAAACAGGAATTAAAAGGTTAAGTAACGGCAGAGGTCAATAGCATATAAAAAATATTATAATAGAAACTAGAGTAGGTGTATGAGTAGGAGGCTAGTTAACGAAAAAGATTTTTACAATGGTAAGAACTAAGGCAAGAACAATGATAAGCATGATTATTGTTACAGGGATGGGTTCAAAGTTACAAAGTTATCACAGTGTTAGAAACAAATATAACCCTAAGAGTAGTCAGGAGACACCATAAAAGGGTATCCACAAGAGTATGTTTAAAGGTATAAATAATTTTATGCACAAGAGAAAGTATTCAAAAGTGCACAATAGTAGGCAGAAGGCTAGGCACAATTGTAGGTAGAGAGTTGCATATCTATTATGTAAGAACAAAGGGTAGCGTACACGTTACAACTTAACGCCTGTATAAATACTCTTTCTTAAAGTACGACTAAGCATTTACACTCATATACATAGTTCAATGCTCGGAGGAATTTCTCCTGTCAGCATTTCATCATTCAATCGTACAAGCATAAATTTGCTCTTATTTCAACACACCTCCTCAAATTTATGATTTACAAATTTTTCTTCCCAATTATTCGTAATTCGTTCCGGAATTTTTCAAACTTATTGCGTCCGAGCGCTTTAGTTAATACGTCAGCGATATTATTTTTTGACTCTACTTTTACAATTTTAATCACACCTTTCTCATAACATTCATTTACAAAGTGATAATGTATTTCTATGTATTTTGAATTTTTAGTTAAATTACCAAATTTTGCAATAGCTATCGCTCCAGAATTATCTTCATACACATTAATCGGTTTTTCGAACACAACACTAAAATCTTTCAATAGATTTTTCACCACTTTTATTTCACTCACTGCTTCTGATAAAGCCACATATTCAGCTGCTGTCGAAGATTTAGTTACACTTCCTTGTTTTCTTGATTTCCAATAAATCACATTTCCAAACAATCTTACAATATAACCAGTAGTAGATTTTCTATCTACCTTATCACCAGCTTAGTCAGCATCAACAAAGCAGTCTAACACGTCAGCATTTAAATTTCTTTCATACGTTAATTTAAGATTTCTTGTCAAATATAAGTACTTCAAAATTCTCAACGCGTATTTATAATGAGTTTCATTATAGCTATTTTGAAATCTACTCAAATAATTCACGGCATAACTTTTATCAATTCTCGTACTCGTGCTACTAAATAATAATGCACCGATCAAGTTTCTATATTTTACGTTATTTGATGCTGGCTGTGCAGGTTCTACACTTAAATTTTGTTCCATAGGTGTATTATACAATTTCGCATTTACAATATTATATTTTCTGGCCAATGACTCTATATAGTCACTTTGGTCCAGTGTCATATTACATTTTTCATAATCATAATTAATGTTTATTCCCAAATAAGTGCTCAATTCACCCAAATCTTTCATAAAAAATTTATTTGATAATTTATTTTTAATTTGTTCAATCCTTCCCTTATTTTTTCCACAAATTAATAAGTCATCAACAAATAATATTAAATAAATTTTTTCATTCTTTTCACACTTTACATATAAACAATAGTCACTCTCGCTTCGTTGAAATCCTAGTTCCTTCATAAAATCATCAAAACATTCATACCAAGTTCTCGGGCTCTCTCTCAACCCGTATAATGCTTTAATTAATTTGTAAACTCTATTTGAACCGTCTTAATAACCCATTGGTTGTTTTACAAATACTTCTGACTTTACGAAACCATTTAAAAAAGCTGTTTCTACATCCATCTGGATAATCAATGAATTATTTTGGCAACAAAAGGATAATAATAATTTCAATGTTTGAATTCTAGCTACTGGTGAATACAAATCTTCCCGTACTTCAGTTTGTTGGAAGCCTCTAACTACAAGTCTAGCTTTTTTTCGGTTATCAGATTTTTTTGTGAATACCCATTTTAAATCTAGAATCTTCTTATCTCTAGGTCTATCTACTAATTTCCACGTTTTATTTTTCATCAAACTATTCATTTCCCTATCCATAGCTTCTTTCCATAAATCATTTTCCTCGCACTCTACTGCCTCCTCGTAGGTAGTAGGGCTATCTGCGCTAACTACATGTACATAAACGTAATTTGAATCTCTATTTATCCCATACCAATCTGGTTTTTTTCTTGCTCTTTGCGGCCTATCTAAACGATTTTCATTTAACTCAACATTATCATGGTTACTCTCTTCTTCAGCAGAATCTATCTTTTCCCTACCCTCGTTGGATTCAGAGTTTTGAATTTCATGACTTAAAGTTTCATCATCCTCGTAATCACTGTTATCATTGCCTCTAAAACCAATCAAATTTTCATCATTTTCAACTATATCAACATGTCTGGCTCTAACTATTTTACCGTTTAACAAAACTCTGTATCCAACGTGGTCGTAACCAAGTAAGATCCCTAAATCGGCCTTTCTATCCCATTTGGTATTTCTTTTATTTTCGGGAACTCTCACATAAAACTTTACTCCCATATAAACGTAAATTTTTCAAATTAGGTTTCTTCCCGAGGAAAATTTCATAAGATGTCTTATTTTCAATCGTATTTGCAATAGTTCTATTTTTTAAATAAGCTGCGGTTTTAACTACCTCCGGCCAGTATCTACGATTCACGTTTGCTTCAAAAAATAAACATCTCGCGGAATCCATAATCGTCCTATTATATCTTTCCGCCGTCCCATTTAATTCATGCACGTTAGGAGGACACGGTTCAAGTAAAATCCCTTTTTCTTTTATTAAATTGTAAATATCGCGATTTAAATATTCTCTTCCATTATCACATCTTAACTTTTTAATTCTTTTCCCGGTAAGATTTTCAACTTTATTAATATAATCCACGAAACAATTAAAAACATCCGACTTTAATTTTATTGTGTAAATCAATGCACATTTACTATAATCATCAATGAAAGTTAAAAAATATTTTGAATCATCATAACCCGTTGTATTATGCGGCCCATTTAGATCTGTATGTACCAACTCTAAAATCTCGGTGGCTCTACTTCTATTATTTTCGAAAGATAAATTATGCATTTTATTCTGTATGCACGTCCCACACTTCAAATTTACTGACTCTAATTTTTCTGGTAACCCATCGACCAATTTATTCTTACACATTTCCTCCAAATATTTAAAATTTACGTGACCAAAAATTCTATGAAACCTTTCTTTCTGTGTCATGTTTTTGTTAATTTTCTCCGACGAATAACACACTCTCACATCAAAATAACTACTTATTTTATACAACCCATTTTCTTTGCAAGCTACTGCAATTAAAGTATTATTACTATTATATATTTTCGACGTATTTCCGACAGACATTATTTTATTTTCATTCGTAATTTTCGCAAAACTCAACAAATTTTTATTCATCTCAGCTACATAAAATACATTGGATATTTTTGTTTTATGCTTAATCCCGTTCACTTCAAAATCAGTTAAAATTTTACCAACTTTCGTGCCTTTCAAAACTCTACCGTCACCAACCTTGACATTAATTGGCTTTTTCAAAACTATAGATTCACAAAAATAGGATTCATCATTAATAATGTGGTCTGAGCAACCACTGTCTAATATCCAATCTATTTTATTTGTATCACAATTATATATATCAACAACATGATTATCGAATTTATCACCGTCTGTTAAATGCGCAAAAAAAGAGTTTTTCACCTGATCATCCGTACTGTCGTTTTCGGTGTTACTATACCTCGCGTTGTGTTGAATTGCTCCATCGTTGCGGGGCTGCCAGTTCCTGCCTCCGCGATTTGAGTGTTGTCGACTACCTCTGCCGCCGCGACCTTGAAACTGCTGAGACTGCGGCCGTTGTTGCTGTTTCTGCTGTGGTGCTTCTTGTGCACCTCCTTGCCAAAATGTATTGTTGTTTTTGGTCCACTTGTTTCTACAATTTTTCTTCAAGTGTCCGGGCATAGCATGTGAATTTATTTGAACTTTCTGCTTGAAATGCACTACACTTTTTCTTGTTTGATTCACTCAAGTTTCGGGTTTCCCACATGCTTATTTTATTTTTTAAGAACTCACAATTTCTATCCTCTGTTGATAGAGCATCTACCAGATCTCCAATGTAGCTTAAGGATTCTGGCAAAGTTCTCAGCATGTAATTTAATTTTTCTGCCTCGGTGACTTTTCCTCCAGCATTTTTTAAGTCATTTATAGTCTTCTCAAAATCACAGAAAAATGTACTTGAATTATCATAATTTTTTAATTTCATCTGATCGAGTTTGTTTCTTACACAGATTTGCATTGCTGTAGATTTTTTTAGATACATTTTGTCAAACTTCTGCATTATTTTCCGAGCAGATTTTCTCTCTTCTTCGCTCAAAAATTCTAATTGATCGTTACTTATACTGCAATAAATGTAGTTTATTGCTTTCTCGTTCATGTCGGACCAATTTTCTTGTGAATCTGATGTCAAAGCCTCTCGAACTGCTGGTTCTGCACACTTTTTTGTTTTCAAGTATTGGAGTATCCTTATTTTCCAAATGCTATAATTCCTTCCATCAAAGATATGGAGTCTTGCGTCTTCGTTTTGCGACATAGTTAGCTCTTTAATTAGTATATCTTTATGTTCCAAATTAGCACTATGACGGTTTTGAATTTCTTCAATTTGAATTTTTCCTACTTTTCTTAAATCACTTTCATGTACGTCAGCATACACTGCTTCTATTTGATATTTTTGCAGAATATCTATTATTTCACCCCTTGACTTTGTCACTACAGTATTTTCTTCCTTTGTGCCTTTACAAAGTCTTTTTAGTTCATCTGTATTGAAATATTGCAAGATTTTTCTAGGTGGCAATTTACTTAAAGTTTTTATTAAATCTTCCTTTGGCACTAAATTTATACCTGCCAAGCTTAATTCATTCAAGCACTGATTTTATTTTTCTAATAGGCTCATTTTAAATTCTTTCCAAACCTCTTCACGTTCGAAGTAACGTGGTATCTCAGTTTCACTTGAGAACACTTTAAAATAGTCACTTTTCCGTTTTCAAAAACTACGCGCTCTTGCTACCATGTTAAAATTAGTGGCTTAAAGAACATTTATTAATTTATATTTGTTACAGAATAATATAATTATAGAAACCGACATTCTGACGTCTCGATAGCGGTCTACCGAGTGGCGTACACGTTACAACTTAACGCCTGTATAAATACTCTTTCTTAAAGTAGGACTAAGCATTTACACTCATATACATAGTTCAATGCTCGGAGGAATTTCTCCTGTCAGCATTTCATCATTCAATCGTACAAGCATAAATTTGCTCTTATTTCAACAATAACAATGTAAAAGAGGCTGCACACGGCTGGAAACTGGTGTTGTATGGTAAACTTTGATATCAATCAGGATAGGTTAATTGGGAGAAACCTAGGTAGAAAAAATGCTGATAGCAAATGTGAACAGATGAAGGAAATATTTGTCAAAAAAGTTAAAGAACTGTGTGGGCAAAAGTGTATGAAGAAGATTAGTTTCACGATTGTCATTACAAAAATATTTAAAGAGAACAATAGAAACGATAGTATTTACAAAGATGAGAACAAATGTTCAGAGATAGAAATCAAAGCATGAAAAAAAGAAAAAACAACAGTAAACACCAAAATTGAAGCAAGGAGATTCATGTGACGGAGACTAGCTAAAAAATTGTTGTTTACAATTGTCACAATTAGCATAGGAACAATATTAAGCAAAAGTGTACATATACGCGTAGGTTCAAAGTTACAAACGTAATGACAAGTCCAGGTACGGGAGTAGGTATAATGTAGTGATAAGAGTAGTTATCAAGTTTGAAGCAATGTTATGAACAAGGTTTGTTATAAGGGTATTTACAGTAGTAAGCACAAGACGATATTAAAAAATTATGCACAAGGCTAGATTCAGTGTTGAAAATTGAAAAAAAAAAAAAAATACAGAACTAGAGTTAGCATAGGAGTAGAAACAGATGTAGAAACAAACGCATGTGTAGAAGGTTCAGCGTTAGTAGCTTAAGTAAAAAATAGGTAGTAAGCACATGATTATTTACATATGTGGGAAGAAAAAAAAAGTAAACATACGGAGTGAAGAAAGTTGGAAAAAAAGACTCAAGAGACATGGATAGTAGCAAGGTTTTGAAGCAGGGAAGGTTAATAAATAAAAAGACGGAAATAAGTCGGAAAAAGAATAGAAACAGATGTTTGAGTAAGGATAGAAATAAGAGTATGATCAAAGATAAGAACAAAGTAATCTTAGAGTTAGAAATAAAAGCATGAAAAAAATTCAAACTACTGTTATCACCATGATAAAAACAGATATATAAACATGAGCATACAGTAGTGATCAAAATTATAGAGCACCCCCAAATTTCATACTTCAGTCTTTAAGTTTTTGTGCTTTTATACGACTGCAAACACTTAAATATTTTTATAAATGCCTGAAACTTTTTTTTTCACTTAAACTACATAAAAACTGGAAAGAAGAAGTTTTACTTAACTTAAATTCAATAAAAAAATTAACCTTTACCTCCATTTTTATTAAAAAGTTCATTTTTCAAAAAACAGCTAATTTTTGCTTTTTTAAAAACTTGCGTAGTATATTTCAACCAGTTAAAAACATCCGAAAATATTGTAAATTTTTTTTCTTTTCTTTTTAGTATTCAAAACCAACGAAAAAAATTTTCAAGTTGATTGGTGCAAAATTGTTCAAACCACAAGCAAATAACTCATTTTTTTAATCATTGTAAAATTACCGATTTTTCATGATTTTACATAATTTAATGCCTTAATCTCATATTTTTTTTCAGTATTACAGGTCAATTTGAATAAAAACACTAAATTAATAATAATTTAACTAATTTAATTTTAAATTGAAGAAAATCTTACAGAAAATTACCATAAGTTTTAAAATTTTACAAATTTTTCAACACAATTGATCTTTGAAAAGAAAACGTTGATTTTGTAATAATTGCTATGTATAAAGTATACTTTTTAAAATATTTCTACCTTTCGTTAACAATTCAGTGTAAATCTAATGTAAGCTTATTTTAATTAAATATATTATTTAAATTCTTCGGATTCGAATTATAGACTGTAGTTGTGACGTCTATTCAATCGGTAGATAATATACCTGCCTTACCGACTGAGCAGTTATTATACACAAAATGATAATTTTTAATGTTTATTAGTAACTGTAATCATGGGCAGAAGAGCAATATCTGAGTCGACAAAGTGGCAAATCGTAGGATTATTTAAGGGAGGGAAAAATCAGTGTGAGATATCTAGAACTCTAAAAGTGAGTAGGCATTGTGTTCAAAATACTATTAAGTCTTACACCAGCGCGAAAACCGTAAAAGTTAAAAAAGGTGCTGGGAGACCAAGGATAACAAGCGATCGAATAGACAGAATAATTATTAAAAAAGCAAAAAAAGAACGCACTGTTACAGCAAATACTATAAAAAATCAATCAACTAATGTACTGAATGTAAAAGTTTCAAGAGTAACAGTAAATAGGCGCTTGCTTGAAAATAATTTAAAGTCTGCTGTCGCAGTTCGTAAACCACTTCTGACTGCAAAAAATCGTAAAGCTCGTTATGAATGGTGCAAAGATAAACTATCATGGACTGTTGAGAAGTGGAATTTAGTTTTGTTTAGCGATGAATCCTCTTTTCAATTATTTTCCAACAGACCGAGAAGAGTGAGACGTTCTAGTATTGAAAAATATAATGCAGATTGCATCGCTCCCAGGGTTCAAAAAGGTGGTGGATCTATTATGATTTGGGGCTGTTTGTCAGGAAAAGGAATTTGGAGAATTAAAGTTTGTGCAAGGAACTGTTAACAGCGAAAAATACATCGACGTGATGAAAGACTACATGCTTCCGTCAAAAACAAAAATCTTTGGACGTCGAAAAGTTTGGTACTTTCAACAGGACAACGCCCCCTGTCATACCTCAAAGAAAACTATGCACTGGTTAAAAGATAACAAAATACCAGTTTTAGATTGGCCAACCCGTTCGCCTGACTTAAATATAATTGAAAATGCTTGGGATCAACTAGAAATGATGATCAAAGATAAGAATCTGAGAAATCTTGATGATTTAAAAAGAGAAATTGCAGCAGCTTGGCAAACTTTAAGTCTGACCTATTGTAAGAAGCTTGCAGAATCCATGCCACGAAGGGTTCAGGCTTGCTATAACGCAAAAGGAGGAGCTACTAAATATTAGCTGAATCAAAATTTAAGCAAAACAAAAATTTTTTATTCATATTACGTATAAATTATTACTGGATAGTATTAATTTTATTATTTTAAAGCAATTATTACAAAAATAACGTTTTCTTTTCAAAGATTAATTGTGTTGAAAAATTTGTAAAATTTTAAAGCTTATGGTGATTTTCTGTAAGATTTTCTTCAATTTAAAATTAAATTAGTTAAATTATTATTAATTAAGTGTTTTTATTCAAATTTACCTGTAAGACTGAAAAAAAAATGAGATTAAGGCATTAAATTATGTAAAATCATGAAAAATCGGTAATTTTACAATGATTAAAAAAATGAGTTATTTGCTTGTGGTTTGAACAATTTTGCACCAATCAACTTGAAAATTTTTTTCGTTGATTTTGAAAGAAAAGAAAAAGAAAACTAAAAAGAACTAAAAAGAAAAGAAAAAAAATTTACAATATTTTCGGATGTTTTTAACTGGTTGAAATATACTACGCAAGTTTTTAAAAGAGCGAAAATTAGCTGTTTTTTGAAAAATGAACTTTTTAATAAAAATGGAGGTAAAAGTTAATTTATTTATTGAATTTAAGTTAAGTAAAACTTCTTCTTTCCGGTTTTTATGTAGTTTAAGTGAAAAAAAAAGTTTCAGGCATTTATAAAAATACTTAAGTGTTTGCATAAAAGCACAAAAATATAAAGACTGAAGTATGAAATTTGGGGATGCTCTATAATTTTGATCACTACTGTTTTCTTGGGTAAGAGCCTAGTTATAAAAAGCAGTAAGTGCAACGGTAAGAACAAGAGTAGTGACAAGGGTTTGTAGTAAGATGAAAGGTATAGGCATAAAATAAGGTGCAGTTGTAGTCTCAAGCTATAAGAGTAGAAACAATAGTATATATCAGAGTACGCACAGAATTAGACACAAGGGTATGTGTATAAGTTTAGGTACAAGTGTAGATTCAAGCATGCCATTCTGGGGGGTTGGCGAGCGGAGCTAGCACGGGGGCACCCCCCTAGTATATTTATAAAAAGTTTTTCACACCGATAAAGACTGATCGAAGACAGACGGACAAAGCAGTACTTTATTTGACTGAAAACGGACGGGCAAAGTGAGGATTGCACGCCGGAGTGAAATAAAAAATATTAAGTATTTGCTTTTGTCAAAAAATCGCATTTTTTTTTAATTTTCAAATTGTTTTAAAAATTGAAATGGGGTTTAGGGATCTAATTTGCCACTTAAATTAAAAACAGAGTTGGAAAGTATTAGTTTTTCACAAAATGGCGGTTAATAAAAATTTTCATTCAAAAAAAAATCACTGTTTTCTACCTCAAACATTATACAAGAATAAGAACAAAAATTTTTTTTTCAAATCACTATGCAGAGGTCTTTTTATAAAGTATCATAAATAGTGTATTGTATTTATAAAAAAATTCGAGACTCCGACTGAAAATTTTGAAAAATGAGATGGATTTGGTCTAAATAGATTTAAAGTACTTTACTTTAACTTTTGATTTATGATAATTATAAACTAAAAAATTACTGTACCTCTTGAGGAATATCTTCTTCTCTTACATCTTGAAGAACATTTTCTATCTCGGAATCCCGAATGTAAACGAGCATATAAGCATTGGTACAATGTTTAACAGTCATTGAAATATCTTCGTCTTGTCCTCCATAGTTATGTTCAATAGCTTCTTGCTTTGAACATCGAGAAACAACGTCATCATCGAATTTACACCACTAAAAGAATTCCGTAAAAACAAGAAAAAAATTAATATTTTGAGAAATAAATATTAATTAATAAATTAAAAGCAAAATAGTTATATTGGAATTATTGAACTTACAAGGAGACCAGACATTTGGGTCACCTATTTTAATGAAACTTCTAGTATCGAATGATGCGAAAAACCATCAATATTTCCTCTAAATAGAACTTTCTACTAATTTGTCATGTATATAAATTGTTACGTGACGTTAGATGGATAGATATACAAATAATAATTAAATGAATAATTCAATTAATATTTTTATGACCTAAAGTATTGTACCGAGCGACCAAAGACTGTTAGATCAGCACACGTTCCCACGGAGCCTGGCTGCCTAATCAGCACCTGGTGCTAGAGGGGACAGTCGGATGCAGCGAGAGCGTGTGCTGTCAAAAAGTAGTACGATTTTACAATGAAGTAAGAGCAAGTCATGCTAATTTTCATTTTTTTTATCTCCGTTTAATACTTAGTTTCTCGTTTTTTAAAATAATCTTTTGACCTATCGAAATAATTGTTAAATGATCCTACGCCCTAGTGATATAATTGTGACCTAACTAATATTACGACCTAGTGAAATAATTGCAACTTAAATAAGAATTCGGCCTAGTGAAGTTTGTGATCTCGTGAAAAAAGTTTTTATACACTAATCACTTGTGATAATTTGTATCTAAAGACCTATATCATCTCTAAGCTAAATAATCACTAGCCACCTTTGAGGACCCAGCGCACCAGAAAACAAAAGGCGAATTATTTTTATTTATAATTAAGTATTTTTTCTCTTCTTACTAATTCTCCCGAGTAGGTAAAACAGTAAGGCTACGAGACCAGGGTAGTTACGAGCCCAACCGCTACCAGCCCAATTACCACCAGACCTCGCAACATGACTGTTAGTACTGCAATAATTGAAACACAAAATATATATAGTATTTACATCTTTATGAAAACTAATTATTTAAAACTTTGGTAGCCATCTTTTTTAGGACAACTTTTTGTATTTGTAGAAAATTTTTTAGTGTACTCTTTTCATACAGACTTTCTCGTCTTTGTCTTTTTCTTTTTGTCAATGAGGCGATCGCGATTGCTGGAGCTCATGGCTACTAGCCCGGAAGGCTACTAGCCGGCAAGGCTTCTAGCCCACCAGACTGTGCGTAACCTTACTGTTATACTTGAAGCTTAGTTATTTAACCTACGAGCCCAGTTACCAGCTCACATCTACCTTATAACTACTACTTACATGAAAACACAGTTTTAAAAATCCGTATGCGAGCAAAAAAGTTGCAGCAGTTATTTTGGATGTACTTTGTTATGAAAACCGCGCGAGAAACTATCAGGTACCTGCCGCGCGTTCAAAATGACCGAATAAAAGACGTGTGCTTATAGGTAATTATTATACGTGTATATTTTAGAGTAAAAGTTATTTTTTTTTGTGATCAATTTGATGTTATTTATATTACAAGCGATACTTAAAGCTTAGTTATTTAACCTACTACGTATGGAAAATAAAAAAACATAATTTTTAATTCAAAAATAATATATTGTATAAAAAAAAATTACATCTTTGTATAAACTTATTATTTAAAACTTTGGTAGCCATCTTTTTTAGGACAGCTTTTTGTATTTGTAGAAAATTTTTTGGTGTACTCCTTCCATACTGATGACTTTTTCACGTCTTTGTCTTTTTCTTTTTTATCAATGAGGCGATCGCGATCGCTGGAGCTCATCTCTGGGCCCATGATGAATGAGTAATGACTGAGAGTGAGCGAAATCAGAGTACTTATACCATCTCCATAGGTTCTACGGTGTTACGGTCTTCTTTTTCGATTATAAACTTTTTAAAAATTCTAACATTGTGTAAAGCACAATAAGTTTTGCATAAACCGCAGTGATTTTCGCATACCGTACGGGAGCGTACACAAACTTCATAGCCTAATTTTAGGAGTATTTCGACCCCCCCCCTCCCCCCTTGTGACTCAATGAAGATTTTTGTATCTAAAAACGCTCTAGCCATTTTTTCTTTAATGAGCCAGCTACATAAATTTTAGTTGAATCTTTAAATGTTTCGCGAATAAGAGAGCCTATTGAAGTGTAAGGAATAGAACCGGTGTTCCAATCTAAGCCATGGTAATTGCGTTGCAGATCAGTATTGATATCTTTGAAATTTTTTGTCAAACGTTCCTATGAAAAAGGTGGTTTGAAAAAAAGCACTACGGGGTCTTCGTCTTTGTCGAGAGGAATGAATGCAAACTCTTTGATAATGTAATCGTGTTCTCTCTCACTATTATGTGCATCTTTAATAGTACTACCAGGTTGCACGAAGCAAGCCATATTCACCACGTATCGCGTCATGATGATAAATGAATGATGTTGGTCATGTTTTCATTCTTTTATATCAACTTTTTTACAACCCCACTAACTGAGTTATATTGAACGATGCGATCGTGTAATATCATACAGTATGCTGCTGTATTCTCAGGAAAGTTTTCTCTTGACTCAAGCTCCAAGCGAACATCAACGGGAGCACTTTTGAAAGATTCGTTTTGTTTCGAGCAGTCGATAACTATCACTGAAATGTGTTCAATAAAATCGGATTTGTTTAAAATTGGCTCGGCATCTTTACTGCAGTACGAGATTTGAAAATTAGCGTACATATCATACAGTATTGCGTACTCGTTTTAACTTATTTTAAGATTTAAATTGTTGGAGGGATAATATTGAGAGTTTAAAAACAGTTTAACGTTGCTTAAGTTACAAATATCGAAAAGACTTGCATTTTGTGTATCAAAGATTTTTTGTTGGTTTGTAGACCAATTATTACAAAACATGGTTTTTCCAATTGATTGAAAGTTTTGACAGTCCAAATGTGTTCAGTAGTTGCAGGAAGCATGGGATACTCGAAAAATTCTTTAGATCTGAAACTCATAGTCATAGGACGATCTTTTTCAAGAAATTTGAGTAAACTTATTCTGTGCGAATCTGATACCAAAACATAGGCCATGAGCCACTCAATTTTTGTTAGTTAAATTTTGAATGAATCGTAAGCTGTAATACCTGTGGTTGTTTGAATAATAGCATTCAAGTCATTCCTTGATCTAGTAATAATTAATTCAAGTTTTACATTGACAACAATCTTACGATAATCTTCGGCAAAGCCTAAAATCATATTTAAAGGGATGAATAAATCAAAGTATCCATCATCATTTTAAATTTTTTTTCTTCTTTTCTTCTGAAAGACCATACCAGCCTGAATTCTCTGCAATTAAACTTTGATTGGGATTAAAAGAAATCCAATTCTTCATCACAGTAGGCAAACTAACATTTTTGCAACGATCTATTTCGATTCCATTCAATTCTAAACGAATGTCATCGAATAAATGACAAATTCCGTTATTAACAAAATGAGTATTTTTGGGTGCTTTATTGGTGGGTGTATCAGTTAAACGACCGCAAATATGAAACACACTGCATGATGGTAATAGACACAAGTCCTGATGTTGAGTGGCGATGCGAATTTCATCACTGTTGTTATAATTAGTTGCGGTGTACGGTTGATGGGCATGCACTTCGTAATGAGAGATGCTTTCATCGAACGTGACCGGACTTTGAATGCTTAGAATGTCTTCCATTTTTCTTTTGAAAATAGCAAAAAAATACGCAAGTTATTTCCCACCAAGAATGACTTTTAAGCCTAGGCTCTTGAGAAACTGTATGTTCTGCCGTGTTAATGCTTTGGGTATTCGTTGGCGACTGGTTGAAGGAGTGCATGGTATAGTGTTTTTATAACTTCTGGAATTGAATGACTGGAGTCCTCTACCGTGATATACAATACCCATTATGAAGACTTTATATGCAATCTAATAGTTATGACTTCTTCGCGAAAATTTATTGAATCTCCGTCTTGATCTACTAGACATATCTGAATGTTATCTATACTCTTTACGGAAGTAGGTAAGTAAATGACTTGTGCAGGAATTTCGATTATCTTGAAACCAGGATCAGCAACAGGATTTAACTCGTGTATAGTGTGAACTTTTTTTATTGTTTATATAAGCTCCGGTTGTGATATAACACTCAACTCTTATTGAATTCAATTTGAGTATATTCACGAGTGTGTCAGAATGGTGAAGAATATTTGCAGGAAGGACACGACGATCGAACCCTAATATGTTTGCAATTGAATCTTTAGGACGAAAATCTATTTGTGCGTTACTTTTTATTTCACTTTTTAAAGTATTTTCGTTTGGTTTATTGAGATTTCTATGTTACTTTGATTTTCTTTGATAGTCTTTAGGATATATTTTTCAATGGCACCGATCTCGTAACAACCAATTTGAAATTCAATTATTTGATCACCAATGTAAATTTTATTATTTCCTTCGTCTATGTTAGGAATAGAATTAAAACTTAGAAACTAAACTATCCAAGACAATAGTTCTTATTCGGTAAGAGTTCAATTAGAGGAAAATATTGAGCTTCTAAAATTGAAGTTGTTCCAGATAAAGTTAGAGTTAATGACTCCATGAAAGTTCGGAATGAAGTAAGTTGAAAAAAAAGAGCTTTATATTCCCTTGAGGTTTTCGCTTAAAAATTTTAAACATAAATGACCATAGTTGTAAGTGTTGTAATTTTTGATTTTGATTTTTGTTGTTGATATTTTTCAGGGTTATATTTAATATTGTCAACATTTAGATAAATCATCAGTTCAAGGGGTGGTTGAAGATTACCAAAATTATAAAAATAAATAACTTCATTGCCACGTTTTTTATATGCCACCCAATGTGTTCCAGGTCCAGAATCATTATCAAGATTAACAATCGCTGATTCACGACAATGAAGGCCAGATTGTGGTAATTTATCTTTGATGAAAACTCCTCGAAAATACGGGATCTTCATTTAAACGGCATATTTTAATAAATCAAAATTTGACAGTGCTCTATCTGGTATAATTATTTCGGGGTTTTTTTTTTTTTAAAACATTACCTTGGTATCATTTCAAGTATAAACCAAGACCTGTTTTATAACGCTTCAAGTAAAGTCCTTTACCTAACGCTATTGCTTCCATTTTTTTATTATGTCTTTTACTTTCTTCCAAATGTTGACGAGCTGACTTTGCATCGTTAATAGCTTTGTAAACTCCAGCAGCACCACCAGCTAATGCACCTGCAGCACTTAATCCCACGAACAAAGGTATTAAAGGTAAAACTCCACCAATTTTCGAAGATATAGGTAAAACTCCAGGAATTTTTATCTTTTTCTTTCCTGCTGATTTTTTTATTGCAGTTTTTGCTACTTTGAGAGCTGTGGTAATGATACTTTTGAGTGATTTACCTGGAGCAGCTGATAGAGATGCCTTTTTTATTATGGCATTTATCGTGGTCTTTTTATTACATATCCTTTTGCAAGTCTTTTTTTATTTCTTTTTTGTTCTCCTATTTTTAAGACACATACCTGTTTTAGACTTTGCTTTCATGATATTAGTAACAGCGTAAGCAGCTGCTTTTTCTCTAATACTTGCGTCTTTAGCGACAACTTTTTGCCAAGCTTTATCTGCTAGAACTTTGTCAGCAGCGTTTCTAGAAGTAATATTATCTTGGTTTTGAGAATAAGCTATATCGTGCTCTTTACAAGCAGGATCTAGATGATTAATTGGTCGATCACCTCGTGATAAGCGAGCAGCTAGTTTTGTGCCTGGTCCGCAATAGTTATACCCTGGTAAGTGAAGTTAAAAAGGAAGCTTGTTGATGATTTAGTTGGGGTCATTCACAAAGTACGTCACCAATTTTTTAGACACTTCTGACGCCCCCCCCCCCCTGTAACAGATAGTCACATCTTTGCAAACCCCTCCCCCTAAAAGTACGTCACCATTTTAACATTAACCCCCCTTTTTTGAGAAATGAACTATTACAACTTCTCATGAGTGTTTAAAAAATTAACAATAATAATAAATAAAAACAAAAACTTTTAGATGGTATGTTTAGTTTTATACATAATTATAACGTTTATTTTATTATTACTTCGATTTTTATTTTAATACTTGGTTTAATTAGAGTTAAATCAATAGTTAATTGAAGTAAATTAAAATAAAACTACAATACTTTTTAGTAATACTGAAAAGTTTTGACGGAAACATACAAATCCAACTTTTAACTTTCTTTTACATCTTGCCAAGGATTTTCCATGCAATTTTCAATAGATTCTATTACAGGAATATTATTTGATGGATCAGTTTTTTCTATATTTGAAGAATCTTACTCAACATCAGATTCTTCGATCCATTCAGTATCTTCTGCTCCTGTTTCTTGATCTTTTATTATAACCATTAATTCGCGTGCTCGTTGAGCTGCAATTCTAATGGGTCGAATTTTGGTAGCACGAGCCGATGTTTTTTTGTGCGTTTCTTTAATATGCTGATCTTTGGACTTGCATGGAAGCATGGTACAGTCCACAAATACTGCAGATTCTTTGAGTAAGGCTTGATTTCATTTAAGGGCAGTAATAATCATACGGTATTTGTTTAAAATTTTTACACGTAGGTTTTTTGTTAAGAGACAACTGCAATAAAAGAGGAGCGAATTTGTTATCGTTGTTAACGTTCGGTACTGCCAAACCTTCTGATGTCTGTGAAATAGGATAAGGTGGGGGAAGAAATCCATCTGGCAGCAAATCCCACAAGCTGCTTCTTCGAGGGCCACAGCAATTTAAATCAGCACATTTTACTATTTGTAGAAAATATTGCGATTCTCTAACATGTGTATCATACCACAAACGATCTTTCAAAATTTCGGTTGGTTGAACTGGTTCTGGATCTTTGTATTCAGCAACTACAGGATAATTATCTATATTAACAGAACTCCAAATCTCTCCCAAAATTTTACCAGCATAAGCAAAATTATCAATTTCCAAATTTTCTTCTACAGTTTGATGTCGGCTGTTCACGTGGCTCCCATGGTGATCATGAGGTAGTATGACACCTGTTAAATAAAAAAAATTTTGTTTAATTTTCTTTATTTGTTTTTTATTCAGAACATAAAGAATGGTTAATTATGAAAATATATAAATATTCGATATATAAAGATGAAATCCAGTAAAAATATCAATTTAAAAATGAAATTTGTATTATTTTAATAAAAAGAAACTGACTAAATAAAAATTATTTCTTTTACATTTAAAATATATTCTGGATATCAAAAGGAGTATTGACAATTATAATGTTAATTTAATTTAAGTTAAAAATAATGTAATTATAAATTTGTTAAATATTATTGTGTAAATAGATGAATATTTTCAAAAAATATCACACACTTCATTTAAAACAAAATAACTAATATGACAATTACCTGACAGTTCTTTACTCAGCGGTGCCATTCGCCGCTCTACTCTGTTGTACGCATTTCTTCCTGGTGCATTCGTTGCGATAAAGATTGCATCCAACTGAAAATCTATAAAATGCTTGATTGCTGCAGCAATAACTTTTTGGTACCGAGAGTTTTCATCTGGACCTCCATCTACCGTAAATATTATAATCGGTTTTAAAGAATCGCCATCTGTTTTAATCAAAGGTTCAAACTCTGGTAAACTCATAAGCCGATTGAAATCAATTGCGTGAGTTTCTGCAGTTGATGAACTGTGCTTTCCTGATCGAATGGCTATGTAAGTAGACCCCGAGTATGAAACTGCCTCAGGTCGTCCTTCCCCTCCGGGTTTTATCACAATTGCTGCATATACCGATGGAATCAACTTGTGGCGATCAGCCACAACCCAGTCATGGTCTGGTAAAGTCCCTCGATATTCAACATGCATGAGCATGGGCGCTTGATCTTTTGCTGCGGTTATTCCAAGAGGAACCCGGCTTTTATCATCTTGAGACAGGAAAAAAACCTCTCCTGGTCCTAATACAGATGCTACAGTTTCTAGAGAGCGTATGGAGGCTGTATAAAATGCAGCATCTGGATGTTTTGCATGCTGGTTCGTTTGAGCTTTACTTAACTTAACTGGAACTGTTTGAACCTGACGTTTTCCTTCTGTTGTATTTGAGCAGCGCGGAATCAATCTCAAATAAGTGCCACTACGGCTTATATTAAATCCATTTTTTTTTAATTCGAAGTGCAAATCGTCTAAGGTTTTACAACTTCTCATAATCTCAGATCGCCTTCGATCATCGGCTCCACACCCAAACATGGCAATATCGACGATAGCTCTCAACAATTCCGGCTGTTCAATTTCAAGTTTAGGTCGTCCGATCGAATTACTGAGCTTAAGTCTCTTTGCCAAATCTGGATTTTCTTTGCACAAACCTTGAAAAAGAACTTTTCTTTTATCTCTTTGTTTTTGTTGCCTTTCCGCATTCGATATTGTACGTTTTAGATTATTTTTTTCTGTCATTAAATCTTTATTTAACTGCTTGAGTGTTTTGTCATTTTCATTAGAATTCAAACTTGTTCTTGAAACGTTTGAAGCTTCCACAATTTTTTTTGCAGTTCATTAATTTTTATTATTGATTTTTTTTACGACGGTTTTTCTCGCTCTGTAAAAATAGTCTCTGTTTCAGTTGAGTCGACAAGATTAATTTGCTCAGAATTTAGATTTTCGTTTTGATTTGTCGATTGAACTTCTTTAATTTCAGAAGTTTTTGCACGTTTTTCAGAAGAATTGCACGCTTATACAAAAAAATTTAGCATCGATGATTTTTTTCGAGTTTTTTCTTGAAGCAACAGCTTTACTTTTTCATTAACATTTTTTTGTAAATCCGCAAGAGAAGCATTATTTTTCTTTAACTCTGCCCAACACTTATTACACTCTTGTTGCACAAATTGTTTTTTCTTTTCTGGAAAACTTTTCAAATAGATGTCAGACAATCTTATATATAATTACAAGTGTTTGACCGTATGTTTACGCATAACTAAAGAAGTTCTTTACCGATTTACTTGAAACTTCAAGGGTTTATTTCTTATGTTTCAAGGAAGGTATTAAGCCAAACCGGAGTTCAATATCCTTATTAGAAAAAAAGTTACGACTAAAAAACATAAAATTTGACTTTTTCGAGATTTTGACCAAAAACATGTTCCCGTATGTTCGTGCACAACTTAAAAAGTTCTTAACTGAATCACTTGAAACTTTAAAGGTTTATTTCTTATGTTTCAAGGAAGGTTTGAGGCCAAAAAAACATCGGCGCATAAGTCAAAAAGTTTTAATCTTTATTACTTAAAACGTATGATCTACTAAAAACTCATGAGAATATATGGTCTGCAATTTCATTAAAAAAAAGCTTGGTCCGTACACCAAAAAGTTGGTCTGCATACTCACTTCAAATGTCTCCGCCTTCCTTTCTGAGTCTACTTAATATTCATCCAGTAGAACCTTCAATCGACAGTCAATGTTTACGTTTCGTTAATCCCAAACCATTACAAGGGTTTGACCGTATGTGTACGCATAACTCAAAAAGTTCTTAGCCGATCAATTCCAAATCATTGCAGTAGTTCTGGAGTTTTTTTGTTTTAAGTGTATTTATTGTGTTCTTTACTTTATTTCAGTGTCTTTATCTTTTTTTCTAACTCCATACGCAGATGTATGCGAAGATACAGAGGGCATGCTAGTAACTTATATAATTCTCCACGATTCATTATTTATAAAAGTTCTACTTGATTTCGAAAAAAAGAGTTTTTAATCTTCAGATAAACGTAATAATAATGCAGAATATTTAAGAGACACAAAACATCGAAATCCTTTGTATTGATGAAGTCTTTTTTTGTTTTACTACTAACTTACACGAAAACACAAAGACAAGAAAAAATGCACTTTTTTTCGACTATGTAAGAATAAAAAGGAACGTTTAAATTATAAAATGAATAAATTTAGGTCATCAACTAAAAAATAATATTATAAAAACATTTAGTTATTCAGAGGTACAGATCGAACTGTCAGCTATTCTTTTCCAGTGTTACCGTATGCAGCGCGGGCAGGCTGAATCTTGCATACCATGTTTGTGTTGGTTAAATCACAGCAGCATAAGGAGGTTAATAGGTACGCCCATGCGTGGGCAGCGCTTTTTACAAGTTCGGGCTCGAGCGGAGTTTTCAAAAAATAGTATCAATTTGGAGTTCATTTCCACATGTGATTTATCAATTTAATTATTTTTTATTCTCTTGTCTGTACTTACCACTTTTCAGATTTTTTCCCGCATTTAAACGCGCACAATTTCCTTACCGACTATTGATGGACATGCAATTCATTTTGGTGCGATTAAATGTTGAGAAAGAAAAAAAAAAAGAAAAAAAATTGTATGCAAGTGCAATTTTACTTAGTTTTAAATTTTCATCAACGAGATTCATATAAGTATGATTTTTTTTATTTAATTTTTTAGTAAAAATGGGTTTGTAAAAAATTTTCGTTTTTTTTTCAATAGAAATCATTTCTAAAAAAAACTTTTGTTTGTTAAAAAAAATTTTTTTTTTTGTGACGAAACCATCATATCAACCCCTCCCCCTCCCCAAGTCACCAATAGTAACATCTCAGAAACCCCTCCCCCCCCCCTCCCCTGTGATGACGTACTTTGTGAATGACCCCCGTTAAACAAACCGTGTCCTCTCTTCTTCTTCTTTTTGCTGGGAAAAATGATCATTCTTCTTAGTGGGTCAGTGTAAGACTAAGCGTCAAAGTATAAAAGCACGGTATTTAGAGTAATCATCAGCATTCTAATTCGAGAGCTTAAATATTTAACATGGATTTTACAAAAAGTAATGTCAAATTACCAGTCGCTAATTTCGACGTTCTTGTGGAGCAAGATAAGAAAGAGAAACGTCATGGTGATGTACTTCTTAGCAGCATCAGAGCAGTTATGTCAGGACCATCCGGGTACGGTAAAACCAATAGTATGCATGAATCTAAGAAACGCAACGTTGGTCCCCAACGAAAATCGTAATGTATTTTTTCTCGGGCAAATATCGGTTTACAAATTTAAATTTTTGGGAATACCTTAAAAATAGTGAAAAGATTAAGTGTAAATTTTATTGAACCCTTAAACTTCGGGAAACTACCCCTTTGTAAGGGTTGAATATTTCAAATATTATTATCTCGGCGGAATACGAATTTACAAATCTAGTTTTTTGGAAAAATGATTCTAAAAGGTAAAAAAGAGGAGAGTATTTTTTTTCAAATCTTCAGACTCAGGGAAACTACCCCTTCGTGGGGGAGGAAACACTTAATATTTTTTATATCGGGTAGATATGAATTTACAAAGCTCATTTTTTCAGAAATAATTCCAAAAAGGTGTAAGAATAGAGCAGATTTTTTTCAAAACCCTAGACTTAAGGAAACATATGGTATAACTACCCCTACGAATGGGGTAAATACAGCTGATATTTTTATTTTGGCTGCTTATGAATTTACAAATCTAGTTTTATCAAAAAATGTTTTTAAAAGGTAAAAAAAGAGAAGAGTATTTTTTTAGAGTCTCCAGACCCAGGGAAACTACCCAGGGAAAATACTTCGTGGAGGTGGAAAAATTTAGTATTTTTTATCTTTGGTAAATGTGAATTTACAAAGCTGGTTTTTTCGGGAAAAATTTCAAAAAGGTGTAAGAATAAAGCATTTTCTATTTCCAAGAACCCAGACTTAGGGAAACACTTGGTATACTACCCCTACGAATGGGGTAAATACAGCCGATATTTTTGTCTTGGGTGCTTGTGAATTTACAAATCTAGTTATACCGAAAAATGATTCATAATGGTAAAAAAAGAGTGGAGTATTTTTTTCGAGTCTCCAGAGTCAGGGAAACTACCCCTTTGTGGGGATGGAAACATTTAGTATTTTTTATCTCGGGTAAATATGAATTTACAAAGCTGGTTTTTTCGGGAAAAATTTCAAAAAGTATAAAAACAATGCATTATTTTTTCCGAGAACCTAGACTTAGGGAAACACTTGGTATACTACCCCCACAAACAGAGTAAATGCAGCTGATATTTTTATCTGGGGTGCTTATGAATTTACAAATCTAGTTGAATCAAAAAATGATTTAAAAAAGTAAAAAAGTAGTGGAGTATTTTTTTCGAGTCTCCGGAGTCAGGAAAACTACCTTTTTCGTGGGGCTGGAAACACTTAATATCTTTCATCTCGAGTAAATATGTATTTGCATAAGATTGAGATCAGTTCATATTTTGATCTCGTGCAAAATACGAATTTACATAAACTGTTCCCTTTGATAGTTATTGAGCAGGAATTTTATTTACTTATGAAAACTGCTAGCAGCTGTTGTCCTTTCACCTGATTAGAAATCAAAAATTTATAAATACATTTTGATTAGTCTCTCCACAAGTTCGAACTTTAATAAAGTCTAATTTAAATGCATATTTTTTATGCAATTATCGACATTTATTAATTCTTTATCCTAGAAATTTGGTAGGCTGTATTGAACTGTTAAAATTAAAAAAATCAATTTAATGAAAGTTAATTTTGGATCATTAATTTTTTTATTTCATTTAAAAAAATATTTGAATGTATTCAGAGTTTTTTATACAGTTTTTTCTTACCAAAGATATTTCAATGTCACTTGTGCAGAATTAATGAAAGTAAATTTATTATAAAAAAAATAATAAGAAAATAAAAACACTGTTAATATGCTTAAATATGAATTTCTATGAAAAAATTAATATTTATTTAATGTACAGTAATAATTAACACTAAAGTTTAAATTTAAATTGTTCTATTAAAGCTGTGATAACACAAAAATGTTTTGATAAATTTCGATTAAATAATAAAAAAAATTTTAATTACAAAAAATAACTGTTTTATATCATTGAAGTTATAACAAATTTGTTAAAATTTTATGGTGAAAAATGAAATCAATTTATTTTTCTCTTAGGTTACCAAAGTCTGACGCAGAAATCTGTATTTTTTGGACGCTTCAATTTCAAAAACGTAAAAAAAATAAATAAAATTTCGAAAAAGTAGAATTATTTTTCGCATGCGAGAGGATTCTATTTGGCAATTAATAAATTCGAAAATTTATTTGATGAATAAAATTTCAAGTATTTTACTTAATTGAAATATAATTTACTAAATACATCACCTAATATTTTTTTAAAATGACTATTTTTCAAAACATAAACCCTTTCGCTACAGCGAATATTTTTTAGTACAGATAATTGAAATCTACCCTAACATCTTAACCCATTAAGTCCGAGGATTTTTTGAATTTTTGGTTGTGTTTGAGCTGGGAAATCTTAGGGAAAACTGTGAAAAATGTATACCTGAATACCCTATCCCCCTATTTTCAAGTATGCCCTACACGATGGTATAGATCAAAAAAGTCAAAAATTCGATTTTCATTTGTTTATAAACAAATTAAAAAAAAAAACAAGATTTTTTTTGCACTTTTTTTTTTAATCGAAAAATTGAGTGGTTAAAAAATTTTTTACACACTTTAGAATATCATCACGGGTGATCACGCATTTCAAAGTTTCCAAATCTTCTTGAAAATTGTAGCTGCGATTTTTGTAAACAAAATGGCGGCCAAAACACTGCGAAGAAAAAATTCGTAAAGCAGCCGAAGGCGGAACCAACATCGAAAAACTTATTTTGCTCAAAAATATTTATTGAAAAAGCATAAAAAGTCTTTGAAATGTTAATTGTTAATATTTTTATCATTTCAATTGCATATATGCGAGTATTGGGCCCAATAGGGAGGGACCCAAAAATAAACATTGAGAAATCGAAAAATAAAAAATACTAACTTATTCTACGTAAAATTATAAGAACAAAATATACTTGGTGTTTTTTTTATTGGGGCCACTATTTTTTCATAAAAATTCGTTGAAGTTGGGACTATCAACCAATTGAGTCCAAGGATTTTTTGAATTTTTGGTTGTGTTTGAGCTGGGAAATCTTGGGGAAATCTTGGGGAAAATGTATACCTGAATACCCTACCCCCCTATTTTCAAGTATGCCCTGCACGATGGTGTAGTTTAAAAAAGTCAAAAATTCGATTTTCATTTGTTTATAAACAAATTAAAAAAAAAAAACAAGATTTTTTTTGCACTTTTTTTTTCTAATCGAAAAATTGAGTGGTTAAAAAATTTTTTACACACTTTAGAATATCATCACGGGTGATCACGCATTTCAAAGTTTCCAAATCTTCTTGAAAATTGTAGCTGCGATTTTTCTAAACAAAGTGGCGGCCAAAAAACTACGACGAAAAAATTCGTGATTGAAAAAAAAAATTTCATCCTTAGGCTATAAAAAAATTTTTTTTTTTTTCAACTCTCAATCTGCCAATTTTTCTTTATATCTGATGAAATATTTCTTTATAAAAGATTTGATTTATGGATATAATTGAACAAAATTTTCTTGTAATTTTTTCTAGCCTGCATCTATGATAATTTTAGTCTGATCGCTTTTTACTAAAAGTTAATTTTTCTTATAGTTTTTTATTCAGTTCAGACCAATATTTGGTGAAGTATATCCTTTCAAAAAGGTGTATTTGAAAGTAGAAAAAAAAAAAAAAGATTTAAAGTCATTGGAAGACGAATTTTTTTTTTTTTTTTTGGATTTACAATTTTTTTCTGTATTTGAGATACTTTTTGCTCTAAGCGGGATTTGAACCCATGGACTTGTGATTACGAAGCAGACTCTATGCCTTTCAGCTATAGTCGTATACACCTGGCAAAAGCTTTAACAGCATCAATGAATCCGTTGTTCTTTCTTACTTTCTCTTCTTCTGCATAACAAAATTGTATTTCTAATAATTATAAAATACGCAGGCTATTTTTATTGAACATATATTTCGTATTCAGTTTGACACTGCATAACAAAAAAAGGAAACAAATAAAAATACAAGTATTTATTTATTTATTTATTTTTTTTTTAAAAGAAAAATCAAGTAATCTAATAAATAAATAACATAAATAAATAAATAAATAAATAAATAAATAAATACATCTGAAGGCCTCGTTTTTGAGCGAAATAAGTTTTTCGATGTTGGTTCCGCCTTCGGCTGCTTTACGAATTTTTTCGTCGTAGTTTTTTGGCCGCCACTTTGTTTAGAAAAATCGCAGCTACAATTTTCAAGAAGATTTGGAAACTTTGAAATGCGTGATCACCCGTGATGATATTCTAAAGTGTGTAAAAAATTTTTTAACCACTCAATTTTTCGATTAGAAAAAAAAAGTGCAAAAAAAATCTTGTTTTTTTTTTTTAATTTGTTTATAAACAAATGAAAATCGAATTTTTGACTTTTTTAAACTACACCATCGTGCAGGGCATACTTGAAAATAGGGGGGTAGGGTATTCAGGTATACATTTTCCCCAAGATTTCCCCAAGATTTCCCAGCTCAAACACAACCAAAAATTCAAAAAATCCTTGGACTCAATTGGTTGATAGTCCCAACTTCAACGAATTTTTATGAAAAAATAGTGGCCCCAATAAAAAAAACACCAAGTATATTTTGTTCTTATAATTTTACGTAGAATAAGTTAGTATTTTTTATTTTTCGATTTCTCAATGTTTATTTTTGGGTCCCTCCCTATTGGGCCCAATACTCGCATATATGCAATTGAAATGATAAAAATATTAACAATTAACATTTCAAAGACTTTTTATGCTTTTTCAATAAATATTTTTGAGCAAAATAAGTTTTTCGATGTTGGTTCCGCCTTCGGCTGCTTTACGAATTTTTTCTTCGCAGTGTTTTGGCCGCCATTTTGTTTACAAAAATCGCAGCTACAATTTTCAAGAAGATTTGGAAACTTTGAAATGCGTGATCACCTGTGATGATATTCTAAAGTGTGTAAAAAATTTTTTAACCACTCAATTTTTCGATTAAAAAAAAAAAGTGCAAAAAAAATCTTGTTTTTTTTTTTAATTTGTTTATAAACAAATGAAAATCGAATTTTTGACTTTTTTGAACTATACCATCGTGTAGGGCATACTTGAAAATAGGGGGATAGGGTATTCAGGTATACATTTTTCACAGTTTTCCCTAAGATTTCCCAGCTCAAACACAACCAAAAATTCAAAAAATCCTCGGACTTAATGGGTTAAGTTAAAGAATCATGGGCTGTGTGGTATTTTCAATTAATTTTGAAATGATGGAAGGCAATGTTATCTTAAATTGTAGTAAACTGCAAGTTCAAGTGATAAGTGTTTGTAAGAATTTCTAAGGTGGTGAAGGAGGGACTATTTATAAAATCGACTCTCAAAAAACATTCAAATATTTAATAAATGAATTAATTTTTGCAAAACTTCAATTTTTTCTGATCACAGAATAAAAATAGTTACAAAACATTTTAATGCATAAAACCTAGATAAAAAAATTATTCTAAAAAAATATATTCGAAATGAAGTCAAGGGTTTCGAAAAAAAAATTTGCTTTCATCTTATATTTTATGACAACTTTTCCCGAAAAAACTAGCTTTGTAAATTCATATCGTCGGTTTAGAGTAAGAATCTACAATCTCAACGGGCCAGAGCAAGGCCCTGCTATCTCAGTGGCCGGAGTTAAAAGCTACTGTCTCACGGGCCCATTTAAACAATGGCATCAAATTTTTTTTTCTTTTTTGAAGCAAAGCAGAGTTATAACGTAAGTATTGAAGCCACGCTTTTTTTCCCGAAAAAAACAGCTTTGTAAATTCATATTTACTCGAGATAAAAAATATTAAGTGTTTCCTACCCCACGAAGAAGTAGTTTTCCTGACTCTGGAGACTCGAAAAAAATACTCTACTCTTTTTTTACCTTTAAAAATTATTTCTCCAAAAGTCTAGATTTGTAAATTCATAAGCAGCCAAAGTAAAAATATCAGCTGTATTTACCCCATTCGTAGGGGTAGTTATACCAAGTGTTTCCTTGAGTCTAGAGTTTTGAAAAAAAATCTGCTCTATTCTTACACCTTTTTGAAATTTTTCCCGAAAAAACTAGCTTTGTAAATTCATATCGTCGGTTTAGAGTAAGAATCTACAATCTCAACGGGCCAGAGCAAGGCCCTGCTATCTCAGTGGCCGGAGTTAAAAGCTACTGTCTCACGGGCCCATTTAAACAATGGCATCAAATTTTTTTTTCTTTTTTGAAGCAAAGCAGAGTTATAACGTAAGTATTGAAGCCACGCTTTTTTTCCCGAAAAAAACAGCTTTGTAAATTCATATTTACTCGAGATAAAAAATATTAAGTGTTTCCTACCCCACGAAGAAGTAGATTCCCTAACTCTGGAGACTCGAAAAAAATACTCTACTCTTTTTTTACCTTTAAAAATTATTTCTCCAAAAATCTAGATTTGTTAATTCATAAGCAGCCAAAGTAAAAATATCGGCTGTATTCACCCCATTCGTAGGGGTAGTTATACCAAGTGTTTCCTTGAGTCTAGAGTTTTGAAAAAAAATCTGCTCTATTCTTACACCCTTTTTAAATTTTTCCCGAAAAAAAAACAGCTGTATAAATTCATATTTACCCGAGATGAAAAATATTAAGTGTTGTGACAGTCAGTGATCGTAATTAAATCGTCGGTAACGATTTAGGATTTGGCGCGAATCACGTGACTGTCGAATGCAGCGGCAGCTCAGAGCGGACCTCTGAGGTGGTAGAGCGGGAATCGGGAAGCCACTCGTAGTTTTCGTGTCCGAGCGTTCGCACGTACATGGAAGTTAACTCGTCTCGGTTCGACGGTTTACCGGACTCCTCGGGAGTGGAATGTCGTCGAAGAGAGGGTTGGAAGAGACAGAAGCTGCGGGATCGATGGTCATCGCCCGGGAAGCATTCTTCTGTGTAGACGAGTCAACCGGCTTTTGGAAGCCGCGGACGACGGGGAACTTGACCGATGTCCGGTAGACACGCAAAGATCTGGAGATCGATTCATGGCAGATCTTGGAGAACCTCGCTCGTTACGGAAGTCGAAGCCATTATTGTCATTCACGTCGCGCTTTGTTGTAGAGCCATAGTGTGAGAGTTTGGTGTTTATTTGTGAAGTTGTCATTTCACGTCAAATCCTAGACCGCTTTACGACGGCTGTACAGCGACTCGAGTGTGGTATCGATTGCGGCAGGTAGGCATCGTAGCCTGGCATTTTGTTTAGCCTGACGGCTTGGTATGAGGTGCACCTTAGCGATTCCGTAAGTTCATTGCATATGTGCGAGTGAGTGTGAACGCGTGTGAGTGTATTTAGTACACTGTGATTGTAATAATCTTTGTTTTTCTCACGCGCGCGTAAGCTGCCGATAGCAGCAGGTTGTTGTGTACGCGCGCAGTCTGATTTAGAGAACATCGACTATTTTGTTGTTGTCAGTTTAAATTCTCAGTTGTGAGCAATTGATAATTCGTTACCGTATTAATTAGTAAAATTGTATTAGATTAAGTTAATTTCTTTTTTTATTAAATATTGAAAATTAACTTGGGTGAAACTCTACTTATTTCTAAACCGGTGTTCCTCGTGCTCGATCCCATAGCCTGCGCCCAGCTACCGAAATAACGAGCTGTCGCGCCCTCCCCGTTTTAATAAATCGTGTAGGGATTTATAAACGCGGACGATATTTTCCCTCTTTCAGGAAGTTTGTCGGCACGGAGCCGACCGTGACAGGAGATTATAGTCGCTGGCATCAAGGACAACGGGCCTTCGAGGGTTGTATTTTCGAGTCCACTTTTTGAATTGCAGCACTATAAAATGGCGCCCAACGTGGGGCGCCATGAAACAGGGGTGGATTTAAGGGTTTGTATGAGCCGATACAAATACCCACGGTGCGTACTAAATCCTTATCACCTGTACTTAGTGCTGATCCAAGCACTCGTCAAACTGCATCTCGTCGACCTGAAATAATTAAATGAGGAAACCGCGTCCGCGAATATTACTTTACTATACTTCGCTACGCGGTCGGCTAGTTCGTTTACCGGTAGTGGGTGCGGGTATTGAAACAGGATCGATTCGCAGGAACACCAGAATTACGACTCGGTGTTGTTCAAACCAGTAAACAAATAATTGTCAATGCTCTCCAAATCGAGTCACGCGCGCACACAACAACCTGCTGCTACCGGCAGCTGACGCGCGCGTGAGAAAAACAAAGATTGTTACAATAACAGTGTACTGAGTACACTCACACGCATTCACACTCCCTCGCACATATACAATAAACTTTCGGAGTCGCTAAGGGGCACCTCATACCAAGCCGTCAGGCTAAACAAAATGCCAGGCTACGATGCCTACCAGCCGCAATCGATACCACACTCGAGTCGCTGTACAGCCGTCGTAAAGCGGTCTAGGATTTGACGTGAAATGACAACTTCACAAATAAACACCACACTCTCACATTACAACAACGCGCGACGCGAATGACAATAATTGCTTCGACTTCCGTAACGAGCGAGGTTCTTCAAGATCTGCCATAAATCGATTTCCAGATCTTCGCGCGTCTGCCGGACGTCGGTCTAGTTCCCCGTCGTCCGTGGCTTCCAAAAGTTGACTCGTCTAGACAGAAGAATGCTTCCCGGGCGATGACCATCGATCCCGCAGCTTCTGTCTCTTCCAACCCTCTCTTCGACGATGTGCCACTCCCGAGGAGTCCAGTAAACCGTCGAACCGAGACGAGTTAATTTCCATGTACGTGCGAACGCTCGGACACGAAAACTACGAGTGGCTTCCCGATTCCCGCTCTACCACCTCAGAGGTCCACTCTGAGCTGCGTTGGACAGTCACGTGATTCGCGCCAAATCCTAAATCGTTACCGACGATTTAATTACGATCACTGACTGTCACAGTGTTTCCTCCCCCACGAAGGGGTAGTTTCCCTGACACTGGAGACTCGAAAAAAATACTCTACTCTTTTTTTATCTTTTAAAATAATTTTTCCAAAAAACTAGATTTGTAAATGCTTAAGCAGCCAAAATAAAAATATCAGCTGTATTTACCCTATTCGTAGGGGTAGTTATACCAAGTGTTTCCTTAAGTCTAGGGTTTTTAAAAAAAATCTGCTCCATTCTTACACCTTTTTGAAATTTTTCCCGAAAAAAAACAGCTTTGTAAATTCATATCTACCCGAGATAAAAAATATTAAGTATTTCCTCCCCCAGGAAGGGGTTTTAGAATCATTTTTCCAAGAAACTAGATTCGTAAATTCGTATTCCACCGAGATAATAATATTTGAAATATTCAGCCCTTACAAAGGGGTAATTTCCCGAAGTTGAAGTGTTCAATAAAATTTACACTTAATCTTTTCTCTATTTTGAAGGATTTCCCAAGAATTTAAATTTGTAAACTGTGATTTGCCCGAGAAAAAATACATTACGATTTTCGTTGGGGACCAACGTTGCGTTTCTTAGATTCATTAGTATGCTTACTCTACTCACACATCCAAATGGATTAAGATTCAAAAACGTTTATGTTTACTCTAAATCAAAGTATAAATTTTTAGAAAAGCTTCTTGAACCTATTGAAGGAATGCAATACTTTCTATTTAGTGACAGCGATGAGGTAATAGCTCCAGCTGATGCATTTCCAAATTCAATTATTATATTCGATGATATCGCTTGTGAGAAGCAAGATTACGTGAGAGCATTTTATTGTATGGGTAGACATAAAAATGTTGATTGCTTTTATCTTTGACAATCGTACGCTGCTGTACCCAAACACCTTGTACGAGACAACGTTAATTTATTGATTTTGTTTCGTCAAGATGAGGTCAATTTGAAGCATGTCCATGATGATCATATAAACACTGATATGGATAACAAAAAATTCAAAAATTTATGCTTCGATTGTTGGCGAGACGGCAAACATAGTTTCATAGTTATTGACAAAGATGTGCGAGGTTTGAAGGAAACTTGGCAAGCTGACCTTGTAGAAATGCAACCCTATGCCAGAGAAAATAAAGGTCATAGGCATTTGCTTACGATAATTGACATTTTTACAAAGAACGCTTGCGCTGTTCCGATTAAGACAAAATCAGGTCCAGATGTTACAGCTGCAATGGAATCAGTCTTGGCAAAAGTGAATCTGCCAATAAGAAATATTCACGTGGATTTTGGGAAAGAATTTTACAACAAATATTTTCAAGAACTTATGAATAAGTATAAAATAAACATGTATTCTACATACAGTGGTCTCAAGGCTTCAATATGTGAACGTTTTAATCCTACATTAAAAAGTAGTATGTGGAAACAATTTAGCCTGCAAGGTAATTACAATTGGGTGGATATTTTACCTAATTTGATAAATGCTTACAATGATCGAAAGCATCGAACTATAGGTATGAAGCCAAAAAACGTCACTCCTAATCATGCGGCTATAGTTTTACAAAGATTAAATAAGTAAAAAATTAAAGCTTTGAAAAATAAATTCAAAGTTGGTGAAAAAGTTAGAATCAGTAAATTAAAAGGTATTTTTGAGAAAAGGTATACTCCTAATTGGTCCACTGAAATATTCACCATTACTCATGTTAATAAAACTGATCCTCCAACATATAAACTAAAGGATCATGATGACCAGCCTGTTGTAGGGAGCTTTTACGAGCCCGAGTTAATGAAAACAAATATCCTGATATTTATTTAATAGAAAAAGTTGTAAAAAGATAAAATAATAAATTCTTTTTTAAATGGTTAGGTTTTGATAACAGCTATAATAGCTGGATTAATGAAAAAGATTTGTAGATTTTTTTTTTAATAAAAACTTTTATATAAAGAAGCTCATATACATGCATCATTATAATTTTTTTAAAACTCACGTTGTATTTTTATCAGGAAATTCAATTTTACCGTCACCCAAATGAGTCATGAACGACTCACGAATTTTCCGCTGTGGCTTTCATATCCTTCAAGAATTTTGGTTCTTGCTCAAAGAGCTTTTGGAATCGATTAGGAAGAATAGCTGCCGTCGAGCGTAACGACGACTTTATTGCCATATTGAGTCTTAGCCTGACGAATTTCTGTCACTTGGTACGGTCTTGAGATGTCCAATTCGGTCAATTTCTTTTTAGGCAAGTAAGCCAATGCACCAATGGTGTTTGCCAAAGTAAAGTCCATTTTCTGAAACAAAAAAAAACAATATGGCATGTTATAAAGTATGAAATATCAAATATCAAATATGAAATAGTTTCTTGCACATTTTCTGAGAGACTTACTGTGATATTGAAGACGGCGAAAGAGTGGGAAAAAGCAAAACTTTTTAGTCGGAGGCTCTACCTCTTCGAAGTCTTTGAGCGGAATGATCTCGGCTTCGGATCGACACTCCTTAAGTATAGTTTCTCCCACTATTCCGACTCTCCCCACTTTTTCAAGCTCATCGTCTTCCCCTGTGCTGTTATTGGGGACCATCTCGACTTCTTCTTCCTCATAAGAATCGTCGCCATTTTTAACTTTGAGTGTGGCTTTACCGCCATATTCTTCAATCAAGTAGTGCCCCCAAGGAAGAGTGTCGGTTTGGAAGTAAAAAACGTTTTGTGTCGTGAGGACTCAAAGCTACTTTTTCTTGTCTCTCAGTTCTAACAATATGTCGTCTCGCTTCCCGAAGATGGGGATCGAAGCTCGCCACCGATTCTCATACCTGTTCACCATCTAATGCTTGCTCCAGCTGCTCATCAGCCTCTAGTTGCTCATTATTATGCGCTTCCTGCCCATCAGCAGCTTCATCGGCTCTTTCTTGTAATAACCACTGCCATCCGGCACCCTCCATAAGCTCCTCACCAGTTTCATGTTCTCGCTCGTGGCGAAGCTGATCCTGACGAGCTTGATCAATCGTCTTCTCATCCATCAAATGTTGCAGTCTCTGACGGATGTAATAAAGCTGCGACAGACATGTTTGACACTTTTGCTTTTTTGCTCTAGTTAATTCAATATTCTGCGTACCACTTTTAAGCTTTTCAATTTCATAATCTGCCATATACAGCCATCTTTCAAAATCAGTCAACTCTCCTGTGGATGAGTAGACGCGCAACCTGTCCAAGAGGATGCCTACTATAATCTCGGAGTAGCTGATATCCATTTTGGATCTATGAAAGAAACTCGAAGACACTGCTGTTTTTCCTTGAAGACAAAGTGTGTAATAAATTTGTTGCTTCGATCTAGTTAAAAAAAAAATGTTGGAGGTGTAAGAAACTCGATCAAGATCCCGGTACTGTTGTTTCTCCTCGAAGAAGATGTCCGAAGTATGCGAATCTCGATGAAGATCTCTCTGCTACTGCTGCTCACCAAAAAAAAAAATGTCGGAATCGTATAGGTATCTTGTAGTCTGAAGAAAATGTCGGACGATTCTCGTAGACTCGATCTTGCTGCTACTGCTGCTCGCCAAAAAAAAATGTCGGAATCATGTAAGAATCTCTGTTCCTTTCCGAAGAAAATATCCGAAGTACTTACCAATCTCGTGGTCTCGATGAAGATCTAGCTGGTCTTGTTCCGTGGTGAAGAATGAACCAGGCCTGGTTATATGCGGTCTTTTTATACTCTCACTCATCTCCCACTCCTGATTTCTCCCACTCACACAAAAGTAGTGGGGGGGTGGGGGGTGAAAAAAAATATATATAACTTCTCATGCATCAAATGCTGCAGTCTCAATAACCCAATAACCCAATAACTTCTCATCCATCAAATGCTGCAGTCTCTGACGAATATAATAAAGCTGCGACAGACTTGTTTGACACTTTCGATTTTTTGCTCTAGTTAATTCAATATTCTGCATACCACTTTTAAGCTTTTCATCTGCCATATACAGCCATCTTACAAAATCAGACGACTTTCCTGTGGATGAGTAGACGCGCAACCTGTCCAAGAGGATGACTATTATAATCTCGGAGTAGCTTATATCAATTTTGGAAATATGAAAGAAACTCGAGAACAGTGCTGTTTCTCCTTGTAGACGAAGTGTGTAATAAACTCGATGCTTCGATCTCGCCGCTACTGCTCCAAGTTTAAAAAAAAAATCGGAAATGTAAGAAATTTGATCGAGATCCCGCTGCTGTTGCTTCTCCTCGAAAAAAATGTCCGAAATATATACGAATCTCGTGGTTTCGATGAAGATCTCTATGCTGCTGCTGCTCACCAAAAAAAATGTCAGAATCGTTTAGGTCTTTTGTAGTCTCGCTGATCCTTTCAGAAGAAAATGTCGGACGATTTTCATAGTCTCGATCTTGCTACTGCTGCTCACCAAAAAAAAATGTCGGAATCGTGTCAGAATCTTGCAGTCTCGCTGCTCCTTTCCGAAGAAAATGTCCAAAGTTGTTCATCGGTGAGCAGCATTTTGGAGCTGTTTTCAGCTTGTTCTGACGAGCCCTTTATTTTGAACTTTCATGCTCTTAGATGGACTATGCAAAATTTAATAGGTCTCCTCTGTAGTAATCCATTCCTGAAATTCGAGCCTGTTCTGACAAGCCCTTCAGTCTGAACCTTCATGCCCTTATAATGACTATGCAAATTTTAATAGGCCTCTTCTGTAGTAATCCATACCTAAAATTTGAGCTTTTTCTGACAAGCTCTTCAGTCTGAACCTTTATGCCCTTAAAATGACTATGCAAATTTTAATAGGTTACTTCTGTAGTAATCCATACCTAAAATTTGAGCCTGTTCTGACAAGCCCTTCAGTCTGATCCTTCATGCCCATATAATGACTATGCAAATTTTAATAGGTCTCTTCTGTAGTAATCCATACCTAAAATTTGAGATTTTTCTGACAAGACTTTCAGTCTGAACCTTCATGCCCTTATAATGACTCAACCTAAAATTTAAATTATATTCCATTTACCCCTTTACCTGAAATTTCTAGATTAGTAGCATACTTCAAAAAACTTTTGACGATTTTCCACTTTGGAATAACATGATGATGTTGCTTACGGTAATCACGAGTCATCCAGGTCGGCGTCAACTTACCTTCGGATGTGTGGATACTGGATACTCATGATGATGCTTCTGCGGCTCCCGACGTGGTCTAGAGGATGATCTTGCTGCTGCTCGTCTTGGTCCACGTATATAGGAAGCTTCCTTCTACCTGCTGTTGGAGATGGTCTACTCGCAACTTATGCTGTAGAAATGAATAAGCCTTCCAAGTCATTCGCGATCTTTTATACCTTTCTCCCCACTCCTCCTTTGCAAAAGAAGCAACGAGGATGCCCTCTCCGTAGTAACTATGCCGTGCCTCTTGCCATATCTCAAAAGAGTAGACGCAATTTTTTCCTCGTAAAAATCATAATCTGGAGCATCTTGACGCCATTTTTAACTTTAGATTAGATGTAATATTCTTTAGCAATGTAGCGAGAAACTCGATAAGATGTTTTGAATAGCTTGAAAATATCTCAATGGAGAAGAAATGTAGTGTTATACCCCGTGGTGTAGTGGATAGCGTGTCAAACTCACATGGATGTGGAAGCAACGAGGATGCCCCGTCCGTAGTAACCATGACGTGCCTCTTGCCATATCTCAAAAGAGCAGACGCCATTTTTTCTTCTTAAAAATCATAATCTGGAGCGTCTTGACGCCATTTTTAACTTAAATTTAGATACAATATTCTTTAGCAGTGTAGCGAGAAAAGCAAATATACAAGACGAGGAATCGTACTCGAGACCTCAATTAGTTTGCAGAAAACCAATTCTCAAAATATTTTGTATATGAAGACAGGAGTTTTCATCGACTTTGTCATTACTCACTCATCATGGGTAAGAAGAGAGCTCCGCTGGCTATGAAAGAATGAAAGATGAAAAATCCTCAGGTTTTAAAAGTTACTCTGAGAAAAAAAAGCGTCAAGATGAGCAATATAGAAGCTTTCAAAAGCTTCAAAAAGAACAAAAAACTTATGAAAAGATGAAAAATGAAAAAAAGATTAAATTTGAAAAAATTAAAGAAAAAGAAAAAAATTTAATTGAATTCTAATAAAAAGATTTGTAATTTTTTTTTAAATAAAAATTTTTCAATCGAAGAAACTCGTGTAGGTACATGCATCATTTTATTTAAAAAACTCTTACCTTATTATATTTTATATCGTCAAAGTGAAATCTATTTTCTAGAGAAAAAAAAGAAACAAATAAAATTGTACGGTATGAAGTGTGAAATATGAAATACGAAATTTTGCATTAGGTATGTAATATAAGGTATAAAACAGTTTGAATCTCACTGTGGTATTGATGTCGCGGTGGAGAAGTCAAATGAGTTTTATGGACCTAGTGCGCCCGGGTCATCCAGGTCGTCGTGGACTAATCTTCGCACAAGTGTGTCTGTTACAAAACATCGATTTTAGATCAAACTTCCTGGGGAAGTCGTCTCCGATGAGTTTTATGGACCTAGTGCACCTGGGTCATCCAGGTCGTCGTCGAGTCAGCCTCGGGCAAGTGTGTCTGGTTACACAACATCGATTTTAGATCAAACTTCCTGGGGAAGTCGTCTCCGATGAGTTTTATGGACATAGTGCACCCACGTCATCCAGGTCGTCACTTTGCAAATTTTAATAGGTCTCTTCTGTAGTGATCCATACCTAAAATTTGAGCTTTTTCTGACAAGCCCTTCAGTCTGAACCTTCATGCCCTTAAAATGACTTTGCAAAATTCAATAGGTCTCCTCTGTAGTAATCCATACTTAAAATTCGAGCTTTTTCTGACAAGCCCTTCAGTCTGAACCTTCATGCCCTTAGAATGACTTTGCAAAATTCAATAGGTCTTCTCTGTAGTAATCCATACTTAAAAGTCAAGCTTTTTCTGACAAGCTCTTCAGTCTGAACCTTCATGCCCTTAGAATGACTATGCAAATTTCAATAGGTCTCTTCTGTAGTAATCCATACCTAAAATTTGAGCTTTTTCTGACAAGCCCTTCAGTCTGAACCTTCATGCCCTTATAATGACTATGCAAATTTTAATAGGTCTTCTCTTGGTAATCTAAACCTAAAATTTAAATTTAATTCCACTTACCCCTTTACCTGAAATTTCTAATTTAGTAGCATACTTCGAAAAACTTTTGACAATTTTCCTCGGCTTAAAATCATAAAATCATTTCTAATTGAAAAACTATGTTAGTTAGAGACCTGTAATTTTATAACAAGTTATATTTTTACAAAAGCTCACTTCAAAAAATATTAAACTCATAAAAATTAATTTTTTCACTAAGTGAAAATAACTAACAAATCATGAAGACATGTCCATGATCTTATTCAATTCTGAAAAGCAGAGTTTAAATCATTATACACGTATAATATTTACCTATAAGCACACGTCTTTTATTCGGTCATTTTGAATGCGTGGCAGGTACCTGATAGTTGCTCGCGCGGTTTTTATAACAAAGTACATCCAAAATAACTGCTGCAACTTTTGAGACTGCTCGCATACAGATTTTTAAAACTGTGTTTTCATGTAAGTAGTAGTTATAAGGTAGACGTGGGCTGGTAACTGGGCTCGTAGGTTAAATAACTAAGCTTCAACTATTGTTTGTAAAACAGTGAAGTTACGTGTGTTTTAATTATTGTAGTACTAACAGTAAGGTTGCGAGGTCTGGTGGTAGTTGGGCTGGTAGCCGTTGGGCTCGTAACTACCCTGATCTCGTAGCCTTACTGTTTTACCTATTCTCCCGTCATCGAACGAGGCAGGGCCGACCACGCGGGTTTTTCTTTCCGCGTTTCCCAGGCTGCTGAAATTAACGCTCAGTTGAGTTACCCGTAAAAAATAAACTTAACTAATAGGAGCTTGAGCGTGGTTTTCTGTCCTGTAGATTAAGTTTAACGGTTAAGTAGAATAAACTCAGATTAAGCTCTTTCTTTTTTCGATTGATTAAAAGTACTTTTACTACCTGATTTATACTAATGAAATCGTATTCTATTTTATTTTATATTTTTGTTCTTTTTTCCTTCGTAAGCTTTTATTTAGCTACTTCTAACTACATTAACATAAGTTTAAATGAAGCATAACAAATTGCAACAGCTTGTGCATTTTTCATCTGCAATAATAACAGTCATAGTAATAGTATTTCATAAAATAACTAGTAAAGGACAGATCACTTAACCTCTATAAGTATATTTTTGCTATATTTAAAGCCATTTTTTTTTTAGAAAAAAAGATAAATACCAAATTGTACATTTACGATTTCCTTCTTCAAAATTCGATTATGAATTAAATTTTTTTATAGTTGAAATTTTCTTCCTACTAATAGAGATAAAGTTTACTCTTTCGACCGTTCTAATTTTATTTTACTTTAAACAAATTTCAAAAAACCCATCAATAAAGAAATTATTATATAAGACAGCGTAGAAGTGAGAAAGGAAACATACGAGAGAAGAAGTGCGCGCAAATAATCGCCGTTTCTGTACATTCTCTTGTCCGTAGTTCCCCACCGCGCGGAGTCCCCACCAGACTAGCAATAGCGTAAGCGCCGTCTCCTTTTGTGCGGCTATCCGCTCATTGCCGTTTCACTCCATTCTCTTCTTCCGCGCGCCGAGTCGACTGGGTAAAGACGGAGTAACAGTGGCGTTAGTGCCGTCTCCTTTTGTGCAGTTATCCGCTTATCGCCGTTTGACTCTGTTGTAAATAAAGGGATCGTGGATCGTTGAAATAAGGCTCAGTGTGGTTAAAATAGTTATTAAAGTTTATTGAGTAAAATAAATATACCTGGCTTCGACAAGCCTCACATCGCGTGACCGTACGCGCAAGTACCAGCACGGAAGGAGAAGTAGCTGCACGGAAGAAAGACAAGCCGTCGGTCTTCAGTAGCCTCAGAACACACGCATGCGCACAGCAGTCTTGCACGCGACACTCATACCGCGTGTATTCAAATAATAGTATAAATAATGTCGGAATATTCACATAATTCAACAGACTCCATTTTCTTCTTTCGCGCGTCAAACTGACCCGACAAGAGTGGAAGGCGCATACTACTTATCCAAGTTTAGTCGAAAGGCGCGGCCGCGCTACTTCTAGGCATCGGACCAAATCCAAGCCGCAATTACTTCCCACCCTCGTTCGGTGGCTGACCACATTTTGACCTACTTCACCCTTTGGCGTCTGACTAAATCTTTATTTTCCCTGCACTTCTCATAGACTTAATTCGATCCTATTCCGAGAAGTATAACGAGTAGGACCGGTTGGTCTCCTTTGCCACATTCACTTACAACACTAGTGTGCCCACCGCTACCAACTTCACACCGTTCGAATTAGTATACGGGAGAGTAGCCTGATTCCCCATTGAAATACCAAATGAAGAGAAGCTGCGGACCTTTATTTGCGTGACCTTATCGTTAAGTTAGACAAAATGAGACTGACCGCGGGAGAGAGAGAGATCGCGGGTAAAATGAAGACCAAAGAACGGTATGGACAAAACATCAAGAATTTTGCGGTAAGCCAAACGGATACGTTTGGGTTTTGTCCGAACCTTGCATCTCAAGGTTCGATAGCTATTATAAACAGCCGTTGAAAATTATTGAAACAGTGCAAAAAAACAATGTGATTCTGGAATTACCCAATGGTAAAAGAATACAGAAACACATGGACAAACTTTTGAATGTGCCGTCCGGTCCCGAAGAGTCAGGCATGAGCGACTTATATTTTTCTTTGTATGATTACTGATGTTAGGCCATATAATCTTTATCATATGGTGAGTTCCCTTAGTTGCATGGGAATAGACCTATAACCTTACCCAATTCCAGACCAACCCAGGTCTTGAATATGAGAAGGTGGGAACGGTCCATCTTCGAAGAGCCGACTGGAAATTGATCGTCGCCATGGAGACCGAAAAGACCTAGATTAACAGGAAATATCCTTAATTGTATAAAAAAAGTAGATAACCAAGAGAAGGATGGAAAGTACTCGACAAATTTTGAATGAAGAACCGGGTCAAGACCTTCGCATATTTCGGGCTAAAAACTTTTAATGAGTAGAACTGTAGGAAGTACTACGGGGATTAAGGCGATATGGCCCCATTTAAGAAGGCCACTTAGAAACAACCGATCCCGCAGGGTGCATAAGTCGAGTAACCTTCAGAAGAATAGAGGATGCCAATCAAGTACGGCAGAACCAAAGAAAATACGTCGGAGAGAAAATTTTGACGGCGCGAAGTACTACTCCCGCCCCGTAAAACCAAGAACCGAAACCAATAAAATCCGTAGTATTAAAAATCCCGAAGTAAGGAAAGAGGATCCCAATCGAGCAAAAGATAAAACCTCAAATGCGGGCCTTCAAAGGCCTCAACCTAAGTCTTCAACTCAAGCGGCACCTCGCCTTGGGAGCGATTATCACAGTGACACCGAACCCACAGGAACTATACCTGAGAGAGATAACATAAACTATTGTAACTTCAACTGATTGTTTTGCCTCCTACCAAATTCTCAGTTTGGACCCCTGGAGTATTACCACACGGTGTGTAATCGACAGGGCCAACTTGTATGGGGCTATGTCCGCTACCTTAATCAAGTAGATGCCGGACGTGCATTGGTGCACAGTGACCAAAAATGTAGGCCCAGACACCGCGTTCTTTCACCGAAAATCAAGTGCCACCACTGAAATGATTCGTCATAATTGTTGGGAATGGATCGGAAAAAAAACGTACAAATACCACGACCAGATTTGCGCTAATAAACAAAAATGAAATAGACGAATAAATAAAAAAAAAAAATAATAATAATAAATAATGAATGCAAAAAATTAAAATAAGATAATGATAATAGTAATAAATAAATGTCTGGAGGTATGCAGTATAATGATAAAAGAATATGTATGTATGTGGGATTGACTTGGACTAACAAGGAGAGGACCAGACATTTGGGTCATGGATTTGGCTAAAACTTGATACATGGGCTCCAATTATCCCAAAAAGAATAGTTCAGTGTGACTTTGTATTGACGATCCAGGCATATTTCGCGCAAACATTCCCACTTTAGAAGCATAGCCTCCCAAACGTGAGAAAATTTCTAAAAAATGATAAATTTAATTTAAAATGAATTTAAATAGATACCCACCCCCCCAATGATTAAATTGAGAAAGATAAAAAAATTTGGTTTACCCAGCCAGGAATCGAACCTGGATCACCTACTTTCCAGTCGGTGCGTTAACCATTACGCTACCGTGCTCACCGATTCGCCTCTGACTATAAGACCGCTATTTATTTATCTTTCTCAATGCGACCAATCTCTCTCAGTCAGGGTCGAAGAATATGTTTATTAAACAACTTTGTATTGCCTAGTGGATAACAATAATAGTTCAGTGTGCCTTTGCATTGACAATCCAGGCATATTTCGCGCAAACATTCCCACTTTAGAAGCATAGCCTCCCAAACGTGAGAAAATTTCTAAAAAATGATAAATTTAATTAAAAATGAATTTAAATAGATACCCACCCCCCCAATAATTAAATTGAGAAAGATAAAAAATTTTGGTTTACCCAGCCAGGAATCGAACTTGGATCACCTACTTTCCAGTCGGTGCGTTAACCATTACGCTACCGTGCTCACCGATTCGCCTCTGACTATGGGACCGCTATTTATTTATCTTTCTTAATGCGACCAATCTCTCTCAGTCAGGGTCGAAGAATAAGTTTATTAAACAACTTTGTATTGCCTAGTGGATAACAATAATAGTTCAGTGTGACTTTGTATTGACGATACAGGCATATTTCGATAAAAAACAAAGTTTCCCGAAGTTTAAGGTTCTGAAAATTTTTTTTGTCGTTTCTATGACCAATATAATTTTTTATTAATACATCTGATTTCTACAAAAAATTATCGCTCTTTTTCACTATTTTCACTGTCATTTTGACGCGGATGAACCATTTTACATGCGGTTGGTCTGATTTTAAAGAAGAGCACAAAAGCTATCTGAAAACGTCTGACTTTTTTTATTTTCGAGCTTTTATACTGATATAGCAGCCGAATAATGATTAGAATACATATCTGACTATTTCTAAAAAACCTATTTTTTTTTTTTTTTTTTTTTTTTTTTTGCATTTTTCACTTCTTATTGGTGTCTACTTTCAATGTATGTAAAAAATTTAGTCTTTTTGGGTTTAAAGTCGATTCCGGCGGGTATTTATTAAAAATTATACCTTTAAAAAATTTAAAAAATGGCTATCATTGACTTTTTAGCTAATTTAATTGCTTCGAAAAGCTTTTAAAAAATTTTTAAACCACGCCAAGTTATAGCTGAATTCAAGAGCTTTCCAACGATATGGATTTTATACCTGAAATTATTAGTAGAACCATAGTTATGATTAATGAAAGTTATATAAAAATATTTTCTCATAAACTAGAGACGCTGAAAACTCGTAACTTTTGACAAAATTTAATCTTGAACAATTCAACGATTCTTTTAAGACTAAAATTTTAGGTTTTTTCTTCAAATTTTCACACTTGACTAATTTTTTTTATTAAGTTTTTAAAAATTCAAATTAGGACATTTTAAATTGGTCAAATTTTTAATACGTCGAGATTAAACTTTGGATTTTTCCTAAAACTTCTGAGTGTAAGTTACAATTGCATTAAATTTAAAATGGAAAGAAATAAAAATCGTACTAAAAAGTAGAAAATAAAATTTTAATACTGCTTAGTTCTTTCAAAATACTTCAAAAGATTTAATATAAATAGAATAAACAAAATTTCGTGATGACTCTCAATAAAAGCATGGGGCACTCGATGAAACACAGTCATACGCCTTAAATTTAAGTCATCTATAGTGCCCCATGCTTTTGTTTAGAGTCATCACGAAATTTTGTTTGTTCTATTTATATTAAATCTTTTGAAGTACTTTGAAAGAGTTAAGCAGTATTAAAATTTTATTTTCTACTTTTTAGTACGTTTTTTAAATAATTTCTCAAAACTTTTTAGAGAAAAGCATGTTTTTTAAAAACTTTTTATTTTTTTTATTTTATTTTTTCTACTTTTTAGTCTTAGCTTAATTTATGTAATTTATATAATCTGACAGAAAAATGGAAAGAATATTTTTAGCTTAAAATTTTAAATCTAATTGTTTAAAATGTGGTTATTATTGAAATTTTCATAATCATCCTTTTTACAATTATAATATTTGGAATTTTTTTTCTTATTCAATACATTGATAACTACCAAATTAGAACCCCCGCAGAACTCTCATGTCATCGCAGCAGAATTTCGCCCAAAACTCCCGAAGATGACTTCCAGGTTCCTCAGGTACACCCGTCATCAGCGACCTGGGTACCTAGGTTCAAATTGCCTCGATAAATACTCTATAACATTTCTTAAAGTCATCCCTGCAGAATTTGGCCCAAACTCTCGAAGATGACCTCCAGGTTCCCCAGGTACACCCGTCATCGGTGACCTGGCTGACTAGGTTCAAACTTCTCCCTCAAACACTCTTAAACACCCCCAAACTCTATCCAAAGTCATACCCCAAGAATTCGACCCGAGCTCTCGGAGATGACCCCCAGTTATCCCGGGTGTTAATTATAATAAATTTAAAACTTAAAAAGGTGTTTTAGTATGAAACATTTATTTTATGTAAAACAGGTTAAATAATCAGATTACAAACATAAACAGTAATCAATCACCAAAACAACAAAGCAACGCTACACAACCGAACGTGTTCTCAAACACACACACTCACACCATTCAAATAATTCCAAACATTCCGCCCGCCTTGTTCCTTGAACAAAACCCGGAACCTCTTCAATCAGATGATTATTAAAATATAAGACAAGGCAGTTTCATCGATGTGAAGATGCATGGTCTCGTGATTTTTCCACCAGTAGTAGTGACAGCTTACTCAAATCCCTGACGTAAGTTCCATTTGCTGTACGAACTGTAGCCACTCGAACAAGTTTGTCTTCACCAGGATGAATTTCCAGAACACGTCCCAAAGGCCATTCACCGTTTGGTCGAAACAGCGACGGATCAATAATTACCACCATATCGTTTACCGAGATGTTAGGCTTGACAGGGGTTAGTTTAGTACGCTGTCTGTGTGTGTTGAGATACTCGCGGCTCCAGCGTTTCCAAAAATGATCCCTGATCTTGTCCACTAATTTCCAGTGGGTGAGATGATCGACAAACTTGGTGATATCTGACGGTTTTGGGATGGCAGACAATCTTCGGCCGTTCATTAGGTGACTGGGAGTTAAGGCTTCCGTGTCTTCAGGATCTCCTGAAAGTGGTCCCAGTGGTCGACTATTTAATATGCGCTCCACATGCGTCAACAGTGTGGCAAACTCTTCATATGTGAGGCGTCGATTCCCGATGAGAATTTTCAAATGCCTTTTTGCTGACTTAACTCCAGCTTCCCATAGTCCACTAAAATGAGGTGCGCCAGGCGGTATAAAGTGCCATGTTATTCCTTTCTTGGAAAGTTCATTCTCAACCATTCCCCAATCTGGGCCAGCATTTTGAAGCATCTTCTTTAATTCAATGTCAGCTCCCCTAAAGTTCGAGGCATTGTCGCTCCACATTTCCGTGATAGGCCCACGCCTATTGTTCAATCGATCTAATGCTGCCAAAAATTTGACAGTCGAAAGATCACTTACCAATTCCAGAGTGATGGCCTTAGTGCTCATGCAGACAAACAGAGAAACATATCCTTTCGTCATAATAGAGTGCCTGCCTTGTGATCTAAGTATTTGAAAAGCAAAGTCAACTCCGCACTTGCTGAAGGGTGGAGTTGGATTTACACGAACGGCTGGGAGCAGACCCATTGACTGTTGCATAGGCTGTCCTCGCTCTTTCTTACATCTAACACAGGCTCGGAGAAAAGCTCGAACTCTGGCAGCTCCTCCCACTATCCATGCGAGCTGAATTGCCTCTGTAAAAGTACCACGGAACCCGGCATGTGAATTGTGCTCATGAGCCCAATGAATGATCAGGTGAGCTAAATGACCTCTGCCACTTATTATTACTGGGAACTTCTGATCGTATGATAAGGGTACGTTTCCTAATCGACCACCAGCTCGCATGATACCTGAAGAACCCAGAAACGGAGCAAGATCTCGGATGTCATCTCTACATTTGCGACCAATGGACTGCCCATGCTTCAATCTTTCCAACTCAGACCCATAGTGATCCTGCTGACTGACGCGTACGCACGTCATCAATGCCTGATAACGCTCGTTTGCCGTCATTGCAGACAAAGGAGGCGGAGTCTCCACTCCCTTTTGCCTTTGGAACAATCTCTTCAGGTTCACAATTGCTCTGAGTAATCTCTCGAGCTCCGAGAAACGCTCAATAAATGTTGTTTTACCAGCAACAGGAACAGTTGTACGGAGCACGAAACAATTCGTCACCAGTGGTTCCGAGAGCTGCCCAATTGATTCGTCAGACTTGCCGAAACATTCAGTATGTGGCCAGCTTTCAGAGGGTTTGCTCAACCATGAGGGACCTTGCCGCCACATAGAATCCTTGACAAGCTGTTGAACTTCAGTACCTCGAGATGCAACGTCGGCTTGATTCTCCTTTGTTGGTACATGATGCCAAGTAATTAAAGGAACTAATTCATGAATTTGAGAGACATAGCCATCAACGTATTCACTCCCAGTTGTCCCATCTGTGTGCAACCAACAAAGAACAGTCCTGTTATGGGAGTTCTGAAACTTCTGCCATCGCTGTGCCAACGACGAGGGTAACTTTGTGTCCCAATCAAGCTTTGCCAGCCAAAGATCTTGAATTATCAGCTTTGCAGTCAATACCACTGGAGCCAACCAGCCAGCTGGATCAAAGATTCGTGCCATCTCTGATGTAAGTGTTCTTTTCATGAGAATTTTGCTAAAATTCGTAGGCACTGGAAATCGAAAGTTGTCTTGCACCGGATCCCAGCTCACTCCAAGCTCACTGAATGGTCCATCTTTGGCAAACTGAAGCCAATTTGATCTTAAATGATCATCCACTGGAACCTCTCTCAAGATCTCAGGATTGTTTGATACCCATTTTTTTGCAGAGAAACCACCAGCCTTGAAAAGTTGAATCAGCTGCTTAATCTTTCTCACAACATCATTGATTTCAGCTGCTCCACTGAGAACATCATCGACGTACATTTCATCTTCAACGATTTCCACTGCTTCCGGGTAATCTTTACCAACGCCTTGCACAGTTGAATCAAAGTTTCAATCGATAAATAAGGAGCGCAGTTCTCTCCGTAGGTCACAGTGAGCAGTACATAGTGCTTGACTGGCTCCTTAGAAGATGGGCTCCAAACAATTCTCTGAAGATGAATGTGATCTGGATGTACCAAAATCTGTCGAAACATCATTTTTATATCCGTACAGAATACCCATCGATGTCTTCTAAAACGAGTGAGAACTGCCAAGAGATTAGTCTGAAGTTTGGGTCCAACATATAGCACATCGTTCAAACTGTATTTAGTCGAGGTTGGACGAGAGGCGTTGAAGACCGTTCTAAATTTCTTGACAGTATCGCCCCGCTGCCAGATGCCATGGTGTGGGATGTTATTAACGACGATGCTTTTATCTGCTTGCTCAGCTGATGTTACGAGTCGCATATGATTCATTTCCAAGTATGTCTGCATGAATTTGCGATACTCAGAACCGAATTCTGGATCCCTTTCCATTCTGCGATGCATTACAGACAGTGATGTTAAAGCATACGAAAGACTCTCACCAATCATCGACAAACCATTTTTCTTCAATGGAAGTGGAACTACGTAACGTCCGGATGAAAGTCTGAAGTATTTGGTGGTGAAGATCTTTTCACATTCGACATCTGATGATGAGCGACGAATTGATTTGGGTACTTCCTCAATCTCCCAGAATCTTTGAATCAATCTGAGCAACTTTTGATTACACAAATATTCGAGTCCATTGTCTTGCATTTCAGTACAAAAAACAGAAAGTTGACGAGAAGTTTCGCTAGTAATTTCCTCTGGAGCTTGCCCTGTGATAATCCAACCAAAAGCAGCTCGTTGAGCCAATAAAGCTTGCTGAGTTACGACGCCTGGCAGTATGATTTTTTGATACACATTAGCTCCAAGGATAGCATCAACGCTCTTTGGTAAGTTAAAGTTTGGATCAGCCAATTTGATACCACTAAATTTACTCTTCACATTATCGGCAAGTTTTCTCAAAGGTGTAGTGATTCCAATGTTTCGAAGACCATACACTTCCACTTTCCATGGAGTTTGATCAATGTCGTGACAGTGAGGATAAATAAAGACATTAGTGCGGATGTTTGATGAACACAAAGAACGTCCTGAGACTCCTGCAATGTTTACGTTTGTGTGCGTAATAATATCACCGAACCGCCGCGCCAAACTCAGAGTTAAAATGGACGCTCCACAACAAGGATCAATCAACGCTCGGATTTTCTCTCTTCGGAAACCCGCATCTCCGATGTCGATCATACCCGTAGGAATAATTGATAGTCATAGTGAGTTTTCATCGTTTCGGATTTGAGAATTGGATTCAGGATTCTGTGAGGTAGTAACAAAAGTCTGAATTTTACGCAGCTTACTGGGAAGTCCGCTTGAATCTTGTAGTCTACGCTTTCCAGCGCCATCATGTATCAGGGTATGATGTTGGCCATTGCAATCACGGCGCAGGTTCTGAGATGGGCAAGATCTTGAAATATGACCGTCTTTAAGGCAATTAAAGCACAGACCCTTTTTTGTTATTAAGCTACGACGCTCATTTGAGCTCAAAGCTTGAAATTTTTCACAGTGACCGATGTAATGCGAGCTTCCACAATGTGCACAGGAAAGAGCATGATGAGAAGTTGTTGTAAAAGTGTTAACGGAACGTCGACCTGATCGACTTCCTTCCTGCTCAGTTGAACGAGACGAGCTCGATTGGGGATTACCACTTTTGCAGCCAATAGCTCGCAATGTACGACATTGTCTTTGAAGAAAACGTTCCAGAACATTAAAATCAGGGAAATCAAAATCCTTTTCAACCAGATTGCCGTTGTACTCATCTACTTCCTTTTCCCAATGACGTCGAGTTGTGGGGTCCATTGCCTCGGCAGCCAGAGTAATGAACCAGTCATTCCACTCTTCAACTGGCCGATCGAGGGCTTTCAGCTGATTTCTGTGGCGAGCAAACTCATCAGCGAGGAGTTGAAGACCGGTAGCTGACTCTTCCTTGAGTGGCTTTCACATGAATTTTTAGGTAGGATAATTTCTGCGCATCACTCAAATCGCTCCGTGTATGAACCAAAGATGTAAAAATATCGCGGAAAGACTCCCAGTCTTCTTGGAGTCCGGAGAAGTTTGGTAGTTCTATCGGTTTTAGACTCGCATTTCGTGTCCAGCCGAAAGATTCAGAAGAAGCTGAGGGATTACCTTGAGTTGGTTTGTTAAAGTAATCTTGCTCGTCTAGCAAACAACCTTTAGCATCTAGATAACCCCGCTCGCAAGTGGTGTAACAATCTTCAGAGAAGTATTCCGAATCTTGTACCTCCTGGTCACCGTGCAGCAATTTGACGTGATTTTCCGAGAACTGACGCCAGTAACCTTCAAGAAGATCCAGGAAACTTGAAATTCGTCCGAGGGTCCATTTTTCAAAAGGCATGTCCACGATGTCCTTTACAGCGCGCTCAATGACCTTGAACAGAGCAAGTTGAGTCCGAACCAAATCCATTTCTGAAAATTCGTGATAAACTTAGTTAATGTGGTAGCCTGATATCGAATCACACCGCCCCACCGAATTAAATTCCAAATTAAATTCCTTTGAACGTGCAACGAGTCTACTTTCGATGTGTGACCGCTCAGGTAAAGCGACGCGCTTTACACATGTCCCCGTTTCAGCAATAGCATTACGAACAATTCATTCAAAACATGCTCCATGAATGACGCACTCCGTCATGTTTAATGAATCGTAAATATACCACCGACCGTGTGAATCGATCCATACTTATGTACATCATACTTAGCGCCAATGCTCCGCGCGATTCATTCAAAACATGCTCCGCGAGTGACACACTCTAACTTGTTTAATGAATTACCCGCCGTAAGCAGAAATTATGTACAACGAATCACCCACCGTGACTGACGCTACACGCAGTTCATTAGAAAACATGCTCCGTGAGTGACGCACTCCATGTTTAATGAACCGCCCGCCGTAAGTAGCAGTCATACTCAGTTAACCGTAGCAACTATATTCAACTAACCGCCCGCCGTGAGTAACAAATTATTTTCATTTTAGTGAACCACTTGTTTTGAGTAACGCACTCCTTACAAACCGTCCTCTGAGAGCAGCGAGCTCTGTTATTTAGATAAACCGTTCATTAAATATGCCCATACCGTAGCATCAATTAAATTTTCATCGATGGTAAGAAAATCCTGCAACCTGGAGCTCGATGTTAGTTGTTAAACTTATAACCTTCGAATTTCACTCGGAAAGTTGAGTTTCAGGTAACTCTTGCGATAAATCAGCAATCCGGCTCGAAGGACCAATGTTAATTATAATAAATACTTAAAAAGGTGTCTTAGTATGAAACATTTATTTTATGTATAATAGGTTAAATAATCAGATTACAAACATAAACAGTAATCAATCACCAAAACAACAAAGCAACGCTACACAACCGAACGTGTTCTCAAACACACACACTCACACCATTCAAATAATTCCAAACACCGGGTACCCCCATCATCGGTTACCTGGGTACCTAGGTTCAAATCGCCTCAATAAATACTCTAGAACTTCCCTCAAAGTCATCCCCGGAGAATTTAGCTCAAATTCTCGGAGATGACCCACCAGGTACCCCCGTCATCGGCGACCTGGAGGTCCAGGTCGAGAACTGACTATGGATTCATGTATTGTCATCCGACCTGGACCCTCTGCAAAATTTCAGACCTCTAGGTCTTATAGGCTCCAAGTTATAGGGCTTGGCAGTTTTGAACGTATGACGACGACGACGACGATGACGAAGAAACATAGTGAGTTAAATTAAAGATAAAGAAAAGCATGTAAAAAATTAAACTCAGGTAAAATAAAATCAATTTATCGTTTTGTGCTCTTGTTTGAAAAAACATTTTTGAAATAAGCTAATATCACAAAATGGTAATTATTTTATACACGAGTCCACGAGTACAATTAAAATAAAAACTCATTTTTCATCGCGTTATTGTAGAATTTTTAAAATAACTTATTAACAGAAATAAATAAAATTATAAAAACAAGTTGTTTGTTCATGATAAATTGGTTTTATTTTACCTGAGTTTAATTTTTTGTTTTCATTTTAAATTTAATGCAATCGTAACTTACACTCAGAAGTTTTAGGAAAAATCCAAAGTTTAATCTCGACGTATGAAAAATTTGACCAATTTAAAATGTCCTAATTTGAATTTTTAGAAACTAAAAAAAATTAGTCAAGTGTGAAAATTTGAAGAAAAAACCTAAAATTTTAGTCTTAAAAAAATCGTTGAATTGTTCAAGATTAAATTTTGTCAAAAGTTACGAGTTTTCAGCGTCTCTAGTTTATAAGCAAATATTTTTATATAACTTTAATTAATCATAACTATGGTTCTACTAATTATTTCATGTATAAAATCCATATCGTTGGAAAGCTCTTGAATTCAGCTATTCGAAGCAATTAAATTAGCTAAAAAGTCAATTATAGACATTTTTTGAATTTTTTAAAAGTATAATTTTTAACAAATACCCGCCGGAATCGACTTTAAACCCAAAAGGACTAAATTTTTTTACATACATTGAAAGTAGACACCAATAAGAAGTGAAAAATGCAAAAAAAAAAAAAAAATAGGTTTTTTTAGAAATAGTCAGATATGTATTCTAAACATTATTCGGCTGCTATATCAGTATAAAAGCTCGAAAATAAAAAAAGTCGGACGTTTTCAGATAGCATATTAGATTCAGATACTAAACAACTTTGTATTGCCTAGTGGATAACAATATCCGCATCTGTAGTTGTCGCATGTGGCCACAAGAAAGCTACTCATTCATAAACTTTGCGTATCCAGTTGCCTTTTTTGAATCGCGTTTCAATCGTTTCTGTAAAGCACAAAGGGGGGCTAGAGCTCCGATCAAGTTATCACCAAGTAAGTTCATATTGTCACGTTTAAAAGGCATACGAATTATGTATCGGCCATCATTACCTCGCCGATACTGTGCAAAAATAGCTTCGCACTCTATATCATCAGGCGACTTACGAATAATATGCAGTACATCTTCAAATTCCCAAAAACGCTGCACCAGTGAGACCAGTTGACGATGCCAATATGGCGACTGATCTTTGTGTGTAGTCAAGCATATCATCGAATTAGACGATACATTATTGCTTGGCATTTGACCAGTAAAGATCCAACCCAATGCCGTGAATTGAATAATGACAGAGTTTTGGCGAATGAGGCCTGCCCTGAGAAGATGATGATAAATATCAGCTCCCAACAAAATATCAACATTGCCTGGAATCCCAAAACTTGGATCTACCAAGGAGCTTATTCTAAGACAATCGTTCATAACATTGGACCATATAGCAACTGATGGAGCACGCAAACCTAATCGATGAATGAAATGTGCATTGATTATCAATGAAAAGTTGGAATCAACCGATTTCAATGTCAAAGTAGTTTGAGATTGTGCTTACTTGACCGCTTTTACACCGACAGCTGAAATTAATGCTCCAAGTGGATCAAAAATAACTCCCCGTTTACGAGCCAATGCTATCGGAATAAGAGAAGCTTCAGAACAAGCATCCACAAGAGCTCGAACAGATACCTCTCTCTTGCCAACACCTTCCAAATGAACCTTAGCTTTTGGGATAACCATTAGTCATGCTGAAGAGGATGTTTCTCCAAATGAGATTTCTTATAAACTCGCTGATATATCCGGCTCGTTAGGACCAATGTTTAAATAATTAACTTAAATTGAATTACAAAAAGAATTCTATAGGCGAAATTAGGGTATTTTTTATATCAAGATACAATAGGTTAAGGCATCTAAAACGAACAACCAAAAAACAAAACATGCATAGATCTACATATCAACTCATTCTTTTAGCAATTTGAACATAAAAACCGAACAACCTAAAATATTGAACCGAGCGACCAAAGACTGCTAGATCAGCACACGTTCCCACGGAGCCTGGCTGCCTAATCAGCACCTAGTGCTGGAGGGGATAGCCAGATGCAGCGAGAATGTTTGCTAACAAAAAGTAGTACTATTTTACAATGAAGTAAGAGCACGTCATGCTAATTTTCATTTTTTTCACCTACGTTTAAAACTAAGTTTCTCATTTTTTTAAAGAATCTTTTGACCTAGTGAAAGAATAAGGTTGGCAACTGGTACTTTAAAAATATATTTTTTTAAAAGTACTTGATTTTTAATGAAGTTAAACACTTTTTTTTTTTAATTTTTGAATCAAAATTGAGCAAGAAAAAAATTAAGAAAAGTTTTTGAAACTACGGGCTGATGAGTTCATTGGCCCGAAATCCCATTAGAAATATATCTGTATATATTGAAATTTTTAAAAAATTTAAACATTTGTAGTTCCTTTTATTTTAGTTTTTTTTAAAAAAGAAAAAATACGTGTCAATTATTTTTCGATAATTTAACTAAATAAGCAAAAAAATATTATAAATTTCAAAAAGTTGCCAACCCTTTTTCAACTTAAATAAGAATTCGACTTAGTTAAGTTTGTAATCTCGTGAATAAAGTTATTATATACTAATCACTTGTGATAATTTTGTATCTGCAGACCTATATCATCCCTAAGCTAAATAATCTCTAGCCGCCTGTTGAATCCGGCAAACAGAAGTTGAATTATTTTTATTTATAATTAAGTATTTTTTCTCTTCTAATTAATTCTCCCGTCATCGAACGAGGGAGTGCCGACCACGCGGGGTTTTCTTTCCACGTTTCCTTGGCTGCTGAAATTAACGCTCAGTTGAGTTACCCATAAAAAATTACTTAACATAAATAGAGTTCTAACATTTTTAAAAATTTGTATCTTATTTTCGAAAAATTTATTTACAAAGCCTTCAACAAATGCATTTTTTTCGTTTTTCTATGAAATTAAAGGGAAAATATTGACAAATCTTGATTAAAATAATTTAATCGTGAATAATTTATGTTACGAGAAGTATTTTTTAGTTTTAAATTATGAATTATTAGATTAAAACTTTTTGAGTTCATAAAGAGGCCAAAGAAATGCAAAGTTCTATATCTCTGTTAGTGCGGTAGGCTTTGAAAACCAATTTTTTGGAAATTAGATGAAAAACCAAAAAAGTAACCCAAATATCTGGTCCTCGCGGATATTTGGGTCTCCTGTAAGGGTTGGATAAGTTATTTGGATCATTGATTTCAATAAAACTTTGGAAATCGTTTTTTGGTACCAAATGATGAGCAAAACCATTGATTTCTCTGAATGGCCCTTTTCACCGATTAGCCATGCAAATATCTAAAACTGGCCTATTATAAATTACCACGTTGTTTACCACGTGGTTTATAACATTGTAAGCCACTTTGTTTACAACGTTGTAATTGGGACTTATAAAAATTTTTTGCGAAAATTAAAAAAAAAAAAATTTTCATAAAAAAAAATTACGTAATGGTAGTAAAGATTCACGCATATGATAGACCCTTAGGCTCCAGGTTCAAGATAACACGAAGAAAATCATGGGAAGGTGTTACTTTGGTGGGTCTGGGTCGATAAAATACTTGGACAGCGACACCTCCAAGGAGCTATGATAACTGATGGCTTGTAGATAAACATACCTTTGCGAGGATTGGCGGACCTGAGTCCGCCAGGTCGATGAAAGACATTAACGATGTCCAGGAAGTTTTGATAAAAATTGATAGCTTTTAGATGATTCTACCTTTGCGACAAAGTGTCATAGCCGGCCAGAAGGACCTGACTGCCCCAGGTTGATGAAAGACGTTAACGATGACTACTGCAGGATAGCTTTAAGGGGATAGTAGGGTCAAACGAGCGAAAAAAAATTGCTTTTTTTGACGATTTTTAAAATGAAATCAAGCAAACCAAGTTTATTGTAAAATATAGTACTTTATTAAGTAACATTTGAAGAAGCTTTTGTCTAATTTTGAGGTGAAAATATTAAAATTTGAGTCTCTGGCAGGCAATTTTCGGCGAGACGTTTCGAAAAAAGTTTTTTGCGGTGTCCACTCGTATTTGACACTGGCTTATCCGAAACACAATTTGAAAGAAGATTTATTTAAAGGATAAGTTTTTCTAGGTACTGACGGGCTGTTTTTTTTTTTTTTTTTCAATTTTTACATTTTTACCAGCAGTTTGAAAATTTTTACCTCAAAATGACGCCATTTTGTTAAAAATAAAAAATTTAAAAAAGTGGCAGGTCGTCAGTACCAGGTATTTGATGGATAAAAAGCGTGTACAAAATTTGGAAGTGATCGGTGCAATAGTTTTCGAGTTATTGTGGACACCGATGTCAAATATGTTGTTTCGAGAAAAACGCGTTCAAAGTTTAAAAGCTCAGGCCCGCAGCGCTCGAAGGTCTTTGGATTAAAACTCTAGTACGGCTCGAGTTTTTCTCCGATCGACCTGAAATTTTGACACAACATTCTTGAGATGTTGTGCTATTAGAAATTGTAAAAAAAATCGATTTTTTGAAAATGGCTTGACTCTACTATCCCCTTAATGTAATTAAATTTTTCAATTAATTTTTTTTTTCAAGATCGCTTTCAACACCAAAGTTTACCGTAAATTTTGTACCTTTCGACTCAGACTAAACATGTCCTGAGCAGTAATTGTTAAAAAAGCTTATAGATTACAGATTTGAACTGAGTAAACATGTGAATCTATTAAGTTTAAATGACGATTAAAAAAATTCGTCGTCATTGAAACTAATTTTAGTTAAGCGTTAAATTTTTTGAAAATTAATGATTGTTACTACCTTCTATACCTCGCTGCGCTAACGCTTGCTCAGTTGAGAATTTAATTATTTTTATTTTATTTTTAAATTAAAACAAAAAGTTTAAAAATATTGTTATTTAAATCAACTAAAATAAAATACATACTAAGAATAGTTTATACACAGAACAGTTTCTCAACAAGAATAGTTTCTCAACAGAACTCTGGACGAAAACATCCTTCCGTCAATTGGAAAATTTTTGTAGCTCCGAAAAAGATGTGTCATGAAGGAAATAAATTATATTCAGTCCTGAGAATGACTTGAAAGTTATTCATTCACATTTTAACGATTGCTTTGGATTTTGCATGAATTTTAACGTATTCAAAAATTAAGATTTTTCGCTGCCGCAAGGAACTAACGTTTTGAAGATTTATTTAGAATTTAGTTACTATAGTATATGTGAAATGCATTCTCTCTATCGAAATTTTACTTTTTTAAACTTCAAAACAACCGCGCTAGAAGTTTCAAATGTAATCCAGCTAACTCAACAGAGTTTCACCATGAGTGTCTGGTCAGAGCTTACAGGTAAGCTGTATACTTGGCTGTATTGGCATCCGGCAGGAGGAGAAATTGTAGGCTCTTGCATGCAAAATCCCATGTAAAAATTTTAGGTCAACAAGTCGCCACCAAATTTTTGTAGGCTGTTTTTACGGCTGTTTACGTGTAACAGCGCCCCTAATTTACCTCCACTCATGCTACATGCCAGTACCTACGTACCCGAATATTGTTAACGCGAGCCACATGGACCTAACTTTAATTCTTTGTGCAGTGAGTGTGACGCGCACATGAGGAATTCTCAAAAACTTTTAAACTATACAAGTTTTCAGAAAAACAGTTCTAGTTAAAGCACACTTTTAAAACTTTGAAACTTTTTTCTCATCGTTATTTCTAACGCTGATTTGCAAGGAAAGTTTGTTGTATAGTTCGCAGGTGAAGCTATTGCAAAATGAAAGCATCAATAAGTAATTAATGAAAAAGCTTTTTTTAATTCAAAAAATCCAGAGTGGCAATGGATTTGAAAATAGAATATAAGAGAAAAATGTTTCGTTCATTTTTTTGATCAGAAGCTTGGATTATTTATCATTAAATAAATAATACTTAGTTTTTTGGTATAACGAACAAATTTATTCAGACAAAAATTATATAAATTTATTGTCGACGTTTCGTCATCGTTGGTGGATGACCTTTTCAAAACTGAAAATTAATAATAAAGATTGCATATATTACAAATCAAAACTCAGAATAATTACAGATTAAAAATTAAAATATTAAAATAGTAACATACCAAATAGTTGTAAATAACAACAGTCAATAATATGTTTTCTTTAAAATAAAACATGAGAAAAAATTTACATAAGTTAACAATCTTAACAGAGGAAATCAACTGAAATAAAAACGTAAAAAAAAGCTCTTCGAAGTCAGGAGGAGAGGGGGAAGAGGCAGGTCTCAATGATCGGACAATGTCCTTATAGTCTTTCCTAAGAAAATAAGTATGCTGCTGCAAATGATGTTGTCATCGTGAAACTGTATGTAAAGCATCTCCAAAAATTTCCGTTTTCCCTCAACTACTTCGGAATCTAAGATTTTAACATTATCAAAATCAAAGGAGTGTCTGCTCTGCAAACCATGCAAAGAAACCTTGAGCTTTCATCTTCTTTTTTGAAGTATCTTCGATAATCGTAAATACGTTTGTTAAGATGACATTTAGTTTCTCCTATATATGTTTTATTACAATTTTTACAATCAATCTTATAAATAACGCATGTTTTATCAAATGATGTCATCTGATAAAAAATTGCATGAGACCAACTTAGATTATGTTGAAAAATTACTTTTAAATAATGGTTATCCTTTGGATTTTACTAAACTCAATATGAGAATTCGCAAAGATAGATTTCAACGTCCCACTGTCATTCTTGGAGGAAATGAAATCACAAAAAATAAAAACTTTATCATACTCCCATCATAAATATTTTACACCTAAAATCACAAAATTTTTTAGAACATTCGGTATTGATATTATTTTTAGAAATGTGAATAGACTTAACCAATTTCTAACTCTAGACAAGTATAAACTGGATAAATTTGATAAAACATGCGTTATTTATAAGATTGATTGTAAAAATTGTAATAAAACATATATAGGAGAAACTAAACGTCATTTTTACAAACGGATTAACGATCATCGAAGATACGTCAAAAACGAAGATGAAAACTCAGTTGTTTCTTTGCATTGTTTGCAGAACAGACATTCCTTCGAATTCGATAATGTCAAAATCTTAGATTCCGAAGTAGTTGAGAGAAAACGGAAATTTTTGGAGATGCTTTACATACAGTTTCACGATGACAACATCATTTGCAGCAGCATACTTATTTTCTTAGGAAAGACTATAAGGACATTGTCCGATCATTGAGACCTGCCTCTTCCCCCTCTCCTCCTGTCTCTTTTGACTGACTTCGAAGAGCTTTCTTCTAAATTTTTATTTCAGTAGCTTTCCTCCGTTAAGATTGTTAACTTATTTTAATTTTTTCACATGTTTTATTTTAAAGAAAATATGTTATTGACTGTTGTTATTTACAACTATTTGGTATGTTAATATGTTATTTTAATATTTTAATTTTTAATCTGTAGTTATTCTGAGTTTTGATTTGTAATATATGCAATCTTTATTATTAATTTTTAGTTTTGAAAAGGTCATCCACCAACGATGACGAAACGTCCACAATAAATTTATATAATTTTCGTCTGAATAAATTTGTTCGTTAGACCAAATAACTAAGTCTTATTTATTTAATAATAAATAATCCAAGCTTCTGATCAAAAAAATGAACGAAACATTTTTCTCTTATTTTCTGTTTTCAAATCCATTGCCACTCTAGATTTTTTGAATTAAAAAAAGCTTTTTGATTAATTGTTTATTGATACTTTCACTTTGCAATAGCTTTACCTGCGAACTATACAACAAACTTTCCTTGCGGATCAGCGTTAGAAATAACGATGAGAAAAAAGTTTCAAAGTTTCAAAAGTGTGCTTTAACTAGAACTGTTTTTCTGAAAACTTGCATAGTTTAAAAGTTTTTGTGAATTCCTCATGTGCGCGTCACACTCACTGCACAAAAAATTAAGGTAAGGTTCATGTGACTCGCGTTAACAATATTCGTGTACGCAGGTACTGGCATCTAACATGAGGGGAGATGAATTAGGGGCGCTGTTACACGTAAACAGCCGTAAAAACAGCCTACAAAAATTTGGTGGCGACTTGTTGACCTAAAATTTTTACATGGGATTTTGCATGCAAGAGCCTACAATTTCTCCTCCTGCCGGATGCCAATACAGCCAAGTATACAGCTTACCTGTAAGCTCTGACCAGACACTCATGGTGAAACTCTGTTGAGTTAGCTGGATTACATTTGAAACTTCTAGCGCGGTTGTTTTGAAGTTTAAAAAAGTAAAATTTCGATAGAGAGAATGCATTTCACATATACTATAATCACTAAATTCTAAATAAATCTTCAAAACGTTAGTTCCTTGCGGCAGCGAAAAATCTTAATTTTTGAATACGTTAAAATTCATGCAAAATCCAAAGCAATCGTTAAAATGTGAATGAATAACTTTCAAGTCATTCTCAGGACTGAATATAATTTATTTCCTTCATGACACATCTTTTTCGGAGCTACAAAAATTTTCCAAATGACGGAGGGATGTTTTCGTCCAGAGTTCTGTTGAGAAACGCTGTTTTCACGTCCCTCTGGACCAAATCCAAGTCATACTTGTTTGCCACTGCCAGGAATTATCTGACGAGAGGCAATCTTGATACGGGAGTGTACGTCTCACGAAGTTCATACTCCCTTCGATCTTTGAAGCCGCGAATCACCTATTTTGCATTGTTAGTCGTTTTTCCATCTTTAGCCGTATTTTTCTTTAAGACCCACTTCGAGTCGATGATGTAATCGTTTCTCGACTCACATCGGGAGATATTGCCCACAAAGGTCAGGAAATACTAGAGTTTTTCATAATAGCAACTTTCAAAAATCTGATTTTCATGGGATTTCTAAAAATCGTGGAGGGGAAGGGGAAATAGATAGGTCTTTAAGGAACCAACGCAAACCATACCCTTCAGGAAATCAGCCAAGGGCTAACAACACAGGTCCGAAGAGGGAGACATCAGAACGGAGCCGATCTCGATCGAACTCCCATGGCCGCCAGAACTCCTGACAGAAAGCTGGGACGCAGACATCGACCACATCAAGTCGACATATGAGCCTCCGGTAAAACTGTGGTGGCTAAGATACCATCAAGAAGATGAGGACAACTGAGATAATTTTTTAAAAATATACTTTGTGTCTAGAGAGATATAGAATTCTACGTGTTAGGATGATTAAGGTTTTTTTGGGGCTACTCCCTATAAGTTTATAAATTCTATTCTAAAACTGCAAAAACACTCTGATTTGGATAAATTACTCAGACTATTATACTCAGATTAAAATAAAGATTGAAAGTCAGCATCCCTTGCCAAAATTAAGAGGGAGTGACGGAAGTATAATTTCGTCAAGAGCGCTGAATCGCCAGCGACACCAACAGGCTCCCCTCCCTTTGATGAGGACCGTGCGCTTCACTCCGAGTTAACTTATCGTTCGGTAAATCTGAGGTAAGTCTAGGCGCATTTTTCCCTCTTAAGTTTTTTTCCCTTTGCGAGACTGCTCTTTCAGTGACTACGTCACTTGTATTAATAAGTAAATTCGGAGTATTAAGTATCGAATAATAAAATATTTCTCGTGTTTTACTTAAACTTTACACCCGCCACCATCAGCAAAGAACTCTGCATCCGACACCAATTTAGTAGAGCCGTGCCAAAACTAAACCAAGAAAACGGTCCGAGTTAAGTGTTTGAATTTTGTGATTTTACCGTCCTCGACTTTGTGCCTAAAGACACATTGCATGGGTAATAAATAATTTCTGTCAAATTCCTATACTTCAAATGTTATTCAACTAGATTCGTAGCAAGAATTTAATTATAATAATGAGCATAAAATATTCATTTGTATTGAGAAAAGAAAAACATTATAGAATAAAACAAGGTATACTAAAAATTATAAGAGCTCAAGTGATTGAAAGGATTTTCTTTTTTTTTTTTTTTTTTTTTTTTTTATAGTTTGATTGTTCAATTTGTTAAGTGACAATTATAATGCACATACAGCTTCATAACAAGTAGAGTAGTTCAGCCGAAATATGATGATACAGCAAATGTACGCGCTGCATTCTTGCCAGCACGACATCCTAGCGGGGCAAAGCAACGTCCGAGCAAGGCTGGAGCAACACGAGTCAGTCTTGTTTTAAGTTCGATTAATTACGGACGAAGTGCTCCTTTGTCGGAGAATTCGTCCCGTGGCTCTAGTTATTTATAAAGTTCCTTTTATCACGACCCATTATCCTTTAAACGTAGTTTCGCACATGATCCTTTGTCGGACACACCGTGTTTCTCTATTTGTGTAAGATTTAAGTGTAACACCTAGGACCCAATAAATTCATTGTTTAAGCTAAAACCTTCTCTTGTCTTTTGAACGATTACCTTCTTGGAGCAGTCGCAGTACCAGGGATTAAAATTTTAACTAAGAAGGTAAGATTTTAGTGCATAGTTTAGAATTTAGCTTTAGTCTCATTACGCACCACTTTAGTTTAACTGTCTAATTAATCTCCTCCGTCAACACACGTGTGGGGACCGTGATCCCTCGGTATAATTCCCATCCGGGCTGTTAAAATTAGGGAAACGTTAGGTGTTAGTACACACCTAACACAATTAGATAGGTTGATTTTTTTGAAAGCAATTATAATTACGTGCATGGACTGTTTTTATTCTATTACCTTTCCATCGCCAGCTGGATTAATAAAAACAACGTAATGTCCACCATGGTTATCCCCACTGTGAACTAATACAGCATGTAAAGTATAGTCAGCATTTGTGACCTCTTTATTTGTTTTTAAATATTGTCCCAAACTGATTTTATCATAAAACTCGAATCTGAAAGATGAATAAAAAAATTGATTAACAATTGATTACTTTCTCATTGAATAACTTACATTTTAAAAGCTATTTTTTTTTCTACGCTACTGCGAGTACTGATAAAATAAATATTAAAATTGACCAAAAAAATTTCATTCAAAAAACCTATTTTAATATCAAAAACATAATGTGTACGTCATATTCCGTGCAGAAAAATCCCATATTTTTGTGAGAGAGAATACTTTAAACGTATTAAATTTTACACACAACAATGAACGAGTGGTATTATGGAGACAAGGTTGAAACCTTTTGAGCTACCGGTGGGGCTTGAAGGGTAATCATAATGATCTACTGAATGGCGTTACATTAAATGCAGTATCGTTAGAAGATATTACTGCGTTGTACACTAGCACCAAGAACAATTATATCATCGCTTCTGATATAACCAGTTATAATGATTCAGAATATTTTTTTAACCTTCATTCATGATTTTAGTAAGTGTGCATTGATATACACAATTAAATTAAAGTCGGACGCTTTTGATTGTTTCGTGGATTATATTAATCAAGTCGAACATCTGAACGGAAGAAAGATTAAAAAATTAAGATGTGATAACGGAAGAGAGTATATTAATCGGGCTATTTTCAAATAAGTGAGGAAGAAAAGAATTCTGACAGAACCTTGTCCTCCAAACGTGCATAAATTAAATGGGACCGCAGAAAGATATAATCGATCGTTTATGGATTCTGCCAGGTGTTTATTTTTTAGGCGAATGTAAATCGTAGATACTGGCCGGAGGTAGTTAAAGCCGTAGCTTACTGAAAATTAGAACAATTGCAAACACGATTGAAAATACAACTCCTTTTAAGATTTTATTTAAAAAGAAGCCAAGTTTGAAAGATTTACGTATATATGAGGGTAAAGTTTTTGTAAGGGTGCCTGAAATTAAGAGAGATACTAAGTGGGGTAGAAAGGCTGATTTAGGAATTTTACTTGGTTATGACCACGTTGGATACAGAGTTTTGTTAAATGGTTAGTTAGAGCCAGACATGTGGACATCATTGAAAATGATGAAAATCTGATTGGCTTTAGAGGCTGTGACAATGATGATAGCGATGATGAAAATTTGAAAGTGAAAATCAAAACTTTGAATCAAACGAGGGTAGGGAGAAAATATAGTCTGGTGAAAATATAGACAACCAAGATAGCGTTGAGGTGATGGAAAATATTTTACAAAGGCCACAGAGAGTAAGAAGGGGGTAAATGTAAACTCAAATTATATATATACGTAAATGTTGTAAGCGCTGATAGTCCCTCAAATTATGACGAAGCGAAGACTGGTAATGAGAGAGATTTGTGGTTACAAGTTATGAATAAAGAAATAAATTGTTTGATTAAAAATAGAACTTGGGAATTAGTAGAAAAGCCGTAAAATAAAAAATTGTTAGTTTTGAAATGGGTTTTAACAAATAAATCCGACAATAGAAAAAAAGCACAACTTGTTGTTAGAGGTTTTCAGCGAGTTAAAGTGCTTGAGGATTTGTATTCTCCCATTGCAAGAATACAAACTTTAAAATTTTTGTATCTTATTGTTGCCAAAATAGCAGAGTAATAAATCAGATGGACGTTGAAACAGCTTTTTAAAATGGTCTGGTAAACTCGGAAGTATTTGTAAAACAACCAATGGGTTATCAAGACGGGTTAGTAAAAATTGCGCGCCACTTTTTGCACAACGCTAGTCAACCGAGCATGCGAGCACCGAGCTGATGGCTGGTTCGACTTTCGTGTTGCAGTCAGTCGTTGCCCAGCGCTTAAACAACGAACACGTTACTCCGTTTTAGTTAAAAAGTGCGGCATTTTTAAGAGGTCAAGAGGCTCCCGGCCAAAACGGCGAGTTCTCTCACCTCAATAACCTGTAAATGCATCAAGCATACAATAAATAGTTAAGTTTAGTGTACAGCAGAACCGAACCGATCTTTTGTTATTGAACTCTGGAATTCTCCTTTTCCTCAACTCTCGCGTCCGCGTTAAAATCAATAAAACTAAGTGAAATACAGTCCGCTAAGAAACACGGGTCAAATAGAGTTTACAAATTAATTAAAGCATTATATGGGTGGAGAGAGAGCCCGAGAGTTTGGTATGAATGTTTTTATGAATTTATGAAGGAATTGAAATTTGAGAGAAGTGAGAACGAGATATCATGGTTATTTAAACGATTACGGTTTATACATGAACTTTGAAAACGATGATACAGTATATTTGATATTATTTGTTGATGACTTATTAATTTGTGAGAAAAGTCAGGAAAGGATTAAGAAAATTAAAAATTAATTGTCATTTAACTTTTCTATGAAAGATATGGGCAAAGTAAATACTTATTTGGGGATAAATATCAAGTATGATTGTAAAAAATGTGTTATGACACTCGATCAGAGTGATTATGTAGATTCATTAGCGAGAAAATATAATAATTTGGGTGCGAAACTTTATTGTACACCTATCGAACAAAACTCATGTGTGGAAACTGCTCAGCCAGCATCAAATGATCTGAAGTATAGAAATTTGACCGGAGCTTTATTATACCTTAGTACGGGAACGCGATAAGATGTGCGTTATAGTGTAAATTATTTGAGTAGATTTCAAAATAGTTATGATGAATCTCATTGTAAATACGCGTTGAAAATTTTGAAATACTTGTTTTTGACGAAAGATTTTAAATTTACGTAAGAAAGAAATTTGACCGCTGACGTTAAGATTGCTTTGTTGATGCTGACTGGGCTGGCGATAAAGTTAATCGAAAATCAACTGCAGGCTATGTAGTGAGAATTTTCGGAAATGTTATTTACTGGAAATCGCGTAAGCAAGGCAGAGTGACAATGTCGTCAACAGCTGCTGAATATGTTGCATTATCCGATGCAGTTAGTGAAGTGAAAGTGATTTTAAATTTACTAAGTGATTTTAGGTTGAAGATTGACAAAACTGTCAAAATTTATGAAGATAATTCTGGTGCGATAGCGATAGCAAAATTTGGTAATTTGACGAAAAACTCTAAATACATCGAAGCATTAACATTTTGTGAACGAATGCAATATGCAAGGTATTGTAAACATTGTAAAAGTTGAGTCTGAGAATAATCTTGCGGACATTTTGACAAAAGCGCTTGGTTGAAATAAGTTTGAAAAATTTAGGCATGCATTAAAGATTGTTTAAAAATATGTAGGTTTTTAAATCATAAATTTGAGATGGTGTGTTGGAATTGGAACAAATTTATGTTGGTAAAGCATACGAATAAATGCTGACAGAAGAGACAGAAAATTTCTCGAAGCATTGAATGTGTGTTAATGCTTAATTGCACTTTTTAATGGATGTATTTATATTGGAGAAAAATTGTAATATTCACGCCACTCGGTAAACCGTTATAGAGTCGTCATAATGTTGGTCCGTTGTGTAAAAATTATAATAAATAATTAAACTCATCAAAATATTCAACATGGTAGCAGGAGCGCGTAGTTTTTGAAAACGCAAAAGTGACTATTTTAAAGTGAAACTGAGAAACCACGTTACTTCGAACGTGACGAGGCTTGGAAAGATAGAAGAAATTTTAAATGAGCCTAATAGAAAAAGAAAATCAGTGCCTGGACGAACTAAGCTTGGCAGGTATAAATTTTGTGTCAAAGGAAGATTTAATAAAAACTTTATGTAAATTGCCACCCAGAAAAATCTTGAAATGTTTTAATACGATGAACTGAAAAGACTTGTAAAGCCACAAAGGAACAAGACACGGTAGCGACAACGCCAAAAGGTAAAATAATAGATACTCTGCTACAATATAAAAAAGAAGTGTATGCTGACGTACATGAAACTGATTAAAGAAAAATAGGAAAAATTCTAGTTGAAGAAACTCAAAACCATCATAGTGCTGATTTGAAATATAAATATAAACAAATTAAAGAGCTAGCTGTGTCACAAAACGAAGACGCAAGATTCCAGATCTTTAAAAGGAAAGAATTATAGCATTTCGAAAATAAGGATACTCCAATACTTAAAAACAAAAAAATGTACAGAACCAGCAATTCGAGAGGCTTCGACATCAGATTCACAAGAGAATTGGACCGACATGAAACTACATTTATTGCAGTATAAGCAATGATCAATTAGAATTTTTGTACGAAGAAGAAAGAAAATCCGCTCAGAAAATAGTGCAGAAGTTTGACAAAATGTATCTAAAAGAATCTACAGCTATGCAAATCTGTGTTAGAAACAAGCTCGACCAGATGAAATTAAAAAATTATGATAGTTCAAGTTCATTTCTCTGTGATTTTGAGAAGATCAAAAATGACTTGAAAAATGCTGGAGGAAAAATCAAAGAGGCAGAAAAATTAAATTACATGGTGAGAACTTTGCCAGAATCCTTACAGTGAATTCATGGTGGACGGTGTTCTAAAAAATTCAGCTGACAATTTTTTAATAACGATGTACTACTGGAAGGATAAAATTAATCAATGATGTACTGCAAACCCATAAAAGCAGTTCATAAAAAGCAAAAATAATATTAAAAAAAGCCTTAAGCTTTGAGTTTGAAATAAACTTGAAAGATAAGTTTTTGCACGGATATAAGTCAAATTGGTTTAAGGTTCAATTATTAGCTAAGTAAATTGTAACACTACTGCATGGTATTTTTGTTAAAAATTTCGTGACGTATTTTATTATAAAAAAGATAAATGGACTGGAGAACACAAGTATTTCAAACAGCACGCTAATCTCTGAGTTATCCGATCCTAGTTTTCTGAGAACGGAATTTGTTTAGTTCCAAAGTTCTAAGCACGAAATAACTGCAGAATAAAGCACTAGACAGTTCTCAGTAGTTCAAAACTTTAGGAAGACACAGTATTCCTAGAGCTGCTGAGCAAGATTCACAATTTTTAATTTCAGCTTCTAGCTTATCGAGCTGACGCTTTATGTAACACATTATCACTCGGGAGTATGAGTAACTAAATTTTCTAGCTGTTAAAAAGAACTAACTTGGATACGAAGGATATGAAAAAGCAATAAAAATTAATCGATAGTAGAAAAAATAATATATATATATAATCGATAGTAGAAAAAATAATATATATATATATATTATTTTTTCTACTATCGATTAATTTATATATATATATATTATATATATATATATATACTGTCCAAATCGATTGGCACAAAGTTTGAAGTTAGTCGAATACATATTTTGCCAAGCATGTAATTTTATTCCACGTTAGATCTTCGTCGGACTCTGATTTTTCTTAGTATAGATTGCTGGGGCTAGGAATCGTCTAGATTAGCTTGAAAGGTCTCAGCCGAGCTCCAAGCCTTCAAGCCAAGCTTCGAGCTATCGAGCGAGGCTCCAATCTTCCAAGCCGAGCTCCGAGCTATCGAACTAGGCAACTAGGCTCCAAGCTTCCAAGCTGAGCTCCGAGCTACCGAGCTAGGCTCGAAGCTTCCAAGCTGAGCTCGCAGCCTCCGAGCTAAGCTCTCATCATCTGTGCTAAGCTCCCAGCTTCCGAGATAAGCTCTCAGCATCTGAGCTAATCTCTGCGGTATGGATGCTGGATATCAAGATCTCGGTCCAGATTCTAGACTAAGGATGCTTGTTTAACGCCCTACTGGCGTTAAACAATATCTGCTCAAGCTAGACCAGGTTGAAACGCATTCCACTAGGGGGTGCGTGTTAAATGTAACCCATGCGCAAATATACAATCATTGAGAGATATAAAGCTCAATGATTTTCTTCAAACCGAGCATTTGTATTTTGCTCATTTGATTTCAATTCGTAATTTTTTTTATAGTTTTTTGAACGAAGTTCCTTATCGGAGCTTACGACGCGCAGGGGGGCTGCAGCAAAAAAAACGCAACGTCACGAAAAAGTGCGAGATGACGTTGCAGTACACCTATATATATTTTTCCCCCTCCAACAAGCCCAGACTCGCAGCTGCAGACGCGTTAGAGAGAGAGAGAGAGAGAGAGAGAGAAGACTATGCCGTTCGTTCGAGGATGGGCAACACGTGTGTTTTTGTTTTATTTATTTATTTTTTATTTATTTATTTATTTATCATGCTTTTCTTTAACTCACTATGATTCGTCGTCGTCGTCGTCTTATGTTAAAAACTGCCAAGCTCTATAACTTTGAGCCTAAAAGACCTAGAGGTCTGAAATTTTGCAGAGGGTCTAGGTTCGGATGACAATATATGAATACGTAGTCATTTCTCGACCTGGGCTTTCAGGTCACCGATGACGGGGGTACCTGGGGGTCATCTTCGAGAATTCGGATCGAATTTTTCGAAAATGACTTTTGGGGTTGTCTAAGAGTGTACGAGGAGGAACTTTGGACCTGGACAGCCAGTTGGCCGATTATGGGGGTACCCGGGGCACCTGGGGGTCATCTCCGAGAGTTCGGAGCGAATGTTTGGGGTAAGACTTTGGATGGAGTTCGGGGATGTTTTAGAGTATATGAGAAAGAAGTTTTGACCTGGGCAGCTAGGTCACCGATGACGGGTGTACCTGGGGAACCTGGAGGTCATCTTGGACAGTTTAGGCCAAATTCTGTGCAGATGACTTTGAGAGGTGTTAGAATATTTATCGAGTCAATTTAAACCTAGATACCCAGGTCGCCGATGACGGGCGTACGTGGGGAACCTGGAGGTCATCTTCGAGTTTTGGGCCAAATTCTACTGGGATGACTTGATAGGGTGTTCTAGAATATTTATCGAAACAAATTGAACCTATATACCAAGGTCGCCGATGACGGATGTACTTGGGGAATCTGGATGTCATCTTCGAGAGTTTTGGGCCAAAATATCGGGGGAGTACTTTAGACTTCTGCAGGGGTTCTTATTTTGTAGTTTTCAATATATTTGAAAAAAAAAATATTTCAAGTATTATAATTGTAAAAAGAATGATGTAAATTTCAATACTAACCAAATTTGAAACAATAAAAAGAATTAAAATTTTTTACTAAAAATACTCTTAATTTTTCTGTTAATTCATATAAATTACATAAATTAAACTAAGACTAAAAAGTAGAAAATAAAAAATAAATAAATAAAAAAGTTTTTAAAAAACATGCTTTTCTTTAACAAGTTTTGAGAAATTATAAAAAAATATACTAAAAAGTAGAAATAAATAAAAGCATGGGGTACTATATAGATGACTTATATCCAAGACGTATGACTGTGTTTCACCAAGTGCCTCATGCTTTTATTTAGAGTCCTCACGAAATTTTGATTGTTCAATTTATATTAAATCTTTTTAAGTACTCTGTGAGTGTACATTGAAAGAATTTAGCAATATTAAAATTTTATTTTCTACTTTTTAGTACATTTTTTTTATAATTTCTCAAAACTTTTCAAAGAAAAGCATGTTTTTTAAAAACTTTTTTTTTTTAGACTTTTTGAATTCATTAAAATAGTACCTAAAACACTAAAATTAATAAAAAAGAGTTTCACTGAAGAAAAAAAAAAAAAAAAAAAAAGCGAAACTCGGGTTCCGCGGAAGGAACGAAGTTCCTGCCGCTTTACCCCTCCAGTAATGCGAGTGAATTTCAGGTGAGATAAAAGAATTTAATTTACGTAAAAATACAGATAACTACACTTCATCTGAGATCCACTCACGTAACTGCAGGGAAAAAGCATCGGGAACTTCGTTCCTTCCGCAGAACCCGAGTTCCGCTTTTTTTTTTCTTTTTTCTTTTTTTTTTTTTCTTCTCTAATATATTTTGTTTTTTTCTTTTTTTTTTCTTTTTTTTTCTGCTCTTTTTTTTGTGAGATACAAAATTTTATTAGTTACAAATTGTAACTAATAAAACTTTGTACATCACAAGCTTTTTTTTATTAGGTGTAGGAAGTTTGAAACTTCCTTAACAGTGGGTAAGGGTGCACAACTATTTTGTACACCAAGACCTCCGGCTTAATAGCTTGGCACTCAGCTCAAAATCTCGCTACCAAGTATCCTAAGTCTAGAGTCTGGACCGAGATCTTGATATCTGGCATCCATAGCGCAAAGATTAGCTCAGATGCTGAGAGCTTAGCTCGGGAGCTGGGAGCTTATAGTGAATTCATAGTGGACGGTGTACAAAGATATTAAGCGCAATACTTTGGAGTATCAACGTACAGCTTATGAGCCTGAAATACACATACACCGCATGGTAGAAGAAAAAAGGTAGGTTCTTGTGCATACTCATTAGAGCCAACCAATCAGGTGACTGCCCAGCGTGACGTCATTACTAGCGCGCAGTTTAAAATGTTTTTGTTCATTTTCATAAAAGAAATCTTTAAAAATTTTACAAATGTTAAGAAAATACCTTGTTGAGAATTTAAATTAAATTAAATTAAATTAAACTGAACTAAAAATTAAAATTAATTAGTTAAACCAAAAAAATTGTATCTAAAAATAAGCATAAATTTTTTAAAAAGTTTTTATGTTTTTTTTTAGCTTTTGAGTTGCTTACATAATGAATTCAACATTTCTATGAAATTTTGTGGGACAATCAAATGATTTTAAAAAATTCAGGAAAAAACCGCGTTGAATAATTTATAGATATATGCTTATAAACTACTTACAAAATAATTTATAAGTGAATAGTAGTACTTCATAGTTTTTAATAAGTTGGTAAGGAGTTAAAATAAATATTGTTAATTCATGATTTAAAATTTTTTTTATTTAAGTATACGGGCAGTAGCCCATTACATAATTATTAAAGTCAATTCTTTTTTTTTTTTTTTTTTTTTTTTTTTATCAAACTACGTTACAGTTTTGTACAATTTTTTATATTTTGCTATATTTTTTTTGGCATCTTTATTAATAAATTTTAATCTTATATAGGTTCTAGTTCTTACTAATAAAAGTAAGGCATCGTAAGGAACAACTTTTTTTTCTTGATCACTCAGAAAATTTTGTGTTATTTTGGCTACTTTTTGGAAAATAAATTCTTCATTTGACAAATTATTTTCTCCATGAAATTTAATACAACAAAATTCCATTTTACGAGTAACATCTATAATAATCTTAGATGGCATCATCAAATGTCCATTAGATAAATAAGAAATCCAATCGCTAGCTTGACTGGAAGGTAATCGCCCAGCTCGATCACCCAAATGTTCGTATTTATCTCTGAAACGATGAGCAACGTAACCGGCTAAATATTTCAATGATTCTTCATGAGTTCTGTCTTGTATATAGTTCAATTCAGATTTTGGAACTTCTATGAAAAGCAAAAAAAAAAAACTAATTGTAAAATTTTTTAGTAAAATAGTAACAAAAAGAAATTTTAGCCCTCAGCATTTAGCTCTATGCACCTAACGTATCGGTAGCTTTTTAAGGACTACTAACAGATCATTTAAAATTTTCACAGAAATGGAAAATACGTAAATTATTATCATTAGTAGTATTTACGTTTTATATTCAATTTCCTTTTTTATAAAAAATTTTTTTGTCTAAAAAATGTTTGAACATTTAATATAGAAATATATAGAAATCGATGTAAGATTATACAAAAATAGATTATGACACAAAAATTCTAACACAAAAATATATCTTAGCGATTGATTATAAATATTCACGGGAAAAAATATTTACTCTAAAAATTTATTTTTTAAAAATATTTACAATTTTTATGGTAAAAATTTTTTAAACAAGAAATAAAATTTTTTTAAAATCATTTACCATTAGTTGAATCATCATTTTGAAAATTAAAATCTTCAAAATTTTCTAAACCTTCTAAATAATGAAAATCTTTTTCCTCAGTACTATCCAAATGAAGAGAATTAAAAAAATCATTTTGAGAATTATCATTAACTTCTGGATGATGGGATTTTGAGTGGGAATTGGAGTCAAAAGGAATCTATGTAAAAGATAAAAAATCAAATTAATAGTATATTACTTAACTAGGCAGTATGAATGGGAAACGTCTCAGATCGCATGAAATTGTCGTCCGAGGCGTAGCCGAGTGTGACAAACATGTGATCTGAGACCTTCCCATTCAGGTGCCTAGTTGAGTATGCTATTTTTCCGCACGACGGCGCCGGGAAGCGCTACTGACTGTAGCGGCAGCGGCAGGGAAGTAGCGCTTCCCGGCCGGAGTGCGGAAAAGTTAATTATACTTACAAAAGATGCACCCTCTTACCTTGAAATAGGACTAAAAAATTCTTAACTATTTCAAACATCAATCATGAAATTTTTGGTTGAAATTTAAAAAAATTTTGCAGCCCTATTTCAAGGTCAGTATACTTTTTTAATGTCTCTTGCTTTATAATTTTTTCTAGCTATTACTGTTTTAAACTACTTTTTTCTCTGTTCGACAATGATATTTTCACTAATTTTAACATAGAAAATGTCAAAAGACTATTGTGAAAAATGACTGATTGTTAAAAACCAGTGTACTAAATTTATAATTTTCTCATTTTAATTCAACACTTTTTAAGTTCAGTAAATAAAATAATTTTATTTGTATCTTAAAATATAATTAGCTGTAGGTTTAAAAATATGGAACAATTTTGCACCACTTGTGTGCATTCATAAAAAATTCTTGTTCATGATGAAGAAATCATTTTTATAACACAAGTAATAGTTTTCTGGGGATATTCTAAAAACGCAAATTAGTCTGAGATTCTGTAAACTTGTTCTGAATATGTAGATTTAAAAATTCTTAAATTTTAAGTTATGTAATCATCATTTTTTATATGATATAATAATTTAATAACTAAATAATTGCTATATTTTAATAAAAGCTAAAAAAACTCAATATGCTCGTTTTTTTAATTTCTAAACAAGCACAAACTCACTGGTGCAAATCTCCTTTATTTTGATTTTGATTACTGTTTCCATGCCTTGAGTTGAGTGATTCCAAACTTTTTTTCATTTTTTTTTAAAGGTTCTTCTTCTGGTTCTTCTTGCTCTTGTTCTTCTTCTTCTCCTTCTTCTTCTTCTTCTTTTATAGGTTGGGATTTCTTATTAAAGTCATTAAAAAAATTTCCACTTATCATTTCTTCAAGCTGTATTAATTTATTATCACAATCATTTTCTTTGGTGTTCATACCCACACTAAATAAGTCAGTTAAATATTTACTAAGAATGTATGATCTTATTCTGTACTTGCAGTCCAAAGCAGATGGGTGTTCATTCGGCCCTCCCATTCCTCGAAGAAAAGAAAAGAAATTTTCTAGAATGTCCGGGTTGAGACGATAGGTCAAAAGATATTTCACTTCAAAAGTCTGAGAATATTTTGTCTTCAAATACGGTAATAAACTTTGCAAAGAAGAATTATTCCTTAAAATACCTTTTTGACATTCAATGATGCCTTTGTGATCTCCAAATCGTAAATCTTTGATAAATTCATTCATATCATGCAGTACAGAGTCTTGCTTTTGTAAATCTAAACCATAAGCACTAATCTTTTCGTTTTTATATTTCATTTTTGAGTTGAAACAATTAAACCAATCATTAAGTAGTTTGAAGATTCTTCCTGCACTTTCAGCTGATGAATTTTTAAGCCATCCTTTTTGATGACAAAATAAAAGAGCTTTTGAAACAGTGATGGAAAACAGTTGAGCTGCTGGTTTTACTTTTTGTCGTTGATCCTTAAAAGCTCTTCTACAACACTAGAATCAATTAAAACTTCATCAATATAAAACCCATCATCCAAAAATTGATTGCGTAATAACTTTAGTAGATGAGGTGCATCTAAAAATGTGTGAATCAGTAAATTTTTTATCACATGGATGTTGAAAAAAACAATTATCAGGATCAGATAAATCACAATTTAAAGCATGAAAAATTTCTTTGTTTTTTGGACCTAACTCGCAAACTGTAGCAACCACAACATATCCACAATCATAAAGTTTTGTTATGATATCTAATAAAATAGTTGAAGTCATTGGTTGATCAAAGTCATAGTATATGGGTTGCTTCCATGACTTGAACAACCCACGAGCAGTCAAAACTTGACAGTTTTTATTCGGTCCCACTTTGTGTTCACGTTTTCTATCAATTCCCGCTATGTTTGATAATGACATTTCATCAAAACTCAATACTGTTATTTTATCTCAAGCAGAAAATGATAATGATTTAGACTTCATAATTTTTAAAACATCAGTTAATATTCCAGGTGCACACTCAAAATTTAAAACTCATTTCTTTAGAGTACTGATTGCTGGCAGGGGTAATTTGATGTTATTTCTTAAATATCTATAAGCCTTGGCACTCACACATCATAAAGATATTGCAGCAGAAATATCTTCTGCACTCCATTTAACTCTTCTGTTATTAAAAAGTTTTTTTATTTGGCCAGGTGTAAAAATCTCACTTAATAACTTATTATATTTGTCTTTTATTTATTTTTGTTCTATTTTACATTCTTCACTTTTTTTCTTACACAAATTTTTCCAATAATTACACTCTGACTTGCAATTGTCAAAGTTTTCTTGTAATATTTGTAGTTTTAAGGAAAGAACTTTAACATCTACATTTTTGCTTGTTTTTGTAGAAAATTTTTGACTGGAATCTGTTTCAATCTCATTAGTTTTAGATGATTTTTTTACATTAATGTATTGTGAATTATGCAAGGCGGGGTTATCATCTAAACTATGTAGACAGCTTTGGGCTGATTCTTTAGAAGTTGTCTCAGATTCGATCACTATATTCTCCTCTACTGAAAAATTACCAGTTACAAAATTTTCTTGATTTAGTTGTCCCCTCAGTTGATCATTATTTTCAATAACTTTATTTATTTTCTCTTGGTTATCTTCCACTGTAAATTTGGCTGTTGATGTGACAGTTGGATCTGGCTCAAATCTTTCAGAAAAATTTTCATTATTTGATACTTCTTCAAGCTGGCTGTTTGGTTGACCACAATTTTCAACATCAACATTGTTCCAAAATAGATTTTTATGAGGAATGGCATCATTTTTTAAAGCTCTAGAATTTTTTGGAGAGTAGTTTAATAGTACATGCCGAAGAGGTCTTTCATAATCTTCAGCATCAAAATGAATGCAGCATACTCGAGCTAAAAAACAATTTGTTTGTTTTACTTTTCTATTTCAGATATATATATATATTTGTTTTAAATTAATTAACAAACTTAAAACTTAAATAATTTTTATTGTATGAAATAATATAAAAATATAACCTATAAATTTAGAATTAGTTCATTACTCACGATTTTTTAGATAAAACGTTGATGCATCATAATCACAAGCCTCAATCCACTTATTTCTCACAGAAATGTCTTTAGGAAAAGAATGAAATTTAATTTGATTTGATTTACTTTAAGTTGAACGAGTTTTGCAAACTTTTACTACGCACTTTGGCATGTTTTCTTTAAAAAAAATGTGAATTTGTACAATTTTATGAATATTTATAAGGTTTAAAATAAACTTTTAATTGCATGTTAAAAAAAAAGTAAAAATTTGTGTCAACAAAGTGATATTTGGGGGGGGGAGGTAAAACCTGGAGGGCAAAAAAAGCAAATTTTTCATGATTTTTCTCGAGAAAATGCCAAAATTTATTTAATTTATTAATAGTGTACATAAAGTAACATTTGAACTACTTTCTGTAATTTTTTTGAATAAAAATATTAAAAAACAAACCGATGCCAGTGCTTTTTCGGAGACGCCTTCGCTCGACGATTTTTTCCCGTGGTAAACGCCATTTTGTCCATAAACATCTGAAACAAAAATTTCAGGAAGATTCTGTTAGAAGATAAGTTTTTCCTGGTAATAACACGAGGATTTTTTTTTTTTTTCCACTTTTTGACGACTTGGCAAGTGACATTTGTAGTCGAAAAAACGACCTTTGACTTCAAACAGCCGCCAAATCGTCAAAAAGTGAAAAAAAAAATCCTCGTGTTATTACCAGGAAAAACTTATCTTCTAACAGAATCTTCCTGAAATTTTTGTTTCAGATGTTTATGGACAAAATGGCGTTTACCACGGGAAAAAATCGTCGAGCGAAGGCGTCTCCGAAAAAGCACTGGCATCGGTTTGTTTTTTAATATTTTTATTCAAAAAAATTACAGAAAGTAGTTCAAATGTTACTTTATGTACACTATTAATAAATTAAATAAATTTTGGCATTTTCTCGAGAAAAATCATGAAAAATTTGCTTTTTTTGCCCTCCAGGTTTTACCTCCCCCTTAAAAAAATATTTGTTGTCAATTTCAAAACGTAAACATTGACCCGCCATATTAATGACGTCACACTGGGCAATGCGCAAACCGGACGAAAATTGGTCGACGCGAAGAACCTAACTTTTTTCTTCTACCATGATACACCGTAGAGTCTTAAAAAAGTTTCATTCAATTTTTTTAAGTATTTTATGCAATATAATTTTTAGACTTTACAAACAAAGTCTTAAAATTAGCTCAGCCTAATGAATTGGGTTATTTCAATTTGCCAAGCTCGGAATATGCCGAGCTAAGCTCCAAGCTGAACTATGCCAGGCTCCAAGTTATCGAGCTAAGCTCCGAGCTGAGCTATGCCAGGCTCCAAGCTACCGAGCTAAGCTCTAAGCTCCCACGCTAGGCTCCGAGCTCCTAAGCTAGGCTCCAAGCTTTGACACCAGGCTCCGAGCCACGTTAGCTGGACACTCTAGAAGCCCAGGATTGTCCTCTCACCCTCGGTGAGAATATTCGGAACTTTTTAGCCCCTTTTAAGGGCTTGATTTATTAGAAAAAGAGCATCGGTACACCAGGAGAACGTAACGCATCAGTAGTAAGCAACCGATCGGTAAGGCCTGCAATCTGTAACCTTTTGTTTTAGCTGTTCTCCTGATCGGATCTATTTTTTAAAGACGGAGATTTCTTTCAAACAGTAACGCTATACTTATTAATTGATTTTTTATTCATAATTTTACTCAATTTAGAGTTTGGTTAGCGTTTAGCAGTCCCAAGACTAAAAGAGGTGGTGATACTAGTGCGCTTTGCATAAAAAGTATTAAATCAAGGGTATGCATATCACCAAAATAGTCAGAAGTTTCAATTAGTAGTAACTTTATTTAAAGTTGTTAAATTTGTTATATTAGAAAAAAGAAATTATTTGTTTTTTAAACTACCTAAATAACTTATTTCAAAGCATTTCTTCCACGACAAATTTAGTAATGCTTTTGATCGTTCTCATATTTGAGCCTTTTTTTTATAGACGAGTTTTTAATACACTAAGTTCAAAAAAAAAAAACCAGAAACAAGCGAAAAAAATGATGACTAAATTTTAAGTAGTTAGAACCAATCTTTTAATATTTTTCCATTATGCATTACCAGTAAGTGATTATAATGTATAAAGCGCGTCGGAGTCTCGGCTCCACGTTGCGGCGTTTATGCAAGATACAACCAAAAAACCAGTACAAACCAAACAATCTCGTAATTAAATTTGGATTTTTTTTTTTTTTTTATCACAGTATTATTTATTAAGCGTGAAAAAATGACACTAACAAAAAAAATTATTTAAACGTTTCAATGAATTTTTTTTACCAGAAACAGCGGTTGAAAAAAGTGTAAGATTTTTTTCTGTTTTCTCCTATTATAATAAGACCCAGTGTTAAAAAAAAATTTTAACGAATTTTTTCTCAAAAATGAGCATTGCAACCTTATGATGGGTTGAATACAAATGTTGTAGCTTTTTGTTTAAGGAATCACCTGGAATTTTTTGAAAAAATCAAACGGTTGAATCAAAATTCGTGAGCTTCCTCTATCTAACGCGCCTTGCTTTTACAGCAAAAAGTGAAAATCACTCATTGTAAAAGCGCTACCGCGCTTTAGGATTGAAACGTGAACAAAATCAATACTTTTATCATCATTTTTATTGTGACACAAGCACTGACAAAAGAAAGCACTTCAAAATCTACGAAGAAAAATTCGATCGAAACACCATGATCCTTCTTTTGAAAACTTATAAAGGTTAGAAAAATTAAAATAAAAAGTGATTAGCATTTTAAGAGTAAAAACTGTATAAAACAAATAAATAGCATTCAACATTAACCCGTATGGTTCAAATCTGAAAATTATTTTAAAAATCTGATAAGAAAAATGATGTTTGTAGTAATTGGTCAAGTATAACAGAAATTGTCAGGAGTTATAAATTCAGTTTTCATCACTATTTTGGCTTTAATATCAATCTTACATCTAGGATTTCATATTTAAAAATGTATTGAAAATTTTTTTTTTTTTTAGGATTTAAATTTAGCATAATTTTTTTTCTAAATTAATTTCAATTAAAAATTAAATTTATGTTTTGTTATGGTTTCATTTATGTTTAATTAACAAAATAGTTTTTGGTACATAATTTTTTTCGTTTTAACAAATAAAAATAATGTTAAGGGTGAAGTGAAACGTTAGCTCTCGGCTGAAAATGTACTTTTTAAAATTTGAGGCTAATTTTTATTGTATGTTAATTTTTTTGGACTTTAAATGTAGCTTATGACGGCAGTTTGCGGGCTAAAGAGCGTTTTTTTAATGTTTTTTAATATATAAGTACGTTTTAAACTCAATCCTTACATGACCTGCATTATTTTTAGTAGTATTTAAATATTAGTTTTACAAAAAATAATAGAGATTGTAAAAAAGAGCTCTTTAGCGCGCAAACTGCCATCAGAAGCTATATTTAGAGTCCAAAAAAATTAACATGAGATAAAAATTAGCCTCAAATGTTAGGAAAAACTTTTTCAGCTGAGAGTTTACTTTTGCATTTGCCTTCGCCTTAATCAGTAAAAAAATTACCATTATTTTTTTCTTGATAATAAACTATTTTTACAATAGGCAAGATGATGAATTTTCAGAAATAATTTTTTCTTAAAATTCTCGATTTTTAATGATTTTTTGATCAACATTACCGAAGATATAATTTTTTAAAAATTAAGAATTTTGACATCATGGCTCTAATTTACACGGTTAGTATGTCTATACATATCAGTATATCAAAAACTTCAAAAGTCGATAACTACTTCGATTTTTACCATTTAATTAGTTCTATTTTATCAAATTTTGGCAGAGTTATGAAGAATTCTGAAGAAATATCATATTTAGGATTATAAATAAAAAACTCAATATACGGAGTTTATTAAACCTTCACTTCAATATGATTTTAATAAATCATTTATTTATTTACAAAATTATATAAACGTGACGACCGTTTCGACACACAGTGTCATCATCAGACGGCGGCGAGTTCAAGACTAAATTTACACAATAATACAATCATCTAGCTTAAAATCAAAACAAATTTAGTAAAGGGGAGGGGTTCAAAGCAGTCTGTGCATTCAAAAGTAAATTCGGAGAAAACTTTTTAAGCCTGTTAATTTCCAACGTTTCCAAAAAATCCAATTTTCTACCTTTATTACAAATATGAAGCACTTTGAGGCATTATAACTTTGTCCCAAATCTAAAGAATGCTTTGCAAAATGCGACTTATCTGGGTAGACAAGTGCAAAAGCTCTCTCATGCTCACTATTTCTTACTTTGAACGCACGTCCTGTTTGCCCCACATAAATGCAACCACAATCTTTATTCCCACAAACTTTACTGTACTAGTACCACTCAGCGCGCTGCAAGCGCGCATAGGAAAAAAAACAATGATTGTAACCTCAAAAGGCATTTTTTGAATATTTTAAAAACTTCTACACCAATCAACTCACGAATAAGATCTTACATTGAAAATCTCACCAAAATGGCGATATCTCTCATTTATAGATAGATACACCTGATCTATCGTAAATTAAAGTCGCAGTTTTGTTGTTTTTCAACAATCTTTGTAAACTTTTCTCAGTCCTAAAAGCTATATTCAAATTATACTTTCTTCTCAACTTGTCTGCTATAATATCCGATATTCTACCAACATACGTAAAAATAAAAAAGTTTTTATTATTGTCAGGATTAGGTGGTGGATAAACTAAATTGATTGCTTTTTTAAATTTCTACGAAAAGCAAAAATATGAGTGTTTGTAGAGGTCTGAGAAGAAAATTTAAAATTAATGATCTTGTTGTAACTAGAGCCAATAAAGGACAGTCAATAGCTATTTTGGAGAGGAAGGATTACATCGAAAAGACATTGAACTTTTTGAACTCTGGTAAATTTCGTTGTTTGAACAAAGATCTTACTCATAAATTTCATGATGAAGTTAAATTTGTTAAAAGAACCTTCTCTATTTTTGAAAGTTATCATAAGGATTCTATTGTGTTAATGAATCTTCAACCTCCTAAACTATATTCTCTGGTTAAATTACATAAAGTTGACCAACCTATCAGACCTGTTGTATCGTCAATTACCTCACCTACTTATAAGTTGTCTACGAAAATGATTGATATTATACTTTTTCATACGAGATTTAAGTCAAGCTACGGTATTAAGAATTCACTAGAACTCCTTGAGAAGGTTAAAAATGTCAAGGTTACTGATAGAAATATCTTAGTTTTCTTTGACATAGTTAATCTTTTCCCGAGTATACCGACAAGTGAATTGCCAGTTATAGTAGAAAACCTGTTAATGAAAAATAATACTAATCCTTTGATTATTTCGGAAATAATTGCCGCGTTAAAACTATGTTTGGAGCAGAATTATTTTGAATTCGATGGGAAAATTTACTTTACTGAAGAGTTAGCGATGGGCAATCCTCTCAGTCCACTTATGTCAGAGATTTACTTGAATTACCTTGAGAACCAAATAATAAAGCTCCCACTTAGTAATTATTTAATGTTTTGGTGTCGTTACGTGGACGACATTTTTTCTTGTTGGACTGGTACTGAGAGACAGTTGAATCAATTTTTGATCGATCTAAACAAACTGCATGATAATATTAATTTTACGATAGAGAAAGAAAATAATAATAAAATTAATTTCCTTGATTTAACTATCATTAAACTTCATAATAAATTGGATTTCAGTATTTTTCCCAAACCTACCCATACGGATACTATTATTAATAATTTTTCGTTACACCCTTACACACATAAAATGACCGCTTTTTACAGTCATCTCCATCGACTTCTCTCAGTACCTATGAATTTTGATAATTATAATAAAGAATATATGTTAATGAAACAAATTGCTTATAATAATGACTACAATCCAGATATCATTGACAACCTCATTGATAGAATTAAATTTAAAAAAGCAATTAATTTAGTTCATCCACCACCTAATCCTGACAATAATAAAAACTTTTTTATTTTTACGTATGTTGGTAGAATATCGGATATTATAGCAGACAAGTTGAGGAGAAAGTATAATTTGAATATAGCTTTTAGGACTGAGAAAAGTTTACAAAGATTGTTGAAAAACAACAAAACTGCGACTTTAATTGACGATGGATCAGGTGTATACAGTAAAGTTTGCGGGAATAAAGATTGTGGTTGCATTTATGTGCACGGAGAGAAGGTTAACTCTAGAATCAAAGCGCACCCTATGCACCGTGAAATAAGAAGCAGCGCGCCACTGCAGCGTTTTTGAAGTGCGCACTGCACCGTAATTTTGAGTGCAAGCTTTCGGTGAAATACGAGCTGGCCAACTGATTGAGCAGCTTACGAAAAGCTAGTATTATTACAGACTATAAATAATTTTAGCAGTTTGAGATGTGCGAGATGGATCAATTAGAAAATTTATTAGTCAACTGGGGCGTTGGAAAATTAACATATTTTTTCATAGGTTAGTTAAATTAAACAAATACTTTGATTTATTCTTCAATCAGTCTTCAGTCTAAGTACATAAAAAAAAAAATGATTTCTAAATAATTAGTATAATTATATGAACAATGAGGTTTGTAATTTAAAAAATTATGATTCTTGTAACCTTAAAATTAAAAGTTCATAATTAAAAATTTTTTTAGTGAAAAAATATTTCGGCCCAAAGTAATTAATCTAGTAAATTTTTTTTAAAACGCTTTATTCATAAATTATTTTTAAATTGAAGCTTAATAAATCAATATGAATCAAGCCTTGAAAGTTATCAGTTTTACTTTTTATTACTATAGTTAACAAAATAAGTTGTGACAACTTCTGCAATTTAAATGAGGAACAAACTGATAAAATTATTCCTAATACCCACCAAAAGCAAAGGGAAATTTTCTTTCGGTTTCTAAAATTGTACCAAAGAACATTGACGCAACCAGAGAATTATATTCAAAAAGATGTCTCTTTGCAACAAATTAGCAATGTACAATCTTTAGTAAATAGTACATCCGAATGTTTTAAAGTTCAGTCTGAGAATGATGAAGCACTGCACTTAAGCGAAGAAGAAACCTCGGAAGAAACCATTTTTTCGACTACTGATCCAATCCATATCATAAATGAAACCGAAATTATTCAAATCGATACTTTCAGTTTTGCTGAAAATCTAAATTCTGAAGTTGATACAAATAATTCGTTTTATTATGCTACTGCTAATCCGGATAGTTTACGTGACGATGACATTCAGCCTTGCATGGAGCAAGTTATAAAATTAAATAACTATGACTCTTATTATAAAGATCGTAAATTTTTATTTCATTGTTTAAAATTTTAATTTTTTTTTTTTTTGCTTGGATTGAACACTTAACTAATTATTTATATACACTATTAAAAACAAGTGGCTGTATAAGTTATTAAGCCATCCTCTTTGCTTTTAGGGTAATATAATCCTATATAAATATGCTTCCGATCCTGGGCATGACGTTTCGGCCTTGAGACCTATGTTAGTTAGCATAGTTATTGATTATGAATTATCGAAGACAAAAGATTCACCCCATCCCTTTACGTAAGAAAACAGAAAATTCATAAATAATACTTTAAAAGTTCCGAACATATTTTATTTTGTACTTGTAAAAATTTTAATAATTTATTTAAATTACATTGTTTTTCTAGTTCCAGCTTTAGCCATTATTTATTACATAATATTTTGACATTGAATATATTTGAATATATAATTCTTGTGTTAAAAATTTAATATCAAACGATAGATTTAATTAGAAACGAAGTACTGTACGCTCGTTTTCAGAATCGAAACAGATCGTCTCGATGAAATTGCAGAGGATCTAGTTGAACTTTTCTCCACTGAAAAGAAAAGGCTGTGGTTGGAGAAAGGATTTACCTCTGATGATAACCCTATTGTTAATTCAAATAAAAATAATTCTCATAAAAAACAAATTACAAATAGAACGAATACTACCGGTCTTTTGTATAAAGGATATCTAAATAAAAGAGAAAAACTTAAGAAAAGCTGCAAATCTTTTAACTGCCGTAGCAGCGCCACGCCCGCGTAGTGACGAAGGTAATAAAATTTCGTTGGTACTAATTAACATCTTTATATTAAAGTTTTATACACACAAATTATAAATAAATATAAATTGAAAAACTTAGCTTCAGGACGATTGAATCTTGTAACTTTTAATACAGAATGTCTAGAAAATGTTCTAGACAATGATGCTGATCAAAAGATTATTGATTTAACTAAAAAAACATGGTTTGCATCTTACAAATATCGACTATCTAAGTACCCTCAAAAAGGAATTGATTTAATCAATAAACTGAAAATCCTTCAAAGTAGACTGGGTCCAGAATTTGTAAATATTTTTATTTTTTTGTTACTATATTATTTACTTTATAAATGGTACTATTATTTTTATTTTATTTTTTTTTGCATAGGTATTACATGATTTTGAAAAAAAATATCCAAAAGTTACTGCTGAAATAAATTTAAAATCAAATTCGTTCAAATATCAGAGCAGATAATTAATGTAGTTAAAACAAAGTGCGGTTTTGTCAATGAAGCAATCGATCGTACAATTTATCTGACCATCGATGATTTAGATTTCACCAAACTAAAAAAAGTCTTCACTAAGATTAATCCGGCTTTGTCTAACCCACGTATGTTTTGTTACTTATTGTTATTTTACATTTTATTAAAACTTTCAAAACAAATTTTATACAGATACTAGATCTGTGGTGTCACTTTTCTGTTTGCCGACATTAATAAAATGTACATTCAGAAAATCTGATGCAAGTGGCAATTATAGGCCAACAAAATTAAAAGAGAAATTGGATTCTTTTGTTAGCATAGTACAGGTAGATAAAGAAAAATAAAATAATGTACCCTAAAAACCGGCGTACAATCACCCCCGAGCCTCCTTTTTTTATTCTATACACACACTTCTTCAAATTTCAATTTTAACTATCTCAGCATACTTAAGCTTGACACACCTTTTTAAATTTCAACTTTGAGTATTTTGCTGAAGTCCCACCAAGTGAATTTAACTATCCATTAACTGCAACCATACAGAAATCTTCGAAATTAATATTCTCTTTCTGATTTTCTTACAAAATAGATTAAAAATTGTAATAATTATAAACCCAACGTACACCCCCCCCCTCCCCCTGACAACAAGTTGAATACCCTTGCCCCCTTCCACTTTCTTCTTTTTTATTGTGATTTTAATGGCTTCCATGCAGTTATACGCCGGTTTTTATGTTATATACATCAATAATCATACCCAATTTTTCAATTTGAGAGATCAAAATATTAATTGTTGAATCAAACTTTGCAGGATCATTCCAAACTGGAAGATTCGGTGAAAACTGTAAAAGCTTTTTACGAATCTTTTAATGTTAATACACCTCAGCCGTTTATCATTTGCTGCGGTCCTATTAACGATTTAACTTGCGTACATGTCATTATTGATAAGTTTAGCTACGACTTCTTGGATATTTATAGTGCCCTAGATTTTTTATACAAATCTTTTTTTGTTTTTTCTCTTGCGTACCCTCTTGGTTGTCCTCACATATGGTCTTTTATTCAAAGACAAGTGTACGGAATGTTAAAAGAGAAAAAATGCATTGCCAAAAGAGAAGGTGAAGAGTTAAGTGGGGAAATTGAAGAATTGGAAAATTTAAAGAAACGAAGAACAATTTAAACACAAAAAATATTTTTTTTGCGACCTCCTTTAAAAATTAATTTTTTGTGTTTTGACGAATTTTTTCTACTAAAAGTATATTTAACCCATTAAGTCCGAGGATTTTTTGAATTTTTGGTTGTGTTTGAGCTGGGAAATCTTAGGGAAAACTGTGAAAAATGTATACCTGAATACCCTATCCCCCTATTTTCAAGTATGCCCTACACGATGGTATAGTTCAAAAAAGTCAAAAATTCGATTTTCATTTGTTTATAAACAAATTAAAAAAAAAAACAAGATTTTTTTTGCACTTTTTTTTTTTTAATCGAAAAATTGAGTGGTTAAAAAATTTTTTACACACTTTAGAATATCATCACGGGTGATCACGCATTTCAAAGTTTCCAAATCTTCTTGAAAATTGTAGTTGCGATTTTTGTAAACAAAATGGCGGCCAAAACACTGCGAAGAAAAAATTCGTAAAGCAGCCGAAGGCGGAACCAACATCGAAAAACTTATTTTGCTCAAAAATATTTATTGAAAAAGCATAAAAAGTCTTTGAAATGTTAATTGTTAATATTTTTATCATTTCAATTGCATATATGCGAGTATTGGGCCCAATAGGGAGGGACCCAAAAATAAACATTGAGAAATCGAAAAATAAAAAATACTAACTTATTCTACGTAAAATTATAAGAACAAAATATACTTGGTGTTTTTTTTATTGGGGCCACTATTTTTTCATAAAAATTCGTTGAAGTTGGGACTATCAACCAATTGAGTCCAAGGATTTTTTGAATTTTTGGTTGTGTTTGAGCTGGGAAATCTTGGGGAAATCTTGGGGAAAATGTATACCTGAATACCCTACCCCCCTATTTTCAAGTATGCCCTGCACGATGGTGTAGTTTAAAAAAGTCAAAAATTCGATTTTCATTTGTTTATAAACAAATTAAAAAAAAAAAACAAGATTTTTTTTGCACTTTTTTTTTCTAATCGAAAAATTGAGTGGTTAAAAAATTTTTTACACACTTTAGAATATCATCACGGGTGATCACGCATTTCAAAGTTTCCAAATCTTCTTGAAAATTGTAGCTGCGATTTTTCTAAACAAAGTGGCGGCCAAAAAACTACGACGAAAAAATTCGTAAAGCAGCCGAAGGCGGAACCAACATCGAAAAACTTATTTCGCTCAAAAACGAGGCCTTCAGATGTATTTATTTATTTATTTATTTATTTATTTATTTATTTATGTTATTTATTTATTAGATTACTTGATTTTTCTTTTAAAAAAAAAAAAAATAAATAAATAAATACTTGAATTTTTATTTGTTTCCTTTTTTTGTTATGCAGTGTCAAACTGAATACGAAATATATGTTCAATAAAAATAGCCTGCGTATTTTATAATTATTAGAAATACAATTTTGTTATGCAGAAGAAGAGAAAGTAAGAAAGAACAACGGATTCATTGATGCTGTTAAAGCTTTTGCCAGGTGTATACGACTATAGCTGAAAGGCATAGAGTCTGCTTCGTAATCACAAGTCCATGGGTTCAAATCCCGCTTAGAGCAAAAAGTATCTCAAATACAGAAAAAAATTGTAAATCCAAAAAAAAAAAAAAAATTCGTCTTCCAATGACTTTAAATCTTTTTTTTTTTTCTACTTTCAAATACACCTTTTTGAAAGGATATACTTCACCAAATATTGGTCTGAACTGAATAAAAAACTATAAGAAAAATTAACTTTTAGTAAAAAGCGATCAGACTAAAATTATCATAGATGCAGGCTAGAAAAAATTACAAGAAAATTTTGTTCAATTATATCCATAAATCAAATCTTTTATAAAGAAATATTTCATCAGATATAAAGAAAAATTGGCAGATTGAGAGTTGAAAAAAAAAAAAATTTTTTTATAGCCTAAGGATGAAATTTTTTTTTCAATCACCACGAAGTCAACGCCTCTGAGAAATTTTTATTACGACTTTTACAGTTTACAACTGTATCTGCGCTTTTTCTGAATACTCGCCGTGAGCGGGATTCGAACAACGATCTAAGCATTGCTAAACTGGCTCTTTGCTGCTTTAGCCAACGGCCGTGTACAGATTTACAGATTTAGACTTCATTTATATGTAAAAATAATAAATTATGAATTTTCTGTAGCAATAATAGTCTTTACCAATCTCTCTCAATCAAAAATTATAAAAATGTATAGAAAATTTTTAAAAAGTAACAATAACTCGTCAAATTGTAAATTTCATCTCTTAGCCGTTACACTTATAAAATACAAAACATAACGTTGCCCAACACCTACCACGCGGAGGTTGATGAAACAAAGTGTCTTTTTTTTTTTTTTTTTTTTTTTTATTACTTTTATACTTTTTTTGTGTTTTTCTAATTTTTTTTTTTTTTTTTTTTTTTTTATCAATTTTTTTATAAAAATAATTTTTTAGTTCAACAATGAAACTTTCTTAGAAATTATGAAAACTTTTAGACTACAATAAATTTAATGATTATTTTTAGGAACGCAATTTTGACAAATAGATAAGCTGCACTTTTCACAGTACAAACGTGTCCTAATGGGACAGAAGCAACATTTTCTTAGTTTTTCTTTAGTCAAAATTTGGTGATTGCCTCTAGTAGACTTTTCCTTTGAAAGATAATGCTTGGAAATTGCCATCATAAAGTCAAGCGAACTTGATTTTTTAGTTTCCTTGCCGTGAACATAGTTCGAAAGAACAACTGCATTAGCTATTGACGCTTGAATAAGACGAATAAAAACGATCCACGTCCACTTTTTAGACCTTATGCAAGGCATAGCGTAGTTACAACGTCCATCATGAACGTCAACGCCACCCATATTTTTATTATAAAGTTGGAATGCATTAGGGAAAGCAATTTCTTCTTTTTCTTTTTTTTCTTTGCTCCTCCTTTTCGCTGTGTATGTGGGTGTGACACCAGCAGCAGTAGAAACCATCGACACTGGTTTAGAGTCCTGCAATGTAATGTAATTTATACCACTACTTTTTTCGTATTTCACTGCAACTGTACCTTTCGGTGACTTTTTAGGAATAACATTTTTTTCCTTTACACGATTTTCTCGGATAGTACCAGTCGAACGAACCCCTAAGTTTTTTAAATGTAAAACAAGATCAAAACTAGTAAATAAATTGTCCATGTATAAATGATAAAGAGGCAGTTTCCTAAAAGTTACGTTTGAAAAAAAGTGCTGAAGCAAACTCATAACAACACGAGTACCTAAAGAACATTTTACAAGTTTATTGTCAGCTATTGCAGAGTTTTTACCACAGTACAAATCAAACTCAAGTAAATAGCCATCAGGAGTGCAAAGACCCCAAAATTTCAAGCCAAATCTAATGGGCTTCCCTTTTATGAATTGTTTCAGAATAGTTCTACCATAAAACTTGGCCATCATCTCGTCAACGGCCATTGCAGCTTGAAAATATCCAAATTGCTGGATGTTTTCCCTGAATAAATCAATAATTGTACGTACACGCCATCCAAAATCATTTTCATTTTCATCTGCAGGTTTAGAATATTTGATGTTTGATTTTATTTGCTGAAATTTATCGCGAGCCATAGCCGCTTTTACTGGCTCAAATGACAAAAAAGGATCATTTGACCAGTAGTGTTTGTAAGATTTTCGCGAATTGTAGGCTGATGCAATTAAAATACCTATAAAAACGTTAAGTTCACCCATCGTTAGTTCATACCCGTTTGCTCGAGTACACATAATTATGTGATTTTTTATACTATCTGAAAAAAAAGTTTCAAATAGTTCAACACAATTCATACTTTTTATTTTTTTTTTGTTAGCATCAGACATTTGGCAACTATTTTCAACGTTTTGTGGATAAATTTGTTCTCCCTCGACCCACTCATAAACGTATTTATCCTCCAAACGACTGTTATTGCTAACATAATTTTTTGATGCTTGAGAATAAGTTTTTTGTGAAGTTTTATCATTTTGAGAATCGTTTGTACAGTCGTCGCTTTCTTCAGCTCCTGAGCCTTCGCTTTCATCTCCAGAATAATTTGGATCAGGTATGCAATATCGTTCGTCATCTTCATCAGAACTGAAATATTCTGATTCAGAATCAGTATCAGGAGGTTTAGCTGGTCTAGGTCGCTTTGGTCGCATATTGAAAAGTTTGAAATTATTCAATCACTAAAAATTGAACAGATTTCAAAATTTTTTCAATTTATTTATTTATTTGTAGTCTGGACTAGCTTGAAATTCGCTAAAATTATCAGCCACAATCTTTGAGCAGCTCCCCTGGTGGAACTTATCATCTGCCAGGGTTAAAATGTCATCAAACCAACCATTGTTTATATTCTTTTTTCACCTAATTTATTAGTATGTTGTTTAAACGTGACGCCACCTAGCGGACTCTTTTCGTTATGAAGCATGTTTACCCTAGCAGATGATAAGAATTTTCACCATTGTCATTTATAAAAAATGTTTTTTCATTTTTATTTTTTTTTTCGAAATAAATTATTATTTTTTATAAATATATAAATTATTGGAAATATCTGCAAACATTAAAAATATTCTGTTCATTTAGTTTTCTCTTCAATTAGTTTTTGCCCAACTAGAATGACTACATTCAAAATTTTATTAATTTTTACAAAAACATAATGTAATAAAATGTTAAAAAATAAAATATATTGTACGTTACATTTCTTGTATTTTTTTTTTATTTATGGCAATAATTTTGAGTTTTTAATTTTCGTAAGCAAGGTTCGAACCCATGAAGTGGGGATTATGAAGCAGACTCTATGCCTTTCAGCTATACTCGTATACACCTGGCAAAAGCTTTAACAGCATCAATGAATCCGTTGTTCTTTCTTACTTTCTCTTCTTCTGCATAACAAAATTGTATTTCTAATAATTATAAAATACGCAGGCTATTTTTATTGAACATATATTTCGTATTCAGTTTGACACTGCATAACAAAAAAAGGAAATAAATAAAAATTCAAGTATTTATTTATTAATTTATTTTTTTAACAGAAAAATCAAATAATCTAATAAATAAATAACATAAATAAATAAATAAATAAATAAATACATCTGAAGGCCTCGTTTTTGAGCGAAATAAGTTTTTCGATGTTGGTTCCGCCTTCGGCTGCTTTACGAATTTTTACGTCGTAGTTTTTTGGCCGCCACTTTGTTTAGAAAAATCGCAGCTACAATTTTCAAGAAGATTTGGAAACTTTGAAATGCGTGATCACCCGTGATGATATTCTAAAGTGTGTAAAAAATTTTTTAACCACTCAATTTTTCGATTAGAAAAAAAAGTGCAAAAAAAATCTTGTTTTTTTTTTTTAATTTGTTTATAAACAAATGAAAATCGAATTTTTGACTTTTTTAAACTACACCATCGTGCAGGGCATACTTGAAAATAGGGGGGTAGGGTATTCAGGTATACATTTTCCCCAAGATTTCCCCAAGATTTCCCAGCTCAAACACAACCAAAAATTCAAAAAATCCTTGGACTCAATTGGTTGATAGTCCCAACTTCAACGAATTTTTATGAAAAAATAGTGGCCCCAATAAAAAAAACACCAAGTATATTTTGTTCTTATAATTTTACGTAGAATAAGTTAGTATTTTTTATTTTTCGATTTCTCAATGTTTATTTTTGGGTCCCTCCCTATTGGGCCCAATACTCGCATATATGCAATTGAAATGATAAAAATATTAACAATTAACATTTCAAAGACTTTTTATGCTTTTTCAATAAATATTTTTGAGCAAAATAAGTTTTTCGATGTTGGTTCCGCCTTCGGCTGCTTTACGAATTTTTTCTTCGCAGTGTTTTGGCCGCCATTTTGTTTACAAAAATCGCAGCTACAATTTTCAAGAAGATTTGGAAAATTTGAAATGCGTGATCACCCGTGATGATATTCTAAAGTGTGTAAAAAATTTTTTAACCACTCAATTTTTCGATTAAAAAAAAAAAGTGCAAAAAAAATCTTGTTTTTTTTTTTAATTTGTTTATAAACAAATGAAAATCGAATTTTTGACTTTTTTGAACTATACCATCGTGTAGGGCATACTTGAAAATAGGGGGATAGGGTATTCAGGTATACATTTTTCACAGTTTTCCCTAAGATTTCCCAGCTCAAACACAACCAAAAATTCAAAAAATCCTCGGACTTAATGGGTTAAAAATATATGATGTTCGAATATTTCATTGCTACGGAGATTGTTTCAATCTTTTTTATTCAAAGTCTTTGTTAAATTATTATTAGTTTTAGAAAATATCTATTTTTATTTATGTCATAATTTATCTTAAGAATCAGCGTTAGAAGTTTTATGTAGTTTATTGAATAAATAAATCTGATAATTTAAGAGTTTAGCCTTGAAAATCAAGCTCAAAATCAATATAAACTTAGTTACCAACTGTATTACGTTTTAATCTAATAATTAAAGATACATAAACAAAACAAATTTAAACAATAAAAGTTTACAATATAAAAAAAAAAAACTGATAAATTACATCATTTATAATCATGGATGAGATCCTTGATTTTCCATTCGAATTTCCTAAAACCAATCTTAATGAGGAAGTATTAAATTTAACTACTAAACTGTATAAAAATACGTATCTTAGAAATTCTGACATACAGGAAGTGATTGAATTATTCAGAAATTTCATTTCTAATGATTACAACACATTTTTGTTAAATCAATTAAACACTATTTTAAAAAATGCTGTAAGTTCGAGAGTTTTAGAACAAATTCAAAAAATTATTAAAAACTTTCAAGACCCACTCAAAACTATGAGCACTGAATCGAAACGAGAAACTCTCTTTAAAAAAAATAATTTATTCGTACCTCCTGTTAAAAAAATTATTGCCCTTGAAGATATTTACAAAGAAGATGGTGGTCAAGTTGTCGTAGGTCAAAAAGAAATTTCCATGTACCACGTTCCATGGAAAGAATCACTTACAAAATTGTTGGAAACGCCTGCGCTGTTCAATGCAACGATTGAGAACATGAATTATTTACGTAGAAATAATTTTGCAATTGAAAACTTTTATCTAAGTGGTACTTGGTTAACTATTTCAAAAGATTTTGATGAAGATAAATTGGTATTACCTGTAAATGGGTACACCGATGATGTAGATCCTGGCAAAGCCTTAAGTGGGCATGCTGGCAAACATAAAATTAGTACAATTGACGCCAATATACCATGCCTTCCCCCTAATTTTAGTTCTAGATTAGAAAGCATTATATTAAGCGATCTTTTTTTAGCACACCATAGAAAAGATTATGGAATAGAAGCTGTTTTTAAATATTTCATAGATGATGTAAATATTTTAAGAGACAAAGGATTGACTCTAATCATTGAAGAAAAAAAAGTTCAGGTTTATTTTATTTTTCATTAATGACAGGCGATAATATTGGTTTAAATGAACTCTTTGGTTTTGTAGAATCGTTTAAAGGTACGATATTTTGTAGAAATTGTTATTCGTTACCTTGTTTGGTTCCTAGAATGATTAGAGAAGATCCTAAACTCCTTAGAACAATAGCATCTTATGAAAAAGATATTCAAAAGTTAGATGTATTAGTAAGTGGAATCAAAGGTCACTGTGTTTTGCACGCTATTAAAGGCTTTCATATTGAGATAAGTCAGTATGGTGACTTGCTCCATGACTTTTTTGGCCTTTGCAGTTATGTGATGGCTGATATTACAGTTACTCTAATCAAAGAGAAATATTTCAACATTAGTTATTTGAACTTTTAGTTAAAAAACGTCAATTTTAGTTTTGAAAGTGCGAATTTGCCTCATGAGATCGGTATTGATTACTTGAAAAAACATCGAAAATTAAAGATGTCCGGATCTGAATGCTTATTTTTTACTAGATATTATAGTCTACTCATGGGATCTGAAGTTCCAAAAGACCATAAAGCTTGGAAACTCTGGCAAAAACTTCTAGGAATCGTTGATCTAGTAACAAGTTCATTTACTTGTGAATCCCATACTTAACAGTTAGAAGATTTAATAGCTGATCATCATACTCTGTACATCGAGCTGTATGGATCCCTTAAACCCAAGTTCCACTTGCTACTACATTATCCTAGATTGATGCGTCAAAATGGACCTTTAATGAAGTTGTCAACGATGCATTTTGAATCAAAGCATCAAACTCTACTTGCAGCTGCACCAGATACAAATAATATGAATACGTTGTTTAGTACTGCTCATAGGTTTCAATTGTCAATGATGGCAAAAAGCAAGTATCAAGAAAATTACATAACTTACGGTAAAAAAACTGTTGATCAGTTATTTTTGGATGAAAAAAATCCTGATCGTATTAGATTTAAATTAAACAACGTATAGATTAACGATTTTACTTATAAACAAGATATTATAATCATTATTGAACTTTGTCATGCTCCGACAAGCTTACCAAAATTTGGAAAAATTATTAACATATATTTACTCGATGAAAAAATTAGTTTCGAATATATTCCGTTAATTACGACGGGTTTCAACACACACTACTATGGGTATTCAGTATTTGAGTTAAAAAACACGTTCGAATCAGTAGACTATAATGATTTATGTAACAGAACTCCCTGCCTATTATATTGAACGAATGAAAAAGATGTACTTGTTGTAACGCGATCTGTTTTATGAAATTGCTTCTATTATTTACAGTTATAATATTTGTATTTATTATAAGTTTTAAATGTAAAATTTAATATTCTTCTGAGCTACTCATTAAACTGCATGTATCCATAAAGTACTTATATTAATAATGTACTACTTAAAAAAAATATCCATATGTTACTTGTATAAATTTTACGTATTAATAAATATTAAAATTTAACGTGAATATTATTGATTTAATAAAATTTGTTTTCATAAAAAAATGTATTACTTTCATTCAATAACAAGTGGTTTCAACTTATAGATTAAATTTAAATTGATGAAATACTTTTATATGTAAAATAAAAACAATCGTTTCTTAAAAAAGGCACCTTAATGAATTACTCATTATTTATTTATGTATCTAAATGATAAAGAAGCAATTTAAATTATAATTGTAAAATTATAATTTCTGCCAAAAAAAATTTTATAAAAACTACTTAAAATTGTTTTTAAAAAAAATTTATTTCATTAAAACAAATTTTTCAGGTTAAATCTAAATACTAGTTTGGAAATAGAAGCTTAATGGATACCTCAAACTAAAACTTGAAAAAATAATTTCAAGTAAATTTAAACTCGATAAAATTGTTTCATAGACATTCGCATGTTCAGAAAGCTAGGTCAACCAGCTCGTATTTCAACGAACGCTTGCACTCGAAATTACGGTGCAGCTCACACCTCAAAAACGACTGGCGCGCTGCTTCTTATTTCACGGTGCATCGGGTGCGCTTTGATTCTAGAGTTAACCTTCTCTCCGTGTGGGACAAACATGACGTGCGTTCAAAGTAAGAAATAGTGAGCATGAGAGAGCTTTTGCACTTGTGTACCCAGATAAGTCGCATTTTGCAAGGCATTCTTTAGATTTGGGACATAGTTATAATGACGACTTCAAAGTGCTTCATATTTGTAATAAAGGTAGAAAATTGGATTTTTTGGAAACGTTGGAAATTAACAGGGTTAAGAAGTTTTCTCCGAATTTACTTTCGAACGCACAGACTGCTTTGAACCCCTCCCCTTTACTAAATTTGTTTTGATTTTAAGCTAGATGATTGTATTATTGTGTAAATTTAATCTTGAACTCGCCGCCATCTGATGATGACATTGTGTGTCGAAACGGTCGTCACGTTTATATAATTTTGTAAATAAAACAATGATTTATTAAAATCATATTAAAGTGAAGGTTTAATAAACTCCGTATATTGAGTTTTTTATTTATAATCCTACAGATGTCAATCAACCTTTATCAAGTAGATGCTCAATCAATTGAATTTTAGAAATATCATAGAATAAAAAATTGCAAACCTCTTTTTGCTTGATCTGGTTTTAGACCAATCAATTGAAACACCTTAAATTATTTGAATGATACCGCTTCTTTTTGTTAAATTAACTATGACAAAAACCCTCCTAACTTGTTTACCTTGGCAAGGTTTTTTTTTGGGGATACATATTATTAGATGTATACATATCTAATAATATCTATATTCTAGGCGATATTACATACTATACATACATATATGTATATAAATATCTATAGATCGTGGTGTCGCTTTTATGAGTCGAAGTTTTGGGTCAGTTTTTTAGGTCGTTTTTTACGGTTTTACTCTTTACATAAAACCTTCACTTCAATTGTGTCTTTTCTAATGAGCGAGAACGAAAATTATTAAATATAACGTATAAAATTCCAATATTTATATCGGACATTACATATACACATGTAAAATAGATCAAGGAATTTGAAAATCGAGATTTCCGCAAAAACGACCTAACCAAGGGTTGTTGTTGCATGCTACGCCTCACATTCAAGTCTTTAGACCTTTTTTCATTTTTTTTTTCTTACCTTATGTTAAGGGAAAGTTAGGCCGGAGCTTAACTGACCCTTAACCACCTCTTTTTAATTACAGCAGCCTGGGAAAAAGAGGGAAATAAACCGGGGGGCCAATGACTCTTGTGACTGCACCGGGAGCCGGCCGAAACTGCTCCCGTTTACTCGTCCTTTTCTTTTAATATACGTTAATTAGTATCTTAGGTTCTTACCTGGTTTGATCGGGATTCATGAATAATTGGTACTCTGGAGTTGTGTTATATATATATAAATATATTTATCTCTTTATTCGGGTACATGAACTCGTACAAGGTAATCGGGGACGTCTCTTGCGCGCCCGCGCTTGCAAATCACGAACTTAATTAATTAACAACACTAAACTTAATTTAGAGAACTGGGGACAACTCTCACTTGTCCCCGCTTACGCGAACTTGTCCTTAAACTACATTACAATTATTTGAGCGCAGGACGACTTTCACTCGTCTTCGCCCGAAACGAGCTTGTCCTAAAACTACATTAAAATTATTTGAGCGGAAGACGACTCTCACTCGTCCTCGCCCGAAACGAACTTGTCCTTAAACTACATTACAATTATTTGAGCGGAGGACAACTCTCACTCGTCCTCGCCCGAAACGAACTTGCTTACACTCCCAGGTGCCGCTTTTTATTCCCTAACGCATTTGGAACACAGGTGAATTTGGAGGGGACAAGGCACGTTGAATGATCACGTTTTGCGTGATCACGGTTTTGAATTTGTGGAGCAGTAGGTGTCGAAAGGAAATGAGGAAATAAGATTTTTTGATTTTGATTTTGATACGTTTATTGATTGTACATTATGTTGTACAAAATACATCAAAATAGTATAACAGAATTTAACAAAGATATCATTATAGTATAATAGCAGTGGTAACTTACAGTAAGTAGTAATAATGAAGCTTTAATAATAATCTTAAATATCTAAATACAATAATAAAATAAAGTAAAATAAAAATAGATCAAAATAAAATAAAATAGAATATATAACAAAAAGTAATAAGTTAAGAATATAAATAAATATAATTTCATAATCAAATTTGAGCTTAAATTTATAATTAAATCTAAAGTTTAAGTTTAAGTTTAATGATATACATTCATTCTTCTCCCTCGGCAGCAAAGATGTGTGCTTTAAAGAGTTGTTTAAAAGTATGAAGGGATTGTGAGTTACGGATGTGAGCAGGTAGGTTGTTCCAAAGAAAGGTAGATGATACATGAAAGGAGCGTTTCAAAGTCTTCGTCCGAAAGGGGGGCACAATCAACGCATCCAACGCATGAGGATTAGCCACCCGCCACGGACGTGAGTGAAGTTTCGCAATAAAAAAGTTCGCCAAATACGGCGGTATACCCGTAGCTAAGATCTTATAGAGCAAGCAGGCCGCAAAGTAGTCCCTGCGACCAGATGCTCTAAGCCAACCAAGCTCACGCCTGAAAGGGGTTACATGATCACTCTTTCTAAGCCCATAGACATATCTGATCCCACGATTGAGCACGCGCTGCAGCATAAGATCAAGCTCGTCCGAGATGTTTCGGTACACGAGACAGCAGTAGTCAACAATAGGAAAAAGAAGGGTCTTTACGAGGTGTTTCCGCAGTTCGAGAGTGGTACTGCGTCTGAAATGATTCAAGCGATACATGAGAGAATTAACCCTACCGCAGACATATCGGATATGATCCTTCCAGGTCAGTTTGGAATCCAGTACCACCCCCAGACTACGTGCAGACGAAACAAAAGGGACAGTGCAGTCACCAAACTGCAGGGTGCTAATACCTAGTTGAATAAAATCATTAACATAGGACGGGGTACCGAATATCATGGCCTTAGTCTTGGTGACATTTAGCAGAAGGTGGTTAGTGGCAGCCCAGTTTGCAACGTGCTCAGCGCCTCGACTCAGTTTTTCGAGCGCCGCATGTATGTCCTCGAGCCGGCCTCGCACGTAAATCTGTAGATCATCTGCAAAAATCACATGACAGACTCCAGTACCTAGACCTAGGGCAATGTCAGCGACAAATAGTGTGAACAGCAAAGGACCCAAAACCGAACCCTGAGGGACTCCCTTATTGAGGGGACGAAAAGAGGTGAAGCAACCGTCCTCACCCTTTACAGCCTGAGAACGGCCTGACAGATAAGATGCAATCCAACGCAAGACCCCCTCTGAAAAACCAAGAGATTGCAGTTTCATAAGCAGAGTCACGTGCGGGACCGAGTCGAAAGCTTTGCTGAAATCAAAGAGGAGAAGTGCAGTCATCTGTCTTCTGTCCATTCCTACCCGGATGTCATCAGTGAGTTTCAGGAGTGCGGTCTGTGTACTATGGCCTGCCCTGAAGCCTGCCTGATTTCCATCCATTAGTCTCTGTGATTCAACGAAAGAAGAGACCTGGTCATGGACCAGTCTCTCAAGCACTTTGGACAAAAAACTAAGCAGAGAAATCGGACGGAAATCATTCAAGCTCTTGGGGGAAGGAACTTTATTAAGAGCGATGACAATCGACTGTTTCCAACGATCAGGGAAGGTAGAGGTAGCTAAAGAACTATTAAAGATATCACAGATGTAAGGACCTACGGCTGGGAGCGCAGATTGTATAAAACTTTGTGGTAGAGAATCAATGCCCACTGCTTGAGAAGTCGACTGACTGACAGCTCGAGCGATGTCATCCATTGTCACAGGTGTAAAATCAAAAACCCCTTCCCCCCTCCCGTTTCCCAAATTTTCAAGAAAAATGGAGAGATCCGGTGCCAAAGCATCGAAAGAAACTGAAGCAAAATGGGCGTTGAGATCCTCTATAGAGAAACCACCCAGGTTGGAGTCAGAGTTACTGGAAATGCCAAGGTGTCTAAGCTCCTTCCACAGTTGTTGAGGATCATTGATGCTCTTGAGCCTGTGATAGTAAAAATCAAGTCTTGCAGTCTCAATCCGTTCATGTGCGAAGTCGCGTGCCTGTCTATATAAGAATAGTTAAGAAGTAGATAGCGAGAGAGAAGCGGTGCGTCAGCGTCAGCTGACGCGAATTGCGCTTCTCCCCGGTCAAGGAACTCGCAAGTTCGGATTTCACGACTCGCTATATGAGTTATTTAGGTCAGCTCGGGCGTTGGCCGAGCTGAATTAAAAAGAAATAAATGTTCAAAAGTTGTTACGTAACACCTTAAAAAAAATTAAACAAATAACAGAGCTATTTAGATATTCTCGGTGTCTCAAATTGCCCTGATTGTTATGCTGCACCAGTGCAGCAATTAGAAATAGAAAATTTTTTAATAACTCACGAAAAGTATGAATGCTTTTCAAGCAGTTTACAATATTTTCTTTGATTTTCGAAGCCGAGCCCAACTTCCTCCAAGAAGCGTTGTTATTTTTTAAAATTTTCATGGTAATAAAAAAAAAAAAAAACTCATGTAAAATATATTTTGAATTTTTAGAGGTATCTTTAAGGTTGTATTTCAAGGGCCATTCCTGAGAAATAATTTATTTATTTTTTATTATTTTTTTTTTTTTTAAAGATTTTTATTTAGTACACCGAAAAAATAATATGCGTGGAGCTGCGCACTAATTTACTGCGTAAATCTACGCCGACTGCCAGTGCGTGAATCTACGCCTGACTCGCTTGCGCAGAACTGCGCAAGCGATCCAGCCGTAGAATTCCCTCTGCAATGTATACCTATATGGACAGAACTAAAACAAAAGTATATATGTTGTTACTTTCAGATCTATGTTAATATTAATCAATTTATCCCGAAAGATACGAACAGATGAATAAAATAAAAAAATAAAATAAAAAACCATCTTTCAGTAGAGTCACAGTGAATTCTGTTCATTTTTTTAAACTTTAATTATAAATTAATTCGAGTATCTACTCTGATTTTGATATTATGTTTTCGGGGATACGAACAGATGAATGAAATGAAATCAAAAATCATTTTCCGGACGAGTTTTTAATAAATTTTTTTCAGTTTTATTTCTTTAATTAATTTTTACTTTAATTATTTAAAATTCCTACTCTGATTCTGCTGATATTTTTTTGGAATATGAACAGATGAAGGAGATGAAATCAAAGAATCATTTTCCGGACGAGTTTTAAGTAAATTTTTCTTTTCTTTTTTACGCATCTTTTTTCTTTTTTTTTTTTTAAACTTGAATTCAATTATTTTTTAGTAAAAGTTTACTATCAATTTATTCAATTTAGGTGTCGTTCAATATCGTTAAAATCATTCGAACTCGACGGAGCCGCAGATTAACGATTAACAGTCGACCAAGGATATTCATGCATCACCGAAAAGCAGAAACTGTATTAGGGTAACTAAAAATAAAAAGACTTAAAAATCTAAGAGCTTTTTTTTTTAATTGATTCTTTGAAAAGTAATATTATTCTAATTAATAAATCTGCGGCTCCGTCGAGTCCGAATGATTTTAACGATATTGAACGACACCTAAATTGATTTATTTATTAATTAGAATAAGATTTATTAATTAGAATAATATTACTTTTCAAAGAATCAATTAAAAAAAAAAGCTCTTAGATTTTTAAGTCTTTTTATTTTTAGTTACCCTAATACAGTTTCTGCTTTTCGGTGATGCATGAATATCTTTGGTCGACTGTTAATCGTTAATCTGCGGCTCCGTCGAGTTCGAATGATTTTAACGATATTGAACGACACCTAAATTGAATAAATTGATAGTAAACTTTTACTAAAAAATAATTGAATTCAAGTTTAAAAAAAAAAAAAGAAAAAAGATGCGTAAAAAAGAAAAGAAAAATTTACTTAAAACTCGTCCGGAAAATGATTCTTTGATTTCATCTCCTTCATCTGTTCATATTCCAAAAAAATATCAGCAGAATCAGAGTAGGAATTTTAAATAATTTGAGTAAAAATTAATTAAAGAAATAAAACTGAAAAAAATTTATTAAAAACTCGTCCGGAAAATGATTTTTGATTTCATTTCATTCATCTGTTCGTATCCCCGAAAACATAATATCAAAATCAGAGTAGATACTCGAATTAATTTATAATTAAAGTTTAAAAAAATGAACAGAATTCACTGTGACTCTACTGAAAGATGGTTTTTTATTTTATTTTTTTATTTTATTCATCTGTTCGTATCTTTCGGGATAAATTGATTAATATTAACATAGATCTGAAAGTAACAACATATATACTTTTGTTTTAGTTCTGTCCAAAAAAAAAACCACTCGCCGTAAATTCTTACCTTTTTAAAGGTCTTTCTTTTTAAAGATTTCATTTCTTTCGCTAGGTATAAGGTGAAACTAAAAAAAAAATGGTAAAATTTACCAATTGATACCTGAGTAGAACAAACAACTTATGACTCCATTGAGATGAATGATTTTATCGATATTGAAGGACAATTAAAATGAATTGATTTTATTGTAAACTTTTTTTACTGATTTTTAAACATCAAGTATAAAAAAAAAAATTTTTATTTTGATAATTCTGTTATAGCAACTATAGCAGTAAAAACCTAAGTTGCCGTTGGTATCTTACATTTTTAAATGTTTTTTTTTTTTTTAATTTTATTTATCTCCAGGCTTTAAAAAAAAAAATGATATTTTAATAACTATTAATTTTTTATTTTTCAAACTATTTAATAACTAGGTATAAGGTGAAACTAAAAAAATTGGTAAAATTTACTAATTGATTCCTGACTAGAACAAACAACTTATGATCACCATCACATTTGAATGCAGCAAATGTCAATGACCAAGTTGAGGTAGTTGGTACACAGCGGATAAAACTGAAATTAAACTTGATAGTCAGACAAATTCATCTTGGAAAATAAACTGAGAACAATAAACCTTATCCGTGTTGGTGAATTGACTCAGAATTTATAAATTCCAGTGATGATTTAAATGTATTTACTTGCCTGACAATTAGAATAATTCCATGAGACATTGATCACACTTAAACTACCTCAACTCGGTCATTGACATTTGCTGCAGCAAGTTAAGGTAGTTGGTATATAGCGGATAAAACTAAAATTAAACTTGATAGTCAGACAAATTCATCTTGGAAAATAAACTGAGAACAATAAACCTTATCCGTGTTGGTGTATTGACTCAGAATTTATAAATTTCAATGATGATTTAAATGTATTTACTTGTCTGACAATTTGAATAATTCCATGAGACATTGATCACATTTAAACTACCTCAACTTGGTCATGATAGTCAGACAAATTCATCTTGGAAAAAAAACTGAGAACAATAAACCTTATCCGTGTTGGTGTATTGACTCAGAATTTATAAATTTCAATGATGATTTAAATGTATTTACTTGTCTGACAATTTGAATAATTCCATGAGACATTGATCACATTTAAACTACCTCAACTTGGTCATGATAGTCAGACAAATTCATCTTGGAAAATAAACTGTGAACAATAAACCTTATCCGTGTTGGTGTATTGACTCAGAATTTATAAATTCCAGTGATGATTTAAATGTATTTACTTGTCTGACAATTTGAATAATTCCATGAGACATTGATCACACTTAAACTACCTCAACTTGGTCATTGACATTTGCTGCAGCAAGTTAAGGTAGTTGGTATATAGCGGATAAAACTAAAATTAAACTTGATAGTCAGACAAATTCATCTTGGAAAATAATTTGAGAACAGTAAACCTTATCCATGTTGGTGTATTGACTCAGAATTTATAAATTCCAATGATGATTTAAATGTATTTACTTGTCTGACAATTTGAATAATTCCATGAGACATTGATCACACTTAAACTATCTCAACTTGGTCATTGACATTTGCTGCAGCAAGTTAAGTTAGTTGATATATAGCGGATAAAACTAAAATTAAACTTGATAGTCAGACAAATTCATCTTGGAAAATAAACTGAGAACAGTAAACCTTATCCATGTTGGTGTATTGACTCAGAATTTATAAGTTCCAGTGATGATTTAAATGTATTTACTTGTCTGACAATTTGAATAACCCCATGAAACATTGATCACCATCACATTTGAATGCAGCAAATGTCAATGACCAAGTTGAGGTAGTTGGTATATAGCGGATAAAACTAAAATTAAACTTGATAGTCAGACAAATTCATCTTGGAAAATAAACTGAGAACAATAAACCTTATCCGTGTTGGTGTATTGACTCAGAATTTATAAATTCCAGTGATGATTTAAATGTATTTACTTGCCTGACAATTTGAATAGTTCCATGAGACATTGATCACACTTAAACTACCTCAACTTGGTCATTGACACTTGCTGCAGCAAGTTAAGGTAGTTGGTATATAGCGGATAAAACTAAAATTAAACTTGATAGTCAGACAAATTCATCTTGGAAAATAAACTGAGAACAGTAAACCTTATCCATGTTGGTGTATTGACTCAGAATTTATAAATTTCAGTGATGATTTAAATGTATTTACTTGTCTGACAATTTGAATAATTCCATGAGACATTGATCACATTTAAACTACCTTAACTTGGTCATGATAGTCAGACAAATTTATCTTGGAAAATAAACTGAGAACAATAAACCTTATCGGGTGTTGGTGTATTGACTCAGAATTTATAAGTTCCAGTAATGATTTAAATGTATTTACTTGCCTGACAATTTGAATAATTCCATGAGACATTGATCACACTTAAACTACCTCAACTTGGTCATTGACATTTGCTGCAGCAAGTTAAGGTAGTTGGTATATAGCGGATAAAACTAAAATTAAACTTGATAGTCAGACAAATTCATCTTGGAAAATAATTTGAGAACAGTAAACCTTATCCATGTTGGTGTATTGACTCAGAATTTATAAATTCCAATGATGATTTAAATGTATTTACTTGTCTGACAATTTGAATAATTCCATGAGACATTGATCACACTTAAACTATCTCAACTTGGTCATTGACATTTGCTGCAGCAAGTTAAGTTAGTTGGTATATAGCGGATAAAACTAAAATTAAACTTGATAGTCAGACAAATTCATCTTGGAAAATAAACTGAGAACAGTAAACCTTATCCATGTTGGTGTATTGACTCAGAATTTATAAGTTCCAGTGATGATTTAAATGTATTTACTTGTCTGACAATTTGAATAACCCCATGAAACATTGATCACCATCACATTTGAATGCAGCAAATGTCAATGACCAAGTTGAGGTAGTTGGTATATAGCGGATAAAACTAAAATTAAACTTGATAGTCAGACAAATTCATCTTGGAAAATAAACTGAGAACAATAAACCTTATCCGTGTTGGTGTATTGACTCAGAATTTATAAATTCCAGTGATGATTTAAATGTATTTACTTGCCTGACAATTTGAATAGTTCCATGAGACATTGATCACACTTAAACTACCTCAACTTGGTCATTGACACTTGCTGCAGCAAGTTAAGGTAGTTGGTATATAGCGGATAAAACTAAAATTAAACTTGATAGTCAGACAAATTCATCTTGGAAAATAAACTGAGAACAGTAAACCTTATCCATGTTGGTGTATTGACTCAGAATTTATAAATTTCAGTGATGATTTAAATGTATTTACTTGTCTGACAATTTGAATAATTCCATGAGACATTGATCACATTTAAACTACCTTAACTTGGTCATGATAGTCAGACAAATTTATCTTGGAAAATAAACTGAGAACAATAAACCTTATCGGGTGTTGGTGTATTGACTCAGAATTTATAAGTTCCAGTAATGATTTAAATGTATTTACTTGCCTGACAATTTGAATAATTCCATGAGACATTGATCACACTTAAACTACCTCAACTTGGTCATTGACATTTGCTGCAGCAAGTTAAGGTAGTTGGTATATAGCGGATAAAACTAAAATTAAACTTGATAGTCAGACAAATTCATCTTGGAAAATAATTTGAGAACAGTAAACCTTATCCATGTTGGTGTATTGACTCAGAATTTATAAATTCCAATGATGATTTAAATGTATTTACTTGTCTGACAATTTGAATAACCCCATGAGACATTGATCACCATTCACATTTAAACTACCTCAACTTGGTCATTGACATTTGTTGCAGCAATTTTCACTGGATAAATAAACCTCTACAGCACCAGCAGAAGGTTTCACAAGTTCAACTCACTCTAACTCATAGATGATTATCATAGGGAGACTTTAGATATTTTGTTTTCAAAAATTATAGCCAAATATTTTTCTATAATTATTGATGGTTAACGGTCATAATAGTTATTAATTAAATTATGTTAATAGTGAATTTAGCGTGATGCCACTGTATATTTTATTATATACTACTTTTTTAATTACTTAATTATTTCTAAATCATGTAATAAAATAATAATAATTATGACCGCTGTCTTCTGCTCAGCTGCTCGGGTCTCGGCGGCTCGGCCTCTTGCGTGCGCGCACCTCACCTGCGCAGCCTGCTCGCATGCCTTGCTGCAGGCTGCAAGAGTGAGACAGCGTTACGTAAGATCCGGTTTAAGCCACATGCAGCGCATGTAGAGAAACCGGATGCTCAGGGACTGGAAACGAAAAAATTCTAAAGGAAATCACCGTCTCGAATTTGGAGACGGTCATAACTTCTTAACGCAGAAATTTTTCAGGATGATTTTTTTTTTAATCTTCTCAGGGGATCTTTGGCTACGCGTAGAATATATGGTCAAGGAAAAATAATCATCCTAATAGTGTTTTTTTCATGAACGACCTAACCTAAAACCGAATTTCAATGTATATAAAGCGTACGCTTTAACGGCAGTCGGTTAAAAAAACCTACTCGCCGTCAAAGTGCTACCGCACTTTAGGATATAATCGCCGTTTGCTCTAGCGACTCTAAATAAGGAAGAGAATAATGAATAATCGTCGAGAATGTTTTTGTTTATTTATATTAGTTTTTATTCATTCTTAGTAAGTATTTTGGGTCGAAACAGAGTAATGAAATAGAAAAATTAAATTAAGTTTAAGTTATTACTGGCGTAAGAAAACTAGTATGCAAAAAAAATTAATTTTTCAATCAACTATATAATTATGAAATGAAGTTAAAGTTTTCTTATAAAAGCCAATTTTACTAAATTTTTTTTAATTGTATAATCAATTTGTTTAGTAGGTTATTAAAAATACATTCTTTTTTTTTGAAAAACTGTATTCATCGAAAAATTTTCAGTAACGTCTGAGGGAAAATTTGAAACGCTTGTATGGAAAATGGGTTTTAAAAGATAATTTTATAAAATTAACTAAAAATTACTCATTCTAATCAAATACAGTTTTATTATGCAATCAATCGTAATTATAAACATATATTATTAAAAGTCATATCGTGTAGCAACATGAAATTTTTTATTTTTTTCAATTAAAGAACCTATTCTAAAGATTTTTTCATTTTTTTCAATAAGAGAACCTAATCTTAAGGATGCATGCAAAGCTTGTGAAATTGGATAAAGATCCAGTATAGGAACTTCATTTAAAGGTTGAGTTGTAGTTAAACTACTGTGATCTATGAAAAATTATTTTTTGATATTTGTGAAACAAATGTTAATACAAATTTAAGCAATAGGAAAAAAAAACAAACCATGATTTGTGGGATCAGTGATGAAATTCATGTTCGTGCTTTTTAGGTTATAAACGACAAGCACACACTATTAACTTACTTTTATACTTACTTTAAATTAAACAGAATTAACAACACAAAACGTATGAACAAAAAAACCTTTGGCCATGTGTGTCTCGCACGGGCCGACCGAGTTAAGTATACTATATATACAGCTATTGTATAAAGGTATACACTGCAGCGGGAATTCTACGGCTGGATCGCTTGCGCAGTTCTGCGCCGTCAAGTCAGGCGTAGATTCACGCAATGGCACCCGGCGTAGATTCTACGCAGTACTACTGCGTAGCTCCACGCATATTATTTTTTCGGTGTAGTAAAAATGTTACAATCACTTCAAAATTTTGACACAATAAAGTCAAATTGTTAAAAAACAAAAAAAATTGTTTTTTTTTTTTTTTTTTTATATATATATTTTTTCGATCCAAATTAGCTCCGAATATTAGTCCTCTTTTTCCATGGTGGAAGTTCTCATTCAGCAACAGTACATCTGAAACCAAAAAATAAAACATTTTCTTATTCTATATAGTTTTGGCTATCGCAGCACCTACAATTAAACAATTTCGTTATTATTTTACAACGTTGTGAACAATTTAAGTTGCAAAAAAATGTTCCAAGAATTCAAAAATCCGCCATTTTATTTTTTATTTTTTTAAAATTATTTTAGGTGCTGCGATAGCCAAAACTATGTAGATTAAGAAAATATTTTACGTTTTGGTTTCAGATGAACGGTTGCTGAATGAGAACTTCCACCATGGAAAAAGAGGACAATTTTCGGAGCTAATTTGGACCGAAAAAATATTAATAAAAAAAAAAGAAAATTTTTTTTCGTTTTTAAACCATTTGAATTTATTGTGTAAAAATTTTGAATGATTGTAACATTTTTACTACTAAATAAAAATCTTAAAAAAAAAAAAAAAAAAAATTATTTCTCAGGAATGGCCCCTTAATTGATAATTTAATTTAATCTAACTGAAATATGTTCTGAAGATTTTATGTGAACTCAAAAACGTGCATCAGAATTTTTTTTACTTCTTGAATTCCTTTCACTAAAATCTTTCTGAAAATTTATCTGTGTGGATCTTTGAATTCAAAAAAAGTAACATTGATTCTCCGTATGATTACTTGTTAAACTGTATTTCATCATTTCTTTTTTTCCTTTTATTTCAGTGCTCTGAAAAATGAGCTGAGTTACTGACTAATAATAGTAGCCTTTTCACCAAGTTTCGCGCAAATCGTTATTTTTATTTGAGTATCGTAGTAGAATTGAATAAAAAGACTACAGTGTAAGATTTTGATTTTTGAAGGTTTTTCAACCATGTAGAACCTTTTGCCCAATCTTTGTATTGGGACTGAAACTGAGGTTATGGTGGGGAGCGCTGCCTATACTGAGTCCAGGTAAAGCTCCCCCAACGGCGGCCATGTTGGATTTAGTGAACAACGTGCAATTCAGGTAGAAACTCCCCCAACGGCAGCCATGTTTTCATCCCCACCGTGAAAGCAGTTTCAGTCCCAATAGCCTTTTTAAGTTTTAAGACAAAAAGAAAAAAAAAAACTCAAACCATTAATTATAATTTTCTTATGCTCAAAATTTATTAAAATTTAGTAAAAAAAGAAGTTTTGAAATTAAAAATTTTGCGATATTTTGAGATACAGAGCACTGTAAATTTTTTTTAAACAATTTTTATATCCTATTTTGATTCTGAGACAACAATGAGTGAAATAACCGCAGACCACATGAAAAAAATTTATTTAATCAATAGTTATTTAAAATTAAATAAAAGTAATACATTTTTAACCTCGTTGATCACAAGTAATAACTTGTGTCCCTCCGACGCAAGCCAAAAGAACGAAATGTACTCCCTGCGCCATCGACCAACGCGCACCCAGCCTACTGCATGCCCTCGCTAGCGCTCGGGCCGCAACATGGCGGCCGGCTGCTTGTCGGCCGCTGGCGCTTCGGGAGTACATTTCGTTCTTTTAGCTTTAATCGGAGGAAATCAAGTTATTTTTTGTGATCAACGGACTTTAAAAAAGTGCATATATCCCTCAAGACTAAAGTTTGCTGAGGAGGCCCACGTATTTGCAGCCCTCGACTTCGTCTCGGGCTACAATGACAGCGGGCCTCCACTGCAAACTTTAGTCCCTCTGGGAATAATATACTATTTTAGTCCCGAAATTTTTCATTTTTTTCAAACCGCGTGAAACTTCTCACCCTATCTTATACAGATTATTATAATTTTGAGAAACAAATAACACAAACAGCATGAAAAAATATCTATTTATTCGAAAGTTCTTCAAAACTTGGTGACAATAATACAGTTATTAAACTTGAATTCTTCATGTTTTTTGAAGAGTTTGAGTTTTTTATCAAATTTCCTATATTCTATGACGATGTTTGAACCCACTAAGATGTGTGCCTTAACCGACTGATCCATCTACGGCTAGTTTTTACTCTTAAAATGCTAATCACTTTTTATTTGAATAGGAGGAGTGACTTTTTATTTTAATTTTTCTAACCTTTATAAGTTTTCAAAAGAAGGATCATGGTGTTTCACTCGAATTTTTCTTCGTAGATTTTGAAGTGCTTTCTTTTCTCAGTGCTTGTGTCACAATAAAAATGATAATAAAAGTGTTGATTTTGTTCACGTTTCAATCCTAAAGCGCGGTAGCGCTTTTACGGTGAATGATTTTCACTCTCTGCTGTAAAAGCAAAGCGCCTTTGAGGAAGCTCACGAATTTTGATTCAACCGTTTGATTTTTTCAAAAAATTCCAGGTGATTCCTTAAACTAAAAGCTACAACATTTGTATTCAATTCATCATAAGGTTGCAATGCTCATTTTTGAGAAAAAATTCGTTAAAATTTTTTTTTTAACACTTGGTCTTATTATAATGGGGATTACCTACCATTTTACCGAATCATTTTTACCGAACGGACAGTTTACCGACTTACCTTTTTACCGACTAACATTTTACTGAAACACTATGATACCGAATAAAAAAAAAATTATTGCTAATATATTTTGAGTAAAGTTTAGTATGAAGAACATTTTATTCAAAAAAATACGTGCATGATATAAAAATTGATACATTGTATAAAAATTACATTAAGAAATCGTTAAATTATATCCGATGTTTTCTAAATACTGCAGGATCTCTCTTCTTAGTTTGCAATTTTCATATTGACCAGAAATGAAGCAAATCCTGGCTAGTGCGTCGACCCATTTTTTCTTTGGTGCTGATTTTACTGTTTTTCCTAGGCTAAACTCAGCGACTATGCGTTTGCTGTCTGCTTATTCCTTTTGAAATTCTTTTAATAGTGCATTGATATCTGGGTGATTCTTACCCACAACTATACGAAAGCGATTATGCCAGCCCTCGCTGACGTTGTTCGTTCGATGACCACCCGATTGAGCTGCTTCAAACTGGTTCCATAAAGGTATTGCGTAACGTGGTGGAATAGCTCTCCTTCTGCCTCTTCCTGGCCGAGCAGTGATGTAATATTCATCAAAATATAAAAATATTGGATGAAGATCCTGTGAAGCGAAATTTCGCAGAACTTGAAAAGTAGCTCGGACGTCATCAGGACAAACGAAAGCCAACGCCAGTATCATATGAGTAGGATTTTTCAGTTATCGGTCAACCGGATCATAGTACGCTTGCTGTAAGCCAGCATCTTGAATTTGACGGTAGATGCTTTATCCAAGGTGAAATAGACAGCACGATCTGTTGGCACAGGGAAAAAACAGTGGCACATCTTTTTAAAATACCAAGTTCAAAATCTGTTATGAACCTTAAATGATCCCCATCAAAATTGATATTATATTCCTGGACTTTTGTATAGACGGCCTAAAGAACTATTGTATATTGATCAGATGCCTTAGATGTAAGTAAGGCATAAACAAACGGAACAGCTAGTTCAGAGGAGGTGATAATGACATCGGGATTTTTTGGAATTTTCGGTACAGCACCCAAAATTGTAAATATTTGCGTAAGTATGGTGGGTGCAGTCTATAAATTATAATAGTTGGCTAGAGAACGTATTAAGTATGTACTTGATAAAATTTTTATTCAAGTTACCTTAAAAGTTCCAGCAAAGAACCAAACGGAACTTCGCGATAGTAACTCTAAATTTCTTCGGGTACCAAAGACCAACACTCTGTCTGCTTCCCCTGCGCCCAAATCATGCATAATGAAATTTTCCTCTTGATTCGGAGGATGTTGATCATGTTTAGCTGTGGCATCATCGGACCATGGTCCTCTCGTAACATCTATCGAACCTGACGCAATTGTGATTGTCGTCCCACGTGCAGGACATTCTTTTTGTCGTACTTTTTTGCACTCCAAATACACAGTGGTTCCTTTTCCAGATTTCTAACAATTATAAATGTAACCCCCGACAAACATTTCATTACCAATAAAAATGGGCTAATTCATGTTAAAAAAATTAAAAAATACTTTAAAAAATAAATTTTAGATAATGATAATAAAGTGTGTGTAAGATTGTTAAAAAATAAGTAAACAAACCGATGCGGAAACGTGTGAACGTTGTCATTCAATATTTTTCAATTCGATAAATAGAACATTCGGTGAAATGAGTATTCGGTAAAATATTCATTCGGTAAATCGGAGTCGGTAAACTGGCTGTCAGTGAAATTGTATTCGGTAAAAAGGTGAGTCGGTAAATTGTCCGTTCAGGAAAAATGATTCGGTAAATGGTCAGGTACCTTGGTAAAGTTACGAATACTTTAACCTGAGAACGATAATTTTCGCTCTCTCTAATCGCGTTTCTCCTGACCGTCACTGTAAATAGAGTGCATTCTAGACAGTGATATATGCAGTTGATATCTTTAAAATGAAGTGGAGTACTTGATTTTTACCAAAGAAGCTTGGCTTTACGGTTAGAGTCAAAGCTTCAGGTGCAAAGAATCAAAGGTTCAAATCTCATCTGTGTAAAGACAAAGATGCTTGGCTTTGTGTATTGAGTCAAAGCATCACGTGCAAAGAATCAAAGGTTCAAATCTCATCTGTGTTAAGTTATTTTCTGTTTCATATTTCATACCGTATTGTCCGGCGTATAAGCCCCCCCTGGAGGCCCCCGAACTCGACTCTTAAAATTAAGGGGGGGCTTATACGCCGAGTACACAGTTTTATAAAATTTATTTCGATCTGAGTCTAAAATCAAATAAAAACAATAATTATTAGTAAATTTTGTAAATGTTTAATTTAGAAACACTTTTGTACGTAATTTTGTACATAATTTCTTTTATACATAACATTTCATTTCTAAAAATTTTCATTATTTTTAACACAATAAATTTCAACATAAAATTTATTCTAACATTAACTCATCACCTATATTTTGCATGTAATCGTTTAAATAAGAATAATCAACATAAGTATCGTAGTACGGATCCCACTCTTCTGCTTCATCTTCAACTTTAAGCATTGCACTTTCTTCAATGTCATCGTTCCACAAAATATCGTCTTCACTACCGTTCAAGGCGTTTTAAATGCAACATTTCTTAAAATAATTTATAGCGCTTTCAGTTTTTACTTGATTCCAAGCTTTTATAACAAAATTGCAAAAAAATCGAAGCCTGGTGCTTTCATATTTCATGATTTTATGTACTCCTTAGTTCCGTTTATCATCCAGTCGTTCCACATTTCTCGAAGATAATGTTTGAAAGGTTTATTTAAATAAACATCCAATGGTTGTAAAGCGGATGTTAGGCCGCCTGGGATGACTGCCTGCACAGTTCGTTTTTCGTTCAGATCTTAAGGATTCTATCCTAAATCAGAAGGTAATTTTTGGGAGATTTTAGTTTTTTCTCTCAAAACGAAATGAAACCTTTCCATTAATCGGGCACACCAACTAACTGTGGCTGAAAATTTTTTTGCTAAATTTGGATTTTTCAAGGCCCATTTTATAGCTTCACTTCTAATTAATTTTCTGGAGACAATGTTACCTTCTTTTCTCGCATTTAATACAAATTCCGAAACGTATTGTTCTAATTCGGGCAATTTGGCAGTACCAGTTCTGAGTGCACACTCAGGTTTAGGCATTTCTGTTATAATAGTTTCACTGTCTACCCACCTACGTAAGTTTTTCCTGTCGATGCCAAATTTTTGTGCAGCTTGATGGTTGCTTGTCTCTTTTGGATACCTTATAAGTTTTAATTTAAAAGCAACGTCGTACTTTAACCTAGTAGTCATAATTACGCAAATTATTATAATAAAATTAAATACAAATCACTAAGATTTAGAATTTAAAAGCACGATCAGAACGAGACAGGCTTCAAATGCTAACTGTAGCAAGTTGAGTTTCTTCACGGAAGCAGTAATTAGGTAATTAAGTCTCTCTTATGTTAACAAATTTGAGGGGGGGCTTATACGCCGAGTATACACAAATTCGGAATTCTCGATAACGAAATCATGGGGGGGCCTATACGCCAGGGGGGCTTATACGCCGGACAATACGGTGTTTACTATAAGATTTCAACCAATCACTTCTTTCAAATTTAGGGCTTTATATTTTCATTTTTAGTGGTTCTTTGATTTGCAAAACTAAATAATATGAATTTCTAGACAATTAATGAAAGTTTTACTCGTCATAATTTTAATATAAAAATATTTTCAAAAGATTTTTATTTTACTTTTTTTTTTTATAAGATGCGTATTGTGAAATCTACAACTTTATGCTTTGGAAAAAGAGAGAGAGAGAGAGTAACTTTAACTAAAAAATTTAGAAATCATAAACCTGTACCTGTCATTAAATTTTACTGAACAATCCGTTATTGGATCGTATTGAAATCTCATTAAATGTAGATGAAGTATTGGTGGAAATGAAGAAAAAATCACGCCTTTTTCAGCTTCTTGAAGTCCATTTTCACCTGCATCATATTTATTGTCACCATCCAGAATTTCAGTGCTTGTATAATCGTTAAATGATTCATAAACTGAAACAAAAATAAAGTTTTGTAGCACATATAATTTACATTAAAGCTATAGAAAATAGAAAAATGAAAATATAGTTCATGTGAAATGATTGATATATTTTCAAATCAGCTGAGATCGTGAAATACTCTTCTGTAAAAAGGTATACGCTTAAAAACATACATTAAAAATTTCTTGACCAACTGTTAATGTGGTTTATTGTAATCTCTTACTAAGAGCAAGAGGAGTATAGAACCGTTCTTCTCGAAGATCAGTTATTAAAGCAGCATGTGTACATTTTACGGTTATTTGTCTTAATGAAGAGAATATAATAACCCTTAACCTCCTAAAATGACAAATTTTTTTTTCTCGATTTCAATCATATATTTACCTACATATATATATTATGGGGTACCCCCCTGCTCGCTCCGCTCGCCAACCCCCCAAAATTTAATGCTTGTGCTTACTCCTGTCTCTGCATTTGTGGCTACCCTCGTACCTACCTTGTATTTACTGTAGCTATCCTTGTATTTACTCTTGTGCCTATCTTTGTTTTTATATTTGTTCATACTCGTGTGCATACCCCTGTGTAACTTTATGACTACCACTGTACCGCCTCACGTAATTACCCATATTCTTGTGCTATCCTTGTTGGACGAAGCCCTTTTCGGCGGGTTTTCAACAATTTTTGCGAATTTTGTCAAGAAGTTGGCGTTAAAACAAATGTACCGATTTTTATAAAACTTCGAATGGTGCATTTTAGAGATTCAGTGGGTGCCCCTGTGAAGGTTTCAAGTCGATATTTGCAGTCATTATAAAGTAATAACAGTTTTTAGAAAACTCTCTATTTCAAAAACGCGAATTTCAAATGTTCAGTTATTCTTTTAAAAATAAAATAGTATATTGTCATACACTATTTTATGATCTTGACATAAGATATTTTTTCATTACAGTTTCTACTAATAAGAATTTGTTCAACAAAGAGAATGATATTTTATTTGATAAAGTACAATTTTAGTGGTTTCTCATGAATATACTTAGAAAGAACAGAGATGTACATAATTAAGTTAAAATAAAAAACTTAAGTTCAAAATAATTTTTGAATTTGATATGTTCCAAAAATTTTAATAGCAAATTTATTTTAATTTTTTATATATTTTATTAAATAAAAAACAAAAATTAACCTACATACAGGGATCTATAGGAAACCAACGGCTAATTAACAGCCTATGTTAAAAAAAAAAAAACTGGAAAGGACTTTTTATCCTCCCTGGCCTAAAGTTCGAGTTTGTCTCTTCCCGATTCGGGAGACAAACACATCAAATAGTTCCGCTGTCTACTTTTGTCCCGCTAAAGGGCGCATGCGCGAGTATTGTTCTTTCTGATTCTACGGCCGAGCCTACGCAGTAGTTCCGTGACTTGCGAGTCGCACTGCTTGCTTCCTAATTAGTGAGCTATAACCTTTTTTTTTTAAACCGTTTTGGCAGTTAATTAAAGTGTAGTATGTAATAATCGACAATCATAAAGCCGAGAGTTAAAATTTAACGAAATTTAAAACAAAATTTATGATGGATTCCGACTCTGAAGATGAAGATATCATGGAGGTTATGGACTCAGACAAAGTAGCTGATGAGTTTATTTCTCGTGACTTTGAAGCTGAAAAACGCGCGATAATGGCAAACATGCTGCCAAAGAAATCCTGAGCTGCATATGAGTTAGCATATGCAAAATTTTTAAAGTGGCTTCATGAAAGCAGAAGCAATGAAATTGATGAAAATAAGCTAGTTGTTTATTTTGAAGAATTAAAAGCAAAATTTAAACCTACAACGTTGCGGAGTATATGGAGTAGGCTGAGGACGACTATAAGCCTGCGTCATAACATAAACATCAATAACTTTGAAAATTTGAAAACTCTTTTAAAAAGATTCGGAAAAGGCTATCAGCCCAAAAAAGCTAAAACCTTCACTTGGGCACAAGTTTTAAAATTCTTATCTACAAGTGATGCCAATATATACTTGGCTTATCAGGTAAATAAAAAAAAAATTTGTATTATCTTTTACTACATTTAAAGAATTACACTTACGACAAAATTCTCATAACAAATTTAAAAATTAACAATGTAAAAATAATAATACTAAATATATTTGTTTTTCTTTATTTTTGTTGACAGGTAATGCTAATATTTGGTATCTTTGGTGGTTTGCGATGTAAAGAGTACACTAGCTTGGAAACATCAGACATTGAGGACACTGGACAAAAACTTATCATCTCTATCGAGGATAACAAGAACGAATACCCCAGAGAGTTCATCGTTGGTAGACATTACTATCATATAGTCAAAAAATATGTGAATTTAAGACCTGAGGATACAGACACTAACAGGTTTTTCCTTCAATTTCAACATGGCAAATGCAAGAGACAACCTATAGGAAAAAACTCCATAGGTGCAGCTCCTTCAACAATAGCCAATTACCTCAATTTGGAAAATCCAGAACTTTACACAGGACACAGCTTTCGACGTACTTGTGCTACTCTGCTTGCAAATACAGGTGCTACACTTGCTTTCTTAAAGTCACATCTAGGCTGGCGTTCGGATGCAGTAGCATTTAGTTATATCGAACATTCACTGGCAACAAGACAAGAAGCTTTTGATAGGATTGCGAATGCAGACAACAATTTTAAATGTTATCAAGAAAATTCATCAACTAAAAATACAAGTAATTTGACCAGTAAGGAAAATTTGCAATCTAATTCTAACTTGAACTGTCCAAACTTTGATCAATATAGAATGGGGACAAATATTCCTTCCTCATATAAAAAAAAACTCAGATAAACAATTAAATATATCTAATGTCAATAAAGTTAACATCAACTCAACCTGTCATAAAGGTCATGAGAATACTGAGCCCAATATATCTGAAACTAATCATTTCAATCATAATCCGTTATATGATGATCAAGAAAATTATGCCCCAGAAAATAATTCTGAATTAAACATTGAAATTGGCAATAGTGAATATCAAATGTCATCTCAGTTTGAAGGTAACAACAATATTCTTAATGATGCAGTAGCTAAGAAAAGAAAAATTGAAAAAAAAAGATTCAAGTAACTCAAATACAACTCAGATTTTTCAGAATTGTAATGTGACCATTCACCAACTTATTATCAAAAATTGTTGCAAAAATCATCAAGAGCTATAAATTTTATGTGTAATAAATAGTGTGATTATTTTTAAGTAGTAAAGTAACTGCATGTAATTTCTGTTTTGAATGTGAAAGTATTTTCAATTATAGGTTAAGTAAAAATTATTAGTCTTTATTTAAATAAAGATGAATATTAAAAATTATTTTAAATTTATGGATTGATTATATACATATAATTTAGCCTGACTTTTTTAAGATTAAAAACTTAAAACTTACAATGTGTACAGCCAAAAAATAATGTAAGAAATCTATTATTTTAAATTTATGTAATTATATATGATTTAGCCAGACTTTCTTAAGATTAAAAACTTAAAACTTACAATATGTACAGCCAAAAAATAGTGTAGGAAATCTATGTATAAAAAAAGCTTCAAAATACATCATAGTAACTTTAACAAAATGATGTAAATAATGTTGTTCAAAGTAATTGAAAAAAACTAAAGACAATTGTCAGTTTTATGTTTCATAAATTAAAAATTTTCACTTTTTAACAAAAATCATACAAGTCTTTTTATTTAAAAAAAGCCTCCATTGAAAACTAACCTACATTGAATAACCTGTTTAAAAATATTTTTGAGAAAATCTAGTCTATAGAATAAAAAAAAATTAATTTTTTCATTGGTAGTTAATCTTTTTTTTTTTTTTTTGTAATTTTATTAAGGAAACTTTTTCATAATTCATTAAAATATCATGTGATTGGTTTAAAATAAATTTTTGTTTAAATATAAAATAAAACCAAAAAGTTTTCCTAATTTATAAAAATTTACTTAAAGGTTTGTTGCTGTTACTGAAATTCAAATTATTTAGTTTTTTGAAATTGAATTTTGAATCTTAAATTAATTTTTTACTTGTACGAATTTAAATCGTCACGCCCAAAAGAATGATGCGCATTGTGACTAAAGGCGATCACAGAAACTTTGCGTCGTCGCAGCATCGCACTAACCTCAACTGGCTAAAAGTTTTGATAAAATTTTTATTTAACTGGTATTAAATCTTCTGCGAGGCAATCCAAAGGCTAAAGGGATGTAGCAAGCATATAATGAATACAAGTTTAACAACATATTTAGGTTACAATAACAAAAACAATAGATTTTGAGGTTGGCGTAGTCGGCGATTGTCGCAGCATCGCAAATCGCACTCGGCTGTCTGCTCAGAATTTATAGATATACAAACCGCTGTGGCGATGTGCGATTCTGCGACGACGCAAAGTTTCTGTGATCGCCTTAAGCGCATATCAGAGCAGAAAACAACAACAGCTTCATCGCACAGATCAATAGATTCATGTTTTGACTCTGAAATTAATATTTGTGGCTCGAACTTACGGCCGGGAGTGATAAAAAAGTGTATACATCACTCGGGACTAAAAGTGTGCCGGGGAGGCCCTCGGTGAATAATATACTATTTTTCTCAAAACTAGTACGTAAATTAAAATAATCATCAAGTATACATTTTTTTTAGAATTTTGCATATAATTTGATAACATTTTTTATTTTTTCACATTTTCCTTTTTTTAGTATTCAGTCCAGTACGATATTGAGAATATAATGAAAATATCGAATATCAAACTTAAATTTCGGTTTTCACGTGCCAGTAAATAACATCTCGTAACAGTTATCATTTTTTTCAGTTGAAATTTATTTACCACTACTGAAAGAATAAAAAAAAAAAAAAACTAAAAAAAGACGTTCAAAGCGTTTTTTTCATCTATATCTGATTTTTAAAATCAAAGTACTTGGAGATCAATAACTGTTGGTTGGAAAAAAAAAATATATTTCCAACTTCCCAGACATAATCGTAATACATCGTAAAATAAATAGTAATACCTGTAGCGCTCCAAAATTGTCGATAATTTTCCGATTTTTTTGTTGCACAGCAACGAGGAGGGGAAGTTTGGCAGGTTAAAAATCACGAGCGTGGAGCGCGAGAGATTTTTTTGTCAAACTTGCCCCGCGAGTTGCTCTGCAATAAAACTGGAGGAAAATTTTCTACAATTTTGAAGCACGAGGGGTATTCGCTGGATTATTTTCGTAGCTGAATTTCAACCCATAGAAATGCAGTATTTCACATTTTTGCGGAGGTTATTAATGTTTGTTTACTAATACACTTATATTATTCGATTCAACTTTAATTTAGACCTATATATGAGTATTCATAGGTATATATAGGTATACACGGCAGTGTCTCGGGCCTAACCCAAAAGATGAATCAAGTAAGTCTAACAGTTCGAGTTGCTATGCCACTAGAAATTTTCGAATTGGAAATAACCGAAAAATAATCGAAATAATTTTACCCACACCCCTACGCCAAATGTCAAATGCGTCGTTCCTATTGGTTGAAATTCTGCTCGGGAAAATAATCACTAACATTGTTTTTGTACTTGCACTTGCTACCAAGCTCTATAGATAATTGTGGTTAACATGATAACCAAAAGTTGCTATCAATGTAGTTTGAATATGTAATTCTATTAGGCATCAATATACCATCACATTCAGATGCAGCAAATGTCAAGGACCAATTATGGAAAGTCAGTACAACAGCTACAGTCAAAATTCAAATTCATTGTCAGACAAGTGTAAGCAGGAGAATAGATAGAACAACGAACACCATTGTACTATCTATTTAAACACCAGAGCTGCGGTTATAGACATTAGCCTACTGAATTCACACTTAGAAGCAGATAATTTGTCCTTTGGGATCTGGATTTTCATGAAACTTTGCATATAGCTTTCATTCATCATTACAAAAAGACTTTCAGTGTTCTTTTTCTAGAAAGGGCCCTTTTTCATCTACCGTATTTACCCATGTATAAGACGCCCCTGTAGATAAGACGCACCCCAAGTTTTGAACGGAGAAAAATGGAAAAAAGTAAGCACCCGTACATAAGACGCACCCCGGTTTCTAGATGAATAGCAGAAAAAAAATAATGAATCAAATTAACATGGATGCTTTTTTATTAAAAAAATTTTTGATTCATATTACATTTTTATTATAATTATTATTCATCTTCACTTGAATCATCGCTCTCTTCTTCAAAATCGATGAATTCTTCAACAGGTTCATTTGGCCCTTGCCAAAGTATGTAGCCATAAAATCGGAATAAAATTCTTTTAACTCATTTCTAAACGGCTTTTTAACACTGACATCTAATGGCTGTAGAATGCTTGTAAACCACCAGGTATGATAGTTAAAACGATTTTATTCTCATCTAATTGGGTTTTAGTTTTTTTAGTTAAATGGCCACGATAAGACTCTAAAACTGACATTCATCGGTTTTGTAAGAGGGTTCCTTTTTAGCTGAACAATAATTTAAGTAGCGCTGTGGTTAACCACTATTAGCTATAAAGCTTGGTAGCAAGTGCAAGTGCAAAAAACAATGTTAGTGATTATTCAACCAATAGGAACGACGCATTTGACATTTGGCGTAGGGGTGTGGGTAACATTATTTCGATTATTTTTCGGTTATTTCCAATTCGAAAATTTCGAGTCGCATAGTTAGACTTACTCGATTCATGTTTTGGGTTAGGCCCGAGACACTGCCGTGTATACCTATATATACCTATGAATACTCATATATAGGTCTAAATTGAAGTTGAATCGAATAATATATGTGTATTAGTAAAAAAACATTAATAACCTCCGCAAATGGGAAATACTGCGTTTCTATGGGTTGAAATTCAGCTGCAAAAATAATCCAGCCAAATACCCCTCTGCTTCAAAATTGTAGAAAATTTCCCTCCAGTTTTATTGCACAGCAACTCGCGGGGCAAGTTTGCCAAAAAAATCGGAAAACTATCGACAATTTTGGAGCGCTAGAGGTATTGCGACTGATCAAAGATGCTTTCTCTCAGATCCCTTACATTTAAAGATGATTAACCAAAATAAACTAACAGCTGGACTAGAAGATAATTAAACTAATCAAGTACACTAATTAAGCGGTAAAAAAGATGTAGTTAATTTTATCTCTATGGGTAAATCAGGTAAGTCAATATCTTAAAATTTCTAACTAACTATGGATTGAAATGTTTTTAAATCACCTTTAAAATGTATGGGGTCTAAACTGAAAACATACTTTACGTAAAACTCGACGTTTTTTTATTCATTAGATTTTATTTCTTTCATTTGGTTTCAATTTTTAAAGAATATAACAATATATTTTCACAGATTTTCAAACATAAAATAGAAAAGTGATAATTTTTTCATAAACTATTAAGTTATTCAAAAACCCAACTCGCCTTTTTTAATTATTAATTACTATTCTTAGATAAATTATAAGTGATTCTCTTAGTAAATTTTCTTAAAAGTATATGTTTTGTTTAAAGTATCTACTGTGTTTTTCTGAAAATAAGACAGGTGCACTACTGTATACATGCATTGATAATTGTATATGAGTTTATTTTGGTAAAAATTTAGATTTAATTCTATATTGTAATCAATTTATTGAATATTATTATCTGATTAAGGAGGTCCTAAACTCTCCAATGATGAAGTTTAAATTAAAGTTTGATGCTTCATATGAATTTTTTTAAGTAAATAAAACTATCCTGAATACATTCGTGCAATACAAAATATGGGTCACCGAGAATTTTATCGAGGAAGTTTGAAATTTTTCAATTTTTTCATGGTCGATAATGGAGGTTAAGAATTTTGTGCTCTTTAACAAAGAATTTCAGTTATTTTCCGTAAAGTCTACCCGTACAAACTAGGGTTAAAAATGATCCTTAGAATTTTAACTTTCAATACCTGGAATAAAAACTAAAAGTCGCCAATCATTTGTAAAAGAATTCAATCGATAAACACCGGAAAACACTGAAAAAAATGACATTATAACCTCAAACTGCACAAGTCAAAACAAGATTTTTTTTCTCAAATTGCTTATCTTTAACAAAAATAAATTAAAAAGTTCTTGAAAAATCCTTTTTTATCGTAAAATGAATTTTTATCACATTTAAACAGTCCATGTACCCTTTTAAATTTTTTTCTGTAAATTTAAGCACTCAACTGATCCCACGGCATTTAGGACTACCTTAAGTGTCTAACCCACGATTACTTCTGAAGTAAGTACACGGTAAAAAGTTTTGGTCGGTGAGCACCCCACTAGGCTAATGGATGAACTGAACTTGCGTCGTTGATCGACCAACGGCCCACAGTGATGTAAAATTTTGCAACGGGCAAAAAAGTAATTACATATAAACTACATATCCTAGCAACATGCGGTTTGCTGAAAATTAAAGAAGAGCAATTGTACTGTATAGGAAAATTATAAAACTATATAATATTTTCTTCTTTTATAGAAAAAAACAGGTTTAAAAAAAAGGTTATGTTTGTCATTAATGATTCCGATTGAAAAATGTTTTTAGACATATTGTAGTCGTTTTTTTCGATTTTATTAAACGAAATTTATCATAAATTGATATAAAATAATTGTACCTAATATTGTCATGAACCTAATATGGTCATCTCTGATATTTTGAACATAAACGGGTGGTTTTCACTTTGCAAAGAGAGAAGAGGTAAAAAATACTAAACTAGTAAGTTATAATTATTTTTACAATTTAAAAATGTAATAATAACTTCTTTTGCATATTTAATATAATGAGCAAAATAAAATAAAAAAGTTAAAAAAAAAAAAATATTTTATTAATATTTTGAACAACACAACACTTTCATTATTTGTTTAGTTTTATGTTATTTACAATGCACCTATATAATAATTGTAGATTCTATTATTAGCTCTAAATAATTTCCTTGAAAGTTTATCATAAAAAATCATATTACTCTTGAATATACACGGAGAAAAAAAAATTGGAGTTTCTCCAATTTAAAATAGGAGGCGCTATGAGTCCCGTCAGATTATGAACTCTCCAAACAAAAATTGGAGTTTCTCCAATTTTTTTTTTGGTAAAATAACATTTCGTCGATTAGGTTAATGATTCTCAGAGATGATCCACGTGCTGGTATAGAAACATTTAAACAACCTCTTGGACCCGAATTAGCAGTTTGCCAACGGTAGATACACCTTTGGAGCATACCCGGGGATTTCACCAGGTCGCGAATGACGGGTACACCTGGAGATCATCTCCGAGAACTTGGTTTGAATTTTCTTAGAGGTGACTTTGGTGATCGTCTGGGGAGCTCCCAGGCATGAATTTTGACCTGGACAACCAGGTCGCCGATGACGAGTATACCCGAGGATCATCTCCGAGAAGTAAAGTTGAGTTTTCTTCGTGGTGACTCTGGTGATCAACATCATTCTTTACTTAAAGAACTCGATTGCTCGAAGATGATGTCCGGGTATACCCGTCATCGGTGACCTGGTTGTCCAGGTCGAAATTCATGCCTAGGAGCTCCCCAGACGATCACCAAAGTCACCTCTTGGAAAATTCGAAAGAAGTTCTCGGAGATGATCCCCGGGTATACTCGTCATCGGTGACCTGGTTGTCCAGGTTGAAATTCATGCCTGAGAGCTCCCCAGACGATCACTAAAATCACCTCGAGAAAAATTCAAACTAAGCTCTCGGAGGTGATGCCCGGGTATACCCGTCATCGGCGACCTGGTGCAATGCGCCTCGGGTATGCTTCCCAGAGTATGCTACCGTCAGCAATCTGTCAACCCGGGTCCGAGAGATTGTTTCAAAGTTTCTATACCAGCACGGGAATCTTAACCTGTAGTCGACAAAATTCACAATTTTAAATTGTAGGAATACCAAAAAAAAATAGGAAAAACTCGAATTTTTCAAGATTGGAGAATCTCCAATTTTTTTTTTGGTGAAACTCCCCTCCAAATTGGAGAAACTCCTATTTTTTTTTTCTCCGTGTAGCGTTGATTAAAAATACTTATTTTAGTTTTACTATCGATATAAGATTAAATCATGAATATATCTAGTTTAGCCAACTCATTCATCCTATAAAAAATGTATAGTTTAGTAAAAAAAAAAAAAAAATTGGTTGATGCATCGTCATTATAATAACGGGATGATTTTGAATATTTGTAAGGGTTATTTTAAATTTTTTCAATAATACTTATGAAGTACTTATTTGAAATGATAAAAATTATTTTATTGATCAGCTGCATCAAATCTTATTAGTAAAACATTGAGTTAATCAGTTTCAGAAAAAAGGAAAAAAAAGAAAAGAGGTGCTCGTGCTGTAAGCCACTCTTTACCAGTAAGTAGGTACGATACTTATTTTTAAATTGTAAAAATAACTATAAACTTACTAGTTTAGTATTTTTTACCTCTTCTCACTTTGCAAAGTGAAAACCACCCGTTTATGTTCAAAATATCAGAGATGACCATATTAGGTTCATGACAATATTAGGTACAATTATTTTATATCAAATTATGATAAATTTCGTTTAATAAAATCGAAAAAAACGACTACAATATGTCTAAAAACATTTTTCAATCGGAATCATTAATGACAAACATAACCTTTTTTTTAAACCTGTTTTTTTCTATAAAAGAAGAAAATATTATACAGTTTTATAGTTTTCCTATACAGTACAATTGCTCTTCTTTAATTCCCAGCAAACCGTAAGATTCCCCCCCCCCTCCCCGGATAAATAAAGGTTTTTTTTACTAATATTGATGCGCTGATCATGAAAATCTAAGTAAAAAAGCATAAAAAAGGAGCGTTTAAAAGTTAACAGCAATTAAACTTTGCAGCCATGGGCCTACGGGGCGGCTGTACTGATCAGCTGTCAGCTGCGACTGCTGCGCATGCGCCATGATGTACAATAATGCGAACTCCGCAGCGGCAGAGTATAATTGTTGTTAACTTTTAAACACTCTTTTTTTATGCTTTTTTACTTGGATTTTCGTGATCAGCGCATCAGTATTAGTAAAAAAAAAAACCTTTATTTATCCGGAGGGAAATAATCTCATGAAAACCTTATCAGCGACCAGACTATGATGGATTCGTATCATGTGCTCGACATCAACTCTGGCCTCTCAGCAACCAACTTTGGTCGCTGAGCGGCCAGAGTTGGATCGCTGCGCACCTAGCCCAGTTCGCCGCCTGACTCACACCACTAGTCGGTGGCAGCACCAGTGTAGTTTAGCCACTGACCTAGACTTTTACCGTGTAGCTATTCAATAATAAAATAATCAAAAATAGATTTTCTAATAAATACTTACTGTTTTTTTTTCCTTTAATATTTAATTGAATATCGTAAAAAGTTTCAACTCTTTTAGATGTATAATCAATATTTTTACATTTAATAAATGATACCATTTTTCCTTCAAATAATTTTGGCACAGTTCCTTCGACACAAGTTCCTTTCATTTTACTTTCTAATTTATCGAGTAACTGAAAAAAAAAATTATGTAGATTAGCTTAAAAACTTAAATGAAAAAAAAGTAAAAATATAAGAGAATTTCACGGGGCGCAGAAATCTCGTTTTGAAAAATATTATGTTCAACTTAAACGGCGGTTAACAGCGTGCAGTGTTAACTCACTTCTTTCAAGCTATTAATATTTGATATTTATTTTTGTTTATAAAATTATTATAAATACTTATAAATAAAATTATGAATTAATAGCACAGCTTAAATGACTTTTACATTCGACCAGTTTTTCAAATCTATTTTTATTATTATGTTTTTTAAGGAACCACAAAATTTTGCATTCTTATTAATTGAAAATAGGAATTGCAATGTTCCCAAAACCAAATTAAAAAGTTGATCTAGAACAAAATATTCTGTTCTAGATCAAAATTAATTATGGTTTTCATTTTAAGAACAAAACAAAGAGCAAATTTAATTTTGGTCTTTACTTGGAGAACAAAATAAAGATCAAAATTAGTTTTGCTCTTTATTTTGGGAATATAATTTTACGATTAGAGATCAATATGAAGATCAAGATTAAATCAATTTTTTCTTCGATTATCACTCACTCTAGGCATAAAAACGGGAAAACCAAAATTATTTTGGGAACAAAATGAAGATCTTCAATAAATACGGTTTCCATTTTGGGAACAAAATTAAAAATTAATTGGGAATCAAATTAATTTTTGTGTTTACCCCGAACAGAAAATTTTTCAAGTCGCTAGTAATGCCCCATGTTTCCGTGGACATTTTGAGGCTTCATTAATTTCCGGCATATTTTCCAAAAAAAAAAAGCTCAAGAATGTAAAAAAGTACTCAAGAATGAGAAACATATTGTCTACTACGTTATTTTGTCGTAAACAGAAACCATGAGAAACTTGATTCACCGGAATAAATGCCAGAGCTGCAAGCATGTGCGTTTGGACTTGAATGGTTTCATCCGTAAGATCATTTAAATCGGTTTATAGTCCAGAGTTTTTTATTTTTCTATAGCGATTATGTTTCAGATTAAAAAACAGCAGTCACCGGAACTGTTCGAAACAGGTTGTTGCATGCATTAAGTATACCTTTTTCTAAGTCGGTTATAGTTTTATCAGGCCCAAAGTTGTCGATTCAAACTTCCCCCCTGTTTTTTGTAAAACTCTTAGAACCACCGTATAATCCACTAAGAAAGGCTGGTAGACAGGTACGTAAAGGAAAAGCCTCTGATCAATCGACCGCTGCACTGTAGACAACATGCCTACCAGGCAGGCAAGTCTGTAAATACAGCACTCATAGAGGCGGAATCATGGATAAGGAAAGACATGGAAGACAAAGGATATGTGTTAGCAGCCCTGCTGGATATTGAAGGCGCGTTCAACCACACCAGAGTGAAAAGCATCCGCAAGGGTGCGGAGGATCATGCCGTCCTGCCCACACTGGTGAGATGGATGAGCCATATGTTGAGCACTAGAAATCTGCTTGCTACATGGGGCGACCATATCCGAGTAGGTAGGGATGGAAAAGGATGCCAACAGGGAGGAGTATTTTCTGCCATAATGTGGTGTCTAGTCGTTGATACCCTGCTTAGACTGCTGAACGAAGCCGGCATTTTTGCCTTCGCATATATGACGATGACGTTCTTATCCTCGCTAGAGCCGACGACCTAGATGTGGTAGCGGGCCTGATGCAATTAGCACTCGGGATCGTCGAGAAATGGTGCAAAGGAGTTCACTTGACAGTGAACCCAAGCAAAGTCGGGGTCATGTGCTTTACAACGAGATACAAGGTGGGCCCCATCAAGGGCCAACACCTCATGGGAAGGACACTAGACCTGACCAATGAGATCAAGTACCTGGGAGTAACGTTTGACTCCAAGCTCAGTTGGAAAAGGCACTTAGAGCTACCTGCGGAAAGGTAATACAGTCCTTCTGGGCGTGCAGGAGAGCTTTCGGCAGGACATGGGGACTGGAGCCCGAGAAGATACACTGGCTGTACACAGCCGTGTTGAAACCTAGGCTACTACACGGAGCGGCCGTCTGAGCACACCGAGTAGCTAAGGCAAAGGACGCTGGAACGGCACCAAGCCGTGTGCAGGCCCTAGTCCTGAGAGGCATGACGAGATGCATGGGCACTACATCGCTAGCAGCAATGGAACGCCTGACAGGAACCCCTCCGCTTGACCTCGTGGTTAGATGTGCGGCCTTTAAGGCCGTTTGCCGATACGAGGGCAACGCGGGAGTTGACCATCTGACAGATCGGCAGATAACCAGAGGTTTGAATCAGGGAAAGCTACTCAAACTCGACCACACGGCTCGGAGCATCAACTTCGACAAGCCGTTCAGGGTCGAAACGGGCAGCAGGGTCGACTGGCAGAGAGGACGGCACAGGTATACCAAACAAGGGGTCGTTTGGTTCACAGATGGCTCGAAACGAGCAGAGGGGATAGGAGCAGGAGCCTGGAGACAAGGTTGCACCAGGGAGATTGCGCTACACCTGGACGACTTCGCCACAGTCTTTCAAGCTGAGGTGAGGGCGATTACGGAGTGCGCCTGGGTCACCCTGACGGAAGCGCACAGGAAAGGACCAGTCACGATTTGCTCGGACAGCAAAGCGGCGCTCCTAGCGCTGAAAGACTGGACCACAAACTCCAGAGAAGTAGCTTTCTGCAAAGAGGCACTGAAGAGGCTTACACCGAACCACTGTGTCATCCTACTTTTTAGCGAAACCACTGCCAGACTCCTTCCGACCGTGAGGGGGCACTGGCGCGGGCGTTGGCCAACTGGATACGTCCTCGTCGTGCTAAATGGGCAACGTTTTGATTTGAACGCGGCAAAGCGGCCGAAATCCAGCTCTAGTTTGGCATTTGATAACTTTCTGAGTAGGGCTGAGCATCAAGAGTAGGCTAGCATCAAGAGATAACTTTCTCTCGTTGTATGCTGTTCGAACGCACGGTGGCAATTTGACTTGTCATTTTAGTGGCGTTTTTTGAACGCGTGATCGACCTCCTGCGGGTCGTCGAGTCCTGTGGGTAATGCTGTGGGGATGACTCACTATGACTGTAAGTTTCTTAAACTTAGACAATGTCTCATATTCACAAAACACCTCGAACGCAAGGTGGCCACTGCCATGGTACGGTGATATTACCCCAGTGGTGCTCGCAAAGGAGGATAAACCCACCAAGGGCGTACCGATTCCAAGCCAGGGATTCAGCAGATCCTACGGATTGCGCTGATTCCTTATCAGTCGAATAGGTCTGGACTCTTGGGAGCAGTGGTTTTACCCCTGTCGTATTGACAGCTAGCAAGGAGCCCAGCGAGTGGCGTCACATATGGGCTAAGGCTCGGCGTTCATGGTTCTGGGTAAAATCGCGCGTGAAGGTTGCGTCTAGCTCGAGTTGGACTCGTCGTCGCTCGGGTCAACCGGGTTCCTGGCCTGTCTTAGCCAGGATGAAAGAGCACTTGAATGGTGTGACATGAGAACGCCCCTACAAAGGGCCCGGTCTTGAGATGCTCACCCGCTCAAGATCGGAAATTTGTAGGCGAGCCGAACGGATTGCCTTCGGGTTGTCGAAAGAGGTAAGCCCCGCTGGAGGACGTAATCCGACCCTACCGGACAAGGTGGCCCGTGCGGGTTGAGCTACTGCAGGTACCGCACGTTAAACCAATGATCATTACTGATCGATTCTTCTGTTTCACCCTACTATGGGTGCCAGGACATTCAATGATCACATGCAACGAGAAGGCAGATAGGCTCGCAAACCGTGGTGCACTAGGCACCAGGGCCGACCACTGCCATCCAAGATAGGGATAGGGGAGGTCTCAGAATGTGAGTGGTGTGGAGAAGCAGCCGAGACAACGGGACACCTCCTATGTGAGTGTCCCATCTGGGCTACACTCCGGATCAGTAGGCTTGGCAGGCCCATCATAGATCTAGGGGATCTAAGGGAAGCCAGCATAACGGCAATCATGACAGTAATTGGCATAGACAGGGCCATGAACAAGGAGTGGAGAAAGGCAGGGAATTCAGCACAATGGGTGTATACCTGAGTGCGAGGGTTGCATGTTCCCGAGCAGGGACCTCTAACCCCTCCCACCCCAAACCTAACCTAACCTAGAACCACTTTATAATTCACTTGTTTGTTCAAGGAGAAAAGTGTCAATTAACGATTGCTTCTCAACGAAGCCAAAAACTTTTAATCAGAGAAAAATCTAGAACTAATAAAATAAAAATCTTATTGTAAAATTAAGAAAGCCAAGAGAAATCATACAAATGAAGTTTGGAAAGTTATTTTTTTAATTATATTTATTTTAAAGAACCAATTATTATTTTTCATCACTTTTTCTAAACAAACTTAAATTTAAATGACACAAAATACTAGTTAGCAAGTACAAAAATAATTTTTTTTTTTGTCTTGCTTGTGTGATTAATGCCAGTTTTATTTGAATAAGTATAAAATTTACTTCAGCCTGTTGTGAATACATCCAGTGCAAAAAAATTGAAAACTAAAATATTAAATAAATATGAATTTAAAAAAACTTTTTCATTCAGTTTGGTATTGAGCTTTTTGCTTGAATGTAATATTCTAGCTTTTACTACTTCTTTTTTTTTTTTTTAATCAATAAGCGACAAAACTTTTTTTTATCCTGCATGAAAGCATTAAGGGCCGATTTCATGATAGCGAGTATTCGCTAGCGAATAAACCTTGAAGGTGACAAGACCTTAAAATACTTTTAAAAATAATTCGCAGAGAATATATTCGCCCCCTGTGTTTTCATGGCAGCGAGTACTCGCTGCAGCGTGTGCGAATGAATTTCAATGCATTCAACCTATAGATTAACCTTAAAACTTTTTTAAGTAAAAAAACTGTCGGACTTATAATAAAAAATAAATCTTTATAATTAAAGAAACTTGTGTTTGGTCTCACGAACAAATTTTATTATTTGACAATTCAAAATTACATTAATGCCGACGTTTCGTCATTGTTTTTAGAATGACATCTGCAGGGCTAAAAATATTCAAGATCACAAATTTTTTAACAAATGACTCAAGACTATTAATTTGTAAATTATAATTTAAAAAGTAGTTTAGTTTACCTATAAAAGGTGAAATATAATACAAATGGAACAGCCAATGTAGGTATTGACTAAGTCAAATTATCAATGATTAAATTTAAATTCAAAATACGTGGAATTGAGAATGAAATTAATAGTATCTAAAAATTCTCTCTCGTTTAACTTGGTTTTATTACATAAAAAAGACCATTTATTTTTCATAATTTGCATAACTAAATGATGATCAATGTTTGTAAACAAAGATACAACATCGAGAGAAGCTATCATGTGGTCATCCGGAATAGGAATGTTTTCTAAATCTTTTTTAAGGGTGATCGAATTTTTAATGGTATGAACGGGTTTTGGAATATATTTATTGAAAAGAGTGACAAAGCGTTTTTCTCACACACTAGTCGGTCCATTAACAGTGGACACAATAATCCTAACTGGAAAATTTTCCTTATGTACTTTTATCAGTCCGTAAGCTCTAGGCAAGTTTACATTGTTTACATTAGGTAAGTGTGATTTAAAAATATCGTCATCACTCTCTGAAATCGTACTATTAATCTTTTTAACAATAACAGACTTTTCAACAATAATAGATGCATTACCTTTATCAGTTTTACTAATATGCAAATTTTCATTATTTTTTAAGAAAGATTTTGTCAACCTAATCTTACGTTATAGAATTTTGTCGGAAATATCTACATGAGATTTATTCTTTATACTTAAATTAATCTTTGATTTTAGCTCTTTACGTATAATTTCTTGAAAATGCGGAAATTTATAAATTGCGTATTCCAAATCTTTCATTGTTTGAAAAATAAATTTTTTATCGATTGAAATTGAAAAATTAAAGTTTTAGCCTAACTTTAAAACATCAACAACATCTTCAGGAATTGTTGTATTAGTTAAATTAATCAACCATTTACTTTGATCAAAATTTAGATTTAATTGTAAATTAGAATCGACATTTGTATGTTTAAGACAATAATTATTATCATTGTAGGAAAATTGATTATGAACAAAAAACTTATAGTATAATCTAACATGAGTCTTTCTAAGTGTAAAAATGAATTTTGAGTGTAATTTCTCTTTATGACTTTTCAAGTGTGATTGTATGTAATTTGCATAAAATTTAAAAAAATTATTAATCAAAATTTTTGTAGTACATCTCTCCATATTAAGTCCAAGAATATTAATTTTACTTAGAAGGTTTTTAATAATAAAATTGCAATCTGAAATTTCAGTATTAAGGACATCTTTAAAAAACTTTTTATTCATTTTAGAAAAATGTAGTCTTGATTTATTTGATACGAAAATAGGAGTCTTGCTTGCACATTGTCTACTTAATAATCATTCTTTTGATTTTGATGGAGCTTCCATTTTGGATGCTGAGGTTGTTATGAGGAAATGTAATTTTCTAGAGATGCTTTATATTCAATTTTATGATAAAAACATTAATAGACAGCAGGATACTCAATTCCTTCGAAAGGATTATAAGGACATTGTCCGGTCTCTTATTCCCCCCTCTCCTTCTACTGTTGACCATTGAGCTCTTAACTGCCTTTTCATCTTTGTTTCTAAAATCTAATTCGATCAATCAGTAGTGTCTTGTCGACAAAGCCGACAACTAGTTGGTCTTTGATAATTTGACTTAGTCAATACCTACATTGGCTGTTCCATTTGTATTATATTTCACCTTTTATAGGTAAACTAAACTACTTTTTAAATTATAATTTACAAATTAATAGTCTTAAGTCATTTGTTAAAAAATTTGTGATCTTGAATATTTTAGCCCTGAAGATGTCATTCTAAAAACGATGACGAAACGTCGGCATTAATGTAATTTTTAATTGTCAAATAATAAAATTTGTTCGTAAGACCAAACACAAGTTTCTTTAATTATTTATATTAATACGAACAACCACTAAACTAAGCAACATAATAAATCTTTATGTTTATATAATTGGCGGTATCTTTTCAAAGTTTGGTTATTTACATTTAGAAGTTATTAAGTGGAGTAGCAATATACAGTACTGCTCAAAAGTTTAAGACATCCCCAAATTTCACTATACACATCTGTCGAATTTGAGTTTGCGCTTAGCCGTAACGGCTCAAATCGGTGTGTCAAGGTCTTAAACTTTTTTTTTTTTTTTTTATAAATATATTAATTTAAAAGAAAAACCATTATTGTAATAATATTTAATTTACAAATGAATGTTCTCTCACATTTCTGTTTAAAAAGTTAATTTTTGAAATACAGCAAATTTCAGCCATTTTTTCACTTTAGGAGCTGTCTTAAAATTTTTTACCAAGATCCTAATGCATACACTATTTTTTTCCAAGTTTTTACAATGTTCAAGTTTAACGAGAAAAAATTTCAAGTCGATCCATACAAAACTGTTCAAGCCACATAAGAAAAATGCATATTTTTAATCAGTTATAAATAACTAGTTTTTTAAAATTTTAATCAATTTTATGCCTAAACCTGTTATTTTTTTCTAATATAAGGGACAAAAATTATATAATAACTCAACTTTTTTTTATTTTTAACTTATTTAATACAAATTACATAGAAAACTTAAAGGATTTCATGTAAAGTTACAATTTTTTATGGTAATAATTGAACTGTTTAACGGGAAGAAAAACGTAAAATTTTTAAATTAATTAATAAATTTAAATTAATTTAAATTAATACATAAAAAAAACTATCATCATAATCATATTAAAAAACACAAATAAATCATTTAAATTACACTACATTGAATTTTTTTATCCGAGAATTCTAATATTTTGTTGCTCCTCCTTTGGCTTTATAGCAAGCTGCGACTCTTCGGACCATCGACTTTGCAAGGTCTAAACAATAACTGCAACTTAAACTTTGCCAAGCAGCAGCTATTTCTACTTTCAAATCATTGAGATTTCTTAAATCTTTGTTTTGAATTATACGTTCTACTTGATCCCAAGCATTCTCAATAATATTTAAATCCGGCGAGCGAGCTGGCCATTTTAGCAAAGGTATTTTATTATCAGACAGCCACAGCAAACTTTTCTTTGAAGTATGGCACGGAGCATTATCTTGTTGGAACAGCCAATTTTTGCGCCTTCCAAAAAGTTTTTTTTTTTTGAAGGAATCATAGTGTTATCGAGAATGTTAATGTATTTGTCGCTATTGACTGTGCCTTCTACAAAATAAAGTTCACCTGTTCCTTTTCCTGAAAGACAGCCCCAAATCATCACAGACCCACCGCCTTTCTGAACTTTTGAGGCAAGACAGTCTTGATTATATTTTTCATCTGCAGTACGTCTTACTCTTCTCGGCCGATTGGAGAACAGTTGAAATGAAGATTCATCACTAAATAAAACAGTGTTCCACTTTTCTTCAGTCCAAGATAATTTGTCACGGCACCACTCATAGCGATCTTTACGATTTTTTTTAGTGAGAAGCGGCTTACGGACTGCCACGCAACTTTTCAAATTTTTATCAAGCATACGCCTGTTGACAGTTTGTCTGGATATTACCACATTCACTTCATCTTTCAATTGATTTTTTAATTTATTAGCTGTAATTTTCCGGTCTCTTTTTACTTTGTTGATGATAATTCTGTCTACTATGGCACTTGTTACACGAGGTCGTCCCGACCGGCTTTTATTTTTGACGTTTGCTGTGTTTTGGTACGCGAAAATTGTATTCCGAACACAACATCTACTTACATTCAGAGTTTTTGAAATCTCTGTTAGATTTTTTTTAACTTCAAACAAGCCAATAATTTTCCATTTTACTGATTCTGACACTGCTTTTTTCCCCATGTTAATCTTAACCGATAAAATTACAAAATTTAAAACAAATGTATCTATTTAATTTCTAACTATATCATGTAGATGGCGCTAAACGTTAAATAATTTGAACATAACATTCCAAGAAGTCAGTTCGAGATATGTCAAGCTCAAACAACTAATTTATTTTAAAAAACCACGTTAAAAATCAAATTGTCCGTTCTATTAATTTAATCGAAAAAATTAATTTAAAAATTTTACGTTTTTCTTCTCGTTAAACAGTTCAATTATTACCATAAAAAATTGTAACTTTTCATAAAATCCTTTAAGTTTTCTATGTAATTTGTATTAAATAAGTTAAAAATAAAAAAAATTTGAGTTATTATATAATTTTTGTCCCTTATATTAGAAAAAAATAACAGGTTTAGGCATAAAATTGATTAAAATTTTAAAAAACTAGTTATTTATAACTGATTAAAAATATGCATTTTTCTTATGTGGCTTGAACAGTTTTGTATGGATCGACTTGAAATTTTTTCTCATTAAACTTGAACATTGTAAAAACTTGGAAAAAAATAGTGTATGCATTAGGATCTTGGTAAAAAATTTTATAGTACTCCTGGTCACTCTAACCTCAAAATCAAATCTTTGATGCGTGTTTTCGGTTACTCGTACGATAAAATAGTATATAGCACTGGTGCAGCACGTCACCAGGGCTCTTTAAGGACCTCGTGCTCCACTTCGCTACGCACTCGGGTCCTTAAAACCGCCCTGGTGACGATGCTGCACCCGTACTATAATATACTATTAAGACAGCTCCTAAAGTGAAAAAATGGCTGAAATTTGCTGTATTTCAAAAATTAACTTTTTAAACAGAAACGTGAGAGAACATTCATTTGTAAATTAAATATTATTACACTAATGGTTTTTCTTTTAAATTAATATATTTATGAAAAAAAAAAGTTTAAGACCTTGACACGCCGATTTGAGCCGTTACGGCTAAGCGCAAACTCAAATTTGACAGATGTGTATAGTGAAATTTGGGGGTGTCTTAAACTTTTGAGCAGTACTGTAAACGAAAAAGTAATAATCAAATGGTTGAGAAAGATAACTATCGACAGAGTATTGGGTAAATGTTGTTTACTTTAATAATAATTAATATAGTAAATTTGGTTAATTTTAAATTTACATAGTGCCAATATTTATTCAGTATTTATAACTCATAAAAATAAAGTTCCAAAGCGAAAAATTTATTTGAAATATGTGTTCTTTTAAATCTAACAAAAAATAATAATAATAAAACTGAAAATAAATATTGAATTTTTCATAAACAGTCGAATTAATGAATTTTCCATGTTAAATTTAAGATTGTAACAATATACTATTTAGGCTTGATTTTGTAAAAACCAATTCTGTAATAAAAAAATCAATTGGTCAGTATACAATAAAATTATTTTTTATTCAAATTGAATCTTCTTTCTTTTATTTCACTAAAAGTGATAAACAATAACCTTCTTTTGTCAACGCATTTCAGTGCATTTTGTAAATAATTTTAAAATAAAAACATAACTCTTGGTAAAATATACTATATCAGATGTAATCTTATTTTATACATCAATACTATAAAATAGTAGAGATTATAAGATATTATCATAATATACAATCGTATATTAGTAATTATTGACAGCGAACTAAATAATTATTAACAATTAAAATTTCCTAACATTTCTTAGAATGAAAATAGTTTTTTTATATGAAAATTCCATTTTAATATAATTAATAGGTTAATAACCTTAATTTTTGCTACTCGCGTTCTCTACTCGCTATTAGTTAAAAAAATCCAACTAATGAAGCGAATGAAAATCACTCGCTGCTCTGGCCGTTTCAGCGACTTTTTGTTAGTCACGTGACCTCAGATTTTCATTCGCGAGCGAATACTCGCCATCATGAAATCGGCCCTTTAGATCATATGAATTACTTTATTTCATAAAAATACATGTCAATATAAGAGTGAAATAAACAACAAAGTTTGATTTGCCCCTATCGGTTGAAGTTATTATTTTTTATGTTGATTTGATATTTAGTTTGTTGCGTGTCAGCATAATTTTTCACATGCATAACATTAATCTTTAAGCCTGCATGTAAATAATAGAATCGAAAAGATATCAAGAAAGTTTGAAATATTCATATTAGTTCAGGTTTAATTTTGATACTGAAAAAATTTCAATATTCAAGAGTACTTATCCATGATTAAAATAAAGCTGCAAAAATAGAAAAGAAAAAGAAAGAAAGAAGACCATCAGAAAAATGTGAAGACTGAAAGAAAACAAAGTTTCATCAGAGCCATCCTACCATCATAGTTGTTACAATTCATTAACTCAAGACTCAAGCCTATGGTTGTGCATAAGCGCACAACTGGAATTATTTTTTCAAAAGTTAAGTCTGCATTGATTTTCTCAAGAAGTACATTTTCAAAAATAGCTAAGGCTTGTTTGGTTGTAATTTTTTTTATTTCCTGATGAATGAGTGAAAAAACTTTTTTATTCTGCATAAAAGCATGAGATTCTATAAATTATATAATTTTATTATCATGTATGTAAATAAAAGTGAAAAAAATAAACAAAAAAGTTTGAGGCACTTCTATCAATTGAGGTTATTTTAAACAATTTAATTTGTTGATTGATCTTAACGAACATAAATTTATTAGTCGTTACCGAGACTAACTTATCATTAGGTTGACATTATCAAGCCAACACAAAGATTAAAATTTTTGAAAAATAGAAAAAACTTGCAGCGACGGGATTTGATACACTACTATTTTGCACAAGAGAAAAGCGTCTTATACTTTAAGCCACGATCCAGTGCGGTTATTATCCGGTGAGTTTATTATTGTTTTTGTTGCATGTAAGCATGATTTTACATTTATTGAATTATTTTAAAGAATGCATTTGAGTACAAAAAAAAAAAAAAAAAAACATTTACAATAGGTTTGAACTACTCTTATTAATCCAGGTTTTTTTATTTGGGTTAAAAAATTTCAAGATATAAAAATAATTTCAGTAAAAATGAACAAAATAAAAGAAGGCAGAAAGAAAGATTTTCAGCCGTAATGAAATGAAAATTTTTATTCTTGGTATTATTCATCAACTCATGAATACTATGACTTTAAAGTGCTCCTATCAATTGGGGTTATTTAAAATTTTTTTTTTTTTTTTTTTTTTTTTTTCAGCTTGCATGATGTTTTTTTGGAAGCTTGCATAATTTTTTCTAAATATTATTGTGAGGATGTAAAATTCGAACACTTAAAGTTGGTTGCTGCTGTTCGTCAGTTGACGATGGTGGCGTCACTTCGTCTCTTTGTCTTTGTAGTGAACACACGTGTATGAGAGTCTTTTCAGTTTTGTAATTTTTTCGAAACTGATTAACGATATTAAAAGTTATTTAATTATAAAGAAATTGTTCTTGTTTTTATTTAATTAATAATTAATTCTGCTTATTAAAGATTAGTCGTCCAATAGTTTATGAGCTTTAGCACGCTGTGTTGTGTTTGTTTATTGTAAATATTTATAGTGTATTTGTACGAGAATTTTGTTGAACGAAAAAAAGAAAAAGTTATTTTTTTTTTCTTCTTATTGTGTATAAATATATGAAGCTGGCCGGTGTGTGTGATTTTTCACAATTGTGATATAAATATTCTTCCTGAAAAAGCAGGAAGTAAGTTTGTTTTACTATTCACATAAAAATTAGATTTACCTAAATTAAGACTAAAAATATTCAGATTTATGAATTAAAACAGATTAATAGAATAATATTTTTGACATCATGTTGGCGGGGGAAGAGGGATGAAGTTTGCCGTCGTATGGGTTTTTTTTCTTTGTTTATATTCATAGTTACGGGGCTCAAGAAAAATCACGCACGGCGACGGCGGATATGTTTGTTTTCGCTTCCTCTCTCTCACTCTCGTTGCGTTGGATACGTATGCGGGTTCGACATGAACTTAGACGCGTGAATTAAAAAAAAATAATAATAATCAATAGCATGCAGATTTTCTCTTTTCTTTTCTTCTTGCTGACTGATATCATGAGTATGAATTTTATTAGCATGACCGCGGCATGCTTAAATGAATGTGGCAAATGATTATTATGCGATTATTTATTTTGAATAAATTTTTGTTTATCAGTTTTTTTAAATAAATCAGAATAATATTGTAGATAAATATCTTGATGGTAAAAAAAAAAAAAAATGATAGTCACAAATAAAATGTGGAATTGTTCTGTCAACTGTGTGATGACTGTAGTACAGTTTTTATCAAATTTTAAGCTTTGAGTGGTCAGTTGTATATATGTTTGAGGGGTCGTATGTGCATGGCCACTGTTTTTTTTGGTGGACAAGAGAATAGTATGTTTTTTGAAAGCCAATACAGGTGCATGCGTCCTTGATGGATATATGGAGGTGGCTCATTCAAAATTTTAGGTTATTTTTTTTTCATAGTATGAAACGAATTTTTAACATGAAATTTTTTTTTCCAGCAAATAAATGTGTTTTGGTATTAATTAAGATTTTAAATTTTTTAAGAACTTGCCACGCTGGAAAAATGGCAGGACAAAAACCAGAATTCGATTTTTTAAAACAACAGAGGAAAAACATTCAAAATCGACTGGAGAACAAAATAGAACATCATCAGAATCGGACTTAACAACAATCAGACAGTACTCAGAGATTGATGAGGCTTTGTTGTTTATTCCAGGAAATGGTGAAGGTGATTAATTAATATTAATAAAATCTGATTATTATTGATTTTTTTAAATTTGAGATCTCATAATTAATATGATTTTTTTAAATCCAAAACACAAAATCTGATTAATGAAATTTTTAAATCTGATTAAATATTTTTTTAGATAAAAATTTTACACCACCAAATGATGATGATGTGCTGGAAATTATTGATGAAAATATAAGAAAGGATCTTGAGAACCTTCAACAGGAAGAAGTTTTTTTGGCTCAAGAAAAACCTATGGATCTTTCCGGCCGACAAGTATCTCCTCCAACTGAATTGTTTTCAACACCATTGAGTCAAACTACAGGTGGCCCGAGAGTGATTGAAAATAGACTTGCAACTTTACAGGAACGGAAATTAGTTCAAAATCTGGATATGTCTAAACCAATCATCTCTAAGGCTCGTGGTCGTGGTTTTTCAAGATCAATGGAGGAGATTGTTGATGCTCGTCCTTTAGTAGTATCGGAGGGAAGAGAAATGAGCCGAGGCAGAGGTCGTGGTCAATCAAAAACAGAATCGGATTTGAAATCTGGTATTAACCCATTACCGCCCACGGAAAAATCAAACGTGATATAAAAAAACTAACTGTTGGAAAACCTGTCTCATGAAAAAATAGTAGATACGTGTTTTTTCTTTTTTCAATTTTCATTGTTTAAACATTATTTATCTAAACAAATTCGTAAAAAAATTTAAATTTTTATAAACTAATAACGGCATTCGATTCTTTGACCAAAAATAAGGCGAAAGTCATCTAAGTAATTTTTTGATCAGACGCTTCGATCTTTTGCTACGAGCGCTCAAACATGTAAAAATATGGTTTTATAGTGGTGAGCTCCGAGGCGCCGCACCGAAGATACACTTTTACGAGTCAGAGCTCACCACTATAAAACCATATTTTTACATGTTTGAGCGCTCGTAGCAAAAGATCTAAGCGTCTGATCAAAATCTTACTAAGATGACTTTCGCCTTATTTTTGGTCAAAAAATCGAATACCGTTATTAGTTTATAAAAATTTAAAATTTTTTCCGAATTTGTTTAAATAAATAATGTTTAAACAATGAAAATTGAAAAAAGAAAAAATACGTATCTACTATTTTTTCATGAGACAGGTTTTCCAACAGTTAGTTTTTTATATCACTTTTGTTTTTTCCATGGGCGGTAATGGGTTAATCAGATTCCTCATATTTCAAACTCTACAGATAGAGATTTTGCACCTATGAATAGTTCTTCTCTCCGTAATGCTGGAGTTGATACTCAAATGGTCAACGAACTAGCTCGTTTGAAGAAAGGGAATAAAATACTTCAAATGCATTACGAGGAAGAGTTGGAACGTCGTAGGAACATGAGACAGGTGAATATGAATGCAAACTCCACTTTTTATGAACCCTTGAATCAGATTAATAATCAGAGTTATGCTAACATGAATGAATCAAATTTTGACTTAGGTAGTAGATTAAATCAGAGTATAAACTTAAATACATTTTTGCTTGAATTGAATGATACATTGAATAGTACAAAAAGGAATAAAATTAACTTCAACAAAAATTATTTATTGACAAAGAATGTAGAATTTAAAATTTGGTTAGATGACTTAAAGATTGATTTATCACTAAATAATTTATTAGATGTTATCGACTCTAATGTAAAAGTTCAACAGATTTATACTGAATATGAGAAAATAGAAAATCAAGTTAGGTTTGATAATTAGTCACTTAGATGATTTTTATCATAAACAAGTTTTTAGTATTAAAGATCCAAAATTGATTTTACAATTTTTAACCAAGCAAAGAAAAATTCAAGCTAATATTACACATACTACTGTAATGTCAAAATTGTTTAATATTCGAATGAAACCTAAAGAAAAAGTATGTGATTTTTTTGAAAGATTTGATTCAATAGTTAGGGATTATAAGTCAATTGATGATGCTCCTGAAATAATCGAATCTGAATTAAGGTCTGCTTTTTATAATAGTACTAGTGTCTGTCAGCGCGCAAGCGCGCTAATATACTTAAATACTTATTTACAAAATTATCATCTCAAGACACAAACTTATTTAGTCAATTTTTTTATATTTTAAAAAAGAAACAACTTTATAATTTTATTTTGAAGGTAGTGTATTAAAAATATTCATTCTTAATTCTTATACTTATAGTATAGCATTAAAACTGGTTTATTTTTCGTCTAAACGTAAAATTTTCGTCAAAGCCTACAAATTAGATTGTTAAAAGTTTTTGAATTCTAAATGAAAAAAAAAACAACCGAAAAAAATACTCTTTGAATTTTTCTATTTACAAAAGCTCGATTCTATATTTTGATTATTAAATAAAGAAATGAATTTTAAGTTTAAATTTTATAATAATTCGTGAAATACAGTCAAACCTCAATAGTTCGAAGTTTTTTCTGATTCCTGACAAAAAATCCTATCTACAACGATTTCAATGGTTCCGTTAAATTCTGCAGTGACTCGAATTTTTTTTAAGGCTTCAAAATTAAGTTTTTACTTGGCATTTCATTCAATTAATTCGAAGTTTCAAGACTTTCAGTTTATCAGACTAAGTCACCCACCGTCTCTGACGTGCTAAAAAATGGACCAATTTAAAAAAAACAAACTACAAATATTCTTATTATAAGTGGTGAATTTCTGTATGCATGCATCAAGTACAATTTATTAGTAATAGTTAAAATTTTGTTATAAACTGATTTTTTATCTAAAAGAAAAATTAATTTTTTAAACAACAATGGCTTGACTTTCGATAATTCAAAGTTTTTCCTGACTGTCTTATCACTCCAAATTATCGAAGTTCCGCTGTAGTTTAATAATTTTTTATACAATTAAGACCAAAAGATCTCTCTCATCAAGTTTTTGTCTTTACTCATTGCTAACATAAATTTATTTCAACACTTGTAACTTTTTTAAGGTTAATAAAAGGTTAACTATTTATTCACTTGTTTTTTTTGTAAAAAAAAACATGTAGTAAAGTATTATTTCAAAACATTTATGAAATTTTAATTAATTTAAATGCAAATTATACATAAACAACGTTACCTACATTTTTATTTTATCAACAACAAAAAATCAGATTTAATGTTTAAAAAATTTTGAATCTTATGTTCTCAACCAATCACATTCATTTTAAAATGCTGACATTCTTTTTGGCCTTATTCATTTGTGAGGGGATTATAGGGGCAGTTCCTGAGATTCATACTCAAGATTTGAGTTATCGAATACAACATGATAAACACATGTCTATGGAAAAACTAAGATGTGCTTTATTACAGATTGAAGCAAGTCAAAAAGAATTGAATCAGATTACTCCTCGAGGACATCATCATAGTCAAGCTAATCAGATTTTCACTCAGAGTCAATCTCAGCAAGAACCCCCACCATGGAAAAAACATGAAGATAAGAGACGTTTAAACCCTTCTTTGCCATATTTTGACTTCAGAGCGGTATACGATTCAGAATGGAAGGACTTTAAATGTCAAGCCTGTCATAGGAATGGTCACCGAAGAGAAGTGTGTCCATTAAATGCTTTTGGTTATTTTTTCTGTATGAGATGCAGGGAGTTCGCTCAACATAAGAGTGATAGATGTCCTAAGAAAAGGTCAGGAAAATCAAATTTTTTTAAAAATAATAATTTTAAATCTGATTTAAATTGGGTTCAAAATAATAATAGTGGAGGGAGCGGTAAAATCACGAATCGGAATAAAAAGAAATTTTTTCGAAAAGGACTAAAACCGTATCATTCGGGAGATATTCCAAGAGGTAATATAGGTAAAATACAGGTAAAATTTATTGTAATAATGATTTTGATTGTGATAATATTACTTTTATTGCTGATTCGGGTGCTTCAGAGCATATTATTGGTAAAGGGTTAATGTTGTCGGACTTTAGAAAATGTAAAAACGGGGTTATTCAAAGTGCTAATCAGAATTCTAAAGCTGATATTAAAATTGATGGCAAGGGTGACTTAATTCTTGAATCGAAAACAAGTGTAATTATAAAATTATATAATGTATTAGCTGCTGGTGATATATCAAATAATCTGATTTCATTAAGAAAATTTGTTGATTTGGGTTTGAGTATCCATCTAGATGATCAAAAAATAAGAATTTTTGATAAAGAATCAGTTTCAGAATATATTGTGGGTGATTATATCAAACCAAATTGGCTAATTACATTTAAAATAACACGTGAAAATTCTGATGAATATATGTATGAAGGATATAATTGTACTGCAAAAATGGTTACAATTGAAAATTCATTCACTCAAACTCAAACAAGTGATAATGAGCTCTCCACTTCGGAGGGAGAATGAGGGTCTGTGATTAAAGAAAAACACTGATTGATGATTCTATAATGGATTGTAAATCTTGTAAATTATCTAAAATAACTAAGAAACCTTTTGATGAGGTTAGAGATAGATCAGATAAAGCTTTGGGTGGATTGCATACTGACATAATGGGACCCATAAAGCCTTTATCTTATCCTGATTCATCCAGGTACATTATTACCTTTGTTGATGATTTTACAGGATATGGAGACATTAAAATTATGAAAAGAAAAAGTCAAGCTGGTGATGGTTTGGAGCATTTTCTTCAAAAATCTATAAATCTAATTGGTTTTAATGCAAAACGTCTGTTATATTCGAGCTGATAATGCCAAAGAAAATCTTGGTGGTAAATTTTATAAGGTTATGGAGAAAGAAAAAATTGATCAAGATTTTGTTCCACCAAGAACACCACAATTGAATGGTGTAGCTGAAAGAATCAACAGAACTTTGGAAGATAAAATAAAAGCTATGCTAGTTGACTCTGGTTTGTCTGAATATTTTTGGAGTTTTGCAGCTGAAATGGCAATTCATGTTTATAATCGTACACTTCACAAGTCGAATGAGTTCAAAATTCCGATTGCACTTTTTGCTCCAATCAGGAAACTACATTTGGAAAAACTGAGAAGATTTGGGTGTATTGCTTATGTACTTGATCAAGATCCAAAAACAAAGTTTGCTGCCAGAGAAATCAAAGCTGTTCTTGTTGGATACTCTAAAACTGGTTAAATTTTGTAGAAACCTACGACTCGAAAATTTATGAATTCATGTAATGTTAAATTCAATGAGAAAATTGTTTATGAAGATAGTTTTGAAAATAAATCTGATTATATTCCTCAATTAGACCATGAATTAATTGAATCTGACTCAGAATCAGGTTCTGAAATAAATTTTCTTGAAAATACTAACGATGAAAATTCAAAAATTCCACAAGTTGTGGAAAATTTGAATTCTGATGTGAATTCTGAATCGATTTTGAGTGAGACTGTAATTGAGCCTATTATTCAAAAGTCTAAAAGTGGTAGAAAAAGGAAAGCTGATAACCAAAATAAACCTGAAGATTTACAAACTAAAATCAGAGTACAACCAATGAGAAAACAGAACGAAGGTAGAGATTTTACCAAATATGCTAAAACTGCATTACCTGAAAATATGATTAAAGATTCGAGTTTCGCATTTTTCACTTCTGAAAAACTTGATAAAAGTAAAGTTTTGTTTAAAGAATTGGAAGTTGATGGCAAAGATAAGAATGATCTTGAAGAGGACGAATTGAAATATTGCATATTAGCCTCAATAAATAAAGATCCTTCTTCATAAGAAGAAGCTATGGCATCTTCTGAAAAAGATTTTTGGCAGCGCACAGTGGAGGAAGAGTTAAATTAAATGTACAAAAATAAAGTTTGGAATCTGATTGACAAGCCAGTTTCCAGCAAAGAAGTAAAGAAATTGAATGTGATTGATTCCAAATGGGTTTTCAAAAAGAAAACATTGGAGCATGGTACTATTGTTTACAAAGCAAGATTGGTTATTAGAGGTTTTAAAGATCGCAAAGAATATGAACTCCGAGAGACTTATGCACCTGTTTCAGGTATGCCATTAATCAGAGCAGTGCTCGCCATTGCAAATAAATTTGGTCTTAAATTGATTCAGATGGATGTGAAGACTGCATTTTAAAAAAAATTGAAACTGACTAATACTGAACATGAACCTTGTCTTTATACTTGGAGAGATGAAGATAAAATGGCACTTCTTGTACTTTAAGTTGATGACATGATAATAGCTTCAAATGATCCTGAAAAATTGAATGAAATTACATTAAAACTAAGTGAAGTTTTTGAAATGAAAGATTTAGGTGAACCAAAACAATTCCTTGGTTTAAAAATCACAAGAGACAAAGAAAAGAAATAAATTCAGATTGATCAATCAGAGTACACAGAGAAAATTCTTGAAAGATTTAATATGAAAAACTGTGTTCCAAGAAACGCTCCTATGGAAACAAGTCAAGTTCAACGAAGAAAATCAAGATTGTTATCAGAGAAATTAGAATTACTGAAAAAAAATTCTAATCAGAAACAAATTCAGATTATAAAAAAAAGTATCGTACCGAGAAGGCATTGGTAGTCTACTATATTTGGCTGGAGGTACTAGACCAGACATATCTTATGTTGTGAATATTCTAGCCAGACGACAAGTAGCTACCACTTTGGATGACTGGGAAGATGTTAAACAACTACTTCAATATCTACGTGGTACAGTAAATTTAGGTTTAAAATTTACTGCAAAATCTGATTTTCTAGAAGCTAAATCTGATTCAAGTAATAATGACCGGAACGATTCTACATCCACAAGTGGTTACTATATTTCACTTTTTGGTGATACTGTTGCATGGCGCAGTCATAAACAAAGTGAAGTTTACAAATCTACTTGCAAAGCTGAGACTAAAAGCATGAGTGAGGCTTGTCAATTAGAGAGATTTTAGGAAAAACTTTATTTCCAGTAAAAATTTGGTGTGATAATATAGCAGCTATTAATAACACTCAAATGGAAGGCTGTCATAAGATAAATGATTTTGATTATGATTTGGAAACAATAAATCAGAATTTAAAATTTCGTGAAAAGAATGGTTTTAATAAAAAATTGTCAGACATTCATGGTGATCACGTAAAATCACTTGTTAAACAGAGAAAAGTCATTGTAAATTGGGTACCAACAAAATTAAATGCGGCTGATATTTTTGCGAAACCGTTGGAATCAAAATTACATAAAGAATATACTCTTGAAATTATGAATTAGATTTAATTGAATATTTTTATTATTATAAATCAGAATTTTTTAAAACTGAGTTTATTTAAAAATAATATAAGTTAGGAAATTTTTTTTTCTTTTTACGTTACAGAAATGATTTCAACACCAGAGTCGAGTCAAGGCAACTCTCAACACAACGTGTTACAACAGCGTTCGCCACAACAACAACAACGACAAAAATTTCAACAACCATCACAACAACGATCTCAACAACAACATCAACAACTCAGGAAGAAATAGAGTATAAACCTCAAACTCATTCCTTTGCTGATGATTGGGGCAATGAACATCCTTTGACTACATATGTGCCAGCTTTCAAAACGATTCATGAATTTCGTTTGAATTAAAGAGAGAAATCCATTATCTCTGATTGATATTTTTTTCTTCATTTTTATTATTGATGTATATTTAATCTGAGTTAATATATTTGTTTTTCTAACTTGTTCTAATTTTGGACGGAGTGTGAGAATGTAAAATTCGAACGAAAAGTTGGTTGCTGCCGTTCGTCAGTTGACGATGGTGGCGTCACTTCGTCTCTTTGTCTTTGTAGTGAACACACGTGTATGAGAGTCTTTTGAGTTTTGTTATTTTTTCTAAACTGATTAACGATATTAGATGTTATTTAATTATAAAGAAATTGTTCTTGTTTTTATTTAATCAATAATTAATTCTGCTTATTAAAGATTAGTCGTCCAATAATTATGTACTTATAAAACAAAAGGAAAAATATCTAAAAAAAATTTTGAAGGACTCTTATAACAGCACGACTAAAATAAATTCGGAGCCTCTTAGCTCCCCCACAGGCTATTGTCATGGATTTATAATCCTTGACGTAATTATTTTTAAAAGGGGCGAGATGCTCGTCTTTTTAGAACAACTACTTACGTAGTTGCCCCATCTCCTTGTTATCTGACTCTTAATGGGTGAATAAAATAAAGTAGAGTAAAAGATAATAGAATGATTTAGAAGTATTGTTTATTAGAAGGAGTAATAGTTTACAATTTAATGATGAGTTTAATGTCCTCCGACAGAGGTAAAGATTACAATAAAATACCTTATAAACTACCGGAGTTATCCGGGCTGTTCGATGTTCTCGGAAGGTTCTCTGGGCCTTCCGGGACCTTAACCTACTGCGATGGCGAAGGCGATCTTGCACTTACGGATCCTTGCCGGCTCCGGCTCTACTTGTCCAGGTGTGCTTCACGTGGCTTAAATTGCTTGGCTACTCGCGATCAAACCACTCGAGTGTCGGGGACGAGAGTGGTTTGGGAGCGCGGCTAAGTAGCGGAAAGAAGCTACTTCGCCCCACCTGTTCAAGCAGAGCGGAGGCGTCAGCTAACAAAGTGCTTAATTGCAGTTTACGCGGCCCCTTCCCTAACTCCTTTTAGGCGGATTATAAGTAAGTCTGTTGCAACTTGGAAATGAGGGATTTTTATGGAGATCGATACATGACATGCCTCCCCTCTTAGTCCATTGTTGCCCTCGACAATGCAGGGCTGGACGACTGTAGGAGTGCAGTCCTTGTATCGAAGATAGAAAATGTATCGACCATCTCGATCGTGTGAATTTTGGCGGATGACGGTGGGCAAGCGCCTAAGTAAAAGTTTTTCCCTTTTTTTCTTTTTTTTTTTTGAATAACTAGTATTTTTATAAAAATAGTTAGTTCAAGTGGTAGCGTTTTGGATGTAATTTCTACCCGATGTTCGAAGGGATCGGTAGTTTTTGAGTTGTTATAATTGTTGCATAACAATGATCACAGGGTGGGAAAGAGTTGGTTGAAGGTGGGTAAGAATATCGTAATTTTTGGGTTAAAAGCCTGAAATTTATGAAATTTTTAAATGAAAATCTCAAATAGCTAGTTGTTTTAGCTAAGTGCTAAGTAGAAGCTTTTGCGTTGCTTGCGCAAGTCAACTAACAGGGATTTAGGCATAATAAAATAATTATTGCTCTATATTGCGCGGTTATCGGGCGCTGGAGCAAAAAAAAAAATTCTGTATGGATTGGTTAATATTTGGAGTGGGAAGTTGCATCGACGTATATATTCATTCATTAATTGCCAGGAGTGAGGGAAGTTCACAGTTTTCGCCGTGATTTTAAGTTCGCTAATTAGTTTAGTAAAAAGTATTTATAACGTTCGATGAAAATTCTGTAATATATATGATGGTGTTGAGCGCAACTGTTTTGAAGTTGCAATTTAGATTTTAGACTGTCGCATTACAGTCAAAATTAAAAAAAAAATAAAAATAAAATTGCATAATATTATCAATAAAAAAAAATTATTCTTCAAGTTCCTAAGCGATTTGAGTTTTAATTTGTCATTGTTTAGTTCACTATGAAACTTTAAATTCAATATAAGTATTTTGACTTAGTGTTTTAAAATTTTTAACATGTTTAAATTTTTGCGCTCGACAAAAAATTTATAAATTAGCAGGGAGTTTCGGTGAAATCGGTGCTCCGTTTGACTGATTTAGACTGAGTTTTGCTTTAATTAGTCGAAAATAGTTAAATAAGTTTCGAATTTATTTGATAAAATTTTTGAGTTTAGTGTATAGAATTAAATTATTTATAATTGACGAAACTTAGATTTTTGCAATAAGTATTTTATATTAAGTGTGTTACGGAAAAATTTACAAATAAAGCCTATTTTGAATTTCGATTCGTAGAGATTGTACAATAAATATTAAAAATTAATATTACAGCAGATATAAAAAAAAAATTTTAAAAGTGATAATGGAGTTAAATTAGCTTGAGCCTAAGTTTTTACCAAATGTTAACAATATATAAGTATCATATAAATTTGTTAAATTTAAGATAATGTCCGAGTGTTAATTAAAATTTAAATTCTGAAAATACACTCAACTTAGTACACAAAATTGTCTGAGAAAAGTTAATATTTTACTGGTGAAGCTGCTTCTTTCCTTGATGCGAATGTTGCTGTATCGTTGTCTTTGGAATCGGTTGGTCGGCAGATCGACAGTTACGTACGAGAGTATAGTGCGAGTAGGTGTAAACGGTGACGTTGCAGCGGTGCGTTCATCAAATTATATCATGCTAAGTTGCCGGTTTTGATAAATGTGCTGTTACTGGGGCATTCAGTAGGTGCTCCAGCCGGTACTACGTCGATCGGAGAGCTAGTTGGACTCGCAGTATGGTTAGTTTACAAGGATTGTTATCGCAATTCTTCAACTCATCGAGGTGCATTAAAAGGTAAATACTTTCACATTTGTTATAAATCAATCATTGTTTGTTTAAAAAAAAATTAAAACATCATCTGATACCTGAGTGTCGTCGGATAGTAAAAAAAAAATTCTTTTCTTGGAACTTCGGCGTGTTTGTGAGTATCATACTTTGATTGTTACTATTTTTATTAAATAATTGTCAGAGTTAAGTCGTCAACTGTCGTTATTTCATAAATTAATTGTTTACCGGTTGTATTGAAAGATTCGTGGGTGTGGCTGTATGGTTGGGTCGCGTGCTGCAGGTGCATTGCGGGTGAGTCTGATGGAAGAGTCGACCGTGGCTGGAGGTATAGCGGGTCTGCATGTGGCGGGCGCACTCAGCAGACAAGTGGTCGCGAAGATTCATGGCTATGGTAGAGTCTTAAGCGTGTTTCCGGATGGACAGTTGATTAAATTTGGTTTGAAAATGATTTGTTTCTTTTTATTTTTGTCTATCTAATTTTGCTCAAATTATTAATAACTTCCGGAGATAGGATAGTATATTCATTCATTTAAAATTATTATCATCATTATTTTCAATTGTTTAATTATTTATTTATATCATTATTATTATTATTATTATTGGCTTGTTTTCTATTATTTTTTCTTTTATTTTGTATTTTTTTATTTTATTTTACTTGTTCATTTATTCATTTATTTATTTGTTTGTATATATATATATGGGTCAAAATAATACTTTTTTAAAAAACCGTCCGCACGAGGTTCACCGATTTTATTGCAATTTTTTTTGGCAAAAGTACTATTTAATAGAAGACTTTTGCCACAAACTAGAGGTCTCTATCTTATTTCTGCTTGGTGCTAGATTCTTTCAAAGATTGAAAAATGGCCTATTTTTAAGCTGTTTTAAGCAATTTCAAGGTATTTTTCGAAAAATTCTAACTTTTGATCAAAATGAGATAGAAACCTCTAGTTTGCGGCAAAATTTTGTTTAAAATAAGTTCTTTTTTGTAAAAATATTTTGACAACATAGTTTGGTTATTTTTATAATAAAACAGTCCTACACAGATATTGCTATTTTTGCTCATTTGCAGGTATCTTCAAACGACCGTAGCTTTTTCTAGGCTAAATTTTTGTGCATATGAAAAAATTGTTAAATATTTTTTATGAAAAAACAAAAATTTTGCGACCAACCGGAACCCTGTACGATCTTCCACTTCCAAGATACAGCTGTTTAAAGTTGTCAAAAAACACAAAAAACGCGTTTTTTACGATTTTCACACGCATTTTCGAACTGTTTCGACCTTTTTTTTTCTCTCAAAAATATGTGGAATCTTCTCTTCATATGTTTCCAAACAAGCTCCCATAGTAATTGTAGTGCGAATTTGAGGTTTTAGTTGATTCCAAAGCATACACTTTTGACACATTTTATGTGCTAAACTAGTGTTTTTTTAACAATATACACGCTACATTTAACTTTTTCGTTCATTATAGATGTTTTGAAATTATTTTTTGACTAAAAACTATTCAAATTCCAGCCAAAATTAGGTCACCTGCTTTGAAAAAATTGATACTCAACGAAATATTGATCTCAATATCAAAATGATATACTACTTTTATTCATTTTTTTAGTTTTTTGATTCGTTAAAAATCTATGTTCAAATATTGTAAATAATATACCACTTGTTCATTTATTTTTTTCTATTTTTGAAATTACAAATAATTGATCATAGTTTATCAATTATTCTGATAAAACAATCATGGATTACTATTGCTTACTCTGAAAAAAATGAGTCCAAATTAAAAATGTTGTTTTTTGAATTCTATGAAGCATGCAACATTCTACCAATCTACATTCTACTTATAATTATGTCCACTTATGAAAAAGAGAATGAGAGATTCGATTAGAAAGTCGAGTCGATATATCGAATCGAAACTTGATCTTTGATTCTTCGAGCAAGAGCGCCGCCTTAAAGGCCTCTCAAAAGTGTGAACCAGCTGGACGTGCCAAATTTGAAATCTTCAGGCATGCCTGATTTGATTTTTTTTTTTTTTTTTTGATTAATAAGGTGAGTAACGAAATTTAAATTTTTAATAGCCAAATATGCGGACAAGCTTACAACCCCATAACTCTAGTCGTAGTGAATAACAAATAATTAACTTTAGTAAAAATAATTAATTTTTTTTAATAAACAAATAAGCCAATAAGCTACAACCCCATAATTTTGGGCATGGCTGAAAAAAATGTTAATATTTTTAATAAACAAATAAGGCGATAGCTACAACCTCATAACCTTGGGCACGGCTAAAAAAAATGTTAATATTTTTAATAAACAAGTAAGGTGATGAGCTACAATCTCATAACACTGGGCAGAGTGAATGAAAAATAATTAAATTTTCTAATAAACAAATAAGCTGATGAGCTACAACCCCATAACCTTGGGCATGGCTGAAAAAAATGTTAATATTTTTAATAAACAAGTAAGGTGATGAGCTACAATCTCATAACACTGGGCAGAGTGAATGAAAAATAATTAAATTTTCTAATAAACAAATAAGCTGATGAGCTACAACCCCATAACCTTGGGCATGGCTGAAAAAAATGTTAATATTTTTAATAAACCAACAAGGCGATAAGCTACAACCCCATGACGGTTGGCGTAGCGAACGAAAAATAATTAATTTTTTTAATAAACAAATAAGGCGATAGCTACAACCTCATAACCTTGGGCATGGCTAAAAAAAATGTTAATATTTTTAATAAACAAGTAAGGTGATGAGCTACAACCCCATAACACTGGGCGGAGTGAATGAGAAATAATTAAATTTTTTAATAAACAAATAAGCCGATTAGCTGCAACCCCATAACATTGGGCATGGCTCAAAAATTTTTTTTATCCATGTCCAAGATTATGGGGTGGTACACTTGTTTGCTTAGTTGTTTATTTAAATATTCACATATTTTACATTCGCTGCGCCCAATGTTATGGTGTTGTAGCTCATCGGCTCATTTGTTTATTAAAAAAATTAATTATTTTTCATTCACTACGCCCAAAGTTATGGGGTTGTGGCTCATCGGCTTATTTGTTTATTAAAAAAATTAATTATTTTTCGTTCGCTACGCCAACCGTCATGGGGTTGTAGCTTATCGCCTTGTTGGTTTATTAAAAATATTAACATTTTTTTCAGCCATGCCCAAGGTTATGGGGTTGTAGCTCATCAGCTTATTTGTTTATTAGAAAATTTAATTATTTTTCATTCACTCTGCCCAGTGTTATGAGATTGTAGCTCATCACCTTACTTGTTTATTAAAAATATTAACATTTTTTTCAGCCATGCCCAAGGTTATGGGGTTGTAGCTCATCAGCTTATTTGTTTATTAGAAAATTTAATTATTTTTCATTCACTCTGCCCAGTGTTATGAGATTGTAGCTCATCACCTTACTTGTTTATTAAAAATATTAACATTTTTTTTAGCCGTGCCCAAGGTTATGAGGTTGTAGCTATCGCCTTATTTGTTTATTAAAAATATTAACATTTTTTTCAGCCATGCCCAAAATTATGGGGTTGTAGCTTATTGGCTTATTTGTTTATTAAAAAAAATTAATTATTTTTACTAAAGTTAATTATTTGTTATTCACTACGACTAGAGTTATGGGGTTGTAAGCTTGTCCGCATATTTGGCTATTAAAAATTTAAATTTCGTTACTCACCTTATTAATCAAAAAAAAAAAAAAAAAATCAAATCAGGCATGCCTGAAGATTTCAAATTTGGCACGTCCAGCTGGTTCACACTTTTGAGAGGCCTTTAAGGCGGCGCTCTTGCTCGAAGAATCAAAGATCAAGTTTCGATTCGATATATCGACTCGACTTTCTAATCGAATCTCTCATTCTCTTTTTCATAAGTGGATATAATTATAAGTAGAATGTAGATTGGTAGATTGTTGCATGCTTCATAGAATTCAAAAAACAACATTTTTAATTTGGACTCATTTTTTTCAGAGTAAGCAATAGTAATCCATGATTGTTTTATCAGAATAATTGATAAACTATAATCAATTAATCGACCCGATGATTTACTTTACATGTGCATGATTTTGGGATGTATTCTTCTTCATTTACTTTCATGTCCCGTTTATTTTCCTTTTTTCTGTTGCAGATAAAGAAGAAGGTCAAGATCTTTTCGATTTGAAGAAATCTATCTAACAGGATTTTTAGGACCAATGTCAAATTGGTCGATATGGTGGCCCAGGTATTTTACTTCGGGGGTTAGAAATTTGCATTTTTTGATTTTCAATCGCAACCCGGCATTAAACAATCTTTGAAAAGCTTCATTAACTTTTCTCTCGTGATCTTCAAGGGAGTTGGAGAAGATGATTAAGTCATCTAGGTAAATGAACAATTCGATTCCTTGTAATCCGGTCATGACGGCGTCCATCAATCTTTGGAATGTCGGGGGAGCACAGCAAAGTCCAAAAGGCATGGCTGTGAATTCAAAATGCCCGTAAGGCGTTGAGAAGGCGGTTTTAGCTCTGTCATCAGGGTGCATAGGTATTTGGTGGAATCCGTTAACAAGATCAAAAACCGAAAAGTATTTGGACTTGCCTAGGGACTCCAGTATTTCTTGAACGTTTGGGAGTGGATAGGCGTCCGGAATTGATAATTCGTTAAGCTTTCTGTAATCAATAACAAGACGATGTTGATTTTTACCGTCAGGGCCAGGCCGTTTTGGAACTATCCATAAAGGTGAGTTCCAAGGGCTGGAGGAGGGTTGGATGATTCCTTTCTTCAGCAAGTCGTCTACTTGGCTTCTAATTTCTTCGTGCAATTTTGGAGGATAACGATATTGATGAGTATATATCGGTTTGTGACTGGTTAACGGAATGGTATGTTGTACTAGATGTGTGCGAGGAGGGTCGTCGCCAGGTAACATGAAGAGATATGGAAAGCGTTCAACCACTCTCTTCACTTGAGCTAAGGCTGCTTTGTCGTGATGTTTTCTTTTCAGAAGGTCAAATATTCGAGGTACTCTTTGTTCAGGAGGACAAGGCGTTCCTTCAGCCTCAGAATCGAAGAAGTCGTCGGAACTATCGAATTCAAAGGGATACAGATCTTGCACCGGTATTTCGACTTCTTGAGGTTCGTTTTTCGTGTTAATCACTAACACGTAACATGAACCTTTTTCATGGGTGGTAACGGCTGACTCACCGATAAATATTCCGGTAGGGGTTTGTATTCAGGGAAGATACGCCTCCCCTCTTGGAGAGCTTTCCGACACAGGAGTAACTATCGCAACTTTACAACGTGCTGGCAACGTGTATCTTGTGGACAGAGCTTTACCTTGTTTTCGACGAGCTTTATAATGGAAAATAGTCGAAGGTATTTTGCTGGACGTAAGTTGAAGGTTGAGAATGGTGTTTTGACTTTGAGGTGTTCGTCGAGAATCAGAAGATTCTGTAGGGGACTCGGAAGATTCGGAATCGCTGTTGTCTGGAGCGCTGGAGAGGCAAATGTTTTGAGTGGCATTTTGAGTGATTAATTGATTATTGGCCAAGTCAATTTGGCACTTTTCAATTTGGAGATAACGAGAGCCGAGAATGGCATCTTCTTTGAGCGAAGAACTTTCAGAGAGGACGTGCAACCGTCCCTTTCTTTGAAAGTAACAGTACCAAGAGTGTAGACAGGTTCTGCTCCAATCCCGGTCAGTTGAAGAGTACGATTTTTATTGATTTTATACGTGAGATTTAGCGATTGAATTTTAATTACACTCACGTCTGCGCCGGTGTCAATTAACCCATTAGGTCCCAAGAGTTATGAATTTTTTTTTGTACTTCGAGCTTATAAATCAAAGCGAAAAAGTTGAAAAATAATTTAAAAAATACCCTACCCCCCTATTTTTGGATATGCCCTACACGATGGCATTGTTTAAAATACTCAAAAATAACATTTTAATTTGTTAATAAACAAATTTAAAAAAAAAATGAAAATTTTTACGTCATTTTTTTTTTTCAAGCTGGTGAACAATGCCAAAAAAATTATTTTTGCCCTCAAAAAGTTGACCACGGGTGTTCACATTAGTTGAACTTTTCGTGCATATTTGATTTTTTTGGTTTCGATTTTTTTAAACAAAATGGCGGACTAAAAACTTCAACGCCAATAATTGTACGGCAGCGCATGGTTGAATAAATACCGAAAAATTACTTTTAATAAAAAATGACTGTGGTTCCTAAGATTTTTATGGTCGCTGATTATGAATCTGAGATCAGAATATCAAAATTGTAAGAATTGGGCCCAATACCATAGGACCCAATACTCAAAGTTAAGATTTTATAAAAACAAAAAATATCATCATATTTTACGTAGAATTTCAAGATCAAAGTATACTTGGTCGTTTTTCGAAAAAAATCGTCATTTTCGAGTAAAAAATCAAAAAAAGTTCAAAGTATTGGATTTACTTCCAGAGATCCACAACAGCTTGTCCCCTTGTGCCTGTAACGAATTGAACAAAACTTTTGAGATGGAAAAAATATATTTACGAGGTTTTTGGGTTGCTGATAGTGTATCTGAGGTAAAAACATGAAAATCCCAAATATAGGGCCCAATACCGTACGACCCGATAGTAAAAATTGAGATATCATAAAAATAAAAAATGAGATAAAAAATCTGTGCAGAGATCCTGCATTCTAATCATTTCACGTGAGTTACGTCGTATAAAAAGATCGACGAAATAAAAAACAAAAAGTAAAAAAATTTTTTTAAAACCACGTGGTGCCGCATGTCCTTGAGTCCCTTTATTTGGAATTTTCATGTTATTACCTCAGATACCCTATTAGCTACCCAAAATATATTTTTGCCATCTCAAAAGTTGTGTTCAATTCGTTACAGGCACAAGGGGACGAGCTGTTGTGGATCTATGAAAGTAAATCCAATACTTTGATCTTTTTTTGATTTTTTACTCGAAAATGACGATTTTCTTCGAAAAACGACCAATTATACTTTGATCTTGAAATTTTGCGCAGAATAAGATGGCATTTTTTATTTTTGTGATATCTCAATTTTTACTATTGGGTCCTACGGTATTGGGCCCTATATTTGGGATTTTCATGTTTTTACCTCAGATACACTATCAGCAACCCAAAAACCTCGTAAATATATTTTTGCCATCTCAAAAGTTGTGTTCAATTCGTTACAGGCACACGGGGATCTATCCAATACTTTGAACTTTTTTTGATTTTTTACTCGAAAATGACGATTTTTTTCGAAAAACGACCAAGTATACTTTGATCTTGAAATTCTACGTGAAATATGATGATATTTTTTGTTTTAATAAAATCTTAACTTTGAGTATTGGGTCCTATGGTATTGGGCCCAATTCTTACAATTTTGATATTCTGATCTCAGATTCATAATCAGCGACCATAAAAATCTTAGGAACCACAGTCATTTTTTATAAAAAGTAATTTTTCGGTATTTATTCAACCATGCGCTGCCGTACAATTATTGGCGTTGAAGTTTTTAGTCCGCCATTTTGTTTAAAAAAATCGAAACCAAAAAAATCAAATATGCACGAAAAGTTCAACTAATGTGAACACCCGTGGTCAACTTTTTGAGGGCAAAAATAATTTTTTTGGCATTGTTCACCAGCTTGAAAAAAAAAAAATGACGTAAAAATTTTCATTTTTTTTTTAAATTTGTTTATTAACAAATTAAAATGTTATTTTTGAGTATTTTAAACAATGCCATCGTGTAGGGCATATCCAAAAATAGGGGGGTAGGGTATTTTTTAAATTATTTTTCAACTTTTTCGCTTTGATTTATAAGCTCAAAGTACAAAAAAAAAATTCATAACTATTGGGACCTAATGGGTTAAAACGCGCCCTTTTCCAGCTTTAAATATGTCATTACTAATTTCGATCTTAGGTGGGCTGTACGAAATTTTCTTTCTTTCTCTATGGTTTCTAGGATTGTAAATTTGAGGTGAATACGTGTCGAAATCGTTTTAAAAACGATTTCAACTCAATTAGGGGTGTCGCTACTCCGGTTGGTTGAATCTCCGGAAAGGGTTTCTGAACCAGAGGATTCTGATTCAGAGCGATCTGAGTCTGAGGATAGGCCTTCAAGAAAAGAATCGGGAAGATTTTTCATTTTCCCGGCTTGCTTAAGTCTCCGGAGTTTCTTCAAAGTTCTTTTGCTGATAACACCATCTTGTAAGAAAGGGGCATCGTCGTGAATTAGGTGGAATATATGTTTTTGTTTACAAATACGAATTGTAATTTTTCCATGAGCGTCGACTTGATTATTATTTTCTCCCTGGATTGTAATGGGAGGGTGAGGATAGTAGAAAACCAAGTTTTTGAGAACAGAAGCTTTGATGACATTCACTTCATTGGTTTTTGCAGCGGAACATGTTACGACGCCCTTTTTGAATAGGTAATTTTTAATTTTTATGGTTGGTGCGGTTTTCTCGCCGCAGACTCTCCGTACTCTCGCGTTTTGAATGCTTTCATCGATCGACGCTCAGGGCTCTGAGAGCGGGGGAAGCTCGCAGGCGCGCCGTCCGGACGAACTTGTCTCCAGTTTAAATTTTCGCTAGGGGAGATATTTGTGGGAATATTCGTTGGAGCCGGGGCTTATGGAGTAGGGATGTAAGGACCTGGGGATCCGGGTCTAGCTGTTGGGGAAGGTCTAGCCAGGGAAGTAAGCTGGTGTTCCGGAATTAGGATAGGGCGAGTGAAAAGAGGGCATAGGCGCTGGGGGGTAGTAGTAGGGCATAGGAGGATAATAAGGCATATAAGGGTGAAAATTTGGATAAGGGAAGGGATGGGAAAAGGAGCTTGTCGACCTATTAGGGTAATGACCTCTAGGGCTCTCAGACCTAGGGCGTGAGTAATGATCTGATGGTCCGGATTGATCGGATCAGCTCTGTCTTTCCGGGTTTTTCAAGATACTCGAAGGTTTTTCGTAACGCAGGGAAGGGTGAGCATCCAGTTTACCTTCTGCTGTGTAGGTCATTGTTCTAGGCATTTTTATATTGTTAGGGTCATAAGAATATGATATGTTTCTATTGAAATTTCGGGGGTCGTTAAAATCAGAGAATTTAACGTTATGGCGGTCGTGAGATGATTCTCTTTCAGGTGTCCCAAGTCGTCCATAAGGGCTAGGAGTGGAGGAATACTCTACGTCAGCACGGTTAGGTGCTCCGATGTTAACCCATTCCTCCGCGTTCAGAGCTGCGCTTAAGGCTTCGGAAAAAATAACAGGGTTATGGTTAGACATCTGATTACGGATAACAGAAGGTAATCCGCGAATGAAATATTCGGTAGCAAGGTCTTCGAAAAGGGCCTTATTATGTCTCTTAATGTCCTCGTCATCTACCCCCCGTTTTTTAGTTTCGTGGCAGCGCGGACTATAGCTGAGAGTCCATCGTGAAAATTTAAAACAGATTCGTTCTGTCTCATATAAGAGTCTGAAATAAGGTTAAGGTAATAAGATAGGGATCGTTTTTGAAAAAAACGGTCCTGAAGATGTTTCCGGAGCTGGTCTAAAGTAGGGATCTTATAGGGAGGGATCGGACAAAGGCCTCGCGAAACCTGATTGGCTGGACACAGTTGTGCGAGAGAGAAAGGTATATTAGGTATATTTTGTTTTCTGCTGCTGTGTAATGCGCACGAGAGGTTGAGGTTAGACTTGTGAGCTTTGATTTGTTCGATGGGAAAATATTAAAAGTACCTGAGTGAATTTTGTAAAAGTTTTTTTATGTAAACACTCAGTTTACATAACTTATCGATTAAATCTATTTGAAATTAGTTATGGGTGCCTGTAGCTACATGGATTGTACGAATCGGTCAGAAAATGGTTATCAAATGTGTAAGTTTCCTCGGAACCCAAACAGACGCAAGATATGGCTTGCAAATTGCAAAAATAAGATTAGAAACCCAGAGAGTTCAAATATTGTCTTGTGCCAAGTAAGTACTAATTATTGATAACGTGTTTTACTCATTAATTTAATTCTAAATGAATAAAATGATAACTTTGAGAAAAAAATTTGTGCTTTAACAGTATTTTTTAATAATCTTTATAAACTTCAAATTCTAAATCAAATAATAAAATTTATACTACGAAAAATTGAGAGTTAGCAACTCTAAGGAACTGTTTCTAAAAAAACTCCACAACGGATTTCTCCAAAGTAAAATGAATTTTGATAATGTTATGTTTAAATTTGAAATATAGAGTTAAAATAGTTAAAACAGATTTTGATAGTAAAAGTGAATATGTAGGTACACTAGAAATAAACTTTTGTAGTATGACACCTATTTTTATACAAGTCTTTGTGCTTACTGTCGTGAAGGTTATTAATTTACTGGTTTCAAAGTTTGAAAGTATTTTGAAAAATTATTTTGGACTTAAAAGAGTTATAATTATTTTTTTATTAAAAATAAGTAAATGATCAACATTAATCCAGGTGAGTCAAATCTTGGAAATTTAGTAGTTTTTTTTTTATTATACAAGGAATATAATTATTTTTATGTTTAATAATAGTTCTCGATAACTCAAACTTCAGTTCTAAAGACTTTAGTATTGTTATCATTGATTTTATTTCTAAGACTTTGAAATTTTTATTCGCTTTTTAAACAATTTGAAACATGTTTAGAGAAAAGTTATAAGTTGTGGACATATATTTTTGAACAAAGTTTAAATTATAATCCTGAACACCAAGTTCACACTCATTGACTGCAAAAGAATTTTGAAAAGTTTTAGTGTTATATTGAATACTGATATCTAATCTTATGTGTGAAAAATAGGCTCATCAGTTTTTATGATTCTTAATTTAAAAATATTTCTAACATTTAAATGATCTTAAAATAAAGCTTGAGCTCATAGTAACTAAAAGTTGATGAAAACAGACTTGAGCTGTGCACAACTCCTGTTATTGTTGATTGATGAATCGAAAAAAATTTCTCATTACTTTTTATTCCAAAACTAAATTTTTTTAATTATTCTATTATCATCATGTTTTTAAAGGAAATTTTTAAGTTTGAACTAGTGTTAGATGACATGGAATTATTATAATATTTTTATGCCTATGTGAAATTGAAATTAAAATATTCATTAGCATAAACAATCTTTTTTATTTTTCAGGTTCATTTTGAAGAAAAAATGTGGTGTCAATTTGGTTCCAAAAACCATAGACTAAGACCTGATGCTGTACCAACTCTTTTTGGTAAACTTTCATCAGTAAATTCAAACACTCTCAATCACACCAATGAAAATCTCATGCAGCCCGAAGAAACTGCCAAGCGCACAAATGATGTTCACATGCAGTCTGAAGAAACTGCCAAGCACTACGATGAAGTTCCCATGCAGCCCAACGAAACTTCAGTTGGAAATTCTCAGAAACAGCTCAACACTACAGCTGAATCAGGTATAATAAAAATAATAAAAAACATTTAAGTTTAATTGTCACTTTTAATCCCAAAGTGTGTTTTTATTTTATTTTATTTTTTTTATTTTACTTTTTTATTTTTATTTTTTTTACTTGCCTTGTTTATGTACTTTTTTTTGAATAGGCTACTCAAGTTTTTAAATACTTTTTTTTTATAACAGATTAGATTACTTTAAACTAAAATTTAAAATAAATTTAATATTTTGTTTTACAGCAGTTCTTGTATAATTTTTTTTTATGTTTCATACAACTAAAATAATTGGTATTCTAAACATAATGGTGTCTCTAAGATTAGTTTAAGGTTAAAGAACAATTTTTTTTAAACCAGGTTTTTGAGCAAAGGTTTTCATAAATTTGAGTTATTTAACGCAAGCCCAAAAATTTAATGATCAATCGTCAAATGTACAAAATAGTAAAAAAATTTGTGTGAAATTTTTTTGAAATTTGCATTTTTATTTACATAAACAAATAATTTTTCCCTCTTTTTTATATTTTTTGTTCTTAAAAAAAAATAAAAAAAATAAAAAAATAAATAAAAAATAAAAAAATAAATTACTAAGTACGAATAAACAAAAAATTTGCACAACTCAAATTGTGAAGTATAGAACATTAAATTCATTGTTATTTTATTTTTGGCATTCATTAATGTTTCATCAGGAAAAATCATCGATCTGAGTTTTCTCCTTTTTCCGCTGAACCTTCCACTTCTACAGAAAAATGCAAAGTAATCATTGCATTTTTTCTAATTTCAACCAATCAAACACTTTTTAATAACTTTTAAAAAATAATTCACTAATTCGTACTCAAATTAAAGAAAAGCTTTTTATTTAATTTTATTTAAATTATTTTTTTATGCAACTTCAAAAAATTCAACAAGCTCAAAATTAATGTTTAATAATTGTTTTTTGAAAACTTATAAAAAAATACTTTTTGCTGATGAATAGTTACAAAAATTCTAAAAATATTTTCTATAAATAAGTATCTTGGATTTTATTTATACAATATTTCCGTTTTTATTTATTTACTAAACAGTATAATTTACCTACTTCAAAACTAGCCATAACTTCCCGATAAAATTGAAAAAAAGTTGCTTACACTTGAATTTTTTAACAGATATATTTGATCTTCAAGGCGCAATATCATTACAAATGAGTCAAGAGGACATTCGTCAGTTGATAAAAAAATTCAAGGAAAACGAAAAAAAATTAAAAGAAACCGAACAAGAAATGCAACTTAGAGAACTTCAGTTTAAACAAAAAGAAGAAGAAATGAAAGAAAAAATCAATGTTGCTGATAAACTACTTGCCAAAGAAATGAATTCAAGAATAAATCTAAAGAGAAAATATGATGCCTGTTACAAGCGACTAAAAACAATTGAGAAAAAAGTAAGTGAAGTCAGTGAGTTTGAGAGTAGTATGCGTGCAAAACTTTTAAGATTAATGACAAAAGACCAAATAGACGCAGTAATTTTAGGATATAAGCGATACCCTAAATGGAATAACGAAACATTAATGCTCGGGTATAGATTACGGTTTGCGTGTGGTTCATCAGGCTATGAACAGCTTTTAAAAGAAAACTGGCCTTTGCCGAGTATTCGCTGTTTAACAAGAAGAGTTGAAACTTTTAAATTTCGTAGTGGTGAACTTAATCAAGAGGTTTTGAATTTTTTAACCATTAAAATCGGTGTGCTGAAAGCTGTGCATAGGCATTGTATGCTGGTTTTAGATGAGATGTCTATCACTCCCATCGTAACTTATGACACATCAACCCATGAAATGATTGGTTACGTCACTCTAAGAGATAAGAAGTTGTCATTAAGGGACAAGGCAACACACGCACTAGTACTTATGCTGGCAGGGCTTTGCGCACGGTGGAAACAGACGGTAAGGTACGAGTTTTCTGGTGATTCCGTGGATGAGCAGGCTTTAAAAAAAATTATTGAAGAAGTGATAATTGAAGCCGAAAAAAAATGTAATTTGTTAGTACACGTTGTTACCTCGGACATGGGCCCGGTAAATGTTGCAGTATGGCGGATTTATGGTATAACATCATATCGCTATGGCAAGACAGTAAATTCAATAACTCACCCTGTGGACTCCAAGAGAAAATTATATTTTTATGCCGATACTCCTCATGCTTTGAAAAACATGAATAGCGGCTTGCAGGCTAATGAAAAAGCCACCCTTCCTCAAAAATTTGTTGAAAAGTACAACTTACCTTCAAATAAGTTTAAAATTCAACACTTTTTTGACATAGTCGAAGTTGATAAAGAAAACGATTACAAGATTTCTCCTAAGCTCAAGTTAGAACACTTACAAATGCACAATGACCATTATGGTAAAATGAGAGTCGGTAATTCTAAAGCAGTTCTCAGTGAATCTAACGCCTCAGCGTTACAATATTTAGCGCACGAAAATGCCCAAGATGAGAGGTTGAGCACGGCTCAGTTAGTCCTTGAAGTAGCTAAATGGTTTGACTGCATGTGCTCAACTAATAAAAATCTCGCATTGAGCTACAAAAACATGGATATTTATAACCAAAAAGTTGAATTCTTAAAAGAATTTATGCACATGATTTCTGAACTCCGCGTTGGAGAAAAAGGTTTTTGGAAGCCATGGCAGACAGGTATACTCATATCCACTACAACAGTTATAGAACTATCTCAGTATTTGTTAAGTCAAGATGTTACGTACTTTTTACCCTCGAGATTGACACAAAACTGCCTAGAAAACTTGTTTTCAGTTATCAGAAGTTTAAGCGTTATCCCAAACGCATTGCAATTTAAACAAAACTTAAAGCTCATTACGATTTCACAGTTTATGAAAACAACGAAAAACAGTAACTATGAAGTAGATGATCGTTCGTTTCTAGCTGGTTTTTTAGATATACTAATTAAAGATCGCAGTTTTGAGTCAAATTTTTTACTAAGAAATGCAGAAGACTTTATTGTTGTAACTCCTGAGGAAGTGGTAGCTTTAAATAATCACGAACTAAATGCTTTTTATTATTGCGCTGGGTATCTTATCTCGAATATTAAGAAAAATGAAAAAGTTTGTGACGAGTGTATAAACGCGACTAAATGTGATAAACCAGCTGTATTACTACCTTACCATTACTTTACAAATACCAAAGCTCAAAATCTTCCAGCCAGTGTAACTTGGATTACCGAGGAAACTTTTAGGTTTTTTCTACAGATGGATACCATTTTTAGGATGTACTATGTTAATATTCGGAATGCAAAGTTACCGCTTGAACAGTTTTTTCTTCAAAAGTTTTTAGATGTAGAATACTCGTTGCCACTGTGTCATAGGTTAAAAGAAAAAATTGCTAAAAGATTTTATTTGTTCAGACTAAGACTAAAATCTAAAATTTTTGACATTAACGTATTAAACAAGTTAGAAAAGTCAAACGATTATGGCAGCAAAAGTGCTGCCATGCATTCGCGTATAAAGTAATTTAATATAAAATATTTTATTAATGACTAATAGCTCTTTTATAGAAAATGTGATCTAACTGTAATTAACAATTGTGATTGTAGGTTATACTTAATTTAAAAAGTTTAGATTGACAGATTTGTTAAAAGAATTACTTCTGTTACAAAGATATACTGTTTATTTATAAAATTTTTATTAAACAAATTGAAAAAAGTTTATTAGTAATGTCAAACTAATTTATGTAAAAATTTATTTGAAATTTTATGGTTGCAATGAATTTGTAATTTCAGAGATTAATGTAATCATTTAATAAAAGAATTCTAAACACGTTTATATTATTTGTATTTTAATCATAGTTATTTTAAGAAATTGATTATTTCAATTTTAACTGTTAACTCATACTGTTTTATTTTTGTTTTAGGTTTCAAGGTTCATCACTTTTGAGGAAAATCCAAATACAAATCAAAGTACATTTGAGTAAAGTAAACAAAAGACATTGATAGTCAAGTAAACTTTACTTTACTTGAATCTGCATAAAAGTTATTATTTTCTAAGCTTAGTACATATTTTTATTTAGTTTTAAATGCAAATCTTATTGTCAGTTACACAATAACAGTTTTTTATTTTATTAATTTTTTAAACTTTCTTTTGAAAGTATTTATTTTTCAGTTATGAAATAGAAAGTAAAAATCATGTTTTCAAAATTGTATTCTTTTGCAAACTTTACTTTTTTAAAGTTTAATTGTACATTCAATTCATCTTAGTTAGACAATAATTTATACAGTTAATTTTCAATTTTCTTTTGAAAAATATTTAACAGTTAAAAATGAAATATAATTATGCTTTTACAAAGTATTTAAAAAAATATATTTTCTCTAATTTATATTTATTTATTTATTTATACTTTAGTTATAGCTAGGTTACTTGTTCTTCATTAATTTTATCGACTTGATTTAAAAAAATATATATATTTAGCAATTATGACTAAAAAATTTAATTCGCTTTTTATACATTCATTCAATCTTCACAAATAAATGATTTTTGATAGTAATTGATAACAAAGATTTTCTTATTTGTTGATTATTTTCCTACAAATAATCAAAGCTTAAAAGCAGTTGAAATAATTCTTTATTTTTCAAGCCTATTTAACCAACTTGCATTTTTGAGGTTAGTCGAAGATAAATATGCTAACCCAGTCAAATAATAATGCAATTACACTTTATCAAACTTTTATCAATGCTGTTATTTATTTTAATTAAAAAACTGCGACTTTTCGGTATACATATTTTCAAAAACGTATGTGTATATAAGAGTGTGCTATAGATGTGGAAACCAAGGTGCGAGTGAGACAGCAATAGAATTAGAGAGAGATAGCTGCCTTTGTCCGATCCCTCCCTATAAGATCCCTAGTCTAAAGTGTCAAAAACTTTTCCGTCAAGACTTGTTTTAGCCTTGCCGGTCAAGCGAGAAATAACTCCTTAAAGGAAAAGTTCTTTTAGGGTTGCAACTGTAATTCATTGGTCGTAGCATTCCACGTCCTGCAGCCACGGGCGCAGGAACCAGTGTAAAAAGGAATTGCAGCAAGAGCGCTTTGCATCAGTGCTGATGCTTGAACATTCGCGAACGCGGTTCGTGACTCGTTTAACGTAGCTGCCATTGTAGACATATTTTCGGCCATCCGGCGAGCGTGATGTAATTCAGCCACCTTTTTCTGGTCTTTTTCTGCAAGAGCTTCAATCTCGTCCAAAGTAAGGTTCACGTGATTAGCCATATTGAATGCTTATAAATTTTATACAAAAAAAACGAATCTAACGTCGCGATTATTCGCGAAACTCCAGGTAATTATGAAATCTATGCACTATAAGCGGGTCATATTCAGCGCGACGAGCGGGTCAGATTCCGAAAGCGTTTGTGTGTGTAAGTGTGTCGTTAAATTAGCCAAAAATGTTGAGGTCGGCAAAAAAAAAGTGTCACAATTTGTCTTGAAAGAGAATTTATCTTTCAACCATTCGTCAAAATTGACGAGTATCAGATAATAAAAGATTTTTCCTTTCTTTTTTTTTTTATATTAATTTTTAGTATTATAAATTTCGAAAGGTAAAATTATTAATTAATCTTGTTTTTAAGAAATATATTTACAATTTTAACTAGGTTTTTAATTTTAATTATTAAGAGAGAACCAATTAAGATAGTCAGGCAACAAGGCTTAAGATCCCCACAAGGGATGCCATTTATGTCATGGATTTATAATCCTTGACGTAGTTATTTTTAAAAGGGGTGAGATCCTCGTCTTTTTAGAACAACTACTTAAGTAGTTGCCCCGTCTCCTTGTTATCTGACTCTTAATGGGTAAATAAAATAAAGTAGAGTAAAAGATAATAGAATGATTTAGAAGTATTGTTTATTAGAAGGAGTGAAAGTTTACAATTTAATGATGAGTTTAATGTCCTCCGACAGAGGTAAAGATTACAATAAAATACCTTATAAACTACCGGAGTTGTCCGGGCTGTTCGATGTTCTTCGAAGTTTCTTTGGGCCTTCCGGGACCTTAACCTACTGTGATGGCGAAGGCAATCTTGCACTAACGGATCCTTGCCGGCTCCGGCTCTACTTGTCCAGGTGTGCTTCACGTGGCTTAAATCACTTGGCTACTCACGATCAAACCACTCGAGTGTCGGGGACGAGAGTGGTTTGGGAGCGCGGCTAAGTAGCGGAAGCTACTTCGCCCCACCTGTTCAAGCAGAGCGGAGGAATCAGCTAACAAAGTTCTTAATTGCAGTTTGCGCGGCCCCTTCCCTAACTCCTTTTGGGCGGATTATAAGTTAGTCTGTTGCAACTTGGAAATGTGGGATTTTTATGGAGATCGATACATGACACTATAAACTAATTACTGCAGACGCAGCTGCAACTAGGCGCGTGAAGAAAACGAATTATCTGCTTCGAATAAGATATTAAACATCATGGTCCATGGTTAAAATAATTTTGTTTAGGTTATGTTTCTTGACAAAAAAAAAAAATCGAACGTGTTGTCTGCTCTAAAGGATTTCTCATTGATGCGTATAGAAAAGCTTTTCATATTTTTTGATGTCAATTTTCATCTAATTTTCATCAGATTAGGATGAAATGTTCGGTTAAGGCAGCAGTGATACCGCTAAATAGCCGTTTTTTAAATTTTATTTTTCATTTTTTTGCAATTTCACCTTTGATTAAAACCTCCTTGCTTTAACTTTGCTTTAAAGAGACCTGACATAGGTTGAATTTAAAAATTATATGCTAAATTATCGGCTGCCCTAGTCAAACGCATGGCAGGGATGCAAACAAGTATAGCATTTATCCATGAACCCTGGACAGGCAAAATATCAGATCTAAGCGGACGCGGCACCCACTACACTTGGACCGGAGATTCAGCGAGGGCTACCTTGATTGTAAAGGGGCTCACTGCAGAAGCCTGGTTCCCTTCTATGGCAGGGACACCGCATCCACTATTGTTAAGTATAAAAATGAGAGAGGTAACTTGTAGCTGCTTCCGCCTACGTCCCACACGGAAAGGACGATCCACCACCCAAAAGGTCAAGGATCTGATCAAGACCTGTGAGCTCAACGGGCTGGACCTTCTGCTAGCGTGCAACGCCAACTCACACCACGCGGTGTGGGGCAGCTCGGACTGCAACAGCAGAGAGGACGCTCTATTGAGCTTTCTGGTGGGTAACAACTTGGAGATCCTAAAAAAGGAAGGGAGATCGACCTGTCGGGACAAAAGACATGAAGAGATCATCGATATTACCCTTGCCAAAATCGGACTGACGACGTTAGTGGAGACTGGAGAGTTTCTGACGAACCCTCTACGTGAGACCACAGCTACATTACCTTCTCGACCTGGAGGAATCGCAGGAACACAAACTAGGGAGGTATAAGATCGATCTAGCCAAGAGAATCACAAATTTTCCTGGGAGATACTACCAAGGTTGAACTCGAGCACTGCGCAGAGTCTTTTCAGGAGGCACTAGTGATGCCCTTCTAGAACAACTGTAGGATTAGCAAGAAAGGTAAGAGCCAGAGATGCCCATAGTAGACACTCGAACTTACTGCCTTGAGGAAGGAAGTAAGAAGACTCTACAACAAGTAATATAAGACCAAAATGAAGGCGGACGAAGACGCCTACAGACAGTCGCAAAGGCAATAAAAAAGGAGCTAGAGAAGTTACTTTCACATGGCTAGCAGGAATACTGCACGGATCAAAAAGATATTGCAGGAACATCCAGGCTCTGTCGCATTCTGCGGAACGGTCCGAATCAGATGCCAGGTTTGATATAACTGGAATCGGGGCAGTGGAATGAAAAGGGCGCGGACTGCCTCAACGCGCTGCTAGAGACCCACTTACCTGATTTTAGGGAAGGCACGGCATACCAGGGGGCACACGAAGCTACCACTGGTAGGCAGAACTGGGAAATTTCCAGGACTATCACGGCCCCAGAAATATTCAGATGGTCAATCCGAACCTTTGCCCCGTTCATAGCTGCCGGATCAGATGGTGTCTTCCCGGCCCTTCATCAAAAAGGGCTAGAAGAACTGATAAGCCCACTTATGTACCTGTCCAGAGCCTGGTCATCGGGTACGTCGCGATCCGTTGGAGGAAGTGGTATTTATACCTAAATCAGGTAGACTGGCCATAAGTGCAAAAGACCACAGCCCTATTTGTCTGTCGTCCTTCACACTAAAAATACTTGTAAGGCTGGTAGATAGGAATTTAAAGGAAACGTCCTTGATTAACCAACCGCTGCGCTGTACACAGCACACCTACCAGGCAGGCAAGTCCGTAGATACAGCCCTCATAGAGGCAGAATCCTGGATAAGGAAAGGTATGGAAGATAAAGGATAGACAAGTGCCTGTAGCCTTGCTGGACATAGAAAGCGCGTTCAACCACTCCAGGGTGGAAAGCATCCGCAAGGGTGCAGAGGATCATGCCATCCAGCCCACACTGGTGAGATGGATGAGCCCCATGTTAAGCACTAGAAGCCTGCTCGCTACATGAGGGGACCATACAAGTGGGTAGGATCGGGAATGGATTACCACAGGGGGGAGTATTGTCTCCCACAATTTGTTGTATAGTCGACGATACCTTGCTGAGACTGCTGGACGAATCCAGCATTTATGCCTTGGCAAATGTCGACGACGTCTTCATTCTCGCTTGAGTCGACGACCTCAATGTGATGGCGGGTCTGATGTAATCAGCACTCGCGATCGTCGAGAAATGGTGTCAAGGACTTCACTTGGCAGTGAACCCGAACAAAATCGGGGCACGTACTTCACAACCAGATACAAGGTAGGCCCCATCAAGGTCCTGCATCTCATGAGCAGGACATGGAGACTAAAGCCCGAAAAGATACACTGGCTGTATATAGCCGTGTTAAAACCTAGGTTACTATACGGGGCAAAAAATCAGCTAACTTTTCACTGACTTTTTAATAGAATGAAATTGTTTAAAAATCCATAAGAAGTTTTCCAAAAATCTAGCAATTTGTTCCTTAAGACTTAAGGAATAACATATCCAAATTTTAAGATAATTCACATCTTGGTATAAAAACTACAGCAAATTGAAAACAGCATGGTTCTCCCATAAGAGCCTATGTTAAATCATCCGATTTGGAGCGATTTTAGTCCAAATTTGAATTAAAATATCTCAAGAACCGTGTTGTGAATCTTTCTGAAATGTGGACACGTTATTTCTTACGCCTAAGCTTAAAGCTTGCAATAATTTTCAAACGATTCTTATGAACTTCATCACACGGCAGAACGTCCTTAAGTGTTAAGAAGTTTATCTCTAAATTATAATCTCAATATCATTTAATTTATGCAGATCAATTTGATGAGAAAACAATACAAGCTTCAAAACATTCATTTTATTACTTAAATAAGTCTGCCCAGCTGGGCCCCCGCTAGTACCGCATTACATTTCTGGCTCAACCCTGTTAGAACCTAGCTGGAATTTCGGGGCAACTAGCGAGGGCCCTGCTAGCGTTGAGCTTCCTTTTCTGTTTAGGTAGTATTCAATGAACTATATTTGACTTATCGGCAGTTGTCTTGGAAATTTTGGTTAATATAGTTATAAATTGTAAAATTTATCAACGAGCAGTTTACTTTAGATAATACAAGTTCACTAAAAAAAGTTAATTTTTGGTTTCAAGTTTTACAATAATATTTTCTTTTAAATATGTACTGAAACAGACATTATTTTAATAAATAAGGAATTTTGAGATCTTTGAAGCTTCAAACAATAAGATCACGAATTAAAAGATTATTGCGTGATTATACCGTTAGACAAGTGGCGGCACTTCTAAACTTCAAATGAGTTGTCATACATTATCGCAAACAGTGCTGCCACCATCAGTGTGCAAGATATTAAAAAATTAGTTTATGAAAAGAATTTAACCTAAACTTAACGGGTCAAAGTGAAATAAATTAAGTATTCAATCGTGATGTAAACACCCTACTCTATACCCCTTTGTCACACTATGTCACAAAATTTAAATAAATAAGAACCCCCTCCCCCCACCCTCTTGGGCGTGACGTGATATATGCATGGCTCCCTAGTCATATGGTACTTATAAATAAAAAAAAAAAAAATTTAATCAACATCTTAAAAAGTTGTATTTAATTTTATTTCTAAGATACATTGGCTTATAGTCAATACTTAGAAATTTTTTTTAACATTTAATCATGAGGGTAGCTTTGACTAATTATTGAAATGTATCCTCTGGCGATTTTTGAGATGTAACCTCTGAACCGATTCAGTTGCACTAATAAAGTTCATCCTACCACTAAACTTGTTTCAAAATATGTTGACTTTTTATTACAGCTACTGTCGTAACTCAGTGTGTGGTTTATGACATTTTTTCCAATTATATAAGCTCTGGATCAATAAATAACAAATTTATTCAGCTTGATTGTCAGATTCGTTTATTTTAGAAAAGTGATAAAATAATAAATTTTATCAGTGCAAGTGTATTGTACTCAAAGGCTAAATTTCAACAATGATTCAAATGAGACTATATTGTCAAGTGCAGCATGCCTTTGGACATTGACGTCATCTCCTGCATTTTTACTTGCTGGGAAAAGGGGTGACATGATAATAGTGTTGATAGTCAGTGATCGTAATTAAATCGTCGGTAACGATTTAGGATTTGGCGCGAGTCACGTGACTGTCGAACGCAGCTCAGAGCGGACCTCCGAGGTGGTAGAGCGGGAATCGGGAAGCCACTCGTAATTTTCGTGTCCATGCGTGAAGACGTACATGAAATTCAACTCGTCTCGGTTCGACGTATGATTGTACTTTTCGGGAGTTACACGCCGTCGAAGAGAGTGTTGTAAGTGACAGAAGGTGCGGGATCGATTGTCATCACCCGGGAAGCATTCTTTTGTCAAGGCGAGTCAACCGGCTTTTGGAAGCCGAGGACGACGGGGAGCTAAACCGACGTCCGGCAGACGCGCGAAGATCTGGAGATCGATTTACGGCAGATCTTGAAGAAGCTACTCGTGAACGGGAATCGAAGCAATTATCGTCATTCGCGTCGCGCGTTGTTGTAGAGCCGTAGTGTGAGAGTGTGGTGTTTATTCGTGAAGTTGTCATTTCACGTCAACTCCTGGACCGCTTCACGACGGCTGTACGGCGACTCGAGTGTGGCATCTATTGCGGCTGGTAGGCATCGTAGCCTGGCATTTTGTTTAGCCTGACGGCTTGGTATGAGGTGCACCTTAGCGATTCTGTAAGTTCATTGTATCTGTGTGAGTGAGTATGAACGCGTGTGAGTGTATTTAGTACACTGTTATTGTAATAATCTTTGTTTTTCTCAAGCGCGCGTAAGCTGCCGATAGCAGCAGGTTATTGTGTGCACGCGCAGTTTGATTTAGAGAACATCGACTATTTTGTTTGTTATCAGTTTAAATGCTCGGTTGCGAGCAATTGATAATTCGTTACCGTGTTAATTAGTAATATTGTATTAGTTTTTAAGTTAATTTCTTTTTTTTATTAAATATTGAAAATTAACTTGTGCGAAACTACTTATTTCTAAACCGGTGTTCCTCGTACTCGATCCCATAGCCCGCGCCCACCTACCGAAATAACGAGCTGTCGCGCCCTCCCCGTTTTAATAAATCGTGTAGGGATTTATAAACGCGGACGGTATTTTTCCCTATTTCAGGAAGTTTGTCGGCACGGAGCCGACTGTGACAGGAGATTATAGTCGCAAGGACAACGGGCCTTCGAGGGTTGTATTCCCGAGTCCACTTTTGAATTGCAGCACTATAACATAGTTGACTTGATAATAAAAAGTTGTCACTACGGCTTCACTTAAATTATAATTCAACTTAAAAAAGTAGACTTACTAAGTGATCTAAAACATACATTAGAAGTAATAAAACTTAGAAGTCACAATTTTTTCAGGATGAACTTGTTTTGATACTATTACTCACCCTTCCTCCTTAGATCCAGCATGTAAAAATATAAGTCGGAGTGCAGAAGGAGATGTCAATGTTCACAAGCATGCCGCACTTGAAATCATGATTTTATTTGAATTCATTGTTAGGCCTCTAAGTCATACTTGCACTCATAAAATTTATTACTATTATCACTTTTTTAAGATTACTCTATCAAGCTGAAGAATTCTATTATTCATTCATACACCAGCGTATCTAATTACAAAGAATGTCTAAGATCAAATAGGGGTTTAAAAAAAACAACTGCAACATAAAATCAATTTGAGACTAGATCATCTTGGAAAAGTGGTGGGAAAAATGCACTTTATTCGTGTAAGTCGAGTAAGGCCCAGAGGCTACATTTCAACCTACATTTTTTAAACAATCTTTAATACGTGCCTAAATTTTTCAAACTTATTTCAACCAAGTGCTTTTGTCAAAATGTCCGCAAGATTATTCTCAGACTCAACTTTTACAATGTTTACAATACCTTGCATATTGCACTCGTTCACAAAATGATAATGCACTTCGATGTATATAGAGTTTTTCGTCAAATTACCAAATTTTGCTGTCGCGATCGCACCAGAATTATATTCATAAATTTGGACAGGTTTGTCAATCTTCAACCTGAAATCACTTAGTAAATTCAAAATCACTTTTACTTCACTAACTGCATCGGATAATGCAACATATTCAGCAGCTGTTGACGAATTCGTCACACTGCCTTGCTTACACAATTTACAATAAAAAACATTTCCAAAAACTCTCACTACATAGCCTGAAGTTGATTTTCGATCAACTTTATCGCCAGCCCAGTCAGCATCAACAAAGCAATCGAACCTGTCAGCGGTCAAATTTCTTTCGAAGAGAGTAGTTTAGGAACGAAAAATTATAGTTTCAAACCAAGTTTGCATTGTTCTTTTATAAAAATAATCCTTTAATGCTTTATTCAAAAAAAAATATTTATAATTAAATTAAAATTTGTTTCACCGCGTTTAAAAAAAAAAAAAAAAAAAAAAAAAAAAAAAAAAAAAAAAAAAAGTAACTTAGAAGAATGGAAAAATTAAAATACTTAAAACTAAATCAAATTACTCAAAATATAAATAATTTGAACAATAATTAACATTTTTATCGATCTCTAAGAAAACTGTCAACTTTTAATCATACTCATGTGCACAAAAAACTATTGAACAATTTTTAAAATTCATTCTTATAAACATGATAAATAAACCAAGGTAAAAAGACTTGCAAAAACAGTGACGTCACTATAGTAACGGTTTGGTCATTTATGTTACAGCGGCTGATTCAAAATAAATATTCAAAAATATAATAAATTTTTTTTATTCAAATTATTTATATTTTGAGTAATTTGATTTAGTTTTAAGTATTTTAATTTTTTCATTGTTCTAAGTTACCTGAATTTTTTTTATTTTTTTATTTTTAATTTTATTCAAACGCGGTAAAACAAATTTTAATTTAATTATAAATTTTTTTTTGGGAATAAAGCACTAAAGGATTATTTTTATAAAAGAACACTGCAAACTTGGTTTGATACTATAATTTTTTAGTTCCTCAACTATTCTCTTCGATAGTCCAAAAGTTCTTTAAAAAGTCTCTATTTTATAGGTTAGCAGTTTTTTTAAATCATTGAACGCTTGTTACTTTATTACGAATGAAAATTAGTGGGTAAAGTTTTTGTTTTTTTGAAAGCTCTTAAGTTCATCTATTACTTACAAGGAGATGGTTTGTCCTTTGGGACCTGGATTTTCATGAAACTTTGCACACAGTTTTGATTCATCATAAAAACAAGCCCTTCACTGTTCTTTTTCCAGAATGGGCCTTTTTTCACCTACTTCCCATATAACCCCTGTGTTAAAACGTAGGCTGTTTCCTATAAATTCTTCCTTGAACCGTATTGCACTTAATAATATCTGAAACCTCGCATTTTTTTCGTTTTTGTAAGCACTTTTAAAAAAAAAATATTTAAAAATTTTTTTGAATGATCTTGTCCATGTGTACTGTAACCCAAATATACTAAAAATTGATTTTAAAAACCTTAATTTTTTATAGTTAAAACCATTCAAAAAATTTTTTAAATAATTTTTATTCAAAAGTGCTTACAAAAACGAAAAAAATGCGAGGTTTCAGATATTTCTAAGTGCAATATGGTCCATGGAGGAATTTTTTGAAAATGAGGCCAAAAGCGGCTGTTTATAGGAAACAGTCTACGTTTTAACACAGGGGTTATATGGGAAGTAGGTGAAAAAAGGCCCATTCTGGAAAAAAAACAGTGAGGGCTTGTTTTTATGATGAATCAAAACTGTGTGCAAAGTTTCATGAAAATCCAGGTCCCAAAGGACAAACCATCTCCTTGTAAGTAATAGATGAACTTAAGAGCTTTCAAAAAAACAAATACTTTACCCACTAATTTTCATTAGTAATAAAGTAACAAGCGTTCAATGATCTAAAAAAGTTGCTAACCTATAAAATAGAGACTTTTTAAAGAACTTTTGGACTATCGAAGAGAATAGTTGAGGAACTAAAAAATTATAGTATCAAACCAAGTTTGCAGTGTTCTTTTATAAAAATAATCCTTAAGTGCTTTATTCCCAAAAAAAAATTTATAATTAAATTAAAATTTGTTTTACCGCGTTTGAATAAAATTAAAAAAAAAAAAAAAAAAAAATTCAGGTAACTTAGAACAATGAAAAAATTAAAATACTTAAAACTAAATCAAATTACTCAAAATATAAATAATTTGAATAAAAAAAAATTTATTATATTTTTGAATATTTATTTTGAATCAGCCGCTGCAACATAAATGACCAAACCGTGACCATAGTGACGTCACTGTTTTTGCAAGTCTTTTTACCTTGGTTTATTTATCATGTTTATAAGAATGAATTTTAAAAATTGTTCAATAGTTTTTTGTGCACATGAGTATGATTAAAAGTTGACAGTTTTCTTAGAGATCGATAAAAATGTTAATTATTGTTCAAATTATTTATATTTTGAGTAATTTGATTTAGTTTTAAGTATTTTAATTTTTCCATTCTTCTAAGTTACTTTTTTTTTTTTTTTATTAAAACGCGGTGAAACAAATTTTAATTTAATTATAAATATTTTTTTTTGAATAAAGCATTAAAGGATTATTTTTATAAAAGAACAATGCAAACTTGGTTTGAAACTATAATTTTTCGTTCCTAAACTACTCTCTTCGAAAGAAATTTGACCGCTGACGGGTTAGATTGCTTTGTTGATGCTGACTGGGCTGGCGATAAAGTTGATCGAAAATCAACTACAGGCTATGTAGAGAGAGTTTTTGGAAATGTTATTTATTGTAAATTGCGTAAGCAAGGCAGTGTGACGAAGTCATCAACAGCTTAGCGAGTAGGACGTGTTTTTGAACATAGTCTCGTCTGCTTGTGCCTTTGAGTATACACTGAGCACACGTCGTTTGTGTATGTGTATGTTGGTACTTATTTTGATCGAATAAGCTCTTATAGCGGATCTATTTTAGTGCATTAACAATGAATTTAATGCATACCACAACAATGGAGTCTGCACTCAATAAAAATGCAGACACGAGTGAAGTAACTTCGGCAACCTCTCCCTCAATCGTCCAATTTACTGGTGTAGATGATGCTTTAGCTCAGCTTCCTCAGCCACCTTGTAGCAACACGTTAGCGTACTCTAAAGTTATGCCATTAGATAAATATCCCTCAAGAGAACAAGCTGGAGTTATGGACTCACTGGAAAAAAAGTCTTTTCGTGAGTATGCTATTGCGATTGGAAGTATAATTAATCCTAAGAATTTATTATCTATTTCCAGAATTTACAACAACGTGTGTAAACATTATAGAAATCGCTAAGCGTTTAGTCAACGTGATGAAACAAGTGTTTATAAACAACGTTCACGTAAGCATAAAATCCTTGGTGAAAAATCGACCTACAGCAAAAAGGTTTATTATTTTCAACGTCTGTCCAAGGATTGCGAATGAAATTATCATCGAGGCAATTAAAAATCGTCGAGTGAGAATTTTAAGCAAAGTTACCGCCATCAAAACTGGAATCATGGATGAAGGGTACTATTACTTAATTAACCATCGTCGACAAATTTACATAGATGAAGAAGATGTGAGCAAGATGTTTAAAGCAAGATTAAATTCATTAATAATGCACTAAATTAGATCCGCTATAAAAGCTTATGCGATCAAAATAAGTACCATCATACAAATACACAAACGACGTGTGCTCAGTGTATACTCAAAGGCACAAGCAGACGAGACTATGTTCACAAACACGTCCTACTCGGTAAGGTGCTCGATCGCGACTGATAAGTAGGATATCGTATAGTAAGGTCAAAAAAATTAATTTTGAACTGTCAGAGCCATATTTTCGCACAATTTTGGGATAAAAAAAAGTCTCAAACGTAAGCTGTCGTTCTCTCGTTTTAAAGTATCAAGTTTTTATTTTATTGTTATATTTTGATTAAAAAACCGAATAATGGTAAGTGTACCATATAAGACCGTATACGTGTAATGACCACTCCTGATATTTCATGCTGGTATTTTAATAACGATAGATCCAAAGCCACCTGCAAACGGCAAGAAGAAGTAAACCTCTTGAACTTTAAATTCTTAAATTTTGGTGATTTGATTTTTGTTTTCGCTTAGAATTTAATTAAATAATTTCTAAGTCCGTAGACCGAAGCGGAGCTCCGGTGCGGGAAGAAAGGGAAAAGACAGACACGTAGATCGCGTAGTGAATGCCGCACATTGTTAACTCGAGTCACTAGTTATTGTAAAAAAGAAAGCGTAGAATAGTTGTAAGTCATCACGTGTGATAATTGTGGTCATGGAGTGTTTTAAATCAAGAGTGTTAGCGTGGTTTTTACTGCTTATACAGGGTAGACCATTTTAATCTACAGTCGCAATTATCCCAAAAGTTGTTTCGTTTAGAGGGGGAACAAATTTGTGACCTTGGATTTGGGCCCGAGGCCTCATGTTGGGCCCTATGAACCCTAAGTCCGTTTTTTTAAATGGAAAACCTTTCTTTTGACCCCAGATTCGGAAAGAACGGGAAATTTTACGGTTTTTAAGTATCTTTTGAAAATTTTTTTAGGTCTAATAAGGCCCACGTATGTTTAATAGCAATAAAGCAGGAAAAAAGCATTTTTTGTGTAGCGCATACATTTGGAAACTCTCTTGGTTTAAAATTTTCAACTAAATGCACCCAATAAAATTGGGCCCAATGCCTTAAGCTGGGCCCAACGGACCCAAAGTCCGTTTTTTTTTAATAGGGACCCCTATTTTTCGATGAACTATGCTAAAAGTGTAAGAATCAACGTTAATCATATTTTAGGATCAAAATTACAAAAGTTAATAAGCTCTCTAAGATGAAATGTAAATGATTTAAGTACTTTTGGATCAGCTTTCTTAGTCTCTTACGACCGATCTCGACAACTGGAAATCTTCTACAGTACAATAGTTTTAAACCTTCGGGATAAAAAGCGACTGCTTCATGCAATGAACTCACACCAGGATTGAAAATTCACATTAAAATAGTCCATAACCGTCATAGAGTAGTACAATAAATCTTTGGAATGAGAAAAATAATTGAACAATACATCTCAAACTTTTAAATTTTAAACCAAGAAACTATCCGAATGTAAGCGCTAAACAAAAAATGCTTTTTTTCGGCAACAATACAGCTAAAGATGAGTCGGCCCTACCGGCCCTCGTAAAAAAATACCGAAAACTATAAAATTTTCCACCCTTTCTGAATCAAGGGTCACAAGTAGGGGTTCGCATTAAAAAAAACGGACTTTGGGTCCATAGGGCCCAGCTTAAGGCGATATGCCTAATTTTATCGGGTGAATTTTGTTGAAAAATTTAAACCAAAAGAGTTTTCAAATGTATAGGCTACACAAAAAATGCTTTTTTCCGGCTTTTTTGCTGCTAAACATACGTCTGCCTTATTGGGCCTCATAGGGGCCTAAAAAAAATTTCAAAAAATACCTAAAAATCGTAAAATTACCCGTTCTTACCGAATCTGGGGTCAAAAGTAGAAGTTCCCATTTTAAAAAACGGACTTAGGGTCCGTAGGGCTCAACATAATGCCTTGAACCCAAATCCAAGGTCACCAATTTTTTTCCCCTCAAAACCAAACAACTTTAATCTGAAAAACTTTTTCACTTGAGGCTTCAATTTTGAGATAATTGCAATTGTAGATTAAAATGGTTCACCCTGTATATTTGGAAACTAATGCGGCGGTCTGAAACGACAACGCGTTTCTATGCTTGGGTATAAGCTTGCAGCTTTTAGGCAGGCACACCTGAAATCGGATTGAGTAAGTTTGTACCAAAATATCGAATGTGTATGAGTGAGGGTATAATGACTTAGGCCGGTGACTAGCTCCGGTGTGTTTTGTCTCGTTAAATCTCTCTTTGCTTCTCTCTTGTAACCGTGTTTGCTGCTTCTAATAGCTGGGTATTCTGTACGTTTGCGCTGACGAGAAAAAATCGTTTGTCAGCTGAAAAATTGTTTACATGTTTCTCTCTTGTAATTTTTTTTATTTGAATCAGTATGTAGTTAAGATAAGTGAGCGACAATGAGTTGAATTGTGTTATTTTTGAATTAGATTTAAGGTTTGTTTTATTGAATTGATAAAACTAATTCTTCATTTTCTTTAACAAAACCAATGTTTTTGCATTTGCTCCTTCTTCTAGACCACGACTCGCGATCGAATAATACTAAGCTGCCGTGTACGCCAACAGGTAAATCGTGTAGGGATTCGGGCTCGCTTCTTATCCTTTTCATGAAGATTATTCAGTAAATTAGCAATTTCAGATAATAGGCATCGTCATCGTGGGTTTTTGTAGGGAAATTACAATCCACTAGAGCGAGCATCATAACAACACATTTTCAAAGTAAAAGACAGTTTTGATGTAATCACACGGGAGGAAATTTTTTTGTGTAACTTGAAGTTTGTCTATGGGGGGGGGGGGGGGTTTAAGAACAATCGTTTCCAAAACTTGATGAAATTACTACTTAAACTGTTTAAGAAGGTATTTGTGAGCAAGAAGAATAATTTGTGGTTTCATTGTACCATAACAAAATCAAGGTTAACAAAAACATAAACGTAACAGAAAACATACATAACTTATATATATTAAAATTCTAAAATTCTTATGAGGACGTCTTAGCTACGTCAAAGCTGTAGCGATTATTATATAATTGACAATAAATTTTGGTTCCTCCTAATCGAAAATTACTATTAAGTTTTATTATTTTGACCGTGGAATGATAACTTTTAAATTCACTAAAAAAATATATTAAAAATATGTTCACTTGTTTTCTTCATTAATTTTAAACACACGTAATTCAAACATTGATTTAAGTTTCAACAACATTGACCAGAGGAAAGCAAAAATGAATTATCAAACCAGTAATATTGATCAAAGCAAGCAAATAACTCTTTAATCCTGTAAGAAATCGCAGATGATAAAAAAATTAATCTTAAACTCCCACTATAACTTTGGTTTACTTATTTTTATTTTATGCTTTACTCGGGTCCGGTGAATCTTGACTTACTTAACCATAAATTTAAACACGTGCCTAAAGTTGGACATTCTGATCAATTTTTTGGGCCTGCAGAGTACTGAAAATTAAGCATAGAATTAGCACTTTACAAATGACTACAAATCCTTGCCCTTGGTTATCTCGAGGATAATCATGCAAACTATTGTTGAAGGACATAAATCATTGTAATATTCTTCACTGAATACGATAGAAACCGTTGGATTTCATCAAAATCTATTAGAGTTATCAGGATGTAATTTAAGTAATGTTTAAATTTTTTAAAATCAGATAATGTATTCTCAACTCATCGTTTTCGTTATTAAAAAATCAAGGAAAAGCTAGAATGTGTATTGTATGTACTGTTAATAGAATTTGTTTCAGATAAAATTTAAAAATTGTATATCATAATACTTATTACTCATAAACCATTTGAAGTAACCTACCACACGAAGGAATTCTTGAACATCATGTTGCATAAAAGAATCTAACGTTTCCCAGCCAAAACTCTTGGTTAATTTTTTTGTACCGACAGGCTTATCACAAAATTGAAGTTCATGAAAAACTCTTTGTAAAGCCAAAGCAACACTTTTGCTTGAATCATCACTCTCAGTAGGCATTTTGTAGACAGCTTTTCTTAACTGTAAAATGAAAAGAAAACATGTTAAATTTTTTTGTTGCAGGTTGTACAATTAAGTAACTTATAAAAGAAGTAGGAAAAAAAATTTCGTCTAAAAATAAAGTATTCAGGTGTAAACAATTAAAGAAATAATCGCCACTTTAAAGATTCTTAGTAATAAAAAAAAAAATAAATAAATTAATGAAATTATTGTTATAATATTATATAACAATAATATTATCCTTGATTTCCAAGTATAAAGATTCTACTCTACTTTTTTTTTGTAAAACATGGATTTTTACAAAGTTAATAATTGTCCCAACATAATAATTGTAAACTAAGTATATCAAAACTGTTCTGGAAAATATCTTATGATCGTGAAATACTGTAACATACGCCACGGTGATGTGATAAAGTACTTGCTTAGATAAGTGATTGAAGGATCTGTCTTAAATTTTTTGAGAATTTTTACTAAAAAATGTAGCATTCAATCTGAAGAATAATAAATATACAATACAGGGCTTCGAGCATGTATCACTTTCGGTGCATGCGCGGTTCGCTCCTCGCCGAGTTCCAAGCGACTCGGCCTATCAGCGTCGACGCGCTCCATCTCTCTCGCTCCTCCACGCACGAGCCTTTCCCCCACTCTTCCCGCAAGCGTAGCTCAACATAGGAAAAAAAAAATTAAAGGATAGGTACATTTATTTTTTTGAGCTTGTAATTTTAATTTTAATCTTTTCCTTGGACTCGATAACAATAGGGTTGGCAACTTTTTGAAATTTATAATATTTTTTTGCTTATTTAGTTAAAATATCGAAAAATAATCGAAACGTATTTTTTCTTTAAAAAAAAAAAACTAAAATTAAAGGAACTACAAGTATTTAAATTTTTTAAAATTTCAATACATATAGATATACTTTTAATGGAATTTCGGGCATCAATGACGTCATCAACCCGTAGTTTTAAAAACTTTTCTTAATTTTCTTCTTGCTCAATTTTGATTTAAAAATTCTAAAAAAAATGTTAAAATTCATTAAAAATCGAGTACTTTAAAAAAAATATATTTTTAAAGTACCGGTTGCCAACCCTATGGCAAAAAAAATTCGTAACTTGAGGTTCAATCATTGCAAGTTTTTTCACGTAAATGCAACTGAAAAAAAAAACTCTATACATACTTAATAAATATAGGAATTGAAGAATGAAAGCATTAAATGAAGATAACTACACGTTTAAAGAGTTATTTAATGTAATCAAGCTTTTAAGCTTTTAAAACAAGCCCCGAAGGGGCACAATTTAAATATAAGTTTTATATAGAATTTCAGAAATGAATCGCGTGGTCCGGTGGCTACGGTCGCGGCGTGTTATTTTGCCGTCGGCGGTTCGAGCCCTGGTACTTTTTTTTTTTTTTTTTTTTTTTTTTCTTTTCTTTTTGTTTTCTCTCAACATTTTTGTTAGACTCTTAAATATAGAAAGGTCTTCATGGGGATTTTATTTTATTTTATTTTTTTTAAATAAATATATTGGTAGAAATGTTAAAATAATCTTAGTATAATTGCAAAATCATTTTTCTCAATGTGAAAAAAAGTTGGTAAGATAAAAACCATGAGCATTGAAGCCTATATTTTTTAAAATTTTAATTTTTGTAATAACCACGGATAGATAAATGAATAAAATAAGAATCTTTTGAGTCCGTGCATTTTCAATCATCTTCAAGACTCTTTGAAAGAAGAGATTTATTTGTTGATAAAAAAATTGAGGAAAAATGAATAGATAAAATTGCATCCTTAAATAACTTAATTAAAATATTGGTACAAAATCAATTTTAAACTGATTTTTATAGTCTAAACTTTGTTCATGAAAAGAGTTTTGAGGCAAACGTAACAAATTTACGTTAAGATGAATTACTAAATGTGAGCCTTTTGAACATTCAAATTTTATTATTTAGGGAGAAATTATTATTATTTATACAAAAATTATAAAGAATTATTATTTTTTAATTAACAGATTTCCACACTACCCGGGAGGTACTGCTGCAGTGCGTTGGGTTTTTTGAAAAAAAATTCTTTTTCTATGAATTTATATTTAAATTAAATTATAAAAACACTATTTTTTGCAAGCCTCATGATACATTATGTAGTATAGATGAAACTTTTTGAAAGGAAAAAATGTAACTGTAAAAAAATTTAATTAAAAGCTATTGAAACTAAAAAAAAAAAAAACAAAATTATCTTTTAAAAATGTGGAACCCTCGCCAGTAGCCCTACTATAACCACAAATTAGTAAAATAATAAAAAGGCATAAAAAGTTTTACTATTTTATTAATAGTTCTTATTGTTAGTTGTAGTAATTATTGTATTATTTTAAACTTGAATACGATAAAATGAAAATCTTGAATATTTTGAATTTCACAGGGTATTTAATTGTTACGTGAAAATTTCTTTGGAAGCCACTCTGGAATAGCAATTGATTACAAAAATTCAGTTTATTCATTTTGTAAAATAATTGAAATTTTACTTCATTGACTATTGTATTACAGATATTAAATTTTTGAAAATAAAAATCTGTACAAGTGAATCTGTAAAAATGTTACTAATTTATTTAAAATACTTTAAAGTTTGTTGATTCAATTTTATAAAATTAAATACCAAGTACTTAGAAAAATTATGTTTGTGAGCGATTATTTCTGTTACGGACGTTACACTGTATGGCTTTAATGAGCTCTAAAATCACCAAAAAAAAAAAAAAAAATTCTAAAAATTAATCCTAGGAAGACGTTATTCAATGAAAAGTTCCCAAAAAAATTATGTTATACCTGATTTATTTATTTATTTGTGATGCACGACTAAAAAATGAGGTGTTACGGACGTTACCAAAAAGCCTCTCATTCTGATAACCTAAATTTCTGTTTGACTCATTCACAGATATTTTCGTTAGATTTAAATTTCAACTTAAGTAAGAGTTCAAAAATATTCCTGACTATAAAAAAAGCTTCATTCCTGATAAGAAGTTTATACGATTTTTTAATGAAACTAATGATTTACGGAAGCAAGTGGCGTTACGGACGTTACGTTACGGACGTTACAAAAAAAGGCCTATGTTGAAAAAACAAAAAATTAAGTGAATCAATAGAAGTTAGCTAATATCAAATAGAGTACATATTTATTGCATATATCTAATTTTTTCTGAATGAATTAAATATTTAAACAACCTTGTCAATACTAATAATCACTCAAAAATAATTATTTATAATAATTAAACGTCTTCTCATCATAATTTTTAATATTTTAATTAATAAACAAAAATTCATAATTAAGCGCATATACATTTGGTTTCAAGCTTTGTTAGCATAAAATAAATAAATTATATTATATTCTTTGAAACAATATTCAAAAGTAATTAAACTTTAAGTCCCAATTACTTTTTAAAGAACTCAAACACATAATGGAAGAATATTTAACTTAAATATTGTTTTGAATAAACAAGTATGCTTTAAATAATTCTAAGCAGGTACAGTACTTATCATAAGAACCCATTATTTTTAAGATTTAGACATTTTTATGCTGAGTCAGCTTCGTCAATATCTTCTGAATTTGAGTAAATTTGATTATAAATTGATTGTTTCCTTGGCTTCGAGTAAGTTTTAGATTTCTTTGATTTAATTGTTGCATGATTAGATAATTTAGATTTTGCAGTCAGTGCAACAGCAATCTTAGACTTGTCAAATCTTTCAAAATGGTGATAACCTTGCAATCCTTTGATTTCTTGGGCATTCTCCCATCTTTGATCCAATAAAGCCGAAGAATCTTTGACGTCAGAACTAGGAACATAAAGTACATTAATTTTGTCATTCTCAGCTGCAGCACACTGATAAAATTGATAAGCATTATTAACAGTTGCCTTTCTTGCTTTAACCGCAAGCCAGACCATTCTTTTTACAGTTCCTCCAATTGCATCAACTGAACCTTTTCCATGACCTGGTGCAAATGTATCCCATGAAACTTTTTTAAATCCAAAATCATCGGCTAAGTAACAAATATTGGCTGTTGTAAATTTGCTCTTAAACTGAGATGAACAGTTATCTGAGAAAATATGTAGATGATTTAGATTTGTTTTTCCATTTTTAAAGTCAGAGAGAATGGTTTTTAGGAAAACCCAGGACGCATATTTAGAGTGACTGATATCGTCGCTAACGACGGCATAAGAATGAACTTGACCAGCTGCCCAGAGTACACATGTAAGCACTGTAGCTTGTCCGTGGCTCCAATGAGCACTCTGAATCTCGTCTTGCGAAATTAATGAAGCATTTTCAGCATAGTCGACTTGACAAACAACGTCCTCTTCTTCCAATAACACTTTAGTGTTTTCAAAATGCGCAGCTTGTGTAACTTTTATGAACGAATGACGTTTAAAAATAATAAAATCTTCATTAAACTTTTGAGCTACTGACTTCAACTCATCCATATAGGAAACTACCTGCATGCATTTAATAACTTCATCCCATTTACTCACTTTGATTTTTTTATTTCCTTGAGCTCGAAAACTTAATGCGATAAGGCTATTGATATCAAAGTTTTTACATATTTTGCAAAGGTTTGTCATGCATAGCTCGTTGGTAACATCACAAGTAGCTTCAATTAAAATGTCTTTGTAAGTTTTAATATCAGGATCGAGAAATGATGCAAGTGCCTCTATAAGTTTAATGATGTTATCATGAATGTGACAAACACATACTGTATGCGGCATTTTATCAAAAGTCTGCACATGATCTGAGCGTAGTTTAAAAAATTTATCCAAACTTATTGATTCACCTGAATTAAGCTCTGCATCAAAAATTTTTTTTGCTTCAGAAATACTCATAAGCATATAGCGAGTCTGCACTAACGATCTTTTTCCGATTATAGGATCTTTTACTGAAGTACAATCCCTGATGCCTGGGGCCTGCCAAGAAATTTCATCTTTACAAAAAAAGATTTCTGCTTTTTCTTTGAGTTCTTTTGATAATGGATGGGCTCGATTACAGTTTTTTTCAGCAGGAAACAAGTCTTTACCACAATTGGATTTTACAAGCTTATTTAAAAAAACAAGTCTTTTTCTTGGACTATGTGGAAGAGTTTTATTGACTTTGTTGACTGCTCGATTCGAATATCGCTTCTCGTTATAACAACCTAATTCCCTATAATTAGATTTTTTGCTTGCAGCTTCTTCTTTTTTTTTTCCTGAACTTTTTTACTCGAAGCCTAGCTGCCTCTCGTGTTGCCTTCATTTTCATTGGTTTATTTTTTTCTTCTTCTCTCTCTCTCTTTTTTTTTTCTTTCCTTGTCTTTTTTTAAGTATGCATCCCATAAACCTCTATCTTGTTTCAATTTCTCTCTGTATCTAGCAATTCTTTCTTTTCCAGGCATTTTTTCTGAAAAATACAAATCATCATTGTAAACAATAAGCCATCCATAATATAACATTTCTTTACCTTGAATTGAAAAACAAAAACAAAATTTTTTAATGATCAAAAGTAAGAACTGGAATAATTTAACTAAAAATAATTTTTAAGTCTATTTTAAGAAAGCAAAAAAGTTTTTACGCTCCATAAGTTTGAAGTTATTATCTTCATTTATTAAAATTTTTTATTGATTTTTGGAAACTTTCCGTTACAGACGTTACATTTTACATTCTTAAGATTATACTAATAAAAAATTCTTCAAACTTACCATATTAAAAATCTCGATAGAATGATGATGAATTTCAGATCATAACCTTGAACTCGCCATGTGTTTTAGAATAAAGCAGACGAAATAACAGGATTTACACATAGTGCCAACTTAACTTTTAAAACACGACTTACTGAAGTAGGTGAAAAACGGTGTTCAAATTTAATAAAAAAAAAATTAAAAAAAAAATAAAAATCGGTTTCATAAACTTTAAGGTATTTATGAACTTTTAAGATTATTTTTGGTATCATAGGGCTAAATTTTTTTTTTTTGCAAAATGTACCGATCAGAAATAATCGCAAGTAATATTTTGGAAATTAAAAGTTTTTTTAATAATTGTAAGCTCGAATTAATATTGTTCTTCAACAAGAATTCTTATTCTATAATAAAAATACCAACAAGCTGAAAATTCTCTTTAAAATTGCACAAAAATATTAATGAAACAATAAAATTTTAAATACTCTAATAAAATTTAATATCATAATAACATTAATAAAATATTTTCTGTTATGTACACTTACAAATCAATTTAATAAATATGTTTTTAATGTCTTCACGATTTTAAATGTTAATACTAAATTACTAAAGAGATCTTTTTTTAAATTAAATTATATTTCTTAAATGTAAAAAAGATTATGAAGGAAGACACTTAAACTAGGTTGCACAACTTTTAAATACCATATAAAAAAAAAGTTAAAGTATCCTCAAGAGAATATTATTTACTGAAGCTTAATATTTACTCTCAATTGAAAGTTATATTTATAAAAAAAGGTTTTTAATTTAATTAGAAATCAGTTCCTACTTTCAAAGTAAAAATGAGAAAAAAAACCAGAAATCAGAGAGAACTATCCGTTAGCATTTAAATTTTAAAACTATTTAAATATAAACATTTTATAAGCATTTTTATGAGAAAGATAAAAAATTGTAGAAATCGATCGAAGAGAGCGGATAAAGTGTATATGTAAAGAGATTTTACAAGGAAGACTATATAAAAAACTTTCTAGATAACTGTGGTTTATGAGAAAATAAAAAAAGAAAATTATTTGAAGGAGCAGATATTAAAAAATGTAAAAAATGTATGAAAGTAAGAGAAATTAATTTCAAAAATATGTATAAAATTTGTTTTTGTAAATATTGAAATAAAAATTAAACAGAAAAATTTCAAATTAATTTTTGTTTACGGTACAAATTCATATAATGAAACAATTTATGGTGCCTTTGGGTCACGTTAAAATTAGCTGCTGTTGTTTTATTTATTTTAAAGTGTTCTTTCAAAATGCAAATAGAATTTATAAGTTTAGTTTTCATTGAAGCTCTTTTTTCCGATTTATTTCCCTTTACGTCAAAAAATTTTCTCTCGGCTTCGGCATTCGAATGGGATAAACTCATGACAACATTAACTACTTTATGTAAATTTGGAAATTTGAATCTATTGTTTGCATCTTTTAATCCATCCACATCCTTCCAAAAATTTTCCACGGAAACTTCACCGTTACAATATTTTTCTTTAACGTCTTCCTTGAAATAAAAAGGTAAATTCCGCCATTCTAACCATAAATTGGTGAGATTTAGGTTCAGGCCATCAGGCATTATTTTAATTAATTTTGTGATTTGAAAATCAGAATAATTTGTATTGCTTAGAGCAACACGAGCATCTATGCAAGTAAGAAGCTCCCATACTTCACGATTATTTTCGAAACGTGTTCGAAAATCCTTGAAAGCCGTGTCGTAAACAGCAAAGCCACAATTACAAACGTATTTTTTGTCAGATTCTGGCAATCCTTTCATGAGTTCATCACATTTATCACTCATAGTAATAGTGGAGAGATCTTTGTAAGCTAAATTATTTAAATCAAGTTTGTAGGGATCAACAAATTTCTTAGTTTCTGTATCTATCATAAACTCTAATTTCAAAAATTTTAGTCCTATTACAAGCATAATAACTTTTGAATAAGGAAAAAGTTTGTGGACCAAAACTCTTCTACCTTGAAAATAAATATTCATTCGAAAAAAATATATTCAAAAATATATATATAAATAATATATATATATAAATATTTTCAAAAAAAAATTTAAAAAATTCAAAAAACATTTTACTTTTAAACTAGTTAATAACCTGTAGAGTTCTGTAGCTTTTTTTTCTTTACTTTTTGTTTCTGCGTCTGATTCAATTTTAGAAAAATCTACTAATGGATCGAACGAAACAATGATTCTATCGGCACATTGGCCTAAAGAAAGCCATCTTGTATCTACCAATCGCAAAATTTTAAGTGGATTCTTAAATTCATATTTTAATTGAATAGCATTAAACTCTCCATTTCTCTTGTTGCTTCCCGTGATGTAACTGTGAAGACCGCGAATTAAATATTCACACATGTCAAATAGAGAAATATTTTGATCAACTTTACTTGGGGTAGATTTGGCTACTTTTGCCTCTTTTTGACCAAAAGGAACTACAGATTTCTGTTCTTCATCTGCAACAAGATGAGGTGCAGCTATCTTGTCATTTTGATCAGGAAAAGGTTAAGGTATCGCTTTGCAAGATTTTTTCACAACAAGGGCCAGAGAGTGACAGATACAGTTCATAAGAACGGCTTTAGGGAGTTTTTCTTTCAAACGAGAAAAAAACGAATTTTTTACTCCTACACAGACTTTTGCATTGTCACTTGATTGACCACAAATTTTTTCTAGAGGAATTAAATTTTCATTCATGAAATTTAGAAAGTCATTAAAAAGCTTAACAGCTTTACCATCCCTCGGATCCATTTCTGGCAAATTAAGTAAACGAGAAGAAACATCGCCAGAATCCGGATCGCGATACTGAACCCCGATGCACAGCAATTTTTTATTACTACGATCCGTACTTTCATCCAGATAAACTGAATAGAACAAAATTCTTAAAATTTTAACTAAATTTTCAAATTCAAATTTTGCAAGAACATTATTTATAACTGCTGCACATTTGTCTCTGCCTAAAGTAAAATTGTCGTTTTGAAAAACATCTGCATAATCTTTGAAAAGTCGTTTAATTAATGGTACTAATTTTTCTACAAGCGAAACTGAGACTTCATTTTCAGTGAAAAAATTAGATAAAATTGCAACGGCCTCGTTCTCTCTCTGTTTCGGACCATAGATCATATTGTAATTATGTTCAAACAAAATTCTATTTAAGACTATATTTTCAGATTTTTCAAGGTTATTACGATTTAAATTTGAAGTTTGACCGTCACTTTCTGATCCGTCAGTATTTTTTTCTAGATTATTAATTGTTTTATGATCTGTGCATAATGCTTTGTTAGAGAAACTATTTTGTTGTGCAATCAGTTTACAGTGTAAATCACTTTTCATATGTCTAGAAAGGTAACCAACGCGAAATGGCTTACTACTACAAAGTTTGCATTTATAATGAGAATTATTTTCAGGAGTTATTTCGAGCCACCCCTGATAAAGAGGATCATTTAATAAATCTGCATTAACAGTTACCCTGGGTAGACCTCTGTACTTGACTTTTAAACCGGAACCAGCAGATTTAAGTTTTAATTCCTTCGTGGGAGCCATGACGTTTTTTATCCTTGGAAAATGATAATTTCAATTATGAACTGGTTACTTCTAAATGTTATGCGTTTGCCGCGTATTCACTGTTGAAAAGCTTTTTTTCGTGAATATAAATGCGACTAATACAATTTTAATTAATTGACATTTTTCGATAGTTTCACACGGAAAAAGTAGTAGTTAAAGAGGTTCATTCGGTTTTGCTTTAAAATTGTGTAGCAAGATAGAATTTGAAAAATATATTCTTTGTTAATTGCAGGTTTGATCGGGATAAAAAAAAATTTTTGCCACTGGTCATTTTTAAAAGTTATGACAAATTGGAAATTAAGTCATATAACACAAGCTCTCATGGGAAGCTGTCGTTTATTTCAAATAACTTTGAAATAAAATTGTTGAAAATTTCCATAAATTCTTAAAAGATACTTTATTTTTCAAGGATTGAAATAGTATAAAAAATTTTACTAGCAGCTGGACTAAATTTTTAGAAAATAAATAAATAAATAAGCCTAAAAACAAATAAACCTCAGCGTATATTAAAAACTATTCTTTTAACCAAATTTTATTGAAAAAAAATAATATTTGAATAATTAATTCATCTAAATTTTTAATTTTAGTATGAAAAAGGTTCATTTTATCACTCCAAAGTAAAAAATAATGGGGCCACTCTAGCCCTCCACAATTGATAAAGCATCGAATGAATGAGCCTCCTTAAAAATCAAATTTCGTTGAAGTCTACTTTTCCAAAAGAAAAAATTTCATTTAAATTGTTTTTGTTTTCTCAATATAAAAATTTTTTTTAATTATTATTCAATATAAGAAAAATAGTTCAATGAGATAATTGTTTAGCTTTAAAAAAAAAATAAAAAAATTGTACACTCTTTACGTTTTTAAAGGATTTAAAATTAAATGGAGAAATAACAATTTAAAACCAATTTATTGAAGATCGTGTGTTTATTTTATTTTTTAATTTAAATCATGAGAAAAATTAATAATTGTCGAAATGTGTTGCACTAAACACTATCTAATATTTTCTTGAGAGCACTTAAAGATAGTACTTGATTAACACAAATACGTCATCTCATAATGAAAAACAATTTATTGCAAAAAATAATCGACGCGAATTTGTAAACGATATAAGTGTCAAACACCAAAAAATTGCGTTCTAGTCAATTTAAGAAGCTTATTGAAACTTAAGAAGCTGGCAGTGTGTAATTAGTCTATCTAAATATTCGAAAAACGCACGTACTAGTTTACAAATTTTTAATAAAATGCGTTAAAATGTAGATATGCATCAAAAAAATTTAAATACTATAATATTACGGATTTTTTTTTCAAACTAAATATCTGGTTGACTAAATCAAATTGAAAACAAGAAATTAAATTTTATTAAACTGAAAAAATTAAATAAAAATCTTAGTAAAGTCTCTACTATAGGTATTTATTGTACTTTCTCTTATATAAGATTTTTATTTTTACCATGGACGTAAGCTCCTATTTGATTTTTAACAACGTGGTCGATGCAGTTTTGATTTCGTCAATGGTAAAATTTTTTAAAAAAGTTGTCTATGATTTACTTTTCAATCACATTTATTTATTCACATTTTTGTCAACTGAGCAACACAATAAACATTGAACCATTTTTTTAGTAGGTTATGTAAACTAACAAAATAAATTACGAGAAAATTACTTTCGAGAACACGTATGATTTCTATTTGATAAAAGAAGTGATGATCTTGAAGATTTGATGTTAATCCACGAACAATATTGAGAACAAATGAGCAAACTACATATTAAAAAAAAAGAAGGAAAAAAAAAAAAAAAAAAAAAAAAAAAAAAAAAACACGAGAGCCACGTTTATATATTGCCCGATATCGCGCAATTTTCAGAACGATTTTGTTTAATACACGTTACTTTGTTATAAGTAGGAATAAAAGACTTTTTCTTAATAATTTTTCGTTATTTACAGTAAACTATAAGCTACAAACTGAAAAGCTAAGGACAAGACGTGTGTTGAGCAGAAAGCGCGCTAAGCCACTGTTTATGTCGAGAAAAAAATAATTGAGAGCAACGACGCGCGCGAATTAAACAAAAATATTTTTATTACATTTTGCTGTTAACTTATTTCCAAGTACTTACATTAAATACAGCTCATCATATATATATATGTTAAATTAAAAATATATTTGTTAGGTTTAAAAATAAATTTTTTAAAAACTTGAAAACCCGAACTATTGTTTCAAATTACAGGAGATTTAGTAAATATCAATGCCCTTTTTACTGTTAATTTTTTTTTTTACAGTATTATTATTGTGATTTTACTACAACTAACAATAAGAACTATAAATAAAATAGTAAAACTTTTTATGCCTTTTTATTATTTTACTAATTTGTGGTTATAGTAGGGCTACTGGTGAGGGTTCCACATTTTTAAAAGATAATTTTTTTTTTTTTTTTTTTTTTAGTTTCAATAGCTTTTAATTAAATTTTTTTACAGTTACATTTTTTCCTTTCAAAAATTTTTATCTATACTACATAATGTATCATGAAGCTTGCAAGGAATAGTGTTTTTATAATTTAATTTAAATATAAATTCATATAAAAAAAATTTTTTTTCAAAAAACCCAACGCACTGCAGCAGTACCTCCCGGGTAGTGTGGAAATCTGTTAATTAAAAAATAATAATTCTTCATAATTTTTGTATAAATAATAATAATTTCTTCCTAAATAATAAAATTTGAATGTACAAAAGGCTCACAATTAGTAATTCATTTTAACGTAAATTTGTTACGTTTGTCTCAAAACGCTTTTCATAAACAAAGTTTAGACTATAAAAATCAGTTTAAAATTGATTTTGTACCAATATTTTAATTAAGTTATTTAAGGATGCAATTTTATCTATTCATTTTTCCTCAATTTTTTTATCAACAAATAAATCTCTTCTTTCAAAGAGTCTTGAAGATGATTGAAAATGCACGGACTCAAAAGATTCTTATTTTATTCATTTATCTTTCCGTGGTTATTACAAATATTAAAATTTTAAAAAATATAGGCTTCAATGCGCATGGTTTTTATCTTACCAACTTTTTTTCACATTGAGAAAAATGATTTTGCAATTATACTAAGATTATTTTAACATTTCTACCAATATATTTATTTAAAAAAAATAAAAAAAAATAAAATCCCCATGAAGACCTTTCTATATTTAAGAGTCTAACAAAAATGTTGAGAGAAAACAAAAAGAAAAGAAAAAAAAAAAAAAAAAAAAAAGTACCAGGGCTCGAACCGCCGACGGCAAAATAACACGCCGCGACCGTAGCCACCGGACCACGCGATTCATTTCTGAAATTCTATATAAAACTTATATTTAAATTGTGCCCCTTCGGGGCTTGTTTTAAAAGCTTAAAAGCTTGATTACATTAAATAACTCTTTAAACGTGTAGTTATCTTCATTTAATGCTTTCATTCTTCAATTCCTATATTTATTAAGTATGTATAGAGTTTTTTTTTTCAGTTGCATTTACGTGAAAAAACTTGCAATGATTGAACCTCAAGTTACGAATTTTTTTTGCAATTGTTATCGAGTCCAAGGAAAAGATTAAAATTAAAATTACAAGCTCAAAAAAATAAATGTACCTATCCTTTCAGTTTTTTTTTTCCTATGTCGAGCTACGCTTGCGGGAAGAGTGGGGAAAAGGCTCGCGAGTGGAGGAGCGAGAGAGATGGAGCGCGTCGACGCTGATTGGCCGAGTCGCTTGGAACTCGGCGAGGAGCGAACCGCGCATGCACCGAAAGTGATACATGCTCGAAGCCCTGATACAATAGTCTTGAAATTTTGCGGGGTGATTTATTGTTAACTATAACCCGTCGGCGGACAATAATCTCAAATACATTTTGCTACTTTTAATTTTTTTATAATATAAACTATACTTCTATAGAATCAATTCTTTACTATCTAAACTCGATAAAAAATAGCAATTATATTTCCTTTGTAATTATAAATTTTATAAATGTAACTAATACATTATCTGAGTGAATCAAATCTTACTTTATTTCACAAGATTTTCCCAAGGAGTTAATTCAAAAGGAAAATTAAGAAATCCTCGACACAGGCACAGGAGGAAGAATTATAATTCTCTTGGAGTTAATGATAATGTTTGAAATTGCGCAGTTTTTTTGACATAAATCCACTGAGCTGGTCATCCAAGCTGCAGACACCAAAGCTACCCAGAGAGACCAACTTCCATCCACTAACCAGTCTTGCTGCGACCGTGATGCCGCTATCACGCATCACGGGAACCTCTGTACAATAAAATTAATAACCTTATTTGTCGCATGGATATTTTCGAGGCAGAGTTTCTCCCGGCCAAAACGGCGAGCAAACTCTACTCTTTTTTGTAAAATCGGTAGCTCTGCGGTTTTACTCATTAAATCTAAAGTAAAGAAAAGTGTCCTTAGTTTTTCTTTCTTTCCTGTTCCCTCACTTTCTTTACCTACACCGTGTCTTTCCCAAAGTACCGCAGAAATCTACAAACATTGGCATCTCTTGTGGAGAATTCTCCCCGTGAAAACCGAAAAAAGCGCGTCACGAGTGAAGTGAAAAAGTGAAAAGTTTGTGCTACGCCGTGGCTATCTTCTTATTCAAACGAAGAAGATGCCAGAGACAGCTAACCCGTGGCGCACGCAACACCACCACGTCACCACACTTCAGTAGCAGTCGTAGGAGCAAGAGAGACGGACGATAGTCGGACTGCTCCGCGACTCTCCACACTCAAAGCAGAACTTTGAGCAGTACTCGTAGCTGGCCCAAAGCGGTCTATTCAACGAGCACTCATCGGCCAACAAGAGCGACCATCTTGCTGGCCTTCCAACCTGCAGCGTACCGACGCGACGTCTGCAACCAAAAAACCTGGACCACTGCCTTTGCTCGGCGAGGCGCACTGGAGCAACAGACCAGTCACACAGCCCGAGAAAGCAGAGGCCAACCACATCGGCTGTTCGTGTCTAAGCAACTCCGAGCAGTCCACGTTTCCGTCACGCGTCTACACAGGAGCTCGTTCGCAGCAGTACCTTGGCTGGATTACTTACTTTGGTGTGTCCTAACTAATTTTTTTTTGCTAGTTTTTCTTGAAACTAATCACTTCGCCTTTTTCCTGTATAGCTACAACGCGGCAGAGTAAAGTAACCTTTTGTTTACCTTTTGTCTAACCTAAAACTTTGTTTACATTTTATCACTCAACTACAAAGTTAACTTAAAACAATTTGTAATTTTTTCTTGTTTAGGAGTGATAAAACCCTCGAATTTTGACGATTCCGTTCCATCAACTGGGGTACTTAAGTCACAGACGGGATTTTACGAGTAAAAGTGTTCCATAAACTGGGGCCAACGCTGAAGTTGTCCAATAAACTGAGGCCTTGACTCAAATAAGGGGCATAAAAGGTTTTGACTTTAAACATTAATTATTCAATAAATAATTACAATTTTCATGTAAAAAAATTTATCTAAGTTCCTGAGAATCTAAAATTTAAGTATGAAAAAAAAGATTTACTCTAACATGCCTTGTTTTTTTCAATAAGATTCACAATGCTGAAAAGTAGCGATTTTTGTGATCATAATTGGCATCTTTGCCTTAGCAACATTTTCACCAAGTATCGTGCAATTTTGATTTTTTATTCGAGGACCATACCTACTATCTTAAGAAAGTCATAGTTGCGACCGCCGGCGGGGGGAGTTTGAGGGGAGCTCCCTCAAAACATACCCGCCACAAACGTTGGTAGCGGCCTTCAGGTCCCTCCCTATTTGCATGGCCCTGCTCCCAACCAGGAATTTATGCGAGAAAGAGTCGGACAGCCTCTTTTTACGGAGGCCCGGTTACTCTTGTAACTAGTTGGATCCATCGGAGACAGGCGAACAAAAAGGCTCAGGATAGAACACTACTATGCTCGGAGAGATCGCCTATGGGTTGCGAGGCCCGAGTGGCAGTCAAAACTCTCCAACTGTAACCAGATCTTGTATATTAGCATGCATCCTAAAGACCAGCAGGCCTCTTGCCCGCTCTCTGTAAGAAGAGCGAGATGTTACTACATACGGACTTCGTGCTAATCCGCCTTGTCTTAAGAATTATGCTACACGAATGCATCAATAACTCCCGAAACACCTCCCAATTTGACCAATTAGCGCCTGCCCCCAAGAAGCCAACGCCAATCTGAGATGGTATCGGTTGCCAAACACCGATAGGGCTCCATCTCACCCTTGAAAACCATTGTAACCCTTTGAATGGTAACGGTCGAAATGAGTTTCTACCACCAGCCCTGTCTAATGCTTACACAAAAGAACTACCGTTTTCCTTGATACTTTACTCAGAGACTGAGATCATAAAAATTCAACGGTTTTTATAGTAAAAGCAACTGGTGGTCTCTGCTTGACCTGATACTTCCTTTAGTTGCACTTCTTCAACAACCGGAAACCAAAGTTCGGCCCCCGTCACGGAAAGTCTCTCACTGTTGCCTCCTGAGAGGACTACCAAGGCCGCGGGAGCTTTATCATTTATCTATCTTTATCATTTGTTTTGATCAAAGCTATCCAACTTAATGAAGCTAATTTTATCTTTTTTAAATTTCAGAAGGTGTTGAAGAAAAATTGAACCAAATTTTAACCCAACCAATTACCACCAGCTCTTTTACTAAACCTTGAGTTGCTGAGTCTTATATTGTTTACTTAAACTTAGTAACTCAATTTTTCATTTTTTTTTTCTAACCCTAGTCAAAGAATAGTTGTTTCAATTTAAATGATATTTCAGTTTTAATAGTTCTTCACCTGTAATATTCATAAGTTTGAATATTTTTCAATTCTTTAACCAAAAGTAATAAAATGAAGGATAGTTTATTTGTCACAAGCGATGGATTGTCGAACTATTTCCTCAACAATACTGTGAATTCTTTGAAGATGCCATTGTGTAAACTTTTTAACTTATCACTAAATAATGGTATTATGCCAGTAAAGTGGAAGATTTCTTATGTCACGCCAGTCTTTAAATCAGGCAATAGACAGAACATGGAAAATTACAGACCTATAACAATGATGGGTACTGTTGTAAACTCTTTGACTCCATTGTAGCTGATAAACTATCAGATATATTTTTAGATATTATTATAACTGAACAACATGGCTTCGCTAAAGGTAAATTTACACTGACAAACTTACTATTGTTTACAAATGATATAAATGAGGCTTTGTCTTGTTCAACTCAATTGGATTCTATTTACTTAGACTTTCAAAAAGCATTTGATAGTGTTGATTTTAACTTATTAATAAATAAACTAGTTAATATTGGCATGAGTAGTAAACTGTTAGATTGGTTTATGTCATATCTACATGGTAGGCAACAAATTGTAAATTTGAAGTGACATTTATCAGATCCTTATTTGGTAACTTCAGGAGTACTTCAAGGATCTCATTTAGGTCCTATTCTATTTTTAATTTATTTGAATGATATAAATACAGGATTAATTTATGATAAGATTTTAATTTTTGCTGATGATGTCAAATTATACTTGAAAATTAAATCAGTTATAGATTGCTCTAATCTTCAGAAGGAATTAAATAAGATATATGATTGGTCAATAAAAAATAAACTATATCTGAATTTAAATAAATGTAAGATTATTACGTTTAGTCGTCCGCATGATATTATTCTTTATAACTACAAGATAGGTAATCACTATTTAGATAGAGCTTATGACATAAATGATTTGGGTGTTGTATTTGATAGTAAACTTAAAATTCATCTGCAGTTAAAGAATGTATTATCAAATTCCTATAGAACACTTGGCTTTATAAAAAGGTCTACATCTAAATTTAAAAATCCAAACACTATTTTATATCTTTATAAAATGTTGATTCTACCTATAATGAATTATTGCTCTCAAATATGGACTCCTTACCAAGAATTTAGCATAAATAAGTTAGAGTCAATACAGCATAAACTTCTTAGATATTTGGCTTTTCTCAAACCCATGCATCCTTTTGATCATAACTACATTCCAGTGGCAGTTGAATTTGGAATTACTTCCATAAAATTTTACCATGATTATCAAGATGTACTACTTGTATGGAAAATACTGAATGATAAATTTAACTGTGATAAACTGAAGGAACTCTTTCCAGCTAGATTTATAAATTATCAACTTAGAAAAGCTAGAACATTGGTAGAGAATAATTCTAAAGTAAATTATGATTTTTATTCAGTATTAAATAGACTAAGAAGAAACTATAATGCCTTGCCAGAAGAAATTATTAATTCATCTGAACAGAAATTACTTAAAACTAATTTATTTAAAAACTTTGTAAGCTATACTGTTAATAATTTAAATAATTGTAAAATTTTATATTAATTTTACATGAATATTTATACTACTATTATGTAAATTTTTATAAAAGACTTATGTCCGTTGATAATAAATGAAAAAAAAAAATAAATAAAAAAAAATAAGTTGACCAATTCAAAATTGGACTAATCTAGTTGAACGCTTTTCAACTAATTGGTCAAAATCTAACTTCACCCTGCTGAACGATCGCTTTTCAGCAACCTAACCCGAAATTGGATTAATCTAGTTAAACGATAGCTTTTTAACTAATTAGCCAAGACTTCATAAAAATATTTACCAAATTGAACGATCGCTTTTCAACTGTCCAGCCCAAGAATCACCTCATAATTCTTAACTTTTGATCTTTTTATTCTTCAAATACCACCCTACCTTGCAAAATGAATAAACCAAATTCATTAGCGCGAACCCTTAGCATCCAAGCTATAATCTGAAATCGAATTGTCACTCATTTCGAAACATTCGAACAAAAAAAAGCCTGGATGATTCGCGAGTTGGCAAAATATCGTATCCTGCGTCTCAAACAACTCTGGCAAGATTTTACCCAAAATGACCAAACTCTAAAAAACTGCAAGGATGTAGATTGTGGCCACGATTACTTTGTCAAAGACCTGTTCTACTACACACAGGACACCTTTGGAGACGTGTACGATTATTACATCCAATTTCTTAAAACTAAGCCACCTGCGAGCCTCTAGTCCAGGTTCTAGCAAAAATCTCGAAAGTTCTGCCAACTGAAAGGTTCCATGTTCAGACCCAGGGACCCATTTACAGAAACAAATCCTTGATTAAGGCACAGCCACCTGAACTAACTCTAGTCCAGGCTTCGGCTACGACATACGTGAACCATTCAAAGTTTAGGCTCTAGCCACCTTGATTGAAAAACAGACCACCAGTGACAACTCAAGTCTAGGCATCGGCGATCTCTTCCGAAATACAGCCACTTGAGACACTTAAAGTCCAGGCGCTGGCTAGCCTACTTAAGCTCAGCCACCTGAACTACTCCAGGTTCAGGCTCCGGCTATATTTTTAAAAATTAAACCACCGAAACCACACCAGATCAAAGCACTGGTGATATTTTCAAAAATTCAGCCACCTGAAGTGCTCCAGCTTCAGGTTCTGGCTACGCTATTTTTTAACTATTGGGTTTTCGACACAGGAATTTATTACTGGACAGAGCTCAGACTCTTACCAAAATTGCCCAGTAAGCCTCTACGTTTCATCGTACGCTTGCGATCCACTCCAGACTTAAACTACAATTATTTTTATATTCTACTTAATATTACCTTTTTTGTTTCATTTGTTCTCAGATACATTATTAAGGGAGGGTTCTGGTGAAATTTTTTCAAAAAATCGAAATTTTTTTTCTTCTTTTTTTGGGTAGTACAAACATCTAAGAATACTGTAAAATTAGTTTCAAAAGTTTCCAAGGTCTAGAACAGGTATAAAATGGGGTGGAGCTCCTCTGCCGTCCGAGCGCTGAGCGTTGCAGCGGGGGGGCCCTAGTCGGCTTATGGAATCTCGACGCTCTTTGTCTCTCTCCCTCCTAGAATAGCAGTAAGAAATGCTAGATCTTTGGAAAATGATCTCCTAGAGGCCGAAGAAGGAGTTATGTATGGTGCCGGAATCGCCGAATAGGTAAAAATCACTTTTTTTCATAATTTTTTACGAATCAAAACTTTAAATGCGTTTTTCTCGAAACTGCATATTTTTGACTCAGTCACACTGCCATTTTAACAATTTTCAACGAATCAACTTGAATTTTGGACAGAATGTTCCTTGAATGTGTCATTTCCGTGTGAACCTCAATTTTTAAGATTCATCAACAATTGACTAAGTTATAAACAATTTAAGTTGCAAAATTTTGGTCAAAAAAAACAAAAGTCCGCCATTTTGTTTTTTTTCAAGAAAAATGTTTGATTTTGGTTCACACGATAGCCAAAACTATACAGATTATAAAATAATTTTTTTTTTTCATTTCAGAGTAACCGTTTCAGAGATAAAATGTGACCAGTTTTCGAAGAGGGCGACATTCAACGGCAATTTTCTCATACGCCATTTTGTAAAAAAAAAAAAAAAAAAAAAAAAATTTTTTGTAAAGTTGATTACTTGTAAAACATATTAAAAAAATTTCAAGCAATAACTATTTTTTTTACTATAAAAAAAAAATCATTGAAAAAAACCCTGATTTCACCAGAACCCTCCCTTAATCGACTGCAGTCGATTATGAGCAGCGGAATGTTTGAAATTGCGCCGTTTTTTTGGTATAAATCTACCGTGTTAGTCATCCAAGCTGCAGAAACCGAAGCTACCCGAAGAGACCAACTTCCGTCCACTAACCAGTCTTGTTGCGACCGTGATGCCGCTATCACGCATCATGGGAACCTCTGTACAATTAAATTAACCTTTACTTCGCACACCTAAGTGGAATTACGTACTTGGCACACTGGGGTCTTCCAGGACCCCAGGCAGAAAAATGTTTATAACAAATTAACAAATGAATACAGTACTTTAGAAAAATTCATACAGGCTTGTAAAAGGATTCTCTTGAAGTACATGTAGGTTTCATATATAAAAAATTAATTTCAAGATACAAAAAAAATACAATAACCTTTAAAAAGTCGAAAATTGGAGGTTTTTATTTTAAAACTCATAACTTTTTTAAATTTTGATAAAACTGTCTCAAATTTTAGCTGAGTTATCTCCAGGTATTGTACTTTCGAGAAAAAATAAGTACTTATGCCGGTTTTGAAAAAAGTATATTTATTCTGAGAATCGTAGATGGAAATTGAAGGTAAAACCGATAGACGGTTTTTTATATATAAATGTTTATTATTTTGAATATTATTGAAAATATTTGAAAGTTTTACATAGAAAAACTTGAATACAAATATCTTGAAGCAAAAAAAAGCTAAAATACACTATTAATTATCCAAGCAGTCGGTGCACATTTGTAAAGTATGATCATTGCAGGCTGGCCGACGGCAAGAAGCACAACCGTAGTTAGTTTTTACATCTTGCTTTCTGGTACACAATGAATACCTCCGCTTAGAATCGAATTCCACTTTTTGTAGATTTTGATGATCGTCCTTTGGCCCCAAAATACTCGCAATCCCAATCTTGATGTTTTTTCTGAGCGAGCTTATTTGGTATCTGGCCCGTAAATGTGGCATTACAAGGTGCTGATAAATAGCTTCTAACGAGGCAATGGCTGTAACTTTTTCCTCTATGTTATTATTTTTATCATAACATACTTTTAAATTTTATTTTTTCCTTTCAATTTCGACGACGGTCTGCCACGAGCTGTTGAGTTTAAAAACCGTTGATCTTGCGTTGCGTCTTCCATTTCTACGTCAGTTCCTGATGAACTATCACTTGAGTTTTGATATTCACTTCCCTCGCTTTCCGATACATTTTCTTCTTCAGAATTTGTCGCACTAACAAGGAGAGGTCACACCCTCCGGGTCACCGATCTTGACGAAACTTTGGGGATCGTTTTCTTATACCAAAAGATGAAGAAATCTACCAATCATCCCGTCTAATGGGCCTTTCATACCTAGTTCCTACATAGCTTATATCGTATTTTTAGCTCTTTTTGGGTTTTTTTGCGAATTTTCAAAAAATTCCTGCTCGAAGCCTATTGCACTTACAAAATTCTGCAACCCCGCATTTTTTTTGTTTTTTCATCTTCTTCTGAGAAAAAATATTTTTAAATCTAATTTTGAAGAAATAGTCCATGTAAAATTAAGGTAATCAAAAGCATTTTTTTACTGTTTTTTTGGTTTTATGAACTTAAACTGTTCGTCGTCAGCCTTATCAAAATTATGTCTAAAAATATTTTTTCTAAAAAATTCATAAAAAAACAAAGAAAATGTGGGGTGGCAGAATTCTGTAAGTGCAATAGGCTTTGAGCAGAAATTTTTTGAAAATTGGCACAAATAACCACAAAAGTCGCACAAGTGTTAAAAAAGTGTCAAAACAAGCTGATTTTCAAAAAATTCCTGCTGAAAGCCTATTGCACTTACAGAATTCTGCAACCCCGCATTTTCTTTGTTTTTTTATGAATTTTTTAGAAAAAATATTTTTAGACATAATTTTGATAAGGCTGACGACGTACAGTTTGAGTTCATAAAACCAAAAAAACAGTAAAAAAATGCTTTTGATTACCTTAATTTTACATGGACTATTTCTTCAAAATTAGATTTAAAAATATTTTTTCTCAAAAGGAGATGAAAAAATAAAGAGAATGAGGGGTTGCAGGATTTTGTAAGTGTAATAAGCTTCGAACAGGAATTTTTTGAAAATTCGCAAAAAAACCCAAAAAGAGCTTAAAATACGATATAAGCTATGTAGGAACTAGGTATAAAAGGCCCATTAGACGCGATGATTGGTAGATTTCTTCATCTTTTGGTATAAGAAAACGATCCCCAAAGTTTCGTCAAGATCGATGACCCGGAGGGTGTGACCTCTGCTTGTAAGTAATGATGTTGATTCGGGTATTAAATCATCACGTACAGTTCGTGCACGCAAATTGTAAGCTATCTAAAATTTTTTTTGTAGGTTAGAAAAATGTATTTGAAGGTTAAAAAAAAAAATTTTTAATCACAATTTAAGTTTCTTACCTTTTTCTTCTAAAAAAATGAAAAAAAAAACCACAAAAAAAAGTTGCTCCAAAATATTGCGTCCAAACGTACTTGGCACACTGGGGTACTGTAGGACCCCAATCTGATTCAGAAGGCAGCTGCTGCCAGACTAAAGGTCGGCGCGACTTTCTCATGGCTCGGGGGGAAAGTTTGAACCCTTACCTATCGCTAGAGGCCGCTCAAGGTCTACTTTTCAAAAATTTGGGTGCTCAAAAATCTCGTTGAAAAGGCCAGGAATCCTCAGGGACCCCGAGTGCCAAGTAAAGGTTAATAACCTTGTTTGTCTTATGGATATTTTCAAGGTAGATTTTCTCCACGCAAAAAAGCGAGCAAACTCTCTTCTTTTTTGTATCTCGCATGGCAACGGAGACCGTGTTTCTTTGTCTTTCGTCAATCGAGAGTATTTTTTCCTTTTCAGTGCTTCAAACTTCCTCTTCAATTTGTGTCTTTGTTTGTAATTGACCCTACTGAAGTGTTCTCCATGGTGAAGAGTGTAGTTTCTGTAGTCCAACTATCCCATGTGTTGTCTCATTATGGATGCCTTATCGTATAGCTTATCACGCAAATTTAAGATTCTATAGTTGAGATCATTGATTTCCAATTTCAAAATCCTCTTGTTGAAGAAAACGGAAACTGGATGAAGAAGATGATAGATAAGGGAACCGTTGATAAACTGAAGTGTGAAAGCGGGACTATCACCAAATGCTACGGACTTCCGAAGATCCATAAGGAGACTCTATCATATAGAATAATTATATCTTTCATCAATTTTCCTACTTACGCGTCTAAATACTTGTCAGATATCTTAATTAATGTTATAGGTAAAACGTCGACTTACGTGAAGGATAGTTGGAGCTTTTAAGATGAAATGAAAGGCATAATCATTCCAGATGGTTTCCGCATGATCTCATTGGATGCTGTCTCACTATACACGAATGTTTCTTTGGCATTGTTTATAAATATAGTGGGAACGAAATGGAACGAGATTGCATAACATACGCAACTAGCAAAAGAGGAATTCATCAGGGTCTTGAAGCTAATTTTCCGATACACTACTTTTACGTTTGATGGAGAATTCTACGAGCAGAGATTTGGATGCCCAATGGGATCACCGCTACCGGCCATGGTGGCAAGCCATGTGATGGAAAACTTTGAAATTAGAGCCCTAGCCAGATTATCGTTTGGACCAAAAATCTTAAAGAGATATGTTAATGATATCTTCACAATTGTCCCCACAGAGTCTACAGTAGTGGTCAAAAGTTTAAGCCACCCCCCGATTGCGATTTGATTTTTGAGCTTGAAAGTGATAGAAAACATATAAAACTTCAAACGAGTTGCAACTTCTACTTTTTATCTCTAAAAATACCTAATAACTCAAGAAAAAACCATTTACTAAGTATAAATTTATCATTTAAATTCATTTTATCTCAAGTTTTAGTTCAAAAAGTTATTTTATAAAAAAAAAGCTATTTTCGACGATTTTATCGTTTTCAATGAATTTTTAAAAAAATTTACAAGTGTCCAGCATCATAATTTTTTTTTCCTCGTATTTCTATTATGATTTAGTTTAAAGAAAAAAATTTTCAAGTCGATTTATGAAGAATTGTTCATACCACAACAAAAAAACAAATTTTTTTTAGAGTTTAAAAATCATTGTTTTTGCGCAATTTTGCGTTATTTTAAGCTGTAATCAAATTTTTTTTCAGAATAGAGGGTCAAAATCATATAAAAACACATACTGAATGTAGCTTTAACTGTTTTATTTAAAAAAAAACTTAAAAAGACTTACAGGAAATCATAAAAAGTTCTTTTTAACAATATTTTTAAAGTATTTTAATTTTAACGAAAAACTTGAATTTTTTGATAATTTAATCACATCGAGAGAAATAATCTTTTATAAAAATAAACGAGCATGTTGTAATTGGATATTTTTATTCATAATTTGATTCTTTTTAACTTGTTTGCAAATAAAATATAAGTTTTTAATATTTTGTAGCTCCACCTTTGGCTTCATAGCAAGCACGTACTCTGCGTACCATTGACTCGGCGAGCTTCTTGCAGTAGTCAAGGCTTAAACTTTTCTAAGCAGCTGCTATCTCTAGCTTTAAATTGTCAATATTTTTTAAATGCTTATCTTTAATCATTCTCTCAATCTGATCCCAAGCGTTTTCAATAATATTCAAGTCCGGAGAACGGGCTGGCCATTTTAAAAGTGGAATTTTTTTGCTAGCCATCCATCGTGTTGTTTTCTTCGATATGTGACAAGGGGCGTTATCTTGTCGATACATCCAATTTTTTCTTCTTCCGAAAATTTTTTTTTTGGAGGGAAGCATGAAATTTTTCATAATAACAATGTATTTTTTACTGTCAACTGTACCATTTACAAAATGCAGTTCACCCATTCCTTTACCAGATAAACAGCCCCAAACCATCACTGATCCGCCACCTTTTTGTACTTTTGCAGACAGACAATCTTGATTATATTTTTCACTCGGTGTACGACGCACTCGCTTAGGTCCATTAGAAAAAAGTTGAAAAGATGATTCATCACTAAAAAGTACTAAGTTCCATTTTTCCGCAGTCCATGATAATTTGTCCTTGCACCAATCATATCGAGCTTTTTTATTTTTTGAGGTTAAAAGAGGTTTGCGCGCCGCAACAGCAGATTTCAAATTTCTTTCTAGCAAGCGCCTGTTGATCGTCTCTCTAGAAATCTTTACACAAGATTGTGTTTCTAGTTTATTTTTTAAAGTATTTGCTGTAACGGTACGATTTTTTTTTGCTTCATTAATAATGAATCTATCATCTCTAGCACTTGTTTTACGAGGTCGACCTGAACGGGTTTTGTTTTTCACTGTTTTAGATTTTTGATAAATATCGATTGTGTTTCTAACGCAACATCTGCTTACGTTTAACAATCTAGCTATTTGTGATTTATTTTTGCCTGCTTTAAATTGACCAATGATTTGCCGTTTTGTTGCTTCAGATACAGCTCTTTTCCCCATCATGAATTTTACATCAACTGATAAAAAATATATGCGGTAAACTTAGTTTATCTTTTTTAGTTCCAAACTTACATAAATAGGTAGCGCAACTGCGTGACAGTGTACCGTAACAGAAATTCGAGATTTTTTGAATTTTAAACAAGCTTGTTAATGATTTGTTATTGAAGTTTTATTGATCGATGAAAAAAGATTTCTCCCGATGTGATTAAACTATCAAAAAATTCAAGTTTTTCGTTAAAATTAAAATACTTTAAAAATATTGTTAAAAAGAACTTTTTATGATTTCCTGTAAGTCTTTTTAAGTTTTTTTTTAAATAAAACAGTTAAAGCTACATTTAGTATGTGTTTTTATATGATTTTGACCCTCTATTCTGAAAAGAAATTTGATTACAGCTTAAAATAACGCAAAATTGCGCAAAAACAATGATTTTTAAACTCTAAAAAAAATTTGTTATTTTGTTGTGGTTTGAACAATTCTTCATAAATCGACTTGAAAATTTTTTTCTTTAAACTTAATTATAATATAAATACGAGGAAAAAAAATTATGATGCTGGACATTTGTACATTTTTTTAAAAATTCATTGAAAACGATAAAATCGTCGAAAATAGCTTTTTTTATAAAATAACTTTTTGAACTAAAATTTGAGATAAAATGAATTTAAATGATAAATTTATACATAGTTAATGGTTTTTTCTTGAGTTATTAGGTAGTTTAAGAAATAAAAAATAGAAGTTACAACTCGTTTGAAGTTTTATATGTTTTCTATCACTTTCAAGCTCAAAAATCAAACGGTGAAAATACGCAATCGGGGGGTGGCTTAAACTTTTGACCACTACAGTATTGATGAACTGATGGAGGTTTTCAACACAATGCACATTAGGATGAAATTCACTAACAAGATGGAATGCGACAACCAATTAAGTATCTCAAATATTCAGATAAATAGGAAGGATGATGGCATAGTACGAATAAATTCGTACAAGAAACCAACATAGTACGGTAGATTCCTGAATTTTCACTCCCACCATCAATTTGGGAACAAGAAAGGGACGATCAAGGAGATCATCGACCGGGCAATCAAGTTATCCCATACAGATTTCAGATACGACAATCTGAAGTTGGTGAAAAAGACGTTCGCCGACAACGAATACCCAAGGGACTTCATAGATAAGATGCTGAGAGAAAGTATACATGAAATTTGCAAGAGCACTAAGTAAAGAAGAAACATCGAGAGAGGACTCTACTGTGCACTACCATGTGTTAAAGGATAATCAGAAAGATTGAGAAAGAGTTCAAGAAGCACAGGATGCAAACCTACTTAATTACAGATAACCTTAGCAAATTCTTTAGCAACTGCAAGTACAAGGAAGAAAACAGCAATAAATCGGGGATTGTTTACAGATTAAATTGCAAGGATTGCGAAAAATGCTATGTTGGTCAAACGGGAGGGTATTTGAGAGTAAGGATGGATGCACACAAAAATAGCCTTAAACAGATAGTCGTTAACAGTACAGAAGTCAGAGAACATTGATTGGAAAATGGACACTCGTTCGATTTTCAGAATGTGGATATTTTAGAATGCAACATTCAGAACAAGAGCAAGAGAAAAAGCTTGGAGAATATACACATCTACAAGAACAAAAATAATGTCAATCTACAGAAGGAGTCAAGCAAACTGGATAAAGTTTATCAGCCTCTAATCTAACCTTTTTTTAGGTGCGCAATTGCAACAAAAAAGAGGGGGTAGAGGAATATATAAGGAGATGCAGAGGAGTTTTCACTTTAGTCGCTGATAAAAAGCCAAAGCGAGCTCGAAACGTTGAACAGCTGAGGATCAATAGGGAATAATGATTTTTTGCAGGTTTCTCCGCAGATTTCTGAGATTACTTTGAAGGTGGTGCTGCAGAGGATCATTAGATGTTCCTTTGTTGCAAAATCCAGAAGTTGCACATATTGTGGGTTTTGTAATATTGATTACTAATCTTATCATGATATTTCAGGTTTTCACCTAAAGAATGTAAAGTAAAACCGCTTCAAATAAAACTGAAATTTAGAATCAAATTAAAAACTACTGGGACTTACAAGCAAAATAATAATTACAATATTTTAATGAAACTGCCTTAGTCTTGGTGGAGGTCCACAAACCCCCACTAATCAGGAAATCTGAATAACTCAAAAAAAAAACACCACTCACTGGTTGAACTGAGATTTGAAATAATTTTTTTATGAAGTTTAACCTGTAGTAGAGCCCAGTAACTCACTTGGTGTGAGCCCGATGAGTATGTAAAATTACCTTTTTTTGGTAAAAACTGATTATCAACTCAAATTTGAGAAAAACTCTTAAAAACAAAAACCAAAAACAAAATTTCAAAAAGAATTCATGCAGCCCTTAAACCTGCAAACCTGAGAGCTTCATACGCCAAGATCATAACCATCGAGCCGGTAACCTCAAACCCCTTACCCCTTAAAGCTCTCAACTCACGTGTCCGAAACATCATAACATTTATCCTCTAAACCAATACCCCTTGAGCCCGTAACCATGAAGCCTTTATCCTCCAAGCCCTTTACCCCTAAGCACATAATTCTCGAGCCCATAACTATAAAGCCTGTATCTCTCAAGCTTGTAATCCCGAAGCCCATAACCGCTGAGCACCTAACCCTTGAACTTACAACCTTCATCAAGTCCGTATCTACAAAACCTTTATTTTACCAGACTATAACCTCGAAGCCCTTAGCCCCTGAGCTTACAACTCCCAAGCTTTTCTAGCCAACAAACCCCGAAGCCCTTAACCGCAACGCCCCTAACTACAAAACCTTCATCCCTCAAACCCATAACCTCTAAGCCCTTACCACGGAGCTCTCAATTCCGAAGCCCGTAATAAGTTTTGTAATTGTTTGAAAAAATTAACAATTTAAAAAATGGATTTTGGGTCCGTAGGGCCCGCAGTGAGGGCCCAGCCTCTATTCTGTCGGGCCCGTCTGGTCCTAAATTTTGTAAAAAAAAAAACTTTGACAGAGCAAGGGTAGTCGAAAAAGTGATTTTTTTTCGAGTTATTCATGTATCAACGTTAAAGGGTGCTTTGAGCCCTCAACGGGGCCTCAGAATGGACTAGAAAATTTTTTTTAAGTCCTACAGGAGCCTAAAATTTTCCGCTCTTTCCGAATCTGGGGTGAAAGATATGGTTTTCCATTTGAAAAAATGGATTTCGGGTCCGTATGGCCCACAGTAAGGGCTCGGGCCCTATTCTGTCTGGCCCATCTGATCCTAAATTTTTTAAGAAGTAACTCTTAGGTTTCATGTGCTATAGAAAAAATGCATATTTTTCAAGTTATTCAGCCCATCCGCTACTCAATAGCCACCCTTTACATTTTATTACTAATGATTTGAATTCTTTGTCTTCAGAAGGAATTTCTGCACTTATAAGTTCCTTTATTTTGTCAGTAGATTTAATTTTATCTTGTTCGTGTAATGTAACTATAAAAGGAGCGTGTAGTAAAAACCTTTTTTGAAACTCTATCGTATATATACATAAGCTATAACTTTTCCAAAAATTTTATGAAGTTAAATATCTTTTAAGAATAAATTGAATTTTCCCGGGAATAGCCTAACTGTTCCGGACTGACCAGTCTATTAAATTTATTTTTTATTTGTCAGATGAATCTGGTAGGGGAGGGTTGTTAAAAAATTGGAGAAAGACACAATTTGAAAAAAACAGAGATAATTCATTTTATTTTAATACAGCACTTAATTTTACAAAAAAAAAAATTCAAATACTCATAAAATTACACTTGGTGAGTTTCATACATGTTTGAGATTTACCGCCTTTTATTGCCACGGGATTGGTCATACGAGCGACCCACGCCAGAGCTGCCCGGAGTGACCAGTTTCCGCCCTCACCAGTCTTGCTTCAACCGTGATGCCGCTATCACGCGTCACGGGACTAAACGCCGTCGTCGTAGATCACCCGCTTATCTACGACGATTCTACCTAGTTATCCTGAGGTTGAGAGACTCCTGGCCAAAACGGCGAGCTCTCTCCCCTCATTTGTAAATAGTTATATATTTAGTTTCAATAAATAGTTTAAGTGCAGCATAAAAACTACAAGTGTTGTGCTTCCAAATACCCTCGCTTCTCACTTTTGCCACTCCCTCGCGAACGCGGTAATTATTTCTCTTAACTTTAAGCGTATCCACCGCGATTCCTAAACAATACAGTTTAAATTAATAAAAAAATAATCCAAACCAAATTGAAGTGAAATGTTGTATGTCACAAATGAGACTTTTTAAGATTGATTCCCGTGTAATGGAAATCAACAATTTTGATAAATATCACTTTGAGTGAAACTCTTTACAATTTTGGTTAATAAGAATAGTCAAGATGTAAACAAAACAGTGAGTATGTCCTTGAAAAAGGAGAGATTGATTGATTGATAGATATGTTTTGTTAAATGTACATTGTGTTGTACAAATTATTCCAGTATTACACAAATGATTACAACAATTGATATAAATATTATAAAATAAAAGTAAAATAGATTAAAATAAAATAAAATAAATTAAAATACAATGAAGCAATCAAATGAAACTTGAAATTTAAATTTCTGTTCAAGCAGAGTTCACTAAAAAAATTCTAACAGCAGCAGAGAATGGCCTTAAGAGAAGGAAAAAAGGAAAATGGCCACGTACATGTAAACACATACAAAAAAAGAGAATGTACAGTAATTAATTACTATACGGGAAATAAAATGAGTGGCTCGAGTAAATTATTGCTCAAGTAAAGACACAATACCTGGAGATGTCCGATTAGGGGGCTGCTCTGTACGATGAACTTCTTGGTTCGTCAAAACAAAATGAAGATGTTGGTGAGTACGCCGGCTAGGAAGTAGAATTATTGCTGTCATATTACTGATTGCAGCAACCGAGGTGAGCTGGACTACAAGTGCACTTCCACAGAGGAACAAAAAAAACAAAAGGGTGAGATGAACTTGAAAAACCCAAGCAAAAATTCTCTGCTGCGTGCTAACAGAGCGCCAAAACGAGAAGCAAAAAAGAAACTGAAGGCCCACGTAAGGCCGGCGGCGTCAGCGACAGCAGCAGCGCCAAAAACGACCGCCCAAGCTGCTCAGACGGCGGCACGCGAGCACCAGTACCCTGTAGTTCTGCGTGATCCAAGAGATAAAGCCACGCAGTCTACAAACTCATGATCATGAGTTTGCGATGATGTGTACGGAGTGAAATTATTGTTCACTCCGTAACACTAACAGTCGAATACGGTATATCATTTGGAGTGTAGAAGAAGGTAATTTTTGTAACAATAAAATCAATTCTTCCCACTTACACCGAAAGAAGGTTGAAGTCAAAAAATCTTGCAATTCATGGGAAAGTCATGCATACTGCATCAAAAAATCTCCGGCCGTAGGGTCTGCTGTAACTAAAAAGGGTGTAGAAAAAGGAGCAGAACCCCTGATTTACTCGAAAACAATGCATTTTTTGTATAGCACATGTAATGTAAAAGATTCCTGAAATAAAATTTACGATTTAATAGGCCCTATGAAAAAGGGCTCGGGCCCTTATCTTGGGCTCTACGGACCCAAACTTTGGGTGTTTTTGGAATCTCGTTGCAGTCGGTGGGGAAATTTTTTGGCGGTTGGTATCCCTAGCCACTGACTGCTGGAGTGTTTGGAAACGCCAGCCAGTGAATCTCTATCAAAACAACGGTCAATTGAGACTTCTATTGATACGATCCAAAACAATGATTTTTTTTATTTCAGACTATTTAATCATGATAAGAACTTGATTATATTCTTCTCAAATGCATTTTTAGTTGGCAAAAATAATAAAAAATTGTTTGAATCATCAAAAATTCATTGAAGTTATGAAAATAATAAATTTGGAAGTTATGGTTATTTATTTTTTCAGATTTTGAAATGAACAATAACTATATAATCAGTTGAGATTACTTCTAAAAATAATAAATAATATTTAATAATAACAACAATAATAAGAACTTATTTGACCTTGATTTTTACTATGAATTTTAAGATAAATACAAATTAAAAAACGGTTATCACAACAAAAACTTTTCTAGTAAATAAATTTACTTATCAGGAGAAAAAATGTACACATAAGTATTTTGATTTTTTAACAAAATTTTAATGCATTTTTTTCTGAAATTGCAGTAGTCTGCAATGACAAAATTTCATCTAATTTTCTGATCAATCTCAGAATTGTCTCTTAAAATCCATCAAATGATCAGCTATACTAAAAAAATTCATTTATTTTTTACAATTTATTTTTGCTATTACATTAGAATAACAACAATAAGTGATGGGATTAAATTGATGAATCCTTTAAAAAAAAATCATAGCCTCAAAATTTATTATTTTTGCTAACTGAAAATGCATTTGAGAAGAATATAATAAAGTTCTTATCATTATTAATTAGTGTTGAGTATTAATTTAATATTTAAATCGGCTGCCTCAATTATCTCGCGTCGGTCACTTATCGGCCAACTCACCGACCGAGCGCCTCCTCAGCGGTTGCCTCGTGCTCGGGCCTTCGATTGTAGGTTAACTCATGTCGGCTAACGTTGCACCTCGTGTCAACGTGACTCAAGCAAATTCAATAATAATTTGCTGTAATACTCAACGAAAAGTAATGTGCGAGCGCGCGATTAATTACGCAGTGCTTTCACGTTAGTTTGGGCTCAATACGGGTAAAAATCAACTGTTTACTGGGACTTCAACATCCGGGTTTTTTCGGCTTGCTTTCACGCCTCGTGTAAGCAAAAGAAGCATGGATTCAATAATAATCCGAAGGCGAGCTCAAAGGGAAGTGATTAGTAAGTGCCAACCAATATAATTGTGTGTTTACAATTACTTGAAAATCATGCAAGAGTGGAAAATCACCGGCTCATCTCTTATGGTTCACGCGCCTACGACCATAACCTCGCTACCGCCGCATGGTGAACGCGGTATTTTGGTTTGGCTTTTCCTCAAGGTGCTACTCGTCAAGCTCCTCTCATCTTTAACAATCACCCAAGCACTCTGCTCAACAACAAAGAGGTTTTATCATAACTGCAAGCTCATTCATCAAGGTGTACATCAACTCAACTGAGTTGATTGCAACTCTTTATTATTGTAAATATTCAAGTAAGGTGTACACTATTGTTTAACTCAACCCAGAAGGTCTGTAAATATTGTAAATAAATAATCAAAATTGTATATAATGGTAATAAAGTGTCTTGTTTAATTACTCACTCCCCTTCTACATCCATAAAATTATTTATGGCAGCAAAACTCAAGCTCAATATTTAACAATTAGTCTGAAATAAAAAAAAAATCATTGTTTTGGATCGTATCAATATAAGTCTCAATTGACCGTTGTTTTGATAGAGATTCACTGGCTGGCGTTTCCAAACACTCCAGCAGTCAGTGGCTAGGGATACCAACCAACAAAAAATTTCCCCACCGACTGCAACGAGATTCCAAAAACACCCTTTGTTTTTTCAAATAGGAACTCCTTTTTTGACCCCGGACTCGAAAAGAATGGAAAATTTTACGATTTTTAGGTATTTTTTGAAAATTTTTTTGGCCCTCATTAGGACCCTGCAGGGCCCTTTGCCCTTTAGCCCCTATTATCTCCGAAAATACGCAAATTTCGTAAAGCACATTTGGCCTTATTCATAGGACCCACTTAATCGTAAATTTTATTTGAGGAAACTTTTACATTACATGTGCTATACGAAAATTGCGTATTGTCGGAGATAATAGGGGCTAAAGGGAAAGGGCCCTGCAGGTTATAATAAGGGCCAAAAAAATTTCAAAATTACCTAAAAATTGTAAAATTTTCCGTTTTTTTCAAATCCTGGGTCAAAATGTGGGTTCTCATTTGAAAGAAAGAAGTTTGGGTCCATAGGGCCCAAGATAAGGGCCCGGGCCCTTTTTCATAGGGCCCACTTAATCGTAAATCTTATTTCAGGAAACTTTAGCGTTACATGTGCTATACAAAAAATGAATTTTTTTCGAGTAAATCAGGGATTCCGTTACTTTTTTTACACCCTGTATTGATTCGTTAAAATGTCTTATTATTTTTTGTTTTAACTAAATTGTTTTCAACATAAATTATTTCCAAGTATACAATATCAAGGGAGTCTTTAAAAAACTAAATTAAAGTCAAACTCCTCGAATTTGTTACTGTTTAATAAAAAAAAAAACTTAAATAAAAAGATAAAAAAAAGTAAAAAAAAGTAAAAAACCCCTAAAACACTCCAAGGGCTGTAACTATGAGGAGGTTGAGTATAACGACTTCATATTTTGCTAAAATACTAACTTTTAACTACCTAAAACATGTACCAAATTTGAAGTAGGGTCGTATTCTGCTCCGAAACGTGATCGATTTTAGCTGGAATGTCCCAAAGAGTACTTCCACCAAGTTTAAAAAAAAAATGATAGGTTTAACGTACAACAGAGCATGAAAAAGTCATAAACAACGTGCTTTTTGTGTTTCTAGAAAACTTGAAACACATATATCTTAGTGTGAATTTCTACAAGGTCGAAAATTTGTAATGTTTTAATGTAAAAAAAATTTACCCCAGAAGGAGTTGTCCACAAATCCCTTAAAATAAGTGAGAACGGCATTTTTTTTAAAAGATAGTACGAGAAGAAAAATAAACTGAATCGTTAAGAAAAATATTTTGTTGAAAAAACTTGTTTTAAACAAATTTTTGCCTCAAAATTGGTGTGTCGATCTTTTTTTAACAAAAGTTGGATATTTTTTAAAAATGGCCTCAAAATAGGCCTTCTTCTAATGTTGCAACGATGAGACAGAGGCCACTTTCAATTTGTGAAGAAAGTCTTGTATTTAATAGTACTTATACAAAAAAAAATTTCAAAAACACCGTGCATCTCTTTTTTTTTCAAAGTGTTATTTTGACCTGCATATACAATATACATATATTCAGGACTTCTTACTTACTTATTTCAACTGAATTGTGATTTCTCATTTTTATCGCCTTCTCCAAAGTAGAATAATAATCAGTTTTAATTCTGTCTTTTGACTTTTCTTTAAAACTTATCAAATTCTATTTCAATGTATTTGTTGTTTCTTCATTACCCTCTACAGCCTATATCAGGCCTAATAGCGGGGATACCCCCACCACCTCTGTGAGGGGGCTTATGCCAATCCTATAATCGTACTCTAGGTTGTTTTATACAGTTTACTCTGTTTTCCTCTCTGGTGCTTTTTAACATGGTTTCTGCCCAATTCTCATTTTCTGTCCCTACTCTATTAACCCCCCCCCCCCCCCCCAAGAACCCCGATTGAGCGAATCTCTCGAGCGATGCTTGCATTTTGATTTTCAGGGACTCAGTCGAGCCTAGGATTGGTCTTTGGATGTCCGAGTTGGAATAAGTGATGTAGAGCATCCTACCTCACCTAAGCCACAGTGGATTCAATCCCAACAATTTTAACGCGTGAAAAAACACTCGAAAAAATCGCCGAGACTTGGGATCGAACCCACGACCCCAGGATCGGGAGTCGCGCGTTCTAGCCCGGAGCCACTGCGGCTCTTATTTCAATGTATTTATTCTCTTTTATTTTATTTTGCTTTTGTTACCTCTCAAACAATATTAAAGTTTATCAAATTTTATCAGTTCTCAAATAAATTCAATTTCATTTATAATTATGGCAGTCCACGTTAAAAAATTGACAGTATCAAACTTTTTTTGAATCTTCTGAAAATTTGGGCATAGATTCTAGGTACTAAAAGATGGAGTTTCCCAAATTCTTAGGACTTAAAAATTTTTATGAGTATTCTACGGGCAAAACACTTTTGTATACAAATGTTCTGTTTTAATGAAAATTGACAGCTTTTTTTTACTGTTTTTTCTGCCATTTCGAAACGAATGAACTGATTTCCACTCAGACGGTCTCATTCGAAAGAAAAGACCAACATCTATCTTGGAATGTTGAATTGTTGGTATTTTTATGTCTTGGAGTCGAAACAAGGCTTAGAATACACAATCAGGTGATTCCAAAAAAGACATCCTTTTATCTTTTTTGCATTTTTCCATTTGTTTTAGTGTCTACTTTGTAGACAACAAAAGCTCATTTCATTTCAAATCGAACAACGCTCTCAGAAATTTTTCTCCAAATCAACTGAATTTTTTTTCCAGATTCTGTAACATTTAAGTGGACACGTGTCTAGGCAATTTTTTTTCTGAACCTTATTTTCAATTTCCCGAGCTGAGGAAGTTTTTGATAAGAAACAGGACTGCAAGCTTTAAATGGCCATAACTTATCAATTTATTTATTTTAAGGTTTACGTCTTTGTTTCAGCGGTATTCTGAAAAAACTAAAAAGCACGGACTTTTTTATATAAACGTGCTAAAATTTTAGTACGTTTTTGTACTTTAAAAATACTGAATTTTAAGCCTATTTATAATATGCTTTAGGTCTTCGTTGATTTTTAACGAATTTTTTTATTTTTTCATCGTCTTTTTGTATTTTTTAGTCATTTTAATTACCGCGTCTATTAGGTATTTTCAACTATGACGTCACAAGAGCAGTAGGCTCCAGTGATACGTCACCACGAGCCGATTGCATAGGCTCCAGTGAAAATGACGTCATAGCTGAAAATACCTAATTGCAGTTAGCACCTGTCAATTGCATTTTGCAATTTTTATGAATTAAAAAGGATTCAAAGATTAAAAACAATGAAATCATACAGAAAAATTGCTTTCAGAACATATGTAACAAATGTTACATGTTGCGGATTTACTGCTTCATTAATTTTATTTTTATTTGCCGGATTAAAAGCTGGTAGGGGAGGGTTGTCAAATAAATTGAGTAGACCATTAATTAAGATTATTTGAATTTTATTTTCTAAGAATATATTATTATTTACAAAAAAAGGTTCAAGTTTAATAACTTTTATTAAATCTCTTAATAATTAATCAACAAGTATGAAATTTAAGTAGTTAATGTGTATTGACAGATTAATAAGTTTGATGTTGATAACATGAGCTCATTACTATAAAATAGAATAAGACAAATCATCAAAGTATAAAATAATTTAATTATAAATTATGGAGAATCACTATTGAGCCAGGTCCAGTTGAAATGTAAAATGAGATAAAATAAATCAGTGTAGTATACTTAAGAGAACTATCCAGAAGGTTAAGTTGAATTTCATGAATTAATGCAAATGAGCTGAGAATGAGCTTGAGAGAGAGAATAATAACTGATTAAAGAGAGAAACTGAGATATGAGAATATGTTGAATTGAGAATTGCCAGCATTAATTTCCGTGTAAAGAAACTTAACTAATTTGAGAAATCGCCTAGTCGAAATTCTTGACGAATTTGATTATATTAATTCAAACCATAAATACGAGTTTTGCTTGAGTACAGTTGAGGTAAACAAAGCAACAGAGAATGGCCTTGAAAAGAGTAGAAAAGAAAATGGCTGCGTGTAAGACAGCACAAAGAAAAGAGAGAGAGAGCAAGAGAATGCACAGTAATTTTATTGATTTTCTGGCTGTGAGAAGGGCAATGTAAAAGCACCGGTAAATTATTGTTACCAGTTCTGAGCGAAATACCTGAAGATGCCACGCCGTGAAAGCTCTTCTTGCTGAGCAATTAACCCAAGAATTGAATTGAGCCGAGCCGTTTGAGTTAATTGAAGCTCAAATGTCTTCCGAGTTGAGCCAACACTAAGTAGATGATTCGTCGAGTTGACTGTACTGATGAGATGACTACGTTGAGGATGATGAGAAAGAGTCACGAGAAAGAACCAAGAGAAACCCGAGAAGTTTCACAAAATGGCGAGTGAAACCGTCTATTCACGAGCGTTGTCTTGAAGAGAGAGAAAGAGGCCCAAGCGTAACAGTCAAGTCCTAAGTAAATGTAAACACCGATATTGATTTGAACTTAAATTATGAGAGTTTTCTTATTTACATTAAAAGGTGTGAGCGTTGGTCGAGTAGCAGCAGAGAGTGGCCTTGAAAATAGAGAGAGATAGCCCGATAGAGAGAGAGAGAGAGAGGGAGAAAATGGCCGAAATGGCTACGTGCTTGTGCACATTGAGATAGACGAAATCAGCACAGAGTCGTAAATTCTGTGCTAGAGAAAATGAAAAGTGAGAAGGGGCAAGGAAATGACTGTTCCTTGCACCTGAATACCTGGAGATGTTCGATGAGTGAGGATTGTCCTTGAACCAGACAAATTCTCCGTGGACCACCGGTGAAGAGTAGCTGGTACACGTGGTAATGGCGCGGCTCCGAGGTTGTTGATGATCACAGAATTACTGTCTGTGATCGTCCGGATGAGCTGGTGCACGGTGAAAAGGCAGGTTCCGGGACTACCTGGTGAAAAAGGCGATGAGAAGAGCCGTTGAGAAGAACCGTAAAAAAGCCGGGAGAACTCTCTGCTGCACACACACACACTTGAGCACCAAAACCAGAAGCCAGCACGCGAGGCCTGTGGCAGCAGCAACGGCGACAGCGGTACTGCCCAGCACTACGGCGCGCGGGAGTGAGAATTGGGACTAAAGTCCCCGCCTAGACTCATAGATGGAGCCATGTAGTCTATCAATTTAAAGTTGAGCGAATGAGCCGAAATATTTACGAGCGAATAGTGGTCCACTCCGTAACATTACAATTTAATTTTTTTAAAGTACAAAACATACTAAAATTTTAGAAAAATCAAAGATGCAGTTTTAAAGAAATTTGGAAAAAGTCCGTACTTTTAATTTTTTTTAGAAAACGGTAAAAAAAAAAAAGATCTAAACCTTAAAATAAATAAATCAGTTGAACTGTGGAGTAAAAAAGGAGCAAAAAAAAGTGTCCACAAAGATTGAATCTAGTCCAAACTATGTCTATTTTCATACCTCCAGGACGAAAACACCAAATTCTCTCACTCGATCGGAGCGGGACTTTGGGTTTTCCTCCCGTCGTAATGGAAAAAACATTACACGGTAAAAAAAAAAGATCTAAAGCTTAAAATAAATAAATCAGTTGAACTGTGGAGTAAAAAAGGAGCAAAAAAAAGTGTCCAAAAAGATTGAATCTAGTCCAAACTATGTCCATTTGATACGCATCTTCCCTGTTATATCCAGGGTGGCTAATTTTAAATGTCACACCCAAATAATTTCCGTGAAAAGTCCCAAATCGAAAAAAAATGTAATGAACAAAGTTTTTTAATTTTTCAGGGCTAGTCAGATGGGCTCAACAAAATTGGGCTCAGGGCCTTAGGTTGGGCCCTGTGGACCTAATGTCTTTTTTATTTAAATAAGAGCCCTTGTTTTTCACCCAGGATTCGGAAAGAGTGGAAAATTTTGCGATTTATAGGTATCTTTTGGAAAAAATTTTGAGCCTCCATAAGGCCCAGTAAGCCCCGACAAAGCCCGCTCAACTTATGCAGCATTATTTCTGAAAAGAAGCATTTTTTGTGTAGGCACAGGTTGCACTGAGAAAGTTTCTAGAATTGGAATTTTCAACAAAACAGGGCCAAAAAGATTAGGTTGAGGGCCTCATATTGGGCCCTATAAACCAAAATTCAGTTTTTTATAAATCGGAACCCGTATTTTCAACCCAGGATTCGAAAAGATCGTAAAGTTACGATTTTTAGGTATTATTTGAAAATTTTTTAAGCCTGCTCAAGTATCTGATAAAAGTCCAATTATATCTAGGAGCATTATTTTCGAGAAAAAACATTTTTTGTACAGCACAATTATAGAGAAAGTTTCCTAAAATAAAATTCTTTATTCAATACGCAATGCGCACAAAAATTCGGGCATAGGGCCATAGTTTCAGCTCTATGGACCCAAACTCCGTTTTGTCAAATAAGCCCAAAACTTTTTTCAAAAAATGCTGAAAAATCGTAAAATTTTCCGCTTTTTGCGAATCCGGGATGAAAATTAAGGATTTCCGCTAAAAAAAATAAATAAAAAAAAATAAAAAAAAAAGACTTTGATGGGCCTATCTAACTGTCCCAAAAAGTTAAGAAACTTTGGTCTCTACATTTTTTTTCGATTTGAGTATTCACAAGCAAGTATTTGGGTGCAACATTTAAAATGGGCCACCTTGTATTTAGGTATGCTTCTAATGTAAAATAGTATATACTGATGACGTCTTGAGTACCAATTTAAAAAAATTTATATCTCCAGTTATTTGATAAAAAAATCATCAAAAAAATCTTCAAATTCATTAAAAATCGAGAGCTTATAGTAGAAAAAATGATGAGAAAGTGTACATCTTCCCTACTGTTAGTTAACTACTATTCATGTTCGGAATTCGGTTTTTTATACTTATTTCTAATAAATGCTGAGCTATAGTAATTTGATCTTGAAAATTTAATTAAATTCCATTTGAAGAAATTTAAGATATATTTTTTATCACAAACATAACAGAGAGTAAAAAAAAATTTATAAAACTGAAGTCAATGTTTTACCTGATTAGTGAAATAAAGTGTTTGTAACAAAGAGTTCATGTAACAAGTTGCTCCTTGATTTTTTAGTCCAACAAATCCGGTATGTTTTTTACTATCCCAACTAACACCATGAGGAGCATCAGCTACTACATGTACCTGTAAAAAAGAAATGCTTGTTAAGATTTATTTTGAAATTTTTTCTTGCTTTAAAAAAAGGATATTATCCGAAAAGCCAGAAACAAACTAAGTACCTGATATCAAATAATTAAAAAAAATTTTCTACTATTGTGAATTATCATTTTCTCAGGCACAATCAACTTCGCTCGAGTGAGAAGACGAGTCAAAATTTTAGGAAGAAAAAGTTGAAATGGAATGCGTCAGTAAATGAATTGATGATAAATATTTTGAAATTCAATTTAAGCTAAGGTAAAAATATCTCCATTACCGAAAAACTATTGTAATTCGTTTCAAAGAGATTATATTACTGCATCAAACCAGAACTTTTTTGGGGGGGACCTCAAGTGCAGACGGGGTAATGTGCAGACGACCCATTGTCAGAATATTTATAACAGAAAAGCAAATACTAAACTGTAGTAATATTTTTATCGAATTTTCAAAAATAAAATAAAATGTTTTATAAAATAGTTATAAGAAGTTGATATAACCGCAAGTAGAACTGAAGAAAACTAATGAGAACAGATGTAAGTTTTGAAATTGTACTTTAGTTATTTTCATTTTCTTTTAATAATTTTCTGAAACTTTTTATCCTATACGTGGAAAATTCGGTAAAAAAATGCTACATTGTGGTATTTACTTTTCTGTAACAATTAGTCCAATAATGAGACGTCTGCACATTACCCAGTCTGCAGTTGAGGTCCCCCCCCCCACTTTTTTATTTTTTCTACTTTTGTCCCCATGATCATAAAGGGATTGTCACATCCGTATGCGACTCCTTGAGCTTTTATTTTAAATAAAGGTGCAAGGAGCATACTGGGGTGAACTACCCCAGGTCGATAATTTTTACGGCCTCCGTGAGGAATTTTCCTCTTCTTTTCGGCGCGTGGCCACCTCAAGAAGCCGTTTCGGCACGTGGCCACCTACGCTGAATTCGATACCTGCGCGACTTTTCGACAGGTGAAACAAACATATATAAGGACCATGGATGGCCCAGTAGTCAGTCAAGCGTAGTCAAGCGTAGGGACACCAGTAAGTGTGTCGTCGGTCCGTGAGTTAGTTAGAGTCCGCGGAGTCAGTCAGCCAGTTCTGACACTTGTATTTTCAAATTTGTAACAGTGCTTGAGGTTTGGTGTTGTTTTTTAATTAAATGTCGTTCGTGTGATTTTTGACTTTGATTCCAAATATCCTTCCAGTTAAGTTAGTTTATAGATTACAATTAATTCTACGTCACCAGAGCCTGGCCCAGGATTATCAGCATCAGATCATCGGCAGTAGAGTAAGTACTACTCGCCATTGATTAAAACGTGTCAGTAGCAAAAGTAATCGAAAGGCCAAACGGTGGCAATCGGGTTAAACCTAGGCCTCTCGTAGGTTTTGGTTTAAATAGTTTAAAGGTATAATTTACCTTTAACAAATTGGGGGTTCGACAAAAACTTGCGATTATCGATGCTACTGATATGTCTACTAATAATATTAATAAAAATTCTGCTTATAATGAAGCTAAAGTAATTTTGTTTAATCAAGCTAATCAATTACATAAAATATTGATAAAAATATTGATGATTTTGAATTAGAAGATATATTAGATCTTTTCGTGGATCGGTGGTGCATTTAGGGGGGGGGGGGGGTAGGGTCTAAGCGGTCAAAAAATGATGATTTTTCGATGATTTATAGTGAAGCTCCTGTTTATTATAATTTAATAAGAATTTATATACATATCATACAACATTCAAAGAACATTCTGTCAAAATTTCAGATCAAAATATTAAAAATTGAGGCAATGGGAGCCAACCAAACAAGGCGCTTCGAAAAAAAGATGAGTTGCGGTGAAGGCTGTAACTCGCGAACGGTTCATCTGAAATCAAAAAATAAAGTAGATTTAGTTAATATATTAGTTTTTCTCGCCCCCTAGTAGGATCAATTTCATTTTTTTTCAATTTTGAAGTTTTGGCGACGTTTTGAAGCCAAAACACTGTTTTTTGGTCACCAAAACCGGCCATTTTATGGCTAAAACTCGGCCAAAAAAAAAAAAAAAAAAAAGTAACTCACTAGGGGGCGGGTTTTTTATGCATTAAAGACGTATGTTTAATTCTAGAAAGATCGGTGCAGTAGTTTTCAAATGAGAACTTTCACCGACTTTGAAAAATAGTGTTTCGAGAAAAACGCGTTTGAAGTTTTCGGTACGAAAAAAGTGAAGAAAAACTATTTGATTTACAACTTACACTGAATCATCTATTCCAGCTCCATAAAGTAGGTCACCAGCAGCTTCAGCAATGTCCAGGGCATCTTTTTGTCCTTGTCTTCGCCGAATTCTACCTTCTTTGGTTTGAGCGGCGCTTTCGGAGTCGGCTTTCATTATGCGAGTTTCGTCCGCCAGCCTCGCGTACTCATGGGCGCTGCATCCAGTAGCAACTCCTGCTGATTGAAGAATCATTAATAAAGCTGTATTTCCTTCATTAAAAGTACATGCAGCTATATTTGCTGCAATCTCTACTATGTTGCAGCCAGCAGACGATGTTTTGGGAGCAATTTTCCAAATAAGTTGATTTAAACTGAAGATTTTTAAACTTGACTTGAAGATCGAAAGCTAAACCTACTGGCTTACACGACTTGAACTCAACATTACCGTTGCACACTTTGCAATTTACCAACGTTGAAAGTGTTGTAAACACTTGCAGAAAGTCAACTATACGATAATGTATTTCGGTATCCACTGGCACAGACGGTTGAGAACTTAGCCGATTTTTTTTAGCCGACGCACTTTTTGTCTGCACGTCATTATTTTTAAATGGATTGGGTTTTTTTTTTGGTTTTCCAAGTATTTTTCCTTCAGTTTTACGCGTTTCTCTCGACACTTTACTTGTTCTAACCATTTTAAAACCAAAAAAACCGAATCGGAAATATAAGAAGAAAAATAATCGGACCGCTCTGGTGAACGAACACCGTCAAACTGACACGTCTTTTTTTCCACACAGACCTTTAGAACCGCCTTATACTCTACCTGGGTTCACTGCCCCTCCCTTTTTACAAAAGGGATTACAAAGACCGACTTAGCAGGGGCCTTCAGCGTAGAGCATGCGGGGAGGGGCAGCTGCCTCGACCTGCTCCGCTCGAAGGCCCCAGACTTAAAACTCTGTAACTTTGTGAGTTTTGCTCCAAACCCTTAGAAATTTTAACACAGCATTTTTGAAATGTTTTACTATAAGAAAAAAAAATAAAAAAAATTCGATTTTTCAAAAGTTGCCAGACCCTACCCCCCTTAAGAGTTTTCGAGTATATTAACCCATTACCGCCCATGGAAAAATCAAAAGTGATATAAAAAAACTAACTGTGGGAAAACCTGTCTCATGAAAAAATAGTAGATACGTGTTTTTTCTTTTTTCAATTTTCATTGTTTAAACATTATTTATTTAAACAAATTCGTAAAAAAATTTAAATTTTTATAAACTAATAATGGCATTCGATTCTTTGACCAAAAATAAGGCGAAAGTCATCTAAGTAATTTTTTGATCAGACGCTTAGATCTTTTGCTACGAGCGCTCAAACATGTAAAAATATGGTTTTATAGTGGTGAGCTCCGAGGCGCCGCACCGAAGATACACTTTTACGAGTCAGAGCTCACCACTATAAAACCATATTTTTACATGTTTGAGCGCTCGTAGCAAAAGATCTAAGCGTCTGATCAAAAAATTACTTAGCTGACTTTCGCCTTATTTTTGGTCAAAGAATCGAATGCCGTTATTAGTTTATAAAAATTTAAAATTTTTTCCGAATTTGTTTAAATAAATAATGTTTAAACAATGAAAATTGAAAAAAGAAAAAATACGTATCTACTATTTTTTCATGAGACAGGTTTTCCAACAGTTAGTTTTTTTATATCACTTATGATTTTTCCATGGGCGGTAATGGGTTAAAGTATTTAAGAATAAGAAAGAAGTTTACATATTAAACTAAAGTGTTGTTTGTGTGTGTTTATTTAATCCTGGTTAACAAATCCTGACAATTAATGTCCGATAGGTTATTGGCCCAGTGCACGCTTCCACTGCGCACTGATAAAGATAAAAGAAGCCAGGAATAATCACCACTAACAGCTCTTGGATTGACAGATAACATAAGGTAAGTGATTTTCATAAAGTGCGCGAGAAGAAAGATACTAAAATTTGTGATAAGGGAAAATTCACAAACCACGTGGCCCAAATAGGGGGGGAGGGGGTACGATTAAAAGGCTACAAAAGGTTACGTGGGTGGTAGGGCTGTTGATTCAGAAAGGCACATGGTTTTTAAAGTGCATGAATCGATGTTTTACTGTCGAACGTTAAAGTCAGCTATCCCCCAAGCTCTAAACCCCCAAGACCCTGAGCGCCCGCGTTCAACAAAAAAACTGGTTGTATATCTCCCAAGCTCTAAATCCCCAAGACCCTGGGCGCCCGAGTTAAATTATTCCAAAAATATGAGTGCATTTTAATTAACGAAATAAATAATTTTGTAACGATACCTAACTACGCTGAACTGGTGCAATTATATCATCAAGTTCTAAATATGAAATTTTTAACTCCAAAATGGCATGGTTGATTAGGAAAACGCTATAAATTTTTACTTATTGGTGAACTCTTCGTTTGGTGAACTCAACAAATTTTTTTTTTTAACTATAAATTAAATGCTTCTAAGAAGCAGAGAAAAGTGTAAAAATTTTTGTTTGTTTATTGGTTATTTATTTTTTATATTTTATTTTATTTTTTTATTATTTTGTAATATTTCCAAGTGATGTATATAAAAGTACACCACAACCTTTTTGTGGAACAAAAAAAAAACACTTTTTTATGGACTTGATATTCAAATATAAAGTACGCTTCACTTATAAAATTATTCCACTCGGTAACCAGAGTTTTGGAGGTTTAGAGCTTGGGAGATAGCTGATCAGTTTTTTTATTGAATCTGAGTTTCCAGGGTTATGGGGGATTTAGAGCTTAAGAGATAACTGATCAGTTTTTTCATTGAACTTGAGTTCAATAAATAAACTGATCAGCTATCCCCCACGTCTTGAACCCCTCAAACCCTGGGCGCCCGAGGTCAACGATAAGACTGATCAGTTATCCCCCAAGCTCTAAACCTCCCAAAACTCTGGTTAATAACTGATCAGTCTTTTCGTTGAACTTGACGCCCAGGGTTTTGGGGGTTCAAGACTTGGGGGATAGCTGATCAGATTATTCATTGATCTCTACGCCCAGTGTATAACTTAAAAAATAATGTTTAAAAAAAACTAATAGTATTCATATTTACAATTTGAAATCGTAAAAAAAACCACGTGACTTTGGGGGGGGGGGTCGAAAATTTGATACAAATACTACGTTGATCTTCATGGGAGGGAGGGCCCTTCACAATCGTCGAAAAAATGACCACGTGGTTTATGAACGTTCCCTAAACAAAACGATAGAAGTGTAGTGCACGCTTAAGAGTTTTATGAAAATCACTAACAGAATTATTTTTCCTTTTGAATTATATGCATGAAAAATCTATATTGGAATTAAAATTATAGAGGTATACACTGGGAAAAATGTGCTCGAGTTACGGCTCAAAAATGAAGAGGTTATGTCTCTACGCCGCGCTCAGTAACTGCTTCATATGTGAGCCGAATTTGACGCACGCGCTGCGATCGGCTGCGATTTGGTATTTGGTAATACGTAGTGGTGCAAATTTTCAACACCGTGCGCCATATTTGTTGCACCGTGGAGAAGAAACGATCCACCTTGTCGATTCCATTACGGCGCTACGGGTGGCTCGATTACGGATCACATTTTTCCCAGTGTAGAGTACTAATTTATTACTGGATTAGAAAATTTGAAAGAGTAAAGAGTAAACTTAGATGCATGACGCTAAAGTTTTTTTTCTTTGTTAGAATGGAAGAAAGAAAAATGCGTCATCGAAGTCGTTACTATGGAAAATTTTAAGTGTCAGGGGAGGTAAGATTTGGTGCAGGGAGAGCAACACGGTAAAACAACGGGCCTACAGTGTTTTCAGTCACAGCAGTTCTGCCGGCCGGCACCGCCTGGCGGCCAGATGTGGGTTTATGGCTTTTCGGAAAATTTCAGAACGCGGGCGAAGTTTTCTCCGTCTGTAGTTTTTTTTTCTCTCTTCTTTTCTCTCTCTCTTCTCCTTCTTCTTTGGATGGGACTTAGAGGGCGCAGAGAGATCGGACCAAGGTTAATACTCGGTAAAGTAGGGTGGGCGGATTTATGGGGGGTTGTCGGCTGGACTCTGGGACTGTTTCACTTGCACCCGTGCATTCGTACGCAGATCCGTGCACGTTGCAGGCTTCACTCCGCCAAAGCGCGCTGTTGCTCTACCCGCGCGCGCAGTAGCTTTACTCGCTGCAGTGTTGCGCAGCACCATAAGCTACTCCTTCACAGGTCGCAAGCAGAAGGCCTGCGCCTGCACAAGCACAGCTTGTGACTCTAGAAATTCTTCCAGGCTAGTTTGTAGTAAACGCAGTTCTCTACATATGTGTCCTCAGCATTATGCGCTTATCTCTCAGCGTTAAAGCCACAAATGAGACTCGTAATTGCAACTATGCCTTATATTAGAATGACCCAAAATAAAAAAGGAAATAATTATTTATTCTTTAGGAGATAGATTGAATAAAAAAAAAAAAAAAAAATGAATAAATAAATAAAGACGATAATTTTGAGTCGAAAGATAAAATATAAGTGAGAATCATGGATGGTTAAAGAGATGTACAAAATAATTTAAAGAAATTTTTTTTGTACTAAATAGTGGTGTTGGTTGATAAATTTTTTTATTGTATGGATTTATTAAAAAAAAAAAATTAATTTGGAAGATTTTTTTACGGAAGAAAAATTATTAAGAGTAACCCTTTTAATCATATAACGAGTGTATGAATATTTCTTTTATAATGGAATAATAGTTTGAGAGGAATTTTTGACGTTTTTTTTTGCATGAATAAATATTTTCCATTTATAAAGGGTTTATATGGTTCTGAGGTCAATAATTGAGTAAAACTGCGGTGCAGTGTAGCTTGATTTTTGACTAGAAAAATTATTGAAAATTTGCTGGTGTCCCGTGCTTGCACTTGTACAGCCCAAATCCGACCGGCCTCACAGTGGTACTTGGAGTCGTACGTTGGAGAGAGGTGTGCATGTACGAGTGATACTGCAGAGGATCATAATTTTTAGTTTCAAATCAAAGTAAAAAGTGATACTTTTATTTTGATTTAGAAGCATGAAGTAAAATATTCTTTAGTGGGACTTAGAGGTATACCTGTGAATAGTTAGAGAAATTTTTGAGTGAATTATTAGAGAGAAAATATATGGAAAGAAAAAAAAAAGAGAGAAATTATTTTTAACTAAAGAATATTAATTTTGAAAACCCAGAATACCTTGATTTTTTGATTTGAGGTTTTGATGAGAAATATATCTTTGAGTCTAAGAATAAACTTTAGAAAAATTAGAGTCAGATTGTCAGGCCTGACAAATAAATTAAGAGAAAAACAGGTACTCATTAAGAACTATTTCACAGCACCAACCATGAATAACGATGATGTCTCAGCCCTTGATCTAATAATGGACACTGATGCATCTGCAGGCAGAGCTGCAAATGCACCAAGAATACTTCCACGAAATCCAGCTCCCAGGACAACTTATAATCATGAAAATCTTCAAACTCTACCACCACCTACGGCATTTGATTGCTCGCAAGAAGTTTTTGCTCAAATGAGGGAACTGACCGAAAGAGTAGCTAATTTACAGCGTCAGACCATTGAGCGTGACAGAAGCTTGCTACAAAGAAGCCTCGAAAACACTTCCTACAGAACAAATACAACTAGAATGTCACATGACGTAGGCAGAGGTGACCAAGGAATTATTTCGAAGCTTGATATAAATCGAAATTATTCCCTAACCGCTAAATGTAATTTCGACGTTTGGTACGATAAACTCGTCACTGAACTAAGAACCAGCAGGTTGGAGGATGTAATTAATCCAAATATTCCTACTCCGGACAACTTAGATGCTAATGCAAAAAGATTAAGACAAAATGATGCCAGAGACATCATTATTACTAGGCTGGATAAAAAGTTCCACAGAAAAGTACTGAATATTGAAGACCCTGTTGCAATGTTAGAGAAACTCAAGCAATTGAGAAAAAATATCATTGGCGTAACAGCTACAACTTTGAGAACTGAGCTGTACACAATGAAAATGCAACCTGGTGACTCAGTAGATTCATTCTGTGAGAAGTATGATAAGATAGTTAGAGAAATTCAACTGAGTGACTCTGAATATCAACTTGTTGATTCCGAAACAAGATCTTTGTTTCTTCAAGCAATTAATCAGATGCCCTTTTATATAAGAATAAAAGAAAGAAATTCAATGATGAAAAAGCTTGTAAATAAAGAATTGAATTTCGAAGATATAAAGAGTGCAATGAGAGAAATCGAGATAGAAGAAAACTCGACTAAGACTGCTGAAAAACAACCGAAGGCTGCAAGAGTAGTTAACAATAAAAACTTCAGAAGAGGAAATAATAACAAGCAGTCAACAAATAGAAGAGATCTTTGTCACAAATGTAACGAGGCTGGACACTGGCAAAAGCAGTGCCCACTGAAGAATACCAATTAATGGTTCTGCTACATCTGCAATAAATTAACCGGCCATAAGTCCACAGAATGTTGGTATAATTCCAACAATGAAAGCAAGAAGAGAAATGAAGACTCTAACAGTGAGAGAATCCAAATAATAAATTCAAGGGCTCAGAAACCAACAGAGGTAGAGGTGGTAGAGGTGGTAAAAGAGGACGTGGCAGAGGCCGTGGTCGAGGTAATTCCTCAGGTGGACCAACTGCGAATGCAGCAACAACTCAACAAGAGAATTCTATTATAGGTGAGTTAAATTTAAATAATAATGCATGTAATTCTGAGAAAATATTAGAGTTTGTGGCAGATTCGGGTGCAACTGACCACATTATAAATAATAGCTTTATTTTATCAGAGTTTAAAAATTCTGATAATGAGGTGATAAAGTCTGCTAATAAAAATGAGTTTGCAGACATAGCAATAGATGGAAGAGGAAATCTTTTGCTAAAGTGTAATACACCCAATCATATTTTAAAACTAACAAACGTAATTGCCGTGAAAGATGTTTCTGAAAATTTATTATCGCTAAGAAGACTGATAGATGCTGGTTTTGCAGTATATCTGGATAACCAGGTATTAAGAGTTGTTTGTAAAGAGAATGACAAAACTATATTTCTCGGCAATTACGAAAAACCAAATTGGATTGTTAGATTTGAAATTATGAAAGAGTCCAATGATAATGGTGTAATTACATATAATTGTGAGAGTTATAGCTGTAAAGCTAGAATGATCAAAAAGGATGAACTTTCGGAACAAACTCAGACAAAAGAAAATATATTATCAACTCCGGAGGGAGAAACAGAATTTCAAAATGTAAAGAGTTCGGAGGGAGAAAATTTTGAAAATTCAAATTCAGAGAAATCATTGTCAGAGTTTGGGAGGGAGAATACTGAAAAGTTCATCGAAACAGAGAATGAAAATTTAATTAATTTTGAAAAAAATGAGAGTAATAAAAATTAAAAATTAAAACAAGATGAAGAGAAAATAATTGAGAATGATACCAGCCTTGCAGAGCCAAAAACAATTAAGATGGATGATTTAGAGTCATTTGAAAATCTGGAAAATTTGTTTATTGATGATGTGTTTGAGAAACCGAGAAATTTCAAGAAACAAAATGAAGGTATGTTATGGCATGTAAGACTGGGTCATGCTTCTCTAAATTACTTTAAAAAATTACAAAAACTAGAGAAAAAGTTAGAAAATATTAAATTTGATGATTCTATCCTCGAATGCGAGGTTTGTATAATGTCAAAAATACAAAAATTGCCCCTCAGGATTAAGAGGAAAAGAGCAGAAAGGCCATTACAACTAATACACTCTGATAAGATGGGTCCCATAAAACCTATCTCATGGCCTGGGCATAAGAGGTATATTCTGACTTTAATAGATGATTACTCTAGAGTTGCTAAAATTTACTGTCTAAAATCAAAAGATGAGTCAGGAGAGGCTCTGGAAAAGTTCCTAGTAACAACGAGAAATTTATTAGGAGAAAATATAAAAGTCTGTTATATAAGATCGGACCGAGGTACAGAGTTTACAGGTGGTAAATTTTTAGAAGTGATGAAGAGAGAAAATATTGAGCCAGATTATTCCCCACCGTCAACTCCTCAGCATAACGGAGTTGCGGAGAGATTCAATCTCACTATTGAAGGAAAAGTAAGAGCTTACATGTGTGATTCAGGTGTACCTGAGTCTTTGTGGGAATTTGCTGCGGAGGCAGCAGTACAAGTGTATAATGTAACGCTTCACAAATCAATTGAGTATAAAGTTCCTACTGTAAAATTCTCTAAAACGGCAAGATGTAACTTTGAACAGATTAAACGTTTTGGGTGTGTTGCGTTTGTCAAACTACCAAAATTAGAGTCAAAATTTAAAGCCGTAGCTATAAAAACAGTCTTAGTAGGCTATCTTCCTACTGGGTATATTTTATGGCATCCACCAACAAGAAAATTTATTGAGTCCAAGCATGTAAGATTTTTAGAGAAATTTGTGTACAGAAATGATTTTAGTAGAGAACAAAATTTGAGAAGCCTGAACATTGAATTTCAGCCTAAAGAGACTGCTGAAGCTGAGAAAAATATTACCCCCGACCTTGAGAATAAAGAGAAAGAGATTAAGAAACGAGGCAGGCCTAAAAAATTAAATTAAGAGAAAAAGGAGAATAAGAAGGAGGCAAGAGAGAGTCCTCAAACAAGAAGTAAGACTAAGAGAAAACTTGAGCCTGTTGAACAGACAAACCATAAAGTCAAAAGAGTCGAAGATATAAGTGATAAAGCCAAATATTCAGAAAGTGATGAGCTGGTTTATGCATGGCTATCAAAAATACAGAAAGATCCGTTGAATTATGATGAAGCAATAAAATCAAGCGAAAGAATGTTATGGAAAGAAGCTATCCGAGAGGAACTTGATTCCATGAAATCCAACAATGTTTATAAAATAGTAGATCGACCTAAACCAACTTTGGACGGCAAGAGGCCAAATATAATTGATTCAAAGTGGGTATTCAAGAGAAAAATTAATTCAGACGGTTCTATAAAATATAAAGCACGACTCGTGATAAGAGGTTTTAAGGACAGGAATGAGTATGATTTAAAAGAGACATACGCACCTGTTTCAAGATTGTCCTTAATCAGAGCGGCGTTATCTATAATTAATAAATATGATTTGCACGTTTGTCAGATGGACGTGAAAACGGCATTTCTAAATGGAGAGCTTGAAGAAGAAGTTTACATGGAAATACCAGATGGTTTGGACGTATCTGATGAAGTAAGACGTTCAAAAGTATGTAAGCTAAAAAAGTTAATGTACGGTCTAAAAGTCAGCTCAAAGAAATGAAACAAGCGGTTTTCGGAAGAAGCTAAAAAACTGAACCTAGAGAATGATTTGCATGATCCATGCTTGTTCACGTGGAGGCATCACGGTGAAATGGCATTCGTAGTACTTTACGTTGACGACATGATCATTGCTAGTAACAATGCAAAGAAGTAAGAAGAAATAAAATTAAGTTTAAGCAAGGCTTTTGAAATGAAAGACCTTGGCGAACCTAAAAGCTTCTTGGGTATGACGATATTAAGAGACAAAAATAAGAGAGAACTTACTACACGCCAAACAGAGTATACAGAGTGTATGCTAGAAAAATTTAATTTGAAAGATTGTTATCCTCCAGATACGCCCATGGAAACACGACAAGTGAGCAACAGAAGGAAGGAAAGTAAAATCGAGAATCCAAGAAGGATAGAGACACAGCAAATCGAGAGAGTACCTTATAGAGAGGCAATAGGGAGTCTTATGTACTTAGCAAATGCTACTCGCCCTGATATCGCTTTTGCTGTTAATTGCTTGGCGAGAAAACAGATCGATCCATCTGAAGAAGACTGGAACGATGTTCAAAGAGTATTCCGTTATTTGAGAGGCACAGCCAACCTAGGACTGACATACAAGTCCAATTCAGAGATTTTAGAAGCATACACAGACTCGAGCTGCAGAGACTGTGAAGGTTCAAAATCTACAGGTGGATATATAGTTAGATTATTTGGAGATACAATTGCCTGGAGAAGTCATAAACAACAATTAGTATCGACTTCCACCTGTTTTGCCGAATATCTTGCTATGATTGAAGCTTGCCAAGAGATAGTTTCACTAGATAAATCTCTCAGGTACATCATGGGTAAAACTTATTTCCCTGCGACAGTCTGGTGCGATAATAAAGCTGCCAAAGACAATACAGAGAAAGACGGCAGTCATAAACTTAAAACATATGATGATGACCTTGAAGAGATATTTGAAATATTAAAAGAGAGAGAAGAAACGGGTGTAAGAAAATCAATGGCCAAAACTCACGGTGATTACATCAAACAGAGTGTGGACCAAGGAAAAGTCAAAGTTAAAAAGATTGATTCTAAAGAGAATTAAGCAGATATAATGACTAAACCTTTGAGCCGTGTACCACATAACTATTTAGAGATAAAAATATGTAATCTAAGCGAGAAGTGAGAGAAAAAAAATATAATTTAAATTTAAACTTGCAAGAGTAATTAATGAGTTTTTTTTTGTCTGTTCACAGGAAACCAATAACTGCCCACTCCAGCCATTCTATACTCGATAGGAAGATTATTTTAATGATGCAATGAATGATGTGTAATTTATGTATTAAATTTAGTTGTTTAATTAAGATTATGGGCTCGCTGATCGGCAAAGGGAGGGAGTGTTGGAAAAACGACTTTGCCGACAGCGCCCTGCACTATCGGTATAGTTGAGGGCCTGGGAGGGTGCAGTAGTTTTTGGGTGACGAGCGCGTCATTCAAGCAGCATCCCTGCTAAGCTACGCACGCACTTTGGTGCATTTAAGAGTTTTCGAGTATACTAAAGTATTTAAGAATAATAAAGAAGTTAACATATTAAACCAAAGTCTTGTTTGTGTGTGTTTATTTAATCCTGGTTAACAAATCCTGACAATTAAAGTCTGATAACTTTTTTAACACCTCAAAAAAACTGTGCTTAGTGTCATCATCGATTATTGAGAGACTTTGTTAAGAAGCACGAAAAAGTTCGATTTCCCATAACACACTGTATTAATGGATCAAAACAATAACTATTAATATCTTTGTTATTAGACTCCTAATTGTTTCCAGATTTTAACAGAGGCCTTCTTATTATTCAATCAAAATATCTCTAAATTTTCATAATGTATTCATCATGATTAATTTTTCAAGTTCAACGTCCTTAAAACATCTCAAAAATACCCTCAAAAAATTTCAGAGCAAAATATAAAATGTTCAAAATTTGAAAGATATTTTATGAGCACTAGTATAGTTCATAAGTTCGAGCGTTCAGCTACGCTCCAGGCATTCCAAGAATTGAACTAAAGCAGTACAGACTATCCGGAGAGAAAAAATGGGAGTTTCTTAAATTTAGACTAAGAGGCGCTGTGAAGATCCTCTGTTGAGTAAATCTTCAAACAGGAATTGAAGTTTCTCTTATTTTTTGGGAGAATTATATGTACATTTTGTTGATTAAGTTGAGATTCTGAGAGATGATTTTTGTGACAGTATAGAAACATAGACACCATCATGAAGAGCCGGGTTAGCCAATAGCCGTTAATAGATCCACCTGGGAAACATACCCGAGGACCATTGCACTGGGTCGTCAATGACGTGTACGCGGGGATCGTCTCCGAGAATTTTACTTGAATTTTCTTCGAGGTGACGTCGGTGATCGTCTGTGATCTTTAAGACACCAATTGAAACGATTATGTCCAGGGATCATCTGCGAGAACTTAACTCAAATTTTCTTCAAAATGAGTCTATAGCATATTTTCCGGAGATGATGCCCAGGTATACCCATCATGACGCGTCATTGGCGACCTGATGGTCGATATCTAAAAGATCACAGACGATCACCAAAAACTTGACAAAGAAAAAAAAGTTGAGTCAAGTTCTCGGAGATGATACCCTGGTATACTCGTCATTGGCAACCTGGTAGATCTTGGGTGCTCTTCAGGTGTATTCTACCATTGGCGATCTGCTAACCCTGATCTAAGAGACTATTTTCAGATTTTTATACCTAAAATTTTTATACCTAAATTTTTATATCTAAAATTGGAAAGTCTCGAATTTTTTGTTTGTTATAGCAGATGAGAAGGTTAAGCAGCTATTTCTGATTTGAAAAAAAGAGAAAGTGAGTGTTGTTCCGTAACGAACATTGTGATTGTACGTCGTGCGTGAGGCGAGAAGTAAGTCGAATTTTAAGTTCGAAACTTACTTAAGGCTAAGTCAAGCTTCTATCATCGGTGAAAAAGTTTTAGATAAAGTCTGAAGCAAATTCTCGTCAGATTTTAATTTTTTTGGACTCAATATAAAGCTTGTAATCTTAGTTTGAGGGCTACAGTCTTTTTTTTAATTTTCCGATCCCTCCATTTTTAATTTAATTTTAAGTAATGACTTAACTTCTCAAGTCCAATCATGTCTTAAAGTTCTTTAGGAAAATGAATGAAAATGAATTTGCAAAAAATGGCTCTGCAGCTCGCAAATTAATATCAAAAGCCTCATTTTGAGCCCAAAAAAATTAATATTCCATGAAAATTCGCATTAGAATTTATTTAAAACTTGTTTACCGATGATACGAGCCTGACTTTGCCTTAAAATCCTTTTCAATTCAACTTACCGAAACTTACTTTTTTTTTGCTGAGCGATATTTTACTTAATTAGAAGTATCGTTCTATTTTTTCGGGCAAAAGCTTATCTTTAAATGCGAAAATATCACCATAATCATGAGTGACTTTATATATTTGCTCTCTTTCATCGTCTTTTAAATGACCAAGACATGAACTTTAAGTCCATGTTTCTAAACGATCTTTATTTATTATAATCTTATTTCCAAAGTTCATAGTAAATTTTTTTTTTCTCGCTTTTTCCAAAATAAACGTCTTTCTTGAGTCTTAATTTATCATTTGTACTATTTGTAAGTGATACTTCATCATTGTGGCTGTCTATCAATGCTTTATATTATTTCAGTCGGTCTTTACTAAGTATGACATCTTCTTTAAGGGGTCAGTGATAATCTTTAGGTAACAGATAATCTTCTGGTAACAGACCAAATTTATGTTCTTGGCTTAACATTTCTAAGAGGGCACAACACAAAATTTCATGATCACCGTCTATTATACTATATCTAGGTATTTACTTTCTTCTTTCTAACATTTTCATATTACCGATGATCATATCTACACATATCACTTTTATTTTTGGAAAAAGAGCCCCGGTATCTACTAAAAAAGTACACACGCCATTGGTGCCTTTCTGTGAGAATTTTAATAGTCACCTTCCGATAAAGTTTAAGCGTAATGCTTGATTCGTCCTCCTCGAGAGAACTCTGACTCTTCTCGTAATGATTTTTCTTCGACTTCCGAACGATGCTATCGCTCTTTTGCTCGCTCTCTCGTGATATGTACCAGCGTACACTAGAGAACGATATTTATATTCAAAAATCATAACTCAAAATCTGTTTCATCGATATTGACTCAACGAATTTTTCTTCCCTTTGGTTCACATATTGAAAAACCATTCACAGACCAAAAAATTTTGCGTTTTTTCGTGTTTATAGCCATCAAAGAATCAACAATATTCACGTTTCTTCGAAATTTAATGAAATATATACCACATATTTAATTTAAAAAGTACGTCGAGTTAACCAATAATTGACCAGTTGGTTGTATTCATTAAAGCGTTTTTGATGTCCTCTTTCCAAACAAACAAACTTTTTGAATAGAAATCGACTAAAACGTGATCTGAAACCATAAAACTAGGTTAAAAAATTTACTTTTGTAAGTTTAACAATTATTTCAAAGTAAAAGATCAACCAATAAATGATTAATTTGCTCAACGTTCTTTCTAAAATAAATACGTGGTATATACTTCATGAAATTACGTAGAAAAATGAAAATAGTCCACTCTTTGATGATTGTAGACACGAAACAAAGCCAAAAAAATTAAGTCTATAAACTTCATCTCATAATATTGCCAAAAAGAAAAGAAAATTCGTTGTGTATAATATTTTTATTATTATTAATTTATTAATTCCGAGTATAGGGCATATGCCCTATAAAACTCGTTATATAATATATAAATATAGTTAACAAAATAATATTATCATAAATAACAGTGATGTAGCAAAAGATAAACTCAAAAAGAATTGCAAATAACAGTGTATGTAGTAGTAATTAACACGGTAAAAATGAAAGTATATAGTAAAAATTAATGTTGAAATGAGAGCAAATTTATGCGTGTGTGGAATGTGTCGAAATACTGATATGCGATGAACTAAATAATCAAGTATGCCAGTGCAGGATTGTACTTTTACAGCACAGATAAATAACCGTTGTCAGGTGTAATCCGAACGCCACTCGTAAGACGAAAGTCGAGTCGTCACTATTTATTTATTTTAATTGTTGAATATTCTGTTTTAGAATATAAATTTATTAAATTAAGTTCATTTCAATACATTAAGAAAACTCCCGACATAGTGACGACTCGACTTTCGTCTTACGAGTGGCGTTCGGATTACACCTGACAACGCTTATTTATCTGTGCTGTAAAAGTACAATCCTGTACTGGCATAATTGATTATTTAGTTCATCGCATATCAGTATTTCGACACATTCCACACACGCATAAATTTGCTCTCATTTCAACATTAATTTTTACTATATACTTTCATTTTTACCGTGTTAATTACTACTACATACACTGTTATTTGCAATTCTTTTTGAGTTTATCTTTTGCTACATCACTGTTATTTATACAAGTTCAGGCTATTAAAAAATATTTTCTAACCTCGTGGTAATACTATTTCGTAACAATTGGCTTCACAACAACTCTTTTTTGTGGGACTGGTTTTTTACGAGCGCAGCTCAGTATTCACAACATTTCCCAAATAATTCGAATGCTGATCTTGAAATTTTCTATTTGTTTTTGACGTAGTAGATTATCCTATCTCTTGACCAATTTCTTTGTGGACTTCAACCAACTTGAGATAATATTCTTCACACGGCAGTAAATAAATAAAGGGATCGCTTTCTTTGGCTCCTTTGATTATGACATGAGTTTTATTTACAATCTTCGAAAGTTGATATTTTTTATTAAAATGATATGAAGCAATTTTTTCTCGATACCTTAAAACTTTTTTACTTACTCTAACTGCTTTTTATCTCACATGCTTCGATATGAATGAGACTTGGATCTCATTTCAGCTAATTTTTGCTCAAATTCGGCGCGATTAACGGAACTATCTATGACGAGAGTCAAAACGAAATTTATATTCGAGCCTTTCGTATGAGAAAGTGAGAAAATTTACTTGGTATTTATTTTATTCTTCTAAGCATCAGGTACAATCAAAAAGTAAATAAAACAAAACCGAGTATCTTTCCTTCTCTTATTTTATAAAAGCCGATGGGTGTTTAGGCGTTTAGCTAAATACGTCGATAATTATAATCTATAGAACTAGATATGCGTAGGTAATTAGCTAAACGACTAGTCAGTTAAAATAGTTACTATCTTTAAATGACTGATTGGTATAAACGCCCAAAGGCATTTAGCTAAACGCCTGATTTTTCTTTTTGCCTACGAAATATGTAAGTAGAGGGCAAAAAATAAGGCATTTTCTGATAGAGCTTTATAGAAAAAAAAGTTTCTCGACAGTAAAATTGAAAACCAGACGTTGCATAAACATTATTCACCAACTCAAAAAAAAAAAAAAAATAATAGTAATAAGAAATAATAAATAAAGAATGTCGTAACAGCGTTTTTTTTAGAGGAAAAGTAATTTAGTAAAACTGAATTGAGAAAATCGAAAGAAATAATAATGATATTTAAAACTTAAAAGTAAAAATGAACCGATAAAATCATAAAAATTAAAAGATGGTCGTGGATAAGGCTAATTGAAGTACTGCAGACAGCGCCCAAAAGACCCTCGAGCACCAAATCAAAGGAAAGAGTATGAAACACGCAGAGAACAATATAAGGTCGAGATGCAAATACATGTTTTTGCCTTATCCCAAGGCTTGACTTGAAGTTTTAAATATGTAAGCTTTGTATACAGATGTGAGTGTGGCTTTACAAGTGTGTACGCCACTTGATGACGGCGCACTTGGAGAGAGATAGCATTGCAGGGAGAATCAAAACACACGCGACACAGTTCGTGTAATAATTTGTTGACTATTATTTAAGAGTTACTATTGTAACTAAGTGAAAGTGATACGATTATTAGTTTATTTAATCGGATTGTACAGTGTCGATCTACCCAAGTATTAGTAGTGAAAAACCTGTAATTGTTGATTTTTCTATTTTTAGGTTAGTCGACCATGTGCAATGATTTAATTTTAATTCAGTTTAATTAATTAAATTAAATAATAATAATAAAATTTCTATTTTTAGATAAATCTAATTGTGTGTTTATTACTCCTAATAAATCAACATATTATAAATCAACAATTTCCAAAGTTTTGGACTCGATTAGTAGATCATGGCTAAACTACAATTTGAGGTGAAATTGGCAGCTGATGAAGACTAAAAAAGTAATAGTATTATTATTAAATCTATTACAGAAGAAGATGGGAAAGAGTACCACATTCTTACATGTTATCAAACAGCAAAGCACCACCTTCCTTTAACAAAATTACCGGAATTTCTAAGAATAAAGAAGACACTTCAAAAAAGAGGTCAATTTAGAAATGTGTGGGTGTTTGTGCCAGATGAAATTTTGCAGTTATACAGAGATGAAGTTGGAAATATGGTATTCAACAATTATTTACTGCAAGACATATCTCAAATTGAAAATCAATCCACAGATAGTAAGTTGATAGAGATTTTGGAAAAATTAAGAATAACATCAGAAAGTAACAATGACAATAACAGAAACAAAAACTTGAGTAGACTCTCAGAAAAGTTTATTTTGAAAAAGTTTGACAACAAAAGTTCAAACGCAGGACATTGGCTGAAAAGTTTTGAGAGTGAATGTACCAGGTTTGAAATAAATCTTGACACAGAAAAATTTAGTGTTTTAAGATTATTTTTAAGGGGAGGTTCTCATGGTTTTTTATTTTATTATTATTTTTTTTTACTGAATTTTATTTCATAGAAAAAATTACATATCGATCTAGAAATTTTTACACATTAAAGTAAATATCTTAAAATATGAATTTTTTTTTTTTTTTTTTTTTTTTTTTTTTTTTATCAATGGCGTCTCAAAATGGCGGTCTCAAAAATGTCCTCTTTTTTGCTGACGGAATTTTTAACTCGACAACGGTAAATCTGAAACCAAAAAGTAAAGTGGTTTTATAATCTGTATAGATTTGGCTATGTCCGGTAGCATATTTAGACATTTTTATTGAAAAAAAAACAAAATGGCGGTCTGCTGAATAAAAAAACGGTTTTTTTTTTTAAACTGAAATTGTTTATAACATTGTTAAATATTTATAGAATTATCTAATTATGCTACCGGACATAGCCAAATCCACACAGATTATAAAACCACTTTAGTTTTTGGTTTCAGAATTACCGTTGTCGAGTTAAAAATACCGTCAGCAAAAAAGAGGACATTTTTGAGACCGTCATTTTGAGACGCCATTGATGAAAAAAAAAAAAAAAAAAATTCATACTTTAAGATATTAACTTAAATGTTTAAAAATTTTGAGATTGATATGTAATTTTTTCTATGAAATAAAATTCAGTAAATAAAAAAAACCATCAGAACCTCCCCTTAAATGATCCAGAAAACAGCTGGTATGAATCTATGCTAATTAAGCACAGCTTCAACTCCCAGTGGGAAACATGGCAAGAAAGTTTCCTAGACACCTTTGCAGACAAAAGTTGGTCATCAGTAAAATATACTCTAACCTACAAGTTCTTGAATGGTTCTTTGTTGGAATATGCATTGAAGAAAGAAAATTTATTGTTATAATATAACAGTGCTATGGATACAAGGATGCTTACTGATTTAATTGTGACAGGATTACCAAGTTTCATTGCTGATAAATTAGATAGACAGGAAATAAAAAATAAAACTGCTTTGTTTAACAAATTAAGAATGTATGATAACCAAGACTCTAAGAATAATTCCAACTTGAAATCTGAAACTGCAGCTAAAAAGAAAACTCTATGCCAAGTATGTTTTAAGATAGGAAGAAAGAACAGATTTCACTCAGAGGATTCATGCTGGTACAAGGAGGAAAAGAAGAATAATTCAAATGAAAAATATTGCAGAAATTTAACGTTGGAAGTTGAAGAATTGAAAACTGCAAGAAACTAAATATTCCCCCACTATTAAAAATTGAGGTTATGTTAAATGAGAAGTTAAATTTTACAGGTATTTATGACCCTGGATCAAATGTAACCTTAATAAACTCTAAATTTATAAAAGTAAAAAATTCTCAATTTAATTACATTGAACATAAATTTAAAACAATTGGTGGTGGGGAGAAAACGAAAGGTTTGGTAGAATTAAATTGTAAAATTCTAAATGTTGAAAAGAAAATAAATGCATTTATTTGTAATGAGAAAAATTTCACTCATGATCTGCTTTTGGGGTTGGATACAATAAAAAAGTTTGGACTAACTCATGAAGAAAATTTAAATGTCCGTGTACATAGTAACGTAACTAAATGTGAGAAAATTAACCCTATTAAAGAGGAAAAAAATCATATTATTGAAACAGTTACAGAATTGAAACACGAGATAAATTTGAACAAAGGTATGAATATGAGTGAATACAATATAGACACTGATTACTTAGATGCAAATCAAGTAAAAAGAATCAGTGTGCTGTTAAATGATTTCGGAAATATATTTGCAAAGGACAAATACGATGTTGGTCTGGTAAAGAACTACAAAGCTTTCATATACCTGAAAGAAGAAAAGTATTGTTCAAAAAGACCATACAGATGCTCCTTAGACGATAGAGACGAAATCGAAGGACAAGTCAGTCAGTAGCTAAAGCATGGACTGATCGAAGAATCTTATGGCCCGTTTGCAGCTCCTGTAACTTTGACGTTCAAACGCAACGAAGGAAAAAAGACAAGACTGTGTATTGATTTTATGGACATTAATAAAATCATCGTCTCACAATCACAGCCGTCCCCGTTGATAGAAGATCTCATGGTAAAAACGGTAGACTGCAAATTTTTCACCACTCTTGATATTAACTCCGCATTTTGGTCTATACCATTGAGAAAAGCTGATAGAAGAAAAACAGATCTTGTAACACACAAAGGCCACTACCAATGGAAACGCCTCTCATTTGGCCTGAAAACATCTCCAGCAATTTTTCAAAGGATTTTGGCTAGTATTATATGAAAATACGGCCTTTCTAAGTATGTTATGAATTACTTGGATGATATCATTATATTTTCAAAAACTTTCCAGGAACATATGGACATATTGTCAAGATTGTTAAAGGCACTTGCAAAAGAAGGATTCCGTCTAAACCTAACAAAGTGTAAATTTGCGACACAGTCGGCAGGGTACTTGGGTCATGTGATCAAGAACAACACAGTGACTCCTATAAAAAGTAACATGAAAACAATAGCGCAATTTCCAGTACCGAAAGTTAGAAAACAAGTAAGACAGTTCCTGGGTAAGGTTAACTTTTATAACAAGTACATCCCTAGTGCAGCAAAGACATTGGATCCGCTCTATAACCTACTTAGGAAAAATGTTAAATTCGAATGGAGTGATAATTGCGAAATGGCATTACAAATAATGAAGAATCACCTGTGCTCTGCACCGATTCTGGCAATTTATAACCAGGAAGCAGAGACATTTATCCATACAGATGCCTCTCTAGAGGGAATTGGTGCAACTCTGAAACAAAAGCAGAAAGATGGAGAAATCAAGCCAGTGGCATGTTTCTCCAAAAAGCTGAATGCGTCTCAGAAAAAGAAGAAGGCCATATTTCTAGAATGTCTTGCAGTGAAAGAATGTCTGAGGTTCTGGCAACACTGGCTGCTGGGGAATTTCGTTCACGGTATACATAGACCACAAACCACTGGAGAATTTAAATATCAAAAATAGAACGGACGAAGAGCTAGGTGATATGGCCCACTACATTTTTCAGTACAATTGTGTAATAAAATACAATCCAGGCAAGGACAATGTAGAGGCGGACTACCTGAGCAGAAATCCTGTATTTGAAAGCGATGTAAATGTAGATGATAAACTACAGACGGTGAATATTGTGAGCATGAATGATATCATCAGAGATCAGGCTTCAAACGCAGAAATCGAACATAAAAACAATGTTGTTATGGAAAAGGGCGTGTATTACAAGCGAAGAAAAAGCAAGAGAAAAATTGTTTTGTCTGAAGACTACAGTAAAATACTAATAGAAAAGGTACATGTGCATTACGGTCACATAGGCATAAACCAGATTGAGTCAAAGATAAGACCTTTCTACACAGCACCTTATCTACTGGACAACATCAAACAAACTTGTCGTCAGTGCGAAGTTTGTATAAAAAACAAGACAAGACTAAACAGAAAGTTCGGACTGATGTCACAGCTGGGACCAGCCAAGAAGCCTTTTGAAATAATGTCTGTGGATACAATTGGAGGATTTGGTGTCAATGGATCTTCAAGAAAATACATACATTTATTAACTGAGCATTTCACACGATTTGCCTATGTTTCATTTTCTAAAACTCAACTGGCTAGAGACTATATCAAGTTAGTTAACCAGGCGTTACAGGACAGTGATTAGGAAATATTGCTTTCAGACCAATACCCAGCGTTGAACTCGGATGAATTGAGAAAATATTTGAGAGAGCACTCTGATAAGCTAATTTTTACAGCAGTAGATGCTCCGTTCTCTAACGGTCTTAACGAAAGACTAAACCAAACGCTAGTCAACAAAATTAGATGTACCCTAAATAGTGCGGGAAAGAAAGTGGCATGAACAAGCATAGCAAAAGATTGTGTTGAAGCTTACAACTCAACAAACCATACTGTAACAGGCTTCTCAACTTCATATTTATTAAATGGAAAACCTACGGATTTGTTACCACGAGAATTGGCAGGGAAGATGGAACCTGGGAAACTGAACGAAGACAGACGAATAGCATTTCTCAGATTAAAAAAATCGCACGAAGTGAACAAGGCCAGGTACGACAAAAATAAGATAGACCATAAGTTTAGAAAAGGTGATATAGTCTACGTCATGGGCTGCAACAAACTGAATAGATCCAAGATGGGCGAAATCAGAACTGGTCCTTTTGAAATACAAGAAATGGGCTCAGAGTCGGTATGCAGAATCAAGACTGGAAAAAGCAAAAGATCTCTAGGGCTCTACCATGTATCCAAGCCTATTCCTAAGTCCGCAGACCAAATTCACCCTAGTTAATTTGCTTCTGATGGGGGAGATGTAAGCTTTGTATACAGGTGTGATTGTGGCTTTACGAGTGTGTACGCCACTTGATGACGGCGCACTTGGAGAGAGATAGCACTACAGGGAGAATCAAAACACACGCGACACAGCTCGTGTAATTATTTGTTGACTATTATTTAAGAGTTACTATTGTTACTAAGTGAAAGTGATACGATTATTAGTTTATTTAATCGGATTGTACAGTGTCAGTAGTATATGTGCCGCTTTGGCGAAAGTAAACAAACATGATTCATTTACTTCGCCAGGCGCAGTGCTCGGCGGCGGCTGCCTCGTGTGTCGCGAGCGGTGTGGTCGGGGAGCGCGTGACTGCTTCTCGCAGCCGATGCTGACTCTGCATGAGAGAGAGCATCATCATATAAGCTTTTTCGAGGCGGCGGCTCGCGGTTGCTGCGGGAGGGGGTGCTCGGGGCCGCTCTGGAAGGAGGAGGAGGGCTTGCTGGTGCGGTGACGCGGTCGAGGCGGCGGCTCGCGGGTGCTGCGGGAGGTGGTGCTCGGGGTCGCTGAGGCGGCTACGCTCGGACGTCGCGACTGCTGCTGACTCTGCAGAAGCTGCTGCTGCTGCGGCATCTGTATCTTGTTCTATTCTTCAAGAGATTATTTAATTCTGGATCGGTCATTTTTAAATTAATAAAATAGTTTAAGAAATCAAAAAAAAAAAAGAAATTAATAATAATAATTTTTAAACCGTTGAAAAAAATACTTTGAATATAATTTCATACTAATTAATTTTACTTTTTAATAATTTTTATTCCTTTGAAAAATACTTTGATTTCACTTTAATACTAATCAATCTTACTTTTATAATAACTTTTAATCCTGATAAAAATGATTCAAGTCCGAAGAAGGATATTTAAAAACAAGTGAGGTATATATTTTTTAACTTTTTTTTCCATTTATTGAATGTTTACATTATTTCATTTCATCTACATTTCATTACAAAACTTTTACTTTTTCACACTTAGTCATTGAAAGTAAAATCGAACTGAAAATTGCCCATGTAGGTGGCATAAAATTTTTCCTTTTCTACATTATCTTGCACTTTTTCCCAAAAGAAATTGTCCTTGGTCAGAGCATCCGAAATTTTTTGAGGCAGATAAATAGCAAATTCGTTATCAAAGAAAGCCAAAACTCTGCGTCCATATTTTGTTGTCGTCTTGTTTACAGATGTCACTTTGTATTTGTGATTTATGTCCAGCTGCTTTAAGTTTTTACGGGGTAAATCAGGTGCTTGAGATATACTGTTAAGCCAGTCGATGCCTACTTCTTCTGCAGCCATATTTTTAAGCCTGGAACAAATTTTTTTTGATTAATTTAAGAAAATTAATAAATAAAGTGAAAAATAATAGAGGTCGCCAAATCTACTTACAAGTATTTTCAGGAAGATGACTTTCAAAAATCCAAGAGCTTGTTTATTGGCTTTTGTTCGGCTGGTAAAGAGTAGGTGGTCAGTTAAGTCGAGGGCTCTGTACACGTTGTGACTGATGGAAAGACTGACTTTCGTCGTGCAATTTATAGGTATAAATTATTTAAAATAAATATTGCAAGCCCCGCAAATGCAGCATTGGCGTTTTACAAAGTCCTGACAACGTGATTTTACAATAAAGACATTTTCGCACTACTACTTTGTAAACAATGTATGACAAAGCCGCCATTACCCGTAAATTGATAATTATCACGTGATTTGTGTTTAATAAAAGATCTTGCAAAACAATCATTTTTTTTCAAGTCATCAGAAAAATTATTTAGAAAAGCTTCGAAACCCAATCCATTAGTCATATAATGTAAAAACATTAAACAATATTGACCACATACGTCGGATGTCTCACTCTGAAGTTGTTTAACATTCCATCTTAAATGCTTACAATTTTTGCGCAAAGTTTTAATATGATTGGGTATGAACGGGGGTATACCGTAGCTATCTAGATAATGCCCAAAACCATGTGAATCTACATGTATAGCAACCCAATGCATACCAGGCTGAGTGTGATTATCAGTGTTAAATACAAAGGCTGTCGGTTTCATCCATACCCATGGAATCCGATCCGCAGGGAACACACCGATAGTATGTGAGGGCATCAGCGATAACTTGTTTAGAATCTGCAGGCTGTTCATTGTAAAATATTACAGGTAAACTTAAAGGGAAATCGTTATTTAAGCTTTGAGATTTAGATAGCAAGTATGCTTTAATTCGGTAGACGTTATTTAAAGCACAAGCAAATTTTAAATAATTATTTTTTACAGCGTGATTTATACAGTACTTGTCGCTCCACGGTAGGTTATTAAATGACGGACAGTTCGTATCGTACTCTAAATTAATAACTTCTCTAGTAGTCATTTTATGAAACATTAACCACTTTTCTTTACCCCTAACATAAGTTTTATTGACACTTTGAAAAATATCGCTGAGCGTACGATTGAGCGTTTTCAAAGTCACACTCCCTTCTAAATAATCTATGCCGTGTTGATTCCTTGTCAACCAATTATTCTCTTTACGAACTTCACAAGGTAGCGAATCTACTCGATGCACAGCGCTAACAATCCAATGCGCGACAAATTCATTTTTTAAAGATAACAAAGCTATTTCTTTAGGTACCAACTTGTTATTTTTATCTTTGAAAAATTGAACACCTGCAATGAGCTCTATTGTAGGACTCTATTTCGTTAACTAACTCATTTTTTAACGAGACTAACTTTATATACTTAAAAAGCAACATCTAGTGATTCAACCGCTAAAGTCTACAAGAACCTGCCTCGACGCGTCAATTTCTAAAATATTTTCATATTCCGAATAAACTATACAATTTACTGTTTCGGTCAGAGGATCGTCAAATCTAACATCTATTCTAACGCTACCGTGTTTCATTAAATTTTAATGAGTACACTCGTTTGCAGATAAGTCAGGCGTTAAATCGAAAGCAAAAAGGCAGTAGCCATCAGGGTAAGACTCGCGAGGTATGTTATTACCTTCGTTAAGAAAATGAACACCGGTACCCGAAAATAGAGAGTGATAACAATCTATATACGCACCGTTTTTTTTGAAATCAGGCTGCAAAGGTTTCGACGGTACCTGCACACCGTCAACATACAGACATAGAAAATTAATGTTAAAATTTTTAAAGTTGAAGGGATTAAGGCGACGATCACCGTTGAAAGCTTTATTATTAACAAAACCTAAAATTATTCTTTTTGGAAGTTGCCCTAAAATGACGTTATCTAAGGTTTCACCGTGAATACCGCTGTGCATCGTAATAGATTTTGTTTCTACGCGCGTAAGGGGATACTTACTAGTTGACTTTGAAAGCGCTCTAGCATGAGCTAACAAAACACTAGGACTGATTTTTACACGGCGCACTAATAAAGACGCTTCTTCGATATGAACAGAGTAGCATCCTACAGGATCCATAAGACTAAAAGCATCTCTCGATTTTACCAAGCGGACTCTCACTTCGACGCCATTTATTAATAATTTTTCTTGATTGAAGACATCTCCGTGTAAATGACCAATCAGATCCACAGATTTTTTGTAGTTGAAAAGTTTTCTACGAGCTTCGAGGCCACTGTTTGCTGTTCCTAAGTCATCCATATTTTTAGCTGTATCGTCGTTCCAAAGAACGCTTGTCATATGAGATTTTTTGGCAGCGGGGCCGTAGTTGAGTCAAGTTTCTATGTACGCTCTATAAGCGTAAGCATGATTGGGTGGCGAAACAGCTTTTTGATTGAAAAAGACATCCACTTGGTTAAACAGGGAGTGCATAGAATTGTTAACAGGTCCAACTTTTTTTGCTTCTTCCTCTGAAGATTCTTTTGGAGCTACCTTTTAAAGCTACTCTCAAACTCAACATCGTGTGGGTTAAATCGAGATATTCGTCTCCTGTACCAGTGATAACAAACTCTATAGGTGAATCGTCAGTGAGCGAAGATATTGGCTTATATTGAACGTACTTTGAACTTTCTATAGCTGTTAAGGTTCGAGGAATATCGAATAACAAGAGCTCCGATTTTAAACAATCGCACGATTGAGTATGTAGAAGCGCCATTTTGCTGATTAATCAAAAATAACTCTTGCACTTCTTTTCACAATTTTTTTCTTTGTTTTCTTTACTTTATTATTATTTTTTTTTTTTGTACTTCTCTTAAGTGCTTTTTTTTTATTTTTGATTTTCTCTTGCGCTTGCAAACAGTCTCAGAGTCGGTTAACAACTGCAAAGCGCTCATGCCGCGAGGCCTTTTATAACCTGATCCTTCCATCATCATTGCATCCAATTTATCATCGGCTTTACGCTTCAAGTTCATTCCAGACTCACGTATGCGATTGCGCAGTGACTCTTTTACCGGAGTATTTTGAGTCACGTCGGTCACAACATTCATACCAGCGCGAAAAGCTTCTTTGCCAACGGCTCGAGCACCACTCGATAATAAAGGTAGAACTCGCCGAAAGATGCCCGCAAGAAAAGATCCTATGCCTCCACGACCTCTTTGATAGGGAGATCCGATAAAAATATGACCAACACCTTTTCCAACACCTCCGCCATTTTGAAGAATAAAAAATTCGTCGTAACGCTCCATATCCATTTTTTTTTTTTTTTTTTTTTTTTTCAATAGTTTAATCCGTACGCTTGAAATGCAGTGTCACTGCCAACGTACCAAAATCAAATGGTATTGGTTCACCGTGTTCGTCTCTTATATCGATTTCGATAGTCTCAAAAGAATTAAATAGTAGATCAAAATACATGGGTGGGGAGAAACTTTTGATTCGAAGACCCCCGTAAGTGTATTCATCGGTACCCAGCGAGACAACGCGTAGCAGTCGAGTTTGCACGTCACCTGTAAAATACGGCTCACAAATGTCTGTATAAACCATCAACATCGATGGTAGACAATTTGAAAGATTAGAAGGACGAATTCCAACAATCGCCTCGTTTGATTCAAATATATTGACACTGTTGACGTCCAAGCCAAGAATAGTTTTTATTCGCGCAGAGAGATTGACTTTATGGTTGAAACCTGCACACTCTGCTTCAGTGCAGATACGTTTAACAGATACATAATCACCGCGTTCAATGCCAAACTCTAGATGATTTTTTGTACAAGCCAAATTATTGAGTTCGTGAATAAAAGTTTTTATATCTTTATAAACCCCCGGCGATACAGTTGAAGTCGAAGCCGTAGTTTCTTGATCTTCTTCACCTGTGTCAGAGGTTAAATTAGTTCCATAAGCAACAGTCAAAGCCTGTGTTTTTTTTCTGCGTCGAGTAACAAGTAATCTATCGTCGGTTTCTTTCGGTATCGTACTACAGAAACTCATCTCTCATCGCGCTCAAGTGGAATGTGTTGAAAGGTCAATGGAATCCTTATCTCTGTTAAAGCGACTGCCCAGGCACCGTGTAAGCGTATCTGCTGAGGTAGCTGCGTGACGAAGCGTGTTGTAGTATTGTCAGGGTAATAATGCATGCTACTGTTACTAGGAAGAACAATATAAAATTGATCCTTCATTTTAGATTTTTCAACTGACTTGCTTTGATCCAAGAGCAAAATTTTTCTGGATAACCACGCCACCGAACAAAAAATTCTTTCGAGCGACCACTGGTTCTAGTTTTTAAAATTTTTTCGACGTCAGAAAAAACCTTTTTTAAATCTTTTTTTACGCGACTCAGCTCTTCCTCGTAGGAAAATCCATCGATTTCTTCATCGGCTAAACTTTTAGGTGATAAACAGGAGGATAACTAGTCAAGGATATCCGAGAAATCTTGAATAACTCCAACGTCCAGCCACTCTCGTAACCTTTCGCAAAAACGTTTCGAGCTCGACTGACGCGCACCAGGGGCCTTATTCTGAGATTTAACGAATTCGAAACGATCAGTTTTACGAACGATTGCGTTATTCGTTAAAATTTTGAGCTATCGTTAAACATCAAATCATTAAGCAAATATCTTACCACAATAAAACTTTCTCGTTTTCCCAAAAAGCAGTTACTTCATTTTATTATTATTATTATTACTATTATTATTACATGCTTTTCTTTAACTCACTGTGGTTTTTCGTCGTCGTCGTCGTCGTCGTATGTTCAAAACTGCCAAGCTCTATAACTTGGAGCCTGTAAGAGCTAGAATTCTGAAATTTTGCAGAGGGTCTAGTTTTGGATGACATTACATTAATCCGTAGTCACTTCTCGACCTGGACCTCCAGGTTGCCGATGACCGGGGTACCTGGGGGGTCATATCCGAGAGTTCGGTCGAATTCTCGGAGTATGACTTTGGATAGAGTTCGGGGGTGTTTTAGAGCATATGAGAAAGAAGTTTGAACCTGGACAGCCAGGTCGCCGACGACGGGTGTACCTGGGGAACCTGGAGGTCATCTTCGAGAGTTTGGGCCAGATTTTGCAAGGATGACTTGATGAGTTCTGCAAGGGTTCTAAATTGGTAGTTATCAATATATTTGAATAAAAAAAATGTTTTCAAATATTATAATTGTAAAAAGGATTATAAAAATTTCAATGATAACCAAATTATATATAATAATAAAATTTTAATACTGCTAAATTCTTTCAAAGTACTTCAAAAGATTTAATATAAATAGAACAAACAAAATTTCGTGATGACTCTAAACGAAAGCATGGGGCACTTGATGAAACACAGCTGTACGCCTTAAATTTAAGTCATCTTTAGACCCATGCTTTTGTTTAGAGTCATCACGAAATTTTGTTTGTTCTATTTATATTAAATCTTTTATAGTAGTTTGAAAGAATTTAGCAGTATTAAAATTTTATTTTCTACTTTTTAGTACGTTTTTTTTATAATTTCTTAAAACTTTTTAAAGACAAGCATGTTATTGCTTGGTGGTTAGATAATTTATTTATTTATTTAAAAAAATTCGAACACCCAGCGTTATAAGGCTGTATTGCTTGTTTTGAAGGAAATGGTAGCGGTACGTACGAACGGGTTTGAAAATGGGTATGACCTGCCAAAGAAATTATGGTTTGAACCCTGCAAATCTTCAAGTCACAAATTATTTGACAAATGAAGATGCAGATAATAACAACAACGGTAACACTAATTATTTTAACCTTTAAGATTGAAATGATAACTAGTTTAGTTGATGTTAAGTTTAAATTTTCCATTTAAAGTAAATTTTTTGTTTTGTATGTGGGCAAAAGTAAAAAAGTCGGCCACTTCTAGGATAATATTCATAAAAAAAAAAGTTCTCTAAATTCATAAATCACAATTTATTTTGTTGATACTAATAATAAGATTACTAAAAATTTATTTGGCCACGCAAAATAAACATTTATATTGTTCATATTAGCTAAAAGAAGTTAAAAAATGAATACGTATAAGTTGCAGTGGAATTGTAAGTTACTCTATTTCTAATAAAGATACGATTCACCAAAAGCATCTATTACTGAGGTTTTTTTGATGTCAAAATAATATATACGTTCTTTTAAACATAAAAATCTATTAAACTGCAGTTTTTAAAAAATTATAGAGCCATTAAAAAATTTAATTAGGTCTTTTTACATTGTTTACCACTAATTAGTTATAATTATCATGGTTCGACGTAAAAAACTGAGACAAACTTATTTCGCTTGTCAAATTTTTTCTTTTGCATATTTTGAAAATTTGAGATCGTTTTCAGATAGCCTGAAGACCGAACACCGAGAGAACTAAAACACAACAGTTAATACGCTGACATAACAGTTATGTCGGGACGCTTAACTATTAGTGGCGGACAAAATCTCGTAATAGTTAATACGTCCGACTTAACTGTTAATGTGAGATACCTAAAATATTAATCTAGAATTTTTTCGCGCTGAGCGTGGATGTGCGCGTGCGCGCTTGTTCTCAATTCATCATAACCATTAACCATAAAACGATAAATTAATAAATTAATTTAATTTCATAATCATTTTTATAATATTCATTATAAATTATCACTAAAAAAATTAAAAATAAGAAAATATAATTTATTATAAAATAAAAAAACTTCTCAATTTTAGAAAATTATAATTTTTACCGAAATATTTCTATTCAACAATTAAACTATTTTCTAGACAATTATACCAAAAACAAGTTGAAAAATTTACAAAAATATCTTCTATTTTTTAATACATATCATTTCAATATAAGCGATATTGCCCAAAAATTTAACAATCTTAGTTACAGTTCTCGCATTAACTGTTAAGTCGGACGTATTAACTATTACGAGATTTTGTCCGCCACTAATAGTTAAGCGTCCCGACATAACTGTTATGTCGGCGTATTAACTGTTGTGTTTTAGTTCTCTCGGTGTTCGGTCTTCAGGCTATCTGAAAACGATCTCAAATTTTCAAAATATGCAAAAGAAAAAATTTGACAAGCGAAATAAGTTTGTCTCAGTTTTTTACGTCGAACCATGATAATTATAACTAATTAGTGGTAAACAATGTAAAAAGACCTAATTAAATTTTTTAATGGCTCTATAATTTTTTAAAAACTGCAGTTTAATAGATTTTTATGTTTAAAAGAACGTATATATTATTTTGACATCAAAAAAACCTCAGTAATAGATGCTTTTGGTGAATCGTATCTTTATTAGAAATAGAGTAACTTACAATTCCACTGCAACTTATACGTATTCATTTTTTAACTTCTTTTAGCTAATATGAACAATATAAATGTTTATTTTGCGTGGCCAAATAAATTTTTAGTAATCTTATTATTAGTATCAACAAAATAAATTGTGATTTATGAATTTAGAGAACTTTTTTTTTTATGAATATTATCCTAGAAGTGGCCGACTTTTTTACTTTTGCCCACATACAAAACAAAAAATTTACTTTAAATGGAAAATTTAAACTTAACATCAACTAAACTAGTTATCATTTCAATCTTAAAGGTTAAAATAATTAGTGTTACCGTTGTTGTTATTATCTGCATCTTCATTTGTCAAATGATTTGTGACTTGAAGATTTGCAGGGTTCAAACCATAATTTCTTTGGCAGGTCATACCCATTTTCAAACCCGTTCGTACGTACCGCTACCATTTCCTTCAAAACAAGCAATACAGCCTTATAACGCTGGGTGTTCGAATTTTTTTAAATAAATAAATAAATTATCTAACCACCAAGCAATAACATGCTTGTCTTTAAAAAGTTTTAAGAAATTATAAAAAAAACGTACTAAAAAGTAGAAAATAAAATTTTAATACTGCTAAATTCTTTCAAACTACTATAAAAGATTTAATATAAATAGAACAAACAAAATTTCATGATGACTCTAAACAAAAGCATGGGTCTAAAGATGACTTAAATTTAAGGCGTACAGCTGTGTTTCATCAAGTGCCCCATGCTTTCGTTTAGAGTCATCACGAAATTTTGTTTGTTCTATTTATATTAAATCTTTTGAAGTACTTTGAAAGAATTTAGCAGTATTAAAATTTTATTATTATATATAATTTGGTTATCATTGAAATTTTTATAATCCTTTTTACAATTATAATATTTGAAAACATTTTTTTTATTCAAATATATTGATAACTACCAATTTAGAACCCTTGCAGAACTCATCAAGTCATCCTTGCAAAATCTGGCCCAAACTCTCGAAGATGACCTCCAGGTTCCCCAGGTACACCCGTCGTCGGCGACCTGGCTGTCCAGGTTCAAACTTCTTTCTCATATGCTCTAAAACACCCCCGAACTCTATCCAAAGTCATACTCCGAGAATTCGACCGAACTCTCGGAGATGACCCCCAGGTACCCCGGACACCCCCATCATCGGTGACGTGGGTACCTAAGTTCAAATTGCTTCGATAGATATTACAGAACTTCTCTCATAGTCATCCCCGAAGAATTTAGCCCAAATTCTCGGATATGACCCCCCAGGTACCCCGGTCATCGGCAACCTGGAGGTCCAGGTCGAGAAGTGACTACGGATTAATGTAATGTCATCCAAAACTAGACCCTCTGCAAAATTTCAGAATTCTAGCTCTTACAGGCTCCAAGTTATAGAGCTTGGCAGTTTTGAACATACGACGACGACGACGACGACGACGAAAAACCACAGTGAGTTAAAGAAAAGCATGTAATAATAATAGTAATAATAATAATAATAAAATGAAGTAACTGCTTTTTGGGAAAACGAGAAAGTTTTATTGTGGTAAGATTTTTGCTTAATGATTTGATGTTTAACGATAGCTCAAAATTTTAACGAATAACGCAATCGTTCGTAAAACTGATCGTTTCGAATTCGTTAAATCTCAGAATAAGGCCCCAGGTCGTTCACGTTATATTTAGGAACTCTGAGTATGGGGCGTTCGTAACGATGCTTGATGTTTCTACGAGCTTCGGCAGCGTTATCAAGGGTAACGGACTTCTAGCCAACTTAAAACCTTCGGTTTATTATATTGCTTTCGTGTAGAGTGTAAAAGATTGTTTGCAGCCGCGTATGCCGTGTCGCGAGGTAGGCCGTAATACAAGCTTTGCAGTCGTCTATGCATTTTTTTTATCGCTCTTTTTATTATTCTTCTTCTTCTTCTGCAAAGGTTGACAGTTTACTGACTTTGTCTTCTTCTTGTCCTTCCTCTTGATAGCTTTTTTTATTCGATTGAAAAAATTTTCAAATGTAATGTTGCTGACCATGCTGCAGGCCGTCATCATTGCAACTGTTCTTTCATCGGGAGGAGTCTCACAGGCTAACAAGCGAGAAAACGCTTTTTCGGCAAGCACGCGATCAGCTTGACGGTGGTTGGCCTTTTTATCGGTGTATGCTATATCGTGTTCACGACACGCTTCGTCTAAAGGATTGATGCCTACGTCACCACGATTCAAACGCTCGGACAATTTTGTACCTGGACCGCAAAACTTATAACCTGGTACATGCATTTCAAAAGGCATCAGTTCTACGATAGCATCCAAAGCACTTTTTTCTTCCTCTTCGCTCTCGGTGAGAGTAGCGTTTTCTACAGAAACTTCCATCTTCCCTGGTTATTTAATTTTTGTTTTTTCGGAGTTCCGGTAGCGATTGAATTTTTTTCCAATGCCTTTTTAGCGTTTCTCTTTTGCCGTCTCGACAAACTTTTTTCAAAATTGTCACTTTTTTCGAAAGCACTACTTCGGTCTTCGGTAATATCAGCTGGTGAAATCAAATGAGGTCGTTCCCCTCCTGAGTTGTAGCCATGAGCCAAAATATCCAAGGAAGGAGAAGAAGTAGCACTGGATGACTGACTATGAGCACTGGAAACGATTTGCTCCCACAGTTGATTATTTCCGATAAACTCGCGCGGTGTGTTCGCCTCTCGAAGAGCAGCAGCAAACTGTTTACGACCTGTAGGTGGAGCGCGTTTTCTGTGTCTCAGAGCATCGCCAACGAAGTCGACGATATTAGCCCCCGCCACCGAATTTCCGTTTATAGTTACAGCGCCACTCGGGGACCATGTGACGTTACCAGCCCGTTTCAAATGACGCACAAGGTTAGTAGCAGCGCTTTTAAAAGTCTTGGGTACTCCTGCGATGATGAAGCTGTCTTCCAAAAAAGTTTTTCTTTTTTTCTCTTCACTTTCATTGGTCGAGCGATCTTGAGTTAAATTATCAGGGGCCGAGACAATTTTTTTTTCCGTCTTATCGTTAAAAAGAAGAAATCTCTGCAACACACGACTGTAATCGAGCCACTTTTCTCGATCGTCTTTTCTTCTTTCGACTGAGTTTAAAATATCGTTCATATGCGCGTCGAGCCTTTCACTTGGTGTTCCAGGAGTCTGGACTGTTTTGAGGAGGCCATCTTTGCCTACCAGCTGTTGTATTCGCTGAAGACTGTCGTACGGTAGTAAAACTAATTTTCAGGCGTGGTCCATTATTTAGCTATGAGAGTTGATAAAACGGTACCGAGAAGAGGTGCCAACAGCGCAGGTAAAAATCTGCCTCCCCGCTGAACGATTAGTTTTTTTTTTCGAACCAAACTAACCTTGGGCTTAGATAGCGTTCGTAAAGTAGAGGCGTGGTGCCGAAGACGCGTCTTGTGGTTTTTTTCCAGTGGTACGTTCCCCACTAAGATATTCAAGGCGCACTCGCAAATACGTTTAATCAATGAAGAATCAGCTTTGCGCAAAACTGCTTTTCTCTGCTCCTCGTTGAGGTGATATAAGGCTCGCAAAATATGTTTTTCTTTCTCGGAAAACGGCGCTCTACGTTTACGAGCCATCACAGTGACGCGACTGGTACGAGATTTGCTTTGTCACCACCTTTTATATTTTTACGCGGCACGTAAACGTACTGCCACTCAACGTCGGGGAAAATAGTTGTCCGAAATCTGCAGTTTTCCGGAGTATTTTGTTTCAAATCCAGTAGCAGATATCCGTAGGGCTCAGAAGTAGCGTCCCAGTATGCTTCCTGCAAAAAACGCGGATCTTCGGGACACAGTTGACGCGAGAGATGCGTAATCTGAGCGCGATCGCGGAGATTTCTAAAAACAACGATGTACTGTGCGTTCAGCGATATGTCGCGTTGACCTCGGGCTTGATGAAAAATATTCTGAGTAATGAATATCACCGACAAGTTATTGTGGTGACTCCCTTTTGTAAATAAATCGACAACTGCGCCCCCTGTGCTCGATTCGCGCATCAAGTCATCAACAATTACGAGTTTTGGTCTAGGGTCGCTTGCGTAATCCCCGCTTTGAGGCAGTCCCTCGCGAAATTCAATCTTTTCACCGAGTTCGCGATAGCCGTTTTGCCACTCGGCGTAATGCAATATTATTCGTTGAAAGCGAGTGTCGCACATACGATCGATGAATTTTAAAAATTTTTTCACAAACACAGTTTTTCCACACCCTGTGGGACCACTCAGAATTGACGTAAACGGGTGCTTCCACTGTAAGGTCATCGTTTCAACTGACGCGATTTACTCGATTGTCTAAATTTTGCCGCCCCGCGGGAGAGGGAGACGTCTGGTCTCCGACAGAGCGCAAGCGCCTGATGCTCTTTTTGCTTGAGCTAGAGCTTGAGCTTGAGCTTGAGCATTTGCTTGAGCATTTGCTTGAGCTTGAGCATTTGCTTGAGCATTTGCTTGAGCTTGAGCATTTGCTTGAGCTTCTGCGTTTGTTTTTGTTTATATCAATAATATTTTTAAAAAGAAAGTGAAGACTGTTGAGACTTACAATTTCTGCTTTTTTTTTTTAATTATTAAAACATGAAAGTTAAAAATTTTAAACTTTTTCAGTAAATAAAGAAAACAGGAGAGGGAAAAAAGGGGTTTTTGCCAACAATAGATTTATTTTGCTTTTTAATTCATTTACACATTTTTTTTTTTTTGGACCAATTATTATTTACAATACTTAAAATTTTCGAGAGATGTATTTCACTTTTAACCATTTTACACTTTTTCACGCACTGTGCACACGAAATCTTTTTTTCAAGGTCTTATCTCACTCGTTGGCAACAGCAGCAGCAGCAGCAGCAGAAAAGTAGCGTTGCATACTTATCAGCGAAGGAGAAACGCGAGTGCGCGACCACCACCACCAGCTGCGTAGGGGTCTACGACCGCGAGCACTGTGATGCCCGCGTATCACACCTACAAGATCGTACGCAGCCTAGTGAAAAACGCTGACGAGCTCTTCGTTAAGGTCATCGTCGAAATAAAGCTGATATGCTGACTATTTTTTTCTTTTCAAGTTTTTTAAACACAGAGAGACTATTCAAGCGTTGGGGATTTAAAACCATAAGGATAACTTTTTTCTAAGCTTTTAAAATACCTCCTACCGTACACGGGTTTACAAATCTTGGATTCGTTTTGCGTGATTACTTCATGAAAAGCTGTTCGGCGTATGTTTGAAGAATAAATAACGATATTTTCAATTTTTCCTACTATCATATCGTGCATAGATTCAAAATTTATTTGCTGTCTATTTATAAAGTTAAGTCTAATTCCTTTTACTTTACACACGTAATCCTTGCTACCGTCTGGTTTCACGTACTCGAAAGCGTAGAATTTAGTACCTCCAGATAGAAATTTGGTAATATAAGTACCGAAACCTTTATCGGCTAACTCGTCCGTCAACTCTCCCAGCATAGTTCCGATAGGTAAATCGGGCATATCAGGTTTGCTAATGTAAAGCAAGGAATTTAGGATTAGAAACGAGTTTGAAACATATTTGACGAATCCTAATACTCGAACATACACTAGATTTTTCAGATGAATTCGTTTTTAAATGATTTTGAAAACACTCTTGGCCTAAAAAAAATCTAAAACACAAGTGACATTTGATTAATGTTTGTCTCTCGTCGCACGCAGGGTAGTGCAAACACTTTGAACACCTGTTTGTTCATCTGTGATTAATGAATCTTGAATAGCTTTTATTGCAGGGTATGCAGTAGCCATGACTTCCTGATGCCCCAACGAGATTAAGTATAGGTTCAAAATGATGTAAAGCTTCATAATACATTATACGAATAATATAATCGACGCTTTTGTGCTTGTAATTAACTAAATTCGTTCCATTGTAAACAGGTTTTTCACCCCGTGCAAAATTTTTAAAAGAGTAGACAACTATAGCGATTCCTTTTGTCGCAAGATACTGCTGAAATTTTTCAATTTCTATTAAACTACAACCTTCTTCAGGAATGTCAACTCGAGCTAATTTTATTAAATCAAGAGCTGCTTTTTTTTGAACTGTCCCATTGATCTGTCGTATGCTGTTCCAATAATCATGTAAAACACCTGATCGTACTTTACCTCTGATGCTGTAAGCGCAAGCAGCAACGAGAGAACGCGGCAAACATAGATTATCGTCATTTCAAATAGTAAGATTTGATTTTTTTTTTACAGCGTCTTCGGTCAACCTCACGCGTCCGCAACCTGTTATATTTTTAACTATACTGCAATTTATATTCAAAGAGTCCTTGATGTTGTACTCATTTGAACTCTAAGATATGCTAAAAAGCAGTTGCCATAACTCTTTACATAGATTGTTTCAGTATCAAACATCGCAATTGTTACTATTTTATGGAAAAAACTTACCCAGCACAAGACGGAGACTTTTAAAAATGCATGTAATGCAGGTAAAAAAACTGTTTACATGTTCGATTAAATTTTTAGATTCAACTTCTCCGCGACCTTACAAGGTTGTATTAAAAAAAATCCTTTTGTCTTTGTCCAAATATATGAATCCTTTTGCACCTTTGTATAGTATTCGTGTAAGACACTGTTGTGATGCTTTAACAAGTTTAGCTGACGATATAAAATATTTTTACTGACTCTGTACATTCCTGTGAGGCAAGCAAGATGTCTCACATGTAAAACAATCTCCAGCTGCTCTTATGGGACTGTTACTGTCTACATCAGAAGGAAAAGGTTTTCCAGAGTGTGAACATCTCTGTTTTTCTTTTAAAAATGGCTAATACAATTGAAATTGTGAAGGTATATCTTGACGAAACGGATGAAACTATCGATGTTGGAGGCTCTGAGGACTTACCAAACGAGGGTGACTCCCTTCCAATCGAAGTAGAAGAGGAAACACGCAAAGTCTACGAAGATACACAGCAGTTGTCAATATCCGTAGAGTGTTGCTCAGAAGATGATGCTTCATCATCCTCGTTGTATCCTGCAGTGCTTATAAAAGAAGAAGTTATAGTTAGTGATTTTGAGTCAGATCTTGACGATGAAGATTTTATCGGTTTTACAAAAGACGAAGTGGGTTTTTCAGAAAATAAACGAGACAATTTTCACAATTCCCTTATTCGCATTTTAAGTAAAGAAGCATCAGAACTGTTACCAACGAAATTAAACTTGAACAACAGCACCAGAAAGAGCAGAAGGACATCAAAACCAATACCGTTAAATAAGAAGAAATCAAACTTAAACGTCCGAAGCATAATGGCTACAAGACCAAGACTGGTACCGGAAAAATTAAGATCAAGCTTAAACGCCCGTGACATAATGGCTACAAGACCAGGACTGGTAGTGGAGAAATTAAGATCAAGCTCAAACGACAGTAGCATAATGGCTACAAGACCAAGAGTGGTTCCGGAAAAATTAAGATCAAGCTTAAACGTCCGTGACTTTTTGGCTACAAGACCAGGACTGGTACTGGAGAAATTAAGATCAAGCTCAAACGACAGTGGCAAAATGGCTACAAGACCAAAACTGGTACCGGAGAAATTAAGATCAAGCTTAAACGTCCGTGAAGTAATGGCTAGAAGCCCAAGAGTGGTACTGGAGAAATTAAGATTAAGCTCAAACGACAGTAGCAAAATGGCTACAAGACCAAGACTGGTACCGGAGAAATTAAGATTAAATAGTGAGACGTCGTGTGTTATGTGTAATGAAAATTATGTGTCTGGAGAAGAAGAAGAATGGTTTATGTGTCACCACGATTGTCGCGGGTGGCTGTGTCAATTATGTATTGCAGAGTGTGAGTGGTTATTTCCTCGTGGAAAAAAAATGACCGTTTGTAAAAACCGTATTTTAAATAAATAATTCTGTTGAATTGTAAGAGTGTAAACGTAAAAAAAAGTTTTATCTAAATCAACATTTTAATGACTTTTGAAGACTAAGTGTGAAAAAGTTTTTATGTAGATTTATCAAATATATGCTTATTAAATAAATTGTAATGGGAATTTAACCGTGTATTTAAATGAAACAAAATATATGTATAGTTGTGAAAAAGCCAATTTTTTATGCATACCCATACCTCTAAAATTTATTCCTTGATAATTAATGTATTTTTTATTAAAAATTAAAATTTAAAACTTTCTAATTCACTTTTAAAAATATTTAAAAATTAAAAAATGTTAAAATAGTAAAAAAGTAATTAAATTTCCTATAAAAAATAGATACCAATTAATTTTAATGTTTTTAATTTAATTTAAAAATTTAATTTTAATTTAAAAGCTAACTATGATGATGCTCTCTCTCATGCAGAGTCAGCATCGGCTGCGAGAAGCAGTCACGCGCTCCCCGACCACACCGCTAACCCTACTGCGCTCGCGACACACGAGGCAGCCGCCGCCGAGCACTGCGCCTGGCGAAGTAAATGAATCATGTTTGTTTACTTTCGCCAAAGCGGTACATATACTACTAGTGTCGATCTACACAAGTATTAGTAGTAAAAAAACCTTTAATTGTTGATTTTTCTATTTTTAGGTTAGTCGACCATGTGCAATGATTTAATTTTAATTCAGTTTAATTAATTAAATTAAATAATAATAATAAAATTTCTATTTTTAGATAAATCTAATAGTGTGCTTATTACTACTAATAAATCAACATATTATAAATATATTTTAGAAGAGCGGAGTTTGTAAAACGGAGGTTACATTCTGCATGACTGCCGGCAGCGAGCCAACAGATGGCATTGGGCGGAGTCATGCAGTCTACACTTCGCTCTTTAAGACCAGTTTGCTAAATAAAGTTAAAACTTAAACAAAGGATAAAGACAAAATTGTGTTATTTATGAAAGAGAAGGTATAAAATTATATTAATGACTTTTTTCACTATATTCTTATTTAAATTTTGTACAAGAGGGAATTTAAACATTTAATGACAAGAAAATTATCATGGTTTTTAAACTTCAATTGTATGACTAACTAAAAAAGATTTGAAGTAGTTGTAGAATTTTAAACAGTCAAATCAAAATTGAACGAAACCTACCTTAATATAGTTTCTAAATTCAAATGCGTTTTAACGAGATATGATAAAGATACGTATCAAGCTTAACAATGAATAATTAACGAAACCGGTTAAGTTATATCTGTTTTTGGAGAATTTTAAGAAGACAGTAGAAATGCAGAATAGAATGGTTTATTCAAATCTATAATTTAAAATAGTTTCAATCTTTGATTGCCAATTAATACTTACTTCTAAAACTATTGAATCATCTTTTATGTATCCTTTGTCGACATCTAGAACATCTTGCCAGGTCATAAAATGACTAAAGCCCCAATCATTTTCTTTACTGTAGAATAAATGTTGAATTTCTGAAAAAAGCAGAGAAATATATTTCCTTCGCATAAATTCTAAATTCTGAACTCAGGTAAACTGCACGAACAAATTTCTATGATCAATAATAAAAAGATAGTGTTAGATATTTTTAAAATATGGATATATTTAAAATATAGCTTTAAATATTCCGAAAAAAAAAAAAAATTCAGATAATACTAGCATGTTTCTGCAGTTTAATATAAAACAACGAAAGCTCAAGCAAACATATTATGTACATTAAAAAAATCAATTTTTCCTAACTTTTACTAATCACTTAGTCTTTTTCTGAAATATAAACTGAGTTCATTCCCAAGGATAAAAGCCTAGTATTAATTTATAAAAATTTTGTCAGTTATTATTATTATTTTTTTATTATTAATTATTATGATTTTCTTTGATTAATTATTTTGTTAACTATTACAAATGTGAGCCCTTAATCTGTCGATCCGTGAGCTAGAAGTTATAACAATCGCGTTGTTGTATTTACTTTACGCTACTTTTAGAATGGCCACGAGGGAAAGCGCCTACACACAGGCCACCCGGAGACCATACGTCTCGAAGCGAGTTGCCACCACGACGGTCGCGATCGAGACTCCAAGCTCGCCGCGCGAGCGAACGCGAGTACAAAGCACTCTATTACGGTCTTTCAAGCAGTAGACGTCGTCAAAATTTCTTTTCTTATTCTTTACCGGAACTAAAAAAAAAGAATTTTTTTACGACTCTCGACCGTGAATCGTGATCGCGGCTTTCAGACAACCAGGCAGGAGTTCGCGCTTGGATTTATAATCTGTAGGCTTCTGGTGACTAAGATTCTTTTTGCATCCGTTCCAACGTGTACGGGTTCTTCGCAAATTTTTCTTTAGCCGCCCGATTGCACTAACACAGGTCTACGGGGTGCGGCTCGTTTGAGTATTTTTTTAAAAGCTTCTGTAACAATATGCCCCGTTTTATCTTTTAAAATTTCGACCCATGCATACTTGGACAAACAATCTACAGTAACCAATACAAAAGTACAATTATCGTTGTATTTTTATATATTAAACGTTTGTAAAAGATCAAGTTCCCATACGTCATCGACATTTGACACATTGTAGTGTAGTCGGGGAAATCTTCGCTTTACAGGTCTGTGTAGAGTGTAAGAATCCTGGTTAGGCAACCACTCGTAAATTCTTTTTTTTTTCAGCTTCATTTTCCAAAAATTTACCTTTATGATTCACGCGTAACAGGTTACTTGTCTCGGAAAAACCAGCCTCGTGTGATAAATCGAAATACTGTTTTTCATACTTCAAATATTCATTTTCAGCCATGTTTTTTTAGCAAAACTTCTTGTTTTTACAGGTGAAAAAGCAATTTTTACTTTTTTTCGAGAAGTATCACCTTTTTTGATTCTTTTTTTTCCTCCGGTGGTTACCTCCTCTTCTGTAGGATGATTTGTACATCGACGCTTGAGTTCAAGAAGGTGTCAATTCAAAATTCTTTTTATTAACCCTTAAAGTACACACCCAAATCCAGAACTGCCACACTGACAGTTATGTGGGGTATTTTACACCCCGTGTGTACTTTAAGGGTTAACATGACAACTCAAATTTTTTTTTATTAACATGACAACTCAAAATTTTTTTTATAAACATGACAACTGGAAGGGAAATTTTCTTTTCGAAAATTTTTTTCTAAAAGCAAGGGCGCAACAACTCCTTCCAGCTCGGGGGTGCCCTGAGGTCTGATATCCCCAAGTCTTGAACCCCCAACTCTGAATCCCCAAATACCCTGGGCGTCTGAGTTCAACAAAAAAACTGATCAGCTATCCTCCAAGCTCTGAACCCTCAAATACCCTGGGCGCCAGAGTTCAACAAAAAAACTGATCAGCTATTCCCCCAAGCTCTAAAACCTCAAAACCCTGGGCGCCCGAGTTCTACAAAAAAACTAATCGGCTATCCCCCAAGCTCTAAACCCCCAAATACCCAGAGCGCCCGAAATCAATAAAATAAACTGACCTGCTAGCTCCCAAGCTCTAAACCGCAAAAATCTTGGGAGCCAGAGTTGAATTATTCCAAAAATATGACTGCATTTAAGTTAACTTAAGCATGAAATAAATAATTTTTTAACAATACCTATAGGTAACCTATAATTATAATTATAACGCACTGGTGCAATTATATCATAAAGTTGTAAATCTGAAATTTTTAACTCTATAAAATGGCTTGGTTGACTAGGAAAACGCTATAAGTTTTAACTTATTGTTTAACTCTTTGATTGCAACATTATCAACAAATTTTTTTTTTTTAACTATAAATTAAATGCATTTACGAATGAGACACATTTCGTGAAAAGCGCAAAAATTTTCGTTAGTTTATTGGTTTTTTTTTTTTTTCATTTTATATTCATTTTGTATCATTTTGTAATATTTTGGGGTTTAGAGCTTGGGGGATAGCTGATCAGTTTTTTTGTTGAACTCGGGCATCCAAGGTTTTGGGGGTTTAGAGCTTGGGGGTAGCTGATCAGTTTATTTATTGAACTCGGCGCCCAGGGTTTTGGAGGTTTATAGCTTGGGGGATAGCTGATCAGTTCTTTTTTTTTTTTTTTTGTAGAACTTGGCGCCCAAGGTTTTGGGAGTTTAGAGCTTGGGGGATAGCTGATCAGTTTTTTTGTTGAACTCGGGCGTCCAGAGTATTTGGGGGTTTAGAGCTTGGGGGATAGCTGATCAGTTTTTTTTTGTTTTTTTTTTTTTTTGTAGAACTCGGGCGCCGAGGGTTTTGGGGGTTTATAGCTTGGAGGATAGCTGATCAGTTTTTTTGTTGAACTTGGGCGCCCAGGGTTTTGGGGGTTCAAGGCTTGGAGGACATCAGACCTCAGGACACCCATCAAGCTGGAAGGAGTTGTTGCGCCCTTGCTTTTAGAAAAAAATTTTCGAAATGAAAATTTCCATTCCACTTGTCATGTTTATAAAAAAAATTTTGAGTTGTCATGTTAATAAAAAAAAATTCTGAGTTGTCATGTTAATAAAAAAAATTTTGAGCTGTCATGTTAATAAAAAAAATTTTGAGTTGTCATGTTAATAAAAAGAATTTTGAATTGACATTTTCTTGAACTTAAGCGTCGACATGCGCGGTCACGCTAACCCGATCATTACTGATCATTTGAATATTATGATTGTCTTTCAAAATATTTTATGGTTGTTTGGTTAATTTACAAAAAATTAACTGAAATAAAAAAAAATACTAATGAATAATTACTAATAAGTGATACTGATATGTATAAATCAGTAACAGTAAGATGCTATTGTAACTTATGTTTCATTTCTAACCTTATTTCTTCATTCAAAACATTTTATTAAAGAGTGTATCTTTAATAATAACAACTTATTGAGCATCAGAATCCATCTTTCCATCTTCTAAAGTAAAAAAAATAAAATAAAAAAACACACAAACAAAAATTAAATTTCCTAACCTCAAACATTAATTTTATTAAAACATTCTTTCATATAAATACGATTTATTACCTTTGAAATTTGTAATAAACAATTGATTATTTATACCTAACTTTGTTGAAAATATTCAAATAACTGTCAACACAGGCCGATTACAATAACGAATCACGTAAACAAGCTCATAAAAGTCCTACGCATAGTAGTATATCTTTATATAGCAGCAAACCGGGCAGCCCGGACTGGCCCAGACTCGCGCCGCATTTATTTTTTTCACGTGCCCTTAAGAGGTTCAGCCCGGCCGGGCCCCGTACTTGCAAGAAGGCAGCCCGACGGGTCCAGACTCTAGCCCGCTCTGCCATTTCCTGTCGGGCTGTCAATGTACAAATTATTCAAAATTTTTTTTGTCGATACGGAAGAATTGAATCTTTTATAAAACTCGAGAAATCTGGCTGCCCCGGAAGATTTGAATTTTTAACTTTATTATTACCGTAGAGCGTATTGTTACGTACTGCGTGCTTCAATAGAGCGACGATATCTGAGTTTTCAATTTTTTCGTTGTCAATGCTTATGGCTCCGAATGAATCCCAACGAATTCGACCTGGTGCCGCTTCGTTTAAAAAATTAATCAGATGGCGTGCTTTTTTTAATTGATATTTTGGAAAACTTTGTAATATAGCATCGATACTCATGGGCTCATCAATTATTTCAATATTTTCGGGTGTAACCTCTTTGTTTACTGTTTGGTTAAAATTTTACACCTCTGTTTCGTCCAAATCTTGTACGCTCTTATGTGAATGAATTTTATTTTCTTTGAAAGAGAGGTAACGAAATAAAACCTTCAAGTATTTTTTACACTTGTCGAGATCATTTTTGAAACTCTTTGAATTTATAATTTCGTACATCTCCTTGTCGAGTCACGATAAATAATCACCAGGAGTTTGAATTGTATTTTCTCCATCTTCTTCCACTTTATTTGACTGCTCGAGAAAGCTCTCCGGAACTTTAACCATCCGCTGCAATGTTTGATTGATGAAATAATTTTCGATACCAAAATATCTATAATAGGTGTAAGTAGCATCGGTAAAAATGCACCACCACCGTGTTGTAAAATTGTTTTCTTTTTATTTAACCAGTTATTTTTTTTATTTTTTTTACACTCAACTAATTTACGTAAAATTTTTTTGTGTTTTTACACGATTTTTTTGCAAATTATTAAGTTCAATGCTACCCACTAACGTGTTTGAAGTAATTTCAAGAACACTTCTAATCAGTGGTTTACCAGCATTTTTAATCAACGCTTTTCTCTGACTACCACTGGCGTGACAAAGCGCGTGAAAAACTGCCGCTTGTTTTTTAGAAAACGATGCTCCTCGAGCCATCGTTGAAAGAGTACTGAATTTATTTTTTCTTGGGAACATAAACGTAATTTTTTCATCATCGGGAAAAATGCACGCCCAAGATCTAAATTCATCCAGAGTGGATTGCGTGAGATCTACCAAAAGATACGAATGTGGCTCTTTGGTGACATCATAGTACGGGGGCAAGGGGGGTTTTCGTAGGATTTTGAGGCCGGCTCATTTTTTCAAGTTGTTCCCATGTATTTTAGCCCGCTGAAAACGAATATCGAGGTTAGAAGTGTCAAAAGTTGTCAAGTAATTTGTTATTAACAAATTTTAACAACAATTGGGAAAAAAAGTTTTTTTCAGATTCTTTACACAAAAACAAAGAAAAAATATATTTATATGTTATTAGAAAAAGTGCATGGTTTTTGAGTTAAAAATCATCAAAGTTTAAAAAAATACGATTTTTGTGATTTTCAACGTTGATAAACAATATGAAAAAATTTGTTTTACGGCATAAACAAAGCGTTTACATATTGTCTAGGGTCTAATTAACAATGACCATAAAAATTTTTAAGCCGTTTTCAGGTCCAAGCGCTTTTTTTCAACTGTAAAAAAGCGTGCGTGCTGCACTGCTAAACTCAACTCGGCTCAAGCAGCGTTCTGCAACTTAGTACTTTCCTTTGTCGATTCTTTTTTAATTTAGGGATTAATTATTTTTGCAGTTAATTAATATGTATTTCTGTCAGTTTATTACAATAAATTTCTAATTTAAAGTATTCAAAAATCGGCAGAGAATTTGTTATTAATAAATTTAGAGAATAACTTTTTTTTTTTTTCTAATTATAATTTGAAAAAAATTGGTTTTTAAACTATTTTAATATCATAACATTGTGTTAATAATTTTACTTTTGAATTACAAGGTTTCTGAATTACAAAACCTTTAAACTGTAAAACTTGCGAGTATTGCAAAGCCCGACTCTTCGTCATTCCAATAGTTTGTAAATTTGTTTTCTATTTTACATTTCTTAATGTACTATTTGTAATCGATAAGTAATAAACTTTGAAAATAAATAATAATAATATTTTATTGTCATCCAATAAACAATATGTTGTTGTTGTTTTTTTTTTTTTTTTTTTTTTTTTTTAATTATTCATGCCACATATACAGGCGCTGGTTCTGGTGCTATCATGCGGCGAACCAAGGGAATATTTTCAAATAACAAGAATCAATTTTCCGGTACAGTTTTTTCAAATGAAAAATATTTATTCAATAAAACATGATTTTAATTGTTTTTAATCTATGATGCAATCATTTTCATTTTACAAATCCGCCGCTATATACCACCGTCTTGTCTCGACTGTTTTTCTGTTTTCACTTGTTTAAATAATATCGTCTGCAAGTTGTTTTGCGTGCACGCTACGGAAGAGGTTTTTTTGCGATCCATGTGTTTTCGTGTGCCATAAGTATTCAAATATAGTAGAAACAGTGGGAAAAAATCATTCTTTCAAAAAGAAAATCTCTGCAAAAACATTTATTTGATAAAAGTAAATGTATCATTTGTTTGGTAGACAATTAAAATGTAAAACTAACTTCGACCAAACATGGGCGATCGAAAATTTGGGAGAATGCCGATATAAAAAAAGATGAAGTATATTATCGTTTGAAATCATTATCATCTAGAGGTAGGTGAAGAAAAATTATTTCAGTATTTTTAATTGTGGCTACTGCCACCGGCAAAATTTATGTAGGTACAATTCTATAAAATTGAACTCTTTACATTGCAGATACTTTTTTTTATCACGTAAAAGGATTAAATTGCTATTCAAAGTACACACTTGATTCGAGTTTATAAAATGTTATCAATGATGAAAAAAGATCTCTTGAAAATGAGGATACTGAAGTTAGTGAGGAGGAGGTAGTGAGGAGGTAGTGACTGAAGGTAGTGAGGAGCCATGTTCGTCAAAGAGACTCAGAAGTGACTGTACTGTAAATATTGATAAATGTATTTTTTGTGGATGCCTTTCTCGTCGAAAGGATACTAAACTGCATTACTTAGAAGCGGAAAGAGCAAAAACTGTATTTGAAGCTTCCCGCAAACTTCAAGACACAGTTTTTACTAAAACTGCATTGTTTAATCATCCGAACGATTTTATAAGAGCTAAATTGAAGTTTCATGAAAGCTGCCTTCGCACGCACGAGACTACTTTCAATCGGATCGAAGAAAAAACAAAACAAAGTAAAAAATCCATCGACAGCAATAATGATAATGCCAACGAAATTAATATAGCTGAACCTGAGGTAGAGCAATCAAATTGTAAAGATAAATCAATTAAATTCGTTGATGCGGTCTACAATATTATTAAATTGATTGAGCCCAACCTGTATTTAGTAAAAAATTACTCGCTGAACGAGATTTCAAACAAGATCCTGGAAAGATACGGGTCTGATTATTTGGTATCATATAAAAACATTAAATCTTGTCTAATTGAATATTTTGATGAAAATATTAGTTTTAAATATCCAAAACAAAGAAACAAATCGCAACTTGTTTTTATGCCAAAAATCAAAGTTGACATAGAATCCAGTTATAATGCAGATCCAGTTAAGGAGGCAGCTACAATTTTAAAAAACTCATTAAACTCAAAAGACTATGGATTGTCACAGGGCTCGATTTATTCCTCGGCAACGGATCTCGCCTGTTACGAGAATACCCCCGTCGTCCGTCGAACACTCGTGAACTAAGGAGTGTAACTCCGCACTCCTTCCTTGTCTCCACACCTGAAAATCAAAACTCAAGACATGCTTGGAATTGCGCGACCGCGAACTAATTTCCCCAAATTAACTCCCAAGGTCGCGACTCGACCTTGCCAGATTTTCGGTAGGTGGGGTGAAGTCCTTCCCAGGAAATGAACGAGTGGACTGAAGGTTTTGCCGGTAACAAAAAAAAGATTTTAATTAAACTAAATTTTATTACACTAATACCTTAAAATTATTACAAAGAAAAAAAAGTAAACAATAACCTGACACGAAAGTCGTTTTCTCGAGAATCGGTAATTCTCGGTTTGCACAGCTACGTTGCCCTGTACGGCCTTGACGGTGGACAAGGACTCGTACTCGAGAAAGAGACAGCTATCGGGCATTCACCCGATCACACATACACTCTCGCCTAGACTTTATCGCAAGTCCGCACGCGCAACTAACCTGTTGACGCCGGGTGATCACCTCGCACACACACACACGCTCGTTGGCCAAGGTCGAAATCAAGGATCCCGGACAAGACGTTGTCCTCCCTGTAGTTGATTCGTCGGGCACGACAGTAATCACCTTTCACACACCCGCGAATCGAACTTTCACAAAAAAAACAATCAATCTCGCGACAATCTTTCAGCGAAGTACTTTCTCAGCCTTTTCGAAAAGCGAATCGATTACTCTTTCGTTCGGCGGCTCGCGATACAGTGACTACTGCTAGTCTTGGCGCGAAGTCTATCACCGGCCGGACGATCGGCCGGTAAATTACCGACGGCTTGGCGCGAAGCTACAAAATCATCAGTTAACTCAAACGACCCAAATATAACCTTGACGACCGTTGCAGGATTAAATGACAAATTATGCGACGAGAACGACTTGCGAATTTCTAACAACAATGCAACTATTCCAGATTCTTTTGTAAAATTTTTTTCTGAACTTTTTGATATAGATAAAAAAATCTTTTCGAATCAAGCTAATGAATTTTCGTATAGTGACGCGTCTTCAGAACAAAGTAAAAAATCTGTAAAAATTAAAAATCTTTTGCAGATAATGTATTTTTATAAAAAACTCTGGGTTCAAGAAAGCTCCTCTTCCAACTCTCGTAGGATTATTTGCGCATAAAAGCAGCAGAAGCAAAAGTACTGTATCAATTTTGAATCATCTAGGTGTTTCGATATCGTATGATCAAGTTATAAGAATCAGAGCGAGATTAGCCGCTTATGCTTTTGAGTCGTGTCAAAATCTTATCCCTCTTCCAATGCATTTTGATCCACATTTTTTCGTTACTGCGGCGTTTGACAATTTTGATCATAACGAAGCTACTATATCAGGATTGAACAGTACACACGACATAGTGCTAGTTATTTTTCAGCAAATATTCCCTCAAATTACAAAGACAAACCCGATATTTCTGAAACTACAGCTGATAAAAACGCAAAAGTTTTTTCCGATTTATTGAAATGTCAAGAAGTAAAGGGGCTGAAAAAATTGAGTAACTCTGTGAAAATCCCTGCACATTTTCAAATGAATAAAGAAAAAACATTTCCCACAGTATATGAATATGAAAATGAATTAAGCGTGGATAATTTATTATGGAATATTTTTAGAATGAACATTCCGGCAGATCAGCGAGAAATAAGAATATTAAACAAGAATCAAACTACACCTTCTTGGAGTTCTTTTAATTCTATATTAACAATAAATAATCGTCCCACAGAGAAAGTTGGATTTTTACCTGTTCTTCCGGCCCCCGTAACTGATTACTCCACAGTATACGCAAGCTTGTGTAATTTTCTTGATTTATTAGATCAATTGGATCAAAATTACTTACCAGTCTTTTGTGACGAAGGGGTCTATAAAATAGCTAGACAAATCATATTTGAAAATGAAGAAAAATTTGAAAAAATAATTCTATGCCTTGGCAATTTTCATACAATAAAAATTTTGCAAAGTATAATTGGAAAGTATTTAACTAACAGTGGCGTAGAAAGTATCTTTATTGAAACAAAATTATTTGGTATTGATGTAACTGAGAAAATACTTCATGGAAGTAGATACGATCGATGTTAAGATTTCAATTTAATGAATTTTTTTCACATGACAGGTTACAAAAATTTAAGCAACAGATTATTACTATTATAATGCTGCGAGAAAGTTTTCAAGAAAAGAATTTTGACGAATGTAAAAAACTCTACGATGAATTAAAAAAATCAAGTTCCTCATTGATTACTGAATTTAAAGAATTTATTACACAAAGATGTGATGAGTCTGATCTTTTTCAATATTGGAAGAATGTTTTGATTTTAATAAATCTTATGAAAGATCTTATACGCTGTGATCGAACTGGAGACTGGACGCTACTTTCAAAAACATTTTTAAAGTTACAACCTTTATTTCATGTTTTTGACAGAAATAATTATGCCAGGTGGGCTTCGGTTTATATAGAAGATATGCTGGAACTTGAAAATAAAGCACCGGAAGTATTCACACAATTTTCTATGCACAGTCGGTTTTCAGTGAAAAAAAATAACGTGCCTTTTACTTCAGTTGCCACCGATCAAGTACTAGAGCAAAGTATCAATCGCGATTCAAAATCGAAAGGTGGAGTTATTGGATTTACCCAGAAAAAAGATTCCGTGGCCATGTGGGACGTTACTTTTCATGAATTGAGTAATTATTTACGTGAATTAACAAACGTAAAACAGAACAACGGTTAATTTTTTATCCATCATGAATTCTCTAAATCTCATACGGAAAGTTCAGAGGCAGCAGTAGAAAAAATCATTACATTTATTGAAAGTAGAAACGCGAATCCATTCTAGTCTGTGGGCCACAAGAGCGTTGAGCATTTTTGTGAGTTCCAAAGGCAAACTCTGGTTTTTTTGGTTCATTTTTATGTATAATTTAAGAAAAACTTGGTGTGCCAGCCCAAATATGGTCAGATTTTTTTTTATAAACAATTTTAGATGCAAAAATGCACTTTTTTTCGGTTTTTTAATGATATCTTCGAAATTAAGCAGTTTTACGAAAATTTACAAGAAACTTTTTTTAAAGATAATTAAATTTCCTATAAAAAACATTCTATACGTTTTTTTCCTACGAGTTAAAACAAAGCCGTAAACAGCGCATGAAGTTAGAAACGCGAGGCAGCGCGAAATCAGCTGGCGCGCCACGCGTTTGCGCATGCTCGGGTCTGTTATCAACATGTTTGTTATGTAGTCTGCAGTTGCATCAAAACAATAACGCGAGTTGTTCTCAAAATTATCACGTGTATAATCAAATATTAAATAGATTATGTAATGAATACTGTGTGTTTATATAAATATGTCTCTTAGTAAAGTGCAAAAAAAAGTAGATAAGTCACTGTGTGTTTTATGTCAAAACTACGGTGGAAATCTAACTAAAGTTGAAAATGGTTGTGAAAAAATCAGAGATACTGCTAACCTTAGAACTTGTCAAGGACTTGTACCAGATAATGTTTATTGAAGACTGCTATTATTTGGGCCCAAAGAACTTTTTTATTATCACATATCTGATTCTCGCTACCGAAGCTGCGTAAACAAAAAAAGTGTGTCACAGCAAAAAAACAAATCGAATCAGCAAATCAAAAATATGCAAAACAAAAACAATGAATCAAAATCATTTGTTCAAACAAGTACAGTTTCAGTGACAGAAAATAATACAGAGAAAAAGACCGAAAATGAATTTTTGTGTGCAATCTGTGACGCATTGTCTTGTAACAAAAATTGTAATAAAAGTAAAATTACAGACGTAGACCGTGCTAATTTTTCTTAAAAATAACACAACATATGAATGATGAAGTTTTTTCTCGTACTTCTCATCTTGTGACAGCTGAAGATGTATTGACCGCCAATATTTCCTATCATGGGAGATGTTTACGTTCTTATTAAAAATCTTATGAACGATTAATAAAAAATGATTCAACTGAAAATGATGAATCTATGATGAGTTTCGATAGTTTAGATTTTAAAAGAATTGCTATTTCAACAATTATTGATGAAATCATGCCTTTGATTTTAGCAGGAGAGTGTTTTTGTCTAACTGATGTACGTAAAAAAATTTGGATTAGATTTGGAGAGTTGAATATTCTAAATACAGATATAAAAAAGTTTTTGGATGAAAATTTTAGCAATGAATTAAAGTTTGTCAAACCATCTAATCAGAGAAAATCTATGATTTTTTATCATAGCAGTGTTACAATTGAGCAGCTAATATTAAAAATTCACTCGTATGATGCCTTGACAGATAGTGCAAAAATAATTAAAGATTCTTTAAAAAATGTTGATTTTGACTTGGATGATAGATTCTGTGATTCAACAGATTTAGAAATAGCTTGGGAACAAACGAAAGTGCCTTAACCAGTAGTGAAATTTTTCGCAGAATTATTTGACTTTGACATGAATCAATTTATAAATCCGATCGAGAACCTGAGCGAAGATCATCAATCAGAATACAAATTTTTAAGAACACAGTCTTTATTTCAAAATTTATACTTTGTTTTTATGAATGGTAAAAAAAACTCCCTTACATGTAATGATTGCAGTCACAATACATAATTTGTGTAAAAGTAGCGAATTGATTAAAATTCTAAATCGAATAGGAGCCTGCATTTCTTATGAAGATGTAATGAGACATCGCACAAGATTAGGTTCTTATGTTGTTGAGAGTTCTACAGAAGATGTGCCTTTTCCTTCCAATTTTGATAAAAAGAAGTTCACAATCGCTGCTTTCGACAACGAAGAGGGGTCGTTGTCTGGTCGTAAAGGCACGCATTATACTGTTGGGATATTGAGTCAAGCAATTTCGTGTCTTCTATTTCGAAAACCACGCATTTCTGAAACTGGAACATCGGAAAGAAAAAAAAATTTTAAAGAGGTACTGAAATGCCAAGATTTAAAAGAATTTTAAGATTCTATTTCAAGGATAACTTTCTCAGAATATAATGTTAAACAAATTAGCAACACTTCTATTGATCCAACCGAATTACAATCCACAAATAAAAAAGATTTTATTTGGATGGTTAGTCGAACAAATTTGCAAAATTTTCCAAACGTTATTGAAAATAATGATGACAAAGAATCAATCCCATTTTGGTCCGCATTCAATTCAATTGTCCACGAAGACCAAAGAACTCCTCAACATGTTGCATTTTTACCCGTTTTACCGTATCCCGTAACTAAAGAAGCAACAGCTTATACAGCATTGTACAATTTTAAAAATATTTTAAAACAACTTGATCAGAAAAGTCTTGCTGTATTTTGTGATGAAGGCGTGTATCGCATCGCAAGAGCTATACAGTTTTCAAGAGAAAAGGAGTTTGAAGATATCTTTTTAATGCTAGGAAACTTTCACTTAACTAAAATTAGTACGTCTTGTTGTGGTAAATATTTACGTGGGAGTGGAGTAGAATCTGTATTAATTGAAACTGAAACGTTTGGAGTTAATGTAACTGAGCAAGTTTTAAATGGAAATCATTACTCGCGATCGACAAGAGGTTTAATGATTTTAGGAGAGTCGTTACAAAGATTACAGTTTGAAGCTTTTATCGAGCAATGTGAACTTGAAAAATATGAACATGAAATAAATGAATTTAAATCTCTAAAAAATAGTATCTCTGATGAAAAATTTGAGCAATCGAAAGTTCAGTTTGAAAATATTTTAAACAGCCCCAGTGAATTATTCAGAGATTTCTCTGTTTTTATTGAAAAAAGATGCCAAGAATCTCCTCTATTCAAGTATTGGACAAATGTTATTATTCTAATTCAATTAATAAAAGATTTAATTCGCTCTGATCGTTTTTCTGATTTCATTTTGCAAGTTGAAACAATTAGATTGTTACTACCAATTTTTCATATTTTCGATCGCACCAACTACACCCGGTGGTCAACTGTATACATTCAAGATCTACTGCGAATGCCTAAAACTCATCCTGATTTGTATGAAGAGTTTTTAAAAGGAAATTTTACCGTCAAACGATCAAACGTTCCTTTCACTGCAGTCGCAGGCGATCAAGCTTTGGAACAAACAATAAATCGTTCTGGAAAAAGTGAAGGAGGAATTGTTGGTTCAACGCAAAAAAAAGACTACGTTACAACATGGAATTTGACATTCCACGAAACGTATGCTGTCCAAAAATTATGTAAAACAAAAATGAATCAAGAGAGTGATGACAGCGAGCCTTCTATTCACCACGAATTGAATAAGAGTAACTCAAATAGCACTGAGCTAATGGTATTAAAAATTATTAATTTTATAAAAGATTGCACCAATCCTTTTGCTAAAGGTAATCAGCCTTTGAAAAATATCGCAACAGAGGAACTGTGTTCAGAGGAAAGAAGCAATCATTTGCTCAATTTTTTACTGATAGCTGCAAACTTTTCAAAAAATTTTTTTCGGAAAGATTTGAGTTCAGATCAAAACGAATCGACGATACCATTAACAAAGTAAATTTTCCTTCATTTAATGACGTTGAGAAAGTAAAAAATCCTGCCAAAGAAACAAAAAATTTACTAAAAGAAAATAATTCAGTCCAACGACTTATTAATTTAGCAACACATCGTGGCTATGACATGAAAAAATTATTTACGTTCGAACTAACTCGCTCTAACATCTTATTTAAAGAAAACGGAGAACTGAAAAAAGAATCAACAAAATCTCAATTGGTAACGGAATTGGAAAGTCGATATGGAATTGACGAAAAATTGAATCCCACAACAAACTGGGCTGTCTTAGTCGACGTCATGCTACATCTTCGCAGTTTACACGATTGGGGCAATATGAAAACTTTCAGAGAATTTGCCGAACGTTTTTGTAATAAAATAAAAAGTTATTCAAAACAAGTACCCCCTCGAATTGATTTTATTTTTGATTTATACTTCAATAAATCATTAAAATCAAGTGAAAGATTATTGAGATATGGAGAGACTTTTAGAGAATTAGATGTAATCAACGAGGATACACCTTTGCCAAATCAGGAAAAATTGTTTTGGGCTTCTTCGAGAAATAAAATTTTGCTTCAAGACTTTCTCCATGAATACATACTTAAGAACGCTTCAACAACTTGGCCAGGCACTGAAATAATTTGCAGTCAAACGAACAATAAGAACTGTCAATCTTCTAGTTCTTCTATTGACTGTAGCACACTGCAAAGAGACGATATTGAAGAGGCTGATTCCCGTATTATTTTACACTTAAATCATATGGTACTTATGGTACAAAAATGAAAAACGTCTTAATTGTATCGGCTGATACAGATGTCGTTGTACTGGCATTGCATTACTATAATAAATTTAAAAGCTTAAATCTTGAAGTAAGTGATAAATATTCTATGAAAGTAAGTTGTTTTTATTAAGTTTTTATGAAACCTTTTTTTTTTAATTTAGGAATTATGGATGAAAATCGGTTCTGGAAAATCGAAAAGAGATTTACCGATTCATGTTTTGAGTGAAAATTTTGGAGTGGATAAATGCGATGCCCTTATTGCCACTCACCATTTGACTGGTGCTGACTATACCAGTAAACTTGGCACAAAAAAAAGTGCATTAAATTCAAATCCTGAAAAATTTCTGTATAATTTTGCAAGAGGTAAGTTTTTTAATTTTAATATAAAAATAATCGTACAGAAAGTTTTTGATTTATTTGTTTTGCTTATTAACATGACATGAATTTCTTCGTAGCTACTACTGATGACGCTATAGAAAATTCTATTTCTGCAGCAGAAAAGTATTTACTAGAAGTTTATCCATAAAAAAAAACCAGTTTATCATTCGATGAATTACGTTATGTTGTATATCTCGAAGGAAAAAAGACTTCTTATGCTGAATTACCTCCAACAAGCGACTGCATATTCTTCGAGCATTATTAATTACATACAAGCAAAGAAATATTTTGGAGAATCAACTAGAACTAGATCCAACATTGTTTGGGTTTGAAGAAGATGGGGACTTTTTAATCCCGAAGAAATCTGAAAATATCTTTCCTTTGTCAGAAGACTTAATTCCTGGTTGTACTTGTAAAATATGCTCACGCAAGTCTTGTCATTGTCACGCTTTGGCAATAGAGTGTTGTTACTCTTGTGTATGCCACATTAGTAACACGAGAAAAAATCCTGTAAATTAATTTACCCAATAAAAAATTTTTTTAAACATTGCTCTTTTTCCAATGTTTGCAAAAAAAAAAATTATTGCTTTTTTTGAAAAAGGCGGAAATTTCCCAATTTTTCAATAAAAATATGTTAAATATAAATACTCATAAGCTACATTGACATATTTTTTTCAAACACAAGAACATGGAGCATGCGCAAACGCGTGGCGCACGATGAGCGCCAGTTGATTTCGCGCTGCCTCGCGTTTCTAACTTCATGTGCTGTTTACGGCTTTGTTTTAACTCGTAGGAAAAAAACGTATAGAATGTTTTTTGTAGGAAATTTAATTATCTTTAAAAAAGGTTACTTTTAAATTTTCGTAAAACTGCTTAATTTCGAAGATATCATTAAAAAACCGAAAAAAGTGCATTTTTGCATCTAAAATTGTTTATAAAAAAAAATCTGACCATATTTGGGCTGGAACACCAAGTTTTTCTTAAATTATACATAAAAATGAACCAAAAAAATCAGAGTTTGCCTTTGGATCTCACAAAAATGCTCAACGCTCTTGTGGCCCACGGACTATTCGCTGCAGGGTCCCATCCATTAAGAAATATTATCTCTGAAGAGCTTGTACAACCTGAAGTAGCCGCAGAACTTTTAAATATATTTAGCAAAGGCATAGAATTGTACAAAGTGTTTATAAGTGAATGTTTCTTTCAAAAAAATAAAGCTCTGACCGCAACAATCTCTAAATAAAAATAAACTACCTGATTTTAACATTGTTCGGAATGATCAAACAATGACCACAAAATCTAAAAAATCTTCTGCGTGCGAGACACAGCGGATAATTGCTTTAGCTAATGCACGAAATTATCCCCTAGAAAAACTTTTATTATACGATTAAACGTACAAAAATCCGTTATTCGATGAAAACGGGTTTTTCAAAAAAGAAAATGACAAAAGCTCGTTGATTCGTGAATTGGAAAAAGTTTTAGTTCCAGCTGACAGAGAACTAACAAACTCTGGGGAGAACACTTGCTTAATCGTAGATGTCATGCTAATGTTACGAAAAATTTCTTGGACTAACAAATGTTATTTTAACAATATTGCTGAAAGTTTTTTTAAAGATGTAATGAAAAAAGCATCTTTACGAAATACGACAAGAATCGATTTAGTATTTGACTCTTATTTTGAAGACTCTATTAAATCTTTAGAACGCATACGAAGATCAAAAAGTAGTTATATTAATTTTAATAAAATAACCGAACATACGCAACTACCTCAACAGCAAGAAAAATTTTGGGGATCTTCTCAAAATAAGATATTGCTTCAAGTATTTGTACGAGACTTTATGATGAACAAGGCAACGAATTTTCTTCTTGTATTTAGTACAATTAATATGTATTCTTGTTTATCAAATGACAATCAAGTATCGTTGGACATGTTACAACGGACTGATCTCGAAGAAGCAGATTTAAAAGTTATGCTCCACATTAATCACGCAGCTACACAAGGTTTTAGCAATGTTTACGTTTTTCATCCGACACAGATATTTTAGTATTAGCGTTACACTTTTTTAAAATTTTCAACACAAATGGTTTGCAGGTAAACATTTAATCTTAGTTCAAATAACTATAATTCTGATTAATTATTGATGAATAAAAACAATTATTATTATTATTTGTTTCAAGACTTTATGGGCTAACGCTGGAGTATCTAAAAGCACACGAAATATTCCTTTACATAAATTAGCTATTCATCACGGAGAAAAAAAGTGCAGCATTTTTCCGGCACTCCACCATCTTACAGGAGCGGACTACACCAGCAAAGTTGGAACAAATCTATCGGCATTAAACAGAAAACCAGAAGAGTATTTACAAAACTTTGGCACAGGTAAAATTGCAGTGTATGGAAATTATTTAAAAAATATAATTTATTTTACTTGTTACTTGTAAAGTCTGTATTTAACCCACAACAAGAATTTTGAAATTCGCTCTTGTTATGTCAATGTAATAATGTTCCCGAGTCTCTTTCTAGTAAAGCTTTCCAGAATATTTTAGGTTCTGGGTTTGGCATTCTGATTATTTGTGTAGAATTTTGATTATGGGTACATAATTTTTTTATTTGTGTCATCAAAGGTCGGTAGTCCTTGTAAAGGTTACAATTAATGTATAATAAAAGATGTAACAAACATTATTTTTCATAAAAACTGTAAACAAACAATTAAACAAAAAAAAATTGCAAAAGTAAAATTTTAATTGAAATCGACATAGATTAAACGTTCATCTTTATTTAATTTTTTTCAATTACTGATTGTTCAGGATCTCACGACCAGAAAGAGATGGAGGCGGCTGAAGAATATTTAGTGAATGTTATTAAAAAAGATACAAAGTGTAAAACTTTCGATCAAATGAGAGAGTTCTCGTTTCATCACTGTAAAAATCAATCTATAGAAGAATTACCACCAACGAGTACTTCTATAAGACTTCACATTTTACGTGCTCAGCACGTCGTTCACAACCAAATTAATATTTTCAATGAAAGAGCTGAAGTTTTGAACCCAAAAATGTTTGAATAGAAAGGACAAGATGATTGTTTGGTACCTGCAAGAGTAGAAATACTCCTACCACCATCTGATGAACTAATTCAAAATTGTACGTGTGGAGTTTGCACTACGAAACATTGTATTTGCAGAACTTCAGGGATCGGTTGTTCTGCATTTTGCAAATGTCAAAAAACTAATACTTGTAGAAATAAATATAATTCTAATAGTGTACAAAGCAATGATTTTGAATGACTGTATTTTAAAAACATATATTAAAGAATATTATTTATCAAAATGCCTCGATTGATTCTAATGTTTTAACATGTTCGATTTAGTATTTAGGTAATTATTTTTAATAAAAAGTTGAATTTCTAATGAAGTAATGCATTGTAACTAGTTTGAAAAGAAAAAAAAAAAAAATTTACTCTCTAAATTTATTAATAACAAATTCTCTGCTGATTTTTAAATATTTAAAATTAGAAATTTATTGTAATAAACTGACAGAAAAACATATTAATTAATTGCAAAAATAATTAATCTCTAAATTAAAAAAGAATCGACAAAGGAAAGTACTAAGCTGCAGAACGCTGCTTAAGCCGAGTTGAGTTTAGCAGTGTAGCGCGCAGCGCGCGCGCTTTTTGACAGTTGAAAAAAGCGCTTGGACCTGAAAACGGCTTAAAAATTTTTATGGTCATTGTTAATTAGACCCTAGACAATATGTAAACGCTTTGTTTATGCCGTAAAACAAATTTTTTCATATTGTTTATCAATGTTGAAAATCACAAAAATCGTATTTTTTTAAACTTTGATGATTTTTAACTCGAAAACCATGCACTTTTTCTAATAACATATATATATATATTTTTTCTTTGTTTTTGTGTAAAGAATCTGAAAAAAAAATTTTTTTTTTAAAAAACGTTTTTTCCCAATTGTTGTTAAAATTTGTTAATAACAAATTATTTGATAACTTTTGACACTTCTAACTTCGATATTCGTTTTCAGCAGGCTAAAATACATGGGAATAACTTGAAAAAATGAGCCGGCCTTAAAATCCTACGAAAACCCCCCTTGCCCCCGTACTATCAAGGTAAGACTCTTTGACAAATTTAACGTTTTCAGGACAAATTTGTCTTGCGAAATGAAGTATTTGTGACTTATCACGTGGATTTTTGAATATTACAAAGTAGTGACTGTTCAAAGAGAGAGAGCGTTGTACGGGACCCTTGTGAAAGATGTTTTGGGTCAATAACATGACACTTAAATTTTTGTGGTGTGAACCGCGAGAATAAAGGTCGAGAATCTCATCGCACGAGGCTGATTCGCAAATTAAATGATCGAGAATAATCAATTTTTTTTATGATTATCAAAACTATAGTCTGTAGCGTTTGGTAAACCCTCTTTGAACTCTATTTTTCCTTTTAGGTCGCGATAGCTCTGTTGCCACTCTGTATAATCGCTTTATAAAAGAGAGCTATCGCCATCTTGCGTAAGATTTTTATTCGTAAGCTGATTGGTGAAGAAGTTTTTAAAATATTCGAAAAGTACATTTTGAGGTTACTCTTATTGTTTTTTACTATGCGCGCTTGAAGCGCGCTCAGAAAAGCTAGTAAAATAAAATACGGTCAATCTTCACGTTGCACAAAATATCCGCGTGACGTAAAAACCTCCAAACGAAAAAACTTTTTCCGGAAGCCGTTGGTCCTGCAACAATACTAGTGAAAGGATGCTTCCATTGAACACTCTGCGATGCCATTGTGTAGACTGGAAGAAAAATTTCAAAGGCAGGTTGTTTATGAAAGAGTTTTTTAGCCTGTCCTTGAGCGTAGTCTTGGAGGATCTTCGAATTTTTAAATCAAATGGATTGGTGCTCGAAAACTAATTTTTTTGGAAAGTATTTGGATCCGCGGAGAGAACGGCGGCGGCGGCGGCGGCGAAGAGTGCGAGGGTTAATGCGCGTGTGTAACCCTCGCTCCGCGATTCTGTACGCGTATAACATTTTAAGTAATGAACAGGACAACACCACGGCGGCTGCGAGGGTTACTTCGCGTGTGTAAGCCTCGATCGCAATGATACGCGTATCGCGCGCGCCACCCGCATATAAGCGTGTAAAAAAAAAAAATGAGTTTTGGTTTTTTTTATACAATAGGGTTTTCCCGCTGCGTTTTTACCCCAGGCCAACTTTCTTCAGGAAGATCGGGTGATTTTTTACAAAAGACGTAAATTTAGATACAGTCAGATTTTCCAAAAAACACCACCGGTGAGGGATTTTTCAAAAAACTTTCCCCCACCCAATGATTGCTTCTTGACGACACTTTGCTTTTCCGGGGTCAGTCCTAATTCAGCAACTATGGCAAACACAGCTGTGGTTAGAATCATCCGCAAGTACAACTTCGCGCTTAAACCGTGTGCGAGGAACGCGGCGCTCTACGAAGGGCACATTGTTCTGGTTAATTATCTTCGCGAACAGTGCAGTGATCTTGATAAGGAGAACCCTCTGGTTAACTCCGACTTTGATTTTAGCGAATCTAGACCTGTGAATTTGGTGTTTGAGAAATTACTAGATCGCAGCACGCCAGATGATCTAGTAAATTTATACACCGTGTTTAAGTCATCGGAATCAATGATGACAATTATTGGTAGCTATATCAGGAAAAATAACATTGAGGATTTTGAAATCCTCCAAAACATAATGATCCATTGTCATTTAATGGAGAGTGAGTAATTTTTTTTCTAATACCACTTTTTTTATTGTTTACTAACCATTAAAATTTTTTAAAGTTGCCAAAGCAAAGAAGAGTGCTGAGCAACAAATGAGAAGCAAGGCACGGCACGAAAAATTAGCAAAGATCCATTCAGATGACTACAAAGTGCTGACAGACAAAGCTAACTATATCCAGGCTGAACTGGATCACTTTGTAAATAAAAATAAGCGAAAGTCCACCACCAGCATCGACGTACGAGAAAAGAAAAAATCAAAACGAACAACAAAAAATGGTAAGTTTTTTTTCCCAAAAAAAAAAAAAACCTGTAAAATTACAAACTTTTTTTTTACAGATCGGAAAAAGATTTCCCTCACACTAGGGTACAAGAAGGGGACACCGAAAATAAATTTGTCTGATGGTAAATAAAATATGCAAATCTTAAAAATGATCAATTTTAGCATCGTTTTTTTTTTTTTTTTTTTTTTTTTTTCTTAGATATGACGGAGGCGTTTTTAGTCAGACGAATTAACATGAGACAGTAATCGTAATTTCCATCGCGCAAACAATGGTAAGATAATGGGTTTAAACTTTTACTTATTAAAAAAGTATTTTAATTTTTTTTTTTTAATTTTCAGACTACTCTCAGATGAATCCAAATGACGTGGATCTCAATCGGTGTATCAGCCATTGGAGGCATCCAAAGGTAAAAAAACTTTATTATATTAATTTCGTTTATAGTAATTATAAATATAAAAAATGTCAAATTTTCAGATTACGAAGTGATTCCATAACATCGGTCAATGTCGGAAATAATAGCTGACATTTTTAAGGAGCACGGGGCTCCATCGAATCAGGTGGTGCAGCAGCAGCTTATTATAAATTTCATTTTTATTTTAATACTTGGTGCATTAGAGTTAAATCAATAGTTAATTAAGGCTGTTTTGTACTTACAAAAGAATGCAACCGTTTTGTCAATTTTAATCGAATTTTCTAATAATTTATATCAAAATAATCGTTGGAGTTGTTCTCTATTTTTGTCCATCTTAGTTTTTAGAAAAATCGTATTATTTGTTTAAACAATTGAAGAGGTGGTCTAAAAAAATCAAGCATTTTTTTTCTTAATTACTTGTAACTCTCTCAAAAATGCAGAGATCGCTGAAAAAACTGTGAGGTAGTTTCGGTGACACTTCAAAAAAAATTTTAATATTTTTAAAATATTGAATTAAAACATTTTTTCATAAGATTACGTGTTCAATTATTTAAACAACTATTTCCATTTTTGAAAAACCAAAACGGAGAAAAATAGGAGAAAAATCCAACGTTTATTTTAATATAAATTATTAGAAGATTCAATTGAAATTGACAAAATGGATGCATTTTTATGTAAGTACCAAACATCCTTAAAGTAAATTAAAACTATAATACTTTTGAGCAGGGGCACAACAACTCCTTCCAGCTAGGGGGTGTCCTGAGGTCCAACCCTCCCCCCTCTCCCCCAATAAAACTGACATCTGAAAAAAAAAAAAAATGTGAGTTTAATAAATAGACTGGTTAATCATCCCCCAAGCTCTAAACCCCCAAAAGCCCTGGGCACCCAAGGTCAACGAAAAAACTGATTAGCTATCGCCCAAGCTTTAAACCTCCCAAAACTCTGGGCGCCCGGGTTCAACAAAAAAACTGGTGGGCTATCCCCCAAGCATTAAACCCCCAAATACCCTGGGCGCCCGAGTTCAACAAAAAAACTGGTCGGCTATCCCCCAAGCTCTAAATCCCCAAAAGCCCTGGGCGCCCGAGGTCAACGAAAAAACTGATCAGCTATCCCCTAAGCTTTAAACCTCCCAAAACTCAGGGCACCCGAGTTCAACAAAAAAACTGGTCAGCTATCCCCCAAGGGGGAACTCGGGCGCCCATGGTATTTGGGGGTTTAGAGCTTGAAGGATAGCCCACCAGTCTTTTTGTTGAACTCGGACGCCCAGAGTATTTGGGGGTTTAAAGCTTGGGGGATAGCTGACCAGTTTTTTCGTTGACCTCGGGCGCCCAGGGTAGTTGGGGGTTTAGAGCTTGGGGAATAGCCGACCAGTTTCTTCGTTGACCTCTGGCGCCCAGGGTATTTTGAGGTTTAGAGCTAAGGGGATAGCCGACCAGTTTTTTTGTTGAACTTGGGCGCCCAGAGTCTTGGACACCCCTAAGTAATTGTAAAGGGTGTCCTCTACTAGCTTAGGGGGTGTCAGGACACCTCCACCCCCCCCCACCCCCGTTGTTGCACGCCTGCTTTTTAGTAATACTGAAAAATTTTGACGGTAACATAGAAAAACCAATTTTTATCTTTCTTTTACATCTTGCCAAGGATTTTCCATAAAATTTTCAATAGATTCTATTACAGGAATATTATTTGATGGATCCGTTTTATCAATATTTGAAGAATCATACTCAACATCGGATTCTTCGATCCATTCAGTTTCTTCTGCTCCTGTTTCTTGATCTTTTTTTATAATCATTAATTCGCGTGCTCGTTGAGCTGCAATTTTAACGGGTCGAATTTTGGTAGCACGAGCCGATGTTTTTTTGTGCGTTTCTTTAATATGCTTTTTAGAACACGTGCAATTCATTTTGGTGCGATTAAATCTTGAGAAAGAAAAAGAAAAGAAAAAAATTGTATGCATGTGCAATTTTACTTAGTTTTAAATTTTCATCAACGAGATTCATGTAAGTATGATTTTTTTATTTAACTTTTTAGTATAAAGTATTTATTTTTTTCAACAGAAATCATTTCTAAAAAAAACTTTTGTTTGTTAAAAAAAAATTTTTTTTTGTGACGTAACAATCATATCAACCCCTCCCCCTCCCGAAGTCACCAATAGTAACATCTCAAAAACCCCTCCCCCCCTCCCCTGTGGTGACGTACTTTATGAATGACCCCTTAGTTATCTATCTATAAATGAGAGATATCGCCATTTTGGTGGGATTTTCAATGTAAGATTTTATTTGTGAGCTGATTGGTGTAGAAGTTTTTAAAATATTCAAAAAGTGCCTTTTGAGATTACAATCATTGTTTTTTTCCTATTCGCGCTTGCAGCGCGCTGAGTGGTACTAGTAAGTTAAAAAATTTATTTTTTTTTTATACTTTGAGATAAAATAACAAAGTTTATGTAAAATCATTTTTTTGATCAATTATATATATATATATATATATATATATGTGTGTGTGTGTGTGTGTGTGTGTGATTTAAAACAAAACAAAAAAATTGTGTCCTGTTTTATTTCATTTGAGCAATTCCAAGATAAATTTGTAAAATCTTTTTTTTCGGTCTTTAATAAGCGGAGAAAAATAATTAAAATAGAAATGAATATTATTTATGAAGTTTAGACAAGAAGTTAATAGTTAACCTCATTTGTTTCAGTAAAAAAATTTTTTTTCATTATTTAAATTGAGTTTTTGATAAATGTGGTAAAAATGACCAAAAAATTACTTTTTTTTTTCATTCGTTAAATATAATTTAATGTGAAACTTGAAGTACTTCATCCTATAGAGCATACTTAAAAATAATTGTGTTTTTCGTAAAATTTTTTGAATTTTTCATAAAAAAATTTGAACTTAAAGTTGACTGTGTATCGTCCATCGCATTGAAAAATTTTTAAGTCATAAAATATTTTTAACAAGTAGCCTTTGTATCTAGAACTGATCTCTAAAATTTCGAATAAGCAGAACAAGCACTTTTTAAAATATCTCTCATAAATAAAAGATTTTCGAGAATGAGTTCCAATTTTTGTAACGTCAATCACGGCTACTTTCTCATTTGTCGTGAACGTTTTCAATATACTTGAAATTTTATATAGTGATCATATTTAGGTTAATTTTCATAATTAAACAAAAAATATAACACTTGGGGGTTAGTTTCAGAGAAATAACCTTCTCATAGCGTCAAAATGTAACGTCCGTCACGTACGGAATTGCTCACCTAACTCTGTTGAATTAAATTAAAATTTTTAGTTATTTCAAAGAATTTTTAAAACAGATTCAAATACAGTTTTTTTTCAATTGATCAAATATTTTAAGTCTAAAAGTTGGTTGAGTTTTCACTTTTTAATTTTGATTTTATTAAATTTTAGAATTTTTTATAATAATTTTTATTGACAATAATTTTTAAATTATTAAAAACATAGTTTCTCTACAAGATACCACCCCATTGAATGAAGAGGCTAGGGAACCCGCGGATCAAGTCCAAGAACCACCTGTGTCACGCTCGCTGCCGAACCAACAGCGAGTAGATGATCAAGAGGAGGTGGACAACGACCCCTGCAATGCTGGAGTGGAGCAGATAGGTACCGGAGAAAACAGGTTTATTATTCTTAGTACCCACGAAAACAACATTCATCGGTTCGGGTTATTAGGTTTAGTTTTTAGAATTAGGATTATTGAACCATCGGAAAATGATAATATTATAGAATATTTAGAATTAGTTTTTAGGGACATACATAAGCATTTAATTAATAGAAGTAGGTCCGATAATGAATGGATAGGGCTCAGCGTAGCGAGAATTTTATGAATGGCGCAGCAGGTTTATCGTTTAGACCTGTTGAAAGTTTAAATTTTACAGATTTGTGGGGGGTTATTAGCGGTGGGATTCAATCAAATAATGGTTTTTCGATTGATAATAGTTTTATCATCGAAGCCTTATATTGAATCACCCAGGGGTTCAAAAAAAAACAAAAATTAGTACATATATCGTGAATAGTAAATCCGTAGTTCAGATTTTCAACAGTGATAATAGCTGTTTTCCAAGAGCTTTAGCGGTCGGTGAAGCGCATGTTAGTTATCAGAACACGAAATGTCGAAAATTTTATGACGCGATTCGGCGAAGTAAAAAACTACAAAAAGAGTACAGTGAAAAACTTTCTAAAGACGTTAAGATTCCGAAAAATGGTTGTAGTTTATTCGAGATCCGTAAACTTCAAGAAGTTTACGGTAAAAAAAATATTGCTATTGTTGTTTACGAACTAGCAACAATCGGAAAAAAGGCATCACATTTTTTTCATGGTAGAAAAGATCTCGATAAAATTGAAGGTGTTATAAATTTTTTATTTGACGTTCAACAATCACATTTCGTTACCATCACAATTTTGACCAGCTGCGTGGGAAGAAAGTTTTTTTGTCCGGACTGTAATAAAGGATACGATTCACGTTTAAGGGGGGGGGGGGGGTAGGGTCTGGCAATTTTTGAAAAATCGAATTTTTTTTTTTTTTTTTTTTTCTTATAGTAAAACATTTCAAGAATGCTGTGTTAAAATTTCTAAGGGTTTGGAGCAAAACTCACAAAGTTACAGAGTTTTAAGTCTGGGGCCTTCGAGCGGAGCGGCGCGGACTCTTGGTGCGAATACCAGAAAGCTGTGGCATTGAACACCTTAGAAAACTTTTCTAACTCTAACAAGGCCTTACTAGTTGATGTTTTGGATGCAATGAAACCAATATACGAAGATCTGAGCAAAGACGAGCTTTTAGAAAGATGCGTTGGTGGATTTACGCAAAATAACAACGAGAGTTTAAATCAACTTATTTGGAAAATTGCTCCCAAAACATCGTCTGCTGGCTGCAACATAGTAGAGATTGCAGCAAATATAGCTGCATGTACTTTTAATGAAGGAAATACAGCTTTATTAATGATTCTTCAATCAGCAGGAGTTGCTACTGGATGCAGCGCCCATGAGTACGCGAGGCTGGCGGACGAAACTCGCATAATGAAAGCCGACTCCGAAAGCGCCGCTCAAACCAAAGAAGGTAGAATTCGGCGAAGACAAGGACAAAAAGATGCCCTGGACATTGCTGAAGCTGCTGGTGACTTACTTTATGGAGCTGGAATAGATGATTCAGTGTAAGTTGTAAATCAAATAGTTTTTCTTCACTTTTTTCGTACCGAAAACTTCAAACGCGTTTTTCTCGAAACACTATTTTTCAAAGTCGGTGAAAGTTCTCATTTGAAAACTACTGCACCGATCTTTCTAGAATTAAACATACGTCTTTAATGCATAAAAAACCCACCCCCTAGTGAGTTACTTTTTTTTTTTTTTTTTTTTTTTTTTTTGGCCGAGTTTTAGCCATAAAATGGCCGGTTTTGGTGACCAAAAAACAGTGTTTTGGCTTCAAAACGTCGCAAAAACTTCAAAATTGAAAAAAAATGAAATTGATCCTACTAGGGGGCGAGAAAAACTAATATATTAACTAAATCTACTTTATTTTTTGATTTCAGATGAACCGTTCGCGAGTCACAGCCTTCACCGCAACTCATCTTTTTTTCGAAGCGCCTTGTTTGGTTGGCTCCCATTGCCTCAATTTTTAATATTTTGATCTGAAATTTTGACAGAATGTTCTTTGAATGTTGTATGATATGTATATAAATTCTTATTAAATTATAATAAACAGGAGCTTCACTATAAATCATCGAAAAATCATCATTTTTTGACCGCTCAGACCCTACCCCCCCCCCCTTAAGTCATACGTGTAGATTTATCTGCTCCGCCTGTTCAAATCACCCGGGTGTGATAAAGAACTTCCAACAATAACTTGTAATATCTGTAACCGATTTTTTTACGGTGATAACTGTTTTAAAAATCATTTATTAAAAAAAAAAAAGGAAAAATAAGTTATTAAGGGGATAGAATGGTCAAACGAGCAAAAAAAAATGCTTTTTTTGACGATTTTTAAAATGAAATCAAGCAAACCAAGTTTATTGTAAAATATAGTACTTCATTAAGTAACAGTTAAAGAAGCTTTTGTCCAATTTTGAGGTAAAAATATTAAGATTTGAGTCTCTGGCACGCAATATTTGGCGAGACTTTTCGAAAAAAGTTTTTTGCGGTGGCCACTCGTACTTGGCACAGGCTTATCTGAAACACAATTTGAAAGAAGATTTAGTTAAAGGATAAGTTTTTCTAGGTACTGTCGGAGTGTTTTTTTTTCAATTTTTACATTTTTACCAGCAGTTTGAAAATTTTTATCTCAAAATAACGCCATTTTAGGGCCGCCATTTTGTTAAAAATAAAAAATTTTAAAAAGTGGCTCGACAGTACCTAGAAAAACTTATCCTTTAACTAAATCTTCTTTCAAATTGTGTTCCAGATAAGCCAGTGCCAAGTACGAATGGCCACCGCAAAAAACTTTTTTCGAAAGGTCTCGCCGAAAATTGCCTGCCAGAGACTCAAATCTTAATATTTTTACCTCAAAATTGGACAAAAGCTTCTTTAAATGTTACTTAACAAAGTACTATATTTTACATTAAACTTGATTTGCTTGATTTCATGTTAAAAATCGTCAAAAAAAGCTTTTTTTTCGCTCGTTTGACCATACTATCCCCTTAAATTCCATTTGCAAAAATGAGCGATTATGTAAAAAATGTAGAAGAAAGATTAAAAATAAAAAACACGACTGCGAAATTAGATATTGTAAAGTTTGTAAGTCAGCTTACTCTTTTAATTCCGAATGTTACATGCAACCGTTAGTAAAATCTGAGGAAAAAAATGAAAAATTTTTATTTGTTTTTTATGACTTCGAGACGCGACAGGATGAAAAATTAAACGAGAGCGAGACTACTGTTAAACATATTCCAAACCTGTGTATACTCCAACAACGCTGTACCGACTGTATCGAAGTCGATGATGGTGTTGAAAGATGTAATATATGTGGGGTTCGTGAATTAATTTTTCGCAATGATCCTGTAAAAAATTTTGTCAATTACGTGTGTCAAAAAAAAAAAAAGTAAGTTTCAAAATATTATTTGTATCGCGCATAATATGTCTGGCTTTGACGGTCACTTCGTATTAATTGAGATGGTTGAACGTTCAGACGTGATTACACCTGACAGTATTTTAAATGGGGGTAAAATACTTTTAATGACGATGGGTAGTACAAAGTTTATCGATAGTTTGAATTATTTACATATAAAATTAAGCGATCTTCCTAAAACTTTTGGCTTATCTGAAAGTCAAAAAAAAGGTTATTTCCCTCACCTTTTTAACACCTTGGTACACCAAGATTATAAGGGTGAATTACCTGCAGCGAAATATTATGTTCCAAATTCTATGAATGAGCGTGATCACGAAAATTTTTTTGAGTGGTGTAACGAACAAAAATCCAATAACGCTGTATTCGATTTTAAAAAAGAAATAGTTGACTATTGCCGTATGGACGTGGAGATTCTACGAGAAGCATGTTTAGCTTTTTACAAAATTTTTTTAAAAGTTGGAAATATTGATCCGTTTGTAGAAGCAACTACAATTGCTTCGGCTTGTTCAAAAGTTTTCCGCACGAAATTTTAAAAAAAATGTACGATCGCGATTTTACCACCTAATGGATACATCCGTGCTGACAGGCAATCGGAAAAAGCGATCGAGTGGTCACTCGTATGCGAAAAACAAACCGGACATGAAATAATACACGCTGCTAGATCTCGCGAATACATCGTTGAAGGTAAATATAGGGTTGACGGTTTCTTACCACCCAGAAATGATTCAGTCTTAAACGGTAATAAAAAAGGCACGGAGTATGAGTTTCAAGGTTGTTTTTATCATGGGTGTAAAAAATGTTTCCCGAAAAATCGTAACAGAATAGTACTCGAAAAAACTTTCGATGAAGTATTTGAAAATACCAGAAGAAAAATCAATGCGATAAAATCTTTAGGCTATACTGTAATCGAAATGTGGGAATGCGATTTTGATAAATTAAAAAAAAAAAACAACCCTGCCAGATGTGAATTTTTAAAAAAACATCCGCTTAAAAATAACGTTAGATTGAATCTAGGATATTCTAAGTCTTTACCCTTTTATTTGTAAATATGGTGTGTTCCCGTTGTTACATCCTGAAATATACACAGGTTCGGAATGTGAAAAACTGTTAATAAACGGTGATAAAAATAATTTTTCAAGAATCGAGGGGTTGGTAAAGTGTAAAGTACTTCCACCACGAAATTTACACATACCCCTTCTACCCGTAAAGATGCACGGCAAATTACTTTTTCCTCTGTGTCAATCGTGTTGCGAAAGTATGAACGAAAATGAGTGCATGCATGAAAACGTAGAAGAGCGTGAATTTGTTGGGACCTGGGTAGCCATGGAGCTTAAAAAAAGCTATCGAGTTAGGGTACATTATCACCGATATTTATATAATTTGGAAATTTGAGAAAACCGTTTACGACAAAAAAACGAGGGAGGGTGGCTTGTTTTGCGAATACATTAACACATTTTTAAAGATAAAACAGGAGGCCAGCGGATGGCCTGCCGAGTGTGCGGATGATTCAAGTAAACTCGAGTACATTCGCAATTACAAAGAAGCCGAGGGAATCGATCTAGATTATGAAAAAATTGCTTAAAATCCCGGATTGCAACCCGTTGCGAAGCTAAGCCTCAACTCATTCTGGGGCAAGCTAGCTCAGAGAGATCAATTACCCCATACCGAAATAGTTACAACTAGGGAGAAACTATTAAAATTATCAACAGATCCAAAAATAGAAGTCTGCTGTATTCTTCCGGCAACTTCCGAAGTTTTATACGTAAGTTGGAAACTTAGAGACGAGGCTGTGATTTCGACAAATTACACAAACGTTGTAATTGCAGCATATGTCACAGCGCAGGCTCGTCTCAAATTGTATACTTAAAAAAACTCGGCAAAAGAAGTTTATACTGCGATACTGATTCCTATATATACGTTAACACGGCTAGATCAAATGAATATACTCCGCCTCTCGGAACACTGCTCGGTGACATGACCGATGAACTTGAATCCTACGGTCCTGGCTCCTACATCGAAAGTTTTCTATCCGGTGGTCCCAAGTTTTACGCTTATCGAGTTATATCACCTACTACTGGTACTACCGAATGCGTTAAGATCAAGGGGATTACATTAAATTTCGAAAAAAAAAAAAAAATTGACTTGAATAGTATCGAGAGATTAATTTCTAATGCGTTTACAAATCCTGAAGATAATATTCAACTAAACTTTGGAGCTATCCGTCGATTACCTACGCACGAAGTAGTTAGCCGCGATGAGAGCAAAACGTGTTCGGTGGTTTTAAAAAAAAGACGTTTCATCAATCAAACTTTATCACTACGTTTCGGCTTTAAGAATTAAGGAAATAACATTCTTATATCGTAAATATCAGTGTAATGTATAAATTTGTAAAATAAATGTATGTAATGTATAAATTTGTAAAATAAATGTATGTAATGTATAAATTTGTAAAATAAAGTGTTCTGGCAATCCTAAAAAAGATGGCTACACAAAAATCAAAAAAACTTGTAAAAAATTGAATAAAAAATACTTGTAAAAATGATTTGAAATAAATTTAGTGTACATAAATATTTTTTTCATTTCATTACCCCCTCACACCAACAACTTAAAAATTAAATTTTTTTCACACAAAAAGCGCTCTCCTTCCACCGCGTTAAAACATTTTCATAACAGCTTTTTATCCAATTTTATTTCTGTTATTTCAAAATTATATCGAAAACCTGTAAAGCTCGGTGCGTAAAAAATCATCTCGCTTTCAAAAACCCCGAAATCATAACGTTAAAATCTCCCCGCTTTAAACAGCCGTAGAAGCTAACCACCCGCTCATCACACCCCCCACCACGCACTCCAGGGACCCCTCGCTATAATCGTTTTTTGACTAAGTAGCTGCACCAGCTATCCCTCACCGCACCCGGGAGCATCGATGACACCCCCGCAGCGCGCACCCGGGGACCCGACAGAGCCCTCGCTATAATCGTATTTCGGCCAGGTCACCCACGCTGGGCCCAATCCCCCACTCGCTCTATAATAGTATTCCTCTACCACGCTGTGACGTCACTAGCCCATTCTCGCTATAATAGTATTTCGGCCCCCCCCTGTACCACGCTGTGACGTTACTAGGCCACGCCCAGTCTGTCTCGTTATAATAGGATATGTCTACTCGCATGAGTTTCCCTCGGAAAGGGAAACCACGCACGATGAAAGACACAGATTTCAAAGAAAAATTCTAAAAATTGTAAGTTTGACCGATTCACGAAGTAAAGTAAACCATTAGTAGGCCAATTTTAAAATACACAGCTTTCATAATTTCATCTCATGAATACATTTTGTTACATTTTCAGGGCAACTGTTTTTTTTTCCTCAATATTCTGCGGATTTTAAAAGAACAATGTGCAAATATGTGTAACTCTCTCCCCCTTTCCCAAATTGATTTTCTATTCGAAAATTTAGAATTTTTAACTTACAATGAGCAGCCCCTTCTCGACTTTTTGGACAAGAATTGAAACTTAAATAGTGACTGGTAAATTGAAAAAAATCCGCCTCTCATCTTCAGCAATGAAAATCAGAACTAAATTTATGTTCAAACTATAGATTCTGGTCTCAAATTACTCAATTAAAAACACTGAAAGGAGAAAAACTTATATTGCAGAGATATGAAAGGTCAACGTAACTATTTAGGGCTTATACACTGAATTAACATGTATACTAAATGTCAAACTTTTATAAATTAAAAAATACCACTATATTTTACGGAAAATTTTTAAATGAAACTACACGGAAAGGATTCAGCAGGAAGATACGGCTGGTAGTGAGTCCGGTTGTTTTGGAGCGCCGCCGTAAGCCGCGAAAGGCGCTGAATGTAGTCGCTCGGAATTTTCGGGTAAAGTTCCGCCCGAAAAATCGGCGGCAGGTGGCTGATTTTTTCCAGAGGCCCCGGCGGCCACGGCGGCTAGCCGTAAGCCGTGCGTTCTAACTTGTTTTGATCTCATTTTTTTATTTGTTTGTTCATTTTAACAATAAATAAACATATATACGAATGTACTTAATAATATAAGTTAATTTTCTTAGTTTATAGACTCCCGATACAATAAGCGGGTACATGCTCGAGATTAATCCAGATAGTCTCTGCCACTTTTTCGAAATGCTGTAATTTTTTAACTATTTAGACTATCATTTTTAATGTTTACAGAAATGTTCTTTGAAACCTAATGAAAAACTTTCTCGCTCGAAGTTTTAGCAACTCTTAATTTTTATTGTTAATTTTTATTATTATGATTTTTTAATCCCAAGTTTGAGGTTAAAAAATTGATTTTTTATTTTTAATAGTTAATTGCTCGGCTTTGAAGCACTTGAAAAATATCCGAATCGTTCTATTAGCAGCGAAAAGAGTTAAAAAATGTCTTGATAAAATTTCATTAAAAAATATTGAGTAGTTTCCGAGTTCTTGTGAGTTGAACAAAACATGCTTACATCGAGAAAATTTTTACTTTTTTATTCAACTCGCAAGAACTTGGAAACTACTCAATATTTTTTAATGAAATTTTATCAAGACATTTTTTAACTCTTTTCCCTGCTAATAGAGCGATTCAGATATTTTTCAAGTGCTTCAAAGCCGAGCAATTAACTATTAAAAATAAAAAATCAATTTTTTAACCTCAAATTTTTAACCTTAGGATTAAAAAATCGTGCATAAAAATTAAGAGTTGCTGAAACTTCGAGCGAGAAAGTTTTTCCTTAGGTTTCAAAGAATATTTCTGTAAACTTTAAAAATGATAGTCTAAATAGTTAAAAAATTACAGCACTTTGAAAAAGCGGCTAGGGCTGTCTGGATTAATCTCGAGCGCATGTATCCACTTATTGTATCGGGAGTATATAAACTAAGAAAATTAACTTATATTATTAAGTATATATGTTTATTTATTGTTAAAATAAACAAACAAATACAAAAATGAGATCAAAACAAGTTAGAACGCACGGCTTAAGGCTACACGGAAAAAAAAAAATTGGAGTTTCTCCAATTTAAAATAGAAGGCATTGTGAGTTCCATCAGATTGTGAACTCTCCAAACAAAAATTGGAGATTCTCCTATTTTTTTTTTTTGGAAAAACAATATTTTGTTGATGAGGTTATGATTCTCAGGTATAATTCACGTGCTGGCTCGCGTGCTGGTATAGAAAAATTAAAACAACCTCTCGGACCCGGATTAGCAGATTGCTGACGGTAGACGGTATGGGGAGCATACTCGGGGACCATTGCTCCAGGTCGCCGATGACGGGTATACCCGGGGATCATCTCCGAGAGCTTGGTTCGAATTTTCTTCGAGGTGACTTTGGAGATCATCTGTGAGCTACCAGGCATGAATTTAGACCTGGACAACCAGGTCGCCGATGTCGGGTATACCCGGGGATCATCTCCAAGAAGTTGACTTGAGTTTTATTCATGGTGACTCTAGTGATTAACATCATGATTCTGACCTAGAGAGCTCGATTGCTCGAAGATGATGCCCGGGTATACCCGACATCGGCGACCTGGTGTCAGGGTATAAATTCGTGTCTGAGAGCTCTCAGATGATCACCAAAGTCACCTCGAGGAAAATTCAAACCAAGCTCTCGGAGATGATCTTGTCCAGGTCGAAATTCATGCCTGGGAGCTCACAGACGCTCACCAAAGTCACCTCTAAAAAAATTCAAGCAAGCTCTCGGAGAAGGTCCCCAGGTGTACCGGTCAGGGCCGACCTGGTGCAATGGTCCCGAACTGTTATTTGTTTATTGTTACGGAGCGAACAATAATTTCACTCCATACACATCGTCAAGCAAAAATCAATAGTTTGTAGACTGCGTGACGCCATCTCTTGGACTCTTGCTGGTGCTCTTGCGCTGCCGTCTGCGCAGCTTGGGGCGGCTGGTGCTGCAAAAAAATTTTGAATTCAATAAACCGCTTTTAAATTACTGCGCCCTTTACAGTTGAAAAAAATGCTTCATTTACATTTCGAAAAATGTAGTTATTCCTTTTTATAGCAAAGTGGTTCGAAAAATTAAAGGTTGCCTCCCTTTTTCTTCCATATAGCTAATTACTAATTTAATTCCTTTTCCTGATACATGGCATATCTTGTGGAGAACTGGAAGAAATCCTTGTGGGGAACGAAAGAAAATTTTCTTGTTAGGACCCGGAAAAATGCCTTGTAAGGACGTGGAAATTTTTTTTTTTGCGGGACCATTAAGAACGGTTCAAGTTTTTTTTTGTAACATTTCCCTGTTGCATGGCATCACTTGTGATATTTTTTAGGCAGAATTCTGCGTAAATTTTGCTAACTAACAGCGGAGAGGAGTCACAAAGTTTTTCGTGCTAGAGAATATGTTTTGATTAGACGTTTTTGCTTCTAGGACGCGAGAAAAACTAACAAGGAGAGGTCACACCCTCCGGGTCACCGATCTTGACGAAACTTTAGGGATCATTTTCTTATACCAAAAGATGAAGAAATCTACCAATCATCCCGTCTAATGGGCCTTTTATACCTAGTTTCTACAAAGCTTATATCGTATTTTTAGCTCTTATTGGGTTTTTTTGCGAATTTTCAAAAAATTCCTGTTCGAAGCCTATTACACTTAAAAAATTCTGCAACCCCGCATTCTCTTTATTTTTTCATCTTCTTTTGAGAAAAAATATTTATAAATCTAATTTTGAAGAAATAGTCCATGTAAAATTGAGGTAATTAAAAGCATTTTTTTACTGTTTTTTTTGGTTTTATGAACTTCAACTGTGCGTCGTCAGCCTTATCAAAATTATGTCTAAAAATATTTTTTCTAAAAAATTCATAAAAAAACAAAGAAAATGCGGGGTTGCAGAATTCTGTAAGTGCAATAGGCTTTGAGCAGGAATTTTTTGAAAATTGGCACAAATAACCACAAAAGTCGCACAAAAGTGTTAAAAGTGTTAAAACAAGCTGATTTTCAAAAAATTCCTGCTCAAAGCCTATTGCACTTACAGAATTCTGCAACCCCACATTTTCTTTGTTTTTTTATGAATTTTTTAGAAAAAATATTTTTAGACATAATTTTGATAAGGCTGACGACATATAGTTTAAGTTCATAAAACCAAAAAAAACAGTAAAAAATGCTTTTGATTACCTCAATTTTACATGGACTATTTCTTCAAAATTAGATTTATAAATATTTTTTCTTAACAGAAGATGAAAAAAAAAAAAAAATGCGGGGTTGCAGAATTTTGTAAGTGTAATAGGCTTCGAGCAGGAATTTTTTGAAAATTCGCAAAAAAACCCAAAAAGAGCTAAAAATACGATATAAGTTATGTAGGAACTAGGTATGAAAGGCCCATTAGACGGGATGATTGGTAGATTTCTTCATCTTTTGGTATAAGAAAACGATCCCCAAAGTTTCGGCAAGATCGGTGACCCGGAGGGTGTGACCTCTCCTTGTAAGTCGCGGGTGCGGGAACAAAGTAGTAGGTACAGAGCAGGCAAACATAATAAAAACACTATGGATGATAAACACTTTGATCTTTGAAAAAAACTCGCGAATCGGATGAGAACATAGGAGAGGCGAGTTGACGCGCCGTTTTGACCGGGTGCAACTCGACCTAGAAAATTACTATTTATTATCCAACATTAATGTATTTTTAGACAGAATAGGTGGCTGCAAGCGGGACTTGCAAGCCACAGCCAAGCGAAACTTGATTTTGATTTTGATAAATTTATTAGTTGTACAATGTGTTGCACAAAGTACATAAGGTGATCAACAGGTAATTCATTCTAGATTATCATTATAAATTTAAATTTAACATATAGAGTACATATAAAATAAAGTGTATATCATAGTTGTAGCAGGGAAAAAGAATGAAATGAATAATTAGCTAGATAGCCTATAGCAAGTTGTGTCAGCCACTCAGAGCTCAGCTCTGATGGGCGAACGGAAGGAGCGAGATCGGTAGTGCCGCGTCGCTCCGATCGTCCTTGCGGCAGCAGTAGCGTCGTGTCACTGTTCAAGCACGTACGCGCCGCTCCCGGTGAAAAAAGCCATTTTTTGTGTTTTGAGACCTCGTCTCGGTTTTGCGAGAGTTGTGCATCACCTGTGATCACGACTCACCCTTTTTTTCTTCTCTTTGGCACGCATCGCCTAGCGATCGTGCTGTTAAACAGTGTGTTAAATTAATAAAGTGTGTAAAATTACTACGCCGCGTTTTAATTACTCTGCGTCTCTTCTCCTCAATTCCCCTTTTATTTTTCGATAAGCCGTTCTCCAGCCATCCGGATGAGACGGCGAGAATCGAAAGAACATGGTTCTTCGAAGCTGGATATATGTCCTGCAATCAACCTAATTAGAGTGAAAAGTGCGCGAATAAAGGAAAAACAACTTGTGAATACACGAAAGTGATTTACGTGCTTTACTCCTTTACGCTGTTTTAACAGCTACAATTAAAACTCTCGAGGAGCTTTTCTCCTAGAGCATACTTTCAAGTTGCATTTTTACGCTTGCTGCCTGCACCTGCATCATCGTCGTCGTCGTCCAGCAGCAGAAACATAACCCTCAAACTCAACAACAGAAAGGAGTTGCCATGTTACTACAAGCTGTAGGTTCCTGTAAGGCTGTTCATCAACTGAAGAATAAATATTGTAAGGTTTTCCCAAGTGGCATTGAAACCTTTTTTTTTGTTTATTCTTATATCCCACTTTTTTCACACTGGCATTTGAGCCAGATTTCTTTACATCCTTCCTTGTTGTTGAAGTTGCACATTAGTGACAGAATACTGTGGTGACAACATTAATACTGCTTTAATTGTTCACCTTTTATTTAATTTAAGTTCATTTATTAATAACTGAGTACTCGCTTTAAGATTTATGTCCAGCGTAGGACTGAATCATAGATTTTTACTTAATCTCTAGAGCACTGAGAACTTTTTGTTGATTTTTGCTAGCTCCTTGAGGAGACATTGTAACTCTCAGTTAAATTTGGTGCTGCTGAAGGCTCATATATGTACAATTTATTGAAATCAGGTTAAAGCAAACCTGCATTCTTAAGCCAACAACCAAGTTTAAGGTGACTTGGCATCACTACATGCTTTATTGAAACTTGAAAACCCCTTATGGGATTTATGATTGAGTTTCTAGATTTATATTGCTAAATTCAAGTTTTATTAGTACTGTTTTTGAGTTTATATTTTGAATTTGAACATTTATAGCGGAATATTTGCACACACACCTCTTAGCATCTTTGAGTGCAGGCTTGTGAGTATAACAAGTTGCTTTAGTTGGTCCATTTCAGCTAGAGCCGCTGAAGCCCAGGTCAAGAGCTTGCACCAAGCTCAGGCGACCACGACCGCGGGACCGTCGAACACCACGAGTACATCGACGACGACTACCACGACGGTTAGAAACTCGGGCCCGCTTCCTACGCAGTGCGCAGTCAACGCAATCTCTCTTGAGCTCAAGATTCCACCGTTTTTGCGTGACAACCCTAGGGTTTGGCTGGACCGGGCGGAGATTACCTTTAGCTATGCCGGTATCACAAATTCTGCTACTAAGGCGGACTTTGTCGGCGAGAAGCTCGACGCCGAGGCGCTAGGCCACGTTTTGCCCCTCCTCGAGCTCGTTCCCCGCCCCCCGGACCTTTTCGAGCAGGTCAAGGCAGTTTTGCTTTCTGCTTACGTTGCATCCCCAGGGTCACGTTTGCGCGATTTGATTAAGGGCCGGATTTCTATGGTAGGCAAGCCATCGCTGATGATCTCAAGGTAGCGTCAGCTGGACACAAGCGCCGGGGACGACATTATCCGTGCCATTTTTCTCGAGAACCTCCCCGGGAGCTGCCATGGCATCCTCGCGTCATCGCGCGTTTCAGACCTCGCCACACTAGGCGATATGTCTGACGCGTACATGGAATCCACCGAACAATTCAGGGGGTCGTGTCCACCGTCGGCAACCCGCATTCGGTAACTCCATTGCAACTTCATGTATCGCACCCCCCGCCGGTGGCGCGCACGGCATTTCCGCCGTTGGCAACTCACATACCTCGAGGCTCGAGGGCTAGATTGCCAAGCTCACGGCTAAGCTCGCCGCACTCAGGACACGCATCAACCGCAATAACCGCGGTCGCTCTAAATCATGTCCTCGTGAAAACCCTCAAGGCAACGGCGCCGGGCAACAGCCCAACAACGTTTCGGGCACTTATAACGTCGTCGCCGACACACTCTCGCGCGTCGGTACGATTCACCCGCCAGTCGAGTTTGACGTGACCGAGCTCGCGAAAGCTCAGGCCGAAGACCACGAGCTCGTCGAACTTCGCAGGTCGACCGGTCATTCCCTGAAACTCATATTTCTCGAGTGGGGCCCCCACCGTCGCATTTGCGTTGACCAGACCGACAACGTTCTCCGCCCATACATTCCCAAGCCCGTGCGTAAGCGCGTCTTCGATATGTTCCATTCTCTCACCCAAGGTGGTGCGAAAGTTACGGACCAGACTATCAGGCGACGCTACGTATGGCCAGGCATGCACAAAAATATTAAGCTTTGGTGCAAGACCTGTCTTGACTGTTAACAATCGAAAGTGTCGTGGCACGTGGGAAAAACCCTGCGCCTTTCGTCGCCCCGGATGGCCAATTTCTTCACGTTCACGTGGACATCGTTGGGCCACTGATGCGATCCGAAGGCTACACCTACTGCCTTACGATGATCGATCGCTTTACTCGCTGGACCGAGGCCGTTCCTCTCGAGAATATCACCGCTCAGACCATAAGTCATGCGTTATACGACAACTGGATGTCACGTTTCGGTTCGCCGATCCTGGTCACGACTGACCACGGGTCTCAGTTCAAATCTCAGCTCCATAAGACGCTCATGTAATTCATCGGAACCGACCGTAAACGCACAACCGCTTACCACCCAAAGGCGAACGGGATGATCGAACGCTGGCACCGGGTGGTCAAGGCCGCGATAATGTGCCATGACAGCCCCCACTGGACCAGGACTCTGTCGACCGTACTCCTCGGTCTCCGAACGCACGTACGCACCGACACCAGCGTCTCCCCCACGGACTACGTTTACGGGACAGCCCTGTGAGTAACTGGCGAGTTTTTCCTCGAGGGAGAGTTTCCCGTCAACCCCCAGATCTTCATTGAGGAGTTCCGCGAATAAATGCGTCAGGTCAGGCCAATACCTGTTGCTCAAAGGTACAAGCCTCGTGCCTTCTTTTTCAAGGACTTGCGGACCTGCACGCATGTATTCATGCGGACTATCTCCGTGAAGAGACCATTCGAGCGTCCATACAGCGGACCGCACAAGGTGCTAGAACGCATCAGTGACCTCGACTACAAGATCAAAGTCAACAGTGCGCCTCGCGTAGTCACCACCGAAAGGCTCAAACCGGCCTATTTCATGCTAGACGCGCCCGAACCACAGCTCGTTGCACAACCTTCACAGAAAGCTGCGAGCGCCAAAGCTACTTCTCACGTTCTTCGGACCAACTCCCACATCATGAGCGAAGCGCGCCACGACCACCTGCGAACGATTCCCCCGGGCAAAGCTCCATCAAGAACCTGGACCGTTCGGTTTTGATAGACTTTGCGCCCGTGAAGGATATCATCCTTACACCATTGCGCTCGGCCTTGAAAACTCACGCCGGCCCGAGAGTCCCTGGCAAGAACGTCAGCATAAACTTATCACGGAACCAAGTTCGCTACCTACCGAGGAGCGACAATTTGTAAAGTTAGATTTAAGTATCATTGTAAGCCTAGATTTGAGTTTTATTTTTGTAAGCGCTTAACGCATTATTTTTTTTTTAAATCGCCAACTAAGCTATTTACTAGGGGGGGGGGGGGGGGGGGAGTGTGTAGGGATCTGCACGCTCGACTCGTGCTAACTCGATCCCCCGCGACTGCTGCGCCAGTCTTAGACCTCGCCACAATCAAATAGGGCATTCACCCCAAGCCAATTTGTAGACCGTTTTAAAACAACGCTGTCCATTTCAAAATCACCTAAAACGCGCTCGTCGACAGATAGTGCACCCCATGTCCGCAGCAGCTCTAGTCAAAGTTGTAGCTTTTACTCGGGCAACCACCACCTCGACTTTCGTCAAAAATTTAAGGCCTTGCCCCCCGCGACTCGTAAAGAACAAGTTGGCAAGCTTATAGGTGTGCAATAATTGTCTGCGCTCTGGACATCCAACGAAAGATGCAACGTGTGCTGCAAAGCGCACCATACCTTGCTACACGTCGATTCGTTCGTTCTTCACGTCCGACATCGTTGGACCGCCGTCAAGATGTTCCATCAAATTTGAGTCCATCCCTCTGTCAAGTTTGGCAACAGATCTTCTGGAGATCGTCGCCACTTAATTCAATTATCTCTTTGTTATTGAAAACAGTGTCCTACGGGACAAATTGCGCTCCTTGGCTGGCCCTGGAAACCCTGTTGTTGCTAGCCGAAGTATACAAACATAAACATCCACTCGGCTTTAAATGCACAAAATACAACAAATACGTCCATGATTTTCTGGCCGGCGATGACGATATTGAATCAGCTCGAGAAGTCAAACGTCAACTGACTGAGCTCTCACTCTCGGAGGGGTTCAGTCTCAGCAAGTAGGCCTCTAATTATCCAGAACTGTCCGAATGCTCACCTGGTGAGTCAAAGCTGATCCAAGAGTCAAACACAGTTTCCACCCTTGGCTTTTCTTGGAACCCGAGTGACGATTCTTTTTCTTTTAAAATTGCCATGGAACGATTTAGTTCCATGCCGACCAAAAGATCGATGTTGTCGGACATTGCCAAAATGTTCGACCCCCTGGGTTGGTATAGCCCAGAGCTTATTTCTGCCAAAATCATAATCCAAAATATCTGGTTGTTAGGTCTTGATTGGGATGAACCAATAACTGATGAAATTTTGGAGCAATGGACCCGCAGTTTAGGTCCGCTCTACCGAATCTTGAAAAAAAAAATTCCCAGATGACTAGGAACCTTGTCTTCTGACACCGACTTGGTAAAATTTTACGTCTTCAGCAATGCCTCGCAACGAGCATACGCTGCTACAGTGAATTTGAAGGTTGAGAGCGATGTTGATCCAGTCAGCAACCTTATCATGGCAAAAACCAAAGTAATACCGGTCAAAACAGTAAGCATCCCTCGACTTGAGTGCTTTTCTGGCTGCCAAATTTGTCGTTAAGATACAGTCAGATTTGCATATACCCTCTGCCCCCATCTTCAACTTCACGGACTCTCGAGTAACGTTGGCTTGGGCAAAGGCTCACGCCTCAAAATGGCCCACATACGTGTCTAACCGGGTAGGGAAAATACAAAACTTGGTCCTAGCTTTGAATTGGAGTCATGTCCGCATCTCTGAAAACCCAGCGGACGAGATGTTACAATTGACGATGCAATTAAGATGTTTTTCGTCATTTTTTCATTTTAAATATCTCAAAATTACATGATCTAATACATAAAAAAAAATCTCAAATAATTTTTTCCAGAAAGTACTTGGAAAGACGAAAAAATTCAAGGTTCCGGAATTCTGTAAGTGTATAAGAGTCTGAGCAATATTTTTTTGAAAATCAGGTCAAAAACAGCTTTTTATTGAAAAATGCTGATAAAATGCTGATTTTTTAACATGGGGTGTAGAGGGAACATGATTTTAAAAGGCCCATTCAGAGAAACTGACACTTGGAGGTTTCTTTTTGGCATATTTGAAGCCCATATACCAAGTTTTAGCCAAATCCATGACCCAAATGTCTGGTCCTCTCCTTGTTAGCCGGTTACCCCGTGTAATGCATTCGCAACGAGACTTGAATTAATAATTCAAACCTCGATTACAATCATCATCTTTTAATAAATTCATAGCAATATCTTCGTTTCTGTAATCATTATATCGTACTCCATCAAAAATTTTTAATTTTTTCCGATTTTTAGGTCCTTTTTTTCTAGTTGAAACTAATTTTAAATGAAATCGATCAAAATCTTTAGGTGACACTGTATTCATCTTCCTAATAATAGCTTTTTTATTTTTTTTTCTTCTTATCCATTTTTTTTTTTTTTTTTTTTTTTTTTTTTTTTTTTTTTTTTTTTTTTTTTTTTTAATGTTTCGGAATGTTTTTATAACGCATTGTTCTTGCAAATTATTCTTTTTTGTTTTATTCAAATTACTTGAAGCGGATTTTTCTTTAGATTCTTTATCAGCCTTGAATCTGACTTTTTTCAGGTGCGCATGCGCAACAAAAAAGTGGGATAGGGGAATATATAAGGAGATGCAGAGGGATTTTTACTTCAGTCTCTGATGAGGAGTCGAAGCGAGCTCGAAACATTGGACAGCTGAGAGTCAATAGGGAATTAATTAGAATTAGAATTAGAATTATAATTAGAATTTATTACAAATAAACAATTACAATCAGATAGTAAGTACTACAAATTGTACCTATAGTGCTAAAAAAGTTAACAGTACATAGGATTGGCTGTAGCTTCATTTACAAAAATTTTTTATATCACTATAGATAATTCACTCAATATTAAATTCATTCTTATTTACAAAAATAAAAAATAAAAATATAAATATAAATATAATTTCCTAACCAAGTGATTAATAAAAATAAATCTAGACAAAGTATATACAAAAAATAGAAAAGTTAATTTAAAGTAAGTCCACTGAGTTTTCATAGTTAATAATTTTCAATAACAAAGGATTTCAACTTGTTTGAAATGCTTTTCTTGCTTCCCTGAAGATTTTTCATTTTACTAGGTAGTAAGTTGAAGGCCTTAATAGCTACATAGTAATTACTTTTACTGCTAACTACCAATTTTCTTTTTATATTATATCAATCAAAATATATAATCCTAAGAGTCTGTTTGCAGTATATTTTCTTGAGTTTATAAAAAATATAAACCATACATCTCAATTTATTTATCAACTGGTTCACGTGTACATTCCACTTCATATTGGAGTCGAAACGTATTCCAAGATATTTACACGAGTGGACTCTTTTGATATGTTTATCATTAATCATGATGCTTATTTCAATCGGTGTACTGTCACTATAATTTCCAAAGGGAATTGAATTAAATTCACATAGACAGTCTTTTTAACATTCAAAGTAAATTTATTAGTTGATAGCCAATCAGATGTTAGAGCAAGGTATTTATTAGTTTTATTTTGGACTTCGGTCCAGTTTTTCCCATTAACTATTAAAGCCGTATCATCAGCATACGAAAGTAGCACTCCAGATGGTAATAAGCATAATAAATCATTAATATAAATAATAAAGAGTAGCGGTCTAAGGATGGTACCCTGAGGTACGCCAGTAGTTACTGATCTGCACGAACTCCTGGATTGATCCATTTTAACACTCTGCATTTTATTTGTTAAATAGCTTTTCATAAGAGATAGTGCGTTACCACGTATTCCACACCGTTCAAGTTTCGATAACAATATTTCATGCTTAACAGTATCAAAGGCCTTTGCCAAGTCAAGGAAAGTCACTATCACTGGAGTACTATTGTCAAGTTTTTCATAAATTTCCTTTGTTAGGTAACTGAGAGCATCGGTTGTTCCCCGACCCTTCACAAAACCGTACTGGATGCAGATATAATATTATTTTTCTCTAGGAATTTATATAGTCTGTCATACATTAACCTTTCAAAAATCTTTGCTACATTTGATTTCAAGGATATCGGTCTGTAATTACTCATTGTTTTTTTATCACCAGATTTGAAGACAGGAAACACTTCAGCAATTTGAAGACTTACAGGCCAATAAGATTTTTGAATGCAAAGGTTGAAAATATATTCAAGAGGTTGTACTATGAAATATGCTAAAGTTTTTAAAATTTTTGGTGAATACTGTCAACTCTACCAGCTTTGTTTTTTAATTCATCTATGACTTGTTTAATTTCATTAATATCTGTAGGTAAAAGAAAAATAGAATTTGTATTGGTTTTAGGGGTATTAAAATTTGAATTTGCAGATACATGAATTTCACTTTCTAATTTACGTCCAATTTCAACAAAAAATTTATTAAAAGCTTCAGCAATATCTTCAGAACCTGAAATTAGAACATTTTCTTCATTTATTATTTCATCTACTGTTCTCTGGTGTTTTTTGGCTTTTCCCAGCTTTTGATTGATAATTTTCCATAACTTCTTGGTATCTTTTTCATGTTTCTGAGCTTCTCTCCAATCAAATCTGTGTTTGGCATCTGTTATGACTTTTTTCAAAAATTTTGAGTAATTTCTGTAGTTATTTTTCAGAATTTCAGACTGATTTTCAGTTTTTGTTCCTTCACCACAAAGTGTATAGAAATTTTTTATGTTTAATTGAAATTATTATAGCTTTAGTGATCCAACATTTTCTAGGAATATCATCACGTTTCTTCTTACTTTTTCTTTGTCTGGCGATATTCATATATTTCTGGATGTTTTCAATTAATGAACCAAGTGCCAATTCTGGATCACTTATTTCAGATATTATGTGCCAATCTAATTGATTTGCAGTCATCTGCAATTTTTTATAATCAATTCTTTCAGATTTCTCTTGCTTATTCAATTTTTTTTGCATTCAAGTCAAAAGTCAGAAAAAGAGGTAGATGATCTGTGAAGGGTATATTTATTTTTTTAGCCTCAACTTGAAGATTTGAGGTTTTAACCATGAAATTATCTATGCATGTTCCTCCTTCATTAATAAGAGATGGTCGTGTTACACCATAAAAAAAATTAAAAATCCATGATCCAAGAAGTTATTATAAAATTCGTAATTTAGAGTTGCTGTAGTTGCTTCTTCTCCAGTCAAGCCTGAATCATTTGGATCGAAATTGAAATATCCAACGATACAATGATTCTTAACATTTAAATTCATATTAAGATATTTCTTCATACACCAAATAAATTCAGGTTTGTTAAAATCATGGCATCTATATGCACTAGCTATTTTAAATTTTATATTACCTTGCAATGTCAAAACAGTTTCAAGCACTTTCAATTTACCAACTTCTTGTACCATGGTATGTTGTTTTATATCACTTCTAATAAACATCACCACTCCATCATTTTGATTTATCTTGCCTTCATTATAGTATATATCATATCCTGTCAGTTGATAGAATTTATAATATACCTGTATTCTTGTCTCAGTAAAGACTATACAAGTAGGTTTATGCTAAAGTTGTTTTACAAAAATTTCCAGATTTGTAAAGTTGGCACACAAACTTCTTATATTGACATATAGTATAAAATTTTTATTATCATTACAGTAATAATTAAAAGATTCAATATTTGTGAAACCTTGTTCTTCTTTTATGTGATCTGAGCAATCAATATCCATCATTTTAATTAAAAAAAAAAAAAAAAAAAAAGAAAACACAAAAAACAAAAAAACAGAAAAGAAAAAAGAAAAATTTACTTTTGAGTTGTAAGCTCAATATTTATTTTGACCTTACCGAATTTTTTATTTCCACCCTTGCTTACATTGCTTTTACCCAAAGTAACCATAGATTTAGTTTTCAATTTTCAATCTAGATAAGCAAGAGTTTTATCATCCAAATTAAATATAAAATCAGGTAAGATAGGAGCAATGAGTTAGTCAGAATTGTTAATTATTTTCTTCAATTTTCTATTCAATATTGAGCATTTACCAATATCCGTTGCAGAGTGTTCACAGTCAATATTAATACTACTCCTTGAGTTTTCTTTCAGATATGTACAATTTGTACACTTTTTATTATTTTTATTATCACATTTACTGGTAGTATGATTTCCAGCACAAATCAAGCAAGTAATAACCTGAGTACACTTGTTCACACTGTGATAGTACCTTCCACAAAAGAGGCATGGTTTTACATTAAATTCATCATAGGCTCTGCAGCATTGTGACCCAACATAGACTTTATAATTATTTTTCACAACATGTTCATGTAATACACCATGCAAACTCAAAATAACACTGAGACCTTTCCTGCCATCATAAGTGTGCACAATGGATATTTTTTCTTGAAAATCAGCAAAGTTCCTTGAATTTATGTCTTGCTCAATTTCTTCTATATTCCTGTTAGTAAAAATTCCTACAACTTTTAGTCTTGGTTTAGCTTTCTCAATTTGTTCAACAGTTGCAATATCTTTGAGATTTTCTTTCATTTTAGTTATCATTGGAGCAACATAACCATTATCCGAGCACTGTATTTTAATTACTCCTTCCTTTTTTGAAAAGACACTCTTCACTGGAATATTTGTTTTATTTGCTATACTAGCAGTAACTGTCTTTAATAAATCCTGTACTTTGTCAGAATTATCATTCTTAATAACTATTTCAGGAATCATGTTTTCATTTGCAAAAGTTTTTGAAGAAAAATCTTCCTTATTATTTGTTACTACATTTGCAAAAGTTTGTTGATTTTGCTTGCTTTCAACAATTTTATTTAATAATCTATTCTTATCTCTCAATTCATTATTTAAATCTTGCAGTAACTTATTTTCAGATGAGGTCTTGTCAGCAAGCAAAACATTATACTTACAATTTTCACACTCATCATAGCTACCTGGGATAGTTTTATTCAAGGTATTATTGACTAAAAATTTTAATTCATTATTTTCCTGCCGTAAATTGGTTATGATTATATTCTTTCTATTCAAACTATCTTTAAGCATCATTATTATTTTTCGAAATTTTTCACTCTCAAGTTTTTCAATTTCTTCACTGTTGGTATTTGAGGTTATGTCATCCTTGCTGGCACAACAAACAAGAAGAGTCTCACTAATAATCACACAATTGTCCAGTTTTTTTACACAGCCAGAGTGATAAACCTTATCACACACAATGCATACTCTGGATTTCGTTGTTTTGGACAAATCCCCTGAGTGACATGCAAATTGAAGGGAGCTCTCAAAACGCTTGTTTACGTCCCCAGCCATTGCAGCAGCGTCCCATAGGGAGAATAATAAAAAAAATTTTTGCAGGACTCTTTGCAGATTTCTGAAATTACTTCGAAAGTGGTGCTGCTGAGGATCATAAGATGTTCCTTTGTTGCAAAGCCCAGAAGTTGCACATTTTGTGGGTGTTGTAATACTGATTACTAATCGATATTTTAGGTTCTTCGGTGGCGATTTTGAGTAAGGATCATCTAATGATCCACATGTGGGCAAAATTCAAAAAGTTGGCCACTTTTGTGTCGTATCATGTCATGTAATACCACAGAAAAAAGGTACTTATAAATTAGATACCATTCTAAAAATTTAACAGCTTCTAGTGTTCACCAAACCCTAGAAGCTGTTGAGTTTTTAGAATCATAATTCATTTTTAAATACCTTTTTTTCCGCGGAATTATATGACATAACACAACGAAAAAGTGGCCAACTTTTTGACTTTTGCCCATATATGATTAGACTGTAAGACCAATATAAATACCTTGCGGTTATTTGTTGTAGGACATTCAATATAAAGATTTATCTAATTTGTACTCTATTATACTTTAAATAAACAAATTAAGCAACGTCAAATCGTAAAATATTTTCTTCTTACAACGCGCCATTGACGATTAGTGAGTTCGTGGCCGCGGAGTGTAACGGACGTACTCTATAGCAAATTTATGTATAGTACTGTGCTTTTTTTTATAGCTAAAACCAAAATACCCACGCTAGCAAGAACTTGAGCGGTCTGCAGATAGAATCTAATCTATTCATCTAAAAATTTGAAAGTTTAGCCAAATTTTTTCAATAAATTTTTACTTATTATTGCCAAAATTTCAAGAGTACCGCTCAAAAATTGAAAAAGGGACATCCATAAATCACGTGATGCTTTAAGAGATAGGAGGGATTCAGCAAAATATCATGGTCCATCACATGGAGGTATCAGGGGTCTTTTAATCTCACACGTGACATTTTTTTTACCAACTTTAAGAAATTCAAGGCAAAATTTTTTTTCTACATATTTTATAACTTTTAAATAGCGCGCGTTGCAACTACAGCCTCAGCTAGAGCGCTCGTCGATAACCCACTGTAGGCAACTGTATACTATCAGAGTGAAAATATATGGGAGTCACCTTGACTCACCTTGAAAGTTTTGGAAACACGCGAAGACTTTTTTAAATTTCAAATGATTTGAACTGTAACAGGGCTGTGGCTAGTCATTTATTCAAACAATAAATCGTGCAAACTACTTGTTCCAACACGAGAACCCTCGACTATCGACAGGCTCGGCTTGTCCAACAGCACTGGTTACGTTGCACAATTTGTGCACTTTCTCTATACCTACAATTATTTGGGGAGAACGCGAACGCGGTTTATTTGCAATAATTAATAATCCCTCAATTATTCAATTCCCAAATAAACCCAAAAATACGCGGCGCGCTAGCTCTTGTCAGAGGTGGCGGTGTCCTGGAGATGTACGGAGGAAATGACCGGTTTTTCTAAATAAAAATAGGAAACTTCATAATTTTCTATTTATTAACAAAAACATTAAATTACTACATAAGTTAACAAGTAACTCGGTTGCTGTTATTCAAAACAATAACAATAAGTAATTATGATACGTTTTCAATACAAGCCGGCGAGGCTCAAACAAAAGAATCCGATTCGACTCACACTGATGCTCGGTAGCATCATCCGCGTGATCGGAAAACTAGAAGTTAAATTCGAGAAAGACAGAATGCAGAATATACCGTTCTGCATGCACACACACTCTTTACAGATTCTCACCGCCGATTAATAAACAACTTACTAACGACCGCAACGCAGTAGGTGCACCTCAGATTTCCTCTACAAAGGAAAAGTCGCTAGACTCCATTTCCCGCTTCTGGCTTGCTGTAGCCGACGCATCTAAACACACGCACACACACAGAGTCGTAACGTTTTTAGCAGTTTACTCGAGGAACTAAGTGATGTCAATCACTAAACACTCGCGTGAATTTACTGCTACGCTACGACAAAGTAACAGCGAAAGATTTAACAAGTTACGATGTTTATTTAATTAACAATCAGCGAGCCTAAAATTACCGCGTGGTCAGGTCACGACCGCGCAAAACTGTGTACCCAGTTGATTCTCAACTTGCCTGTGCTCGACTTCGCAAACTCCTGAAGGTGCGTTTGCAACGGAGGATTACGCGGGGCGCGAATATTTAATTTTCCGTGACAGAACTTAAAATCATTTTTATTAAAATAAAGCAAAAAATTATTTTTAAAAATATTCAATTAAAAAAGAAGCAAAAATTTTTGGGAACAAATATTAACATGAGAATATTTGAGATGGGATGACATCAACGCTACGCACAAGCCAATTCTAGCCTGCAGCGCCGTCCAGGGGTGGAATTATATAACTACGTTAAGGAAAGGTAAGGTAGTGAAACGAGTTGAGGGAGCCACTGTCTATGCGACGTTGATGATGGCTCCCTCAACTCGTTTCACTACCTTACTTTACCTTAACGTAGTTATAGAATTCCACCCCAGAAACACACGCCCATATATAACCCCCATAGACGAACAAGTCTAAATAAATACTATTATAATTTTGAAGTTATAGTAATTTCATTTCATGCAAATTAAGTTCTAAAACATAAATATTTTCATTTATTACTTTACAATTTTTTTTAACTTGTTTCTTTTATTTATTTCAGATTATCAGGCATGAAGGAATCAGTTTGTATAATTTGCTATAGTGAAGAAAAAAATAGACTAAGTAACTATGTAACAAAAGACTCAATCGACTTTGGTTGCATCTACTAAAAATAGATTTAATGGTAAATTTAAGATTTTAGAAAATAAAACAACGCATCAGTTCAAACAATGTCAAACTATTTACAATAATGCAAAAAGTATCGAAGCATTTTGTAAAGTACTCAAAAAACTGTTCTCGCCCGACTACATGAAGCACTTGATTTGATTGCAGTGAATTATTTATCATTGTAAATGGATATCTACTTTTTATGCTGAGCATCAAACACAGAAACTGTTGGGGGTCCGGTGAGTGAGAATACTGAAACATTGATTTTATATTTGATCAATCACATAAACATAATTCAAGTTAATGCCAATTCTCATTTAATGAAATAAAAGCAGCTTACCAAGGAGTAGTACCAGACTTGGGTTCGGTAAGAAGGAAACTTGGTAAATCATTTTTCGGATCAGATCTTATTCAAATCTGTACAGAATGACGTAGTAATTTTATTTTAATAGTAAATTAAATTAAAAAACAAAACACAGTTAAATTTTTTGTGAGCTACACAGATTTATTTTAATTGGGACAGCTGTTTCAACGTGTTTTGTTTTTTAATTTAATTTATTAATATGGAACTACATCAAGTAATGCAAGAAACATTGAATTTTATTTTAATAGTATTGGTGATAAGCTGTGTGAGAGCTGGTATTATAAAAGATTTTAATCTCCTGTAGATGAACGAAATAGAATAGTTGAGATGGCTGATAAATAACTTTAAAGGGCATAAGTTCAAAAGAATACGACGTAAACCACTACGAGATTCAAGAAGAAAATTATTTAAAGAATATTCTAAGTTTATTGAAAACTTTTCTTGATATTATTATAAAATCTCACTAAGAAAAGAGTGTGAGTAGTCAATCGAAGTTAGATAAAAAGTAGCAACACTGTCGCAATGTTTAATATCACCAATTTTGCTTGGATTGTCAGTTATGATGCACAAAAAATATGCTTTTAAAGACTTAATTGAATCTTTGTCAAACCTGGATTTATGTGCATCGTACAATGAGATTTTCCGTTTTGAAGCTTTAATTATTAGAGATCCAGCAAACCATAGGTTTAATAAAGAAGCATATTTACAGTTTGTGTTCGACATTGCGAATCACTACACTTGCACTCTTGATGGAAAAAACATTTTTTATGGTATGGGTGAAATTAAGGTTATAACTCCATACAGTTGTGTTGAAACAAAAAAAATTAACATCAGGTTGAAGGTAACACCTTGTTATAGTGCTCGAACTACTACCAAATGCGGACTCTGGAATACAACCCACGACGGCCCGATGCTTAGCCGTTCGGTTTCTATAATCTGTTCCTGCAGTCGGCTTCACGCCAAAAATCTCCCTGAAATTGGGAAAAAGTCCATCCGCTGTAATAAATCCCTACACTATTTATCTCACCTTGAAGGGCGCGACTGCTCAATAATTTCGGTAGTGGGCGCGAGCTGGAGGATCAAGCGTAGGAACACCGGTTACTGAATAACCGAACCTTATACCAAGCCGTCAGGCTAAACAAAATGCCAGACTACGATTCCTACCAGCCGCAATAGCTACCACACTCGAGTCGCCGTGTAGCCGTCGTAAAGCGGTGCCAGCGTTGACGTGAAATGACAATTTCACAAATAAACACCACACTTTTCCCGTAGTGGAATCGTAGTATTCTATAACAACGCGTGACGTGAATGACAATAATTGCTTCGACTTCTGTAAACGAGTAAGCTTCCTCAAGATCTGCTACAAATCGATTTCCAGATCTTCGCGTGTCTGCCGGTCGTCGGTCTAGCTTCCAAAAGCCGGTTGACTTGTTTTGACAAAAGAATGCTTCCCAAGTGATGACAATCGATCCCGCACTTTTTGTCACATCCAACACTCTCTTCAACGGCGTGCCACTCTCGAAAAGTACGATAAACCGTCGAACCGAGACGAGTTGATTTTCATGTACGTGTCAACGGAAGGACACGAAAATCACGAGTGCCTTCCCGATTCCCGCTCTACCGCCTCAGAGGTCCACTACGATCTGCATTCTACAGTCACGTGACTCGCACCAAATTCTAAATCGCAACCGACGATTTAATTACTTACTGGACTGTCACAACCTTTAGCAGAAGATATTGGAAAGACTGGTTTTATTGAACTAAAAACCCATTCAAAAATAAATTTTCAAGGCTTGAAATCAATCATCATTGAGCAAATTTTTGATCAGACCAACAAAAACTTGTATGAAATTTCTATGGCTGATTTCATATGGTAGTTTTCAAAATATTCGAATAAAAATTTTTGGGTTAGAATTGATTTATACAAAAATATTACATAAACTCTGAGTTTAGTTTATCAAAAGTAACACCTTTGCCATTTATCAGCCACGTGTCAGCGACTAAGATACTATTTTTACAGTTTTAGCAGAGGCAGCCAGACATCGACCCAGCTCATGGGCAGTTAAGTGGATTTTCAACATTTGATCTGCCTTTATGGCTTAAGGCTCGTGAAATATTTGCCAACACTGATCCAGCAAACGATCCCTATGGCATTTTAATTATAAAGCCACGACTTGGCGGTTTCCACACTCTGATGTATTTTCTAGGTGGAGCTGGTTTTATTATGAATGTAAGTGGATTGAAAGAAGCACTAAATGAAGTCTATGCAGAAAAATCAACGAAGAAACTTTTAACAGGGCACGCATACTATCAAGCCATAAGAGGATACTTTTTGGTACTGTCATTGACTTAAATTATGTTTTCTTTATTTCAATTAACAGACACAGAGGAATCTAAACTACGTGAAGTTTTACTGAATTTGGGGAAAGACAATGTCGATAATTTTCTGCAAACAGACGAGATTACATCTATAAGAAAAAAGTTTTAGAATCATTTGAAGCGGCTAAAAGAGAGAAGCCCTACATCAAAACTCTGGGTACAATACTGGGAAATAATTTCAATAGTTAAAGACTTTACAAGAGCTAAACGTTCCGGTAACTGGAACTTACGCCTACTCTGCATCAAAAAAATTATTCCTTATTTTCACGCATCTTGTAGTAACGATGATTATTTTTGTGCAAGTGTGCAACAAAATAGAGGATTTTTGCTTCTCATGCGTGGGAAGTGCTTTGTTTCCGAACGCATTTTGGTTTGGAAACCAGACGATTGAACAAAGAGTGCGAGTTGGAGTTTTATCTTCACGTTGCCTCTATCAACGTAAAAAAAGACTTTTCTTCACGCTCCGCAACCAATCAGCGTTCAGCATCTATTCATCCTCACGCATCTAGCGGCTGTAGTAAATTAAACTTCTTGAATCTGTTGAAACAAGCTTGGCAATACTGTCAATGTGTAAGAAGTTTAGCAGGCAGACGATGAGGTTAAGATACACGTGAATAAAAGTTGTTTTTAAAAAAAATTTTAAAGTATTTTTTTCTTAACCGCCCCCCCGGTCCGCCCCTCAACTTCCGCACACTTCTAACTCACACAGTATTTGCCATGCATTCGAAGCAAAAAATAGTATGTGCAATTCGTGCGGGCTTACCGAATTCACACGAGGATGGCTGCTCGCACTCGTGCGCGCATGCGCCGTCCTCGTATTGAATAGGCAAGTTCCCGCACAATGAACTATTTTGTAATGTTTCTTTTGCAAAGACTGAGCAACATGTTCAAAAGAACACAGAATTGTGAAAAATGTTGAGGATCTTGGAAAAATATCATCATTTTTTGATAGCAATGATCCATTTCCAGTACTAATAAAATAATTTCTATATATTCAGGTGTGATTGGTAGTGATGACGTAAATTGTTACAATGCATATAAAAAGGGTGTGAAGTCATTAAACAAGGTTATTGGAAAATCTTTTGGAGAAGTTAAATGGAGTTATATCTCTAAAAACAGTACAGTCTTCTATAAAAGTCAATGGTGAAAAAGTTGCAATTGATCCACTTTTGCTGCTTCAAAGAATATCTTTGAACATTAAGAGTAGAGATGATATTAAAAACTTTTTAAAGTACGAGCTTACTTCATTGGTATTGTCTCTTTTTAATTTGCTCCAATGATATAGATTTAGCAGAAAATTTTAAGAAAATTTTATGTTTGCTCGATTTATATAGAATTTTTCAAGGTATTTTCATTGAAAGGTATATGCACTACAGATATACTAATATAATTTTGATAGAGCTAAAAATTTATTTCTTACTTTTAAGAGCTTTTCTTCATTTTTCAAACATTTTAAAGAAAAACATGTTTCACAAAACAATTACTTTTTTTATTTTTCATTTTTTACTGTTTGGTTACTTAGCATTATATCTGTAATATATGAGTTTAAACGAAAATCCTGAAAGGGTTTTCAATATTAATATAAATGTACTTACTTCTACTAAAAGGCTCTTGACCATCTTTAAATGAAAGAAGTCTCAATTCTGCTACCGCATAACAGCTCCATGATGAAGATTCACTTTCGCCATTACATTGTAAAAAAAAACCTAGTGACCTTTGAGGTTGGCGCTCTTGAGTTTGACTTGTTCTGGGCATGACCATTATCTTCCATGGTAGATTTCTAACAAAGCATGGAGGAGATAATTGAGAATCCTTCATTTTTGAAATATTTTCTACCGTAAATCGAAAAGTTGCTTCAGATCGTGCATCGTCTGAAAAAAAATCTATTTATAAGTGACCTGTAAAAATAATTTCTACGAAGCATGTTATGTTATGATAGATCAACTTTTAATTTTACTTACAAGAAGAGGTCATCATCATCCAGAACGCCGATTTTAACGAAACTTTGGGAATAATTTTCATACACCTGAAGATAAAAAGAAATACCAATAACTAATGCCAATGGACTCTTTTTACCGAATCGCCAAAATGGCATTTTTAGCTAAAAACGGTATTTTCACTAATTCCAAAATAATCCCTGCTCAAAGCCTATTGCACATACAGAAATGTAAAAATCGTACCATATATTGTTTATAATTCTGAAACCCAATACAGATAAAAAAGTACTTTCAGAAATCTAGAGTAAAATTTTTAGAGTTAAAATTCTTATATAATTTTTCCTCAAATATTATAAAAGACGAAAAAAGATGAAAAAAATGCAATCAATCTTTATAAAAATAGGCTTTGAGCAGAAATATTTTAAAAATAAGTGAAAAAATAGTTTTTTCGCTAAAGCCTATTGGCATTAGTTGTTGGTGTTTTCTTTCATCTTTAAGAGTATTTAAATAATTCCGTAAGTTTGATTAAAATCTTTGTCCCGGAGATTGTTTTCTCCTTGTTAGGTTAAGAGTAAATTTTTAACAGATTTGATTTCAAATGTTTTTGATTTCTTTCATCAGGATTTTTTAATAATTATTTGAATTCAATACAACCAATAACATTTCATTGCTTTCTTGAAAAATCATATCTAATACTATTCTTTTATATAAAAATTCTGAAAAAGGTACTTTTACATACGTACACATGTATTAAGAGAACCTTTGGCCTAACTTCGGAATTTATTGTATACAATATGTGACAGAAGAAGCTATAAAACGTTGGTTCAAGTTTAAAGTGAGTAAGATATAAGAAATTTTGAACTTCGTGAAATAAATCAAACTCTTTTTCATGCCACAAGTAATTACCATTGTGTCACTACCGCTGTTTTTCAGCCAAATAATAGACGGCCTATTTTCGAGACTAAATAAAAACCGATATTCGGTCAACTCTTTTGGCAGTATCTAACGAAATATCAATAAATTTTTGAGACTGAAACTGCATTCCCAGTGGGGATGAAAATATCGTCGCCGTTGGGGGAGTTTCTATCTGAATTACAAGTAATTCACTAAATCGAACATTGCCGCCGTTGGGGGAGTTTTACGTGGACTCAGTATAGTCGGTGCTCCCCACCATGGTAGCACGAAAAAATCTACGATGTAAAAATCCACGAATAAAAATCTACTACGAAAAAATCTACGAAATCAAAAATCTACGATGAAAAAATCTACAATTATTACTATAATGATTGATTTGTTTACATTTGTATGTAAATAGTTGAGGGGATATTTCCATTTAATGATTGATTTGTTTACATTTTTATGTAAATAGTTGAGGGGATATTTCCATTTAATAGTTATTATAAAGTTTCTTTTCATTTTGAACAGTGAATTAATACAAACGTGAGAAAAAAATTGATTTTTAATAAAACACTAATGGGTTGTTTTTTAAAACAATGCATGCCGTGGGACCCGAAGGGCCCCCACGAGGCACGCCATAATATTTAGTTCTAACCAAAATCTAGTTCGAATAAAATTTTTTTTTTTTTTTCTTCGTTATAAAGGATGTGAGAAACAGTTTGTTTATTATTAGTAGACAATCAAACTTAATGATTTTGTTTGGATTCTTCGGAGCTTTGTTTTTGTTTTCAATTAATTGAATTTTAAAAAAATTCGTTTTTCATTTTAATATTAAATTTTCTATTTTCTCGAATATTAATAGTATACTTATTAGTCGTAGATTTTTTCGTTCGTAGATGACACCTAGCGTACGCATATTTGTCGAAATTATAAATAAAAAATTATGTACACAGTTGAACTGCATTTTTGTAAACAAAATTATGCCGCAAACCACGTTTCTATAGCTATCTTAGGTTTTAGGATATTGATGAAAGTAAAAAATTTTCTAATTCTAGGACGTTATATTTACCAAACGACTATTTCTAGGACGCACTTTCTGATTCTGGGACGTCCCAGAAAATGTATATACCAGATTACCATTTCTGGGACGTTTTCAAAAATGAGTTATTTTGGAATATTTAAGGGTTATGTGGATAAAAAAGGTTTTTTTTTTACTTAAGACGAGGGTTGAAGGGAGGATCATTACTTTACAAGGGCGAAAAAGGGATGATTTTTACTTTAGGAGGGAGTAAAAGGGCTTTAGGGAGGCGTAAAATGATTTATTTTGGTTCTACAGGAGGGTTGGAGGGAGGATTATTGTTTTATGAGGTCGAAAGGGTGATGATTATTACTTTAGGAGGGTGTAAAAGGGTTATTTTAGATGAAAAATGGGTTATTTTGGATTTTAGAAGGGTTATTTTAAGATATATAAGGAACTAAAGGGGTACCCCCCTGCTCGCTTCGCTCGCCAACCCCCCCCCCCCCCAGAATTTTATGCTTGAATCTACACTTATACATATACCCCTGTATCTACCTCTGTACCTACTGTGATACATACTATTGTTTCTACTCTTATAGCTTGAGACTACAACTGCACCTTATTTTATGCCTATTCCTTTCATCTTACTACAAACCCTTGTCACTACTCTTGTTTTTACCGTTGCACTTACTGCTTTTTATAACTAGGCACTTACACAAGAATATGCTCATGTTTATGTATCTGTTTCTATTATGGTGGTAACTGTACTTTGAATTTTTTTCATGCTTTTATTTCTAACTCTCAGACTAGTTTATTCTTATCGTTGAGCATACTTTAATTTCTCTCCTTAGTTAAACATAAGTTTCTATTCTTTTTCCGACTCATTTTCGTCTTTTTATTTATTAACCTTCCCTGCTTCATAACTCTGCTACTATCCACGTCTCTTGGATCTTTTTTTCCAACTCTCTTTACTACGTCTGTTGACTTTTTCTTCTTTCCATATATGTTAAGAATCTTGTACTTACTACCATTTTTTAACTTAAGCTTCTAACGCTGAACTTTCTACACGCACATTTGTATCTACATCTGTTTCTACTCCTATGCTAACTCTAGTTCTGTATTTTTTTTTTTTTTTTTTAATTTTGAACACTGAATCTAGCCTTGTGCATAATCTTTTGATATCCTCTTGCGCTTACTACTGTAAATACCCTTATAACAAACCTTGTTCATGACATTGTTTCAAACTTGATAACTACTCTTGTCACTACATTGTACCTACTCCCGTACCTGGACTTGTCATTACGTTTGTAACTTTGAACCTATGCTTGTATGTACACTTTTGCTTAATATTGTTTCTATGCTAATTGTACCAATTGTAAACAACAATTTTTTAGCTAGTCTCCTTCACATGAATCTACTTGCTTCAATTTTGGTGTTTACTGTTGTTTTTTCTTTTTTTCATACTTTGATTTCTAACTCTGAACATTTGTTCTCATCTTTGTAAATACTATCGTTTCTATTGTTCTTTTTAAATCTTTTTGTGATAACAATCGTGAAACTAATCTTCTTCATACATTTTTGCCTGCACAGTTCTTTAACTTTTTAGACAGATATTTCCTACATCCTTTTACATTGGTTATCAACATTTTTTCTACCTAGGTTTCTCCCAATTAACCTATCCTGATTAATATCGAAGTTTACCTTACAACACCAGTTTCCAGCCATGTGCAGCCTCTTTTACTGTGTTATTATTTTTATACCTCAATTTGTAACTTTGAACGTATGTTGATCTTATTCCTATGCCTACTTTCGTTTCTACCATTAGTACAGTTTTTTCTTTTTGATCTTCCTAGAACTGTTTTAAGCCTTGGAACTAATATCATTTCTACCCTTTGTTCTTACATAATAGATATGCAACTCTCTACCTACAATTGTGCCTAGCCTTCTGCCTACTATTGTGCATTTTTGAATACTTTCTCTTGTTCATAAAATTATTTATACCTTTAAACATATGCTTGTGGATACCCTTTTAAAGTGTCTCCTGACTACTCTTAGGGTTATACACTGTGATAACTTTGTAACTTTGAACCCATCGCTGTAACAATATATTTATCTTCCTATATTATATAGTCATGTCCAGGAGGAACTCGTTATGCTTGTGTTTACACGTATACATCTATGGCTATCCTCGTATCTACCATTGTTTCTACTTTAGTGGCTATCCTTGTATTTACTCTTCTGCTCATTTTTGTTTTTATAATTGTTTATACTCGTTTCCACACCCTCGTAACTTTATGACTACTACTGTACCCGCTAACAAGCATACAATTACTCCAATCCTTGTGTTTAGCTTTGTAACATAGCTACTATTCCTTTAGTTTTTCTATTTTTTTGTATCTTCCTCTGTGACTCTTTTTTCTCAACATCTAACCTTGAATCTATCATCTTTTATACTATTGTTTTCGATCCTGTACAAACCATTGTACGTAAACACTTGCCCACTTTTTAGTCTAACCATGTACCTACCCTCTTGCCAAACCTTGAAGCTCTCTAGTGCGCAAGCACGCGCAATTGTATTATATTATCTAAAACAAATTTTGTCGAAGCTTTATCTAAATTAACCTACAATAAGTTATGTATACCCTTTACCTTTGCGCTACGTTCAGAGTTCATATTCATTTAAACTTTTGTGATCATAGAATAATTGGTTTTGTTTCAGTTTGTATACTAATAATTATTATTTTTATGATTTTAATCGGATAATTTCGAACAGTTGATTACATAATCATTTTTTAATCAAATCAATTCTCTAGATGTTTTAATTGAATTGAAATATAAAAATTAAAAATAAAAATTCAAATTTTAAATTTTGTTGTTCAACCAATCACATCACGAATAAAGTACTAACATTCTTTTGGTATTCTCTCTTTTATCTTAGGATATTAATTTATTTTTTTAATGTTTTGTAGTTACTTTTTTAAATTTCTATAGTTACATAGCTGACAACATATATCAAAAATGGGGGGCGTGGGTAAAAAAAGGGCGTGGGGGAGGGGGCGGGGGGGATGATGATTAGAAAATTATAGGAAAAATTAAAACACATAGAAATAAGCATATTTCGGTACATTATTACGGTTAGTTAAGCACTGGGGGGGGGGGGGGGTCCCGTGCTCGTTCCGCTCGTCAACCCCCAGATTTTTATGCTAGTGCTTACCATTGTGTGTACAATTGTAGCTACTATTGTTTTGTGCTTTTGTAGTAATCCTTGTATTTACTCTTGTGCATATCTTTGTTTTTATGTAGAGTAGATTTTGGAAATGAATTACAATACAATTTTTATACAATTTATTAATATTATGTCTGCTCTTCTACGCTGTTAATACTTTACTTAAAAAATTTATTTTAACTTGCTTGTATGTATGTTGACCAAATAAAATTTTGATTGAATTAAATCATAATTGAACTGACAATGTCTTAAAAAAATAAAATAAAATAAAACATAAAAAAAAAAAAAAAAAAAAAAATTTTTTCCAAATAACGCTACTTAAAAAAAAATTTTAATTTTGTATCGTCAATCATTAATAATAGTTTCAAAAATAAAAAAATACTAATCGCAACATTATATTTTACTTTAAAATCATTGTAAAATTTATTTGAATGCAAAAAGAGCATTGATTCAAGCTCGAAAATGAGCGTTTCCAATATAACTTGCCGCATCAGCAACCTTTATTGCTCTCTCTGACGAGTTTTCCACCATTTAACAAGCAGCTGACAATTTTTTTTTTATTTATTACGATGTATGAACTATCATCTACCAAAATACTGATCGGGATAAAGTAATTTTGTTTTTAATTTTTTTTTGGGTTCCACTTCGTGAATCTTTAAGAGTTTAAGTGCCCAGCTGACGCATACCCCACCGCTCTCAAGGCAGCTGACTTTTTTTTCAGAAATCACGTCACCTGAACATGTTTTGAGAGTAATTTCAGCTGGGATAAAATAATTTTTTTTTTCAAGTTTTAACTTCTTTCGGTACACCCCCCAGCGACCCCCACCACGATCGGTCCAGCTGACTGGTGATATGTTTTTACACTTAAACTAAATAAACATTCAAACCAGCATTCATTCGGTATAAAAAAATAAGGTAAAAGTGGTCGCGAGCTCCTAGACTATGGAGCCTACCTTATCTATATATTCATATATCTGGTTTTGAAGCACATGACCCCGACTGTGCTCAAGTTCACTGTCAAGTGAACTCCTTTACACCGTTTCTCGACGATCCCGAATGCTAATTGCATCAGGCTCGCCACCAGATCTAGGTTGTCTGCTCTAGAGAGAATAAGAACGTCTGCATATGCCAAGGCAAAAAATCCGGCTTCGTCTAGCAGTTTTAGCAGGGTATCGACGACTAGACACTACATTGTGGAAGACGATACTCCCACTGTGGGCATCGTTTCCCGACCCTACTCACTTGGGTACAGTCCCCCCATGTAGCGAGCAGACTCCTAGTGCTCCACACGTGGCAGTCTCTTATTTTACAAGCTTACCATCATGTTTATGGGAGGAAACGTATGCTCTGCTTACAATGCGACTAAAAAAGTCAGAAATCTCATCCATGCGTGCTCTAGCTGTAAAAAGCTGTTTCACATATCATGCGAAAAATTTTCTATTGACAATAGTGATGGTGTACCCGCAAACGTGTGCCAAACCTGCGCAGGCACTGGATCCACCTCAACAAGCCAGCAAAAAGATTCCACACCTACTCTACCGGACACTGCCACTTCCAATCGTGTAGAAGAGGCCTTGCAAAGCTTAATCATCAGAGAATTGAGAGAACTTAAATAAACTTTTGGCTGGATAATATTAAAGGTAAGCTGAAAGACTTACCTCAACTTGCCTCGCAGGTAAAGGATCATGATGACCAGCTTAAAGAAATTCAGCGGGATATTCGAGAAATCAAGCAAAAACCTGATTCCGGAGACGGAGAACTAGTCGGTGCTACAGGAACTGATTCTGAACTCCTTAAAAAAGTTCAGGAACTCGAGATAAAAAATGCTGACCTCAGCCAACGTGTCTCTACATTGAACTCTGTGCGGAATAACCCAACCACAGGCCTTGTGTTTGGTAGACTATTTGTTCCTGAAAGTGCTAACCTGAAAATACTTGCTTTTTCCGTACTAAAAACTGCACATCCTGACACGGAAATGAGAGACATTGCTGCAGTACGATAGCTGAATAGAACTTCTGCTCCACCCTCTTCCAGCAATAAGCCCGACAACCAGGCCAGAATACCTACTGCTCTTTGTGATGAGTCACCTAACTCACGACCTAAAGCTTCAAGCGTGAGTACAGCATCTGTACCGCGACCACCTTCGATACTTGTGACTCTCCACTCTCGTCCGTTGCTTAAAGCAATTCTTTCATCCAAGGTGAAAGTTGGCAATCTACATACCTCGAGTTTATATGTGATGCTTTACCACAAAACCTAGAATCTTTAACACCGGGGCTCATCAATGAATTTCTACTAGGTACCAAGATCAAATTGCACAACCTTGTCCGCCACAGAGCTTCGCAACAGGACTCTGGTTTTATCTGCTTCGTGAGAAACGGTGAAATTCATATGAGAAAGAATAAGGGTGACAAACCAACCATCATCAATCCTGAAGCAGAACTGGACCGTTTTTTGTCATCGTAGACCTCTTTCGTCTTTCACGTGCTGCGAGATCATTGCTCTCTCAAGGTAACATTCGCAACAGGACTCTGGTTTTATCTGCTTCGTGAGAAACGGTGAAATTCATATGAGGAAGAAGAAAGGTGACAAACCAACTATCATCAATCCTGAAGCAGAACTGGACCGTTTTTTGTCATCGTAGACCTCTTTCGTCTTTCACGTGCTGCGAGATCATTGCTCTCCCAAGGTAATATTCCATCTACATTCACTCTCCACCGCAATCATAACCTATCCCACCCTTCTCAATTATCTGACTTATCGCATTCATCTCAATCATCTTACTCATACCATCCTCCGAGTAACTCATCTTCAATTTCTAATTCATCACCTGCACCCTATCCCTCCGTGCGACAGCGTGGGGCCAAGCTGGAAGTTTGTCTATTAAATGCTAATTCACTGAAGAGTCATATAGGCTAGATTAGGAACTTCCTGTTGAATCATTCCTTGATACATGCGCTTGCCATCTCTGAGACTTGGCTTGAACCCTCTGTCGAGAACTCGCTTATCTCTTTAGATAATTATGTATTGCTCAGGTGTGATCGTAATAAGCGCTATATAACCATAAGTCGCTATCCATGAAGCATCTTTGTTCATCCACTACGGAATGGAGGGGTAGACTATAACCCAGTTTCCCAGAATATTTGTTTTGTGAAGTTAGCTTTAAGGGAGGTAGCCCTATCTTTGTCGGTGTGGTAAATAGGCCTTCTCACGCGCCGTTTGTTAATGGCTCCAGTTTTGTAGAGGACTTTTGCGTGAATATACGGGATTACAGCACCAAGGTCATTCTTGGTGAATTCAATACGAATCAATCGTCGTCCTTGGTAGACGCTAACTTTGTGCGTGCTTTCATCGCAGAGAATTCACTTTACTCAGAGCCGTATGGGCCTACACATCACACTACGCACTCGGATACCTGGCTTGATATCTGCCTTGTTGAGGCTTTGGTCACTGAAACTGACTTCTAAAAGGCCGGTGTCCCATTCATTGCCGGCCACGACCTATCAACTGCCACTCTCGACATCTTTGTACCTGACATGACGCGACCTGATTTTTTCTTTAGAGACTACAAGCCCATGGACGTGACAGCACTCAATGACTACTTAAAATAATGCGACAATTAGGGATGGCTCAACTTCCCTCGACGACAATCTGAGGTATTTTATTATTCAGCATATCTTTAACAAATCCTTAACAACCTTAACTTTTCCTGACTAATGGAAACAGTCTATTGTGGTTGCTCTCAATAAAGACCCTTCACTTGAGTGCCTGAGTGACTTTCGTCCGATCTCCTTGCTTATCTTTTTATCCAAGATTTTGGAATGGATGGTGTTCAATCAGATGTCTGTATATGTTTAATCTGGGGGATTCATGGATGAATTTTAATCGGTTTTCAGAGCTGACCAGAGTACCTAGACCTGCCCTTCTCAAACTTACTGACGACATACGCCGCAGGGCCGAGTCAAGGATCTTGCTCAATTGCTTGAAAAAATTTTCCATAATGCGGAGCGGATAGCGGATTGGGCTGCTGAAAACCGCTTGTTATTGAATGTCGGGAAAACGAAGCCTATGATTTTTGGGACTGGATTTTATATGGATAAAGTTGCTACTACTGGCGAGAACTCTCTGACTATGCGTGACTCCAACATTACGATTGTATCCTCAGTGCGTAGCTTGGGGGTGGTACTTGATTCCAAACTGAACTGGACGGATCATGTCTTGCAAATCTGCAAGAGAGCTAATGCTCTTATGTGCCGGCCCAATTGCTTTAGACGAAGTACCAACTTCAAGTTGAAAAGGCATCTTGTACAGACGCTGCTCTTCCCTCTGGTGGACTAGTGCTCCCTTGTGTATTGAAATATTTCTGCTGAGCAAAATCTGAGAGTACAGCGAGTTCTCAATAGGGAGATTCACTACATTCATGATATTCAGAAGTCTGAGCATGTTACAGCATATAGGCGAGAACTCGGGTGGCTACGTGTGGAGAGTCGACGTGACCACTTCGCGGCCTGTTGTTTTTTCTTTAAGATCTTAAGGACTGGAAATCCGAATTATTTGGCAAACTTTTTTATCACTCGGTCGCGTCCTACTCGAGATGTGAACCCAGTCACTTTCATCGTACCTAGCTGTCACTCGGACTCTTTAAGAAAATGTTTCATGTATCCTGTACGATCTTATAGAATTTCCGTCCCCTTCACATCCAGAACGCTCCTTCTCTTCACTCCCTTAAGGCGAAGTCAAAGGGGTCATTTTAACAAAAAATTGAAGATTCAGTAAAATTAAAAATGAAATTGAAAAAAAGGGCTCTGTAGCGCTCAAGCTACTACCTTAATCTATCCTTTAAGCCCAACCCCATCAAAATCGGATCAAAATTAACGTTAGAATATGGGAAATCCTTACTAAAAATTCAATATAAATAGATGAATAGCAAGTGATATTAAGATACAGAAATGTTCTAAATTGTTTCCCATATTCTGACGTTAATTTTAATCCGATTTTGATGGGATTGGGCTTAAAAGATAGCTTAAGGTAGTAGCTTGGGCGCTACTGAGCTACTTTTTTCATTTTCGTTTTAGTTTAATGTTAACTGATTTTTTACGCAAATTCTGAAACTCCCGTATGACTTCGCCTTAAATCACGTCTTAAAAATCATCTCTTCATGCTGTAAGGAGAGCAATGAATCCCAAGATAGCACTAGATTGATGAAATTATACTGCTCTGCTAAGTGTTTATGTGATCTGATGTACCCGGCTGCACCAGGTCGAAAAAACTTATTGGTGACGACTTCCCCAGGAAGTTTTGTTTAAAATCGATGTTTTGCAATCAAATAAACTTACCCGGGTGGTAGTCGACGATCTCCCGATATACCCGGCTGCACCAGGTCGAAAAAATTTATTGGTGATCACTTCCCCAGGAAGTTTTGTTCAAAATCGATGTTTTGGAACCAAACCCACGTATCCGAGAGGATGTCGACGTCTTCCGTAAGACACAGGTGCACCGGGTCTTTAAAATTAAATTTCAAAACTAGTAAAACAAAAAATCGCATCATATTTAGAAATGCAATTGAAATCTTCTGTCTGCTCAAAGAGACTGAAGCTACGCTTCTATCAGCCGTCCCATGACGGGTGCGCTTTTATTTTTACTTATGTATCTTTTTGTATTCTATTAATTTTTGTACAACATTTTGTACATTTAATAAATATATTAAAATCAAATCAAATCACATCAACTAGCATTTTATAGCTTTCCTTATATCATAGTTTATTATTCTACTTGAAAAGAGTTTATTGATTTTATCACAATCAAAACCATTGTTCAATATTTTCTATACTGATAGTACATCCATCCTGATAATCATGAAAAAATTTTATTGATTCAAGACCAAACTCTATAGCTCATGAATTATGACTGTGATCAAAAGGCTTCACCTTTCTTAAATTACAAGTATCTCGAAAGTTTATGTTGGACAGATTCTAATCTAATTATATGAACATCCCGATAATGAGTCCCAATTTGAGAGCAGTAATTCAAAATAGGTAGAACCATGGTTTTATAAAGATGGAAGGAAATAACCAATTTTATAATTATATATAATATAATTTTATTACACTAATGCGTGGAGGCTTGATTTTACGCACGCTTACCTCAAACGGGGTACGTTAAATCTCGCCTCTAAGCAATAGTGTAATAAAAGTAAGTATTGTACATGTGAGTTAAAATAATTTCCTCCTCGTGTGAGCATTTTTGTGAAAAACTGTTCCATGAGGAGGAAATCATTTTAAAGCACTTGTATAATAATATACTATTTCAATCTACGGATATAATCTTACATTTATCAGTGTTCAAGCTTAGTTTATTCTTAGTTGGCTAATAATAAATTTTATCCAATTCTATTTGAAGTTTGGAACAATTATTGACTGAATTCACTTTCTTATACAGTTTCAAATCATCAGCAAAAATTGGAATTTTTGAATATTTCTAAGACATAGTTTTATTATTAATAAAGATCAAAATCAACATTGGTCCTAGGTGTGACCCCTGAGGTACACCGGAGGTAACTATATAAGGATCTGTTAAATGTTCTTTGAGCTTAACTTTCTGATATCTATTACTCAAATAGGAAGAAAACCAATCTAGTAGTTTACCACCAATACCAAAATCAATCAATTTATTCAACAATAAGTTAAAGTTAACACTATCAAATGCCTTCTGAAAATCAAGGTAGATTGAGTCTAATTGCGATGAGTACGAAAAAGCTTCATAAATATCATTTGTATATATTCAAAAGTCAAAAAGTCGGCCACGTTGGTAAAGTCATGTCATGTAATTCCACACAAAAAAAAGCTACTTAGAAATGAGATATCATTACAAAAATTTGACAGCATCTATTTTTCAATGGGATCAAAAAGCAATTAAATTTTTGTAATGATATCTCATTTTTAAGTACCTTTTTTTGTGGAATTACATGACGTGACTTTACAAACGTGGCAAAAGTCAAGAATTCAAAGACAATGTTAGGAACAAGATAGTACAAGCTATTTATCATTACGACAATAAGAAAAATCATCTGACGTTTTTGGATAGAATCTTAGAAATTAATATTAAATTGACTAGACAATTTTTGAAAGAGAATGATAATTTATTTCTTACCAAGTAAGATAAGAATAATGTTACAGTTTGTTTATAAAAACATATATGCACAGAGAAAATGACCGAGATATTGAATGATAAAGATACGTATGTTTTGATTGACAAAGACCCTTTGGAAGAGTTACAGTCTTACGTCTACGATGAGTTAAAATATCTCAATAATGATTCATATTTACACTACATGTTTCATAAGTATCAGTTGACACAAACAAATACAAATCTCGCCTAATGCTATGGTTTAGCAATAATCCATAAACCGAATCTATCCTTCAGACCAATAATATCATCTGTTAATTCTCCTACTCATTTATTATCTAACATTTTATTGAAAATTTTAGAAAAATACATTTCTCAAGATCACATATACACAATAGCTTAGATTTAAAAAATAAGATCAGTAATTTACACATATCGAGGAATTACATTTTGATTTCACTTGACGTAGTTTCGTTGCTTACAAAAGTAAGACTTGAACGTGTATTAGAGAGTTTGGATAAAAAATTTACATAGATCCATAATAACAGTAAAATTCACTTTAATGACATTTTTGACTTGACAGAATTTCTTTTAAGAAATGTACATTTCACCTTTGATGGACAAATTTATCGCCAAGTTTCAGGTACTCCAATAGGGGCACCAATTTCACCTATTTTTGCAGATATAGTACTTGATGACCTTGAAACTTTGGGTTTAGAAAAACTTAAGAAAGATTTCAATGTTACCCCGCTATTTTATTATCGCTATGTCGACGACTCAATTATGTGCATTAACAAAAGATATGTAAAACAAGTAGTGGATATCTTTAATTCTTATGATAGTAACTTAAAATTTACTCATCAGTTGGAAGAAAATGACAAAATTAATTTTCTTGATGTAACGATGTCCATTGAGAACAATACTATCCTTGCTGACTGGTACATCAAACTTATATCTTCAAAAACTATACATAATTTCACCTCTAACCATTTAAAAAACCAGAAGATTAACATTAATTTTAAAATTAGTTGATCGTGAAAAAAACTATCTGAAAAAAAGTTCCGTGACAAAAATATATGTTGAGAAAAAATTTTGATTCAAAAAGATTTCTCGAGAGCATTTTTTGAAAAATATATTAGGAAGAGAATATGCAGGATAAAATATGGAATGAACTCTATCGAACACAATGACCAAGATGTAGAAAAGTTCAACTTATTCACCATTTTATGATTCTTTTTTTTTTTTTAAATTGTAAGAGAATTTTGAAAAACTTGAACTTCAAAATTATTCCTGGGATAAAGAATAAATTGATATTATAAAATTAGGGAAAGATAGTACTAATAAAGATACAAAGCAGGTTCAGATTATAAAAGTTCATGCAATAATTGTCAAGCATCATATGTTGGTCAAACGAAAAAGGGCTTTGGAAAAAAAGAGTGTTAGAACAGAAAAAATGTCAACTTAGAGTTTGTTGTTTCCAAACATAAACTTGATTGCAACCATGATTTTAATTTTGATGGTGTTAAAATTCTCGATACAGAACAGAATTATAGGAAGAGATTGATCTCGGGAATGTTATTTATTTAAAGTACACATAATACAATAAACAAGAAGGAAGACCCCGAAAAACTAAGTAAATTTTACAGACCTCTGTTTAAGAAGTTATCTAGATAATTTCAATTATATTTTATGAATTTATTTGTACACCCAATGTATGAGACACGCCCATGTTAATTTTGAACACAAATTTTTGTATTTTCAATATCTCCGACTCAGTAAACGATTTGCTCTGATAGACTTCTTATACCTAGGTAAGGATTTTTTTTTTAAGTTGTTTCTGTGTTCAAGTACTCATGTTATCTTCACTGTATTTTCAATTTAATTTTATAGCCTGAAGAGACCACAAAACAGGTGAACGAAATATCGCCAAATAAAATAATAAACAATTAAATTTTCAATCTTTTGCATTTTTATTTCTTACTCCTCCACGGATCAAGTTGTAATTACAACAATGTACCAGAATATATATATATATTTTACTGATTACATTACTATTAAAAAATATTATATATTTTTCTGATCATGGCAAAAACAAATAAAGAAAGCAATCAAAGGACAAAGATGAAAAAAATATATTTTTCTAATTTTTAAAGCGTTTTATATTACAATATTTTTTTTATTTATATTCTACTTATTGAAAACCATTGTTTAAGAAAAACTGTGTCTAATAAATGTTTATCCTCTCTCTCTAAAAGCACACATTGAGTAGATTAAGCTCTTTCTTCTGTCTAAACCTCTGATCCACGTACTTGATATTACTGAGACTAAGCTTAGTCCCACTGTCGAGGACTCTGGGGTTTCGCTAGAAGACTACTTGCTACTTCGCCGAGACCGTAACACTCGTGGAGGAGGAGTGGCTCTTTACATACATAAATCGCTTTCGGTTAAACACATCTCCTTTTCTACGACGGAGTGGAATGGCAAACCAGGTCATCCGGAATACCTACTGTGCGATGTAAGCTTTTAAGGGGGCAACTCCTTTTCAAGGACAACTGCGATACGTTCCTTCCCGTACTAAGGGAAGTGAAATGTGATGAGCTCTGAAATTTTTCAAGCTACACTGAAGAATTTATAACGATGAACTCTAGATTGTAACCTGTTATAACAAATTGTTATTGTTATTGCAAATAATCCTTATTTTCATCTTTCTTCGTATTTTTAATTTTATTATTCATTACTTATAATTATACATACATCTTACTGTATTATATAGTAGTTTTTTCTCTCCCACCCCCCCCCCCCCACGCCCACTATTTGCTTTGTAGAAAAGTGCTTAACTAACAGTAAAAGTGTACCGAAATATGCTTATTTCTATGTGTTTTGAATCCCTCTATAATTTTCCAACTAACGCGCTTCGCGCGTCCAAATCCAGATCTTATCTTACTATTGATATTTTTAAATTTTTTTGTTATTTAAAGTCTAAAATGATGTTTCATTTGAATTAAAATACTGTCTAATTAAAGTCATTGTTTTGTAATTAAGTTTATAATTTTTGTTTTATTTTCTAAGATCAGCGAGAAAAAATGACCTTTTTTTTTTTTTTTTATAAAAATAATCAATTTTAAATTCTTTGAATATGACTTTAAAGTAAGACAAGCTATATCTATTTTCACTTCATGAGAGTGAACAGATTACCTAATTTTTCTGAAGTATCTCTTAATTCTAGAAAATTAAATATCAATAATTTATTAAACCTTTTCAGCATTCCGGCCGTGCACGTAGTGGACCTATAACAATCTTTAGCGTATTTTATCTTTTGTACTTCAATTTTGATCAGGCTTGGAAAAACCTTGTCTTTTTTTTTTATCCTCCCCATTGATACACTTTTAAAGTTATTTATCCTCCCCATTGATTGACTTTTCAAATAAAATTAATTATCATGTTAGTAATATTTTTTAAAATAAAAAAACATTAACGCTCTTCTCACGCAACAGATTAAAAACCAATATTTTTACTTTTATTTACATTAATAGAAATCAAAATGTAAATTTAAAAGTTACCGCGTGATAACTACGCGTTATCGCGATCATAATGCGCATGCGATAGCCAAATTTGAATGTTGAATCAACCAAATCAACATCTGATATCGCGATCATACTGCGCATGCGATGAGGCTTCACTTATTTGGGGTCTCTTTTTTAAGAGAGGATTTTATTACTTATGTAATTATAGAAATTTAAAAAGTTACTACTGAAAAACTAAAAAAAAATTAAATTTCATAAAATAAAAATAACAAAATAATAGCAGTAATCAAAATATATAAAACTGTTTAAAACAAATATTTTTATAATTTTTTCAAGTCAGTAAAAATTCACTATTATTACACAATACTTAAAAAGTGCATTCAATACGTCACTCCTGCAGTAGGCACAATGATCAGACAAAGGTATGAACTAATGTAAGTACACGGATACGCACACGGGTTGATACAAGTTTAGGCAGGAGGGAAAGCACAGGAGTGGACATGAGAGTAGGTACGGATTTGGTACAAGATCTTATATAGTAGTTTTTCTTCACTCCTGCAGTAGGCACAATGATACGTACAAAGGTATGCACTAATGTAAGTACACGGATACGCACACGGGTTGATACAAGTTTAGGCAAGAGGGTAAGCACAGGAGTGGACGCGAGAGTAGGTACGGATTTGTTACAAGAGAGATAGAGATAGTACTTACAAGAATAGGCCAGTAGCAATAAGGTTAGGTACACGGATATACACAAGGGCGGAGAAGAGAGTAGGTACAAGGGTATGCGCAGGATTAGACTCAAAATTAAGCACGTTGGTAGGTTCAGGATTAGAACTTTAAGTAGAAAAGAAGTTAAGAACAGAGTAAGCACAGTAGCACAAAAAAATATAAGAAAAATAAAAAATGAATCAGTAGAAAATTAAATAGAAAAAAGGGAAGTTATAAGGAAAAAAAACAGTGCATCTATAGAAGGTTCAACAGTATGAACAATTATAAGGTAGGCACAAGAACAATAGTTATACTACCAGAATTTAAACATCTCTGTTCTCTCATTCTCCCATTCAAAGTTTTATAAAAATTGGTGCATTAGTTTTAACTAAGCACAAGAGTAAATACAAGGATAACTACAAAAGCACAAAACAATAGTAGCTACGAGGGTAGCCACAATTGTAGACACAATGGTAAGCACTAGCATAAAAATCTGGGGGGTTGGCGAGCGGAGCGAGCAGGGGGTACCCCCCTTACTCTTCTCCCACGCTCTCCCCACGCCCCCAAAAAAGTGCTTAGCTAACCGTAAAAGTGTACCGAAATATGCTTATTTCTATGTGTTATAACTTTCTAATGGGAAGTATTAAAATGCACGGGAAATAAAATCATTTGCACGGGATGTGGGTCGCACAGGAAAATGAATACTTTCGCACGGGAAAATTATTACATTTGCACGGGGAAACAAATACTTTTGCGCGGGAATATAAATACTTTTGCACGGTTTAATTAAAACGTGTTTACCTATCAAGCCTAGAAACAAAAGACGACGTCGTGCTCTTTCACTTAGCATCTCACCACCCATTTTATTATTGAGCTCAGTTCAACTCACAGTGTCGCCTCAGTCGACGAGTATAGCCAAGAGCCGAAAGATGACTGGTGAGTTTACATATTTTGAAACCTTTGAGGACTCATCTGAAGAAGAAAATTCATCTGAAGTGATCCAGAAGACTAAAAAAATATGCAGGCGACCAACACGAGTGTCCCTTTACGTCACAAATACTTATCAGCAACAGAGGCAGAAAGTGCTGTAAAGTTAAAAGAAGTTTGGAAAGTATGTTCAACGAAAATGGTGGCAGAAGGAAAACGAGTTGAATATCGGTGCACAAAGGAAATTTATAGATTGTCTGAGTGTCCAGCGTGCTTGTACCTACTATATCATTCTTCGGATACTTGCTTGTCCTTGTACGAAACAGAAGAGGAGCACGAACATAAAAATATTGATTCGACACGATACTTATCATTAGAAATTAAGGCTTTTGTAAAAGATAAATATGCAGATGGTATTACAAAGCCAAATGCACTACTTAATCTCATTCGTAAAAATCAGATGATAGAACCTGCAAAAGAAAAAATTGTTGCAGTTCTTAGAACAATCCGAAATGATAAAGGCACTCCTTTCGTATTGGCCACAGATCCTAGAGCTTGATGCAATGAGCGCACTCAAGTTCCGGATGATGAAGATGTACCATACGTGATTGATTTCCACATTTTTGCAGAATCTTTTGTTTTAGAAGAACAGGATTTGAAAATAATTTTATCAACGCTTAGATTGTTAGCATTGGCCAGGAAATTCATGAGATTAGTGCACAACAGATGCGACCTACAACCTGATCTACAAAGTAAAAAAAAGGTTTACTAATGCATTAATCTTTTATAATAAATATCGGTAATTTCAATAACAGTTGTATAATGTTCAATAAAACAAATTTTTTGCTTGATTTTTGTTGAGTTTTGCTCTCTATTCTTTTTCCTGTGCGAGATCAATTCTATTGCCGTTTAATACATTTTTTTCCCGCGCAATGTTAATTATACTCCCGTTCAATATATTTTTTTTCCCGTTTAATACATTTAAATTCCACTCAAGTTTTTTTTTCCCGTGCATTCATTTTCTTTCCCGTTTAATCACTTATTTTTCCGAGCAAATGTCTTTTTTCCCGTGCTAATAAATTAGACCGTTTTCTAATCACCCCCCCCCCCCCCGATGCCCTTTTTTTTACTCACGCCCCCCATTTTTGATATGTTTTAAGTTTCTACCCACATCGCCAATTTTTGATACAAGTTATCAGCTATGTAACTACAGAAATTTAAAAAGTAACTCCGAAACATTAAAAAATTTAACTAATATCCAAAGATAAAAGAGAGAACCCAAAAAGAATGTGAGGATTTTATTCGTGATGTGATTGGTTGAAGAACAAAATTTAAAATTTGAATTTTTATTTTTAATTTTTGTATTACAATTCAACTAAAACACCTAGAGAATAGATTTGATAAAAAAAAGCGTGTGGATCTCGGGATCCGCGAAAGGAACGAAGTTCCAATCTAGTTTTTGTGTAGTACGTATCAAGTGCAAAAATATTATAATTTTGGTATCATTAGTTATTAAAAAAAATTTTTTTAAGCTTAATAAAATGAGAAACAGTTTTTCAAACTGCATGAACGCGTGAAAATAATAAAGTATAAAACTTAAATTTGGAATAATATTTAAAAAAATTAAGGACTAAATAATAATGTTAAAAATGTTGAACGAAAAATGCATACATCGAGAAAATTTTAACTTTTTGTTCAACTCGCCGGATGATCTCGGAAATTACTGGATATTTTTTAATGAAACTTTAGCATCGTATATTTGAACGCTTTTTGTTGCCAATAGTACAGTTTATATATTTTTAAAATCTTTTGGAAGTGTACAATTATTAAAAGTAAAAAATTAACAGTCTCTAACCTGAAACTTTGGTTTAAAAAAAAGACTATAAAAATTTATATTTGAAAAAAAAATCAAGCGGAGAAGTTTTTCATTATAGGCTTTGAAAAAGCTTTCTGTAAATTTTCAAAGCAATATTTCAAATAGGAAAAAATTGACAGCATTTTTGAAAAAGCGGTTGGGCGTGCTCGAGCCGATTTTCGAGTGTCCCGGACGCCCAAGCGGTTTTAACGTCCAGGATCTCAATTATTATTATTATTATTATTAATAATAGAATAATCTAAGTAAGACTGTGCGTATCTTTCTCTCTCTCTCTCTCTCTCTGTCTCTCTTGTGACTTGTGTCTCCATGCAGGCCCAGACGCGCGCGGCCGGCATCAGGCGTCTGCGTGGAGAAAGAGAGAGAGAGAGAGAGAGAGAGAGAGAGAGAGAGAGAGAGAGAGAGAGAGAGAGAGAGAGAGAGAGAGAGAGCCTGCTAGCTACGCGGCGGTCACCCCCCACTCTTCGCCTGGTGTCGTTCTTACGATTTTTTTTTCGTAGCCCCCTGCACCAGAACCTGTGATAAGGAACTTCGTTCCAAAAAATAATTATGTAACCAAGTGTTCGAAATTATCCGATTAAAATCATGAAAATAATAATTATTAGTATACAAACTGAAACAAAACCAATGAATCTATAACCACGAAAGTTTAAATGAATATGAACTCTGAACGTAGCGCAAAGGTAAAGGGTATATGTAACTTATTGTAGATTAATTTAGATGAAGCTTCGACAAAATTTGTTTTAGATTATAAAATACAATTGCACGTGCGCTTCGCTTAAAGAGCTTCAAGGTTTGGCAAGAGGGTCAGTGATGAATTCGAGAAAGCGGGCTTGGGGACATAGTGGTTACTTCAGGCCGTAGAAGCTCGACCTAGAGGTTATTTCAGATTGCTAGGGGTTCTGTGTGCTAAGGTTAAAGAACATTCGAATGTTTTTAAAAATACTGAGTTGATTAAAAAATTTGTACGATTGATTTATTTAAGTTCTTTTCATAAATAAATATTTAACCATTCCCCCAAGCTATACAACTCAAAAACGCTGAGCGTTGAATTATTAAAATAAATAAAAAAATTAATGAATGATTTCCCACCACTGAACACACGGAAGTTTGTGTGAACGAGTTTAATTTTTTACCAAATAAATAATTCCCCAAGCACTGAACCTTGAAAACCCTGGGAATGCAAGTTTAATTTTTTAATAAACTAATGATCCCCCAAGCACCAAACCCACGAAACCCTGGGCGTCTAAGTTTCATTTTTAACTCAATAAATAATCCCCCAAGCAATAATCCTTAGAAACCCTGGGTGTGCAAGTTTGATTTTTTAATAAACAAATGATCCCCTAAGCACTAAACCCTGGGCCTCCGAGTTTAATTTTTAACTAAATAAATAATCTTCCAAGCAATAAACCTTGGAAACCCTGGGAATGCAAGTTTACTTTTTAAATAATTAAATGATCCCCCAAGCTTCAAACCCACAATACACTTGAATTTTTAAATGAACAAACAATCCCACAAGCTCTAAATACCCACAAAACCCTGCCCAGCTGAAAAAATCCATATGGAAATCCATATGGAAATCCATGCAGTACCCCATACGGAAATCCATATCGAAATCCATATGGAATTCCATATTGTGAATTGAAACCGATTTCCATATGGATTTCCATATGGATTGTCAAAAGCAATGAATTTTTTTTTTTTAAATAATTTTTTTTTCTAAACTTTTTTATTATTTAATAATAATTAAAAAAAATTGATTAGCATAATTATTTTTATGCCATTTTCCAAATCAGTATTTATTGTACATCTTTTCTCCTTATCCAAATTTTTTTTTTTTTAATTCAATTCTTTTCATTTTGATTTTATTAATATTTTAAAAATTAATATTTTACTATCTTCATATTTTATTTTGATTCTTGATAACTATTGATAGTTATATAATTTAATGTAACCAAACAGTATAATTAATTGTGATTTTTTTTCAATTTGATTAATTATTTTTTTGAAGTATAATATACTGAAAAAATTAATAATTTACACAAAATTTTCAAGTAAAAAAATTTATTTTATTTTTCAACATGTGATTTCTAATATGTGATATAGTAATTTTATCAATGGATGACAAAAAGATTTTAGTACATGAGTATATATACAGTTAGTCGCAGAAAGTTTCTAACAAAACAATAGTTGCTTTTTTCTGTTTTTAGTGAATCCAGAGTAACCAAAATTATTCTATTAATTTTTGAAGTAGTTTATTATGCTATTGCTACTATTTATTTTACTAATGAACACAACTTTTGACTAAATAAACAAAATTATAATTTTTTAGATAATCAACAACACTACATAATAATATTGTAAATATAGATGTCAGGACAATATTAAGAAAATAAGCTACGAAAGAGCGAAAAAAAAAATTAATTTTTCAACTATTCGACTCTGAATCATTTCAGAATTTTAACAGAGTATTTTTAAGTTCATATCTAACTGTCCGTAAATTTTCAGAATTTTCTCAGCATGATTAATTTTTAGAGTTAGATGTCCTAAAGCAATATGAACATGTGATTTATTGATACAGATTTTTAACAAGTATCTCACAACAGAAAAACTAAGAAATTATATTATTGTAATTTAAGAAAAAAAAATTAACATTTGCAATTAGTTATGTAATATATCTCATCCATACTTTGCCTATACTTACAAGATATGATTATGAAAAAATTAGGTAAAAACCATGCTAACCTGGAATTATGTTCTAGGTTTGAAATTTCATGATCATACGAATTGCACACTTTTTTACACTTATTAATTCAAATTTCTTCACTTTTCAACTTAAAATCTGCTAGTTAAATTTTAAACTACACTTCGAAAAGAAATTTGTGGTAAAGCGTCAACAGCAAATACTCCCATCTTTTTCATATTGATCTTTAATAATAGTCTTCAGAATATTCAGCAAAGGAATTGTAGCGTTGACCCAAGTCCACTCCCAACACCAAGTGTTATCGGCCAAGACTGAAAGAAGAATTAACACAAGTCCACTTCCAACACCAAGTGTTATCGGCCAAGACTGAAAAAAGAATTAAAAATTGCACAAAGTTTAAGGTCTTATATTTTACCACTGAATGAATTGAAGCAAATAGTAAGGTGAGCCTAAACTTATCTAATGATGATGAATTCATTAGTAATTATCAATAATTTCTTCATTGGTGCAATTGAGTTTCATACTATATCACTTTAAATTATACTTAGTTTCAATTTTGTAAACATTTATTGACGGTTGAAAAACTTTTACTTTTTTTTAATCAAAAAGTCCACCGTCTCTATTCTCTACAGACGTACTAAAATCGCGGGTCTCTGCTGTTGTTTACTCGGCAGTCGGCGGGAACAACAATCAATAAAGGTTTAGTAGGTACGCTTAAGGCCCGCGCATTGATTTCATTAACCGTAACTTTTCCTAACGTTAAATTAATCGATAATGACAGTGCACAGACATTTTTCTGATAGTACACATTATTTTAAGTAACTATTTAGTAAGCTTTCCATTATAAATTATGTTTCACGTTATTTTGAAACTCAATGCTAATGCTGAAAGCTAACTTCACGTTACATTTAAGTAAGTCTCTTGATCGATGCGCGGGCCCTAAGCGTACCTACTGAACCTTTATCGTGACCTTTATTGATTGTTGTTCCCGCCGAGTAGACAACAGCAGAGTGCAGACACTCGCGATTTTACTTAGTACTCTCAGTGTACGTCTATTGGGAAGAAAAGTGCAGTCGTGGTGGGGATGAGGTCACGTGGTTCACGCGCTGTTCTAGTGGATTTAAATAGTTATGGGCAGCCATGTTGAATTTAGGGTTACGTCGTCATGCGCGCTGATCGCATTGAAAATAGTTATGTGCAGCCATATTGCTTCCCTCTCTGTGACTGCACTTTTCCTCCCAATAGAGAATAAAGACGGTTGACTTTTTGATTAAAAAAAAGTAAAAGTTTTTCGCCCGTCAATAAATATTTACAAAATTGAAACTAAGTATAATTTAAAGTGATATAGTATGAAACTCAATTGCACCAATGAAGAAATTATTGATAATTACTAATGAATTCATCATCATTAGATAAGTTTATGCTCACCTTACTATTTGCTTCAATTCATTCAGTGGTAAAATATAAGACCTTAAACTTTGTGCAATTTTTAATTCTTTTTTCAGTCTTGGCCGATAACACTTGGTGTTGGAAGTGGACTTGTGTTAATTCTTCTTTCAGTCTTGGCCGATAACACTTGGTGTTGGGAGTGGACTTGGGTCAACGCTACAATTCCTTTGCTGAATATTCTGAAGACTATTATTAAAGATCAATATGAAAAAGATGGGAGTATTTGCTGTTGACGCTTTACCACAAATTTCTTTTCGAAGTGTAGTTTAAAATTTAACTAGCAGATTTTAAGTTGAAAAGTAAAGAAATTTGAATTAATAAGTGTAAAAAAGTGTGCAATTTGTATGATCATGAAATTTCAAACCTAGAACATAATTCCAGGTTAGCATGGTTTTTACCTAATTTTTTCATAATCATATCTTGTAAGTATAGGCAAAGTATGGATGAGATATATTACATAACTAATTGCAAATGTTAATTTTTTTTTCTTAAGGTAGTTCCCAAAAAAATTTAGTTTCTTAAAAAATCTCTAGAATTTTGCACAGAGGTAGATTTTTGAGTCCTGTACACGCTGGTATTTTTCTTAAACCCCCAAGCCATACTTAATTTTGAAATATTGGGCTCAGAAGTTTCAATTTTTTACATGGGATTCCTATGCTGAGCGCGTGAATTCATATTTATTTTGAAGGTTATTCTCTCATTGCAAACTCAATTTTCTTAAAATATTTTTTAAAAACAGGTTTTCTTGTAGGGCAAGAACTTAGAAATCGTATCGTACAAAGATAAACATAGCAAGCGATATTAACTTATGAGATATACAATCAAAAAGAATGAAAAATGCATGATTTTAGCATGATTTCGAGCAGCGGTGGCGACGGCGGCGCGTGGCGTCAGAGTGGGGGCAACGAGCGTCTATAACTATATTTTAGGTTAGCTATATATACGCTTCGTAACTACCTTAAATTACAATAATATAATTTCTTAGTTTTTCTGTTGTGAGATACTTGTTAAAAATCTGTATCAATAAATCACATGTTCATATTGCTTTAGGACATCTAACTCTAAAAATTAATCATGCTGAGAAAATTCTGAAAATTTACGGACAGTTAGATATGAACTTAAAAATACTCTGTTAAAATTCTGAAATGATTCAGAGTCGAATAGTTGAAAAATTAATTTTTTTTTTCGCTCTTTCGTAGCTTATTTTCTTAATATTGTCCTGACATCTATATTTACAATATTATTATGTAGTGTTGTTGATTATCTAAAAAATTATAATTTTGTTTATTTAGTCAAAAGTTGTGTTCATTAGTAAAATAAATAGTAGCAATAGCATAATAAACTACTTCAAAAATTAATAGAATAATTTTGGTTACTCTGGATTCACTAAAAACAGAAAAAAGCAACTATTGTTTTGTTAGAAACTTTCTGCGACTAACTGTATATATACTCATGTACTAAAATCTTTTTGTCATCCATTGATAAAAATACTATATCACATATTAGAAATCACATGTTGAAAAATAAAATAAATTTTTTAACTTGAAAATTTTGTGTAAATTATTAATTTTTTCAGTATATTATACTTCAAAAAAATAATTAATCAAATTGAAAAAAAATCACAATTAATTATACTGTTTGGTTACATTAAATTATATAACTATCAATAGTTATCAATAATCAAAATAAAATATGAAGATAGTAAAATATTAATTTTTAAAATATTAATAAAATCAAAATGAAAAGAATTGAATTAAAAAAAAAAAAAATTTGGATAAGGAGAAAAGATATACAATAAATATTGATTTGGAAAATGGCATAAAAATAATTATGCTAATCAATTTTTTTTAATTATTATTAAATAATAAAAAAGTTTAGAAAAAAAAATTATTTGAAAAAAAAAATTCATTGCTTTTGACAATCCATATGGAAATCCATATGGAAATCCATATGGAAATCGGTTTCAATTCACCATATGGAATTCCATATGGATTTCGATATGGATTTCCGTATGGGGTACTGCATGGATGTCCATATGGATTTCCATATGGATTTTTTCAGCTGGGTGGGCTTCCGAGTTGAATTTTTAAATGAACAAATAATCCCCCAAGCTTCAAACCCACAATGCCCTGGGGGCCCCAGTTCAATTTTCGAATAAACAAGTAATCCCCCAAGCTCCAAACCCACGAAACCCTGGGCTTCCGAGTTCAGTTTTTGAATAAATAAATGATCCCCCAAGCTTCAAACCCACAATGCCCTGGGCTTTCAAGTTCAATTTTTGAATAAATAAATGATCCCCCAAGCTTCAAACCCACAATGCCCTGGGCTTTCAAGTTCAATTTTTAAATGTTTCAAATCTTGAATAGTGGTAGCTTCTACTTGATGAAGATTAAATAACATTTTTAGGAAATAAATAAATAAACTCTTTTTATAGAGTAGTTAAATCTTCACTTTATTATTGTTTAAAAATATTCGGAAAAACCGTTACATATGTTTCACCACACAATGGCTTCTTCAGACGGTAATCATTCAACTGATTGATAATTAGTTTTATGAGAGAATAAATACAAGGTACATCGTCGTTAACATCATACACACACTTACAGCTTTCACAGATATACTAATACATAATTGAACATAAATACATAATGTGACTAATATTGTAGGTTTCGTTTACAAATATAAAAAGGGAGGGGGAGTAGGGAGACAATCAAAACAATCCCTACCCCTAAAATCCAGCTGGAAATCCAGCTGGAAATCCAGCTGTCATATTGGAACCGAAATCCAGCTGGATAGTCAGCTGGAAATCCAGCTGGATTAAAAAAAAAAAATTTCATCAATTTTGCTTAAAATTGAGTTATTATTCATTTTTCAATAATTTCGAAATTTTGAACTTAGTTTTTTTTCAAAATTTTTCAGCTGGATTTATCCAGCCGGATTTAACCAGCTGGATTTCCAGCTGGATTTCTAGCTGGACAAATCCGGCCGGACAAATCCAGCTGGAAAATTAAAAAAAAAAACTAAGTTCAATTTTTTCGAAATCATTGAAAAATGAATAATAACTCGATTTTAAGCAATATTAACTAAAATTTTTTTTTTTTTAATCCAGCTGGAAATCCAGCTAGTAATCCAGCTGGAAATCCAGCTGTCATATTGGAACCGAAATCCAGCTGAATAGCCAGCAGGAAATCCAGCTGGAAATCCAGCTGGATTTTAGGGGTAGGGATGTTAACGACGATGTGCCTTGTATTTATTCTCTCACAAAACTAATTATCAATCAGTTGAATGATTACCGTCCGAAGAAGCCACTGTGTGGTGAAACATATGTAACGGTTTTTCCAAATATTTTTAAACAATAATAAAGTGAAGATTTAATTACTTTTTTAAAAGAGTTTATTTATTTATTTCCTAAAAATGATTCAAACTCAGAATACCTTTGGCTGCCGAGTTCAATTTTTGAATAAATAAATAATCTCCAAAGCTTCAAACACACAATACCTTGGGCGTCCGAGTTCAATTTCTAAGTAAACAAATACTACTTCGAGCTTCAAACCCACAATGCCCTGGGCACCCGAGTTCACGTTTTAAACAAATAAACAATCCCCCAAGCTCCAAACCTACGAAACCCTGGGGTTCCGAGTTTAATTTTTAAATAATTGAATGATCACCCAAGCTTCAAACTAACAATACCCTGGGCGCCCGATATCAATTTTTAAATGAACAAATAATCCTCCAAGCTCCAAACCCATAATGCCCTAGGCGTCCGAGTTCAATTTTTGAATAAATAAATGATCCCCCAAGCTTCAAACCCACTTATTTAAAAATTGAACTCAAAAGCCCAGGGTTTCGTGGGTTTAGAGCTTGGTGGATCATTTATTTATTAAAAAATTGTATTCGGGAGCCCAGGGTTTCGTGAGTTTAGAGCTTGAGAGTTTGTTCGTTCATTTCAAAATTGAACTCAGGTGCCCAGGGTATTGTGGGTTTGAAGCTTGGGGGATATTTATTTATTTAAAAATTGAACTCGGAAGCCCAGGATATTGTGGGTTTGAAGCATGGGTGATCATTTAATTATTTTAAAATTGAACTCAGAAGCCCAGGGTTTCGGGGGTATAGAGCATGGGAGATCATTTATGTATTTAAAAATTGAATTCGGTAGCCGAGGGTTTCATGAGTTTAGAGCTTGGGGGTTTGTTCGTTTATTTCACAATTCGTCGGTTTAAAGTAAGAACCTATTGTCCCATCGAGATAAAGCCAGAACCTGCTATCTCGATGGGCCAGAGCCAGAACCTACTATCTCAGGGGCTGGAGCAAGAACCTGCTATCTCAGGGGCCCGGAGTTCAAGGCTACTCTTTCACGGGCCCATTTAAAAAATGGCATGAACATTTTTTTTCTTTTCTGAAGCGTAGCTTCTACACTTATATTATTACTCTGGTACGCTTAAAAAAAGAAAAAAAATTTTGATGCCATTGTTTAAATGAGCCCGTGAAATAGTAGCCTTTAAGTCCGGAGATAGCAGGTTCTTGCTCCGGCCTCTGAGATAGTAGGTTCTTGCTCTGGCCCGATGAGATAGTAGGTTCTTGCTCTGGCCCGATGAGATAGCAGGTTCTTACTCTAAACCGACGAATTGAACTCTAGCGCCCAGGGTATTGTGGGTTTGAAGCTTGTGAGATCATTTATTTATTCAAAAATTGAATCTGGAATCCCAGGGTATCGTGTTTCTAAAGCTTGAGAGATTATTTGTTAATTCAAGAATTTTACTCAGGAGCCCAGGGCATTGTGGGTTTAAAGCTTGGGGGATTGTTTGTTCATTTAAAAATTTAACTGGGAAGCCCAGGGCATTGTGGGTTTGAAGCTTGGGGGAACATTAATTTATTCAAAAATTGAACTCAGAAGCCCAGGGTATTGTGGGTTTGAAGCTTGGGGGATCATTTAATTTATTTAAAAATTTAACTCAGAAGCCTAGGGTTTAGTGGGTTTAGAGCTTGGCAGATTATTTATGTGTTCAAAAATTAAATTCAGGAGCCCAGGGCATTGTGAGTTTAAAGCTTGGGGGATTGTTTGTTCATTTAAAAATTGAACTCAGAAGCACAGGGCATTGTGGGTTTGAAGCTGGGGGATCATTAATTTATTCAAAAATTGAACTCAGAAGGCCAGGGTATTGTGGGTTTGAAGCTTGGGGGATCATTTAATTATTTAAAAATTGATCTCAGAAGCCTAGGGTTTCGTGGGTTTAGAGCTTCGCAGAACATTTATGTATTTAAAAATTGAATTCTGGTGCCCAGGGTTTCATAAGTTCAGAGCTTGGGGGTTTGTTCGTTTATTTCACATTTGAACTATAGCACCTAGGGTAATGTGGGTTTGAAGTTTTTGAAATCGTTCATTTATTCAGAAATTGAATCTGGAATCCCAGGATATCGTGTTTTTAAAGATTGGGAGATTATTTGTTTACTCAAAAATTTAACTCAGGAGCCCATGGCATTGTGGGCTTGGAGTTTGTGGGATTGTTTGTTCATTTAAAAAATCAACTCGGCCTAGGTATTGTGGGTTTGAAGCTTGGGAGATCATTCAGTTATTTAAAAATTGATCTCGGTAGCCCAGAGTTTCGTGGGTTTAGTGATTGGGAGATCATTTGTTAAAATAAACTCGCCTTCCCAGGGTTTTCAAGGTTTATGGCTTGGGGGATTATTTATTGAGTTAAAAATGAAACTTTGACGCCCAGGGTTTCTTGGGTTTAGTTCTTGGGGGATAATTTGTAAATTAAAAAATTAAACTTGCATTCCTAGGGTTTTCAAGGTTTAGTGCTTGGTGGATTATTTATTTGGTAAAAAAATAAATTCGTTCACACAAACTTTCGTGGGCTTAGTGGTGGGGGGAATCATTCATTAATTTTGTTATTAATTGAAATATTTCGAATGCTCAGGGTTCTTGAGTTTTACAGCTTGGGGGAATGGTTAAATATTTATTTATGAAAAAAACTTAAATGAATCAATCGTATAAATTTCGTAACATAAATTTTGTCATAAATTTAATATTTTTAAAAACATTCGAATGTTCTTTAACCTTAGCACACAGAACCCCTAGCAATCTGAAATAACCTCTTGGTCGAGCTTCTACGGTCTGAAGTAACCGCTATGTTTCCATGCCCGCTTTCTCGAATTCATCACTGAAGAGGGTAGGTACATCGGTAGATTCAAAAGTGGGTAAGTGTTTACCTACAAAGTTTTGTACAGAATCGAAAACAATAATATAAAAGATGATAGTTTCAGGGTTGGTTGTTGAGAAAAAAAAAAAAAAAAAAAAAAAGAACAACATACGTTCAAAGTTACAAATTGAAGTATGAAAATAATAACAAAGTGAAAGAGGCTACACATGGCTGGAAACTGGTGTCGTAAGGTAAACTTCGATATTAATCAATATAGGTTGACTGGGAGAGACCTACGTAGAAAAAGCGTTGATAACAAATGTAAAAGGATGTAGGAAATATTTGTCAAAAAATTTAAAGAGCTGTGTGGGCAAAATTGCATGAAGATGATTAGTTTCACGATTGCAATTACAAAAAAATTTGAGAAGAGCAATAGAAAAGATAGTTTTCACAAAGATGAGAACAAAGATTCAAAGATAGAGACCAAAGCATGAAAAAAAGAAAAAACAACAGCAAACACCAAAATTAAAGCAAGTAGATTCATGTGAAAGAGATAGAAACAATATTAAGCAAAAATATACATATAAGCGTAGGTTCAAAGTTATAAACGTAATGACAAGTCCAGGTACGGGACTAGGTACAATCTAGTTACCACAGTAGTTATCAAGTTTGAAGCAATGTTATGAACAAGGTTTGTTATAGGGTTATTAACAATAGTAAGCACAAGAGGATAAAAAAAGATTATGCACAAGGCTAGATTCAGTGTTGAAAATTTAAATAAAAAAAATAAAGAACTAGAGTTAGCATGGGAGTGCAAACAGATGTAGAAACAAATGCATGTGTAGAAGGTTCGGCGTTAGAAGCTTGAGTAAGAAATAGGTAGTCAGCACAAGATTATTAACATATGTAGGAAGAAGAAAAAGTCAACGGACGTAGTAAAGAGAGTCGGAAAAAAATACTCAACAGACGTGGATAGTAGCAAGGTTATAAAGCAGGGAAGGTTAATAAACAAAAAGACGAAAATAAGTCGGTAAAAGCATAGAAACAGATGTTTAACTTAGGATAGAAATGAAAGTATGATCAAAGATTAGAACAAAATAGTCTTAGAGTTAGAAATAAAAGCATGAAAAAAATTCAAACTACAGTTATCACCATGATAGAAACAGATAAATAAACATGAGCATATTCCTGAATAAGAGCTTAGTTATAAAAAGCAGTAACTGCAACGGTAAGAACAAGGGTAGTTACAAGGGTTTAGAGTAAGATGAAAGATAGGAACAAAGGTAGGCATGAAATAAGGTGCAGGTGTAGTCACAAGCTATAAAAGTAGAAACAATGGTATGTATTAGAGTAGGTACAGAAGTAGACACAAGGGTATGTGTATAAGCGTAGGTACAAGTGTAGATTCAAGCATAAAATTCTGGGGGGTTGGCGAGCGAAGCGAGCACGGGGGTACCCCCCCTAGTATACTTATATTTATCACTTATGATTATAATCTCAAATCATCTCTGTATAGACAGCTGACTTGTTGATTCATTTTTATTTAACTACTTTTATAATTTATTACTATTGTATGACTTATTTGTTTTTCATTTAACATAATCTACAATAAATAAACTTATTCAAATCAAATCAATCAAATCTAATTCTTCCCTAATCAATGTTTTTTAGTTAAAATAATCGAATTTTAATTCCGCGTGTAAAGCTCGGTGTGGAGCAATATCTCATGAGTATTTTTTAGTTAACTCGGAATGAAAAGGATGATAAAAATAAAAAACAATTATTTATTATGAAAAACCAAAGTTTAGTTATAAAATTTATTTAATATGTAAAGTTCATTAAATAATAATGAAAAAACAGATGGTAATAAAACACATTTATTTTTAGGTAAATTTCCCATCCGTAACGATCGCCTATCCCGTCTTCAATGTTACGGAGCGAACAATAATTTCACTCCGTACACATCGTCAAGCAAAAATCAATAGTTTGTAGACAGCGTGGCGCCATCTCTTGGACCACGCAGAACTACAGGGTGCTGGTGCTCTCGCGCCACCGCCTGCGCAGCTTGGGGTAGCTGGCGCTGCTGTTGTCGCTGACGCCGCCGGCCTTGCTGGGGCCTGCTGCTCTTTGTTTTCTTCTCGTTTGGCGCTCTTTACAGAACGCAGCAGAGAATTTTCTCTTGACTTCAAGTTAAGCTTTTTCTTGGGTTTTCAAGCTCATCTGATCGTTTGTTTTTGTTGTGAGTGATTCTGTGAAGTGCACTGGTGGTCCACCTCATCTAGGTTGCTGCAATCAGTAATTATTGAAGCAATCATTATTCAACAGGCAGGCATGCTCACCGTCAACTTCATTGTTTTGGCGGACCAACAGGCTCACCAAAAGGGGCTCTTCTTCAGCACTTGAAACACCTTCAGCGGACATCTCCAGGTATTTTGGTTCAAGTAACAATAATTTACTTGAACCACTCAACTTTGTACCCGTGCAGTAATTAACGTACTGTACATTCGCTTTGTTCGGTGCAAGTGTCTATATGCACGCGGCCATTTTCTCTTCTCCTTTTCTCAAGGCCATTCTCTGGTGCTGTAATTAGTTTATTTGGCCAATGCTCTCTCTTTTTCTTTCAAGGCCATTCTCAATAAGTTGTTTACCTCATTTCTTTTCTAGCTAGCTCGTGTTTACGTTTTGAATTAATATAATCAAATCTGTAAGGACTTTTGACTAGATTGTTAATTCTCAAACTTATTGATTTCTTTTACACGGAAATTAGTTCTGGAAAATTCTCAGTTCATAACATATGACATTTTCACCTTTCCTTTTTTCTCTTTAGACTATTTTTTATTAAACTTGTATGAAACTCACCAAGTGTAATTTCATGATTATTTAAATTTTTGTTTGTTTGTTAAATTAATTGCTGTGTTAAAATTAAAATAAATTATCACTGTTTTTATTAAATTGTGCCTTTCTCCAATTTTTCCAACAACCCTCCCCTACCAGATTTATTCGGCAAATAGAAATAAATTTAATAGATCGGTCAGTCCGTGACAGCAACGCTCAAAAATCACTAATATATGTAAATTAAAAAAAAATTTTAATTCAATTATAGGTGCTTTTCATATTTTGAACACTTCTAAAATCCATACTGGTATTAAAACTTTGAAATATTTTTTATTTTTCTTCGAAAAAGAACCTGAAAAGTGGTCCTCAAAAACGAGTAGGCCGGCTGCGCATCGGTCGGTTGCGCAGGGAATACATACATTTTTGGGCTTGCGTCGGAGAGACTCAAGTTATAACTTGCGATCCACGATGTTAGAAAATCATTTTTGACCCTGACGGAGGTAGTTTTGTCGCATTGAGAAGTTAAATAAATAGCGGTCCTAGTCGTTTATGAGTCGGTGACCCCGGTAGCATAATATATAATGCACCGACCACGAAAGTAGGAGATCCAGGTTCGATTCCTGGCTGGGTAAACCAAAATTTTTTTTTCTTTATCAGTTTAATTATTGGGGATGGATACTTATTTCAATTAATTTAAATTCATTTGAATTTGAAATTTAACATAATTTAGAATTTTTTTGGCGTTTTGGGCAGCTGTTCTTCTAAACAGGGATGTTTTACGTTAACACCGGATCAATACAAAGTCTCATTTAATAGATGTTTTTTATTTGATTTTGTTGAAAAAAAAAATTATCGAAACAATTTTGAACAAACCTTCTTCCATTTCTTGATCTTGAGTAACACAGATCGGTTCTATTTCACCATTTACGGGTCGAGTTTCATGCTCATCAACCAAATCACCAGATACTTCTGTGAAAGAAAAATTATTCTAAATGATACTTCTAGTTCTCATTCATAAGTTTAAGTTTTATATGTAACGAATTTATTTTAGAATATGAACAAAAAAATATTGTCAAAGAATAAATTTATTTCACAACATCTTTTAGTCAGATACAAAGCAACTGGAGGGCATTGAACAACGAGCTTAAAATTTTGTTGAAACGCAAGTTAAACTCATTTGTAGTAAGAATCTACGCAAGCTGTAATGTATATGTTTTAAAATGAGCGCATGATCCAGTCATTATAAACCTACAATTCTTAACCCCTATAAACCTAGGCAGAGCTAGGAAACAAAGATTTTTTTTTTTTTTTAATAAAAAGATACTGTCAAGCCCATAACCCTTTGCGCGAAGCAAATAATTAATTAATAAAACAATTATGTAAGGGTAAAAGCAAAAACGTCAGCCACATTGGTGTCCAGCAACGTAGCTTAAAAAATAAGTAGTTTTGAATGAAAAGTAAAGTATTATACTACTATTAAGCAAACTTTTTTCAACACATGGTTACAACTTTGTATTATTCAGATAGTATTTGTAAAAGTTATAAACAACATACGCTATGAAATGCCTGTTCGGTAACATTGTACTCAAGCAACAAAAAAACGTTTTTAAAATAAAAAAAATATGCAAAAATAAATTTTTGTCAAACATTTAAAAGTTGTCTCGAGTTTTTATGTCTGCTCGGTACTCTCTTAGAAATTAATTGTAGTAACCATAGAATCTCCCGGTCAACTTTCAAAATACTCTTACAATATGTAAAAAATCATTATTTTATCAAATTTTGCAAAAAAAAAAAAAAGATATTTTTAAATTTTGGTCATAAAAACGTAAAAGTCGATTTTTTAAGCGTATTTTTAATGCATGTCTGTTTGGTAAACAGTGAAAAATAGAGTAATACGAACTTTTTAACAAAACTGACATCGAAAACGTGTTTTTGAGGTCAAAAACTAAAAGTATAAACAATTATTAACCCAGATTTCGTTACAGTGCACGAATACAATGATAAATCTAATTAAAAATTTGCTTTAACGAATGTCTGTTCGGTAACACACGTGTATTTGCTTCCGTGCTGTCGTCTGCTGCGCGTTAGACTTCATAATCCTGCGCTACAGCTCTTGTGTTGGCAGTGTTTTTTATTGCAATCTAGATAAATTATTGTATTAACATCTAATTATTATGAGTGCGTATGGATTTACTGTAAACGATGGCTACAAAGGTAACTATTTCAACAGAAGAAAAAAATAGAAAGCGTAGGGAGTACATGAGACAATACAGGAAAAATTTATGTGCTGAAAATATAGAAAAAATTAAAGACAAAAACAGAGAATACTGTAGGTTGAAAAAACAAAAAACACCATTTTTAAAATTAGATGAAAAATCCAAAAGTTCATTAAGAAAAAAGTGGGCAAAAGAGAAGCGTGAATATTAGGATGTTCTGAAAAGTTTGTCGTTTGGTGTTGTTAGTACAAACTTCTTGCAAACTACAACTACTCGGCTCCATCAGTTTGGCATGGGCGCAGATGTTTGAGTGTGTTTGTTGGTGTGGAACCTCTCACCGATACACACAGTTAAGCATCTGCTTCCAAGCCAAACTGCTGGAGCCGAGTCAAGTTTACAATAGCGATACCACACGACAAATTTTTCAGAACATCCTAATAGACAAAAACTTAAAAGCTCATCGAGTAATCCTGATCATGAATCGAAAAACGAAAAGGCCGTAAAAAAGTAAGTCAGGGCAGATCTGCTGCTTACCGAACGATAGAATAGCTATCTAGAAGCTTGGAAGACGAAAAAAAAATCCGAAAGATTTAGAAAAAGATTGTGCAGGCTAAAAAAAATGAAAAAAATTGCAGACTAATTCTCATTATAATAAACTTTAGAAGAAGAACATTAAAATAAACTTCTAAAGTTTATTATAATTCTTCAGAATGTTTACTTAACGCAGCAAAGCATGATTATCTTTTATTTATAAGTATTACCAAAAAAAAATTTTTCTTATTGAGTAGCTAACACTTTTTTTTTGACAGTTACTTATTTCAAAAGGGCCGACTATTTTGCCTTTATACCCATAAATATATTATCACACTATTCGGACATTTCATACACACGTTTGGTACTATCCGGACAGTCAGGATAGTGTTTGGTCCTATTTTTTCCGAGAATAAATAAAAATGAGTGAAAGGAATTGGGTGATGGGTTATTTGGGATGGATTATTTTGGATGGGTTATTTTGGTTGGACCGCGCAAACCTAGAAAAAGTTTTTATTGATGGGTTATTTTGGAAAAAAAAATTAAAAAACGATGGGTTATTTTGGTTAAAGAGGTAAGTACAGGTGTCGCTATCCGGCCGAAGGCCGTATATATATATATATATATATATATATATATATATATATATAATATTACTAGGGGGTACCCCCCTGCTCGCTTCGCTCGCCAACCCCCATAAAAATAATTATAAAATATGGAGTTTTTTGATAGTTAATATTTAACATGTTTTTTGAGTTGAGTTTGTGTATTGAATACAAGTTCAAACATGTTTAGGTAAAATTGTTGAATATGATTTAAATTGAAAAAAGAAAATTTTATTATGGTGAGTCTAAAAAAATAGTTATAAAAATTAAATAGTAAGTTAAAATACTTCAAGTACTTGAAACATGGAAAATATAATATTTTTTAACCGTTTTGAAGTACTCCTTTAAAAATGTCTTTTAAAATTGCGACTCCTCTAGGAAAAGCGCCCTTCAAAGAGGTTAAATATGGAGTTTTTTTGACAGTTAAGGTGCTCGTACAGGAGAAGCTCCTATAATTTAAAATCAACTCCTCCGGGAGGAGCCCCTTAAAACACGTTGAATATAAGGTTTATTGACGTTTTGAGGTGCTCCTCCGGGAGGAGCTCTGGAAATTACAGCTCCTCCGGGAGGAGCCCCTTAAAACATGTTAAATATAAGGTTTTTTGAAGGTTTTGAGATGCTCCTCCGGGAGGAGCTCTTTAAACTACGGCTCCTCCGGGAGGAGCCCACTTCAAACATAATAAATATAAGGTTTTTTGACGTTTTAAGGGGCTCCTCCGGGAGGAGCTCTGAAAATAACGGCTCCTCCGGGAGGAGCCCCTTAAAATATGTTGAATATAAGGTTTTTTGAAGGTTTTGAGGTGCTCCTCCGGGAGGAGCTCTTAATTTTAAAAGCTCCTCCCGGAGGAGCCAATTTTAGTAGCTCCTCCCGGAGGAGCACCTTAAAACGTCAAAAACCTTTATATTTAACATGTTTTAAGGGGCTCCTCCGGGAGGAGCCAAAAAAAAGAGCTCCTCCCGGAGGAGCACCTCAAAACCTTCAAAAAACCTTATATTTAACATGTTTTAAGGGGCTCCTCCCGGAGGAGCCGTAATTTTCAGAGCTCCTCCCGGAGGAGCCAAAAAAAAAAAGAACTCCTCCTGGATATAACTATATAATATAGGAAGATATCCTGCCTTCGGTCGGATAGTGACACCTGTACTCACCACATGAAAAATTCCTAAAGCAATGATACACCCTCTTTAAGAGCAAATTACGCGCAATCCATCCACGTATTTAAGAAAAAACCAAAATAACCCATCTTTTTTTTCCAGAATAACCCATCAATAAAAACTTTTTCTAGGTTTGCGCGGTCCAACCAAAATAAACCATCCAAAATAACCCATCACCCAATTCCTGGAACTCATTTTTATTTATTCTTGGAAAAAATAGGACCAAACACTATCCTGACTGTCCGGATAGTGTCAAAATGTCCGGATAGTACCGAACGTGTATATGAAATGTCCGAATAGTGACGTGATACTATATTTATAATACTATATTTATAATATAAAATATCTTAAAAATGAGAATTTTAAAAGTGCGAGAAAATGTCGGTCAAAGCTAAAATACATAGCGTTAAGTTGGGGCGTTTGTGTGCGGGGGAAGGGGAGGGGGGTATTAGTGCGAGTTGAAATGATTTTTTATTATTGCAGCATAGAAAACTTTATCATAAATTTAAAAAAATACTAAAAAATATATTTTTCATAGATGATCGTGATAGCAACCTCATTTTTTTCATAAAGTCAATCATGATTTAATTAAAAATGATATTCATACTTTAGGCTTGTACAAACAGCCTAACATACACTAATGGCTGTTAGTTCGACTAACATAACCTCAAATACGTTCTCGAATCTGCGCCTAAAAAACTCGGTTTTCCATGCGTAAAAACACGCATGGAAACAAGGGTTTTCTATGCGCGTTTTCGCGCGCGGCACATTAGAAAAAATGACAGTCGAGTACAGAAAATATTCCAACTCGAGTAGAAACATCACTGACCCATGCGAGGTCAACAAAATACTTTCTCGAATCTGATGAATTTTCTTGTTAAATATATATTTCTATCTCGAATTCATCATATTTTTTAAATTGCGCTGCGTGTATCGGAATGTCTTTTTATTTCATTATTATACTAAATTGACAGTTTTTTACTCTACAAATTCATGACCAGGACTATTTTAGTGCATGCGATCGAGATGCCATTCGAAGACTTTGAGGTTATGTTTTAACTTTTTTCATTATTATTCCTCACTTTTAATGTAGTGTCTAGTACAATCGTAAATAACAGCTAACAGATTTGAAAACCTTAAAAATTAATGAAACTGGTCGAAACATCGATTTTTGATTGATGTTCCTTAAAAAAATAAAGACCCACTACAGATGCTGTTTGCATTTTCGGAATTAGAAGTGGTTCACATGATTTTTGATTGACCCACTACCAGTTTAGAGTTGTATGAGTACTGGGTCACGTTATTTTACACATAAAAATTACCATTTTTATTAAAATAAGTAAATATTTGATTACTCAGGACCTAAATGTTTGGTGTATTATATAATTTACTATTAATTTTGTTTTTTTTTCCAAAGTTTTAGGAAATTTCAAAGTTTTTTTTCAAATTTTTCAAAGATTTAGGAAAATTTTATTAAAAAAAAAAAGAACTTTATAATAATAAAATTTACAAAGATACTATTTAACAATTTAGCACACATAATGTATATGAGTAAATCCGCCAAACTCTTATTTTCACTGTCCGGCCACAGTAAAAAGGTTTAAGACAATATTTTTTTTATATCTAATTGAATAATTATTTAGATTTATTCACTTTTAGAGATTGTGGAAACAAATATAAAAGCTGAAAAGTTTATGCAAATGTTTAAAAAATTAGGTTTTACCCTGTAAAACGCAAGAAAACGCTGTGTCCGGAACTTAGTTTTGAAAATATTATCTGCTGTAACTTTTTCAGGCAATCTTTTTAAATATTTACAACTGATGGAGGTATTAATACTGGGTTCAAGGAATGTTTTACGACCCATAAAAATATTGTGCCTATATTTTTCGAGAAATGACATAACTTTAAAAATGTGTCCACACGTTTTTGATAAAAATGAATAACCTATTCATTCAAGTTTTTGCAGGTTCAGGCATTATTCAAACGCTATAAATGTATATTCGTCTAAAACTAAATACTTTAACGAATAATATAAGACCAATCCGAATAATGTGCTTTGAAAATAAGCTATTGTTTACATCATTTTATTCTGAAAAATTCGAGCGTGAATTCTTGTAAGAAATGTTTTTTTCAGCTGGCACATCCACAGATTAAAAAAAAAGTCTCCAAATTTAAGTGTGATCAATAAAACATAACTTTTTTTAATTAAGTTTAGCTGCCTGAAGCAAAAAAACTTTATATAGTTTAGAAAAAAGAGTTTTTTTTATTATTCACACCCTTGAACTCAACCTGTAGCAGACGACAGGCAGTGAGTCTTTCAGCAGCAGGCAGTCAAGGTCGTAGTTATAAGATCAAGTTTATCAATTTTTTTAAAATATTTGCTCATAATTTACTCAGTAGTGTTTCAAAGAATGTTTATTATTTTACCAGAAATTATTAAACTTTGATAGTTGCTTTCAAACAAATCAATGAAATTTTCGGACATTTAAAAATCTCAACAGACAGTCATTATAACAGAAGAGTATTAGCAAATGATTGTATTCTGATTATTGTTAAAACATGAGTAAGTGAATATATATTATTGTCTATATATTATTATTGCCTTCACTAAAGTACATAAGAATCACATAGCCTAACCTATTCTTTGACATAGTTATTTAATATTTTTACACTAATTGTATTACATCATTGTACATTTATTGTTTAGTACATTAAATAATAAATTATTTAACAGTATTAACTACTTTTACGTTCATTGACAGTCTCTCCGAAATGATATTTTCATTTGATTATACTACTTGTAGCACAAGTAACTCAATGGTACCATGCGATGAGTATTATTAAAAATTTATGTTTTTGGGATTGTTATTATTAAAAAAACTAAGCTAATTTCAACTTAAGTAAAAAAAAAACTATCTATCCTTTTATTTTTTCCTAAAAATCGATTGGCATAGGCAGATTTTAACTTTACTTAAATAATAATTTAATTGTTTAAATAACTATTTCAGGCAACTTGTTACGACAATCCACGCTACATTTTTTTGCTGCACTCCGTCCGGTTACCCCAAGAACCTTACCTAGATCTGGCTTGGCAGGTAGTCTCCTCTCATAGTGCCCCACCAGGGCGGCTCTCAGTCTCCGCACAACCTGCACACGGGCCATGGGCGGGATGATCACAATGTCACCATTGTCACCCGGTCGACGGCACTCCAGCGCGAGTTCAGCACGCTCAGCAGCCCACCTCCATTTCAGACCCAGGGCAGCGAACATCCGTCTGGTGGCGTTTCTTTTCCTTGACTACAGTGAGAAAGTGTCGCTCGATGTCTTAGCGAAGTCCCCCTCTAGAGAGCCCGACAGGTAGCTGGCTATCTCATGCTCATTGGCGGGGTGGCCCACTCGTTTGGATACAGTCTCCGGCAGCGTGTATATGGCTACATCCACCACGCTCGCATCCTTACAGTTTAGTAACTTAAAGGCGTGAACGATGGTCAGGAGATCAGCCATGTCAGCGAGAGGCAAGAGGCCTCCTCCCCCCATGGATGGAGGGAGGAAAATCAACTCGGCACTCGCACGCCGGGAAAGATTCAATCACTTTTTAGCTGTTCTCTTCAGCTCCCTGGGGATCGTAGGGAGCGTGGAAGTATAGCGGAGTGGGAGAGGGAGGGTGGGACAGTGATGAGTCTTTCGCGAATGGCGAGATCAGCCTAGTCCCTGCGGTCACGTTCGAGAAGCGTGTCGTGGAGGAAATATTTGAATGACTTGGTCGAGATTTCGCCGAGATCGTGACGGCCGAGTGAGTTGATAACTCGAGTCGCGATGCCAGCGAAACAGTAACGGTGGGTATTAGCGCGGGCGATGCGAACGTTGAAGTAGCCGGTGCCACTACGGACTGAACGTGAGACCGCTGGTAGCTTGTCGAGTAGGTAAGGTGGCTGGTGGGTTAAGATCAGGCGGTGAGTGAGCGAGCCGATGAAATACTCTCGACGGCGTTTGGCTGAGAGCCATCCGAGGGCGAGGCGGTAGGGAGTTACGTGGGCCATCCAGAGAATATTGCCGTAAACATACCTCACACAGGAGTTGAGGAGGCGCTGGAGCCGGAGAACTTGTGTAGCTGTGAGGTTGTGATATACGGCGCAGGCGTAATCGAAGTAGGGAAAGATGAGGGCTTCGACAAGTTCTTGCCTAAGGGTTCGCGTAAGGGCATGCCTATAGAAGCGAAGGCTATGGAGGGATCCATAAACCCGGGCGGCGATGGTATTGAGGTGCTCGTTCCAGTCCAGTGTGGGGGTGATGAAAACGCCGAGGCTTTTTAATTTATTGGTAAATGAGATGGGCGTGTCAGCAACGAGAAGACGGGGGGAGGGCAGGGACTCGAGTGATCTGAGGTTGTATGAGCTGCCAAAGAGTATGGCCACAGTTTTACTGGCGTTAAGCATAAGCCCATTTTCATCGGCTATTTGGCCACAGAGGAGGCGTCGTGGGAGAGCCGACGGATGAGTGAAGCGAAGCCTTCCGAGGTGGCTGGGGCATTGAGGTAGATTTGGAGGTCGTCAGCAAACAGCTTGTACAAGGCGTAGAGCAGGTAAAGGGGGAGATCGAGAATGAAAATTAAAAAGAACAAAGGGCCAAGTACACTGCCTTGAGGGACACCTGCGTAAAGAGGGATCCACTCGGGTGTTTCGTTCTGGTCGTTTTTGATTGTTTGGGACCTACCTCGAAGATAATCCACGAACCACTGGATTACACCCTATCGGAGCAGCCAATGCGCCGAAGTTTGAGGAGCACCCGTGGGTAGGGGATGGAGTCAAAGGCTTTCGAGAAATCGAAAGCGATAAGCCCAACGATTTCCTTGGAGTTGACCGCGTGACGGACATCGTCAAGAATGTCTAGGAGTGCAGTCTGAGTCGATTGATGTGGCGTAAATTGGCCCGCTTGATGGGGATCAAGGAGGTTGTTAGTGGCAAGATGGGTGAACAGCTGCCTGTGTACTATGCGTTCCAGGATCTTCGAGGGGATGGGGAGAAGCGCAATTGGCCTAGTATCAGATGAAGAGACTGGCGAGGGTACTTTGGACAACGGGACAATGAGTGCGCGCTTCCAGGCGTCGGGAAAGATGCCGGACTCCAAGGAGGAGTTGAAGAGTGAGGTCAGCAGTGGTAGAAGGCAAGGTGCGGAAAGCTTAAGCATTTCAGCCGAAATGCCATCCACTCCGATGCTCGAGGAAGAGCAAGCTGCAAGCGCCTGGCTGACGTCATTGGAGGTGATGGTAACGAAATCGAAAGTAGCTTCGGTGAAGTTATTAATCTTGGACGTGTGGGTACTTGGAGGGGTGCCGGTTGGGCAGGGGGACAGGTGTGCAGCAGCAGGGGGCGCGAAAAGAGGGGGGAGGGTAGCAAGAGCAGTCAAAAGAAGTGGGCTGACGTCACTGGGACGGAGGTCTTTGAGGTTGCGCGAGGTAATGACTTGGGGCCGGGGAGGGGGGTAGAAAGTTTGTATTCGAGCTCGATAAGGTCGTGGCCGTATGAAAAAGGGTCCTGTGATTTACGTTAAGCGATGAGACGATCGGGGTCCTTACGGAGATAAAGATCCAGCCAAGTGTGATGGGAGGCGTGATCACCAATGAGTGCACGAGTGATGCCGGAGATTCGAACCTCGCAGGAGTCGCGCTGGGTGACGTTAGAGTGGATAGCAGTGATTTTGCTATTTAGGTAGTCGTGGTTTGGCTCGACCATGGTGAGACGGGAGCCAAACTTTTCAATCGTAGACTCAAGGGATTGGACGCTCTCTTTGACTGCAGTGATCTTGTTGAGGAGCTTGACAGCCCATTCAGGCGTATCTGAAGTTGGTTGAGCCTTGTCGGCCATAGTAGAAGGGTCGAGGGTGGGGCGAGGTGGGCAGAAGATTTTTGAAGGCTGGTTAGCGCAAGTGTCGGGGGGTGAAGAGCGGGGGCGTTTGGACGATCCAGTCAGCGCAAGTACGGACGCGAGCGGGGAAGACACTGGTGCGACGGCAGCGGCGGGGGGGGGGAGGTAAATGGTGTCGTTGCTAACAGCAGATGAGGAGGATGATGGGGTAGAACTAGCGGTGGGATAGAGGCGATCACCATCGGCTGAGAAATGTGACACGAAGCACGTACGGCAATAGAGCTGCGAAGAATCCGGGGTGTTAGAGCGAGCGCCACACACAGTGTGAAATTTGCCTGAGCAGATAGCGCAAGTGAGACTAGATACAACTTCACCGTAACGCGAGATTTTACGACAAACGGTGCATGAATGACGCGCACGGGTCATAACCGAGACGGAGGCATCACGAGGGAAATAAGGAGGAAAGCTGGGTGAAAATGGTAAAAGATACAGTACCGCAAGTAAAATAGGTTAGCACTAAGCTCACTAGCACTACACAGCGTTTGTAAACAAAGCAGCAGACAGCGACGAGGTGACAAACAGTCGCGCCGGACTCGATCGTAGCGGTGCTGGTGCGCAGACGGCTGACAGTTGAACTGTAAGAGCAGCGTGCGGCTCGGTCAGCAATGCAGCTGGTGGGTGAGGTCGTGAGGAAGACGCACGACGTTGATCTAACGGAGTGTTGATCCGACCTGCTAGGCGAGGTGCAAAGACTCGATGAAGGTGGCGGGCGGCAGCTGTAAGCAGCACTTGGCAGGTTAAAGCAGCTGGGCAGCAAGACGGCGTCCTAACCTCAAAATGCGGCAGCAGGTGTTTTCGGGACACCCTGGCTCAGGGACGAGCCAACTGGTGAAAAGCTCGTGGTAGCGAAGGCCAGGAGGTGTCCAGAAAAACCTGTGAAATACTCGCTCCAAGGAGTGAGACAAAAACGAGAGAAATGTGGTAGAAAAAACAGAGCAAAGCAAGGTGCGTCTGATGCTTACCAAAGAGAGAGAGGAAGGGAATAGAGAGCCTGGATGCGGGCATCCCTCCCTACCCACACCATCCTATCAACATTATTATTATCCGGGACCTCCTCGGGAACCAGTAAACCCTGAGTAGTTGGCGTTTCGTTGCCATCACCACACTGGTTAGGTCTCCTCAGACCTCGTCACCAGCCACCTCGCCCGCGGACGTGGCGCCTCCGGGGGACCAACCCTCCCGACTCATCATCCTTGACAAAAAAGCAGCGGCTTGGAGGTCAGCCTCTTCCAGCTGAAGGACGTTGAACGCTAGATTTGCCAGATCAATGAACGCTCTCAGGTACGCGGACGACCACGATTCTGACCTCCCCGCCGGCTGCGTTGGCGGGGGGCGTCCTGAGTATGAACCGTTGGGTGCGTTGCATCTGGCTGCTCCAGGTTTGACGCGGCGAGAGAGTCGGGGGGGGGGGGTCACTCCCGCCCCGCGGGGTATCAGAAAAAGGGGTCGATGGTGGAACTTCGTCTTCGGAGGATTCCCGCCCCGGAGCAGCACCCGATCCAGGAGTCATTCCCGGAGTCACCCCCCAAACCAGGAAAGCCAGCAGGTGGGGGGGGGGGGTTTCGGAACATTGGTAATGGAGTGTGGTACGTCCCTAAAGCATAAAAAATCATTGTCAATATTATAAGTATTAAAATAGTTAAATATATTATCTGAAATAAAATTTGGGGATACTATACTAGGGGACTGCTGGTCAACGCTGGGTCACCGGCTTTCCGATGCAGTTACTGGTGTTAAGGGGGGGGGGGGTATGGTCTGAGCGGTCAAAAAATGATGATTTTTCGATGTCTTCATCAAAAGCATCATTCATTGATGATGAATCTTGCTGTTTGTTTCTACCGGAGCGACGTATACCGGCCCTGTTTTGATTGTTGTTGAAGGCTCCTCTGCTACGACCACGCGACATTTTGAGGTTAAAGCGGAAAGAGTGAAAGAAACGGTAGCTAAAAGTTAGATGCACTAAAAATTAATACTTGTAGAGTATGTTAACACTGAATGAGACGCGTTAAATTTTTTGTTTGCTTATTTTTGCGATAGAAGTGACAATAATATCCTGATAAATAAGAGCTATGTTTAACTAAGTGCTGTGGCTTGGGATGCGCGCGCAGGATTCGAATTTAATTTTAAATTATCCACTGTGTGGATAATGATCTTAATTTATCCACCGTGTGGATTATGGATTTAATTTTTATTTATCCACTATATGGATTTTGATCTTAATTTATCCACCGTGTGGATTATGAATTTAATTTTTAATTTGAAATTTCTTGCACTGTGTGCAAATAGAGAAAATAGGTTTAGTTGAAAAGATTGGTAAATTTTTATATTTTTGAATGTTAGTGATTTATTAATTAAAGAAAGATACAAATGAAAATACAAAAAAACTTACTGCTTACTTTTTGTTGGTTGGAGAGAGAGAGAGAGAATTGAACTTGATGCTGCAGAACCAGACCTAAGTAGGAACTGCAACTCTTTTTGCACCGCGGGGAAACCCCAGTCACAATTTAGTCTTTTAGGTTTTTCCGCGTGGGGGATACCCAAATGGAAAATTACACTCACGATATTACACACAAAAGAAACGAATGAAGAATTTATAACTTTAGACCTAAGTAAAAGTTACAAATTCAAAAATTCGTTTTAAAGTTTTCTTTTGAAACACGCGCACTACAAAATAATTTACGGTAAAATTGCAACTTAAGACTTAAGTAAAAGTTGCAAAACTCAAAAATTATTTTAAATTAGACTTTGTTGGTAAATAATTAAAAAATTGTGAGAATACGATATAAGTTTAGTTGGACTGTAACCATGGCTGAACTGATTGTTGACTTACAATTTTTCAAAAGATCAACAAATATCTTGATTCCAAAAGAACTTGCAATCTTACCCTTGATTGACGCGAAAATTGCTCCTATAACTGTTTTATTTGAAGCACCAGTAAAATGAAATAAACTTCTCAGGGAAGAATGTAAGCTTAGCAATTTTTTGCAGAATAGATATCACAAAATTTCTTGGAATGTGGGATCCACAGATCCAGATGATATTATAAAAATATTTAACTTAAATTCGAGAAGTGCATCCAAAATTCATGGGAAAGGAAAACTGACGTATAATTATATCTCCAAAATAATGTATGACAAGTAAAATTAAATTTTGATAAAATTTTATAAAAATTAATAAATTAACTTTTTTTTTTTTTTTTTTTTTTTTACGGAAGTAATTGATTTAAATGATTATGGATGTTCAAGCTTTAAAAAATTACAAAAAACTCATCATACCTATTACAGATGTGATTTTCAAGTGATCATTCATTCAAGTGATGGACCTTATATGTGTGCAATTATCAATGCGATTCTAATGAAAAAGTTTTTGTTGCATTTACATATGTTAAAAGTTATTCCCAATGAGGGATACGATACTGTAGATATAGAGACTATGATCAAAACATTTTATTATCTTTATATAGTTAATAAGTTAATTTAATTTAATATTGTTGTTTTATTTCATACCCTCAAGTAAATTACTTTTAAAGTTTATAAAAAAAAAATTTTGACTATTATTTATAAAAATCAACATAATTGTTCAATTTATGAAAATGGTTTTAAATTAAAATTTATTATAAATTTTTTGAATTATTTAATTATAATAGAAAAACTGGGAAAAAAACATGGAATAATTTATTAAAAATTTAAAAATTTATTATATAAAATTATTACATTGAAACCATAAGATTATTAAAAATTCTTAATTAAGGGGGGGGGGTAGGGTCTGAGCGGTCAAAAAATGATGATTTTTCGATGATTTATAGTGAAGCTCCTGTTTATTATAATTTAATAAGAATTTATATACATATCATACAACATTCAAAGAACATTCTGTCAAAATTTCAGATCAAAATATTAAAAATTGAGGCAATGGGAGCCAACCAAACAAGGCGCTTCGAAAAAAAGATGAGTTGCGATGAAGGCTGTAACTCGCGAATGGTTCATCTGAAATCAAAAAATAAAGTAGATTTAGTTAATATATTAGTTTTTCTCGCCCCCTAGTAGGATCAATTTCATTTTTTTTTTAATTTTGAAGTTTTGGCGACGTTTTGAAGCCAAAACACTGTTTTTTGGTCACCAAAACCGGCCATTTTATGGCTAAAACTCGGCCAAAAAAAAAAAAAAAAAAGTAACTCACTAGGGGGCGGGTTTTTTATGCATTCAAGACGTATGTTTAATTCTAGAAAGATCGGTGCAGTAGTTTTCAAATGAGATATTTCACCGACTTTGAAAAATAGTGTTTCGAGAAAAACGCGTTTGAAGTTTTCGGTACGAAAAAAGTGAAGAAAAACTATTTGATTTACAACTTACACTGAATCATCTATTCCAGCTCCATAAAGTAAGTCACCAGCAGCTTCAGCAATGTCCAGGGCATCTTTTTGTCCTTGTCTTCGCCGAATTCTACCTTCTTTGGTTTGAGCGGCAGAAGCCATAATTTTATCCGTAACTGATTGGACTGCGGAGCATATGCTGTTAATGCAATTATTATAAGTAGTTTTGCACAAAAAACTGCTTGATAAGTCCATTAAACCGCAGAACTTATTGCATCCTGCAAGTCCTAAACCCAGAATCCTCATCACGAGGGCAAACCGAGAATTTATTTCAAATCTGCTTCCGTTTTTTTTGCTTGACGGAATGTATCGATTTTCGCAGCGTTCACACTTGACTTGAAGATCGAAAGCTAAACCTACTGGCTTACACGACTTGAACTCAACATTACCGTTGCACACTTTGCAATTTACCAACGTTGAAAGTGTTGTAAACACTTGCAGAAAGTCAACTATACGATAATGTATTTCGGTATCCACTGGCACAGACGGTTGAGAACTTAGCCGAATTTTTTTAGCTGACGCACTTTTTGTCTGCACGTCATTATTTTTAAACGGATTGGGTCTTTTTTTTGGTTTTCCAAGTATTTTTCCATCAGTTTTACGCGTTTCTCTCGACACTTTACTTGTTCTAACCATTTTAAAACCAAAAAAACCGAATCGGAAGTATAAGAAGAAAAATAATCGGACCGCTCTGGTGAACGAACACCGTCAAACTGACACGTCTTTTTTTCCACACAGATCTTTAGAACCGCCTTATACTCTACCTGGGTTCACTGCCCCTCCCTTTTTATAAAAGGGTCTTAGGGGATTACAAAGACCGACTTAGCAGGGGCCTTCAGCGTAGAGCATGCGGGGAGGGGCAGCTGCCTCGACCTGCTCCGCTCGAAGGCCCCAGACTTAAAACTCTGTAACTTTGTGAGTTTTGCTCCAAACCCTTAGAAATTTTAACACAGCATTTTTGAAATGTTTTACTATAATAAAAAAAAAATAAAAAAAATTCGATTATTCAAAAATTGCCAGACCCTACCCCCCCCCCCCTTAATGCGTTGCTGACATTCGATAGTGTGTAGGACCGGAAACGTAGGTAGCGTCACCTGGCGCGGTGACTCCACAACGAACGATTGCGTCAGCGCAGATATTACGGGTCGCCGACATGACAGGGAGATGTCGTCGTGCACGTTGTGACCGTGGTGGTGGTGGCCGTTGACGGCAGCGTAAGGCACCAGGGGGATGGTGGTAACATGTGGCCGGTCTGGATGGCCGGCTCTATCCCTGATGGTGTTCTAGGGTGCCTCCCGGTGGCGCCGGTTGCGGTGTTGAGTACCGGCGCTGAACGACTCGACGACTCCTGCCCTGGCGATGGTGATGGTGATTGCTTAGGCCCGGTAGCACGCGCTCCTATGTCACAAAGCATCGTCCTCAGCATCCTCTGCAGGCCTCTGGATGGTGGTGTAGCCTCCTAGTTGGCTGACAAGGCCTTGGTCTTCGCGGCCTCCTGCCTAAGACGCTCTGCCCTCGTCAGCCGCACCGGTGGCGTTGGTGTTTTTGCAGAGGACGGTGATCTGGCAGCGAAGCTGGTCTCGCTACCGCTGGGACTGCTAGCGGTGACGGCAACCCCTTTGCGACCAGTAGATGATTCAGTCATAACCAAGCCCTCAGCCAGGAGTGGTGTTCTGGCATGGCAGCTGTCCTCGAGAGTCTTCGTCCAGCTCCAGGTCGTCGACGCAGGGATGCCCAGTGTCCGACTGATCTCCACGTTTCTAAGGCTCTGCCTATGGAGATCAAACGCCTGGCGCTTGATTGCGTCAGGATACCTTTGCCTGCCAGTGCTGGGCTGTGGACCCCTGGGCTCCGTGACTCGGCCGAGCTGGACCCTGGCTGATACTGCGCCCGATGTCGATTTCGTGTGAGCGTTTGGTGGCTGGGGCCGTTGTCGACGGGTCTGGGACTTCTGTGGTGCAAGCGCTACCTTCGTCGGGTTGGTCCTTCACGTTGGTGAGTGTGGGGGGAGGGAGGCAGCCCGGATGGTCCACCTCGACGTCGCTACTAAGGAGGTATCCGAGCCACGGAAGCCCCTACGGACCACGCAGTGGCGCAAGAATTTTGTGGCGCCAATCTAATTTTTTAAACAAAACACTGTCATTTTAATAAAAGTCACTATAAATTAATTAATTTACAGTTATTAACTAATTATTTGTTGATTTTGACTCTCAATAGGTCCAATTTAACACTTTTAAGTTTGCAATGATGCGAAAAATAATAATTTTGTGCGATTTTTTTTTCGAAATTCACTGTTAATTAAAATTTTTATTAGTAAAAAAAATTAATTATTGTTACATGTACTCTATGTGCATACCATCAGAAGCTTCAGGTCACCGATGACGAAGACGACCTGGGTACTTGAACATCGTCTTCATGGAAAATTGAAAAATTCTCAAAAATGACTTCGTGAATTGCATGCAAGTTTTGCAACGGCTTTGCGTACCTAGATGACCAGGACACCGATGACGAGGACACCCGGGTACTTAAACATCTCTCCGAGGAAAATTCTTAAATTTTACTTGTATGAAACCTGCAGGTGCGAAGTCATTCCTGAAATTTTTTTCAATTTTCCTCGAGGACGATGTTCAAGTACCCGGGTGTCCTCGTCATCGGTGTACTGGTCGTCCATGTAAGCAAAGCCGTTGCAAAACTTGCATGTAATTTACGAAGTCATTTTTGAGAATTTTTTCAATTTTCCTCGAAGACGATGTTCAAGTACCCGGGTGTCTTCGTCATCGGTGACCTGAAGCTTCTGATTGTATGCACATATAGTACATGTAACAATAATTAATTTTTTTTATTAATAAAAATTTTAATTAAAAGTGAATTTCGAAAAAAAATCGCACAAAATTATTATTTTTCGCATCATTGCAAACTTAAAAGTGTTAAATTGGACCTATTGAGAGTCAAAATCAACAAATAATTAGTTAATAACTGTAAATCAATTAATTTATAGTGACTTTTATTAAAATGACAGCGTTTTGTTTAAAAAATTAGATTGGCGCCTCAAAATTCTTGCGCCGCAGCTCAATGCTGCGCTGCACCTCTGCGTGGTCCCGAGCCGACGGTTGATCTGCCAGCACACGCCGCCCGTGTTGTCCTAGTCGGCTGGGCTCTGGTGGTGGTCGTCGCTACTACCAATGATGTTGAACCGGTGGCTATCAGTGTGGCTGTGCGGCCGATGGACGCCGCCTGTGTCGTCCTAGTCGGCTGGGCGATGGTTGTGTTCGTCGCTGCTACTGTTGGTGTTGAGCCTGCGATTCCACGGCCAACGCACGCCTCCCGGGTTCGCATCGTGGCTGTGTCCGACTAGCGCAATTGCGAAGGTGGTAAGTAGCAGGAGTCAAGCGAAGAGGCCCCGCATCAAAATTCAATTTTTCGCGGCTCTAGGTGGTCTGATCATTTGGCCTAGCTGGTAATGTAGGGACAAGCCCTAAGGTGGTGGCTGAACTTCAGGCGACTCAGCCGGTAACACTGCCGGAAAGTGCTGCCATCTATAGGACCGGCAAGTTACTTGAAGAAACTGTAACTTTCCTAACCTCAAAGTACAAAACACAAAATTTATTCCACAATATGTCAAAACATCACCACACAAAACGAGCACCACAGCAGTCAAAGCGAAAGTCAAATGTCCACTCCACCCAAAACACAAAAATTCATTAACAAAAACCCAGCAGAACTTAGTATATCGTTGGCCCTTACGAAAAAAAACACCCGCCAGAAAATCCGGTAAAACAGTAACAGTACCAGTTTTTCAAGAAAAACGTAACAAGTTTTTTTTTACTAGAAAACTGTAACAAGTTAACAATTTTCCGAGATAACTGTAACAACAAAGAAATCAGCCAATATATGAGCCACATTTTTCCGAGAAAAGAGTACTTAGTATATTTTTTCCGTGATAATAATAACGATCAATAAAAAGGGAAAATTTCCGAGAGTAAAGTAACGGGACTTTTTACGGGTAAAGTGTAATGTTGGGGTAATTGAAAATTAGGATATTGTTTTTACAGGTAAAAAGTAACAAGACCATTGCCAACTTATTTGAAACAGACTAAGGGAGCTTTTCCCGAGGAAAACGTTACGTTAAAACTTTTTTCCGGGTAAACTGTAATGTTGAAGTTATCAACGATTAAGGTATTTTTTTCCAAGTTAGAATTTACAATATCTATGCCAACTTACTTAAACCAGATTTGGGAGCTTTTTCCGAGGAAAACGTAACGTTAAAACTTTTTCCGGGTGAAATGTAACGTTTAGGTGATTAACGATTAAAATAATATTTTTCTATGTGAGAATCTACAATGTCAATACTGACTTGTTTAAAGCAGGCCAGCGAGCTTTTCCCGAGGTAATCGTAGCGTGAGGACTTTTTTCCAGGTAAAGTGTAACGTTGAGATTATCAATAATAAAAAGTAATATTTTTCCAAGCCAAAAGTGACAATAGTAATTCCAACTTACTTCAACCAGACCAGAGAGCTTTTCCCGAGGAAATCGTAACGTTGAGACTTTTTTCCGCGTAAAGTGTAAGATTGAAGTGATAAACGATTAAATTTATATATTTTTAAGTCAAAACTTACAATAGCAATTCCAACTTATTTAGACCAGACCAGAGAGCTTTTCCCGAGGAAATCGTCACGTTGAGACCTTTTTCCAAATAAAATGTAACGTTGAGTTAATCAATATTAAAGTTATATCTTTTCAAGTCAGAGTTTCATTCATAATCAAAATGTCTTCTACTTAATTATTTTTTTCCCTAAAGATTATATTTTTAAATAGTTAAAAAATCACAGTGTAATGAATTAATGATTTTATAAGATTAATTAATCTAAAAAGGAAAAAAGGATCAATATTTTTATAAGCTTAAAAAAAATGGACTCAAGACTGAAAGTTATAAATAAACCTATGATACAGTGTAAAAATTTTCTGCAAATAAGAATTAACAATTTTAGTTGACGACAAAAAATGCAGGTAACTATTTTTTCTCAGTCTATTCACAGGCTTGATAACACTAAAATCAACAAAACTTTCCAAAAACATCAACCATTTATTTTCTAGACATACATTGAGAAAACTGTTTGGTCTTGATCCAATAAACTAAATCTCAAAGTTAAAAAATAGTTTTTTCTGTACTTCGGCCGGGCAGCGCTACTTCCCATCCGTTTCCGCTACAGTCGTCAGTAGCACTTCCCGGCGCCGTCGAAAAATAGTATACTCAACTAGGCAGCTGAATGGGAAGGCCTAAAATCACATGAAGTTGTCGTCCGAGGCGAAGCCAAGGTTGACAAACATGTGATTAGCTGCCTAGTTAAATAATATATTAATTTGTTTATTCTTATTTTTATTTATTTTATCGATCATTTTTTGTTTCTACCATAATCAATTTTTTCCTTCATAAAATTTATCAATCTCTATTATATTTCTAAATTTTCTAAAGTAGAGAAACTTATTTTATGAATAGCGAAATTCTTACAATTTTCATAGGTCGAATTTTCTCGGGCTTATTTTAAAGTTATGACCACAAATAATTTACTCAAACCCTGCAAGAAGCGTTTGATTATAGTTAGAGTTAGCCCAGAAAAACATCTCATCGTTAGGATTTCCTTGAGAAAAACTCTCAGGTCCGCCTTTAACAAGTTGACACGGAGATTGAAAATTTTTATTTAGAAAAATTTTTTTTTTTTTTTTTATTGACTCAATGTTACAATTTACTCGGAAAAAACATCAACATTACGATTTACTTTGGGAAAGCTTCCTTGTATATTTTAATTAATTTGGGATTGCTACTGTAAGTTTTGACCAAAAAATATATTACCATACTCGAAAATTGCCCCAACGGGACATTTTACCTGGAAAAAAGTCTCAACGTTACGATCACTTCAGAAAAAGCTCCCAAGTCTGGTATAAATAAGTTGGCATAGATATTGTAAATTCTAACTTGGAAAAAAATACCTTAATCGTTGATAACTTCAACATTACAGTTTACTCGGAAAAAAGTTTTAACGTTACGTTTTCCTCGAAAAAATCTCCTTTCTCTGGTTTAAGTAAATTGGCATGGATATTGTAAATTTTCTTTTAAAAAATATCTTTATATTCGATGATTTTCTTAAACGTTACATTTCACCCAGAAAAAAGTTGTCAACGTTACGATTACCTCGGAAAAAGCTCTTTAACCTGCTTCAAATAAATTGACATAGATATTGTAAATTCTAACTTCGAAAATAATACCTTAATCGTCGGTAACTTCAACATTACCGTTTACCCGGTAAAAAGTTTTAACGATTGGCCTGCTTAAAATAAGTTGTCATTGTTCTTGTTGCTTTTTACCTGGAAAAATATTATTTTAATCGTTGATCACCAATACGTTACACTTTACCTGGAATAAGTTGTGCAGGTTACTTTTTTCCCAAGATGTATTTTCGTCTTGAATAAACGTAATTGTTTTCCCGGATAAAAGCACACTGGTTACACTTTCCTCGGGGAATATTGTCTTCCGACCCGCAGCAACTTAACATGACACTTTTCTCGGAAAAATTATACAACATGACAGTTTTCTTGGAAAAAATTGCAACGTTACATTTATCGCGCAAAATTTTTTTTTTTTTTTTTTTCCCCGGGAAATCACGTAATGGTACTTTTTTCACGGATAAATTTTACATCATGATAATTTTCTTGGAAAAAATTGCAACGTTACATTTATCGCGAAAATTTTTTTTTTGTTATTCTTTCCCCGGAAAATCACGTAATGGTACTTTTTTCACGGATGAATTTTACATCATGACAATTTTCTTGGAAAAAATTGCTACGTTACATTAATCGCGAAAATTTTTTTTTTGTTATTCTTTCCCCGGAAAATCACGTAATGGTACTTTTTTCACGGATTCTCAGTCTCAGGTGTTTCTTTTCGTACGGGTCAACGATATTCTGATGAAAAAAACGGAGGACTTTCGTGGAGCTTGTCACCTCGTCGATTAGCAGACGAAAAAAAAAACAAAAACAAAAAACAAAGTTTTACAAAGTTTAAGATTCAATAACCTAGGAAAATTTTATAATAAATTAAACGTGACATCTTAAAAAATACGATCAAAATATTTTCAACTGAATTCTATCACTATCAACTCCTAAAAGCCGATATTTAAGTTCACTAGCCCACTACTCATTCCAAAATTGGCAGTGACCCACTACTACCCTCTTTACCTTATACGGGTTCTCGCGTTTTTATTCATCTTTCTATAAATTTTGAGATAAAAATATTTTCAAATCTTAGCTCAAAACATTTAACAATAAATAATTTATGTTACTGGAAGTACTTATTAGCATTTTATGAGTTTTGAAATATAAATTATTCACGTTTAATCTTTTAGAATTGAGATTCAAAACTATTTTTTCCCTAAAGTTTATAAATGGATAAAAAATGCGAAGTCCCCCATTTCTGAAAGTTAAAAAGGCTTTGAACGAATTTCTTTAAAATTTGCTAAAAAACCTAAAAAGTGACGCGAATGTCTGATTTTTGCGGGTCTTTCTGTTGGGGTTACATAAGTTATTTGGCCATGTTGAATGTCTACGAATACTAATACTAACAAATAGATTTGATCCCTATGTAAAAGAGAGGTAGCGCCATTTTGGTGAGATTTTCAATGTAAGATTTTATTCGTGAGCTGATTGGTGGAGAAGTTCTTAAAATATTCGAAAAGTGCCTTTTAAGGTTACAATCATTGTTTTTTCCGATGCGCGCTTGCTGCGCGCTGAGTGGTACTAGTCGATAATAAAAACTCATTATATTTTCAAGGTATGAGTCATAAAAACTTATTATTTTTGTTGGCGGTGGATTTATGTACAACACCGTCAACAGGCCATAAGCTGCAGCAGCAGCACTAGCGCCACTCCGCGAGCGCTTGGCTAGTCTCCCGCCCGAGTAGGGCAGTTGTTCTATGTCTACCGTAGCGTGTGCATGCCGCCCGTGTAAGAGTTACCGAAGTTTAACAAATAAATTATTTTGAGTGTACCGAGTACTTGCCGTGTCGTTATTTCGTTTACCCGTAAACCCTCCTGTCCTTAATATCTGATGTCTACAATTTTCATTAAACATCAACTTTTTCCAAAATGAAAAAAAAAAAAAAAATTTCAAAAAAAAAAAAGAATTTTTATTCATTATTAGATTTTTTTTCCAAAAAATGAACAAATTAAAAATTTTTTTTCAAACTTCCAAGATTTTATTTAATTAAGTATAACAATCGAGAATATTTATTCAAACAAAAAATTTTTAATTTTCAATTTTTATACAGGGTGTAGAAAAAGTAGCGGAACCCCTGATTTACTCGAAAACAATGCATTATTGTGTAACACATGTAATAAAAAAGATTCCTGAAATAAAATTTACGATTCAGTAGGCCCTATAAAAAGGGGCTCGGGCCCTTATCTTGGGTGCTATGGACCCAAATTTCGATTTTTCAAATGGGAATCCCTTTTTTGACCCCGGATTCGAAAAGAATAAAAAATTTTACGACTTTAAGGTATTTTTTGAAAAATTTTTTGGACCTTTTCGGGGCCCTGCAGGGCTCTTTCCCTTTCGCCCCTATTATCTCAGAAATTACACAAATTTTGTACAGCACACGGAGAAGGAGATACACTATGAAACACAATGTGTGCACGGTGTTTTCCAGTGTACGCATTTGACGCATGCTTTTTTCTCGGTTACTCAAGTTCTGCTGAATCTCTAACCTCGAAACTTTAAAATCGTATAAATATAAATATCAAGTTCGAAATCATAATTGAAGTTTATAAATTTGTTAGGAAAGACAGCAAGAACATTTCAAAGTAAGAATCGTACACAATTTTTAGTGTAAAACTTTAAAAAACTAATAACGTGGGTGTTCCGAGCGCCGTCGTCTGCTCTATCGAAACTGTCTCTCTAAAAATTTTGCACTGGAAAACACGGTGCGTACACTTGAAAATACGACTGTGACTTGGAATCACGCTGCACCACGCATCATGTAAAACAATGGCGCTGTACACCAAGTTTCATGATGTACCTCTTTCTCCGTGCACATTTGGTCCGATCCCTTTTTCATAGGGCCCACTAAATCGTAAATTTTATTTAAGGAAACTTTAACATTACATGTGCTATACGAAAATTGCGTTTTTTCGGAAATAATAGGGGCTAAAAAGAAAGGGTCCAGCAGGGCCCCAACAAGGGCCTAAAAAATTTTCAAAAAATACTTAAAAATCGTAAAATTTTCCGTTCTATTCGAATCTGGGGTCAAAATGGGGGTTCTCATTTGAAAAAACGAAGTGGGTCCGTAGGGCCCAAGATAAGGGCCGGGCCCTTTTTCATAGGGCTCACTAAATTGTAAATTTTATTCCAGGAAACTTTAACATTACATGTGCTATACGAAAATGGCGTTTTTTCGGAAATAATAGGGGCTAAAAAGAAAGAGTCCAGCAGGGCCCCAACAAGGGCCTAAAAAATTTTCAAAAAATACTTAAAAATCGTAAAATTTTCCGTTCTATTCGAATCTGGGGTCAAAATGGGGGTCCCCATTTGAAAAAACGAAGTTTGGGTCCGTAGGGCCCAAGATAAGGGCAGAGCCCTTTTTCATAGGGCTCACTAAATCGTAAATTTTATTCCAGGAAACTTTTACATTACATGTGCTATACAAAAAATGCATTGTTTTCGAGTAAATCGAAGGTTCCGCTACTTTTTCTACACCCTGTATAACAAATTTAATAATGCAAGAGAATTCATATACTAAAAAAAACCTGATAACGAAATTTATAAATAATATCTAAAAACAAATTTTTTTGAAAAAAATGGCTAGTTAATGAAATTTTATACAGTTTAATGAATCAATGCTATATGGCACAAGCCATGCTATAATATCAATTTAGATGACTAATTTGATTGACTTTTTAAAATAATCTTTACAAGCTTATACTTACTAATTAACTTTACAGTTCTCTTTTATTCTTTTAAAGTTATTACCAAGTTTCAAACAAAAATACCAAATGGTAAAAAAGATATCTCAAAAACTCTTTCCAAATTGTACTTGCTGAAAAGTAGGGTACATGTTTCTATAAGTGACCATGTGAAATTAGTTCTGTATGGTAACTTTAATATTTTTAGGAGCTTCTAAAGTTGTTCTAAATCTAAATCCCACAGTATAGTGCTGGAGCAGCATTATTTCAAAAGTTACAGAAATTTAATTTAATTTTAACCTGAATCGTTCTCTCATTAATAAAAATTCAATTCAAAATCATGCAAATTGAAAAAAATTTATTTATATGTTTCTTTTTTGGAAAAAAATCTAATAATGAATAAAAATTCTCTCTTTTTTTTTTTTTTAATTTAAAAAAAAGTTGATAATTAATGAAAATAATGAATTTTTATGACTAATACATTTCAAAAATAATGATTATATATTAGAGCGATTATTTCTGTTACGGACGTTACACTGTCAAATCTTTCAAAATGGTGATAACCTTGCAATCCTTTGATTTCTTGGGCATTCTCCCATCTTTGATCCAATAAAGCCGAAGAATCTTTGACGTCAGAACTAGGAACATAAAGTACATTAATTTTGTCATTCTCAGCTGCAGCACACTGATAAAATTGATAAGCATTATTAACAGTTGCCTTTCTTGCTTTAACCGCAAGCCAGACCATTCTTTTTACAGTTCCTCCAATTGCATCAACTGAACCTTTTCCATGACCTGGTGCAAATGTATCCCATGAAACTTTTTTAAATCCAAAATCATCAGCTAAGTAACAAATATTGGCTGTTGTAAATTTGCTCTTAAACTGAGATGAACAGTTATCTGAAAAAATATGTAGATGATTTAGATTTGTTTTTCCATTTTTAAAGTCAGAGAGAATGGTTTTTAGGAAAACCCAGGACGCATAATTAGAGTGACTGATATCGTCGCTAACGACGGCATAAGAATGAACTTGACCAGATGCCCAGAGTACACATGTAAACACTGTAGCTTGTCCGTGGCTCCAATGAGCACTCTGAATCTCGTCTTGCGAAATTAATGAAGCATTTTCAGCATAGTCGACTTGACAAACAACGTCCTCTTCTTCCAATAACACTTTAGTGTTTTCAAAATGCGCAGCTTGTGTAACTTTTATGAACGAATGACGTTTAAAAATAATAAAATCTTCATTAAACTTTTGAGCTACTGACTTCAACTCATCCATATAGGAAACTACCTGCATGCATTTAATAACTTTATCCCATTTACTCACTTTGATTTTTTTATTTCCTTGAGCTCGAAAACTTAATGCGATAAGGCTATTGATATCAAAGTTTTTACATTTTTCGCAAAGGTTTGTCATGCATAGCTCGTTGGTAACATCACAAGTAGCTTCAATTAAAATGTCTTTGTAAGTTTTAATATCAGGATCGAGAAATGATGCAAGTGCCTCTGTAAGTTTAATGATGTTATCATGAATGTGACAAACACATACTGTATGCAGCATTTTATCAAAAGTCTGCACATGATCTGGGCGTAGTTTAAAAAATTTATCCAAACTTATTGATTCACCTGGATTAAGCTCTGCATCAAAAATTTTTTTTGCTTCAGAAATACTCATAAGCATACAGCGAGTCTGCACTAACGATCTTTTTCCGGTTATAGGATCTTTTACTGAAGTACAATCCCTGATGCCTGGGGCCTGCCAAGAAATTTCATCTTTACAAAAAAAGATTTCTGCTTTTTCTTTGAGTTCTTTTGATAATGGATGGGCTCGATTACAGTTTTTTTCAGCAGGAAACAAGTCTTTACCACAATTTGATTTTACAAGCTTATTTAAAAAAACAAGTATTTTTCTTGGACTATGTGGAAGAGTTTTATTGACTTTGTTGACTGCTCGATTCAAATATCGCTTCTCGTTATAACAACCTAATTCCCTATAATTAGATTTTTTGCTTGCAGCTTCTTCTTTTTTTTTTCCTGAACTTTTTTACTCGAAGCCTAGCTGCCTCTCGTGTTGCCTTCATTTTCATTGGTTTATTTTTTTCTTCTTCTCTCTTTTTTTTTTTTTCTTTCCTTGTCTTTTTTTAAGTATGCATCCCATAAACCTCTATCTTGTTTCAATTTCTCTCTGTATCTAGCAATTCTTTCTTTTCCAGGCATTTTTTCTGAAAAATACAAATCATCATTGTAAACAATAAGCCATTCATAATATAACATTGCTTTACCTTGAATTGAAAAACAAAAAAAAAATTTTTTAATGATCAAAAGTAAGAACTGGAACAATTTAACTAAAAATAATTTTTAAGTCTATTTTAAGAAAGCAAAAAAGTTTTTACGCTCCATAAGTTTTATTAAAAGAGTGAGTAGAAATTGAGGTTAAGGTCTTTCAATTTATTACACTAGATAATAGCTAAAAAAAAAAAGTAACATCCGTAACGTTACGGACGTTACAAAGCCAAACAATTAATAAATAAATAAAAAACAATTTTTTTTTTTTTATAACATTTATGCAGTGGTGTTTGTAACTGCTAACTCCTATTATCTATAAAGTTTGAAGTTATTATCTTCATTTATTAAAATTTTTTATTGATTTTTGGAAACTTTCCGTTAAGGACGTTACATTTTACATTCTTAAGATTATACGAATAAAAAAATACTTCAAACTTACCATATTAAAAATCTCGATAGAATGATGATGAATTTCAGATCATAACCTTGAACTCGCCATGTGTTTTAGAATAAAGCAGACGAAATAACAGGATTCACACACAGTGCCAACTTAACTTTAAAAACACGACTTACTGAAGTAGGTGAAAAACGGTGTTCAAATTTAATAAAAAAAAAATAAAAAATAAAATAAAAATCGGTTTTATAAACTTTAAGGTATTTATGAACTTTTAAGATTATTTTTGGTATCATAGGGCTAAATTTTTTTTTTTGCAAAATGTACCGATCAGAAATAATCGCTCATTATTTATTTATACCTTTCAAATATTAAAAAATTATATTTACGTGTGACTCACACATGTGGACATTTAACAGGGGGATCACCGATTTCAATGAAACTGGAAATCGTTTTCTGAAATTGAATGATGAGAAATACCATCAATAATTTTTTTGAAATTTCTAACTGATTAGCCATGCAAATATATGGAACAGTCTGTTTTAGTGCACTCATGTGTTCATCTCACTTTATTTGGATTTTAGGGGTAGGATCGCAAAACTATTTTTTTTTTTTTTTAACTGAGCATAGCTGTGAATGAATTTATACATAGTATCATGTATAAACACAAGGTATGAATTTTTATATACATGAAAGAATTTTTGTGTACATGAATGAATTTTTAGCAATTCTCAGTCGTAATACCCCTAGTGCTTCAAAATTGTCAAAAATTTTTCGTCTGTTTTATTGCATATACATAGCAACGAGGGGAGCAAGTTTGACAGGTTAAAAATCATGAGCGCGAAGCGCGAGTGATTTTTTGTCAAACTTGCTCCGCGAGTTGCTATATGCAATAAAACCGGAGGAAAATTTTTGACAATTTCGGAGCACGAGGGGTATTCGGCTGGATTATTAATGATGTAATGTAGGTTATAACCTACATTTCATTAGTAAACAAAGCAATTCGAATTGCTATGCTTCGAATTGGAAATAACCGAAAATTATCGAAATCATTTTACCCCCACTCCTCCACCAAATTTCAAATACGGCGTTTCTATTGGTTGAAATTCAGTTCGGGGAAATAATCAAAATTATAAAAGTAACTTAAATTTTTCATGAAACCTTTGACATTACTTTCTAGTTAATAAATAAATGAGCATGCTTGGTTATAAAAGGTACTAATCTACATTAATTGCTCAGTTTGTCTTTGCGTCTGCCCTCTTGTCTGTCCGTATTTTTGTTATTAAATAACTCAAAAACAATTACAAACTTATTGATATGATTTGCATCATAAAATTGCAATCTAAAATGTCCATGCTTTTCAAAATTTACTAATTTACTACTTTACTAAACGCTATATATGCCTGGAAAAAAGTGCGGAGGGCGCGTGATGTAAGATGAATGCGTGTATACTTGCATACATTAAAATAACTCCATTTTATTGATATTTAAAGAAACCAAATAACCCAATTCTATTTTAATTTTGAACTTTCTTTTCATTGCTTAAAAAACTCAATAACCCGATTCTTTATTTTTATCTCTCTTTATATTATTTAAAAAAAAATCCAAATAACCCATTTCACTTTTTATTATTTAAATAAACTAAATAATCCATGTCACTTTTTATTATCTAAATAAAAAAAATAACCCAATTTTATTTTTATTTGCAACTCTCTCTTATTATAATTAAAAAAAAAAACAAATAACCCAATTCAATTTTTCAACTCTTTTTATATTATTGAAAAAAAGCTCAATAACCCAATCTTATTTTTATTTGTAACTCTCTTATTCTAATTAAAAAAACCAAATAACCCATTTTGCTTTTTACTATTTAAATAAACCAAATAACCCAATTCTATTTTTATTATTAACTCTAATTTGATAATTTAAAAAAAGTCAAATAACCCATTTCTTATTTTGTTATTAAAAAAGCCAAATAACCCATGCCTCCTTTTATTATTTAAATAAACCAAATAGCCCAATTCTATTTTTATTTTTAGCTCCCTTTTAATAAAAAAAAAATTTTTTAACATCTTTAGATAATTTTGAGATATTTTGAAAAAATCTATCTAATATACATGTTAAATATTGCAATTCATTCTACTCCCTCCGCACTTTTTTCAAGGCATATATCGTTTACTTTCAAAATGCATGTATTTTGGACAAGTTATATTGTTTTCGGGCATTTTTTGATTGGTCTCATTTGGACGAGCTAACTCATCTCTTGGCACAAGGAGGTTAATTTATTAAAATTGAATATAATTCACAGTTACAGATACAAGTATCTGCTGGTACTGTAAATACTCCAAATCATTGAGCAAAATTTAAGTGAGCTATCTACATTTATAAAGAGAAACTTTTTTAATCAATTAAAGTCATGAATTTAAAATTGTGATAAATATAAGAAAAACTATAATTGACTAGCCAGTAGGGAGGTAATTTAAAATTTATTTCTCTTACTAATGACAAAAATTTTACTTTTAGTCATAGATTTATTAAATAAAGAGTCATTTAATTATTTTAAAGGCAGTTAATTATTTTTTCGAACATAATAAACAAATACAATAATCATACAATCTTACCTTCTTGAGTATCCATTTCTTCAATTTCATCAACCTGTATGGTTGCCAGGTTCAAATGTTGAATGTTTTCAGAATTAGACATGTCATTTAATATGATTTAACCTAAAATCACCATATAAATTTTTATAATTTATCCATAAGTATACAATATAATATAAGATCTTAAAATACTGTTCATAGTATTTTCTAATTATAACAAAAAATTATCTGTAATCTTTGCTCTGAAAATGTATAATTGTTTTTTACATAAAATGACTTTCTTAATTACGAGTCATCTACAAGTATTGAAAATAATATAAATTATTTTTTTAATAATTTTACTTTCACATTAACCATTGATGAAAATTGTATCTTTATAATTGACATTATTTTAAAATAAAACGTGCCAGGTCCATAATTCTTCAAAAAAAAACAGGGATAAAAAACACATTAAAAACTGGCCATATTAAAATTGATATTATTAATCAAGTTCATGATGAAAAAAAAAAAAAAAAAAAAAAAAAAGAAAAAACATTTCTTTATGTTTTTAGTGGAATTTTGGAATTAAAATGGTTAATAATAATTAAAAATATTGAAAGTTTTGGGAAAACATAAATCAAGTGACTATGTGTGTGTGTGTGTGTGTGTGTGTGTGTGTGTGTGTGTGTGTGCATATTTTAATAGAATGATAAAATTTAATAAACGATAGTTTATTTATTATTGATAAAATAGCTAATGTATAATAAATTATTACAGTTAAAAGTGATAAATGTTAACCTTTGAAATTTATAGCCTTTTACGATCAGACATTTATATTTTAAACAACTGCTTCATCCACCACTTTTTAAAAAAATAATATTAAAGTCTACATTTTAAATTTCCGTTTATGACAATGATAAGGTAACAACACACTGCACTATAAATAATTTTTTTTTATTATTATTTTTTAATTTAACAAAAATATATTCTTGCTTGCAATTGTTTGTAAACAATTACAAATAAAACAATTTATATTTAACAAAAAAGAAATAATAACCAATACTGTAATGATTTTTGCACAAAAAAATATATAAATTCAAATCATTATTTTTCAAACTTATTATAGCTTGTGCACTACAAAGATATGTATTGCTGAAATCTCAATTTAATGTGTAATTATTCATACTTATAAACAAACTAACACAATTTGTTTGTTGAAGGCCTGGACACAGTGCTGTAAAGTAAATTACTTGGTGATCACGCTCATAAAGGTGCTTGTACTAATCGTGTGAGAACTAAAATTAAAGGCCGGGACAGAGATGTTATGTGTGGCGTGCACTGAGTACTGACCTACAGGCCGCGGGGTTGGTGTGAGCTACACCACGGTCGTGCATAAAATTATATTTTCTCGTAACTGATATTTTAATATCGTGAATAAATATTTGTTCCACTTAAAAGTAATACTATCAATTTCAATTATTTGTTTGAATAAAAAAAAAAAAAAAAACTCCGACCGAGATTCGAATCCGGCACCAGCAAAAGATAACGTAATGAGTTGGTCCACCAGACCACGCTGCGTGACGCATCTTATTGAAAATGTAGTTGTTCAAGCTTATATTTAAATTGGGCCTCTCCGGGGATTGACCATAAATGCATTCGGGTACTTTAATTACGCCAATATTTATTTACTCAATAATTTTTTTTTTTTTTTTTTTTTATTTATAGTCGCGACTTTTTATGCTCCGTATGGGCTTATTGACGACTTTGTCCCTACACTGCCTCGCATTAGCCCATTGCCCATATGGACCATGTGGAGTACGGGAAACACAGGGTATGTGCCTCATTCGAGTTAATCGTAAGACCATGGCTCACTGGGACTTTTTATCCCATATATCGCCCCCAATCAGATAGTCTTGGATTAGACCAGTGCCGAACCGAGTTTAGCTCATTGGGAAATTATGCGCCAAATATTGCCCCCAGTCGAGATAAACTTACGACCAGCGCTGAAATGATGGCCCCCGGTAAAACCGACTCCAAAGCAGTCGGGGTGAACGTAGGGATCGACATAACCAACGCAACGAACGAAGAAAATAATTCTAAGTTAGTTGCGCGGAGAATCGAACCCAAGACCCCTCGAACGACGTTGTTTCAGAAGCAAGCACGCTACCCAACGACCCAACGACCACTCCAAAACTCAATAATTTATTATGTAATTTCACATAAATTATTTTAAAACAGTCGACGCTCACTGCTAAAGTTTAAATTTGTTTACAAATTACATGGCAGGAGTAAATTTTTATAAAATTTGAGTAAATATCCGCGACTTTATTTTGATAGCTTAAGTAATTCTTATTTTTAAGGATTTACATACATAATTACAATTATCAAGTCATCATCAACATTTTTTCTATTATTATTTAAAAAAAAGAATCTCTTACAATACATTTTCATCATTTGATATCTCGAATTTATAAAAAAAAATATTGTACCTAAAATCTTTACAAAAATAAACTCTTTTCGAGGGTTTGTTTTTGTCGGCTTAAGTGAGAGACAGAGACAGAGCGCGTTACCGGTCAAAAGACGACGACGCCAGGCTCAGCCAATAAGCGCGATTCAATTCGATCTCACATAGGGAAAGATCCCTAATCTCACACCGCCCGCGGCGGCTCCAAGTGGCGAGAGTTCGAAACTTTTTTCGGCTCTTAACAGATTCACCCCCTCCACTAGAGTTGCCGGACCTGTATATACGTCCGTGCTCCTGTGCGCCTAAAAAATCTCTGTCTCAGCCTTAAGGCTGTTGTGAAAAGCCCGATATGAGTTTAAAAATTCTTTTTTTTTTTCACGTTACCATTTTTTTAGCTGATTCAAGTATGAGATCAGACCGCTATATTTACAATTTTAAATTAAAAAATATATTCTTAAGTGCCATTCAATAGATACGTAAGGGCCTTGAGGGAGAGGGGGTTTGAAGAAATCTCTACATATCCTTACGTAGGAGAGGGGGAGAGGGCGATCTTATGTAAAATCTTAATACGAACATGTATTAAATGTTTTGGTTTTCGGTTCGGAAAAATCTAACTTGTGGGCATAGGTGCACGGGTTTTGGTGAAATAATAACTCGATATTTAAAATGTATAGACTAGAAAATTTATTTGAACAAGCTCGATGCGAACAGCTCGCAAAGCAAAACTCGACTGACTGTTCTCTTGGCCTGCCGGCTCGTTAGTCGTTACCGCAGGTCAAAAGGGCCCTGAAGTACTTAGTGAATCATTACACTGAAGTATTTCAGGTATAATTAAGGCATCAGGTGTTGCAGCCTCAGTTCAGCTCTGCAGGAAACGGACCTGCGTCAAAATAGAGCCTGAACGGAAAATTCCATCACTCGATTGCCACAATCTCTTAACAGTTTTGCTTTCCCAGTTAAGGTACCCTTAATTTGACCCATCTGCTGTTTTTAAAAATTGAAGTGACAGTTTTTTCAAATGACTTATTAATTACTCACCGAACCTTAAAACTCCATAACCTAGGGTGTCGAATTCAATAGTTGATCAAATGATTATTCTACTAGCCTTAAGTTCTTATAAACCTGAGTGTTGAATTCAATAGTGTCCACTTTAGCGTCGAGTTCAATAGATTATTTATAAAGTTTATTATCCTACAAACCTTTAAACCCTTACAACCTTGGCTGCTGAGTTCAAGGAATAATCAATAATTATTTTAATAGAATTCTGATTCATCGACCGCCAAGCCTTGAATCCTCATAACTCTAGGCGCCTAGTAGGATAATACTACCTACAACAAGGATGTACTCTAAAAATACAAGCTCCAAGCCTTTTTCCCGGAAAATGCCATGAGCTAAGTTAGGTAAATAAGTCCAAGGCACCCAGAGTTATGAGAGTTAAATACTTGGTGATTTATCAGGCATCTATTGCACTCAATGCCTAGATTTGTGAGGGTTTAGAGCTTGAGATTGTCAATGACTCAATTATCACGCTTGGCTCCAAGAGTTCTAGGGGTTCAAGGCTTGAGGAAAAATTATTAACTATTTAGGAATAATTAAAATCAACCGTGGAGTGTTAGGGTTCATGTCTTGTGAGCTTATTAATAAATCATCTACTACACTCAGCGTCCAAAATTTCTGGGGTTTAAAACTTAGAGTATAATTAATCCACGATTTTTAGAAATCATCTCCTGGGACTTCAGAATATTATGGCTTAGAGATAATCGATTATTTATTGAAACTTTTTTCTTTTTCCACAATCATGACGGTGGGTATAGGAACGTCGTGGTGACGCGTCACTAATGCATTGCAATAATTATTGCAATCTAACTATTTCTATAAATAACTGTCACTTTTATAATAAGTAGTACTGTTCAATTTTTTTTTTGTTAAAATCTTACGTAAGAAGGGGGAGGGGGAGGGTAGTAAAAATCTCACGTCCTTACATAGGGCACCAGGTGTCTGCCCTGCTGTATAACCACACATGTGTCACACGTAAAATGGATTTGAATCTTTTTTTTCTTTTGCTAAATATTTTAACACCTATGGGGTCAGCGTCATAGACACCTAGTGCACTTGATGATAGTTATGCCTTGGAGAGGATTTCCGCAGAAATTTTTTACCTCGGAGGTGTCAGGAAGAGCACCCGGTGTACTTGGTGATAATTACAACTTGGAGATGATTTACCCAGGAAGTTTTAACTCCGGAAGGGTCAGGGTTACACCTGGTACACTTGGTAACAGTTACACCTTGGAGATGATTTCCTCTGAAAGTTTTGACTCTAGAGGGGTCAGGACGGAGACCTGGTGATAGTTACGCCTTGGAGATGGTTTCCACAGAAAGTTTTGACTTCGGAGGGGTCAGGGTAGATACCTAGTGAACTTGGTGATGGGGATGCCTTGGAGATCATCTTCGAGACGTACATATCACCAACTGCACCGAGTGCTCTTCTTGACCCCTCTGGAGTCAAAACTTCCTGGGGAAATCATCTCCAAGGCGTTACTATCATTAAGTGCACCAGGTGTCTGCCCTGATCCTTTTGGAGTCAAAATTTCCTGGGGAAATCATCTCGAAGGCGTTACTATCACCAAGGGCACCAGGTGTCTGCCCTGATCCTTTTGGAGTCAAAACTTCCTGGGGAAATCATCTCCAAGGCATTACTATCATTAAGTGCACCAGGTGTCTGCCCTGATCCTTTTGGAGTCAACACTTCTTGGGGAAATCATCTCCAAGGCGTAACTATCATCAACTGCACCAGGTGTTCACCCTGACCTTATAGGTGTCCAAATATTTATCAAAAGAGAAAAAAACTTATTCAAGTTTATTTTACGTGTGGCTCATACGTGTGGCTACACGGGAAATTAAGCAGGGTGCCCCCTGTCCATTATGTAGGTAGTTCAAGTCCCAATCGAAAAAGGTCAACACCAAACCAACTTAGGACTAATACGCCCCAATAGGTTCTAGTGTGCTGGGAGTAGATAAAACAATGAGAGAGCGGGGACACCCATGCCCCCCATAAGAAATACACGTAAGTGCCCCCCGTAAGAAATACACGGGCGCGCTCGAACCAGTGCATCATAAGAAATACACGCGAGTGCCCCCCCCCTTCCCCCCCCCCCCCTAAGAAATACATGGGCACGCTCGGATTGGGGCTTCCATAGCGCGTTCGACTGTTAATCAAAAGGTTCGAACCCACCCGTTTTAGGAAGCTGTGGATACAGGATGGTGACAAGTTGCGATAGAAGTCAACTCCTGTAGCCTCAGCCACCGACCTCAGCTCCTATTTGCGGAAATTTATGCGTCAGCATACTGTAGATAGAGGATGATGACAAGTAGATGGACGTCAACTCCTGTATCTTCAGACATAATTATATAGAGGAGAGGGCTTATGAAATAATAGCTACCAGCGCGAGAATAGTCACCACTGAAATTTCCCAAAACCAGTCCGCTTACTAGCAAACAATAGCAGACCCTTAAGGATGCGGACAATAGGGTCCCTCCTCCGCTCGAGCTCCCCCACCAGCACAGTACAGGTAGCCGGTGTTTCCCTGCAGGTATAAATGAGTTTCCCGACTTTCTATTGATGTTTTTAATTCTACGGCTAGTCTTTTCACACCATGCCCGTGTTTTGGGGGAACGGCTTTTTAAGAAACTGATAAAATAAGTCTTTTCCACTGATAATTTACATCGATTTGTATTTTTCTTTTCCCCAGCCTGGTCAGTATTATTCTGCCTCTAAAAATTTATTCGAACCTGCATTTTCATTAATTTCTTTTCGAAAGAGACTTTTCCAGCTGCACTCTTTTTATTAATTCTCTGAGGATGGACTTGTTTAGAACAATGTTTTGGACATTAGCATACGGATTTTCGAACCACGGCGCGCATTGTTTTAAAAAATAACCCGTTAGTGTTTTATTAAAAATCAATTTTTTTCTCACGTTTGTATTAATTCACTGTTCAAAATCAAAAGAAACTTCATAATAACTATTAAATGGAAATATCCCCTCAACTATTTACATACAAATGTAAGCAAATCAATCATAATAGTAAAATTGAGTAATATTACATACAAATGTAAACAAGTCAATCATAATAGTAATAATCGTAGATTTTTTCGTAGTAGATCTTTATTCGTGGATTTTTTCGCGTAGATTTTTTCGCGCTACCGGGTTAAGTAGCGTGATTGAGACCATCTCGAGCATCAGTTTTTTCCGAAACTCCAATGGATCAAGACGACTGTGTGATAATATTTGAAAAAGTTGGTCAGCCGTTGGACCTAAGTCTAAGCCTAATAGAATGAACTTTTTAACTCAAATAAGACTTTTTTTACTTAAAATAATACTTTTTTCTACTTAAAATAATATTTTTTCTACTTAAAATAATACTTTTTACTGTGTGTTAGTAGTCTTAATAATTAATTAAAAAAAATTTTTTTACAGTGACAGAAAACATTGATATTTCCTGTTTAAATCCAGGTCTCGTTTATGAGGCACAACAATGGAATGAAGCGGACTTCATTCCATTTTCCCAAGTTTGGACTGTGGACAATCAACAAGAGGTTTCATCCGATTGGTCAAGCCTGGATTCACCTATGCAATGTATAGGACCCGCTGATTCAGAGCTCTTAGATGAGCAACCAACACCCCAACGTAAGTTCTGACGTTATTTACAATTTCTGTGATCACTATAATTAATTTATATAATACTTTTATATCATCCTAATATTATACTTAAAGTTCATGTATTACTTCTATTAAGGGGGGGGGGGGGGTAGGGTCTGGCAATTTTTGAAAAATCGAATTTTTTTTTTCTTATAGTAAAACATTTCAAGAATGCTGTGTTAAAATTTCTAAGGGTTTGGAGCAAAACTCACAAAGTTACAGAGTTTTAAGTCTGGGGCCTTCGAGCGGAGCAGGTCGAGGCAGCTGCCCCTCTCCGCATGCTCTACGCTGAAGGCCCCTGCTAAGTCGGTCTTTGTAATCCCCTAAGACCCTTTTGTAAAAAGGGAGGGGCAGTGAACCCAGGTAGAGTATAAGGCGGTTCTAAAGGTCTGTGTGGAAAAAAAGACGTGTCAGTTTGACGGTGTTCGTTCACCAGAGCGGTCCGATTATTTTTCTTCTTATATTTCCGATTCGGTTTTTTTGGTTTTAAAATGGTTAGAACAAGTAAAGTGTCGAGAGAAATGCGTAAAACTGAAGGAAAAATACTTGGAAAACCAAAAAAAAGACCCAATTCGTTTAAAAATAATGACGTGCAGACAAAAAGTGCGTCAGCTAAAAAAATTCGGCTAAGTTCTCAACCGTCTGTGCCAGTGGATACCGAAATACATTATCGTATAGTTGACTTTCTGCAAGTGTTTACAACACTTTCAACGTTGGTAAATTGCAAAGTGTGCAACGGTAATGTTGAGTTCAAGTCGTGTAAGCCAGTAGGTTTAGCTTTCGATCTTCAAGTCAAGTGTGAACGCTGCGAAAATCGATACATTCCGTCAAGCAAAAAAAACGGAAGCAGATTTGAAATAAATTCTCGGTTTGCCCTCGTGATGAGGATTCTGGGTTTAGGACTTGCAGGATGCAATAAGTTCTGCGGTTTAATGGACTTATCAAGCAGTTTTTTGTGCAAAACTACTTATAATAATTGCATTAACAGCATATGCTCCGCAGTCCAATCAGTTACGGATAAAATTATGGCTTCTGCCGCTGAAGAAGAAAAGCAAGCGACATCACATTCAGATTTGACAGTTTCCGGAGATGGAACTTGGATGAAACGTGGTTTTGCCTCCTTGTTTGGTGTTGCTTCGTTGATTGGCTTTTACACAGGTAAGGTTCTTGATATTATTGTAAAAAGTGCACACTGTCAAGTATGCAAAACTTGGGAACATCGCTTGAATACTGCTGAGTTTGAAACGTGGCATGAAAAGCATGTTGCTGAAGGTGCGTGCAAAGCAAATCATTCCAGACCCTCGGGAAACATGGAAGTTGACGCAGTAAAGCAGATGTTTCAGCAATCTCAAGAAAAACACGGTGTTCGCTATAAAAATTATGTCGGTGACGGGGATAGCAAGACTTACAGCGGAGTAGTAAACTTGAAACCGTACGGAGACAACTTCCAAATAACAAAAAAAGAGTGCGTTGGCCACGTACAAAAACGTATATGTAAAAGGCTCCGAGACCTTGTTAAGAACACGGTTGAAGAAAAAATTATAAAGTCCGGTAAAAACGTCGGAAAAACAACCAAAAGTAAAACGCTGTCGGGGCAAGGAAAATTGACAGGGGCACTTATCGACAAGTTTACTGTGTACTACGGTTTGGCGATTAGAAGAAACTGTCGAGAAGAAGATGCTGTAAATAAAATAAAAAAGGCTATCTGGGCAACGTACGCCCATAACTCATCCACAGACGAAGATCCGCAGCACTACGATTGTCCGAGCGGCGCGGACTCTTGGTGCGAATACCAGAAAGCTGTGGCATTGAACACCTTAGAAAACTTTTCTCACTCTAACGAGGCCTTACCAGTTGATGTTTTGGATGCAATGAAACCAATATACGAAGATCTGAGCAAAGACGAGCTTTTAGAAAGATGCGTTGGTGGATTTACGCAAAATAACAACGAGAGTTTAAATCAACTTATTTGGAAAATGGCTCCCAAAACATCGTCTGCTGGCTGCAACATAGTAGAGATTGCAGCAAATATAGCTGCATGTACGTTTAATGAAGGAAATACAGCTTTATTAATGATTCTTCAATCAGCAGGAGTTGGTACTGGTGCAGGCCCATGAGTACGCGAGGCTGGCGGACGAAACTCGCATAATGAAAGCCGACTCCGAAAGCGCCGCTCAAACCAAAGAAGGTAGAATTCGGCGAAGACAAGGACAAAAAGATGCCCTGGACATTGCTGAAGCTGCTGGTGACTTACTTTATGGAGCTGGAATAGATGATTCAGTGTAAGTTGTAAATCAAATAATTTTTCTTCACTTTTTTCGTACCGAAAACTTCAAACGCGTTTTTCTCGAAACACTATTTTTCAAAGTCGGTGAAAGTTCTCATTTGAAAACTACTGCGCCGATCTTTCTAGAATTAAACATACGTCTTTAATGCATAAAAAACCCACCCCCTAGTGAGTTACTTTTTTTTTTTTTTAGCCATAAAATGGCCGGTTTTGGTGACCAAAAAACAGTGTTTTGGCTTCAAAACGTCGCCAAAACTTCAAAATTAAAAAAAAAATGAAATTGATCCTACTAGGGGGCGAGAAAAACTAATATATTAACTAAATCTACTTTATTTTTTGATTTCAGATGAACCATTCGCGAGTTACAGCCTTCACCGCAACTCATCTTTTTTTCGAAGCGCCTTGTTTGGTTGGCTCCCATTGCCTCAATTTTTAATATTTTGATCTGAAATTTTGACAGAATGTTCTTTGAATGTTGTATGATATGTATATAAATTCTTATTAAATTATAATAAACAGGAGCTTCACTATAAATCATCGAAAAATCATCATTTTTTGACCGCTCAGACCCTACCCCCCCCCCCCCCTTAATTAAGAATTTTTAATAATCTTATGGTTTCAATGTAATAATTTTATATAATAAATTTTTAAATTTTTAATAAATTATTCCATGTTTTTTTCCCAGTTTTTCTATTATAATTAAATAATTCAAAAAATTTATAATAAATTTTAATTTAAAACCATTTTCATAAATTGAACAATTATGTTGATTTTTATAAATAATAGTCAAAATTTTTTTTTTATAAACTTTAAAAGTAATTTACTTGAGGGTATGAAATAAAACAACAATATTAAATTAAATTAACTTATTAACTATATAAAGATAATAAAATGTTTTGATCATAGTCTCTATATCTACAGTATCGTATCCCTCATTGGGAATAACTTTTAACATATGTAAATGCAACAAAAACTTTTTCATTAGAATCGCATTGATAATTGCACACATATAAGGTCCATCACTTGAATGAATGATCACTTGAAAATCACATCTGTAATAGGTATGATGAGTTTTTTGTAATTTTTTAAAGCTTGAACATCCATAATCATTTAAATCAATTACTTCCGTAAAAAAAAAAAAAAAAAAAAAAAAGTTAATTTATTAATTTTTATAAAATTTTATCAAAATTTAATTTTACTTGTCATACATTATTTTGGAGATATAATTATACGTCAGTTTTCCTTTCCCATGAATTTTGGATGCACTTCTCGAATTTAAGTTAAATATTTTTATAATATCATCTGGATCTGTGGATCCCACATTCCAAGAAATTTTGTGATATCTATTCTGCAAAAAATTGCTAAGCTTACATTCTTCCCTGAGAAGTTTATTTCATTTTACTGGTGCTTCAAATAAAACAGTTATAGGAGCAATTTTCGCGTCAATCAAGGGTAAGATTGCAAGTTCTTTTGGAATCAAGATATTTGTTGATCTTTTGAAAAATTGTAAGTCAACAATCAGTTCAGCCATGGTTACAGTCCAACTAAACTTATATCGTATTCTCACAATTTTTTAATTATTTACCAACAAAGTCTAATTTAAAATAATTTTTGAGTTTTGCAACTTTTACTTAAGTCTTAAGTTGCAATTTTACCGTAAATTATTTTGTAGTGCGCGTGTTTCAAAAGAAAACTTTAAAACGAATTTTTGAATTTGTAACTTTTACTTAGGTCTAAAGTTATAAATTCTTCATTCGTTTCTTTTGTGTGTAATATCGTGAGTGTAATTTTCCATTTGGGTATCCCCCACGCGGAAAAACCTAAAAGACTAAATTGTGACTGGGGTTTCCCCGCGGTGCAAAAAGAGTTGCAGTTCCTACTTAGGTCTGGTTCTGCAGCATCAAGTTCAATTCTCTCTCTCTCTCTCCAACCAACAAAAAGTAAGCAGTAAGTTTTTTTGTATTTTCATTTGTATCTTTCTTTAATTAATAAATCACTAACATTCAAAAATATAAAAATTTACCAATCTTTTCAACTAAACCTATTTTCTCTATTTGCACACAGTGCAAGAAATTTCAAATTAAAAATTAAATTCATAATCCACACGGTGGATAAATTAAGATCAAAATCCATATAGTGGATAAATAAAAATTAAATCCATAATCCACACGGTGGATAAATTAAGATCATTATCCACACAGTGGATAATTTAAAATTAAATTCGAATCCTGCGCGCGCATCCCAAGCCACAGCACTTAGTTAAACATAGCTCTTATTTATCAGGATATTATTGTCACTTCTATCGCAAAAATAAGCAAACAAAAAATTTAACGCGTCTCATTCAGTGTTAACATACTCTACAAGTATTAATTTTTAGTGCATCTAACTTTTAGCTACCGTTTCTTTCACTCTTTCCGCTTTAACCTCAAAATGTCGCGTGGTCGTAGCAGAGTAGCCTTCAACAACAATCAAAACAGGGCCGGTGTACGTCGCTCCGGTAGAAACAAACAGCAAGATTCATCATCAATGAATGATGCTTTTGATGAAGACCTGTTCTCAGAAACCGCCACATATTGTTTTCACTGCCCTCAAAATCGTCCACCCATGAGTCAAAAAACTTTAGTAAATGCTCATTTTTGTACAAACTGCAACGCTGCCTACCACCCAGGGTGTATAAACAGATGCCACGTAAATGAGGATGGGATTGTTGCAGAATGCTGTGGTCAACAAAAATCCAATCTCCCTCTCAAAATTTAGAGATTGATCGCCCAGCTGATTGCTATGTAAACAATCAAAATCAACAGCTGTCAAACAACCAACTTAATGAAATTATTGGAGGAAAAATTGACCACCTCTCCAGAAGCCTAGATTATTTCAACAAAAGATTAACAAAGAATGAAACTGATATAAATAATTTAAAAACCTCTATTTTGCAGATAAACAAAAAATTACAATCTCCACCACAAATCAAAGCAACCGATATGGTCTCCACAGTGCTATCAGAGCAAGAAGAAAGAGTTAAACGTCAGAGAAGCATTATAGTTTATAATCTACCTGAATTCAACAAGGATACACCTAAAGCTGACAAAGACAAAAAGGAGTTCTTCAAGCAATTAACATCCTTCAATCAGAAATCAACTAAAATGTTGCTCGACACCTTGGATCCAGCTTTAAATCTACCAGTTTTCTCCAAAAGATTAGGCAAGTACCAGAATGATAAGATCCGTCCCCTCCTTTTAGTCTTTGAAAGTGTGGACTCTTTAAAATCTATATTTAAAAACCTAAAAAAGTTGAAAACATCTACTGACACCAAAGACATAATCATAAAACATGACTTAACCCTAAACCAGAGAGACACTGTTAGAAATTTAAAGTTGAAATGTGACCAACTAAACTCTCAGGCTAAGGAGTCTGATTTTTATTGGGGTATCTCACACACTAATACAAATCTTAGAATAACTAAATACCAAAAAAACACAGAAATCTTCATTCCAATCCAATAGACTCTAATCTTGTTATATATTATCAAAATGCCCGCAGCTTGAAAAATAAGCTAGACCAACCTTCGTGTAATTTACATTTGCTCACTTAAGCCCCTGATATTATAGTAATTACAGAAACATGGCTCTTTGATTCTTTTCCAAACTCACTACTAGAATTACCAGGGTATGACATTTATAGGCAGGATAGAGACCTTGCTGCCACCGGCCTCCATGGGGGTGGTGGGGTCCTAATTGCAACTAAATCATCACTCAGGGCTACATCATGCACAATCATCGAATCATCTTGTGAGCATTTATTCGTTTCAATGGACAGGCACTCCATGATTAATCACAAATAGCCAAGAATTTCAACATTCCATCTATAAATTCATTACATAAATATCATGTTGCCCTATTTGTTCATAAATGCATTCACTAGAATTACTTATCAGTCGACAACGATATCTTTAAAATGAAACCAACACATTACTCTCAGAGACGACACTATACCCTACTGCAATTTAATCGTCTCTCAAACGAAATCGAACATTCAACTACCCATAGATTGAGGAAACACTGGAACAAACTTGATAACTCATATAGGATGGAGCAAGATGTTAACACTTTTTCAAAATTGTTGAAAAAACAAATTTATACATTTAGTTAGATATTTGTTAAAATTTATTTCTTATTTACGCTTTGTTAACTAAGTGCTTAAACATTAAAAATTTAATTTATCATTACTTCTATAATATAAAAATTACTGTATTAAGATTTAATGTTACATTTGTAAAATTTTATGATTCCATTCATAATCAAATTGTTATGGGTTATGCCCGTAAATTTAAATAAAATAAAAATGAAAATAAATAAAAAAAAAATAAAATAAAATCCACACGGTGAATAAAATAAGGTCACAATCCGCACAGTGGATAAAATAACGTCACAATCCACACAGTGGATAAATTAAGAGGGGAAATCTATCAGAAATTTTCAAAAAAATCATTTTTTTTTTTTTTTTAATATGTTCCTAAACATCTCAAAAATACCCCTGTAAAATTTCAATGCGATATTATGAGCGGTTTAGAAGTTACGAAGAAATTTGTAGAGGAGGTAGCCGGGCGGTCTTATTCCTTTTCAAAACTTTAAACGCGAATATCTCAAAACTGCATTTTTACAATTTGCGTGCAAGATTTCTCAAAAACTATTTATCCGATCATGTTCAAATTTTGAGGGAAGTTTTATAAAAGTATAAGCTTCTATGTGAACCGGACTTTGGATGAAAAATGTTTCATTTATTTATTTATTTATTTATTTATTTTCATCATCAACGGACATAAATGTCCTTTAATACATAATTAATTATATACATTTTATCAATAACAATAACAACTTTTTTATTCAAATTTCAAAAATTTAGATTTAATATCTTTCTTAAATAAACTAATATAATGACAATTTCTTGTATCAACGGATGAACTATTCCAACCTCTCTTCAATCTGTTCGTAACAGAATAATATAATAAATTTATTTTACAATTTGATTCAACCAATTCCCTAGGATTTCTTATATTGAATCGAATATTTCTAATCGGAAATAAATCAGTCATATCAGCCTGAGTAGAGTACAAGTTTCTAACAGCTTTGAAAGTAAAAACATGATCATTTATTTCATGCAATGATTTTATAGATGCAACTGAATACTTCCTAGCTATATTTCCATAATCGTGTGATATTTTATTTATTGAATTTCCATCCTTAAATACCAAATACCTCAAAAACTTATGATTCACCTTTTCAAGTTTATAAATATCAACATTATAATTTAGTGTCAATATAGGTGAACAGTATAACAATTTAGGGAGTACTAAAGTTTTATATAAATATAAAAACGTTTCAGGTTTTTTGAAATTACTCGATGATTCGATAATCAATCCCAATGACTTCATAGCTCTTTTAATAACATCATCAAGTTGCATGCCAAAGTCAAGTTTATCATAAAAAATAACACCCAGATCTTCAATACAATGCACTCTCTCTACATCACACTCATTAGGTTGGGTTAGGTTAGGTTTACAGGGCAACCATAGCCTTTCGGCTATGATCCACTCGGTGAACCTAGGCCCATTGTGATACCCTTGCTAGTTTCCACAGCAAATCATTCTAACCCTCCCTTTCCACTCCGGTACTAAGTTCCTTCCCTCGTCTCAGGCATTTCCAGCCCTCGATGAAGCGCTTCAGGTCTTTGATATCCACCTCTGCCGCTTGCTCCAGGCAATCTAATGTGTCCAGTCCCAAGCTTTGCTGACGCTTTCCCATCAGTGCAGGGCAGTGACACATTGGATGTTCCACTGTTTCCTCCTCCTCATTGTATTCTCCGCAGAGGTCATCGGTCTTGATCCCCAGTTTATGGAGTCTCTGACCGACTGTACACTGTCTCGTGATCATTCCCGTGATCTTCTGGACCAAGGTTTTCCCGTAGGTCAGCATTTCTGCTGTGCTTTCCTCACTGGTCCTGGGCCATAGAGAGCGTGAGATGACACAGTCGTCTCTTGCACTCCATCGCCGATCGTCTCCATCTACCATTACGTTCGTCCCTCCCAGCTCCCTTAACAGCTTGATCGGAGGCCTGGGTGAGTCCTCTTCGTCGACTCTGTCTTTTGCCGCACCTACTTTGGCCGGGTGATCCGCACGCGTGTTTCCTTCCACATTGCTGTGTCTGGGTACCCAGCAGAGCTTGACCTTGTCGCGTATCCACGACAGGGCCTCCCGACAACTCATCATCTATGATGATGGGACTATTAATTCCATCTCTCTCTCTGATCCCCACTGCAGCCCTTTCTATGGCCTTTAGCTCTGCCTGCAATATGTTGCAGCCGTTCCTGAGCTTTAAGGACTCATTTATATCCAAAGCCTCCGAGTATACTCCGGCCCCCGTTCCTTTGTCCGTCACCGAACCGTCGGCAAAGACCGAGTTTTTCACAACTTCCCTGCCCTTCTCCCACTCTTCCCTTGCGGGGATGAGAATTTCCGGGCTTCCTTCAAAGATCATTCTAGTGGTCATGTAATCGGTGTCCTGTCTCAGCACGCCTATGTCTTCCCTACTAGAGATCCTTCCAATCTCCTTGAGTATTCTGGTGTGCCCATGATTGGTCTGTCTTTACAGCCCTGTTTCCCTCAGTCTGAGGGCTCCTTTGGCTGCCTGTCTTTTTATGTGCAACTCCAGTGGTCTCAAGTTCAGCATCACCTCCAGTGCCGCCTGTGGTGTGCTCCTTTGTGCTCCCGTTGTGCCTATGGCCGCAAGCCTTTGCACTTTGGCAAGCTTTTCCGCATATGTCTTCCTATCCATGGCTTCCCATCATACAAGGGATCCGTAGGATATTATAGGTCTAACAACCACCGTATACAACCAATGTATAATCTTCGGTTGCAGTCCCCACTTTCTTCCAAACATCTTCCTACATGTGTAGAAGGCGTTGATTCCTTTCTTCATTCTCTCCTCCACATCCCTTATCCAGGAAAGCTTTGAGTCCAGGATGACCCCCAGGTATTTCGCCTCCCTAGAGAGGGCTAGAGTTTGTCCTCTCAGTTTTGGGGGTCTGAAGCTAGGAATCTTGTATCTCCTCGTGAACAGGACCAATTTGGTCTTGGCGGGATTCACCCCCAGTCCGTTGGCCTCGGCCCACTCGGTGATTTCCCTCAGATATGCCTTCACCAAGTCGCTTATTGTCTGTGGGTCTTTGCCCATGACAAGTATAGCCACGTCGTCGGCATATGCTATCACCTTGACTCCTTTAATTCTGAGGATCTTCAGAATTCCTTCTATGACTATCAGCCACAGCAGCGGGGATATGACTCCCCCTTGTGGCGTGCCTCTGGTCGTCCTCCTTTTGGCTTTGATATCCCCCATTTCTGAGACAATAAGTCTGCTCTTCAGCATACTTATCACCCAGTCTATGATGGTTCTCTCTACCTTGAGGGTTTCCAGTGCCTTCCGTATCGATTCTGTCTTGAAGTTGTTGAACGCTCCCTCTATGTCTAGGAATGCCCCTAGGGTGTATTCCTTGTCGTCGAGGGATTTTTCCACCGTCCTGACTGTTTCATGCAGAGCACTCTCAACTGATCTACCTTTTAGGTACGCATGCTGAGCTGTACTCTGTGCTTCTATGCCCGCAGTCTCTTTAATATATTGGTCCAGAAGCTTTTCCAGTGTCTTTTGCAAAAACGATGTTAGGCTTATGGGCCTGTAGTCTTTCGGTGTGGTGCTGCTTGGTTTTCCCGCTTTGAGTACAAAAACCACCCTCACCTCCCTCCATCCTTTCGGTATGTGCCTTAGTTTCAGGCTATCCTTAAAGACCTCTATCAGGGTTTCCACTATCTCCCCTAGGGCTTTCTGCAACATTACCGGCATTATCTCGTCTGGCCCGCTTGATTTATACGGGTCAAACGAGTTCACCGCCCACGTCACTCGCTCCTTCGTTATTATCTTATCGATCACTTCCCCGTTCTGTTCCTGGTAAGTCTCCCTTTGTCCTGTTGGACTATGGTTACTTACTGCGGTACATCCTGGAAAGTGTGTTTCCAGCAGTAGCTCTAATGTCTTACGACTGGATTCCGTCCATGAGCCATTTGGTTTCTTTATGCTCCCATGGACTATTGGGTCCTTTGAGAGCAGTTTCCTGAACCTAGCTGCCTCACTGGTTTCCATTATGGATTCCATGGCCTCTTGCCATGCTTTCCATTTCCCTTTCCTAATATCCCTCTTGTAGCCATCGCAGCTGGCTTTGTAAGCCTGCCAGTGGCTTCCGTTCTCCCTATGGCCCTTTGCCATATTGTAAAGTCTTCTTGTCTCTGCCCTTTTTTGCCTCAGCTCCGCGTTCCACTATGGTATGGTATGGTATTTGTGGGAGGGGTACGCGGTCCCTACCCGGGAACATGCGACCCCAGCACTCAGGTATACACCCATTGTGCTGATTTCCCTGCCTTACTCAATCCCTGTTCAAGGCCACTTCGATGTGGCCTATTGCCGTCGTGATTGCCGACACACTTGCCTCCCTTAGATCCAATGGATCTATAATGGGTCCGCCAAGCCTTCTGGTCCGGAGTGTGGCCCAAGCGAGACATTCACAGAGAAGATGTCCCGTCGTTTCGGCCGATTCTCCGCACCACCTGCAGTTTGAGACATCGCTGAGTCCTATCCTTGATAGGTGATGTCTCACCATCCAGTGGCCCGTAAGCCAGCCGATGATCATCCTGAGTTTTGTTCTGCTATTCCTTCTCAGGTCTCGCAGCCATGTTTCAGGCGGCTTGTCACCGATGAGGCTCTTTGCCTGCCTCAGCCCCTGGTGATCATTCCATCTTCGGTCAGCTACACCTGTCATCCATTCTTGCATTGAGCAATCGGGCATTCCAACGTTGCATTGGTCCGCCCTGATGCCGAAGGCGCCCCGGTTCGCCAGCCTGTCTGCCTTTTCGTTGCCCAGGATCATCGAGTGTCCTGGCACCCATAATAGGGTGACACAGTGGTTCAACGCCATGTCAGTCAGTGCCTCTTTGCAGAGAGCCACTTCCCTCGAGCTTGTGGCCCAGCCCTTGAGCGCCAAAAGCGCCGCTTTGCTGTCGGAGCAAATCGTGACTGGGCATCTCCTGTTAACCTCTCTCAGCGTGGCCCGTGCACACTCCGTGATCGCCTTTACCTCAGCCTGAAAGACTGTGGCAAAGTCGTCAAGGTGTAGCGTTATCTCCCTGGAACAGCCCTGTCTCCAGGCTCCGGCGCCCACGCCTTCCTTTCTTTTCGAGCCATCTGTGAACCAGACAACTCCCTGACCTGTATACTTGTGCCGTCCTCCCTGCCAGTCGGCCCGGCTGCCCGTTTCGACCCTAAACGGCTTGTTGAAACTGATGTTCCTTGCCGTATGATCGAGCCTGGGCAGCTTCTCCAGATTTAGTTCTCTGGTTATCTGCCGGTCTGCCAGGTGGTCAACCTTCGCTTTGCCATCGTAGCGACACACGGCCTTGAAGGCCGCACTTCTAACCACGAGGTCGAGCGGAAGGGTTCCCGTCAGACGTTCCATCGCAACCAGTGGTGTGGTGCTCATGCATCCCGTAAGGCCTCTCAAGACGAGGGCCTGTACGCGATCCAAAATTGACTTGGCGCCCTTTACCGTCGCCACCCGGGAAGCCCATATGACTGCCCCGTGTAGTAGCTTGGGTTTCAACACCGCTGTGTATAGCCAGTGTATCTTTTCGGGCTCCAGTCCCCATGTCCTGCCAAAAGCTCTTCTGCATGCTCAGAAGGACTGAATCACCTTTGCGGAGGTGATATCGAGATGCCTTTTCCAACTGAGTTTGGAGTCGAATGTGACTCCCAGATACTTAATCTCACTGGTCAGGTCTAGTGCCCTTCCCATGAGATGTAGGCCCTTGACAGGGCCCACCTTGTATCTGGTTGTAAAGCACGTGACTCCAACTTTGCTCGGGTTCACCGTCAAGCGGACCCCCTTACACCATTTTTCGACAATTCCCAGTGCTAGTTGCATTAGGCCCGTCGCCACATCCAGATCGTCGGCCCTAACGAGAATGAAGATGTCGTCAGCATATGCCAAGGCAAAAATGCCGGCTTCATCCAACAATCTCAGTAGGGTATCGACTACCAGGCACCACATAGTGGGAGACAAAACTCCCCCCTGTGGGCATCCCTTACCGATCCTACCCTTGCGGATGCGGTCGCCCCATGTGGCCAGCAGGCTCCTGGTGCTTAACATGTGGCACATCCATCTCACCAGGGTGGGTGGAATGGCATGATTCTCTGCACCCTTGCGGATGCTATCCACCCGGGTGTGATTGAATGCGCCTTCTATGTCAAGCAGGGCTGCTAGTACATAACCTTTATTCTTCATCCCGTTTCTGATCCAGGATTCCGCCTCTATAAGGGCTGTATCTACAGACTTCCCTGCCTGGTAGGCATGCTGTCTGCAGTGCAGCGGTCTGTCGACCAAGGACGTCTCCTTGAGATACCTATCCACGAGCCTTTCAAGTGTTTTCAATACGAAGGACGACAGACATATAGGTCTGTGGTCCTTCGCGCTGGTAACCACTCTGCCTGGCTTCGGTATAAATACCACTTTCGCCGTCCTCCAGCAGGTCGGGACATATCCCAGGGCCAAGCACGCCCTAAAGAGTTTGACCAGAGGGCTTAACAGTACCCCTAGCCCTTTTTGCATGAGGGCCGGGAAGATACCGTCCGGTCCGGCAGCTTTGAACGGGTCAAAGGTGCCGATTGCCCATCTGACTCTCTCCGGTGTCGTTATGGTCCTGGCCAGTTCCCAGTCCTGTCTGCCAGCTGTCGCTTCTTGCGTGCCTTGGTGTACTTCGCCTTCCCTGAAGTCGGGGAAGTGAGTCTCCAGTAGTGCGTTGAGGCAGTCCGCACCATTTTCAGCCCATTGCCCCGAGTTCAGCTTCATTACACCTGGCGTCTGGTTTGGGCCACTGCGCAGAATGCGACTGAGCCTGGATGTCGCTGCGACATCCTTTTGCTCTGTGCAGTAGTTCTGCCAGCCCAGAGTGGGCGCCCTCTCCAGCTCCTTCTTGTATAGTCGTTGCGCCTGTCGGTAGGCGTCTTCGTCCTCCCTCTTTTTAGTCTTGTACGACCTGTTGTAGAGTCTCCTTACTTCCTTCCTCAAGGCTGTAAGTTCGGGTGTCCACCACGGACATCCCTGACTCTTACCTTTCTTACTAACCCGGCAGTTGTTCTCGAAAGCCGTCACCAGAGTCTCCTGCAGGGACTCTGCGCAGTGTTCGATCTCCACTGGGGTGCCGTATCTCCCAGGAAAATTGGAAATTCTCCTGGCAAGATCGGCCCAGTACCCTTCCCAGTTTGTGTTTCTGGGATTTCTCCAGTAAGGCCTATCGGTAGTTCTGCCCACCAACGAAAAGGTGATGTGTTCGTGGTCTGACATGGAGGGCTCGTCCGAGACTCTCCAGTCCCCCACGGACGCCGCCAGATCGATCGTGGCCAGAGTGATATCGATGACCTCCTCACGCCTTATATCCCGAAAGGTTGGCTTGCCACCTTTATTCAGGATCTCCAAATTGGTACCCGCCAGGAAGCTCAAAAGTGCGTCCCCTCTGTTATTGCAGTCCGAGCTGCCCCACACCGTGTGATGTGAGTTGGCGTCGCACGCAAGTAAGAGGTCCAAGCCCTTCAGTTCGCAGGTCCTGACAAGATCCCTAACCCTTTGTGGGGGTGGATCCTCCTCATCGTATGGAAAATAGGCCGAGGCAACTACGAGTTGCCTTTCAGTGCCTTTCTCATCCTTGTATTTCACGGTCGCTGTCGCAATGTCTCTGTCACAGAAGGATCCCCAGGCTTCAGCAGCAAGCCCTTTAATTATCAGGGCCGCCCTGGCTGAGTCTCCGTTCCAACTGAAACGGTTGCCGCAACCGTTTAGACCTGTGATTTTACCCGCCCTTATCCAGGGTTCCTGAATAAAGGCTATGCCTGTATGCACCTCTGCCATGCGTTTGACTAAGACAGCCGAAGCGCTTTTGCAATGGTGCAAGTTGATCTGGGTGCACGAAATAGTGGACGTTGCCATACTGGCAGGCCCTGGGTTTCATCCACCCCGACCCAGCCTCCTTGAGTTCGCCATGGGGCGAAGTTAGGAGCTAGCCTTTGGGTGTGGGGGTAGGGGTAGGATTGTGCTTAGCGCTTCTCCCACCCCCTAGTTCCCTCCCATCTTCTCCCTTGTCACCTTTACCTTTGTCAGAGACAAGGACGGCGTGGGCCCTGCCACCCCCACAGAAGGGTCGGTAGTTCAGGGCCTTTAGGGCCTCCACCTCCGACTCCTCCACGGTGATGTTTAGCAGAGCCTCCACCGGTTGTCTCTCCTTTGCAGGGATCGCCTTATTGCTTACGAGGTTCCAGGACTCCACCTTGAGAGTGGGATTCTGTCGCCTCAAGCGTGTGAGTGCGGTCTGGGGAACAATGTTCCCCGGAACGTACAAGGCGATCCTTTTTACCTTTAGGAGATCGCCCTGCTCAACGACGGTGAGCTTGGCGTTCTCCCATGGGCACCATTTAGGCACCTTCGCCTTTAACCACTCCACGTCCCCCTGGGTGTTGCAGTCGTACACTAGTGCACCTCGCGTCTCCCAGTTGGCCAAGAACTGTGGGAAGTGGCCCTCCTCAGTTTGGTCGATTTCTGCTTCAATCTGACCAGATCGACCTGTTTTTGGGTGAGTCGTGTGATGGGGTAGCCTTCAGGAACTATGGCCCACCGAAGCTTGGTAGCCACTGCTCGACTGTAGCACGCCCAATCTTCTTTCTTTTCCCTGGCCGAGCGCTTGATTTCCCTGGGTGTCGAGCCTTCGGAGTGGGTCCTCTTCGCAGCCGGTGTCGACTGAAAAGTGGTCCCCTCCTGCTCCCCACCCTTCTTCTGGGTCCTCCTCTCCTGGCCAGTTCTACGCCTCACCCTTTTCTTCTTCTTTTTACCTTCGATCGAGGTGCCCCCTGCCCCTTTTGAGGCGAGGTCCCTCGGTCGAGTTTCCTTGTTATAGGTGGCGGTATCACCGTCCTTATCCGTAGATGAGGTGGTGTCCCGCCCGTTGTTACCAGCCACCTTGTGCCCGGTATCCCCAGCCCCCTTGAGGGCGGAGTCCCGTAGCGGTCCGGTGACTATGGCCTTTCGTGGGTTGGTATCCCCAGCCCCCGTGGGGGCGGAGTCCCGTGCCTCAACTTCCATGGGGGTGGGAACCCCCTTAACCTCTTGTGGTGGCGCTTTTTGCGTATTTTCTTTTTTTCCTTCCTTATCCATTTTGTTTTTTATATATATAGAGCGGGTGTATCGTGTTGTGGTCAGTTTCAGGTGTCTCCCGTTAGCTTGCCCTTCCGACGGGGGTGATGTTCGAGGGTCTGTTTGACTCGGTGGCCCCGGAGGTTCCCCCCCTCCTCAGTGGTGCAGTCCCAGTCCGGTCACCATCCGGCAGCATCACTGCACCAGGGATTTTACGATGGCTGGTGGGGCAGCCAGGCGGTCTGGTTAGTGACCTACCCGGGCTCCTGTACTATCCATCGGCCCAGGCGCGCCAGTCCCAGTTTGACCTCTGTACCCTCCTCGTCTCGCTAACCCTCGAACTCTTCACTCCCATCTTCTGGGGTCGCAAACCGGGGGGGCACCCTACGCTGCAGTGTATGTGTGTAAGTGTGAGTGTATGTGTGTATGTGTATCACATCCTGTCTACCGCGTTAACAGGATGTGAGGTGTGTATACCCAGCCAGACCACCACCCTGGATGGGGGGGCTGTTTGTTGGTCGCCAGCTTTCCTGCGAGCGAGGGGGGCGAAGACCGGGACTTAACCTGCCCTACATTCACCAGGACGAACCCTTCTCGGGTTGCCTATCACTCATTCTTCGGTCCCCCGTTTATAGGGGGCCTTCCATACGCCTGGACATCCCGTTTATAGGGAGCCACAACATTCATGCAGTCTCGCCCCTCCCGCTGTCAGTCGGCCGACTAAGCCTCCCCACCAGGCTGTCGAGGTCATGCCCCCGACAGCACGCGACAAGGTCCTACAGCCCCCAGGGGAGGGCGTTCCACTAAATTCTCAATAATTTCATTATGCAGTTCCTCTTTCAATTTACTAATATTTTGTATAATAGTATCTAACTTTGAAGCTAAATTATCCACCGATATATTGTTTACTTTTTCTTTCAAGTCACAAATAATGTTTTTTAGATCTGTAATGTCATCAGCATTGCTATTCTTTAAACAAGTTTTACATTTAAAAATCAAAGACTTTCCTGATTTTGTATGTATAACTTTAAGTTCTGTAGCTGTTAGATTTGTGCAATCAATAGTTGCATGAAAAGGCTCTTGACATGCTCTACAACAAATAACTGGTATATCACCAAAAGGTTTTTCACAACAGTAACAGAAAGACATTTCAAATAATAATTCCAGTACAAGAATTCAAATAATAATTCCAGTTCAAAATGTAAATACTAACTCTGCCGCATAACCTCAAAAACTGAGCAAATCACACTTTCAATTCACGATCTATTAAAGCACTTTAAATCTTTAATTACACTTTTGTAATGAACAATAAAAAAAAATCAAATGAATAATAATTGTTAGTTCACAGAATAATTATTAATATAGCCTAAACAATAAGATAAAATTTTTAGAGCTAACTGTTTCCAGCTACTGTTACTGCGTCCAGCAGACGATTTTGATGTTGTTAAAAATTATTTTTTTACAACAATTTATTGAAAAAAAAAACAGTTCATTTTCGAAAAAAGTGAATAACTTCGGTAAAAAAATTTTTATTTATTATTTTTGAGGTTCACATAGAAGCTAAAAAGGTACTCTACAAGGTACATGTGGAATTTATTGTTTCAAATTTTTTGAACAGCCCCAATCGTGCACGCAGAGGAAAAATATGCAGTTGCGCTCATGGCTATAGCACCGCCATTTTGGATAAAAAAAAATTTGTATGCTTTTATAATTTCCCATGATAAAATTTCCATATTCTACAATAAATAATTCTTTTAGATAAAAATCCTTGAAAATGACTTGAAAAAAAATGGCTCGAATAGATTTCTCCCCTTAAGAACAAATTCACAATCCACACGGTGGATAAAATAAGATCATTATCCACATAGTGGACAAAATTTGATAAGACCATAGTCCACACGATTGATAGAAATAAAATCCCTCAGGAATAAGATTTATCATAAAAAAATTCATATTTAAAACATAAAAATTGAGACAAGTAAACCCAATTCTCTCTAGGTCTGCTTCAGCAGTTTGAACAGGCAAGGATCCTCACTTAACCTGACTCTCGCTACCAGGGTTGGGACCTGAATCAAACACAGCATTGATTCAGGTAAAATTTTAACTTAAACAAATTTCACAGCTTCACTGTGAAAAATATTACACTCTTGTAGCGAACGGTGTCGTCTTTCAGAGGAAAGGGTTAGTTCAGTACATCGAGAGCAATCTGATAGATTAAGTATTGATAAATTATAATATTTCATTATTCCAATAATATTTTTAAATTTATTATATTTATTATTCCAATAATGTTTTAAAACTGATTATATTTATTATTCCCATAATGTTTTAAAATTCATTATTTATGTTTAAAAATTTAAAGGCTTAATGGTGAAGATTTTTTAAAGAATATTTTTTATTAAACTTGTTATTTTTAGAAAATGGATTACTTCAGCTTGTTTGAAGATCGTGTAAAGTTGTTACGAAACAACTTAACGACATATTATAGATCTGCTTCCGAGGAAGATCTCTTGAGATGGTTACGCAATACGCACAATGCCATTGAGCAATTACAAAATGGTAGGAAAGCCTAGGATTTCACTACCGCTGAAAGCAGGAAGTATCGAACATTCATAACCGAGTTTTTTACAATTCGCAACAATATCGAAAATTTATTAGAAAAAACAGGTGGTGATCTTCAACGAAACGAAGTTGCGGAGCCATCAGTCTCATTGGAATACTTCAAGTCTGCATTGAAAAATCGATTAAGATCTGCAGTAATTATAAATCATGGACACTTAAGTATATAGAATCATTTATGGGAGACACGAAGAAAGTTTTTATAACTGAAATTACTGAAGTCCTGAAAAAAGATCCATCAGTGAAGATAAATGGTGAGCTTGCAGCTGAGTTCAATATTTAAAACCTAACGAAGAAGAGAAAAACATTAAATTTTTCAATACGGATGATGCTGCAATCTACGTAACAACCGATCTAAACAAATGGTTCCAGATACATCTTATGGATCCAATTAAAAATGAATGAATAAGAATCGTTTGAGGGGCGAGGCAGTGGATGGTCTCTTAGTCGAATATTAAGGTTGACAGTAATTATTAATAAACAAAATCAATTAAGAGCAAGTTCCTTTATTGATTTACCTGCTTCGATAAAAAAAAAAGAAGCTTGCATCAATGTCCTAAATGAAAAAGACAATAAATGTTTCCGTTATGCAATTTTGAGAGCATTGTATCCAGTACCTCGGGAGAAAAAACCTCAAAGAGTTAGTCACAATAAAGATTACGTATCGGAATTAAATTTCAATAATATTTCGTTTCCGGTGTCATTGAACGACGACAAAAAATTTTAAAATCAAAATTCAGTGTCTGTAAACGTATACATGTTACAAAAATGTAGTGGAGAGTTCAGTGTTTCTCCATGTCATTTAACAAGTAATAAAAAAAGCAGACATGTAAACTTATTATTTGTGCAAGATAAATATATCGATGAAGATAATCCTGAAGATAATGATACTGACGATAATGTTATTCCTAATTATCACTATGCTTGCATCAAGAATCTTTCTAGATTAGTAACAAAACAAAACTCAGATCATAACGGCCAAAAATTTATTTTTGATCGCTGTCTTGGTTGGAAATCGGAATAACCACGGGCCCTAAAACTCGAGTAGAGCTTTCTCTCATTAACAAACACAACGAAGAAGTTTTAATTAGTGAAAAGTGCTTCAAGGAACTTTTCGATTTACAATATAAAATTTGTAATTATTTTGGTGAAGACGATCCTCAACACCTTCATCTTTATCAGTTCAATGAGTTATATAATGATAGGGAAATCTATGTAAATAATTGTCAGGATAAAAAAGATTCGGGCTTAAGTGCCAAGCTAAGTTAGAGTTAAGCAGGTATCGCTGTAGTATGCGTGATAAGTAAGTTAGCTAATTAGGAGTAATGGCTGCTGCGGCAGTTCTTGTGCGCCCACCATACCGATTAGATGTGTATATCCATTTTGCTAAAATAAACGAATCACCATTTCTAATATAATTATCTTCCGTCAAGAAATGTAATCCGTGCAGTCTGGCTAAAACATCAGAGTCTGATCAGGCTTTCTGACTAGAGTCAAAATCAATGCACATTTACTATAATCATCAATGAAAGTTAAAAAATATTTTGAATCATCATAACCCGTTGTATTATGCGGCCCATTTAGATCTGTATGTACCAACTCTAAAATCTCGGTGGCTCTACTTCTATTATTTTCGAAAGATAAATTATGCATTTTATTCTGTATGCACGTCCCACACTTCAAATTTACTGACTCTAATTTTTCTGGTAACCCATCGACCAATTTATTCTTACACATTTCCTCCAAATATTTAAAATTTACGTGACCGAAAATTCTATGAAACCTTTCTTTCTGTGTCATGTTTTTGTTAATTTTCTCCGACGAATAACACACTCTCACACATCAAAATAACTACTTATTTTATACAACCCATTTTCTTTGCAAGCTACTGCAATTAAAGTATTATTACTATTATATATTTTCGACGTATTTCCGACAGACATTATTTTATTTTCATTCGTAATTTTCACAAAACTCAACAAATTTTTATTCATCTCAGCTACATAAAATACATTGGATATTTTAGTTTTATGCTTAATCCCGTTCACTTCAAAATAAGTTAAAATTTTACCAACTTTCGTGCCTTTCAAAATTCTACCGTCACCAACCTTGACATAAATTGGCTTTTTCAAAACTATAGATTCACAAAAATAGGATTCATCATTAATAATGTCATGTAATTAATAATGGTCTGAGCAACCACTGTCTAATATCCAATCTATTTTATTTGTTTCACAATTGTATATATCAACAACATGATTATCGAATTTATCACCGTCCGTTAAATGCGCAAAAAAAGAGTTTTTCATCTGATCATCCGTACTATCGTTTTCGGTGTTACTATACCTCACGTTGTGTTGAGTTGCTCCATCGTTGCGGGGCTGCCAGTTCCTGCCTCCGCGATTTGAGTGTTGTCGACCACCTCTGCCGCCGCGACCTTGAAACTGCTGAGACTGCGGCCGTTGTTGCTGTTTCTGCTGTGGTGCTTCTTGTGCACCTCCTTGCCAAAATGTATTGTTGTTTTTGGTCCACTTGTTTCTACAATTTCTCTTCAAGTGTCCGGGCTTACCACACCCATAGCATGTGAATTTATTTGAATTTTCTGCTTGAAATGCACTACACTTTTTCTTGTTTGATTCACTCAAGTTTCGGGGTTCCCACATACTTATTTTATTTTTTAAGAACTCACAATTTCTATGCTCTGTTGATAGAGCATCTACCAGATCTCCAATGTAGCTTAAAGATTCTGTCAAAGTTCTCAGCATGTAATTTAATTTTTCTGCCTCGGTGATTTTTCCTCCAGCATTTTGTAAGTCATTTATAGTCTTCTCAAAATCACAGAAAAATGTACTTGAATCATCATAATTTTTTAATTTCATCTGATCGAGTTTGTTTCTTACACAGATTTGCATTGCTGTAGATTCTTTTAGATACATTTTGTCAAACTTCTGCATTATTTTCCGGGCAGATTTTCTCTCTTCTTCGCTCAAAAATTCTAATTGATCGTTACTTATACTGCAATAAATGCAGTTTATTGCTTTCTCGTTCATGTCGGACCAATTTTCTTGTGAATCTGATGTCAAAGCCTCTCGAACTGCTGGTTCTGCACACTTTTTTGTTTTCAAGTATTGGAATATCCTTATTTTCCAAATGCTATAATTCCTTCCATCAAAGATATAGAGTCTTGCGTCTTCGTTTTGCGACATAGTTAGCTCTTTAATTAGTTTATCTTTATGTTCCAAATTAGCACTATGACGGTTTTGAATTTCTTCAATTTGAATTTTTCCTACTTTTCTTAAATCACTTTCATGTACGTCAGCATACACTGCTTCTATTTGATATTTAAGCAGAATATCTATTATTTCACCTCTTGACTTTGTCGCTACAGTATTTTCTTCCTTTGTGCCTTTACAAAGTCTTTTTAGTTCATCTGTATTGAAATATTGCAAGATTTTTCTAGGTGGCAATTTACTTAAAGTTTTTATTAAATCTTCCTTTGGCACTAAATTTATACCTGCCAAGCTTAATTAATTCAAGCACTGATTTTCTTTTTCTAATAGGCTCATTTAAAATTCTTCCCAAACCTCTTCACGTTCGAAGTAACGTGGTATCTCAGTTTCACTTGAGAACACTTTAAAATAGTCACTTTTCCGTTTTCAAAAACTACGCGCTCTTGCTACCATGTTAAATTATATTGATTTATTTATAAAAGAGTACATTCTTTATTATTAAAACTACAGCTTTATTACAAGAAGCTAACCGACATGATGACCACTCCTTATCTTACTAATGAGTGCATATTCATAACACAGACTACTCATATTTAAACGCGCTGTAATAATGCAATTCAGCGGTAACATACTTTTATTTAGTTCAATGTGCTGTCGAAATATTGTTTCTTCCGTCAGCATTTTGACAGTACTATTAACCGAAAACACGCATCCAAGATTTGATTTTGAGGTTAGGGTGACCAGGAGTACAATAAAATATTTAATAAATGTATTGCAAATTAATTTATTCTTAGTTATAAAAAGTCGACAACTGAATATTAATCAATTTTTCTTTAGAAATAAGGTTGAAAAAAGTCTCGATATTATTAAAAATTAAAATTATTTAGTATTGTTGGGAATATGTGATGTGCGCTTTACTCTCGACTGACTCGTTCCGTTGCCTCTGAGATGCGCGCACCACGCGCTGCTGCTCTCGCTGGGCCTTGCGATTCCGGTACATGCTGTCATGGCGATCGGACGCTCTCGCTCTCCTGGTACACGCGGCGTTTGTGCTAATCTATTTCTTACACTTTTCTTATATCTGGTTGTGTAGTGTTTTACATAATAAAGTTATCATAAGTTCAAGTGAACTTCCTCGCCTTGTTATTTATAATAAAATCCCCGTCCTCAACAAGTATTGAACATACCTAACCTCAATTATAAAAAAATTTTGGAGCACTCGAACTAGTTGTTCAAGAATTTTGTGACAAAGTTTAGAGAATACAATAATTTAAAAATGTATTCATAATTAAATTCTTAAAATGAAAACAGTTTTTAAAACTAAACAATGTAATTCGTTTATAATAGTGCTGGTTTTTCTACCAGTTATTTAAAAAAAAAATTTTTTAACGATTAATTTCTCTTTTAATTTTTTAATTTTCGTAAAATTATTCATTTTTTTATTTTTTATTATGGCTTGTGGCAGTCAGTGATCCTAATTAAATCGTCGGTAACGATTTAGGATTTGGCGCGAGTCACGTGACTGTCGAACGCAGATCAGAGCGGACCTCTGAGGTGGTAGAGCAGGAATCGGGAAGCCACTCATAATTTTCGTGTCCGTGTGTTAAGACGTACACGAAATTCAACTCGTCTCGGTTCGACGTATTATTGTACTTTTCGGGAGTAGCACACCGTCGAAGAGAGTCTTGTAAGTGACAGAAGGCACGGGATCGATTGTCATCACCCGGGAAGCATTCTTTTATCAAGACGAGTCAACCGGCTTTTGGAAGCCACGGACGACGGGGAACTTGACCGACGTCCGGCAGACGCGCGAAGATCTGGAAATCGATTTATGGCAGATCTTGAAGAAGCTTACTCGTGTACGGGAGTCGAAGCAATTATTGTCATTCGCGTCGCGCGTTGTTGTAGAGCCATAGTGCGAGAGTGTGGTGTTTATTTGTGAAGTTGTCATTTCACGTTAACTCCTGGACCGCTTTACGACGGCTGTATATACGATAGCCCGCGCCCACCTACCGAAATAACGAGCTGTCGCACCCTCCCCGTTTTAATAAATCATGTAGGAATTTATAAACGCAGACGGTATTTTCCCTATTTCAGAAAGTTTGTCGGCACGGAGCTGACTGTGACAGGAGATGGCATCAAGGACAACGGGCCTTCGAGGGTTGTATTCCCGAGTCCACTTTTTGAATTGCAGCACTATAACAGGCTTTATCAGATATAAAAATAAGTTCATATTGATTGAAGAAATAAATAATTAATTTTTTATATACATTTCATACAATAATTAATATTTTAAAATACATGCATTCATAAAAAAACTCTTATAAGTATGAACACAGCTGTTATAGGAGACAGTTTTTATAAGAGTTTAAACGATTTCTTCCAATCAAATAAGTCTTGGCCGAGTGGTTTCGGTGTCACAATTTTTTTTCATTTTCTTTTAGCATGAGTTCCATTCCCGGCAAATTGTTTTTTCTTTTTCTCTTTTTTTTAAGCTTAATTAGATTAGAATACTCGTTAGAATAGCATAATTAACTTGGGTAAAATTAATTAATAGTACTTTTTTTATTTTCAAATTAAAAAAAATAATTCCCGATTCTCCTAAGACCAGACAAATCGTCAGAATCTGATGAAAAAAGAGGTTACAAGCCCGCGTAGAGTCTCATCAGACATCGGAACAGACTCGGGTCAGATAGTCAGACACAGTCTGATCAGACTCCAATGTTTGTCTGACTAACGTTTCTTGACGGGTTATATTTATTTATTATACCTTCCTCCCCTACTGTAATTTGTACAGGTTATGGGCTCCTTCACGTATTTTTTTTTGTGATTTGGTGATCGGGAGGATTGATTTTCTGTCTTGATAAATATTAGTAAGCTCCTCAATCAATCTCAGGCAGGAAAGTGACGTAGAGCTTCTGATTTCAGAAGGAGAATTATGCTGGAATTCGAGATTGAGTCGGAGATTGAGGGGGGGGGGGGTGTGGGCTGGAACTTAACTTTTTGAAGTTCGAGAAAAGTAGAGGCAAAAGTAGAGAATTAGAGATCAATGAAGAAAAGTTTTATCCTGAGTGTGAGGTGGCCGTTTCGGATGAAACTGAAATAAATATATTAAGGCCGTTGAAACAGCAAGCAGGGGAAATTATGGAAGACACAATCGAGCCATCATTTGTGGAGTAATTTGAACCGATTGCAAAAATAGTCATAAGGTTCAACTTAAAAATAATTTTACGAAAGGGTATAAACAAATAGGTCGAATAAATGATAGAGAATGGCACACTTGAATAGCATGGGTGCAATCAAACCAAAATTGTTTTCAGTTGAGAATAAATTTAAAGTACTATTTGGAGCTTGAGAGTAAAACTTAAAACCAGGCTGCCATGACAGCCTCAGTTGGATATACAGTTTATACCAACTGGTGATATTTGGAGGTATCTGATATCGAGAGTAAGAGCATTGAGTTAAATTTAAGTTGCATAAAAACTCAATAAGCTTATTTTTTATTGAAAATTCATGAGAAAAACAAAAAAAAAGAAAGGAAAAAAAACGAAGATTGAGCTTCGGGGAAGGAAAAGGAGAATATTGAGAATTGGCGGAAGGTAAGGTTGAGTCATAATTGATAGGAGCTTCTAAAGTCGGGGGGAGAATTTCAGATCTAGAGTTAATTGGAAGTATTAAAATTCTGAATTGTCGGGTCAAACAAACGGTGGAAGGAAAGTCTGGAAAATATTTTAAAGTCTGTTTGTAAATATTGAAGTTAACGCAACGAGTACTAGAGAAGAATATGACTGGAAAAATGGAATGATTAATGTAGAGTAAATTGAATTTTAGGGTTAGAATACTCCAATGAACCAATTGAATTCGAGAGGGAAGTGATGGTTGTTAATTGAACAATAAAATATGAACTGGATGAAAATATTGAAATTAAATGAGAAGTTTGCAGTGATGAATTGACTTTTCAAAATTAGAAAACAAGTCCGAAATATGTATGATAGAAGTTTCGATTTTGAGTTTAAAAATTACAGTAGAAAAGTAAATTTAAAACAGAGTATGGATGATTTGTTAACGGCTAGTTACAGTGAAAAGATAAAATCAGATGGAGTTTCAGAAGAAAAACAAAATGAAAGATTTGAGTATACCAGGAAATCTAGAGAAAATGAATAAATTTATATAAAGTAACTTACAAGTGAGCTTTGAGGCAGATTGAAAATACGGGGAAGAACGTACATACGACAAGCTTATGGAAAAATGAATGAATGAGTGAATTTAATGAAAAATCTTCTAATGAAAATTTTACTGGGATGAATGAAGTTATAGAGCAAGCGTCGAAAAATAAGAAACTAGTGATGTCTGGATACGTAGAGCATAAGTAGAATGGAAATTTTACTGACCAATCATTATTGGATAGAATTTGTGAGACTGAATTTGATTTTCATTTGATATGATTAGGCCAATTCGCAATAGTCTAATCAAAGCTCAGGGAGAGACATTTATATTAATATTTGAGAAGTTATTCAGTGAAATCTTAAATTTTGGACTTTGAGAATAATATTTGGAAGCAGTAGCAGACTGATCGAATCGAGTCTTGAAATTATTTTTTTGAAGAAAGTTTGAATATTTGACAAGTGAGACATTCTACCCATTTCATTGGTATTTATATCAACGATGATTTAAGACTGGCTTAATAGAAGGACGCAATAAGTTGAGTTAATTTGATGGCTTAAAAGTTAGAAGAGCTTTCTTTGAAAAGAAAGAAGGAGATACGTAGAGTACATTGGAATTCTTCAAAATAGTGCATCGCTTGATTGAGAATAATGTTGGATAGTAAAGATAAAGATACTGACAAACATTTAATTAAACCTTGATTTTAGCTAACTTTTAATATAGAGACGAATTATTGAAAATTGTCAAGTTGATAACTTGAACTCTAAGATTGATGACAAGAGATTAATGCAACTAGAGCTGTTTCAAATCTGGTGGAAGAAATTTTCATGTGCACAAATAATCAATGCTGTTTACTATGATTTCAGACTTTTCAGACCTTCAGTCGAGGATTGGTATTCCAACCATCCAGCCACAATGGCTTGAGATTTGAATTCACAAATTTTTATTATTTTATGTCAATTAATTAACTATAGTTTGAGGTATCTTTATATTTGCAGCATTGTGTTGAAAGCATAATTTTTTTAATTTTATTATGATGTGTTTTATTTCAGAGCTATGTACTATAGATTGAAATTATTTTTTAAGGTGCCCTGCTATTTAAACCTAGATACGAAAGAAAATCTTGAGATAAATGTAATCAGTCGAGATCAGAGTATTTTTGATAAAATTCTGAATAAACTCATTATGTTATTCTTGCTAGAAACAATCTGATTTTTAGGACGGAAAATTAAAGTTGAGATGAAAATTTTGAGATACCTTTGTGATAGAGAATTTTACTATTTTTTAAAATTTTTGATACTGAAGAATTTGATGTATTAAAGTAGTAGGCACTTATACCCTCAGGCGAGAATGTAAGGATGAAAGAGATTCGGGTATAAGTGCCAAGCTGAGTTAGAGTTAAGCAGGTAGCGCAGTAGTATGCACGATAAGCAAGTTAGATAATTAGGAGCAGCACTGCGGCTGCTGCGGCAGTTCTAGTGTGCCCACCACACCAATTAGACATGTACATCGAAGTTACTAAAATAAATGACTCACCATTTCTCATATAATTATCTTATATTTTATTTTTATACCTTCCTCCTCTACTGTAATTCTGACAATTATTTTGATAATAGTATATTATGCAACGGGTACAGTATCGTCACCAGGGCGGTTTTGAAGGCACCAAGTGCAAAGGGAAGCGTAGTACGAGTGACTTTCAGACGCCCTGGTGACGTGCTGCACCCGTTACTTACAGGGTGTGGATTATGTATGAGATGGTGTAAATAACTCGAAAGAAAAGCATTTTTCTTAGAGCATTTGTAACGGAAAAATTGTTTTGAATAAAATTTTCCAACGGACAGGTCAGATGAAATAGGGCCTAGGCCGATATCTAGGGCATTAAGGGGCTCAAGTCAATTTTTTTAAACGGAAACCCCTATTTTTGACCTCTTATTCGGAAAGAGCGGAAATTTTTACTTTCTCATATAAGTTTAAAAAAAAATTTCAAGACTTATCCAGGTCCTGGAATAACTTTATTATGTAAAACACTACACAACCAGATTTAAGTAAAGTATAAGAAATAGATTAGCACAAACACCGCGTGCATCGGGAGAGCGAGAGCGTCCGATCGCCATGACAGCACATATCGGAATTACAAGGCCCCGCGAGAGCAGCAGCGCCTGGCGCGCGCATCTCAGGGGCAACGGGACGAGTCAGTCTAGAGTGAAGCGCACAGCACATATTCCCAACAATACTATATAAATTTTTTCAAAATCTAGTTATTACTATTTGCTTTTTAAAACGCGATGTGTTTTAGAACACTAAGTTTACTACCGTGGCTTGATAAGTACTTGAAAGGGTTTTTTTTATCCATTTACTGGTATGGTTTTTTGGGTACATCCTTTGGGCATGGCTATTTTACGGTTGTCTTTTGTTACTTATAAGACTGTTTCTAGAAAATTTTTGGCAAGAAAGGAATCAGGTTTTGAAGAATCGTCTTGAGGTCTCTAGGGCCCTAAATGAAATTGTTAAAATTAGTGGCTTTAAAGAACATTTATTAATTTATATTTGTTACAGAATAGTATAATTATAGAAACCGACATTCTGACGTCTCGATCGCGGTCTACCGAGTGGCGTACACGTTACAACTTAACGCCTGTATAAATACTCTTTCTTAAAGCACGACTAAGCATTTACACTCATATACATAGTTCAATGCTCGGAGGAATTTCTCCTGTCAGCATTTCATCATTCAATCGTACAAGCATAAATTTGCTCGTATTTCAACCCACCTCCTCAAATTTATGATTTACAAATTTTTCATTCTAATTATTCATAATTCGTTCCGGAATTTTTCAAACTTATTGCGTCCGAGCGCTTTAGTTAATACGTCAGCGATATTATTTTCTGACTCTACTTTTACAATTTTAATCACACCTTTCTCATAACATTCATTTACAAAGTGATAATGTATTTCTATGTATTTTGAGTTTTTAGTTAAATTACCAAATTTTGCAATAGGTATCGCTCCAGAATTATCTTCATACACATTAATCGGTTTTTCGAACACAACACTAAAATCTTTCAATAAATTTTTCACCACTTTTATTTCACTCACTGCTTCTGATAAAGCCACATATTCAGCTGCTGTCGAAGATTTAGTTACACTTCCTTGTTTTCTTGATTTCCAATAAATCACATTTCCAAACAATCTTACAATATAACCAGTAGTAGATTTTCTATCTACCTTATCACCAGCCCAGTCAGCATCAACAAAAAAGTCTAACACGTCAGCATTTAAATTTCTTTCATACGTTAATTTAAGATTTCTTGTCAAATATAAGTACTTCAAAATTCTCGACGCGTATTTATAATGAGTTTCATCATAGCTATTTTGAAATCTACTCAAATCATTCACGGCATAACTTTTATCAATTCTCGTACTCATGCTAATAAATAATAATGCACCGATCAAGTTTCTATATTTTACGTTATTTGATGCTGGCTGTGCAGGTTCTACACTTAAATTTTGTTCCATAGGTGTATTATACAATTTCGCATTTACAATATTATATTTTCTGGCCAATGACTCTATATATAGTCACTTTGGTCCAGTGTCATACTACATGTTTCATAATCATAATTAATGTTTATTCCCGAATAAGTGCTCACTTCACCCAAATCTTTCATAGAAAATTTATTTGATAATTTATTTTTAATTTGTTCAATCCTTCCCTTATTTTTTCCACAAATTAATAAGTCATCAACAAATAATATTAAATAAATTTTTTAATTTTTTTCACACTTTACATATAAACAAGTCACTCTCGCTTCGTTGAAATCCTAGTTCCTTCATAAAATCATCAAAACATTCATACCAAGTTCTCGGGCTCTCTCTCAACCCGTATAATGCTTTAATTAATTTGTAAACTCTATTTGAACCGTCTTGATAACCCATTGGTTGTTTTACAAATACTTCTGACTTTACGAAACCATTTAAAAAAGCTGTTTCTACATCCATCTGGATAATCAATAAATTATTTTGGCAACAAAAGGATAATAATAATTTCAATGTTTGAATTCTAGCTACTGGTGAATACAAATCTTCCCGTACTTCAGTTTGTTGGAAGCCTCTAACTACAAGTCTAGCTTTTTTTCGGTTATCAGATTTTTTTGTGAATACCCATTTTAAATCTAGAAACTTCTTATCTCTAGGTCTATCTACTAATTTCCACGTTTTATTTTTCATCAAACTATTCATTTCCCTATCCATAGCTTCTTTCCATAAATCATTTTCCTCGAACTCTACTGCCTCCTCGTAGGTAGAAGGGCTATCTGCGCTAACTAAATTTACATAAACGTAATTTGAATCTCTATTTATCCCATACCAATCTGGTTTTTTTCTTGCTCTTTGCGGCCTATCTAAACTATTTTCATTTAACTCAACATTATCATGGTTACTCTCTTCTTCAGCAGAATCTACCTTTTCCCTACCCTCGTTGGATTCAGAGTTTTGAATTTCATGACTTAAAGTTTCATCATCCTCATAATCACTGTTATCATTGCCTCTAAAACCAATCAAATTTTCATCATTTTCAACTATATCAACATGTCTGGCTCTAACTATTTTACCGTTTAACAAAACTCTGTATCCAACGTGGTCGTAACCAAGTAAGATCCCTAAATCGGCCTTTCTATCCCATTTGGTATTTCTTTTATTTTCGGGAACTCTCACAAAAACTTTACTCCCATATAAACGTAAATTTTTCAAATTAGGTTTCTTCCCGAGGAAAATTTCATAATATATCTTATTTTCAATCGTATTTGCAATAGTTCTATTTTTTAACTAAGCTGCGGTTTTAACTACCTCCGGGCAGTATCTACGATTCACGTTTTCTTCAAAAAATAAACATCTCGCGGAATCCATAATCGTCCTATTATATCTTTCCGCCGTCCCATTTAATTCATGCACGTTAGGAGGACACGGTTCAAGTAAAATTCCTTTTTCTTTTATTAAATTGTAAATATCGCGATTTAAATATTCTCTTCCATTATCACATCTTAACTTTTTAATTCTTTTCCTGGTAAGATTTTCAACTTTATTAATATAATCCACGAAACAATTAAAAACATCCGACTTTAATTTTATTGTGTAAATCAATGCACATTTACTATAATCATCAATGAAAGTTAAAAAATATTTTGAATCATCATAACCCGTTGTATTATGCGGCCCATTTAGATCTGTATGTACCAACTCTAAAATCTCGGTGGCTCTACTTCTATTATTTTCGAAGGATAAATTATGCATTTTATTCTGTATGCACGTCCCACACTTCAAATTTACTGACTCTAATTTTTCTGGTAACCCATCGACCAATTTATTCTTACACATTTCCTCCAAATATTTAAAATTTACGTGACCGAAAATTCTATGAAACCTTTCTTTCTGTGTCATGTTTTTGTTAATTTTCTCCGACGAATAACACACTCTCACACATCAAAATAACTACTTATTTTATACAACCCATTTTCTTTGCAAGCTACTGCAATTAAAGTATTATTACTATTATATATTTTCAACGTATTTCCGACAGACATTATTTTATTTTCATTCGTAATTTTCGCAAAACTCAAGAAATTTTTATCCATCTCAGCTACATAAAATACATTGGATATTTTAGTTTTATGCTTAATCCCGTTCACTTCAAAATAAGTTAAAATTTTACCAACTTTCATGCCTTTCAAAATTCTACCGTCACCAACCTTGACATTAATTGGCTTTTTCAAAACTATAGATTCACAAAAATAGGATTCATCATTAATAATGTGGTCTGAGCAACCACTGTCTAATATCCAATCTATTTTATTTGTATCACAATTATATATATCAACAACATGATTATCGAATTTATCACCGTCTGTTAAATGCGCAAAAAAAGAGTTTTTCATCTGATCATCCGTACTATCGTTTTCGGTGTTACTATACCTCACGTTGTGTTGAGTTGCTCCATCGTTGCGGGGCTGCCAGTTCCTGCCTCCGCGATTTGAGTGTTGTCGACCACCTCTGCCGCCGCGACCTTGAAACTGCTGAGACTGCGGCCGTTGTTGCTGTTTCTGCTGTGGTGCTTCTTGTGCACCTCCTTGCCAAAATGTATTGTTGTTTTTGGTCCACTTGTTTCTACAATTTCTCTTCAAGTGTCCGGGCTTACCACACCCATAGCATGTGAATTTATTTGAATTTTCTGCTTGAAATGCACTACACTTTTTCTTGTTTGATTCACTCAAGTTTCGGGGTTCCCACATACTTATTTTATTTTTTAAGAACTCACAATTTCTATGCTCTGTTGATAGAGCATCTACCAGATCTCCAATGTAGCTTAAAGATTCTGTCAAAGTTCTCAGCATGTAATTTAATTTTTCTGCCTCGGTGATTTTTCCTCCGGCATTTTGTAAGTCATTTATAGTCTTCTCAAAATCACAGAAAAATGTACTTGAATTATCATAATTTTTTAATTTTCTGATCGAGTTTGTTTCTTACACAGATTTGCATTGCTGTAGATTCTTTTAGATACATTTTGTCAAACTTCTGCATTATTTTCCGAGCAGATTTTCTCTCTTCTTCGCTCAAAAATTCTAATTGATCGTTACTTATACTGCAATAAATGCAGTTTATTGCTTTCTCGTTCATGTCGGACCAATTTTCTTGTGAATCTGATGTCAAAGCCTCTCGAACTGCTGGTTCTGCACACTTTTTTGTTTTCAAGTATTGGAATATCCTTATTTTCCAAATGCTATAATTCCTTCCATCAAAGATATGGAGTCTTGCGTCTTCGTTTTGCGATATAGTTAGCTCTTTAATTAGTTTATCTTTATGTTCCAAATTAGCACTATGACGGTTTTGAATTTCTTCAATTTGAATTTTTCCTACTTTTTTTAAATCACTTTCATGTACGTCAGTATACACTACTTCTATTTGATATTTTTGCAGAATATCTATTATTTCACCCCTTGACTTTATCGCTACAGTATTTTCTTCCTTTGTGCCTTTACAAAGTCTTTTTAGTTCATCTGTATTGAAATATTGCAAGATTTTTCTAGGTGGCAATTTACTTAAAGTTTTTATTAAATCTTCCTTTGGCACTAAATTTATACCTGCCAAGCTTAATTAATTCAAGCACTGATTTTCTTTTTCTAATAGGCTCATTTAAAATTCTTTCCAGACCTCTTCACGTTCGAAGTAACGTGGTATCTCAGTTTCACTTGAGAACACTTTAAAATAGTCACTTTTCCGTTTTCAAAAACTACGCGCTATTGCTACCATGTTAAAATTAGTGGCTTTAAAGAACATTTATTAGTTTATATTTGTTACAGAATAATATAATTATAGAAACCGACATTCTGACGTCTCGATCGCGGTCTACCGAGTGGCGTACACGTTACAACTTAACGCCTGTATAAATACTCTTTCTTAAAGTACGACTAAGCATTTACACTCATATACATAGTTCAATGCTCGGAGGAATTTCTCCTGTCAGTATTTCATCATTCAATCGTACAAGCATAAATTTGCTCTTATTTCAACAGAAATCATACAGAGTTTGGAACGTAAGTTAAAAAAAAAATTTTTTTTTGTGACTAAAAAAAACTCTTTTCTAAGTTATTTAAGATCACACGATAATGGTCATCTTGAGTTCTTCACAAGGCCCCGAAATGTTAAAAATAATTTTTAAAACGCTTATGAGAACATAAACTTCTATGAGAACGCAAAATTGACCTATCTTTGCTAATCTAACGTCGAAAATAGGAGTTTCTATTAATAAACATTGGAACTGACGCCCTAAAGGCCCAAGATAAGGGCCTGGGCCCAATTTTATCTGGCCCATCTGTTGAAAGATTTTGTTTCAAAAATCTTTTCTTCTGTAAGTGATAATGAAAAAAACTTTTTCTACGAGTTATTCAAGATAAAACGATATTAGACATTTTAGACCCTTTTCCAGGGCCTGGATAAGTCTTGAAAATTTTTTTAAAACTTTTATGAAAATGTAAAAATTTCCGCTTTTTCTGAATAAGAGGCAGCAGTTTTTTGGGCTTCGTCTTGATGATTGTTATTATACTCTTCAGCTTGTGTTTAACATTTTTTAAATTGATTTCTTTGAAGCTTAGTATGATCTTCGTTGACCATGATATCAACTGGTATAGTTTTCTTCAAATTCTGAGTATTTTTGATACATCAAATCTTTTGTCAAGTATTAGCTTTATACTCCTGTTTTTCAAAAGAGTTTTAGTACCTCACCTAAAAAATTTAGCAGTATCTAGTTTAGTTTTAATTTCAATTTTATACTTAACACATCAATAATACTTTGCTTATCAGCTGTAGTTTCGTCAGGACCATCTGACTCAAGAAGGTTATGAATAATTAAATTATTTTTGATAAGCTGTCCCAGTTTCAACGCCTTGTAAATTTTCTGAAAATTATCAAGTTTTGATGTATTGAGTGTATCAGAATTATTAGATGAAAGTGTAGGGTATTATTATAATATATTAAGAAGTTTATTTTTGTTGTCATCGTTGTAGTCGTCGTCAACTTCCTTTTTAAAAAAAAAGTGACTTAGACGTCTCAGATCAATTAGGAATTTGGTACTCAGGGGTTTTTGGGGCTGCTGATCACGAATCCAACACTCATTTTTAAATTTGACCTATGTAATGTCTACTTATTCAAGGTTGAAATTTATTTTTTCTCAGGCTCTTTTCAGTCTTTGACGTCTATGATTAATAAGAAATTGAGTAGTAAGGGGTTTTTGGGGTTGCTGATCACGAAAATGAACTATAGTTTTTTATTTGACATATGTAAGGGCTACTTACTTAAGGTAAAAATTTATTTTTAATAGCATTTATTTGAAATATCTTATACGAGGGATTTTGAGGTTGCTGATTATGAATCTGATATTCGTTTTTAAAATTGAACTACCTAAGGGCTATGTTTGAGATTTACCGCCTTTTATTGCCACGTGATTGGTCATGCGAGCGACCCACGCCAGAGCTGCCCATAGTGACCAGTTTCCGCCCTCAGCAGTCTTGCTTCAACCGTGATGCCGCTATCACGCGCTACGGGACTCAACGCCGTTGTCGGAGATCGACCGCTTATCTACGACGATTCCACCTAGTTTACCTGAGGTTGAGAGACTCCCGGCCAAAACGGCGAGCTCTCTCTCCTCATTTGTATATAGTTTAAATAAATAGTTTAAGTGCAGCATAAAAAACTATAAGTGTTGTGCTTTCCAAATAACCTCGCTTTTCACCTTTCCCGCTCCCTCGTGATCGCGTTAAATATCCTTTACCTTAAGCGCAATCTCCGCGTTTCCCCAAACAGGCTACTTAGTAAAGGTGAAAATTTCTTTTTAAAGCATTTTTTTCAAGCTTCGTGTACGGGGGTGTTTAGGATTGCTATATTACTAATCTAACCTTCATTTTTTCAATTGACCGATATAAGGGCTATAAATATCATTATATTTCTTATGAAAATTTCAAAATTAAATATATTTCTGTATGAACTATTTTTAGTATGTATTTTATTTTCGTGTTTTATTTTAGATGATTTAAATAACTATATTTTTAAACTTTTTGTTTTAATTTAAAATTAAAATAAGAATAATTAAATTCTCAACCGAGCAAGCGTTAACGCAGCAAGGTATAGAAGCTAGTTATTATTGTTATTGTTTGAGATTTCGCGCCTTTTGTTTGCACTGTACTAGTCAACCGAGCAGCTGACGCCAAGATGCTCCGCTGACCTGACTTTCGACTGCTCAGTCAGTCGTCGCCTAAGCGCCGAGAGCACGAGCACGCTCGCTCCATGCTCATCACTCTTTTGTCCATCAAAAAGGCGAACGATTCTACGAGGCAGAGAGGCTCCTGGCAAAAACAGCGAGTGCTCTCTCCTAATTCAATTGTAAACTATCTTTAAAGTTAAGATAAATCTAGTTACTTAAGTTTTCAGCATAAAGTAAAAGTCTTGTTATTTAGACTACCTTTTCTTCTCCAAGCATGTTTCCTCGTGATCGCATTTAGAATAACTACACATAGAAAAATACAGCCCACTATGAAACATTGGTCCTAATCGACAGCCAGATAATACCGGAAAACGCGACGCGAGTGCATAAATGAGACAGTGTAAAAAGGTGGAAAATTTCAAGCCACGCCGTAGCCTTTCGTAACGGCCATTTTGTTGCCGAGCAAGGCCACGCGCTGAAGAAGAAGGAGCCAAGCGACGCCAGCTATCAGTTGCACGTGCACCCAGTCGTGTGCCCGCAGCGGCTCGCAATCCAACTCGCCGACGGACACGCTTCGGCCTTGGTCCCAGCAGACGCAGAGCAACACCGCGGATCAACGAGCCGACTGCTCAACTGAAACCAACCTGGTACCGCCGCAGCGAAACCAACCATCAGCAACAGGCAACGCACACATCGGCTCATGGCAGCAACAGCAGGAGTTATCGTCGTCAGCTGAGTTTCACCCACGCTCACAACAACGACAACCTTGAGTTCACTTGCAGCAGCTTGGCACCGCTGGAAACGATTATCTGGTGTGTCCACTCCTTTTCCCCTCAATTGCCACTTACAAAAACTAACTAATAATTTTTTGTTTTTTTTTTTTGTCATCTAGCTCATGACGTTGAGGTTAAATAATATTTTTCGTATCTAGAGCGTAAAATGCTACTTTACGCTCGAGTGTGATCGTAGCGCCCGAGGGTCGGCGAAGCCGGCCCGAGGGTCACCGATTACACGAGACGTTACGCTCGCGATACGAACATTATTTTTTTTTATAGTTTGCGAACAGTCATCTTTTACGTAACGATTTTAGTGTGTTGAATGATCGCTTGACAAACACTGAGGAAAAATTAAAAAATGTAAAAAATAGTAGTTTTAAAGCTGATTGGGCTGCTCGAAGTGTCGTAGGCGCTGCGGAGCACTACCATCTAAGTCTACCAGAGGACTCCGCTCACCTAATATGGTTATCCTACTTGGATGTAGCCGCTTGAAAGCCATCCATCACCAGTTTCGGTATATCAAATGGCCCATCGAGCAACAGAGAGCCTCCAAATTCAAATTGGACTATCTACACGAGCAAATCTAAACCACACAGCCAAGTAGCTCCACTCAAGGCTGCTCCAGAGTTGAGATTACTCAATATCCAATATCGTATAAGCTCAATTATTCATTTTTCGCCTTCGCTTGCCAAATAATTACCATATTTTTTCTTATAAATCTAACCTCTTTTTTTCTCCTTTTAGGTTGGGTTCAAGAAAAACTACAGTACTTAGCCTAACCACCCTTGATAACACTTTTTGCAAAATAACCACACTAACCCTTGGTTGTTTTAGTCATTTAGTTTCAAATCTTATTACCTTTAGATATTAGTTTTTATTTTATTTTTTCATTTTCTTTTAGGTTGCAAACCAAAGCTCACAATTACCCTACTAACCAAGATTACCCAATTAATTAAAATTGTTTTAGCTTTGTTAGGGTCATCTAAACATTATGGATCACTATTCAGTGATTAAATTAGAGTTTGCTAGTGTCATCAAAACCAGCCACCAACGTGGCGCAGCATATTGTTGATAGAATCCCTATTATCAACTCAACCATACCAGGACGCCTGTTCCACGGTTCTCCACTTTTATCAGGCTGAACGCACGCTTGTGTTCTTGTATTCATGTAAATCTTGTATTCATTAACTTCGATTTTGCCTCAGTTGATGAATTTTTATTTTTCCATTGCCGAGTTAGCAAGCCATAAAAATTTCGACTGTGGCGGCCATGTTTTTTCTCCGGCAAATTCAAGTTTATTACATTAAAGTTATAATGGCTCTCTAAAATTTTTTTCTTACAAGTTTACTTTTATTTATTCTTTAATGTTTCTTTTTATAATAAAGTTCATACCTCTTTGTAATGATGAAGCATGTTCGAGTGTCTTCGTTTTATAATTGATTTGATTGGTTAAGAACGTTAAATTCAAAAATTGAATTGCGTTTAATTTAAAGTATTGAATACTTTTTTATTCAGAATTTTTTGCAATAATTTTTTAAATAATTCAATACTTTGTTTCAATAAATGAACTTTATTTCTTTGTAGAATTCTATAAAATAAAAATAAGAATCTTTATTATTTTAGAAACAACTTTTTAAAGCCATCAACACACAAATATCGAACTGAATTTAGTTGCAGGTTGCAAAGGATATGTGATAAATCTAGTGTTAAAAAATTTTTTTAACATCGTTTTTTTGAAAATAAAAGTAAAAATTATCGTTTATTTACTTTCAAGATTAAAAATTGAGCACGCTTGCGCGTCCATTGAGACTAGTAAGTTAAAATTATAAACAAAGTGTTAAACCTTATTCCTTTGTGCACACAAAAATTCCGTAATTTTTACTTACTTTCAGAACATCATCCGTCTATTTTCTCATCTCCCGTACAAACGCGAATCTCTTCAATCACAGCTATGATTAGCTTTTGCGTGGACATAACAATAACTGTTACTCATTTTTAATTTAAATTTATCAAAAAGAAAACCAATTTATTAATTTAATGGAGAGTTTTCGTGGCGAACAAAAACTGCGTCTCCAGGCTGGAAGGATCTGGTCTTCTTGTTCCACTTGACGCGTGGTTGGAGTGACGACAAGTACTCGTTCTTTCAGCGTGCCCAAAAGTGCTGAGTTTTCTGGGAGACAAGTTGCTATCTGCGTCCAGCCGGTACATTGTACATGGTGAAGTCACTTTCTGGAACTAGGTGTGACCTTCTGTGGATCAGAAAATGTGCTGGGGTTAGAAAATTATTGTTGGATGAGTCAAGGGGAAGAGAGGTCGTGAGTTCAGACAGGCTTCGATTCGACTCAATAGAGTCGACATCTCTGAGAATGTCAGAACTGACTCTCCGATTACCCTGCGAATGTGGTGTTTAGTGGATTTAACCCCTGATTCCCAGATCCCGCCAAAGGACGGCGCACTAAGGGGAATCGCACTTCCAGTGGGCTCCCTGTTGGGCCAAATACGAACAAATTTTCTGAAAATAGGCTGAGCTTTGGCGAAACATGCGGGCTAGCTCGGCGTCGGCTCCGATGAAATTGGTGCCTTGGTCACTGAGTAGCTCGCTGCAATGACCCCACCTCGCTGTGAAACGGTGAAAGGCCGCGATGAAGGACTCAGCTGTGTAGTCCTCGACCAGCTCTAAGTGGATGCCTCGAGTAACCAGGCACACGAAAAGACAAACGTAGCCTTTGAGGGTTCCCTTGCCACGCGTCTTGGTGAGACGAACCTGAAACGGTCCAGCGTAGTCAACGCCCGAATGGGCAAAAGTTGGTGCTGGGGTGACTCGAATTTGGAGTAAGTCACCCATTACTTGGTTTTGGGCTTTGGCTGCATACTTGATGCACACCTTGCACTCTTTGATTGCTTTTTTAACTGCGTCTCGACCATTTAGGACCCAGAACTGCGTTCGTAAGGTGGCTAGGCAAAGCTGAGTTCTACCGTGAAGAGTTAAGGCGTGGGTATGGCGAACGTGAAGTTGGGTGTAAAAATAATCATTGGGCAGAATGTATGGGTGGTTTCGGTTGTAGGGCAGCAATGATTGATCTAGACAACCACCGGCCAGGAGGAAGCTGTCCTTTATGATCGGATTTAGTTTGGTCAAACTTTTTGAGATTTTTTTTTCTTTCGTGAAGCTTTTGATCTCGTCTGAGAAGTATGCTTGTTGAATAAGAAACGTCCACAAAAGTTTAGAGCTCAGCAGTTCCCTTGAGGTTAGAAAATCTGCGTCGACATCGATAAAACTTTGAAACTTAAAACAACTATTTACAATATTCTACTATTATTTACTATTCTTTACAATATACTACGGGTTTTCCGCAGACTTCCCGTAGTGCCAATAAGCGTTTGGTAGCCAGGTGAGAATGGCAGTGCATCTGTTCGCCACAAATGTTTGCCATCTCGAAGGGTGACTTCTCAGCCAGAAAAGTACCTCTTTGGAGTCGGACCAGAGGTGTATTGCGTCAATTTTTGCAGGTAAATTTGAGATGAGATGTTTGGATTAACAAGTTTGGATAAAATGTGAGCAGCTAGCAGCTCTAGCTTCGGTATGCTCAATTTTTTGAGGGGACTACTTTAGTCTTGGCGATCTGCAGTGAGCATGCTACCTCGCCTTGACCAATTAACCTGAGGTAAGTGACTGCCGAACACGCTACTTGCGAGGCGTCGGCAAAACCATGAATTTCGCAGGATTTGACGTCTGGAGAGTATTGTACGTATCTGGGTATCGTTAATGAGTTCAAAGCAGGTAATTTGGAAGTCCAGGCTTCTCATTGTTTCACGTATTCTGAGGGCAGTGGGTCGTCCCAGCTGCACTTGAGCAGAGCGTTCAGCTCTGTAACTCTCGTAGCTCCACAAGCGAGTTTTCGGCCACAGCTAACGAACACGAACCAGAAACCTATCATCATGCAAAATCCGATGCAGCAAACCAATGGCTTTCAGCTACAATTTCAACCTAAATTTTCTCAAGTACCGAATCTCACTTCTCAGAGTGGCGTTCTAAACGCCCATGGAACTCAATTGCAAGCACAAGCTCAAGCCTTTAAACCCATAGGGGCAGCTTTCAACGATGCTTCGTTGAGTTATGACAATCAAACCGGTGTTTTGCTAGGTGCGGCCCTTACCTTAGTTCGTGGCCCCAACAACCAAAAAATAGTTGCCTGCGCGCTAATTGACAACTGCTCACAGCCTTCTTTTATTTCTGAAAATTTGGCTAAAAGGCTTGATCTGCCCAGAACACCGACCTTCGCACCCGTCTCGTCAGTGGGCGGTGTGCATTCAGTCACTGGTAAACAGATTACAAGCTTCACAATCAGACCACATTTTAACTCAAGCTTTTCGTGCCAAGTAAAAGCACTCATACTACCTCGAGTTTGTTCCTATGCACCTCCTCATACTCAGGTCGTCTCAAACTTTATACACCTGTCAAATCTTAATTTGGCAGACCCGACCTTCTTGGACGACTCCGAGATTGATATCTTATGAGGCGCGGACATCTACGCCTTAATAATTCAGGAGGGCGTGATCAAAGGGAGACCGAACGAGCCCATTGCAACACTATCATTGCTGGGCTGGCTAATCACCGGTCCAATCCCCTTGATTTCGAACGTGTCAAGCCACGTTACCCTTCAATCATTCCACTGCGTCGAAGACGAATCTCTTTCGGAGATTTTGCAAAACTTCTGGCGACAGGAGAAGCCGCCAACCACTAAGTTTCTCACCCCCGACGAGCAGAAGTGCGAAGAACACTACGCTAAGAATGTCAAACGAGAATCTAGCGGGCATTATGACGTCAAACTACCATTCAAGAAACCAGTCGATACTCCTCTTGGCAATTCGTTCAATAAGTCAGTTTCGATGCTGAAACACATGGAGCGAAAATTTGAGGTCGATCAAGAATTCAAAAAAATGTATTTTTACTTCATCGGGGATTACATCTCCAGTGGTCACATGATCCCCATTCCGGACGACTCTCCACTGCGCAAGCCAATTGACCAGACATATTTCATGCCTCATCATGGGGTACTCAAACCTCAAAGTACCACCACTAAGTTAAGAACTGTCTTCAACGGCTAGAGCGAAACTAGTTCCAGTACGTCATTGAACAGCCTACTCCTGGCAGGCCCAAATCTCCTCCCAGAGTAGCCAGACTTGGTCGCCGCATGATGGTTGTATAAATTTGTTTTTATTGCCAACGTGAAACAAATGTTTTGCCAAATAAACCTAAACCAGGGAGACTGGCATTACCAAGCCATTGTTTGGAGATTCGATCCGAACGATCCAATTCAGATTTACTATTTGATTACCGTAACATATGGCTTAGCTTGTTTTTCTTTCTTAACGTCTCGTACGCTTCGAGAGATAGTCACAAACTACAAAATAATTTTCGCGTTAGCCTTTTTCATTATTTTTCACGAGATTTACATGGACGACGTACTGTCTGGCGGACATACTCTCCGGGAGGCAATCAAAAAACAGATGCAGCTCATCAGTCGGCTTAAAGAGGGCGGTTTTGAGCTCCGAAAATGGCTCTCTAACGAACCCGAACTTTTATTGCACCTACCTTGTGATCATCTCGCCACAGACCCTACACCAATATTCGAAGTTTCATCTTCTTTTGCTGTTCTAGGGCTCAAATGGCAAGCCAAAGATGATACGTTTTCATTCGATTTGAACTACACGCCTACAGAGGGTACCATAGGAAGGCGTTCCGTCTTATCCAGCCTAGCACGACTTTTCGACCCAATGCGCTAGCTAGCCATCGTTTCTGCAAAGGTTTTCATACAGTCACTGTGGCTGCTCAAGTGCAGCTGGGACGAGCCGCTGCCCTCAGAATACGTGAAACAATGGGAAGCCTGGACTTCCAAATTACCTGCTTTGAACTCATTAACGATACCCAGATACGTACAATACTCTCCAGACGTCAAATCCTGCGAAATTCATGGTTTTGCCGACGCCTCGGAAGTAGCGTGTTCGGCAGTCACTTACCTCAGGTTAATTGGTCAAGGCGAGGTAGCATGCTCACTGCAGATCGCCAAGACTAAAGTAGTCCCCTCAAAAAATTGAGCATACCGAAGCTAGAGCTGCTAGCTGCTCACATTTTATCTAAACTTGTTAATCCAAACATCTCATCTCAAATTTACCTGCAAAAATTGACGCAATACACCTCTGGTCCGACTCCAAAGAGGTACTTTTCTGGCTGAGAAGTCACCCTTCGAGATTGCAAACATTTGTGGCGAACAGATGCACTGCCATTCTCACCTGGCTACCAAACGCTTATTGGCACTACGGGAAGTCTGCGGAAAACCCGTAGTATATTGTAAAGAATAGTAAATAATAGTAGAATATTGTAAATAGTTGTTTTAAGTTTCAAAGTTTTATCGATGTCGACGCAGATTTTCTAACCTCAAGGGAACTGCTGAGCTCTAAACTTTTGTGGACGTTTCTTATTCAACAAGCATACTTCTCAGACGAGATCAAAAGCTTCACGAAAGAAAAAAAAATCTCAAAAAGTTTGACCAAACTAAATCCGATCATAAAGGACAGCTTCCTCCTGGCCGGTGGTTGTCTAGATCAATCATTGCTGCCCTACAACCGAAACCACCCATACATTCTGCCCAATGATTATTTTTACACCCAACTTCACGTTCGCCATACCCACGCCTTAACTCTTCACGGTAGAACTCAGCTTTGCCTAGCCACCTTACGAACGCAGTTCTGGGTCCTAAATGGTCGAGACGCAGTTAAAAAAGCAATCAAAGAGTGCAAGGTGTGCATCAAGTATGCAGCCAAAGCCCAAAACCAAGTAATGGGTGACTTACTCCAAATTCGAGTCACCCCAGCACCAACTTTTGCCCATTCGGGCGTTGACTACGCTGGACCGTTTCAGGTTCGTCTCACCAAGACGCGTGGCAAGGGAACCCTCAAAGGCTACGTTTGTCTTTTCGTGTGCCTGGTTACTCGAGGCATCCACTTAGAGCTGGTCGAGGACTACACAGCTGAGTCCTTCATCGCGGCCTTTCACCGTTTCACAGCGAGGTGGGGTCATTGCAGCGAGCTACTCAGTGACCAAGGCACCAATTTCATCGGAGCCGACGCCGAGCTAGCCCGCATGTTTCGCCAAAGCTCAGCCTATTTTCAGAAAATTTGTTCGTATTTGGCCCAACAGGGAGCCCACTGGAAGTGCGATTCCCCTTAGTGCGCCGTCCTTTGGCGGGATCTGGGAATCAGGGGTTAAATCCACTAAACACCACATTCGCAGGGTAATCGGAGAGTCAGTTCTGACATTCTCAGAGATGTCGACTCTATTGAGTCGAATCGAAGCCTGTCTGAACTCACGACCTCTCTTCCCCTTGACTCATCCAACAATAATTTTCTAACCCCAGCACATTTTCTGATCCACAGAAGGTCACACCTAGTTCCAGAAAGTGACTTCACCATGTACAATGTACCGGCTGGACGCAGATAGCAACTTGTCTCCCAGAAAACTCAGCACTTTTGGGCACGCTGAAAGAACGAGTACTTGTCGTCACTCCAACCACGCGTCAAGTGGAACAAGAAGACCAGATCCTTCCAGCCTGGAGACGCAGTTTTTGTTCACCACGAAAACTCTCCACCTGGCCACTGGCACGAGTTCTAAAAACATACCCGGACAAGCATGGCCTGAATCGAGTTTGCGACGTCAAAACAGCTCAGTCGGCCCTGCAACGACCTTCGCTGAAGCTGATATTCCTGGTTCCAGTAGAAGAACAGTCATAGCCACCATTGCACCTAGAAGCCCCGGCTTCTAGTCTGGTGCTGCTCCAAGCAGCCAAGTAAAAACCAAACTAATAATATCAATTGCTTAACCATCTTCTTGTTCTTTTATTTATTTTTTTTTAGTTAATTAAATTAATCGCTGTTGCCATCAATTAAAGAGGGCGGAATGTTTGAGATTTTGCCCCTTTTGTTTGCACTGCACTGGTCAACCGAGCAGCTGACGCCAAGATACTCCGCTGACCTGACTTCCGACTGCTCAGTCAGTCGTCGCCTAACCGTCAAGAGCATGAGCACGCTCGCTCCATGCTCATCACTCTTTCGTCCATCAAAAAGGCAAACGATTCTACGAGGCAGAGAGGCTCCTGGCAAAAACAGCGAGTGCTCTCTTCTAATTCAACTGTAAACTATCTTTAAAGTTAAAATAAATCTAGTTACTTAAGTTTTCAGCATAAAGTAAGAGTCTTGTGATTTAGACTACCTTTTCTTCTCTTAGCATGTTTCCTCATGATCGCGTTTAGAATAACTACACATAGAAAAATACAGCCCACTATAAAACAGTTATTGATGCATAAATTTTTGATTTTATTATCAATATCATCTTTCAAAAAATCAGAGCTAGCTTGCAATTCATTAATTTTGATTTCGAAATCATCCTGCAGTTTCACAATATTTTCTTTAAATTCATTTTGAATCTCGGATAACTTATCACTCATTCCTTTCTTAACTTTTTGAACTTCAACTTTTGTAGAAAAAATCTAAATCTATTAGCATTTTGCTCAACAATTTCAGTATGCAGTTCCTCTTTCAACTTACTGATACTTTGTATAATACTGTCTAGCTTAGTTGAAGTACCATCTACTGACATATCATTAACTTTATCTTTTAGATAACAAATAATGTTTTTTAGATCGATAATATCTGCAGCATTGTTATTCTTTAAACAGGTTTTACATTTGAATATTGAAGACTTGGCTGATTTAGTTTTTATAACTTCAATTTCTGCAGCTGTTAAATTTGTGCAATCAATAGTTTCAGAAAAAGGCTCTTGACATGCTCTACAACAAATAACAGGTGTGTCACCAAATGGATTTTCACAAAAGTAACAGAAAGACATTTCAAACAATAATTCGAGTTCAAGAGTTTAAAATGGAAACACTTTCTCTGAAGCATAGCCTCAAAAACTTAATAATAAAAATAATAAAAAATACCCAAAAAAGCGACTAAAAAACCGACACCATTATACACACATACGCCGTCAAAATTCTACTAATAACTATTAGGAAAAACATTTTACTAAATTAATTAATAAATTGATTTTCTTTTTGATAAATTTAAATTAAAAATGAGTAACAATTATTGTTATGTCCACGCAAAAGCTAATCATAGCTGTGATTGAAGAGATTCGCGTTTGTACGGGAGATGAGAAAATAGACGGATAATGTTCTGAAAGTAAGTAAAAATTACGGGATTTGTGTGTGCACAAAAGAATAAGGTTTAACACTTTGTTTATAATTTTAACTTACTAGTCTCAATGGACGCGCAAGCGTGCTCAATTTTTAATCTTGAAAGTAAATAAACGATAATTTTTACTTTTATTTTCAAAAAAACGATGTAAAAAAAAATTTTTAACTCTAGATTTAGGGGTCATTCACAAAGTACGTCACCACAGGGGAGGGGGGGAGGGGCTTTTGAGATGTTACTATTGGTGATACGGGGAGGGGGAGGGGTTAATATGATTGTTATGTCACAAAAAAAAAATTTTTTTTTAAGAAACAAAAGTTTTTTTTAGAAATGATTTCTGTTGAAAAAGATGAATATTTTTACCAAAAAGTTAAATAAAAAAATCATACTTACATGAATCTCGTTGATGAAAATTTAAAACTAAGTAAAATTGCACATGCATACAATTTTTTTCTTTTCTTTTTCTTTCTCAAGATTTAATCGCACCAAAATGAATTGCACGTCTTCTAAAAAGCATATTAAAGAAACGCACAAAAAAACATCGGCTCGTGCTACCAAAATTCGACCCGTTAAAATTGCAGTTCAACGAGCACGCGAATTAATGATTATAAAAAAAGATCAAGAAACAGGAGCAGAAGATACTGGATGGATCGAAGAATCCGATGTTGAGTATGATTCTTCATATATGGATAAAACTGATCCATCAAATAATATTCCTGTAATAGAATCTATTGAAAATTCTATGGAAAATCCTTGGCAAGATGTAAAAGAAAGATAAAAATTGATTTTGTATGTTACCGTCAAAATTTTTCAGTATTACTAAAAAGCAGGCGCGCAACAACGGGGATGGGGCGGGGGGGGGGTGTCCTGACACCCCCTAAGCTAGTAGAGGACATCCTTTAGAATAACTTCGGAGTGTCCAAGACTCTGGGCCCCCAAGTTCAACAAAAAAACTGGTCGGCTATCCCCCAAGCTCCAAACCTCCAAATACCCTGGGCACCAGAGGTCAACGAAAAAACTGGTCGGCCATTCCCCAAGCTCTGAACCTCCAACTACCCTGGGTGCCCGAGGTCAACGAAAAAACTGGTCGGCTATTCCCCAAGCTTTAAACCCCCAGATACTCTGGGCATCTGAGTTCAACAAAAAGACTGGTGGGCTATCCTCCAAGCTCTAAACCCCCAAATACCATGGGCGCCCGAGTTCCCCCTTGGGGGATAGCTGACCAGTTTTTTTGTTGAACTCGGGTGCCCAGGGTATTTGGGGGGTTTAATGCTTGGGGGATAGCCCACCAGTTTTTTTGTTGAACTCGGGCGCTCAGAGTTTTGGAAGGTTTAATGCTTGGGGGATAGCTGATCAGTTTTTTCGTTGACCTCGGGCGCCCAGGGCTTATGGGGGCTTAGAGCTTGGGGGATAGCCGACCAATTTTTTCGTTGACCTCTGGCACCCAGGGTCTTGGTGGTTTAGAGCTTGGGGGATAGTCTACCAGTTTTTTTGTTGAACTTGGGCGCCCAGGGTCTTGGTGGTTTAGAGCTTGAAGCATAGCTGATCAGTTTTTATATTGAACTCGGGCGCCTAGGGTATTTGGAGGGTTTAGAGCTTGGGGGATGATTAACCAGTCTATTTATTAAACTCACATTTTTTTTTTTTTTTTTAGACGTCAGTTTCATTGGGGGGGAGGGGGGGTTGGACCTCAGGACACCCCCTAGCTGGAAGGAGTTGTTGCGCCCCTGCTAAAAAGTATTATAGTTTTAATTTACTTTAAGGATGTTTGGTACTTACAAAAAAATGCAGCCATTTTGTCAATTTTAATTGAATCTTCTAATAAATTATATTAAAATTAACGTTGGATTTTTCTCCGTTTTGTTATTTCAAAAATTAAAATAGTTGTTTAAATAATTGCATACGTAATCTTATGAAAAATTTTATTAAATAAAAAAAATTTGAAATTCAATATTTTAAAAATATTAAAATTTCAATGAAGTGTCACTGAAACTACCTCACAGTTTTTTCAGCCATCTCTGCATTTTTGAGAGAGTTACAAGTGATTAAGAAAAAAAAATGATTGATTTTTTTAGACCACCACTTCAATTGTTTAAACAAATAATTCGATTTTTCCAAAAACTAAGATGGACAAAAATAGGCAACAACTCCAACGATTATTTTGATATAAATTATTAGAAGATTCGATTAAAATTGACAAAACGGTTGCATTTTTTTGTAAGTACCAAACATCCTTAATAAACTATTGATTTAACTCTAATGCACCAAGTATTAAAATAAAAATGAAAGTAATAATTAAATAAGTAACGTTATAATTATGACTAAAACTTAACATACCATCTAAAAGTTTTTGTTTTTATTTATTATTACTGTTAACTTTTTAAACACTTATAAAAAGTTATTATAGTTCATTTCCCAGAAAAAGGGGGGGTTAACGATAAAACGGTGACGTACTTTTAGGGGGAGGGGTTTGCGAAGATGTGACTATCTGTTACAGGGGGGGGGGGGGGCGTCAGAAGTGTCTAAAAAATTGGTGACGTACTTTGTGAATGACCCCTTATCACATATCCTTTGCAACCTGCAACTAAATTCAGTTCGATATTTTTGTGTTGATGGCTTTAAAAAGTTGTTCCTAAAATAATAAAGATTCTTATTTTTATTTTATAGAATTCTACAAAGAAATAAAGTTCATTTATTGAAACAAAGTATTGAATTATTTAAAAAATTATTGCAAAAAATTCTGAATAAAAAAGTATTCAATACTTTAAATTAAACGCAATTCAATCTTTGAATTTAACGTTCTTAACCAATCAAATCAATTATAAAACGAAGACACTCGAACATGCTTCATCATTACAAAGAGGGATGAACTTTATTATAAAAAGAAACATTAAAGAATAAATAAAAGTAAACTTGTAAGAAAAAAATTTTAGAGAGCCATTATAACTTTAATGTAATAAACTTGAATTTGCCGGAGAAAAAACATGGCCGCCATAGTAAAAATTTTTATGGCTTGCTAACTCGGCAATGGAAAAATAAAAATTCATCAACTGAGGCAAAATCGTAGTTAATGAATACAAGATTTAATAAAAATGTTTATCAATAATAAAATGTTACTTATTTAATAAACTGATACCGAATAATACATTTCACAGTTGAGTGAGTTAATGGTCTTGGACAAAATGTGGAGCTTTGGCTGTAGTGAAAACAGACTGGACAGGAGAGGATGTAAGTGCTTAATGTTGATGGTCATATTTTTCTTATATTTCTATATAAGTATGATATCTTTTCAAGAGTTATAATTTAATAATCAGAATAAAATTGCAAATAATTTAAAAGAGTCGATGTTAGTGTGAATATAACGAACGTTATTGTGTACTGTTTAAAACTGACCGCCTCTTTTTCACCATGGAATTGGTCATCCGAGTGACCCACGCCAGAGCTGCCCGGAGCGACCAGTATCCACCCGTACCAGTCGTGCTGCATCCATGATCACCGTTACCACGTGACACGGTAACTTCTTAAGTCGTTCGTCCTCTTCGCCATAAGCGACGATTTACCCGGAGGTAGAGAAACTCTCGGTCAAAACGGCGAGCTCTCTCTCCTCCACATTGTAAATAGTAATAATAAATTAATTATTAAGTACAGCATAAAAGTTCAGTGTCTAGTCTCCTCATTTTTACCCTTCTCCATTTCTCTTTTTCTTTCGCGATCGCTGCAATAAAAAACATACAGTCCACTAAGCTTGAATTTTAAACATTTGATCCATTCGCCGCTGGATATTCTAGTGACCACGACGCGAGTGAAAAATAGTTAAAAAGGGGTGAGAGTGCAGATAAGGAAAAATATAAGCCCATCTTTGCCAACTTCGCCAAGCTTCAACAAGACGGACGCTTCGCAGTGGAGCGGCAAACCGATCGGTTGCCATTTTGTAACGCTATCGCTCGGTCTCTCTCTGTCGCTCGCCACGCAGCGAAGAGAGCAGCACGGCAACGCGCGACATCAAATAACGACGCGGCCGCTCGCGCCCATCGACGCCAACAAACATCAGGCCTGGAAAGCAGAAGAGGTCATCGACCCGACGACGAGTAACCGTAACAAAAGGGCTCGTCGCCGCAGGCAGATTCTACTGACGAGTGGCCAAAACAAAAGGGCTCGTCTGTAAATCAGATATTCTCCAGCACGAAGAGTGTCCATAACAAAAGGGCTCGTCGCTGGTTGCCAACAGGGATACAACGATACATCGCGGCAGCAAGCGCCAAAGATACCAATACACTCAGCTCGCAGCAGCTGCAGCAACATGGTCGTCGCGGGAAAAGCTATCCGGTGTGTTCGCTTATTGTTGACTACTTTAAACCCAAAAATCGCCACGCCGTCACTTTGCGCAACGGCCATTTTCATTCTTCTTTCTTCTTCAAACGAAGAAGACCCAACGACGTCGAGTGACGCGCGCATCATCGCCGCGCAGCCACACTTCATCAGCAAGCAGTCGTCGTGGGAGCAAGAGAGACGGATGATCGCGCTCCACGACTCTTTTCTCCACACTGAAAGCAGCGCTCGAAGCTGGCCCAATGGCGGCCTGTCCAGCGAGCACTCGTCGGCCAACAAGAGCGACCATCTTGTTGGCACCTCAAGCCCAGCAGCACGCGCTCACCACCCGGGTTACCCTGGAGCAAACCACCTTGGCTGACAAAAGGCTGAACCACGTGTCAGATGAGACGCCCGCATTCACATCTGAACCACACCCCAGCAGCAAGCAGACAAGCAAACCTCCGCGGAGCAGCTCGTATCGTCATTGCAGCAGCAGCCAGCAGAAGTCATCCTGTTGGTACTTCCAACTTGCAGCGCATCACCGCTTGCAACCACAACCGGGACTGCATTCACTCGGCAAAACGGCCTGGAGGACCAGGAAGACCACACAGCCCGAGAAAGCAGTGGCTAGCCACATCAGCTGTTCGCAACCAAGCAGCAGCTCGGCGCCCAGTTCACTTCATCACGCAACCACACAAGAGCTCGTCCGCAGCAGTACCCTGGCGTCGGTGGAACTACAGATCTGGTTTGTCCGTCCCAATTTGTTTTTTGCTAGTTTTCACCGCAAAACTAATAACCTATATTTCTGTTTAGCTCTAATGCTCCAGATTAAAGTACCTTTTTGTTTAAATTTTTTACCCTATATTCAAACTTCAAGTTTGTTTGAATTTTAACTTACTCAAACTTTAATTTTGTTTACACCCTCAATAATTTATACAGTTTTTTATTTCTATTTAAAACCAATGAGCGTTAGACTCATATTTATTTCAATTCTTAGTAAGATTTCAACCCAAATTTTGTAAACCAAATACTGATACCATTTGAATTTTATAACTCTACACCCTGTCAAATTCACCATACCACTGATTTGGATCAATTCACTCCAAATACCCTTCATTGTACAACTACATTGGCTTCCAGGATTCTTCAGCACACAATTATTGGACTTTCTTCATCATAATCTGGTAGTTCAGCTTCTTTGTAGTCCTTTAAACCTGCAATTTTTTCAGCATTATTTGGATTCTTGGTGTCTAAGCGAGCAAGCCATCAAATTGCTCATCGAGCACTCACTCAGTCTTCAAGTCACTCATCGTATACTTGATGTTACTTCAACCAATTCTTGGGGTCTACTCGAGCTCTGATTTGAACTTAAACTTTATTTGGATCAACCCTTAAGTCATTGATGGATTACCAATACCTCAATTTTGTATCGTATAACCATTTTTAGTACCTTTTCTTGCTTTACCTGCCTAAATAATTTATTGCAGCCAAATCACTTGTTGTAACCTTATATTTTTTTTTTCAAAAATAAGCTGATTCTGGATTTTTAATTAAATAAAAAGGAAGTGTATAGGGAACAGTGCCGTGCGCTTAGCACGGTGCACGTTACACGGTACATGGATCAAGCTTCTTTGGCACTTTAACGCGCAAATCTGGCACTTTTGGCACTGTGCACCGTACACCAATGAACTTGAACTTCTTTGAAACTTGAACATGCACGGCGGACGGTGTACCTTGCACCTTACCAAAGTGAATTATTTTCTAGAATCCTTTATGAGCACAGCGTACCTTACACGGGACACTTTGCACCATGTACCTTCAGGAGTATAAGATTTTTGTACTGTCTTTTGGAAGCACGGTGCACCGCGCATGGTACAGTTTGCACCGCGCACCTTCCATATTGGAGAATTTTCGGGTTGCCTTTTGGAAGCACGGTGCACCACGAAGGTGACACTTTGCACCATGTACCTTCAGGAGTGAAAGATTATCGGACTGCCTTTTGGAGGCACGGTGCACCGCTCAACTCGCATCTAGAAGAATAGAAGATTTAGAAGGTGCTTCTTATGTACACGGTACACGTTGCATCGCGCACCTTCAGGAATACAGGATATTTGGATTCCGGTTGCTCAGGTGCACGGTGCACCATGCACGGTAAAGTTCGTACTGTGCACCTTCAGGAGTGAAGTATTTTCGGGCTGCCTTTAGGGGGCTCGATGCACCGCGCACGGAATATCAGTTTTGACAGCTTCAAACAACTATTGACAAATACTAATTTTTTTTTTTGAGTCTGTCTAACCGCCCGACAAAACGTACGTTCAGTAACCAATAGTGGACGTACGTTCACTTTCGAACGTACGTTCAGTGACCATTAGTGGACGTACGTTCACTTCCAAACGTACGTTCATTGCCACCGGTGGACGTACGTTCACTTCCAAAAGTACGTTCAGTAACCACCTGTGAACGTACTTTTTGAAGAAATGCATTTTTAATAAAAAAAGAAAAAAATATTCTGATAAATATTGAGTTTCAGGATGTTTAAAAACTGCATCTCTATAATCAGAAAAGCTTGGATCACGTGTGCTTAAATTTCACAAAATTGATCTAAATTACAATTAGTGTGATCCATGTTTTCTAATTATAAAATTGCAATTTTAAACTATCCTGAAATTTAATTTTTATGAGCGAAAGTAATTTTTACATTTTTAGTTTTTATCTTGTTTTTACTTTGATGATTAACCCATTAGGTCCCAAGAGTTATGAATTTTTTTTTGTACTTTGAGCTTATAAATCAAAGCGAAAAAGTTGAAAAATAATTTAAAAAATACCCTACCCCCCTATTCTCGGATATACCCTACACGATGGCATTGTTTAAAATACTCAAAAATAACATTTTAATTTGTTAATAAACAAACTTGAAAAAAAAAGAAAATTTTTACGTCATTTTTTTTTTTCAAGCTGGTGAACAATGCCAAAAAAATTATTTTTGCCCTCAAAAAGTTGACCACGGGTGTTCACATTAGTTGAACTTTACGCGCATATTTGATTTTTTTGGTTTCGTTTTTTTAAACAAAATGGCGGACTAAAAACTTCAACGCCAATAATTGTACGGCAGCGCATGGTTGAATAAATACCGAAAAATTACTTTTTATAAAAAATGACTGTGGCTCCTTAGATTTTTGTGGTCGCTGATTATGAATCTGAGATCAGAATATCAAAATTGTAAGAATTGGGCCCAATACCATAGGATCCAATACTCAAAGTTAAGATTTTATAAAAACAAAAAATATCATCATATTTTACGTAGAATTTCAAGTTCAAAGTATACTTGGACGTTTTTCGAAAAAAATCGTCATTTTCGAGTAAAAAATCAAAAAAAGTTCAAAGTATTGGATTTACTTCCAGAGATCCACAACAGCTCGTCCCCGTGTGCCTGTAACGAATTGAACACAACTTTTGAGATGGCAAAAATATATTTACGAGGTTTTTGGGTTGCTGATAGTGTATCTGAGGTAAAAACATGAAAATCCCAAATATAGGGCCCAATACCGTACGACCCGATAGTAAAAATTGAGATATCATAAAAATAAAAAATGAGATAAAAAATCTGTGCAGAGATCCTGCATTCCAATCATTTCACGTGAGTTACGTCGTATAAAAAGATCGACGAAATAAAAAACAAAAAGTAAAAAAATTTTTTTAAAACCACGTGGTGCTGCATGTCCTTGAGTCCCTTTATTTAGAATTTTCATGTTATTACCTCAGATACCCTATTAGCTACCCAAAATATATTTTTGCCATCTCAAAAGTTGTGTTCAATTCGTTACAGGCACAAGGGGACAAGCTGTTGTGGATCTATGAAAGTAAATCCAATACTTTGAACTTTTTTTGATTTTTTACTCGAAAATTACGATTTTCTTCGAAAAACGACCAAGTATACTTTGATCTTGAAATTTTGCGCAGAATAAGATGGCATTTTTTATTTTTATGATATCTCAATTTTTACTATTGGGTCCTACGGTATTGGGCCCTATATTTGGGATTTTCATGTTTTTACCTCAGATACACTATCAGCAACCCAAAAACCTCGTAAATATATTTTTGCCATCTCAAAAGTTGTGTTCAATTCGTTACAGGCACACGGGGACGAGCTGTTGTGGATCTCTGGAAGTAAATCCAATACTTTGAACTTTTTTTGATTTTTTACTCGAAAATGACGATTTTTTTCGAAAAACAACCAAGTATATTTTGATCTTGAAATTCTACGTAAAATATGATGATATTTTTTGTTTTAATAAAATCTTAACTTTGAGTATTGGGTCCTATGGTATTGGGCCCAATTCTTACAATTTTGATATTCTGATCTCAGATTCATAATCAGCGACCATAAAAATCTTAGGAACCACAGTCATTTTTTATAAAAAGTAATTTTTCGGTATTTATTCAACCATGCGCTGCCGTACAATTATTGGCGTTGAAGTTTTTAGTCCGCCATTTTGTTTAAAAAAATCGAAACCAAAAAAATCAAATATGCACGTCAAGTTCAACTAATGTGAACACCCGTGGTCAACTTTTTGGGGGCAAAAATAATTTTTTTGGTATTGTTCACCAGCTTGAAAAAAAAAAAATGACCTAAAAATTTTCATTTTTTTTTTAAATTTGTTTATTAACAAATTAAAATGTTATTTTTGGGTATTTTAAACAATGCCATCGTGTAGGGCATATCCGAAAATAGGGGGGTAGGGTATTTTTTAAATTATTTTTCAACTTTTTCGCTTTGATTTATAAGCTCAAAGTACAAAAAAAAATTCATAACCCTTGGGACCTAATGGGTTAAGAAAAGCATGTTTTTTAAAAATGTTTATTCTTTTTTTTTATTTATTTTTGAAAAACAAAAATCAAAATAGGTACAAGCGTTTCAAATTTTTTTGAATTTCAATTTATCTGGATATACTCTAATTATAATATCAGACCGAAAAAGTCAGTAAACCGTATGATAAAAATTTTTTAAAACTTAAAACAAATAATCTTGAAACATCACGTAATAATCATTTAAATTCAAAAAAATATGAATTTATGAATTGAAAGGAAAATAAAAAAAAGGATTTTCAATATCAAACTTTAAGCGTCATTGTTTTAAATATCTTTCGCCTTATCCTCCTCAGGGAGGCGCTTCGCTTGTGGACAGCGACATATGCTACCTACCTGCAGTTATTGATAAAATTACCTCTTTCTATTCAAAAAAGTATTTTTTATTTTTTTATACACATACTCTATCATAATTGATATTACCACAGTAGTATAACATGCGGTATGGGCCTTCAATACAAACCCCCACCACGCCTACCTGGTGTTTACAGGTAGAGGTCGGAGTCTCCGGCCCCCTCCCCCCTCCCCTCTCCCCGGCTCTCGCGACTCTGACCGCGCGGAACCAAGAGGTCGCCGGGGGGGGGGGGGAAGAAATCCATGCTGCATAGGTAAGAGGAGGTGGAAATGTCTGCGGACGCACGGGAGAAGTTGGCGATAGTGGTAGTGTGCCGTGTGGGTGTGTATCTTTTATGCTGTGACATTTAAGTTTTTTACCTTTTTTTTAAACTCTCTGTATGCGTAAGAAGAGTTGTGTTTAAAAATTTTTTTGATTTATTCATTTTTGAATAGTTTTTTAATATTTTGTACCGCCCGGATTTCGTCAGAACAGACGATGCATGCGAAAATCTGAACCTGCTTCTTCGGGTTCTTTTACAAGACCGAGAATACTACGAAATAATGGCTTTTTTACAATTTTTAAAAATATACAATAGAGAGCATAAAGACTTGGGCATTATAACGCGAGATGTAATTTTTTTTAGTTATGAAGTAAATATTAGAAATTAAATCCTTATATCAAATTATAAATTAAATGAATAATGAAACGAATAAAAAAAATTTAACTAATTTTTTGTTTTTTTTTATTAACACCTTTATAGTTTCAAATACTATCGTTACTTAATTAAATTAAAAAAAAAAAAATTAATTAATATTTTTACTTTTAATATTTTTTACCACTGCTGAGTTGATGTTTTTTCTACAAGCATCCAAGTTGCCACTGCCACTGCTTCGTTGATGTTTGATTAATAAATATAATTTAAAAAGGTACTTATTCATTTCCTTCAACTACCCACTTACAAATACTACAATGGCGACGAGGATTATCGGATCTAGTTGAAAGGAAAGTGGAGTAAATTGCTACGGGAGCGCAACTCAAGTAGGAAATGTTAGTGACTGACCCAAGAATTACTAATAGTGCATGGATAAGTAAGGCAAAAAAAACAGATTTAGTAGAATTCTTGTGCGAATTCTTCCAGGTAAAGGCACAAAAATTACTCGGGTGGATATACAGTCATGAATTAAGAAAAGTAGTAAAAAAAGTATTAAAAAGAGCACAAGAGCAACAAAATTTGCAAGACGATAATACTGAAACTTTTGAAGAAAGCTTCAGCAAAAGCACTCAAACTGAAGATATAATTGATAAAATTCAGAGCGTAGCACCCACCGGAAAAGGAGTGGACACGTCAGTAGCTGAAATTGAAGGAGCCAACTTGAGGGAAATAAGCGCAACCGATTTAGCTGATTCAGAACCTGAAAACGACGGTGAAATGGGATCCAGAGTAGAATTTGTGCTGCATCAAGATGACTGGGAAACGTTTGTCGAGCAAATGGAGATGTTTTTTGAAGCAAAAGACATAAAACCAGAAAAGAAGAAAGCACAATTATTGGTACAAGTAGATACAGAAGCGTTTAAATTAATAAAACAACTGTTATCACCATCAAAAATAAGTGAAAAATCGTACGAGGACATTGTCAAAGTGATGAGTGAACATTTAAACCCTAAACCTTCAGAAGTTATGGAAAGATGCAAATTTAATAAGGCAAAACAGGAAGCATCTGAAACAGTAGCAGAGTTTGCAGCTAAACTGAAAAAATTAGCGCTAAACTGCAATTTTGAGACTAATTTGAGCTCAGCATTACGAGATCAGTTTGTATGTGGACTTCAAAATAATGATACAAGAATAGCACTTTTTAAAAATGAAAAGTTGACATTTGAGACGGCTTATAAAGAAGCAGTCGCTCAAGAATCAGCGGCGAAGGATGCACTCGGTACGCAAAAAATTCTACAAAATAAAGAGACAAAAAGTGAAGTATTTGCAATTGGAATTTCAAATAGCTCTACGAGGCCAGACGAAAGGAGGACTATGAAATCAAAGCTAGAACAAAACGTGCAAGCTACTAATGGTAATAATTTTCAAGTCAAAAATCAACAAGGAAGAGTATGCTTTCGTTGCGCATCCCCCTACCATTTAGCCAACAGGTGCAGGTATATCGATTTTGAGTGTGATTTTTGTCATAAAAAAGGACATTTAAAAGAGTTTGCCGAAACCGCAAGGAACCAACGGGTGGACAGCAACAAGTGCAGCGGATGCAGTACGATTATGACGGGGAGGCAACGAGCAGCAGCGGCAGCGGTATCAGCGAGGTCAACGGCGGAAGCGCTGGACAAACGCAGGAGTGGGCAGCGAAAAGTGAGTTTCTGTACATGAACGGCGGTGATGAGAGAAAGTTCATAGGTAAGGTAATTAATGATAAGGATATGGAAGGAAATCCAATGTTTGAAAATGTGAAAATAAACGGTTCTACGGTTAAAATGGAGATTGATACGGGTACTTATGCGACTGTAATATCGGAGAAATGTTACGATGAAAATTTTAAAAAATTTAGAATTGTTAAAACAGAGCGAAAATTGAAAACGTATGATAATAGTGTTTTGCAACCGATGGGAAAATTATGCAATTTAACTGTAGAGTTTCGGGGGAAAACTTGCGTATTGGAGTGTTTTGTATTGCCGGGGAGAGGACCGTTGTTAATGGGTAGACAATGGTTAGCAGCTTTTGAATTATGGCCGTTAAAATTTGACGTTAAAAACGAGAAAGAAATTAATAAATTGAATGTTGAAAATGTGGCAGTAAATATTAAAGAAAAATTTTAAGAGTTGTTTAGTGACTCAGTTGGTAATTACAATAAAAGCAAAGCCAAAATCTATTTGAAAGAAAACGCAAAGCCGGTTGCATTAAAATGTAGAAATGTAGCGCATGCTTTAAGACCATTAATTAAGAGAGAAATTGAGAGGTTAGTTAATTTAGGGCATTTGAAGCCAGTGGACGTGAGCGAGTGGGTTACACCCATCGTGCCAGTCTTTAAAGAAAACGGGAATATTCGAATCTGCGGTGATTTTAAAATGACCATTAACCCACATGTTATTGTTGATAATTATCCTTTGCATACGATAGATGATATTTTTGCAAAACTGCAGGGTGGTAATACCTTTACTGAACTAGACTTAACACATGCATACATGCAATTTCCGGTAGATGAAGAAAGTTCGAAATTATTTACTATTATTACTCACCAAGGTTTATTTAGATATACAAAAATACCGGAAGGGGTATCGCCTGCACCATCAGACGTGCAGAAAAAAATAGATGAGTGTTTAAGAGGGACTGATGGTACAATAGCGTATCTTGATAACATTTATGTTACGGGTAAAACGGACGAAGAGCATTTAAAAAATTTAAACGAAGTATGTGAAAGATTACAAGAATGCGGATTGAGATTGAATAAAGGGAAATGTAAATTTATGCAGAAAAAATTGGAGGTGTTGGGATTTTTAATTGATAAAGAGGGACTACACAAAGCTATATCCAAAGTAAATGCAATGGTTAACGCGCCACAACCGAAAAATGTTAAAGAGTTAGAGTCGTTTTTAGGTTTGATAAATTTTTATGCACGATTTCTTGAAAAAAGGTCGGAAAAGTTAAAGCCATTATACGATTTATTGAAAAAGAAAAAATTTGAATGGGACAAAAACTGTACGATATCTTTCGAATGGTTAAAACGAGAATTAATTTCGCCGAAAGTTTTGGTAAATTACGATCCGAAAGAGAAAATAATACTGGCATGTGACGCGTCGGATTACGGGTTGTCAGCTATATTATCACACCAGTATACAGACGGTTCAGAGAAACCAATTGCATACGCGTCTAAAAAAATCGGAAAAAATGAATTGAATAGGAAAATATTAGATAAAGAAGCGATGGCAATAATTTTCGGGGTGAAACGTTTCTATCGATTTCTTTTTGGGAGAGAATTTATTTTGAGGACCGATAATAAGGCTTTAGGATTGATTTTGGGCCCAAGAAAAGGGATTCCATTGACAGCTGATAACCGATTTCAACGATGGGCTTACTACTTGTCGGGATTTAGGTATAAAATAGAACACGTAAAGTCGGAGGCTAACGCGAATTGTGATGCGTTGTCAAGGTTACCAATAGATGATGATACAGAACCGGTAGAGACAGATTTTTCACAGGTAAATTTTTTTGAAGAAGGTATAACTACTTTTAATTATAAAATGTTAGCTGAACTAAGCCAAAAAGATGAATTGATTAGCACAACAATCAAACGAGTTTTAGGGGTATGGCCTCATAATAGTAAAAATTGGACTAATGAAGAAAAAAGCCTGTACAATAGAAGGTTAGAATTAACGGTAGAGAAAGGGTGTCTATTCTGGGGACTTAGAGCAGTGATTCCAGAAAAAATGAGAAGTGTAATTTTGCGCGAATTGCATGCTACGCACCTAGGAATTGTAAAAATCAAAATGTTTGCGCGCTCATATGTTTGGTGGCCGAACATTGATCGCGATATAGAAAATTTAGTTAGTAATTGTAAAATCTGTTTAATAGAGAGAAAAAAGCCCGCAAAAACACCGTTAACAATATGGCCTTGGCCAGACAAAGCATGGAGCCGCATACATTGTGATTTCGCAGGACCATTTTATGGTAAAATGTGGTTGATAATTGTAGATGCACACTCAAAGTGGCCTGAAGTGATAGACTTTAATACAAACACAAAAGCGTATAGGCTGGTGATTGAATTTCAAAAATTATTTGCAAGATACGGATTGCCATTACATTGTGTAACTGATGGGGGACCTCAGTTTAAAAGCGGGAAATTTCATAATTTTTTATCCAGAAATGGGGTTTTACATACGCTATCTCCACCATATCATCCAGCTACGAACGGGGCTGCTGAAAATTTCGTTCAAATCTTTAAAGATAAAGTCGATAAAATTGTGAAGGGGGGAGAGACGCTGGATGATGCAGTGAACATGTTTTTATATGATTATAGGAGTATAGAGCACTGTACAACGCGAAGAAGTCCCGGGTACCTGATGAGTAAGAGAGAAATGAGAACAAGGTTTGATTTACAAAGACCGAATGTTGTGGCGGAAGTAGCGAAAAAGCAGCGTGAGCAAATTGTAGCGAGACCAGGCAGGCGCAAGGTCGCATTGTCAACCGGAGACCGCGTTATGATAGATGAGCACGGCGTGAGGTCCGATAAGAGATCAGGTGGGACCATTGCGAAACAATTGTCACCGTCTACGTATGTTGTTACAAATGATAAGAATGTGCAAGTAAAACGCCATATAGATCAGATAATTAAATGTAATGATGAAAGTGTAAAAGTGCGACGCTCTTCACGGTTGTTAGAGAAGCAATATTTAAAAGAGGCGGAAAGTTGTAATGTATGAAAGTAGAGATGTGCAAGCGGTAGCACTTTTCGGGTGTGAGCCTCGGCGCACCTGCGGACGCGGCAGTCGCACTATGGCCGCGCTCAAAGTAACATGTATTCAATGATGTTTGATTAATAAATATAATTTAAAAAGGTACTTATTCATTTCCTTTGACTACCCACTTACAAATACTACAGTATCAATGCTTTAATTAATTTCAAATTATTAAATGATGAACCATTGTTTTCTAGCAAATATATTTTTAAAGTAAAAAAGTAAGTTAAGAAGTAAAAAACTTAAATACAAGTAATAAGTTTGGCTTTAATTATTTTTTTATATTAAGAAGTAAAAACTTTAATTATTTTTTTTGTAGGTGAGGTGTTTGAAATAAAAAAAAAATTAATTTTTTGAAACCATTATTTTTTTTTTATTTCTCCAATTTTTATATTACTCTTTTTTTTATTTCACACCGCCTGGTCAGCTGATGATTCTATTGATTCTTCGTACTCTTCCACCATGAGTTCGTTCCGAAGATTTATTTTGGCTGGTGATAGACAATTGAAAACAATTTTTAATTACTTAAATAAATAAAAGTTTTTAAATTTTTACAACTAGAACTTACCACAAATCTCCAGGAAATGCGTCTTGAGTGTTTAAAATTTTTTATTACGGCGATATTTACCGCCAATTATAAATTTCCCGACGCACATCATCACGTCGGCACTATATTTGTAGTGTTTTTTATACATTTGAATAATGTCGCGCACTTTGCTTTTGTCCAAAATCCACTGCAATAAATCGAAGAGAAAAATGTAGCTCTGACTCGTAACCCATTTGATGTGATTAAAGGTGTAAGGGTTAAACCTATGTTGTATGCGAGCGTTATTTTGGTAGTTTAAATAAAAAATTGAAAATATGATTGCTTCCCGCAGAGCCACTTTTCTTTCGCGGCTAGATGAATTTAAGTTACATCTGTCAATTAATTTTTGAATGCTGCCGGGCATTTTTATTACCTATTCACACGTGGTCAAACGTAAAACTACAGACAGCCACAAGCGCAGCAATTTAGAGCTGTATTATAAAAAAGTGTAACGTTTGAAATTTTTTGAGTCGTAAGAGTGGGAGGCAGAGGTGGGGGAAATGGGATTTGCTTAGTTTCTAGTGTGAGAACGAATTAGTGCAGCAATCTAGAGCTGCATTAAAAAGTGCTACATTTGCAATTTTTGTACACGTGAGATAGGAGAGGTGAGCAGGGTGTGTGTGGGGAGGGAAAGGTGCTGCTTAGCGTCAGCTATTAAAGCAAATTTTGCATAGTTTTGGAATTTGACGGATATTTCCGTAGTTTCGATTGAGCTTTTGACGAAACCTGTTGCGCGTCAGTGTAAAAAAAAATAAATAAATTTAAAAAATGAGTGATTTACGGAATCAATGTAAGTAAATAGTTTTATTGTGCATAGTTGTTAGTGTGTGCTAATAATAAAAAAAGTTAAAATAAAAAAATTAACTCAAATTTTTTAGTGCTGAGAGAAATAAACGAGGATGATTTAGGGGACGCTATTGTTCTACGGGCCGTGGAACTGTCTCATGGTTAGTTTTTTTACATACTTTTTGTGTGTTACTAAGTATTCAAAAAAAAAAAAAAAAAAAAAGTTACAATAAAAATACATTAAAATTTTGTTGCGATGAGAGAAATGAACAAGGATGATTTAGGGGACGCTATTGTTCTACGGGCTGTGGAACTGTCTCGTGGTAAGTATTTATGTTTATACATTTATACATTACTTTCTACATTTATACATTACTTAGCACCAGCAGCGATGATTCGGACCCTATAAAGGGTAAAGTTAACAACAAGAGATGCAGAAGACTTATTAGCAGCAGCAGCAGCGACGATTTGAGTCCTATAGAAGGCAGAGTAAGAAGTAAAATGAGAAAAATTATAAGTTCATCCGACGAAGATATAAAAAAAAATGCAAGTGCGGTTCCTAGTAATTCTAGTGGTCGTGATTCTCGAAGAAGAAGAAGTAGAAGTAGCAAAAGTAGCAGTAGCACCAGCAGCTGTGATAGTAACAAAAGTAAAAGCTTGCGCAGAAAACGAAGTAGCAGCAGCAGCAGTAGCAACAGCAGCAGCAACAACAGTAGCAGTGCTACCGGTAGCGCACGTTGTAGTAGTAAATCGCGGAGCTACAGTGGTTCACGCAGCACTACTAGTCGTGAATCTCAAAAAAGTGTTAGTAGCAGTAGTAGTAGCACTGACAGCAAAAGATCCTGCAGTGTGCATACAAGAAGAAGAAACATCAGTAGCAGTAGCAGCAGCAGCTGTGATAGTAACAACAGCAAAAGCTTGCGCAGAAAACGAAGTAGCAGCAGCAACAGCAGCAGCAACAACAGTAGCAGTGCTACCGGTAGCGCACGTTGCAGTAGTAGTAAATCACGGAGCTACAGTGGTTCACGCAGCACTACTAGTCGTGAATCTCAAAAAAGTGTTAGTGGCAGTAGTAGTAGCACTGACAGCAAAAGATCCTGCAGTGTGCATACAAGAAGAAGAAGCATCAGTAGCAGTAGCAGCAGCAGCAGTTGTGACAGTAACAACAGCAAAAGCTCGCGCAGAAAGCGAAGTAGCAGCAATGCCACCAACGATACTGTCACCACAGCCAGCAGCAGCAGCAGCAGTAGTAACAGACGTTGTAGTGGTAAATCACGGAGCTACAGTAGTTCGCGCACCACTACTGGTCGTGAATCTCAAAGAAGTGATAGTGGTAGCAGAAGTGTTTCTTTACGAAGAAGAAGAAGAAGAAGAAGCGACAGCAGCAGCAGCAGCAGCAACAACAGTAGTAGTAGTAGTAGTAGTAGTAGTGGTAGTAGTAGTACTAGCAACGACAGCAAATGATGCTGCAGTGTGCGTACTACCGAGAGTCGAAGATCATCGAGAAGTAGTAGTGCTACACTCAGTGCTAGCAGCCCTGGCAGTAGCGATGAAGAGGACACCGCACATGTATTAGTCAATAATCGAGATATGCCTCTATTAATTGAAGAAGAAGAAGAAGAAGCAGCGTCTGTTGGTAAATAAATTTTTTTGTAGAGTTATTGCATTCACTTGGTGAAAATCCATTATCAATTCGAGAATAATAAAAAACAAAATGTTTTCGATTTTCACAATTTATTTATTAACATTAGTTAATACATTAGCCTCATGACAGCCGTTTCGAAATACAATGTCATCTTCAGATGAGTATATACAATACTAAACTTAATTACAAACATCTATTCACTTGAAGAGTTATCCTTATTTACAAAGTATACAAATTTAAAAGTGGGGAGTTATTTATGTCTACCTGATCGTTTAGTAATCTATTCGTGTTTCTATATAGGTTAATCTCTAGAGATTCTAATTCTAACAAATTTAATTTTCCTGACTTATTCATAAAGTGTAAAATTTCCAAATTCTCATCAAATTTATGGTTTTCTTCTATCAAATGTTTAGCGTAATTAGATTTTTCTACATTTTTACTATTGTAATGGCTAATGTGTTCTTTGATTCTTTTATCAAAAGTTCTTCCTGTCTGTCCAACATAGACTTTATCACAATCTAAACAATTTAATTTGTAAACTCCTGACTTGAGTACTTTATTTGTTTTACTTTTATTATTTTTAATATTTTTTGCTATCGTATTATTTGTTTTATATGCAAATTTTATTTTACAATCAAAATTATCATTCAAAATATTAAAATTATCTAAAACTTTTCTGCTTTGTTCACCGTTATATGTAAATGTGAAATAATTATTATTTGTTTTATTTACTATACTTGGATATATTTGATTCATTAATTTCACTCTCAACTTTTTATCCAATATTTTATCGATCAATCCAACATTAAAATTATTATTATAAGCTATCTTCTAATAATATTGAGTTCTTTATCAAAATTATTCTCTGACATAGGAACATTCAATAATCGATGAATATAACAATGAAATGCCGCTATTCTTTGTTGGAATGGATGTGAAGAATTATTATTTTTTACTGTATCTGTATGAGATGGTTTATGAAAGATATCAAATTCAAACTTATTCATATTCTTCGTGATTAATAAATCCAAAAATGGTATACTATCATTCTCTGCTCTCTCCATAGTGAATTTGATATTTTCATCCATCTCATTTAAGTCTTTAAAAAATTGTGTTAATTTTCTATCGGTTCCAACAAAAACAGCAAAAATATCATCCACATATCGATACCAACATTTGAAAAATTTAAAATATTTATTTAATTTAATAGATCTTTCTAACTCAGTCAAAAATATTTCTGCCAATATAGGGCTTTAAGGATTACCCATGATCAAACCATCATTTACCAAGTAAACATTCCCATCAAATTCGAAATAATTTTGCATCATACATATATCTAAAATTTTTAATATTTCTAACTTTATATTATCTTCAACATTCTGTCTTTCTAACATATTCAAAATAATGTTTAGTACTTTCTTAATAGGAATACTTGGAAATAAATTAACTACGTGGAATGATAATAATTTAGAATTATTCTCTAATTTTATATTTTTAATTTTATCTTTCAATTGTAATGAGTTTTTAATACTAAACAGCGGTTCAAAATTACAATGTGTTTTTATTAAATTGATTAATTTCTTAGAAATCTTCTCAGAAGGAGAATTTACACATGATACTACTGGTCTAATCGGTTTATCAGGTTTATGTAATTTGATCAATGAATACAATTTAGGAATTTGTGCGTTCATTGCTAATAACTCCCCATCTCTATAATTTTCAAAAATTTTTGACTTATTTAAAAATTCCTTTATTGATATTTGAAATTTAGCTGTCGGATCAATATTAATGATACTGAATTTTTTGTTATTCAAAAATTGTAAAGTTTTTGTTACATAATCTGTACTATTAATTGCTATTACAGTTTTACCTTTATCAGCTCTAGTTAATACAATATTATTATTCTTTGATTTATTTTTTATTTTTCCGATAACTTTTTTTTAACTTTATGTGATAAAAATCTATTGCATTCCTCTTCATCCTTCTTATCCCATCATATATTTTGTGTTTAATACTATTTATTGTTGTAGTAATCTTATTATGAAAAAAGAAATTAATTGTATTCAGAGCTAATTCACAATCTACACTAACTATTTCAGAATCATTTTTAAAATTATTAGTTTTTAAATTAAAATTAAAACCTCTCTCTAACAATTCAATCTCATCATTTTCAAAAATTGTTTCCGTCAAATTCTCAAATCTCTTATAAAAAATATGTTCGGAGTAATTATTATTTATTTTAATGTGATTAATCAAATTTCTATTTTTATTCTTTTTCTCTCTCAACTTATCCAATTTAAGTTTTTTTTTTACATACTTTTTATAAACAAAATAATCAACTTGAGCTCTTACTTTGATGTCCATATGATCAAATTCCATGTTGCTCAATCTATGTAATAATTCGGTATGAATAAATTTTAAGTATAAACTTGTGACATCTCTCTTCTTAAAATAAATTTTCCTAACAAATTAAATTGTTTAGATTGTGATAAAGTCTATGTTGGACAGACAGGAAGAACTTTTGATAAAAGAATCAAAGAACACATTAGCCATTACAATAATAAAAATGTAGAAAAATCTAATTACGCTAAACATTTGATAGAAGAAAACCATAAATTTGATGAGAATTTGGAAATTTTACACTTTATGAATAAGTCAGGAAAATTAAATTTGTTAGAATTAGAATCTCTAGAGATTAACCTATATAGAAACACGAATAGATTACTAAATGATCAGGTAGACATAAATAACTCCCCACTTTTAAATTTGTATACTTTGTAAATAAGGATAACTCTTTAAGTGAATAGATGTTTGTAATTAAGTTTAGTATTGTATATACTCATCTGAAAATGACATTGTATTTCGAAACGGCTGTCATGAGGCTAATGCATTAACTAATGTTAATAAATAAATTGTGAAAATCGAAAACATTTTGTTTTTTATTAGTCTCGAAACCTTTTTTTATTTTAATTTTATTATTTATTTTTTATTTTTATTTTTTTTTTTACAAATGAATTTACAGGAAACTATTTTTCCCAGACAGAGGTGGGTCGTCGAAGGCCTAATTTGACCGCAGAAAAAGAAGAGAACAAATTGCGTAACCAACAACAAGACCATCAACAGCAGCAGCAATAACAACAACAACAACAAAAACCAGAGCAGTGCCAATATTTTCAAATGGAGACCGAGGAAATCCGGTGTTACCAACGATTCAATTACACTGGACAACGAATGCGGGTTCAATTCAACAGGCCATCTCTGGGTGAGGATTTTATTACGTTTCTTTGTCAAGGAATTTGTGAGCTTGCTGATAATCTACGGAGAAAGGGTAGGTCCATGGTTTATATCGGTATTACAGTAGAGTCGGAAAGCTTTAACTCGGGGCCACTTTGGCTTTCTTTTAGATATGTAAGAGATTTTAGCAGCGACGATTTGTGGGATATTTTTTTTAAAGCTTCAAGTTCTAGTTAAAAAATCAATTTTAACTATATTGAATGATGACAACCTTTGTTTACCGTGGTCATTAGTCACGGCAGAAGTTCATGCTGCCAAAGGGCAACTGAAAACCGGTCCGATGTTTGATTATTGGGAATTAATTCGTAGGCGAACAAAAGATGGCGCGCAAACTGTTGCTGCTAAATATCTTGTAAAGAAAGCGCGGGTAGACATACCCCCACAAGGCTGTGGGCTTGCTGAAATAGAAAAATTTCAAGCATTCTACGCTCGAACCGGTAAAGCTATTGTAGTATATGAGTACAAAAATTTTGGCAAAGGTAGTTTACCGATTTTTGACGGAACTGTACAGGTATTAGCTGCAAACCAAAATATTAATAATACTTTGCGAATAATGTGTTACGAGAACCCATCGGGGTCACATTATCAGCCAATTTTAAACTTAACGGGTGCTAGTGGGTATGCATATTATTGTGTGCCATGTAACAAAGCATATACTGATAAATTGTATCACAAGTGTGCGTATGAGTGTGCGTATGTTATATGTGTAAAAAAAACCGAAATGCGATCAAAGCCTAGATTTGATAAAATGCGACAACTGCTTTCGATATTTTTATGGCGAAGAATGTTTCAATCAACATCTACAGGTAGGGGCTTTTTACAAAACCTTACGCGTATGCGATGCGGTAAAAGTATGTAAGAAATGCGGAAAAATGTACAAAATTAAAAAAATTAAAGGAACAGATGTGTTCAGGCAGCACCAATGCAATATGACTTACTGTCAAATTTGCAAAAAAATGATGCCAATTGAACACTGTTACATGCAGCCTATTGAAAATAGTCTAGATAGCGATGTAAAATGTTTATTCCTCTTCTACGATTTTGAAACGATGACAAATGAAACTTTAGGGGACACAAACATTAAAAAACACGTGCCAAATTTATGTGTTGTTCATCAATTGTGCGATAATTGTGCAAATGATGTCGACATTTCGAATGATTGCGCTTTTTGTAGGATACGCGAATATGTTTTCAAAATTGACCCGGTAAAACAGCTGGTAGAGTTAGCTTTCGCGCCCCGAAAAGAGTTTAATAAAATAATTTGCATTGCTCACAATGTACAAGGTTTCGATGCGCAGTTCGTTCTAAAATATATCGTCGAAAATTATGACGGGCCAGCCTCAAGTCCATCGGTAATATTAAACGGGTCAAAGATTATCTCAATAAAATACAAAAATGTAAAATTTATAGATAGTTTAAATTACTTTCATATGTCTTTGGCGTCCTTGCCTAAGGCGTATGGTTTCTCAGGTGTTGAAAAAGGCACTTTTCCGCATCTTTTTAATTTACCCCAATTTCAAAATTATCGTGGCAAAATGCCACCCTTAGAAAATTTCTCCCCAGATACTCTTTTTGCAAAAGATCGTGAAAATTTAATTAAGTGGTACAATGAAAAAGTTGACGAAAATTATATTTTTGATTTTCAAAATGAGTTTGTAAAGTACTGTAAGCAGGATGTAAAAATATTAAGAATTGCTTGCTTGGAATTTCGTAAAATTTTTAAACAGATGAACGTTGATCCTGTTGCGGAGTGTACTACAATAGCCTCCTCCTGCTTACAAGTATTTCGCAAAAATTTTTTGAAACACGAGCAAATTGGCATAATTCCGGTGAAAGGGTACCGACACTGTAATAAACAGTCAAAAAAAGCTCTACAGTGGCTATACTGCGAGGAAAAAAAATGTAATAAATCTATTCGTCACGCGGGTCATTCGAGTGAAAAGCGACTACCAGGAGGTCTTCTTGTAGATGGATATCGCGAAATTGACAACACCAGCGAAGAAGAAGAATACGCGGGGTACAGAGGTATAGTTTATGAATTTTATGGTTGCTATTGGCACGGGTGCCCTTGTCTTCGAACAAATCGCGATGTCAAAGATTCAAGCGGTGTTACATTGAACAATCATTATGAAAATACATTAATAAAACGGAAAAAATTTTATCAGGGGGTTACAAACTAACCGAACAGTGGGAGTGTCGATTTGATTTGGAAATTAAAAATAACAACGAGCTTAGAAAATTTATTGATGAAACAGATCGGGATTTAATAAAATATTTACCTTTGAATCCGCGAGACGCATTTTTTGGGGGCCAAACAGGCAACATTGTAAAAAAATACGTCTGTAAAGAGGGCGAGAAAATTCATTACGTCGATTACTGTAGTTTGTACCCCTGAGTAAACCGATATAGTACGTATATTTTGGGCCATCCTAAAATATTTGTCGGTAGCGAGTGCAATGCAATAATGGGACCATCGAACGATATCGCAAACGTGGATGGTTTTATAAAATGCGACGTGTTGCCACCATCGAATCTTTTTCATCCGATTTTACCGGTAAAAATGCACAACAAACTTATATTTCCGCTATGTCGGACGTGTTGTGAAGAAATGGCTGATACGGAATGTCAGCACGAAAATCAGTCGGGCCGGTGTTTACACGGGACTTGGGTGTCCGAAGACCTGAAAGTAGCCGTAAAGTACGGGTATAGAATTATTAATATTTAAGAAATTTGGCATTACAAAACAACCAAATATAATCCTCAAACACACGAGGGCGGTCTCTTTTCAGAGTATATTCGGTCATTTTTTAATCAAAAGGTAAAAGCCTCCGGCTATCCCCCTGGTTGCGTAACAGAGGAGGAAAAACAAAGATATATCGATAAACTAAAAAAAGTTGAGGATATATCTTTGACATTAACCGAAATAGATCACAACCCTGGTCTGAGATCCGTGGCAAAATTATTCTTAAACTCGTTGTGGGGCAAGTTCGGGCAGAGGGAAAATATGGTAAAAACAGAAGTCATTAAGGATCCCTGTAGACTGGCCGAGTTATTGAGTAGGGAGGATACTGAAGTGAACGGCATAGTACCGGTTAACGATCACGTCTTATACGTTAACTGGTCCTATGCTACTGAAACGCACTCCTCGTCTCCTGTTACAAATGTTGCGGTTGCGGCGTATACAACCACTCAAGCGCGACTAAAATTAAATGAATGTTTGCAAGTTCTTAAAGAAAGGGTCTGCTACTACGACACAGACTCTATAATCTACCTGAGCGAACCGGGTGATGAAGATTTACCAATCGGTACAATGCTTGGAGAACTTACGGATGAACTTGTGGAAAAGGGTACAGGTACTTTCATAAATATTTTTGCAAGTTGCGGGCCAAAGTTTTATGCTTTCGAGTACACTAAACCAGACGGGTCGAAAGAGTCCGTATGCAAAGTAAAAGGAATACGTTTAAATTACAAAAATAGTCAAAAAATTAATTTTGACACAATTTGTAAACTCATTGATGGCAATTTGTGTAATTTAACCGTGTCGAATAATTCTATCAGACGAACCGTTTTTCACGACGTGGTATCTGTAAAAGAGATAAAAAAATGTCAGCCTGTATACAGTAAAAGACGATTCGTTGGCCTTGAGAAAAGCTTTCCGTTTGGTTTTAAAAACTATTAGCGACTCTACTGCTATCACCAGCACTACAACTGTAAGAAAAAAAAAGAAAAAAAAAGCGGCTGCTCGTTATAATACGTACTCTTGTTGTATGTCTGCAATTTATTTTTTTTTATGTGATCACCTAATTTTTACTTTAAATAAAAAAATTTTGTCAATAATAATTACTGTGTATCAAATAAATAATAAAAATAACTATGTAATAACTCAATTATTGAACACCTTTTTCCTGCTTTATTCCACCTCACTCTTTCTATTACGTATCACTTACTCATTTTTTTTTTTATTTTAATTTTTTATACAAAATTAAAATCAAACACCAGAATGATTGTAGGCTTGAGCTTAAAGCTTGAGCTAAGGCTTGAGCTAAAGACTTGAGCTAAGGCTTGAGACTTGGTCGTACAACCACAGCGGCGGCAGCGGCGGCGGTAACAACAGCAGCAGCAGCAGAAGCCTGGACACGGCTGTCACAGCGTGACAGAGCAAGGACACGATCGAGCTCGAACCAGAGCTTAATTTAAGTTTGATAATTTCGAATTGTGCGAGTCTACTTTATTTTCATTTTAATTTTTCTTGCTAATTTAAAAACTGTCTACCGTGACTTTGTTTAGTCATTTCTACTGTGGTCGTCGTTGGTGCCTGTACACTTTTATTTTTTTATTTTAGGACTGCTTAACACCTCTGTGATTGTTTTTCCAGTTTTAATTGTTTATTTTCTTAGTTTGAGTGCGTTTTATCCAAGACAAAATATGAGTATTCTCTGGAAACATCCGTGGACATCAATACTGTTTGGACCAAGAAGTTGCGGCAAGACACTGTTTACAAAAAAATTTCTAAAACATATTCATCAGCTGAGCGACACAACGTTTGCACGAATCATAGTGTGTTATGCTGAATGTTAGCCGGCTTACAAGGAGTTAGGTAAAAATATTGAGTTTCGTGAAGGTTTACCGCGGAGCGAGGACTACTCTAGTGATCCATGTCCTAAACTTTTGATCATAAACGACTTGATGAGTGAATCGTCTAGAGGCAGCGATGGAATCATCGTCAATTTGTTCACAAAAGGCAGTCACCACAAAAATTTGAGCATTATATTTATTACGCAAAATGTTTTTCACCAGGGAAAAGGACAAAGAGATATTTCTTTGAATGCACAGTACATTGTAATTTTTAGGAATTTGCGTGATCGAGCGCAAATACAACATTTATCACGTCAACTTTGTCCTGAAAATTCCAAATTTTTACAAGAAGCTTATTGGGACGCTACTTCAAGGCCCTATGGTTATTTATTACTGGATCTTAAACAAAATACCTCAGACAACTGCAGATTTTGCACATGTATTTTTCCTGATGATGAGTATCAATACGTCTACGTGCCAAAGCAAAAAAATATAAAAGGCACAAGCACACGCGATGAACTGCCAGTTGTTTCTTTGTAATGGCTTCAAAGAGGCGGTGTCCGATCGGCAAAAAAAACGCTGCTATATTGACAGGCTTGTATCACTTGAACGACGAGCAAAGACGCGCAGTTTTACGCACAGCTGATTCAGCACTTGTTAAACAGATTTATGAGTGTGTTTTAAATGTTTTGACCGGTAACGTACCCCTCGTGGACAACCGCAAACTTAGGCTACGAAAACACGCAAATACTTTACGAAAACTGGTAAAACCTGCTGGTAGTTTTGTTAGTAAAAAAAAATTTTAGTGCAACATGGTAACGGCTTTTTACCGATATTACTCGCAACGTTAATAAAGACAATTTTTTGAAAAAAAAAAAATTTTTTAAATAAAAATGGAACATACAAAAAAAATGATTTTATTGCCACAAGAGAGCGTCGAGCGCATGCAGCACATTATATCAGTTGGTAATGGGGGTGATAATCATGAGAGATAATCTGTTAAAACTCCTGGAACACCAACGAGCAGACTCGATGAAGAGATGAGTAAAATCTTAAACTCAACAGACTACAGTACCCTCAGCGAACGCGAAAAATGGACACGATACTCCGAACTACTACAACGATATCTAAATTTACGAGAAACAGATGACAAAGCACAAGGAGCAAATGTCACAGGTGTCATTGACTCTAACATAAACTTAGGTAACGTCAATGCTGAGTCACAAGAAAATACGGATGAAAGTGTCATTGACACCGTACCACTGAGATTTCGGACCAAAGCGCGTAAAATCATGCAGTTATTGAGAAAAAAAGGTAATGTCAATTGGGATACAAACGAGCTATTGAGGGGACAATAGAGGGGACAACTTTACCGGGTGCAACTATAGTTGATCTCATCAACGATACTCTAAGAGAAAGAAAAAGAGAAGCGCCGCAAGGACACCTTCAGTTTGCGGCAGCACTTCTACGAGCACACATACCCAAATAATTCATTGGTAATTCCCGTGTTTTGGGAAATGTTTTAGCATCTGCTACATCGGCCACTCAAACAATAGCTCGTGCACTATCTTCTAGTGCGTCGTCGTCATCGTCGCCCCAGGTCATTGACGTAGTTCGTGGTCATCAGCTATCGCTGTTTAATAAAGGGAAACAAAAAAAAAGAACGCGCTACAACTCTAACGATAGCGACTTGTCTAGGGCAATTTACAGTAGTAGTAGTAGTAGTTTTAGCAGTAGTGACAAAGAAGAAAAAAAAAAAAAAAAAATTAAAAAAATAGAGAGCCCATCGACGGTAGGTGTTTTAGGGGAAACATCAGTTCCACCGTTACCAACACCACCGGCGTTGACGTCGTAAGCTTCGTCGTCACCGAACTCTCATCATCAGCAACCTGCGACACAAGGATGGCTACGACTGATAAATTTTTTCAAACGTAAAAAATAGTGATTAAGTTAAAGACACAAGAGAGGAAACAAAAAAAAAAGAAAGTTGTGCCGTAAATGACTTGATCGATCTGCTACCTTTTGAATTACACGTTCCTGGTTATAGATTTTGCGGTCCTGGTACAAAACTAGCAGAACGTCTGAGCCGTGGTGAAGTTGGAATCAATCCTCTTGACGAGGCGTGTCGCGAGCATGATATTAGTTACGCAGATAAAACTAAAAATCGACAACAAGCTGATCGTATATTGGCTATAAAAGCATTTTCACGCATGCTTGACAAAGAAACACCATCTGATGAGCGAACTGTGGCTTTGATGACTACCTGCTGCATGATTAGTAAGATTACTTTTGAAAAGTTTTTTGCGCGTATAAAAAAGACTTTGAAAAACCGAAAAAAAAAAAAAAAATCGATGAAAAAAAATTAAAGAAAGCTAAAAAAATAACTGCTTAGAAATAATAATAAATAAATAAACCAATAAATAAAAATAATAAAAGATAGAAAAAAAGTAAGACAAGAGATGGTCAACATGACTGAGAAATTAGAAGAACTGTACTTCAATTTACCATTACCGACAGCTTACGCCGGTGCAGATAAACTGATTGGAGCATTGCGAAAAGAACAACCTAAACAAAAAGTAATAAAGTGGCTAGAAAGTCAGGCCTCTTACAACAAACACAAACTTGTGCATCGACGCTTCTCCCGTCGTTGTTACAATGTGCGTAACATTGATGATTTATGGGAGGGTGATTTGATTGACCTTAGATCAATTAAGTCCTACAATAATAATGTATCTTATCTTTTGATAGTAATTGATGTTTTATCCAAGTATGTATTTTTGGGGCCAGTTCGGAATAAAAAATCTAAAAGTTTTGCCGAGGCTTTTACCTGTATCTTGTTAAAAAGTAATGGTCGAAAACCAGTATGTTTTCAGACGGACAAGGGTTAAGAATTTACTGGCCGAGAAATGCAGGAAGTTTAAAAAAAAAATGAAATACAATCTCGTGTGTCACGCAGTCCAGATACAAAAGCCGCCGTTGCAGAGAGATTTATAAGAACTATAAAAGAAAAAATTTTGCAATATTTTACCTTTAAAAATACAAAAAGATATATTGACGTGATACAACAAATCGTTGAAAGTTACAATCGAAGCCGACACAGTGCTACAAAAATGATACCCGCCGAGGTAAACATTGATAATGCAGCTATAGCGCGTAAAAATATTATGAAAAAATACAACATAAGCACTTTTAAATCACCTAAATACAAAGCTGGCAACGTCGTTCGTGTCAGTTGTTTGAAAAGTGTCTTTGACAAAGGCTACGAGGGTGGCTGGTCAGAGGAGTTATTTAAAATTAAACGCATTTCATTGACACGCCAACCACTTGTATATTTTTTGGAAGACTCTGACGGTGAAGAGATTGATGGATTTTTTTACGAAGAAGAGCTGAGTCCTGTTAGTAAAATTTAAATACAGTCAATAATACATACTCAAATTATAAATAAAATATGACAGACCAATTTTATATCGCTCTACCAAGCAACAGTAGTATAAAATATTATCCAGAAAATACTGCAACACACTTCATTACTCAGCTACCTCAACAAATACAGTTACAAGGAAAATGGTCTGTGGCTTTAACAGAAATTAAGATCTCGCTTACATTTCAACATTTACCCGTAAATCAGGAAGATGAACGCACAGTGACTGTTATAACAGCGCCACAACTGTCTTCGTTGACAAATGATGTGAGATCATTAGAAGCAATGGTTTCTTTAAAAAGTGTTGCTTCGGTATTACGACCTGGTATATATGATAATTTACAAAGCCTCGTAGACGAAATAAATGAACTAAATTGCGTAAAAAATCATTTAAAATTTAAAATAGAACGTGGTGGATACATTTCTTTGAATAGATCATGTGCCGATTGCGAAAAATTTGACCACACTGTCGAGTTGTCTGCAAAATTGAGCAAAATTTTAGGCTTTCAAGAACTCAAGTCGTTAACTTTTGCTGGAATAATTAATGTTAATGGTAACGAGCCGATAGTTGGTAACTTTCCAGCAAATTTAGCAAATGTATTACCAAATTCAATAATGGTGTTCTGTGATCTTTGCGAGCCGTATTTGATGGGTGATGTAGAGGTAAAACTTTTAAGAACTACAACCATAAAAACGAATCAATGTACCTACGGTGACATAAAAATCAATAATTTTACCCCACCTATGTATTTACCGCTTTGACTAAACTCATTTCAGATAATTGAAATTGATATAAGAGACGAGCATGCTCGACCATTGTCATTCGACTTTGGTACGCTGACCGCAGTACTACACTTCAAACAAATTGATTAAAAAAATATGATAAAAATTTACGCTATCAATAACAAGAATGGATTACGAAGAAATATTTTATAGCCAAAGTAGATGCGGTAATTCGGAAGGTGTTGGACGTGTGTTTTGTAGTAGCTCTTATCAACGAGGTCACGGCGGTGTAGGACGACTTCTCGCTGGTTTATTCCGTCGTGTTCTACCGCTGCATAAACAAGGTGCCAAGACGGTAGGTAAAGAGGCTTTAAGAACAGGTGCTAACATTGTGTCGGACGTCACTGACCAAAACACGCCTATAAAGGAAGCATTCAGAAATCGTATTCGAGAATCAGGCAAGAACTTGAAAAGAAAAGCCGAAGAGAAATTGGACAAGTTAATGATGGATGGCTCAGGCTATAAATTCTCTCATCACCACATTGGCTCTCTTCAGTCACTCGGAGGCACCGAAGAGGTGAGAAAGTGCATACCCTAAAAAAAACCACCAAGCGTGAATTAAAAAAAAACAAAAAAAAAATAATAATAATAATAATAAAGATTAAAAAAAAATAATAATAAATATCAAGAAAAATAAGTGTACAAATTCAAAAAAAAAATTAATTAAAAAATCCAGAACTACAAGAGACATTTTCGGTTAGATAAATAATTAAAAAAATATATTTTTTAAAATGGCATTTTTGCACACACAGTCTTCCGAGTGTGTCAAGTCGGAGTTGCTTTTATTTGATCTTCCACCAACACAGACGACGGTAGAAGGCTCACGCTACGTTCAATACAAGCCAATATCATTGTTGACCGACGATGCACCAATAGAATTCATGATACCAGGAGCCGGAGATGAGTATTTGGACCTCGCTCATACCATGCTCAATATACGTGTCGCTATTTTGCCACCTACAGACATTGATCTTACAAAACTAAATACAACCGAAAAAGCGGCTTTTGAAAAAGTTGGACCTGTGAACAACTTTATGCATTCGCTTTTTAGTCAAGTCGATGTTTACTTTAATCAAAAACCCGTGTCACCACCTTATAATTTATACGCCTATCGCGCTAACATAGAAACATTACTCAACTATGGAAGAGCTGCAAAAAATTCTCATCTCACCTGTAGTCTGTGGCATAAAGACACGTCAGGTAAAATTGATGACTTGGCCGATGCCAATGAGGGCCTTGCGTGTCGACGTGAACTTTTAGGTGAAAACAAAACTAATGATATGCTTGGATATCTTCACTGTGATGTTTTCAATCAAGAAAAATTACTCATTAATGGCGTTGAGGTTCAAGTTCGTCTAGTTAAAGCGAGAGATGCTTTTTCAATCATGGACCCCACAGGACATTTCAAAGTTCGTATAGAGGAAGCAAGTCTTCTCGTGAGGCGAGTGAAAATCAGTCCGGGTGTATTGCTTGCTCATGCAAAATCATTGTCAAAAACAACAGCTAAATATCCTATTTCGAGAGTCGAAGTAAAGGCTATAACTATGCACAGTGGTGTGCACGGTGAGAGTTTGGACAATGTCATACTAGGTCAGTTACCAAAACGAATAATCATTGGGTTTGTTAGAAACAAGGCTTTTAATGGTGACAGAAAACTCAATCCTTTCAACTTTTCTCATTTAGATATAAATTATCTTTGTTTATTTGTTGACGGTGTACAAGTACCATCAAAACCTATCCAGAGCGATTTTTCTAAGAAAAATTTGTACATAGATGCATATCACACATTATTTGCCGGAACAGGCATTCATTTTCTCAATATGGGAAATCAGATATCTCGCACGAGTGTGGTCACTGGAATTTAATTAAACATGGTTCTCTACGTTAAAACCTCCGCTTTAACACACCTCTTACTACAACAGTTAATTGTATGGTATACGCTGTATACGATAATATCTTAGAAATTGACGCGTCACGACAAGTACTCATTGACTTTGGCGGTTAAAACACTAGATGACTCTGATCAAAATTCAAAAACTCTTTGCTAGCTACGTTGTCGTAAATTTTTTAGTTTTATTTCGGTCTTCTTTGCGAAAACACGTACTTTCTCTTCAAATAAAATAATAACAAATTTAAAAAAATGGAAGTGATTATCGATATCCAGTTTTAAAAAAATAATTATAATGATTGTATACCTAAAGAAGTTGCTCTAGTAGCAATCAACGAGGACTTTGCATCTCATTGAGTCGTTTTACCGCCATCGTTATCAGTACAGCATATAAACAAGAGAACAAGAAGTCAAAACGAGTGGCTTACGAGACATCATCATGGCCTTGACTACTTTGACGGAGAGGTCTCTTTAAAGGTTCTTTCTAAAAATTTGCGAGAATTAATTCAAAAAACTCACCAAGTGTATGTAAGAGGTAATGAAAAATTATTATATCTAAAAAAAATTACTTCTCGCGAGGTGATTAATTTAGAAGACAAACACAACTGCCCGTCATTTCACGATCTACCTTGGTCAACTAAGTATTGTTTCCATCACGGAGTTCGCGAGCCGCACCTTGGATTTAGTTGTGCACAAAATAACGTCGAAAGATTAAAATTGTGGTTTATTGCTAACAAACATTTAAACACCGATTACGATCCATTTATTAATACCTACGATGAACAGCCTAGACATCTTAAAAATTATAGACCGGATCCCTCACCACACAGTAGGAGTGTTTCCAGCAGATCGAATTCCCCAGGTGTGGACGAAACCGACAACATTTGTATTTAACACAGACAATCATAGTAAACCCGGTACACATTGGGTAGCAATATTTGTAAATAAAGCAAACAAGGCCTGGTTCATGGACAGCTTTGGGGTGCCCCCATTCATACCAGATCACATAAGACGAATGAGAAAAAATTGTAAATATTTTCATTGGAACCATACACAATTACAAAGCGAAGACTCTGATGTTTGTGGACAATATTGTATTATGTTTTTATTTTACATGGCTTCACGCCAAGGCATGCAAAAATTTCTAGATAATTTTTCAAGTGATTAAAAAAAAAATGATGAAATAGCAAGAAAATTTGTGCGTAAAAAAATGTCAAATAATAAAAATTATTATTCTGGTAAAGATGTCTGTTTTCTGCAACACTTGCAAAATTGCAGTTCTAAAATAGTATAAGTTTGATGGAATTTGCTAACTTATCAATAAAATTCTCATCCCCTCCACCGTCTGGTCATTCTCTGCTGCTTGAGCTACGTAGCAAAAGGCCAGTTAGAACACAGCTACCCTGCCAAACAAATCGCTGCTTCAACTTAAAAAAAAAAAAAAAAAAAACAACAACCACATCAGCTACGACAAAACCGATTAATTATTGTAAAACGTAAGTAAATTGAATATTGTATTTTATTTCGTATTTTATTTTATTTTATTTTTTCTAAAAGTAAAAAACTCTACATTTCAGATACACAATGTCTTCAGAAACGTTCGGAATCAACAACTTAAACAGCATAGCTCAGGCTCCGGAACTGCCGAAAAAAAATTTAAAACAGCTGGTGGTCAATCAAGAACATCGAGTAACAGCAGCCGTAAAAACAACCACCAAATACGGCAAAAAAATTATTGTGACCATGGATGATGAATTTTGCGTTTACATGCCACAAAAAATATCAGAAGCAATGACAAAACACGACGAGTTTTGGAGTAAAATCTTAGAAAATATTGAAAATAACGTTTTTTATGCAACGTATCTAGGTTCTTATAAATTTTAATTTGCTTTCAAAGAATAATTGTAAAAAGTATATAAATTGGGTAAATAAAAGAAAAAAAAAAAAAAAATTGAAGGACTCCAAAAAATTAATGTTTTTATTTCAAACACCTTACCTTAGAAAATTAATAATTAAAATTGAAAAAATTTTACTAGTATCTTAAAATTTTCTTCTCTTTTAAAAAAAAAAATTAAATATATTCAAAGAAACATAAATATCTAATTAAATTATTAGAACAATAATTCTTAATATCTTAAAATTACAAAATCTAAAAAAAAAATTTAACAACAATAACAACAACAACAAAAGAGCCACCACCAGCAGCAGTATGGACAGTGACAGAAAAGAGAAGTCCCCGCAGTATGGCCATGATAACGGTACTTCAGGGACCTTTCCTACGCGCACCCGCGCCACAGCATCCTCCTCACGCGAGATGAGCGAGACGCGTCCGCGGACGCCTCCTCCTCCTCCTACCTACGCAGCATGGATTTCTTCCCCCCTTCCATGACCTCTTGGTTCCACCTTGTCAGAGTCGCGAGAGCCGTGGAGAGGGGAGGGGGGAGGGGACCGGAGACACCGACGTCTACCTGTAAACACCAGGTAGGCGTGGTGGGGGTTTGTTTTGACGGCCCATACCGCATGTTATACTACTTACCACTCTAGACACTCTCAAAATGTTTCTAAAGTCATCCTAGAAGCAATCGATACAAACTCAAGGAGATTACTCCCAAATGCCCCAGGTACCTCCGTCATTGTCGACCTGGACGTCCAGGTCCACAGGACCTCCTCAAATACTCTAAAACAACCAAAAAAGTTATCCCTGAAAAGTTCAACCCAAACTCTCGAAGACACGCGCGCAACAACGAGTGAGGGGAATGGCGGAGGTGTCTAGCTACCCTCCAAGCTAGTAGAGGAAACCCTTGACAGTTTCTTGAGGGTGTCAACGGAATTTGAAATCTCAAGCCTTAAACCCCTAAAACCCTGGACGTCCGAGTTTAATGAATAAACCGATCAGCTATCCTCTAAGCTCTAAACCCAAAAAACCCTTGGCGTAGAGTTCAATGAATAAACTGATCAGCTATCTTCCAAGCTCTAAACGGCCAAATAGTCTGGGTGCCCGAGATTAACAAAAAACTGATCGGCTATCCTCCAAGCTTTAAACCCCCAAATCAACTGCGTGCCCAAGATCAACAGAAGAACTGATCAGCCATCCCCCAAGCTCTAGACCCTGAAAACCCTGCCACCCGAATTAAACAAAATACTGATCAGCTATCGCCCAAACTCTAGATTTCAAAAACCCTGCGCCCGAGTTCAGTAAATAAACCAATCAGCTATCCCCCAAGCTTAAACCCCAAAAACCCTCGGCGTGGAGTTCATTGAATAAACTGATCAGCTATCCCCCAAGCTCTAAACCCTCAAATCCCCTGGGTGCCCAAGATCAACAAAAGAACTGATCAGCTATCCTCCAAAGTCTAAACCCCCAAGAACCCTGGGCATAGAGTTCAATGAATAAACTGATCAGCTATTCCCCAAGCTCTAAACCTCCCAAAACTCTGGTTATCGAGTGGAATAATTTTATAAGTTAAGCGTACTTTATATTTGAATATCAAGTCCATGAAAAATTGTTTTTTTTTGTTCCACAAAAAGGTTGTGCTGTACTTTTTTTTACATCACTTGAAAATATTACAAAATAATAAAAAAAAACAATATACAATAACAATAATGAATAACCAATAAACAAATGAAAATTTTTACACTTTTCTCTAAACGTGTCTCATTCGTAGAAGCATTTAATTTAAAGTTAAAAAAAAAAATTTGTCTATAATGTTGCAAACAAAGAGTTAAATAGTAAGTAAAAACACATAGCGTTTTCCTAGTCAACCACGCCAACTTTTAACTCTACATTTTGGAGTTAAAAGTTTCAGACTTACAACTTTATTATGTAATTGCACCAGTGCAGCGTAATTCGGTATCGTTAAAAAATTATTTATTTCATGCTCAAGTTAACTAAAATGCACTCATATTTTCGGAATAATTTAACTCGGGTGCCCAGGGTTTTAGAGGTCTAGAATGTGGGGTATGGCTTATCAGTTTTTTTTGTTAAACTCGGGCGCCCAGGGTTTTCGGGGTTTATTACTTGGGGGATAGCTGATCAGTTTATTTATTGAACTCAACACCCAAGGTTTTCGGGGTTTAGAGCTTGAGGCATAGCTGATCGGTTTATTTATTGAACTCGGGCGGCAGGGTTTTCGGGGTCTAGAGCTTGGGGGATGGCTGATCAGTTTTTTGCTTAACCCGGTTGCCCAGGGTTTTGGGGGTTTAAGGCTTGAGATTTCAAATTCCGTTGACACCCTCAAGAAACTGTCAAGGGTTTCCTCTACTAGCTTGGAGGGTAGCTAGACACCTCCGCCCTTCCCCCCACTCGTTGTTGCGCGCGTGTCTTCGAGAGTTTGGGTTGAACTTTTCAGGGATAACTTTTTTGGTTGTTTTAGAGTATTTGAGGAGGTCCTGTGGACCTGGACGACCAGGTCGACAATGACGGAGGTACCTGGGGCATTTGGAAGTAATCTCCTTGAGTTTGTATCGATTGCTTCTAGGATGACTTTAGAAACATTTTGAGAGTGTCTAGAGTGGTAATATTAATTATGATAGAGTATATGTATAAAAAAATAAAAAATACTTTTTTGAATAGAAAGAGGTGATTTTATCAACGACTGCAGGTAGGTAGCATATGTCGCTGTCCACAAGCGAAGCGCCTCTCTGAGGAGGATAAGGCGAAAGATATTTAAAACAATGGCGCTTAAGGTTTTATATTGAAAATCCTCTTTTTTTTTTCCGTTTATTTCATAAATTCATATTTTTTTGAATTTAAATGATTATTACATGATGTTTTAAGATCATTTGTTTTAAGTTTCAAAAAATTTTGAATAAACGGTTTACTGAGTTTTTCGATCTGATGTTATAATTAGAGTATATCTACATAAATTGAAATTCAAAAAATTTTGAAACGCTTGTACCTATTTTGATTTTTGTTTTTCAAAAAAAAAAAAAAAAAAAGAATAAACATTTTTAAAAAACATGTTTTTCTTAATCATCAAAGTAAAAACAAGATAAACTAATGTTTGCGATTTACCGCCTTTTATCGCCATGGGATTGGTCATGCGAGCGAGCCTCGCCAGAGCTGCCCGGAGTGACCAGTTTCCGCCCGCACCAGTCTACCTGCGACCGTGATGCCACGAACACGCATCACAGGAACCTTTGTATAATTAATCTAATCACCTTACTTGTCGCATGGCGACAGTCAGAGGCAGAGTTTCTCCCGGCCAAAACGGCGAGAAAACTCTCCTCACTCTGTAAATAGTTTCATATACTTCGTTAAATAAACTTAAAGTTAGTTAATAAAGTGTTGTGTATTTATTATGTTATTCTCGACAACCTTTTCTTTGCTCGCACGTTATTTCCCAAAAAACTGCAAATGTAAAAAATACTTTTGCTTATAAAAATTAAAGGACCTCTTGCATAATCGCCAAAATCTGATCCTCACCAAATTGGCTGAAATTTTGGATTTAGGTGCTTTTTGGGACCTACAAAAATACCTCACAGTTTGTTTTTCGGTTGGTGGATTTACCGTGGAAGCGCAGAGACTTTTGTATCTCATTTAAAATACATGGGAAACCACAATTTCAGGTAGTTTTTCGTTTATTTCTCGAATATTCGACTTGGTCCAGGTCTGAAATTTTAGTATGTTATGAAGACATGAAAAACTCAACTTTTCAGGGTGATTCCGTGAAGGGGCAAGGTGGGCCACCCACTTTTTAAGGCTTCTGAAAGACCCGAAAATTTTTTTTTTTTTTTTTTTCAAAAATTCCCAACTCTGTCTCTAATCATCCGATCGGAACCAGGTTTGGCGCAAAATTTTTGTCTTTAGTTGTACTTTTTGGAAAAGTTTTTGTCTCTATAATTTTAAGAAGTTTTACTGCACGTAAATCGTCCATAACCTCAAAATTTTGAAAAAAAACGTGGTTTTTTGGACTTTTCAATGCCGTTTTAGCTTAAAAGTATAACAAAATATATATTTTCTGAAAAAACTAAAAAAAATACATTTTTTATTTCCTCTATTCGATTTATGCGTTGAAAGTCAATTTAATTCACTTTAAAGGTAAAAAATTGAGACAGTTCGTTAAAAAATCGTTCAAAACTTGAAAATTTGGCGCGTAAACCCCCATTTTTTTTTTTTTTATAAAAAGATACCTTTTTTGCTCTAATTTACGTTGATATGTATTTTTATGTACTTTTATTCAATATTTATTTGTAAAAAATTCATAAAACATAGAAAAAATACAAAAAAGCCGAATACAAAATACAAAAAATAGTCGAATCGGCCCCCATGGAAAACCGGTACAATATATATATCATTCAAAAGGGCATAAAAAAAGAAAATTTTTGGCGCAAACCGCAGCTTCCTATTCCTTCTCTAGGGACCCTAGGGTCTAAAATAGTGATTTTTCAACTTCAATTCATATCTCAGAACCAATTAGAGCCAGAGACATGCGGTTTGCGGCAAAATTCTCTTTAAAAAAAATTAATCAACAATTAAGTGAAAATTGTTGATTAATCCGTCAGAAAAATGCCTTCCACTTTTTAAAATTCTAAAAAAAAAATAGAGCAGCTAATTTTTGTTAAAATACGTCCTATATTTATTTTTTCGGCAAGGCGTTTGTCTTAGATTTTATTTAATCGCAAATTTAAGGTTACAAAATGGTACAAAAACGGTTTAAATTTGGAGCCAAAAATCATATTATATTTTCCGGCGTATAAGCCCCCCTGGAAGCCCCCAAAATCGACTCTTAAAATTAAGGGGGGGCTTATACGCCGAGTACACAGTTTTATAAAATTTTGAGCTGAGTCTAAAATCAAATAAAAACAATAATTATTAGAAAATTTTGTAAATGTTTCATTTAGAAACACTTTTGTAAGAAATTTTGTACATAGTTTCTTTTATACATAACATTTCATTTAGAGATACCTTCTTTTCTCGCATTTAATACAAATTCCGAAACGTATTGTTCTAATTCGGGCCATTTAGCAGTACCAGTTCTGAGTGCACACTTACGTTTAGGCATTTCTTTTATAAGAGTTTCACTGTCTACCCACCTACGTACGTTTTTCCTGTCAACATCAAATTTTTGTGCAGCTTAATAGTTGCTTGTCTCTTTAGCATACTTTATAACTTTTAATTTAAAAGCAGCGTCGTACTTTAACCTACTAGTCGTAATTATGTAAATTATCGTTAAATGAATATATAATAAAATTAAATACAAATCACTAAGATTCAGAATCTAAAAGCACGATCAGAACGAAACAGACTTCAAAGGCTAACTGTAGCAAGTTGAGTTTCTTCACGGAAGCAGTAATTAAATAATTAAGTCTCTCTTATGTTAACAAATTTGAGGGGGGGGGGGCTTATACGCCAAGTATACAAAATTTCGGAATTCTCGATAACGAAATCTGGGGGGGGGGGCTGGGACAGAGTTGGGAATTTTTGAAAAAAAAAAAAAAAAATTTCGGGTCTTTCAGAGGCCTTAAAAAGTGGGTGGCCCACCTTGTCCCTTCACGGAATCACCCTGAAAAGTTGAGTTTTTCATGTCTTCATAACATACTATAATTTCAGACCTGGACCAAGTCGGATTTTCGAGAAATAAACGAAAAACTACCTGAAATTGTGGTTTCCCATGTATTTTAAATGGGATACAAAAGTCTCTGCGTATGCGCGGTAAATCCGCCAACCGAAAAACAAACTGTGAAGTATTTTTGTAGGTCCCAAAAGGCACCTAAATCCAAAATTTCAGCCAATCCGGTGAGGATCAGATTTTGGCGATTATGCAAGAGGTCCTTTCAGAATAGTTTAAAATTGCAATTTTATAATTAGAAAAGCATGGATCACACTGATTGTAATTTAAATCAATTTTTTCAAATTCAAGCACACGTGATGCAAGCTTTTCTGATTATAGAGATGCAGTTTTTAAACATTCTGAAACTCAATATTTATCAGAATATTTTTTACATTTTTTATTAAAAATGCATTTCTTCAAAAAGTACGTTCACAGGTCGTTACTGAACGTACTTGTGGAAGTGAACGTACGTCTACCGGTGGCACTGAACTTACGTTTTGGCGGGCGGTTAGAGAGACTCAAAAAAAAAAAAAAAAAATTAGTTTTTGTCAATAGTTGTTTGAAGCTGACACAACTGATATTTCATTTTTTAAACCTAAAATTGAGTTATTTACACCAACTCAGTTAAACCCAAGACCAAATTGACGGTGAACACTCTTTTCAACTGTCTAACCTTCCAAAATCTAACTTTACCTAGCTGAACACTCGCTTTTCAGCTACTCAAAATGAATTTTACGATCAACCCAGAATGATCCTCTTTGTAATTCTATTTTCGACACCCACTGAATTATCCACTATATAATTCTACTACGTCGAATTCATTTTCAAAAAATATACCAAGTTGAACGCTCACCTTTCAACCACCTACCTACCCACCAATTTTCAGCCTCCAAACTGAGTTGCGTACATCAACTCATCCTAATGACTTGGATTTATTCTCCCCAAGTTCATACAGTTAAACGCTCGCTTTGACTAATTCGACCTGGAAATATTTTCAAACCTCAAATCGTTGCACTACTGGAATTATTCTCTACGAATCAATTGATTGAACGATCGCCTTTTAATTAATCTGATCTAGAAATATTTTCGAACCTCAAATCGTTGTACTGCTGGAACTATTCTCTACAAATCAATTGATTGAACGATCGCCTTTTAATTAATCTGATCTAGAAATATTTTTGAACCTCAAATCGTTGAACTGCTGGAATTATTCTCTACGAATCAATTAATTGAACGATCGCTTTTTAATTACATAATCTGATCTAGAAATATTTTCAATCACATCAAATTTAATTATTTTCTAAGTTGAACGCCCTATTTTCAACTTGATTCCAAAACTTATTAATTTCATCTACACCAACCTAGTTGAACATTCGCCTTTCAACTCATTTAAAAATTGGATTAATCTAGTTAAACGATCACTTTTTAACTAATAAGCCAAAACAATAACCAAGCTGAACGATCGCTTTTCATCTGCCCAAACTAAAAGTTAAGTTTAACTTTTACTTGTTGATTTTTATTTTTCAAAATTCAACCCCAAATCGTGCAAAATGAATAAACCAAATTCATTTTCGCAAACCCTTAGCGTCCAAGCTATGATCTGAAATCGAATCGTTACCCATTTTAAAACGTTCGAACAAAAAAGGAGCCAGGATGACTCGCGAGTTAGCAGAAACTCGCATCCTGCGTCTTTGGCTAGGATTCCTGGTCAACGACAACACCCTAAGAAATTGTAGCGATGTCGATCGTAGCCACGACTAGTTCGTCAAAGACCTGTTCTACTACACGCAGGATACCTTTGATGACGTGCACGACTCGTACATCCAATTTCTTAAAACTAAGCCATCTGCAGCACCTCTAGTCCCGGTTTCGGCATCACCCTTCGAGAATCAAACAGCTGAACCATGTTGAGCCTAGACATCAGCTAGCTCTCTCAAAATTCAGCCACCTGAACTGCCCAAGGTCCAGGCAACGGTGAACTTTCTCAGAAACCTGTGGCCACCTGTGACGCTCTCAGTCCAGGCATCGGCTTCACTTATTCAAGCTTGGTCCCGCTCGACAGCTTCAGTCCAGGCTCCGGCTACTTGTCTTAAACCTCAGCCACCTGAACGACTCCAAGTTCAAGCAACGGCTAAATCCGAACTTCGGCCACCTGCGACGTTCCTATTCCAGGCAACGTCTACCTTTTTCATCGTCAAGCCACCTGAATTACCTCAAGTTCAGCATTTGGTTATACCTCCGTCAAAGCAGCCACCTGAACCACCTGAGTCTCAGGCTTCGGCTACAACCTCAAAAACTCAGCCACCTGAACTACTTAAAGTTCAGGCACCGGCTATTCTGATAAAAAATAAGCCACCTGCATAAGGTCGCTGCACCACTTATGGTCCAGATGCTGGCAACATTTTTTAAAATTTACCCACCTGTGACGACTCTAGTCCAGTCCCCACTCAAATATACAAGCACCCAGCCACCTGAGCTATTCCAGTTCCAGGCAATGGCTGAGATATCAAAAACTCAGTTTTTGAGTACTTTAATTTATTCACCGTCATTCCAACTTTGGGTCTTCGACCCAGGAATTTTCTCTACCCAGAGCGCAAGCTCTAAACGCCTTTGTCCAGTAAGCCTCAACGTCTCATCGTACGCTTACAATCTGCCACAAACTCAAATCACAATTACTTTTTTTATATTAACCATTGACTTAATATTATTTTTTCCGTTTTCATATGTTCACCGATTTATACTCTATTAATCGGCCACAGTCGATTAATAGAGTGTAAATCGATCTGTATATTAATCAACCACAGTCGATTAAAGGAGGTGGAATATTCAAAACTGACCGCTTCTTTTTCACCACGGAATTAGTCATCCAGGTGACTCACGCCAGAGCTGTCCGAAGCGACCAGTATCCACCCGTACCAGTCGTCCTGCAGCCATGATCGCCGTTACCACGCGACACGGTAACTTCTTAAGTCGTTCGTCCTCTTCGCCATAAGCGACGATTTACCCGGAGGTAGAGAAACTCTCGGTCAAAACGGCGAGCTCTCTCTCCTCCACATTGTAAATAGTAATACTAAATTAATTATTAAGTACAGCATAAAAGTTCAGTGTCTAGTCTCCTCATTTTTACCCTTCTCCATTTCACCTTTTCTTTCGCGATCGTGGCAATTAAAAACATTCAGTCCACTAAGTTTAAATTTTAAACATTTGGTCCTTCGAGCCGGATATTCTAGTGACCGCGACGCAAGTGAAAAACAGTGAAAATGTGCTTGTTAATCTGGATATTTCCGCCCCCTTATTATTCACACTTTCTCTTATAGATTGAGGGTAGAAAATTAAATAAACACAATAAACGAATTTTTGTTTCAAAAGTTAGTTTTATAATTTTAAAGAAATGAACAATAAACGTCTGCCATTTCGAGACGCGCTTGGAGATAGCAAGCGAGGTGGGCAGCTTTATCGCATCGAGCTAAAACGGAAAATTCCACTTTCTTGCCCTGGTAGCGTTGACAGAGCTTGATTGCAGCCCGAATCTTGTTGCGGGCGTGCGTGATCCAGAATTGTCGTTGTAGCATATTTATGACTACTTACGGACCACCATGTAATGTTCGTTCATGCGCTTCGTCGATCAAGAGTTTGGCCAATGAACTGACAGCTGGGAGAATCATTGGGTGTTTTTCACCTTCAGCAAGGTAGGAATTGTGGAGTCGATCTTCTACACGTAGAATTTCCTGAGCGTCCAGTAATGGGAGCAATCTACGCAGAGGACTGTGGACTCTGATTCCTTTGCCCTTGAGTAAATTTTTCTTCTTGCAGCAGTAGTAAGCGTATTGCAGTGAGCGTATGAGAACTGATCTTGCGTCAGATAGCTCGGTGGCTCCGGGTTTTGCAGATTGCAGTGGTTCGACTAGACGTTTCTTAACAATGAATTTTTTCTTCCAGCATAGTAGATAGGCAGTAGCTCGAAGAAGCTTACATAGCGATAAGAATTTTTGAATCCATTCTTCCAATGGTGCAGGCCCAGCTGGAAATTGAGCGATAAACACCAAGGAGTCTTTACGCTCTTTTAAATCTGTGGAGTAAGCTTTATAACCTTTAGGCCAATTCTCACGACAATCAGTCAGCCACTTTGGTCCAGTCCACCAGAGTTGGCTAGGTTCCAGCAATTGTCCTTGGATCTTACATGATTCCAGCGAACGGTAGGATCAGAGTTAGAATCTCTCTTGTCTTGTTAGCCACAAAAGTGTTCTATCGAGATGGGTGATCTGACAACCAGCCAAGGTAGCGGTCGAGTCAGTCCAACAAAAAATTTTATCTAAAGAGAGATGTAGTTCCGTCGAGGTGTGCTTCACGAGGCATGCCAGCAATAGAGAGCCCAAGAGTTCCGGACGAGGTATGAACAACATTTTGACTGGCGTCACTTTTGTTTTTTGCCATCAAAAGCGCGGACTTAAGAACGTTGTCTTCGTGAATGACTACGAGGTAAATAACTGCTGAGTAAGCTCGTTGCGAGGCGTCTGAGAAGCCGTGTAAGTAGCACGTCAATCTTGCATACGTCCCGAGCTAGCGAGGGATTTATAGATTTTCCAGAGCTGGGAGTTGGGATTTCTATTCTTTCCATGTTGACAGTGTTTTTTCGTTAACTGGATCATCCCAGTCCAAGTTCTGAATTCCCATTTGTTGCAGCAGTATTTAAAATACGACTACGGTGGGGGACAGCCAACAAAGTGGGTCGTAGAGACGAGTGACTTCACTTAATATGCTTCTTTTTGTAACTACTTCTGTCTCTTGTTTTATACTTATGCTGAACCAGAAGGTCTTGCTCAGGATTCCAACGTAGTCCAAGAGTTGAAACCATGCCTGTTTTAGACAATCGAAGTGTTGAAGTAGAAGATTGTTCAAGATTTCGCGCCTCTTTGAGCCAGTACTTTGGTCAGCTGAGCGACAGACGCCACGCTCGATCCCAGCTGCCCATATCATTTAAAAATAATAATTTTACTTTAAAAGTGAAATTATTGAATAAATAATTTTACTCCATCGTCTATCTAGATGCAAAATGACCGTCGCGGGACGTCTTGTCATTGGGACGGGACGAAAAAATTAAGGACTGTCATTCTGGCATACAAAAATACCAGATTTTTGCGTTGGTCTTAAGACGGTCGTAAGACCGTCAAAATAACCAGTGACGGGACCAATTTTGAAAAACGGCGTCATTTTGCATCACTACGTCATATCAACTGCCCCCTCCCCCCCCCCCCCCCCCCACGGACAGCGGTTGGGTGTTCACCGTGCCAGGCTTCAAGCAGTCAGCTCGCGCAGCAGAAGAAGACGGACGGAGGCACGAAGCAGCGTTGGCAGTGAGACCGCGTGCTTCTCCTACCTACAGCCGAGTTCACAGCAGCAACCAGGCGACGCGCCGAACCGACGAGAGGAGCAGCGCTCGCATCGTCCTGCTTTGTGAGCGTCTAGGAACTCGAAGGAGTCATATCCTCTGGATCAACCTCGGACAATTTTCATCGCGCAACTACTCGGACGACATCTGTATAGCGCAAACGAGTCGCGCGCTGGCCATTTTTGCCTTTCGCCATCGACAGCAACAAAGCTCGTCTGCAGCACCTGTTGGCGTCGCTGGACCTTGTTTTTGGTGTGCTCGCTCCAATCTTTACTTCTTAGATTTAAAGGCTAATAACGCTTATATGTCATTGTTTAATTGAATATTAGTCTCAATTATTACATTTAAATGTTTTTCTTACTTGCTTTCTAACCTCAATTGTTTGTTTACATTTTTCACCTTTAAGTTGATTACTTTTTAAAACTGAACTTTGAAGTTACTTCAATTCATTTAAAATCTGAGTATAGTTTACACATTTGATACTAGACTGCAATACCTTTTAGTTACAGTTCACAATTTTTTAAGACTTCTAAAGTTTCGTAATCTTTTTACAAAGTTTATACATTTTAATGAGCATCAGACTCATTTGCGTACTCTTACTTATTTCAACATTAGAATCACCTTTAACTGATGTAATTTTTGAAATTGCTGTTACCATATACTGATATTATTTAACTTATAGGTACCACCCTGCAGTACACATTTTATCATTTAATTTGCTGTTGGACCCAGGACCCTTGTTCGCAGACTCACATTGGACTCTAAGCCCTTGTTTGGCTCCTTCGCTGAAGTCTGGTGGATCCTCCAACAACAAATCTCAAACTTAGCGAGCACTCAGACCTGTTTTGCTTCAATTCTTGGTTGTCATACGAGCACTTAACCTGGTGGTTTTACTCACTCGAAGGATCTCCAAAGTCTTCGGTGGAACTACCTTTGTGGATTAGCTTTATCGTATAGCTTTATATGGTTATTTTTCTCATTTGCAGACCATCACTAATTAGGAGATCAGTCATCAGACTTCTTTACATGAAATAACCCACATTATTTGTTTTTGTTTATTAACTACTGTGCTCAGCACATATTTCATAAATCCTCTATTATATTAAGAAGTTCATTTTCGTCGTCGTCGTCGATTTCCTTTTTTAAAAAAAAAGTGACTCAGACGTCTCAGGTCATAAGACATTGGTTTTCGGGGCTGCTGATCACGAATCGAACATTAATTTTTAAATTTGACCTATGTAAAGTCTACTTATTCAAGGTTGAAATTTATTTTTTCTCATGCTCTTTTCAGATTTTGACGTCTATGATTGATTAGAAACTGAGTAGTCAGGGATTTTCGGGGGATTACGAATTTTAACTGATTACGAAACTGGCCTCTATTTTCTGATTTGGCCTATGTAAGGGCTACTTACTTAGGGTGAAAATTCATTTTCAATTTCATTTTTGAAACTTCGTGTATGGAAATTTTTGGGGTTGTTGATTACGAATTTGACTATTGTTCTTAAAATTTACCTACGTAAAGGACTACATACGTAAGGTAAGAATTTATGTTTAATAGCATTTTTTTGAAACATCATATAAGAGGGTTTTTGTGGTTGCTGATATGAATCTGATATTCATTTTTAAAATTGACCAACGCAAGGGCTACTTACTTCAGGTAAAAATCTTTTTTCAGTAGCATCTTTTTCAAACTTCATAAACGGGGTATTAAGGGTTGCTGATTATTAATCTGACCTTCATTTTTAAAATTGACCTATGTAAGAGTTATAAAAACAATATATTTCTCATAAAGATTTTAAAATTTAATATATTTCGGTATAAAATATTTTTAATTTAAATTTTATTTTAGCTACTTTAAGTACAGTAAAAACTGAAAGCGCTATAAATTATTTTAAGAAATGTTGTATTTCAAACGCCTTGGACGGTAGTGAAGACGATATTTTGTGAAACGATGACATTGAAGAAAGTGCAACGCTTAAAGTTGAAGATGAAGCAGAAGAGTGGGATCCGTACTACGATACTTATGTTGATTATTCTTATTTAAATGATTACATGCAAAAGATAGGCGATGAGTTGAAATTAGAATAAATTTTATGTTGAAATTTATTGTATTAAAAATAATGAAAATTTTTAGAAATGAAATGTTATGTATAAAATAAATCATATACAAAATTACGTACAAAAGTGTTTCTTAATTAAACATTTACAAAATTTACTAATAATAATTGTTTTTATTTGATTTTAGACTCAGCTCAAAATAAATTTTATAAAACTGTGTACTCGGCGTATAAGCCCCCCTTAATTTTAAGAGTCGATTTTGGGGGCTTCCAGGGGGGCTTATACGTCGAGCAATACGGTAACAATATTTCTAACTTTTGGTTTTAATTTAAAAATAAAATAAAGATAATTGAATTCTTAACCGAGCAAGCGTTAACGCAGCGAGGTATAGAAACTAGTTTAAATTACTAATATTCGTCTTGCACCAGCAGACGACGATGTTCGAATCGAGTCTCAAGTAGACTCCATACAGTTGTGTAATTGGAATCGATTACTTGCACTGAATCTAGAAATGTTTTGGCATCTCTTTGGACATGTGACTTCAAAATAAAAGATTCCTTATCTTTTCGATGACCAGAAACACGGGGACATTGATTTGAGGCAAGCGTAATCCTCGTCCGCCTGGTTGACTTTCAACAGAATTTACTGAAATCGGTTGTCCAGACAGAGACGTAGTAATAGTATCTCTTGCATTAAGTCGAGACGAAGCGCTGAGATAATTGTTCTCGGCACTCACATTGTGTATAATATCCACTGTTGATATTTTATTCAAGGTGACACCATTCAGCAAATCAACATGATGCCCTTGAAATCCCACTAATAACTGTACAATCAACAAGCAGTTTTATTCTCGCCTCAATAAAACCACTGGTCCACTATTGGGTAGCCTCAACTGTACAAGTGAATTACATCAGAACATCAGCCAACGATTGCTAAGTCATTAAAAGCACATTCCAGTTGTCACTCCTATAAGTGATTAACATTTCTTATAATACCATTCTTCCTCACGAAAAAAACTTATTTCTATATCGCAACCATCAAGAGTCTGATTCAATGAAAATTTACTGAAGATTTAATCTTTACTCAGACTCTGAATAGTTCAAAGTAAAAAGAAATGTATGTTATAGGACATATTTTATTAAATTAAAATAAGTCACATAACTATTGTAATCCTCAGGAGCAGCAGGCGTTAAAAGACAGTCTTAATTAGTAATTAATTAAGCCCGAACGCGTCGATCTTTTGTTAGATCAACCGTCACGTAATCTGTCGGTTTTGTACTAGTAAGTTTGCGAATTTTGTCAAACCCTTTGGTATTAGTATTGAATGAAAATTTGGCCAAGGTGCCTTTGGGCTCAGGGACTGACTGAGCTTTCGCCATTGTATCCCAATCCCCCGGTTAGGTGTCCATTCTTCCAAAGTCTTTTAATTTCACTCCAGAAGGGATTCCTTCCCTTCTATAATCCCAGTCTCCTTTACAAAGCACGAAAGCCAGTAGGTGCAATGCTAACCGTGCTACGATGTGGGTATAGTAAAAACCCACATTGTAGGCAAAAACCTGTACCTGGATGACCGAGACCATACGTCCGAATCTTTGATATATGAACTTCCACTGGTTCTGGTTCTAGCCCATCCCGGTACAGTATGTTACATATATCGGACTCTATCTTCCGGTTTCTGTGGGGATCACGCTTCAATCGAAAAAGCGTTTATAGGTAATCTCTATTCAGAGCCACGATATTAAGCACATGAAAATAATTTTCAGAAGTGCCGGCAACGGGAATCGATCCTGGGCCCTAGGCGTAAGAGTCCGGCATCAAATCCGTCGAGCCACCGCTCTTTTGTCAAACGCTTTACTTTGATCTATAATTTTAACTATAACTTAGTTGCACTTAAGGGACTCATTATTTATCGTTAATTGCTAAGTGATTGTCACGAACTAATTATCTGTGTATTCCTGACTAGTGTGTTTAGTGGCACCCCAAGTATATGTTTAAGAACCAATAAAGAAATATTTAGCCAAACTATCTTTGTGTGTCTGTTACAACCCTTACCTTTCACTAGTTTACCGAGACCTTCGTTCCAGCAACACGGGACCACCAGATCTCAAGGTGAATTAATTATTAAGTCTACCCATTCATTCCGCACCCCTAATTTTAGGTAATACCAACTCTTCCTTTCCCTTCGTTTACACACGCGTGAGGACCGCGATCCGCAGTTAGATTCCCTCCCAGGCTGTTTAGAATAGGGAATTGTTAAGTGTCTCCGTTGAAAATATAAAAGAAACCATGTAAGTGAGGCTTAATAAAACACACCATCACAACGCTGTAATAACTGAAGATCACGATACGGAAAAATAGCGACCGTAATGAATTCATGTAAAGCATATAGTATTATTACTCATGACTCGAACAATTTGGTGGTTGAGACTAAGTGACTCGCGACACAGGCAAAATTGCGACGACCGTGGCGATGTAGTTCACTATCTGGTTAAACAAACGACCGTGACAATGTGACTAAGATATTTTTTTGTAAAAAGTCAAGCTTTCAACAAAATTTTACCACCATTCCGGTATCTCTAGCTTATTTTGAAGGCGAATTAGAATTTCTTGAAATAGACCTTAAAAATGAGCCTTTTTTCGACCCTCAAAAAATGAAGCTTTAAGTAGGAGTACGATAGAGACATCCATTTGCGGAAAAAGACTTTTATTTGATAGTACATTCAGCCAAAAAACTGACGATTGGATTTATCGACCTCGCTACGACATAAATACGTAAACAATCTATTCAAAAGTATCCCCATAATATTTTATCAAAAAATATTGAAAATTGACGATGTGGTGTGTGGTGAATTTTTGAATAGAGCGGTACGCGCGTCAGCAGCGCATGACTCGCGCGCTGTAAAACATCGCACCCGCACCATGCCTTTCGCGCGTAACAGCTGATTGCTGCAAACGCATTCCCGCGCTCCCTAATGCTGCTGAGAGTGCCAAGTTTTTCCAAGCCATGCTGTTAAAATCACTGATATTTAGAGTTTGTTTGAAGTAATCTTCTATAGTTATGGATGTATCAACATCGACAACTGCAATTTCAGTAGCGAGTGAAAATCTTGGGATGAAAAGAAGGTTAAAAACTGGTAAATGGAGTTGCAATAAAAGAAAAAATAAACGAAATGGTGGCAAGGCTTATGAAAATACATCTGGTTATATTGTGCCACATAAGCATTTTAAAGAAATAAAAAACTGCTGTCGTGGGAAATGCTTTTAAAATTTTGACCGTGAACGTCAGAAAGAATTATTTGGTGATTTTTATTCTTCAGCAAATAAGGAAAAGCAGGATACATTTTTGATAGGTTGTGTTCATCGTGAAGAAATTAAACGTTTTAAAAATGCTTCAAACAGCAAAAATAGGGAGTACTCATGGAAGTACAGTTTAAAAAAAGATGGTAATGACATAGTGGTATGTAAAGAATTTTCAACAAGCTTATATCAAATTACGGATGGCAGGATGAAAACTGTACTTGGGTACTACAAACCAGGTATTCCTCAAACAACAAAAAAACGTGGTAAAGAACCAAGCCCAAAAAAAAATACCAGAAGAGATGTGGGCATTAGTCAGAGAGCATTGGGCACTCATACCCCATAAAAAGTCTCACTACGGAAATGGTAAAACAGAGAGAAAGTTCTTTTCAAATCCTAATTTAACAATAAGAAGTTGGCATTCCTCACTTTTAACTTACTACCAAAAAAAACCGGTCGATCTGCTGCATTAAAATACAAACGCTATTAAAAATTTCATCGTGAAAATTCTATTTATTCCGTGCGCCAACGCAAAAGTGATGCAAGCAGACCCAAAAGATCCTTGCGCAGAAAAATATAAAGCTCATAAAAAGAGTTACAAAAAGCACGCTATTCTTAGAGATAATTTTATCAAGAAAGTTGCAAAAAATAAAGACCTTCAAACATTTTTTATGGAATTTGATTACGCTGGAAAATTTACCTCTTCTGAAACTAAACGTTAATCCAGTGTATGACGAACGATTATTGAATAAGTACGTATTTAATTCACATTTTTTTAATGATGAGTCAAGTAAATTTTATTGTTTTCTTGAAACGGAACGAAAAAAAGTGTAAATTCTGTTTGTAGCTTTATGTTTAACTCTGTAAATGAGAAGTTAATTCAGAATCCTGCAATAAAAAATATAATATTTTCATCGGACTCATGTGGAGGTCAAAATAAAAGTGGGGGTCTCGAAACCCCTGACAGAAGTGGACTTGAAATCACATATGATCGACTTATTAAAATTATATAATTTTTTAAAGAATATTTACCAACACTTTTGAGGAATAAATCATCAGCTGAGAGTAAGAAGACAATATCTTGTATTCTTATTCCAAACCATCGAAATAGGGATGAAATATACAAAAAAAAAGTGTAAAGATATCGAATTTTCTATAAGCTTGACCAATAATAATAGCCTATTCGTCAAATTTTGCTCAAAAAAGTTTATGAATTGGCCAGAGATATCTAATCCTGAGACAAAAATCAACTTTTTTCAAAAATTGTCAAATTTTCAAGTTTTATTTATTTATTAGTTTATTTTTTTGGTAAGTTCGAGGAAAATTTTTTCGTAAAATATAAAAATTTATTCATTTGATAAGTGAAAGTAATTAGTGTCTAAAATTTCATAAAAATAATATTTAATAAAAAGGAAATTTTTTTTCTTTAACCTTCTGCAAAATTAATTAATTTAAAAAAAAAAAAAAAAACGCTTCGATGATTATTTCATCGGCTAAGAGTAAGAAGGTTCTATGTCAGAAATCCAAGGTAAAAAGGTGACGTCAACCGAGGGTGATAAGGTCCCATCTCAGAAACTCTCGACAAAAGGTCACATCTCACGGTCCTGCATCACGTGGTTGTTTTATTATGGATAATAACTCTGAGCTGACGATCTGTGAGTGCTTATCGTTATGAGTAATTTTTATGCAGAATTACTTTCTAAGCCGCACCGTAAGAAGGTTCCACCTCAGAGACCCAAGATAAAATGATTCTATCTCAAAAATCGAGGGTAAAAAGGTCCCATCTCACGGTCCGCTCGACGTTTCAATAAATTAATAATATTGTATTTTTTTCTCAAGCACATTTCAAGTTTATAGTTTATTATTATTTCCAAAATTAAATGAATAAACGCCGGTAACAAAACCTTGAATAACCGCAGGCACGAGTACGAGTACAAAAAATCTATCAATAAATTAGGCAAGCCAACAAATTATTATCCATAATAAAACAACCACGTGTTGCAGGACCATGAGATGTGACCTTTTGTCGAGAGTTTCTGAGATGGGACCTTATCACCCTCGGTTGACGTCACCTTTTTCCCTTGGATTTCTGACATAGAACCTTCTTACTCTTAGCCGACGAAATAATCATCGAAACGTTTTTTTTTTTTAAATTAATTAATTTTGCAGAAGGTTGAAGAAAAAAAATTCATTTTTATTAAATATTATTTTTATGAAATTTTAGACACTACTTACTTTCACTTATCAAATGAATATATTTTTATATTTTACGAAAAAATTTTCCTCGAACTTACCAAAAAAATAAACAAATAAATAAATAAAACTTAAAAATTTGACAGTTTTTGAAAAAAGTTGATTTTTGTCTCAGGATTAGATATCTCTGGCCAATTCATAAACTTTTTTGAGCGAAATTTGACGAATAGGCTATCATTATTGGTCAACCTTATAGAAAATTCGATATCTTTACACTTTTTTTTTGTATATTTCATCCCTATTTCGATGGTTTGGAATAAGAATACAGGATATTGTCTTCTTTCTCTCAGCCGACGATTTATTCCTCAAAAGCTTTGGTAAATATTCTTTAAAAAATTATATAATTTTAATAAGTCGATCATACGTGATTAAAAGTTTTTTTTTTTAAGTCAATGAAAACTTCAAAACACGATCGCGATTTTTCTAATATATTCTACCGAATAAGTTTTAAATGTATCAAAATTATGATTTTTAAACTTTGTTCGATTGCCAAACCTCAAAAATTTTTAAAAACAGCTATGAAGGTTATCGCGCGCTTTTCGATTGTCATGCGATGATGGTAACGTGATGCAGGCTTGATCACACGGATTCACTCCTATATTTTTTTTTATTTTTTTTTCAGCATAGCTTCGCTAAAGAAGTTTCACTTCAAAAATAAGACCATGCTGCGATTTTGTTGTTGGCTAGCACTAACTAAAAATATAACTGTGACGCATATTTTTCCCGTTCGGGGACACAGTTACTGCCATGTGACAGAAACTTTGGCTGTTATTTGATTTGATTTGATTTTGATCTGTTTATTAATTGTACATTATGTTGTACAAAAATACATAACATTACAATTAAGCATTGAACATAGATTAATACTATAATATAATATAATATAATAAACTATGTAAATAAAATGAAACAAAATTTAATATAATAGTAAATTTGATAATTGGAATTAAATAAAATAATATAAAAATGATAAAAATGAATATAATGTAAAGGTATACATCATCATTAAGGTAACATAGCTAACATCATCAGATTTATCAGAATTCACTCCACGAAATCAAGAAGTAACATTGCAACAGGTTCAGAGTTCAAGATCGGAGTTCAGCCACAGTGTAAGAACTTAATCTTCTACCTCAATAGCAAATATATGTGATTTAATGAGACGTTTGAATGTGGAGAGTGATGTTGAATGGCGGATGTGTGGGGAATGGTGTTCCAGAAGTAAGTAGCCAATACATGAAAGGAGCGTTTCAGAGACTTCGTGCGGAAGGGAGGGACAATCAAGGTATCAAGCGCATGAGGGTTAGCAGACCGTATGGGACATGAGCCGAGCTTTTCAGCAAAAAAAATCGCCAAGTAAGGCGGAGTACCTGTGTGCAGGATTCTTCAGAGCAAGCAGGCAGCAAAACAATCTCTGCGGCCTGACTCTAAGCCAGCCTAGCTCACGTCCAAAGGGTGTAACGTGATCGCTCTTTTTAATTCCAAAAATGTACCTGATCCCACGATTGAGCAAACGCTGTAGGATAAGATCCTGCTCACCTGAGATATTACAGTACACAAGTGAGCAATAGTCCACGATAGGAAAGAGCAGAGTCTGCACAAGGTGCCTACGCAGTGCAATGGTAGTGCTGCACCTGAAGTGGTTAAGACGGTACAAAAGAGAGTTGGCTCTGCCACAAACATACTTAACATGGTCCTTCCAGTTCAGCTTAGAATCAAGCACCACCCCCAAACTACGCGTAGAGGGAACAAACGGGACAGTGCAGCCACCAAATCGCAGGTCATGAATGCCCAACTCATTAAATTCATTGACGTAAGATGGACCTCCAAAAATCATAGCCTAAGTCTTACTAGCATTCAGTTCCAGCAGGTTAGCAGCAGCCCAGTCGGCGATGCACTCAGCACCCCGGCTCAGTCTTTCCAGAGTGGCATGTATGTCTTCAAGTCGGCCCCGCACGTAAATCTGCAAGTCATCTGCATAAATCACATGGCTGACACCAGGTCTAAGACCCTGGGCAATTACAATGACAAACAAAAGGAAGAGCAGAGGACCCAGTACCAAGCCCTGGGACACACCCTTGTTAAGGGGGCGGAAAGAAGTAAAGCTGCCGTCCTCTGCTCTTAACCCCTGCGAGCAGCCAGTCACATAAGAAGCAATCCACCTCAAGAACCCATGAGAAAAACATAACGACCGAAGTTTCCTGAGCAGTGTTACGTGCGAGACCGAATCAAAGGCCTTGCTAAAATCAAAAAGCAGTAGGGCGGTCATTTGTCCCTTCGAGAATAATAAAAAACAAAATGTTTTCGATTTTCACAATTTATTGTGAAATTGTGAAATTGTGAATAAATTGTGAAAATCGAAAACATTTTGTTTTTTATTATTCTCGAATTGATAATGGATTTTCACCAAATGAATGCAATAACTCTACAAAATTTGTCCCTTGTCCATACCTACTCGAATGTCGTCAGTGAGTTTCAATAGTGCTGTCTGTGTACTATATCCTGCCCTAAAGCCTGCCTGATGATCATCCATCAGACCCTGTGATTCAATAAAAGCAGAAATCTGGTCATGGACCAGTCTCGAAAGGATCTTTGATATAAAACTGAGCAGGGAAATAGGACGAAAATCATTCAGGAAAGACGGAGTGGGTGTTTTATTAAGTGCAATCACAATTGACTTTTTCCTCTGATCCGGGAAGGTCGATGTAGATAAGGAAGTATTAAAGATTTTGCAGATAAAAGGACCAATGGATGGAAAAGTTGTCTGAACGAAGCTCTGAGGAAGAGAGTCAATACCCACCGCGTGAGATGTCGACTGATTGATAGCGCGTGCTATGTCATCCACTGTCACATCCACAAATGCAAAGCCTCCATAATCCTGAAAGAGGAAGAGAGAAAGATCAGGTATCATATTATCAAAAGAGACAGAAACAGTGAGCGTTGAAATCTTCAACTGAGAAACCACCCAGATTGGAGTCCGCTTTGGGAGATATACCAAGATGCCATAGTTCCTTCCAGAGCAGTTGGGGATCAGTGATGTCCTTAAGCCTATGCCAATAGAAGTCAAGTCTTGCTGATTCAATCCTTTCATGTGCAAAATCTCGCGCTTGTCTGTATAAAAACAGTTCAATCCCGAGTCTCGAGCGTCGAATGCGTCTGTAGACTCTGTCTCTTTCAGTCAATAGGTCACGGTGAAATGGAGTAAACCACGGACGGCGATTCTTTCCTTGCTTGAGGGTTTTCAAAGGAGCAAAAATATCAAGAGCAGTATCAAGGTTAGAGTATAGACAATCCAGCCTCTCACAGAGCGAACTCTTCTCATCCGTGAGTACTGACCAATCACACTTAAGTAAAAGGTCATTCAGAGCCACAGAGTCAACAGATTTAAAATCATTCGCTAAAGGTTGTGGGGTTTGTATGTTTAGGGTAACAGTCAGTTGGTCGTGTCCAGCAATGAATGGTGTCTCTGTCTTTCAGTAGGTATTAACGGTATCATGTGCATCTACTAGGATCAGATCAAGCCAAGTATCCTAGTGAGAGGTGTGATGTGTAGATCCAAATGGTACCGAGAACAGAGAGTTCTCCTCGATAAAACTACGCACAAAAATCGCATAAGGCGAGTCTGAAAGCTGATCCGCATTAAAGTCACCAAGGATGACTTTGGTGCCATAATCATGCATAGTCTCACGTAGATCAGACACAAAGTCAGACCCACGTAAAAACGGAGCATGAGGGGGCCTATACACCACATCGACAAATATAAGGTCAGTGCCTCCAAGAGAAACCTCAGCCAGCAAATACTCAGGATGACCCGGTCTACCATCGGGTTATGGTAGTTTTTTCAAGAGACATGGAGTGATTGAATCAGCTCAAGAGTATTTAAATCTTATAAAGACATCAAGAGAGAATCCAAGTCCTTTTGACGCAGAGATGTCAGCTTCTATGTTAGAAGATTGGGAATCAGCATTAGATCCACTTTTTTAAAAACACCTGTTCTGCAAGGTTATTTTCTATTCAAAAATGTGTTTAAATCAAATAGTATTTAAATCAAATAAAGTTTTAGAAGCTTACAGAGATTATGATGGTCCTGTACTAAAGTTCAAATATTTCAAAAATAATATTTTTGTCCCAAACCAAAATTTTTTAAATTTGCAAAAAACACCTAAGATTGCTGTAACTAAAGCCAAGAAAAAAGATGTTTTATCTTTAATGCGATTAATCACACTTGAAAACTTGCGAGGTCAACGAAGCCGAATCAGAATTCGAATCTGAGAGTTGAATTTAAAATCATTGTTAATCATTTATAAATCTAACTGTATTTTATTCAAACCTTTAAATTATATTTCTTTAAAACAATAAATTATTTTAAATAACAATTATTTATTTTTTATTCATTACATACAATACGTTGGAAATTTTTTTTTACAAGTATATAAATTTAAATAATTTAAATTGAAAAAATTTTATAAAATACTCAAAATTAACAAGCTAAGTTGAAAAATTTTTAAGTTACAGTTTTAATTATTAGTTATCATGATCATTTTGTATCGATTTTCAAAGAATTTTAATAGATTAAAGTCGATCTCCCGAAAAACGACCTAAGTGAAAAATAGTTTATACAGATTTTTTATTAATAAAATAAAATAATTTCATTACTTTCATCATAAATATTCATTGTAGGATAGTCTTACTTACTTTAAAAAAAGTTAGTTTATATGTTGGATTATGCGTGGTTGTTAAAAAATAAGTGAAATAAATAAAATTGAGTTAAAATAAAATTTTATTATAATAAGTTACAAAAACTGAAAATTCAAGAAAATGCGTCTTTAACCTTCTCAGGCCTGACCTGTACTAACTGCACGAAGTGCTTACAAGAGGCTCCAAAACTCAAACGGTCAGGGATTAAGAGCGGTGCTCCTCCCCCATTTCCATCTTAACTACATTTCAATTCTTACACTAACTAGCGTCTCTCAGCGCGCACGCGCGCACATTATTTAATTATTTTTTTTATTTTTGAAAAATAAAAAATTAATTTTGACTCATAAGAGAATATGAAAAATGTTATCAAAGCCTTTTCTAAATAAATATAAGCACTATTTTACTTATTGAGGTTTTCAAGAGACTTTTTGAGGCCAATATTTTCAAAATTTCGAGAAAGCGAACTTTTTGTTTTAAGAAAAAAAATTCAGATTGGGGACTGATGGAAAGCAATATAAGTTGAAAAACTTACAATTTCAACACATATCCTCATGAAAATTTGATGATTTTTCTTTGGTTAAAAAACTAAATATTTTGGTGTAAAGGAAATAATATTTGGGGGCCATTCATAAATTACGTAACGCTAATTTAGGAAATATAGGCTCCGTAACGGCAACATGAAAACATTTTATAAAAATATTTATTTTAACTAAACAGATTTAACTTTAAATAAACCATGAATAAAATGTTTATTATGATACTATTGTACACACATCATATTTTAGATAATATATAATTTTGATAAAATAAAGAAACAATTATGTAAAAGAATGATTGTAAATATTTTAGTTAATATTTTAATTCAAATAATAAGTTACTGTTCAAGTTTTTTAGTCATTAAAATCTTCTTCAAATACATAGATAAATGTACTTGATTAAAAAACTTCTAAATTTGCTCAAAGAATGAAAGCAAACTCTCAAAAAATTCTTAAATTCATATCGTATAATCAGATATTAAGAAAAATGAAAAATATAACGATGTGAGTAATTCTGTAGCGTATTTAGACGATTTGAAAATTAAAAAAAAAAATCGTTTTGAACTCAGAAGCATGTGTAAGCAGAGGAGAGTATTAAATTAGTGATCCTGTTTCTAAATCTCTCCTAAAAGTCTACATGTATAACCTTATTTGAAAGATTTTGATTGGTAAAAAAAAAATAAAAATTGCAAAATCAAATTTCAATTTTTCTAGTTTTTACGATAAATATACTAATGGAACTGCAATTGATTAAATTCATATTTAAACGCAAAAAAAGTCTGAAATATGTTTATTTAAACTCTTATTTTTATAAATTCAAAGGTAAAAAATACTCTCTTGCTCGAGGTGCCCTTACTTGATACGGCCCTGCTCAGGTGAGCTTTTTGAAGATATATCTTATTTCCCAAATTTTTTGCTTCCAGTTAAAAAAAACTTTTGCAAAATAATTTTTTGGTGAATTTTATCGGAAACATCAAATTAAACAGTTACAGAGGAAATTATTTTAAAAATACATTTAAACCATGTTAAAAAATTCAAAAAGATTTTATATACGATTGTCAAAGATTTGATGGTCAAGGTCTGAAACCTCGCAGAGAGATTTTATTTTTATAATCTCTCAAATAAGAAATATTGTGTAAAGCTCGATGTAAGGGTTCTGATCGAATTCTCCATACCAACTTGCAACATTGTTTTAATTCATAGTTTTATTATTTTTTCACTATTTCTATAAAATTTCAAGGCTAACGCACTGTACAGCCACCATAAGGAAAAGAGTATGTAACTGTATAAGTGTTCGAAATTGAGATTTTAAATTTATTAAGTATAACTTCATTTTCTTTTTTGAATTTTATTAACTCGAAGTTATAATGAATTTTAGAAAATTGATGATTTGTAAAAGTTAACCTCATGACCTACGAATCAAAAATTTTGTATTATTTTACCATAGCACATAATTTTACGTAATTTTTCGACAAATATTTTTGATGACTAATATAAAATGTTTGAAATTCTCATCAGTTGATATATATGAGCAAATCCGCCAAACTCTTATTTTCACAGTCCGGGCCCAGTAAAAAGGTTTAAGACAATATTTTTTTTATATCTAACGGAATAATTATTTAGATTCACACTTTTTGAGATTTTGGAAACAAATATTTGTTATACATATATTTATAAAAGCTGAAAAGTTCATGCAAATGTTTAAAAAAATAGGTTTTACCCTGTAAAACGCAAGAAAACGCTATGTCCGGAACTAAGTTTTGAAAATATTATCTGCTGTATTATTTCAGGCAATCTTTTTACATATTTATTACAACTGATGGAGGTATTAATACTGGGTTCGAGGAATTTTTTACGACCAACAAAAATATTGTGCCTGTATTTTTCGAGAAATGACATGACTTAAAAAATGTGTACACACGTTTTTGATAAAAATGAATAACCTATTTTTTAGAGTTTTTGCAGTTTCAGGCATTATTTAAACGCTATAAATGTACATTCGTCTGAAACTACATACTTTGACGAATAATTTAAGACCGATCCGAAAAATGTGCTTTCAAAATAAGGTATTGTTTACGTCGTTTTATTCTGGAAAATTCGAGCGTGAATTCTTGTGAAAAATGTTATTTTCAGCTGGCACATCCACAGATTAAAAAAAAGACTCTAAATTTAAGAGTGAACAATAAAACACGACTTTATTTAACTAAGACCAGCTGCCTGAAGCCAAAAAACTTTATTTAGTTAAAAAAAAAAAGAGTTTTTCTATCATTCGCACCTTCGAACGCAACCTGTAGTAGACGACACTGACTAATGTCTTTCAGCAGCTGGCAGTCAACGACGTAGCTATGAACATATATTTATCAATTTTTTTGCTCCTTCCTTATAATTTACTTAGTAGATTAGTGTAAAAAGATCAGTAGATGGATATTATCGCCTATATATTATTATTGCCAATATTTAAAATATATAAAAAATAGATGACCCAAACCTATTCATAAAGTGCCGTATGATGACTATTATAGAAAATTTAAGTTGTTTAGATGATTATTATAAAAAAAACTCAGCTTTTAATTGAAAAAATACTATCTATCCTTTTATTTTTTTAATAAAAAATCGATTGGCATAGTCAGATTTTCATTTTTTTAAAATAATAATTTGATTGCTTGAATAATTATTTCAGACAACTTGTTACGACCATCCACGCTACATTTTTTTATTTCTTATTATTTTAGGGGGGGGGGGGTAAACCCTGGAGGGCAAAAAAAAGCAAATTTTTCATGATTTTTCTAGTGACATTTTTAGTCGAAAAAACGACCTTTGATATCAAACAGCCGCCAAATCGTCAAAAAGTGAAAAAAAAAATCCTCGTGTTATTGCCAGGAAAAACTTATCTTATAACAGAATCTTCCTGAAATTTTTGTTTCAGATGTTTATGGACAAAATGGCGTTTACCACGGGAAAAAATCGTCGAGTGAAGGCGTTTCCGAAAAAGCACTGCACTCAGAGAAAGATTTGATTGGACCAATTAAATATTCTTTGTTCCCTCAATAGTCGAAACATTGTAGCACTTACAATACGTATAGTAAGAATAATAATACATATTGTTGCGACTAGCAAAGCAAATCTAACCTAACCTAGCTAATTTTTAAAATCTTAAAATTGAAGTCATTATTTCTTAAATATTGTGATTTTTATAATCATTTGTATATTTTTTAAGATTAAAACAATTCATTAAATACATTAATTATACCAAAATCACAAAAAAGAAATTTTTAAAAATTAAGTTGTGCTATACCAGTGTAACTAGAAACATGTTAACCCTTAATACACATTTAGTCAGCGCTACCATGATATTGTTACTGCTACAATGTGCATCATTGTCTCTATATTAACTATGGCATCTTAGATGTTACAATATATTGTTGACCCAATCAAACCTTTCTCTGAGTGTGGCATCGGCTTGTTTTTTAATATTTTTATTCAAAAAAAATTACAGAAAGTAGTTCAAATGTTACTTTATTATGTACACTATGAATAAATTAAATAACTTTTGCCGTTTGCTCGAGAAAAATCATGAAAAATTTGCTTTTTTTTGCCATCCAGGTTTTACCACCCCCCCCCCCCCCCAAAGAGATATTGCCAAAATTTCAAGAGTGTGTTTCAAAAATTGAAAAAGTTTCAAAATTACTGAAAAAAAACAGAGTTTGGCGAATTTACTCATACATTTCCTTCTTTTGTTTTTCTGTAACGATTTGTTCAATCTGAACATCCATGAGATTTCAAACTTTGAATTCAAAATACTCGAAAAGTGACAAATTGCGCTGACCTACCTTTTTGCTTATAATAGCAGAGTAGTAAAAAAGGGGCAACAAATTTTTTTTTTCGACTTGCCAAAGTTATACTTTTTTTATCATAAACAAAAAGTTTGATAGGTTGATGACTCTTATTAGTTTTGATTTTTGTAAAATTATAATTTAATTCTAAATTAATCATTAAAATATCCATTTATTAATCATATAATTATCCACGATCCCATTATTGATATTAAGTTGTGATATTCAAAATTTAAAATTCAATTTTTTAATTTTGCTCTTCAACCGATCATAACACAAATAAAATTCTAACGTTTTATGAATCTGAAGCTGGCACCGACGAAAAGTAGCACCGATATATACAGAGTGTTCAACAAAAATTCATAATACAAATTTTTTTTTTTTAAATGCAACAATAACTATGCAATGATACTGAAGTAGATGCAACATAAATTTCTTTAAAGTCATGAAAATTAACAAATAACTTGAGAAGCCAACTTCATCCCTTTATCAGAGGGTATAAAATACGAATTCCTTACGAAGTGGTCGAAAACGGGCCCCTGGAACTTTTCAGCTGATTTAATTAATGGGAATGGTCACGAAGGCTTTGGAGTCAATAAAAAAAATTATAGCGAGTCAATCGTCAATGCCGCTCATCCCTTAATCTAAGCGTAAGTATCACACGAGGTGAGTTTACGCAGAGTAGGTTTTAAAAAATTGTCTAACAGACCCTTTGAAAATTTTCAGCTGATTTATTTAATGGGAATAGTCGCGAAGGCTTTGAGGTGAATAAAAAAAGTTAAAGCGAGTCAATCGTCAATGCCGCTCATCTCTTAATTGGGGGGTAAGTTTTAGACGAGTTGAGTATACGAAAATTAGGTTTGGAAAAATTATCAAACAGACCCTTGGAATTTTTCTGCCGATTTAATTAATAGAAATGGTTGCGAAGGCTTTCAGGTAAATAAAAAAAATTAAAGCGAGACAATCGTCAATGCCGCTCATCCCTTAATCGGGGGGTAAGTTTTAGACGAGTTGAGTATACTAAGATTAGGTTTTAAAAAATTATCAAACAGACCGTTGGGACTTTTCGGCCGATTTAATCATTGGGAATGGTGACGGAGGCTTTGAGGTGGATAAAAAAAATTAAAGCGTGTCAATCGTCAATGCCGCTCATCCCTTAATCGGGGGGTAAGTTTTAGACGAGTTGAGTATACGAAATTAGGTTTTGAAAAATTATCAAACAGATCGTTGGGACTTTTCAGCCGATTTAATCATTGGGAATGGTTTCAGAGGCTTTGAGATAAATAAAAAAAATTATAGTTAGTCCATCGTCAATGCCGCTCGTCCCTTAATCAATGTGTAAGTATCACACGAGTTAAGTTTACGCTGTTATAGGGCTCGAACTAATTAGGCAGACTCGGGAATACAACCCACGATGATCTGTCGAGCTCGCCTTGCAGCCGCTATATAATCTCTGTCGCAGTCGGCTACCCGCCGACAAACTTCCTGAAAAAGGAAAAAAACCCGACCGCGATAATAAATACCTAAGTGATTCAAGAATCGGGGAGGGCGCGACATCTCGTTAAATTCGGTAGGTGGGCGTGGGCTAGTGGATTCGAGCGCAAGGAACACCGGTTGGAAAAAAATAATTGCAATTCAAAAAGTTAATTTTTAATATTTAATGATAAAAAAATTAACTTAAAAACTAATACAAAAGCAATGTCTAACACGGTAATTCGCTCTAAATAAATACTCGTACAATCGAGTTTTCAAAACGACAACAAAGATTTATCGGTGCTCTTTAAATCGAGCGGCGCGCGCATACAACAACTTACTGTTATCGGTAGCTTACGCGCGCGCGAGAGAAGAAAGAAAAACAAAGTATATCGCGATTTACAAATAAACGATCCTGGACACACACTCACAATCGCTGTTTTACGCAAAACAAAACTCACTCTAGATCGCCGCAGGTACACCTGTCCTAAGCCGCAAGGCTGCAAACAAAGCCGCTCAGCTGGGTGTAGCTCTCCAAGCTACGATGGCTCCCAACCGGCGTCTGGCTCAGCGTCGTCGTCTTGATCTGGAGAATACCAAGTCGTCAGGTGATGACAACCTTCCTGCTGACTTGGTTTATCTTGCTGGATATCTCACCAACAAGCACGACACTGCAACAGATCTCTCTCGAGCGAATTTATAACAATGCAAGTGAACTTTCTAACACGCTAGCTGACGAACGATGCGTCTTCGATCAAGCGTTCACTCCGGAATGATATCCCGTCCTCGTTCCACCCGCCCCGATATTCTATCGCTTCCTGCGCATTCCGATCCCACTCGTGCAGCGTTCTAACGGTCGCGCGGCGAACATGAAATTAATCCAACATCGTCGCGTTAATTAACTCGACCGTTACAACGCAGATTTGTTTTTAAAAAATTATCAAACGGGCCCTTGGAACTATTCAGCTGATTTAATCATTGGAAACGGATAATTGATAATTAATAATTAATTATGGATATTTACCCGTCGATTAATGGACTAGCGGCATTGACGATGGACTCGCTAAAATTTTTGGGTGCTAAAGAAAAACTTATTTATTTATTGCTGGGGAGAGCAATAAATAAATTATTTTTTATAAAAAATTAAATAAACTGACAAGCTCTAAGCCCCCATAACATTGAGGAGAGCAATAAATAAATAATTTTTCATATATAATTAAATAAACCGAAAAGCTCTAAACCCCCCTAACGCTGGGGAGAGCGATAAATTAATAATTTTTTATAAACAATTAACTAAACCGCCAAGCTCTAAACGCCCATAACGCTGGGCGCCCAAAACAAAAAAGCTAATCGGCTATGCCCCAAGCTTTAAACCCTCAAAACCCAGGGCACCGAGGTTCAACAAAAAAGCTGATTGGCTACCCCCAAACTCGAAGCCCCCAAAACCCTGGGCGCCCGAGTTCAACAAAGAAGCTGATAGGCTACCCCCCAAGCTCCAAGCCCCCCGAATAAATTATTTTTTATAAAAAATTAAATAAACTGACAAGCTCTAAGCCCCCATAACATTGGGGAGAGCAATAAATAAATAATTTTTTATAAACATATAAATAAACCGACAAGCTCTAAACCTCCATAACGCTAGAGAGAGCGATTAATAAATGATTTTTTAGAAACAATTATATAAACCCACAAGCTCTAAACCCCCATATCGCTGGGAAGAGCTTTTTATAAATAATTTTTTGTAAACAATTAAATAAACCGACAAGCTCTAAACCTCCATAACGCTAGATAGCGATAAATAAATTATTTTTTTAAACAATTAAATAAACGGTCAAGCTATAAACCCCCATAACGCTGGGGAGAGTGATAAATAAATTTTTTTTAGTAAAAAATTAACTAAACCGCTAAGCTCTAAGCCCCCGAAACCCTGGGCGCCTGAATTCAACAAAAAAACTAATCGGCTATGCCCCAAGCTTTAAACCCCCAAAACCCGGGGTGCCGAGATTCAACAAAAAGCTGATTGGCTACTCCCTAAGCTTCAAGCCCCCAAAACCCTGGATGCCCGAGTTCAACAAAGAAGCTGATTGGCTACCCCCTTAAGCTCAAAGCTCCCAGAGCCTTGGGTTCAAGAAAATGCTGACTGGCTACCCCCCAAGCTCTAAGCTATTTTGTTGAACTCGGGTACCCAGGGTTTCGGAGGCTTAGAGCTTGAGGAGAGCCAATCAGCTTTTTTCTTGAACTCAGGCGCCCAGGGTTTTGGGGGCTTGAAGCTTAGGGAGTAGCCAATCAGCTTTTTGTTGAATCTCGGCACCCCGGGTTTTGGGGGTTTAAAGCTTGGGGCATAGCCGATTAGTTTTTTTGTTGAATTCAGGCGCCCAGGGTTTCGGGGGGCTTGGAGCTTGGGGGGTAGCCTATCAGCTTCTTTGTTGAACTCGGGCGCCCAGGGTTTTGGGGGCTTCGAGTTTGGGGGTAGCCAATCAGCTTTTTTGTTGAACCTCGGTGCCCTGGGTTTTGAGGGTTTAAAGCTTGGGGTATAGCCGATTAGCTTTTTTGTTTTGGGCGCCCAGCGTTATGGGCGTTTAGAGCTTGGCGGTTTAGTTAATTGTTTATAAAAAATTATTAATTTATCGCTCTCCCCAGCGTTAGGGGGGTTTAGAGCTTTTCGGTTTATTTAATTATATATAAAAAATAATTTATTAATTGCTCTCCCCAGCGTTATGGGGCTTTAGAGCTGGTGGTTTATTGAATTGTTTATGATAAATAGTTTCTTTATTGCTCTCTCCAGCGTTATGGGGGTTAAGAGCTTGGTAGTTTCATCAATTGTTTATAAAAAAAAATTTAGTCATTATAACTTGTTCATAAATATATCATAAAATTGGCAGTAATTTTTTTTTTTTACTGAAGAAATTACTCTCTCCGCGCAGGAGCGAATATATATATATGTTCAAAAAAATCAAGAGAGTCAGGGAGAGGAGGAAGGGAGGGCAGCCTAATCCTAGTCGCCCTCAAAGGTGCCGGTACCGAGGCCGCCGCCGTCACCGCATGAGCTCGTGTTTATTTGTAAACATGATGACTCATTGAAAAATATTCAAGAAGTTTCACAAAAATTAATTTTCCTGAATTTTTAATTTTTGCAAAATTTTATTCTTTAATATTATATTATTACAAATGATTGATAATCTCTGAAAAAATCACCTTTCTAGCTAAATGGGAAGAGGTTGAAAAATTGGTTTAAAGTTATATATTTCATGGAAAATATGAGCAAAGGTACCGATCGCATGACTGCGCCGGCCGTTTCTAATGCACCGTTGTTGGAAGTCTTTAGAAGTCTTTGGAAGTCCTCGTCACTCACAGTCTTTCGAAGTCTTTCGAAGTCTTCGGTGACTGGGGAGTTGAATACCCCTCGATTTACCTTACAGCTTTAGCGACCGTTTCCGTTAATTAAATCAGCTGAAAAATTCCAAGGGTCGCTTCGAAAATTTTTTAATACCTAATCTGCGTAAGCTCAACTCGTCTAAAACTCATCCTTAGATTAAGGGATGAACGGCATTGACGTTTGACTCGCTATAATTTTTTTTATTCACCTCAAAGCCTCTGAAACCATTCCCAATGATTAAATCGGCTGAAGAGTCCCAAGGGTCTGTTTGATAATTTTTTAAAACCTAATCTTCGCATACTCAACTCGTCTAAAACTTACCCCCCGATTAAGGGATGATCGGCATTTACGATTGACTCACTTGATTTTTTTTTATTTACCTTAAAGCCTTCGCAACCATTTCCATTAATTAAATCGGCAGAAAAATTCCAAGGGTCTGTTTGATAATTTTTCAAAACCTAATTTTCGTATACTCAACTCGTCTAAAACTTACCCCCCGATTAAGGGATGAGCGGCATTGACGATTGTCTCGCTTTAATTTTTTTTATCTACCTGAAAGCCTTCGCAACCATTTCCATTTATTAAATTGGCTGAAAAATTCCAAGGGTCTGTTTGATAATTTTTTAAAACTTAATCTTCGCATACTCAACTCGTCTAAAACGTACCCCCCGATTAAGGGATGAGCGGCATTGGCGATGGACTTGCTATAATTTTTTTTACTCACCTCAAAGCCTTCGCGACCAGATCCATTAATTAAATCAGCTGAAAAGTTCCAGGGGTCCGTTTTCGACCACTTTGTTTAAGGAAGTCATATTTTACACCCTCTGATAAAGGGATAAAGTTGGCTTTTCAAGTTATTTGTTAATTTTCATGCCCTTAAAGAAATTCATGTTGCATCTACTTCAGTATTATTGCATGTTTATTGTTATATTTAAAAAAAAAAAATTTGTATTATGAATTTTTGTTGAACACCTGCATATATCGGTGCTACTTTTCGTCGGTGTCAGCTTCAGATTCATTAACGTTTTTAAGGTTCTTTTTTTATTTTATGGTTAATGACGGTTAATGATGATGATGATGATGATGATGATGATGATGATGATGATGATGATGATGATCAGATAATGATGATTATTATGAATGTACATTCATCACTTATGGTCAAATGTTGGATAGGTTAACAACATCAATGATAAAACCTCAGTTGTCATAGCAACCTCTCTGTACATGAATTCACTCAGTATGAAAACGAATGCAAACATTTTGTTATTATTTAAAAAAAATATATACATTTTTTTGTGCAAAAAAAGTCAGAAAAAATTATTCATTATTTTTCCAATATATTAATTAAAAATCACATTAATAATAATAACTAATACTTGAAAAATCCAATCTTTAAAATTTGATTTGAATTTTATCGTATCAGCCAATCACGTCACGAATAAAATGCTGACATTTTTGGGTTCTCTCTTTTATGAGAGGATATTTACATTTTTTTGTGCAAAAAAAGTCAGAAAAAATTTTTCATGATTTTTCCAATATATTAATTAAAAATCTACACTAATAATAATAACTAATACTTGAAAAATTCAATCTTTAAAATTTATGATTTGAATTTTATCGTCTCAGCCAATCACGTCACGAATAAAATGCTGACATTCTTTTTGGGTTCTCTCTTTTATAAGGGGATAAGTTGATTACTTCGTCAAAACATCTGTCACTTAAGTCTGTAATATTCATGAACTCAAAAATATGCTTAAACACTTGATATTATCGTTGATTTCCAACACTTCCTCTCAACGAACATATAAATATGGGTCAAAATAATACTTTTTTAAAAAACCGTCCGCACGAGGTTCACCGATTTTATTGCAATTTTTTTTGGCAAAAGTACTATTTAATAGAAGAATTTTGCCACAAACTAGAGGTCTCTATCTAATTTCTGCTTGGTGCTAGATTTTTTCAAAGATTGAAAAATGGCCTATTTTTAAGATGTTTTAAGCAATTTTAAGGTATTTTTCGAAAAATTCTAACTTTTGATCAAAATGAGATAGAAACCTCTAGTTTGCGGAAAAATTTTGTTCAAAATAAGTTCTTTTTTGTAAAAATATTTTCACAACATAGTTTGGTTATTTTTGTAATAATACAGTCTTACACAGATATTGCTATTTTTGCTCATTTGCAGGTATCTTCAAACGACCATAGCTTTTTCTAGGCTAAATTTTTGTGCATGTTAAAAAATTGTTAAATTTTTTTTATGAAAAAACAAAAATTTTGTGACCAACCGGAACCCTGAACGATCTTCCACTTCCAAGATACAGCTGTTTAAAGTTGTCAAAAAACACCAAAAACGCGTTTTTTACGATTTTCACACGCATTTTTGAACGGTTTCGACCTTTTTTTTTCTCTCAAAAATATGTGGAATCTTCTCTTCATATGTTTCCAAACAAGCTCCCATAGTAATTGTAGTGCGGATTTGGGGTTTTAGTTGATTCCAAAGCATACACTTTTGACACATTGTATGTGCTAAACTAGTGTTTTTTTAACAATATACACGCTACATTTAACTTTTTCATTCATTATAGATGTTTTGAAATTATTTTTTGACTAAAAACTATTCAAATTCCAGCCAAAATTAGGTCACCTGCTTTGAAAAAATTGATACTCAACGAAACATTGATCTCAATATCAAAATGATATACTACTTTTATTCAGTTTTTTAGTTTTTTGATTCGTTAAAAATCTATGTTCAAATATTGTAAATAATATACCACTTGTTTATTTATTTTTTTCTATTTTTGAAATTACAAATAATTGATCATAGATTATCAATTATTCTGATAAAACAATCATGGATTACTATTGCTTACTCTGAAAGAAATGAGTTCAAATTAAAAATGTTATTTTTTGAATGCTATGAAGCATGCAACAATCTACTTATCTACATTCTACTTATAATCATATCCTCTTATGAAAAAGAGAATGTGAGATTCGATTAGAAAGTCGAGTCGATATATCGAATCGAAACTTGATCTTTGATTCTTGGAGCAAGATCGCCACCTTAAAGGCCTCTCAAAAGTGTGAACCAGCTGGACGCGCCAAATTTGAAATCTTCAGGCATGCCCGATTTGATTTTTTTTTTTTTTTTTTTTTTTTTTTTTAATTAATAAAGTGAGTAACGAAATTTAAATTTTTAATAGCCAAATATGCGGACAAGCTTACAACCCCATAACTCTAGTCGTAGTGAATAACAAATAATTAACTTTAGTATAAATAATTAATTTTTTTTAATAAACAAATAAGCCAATAAGCTACAACCCCATAATTTTGGGCATGGCTGAAAAAAATGTTAATATTTTTAATAAACCAATAAGGCGACAAGCTACAACCCCATAATTTTGGGCATGGCTGAAAAAAATGTTAATATTTTTAATAAACCAATAAGGCGACAAGCTACAACCCCATAACTTTGGGCATGGCTAAAAAAAATGTTAATATTTTTAATAAACAAATAAGGCGATGAACTACAACCTCATAACCTTGGGCATGGCTAAAAAAAATGTTAATATTTTTAATAAACAAGTAAGGCGATGAGCTACAATCCCATAACACTGGGCAGAGTGAATGAAAAATAATTAAATTTTCTAATAAACAAATAAGCCGATGAGCAACAACCCCATAACCTTGGGCATGGCTGAAAAAAATGTTTATATTTTTAATAAACCAACAAGGCGATAAGCTACAACCCCATGATGGTTGGCGTAGCGAATGAAAAATAATTAATTTTTTTAATAAACAAATAAGCCGATGAGCCACAACCCCATAACATTGGGCGTAGTGAATGAAAAATAATTAATTTTTTTAATAAACAAATGAGCTGATGAGCTACAACCCCATTACATTGGGCGCAGCGAATATAAAATATGTGAATATTTAAATAAACAACTAAGCAAACAAGTTTACCACCCCATAACCTTGGACGTGGATAAAAAAAAATTTTGAGCCATGCCCTATGGTATGGGGTTGCAGCTAATCGGCTTATTTGTTTATTAAAAAATTTAATTATTTCTCATTCACTCCGCCCAGTGTTATGGGGTTGTAGCTCATCGCTTTATTTATTTTGTCACGGTCGGTGAAAATATTCATCCACACGATCGAGATTTCTCGTGTAGACGCGGGCCAGCAGCAGACGAACAGCTGCTGGCGGACCATTCCGGAACGGACCGACCGTTAGCGGTTTGACCAGCTGGAACGAGGCGTAAGCGCGCCAGTCTACTTTGATAGTTTAGGCTAGACACTCCGCCTCTTTCTCGTTCTTTTTTTTGTTATCGGAATAAAGAAAGTTGTGATTGCGGCTCGCGGAGAGTTTATTTTGTCAATTACGACTCGCGAAGTCGCTGAGAGTGCAGTGTGTTGGAGTGTACGAGTTTGTGGTGTACAAACTAGAAATCCCGGAACCCCTGCTCCACGGAGATCTCCACCCGCGCGGCGTCAAGGTTTGTGCCCCCCGAAAACGAGTAAGAAGCGTGTGAGTGCAGGAGTGCTGGGTGATAAGGGAGAGAATCCGTAGATTGTTCTCTCCCCGTCTGGATTTATTTCCTGAAGATTCTACGTGTGAATTCTCGATAGAACTCACACGTAGAAACTTGCAAGCCGGCGCGCGTAGCCGCCCGGCAGATTACTTTGTTTACATTCGACTCTCTTTGTTCGGCCACTCGCGCGATCGGCCGAACTTTAGATTTTAAATTCTAAGATCGCGACAATTAATTTTTGTATTATTATTATTTTTTTTATTATTTTTTTTTGTAAATAAATTGTAAGTTAAAATTAATTGTTGTTCCGGGTTTTCTTTATTAAAAACCGAATCTTTTTCCTCCGCTCGACTTTTCCTCATTTAGGGAATTTATTGATTCCGAGAAATTTATTTTATTTTGACTTTAGCTTGGGGAATAGCCCCGCCTACTGCCGGCATTTGACAGCTAGCCCGCGTACGCGTCTCCCCAAGCATGTCTGTTTAATCGTTTACAGGTACTAGCAACGGCTGCAGGAGTACTCAGGAGCGAGTACTCGGGAATTTTATGTACGTGCAGTTGCTGGTCCGACAACGCAGATTGTCGTTGTTTTTCCCCGGACGAGCACTGTAACAGTTTATTAAAAATATTAACATTTTTTTTAGCCATGCCAAAGGTTATGAGGTTGTAGCTCATCGCGTTATTTGTTTATTAAAAATATTAACATTTTTTTTAGACATGCCAAAAGCTATGGGGTTGTAACTTATCACCTTATTTGTTTATTAAAAATATGAACATTTTTTTCAGCCATGCGCTAGGTTATGGTTTTTTAGCTCATCGGCTTATTTGTTTATTAAAAAAAATTAATTATTTTTACTAAGTACGCCCAGTATTTTGGAGTTGTAGCTTATCGGCTTATTTGTTTATTACAAAAGCTAATTATTTGTTATTCACTACGCCTAGGGTTATGGGGTTGTAAGCTTGTCCGCTTATTTGTCTATTGAAAATTTAAATTTCGTTACTCACTTTATTAATTAAAAAAAAAAACAAAAAATTCAAATCAAGCATGCCTGAAGATTTTAAATTTGGCGCGTCTGGCTGGTTCACACTTTTGAGAGGCCTTTAAGGCGGCGCTCTTGCTCCAAGAATCAAAGATCAAGTTTCGATTTGATATATCGACTCGACTTTCTAATCGAATCTCTCATTCTCTTTTTCATAAGTGGACATAATTATAAGTAGAATGTAGATTGGTAGATTGTTGCATGCTTCATAGAATTCAAAAAATAACATTTTTAATTTGGACTCATTTTTTCAGAGTAAGCAATAGTAATTCATGATTGTTTTATCAGACTAATTGATAAACTATGATCAATTATTTGTAATTTCAAAAATAGAAAAAAATAAATAAACAAGTGGTATATTATTTACAATATTTGAACATAGATTTTTAACGAATCAAAAAACTAAAAAACTGAATAAAAGTAGTATATCATTTTGATATTGAAATCAATATTTCGTTGAGTATCAATTTTTTCAAAACAGGTGACCTAATTTTGGCTGGAATTTGAATAGTTTTTAGTGAAAAAATAATTTCAAAACATCTATAATAAACGAAAAAGTTAAATGTAGCGTGTATATTGTTAAAAAAACACTAGTTTAGCACATAAAATGTGTCAAAAGTGTATGCTTTGGAATCAACTAAAACCCCAAATCCGCACTACAATTACTATGGGAGCTTGTTTGGAAACATATGAAGAGAAGATTCCACATATTTTTAAGAGAAAAAAAAAGGTCGAAACCGTTCAAAAATGCGTGTGAAAATCGTAAAAAACGCGTTTTTTGTGTTTTTTGACAACTTTAAACAGCTGTATCTTGGAAGAGGAAGATCGTACAGGGTTCCGGTTGGTCGCAAAATTTTTGTTTTTTCATAAAAAAAATTTAACAATTTTTTAATATGCACAAAAATTTAGCCTAGAAAAAGCTACGGTCGTTTGAAGATACCTGCAAATGAGCAAAAATAGCAATATCTGTGTAGGACTGTATTATTATAAAAATAACCAAACTATGTTGTGAAAATATTTTTACAAAAAATAACTTATTTTGAACAAAATTTTTCCGCAAACTAGAGGTTTCTATCTCATTTTGATCAAAAGTTAGAATTTTTCGAAAAATACCTTAAAATTGCTTAAAACATCTTAAAAATAGGCCATTTTTCAATCTTTGAAAAAATCTAGCACCAAGCAGAAATTAGATAGAGACCTCTAGTTTGTGGCAAAATTCTTCTATTAAATAGTACTTTTGCCAAAAAAAATTGCAATAAAATCGGTGAACCTCGTGCGGACGGTTTTTTAAAAAAGTATTATTTTGACCCATATATATATATACAGGGTGATCGAAAAGGGTTGGATATAGCAAATAACTCGAAAAATATGCATTTCTTGTATAGCATATGCATTGGGAAAGTTTCTTGAAAGAAAATTTTCTACCTGATGGGTCCAAAAATTTTGGGTCGGGGCCTTATTTTAGGCCTTACGGACCCTAAGTCTGGTTTTTTAAATGGGAACCCCTATTTTTGACCCCGGAATCAGAAAGAGCGGAAAATTTTACGATTTTAAGGTATTTTTTGAAAAAAATTTTCGGGCCCTATGAGGCCCTGCAGAGCTTACAAGGCTTTCATAAGGCCCATTTCTTTTAAACGCGAATTAAGTCGGAAATAACGCATTTTTTGTATTGCACATGTATCGGGAAAGTTTCTTAGTTTGAAATTTTTAACAAAATAGGCCCGGGGCCTTATTTTTGGCCATATGGACCGTAAGTCTGGTTTTTTAAATGGGAACCTCTATTTTTGACCCCGGATTCAGAAAGAGCGGAAAATTTTACGATTTTAAGGTATTTTTTGAAAAAAATTTTCGGGCCCTATGAGGCCCTGCAGAGCTTACAAGGCTTTCATAAGGCCCATTTCTTTTAAACGAGAATTAAGTCGGAAATAACGCATTTTTTATTTTGCACATGCATCGGGAAAGTCATCAGGAAAGTCATCGGGGCCTTATTTTTGGCCCTACGGACCCTAAGTCTGGTTTTTTGAATGGGAACCCCTATTTTTGACCCCGCATTCTGAAAGAGCGGAAAATTTTACGATTTTTGGGTGTTTTTTGAAGATTTTTTGGGCCTTACTGTGGGACTTGAAGGGCCTTTTTCCATTTAGCCTCTTTTATCTCCGAGAATACGCAATTTTCGTACAGCACATGTCAGGGAAAAGTTTCTTGGGTCTGAAAAGATAGCTGAAATTTCACCGAAGGCCTCAGATTGGGCCTTACTCCGGCACTGTAAGTATTGATTTTAAGAAAATGGAAATTTCTACGTTATAATTTAATTACAAAAAAATAAAATTAGTTTTCAAAGTTAGTTGTCAACGTAATTTGACCTGTTTCTTGAAAAATATTGTATAATTCTAATAAAAAGATTTAATTCATGTCAAAAGTAGAATTTATTTATAATGTGTCAAGATTATTTAACAAAAAATCAAAACATAATTCCTTACTTATTATTTTTTTTTTTAAATTGAACTCTTTTTATTGCATTTGTTGGTATTATTTTTAAAGTAAATGTTCAAATTGAAGACCTTCTACCTCTTGGCAATAAGCAGTACGATGATAAAAATTATCTACAGCTTTTCTGATCATTTCTTCATCTATTAGAGGTGCCTGTTCAATTATCCGGTCTCGTAGTTGGTCCAAAGTTTGTACGGGTGTTTCATAAACCGTACTTTTGAGATAGCCCCATAAGAAAAAATCTAACGGCATAAGGTCGGGGGACCGTGGTGGCCATGCCATCTCTCCCTCACGACCGATCCACCTATGCGGAAAAATTTGATCCAAGTACTCGCGCACTGCAACTCCGAAATGAAGAGGCGCACCGTCCTGTTGAGACCAGGTATTCATAAAATTATCACCGGCTATTTGTTGAATCGCTGGGAATATCTGGTTCTCAAGCATTTCTCTGTATTTTACAGCAGTCAAATTTCCATCAATTATGAATGGACCAATGATTCTGTTATTTAAAATACCAGCCCATAGATTCAATTTTGAGGATATTGAGTAAGGTTTTCCAACATTTCATGTGGATTTCTGTCAGACCAATAACGCCAATTTTCAGTATTTACTTTTACATGTAATGTGAAAGTAGCTTCATCAGTGAAGACTATGTTTTGTAGAAAATGATGATCTTGATCTATTCGCTGCATCATAATTTCACAAAATTCTACACGTTGGGCAGGATCATTTAGCATAAGTTCTTGCACTAGATGAACTTTAGAGGGATGGAATTTAAGGACTTTTTTCAATAATTTCTGAACCGATGCATATCCAATGTTATTTATAAGAGAGGCATGGCGCATTGACAAACGAGGATTTTCTACGAAATCTACAACAACCTGAAATTGATGATCATCGTCGGTAGCTGATAGGCGTCTACCAGGAATAGGTCTGTTCTTAACCGATCTCGTTTGTTCGAAACGTTTAATCGTTCGACTGATCGTTGACTGTGAAACTGGAGTCATATTGAGCCTGTGACTCTCATTGAACAAAGCTCTTATTTCATTTTGAGAACTGACTCTATCACCCGAGCCACGCAACATTAAAATAGTTATTCTCTCTTCTTCAGTAAGATTGACCATTGTTCATTTTTTATAGTAATGCTCAATAGACAATTTTTTACCTACAATGAAGGGTCAAGAAAAAATAATTAACGATATTACATCATCTCATTTGATTGACGGTCACAAAAAAATAAAAAGATAAGTACGTAAAAATAAAACTAACTGAAAATTTTTACGTACTAAATTTATTTTTTTTTTCTTAACCCATTTGGGACCAAGGGAAAACCAGAATAGATATTAAAAACTAATTACCAGAAAACCTGTATTTTAAAAAAATTAAGGTTACGTGTTTTTTCTTTTTTTAATTTTTATTGTTTAAACATTATTTGTTTAAACAAATTAGGAAAAAAAGTTATAATTTTTATAAACTAACAGTTGCATTCGATTCTTTGACAATAAATAAAACGAAAATCATCTATCCGATTTTTTGATCAAACGCTTTGTTACTGACACGGTCTGATTATTGTTAATTTAACTATTGTAATTTGTAATATGAATGTATGTTTGTGTGTGATTATTAAAATAGCTATAAGTTTCATGTAAAGTTTGTTTAAAGTGAAAAATATTGAAATCGAATGAGTTGGTTAGATGATTTTGTGTTTTGTGAAAAACTGTCTGTGATGTCGAAAGATGTGGCTTAGCTACGATCGTCAGGCCATTTGCAAAGAGTAATCTTTGGCATTCATGGAACCTCGCTTTGATTTGAAGGTTCATAATTGTTGTTGTTGTTGTTTTGTATTCAGGCTAACAGATTGATCAGACAGGTTGTTTAAACAATATTTGAATGATTTATTAAAATTTCACTTTAGAGAAACTAAATATTTAATATAGAAAATGTTCGAAAATATATTTTAAAATCTTGATTTTGTTTTATTTTGAACACTTATAAAAAAAAAGGATTCAAATTCAAGTGATTGAGAAAAAAGAAGAATGTCGTTTTTTATATCGCGAAAAGAAAAAATGTTAGAATTTCGTTGACCATCGTTACGTTAACAAAAACTTGTAAATTTGTTGGCTAAAATAAACTTGAAAGAAAAATTGGAATAAACTTAGCGCCTGATTTTATACTAATCTTTAATTTCTTTATTTTTGGTTGGAACAATTTGGTGCCGAAACCCGGGAATTTTTTCCGGTAAACAACTTGAGATGGTATCTACGAGGAAAAAGCAGCTGAATCCGGATGCGGCCCCTGCAGGTTCTTCGGGTTTGGGAAATCAACAGAATCCACCGATGAATGCGGCAGGCACGACAAGGTCGAGGAAGCGGCAAGGCTCTGTGGCGGCTCCTGCGGGTCCGGCTGGTTCAAAGAAAAAACCTCGAATCATCGCCACGGAAATCGTCAAGCCAGCAGACGCGACTAAGAAAAGAGGCGCAAAAACGAAAAAGAATGGAGACGTTCAAAATACTCAGCTGGCAGCTGTTGGCGAAAAATTTCGTGAATCCAATCGTCAGAAGCGTAAAAAAAATCGGGTGAAAATGAACAAGCTTTAAACGACGCTCCACCGTCAAAAGTTTCTGACGTGAACGATCCAAAAAATTTTTCAGAGGATGACGTTGACGCTGTCATTTTGGATGCAATCATCAATGAAAAAGACGTTGGAATTGAGTCAACTTCGACTGGTAGCAATAAGGTTAGACAAATTAACCTCACCCAGTCGACAGCTTCTGTTCCGAGAGACGAGGTTATCGAAATCTCTTCGAGCAACAACAGGGCGGAGTTATCTTCAACCACAGCGGTTTTGCGTCCTCTACCACACATCGAGGCAAATGTCAAAGTAATTCAGCCGTCACCGAGTGGCAGCAAGAATTCTTCAAATTCCGAAAACGATGGTGAACTCCCATTCCGGTCATCAAACAGCGAAAATTTGCGTAACGATTCTACTCATGTAAGCGAGAATTTTTTGTTAAATGAGGGTATTTGTAACAGCAGTTCACGCTATGCGAATGAATCCATAATGTTACTCGCAGATGTTTTATCTTCGAGCTTTCGTTCTATGCGTGACAAACAGCGAAACGATAGTAGTGCGCATCTGTTGGACAGATTAGCTCCGGCGAAAGCTTTACCTACGTTTTCGGGTAACCCTCTCGAATGGATTAATTTCAAGCAAATTTATGAGACGACAACAGAGTCCGGTGCGTACAGTGATCGGGAAAACGTGTCGCGACTTTTGATTGCTTTGCAGGGTGAAGCGCGTGAAATCGTGAGCTCTTTAATTTTGGCTGGACGAGGCGCTGATAGAATCATGAAAGCAATTGAATCTGAATATGAGAATAGACAGATAATTTCTCGAAAATTAATTGCTGATATTAAAGCTTTGCCAAATTTAGAATCTGGAGAAATCAATTTAAATAAATTTTCTTCGAAACTCGAAAACGCGGTTTTTGCTTTAACTTCTTTAGATTTGAAGGGTCATTTGCATAACGCCGATTTGATTCAATGTGTCGGGTCAAAATTACCTTCAGCTCTCAAGTACGCTTATAACGAATACGCGGCGAAATTAACGGGTGGAAAAAGTGAGCTCGAGAAGCTTTCTGCATTTTTGTGTTATCAGGCTGAGATAAATACTGTAGGGGGAATTTTCAATTTAAATTCCGTGATCGAAGAGCGAAAGACAGCTCCTTTGAAAAAGCCAACCTCAACAAATGTCAATAAAGTATTTACAGTGTCGCATGAAAATTTGAACGCAGTAGTCGCTGAAGTTAAAAAAGCTCATGCTTGCCCCATTTGTTGTCGTGATAATCATAACCTCACAGAATGTAGTTCTTTCGCTCGTGAGACTGTGAGCCGACGTTGGTTTTTAGCTAAAAATCATCGATTATGTTATAAATGCCTTCAGCATGGACACATGACGCGAGGTTGTCCTTTGAAAATTAGGAGTTGTTCTCGATGCGATGAACCACATCATAATTTGCTTCACAGTTCGTCGAATGTGGGGCAGTTAAAGGATTACGGTGGGAATGATTTTTTGCAAAGGAAGACCTTTGTTCACGGGAAACAAGCACCTCCTGCAAACACAAGTAATCAAGCTTGACTAGAATCGGTGGTTTTGTTGAAAATTTTGCCCGTGCGAGTAATAGGGCTGAAAGGAACGTCGGATACGTTTGCTTTTTTGGATGATGGTGCTACTGTGACTGTAATCGAGAAAAAGTTTGCTAAAAGTTTAGGGATTTGTGGGAAGTCTTTAAACGTTGGTTTAAAAGGTATCAGAGATATAAAGCAGGTAGAAACTCGATGCGAGAAAGTAAAATTTAGATTAGAGACTGAAACCGGAATTTGCGAAATTTCAAATGCGATATCGGCTGATGATTTGTGTTTTCCAACTCAAACGATTTTGAAAAATCTCGAGCGTCTCATAGCGAAAGAATTGAGTGTTTTTATTCAGCCCTTCGAAAGGGCACAACCTAAAATTCTGATCGGGCAAGATTTCTTTGATTAACAGAGAAACACGCGAAGTTGAGCGCTTTGACTTAGCAGTTTCTCTCACTTCTTTGGGTTGGGTAGCACATGGTCGCGTGTTTAATTATTATTCTGGCTCAATTTTTTCAGAAGGAATTAAAAGTTTTCGCTGTGAATCAAGTAATGTTTTGTCGGACGATTCGCGGGTCTGTGAGGAAAATCTGAATGAGCTCGTTCGGAAATATTTTGAGTTGGATGATTTAGGAGTGCGGGAAATTGTTAAAAAAAGCTCGAAAAATGAACGATCGTCGGAAATTTTGAAAAGTACGATTCGGAAAATTGGTCAGAAATGGGAAACAGGGCTACTTTGGAAAAAGGACGAGCCTTTATTGATTAATAGTCAAACTACAGTCTTAAAACGATTATTTACTTTAGACAGAAAAATGGATAGAGACCCGAAGTTCGCAGATCTCTATACGAGGGAAATGGAAAGATTTCTTGAAAACGGATACGCAAAAAAAGTAAGCGACGACTCAATTAGTGACAGAATTTGGTATTTGCCGCATTTTGGGGTGATTAATATAAATAAACCAAATAAAGTACGATTAGTTTTTGATGCCGCGGCTAAAACGTCAGGGTATAGTTTGAACGATCAACTTGATTCCGGTCCTGATTTATTGCAATCGCTTCCTAGTGTATTACTGAGATTTAGGCAATATGCAGTGGCCGTGAAAGCTGACATAAGGGATATGTACTTGCGCGTTAACGTAAGGAAGGAGGATCGCGGTGCTTTAAGATTTTTATGGCGTGGAAATGATCGGAGACGATACCCCGAAACTTATGAAATGACGTGTTTGGTTTTTGGGGCAAATTGTTCATCGTGTAATGCTTTGTATGTTAAAGATTCAAATGCAAGGACCTTTTCCGACAGTAAACCTGAAGCGGCTGAAAGCGTGATTGAGAGTAGTTATGTTGACGATTTTTTAGCAAGCCGTCGTTCAATTTCGGAAGCTGCTGAGTTAGTTCATGATGTTATTGAGATAAATTCGAGCGCAAATTTCGTCATGCACGGGTGGGCTAGTAATGAAGCTAAGGTTTTTGAAAATTTGAACGGAGATTACAATAACGGGAAAAATATGCGACTTTGTGACCAAGGGGCAGAACGTGTTTTGGGACTTTCATGGGACACAGTCAATGATACGCTCGGTTTTAATGTGGGCATGCAGCGGATTTCTCGAGAGTTGATATCTGGCGTTAAAAAACCTACAAAACGTGAATTTTTGAAAATTATCATGTCTGTGTTTGACCCGTTGGGCTTACTCAGTCCATACACATTGCATTCGAAAATTCTTATGCAAGAAATTTGGCGCAGTGGTGTGGGCTGGGATGAGTCGATTAGGGATGAAGAACAAGTCGGTTGGTTAATGTGGGTTAAAAATCTTAAACGCATGGGTGAGTGTCGGGTATCGCGTTGTTTAACTCCTTTGGAAGGACGATTTTTGAAAACAGATTTACACATGTTTACCGGCTCCTAAGCGACTTACTTCGAGTGAAAGATTGAAAATTGACGATTTGGAAAAGAGAAAACGTCAGATTTATAATTTTTCGGTGAATTTGGAAAGATTGCCGTTGACAGTTCGACTGCTTGGATGGCGAGGTCTTTTAATAATTGGTCAGCATTTTATAAAATTTATTAATAAATGTCGCAGTCAGCAGTATCATTATCATTCGGTTGAATTTGAACTTTTGGCGGGAGAATTTCGGTTGCGTCGTACGCAGGAGGAGAGCTTTCGTGATGAAATTAAGTTGCTATGTAAGGGTAAGGAAGTGAGCAAACACAGTAAAATTGCAAGGTTACATTATTTATATTTTTTCATTTAAAAATCTAACTCGGACGCCCAGCGTTTCGTGGGTTCAAAGCTTGGGAGATTATTTGTTATTTATATTTTTTGATTTAAAAATTAAACTCGGACTCCCATCGTTTCGTGGGTTTAAAGCTTGGAAGATTATTTGTTTATTTATATTTTTTTATTTAAAAATCTAACTCGGACGCCCAGCATTTCGTGGGTTTGAAGCTTGGGAGATTATTTGTTTATTTATATTTTTTGATTCAAAAATTAAACTCGGACTCCCAGCGTTTTGGGGGTTTGAAGCTTAGGGGATGATTAGTTCATTTAAAAATTGAACTCGGACGCCCAGCGTTTCGTGGGTTTCCATTTATCGACAGCAAAGGTTTTTTACGAGCACAGGGTCGTGTAACGCGTATGGGTGATTATGAGTTTAATAATCCGCTTATTTTAGATGGGAAACACACAGTAGTAAGACTTTTGATTATCGAGTACCATAAATGTTTTTATCATGCAAGTAGTGAGGCGGTTGTAAACGAAATGCGACAAGAATTTTATATTTTTGGTCTACGAGCTATTTTGCGTTCAGTAACCTATAAATGTTTAATTTGTAAAATTCGGCGTGGCAAGCCCGAAAATCCTATCATGGCTCCTCTTCCTGCAGGTCATTTAGCTTATAGAATGAGACCGTTTGCTCATTGCGGCATTGATTATTTTGGACCAATGCAAGTGAAAGTTGGCAGGCGAAGAGAAAAACGTTGGGGGGTTTTATTTACTTGTCTAACCACAAGGGCGATTCATCTCGAGCTTGCTCATTATTTAAGTGCAAGTTCGGCAATCATGGCTCTACAGCGTCTCGCAAATCGTCGAGGGAGGCCTTTGGAAATTTACAGTGACAACGGCACAAATTTTCGTGGCGCTTGTACGGAATTAAAAAGTGAAGTTTCAAAAATTGATCAGTCTAAAATTTTTAAATTTCTTTTAGATAATGGAATTAAGTGGAATTTTAATCCTCCTGATGCTCCTCACATGGATGGAGCTTGGGAGCGTTTAGTTTTGTCTGTAAAAACCGCGCTTTACGCAATTTTGAATGATCAAGCTCCAAGTGACGAAGTTCTGTACACTCTTTTGACTGAGATCGAACATACCGTGAACTCGCGGCCGCTAACGCACGTATCTGTTGATCCTCGGGATGATGAGGCTTTAACACCAAATCATTTTTTAATCGGCGCGTCTTCGGGGGAAATAAAGTTAGAAAAGTATGATCCGAGTGAAGTATGTTTGAAAAGGCAATATAGAATTGCTCAGGCATTTGCAGATGCCTTTTGGAAACGTTGGTTGAAAGAGTACGTTCCGAGTCTTATTCCGCGAAAAAAGTGGTTCAGTAAGAAAAATCAGCTTAAGCCAGGCGATTTAGTTTTAGTTGTAAACTTGCAAGCTCCTCGCAATTCTTGGTTGAAAGGTCAGATTATCGAAATCATACCGGGTGCAGATGGTATCGTACGTGCAGCGCAAGTAAAGACTAGCCACGGTGAATTTTTGCGACCTGTTCATAAACTGATAAAATTATTTCGTGATGAAAAGGTACAAAATTAATTACATTTTGTACGAGGGGGAGATTGTTACTGACACGGTCTGATTATTGTTAATTTAACTATTGTAATTTGTAATATGAATGTATGTTTGTGTGTGATTATTAAAATAGCTATAAGTTTCATGTAAAGTTTGTTTAAAGTGAAAAATATCGGAATCGAATGAGTTGGTTAGGTGATTTTGTGTTTTGTGAAAAACTGTCTGTGATGTCGAAAGATGTGGCTTAGCTACGATCGTCAGGCCATTTGCAAAGAGTAATCTTTGGCATTCATGGAACCTCGCTTTGATTTGAAGGTTCATAATTGTTGTTGTTGTTGTTTTGTATTCAGACTAACAGATTGATCAGCCAGGTTGTTTAAACAATATTTGAATGATTTATTAAAATTTCACTTTAGAGAAACTAAATATTTAATATTGAAAATGTTCGAAAATATATTTTAAAATCTTGATTTTGTTTTATTTTGAACACTTATAAAAAAAAAGGATTCAAATTCAAGTGATTGAGAAAAAAGAAGAATGTCGTTTTTTATATCGCGAAAAGAAAAAATGTTAGAATTTCGTTGACCATCATTACGTCAACAAAAACTTGTAAATTTGTTGGTTAAAATAAACTTGAAAGAAAAATTGGAATAAACTTAGCGCCTGATTTTATACTAATCTTTAATTTCTTTATTTTTGGCTGGAATACGCTTAGATCTTTCGCTACGAGCGCTCAAACATGTGAAAATCATGGTTTATTAGTGGTGAGCTCTGACTTGCAAGAGTAGATCTTTGGTGCGGCGCGGCAGAACTCACTATAAAACCATGATTTTCACGTGTTTGAGCGCTCGTAGCACAAGATCTAAGCGTCTGATCAAAAAATCGTATAGATGATTGTCGTCTTATTTTTTGTCAAACAATCGAATGAAACTATTAGTTTATAAAAATTATAACTTTTTTTCCTAATTTGTTTAAACAAATAATGTTTAAACAATAAAAATTAAAAAAAAGAAAAAACACGTAACCTTAATTTTTTAAAATAAAGGTTTTCTGGTAATTGGTTTTTTAATATCTATTCTGGTTTTTCCTTGGTCCCAAATGGGTTAAGTTAGCGAATTGCAAAATTTCAAGATTAATTCAGATTTTTTTAGAACATTTTTTTAGAATACGGTAAAAAAATAGTTTTTTTTAATCAAGTACAAATAATAAAAATTGAGGATATTATTGGATAAGATTTGTATTTTTATTAAGTTTTATTAATCGTAACAAAATATTTTTGATTTATTGCAATTTTAACTTTCTATTAATGCCCCAACCGTGAAATTAATTCTTACCTAATTTAATTCAAAAATTTAGATACAAATAACTATCAAACTATGAAAGCAATTTTAGCATTTTTATCACAGATAACTCTCAATAATACATTTTTTATCACTCAAGCAGAACCTTAATCACTAGAATAAATCAATAATAAGATAACATGATTTAGATTGCATGAAATGTCCACTTTAAGTAAAACACGTGGACTTCATTAATTGGTAACAAAAAAAAACAATAAGAATTGAGTTAAGGTCCTGTCAGCGATAGAAAAATAGTCATGGTGTAGAGTAAAGGCCGTGTCATCGAAAACAATTCGTAAAATGAAAGCCATCTTTCCAGAATAAATTAAGGCCCTGTCAGCGATAGAAAAATAGTCATTGTAAAGTGTAAAGGCCACATCTTTGAGAACAAATCGAAGAATAATAGCCAACTTTCCAGAATGATGCAGTTAGTTTTAAAACATGTTTTATTGAAGATTTTTTGATATTTATCATTTGTTTTTATGAAAAATACTTTTTTTTTTTTTTTTTTTTCTAAGAAGTAGAAGCTGGCAATTAATGAAAGAGTGATTCTTGAATATTTTGCTACTCTTGATGGCTTGAGTTTTTTATCCACCGTAACAACGACTGATAAATAGGAACTCATGAAAGCGCTAATCCCATTTAAATTCTTTTTTTAATTGACAAATAAATAATATTTTTCAAGAAACAGGTCAAATTACGTTGACAACTAACTTTGAAAACTAATTTTATTTTTTTGTAATTAAATTATAACGTAGAAATTTCCATTTTTTAAAAATCAATACTGACAGTGTCGGAGTAAGGCCCAATCTGAGGCCTTCGGTGAAAATTCAGCTATCATTTCTGACCCAAAAAACTTTTCCCTGACATGTGCTGTACGAAAATTGCGTATTCTCGGGGATGAAAGAGGCTAAATGGAAAAAGGCCCTCCAAGTCCCACAGTAAGGCCCAAAAAATTTTCAAAAAACACCCTATAAAAGTAAAATTTTCCGCTCTTTCAGAATGCGGGGTCGAAAATAGGGGTTCCCATTCAAAAAACCAGACTTAGGGTCCGTAGGGCCCAAAATAAGGCCCCGGGCCCAATTTTTTTGGGCCCATTTTGTTGAAAATTTCAAACTAAGAAACTTTCCCGATGCATGTGCAATACAAAAAATGCGTTATTTCCGACTTAATTCGCGTTTAAAAGAAATGGTTCTTATGAGAGCCTTATAAGCTCTGCAGGGCCTCATAGGGCCCGAAATTTTTTTTCAAAAAATATCTAAAAATCGTAAAATTTTCTGCTCTTTCAGAATCCGGGGTCAAAAATAGGGGTTCCCATTTAAAAAACCAGACTTAGGGTCCGTAGGGCCCAAAATAAAGCCCCGGGCCCAAAATTTTTGGGCCCATTTTGTTGAAAATTTCAAACTAAAAAACTTTCCTGATGCATGTGCAATACAAAAAATGCGTTATTTCCGACTTCATTCGCGTTCAAAAGAAATGGGCCTTATGAGAGCCTTGTAAGCTCTGCAGGGCCTCATAGGGCACGAAAATTTTTTTCAAAAAATACCTTAAAGTCGTAAAATTTTCCCCTCTTTCAGAATCCGGAGTCAAAAATAGGGGTTCCCATTTAAAAAACCAGACTTAGGGTCCGTAGGGCCTAAAATAAGGCCCCAGGCCCAAAATTTTTAGGCCCATCAGGTAGAAAATTTTCTTTCAATAAACTTTCCCAATGCATATGCTATACAAAAAATGCATATTTTTCGAGTTATTTGTTATATCCAACCTTTTTCGATCACCCTACATATATATCTTACTATATTATATAGTTGTTTTTCCTCTCTCACGCCCCCCACACGCCCCTCGCCCGCCCTCCCCCGCCCCCCACAGGCCTCTCAAAAAAATGCTTAACTAACCGTAAAAGTGTACCGAAATATGCTTATTTCTATGAGTTTTGAATTGTCCTATAATTTTCCAATCACGCCCCCCGCCCGCCCGTCCTCCTCTCAGGGTTGGATAACTTTTTTTGGATCATCGATTGCAGAAATTTTGGAAATCGCTTTCTGGTACCGAATGATGAGCAAAATCATCAATAATTTTTCTAAATGGTCCTTGAATTTAAATTGGTTGAGATCTTCTTTATATTGAATATTGAATCAATTGGGATGTGTCTTGACTGAACAAATTATAGTATAGATTTGTAAAAGTATCTTTAATGGATTTTTGGAAAAACCTCGGCCAGGATTATTTTGGTCAATGTCCTCATTACATGCATCACGATTACTGTTACTGCTTCAATAAGGTATGTTCAACAACGAATATTAATACCTAATAACAAAGTGGATTGTTGAAAAAAAATAAGATAAAAATTTTAAACGAAATTTACTGTGTACTACATTTAGATCAATGAGATAAATATTGACTACGTTGTGTATTCATATTCGTTGTTGAACATGCCTTATTGAAGCAGTAACAGTATCGTGATGCCTGTAAAAAGAACATTGACCAAAATAATCGTGGCCGAGGTTTTTCCAAAAATACTTTAAAAAATCTATAATATAATTTGTTCGGTCGAAAATATCTTTCCTAGTCGACAGGTTAGATCAATAAGGTATATCCGTATATTATTGCACAGCATAGACGAGATTTATCTTATTGATCTAACCTGTCGACTTATCGTTTCTTCAAAAGTTCTTTGTTAAAATAAAAAAAAAAAAATAAAACTCAAGACAGATCCCAATCGATTCAATAATCAATATAAAGAAGATCTCAACCAACTTAAATTCAAGTCCAAACTCAAAAAATTGAACAGGAATAATTTGTTACTAGAAGTACTTTTTAGCATTTTCTGAGGTTTGAAATATAAATTGTTCAGATTTCTACTTTTTGAGTTAAGATTTGAAAATATTTTCTCTTAAAGTTCATAAAGAGACAAAAACATGCAAGGATACACATGTCTAGGAGTGCAATGGGCTTTAAACACAAATTGTTTGAAAATTATTTAAAAAACAAAAATAATTCAAACATTTTGTGTGGATAATCGAAAAAAGGACCATTTAGAAAAATTATTGATGATTTTGCTCATCATTCGGTACCAGAAAGCAATTTCCAAAGTTTCTGCAATCGATGATCCAAAAAAACTTATCCAACCCTGACTGATTGACTATATAAGGTTTTTATTTCGGCCTTGGGATATAACCCTATTTGGTCGCTTGACAAGTACATCGAGTGATACAAATATATGGTAACACGTTCGCATAAATAGATAATTAAATGCACTTAAAACTAGATTACAACGAAGTAAATAACAAAGATATAATATATAATAACACGTTCTCGTAGGTAGAATAATAAATGCACTTAAAATAGTATATTATAGTACAGGTGCAGCATCGTCACCGGGGTGGTTTTAAGGACCCAAGTACGTAGCGAAGCACAGCACGAGGTTCTTAATAAGCCCTGTTGACGTACTGCACTCGTACTATATACTATTTTATAGTACGAGTCACCGAAAACACGTATCAAAGATTTGATTTTGTGGTTAGAGTGACCAGGGTTACTATAAATTAACTTACAACAAAGTGACTTATAGGGCCGGAAACAAAATTTATTAACTGGGTAAGTGTGGCAGGTGCAATAGTAAATCGAATCGAATCGTGGGATAATCCATTCACTAGAAAATATATGACGTTTTCCCGTGCGAGATCAATTCTATTGCCGTTTAATACATTTATTTCCCGCGCAATGTTAATTCTACTCCCATTCAATATATTTTTTTTCCCGTCTAATACATTTAACTTCCGCTCAAGTATTTTTTTCCCGTGCATTTATTTTCTTTCCCGTTTAATCACTTATTTTTCCGTGCAAATGTCTTTTTTCCCGTGAATTTGACCTAAAATTTCCCGTGCAAAAGCTTTTTTTCCCGTGCTAATAAATTAAACCCTTTTCTAATAACCCCCCCATGCCCTTTTTTTACTTACGCCCCCATTTTTGATATATGTTATCAGTTTCTACCCACATCGCCAATTTTTGATACAAGTTATCAGCTATGTATCTATAGAAGAAATTTAAAAAGTAACTACGAAGCCTTAAAAAAATTAACTAATATCCAAAGATAAAAGAGAGAACCCAAAAAGAATGTCAGCATTTTATTCGTGATGTGATTGGTTGAAGAACAAAATTTAAAATTTGAATTTTTATTTTTAATTTTTATATTACAATTCAATTAAAACATCTAGAGAATAGATTTAATGAAAAAATAATTATGTAATCAAGTGTTTGAAATTATCCGATTATAATCATGAAAATAATAATTATTAGTATACAAACTGAAACAAAACCAATGAATCTGTAACCACAAAAGTTTAAATGAATTTGAACTCTGAACGTACCGCAAAGGTAAAGGGTATATACACCACCCAATTTAACATCAGAAATTCAGCCAATGGACCAAGGAATTATCAGAGCTGTGAAAGCACGTTACAAATCGAAAATGTTAAGATTTTTAATTGCTATTGCTGAAAAAGATGGCTCAAGAGCAGAATTTCAAAAATCCATTACTGTTTTACACGCAATAAGATGGATGTATGCTTCTTGGAAAGAAGTTCAACAGTCAACTTTTGAGAAGTGTTTTCGTCGTGCTGACTTTCCTGTGTCATCTGAACAATCTCAGACCGTTGATGATGAAACGCCTCTAGCAGAAGTTTTACAAATTCTTCCAAATGATTTTCTTTCAATCAATAAAATCGAACAGCGAGATGAAGGAAAGCTTGTTCATGAGCCGTTCCCGGTTACCATTGATGAAGCCGTTGAAGAAGTATTAAAATCTTTCCTCGAACCTCAAAAGAATCATGATGAAGAAATTGACGAAGATGAGGAAGAGGACACAAATCAAACGATAAACAAATATTTATCTTACGATGAAGCTTTAAAGAGTGTTATCGATATCATTCGATTTTGAGAAAAAGTTAAAATTAATGTTGAACATTCATATGATTTATATATTGAGATTGAAGCAAAGTGGATTTCTTCAGCTTGTGTTGCTAAGCAAACGAAGATCACAGATTATTTCAATTAGAAAATTAAACTATAATACATTACTAAAAATTTGAAACTTTTTTTTTAGCCCACCCCTTCACTTTCCTTTGTACATTGGCCACCTGCATACATTGGCCACTTTTCCTTGGAACGGGAGGTGGTCAATGTACACAGGTTCTACTGTATAACTTATTGTCGATTAATTTAAATGAAGCTTCGACAAAACTTGTTTTAGATAATATAATACAATGTTGCGTGCGCTTCGCTTAGAGAGCTTCAAGGTTTGGCAAGAGGGTAGGTACATCAGTAGATTCAAAAGTGGGTAAGTGTTTATCTACAAAGGTTTGTACAGGATCGAAAACAATAGTATAAAAGATGTTAGTTTCAGGGTTAGATGTTGAGAAAAAAAAAAAAAAAAAAGTACAACATACGTTCAAAGTTACAAATTGAAGTATGAAAATAATAACAAAGTGAAAGAGGCTACACATGGCTGGAAACTGGTGTCGTAAGATAAACTTCGATATTAATCAAGATAGGTTGATTGGGACAGACCTACGTAGAAAAAGCGTTGATAACAAATGTAAAAGGATGTAGGAAATATTTGTCAAAAAAGTTAAAGAGCTGTGTGGGCAAAATTGTATGAAGATGATTAGTTTCACGATTGCAATTACAAAAAAATTTGAGAAGAACAATAGAAAAGATAGTTTTCACAAAGATGAGAACAAAGATTCAAAGTTAGAGACCAAAGCATGAAAAAAAGAAAAAACAACATCAAACACCAAAATTTAAGCAAGTAGATTAATATGAAAGTGAGAGAAACAATATTAAGCAAAAATGTACATATGAGCGTAGGTTCAAAGTTACAAACGTAATGACAAGTCCGGGTACGGCAGTAGGTGCAATGAAGTTACCACAGTAGTTATCAAGTTTGAAACAATGTTATGAACAAGGTTTGTTATAGGGTTATTTAGAGTAGTAAGTACAAGAGGATAAAAAAGATTATACACAAGGCTAGATTCAGTGTAGAAGATTAAAAAAAATAAATAAAGAACTAGAGTTAGCATGGGACTAGAAACAGATGTAGAAACAAATGCATGTGCAGAAGGTTCGGCGTTAGAAGCTTGAGTAAAAAATAGGTAGTAAGCACAAGATTATTAACATATGTAGGAAGTAAAAAAATCAACAGACGTAGTAAAGAGAGTCGGAAAAAAATACTCAACAGACGTGGATAGTAGCAAGGTTATAAAGCAGGGAAGGTTAATAAATAAAAAGACGAAAATAAGTCGGTAAAAGCATAGAAACAGATGTTTAACAAAGGATTGAAATGAAAGTATGATCAAAGATTAGAACAAAGTAGTCTTAGAATTAGAAATAAAAGCATGAAAAAAATTCAAACACCAGTTATCACCATGATAGAAATATATATATAAACATGAGCATATTCCTGGGTAAGAGCTTAGTTATAAAAAGCAGTAAGTGCAACGGTAAGAACAAGGGTACACGGGTTTGGAGTAAGATGAAAGGTGAGAACAAAGGTAGGCACGAAATAAGGTGCAGGTGTAGTCACAAGCTATAAAAGTAGAAACAATGGTATGTATCAGAGTAGGTACAGAGGTAGACACAAGAGTATGTGTATAAGCGTAGGTACAAGTGTAGATTCAAGCATAAAATTCTGGGGGGGGGGGGTTGGCGAGCGAAGCGAGCAGGGGGGTACCCCTAGTATATATATATATATATATCCCTATATTATATTTTCGTTTTTATTCTGATCCCCTAAATTGGATCTTCGAAAATCTGAAATTCTTAAAAACACGGTCAAAACACAGTTAAATATCGCACTTTTCTGATCCCCCAAATTTAAAAGTTTAGCCGAATTCTGTCAATAAATTCACACTTTTGAAGCATTTTCGAGTACTCGTAATATAAAATAGTATACATAATGCGAGCGTAAGCTGCATTGTTCACTCACTTGTGCTATTGGCGTCGGCAAAGCCGACGCCAGTACGCGTGCGTGAATGATGCATTTTACGCACTTATTATATATTATACTATTAAGTTTATGACTCAGCTTCACATACTTTATTCTAAATATAGTTGACCAATTGGAGCACGAATGAAAAGTCTAAATCCATTGCGATTTACGACTCCAATTTTTAAGTCGAAACCCTCTTTTATAAGGGGATGATACGGTCGTAATAGCAATAAGCAGTTTTTTGATTAAATTGGGATTGAACACAAACATATATAAGATTAAAACTTATAGACAAGCGGATCGTACATATAACAGCTGAATAATTTTTTAAAACATAAACTTCCTTATCGGAGCTTATGACGCACAGGGGCTGCAGCAAACGTAATTCAACGAAAAATGCAAATATTATGCAGCATATATCTATACTAGAGTACCTCCTACTAGTTCCGCTCGTCAACTTCCAACTTACGTTTATTATATAATAAACTATTATATGATTCGCACATCTCTCGAGGATCATCTCTAAGATTTTTAACCTATATATTTATTGAAAAGTACAATTTCGAAACGGAGATTTAAGAAAAGAAAATAGGAAACTCCTATTTTTCGAAATTGGAGAATCTCTATTTTTTTTTTTGTCGAATCTCATCAACTATTAGTGAAATCTCCTGTTTATTTTTCTCTGTGTAGCTATACATCGTGGTAGCTCGGGTTAACTCGGAACAGTTCGAGAAGTTGAATCGAATAAGTCTTATTCATACGACAAAAAAATACGACATTAACCAATTCAATCGAGTCATTCACAATTATATTAAAAAAAGAAAAAAAAAATTGTGTTTTTTAAAGGTTATAAAATGAGGGTAACCCACCATTGCACCTCACGAAAATAGGTTGAAAAGTTTAATGTTTCTAAAAGATATAAAAAAAATAACCCGAAATGTATCGACCCAATTTTTTTTAAAGGCAAAAAAGCTACTTAAAATAATGGTTCCCCCTGTATTTTAATAGGGATATAAAAATCTCTGTGTAGGTGCAGCAAGTGTGTGATCATTAAAGACACCTAATCCAGAAGTTTGAGCCGAATTAGTAGGATCAGTTTCGGCGAATGAGGCCCTTTTCTAAAAATTGAATCTCTCCAAAAAGAGTGTCTAGCACTCTCAACGTGGGCTTGAGACTCATTTTTTGTGATGACGCTACAGGACACAACCTCAAAATCCACCCTAGAGCGACTGTAACTCTTTTTAAATGCGGCTCATCCCCACATCAAGAGCGTCAAACACTCTTGGAGCCTGGAACAGGAGTAGTTTCCTTGATATTTCAAGCAAGAGCAGCTTTAAGCATTCAAGAGCGCTCAGCTCCTTTTTTCTCAGTGTAGGTATACGTGGATAATAGATTTAACAATAAATCGAATAACCCATCTCAAATAACCCTCCTAAAGTACACCAGATTTTTTTCTTGAATTTATTAACTTTTTTAAGTATACAAGGATACTTGGTAATAACCCATCCTAAATAACCGTTCTACGTTAGAGAGAACACTAGAATTTACCTTCAATCCAATAACCTTTCCAAACGTCCCTTTTCGGTTTATGTGGATACTAAGTTTTCACTTAAAATCTAATTATTTTTTCTTGATCTATTGTCCTTGTAAAAGTTAGGGATTTGTATCTACGTAAACCAAGATAGGTTATTTGATACGAGTTATTTCTTTATAGCTATAAATTAATACTTACATTAGTCTGCGTGAGCCAATCCTTAAACTATACATCGAGGTGTGAACGACCCCAAAGAAGTTACATTAGCTATTCTTTAACGTTTTGTCGTCGTCGTCGTATGTTCAAAACTGCCAAGCTCTACAAGATTGAACCTATACGACCGAGGGGTCCGAAATTTTGCAGAGGGTTTACGTTCAGGTGACAATACAATAATCCGTTGTCATCTTTAGACCTGGACATTCAGGGCACCGAGGGCGAGGGTACCTGGGGGTCATCTTCAGGAGTTCAAGTCGAATTCTTCGGGAATGACTTATGGAGTATTTTTTTTTAATACGTATTTATAGTTGCGACTTTTTATGCTCCGTATGGGCTTATTGACGACTTTGTCCCAACACTGCTTCGCATTAGCCCATGGCCCATATGAACCATGTGGAGTACGGGAAAGCCAGGGTATGTGTCTCATTCGAGTTAATCGTAAGACCAGCGCTGAACCGGCAGGCTCATTGGGACTTTTTATCCCACATATCGCCCCCAATCAGATAGTCTTGGATTAGACCAGTGTCGAAGCGGGTAGGCTCGTTGGGAAGGTATGCCCCAAATATTGCCCCCGGTCGAGATAAACTTACGACCAGCGCTGAAATGATGGCCCCCGGTAAAACCGACTCCCAAGCAGTCGGGGTGAACGTAGGGATCGACATAACCGACGCAACAAACGAAGAAAATAATTCCAAGTTAGTTGCGCGGAGAATCGAACCCAAGACCCCTCGAACGACGTTGTTTCAGAAGCGAGCACGCTAACCACTGACCCAACGACCGCTCTTTATGGAGTATTATAGAGTATTTTTAAAAATTGTTTGAACCTGGACATCCAGGTCGCTGATGACAGGGATACCTGGGGTTCCTAGGAGGTCATCTGAGATGACTTTAAATTTAATTATTGTTTTAAATTCGGTTATTATTGAAATCCACATCATTTTTTTACAATTATAATATTTGAAATATTTTTTTTCTTTCAAATATATCGATAACTACCAAAGTAGACCCCCTACAGAACTCTGAAGTTTCCTAAAATACTCGATACTCGGTATCTCAGTTCAAATTACCTCGATACATACTATAAAACACTACTTGAATTCATCCTCGAAGAATTTGGCCCAAACTCTTGAAGATGGCGTCCAGGTTCACGAGGAACACCTGCCATCGATGACCTGTGTATTTAGGTTCAAATTGCTTCGACAAATATTCTAGAACACCCCTTAAACGCATCCCCGAAGAATTTGGCTCAAACGCTCGAAGATGAGCTCTAGGTTCCCCAAATATACCCATCATCGGTAACCTGGGTACCTAGGTTCAAATTGCATTGATAAATACTCTAAAAGTCCCCTTTAAAGTTATTTATAATTTAGCTTAAATTCTCGAAGATGACCCCTCAGGTACCTCTACCCATCGGTGACCTGGATGTCCAAAAAATGTCGAAAAATGACTACGGGTTATTGTATTGTCATTTGAATCAGACCCTCTACGAAATTGCAGATCTCTAGGTCACATAGGCTCAAAGTTATAGAACTTGGCAGTTTTGAACGTACGACGACGGCGACGACGAAACAATGTGAGTTAAAGAAAAGCATGTTAAAATAAATAAAAAATTTTATTTTCGATCCAAAATAAATCTTGTTTTTGGAAGAAACGCAAATGAAAGTATTTTTGCCATAAATTACAATACTTTAAGAGATAATTGCTAAAAAATTATGAAATGATAATTTCATTAAAAAAAATAAAAATTAAAAAAGATATAAATTTTAAAAAAAGTTCAAATTTTCACTTTTTTATTTTCTACAAGCTAAACAAATCTATAGCTTTAAATATCATTTCAAACTTTAGAGAAACTAGTAGGTCTAAAAAAGTGTATGCCACTAGTGCGTAGGTACTCGATTTTACGCACGCCTCGAAATTTAAAAACTCGCCCTACGTACTAGTGGTATAAAATAGTATATGCAACGGGTGCAGCACGTCACCAGGGCTTCTTAAAGTTACTCGTGCTACGCTTTGCTTCGCACTCGGTACCTTTAAAACCGCCCTGGCGACGATACTGCGACCCGTTGCATAATATACTATTTCACTATCAAATATTGAATCAAATAAAAGTTATAAACAATTTATTGCTCTGGGGGTGTAGACCACCTCGTGTGTAGTTTATGAAAGTTTTCTGATGTGTGTAGTTTGAAGATTAATTAGAATTATACAATTGATTTTATGAAAAAACTAATTAATGAAATATAAGTGAACTTACGTTCAGAAAAACGCTTGTACGTTCAAAAATTTTATTTGAAAAATTTAAATTAAAAAAATGAACATACGTTTGAGTGTAAACGTACATTCATTTTTGCTCAGGACGTACGTTTAAATTAAATTTACGTTTTGTCAGGCGTTTAGAAAGACTCTAAAAAAATTCATAAAATTACTGCAGACTCTTAGCACAGCTCAGACTTTTTGAACAATATTTTATGAGTTCATGAATCAAAAAAAAAAGTTTTTGAGAAAATCCAGTTTTTTGAAAAAAAAAACGTTGTTTGGTGAACTCAGTTATTAAATAAATTACGTTAACTATTTTTTAACATTAGAAAATTGGATTGAAACGGACGCTTAATCACATAATCTATAGAAAGGTGGAGATAACACAGTATGTTTGCCGCCTATCTGGAGAAAAAAATGTTTTACAGGTTAGTTTTACTAGTAACTATTTACTTACAAACACACTCTAAACCTCGCTCTAAGCATATCTTAGGGGTCATTCACAAAGTACGTCACCAATTTTTTAGACACTTCTGACGCCCCCCCCCCCCTGTAACAGATAGTCACATCTTCGCAAACCCCTCCCCCTAAAAGTACGTCACCATTTTATCATTAACCCCCCCTTTTTCTGGGAAATGAACTATTATAACTTTTCATAGGTGTTTAATAGTATATATGTTAATAGTATATGTTAATAGTATATACCTGTTAATGTTTAATAGTATATACCTCGCCTTCGGCTCGGACATCAATTTGGGTTTGCTAAAGAATAGCTCATTTTTGCACTCCCAAGGGCTGTATACTATTTTTCACGCTAGTAGTCAGAAAGTACAATATTCGTTTCCGGTACGAGCCCGAAAATTGTACTTTCGGGCTACTAGCGTGAAAAAATTTAACAGTAATAATAAATGAAAACAAAAACTTTTAGATGGTATGCTTAGTTTTATTCATAGTTATAATGTTACTTATTTTATTATTACTTTCATTTTTATTTTAATACTTGGTGCATTAGAGTTAAATCAATAGTTAATTAAGGATGTTTGGTACTTACAAAAAAATGCAACCGTTTTGTCAATTTTAATCGAATCTTCTAATAATTTATATCAAAATAATCGTTGGAGTTTTTCCATATTTTTGTCCATCTTAGTTTTTAGAAAAATCGAATTATTTGTTTAAACAATTGAAGAGGTGGTCAAAAAAAATCAAGCATTTTTTTTTCTTTATCACTTGTAACTCTCTCAAAAATGCAGAGATCGCTGAAAAAACTATGAGGTAGTTTCGGTGACACTTCAAAGAAAATTTTAACATTTTTAAAATATTAAATTAAAAATTTTTTTTATTTAATAAAATTTTTCATAAGATTACGTATGCAATTATTTAAACAACTATTTTAATTTTTGAAATACCAAAACGGAGAAAAATCCAACGTTAATTTTAATATAAATTATTAGAAGATTCAATTAAAATTGACAAAATAGCTGCATTTTTTTGAAGTACCAAACATCCTTAAAGTAAATTAAAACTATAATACTTTTTAGCAGGGGCACAACAACTCCTTCCAGCTAGGGGGTGTCCTGAGGTCCAACCCCCCCCCCCCCCCAATTAAACTGACGTCTAAAAAAAAAAAAAAAAAAATGTGAGTTTAATAAATAGACTGGTTAATCATCCCCCAATCTCTAAACCCCTAAAACCCTGGGCGTCGAGTGCGATAAATAATCTGATCAGCTATCCCCCAAGCTCTAAACCCTCCAAATACCCTAGGTGCCCGAGTTCAACATAAAAACTGATCAGCTATGCCTCAAGCTCTAAACAAGCAAGACCCTGGGCGCCCGAGGTCAACGAAAAAACTGATCAGCTATCCCCCAAGCTTTAAACCCCCAAATACCCTGGGCGCTCGAGTTCAACAAAAAAAACTGGTCAACTATCCCCCAAGGGGGAACTCGAGCGCCCATGGTATTTGGGGATTTAGAGCTTGGAGGATAGCCCACCAGTCTTTTTGTTGAACTCGGGCGCCCAGAGTATTTGGGGGTTTAAAGCTTGGGGTATAGCCGACCAGTTTTTTCGTTGACCTCGGGCGCCCAGAGTCTTGGGAGATTCAAAGCTTGGGGGATAGCCGACCAGTTTTTTTGTTGACCTCGGGCGCCCAGAGTCTTGGGAGATTCAAAGCTTGAAGGATAGCCGACCAGTTTTTTTGTTGAACTCGGACGCCCAGAGTATTTGGGGTTTTAAAGCTTGGGGGATAGCTGACCAGTTTTTTCGTTGACCTCGGGCGCCCAGAGTCTTGGACACCCCTAAGTAATTGTAAAGGGTGTCCTCTACTAGCTTAGGGGGTGTCAGGACGCCTCCCCCCCCCCCTCCGTTGTTGCGCGCCTGCTTTTTAGTAATACTGAAAAATTTTGACGGTAACATACAAAACCAATTTTCATATCTCCGGGCCGAAAACACCAAATCCCCGGAGCGAGAATTTGGATTTTCCTCCCGTCGTTATGAAAAAAACATTACACACGACACTGGAAAAGTATTAGCAAATCCCTAGGAAACCCTTAACACCCTCGCCTTCGGCTCGGGCGTCAATTTGGGTTTGCTAGGGCTTGCTAATACTTTCCAGCGCCCGGTGTGTAATATACTATTTTATCTTTCTTTTACATCTTGCCAAGGATTTTCCATGCAATTTTCAATAGATTCTATTACAGGAATAATATTTGATGGATCAGTTTTATCTATATTTGAAGAATCATACTCAACATCAGATTCTTCGATCCATTCAGTATCTTCTGCTCCTGTTTCTTGATCTTTTATTATAATCATTAATTCGCGTGCTCGTTGAGCTGCAATTCTAACGGGTCGAATTTTGGTAGTACGAGCCGATGTTTTTTTGTACGTTTCTTTAATATGTTTTTTAGAAGACGTGCAATTCATTTTGGTGCGATTAAATCTTGAGAAAGAAAAAGAAAAGAAAAAAATTGTATGCATGTGCAATTTTACTTAGTTTTAAATTTTCATCAACGAGATTCATATAAGTATGATTTTTTTATTTAACTTTTTAGCAAAAAATATTTATTTTTTTCAACATAAATCATTTCTAAAAAAAACTTTTGTTTGTTAAAAAAAATTTTTTTTTTTGTGACGTAACAATCATATTAACCCCTCCCCCCCTCCGCTGTGGTGACGTACTTTGTGAATGACCCCTTAGTACACTAGCATGCATCCACTTTGCGACATGTCGTAAATAATCTTGTAACGATGAATTACCGGAGCTGCAAAAACAGACATACATACAATTTACTGTGAATTGCGAGATTTCCGAATCCATACCGCAATTGGCTGCCAAAAAATTCAGAAGATGTTTTTTTATAAAAGATAAACAAATCAAACAGTTTTCAGGTCAATTTATTGTATCAAAAAATGTTCAAAAATAAAAAAAAAGTTTTTAATTCAATTTTTCGTTTTTGTTTTTCAGAAGTGTGAGAGATTCGAATATTTTTTGAAAATCGACTCAAACAATTATTCAAGTAAAGCCTCATGCTTTCAGATTTCTTAAAATACACCAATTTTCCAGTTTGTAGCTTATGAGAAATTTGAGTTATTCGTATTTTTAAATTTATTTGATTTTAATTGCATTAAAAAAAATTTAAACAACTAAAAATATTTAGAACTCAATTCGGATACGAAAAAAATTAATCTGATCCTCGAACTTTCGAATATCCTCCTATTGCACATCATTTTTTTTATCAGTTAGTCTTAATACTATCTTTGTGTTTGATGAGATCCTTTTCTATTAATTCTGGTATTTCCACAGCCAACCATGGACCTAGCTGAAAATTAATTAATAATTCTATTAGTTTACTTCAATTTTTATTGGAATGATATGAAGTTAAATTACAGTATACATAATTTGTAAACTGTTTTACGTCATCAGAAATTTATGGCTTTCGATAAAACTGTTAAATTGTTCCCAGTATGCTTTATAGATCAAACCTCTAGGTAGGCTATGAATAATGATGTAAAAAAAAAAAAAATTGCTGACGTGATTGCTTAAAAAATAAAACCACGATTTATTCTTGGTTACTCTTTACTTTCATCTGGTTAAAAGCTGATGAAACCCTTCATAACAATAGTATATAGTCGAAATCAGAGGAGCAAAAATTGACTTGATGAAAGACTGGCCTTGCCATGTCGGGCTAGAGTTTTAATTGCAGCAAGTAGATTTAATTGAGTCACCTAAAATTATAGACAAATCTGCTAGAGATATTCAATCAACTTAGGTGACATAAGGAAACATGGTAACCGACCTGGAACTAATCATAGTAAAAAAGCCAATTAAAGTTAATCGAGCATTATAGAAGATGTCTAGTGGATCTACCGGTCAATTTTAATGGATTTTTATCTGCAGGCGAGAAAGATTGATAACTGGTAAGTTAAACAGTAGGGTTTATCCTAATGTATCATTAAAAACTATGCTTATTAAAACAAATATACTGTACGAAAAATTTACCTAAATAGTCAAATACACGGAGGGAACAGATTCGAGAATCTGCCGTGTGGAGGGACACGGTAAAGTTTCGTGTTAAGGTAGCGCGTAAAATTACTGTAAGCGTCACGTCAGAATACCGTGTGTTTGCAATAGCGTAGAATTACCGTGAGCTTTACGAAAAAACTTTGAGGCGCTACGGTACCGCCAAATTAGGCTCCGCCCTTTTTCTCGCATTGAGTTTACGATACGCGGAATGAATATTAATGAAAATTTTAAGCGTCTTTAATGAAATTATTTTTGATGAATTTCTCCTTAAAAACCAAGGCAACATTTGAGTAAAAAATAAATTTTATTGATAAAATGTATATACATATTTATAAATTACAATATAATTGATAAATGAATTTAAATTATGTGTCTTGTGGCAACGTATAGTGTATCATTAATTTCATGAAATTGATATGGGGAAATCCTGGGAAAATCAGCTAGAATCAATTGATCATTTTCTGATTCATTACTTGTAATGACCCAAGCATGGTAATGATCATCAAAATAACAAGTATTATATTTATGAATTTGTAAAAATACAACGCCATTAATTAAGTAAATTTTTATTATTTTTGAAAATATTGGAGTTTCTTTTACTTCGGATAAAGATAATGAATTATTATTGTTATCAAGTTTTTAACCTATAAATCATCATTTAATCAATTACAATCACATTACTTTAACTGCTAATATAATTTATGAAACTAACCTTTTCACGAAGTCCTTGTTTTTATGACACTGAGATTTCTTTCAATCACGCAATAAGCACATGGATTTTTACAAAAATTTACTTGATAATAACGTACGTGTAAAGTTTTAATGAAACATTCAACCACGTGCAAAAGTGGGCGGAGACTAATTTGGCGGTACCGTAGCGCCTCAAAGTTTTTTCGTAAGGCTCACGGTAATTCTACGCTATTGCAAACATACGGTATTCTGACGTGACGCTTACAGTAACTTTACGCGCTACCTTAACACGAAACTTTACCGTGTTTCTCCACACGGCAGATTCTCGAATCTGTTCCCTTCGTGTAAATAGTACAACATTTTTCTTCAAAATTTAGTTAACCATTTTTTTCACTGCTCGAATTAAAATATTCTTAAAAGTACTCCCAGGATTTTACAGGATTTTTTCACCTTCTTCTTTTTTGACTAGAAATTCATTTGCGCGCTTTCGCACACTCTTAATTTGAGATTAATAGTTATAAATTAAATTTTTCGTAAAAATAAAAAGTAAAATAGTTTTTTTTTTTTTTTTTTTTTTTTTTAATAGTATAAGAATAACCGAAAAAAGGCTTTCGATCGGATCGTTCCCCATGCTATATGCCAGGGCAGCGATAAGGAGGTCTTTTTTGGGAGATTTCTATGGAACTATGGAATTAAGTTAGTTTTAAAAATTACGTACGACCCTGCGTAGGGAGATTATTGATCCGAGACTTATGCGTATTAAAAGAAATGTTGGGGTCAGAAAGGGAAAAGAAGTTTCGATGTCTTATTGTTGATCCGATTTACCTTGAGATGCATGATGAAATTTGGGAAGTCATCTCCAATCCCGAATCCTTTTAAAACCACTAAGGTCCAAATTGCAGGTGTATGAGCGTCAGAGCCCGACGTTCAGGCATCAGCTCAACGGCAAAAGCACCTCGGATCATCGGGCTACACTTGAATCCATTTGAAAGACGACAAACTCTGGTGGAAGAGAGACGATTGAGTCGAACTGAAGACTGTTACATAGGATCTTAGTATAGGGTAAGCCAAGTAGCTAAACGATCTAGGATCATCGAGCGTTTAACCTGACTATTGAATGGATTATGAGGTCAAGAGGGGGGAAGACACTGTGTCAAACCGAAGGCTTCGTGCAGTGAGCTTAGAGCAAGACAGGGGAAAAGGCGCCCGAGGGGCAACCTGGCTGCGCTTCTCCCGCCCTCTGACTCTTTGTGATGCATAAAGAAAGACCCAACCTCCCTGATACCCGCATTGCTAAACCCTTATCGAAGGGCGTGGGGATAGCTTTAAGGGATCGAGGAGCAGGGCCGGGTAGGCACGGCTGGCCCAGGGATTCTGACTTGGACGCGATTCGAGGAAACATTGAGAGTCACTTTTCTTTTTCTTTTGCTCGAATTTAATTTTTGTATATGCGTCGATCGCGTGAATTATATTACCAAGGCATTTTTTTTTTTTTTTTTTTTTTTTTTTTTCCTTAAATTGTATACAAATAAGTTTGATCAAAAATGATTTTTTGTACCTTGTGGCGCGGAATAAATATTAATATTCATAAAAAAAATAAAAGATAAAAAAAAGCTCAAAACGCTTCCGAAATTACCCCTAACCTCAATAGGTTTAATTCATTTTATATTGTTACGGTGCTCGTCCAGGAAAAAACAACGTTGACCTTCGTTGTCGGACCGGCAGCCGTATACAATTAAATCCACGGAGTACTCTCTTCCCCGAGTACTCCCGTTGTCGTCTTTGTACCTGTAAATAATCAAGACATGCTTGGGCAGACGCGTACGCGGACTAGCTGTCAAATGCCGGTCGTGGGCGGGGCTATTCCCAAGCTAAAATCACAATCAAAATAAATCAAACTTCCCAGAAATAATAAATATTCTAAACGAGGAAAAGTCGAGCGGAGGAAAAAAAAATTGGTTTCGGAATAACTACCCTCAAAGAACAATTAATTTTAATTCACAATTTATTAACAAAAAAAATAACAAAAAGAATAATACAAAATTAATTGTCGCGATCCTAGAATTCAAAATCTAAAGTTCGGCCGATCGCGCGAGTGGCAACAACAAACTCTCCACAAGTCGTGATTACAAATCTTTTCTCTACATTATGATTGTGCTCATGTTGATAGAGCTGCCATCTATTGATTTAAATTCAAAGCTGAGCAGCAGGCACATTTGGTTTTAGCTGCTTTTGCTTGTTGCAAGTGTCTTGCTGCGGCCTGCGGCTCATATCATTAATCGTCCGTGTATTTTACAAAATAATACTTTTTTATAAAAATTAAACGTCAAGTATAGGTAGTTATAAAAAGTTTTATTTTTTTCTTTTTATAAAAAGTCTACTTAGTTAAAAAGAAAACGTACATAACCTCGGCCATCAAGTTGTGTTGCGTGCAGCGGTGAGGCTACGTAGATTTTGCTAATCATATTTTACAAAATAATAATCAGCAGTTGAAATATATTTACTTAAATAAAAATCTGCTTATAGTTAAAAGTGTAATAATAATAGTATCAAATGTTATAAAAAGTGTTTAAACTGTAAGTTGAAGTTAACTTAGGAAGAACAATGTGTTTGATTTCAAAAATATATTTTATTTTAAAACATATTACGAATTATAAAGACTATATTACGAAGGATCAAATGTTTTTAAACACGAGCAACTACCTCAGTTTTTGGCTTGAGCACCGGCGGAGACCACGACTTCAAAAAATTAACGTCGGGAACAATTAGGTGTAGGTACTTATGTGAACAGTTAACACAACACCGAGACAGCGGCCGGCGGCGACAGCGTGGAGAAAGCAGACGACACTGGCAGCAGCTGTGTTTTGATGACCGAGCTTATACTTATATGAATGATTATTTCGGGATCATTTTTGTGCATCAGTTTCAACGTTAGCATTTCTGAGTAAACAAATCAAGCGACGACAAATCGTGAAATCTTTTCTCCTTACAAGTTTACAACGCGCTGTTGTGAGTTCAAGTTCGAGGCCGCGGTGTAAAACGTACGTACACTATAGCAAACCCATGTATATTATATAGTGTACAGCTAAAACCAAAGTACCCATGCTAGCAAGAACAACTATGGCGGTCTGCTAGCAGGATCTAACCTATCAATCTAAAAATTTAAAAGTTTAGCCGAATTCTGTCAATAAATTCACACTTTTGAAGCATTTTCGAGTACTCGTAATATAAAATAGTATACATAATGCGAGCGTAAGCTGCATTGTTCACACACTTGTGCTAATGGCGTCGGCAAAGCCGACGCCAGCACGCGTGCGTGAATGATGCATTTTACGCACTTATTATATAATATACTATTAAGTTTATGATTCAGCTTCACATACTTTATTTTAAATATAGTTGACCAATTGGAGCACGAATGAAAAGTCTAAATCCATTGCGATTTACGACTCCAATTTTAAAGTCGAAACCCTCTTTTATAAGGGGATGATACGGTCGTAATAGCAATAAGCAGTTTTTTGATGAAATTGGGATTGAACACAAACATATATAAGATTAAAACTTATAGACAAGGGGATCGTACATATAACAGCTGAATAATTTTTTGGAACGAAGTTCCTTATCGGAGTTTATGACGCACAGGGGCTGCAGCAAACGTAACTCAACGAAAAATGCAAATATTACGCAGCATATATCTATACTAGAGTACCTCCTACTAGTTCCGCTCGTCAACTTCCAACTTACGTTTTTAATAAAAAAATTTCTGTATGAGGTAACCTAATCTGCCTGTTCTAGTATGGTATTTTTAGTATTTAAAAATTTTTTTTTTGTTTATGTGCATAAACAACTTTTGATTACAGAGTCCATACCAAGTACAATTTTCGTTTTATTTTTAATATAGTTAAGGATTAAATAGAGTACAAAATGGAAAATCTAAAATCAGAATTTTATAGAATATTATGTAAAAAATTTTGTATTAATGCATATTGTAACAAAAACAAACATGCGGTAGAAAATATAAAAAAAAGCTGATAAAAATATTACTTTAGAACTCGCAGACTGAATTTGTCTCAAATCATCAGCACGGTCAACGACTCATCTCTAGTCGTCTTAATAACTCGGAGAATAACTATAAAATATAAAAAAAAAATTATTTTGTTTTAGTTTTTGTACACTGATGAACTCGGTATGCAAAAAGTAAAACTTAATTAAAAAAAAAAAAAAAAAAAAAAAATGTACTGCTTTGAACTATAAAGCCTCTTATACTTTTCTACAAAAATGATTTTTTTTCCCAAACCATATTCTAAAAATACTTTCTACATGAATTCAATATTGTGTAGAAACAAACATTTAAAAATAAAAACAATATAATTTTTTTTCTTTTTACGTAGAATGGATTAACTAAGTTTACTTATAAAATTTTTTTTTCTTGTGTTGTTTTTTGTCCGATAATAATATAAATTAAATTTGTGGTTACGACCTTTTCGGACCAGGAAGGAACGGGTGGAAAATTTTTTTTATTAAAAAAGTTAGTTAAACTCCTCTTGTATTTTTTTCGACGTTTCGGCCACCTTTGGTCAGCCATCATCAGGATTTTTTCTAAAAAGTTTATTTAAAGTTTACATTGATTAAAATTATCACTTATCATATAATAAAAATATGATACATTAGCTTATTAAGACACTTACAAAATTATGAATGTAGTAATTAGAGAATCGAAAACGTCTGCTTCGCAGGACGTTTGCTTTTAAACTAACCGTGTGAACACAAACAATTGAAAAGAGTCAGTAATAGAGTAGTGGGATAATTCTGGTAGTCATAAATTCGAAGGATTAAAGTAACCAAGCCAAAATTGAAATTCAAACACACAAATTCTCCCATAGAAAGATTCAAAATATTTTATTAAGAACGACATCATAACTAGGCGGAAGATTAAAAGCCTCATTCTTCCTGTTCAAAGTCAAATCATCCTGATTCTTAATAAAAACCCCTTCGGCTATCTTGCGTATCTTGCGGCTCCTCTTATGGTGAAGGATTTTTTCCCCTCCCAATCGAATTCATGACTATTAACACCATTATTCTCACTCCCCAGTCTATGCTCAGTATTGACATTATGGTATTTTTTATTCTTGTAGTATATATTTTTAATATGTGTAACGGGGTATTTCTTAACAAAAGGGCCTCCCTTAAATAATTAACGGAGTTTCCCGGGCCCTCCCGTTACAAGAAAATTTTTCATAAAACTCTAGGGAAAAACTCCTTAATCTGGGGTCAGGGTTTCCACGGAGAGAAAACCTCCGGGAACGGTTGGTGAGCTAGAGAGAGAGAAAATAAATTATTACAAAAATTTTAGTTAAATTTGATTTTTATTCTTGTCTACAAAATTTAAAAAAAAAATCAAGTCTACAATTACAAAAAATAAAATTTTAATTTGAGAACAAAGGAATTAAACAAACTATAAATAGTCTACAAAATGGCGGGTAACGACGCCGCGCCAAGACAAAAAAAAACTCTATCGAATTTAATAAACTTTTAATAATAGCCAAACAGAATTCTCATTTAGCGTGCAATATACACAATTTCCGGAAAAACATGCTTTATAAAGTTTTTCAATAATTAAAACAAAAACCTTACGTTACAAAAATTTCAACCAAAATTCTCTGATGCCCCAAAATGGCTACTCTCTGGTTTTTCAACTCTCGGTATTGCAAGAAGGAAATAACCCAAGTCTTCGATTTCTTCTTGTACCTAGCTGTAAATAATAAAAAAAAATGTCTACAACTCAACTAAAGAAAATTAGGAAAAGGGAACTTAGGAAAAAGTCTACTCAAAGAAACAAAAAAAAATCACACTCTCAAACACTACCTCACGCTGTGGCTACTGAGAACAGAGTGACGCTCCCCGCGTCTCTCTGACTCGACTTCCTTCTTCACCATCCCCTCCAAACACTCTCCACCAATCAACAAAAATCAATCCAATAAAGCCTCATTCATACTCGAGGAACAGTCATTTGTCCACCAATCAGACACATTCACGCCACAACACCCAATCACGCTCCCGTCTACAATCTTCCGGTGGCGATCGCCACGCCACCTATAGAACGCGCGAAAATCCAAAATAAAGAATAAAAATAATGCACACGAGGCACTCACTGCGTTAACCTATCCCTCGCGCACATACTCTCTCTCTCGCTCTCCCCCACACGCACACATTGTTCGCGCAACGTACACAATACAAAAAAAAATAAAATCTCACTCACGCCCGTGTCTACTGTGGTGAGCGTGCGCGCACGCGCTTGGCGACGCAGTTGCGTCGTCTGCCGACACGCGCCGCGCACCTCCTCCGTCGCCGAAAACTCCCCGACGGAGAAACGGAACCCATGTGTGGTGTATGTGTGTGTACGTGCGCGCCCTGGGCCAGGAGAGCCTTCCCGGGTGGTGAACATGTGTGTGTGTGTATGTGTCGTGCGCGCGCCGGGTGCTCGTGCTGCTGCAACAGCAGCGGCCAGCCGACCCGAGTAAACATTATAATGCGGCTGCCGAAGCCGCGAATTCGGGCCGAGTTCGGCAGCCGAGCTCGGCCCGAGGTCGGTTGGGGGCGCGGTAGTGATCTCGGTCCGAACTCGGCCGATGAATTACTGTAGGTATTTAAAGGTTATGTTATTATAAAGTATGCACATTATGTTGCTTCAGCTATTTAAAATAAATAAACAATTTTGTTAGTGAGTGTAAATATAATCCATAGAATTAGCTGAAACTTGAGATGTAAATATTTGACAAAAAAAGTTTTAGCTATCTGTAACACAAAATGTTTTCTACAGAAAAGAGAAGATTAAATTTAAAAAAAGTGAATCAAAATAAACGTTTAAAAAAGGAGTCTGATAGCAGTTATTTAGATGAGCAGGAACCTAGAAGTGTTGAAAGTTTTTGTGAATTAAGTCAACCAAGTGAAAATGTGGTAATTGATGAACATGTTGATCCTACTGAAAATGCTGAAAAAAAATATGAAAAAAGTTTTTTTTCGGTGGCATCTAAGTAAAATTTAAGAAACAAATTTAGTATTGCAATGAATTAAAGACTTCATTTTTTTATTCAGTTATAAACAAACTACTAGAAAATTTGGTCTAATAAATGTAGTAGATAATTTTTTATCAAACTTTATCAGTGAATTAAATCTTTCATATCAATTTGTGGAATTAAAAAAAAAACTTCTTAGAATAAAAGTGAGTTGTTATTTATAATAAACCAACTGTATAAATAAAAATTTATCATGATTGTAGTTGAAGGTGTGAAAAGAAAATTGATAATGTAGTTGCATTCAGAATTAATCAAAAAAAAAAAAATGTAAAACAAAAGTCAGATATTTATGACAATAAAAGTTTTATATTGGCTTGTCAAGGAGCAGTCAGATTTAGCCACCCAAACCTTTCTAACATTGGATCAAATTTACTCATTCGGGTGCTTTATAGAGCAAGAGAATAAATTTTAAACTATATAATGAGCAAAAAATATACCATATTTAACTAAAGATAGTATCCATAGGTACTCGATACCACAACTTAAAGTATTTTATAAAGAAAATATGAAAAATGTATGCTATTTCAAAGTGAATAAGCCCACAAAACTATTTTAGGTGAATTTATTGTGTCAATTTTAGCTTTTTTTGCTTAAATTAGTCTGCACCACCCAACATCATGTAACTGAAACTTATCAAATTTTTTGCATTTTTTTATTTTTTCCAAACAGACACTTCAATGCTTTCAACTGATTCTTTTTAGTTAATATATATTCAAGTTACTTGATTTTTGTTGTTTTTCACACAGGACACAGTAAAATTGATGTTTCAAAACATACTTAATTTATATCTAATAGGTTTTAGTTAATAATTATAAATGATTTTATTTTTTGTTTACACTTACCTAAATAATTGAAAACTGCTGGTATAGAAAAAAATAATTATCATTTTGAGCATGTTTCATAAAATATTTTTATCAACTTTATAGTATCTTAAGTGAAAAACATGAAACAACTTGGGTAAGTCATAGTTTCAATATAGTGGAAGGTGCAGACTAAGTACGGCTTAAGCAAAAAAGCTAAAACTGACAAAATAAACATAACACAGGTGGTAAAATGATCCTAATAGATTTTCAGTTTTTAAACAGTTTGAATCCTTCATTTTTTATTTATAAAGTACTTTAGATTGTGGTATGAAACCTGTGGATACTATCTGGTGTGAAATGTGCTCCACTGTAGTGTATTTAAAATCAATTCTCTTTCTCTGTAGAGAATCTGGCCCATTCTAAAAATATCAAATGTTTTTAGGAATAAAAAGCTAAATTTTCAGCGTATTTAAAAAAATTTTGATACCAGTGAGCCAAATATAACCTCAAAAAAATATTGCATTTAGTGTAGTAGAACTAACTTTTGTAATATTTTAGGAATAGCTTCTAAATAATTACTTCTCTCAGGGCTCTAGAAGTAATTATTTATATGAAAATTCAGTTTTTGTATAAGAATATCAATGTATAAATGCACATCGATAAAGTTTATCGTCAGCTAGCTGAGCAGCCTTGCACTGTTTTGTTTTCGGCCGAGTTTGGGCCGAAAGCGTCGCCGCGCCTCCCACCGAACTATGGCCGAATTCGGCAGCACTTCGGCTAGTTCGGATACGAATTCGGGCCGAAGTCGCGCCGAATTATAATGTTTACTCGGGGACGGCGATCGTCGCCACGTGGTCGGCTTTTGCTGCGCGAGAAAGTGGCATGGTTATCACCTGGGAAAGTAAACAAACAATTTAATTATTTCATTGTTTTCCCCAGGTGACGTGACACTGCCAGGTAAGAAAAAAAATAATTTACGAGGGATTCACTCCCTCGCATATGTTTAAAATTTCAAATGTGACAAATACATTACTCTCGGAAAAGATAAGTTGGAAAGGTTGCAAAATAAGGGTGTTGTTTATCAAAAAAAGTGCAAGGGTTGTGATAAGTTATATATTGGTGAAACGGGCAGATTACTGAACACTAGAAAGAACGAACATTTTAAAAATATAAACTGCAAGCGTAAAAAATACCATTATGTCATTACTGAACATAGACTGGGGAGTGAAAATAATGGTTTTAATAGTCATGAATTCGATTGGGAGGGGAAAAAATCCTTCACCATAAGAGGAGCCGCAAGATACGCAAGATAGCCGAAGGGGTTTTTATTAAGAATCAGGATGATTTGACTTTGAACAGGAAGAATGAGGCTTTTAATCTTCCGCCTAGTTATGATGTCGTTCTTAATAAAATATTTTGAATCTTTCTATGGGAGAATTTGTGTGTTTGAATTTCAATTTTGGCTTGGTTACTTTAATCCTTCGAATTTATGACTACCAGAACTATCCCACTACTCTATTACTGACTCTTTTCATTTGTTTGTGTTTACACGGTTAGTTTAAAAGCAAACGTCCTGCAAAGCAGACGTTTTCGATTCTCTAATTACTATTTTCATAATTTTGTAAGTGTCTTAATAAGCTAATGTATCTTTTTTTATTATATGATAAGTGATAATTTTAATCAATGTAAACTTTAAATAAACTTTTTAGAAAAAATCCTGATGATGGCTGACCGAAGGTAGCCGAAACGTCAAAAAAAATATAAGAGGAGTTTATAATATATAACTGCCCTTAAGGAGTAAGTAAAACTTTACCGTAGAGAGGTTAGTTCACTGCCCGAGACGCAGGGGGAGCTCGCATAGCGCGCGAAGGCGAGGGCAGTGGACGTACCTCGAGACGGTAATGTTTGACGTCTCCTTAAGGGTAGTTTCATATTTTACTTCTCCAGGGCATGCAATATGGTACTTTGAGAAAACTTAAAAATATAAATATTAAATCTTTTTAGATTTTTCCGGTATAATCGAACTTAAAGCTTATTCAGCTAAATTATCAACGTCATCAACTTCCATCGGAGAAGACATCTTTTAGCTTTTTGTAATTATGAATTTATTCACTTTTTTTATCACAGCACTTGAAACCACTAACAGATACGATTGAATTTAAGTAAAAAAATTTGTAATGCAAAGGTAAGTAATGGCTAAAAAAGAGATGCTCCTCTACCGACTGCCCGAAGAGATCTAACCGCTTACCTCAACTGCAAAATGTTTGCAGGAAATTTTTCGTGCGTGAAGTTTTCAGAAAAGCGAAGCGTTGTAAAAGTGAAGTGGGAGCATAAGTTTTATTGGTGGTATTGTCTTACGGGAGAATTTTGGGAAAGAGTGCTGCAGACCAGGTAGGTCATTAGACTGGGTCTGACCCGTCGACGCTACGGTTTTTCCCCTTAATACCTGGCTCTTCGGTAGCACGTAACGGTTGTAAACGAACGCACCGTCGTGGAATCGTATAGTGCAGCCAAAATTTTACATCCCTCCGGGATGGAAAAAAATTTTCCATCCCAGCGAGGTGTAAAATGCTCCCCCTCCACTGCTCGAGAGTAAAGAGAAACTTACCCAGGCTAGCTCAGCAGTCGAAAAGTACCTATTGCATGGCCGAGAGAAGTAAACTAATTTTTTTAATAAAAAATTTTTTCCACTCACTCCTTTCTGGTCCGAAAAGGTCGTAACCACAAATTTAATATCAAAATTTTTTTATTTTTACCGTTTTTTAGCAATGAAGTAAACTTGCTTCATAAAATTTGTGAAAAGATCAACTTATTCAAGAACAATGGTCAAGAAACTTCAATTATGGAACTGATAATTGGGGCAACGGATAGATTTTTCATGACATCAATTGGACTGCTTGATATCTTTAATTTATACTTCAGATAAACTGTTTTAATGTAGATAAATGTTAATATAGCATAATAAACTTTAAAAAGAAGAATAAGAGTTCATCATCTTTTTAAAAAAAATCTGTTTGGTTCCTTGATTTTACTGTAAATATTTCTTTATTTGTTAATCATAGAGCAACTTGAATCATTAAATTAATACTAAATTCAATATTATCCTACTTTCATAGGGTTCTTTTAGACTCAAAAAAGAAGAGCATGAAAACATCAACTTAAGCTGATTGAGAAAAACTTATAAGAAAATGGTATAAAGTCATTCATCCACTGTACGCAGGCAATTTTTTTTTATTTAAGTTTTATTAAGAATTTAATAACTTGTCATGAAGAATTAAATATTCCACTTCATTCTCCGTTGTGAACGCACCCTGATGAACTTGAGTGGTCAAGCGCAGGTAGTTTGAGAATTTGGGAGTACACTCGGTTTTACGCGGTCGTGAAGTGATCACGCGGTTATTTTATACTAGCTGATTTTGTTAGACAAACGCTATGTTATGATAGATCTTTTTGCGGTTTAATTTGTTATTACGTAACAGTGAGATTTACGCGATTTTTAGAAGTTGTCATTACTTGGTTGGTCGCGTTAACTGCGGGATACGTGTGTGTGTTGTATGCAATAAACCGGAGAAGCAAAAAAATTCAAACTCGACGATTTTTCTCTTGGAATAGGAAATCTGCAAGGTGCACCTTCTGCCTTGCGGTCATTAGTAAGTTGTTTCTTTGTCAGCGGAAATAGTATAAAGAGTGAGTGTGTGCGTACGTAGAACTGTATGTTCTGTTCTCTATTCTCTCTCGAATCCGATTTTAATGCTAAAGAGCATCGTGTGAGTCGAGACACGGATTCTTTGTTTAAGCCTCGCCGGCTTGTATTAAAGGCGAACCGACGCTGTTATTGGATTTTTTATTAGTTTTAAGGTTTTTTGTAATAAATAGAAAATTATAGAATTTTCCATTTTCATTTGAAAAACCGATTATGTCCTCCGCCCGTCTCCTGTGGATACCACCACTTCCGACGCAAGAGCTAGCACGCTGCGTATTTTTTTGGGTTTCACTTCATGGTTGAATAATTAAGGGATTTGATTATTATTAAATGAAACCGCATACGTGTTCTCACCATTTTTGGTTATTTCAGATAACGACGGAAGTGTACAAAGCTGTACACAAGTTTTCAGTGCTGTTGGAAAAGCAGAGCCTGTCGATCTTCGAGGGTTCTCGTATTGGAACAAGTGGTTCACACGATTTATTGTTTTAGATAAACAATTAGTCCCAGCCCTGTTACAAACTGTGAGCTGAAAATCATTTTAATAATACTTTTTTAATCTTCAAGCTATGCAATCAAATTTCAAAAATTTATTATTATAATGATTATAGCTTTACAATTAACTAAACAAAAACTGATTGCAATCATATTTTCACAGGATTTGTACGGAGTAATAGTTGGCAAATTTTGGTTCAAGAGAGTCCTTGAGGATCAAAGTTTTTAAAATATCTATTTTAGCTGATTGAAAAAAAACTTAGAAAAAAATGTTATCAAGTTACTCATCCAGTAAACGAACCTTTTCCCGTACATCCGGTGAAAATTGGTTCGGTGGATTTCGAGAAAACCTTTGTACAATTTTGTAGTTTCATTGAAATTAACGTTAGTGTACGTTGTAAATCGTTTTTGTATGTGTCAATCGTCTAGTGTGATCCGATCATACTGGAAATGGAACCATCGTTATGGGACGCAAAAAAAAAGTTTTTGCCGTCCACCCGGTGAAAATCGGTTCAGTGGATTCCGAGAAAAGCTTTGTACAATTTTGTAGTTTTCAGTAAATTCGTAAAACAGCGAAACTGGGACTTCGAAATATCACCCTTAGTTGCTCCAAAACACATTAGAAACCATTTTTTCGTTATCTAGGTTCGATTTAAAGATGGTAACACTTTTTGCTCTCTCGAAAATATAAGGCTCTCCCAACCCCTTCGGAGCTGGTCGTGCCTAAAAATACCTCCCTAAAAAAAGCAGATAACTCAGTTTTTACAATTCTTACAATTTTATCTTACTTGCTTCAATTTTTGGATATAGCTATAAAAAAATTTCTCAATTTTTTAAAAATGAGCTTAAGCCACAATTTCAAATTAACAGCTCTTCTGGTTTGAATGATAAAAATACCTCCCCAAAAAAGTCGATACCACAGATTTTACAATTTTTACAATTTGATCCTGCTTGTTTAATTTTTTTGATAATGTTATAAAAAAAATTTCTAAATTTGTCAAAAATAAGATCAAAACTTAAGCCGCCACATATAATCAATAAGTAGCTCTTTTGGTTAAGAAAATAAAAATATTTCCCCAGAAAACAATATTTTATTTTTTACTCTTTTTAAAATTTGATTTCATTTGTGTAAATTTCTAATCCAATTTGTTCAAATTTTCAGCCAAAAAAAAAAAAAAAAAAAAAAAAAACGAGCGGAACTCGCGGTCTGCGGAAAGAATAAAGTTCCCAACGCTTTACTTCTTCAGTCATGCGAGTCAATTTCAGGTGAGATAAAATAATGCGTTCAATGAATCGTAAGATAAAAGAGAAAACCCAAAAAGAATGTCAGCATTTTATTCGTGATGTGATTGGTTGAAGAAAAAAATTTAAAATTTGAATTTTTATTTTTAATTTTTATATTACAATTCAATTAAAACATTTAGAAATGAGATTTGATAAAAAATAATTATTTAATGAAGTGATCGAAATTATCCGATTAAAATCATGAAAACAATAACTATTAGTAAATAAACAAATCCAATGAATTTATAACCAGGAAAGTATAAATGAACTCTGAACGTAGCGGCATGTATATACAACTTATTGTAGGTTAATTTAGATGAAGCTTCGACAAAATTTGTTTTAGATAATGTAATACAATTGCGCGCGCTTGCACGCTGAGAGAGACTAGTCAGGTAAAAACACAGAAGACTATACCTCACCTGAAATCCACTCGCATCACTGAAGAAGTAAAGCGTCAAAAATTTCGTTCTTTTCGCGGACCCCGAGTTCCACTTGTTTTTTTTTTTTATTTTCATTAGATTATAAATGAGAATGAAAAGTTTATCTCAAATAAACTACCTAAATTTTCTAAGGATCTATACACTACAATTTTTGATCTTTTATATCTAGCAGCAATTTGTTATGTTAGAAAGTTTTTGTTTTTTATGAAAAAAAAAAAATCTCACTCACGCCCGTGTCTACTGTGGTGAGTGTGCGCGCACGCGCTTGGCGACGCAGTTGCGTCGTCTGCCGACACGCGCTGCGCACCTCCTCCGTCGCCGAAAACTCCCCGACGGAGAAATCGAACCCGTGTGTGGTGTATGTGTGTGTACGTGCGCGCCCTGGGCCGGGAGAGCCTTCCCGGGTGGTGAACATGTGTGTGTGTGTATGTGTCGTGCGCGCGCCGGGTGCTCGTGCTGCTGCAACAGCAGCGTCCAGCCGACGGCGATCGTCGCCACGTGGTCGGCTTCTGCTGCGCGAGAAAGTGGCATGGTTATCACCTGGGAAAGTAAACAAACAAATAAATAATTCCATTGTTTCCCAGGTGACCTGACACTGCAAGGTAAGAAAAATAATTTTTTAACCTCGTGCATCGCAAGTAATAACTTGAGTCCCTCCGATGAGAGCCAAAAGAACGGCGGGGGCTCCCTGCGCAATCGACCAGCGCGCATAGCAGATCAGCTGTCTCCCCTCGCCTGCGGCTCGGGGAGACACACACTGATCTGCTGTGAGATGCGCGCTGGTCGCTATGCGCAGGGAGCAACCTCGCCGTTTTTTTGGCTTTGATCGGAGGAAATCAAGTTAAATCTTGCGATACGAGATTAAAAAAATGTATATATCACTCGGAACTAATAATGTGCCGGGGAGGCCCGCTAATTGCAGCCCTCGCCTTCAGCTCGGGCTGCAACCGCAGCGGGCCTCCCCGGCACACTTTAGTCCCTCGGTGAATAATGAACTATACGAGGGATTCACTCCCTCGCAAAATGTTTATTCACCTGTCAGTAAAATGCAAACTTTAAAAATTCTATTAAGTTACAATTGTGCAAATAATTTATTTGTTGAGCAAATGGACGTTGAGACAGCATTTTTAAATGGCAATATAAAATCCGAAGTTTACATTTATGAACCTAAAGGTTATGAAACTGGTAAAAATAAAGTTTTTAAATTATTGAAAGCTCTTTACGGTTTAAGAGAAAGCTCTAGAACTTGGTACGAATGTTTTAATGATTTTGTTGAAAAGTTAGGATTTAAAAGAAGTAATTATGACTATTGTTTGTACGTAAATAACAAAGGCAAAGATCCAATATATATTTTAGTTTTTGTTGATGACTTATTGATTGTTTGCAAAGATCTTGACAAGATCAAAGAGATTAAAACTAGTTTAATGCAACGATTTGTTATGAAAGATTTGGGTAAAATTAAGAGTTATATAGGTATTGATATAGATTATAGTAAAGATATGAAATTGATGACCTTAAGTCAAACAAAATATATTGAATCTTTGGCTGAAAAATATAATCTTGAAAATGCGAAATTATATGAAACTCCTATGGAGAGTAATTTGAGATTGAATCAAGCGACGGAAGTTTATGAAAGAATAAAATATCGAAATTTAATTGGCGAATTATTATATGTCAGCACAGGCACTAGACCTGATATTACTTATAGTGTTAATTATTTGAGTAGATTTCAAAGTTGTTATGATCAAACACACTACAAATATGCTTTAAGAATTTTAAAATATCTGTATAAAACTAAGAATTTAAAATTAACATATAATGATAGGAATGTAAATAAAGTAAAATTAGATTGTATGGTTGATTCAGATTTTGTTACGTGCGCTCAAACATGTAAAAATATGGTTTTATAGTGGTGAGCTCCGAGGCGCCGCACCGAAGATACACTTTTACGAGTCAGAGCTCACCACTATAAAACCATATTTTTACATGTTTGAGCGCTCGTAGCAAAAGATCTAAGCGTCTGATCAAAAAGTTACTTAGATGACTTTCGCCTTATTTTTGGTCAAAGAATCGAATGCCATTATTAGTTTATAAAAATTTAAAATTTTTTCCGAATTTGTTTAAATAAATAATGTTTAAGGGGGTACATATACCTAAAAAAAAACCACAGAAAAAATTTTGTAAGTTTTTTAAAAATTATTTATCTAAAAAGATATTTTTTTTCCATATTATACACACATTTTTACATAATTTTTTACATTTAGAAAATTAAAATAAGTGGTTTTATAAGTGTTATAAAATTCAGCTTATTTAGGCTATGAAAGTTCATTGCTCGTAAACTCAAAATTTTTCCTTAAAGCGGATGGACCCAGGACTTGGCATAGTTGTTGTACATGTGAACCCTCATGAGCGAAACCTCAGGCAACCTAATCCAAGCACTATTAAGCTACTTGCATACTCTAAAATTGCTTAATGTGGTAAAAATTTTGATAGTTTTCATCATTTTAGTCAATTTATGGTGTGCCATCAGCTTAATAATGCTTAGATTTGGTTGCCTGAGGTTGCGCTCATGAGGGTTTACATGTACAACAAGTGTGCAAAGTTCTGGGTCTATCCGCTGTCTGGAAAAATTTTGGCTTTACGAGCAATGCTCTCATTTTCTCAAAAATCACATATTTGAGAAAATGGCTTTTGAAGTTCTGAACAGATTTTGATGAATAAAATGTAACACACAAACACATAAACATTTATTTCTTGAAAATATCTTGTCACAGGACTCTTGCTTGATGTAAATACTCTTTTGCACATAGCCGGATACTTTATTTTTTTGATCCTGCTCCTAAAGTGACCCAATTAGCTTTTTTATCAAAAACACAGATTACACACTATTAGGCAAGACCAAGTTAAGACTTTGAGTCAGCGGAGTCTTCATATGCAATTATCTAAAAATTATCTTTAACTTTAAATCACAGAATTATTTTTTCACTACACATTTGTACATAAACACCTTTTTTTTAACAACTAAAAAACTTCATAAGTTTAACTGGTAAGAATTGGTCATTTATTCTTAATTTTTTTTTTTTTTTTTTGAATAAAACTAACTTATTTACTTGAAATTAAAATAATAACAAAAACAAAACCAAATAAAGTAAAATTTCACTAGAAAGATGACTCAAAGAACAAAAAAGTCGTCATGAACTTGCAACGCTGCGGAAATAATTTGATATCGATAGATCGATATTCGATACTAATTGTATATACTAAAGTAGACTCGTAGAGGTAATATATGTCATATATTATGTCATAAAGGTTATAAATTTTTTATGCGATCGATTCTAACTTAATAAATTGTTTTTAGCATTAGACTTGAAATGAAAGTTAATCTTTCATTCTTAATTTTCATTATTAAGATATTATGTCACGGAAAAAATCTAATCACAGATAAAAAAAATTTCTGTTTTTTCATCGCTTTTATCAGACGAAAACGATATAAATACTTACAGTTTTGTTCGTGGATGAAAAAAAAAAAAAATTATACCTACATTGCGAAAATTAAAAAAGGAAAAAATACATCGAAAAAGCAGTTGTACCTATAGTATCGTAGAAAGTATTTCTGCTACTAGAACTGACTTGAAATTCTTGAATTTCAAAAAAAGCCATTTCAACGTTAATATAATAAATTGAATGTCTTAATTAAATTAACTGTAAATTTTTTTCCTTAACGAATTAAGAAACGCGGTTTGCGGCATTTGAAAGCTGATGTAAAAGAACATCAAAAAACACAAAAACCTAAAAATTGATTTTTGGAAAAATTTTAGGTATATGTACCCCCTTAAACAATTAAAATTGAAAAAAGAAAAAATACGTATCTACTATTTTTTCATGAGATTGGTTTTCCAACAGTTAGTTTTTTTATATCACTTTTAATTTTTCCATGGGCGGTAATGGGTTAATTCTTTCTCATTCTCGATTACTTTGACGTGTCTGGCATTAATTACTTTGTTATTTAGCAAACCCCTATAGCTATCATTATTATAACCCACTAAAATACCTACTTTAGCTTTATCATCCCATTTACCTTTCCTTAAAACTTGTTATAGGGCGTTATTTAAACGAGCAGACTCAGGAGTACAACCCACGTAGATCTGCCGAGTTTGTCATACAGCCTCTATAAGCTCTGCCGCAGTCGACTATACGTCGACGAGTTTCCTGCAAAAGGAGAAAATTCCGTCCGCGATTATATATCCCTAAACGGTTTATTAATCGGGGAGTGCGCGACAGCTCGTTGATTTCGGTAGGTGGGCGCGGGCTAGAGGATTCGAGCACGGGGAACACCGGTCAGAAAAATAATTGTTACTCAGAAAGTTAATTTTGAATATTTAATAACAAAAAATTAACTTAAAAACTAATACAAAAATCTATGCTTGACACGGTGATAATTTATAAACAAATACTCATATGGTTGAGTATTTCAATCAACAACAAAGAGTTATCGGTGCTCTCTAAGTTGATTTTCGCGCGCACACAACAACCTGCTGCTATCGGCAGCTTACGCGCGCGAGGAAAAAAAAGTATTTTACAACTGATATTAATCACTCACACTCTCACACGATAACGATTATGGTCGCTTAACAAACAATAACTCACGAGGACGCCGCAGGTGCACCTGTTACAAGCCGTAAGGCTGAAACTCTAGCCTCCAAGCTAGATACCCAAATCGCAGACTGCCGTGTCTCGATGCCGGCATACGGTCCAGTGTCGTCGTCTCGTTGTCGCAGGTTAACAAGTTGTCCAAGGATGACAATCCTGTCGAAGACTTGTTTTCGTCGCGACGATAACTCCCGAGCACGCGCGACACAATAAAATTGACCTTTCACTCGTACTTTCTATAATTTCGCGAAGCTTTGAATCGGTACGATCTGTACTCGAACGCGTGCGGTGATTAGGATGACTCCTGTCCTCCTTCTCACCGGCCCGATATTCTACCGATTCCCGCGCGTTCCATTCCCACTCATGCTGCGTTCTAACGGTCGCGCGGCGAACATGAAATTAATTTAATGTCGTCGCGATTAATTAACTCGACCATTACAAACTTCAGGGATTCTGACAAAAACTTTACTGCCATAAATTTTTAAATGTTTCACATTAGGTTTTTTGCCAAAAAATATTTCAAAAGGAGTTTTATTTTCCTGAGTATTAGCAATTGTACGATTTTTTAAATACGAGACTGTTTTTATAAATTCAGGTCAATACCTGTTATCAATTCCGGCTTTCCGGGCTAAACAACAACCGATATCCATTGCGGATCTGTTGTATCGTTCTGCCACACCGTTTAATTCGTGTACGTAGCTTGGGCATGGTGACAACTCAATGCCTTTATATTTAATAAAATTATAAATTTCGCGATTTAAATATTCTTTCCCGTTATCACAACGTAATTTCTTTACTCTTTTACCGAAAAGGTTCTCGACTAAATTCACCTATTCTACGAAACAACCTACTGTTTCACTTTTACTTTTAATGCAGTAAGTTCTCGTACATTTACTGTAATCATCTATAAAAGTCGAAAATTGAATTTTCACTCAAACTATTCACGTGCACTTCCGTCGCCCAGCTCTCGGTGTCGTGCGCTGCTCGTTGTTTGACTCTGCTGCACGATGTCCTCCTCGTCCTCGACCTCGATGAACACCGCCTCTGCCGTTGCCTCGTTGGTTGTCTCACTGACCTCGCTGATAGTATTGAGCTCCTCTACCCCTACTAGAGTGAGCAGCTCTGCCGTTGCTGCTTTGTTGTTGTTGTGGACAATCATTTTTGTACTGTCCGAATTTTCCGCATTGGAAACAATTACCTTTCATTTTTGCATTGAAAGTACTAACACTTGGTTTTTTATTCATTTCACTTTTGCACAAACTTTTTTCTTGTATTTTTGCTTTCACAAGATCCACTGTTCTGTCCTCAGCTGGCACTAAATCGATTAAATCACCAATACAACAATAACTTATTGGTAAAGCATTAATCATATAACGCATTTTTTCTTCATCGCTTATTGTACCACCGGCTCGCTTAACCTTGCGACGCGCCATGCGGTTCCATAAAATTAAATCCTCGTGCATCAACCTTTTGCACGGATTTTTTCTACAGGCTTTTCACGCCTCTCACTTACTTAGCTTCTAAGCTAATTAATTTTAAAAACATTTTTCTATGCTTCTTAAAAAGGTGGCATAGAAAAGTGAAAATTTTTTGGAGCACATGTTTTTACTGACCAAACTTTTTATACTTTTAACCACACTTTTTACTGACTAAACTACGCTCGCGGCTACCATGTTGTAAATAAAGGATCGAGGATCGTTGAATAAAGGTTCTATGTGGTTAAAATAATTAATATAGGTTATTGGATAAAATATATACTAAGCTTCGATAAGCCCTACATCGCGTGACCGTACGCGCGAGCAAAAGAACGGAGAGAGAGAGTAGCTTCGCCGTCGGTCTTCGTCAGTAGCTTCAGAACACACGCATGCGTACAGCAGTTTTGCATACGACACTCATACCGCGTGTATTCAAATAATATTATAATGTCGGGATATTCACATAATTTAAAAATTTCCTCTCTGTATATTTTTATTGATTGCATATTAATATAGGTTACTTTAAAGTGGAGTTAAAACATTGCATGTGTCATCTCGCACTGTTAGGAGTAATTTACACACGTGCTCCGTTTGTTTATCAATACGATTACGCATTGCCGAATAATTTTTTTTTCGACTGAGAAAATTAACTCAAATTCGTTATTTTATTTTTTATTTTTATCGTTTACTTGAATGATTAAAGCTGGACGCTTGAGTTTGTTTTTAACTTATCGGGAAGTAGAATGATTATTCTAATTGAGTAAGTTTTTTGTTGTTGTTAAATTATAAACCTAGAATACGTATTTACAATTTTTGTATTACTATTGTTGATAGATTAATTTTCTGTAATATCTTATCATAAGAATATAATTCTTGTTTACTGTGAGTAAGCTCTATTCAGTTGACTTTATTTAAATCCAAATACCTGATCTGATGGGTTTCTTCCTATTCATTATTACTGATTTATATACATGCATGTGAATTCTACGAAAACGTGGCGAGAAAATTCTGTTGTTAACTAAATTTTCTTTTTACTTAATTTCATCATCACTCTAATTGATTATTTAAATTTACATTAATTTTTTTATCGTATCGTAAAAAGATAAATAATACACACGTGATACATATCAAATATCTTTTCTTAAATTACGGCACAGCACAGAATTTTACCTCAGTCGTGCGGGTCGACGTTTGTTGGTCGGCATTATCTGGTTTGTTGGTTTGGGAACCCAACGCTGTGCACTTTGGGGAATTCATTGTTGATACCCAAGTCATTCACGTTTCTCTTTTTTGATTGTTTAAATATCCACATAGGCCACTACATATGAACATTTTTAGGCTGGTTTGGTGCATAGACAAGCGGTAACGTGAATTCCATCAAAGTGTGCAACATCAGGAAGCCACGTGTTATTTTTCATCGTGGTAAATTTTTATTGCTCGCAGACGGTGGCCTGAGATAATTTTAAATTCGTAAATTGATTTTTTCAGAATTGATTATATTTTATTTTATAAAGAATAAAAGTTGCGAGCAGCAATGCCTTAAAATAACACCTAACAAGGTAATAAAGAAAAACAAAATTCTAAGCAACTGTAAGAAAATTTGATATGATTTTCATTTTGATGTGTTTAGTAATTGTACATTGTGTTGTACAAAATACGTACGTTAATAAATAAGTATTCTACATCAGATTAAAATTACAAATAAAAAGTATATAGAATGATATTGATAATAAGAATAAAATAGTTACAAACGGAAAGAGCAGGGTCTGCACAAGGTGCTTACGCAATTCAAAGGTAGTGCTACGCCTGAAGACCGTATAAAAAAAGAGTTGGATCTGAGACAACCATACCTAATATGGTTTATCCCGTTTAGCTTAGAGTCCAGTACCACCCCCAAACTACGCGCAGAAGGGACAGTGCAGCTACTAAAGTGCCGGTCATGAATATCCAACTCATCAAAGTCATTGACATAGGACGGAGTCCCAAAAATCATAGCCGTAGTCTTACTAGCATTTAGTACCAGCTGGTTAGTGGCAGTACAGTTAGCGACGTGCTTAGCACCCCGGCTCAGTCTGCCCAGAGTGGCGTATATGTCTTCAAGTCGGCCACGAACGTAAATCTGCAGATGATCCGCATAAATTGATTTTTTCTCACAGTTGCTTGTGAAGGAAATTAGATTGTAAATAATCCACACAGGTATCCTTAGTTTCAAGCAGGCTTTATTTAATATTGATTTGCCAACGTTTCGGGCGACGAAACGTCCATGTTCAAGGCAGTTAATTGAATAACATAATAAAATTCAAAAAATTATGTACTATCATCCGTTTAAACCATATAGCAGACACCAGGACCAAGGTTTTGAGCGATGTCAACGATAAACAGAAGGAGGGGAAGAGGACCCAATAGCGAGCCTTGGAGCACATCCCCAAGAGGACAGAAAAAGGTAAAACTGCCGTCCTCTGCCCTTACTGCCTGCGAGCAGCCACTTAGATGAGAAGCAACCCACCTCAAAACCCTACGAGAAAAACCTGAGGGTTGCAGTTTCCTGAGCAGTGTTACGTGGGAGTCTGAGAATAGAATAACTCTCATAGGCAAAAAGTAATAGCCATCACAAGAATTCAAGAACCTACTAGATAATGTGGGTTTTATATACCAATTTTAATCAAGTTTGTTATTAACTTAAAACCTTACATCCAAACAATTAAGGCCAACATCATATGTGAATGAAATATTATCATCATATTCATTTAAAATATTCAGAACAGTTCGTATATCATCTTCATGAATATACAAACGTATCATAACATGTTATTGATTTTGATAATGCTAAAATAATCGATAAAGATGCGAAGTATTATAAACGATCTTTTAGCGAAATGCTGAATATTTACTACCATGAAAATACCCTGAATGTAATTACAGACACTGTTAAATTAAAAAACGACTACAAAAAATGTATTAATAACATAAAAAAACATATTGTCAATGGTTAATTAATTATAAGTACACATTTTTGGAAGAATGAATTATTTTTGGACTATGCGAGACGATCGTTCTCCCAACGATACCACTAGCAGCACATGAGAGCCTGGGAGGTAACGGAGTATTAGGCCTGACAGACACGCCTATTGACTCGCTACGGGCCAATTACCTATGTCATCTGTCCCACTTTTTCTACACGCCCGTCCACTCTCCTACTCTCCTATTACAGCCGTACCGATCTCTCCGCTCATCTCTCTTTACACACCCCACTTTTACAACCTTTCTTTCCTCTACCACCCCCTCCTTCTCACCTTTTTGGATTTTTGGCCTTGCCGTCTAACTCTAGCTCATTTTTGAATAGATGTTTAGCGAGTACAGATCGCCCTGGACCAACTCCTTTACTTCACTCAAAGGAAGTTTGTTAGGTCTCGGCCTTTTCTCATGGCTCTTGCTTGCTTAGCCGCGAATCGAAATAACCAAGCGCAGAGTGTTTTAATTTTAAGAGCGATGAAATGGAGAAAGGGTTTGAGTGGAAGCGTGAATGAATTAAACTTTCAAGATAAATTAAATAAGTAATATACTGTAGAAAAATTAAGAATATTATTTACAATAAAATGAGAGAAAGAAACGGATAAAGCTTGCATTAAATTAACAGAAATTAACAATAGAGCCGATGAATAGGCAGTTGAAAAGATTAATAAAAAAAGAGAAAAAAAAGGGGCTTACTGACTCCAGCGGGGAGGTAAGCTATGTGACCTGGTGCGGCTGCAGAATGAGAAGAAAAAAAGAACCAAACTTTACGAAACCCAGGACTGTTTGAAATCGAGCGTCTTCTCTCCTCGACGGTTAGAGAGAACTTGGCTCTTCTCTGATCGCCGAAAGTTTTAACGCTCGAAATCAAGGGGCAGGGACTAAATTGCGCGCAAGCGCTCGCACATACAGCAGCGCCGCATCGAGTCACAAAGCCTAGCTCTAATGTCAACACTCTAAAGTGAACATTGCGTAGGAGGAGAGAGCTCATCTGTCAACAGCAAGACGTCTCCTTCCTTCAGGTTGGGCTGCGGGTTCAGCTATTTGTTGCGTAGCTGCATGTGGTGCAGGACCTCCTTCCTCCAACGAGTCCAGAAAGAGTCACGCAAGTTGCTGAGTAGCCTCCATCGGTTGTTCAGTGGAGCCAACTGCTCCGTCTCGTCGTACGGCTCAGGTGGGCTCAGCAACGACGAGCCAACCAAGAAGTGAGTAGGTGTAAGAGCCGAGGCATCACTGGCGTTTGAGCTGAGGAGACAGAGGGGTCTCGAGTTGAGATATGCTTCGATCTTGGCCACGAGGGTTGTCAACTCTTCGAATGTTAACGTGAGCTCCCTGAGAACTCGTCAAAAGTGATGCTTAAAGCTGCGCACGGCAGCTTCCCAAAGTCTATCAAAATGCAGGGCACGAGGTGGTATAAAGGACTACTCGGTGCCCTGGAAAGCCAAGGCGGTGGTCACGCTGTCCATGAATGGTGACGACTTGGCGAAAAGAGCTCGCAATTCCTTATCGGCGCCCTCGAAGGTTTTGGCGTTGTCCTAGTAAATTTTATCGCACACTCCTCGTCTGGCGCTGAATCTAGAGTAAGCTGCAAGAAATGCGTTCGAGGAAAGATCCGACACAATTTAAATGTGCACTGCGCCTGTTATAAGACAGACAAAAATTGCTATATAGCCATTCGTTGTTTTCGCCCCTCTGCCTTTGGAAAACAGCACAGGCGTCGGTCCAGCGTAATCCAGCCCGGTGATGGCGAAGGCTCTTGATGGGATGGTGCGCTCGGCAGGCAACGGGCGCATTTGTTGACAGATGCTTTTGCCACCAAAACGAGTGCAGCGAACGCACCGACGAAAGACTCCTGTTGCGACCGCTGGGCCTCTCGTGATCCAGAGTGAGCGATAGAGGTGCGACAACATGAGTTACACGCCACCGTGCAGTGTGAGCTCGTGCGTCTCTTTAACCAGACGCTTGACGAAGATGCACCCCCCAGGCAGCACAATGGGATGTTTTTCGTTGTACGGGAGTGGCGAGTAGTGGAGGCGTCCACCAACTCAAATCAGCCCTTGCTCGCAAATGAAGGAACTAAGCCTGGCCAGCGGGCTGCGTTTCGGCAAAGGCTTACCAGCGACGAGCAGTGCATGCTCGTCCTTAAAATGCTGCAACTGTATGGCCCAGAAACAAAAAAACCCGGCCAAGAGCGTACTCTCGGCTCAGCGAAGCCCTTCGCTTCAACTTGCCATCTGTGCTCCACTCCAGGAGCAGGGCGGGTATCATCACATCCAGACCTTCGGGCCTTCTGTAGCCCAACGCGCCCGTCCTCTTTCCACAGAGAAACAGAAATTCGCGATCGAGGAGTTCAATCGCCTCGCCCAAGCCGGCATTTGCCGCCAATCGGAAAGCCCCTAGGCCTCGCCTATCCACATGGTACCCAAGGGCAAGGGTTGGCGGATCTGCGGAGACTTTCGCTGGCTCAACGGAGTCACTGTTCCCGACAGAACACCTGTTCCAAACCTCCGAGACTTTACTAAGTCCTTGCACGCTAGAAAAATTTTCTCTAAGTTGGATTTGCGACGAGCCTATCGCCAGATTCCTATTCACCCTGATGACATCCCCAAAACGGCCGTTATAACTCCATTCGGCCTTTGAGAGTTCTTGGTGATGATGGAAGGTCTCCAGAATGCGGGCCAGACTCTTCTGCGCTATTTACCGAGCGCCCTCGGTGACCTCGAATTCGTGTTCTTCTTTTTCGACGATATCATCATAGCCTCGTTCACACCCGAAGAGCACGAGGATCATCTCCGCGTTGTGTTCGAGAGACTGGACAAGTTCCACCTGCACCTGAACATCGAGAAGTGCATTTTTGGTGCCCCTGAAGTTCCCTTTCTCGGTCACATCGTAAGCCAGCAGGCTTTACGTCCATCTCCAGAGATAGTCGCCACGGTTTGCGATTACCCCAAGCCCGAGACTCTCCAGGGCCTCCGCCGTTTTCTCTGCATGTTGAACTTCTACCGCCCTTCCCTGAATCGCGCGGAAGCCGTCCAAATGCCCTTAGACGCCCTCCTCAAGGATGTCCGCAAGAAGGATGCATGGCCTGTCCCCTGGACTCCCGAGGCAGAACGCGCCTTCAAGAGATGCAAGCTTGACCTTGCAAACTGTGCATGCCTAGTCTACCCCGACGAAGGCGCCGAGATACGTCTCGTCACCGATGCTTCTGACGGAGCTCTGGCCGGGACCCTCGAGCAACGAAGAGCTGACGCGGCCTGGGCGCCCATCAGTTTCTTTTCTCGAAAGCTAACTCCAACTCAGACAAGATACTCGACTTTTCGCCGCAAGCTGACCGGAGTCGCTGAAGCACTTCCACTATTTCCTCGAAGGTCGCTCGTTTAAAATTTTCACCGACCACAAACCTCTTATTCATTCCCTCAGACAGGACCCCGTCCATGCTTCTCAGCGTCGCCGTCGTCAGCTATCGTACATTTCTGAGTTCGTCACCCATCAATTACCTTTGAGGCGAGGAAAACGTCGTCGCAGGTGCCTTATCTCGCGCCTCCACCTTTATATCCCCAGCCGTCCTTGACTGGAGTGCCATGTCCATTGACGCGATTCAACTCCCAGCAGTTCAGTCTATTATGGCAAGGATCGGCGCATTTAGACTCCCCACGACGTTTTCCCTTGCTGAGCTTGTGGCTAGCCAAACAGTCAACGAGCAACTTCGAGAAATCCTCGCCAACCCTAGTCATCCTCTGAGATCGATCAGGTTCACTCTCGGCGAGAACCACACGCCTATTTACTGTGACACTTTCGACTACTGCACCCGTTCGTACGTTCCACCTCCATTACGCTGAGGGATTTTCGACCTTTTCCACTCAAACTCGCACCCCAGTGCCAAAGTTTCCGTAAGGCTCATGCATAGGAGCTATGTTTGGCCAGACGTCCCGTGACATTTCTCTCTGGGCCAAGGCTTGCATTCCTTGCCAGTAAGCTAAGGTGACTCGCCACAACAAGTTCTTATCCCAGGAATTCCCAGTCCCCGATGGCCGTTTCGCTCACGTCCATATCGACCTGGTCGGGCCCCTGGTCGACAGCCACTGCAACCTGTACGCCCTCACCATGGTTGACCGGTATTCACGGTGGCCCGAGGCAGTACCCGTTCCCGGCATGGAGGCCCCGACTGTCGTCCGGGCATTTTTCGACTCGTGGGTATCCCGTTACGGAACACCCGAGATCTTGACTTCTGACCAGGGTTCGCAGTTCGAGTCGCAGCTCTTCTCGGCCCTTTTACAGCTGATCGGCTGCGAACGAATTCGCACCACGGCCTATCGACCTCAGCCGAACGGTTTGGTCGAGCGATTCCACCGGGACTTGCAGGCAGCGATGATGTGTTTCGGGGACAATCCCGAATGGTCCCGGTTAATATCGTCCATCCTTTTCGGCTTGCGCACCCGAGTGCGTTTAGACTTGGACGCGAGTCCGGCTGAGTTTGTCTTCGGCACCGTTTTGCGCATTCCGGGTGAATTTTGTATTCCCGGTGACCACGAGCCCAACCGGAGATTCTTCCTGGAGGAATTCCGCGGGTTTATGAGGGAGGTGAAGCCCGTTCCCTCGGCACGGAAGTATAACTTCAAACCGTTCGTCTTCAAGGATATGGCCACGTGCACCCATGTGCACATGAGGTCTAAGCCCATCAAACGCTTTCTTGAAAGATCCTACCACGGACCCTACAAGGTCATTCAACGTCTCTCGAACTTCGATTTTCTGATCGACGTGGGCGGTGAGCACGAAGTCGTGAAAGTCGAACGCCTCATTCTGGCTCATTTTATTCCGGAAAGTTTTGTGGACGAGATTCTCGGCCCAGCAATCGATCCTATGCCAGTCAACCCTGTGGCTAACGTGGAGTTCGAAAACCTGCAGCTCATCGAGGACCCTGTCCCGAGCGGACTCCCTGAGCCCCATGCTCGATAGTCCACCCTTTTCGGAGCAATCTCCACCTCGCGAGTATCCTCCGGCTGATATTCCACCTCCAGCCTCGCCAATTTTTCCTCCGGGACCGACCCCGATACTGCCAGGTAGCCCCGCTCCGCCTATTAGTCGCGCTCCGGTTTACGATCAAGGTAAGCGCACGTCTCGCGGCAATTTCGTTCGTTTGGCTTTGTTATCTCCGACACACGCACCACCGAGTACCCTAGCCCACATTCCATACCAATAGGTCCATGTCCAGTGCCTCCCACACGCAAAAACGCTTACCCTCGTAAGCGAGTGCATTTCGAGCACCCCTATGCGAAGCCTCTCGATTCGATCTCACGAGAGCTTGAAGGAAAGCTCCGCGCGCTTTTACTTCATTCGGGGGTAACTACTGTGGGCTCCGCGCTGCGAGACCACGGTAGTGCGACTGCAAGAGAAAACGAGAGAGAGAGTGAACGGGTATGGCCGCCTGCAGCTCGCTGCGTCGAGCTTAGCCTGCCACCCCACCAGTGCGTGCCTAGCCACCGAATGGCACAGAACTAAGCTGCTCGCACCTCGTGCGTCAGCCTGTACTTAACCAGCTAATAAACGTAATTAAGCTTACACCTAGTGTTATTAATTTAATACCCCCTTGGGACCTGCACCAGGAGAATAAAGCCTCCTGCCTATTAGTATCACCCAGATACTTACAAACCCTACACTGACGACGTTTACTGTGCCTCCTATCTCAAATTGGAGAAAATCCAATTTTTTTTTTCCGTGCATGTAATAAGTTGAAACTTCTGAGTTCAATATCTCAAAAATTAGCCCCACTCGGGGGTATATGTAAAATACCAACGTGTAGGGGACTTAAAAAACTGACTCTTTACCAAGTTAGAAAACTTTTCTAAGAAAGCTTCAGGAAGCGCCGGGAAGCACTACTAACTGTATCGGCAGTGGTAGGGAAGTAGTGCTTCCCGGCCGGAGTGCGGAAAAATATTATCGTCAGAATATTCACATATTCCAACTATATTACAAGTACATAAACTAGAGTAAACACAAGAATACGTCTGACTTGCAAAAGACTAAGTCGGATTTGAAATCAAAATGTGTAAGTTTTCCGATCCAGGTTTAATTAAATTTACCCGCAAAAACTTACTCTCGCTGTAATTAGATTGGGTTACTAAAACTATGCTAAAACAATTACAAAAAAATCTGAGGATTGGTACAATAAGAAAAAATATCGTCAGATTTACAACAATTTATTTAATAAGTATCTCATGCCACTTGCGGCTACAAAGTTTTGTGTTTGACTCGATACGTTTATAAATCACGAATCAATTTTAATCGAGCAGTGAGCCGGGAGAGTTTATATTAGTAAATTAATTCAAAGATCACGCGTTGAAATAGTTTTGAATAAAAATAAATTCGATATCGTGACAGTACATACAAGTGGGAACCGCTATTTGCTCTCACGGAAAACAATCCTGATTTCCCTCTTCTTAAGCTTCGAGACCTTTTTACAGTCTCTTACCCTCAAGAGAGTTGTGATCGCCAAGCGGGTCAAGCGAAATTTCGGCCAATTTAAAAGGACTTACATGCTGTTGAAGTCACACTATTTAACCTCGGATTGCTTCCACGCTGGCTGCCACCCAGGATATTGCTGAAAATCACTGTCCGTACTCTCGCGGCTCGTAACTCGCGACACGTAAGTTCTTTTTTTCTTTGATTTTTTTCTCACGCCGAATCTTCAATTTATAATAAAGGCAACTCGTTAAATGATAAATAAAGAATAGAAACTGAAGCGAGTTTAAATAGACGAACGTAATGTATCGAACTGAACCTAATCTCTTAACACAATAAGGAAATAGGGATTCAATGTGTGACCTGAGATGGTTCAAAATTAAGTGTCGCATCGGACCCGCGCTAGATTTCTCGACACCTCGGACGGGTGATGTTAGCAGCGGGACAGATCCCTAAAATCTCGGGATTGGGGGCCGCGGGTTACGGGCACAATTTATACGGCCGCACACCCTGGGTACGCGTGCAAGGGTTGCGGGGATGCCGTTTATTTCGCATCATCTAGACTTGCGTCCGCCGCGACGCGTTATTAATACTCTTGCGCATGCGGATGAATTTGAAATTCATACACATAGACTAACAGGAGTCATTCGCGTAAATCGTTTGGCTCTCTGCTCCTATTGGGTTTGAAAATGGAGTAACGAGGATGAGGTCACGTGGTTCCCGAGCTTTTCTGATGACTTCAGAATAGTTATCGGTAGCCGCGTTCAAAATAAGATATATATGTCATGCCAGCAGATTGTGCGCGCCAATAGTTATCGGCAGACATATTGTTTCCCCCACTACTACTCCATTTTCAAACCCAATATCAATAAATTGATTAAAAAAAATATTAAGAATTCTAAATAAATTGAAAAAATACATAAAAAAATAGAAAGTTTAAAGACAACTTCGACAAGTTCAGGTCCTACGAAGCAGATACCTTGCAAAGTCAACATTGAAGCGTTACAAATTTAGCTTATAATATGAAGTAATCAAAAAACAATACCTGAAGTGCAGTGTCAGGCTTAAGGTAGAGAGTGTAAAATTAGATTTATCTTTTTGAGAAAAATAAACCTAATTAATAATTATACAGAAAATTTTCAAGAAGAGATCTTTCAGTTCAATGAATAAATGCTACAATAGTTTGAAATTATCACGATATGAATTTAGTTTTCAACTTAATATTTAAAAAACTAAAATGAATAAATCATTAGTTTCGATTTGATATACTTACTCCTAGTGCCATTGCATGTCCTAACCCAAATTTAGGAACATTTCTAGCCCACAGTGGTTTAAAATGGTCTGTCATACAAATCTTTCCTCCTCTGTACATTTTTGCAGTTTTTCCATCCAGTTCTGGTAAGGCAATTTCCGGAGCTGTAGTTGGATACGTAACCGGAATCTATAAGACAAAAGTTTGATAAGTTATCTTAAAATGTACCTTACTATATTATATAGTTGTAATTTCTCTTTCGCTCCCACCTCTAGTTTATCATTTTACAGCGTAATATAAGTAAAAAAACGTTCACGGGTAGGACCCGGCTGGGAGAAACAGCCGGAAAACTTACCAGGAAAAAAGTCAGGTGAAGTTTCGCCCTAAAAACCGGCGGGAAGTTGCTGATTTTTTCGTATATATACAGGGTGTTTCGATAACCTTTCACCAGAAGTACACTATGAGGTGCGTCATAAAAAGTTAAATAAGAAATAAAAAAAAAAATTTTAGTTATGATGGTAAAATTCTTATTAATTTAGCATAAACATTAACCAATCAGCGTGATTTATGCAAAATTGTGGGTGGGTCTAAATACTGAGAGGCGGAACTCTTTTTCCCGTGGTTGACTCTTCCTCAAGGAAAAACTTGCGTGGAAAAATTAGTTACTATGTCTGGAAAACATGTGGTGAGCACGTGTTAAATTCTGAAAAAATTTTTACAAAATATGAAAATGAATTTTTTTTTTTTAAAGCATCATTTTCGTTGGATAACGACGATCCATAGCAAATTTGAATTACAGTTGTAGCTTGAAAATTGAGAAAATTAAGACGATTAATCACGTTGCGATTATTTCGTTTATAATTTTTATTCAATTCATAACTCAGCCATTTATGATCGTACGATTACGATTCAAGTTTCTTTGGAATCGTCGTTTTGAGAAGAATGAGATTACCTTATTAAAAAATTTTTATCTTCAATTATTATAAAATTTAAAATTCTTGCTCTAGTCCGGGGGGGGGCCCCCGGTGCATCACTGATCTGCTCTGGATAAAGCTAAGAAAGGGGGGGCTCTATTTGTTTTAGGGATTAGAGCAAGAATTTTAAATTTTATAATAATTGAAGATAAAAATTTTTTAATAAGGTAATCTCATTCTTCTCAAAACGACGATTCCAAAGAAACTTGAATCGTAATCGTACGATCATAAATGGCTGAGTTATGAATTGAATAAAAATTATAAACGAAATAATCGCAACGTGATTAATCGTCTTAATTTTCTCAATTTTCAAGCTACAACTGTAATTCAAATTTGCTATGGATCGTCGTTATCCAACGAAAATGATGCTTTAAAAAAAAAAAATTCATTTTCATATTTTGTAAAAATTTTTTCAGAATTTAACACGTGCTCACCACATGTTTTCCAGACATAGTAACTAATTTTTCCACGCAAGTTTTTCCTTGAGGAAGGGTCAACCACGGGAAAAAGAGTTCCGCCTCTCAGTATTTAGACCCACCCACAATTTTGCATAAATCACGCTGATTGGTTAATGTTTATGCTAAATTAATAAGAATTTTACCATCATAACTAAAATTTTTTTTTTATTTCTTATTTAACTTTTTATGACGCACCTCATAGTGTACTTCTGGTGAAAGGTTATCGAAACACCCTGTATATACCATGCCCGAGTGCTGCCTCCTGGGCTGCAGCGCTAAAGCTTGATGGAGGCAGGCCCGTCCACGTTTTAAAAATGCTTTAAATTTTTGCCTGCTTGAAGAATATCTTTGAAACTTTTCGGAAATGTTCTTCAGGACCTTATCAAAAACTTCTTTGCTGGAGGTTTTTTTAAATATGAATTTTAAGGCTTCCTTTTTTTATCCAAATTTTAGGTTATAAACCTTTAACTTTTTGTTTTTAATTTTTAATTACATGGTTCTGAAAATATTTGAACAATTTCATTGGCAGCGGAAAGGATTCAAGAATATAAAGCTGAAATTTTATCAAATAATATTGAGTCATTTCCAAATTTTTGTGAGTGAAGTAAGAACTTAAATTTTTTCGATTTACGTATTTTCTTGCACTTTCAACTCGCAAAAACTCGGAATCGACTAAATATAATTTGATAAAATTTCAGCTTTATATTCTTGAACCCTTTCTGCTGCCAATGAAATCGTTCAAATATTTTTCAAAATTTTCAGAACCGTGTGATTAAGGTAGTTCCCAAAAAAATTGAGTTTCTTAAAAAATCTCTAGAATTTTGCACAGAGGTAGATTTTTGAGTCCTGTACACGCTGGTATTTTTCTTAAACCCCCAAGCCATACTTAATTTTGAGATATTGGGCTCAGAAGTTTCAATTTTTTACATGGGATTCCTATGCTGAGCGCGTGAATTCATATTTATTTTGAAGGTTATTCTCTCATTGCAAACTCAATTTTCTTAAAAAATTTTTTTAAAACAGGTTTTCTTGTAGGGCAAGATCTTATAAATCGTATCGTACAAAGATAAACATAGCAAGCGATATTAACTTATGAGATATACAATCAAAAAGAATGAAAAATGCATGATTTTAGCATGATTTCGAGCAGCGGTGGCGACGGCGGCGCGTGGCGTCAGAGTGGGGGCAACGAGCGTCTATAACTATATTTTAGGTTAGCTATATATACGCTTCGTAACTACCTTAAGGATGTTTGCGAAAAAATGCAGCTGATCTGACAATTTTAGTCGAATCTTCTAATAATTTATATCAAAATAAAGTTGGATTTTTCTCCATTTTAATTTAAAAAAAAATTGAAGTATTTGTTTAAACAATTGAAGAGGCGGTCTATCAGAAATTAAGCATTTTTTTCTTTAATACTTGTAACTTTCTCAAAAAAGCACAGATCGTTGAAAAAACTGTAAGTTAGTTTATATACAGTACCGATAATATTTTTAGATGGAAAAATTGTTTCTTACTAACTGACTATGAGAAACGATAGTTTATGTGATACCATTTGACGGAAAAATAATTTCAAGTATTTAAATTCAGAAATGACAGTAGGGGTGAGTTTTTTAGGGGTGAGTTTTGGTTTTTTGCGTTTTTTGAAAAAACTATGAGTTTTATCGAAAAAAAGTAAACGTAAAAGTTGTAGATAATGAAAAAATCTAAAACTTTTGTTCCGACACTTTTTTTACATAACCTCAAAATTTACGAGAAAAATGCAAAAAACCACTATTTTTGATTTTGATTTTTCCTGATCACAAAAATTGTTCAAATTAATTAAAAATCGGCAAATGTTTGGCATTTTGTATGTAAAATAAGTGGATTTTTTTTCGTGAAAAAAAATTGAATACTTTTCAAGTTATTAAGAAAATAAGCAAAAAATTTTTTTTAAAGATATGAATCTTTATCTTGACGAAATATTGATAGAAAATTCTGGTTGGGCTCTTTTTTTTCGTCAAATCTGGCACTTTTTGAAAAAAAAAAAAATTATATATCACTACTAGAGAAAAATATTGAGAAAATCACGAAAAACCGAAAAATTGATGTGTGAAAATAGACAATTGGTTTAAATTGTCTGTGATTGTTATAAATTTTTTATTATTTATCAGTATTTTTAGTAAAAATTCACGATAAAAGTTGAGTTCAGTTTGACATGAACGATGGTATCACTATTCAATTTATACTGTTAAAAAAAATATTAAAAAAAAATCATTTAAAGTATTAAAATTCATAAACCGAGAATTCTAAAATCAATTAATGTAATCATTCTTGAATTAATGTTTGCGCTCAAAAATAAAATAATATTAAAACATTTAAACAGTCAAACAATGATATTACTAGAGACTTATCAATTTAATTTTTATAATAATTTACTTTAAAAAAAGTTGTAGGTATAAAATTATTGAATAATTCAAAGTTGCTGGGAAAAAAATTAATTTTTTATTTCTTTTTGTTGGAACAAATTTTAAAATTTTAAATACTTCGATAAAAATGAATATATACATTTTATACATTCAAGTTTTCTTCTTCTCTTACGCGGAGTCGGTCTAGCAGCTTCTTCTTCACTTTCTTCTTCTTCTTCTTGATCTCTTTCTTCTTCTGGGTCTTCTTCTTGCTCTTCTTCTTCTTCTTCTTCTTCTTGTTCTCCATAAACGCAACTTATCACATCGTATGGATCGTGAACATCGAAAGAATCATTGAAATCTGGTACCATTTCTGCTTCTTCTTCAAAATTTTTACAGGACTCAGAATCACATTTAATACATTAGAATGTACATTTGAGTCCATGCATTCGACATTCACATCTTTATTTGGCATAACAAGTTTCACAACTACAGGAAATTTTCTTTAGTAAATCGTCCGATATTAATTTTTCGGCACTGAATTTAGGAGTCAAATTATTGTTGGCGTCGTATTTCCAGCCCCATTCTGTTGCAGATTTTAGAACTCCTAACCACTTTTGAACTTGACGATAAACCCTATAATTGTGTTTAACTGCAGCTGCTTCAGTTGGTGGTAGTTTGTCCAGTTTGAATCCAGATTTATATGTTTTGGTCGTATAATTTAAATATCTGATTTTATTTAGTGGTAAATTTTGTTTTTTTTTTTTCGCAGAGTACATCCAGGCAATCAGCTCGCATCCATTTTTTTCAATCATTTTTTGCAATTGACGATTTTCATTTTCATTTTCATTTTCAGCAGATTTGTAAAAAACTTCGACCAAGCTTGCTAAATTTGGATTTGAGAGTAATGACTTGACTGCAGTTGATTTTCCTTTGCCAGAAAATCCTGCAGTCGAATCACACCCCGTAATAGTCGGGCTGGGCCCCTCAATATACCTATAGTTAATCTCCACAAAGACCTAGCATATACTATAGCTACTACGAGATGGCTTGGACCATGATTTATATCATGGCCTGGACTATGCTGGACCCTGGTAAGACAAAGATTTGTTCTCCGTTTACAATTTTCGAATATTCAATATACTAATTTATTATTTCTTTATTTTCAATTTTCACATTCTTCAATTAATAGTATTTTTTATTTATTTATTTACATTTTTTTTTATTTTATTTTTTTTTTTAATCCTGGCAACCTTGCTTGTAGGTAAAGACTCATTACAAGGGGGGTATCAACCACATATGTGGGAGGGACCCACGCCACCTACTCTAAGTTGTTTTACACAGTTGTCTCTGTTTTGCCTTTCTCATGCTTTTTAACGTGGTTTCTGCCCAATTCTCGTTTTTGTGTCCCTACTCTAATATCCCCCCCCCCTTAAGAAGCCCTGATTGAGCGAATCTCTCGAGCGATGCTTGCAATTTGGTTTTCGCGGACTCAGTCGACCCTGCTAGCCGCAAGCGCATCGGGATACTCAAGCTCAACCCGGTAAAGTACACACTTTTTCCAGTCAGGCATCGGTCGATTTTATTCCTGTTTTCGTGATTTTCTCAATATTTTTCTCCAGTAGTGATATATAAATTTTTTTTCTCAAAAAGTACCAGATTAGACGGAAAAAAAAGAGCCCAACCAGAATTTTCTATCAATATTTTGTCAAGATAAAGATTCATATCTGTAAAAAAAATTTTTTGGTTATTTTGTTAATAACCTTCTTAAATCCACTTATTTTACATACAAAATGCCAAACTCTTGCCGATTTTTAATTAATTTAAACAATTTTTGTGATCAGGAAAAATCAAATTCAAAAAAAGTGGTTTTTTGCATTTTTCTAGGAAATTGGTAACTGTTGATTTACCTTTCAAAAAGCCATGTTAAGTCGAGTGTTGAGTAGTAGTAATTTGACTGACAAAGAGATCTGTTAATTTTTTAGCTATAATTGAATCTAATAATTTAGAGATCGATCCCATTATTGAAATGGGTCTATAGTTTACAATATTATGTTTGTCTCCAGTTTTAAAAATCGGGGTAACAAATGAAGTTTTCCAAATGCTTGGAACTGAACCAGATGATAAAGATTGATTGAATAATAAGTTCAAAGGCTTAATCAAGGAATCTTTACAATTTTTGAGAAAATAAGAGGGGAATCCATCAGCAGAGACTGAAAAACTTCCCTTTAGATCTCTTAAGGCTGACACGATATCATCGTTATCAATAACAAGAGAATTTAAAGTTAAATCAGTGAAATTAGAATTTGCAACATTATTAAAAACATCATGATTTATAGTATATACTGATTTGAAATAATTTACAAAAAGGCTGAAAATATCAGCTGGTTCAGGGGCTGTTTTAGTATTAAGACACATGTCTCTAGGTAATTCATTAGATTTGTTCAGTTTATTAATGTAACTCCAAAAATTTTTGAAATTTTTAGCAGACTTTTTCTCTATATTTTCAAGGTATTTATCATGGTCAATACGTGATTGACGAATGAATTGGGCTCTTAATTTATTAAATAGAATTTCGCCCTCATCAAAAAATGTTTGCAGCCAAACTTTATGAGATTTCTTTTTATTAACGATAAGGCCAATAAGCTTATCGGAATACCAATCAGGGTATGTACTATCAGTTGATCTCGACTTAGGAATATTATCCCTACATGAATCATTAAGTATCTCATAAAATTTGTCTGTTGCATCTTCAATATTTAAGTTTGACAAACATTCTTCCCAATTTATATGATCTAAAAATTTTACAATGTTATTATAATTAGCTTTTCTAAAATTTAAATAACAAGGTTTAAGTTTGAAATGATCAGTTAAAGGGGATGGGAGTTCAATAAAAATAGGAAAGTGGTTACGTTCTTCAATTTTTACCAGAAAGTCAGGTGATGGTATAATCTTGTGGTGTTCAATACTAGAGCAGAAGAGGAGATCCAAAGTGTAGCTTTTGTTCTGATGCATTACTGGAAATAACTGAAAGAAGCCAAGACCACCATAACAGTCCAATATTAAATATACATTGTTGGCAGTAATGTTAGAGTTACCATTATATGTAGCATTTAGATATTTATCAGAAGTCCTAGTAGTATTAGGTAAATTGAAATCACCCACAATTAAAAATTCATGATCATTGAACTCAGATTTCAGTTTTATTATTGTATCACAATGGAAAGTATAGTTGAGAGTATCACTAGCAGGAGGTATGTAAACTCCACCAATAATGTATTTAGGGTCTGTCCGTATAAAAACGAACCTCAGAGTAAAAAATTAAATTATGAAAAAAAAATATATAAACCGTTTTTTCTGGTCATAAATTATACGTAGTTTCTGGAACTATACTGGTTCTACCACTTTTTTTTTAATTTAAAATTTTTTAGCCTGTTGATGAATCTATGAACACCACCGGCCTGACTTGTGTGATTCTAGTGCAAAGTTGGTAGCACTGTAAATCGTTCGATATCAACAAAGATTTATAAGTTATGTTTCACTCTTTAGAATGCAGTGTGATTGAGCTCTCAGCAAAGTTTCAATTTGTTTCGGTAATTACAGAAAATTTTGTGCTGTGGTAAAGATTCTTATTTCTCTGTAACACCCGGAACGCTAAAAAAGGGTATTGTTTGTATAGTGACTTGAGTTTTTAATATTTTTACTCAGCTTCTTGTTTACAAAGCTTTCTTAAGATAACTAATCCCCCCCTTCTGTAAAAAAAATTTTTGAGACTCCTCTTTCCGAAAAAATGCGTTCCGGGTGTTACATGTCACGGACGTCACTGTTAAAGTGCACTTGAATCTTTCAGAATCAATACATTATTTAAGCAGAAAAAAGTATAATATTACTAAAGCATTAAAAAGAAACAATACAGATCTTTCTTTTTTTTTTTTTTTTTTACTTTTAAACGTATTTTAGAGCATTGGTCTTTTTGTCTCCGTTCAATCTTTTGGACTCATGTTTTCGATGAAAAAATTTTTTTTTAAATATTTTTCAGCTTAAAATAAGTCGAAAATGTAAGTGGACTTTTTTTCGTAAAGTCAATAGTTTTCGAGAAAAAAATCATCAAAGTTTTAAAAAACTTATACTCCAGCCGCCATGGTAGGCTCGACTGATTTTCTACAGATGCACGGTTTTTTTAAACTTTGATGATTTTTTTCTCGAAAACTATTGACTTTTCAACTTATTTTTAGCTGAAAAATAAAAAAAAAATTTTATTTCATCGAAAAAATGACTTTTTTACTTTGTTATTTGTTTAAATAATTGTAAACAAATTTCTCCGTCCACCCTCGAAATTCTTCATTAGGAGGTCAAAATACATCTTTTAAGCCTGGGTGGATCGCTGACCGCTATCGGGTCACGGAAACCCCTACGGCGCCCAGACTATAAAGAAAGAATCAGAGATAAAAAAGACGAAAAAAGAAAACATTACTTTTAAAAAAAGATTCCGTTGAATTAAATGAGATAAAATATTAAAAAATATATTCATGGTGATCAATTTGACTATTAGATCTTATATTATCAAAGATTTTAATTTAAGTAGTATTATATAACAATGTTTATATTATACACCCGTTAAAAATGTAAAATCTTCAAAAATTTTTTTTCTTAAATAAACTGCTTCAGAGTTTTTCAATAGATGATTTTTAATTTAATAGTATCAAATATGTATCAGAAATCATTTTTTCAGTGTTCTACAAGAAATTTATTCGTACGCGTAACACCCGGAACATAAAGATACATTTTTATTAAGTAAAAAAAATGAAAAATACAAAAACTTTTATATGAGCGTAAAAGTTTCAAGACTTAACTTTAACATGAATTTTTTTCAGAACTGCATCATTTCATAATTCGCTGAGTTCTTGAATTCTTACCGGTAACATCAGAACCACTTCTGTTTTCAGTAACGCCCGGAACGGACTTTGCATTAAATTTTTAGAAAAATGGAAGATGTGAAAATTTTTTGAATGACATGAAAATTTTCTAAAAAAAAAGTACTTCCCTTTAGTATCAAATTTTTTTTTTTTTTAGTATTCTATGTTCATAAATATTTGAAAAACTGTGTACGATGTAACACCCGTCACATACGGACAGACCCTTTATTATTTTCGAAGATTACTTCAGCAAAAAGCTGTTCAGTATTCAAGTTAACAGATGGTGGAACAATAACAAGTTTTGAATAGATATTATTAGAAATTGCGATTAATATACCACCACCAGCGGGAGCATTTTCATTGTTATGCCTGTCTATTCTGTATAAATTAAATCAGTCAAGACCAAGTTCATTGTTATTAATACCTGGATGAAGTGAAGTTTCAGTGAAAACAATTATATGAGGTTTAGGGGTTATGGTGTGTAGGTTTTTTCTGAGTTCATGAAGCTTGGTTCTAATCCCATTAACATTCTGGTAATATAAAATAGGTGTTGATGATGATTGAGTTTTTCATAAATCAGATAATTGAGTTGAGGGCATATCAGAAACTTTAATCTTTTTTGGTATTAAAATAGAAGAACCACCTCTGTTTGAGATTTTGCGCCTCTTTTTGACAACTACACCGGTCAGCTGAGCGACGGACGCCACGAAAGTCCCGGCTACCGACATCCGCGCGCACCAGTCTCGCTCCGCCCGTGATCGCGGCCTCATCGCATCGCGGGTCTTGCGAGGGCGACTCGTTTTTACGCCCTTGTTCGGCATTAGTATAAGTTAAGTAGCCCTAGATCGGCACACCAGAGAGCTCGAGACCTCCCGATCAAAACGGCGAGGCTCTCGACTTTTTTTTGTGAAAAGGCAACTGGTCCTTCGATAAACTACTCTAAATCTTAAACAACCTCTAAATGTAGCAAGTTTTTGATCATTGGCTGGAAGAGAAGCATTGTTCACTTCAGCTTGCTTTTTTAAAATTTTAAACTGATCTCTTTGAAATTTAGTACGATCATCATTTACTTTAATTTCTTCAGGAATTCTTTTTCAATTTTTTAAGATCTCTAAAACATCACTTCTATAATCTATTTCCACAAACAAGTTCGATGCTTCTATTAGCCGGTGTTCCATCATCAGATGATTTAGTTTTCAGTCTAAGGAATTTAGCAGTATTTAAATCAGTGTTAAGAAGTTTGATGTTTTTAGAAATATCAATAATCTTTTGCCTATCAAGATCATCAGAATTGTCACCTTCAGATTCAGGGATATTGTGTATCATCACATTCAGTTTATTCTTCTTTCTAGCTTCACATTCTTTAAAAAAAGAGTGTATTTTGTCAAAGGAGGGTTTCATTCCAACATTATTAAGTTTATTAATATCACTATTTAAAGATGAAGAAGTTTCATGTCGAATGATTTCAGTGTTAAGATTATCAATTTTGGTGTTCATACTTAAATTTGATTGCCTTAAAGAGGTTAATTGAGCTTCAAGTTCATTTAATTTAGAGTTTAGTTTAGCATCAACATCATTAATTTTATTACATAATTCGGTATTATTGAGTTCAAAGGAATTTTTAGATACAAATTTTTTATTTAATTCAGTTTCAAGAGATGAAAATTTACTGTCAAATTGTTTTAATAATATCGATTTTTCTATCAAGTTCAGACATAAATTCACGATTAGCTTCAATTTTTTGTAAAATTTCATCAAGTTTCTTACTTGTTGACTCATCATTAGTATCTTTATTAATTACTTCAAATTTATCAATCTTCTTATCCAAATTTTCAAAAGCTATTTGTAAATCATTCATCCCAATAGGAGTTTCATTGGCAACACAGTATTTACATTTAAAAAATAGTGATTAAGCTGACTTAGTTTCAAGGCATCTTATTTCTGTTGCTATTGCATCAGTACATTTGGTAGTCGCATGAAAAAAGTTGTAGCAACCTTTACAACAGACAATAAGCACTGATTGGTCAGCAAATCCTTTTTGACAATCAAAGCAGAATGACATCTTTAGAGTTGTTACAATTTTATAAAGTCAATAATAGTAGAAAGATTCACGTACACTCTAACTTCAAAATAATAATTAATTTAAATTCACTCTAACTAACATTCAGTGGTATAGATCTCAACTATACTTTCATTCCAATAGATTTATAATTTTTAAACAACATTATAACTACTTTAAACAATAAAATGAATTTAAATAAAGAATTACAAGATAAAATTTAAGAGAGCAATGAAAATCACGTGTTTAGCTCACAACAGCAGAAGCAGTTTTTTTGATATAAATTCTTAAAAGATTCGAAAAAAATTGACAAAATGGCTCCATTTTTTCACAAATACCAAACATCCTTAACAATTAGAAACAAAGTTGGAGGTTTATAACCTAAAACTTTGGGTTAATAAGGTAAAATATTTTTTTTTTAGTTGTTTACACTATTCCATAATTCACAACCGTATAATGTTATACATTTTTTGAAATACATTGTATACAAGTTGCACATTTTATTCTATAATGGCAATTATAATGGCTTTTGCGATTGTAGGGTACAACTCAAGGCCTTGGGCCCTACGAAATTTTTTTTTAACCATTTTGTTGCCAAATTTAAAGCAACAGATTTTCCTACGCAAGTGCTACACAAAAAATGATTTTTATGCTACTAACCGCTCCACGGCTCTTTTCACAGTTGGTCGGTAGTGTAGAGCTTATTTTCGCGGCATCAAATTTTTTACAATGGTCACTACCGTTGTAAAGGGTTTTTTTTACGGCAGTACCGATTATCAATGCGCATGCGTGTCATTTTTCACGGACATACATATATAGGTATCCAAAGCATGAGTATCTCTTATCTTACGCACCGGGTTACGCACAAATATGTCTCACATCTCAGGCGCAACGTATGAGTATGAATTGAATTGAATTGAATTGAAATGTTTATTAATTGTACATTATGTTGTACAAAAACAGTATGAGTGTGTGTAGTTAGGAAGCTGCGCAGTAGATCGTTGATCTGTTGAGAAATATGGCATGAGCCAAACTAGCTATTTTTTATTGTTGTTTTTGATTAAAATAAACTTTTATTTGTTGACCGAACTGTAAAAAGAGCCGCGTAGCAATTAGTAGCAAAAAAAGTATTGTTCACGCAGGTACTGTTAAAAAACAGTCAAAAGTTTGGGCTAGAAGCAGACTGTCTGCTCCTAACCCAACTTCCGACTGTTTTTTCAATACCTGCATGAAAAGTATTATTTTTTTCCGTGAATAATTCTGCAGAGATAATTGAGCCTTATTTGGCCTTAGAGAAACTCGAAAATTTTTTTTTTTTAAATACTTAAAAATCGTAAAATTATCCACTCAGGCTATTTGAGATTAGAGGAGTGGACTGTATAAAAAATTAGGGTAATTTACCGCGATATCTAGGGAGTGCGAAAAGGAAATAGAAAGAGTTTTTTAAAACACAACACTTGAGTTTTATGCTGAATTTTAAGTAACATATTACTGTAAATACTATTTACATGGGCCGAGAGACTCGCCGTTTTGGCCAGGAGTCTCTCTACATCAGCAAGATTAGGTAGAATAGTCGGAGGTTTCGAGGATCTCGCGACGAGTGGCGGTGAGTCTCGTGACGCGTGGTAGCGGCCTCACGGTAGAAGCACGACTGGTGTGCGGGCGGAGACTGGCCCTCCTTGTATCTCTGGAGTCAGTCGCTCAGATGACTAGTACGGCGTAAAAAAGAGGTGGTCAATTTTGAACACATGCTTAATAAGTGGTCGAAAATGAACTAATTGCTATGTTTTTTAAACTAGTACCACTCAGCGCGCTGCAAGCGCGCATAGGAAAAAAACAATGATTGTAACCTCAAAAGGCACTTTTTGAATATTTTAAAAATTGCTCCACCAATCAGCTCACGAATAAAATCTTACATTGAAAATCTCACCAAAATGGCGCTATCTCTCTTTTATAGAGAGATTCTTTTTATGGATTTTTAAACAACTTCAGCATTGTTTTGATATTTAAAAATCAGTAAAAAAATGATTTTCCTTTATTTTCAAAAAAGTTTTCTGGTTATGATTTACACTGTTAGAAACAAAAAGAAATCTTCAGTAATACTGTGTAAAAATTTGAAAGAGTTTTGTCAGTTCAGACAGTAGTCATAAAAATGATTTAAATAAAATAATTAAAAAAGTGTATTTTTAAAGAGATGCATTTAACTAATAATTCAAGCTAAAAAATATGTATCCCTAAAAAAATTCAAACGAAATTTTTTATTTGAAAATAAAGTCTTTTGCGGAGCAGACGTTTATTCGTGTGCACATATGAGAGACGATACACACTCAAACATGTGCTCCATGCTAAACTACTGGCAGAGGAGGCTATTGCTAGTAGCACCACCAAGTGCCGTTCATTTTTATAGATCATTATAGGCTTCTTGTCTCCAAATCACATTGGTGTAGATGCTATACCAGTGCAGTAGTTCCTTAAATTTTACCAATTTCTTCAATTAAACACATACAGTCTGGTTATATGGTTGGTGTAGATGCTATACCAGTGCAGTAGTTCCTTAAATTTTACCAATTTCTTCAATTAAACACATACAGTCTGGTTATATACTGAATAAAAAAAGTAAATGACTCAAATAATATGAAAGAAATGTTATTTTATTCATGAACTATTCCGAAATATGCAGGTACCCGCATCTTTGACTGCAATTTTGAAAAAATCTGTATACTATTTAACTATAAAATAATTTATTTTAATTATTAAAAAAACTGAAAGAAAAAATGCCATCCGCAGAAAATATTATTAATTTATTCAAAATTTAATGAAAAATACATTTGCACTTAAATTTTTCAAATTTAAAATAGCCTCTCTTAATTCAAGAGTAAAAATTAAATAAAAAGCACCGATTGCATAAAAAACCATTTATTTGTTGAAAATTTATTCAAAATTTAATGAAAAACAGGAATAAATTCGACCGATGCCTGACTGGAAAAAGTGTGTACTTTACCGGGTTGAGCTTGAGTATACCGATACGCTTGCGGCTAGTAGGGTTGACTGAGTCCCCGAAAACCAAATTGCAAGCATCGCTAGAGAAATTCGCTCAATAAGGGGTTTTTAAGGGGGTTCTTAGAGTAGGGGCACAAGAGCGAGAATTGGGCAGAAACCACGTTAAAAAACACAGTACGAGACAGAGACAACTGTTAAAAACATCCTAGAGTAGGTGGCGTGGGTCACTCATACATATGTGGTTGATACCCCCTTGTAATGGGTCTTTACCTACAAACAAGGTAACACGTATGTGTAGTTTATTGAAGAATTCATCGCTTTAAACTGTAAAAAACTGACCTTCTATAAACTTTGTAATAATTTTGTAAAAATAATTTTTAAAAGTATAACCTCCAAAACTACGGTATTGTTAAAGGTCATTCATACCTTTAAACTATTTAAACCAAAACCTACGAGAGGCCTAGGTTTAACCCGATTGCCACCGTGTAGCCTTACGATTACTTTTGCTACTGACACGATTTGATCAATGGCGAGTAGTACTTACTGTGCTGCCGATGATCTGATGCTGATAATCCTTGGCCAGGCTCTGGTGCCGTAGAATAAATTGTAATTTATAAACTAACTTAACGGGAAGGATATTTGGAATCAAAGTCAAGAATCACATGAACGACATTTAATAGAAAAAACACCAAACCTCAAGCACTGTTACAAGTTTGAAATACAAGTGTCAGAACTGGCTGACAAACTCCGCAGACTCTAACTAACTCACGGACCGACGACACACTGGCTGGTGTCCCTACGCTTGACTGACTACTGGGCTATCCATGGTCCTTACATATAATTGTTTCACCGGCTGAAAAGTCGCGCAGGTATCAATTTCAGCGTAGGTGGCCACGCACCGAAAAGAAGAGGAAAATTCCTCACGGAGGCAGTAAAAATTATCGATCTGGGGTAGTTCACCCCAGCATGCTCCTGGCACCTTTATTTAAAATAAAATCTCAAAGAGTCGCATACGGATGACACCTTCCCCCTTCGACAACTTATCGCTCCTGCGATAACGTTTTAGTTGTCAATTTTTAATTTTGACCATAAAAACTTTCGGCAGGTTCTATTTCATAATTATTACGCAGTATACAAAATTTTGCTCAGTGCTTGAGTACATAGCTATGACAATTAGATTGATTCGGTAATACAGTTACAAACAAATTCTTAAGTTAGAAAATACGATTACATTGAGATTAACACGTAAATTTCATACCGCAAGTATTTATTGAAAAAAAATCTATTTTAAGCGAATTATTTTACTAAGTCATCATTTTTAAATAAATTGACATACTAACACTATTTTCAAAAACAAATTCCACAAGAAAAATCATTAATTTAAACAAGTAAATCAAATTCAGTTATCCTAATACCCCAAACACATTATCTTTTCAAGGCCCACTTGTGAGAAGATATTTGCACAGCCCAAAAGAGCCAGTCCCATCTCCCAAGGGTACAATTGAAGTGAATAATACTCATTGACACCGAAAATCTTAAGTTAGTCATAGTCGGCGCGTCACCTTAGCACGCCAACATAAACGGCTGTACGTCTGTTGCGGCAGGTACGGCAAAGAACCCCAGCTATAGGCGCTATGCATTAATGCTACGCTAGCTGACAGCATTTGGGCTATTCGGTAATCCTTAATTAAAATATACCGTTTATTTTTGACATTTAACTAACAAGGAATTTTCTTAAGATTTATTTAGTGTTTTTTTTTTCTTTACCTCTTTTTTTTTGTTAAAAAAAAAATTAAAATTTCATATTAAGCCATGAATTTATTTCATAACAATAAATCAATTTCAAAAAAAAACTTGAATTTGCAAATACTCATTTATATGTATCAAAGTGGTACATAGTACCCCTTTCCCCCTTAATTGAAGATGTAACTTTCATATTAATCCTGGGTTTATTTAGTATTTTGCTACTAAAAAACTATTACGGCATGAACAGATAAAAAAAAATTTTAACTAATTTTTAGTTTTATCTCTATTTTTAATTATTATTAATAAGAATATTTAAACTTTGAAATATAAATACCCAATTAACTTATTTAGCAAAAATTTTTTTTTTTTTTTTTTTTTTTTAAATAAATTATTTATAATTTGCAACGCTAATTATAATTTAAGCATAAAATTTAATGTTTTTTTCTTTTTACAAAAACAAACAATTAGATATTAAGAGGCGGATATAGCCCCCCGAGCGCCACCTAGTGATGCATTGATTGGAAGGCAGCCCATCGCGATCGTAGTTTTCTAATTTCTTTTTAATTACAATACGGAATTCAATCAAATTTGACGAGGTGACTAAGAATTAAATTTGTAATGGCGCTTGCTAAGCTACATAGCTAAAATCGAAAAAAAATTACTATTATATTTAGTGCTAGGCTGTAGCAGACGACAATGTTATACTCTACTACTTAATACGATCTTAAATAAACAATTAAAAGCTAATTTAAGCTTAAAATATAGCAAGCGCCATTGGTACTAGTATAAAGAAATATGTAGAATCAATAAAACTCATTTTTATATCGAATTTTAGATTTAATTAGAAAACTACGACTGCAGGCGCGCGGTGGCAAAACAGTTTTCTTATGTCATGGGGTTTGCACTGTAGATGGTCTACTCAATGTACCAAAATTTTAGGATGTAATTATTGAATAAGAAAAAAATATGCTATTAAAATCATAAAAAATACTTTAAAAAAAATCAATTTAAATATTTTTAAAACTTGGGTGTATCAGTTAAAATGGTATAAAAAACGATAAAATACATTTTTTTCAATCAGAATTAACGCACATACACACACACACAGACGCATATATATATATATATATATATCTAGCTACTCAGCTCGTGCTCTCATAACCTAATTGCTAATGGTCATCACGATTGATCACGATCGATCATGATGATCATGAGAAATCAATAAATTTAATTTTAGTTAGACTAAAACTATATGAGACCAGAGTACAGAGTATGTACATTCTCACAAAAGTATTTTTGATTATCTGAAAAACATTCACATTCGGTGTATATAGGTATGCAAGTGTCGCAATTGGCCAGCAAAACAAGCACCCATCAGAAATGCGTGCTTTGTCTACTCCGGATTGTGTGTGTAAGAGTAATGTGCACTGAGGCAATTAAAAAAAAGATTGTGTATGAATTAATTTAATTTATAATTTGTTGTTAGTGTCAGCCTAGTTAGAAAACACTTACCAACTGATTTTATTTTTTTTAACTTAAATGTAAACAAAGTGTCCTGTGTCAATTCAACTACAATTGGAAAAATTAAAAAAAGAGTGAATGCTTCTTCACCAATCATTAATCCTAATGCTATTATCAAAAATATCAGCACTTTACTTGCTGGTAGTTTAATTGAAAGTGTAGAAAGTCTGGATGCTTCTTTAGTTACTAATTCTAGCAAACTAATAACAAAATGCGCATTCATTACCTACTATTAATCCATCAACAGTCTACAGTATTTCTAGTCCTGGAACAAGATTAACAATGACAGGCCTACTTATATTTATTAATCAAGAAAACTTTGGCAGTATTAAAAAATCAATAAAAAATTTTAGTTATTCTCTGAATGGCTCCAAAATTACAAATTATGTTTTACTGTAAACAGCTCTTCAAAAAAAAGTTCAATTGCCTTGTCAAAGGAACAACATTTCTGGTTGTAGTGTAAATTGTGACTCATATGGTGCCAACAAATATGTAACTACTCCACCTAATTAGCTAGAAGAATAGAAAAAAGAAGAACTTGTCATTCTTTTGTCAAAAAGGAGAGCTCAAGTTAATGTTAAAAATAAAAAGTCTAGCAAGGTACCACTTTATTTAGCGGAGAGTAAAGTTTACAATATTCTATAAAAATCACCTGAACTATTATTTAACACTAATAATAACTTGTTAAAGTGCAACAGGTTATTGTATAAACCAAGAGAGTAATAGTTATCTTTCAAATTCTCATTCCAAGTTTAAGAACATATTGATGATACTGGAAAAGAGGAAAGCTGGTGCAGTTTGCAAGGATTTGAAAGACAATTAATTTTTACGCTTTTTTTGTTGGCAAATTCAATAGATGTTGATTTATTTAAAATTGTTACTGAAAAATAATTTTCAAGAAGTTGAAAAAGGCGCTCCGATACATTTTACTTAAAGGTAATATATTAATTTTTATAGTTATTTACATGTTATGAATTCTTTTCCTCTTAAAAATAAATTGATATCAAAAAATTTTCATTAAAAAAAACGAGATCAAGCTTTATTAATTATTATCTGCTGTTATAAAGAAAATTTTGGTTTATTTTTAAAAGTTTTTTTTTTTAATTTACTAATAATTTTGATTTTTTTACAGGACAACATTAAATATACAAACTATAATCCAACAAAATGATCGCAGTACTGCTCTTTATTTTGCAGTGCATCTCGATAAAGTAGAAACTCTGAAGAAACTCATCTAGTCCGGAGCAGATGTTGATCTCTGTGACAATTTTAGTAAAACAGCTTTGTATTGGGCTTGCTGGTACAAGATTGTTGCAGGAGTTATTGAAATCTTGGCTTGTTATGCTGATATCAATGGATATGTCAAAAAAAGCATGGATCCTTTCAACTACTTGGTTACCAATCGCTTTTATGTATTTGTACCCACTATTTAATAAGCATGTGACTTTACTGCTAGATGTGGTACACCTTTGTGCCTAAAAAATTGACTGATGTATTTAGGACTGCTTGTATAAATAAGGATGGTGTACCCAAGATTCAGGTATAATGACTTTTTATGTTTAATTTTAATTATTATTTAATTTTTCGTAAAAAACGTTTTATTATGAAACTACAATAATTTTAAATCCTCGATAAGCTTAAAATTTGCAACACTTGAATTTTCTGTATAAACCCATGTTAAATTACCTCGCTAATTGAAAGTTGTTTTTTGACCCAAGAAGCAAATCTCCATGTGTTTTTACCTTGGTAATTCGTTCTCAATTTTTATTTATCAGAGCATTAGAAATCCAAGGGAACCTAAAGAAAGCCTTGGCTAATGCTTATTCTGAATTCAAGAAACTTGAACTCGAGGGTATAATTATGTCAATATCTTAGATTTTTCAATGGAATTTAAATTTAATAAAAATTTTCTTTAAATATTTAATGGACTTGTATATTAAAATAGATCAGAAATGAAAAAATTATTTAAAAATTTTATAATCTTTTAATTTATTTATAGTATGCTATCAACCGACTATCGCCACATTCACCTTGATTACTCATCAAGTATTTGAGTCGCGTCATGGTAGCATCTACAGCAGCTGGCCTTTAGTCCATCAGGCGAAGCTGTTTAAAAACACAAAAATCAACGCTTGACCAGTGACGCTGACGAGACAATGGCTCAGATTGTCAAAAATGACGGCATTCTTCTAGACGAATTCAACCACGATCTCGGTCCGATCCAGCTGCTCGAACGCACCTGCGAGTAGACAAGTTGCCATTTTGAGCAGTAAGGCTGACAGACTCGCCAGGATCCACAAACTCAAGCACGCCCAGTCAAATCCCAGAATAATCAAAGAGATTGTGGCTCTGCGAGCCACAATCTGAAGGCCGTCAAACTTGAAGTCAAGGAAAAGATGATAACAAGGATCTCTCTAGCTAGCAAAAACTTTCAAATAAGCAGGCCCTGTTTAAACCCGACGTTGCTAATCACCGAGAACGTGTCGAGGCCGGCGTTCATGCAGCAGCGATTTGACATTAGAGAAACAGCAACTCGTCACTCACAGCGCTACACTATGGCGCTCCATGTACGTTCAAAAGCGAAGGTTTTTCGACTTTAACATTTCTACCGCGACATCGAAGACGAGGAATCTTGGATCCGAGATAAATAATCCATATCTGGTTCCATCAACTGCGGTAGTGACCTTATAGGCTTCCAGAAAATGCAGAAGAATCACCAGGCCGTTTTAAGATCAACAACCTAGCTGGCGTTGCCGTTTTGGCTTTCGAAGACTGCAGAAGAGAAATACTTTACCAAGAATATCAGCCAGCAATTTCAGGGTCTGGACTAGCGCTGGTCCCAGCTGAAAGAGCATGCCCGTCAACGCAAGAGCGACTTCGACGATTCCCTGCAAGCCTGCTCGTACTTCGTAGACGCAAACAAGGCCAAGGAAGTGGATAAAAAAAGGTCTTTTTTGACCAACGCCGCTGATTACAGCAAGGACAAAGACCGCTGCGAGACTTCTAGCAAACAATGAAGCTCTGCTGAGCGATACGGAAACCTTTGAAAGCACGATCTAGGCTTTTTGCGCCTAAGCTGCGGCCTACCGATAGAATGAAGATCCAGCACTCCTGCACGCTTTTGCAGGGAATAAATGCGTTATAGCTCTATACGATAACACCAAGAAGTTGGAGTTTCGTACCCATGGCCCACGTCCAGTGCGTCGATTCGATGACAAGAAGCCTAAACGCGTCCCTGTAACAGCTTAAACGTGAAGCTTACGAATTTCTGCGTGAGGCCGCTGAGCTCGCTACTTGCACAAAGGATAAAGAGAACCACGTTCAGATGTACGAGGATCTGAAGCAAGCCATGCAATAACAACAATTTCATGATTTGTCTCGACCACTGCTAACTAGAGTTAAAAGGTTCGCGATGTTCCATAGCAAAAAAGGAGTTTCTCATAATATGAATAATTAGTAAGTTGGGGTTCTTTTCTGATCAGAGCGTATCGTGAGTATTATAATTTTTTTTTTTCCTATGGGCCATTTGTGCATTTATAACTCATTTGTTGCAATTGAAAATCTTTGGATAAATATCGAGTATGATTAAAAAAATTTTTTTGTTTACGAAGTAATTAATATTTTATTTGAAAATTATAGCTTTTTATCCAGAGACTTTTTATCTTTGCAAGTATAGAAATTGTGCAAATAATAAATATTTGTGCTCACCAAATCCGAACTACAAACCTTACTATATAGGAAACAGTTGAGCAAATTACAAATTCTAATTACAACAATTATTTTGGTTTTGTAGAATTTATTCTAGGAACAAAATAATTTTTCCAACTCTGTGCACAGAAATATTTATACAGATTTTTTATTTTATCAAATTTATAACAATATACAACAGTATTTATATAATAAGAATCAAATTTTAAAAAACTGTCATAATTTATTGTTTGTATTAATTATTCTATTCTTACAAAAAAATTAAATCTTAATTTAAAGTTTACATAAAAAGTTTTGAATGAAATTTTTACAATTGCATACACACAAATCAGTTGAGTATTACAAAAAAGTTCTGCACTATTGAAAGCTTTTTGTAATTTTAAGCTTCAATGCAAAGCTTTAAAAAAGTTTTATTGAAAAATTTATCCTTTTTTTGTCAAAAATTTTGAGATACAATTGTAGTAACGATATATTCCAGACAAAAAACAGATTGAAAGAATTATGAGCTTTTATTGTTGATTATTATTATAAACTTTAACTAAAGACAGTAATTATAGTATTGTTTATACACTTACTGTCAGAAAATTGTATTCATGTGATTTTTAAACAAAATCAAAAAAGCACTTAAAAAAATTAGGTTTACGCTTCGATAACTATGGATTAATTTTTAATTTACATTTAAAATATGGTTTTTTTTATCTGTAACCTAATAAAATTAACTATTACTATTGCTATTACTCATTATATTAATAAAACCAATAAGGCAGCGGTCGTTGGGTCAGTGGTTAGCGTGCTCGCTTCTGAAACACAACGTCGTTCGAGGGGTCTTGGGTTCGATTCTCCGCGCAACTAACTTGGAATTATTTTATTCGTTCGTTGCGTCAGTTATGTCGATCCCTACGTTCACCCCGACTGCTTTGGAGTCGGTTTTACCGGGGGCCATCATTTCAGCGCTGGTCGTAAGTTTATCTCGACTGGGGGCAATATTTGGGGCATAATTTCCCAATGAGCTAAACTCGGTTCGGCACTGGTCTAATCCAAGACTATCTGATTGGGGGTGATATGTGGGATAAAAAGTCCCAATGAGCCTGCCGGTTCAGCGCTGGTCTTACGATTAACTCGAATGAGGCACATACCCTGGCTTTCCCGTACTCCACATGGTCCATATGGGCCATGGGCTAATGCAAAGCAGTGTAGGGACAAAGTCGTCAATAAGCCCATACGGAGCATGAAAAGTCGCGACTATAAATAAGTATTAAAAAAAAAAAAAAAAAAAAAAAAAAAAACAATAAGGTCGTGCTTTAGACATCAAGATTGTAAAGAAAAATTTACAATTTAATAATGTGGCAATTAACACTGTATATTGTATCAGTCTAAATAAAAATGTATGAAAAATGATTACTAATACGATTTGAGAATAAATATTTCTGTAATGGAGAAAATTTTGTTACAGAGTATGGTGTAAAAAAATTTCATAAATTTGGTATGAAAGCAAAGAAAGCGTGCCAATTTGCCTAATAAAAAATGCAATGAATTCAATAACAATAACCAAATTGTTTTAAAAATAAATGGAAAACTACGAAGAAAATAAATTGAGATGAAATATAAAAAAATAAAATTTAAAAAACTTTAAAAAACTAGATCAATATTTTGTATTTAAAATGCAAAAATTAAAAAAAAAAAAAAAAAAAAAAAAACCCAGTGTTTACATGAAAAAGACTATATTATTCAGAAGGTCTAATCATCTAAATATCTGCACATAAAACATCAGTCTGAATGCTGAAAAAAGGGAATAAGTGATAAAAAGAATTATTGACAATGTATATACATAAACAAATCATGTTATAAATCCCAATGAAACATCAAGTGAAAAATATGTGATGATTTAAAAAGTAAAAAACAGAGAAAATGTTAATAAAAAAAAATTTTTTAACGTGGTTTAACAGCAAATTGAACATTGAAGTGCAAAATTTTAAAAACAAAGAAAATTCCAAGTCTGTCGACAATAAAAAAGGTTGATTTAAATAATAAATTGCCAAAAAAAAAAAAAAAAAAAAAAATATAAAAGATGAATTGTAATTGTCGGAAAAAATATATATGTATATATTTTTAAATTATTACATTAATAAATTACAGTATCATATAAATTAAAAAAAAGGTACAAAAAAAAAAAAAAAAAAAAAATTGAAAAAACCATGCAAGTAATATGTCAATTTGAAAAAATAATATGACGAGATGAACTTCTTAACTCAATGAGCAATAAAAAAAGTCTATTGGTCAATTCAATATTGAAGTAAAAAATTTAAAAATTTAATAATAAAAAAAGACAAGTATTTACAAGTAAAAAACTAATTTTTTTAATTATCTAATAAAAAAAATAATCAAAAACAAATGATCAAATTATGATTTATTGGCAAAATATGTATATATTCATATACAAGCTCTTACATAAATAGCAATGATGTAGTGTTTAAAAAACCAAAAAAAAAAAAGATAAATGTTGACTGATTAAAATAAATTTATTACAATAATCTATTTGTAAAATGAAGGATCAAGTCATGATTATATTAATAAAAAAAAATTTAAAATTTGCCGCTGTTTTCATGAAGCGGCCGCTCGGTGGCGCTGCGACGCGGCTTGAAAAGCGCTGAAAGGGTACATCTAGTCTTTTTTTTTTTCGGTGAAACTGCAGATCGGAGTTACCGGCATACCCCCGAGGGCCCTATATCCGCCTCTTAATACATTTATATACCATAATTTTATGAATAAATTTAGACAACAATGTTTAAGGCTACGACACTCTTTTTTTTTTTTAATTGTTTTTTGTTTGTTTTGTTTTGTTTTTGTCTTTTTTTTTTTTGTATAGAAATTTGAAAAAATTTAAGTAAGTCATTTAGATTTTTGAAAATTAATTAATTAATTAACTAAGCAGTCCCCCTTTTTTTATAATATTTTGTCTTAAATTTTTTGATATAATATTTCGAAAATGCTAATGATATCTAAGGAATGAACTTATTCTAGAAGAGACAATTATATAATTAGTACACCCATGCACAATACTTTGTGAATAATATCCAGACATAATGTATAAGGTTATAACACTTTTGTTTCCTTTTTTAAATTTATATATATATATATATATAGCTTATTTTTGTTTAATCATTTGTTTATACCATAAAAAATACATTCAACAACCATTAATTTTTATAAATAAAACACATTAAAAAATTACTTTGATAATTAAAATACTTTAATTAAAAATTTCAATACATCAAGATTTTAATAATTTTATTAAAGTTAATTAAATTTAATTCAAAATTTTTGTTTTCTTTTTCTTTTTCCTTTTTTTTTTTATTATTACTTTATTTTACTGTCCTCTATCTTATTACTCTATTTGAATTAAGAATTTAAAAGGGAGAAAAAAAAAAAAAAAAAATTTCGTCATTTTTCTATCATTTGTATTTTTAAGAACGAAAAAATTATTTCTTATAATATAAATAAAAATATACCATTATCATCATCACACAACACACCACCATACTTATTTTTAACCACACACTATTCAATTTTTCACTAAACACTTTGTCATTAGAAGAATCTTTTTCTTGTGCTTCTGTCCATTCGTTGTTTTCTTCCTGGTCCCACTCGTGAAGTCCAGCTCATGAAATTTTTAAGCGTGCCGGGTGATCGTAAATTAGCCGCAATAGCTTAGCGTTGACGACCGATGATGCTGGTGTCGATGATATCTTTATTACTGGGCGCGCCTTTGGAAGTTTGACGATTGTGGCTGCAGTTGAGTTTTTTTCTTCCTCTTCTTTCTCTTCCTTCTGTTTTTTATGCATTGTACTTTTGTTGACAGATTATCCAATTGGTAAATTTGTTATAAAATTCATGATAATATTATTTATAATATTTAGGTTAAATAATATTTATGAGCGCCTTCGTGCCCATTAAATAAAATATATTTATTCTTGAATGACTATAGAATTAATTACTTGAAATGCTGTTTCGTTCAATTTTTTGAACTTTACGAGCTCTACCCTTTATCAGATATTTTAAATTTCTGAACGGCTAATTCATATTTCAATGTTAATCGTGTCATACTGATTGGAAATTGCTTAAAATAAGAGACTCTTTCATAAATATTTGGTGCGTTAATTAATTCGCATATAGTATACATGGCTCAATTAGAAGATCAAAATATGATTTATCGTCAATAAATGTTGTTCTTTTCATGACCTTTAATTCCTAAATTATTTTATACAAGTACGGATTACTTTTATTTATTTGTTCCAAAAGGTTGTAGTAATCAAACTTAGTCAAAATCAGATGTTGTCCAATTACATGTGCAATGTCTGTATGAATTATATCTTTATGCAAAAATGATTGTTTAAAAGGCCAATGATTAATATTTGCACCTTTATTTAATAACATGGTGATTATTCCTGTTCCAATTAGTTCATAAGCAAAGTTTAAAGGTGACATACCATTTAAATTTTCACAGTTTACACACGCATTATTTTTTAATAGAATTTTGACCATTTCTTCATGACCTAAATTTATTGCCAACATGAGCGGTGTGTTTCCATTCTTATTTTTTGGATCAATTAATGTATTATTTTCTAATAATTCTATTACAACTTTATAATTATCTTCTTTTACTGCTAGGTGTAAAGCAACTTCTTCATGATTATTTTTAGCGTTAATATTTGCTCCTTTTTTAGTAATAATTGAACATATTTAAAGCCAGTAACCTTGTATAACGTTGCCAAATGTAGTGCAGTGTTTCCATCGTTGTCCCTTGCATTGCAGTTAACTTTATAGTTCAATAATTCCTCGAAGAGCTCACTGCCCGCTGCTGCTATCATTAATGCTGATTCTTTATTTTTATTTAATAAATTTGGGTTTGCACTTTTTTTTAATAATTTATCCGCAGCGTAAAATTTATGATGAGTTACTGCTGTAATTAGTGCTGAGTCACCATAACTATTGTTTACTGCATTTATTTGTCCTCCTTTTTTCAATAAAAATTTAAACATTTCATAATTATCTACTAAAATGCTTTTTTGAAGAGGTGAATATTCATCTTTATCCACACCATCAATTGGTACTCCTAAATTAATTACATTCTTTGCATTATGGTTATCATGAAATTTAATGGAAATATTTAACATATCACTTAAATTTGTAGTAACTATTGTTTTAGGAATTAGTATTAAGATTTCTTGTAATGCTAATCTGTTTTTTCCTAAGGTGGCTACCAACCACAGTGCCGCTAAGTTTATTCTATTGATTTTTTTTCCATATTTTATACAACGAATGAGTGCTGCGTGATCCTTATTTTCAATGACGTTACAAATAATTGCTATTAAAGTGTTTTCATGGTAACTACCCAATTCTTCAGCAGTATAGTCTTGCATTTTGTTTGAGTTATGAGTGTAATTGTTTTGTGTAATGTAAGTGACTAGATGTCAGTTTATATGTACATGTGTATATGATTTTTATTTATTTTTATTTATCATTCTTTAATTTTGGTTTGTTTAAGTAATTTTTATCTCTGAAAAAAAAGAAAAAGAAAAATAAATTTTATTTATTATAATTTTAACTTTTAGTAAAAGAAACAAAATATCAAGCTAATCAGAGTGTTTTTTTTTTTTTTTAATTTTTATTTTAGTTTATCAGTTGTTAAAATAATATTTTTGCTGCATCATTTATAATTTATAAGTAAATTAAAATAAGTCTGCTTAATTTTCATAATTAATTTTAATTTTTAGTGTTTTAATATTATTATTAAATTGTTTACTTGATTTAAATTTAGTTTATTTATTAGGAAAAAAATTTAAGGATTTAAATTAATAATTATTTTTTAATAAAAAGAAGAACGGTTCTTAACACAATAAAAGTGTTCTTTTTTTTTTTTTTTTTTTTTAAATAAATAAATAAATAAGGCAATAGTTTTTTAAATTACGCTGCGTGTTAAAAGGTTTCAATCTTAACGGGAATTTTTGTTTCTTTCTCAATTACTGCATTTTTAGGAGGTGTCGGGGGTGGTAAACTTATGGTGCCTCCCCTTCCAGATGAATGACTGTTCACATTTATGACATACTGCACGCACATATTGATTAGCCGCAGTTGAAAAAAACCATTCGTTTGAATAAGTTGTTTTGTGAACTTAACTCAGTTTTAACTGAACATTTACGAATTTCATCATAAAAAAAAACATATTAGCTTCGCAACTTGATTGATTTAAGATCGGATTGTTACCCATATGCAGACGTGTATTGTTAATAATTGTAAAATGCTTAAATTAATATGTTCTTTCTTAAGTAAATTAAAAGTATTTAGAATTACTTTAGCAAAACTTTGTTAATCTTCTGCCATAAAATTGTATGGTTCAATTAGATCTTTAATAAGAGACTCATCGTTATCTGTATGTTTATCAGTAGAAGTTGCAATACTTGAAACTGCAAACTTGAGTATCTTTTTTTTAACTGTTACGTTCTCTTGTAACACCTTCAAATATATGTCATAACTTTTCTTAATTATAATTAGGAGTAGTAGTAGTAGTAGGTTGTAGCTTTTCCATTTATTCATCTCCAACATCAATATATATTAATGTGGCCTTAATACTAACATGCGACATTCACAAACAGGTGAATTAACTACACTACTTAAGTTGTTCTGGTGGATAAAATAGTCTAATAATTATTGGTTTAAAATTTTGTAATACTATCCAATCATAATAATGTGCGCTATAAGAGAAGAAAAAAAAGTTTGAATAATCAGAATACTACTTAATTATATGTATACTTCATGCAAAGTTATATGATTTTATTCTACTTCAATATAAGATTTTCTAAGTCTATTTGCATGCACAACTTTACTCTCTTTCTCAGATATTTGTATTTTAACATTTTCATTATTTAGCACTTCTAATACAAGGTGAGGACCTGACCAACGATTCCCGAATTTTTTAGGTTTAGGTCCGCTTGCTAAAAATACATACGATCCGATTTTAAATGATTTTTCATTTGTTTTTTTATCGTAATATTTTTTCAATCTTAATTTCGATTTAACTAAATTTTCACGAGCAATTTTTTGAATTTCGTTAAGTCTCAAAATTAAATTTTGCATATAGCCTTGATATGTTGGTGCACAATCTTCTTCTACGGATGCATGGTTAGTTGGTAGACGTGCTAACTTTCCAAACACTAGTTCAAACGGAGTATGTCAAGTTGATTCACTAACTGACTTATTAAAATTTAAAATTGCTAGATCGACATAATCATCTCAGTTTTTATTATTTTTGTGTGTAAAAAACTTTAGAAATTGAATTAAACTCCAATGCGTGCGTTCAAGCGAGCCGTTAGATTCTGGGCGAAATGCTGTTTTTTTATTTGTTTAATTCTAAAACGTTTAGCAACTCTTTTCATTAGGCTTGACAAAAAATTTCTGCCCTGATCCGTCAATATTACTCTTGGGCTACCAAACACGCATATTACCTTCTTAATGAGTGCATTTGCTACATCTACAGCGGTTGCTGTTTGTAATGGTTCAGCTACTGCGAATTTTGAAAATAAATCTTGAAAAGTAATAATTAGTAGATTACAACACGAGGCCCGAAAGTTTGATTTCCTAGCGTGCGAGATATTAGGCTTCGCCTCGGCCTAATATCTCGCACGCCAGAGCATCAAACTTTTGGGCCGTGTGTTGTATACTATTTTTCTTCATACCCACCCGAAAGTACGGTCGATTATATAATATCAATCAATCAATCAACATTTACGGGTGTTAAGGTTAGCTCGCGCTACGCTTAGACTCGCGCTCGCCTACTTTTGTGGCCGGAAGTGACGACTAGCGCCCGCCCGACTTTTGCACGGCCGAGGCTTGCCGAGGCTTTGCTGGTCGGGGCGGGCGGTAAAAACACAATAGGTATCGAATAAAATATACCCAAGCAACTAACTAAAAGGATGTGAAAAACATGTTGAAGTTATATATTAAAATTTACTTTTATCAGTAAAACTTTTTTTCATTTGAACACATACAAAATTCATATAATGAAAGTTTTTAAAATTACTAACCAACAACACTCTACACTATTAATCAATCTTATAATCTTAGTTTTGTATATTTTTATCTCATTCAGTCATGTTAGTAGTATAGTAACACTATGGCGAATGTAAACAAAGATGATTCACCGCAGCGAGCAATTTTGCGCGGTGGGGGCGGCCAGTTACGCGGTTGAGGCGTCTGCTCGCAGGTGCTGCGGGAGGGGGTGCTCGGGGCCGTTCGGGAAGGAGGAGGGCTTCCTGGCGCAGCGAGCGGCCTCGCGTGGTGGCGGGGGCTGGTGCCGCGGTCGAGGCTGCTGCTCGCGGGTGCTGCGGTAGGTGGTCCTCGGGGCCGCTCGGGGAGCAGGAGGAGGGCTTCCTGGCACTGCGAGCGGCCTCGCGCGGTGGCGGGGGCCGGTGACGCGGTCGAGGCGGCTGCTCGCGGGTGCTGCGGGAGGGGGTGCTCGGGGCCGTTCGGGAAGGAGGAGGGCTTCCTGGCGCTGCGAGCGGCCTCACGCGGTGGCGGGGGCTAGTGCCGCGGTCGAGGCTGCTGCTCGCGGGTGCTGCGGGAGGTGGTGCTCGGGGCCGCTCGGGGAGCAGGAAGCCCTCTGGCGACGGTGACGAGGCTGACTCCGCGGAAGCGAAGGTCGCTGAGGCGGCTGCGCTCGGACGTCGCGGCTGCTGCGGGGGGGGGGGGGGTCTGACCGGCTTTGCTGCTGCCTTTGCAGGAGCTGCTGCTGCGTCTGTATCTTGTTCGAAGGTCGCTGAGGCGGCTCCTGACACCGACGACGGTGTTGACTCCACAGAAGTGAAGGTCGTTGCGACTGCATTTAGATTACGTATTCTTCAAGAGAAGATCTGCTTACAGTTCGCGACATAATTTTTGACTGCCTACGCTTAAGCCGTGCGAGCTTCGAAAAAAATGTAACTCCCTGAGCCATCTGTTTTATTCAAGGCTTCAAAAAATTGCAACTCTAAAACTTTCTCAGAGTATCATATTCTGTAATTATGTTTTGTGTAATGCAAAAAATACATTTTATTTTAGTTGCTCGTCAGTTTTTATTTTGTTTCTTTTCTTGATGTGTAATATCAAGTTATCAATTTTCCATGAAAGCAAAACACTGAATGAAAGTCGTTTGAGCTTTTAAACGTTCTATAAGTGATGAAAAAATAAAAAAGTGCAATGCTTAGACTTCAGCATTACTCGTGTTCTTAGTCGTTTTTCGAACGTTACAGAATACACAGCACTTGAGCAAAATACTTTTAAACATGTCTGAAATAACAGTAAAAAAGTTAGTGAATATTATAAAATGCATTTTGAGAGTAGCTTATCAAAGAGATGTATATATTAAAACAATGTGTGGTGTAGAGTGGTCGAAAAATTTATCAAGCTTACCGATGCAGATCCTGGAAAAGAAACTGCATTTTTTGCTTCTACACTGCAGTGAAGATACAATTGAATACCTGTACAAGCGAGGAATATTTCACGATGAGAACATTATTTTGATTTTAAAAAATGTTTTGAAACTCAAAAATTTATTGAACAAACCAGCTTTTAAGGATCTTAACAAACCTAAAGGTATTCGAATAATTTGTGTGCATGCGACAAAAAAAAAAAAAAAAAAAAAAAAGAGCCATTCTTTTAATTTTCTAACTTTCTATATTATAATTTTAGAATTTACCGAAATGATGCTTGATCACGAAGGTGATGAGTTTATCAAACTCTGTGCGTACGAGCAAGGTGAACCATCAACATCAGCAGAAAATAACAATTCACCGTCTTCGTCATCTGAAAGTAGTTCGTGTTCTTGCAGTTCTGATAGCGATTCATCTGATAGCGATTCATCTGATGATAATGATGACGATGTCGCGGCTCAAAATCTTAATAGTGAGTATAAAATTGTTTATTGGATTAAAATAATAATTAACGAATTTTGCATTTTTTATTTTTTTATATTAGATGTATTATTTCAGAATGGCAGCGGTAGACAACAAAATCAACGATTAGTCATAGAAAACATTAGAACTAGATTTTACCAGAGATTCGGAGTGGAAGGGCGTGAAATAAATGTAAGGATACTGCCACCTCGTGCTGAATCAGACGTTTTTCGGTGGCTAGGAGAAGCTTTAAGTGATCTGCACGCTGACCTTATTAAAGACACAACTTCTTCTGATTTTATCGGGCTGACAATAAATACAGAAAGACTCACTCACGGTCCAGTATGACTCTCATTTCGGCCATTGCGCGATTTCAACGTAGAAGAGTTGTGGCAACTACTTTTCAGTATATCTCAGAGCTCAAACGAGTATAACATTGAAGATCCTTTGAATATAACTTGCAACATAGTTAAAAATGTAACAGGTTGCGGACGCGTAAAGCTCACCGAAGAGTCTGTCAAAAAAAAGTCAATACTTACTATTAGAAACGATGATAATCTTTGCTTGCCTCGCTCTCTCGTTGCTGCATGCGCTTACAGTATCAGAGGACAGATACGCTCAGGTGTTTTGCATGCCTATTGGAACAGCGTACGTCAAATCAATGGCTCTACTCAAAAAAAGCAGCTCTTGATTTAATAAAATTAGCTCGAGTTGATGTACCTGATGAAGGTTGTGGAATGAGAGAAATCGAAAAATTTCAACAATATTTTGCAGCAAAAGGAATAGCTATAGTAGTTTACTCTTTTAGAGATTTCGCACGAGGTGAAAAGCCTCTTTACGATGGATCAAATTTAGTTATTTACAAGTACAAAAGCATGAAGTATATTTTACGTATAATGTATTATGCCTCTTTAAATCATTTTGAACCTATACTTAATTTGGATGGTGTATCAGAAAGTATAGGTTATTGCATTCCATGCAATAAAAGTTATTCAAGGTTTCTTAGTCATAGATGCACGAACAGATGTTCAAAGTGTTTAAAATATCCTGTGTGCGACGAGCAACAACCAAAGACTCGATGTCAACTGTGCAATAGATATTTTTACGGTGAAGAGTGTTATCAAAATCATTTAAAAATTAATTCTTTCAAAAAATCTAGCGTGTGTTCAAGTATTAAAATTTGTCAAATATGTTTTAAAGTTTCCGATGACAAGCACGAGTGCGGTAAAAGTTTTTGTACAATTTGTTGCAAGTACATGTCTGATCACGAGTGTTTTATGCAACCAATAAAAGAATCTGAAAAATCACATAGGGTGATATTTTTTTTTTACGACTTTGAAACTCAACAAAACGTGCACGTGCTTGGAGATGAAGACAAAAAAATTCATAAACCAAACTTGTGCGTAGTTCATCAAGTTTGCAACTTTTGCTTACATGAGACCGATATAACGGCTGAATGCGATAAGTGCGGGGTACGTGAACATATTTTTAAGACAGACCCTGTAAAACAATTTATGGATTTAGCTTTGAAGCCACGTAAACTGTTTAAGCGAGTTGTGTGTATAGCTCATAATGCTCAAGGATATGCCCACTTTATTTTTAAATTTTTGGCTGAAAAAAGTGAACGTGAAAAACCTTCGGTAATACTGAATGGTACAAAGATTATAGTGATGGAGTACATGGGCATAAAATTTATCGACAGTCTAAACTATTTTCATATGCCTCTTAGTAACTTACCCAAAGCCTATGAATTGACGAACATAGAAAAAGGCACGTTCCCGCATTTTTTTTATAAACCAGAAAATGCGAATTACATAGGTCCTTTACCGGCGATTGAATTTTACTCCCCTGATACCATGGGTGAAAAAGGAAGAGAAAGCTTTATTACGTGGTACAATGAGCAAGCAGCTAAAAACTTTATCTTTGACTTTGATGCTGAATTAACTAAATACTGCAAACAAGATGTAAAAATCTTAAGACTGGCCTGTTTGAATTTTCGAGAAAAATTTATGAAATTTGGTGTGGATCCATTTCTGGAGTGCACCGCTATTGCTTCCACATGTATGAGAGTGTTCAAGAAAAAATTTTTGAAAAATAATCAGATTGGTATAATACCAGCAGGAGCATACAGAGGTCGTAACATACAATCTTTGAAAGCTGTTCAATGGCTGTTTTGGATGGAGAAATCATTGAAACGCCCCATCGAGCATGCAGGTCGCTGTCGAGAAAGAAGATTATTGGAAGGGATTTTAGTCGATGGTTACAGTGCTCCAAAACACCTGGAAAGTCACAGAGGATTGGTTTTTCAGTTTCATGGGTAACTTGATTTTTTTTTTTTTTTTTCTCAAACACTGATGACACTTAAATTTTTTTCTTTCTTTTTAGCTGTTATTGGCAGGGCTGCCCGAGTTGTTACCGCTTTAATAGAGATGAAAAATTATCGAACGGTCAATCGATGGATGAGAAGTTTGAAAGAACATATGCTCAATCAGAAAGGATAAAGAGTCTGCAGTACACGTTAATTGAAATCTGGGAGCACGACTTTGATGAATTTAAAAAAACAAACGAAGATCTAAAACGGTATTTGAGTGAAAAAATAGATATGATTTATCAAAAACCCTTGAATCCTCGCGATGCTTTGTTTGGTGGGCGCACGGATAATACTGTTAAGAAGTACTTTTGTAAGCAGGACGAAAAAATAAAGTACGTCGATTTCAACAGTTTGTATCCGTTAATTTGTAAACGATCGAAGTATATCGTAGGTCACCCTAAATTATACGTAGGTGAAGAGGAGTGTAGTCTACTCGTGCGCGATAAGAGCGATTTTTCAAACGTTAACGGTTTAGTAAAATGCAAAGTGTTACCTCCTAGAAATTTGTACCACCCTGTATTGCCAGTGAAAATGCACGATAAATTGCTTTTTCCACTGTGTCGAACATGTACCGAGCAAATGATGCAACGAGAATGCATCCATGGAAATCCGAAAGATAGATATTTAATAGGTACTTGGGTATCCGAAGAATTAAAAAAAGCGATAGAAGTAGGTTCCGTAGTCATTAAAATGTTTGAAATTTGGCAGTACAATATAACGCAGTATTATCCTGTAACAAAAAAAGGAGGAATATTTGCCGAATACATAGACACTTTTTTTACTCAAAAAACGCAAGCTTCAGGTTACCCCGCCGAGTGCACAACCAAAGAAGATAAAGAAAGATATATTTCGGAATTTGAAAAAGTTGAAGGTATCATACTAGATAGAGAAGCTATAAATTATCATCCAGGCTTGCGCCTAGTTTCGAAACTTGCAATCAACTCTATATGGGGAAAATTTGCACAAGCGCAAAATAAACAAAAAACTGAAGTGCTTACTTCACCAAATAGATTGATCGAGTTATTACACAGTAAAGAAATAGATGTAAAGAGTATCTTACCTGTGAATGACGAATTGCTGTATATAAGCTGGTCTTTCAAAGCTGAAGCGGTTACACCTTCACGATCTACGAACGTTGTAGTAGCCGCATTCACTACAGCGCAAGCACGATTGAAACTTTTTGAGTGTCTACACTTTTTGCGGCCCAGAGCCCTTTATTTTGACACAGATTCCGTGCTTTACATCAGCAAACTGGGTATGAACGACTTACCTACTGGTTCTATGTTGGGAGATCTGACGGACGAGTTAGCTGACAAAGGTGTCGGTACATATGTGAGCAAATTTTTATCAGGAGGCGCTAAATTTTACGCTTTTGAGTACGTGAAACCCGACGGTAGCAAGGATTATGTATGTAAAGTAAAAGGCATCAGACTTAATTTCGCAAACAAACAAAAAATTAATTTCGAGTCCATACACGACAAGGTAACAGAAAAAATTGAAAATGTCGTTGTAGAATCTTCTAATATACGCAGAACAGCTTTTCACGAAGTAATAACACAAAGCGAAACCAAGATTTGCAAGACGGTGTACAATAAGAGATATTTTAAATCCGTAGAAGAGAGTTATCCTTACGGTTTTAAAATGTAAGCACCCCACGGAGTTGCTCGTCAGCGTTTTTTACTAGGTTGATTACGTGCGCTGTCATACAGTTGTGATACGAGAGTATCAAAGAGCTCGCGGTCATAGAACTCTGCGACAGCACATCGCTGCTACTCGCAGCTAAAATGTGAGCCTCTAAAAATATTGTATCCTCGATGTTTCGAAAAGTGTACATGATTAAAGTCGAAAGGCATATCTCTGGAAAAGTATAATTAACGTTTGAATTTAAGTATTGTTATTAAAAACTGCATTTAAAATAAAACCTGTAAGAGAATAAAATAAAGGAAATAAATAAATCCATAACCTTGCTTAACTTTTTTTTTTTTCATTTATTTGAACAGATCCCGATTTTCACAATAAATATTACTAAATCTTTTTTTTTATAACTCCGGCAAAAGTTAATGCTGAAACTTTAGCTCAAGCTCTAAGTGAAGGGTCTTACACGACTAAAAGTCTGATTTTTTTTAAAAAAGCCTAAGTCCGTGTTAAGATTAGCAATTTAGTAAAAAATATTCTTTGTTAAGTCTGTAAAAATGTAAAAAAAAGTTAAAAAACTATTGCGGAATATGTTTTAAAATAAAGTCTCGCTCTTCTTGCACTGTTGTAAAACTGTTCTTGTTAATCAGGTTGAGTAACACTTCGCGCACATAGTTGTCTGTTTTGTGCAGCCTCAGATCCATTATCGCACCAATAAATTGTTTTTGCTCGTCGAACTCTGCGTTGGGTTTAAAATTTTCCAAATGCAGCTCCTGCTGGAGCTCGCGAACTTTTTTATCGATGAAAAGGATTTCCTCGGGCAGATCGATAAATAGGGGGATTTCGTTGAAAAGAAAATCACGCACAAGCTAAGCTGACACTTTTATAAAAGCACCATGAACTATACGAATCCACTCAAGAGTGACGTTAAACTCGGTCCACGATGACACCAGATCGGCTCCTCTTCGATTAATTTCCGGTTTATAATCATAGTAGCAAAAATCATCATCGCATGGCTGATGGTGATCGACGTGAGGCTTAGCCACCATTTCGTCGAGTTTTTGGTGCTTGGGAATGTAATCAGCAATGTTACGTGGATGCCACGGATTAATGACGGAAACAGGCATTTCAAAAATAATTTCGATATCCGTTATCCTGTTAAGAGTGTTCAACGCTGCGAGAGCAAAGTGATACTGACGAGCTCGCGAGCATCAGCTGAAGACTTTGTACGTTGAAAAAGTGCAAACCAACACTTGCTTTTTTTTTTTTAGCTCAAGCAAAAGCTAATGCTCCAGCTTAAGCTCTAGTTCTAGCTCAAGCTCTAGCTCAAGTTCTAGCTCACGCTCTAGCTCAAGCTCTAGCTCTAGCTCTTCTAGCTCAAGCTCTAGCTAGCTCTAGATCAAGCTCAAGCTCAAGCAAAAAGAGTATCAGGCGCTGGCGCTCTGTGGGCGAGCAGGCGTCTCCCTCTCAGCTCCAGCGGGGCGGTAAAATTTAGACAATCGAGTAAATCGCGTCAGTTGTAACGATGACCTTACAGTGGGAGCACCCGTTTACGTCAATTCTGAGTGGTCCCACAGGGTGTGGAAAAACTGTGTTTGTGAAAAAATTTTTAAAATTCATCGATCTTATGTGCGACACTCGCTTTCAACGAATAATATTGCATTACGCCGAGTGGCAAAACGGCTATCGCGAACTCGGTGAAGAGATTGAATTTCGCGAGGGGTTGCCTCAAAGCGGGGATTACGCAAGCGACCCTAGGCCAAAACTCGTAATTGTTGACGACCTGATGCGCGAATCGAGCACAGGGGGCGCAGTTGTCGATTTATTTACAAAAGGGAGTCACCACAATAACTTGTCGGTAATATTCATCACTCAGAATATTTTTCATCAAGCCCGAGGTCAACGCGACATATCGCTGAATGCGCAGTATATCGTTGTTTTTAGAAATCTCCGCGATCGCGCTCAGATTACGCATCTCTCGCGTCAACTGTGTCCTGGAGATCCGCGTTTTTTGCAGGAAGCATACTGGGATGCTACTTCTGAGCCCTACGGCTATCTGCTACTGGATTTGAAACAAAATACTCCGGAAAACTGCAGATTTCGGACATCTATTTTCCCCGACGACGAGTGGCAGTACGTTTACGTGCCGCGTAAAAATATAAAATGTGGTGACAAAGCAAATCTCGTACCAGTCGCGTCACTGTGATGGCTCGTAAACGTAGAGCGCCGTTTTCCGAAAAAGAAAAACATATTTTGCGAGCCTTGTATCACCTTGTTTGGCTCGAAAAAAAAAACTAATCGTTCAGCGGGGAGGCGGATTTTTACCGGCGCTGTTGGCACCTCTTCTCGGTACGGTTTTATCAACTCTCATAGCTAAATAATGGACCACGCCCGAAAATTAGTTCTACTACCGTACGACAGTCTTCAGCGAATACAACAGCTAGTAGGCAAAGATGGTCTCCTCAAAACAGTCCAGACTCCTGGCACACCAAGCGAAAGGCTCGACGCGCATATGAACGATATTTTAAACTCAGCCGAAAGTGGAAAAGACGATCGAGAAAAGTGGCTCGATTACAGTCGTGCGTTGCAGAGATTTCTTCTTTTTAACGACAAGACGGAAAAAAAAATGTCTCGGCCCCTGATAATTTAGCTCAAGATGCCTTGACCGATGAAAGTGAAGAGAAAAAAAGAAAAACTTTTTTGGAAGACAGCTTCATCATCGCAGGAGTACCCAAAACTTTTAAAAGCGCTGCTACTAACCTTGTGCGTCATTTGAAACGGGCCGGTAACGTGAAATGGTCCCCGAGTGGCGCTGTAACTATAAACGGAAATTCGGTGGCGGGGGCTAATATCGTCGACTTGGTTGGCGATGCTCTGAGACACAGAAAACGCGCTACAGGTCGTAAACAGTTTGCTGCTGCTCTTCGAGAGGCGAACACACCGCGCGAGTTTATCGGAAATAATCAACTGTGGGAGCAAATCGTTTCCAGTGCTCATAGTCAGTCATCCAGTGCTACTTCTTCTCCTTCCTCGGATATTTTGGCTCATGGCTACAACTCAGGAGGTGAAAGACCTCATTTGATTTCACCAGCTGATATTACCGAAGACCAAAGTAGTGCTTTCGAAAAAAGTGACAATTTTGAAAAAAGTTTGTCGAGACGGCAAAAGAGAAACGCTAAAAAGGCTTTGGAAAAAAATTCAATCGCTACCGGAACTCCGAAAAAACAAAAATTAAATAACCAGGGAAGATGGAAGTTTCTGTAGAAAACGCTACTCTCCCTGAGAGCGAAGAGGAAGAAAAAAGTGCTTTGGATGCTATAGTAGACCTGATGCCTTTTGAAATGCATGTACCAGGTTATAAGTTTTGCGGTCCCGGTACAAAATTGTCCGAGCGTTTGAATCGCCGTGACGTAAGCATCAATCCTCTAGACGAAGCGTGTCGTGAACACGATATAGCATACGCTGATAAAAAGGCCAACCGCCGTCAAGCTGATCGCGTGCTTGCCGAAAAAGCATTTTCTCGTTTGTTAGCCGGTGAGACTCCTCCCGATGAAAGAACAGTTGCAATGATGACGGCCTGCTGCATGGTCAGCAAGATTACATTTGAAAAAATTTTCAATCGAATAAAAAAAGCCATCAAGAGGAAGGACAAGAAGAAGACAAAGTCAGTAAACTGCCAACCTTTGCAGAAGAAGAAGAAGAATAATAATAATAAAAATAGTGATAAAAAAAATGCATAGACGACTGCAAAGCTTGTATTACGGCCTACCTCGCGACACGGCATACGCGGGTGCAAACAATCTTTTACACTCTACACGAAAGCAATATAGTAAACCGAAGGTTTTAAGCTGGCTCGAAGGTCAAGATACCTATAACTTACATAAGCAGGTGAGAAGACGGTTTCCTCGATGCCTTTACAACGTTCGTAACATGGATGATGTATGGGAAATTGATTTGATGGACATGAGGTCCCTAAAATCTTACAACAATAATTACGCTTATCTTCTTACCGTTATAGACGTTGTGAGTAAATATTCATGGGTTGAGCCGATAAAAAACAAATCTGCAAAAAGCGTAATTCTTGCTTTCGATAATATATTCAAAAAGTCTAACAACCGAGTTCCTGTTTCCATGCAATTCGACAAAGGTAAAGAGTTTGTTAATCGCGAGTTTCAACTTTACCTGAAAAACAAAAATATATTGTACCGCGTTGTCCGTAGTCCCGATGTTGAAGCCGCGATCGTAGAGAGATTTATAAGATCAATAAAAGAGCGAATTTACAGATATTTAACGCATAAAAACACGCATAGATATTTAGATGTTTTGTCTAACATTGTAGAAGCCTATAATCATACTAAACACACAGCTACAAAAATGACACCGGCGTCCGTTACCCTTGATAACGCTGCCGAAGCTCGTAGAAACATCAAGCATCGTTACGAACGCCCCATCGTCAGAGTTCCTAAATATAACGTGAACGACCTGGTGCGCGTCAGTCGAGCTCGAAACGTTTTTGCGAAAGGTTACGAGAGTGGCTGGACCTTGGAGTTATTCAAGATTTCTCGGATATCCTTGACTAGTTATCCTCCTGTTTATCACCTCAAAGATTTAGCCGACGAAGAAATCGATGGATTTTTCTACGAGGAAGAGCTTAGTCGCGTAAAAAAAGATTTAAAAAAGGTTTTTTCTGACGTCGAAAAATTTTTAAAAACTAGAACCAGTGGTCGCTCGAAAGAATTTTTTGTTCGGTGGCGTGGTTATCCAGAAAAATTTTGCTCTTGGATCAAAGCAAGTCAATTGAAAAATCGAAAATGAAGGATCAATTTTTTATTGTTCTTCCCAGTAACAGTAGCATGCATTATTACCCTGACAATACTACAACTCGCTTCGTCACGCAGCTACCTCAGCAGATACGCTTACACGGTGCCTGGGGAGTCGCTTTAACAGAGATAAGGATTCCATTGACCTTTCAACACATTCCACTTGAGCGCGATGAGAGATTAGTTTCTGTAATACGATACCGAAAGAAACCGACGATAGATTACTTGTTACTCGGCGCAGAAAAAACACAGGCTTTGACTGCTGCTTATGAAACTAATTTAACCTCTGACACGTGTGAAGAAGATCAAGAAACAACTTCTTCGACTTCAACTGTATCGCCGGGCGTTTATAAAGATATAAAAACTTTTATTCACGAACTCAATAATTTGGCCTGTACAAAAAATCATCTAGAGTTTGGCATTGAACGCGGTGATTATTTATCTGTTAGACGTCTGTGAACTGAAGCTGAGTGTGCAGGTTTCAACCATAAAGTCAATCTCTCTGCGCGAATAAAAACTATTCTTGGTTTAGACCTCAACAGTGTTAATATATTTGAATCAAACGAGGCGATTGTTGGAATTCACCCTGCTAATCTTTCAAATTGTCTACCAACGATGTTGATGGTTTACACAGACATTTGTGAGCCGTATTTTACAGGTGACGCGCAAACTCGATTGCTACGCGTTGTCTCTCTGGGTACCGATGAATACACTTACGGGGGTCTTCGAATCAAAAGTTTCTCCCCACCCATGTATTTAGATCTACTTTTCAATTCTTTTGAGACTATCGAAATCGATATAAGAGATGAAAATGGTGAACCAATACCATTTGATTTTGGTACGTTGGCAGTGACACTACATTTCAAGCGTACGGATTAAACTATTGAAAAAAAATGGATATGGAGCGCTACGACGAATTTTTTATCCTTCAAAATGGTGGAGGTGCTGGAAAAGGTGTTGGTCATATTTTTATCGGCTCTCCCTATCAAAGAGGTCATGGAGGCATAGGATCTTTTCTTGCGGGCATCTTTCGGCGAGTTCTGCCTTTACTATCGAGTGGTGCTCGAGCCGTTGGCAAAGAAGCTTTTCGTGCTGGTATGAACGTTGTGACCGACGTGACTCAAAATACTCCGGTAAAAGAGTCACTGCGCAATCGCATACGTGAGTCGGGAATGAACTTGAAGCGTAAAGCCGAAGATAAATTGGATGCAATGATGATGATGGAAGGATCAGGTTATAAAAGGCCTCGCGGCATGAGCGCTTTGCAGTTGTTAGCCGACTCTGAGACTGTTTGCAAGCGCAAGAGAAAAAAAAAAAATAAAAAAAAAATAATTAAGAGAAGTACAAAAAAAAAAAAATAAAGCAAAGAAAAAAAAGAAAAAAATTGTGAAAAGAAGTGCAAGAGATATTTTTGATTAATCAGCAAAATGGCGTTTCTACATACTCAATCGTGCGAGTGTTTAAAATCGGAGCTCTTGTTATTCGATATTCCTCCAACCTTAACAGCTATAGAAAGTTCAAAGTACGTTCAGTATAAACCAATATCTTCGCTCACTGACGATTCACCTATAGAGTTTGTTATCACTGGTACAGGCGACGAATATCTCGATTTAACCCACACGATGTTGAGTTTGAGAGTAGCTTTAAGAGGTACAATTCCAAAAGAATCTTCAGAGGAAGAAGCAAAAAAAGTTGGACCTGTTAACAATTTTATGCACTCCTTGTTTAACCAAGTGGATGTCTTTTTCAATCAAAAAGCTGTTTCGCCCCCCGATCATGCTTACGCTTATAGAGCGTACATAGAAACTTTACTCAACTACGGTCCCGCTGCCAAAAAATCTCATTTGACAAGCGTTCTTTGGTACGACGATACAGCTAAAAATATGGATTACCTAGGAACAGCAAACAGTGGCCTCGAAGCTCGTAGAAAACTTTTCAACTACAAATAATCTGTGGATCTAATTGGTCATTTACACGGAGATGTCTTCAATCAAGAAAAATTATTAATAAATGGCGTCGAAGTGAGAGTTCGCTTAGTAAAATCGAGAGATGCTTTTAGTCTTATGGATCCTGTAGGATGCTACTCTGTTCATATCGAAGAAGCGTCTTTATTAGTGCGACGTGTAAAAATCAGTCCTAGTGTTTTGTTAGCTCATGCTAGAGCGCTTTCAAAGTCAACTAGTAAGTATCCCCTTACGCGCGTAGAAACAAAATCTATCACGATGCACAGCGGTATTCACGGTGAAACCTTAGATAACGTCATTTTAGGGCAACTTCCAAAAAGAATAATTTTAGGTTTTGTTAATAATAAAGCTTTCAACGGTGATCGTCACCTTAATCCCTTCAACTTTAAAAATTTTAACATTAATTTTCTATGTCTGTATGTTGACGGTGTGCAGGTACCATCGAAACCTTTACAGCCTGAAATAAAAAAAACGGCGCGTATATAGATTGTTATCACTCTCTATTTTCGGGTACTGGTGTTCATTTTCTTAACGAGGGTAATAACATACCTCGCGAGTCTTACCCTGATGGCTACTGCCTTTTTGCTTTCGATTTAACACCTGACTTATCTGCAAATGAGTGTACTCATTGGAATTTAATAAAACACGGTAGCGTTAGAATAGATGTTAGATTTGATGATCCTCTGACCGAAACAGTAAATTGTATAGTTTATTCGGAATATGAAAATATTTTAGAAATTGACGCGTCGAGGCAGGTGCTTGTAGACTTTAGCGGATGAATCACTAGATGTCGCTTTTTAAGTATATAAAGTTAGTCTCGTTAAAAAAATGAGTTAGTTAACGAAATAGAGTCCTACAATGGAGCTCATTGCAGATGTTCAATTTTTCAAAGATAAAAATAACAAGTTGGTGCCTAAAGAAATAGCTTTGTTATCTTTAAAAAATGAATTTGTCGCGCATTGGATTGTTAGCGCTGTGCACCGAGTAGATTCGCTACCTTGTGAAGTTCGTAAAGAGAATAATTGGTTGACAAGAAATCAACACGGCATAGATTATTTAGAAGGAATTTAGAGTACGATACGAACTGTCCGTCATTTAATAACCTACCGTGGAGCGATAAGTACTGTATAAATCACGCTGTAAAAAATAATTATTTAAAATTGGCTTGTGCTTTAAATAACGTCTATCGAATTAAAGCATACTTGTTATCTAAATCTCAAAGCTTAAATAACGATTTCCCTTTAAGTTCACCTGTAATATTTTACAATGAACAGCCTGCAGATTCTAAACAAGTTGTCGCTGATGCCGTCACATACTATCGGTGTGTTCCCTGCGGATCGGATTCCATGGGTATGGATGAAACCGACGGCCTTTGCATTTAACACTGATAATCACACTCAACCTGGTATGCATTGGGTTGCTATACATGTAGCTTCAGGTATACCCCCGTTCATACCCAATCATATTAAAACTTTGCGCAAAAATTGTAAGCATTTAAAATGGAATGTTAAACAATTTCAAAATGAGACATCCGACGTATGTGGTCAATATTGTTTAATGTTTTTACATTATATGACTAACGGATTGGGTTTCGAAGCTTTTCTAAATAATTTTTCTGATGACTTGAAAAAAAATGATTGTATTGCAAGATTTTTTATTAAACACAAATCACGTGCTAATTATCAATTTACGGGTAACGGCGGCTGTGTCATACATTGTTTACAAAGTAGTAGTGCGAAAATGTCTTTATTGTAAAATCACGTTGTCAGGACTTTGTAAAACGCCAATGCTGCATTTGCAGGGCTTACAATATTTATATCTATAAATTGTACGACGAAAGTCAGTCTTTCCATCAGTCACAAAGTGTACAGCCTTCGACTTAACTGGCCCCCTACTTTTTACCAGCCGAACAAAAGCCAATAAATGAGCTCTCGGATTTTTGAAAGTCATCTTCCTTGAAATACTTGTAAGTAGATTTGTCGATTTCTATTATTTTTACAATTTATTTATTAATTTTCTTGAATTAATCAAAAAAATTTGTTCCAGGCTTGAAAATATGGCTGCAGAAGAAGTAGGCATCGACTGGCTCAACGGTATATCTCAAGCACCTGATTTACCCCGTAAAAACTTAAAGCAGCTAGACATAAATCACAAATACAAAGTGACATCTGTAAACAAGACGACAACAAAATATGGACGCAAAGTTTTGGCTACCTTTGATAACGAATTTGCTATTTATCTGCCTGAAAAAATTTCGGATGCTCTGACGAAACATGAGTCCTTTTGGGAAAAAGTATTGGAGAAAATTGATGAAAATAAATTTTATGCCACGTATATTGGTAATTTTCAATTTGCGTTTACTTTCGATGATTAATTGTAAAAAGTTTTGTGTATGTAAATCTTTAAAAAATTAAAAATAAAATTTAAAATAAATATATACTTGAATTGTTTTTTAATTATCCACCTCATCCTCTTCACTCAAATCATATTTTCTTTAAAAAAAAAAAAAAAAAAAAAAAAAAGTAAAATTAGTTAGTATTAAAGTAAAATTAATTAGTATCAAAGTATATTCAAAGTATTTTTTCAATGGATTAAAAATTATTATTATTGATTTCTAATTTTTTTGATTTCCTAAACTATTTTATTAATTTAAAAAAAAAAAAAAAAATCCCGATCCAGAATAAAATAATCTCTTGAAGAATACGTAATCTAAATGCAGTCGCAACGACCTTCACTTCTGTGGAGTCAGCACCGTCGTCCGTGTCAGGAGCCGCCTCAGCGACCTTCGAACAAGATACAGACGCAGCAGCAAAGCCGGTCAGACCCCCCCGCAGCAACCGCGACGTCCGAGCGCAGCCACCTCAGCGACCTTCGCTTCCACGGAGTCTGCCTCGTCACCGTCGCCAGAGGACTTCCTGCTCCCCGAGCGGCCCCAAGCACCACCTCCCGCAGCACCCGCGAGCAGCCGCCTCGACCGCGTCACCGGCCCCCGCCACCGCGCGAGGCCACTCGCAGTGCCAGGAAGCCCTCCTCCTGCTCCCCGAGCACCACCTCCCGCAGCACCCGCGAGCAGCAGCCTCGACCGTGGCACCAGCCCCCAGCCACCGCGCGAGGCCGCTCGCAGCGGCAGGAAGCCCTCCTCCTTCCCGAACGGCCCCGAGCACCCCCTCCCGCAGCACCTGCGAGCAGCCGCCTCAACCGCATAACCGGCCGCCCCCACCGCGCGAAACTGCTCGCTATGGTGAATCATCTTTGTTTACATTCGCCATAGTGTTACTATACTACTCATGTTTTTTTAAATTTATTTTTTATACAAATATTATGAATTGCATATAATTTATGCTTTAACCTAAAAAATTTACTTATCTGAAGGCAGTGAAACAACTTTTCATTTAAATGAAATACAAAAAACATTAAGTAATAATATCATAAATTATTAATCAGTTGATAAAATTTCTTATTTTTGAACACATATTCTTTCTTGTTTAAGACGCTGCTTAGTCATTTTCGTTATTGAAACGGTAAGGGCTTATCTTGAATACACAGTTATTAAGCACACAATTGTCAAATTTTAAATCATTTTTTTTAAAGACCGAAGAAATATCATCCTCATTATTATTTATATCATTCATACTCTTTCTTTTTTTGCATGTATTCTGTTGAACTATATTTTGATCTTGAATATGTAATGGTGTACTTGACTTTACCCTTTGTTGTTGTTGAAAATTTGTTTGCGTATTTGAGCTTACACATTGCTGATCTTTAAAACTTACTCTGATGCTTGGTTTATTAAAAAATGATTTATTTTTTATTGCATCATGCCTATTTGTGTCTGCTGGGATAAACATTCTTTGATTGTTTGCTGTTGAAAACCCACTATCTGCAAGTTGATCTAAAAAAAAGTTTTTTATGAAAGAAAATTTAACAAATTGTATTTTCACAGTAAATTTAGCATTTTTTAATTTTTTATTTTACCTGTAACTGCTTCATGTGCAACACTAAAATCATCAGAAAACATTGGCTCAAGATCATGAAGATCCAATTCTTGAATTGGGAAATCAGGACTCGTAGATTGTAAAAGATTTGCGCTTTTAGATGGTAAATGATTAAAGCTTGTAGATGGTTAATTAACAGAACTTGTAGATGGCAAAAAATTAGTCTTTGTAGATGGTAATATATTAGTAACATTAAGTGGTGATGAATAACTATTTTTGATGTATTGGTGTTTGCTTGAGCATCTGAAGGGGCTGGTAAAAAAATATTCGCTGGTGAAATTCCTGACAAATTTTGAACAACACCTTCATACAGGAGTTGCCTATTGTGCAACGAATTCTCAATGTAACCTTGTGCGATGGCATCTGACCTCCACCTTCCTAATTGTTTTATCGCCTGCATGTTTGCTCCTGAATTGGAAAGAAGTGTAGCAGAGGTTCTGCGAAAACAATGTCCTGTGAGTCTTGATGAATTCGGTAGTTGTAGATATGAAGCAATGCTTTCAGGAACACCACCAATAGTGTGTCTACCAATGGGTTGCCGAACACCTTTACCATTATTGAATCTGTAGAAAAATCTATCGTTGAACTGACCTGGTGGTCTTTACAGCATGTATTTTTTAACTTTTTCATAAAAAAGACTACCAATGACGAATTGACCAGGATAGTCATTTTTATTTTCACTGATTGTTACAAGATATCTGTTATTTGTCAAATCTTCTTTATCTTCAACTCCAACATTAGCAATCTCAAGGCACCGCATACACCCACACAAACTAAAAATAAGGATTACCTGTGAAAATCAGAATATTATCCAATATATCATAAAAACCATTTAAATATTTGAAAGATTATTTAAAAAAATTAATTACCTTTATTGCTAAGTACACTTCATCAGGTGCCTGATTCATAAATTTTACAATATGATCCCATCTGAACACATGAGCTTTACTTGGTTTATATCCCTTACAATTATTTTTTATAAAGTTTTTTAAATTTAAATTTTTTTGATATTTATTCCTTCTTGAGAATTGAGTGTACTTTTTAACATGCTGTAAACACTCCACAAAATTGGAGGTCGCAATCTTTATTTTAGAGATTGAAAATAAACCAATAAATTATTCTCTTCCGATGTTGATAAGTCATTTTTGTTTTCTTTCTTCCATCTTTTATAGTTGTGATATACTAGTATATAACGCTCGCTCGACTTTTTGGGCAAGATTTCTGTGTGTAATATCTCACTTGCTTGAGCGTCAAAATTTTTAACGACTTCTTCTTCATCGTCGGAACCTTCTGATGAAGAATCACTCATTTTAGGATACTTTTTAGTTTGTCGAGATTTTAGATGTTTGTTTGGGTAAGACAAGTTAACTTTTGAGGTTATATCTTATCAACAAGGTTACTTCTGTCTCCCCGACGCGTCGCGACGCACCGGCCACAAAAATCTCTTAGCCAATCAGAGTGCACGGTTAGCTTAGAAGGCCACAAAAGCCATTGTTTCTGGAGGAATATGCGGCCAGGAGGTCCGTACTTTCGGGTAGGGGATGAAGAAAATATTCATTTCCTGAGTTAGTTATAGGAAGAGGACCCACTATGTCCATGGCCCATTTTTCAAGACAATTTGGAGTATCTGAAATACGCATGGGTTGACGAGTACGGACTCTTACTAATTTTTTTAATTAACACTCCAAACAATTTCTGATAATACTCTGGACTTCTTCTTTCAAATTTTCCCAATAAAATCGTTGCTTGATTCTTTTCAGCGTTTTTACTGTACCTCGATGACCCCCAACAGCAGATTCATGACATTCTCGAATTATATCCTGTCGATCTTCCAAAGCTGGATACTTTATTAAATTCAAGCAAATAATTAATTTAGTTGAAAAATTATTAAAATAAGTTTGTAATTTTTTAGCTATTTTAGACCATTCAAGATTTTCAATATATTCTGATTTAGCCATACTAATTGAATTAATTTGAATTTCTAAAAGCTTGTCTTTTAGTTTAGAAAATAAAATATCTAAGTTTTTGTCAATAAAAAATAAGCTTAATGGAGTTTCTCCTCTTAAAGGAAGTGCAACATGAAACCTAACACCAACTTTAACTACCAGTGGTTCGCATACTTCAATATTTTTGAAATATGGCAGTTTATTAATTTTTTCTAGTTGCTTGGCTCCTTCATCACAAGGTTTTCCTGAAGAATCGATAAAATATAAATAATTGTCTTTACGCATGAATAACTTTTCTCTGCAATTAATTAAAGCATTAAGTGTTAGATCCTCAATTAAATAATCCGTTGATTCTGTACGTTTTTCATTAAACAATTCGTTTAATGTAAAATCATTATTAATAGCCTCAAGACTATAATTATCAATTGATTTATTAATTGAAAAATTAATATCATTGTCATTGTTTTTCTTTTCGACAACGTCTTCTTGCTGCGTCTCCATGATATTTTTCTGTTTCGGTGGTCTACCTCGTTTTTTCGCTGGCAGCGTAGAAATTTGGATTGGCTCCTCCTGCACGCGTTCAGGCACGCACTTAGTAAGCTCCTGCTGCTCGCGTCCACTCGCACACCTAGCCTGCTGCTCGCGTCCACTCGCGCACTCAGTCGGCTGCTCACGTCCACTCGCGCACTCAGTTGGCTGCTCGCGCGCCTGAGCTCTCGTCATAACATACACATGCTTGGCGTCCGGCCTACATGTAGCGGTGGGCAGGTATTGATCGCTTTCTTCCTTGTTTACCTGCTCGCACGGCTTTGCTGGTTCAACAAAATAAAAGTCATCGTCCTAATCTAAAATTTTTTCATTATTAGCACCTTCTACAGGACATCTAGATAAGGCATCTGCTGGATTATTTATTCCTGGTTTATAAATAATTGTAAAATCATATTCAGCAAGTTCTATTCGCCATCTCGTTATTCGAGAGTTCGCTTCTTTATGTGTTTGCATCCAAACTAATGCTTTATGATCAGTAATTAAATTAAATTTTTTGTGTAAAAGGTAAGGGCGAAAATGTTTAATGGAGTAAACAAGTGCTAAACCTTCTTTATTAAAAGTGTCGTATCTTCTTTGTACCGGTGTCATTATTCGCGAATTATAAGCCACTGGCTTATCCTCAAAGATGGGTCCCTGGCTTAAAATAGCACCAATTGCATACCCACTCGCATCTGTTGTTAAATTAAATTCTTTTGAAAAATCAGGATAAATCAAAATAGGTTCTTCACAAAGTGAATTTTTTAAACACTCAAAAGCTTCTTGAGTTTCTTTATCCCATTTAAATTCTACATCTTTTTGCAATAAACTTGTTAAAGGTTTTGCAGTTTTTGAAAAGTCTTTAATAAATCTTCGGTAAAATCCAGCTAGTCCTAAAAACATTTTAATGTGTTTTGGAGTAGTGGGAGTCTTGAAATTTTTAACTGCAATTAACGTTTTGGGATTTGGCTTAAGTCCTTCCGTAGTTATAACGTGTCCTAGGTAAGTCACTTCTTCTTTTAAGAAATCACATTTCTCTGGTTGTACTTTAAATACTGCAGCACGCAATCTTTCAAAAAGTAATCTTAATCTTACTATATGTTCTTTGAAATTTTTTGAATAAACTATAATATCATCAATATAACAAAATAATACTGAATCAATTAATCCGGCCAAGGTGATGGCTAAGGCCCTAGAAAATGTTGCTGGCATTGTTTTAAGTCCGAAACTAGCTCTAGTAAAATGAAATAATCCCTTAGTTGTAGCAAAAGCTGTTTTATACCGGTGTTTCTCATTTATTTTGATTTGGTGGTATGATGACTTCAAATCAAAGACAGAAAAACATTTAGAACCTTCTAATTGGTCAAGAATCTCAGGATATTTCTAAGAGGATAAGAATCTGATAAAGTTTTTAAATTTAAAGCCCTGTTATCAATCACCATACGATATTGCTTTTGACCTAGCATATCTTCTGGTTTAGGAACTAAAAAATAGGGACTACACCAGGGCGAAGTTGAGGGTTCAATGATTCCGTCTTCCAATAATTCTTCTACCTGCCGGTTAATTTCTTCTCTGTCTGTTGGAGGTAATCGGTATTGTTTAGATGATATTGGAATATCATCAATAGTAGGTATCATTAATTCCAACACAAGTGTAGCTGTAAGTTTATCTCCCTTAAGATAAAAAATATCCTGAAATTCTTCAACTAATTCTCACACTGCAGTATTTTCTTCTGGAGATAAGTGTTTCAAATTCAATAATGTTTTAATTTTATTCAACCTCAAATCATTCACTTCGCATTTTAGAACCTGCTTTATAGACAGATTGTGAATTATACTCTTCCCTTCAACACACTTTTTATTTCAGCTAATAACACAAGTATATCTTTTATTATCGGATGGTCGTTTGATGCTTGGCTTTCAATTAAGTTAATTATATTAAGAGTAAGGGAATCCCATTTTTCCGCGAAATTTTTTAGCAATGGCATTTTTATTATACCCAATTTTACCTCAAGCATTTTTTCCCCGAACAGCTTTTTATCTCGCTCGTTACTTTTTATGAGCTGCACCACTTTCTTTATTAATACAAGAAATTCATCGTCTCCGAATTCTTTTATTACCAAATTACCCCTTTTGTCTAAACATTCACCCTTTTTTAGCTGCCACGCGCTTTTTTTATTGATCGTATCATGCCCAAGGTTTATTTGTCTGTTTTTTTCCCAACTTTTATTTTTTAATGACAGTTTCTTTTCACAAACGTTATTCACATCGATTTGGTCACAATTTTCATACTCAATTTTATTCTGTAGTTCATTGCATTTCTCAGTAACCTTACTTTTCAAAAAGTTTATTTCAACAATATTTTCGTCTTTCGTATCTTCACTAACTTTAGTATTATTATTAATAATTTCAGATTCACAAAGATTATCAACTTTCAACGCATCAGTAGATATCTCAAAATTTTTATTTTCAAAATGATTGGTTTTTAACTTGCCTTTAGAAATATAACCTGGATCAGGCCTTATTTCAGCTCCTGATTCCTTATAATTTTTTATTAATCTCAAAGTATCATTATCAAAATTTTCATTCTTTTTAAATTTTTTCATCGAATTTATAACATTTCTATTTTGCTCCTCATTTATATTTTCTATAGAACTTATGAGATCTATAGTTGAATAAGAACTTGAACTTGAATTTATATTTTCTTTATTTACAACGCTAGCGCTTTGTTTAACATTTTTTAACATTGTTTCTTTATGATATCTATTTATTTTATGACAACTAGAATCCAAAGAAGAAAAAGGGTTTTTATGATGTTTAGTTTCAGCTGATTTCCCAAAATCTAATTCAGAATCGTCTGCGCAGACTGTTCTAGATAAAATGGTTTTTTCCATGTTGAGATCATTTTTTAATTGAATAAATTTAGAACTTGAAGATTTATCAATCATTTTTACGTTTTTAAATTTTTCCTCTTTGCTTAAAACTGCAGTTTCATCATTTTTTGTATCCGACGTCATACTAGAAATTGCATTTAAATTCGATATGGAGCATAGATTTGAATTTTTATTTTCATTTAAGACAAAATCCGAACTCGAAATAGTATCTTGATTAAAATATGCAAGTGGTACGGAGTTTGTATTTAAATTATTTTTAAAGGCAAGGTTACCACATGATATGGTTTTTAAATTCGCACTCTTAAATGGCGCGTAAAATGCATTGAAATTCAATGTCCTCTTAGAATCTTTGAAATTAAACTTAAATTTCGACTTATTCTTTCTCATTTTTTCATTTATTTTAACAATTTTATTAGGTGTGACTCTATCTTTTACAATATCCGCATAGGTTTTTTTATTTCGAGACAAGCTATCCGTAGAAGAGTTTGCAATTAATATTTCTTTCGTTCGCATAAAGGGAATATTGAAAAGATCTGAAACAATACGTTTATTCTTAAAATCAATATTCACATTAAATCTTCTAAAAAATTCTGCCCCAAGAAGTCCTCCTTCCTTAATTGGAAAAGAATTTTCAATTAAATGAAATTCAATAGAAAAGTTTGAAAATTGAATTCGTACTTTTCCGAGCGTATAAATACTTACATTTGAAATCCCACGCAAATCTAAAATAATATTAGTATCAATTTTCATATTTTTTGGAATATTATCCAATTTAATTAAATTCAGGCCAGCACCCGAGTCCAAAATGAAGTCAATTTTATTACCATTAAGTGGATTTATTAATAAAATAGTGGGAGTCTCATCATTATACGTAAGATTTACACGCTTAATATAAATTGAATTCAATTTTCCTTTAGTGGGAACGTTGCATCTGCAGTCTCCTCGATCGCACCCGATTTCTGGAGACGTTGTGCGTTTTCCTGCAGTATCCTATTATTATTAGCTGATCTTTTATAACACCACTGGATTGTATGACCAATACCTTTACAATAAGCACACATTAAGGGACGCCCATTATTTGGGTATGTTTTTTGCTGTCTTTCTAAATATAAATCGTCTCTTCGCGAACTTGAGTTCTGATAACCCAGCTGATTCTGACGATATTGATTATTTCTAAAATTTCTAGGTTCATTAAATTGCGACGAACTATTGATCGACTGATTATTTTTGTTAAAGTTAAAATTTCTATTTTCACGAGAAAAATTATTAAAGCGATTGTCTCTTTGATTATTTGTAGTTTGATTATAATTAAAATTTTCTCTTTTATATCTTTGAAAACAAGTCTCCGCTGTATGACCATTTTTCTTGCAAATTTGACATTTTAACTGAGGCTCACTACCAATTAATTTTACTGAGGCCGGAACCACCTCTTTACACTCCGCTGTCGGTTTAGTTTCATTTAGTTCTTCCTGCTCATAATAATTATATTCTCTTTCTATAGCAATAGCTTCTCTTATTGCTTCGTCTATGCCACTATCTATATTCGCGACCATTCTAGCTCTTATTACCCATTTAAGCCCTCTTAAAAAACACGTTATCAAATCTTTTTCGAGTGTTTGCGCATATGTAGTATTATATCGATCTTCTTTTTTAGCCGCAGCTTTTATTTCTTGCACGACAGCTCTAACACGATTTGAGTATTTTAACACATTTTCGCCACGCTGTTGTTTAAGGGGAGGTTTCGATGACTTTCGGGTTTTTTTCAAAGATTTTTTTTTGATAGTAGAAATACTATTTATTACTTGAATTTTTTTTACAATATTGTCACACTAATAAACTATACAAAAAAATGTTTTTTATTTAATTTTTCAAAATGGCGTCTGAGAAAATGGCCGCTACGAGTCCACATGTTTGAAAACTATTCACACTTTCATTCTGCAACGGATCGTCTGAAATGAAAAAAAAAAATTTTTTAACAATCAATACACACTTGGTTATCGTGTGTTCTAGGATCTAAGATTTTCACTGAAAAAAAAAATTTGGCGGACTTTTTTTTTTTTCATCATAATTTTGTAGCTTATTTTGTTTATAACTTTTTTAAATATTAACGGATTGTAAATATCCTAGAAGACACGATTTTGACACATTCAAGGAACATCCTGCCAAAATTTCAAGTTGATTCGTTAAAAATTGACGAAATGCTACTGTGAATGAGTCGAAAATATGCAGTTTCGAGAAAAACGAGTTTAAAGTTTTTATCCGTAAAAAATTAAGAAAAAAAGTGATTTTTACCTAATCGGCGATTCCGGCACCATACATAACTCCTTCTTCGGCTTCTAGGGCATCATTTGCCAAAGATTTGGCATTTCTAACAGCTATTCTGTGCTGTTTGGATGTCGTTGAAGCAGCATACTCGGCCTTGTCGATGCGAGCGCTGTTAACTTTCTCAGCGTAAAAAGTGGCGCTTGGCCCAATTTGTACACCCATTGTTTCCATGACTTTTAAGATTGGAAAAAGTCCTTCGTTGAATACACATGCAGTACTAAAAGCAGCAATTTCCACAACATCTTTTCCAGCAAATGAGTGCTTAGGTGCAATATTCCAAATGCAAGAATTTAAGCTTTCGTTATTGTTTTGTGTATTAGCTCCTACGCACCTACTGAGCAGATCATCTGAGGTAAGTTCAACATAAATTGGTTCAAGAATCTCTTTTATTTCTTTGCTGAAAGCAGGAGGATGCTTAAAATTTTTCAAGTTCTTATTTGCATCTGCTTTCCGCCACTCGCACCAAGAGTCAGCTCCGGCCGGGCAGTAATTATGATCTGGATTTTCGTCCGTGGAGCACTTATGATAGAATGAAGCAAGTATAGCTTCTCTCATTCGTGGAACTGAGCTAGAGTTGTCCAGAATAGCTTTTTGATAGTACGAAGATAACTTGACTAAAAGCGGCTCAGTCAGTGGCAAGTTTTTTATAATAGGTGCAGTACTTTTTTTTGGTGCGCTTTTTTTTGGTGCGCTTTTTTTTTTCCTTTCGAAGATGAAGATTCTGCTGCTTTATTTTCAGCTTGTTTCAACAATTTATTCTTCTTTGCAAGCTCTTGTTTTGCCGCTTTACCACGTCTGAATAAGCGTTTCTTGACGTGCAGAACACATTCCTTTTTTTTTACGATGCATTCATCACCGTACGGTTTACTTTCTTCAAGTCGTTTGAAAGTCTTTGAATCTCCGTCAACGATATAAAATTCGTACATGACCTTGAATTTTTCAATGGACCGAAGAAACATTTCTATGACTCCTTCTACTTCCATTAGACCAGAACTCCCCTCGTGATCTGCATGGCATTTCCCGTCTTCAAAATGCTGCGAATACCAAGCCTCGAATTCGGGCGTGTCTTTTTCGAACTTGCAGGACTTACAGGCTTGACAAATTTTTGATTTTACAGTGAGATCAATAACTTTGTTGGAAAACTTACCAATCAAACTTACGATGCCAATTAGAGCAGCGAAACCACGCTTGGGCCAAGAGCCATCGCCAGAAACAGTAAGCCGGTCCTCGGGAAAACCGTTCTCTCTATTTTTCTCTTGCTCCTCTTTCGCAGCTTTTTTAAATACTAGATCAACAACAGCACAGACGGCAATATGAATATGTTGTATGCAAGCATAGTAAGTTGAACTGCTAAATGCAGTTTGTGCAATATCCATCAATCCACAAAAATTCATAACACCGTTGAAACCAACTCCGAGTAAGCGCAGCACGTAAATTAGTCTTCGGTTTATCTCATAACCCGCATGTATTTTAGGAGAACTCGGTATTTTTAAAGGATCTTCGCAGCGACATGAAACCACTAAATCGAACCCTACTCCTTTTATATTTGATTTGCCAAAAGTAACTGGGTTTTTACAATTTTTGCAAATAATATTTTGCTGCAAGGTCAAAAACAAGGACCAGTGAATAAAAGAATAAATGGCAACATCATGCACAGTTGGCGTAAAATCAGGATCACTTGATTTAAGTTTTTCTGCAGCAGTACTCGTTTTTTCTGTACTCTGGTCTGATGTGTGCCTATTTCCACTAAAACTCTTTTTTATTTTTCTGTAAACTTGTGTTGATTCGCTCGAACTATATTTCCTGTCTTCCATTTTTCACTTTTTTAGCACGCACTTCTAGCCAAACGTTCGTACCCAAACGTTATTTTTCGAACGCACAACCTAACCACCAAAATAGACACGAGAAATACTACTGCCCAGCTGCAACTCTAGAGGCCCACGTACTGTGTTCAAAAACCGGAGAGAGAGACAAAGAGGGCTGGATTTCTATAAGCCGACTAGAGACGCGCCAGGTGCACCGCTCAGCGCTTAGAAGGCAGCGGAGCTCCACCCTGTTTTATACCTGTTCTAGACCTTGGAAACTTTTGAAACTAATTTTACTGTATTCTTAGATGTTTATACTACCCAAAAAAAGAAAAAAAAAAATTTCGATTTCTGGAAAAAAAGTCATCGAAACCTCCCCTTAATGTTTGCCAGCTCGCCATTTAAATGCAATAACGTTTTTGTGGACCCAAATAATCCTTCAAAGTATTTTTCTAATTCAGTTAGAGAATTAAAATTTTTTCCTTCTACACTTTTAGCTGCTTCTCCTGTTAACCTGAATTTAATTAATTTAGCTAATTCACACTCACAATCAGCTGGAATAATTTCCTTAGCACTTCTACAACCTTCCAAAAATGAGAATAGACTTATATTTTGACCACTATAAACTGGAATTAACGAATTTGCATCTTTAATCGATATATTTTTCACCATACCCATAGACGAATTAAACATGTTTACTGATGTAGGTACCGTATTTGAGAATCTATTTTTTGTCGATGCGAAAAAGGAATGTTTTCCCAATTTCGGTGTTTCTTGGTTTATTTTAGGAAAAGCTGATAAGAATTTTTTATTCTCGTCTAATTTATCTTGAATGCTGTTAAACTTGTCACCGTCACTATCTTTTTTATTTTTATTTAAATTAGTAAATAATGAATTAGAAGCTAAATCATCAATTGTTGGACTAAATAATTGAAACGTATAAGGCTTTTTCATAGCAGACTACATCTAGCAGAACATAAAATAACCAAAACGATATAAGTCAGTTTTATTTAATTTCATGAACTTTTTAATTTTTCGTATTTGTTATTTTCTAATCTTATCATGATTTTCTATGATTTTGACAACTTCATTGAAAAAAGATCTATGCTGTTTTTACTTTTTCGTCGATTGAAAGTCTTCACCGACCCCGAGCATTTTTGGTCAAATGCTCGGGGTCGGCGAAGACCTTCAATCAACTATAAAGTGAAAAGAGCATAGATCTTTTTTCAATGAAGTTGTCAAAATCATAGAAAATCATGATAAGATTGGAAAATAACAAATACAAAAAATTATAAAGGTCATGAAATCAAATAAAACTGGCTAATAGCGTTTTGGTTATTCCATGTTCTGCTAGATGTAGTCTGCTTTGAAAAAGCCTTATTATCACTTGGGGCTTTATTTATTTTTGAATTTTCTTCCGGTTTTTGTTTATCAAAATTACTTAGCGTTTCGTAAAATTTTTTCGTTTCGTAATGTTTTTTAATTTTTCTTCTTCTTCCTGTATAATTTTTATATTTTCGAAATTTTGTTTTTCCCTATCTTCTGTTAAATTTAATTCATTGATTAAGTCAAGAGTTTCTTCCGGATGATAATTATTTATTTCTTTAATTCTAAGCGGACATTCTTCTATCATATATTCAATTATAGTATCCGGATTTATGTGGTTATAAAAAAAATTTAACAATACTTTTACGAATTCCGGATCCCGTGACACTAATTCAATTTTAGTTTTACTGACGTATCTTTCAAAAATTTTACATAACGATCTGATATTAAATGTACTTTGCGGTAAATTCCAACCAGCTAAGTTTCTATACCGATCCACGAAAAGATCTAATATATCTTCTAATTCAAAATCAGCAATATTTTTAAATTTATCCGAATGTAATTGATTAGCTTGATTAAACAAAATTACTTTAGCTTCATTATAAGCAGAATTTTTATTAATACTATTAGTAGACATATCAGTAGCATCGATAATCGCAAGTTTTTTATCGAACCCCCAATTTGTTAAAGGTAATTTATATCTTTAAACTATTTAAACCAAAACCTACGAGAGGCCTAGGTTTAACCCGATTGCCATCATGTGGCCTTACGATTACTTTTGCTACTGACACGATTTGATCAATGGCGAGTATTACTTACTGTGCTGCCGATGATCTGATGCTGATAATCCTTGGCCAGGCTCTGGTGCCGTAGAATAAATTGTAATTTATAAACTAACTTAACGGGAAGGATATTTGGAATCAAAGTCAATAATCACATGAACGACATTTAATAGAAAAAACACCAAACCTCAAGCACCGTTACAAGTTTGAAATACAAGTGTCAGAACTGGCTGACAAACTAACTCACGGACCGACGACACACTGGCTGGTGTCCCTACGCTTGACTACGCTTGACTGACTACTGGGCTACCCATGGTCCTTATATATAATTGTTTCACCTGACGAAAAGTCGCGCAGGTATCGATTTCAGCGTAGGTGGCCACGCGCCGAAAAGAAGAGGAAAATTCCTCACGGAGGCAGTAAAAATTATCGATTTGGGGTAGTTCACCCCAGTATGCTCCTTGCACCTTTATTTAAAATAAAAGCTCAAAGAGTCGCATACGGATGTGACAGTATCCAATGAAGAGTTGAAATGTTAAAAAAAATGTTTTGACGTGATTGACAACATGCTTTTAGTAAAAAAAAAATTCCGAAGTCATGAAAAGTTTAAGAATAAATTTTAATTAACAATTATTTTAGTAATTAGGAATGGTAATTTTTTTTTAGTCTTGGATTTGACTAGCTCTGGTAGAAAACCACCTTAAGGTGAAAACGTCACCAGCACTGGAAGTAAAAAGTGGCGATAAAAAAAAAAATAAATAAAAGGGAAAATGTAAAAAAACGCTCTGTAGCGAGCTAAGTGCTATTTTTAGCAATTTTTTAAAACTAATTACAGATGTATTTATTAAGTATTGGCCTCAGGAAACTTGGAAAATCGTTTTCCTTTCATTAACCATGTGTAGCAGACCCTTGCATCGTCTGCTACTGCGCGCGCAGTAAATGCACGAGCACACCATTTCCACAAGTTTTCTCTAAATTCAAAAATAAAATAACTTATAAAAAAGAAAAAATGTTCAAAAAATAATAATTCAGAAGAAGTTTTGCTGTAATAAAGAGTTGTTGATGGGGCATACATCTAAAAAAATAATCATAATTAAATTTTTGTTTTATGATTTATGTTGTACTATCTGGAAATAAATTTCCATAAAATGTAGAATTTAAAATTCATCGAATTGATTATTTAACCCCCCTTAACCTCCTGAAATGCAAATATTTTTTCTCGATTTTAATCTCAAAAACTTAGCCGAAATCATTAAAATTTAAATAAATAAATACCCTAATCAGTTTTCAGTACAGATACTTTTTTGACGGTTTCTGAGTTTATTCTAATTTTTATCATATTCTCGTGACAAATATGCTCTTTATATTCTTTCTATGCTTTTACCGACTTAATTTCGTCTTTTTATTTATTAACCTTCCCTGCTTTATAACCTTGCTACTATCCACGTCTCTTGAGTATTTTGTTCCGACTCTCTTTACTACGTCTGTTGACTTTTTCTTCTTCCTACATATCTTGTGCTTACTACCTATTTTTTACTCAAGCTTCTAACGCTGAACCTTCTACACATGCATTTGTTTCTACATCTGTTTCTACTCCTATGCTAACTCTAGTTCTTTATCCTAAAGCCCAATCGGGCTTTAATGGCGATTTGGTTTTTTTTAAATAAATAAATACCCTAATCGACTATTTTCAGGTATGCTCTACACGACGGTATAGGTGAAATTGTTAAAAAATTGATTTTCAATTGTTAATTAACAATTCAAAAAAAAGCCAGAAAAATTAATGTTTTAATTTTTTTCAAACTTAAATAAAAGTGGGATTTTTTTTTTTTTTTTTTCTCGTTTGTTTTAATCTTTATGTTTATAGACTTCAAATTTTGATTCTTTTTTTGAATCGTCTCTATGATTTTTTCGTCAAAATGGCGGCCTTTCAAAGTACAATAAAATTTAGTTTTCAGTACAGATACTTTTTTGACGGTTTCTGAGTTTATTCTAATTTTTATCATATTCTCGTGACAAATATACTCTTTATAGACTTAATTTTATTAAATCAAGTTCTTCAAGGGTTAATACAACGTCGATAAGCGAACATGTTTATTTTCTGTAAGATAAAATTTTTATTTATTATTTTAATTTTTTTTAGTTTTATTCTGATTATTTTCCCGAGCTGAATTTCAACCAATAGAAACGTCGTATTTGACATTTGGCGGAGGGGTGTGGGTAAAATTATTTCGATAATTTTTCGGTTATTTCCAATTCGAAGCAACGCAATTCGAATTACTTTGCTTATTAATGAAAAGTAGGTTATACCCTACATAACATCCTCTGTAATTTAAAGAATTTAAAATAAAAAGACTATTATCCCGAAAAAATGTGAAATACTGCGTTTCTTAGGGTTGAAATTCAGCTGGGGAAAATAATCCAGCTGAATACCCCTCGTGCTCCAAAATTATAGAAAATTTTTCTCCAGTTTTTTGTCATAGTAACTCGCGGGGTAAGTTTGGCAAAAAATCAGTCGCGCTTCGCGCTCATGACTTTCAAACTACCTAACCTACCTCCCTCGTTACTATAACAAAAAACAGTCGGAAAATTTTCGACAATTTTGGAGCACTCCTGGTATTACGACTGAAAATTTTTAAATAATTTTTCATTTAGTACTTTTTTGATTACTAAGATGGCTGTTCCTTAGATACCTACGAAAATGAACAAAATGAGCAGCGAGGAACAGTCAAAATCTGTAACTATGATAATATAAAAAAAATAGCTAAAAATATCCGAAAAACCTTATAATTTCTATCCTCGCTGCTCCCTATTTTTTGTTCAGTTTTCTCACCTTACTCCTATACAATATAGTAGGATATCGAGTTTCCTTTATTTGTAAAATGTTTTTAAAAATAAACATTAAAAATTTAAAAAAATAAATTATTCTGTCTTAAAATTTTGTTTTGTTTAAATCTTTTTAAAACTGTACAGGAAATTTATTTCAAGTAATTCTTTTAAAAAAATATTCAATTAAGAAATATTTAACTTACGTCAAATTCAACATCAAACTCATATTTCATTAAGTTATGGATGTACCAACACTTTCCATACCATTTAGTACCTTGCTCATTCGATTCCAAACGAAACCAATCATTATCAGCTTTTTTATTATTTTCGACGAACTGAAAATTAAAAAAATTTTTGTTTCAAAAGAAAGTTTGTTTATACATGTAATTTCTAAATTAATTTAATATATGTTAGAAAAAAAATTTTTTTTATTGCTATAAATAACAGTAGTACTTTGCTCAAATATGTTTATCCTAAAGGATTGATAGTTTGGAAAAATATTTTGGAATCATCTTTGAAATGTACGGTTCTGAGCTAATGGTCTTATATTGAATAGTGATAAGGTTTTAAAATATGTAGAATCCAAGTCGATAAGCTTTCAGTAATAATACAATTTTTTCATGATGGACCTATTTCTACGGTCCCAGCGAAGAAAAACCTTAGCCGAAAATTTGCAGTTTTCAAATGATTGTGAGAAGCTGAAATTAATTAAAAAATCAGAAAAAATAAAGAATTTTAATAATTTAGCACTTAATGAATCATATTTTTAATTTTTTCTAATTTTTTAATTCATTTCAGTCTTTCATCCATAATTTTAAATCTGCAGATTTTCGACTAAGGTTTTTCTTCGTTTGGACCTTCGATTTAATAATTCTATTAAGTGCTGATTCACCAGCGCATCCAGATAGAGGTAATGTCAATGACCAAATATGGGAAGTTAGTATAGTAGCCAAAATAAAATTCAAGTTGATTGTAAGACTAGTTCATATTGGAAACGTGGTTGTGATGATAAAATTTATCAATGCAATCATAACGACTCAGAGCTTATACATTTTAATAATGATTCAAAACTGCTTCAAGTTGTGGTTGTCAAAGAGATTTCTATATGCTGACTCTAAACTAATATACTCATAAAGATTAATTGCTAATTAGCTTTTGAAGATTTTAGGTGAAATAAACATTTTCAGTTAAACAGTATTTTATAAATGCTGCAATGGTTCATGCTAAAGTTTTTTTTATCAAGTTGGTTATTATAATTCATCTAACTTACAGCAAGTTTAAATTAAGGTGATGTCAATAACCATAATTCAGTTAATGTAAAATATACAGAGTGATCGAAAAAGGTTGGATATAGCAAATAACTTGCATTTTGTACAGCATACAGTAGTGGTCAAAATTATACGACACCTCCTGATACTGTTTCTTTTTAATTAAAAACTTTAACTTTGACAAGACCACGCACGTCGAAACCATTAAATTATATTTGTTCAAAGTTTTTTTTACTAATATTACCGAAATACTTCGTGGAACAATATTTACTTCGCCTTAAAATTGTTTTCTTCTCACTTTTTACTTCAATTTAATTTAAAAAGTTGTTTTTATTCTTCTTCATAGTCTACACGTGTTCGGAAAAATTATTATGAAAATTTAACTATACAGTTTTTATTTTTCCGTATTATACGCATAATTAAGTATAACGAGAAAAATTTTTAAGATCTTAAATCAAAAATTGTTCAAACCACAGGCAAATAATGAGAATTTTTATGTACAACAAATTTAGGTATTTTTGGTTTTTTTGTTAGTTATTCTATTGTAAAATGAGTTTATTTCTTCAAAATATTAGGTAAAAATCACATGGAAACGCATATTTATGTCATTCATTAAGAAACTTTCAAAATAAAATAGAAATATTATATTTTTTAACTTATTTACAACATTGATACCTTCTTTAAAACCTTTTCTATTAATAGTGAATTTAAATTAATTTCATATTATGTAAGATGACTATTCATTTATACTCATTGATTTTATTGTATAAAAAGCGAACATAAACTGGAATTCTGCATTGTTTACATCAGTGATCAAATCAAAAATGCGATCACAGTGGTACCTACTTGTAAGTCATGAGTATTAAATCTTTATCGATGTTAATTATTTGAGTAAACTGTTTTTTACAATAGTATGCATTTGCATAAGCAATTATGGGTAGAAAATCAGTACCAGAATCTGTCAAGTGGCAAATAATTGTCTTATTTAAAGCAAAAAAAAAATTATCACAGATATCAAGAATATTAAACGTAACTAGATGTTGTGTTAGAAATACCATTTCTGCGTATCAAAACAGAAATACGGTGAAAACTAAAACTGGAGCTGGTAGACCGCGAGTAACAAGCACTCGAACAGATAGAATAATTATTCAGAAAGCAAAAAAAGACCGTTCAGTGACTGCGATCAGAATAAAAATTCAACTTAATCAAGAATTAAAAGTACAAGTTTCTCGAGAAGCTGTTAACAGGCGTAAAAATTTAAGTAAAACTTATTGTATGAAACTTGCAGAATCTATGGTAAAAAGAATGAAAGCCTGCTGTGAAGCTAAAGGAGGGGCCACTAAATACTAAATAAATGTTGTTATGTTGTTTTGTATTTGTATACACGTAATTATCAAATTATTGAACTGTTAAATAAATACTTCTAATTATTTAATGATAATTATAACAAAAAATATGTTGTTTTGATTTACTGAATTTTAAAAGACACGTTTTGATTTCAAAAAGGTATCAATGTTGTAAATAAGTTAAAAAATATAATATTATTATTTTATTTTGTAAGTATCTTAATAAATTTGTTAAAATGACATAAAATATGCGTTTCCATGTGATTTTCACCTAATATTTTGAAGAAATAAACTCATTTTACAATAGAATAACTAAAAAAAAACCAAAAATAGCTAAATTTGTTGTACATAAAAATTCTCATTATTTGCCTGTGATTTGAACAATTTTTGATTTAAGATCTTAAAAATTTTTCTCGTTATACTTAATTATGCGTATAATACGGAAAAATAAAAACTGTAGTTAAATTTTCATAATAATTTTTCCGAACACATGTAAACTATGAAGAAGACTAAAATTTGCTTTTTTTCGAAAAACAACTTTTTAAATTAAATTGAAGTAAAAAGAGAGGAGAAAACCATTTTAAGGCGAAGTAAATATTGTTCCTCGAAGTATTTTGGTAATATTAGTAAAAAAAACCTTAGAACAAATATAATTTAATGGTTTCGTCGTGCGCGGTCTTGTCAAAGTTAAAGTTTTTAATTAAAAAGAAACAGAATCAGGGGGTGTCGTATAATTTTGACCACTACTGTATGCATTGGGAAAGTTTCTTGAAAAAAAATTTTCTACCAAATGGACCCAAGAAATTTGGGCCCGGGGCCTTACTTTGTGCCCTATGGACCTAAACCTTGTTTTTTTAAATGGGAACCTCTATTTTTGACCCCAAATTCTGAAAGGGCGGAAAATTTTATGATTTTTGAGTATTTAAAAAAATTTTTTGGGCCTTGGAGCAGGGTTGGGTGGCACTTTGGTGACTCACCATGGTAAGCCACCTGGTGTATTGGTGTATTAGGTGCATTATACCCAGCGTTCGAAATAAATAATTTTTTATAAACTATTAAATAAACCGAGAAGCTCCAAAACCCCCATAAAGCTCGGGAGAGTGATGAATAAATAATTTTTTATAAACAATTAAATAAACCAACAAGCTCTAAACCCACATAACGCTGGGGAGAGCGATAAATAAAAAATTTTTTATAAACAATTAAATAATCCAACAAGCTCCAAAACCCCCATAACGCTGGGGAGAGTGATAAATAAATAATCTTTTATAAACAATTAAATAAACCGCCGAGCTATAAACCCCCATAACGCTGGGGAGAGCGATAAATAAATAATTTTTCATAAACAATTGAATAAACCAACAAGCTCTAAGCCCCCATAACGCCGGGAATAGCGATAAATAAATAATTTTTTATAAACAATTGAATATACCGACAAGCTCTAAGCCTCCATAAAGCTGGGGAGAGCGATAAATAAATAATTTTTTATGAATAATTGAATAATCCGACAAGCTCTAAGCCTCCATAACGCTGAGGAGAGCGATAAATAAATAATTTTTTATGAATAATTAAATTAACCGACAAGCTCTAAACCCCCATATGGCTGGGCACCCATGTTCAACGAAAAAACTAATCGGCTATTTTCCAAGCTTTAAACCCCCAAAACCTGGAGCACCCAAATCCAACAAAAAAGCTGATTGGCTAACCCCAGAGCTCTAAGCCCCCAAATCCCTGGAAACGCGAGTTCAACAAAAAAGCTAATTGGCTGCCACCCAGCTCTAAGCCCCCAAAACACTGGGCGCTCGAGTTCAACAAATGAACTGGTCGGCTGTCCCCAAAGCTCTAAACCCCCAACTGATCCGTTTGTTTTATTGAACTCAGGCACCCAGGGTCTTGGGGGTTTAGAGCTTGAGGGGTAGCCAATCAGCTTTTTTGTTGAACTCGCGCGCCCAGGGTGTGGGGGCTTAGAGCTTGGGGGGTAGCCAATCAGCTTTTTTTTGAACTTGGGTGCTTCGGGTTTTGGGGGCTTTAAGTTTGGGGCATAGCCGATTAGTTTTTTCTTTGAACTCGGGTGCTCAGCGTTATGGGGATTTAGAGCTTGTCGGTTTATGCAATTGTTTATAAAAAATAATTCATTTATCGCTCTCCCCAGCGTTATGTGGGTCACGAGCTTGTCGAATTATTTAAATGTTTATAAAAAATTATTTATTTATAGCTCTTTCCAGCGTTATGTGGGTTTAGAGCTTGTTGGTTTATTCAGTTGTTTATAAAAAATAATTTATTTATCGCTCTCCCCAGCGTTATGGGGGTTTAGAGCTTGTCAAATTATTTAATTGTTTATAAAAAATATTTTATTTATCGCCCTCCCTAGCGTTATGGGGGCTTAGAGCTTGTCGGTTTATTTATTTGTTTATAAAAAAAATTTTATTTATTGCTCTCCCCAGCGTTATGGGAGTTTAGAGCTTGTCGAATTATCTAACTGTTTATAAAAAAAAATTTATTTATCACCCTCCCCAGCGTTATGGGGCTTTAGAGCTTGTCGATTTATTTAACTGTTTATGAAAAAAATTTATTTATTGCTCTTCCCAGCGTTATGAGGGTTTGGAGCTTACCGATTTATTTAATTGTTTATAAAAAAAATTTTACTATTGCTCTCCCCAGCGATATAGAGGGTTTAGAGCTTGTTGGTTTATTTAATTGTTTATAAAAAATTATTTATTTATCACCCTCCCCAGCGTTATGGGGCTTTAGAGCTTGTCGATTTATTTAACTGTTTACGAAAAAAATTTATTTATTGCTCTTCCCAGCGTTATGAGGGTTTGGAGCTTACCGATTTATTTAATTGTTTATAAAAAAAATTTTACTATTGCTCTCCCCAGCGATATAGAGGGTTTAGAGCTTGTTGGTTTATTTAATTGTTTATAAAAAATTATTTATTTATCGCTCTCCCCAGCGTTATGGGGGTTTAGAGCTTGTCGGTTTATTTAATTGTTTATAAAAAATTATTTATTTATCACTCTCCCGAGCGCTATGGGGTTTTTGAAGCTTGTCGGTTTATTTAATAGTTTATAAAAAATGATTTATTTCGAACGCTGGGTATAATGCGCTTAATACACCAATACACCAGGTGGCTTACCATGGTGAGTCACCAAAGTGCCACACCACCCAACCCTGCCTTGGAGGGCCCTTTTCTCTTTAACCTGTATTATCTCCGAAAATACGCAATTTTCGTACAGCACATGTCAGAGAAAAGTTTCTTGGGTCAGAAAAGATAGCTGAAATTTCACCGAAGGCCTCAGTTTAGGCCTTACTCCGGCACTGTAAGTTTGGGTCCATAGAGCCCAAATTTCTTGGGCCCATTTGGTAGAAAATTTTTTTTCAAGAAACTGTCCCAATGCATATGCTATGCAAAAAATGCATATTTTTTGAGTTTTTTCTGTATCCAACTTTTTTCGATCATCCCGTATATACATATATTTAAATCATCATTGGAATTTATAGATTCTGTCAATACATTAGCACTGATAAGGTTGATTGTTCTCAGTTTATTTTTTAAGAAGAATTTGTCTGACTATCAAGTTTAATTCATATATGTATAATATTAGTAAATAAGTAAACATACACACACACACACACACGCACACGCACACGCACACGCACACGCGCACGCGCACGCGCACACGCACACGCACACACACACATATATATATATATACTAGGGGGAGGGTGCCCCCTGCTCGCTTCACTCGCCAACTCCCCCCCCCCCCCATAGCTTGTGACTACACCTGCACCTTATCTTATGCCTACCTTTGTTCCTACCTTGGTATGGTATGGTATTTGTGGGAGGGGTACGCGGTCCCTACCCGGGAACATGCGACCCCAGCACTCAGGTATACACCCATTGTGCTGATTTCCCTGCCTTACTCAATCCCTGTTCAAGGCCACTTCGATGTGGCCTATTGCCGCCGTGATTGCCGAAACACTTGCCTCCCTTAGATCCAATGGATCTATAATGGGTCCGCCAAGCCTTCTGGTCCGGAGTGTGGCCCAAGCGGGACATTCACAGAGAAGATGTCCCGTCGTTTCGGCCGATTCTCCGCACCACCTGCAGTTTGAGACATCGCTGAGTCCTATCCTTGATAGGTGATGTCTCACCATCCAGTGGCCCGTAAGCCAGCCGATGATCATCCTGAGTTTTGTTCTGCTAGTCCTTCTCAGGTCTCGCAGCCATGTTTCAGGCGGCTTGTCACCGATGAGGCTCTTTGCCTGCCTCAGCCCCTGGTGATCATTCCATCTTCGGTCAGCTACACCTGTCATCCAGCGTTCCATGGCTTCTTCCATTGAGCAATCGGGCATTCCAACGTTGCATTGGTCCGCCCTGATGCCCAAGGCGCCCCGGTTCGCCAGCCTGTCTGCCTTTTCGTTGCCCAGGATCATCGAGTGTCCTGGCACCCATAATAGGGTGACACAGTGGTTCAACGCCATGTTAGTCAGTGCCTCTTTGCAGAGAGCCACTTCCCTCGAGCTTGTGGCCCAGCCCTTGAGCGCCAAAAGCGCCGCTTTGCTGTCGGAGCAAATCGTGACTGGGCATCTCCTGTCAACCTCTCTCAGCGTGGCCCGTGCACACTCCGTGATCGCCCTTACCTCAGCCTGAAAGACTGTGGCAAAGTCGTCAAGGTGTAGCGTTATCTCCCTGGAACAGCCCTGTCTCCAGGCTCCGGCGCCCACGCCTTCCTTTCTTTTCGAGCCATCTGTGAACCAGACAACTCCCTGACCTGTATACTTGTGCCGTCCTCCTTGCCAGTCGGCCCGGCTGCCCGTTTCGACTCTAAACGACTTGTTGAAACTGATGTTCCTCGCCGTATGATCGAGCTTGGGCAGCTTCTCCAGATTTAGTTCTCTGGTTATCTGCCGGTCTGCTAGGTGGTCAACCTTCGCTTTGCCATCGTAGCGACATACGGCCTTGAAGGCCGCACTTCTAACCACGAGGTCGAGCGGAAGGGTTCCCGTCAGACGTTCCATCGCAACCAGTGGTGTGGTGCTCATGCATCCCGTAAGGCCTCTCAAGACGAGGGCCTGTACGCGATCCAAAATTGACTTGGCGCCCTTTACCGTCGCCACCCGGGGAGCCCATATGACTGCCCCGTGTAGTAGCTTGGGTTTCAACACCGCTGTGTATAGCCAGTGTATCTTTTCGGGCTCCAGTCCCCATGTCCTGCCAAAAGCCCTTCTGCATGCCCAGAAGGACTGAATCACCTTTGCGGAGGTGATATCGAGATGCCTTTTCCAACTGAGTTTGGAGTCGAATGTGACTCCCAGATACTTAATCTCACTGGTCAGGTCTAGTGCCCTTCCCATGAGATGTAGGCCCTTGACAGGGCCCACCTTGTATCTGGTTGTAAAGCACGTGACTCCAACTTTGCTCGGGTTCACCGTCAAGTGGACCCCCTAACACCATTTCTCGACGATTCCCAGTGCTAGTTGCATTAGGCCCGCCGCCACATCCAGATCGTCGGCCCTAACGAGAATGAAGACGTCGTCAGCATATGCCAAGGCAAAAATGCCGGCTTCATCCAACAATCTCAGTAGGGTATCGACTACCAGGCACCACATAGTGGGAGACAAAACTCCCCTCTGTGGGCATCCCTTACCGATTCTACCCTTGCGGATACGGTCGCCCCATGTGGCCAGCAGGCTCCTGGTGCTTAACATGTGGCACATCCATCTCACCAGGGTGGGCGGAATGGCATGATTCTCTGCACCCTTGCGGATGCTATCCACCCGGGTGTGATTGGATGCGCCTTCTATGTCAAGCAGGGCTGCTAGTACATAACCTTTATTCTTCATCCCGTCTCTGATCCAGGATTCCGCCTCTATAAGAGCTGTATCTACAGACTTCCCTGCCTGGTAGGCATGCTGTCTGCAGTGCAGCGGTCTGTCGACCAAAGACGTCTCCTTGACATACCAGGGGAGGTTGCTCCTACCTTTCATCTTACCCAAAACCCTTCTAACTACCCTTGTTCTTACCGTTGCACTTACTGCTTTTTATAACTAAGCTCTTAACCAGGAATATGCTCATGTTTATATATCTGTTTCTATCATGGTGATAACTGTAGTTTGAATTTTTTTCATGCTTTTATTTCTAACTCTAAGACTACTTTGTTCTTATCTTTGATCATACTTTCATTTCTATCCTTGGTTAAACATCTGTTTCTATGCTTTTACCGACTTAATTTCGTCTTTTTATTTATTAACCTTCCCTGCTTTATAACCTTGCTACTATCCACGTCTCTTGAGTATTTTTTTCCGACTCTCTTTACTACGTCTGTTGACTTTTTCTTCTTCCTACATATGTTAATAATCTTGTGCTTACTACCTATTTTTTACTCAAGCTTCCAACGCTGAACCTTCTATACATGCATTTGTTTCTACATCTATTTCTACTCCTATGCTAACTCTAGTTCTTTATCCTAAAGCCCAATCGGGCTTTAACGGCGATTTGGTTTTTTTTTTTTTTCAAGCCGACTGCCGTGAAAGCCTGCAGGGCTTTATATACTTTGATTTTTGGTTTTAGGTTATGACGCTTCAAAGAAAAACTATTTTAGGATGATTATTTCATTTATATTATACATCCCGCGCGTAGCTGATAATCCCCTGAGTAATTAAAAAAAAAATTATCCCGAACAAAGCCCGCATCGAAAAGTTATGAACGTTTCATTTTTGAAACGCTGATTTTCCTTTGGCTCACGGTAGTCAAGGGAATTCTATTTCAGTTTCGAGCATCCAGTCTCTCTGCCTGCGCTCTCTGTAGACTTAACCAGACGTGACGTATGCGGTGGGCGTGTCTATTTTTGCTGTCTCACTCTTACTGCTTACCTACAGCCGCAGACGGGAGCATGTAGGCCCGGGCCTGTAGCCATGAGGCGACTGGTGGCGCTGTATCAAGCAGCTCCCTACAGCTGACTACAGCTGACTGCGGAGCTGCTGAGCAGAGCAGCTTGTAATGTGTTATTTGCAATAATTTTTTTATAAATTATGGATTTTTCTGTAGTCCAATGCTTGTGGTAATGAAAATTATAGACAGGATAATGATTCTTGTACTCAATTTAGCAAGCAAAATGTTTTTTATTTGATCAACGTTTCGGCTAATCTAGGTAGTCATATTCAGGATCTACAATTAAAGTATTATAAGACGATTATCCATAACCTGCTGTTTGCCGATTAAAAAAAATTCCCAATTCTGTCGGCTTTACAGCATTAATGTAAAAAAAAGTTTTTTTCAATTCAATCTAAAAAATGTTAAAAACCTAAATTATCTTGGTAAAAATGAATTAGAAAAGTTTATAAGTACAAAAGATGTGAATAACTTTTAACGCGGGGTGTATGACACGGGGTGTATAACAAGAATTTTTTTATTAGCTCTGTAGTAAAAACTACTTAAATTTCTCTACAATAAAGTTGTCAGAATAATAGAATAATTAATATAGTTTAAACCTAACTTTTACAAAAAGTTAAAAAATTCATAGAAAATTAAATAAAACTACAAAATATCGTTTTGGGTTCACTACGATAAATCTAAGTCGTCTGCTATGAAAAAGCCTTATAAAAATATTGATTATTCGGCAATTATTCGCAATAACAACAGATATTAAAGAAATTCTACAAAAACTTACAATTATTTTACAATGTAGTTAGTCTTCGAAATGTGGAGATCTGTCGCGGTGTAGTCATTTGTGAAAATTAACAGAGGAGACTCGTTCTTTTATAGGTTGTGCCGAGGGTGGGGGAAGGGGTGCGGAAACAAGAGAATACTCGGTATGTGAAGCGAGGATATCAAGAGAGTATAGAAAAGGGAGTAGGTGTGGTTATAGAGGAGGGCCGAGCCTATGAACAGCCACCGGTCATGCCAGTAGGTGAGGCCGCTGCGGCTGGTCGCTAGTGAAGCCATCAACATATGTGATAATGAAAACATGATGAATTTGCTGTCCGACACAGCTATAAGAGATGCCTAGACAGAATAAAAAATTATTGTAATAAAATTGTTGTAAAAAACTATTGTAAGTAAGGAGGATACATACTTTTGCGAAATATCCCCCTAATATTCGAAATCGCTACGAGCGTTGAAGGTGCTCACGTACCGGGAGCACATGACGAGCGAGGAACTCTCGTCTCTGGCATAGTCAATGTGCTATTAGCATACGCGCTAGGCCTATAGCTCGACTGCCCCCCCCCCCCCTCCACTCCCCTTGGGCCTCTAGCGACCAGCCGCAACGGCCTCACCTACTGGTATGACCGGTGGCTGTTCATAGGCTCGGCCCTCCTCTATAACCACGCCTACTCCCTTTTCTATACTCTCCTGATACCCTCGCTTCACATACCGAGTATTCTCTTGTCTCCGAACCCCTAGAGCGTCTTGAAATCAGCAACCGTTTTTTTTTTTTTAATTAACTTAAATATACTAAAAAATTGCTACTGTTTATCTGATTACAATGCACTAAATTAAAAAATTGCTACTAGCTTACTTTTTTTTTAAATAAATAAAAAGTGTCGAAAATAATCAATTTTTCAAAATGGTTTTTTCATGTTAAAATTATCTTCAAATATGTAATATTTGTAGTCAATCGATAGATTATTAAAGTAGCAACTAGCATCCGTAACTTTGGTAAGGGTAGCAAAAATATTTTTTATAATAAACTAATATGAAAAGAGCATGGTTCAAAATACGTTTGGGTGGTCCCGCGCAAGCGCCCCAAGTACTCCATATTCCTGTTCCTCGGTTCTAGTCGTTGGTGGTAAGTTAGAACCTAACTGTTGCAAATTTCGACCGATGATGAATGAGCTAGCCATGAATCCGTCGGTAAATTCATAGTATGATATTAAGTATAATCTATATAAATCAAGTGAAAATTTTTTTTTATTTAAAAAATATTTTATAACATGATATAAACTTCAAAGTACTATCTTTTCAACATATAATGATATTAAAAAAAAAAAAAAAAATTATCGCTAAAAAATTAGAAATGGTTTACGTACAAAAAAGTAGATTAATCTATTTTTTTGCAATTGCTCTCAAAATAGTACATTTAACGTTATGGTACAAGTGGAATGATTAAACGATTTATGAATGACGTGCTTTAGAGCCGAGCGAAGCGAGGGTGGTAATAAGTCATTAAAGATCACTTAATTATCAAACTACTATTATCGTGTATAGTTTTATAGAACTGGGTGCGCGAAAAGTCCGTTTTTAGCACTCAAGCCGGAACGGCGATAAGTACCTTATCGTACGCCGTGCTATAAAAATTGTTATTCATGATACGAAAATTTTTTAATATCGATAGGACTTAACACCATCAAATTAAAAATTGTTTTTTAGTCTTTTTTATGAATTTGAGCAAACTTTTTAAAAATTTCTGCTCTATGTTTGGTGTATTCAAATTTGATTAATTAATTCTGAGTTTAAAGGTAAGTGTACTTAAAATAGACCTGTACTAAATACGGATCCTCATGTGATTTTGAATGTAGTCGCTCTACAAGGTAAAAAAAGATAAAAAACTTAAAGTTGTGTAGGTCCAGGGCCATTTCGAAAGTTTAAAAATATCTATTGCGCTCGTCCTGCAGTCGAGGTAGTTTTTATCACTTTGTTTAAGTGCTCAATTTGCCGCAAAGTAATAAGTTTAACAGTACGCTTTAACTTAATGCAATTTTTAAACAAATGATTTAGGCTACATTCCTTACCAGTGTATTCGTAAAAATCATTTTTATATTTTTTTTGTAAGATTCGGCACTGTTCGACTTATTTTTAGTTCCGGGACTCTAAAGGTGCAATAAACTCGAAGTACGATTTTTTAAAAATTGACATAAAAGTAATAAAAATATCATAAATGCTCGTGAATAACTTTAATATAACGAAGCGTTTGTGTCAAATATTAGTGGTTTGGTTCATTATTTGATATAAGGAATTTATAAAAATAAAAATTTTAAGAAATTTCTTAAAATTTGAGTCAAGTTCTTGGAGATGATCCCGGATATACCCGTCATCGGCTACCCGAAGCTCGAGGTCTATGGTCAAAATTGGTGTCTTAAGGATCACAGACCGACGGGTGTTACGAAAAAGGGCACTTGTGATAAATTTGCGGCGTAAAAAGTAAGAAGGTAGACCTGCCGTGATTAAAATACGCCAAAATGGCTATTTTTAGCGATTAAGGCAAAAATAATCCTGCCATTAAAAATAACGCCTACTCCGTATAATAAAAAAGTTTTGCTACTTAGGAAAAAAGTATGTTCATTAGCGAAAAAAAAAAGTAATGCTAATAGTAATTATTGATTTTAGCTTTATTACCCACGAATAAAATAACAAGCTAGTTTGCAGTGGCTTACACGAGCGAGTTATTAGCTATAAAAAGTGTTATTCTTTAGTTACAAAATTTTACATTTATACTAATTTTTAGATTGTAATAAATTTTACAGGTTCTTTGAACCACGAATAAAAAAAGCCTACAAGTTTGAAGCTGGTGAAGATGTGTCTCCAACTATACTATACTTATAAAACTTAAAATATCCTCCTAAAAAGTAACACAGGCATAAGTTTTCAAAAAGTTTCAGAGCTTTTGTAAAATAATCCTTGTCTGTGTTACTTTTTACGTATATACGCTATTTTATGTTTTATTAGCAGTCGGAGACACTTTTTTATCGTTGCCATGACACACCGCCCCGAGCTGGCGAGAATCACAATAAAAAATTGGAGAAACTCCAATAACCGTATGGAGATTCTCCAATCGAGTAAGGTTCGCAGCGCCTCCAATCTTAAATGGGAGAAACTCCCATTTTTTTTTCTCCGTGCAGCTTCGTAGTTGACCTGTAAAATTTTTTAAAATCGGAGAGAATAATTCGCTCATCTTATCTTTTACGCCGCTGCAGACAAGCTTGTTATTTTATTCGTGGCCAACAGAACTAAAATATTATTCCTTTTTGGATTACTTTTTTCTTTCCAATTCGCCATTTAGGGACCGACCAGGCTCTGCGTGGCCCTCTCAACTTGTTTTTTGAACAATTTAACTTTTATTATTTTATTCTATCCATACATATTTATTTATTTTTTATCTTTTTTTTTTTGTAACAGGGGAAGGGGACCTATTACTGCAAACTCCCATTTTTTTTATCCTAGTTTGCAAAGAACTCAAGCTACTTTATTGAAACGAGTTTAAAAATTCATTATCCAGGGCCCAAAAAATCCTTTAATTTATTTTCAGTTTTACACTTTCTGTAGAAAGTATAATAAAGAGCGCGCAGACCAATACGTCGAGACGCGACGGTCCGCTCTTAATTACTCCCCAACTTGCAATATTTATATGAAAACAATACATTTTATCAAACTTAAAGACATCGTTTGAAAGCTTAAATCTTGAAGTTTTTATGGGGTGCAATGCAATCATAAAATTGTATTATATTTTTTTCAATATTAATTTTTAACTTAAATAAGGCAGCAAGATTTACAGGTATCGTAGCCAAAACTTTCAAACAGAATAAATACGTGTCAAAATGTTTTTAAGTCGATTTTTTTAGCAGGAATTATAGTTCATATGATTAAAAACAATATTATAAATTGTTTTGGTTCAAATTTTCAATTTAAAGTTTAAAAAATTGACGCGCCAGTTTACCCGATCATCCATTTATGCCCCTACCTCCCCTATATTAACCAGGGCCGATGGTCATTACTCCTCCTCCAAGAATAAGATATTTTAATTATTGTGCAGGCCAAAACAAAGTGCGAAAACGCTATAGAATTCCACCCCAGGTAGCGAGCAGCACATAACATTGTTGGGCCAGCTCATTAAAGCTCCATAAATCTGACCTGCGTACTTAGTTCACGCGGGGGCTCTCCAGTCATTAAGCATACTTAGAAAAACTCATCTGTAATGATCTCTAATGCTTGCCCCACCTACTTCAAAAACTCTAGAGTTTTGCAGCTGCACTTTACCGACTCATCCACGGCAAAAGTAAAATAAAAAAAATGATCGTTTGATCAGGTTAGGTGGCGTTACGCGGCCGCGTGAACTACGCAGGTCAGATTTATGGAGCTTTAATGAGCTGGCCCAACAATGTTATGTACTGCTCGCTACCTGATTTATTCAGAGTCGTAATGTTTGTCGAATTCGTAGTTGGAAAAAATTAAATAAATAAATATTTCATTATTTGTTACTAAATTACTTCACTTTAGTTCATATTAATTATTGAATCAGTGTATACATAAAAAACACTATTATTTGTCGTATAAAATTCATTGTGTGAAATCTCATTTTATATCTGAAAAATATGTACTGTTAATGTAAATAATCAAAATCTGAAATTCAAAGGAATTCTTTTAAAATCGCTAAAATCTTATCATCAACCTATAAAAAACACACCCCCCGATTTTTCTAAAATTTTTAAATTTTCTTTCGGCACTTGAAAGACGACGATTTTACCTATTTCGATGGTGGGCCAGTTTCAGCAATATTCTTTTTCAGGCTACTAAAAATAAAAAATTTGACGATTAAAAAATTACTCTTAATTGAACGGGTCGGTGAAAAAACCGGCCAAGCGCTCGAAATTGGCTCAGCAGCGCCTGCCGCTTTTGGAAAATAGTGTCATTTTTTTACTTTTTGAATATATCATTTTGTAACTTTACAAAAATCTTCTTTGAAGCCTAATAAAAAACTTCCTCGCTGACAGTTTTTTCATTTCTAAACTTTTAAGCTTACTTTTTTAATCCGCAGTTGTTTTAGGTTAGAAACTGCTAATTTTTTATTTTTAATAATTAATTACACGGCTCTCAAGAACTTTAAAAATATTTGAACCACGCAATTGGCTGCGGAAAGTGTAATAATAATAAATAATAATAATTATAAGAAAAATTATAATAATTTTCTAGTCTTTTTCTTTCATTTCTTCTCGTCGCGTTGTTAGGTACCCGAGAATTGAGTCCAAAAAATATGTTTAATCAAAAAATTAAAAAGGGACAATTTCTCATTCAACATCTTGTCAGCTAACTACCACCTGGTAGATTATACTTAATATCATACTATGAATTTACCGACGGATTCATGGCTAGCTCATTCATCATCGGTCGAAATTTGCAACAGTTAGGTTCTAACTTACCACCAACGACTTGAACCGAGGAACAGGAATATGGAGTACTTGGGGCGCTTGCGCGGGACCACCCAAACGTATTTTGAACCATGCTCTTTTCATATTAGTTTATTATAAAAAATATTTTTGCTACCCTTACCAAAGTTACGGATGCTAGTTGCTACTTTAATAATCTATCGATTGACTACAAATATTACATATTTGAAGATAATTTTAACATGAAAAAACCATTTTGAAAAATTGATTATTTTCGACACTTTTTATTTATTTAAAAAAAAAGTAAGCTAGTAGCAATTTTTTAATTTAGTGCATTGTAATCAGATAAACAGTAGCAATTTTTTAGTATATTTAAGTTTATTTAAAAAAAAACGGTTGCTGATTTCAAGACGCTACCCCTAGCGCGTATGCTAATAGCACATTGACTATGCCAGAGACGAGAGTTCCTCGCTCGTCATGTGCTCCCGGTACGTGAGCACCTTCAACGCTCGTAGCGATTTCGAATATTAGGGGGATATTTCGCAAAAGTATGTATCCTCCTTACTTACAATAGTTTTTTACAACAATTTTATTACAATAATTTTTTATTCTGTCTAGGCATCTCTTATAGCAGTGTCGGACAGCAAATTCATCATGTTTTCATTATCACATATGTTGATGGCTTCACTAGCGACCAGCCGCAGCGGCCTCACCTACTGGCATGACCGGTGGCTGTTCATAGGCTCGGCCCTCCTCTATAACCACACCTACTCCCTTTTCTATACTCTCTTGATATCCTCGCTTCACATACCGAGTATTCTCTTGTTTCCGCACCCCTTCCCCCACCCTCGGCACAACCTATAAAAGAACGAGTCTCCTCTGCTAATTTTCACAAATGCCTACACCGCGACAGATCTCCACATTTCGAAGACTAACTACATTGTAAAATAATTGTAAGTTTTTGTAGAATTTCTTTAATATCTGTTGTTATTGCGAATAATTGCCAAATAATCAATATTTTTATAATACTTTAATTGTAGATTCTGAAGATGGCTACTGAGATTAGCTGAAACGTTGAGCAAATAAAAAACATTTTGCTTGCTAAATTGAGTACAAGAATCATTATCCTGTCTATAATTTTTTATAAATAATGGATTGTCATAGAAAAAACAGTACTGAAGACCCTCATTTTCATTATATATTAAATAAGTGATAGAATTTATAATTATTAATTTGTTTAATTTCAATAAAAGAGTATGAAATAAATAATCTCTACAGTCTTTCTATGATCATCATCATATTGATTTTTCAATTATTGTGGTGTGCCCTGTGAGTTGATAATAATTGTGCTGTGGTTGTGTTGGGGACCTGATGCCTGGAGGTGCATATTGGCAATATTAAAAATAAAGTTTTTTCTAGATGAGTGTGTTTGTGTGTGTGTCAGTTTGAACATGCAAATTACTCTTTTATAATCCATCCAACTTGCAAATTGCAAAAGGTGCAATTGCAGGAGATAATGTCATTGTCATACGCATTATCGCTTAATTTTAATCATCATAGAAATGTATATGCTCTGAGCCAATACACTTGAACTGTTAAAGTTTTGTAATCCCACCCTTTTTCAAAAATAAACTTGATGTCTGAAAGTTTTGTAATCCCACCTTTTTTCTAAAATAAACTTGGTGTCTGACAATGAATTTTAATTTTGATTGTAACTGTTACATTAACTCAGGGTATTAATGATAAGTATATTTAAGTCAACATGAATCAATTATTAAAATTTTTTATCTTTTTTGTTTTCTGTATGCAAGCTTAAGTTATGCTGCCAAAATGATTTTACATTTTAAAATTAGTTAATTAAGAAGTACAAAAGAAATAGATAGTTTTGGGTCTAGGTATCCAGTGGACCGGAAATTATGAATTCTATTTGGCATGAATTTTTAAAGTACGGATGAGCATTTGCTCCATTATTTTTAAAGTGGATTTAGTTTGTCCATCTATTATGTATGCAAAACGAATTCAAAAGTACTTCATAACAGTAAATTATGTCTATGATTTTTATGTGTTCTGGCTAATGATAAAATTTATATAAAATAAATTTAAACCTAAAGAACTAGATATCCAAGTCAACATGAATTAATTATTAAAAATTTTTATCTTTTTTGTTTTCTGTAAGCAAGCTTAAGGTGGTTTTCTACCAAATTCATGACAATAGAGAATCAGCTCAAATTTTCTGGAGGTGTTTATTAGATATTAATAAACATTTTTCGGAAGTCTGATCAAAATTGACCATATAGTTTAAAATTTACAGCAAGTTAAAGATTGAATTTTTTTCATTACGCGTATGGACGCTACGCTGAAAAAGTGTACTAAATTATTGATATTTGTTTTCTTACAATAGAGATCCTTTAGAAAAACCACATACATATAGTTTCACTATCGAAGAATTCATTTCTTGAAACTGCAAAAAATTGACCTTCTAGGAATTTTACAATAGTTTTACAAAAAAAATTTTCACGTGAATAACCTCCAAAACTGCGGTATTCAAAGGTGAGGTTAAAAGTTTAAAAAAATGTTTTGTTGTGATTATCAATGTTTTTTTGGTAGAAAGTAATTTCAGAAGCCATAAAAAGTTAAAAATTAAATTTTAATAAACAATTTTTACTAATTTGGTGAAATAATTTTTTTTTAGTCTTGAACTTGACTAGGTTTGGTAGAAAACCACCTTAAGTTATGCGGCCAAAGTGATTTTAAATTTTTAAATTGGTAAATTTTTTTTTCGTCCCTCTAACCTCAAAATCGGAACTTCGCCCCTTGTTTTCGGTTAGAAGGACGAAAAATAGTATATTTCCCTTAGGCTCGAGGGTTCGATTTAGCCTCCTCGTTGCAACCCTCGCCTTCGGCTCGGGTCGCAAACCTCTCGGAGGCCAAATCGAACCATCTCGCCTGCGGGAATAATATACTATTACAAGAATTAAAAAGTACAAAAGAAATAGATAGTTTTTGGTCTAGATATCCAGTGGACCAAAAATTATGAATTCTATTTGACATAGATTTTTAAAGTACGGATGAGCATTTGCTCCATTATTTTTAAAGTGGATTTAGTTTGTCCATGTATTATGTATACAAAACGAATTCAAAAGTAGTTCATAACAGTAAATTATGTCTATGACTTTTATGTGTTCTGACTTCTGGCTAATGATAAAATTATCTGAAAGAAATTTTAAACAGAAGAACTAGATATATCTAAGTTAACATGAACCAATCATTGAAAATTTTTATCTTTTTTTTAATCATTTTAGGATCGTGAAATCATTTATAAAGACATATTTCAACAATATTAATGATTTAGTTATGGAGTTTGGTTTTTTGAACTTGTGGACAAAAAGGAAATACATTTAAATATTTACAGAATTTACGCAATAAAATCTTTAAAAAATACTTTTAAAAAAGTAATATTTACGGCGATTGGTTTTTTTAAAAGGAGTCTTAATAAAAAGTTATATGCTAAATATAATAATCTTTTTTTGAAAATGAATTAATGAAAGAAGTGAAATCAAAAAATTTATTCCGCACGACTTGAGGCCGAATTACTTATTATTTAAAAATAATTTTCTCTACCAAAAGATGATCATATTATGTTGTATCACCTTCAATAGACGTAAAGTTAACAATTTTTCAATTATAGCACATACATGGGAAAACACATGCAAATTGCATACAACTCAAACACTTTTGAAAATAAAAAATTAAAATATGTTGTTAAGAAATACAATGAGCATTCAAAATATAATTTAAAAACTAAAGGTATCAATGCTTTTTTTCGAGATAATTTAGTTCAAAGAATATTAAATTTATACAAGTCAAGTATAGCTATACATTGTGATTTAGTTGATTACTTACTCAATTACAACATATTTTAATTTCAAAAAATGTTTGAGTTGCGTGCAATTTGCATGTGTTTTTCCATGTATGTGCTATAATTGAAAGATTGTTAACTTTACGTATATTGAAGGTGATTCAACATAATATGATCATCTTTTAGTAGAGGAAATAATTTTTAAATAATAAGTAATTCGGCCTCAAGTCGTGCGTAATAAATTTTTTGATTTCATTTCTTTCATTAATTCATTTTCAAAAAAAAATTATTATATTTAGCGCATAACTTTTTATTTAGACTCTTTAAAAAAACCAATTGCCTTAAATATTACTTTTTTACAAGTATTTTTTAAAGGTTTTATTGCGTAAATTCTTCATACACTGAAAGAAAAAAATTGGTAACTGTAACCGAATCATTTGATAAAAAAAATTGCAAAGAATGATAGTTACTATATAATTAATATTGAGAAAGTTGAAGCTGTTATAGATTAAATTGAATTTCATTGATAATAATATTAAATTGGTCGTGGCTAAACAGGAGTATTTGTACACAAAAATTTTTTTTGTGTACAAAAATCTAGTGACTTTTATACTGAAAAATTTTATTCACAAATTTTTGTATACAAAAATTTTCTTATGACTCTTTCCACTTGCTGAAAATTTTTGTGTACAAAAAATTTTTTTCTTACTAAATTTTCATTTGATATTTTACTTGCTGGAAAATTTTTGTGTACAAAAATCGAGACAAAAATTTTTTTTGTTTCACAAAATTTTTAATTGAGACATTTTTGTCAACAAATTTTTTTTGGTGTAAATTTTTGTGTAAAAATTTTTTTTTTGTACACAAAACCTTTAAGTAGTTAAAGAACTTTAACATAATTTTTATTTTGTGTGTACAAATTTTCTAGTTTAGAAATTTTTAGATACAAAATGTTTTTCTAATTAAACATTTTCTCAATGAACTAAGCAATTATTTAAAAGTAAGGTTTTTTGCTTTACTTGGATACTAGCTTTTATTATAAATCTAATCACCCATTCCAAATAACCCTTCTAGCTTTACCTAGATACTAGCTTTTATTTTAAATCTAATAACCCATCCCAAAAAATCCTCCTAGCTTTACCAGCATTCTAGCTTTGTCCTCAAATCTAATTACCCATCCCAAAGAACCCTCCTAGCTTTACCTGGATACTAGCTTTTATTTTGAACCCAATAACCCATCCCAAATAACCCTCCTAGCTTTACCTGAAAAAACATTTCGTTTATAAAAATTTCTAAACTAGAAAATTTGTACACACAAAATAAAAATTGTGTAAAAACATAAAAGTTCCTTGACTAAAAAAAATTTTGTACACAATAATTTCTCAAGTAGAAGTTTTGTGTACAAAAAAAATTTTTTGACAAAAATTTCTCAATTAGAAGTTTTGTGAACAAAATTAAAAAAAATTTTGTACAAAAAAATTATACTTCCACCAAGGAAAATACCAAACGAAAATTTAGTATTACAAAAATTTTTTGTACACAAAAATTTTCAGCAAGTGGAAAGAGTCATAAGAAAATTTTTGCATACAAAAATTTGTGAATAGTATTTTTCAGTATAAAAGTCACTAGATTTTTTGTGTACAATTACTCCTGTTTAGCCATGACCTATTAAATTTGAATTACAATTGGATGCAGTTACATCTGATGTGAATGAAATGTTGAATTTTATAATAAGATCAACAAAACAGTTTAGAAAGCCTGAATTTGTTTTAAATCATTATAAAAATTGTTGTTTTATATCAGTGTAAAAATTATTCTTTTACCAATCAAGTTGTATTGATTGCAAAGAGTGACCACAAAAATCTACAAATTTTTGCCCATTGTGAATTTCAATTAATTTTTACAAAAAATCAGTTAGATAAATAAAAAAAAAAACCAAGTATATTTTATTCTTAGAATTTCACTCAGAATACAATAGTATTTTTTTTTTATAAAAAAAAAACTTTTTGAAATTGTTCCATTAAACGTCTGTACAAAAGTACTACTTTGACATGCCATACCTTGTAATTAAAAAAGTTTTCCCTCTTGAAACTATATGGGGAGTCATTTTAGACCAAAAACTGTAGTTTGACTCCCATATGAACTCTTTTTGAGGTAACTATTTGGACACTATACAAATATTGAGAAATAAGAAAAAAAAACACAAGTTTCATACAGGAACTTTTATAATCACTTATACATCATTAAAAAAGAAAAAAAAAACCAGTTTAAGTAACTATTTAAAAAATTAAAAAAAAAAATTTCTCACTTTGATCAATGATAAATATTCTTCTTTTAATCTTTGACTCCACAAATTAGTTTCTCGAGGCCCTGCCTTTGTTTTTAATAGTGGAATACTGCTTAAAGTTTTTTTAGTAGTTTCGTCAACCATATTAAAATTGTTCTTGGATAGATTTTTCGATTGCTCTTAAAAATCTATCACAGATGGGAGACCTGTGGTGGTATGGTGTGGTACTGTGGTAACTGGTAATTGGTATACCACTGGTATACCCGATCTTATGCGTATTACGTACATACCCTTAGGGCCGGGACAGAGATAAATGCACAGAATCCTGTGCGCCTGCACAGAGCTCTTGTGCAGCTGCACAGACAGCACTTTAGCAGAAGCAAAGGAGCAATGAAATCAAATCAACTTGAATGAATGAATTAAAAATCATTAAATGAACCTTCAGTTTTATGGTCAGGGTGAACACCTGGTGCACTTGCTGATAGTTACGCCTTGGAGATGCTTTCCCCAGGAAGTTTTATCTCCGGAGGGGTCAGGAAAGGCACCTAGTGCACTTGATGATAGATACACTTCGTAGACAATTTCCACAGGAAGTTTTGAGTCCGGAGGGGTCAGGAAAGACACCTGGAGCACCTGATGAAAATTACACCTTGGAGATGATTTCCTCAGGTAGTTTTGACTCCGGAGGGGTCAGGAAAGGCCCCTAAAGCACTCGGTGATAGTTACGCCTTGGAGATGATTTCCTCAGGAAGTTTTATCTCCGGAGGGGTCAGGGTAGGCACCTAGTGCACTTGGTGATGGTTACACCTTGGAGAGGATCTCCTTAGGAAGTTTTGACTCCAGAAGGGTCAGGAAAGGCACCTAGTGAACTTGGTGATAGGTACGCCTTGGAGATGATTTCCTCAGGAAGTTTTTACTTCGGAGGGGTCAGGGTAGGCACCTGGAGCATCTGATGATAATTACACCTTGAAGATGATTTCCTCAGGAAGTTTTGACTCCGGAAGAGTCAGGAAAGGCACCTAGAGCGCTTGATGGGCGTTACGCTGTGGAGGTGATTTTCTCAGAAATTTTTGACTCCGGAGGGGTCAAGAAAGGCACCTAGTGCACTTACAAGGAGAGGTCACACCCTCCGGGTCACCGATCTTGACGAAACTTTGGGGATCGTTTTCTTATACCAAAAGATGAAGAAATCTACCAATTATCCCGTCTAATGGGCCTTTTATACCTAGTTCCTACATAGCTTATATCGTATTTTTAGCTCTTTTTGGGTTTTTTTGCGAATTTTCAAAAAATTCCTGTTCGAAGCCTATTACACTTACAAAATTCTGCAACACCGCATTCTCTTTATTTTTTCATCTTCTTTTGAGAAAAAATATTTTTAAATCTAATTTTGAAGAAATAGTCCATGTAAAATTAAGGTAATCAAAAGCATTTGTTTACTGTTTTTTTGGTTTCATGAACTTAAACTGTACGTCATCAGCCTTATCAAAATTATGTCTAAAAATATTTTTTCTAAAAAATTCATAAAAAAACAAAGAAAATGCGGGGTTGCGGAATTCTGTCAGTGCAATAGGCTTTGAGCAGGAATTTTTTGAAAATCAGCTTGTTTTGACACTTTTAACACTTTTGTGCGAATTTTGTGGTTATTTGTGCCAATTTTCAAAAAATTCCTGCTCAAAGCCTATTGCACTGACAGAATTCCGCAACCCCGAATTTTCTTTGTTTTTTTATGAGTTTTTTAGAAAAAATATTTTTAGACATAATTTTGATAAGGCTGATGACGTACAATTTAAGTTCATGAAACCAAAAAAACAGTAAACAAATGCTTTTGATTACCTTAATTTTACATGGACTATTTCTTTGAAATTAGATTTAAAAATATTTTTTCTCAAAAGAAGATGAAAAAATAAAGAGAATGCGGGGTTGCAGAATTTTGTAACTGTAATAGGCTTCGAACAGGAATTTTTTGAAAATTCGCAAAAAAACCCAAAAAGAGCTAAAAATACGATATAAGCTATGTAGGAACTAGGTATAAAAAGGCCCATTAGACGAGATGATTGGTAGATTTCTTCATCTTTTGGTATAAGAAAACGATCCCCAAAGTTTCGTCAAGATCGGTGACCCGGAGAGTGTGACCTCTCCTTGTTAGTGATAGTTACGACTTGGAGATGTTTTCCTCAGGGAGTTTTGACTCCGGACGGGTCAGGGTAGGCACCTAGTGCACTTGGTGATAGTTACGTCTTGGAAATGATTTCCTCAGGAAGTTTTGACTCCAGAGGAGTCAGGAAAGGCACCTGGTGCGCTTGATGGGAGTTACGCTTTGGAGATGATTTCCCCAGGAAGTTTTGACTCCGGGGGGGTCAACTCCAAGGCGTAACTATCACCAACTGCACTAGGTGCCTACCCTGACCTGTCCGGAATCAAAACTTCCTGAGGAAATCATCTCCAAGGTGTAATTATCAACAAGTGCACGAGGTGCCTTTCCTGACCCCTCCGAAGTCAAAACTTCCTAAGGAAATCATCTTCAAGGCGTAACTATCACCAATTGCACTAAGTGCCTTTCCTGACTCTTCCGGAGTCAAAACTTCCTGAGGAAATCATCTCCAAGGCGTAACTATCAGCAAGTGCACCAGGTGTTCACCCTGACCATAAAACTGAAGGTTTATTAATTAATTTTTAATTTATTTATTCAAATTAATTTGATTTCATTGCTGCTTTGCTTCTGCTCAGGTGCTGTCTGAGCAGCTGCACAAGAGCTCTGTGCAGGCGCACAGGCGCACAGGATTCTGTGCATTTATCTTTGTCCCGGCCCTAAGGGCATTTATTCGTGAAGTAGCCATAATTCATGTAAAGGCCTTTAAACTCTTGACAACTTATGGCATTTATTCATGTGGTTACCTTAATAATCAACTTTGTATCCATTCTCTATTGTAAAACACTTCAGTACGTATGTGGATAGAACTTAAGAGACCTTTTAAGGACTTGAACTTGAAGTCTTGGGCATGAGAATATTTAGTAAAATATTGCCAGATTTTAGTTTTTTTTTTTTAACATTTGAAAAAAATTGAGATCCAACGACAATAGAAGGTACTGAAAGCAGCTCTTAAGGAACCCTTTTAGTTATGAATTGAATCAGATAAATAATATTATGCTCGACTTACTACATTAAATTTGAAATAAACTAGTTACAAAGTGACTAAAATGCCCAAAAAATCAAACAAACCTTTTTGGGGAGGAAGAGGCAAATCCAACCACTCCGAAGATAAACATTACTTTGGTAAGTTCAATTAAGGATCTGCAATTTAAATGAAGATTTAGTCTTTTATTAAAACTGTGAATCTATTAGAAAAGCTTTGCGTTAAGATATCTGTATGAAACCTTTTTGTACAGTACATTATCTTCGCAAACTTGTTACAACTTTTATATTCAAATTCTTTTACATTTTTAAAGAAGCTAGCAACTCAAGTTCACAATTTTTTTTTTTACTCTTTTAATTTATTTTTTTTTAAATTCTTTACAAACAAGTATCCCTTATAAGTTTTTGAATAATTAACATCAAGTAATCATAATATTTTATAATAATGACAAAATGTAGTAAATGAATATAAATACAATAAATTTTATATGCATGATACAATAATATAATTTTCATTGCAAGGTGATACAATTAATCTATAAAACTAAGTGGTGAATTTTTTACAGTCAAGTTTGAGTATACTGATTTTTTTTACAGTTTATAATCAAATTGGAAGAAGTGCTATTTTAGTATTTGATAAAATAAGTTATTTCTCATGTATATACATATAATTAAAAGTTGATTCTTTTTATTTATAATTTTTTTCATTTATTCATCAATTTTTTTTATTTTTATTATAATAAGACTCTTAAATGATATTCAATATTGCACTGTTTAGGTCATGATGATAGAACAAATTGGTCCAATGATAGCCAAAAATTTACAAACCATCATAAACCACGTGTCTCATTTAAAAAATCTAATTTAAAATCTGATAGATCAGATAAAAGAATAAGTAGAAATTTTCTTTTGAAGCATCAATTTGGTGAAGATGTTTCAATGTCTACCACTTCTATAAATAACAATTCTAGACAGGCAATTCAAAGAAGTAATGGTCGTGGTAAACACTTTTTTAGAGAAAGAAACAGTCCATTGCCACATGGAATTATTAAAGATGGTCAACAGAGACATCATACAGTATCTTTAATTGAATCAAATTGGTACAGAGTTTCTGTAAGTTTTCAGTAACACTTTATAATGATTTATATTTTAGTTTTTTATACAAGCAAGCACTTTGTTGTAAGAATTCAATGATTATTTATTATTATTATTATTTTATTACTTAAGTGCACAGGTAAAATAGCCCACTTTAAAATATTCCATAAGAAATTTCAATAAACATTTGTATAATTAAATAGTTTTGAAGATCAGATAACATTCAATTCAGAGCTTATTCTTAGAGAAATTTTGTAACTTGCCAAACTTGGTTAGTTACCTAAAAAAGCTCTTCAGGTATTTAATTATTGAAGATATTATAGTTTTTAATCATTAAAAATTTCAATAATTACAATGATACACATAATATAATGTAAATGATAAAATCTAAGGATAAAATCTACTCTTTTCAAAACTGCTAAAGACTAAATTTCAAGAGATACTGTCGGAGACTCAAAACTCTCCATGCAGAGTCTAATTTTTGCACTGCCTACTTATAATTGGGCGGATAGTATTTTTTTACTTAATTAAATACATGATTATTAATGATAGAGTTTAGGCTAAATTTACAGGCTAGACCAATACAGTCATGTGACATTAGATTCATAAAAGAGCCTTGCCTTTAAGTTAAGTATCTGATAAATTTGTGTTGGGCTCTTTCGAGCCTTTAAATATTATTTAAGTATTGTGGGGATTAAATTATAGATATTTAATGAAAGATAGAAAGTACAATAGTCCTCGCAATAGCCCTGTACAGGTGTAATATAGTTTTTTAGTTATTGAATGATCTTTCAAATATTTTTAAGATTCCTAAATTCTTACTGGCTGCTGAGACTACATGTTTGATAAGATCATTAAAATAAAATCTACTGTAACATTATTTCTACATTGAAAATTTTTGTTACTCTGTCTAACTTGGTATATTGCAGTGTATAATCATTATTGATGTAGTGGTAGCTGGAGAAAGATGACAAAATCTTATATTTTTTTATGTTGAAATGCAGATGATTGCTTATTGCTTCTTTGTTCAAAGATAAAAGGCCTTCCTAAAATAGTGGAGAGTTAGACAAATTTTTTATTTAATTTAATTTATTATTAAGTTATTCCTATGTTGAAAATTTTTTTTTACTCTATCTAAGTTGATATCTTGCAGTGTATAATCATTATTGATGTAAAAGTGGCTAAAGAAATGTGACATAATCTTACATTTTTTTATGTTGAAACGCAGATTTTTTTTTCTTCATTAAAATTAAGGATGATACTGCATGACTACGTGAGTCAAAACACTTCACCAATGTATTTTAAATGGTAAGAGATTCAAATCAAATCAAAATCCAACTTTGAGACTTGAAACAATTTTAGTTATATTAAGAATTACTGACTGAATCTTTTCCGACAAAAAAAAATATACCTTCCCGAACTTATTACAGAAAAAACAAAGTTGAAAGTTCGATGATCTTATGCACGGGCAGCATATATACCTCTGTGTTTAACCTCAAAAACATTGAACTCAATTTTCTCAATAATAAGTTCGGAAAGGTAAATTTTTTGTTACAGGAAAAAATTTGTCAGCTCTTTCTGTACATAACTGTATGATCTGGAGTCTTAAAGTTGGAATTCAATTTTTTATCTATAGAAATGCAGTACCATCCTTAAGGCCGAAAATTTAAAAAAAAATTCATCATGTACTTGTCTATAAAAAGCTAGTGTTAAAAATTGATGAAAAAAATGTAAAAACCTTCCCATTACAATTACAAAGGGTTAAAATAAAGAAAAAAAAAGGGCTCGTAAAGAGGTTATGCATGGTACTCTAACTATATATACAACTTTACCGAATCCTTTAGGGTGCAGCTACACTAGACGCGTATGAAGCGTGCGTATGACGCGTACGTATGATGCGTATGAATCGAATCCATCGGAATCCTCCAATCGCGTGTTTGTAGAGATTCTCTTTGGATTATTCTGTTGGATTCGTGCCATACGCATCATACGCACGCGTTATACGCACGCATTATACGCGTCTAGTGTAGCTGCACCCTTATTCCTTGGCAGGTCGAATAATTCCGTTAGAGGCGCTGCTTAAGGTAGTTACCGATAGCGCATATAGCTATCAAAAATATAGTTATAGACGCTCCGTTGCCCCCACTCCGACGCCACGCGCCGCCGCCACCACTGCTCTAAAACCTACCGAAATCATGCATTTTTTATTCTTTTTGGTTATTCATCTCAGAAGTTAATACCGCTTCCTATATTATTCTTTGCACCTCACGATTCCTTTAATGTTTTCCTACAGAAAAACCTGTTTTTTAAAAATATTTTAAGAAAATTAAATTTGCAATCAGCTAATAACCTCCAAATTTGTACGATTTTACGCGCTCAGCATAGGAATCACGTGTAAAAAGTTGAAACTTCTGAGCTTAATATCTCAAAATTTAGCCCCGCTTGGGGGTATTTGAAAAGTACCAACGTGGTAAGGACGCAAAAAACTAACTCTGTGCAGAGTTAGAAAACTTTTTTAAGAAACACTAAGACTGTAGGTAACTACCTTAAGGAGGCTTGTCAGCGTAGGGGTCGTACCTAGCAGGGGCCCTTGCGGGTGCGTAAAATTTAAAATAAGAAAAAAAGTATTTCCTCATTTATTATGATTAGTAAACGATTATTTACCATTTTTAAACAAATTAGAACGAAACATTAAATAAAATATGTAAAAAACGATGAAAAATTGCATGTTTTGGAGGTTATGTACCGCAATTTTTAATTTTTCTTGAAAATTAGTCCGAAATCCCATATTTTTATAATTTTAAAATAATCTTCAAATTTTTACTTTTAAAATGACACCTGACTCGTCGTAAACTAATGGATTTTGATCATTTGCGGAATTTTTTAATGTTTTTTCCCATAAGAGTGCATGTTAAAAAAAAATTTCTAAACTGATTTTTTTCTCGAAAACTAGTCCGACAACCCTCGTTGTGTCAAACAGGAAAGTTGTTTGTCTTACTTCAAGTAATCTACAGGAATTTTTTGGGTTTTTACTTATGGATTTTGAAAAAACTGCCAAGCCTCCTTAAGGAAGTACTTAGTACACTGGCCGGTGTACCATGGTGTTAAATTTTAAAATAGCAAAATTTAGTTATAAATACATAGTTTTATTCATTCCTATCAATAAATACAATAATGAATTGAAGATTATACACTTAAATTTTTCTAAATACAGATCAACAAAAAAAAAAAAATTGATGAAGTTAAAATTTATTTTCGCAAAATTTTTATACTTATTTTCAATTCTGTAAAATGGTAACATGACATTTTTTTTAGTAATCAAAGATAATAAAATTAAAATTTTGGTAAATTCAGATAAAAAAATATGTTTTCAATATTAAGTTAATGACTAATTTAGTATAAAGTGCACACTTATACTTTCTTATAATTTGAAAATAAAAGATCACTAATAAATTTTTGTAACATGTTTATAAAAATTTTATTGAAATTGGCTTTGAATAATATCAGTTCAATCATTGAAAGTACACCAGCCATGGTTCCGACTCCCGCGTCCTGAAGTGTAAGAATACAGAAATGTGAAATATGAAATATTTGACCGACGTTTAGCGATCCTTATCTAATTTCAGGGTTCATGTCAATCCTGGAAAACCTGGAAATCCTGAAAATCTTTTTCGTTTTCTTCAACTTTAACTTTAATGCCGTAAAATCGTGAAGCTATCGATCTTACAAGGTGAGGTGAGAGTTTACTCGCCGTTTTGGCCGCAAGAAACTCAACCTCGATATGACACCATTAACGCAAAAGCGGAGCTCTAGAAAGCACGTATAATCTCTCTCACTTGCGTGTAACAACTGACAGCGGACGGAAGTCTCTCCGGTGCCCATGCCGCGCGTGGATCGCTCGACTGACTTCGGACCGCGCCAGTCGTACTACTGGCCATAGCGCCAAATACAAATATAGTAATATTCAAATAAACGTAATTGTCTTTATAATTAATGTAATTTCAAACATCCCGCCCGCCTTAATCCGTGCGGGCAAGGATTAATTAGAATCAGCGGGCTGTAGTAGTACTGACAAGGAGAGGTCACACCCTCCGGGTCACCGATTTTGACGAAACTTTGGGGATCGTTTTCTTATACCAAAAGATGAAGAAATCTAACAATCATCTCGTCTAATGGGCCTTTTATACCTAGTTCCTACATAGCTTATATCGTATTTTTAGCTCTTTTTGGGTTTTTTTGCGAATTTTCAAAAAATTCCTGTTCAAAGCCTATTACACTTACAAAATTCTGCAACCCCGCATTCTCTTTATTTTTTCATCTTATTTTGAGAAAAAATATTTTTAAATCTAATTTTGAAGAAATAGTCCGTGTAAAATTAAGGTAATCAAAAGCACTTTTTACTGTTTTTTTGGTTTTATGAACTTAAACTGTACGTTGTCAGCCTTATCAAAATTATGTCTAAAAATATTTTTTCTAAAAAATTCGTAAAAAAACAAAGAAAATACCGGGTTGCAGAATTCTGTAAATGCAATAGGCTTTGAGCAGGAATTTTTTGAAAATTGGCACAAATAACCACAAAAGTCGCACAAAAGTGTTAAAAGTGTCGAAACAAGCTGATTTTCAAAAAATTCCTGCTCAAAGCCTATTGCACTTACAGAATTCTGCAACCCCGCATTTTCTTTGTTTTTTAATGAATTTTTTAGAAAAAATATTTTTAGACATAATTTTGATAAGGCTGACGACGTACAGTTTAAGTTCATAAAACCAAAAAAACAGTAAAAAAGTGCTTTTGATTACCTTAATTTTACACGGACTATTTCTTCAAAATTAGATTTAAAAATATTTTTTCTCAAAAGATAATAAAAAAATAAAGAGAATGCGGGGTTGCAGAATTTTGTAAGTGTAATAGGCTTCAAGCAGGAATTTATATGAAAATTCGCAAAAAAACCCAAAAAGAGCTAAAAATACGATATAAGCTATGTAGGAACTAGGTATGAAAGGCCCATTAGACGGGATGATTGGTAGATTTCTTCATCTTTTGGTATAAGAAAACGATCCTCAAAGTTTCGTCAAGATCGGTGACCCGGAGGGTGTGACCTCTCCTTGTGAGTGACACATGCCCACTACCAAGTCGGTCGGAACCGCTTTTTGCTCTTCTACTGGCACGAGGAGGCGAAATTTTACTGAAGGGCGTCGTAATTGGGTGGTGGCCGTGTTCAGGTCACACATTCTGTTGTCACTTTGGCGATCAGGGTAGGTGACCATGACCCGAGCCAAAGGCCACTGCCCCCGGGGCGAGTTGTCCGCTTTGATGAACACAACATCGCCGGGCTGAAAGGACCGAGTTTAATTTCGCCAGTTCTCTCTTGGTTGCAGGGATGACAGGTATTCATTTCTCCATCGTGACCAGAAGTGTTGCATTTTTTGTGAAACGAGTTGCCATCTGCGACCAACTGGGAGATTTCCATTCGAGTGATCTGGTTCTGGAATCAGATAAGACGATCGATTAATTAAGAAATGAGCTGGGGTTAGATAATTTATGTCGGAAGGGTCGTCTGACAATGGAAGCAACGGACGAGAATTCAGTCGGGCTTCTATTCTGCACAACAGAGTGGACATTTCGGAGAATGTGATGACCGTATCTCTGACCACTCTGCGAATGTGGTGCTTGGTTGATTTAACTCCCGCTTCCCAGATGCCGCCGAAGTGTGGAGCACCGGGGGGATTAAAACTCCAGTCTATGCCTTGCTGAGCGAAAATATCGCTGACTTCAAATACGAACTTGGATCTTTTTTCAAAAAGTCGACGGAGCTTGACCTCAGCACCGATGAAGTTGGTACCTTGGTCGCTAAAGAGCTTAGAACAATGTCCTCTTCTTGAGGTAAAACTGTGAAAGGCCGGTATGAAGGCTTGAGTGGAGTAGTCCTCAGCAAGTTCCAAATAGATAGCTCGCTTACTCAGGCAAACAAAAAGACATTCATCGTTCCACGACCTCGAGTCTTAGTGAGTCTGATCGAGAAGGGGCCGCGTAATCCACTCCGGTGTGAGAAAAGGGGTGTGTGGGGGTGTCCCGAGCACTAGGAAGCTCGCCCATAAGAGGGTAGTGAGTCCTGCTGGCAAATCTAATGCAAGATTTGCAGCCATTAAGGACCTTTTTTACGCACCTGCAAACACTAATTAACCACACACCTTGACGTAGCGCGGCCAATGTTAGCTGCACTCCACCATGAAGGGTGTCCAAGTGTGCTCTTTCAATTAGCAATTGGCTCAAGTAACAGTTGCCAGGCAATAATAGTGGCTGCTTCTGATCGAAGGATTACAGAGAATGGTCTAATCGATCACCAACTCTGAGAAGTCCCTTCTCGCCAATTGGGTTGAGTTTTAATAAAGCTCCTGGGAGTTTCAGATCAGTCCTGGATGACTTGAGAATATGTCTTATCTCGACGGGGAAGTGTAATTGTTGATTGTGAAATATCCACAGTAATTTAGCATTTCTGATTTTGAAGGGTTTCAGAATTCCTGATTCCACCTCGGCGAGACTCAAGAAACTATAAAACTTAAACCTAACATTTACAAGTTTGTGGGTCGTTCTGAGAAATAATTTCAAAACGAATCGAATGATGTAGGCAGTTACTCTTAGCAGCCTTTTCAACGTGGAGTACCTGAGGCCTAAGTTCCACAGCTTCCCAGGTGCAATCGCAGTGATATGCAAGACCAAACCAATTTTGGTCTTCTTGATCTCCGAAGCTTTGTGAGTGGATAAGTCCTCTGGTATTGTGGGCCAAGGCCCAAATTGATGTCCGAGCCAAAGGTCATTAAGGGTTTGCTAAAGGTTGGCTCACTTCTGCGCTCCCGAAGCGTGTATACTCTTTTTCACGCTAGTAGACCGAAAGTACAAAAAAACCTAGTTGCCCGAAAGTACTTTCGGCGCTACTAGCATGAAAATATTTTCCGTTATTTGGTCTTTTTCTCAATGTTTTATTGTAGGGTCGGCCGGAGGCCTTGTTTAATTTGAGGAGCCCTACACTCCAAGTAGTGTGAATCAATGAGTAGACAAGCAGGTACAAGTAAATATATTATTTATTAGTTCTAGGCTACAAGCCGACAAGGCATAGAGCGTGGTGCTTGTCGGGCGGCTCGAGGCATACTGAAGTGTGCGGCAGGCTCGACGTAGCGAGCAGCGCTGGCAGCTTGGCTGCTTCATACACGCTCTCGCAATCTATCTCACTCACTCTCGCTCGGCTCGGCGAGGCCGAGCCCAAATTATTGTAGGGTCTGCATAACTTGAAGAGCAGGATTAGGAGCCCTACGCTCCAGGAAAGGACTTGGTAGTGCAATAATTCGATATGTAGTATTAATTGTATTTATTTGGCTTAAGTAAGTACAAGTCAGCGGCAACGCACGAGACTGTGGTTACAAGCTGATGGCTCGAGTGATACTGAACGCGCGCTCGGCCTAACGCTGTTGGCTGCGCAGGCATACGTTAGTCCTCTCTCTCGCACACTCGTACTCTCTCTCTCTCGCTCACACATGGGCTCGCAGAGGTGGAGCCCATATTATCTGTTTTGCAGTCGCCATCTATCGGATCGTCAAAAAACTTACTCAAAAATGAAAACGACCAAGGTGCCAGGCTTTGAGGTTAAAACGCGGCAACATAGTTTATGGCTGAACTTGCTGTCATTTGTTCAAAAAAAAACACTCAAAAACGCTACACGCGCGCCATTTCAGCCTGCGGCACCGTCCAGAAACACACGCCCGTATATAACCCCCATAATCGAACATGTCCAAATAAATGTAAGGGTAATATATTCCCTAATTCAAATTTCCCACGCTCTTACTACTGTGGCTAAGGTAGATCCCGTCTGGACCGATAGAGAGGGCTCTACCATAAGAGAGAGAGACAGCAAAATAGTAAAAATTATAAAAACATGTGCTATCACTAATTATTGAAAGAAATAGTATTAGTGTAAATTAGGAATTGACAATAGTGAATAATAAACTTTAATTGTCGTTTCTTTGTTTACAGAGCAACCAAACAGTTTATGTTATTGTCAAATTCCTATCCTAATAATCAAGATTATTATAAAACGACAATTTTTGTCAACAATGGAAAAACTAAGGTTTGAATTTGTAATGAAGGCTGCACAGGCTGGAAAAACAACAATTCTATGTATAACCTCAATTGAAACGCCCCATGGAAAAGTGTTCGCAATACCAAATGAACTGCAAAATTCAAACTTACACACATAATTAATCACAGTACCAGCTTTTGGTGGAATAAAAAATACATGGAAGAAGAGGAACCATTTTAGAAAAATATGGATTCCAATGGCTGATAATTTAGCTAAAGTTTACCTTGACGAAGAAAATAATTTAATGTTCAAAGATCAGTATTTGGAAGAAATAGCAGAACCACAAGCTGCACCAGAAAATTCAACCCTAGATAACACTTGGACAGAGTTGATAAAAAAACTCCTGGAAGAAAAAAATTTAAAATCTGAGCTAGAAAATTTAAGCAAAATTGCAAAAGACTTCATGATTGAAAAATTTGATGGGAAAAATGCAAATGCTGGTCAGTGGATCAAAGAATTTGAGAAAGAATGTGAAAGAAACCTGATAACAGAAGATAAAAAAAGATTGAAATATTAAAATGCTTTCTCGAAGGATCCAGTGCAGATTGGTATGCCAGTATGATCTTATAATTTTCAGCACAATCGGAGTGGGAAAATTGGAGAGAAAATTTTTGTGAAACATTTGGAAATAAAGGGTGGTCCTGTATCAGGTATGCGTACACTTTTAAATACCAGAGTGGTTCATTGTTAGATTATGCTTTGAAGAAAGAAAAACTTTTGCTACAAATTAATAAAGCAATTGATCATGACACATTAATAAATCTTATAGCTATGGGTTTACCAAATTATGTGTCAGATAAAATTGACAGAGAAACATTAAAACAAACACAAGATTTATTTAATGAAATTGGCACACTGGAACACCTGGCTAGCCAGAAAAACAGTGAAAATAAAAAGTTTATAAAAAATCAAGAAACCAAAGAAAAGATGAAAAAAAACCTTGTAAGACATGTACGAATAAAAGCAAAGGTGTACGTTTCCACGCTGAAGAAGATTGCTGGTTCAACAAAGGTAACCAAAATGAAAATTCTAATAGCTCCATTTTGGAATTGGAGTTGAATGACACTGATCCAAAAAAACTAAATATCCCACCATTAATTGAACTCAAATTGTTACTGAATGAAACAACAGAAATGACAGGAATTTATGATTCAGGTTCAAATGTTTCATTAATAAATGCAAAATTGTTGAAGTTGAGACAAAGGAAGAGAAAAAATAAATATTAGGCAAATTTGAGAACAATTAATGGTGTGAATAAGACTGAAGGAATAGTTACTGTGAAAATAAAAATTCTAAACATAGAAAAAGAAGTAGATGTTTTTGTAGTGAATAATGAAAACTTCAAATATGAATTTTTAATTGGACTAGATTTAATCAGGGATTTTCATTTAATTCAAGATGAGGACCTGAAAATAACTCAAAAAATAAGTCCAGAAATAAAGGAAGAAACTGAAATGGACGAAATTTCCAAAACTAATATAGATAAAAATTTTTTGGGGAATAAATATAATAGTCTCTCTCATAAAGTAAAGACAGAGCTATTAAAAATGAAAGTAGATGTGAAATATGAACAAGAAATTCTAGTTAATTTTAACGAACATGTTAATGAAAAAGATTTTAAAATGAAAATAAACATTCTGAGCACACAGCAAAAAGATGAAATTAATAAATTGATAGACAAGTATGCCTTAATCTCAAAAATAAATATGATGTAGGGACAGTGAAAGACTATGAAGCCCGCATTGACTTAACGATAGATAAATACTGTAGTAAGAGACCTTACAGGTGTAGTCTGGACGATAAGAAAGAAATAGAAGGCCAGGTAGCACAGCTGTTAACAAAAGGGCTGATAGAAGCGTCATATAGCCCGTTTGCGGCCCCAGTGACGCTAGCGTATAAGAAAGAAGAAAAAAAAAGTCCAGATTATGTATTGATTTTAGAGATCTAAACAAGATAGTTGTCCCCCAAGCACAACCGTTTCCACTTATAGAGGACCTGATGATAAAAACTAGAAATTGTAATTACTTTACAACTTCGGATATTAATTCTGCGTTTTGGTCCATTCCTTTAAGAATTGAAGATAGAAAAAAAAACAGCTTTCGTAACTCAGGAAGGACACTACCACTGGACGTGTCTGCCGTTTGGACTAAAAACATCACCGGCTATATTCCAAAGAATTCTTAGTAATGTTATAAGAAAAAATAATCTAACAAATTGTGCGGTGAATTATGTTGACGATATTCTGATATTTTCTAAGTCGTTTTCGGAACATATACAACACCTGAATGCACTCCTGCAAGCAATAGAGAAGGAAGGTTTTAGATTAAAATTTCAGAAGTGCTCCTTCGCAAAAGACTATGCCAAATATCTGGGTCATATTATAAAGGATAATACGATAAAACCGAGAAAAGATAATCTTGTGGCAACAAAAGAATTTCCCAAACCAGAAACGAAAAAACACATTAGGCAATTCCTAGGAAAGATAAACTTCAATAGAGAATATGTACCAGGAAGGGCAATGATTTTAGAACCATTACACAACCTACTGAGGAAGAATCAGAAATTTTTGTGGACTAAAGAATGCCAAGAATCCTTTGATAAAATAAAAAACATACTAATTTCGGAGCCAGTTCTAGAAATCTTTGATAAGGACTTACCGATCCATATCGATACGGATGCAAGCTTACTGGGAGTTGGAGCAGTGTTAAAGCAGGTACAAAAAATGGAGAAATAAAACCGGTTGCGTTTTTTTCGAAAAAACTAAATCAAGCACAAAAAAGGAAGAAAGCTATCTACCTCGAGTGCTTAGCTATTAAGGAAGCTGTACGATTCTGGCAATACTGGCTCATAGGTAAATCATTTTTAGTTTTTACAGACCATAAACCCCTTGAAAGCATGAATCTGAAGTCTAGAACAGACGAAGAACTGGGTGACTTGACTTATTACCTGTCACAATATGATTTTCAAGTAAAATACTCGCCTGGGAAAGATAACGTAGAAGCAGATTGCCTAAGCAGAAATCCGTTATTAGAATGTCACGAAAATAAAGATGAGCAACTGAAAGTCGTGAACTTACTGGATTTAAAAGATATTGAAAATGATCAACAGAATAACGAATATATACAATAGAGAAAGGATAGGCTAGTAGAGAAAAATGGAATATACTTTAAAAAGACACGGAAACAAGAGAAGATTGTTTTGTCAGAAGATTTCAGCATAAAATTTATAAAAAATGTCCACGATAGCTGGTGCCACATTGGAGTAAAACAATTGCAAAAAAAATATCTCCATTCTATACAGCAAAAAATCTAACAAAAAATATAAAGTATATTAGCAAGACCTGTGAGACATGTATAAAAAATAAAACAAGAGGTCAACAAAAGGTGGGTCTGATGTCATATTTAGGTCCTGCTACAACACCATTCGAGATAATTTCACTGGATACAATAGGTGGATTTGGTGGGTCCCGCTCTACAAAAAAATACCTACACCTTTTGGTTGACCATTACACAAGGTATGCATACATTCTGACGTCAAAAACGCAAGTCGCAAATGATTTTAAGAAAGTCTTCGGAAATGTCACAGAAGACAACCAGGTTGACTTAGTTTTATCGGATCAATATCCAGGAATAAATTCGAAAGAATTTAAAGAATTTCCGATGAAAAAAATATAAAAATGGTTTTTACAGCGGTGGATTCACCATTTTCAAATGGACTCAATGAGAGGTTGAATCAAACGTTAGTTAATAAGATAAGGTGTAAAATAAACGAAGAAGGAAACAAACGAGCTTGGACGACGATAGCGCAAGAATGCGTAGAGAAATACAATACTACAGAACACTCAGTTACCGGATTCGCACCAAAATACTTTTTAGAAGGCTCAGATGTTTCGATTCTCCCAGATGAGCTAAAACAAGAATTGAAGAGAGAAAAATGGTTGGAAGATAGACAAACAGCCTTGGAAAACTCCATCAAATCCCACAACTATAATAAAAAAATTTTCGATGAAAACAGAAAATACCATGAATTCAAAGTTGGGGATGCAGTTTTCGTGGAAAATGGAAATAAACTCAATAGAAAAAAACCCGTCGAATTGAGAACCGGTCCTTTCAAAATTATAGAAAAAATGTCAGACTCAATCTACAAAATAAATATTGGAAGAAAAAAAGCCGAGTCTAATTTTTTTCACATAACGAAGCTGATTCCAGCACCTAATGAAGAAAGGCAGGAAGAAGATATCTGAGAAAATTCTCGTTCGTGAATTTTCTTCCCCTGTAGGGGAGATGTAAGGGTAATATATTCACTAATTCAAATTTCCCACGCTCTTACGACCGTGGCTAAGGTAGATCCCGTCTGGACCGATAGAGAGGGTTTTACCATAAGAGAGAGAGAGAGAGAGAGAGACAGCAGAATAGTAAAAATTATAAAAACATGTGCTATCACTAATTATTGAAAGAAATAGTATTAGTGTAAATTAGGAACTAACAATAGTGAATAATAAACTTTAATTGTCGTTTCTTTGTTTACAGAGCAAACAAACAGTTTATGTTATTGTCAAATTCCTATCCTCATAATCAAGATTATTATATAAATACTATAATCCTTTTTTTATTTAAGTAACAAAGCATTTTTTACAGCTGTTCGGACATATGTACCACTTTTAAAAGTGCCCGAGCATTGGGTTTTAATATATTGGATCCGAGTATACTTACGAATACAACAATGTCCCCATACAGTTTTTGTAAAATTAATTTGTTTATTGTTTATTTTTGCTATGGAAAATTTTTGACAAAAACTAATTATAGTTAAAATATGAGTTGAAATTTTTTCAATTTTTCAGAGAGACAATTCAGTGAACTTTATAATAACAAAATTAAAAATTACATGAAATTTTTTACATGTCCTTTATAATAACTTATTAATGAACAATTTCGATTTAAACTTACTGCGACCCCATCGATTTCGGATTTTTTAATTAATTTTGTTGGAAATTAAATAAGTAAAAAGATGGAAACTCTCTTATAACTTAAAAGAAAGGTACCGTGACTCTTGAAGTTTTTTGAAAATTTCAAAAAAAAAGAAAAAAAGAAAAAAAAGGTTTTTCCGAAAAAAGTATTTTTTTTTGTTTTTTAAGTGTATCTTTTTTAATATCATAAAATTTTTTATCAATCGACAATTCATAGTGCGCTCTACAAAATGAACTTTCAATCTTTAAATTATCTCGTCAACTCATTATATAGGAGATATTTAAAAAAAATCGATTCTCAAATCTCTTTAAAAACGTATCGAAAAAATACATATCGAATATTTTTCAAAGTAGTTAAACATACTTCAATTTCAATTGATTTGGAGAAAGCGACCCTGCCAGCCCCGTGTAAATCTAGAAATAGCCGGCCAAAAGCGTTTACCGCTTTATATATTTTGGTTGTATGGTTTTAGGTTGCTTATGAAAAATATGATGTTGCGAGGTTCATTACAAGCACATGATATATTTCTTGCATAGTTGAAGATCCCCAGAAAAAAAAAAAATTTCCAAATGATTAGAATATGAAAAAATATGGTTTCAAAAATCAAGACAAAAATTTAAGTTGAACCTTTCATTTTTCAGATTATTCGAGGACAAAAATTTGCAAAGGATTTTGTACTTGGAAACTTGCTAACTTTAATAACACCTTTTACATTTACTCCGATTATGGTTCGTTGAAAATATTTATTCATTGTATACAAAAATCTACGAATTCAAATATCAAGTTGTTCTAATTTTTTTTTTTTTTTTTTTTTTTTTAGTACAAAATAATAGGAACAGATGCAGTTTTCTTTGTAGAAGATCACCGAGTGGCTTCAAAATTGGCAGATTGTGACCGAAAAATTACATCAACTGACGGTTTTAAAATACAAATTAAAGTTAGACCTGGCGTTCCTCCTATAGAAATTAGTGAAACTTTGAAAGAAAGATTAAAACAAGCCATGGGAAAAAGATACGTCCAAGAAACAAATGCACTCGACTTGTCCAAATTCCATAATGATCCAGGTTATTAAGAATTGTTTTTAATTGGTCATTAATTTTAAGTTTAGACATCAAGAATGATATAGTATATTTTACACCGGGCGCTGGAAAGTATTAGCAAGCCCTAGAAAACCCAAATTGACGCCCGAGCCGAAGGCTAGGGGTTTGCTAATTCTTTTCCAGTGTCATGTGAAATGTTTTTTCCGTACGACGGGTCCGGGAAGTGCTACTGCCTGTAGCGCTTCCCGGACGGAGTGCGGAAAAAAATTTTTATATTTACTTAACTAACAAGGAGAAAACCAGGCCTTTGGGTCATGGATTTGGCTCAAACTTGGTATATGGGCTCCAAATATGCCAAAAAGAAATCTCCAAGCGTCAGTTTGTCTGAATGGACCTTTTAAAGTCATGTTCCCTCTACACCCCATGTTAAAAAATCATCATTTTATCAGCATTTTTCAATAAAAAGCTGTTTTTGCCCTGATTTTCAAAAAAATATTGCTCAGACCCTATTGCACTTACAGAATTCCGGAACCTCGCATTTTTTTCGTCTTTCCAAGTACTTTCTGGAAAAAATTGTTTGAGATTTTTTTATATGTATTAGACCATGTAAAATTGAGATATTTAAAATGAAAAAATGACGAAAAACATCTTAATTTTACGTGGTCTAATAATAAAAAAAAATCTCAAATAATTTTTTCCAGAAAGTACTTGGAAAGACGAAAAAAATGCGAGGTTCCGGAATTCTGTAAGTGCAATAGGGTCTGAGCAATTTTTTTTTGAAAATCAGGTCAAAAACAGCTTTTTATTGAAAAATGCTGATAAAATGATGATTTTTTAACATGGGGTGTAGAGGGAACATGAATTTAAAAGGCCCATGCAGAAAAATTGAAACTTTGAGGTTTCTTTTTGGCATATTTGGAGCCCATATACCAAGTTTGAGCCAAATCCATGACCCAAAGGCCTGGTCCTCTCCTTGTAAGTAAAAGTCAAAAAGTCGGTGATTTCAGATATGTGATCTTAAAAAATAAGGTATTTTTCGGTAACCAAAAACGAATTTAATTTTTAGTGGAAAATAATGCAGAAACAAAAAAATTCTTTTGCCGCGATCAATATTGTCAATATTAATTATCAATAATTAACAATAAATTTTTGTTACACATGCTGAACTACTGTTATGTTTAAATAAAAATGAAATTGACTTGTGTTTTAAGGTGAAGACGTAACCGGCACTGGAAGTAAAAACTTGCGATGGAAAAAATTAAAAGGAAAAATGTAAAAAAATGCTCTGTAGCGCGCTAAGTGCTTTTTTTAGCAATTTCTGAACCTGATTACAGATGTATCTATTAAGTATTGGCCTCAGGAAACTTTGAAAATTGTTTTCCTCCCGTTGACCATCTGTAGCAGACCCTTGTATCGTCTGATACCGCGCGCGCAGTAAATGCCCAAACCGCACATGTACCCCATTCCCATAACCTTTAAAATTTATTTCATGCAGCACATGCAAAGAAAAAAATTTTTAAGTAAGCAATTCTATAAGCAGCAGGCAGTCACAAATAATTCTTCTTTTTTCAATATTTATAAATTATTTCCCAAACTGTTTCATTAAAAACCTACAAATCATGTACAAAAATTAATTTAGAGTCATTTTTTTAAATATTCAAGTTTTTGGGTACTTTATTAGAAGCTGTTTTTTGAAGCAACAGGGTCGAGTACTTTTCTTTTTCTTCTTTTTTTTCTTTTTCTTATCATCTTCCTTTCACTAACACTAAGAGCTACTCTCTTGCCGTCACCCATTAAGATAATTGACCATCAATAAAAGAAAAATTACATGCTTCGACTAATCAATAATTTTTAAAAATAGTAATTTTCATGCATTTTAGTCAAGTATTAATCAAAAAAATAGAAGAATCCCTTTATAAAAGAGAGCTATCGCCATCTTGCGTAAGATTTTTATTCGTGAGCTGATTGGTGAAGAAGTTTTTAAAATATTCGAAAAGTACATTTTGAGGTTACTCTTATTGTTTTTTCCTATGCGCGCTTGAAGCGCGCTCAGAAGATCTAGTACCTCAAAATTAAATGAACCAAAGTAATCAGAGATCTTACAGTATACACCCGTCTGCACCGGTCTGCTAGTAAGCGCGGGTATTGAAGGCGGCAGCCATGGCACTGCCATGATGGCAGGCGCTCAGTAGCAGACGACGCGTACTACTACAATTTTACTGAACTGCCCAATTTTATGAAAACGTGATTACTTCTTTACCTTAAACTCTAAAACTTATTTAAAATCTATTTTTTAATGATTTTAGTTAATTTTTTACGTATACAAAAAAAATATTTATGTTAACTTATATTGAAAGTTATTTACCTATAGTTGACGGCGATCGGGAAATGGCGTAGCATCGCCCTTGTTTTGCTCGAGATAATACTATTTTTTCCTCGCACTAAGCATTTTTTATAGCACTTTTTTTTATATTAGCATTTATTAACCATAATGCAGATTTTTATGCTTAAAAAAATAATCATAAAAGCATTACATTACAAATACATTACAGAAATTTATCAGTTATAGAAAAATTCAATTCAAAGTTCAACATAACAGTTCAGTAATTTAGTTTATTCAGTTGGATTCGAGTTTAAAGCGTCCTCTTAAGAGTTAAAATTCATCTCATTTTCTGAATTTTTATATTGTATAAGGGACGATAACCTGTCACAAAGATTAGAAATCCTGTCTTTAAGTTTCCTTCCCAACACCTTATTATCTTGTATGATCACGATATCCGATCAGATTCTAAGCACTCGATTGCCTCTTCGTACTCAATACCAAACCGATCATTCAGTAAAGTATCCAAATCCGCATCTTCTTTCTGGGCTGCCACGATAATTCGTAATCATTCGCTTCATTATTTATTTACCTTTTTCCAGGGCTGTAGTACCTTGTAGAGTTTCTTGAAATTTTTGATACTGTCCTCATCGTCGCCGAATAATGTTTCGAGTTCACTATCAAATTTATTCGGTGGATTGGTTCTGTGATAAGTCCGTTGGTTCTGTGATAATTTTTTTCCTCTGCCTCAATTCTTGAGCTTTTTCCTATGGCGAGATTCACTACTAGATGAATCCGAAGAATCTTTCACTCTTTTGTTTTTCTCCGATGTTTGATGATCGACTGCAAATTTCGAATTTGGTCCAGATTGTTCTGATCGATGATTCAACTGCATCTCTGCCTCGCCCGCATTCTCCAAATCTACGTTATTTATCATTAAATTATGGCAATCTTTTCTAATGTGACCTTCGACACCACAATTACCGCACTTGATTTTTTCTCAGATGACAAGTAGAAGTTATAGTTAACGTTCTCAATCGTGGTTTTCAACTCTTCAGGCATCTTGCCCACATCTTTTTCTTCTATGTAAATTTGTCGACGATGGTTAATAAAATGATCGTACCTTTCATCTGCGATTACAGTTTTGATGGCGATGACTTTACCTAAAATTATCACTCCACGATTTTTAACTGCCTTTATTTTAAAATTAAATGGTATTGCGATTATAATTTCAATTACGATCCAATGATATATTTAATTGATATTCGATTGCGACTTTTTTCTTATAACTCCAAATCAAAATCATAATTATAATATAATGAATATCAAAGCTCAGCGTAGATTGGATTCAATTTTATTATTATTCAACACAGCCTTTTCAATTTTCAGATTTAGCAGAACATTATTGGTGTCCGCTTTCCCGACCGAATATGTTTATGGCAGTGCTAGATATCGTGCAACAGCATATACCTAATCTTGAAGCTTTAAATCTAGATTCTAATAAATTACAAAATATCGATAAACTTGGATTATTATCAAACAAATTACCCAATTTAAAAATTCTTTACATAGGAGATAACAAGGTAATACAAATCACATCAATAAATTAAAAAAATCAAGCAAAAATTAAATTTTTAATTTGTATCAGATTAAAGAAATGAGCTGTTTAAATTCTATAAAACATCTACAATTGGAAGAATTAAGACTCGAAGGAAATCCTGTTTGTAATAAATACAAAAACAGACATGATGACTACACTAGGTACAGAACACTTTTTTTTTTAATTTTACAATAAAAATAATTATTACTTATCTTTGGACTTTTTTATTTTAGCGATGTCCGAAAAAAGTTTCCGAAACTTTTGAAATTGGTAAGTATCAGCTGTAATTAAGACTTAATAAGAAATTTGATGCTATCTAATTGCAAAAATAATTTTTGTAAACCATTTATTCACGTACGGATAAGCAGTTTCGAAAAAAATCGTTCCCAACTTATGCTTATTAATATACTATTCTAATGTTTTTCTAAAATATAAAAACTGAAGGTTAACAAACAATTGAAAAAAAAAAATAATAATAATAATTTTTTAGTTACAATAAATTTTTTTAAATACATTAATCTTATATGGCGTTAATCTTTTGTGTAAAAAATGTATACTGTGATTATTGTCAGAAACCTCCGTGTGATCTGCAATGCCCTCTTGGGTTCGTAGTGGACTCTCCTTACCAACCTTGACTATAGAGCGGCACGGCACTAGTATTTTACCTGTTTTGAAGTATAGTCAGTCGTTGTAGGGCACGCGCCCCTGAAGTATCACCTCAGAGTTAGAATAAAACCTAGACGCCTATTTTATACTAAATCAGTGTTTGTTTATTTATCAAAACCCTCCCTACGCTACTATAACTACTCTAATAGGTTATGAACCCCTTCACGCTTTCCACTGCGCAACTTTAAGTGATAAAAAGCCTTCAGAAGTGAAATATCGAAAAGGACGCCGACAGAACCAAAACAACGCACACTAGCTGGGAGCGCGCTCCAAGGAGTAAAACAACAGTTTATCATCGCATATAGAATTTGATTGAAGTGAGTGGCCACTGAATATGTCGACATTAATTATACTTGTTTAAACAATGCATGTTTTCCGGAAAATATTAAAGGAAGAAAGAATGAATGAATGAAAAATAAACTATATTCGTGCACGTAATCATTATCATGATAGTCCATTCTCGGCAGTTTTTTTTCTCTTTCTATTTCGATGCTTAATCTTTGATGATTATTTTTAAAACGTTATTCTCATTGATGGAGTCTAAACGTTTGGATGTAGCTTTGTTAAGAATCATGGAATATTCCACGGTGCAAGGAGAGAGAAAGTGAAGATGCCCTGCAAAGGGAAGGAGAGGGAACGCCGAGGCGGCTGCGGACGCGCAGTACGCGAATGGCTTTATTACCCCTCCCGAAGACATGAAGTTTCCCCGCTTCCCCGCAGCTGCGGGGGAGCGACAGAAATTTTCACTTCAGCTGCCGGACTGAGTCATCGGTCCCCCCCCCCCCCCGCAGCAGTGTCTCTCGATCTCTTTCTCGCAAGAAGCATCAGTCTCACCGCACAGCGGCTCTCGATTTTCTTGGGCAGGTACCGCTGCGTAGCAGCGAGTACCTGTTCAAACTCTTGCGCGGGCAGCTGCAGCCGCTGCAAAATTCGAAGTCGAAAAAAAAAAAAAAAAAAAGGAAGGATGATTGAATGAAAATTACAGAGATCGAGATTCACACCACGAATTTCAGGGGGAACGAAACTTAACCCTGGAATGATAAAACATGCATGGGATCGACAGATAATTTGAATATTTTTGTTCTCATCACGAACTCTCTCTTTCACCAAAACCTTTTATTATTTCGATCGAAAGTAAACAATGTGGCATACTGTGTTTTAGACTCAGCTTAGAAGACCTGAGTTTCGACATTTAACAGTAACCTCGGCCTGATTTAAATATTGTAACTGCGGTGCTGCACAATTTTTGAATCAGCATTGATAACAATTCATGCGCGTCATACGTATAGCATGCGCGCACGATCGGCCTTTTCGGGTGAAACTTGAAATATAGCGTAATTCGTAAAGGAGCGCGCTTGCTATATGGGACGAAAGTGACTTGATTATCTGTTTTAGAATATTCTTTTCTCAATGAAGCTCGAGATAAAATAGTCTAAAACGATCTCTTGGTCTTTTTTTTAGAAGCTGGATGACAAATGTTTGGTTTAATTTTTTTTAGAGTAACTGCCACTGCCAAGAGATAGCCGAGGAAAATCCAGAAGTAAATGAGACATACTCTCTAATGGAAGATGAAGAACAGGAGCTGCTGACTAGAAGTATTGCTGCCACTTCAATAAGTGGAGATGGTGAATATCAACGAAACCTTGAGTTTGACGAAGAAGCAGCAGCAGCATCAGCCGTCTCGATGGGTAAGAAAAGAAAAATCCTTTTTACATAGAAGTTAGAGGATACTCAGCTAACGCTTTGTATAAAATTAGAAGTTAGAAGTTGCACGGATCCGTCAAAACTTAAAATTCCAAACATTTGTAGAGTAAAATCATTTTTCTTTTCTTTTTAGAGATGCGAACAAACATTGATGATCGACAGTTGGTTGATCAGCCAATAAATTTATCACAAAAACGAGTACGAAGCACCAAGACAACAAGCATAGAGCAAAGTATAGATGATATGGGAGCACAACATGTACCCTTGAGGACGATCAACTACAATGCACAACGCTTTATGCCAACCATGGAGAAAGAAACACCTATGGAATCGAGGTATGCCAGCGTGGAATACCTTGAGGACATAGAAAACAGGGCAAGCGCGGCATCGCCAGCCCCGAAAAATATGACTGGGAGGTTCCCAACACTGGCAGAAAACAACCTTTTTGCTGCGATCTCGATGGAAAAATTAATCGAGATGGCAACTGCATTCAGAGACGCAATGATGGCTCTGAAACCAATAACCGAAGCGAGCACAAGAATGATGCAAATGAGCAGAGATTACGAAGTTGCCATGCTCAATAGAGTGAGACAACAGACAAACGAATCTGTCAGAGCAAAGACACGTGAAGCATGGCGTCACCAGCCAGCATCATAAAGACCATCAAGTTCACAGAGTGAGATTGGAATCTTGAGTTCTGCTCTAGTAGACCTCAAAAAGACCATCGAAACGTCGAAAATGAGTAATTACGACCTGAAGAAAAATTACTTTTTAGATGAAAAATGTAGTTTGACAAGGTGGCTAGATTGCTTAAGATCCGACCTAGAGACAAAGGATCTCGTAGATTGCATAGACACAACTGTGGATATTCCTGAAGGGCTCACGGAAGCAGAACAACAAAAACGCATCAACATGGTGAGAGGTATAATAATCGACCACATACACGGCTCTTATCACGATGAGATTCTGAGTTCAAACATCCGAAATCCTGTATTGATTATTCAACACTTGAAAAAATTGAAAAACTTGGAAGTCAACGAGACACATGCCTCTTTGAAAAGAAAAATTCATGGTCTTATTATGGGCAAAGACGAAAAAGCAGCTGACTTTATCTACAGATTCGACAGCATTATTCGGAGGTATGAAAACTGTTCAGGGGCAATTCCATTCGGGCAGGATGATAAGCGGGAAGCTTTTTACAACGCCGTCACACCGTACAGGCCTGAATTGATAGCTGCCAATTTGAATGCAAAAAGTACCAGCAATGGCAAAGGTACAGGGATGACGCTGGAACAGATGAAAACATATTTAAGGCAAATGGAGGCCGAGAAGAAGGCAGGTGCAATGGCACTTCAACAGTGTACTCCGAAAAGTGAGCCCAAAAGGGCAACGGCATCGCTGGCTCACTCATCACTTTTCAAGTGCTTCAGGTGCAATGAACCAGGGCACAAGCAAGAACAGTGTCCACTAGATAAGCACAACTTATGGTACTGCTATGGATGTAAGAAAGTGACCAACCACAAAGGTAGTGATTGTCACAAAAGAGGAAGGCTGGCAGATAGAAGGACTAATCAAAGTCAGAGAACGGCAGAATCAAATGGGAGGAGAGAATCCAGGGATCGAGGAAGAAGCAGGTCAAAACCATGCGATAGAAAACCAACAAATTATTCTGGCCAAAACAATCACCAACATCGACCACAGGCGAAAACTACAGGTAACGATTTCGATTTTACTAGCATGAAGAATGAGATGATTTTTGTTGCTGATTCAGGAGCGACTGAACATATTATCAATAAAAGCTTAATTTTGCATGATTTTGAGAAATGCTCTGGCTTGATAAGAAGTGCTAACAGAAATAGGTCAGCAGACATAAAAATAGATGGTAGAGGTAACCTGTTTTTTGAGTCAAATGAAGATAGAGGTAAAACTATTGAATTGACGAACGTTCTGGCAGCCAGAGATATTTCGAATAACTTAATATCTCTCCGTCGCTTTGCCGATGCTGGGCTTGCCATTTATCTAGATAATGAAATATTCAGAATTTTTGACAAAGAAAGTGGCACAAATTACATAACTGGCGTTTACGAAAAACCCAAGTGGATAATTTCTTTGTCAGTTCGAAGCGACCAAAAGTATGATAATTATTGTTGTATAGCAACGTTAGTATCATACGACAAGCTCTCTCAACAAACACAGTCGGAAACTCGAGACGTAGAAGCAATGATTTCGGAGGGAGTAGAAGAAGAAAAGACATCCAAAATTCAACCAACTGTGTTTGGGAGGGAGAATGACAAAGAACTGAACTTAGATGAGAATTTTCCAGAAGCCTGTTTAGATGAAACTGTAATCAACAGAAAAATTACAGATCTTAATGTAATTGACTCAAAACACAAACATGAAGTAATGTTTCCGGAAAATGCAATCGAAATCATGGAGGCAGAAAAATTCGAAATAAAACGAATGACTGAAGCGATGTTGTGGCATAAGAGGTTAGGACATGCATCCCTAGCATACCTTAAACAGCTGCAGAAGATAGATGAAACCTTGGAAGATGTTAACTTTGACAAGTCCATTCAAGATTGCGAGTCATGTATACTTGCCAAAATGAAAAATCTGCCATACAACGAAGTCAGAACTAGAGCTGAAAAGTCACTGCAGAGACTACACACCGACTTGATGGGGCCAATTAAGCCAGTCTCTTACCCAGGTGGAGCCAGGTTCATCATTTCGGTTATAGACGATTACTCGAGATTCACAAAACTATATTGCATCAAAAACAAAAGTGAAGCAGGACTTTGCTTAGAGAAGTTTTTGCAAACATCAAGAAACATCCTGGCAGAAAACGTGAAAGTCTGTTTCATACGCGCGGACAACGCCAAAGAGCTCATTGGAGGAAAATTTCAGAAGGTAATGCAGAGCGAGAAGATAGACGAAGACTTTGCACCACCGTTCACTCCTCAACATAATGGCACGACAGAAAGATTTAATGAGACAATACAACAGAAAATACGAGCTTTGATGATAGACTCTGGATTGCCTGCAGGCATGTGGATCTTGGCGGCAGAAGTAGCAGTCCACCTATACAACAGAACGCCGCATAAATCAATTGACTTTGAAATCCCGCTCAGAAAATTTTCTCCAGGACTAAAATTACATCTGGACAAAATAAGAAGATTTGGCTGCATGGCCTACGTGAGAATCCCTATTGCTGAACGAAAATTTGCTCCTAGAGCCGTCAAAACTGTTCTGGTGGGATATTCTAATTCTGGATATGTTTTATGGCACCCATCAACAAGAAAGTTCGTAAATTCAAGAAATGTCAGATTTAATGGAAAGATTGTTTATAAAGATGACTTCAAGGACGATGAAAGCCGCACAATTTCATTTGATGACGGACAACACGAAGTACCAGAGTCAAATCAACAACCTGACCCAGACACATGCAGACAGCAGAGAGGAAGGCCAAAGAAAAGACCCGCGGATGTCAAAATACAGAACATTGTACCTGAAGCAGCCAGAAAACAACCAACGAGAAGAGCGAAGCAAACCCAAGACCACGCAGCAAATGCCGAAGTCGCCGGGCAGAACGAAGTGAAAGACAGCAGTTTTGCATACTTCTGCAGCAAAAATTTAGATCTTGGAGAGATAAAATTCCTAGATAGTTTTGAAGGTCATAAAAATCAAAGTCTGGAGGAGGACGAATTGAAATACATTCTGCACGCAACGGTCAACAAGGACCCAACTTCATTTGAAGAAGCAATGGCATCCCGAGAAAAACAAGAATGGCAGCGCGCCATTCGAGATGAACTGCAATCGATGGAAGAAAATGAAGTTTGGGAAATTGTTGACCGACCTACATCTGAAAGTCAGAAAGGAAAAATCAACATCATCGACTCAAAATGGGTTTTCAAAAGAAAAATGTGTGAAGGGGAGGTGACAAAATTCAAAGCCAGGCTCGTGATCAGAGGCTTTAAAGACCGCAAAGAGTACGAATTGAAGGAAACATACGCTCCAGTCTCTAGATTGCCGGTCATCAGAGCTGCTCTGGCAATCATCAATAAATACGAATTGAAAGCGTGTCAGATGGACGTGAAGACTGCTTTCTTAAATGGTGTGATGGAAGATGATATCTACATGAAAATCCCTGATGGCTTAGAAGTATCCGATGAAACGAGGAGAACTAAAGTTCTCAAACTTCGCAAAGCTATTTATGGTCTCAAAACAAGTTCAAAGAGATGGAACGAGAGATTTTCAGAAGAGGTGGAAAAACTTGGACTTGAGAATACTGAACATGAACCATGTCTTTATACTTACATAGAGGACGATGACATGGCATTCATTGTTTTGTATGTAGATGACATGCTCATTGCAAGCAATCGGCAAGACAAGCTGGAAAAAATTAAATCCGGGTTGAGCAAAGCCTTTGAGGTGAAAGACCTTGGCGAGCCGGATTGCTTTTTAGGTATGAAAATCAAGAGAGACATAAAAAACAGAACGATAACTATCACTCAGCAGGAGTACATCGAGAAGGTACTAGAGAAGTTCAACATGAAAGAGTGCGTGCCGAAACTAGCACCCATGAACACGAAGCAGGTCAAGGCCAGGAAGATGAATTACGAAGACACTGGAGAGACGAAGAAACTACCAAAGGCAAAAGTACCATATCGAGAAGCAATCGGATGTCTACTATACTTGGCAGGAGTTACGCGACCTGACTTGGCATACGCAGTGAATATATTAGCGAGGAAGCAGCTTAATCCAACTATGGAAGATTGGGACGCGATCAAAGACGTGTTCAGATACCTTAGAGGTACGGCTGATTTGGGTCTGACGTTCAAGGCACGGACAAATACCTTAGAAGCGACAACTGATGCCAGCCATAGAGATCTACCTGATTCAGCCTCAACGAGCGGATACATCATCACATTGTACGGGGACCCAATTTCTTGGAGAAGCCACAAGCAACATAAATACGTCAACACCTCTACAGGTTGCACCGAATACATCGCTATGAGTGAGACTTGCCCGGAACTAATATCACTCGACAAGGCCATCAGAGAGATGGAAAACAAATGCTACTACCCAATAACGTTGTGGTGTGACAACAAAGCTGCTCGAGACAACACGGAGATGGAAGGATGTCACAAAATGAAAATGTTCGACGATGAATTGAATGTAATCAAAGAAAACTTGGAGTTTAGAGCCATAACTGGAAGAAGAAAACCAATGGGAGAAACTCACGGTGACTATGTCAAGCACCTGGTCAAGAAGAACGTCGTTAAAGTTCGGTGGATAGCTAGCAAAGAAAATGTAGCTGACATTATGACAAAGCCTCTTGCCTCGCCAGATCATGTTAGATTGAGAAATAAAATTTTAAATATAGATTAAGTTTAAATTTGAATGATGTTATTGTTTGATAATTTTGAATTTTATTGATTATTTTGTCCTCAGGAAAGACGGATGCAGACAATGCCAACGGTAAAGCATACTAATGCAGTATTCTTCTTTAACGTTCGGTTGTATTATGTAAAAACATCATTTTTTGTATGCCAATATTTTCATTTTAATTTGATTGACACTTTAATTCTTGTAAGATGCGGAAAATCGTGAGATATGTTTCGATATTTTTTTATTTTTTTTATATTATTGATGTATTTTTTATGATCTCAATTTTGCTAGGCTGGAGGATTGACTTTTTGGATGTATTTGCTTGATTTCGATTATGAATTTTTAGATGTATGATTGTATATGATAAGTGAGATCAAACGGAGGGAGGGAGTGTCAGAAACCTCCGTGTGATCTGCAATGCCCTCTTGGGTTCGTAGTGGACTCTTCTTACCTACCTTGACTATACAGCGGCACGGCACTAGTATTTTACCTGTTTTGAAGTATAGTCAGTCGTTGTAGGGCACGCGCCCCTGAAGTATCACCTCAGAGTTAGAATAAAACCTAGACGCCTATTTTATACTAAATCAGTGTTTGTTAATTTATCAAAACCCTCCCTACGCTACTATAACTACTCTAATAATTATTTATCATAATTGAATGTAACGTCACTACTGTCTAACGCGAATTTAAATTAAAGAATTTGAGAAAATAAAAAAAAATTTGGCTGCAACCGAGATTTGAACTCGGGTCCTCTCGATACCGGGCGATTGCTCTTTCTAACTGAGCTATTGCAGCCACGAACTTGCACTCTGCTGAAACCATCCTTCTATTATTTCTTAAATTAAAGAACCCCCAAAAAATTTTTTATTTTCTCAAATTCTTTAATTTCAATTTGCGTTGGACAGTAGTGCCGTTAAATTCAATTATAATAAATTGATTGACTGTCGTTTTATTCTATTAATGAATATTTATTTACTTGGTGCTGGGCTACTATGCATCTGTGGGAATGGGTATACATTGTTATGACATGCGGTTTAGAGGGTTTTTGAATTTGAGAAATAAAAGAAGGATGGTTTCAGCAGAGGGCAAGTTCGTGGCTGCCATAGCTCAGTTGGAAAGAGCAATCGCCCGGTTAGCGAGAGGACTCAAGTTCAAATCTCGGTTGTAGCCAGAATTTTTTTATTTTCTCAAATTTTTTAATTTATATTTGCGTTTGACAGCAGTGCCGTCAAATTCAATTATAATGAATTTATTGACTGTCGTTTGTTTCTATTAATAAATATATACTGCGTTTTTACAATCTCCACATCCTAAAGGGCGGTAGCCCTTTAACGGCGAGTTGGTTTTTTAACACCGACTACCGTGAAAGCGTACCGCTTTATATACTTTAAATTTCGGTTTTAGGTTAGGTCACTCATGAAAAAAACGCTATTAGGATGATTTTTTTTTTCTATAATACATATCCCACGCATGGCCGATAATTTCCTGAACAATTTAAAAAAAAACTGTCCCAAAAAGTCCCCGCATTAAAAAGTTATAGACATTTCAATTTTCGAAGTGCTGATTTCTTTTCGTCTAGGCGTCAGGCGATTTCCCTATTGGGTCGAGAGCATCCGGTTTCTCTGCATGGGCTGCATGCAGCCGAAACCGGATGTTACGTAACACTTGACTCTCTGTCTCACTCTTGCAGCCTGCAGCAGCCAGCAAGGCATGCGAGCAGGCTGCGCGGGCGAGGTGCGCGTACGCAAGAGGCCCAGGGCCTGACAGCAGCTGATCAGCTCGAGCTGCTATATATGTAAGCTGCTGCAGCTCTGAGCAGAAGATAGCGGTCATAACTATTATTTTATTCTATGATGATTTTTAAAGGAAGTAGTCAAATATACAGCGGCATCACGCTGAATTCACAATTAGCATAGATTAATTAATAATTATTATGACCGATAACCTTGATTTATAACTATGGAAATATTTGGCTTTAACTTTTTAAATCAAAGTATAAAACAACAATAAAGTAGTCTTATGATCATCATCGTATAAGTTATTCTAATTTTTGTGTAAGCTGTGAGTTAAAATTGTGAAATCTTCTGTTGGAGCTTTGGAGGTTTATTCGTCCTCATCAAAATTGAAGTTTTTTCTGAATGTGTGTGAGTGAAAGTTTATTCTTGATGTGAAGTCTGTGTCTTGTATATATTGTGCCTAGGTGCTTAATTGATTACTTTTTTAAATGTGTAATAAAAATAGAGTGCAGTGTTTTTAAATGTATGTATTTAAAATAAAGTGCAGTTTTGAAGAAAAAAAAAATTTATTTTAAAGAAAGCTTAAGTGGTGTGAGAGATTTATTTCAATTACAGTACAATCAACAAGTTCAAAAAAACCAACCTCCATAAATTAATAATTAACATTGTTAATTGAAAAATATATCTGAATAAATGAATTCACATTCTTAACAAGAGCGGATAAAACTAAAATTAAACTTGATAGTCAGACAAATTCATCTTGGAAATTAAACTGAGAACAATGAAACTTATCCGTGTTAGTGTATTGACTCAGAATTTATAAATTCCAATGATGATTTAAAAGTATTTACTTGTCTGAAAATTTTAATAACACCATGAGACATTGATCACCATCACAATTAAATGCAGCAAATGTCAATGACCAAGTACAGAGAGTTGGTATGTAGCGGATAAAACTAAATTTAAACTAGATAGTCGGACAAATTCATCTTGGAAATTAACCCATTACCGCCCATGGAAAAATCAAAAGTGATATAAAAAAACTAACTGATGGAAAACCTGTCTCATGAAAAAATATTAGATACGTGTTTTTTCTTTTTTCAATTTTCATTGTTTAAACATTATTTATTTAAACAAATTCGTAAAAAAATTTAAATTTTTATAAACTAATAACGGCATTTGATTCTTTGACCAAAAATAAGGCGAAAGTCATCAAAGTAATTTTTTGATCAGACGCTTAGATCTTTTGCTACGAGCGCTCAAACATGTAAAAATATGGTTTTATAGTGGTGAGCTCCGAGGCGCCACACCGAAGATACACTTTTACGAGTCAGAGCTAACCACTATAAAACCATATTTTTACATGTTTGAGCGCTCGTAGCAAAAGATCTAAGCGTCTGATCAAAAAATTACTTTGATGACTTTCGCCTTATTTTTGGTCAAAGAATCAAATGCCGTTATTAGTTTATAAAAATTTAAAATTTTTTCTGAATTTGTCTAAATAAATAATGTTTAAACAATGAAAATTGAAAAAAGAAAAAATACGTATCTACTATTTTTTCATGAAACAGGTTTTCCAATAGTTAGTTTTTTTATATCACTTTTGATTTTTCCATGGGCGGTAATGGGTTAAACTGAGAACAATAAACCTTATCCGTGTTAGTATATTGACTCAGAATTTATCAATTCCAATGATTATTTAAATGCATGTATGTATTTAATATTAACTGAATTACGGTTATTGACATCTTCTGAATTTAAACTTGCTGTAAGTTGGATGAGTTATAATAGCTCACTCGAAAAAAATAACCTAACCATGAACCACTGCCACATTTTTTAAATTACTACTTAACTAAATAAGTTTATTTCACTTAAAATCTTCAAAAGGTAATTAAAATTTAATCTTTTTGAGTGTATTAGTTTAAAGTCAGCGTATGGATATCTCTTTGACAACCACAAATTGAAGTAGTTTTGAGTATCAATAAGGTCAGAATATTGAAGAAAATTTTAAACAACCTATTAAAGAATGTATTTTTATAAATTACTTTTTGAATTTTACCTATGTGAGGTTTACTTAAATAGATAAAAATTTTCTTTTACAAATGCTTTAAAAAATTGTAATTAAAAAATTTCAAAACTTTATGGAGACATTATTTTCCTGTCGATTTAGGTAAAATCTAAAAACATACTTTTAAATAAGTAATAATTACGGCGAGTTCGGTTTTTTCTTGGCCAAATTCTTACTAAATTAAAATAAAATTTTCAGACAAACCGTGAAAACAAACAAATAAAAACACGAAACAATTGAAACGCATGAACTTCGCCCCATTTTAAAAATTTTATATGCTGATTCTGTTGAAATATTTTTAAATATGAACAGTTGAAAGTATTGAAATCAAATAATATCTATCGGACGAGTTTTATGCGGTTCGAGTACTATTGTGTTAAAGAATCTTTTTTTCTTGAAAAATAAAATTGACAAATTATTCAATTGATTCGTCACTCAAAATCAATAACCCATTCGTTCTCGACGAAGCTATCTAAAATTTAACTTAATTTATAAATTACTAATTATTGGTATTTCCAAAAAATTTCACAAATCTATTTTAGAAAACATCTATTATTTTATATATCTATATACTGATTTACCCAATTTTATTAGTTATTCATTTTTTCTGGTTAAAATTTTAGGTGGCTTCGTCGAGAACGAATGGGTTATTGATTTTGAATGATGAATCAATTGAATAATTTGTCAATTTTATTTTTCAAGAAAAAAAGATTGTTTAACACAATAGTACTTGAACCACATAAAACTCGTCCGTTAGATATTATTTGATTTCAATACTTTCAACTGTTCATACTTAAAAATATTTCAACAGAATCAGAAAATAAAATTTTTTAAATGGGGCTAAGTTCATGCATTTAAATTGTTTCGTGTTTTTATTTGTTTGTTTTCACGGTTTATCTGAAAATTTAATTTTAATTTAGTAAGAATTTGCCCAAGAAAAAACCGAACTCGCCGTAATTTTTACTTTTTTAAAAGTATGTTTTTAGTTAATAAACACACATTATTATGCAATATTTTTACATTAGAGCACAGCTTAATAACTAGACAAAAGTTAAAAAAAATTTTTTTTATTGGTTTGTGGTTACCACAAAGCATTGCTCTACCGTACTCACACGAGTAATGCGAAGTAAAAGCTAAGTTTTCATGCAAAGAATTAAAGTTATAATAGACCTTCATTAATGTCAAATAATTGTCGGCTTGTGGGTCTTCGGGGGCAAGGCCTTGGTTGTGATTTCAATAAAACAACACAAATAATTTTTTTCTTTTTTGTGGTAACGTTTTATCTATTTGTGTAGAACTCTTTAAACCTTTATGGAATAATTAGAAAAACACTTGTACAAATTTATTTATTTACAATTAAAACAAGTTCAACAATGAACACATACCAATATTTCCAAAATTAAATTTGTTTTGACACTTCCGTCTCCGTCAAAGAATAGTTTAGAAATAAGAATGAAATTGTGTGTCTGATTACAAAATGACAGTATCAAGCATTATGTGAATGACTTCGTAATTAAGGGATCATAAATATGACTGAAATTTATTGTGTCTATCTGATTATTTATTGCATTTGCAGATAATTTTAGAACCTCTGATATGAATTTTCTCAGATATTTTTCTCTTCCTCCATTCTTTTTCAATGTCTAGGATTTTTGTGCGTTTAAAATCAAAACAGTAATCGTTTTGCATCATATGTAGGTAGACCACTAAATTTTTCTCTTTTTTTCTCGGTGTGTTCATCTATACGAACACATCGTCTATAAAGTTAACTGTAGTTCGTACTCGGCATCATATGTAGGTAAGTCGAAGAGACAATTGAGTGTTTGTATAGATGAATACATCGAGAAAAAAGAGAAAAATTCAATGGTCTCCCTACATATGATGCAAAACTACTACTTTTTTGATTTTAAAGACATTGAAACAGGATGATATCCACATAATGCTTGATACTGTTATTTTGTAAACAAATACACAATTTCATTCTTACTCCTAGACTATCCTTTGACGGAGATGGAAGTCTCGAAACAAATTTAACTTTTGACAAAATTGGTATGTGTTCATTGTTGAATTTGCTCTAATTGTAAATAAATAAATTTGTACATGTGTTTTTCTTATTATTCAATGAAGATTTAAAGAGGTCTACACAGATAGACGAGACGTTGCCATAAAATAGAAAAAATTGATCGTGTTGTTTTATTGAAATCACAAGCAAGGCCTTGCCCCCGAAGACCCACAATCCGACAACTACTGAGTTTTTATAGTCGTGGCACGCTTGTGAGGTGACATTTGCACAGCCTAAAGTCCAGTCTTACCTTGCAAGTTAACAATGTTTTTCTTGAAATAACCCTCTAGTAAACACAGAAGTGGCAGAGCGAGCTTTGCCGGTCTATATTAGAGCTCACGTGTGACCCTGCACCAGTGCAACTTAATTGTCGTATAGAGAATTGCTTTCCATCCACCAGAGCGAAGGTAGTGGTTCTGCACCGGAGTGATAGGCTTATTTTGAAAGACCTCTCTGCGGACTCATTATGGTTTCGAAGTCGATCATGAGCCTCATATATTGCGTAGTTAAAAAAAAGAAAAAAAGAAATTCATTTCTTTAAACTAATAACTCAAGTGCTCATTGCTACTATAAAGGGGGTAGTCCGGTCAACTCGAGCTTTTTTTGGACGATTTTTATTTTGCAGTAGAAAATATTTTTCAGAATCAATCTTTTATCATGGAAAAATACAACTAATTAACAACACAAAAAAATTTTTTTTTTTTTTTTATAAATTTTATTTTACATAAAATGGCGTCTTGAAAAAAAAAATTTTTTTCTGGCGTAGATGATTTTGCGGGAACGAATGGTCCAATCTGAAAAAATCAAAAAGTTTTATAATCTGTAGATGACTGGCTATTACAGGACCTAGAATAATTTATTTTTTATTAAAAATAAACAAAATGGCGGACATTTGAACGACATTTGGCGAACACAAAATAAATTTGTGTTGTTAATTAGTTGTATTTTAACATGATAAAAGATTGATTCTGAAAAATATTTTCTACAGCAAAATAAAAATCGTCAAAAAAATGCTTGAGTTGACCTAAATTGCTCATATCGCAATGAAAAAAAAAAAAAAAAGAAAAAGAAAAAAGCGCACCCGTTACGGGACAGTTGGTAGAAGCATAGCTTCAAGTCGTTAATCACTATGAGTAGTTTTAAATTGAGTTTATATTTATTTTTCTGATTTTTATTTTTTAGCTATTCAAAAAAAAATGTTGACTAAAAAACAAATCATCAGCGTAACAGTAGTGTTTTGAATTCACGCGCGATTTTTCCGAGCTCCTGGAGTACGTAGACCAATCAGCGCGCTGGCGACCGACGCCGTGCTGAAGGGCCTATTATTGGGGCAGTTGTGATCGTACCCCACAATGAAACGGTCGCACTCTGCATCACCGCCGCATACTTTTAGTTTATTACTTTGCTATTAATTATTAAAACTTGTAATAAAATATAGATAAAATACACTTCTTTATCGCCTCGCCACCGCCAAAAACAACTTTCTTGCGTCACGAGTCGCTGCTGCCCCATCAGTCTCCGGCAAATGGCGCGAACTCAAAAAACTTGGCCTTGGCTCTCAAACATCATCCTCGCCCCTCAAACACTTCTCACCTTCCACCCTTAACGCCCATTTCGCCGCTGTATGCAGTAAGTCGCCACCTCTTAACGAGATGGACATCGTTACAGCGTGCAATTTACCCCCTCTTGACCCTAACTGCCCCACCTTCGATTTTGCGCCCATCACCCCAGACGACGTCTCCCAAGCACTTGCAGCTTGCTCCTCTTCAAGTACCGGCGAGGACGGCATCTCGACCGAAATGCTTAAGCTCTCCGCTCCTTGTTTACTGCCGCACCTTCCCTCACTCTTCAATTACTCGCTGGAGACCAGCACCTTCCCGGACACCTGGAAACGTGCGCTCATAGTACCACTGTCAAAAGTACGCTCCCCCCAGACTCCTTCCGACACCCGGCCTATCGCGCTTCTCTCCACCCCCTCAAAAATCCTAGAACGCATCGTACATAAACAACTTCTCATGCACCTTACCACTCACAACCTCCTCGACCCCCACCAAGCCGGATTTACACCCCATCAATCCACCCAAACCGCACTCACAGGCATCCTCGACCACGTTTGCCGAGCAATAGACAGCAAGAAAATCGTCGGTCTTATCGCTTTCGACTTCTCCAAAGCCTTTGACTCTATCCCTCACTCACGGCTTCTCCTCAAACTTCGGCGAGTTGGGTGCTCTGACGGGGTTATCCGCTGGTTCGCCAACTAACTCAGTGGAAGATCCCAAACGATCAAATGCGAACACGCCGAATCAGCTGAGTGGCTCCCTGTTCACGCTGGTGTACCTCAAGGCAGCGTCCTTGGCCCCTTGCTTATCTTGATCTTCATTCTTGATCTCCCCCTCTCTATACTCCATGCGCTTTACAAACTATTCGCCGACGACCTGGAGATCTACCTCGAAGCAGCTGACACTATCGAAGGTCTTACCTCCCTCACCCAGAAGCTATCCCACGACGCCTCCTCCGTTGCTAAATGGGCCGAGGAGAACGGACTCACGCTCAATGCCAGCAAGACAGTGGCCATACTCTTTGGCAGCCCCCACCACCTAAAAACATTAAGAGCCCTACCGCCCCCCCCCCTCATCTCTATCGCCGGAACCCCCATCCCCTTCGCCGACCAGCTGAAAAGTCTTGGCGTCACCATCACCCCTTCGCTGAACTGGAACCCGCATCTCAGCTCCATCGCCGCCAGAATCTACGCCTCCCTTCATAGTCTGCGTTTTTACAGACATGCCCTCGCCCGACCCCTCCGGCTTGAGCTCGTCGAATCGCTCATTTTCCCTCACTTCGACTACGCGTGCGCCGTCTACCATAACCTCACCGCTGCCCAAGACCTCAAACTTCAACGCCTCCTTAACGCTTGCGCGCGCTACGTGTATGGCAACATCCCCTGGATGGCTCACGTCACGCCCTACCGACTCGCCCTCGGATGTCTCTCCGCCAAACGCCGCAGGGAATATTTCATCGGCACACTCGCCAACCGAGTTGTGACCACACGTCAACCATCCTATTTATATGACCTGCTTCCCCCGGTCTCAAGGTCCACCCGCAGTGGCACTGGCTACTTTGTCGTTCCCCCCGCCCGTACAAATACCCTGCGCCACTCTTTCGCCAGCTGTGCAGTCCGCATCCTTAACTCTCTCGGCCGCCACGACCTCAACACAATAACAACCGAGGCCTTCAAAACCTTGCTTCGCGACACCCTCCTCGAACGCGACCGCACCGACTGGGCCACCCGCTCTCTTCGTGAGCGCCTTGTCACCGTACCCCCGACCCTCCCTCAATCCCCTATACTCCCCGCTCTTTACGAGCCCACATTTGATCCTGTTCGATCCTTTACCTTTCTATGCTACCATCTACATACACTACCTCCTCACGTTAATAGCCAACGGCCTTCACTTCGCGCATTACATCCTCAACCCACGCGCTGCAGCACCTAATACCATTTTTATTTATTTTTTTATATACTACCAGTTCTAAGCAACAAATATGTAATTTTAATGCTACTTATGTATTGCTCCTATATTTAATGTAATTTCTTTGTATTGCTTTTAGCGGCCAAATAGGGTTCTACCCCAAGGTCGACAATAAATTATAGACAATCAATCAATCCTGCTGCAACGCGTCGTTCACCGCCATTTTGCGCATCGACGAAAGGCGGCTTCATCAACTCATTTCTTAGAGGAAGAAGACGGAAGCGCTCTCTCCCTCCCCCTCACCGGAACTGCAGTGGACTTCAACCAGCGCACTTCAATGCAGCGCGTCCTTTCAGCAGGACACTCGATCGTTGGAATTTGAAAGCAGAGACGCTGTACGTGGCGCTCGCCAAATTCACCTACTCAACTGCTTCGCTGCATAACCTCAAAGATTATTGTGGCATCGTAACAATAATCAAGAGTTTACTTTTCACTAGTTTTTCATTCTTTATTGTCATTTTACTATTCTATTCTATATTTTTATATTCTATTGAGCATAAACTTTTCGTCTCAAATTTAACCTCATACTTCGCTTCATGATATTATTCATAATATTAAAACTTTAAGTTGGTTGTACAACTATTCTAAAGTTAATTTATTGCTATTTCTAATTCAATTTTCGACTTACAGTCTTATCTGGAATCCCAGTCATCAGGGAACGATCTCCATACCTCATTGCTTGGACACATCTAATATACATTCATCTTCAGGCTTAATTCAAAGCCCAGCCAAGGTTTAAAGTACTGTTATATACTAAGGCTCAGTAAGCCTAGTGTAGCGAAGTTCATCCGTTCTGTGAGTGAGTCTTCACTAGCTGTAATTTAATCGGTTCAAACTCCTAACACCTTTGATTTAGGAACCTGTCGCTCTTTAAAGCACCAGGTTGTTAGATTATTTAGATTAAATATTAGCATCTTTAGTTTTTTACCATTCTTTTTTCTCTTCTTCGCGACGCTTCTTTGCACCATGGTGTTGAAGCTTCATTTTATTTTCATGAGTTAATTTGTAAATAATTCTGTAGACTTTTAGGTTAGATTAGAGGTAAAATTAAAAAATTAAGTAACCCCGCTCAAAATTTCATTTTCACATGTAAATTTTGTGAATTTTCACGCTTCCAAGAGCTCTCGTACCCTTAGTTATTCATCTTGCTGATGAATTTGTTTGTTCGGTAATCAATCGTATCTTTAAGGAACCTCGTTGCGTGTTGATTTATCTACGTCTTGATAGAACACGCGCAAAATTAGAATCTATACAAAGTTCTCACTTCGAAGAACTGGATTCGTTCGCAAACCTCAACCCTCGAACCCTTACAATCTCAATACATTTGAGGCTTCAATTTTCTTTTAGTCGCTCGTTCTAAACCTTGAAAATTTCATAATGGAAGTTGCTCTGACAACTCAGCAGCTGCTCCAACGCAAAATCGCTGAGTCTTATTCAAATTTTAAGGCCAAAGGTCAAGAAGCCATGACTTTGGGCGCCGCTGAAGCTCAGTTGAGCGCCTTGGAGGCTTGGTACACAAAATTTCTGAATAATAACGATAAAATTCTTACTTATACTGATTACTCCAGCAAACATCCCTACGTCACTAATCAAGTCTATGATAAGACTGAAGAGTCCTATTACACAAATTTAGGTCACTTCAAGGACTACCTTTTGTCGTTCGACAAAGTGGTTAAAAACTCGTCAAACAGAGAATCTTTAAATCCAGAAAATCAACTCAGTATGATATAGCAGTCTCTACTAAGAATAGACATTCCCATGTTGCTCACTATGAGGAATGGCCTAATTTCAGGGATATTTTCAAGGCCTTGGCTCACGAAAGGCAAAACTTACTCTCGAGTTTAAAATTTTATTATCCAAAATCTCATTTGACTGGTGACGCTCTCGCAAAAATTCAAGCAGTCCAGGTAACCAATGATAACTACGAGGAAACCTGGAAGGCGCTAACCTCGCACCACGACAACGAGCGTAGGTCAGTCACCATGCTCGTATCAAAAATCTTGAGTGCCAAAGCTATGAAAGCGGAGACCTCAAGTGAACTAAAGAGACTTCACAAGGAAATTTTCGGACCTTGTGAGTCTTTGAAAGCAATCAACCGTCCAGTGCAAAATTGGGCGGATATTCTTGAAATCGCACTTCAGCGTTTCGACCCCAATACCCTCAGAGACTGGGGAAAGTATTTAGGTGATTCTTTCGAGGCTCCTTCGCTCGAGAAACTTAAATCATTTTCCAGACTCAAATGCACACTGTAGAGTCCATTGAAAACTCTAATAGAGGAAATTCGTGCAAACAGAGTCTTACTCAAAACTCAAAATTCAACTTCAAAACCGCTTAGTGTCCACCAGACAAACAAACCTGCACGGAAAAAAGTTTAGGACGGTGAGCGCATCCGTAGGCTAGCAGCCAAACTAAAAGTGTATCGTTCGCGAGTCAACAGATAAGTCTGTGCTGGAACGAGCGTAGGCCTGTGAGTCCTAATCGTTGGCTCCCGCATGCGTGCACTGTTTCGCAGTGGGTCTGCTTCGCATGCCGCGATAACCTAAAAAATTCTCACGCGCGCATGGTGCAATCGACAATTTAATTCCTATTTGACATCATATTTCTTGAGATGAGTAGTTTTATGTAGTATTAATAAAAAACTTGAAATGGCTTGGAAAAATTAAGGAAAAATCAATGAAAACTTGAGAAACTTTTCAAAATTTTTCCGAACATTTTCCCAGTTTTTAAATTACATTGTTTGAAACTACTAATCTTTAGGAGTATTGTGTCAAAATTATGTAGCGATTCGTTTACTCAGTCCAGAATTCTGATGAGTTGAAAAAAATATTATTTTTCTGACCGCCGCAGCAAGTGAATATTTTTTCGGTGTAGACCGTATATGGCCTACTCTAGGCCGATGCGCGTCCTAACTCTGTAGGACGACTGTAGCGCCACCTTTCTCCAGCGGCCGGCCTAAACTTTTTTCCGTGTGCTAACCTCAAAGTTTCTAAGTGTTCTTGCTGCCAGCTAGATCACTATATTTCTGCATGTCAAAAATGTAGAAATATGAATTTGAAGGAGCGCAAAGAACTTGTTTCACGTGAAAATCTTTGCTTCAATTGTTTAGGTACACACCTTATTTCTAAGTGCAACTCTCAAAAGAGGTGTTTCACCTGCAAGGGTAAGCATCATTCGCTGCTGCATAACCCTAACGCGCAGCCCAAATCCGAAGTTCCTAACCTCAATCAAAACTTTTCTAATGACTCAAAACTTTTCCAGTGCTCAACCTCAAAGGTCACATGACCAACCTCAAACCTTGAATTCAAACTTGAATGCCATGGCAACAGCTTGCTTCAAAAACTCAATCCCGCGCGCCAAACAGGTGATACTTTCAACGGCCAGGGTGTATGTTTCAGCGTCCAATGGTCAAAAATTACTGGTAAGAGCTTTGATAGATCAGTGTTCTCAATGCTCTATCATAAGCACTTCGCATACTCAAAGATTGAAACTCAAACAATCTTAACTCAATGTACCCATTACTGGCATTGGTGAGGAGACGACAGTATTCAGCAAAGCTGTCACTCAATTCACTATTCGTCCCCGCTTTTCATCTGAATTTTCTTATCAACTTCAGGCTTTCGTAGTTCCAAAAGTGTCAGCTTATCGTCCTCCTCCGATACGTTTCGTGTCAGAGTTGGATTACATTCAAGGTTTGGAGCTGGTCGATCCCAGCTTCGACGATCATGACCCAGTCGAATTATTGCTTGGAGCAGATGCCCATGCTCGCATTGTCGACGGGAAAGTGCGCAAGGGTAACGCAGACGAGCCCTTGGCTACTCTCACGCTGTTGGGCTGGTTGCTGTCTGGCCCTGCAAACTCGAGCCTCGTTTCATGCTCAGTCTCAACTCATTACCTTGCTGAACAACCTTAACTAGATTTGTGTCTCCAGGAATTTGGGCGCCTGGAAGAACCCCCCAAACCCCTCAATAACTACACTCAACGAGCAAGACTGTGAAAATCATTTTGTAAAGACTCATTACCGGACTGAGTCTGGTCGATATGCAGTCAGACTCCCCTTCAAAAATCGTCAAGAATTACCTCGTTTCAATCTAAATGGTTCCCTTGCCCCTGCTCTTGCTATGTTGAAACGCATGGAGTCAAAATTTCAATCCGATACAAAATTGCGAAAAATTTATGCAAGAATACCTCGATTTAGGCCATATGAAAGCTGTGTGTCCCTGGGACCAACCTGACGATCAAACTCAGCGATTCTTTCTACCTCATCATGGTGTATGGAAAGAGTCAAGTGACACGACCAAGCTTCGTGAAGTTTTCAACGGTTTAATTCGATACTCATCAGGTCCAGCACTTAACGAGTTACCACACATAAGCCCCAATTTATTGCCATGTCTCTTTGATATAATTGCTCATTGGCGATTTTTTCGCTTCGTGTTCACTGGTGACATTGAGAAAATGTACAGGCAGATCTTGGCAGATCCTGAATATCAGCCTTTTCAATGTATCCTCTGGAGAGACGAAGAAACTCAGGTTATTTAGATTCTCCAGCTCACCACCGTTACTTACGGTCTTGGCTGCTCTGCCTATCAAGCTCCTAGAGTCGTTATTCAGGTAGTTCGAGACCACGCCAAAAAATTCCCACGTGCAGCTCCGATTCTTGATGGAGAAATCTACATGGATGACGTTCGATCGGGAGCTCACACGGTGTAAGAAGCTTTGTTGAAACGCGCCGAGGTAATGCAGCTGGTCAAGGCGGGTGGTTTCTCACTTCACAAATGGTCTGCTAACCACCCCGAAATTTTATCAGGTCTTTCTTCTGACCTACTTGCAGCTGATTCACTACCCCTACACGCTAGCCAGACAGTAATCTCTGTTCTCGGCTTGACGTGGAATCCCCAGAAAGATTTTTTCAATTTTTCCATCGAAACTGATTACAAGTCGGGAAAACTCACCAAACGCTTGCTTCTTTCAAAAATATCTCGTCTTTTTGATCCGCTAGGTTGGCTATCACCAGCTATCGTCGGGGGGAAGATACTCGTGCAATTCCTGTGGCTGCTAAAGATAGACTGGGATACCCAACTACCGGATAAAATCGCTCAAAAATGGAATCACTGGTACGACCTGCTTTGTTCAATCAGTGAGATCCAAATCCCTAGATGGAACTTTTTTTCGCCAACCGCTATTTCTGTCGAACTTCATGGTTTCGCTGACGCATCAAAACATGCTTGTGCTGCTGTAATATATCTCAAAGTCATCCAAGAAAATTGCATTTTCGTCTCATTGCAGTCAGCCAAAACGAAAGTTGAACCTATCAAGACTCTATGTATTCCTCGCTTAGAGCTGTGTGCAGCCCATATTTTATGCCTATCGTGTAACCAATGGAGGGCATCGATATGCCCTCCATTGGTTACATGATCACCCCTCAAAGTGGCAAGTATTCGTTGCTCATCGATGCGCAGAGATCCATACTCTGCTTCCACAAGCAACTTGGCATTATGTCAAGACAAAACAAAATCCAGCTGATTTGAATTCAAGAGGTGTTGAACCCTCAAAACTCAAGGATCAGAAACTATGGTGGAACGGTCCGGAGTTTTTGCATGGCCCCAGTTACATTTATCCTCAGTGCTCTTCACAAAAAATCTTGTCTCAACAATACAATTATTGAGCAAGCATTGCAACTGTGCCCTACTGACGTGATTATAAAAAAGCTTTGGGATCTGAACTTTCGATATTCAAATCTTCATAAGTTATTCAGAGTCACAGCTTACATTCTTAGATTCATTTTCAAATTTGTCAAACTTCTGAGACTGCGGTCAAAACCAAACTATAAAACCCCGTATTTGAATATTTTAACCCTAAAATTCTTCACTGTAGATTTTTCTGATCAACACTCGCTTGAAGTCTCAGCTGCAGAATTAAATAACGCACGCTTAATGTGGGTATACTTGCACCAGCAAGTATACTTCTCAGACGAAGTCAAAAGACTAAAACGTGGTCTCCCCATCCAGTCCAGCAGTAGCTTGCTTAAGCTGAATCCAATTTTGGATAAAGAGCTGCTGAGAGTTAGTGGCCGTTTAAGTCGATCGCTACTTGATTTCAACACCAAACACCCCCTCATTTTAGCGTCACGAACTTTTCTGACGAACCTCATTGTACTCGATGCTCACAATCGTGCTCTTCATGGTGGTACTCAGCTAACTCTTGCAACCCTTCGTCAAGAGTACTGGATACTGAAAAGCAGACAAGCTGTCAAGGCCGTGATCTCGAAGTGTTTCCCACGCAGGAGACAGAGAAAAACGGCCAGTGAGCAACTCATGAGTGAGTTAACATCCGCGAGAGTTTTACCCTCTCCTTGTTTTCAAAAAAGCGGCGTTGACTACGCCGAGCCCTTCAATATACGTTTATCCAAGACTCGAGGTGAAGGTACCCTGAAGGGTCACATCGCGCTCTTCGTATGCATGAGCACCAAGGCCGTTCATTTAGAAATCGTTAAAGATTACGGATCCGACTCCTTCGTGGCTGCTTTTCATCGCTTTACTTCTCGGTGAGGCCACTGCACTGATCTCTACAGTGACTGTGGGACTAACTTCGTCGGGGCTGATAAAGATCTACGTGAACTTTTTCCGCATGCTTTTTTTCATGAAAATATATTCGTCAATCTCGCCAAATGCGGCACTCAGTGGCACCTTAACCCCCCTTCCGCTCCACACTTCGGAGGCCTGTAGGAATCGGCGGTAAAGTCCACGAAATTTCACCTCAAGAGGGTAATAGACGAACAGGTGTTAACTTTTGTGAAGTTTTCGACCTTACTCGCCTGAATTGAGGCATGCCTTAATTCGAGACCACTAGTGCCGCTCTCCGATGAGCCGGACGACCTCGAACCTTTAAGCCCTTCACATTTTTTGTTGCAGCGACCATCCTATTTAGTTCCAGAGCCTTCCGTTGAAAACATAACCACTTATCACGGCCGATGGAAGCTCATAAATTCAGCCCTTCAAAGCTTTTGGTTGAGATGGTCAGCCGAATACCTCAGCACTCTTCAAGCCAGAAATAAATGGCAAAAGTAGACCATCGCATCAAGTTGGTGACCTAGTATTGGTCAAGAACGAAACAACACCTCCAGGACAATGGCCGCTCGGGCATGTAGTGGAAATAATACCCATCAAAAAAGATGGCTTGATTAGACAAGTCGTCGTACGGACAGTCACCTCAAAATTTAAGGGCCCTATCGTCAAACTCATTCTCATGGCTACCAACGAGGAACTCACGCTACCCAGGACGGAAGTTCGTCCAAACCAGTCGGACGAAGGCGAGGAGAATGTTTTGAATTCACGCGCGCTTCTTCCGGGCCCCCAAAGTACGTGGACCAATCAGCGCGCTGGCAACCGACGCCGTGCTGAAGGGCCCATTTTTGGGGCAGTTGTGATCGCACCCCGCAATGGGACGGTCGCACGCTGCATAACGCCGCATACGTTTAGTTTATTTCTTTGCTATTATTTATTAAAACTTGTAATAAAATATAGATAAAATACACTTCTTTATTTTCATCGAAAAGTTTTAGTGTTATTAATTAAGCACAAAACCTTCCCATTCTACATGCAACCCGCAAACTACTACTCAAACAAGTAATTTTAACTTAAATTATAGTTTATTAACCATTGTTATATTTTTTCATTTTTTTTTTTTGAAACTTTTTTTTTCACTTAATTTACATAAAAACTGGAAAGAAGAAGTTTTACTTAACTTAAATTCAATAAAAAAATTAACTTTTACCGCCATTTTTATTAAAAAGTTCATTTTTCAAAAAACAGCTAATTTTCACTTTTTTTAAAAACTTGCGTAGTATATTTCAACCAGTTAAAAACATCCGAAAATATTGTAAATTTTTTTTCTTTTCTTTTTAGTATTCAAAATCAACGAAAAAATTTTCAAGTTGCTTGGTGCAAAATTGTTCAAACCACAAGCAAATAACTCATTTTTTTAATCATTGTAAAATTACCGATTTTTCATGATTTTACATAATTTGATGCCTTAATCTCATTTTTTTTTTCAGTATTACAGGTAAATTTGAATAAAAACACTAAATTAATAATAATTTAACTAATTTAATTTTAAATTGAAGAAAATCTTACAGAAAATCACCATAAGCTTTAAAATTTTACAAATTTTTCAACACAATTAATCTTTGAAAAGAAAACGTTATTTTTGTAATAATTGCTTTAAAATAATAAAATGAATACAATTCAGTAATAATTTATACGTAATATGAATAAAAAATTTTTGTTTTGCTTAAATTTTGATCCAGCTAATATTTAGTAGCTCCTCCTTTTGCGTTATAGCAAGCCTGAACCCTTCGTGGCATGGATTCTGCAAGCTTCTTACAATAGGTCAGACTTAAAGTTTGCCAAGCTGCTGCAATTTCTCTTTTTAAATCATCAAGATTTCTCATATTCTTATCTTTGATCATCATTTCTAGTTGATCCCAAGCATTTTCAATTATATTTAAGTCAGGCGAACGGGCTGGCCAATCTAAGACTGGTATTTTGTTATCTTTTAACCAGTGCATAGTTTTCTTTGAGGTATGACAGGGGGCGTTGTCCTGTTGAAAGTACCAAACTTTTCGACGTCCAAAGATTTTTGTTTTTAACGGAAGCATGTAGTCCTTCATCACGTCGATGTATTTTTCGCTGTTAACAGTTCCTTGCACAAACTTTAATTCTCATATTCCTTTTCCTGACAAACAGCCCCAAATCATAATAGATCCACCACCTTTTTGAACCCTGGGAGCGATGCAATCTGCATTATATTTTTCAATACTAGAACGTCTCACTCTTCTTGGTCTGTTGGAAAATAATTGAAAAGAGGATACATTGCTAAACAAAACTAAATTCCACTTCTCAACAGTCCATGATAGTTTATCTTTGCACCATTCATAACGAGCTTTACGATTTTTTGCATTCAGAAGTGGTTTACGAACTGCGACAGCAGAATTTAAATTATTTTCAAGCAAGCGCCTATTTACTGTTACTCTTGAAACTTTTACATTCAGTTCATTAGTTAATTGATTTTTTATAGTATTTGCTGTAACAGTGCGTTCTTTTTTTGCTTTTTTAATAATTATTCTGTCTATTCGATCGCTTGTTATCCTTGGTCTCCCAGCACCTTTTTTAACTTTTACGGTTTTCGCGCTGGTGTAAGACTTAATAGTATTTTGAACACAATGCCTACTCACTTTTAGAGTTCTAGATATCTCACACTGATTTTTCCCTCCCTTAAATAATCCTACGATTTGCCACTTTGTCGACTCAGATATTGCTCTTCTGCCCATGATTACAGTTACTAATAAACATTAAAAATTATCATTTTGTGTATAATAACTGCTCAGTCGGTAAGGCAGGTATATTATCTACCGATTGAATAGACGTCGCAACTATAGTCTATTATTCGAATCCGAAGAATTCAAATAAAATATTTAATTAAAATAAGCTTATTTCTTTTCAAAGATCAATTGTGTTGAAAAATTTGTAAAATTTTAAAATTTATGGTGATTTTCTGTAGGATTTTCTTCAATTTAAAATTAAATTAGTTAAATTATTATTAATTTAGTGTTTTTATTCAAATTTACCTGTAATACTGAAAAAAAATATGAGATTAAGGCATTAAATTATGTAAAATCATGAAAAATCGGTAATTTTACAATGATTAAAAAAATGAGTTATTTGCTTGTGGTTTGAACAATTTTGCACCAATCAACTTGAAAATTTTTTTCGTTGGTTTTGAATACTAAAAAGAAAAGAAAAAAAATTTACAATATTTTCGGATGTTTTTAACTGGTTGAAATATACTACGCAAGTTTTTAAAAAAAGTGAAAATTAGCTGTTTTTTGAAAAATGAACTTTTTAATAAAAATGGAGGTAAAAGTTAATTTTTTTATTGAATTTAAGTTAAGTAAAACTTCTTCTTTCCAGTTTTTATGTAGTTTAAGTGAAAAACAAAGTTTCAGGTACTTATAAAAATATTTAAGTGTTTGCAGTCGTATAAAAGCACAAAAACTTAAAGACTGAAGTATGAAATTTGGGGGTGCTCTATAATTTTGATCACTACTGTATATGTTTGATTCACCTGCCGAAAAGTCCACAGGTCTCGATTTCAGCGTAGGTGGCCACGTGCCGAAACGGCTTCTTGAGGTGGCCACGCGCCGAAAAGAAGAGGAAAATTCCTCACGGAGGCAGTAAAAATTATCGATCTGGGGTAGTTCACCCCAGTATGCTCCTTACACCTTTATTTAAAATAAAAGCGAAAGAAGTCGCATATGGATGTGACACCTTCCCCCTTCGACATCTTATCGCTCCCGCGATAACGTTTTAGTTGACAATTTGTAAATTTGTATACAGAATTTTGCTCAGTGCTTGAGTACATAATTATGACAATTTAGATTAATTTGATAATAAGGTTACACAAAAATTCTTAAGTTATAAATACGATTACAACGAGATTAATAAAAACTTCATACCGCAAAAACTATTTTAAGCGAATTATTTTACTTGGTCATCATTTTTAAATAAATTGACATACTAACACCATGTTCAAAAACAAATTCCACAAGAAAAATCATTAATTCAAACAAGTAAAACAAATTCAGTTATCCTAATACCTCAACCACAATATCTTTTCAAGGCCCACTTGCGAGATGGTATTTGCACAGCCCAAGAGAGCCAGTCCCATCTCCCAAGGGTACAGTAGTGGTTAAAATTATACGACACCCCCTGATTCTGTTTCTTTTTAATTAAAAATTTCAACTTTGACAAGACCGCGTACGTCAAAACCATTAAATTATATTTGTTCAAAGGTTTTTTTTACAAAGATTACCCAAATACTTCGAGGAACAATATTTACTTCGCCTTAAAATTGTTTTCTTCTCACTTCTTACTTCAATTTAACTTAAAAAGTTGTTTTTCGAAAAAAAGCAAATTTTAGTCTTCTTCATAGTTTACATGTGTTCGGAAAAATTATTATGAAAATTTAACTATACAGTTTTTATTTTTATTTACAGTTTTTTTTTTTTAACTCATTTAAATTGCACACATGTTTGTCTTTAATCATTCTCTCGATTTGGTCCCAAGCATTCTCTATGATGTTTAGGTTTGGGGATCGAGCAGGCCTGATTGTCACTCATCCATTTTAAAGTTTTTTTCGGATGTGTGACATGGAGCGTTATCTTGCTGATAATACCAAATTTTACGTCTTCCAAACACTTTTTTTTCGAAGGAAGCATTATAATTCTACATGATACTAATGTATTTGTCTGTATTTACTGTACCTTCTACAACATGCAGTTCTCCTGTTCCTTTTCCTGATAAACATCCCCAAACCATTACAGAACCTCCGCCTTTCTGCACTTTTGCGGCAAGACAATCGCTGTTGTATTTTTCACTATTCGTGCGTCTCACTCGTTGTGGTCGATTAGAGAAGACTTGGAAAGAAGATTCATCACTGAAAAGTACCAAATTCCACTTTTCAACATTCCATGAAAGCTTACTTTTGCACCAGTTAAACCGAGCTTTCCGATTTTTGGCCGTCAGTAGGGGCTTGCGAGCCGCAACGGCAGACTTCAAGTTATTTTCAAGTAAGCGCCTGTTAACCGTTTCTCGAGAAATTTGTACTTTTAATTCTTGATTAAGTTGAATTTTTATTCTGTTCGCAGTCACTGAACGGTCTTTTTTTGCTTTCTCAATAATTATTCTATCTGTCCGAGTGCTTGTTACTCGCGGTCTACCAGCTCCACTTTTAGTTATCACCGTATTTCTGTTTTGATTCGCAGAAATTGTATTTCTAACACAACATCTAGTTACGTTTAATATTCTTGATATCTGTGATAAACTTTTTTTTGCTTTAAATAAGCCAATTATTTGCCAATTGACAGATTCTGATACTGATTTTCTACCCATAATTGCTTATGCAAATGCATACTATTGTAAAAAACAGTTTACTCAAATAATTAACAACGATAAAGATTTAATACTCATTACTTACAAGTAGGTAGCGCTGTGATCGCATTTTTTTGAATTTCGAATTGCTTTACATTTGACCGATGTGAACAATGCAGAATATCCAGTTTATGTTCGCTTTTTATACAATAAAATCAATGAGTATAAATGAATAATCATCTTACATAATATGAAATTAATTTAAATTCACTATTAATAGAAAAGGTTTTAAAGAAGGTATCAATGTTGTAAATAAGTTAAAAAATATAATATTTTTATTTTATTTTGTAAGTTTCTTAATAAATTTGTTAAAATGTCATAAAATATGCGTTTCCATGTGATTTTTACCTAATATTTTGAAGAAATAAACTCATTTTACAACAGAATAACTGAAAAAAACCAAAAACAGCTAAATTTGTTGTACATAAAAATTCTCAGTATTTGCCTGTGGTTTGAACAATTTTTGATTTAAGATCTTAAAAATTTTTCTCGTTATACTTAATTATGCGTATAATACGGAAAAATAAAAACTGTATAGTTAAATTTTCATAATAATTTTTCCGAACACATGTAAACTATGAAGAAGACTAAAATTTGCTTTTTTTCGAAAAACAACGTAAACAAAGATACCGTTTATTTTTGACCGTTAACTAACAAGGAATTTTCTTAAGATTTATTTAGTGTTTTTTTTTTTTTCTTTACCTCTTTTTGTTAAAAAAAATTAAAATTTTATATTAAGCCATGAATTTTATTTTATAACAGTAAATCAATTTCAAAAAAAAAACTTGAATTTGCAAATACTCATTTATATGTATCAAAGTGGTACATAGTACCCCCCCCCCCCCCGCTTAATTGAAGATGTAACTTTCGTATTAATCCTGGGTTTATTTAGTATACCAATTTTGCTACTAAAAAACTATTACGGCATTAAAAAAAAAAATTTCCAACTAATTTTAGTTTTGTCTCTATTTTTAATTATTATTAATAAGAATATTGAACTTTGAAATATAAATACTTAATAAACTTATTAAGCAAAAAAAATTTTTCTTAAAAATAACTTATTCATAATTTGCAACGCTAATTATAATTTAAGCATAAAATTTAATGTTTTTTTTTTTTTTTTTTACAAAAACAGACAATTAGATATTAATACATTTATATACCATAATTTTATGAATAAATTTAGACAACAATGTTTAAGGCTACGACACTTTTTTTTTTTTTTTGTTTTGTTTTTGTCTTTTTTTTTGTATAGAAATTTGAAAAAATTCAAGTAAGTCATTTAGATTTTTGAAAATTGATTAATTATTTAATTAATTAAGCAGTCCCTTTTTTTTTGTCTTTTGATATAATATTTCACAAACACTACTGATATCTAAGGAATGAATTTATTCTATAAGAGACAATTATACAATTAATACATTCATTTATCATAAATTTTAGACGATAATAGACAACAATATTTAAGGTTACGACATTTCTTCTTTGTTTTTTATTATATTTTTTACGAGATAAAATGCACAAACACTAATGATATTTAATTAATTAACCCCTCTTTTTTTTTTCCTTTTCTTTTTCTTTTTTTTTTTTTTAGAAGAAACAAATAGATAATCATATATTCAAGCTCAATAATCTGCGAATAAAATGTAGACATAAATATCTAAGTACAATACTCTTTTTTTTTTGTTTATTTTCTTTTGTTGTTTTTTTTTTTGTTTTTATTCTAGACTGCTTATTTTACTTTTATTATTTGTTTATGTCATATACGAAAAATACATTTAACATCCATTAAGATTTCAAAAATTCACACAAAGACTTTAATAATTATATTCAAAATTTCAATACATTAAGATATAATTAAAATTTTAATTTTTTTTTTTTTATTATCCTATATTTTACGGTCTTTATTCCTACTACATTGTTTACTTGAAATGTTTAAGGAAGAAGAGAGAAAAGAAAAAAAAAATTTGCGTGATTTTTCGATCATTAAATAAAAAGAACAGATTATTTTCAATAATACAGATAACAACATACCATCAACATCAAAGCACAACCCACCACAACACCTTTTTTTATCCACACACTGTTCAATCTTTCACTTTTCACTTCCTTAGAAGATACTTCCTCAGCTTCAGGCCATCCGTAGTTGTTTTCATCGTCCCACTCGTCGCCGTGATCATAGCCATCACCAGTGATGACTATTTCTGGCAGCCTATATCCTCTATACGTTTTCTTATCTATTGCTCTGTCTAGTTTTTCACGTAGAAAGGCTTCAGAAATTTGCGGATGTCTTTTTTTCCAATCCAAGATTTTTGCTGCTGATAAACGACGACTTTCTATGATTTCACGATGACCATAATAACAGACAAGATTCCATTTTTCAGGGAATTTTTGCCTTTCTTTCCATTCAAACCAACATGTCAAGGCCTCATTTACCTCGTTAAATGCTTTCCTAAAATCGTCATAGGGTTTAAATTTTTCTTCTTCCGAGTTCTTGAACCGAAATTCCATCCATCGTTGCCTGTAGTGGTACCTTTCCACACGTTCTATTTTAATTTTGTAATGATCAGCACAATAGCTTTTGTACTTAAGGCGAGGTTCCTCGCATAACTTAGCCGTTCCGTCGACCCTTTTATGTAAGGTCGCGCAACACAAACCTCTTTTAGCAACTAGTCCTCTAATTAATTCTGGTTCTTTTCTTGTTTGCCAATACATTTTGTTTTTTTCTTTTTTTTTTTTTTTTTTGTCTACACCACACAACACTCTAAAGTAAACTAATCCTAATTTGTAGCTTTTTATTTTGACTTTTCACCTTTCCCCTCTTTTTTTTCTATATAAGGATGATCAATGAAAAACAAAGTAGTAAACCTAAAGTTCAACTCGTGAAGTCCAGCTAATGAAAATTTTAAGCGTGCCGGGTGATCGTAACTTTGCCGCAATAGCTTAGCGTTGACGACCGATGATGCTGGTGTCGATGGTATCTTTATTGCGGGGCGCGCCTTTGGACGTTTGACGATTGTAGTTGCAGTTGAGTTTCCTTCTTCCTCTTCTTTCTCCTCCTTCTGTTTTTTTTTTTTTTTTTTTTTTTTTTTTTCTTATTTATTGTAGTATTCGTATTTGACAGATTATTTAATTGGTATATTTGTAAAATTCATAATATTATTTATAATATTTAAGTTAAATAATATTTATGAGCGCCTGCGTGTCCATCAAATAAAACAATATTATCCTTGAATGACTATTTAATTAATTATTTGAATTGCTGTTTCGTTCGATTTTTTGAACTTTATAAGCTCTACCTTTTTTTTTTTTTTTTAATTTTTGAATAGCTAATTCCTATTTCAATGTTATTCGTGTCATACTAATTGGAAATTGTTTAAAGTAAGAGACTTTCTCATAAATATTTGGTGCATCAATTAGTTCACACACAATAGTACTTGGTTCAATTAGGAGATCAAAGTATGATTTATTTTCAATGAATATTGTTCTTTTCATGATCTTTAATTCTCTGATGATTTCATGCAAATATGGATTATTTTTATTTATTTGTTTCAAAAGGCTGTAGTAATCAAACTTAGTCAAAATCAGATGTTATACAATTACATGTGCAATGTCTGTGTGAATTACATCTTTATGCAAAAATGATTGTTTAAAGGGCCAATGATTAATATTTGCACCTTTATTTAATAACATGGTAATTATTCCTGTTCCAATTAGTTCATAAGCAAAGTTTAAAGGTGACATACCATTTAAATTTTCACAGTTTACACACGCATTATTTTTTAATAGAATTTTGACCATTTCTTCATGACCTAAATTTATTGCCAACATGAGCGGTGTGTTTCCATTCTTATCTTTCAGATCAATTAATGTATTATTTTCTAATAATTCTATTACAACTTTATAATTATCTTCTTTCGCTGCTAGGTGTAAAGCAACTTCTTAATGATTATTTTTAGCGTCAATATTTGCTCCTTTTTTTAGTAATAACTGAACAGATTTAAAGCCAGTAACCTTGGAAAACGTTGCCAAATGCAGTGCAGTGTTTTCATCGTTGTCCTTTGCATTGCAGTTAACCTTATAGTTTAATAATTCTTCGAAGAGCTCACTCCCCGCTGCTGCTATCATTAATGCTGATTCTTTATTTTTATTCAATAAATTCGGGTTTGCACCTTTTTACAATAATTTATCCGCTGCGTAAAATTTATGATGAGTTACTGCTGTAATTAGTGCTGAGTCACCATAACTATTGTTTACTGCATTTATTTGTACTCCTTTTTTCATCAAAAATTTAAACATTTCATAATTATCTACTAAAATGCTTTTAATGATGTCCAAAAAGAAATTGGAGGTGACTGTCCCGAATAGAGAACGATTAAAGCTAAATTAGAAGTTAAGTTTCCGAATCAACTTCTATTTAAAGTGAGAAATAAGCAACACGTAAATTTTTTTTAAAACGAAATAGATGAAACGATGTGGAAGCTTTGGTATGAAAAGCGTGGCCAAGACCGAGCCGAAAAACGCAAAAGAATTGTTGACATGGCTGCACGTATTATTTTAGAGGACATATCTACCATGGAGTACGATAGTCATTTTTATCATTTATTAAACCCATTTGATGAGAAAAGTTGGTTCGATGGGTTCGTTGCTTCGTCGCTGCAGTCATTTCTTGAACATTTAATATGCACGAACAAAGACAAAACCTCAAATAGTTTTATGAAATGGAAAAAAAGAGTGGCAACACTTTCTCACTCGTTAATTTCCTCTGTGAGGCCTCGGTCCTTTTTATCACCAATTATGCAAGGTTTATCTTCATACTTGCACAAAAGGTGTTCCTCTAGACATCTAGTAGAAGCATTTTCATATGCTGGATTATGTACATCACACGGCGAAACATTACGTTTCGAGGCTTCGATTTCAAAGGACCCAGATAATCATACCGTAGCTGATGATGCTTACGTACAGTATATATACAATAATTTCAATCATAACACTCGCAATCTTGACGGAAACAATACTGTGCACATCATGGCAGGTGGAAAGGTAGTAACGCCAGCATCGATGGTTACTTCGAAAAAAAAAAATAGCTCGATTAGATGAGATTCCTGCTGCTAAAGATGTCTCTTGATGGATTTTTGCCATTACAGCATTATGAGAAAAAAAAGGATGGTTTAAAAGGAATTGAAATTGAGTCAGTATTTGATGAAAATGAAGAAAAGACAGTTACTCGTTTAATAGCCGATTTGAAAGATACGGACGAAGAGAAGGATGACGATGAATCCGAAAAAGAAAGTACAAGTTCGCCTCCACCAAAGAAAAGGAAAAAATAATTTATCTTGCCAAAGTATTTTTTTTGTACACATATATTTTTTTAAATAAAATTATTATTCACATTATATTTAATAAAAAAGTAGTTCGGTTGTATAATTAAAATATTTCATTGTATTGATTAACCTTTTCTTGAAGCATCATATGAGTAAAAATCATTTTTCAAAATGCGAGATATTAATGTATATGTCACGAACATTTTACAAATACGCATAATAATAAATTTAACTGTTTCTTAAGAAATGCCAAAATTTTATATCTAAGATTTTGAAATAGTATTTTTAAAATAATTAATTAGTAAAATTGAGTTTTTATCATTTAGAAACGTTTATTTTATGAATTTCGGTTTTTGTAGTTTTGACGTATTAATAGTTATTTTATAAACTTTTAGTATCTGTATGGATTTGATAGGAATCCATCAGATTCATATTAGATAATACACAACAATCAACATCGATTTTAATAACAATTGTAATAAACAATATAGAATAAATAACGTATTTCAAAAAAATGACCTAGAAAAAACAGATTTTTTCGGTTTTTATGATTTTTTGAGATATTTTACTCTGGTAACGTTATAATTTTTTTATGTTTTTAAAAAGAAGACGTAACGACGAAAAAAATGAGCCCTAACACGACTATCTACTCGGACTTTGATAACTTTAAAGTGATTTTGAAAATGACCCTTTTTTTTGTTTACTGAATTTCTCAAAAACGGTTTAATGTTTTGTTACAAAAAAAATACTACTTATGAAGAACATAAAATGCTACAGTTCTGCTGAATTTCATTAAATTCAAAAATTTTTTGTGGCCAGGAAAAACAAAAACCTAATAAACCGGGTTTTTGCATTTCTTTCGGAAATTTCAAGGTTATGTCGAAAAGTTGTGAAGACAAAAGTAGTAGATTTTTTTATTATCTACAACTTTTACATTCCAACTTTTTTGATCGGACGTATAGTTTTTCCAAAAAATGCAAAAAACCATTTTCCACCCCTAAAACACACCCCCTGAATTCAAGACCAATCGTGGAGTGGTTGTTTTTTTTTTCTTGCTATAAACGTCTTATGTTCTACCGTTTCTCATAGTCAGAACCCTGTTAATAATTTTTACACCCAAAAATATTAACGGTACTGTACTAATCCTCTCGCCCGTGGGAATAATATACTACTTAACCACCTTAAAATTGTGTGAGACCTAAACTGATACAGTCAAAAAATTGAATTCATTTAAAAAAAATTTTTTAAACAGTTTTTTTTAAACATTTTTTTTACTAAAAATTCAACACGTCTGCTGGACGCAGTAACAGTAGCTAGGCTTTAGCTCTGATAATTTATCTTATTCTTAGGCTATATTGATCATTATTTTGTGAACTAATAATTATTATTCACTTGATTTTTTTTGATTTTTCATTACAAAAGTGTAATTAAAGATTTAATGTACCTTAAAGTTCGTGAATTGAAATTGTGATTTGCTCAGTTTTGAGGTTCTGCAGCAAAGTTAGTGTTTTACATATTAGTCGGCGTTCTTATACCATAACCCAGGGTTATTCGAACGCGTACTGAATTCTTTCGATCCTGACAAGAAGCTCACTGCGTCTAGGAAAGCAGACAAAACATCCAAAGTCCAGGATTGATCGCACTATTGCGTTTAAGCCATGCTCTACTAACATGGATGTCATTAAAAATATTCAAAAAAATCAACCTATACTTAAATAGAAGTCTTTTAATGACTTAATTCGGTTCTTGCTCAGGAAAATCAGAACTGTCCCTCTGCTTCTCGGGAGGAGCAATTCTGTTAATGGTCGCGCTGGCTTCCTGTGATCTAGAGTTACTTCCAGAGCTGGAAGAAGGAATCTTCGTAAATTTATTTTTCAGAACTCTGTAGGTTCTCCAAACATACGATGAGTTGGTTTAAAAACTAACACTACTAGCAAACTTTCTAAAGCACTCCCTCTTTTTTGTTTTGTAAGTTCTCTTGGCAAAAGCGCAGGCCTTTTTGTATTCAATCAGGTACTTAAGCAAACCGGTGTCCACCCAAATCTTATAGGCGGCTGAGCGCTGCCTTTTGACTTCGTCACAGTCAGCATCCCACGACCGTACCAGGTTCCTAACACGACGGTGAGACGAAAAAAAAGGCCTCCTAGGAGTACTGCTTCTCACAGCATCAGAAAAAACATTGGTAAAAAATTTATACTTTCCCGTCGGTCAAGACTCAGCGTAAAAGTTGGTAAAGAAGTTGGAGTAAGAAGCCTCAAGGAGCTGATCAAACTTACCCCAGTTCGTGCGGACTGATCTCAATTTTTCCTAATTCCTCTTTCATTCTTCTTGTGTTTTTTGGTAGTTGAGTTCGTGTCTTGCCTATTAGCAGATTTTTTGTTTTTGCCATTGACCAAACTGAAGCCATCGTCATCGACTGCACTCCCGCTATCATGACTGGAATTTGGCCTCTTAAAAACATGGGTAGTCAAAAGATTATTTTTTTTTTATAAATCCATACCTGAAATAGACCAACTTTTTGACTTTTACCCATATATACTGTAGGAATATGCCGTGGGAGTCGATCTGACTATCTTACCCAACTGTACTCTTTCTATAATTCAATAAAATACAATGAAAGTTTTTTCTCAGTAGTTGCATAAAGTACATACCGAGTGCAGTATTTATACACTCAAAAGAAAAAAAATTTTTTAAATGAAACTTCTTTACCGGCGTTACGCGTCAGAAAAAAAGAAACGTTGGGAGTAAAACCGCGTTTCAGATTTCCTCTCCTACTTCCCCTCTTTGCTGCACCACGTAAGCTATCCCCACTTTTTGTCACTCGTCTGCAGATGCGATAGTGGGGCGCCGGGCAGCATCGCCCGCCGAGGCGAATAGGAAAGAAAAAAATAGAAAGTCTATCAGTTGAGGGAGCTGTATATAGTTATACGGTTTGCCATTCGCATCTCTCTCTCTTTCTCTCTCTCTCTCTCACACACATATTTTTTCTTCTCTTTTTTCAAGATTCGATTGCAATTTTTTCAGCAGAATGCATACATACATACATAAGATGAATCTAATATTATGTTTTATTTGAGCCTAAGATATTTTTCAAGCGTTGTAGTAATACAGTGAGATCACAATAAAATGTTTCAGTATCAATCGTTAAAATGAACACAGCGACGGAGTCTGATCAACTAGACGTGAACGAAAGTGATAGAGAGTTTTCGAGTTCACAAAATGATTCGCCATGTTTTCATACATACGCTTATGAAATTTCTCAAAGACGCACTTAACTTGGAAATTTTAACTAAGACAGCTGAATTTACAACAAAAGGTGGTTCGACTATTGATGCTGTATTTGGAAGATAGGTTCAACATTTAAGTTCTGACACTTACATTTCGTACATCAGCTACCATAAACCCATAGTCACAGTTTTAAAATGTAATAATCATGATAGTGAACATAACTTGTCAGTTAGTTTATAAAATAAGTTTTATGTAAATAATAATGAAATTATTCTTTCAAATATATGAATAAATTTATTTTTATACAAACATGATTACTCTTCTCTTTGAAACCCTCGATTAGCTTTTCAGTTTATTTTATTAAAATAAATATAACTAACTTTAATAATATAATATAGTAAGATATATATGTAAACCATATAAAGTAGGTGATTTAGTATTTATTCGGGCATGTAAGATTATGAGGGCCATGTATGAAGGTTTGCTTCTGGGCTATGCCGCTAGATCAGATGCGGCGCGCGTAATGCATTCGAGTCAGTAGTTACGTCAGAAACTCGAAGTCATAAATGACGTTGACATGTCAAAAACGTCATTTATGTATGTCACGTCGGAAAAGGTCGGTCATTTATGACTTCGAGCTTTCAATTTCAAAATTTCTTCAAATCAAAATAAGTATGATACTATTGAATCTGAAGTGTAAAATAAAAATTCAAGATAAGCGGAAATGATTTAAGGGGAGGTTTCGATGACTTTCGGGTTTTTTTCAAAGATTTTTTTTTGATAGTAGAAATAATATTTATTACTTGAATTTTTTTTACAATATTGTCACACTAATAAACTATACAAAAAATTTTTTTTTATTTAATTTTTCAAAATGGCGTCTGAGAAAATGGCCGCTACGAGTCCACATGTTTGAAAACTATTCACACTTTCATTCTGCAACGGATCGTCTGAAATGAAAAAAAAAAATTTTTTAACAATCAATACACACTTGGTTATCGTGTGTTCTAGGATCTAAGATTTTTACTGAAAAAAGAAAATTTGGCGGACTTTTTTTTTTTTCATCATAATTTTGTAGCTTATTTTGTTTATAACTTTTTTAAATATTGACGAATTGTAAATATCCTAGAAGACACGATTTTGACACATTCAAGGAACATCCTGCCAAAATTTCAAGTTGATTCGTTAAAAATTGACAAAATGCTACTGTGAATGAGTCGAAAATATGCAGTTTCGAGAAAAACGAGTTTAAAGTTTTTATCCGTAAAAAATTAAGAAAAAAAGTGATTTTTACCTAATCGGCGATTCCGGCACCATACATAACTCCTTCTTTGGCTTCTAGCCCCCAGCTGCAACTCTAGAGGCCCACGTACTGTGTTCAAAAACCGGAGAGAGAGACAAAGAGGGCTGGATTTCTATAAGCCGACTAGAGACGCGCCAGGTGCACCGCTCAGCGCTTGGAAGGCAGCGGAGCTCCACCCTGTTTTATACCTGTTCTAGACCTTGGAAACTTTTGAAACTAATTTTACTGTATTCTTAGATGTTTATACTACCCAAAAAAAGAAAAAAAAAAAATTTCGATTTCTGGAAAAAAAGTCATCGAAACCTCCCCTTAAATCAGTTTTTTTTTCTTCATAGTTCAATAAAAATGTTCGAGCTAAAATTTAATTTCTGAAACAATAATAAAAATATTATTTTATTTCATTTGGGAAAATTTTCTGTTGTATGATTTTATAAAATATTATTATTAATTTTTTAAATTGTTGTTTTTTCTCCGTAATTTGATTAAACTCTTATTTGCAGTATTGACTTATATAATTTTTATAACTATTGTAACAGCTAGCGCGTTGATTAAATTCGAATTCGGCGCTAACTGTTATGGAACGCAGATGCGGATCGGTAAGTCAGGTGATGACGAGATCTACCGATCAGCATTACTCTAATCTCGGCGCTTGGCGCGATCACACGTGTGTCAGAGAGCGAATATACTTATTTACTTTTTTTGTGTTGTTAGATAACTTTATTGAGGTTGTGTTAGATAAAGTTATCAGTGAGAAGTTGTGTAGATTTTCCTGTGGTCCAGTTGTCATTGGATCGGAGCGGGGAAGGCAAACCTCTCACGGAAAGTCAGCGTGCGGCCTTGGAAGGCATTGTCGTCTTGTGTGAAGCCATTCGGGCTAATAGTAATTATTATTATTGTTTAATCAAGCGAAGGTGCACCTACTAGAAAAGTAAGTCCGCGTAGCGGTTAATCATTGAGTATTTGTTCGTGTGATAGTTAGAGTCAGAGTGTGTGCGAAGTACAGGAAGTACTTAGATTTTTGTATCGGAGTTAGTCCAAGCCTTTGTTCTTTTGGCGCGCTGCAGCAAGCAGACGAGCGCGAGAGTGTGTGTGTGCGTCGGTGTGTTGATAGCGACCACAACACAGACGACGAACTTTATTTTTGTAGAATCAATTTTCGTCGACTTAAGATTTCGAGTCATTCGGGTTGGATTGTTTGTAAACAATCAGATAGAATTAATTTGAAATATTATGTAAATTTTTGATTCATTTATTTTTATTGTTAATTAAAATTATTGAAATTTACATTTTATCATTAATTTAATTAACCCGTGTTCCTGCGATCGGTCCACGTAAACTCACGCCACTACCGACGAAGGAGAGCAGCCGCGCCGCGTAATGAAAACATTAGTTCGCGTACGCGTCTTCCCCCCTCTTTTCAGGTATTGAAGGAAAATCGACGGATTGTCGTGTGCACAGAAAGTGCATTTTGTCATCAGGCCGGAGGAGTGCGGACGACGATCGCCGCGGGTTCTCGTGTTCAATCACGATCCTCCGAGGAATTAAATTCCTTAATTCGAGCCCTGTGACAATTGGCGCCCAACAACGTGTAGGTAGTTAATCGAGACGGAAGTCTGTTTGTGTGATTGATCGCAGGTGTGCGCTGTCCGGCGGGGGGTTCAAGGCCGGTCGGCAGATAGGATTTTGGGAAGTGTAAACAAAGGCGAAGAGCTTGCTGCTGCTATAGTTTATAGCGTAGCGAGTGGGATTTTGTTTTCTTTTTCCTGTAAATTGCGTGGTAGAGTACGAGTGCTTGCTAGATTTTTATTGAGACCATTAATTATTTTATTTATTATTTTTTTTTGGGAATTCGAACAACTCGAAGTTGAATTCACGTCGGAGTTATTTAATTAAACCGTGTTGTCATACGGTAGGTTTTTTTGTTTTTTTTTAAGGAATGGCCTGTTGATTTAACTCCGACGTGGATATTTCGAGCTGTGTTTTTTTTTATTTTGGTTTGTTTTTTTTTTGAAAGCAAGTACTCTACCACGCAGAACCTATACGTGACAGTATCGAGAGTAGAGCGCTAAATAATATTAATTTATTGCATAAGTATTGTGAAATATTATTTTGCATGCAGGTTGTTATCGACTAACGTTCGTTAACAACTGCATTTTATATTTCTGAGTGAAAAATCGGGTTTCGACACGGGTTGAAACAGTTGATTTTTTTTATTTTTTTTTTAACCTTGTGGCTTCAACGGGTAATTCGTTTTTTTAGCCAATCGGAAGTTTTTGCTAAAACCAAGCGTGGTTGGTGGGCCTTTTGGTCATTTCGGATTGTTAGTTGAGACCGGTGGATCAAGTTGTTTTTTTATTTTAATTTTTTTAACATAACTCAGAAATATAATTGGAATTTGTTATTTGTAAAGTACTAATAAATTAGAGAGTGTAGAAACTGTACGTGGGTTAGGTTACCGTTTTATTTGTAAACCAGGTAATGCAGGACGCAGCCATGACGCAAGAGCTTGCGAAGGAGGATATGATCTTTTCATGGATCGCGACCGAAGGGGCAGATGTCGTTTCCGAAGCTTTAGAGGAGCTTGAGCTCAAGCCTGAGGGTACGTTGATGGAAAAAAGTGGTAGGTTGCTGAAATGGTTGTTAGGAAATTATTCAGCAGAAGACTTTCTCGCAACCGAGTCCGAGGATGAGGGCGAAGTTAAAATCAAACGCGAAAGTCTAAGAGCCACTTTCATAGCAACTACAGTGTGGGAGAAATCAGGGTCGACAATAATTGACCCAAATTATACCACAAGTGGCGCACACCCCTTGGCTGTCCTCATGGACGAGGAAATGGTCCGAGAGGCAGCTTCGAGAATCCAGGAGGAATACTCGAATATCCAGGTGCATGACCGCAATCAGGAAGGTGGAAATCTGGCGGGACATGCGCGACCGGACCAGGTCGAAGATATTAACGCCGAAGTGCTACAAGCCGTGAGGTCGGTAGCAGAAGAACTTAAGGCATTGAGAAGGACGAGTGAGGACACCCGAGCCAGGTTGGCAGCTGTGGAGGCTGATAGATACCGCCAGCCAAATCGGATCCGGGGACCGGGAGGCCCGGTCTCCTCGACAATAAGGCCGGAAATGCAAAACTCGCTAAATGATTGCAGTATGTCGACTGACGGTCAATTACCGCATGCTAGAGTCAACTTCGGTGAGACATCAGTGCGAGACGCGAGAGATAGTTCCAGCCCTATAGTCACGAGACTGGACAGGGTACAAAAACTGGAACAACAAATTAAGGCCTTGCAAGCCGAACTCGAACAGTTGAGAAGCCATGAGCAGACGGCTGATTTAGCCACTCAGGAGTCAATCCAGGCTCAAGGCAACCCGATGAAGCCAGTCGACGTCGGCATAATTGTTCGAAGGTGGAATATTAGATTCAGTGGCGATAGTGAATCTAGTATTGAGCAGTTTTTATTGCAGATAGAAGAATACAATAGACTCGCTGGTTTGACCGGTTCTCAATTACTGGATGCATTACCAATGATGCTAACCGGTGTAGCAGCTACGTGGTTCCGTAACGTGCGAGACACGATCAACTCATGGGAGAACTTTTGTCAAGAAGCTCGTGAGTGGTACGGAGTTGGAGACTACCAGCAGACCGCAAGGATGGAAGCAACAACCTGGACTCAAGGTGAAAACGAGCTGGTGCGAACCTACTTGACATGCTTGCAGTCTTATTTGCTAAAAATTAGACCGATACCGACCAAGAGAGAACAAATTGACTTTATGTTGACGAACATGTTGCCTCGATTGCGTAGACAGATCAGGCGTGAAGAGGTTAACTCAATTAAAGGCTTATTAAGCCAAGCGGTCGAGGTCGAGAGAATTACCAATATGGAATTGGTGTATAAGCCACCTCCATCACCGTCTACGTCAGTATGGCCTAATCTGGCTTATAGAGATGATCGAGCTAATAGAATACCGAAAGTTAACATAGCCGCAACGGCTGTGGAAGGCAGGTCTGCCGAGACTTCGGTTATTAGCCGTCTCGAGACTTTGCTTAACAAACTCGAGACTAATTGTATGTCGTTTGGAAAGCCTACGGATCCAAGGCACCAAGGTTCATACAAGGCCAGAAGGACCAAAGCAAGACGTAAGTCGACGGATGACGAAGAGGCTAGAAGCTCATCTCCAGGATCGAGTAAGAGTGATGGAAGTAAGGGAAGTCCTGGCAAAGGTTCTCCAGTTAAGTGCTGGAAATGCGGGCAAAGAGGGCACATAAGGTTTAGTTGTCCTGAACGGCCGGAAAACGAACAACCAGCGGAGTAGAAAGTCATAAATTCTACTCCGCCAAAGTTGCGGCCGAGCCATCACTCGGAGATGGCACCCAAGCTTGTCCAGTTGGTCAGATAAATACTGAGCAAGCTAGTAAACATAAGATGGCAGCAGGTATCTGGAAAATTCAATTGTGGGTTATTAAGAAATTTAACCTCAAAGATACAGCTGTGGTTATGACCGAATTAACGAAGTCAAGGTTAATCGGTCAGGCCGACAAGTGTTTGCTGAGGAAGAATCTGACTGATGCAGCCATAAGCTATCTGGTCAGAGAGCTGGACGGCTGGATATTGAATGAGGTTTTAAGTCAAGAAAAACCTAGAAATTTTTTAAGGTTAGGAGTCGTGGATGACGGGCTTGGCGATTGTAAGCCCAACGACTTGATTAACCAGACAGTCGGTAATTACAATATCTGGCTGGAAACTTGGATCGCAAGACTGGAGCAAGAACCGTCGGAAGAGGAAATTCAACCACCGAGGGATGCGTCCGAAAATCCTGACACTCGCAAGTGTCAGGTAGCGTGCGATCGGGTGCTATGGGGATTGTTTTAATCTGGGCCCTGTGACGATATGGGAATTGATGTAATCCCTACTTAAGTAAGCTGCGTTCTTGGGATTGTCGAGGTAACGAATCCCGGATACGTCACCTCTGGGAGGGGACTGTAACAGCTAGCGCGTTGATTAAATTCGAATTCGGCGCTAACTGTTATGGAACGCAGATGCGGATCGGTAAGTCAGGTGATGACGAGATCTACCGATCAGCATTACTCTAATCTCGACGCTTGGCGCGATCACACGTGTGTCAGAGAGCGAATATACTTATTTACTTTTTTTGTGTTGTTAGATAACTTTATTGAGGTTGTGTTAGATAAAGTTATCAGTGAGAAGTTGTGTAGATTTTCCTGTGATCCAGTTGTCATTGGATCGGAGCGGGGAAGGCAAACCTCTCACGGAAAGTCAGCGTGCGGCCTCGGAAGGCATTGTCGTCTTGTGTGAAGCCATTCAGGCTAATAGTAATTATTATTATTGTTTAATCAAGCGAAGGTGCACCTACTAGAAAAGTAAGTCCGCGTAGCGGTTAATCATTGAGTATTTGTTCGTGTGATAGTTAGAGTAAGAGTGTGTGCGAAGTACAGGAAGTACTTAGATTTTTGTATCGGAGTTAGTCCAAGCCTTTGTTCTTTTGGCGCGCTGCAGCAAGCAGACGAGCGCGAGAGTGTGTGTGTGCGTCGGTGTGTTGATAGCGACCACAACACAGACGACGAACTTTATTTTTGTAGAATCAATTTTCGTCGACTTAAGATTTCGAGTCATTCGGGTTGGATTGTTTGTAAACAATCAGATAGAATTAATTTGAAATATTATGTAAATTTTTGATTCATTTATTTTTATTGTTAATTAAAATTATTGAAATTTACATTTTATCATTAATTTAATTAACCCGTGTTCCTGCGATCGGTCCACGTAAACTCACGCCACTACCGACGAAGGAGAGCAGCCGCGCCGCGTAATGAAAACATTAGTTCGCGTACGCGTCTTCCCCCCTCTTTTCAGGTATTGAAGGAAAATCGACGGATTGTCGTGTGCACAGAAAGTGCATTTTGTCATCAGGCCGGAGGAGTGCGGACGACGATCGCCGCGAATTCTCGTGTTCAATCATGATCCTCCGAGGAATTAAATTCCTTAATTCGAGCCCTGTGACACTATTGATTTTATAAATTTTGTTGAAAAACTTTTGTCAATAACTTTATGAAATTTTCATTATCGCTGTTGGAAAAACTATTTCATTAATTTAATTATTTATTTATCTTCATTTACTGAACAACTATACGGTTCGAAGATTGTTAATTTCTGATCGTTTGAAATTTTTGAATAAAAAATCTTAGTGTAAAATATATAAAAATCAAATCTGTATGTAATATTATTATATACCATATATAGTTTATATAAAACAGGTTTTTAAAAAAATTAGATGAAATAGCTAAAAAATTTGATTTGCTAACTTAAAAACAAATTCAATTAATTTAGGACATTTATGACAGACTTTTGGACACTGATGATAGAAATGACGTATTTGACTCCATGTCATTTAGTTCCGTTTTGACATTAACCCATCACTGATCTGAGTATATCATTTGAAAATGTACGCACGAATATTATATCCGCACTCGTATATACAGAAATAGATGCTTATTCGTATACCATGCGATTTTTGGTTATTTAAGGTTGTTCCCTACAGTTTTTATGTTTCTTATAATAGTTTTCTATGTGCTGAGTCAACTTATTGTGTCCTCTACACGTTGGTAGTTTAGACACACCCCCGAGCCGGACTAATTTTTGAGATATTGAGCTCGGAAGTTCCAACTTTTTACATAGGATTGCTCTTCTGAGCGTGAAAATTCGTAACTTCGCCTGACTTCAAAGGGATTTGGAGCAACGGCGGTGCGTGCCGTCGAAGTGGAGTAAGCAAGCGTCTTACTGTATTTTAGGTTAGCTATACAGTGGAAACTCGCGAATTTTCCAGTTGACGATACCGCGAATTTCGCGGATTGTCTCTGTTGGCTCTTTTGGTTTCGGACAATTCGCGAAATTTTAAGAGAATAAGTCGCAAGGTCTGAACAATTCGCGAGGTTTTACTGTATACACCATAGGAAACCACTTTAATATATATATATAATATATATTATGTAAGTATTTCCGACTTTCTTGGGCTCTCAGGTTTCTTGATATTAGTATGGTGTCGCTACCAAAACATGTGCTTCAAGTAGAATCAACCTGATAAATAGCGGCTGTTATTCATGTTGTAGACAATTATATACTAGACGAATTCAAATCTGTTATTTGTTCATAAAAAAGCATAGACAACTCACCTATAATCATGTGATATACGGAAAAGAAAAAAATTGTCTCCAATCAATAATGTTATTTCTGCTATTTATTTTTATTTTGAGCTTGATTTCGAGTTCAAAATCTATGTCGTGAATCTATTTGTTAAACTCAGCGTAGCCCGCTGTGTTCTCTTGTAATTAGTTAAATAAGTATTTATGTAATTAAAGTTTCTTTCATTTGTAATCAACGATTATATGCATAGAAAATTTAAAGGATGCTTGCGCAGAATTTAACCAAGAATCAGAATACTCGAATTGGATTTTTTCGGTACAGTTTCTACGATCAGATTTGAGAATTATGTTTTACATTTTTAGAGAAATTAGTTTGAAGTTTCAGTTCTGGCGTGGGTGCCGAAACCTAGCACATTTTGAAATATTAACAAAATGTGGCAATAGGCCTATCATTTATGATTAGCGTTTAACCCACGAATTTATTCACTTTTTCCCCAGGTCTCCAAGTGTGGCACTACTGCCTCCTATTATCCTTTAGTACTGACGGTACCGCACTCGTTTTTGGGCTCTTTCAGTTAAATATTATGGATGAATTTTTGTTCAGCGGCACCTAACTAAAATTTATTAGAGAGCCGCAGTGGCTCCGGGCATAGAGCACGCGTCTCCCAATACTGGGGTCGTGGGTTCGAGCCCAGGTCTCGGCGATATTTTCGAGTGTTTTTTCACGCATTAAAATTGTCAGGATTGAATCCACTGTAGCTTAGGTGAGGTAGGATGCTCTACATCACTTATTCCAACTCGGACATTCAAAGGGCGACTAAATGCTCTCCGAAAACATTGGCCAACCGTGAGTCCGAATCGGAGGAATAAAGTCAACCGATGCCTGACCGGAAACAGGACCCGGACTACTTTACCAGGTTGAGCTTGAGTATCCCTATGCACTTGCGGCTAGTAGGGTCGACTGAGTCCCTGAAAACCAAAATTCAAGTATCGTTCGAGAAATTCGTTCAAAACTTAAATTTATCCATAAGACCTAACAAGAAACATCCCATAATAAAGAATACTACGAGCTCGTTGAAGAGCTCAATAAAATTCATATTTTTTATTAGAAGGATTACAAAAATTGAATGTTTAAAAAAAAATCTTTTTTATGATGTTACGAATATGTATTCATATCGTAGGGGCTCAAAGGTTTTTTTTTTTTGTTATTTTTTTGTGAAGTTTAATTCATAATTTGATTTCATTTTAACAGGATGGCGTAGAACTGCCGCCCCCTATTGTTTTCGATGTTGAAGATAAAAAATACAAACTGCCATCTACACAAAGAATGTTTATTGTTCAACCTAGTGCTCAAGATGTTGCAAGCCAATTTTTGCAACAATATTTTTTGGTTTTTGATAGTGATAACCGATTACCATTAATTGATGCTTATCATGAACATGCTTGTTTTAGCATAACAGCAAACGTACCTCAAAGTTCCAACAAGTATGTCAAAATCATCAATGCAATTGAATATCCATTATTTTATCAATTTTTATAATATTTATTATTTATTATTTTTTGTTCAGATACAGTCCATATTTAGTAGAGAATAGAAATTTGATTCGAATTTCTGACTCGAATCGAAGGCGCAAATTATTAAAACATGGAAGGCTACCTGTCGTGTCATTTATATCAGAATTGCCTCGAACTAAACATGATTTAACTAGTTTTACAATGGATCTCAGTCTGGTCACTGTAAGTTTTACAAATTTTTAGCAATTATCATCTTTCTTATATTAATATTTATTTATTCCATAACTGGATATGTATGTGATACCTTCTGTTGTTATAGAGCTCGAACTAGCAAAGGCGGACTCTGGAATACAACCCACAACAGTCCGTTGCTTAGTCGTTCGGCTACTTTAATCTTTTACTGCAGTCGGCTTCACGCCGACAATCTTCCTGAAATAGGGAAAAAAGTCCGTCCGCGGTAATAAATCCCTACACGATTTATATCACCTTGGAAGGCGTGACTGCTCAATAATTTTGGTAGTGGGCGTGGGCTAGAGGATCAAACGTAGGAACACCGGTTACTGAATAAAATTTTCTGAGGTTTTATTTTAACAATTTAATAAAAGAAAACAATTTCTAAAAAAAACTAATACAAAATCAATAAGTAACGCGATGTTAAAGATTAAACATACATCTCAAACAGCTGCGAACTAAAATCAATAACACAGCAAAATATTGGTTTTCTCCTGTTCGAGTTGCGTGCGCACACAAACACTCATCTGCTACTGCCAGCTTGTGCACACGAGAAAAACAAAGATTATAATAACAACAGTGTACTAAATATACTCACACGCATCCGCACTCCCTCGCACATAAACAATTAACTTACGGAATTGCTAAGGTGCACCTCATACCAAGCCGTCAGGCTAAACAAAATGCCAGGCTACGATGACTATCAGCTGCAATAGCTACCATACTCGAGTCGCCGTGTAGCCGTCGTAAAGCAGTCGCGACGTTGACGTGAAATGACAACATCACAAATAAACACCACACTCTTCTACTACAATTCTACAACAACGCGCGACGCGAATGGCAACAATTACTTTGACTTCCGTAAATGAGTAAGCTTTCTCAAGATCTGATACAAATCGATTTCCAGATCTTCGCGTGTCTGCCGATCGCCGGTATAGCTCCTGGTCGTCCGTGGTTACCAAAAGCTGGTTAACTCGTTTTGACAAAAAAATGCTTCCCGGCTGATGACAATCGATCCCGCACTTTCAGTCGCATCCAACACTCTCTTCGACGGCGTGCTACCCTTTTTCACCACATGAAAAGTACAATCATCCGTCGGACAGAGACGAGTTAATTTTTATGTAGGTGTTACCGGACAGCCGTGAAAAACACGAGTGCCTTCCCGATTCCCGTTCTCCCGTCTCGGAGGTCCACTCCGATCTACATTCTGCAGTCACGTGACTCGCGCCAAATTCAAAATCGTGACCGGAGATTTAATTGCTCACCAGACTGTCACACTGTTTAATTTATATTTTAAGTTCTGATACTAACAATAAATTTATTTGTAAAAAACTGCTTACTAACATAACACGTGTAGGTTTTGAATAAACCGACTTCCGTAAAAACATGCAGGGCTTATATACTACGAATCTTGCTAGGTACCCGTCTTGCAGTTGGCTGAAAAACTGAAAAGCTCCAAAGAAATATCCTAGTAAGAACTTCAATTTATTTATCAATATGAAATTTATTTCAATATTTATTTAATTGCTTATAATATCTTATTGAAAGAAGCTATGAGCCTGCAATAATAACAGCATGAAACGCGCCTTCACGGGAATACACAGAGAAAACATAGACCTGATAATCTGGTAAAGAGAAATGCGACGAACCCGTGAAATGTTTTACCGGTTCGATCAGTCGACAGAACGCCAGATAAACCGATTCTCAAACCCTTCGATTCGAGCGCCACGACTGGATAAAACCGTGTACTGTAAGCAAGGGACAATCCCGTCCGATAGACCGGTTCATCCGGTCTGGCTTACGGGATTGTACGAATGATGACGTATTGCAGGAGCTTTCGTGCCTGCCACGCAATGTAATATACTGTAGTGCAGCATATGCCCCGCAGCATATATATATCTTCGCAATAACGCTACTTAAAACGAGCTTCATATTTTATTATATTGTGCCAAATATTTGTACGCGATCTAAAGTTAAAAAAGTTTTATGCATAAAAAGATTCGGGGAAGAATTTGTAGCGTCGCGTTACAAAATAATATAATTTTAAAAAAAATTGTTTAATAGATTCAAGCACGAATTACAGGTGTAAGTTTTGAATAAAAAAAAAGATCACTTTAAAAAAAATGTGTTTATTTTTTTTTTTTATCTCCAAAAGCTTTCGCAATTTTATTTAAATTAATAACTATGTACAGATAAAATAAGTCCTTTCCGGTATAACTGCATCAAATTTCATTGCACATATTAAGTTTTGTACTTTAAATCTCAGATTAAATTTGAAAAAATCACATGAAGTAAAATAATATAATTCCTGCTAAATATTAAAAACTATCAAATTAGAGAACCTGTAAATTATCCTTGCAATTAATTTTGTTTTTACATGCTTTTCTTTAACTCACTGTGGTTCTTCGTCGTCGTCGTCGTCGTCGTGTGTTCAAAACTGCCAAGCTCTATAATTAATCATTAGAAACTACCTTGATACATTACTTACATTTTAATTTCAATATAAAAATATTTTTTATTATTGTAATAATTTTAATAATACAAATTTTTAAAAAGTGCACGATTATTTAAAATATTATTAGCATGATCTATATATTTCCGTGCATAAATAAAAAAATTTTATATATCGCTTGTTATATATATATATAATATTGCAGCTATATGCGCGAAAGCTCCTGCAATACGTCATCATTCGTACAATCCCGTAAGCCAGACCGGATGAACCGGTCTATCGGACGGGATTGTCCCTTGCTTACAGTACACGGTTTTATCCAGTCGTGGCGCTCGAATCGAAGGGTTTGCGAATCGGACTAAGCAGTGCACCACTTGACGGGCTTTACCCACCCGCCTTTCCCACTGAATTATCCGGTCTATGTTTTCTCCGTGTATTCAGATCATCAGCCTCCTCACCAAAGGTCCGACAGGAAATCGATATTCTCGCGACAACTTTGGTCCCCACCATAATGCGCCGCTGTAAGTTTTGTCGCTATGAAAGCCGAAGGGAGCGTCGTAGAAAAACGCTTCTAGATTCTACATAGAAACCGTCACTACTCAGTATTAGATAGTTACCAAAGATTCGTGAAAATTTTGGTCTTTCTTTTGATTAAAGTCATCACGATCGCTTGAAAACGCGGACGTGAATTCACATCGTTCGTGCAGCAGTCACGATTCACTGTCCTAGTATTCGAGGGGCAACCTGGTGTGACCTCTCAGCCCGTTCGCACCAACGTGGTCGACCTCCCGCGGAGTGTTATTGTATCACGGTTTATTCTTGCCGGCGCACATTGCTGAATTATTAGGATTTTTTTTTTTAAATAAAATTGTCTACCAACCACTGGACCAAATGAAACCGTTTTGGTCTCAAAATGTCCGTCTTATATTGTACAATCAGAAAAAATTATATTCAAATTACAAAAAGAAAATTTTTTGGTCGGAAAATCGATGAAAATGAAAAATTTCAGCCAAAATTGGTAAGTTTCAAAATTTGATAGAAGGAAAAAGGTCATGATGAGTGTTTTTTTCTTAGAGTCATGAGAATAATGTAGACAGTGTGAATTTACATAAGAAAAATTGAATCAAAATGGAAAATTTTCACGTAATAAGATTTTCCGGTTTTCATGGGTAAAAGTTGTTGTGGAAGAGAGAAATGACGAAATATTTGGGTTGATGCACATCAATTTATACATTTTCAATGTCAACGATTTTAAAAGTTAGATCAAAAATTTAAAATTAATTTGTTTAAAAAATGTAAATAAACAAATATTTGTTTATTGTGACTATGAAGCATGTTACATGTGCATTCCAACATCTTTGCACGGTAAAAAGTTGAGGCGCGTGCGCGCAGCCGTCAGTCAGCAGCCGAACTAAATGTGAGCCGTGCGCGAGACAACATTTTGGTGTGCGGTGCACCGATGTAGGGCTGTGAGCGCCTACTTAGGTTTGCACACGACCTACGTAGGCGCGCAGCTAACCTCTTTGTGTAGTCCTGCAAGCCGCCTAAGCGCTAAGCTGTCCAGCGAACTACCTTCGGTGCGCGAGCACTCGAAACTCGTCCATTAGCTGTCCTAACCTCGTAGGACTGCTGCGACACTACTTTATAGCAACCAGCGCCTAAACTCTTTACCGTGTGTGGTCGCAAAGCTCAAATCTATCACTAATTTTTCAAAATTAATTAGTTTAAACAAATTAAAAAAAAAAAAAAAAAAAACACAATTATTAGTTAATCGTCTTTTTCGCGTGTTTAGTATGGATTTCGATGTTTTTATAAAGAGTTTCATACCTTTTAAAAATATTTTATTGAAGGATGAAAGGTGTGAAACTCTTTCTCTGATGTAATAGTTTTAAAGAAAATTATTAGAAAAGCTACCAAAAAATTTTCCGGGCCAGAAAACTTTGAAATAATCAGTAGTTATAATAAGATCAAAATTTTTTTCGCTGAAAATTTATGAGTGCATCGATAAATTCGAAAATAAAGTGTTAATATCTTTAAAAGTAGTAACCCACTCTGTGAAAACAAATTTGAGCGTGAAAACACAACGGAAAACAAGAGAAAATTGTCCAAGTCGTAAAACTACATTTTCTTGGTAAAATTTTGAAAAATCGGTAAGAATTCAGAAAATTAAGTTTTTATGTGTTGTGCTTATCAATTAACGTATAAAAATTAATCCTAAAGTGCGGTAGCACTTTGACGGCGAGTAGGTTTTTTTAACCGACTGCCGTTAAAGCGTACGCTTTATATACATTGAAATTCGGTTTTAGGTTAGGTCGTTCATGAAAAAAACACTATTAGGATGATTATTTTTCCTTGACCATATATTCTACGCATAGCCTAAGATCCCCTGAGAAGATTAAAAAAAAAATCATCCTGAAAAATTTCTGCGTAAAGAAGTTATGACCGTCTCAAAATTCGAAACGGTGATTTCCTTTAGAAATTTTTTCGTTTCCAGTCCCTGAGCATCCGGTTTCTCTACATGCGCTGCATGTGGCTTAAACCGGATCTTACGTAACGCTGTCTCACTCTTGCAGCCTCAAGCCTGCAGCAAGGCATGCGAGCAGGCTGCGCAGGTGAGGTGCGCGCACGCAAGAGGCCGAGCCGCCGAGACCCGAGCAGCTGAGCAAAAGACAGCGGTCATAATTATTATTATTTTATTACATGATTTAGAAATAATTAAGTAATTAAAAAAGTAGGATATAATAAAATATACAGCGGCATCACGCTAAATTCACTATTAACATAATTTAATTAATAAATATTATGACCGTTAACCATCAATAATTATAGAAAAATATTTGGCTATAATTTTTCAAAACAAAATATCTAAAGTCTCCCTATGATAATCATCTATGAGTTAGAGTGAGTTGAACTTGTGAAACCTTCTGCTGGTGCTGTAGAGATTTATTTATCCAGTGAAAATTGCTGCAACAAATGTCAATGACCAAGTTGAGGTAGTTTAAATGTGAATGGTGATCAATGTCTCATGGGGTTATTCAAATTGTCAGACAAGTAAATACATTTAAATCATCATTGGAATTTATAAATTCTGAGTCAATACACCAACATGGATAAGGTTTACTGCTCTCAGTTTATTTTCCAAGATGAATTTGTCTGACTATCAAGTTTAATTTTAGTTTTATCCGATATATACCAACTACCTCAACTTGCTGCAGCAAATGTCAATGACCAAGTTGAGGTAGTTTAAGTGTGATCAATGTCTCATGGAATTATTCAAATTGTCAGGCAAGTAAATACATTTAAATCATTACTGGAACTTATAAATTCTGAATCAATACACCAACACGGATAAGGTTTATTGTTCTCAGTTTATTTTCCAAGATAAATTTGTCTGACTATCATGACCAAGTTAAGGTAGTTTAAATGTGATCAATGTCTCATGAAATTATTCAAATTGTCAGACAAGTAAATACATTTAAATCATCACTGAAATTTATAAATTCTGAATCAATACACCAACATGGATAAGGTTTATTGTTCTCAGTTTATTTTCCAAGATGAATTTGTCTGACTATCAAGTTTAATTTTAGTTTTATCCGCTATATACCAACTACCTTAACTTGCTGCAGCAAATGTCAATGACCAAGTTGAGGTAGTTTAAGTGTGATCAATGTCTCATGGAACTATTCAAATTGTCAGGCAAGTAAATACATTTAAATCATCACTGGAACTTATAAATTCTGAGTCAATACACCAACACGGATAAGGTTTATTGTTCTCAGTTTATTTTCCAAGATGAATTTGTCTGACTATCAAGTTTAATTTCAGTTTTATCCGCTGTGTACCAACTACCTCAACTTGGTCATTGACATTTGCTGCATTCAAATGTGATGGTGATCAATGTTTCATGGGGTTATTCAAATTGTCAGACAAGTAAATACATTTAAATCATCACTGAAATTTATAAATTCTGAATCAATACACCAACACGGATAAGGTTTATTGTTCTCAGTTTATTTTCCAAGATGAATTTGTCTGACTATCAAGTTTAATTTCAGTTTTATCCGCTGTGTACTAACTACCTCAACTTGGTCATTGACATTTGCTGCATTCAAATGTGATGGTGATCAATGTCTCATGGAATTATTCAAATTGTCAGGCAAGTAAATACATTTAGATCATTACTGGAACTTATAAATTCTGAGTCAATACACCAACACGGATAAGGTTTATTGTTCTCAGTTTATTTTCCAAGATGAATTTGTCTGACTATCAAGTTTAATTTTAGTTTTATCCGCTATATACCAACTACCTTAACTTGCTGCAGCAAATGTCAATGACCAAGTTGGGGTAGTTTAAGTGGGATCAATGTCTCATGGAATTATTCAAATTGTCAGGCAAGTAAATACATTTAGATCATTACTGGAACTTATAAATTCTGAGTCAATACACCAACACGGATAAGGTTTATTGTTCTCAGTTTATTTTCCAAGATGAATTTGTCTGACTATCAAGTTTCATTTCAGTTTTATCCGCTGTGTACCAACTACCTCAACTTGGTCATTGACATTTGCCGCATTCAAATGTGATGGTGATCATAAGTTGTTTGTTCTAGTCAGGAATCAATTGGTAAATTTTACCAATTTTTTTAGTTTCACCTTATACCTAGTTATTAAATAGTTTGAAAAATAAAAAATTAATAGTTATTAAAATATCATTTTTTTTTTTAAAGCCTGGAGATAAATAAAATTAAAAAAAAAAAAAACATTTAAAAATGTAAGATACCAACGGCAACTTAGGTTTTTACTGCTATAGTTGCTATAACAGAATTATCAAAATAAAAATTTTTTATTATACTTGATGTTTAAAAATCAGTAAAAAAAGTTTACAATAAAATCAATTCATTTTAATTGTCCTTCAATATCGATAAAATCATTCATCTCAATGGAGTCATAAGTTTTTTGTACTACTCAGGTATCAATTGGTAAATTTTACCATTTTTTTTTTAGTTTCACCTTATACCTAGCGAAAGAAATGAAATCTTTAAAAAGAAAGACCTTTAAAAAGGTAAGAATTTACGGCGAGTGGTTTTTTTTTGGACAGAACTAAAACAAAAGTATATATGTTGTTACTTTCAGATCTATGTTAATATTAATGAATTTATCCCGAAAGATACGAACAGATGAATAAAATAAAAAAATAAAATAAAAAACCATCTTTCAGTAGAGTTACAGTGAATTCTGTTCATTTTTTTAAACTTTAATTATAAATTAATTCGAGTATCTACTCTGATTTTGATATTATGTTTTCGGGGATACGAACAGATGAATGAAATGAAATCAAAAATCATTTTCCGGACGAGTTTTTAATAAATTTTTTTCAGTTTTATTTCTTTAATTAATTTTTACTCAAATTATTTAAAATTCCTACTCTGATTCTGTTGATATTTTTTTGGAATATGAACAGATGAAGGAGATGAAATCAAAGAATCATCTTCCGGACGAGTTTTAAGTAAATTTTTCTTTTCTTTTTTACGCATCTTTTTTCTTTTTTTTTTTTTAAACTTGAATTCAATTTTTTTTTAGTAAAAGTTTACTATCAATTTATTCAATTTAGGTGTCGTTCAATATCGTTAAAATCATTCGGATTTGACGGAGCCGCAGATTTATTAATTAGAATAATATTACTTTTCAAAGAATCAATTAAAAAAAAAAGCTCTTAGATTTTTAAGTCTTTTTATTTTTAGTTACCCTAATACAGTTTCTGCTTTTCGGTGATGCATGAATATCTTTGGTCGACTGTTAATCGTTAATCTGCGGCTCCGTCGAGTTCGAATGATTTTAACGATATTGAACGACACCTAAATTGAATCAATTGATAGTAAACTTTTACTAAAAAAAAATTGAATTCAAGTTTAAAAAAAAAAAAAGAAAAAAGATGCGTAAAAAAGAAAAGAAAAATTTACTTAAAACTCGTCCGGAAGATGATTCTTTGATTTCATCTCCTTCATCTGTTCATATTCCAAAAAAATATCAACAGAATCAGAGTAGGAATTTTAAATAATTTGAGTAAAAATTAATTAAAGAAATAAAACTGAAAAAAATTTATTAAAAACTCGTCCGGAAAATGATTTTTGATTTCATTTCATTCATCTGTTCGTATCCCCGAAAACATAATATCAAAATCAGAGTAGATACTCGAATTAATTTATAATTAAAGTTTAAAAAAATGAACAGAATTCACTGTAACTCTACTGAAAGATGGTTTTTTATTTTATTTTTTTATTTTATTCATCTGTTCGTATCTTTCGGGATAAATTCATTAATATTAACATAGATCTGAAAGTAACAACATATATACTTTTGTTTTAGTTCTGTCCAAAAAAAAACCACTCGCCGTAAATTCTTACCTTTTTAAAGGTCTTTCTTTTTAAAGATTTCATTTCTTTCGCTAGGTATAAGGTGAAACTAAAAAAAAAATGGTAAAATTTACCAATTGATACCTGAGTAGTACAAAAAACTTATGACTCCATTGAGCTGAATGATTTTATCGATATTGAAGGACAATTAAAATGAATTGATTTTATTGTAAACTTTTTTTACTGATTTTTAAACATCAAGTATAATAAAAAATTTTTATTTTGTTGAAATTTACATTAACAGCAACTTAACCCAAATTAGTCAAAAGTAAAAAATCTCGAGTACTTGCAAAAATTTGTAAAAATTTTCAGTGGCATGATAAGGACAACATAAGAAGAAATTCTTTATACTTTCAATCCAAACTTTTTTTATGTATAAACTATTTAAATTTTAACATCACCTCCCCAGTGTACTTGATGCTCCGATTAAATATCAAATTCAAATCATAAAAATTTATAAAAAATGTAGTTTGAGTTTTATTTCTAAGTCATGAAATTGATGGGTTGATTTCGATTTTTTTATAAACATACGTACAATTTATAATCACATTGTGGCCAAGAGTATACTCTATAAATTTTTTTGTTCTTAAAGAACTAATCATTTTTGTTATTATTTTTTTTTTTTTTATTTTATAAATTCATAATTGTCTGCTCAAACAGCTTTTGGGACGAAAAAAAATTACTACAAGCCGAACAACCACCATCGTAAAACTATAATAATTAGTTATATTAAAATATTTGCCGTTACAAAAAAATGATTTAGTCAATAAGATTCATGAGAACACTAATTTCATAAAAATTTTCATTTCTATTTACAAAAACTTACAATCGATACAACAATTTAAATAATAAAAAATAAAGGTAGTTGAATAGATCAAATCAACTTTTATACAACTTCTGAAAACATTTCGCTTAATCAGTAAAGAAATTTTCTTCTTCGTCGTCTTCATACAAATCTCCTTCCTCTTCAATGAAATTTACATCGCTCTCTGCAATCTCGTCACTATCCTCAATCTCAGCATCTTTATCATCATCATCATCACCATAATCATCATAAGACAAGTCTTCTACTTCTTCTTCTTCGTCTTCTTCATCTTCTCCTTCATCGTCTTCAACCCATTCCTTTACTCCATAGTTTTCTTCAAAATCATCATGTTCTGGATTAAGAAAATATTTCTCCATCCATTTCGGATACTTTAATCGTTTGTGATACTGTCTTCTTTTTTTTAAATAAATATTCTAAACAACAGGATCGGTTTCGTAGACCCCACGATTTATACCGTCGGTAAGTTTAGCAATTCGGTCGATCTGTCGCGCAAATTTTATCAAATATAATCGGTATAATCTATGCCACGATTCTGCAGCGTCTTCTGCCAGACAAACTATTTTAAACGGCAAAAAAAATTTAATAATTTGAACCGAGTGCACGAGAAGTCTGTGTAAACTAGGGCTCATAGTAGCCGGCTCGTACAACCTGAAATTTCTTTTGCAGTTTCGTTGGCAAAGATTTTCCAGCTCAGTCAAATTTAAGTCTTTTTTTCTTTTTAATAATTTTAAAATTAACGCGATGTTACGCACAAGTTTTTTGTCCAGATCCAGACAATCTGCAAATTTATTCGGCTCCATAAAACATCGTCTTGCCAAGTTTCCAGTGTTTGTAGTTCCTTGGCCTTGGAGTACTTGATCAGGTCTGATTTCAAAAGCTTCCTTCACTGCCTCTTCAACAATTTTCTTTTCAATAAATTAAATAAAACTGAGTTATATACTCACAAATCCCACAATTTTCTTTTCCTCTTCAACAGCATCTGAAAAGAAATAATATAAAAATACGCATTATTTTTATAAATATTTAGAAATGAACAGATGAAATGTGCTTTCAAAATTAAAAATAAATCTAAGTTATCCTAGCACCATCCGAGGCAATGAAAAAAATGAAAATTAATAACTGCCTACAAAATTATATTAAACATTACATGGAGTACAATAAATACTTTTTTCAACAATACAAATAAAACACTTTAAACACGATTTGGCTTGTACTTTACTTACTTAATCTGGATAAGATTTTTATAAAATGATTTGTATCGTATTGCATTCTATAAAATGAGCAAATTATCGAGACATCGGGAAAACTAAAAAAACGTATCTATCAAACATACATTAAAAACTACTTATTTTAACAACTAACAATTCATCACAAAATTTTATTTGAAACGGTTTTACGTTAATATTATATAATTAACAAGGAGATGGTTTGTCCTTTGGGACCTGAATTTTCATGAAACTTTGCTATCAGCTTTTATTCATCATTAAATCAAGCCCTTCAGTGTTCTTTATAATATAACCCTGTGTTAAAAGTAGGCTGTTTCCTATAAAAATCTGTTTTGGCCTCATTTTCAAAAAATTCCTCCTTGGACCGTATTGCACTTAGAAGTATCTGGAACCTCGCATTTTTTTTCTTTTTCCAAGTACTTTTGAAAAAAAATATTAATTTTTGATCCAACTTTTAAAATCGTTGACATTGAAAATGTATAAATTGATGTGCATCAACCCAAATATTTCGTCATTTCTCTCTTCCACAACAACTTTTACCTATGAAAAGCGGAAAATCTTATTACGTGAAAATTTTCGGGCTTACCGCTTCGGAAAACTCGAAAGCAATCCGTTCGGCTCGACTACAAATTTCCGATCTTGAGCGGGTGAGCATCTCAAGATCAGGCCCTTTGTGGGGGCATTCGCATGTCACACCATTCGAGTGCTCTTTCATCTTGGCTAAGACGGGCCAAGAACTCGGTTGACTCGAGCGACGATAAGTCCAACTCGACCCATTCGACCGATAAGGGGAAAAGCGCACCCGCTTAATCCTCGGCTTGGAATCGGTACGCCCTCGGTAGGCTTATCCTCCTTTATGAGCACCACTGGGGTAACATCACCTTACCATGGCAGTGGCCACCGTGGATTCGAGTCAGGATTTTTGGAATATGAGACATAGTCTAAGTTTAAGAAACATACATTCACAGTGAGTCATCCCCACAGCACTACCCACAGGCCTCGACCACCCGTAGCCCGATCAGAAAACAAGATTGGCGGGCCATATGCCTGAGCCAGGCTTGGCAGCCAACGTTGGGCCAATGTTGGGAGTTGAGTTGGCGGTGACGCCGCGCTAGCTTGGGCCAATGTTGCCATGAACATATATGTATGAATGTACATACGTACATGTGAAGTTACTTAGCGAAACAATTATATTATTTAATTTTAATTTGTTCATAAACTTAATTTAAAATATGCTCTTAATTTTTAATTATTATAAAAAAATATTATATTTTTAAAATTTAATTTCTGAATAGAACCCTTCACAACTTTTGAAGCTTACAAATATTTTTAAAACTCATTCGTTATATATTTACGTAGATAAAAAAATTAGTTTTTAATAAATGTTGAAACTACAAAAATTATTTATAATAAATTTTTTATGGGTATTTTTTTTTTAAAGATTTTCAAGTACTTTTTTGTTTATAAAAAAATTTTTTTTTTTTTTTTTTAAAGAACCTTTTATAGTTATGGTATGATTAATTATTTACGTCTTTGTTAATGATGTTTTGTAAAATCTTATAAACTAAATTTTTTAGTTCACTTTATTTTGAAAGAATTTATAATTAAATTTACTATTTTCAATAACATGAGTTGTTTTATATAATCATAGGTTGGTTATATTTTCACATAAAAATTAAATAAATCATATTTTTAGATTCTGAGAGTCGGATTGAAATGAACTTAGAAGAAATTATTTGCTTGTTAAAAATTATATTGTGAACGAGATTTTTATAGAGCTTTTGTAACTTCTAGGTTAGGTTTATGTCTTCTTAACATGCCAAGATTAGCCCAACCTAGCGCGGTGTCACCGTCAACCTTGCCGCCAACGGCTTTGCCAGGTTTGCGCCAACACTGGCAATGTTGGCGGTTTGTCTGGGCCAGGCATACGCCAATCTTACTTTTTCTGATCGGGAGGAGGTCGATCACGCATTCGAAAAGCGTCACCAAAATGACAAGTCAAATTGCTACCTCGCGTTCGAACAGCACACGCCGAGAGAAGGTTATCTCAGGGCGAAATGCCATGCCAGAGCTGTCTTACTTAGCCGTGATCGCCATTCATATTTGGTGTCACGTTGCCACCGTAGGACGGTCGTGTGTGCCATAGCTCACACGCATTCTTTGACGTGGACAGTTGACCCTTCACAGAGACATCCGTACCGATTACTTTAGCGTTCAACGGCAATTCTGCCTGTTCGGTATACCTGTGCCGTCCTCTCTGCCAGTCGGCCCTGCTGCCCGTTTCGACTCTGAACGGCTTGCCGAAGTTGATGCTCCAAACCGTGTGGTCGAGTTTGGGTAGCTTCCCCTGATTCAAACCTCTGCCGATCTGTCAGATGGTCAACACACGCGTTGCTCTCTGATCGACAAACGGCCTTAAAGGCCTCACATCTAACCACGAGGTCAAGCGGAGGAGTGCCTGTCAGGCGTTCCATCGTTGCCACCGGTATAGTGCCCATGCATCCCGTCATGCCTCTCAGGACTAGGGCCTGTACACGGCTTAGTGCCGTTCTAGCGTCCTTCGCCTTAGCTACCCGGGGTACCAAGACGGCCGCTCCGTGTAGTAGCCTAGGTTTCAACACGGCTGTGTACAGCCAGTGTATCTTCTCGGGCTCCAGTCCCCATGTCCTGCCGAAAGCTCTACTGCATGCCCAGAAGGACTGTATCACCTTTCCGCAGGTAGCTTCTAGGTACCTTTTCCTACTGAGCTTGGACTCAAACGTTACTCCCAGGTACTTGATCTCATTGGTCAGGTCCAATGTCCTGCCCATGAGGTGTAGGCCCTTGATGGGGCTCACCTTGTATCTGGTTGTAAAGCACATGACCCCGACTTTGCTTGGGTTCACTGTCAAGTGAACTCCTTTGCACCATTTCTCGATGATCCTCGAGGCCCGCAACTACATCTAGGTCGTCGGCTCTAACGAGGATGAGAACATCGTCGGCATATGCCAAGGCAAAAATGCTGGCTTCGTCCAGCAGTCTCAGCAGGGTATCAACGACTAGGCTCTACATTGTGGGAGACAGTACTCCTTCCTGTGGGCATTCTTTCCCAACCCTACCGACTCGGGTACGGTCACCCCATGTGGCAAGCAGACTCCTAGTGCTAAACATATGGCTCATCCATCTCACCAGTGTGGGCGGGACAGCATGATTCTCCGCACCCTTGCGGATGCTTCCCACCCTGGTGTGGTTGAACGCGCCTTAAATGTCCAGCAGGGCTGCTAACATATATCCTTTGTTTTCCATACTTTTCCTTATCCATGATTCCGCCTCTATGAGTGCTGTATCTACAGACTTGCCTGTCTGGTAGGCATGTTGTCTACATTGCAGCGGTCGATTGACCAGAGGCTTTTCCTTTAAGTACCTGTCTTCCAGCCTTTCTAGTGTCTTTAATACGAAGGATGATAGACAAATGGGTCTGTGGTCCTTTGCACTTATGGCCACTCTACCTAGTTTTAGTATGAAAACCACCTTAGCTGTCCTCCAGCAGGTCAGGATATACCCGAGGGCCAGGCACGCTCTGAAGAGTTTGACTAGTGGGCTTAACAGTTCCTCCAGCCCTCTTTGAAGAAGGGCCGGGAAGATACCATCTGGTCCGGCAGCCTTAAACGGGTCAAAGGTGCCGATAGCCCACCTTACTCTCTCCGGGGTCGTGATGGTCCTGGACAATTCCCAATCCCATCTACCGGTGGTTGCGTTTTGTGCCCCGTGGTGTTCGTCACCTTCCCTGAAGTCAGGAAAGTGGGTCTCTAGCAGCGCGTTGAGGCAATCCGCACCACTTTCAGTCCACTGTCCCGATTCTAGCTTCATCATACCTGGCGTCTGACTCGGACCATTGCGCAGGATACGGCAGAGCCTGGATGTCTCTGCAACGTCCTATAGCTCCGTGCAGTAATCCTGCCAGCTCTGTGCAGGCGCCTTTTCTAACTCCTTTTTGTATAGTCTTTATGCCTGTCTGTAGGCGTCTTCATCCACCTTCCTTTTGGTCTTGTAAGACCTGTTGTAGAGTCTTCTTACTTCCTTCCTGAGGGCCGTAAGTTCGGGTGTCCACCATGGGCATCCCTGACTCTTACCTTTCTTGATAATCATACAGTTGTTCTCGAAGGACGTCACTAGAGAGACTCTGCGCAGTGCTCGAGTTCAACCGGGGTACCGTATCTCCCAGGAAGACTTGCAATTCTCCTGGCTAGGTCGGTCCTGTATCCCTCCCAGTTTGTGTTCCTGGGGTTCCTCCAGAAGGGTCTATCCACATCTTTCCAAAGCTCCTCCCGGAGGAGCACCTCAAAACGTTTAAAAAACCTTATATTTCACATAATTATAGGGTGCTCCTCCCAGATCCTCCCGGAGGAGCAAATTTTTTTAACCAAAAAATTAACATTTTTTTGAAACAGAGAGGAGCAGCCAGAGGAGCTGAGCTGAATGGGAGGAGCACCATTTACCTATGTTAAATATAAGGTTTTTTAAACGTTTTGAGGTGCTCCTCCGGGAGGAGCAATGAATAATTTAGGAGGAGCACGGGAAGAGCGCCCTTAAACTAAATAACTAGAAGGAATTTCTTTATAATTATGCTCCGTTAAGGAAGGAGGAGCAAAATGTCTTCAAAAACCCGTAGAAAAATAGTGCTCCTCCCGGATATAACTATATAATATAGGAATATATATATATATATATATATAGGTCATTCCAACGTCAAAGTTACAGCTATGTAAAGTTTTTAAAAAAATTCAAAAAACGCAAAAAACGCGTTTTGGCTAATATGTAAATTGATGTAACTTTTTTCTCTGAATGTTTTTTTTTCTCAAATTTTCAGGAAAAATTCTTCATAGCTTGAAAAACAATGTCTCATATTTCTGTTAAATTTTTTCGGTCATTTTAATACTGTTTCATGCACATAATTTTTGTCATTTTTATCGTTTTTTAAAGATTATTTTCCCAAGCTGAATTTCAACCAATGGAAACGCCGCATTTGACATATGGCGGAGGGGTGTGGGTAAAATTATTTCGATTATTTTCAATTAGTCGCATGGCAACTCGAATTGTTAGACTTGTTCAATTCAACTTTTGGGTTAGACCCGACTCACTGCGGTGTATACCTATACATGGGTATTCATAGGTATATTCATAGTAAACAAGTAGTAATAGAACTATAACCGCAAAAATGTAAAATACAGCATTTCTATGGGTTGAAATTCAGCTCGGGAAAATAATCCAGCCGAATACCCCACGTGCTTCAAAATTTCAGATTTTTTTTCTCCAGTTTTTTTGCACATCAACAAAACACAGTCGGAAAATTATCGACAATTTTGAAGCACTAGAGGTATTACGACTGAAAATTCAGAGTTAAGAAGAGGGGAAAAAATATCTTTTAATGCTACTCGCTTGTCCAAGCGCGCTTTTTAAAAATTTTTAGATATTTAGATTGCTATCTGTTGCGATACCTTTTCACTACTTATTTTTTAATAAATAATGAAAAAATCGTACCGTACTAAATTTAATATTAAGTACAAGCAAAAATTTAAAATTTCTACAGACATGTAAAATTTGATTATCTGATGGCACATTCAAAATTGTTCCTGTAATTTTTCAACAATTATACACGATACACGGAATGTGTGGTCGTAAAAATTTACCTCTTATTTATATTTATACGCCTAATCATAGAAAAAAAAAGTTACGAAGCTATTTTAAACGTATTGAAGACCCCAACTAATGATTGTAAACCTGATGAAATACTACTTGATTATGAGATTGGTCTTATTAACACATTTAAAAAACTATATTCTAATGTTCGCCTAAAAGGATGTTTTTTTCATTTTAAACAAAATATTTTTAAGTATATTCAGAGCTGTGGACTAAAAATGGAATATGCTGATGATGTGATTTTTATGACATCAGTAAATATGATTGCTGGTTTAGCTTTTGTTCCAGTATGTGATGTGATATACGCTTATGATTTATTAGTTTCTTCTGAATATTTTATTACAAATGAAGATTCGTTTACTGATTTTTTGGATTATATTGAACGCACGTGGATTGGAGAAAAAAAAGACTCAATACTCGAGGACAACTATTATTTGAAATTGATGTATGGAATTGTTACTACGATGTCATCAATGATTTACCCAGAACAAACAATGGTTTGGAAAGTTAGCATAATAGATTTGCCAACATTGTTGACAAAAATCATGCTGATGTTGACCTAATGTTTACATCGATGAAAAACGAGCAAAATATGACTGAAGTCTTGATTACGCAGCATAAAAACGGCAGAGACATTGCTGTTCCCATGAAAAAAAAGCAAAAAAGCTACGACGATCGCTTGAGAAACGTTGTTCTGTCTTATAATAGAAATAATGTTGTTGAGTATTTAGAAAATGTTGCGGCTCTTATATTTTTACAGATACTAAAAAATACCATTGTATTGAGCCGGTCGACACCACAACAATGCGTTTTAACTTATAATCACAAGACCTTAAATTTAAAAATGTTAAAATGATTTAGAATATTTTTTTTTTCAATGTAATTTTTTTTAATTTAATACTTCTTTCAACCTTTTTTTTGACAGAAATATTTTATATACTTGCAATCATAACGTAGATGGAACATTATAGAAGTTTGAAATATGTTTTAAATGTAAGTAGTATGCACTTTGATTATTATTTGTTTTATTCTTATTCAAAAAATAATTTAAACCATCGATGCTTGTGTATACATGTTAGGGATCATTCATAAAGTACGTCACCACAGGGGAGGGGGGGAAGGGTTTTTGAGATGTTACTATTGGTGACTTGGGAAGGGGGAGGGGTTGATATGATTGTTACGTCACAAAAAAAAATTTTTTTTTTAACAAACAAAACTTTTTTTTAGAAATGATTTCTGTTGAAAAAAAAAATACTTTTTACTAAAAAGTTAAATAAAAAAATCATACTTACATGAATCTCGTTGATGAAAATTTAAAACTGAGTAAAATTGCACATGCATACAATTTTTTTCTTTTCTTTTTCTTTCTCAAGATTTAATCGCACCAAAATGAATTGCACGTGTTCTAAAAAGCATATTAAAGAAGCGCACAAAAAAACATCGGCTCGTGCTACCAAAATTCGACCCGTTAAAATTGCAGCTCAACGAGCACGCGAATTAATGATTATAAAAAACGATCAAAAAACAGGTGCAGAAGATACTGAATGGATCGAAGAATCCGATGTTGAGTATGATTCTTCAAATATAGATAAAACGGATCCATCAAATAATATTCCTGTGATAGAATCTATTGAAAATTGTATGGAAAATCCTTGGCAAGATGTAAAAGAAAGATAAAAATTGGTTTTGTATGTTACCGTCAAAATTTTTCAGTATTACTAAAAAGCAGGCGCGCAACAACGGGGGTAGGGGGGGGGGGAGGTGGAGGTGTCCTGACGACCCCTAAGCTAGTAGATGACACCCTTTACAATTACTTAGGGGTGTCCAAGACTCTGGGCGCCCAAGTTCAACAAAAAAACTGGTCGGCTGTTTCCCTAGCTCTAAACCCCCAAATACCCTGGGCGCCAGAGGTCAACGAAAAAACTGGTCGGCTATTCCCCAAGCTCTAAGCCCCCAACTACCCTGGGCGCCCGAGGTCAACGAAAAAACTGGTCAGCTATCCCCCAATCTTTAAACCCCCAAGTACTCTGGGCGTCCGAGTTCAACAAAAAGACTGGTGGGCTGTCCTCCAAGCTCTAAACCCCCAAATACCATGGGCGCCCGAGTTCCCACTTGGGGGATAGCTGACCAGTTTTTTTGTTGAACTCGAGCGCCCAGGGTATTTGGGGGGTTTAATGCTTGGGGGATAGCCCACCAGTTTTTTTGTTGAACTCGAGCGCCCAGGGTATTTGGGGGGTTTAATGCTTGGGGGATAGCTGATCAGTTTTTTCGTTGACCTTGGGCGCCCAGGGCTTTTGGGGGTTGAGAGCTTGGGGGATAGCCGACCAGTTTTTTTGTTGAACTCGGGCGCCCAGGGTATTTGAGGGTTTAATGCTTGGGGGATAGCCCACCAGTTTTTTTGTTGAACTCGGGCGCCCTGAGTTTTGGGAGGTTTAAAGTTTGGGGGATAGCTGATCAGTTTTTTCGTTGAACTCGGGCGCCCAGGGTATTTGGGGGGCTTAATGCTTGGGGGATAGCCCACCAGTTTTTTTGTTGAACTTGGGCGCCCTGAGTTTTGGGAGGTTTAAAGCTTGGGGGATAGCTGATCAGTTTTTTCGTTGACCTCGGGCGCCCAGGGCTTTTGGGGGTTTAGAGCTTAGGGGATAGCCGACCAGTTCTTTCGTTGACCTCTGACGCCCAGGGTTTTGGTGGTTTAATGCTTGGGGGATAGCCCACCAGTTTTTTTGTTGAACTCGGGCGCCCAGAGTTTTGGGAGGTTTAAAGCTTGGGGGATAGCTGATCAGTTTTTTCGTTGACCTTGGGCGCCCAGGGCTTTTGGGGGTTGAGAGCTTGGGGGATAGCTGAGCAGTTTTTTCGTTGACCTCGGGCGCCCAGGGTCTTGGTGGTTTAGAGCTTGAAGCATAGCTGATCAGTTTTTATGTTGAACTCGGGCGCCTAGGGTATTTGGATTTTTGATTTTGATTTCGATAAGTTTATTGTTTGTACATTATGTTGTACAAAATACATAGTAGATCAACAAGTAAACCATCAAAGGTTAACAATAGTAAATAATAAATAATAAAATAATAAAATGAAATAAAATAAACATAATAATAAAATAATGAAAATAGTAAAAATAAAAATAAAGGTATACATAAAGATATAACAATATTTGGTAATCTACCTTAACTAAATTTAAATTTAATTTTAATTGAATTCAGTCTAAACAGTGCCTGCAAAATGTCACTAGTAGCACAACAAATCCTCACACAGTTTAAGCACAGGTTGTTCAGCGGCACAGAGTACTCAACCTTCTCCCTCGGTAGTAAAGATGCGTGATTTAATGAGATGTTGTAAGGTTGTAAATGATGATGCCTGGCGAATATGAAGGAGTAAACTATTCCAGATGTAGGCAGATGATACATGAAAGGAGCGTTTCAAGCACTCTGTGCGGCAGGAGGGAATAATCATCGCATCCCAAGCGTGCTGATTCACCACCCTCTTCGGACGCGAGCTGTGCTTTTCAATGAAAAAATTCGCCAAATAAGACGGAATTCCTGAGTTCAGTATTTTATAGAGCAAACAGGCCGCAAAGTAGTCTCTACGACCCGACGTTCGGAGCCAGCCAAGCTTACGTCTGAAAGGAGTGACGTGATCGCTCTTCCTAACCCCAAATATGTATCTGATCCCACGATTGAGCACACGCTGCAGCATCAGGTCCTGCTCATCTGAGATATTCCGATAAACAAGACAGCAATAGTCAACGATAGGAAAGAGGAGGGTTTGAATGAGGTGCTTCCGCAGTTCAAAGGTGGTGCTGCGTCTGAAGTGGTTAAGACGGTACATGAGAGAATTAGCTCTGCGACAGACATACTGAACATGATCTTTCCAGGTCAGCTTGGAATCCAGCACCACCCCCAGACTACGTGTAGACGAGACAAACGGGACAGTGCACTCCCCAAATTGTAGGGTGCGAATACCCAATCTGTCAAAGTCATTGACATAGGACGCGGTACCCAAAATCATGGCCTTAGTCTTGCCAGCATTCAAAATCAGCCCATTCGCGGCAGCCCAGTCTGCAACATGCACAGCACCTCGGCTCAGTCTGTCCAGAATGGTACGTATGTCCTCGACTCAGCCTCGCACGTAAATCTGAAGGTCGTCCGCATAAATTATATGACAAACACCAGGACCAAGACCCAGGGCAATGTCAGCGACAAACAGAGCAAAAAGCAGGGGACCCAGCACAGAGCCCTGGGGCACACCCTTATTGAGGGGACGAAAAGTGGTGAAACTACGGTCCTCAGCCTTCATCGCTTGCGAGCGACCTGATAAATAGGAAGCAATCCATTGCAAAACCCTGCGCGAAAATCCAAGTGACTGTAGTTTCTCTAGTAGCAATACGTGAGAGACCGAGTCGAAGGCTTTGCTGAAATCAAACAGCAACAGTGCAGTCACTTGTCTCCTGTCCATGCCCTCTCGGATGTCGTCTGTAAGTTTCAGTAGTGCAGTCTGAGTACTGTGCCCTGCTCTAAAACCTGCTTGATGCCCATCCATCAGTCCCTGCGATTCAACAAAAGAAGAAATCTGGTCATGGACCAGCCTCTCAAGTACTTTCGACAAAAAACAAAGCAGGGAGATCGGACGGAAATCATTCAGGCAAGATGGGAAAGGAACTTTGTTGAGAGCAATAACAATAGACTCTTTCCACCGCTCAGGAAATGTTGATGTGGATAAGGAAGTTTTGAAAATATTGTGGATAATAGGGCCAATGGATGGGAATGTTGTTTGAATGAAGCTCTGCGGAAGAGAGTCAACACCCACCGCTTGAGATGCCGACTGGCTAACAGCAGTAGCGATTGCGTCCATTGTCACAGCAGAGAAATCAAAGACACCATCATCTCTCTCATTTTCCAAGTTGTTTAGAAAATGAGAGACATCCGGTGCTGAGGCGTCAAATGAAACAGAGGCAAAGTGAGCGTTGAGGTCCTCCACAGAGAAACCACCCAAGTTGGAATCAGGGCTAGGAGAGATGCCAAGGTGTCTAAGTTCCTTCCAGAGCTGTTGAGGGTCAGAGATGTCCTTGAGTCTGTGGTAGTAAAAGTTGAGTCTTGCAGACTCAATCTACTCATGAGCAAAATCATGTGCCTGTCTATATAAGAGTTTTTCAATATCAAGTCTTGAGCGTCTGTAGCGTCTGTAGAATCTATCTCTCTCAGATATCAGTGAGCGATAATAGGTGGTGAACCACGGATGGCGATTCTTCCTATGTTTGAGTGTTTTCAGTGGAGCAAATACGTCAAGAGCAGCATACAGATTAGCATACAAACAATCCAACCTCGCACTAAGAGAGCTCGTCCCATCCGTGACAACCGACCAATCACATTTAAGCAAATAATCGTTCAAAGCCTCAGCATTCACGGATTTAAAGTCGCGGTAGGTGAAATCATTAGTCGTCAGTTTTGGCGTTTGAATGTCAAGAGAAGCAGTCAGTAAGTCATGCCCCGCAATAAATGGAGTATCGGTCTTCCAGTATTCAGTCACAGTATCAAGAGCATCGACAAGACACAGGTCAAGCCAGGTATCCGAGTGAGAGGTGTGGTGTTTAGCCCCATATGGCACAGAGAATAATGAGTTCTCCTCAATAAATTTACGCACAAAAACCGCATCTGCATCTGAGTCTGACAGCTGGTCAGCATTAAAGTCACCGAGGATTACTTTGGAGCCATACTCGTGCATAATATCACGCAGATCAGACACAAAATTTGTACCAGCAACAAAGGGGGTCTATACACCACAGCAGCAAACACAGGGTCACTCCCCTTAGTGGAAACTTCAGCAAACAAATACTCAGGATGACCCGGCTTACCGTCCCATTCCGTAGTTGACGAGCAGAGGTGCCTTACCGAAAGCGTCTCATGCACAAAGAGTGCAACCCTACCCCCCTGAGTATTGCGGTCCCGCCTAAGGATGACATAACCATCGAGTGCAACAAGCGTGTCCTCAATCGAAGGGCTCAGCCAGGTCTCAGCAGCAGCTATCAGATGTATCAAGGGCTGCGTCAATAGAAAAAGTCTGACTTGCTCAATATGGCCGCGCAGAGAGTTCGCATTAAAATAACAGACACGAAGTCTGCCCCTCTGCTTCCGCACAGAATACTGAGAGGTGTGAGGTGAGTTTGAAGGTGAACAGGAGAGTGTGTAGCTTGAAGAGGGATAAAAGGGTGAAGGATGAATAAAATTGTAATGATATGTGATATTACCGCGAGAGAGAAGATGTATCAGTATACCTGTTATGCTAAAAACCGCATGAGATCCTCTTCAGAAGTGATGAGTGTAGGGACATCTCCCTTTTTTCTCCTGACGAAGACTTGACCATTGCGTACAAAAGTAACGAAGCCAGAGTTCGGAGCATGTGGTTTCTGGTACACAGTGCGGCGAAGATCAAAGATTTCCTTAGGTAAAAACTCATTGATGATAATGAGAGCAGGTACGAGGGACGTAGCTGCGATGCCTGCAGGAAGGTTGGGTGTAAGCGCAGAAGTATGCAGCTTACCCAGTTTAATTTTGCTTCTGACGACCTCCAAAAGCAGTGCACGGGAGCTCAGAGTAACTATAATCGAGGGTGGTCGTGATTGGCGTGGAGATTTTGCAGGTCCAGCAGAGGAAGAGGTAGAAGGCGGCTGCAGGGGGCCACTGCCCGGCTCATTTGTAACTGCCTTGTCAAGGGCTGAATTTACAGCAGCTTTGCTGATAAGCAAGCGAGTTGAGATGATGTCGCGTGCTTCAATATCTGCATGGACAGATTTTAGTGCAGCGAGAACCAAGCATTTCAGGGATGCACCATCTGGAACAGACAAACCACCAATTGCCATCTCGGTGGATGTCGCTGGTCTGGAGTAAGAGACCTGTGCGAGGCGCGTAGACAGTTCTGCATTTTTCCGCTCGAGCCCAAGGACTTTGTTTAGAAGCTCTGGATTGCCATTCGAATCTGAATCTGGTTGAACCTGTGGCAGCTCGAGTCTTTGCTTAATTTCATCGAGCTCGCGTTTAAGTTCATCGAGCTGAGCCTCAGCATTGTCAACTCTCATGACCAGGCCAGGTATAACGTCGAGCCCCTGAAGCTTCTCGTCTATCCCGTCAAGACGTCCATTAACTGAGGATTTAAGGTCCCTCATCTCTTGCAGGAGTAACTGAAGAGTGTTTTTAGTGGAGGTAGCAGGCACTTTCGAATTAGGCATACCAGCCGTGGCAGATGTTGATTCAGCACACTCGGTGACGTTCGCAGTTGCACATATCTGACAGATTTTCGCGGGAATACCACTTTTGTCGCAGATTGAGAATTTAGTACAGAGTGTGTGAAACAATAATTTACACTCTGAGCACGGATGAATCAAGTTTCTGCTACGCTTTGGTAGTTTACAGACCGAACAAATATCTTCAGAGAGCATCATGGAACGAGTACAGTTCAAAAAGACCAGCAGAAAGAGATGTCAAAAAAAAAAAAAAAAAAAAAAAAAAAAAAAAAAAAAAAAAATTCAGGCAGGCGAGTAGTCAGGTCAAGAACAAGTGCGGCAGGTACTTCAAATTTGAAATTTCGCGGCAAGTGATAAATAGATTAATCAACGTTAGGTCAGACTCCACTCAGTCGATAAGGCCAACAGTGCTGCCACCTAGCGGTGAAATTTTAATTACGGAGCGCAGCGACGTTACCACAACAAAGCATTTAAGCTAACCTCAAAGTCACAAACCGCACTAAAATTTCACTCAAACTGTGAATAAACAAAGTTACGCCACTGCACAAAAGTCACAAACAATAGCAGAAAGTCTATCAGATCCGGCACACCACAATTCAACAACAGTTAGCAGCTTAGAACACCGATTCAATCTTCAAAAGTCCTGATGCACTTGCGTAGCTGTGTTAGCGCGGGAAGGCTTAGAGTTTGGAGGATAGCTGATCAGATTATTTATTGAACTCGACGCCCAGGGTTTTAGGGGTTTAGAGCTTGGGGGATAGCTGATCAGTTTTTCCGTTGACCTCGAGCGCCCAGGGTATATGGGGGTTTAGAGCTTGGGGGATGATTAACCAGTCTATTTATTAAACTCACATTTTTTTTTTAGACGTCAGTTTCATTGGGGGAGAGGGGGGAGGGTTGGACCTCAGGACACCCCCTAGCTGGAAGGAGTTGTTGCGCCTCTGCTTAAAAGTATTATAGTTTTAATTTACTTTAAGGATGTTTGGTACTTACAAAAAAATGCATCCATTTTGTCAATTTCAATTGAATCTTCTAATAATTTATATTAAAATAAACGTTGGATTTTTCTCCTATTTTTCTCCGTTTTGGTTTTTCAAAAATGGAAATAGTTGTTTAAATAATTGAACACGTAATCTTATGAAAAAAATTTTTAAATAAAAAATTTTTTTAATTCAATATTTTAAAAATATTAAAATTTTTTTTGAAGTGTCACCGAAACTACCTCACAGTTTTTTCAGCGGTCTCTGCATTTTTGAGAGAGTTACAAGTAATTAAGAAAAAAAATGCTTTATTTTTTTAGACCACTTCTTCAATTGTTTAAACAAATAATTTGATTTTTCTAAAACTAAGATGGACAAAAATAGGAAACAACTCCAACGATTATTTTGATATAAATTATTAGAAGATTCGATTAAAATTGACAAAACAGTTGCATTTTTTTGTAAGTACCAAACATCCTTAATTAACTTTTGATTTAACTCTAATGCACCAAGTATTAAAATAAAAATAAAAGTGTTAATAAAATAAGTAACGTTATAATTATGACTAAAACTAAACATACCATCTAAAAGTTTTTGTTTTCATTTATTATTACTGTTAATTTTTTTAACATTTATGAAAAGTTATAATAGTTCATTTCCCAGAAAAAAGGGGGGTTAAGGATAAAATGGTGACGTACTTTTAGGGGGAGGGGTTTGCGAAGATGTGACTATCTGTTACAAGGTGGAGGGGGGGGGGGCGTCAGAAGTGTCCAAAAAGTTGGTGACGTACTTTGTGAATGACCCCTTAGTGCAGTTATTGTAAGTTATGTAAAACAATTCAATTTATGTTCTGGAGTGCATTGCACTTTTAATTAGACAAATTAAAAAATTGTTATTGCCTTAAATAAAAAGTATTGACTAATAAGTGTTGATTTATTTATTAAAAGAATCAATGACCCAAGTTTTACCTTTAATTAACTTTATTTAAAAAAAAAGTTAATATTTAAATAAAATTTTTGTGACTGCCTTTTAATTAAAAAAAAACTGTTTAAAATCAGATCATAAGTAATGATATTTGAAGCTATTTTTGATTTTTTCAGCATCATTTCTCATTTATTAAAAATTAAGTACTTTAAGTCAAAAAGTATCGGAACAGGTAGCAATAAACATTTCTAAAAATCTTTAAAAAGCGCTCTTGGACAAGCAAGTAGCGTTAAAAGATATTTTTTTCCCCTCTTCTTAAGTCTGAATTTTCTTTAAAAAACGATAAAAATGACAAAAATTATGTGCATGAAACAGTATTAAAATGATCAAAAAAGTTCAACAGAATTATGAGACATTGTTTTTAAAGCTATGAAGAATTTTTTCTGAAAATTTGAGAAAAAAAAACATTTAGAGAAAAAAGTTACATCAATTTAAATATTAGCCAAAACGCGTTTTTTGCGTTTTTTGAATTTTTTTATAAACTTTACATAGCTTTAACTTTGACAATTTTTAAGATTTTTAATCACTTCCAAAAAAGAATTCATGGTCTTAAACATACAAATTGATTGCCACCAACCAGAAAAAAAAATATTCAAACCTCACTAAATGGCAGCTGTTTGAATATCTCTAAAAATCGTCAAAATCGAAGATTTTATCAATTTCAGCGTTTGTAGCCGCACTTGCATCAAAATAATTATTCTAAAAAGAACAACAATTTTTTTAACAAGCTTATTGAAAAATGAAAATTTTGCGAGTTCAACCATAAAAATCGGATAATAACTCTATTTTTGGCGAGTATTTGAAGTTGGGATGAAAATAGGCTTAAAATAACCCTAAAAAAGGCTTATTTTTTTTTTTCAAATGGCTGTCGTTCGGGTTCTACGGCATATTTTAAGCTTTAATTTTGGCAAAGCTCCTAAATATAATTATATTTCAACATACTAAAAAATTAGGAAAATCGGTTGACCTCGTGCTCACGGTTTTGCTGAAAGATGTTGGAATCACCCATACATATGCTAGGGGTACCTCCCTGCTTGCTCCGCTCGCCAATCTCCCCAGAATTTAATGCTTGTGCTTACTCCTGTCTCTGCATTTGTGGCTACCCTCGGAGCTACCATTGTATCTGCTCTTGTAGCTATCCTTGTATTTACTCTTGTGCCTATCTTTGTTTTTATGTTTGTTCATACTTGTGTGCATACCCTCGTGTAACTTTATGACTACCACTGTGCCTACTCACGTGCATACAATTACTCATGTCTTGTGCTTAGCCTTGTTGGACGAAGCCTTTTTCGGTGGATTTTCATCAATTTCTGCGAATTTTGTCAAGAGGTTGGTGTTAAAACTAATGTACTAATTTTTATAAAACTTCGAATGGTGCATTTTAGAGATTCAGAAGGTGGACTGGGTAAGTTTCAAGTCGATATTTGCAGTCATTATAAAGTTATAACAGTTTTTATAAAACTATTTATTTCAAACAAAAATGTGAATTTCAAATGTTAGTTTATTCTTTAAAAAAAAAAATAGTATATTGTCATACACTATTTTAGGATCTTGAAATAAGATATTTAGTCATTAAACTTTTGACTAATAACAATTTGTCCAACAAAGAAAATAATTTTTTATTTAATAAAGAAAAATTTAAGTGGTTTCTCATGAATATATTTAGAAAGAACAGAGTATAAAATTAGGTTAAAATAAAAAACTTAAGTTCAAAATAGATTTTAATTTTTTATACATTTTTATCAAATAAAAAATCAAAATTAACCTACAAAGAGGGATCTATCGGAAACCAACGGCTAATTAACAGCCTATGTTTAAAAAAAAAAAAACTGGAAAGGACTTTTTTCTCAAAAATAGTACGTAAATTAAAATTATCAACAATTATGCATTTTTTTTTTAGAATTTTGCATAAAATTTGATAACATTTTTTATTTTTTCACCTTTTCTTTTTTTTTTTAGTATTGAGTCTAGTACGATATTGAGAATATAATGAAAATATCGAAAATCAGACTTCAATTTCGGTTTTTACATGCCAGTAAATAACATCTTGTAACAGTTATCATTTTTTCAGTTGAAATATATTTACCACCACTGGAAAAAAAAAAAAAAAAAAAACTTAAAAAAGACTTTCAAAGCGTTTATTTTTCATCTATATCTGAATTTTAAAATCAAAGTACTTGGGGATCAATAACTGTTAGTTAGAAAAAATATATATTTCCAGCTTCCCAGACATTTTTGTGCCTATTATTGTTTCTACCTTGTAACTACTCTTGCAGCTACAACTATACCTACTCTCGTGACTACCTTTCTTATTATCTTCGTCCCTACTCGTGTGCTTATCCTCGTAATAAAACGATTGGTATTATAATTGTGCATACTCTATACCTGTGCCTACTGTTGTAACTACCTCTGTGCATGTATCTACTCTGTACCTACCCTGGTGTCCACTCCTGTAAGTATCCTCTTGCCTAACCTAGTAATCCTCTGCATATGCTCGTATGAACTTTTGTGGCTACCCTCCCGCCATGCCAACCATTGTGTTGACCCTTGTTAAAAACCTTATTCGTACCCTGATAATACTTTTTGTAGCTACACCTGCGCCGTCTCTTGTTCCTACGTTTGTTTTTTTTTTCGGTTCGTATTCGTGTGCTTATCCTAGTATTTTAACGATTGTTCCTATACTTGTGCCTACCTTATATTTGTTCCTTATACCTTCCCCTTTTTCTACTTAGGTTTCTACTGATTCAATGTTTATTCTTCTTATATCTTTTTGCAGTACTGTGTTCACTCTGTTCTTAACTTTTTTTCTAATTAAAATTCTAACCTTTAACCTACCCACGTGCTTAATTTTATATCTACTGCCGCGCATACTCTTGTATCTTCTCTCTGCCTTACTCTTGTGTATATTCCTGTACCTGCCCTTATTTCTGCTGCTGTGCCTATTCTCATAAATGCTATCTTATCCTCCCATGTACTAAATTCGTACCTACTCGTGTCTTCTCCTGTTCCTACCTTCTTTCCTAAACTTGTTTCTACCCCTGTGCGTATCCGTGTACCTATATTCGTGCAACCTTTGTAAGTATCACTGTGCCTACTCTTGTTCGTAAACTTGTTTCTACCTTTATACCTAATTTGTAGCTACCCCTTTATATTCGCCATGTGAAAACTTAAAGCGCTCCCTGGATCGGAACTAAGTGAAGAACCTGAAAGAACCGATCCTATGTAAATACAAGGGATTGGACTACCAAAATAAAAAATTTAAAATAACTCTACGTCCAATATGTTGATGCAAAGTAATTTTTTATAAATATTATAGTAATTTTTAAACTTATTATAGCTGCTCCAATGAATAAAAAACATTATTTTTAATAAGTGTCTCTAATAAGTGTGAGTTTTTAGAGTTATGTTGCTCTTAACAAAATACATCGGTGGAAGAAAAAATAATATAATCGTCTAAAACTTGTGACAGTCAGCGATCGTAATTAAATCGTTGGTAACGATTTAGGATTTGGCGCGAGTCACGTGACTGTCGAACGCAGCTCAGAGCGGACCTCTGAGGTGGTAGAGCGGGAATCGGGAAGCCACTCGTAGTTTTCGTGTCCAAGTATTCGCACGTACATGGAACTTAACTCGTCTCGGTTCGACGGCTAACCGGACTCCTCGGGAGTGGAATGTCGTCGAAGAGAGAGTTGGCAGAGACAGAAGGTGCGGGATCGATGGTCATCGCCCGGGAAGCATTCTTCTGTCTAGACGAGTCAACCGGCTTTTGGAAGCCGTGGACGTCGGGGAACCTGACCGACGTCCGGCAGACACGCAAAGATCTGGAGATCGATTCATGGCAGATCTTGAAGCAGCTTACTCGTTACGGAAGTCGAGGCAATTATTGACATTCGCGTCGCGCGTTGTGGTAGAGCCGTAGTGTGAGAGTGTGGTGTTATTTGTGAAGTTGTCATTTCACGTCATCGCCTGGACCGCTTTCCGACGGCTACACGGCGACTCGAGTATGGTAGATATTGCGGCTGGTCGGCATCGTAGCCTGGCATTTTGTTTAGCCTGACGGCTTGGTATGAGGTGCACCTTAGCGACTCCGTAAGTTAAATGTAAATGTGCGAGTGAGTGTGAATGCGTGTGAGTGTCCTTAGTACACTGTTATTGTCATAATCTTTGTTTTTCTCTTGCGCGCGTTAGCTGCCGATAGCAGCAGGAATTTGTGTGCGCGCGCAACGATTTAGAGAGCATTGAAGATTCTTTTGTTTACTGGTTTAAACGACACCGAGTCGTAATTCGGAATTTGTATTTTAGGTTTAGATTTGTTTTAATAAATTTTTAAATTGTTAATTTAATTTTTATTGACTAAACCTAGTGTTCCTGCGAATCGATCCTGTTTTAATACCCGCACCCACTACCGATAAACGAACTAGCCGACCGCGTCGCGAAGTATAGTAATATTCGCGGACGCGATTTCCTCATTTTATTATTTCAGGTCGACGAGTTGCAGTTCGACGAGTGCTTGGATCAGCACTAAGTACAGGTGATAAGGATTTAGTACGCACCGTGGGTATTTGTATCGGCTCATACAAACCCTTAAATCCACCCCTGTTACAAACTTAACTTAAAACAAGTTATTAAAAAAATATTTTGCTTATTTATCAGTTTTTATTAGATTAAATCAAATAGTTAAGCTACAAATAACACTTTTTTACTCTGCGTGATTCTATAGTTTGAGAGACTCAAAAATGCATTAGACTGATGATAAATGTACCAAATTTTTCATAAATTAAATTAACGTAGCTATTTTTATAAGGTAAAGTGCCCATTATTCGGAAGCGTTTTTTGGAACTTTGTAAAAAGTTGCTGTTTTTTCATAGTAAATAAAAAAAAATTTTTAAACTTTTTATATCATCGCATAGCTCGTACATTTAGCTTTCATTTGGAGTAAAAAACGCGATATTTCGATTAAAATTAAAAGACTACGACCGATTTGAAGTCGCAAGTCCCGAGACCCCAATATCCGGATTAGGATTTCGTGAAAATTATGTGTCACTAAAATGAAGCCAGTACCCGGATCAAGAAAAAAGAAGTATTAAACTAAAAAATTTGAAATTGAACGATCTTTCTATAAAATTCAAGTTTTTCTCTAATGTTTTGTGTGGTACATGTAAAGTTTAAACTAACTTCCAATATATAATTGATACAAACAAAATTGCATTTTTTATAGGTTATAATCATCCCCATTTACCGGGATTAAGCGTGTTTTTTAAATTAATTAATTATGACATGGTAAAAAATTTATTAAAATTAAATAAAAAAATTAGTAATAGTTAGTACTATTAAAAATACCCATTTATAATTATTAAAAAATAGTAATTTTATGAAATGAAATTGTAAACCAAGTTGATTCTCAATTACTTGTTTTATTGACTCAATTTTTTATGCAAAAATAATAACTATCTACTTACTTAATGAAATTGAATTAAATAAACTTTATTTTATAAACAATGAATCGTACAAAACATTTTTTTTTAATATTTTAGTAAGGTTCTAACAAATGTACAGTTTTTAGAATTTAGTTTTCATCTTCTATTTTTAATATTTTTTGCAAAGTTTCATACTGATTTTTCTTTATTAAATGTTCTATTTCTTTAATATCTTTTTTTAGATCACAGATTTGCAGTTCAATAACTTCTGGGACAACCGAAGTTTTCTGTTTTTTATTTAATATTTTTAAATCAGCTTTCAATTGTTTTTTTCTTTGAAATAATTTATTATGAGTATTTTTAGATTCATCATTAATAACTTTAATTTTATTTTGTTTTTGTTTTTCTTTTATTATTCTTTCTTCTTCAGCTGCTTTTTCATCTTCTTCTTTTTTTAACATTGAATGTAAGTCATCTCTTACATAGGCCGAGTTTCCTTGAAATCTTTCTTTTCCTCCTTGACGACCTCTCCCCTTTCCTCTTCCTTGTGTCTTGCCCCTACTTCTTGAATTTAGAGTAGGAACTTTAAAAGCTGACCTAAAGGCATTCTCTGAACATGAAAAATTATAAATTAGTTTTTAAATATTTTGAAAATAATAATAATAATAAAAGAGTAATTATAATTTTTTTACCACTTGTTTTTGATTCTTGAGAAAATTGATGGGAAGAGTCAGCAGTTAAATTAATACTGCTTGGCAATTCTGTTGTTTTATTAACTGTTATATTTTCTGTGCTTGGATTCAAATGTAAGTCTCCTAGAACTTTTGTTGCTGCGGCATTGGAAGAATCTACACTAATTGAATTTTCAGTGGCTTTTTGGACTGTCAAATCCAAAACTATAATAAAGAATACAATTATCATTTTAACATTGACATTAAAAAATAAAAAAAATGGCCTTTAAGTAAATATTTTCAGATCTGCATCATACAAACCAGTTTCGATTGGATCAACATCCATTTCATGAATTTTTGTTAAAGATAGTGAAGGCTCTATTGTGTCATTATGATCTTCCTCACATAAACCAGTTTCAGTTGGATCAACATCCATTTCAGGATTTTTTGTAGAAAATAGTAGGGGCGCGACTGTTTCTTTATTGACTATTCTCAATGAATCTGTAACAATAAAAGTATAGAATTGAGCACTAAAAATGTAAAGAGGAAATCCTTATTTTGAAATTTATACGACACTGATAGTAAACATACCTTTTTCTGAACTTAAACTAGTACTCTCCAATGATCTTTTTGATACATCATTATTGACATCAGGTGGAGGACTGTTGTCACTCAAATAAAAATTTTTTTTGTTTGTAGATTCATCTATTTGAATAAAGAAAATATAAACAATTTAATTAATAAAAAATATTCTACGTTTGACTTGATAAACTATTACATGTAAATAAATGCGATAATAATTGACATTCAAAATTTTACCTTGTCTGTTTTCTCTTAAGACATTTTCCACACAGTCAGAAGACGATGAATCTTTTAAATTTTCTGGAGTAATTTTTAATATTTTAGTTTTTTTATTGTTTTTTTAATAAATCCATCTTGATCAATAAATTCAATTTCATCAGAGCTAAGATCTATAAGACTGTCTTCAATCAATTGAATATTTTCTTGATCATCAGATTCAGTACTCATTTTATTATCCAATAAATTATGTGAAACTATTTGATGTTCTTTATGAGCATTTTCTTGAGAATCGATAAAAAAGTCATTTTCTAAATTATTACTAGCTTTAGACAATGTAGACTTTATATCTTCAATTTTTTCTTGACCGGTGCTTTCACCTAATTAATTAATTAGTTAATGTTATGTAAGAAAATAAATGTGTATGTATGATCATCAAAAATTTTGATAAAATATTCTTTGTTTATACTAATAAAAATAACTGTTCAGATTTATTCGTTAAACTAAAAATTTTAAAATAATTGTTCTAAACTTAAACTTTACGAAATAAATCCAGATAAATATTTGTAGTTTTAAAACTATGTAATTAATTATTAAAAATAAATAAGTAAAAATCTTGGTAAAAAATTGATTTTTATACATAAAAATAAAAAATTTGATCTAAAAAATAAATATATAGTTTGTAAAAATAAAAGTTATAAATCATAAAAATTATAGTAATTACTAATTTTTTTTTTTAATTTTTTCCAAGAATCAAAAAGACCATAGTTAGACAAGTCACAGGTCCTATAATCATTTTATTCTTTTTCTCTAAATTCTTCAAGAACATCAGAGCCTAAAATCTCAGTTTCAAAAAATTCAAGAAATTCTAATCAATTCTCCATACTGGTTTCCTCTGGAAAAGTATTACTAGGTGTTGGATTTTCACTATTGGAATCTTCTTTTTTTTTTTGCTTCTTTTTTAAAATGTTAAAGTTCACTGCACTAGGATCAAAAGGATATAAGCCGCTAGCTTTGAAACCACTTATTATACCTTTTTTTGAGTCCATTTTTTCTATAGCATTTTTTAGCACTGGAGCCACCATAATTTTTTTAAAATCAACTATTTCATTAACTATATTATACTCGGTCACAGATTTTTTGTAAGATTCTTTCAGTGGATGAAAAAAAGCTACATCCAAAGGTTGAATCAGATGAGTAGAGTTGGGGTACAAGGCAATCAGCTCAATATTTTTTTCCTTGCATAACTCTAAAAGTTGTAAATTGACATGAGATTTATGATTATCTACATATAAAAGTACATGAAATTCTGTATTTTTTTTTTCCAACCAAGGACAAAAAATATTTTTTATATAGCTATAAAAACTTTCACCGGTCATCCACCCACTTTCTGTATGGCCAACTCCCCAACCTTCAGGTATATGATCCAACGTGCTTCTCCTTATGGAAGTTTTAGTTCTAAAAGTAGAAGTGGAGGAGCCATGTCTCCAGCTGCATTAGCAGTAAATAGTACTGTTACTGTGGCTTTCTCACTTGCACTTACAATTTGGTACACTGCTGTGGCTCCTTTTTTTGTAATAACTTTTTCGGATTTTGGTACAAGTTTAAATGCAGATTCATCTAAATTGAACACTCGACTTGGTTCAATATTTAAGAGATTTTTTTTATCCAGGTATGAATGAACATTCTGAAACCATTCTTTAATTTTGGCTTCTGAGACAGCTGCTCTTATACAAGTAAGGTTTTGCGGTACACGTTTACTTAGTTTAGGATGTCTTGCCATAAATAATTTGTACCATTTATTACCTGGACGTCCATCCTTGAATGGTGTTGTCCGATTGGAATCAACAATAAATTTTTGCACACAATCCTTGAGTCTATCTTTTGTTACCGGAAAACCTCGCTCACTACACTCTATAATCCAGTCTTCAATTCTCTGCTCTTCATCATCATTTAGATAAGTGGCATGTCCTTTTTTTGCATTTATAGATGATTTTCCAGTTACTTTGTCATGAAGAGTACTGTTTGGTATACCAAACTTTTCAGCTGCCTCTTTAATAGACAGTTTGTTTTCATCAATATCTTTGATTGCTGCTTTAAGATCATCAAAAGTATAGAATGTTGTAGTTTTCCTTTTTCTTTTAAGAATTTTTGATTTTTTGTATCTTTTCTTTTGGCCATTTTTACTAGATTTTTTACTCTTCATTTTTAGGACTTAAAATAACTTTGAACTCACATTAAACACACTCACTACCTATAAATACTCACTATTTTTTCTTAAAATGAATTTTATTCACTCAACAATTGTAAAATAATTGTTTAAACAATTTGTTTGTTTTTATTGAGTCGAGATATTGAGTCGAGATTTTGAGCGAGTCAACGTAAGCATAGGTTAGGTTGGAAGAGTTATTATTTTTACAATAATAAGATGAAAATACCAAAATATTATGCACAATGGTTGTAGTTTAAGTCAACTATTAAAAACAACAATTTTTAAAACAAAAAATATTTGTTACTATTAGCAAAAATCTTAATCCGGGTTTAGGAATTAACGTTTCACGTGTTGATTAAAGGTAACCCAAAATCCGTATTAAGGTCTGTCTACATTCCGGCATTTGGCACTGCTCTTGAAAGTTGATTCCATTACTCGGATTGATAATTGAAATAATCGAAATTTGTTTTATGACATAAATTAACAACCATTATAAAGTAGAAAATGTACATGATCAGTACATATGCCTCTTATATGTTTGAAAAACTTTTTTACATAAGATTTAAAAAACACTAGTTTTGAAGCGATGCAGTACAGACACATAAAAAATGTCGTCTCGTACCCCTGTTCTAAGGCATCACTTATTATTATTTTTTTTTATTCAAAATAATGGTTATTATGTCGTAAATTTTATAGCGGATTAAAATTTAATTACAATAGAGCAAATGAGTATTTTTTGAATAATTTATTAATTACTTTTAAGTATTTTAAATACCATTTCAAATCTCGTTCCGAGTATTGGTACAGTTTTTGTGACAATCCGGGTAATGGGCACTTTACCTTAATTTGCTTTCAACAGTTTTAAAATAAATTGAAGGTTGAGTATGTTGATCGCACGTGAATGTTCTTCACTTAGTTCACTTTTTCGCCACCATGACCTCTAAGATCCAATGCGCTATCCCCTCCCTTCAGCCCTGCATAGCGAATATCCTCATTCGAATCTTTGTGGATACTCTCGCGCCGACCCTTGTGTTCAGCCTTATGTATAAACTTATACCCATGTAATAATTTTGTAGCGACACCTGTACCTTCTCTCGTATAAAATATAGAAAAGAAAAAGTATATATATAATATGGGGGTACCCCCTGCTCACTCCGCTCGTGAACCCCCCAGGATTTTATTCTTTAATCTACACTTGTACCTACACTTATACACATGATCCCCTGCTTACAACCTATTTTTTACTGAAGCTACTAACGCTGAGTCTTATACACATGCATTTGTTTCTACATCTATTTCTACTCCTAACTCTAGTTCTTTATTTTTTTGGAACGAAGTTCCTTATCGCAGGTTCTGGCGCGCAGGGGGCTGCGAAAAAAAAATCGTAAGTAACGACGGGAGGCGAAGAGTGGGGGGTGACCGCCGCGTAGCCAGCAGGCTCTCGCTCTCTCTCTCTCTCTTCTCTCTCTCTCTTTCTCCACGCAGACGCCTGATGTGGCCGCGCGCGTCTGGGCCTGCATGGAGACACAAGTCACAAGAGAGACACAGAGAGAGAGAGAAAAATACGCACAGTCTTACTTAGGTTATTCTATTATTAATAATAATAATACTAATAATAATAATAATAATTGAGATCCCGGATGTTAAAACCACTTGAGCGTCCGGGACACTCGAAAATCGGCTCGAGCATGCCCAACCGCTTTTTCAAAAATGCTGTCAATTTTTTACTATTTGAAATATTGCTTTGAAAATTTGCAGAAAGCTTTTTCAAAGCCTAATGAAAAACTTCTCCGCTGGATTTTTTTTCAAATATAAATTTTTATAGTCTTTTTTTTAAACCAAAGTTTCAGGTTAGAAACTGTTGATTTTTTATTTGCTTTTAATAATTTATTGTACGCTTCCAAAAGATTTTAAAAATATATAAACTGTGCTATTGGCAGCAAAAAGCGTTCAAATATATAATGCTAAAGTTTCATTAAATAATATCCAGTAATTTCCAAGATCATGCAGCGAGTTGAACTAAAAGTTAAAATTTTCTCGATGTATGCATTTTTCGTTCAACTCGCAAGATCTCGGAAACTACTCAATATTTTATAATGAAACTTTAGCATCAGATATTTGATTTCTTTCCGCTGCTAATATAATGGCTTAGATATTTTTAAAACGTTCAACAGCCGTATGACAAGTTATTAAAAATCAAAAACTAGCAGTTTCTAACCTAACTTTGGTTTAAAATAAAGAGTATAAAAATTTATATTTGTAAAAACATCCAGTGGAGAAGTTTTGCAACAGGCTTTGAAAAAGTTTTCTGTAATGTTTCAAAGCAATATTTCAAGTTAGAAAAAAATGACAGCATTTTTGAAAAAGTGGTTGGGCCTGCCTGAGCCGATTTACGAGAGTCTTGGCCGCTAAGACGGTTTTCACATTATTATTTATTCCTTACTTTTTTTAAATATTATTCCAAATTTAACTTTTATACTTTATTATTTTCATGCGTTCATGCAGTTTGAAAAACTGTTTCTCATTTTATTAGCTTAAAAATTTTTTTTTTAATAATTAATGATACCAAAATTATAATATTTTTGAACTTGATACGTACTACACAAAAACTAGATTGGAACTTCGTTCCTTCCGCGGATCCCGAGATCCACACGCCTTTTTTTATTTAAATTTTTAACACTGAATCCAGCCTTATGCATAATTTTTTTTTATCCTCTTGTGCTTACTACTGTAAATACCCTTATAACAAACCTTGTTCCTAACATTTTGTGGCTATCCTTGTATTTACTCTTCTGCTCATTTTTTTTTTTTTTATTATTATTTATACTCGTTTGCACACCCTCGTAACTTTATGACTACTACTGTACCTACTAACAAGCATACAATCACTCCAATCCTTGTGTTTAGCTTTGTAACATAACTACTATTCTTTTAGTTTTTCTATTTTTTTTGTATCTACCTCTGTGACTTCCCTAATTTCTATTTTTCTACTTTCCATTATTTCTATTTATGTTAATACTGATTTTCTTTTTTTTTCATACATTTGTACTTCTATGCTTACTCTGTTGCTAATTTTTTTTTTTTTTTCTTTTTCTTTTTCTCAACATCTAATCCTGAAACTGTCATCTTTTATACTATTGTTTTCGATCCTGTACAAACCTTTGTACGTAAACACTTATCCACTTATGAATCTACCCATGTACCTAGCCTCTTGCCAAACCTTGAAGCTCTCTAGCGCGCAAAAAATTAAAACACATAGAAATAAGCATATTTCGGTACACTTTTACGGTTCGTTAAGCACTTTTAGGGTGAGGAAGCTTGGGAGAAGACTAGTACCCCCCCTGCTCGCTCTGCTCGCCAACCCCCAGGTTTTTATGCTAGTGCTTACCATTGTGTCTATAATTGTGGCTACCCTCGTAGCTACTATTGTTTTGTGCTTTTGTAGTTATCCTTGTATTTACTCTTGTGCATATCTTTGTTCTTATGTTTGTTTAAACTCGTGTGCATACCCTCGTATCTCTATGACTATCACTGTACCTACTCACGTGCATACAATTACTCATATCGCATTGTACTTAGCCTAGTAGTACAAAACCCTTTTCGGCAGATTTTCAGCAATTTTTTGTGAATTTCGTCAAGAGGTTGGCGTTAAAACTATTGCACCGATTTTTATAAAACTTTGAATGAGAGAATGAGAGAACAGAGATGTATAAATTCTGGTACTATAACTATTGTTCTTATGCTGGTACCTACCTTATACATGTTCGTACTGTTGAATCTTCTATAGATGCACTGGTGTTTTCCTTATAACTTCCCTTTTTTCTACTTAATTTTCTACTGGTTCATTATTTCATTGTTCTTATTTTTTTTGTTACTGTGCTTCTAATCTAATTAACTCTAATCTTAACTTTTTTTCTTCTTAAAGTTCTAATCCTGAACCTACCCACGTGCTTAATTTTGTGTATACTCCTGCGCATACCCTTGTACTCACTCTCTTCCTCGCCCTTGTGTATATCCGTGTCCCTGGCCTTATTTCTACTGCTGTGCCCATTCTCGTAAGTACTATCTCTACCTTTCCTGTACCAAATCCGTACCTACTCTCGTGTCCACTCCTATACTTACCCTCTTGCCTAAACTTGTATCAACCCGTATGCGTATCCGTGTCCTTACATTAGTACATACCTTTGTACGGATCATTGTGCCTACTACAGGAGTGAAGAAAAACTACTATATAATATCTTGTACCAAATCCGTACCTACTCTCTTGTTCACTCCAGTGCAAGTTTAGGCAAAATTACCCTCTTGCCTAAACTTGTATCAACCCGTGTGCGTATCCGTGTACTTACATTAGTGCATACCTTTGTACCTACTGCAGGAGTAAAGTATTGAATGCACTTTTTAAGTATTGTGCAATAATAGTAAATTTTTGCTTACGTGAAAAAATTATAAAAATTTTTTTTTTTGAACTGTTTTATATATTTTGATTACTGCTATTATTTTGTTATTTTGATTTTATTAAATACAAGTTTTTTTTAGTATTTCAATAGTTACTTTTTAAATTACTACAATTACATAAATAATAACTTATATCAAAAATAGGAGGTATAGGTAAAAGTGATAACATTTATCGAAAATCGGGGGTGGAGGTCAAAAAAGGGCACGGGGGAGAGATAATTAGAAAATTATAGGAAAAATTAAAACCCATAGAAATAAGCATATTTCACTACAATTTTACGGTTTGTTAAGCACTTTTAGGGAGCGTAGGAGAAGAAAAACAACTGTATAATATAAATTATACAGTTGTTTTTCCTCTCCCACGCCCCCCACAGACCCCTCAAAAAAGTGCTTAAAGGCGATGGCACGAACTCGCAGGATGCGGGAATTCCTGCGTCCCGTGTGTTTTTTTTTCCGTGCAAAAGTATTTATTTTCCTGTGCGACCCACATCCCATGCAAATGATTTCATTTCCCGTGCATTTTAATACTTCCCATTAGAAAATTATAGGAACAATTCAAACACATAGAAATAAGCATATTTCAGTACACTTTTAAGGTTAGTTAAGCACTTTTTTGGGGGGCGTGGGGAGAGCGTGGGAGAGGAGTAGGGGAGGGTACCCCCTGCTCGCTCCGCTCGCCAACCCCCCCCCCCAGATTTTTATGCTTGTACTTATCATTGTGTCTAGAATCTTTTTTTCTCATGCTAATAAATCACACCCTTTTCTAATCCCCCCCCACGCCTTTTTTTTTACTCATGCCCCCCATTTTTGATCCATGTTATCAGTTTCTACCCACACCGCCAATTTTTGATACAAGTTATCAGCTATGTAACTATAGAAATTAAAAAATAACTACGAAACTTTAAAAAATTATCTAATATCCTAAGATAAAAGAGAGAACCCAAAAAGAATGTCAGCATTTTATTCGTGATGTGATTGGTTGAAGAATAAAATTTAAAATTTGAATTTTTATTTTTAATTTTTATATTACAATTCCATTAAAACATCTAGAGAATAGATTTGATAAAAAAATAATTTTGTAATTAAGAGTTCGAAGTTATCCGATTAAAATCATGAAAATAATAATTATTAAGATACAAACTGAAACAAAACCAATGAATCTATAAACACAAAAGTTTAAATGAATATGGACTCTGAACGTAGCGCAAAGGTAAAGGGCATATATAACTTATTGTAGATTAAATTAGATGAAGCTTCGACAAAATTTGTTTTAGATTATATAATACAATGTCGCGTGCGCTTCGCTCAGAGAGCTTCAAGGTTTGGCAAGAGGGTAGGTACATGGATAGATTCAAAAGTGGGTAAGTGTTTACCTACAAAGGTTTGTACAGGATCGAAAAGATTAGATCAAAAAGATTAGATGTTGAGGAAAAAAAAAAAAATAACATACGTTCAAAGTTAAAAATTGAAGTATGAAAATAATAACCGAGTGGAAGAGGCTTCACATGGTAAACTTCGATATTAACCCATATGGGACCAACGGAAAACCAGAATAGATATTAAAAAACTAATTACCAGAAAACCTGTATTTTTAAAAAATTAAGGTTACGTTTTTTTTTTTTTTTTTAATGTTTATTGTTTAAACATTATTTGTTTAAACAAATTAGGAAAAAAGTTATAATTTTTATAAACTAATAGTTGCATTCGATTCTTTGACAAAAAATAAGTCGAAAATCATCTATCCGATTTTTTGATCAGACGCTTAGATCTTTTTCTACGAGCGCTCAAACACGTGAAAATCATGGTTTTATAGTGGTTTGCTCTGCCGCTCCGCACCAAAGATCCACTCTCGTGAGTCAGAGCTCACCACTATAAAACCGTAATTTTCACATGTTTGAGCGCTCGCAGCAAAATATCTAAGCGTAAGTATCCCTTTACGCGCGTAGAAACAAAATCTATTACGATGCACAGCGGTATTCACGGTGAAAAATTGGATAACGTCATTTTAGGCCAGCTGCCAAAAAGAATAATTTTAGGTTTTGTTAATAATAAAGCTTTTAACGGCAATCGTCGCCTTAATCCGTTTTACTTAAAAAATTTTAACATAAATTTTCTATGTCTGTACGTTGACGGCGTACAGGTACCGTCGAAACCTTTGCAGCCTGATTTAAAAAAAAACGGCTCGTACATAGATTGTTATCACTCTCTATTTTCGGGTACCGGCGTTCATTTTCTTAACGAAGGTAATAACATACCTCGGGAGTCTTACCCTAATGGCTACTGTCTTTTTGCTTTCGATTTAACGCCTGACTTATCCGCAAACGATCGTAGTCATTGGAATTTAATTAAACATGGCAGTGTTAGAATAGATGTTTGATTTGACGATCCGTTAACCGAAACGGTAAATTGCATAGTTTACTCGGAGTATGAAAATATTTTAGAAATTGACGCGTCGAGGCTAGTGATTGTAGACTTTAGCGGTTGAATCACTAGATGTCGCTTTTTAAGTATAGAAAGTAGTCAGTCTTGTTAAAAATGAGTTAGTTATCGAAATAGAGTCCTACAATAGAAATCATTGCAAATGTTCAATTTTTCAAAGATTAAAATAACAAGTTTGTTCCAAAAGAAATAGATTTGGTATCTTTAAAAAATGAATTTGTCGCGCATTGGATTTTTAACGCTGTGCATCGAGTAGATAGCTACGGTATACCTCCCTTTATACCCAATCATATTAAAACTTTGCGCAAAAATTGTAAGCATTTAAGATGAAATGTTAAACAACTTCAGAGTGAAACGTCCGACGTATGTGGTCAATATTGTTTAATGTTTTTACATTATATGACTAACGGATTGGGTTTCAAGACTTTTCTAAATAATTTTTCTGATGACTTGAAAAATAATGATTGCATTGCAAGATCTTTTGTTAAACACAAATCACGTGATAATTATCGATTTACTGGTAACGGTGGATGTGTCATACGTTGTTTACAGAGTAGTAGTTCAAAAATGTCTTTATTGTTAAATCAGCGTTGTCATGACTTTGTAAAAAAGCTAATGCGGCATTTGTGAATTTTGCCGACGTTATTTGATACAATTTACACACATGTATTGCTGAAAAAACTCGAGAGGCTTCACGAGGAAAGTTAGTCTCTGCGCAACCAGTCGACCGAGCTGATCGCCTACTCTTCGCCCTCCGAACAAAGGCAATAAACAGGCATCAGGAATTCTCAAAAACGTCTTCCTGAAAATCATTGTAAGTGTATTTTTCGACATCTTTAATCGTATAGTATATTTTTACTTTATAAAAATTTAATGGAAAAAAAAAATGTGTTTCAGGTTTAAAAATGGCAGCAGAAAAAATAGGCATCGACTGGCTTAACGGTATATCGCAAGCTTCCGAGTTACCCAGAAAAAATTTGAAGCAACTCGACACAAATCGCAAGTATAGAGTCACAGCCGTAACCAAAGCGACAACAAAGTATGGACGCAAAGTTTTAGCCACATTCGATAACGAATTTTCAGTTTTTTTACCTCAAAAAATTTCAGATGCTGTGACGAAGCACGATTTCTTTTGGGAAAAAGTGCAAGATAATGTAGAAAAGGAAAAATTTTATTCCACCTACATGGGCAATTTTCAGTTCGCTTTTACTTTCAAAGACTAAGTGTGAAAAAGTTTTTATGTAGATTTATCAAATATATGCTTATTAAATAAATTGTAATGGGAATTTAACCGTGTATTTAAATAAAATAAAATATATGTATAGTTGTGAAAAAGACAATTTTTTATTTTAACCCGTACCTCTAAAATTTATTATATGATAATTACTGTATTTTTTTATTAAAAATTAAAATTTAAAACTTTCTAATTCACTTTTAAAAATATTTAAAAATTAAAAAATGTTAAAATAGTAAAAAAGTAATTAAATTTCCTATAAAAAATAGATACCAATTAATTTTAATGTTTTTAATTTAATTTAATATAAGTTTTAAAATAGTAAAAAAGGAATTAAATTTCCTATACAAAAAAGATACCAATTAATTTTAATGTTTTTAATTTAATTTAATTTTAATTTAATTTAAAAGCTAACTATGATGATGCTCTCTCTCTCACTCTCTCTCTCTCTCTCTTTACATGCAGAGTCAGCATCGGCTGCGAGAAGCAGTCACGCGCTCCCCGACCACACCGCTAACCCCACTGCACTCGCGACACCCGAGGCAGCCGCCGCCGAGCACTGCGCCTGGCGAAGTAAATGAATCATGTTTGTTTACTTTCGCCAAAGCGGTGCTATACTACTTGTGTGTGTGTGTGTGTGTGCGCGCGCGCGCGCGCGTTCTCTGTTTCGATTGATATCTATAGTCGGTGTCTGAAATAGTGTAACATTAGATTCACTAAACTCGGCCATCAAGAGTGCGAAATATGCGAAAGTTTTAAAGTGCACGAACATGAAGAAAGTAACATTGATCTAGATTGCGCTAATTACCAATTACACATTAAAAAGCAGCCCTTATTCGAGAAAAGTACCGTGAAATAAATAACTTGATAAAGGAACTATTTGTTTCTCTTTCTTTCGTAAAGGTTGTAACTTGGATGTGGAGAGCACAAGCAATCAAATTGCTACTTTATAAATACCTGTAACTGTCTTTCAATTTAAAAGGCTGCAAAAAAAGGATATTTTTCTCAAATTATTATCATCTTATAACCAAAGATGAAATTAAAAACAATAATTGAGAAAGAAAAAAATTTCGACACCAGCACCAGGATTTGAACCTGGGATCTCCCGATTGCTGGTCGGATGATTTACCAACGAAGCTATCGTGGAGCCGCAGGTCAAATGCTAGTTTGGAAGCGAAATTCTTTCTCTCTCAAATTCTGTTTTTACGTTTCGCGGGTGAGTTTATTTACGTCAAATGGCTATAATTTCCATAAGCCGAATCTATTCATCAAATTAAATTAGTAATTTGCTCATCTTAATTCAAATTTTCATAAAGGTTTTAACTGGATGTAAACTCACTGGAAAGACAGTTAAAGGTACTTATAAAGTACCAATTTAATTGCTTGTGCTCTTCACATCCAAGTTACAACCTTTATGAAAATTTTAATTAAGATGAGCAAATTACTAGTTTAATTTGATGAATATTTGTTTCTTTGTTAATTTGGAAAAAGTGATAATGCTGCCAATGATTGATTTTTTTAAAGTTGTTATATTTTCAAAGCGGATTTCTCTATATAATGAAAGTTTTGTACCCGTGAAATCAAATCATAAATTTGGGCCTTTTGCTGTTTTAATGCATAACGCTACTTCAGAACGACGAAAAAAACATTTAATTGATTCTCTTCACGCATTTTTTCAGCATTATTAGAAAAGATGACGTAGAAAACTATTTATTTACGCTTGCTGTATAAGCCGGAAGGCTTAGGTAGGCGTTAAATAAAAAAAATAAAATAAAAAAACTGTTTAGTTTATCAACCAAGCATAATTTTCCAACACACAAAATCAAAAAGATTAAACAATTACATACAAAAGTTACGCATGGCGAGGCGGGACCGTGCACGGACTCGGTGGCAGGCGCCCCGCGCCCGTCCAGCGCCGAAGCAGTAATGTTTAAAAAATCATAAATTTTTTTCTTTTGAGAAGCACTAATTTTTTATTGCAGATATCATTAGTGTGGGAACCTTTAGAAATGAGCGGCACTGGAGGGCGCTATTGGCAATAGCCTCCTGTCCCAACAGTTCGGGATGGAGCAAATTTTGAGTGTGTATGTCGTTTCACGCATGTGCACACAAACAAACGTCTGCTCCACGCCAAACTGCTAGGAGAGGAGGCTATTGCCAGTAGCGCCCTCTAGTGCCTCTAGGTCCCCATAGGCTTTAAGGTTTAAATAAGTATTGTTAATCAACTTTGTATTGCCTAGGAATGTAATAATAATAATAACAATAATAATATGTGTGACTTTTTATTGATGATCCAGGCATGAATAATAAGATGTAATTTGTTAAGGTGTTTTTATTACAACGTTTCAAGGGCATTTCCCTCCTTTTCAGGTGTCTAAATAAAATTATTATATATTTTTTGTAAATAATGGATATGTTTTAGCAATTAATAAAAGGTTTCTTCTTAAAATTACAACGTACCATAAAATCAGATAAATATGATAATAAATATGATGGTATTAAAATTACATATATGTCTTAACATAAAGGTATAGGCACGCAAAAATTTAATGACTAGTGTCTGTACTCAACAGTTTCGACCTCATTAATAAACTCAATAACCCTCATATACCTGACAACTACAAGTTAGTTTCTTTAGATGTTTCATGTTTACTCACACGTATTCCACAATCCCTTGTTATTCAATCCTAGGATAAAAGAATTGACAATATCAATTGCAACTGTAAAATTCCTTTTTTAGACATACTCGAAGGTACAAAAATATTATTTGAAATCACCTTATTTCCTTATTTGATTTTATGGTACGTTGTAATTTTAAGAAGAAACCTTTTATTAATTGCTAATACACATACATTATTTACAAAAAATATATAATAATGTTCCGGATTGACCAGTCTATTAATTTATTAATTTTTATCCGGAGTAATCTGGTAGGGGAGGGTTATTTTAGAAGCGAGAGAACACACCAGATAAAAAACAATAACAATTTTATTCATAAATTACAATAAATTTCACCCTTTGCAAAATAACAGTGGCTTTCATACAGATTAATTTATACAAAAAAAAAATGATCAAAATTTCAATTTAAATATGTGATTAACGTTGAATAATAATTTCAGTGTAATTGAAATTACTGAATTGGAGATTGGATTGGAGATTGGAAATACCACTCTGTACAAAACTACTTACAAATTGAATTATATTGATTCGACTTGTAAATATGAGTTAGTCTGAATATAAATGAGATAAACAACAACAGAGGATGGCTTTGAAAGGAAAGAGAAAGAGAGAGAGAGAGAGAGAGAGAGTCCGGTGACTAGTACTACGCGATGAATTCCTAGGTGCGCCAACAAGAACAGCTGTAGAAGAGTACGCTGGCTTCAAAATGGGATGAGTTTGCTGGAATATTATTGATTGCCGCAACCACGATGAGTTGGACCACAAGTGCACTTCCAAAGAGACACTTAGAAAAACACGAGAAGTGACCAATGAGATGAGCTTTAACAAAAAACCCTAGAAAACTTAATTTTACTTGAGAGAAAATTCTCTGCTGCGTGCTGAATAAGCGCCAAAACGAGAAGTGAACAAAGCAGCTAGCCCGGAGGCGTCAGCGACAGCAGGAGCGCCAGCCGCCCCAAGCTGCGCAGACGTCGGCGCGAGAGCACCAGCACCCTGTAGTTCTGCGTGGTCCAAGAGATGGCGACACGCTTTCTACCAACTATTGATTTTTGATTGACCATGTGTACGGAGTAAAACTATTGTTCGCTCCATAACAAATACTTTTATTAGACACCTGAAGAGGAGGGTAGTGCTCTTGAAACGTTGTAATAAAAACACCTTAACAATGGCATCTTATTATTGTAGCACCGATGCCAGTGCTTTTTCAGAGACGCCTTCGCTCAACGATTTTTTCCCGTGGTAAACGCCATTTTGTCCATAAACATCTAAAACAAAAATTTCAGGAAGATTCTGTTAGAAGATAAGTTTTTCCTGGTAATACCAAGTGGATTTTTTTTTTTTCACTTTTTGACGATTTGGCGGCTGTTTGAAGTCAAAAGTCGTTTTTTCGACTAAAAATGTCACTTGCCAAATCGTCAAAAAGTGTAAAAAAAAAAAATCCTCGTGTATTATCAGGAAAAACTTATCTTCTAACAGAATCTTCCTGAAATTTTTCAGATGTTTATAGACAAAATGGCATTTACCACGGGAAAAAATCGTTGAGCGAAGGCGTCTCTGAAAAAGCACTGGCATCGGCTTGTTTTTAAATATTTTAATTAAAAAAAATTACAGAAAGTAGTTCAAATGTTACTTTATTATGTATTTTATTAATAAATTAAATAACTTTTGCCGTTTGCTCGAGAAAAATCATGAAAAATTTGCTTTTTTTGCCCTCCAGGGTTTACCCCCCCCCCCCCCCCCCCCCGTTAATTTTAAGCTTCTAATTAAAATTTGGTACACTTTCAAATATTTTCCGAGTAATCGATAATTGAAAAAAAAAGTACCTCAAAACTCAATTGTTTATAACTTTTATAAAAATGAAAAATTTGTTGAATATTTCAAGGAGTTAATGCTTCAGTATGAATCTTTGACTTTATGTCAAAAAAAGTTTCATAATCGAGTAGTTGATTTTTAGTGGCCCACTTCAGGAATTTTGGCTCTCGGTCGAATTTTCTAAAACTTTGAGAAATGATATATCTCAAAGAGGAGAACAAAAGTTTCCATGGTGGCTAAGCTTAGAAGTCCATTAGTTTTTAGTTATTTCATCCCCTAGTTAAGGATTTCAGAATTGAAATGAAATACATTATACGAAGTTAGATAAAAAAACGTTTTAAAAAAGATCTTATTCATAAGGTTTTTGGTTTGTGATCACGAAATTTATGGCCATCATATTCTTAATTCTTGTTGGATGGGTAAAGTTAGGCGAAGTTTGAAAGGAGTTCGGGTAAAGAGGGTGAAAAATTAAAAAAAAAATTAAAAAAAAAAAAAAAAACATTTTAACCGCACTTGGTGACTCTACGATTCATGGTGTTGCTGATTTTAAATTGCATAACCATTTTGTCCTCAGATCATTTCAGGGGTATTAAAAAGGAATAGTTCGAGCAGAGAAAGGGAACACGGATATCCTTTTCTTAACCATGTGCGTGAATCACTCAAATTCTCAGTGAACAGTAAAATGTTCACTTGAAATAAAAGTGAACAGAAAATCTTTACCGAAATAACTATTAGGATCACATTTATTTATGAATTGTAAAGAATTAAAAAAGAGCTGTATTTTTGTAATCAATAAATTAAAAATTATTTTTTAACTTTATCCAGCTGTAGGTTTTAAGGACGAAACTGCAATCGTAGGTTGTATTTTTGTAAATTTATTTTTCAAATTAATTGATTTTTTATGAATTATTTTCACAACAACATGATTTACTTACGTGATTAATTTAGAGCACAATTTGTGCTGGGTTATCATTTAGGAAGCTGCTTTTTGCTTATGTTGTTTATTAAAATTAAAATTAAAAAAAAAAAAAAGAAATTTTGGTAATATATTTCTACTGTATTCGTGTTCACCACATCCAAGTTACAACCATTTAAAGATGCACTCGTTGAGCAAATTCCTAGTTTTATTATTAAAGAAATCTTTCATCGACGATAATTTATCATTTTCTATTAAAGACGTTACGACACTCCAGTGGCTCTCATTCACTTTTGAGGCACTCACTGCAGACGGGAAACAGCTGACGAGCCGCTCACTCTGTCTCTCTCGGTCTCGTGGCGTCGGGTAACCCCAAAGACTAAAACATTAACTTTGCTGTTAAATTACTCAAAAAGTAGGCCCGGTTGCTGTATTTTTTGAAGTCCTAGCATATTTTTCGTTGATAAAGGTTGGCAAGAGCTAAAACATACTCTTTTTCTTTTTTTAATTTAGCGATTGATTAATTTACAATCTAAGGGAACGTTCAAAAATTTTGGTGACCTACGTGCCGTCCTATGAAAAAAAGGCTTTATAACTCAAAAACGAGTCCCGCTTGCCACTTTTTTCTTTAAAAACCCTTGGAACACACAAAAATCTACTCCTATGGCAAGTTTCAAGATTTTTTAGCGTTACTCAAAAATCCTCGAAACTTCCTTAATTGTTCGTTAACAAAACTTTCGTTGACGTTAAGCGGAGAAAAAAAAAAAACAAAAACAAAAACAAAAAACTTAATGTAAACTATTTTTTTGAAGAAACAATTTTCTTGTATTATTCAGGTCAAAAACTACTAGATTTTTTGGATGAGAAATTCTGAATAGTCTGACCTGATTACGGTTGTCTACAAATTTCATTACTACCTTTTTCCCCTAAAATTGTTACTTTCGCTGATAAAAAAATACATAAAAATATAAGTTTTGAGTCTTTAAGTGTTGATACATCGTCCTTTACATCAAAATCTGTTTTGTTTTGTATTCTTTTATCTTTCTTTGAACGATATACCTCGTTTTGTCCACTATTCAATTATTGCGATAAAATCTACCCATTGATTCAACTAATTTTTTATGCAACTATTTTGAAAACTGTAAACCCGATTTCTTAAAAGAGATCTACAATAGTGGTCAAAACTTTAAAGCACCCCCTTGTACTGCACTTTTCAAATTCAAAAAATCAGCTTTTACATGACTGCGCTAGTCAGAAACGGTGAATAAAACTTTTCAAAATCTTATTTTTACTAATATAACTTAATTATTTCAAGAAACAACGTTTACTCCTCAAATCGATTTGTTACCTTTTGTTACACACGTTTGATTATAAAAATTATTTATTAAAAAAGTATTAAATATGAGTCGATTTTGGATTTTTGATGTTCTCGAAAAAATTTCAACAAAAGTTTGACTGTTTCATTCTTCTTTTATTGTACACATAATTAAGTATGACGAAAAAAATTTTCAACGTCTCAAGTATAAAATTTTGCAAACAACGTACAAGTAAAGATAATTTATAAGCATGAAAAAAACATCAATTTTTGGTTAAAATAAGTAACTTTAAAAAGGCTATTTTTTAGTACAAAGGACAAACAGGATGCCTGTATTTCATAATTAAAACATTTTTTGCAGGTACAACTAGCTTAAGGTTGTTGGGTCGGTACTCGAATAAAAAAGACGATTTGTTAGAGACTTGGCTAATCATTAGTTTAACTCAGTTAAATTTTTAGACCATCGGGACATATAGGAAAAAAGATATAAGCAAATTAAGTTTTACACGTAATTATATGGAAAATCACTGAATTTTAGGGTTTTCATCAAAATTCATTAAAACGAAAATAACAACTGTCATAAAAAAAATGTCAGTGATAGAACAAAAAAAATGCACGTTGTTTCGTTAATGATTGTTGATAAACGTTTGTATGTTAGATTAAAAAATCAGCAAACGCTAAAATCTTAGGATACCCGCCATGTTTTACACGATTGCGAAAGAGACGGAGAGTCCCGTGTCTACTCGCCAAAGTATAGCGCTCTCTCTCGCACCGCCTCAACAATGGTAAAAAAAATTTTATTCTAGACCTACGAAAAGGTTAATAAATTTTTAATTATTTATTACAAAATTCATTTTTTATGAATAAATAAATAATTTTTTTACGATAAGTTCGCATTATAAATTAACTAATTAATTTTAAATTAGTTGTAACAAAAAATTGATGCTTTTTTATGCTTATAAATTATCGTTATTTTGGTTTGAAAAATTTTATTAATGAGACCGTGAAAATTTTTTTCGTCTTACTTAATTATGGGTACAATATAATAAAAAAAAAATTAAACTGTCAATCTATTGGAGAAATTTTTCCGAGTATATCAAAAATCCAAAATCGACTCGAATGCGCTATTTTTTGATAAATAACTTTCATAATTAAATGTGAGTAAAAAGTAACAAGCAAATAAATTTGAGGTACAGTAAACGTTGTTTCTCGAATCTGATACGTGAACCAATCCGATTCCAATGTTTTTTTTATACGAGAACCGCCTGTGTTCTCGTTGTCTCTAAATGAAAAATGAAACTCACGAAGAAACCCGGTTCTTCGTTAGTTTTGAGGAATATAAAATTGAAGCAACAAAAGAAACATCACACTGTGCTTGCGTCTGCTACGCACTGTTTTACCGACGCTTCATTCACTTCGAAAATTATAATGAAAAATGTAAGATTTATCGTCCAAAAATCTTTGTAATGTGTTTTCAATTTCATTTATGGATTTGGCAAGAAACTATCAATAGGTTCATTGTACACTGAGAAAAATGTGCTCGAGTTACGGCTCAAAAATGAAGAGGTTATGTCTCTACACCGCGCTCAGTAACTGCTTTATATGTGAGTTATATATCGAAATATATATTTAACAAGAAAATTAATCAGGCTCGAGAAAGTATTTTCTTGAAGTAGTTAAATTATATGAGTAAAAAGTGATATTAAAAAGTATTTTTCAAGTTTTTTGACTAGCGCAGTCATGTAAAAACTGAATTTTTGAATTTGAGAGGTACAGAATTAGGTGGTGCCTTGAACTTTTGACCACTACTGTATTCAATTCGTTACATTATAACTATACTTCTACTTATTCTATTTTATTAAATAAATAGCTACATATATTTATAGTTTTACGTTACGATACTTAAAGTAATATTAATAAAAAATATTTTTTCAGGATGGGATGCTGCTTATAACTGTAACTGGATTTTTTAAAGAAATTTATAATAAAGAAAACAAGGATACATGGCGATTTTTCAATAGAACATTTATGATTGTACCTGAAGGATCAGGCTTTTGTATTAGCAACGAGCAAGTTCACATCAGTAACCCAACTTCAAATCAAGAAAAACAAGTTAATTGCACAGCTGCGGCTACTACTACTGAACCTATTCCTGGACCGTCATCAAGCTCTACCCCAATTTCTAGTGGTATGTCACTTTCAGAAGAAATGAAACAACAAATGACTGTGACGTTGAGTCAACAAACCAATATGAATTTTGAATGGAGTTTAAAATGCTTAGAAGAAGTGCAATGGGATTTTGAAAATGCCAGAATTGCATTCCAAGAAGCTCTCAGTTTAGGAAAAATACCACCTAATGCATTTACTAAATAAATGTATTCTTTCAATTATTGTATTATCTAATTAAGTTACAATTTTATAACTAGAGTGTATAGTTGAATATGATTTGAACAAGCTATAGAATTGAAATAGTTCTTCATAGTCTTACAAATTCAGTCAGTATAGGCTTTTTTTAGGCTCTCTGTGGAGCAAAAAATGCCAGAAAGAAAATAACACTAAAAAATCGATTTTTTTTTTCATTTTTTTGGTTCTGTTTTGTTTGTATGTTTTTTTTTTTTTTTTTTTTTTTTTAATTATCTGACATTTAAGAAGGGCTCAGCGCGTATTTATGTTAGTGCTCCAAAATGTAGGTATTTTTCCGTATACCATACGATTATAAGTTAGTTATCCGTGCTATTTTATGAACAGATAAGTTTCATATCCGTCTAGTATGTATTCGTCTATTACACGAATAACAGCCGATCTTTATATTTTGATTCTGCGAAAAGTTCATCATGTTGCTAGCGACATCTTACGCAATGTCAAGAACCTTAATAGCCAAAGAGAGGCGATAATATCAAAAAACAATACAATGATGTAAATCTACTGTCATTTGTTCGAAAAATAACACGCGTGGCTCACTTGCAATCGCATGGTCTACGAAAAAGCATATATTCGTACATGTACGATTGTGAGGATCAAATGAGAGCGTATATTCCTGAACAATGCCGCGCTTGAATGGGTCGTGCGCTCCGCATGGTATCCATCCAAGCTACCGACATTGCCTAGAAACATACCCTTGTATATAACCTCCAGAATCGTACATGTAAGTATATAAACTATAATTTGTATTTACTACTTCTGGAGTTAGAAATTACTGTTAAAGTTGACAATTTATAACTTTTACGGGTTATCATCATTAATTAAAAAAAATCACAACTTAGCCTTTGTAAAACGAAAAAATTGTGATTTTAAATACTTATACTGAACATACATTTTATGTGCATATACTAAACTATATCGTCGCCACAATTTAGAAACATGCTAACTCAGAGTTTGCGCGTGAAACGTGCTAACTCATAGCCTGTTCTAAAATATACTAACTCAAGGCTGGTTTAGAAACGTGCTAACTCAGATTTCGGTTAGGAAAATGCTGTCACAGGCTAGATTACTTTTTTTTTAAATTATATGCTGACTTAAAAATTGAAAAAGGAATCTTACTTGAGATAGCACTTTTCGAAACGGAATCCGAGTAAGCACGTTTCTGAGCTGGATGTGAGTTAGCATATTAGCAATTGGGGTGATGATATTATTTGAAGTTATGTGCTTGGTTACTGCATCTACAATCTATATAGAGCCACTTTGAATAATAAATCATTTTTATTGTACGAAAAATGTTACTAATAAATTGGTATAAATCAAAGTAATTTATTTATACAATGATTATTCAGAAGATAATATTAATACTTATAATGATAATAACAATAATAATAAAATTTGATAAGAACTTGTAAATACACAATATCTGCTCCAAATAATATAATAATATTAGATTGATATTCGACCCATTTTGTATCATGAGGTTCAAAAAACATACTTAGTTCTTTAAACACAAGGCAGAATTTTTCTAAGAAGGTCCTCAAATTCTCAATTATAGAAACTCAATTTATTACTCTAACAAAAAATTTGGTAACCATACAATATGTAACTGTTCAGTTTTTCATTTCTGTTATTATCAAAATTGTAAATACTCTTTTGAAGACATGAATATTCAATATTTTAAACTCTGTTTAAATTAATATGATTTCGCAAAGTAATGTAAATAATATAAGATAATAAAATAAATTTAAATATATTCTACTAGCCTCTTACACCGTGTAGATAATTTCATGACTTCAGGCTAAACGCTACCTCAACATTACGCGAATGTCGCATGGGGCTCACGCAGTTTGCCGAAGAATTGAAAAGTGTTACTGTTTTCCATAAATTTACAATTTTTACCAACCGAATTTAAAAAACTAAAATTTTTGACATTTTTCGAATTGTAACTTTTTTTGAATTAAACAACAATTTAGACTCCAAATTCTTATTTAGAAGATTAAATTACACGAAAATATGTACTTAAGTCATTCAAAATCAATAAATTGTTTTTAGGAATTTTTGAAAATGTGCTCCATTAATGATTAGATAATCTTAACTTGGAATAATATTGCTTTTTTATTTTTAATTATCAAAACTTCGGCTAGCCCGATCGAGGCGTCGCAATTTATCAAACAGATATTGTTCGACAGATTAGTTATTTTCGTTGCATAAGATTGCGTAGTAGAAGTCTGACGTATTAAGTTTTGGGTTTGTAATTTTTTTTTTTTTTTTTGTCATACATATTAAAGTTTTTGTTTAATTTATAATTTTGTTTAAATTTCGTTCAATTAATTAATAAGTAAATAATGGTTTTTAAAAATAAAATTTTTAAAAATCAGTTATGATTAAAATCAATAAATTCGATGGAGATGCTCTAGGACCAAACAAATTTTGAATTTTTGAACGAACATTTAAAATTTAATAAATGCTTACGATTTCTTCGGACCAAGGAAAGAGTGAGGTGTAAATAAAAACTCTCCTTTTTTTGTGTATAGAAGGATAATCAATGTTTCGGCTTGCTTCGGTGAGCCATCATCAGGATAATGAAACTAAAAAATATTTTAGTTTTTTTTAATTCTTCATAAATTTTTACAAAAATAGAATAATTATATTAAAATTTACTGACAAAATAAAAAGTTACTAACTCGTAGCCGTCAATAAGTCTGCCTCGCACGACATTTAGTCTTACAATGAGCGACGATAGTAAGGTATGACTAAGGTGTACAATTGGTATACAATAACAGAACAGATTCAGCTATACAAAAACATATTAGGTGTGTTGATAAAGAAAATTTGAAGTAAGGTACCTGTACCTAGTATGGCCCCCCTAAGCGAGAATTAACGTTGTGGCGAATCAAATCAATATTTTTTGACGTGTAAGGTCTCATTTTAAAGGTTAATTCAAGAGCTTTAAAATGAGACTTTACGCGTTGGATTTTGATCAATGAGCTTGAAATGCCAGAGGATTTACCGAAACACGTTTTTTTAATACACCAAAAATTTGTGCACCTAATATGGCCCCCTTGAAGTTATTTTTTAATTGCGATTTGTTCCTATTTTTTAAATCAATCAGGATATGAGATTTAAAAAACTTCAAAATTTTAATTATTATAAAAATTATTTATTTAAAAATTGAGCCTTTTTTACAATTTTTTTGAAAGCTTTGCAACCAGTAGAAAAATTTCAACTTTAAATTTTTATCAAAGTTTGTTTTTTGAGCTAGAATGTTTTTTTAGTTATAAAATGAAAAAAAAGCTTTGAAACAATCAAATTTATTTTTCTTAAATAACATTGGGATAGGATTTTCTAAAAAGTAAATAGGAAACTAAGGACTCTTAATATCGGTATTTCTACTGATTCGCGGGGGGGGGGGGGGGGGCTATTAGTTACACTAGAGTATAAAAAGTTATTTAAGAATAAAACCCGTTAGAAAACGATTTGAACAAAAACTAAGATCGCGTTTTAAAGCTGAAACAATAACGAATCAAAGCTACTTATGAAAATTTTGGTCAGGTGTGTCTAAATATTTTCCCGAGCCAACATTTTAATGAGGCGTGACTTCGGCCCGAATTCGTATCCAAACTATCCGAAGCGGTGCCGAATTCAGCTGTAGCTCGGTCGGGGGCGCGGCTAGGGTTTCGCCCCGAGCGCGGACTGGTGCATCTGGCCGAAGTTGCGGTATAAAGATGATTCCTACAAGAGGTTAGAAATCCAGTGTAGTCAGTGTGGACACATAGTGCTCCAAGAAATAGCTTCCCCAAGACGTTTTGACTTCAAGAGGGTGAACATCAGGAGCACCTGGTGGTAAGTATCCCCGAAGATGATTTCTCCAGTAAGTTTCGACTCCAGAAGGGTCAGGGTGGATACCTCGAGCACATGGTGATAGTTACGCCTTGAGGATGATTTCCTCGGAAAATTTTGACTCCGGAAGGGTCAGGGTGGACATCTGTTGCACTCGGTGATAGTTACGCCTTGGAGACGATTTCCTCGGGAAGTTTTGACTCCGGAAGGGTCAGGGTGGACACCTGGTGCACTTGGTGATAATTACGCCTTGGAGGTTCACCCTGACTCTTCTGGAGTCAAAACTTTCTGGGGTAATCATCTCCAAGGCGTAACTATTACCGAGTGCACCAGGTGTCCACCCTGACTCTTCCGGAGTCAAAACTTCCCGAAGAAATCATCTCCAAGGCGTAACTATTACCGAGTGCACCAGGTGTCCACCCTGACTCTTCCGGAGTCAAAAATTCCCGAGGAAATCATTTCCAAGGCGTAACTATCACCGAGTGCAGCCACCCTGACTCTTCCGGAGTCAAAACTTCCTGGGGAAATCATCTCCAAGGCATAACTTTCACCAAGTGCACCAGGTGTCCACCCTGACTCTTCCGGAGTCAAAACTTCCTGGGGAAATCATCTCCAAAGCGTAACTATCACCGAGTGCACCAGGTGTCCACCCTGACCCTTCCGGAGTCAAAACTTCCCGAGGAAATCATCCCCAAGGCGTAACTATCACCAGGTGCTCGAGGTATCCACCCTGACCCTTCTGGAATCGAAACTTACTGGAGAAATCATCTTCGGGGATACTTACCACCTGGTGCTCCAGATGTTCACCTTCTTGAAGTCAAAACGTCTTGGGGAAGCTATTTCCTGGAGCACTATGTGTCCAGCCTGACTACACTGGATTTCTAACCTCTTGTAGGAATCATCTTTATACCGCAACTTCAGCCAGATGCACCAGTCCGCGCTCGGGCCGAAACCCTAGCCGTGCCCCCGACCGAATTCGTACCGAGTTCGGAAGCCGAATTCGGCCCGACTTTGCGGCTACGGCAGCCGCATTACAGTGTTTGCTCGGGTTGGCAGACCTTTTAATCACAACGTAAAATAATAACGAAGGTATACAAAACGAGTTTTAGCTATAAGGCGTGCGCAAAAATAATTTTCAAATGTTCTAAACAACTTAAAACTTCATAATTCAGTGTTTTTGACTTCTTCCTACCTTGTAGAGATGCCGCATATCGAGCATATTCAAAATAACAGGGGGGGGGGGGGGGGAGGCAATATTAGGCACAGGGCCATATTAGGTACACTTACCTTATTACAAATAACAGAAAATCTCATTGAGAATGGCGTCATAGCTAGGCAGAATGTCGTAAGATTTATTTTTTTTATTGAAAGTCAAGGAGATACTTTTTCTTATATAAATAGCTTCGGCAATTTTTGGTTTTCTGTCAAAACTTTCTAGTCAACAGTCTTTAACTTGCTATAACTTTTAAACTATATGGTCCATTTTGATCAGAGTTCGTAGAAATGTTTATTAATATTTGATCAACACCTCCAGAAAATTTGAGCCGATTCTCTATTGTCACGAGTAGAAAACCATCTCAATCCCCAAAATAGGGTTGGCAACTTTTTAAAATTTGTAATATTTTATTTTTCGATCACCGACCAATTATCGGTGCGTTAGTCGTACTATTTTCTAACCAAATAACAGGTGTATATATAGTCTGTTTTTCAGATCAAATATTTTCCATTATTTGGTCTGTTTTCCGATTTTTGGTCTGTTTTGCAGTCGCTATCTATCGGATCGTCAAAAAACTTACTCAAAGATGAAAACAACCAAGGTGCCAAGCTTTGAGGTTAGAACGCGGCAACACAGTTTATGACTGAATTTGCTGTCATTTGTTCAGAAAACAACACTCATAAAGCACCTAAAATGGATTGGAGCCCGAATAAGCATATATTTGAACATGTTCGATCGTGGGAGTCACATACGAGCGCGCGCCATCCCAGCATGCGGCATTGCCTAGAAACACACGCCCGTATATGACCCCCATAATCGAACATGTCCAAATAAATGCTTATTCGGGCTCCAATCAATTTTAGGTGCTTTATGAGTGTTGTTTTCTGAACAAATGACAGCAAGTTCAGTCATAAACTGTGTTGCCGCGTTCTAACCTCAAAGCCTGGCATCTTGGTCGTTTTCATCTTTCAGTAAGTTTTTTGACGATCCGCTAGATAGCGACTGTAAAACAGACCAAACATCGGAAAACAGACCAAACAACGGAAAATACTTGGTCTGCAAATCACACCATATATACACCTGTTATTTGGTCAGAAAACAGCACGAATAAAGCAGCAATAATTGGTTGGTGACCAAAAAAAGCATATATTTGAATCGATCGGCTACACCGAGAGAAATAAAACACAACGGTTAATACGCCGACATAACAGTTATGTCGGGACGCTTAACTATTAGTGACGGACAATATCTCGTAATAGTTAATACCTCCGACTTAACTGTTCATGCGAGAACTGTCACTAAGATTGTTAAATTTTTGGGCAATACCGCTTATATGGAAATGATATGTATTAAAAAATAGAAGATATTTTTGTAAGTTTTTCAACTTGTTTTTGGTATAATTGTCTAGAAAATAGTTTAATTGTTGAATAGAAATATTTCAGTAAAAATTATAACTTTCTAAAATTGAGTAGTTTTTCTATTTTATAATAATAGTATATTACTTCACTAGGCCAACGTCCCTGCCGTATGAAGTATACTATTTTTCATCCTCTCGTCACGAAAGTACGCCCAAAATTAATGAAAATTGCATAAATATGCAACTACAAAAAGAGCCCCTGTCATACCGCAACCCACCATACTACTTTTACTGCCGCTAACAACAGCGCTTTACGTGGCCAGTAACCAGCTGAATGTACTTCGCATGCTTGACGTGCATGCATGATGGAATAAAAAACGAAAACAGCTGAAGAGGAACAGTTGCATCGGTCGCGGTTTTTGCATTGGCGAGACGAAGTCGAGCCAAATGCTGGCCGGGGGCGGCCGATGCAACGAAAAATTGGAGTAAATAGTGAACCAAATCCAGTTTTAATAGTTTTATAGAGTGTGTTTCTCCCTATATTATAATCTGGTTTTTTTTTTATGATCCTCAAAGTTGAGTCCTCAAAATTGAAAATCAATAAAAACACGGTCAAAAGAAGCGTAAAAAAGATACTTATGAGTCCTCAAAGTTGAGTCTACGATGGGAAAGTTGAGTCCTCAAAGTCGAGTCCTCCTTTTCTCAAAACGATGCTTTTTAGATTCTCATGTAATATTTTCTATGGAAGCAGCTTGGTGTATAGAAAGATTTAAATTGTGTAAATGTAGTCATTCAGTACAACGTTTAGAAATTCATACAGAAAATCAACAAAACATAATATAGTCAAAAAATTAAATAGTTAAAAAATTGGAAAACAACTTTAGCAACTTGGTTTGAATTAAATAAAATTGATCTGTTAGAAATATTAAAAATGCCAATATACCAAATTACTATAGATTTCTAGATGATAAAACTTTTGTTAGATAGAAAAATTAAAAAAAATTTTAAACTATAGGTAGAATAAAGTTTGTTTCTTCTAAAAATTCAGAGTTTTCACTTAAAATTAATATCAGATTAAGTAAAAGGTGGTACTTCTCACGAATACTTGAGAACTCATAATAAAATTATTTATAAACATATAGAGAAGGAGCTATTTAAATGGGTCTAATAGTAAATGATAAAAATGTATATGCCATTTTTGAAGAATCTATAAACTATTTAACTCCGAAAAAATTACAAGAATTTTTCGGATTATTTTTATTGTCTGAAAAAATTTCTGGTAATTTAATTTGGAATAAATATAAATTACATTTTATAAAAGATTTCAAAGATAATGCTGAAGATAGAGGTTTGAATGAAATAATCAAATTTCTATCTAGCGAAGATTCTAATTTAAGTTATAAATGTTTTGGTTTACCAGAACCATGCTTAGAAAATATTTCTAATATTTCTGAAAATTATGACTGCAAAATAAACTGAAAAGAAGAGTATGAAAAAATGTTTGAAAAATTTAATAATGATCAAAAAAATATATTTAATACAATAACAAAAAACAAAAATAATATGTACTTAAAAGATGGACCATGTGGTACAGGTAAAACATTTTTTCCTTTTGGAGGAAAATTAATAATTTTAGGTGACGATTTTAGACAAATCCTCCCTGTAGTCAAAAGAGACAATGAAAAAATTATTGTAGAAGATACGATTAAATACAGTAAATTGTGGAAAAATTTCAAAATTCTTAAACTCACTGAAAATATGAGATGGAAAGATAAAAATTTTTCTAAATTATTACTAAGAATAGGAGAAATTGAAAATTTTAAAATACCTATGAAATGGAAAAGGAAAGATGTTGGTTATTCAATTTTTGGAGATATAAATGAAAATAATAATTTAAACAAAGGTATTTTAGCTTCAAAAAATGAAAATGTTGCAATGTTAAACAGAAAAGTATTAAACATATTAAATGGACCAAGTAAAACATATTACAGTATAGACAAAGCCATTCATAAGGGAGTAGATCAAACTGATTCAAATATATGTTTAGATTATCCAATTGAATACTTAAATTCAGTAAATGACGGACTTTCTACACATGAACTAAAATTAAAAAAAAAATGCAGTGGTATGTTAATTAGAAATCTAAGTAAAAAAGATGGTGTATGCAATGGAACTAGATTGAAAATAACAAATTTATATGAACATAATATTGAAGCTACATGTGAAAAAACAGGAAAAATAGTACAGGTTAGTAAGATAGATGAGGTTGGTTAGGCGGAGGTTATGGGGAGGAGCGTGGAAGGGAAGATGAGGTGGGAAGGGTTTGTTATTGCACTTAAAAATGTTAATAGAGCTTTTTCAAAATTTAAAGTACTTCAACAAAACTTTAAAGTTAGTGATTGAGTTGATGAATAAAGTGAATAAGATTTGTTCGTGGATTGGGTGAGATAAGTTTGGGGGATAAAATACGGTATTTGAAGTAAATCAAATTAGTGAGGTCAGTAATGTAGCTAAGATTGAATTAGATCAGGTAGTTGAAGATAAAAAAGTAAGTATAGTTAGTAGGGTTCTTAATATGGGTGAGAATAGTAAATCGGATTAGATAAGGCGAGTCTGTGCGGAGGGTAGAGTGTAGGTAAGGTGCTTGTGGGCTGGTAGATCAGATATTAAAATTATAACTTTGGCTCTAATTAGAATTTTCATATAAAATCATATATCATTAAAAAGGTCTTGAGCTCAGCAGCTTTCTAATTATGTCATTGTGTGTCATTGAAATTTTTATTAAATCCTTTTTGTTGTCATGAGAGGGTGCTGAACAAAGCCGTTTATCATTTTAAATCCAACCCCTCCCCCACAAAATCATAAATCGGCTTAAACGCAATTTTGCGAGCTGCTACTATGCAGGAAGTAAGTTCATCTCAAGAAGAATCTGTAAAAAAATTTTGTATAATCCAGCCGAATAAACCTTCGTGCTTCAAAATTATAGATAATTTTCCTCCAGTTTTTTTGCACAGCAACGAGGGGGGCAAGTTTGTCAGGTTAAAAATCACTAGCGCAAAGCGCGAGTGATTTTTTGTCAAACTTGCCCCGCAAAACACAGTCGGAAAATTATCGACGATTTTGAAGCACTAGGGGTATTACGACTGAAAATCGAGGCTTGCTTATACGAGATTGCAAAATTTGAAAATAATCGTGATTTTTTCATTATTTCGCAAGTTACTAGAGTAGTTTTCAGGGTGGGCAGTTTAAGCTAGAGATCTAAGATGAGTCAGGTCCAAAATGAATAAGGTGAGTAGGGTTTGTTGGTAGAGTGAGTGAGAGATAAGTTGGGGATTAAGTGCGGTATTTGAAGTAAGTGAAATTAGTAATGTCTGTAATGTGGCTAAGATTAAAATATGTTAGGTGGTTAAAGATGAAAAATCAAGTAGGGTTATGAATCTTTTGGTAACATAATTTGGTAAAATTATGATGAGTAAGTAAAGTTCAAACTGAACTCTCGTGTCTAATTTTTATTGGTTCTAAGCACTTAAGTCTTTTTATTATTTTACCAAACGTAGAGCTTACGTATTGTTTCGATTAATTTTTATAGTCATCAATTATAATTAGGGGGTTGGCGAGCGGAGCGAGCAGGGGGGTACCCCCCCCCCCTAGTCTAAATTATATTGAATTTTTCACAAAGCTTCATTGTTTTAATAAATTTTCAAAATTTAAATAGAATTTATTTTATTATAAACGGTTTTATTACAAATTACATATAATTAACCTAAAATATGTGACTAATGTACATTTTTACATGGTTTTTAAAAATGAATCTATACATTTTTTTTCAAAACAAGAGATCCATTTTCATCGACATCATTCAAACAGTTATTAAAACTACAATTTTTAAATTTGCATTGGTCAGATATCAGATTTTGCTTTTTGACAATTGGAGTGTTGACTGTCTTTTTCATCAACGTTATTCTCTTCTGAAAGATTGTTCATCTTCCTTTTAGAAGTAATAGTTTTATCACAAATATTTTTATTAAATACAATTTTTATTGGAGATTTTTGGAGAAATGGTCGAGTATCAATATTATTATTATGGCCTGCAGATTTAATATGAATTTGACCATTATGAGCAGTCATAAAGTTTACCGGTCCAGTATTAACATCATTATTTTCCTTATTATTATGCCCAGGTTCAATATGAATTTGATCATTACGAGCAGTCACAAAGTTTACTGGTTTATTCTGATCTAAAATTAGCAAAATAAAATAAATCAATAAATTTGTAAAAATAAGTTGTTAGAGGCATAGATAAAAGCATACAATGTTTCACGTACTTGAATTGTTGATTGATGTAGTATCAAGAAAATCATCTTCAAAATCATTCCAGTTTGATTCTAAATTAATATTATTATTTGGATGATTTGGTTCTGATACATTTGTAGTATTAAGTTGTAAATATGAATTCTGATTGATGTTTGGGTTTGGTAAGACTTGTACATTACAATTACTTGATGTTATTGCCTGAAGAGGAATTCTGCGCTGAGGTAAGTTAGTACTTGTCGATGGAATTGCATCATGAATTTGAGGTGTACTTGCTGTTACACTTGGAGTTATACCAGACGGATTTTAAATCACTTTGTTGTAAAGAAGTTCTCTGTTGTGTAAGGAATTTTCTATATATCCTTTTGCAATTGCATCTGATCTCAAACGACCTAATTGTTTTATCATTTGAATGGTAGCTCCATTATCAGAGGCTAATTTTGCAGAAGTACGGCGAAAACAATGACCTGTAAACTTCTCTGCGTAAGGTAGTTTCGAAAAATTAGCTATGTAAGATGGAGTCCCTCCTATCTTGTGTATACCAATTGGTTGGGCTGTGCATTTACCATTGGTATACCTTTTAAACAGTCTACTTTCTGGTGAATTATCTTTACGTAAGGATAAATATTTTTCTATATGATTGTAAAATAGTGTACCAATCATAAACTGTCCACTGTAGTTATTTTTGTTGTCTCCAACGCTAACTAGATACCTGCCACCCAAGTCTTCTACATCTTGAAGCTTCATTCTCACTATTTCATCACACCGAAGGCAACCACAGATTCCAAAAATTAGAATGACCTAAGAAAATTTTTTAATGATGTAAATTTTTACAAAAAAGTTTTTTATATAAAGTCACTTAAACTATAATTACCTTTTTTTCTAAATAAGTGTGGTCATTTGCCTCATTCATGAACTTGCAAATATTATGCCATCTTAAAACATAAGCTTTTTGTGGTATGTATCCTTTATTGAGTTTTTTTATAAAAGATTTTAGAGACATGAATTCTTTCAGGTTGATATTGTCCAAGATACCCATAGTTTTATGCAGCATGCTCCAAACACACCATAAGGTGGTGGGTTTCACTTTTTTGCTGATTTGTTTGAAGTAAACAAGCATATTATTTTCTTCGTTTTTTGACAACAGATTGTTATTGTTTTCTTTCCACTTATTGTATGTTTGGTAAACAAGCATATATCTTTCTGCCGGTTTAGCCGGCAGTGTGTCTTTTTGTACGATTAGTCTGGCTTCCTCATCGAAATTGGCAATGACGTCTTCTTCGTCACTAGGATCAAAATCATCAGTAAACATTTTTTTTTTTTTTCCTTCAATTTTTTTCAGTAAATTTCAGTCAATGATTAGTTACATTTGCTCACTTTTTAAGGTTAATGGTCGAAGCTACGCGTGCTATACTTGAGAGTGGCAGTAAAAAGTTGCGCAGCCAATCAGAAAGCTAGATCTACAAGACAGTCAGCAAAAGCGGTACCTCCCAGCCTAAAACGCGTCCGCGGAAGGCGTACTTTCGTGCCGGGAGGAGGAAAATTATATTTTCTTACTTTTAATTTTTTTAGTGATAATTTATAATGAGTATTATAAAAATGATTATAAAAAAAAATTAATTTATTAAATTGTTTAATTACTTGTAAAATTAAAAATGTAAAAATGAAGTTTAAATTATTGAATGGCATTGAAAATAGAAAAGAAGTACACAAATTAGTTTTTTTTTTTTTTCAATTACATGCATGCTCTGTTTTTGGCGCTTGATCGTCTTATGGTTATGATGAATTGAGAACAAGCGCGCACGTGCACATCTTCGCTCAGCGCGAAAAAATTCTAGCCTAATATTTTAGGTATCTCGCATTAACAGTTAAGTCGGAGGTATTAACTATTACGAGATTTTGTCCGCCACTAATAGTTAAGCGTCCCGCTGTTTTAACTGTTATGTTGGCGTATTAACTGTTGTGTTTTAGTTCTCTCGGTGTAGATTGACTCGCGCTACGCGCGCACCAATTCTAGCCTGCGGCACCGTCGAGAAACACACGCCCATATATTACCCCTATAATCAAACATTTCCAAATAAATACTATATTTAGTTGGTTAGAGCATCAAAAAATAGTCATCACGGGCTTTTTCTTTTCTCGAAAAAACAAAACCGAATAAGCTGAAAGCGCTTAAATTTTTTTAAATTTTAATTTGTTATACTCCTAATGCATACAACCTTGATCCGGTACGATGACGTCATCGCGATGGAGTTATTAATAAGGTTGTAGGATGACAAGATTCGGACATCGCCAATCAACGCTGATCGTTTTGGTAGTGGACAAATTTACACGGGTTCGGGACCAGTGGCGGGAGGATCGGTCTCGGGGAAACGTGCCCGGGACAGCGGTGGGGACGAGCTTGCGGAAGTCATCGAGGTTCCGGTCGCTCCTTCTCCGGCCAACTTGGTAGACGCTTCGGTCTGGCATCGCCTGGAGCCGATGAATCCGGTAGAGCCAAGAATATTAAGTGCCATGGAGATTTTGCTCATGGCTCAGCGGCTCCCGGACGATGTCAGGCCCGATGTTATTCGTCAGGTATGGCGGGAGAACGAGCGACTGAAACGTCGGCGACTCGAGTAGGAAAGAATTTTTTTTTGTAGACGTATATTTTTTATTTTTTTTTTTATTTTTTGTTTTGTTTTGTTGTTATTTCTTTGTAGACAATTTGTAGACTGACGGACTGTAGACGGGTAGACCATTGCGAGACAAATTGGGTAGACTGAGCAGTGTAATACCTAACTTTATGGTATTTATGTTTTTAAAAAGAAATGTTTATATTTCACTTTTATTATCTTTATTTATTAGTTTCTTTTATTTTACATAAATTGTACGCAGTGTTTGCGAGCAGAAGTGTGACGGCAGACTGTCGCCTGCGAGCAATTACACTCGTTTATATTACTTACTGTCCCATTGTTTAATAATAATCAATAATTCAATATAGATATACAAACGATTAATTTGAGTTATGTTACACCCCCATTATCCAGCTTAGAAAATTTTTCAGAGTGAAAAATTTTCGTTTATCATTTTTTTTAAAATTCATCAGACAGTTTTTTCCGAAATATTATTTTAGGATTTTTAGGTATATTCTCACTTCCTTGATTTCCAGAATCATAAGAAGCTATATACACTGGACTATTTGGGTTGTGTACCACATTTACATTTCTTTTATAACTTATTTTACAACAACATATTTTCCGATAAATTTTTCCAACTATATTATATAGAAAATTAAAGCCTCTACATTTATGAATAATGAATAAAATTAATCCTATCAAAGTTATTTGTCCTACAGTACTTAAATAATTTAATATCTTTTGTGTTAAAGTCGTAGTGCGTTCTGTAAATTTAAATTGATTTATCTTACTTTGGATTTCCTCCAACTCTACTAATTTCTCATGCAAATTATTTTCCAAACCATAAAAATTTATTTTATCTAAATATTCCCTTTCAATGTCTATTGTATTATTTAAATATATATATTCTACCTTAGTTTCTATTTCTCTCGTATTAAATGCAGTTAACTTTATTTTATCTGACATAAATATACAAGTAGGATCACTTACTTGGAGTAATGTATCGGTATCAATTTTCAAAAAAGTATGACTATTTTTACAAAATACATTAAAATTTATTTCCTCTCTGGGTAAAATTATCCAATTATTTTCCTCCCCACTCATTCTTGTAATATAATTACCGTGATACTGATATAGAACTCTTTCACATTTATTTATTTTTGACTGAAATATTAATTGTGTATAACAATTTTTTTCTAAAAGTAAATTTGTTATATGATTCTTATTTTCACAAAATTTTATTTTTGGTTTATATTCAATACAACAACGGCTTGGATATGTATAATACATCTTATCTTTCGATATATATATTATTTTCTGTTCAATAAAAATTTTACTAAAAGAAGTTTTACTTTCTCTATGTGGTAATACTTCAAAATTCATTATATCGTAAGGGGTCTTTTCAGGAATAGGTGTTATTATAATAAAAACTAACTTATCATTTTCTATATATACTATAGAAGAGGATACTTTAATTAGATCATCGTAATGATCTTTATCAATTTTTATAAATGAATCTATCGTCTCATTTTTACCAATCTCCCTCAAAGCTTTCAAAAAAGTATCTGGTAAAACTAATGTTGGTAATACTACTCCTAACTTTGCAAAAGCAATTGCATTATGTATTGTCTCTACTTTTTCTTTATATTCAAATAGTGCAAACTGAAAATTTTGCAGTGATATCATTAACATTTTATCAACTTCTAATTTCGTTAAATATCTACTTACATTATTACGCCAACTTTCTAATTCTTTAATATTTTTCTCATAATTCATTAAATGAATCGATGAACTATTAATATTTTCAGCAACTAATGCAGTTTGCTTTTGCAATAATTTTAAAAGATAATTTTCTTCTTTATGCATTAAATCTATTTCTTTATTATAATATTCAGCATCGGCACTATCCATTGTACCAAACAAATATTTAGAACCTTTTCCTACTAAATTTAACAAACCTCTTTTTCTTCTATTTTTTCTAATTGGTACGTCAACGATTGAGTTTAATTCTCTACTTATAGTTTCAATTAGACCCTGTAAATTACATTTTGTATTTGGCTTATTACATATATTCTTCATTTTTCCAAGCTGTGATTTCAAGTTTTGACCTTGGTTGTAGATTTTGTTGAGATCAGTTGTATGAATTACTTTCCACTGCTCAGAGTAAAGATGTACTTCTCCCGAAAAGGTCGTTGCGACATCTGGTATTTCATTTATTATCTTATAAATTTCAGTATTGTTGTCAAAAGCTTTTGTTTTATATATACAAATTACCAAAAGTAGAATCTGAAACAAAAAATTGATTAGACTATTTCGCCATAAAAATGTTTAATTTGATTAAAATGTCTCATTATTTCTTTATTCTTCATCATAAAATATGCAGTATGTCCCTGTATTCTTCGTATAACATAGGGTTTTTCCGACCATTGATTATTTAAAATAATTAATACTAAATCTCCAACCTCATATGTCTTGCTTCCTGTTTGTCTTCTTTCCATAATCTTCTTATTTCTCTCCTTTGATTCCCTGTTGGTTTCATCTGCTTTTCTTCTTACTGCTGTCATTCGCCTCATTCTTTCTTCCTGTCGTTCCTCATAAGTTTCGTAATTCTTCTCCTCGAGTCCATATAATAATCTGGAAGGACTATAGCCAGTGCTGGAATGTATTATTGAATTATAATGATTAGCCGCCTTCAGTATTTTCAAATTCAAAGCTGGACTAGCTTTATCATCTTCTGTCTTTTCTATCTTTTTAATTGTTCTCACAAGTCTTTCGCATGCACCGTTGGATTCTGGATGATATGATGAAATTTTAATTTTGTAGATTCCATATTTTTCTACAATTTTTGTTAACAATTCTGATTTAAATATAGACTCATTATCGGTTATTAAATTCTGCGGAATTCTCTGCTGAAGAATGAATTCTTCGAATACTTTGTAAGGATTTTTTCCTCTTGTTTCTTTTAACCATGCATATCTAGAAAATACGTCTTCCAAAAGTAAGTAATTTCTTTGTTCAAGCATTAAATAATCTATCGCTATTGTCTCAAATGGTTGAGTTGGCGGTTCTATATTCATGCCTGGAGTATTATATTTTCTAGAGTTATCTTTCAGCCTGTTACATACCTGACATATCTTAATATATTGTTCCACATCACTAGGTAAGTTCTCCCACACGTACTGTTGGCGGAGTTGCATAACAATCTTCTTTGAAGCTTGATGTCCATGCTCGTGAGCCCTTGCTATTAAGTTCTTTCTTGTATTTAAATCTTCTATATAAATTAGATATTTTTGTCGTACATACAAAGTTCTTTCTGTCATCTTTGTATAAATATATGTACCAAGTAATAAATTTTCATGCTGATTATCTTGAACGTGCGTAAATTCAATGGTGGTTTCATCATCTTCTATATCATCCAATAATGAGAACAGACTGATGATGTCACCTGGTTCACAATATGGTGCACCATTAATTCTTTTATCACCTCTTAATTTGTATTTTTCTATTTCTCTAGACTTTTCTTTTAGTCCAGCCTTCTTCCTTACCTCAAAGTGTATTTCAAAATTCTTCATGTTGGAGGCATTTATAGTCATGGTGTTTTTACCTGCCTTTATGATTCTTTCAAAATCTCGCTTTGTCTTGTAGAAGAGTGTAAATTAATTAATATTTACCCATCGATCAATCTGCTCACCACTGGTTTTCTCAGTTACCAACCTTATTTTACTCAATCCCACATTTTCAAATTCATCACAAATTGTCACTTCTGGTTGTAATTTGGACTCATCTGTCGTTTCCTTCTCACAAGGTAAATTTTCTTCAGCTGCCTCTTTATCCACTGTCTCATCTATCCAGCTTGGGTATTCTGACTCATCTGCTTCCATCTCGTTCATATAATCCAACAGTTCTTCGATTGGAGTATCATCCTCGTCTTCTGCAACGAATGCCCGAGAAAAGGCATCAGCGTTTTGATTTTTCTTACCTTTTTTATATTTTATCTCTGGGTGATAATCAGTTAATTTTTCTATAAATTTGAAACATCTTGAAGTTATGTCTGGGGATTGACTTTTTATTATTCCTTCCAACGGTTTATGATCTGTGTAAACTGTATATTTCCTTCCCCATAAGAAGGGTCTAAAAACTTTCGATCCCCATACTATTGCCAAAAATTCTTTCTCCGTAGTTGAATATCTTCTTTCAGCTGCATTCAGTATCCTTGAAGCAAAAGCACACGGGTGTTCATCTCCTTTATCGTCAAGTTGCGATAATATACAACCAATACCTTCATTAGAGGCATCTGTATTTAAAATAAAGGGTTTTTTTATATCAGGATATTTCAATACTGGATCACTTGTTATTATTTCCTTCAGTTTCTTTATACATTTCAATTCTTTATCTGTGATTTCATACTTCTCATTTTTTCTTCTCATTTTATGAAGAGGAGCTGTTATTTCGCCACATTTTGGGATAAATTTTCTATAGTAGTTTACTAATGCCAAAAATCTTTCCATCTCTTTCACGTCCTTGGGAACTGGAAAATTTTTCATCTTCTCAACGTGCTTCTCTTGAGGTTTTACACCTTCTGGTGTAATGAGATGCCCTAAATAGTCAAGTTCCGGCTTTATATATTCACACTTATCTGGCTGTAGAGATAATTTAGTTTCTCTCAGTCTTTGAAATATTATTTCCAAATTTCTCAAATGTTCTTCGTACGTAGAAGAGAATACTATGATGTCATCTAAGTATACGAAGCATATCTTTCCTATCAAGCCTCTCAATTTAAAATTCACCATCCGTTGAAAGGTTGCTGGTGCATTCTTCAGTCCAAAAGGCATTCTCAACCACTCCCAGTGTCCTTTGCGTGTACTGAAAGCCGTCTTTGGGATGTCTCTTGGTTTCATTGCCACCTGATGAAATCCATTAGCGCAGTCAAATGCACTCATATATTTTGCCTTTCCCAATAAGCAAAGTATTTCCTCGATACAAGGAATAGGATAATTGTCTTGCTTGGTTTCAAAATTAACCTTCCTGAAGTCAAAAACCGGCCTCCATTTTACTTCTCCAGAAGCATCCATCTTCTTTGGTACCAACAGCACATTTGCTGAGTAAGGTGACGAACTTGGCCGTATTAAACCTTTGCTCTCGAGTTCTCTAATATGAGCATCAATTTTTTCTTGTATATGAATAGGTTGCCTATAAATTTTTGAAGATATTGGCTTACCTGTTTTTAGTAGAATTTCATGTTCTACATCACTTACTACAGGCATTGGATCACCTGGCAAATTGAATATATCATTATATTTCTTTATAATTTCCCACAAATCATTCTGTTCATCTTCAGATAAGTGAGATAATCTTGTTTTATTTTTCAACAGTTCAATTCTTTCATCTTCAGACTTTTTCATTGTAAAAATTTTTGTTTCATTCTTACTTTCATACAAATTTCTCAACATCTGTTTTCTTTTTTCTTGAAATATATTATTGTCTAGAATTTCCGACACGAGGGACTCTTGCTTTCTTTCCTTTCTTCGAGTTTGCATACATGGTGCCCCTAACTCATCATTCTCGTAATATTCATGACAAATGTCTGACTTGTAAACACGGATTTTCTTATAAGAGTCGTTCATTAAATACAAAGTAGCCTCGACTCCTGTGTATAAAGCAGGGACACAGTTAGAGCCGAAAAACACATGAGTACCTGGTTTTGTATGTACTTTCAAATGTTTAACAGAATTTGCTTCTACTTCTGTAAGCAATTCTGTATTTAATTTAAAATCGTGTTTTTTCTTACTTACATCAGACAGAGTAATTATTTTATTTTTACAATCAATAAGGGCTCCATAATTTTCGAGCCAGTCCTTACCTAAAATTCCTTTATGTGTATTTAAAGGAAACTCATTCATGGCTACATGAAAAATATGTGACCTACCTAAAGTTTTTAATGTACATTCACCTATCATTTCGTGAGGGCCATCTACAATCTGGAATCTCCTTCTATCTCCTGGTGGTATTTTCTTTGGGTTGCAGTCTTCTAATTTTAATATTGAATTTTTTACAATTGATTCTGGCGCTCCTGTGTCGACCAGAAATTTGTTAACTCCTGTTGTTCCTTGGAGTTGGATGTAGAGGTCATAATATTTTCCTCCAGATCCGATGTAGTATCTTGCTGGTTCTCGTCGGTCATCAGAAATTTTCGTGGGGGCCCTTTGTCGATCTGTGGAATTCTTTGAAAATTTCGAAGCTGTGGATTTTTTCTCCAACATTCATTTTCAGTGTGATTCAATTTATTGCAAAATTTACACCTTTTTAATTCGTTTCTACTATTACTTACATAATTATTTTTAATTTCATTTTTATCATCTTGCTTATTGTTATCGTCTCTGGGTTTACTCTTTGTATTATTTAATGGCTCACCTCTTCTTTGTGTTCGGCTTCGGATTACTTCGTCGTCGCGTAGTCTTTTATCAATAGCCCGTGCCTCCTGCATGGCGTGACGCAGAGAGTCAATTTTTATATTTAAAAGCCTTACCTCTAGCTCTGGTTTCAGTGATTGAATAAAACGTCGGACATGGGAGTCCTCTTCGATGTACCGAATTCCAGCTCGAAATTCAATCTTTATTTGTTCGATCGATTTTTGCACACGTCGATGTAGTTCTTCATATCTTTTTACATAATTATCTATAGATTCGTTCTGGCCCTGTCTAGTATTATTACGAATTTCCGATATTTGCTCATATGTCAAATCGGCCTGCCCAAAACTAGCTCGCAACGCGTTAGCTAAATCTGAATAGCCAGCACCTTGTGTACTTTCCCCTATTCTTGCAGCCTCTCCTATTAATCTTGAAGCTATTACTTTTCTCAACAGGGCCTTTCTTTCGGCTTCATTTTCTAGCTGGTCCCGTGCATTTCTTAATTGATCGAGAAAATACTCAACGTTCGAACTACCATCGAAAACTCTAATTTCATTCAATAATTCTCTAACTAACCGATGAGAATCTGTGGAAATCGTCGTTGGTGGTGGCGGCGCCGTTGGCTCAATTTTTTCTCCCTTTAAAGAATTTATTTCAGCCTGTAAAGATGATACCGCCTGCTGCATTACTCTTAATTGTTCTAAAAGTATCTCTTCCGTCTGAGTTTGTGGTACGATTGTTTGCTGCTCGTGACTCATTTTTTTATCTCTAATTATTTCTATCAAAGGTTTATGTACACCGTCTACCTCGTAAAATCGATCAATCTCTTCGTCGGATTGTAAATTTGAATTAGAATCTGTGTCTGAGCCTGTGCTTTTATTCATAAGGTAAGTGTATAGTTTTAACTAACCTTAATCAGCATTTTTCGTTGAACTGCTTTGAATTGTCCTATCCGGAGTACGTTGTCCTTTAACTTAAGGAGGCGATTTATCACCGAACAGTGTTCACAGTCCTTATTCGCAAATTTGATGCACTAAACATCAAACACAACCGATTTTCACTTTTCGGCCACGCACGTTGGGCGCCAATATGTAATACCTAACTTTATGGTATTTATGTTTTTAAAAAGAAATGTTTATATTTCACTTTTATTATCTTTATTTATTAGTTTCTTTTATTTTACATAAATTGTACGCAGTGTTTGCGAGCAGAAGTGTGACGGCAGACTGTCGCCTGCGAGCAATTACACTCGTTTATATTACTTACTGTCCCATTGTTTAATAATAATAAATAATTCAATATAGATATACAAACGATTAATTTGAGTTATGTTACAGCAGTGAGTATACCACCAATCTCGTTCTTTGTGGTTTCCAGAGGTGACTGGACATTGCCAGGTGTTTTGTAAGGCGAAACATAACGGGTATGTTTCGGCTTGGCAGGGGGGAGTTGCGAGGGAGTGAATCCCTCGTAAATTATTTTTCTTACCTGGCAGTGTCAGGTCACCTGGGAAACAATGAAATTATTTATTTGTTTGTTTACTTTCCCAGGTGATAACCATGCCATTTTCTCGCGCAGCAGAAGCCGACCACGTGGCGACGATCGCCGTCGGCTGGACGCTGCTGTTGCAGCAGCACGAGCACCCGGCGCGCGCACGACACATACACACACACACATGTTCACCACCCGGGAAGGCTCTCCCGGCCCAGGGCGCGCACGTACACACACATACACCACACACGGGTTCCGATTCTCCGTCGGGGAGTTTTCGGCGACGGAGGAGGTGCGCGGCGCGTGTCGGCAGACGACGCAACTGCGTCGCCAAGCGCGTGCGCGCACGCTCACCACAGTAGACACGGGCGTGAGTGAGATATTATTTTTTTTCTGTATTGTGTACGTTGCGCGAACAATGTGTGCGTATGGGGGAGAGCGAGAGAGAGAGTATGTGCGCAAGGGATAGGGTAACGCAGTGAGTGCCTCGTGTGCATTATTTTTATTCTTATTTTGGATTTTCGCGCGTACTATAGGTGGCGTGGCGATCGCCACCGGAAGATTGTAGACGGGAGCGTGATTGGGTGTTGTGGCGTGAATGTGTCTGATTGGTGGACAAATGACTGTTCCTCGAGTATGAATGAGGCTTAATTGGATTGATTTTTGTTGAATGGTGGAGAGTGTTTGGAGGGGATGGTGAGGAAGGAAGTCGAGACAGAGAGACGTGGGGAGCGTCACTCTGTTCTCAGCAGCCACAGTGTGAGGTAGTGTTTGAGAGTGTGATTTTTTTTAGTTTCTTTGAGTAGACTTTTTTCTAAGTTCCCTTTTCCTATTTTTCTTTAGTTGAGTTGTAGACATTTTTTTTTTCTCTTTTATTTACAGCTAGGTACAAGAAGAAATCGAAGACTTGGGTTATTTCTTTCTTGTTCAATACCGAGAGTTGAAAAACCAGAGAGTAGCCATTTTGGGCATCAGCGAATTTTGGTTGAAATTTTTGTAAACGTAAGGTTTTTTTTTTTATTTTTTTTATTGAAAATTTATTAAAGCATGTTTTTCCGGAGATTTTGTATATTGTATGCTGAACGAAAATTCTGTTTGGATATTATTGGAAGAGTCTTGTAAAAATTCGATCGAGATTTTTCTTTTCTTTTTTGGCGCGGCGTCGTTACCCGCCATTTTGTAGACTACTTTATCGTTTCAATTATATTCCTTTGTTCTCAAATTAAACTTTAACTTTTTGTAATTGTAGACTTGACTTTTTTTGTGGACAAGAATAAAATCAAATTTAACCTAAAATTTTGGTAATAATTTATTTCTTCTCTCTCTAGCTCACCAACCGTTCCCGGAGGTTTTCTCTCCGTGGAAACCCTGGCCCCAGATTAAGGAGTTTTCCCCAAAAGTTGTGTGAGAATTTTTTCTTGTAACGGGAGGGCCCGGGAAACTCCGTTAATTATTTAAGGGAGGCCCTTTTCTTAAGAAATACCCCGTTACAAGATGCTAACAGTAATAAGCGGAAATCGGTTAATCAGATGTCAGATTGATCAGACGTGAACGCTAGATGACATCAAAGCACATATGACAGTAGTCAGTACTGCAAGGTTTGAAATGTATTTTACACAACATTCACAAAGAAATATCTCACTGATGTGTTGAATAAATACAAGATACTTTTATATTCGCGATGAGAAAACAACTAAACGATGTATTGGATCAATACTACACGGAGAGAAGAGTCGGAGATCCGTTTACGAAATTGGAACATAACCTGCTTGTGTTTAGTTAAGCGCGATCGGGCTTCGAACGAGTTCGCAATCTGATTGCGAACTCGGGCGAGAGGCCCGATGTTGAACTGAGATCGTAAACGAAGCGGCGCCCTCTTGGGGCGACATTCCCAGATTACGTTCGCCTGTTCGATATCAGGCTTTGCGCAGTTCGCAATCTGATTGCGAACTAGTTCAAAGCCCGATTGCGCTTAACAAAGACAACCAGGTTAGGTCCCAATTTCGTAAACGGATCTCCGACTCTTCTCTCCATGTATATTCAGCCATACTTACAACGAAAAAACAGCACAAAGATGTGTTAAAGCAATTCGAGATCTAATGACACTCGAGAGTACACGCATCCATGTATTCGATCAATACTAGGTTCGCCCACTATCACGTGGAAAAAACAACATACCTATGATTTCAAAGATAAAAAAGTAACCCAGGACAAAATTTGGTGAGTAATTAAAATTTGTGCAGTATGAGAAGTTTTTTAGGGTATAATTAAAGGACACTCAAGTGGGCAGATTTGCGCAATCCCAACCCAGCTGGTGAAATAAGCGAAATTCGTAATGCCCATCCTACACTGGTGGCTGAGCCGCGGCTTAAGCCTCGAGTGGCTTAAGCTTTAAATTGATATATCGCACTTCCATATTGGTAAAATTTTTTTTTTTCGTATTTTAAGATAAAGAATATAATTTTTTAACCTAATCTCGATAGTACAACTGTTTGGGAAAAAGTTATAACAATTTAAAGCTTAAGCCACTCGAGGCTTAAGCCGTGGCTCAGCCGCCAGTGTAGGTTGGGCATTAGCGTAGTGAGAGCTAAGCTGCTAAGGTGGTTCAGATTAGTAAAGTAGAACAGGTTAATGAAGTCGGTCAGGCGGAAGTTATGTAGAAGGTGGGTGGGAGGTGAGGGTTTTTTGGGTGAGATAAGTGTGGGGAATAAAGTACGGTATTTGAAGTAAATCAAATTAGTGAGGTCAGTAATGTTGCTAAGATTAAACTAGGTCAAGTAGTTGAAGATAAAAAAGTAAGTATAGTTAGTAGGGTTCTTAATATGAGTCAGAGTAGTAAAGCGGGTAAGATAAGGTGAGTGATAGTTGTGGGTTGGTAGAGATATTACACTTATAACTTTGGCTCTTATTAGAATTTCCACATGAAATTATACATCATTATAAAGGTCTTTAGCTCAGCTTTCTAATTATATCATTCAAATTTTCATTAAATACTTTTTTATGCCATGAGAGAGTACTGAACAAAGCCGTTTATCATTTTAAATCCAACCCTACTCCTAAAAAATCATAAATCGGTTAAAATGCGATTCCGCAAGCTGTTGTACTCTACAGGAAGTAAGTTCATCTCATGAAGAATCTGTAAGCAGAAAAGAATCTTCTTCAAGCACAAGCTCGCAAAGTCAACTGATTTACAAAAAGAATCTATCAAAGCTGCAATAGCTGATGGTGTAGGTATAGTAGGTGCAGGTGTAGTATACCGAATCCATATCAAATCATGACAACCCATCTTTGATCGTTTTGAAAACTGTAGGATATTGTTTAAAATAAAAATAAGAAGACATGTATTTTATAATTTTTTCTCAAATGTGTGTAAGGTATCGAATATGCGCTTTTGAATTATAAAGCCTGAAAACTTTATTTTAGACAACATAATTTTCAAATTGATTGTACATTCCGGATTTTAATTTTCATAAAAAATGTTTTGTTCAAATAAGAACCATAAATATATCTTGGAATCCATAAAAAATTTTTCAAAAAATTCACCGTTGCACTGAAAATGCAGTTTTTCAAAAAAACTTCAAATGCGTTTTCTCAGTAATATCACGTTTTATGTGGTTGAATCTTTTGTGAGTGATAGTACTCACAGAGCTCTATAACCTACTTACAAAAAATTTGCGGTTTTACATTTTTAGAGGTTCTTAACGTTTTTCGTTTTTAGAATTGTTATAATTGTTGAAAATATTTGTGAAATTAAAGAAATTTTTTAAAATAAACTTGACTAATCGATTCTACGGCAAAAATACAAAAACGGACCTAATGGTCTTTTTTTCAAATATTTTATTCGTGCACAAGATAACTTTAAAATAAGAAGTTAATTTAGGAGCCCACTGTACAGCAAAGAGAATTCTTTTGAAATTTAAAAAATATGCTTCAAAGTTTAAAGCTATGATGTGCGTGAATCAAACATCCGAAGAAAAAGAGAATATGACTGTTTTTATATTTTTTTTGCCGTAGAATCGATTAGTCAAGTTTATTTTAAGTTTCTTTTATTTCACTTTCACAAGAATATGACTGTTTTTATATTTTTTTGCCGTAGAATCGATTAGTCAAGTTTATTTTAAGTTTCTTTTATTTCACTTACTTTTTAATGATAAAAAAGATGCTTAAAAACGATGACGTTCAAAACTTTTTAAAAACGTAAAACCTCAAATTTCTTGTTAGAAGTTTTATAGATCTCAAAGAGTACTACCACTCACAAAAATTTTAACCAAAAAAAATGTGGCGTTTTTGAGAACAACGCGAATGGAGTTTTTTTTAAAAAACAGTATTTTAAGTGCGATGATGCATTTTTGAAAATTTTTGTATGGATTAATTGAAGATAATTTATGCTTAATTTTTAAACAAACATTTTTTATTTAAATTAATATCCTGGACAGTAAAATCGATTTGAAAGTTATTCTTTCAAAATCAAGTTTTGAGCCTCTAAAATTCATAAGCACAATGTACCATTCACTTTTAGAAAAAATTATTAAAAACTTGTCTCCTTATTTTTAATTAAAACAATATCTTATGGTTTCTAAAACTATCGGGAATGGATTGGCATAGTTTTTGCATGATCAGTTATAGATTCGGACAGTATCATACAGATTTTGATCGTACTTACGAGACCTCATCAAATGCACCATAAACAAAAAAAAAAGTACAAAGAAATAAAACTTTAGTTTTTCGATGTAATATTTCCTGAATTGTGTTATTTTTGCAAATATTTTAATATAGGATAAATTGGATAACTTCTTGACTAAACGATAATTTATTAACCGTGAAATCCTGTCTGTTTTTGTAAAATATATTTATTTTAAAAATATTAAAAAATGTTATACAAAATATTAAATATTATAATCACTAAATTCACTGGTAAGTAATTTGTAAAAATAAAATATGTAAAAAGCAAAAACATTGAATACTGTTTTTTAGTTTTTGCTTTTAACTTTTGATTTTTTTTAAAGCTTCTTAAAAAATTTCGGTTTGAATTTATGTACTGTGCGTTTTTGCAATAGCAAGTTTTAAGCAAGAGTTGTATTTCAATTGATTTACTGTGCGCTCGTGTAAATTTATGAAAGACTTCATGTAGTATGAAAATGTTTTTAAATTACATTAAAAATTCATATGTAAGGTATCCAGTTACTGTACATATGATGAATATGCAAGTTCCATCTTTCTATCTTTTCTTTTCTTTCTCATCTTTAAAAAAGAGAACGCGAGTTTCGACCTTCGAGTATACAATCGAAGTATCATCATGGGCTCAACATTTTATTCGTGCTCCTATTAGTTAACTAAAATTTATCTTTAACGCCAGCTAGTCAACTCACTTAGTCTTTTAAACACGGCAAGTTTGTTTATTAAAAAATTAAAATTGACTTCAAAAATTCAATTACATTTCATCCCCTTGTTTGGAGATATTACTATCCCGATCAGAAAGATTGTAAAGGCGCTAGCTGGAAAGTGGACTTTTTTTCGTAAAGTCAATAGTTTTCGAGAAAAAAATCATCAAAGTTTTAAAAAACTTATACTCCGGCCGCCATGGTAGGCTCGACTGATTTTCTACAGATGCACGCTTTTTTTAAACTTTGATGATTTTTTTCTCGAAAACTATTGACTTTACAAATAAAAGTCCGCTTACATTTTCAACTTATTTTTCGCTGAAAAATATAAAAAAAAATTTTTTTCATCGAAAAAATGACTTTTTTACTTTGTTATTTGTTTAAATAATTGTAAACAAATTTCTCCGTCCACCCTCGAAATTCTTCATTAGGAGGTCAAAATACATCTTTTAAGCCTGGGTGGATCGCTGACCGCTATCGGGTCACGAAAACCCCTACGGCGCCCAGACTATAAAGAAAGAATCAGAGATAAAAAAAGACGAAAAAAGAAAAAATTACTTTTAAAAAAAGATTCCGTTGAATTAAATGAGATAAAATATTAAAAAATATATTCATGGTGATCAATTTGACTATTAGATCTTATATTATCAAAGATTTTAATTCAAGTAGTATTATATAACAATGTTTATATTATACACCCGTTAAAAATGTAAAATCTTCAAAAAATATTTTTCTTAAATAAACTGCTTCAGAGTTTTTCAATAGATGATTTTTAATTTAATAGTATCAAATATGTATCAGAAATCATTTTTTCAGTGTTCTACAAGAAATTTATTCGTACGCGTAACACCCGGAACAAATTCGTGTAACACCCGGAACATAAAGATACATTTTTATTAAGTAAAAAAAATGAAAAATACAAAAACTTTTATATGAGCGTAAAAGTTTCAAGACTTAACTTTAACATGAATTTTTTTCAGAACTGCATCATTTCATAATTCGCTGAGTTCTTGTATTCTTACCGGTAACATCAGAACCACTTCTGTTTTCAGTAACGCCCGGAACGGACTTTGCATTAAATTTTTAGAAAAATGAAAGATGTGAAAAATTTTTGAATGACATGAAAATTTTCTAAAAAAAAAGTACTTCCCTTTCGTATCAATTTTAATACAATTTTAATACAAAATTAAATAAGGAAAACAAGCTAATGAAGACATCTATAATTTATTAATCGAATCTGAAAAAAATAATGATGAAACAGATGTTAATTCTGATGATGTGGTTAACGTTGCAAGCGAACAAATTGATAACAGTTGAGTGGCAAAAAAGAATGAAAAAGTTTCCCTTGGGGGTAAATTCAACGAACGAGAGAAACATTCGCAAACTAACATTGTGAATACTGTCAAGAGTATAGAATGTATGTTGAGTAATTCGGAATTTGAAAATGGAGTCAAGAACGAAGTGAGAGATATTGCTGTTCAAAATTTGAAGCGTGAGTCCAGAAAAACCAAACATATATTAGCCTTTGACCGCGAGTTTTTTGCGGAATTACTCGAAACTCGGGCCTTTATGCGTTAGTACCCAAATTTGTTATTCACACATGCAGACAAGGGTAATCTCACATTTTGTATTGAGTACGATCTATACAATGATAAAATGAGTGAATTGTTCTCTGATAGAAAGGTTGATAATGTCATGTCCCAAAATCGGGACAAATCTATTTACTTAATTTGAATCTACTTCACCCTTTTTTTATAACCGGGAAGGTGATTCGAATAACTGAGAGGAGGATAATTAATAAAACTACAGAACCCGAAAGACTACTAAGAAAATCTATTTATTATCAAAACCAAACCATTACAAACGTTACACGATCTACTTCCTTAAAAATAATCTTACTTCTATTAAAGTTCTGGACACTGCACAGAGAGAGAGAGAGTGTTGAAAGCCGAAGATTCCCGCTGGGCTGCTTGAGGTGGTGAATCGGTGGTTCTACGCCGTCCTGAAGGAAATTCCAGGCTCTTTTCTTTAGTCGGACACAATACTGTTTCTTTAAAGTCTTTTAAAACCAAACTAGTCACTGCCGGAACTCTAATTTGTGTTAACCCTCGCACGTATTCGAAAACTCGCGAATTAGGTGCTCTGATTAGTACTCTCAGAATTGCCCTTAAAACGAACTATAAATAGTCACTCAGGTTAATCTCGATTTATTTTTAATAAAGGTATCGAGACCTTGAAATCTCTAACTCTCGTGAGTCCGGTCGTGGAGATCTTCCTCGCGGAACGATGTGCGCGGGACGAGTTCTGGTACGCGACTGAATTAACCAAGCTCCCGGGGTCGCGTTCGCGGTTCTATTTATACCCCTACGCATGAGGACCCACCCCCGTAGAGGGGATCATGGACCCTCCAGTGTGTGCCCGAATCTGGGGGAAAAACCAATGATTTGGCCTCTTTTCCACGAGGGCTTGGCCTTGGCCTAATTTATTATAATATTCCTCATGTGTGGACTCCCTCTCCTACAAGTAAAGTCCGCCTAAAATATTATGGGACCCGATTCCTTGAGGCCTCATTGGGTCAATGTCACTGACCGGCGGTCGCGGGGGATTGTTTATGGCCTCCCGCCTCCTTTCCGTGACGCTCTATTGTTGGGGTCCGCTGCTGGCTTTTCCTTCACTCAGCCAGGCGTCCCGTGCTGACGCGTTTCTTTTGTCCTCTCCCTCTCTTCTTTTTCCCAGCTCCTGTTCGCTTTTCCTCTCTCTCTCTCTCTCTTTTTCTTCTTTTTATTCTCTCTCTCTCTTATTTATACTTACTAATTTATCTTATTTAACTCATAATTGAATAATTTGTAAATAACTTAAGAATTAGCTTAAAATTATTTTAATTTTAAAAAGGGGAGCTGGTGCCGACACGACAATAAGGTTCGAAAAACTAACCCACTTGTTAATTTGCAGAGGATGACATATTGCATTCTTAAGTCTTGGAATCAGAATGGCTACCTTGACCGGCAATATTATAAGTGCCAGTTGACACAAACTGACACTGTGTTAGCCAAAACTTACGGCCTCCCTAAAGTCCACAAGGTTGACGCTATCAAACACTATCACTATCACTATCTTAATCGGACACTATCATCAGGTTGACATATTATCAAAGATTTTAATTTAAGTAGTATTATATAACAATGTTTATATTATACACCCGTTAAAAATGTAAAATCTTCAAAAAGTATTTTTCTTAAATAAACTGCTTCAGAGTTTTTCAATAGATGATTTTTAATTTAATAGTATCAAATATGTATCAGAAATCATTTTTTCAGTGTTCTACAAGAAATTTATTCGTACTCGTAACACCCGGAACAAATTCGTGTAACACCCGGAACATAAAGATAAATTTTTATTAAGTAAAAAAAATGAAAAATACAAAAACTTTTATATGAGCGTAAAAGTTTCAAGACTTAACTTTAACATGAATTTTTTTCAGAACTGCCTCATTTCATAATTCGCTGAGTTCTTGTATTCTTACCGGTAACATCAGAACCATTTCTGTTTTCAGTAACGCCCGGAACGGACTTTGCATTAAATTTTTAGAAAAATGGAAGATGTGAAAATTTTTTGAATGACATGAAAATTTTCTAAAAAAAAAAGTACTTCCCATTAGTATCAATTTTTTTTTTTTTTAGTATTCTATGTTCATAAATATTTGAAAAACTGTGTACGATGTAACACCCATCACATACGGACAGACCCTTACTATAAATATATTCAACTTAAAATCACAATGTTTACACGACACATAATCTCTAAAACAAGTTATTTTCTTTATATTCTATGATTGTCAGTGTTGTTTAGAGGGTTAGCTAAAAAATGTTTCTTAATTCTTTAAATTCATTATCTCCACTAAAGCTTTAACTTTTCAATTTCATTTTCTTAAAAAACTATCCACCTTTGTCTAATTTTCAAGTCAATTACTGCATACGTCCATAGCAAATGATCTAGTGAGGCCCGAAACAACACCTTGGCTTCGCCCCGTTACAAACCTAGCTAGGGCCTCCGAAGGCTACCTTATGAGGCCCTCATTCGCTTCCCAATAGCTTTCTGATCGGGACGTAGTACACGCAGCTCGGCTGTCGTCAACGCCACATTTCAGTGCTAAAAAAAACTAGGGAGGCCCCCATTACCTCCACTCACCCTGCTCCCTGACCGTCAGTTCCCTCGTCATTAACGCTTTTGGCGCCGTCAACGGCGCATCGTCTCAAGATGTCGTCGAAGGAACAAGATCTAGCATGACTAGACGAATTATTTTCGGAACAAGAAAATCAATGGAATTTCCTCTGCAGACTGTGGAGTAAGAGAGAGGAGGGAGAACAACTAACTTATGAAGGAACTATTACGTTATTTTTCTTTCATTAACCCATTTGAGGCAGACGATACACCAGCTGAGCAGGCGGAAGCAGACGAGGACAAGGAGGAAGCATACGAGAAGTTCTTAGGAGCTAACCCTGTAAAAGTAGACGTCGGAGAACTCGTGCTGGAGGAAGGCTCGGTGCAGAGAGTCCAGATCTGGATTAAGCAGGGCATTAATAAAGATTACAGCAAAGAGAAGATCGTAATCATCGACAAGATTCCCAGGAAGGGCTCTAACATCAATTTGGAGCCGGTGGCGCTAGATGAAGAAATAACGATTCAGAAAGTTATAACGAAAGATAATTACCTGAAAGATTATTAAAACCTTGCTTCGGGTGTCTTAGCCTCGATCCTGATCGCCTTTGACGACGTCATGAACGCCTCGCCGGAAAATCCGATTTCAAAGGACACTATTGCTTTTCATTTATCCAATGCCACCAAGTTATTGGCCCACCAGATTTTTGAGCTGTTAAGGGCAAGGACTCGCAAGATCATCTACATCTACGACGACAAGTACCATAAGGCACTGAAGAGGGTGGAGCTCCTCTTCGACGGAAAAATTAAGTCGATTATCGAGTCCAAAAAAGCCTTAGAAAAGTCGGTCAAGGACTTTAAACCCAGGAAGAACTTCGTACAGAAACCACAAGAGTCTTTAAACTACCCCGGCTCGTCCAGCCGATGAGAGCCAGTCAGCACGAGCAACTTGAAGACGGCTTTCAAACAAAGCAACCCAAAGTCGTGGAAGACCAATAGCATCAGGAGCAAGCCTTACCAGACGAAGAAGACACCATACCAGCAGTCTCGTCCTCAGCAGGCACGCCATTAAGTTCACAGGTACGGCTAGGCGCTCGCCTTCGTTTTTTTCTCGATGCATGGTCAGAGATCACGAGAGATTAATTCATCCTAGAGATTTTGAGAGGGTATAGAATTGACTTTGTGTCACACCCACATCAGTGGAATCCTCCCAGACCTAATTTTACCTTTGGTCAAAACATGCTGGACATGGGCGCTTCAATTTGTAAGCTTCTGGAGACTGACGCTGTAGAAAGGTGTTCACCATCTCAGGATCAATTCATCTCTCCGATCTTTTTAGTCCCCAAGACCAATGGGTAGTTCAGGTTTATACTTAACTTGAAAGAGCTGAACCTTTTTGTCAAGAAGGAACACTTTAAACAGGAGGATCTCAGATCAGCCCTGAACATTATGTACCCGGATGACTTCATGTGTCGCTTAGACCTCAAGGACGCATACTTAACTATCCCTATGCGCATGAAGCATAGAAAATTTTTAAGAGTCTATTTTAAGGGGCAGCTCTCTCAATTTAAGGCTTTATCCTTTGGTCTCTCCTCAGTTACCTTCATCTTTAAAAAAATATTAAAGCCAATCCTGGCTTGGTTTTAAAAGAAAGAGTTAAGATTAGTTATCCTTGTCACCGGATAAGAGCAACTTGTGAGTAGAAGTACCGATATTCAGTGCCACTTGCAAGGAATTGTGCTGGTGGAAAGAAAACATCGGGCAGTCAATGAATAAGATCAGAACTTCTGGCTACGATCTAGAAATTTTCTCAGATGCCTCTAATACCGAGCCACCTGTGGAAATGAAAGAAATCAAGGTTTCTGGGATGCCGCTGGAAAGCAAGAGCACATCAATGTCTTGGAGTTAATGGCTGCGTTTTTGGTCTTGAAATGCTTTGCAAGAGAAGCCTTTGAGTCTCAGATCCATCGATAATCTGACGGCCTTGGCATACATCAACAACATGAGCGGCACCAGACACATGAACCTGCATGAACTTGCAAAGAAGCTCTAGGAGTGGTGCTTAGAGAGGCATTTGGATCTTCGCTGAGTATGTGGCATCCAAAGAAAACCCTGCCAATAAGGGCTCAAGGCTGTCTAACCTCGATACTAAATGGGAGCTGGCGCTTTACGTATTCAACAAGATCTGCTCCAAGCTAGAGACGCCCCAGATGGACCTCTTTGCCTCCAGAGTAAAAAAAAAATTTGAGGTTTTCTGCTCTTGGGAGAGGGACCCAGAGGCTTTTGTCGTAAATGCTCTAACCCTATATTGGAAGAATGTCTTCTGATACGCCTGTCCACCCTTTTCTTTAATCTCCAGAGTTATTAAAAAGATACGAGAGCAGAGATCAATCGGGATACTTGTAGTACCTCACTGGCCGGTCAACCCTGGTTTCCCTTATTCATTGAACTTCTTAGTTCAGACATGATCTTCTTAAATGCCTCTGATGATTTGTTACTTTCTCCTTGTAGAAGCAGAGTCCTCCCACTCTCTCGGAGTCTTACCCTGGTATCAGGATTGCTGTCAGGAGATCACTAAAGAAGAGAGGCTTGGAGGAAGACACTATAAAGGTAATGGAAGACTCAGTGCGAAGGAGCACCCAGACTCAATACAGTTCCTACCTCAAGTACTGGTGGAACTTCTGTACCGTGCATTTCTTTGATCCTGTACAGGCTGACGAGAAGATTATCCTGAAAGTACTCACTCAAAGGTTCCGTGAGAGAGCATCCTACAATACTCTAAACTCTCTGAGGGCCGCAAAAGCCTTTGTCAACATGACGGACACATGGGGAAGTAAATTAATTGGTCGCTTCCTCAAAGCTGTCTCTCAGATCACGCCTGTGAACGCAAAGTACAAGACAACCTGGGACGTGAGCGTGGTTCTCGGTGAATTAAGAAACTGGAGCCCTAGCTGAGCTGGACCTGGGGTTCCTATCAAAGAAACTGGTCATGCTGTTGGCTATAGGCTCAGCTTTTAGAACACAAGCTATTGCGGCTGTGAAATTAAGTTTTATCAGAGTTTCTGCAAGGGGTATCGTAATTAGAGTGGACGACACCATGAAGACGTCGAGGCCGGGAGCCTTTCAGGCTTATGCCTTTTTCCCTTTCTTTAATCAGCAGGACCTATGCATGGCCAGAACAATCGCAGAGTACCAGGAGAGGACCAAGGCCTTAAGGGGATAGTAGGGTCAAGCGATTTTCAAAAAATCGATTTTTTTTACATATTATGTTAGTACCACATCTAAAGAATATTGTGTTAAAATTTCAAGTCGATTGGAGCAAAATTCGAGCAGTGGCAGCGGTTTTAGCCAAACACCTTTCGAGCGCTGTAAAGAGCACTTTTTAACTTTAAACTCGTTCTTCTCGAAACTACCTTTTTTGAATACGGTGACGGTTCCAGCTCAAAAACTATTGAACCGATCACATTCAAATTTTGCACACACTTATAATACATAATTATCTCGGGGTTATCGATTCGTTTTCATAAATTTTTTCATTATTGACAAAATGGCGACTCAAAAATGGCGATTTTTTTCGAAAAAATTGTCAAATTTTCGTAAAAGTGTCATAAAAAATTCAAAAATTGTTAAAAAAAAAAAAAAAAACACCTTGATAACCTCGAGTTATTTAACTACTCTAACGAAAAATTCTTAAATTATGTGGTTCAGATAATTCTACGATGAGTTATGACCGTCACCGCGCAACACCTTTTTTTGAAGATGCCTCGGTAAATCATCTGCTACTGCTTCAAATTCGAATATTTTTACTCCAAAATTTGACAAAGGCTTCTTTAAAAGTTACTTGACAATGTACTATTTTTTTAAATAAACGGAATCTACCTGATTTTTTTCTAAAAATCGTCAAAAAACGCTTTTTTTACTCTTTGACCCTACTATCCCCTTAAGGAAGGAGGAGTATTACTAATTCATCTCTCACTACAAAGCCTTACAAGAGGGGCAGCCAAGCACACCATTAGCCGATGGATAAAGGAGACGATGTCAATAGCTGGCATTGACAGTGGTTTCACAGCTCATTCGAGGAGACACGTCTCAATGTCCAGGGCGAAAAACAAGGGTCTGAGCCTACCGTCTATTAGGAGTGCAGACACATCGTCGGAGTCTTCACAGGTTTTTGCATTTTTAATCGCATCCTTTGATCTTATAATCTTAATCTTTTCTAGTGTTTCTTTTGATTTAGCTATTTTTATAGACCTCAGAGAGATCTGAATTCCTCTACACACATAATATATTTATTTAGTAAGTTTACACAGTGCCTTTTTTATATTTTATAGTATTGATATTTTATAAGTGATGTATCGCGAAAGATGACTTGATTCATCCTTGAATGACCTAAGACAAGGCGTGAGAATAAGTCACAAATTTATTTAGATTGTGTTTGCCTGTAATTTAAGCATGCGAATTCGGGTTTCTATAATAAAGAATAATGTTTTGAGATATGAAGAGTTGACTTGGGTTTCTTTTTTAGGATATAGAATCACTCTAAACATCTACATAGTAATATCTCCGAACAAGGGGATAAAATATAAATTTAGATTAAACGATCTTACCTGTAAGTGAAGTTTAATCTTAATTATATGAATACTTGTTCGGAGATATTTCGCATTCACACCCATTGTGTAAATTTTTTTTTCCCAAACGAACCATCGCCCAGTAAAAATTTTCACCTCAGCCCAGAGCGTGGACAGCTGAACTAAATGACGAGGGAACGGATGGTCAGGGAGCAGGGTGAGTGGGGGTAATAGAGGCCTCTTCCTAGTTTCTTTTTAGCTCTGAAATGTGGCGTTGACGACAGCCAAGCTGCGTGTAATATCTCCGAACAAGCATTTATATAATTAAGATAAACTTCAGTTACAGGTAAGATCGTTTATTAATCTACAATCAGTTGGTATTTATAACGTCCCTTAATTGATGAATGTTACTATGATTATTAAATCATTAGAATTATCTTCAAAATTCCAATCAGTTGGCATTTTCAAAATTGACTTAAAAAGGTTAATCAGTTGGTATTATTACTGTCCCTCAAAATATTTATTATTTATTTTATTTTATCAACTTACAAGGAGATGGTTTGTCCTTTGGGACCTGGATTTTCATGAAACTTTGCACACAGTTTTTATTCATCATAAAAACCAGCCCATCCGTGTTCTTTTTCCAGAATGGGCTTTTTTCACCTACTTCGCATATAACCCCTGTGTTAAGGATGTTCACTAGTAAAATGAAATCCATGAGAATCTTTTGAAAACGTTTAAGCATCAGATACAACATATTAAAACTTGAAGATGATTTACAACACGGTTATCAAGATATTTCAATCCAAAGTTGAGCTAAAATCGCTCGAAATTGGGTGGATTAACACGGGCTCTCATTACACAATATCTGAACCACTTATCTGAACCAGATTGTGAATCGTCTTGAAATTTGAACACGTTATTTCTGAAGTCTATATTTACATATATCAATAATTTTTAAAAGATTCTCATGGGTTTTTAAACAACTTCATCACTGTTTTGTCATTAAAAAATCAGTAAAAAGTTGGTCGATTTTTCTTAATTTTTCAAAACGTTTTTCGTACTTATTTTTTACACTATCTAAAACTAGAAATTACAAAGAATATCATATTAAATTTTCATAACAATAAGTTACTTAGGGTCGAAGTACTGACGCGTTAAAAATACAAAATTTATCCGGGCGGCAGGGCATGACTCCCATGTCACGTGACTCAGCTGCTATGCTAACCTATCGACGCCCCCACCACTCCGAAAAAGTACTAGTAAACTTCCTTAAAAGATAGGCTGTTTCCTATAAAAATCCGTTTTTGGCCTCATTTTAAAAAAATTCCTCCTTGGATCGTATTGCACTTAGAAATATCTGAAACCTCGCATTTTTTTCGTTCCATGTATATTGTAACCCAAATATACTATAGCTTGACTTTAAAAACCTTAATTTTTCATAGTTAAAACCATTCAAAAAAATTTTTAAGTAATTTTTATTTAAAAGTAATTGGAAAAACGAAAAAAATGCGAGGTTCCAGATATTTCGAAGTGCGTATTACGGTCCAAGGAGGAATTTTTTAAAAATGAGGCCAAAAACGGCTTTTTATAGGAAACAGCCTACTTTTTAACACAGGGGTTATATGGGAAGTAGGTGAAAAAAGGCCCATTCTGGAAAAAGAACACTGAAGGGCTTATTTTTATGATGACTGTGTGCAAAGTTTCATGAAAATCCAAGTCCCAAAGGACAAACCATCTCCTTGTTAGTTATTGAACTCTTGAGTCAATAAAAAAAATTAATATAATAAACGTAATTGTTTTTTAATAAATAAAATAAACCATGAAAAACTTTGAAAAAATATTACAGTGAGGATTAAGTGATAAGGAAAAGTTTACTGACAGTATCTTCAATAGATATATGTTATTCTTTACCATTTTAATGTATTATTATTATCATTATTATTATTATTATTTAATTATTTATTCATTTTTTTTTTTTTCAACATTTATGTATACTCCATTATAAATTCTAAATTCTATTTAATTAATTGAAAGACAAAAAAAAAGGTTAAAGAAGAAAAATAGCAGGTACCACTTTTCGAATGCGGCAACTGCAGTCTGCAGAATCAGTTCATACCGTGAGCATGCGCATTGCACCTTTTGAGGATAGTGGCTAAAGATTCTTGTGACTTTGATCGTCGAATGTATCATCTCTAAAGCTCCAGAAGAAGCTTGATATCGGATTGAAAGAATTTGTACCTCTCCATAGTTATCGGTGACGTAGCTGACGATAAATTAAGTAGAGCCAAAAGTACAAGCACAACCAGAGAGGGTTAAAAATCGTTTTCCTTCAAAGGTGCGAGGTAAAAGAAATTTATGAGCAAGAAGGTTAGAGTAAGATTTAAGTGTTTTTCGTGCCAACCGATCTTAAGTCGCCTCGGGTTGCAAACACTTCTATTCTCATTATCGTTTTTATTTATTTTATTTCCTGCTCGCTCGATTGAAGTGCAGCAAATCACTTTTGAAATGAATATATTTTACTTTTAGTATATTCTTTTCTTGATCTTTATATACTTTTATTTTCAATGAGCATATCAAATATTCATCTCATTCTTAGATTGTTTGGATTGAATTAAAAAGCAAAATGATTTGTAATGTAGAAAACTTTTTAAAAAATTCGAGATTTTCCTTAAGATTTTATTATCTTATACTTTACATAAATTTTAACTTTGGCTTAATCTAAAATGAGAAAAATTTTTAGCTTTACTTTTGTATGAATCACATGAATCATAAATATTAACAGTCATTTTTTTATTTTTATTTTTTTTCTCTAAATTTAAATCAGAGACATCGATCAAATGAGGTTCATTAATAAACTCTTCTTCAATGATTTTTTCTAAAAACAAATTTGATTGTTCCGTAGTATTATCATTTGATACTGTACACATTGTTGGCTCTAGTGATGGATTTTTGATTAGATCTTTTTTCTCTGCTGCAGCACCATCAGTAGAATTGAGAGTTACTTCTTTCATTTGTAACGATTTTATGCGTTTTTCTTGCTTGGTCGTTAGTCCACCTGTTTCCGTATCTATTTCCAGCCTATGCCCTGATTTAGATCTTGTTAGTTGGCATTGAACGTATTTTTCGAGATCTGCTTCTTCTTTTTTCGTCAGAATACAATTGACAATTAAAATTAGTATGCCTACGCTCAAAAAAAAAAGTCCTATCGCAATAAGCTCATTCCATAACTTCTTAAACCTGAAATTTTTCCATGATGTAAGATCGTTTTGTGAAACCCCACTTAATAATAAAAAAAATCCTAAAATTAAAAAAACTATTCCTATGTGTAACATTCCACTAAACTGAGAGTCCACACCATTTTTTAATTGGCGTAGTTTGTTTCGATGATGTCTGCGAGAATGATGATCGAGAGAAGTTGTTGATACACGCGGGGATGTTAATCCGCTGTCCCCTGATTGGCTACTGTATCTCCGTTCTCTCGCTCGACGTTGCTCATCTCTGCGTTTTCGTTGCCGTTTTATTGCTAATGCTGAATGTAATCCAACTGCGTGCATTCTGAAAAAAAAAAAAAAAAATGAAAATATTCTTATTGAAGTAATATAAATAATTTGTTTTAATTACTAAAGAATAAAGACGTACACACATTGAGTTATACATGGGCGAAAGTCAAAGACGGTTACTTTTTTGTCGCATCATGTCTTGTAATTTTGTAGATTCTAGAGCTTGCCAAACCCTAAAAGCTTAAATTTTTTTAGAATATCTCATTTATAAATACTTTTTTATCTGCAGAATTGCAAGACATGGTGCGACAAAAAAGTGGCTGCTTTTTTGACTTTTGCCCATATCTTACTATATTATATAGTTGTGATTTCTTCTTCACTCTCACCATGAGTTACTAAGTAGTAATTTTTATCAGAATCAATACTAAACACGTTGATAAAAATCTAAATTTTTAATAAATCGTAAAAACTACCGTGTTTCTCCGATAATAAGCCCGGGGCTTATTTTCGGGGGAAGGCTTATTTTTATTATTTCTATTTTGATAATATTTGATTCAATTTTTTGTTAAAAATAAGAAAATATACATATACATTTATTCTTCAATTAACAAAATTTCATCTTCTTCATCATCTTCTTCTATTTTGATAATATTTGATTAAATTTTATTTTCGGGGGAGGGCTTATTTTCGGGGAAGGGCTTATTTTTTCAAGCACTTCAAAACAATTTACCCGGGCTTATTATCGGGGGAGGGCTTATTATCGGAAAAACACGGTATCTTTTAAATATTGATATTAAAAAAAAAACTTAATTAAATTCTCAAATATATACACTTTCGAGTAAAAATATTGTTAATGGTGGTTTTTTAAAAAAGTACATTTATTTTGAAAATTGAAGAGAGATAAATTATCGATGCTGTTTCATTTTCACTGCTCTCTGTTGGACCACCAACGCGTAACTGACCTTACGTCTGTGCATGGATATCATGTAAACTTCAAGCGTTAACGAAATTGTTTTATTTTATCAAATGTTTAATATGAATAATATTATGAATGACTCAAGAAAATTTCTTAAAAAACGTTAATATCAAAATTCAAATGAATTTAAATTAATTTAAATAAATACTCACACCCCAAGAATTGTTTATTTATTTTTTATTTTTTATTTATTGCCTACCTAGACCTTTAGTCTGTACAGCATATATAATAACTTAATTTAGGTAATTCATAATAGATTTACAAAATTCAAGTTCAATATTATTTACAAAGTCTCAGTGTTCGTTTCAGACAGAATATTTTCGATTTGACATGGTTTATATATGTTGAATTTCGATAATTCACTTAAAAGCAAAATCGGCTCACTGCAATGGTCATTGCACGTCCACAAAAGATGATTAGCATCTTGTGATGGAGAGCCACACTTGTACTCAGGTGACGAGATAATATTTTTTCCGTGTAGAGAGATAGCTGCACTTTAGTGGTCTGCTCTTAGCCGATTAATGACAACAATTTCCCATCTTTTGAACTTAGTATTATGATACCAGGGTTTACTACTCAGAGACAAATAACTGCGAAAGTAGTAAACTCCCTTGGAGTCTCCTTCATGAATATTGAGCCTAAAATTTCTTAGTTGACCTCACTATTTCAGATGGAGTTGAAGTCAGAGTAGGGGATACGCTCAGTAAGTTCGGTCAGAAGGGTCGCATCCTTAGCCAGTTGATCAACAACTTGATTGCCTTCAAATCCACAATACGAAGGAACCCAGAAAATTTTCAATGGAACCTCAAGGATAGTGAGCGGCGACTAAAGTTGGTAATTTTTGCAAGTTTGTACTTAATCACCACAATGTAGGGATTTCTGTTGTTTTTTGCTGAATTTAGTGCTGAAAAGACCAAAGATACAGATAAAGGATATTACACCTTCTCGGACTCGAAAAGCTGTAATATCTTTTATCACATGTCTTATCTGGGTCAAAAAGGATCAAATACAGAATGGAGCTCAAGGCAACTGCGTCACCAGTAAAAATGGATGCCGTATTATCTAAGGAGCCCTTCCTATAAAACTCTTCATCATGAAAGTAAAAAGCCCAACCCACTGGTCGATCGCCATTCTTGCCTGCGTCCGCATAAATATGGGTAACATTCTGATAGTCGTATAAAGCCTTACAGTTCGCATTCACAAGTAGAGAATAAGAAATGGGACATAAAGAGTCCATTGGGGATCAATGGGCACTTTAGGAAAAGCGTTCATAAACTCCAACTGATAGACTACACTGGGAGAAGCTCAGGTGGCAGCGCCCCCACTTATACGGTTATGTTACGCCTGACATTTTGGGAGTCTGGCTTCCCATGGTGAAAATATATTGCCCACTTTGAGAAATATATCTCCCGAGCCGACATGCAGCGCCATCTACGAAAGCTTCGTTAGCTCGATTTTGCGTTGTTTTGCTCGTCTGTGGGCAGAATATTGCCCACTCGGTCGGGACGCAGCGCTCTCATTTTTGGGACAGCTGACGCCCAACATTCTCCCAGTGTAGATCTTTACCAACTTGAAATAGTCTAGATCTCACGTGATTGCTTAATTTAGTGATGAATAGCTCAAAGATTCTTTTCTTTGCTTTTATTTTACCATACTTGTTGAAATAGTGCTTAACTTGTCGAAAAGTGGAACTAGATTTATTTTTTAAGGCCCTGGGAACGAACTTGTTACCCTGTAGTTTCACTCTGTCCCTCAGAGCCAGTGATTTTGATTCTTTCAAAATTATATATTTTGGAGTTGAGATTCTGTAACCAAAAGCAGTTCTAGTATCAGACACCTAAACACCTTCAAGTATATTAAAGAGTTTTTTTCCATTTTGGCCCATAAATGAAAGAACCTTAGTCAATCGTTGAGCGAACAAAGCTCTTGAATAAGTTAAGGAGAGTCCCAAGATGAGCACCCCACCAAGTGCCACAAAGAAGTTTCATCTTAATGAAGATAGCCCGAGTCTTTCTTGCAATCTTTATGACATGTTGTTCAAAAGAAAGAATGTGATCGAATCAGGCTCCCAAAATCTTGCCTGATCCAAATATTTAAGTGAGGTATTATCTATTTTTACCTGAATACAACCTGGAGCAATTTCTCTGTTGTTGAGATGTATGATCTTGATTTTTTTAAGGGGGGAACTCAGTGTAAAATTAAAAATCTATTTTTTTTTTGCTTAAAATTACTCTAAAACATCTCAAAAATACTGTCTCATAATTTTAAAGTAATATTATAAGCACGTGGTAAAAAGTTTCGGCCATATAGCGACCCCTAGAGTGCAGAATTTAAACTAAATTCAAGGCAGTCAGCGAACTTAGCAGCTAGCTTCGGCCGCTGAGCGGCCCTATCGGTGATTGGACGACTTAAAAAGTTCAGTGGTTGACTTTTTGAGCTAGTCTACTTTTTGCCGTTGCTGTTCGGCCGCAGCATGGACTGATACAGGCGCGCCTGCGTCAGTCCATGCTGCTGCCTGATCACGCGGGACTGAAAAAAAACAACTGTAAGTCAAGTTGCAGCCGAAATTTTTTACCCTGAGTTTTAAATTTGTGAATCATTTTAGAGAGGTAGGTAAAACAGAGTGCTCAACAGCGCCTACGTGACGCTGCTCGACTCGAGCGGCGCTGTTTGTATACCTGTAGGTATTTCAGGTAGCCGACGCACTGACGCCGGACCACCGCATATATACAGGTGTACAAACAGCTGCTGCGTCGTGCGTCGAGGCGTCTACGAAAAGTTTCTCCCCTCATTTCTATTGTTCCTTCGACCTCTTTATTCTATCATATAAGATTTAAAGGAAGAGGCTTCTCATTTGAACTATGTTTTTGAGAATGGTATTAGACTGAAAAAAGGAGGAGAAATACGGCAGCTAATACTACTTTTAAAAACTTTAATTGCGTTTTTCTTGAAACTGCATTTTTCAAATTGGCCCACATTCTCATTTCAAAACGAATCAACCGATTTAGTTGCAACTTGGCAGAAACTTTCTTTATAATAATTTTAATAGTCTGAACCTAAATTGAGGAAAAAAATTTTTTTTCAAACACCTTTTTTTTAAACAAGTAAGCTAAAAAAAAAGAGGTTACTTTTTTTCTTTTGCTTATATTTTTGTCAAAAAAATTTTTTTTTTTTTTCAATTTAGGTTCAGACTAAAGAAAAAAAGGTTTTTAACGCATTTCTTTTTTTTTCAGATCAACAGGAAAAGCGTCAAAGGGCCGAAAAAAAAGACCTCTCGCGCAAAACGACGCTGCACCGCCATTTTAAAAGAAAAAAAAAAATTTTATATTTTTGAAACCTATATTAATTTTTGTGTTTAAATTCGTTTATCTAAATTAAATTTAAGTTGAAAAAAAAAATCATTAAAAATAAGCTTATTTACACTGAGTTCCCCGCTTAAATATTCGACTTCACGCTAAGCCTCTTCTAATTCTCTTGAATAATTAAACAAACACTTTGTACAGACTCAGTGCAAGTGCTCAAATCTTCAGTACTGCAGTACAAGCCTAAGTCATCAGCAAACTGTGAGCTTTGAACTGACTCCATGTGTTATGTTCCTGACATAAATGCAAAAGAGTAATTGGCTAAGAACCCCTCCGTGGGGAACTTTTTTAGTGGCCATTATAGGCTTATCCGAATTTATTAAACTGACGACATACCTCTCCAGGGAGATATGAGAAATAAAACTAATAAATGTTGGATAGCACCCAATCTCATCCAATTGTTGCAGCAAAATTCCAGGAACAACGTTAATGAACCTCTGACATCAAAAAAACTGCTACAGTATCCCTACCACTTCTGAAACCATCCGATACTCACAAAGTCAAGTTCAAGATGTTATCCAAGCAGGTACGATCTGTGCGAAAACCATTTTGATGAGTTCATATAATTTCATTTTTTTCACATCACCACTGTAATCGGTTCTTCATCATGATCTTAAAGATTTTACATAAACACTGCGTCATCGTGATCAGACGTAAACTTTTGCCATGTTGCTTCTAAATGAGATGAACAATAGTATATTACACATCTAGGGGCGAAGGTGCACTAGTGCCGCCCGCACGTGGTCGCGGCCCGAGGCGTAGGCGAGGGCATGCGGCGGAGTGCACGGCGGCGGTAGTGCGCATGCACCCCAAGGTGTGTACTGTATTTTTCATCCATAAGCATGCGCCGAAAGATAGTTCCTTCGTCCCGAGGTTTCGCCCCTGCTTAGAGGGACGATGAATGAACTTTCGGCGCGCGTATGATGAAAAAGAGTATTTCCGATCAGTAGGAGATTCGTTCGTTCTATACATCTCATTGCAGAAATCCAGAAGAATGAGTTTGTACTTGTTAGAGAGCTTCGCAATGGTAAAATAGTCTATTGCTTCCACTCCAGATCCTGAGATAATTTTACGTTAGTCAATAGCCAAGTGGAATTCTGCAAAGGTGATAGGTGTGTCAAAGAAGATATTAGGCTGAGCCTGTGGCATGAAGAGAGATGAACTGATTTGAGGTGGAACAGATATTTTGTTCATGATTTGTTTAGCCATATCTACAAAGCTTTCATCCTGCCATTTATCGGAGCTGTAATTCACCTTCTACCATTCGTTTTTAAATAATGTCATTTTGTCCCAAACACACCCTGGATTTTTCCTTAGGTCCATTGATCCTGCAAATTTGATGAAACATTCAACTTTCATCTTCTTAGAAAATCTCTATTTTTTCGAAGGCAGCTCTCCTTAGCCTCTTTAATTTAGAGCATTCCTCATCCCACCACTCAAGACGATTTTTGTGGTTACTGGAATCAACATTTCTTCTTATCGGAGTATTTTTTTCTACTGAACTTTTGATCAAATTAGTTGAATACCATGCTTATGAGTAGCACAGGCATTTTTTTAATCAAAGTCCCGGAAATCTACCTATAATTTTCTTGCATTTCGCAACCTGCATCCTAACCAGTTTGTGAGGATCGAATTCTGAAGAATTTTTTGCTGTAAATGCACTTTTCTAAAGAAATCGTTATTCTGAAGGGACAAAGACCCGAGTAATAAGATTCATCAAAAAGCAAAAAGATTAACTAATGAGGCAGCACTAGAATTCGCTATCACAACATCAGTATTTGAAGTCATGTCATTAGCGGAGTTGAGATGCGAGATTCCGTCATACTTTACAACTATCAAAGGGTATAGCCGGGTAAGATAGTCGAATCGGTCCCCACGGCGAATCCCTATATTGTAGGGATTTATGCAAAAAAAAGTTTTGCCTACCGGGCCGACATTGAAAATAACTGATTTCTACCATTTTTTAGTGATGAACATGTTTGAACTAGTCTCATAAGCGGTATTAAAAGTTTTTTTGCATGATATATATATATATATTTTACTATATTATATAGGCCCCTCCATGGTACAACAAGAAAGGTAAGCTCTTGCGCATGTTTACATGAACTGACCAATGAGGTTGTATCACCAGATGACGTCATATTACGCGCGTTGATTCAAATTGCTTTTTACATATTTTTTAAATTTATTAGATTGACAAGGAAAAAAATATTCAAAAAATCTAGGAATGTTGGATAGTATTTTTTTTTTCAAAATACATTTGGAAAAGGATTACTACTGATAGAAAAAAACATTAAAAACATTTTTCAACTAATTTTAAAAATAAAAATCATAAAATTTTTACAATAAAATACAATTAACTTGAGTTGCTACAAAAATTTTAATTATGATAAAAAGTAAGAATTTGAAGAAATAAAAAATATATTTATTTAAAATTATTTATACTCACATGTTAACAAAATATTAAAGGTGAATAAAAAATAAAAAAAATGATATAATACAACACTTTTATTACTTGAAATTTATGTAACAGTTTTTAGTAATTTTTTATAATATAAAATCTTATTATCAACACTTCTATTTACATATCTAAGTCGAATATATGTTCTGGTTCTTACTAATAAAAGCAAGACATCCATAGGAAAAAGTTTTTTTTCTTCTTCAGATAATTTATGCAAAGTCATCTTAGCGACTTTTTGAAAAATATATCTTTCATCAGACAATCCATTTTCTCCATGAAACTTTAAAAAACATTTCTCCATTTTACATGTTACGTTTATCAATGTCTGTGAAGGCATTATCAATCCGCCTCTAGATAAATAAGATATCCAGTCAGAAGCGGATTTGGTATTCACCCGTACACTGGGAAAAATGTGCTCGAGTTACGGCTCAAAAATGAAGAGGTTATGTCTCTACGCCGCGCTCAGTAACTGCTTCATATGTGAGCCGAATTTGACGCACGCGCTGTGATCGGCTGCGATTTGGTATTTGGTACTACGTAGTGGTGCAAATTTTCAACACCGTGCGCCATATTTGTTGCACCGTGGAGAAGAAACGATCCACCTTGTCGATTCCATTACGGCGCTACGGGTGGCTCGATTACGGATCACATTTTTCCCAGTGTAGAGCCAAACTTCCTCAGTGTTTGTACTTAATTTGAAATCGATGAGCGACAAAACCTGCTAAATATTTTAGGCCTTTTTCATAAAGCTCTTTCTGAATTTCGTGAATATCTGGTAGCCCAACAACTCCTAGCATACAGAAAAAAAACCAAGAATAATAATAATAATAATAATAATAATAAAGGATAATAAAATTTCGATTAAAATCCAGCTGGGAGGAAACATGAGTACATGAAAGTTATAAATAAATTATTTTAGTGGAATCTGAAATCAGTTTAAACATCATGTAGCGTTTGAATTTTTTTTTTTTTTTATTTATTTTTTTTATTTACTAACTTAGTTACTTATTTTATAAAACAATTTTTTTTTATGTGAAAAATCCAGTAGAAAAAAAAATTAGTCTATTCTTAGAAATTTACTCTCACAAAATTTTTGAGATTTAAGAGGTTTTAGAGTTTTAGAGGTTGCTAATAATTTATATTGAAATGGTGTGATTTATAAATAATTAATTTTAATCTGAAGGACCTACCCCTATTTTTGGCTAGACTTTTCAATTTGATTTTCATGAATCATCGATCGACTTTTACTTTCTGATTAGTTTATTTATTAAAATTATATTAATGTATTGTTCAAAGTAATGAATGGAATTTTTTAATAACTCATGAAAGTCCAAAAAACTGAGAGACTGTCAGATGGTCACTTCGTACTTGTAAATTCAATTCAGATAACAATTTTTTGAGCCATACAAACATATTTGAGCATACAAAAATAAAAATAAATTTTGATATTTTTTGCAACTTTATCTCGAGCTTTATCTCTAAAAAATTTTCCTAGTGATTAATAAATAAATTATGTACATTGAAATTTTTACCTTCGTCTTCAACTAAACCTTCTAAGTAAGAAAAATCTTGTTCTTCTTCGAGATCCAAATTAAGCGAAGTAAAATAATCGGTTGCAGAAATGATCTTTGGAGAGGATAATGAAGAGGTATTGGAGGCACAAGGGATCTATGTTAAAAATGTTAAATGTAAATAAAATTTAAAAAAAAACAAATGAAAAATTACAGAAACTTGTAGCCCATAGTTTGTTCTGGGTTGATAATTAATAATCTTATTATATCATCAATTCGGTATTTTCAAAGGCTTCTTTTGCGTGGTCGAATCCAGGGCTCCTTGGATTTTCCAAGCGTCGCAAATCGCGGGTTTGCTGAGTATTGCAATACTACTACTTGCATGTGTCACATCCGTATGCGACTCTTTGAGCTTTTATTTTAAATAAAGGTGCAAGGAGCATACTGGGGTGAACTACCCCAGATCGATAAATTTTACTGCCTCCGTGAGGAATTTTCCTCTTCTTTTTGGCGCGTGGCCACCTCAAGAAGCCGTTTCGGCACGTGGCCACCTACGCTGAAATCGATACCTGCGCGACTTTTCGGCAGGTGAAACAATTATATATAAGGACCATGGATATCCCAGTAGTCAGTCAAGCGTAGTCAAGCGTAGGGACACCAGTAAGTGTGTCGTCGGTCCGTGAGTTAGTTAGAGTCCGCGGAGTGTGTCAGCCGGTTCTGACACTTGTATTTCAAACTTGTAACAGTGCTTGAGGTTTGGTGTTTTTTTTTATTAAATGTCGTTCGTGTGATTCTTGACTTTGATTCCAAATATCCTTCCCGTTAAGTTAGTTTATAAATTACAATTTATTCTACGGCACCAGAGCCTGGCCAAGGATTATCAGCATCAGATCATCGGCAGCACAGTCAGTACTACTCGCCCTTACTCAAATCGTATCAGAGCAAAAGTAATCGTAAGGCCACACGGTGGCAATCGGGTTAAACCTAGGCCTCTCGTAGGTTTTGGTTTAAATAGTTTAAAGGTATAATTTACCTTTAACACATGCATGATCCAAGCAGTTCTCGAAAACTCAAGGTGTAACAAAATGTATACAATTTTTTAAATACTATTTTTACAGTTGAACTTACTAGCAAATTTTTTGTAATTTTCAGAATTTTTTATGATCTAAAAGAATTCGTTCATAAAAATAAATAATTCAAATACTGCATGGGTACTTTATAAGTATTTGCGAATTAATCACGTAATATTTTAAAAAATAAAAATTTTTTTTAATTTAATGAATATTTGAATTAAAGTTTTTTGATTAAATTAGTACTTATAAATATAGATCCTAAAAATACTGAAAATTAAACTGTATTTAATTATTTTAATTTTTAATTTTTTAGATTCTAAAACTTACTGTACTTTGGGGTGAACTACTTAATTTGTCTATGTAATCATTCTCTTCAATAGATTCAAAATATTCATCCTCGTCTTTATCTTGATCTTCATCAAAAGAATTCAAAAAGCCACCAGTTATAACTTCATTCAACTCAATCAGTTTGTTTTCTTCATCATTGGCTTCAGTATTCATGCCTACGCTGAACATATCTGTTGCATGTTTGCCCAAAATATAATTTTTATTCTTTTTTTACAATCATAAGCTGATGGATGATCATTAGCCCCTCCCATGCCCCGAATATAAGAAAAAAGATTTTCTAAAATATCTTGATTAAGACGGTAAGTTAAAATATAATCTACTTTAAAGTCCTTTGAATATTTAACTTTTAGATAACTGAACAAAACTCAAATTCTGTACAAAATCGTCCATATCTAGAAGAATTTCGTTTTGGTTATTTAAATCAAGACCGGAGGCTGGAACTTTATTAGTTTGATACTTTAAATTTGAGTTAAAAAGATCAAACCAATCGTTAATAATTTTAAAAACTCCTGCGGCTTTTTTTGCAGTTGGATCTTTTAAATATCCTTTTTCATGACAGAATAAAATTAATTTTGATACACTGTTAGAAAAAAGTTGAGCGGCTGGCTTAACACTTTGTCTTTGACTACCTGGTACTGTGATATGGTATTCGGTTATTTTATAAAGAATATTTACATCTCGAACTTTTAGTGCTAGTAATTGTTGAATGATACTTTTATCGATTAAAATTCCATCGATTAAAAATCCTGAATCAATTAAATGATTGCGAAGTAATTTTAGTAAGTGTGGCACATCGAAAAAGGTGTGAATAAGTAAATTATCATCACATGGATGATAAAAAAAACAGTTTTCTAAATCACTTAGATCACAGCCTAAAGCATAAAAGACATCTTTATTTTTTGGACCCATATCACACACAGAGGCAACAATTATGTCTCCGGCATCATACAATTGTTTAATAATTTCCAATAAAATACTATCTCTCATTGGTTCATCGAAGTCATAATATACGGGTTGTTTCCAAGACTTGAAAAGACCTCGAGCTGTCACCACTTGACAATTTTTGTGTGGACCTATTTTTTTCTCATATTTTCTATCAATATTTGCCAAATTTGAAAGCGACATTTCGTCAAAACTGAGTACAGTAATTTTATCCATAGCTGAGAAAGTTGAGGCTTTTATTTTCATTATATTAATGACATTTGAGCGGTCGTTGGGTCAGTGGTTAGCGTGCTCGCTTCTGAAACAACGTCGTTCGAGGGGTCTTGGGTTCGATTCTCCGCGCAACTAACTTGGAATTATTTTCTTCGTTCGTTGCGTCGGTAACATCGATCCCTACGTTCACCCCGACTGCTTTGGAGTCGGTTTTACCGGGGGCCATCATTTCAGCGCTGGTCGTAAGTTTATCTCGACTGGGGGCAATATTTGGGGCATAATTTCCCAATGAGTTAAACTCGGTTCGGCACTGGTCTAATCCAAGACTATCTGATTGGGGGCGATATGTGGGATAAAAAGTCCCAATGAGCCTGCCGGTTCAGCGCTGGTCTTACGATTAACTCGAATGAGGCACATACCCTGGGTTTCCCGTACTCCACATGGTCCATATGGGCCATGGGCTAATGCGAAGCAGTGTAGGGACAAAGTCGTCAATAAGCCCATACGGAGCATAAAAAGTCGCGACTATAAATAAGTATAAAAAAAAAAAAATTAATGACATTTTTCATAATACCAGATGGACATTCAAACTTTGTGATCCATTTTTTAAGAGTACTGATTGCTGGTAATGGTATTTTCACATTATTTCTCAAATATCTATAAGCCTTGGCCCTAACACACTTTAAAGAAATAGCTGCTGCCATATCTTCAGTTGACCAACGAATTCTTTTGTTGCTATTTAAAAGTTTTTTTATCTGACCAGGTGTAAATATATCACTTAGAATATTTTCATATTCTTCCTTTATCTTTTTTTGCTGATTGTTCAATTCTTTAATTTTTTCATTGCACAGATTTTTCCAATACATACATTCAGATCTACATTTACTATAATTATCTTGCAAAATTTTTAGCTTTACTTGTAAATTTTTTATATCTATTTTTTCTAAATTTTCAGACAATTGGTTTGTTTCAGTAGAATTCAATGAATCAGAGTTATGGGTATGAGACTCGCTAACCAAAGAGTTTATCAAACTAGAATAATCGTGGTGAGGAACATTAACTTTTTCTTGAGTGCTCTGCTTAGCCGCTAATGGTGATGAAATACTGTTATCTGTTGTCATGTTAACTAAATTTGAAGTGTCAGTTTCAAGAATATGCTGTGATCTTGATTCAAAATTATTATTTTCACAGTTTAATACTGAATTTTTAAAAAGTTGATTTTCAGTACCCTGAAGAGGAACTTCACATGTATAGGAATCAATAACAATTGATTGTTGTATCAATGCTTGCTCATTAATTCTATTTATCCGGTCATTATTTTGAAGATTATCGGTACTATTTATATTTTTCCAAAACAAATTTTTTTGAGGTACTGCATCTTTTAAACACCTAGATTTATTTGTTGGATGATCTAATATCTTATGCTGAAGTTTTTTTTTACACTAAAGATTTCTAAAAATATTTCACAAAATAAATAAAAAAATGAACAATTCATATGTATAACCTCTACGTGAATATTAACTACTTACGTTCTTTGAAATTAAAACTGGATGCATCCAAACCACAAGCTTCAATCCACTTATTTTTCTGCAAAGGATCTTTAGGAAATCGAAAAAATTTGATGTTATCTACTTTATTCTTTCGAGAACCGCTTTTGCACTTTTTTACGTAACACTTAGGCATTTTGATTTTTATTTCGTGGCCTAATTTACGATATTTAACTTTTAGAAACTTAGACTTAATTATAATTTTTAATAATACACTCAAAAGACGGTAAAATTAATGATTTAACTAAAATTGTAAAAGCAATTTTCATCAGGTATTCAAAAATGTAAACATTGAACCGCCATGTTGTGACGTCATCTGGGTATGCACGAAACCAGACGAATTTTGGTCAGTCGGAAGAGCCTACCTTTCTCGTTGTACCATGGGCCCCTCAAAAAAGTGCTTAACTAACCGTAAAAGTGTGCCGAAATATGCTTATTTCTATGTGTTTTAATTTTTCCTATAATTGTCTAATCACGCCCCCCACGCCCCCCTCACGCCCTTCTTTTACCCACGCCCCCCATTTTTGATATATGTTATCACTTTTACCTATACCTTCTATTTTTAATATATGTTATGACTTATGTAAAATTTAAAAAGTTACTATTGAAATACTAAAAAAAACTTATATTTCATAAAATAATAATAACAAAATAATAGACGTAATCAAAATATATAAAACAGTTTAAAAAAAATATTTTTATAATTTTTTCAAGTCAGTAAAAATTCACTATTATTGCACAATACTTAAGAAGTGCATTCAATACGTCACTCCTGCAGTAGGCACAATGATCAGACAAAGGTATGAACTAATGTAAGAACACGGATACGCACACGGGTTGATACAAGTTTAGGCAAGAGGGTAAGCACAGGAGTGGACGTGAGAGTAGGTACGGATTTGGTACGATCTTATACAGTATTTTTTCTTCACTCCTGCAGTAGGCACAATGATCAGACAAAGGTATGAACTAAAGTAAGTACACGGATTGATACAAGTTTAGGCAAGAGGGTAAGCACAAGAGAGGACGCCAGAGTAGGTACGGATTTGGTACAAGAGAGTCTTACTTAGTAGTACTTACAAGAATAGGCACAGCAGTAGAAATAAGACGAGGTACACGGATATACACAAGGGCGGGGAAGTGAGTAGGTACAAGGGTATGTGCAGGAGTAGACACAAAATTAAGCATGTTGGTAGGTTTAGGATTAAAACATTAAGTAGAAAAAAAGTTAAGAAAAGAGTAAGCACAGTAGTACAAAAATATATAAGAACAATAAAAAATGAATCAGTAGAAAATTAAGTAGAAAAAAGGGATGTTATAAGGAAAGAAACCAGTGCATCTATAGAAGGTTCAACAGTATGAAAAGTATGAGGTAGGCGCAAGTATAAGAACAATAGTTATACTACCAGAATTTATACATCTCTGTTCTCTCATTCTCCGATTCAAAGTTTTATAAAAATCGGTGCATTAGTTTGAACGTCAAATTTTTGACGAAATTAGCAAAAAATTGCTAGAAATCTACCGAAAAGGGTTTTGTACTACTCGCTAAGTACAAGGATATGAGTAATTGTATGCACGTGAGTAGGTACAGTGGTAGTCATAGAGTTACGAGGGTATGTACACGAGTCTAACAAACATAAAAACAAAGATATGCACAAAAGTAAATACAAGGATAACTACAAAAGCACAAAAGAATAGTAGCTACGAGGGTAGCCACAATTGTAGACACAATGGTAAGAACTAGCATAAAAATCTGGGGGGGGGGGGGTTAGCGAGCGGAGCGAGCAGGGGGGTACCCTCCCCTACTCTTCTCCCACGCTCTCCCCATGCCCTCCAAAAAAGTGCCTAAGTAACCGTAAAAGTGTACCGAAATATGCTTATTTCGGTACACGATATACGGGTTCTAATGGAAAGTATTAAAATGCACGGGAAATAAAATCATTTGCACGGGATGTGGGTCGCACAGGAAAATAAATACTTTTGCATGGGAAAATAAATACATTTGCATGGGAAAATAAATACTTTTGCACGGGAAAATAAATACTTTTGTACGGTTTAATTGAAGAGTGTTTACCTATCAAGCCTAGAAACAAAAGACCACGTGCTCTTTCACCAAGCATCTCTCCGACTATTTTATTATTGAGCTCAGTTCAACTTACAGTGTCGCCTCAGTCGACGAGTAAAGCAAAGAGCCAAAAGAGGGCTGGTGAATTAACGTATTTTGAAACCTCTGAGGACTCATCTGAAGAAGAAAATTCATCTGGAGTGATCCAGCAGACTAAAAAAATATGTAGGTGACCAACACGAGTGTCGCTTTTACGTCACAAATACCCGTCAGCAACAGAGGCAGAAAGTGCTGTAAAGTTAAAAGAAGTTTGGAAAGTATCTTCAACGAAAATGGTGGCAGAAGGAAAATGAGTTGAATATCGTTGCACAAAGGAAATTTATAGAGTGTCTGAGTGTCCAGCGTGCTTGTACCTACTATATCATTCTTCGGATACTTGCGCGTCCTTGTACGAAACAGAAGAGGAGCACGAACATCAAAATATTGATTCTACACGAGGCTTATCATCAGAATTTAAGGCTTTTGTAAAAGATAAATATGCAGATGGTATTACAAAGCCAAATGCAATACTAAATCTCATTCGTAAAAATCAGATGATAGAACCTGCCAAAGAAAACCTTTGCATTTCTTAGAACAATCCGAAGTGATAAAGGCACTCCTTCTGTATTGGCCACAGATCTTAGAGCTTGGTGCAATAAGCGCACTCAAGTTCCGGATGACGAAGATGTACCATGCGTGGTTGATTTCCACATTTTTGCAGAATCTTTTGATTTAGAAGAACAGGATTTGAAAATAATTTTAACAACGCTTAGATTGTTAGCATTGGCCAGGAAATTCATGAGATTAGTGCACAACAGATGCGACCTACAACCTGATTTACAAAATAATAAAAAAGCTTTACTAATGTATTAATCTTTTATAAAAAATATCGTTAATTTCAATTACACTTGTATATTGTTCAATAAAACAAATTTTTTGCTTGATTTTTGTTGAGTTTTGCTGTCAGTTCCTTTTCCCGTGCGAGATCAATTCTATTGCAATGTTAATTCTACTCCCGTTCAATATATTCTTTTTGCCGTTTAATACATTTAACTTCAGCTCAAGTATTTTTTTTCCCGTGCATTTATTTTCTTTCCAGTTTAATCACTTATTTTTCCGTGCAAATGTCTTTTTTCCCGTGAATTTGACCTAAAATTTCCAGTGCGTTTGCTTTTTTTCCGTGCTTATAAATCACACCCTTTTCTAATCACCCCCCCCCCACGCCCTTTTTTTTTACTCACGTCCCCCATTTTTGATATATGTTATCAGCTATGTAACTATAGAAATTTAAAAAGTAACTACGAAACATTAAAAAAATTAACTAACATCCTAAGATAAAAGAGAGAACCCAAAAAGAATAACAGCATTTTATTCGTGATGTGATTGGTTGAAGAACAAAATTTAAAATTTTTATTTTAATTTTTAATTTTTATATTACAATTCAATTAAAACATCTAGAGAATAGATTTGATAAAAAAATAATTATGTAATCAAGTGTTCGAAATTATCCGATTGAAATCATGAAAATAATAATTATTAGTATACAAACTGAAACAAAACCAATGAATCTATAACCACAAAAGTTTAAATGAATATGAACTTTGAACGTTACGCAAAGGTAAAGAGTATATATAACTTATTGTAGATTAATTTAGATGAAGCTTCGACAAAATTTGTTTTAGATTATAAAATACAATTGCGCGTGCGCTTCGCTTAGAGAGCTTCAAGGTTTGGCAAGAGGGTAGGTACATGGGTAGATTCAAAAGTGGATAAGTGTGTACCTACGAAGGTTTGTACAGGATCGAAAACAATAGTATAAAAGATGATTGTTTCAGGGTTAGATGTTGAGAAAAAAAAAAAAAGAACAACATACGTTCAAAGTTACAAATTGAAGTATGAAACTAATAACAAAGTAAAAGAGGCTGCACATGGCTGGAAACTGGTATCGTAAGGTAAAATTCACTATTAATTAGGATAGGTTAATTGAGAGAAACCTAGGTAGAAAAAATGTTTATAACAAATGTAAAAGGATCTAGGAAATATTTGTCAAAAAAGTTAAAAAACTGTGTGGGCAAAATTGTATGAAGATGATTAGTTTCACGATTGTAATTACAAAAAAATTTGAGAAGAACAATAGAAAAGATAGTTTTTACAAAGATGAGAACAAAGATTCAGAGTTAGAGACCAAAGCATGAAAAAAAGAAAAAACAACAGCAAACACCAAAATTAAAGCAAGTAGATTCATGTGAAAGAGATGGGAAAAATATTAAGCAAAAATGTACATATAACCGTAGGTTCAAGGTTACAAACGTAATGACAATTCCAGGTACGGGAGTTAATACAATGTAGTTACCAGAGTAGTTATCAAGTTTGAAATTATGTTATGAACAAGGTTTGTTATAAGGTTATTTACAATAGTAAGCGCAAGAGGATAAAAAAAAATTTATGCACAAGGCCACATTCAGTGTTAAAAATTTAAATAAAAAAAAATAAAGAACTAGAGTTAGCATAGGAGTAGAAACAGATGTAGAAACAAATGCATGTGTAGAAGGTTCAGCGTTAGAAGCTTAAGTCAAAAAAAGGTAGTAAGCACAAGATCATTAACATATGTAGGAAGAAGAAAAAGTCAACAGACGTAGTAAAGATAGTTGGAAAAAAAAACTCAAGAAACGTGGATAGTAGCAAGGTCATGAAGCAGGGAAGATTAATAAATAAAAAGACGAAAATAAGTCGGTAAAAGTATAGAAACAGATGTTTAATTAATGATAGAAATGAAAGTATGATCAACGATAAGAACAAAGTAGTCTTAGAGTTAGAAATAAAAGCATGAAAAAAATTCAAACTACAGTTAACACCATGATAGAAACAAATATATATAAACATGAGCATATTCCTGGGGAAGAGCTTAGTTATAAAAAGCAGTAAGTGCAACGGTAAGAACAGGGTTAGTTACAAGGGTTTGGAGTGAGATAAAAGGTAGGAACAGAGATAGGCATAAAATAAGGTGCAGGTGTAGTCACAAGCTATAAGAGTAGAAACAATGGTATGTATTACAGTAGGTACAAAGGTAGTCACAAGGGTATGTGTTTAAGTGTAGGTACAAGTGTAGATTCAAGCATAAAATTCTGGGGGGGGTTGGCGAGCGAAGCGAGCAGGGGGGTACCCTCCCCTAGTATATATATATATCTCTTATTTGAAAGGGCGTGAAAAAAGGTAGCTTTTAGCACAAACCGCAATTTTTTATTCCCTCTACTGCACATGCGCTGTCCAAAATAATGATTTTTCAACTTTAATTTATACATATTTCAAAATCTAAGAGGGCTAGAGAAACGCGGTTTGCGGCACAATTTTGTTTAAAGAAAATTTAATTTAATGATAGAAATATTGTTTTATTTTAACCCAGTGTGTTACCGCTAGGTGGTGACTTTGATAAATAATTTTTATAATTTGGACTAAAAAGTGTCTTCCACCACTTCTTCCATCAAAAAGTTTGAAAAAATTTGTAGAGCTATTTTTTGTTAAAATACATGACATATTTTTTTCCAGAGAGGTATGTATCACTGTTTTCATTTTTAATCGCATTTTGCAGGGAAAAAAATTCTAAAAACAGCCTTAACAATTCAAATTTTGCGCCAAAAATGATTTTGAAAAGCATGGTTGAACTACATTTTTCATGAACAAGATTTTGTGGCAAGCTGCGTTTCTCTAGCTCTCTTAGATTTCAATATAAAATTAAATTTGAAAAATTACTATTTTTGGCCGTGCATGCGCAGTAGTGGGTAAAATTAATTCCGGTTGGCGCCAAAATTTCTTTTTTCAAGCCTTTTCGAATGATATATGTACTGTAGGGATTCGCCGTGGGGACAGATTCGACTATCTTAGCCGCCTATACCCTTTGCTTGAGCAAGGGAATCTAGAAACCTTTTGCCATTAAGATCATCCAATGAACAGTTCACTGAGTGTTATGGACATGAAAGTCACCGAGCAAGTAGGAAATGTCTTCTTCGTTGGCCATTAAGGGCATCGTAGGGTCAAGGTTTTTCCAAAAAAATCATTTTTTACATTTTCTAATAGTAGAACATTTCAAAAACGCTGTGTCAAAATTTTGAGTCGATCGGAGCAAAACTCGAGCAGCAGTAGAGGTATTAACCACAGACCTTTGACCGCAGTAGGGAGCAACAGTGCGCCGCTTGATGGCAGGTGTTTATACCTTTAAATATAATAATATAATAAACGAATGGGCTTTATACCTTTGTGTTAAATAACCTATTAACGAAGATTTGTCCAAGGATGCTTTGTTAGAGCGCTGTGTGGGAGGATTTACGCAAAACAACAGCGAATCTCTGAACCATTTAATTTGGAAAATTACTTCAAAAGTACTTCCTGCTGGATCTGAGGTATCAGAAATAGCAGCATATGTTGCAGCAGGTACTTTTAATAAAGGAACTGCTGCCTTATTAATCTTCATGCATGAGATGGGAATTAATCTTGGTTGTATGGCTCACGAGTATTCACGCGTAGAGGACAAACTCTGAGCAACTCTGGCGGCCAAAGCAGCCTTAGCTCAGAATGAAGAGGCTCTAATTCTCAACAGGCAGAAGCAAAAAGATGCACTTGATATTGCAGCTGCAGCAGGCACTCTACTTTATGGAGCTGGTATAGACGATTCGGTTTAAGGTAAGAAAAAACCTTTTTTTTTCACTTTTTTCGAGCTTTTAAACTTTAATCGCGTTTTTCTCGAAACTACTTTTTTCAAATGCGGTGACCACACTTGTTGAAAAACTATTGTTCCGATCGCTTTCAAATTTTGCACACATTTTTTATGCGTGAATTGCCCGGGCTTGATGGAGAGTTTTTTCATATTTTTTAATTTTTAAAAAAATGGCGTTACAAAAATGGCTAAATTTTGAGGTCAAAATCGACGATTTTGGGCAAACTTGAGGTCAAAATCGACGATTTTGCTTCAAATCGTCAGTAAAAATTCAAAAATTACTAAAATAAAAATAACAGCTCGTCAATCCCTGGCGAAACTCATGTTTTAACTAAACCTTCTTTGGTTTCGGATGATCCTGTAATGAATGAGAGTGGTCACCACCAAGCACCTTTTTTTTTTAGGTGTCGCCGAAAATTGGCTGCCACTGGCTTGCATCTTTATATATTTCTCCAAAATTTGACAAAACCTTCTTTGAAAGTTACTAAAAATGTCCTATATTTATTAATCAATAAATTTTACCTGATTTCTCATAAAATATCGTCAAAAAAGTGCTTTTTTCTATCCTAGACCCTACGATGCCTTTAAGTTAGTTATCTGATTTCATTGAATCTGAGAGAGTGTTTTTGGGTGACGATCGATTCCTTGAGCTCTGTAAACTGCAAATAAGTTAATAGTCTTCGTGTAAACAAAAATCCTAATGGCAACTGCCTTAACTGATGGGTCTATAATAATAACTCTATAATAACAATTTGATCAAATTTGATACCATTCCTGACAGCAAAAAGTACAACACCTCCCTGAGTGGGGCGATCTAGCCTGTGAATTTTAAACCCAGAAATTTTGAAAACTGAATCAGGATTGAGCCAAGACTCAACAGCGATAAAAACATCATTATTCGGCTGTGGGTGTTCCATCTCGGTGTTGTAAGATTAAGGCTGTTCGAGACGAGACGAGACGAGATTTTTATCCGGTCTCGGTCTCGTAAAAAATTACCGGTCTCGGTATAGTCTTGGTATCGGTCGTGATAATTTTATTAATCTGAAAACTAAATGAAAATTTTTTTAAAACAAATAAATAACTATTTTCATGAAACTAGTCTCAATCGACGCGCAAGCGTTCTGAATTTTTAATAAGCGCCATCAAATTTTTCATCTTGAAAGTAAATAAGCGGTAATTTTTATTTTTAGTTTCAAAAAAGGAAGTTGAATGAGAAAATGCTCAGAAAATTTTAATTGTAATAAACCTGTAAATAATAACAACACTTAATTTATCACATATCTTATGCAACCTGCAACTAAGTTCTGTTCGATATTTTTTTTTGTTAGAACTCTCATTTTATTTTATAGAACTCTACAAAAAAACTTTTTCTATTTATTGAAAAACAAAGTATTCAATTATTCAAAAAACGATTGCAAAAAAATTCTTAATATTTCTAAGAATGAATGTTACTGTTTTAAAAAAGGTTCTTATTAAAACCGATATTATTTACCGAGACCAAGACTCAGCTGCTCAGTCTCGTCTCGGTATCTAGAAAAATCTCGAGTCTCAAACAGCCCTATCTAAGATGCAATGCTCCTAGCATTTCAGAAAAGTACTTGCAGATCCGTGTTAACAACCGAACAGTTTTTAGAAGTTGGAGGTAGCATAACCACAAAAAATCAATCTTATTTTTCCATTGCTGAATTGACATCTGATACTTGAGAAGTATCAGAGTCAGAGCACTTTGTCGAAGCACAGAACTTGTTTTTGATAGCTTTCCTTGTAGAGGTTAGCTTGTACTTAACCTTTTTTCTTAGTGCAAGTCCGTGAATTTCGACAATGAGCTTTAATAGAGTTGCTTTGTCTTTTGTAAAATCACTGACAGTACTCATCCTATTCTTGGGTTCTCTTTAACTAAAATCAATGATAAGTTCGATAAACTTCTCAAAACTCATGAGGTGTGGTGACTTAGACGCTTCAATATACGATCTATCTGGCTCTAACCTCGAACTTATTGAAAAGAACTGATCTTTCAAATTCTTCTCCTCAACAGGGTGTATTTTTTTATTAGCTTTTTTCTTCTTATCAGTAGAGTAATCATTCTTTTTAAAATTTCATTCACTGTCACTATACGAAGATTTTTCACTGGTAGACAAAGAAAACGATCTCTTTCCCTGTTGGTTGGTCGAATTCAAATTCACAAAAGAGCCTGTTAAATTTTCACCTGGTTTCATAATCGGCAGACGAGAGTTGTTCGATCAAGGCGGAGGTTTAAATGACTGTTACGGACTCAAGTGAATAGAATCTAAGATTTGTGTAGCAGTTGGAGCAGCATCAGAAGCATAAGTATTTGAAGCTGTAGTGAGGGCCTGCGATTGAGTATCACAATTTTTCTCGCTTGGTGTCTCTATCTTTTCTTCCCCAACATTGTCATCAGTGCCCTTTAAGTTTGGGCTGTTGGCGTTGAAATAGCACTAAAAGCACTTCGTCGTGTCAAGCTTAAAAAATACATTGTGAGAAGTGGTAGAAGTCGTAAACTTGACTGGCCTTTTGGGTATTGTTCCATCATCAACGGGATGCACTTACAAAAATCGACGAAAACTCTTATACGAGCGAAGACTGCTCTAGACACTATTTTATACTTGTGACTTTAACGAGTGCCAAAAATTGTCAAACACTGTTCACCAAGTACACTTCGAACACGTGTTGACGCGGAGCTCAAAAACACGTGTCTTACAAGGTAGCCATATTGAAATTAAATTTATATTTTCCTATATTATATAGTCATATCCAGGAGGAGCACCTCAAAACGGTGAAAAAACATTATATTTAACATGTTTGAAGGGTGCTCCTACCGGAGGAACCGTAATATTCAGAGCTCTTCCTGGAGAATTATTGTTTTAAGTCATTATTTAACTTCTTTATGCATTGTTTTAGTTTCACTCTGACGAAAATTTTTTTTCTTTTTTCAATTGAAATTATATTTAACAAGTTTACCGAATCTGCCCTGTACATGACCTCAGAATCAGTATACGATTAATCTAGACAACCCTCAAAACCCTGAGTATTAACTTTTTTTTCTAATTATAAATGTATTGACTTAGTAAATAGCTGAATAAGGGGATAGTATAGTCAAACGGATGAAAAAAGCACTTTTTTGACGATTTAAAAAAAAAATCAAGTAGATTCTGTTTATTACAAAAAAAATTCAAAAAGTCGTGGTTCAAGTGTAAAATTCTCTCGGGGTTGACGAGCTACTTTTTAAATTTTAAGAATTTTAACATTTTTTTGACCGAAAAAAATTCACCATTTTTGAGTTGCCATTTTGTCAAAAATTAAAAATTTGCGAAAACGAGCTGTCAACCCTGGGATTTTTACGTATAAAAAGTGTGTACAAAATTTGAAAGTTGTCGGATCAATAGCTTTTGTGTTACAGCTGTTATCGTAATTAAAAAAAGGAGTTTCGAAACAAACGCGTTTAAAGTTAAAAAGTTGCTCCCAGACCCACTCCAAAGTCTTTGACTGAAACCTCTGTTGCTGCTGGAGTTTCGCTCAGATTTTCTTAAAATTTTTACACAACGTTCTTTAGATGTTGTATTATCAGAAAAAAATAGATTTTTTGAAAATTTCTTGACTATACTATCGCCTTAAGGGGGGACAACGGTGTGAAAATTAAAAAAAAGTCATTTTTTTTTGTTTGTTTAAAACTATTCTAAAACATCTCAAGAATGACCCTGAAAAATTTTACCACGATATCTTGAACGGTATTAAAGTTATGGACTGTTCCGACGCGCAGTATAATTCGAGCGCTGGTTACAAGTCACTTTTTGGAGTTGTTACACTTATGGCTGCAACAGTGAACAAATGTATCGCAGTAATGGTAAAAAGTAGCTTTTGTAAGGAATGTTCTTCAAACAAATTAAAAAAAAACTCCCCGGAATATCTAGAGTGGAAAGCTAATCACGAAGCTGAGTGTTCCAAAAACCATGAGGGTTCAGCAGGATCTATGGAACCGGCTGGTATGGTCAAACTTTTTAAAGAATCTCCGCGAACCTTGGGTGTCAGGTATTCTGTGTACATCGGCGACGGAGACTCCAGTACATATAAAAATATTGTTGACAGTAAGATATCGCCAAAGTATTAAATGACGAAAAGCTTCGTTACGTAGGTGACTCTGTAACAGGCAAAGGAATCAAATGAATAATTAGCTAGATAGCCTACATTAAGTCCTTCCCAATACTTACTACACGTTCCTGTCTGTGTGAACGAATACCTCTCGTACACTTTCTCGGGCCTCGTCGATTAAGAAAGGTCATGGACACGTACGCGTCAAATAAACAATTAGTCATGTAATAATTAATTAATCAATAACACCTGGCTTAACTAACCAGTACAAATCTATAAATCGTGCTTAGGGAGTAACGGAGGAACAAAAAAATTGTTTAAATAAAAGAAGTAATTAAACAACTAAAATTTTGTACAGTTAAATAAACAAATAACAACAGTTCGGGAGACAGAGTACGCTTACTTCTGACTACCGACAACAACAAAAGAAATGAGTTTTCGAACTTAAAATAAATGAGAGAAAAGACAGGTTATGTTAAGTGTAGTTTAACCAACTACACTCCGCGTTTAACAATAACAGTTAGATTCACTTATCACCGCTCGCATGAGGTACGATCTGTTGTTCGTTACCGAACAACAATCCCGAATTGACGCCTCTGAGATTTTGGAATAAACGCACTACAAATTATTATAAATAACGAGACACTGCTGCTTAGTCAGCAGCAAACAGAAGTCTTTCTCACAGCTTCTCCCGCGCTTTTTTCTGAGAAAGCTGCTCGGACAGTAATCTAGCCGGTTATATCGCGTAATGCATTCGCACAAAATTTGGATTTATAATTCAAACCTCGGTTACAACTGATCAATCATCTGTAAGCCTTGAATACTCATAACTATGGAACAGAATGCGAGCGGGTTTCAATGTGTGAAAAGAATTAACAGAGCCCAGGGTTTTATGATTTAAGTTTTCAGGAGTCATGAACCGATTCTCAACAGTATGAGTGTGTTTGTTTATGTTTTTGTGATAAATAAGAGAGAGTCTCAGGGTTTATATCTTTGTTTCTCGGTTTGCTGGAACCAGTAGCATAGAAAAAGCGGATTAATGATTTTCCGTAACGCAGGTTGATAACTTGACAGATTATATTCAACATAGTTTACTAATTTTAATCACACCGAGTCGTTCTTCGGAATTCACATTTTATGTTTAATTTTGTTATAGTAAATTGTTAATTTAATTTTTATTGATTATACCAAGTGATCCTTCCAATTGATCCTGATTTAACGCTCCCACCCGCTATCGATAAATGGACTGGACAATCGCGTCGCGAGATTTATTAGATTTTGCGGATTTCTTCACTTTTGAATTGAGGTCAGTAGGTTGCAATCAGACGAGTGCTTGGATCAGCACTACAAGGAGAGGTCACATCCTTCAGGTCACCGATCTTGACGAAACTTTGGGGATCGTTTTCTTATACCAAAGGATGAAGAAATCTATCAATCATCCAGTCTAATGGGCCTTTTATACCTAGTTTCTACATAGCTTATGTCGTATTTTTAGCTCTTTTTGGGTTTTTTTGCGAATTTTCAAAAAATTCCGGTTCGAAGCCTATTACACTTACAAACTTCTGCAACCCCGCATTCTCTTTATTTTTTCATCTTCTTTTAAGAAAAAGTATTTTTAAATCTAATTTTGAAGAAATAGTCCATGTAAAATTAAGGTAATCAAAAGCATTTTTTTACTGTTTTTTTGGTTTTATGAACTTAAACTGTACGTCGTCAGCCTTATCAAAATTATGTCTAAAAAATTTTTTCTAAAAAATTCATAAAAAAACAAAGAAAATGCGGGGTTTGCAGAATTCTGTAAGTGCCATAGGCTTTGAGCAGGAATTTTTTGAAAATCAGCTTGTTTTGACACTTTTAACACTTTTGTGCGACTTTTGTGGTTATTTGTGCCAATTTTCAAAAAATTCCTGCTCAAAGCCTATGGCACTTACAGAATTTTGCAACCCCGCATTTTCTTTGTTTTTTTATGAATTTTTTAGAAAAAATATTTTTAGACATAATTTTGATAAGGCTGACGACGTACAGTTTAAGTTCATAAAACCAAAAAAACAGTAAAAAAATGCTTTTGATTACCTTAATTTTACATGGACTATTTCTTCAAAATTAGATTTAAAAATATTTTTTCTCAAAAGAAGATAAAAAAATAAAGAGAATGCGGGGTTGCAGAATTTTGTAAGTGTAATAGGCTTCGAGCAGGAATTTTTTGAAAATTCGCAAAAAAACCCCAAAAGAGCTAAAAATACGATATAAGCTATGTAGGAACTAGGTATAAAAGGCCCATTAGACGGGATGATTGGTAGATTTCTTCATCCTTTGGTATAAGAAAACGATCCCCAAAGTTTCGTCAAGATCGGTGACCCGGAGGGTGTGACCTCTCCTTGTAAGTACCTGCAAGAATAATTTAGCAGACACCGTGGATATTTGTATTGGTAGGTAAAAACCCTTAAATCCAACTTTGTTACAATATATTTTTATAGCTCGTCAACCCCACCCCACCATAATTTAAATAGAAATATGAAATAAAAGGAATTACAAAAAAAAAAATTATTCATTTTCAAAAATTTACCTCTGCTTTCGAATATAGAGTCAAAAATGAAAATAATTACAAAATGAGCTCCCATTGAAAAAAAATATAGGCTGAAGTCTCATGAAGCTCAAAATAAAACATAAGACTCAATTTAGTCTGAACCATCTGCTCATTAGTTTCGAGCTGAGAAACTTTCTCAATGCACCTTCAGTACAAAAAATTTAATTCATCGATTTATGAAAGGTTGCTGATACTAGACCTTGCAGATCTTCAGAGAAGCCCAAACAAGTTTTCAAAATTATATAAAAAATCATGAAATTTCCTGCTTTTTTTTTAATCCTTAGTCAAAAGCAGGAGTTCCCATTTTAAACAACTGTTTGTTCACAATAGTTATTCGATTTAGGCCTTTCCTTTGAAGTTATTGAGGTAGATCGATTAAAATGGCCCACCCTGTACACGTAAGTAATGAATTAGTTGTACCTTAGTAGCGTGGGTTTGACTATAAAAAGTTCAGGGAAATATTTAATGGAAATAGATGGTTGAATCAGAAAAGAATTAAAGTAAGAGTTTGTGACCAAACGAACCAAAAGTAGCTGACCAAACGAACCAATGGAGGATATGGACGCCGAGGCATTTTCCAGAGATGATCTAATCCTGGATCAGGCGTGAATTGTTCAAGAAGATAAGCGATTTGACCGATCTTGATTATTGAGTAGTGAGTGAGCAGTTAAGGTATTCTCTGAAAAATTGTCCTAAGAGCCATATAAGTGATATACTAATGTGTGAGACGTGTAAGTTACGGAGTAGGTTGCCGCACACTGGCCTGGCAAAGGCGTTGTAAAGAGATTTTTTTATTTGATTTTTATAAATTTATTCAATGTACATTTCGTTGTACAAAATCAATATCGTGTTGTATGTTACAAAGTCTGTAAGTGATACATCAATTGAGTCTTTGGATCATCTGACATCAACATATCATAACAACCTACCCCTAAAATCCATCTGGAAATTCAGCCATCATATTGCAACCGAAATCCAGCTGGATTAAAGAAAAAAACTTAATTGCTTGTTAAATATTGCTTAAAATCAAGTTATCATTCATTTTTCAATGATTTTGAAAAAAACCAAGTTCAACTTTCAATGTAATAATTTTAATACATTGAAAAATTTTTTTTATGAAATCCAGCCGTCATATTGGAACCGAAATTCAGGTGGATAGCCAGCTGGAAATCCAGCTTTTGAGCAAGAAAATTCAAATTTACAAGTCAGATGTTTGACATGAATGTTACGAAAATGGAAAATGGGAACCAAAATAATCAGACTAGCCCCAAAAAATAAATGAACTTTTATCCGAAAAATTTTTTGATTCGAACTATCTGTTTCGAGATAATGGAACCGGTAGATTAAGTTTGTCCACCCTGTATAGCCAATTCTTGAGGTAAGTGATGCAGAATATGAGATTCTACTAAAGACAGGAAAAATATAAAGTATGAAATCATAGATAAACAATTGAAATGTATTAAAAAACTAAAGAAGATAACAACAAGTGATCCAGTATTGAAATATCCTGATATAACGAAACCATTTATTTTAAATACAGATACATCCAATGAAGATATTGGTTGCATATTATCGCAACTCGACAATAAAGGAAATGAACACCCGTATGCTTTTGCTTCAAGAATACTGAATGCAGCTGAAAGAAGATATTCTACCACAGAGAATGAATTTTTGGCAATACTATGGGGATCAAAAATTTTTAGACCCTTTTTATGGGGAAGGAAATATACAGTTTACACGGATCATAAACCACTGGAGGGAATAATGAAGAGTCAATCCCTGGACATAACTTCAAGGTGTTTCAAATTTATAGAGAAATTAACTGATTATTACCCCGAAATAAAATATAAAAAGGGTAAGAAAAATCAAAACGCTGATGCTTCATCTTGGGCATTCATTGCAGATCAAGATGATACTCCAATCGAGGAATGGTAAGATTGTATAAACGAGATGGAGGCAGATGAATCAGAATACCCAAGCTGGATAGATGAACCAGTAGATGAAGAAGAATCCAATAAAAATTTACCCGATGAAAAAGAATCAACAGATGAGTTCAAATTACAACCAGAAGTGACAATTTGTGATGCATTTGAAAACGTAGGATTGAGTAAGATAAGACTGGTGATTGAAAAATCCACTGGCGAACAGATTGATAGATAGGTGAATATTAATAAATCTACACTCTTCTACAAAATGAAGCGAGATTTTGAAAGAATCATAAAGGCAGGTAAGAACATCATGACCGTAAATGCCTTCCACATGAGGGACTTTGAAATTCACTTTGAGGCAGGAAGGAAGGCTAGACTAAAAGAAAAGTCTAGAGAGATACAAAAATACAAATGGAATAGAGATACAAAATTAGTGGTGCACCATATTGTGAACCAAGTGACATCATCAGTCTGTTCCTACTATTGGATGAGGATTTTCAGCAGAGAATTTCGCAGAATCTAATAACTAATAATGAATCTATATTTAAGTCAGGATTGTTAACTAAGATTGTAGAAAAATATGGAATCTACAAAATCAAGATCTCATCTTAACATCCAGAATCCAACGGTGCTTGCGAAAGACTTGTGAGGACAATTAAAGAAATAGAGAAAATGGAAGATCCTAGGAAAGCTAGTCCAGCTTTGAATTTAAAAATACTGAAGGCAGCTAATCATTATAATTCAATGATACATTCCAGCTCTGGCTATAGTCCTTCCAGATAATTATATGGACTCGAAGAAAAAACTTACAAAACTTATGAAGAACTGCAGGAAGAAAGAATAAGGCAAAAAACAACAGTAAGAAGAAAGGCAGATGAAAATAACAGGAAATCAAAAGAAATAAATAAGAAGAATATGGAAAAAAGACAGACAGGAAGAAAGACATATAAAGTCGGAGATTTAGTATTGATTATTTTAAATAATCAATGGTCAGAAAAACCTTATGTTATACGAAAAATACAAGGACATACCGCACATTTTATGTTAAAAAACAACCTTTTTGGGAGAAGCACATCTTTACTCTGAGCAGTGGAAAGTAATTCATACTACTGATCTTCACAAAATCTACAACCAAGGTCAAAACTTGAATTCCTAGCTTGAAAAAATGGAGAATATATGTAATAAGTCAAATACAAAATGTAATTTACAAAGTCTGATTGAAACTATAGGTAGAAAATTAGACTCAATTGTTGATGTACCAATTCAGAAAAATGGAATAAAGAGAGGTTTGTTAAATTTTGTTGAATTAGGTTCTAAATATTTGTTTGGTACAATGGACAGTGACGATGCTGAATTTTATAATAAAGAAATAGATTTAATGCATAGGGAAGAAAATTCTCTTTTAAAATTATTGCAAAAGCTGACTGTATTAGTTGCCGAGAACATTAATAGTTCATCTGCACATTTGATTAAGGGGGGGGGGTAGGGTCTGGCAATTTTTGAAAAATCGAATTTTTTTTTTCTTATAGTAAAACATTTCAAGAATGCTGTGTTAAAATTTCTAAGGGTTTGGAGCAAAACTCACAAAGTTACAGAGTTTTAAGTCTGGGGCCTTCGAGCGGAGCAGGTCGAGGCAGCTGCCCCTCCCCGCATGCTCTACGCTGAAGGCCCCTGCTAAGTCGGTCTTTGTAATCCCCTAAGACCCTTTTGTAAAAAGGGAGGGGCAGTGAACCCAGGTAGAGTATAAGGCGGTTCTAAAGGTCTGTGTGGAAAAAAAGACGTGTCAGTTTGACGGTGTTCGTTCACCAGAACGGTCCGATTATTTTTCTTCTTATATTTCCGATTCGGTTTTTTTGGTTTTAAAATGGTTAGAACAAGTAAAGTGTCGAGAGAAACGCGTAAAACTGAAGGAAAAATACTTGGAAAACCAAAAAAAAGACCCAATCCGTTTAAAAATAATGACGTGCAGACAAAAAGTGCGTCGGCTAAAAAAAATCGGCTAAGTTCTCAACCGTCTGTGCCAGTGGATACCGAAATACATTATCGTATAGTTGACTTTCTGCAAGTGTTTACAACACTTTCAACGTTGGTAAATTGCAAAGTGTGCAACGGTAATGTTGAGTTCAAGTCGTGTAAGCCAGTAGGTTTAGCTTTCGATCTTCAAGTCAAGTGTGAACGCTGCGAAAATCGATACATTCCGTCAAGCAAAAAAAACGGAAGCAGATTTGAAATAAATTCTCGGTTTGCCCTCGTGATGAGGATTCTGGGTTTAGGACTTGCAGGATGCAATAAGTTCTGCGGTTTAATGGACTTATCAAGCAGTTTTTTGTGCAAAACTACTTATAATAATTGCATTAACAGCATATGCTCCACAGTCCAATCAGTTACGGATAAAATTATGGCTTCTGCCGCTGAAGAAGAAAAGCAAAAAGATGTCCTGGACATTGCTGAAGCTGCTGGTGACTTACTTTATGGAGCTGGAATAGATGATTCAGTGTAAGTTGTAAATCAAATAGTTTTTCTTCACTTTTTTCGTACCGAAAACTTCAAACGCGTTTTTCTCGAAACACTATTTTTCAAAGTCGGTGAAAGTTCTCATTTGAAAACTACTGCACCGATCTTTCTAGAATTAAACATACGTCTTTAATGCATAAAAAACCCGCCCCCTAGTGAGTTACTTTTTTTTTTTTTTTTTTTTGGCCGAGTTTTAGCCATAAAATGGCCGGTTTTGGTGACCAAAAAACAGTGTTTTGGCTTCAAAACGTCGCCAAAACTTCAAAATTGAAAAAAAATGAAATTGATCCCACTAGGGGGCGAGAAAAACTAATATATTAACTAAATCTACTTCATTTTTTGATTTCAGATGAACCGTTCGCGAGTTACAGCCTTCACCGCAACTCATCTTTTTTTCGAAGCGCCTTGTTTGGTTGGCTCCCATTGCCTCAATTTTTAATATTTTGATCTGAAATTTTGACAGAATGTTCTTTGAATGTTGTATGATATGTATATAAATTCTTATTAAATTATAATAAACAGGAGCTTCACTATAAATCATCGAAAAATCATAATTTTTTGACCACTCAGACCCTACCCCCCCCCCCCCCTTAATTATAAAAAAATATTAAAGAATTAAAAAATTGGAGTAATAATGTGAGTAAATATTTAACAAAGTTAGCGGTTGATAAAATATTAATGATATCACTACAAAATTTTCAATTCGTACTATTTGAATATGAAGAGAGAGTGAAAACAATACATACTGCAATCGCTTTTGCAAAATTAGGAATAGTATTACCGATCTTATTTTGCCAGATACTTTTTTAAAAGCTTTGAGGGAGATTGGGAGGAATGAAACGATAGACTCATTTATAAAGATTGATAAAGGTCATTACGATGATCTTATTAAAGTATCCTCTTCTGTAGTATATATTGAAAATAATAAGTTAGTTTTTATTATAACAACACCAATTCCTGAAAAAACGATATAGTGAATTTTGCATTATTACCGCATAGAGAAAGTAAAACTTTAGGAAAATTTTTATTGAAACGCACTCCTCGTGCGTTTGAACCTGAGCGCACAACTGAGGAATTTCATCTAGATCTCCGAGCTTGTCCTCGATGTTTTCAAGGCGTGTGCCAAAGCCTTGTAGTGCAGCAAGGATCGGGTCTAGCTTGTCGGAGGATGAGCCAGCAGAAGTAGTGGAATTCGAGTTGATCGGAGGTCAATGACCTCCTTTCCGAGAATCTTGATTCATGATTTACACGCCCACCCTGGCCCATCGGAGAAGTCGATATCCTTTAAAAGGACACATTTATGGTGAAAGGACTTAGTACAGTAGTTGCATTCAAGGAGTCTCCCGTCGGTCTTGCTTCCAGGTAGTTTGCAGGTAAAACAAGCAGCGGGTGATTTCGCCTTTTGCTGCGACATCCTAGAGAATTTTGCAAAAAGCTTCAATTAAGTAAGTACAAAAGCAGGTAAGTGATGAAGTTGGTCTGTGGGCAGACGAGATTTCCGTAGTCCAAGAAGAGAGCCAGTGGATGGTCAGACACGTCAGTTGCTATAAGAATACAGGTGTGTGCTGAATTGCCGGCTAAATTTTCGCACAAAATGATGCAAAGTCGAATTTTCGTGCGTAATCCAGAATTGAGATCGGACCGTCACTCAGTGTCACGAAGAGAAACAAAGAAGTCACCAGCTAATCACACTTTTATTTATCGCTACCAAAAATAAGTAAAAACCAAATATTTCGCAAACAAAAGAAGTCACAAAATACTCTCACCGACACAGACACAGAAGCTACACCGATCAACACAGCACAGTCAAAGCAGGAGCTCATTTCATATCACAACCACAGTCTTCTGGAACTCTATCCCTATTGATATCCGTAATGCAACCACGATCTCTTCATTTAAACATCTCATAAAATCATTCATTTTTCAGTTAGAAGGAGAGCAGTGAGCAATTACCAGCAATTGCTATTCAAGCTGATGTGATGAAATTAATTAATATATGCTCAAATTTCATCTACCTGTCATTCCAACTACTAAACTTTTAATTTTTAATTGGTTTTAAGCCAAAATTTTTAAATCTGAATAAAAAAGTCGTTGAAACAATTGCTAATTTTTAAAAAACAAGATGGCGCTTCAAATATACAGGGTGAAAAATAAAAAATTGTTTTTAACATCATAAAATAAACGTAAGTTGATAAGATGGCTGTTTTCTTAAATTTTTTAGCTACAAACTTTTTTTTATTTGTTCATTTATGTTTTAAATTATATTTTTGTCTGATTGCATAAAAAAAGATCACGATAAGTAAGCTGCGCAAGTTTATTTATTTTTACTTATGCTTTATGCCTCTTATATACTGGCGGATCATCCTCGAAGATGATTCCTCGTCATCGGTGACCTAGTTGGTCAGGTCATAGAAAAGTCGTCCTCAACTGTGTACATAGTCACCAAAAAAATTTCCTAAAAACTTCACTCGATTCCTCGGAGACAATGCTCCAGGTATACCAGGGCGTCCTGGATAGCCGGGTCATGAAAGTCATTCTCAACTATGTACAGAGTCACTGAAGACATTTCTAGAAAATCTTACTCCATTCCTGGGAGATAATTACATAGTTATCATCGGCGACTTGGTTGTCCAGGTCATGGAACTTGCGATCATAGTTCTAGAATAAATACTTCCAGATTATCCTAGCTGAAGGCGTCGTCAGCGTCCTTTGAGACAAAAACTTTCTTGCTGGCGTTCGCCACCCGAATTCGAGGTGGCCGCCACCTAAAATTGGTGTGGCAAAGCCACACGCATGAAAGTGGCGAGCGCCAGCTTCATAGCGATGGGTACTGCTTTGAGTGTACAGTTGGAAATCGATAAAAAAATTTGTCATTTTAGGCTTTAAGGTAGTTACCAAAAAAATTGAGTTTCTTAAAAAATCTCTATAACTTTGCACAGAGATAGTATTTTGTGTCTTCTACACACTCATATTTTTTTTACACTCTCAAGCCATACTTAATTTTGAGATATTGGGCTCAGAAGTTTCAATTTTTTATACGGGATTTCTATGCTGAGCGTAAAAATTCGTACAATTTTGAAGGTTATTCTTGGTTTGCAAGCTCAAATTTCTTAAAATATTTTTATAAACAGATTTTCTTTTAGGGCAAGATCTAAAAAATCGTAAGTTTCAAAGATAAATATAGCAAGCGATATTAATTTCTGAGATTGCGAGGGAGTGAATCCCTCGTAAATTAATTTTCCTACCTGGCAGTTTCGAGTCACCTGGGAAACAACAAATGAATTAATTTGTTGATGTTAAGTTCCCAGGTGATGTCCACGCTACGTCCGTCGGTCGGATGAGCAGCTGTAGTCGACCACGTGGTGGCTGCCGCCAACGGCTGGCTGCTGCTGTAGTCACACACACACATTTCCAGACATCCGGGGAGGCTCTCCTGGCCCAGGGCGTGCACGTATACACACACACACCACACGGGTCCCGACTCTCCGTCCGGGATTGATTGATTGATTGTATAAGTGTTTTTATTTCAACCAAGGGTGTAACCCTATTTGGCCGCTAGAGAAGTCGTATACGGATTTGCTTACAAATTGTAAGTGTGTAGTAAGGAGTTTTACAAAAATTTCTTAAAAACTAGGAGAAGTACAAGAGATATTATAGTAACTTATTTACATCAAGTATTACATTGGCAGCGAAGAATTAGATTTACAGAGGAAAGTAAAAACAAACGATTTACAAGAGTAATTTTAAAACTTAAGAATTCTAAGTCTTAGTAAATAAATTTCTTACTTTTACTCAATTGAAGTAAAATTACGTACTCACATGCACTCATTCTATCGATACATATTTTCATTCATTGTACAAGAAAGCATATTTATAATTCGCTAGCATGAGCTCAGAAATAGCGCAGTTGTAGGAGATTGAAGGATAAGAAGAGCGAGTAGGAGAAGTGCTTACAGATGCGAGCGTAGTGAAATAGGGAGAATAAGTGTATCCTTAAGCAAAGGGGGTATGACTGTAAGGCCTTCACGTATAGACCGTTCTACCCAGTCCAGACGATCGCGATCAAGGAGCTTGTTCCAGAGCAGGGATTTAAGGGTCTCACTGGACATATTATTAAGGTCACAAGTACCCAGAGAATTCAAGATGCGTGTAGCGCAGTGAGAAAAAGAGTTTTGAAGCTTCGTGGAGTGAGCGTGTGGCTCATAAAAACAACTTCCTTTCAGGCGTTTGGATCGCCGAATATCTGGACGAGTAGATAGTAGAATCAAGTGCTCAGATAGATATGTCGGCTTGCCAGATTTCGTGATACTGTAAGCAACGCAGCCGATGAAGTATTCGCGACACCGTTTGACTGAGAGCCAGCCAAGCGCAATTCTGTAGGGGGTGACATTCGCTGTCCAGGGGATGTTGCCGTAAACATACCGAACGCATGCATTGAGAAGCCGATGGAGTCTTAGGTTTTGCTGTTCTGTGAGGTGGTGATAGTCAGCACAGGAATAATCGAAGCGAGGGAGAATCAATGCTTCGACAAGGTGTTTTTTGAGAGGCCAGGTGAGGGCATGCTTATAAAATCGAAGACTGTGAAGTGAGGCGAAGACTCGAGCGAATATAGCGTAGATGTTCATCCCAGTTAAGGGTAGAGGTAATAAAGACTCCCAGGCTTTTTAGCTTACTGGTAAAAGGGATGGGTGTGTTAGCTACGGTGACAAGTGGAAGTGGATGAAGAGGCTGAGAATTATTTTAGAGGGGATGAGGCATTTTGAGAACCCAGGCCAAGTTTGTGTAGCTCCCGCCATTTATCGGCTATCGAGCGGGCGTTGGCTAAGCGGGTAGCAATGAAGTTGTTCTTGGCCGTAGAGAGTCGATTGCAAACCTCATTTCGTTTGAGGCGGTAAGCCGCAGTGGAAGTGGATGATTTCAGGCGACAGGCATTACGATAGAGCCTTTGCCATTGAATCATGAGTAACCTGATGTCAGCAGTTACCCAAGGTTTGTTGCGAGCTGAGGTAACGAAAGTTTTAAGGGGAGCGAGCTTGTTGAAGGCTCCAAGTAGCGCGCCTGAAATGGACGCGGCGTAGCGATCAAGGCGAAGTGTCGGTAGGTGCGACGGGGGTTGAAAGGGCGCAGTCGGTGCATCAGCAGTTGGGGGCGGATCAGTAGACAAGAGCGGAGGGAGAGCAGGTGCAAGTAACGCAGAGATATCGCTTGGGCGGAGGTGTTTGAGACGGCGTGTGGTAATTTGATGAGGTGCGGGCGGGGGGGTGGACAGTTTATAGTCAATTTCGATAAAACCATGACCAACTGTGAACGGTTCATCAGATTTGCGGTACTGTATAAGCCGGTCGGGATCTTTGATAAGAAAGAGATCAAGCCAGGTGTGATGTGATGAGCCGTCACTCCAATGGGTATGATGTGTGGGTGGAGAATCAACTAGGTAAAGAGAATTATCGGAAAAATGTTTACGAAAAATGGTAGAGTTATCATTGTCTTTTAACATATTCATATTGAAGTCACCGGTGACTATAACGTGATAGTAGACGGGGATGAATGTCGCAAGGTTGTTGAGAAAATTTATTGGTAAGTGAGTTTCAGGTGGTCGGTAGACTATGGCAAAGAGAATGGAAAATGTAGATGATTGAACCCGATAAATAATATATTCAAGTGCGTCATGATAAGTGGGGTCAGGCTTACCAAGCTCTGTGATGGTGAAATGCGATCGAGCAAAAAGGCAGATACCGCCACCAGATTTATTCTCGCGATCGTGCCTGTAAAGTTTCATGCCGGGGAGTTGAAAGATGTTGGAGGAGACAGCACTGTCGAGAAAGGACTTGGTGATAGCCAAGAGATCGTACTTGTGTGTGATGCAGTGCGTTTCGAGTTCATTAAAATGACAATTTAGACGATTTATGTTTACATGGCCGACACGCAGAATAGGGGCATGATTGCGAGGCGAGGCTGATGCACGAGCGGTATCTCAGGTGGAGGTGGAGTTTTGGCTCTGACTCTGGGTCAGGTTTTGCGGGTGGGTGTTTGAGGAGGGCTGATTTGGCCCGAGCGCGTTTGAGCTGTGAGCATTGTTTAGCGGGCGAGAGGAGGGGTTTGGGGGGAGCTGATTCAAGTCTGATTCGAAAGTAATGGGGATCGGCTGGCTAGCAGTAGTGCGTCGCATGAAAACTCTGGATTGACAGACAATTGGAGTAGGGTAATTAATTACTCGGGCATGTTTACGCGCGGCGACGGAGAGCTTGTGGATCGGGGCTGGAAGGATCGGGTTGACATAGATGCCAGTATCTTCTCCCCTGCCAAACAATGCTTTTGCAGTGACACCTTTAAGTTTCTTACCAGAGTTCACGACGTCATCGCGTGCGACTGCAGAGGAGAACTGGCTATCGTTCCAGAGGAATTATTATTAGTGCTTGGAGTCTTGGCTTCAAACGGGCGAGTTTTGTAAATAAGCGGGATGTCTTGAGCACACTCCATAGTCTCCAGAGTCTTGACAGCACTGGCGTTCAAGGAAGCTTGATCGCAAATAAGCTCATTGGGTATACCGGAAATGCACACTTCATAGGAATCACGATGTAAGTTAAGGTTTTGCGTGAAGGTTGCCTTGCTTTGTAAGAGTTCCTGATTAAGTTCAACCTGGGTTGTGCGGAAAGTTAAATCGTTAATTTCTTTTCAGAGTGAGTCAAGCGTGCCTTGCAGGTTGGAAATTTGGGCAGAGAGGGTATGCACGTAGGCTGGCGTGCCTTCGGGGAAAGAGACGGGGTCCATTTCTACGGGTGGGGATTGAGGTACAGCCCGGAAGATTTTCGATGGTTGATAGACACCTCTGGGTGGGGATTCGCGGTATCGTTTGTAAGCAGAGAAGGGTTGAGTCAAGGGGTTGGTGGTATCAGCAGTAAGGGAAGGGGGCGGTGAGGAGGTAATTGACGAAGGGGTCTGGGTAGAAATCTGGGTATGGGAGCGAGGACTGGGGTTGGGTGAGCTAAGATCGGAGTGAAGTAATTTGGTATTACACGGGCGGCAGTTGTAGGATGTCGCGTCGGTGTCGTTCACTAAAAAGCCGCAGGCAGAGTGTAAATTGCCTTTACACGTGGCGCAGGTGGTGTCAGGCAGTGAGCCGGGGTCGCGCTTCGATTTGACAATTTTGCGGCAAGAAACGCACGTTCGGCGACTTGACATTACCGGAGCGTGAGCATAACTAAGGTAGATATGTCAAGCACCATGTCTTTCCACGCGTCAGGCACGTTGAGTATATACAGCACTCAAGATAAATAAATACAGCACGTAAAGTAAACAAAGCACTTACACAGCGACACTCGCACACAGGTCACACGTAGCAGCAATCAAGTAGCACAGCAGACGACGATGACCAGCTGGTGAGTACAGTCAGTGGAGCGCCACGCCAATGGCAGCGGACGTTGGGCGAGGCTTGGTGAGCTGGAGCCGGTAAAGTAGATGCCTTTAGACACGTGGCTGAGTCTCTAGGAGAAGTTCACTAGGTCCGGACTGTGGCAGGTAATGGCAAGCTCGGTGCCTAGGTACCCAGCTAGGTTGATAGGCAGCAGCAGGTGTATCCACGGGCTAGTCGCAGTCAGTACTACCGGTTCCGAGATGGTGATGCCTTTTAACCTCAAAATGGCGAGTGCAGGAGTTTGCCAGGTCACCCCGGCTAAGAAACAGCAAGCTGACAGGAAAGCTTGCGATGGTGAGGGCCAGGAGGCATCAAAGGAGCCTGCGAAAGTAAACTCGTTCCACAAGGTGGAGAAAAATAATCAGAAACCGAGCTGAAAGAGCGGAGCTAGCGGAGTCTCCGGCGACGCAGGAGGTACGCGACACATTTCGGCAGACGACGCGATATGGGCTGCGTCGGCAGGCACGTGCGCGCACATACAAGACACAATAGACGTGGGTGTAAGTGTAGTTTTTATTTTTTTTTTAATTGCGTGGACTAAGTGTGCGTATAGGGAGAAGAGGGAGACAGTATGTACGCGAGGAATAAAAATGGAACTGTGAGTGCCTCGTGTGCGGCAGTTTTATTTTTTTTGTATTTTCGTGCGCTATGGAGGTGGCGTGGCGATCGCCACCGGAACTATTGTCAAAGCGAGCGTGATTGGATAGTGTGGTGTGAATGAATGTGATTGGTGGAACTTTTGTTATTCTGCCAGTGTGGATGAAAATTAATGATATAAGATTGTGTTGATTGGTTGAGGGAGTTTTTGCTAATGGAGAAAGAAGGAAGTGAGAAAACTGAGACGCGAGGAGCGTCACTCCGTTCTTGGTAGCCGTAGAGTGAGGTAGTTGTGTTTGAGAGTGCGATATTTTCTAAGTTCTTTTTTCTTTCTTCTTTAAAATTTTTGTAGACAGTTTTCCTTAGTTTTTTTTTTCCTTTTTTGTTGCTTTTATTTCAGCTAGCGCATCAAATCAATAAAGTATTTTTTTTTGGAAAGACTTGGGTTATTGGCAAGTTGGAAAAAAAAAAAAAAGAGAGATCGAACAACGTGGCCATTTTAGGATCAAAGTCCAAATTAACTTTTAGTTATTAATATCAATAGACCGTAAGATCTTAATTTGTTTATCTTTAAGCATTTTTTTTGTTTGGTGTGTGGGACGAATGGATTAATTGCGTTCGTTTAAATTTTTCATTATGCAAAAAAAAATTTAGGATTTTCGCGTGGCGTCATTCTCCGCCATTTTTATATTTTTTTTTGTATTTCCTTTATAGGTTGTTTCCTTCAGTTCTCTGTGAGAAAAAATATATATATATTTTTTTTTAATTGTAGACTGAACAAAAAAATTGATTTGTAGACAAGAATAAATTGTTGAAACCAAATTCTACAGGAAAAGAAAATTTATTTATTGCTTCTCCCAGTGTTCAACCGCCAGCCATGGATGGTTTCTTTTCCGCGGGAACCCTACACCCCCAGAAATTTAAAGAGTTTTCCCCTAACATTTTGAGTAAAAATTTATTGTAATGGGAGGGCCCAGGAAACTCCTTTAAGGACGTTCAACTTTGACTACTCAAGTCAAGTCTTCTCGTATGACTATTTTTCCAATATAGAAACACGCTGATTGGTTGCTCGAGTCTAACCTAACCCCAAAAGTACTATTTTTTTTTCTTTGACTATTTTTTTCTATCATTAATATTCTCCTAATCGTCTCCGTAAACATCTTAAAGTAATCCTCAAATGCTCTTTTAACACCTCAAAAAAACTGTGGCTTGTGTCATCATCCATTATTGAGAGACTTTGTTAAGAAGCACGAAAAAGTTCGATTTCCCATATGACACTATTTTAATGGATCAAAACAATAATTATTGATATCTTTGTTATTAGACTCTTAATTGCTTCCAGATTTTAACAGAGGACTTCTTATTATTCAATCAAAATATCTCAAAATTTTCATATTTTATTCATCATGATTAATTTTTCGAGTTGAACGTCTTTAAACACTTAAGGGAGGCCCTTTTACGAAAATTACTTCGTTACAAGATAATGAATCGAAAAAAATGAAAAATGTGTGATTTCACTACGATTTGGCGCTGCACCGGTGGCGGCGGTGCGTTGCGTCAGAGTGGAGGCAACGAGCGTCTACAGGGCGGTCGGGATGGAAAGTATTTCCCTGAACCAACAGGTTCCTTTTTTTACGCTGATTCCAAAAATATATATTTTTATATAATTTTTTTATATAATTTAATCTATATCAAGGGTCAAAGTTGGCCAATCAGAGCGCTCCGTATGATAGTTGACGTCCATTGTTGAGGCGAGCTAAGTTACCCGATAAACTAAAGCCTACGCGGCGCTGAATAACCTCGAACCTAAGCCTTGTGGTCAATGGTAGTAATAGGATAATATAATTCGAAGAAGGTAAAGGAACAGTCAATGCATAATATAAATGAACATGAAAATAATTCTAAAACTTATGAACACTTAGAACAAAGCGACATACTTGAAAAAGTAAAAAGATAAAATAACGCGTAAGAGGTACTTTTAGTTCGATTAACGAGATAAAGAATGAATAATATGAAAAAGGTCTAAGCTGCTTTTGTATCCGGCGAACATATCATCGAGAAAGAATAACGAAAGAAAAAAGTTATGCATACACAATGCGCTATAAAAATTTTAATTTGGATCAAAATTCTCGAGTTAAAAAAAAAAAATGTGCCCAGCTGAAAAACTTTAATTTTCAATTGCATTTGTGATGCGTTTGAAAGTTTTTTTTTTATTTTTAAAAAGGCGGTTCAAAGGTATGTCTGAAAACATAACCTAGAAAAAAAAGATTAGCCGAGATTAAAACGATTATTTAAATTTATACTTAATTTTATGATCAAATTTGGTTGAATTTTTCTAAAAATATCTTTTGCTTAATAAGTAGGGCTCATATGCGCTACTTATAGGTACATAATCTAGAAAAAACGAAATGTCATTTATCGGACAAGTCCTCCAAATAAAACTTAATTTATCGCCGAAATAAAGTGTGATCAATCTAATAAGACTTTTTTTTTCGAACAAGGGGTAACAACCAAAGAATGTTCGAGAATATAACCTGCAAAACAATAATCTGTCAACATCATGTAAGTCTCATGAACAAGGTTTTAATATCAGGATGAAATATAATTTGCTTTCTCTTAAAAACATTCTTACTTTTAAAGCAGTGAAACTTCAAAAAGATGCCTCAAAACACAACCTCCAAGCAGAGACAATTGTCTACTTTCAGAGAGTTCAATGAAAATAATTTTAATTTGATAGGAAATTTTACTTGGGATTTGCTAAAGAAATGATCAGCTCAGAATAAAGAGATCTTAGGCACGTTTTAAAACATACCTGCAAAGAACGATTGTGCGCTGATGTGCGAATGGCCCTTCTTGAACTTGCTCTAGAACTGAAGAAAAAATTTCAGTCAAATTTTCTATTAATTTTCTTTGCCTTTCAAACAGGGCACATCTGAGAAATATTTGCGAACGTAAACTTAAAAACCAACTTTTTGCCGACGAGAACATGGGCCTATGAACTTGCATTAGAACTAAAGAAAAAAAAAACCAATTTATTTAAGTTATGATTGTTTTTGCCTTATAAACAGGTCGGATAAGAAGCGAATTTTAAAACTTAACCAGCAAACGAAACTGTTGGCCGATGTTCAGATGGACCTTAGAAGTTGCTCTAGAGCCATGAGCCAGATTTCGGACGATTTTTCAATGAATTTTCTTTGGCTTTGAAACAGGGCACATCTTAGGAACCTTAGAAATTATAACCTTCCGAATCAACTGTTTGCCGACGTACAGATGGCCCTTTGAACTTGCTGTAGAGCCAAGAGAAAAATTTAAGTCAATGAATCTATTGATTTTTTTTGCCTTTGAAACAGGGCACATCTTAGGAACGTTTGAAATCATAACCTGCAAAAGAAACTGTTTGCCGATGTTTAGATGGACCTTTGAAGTTGCTCTAGAGCCAAAAACAAAATTTCAGTTAATTATTCTATTCATTTTCTTTGCTTTTGAAACAGGGCAAATCTTAGGCATGTTTGAAAACATAACCTGCAAAAGAAGCTGTTTGCCGATGTTTAGATGGCCCTTTGCACTTTCTGTAGAGCCAAGAGCCAAATTGAAGTCGATTATTCGACTAATTTTTATTGCCTTTGAAACAGGGTACATGTTGGGCATGTTTGAAAACATAACCTGCGAAAGAAACTGTTTGCCGATGTTTAGATGGACCTTTGATCTGCTATAGAGCCAAGAGCCAAATTTAAGTCAATTAATCTATTGATTTTTTTTGCCTTTGAAACAGGGCACATCTTAGATACGTTTGAAATCATAACCTGCAAAAGAAACTGTTTGCCGATGTTTAGATGGACCTTTGAAGTTGCTCTAGAGCCAAAAAAAAAATTTCAGTTAATTATTCTATTAATTTTCTTTGCTTTTGAAACAGGGCAAATCTTAGGCATGTTTGAAAACATAACCTGCAAAAGAAGCTGTTTGCCGATGTTTAGATGGCCCTTTGCACTTTCTGTAGAGCCAAGAGCCAAATTGAAGTCGATTATTCGACTAATTTTTATTGCCTTTGAAACAGGGTACATGTTGGGCATGTTTGAAAACATAACCTGCGAAAGAAACTGTTTGCCGATGTTTAGATGGCCCTTTGCACTTTCTGTAGAGCCAAGAGCCAAATTGAAGTCGATTATTCGACTAATTTTTATTGCCTTTGAAACAGGGTACATGTTGGGCATGTTTGAAAACATAACCTGCGAAAGAAACTGTTTGCCGATGTTTAGATGGACCTTTGATCTGCTATAGAGCCAAGAGCCAAATTTAAGTCAATTAATCTATTGATTTTTTTTGCCTTTGAAACAGGGCACATCTTAGATACGTTTGAAATCATAACCTGCAAAAGAAACTGTTTGCCGATGTTTAGATGGACCTTTAAAGTTGCTCTAGAGCCAAAAACAAAATTTCAGTTAATTATTCTATTCATTTTCTTTGCTTTTGAAACAGGGCAAATCTTAGGCATGTTTGAAAACATAACCTGCAAAAGAAGCTGTTTGCCGATGTTTAGATGGCCCTTTGCACTTTCTGTAGAGCCAAGAGCCAAATTGAAGTCGATTATTCGACTAATTTTTATTGCCTTTGAAACAGGGTACATGTTGGGCATGTTTGAAAACATAACCTGCGAAAGAAACTGTTTGCCGATGTTTAGATGGACCTTTGATCTGCTATAGAGCCAAGAGCCAAATTTAAGTCAATTAATCTATTGATTTTTTTTGCCTTTGAAACAGGGCACATCTTAGATACGTTTGAAATCATAACCTGCAAAAGAAACTGTTTGCCGATGTTTAGATGGACCTTTAAAGTTGCTCTAGCTAAGAGCAAAATTTCAGTCGATTATTCGACCAATTTTTTTTGCCTTTGAAACAGGGCACATCTTAGAAACGTTTGAAAACATAACCTGTAGAGGAAACTGTTGGCCGACGTTCAGATGGCCCTTTGCACTTTCTGTAGAGCCAAGAGCCAAATTTAAGTCGATTTTTAAATCAATTTGCTTTGCCTCTCTAAAAGGGCACATCTTAAGAATGTTTGAAATCATAACCTGCAAAAGAAGCTGTTTGCCGATGTTTAGATGGACCATTGAAGTTTTCCTAGATCCAAGAGCGAAATTTCGGTCGATTTTTCAATTAATTTTCATTGCCTTTGAAACAGGGCATATCTGAAAACACATCTAAGATGTCCTCTGTTTCAAAGGCAAAAAAAATTAATCGATAAATCTGTTAAAATTAGTGGCTTAAAGAACATTTATTAATTTATATTTGTTACAGAATAATATAATTATAGAAACCGACATTCTGACGTCTCGATAGCGGTCTACCCAGTGGCGTGCACGTTACAACTTAACGCCTGTATAAATACTCTTTCTTAAAGTACGACTAAGCATTTACACTCATATACTTAGTTCAATGCTCGGAGGAATTTCTCTTGTCAGCATCTCATCATTCAATCGTACAAGCATAAATTTGCTCTTATTTCAACACACCTCCTCAAATTTATGATTTACAAATTTTTCTTTCCAATTATTCGTAATTCGTTCCGGAATTTTTCAAACTTATTGCGTCCCAGCGCTTTAGTTAATACGTCAGCGATATTATTTTCTGACTCTACTTTTACAATTTTAATCACACCTTTCTCATAACATTCATTTACAAAGAGATAATGTATTTCTATGTATTTTGAATTTTTAGTTAAATTACCAAATTTTGCAATAGCTATCGCTCCAGAATTATCTTCATACACATTAATCGGTTTTTCGAACACAACACTAAAATCTTTCAATAGATTTTTCACCACTTTTATTTCACTCACTGCTTCTGATAAAGCCACATATTCAGCTGCTGTCGAAGATTTAGTTACACTTCATTGTTTTCTTGATTTCCAATAAATCACATTTCCAAACAATCTTACAATATAACCAGTAGTACTTTTTCTATCTACCTTATCACCAGCCCAGTCAGCATCAACAAAGCAGTCTAACACGTCAGCATTTAAATTTCTTTCATACGTTAATTTAAGATTTCTTGTCAAATATAAGTACTTCAAAATTCTCAACGCGTATTTATAATGAGTTTCATCATAGCTATTTTGAAATCTACTCAAATAATTCACGGCATAACTTATATCAATTCTCGTACTCGTGCTAATAAATAATAATGCACCGATCAAGTTTCTATATTTTACGTTATTTGATGCTGACTTTGCAGGTTCTACACTTAAATTTTGTTCCATAGGTGTATTATACAATTTCGCGTTTACAATATTATATTTTCTGGCCAATGACTCTATATAGTCACTTTGGTCCAGTGTCATATTACATTTTTCATAATCATAATTAATGTTTATTCCCAAATAAGTGCTCACTTCACCCAAATCTTTCATAGAAAATTTATTTGATAATTTATTTTTAATTTGTTCAATCCTTCCCTTATTTTTTCCACAAATTAATAAGTCATCAACAAATAATATTAAATAAATTTTTTCATTCTTTTCACCCTTTACATATAAACAATAGTCACTCTCGCTTCGTTGAAATCCTAGTTCCTTCATAAAATCATCAGAACATTCATACCAAGTTCTCGGGCTCTCTCTCAACCCGCATAATGCTTTAATTAATTTGTAAACTCTATTTGAACCGTCTTGATAACCCATTGGTTGTTTTACAAATACTTCTGACTTTACGAAACCATTTAAAAAAGCTGTTTCTACATCCATCTAGATAATCAATAAATTATTTTGGCAACAAAAGGATAATAATAATTTCAATGTTTGAATTCTAGCTACTGGTGAATACAAATCTTCCCGTACTTCAGTTTGTTGGAAGCCTCTAACTACAAGTCTAGCTTTTTTTCGGTTATCAGATTTTTTTGTGAATACCCATTTTAAATCTAGAATCTTCTTATCTCTAGGTCTATCTACTTATTTCCACGTTTTATTTTTCATCAAACTATTCATTTCCCTATCCATAGCTTCTTTCCATAAATCATTTTCCTCGCACTCTACTGCCTCCTCGTAGGTAGAAGGGCTATCTGCGCTAACTACATTTACATAAACGTAATTTGAATCTCTATTTATCCCATACCAAGCTGGTTTTTTTCTTGCTCTTTGCGGCCTATCTAAACGATTTTCATTTAACTCAACATTATCATGGTTACTCTCTTCTTCAGCAGAATCTACCTTTTCCCTACCCTCGTTGGATTCAGAGTTTTGAATTTCATGACTTAAAGTTTCATCATCCTCGTAATCGCTGTTATCATTGCCTCTAAAACCAATCAAATTTTCATCATTTTCAACTATATCAACATGTCTGGCTCTAACTATTTTACCGTTTAACAAAACTCTGTATCCAACGTGGTCGTAACCAAGTAAGATCCCTAAATCGGCCTTTCTATCCCATTATTATAACTAAGTCGTAAGCTCAACTGATCCATCGTATTCAGAATTTTTCAAAAATACTTTAAAGAACATCAATAGTAAAGAAATTACACATTTTAAATAGTTTTGAATTTATAAAAGAAATGTACGATTTATCATGTATTTTTTAAATATTAAAAAAAAATACTTTTATTTAAGTCTTTTTATTAAGTATAATATAATATTTATGTATTAATTCAATTTATTATCATCAATTAAACATTAATTCAACACCTCAACATTAATATCTTCTTGACCATTGCGTGCGTCAAGTGTAGTATTAAGCAAGGACTCATCTGGATACCGAATATTATTTTGATGTCTTGCATAGCCTAAAAACCACAAAATACACGCTACAGGAGCACACGATCCTAGAGTTCTAGCTCCTGACGAACAAATGCAATAGTAGCCCAGTATTTGTTCATTAGCATCAACATCTTCAGCCCCATTGACACCATCACCATCAATTTTATTATAAGCAATAAAAACTTGATATTTAGTTGCGTTTCTAAATCTAGAAAAAACTCGAACTCTTAAAAAGCCTGGTTCACTTACGTGTTCGTCCAGTTGAAACTCTTCTTCATTGTCTCGAACAACTTTATCTTGAATATAAGATGCTGAGAGACTAACCTGGTAAACTCCAACGGTTAGATCCTTTAAATAATTTAAATCAAGAACAGGAAAATCTTGGACATCTTGATGATTCAATCTTCTCCATTGTCCATTCCTTCTAATCAGATTGTCTACTTCAACACGAGCTTGGACAACGTTAGGAGTTTGTGACCTTAACAGAATGCGTTGTGCAAGCTCCACTGTTGCATCTGCCATATATATAAGGGGATGATATTTGTTGATGATAGCTCCGGCAATACGATAAAATTCTCCAATGTGCTTCGCATGTTGTACATTTAACGTATTTTCAAAAAACTTAAAAATAGATCGAATATGACCGTTTCGACTTTCAACCATCCATCTACTTTTTGTTATAAGACGTGTACTATTTGCATCTTCGGTGGATAATTGACTTTGTCCCGGTGGAATCAATGCAGGCATTTGATGCTCAATCCTCAGTTGTTGAAGAAATGGAACTGCATCACGATATCCTCTATCCACTAAAAGAATATCTCCATTCTCAAACCAGTTACTTAATGAATCTCCATCTTTTTGCTGTTCATCTTGCAGTATACGTCATTATTAGCGGAATCAGAAAAATATGGACCAAATATTGCCAAAATAAAACCATCAGGAGCTACAACTAAAGTTGGTTTCAAAAGATGTCTGTGCTTGTGAACCGAATAAGAATGGCGTAATACTCTAAAACACGAGCTTTTATGAATGTATGCGTATGTACTATCTACGACAGCAATAGCTTTTGGTACGTCAGGTTCGGGATTGTATAAAGTATTAGAGAATGCTGTTACGTGTTGAGCTATATAATCTGCCCTGGTTACTGCTCCTGGTCCAATATTTTCTGGAACAAATCGTACTGATAGCGATCTTCTTACGCAATCAATAACAGTGCTAACGTTTTGTCTGGAATTTTAATTAAAAATAACTTTTAAAAATTCATCACTCAAACCTTGCCTTATTTTGCACAAAAAAGTAATCAAATCCTTTTTAGATACATGTCTTCATTTTCCATTCTGCATTACAGGGTCACAATACGTAAAAAGTTCTTCAAACTGTTGCTTTGTTATAGGTGAAATGCATTTAAATTCGTCTTCGCTTAAAGAAGTATCTAAACACTTATTTTTAGCTTTATAAACACAAACTTCTCTTAACTGATTTAAAAATCCCAACATTTCTTGTCCATTTACTTTACGAGGCCTATTGATAGCACGTAGACCTGGTAATAAAACACTCAATATAAGTCCATTTTCATCTAAATGATGCGCACATGATCTCGCATTTGTTGGTATGTAAATATTTTTTTCTATATAAACATAAGCTCTGCATTCAATTGACAGTCTATGCAAATTATTTTCAGCATTGCAAATAAAACAAGTATTATTAGTCGTTTGTATTAATACGTTTAAGCGAAAACAAGTTGGATCTTCATTTAAGAGTGTTATTTCATCTAAGATATTCCTATTACAATTCAGGCATAATCTAGATTCATTGTGTAACACCAAGGGCTGAAGATTTAGTTGAGCACGTCTCGCGATCGCGATTTGCTGCCTTATGACGTTTTCATTTCCACCAATTCTAACTAATTGTCTGGCTTGAAGATCACGATTACAGGTGTAGCAGCGAATAAGTGCTGGTCTGCCTCCAACATTCATTGTGAATGTTAAAGATTTATGACAAAAATATTTTTATGACTTTTTATTTTATAATTACTTTTACGAAAAGCATGCTATTAAATGTTAAAATAAAAAAAGATTTAAATATATACAAATAGTGCTTGAAATATTTGTATAACTAAAGTTCTTTTAAAGAAGAGTGCCGACGTTAACGCGACGGTTTTCACTGAATTACTCAAGTAGATTTGAATAGTCTCTATTCATATATTTATGCACTTAATTATGACTCAGAAAGAAGAAAGTTCTATTTTTTACTTGTACATAAAAAAGAATTGAAAGGAATCATAATTTTCAAGTCTTTCAAAATTATTTCACAAACATTATTTTCTTAATAAACGATTTCTACAAGAAATCAGAATTCTCCGGTCAGAATTCTGGAAACTTTTAAAACAGTTTTTAATCTTCAGTTGAGTTTCACTCCGAAAACTTTTTAAGCTTGAAAAAAAATATTTTGCGAAACAATTGCGTTTTTAGGTTAGCTTACTAAATCAAAGATATTCACGAGATTTGATTATTTTTTTAAACTAGTTCACTTTGTTTTGGACGCCATTTACTTACACATTCACTTTTTCTTCACCACAGATTATTGAATACGTTTTGAAATTCAATGCATTAAATAACGATTTATTCTTCATAAAAACGAGTTTGTTTTTGTTATTATTTTAAGGTCGTAACGCACTTGTGAACACAGACTTCGAACAAATTCAAAGAAATAAGTATGTATTTTTTATTCTAAAGAGTTAAATAATCTTTGAACTAAACGCGATTTGAAACGATAAACGGTTGTTTACAAAAAACAAATTAAGTCCGTTACACGATACGCTTATGATACCGTGCAAAAAAGTTTAAGTGATTTCGTAAAATATTGATTTCGGTTACATTACATTTGCTTATTATTATTATTAATTTATTAGATTTATTTTTATTATTACATCGAAACATTTTCTTATCGTAAAAAATTAATTTTCTAGCCTTCGTCATTGTATTTTAGAATTGTTATTTCAGCATTCAGGAGTTAATTCTAGAATAATTATACGAAGAATAATTGCACTTTATCTATTAATTAATTTATTTATTTTTTACTACTGTATGATTTCGAATTTATGCAATTTTTGAACGTTTTTTCAGAGGCTTTCAGAATTTTTTTCAGAATTTTTTTCTTCTTTTCTTTTTTCTGGCGGTGGCAGACCGTAATGGATCCTTTATTCATCGACTGGTGACTTATTTTAAATAAAGGCATGTCAGAAATATAGTAAAAATTCCCCTGAAGCTCTTCGAAAAGTCGAAGGTGCATGCTCCTCTAAGCCCCCTAACCCCAAAATTCCATAACTTCAACAAGCAATATCTTTGAACCATGAGTTTTTACAGCTTAGTGCCCATTGAGACTTTTGATCTACTAGTTATAAACTACTAAAATAATTTAATTTAAACCGATTTGACCGAAAGCCATTTCCCCTAAGGATTCCGCGGGGTCCTTTGGCTCTTGGCTCTATAGCAACTTCAAAGGTCCATCTAAACATCGGCAAACAGTTTCTTTCGCAGGTTATATTTTCAAACATGCCCAACATGTGCCCTGTTTCGAATGCAATAAAAATTAGTCGAATAATCGACTGAAATTTTGCTCTTGGCTCTAGAGCAACTTCTAAGGTCCATCTGAACATCGGCCAACAGTTTCTTTTGCAGGTTATGATTTCAAACGTTCCTAACAAGGAAGGTTATAATTTCTAAGGTTCCTAAGATGTGCCCTGTTTCAAAGCCAAAGAAAATTCATTGAAAAATCGTCCGAAATCTGGCTCATGGCTCTAGAGCAACTTCTAAGGTCCATCTGAACATCGGCCAACAGTTTCGTTTGCTGGTTAAGTTTTGAAATTCGCTTCTTATCCGACCTGTTTATAAGGCAAAAACAATTATAACTTAAATAAATTGGTTTTTTTTTTCTTAATGCAAGTTCATAGACCCATCTTCTCGTTGGCAAACAGTTGGTTTTTAAGGTTACGTTCACAAATATTTCTCAGATGTTCTCTGTTTGAAAGGCAAAGAAAATTAATAGAAAATTTGACTGAAATTTTTTCTTCAGTTCTAGAGCAAGTTCAAGAAGGGCCATTCGCACATCAGCGCACAATCGTTCTTTGCAGGTTATGTTTTAAAACGTGCCTAAGATCTCTTTATTCTGAGCTGATCATTTCTTTAGCAAATCCAAAGTAAAATTTCCTATCAAATTAAAATTATTTTCATGGAACTCTCTTAAAGTAGACAATTGTCTCCGCTTGGAGGTTATGTTTTGAGGCATCTTTTTGAAGTTTCACTTCTTTAAAAGTAAGAATGTTTTTAAGAGAAAGCAAATTATATTTCATCCTGAAATTAAAACCTTGTTCATGAGACTTACATGATGTTGACAGATTATTGTTTGGGAGGGTATATTCAGTGGCCCAGGTTTACAAAATTTTGTTAACAAAATTACCAAGTGCAGTCTTTTTGAACCTAACCCCATTGCAAGTATCCTCGGTGAAATCAGTGATGAATTCATCAGTGAATTCATCGGTGAATTCCTCGCTTTTTGCGGTGAAATCCTCGGCATTTTAACGCTTTCGAAAACGAAGGGGTCAAGACGGACACCTGGTGCACCTGGAAAAACGTACGCCTCGTAGATGATTTACCCAGGAAGTTTTGACTCCGGAGGGATCAGGACGAGCACCCGGTGCACCTGATGATACTTACGCCTTGGAGAGGATTTCCCCAGGAAGTTTCGACTCCGGATGGGTCAGGGCGGACAGCTGGTGCCCCTGTTGATACGTACGCCTTGGAGATGATTTCCCCAGGAAGTTTCGACTCCGAAGGGATCAGGGCGAGCACCTGGTGCTCCTGGTGATACTTACGCCTTAGACAGGATTTCCCCAGGAAGTTTCGACTCCGGATGGGTTAGGGCGGACACCTGGTGACCCTTGTTAAACGTACGCCTCGGAGATGATTTCCCCAGGAAGTTTCAACTACGGAAGGATCAGGGCGAGCACCTGGTGCCCCTGGTGATACGTACGCCTTGGAGATGATTTCCCCAGGAAGTTTCGACTCTGGATGGGTCAGGGCTGACACCTGGTGACCCTTGTTAAACGTACGCCTTGGAGATGATTTCCCCAGGAAGTTTCGACTCTGGATGGGTCAGGGCTGACACCTGGTGACCCTTGTTAAACGTACGCCTCGGAGATGATATCCCCAGGAAGTTTCGACTGCGGAAGGATCAGGGTGAGCACCTGGTGCACCTAGTGATACTTACACCTTAGACAGGATTTCCCCAGGAAGTTTCGACTCCGGACGGGTCAGGGCGGACACCTGGTGCCCCTGGTGATACGTACGCTTTGGAGATGATTTGCCCAGGATGCTTCGACTCTGGAGCTGAGCCGGCTTTAGGGTCAATGACGCCCCTGGGCAAAATGTTTGATGGCGCCACTAATAAAAATAAAGTTTGCAGTTTTTGGTTGTTAATTTCCAAAGCTCCAAGCCCCCAAAACCCTGGGTGCCCGAGTTCAAGAAAAAAATGGATGGGCTATCCCCCAAAAACCTGGCCGCCCGAGCTCAACAAACTACTGATTGGCTACTCCCCAAGCTCCAAGCCCCTAAAACCCTGGGTGTCCAAGTTAAACAAAAAAACTGATTGGCTACCTCCAAAGCTCCAAGCCCTAAAATTCCTGGGCGCACGAGTTCAACAAAATACTAATTGGCTACCCCCCAAGCTCTAAGCCCCCAAAGTCCTGGTTACAGAGTGAAATAATTTTACAAGTTCAGCATACTCAATATTTGTATATCAAATCAATAAAAAAGTTTTTTTTTTTTCATTCCACAAGAACGTTATGGTGAACTTTTATTTACACTCCTCAAAAAAATTACAAAATACCAAAACAATAATATAAAGTAAAAAAAATTAATAACCAATCAAGAAACGAAAATTTTTACACTTTTTTCAAAACGTGTCTTATTTGTCAAAATATTCAATTTATAGTTAAAAAAAAAAATTATTGATGACGTTGCAAAAAAAGAGTTAAACAATAAGAAAAAACTTATAGCGTTTTTCTAGTAAACCACGCCAGTTAGGAGTTTAAAATCTCAGACTTACAATTTTATAATGTATTTGCACCAGTGCAGTGTCATTAGGTATACTTACAGAATTATTTATTTCATGCTTAAGTTAACCAAAATGCACACTTATTTTTGGAATAATTCAACTCAGGCTCCCAAGGTTTTAAGGGTTAAAACCTTAGGGGATAAATGATAGTTGATCAGTTTTTTTGATGAACTCGGGCACCCAGGGTTTCGGGTCTTAGAGCTTCGGGGATAGCCAATCAGTATTTTGTTGAACTCGGGCGCCCAGGGTTTTGGGAGCTTAAAACTTGGGGGTGGCGGGGTAGCCAATCAGTGTTTTGTTGAACTCAGGCAACCAGGGTTTTGGGAGCTTAGAGCTTGGGAGATAGCTGATCAGTTTTTTCGTTGAACTCGGGGGCCCAGGGTTTTGGGGGTTGAGAGCTTGGGGAATAGCTGATCAGTTTATTTATTGAACTCGACGCCCAGGGTTTTTGGGGATTCAGAGCTTGGAGGATAACTGATCAGATTTTTTGTTGAGCTCAGGCGCCCAGGGTTTTGGGGGCCTAGAGCTTGGGGGATTAACTACAAAAAAACCACAAACTTTATTTTTATTAGTGGCGCCATCAAACATTTTGCCCAGGGGCGTCATTGACCCTAAAGCCGGCTCAGCTCCAGAGTCGAAGCATCCTGGGCAAATCATCTCCAAAGCGTACGTATCACCAGGGGCACCAGGTGTCCGCCCTGACCCGTCCGGAGTCGAAACTTCCTGGGGAAATCCTGTCTAAGGTGTAAGTATCACTAGGTGCACCAGGTGCTCACCCTGATCCTTCCGCAGTCGAAACTTCCTGGGGATATCATCTCCGAGGCGTACGTTTAACAAGGGTCACCAGGTGTCAGCCCTGACCCATCCAGAGTCGAAACTTCCTGGGGAAATCATCTCCAAGGCGTACGTTTAACAAGGGTCACCAGGTGTCAGCCCTGACCCATCCAGAGTCGAAACTTCCTGGGGAAATCCTCTCTAAGGCGTACGTATCACCAGGGGCACCAGGTGCTCGCCCTGATCCTTCCGGAGTTGAAACTTCCTGGGGAAATCATCTCCAAGGCGTACGTTTAACAAGGGTCACCAGGTGTCCGCCCTGACCCATCCGGAGTCGAAACTTCCTGAGGAAATCCTCTCTAAGGCGTAAGTATCACCAGGTGCACCAGGTGCTCGTCCTCATCCCTCCGGAGTCAAAACTTCCTGGGTAAATCATCTCCGAGGCGTACGTATCACCAGGTGCACTAGCTGTCCGTCTTGACCCCTTCGTTTTGAAACCGTTAAAATGCCGAGGATTTCACTGTTAAAATTCACCGAGGATTTCACCGCAAAAAGCGAGGAATTCACCGATGAGTTTACCGATGTATTCATCACTGATTTCACCGAGGATACTTGCAATGGGGTTAGGTTCAAAAAGACAAAATATCTTTAAAAAAATATCTTTATTTAGGTTCGGAAAGACTGTACTTGATAATTTTGTTGACAAAAATTTGTTAATCCAAATTTGTTAACTAAAATTTGTTAATCCAAATTTGTTGACAAAAATTTTTTAGCAAAAATATCTTTATTTATTTTCGAAAAGACTGTACTTGATGATTTAGCTAACCAAAATTTGTTGACAAAAATATCTTTATTTGTGTTTTATTTATGTTCGAAAAGACAGTACTTGATAATTTTGCGAACCAAATTTTGTTGACAAATTTTTGTTGGCAAAAATGTTAAAAATATTTAAAAAAATTTGTTAACAACGATCTTTAAAAACGACTTTTTTCGATAAATTTTGTTAACCAAAATTTTTCTAAAAAGATCAATTTTTGTCAACAAAAATTTTTCTAAAAAGAACAATTTTTGTTAACAAAAATGTTTAAAAAGGATGTTTTTTAAAAAAATTTGTTAACAACAATCTTTAAAAACGACTTTTTTCGATAAATTTTGCCAACAAAAATTTTTCTCAAAAAAGGAATTTTTGTTAACAAAATTTTGTTAACCTAGGCCCCTGAATATACCATCTCAAAAATTATAGCAAATGTCTAAACCTATCTCAATTTATGTTATTGTCTACTTCAGACCCTAAACTAACTAGGAAAAATCATACTATATAAAAATTAATAAGAAAACATTGATTTTTTTTAAATTAGAAAAAAAATTTTTTGTCCCCACTTGGGATCACTGAAAATTTGCATGAACCTTAAAAGGGATCATTTGGACCCTATTTAGGATCACTTATTCATTACATATTTTTACTTGATAAACTAATATGGAATATACATAAACCTTGATTTTATGCTTCAAATGTGTATTTTATTATATTCTTAACCAAAAAGATTGATAAACACTGATAAACGAAAAATAAAATAACAATCAGTAAACATAGCCCATAGGTTAGGTTATCCATTTTTTCACTCAAGTAGAAAATTATTGAAATTTGTAGATTTACAATGATTCAACTTATAGCTATATTGATTACAATATCTATGTTCGCCATGTAATTTACAACATATTCCTGATTTTTAAAGTGGGATGAGATGGATTAACTGCATTCATAAACCTATGTTTTATCGATGAAAAATTTTTCGAAGAGCTCAAAATTGATCTACTTTTTATGAAATTCAGTAAAAATACTATCCACTTAAATTTTTTAATTTTAAAGTGAAATTCAAGTTCTTTATGAACTGATTTCTTAATTTTCATACAACGTAATAAAAAATTTTATAATTAAAATGAACAATTTTCATAAAACTTGACTTACCAGTAAGTCTTTTGTATGGTTTTTGTAAAAATCTATCCTCAGTAAAAATAGTACTTGATCTAGACAATTTTTTATAGCTTCATAACATTTTCTCTAATTACTCAAAGCATTTAAAAAAAAAATTTTTAATAAAAGAAAAAATCACTAAGCACAAGAATTTTCAGATTTCGTTGACATATTAGTTTAAAAAGCTATAATTTGAAAAACTTATTACAGTTTACTAGTTTCATCCTTTTATTAAATTATTAGGTTCAGATAATAAGTGTAGATGTACATGAGATTATGTGTAACAACACATTTGATAAGTTAACAAACTCAATTTTCATTGATCCTATTTGGGGTCAACAGCTGATCCTAAAAGCGTGCACACCTTAGGATGAAATTTTTTTTTTTTCATCACTAAAATAATACAAAAAACAAATAAATAATGAGTAATTATGTATTCTACATCAATGAAAACATGTTAATTTTTCATTTAGAAGTCAAAAATTATGTAAACAAAAACTTAACACAGCTTGTTAAGCTTAAAACCGAGTAAATTTTTTTTGGTTATTGCTAAGCGTTGGCCAGTTTGGAGCGTCTGCCGATTACGTGCTTCACTTTTTGAATTTTTTATAAAGTTTGGTTTTGCTTACAGCATTAAAAAAATTATTAAAATTTAGTATGACATGTAAGGATTCTTACAGTAATTTTTAACTAGGCATTTTTTGAAAAATATTTCATTTATAAACAAAAGCGCTTATTTTGATACCAAATGGGGGCCGATCTCAAAAGGGGTCACTCACCTTAGCAGCACTTGAAGGAGTGATTCTATCACTGCCTTTGCAGAAAATATCTTTGTAAACTTTTGTGAAACTTCGTGAATTTTTATGAATCTTTGTGAATTTTTGTGAATTTTTGAGGATCTTTGTGAATCGTTGTGAATTTATGTTAATCTTTGTTGAAAAATTCCAAATTCACAAAGACTCACGAAGATTCACGACGATTCACGAAGATGTGCTCCTCAAGGAATGTTGTTTCTTCATAGTGACTGTGGATGAATCTAGTATTGATCGAATACATGGATGCGTTGTATTCTTAAGTGTCATTGGATCTTGTATTGCTTTAACACATCTGTGTGCTGTTTCTTCGTCGCAATTATGGCTGGATATAGTATTGATCCAATATATCGATGCGTTGTTTTCTCATCGCAAAGGTCTTGTATTTATGTAACACATCAATTAGATGTTTCTTTATGAATGTTACGTAAAGTACATTGGTGTCTCCTAGACTTCACGTCTGATCAATATGATTAGTTTCATCGACATCTGGTTAACTGATTTAATGCAGTTAGCATCTTCAACGATAGGTTTTGTCTTTTTTTACAGTTATGGACTTCTGTATTTGTAACCGTACACAACTTTTAATGGCCGTTACAGACTTGCCACAATACACATATTTCGTCGACAGGCGCAACTTTGCCCATTACCAACGCGATCAGCCTTGATTTGCGATGTCCGAATCTTGTCATTACGTCTTCGTACCGTAATTATAAGTCAAGTTGTATGCATTAGGAGTATAACCATGTATATCAATTGAAATTTGGACAAATTTAAGCGCTTCCGGTTACATAGGTTTGGTTAAAAAAAAAACAGATGTCAACTATTTTGGTCTAACTGACTAAGAAATAAAATATTACAAATTATTAAAAGTTGCAAACCCAATTTTAGGAATAAAAAGGGATATAGTTTAGGAGATGAAAATAAAAAACAGAAATATAATATACGGAGATAACAAATTTAAAAAAATATTGACTAATAAAAAATAAAAATTTGAGAAAAAATGGCATGAATATAATGGTTTTTCGTTTATTTTATTAGATGAAAAATTATATTAGTAAAGAGAATTTAATTTTTAATCTTACGAAAAGCTAAATTTGAGGTTTTAACAAATAATTGATTATTTTTTCTCAATACTTATTAACTGATACAGTAACTAATAGATGTGAACTTCGCTCGCAAAAGAGCCATCAGGTGTCAGGAGGGCGCACTTTGTAACTTTTTGTATGACTATTTTTATATGTTTAGATTATCGTTAGTATTATACAGAGTGGCGCAAATTAATGTATCAGTGCCATTATCTCGAAATTTAAGCCTTGTGCGGAAAAGTTTTTCATATAAAAGTTGTTTGGTTTGAAGAGGGAAGTAAAATGGTTACCTTGAATTTGGACCCGGGGCCTTATGTTGGGCCCTGCGGACCTCAAGTCCGTTTTTTTTTGATTGGGAACCCATATTTTTCATATCGGATTCGGAAAGAGCGGCAAATTTTACGATTTTTAGGTATTTTTAAAAATTTTTTTTAGGCCCCTGTAAGGCCCAGGAAGCCCCGGTAAAGCCTGTTTAATTTTAACAGCACGATTCCTGGAAAAAAAGCATATTTCGTATAGAACATGTATTGAGAAAGTTTCTTGGTTTAAAATTTTCAACAAAATGAGCCCAAAAAAAGTTGGGCCTGGGGTCTTATGTGTGGCCCTATTGATCCTTAGACCGTTTTTCATAGTCAGACTTGGGTCCATGGGGCCCAATCTAAGACATCTACGGAGTTAAGCCTTGACAATCCGATAACCAGGGAGATGAAGTCAAGGAGTGCATAAATAAATAAGTTAACATTTTTTTTGGGCCCAATTTGTTGAAAATTTCAAACCAAGAAACTTTCTCAATGCGTGTGCTATTGGCGTCTTGCATGAGGGGAGGGAAGTACATGCAAACCTATGGAAAAGACTTCCCCTCCAGCGGTGGTGTGGGCTCGAACTAAAATTTTCCATACGATTTGGCACGTAGAGAGCCTACAAAACGGGGGCGCTACAGTCGTGCTAGACAACAATAAAAAAATGCCTTTTTTCCAGGAATAAGGCTGTCAAAGTTCAGCGGGATTTATCGATGCTTACTAGGCCTTATAGGGGTCAAGAAAAAATTTCAAAAAAATCGTAAAATTTCCCGCTTTTCTGAATTCGATGAGAATAATAGGGGTTTCTATTTTAAAAAACAGACTTTGGGTCCGTAGAGCCCAACATAAGGCCCAGGGCCCAAATTCAAGGTCACCATTTTACTTCCCCCTCCAAACCAAACAACTTTTATATGAAAAATTTTTTCGCACGAGGCTTAAATTTCGAGATAATGGCACTGATACATTAATTTGCGCCACCCTGTATATATTTACTGGGGGGGGGGGGGGTACTCCCCTGCTCACTCCGCTCGCCACTACATTGTACCTACTTCCATACCTGGACTTGTCATGACGCTTGTAACTTTGAACCTACGCTTATATGTACATTTTTGCTTAATATTGTTCCTATCTCTTTCACATGAATTTACTTGCTTTAACTTCGGTGTTTGCTGTTGTTTTTTCTTTTTTTCATGCTTTGGTCTTTAACTCTGAACCTTTGTTCTCATCTTCGTGAATACTGTCGTTTCTATTGTTCTTCTTAAATCTTTTTGTAATTACAATCGTGAAACTAGTCTTCTTCATTCACTTTTGCCCACACAGTTCTTAAAATTTTTTGACAAATATTTCCTACATCCTTTTATATTTGTTATCAACGCTTTTTTTACCTAGGTTTCTCCCAATTAACCTACCCTGATTGATATCGAAGTTTACCTTACGACACCAGTTTCCAGCCATTTGCAGCCTCTTTTACTTTCTTATTATTTGTATACTTCAATTTGTAACTTTGAACATATTATGCTGTTCTTATTCTTGTGCCCACTTTCGTTTCTACCATTAGTTCAGTATTTTCTTTTTTATCTTCCTAGACCTGTTGAAAGCCTTGGAACTAACATCATTTCTACCCTTTGTTCTTACAATAGATACGCAACCCTCTACCTACAATTGTGCCTAGCCTTCTGCTTACTATTGTGCATTTTTGAATACTTTCTCTTGTTCATAAAATTATGTATACCGTTAAACATACTCTTGTGGATACCCTTTTATGGTGTCTCCTGACTACTCGTAGGGTTATATTTGTTTCTAACACTGTGATAACCTTGTAACTTTGAACCCATTCCTGGAACTTTCGATTGATATATATATATATTGTCGGGGTTTCTGCGAAAAAGTTTATTAAGAATCATCCCAGGGCCAATTGATAACTTAAAAATCCTAAAAGTTAATAATAACCTTATAAATAATTAAGCTAGATAAAGAAGTCAAAATTTTTTTCGCAGAAACCCCTGCAATATATATCAATCGAAAGGTCTTTGAAAAAGGAAATTTTTGGCGCAAACCGCAAATTTTTTTCCCCTCAACTGCGCATGCGCGGAGCCAAATAGTGATTTTTTAACTTTTATTAATATCTCATAACCTAAAATAGCTAGAAAAACGCAGTTTGTGGCAAAATTTTCTAAAAAAAAAAATATAGTTCAACCGTACATATAATTTTTATTTTGACTAAATATGCGCCCGCTAGGCGGCGTTTTATGTAAAAAGTTTTGATAAATCGGTCAGAAAAGTTCCCCCGCCCTTTTAAAAATCTGAAAAAATCAGAGCGGTTAATTTTTGTCAAAATACGTCACATATATTTTTTATGGACCCACACCTTTTTTTTTTTTATCGCAAATTTAAGGTAAAAAAATTCAAAAAAAGGCTCAAACGGTTTAAATTTGGCCCCAAAGTAATATAAAAAAATATAGGTGAACTACATTTTTTTTAAAGAAAATTTTACCGCAAACCGCATGTTTCTAGCCCTTATAGGTTCTGAGATATGAATTAAAGTTGAAAAATCACTATTTTAGACCCTAGAGTCCCTAGATTGGGAATAGGGAGATGTGGTTTGCGCCAAAAATTTTCTTTTTTTATGCCCTTTCGAATGATATATATATTGTAAGGGTTTGCCGTGGGGACCGATTTGACTATCTTACCCGGCTATACTCTTTAGCAGCAGACAAATACTTAATAGAATTATCCAACTTGATTGTTAGACAAGAACACTTTGAAGAGCATAGTAAAGGGAATAATTATTTGCACATGAAAAAGAATTGATTTGAACATTATTTTAGTGCCTAGGAAAAAAAAAATACTCTCACAAGATAATGGATAGATATTCATAGGAAATATATATATAACACAGGTAAAAAAGCTGTTTCCAGAAGAAATACAAATATTCTTTAAGAAAAAATCCAAGCAAAAATAATTCAAAAGGTTTAACTTGATTATTAATTCACAGAGTACTTTCTAAGACTATAAATGGATTAAGGTAGTTATGCCGCAAAGGTATAGAAAACACCCACCTTGAAAAATTCATTGAAGAGCTGTTTCAGAATAGAAATTATCAGTTCTGTTAGCTGATGGCAGTGAATCTATCACAAATGGTTTTGAAACTAATTTGGTCTCTCAAAGATACGTCTTATGTGTTTTTTTTCACATTATCAAAAAATGTAGATAAATATCTGAGACCAATTAAATCAGATGAAAGCACAAAACTGAAAGCGATATTTAAACATTGTAGATCTCTAATAATATAGTATTCATTTGGACATGCTCGATTATGGGGGTTATATACGGGCGTGTATTTCTGGATTGTGCCGTAGGCTAGTATTGGCGCGCGCCTAGCGCGAATCCCACGATCGATCATGTTCAAATATATGCTTTTTCGGGCTCCAATCAATTTTAGGTGCTTTATGAGTGTTGTTTTTCAATCATTTTTAGGTGCTTTATGAGTAAGTTTTTTGTCGATCCGATAGTTGGCGACTGCAAAACAGATCAAACATCGAAAAACAGACCAAATAACGGAAAATGTTTGGTCTGCAAAACAGACCATATATACACCTGTTATTTGGTCAGATAACAGTATGAATAAAGTACCAATAATTGGTTGGTGACCGAAAAATAAAATATTTGACAAAGCTTCTGCACTGTTTCTTAAAAAATGTAAAAAGAACTTTAAAAATCGTTAATTTTATTGAATTACTTTGAATAAGAGTGGCTGCTCAACAAAATTGATATAAAGGAGCTGTTGAAGGCCCGTTCTCTTTTAACGATGGAGTTAAGGCTACCAATGTTGTAATAAAAAAAGAATACACGTTAACAGAGAGAGGATGTAAGTTGGAGAGTTTCTTGGGTGTTCAACGGAAATAATAAAAAAGCTTCGAAATCGAAACAGAGAAGGAGCTCGTTTACGAGCTGGTGCACGAGCTGGTTTCCTAATTTAAAAGATTATTTTAAGCACCTAGATGGATTTAAAATTGATTGCTGACACTATTGATAAAAAAAAATTATCCTGTAGAAGACTTGAACCCACGACCTTTGAACTGACAAGTTATCGCCTAGTTCATTAAACATTATTTGAATAACTATTACTGTAAAAAAACAATAACTTTTCTCTAAAAATAAAGAGAAAGTGGAGCTGTAGTGATTTTTAGTAAACATTTTAAAAAATTTTTCACAACGATAAACACAGTAATAAAAAATATTGTTAGGAATAACATATCAAAAAAATTTCAAACCCTAACTTGATTGATGACATCTGCTTTTCATTCTTTGAATTTAAGGATGTTTTTTTAGTTTAAATTATTTAAAAAAATAAAAAAATAAAAAAAACTCATTTTTGAGACTTCATAAATTACAATATCTTTTCTACGGGCTTCAATTGAACCTTATTCGTATATTTCATCTGAGAGTTTATTATAAACTAAGACTCAATAATTATAAATAAGTCTCCTGTTAACTTTCCATTATTCAATATTTGGTATCAGTAACCTCGAAAAAGTAGTTATTAATCGGTTTCTTTATAGTGTACAAGAGCCAGCCTCGTTAGTTCTCAAACTTAAATTTTTTTTAAAGTCTATTACTTACTTCATTTCCCTTTTATATGATGGATAAGTGAGTTTTTATAAACTAAAAACACAGTGCGTCGTATATTTTGCTATATATATATATATATATATATATATATATATATATATATCATAATTGACTCTAGAGGTAGAAAACTTATAAACCCAGTCCACATAAATTAGCTCCGGTTACCAGCTAGAGTCATATTAAAATGCATTCAAAATTGAGATCAAACTGAAAATAGTTTTATATCAAATTTTTTTCTAAATCAGCTGATAAGTGTGGGAAAAATCCATGAATCATAGAGACTTATACATTTTTTTTTAAGTATATTGTATATTTATTTGGAGCACCTTAGCTCAGTTAAGCTGAATTCAATTTACTTTTTTTTTTTAATAAATAAAAGAATACGAGAAAAACCCAGTAACTTAGAATCTGAGTTTCCGTGTCCGTTAAAGGATAAAATATTGTTGATATTCTAAAAAAAAAAGAATACAAATTTGTATCTGACTTATTTTTAGTCGTGGGATTAGTGAATAGTGGCGAGTTAATAATTGCATCTGCGCATGCGCACATGCTTGCAAAAACCTTAATTTTTTATATCTTTTGTAAATTTTAAATAAGTAATTGACTCTTAAATCTTTTTTAATATTAACTTGAGATTTATGTTCTTAAATTAAGTTTCTCTGGGAGTAAAATACTGATTCAATTATTGTTAAATGAATATTTTCTGTTTGAAAATATACATGTTGATCTAAAATTCATCTTAATCTAATTAGAATTACTTATTATTTGTCAAACCAAACAGTGTCTGCAATTTTCAAATTGAAAGTATTCAACCAAAAACTTAATACTTGAAATTATTAATTTTCACCGCAACTCCCTTGAAACTATACAAATCTAAATTTTTGAATTCCACCAGAATAAAATGAGATAATAAATCAAAAAAGCTAAACAACTGAAAGTTCTGATTTTTTCAAGTAAAAGAACGTATATATAATAAAAGCTTTTTTTTTAGAAATCCTTTGACAATAAATTACTTACTTAAATGTTTTATATAAAATCTTTCTTTTTTTAAAAAAAGAATTAGTAAGCAAAATAAAACAACTTTTTATAACTCATAGCAATGAAAAATGTTTGTTTTGATTGAAGAATACCATTTGCGAAACTCAATCGAAGGTGAACTTAGAAAAATAGTGAGGCAATTGCGCACGCGTACATAAGATCTGCTTTATAAGCTACCTTAGAATTTACTTTTAAAGTATTGGGCACTTTGAGATTATAGATCAATTATTTATGATCAAAAACAGAGTGTTTAAAATTTGATTAAATGTAAAGTTTTTAGACACTAAGAATAAATTTAAACTAAAGTAAATTTAAAAGTTTGAATTATTCAAAAATTTGTTGAAATTTTCAATTAAATTCACAAGAAAAAAAAAATTAATCCTTCTAAAGGAAACATATTGCATTTGAACTAACATGGACTTTGTACACCAGTATTAACTATTTTTTGAATCAGAAAAATAAATTAAATAATTATTTATCTTTAATAATTGAATAAATCAATTCAATTAAAAGTAGATAATTTACGAAAACTTATTCCAATAAATGGAAAAAATAAATGAATTGAAAAATGAGACACATTTTAATTAAAATGCTTCAAAAAATGATCCATTTCATTTTAAATCGTACAACTCTCAGAACTTTTTCTCCAAATCACCTAAAAATTTTTTTCCTGATTCTGTATTATAGATTGTGGACAGTTCTCTGAGAATTTTTTTTTCCGATGCTTATTTTCGATTGCCAGAGGTAAGGTAAAACACCCAATAGTGGAACGGGGTCAAAAATAGCCCAATAGTGGAACGGTTTATAAAGGTTATAATAGCTTTTTTATAAATAATTTTTGTTAAAAAAAAATAATCATTTGGTAATCTTGGATGTTTCATCTATAGGTAGTAATCATTTCAAAACTGTTTTTTGACTTAGTTGCTTCGAAAAAAATCTTCAAAAATAATGAATTTTTACATCTCGCGTCAATCTGAAAGCTGAACTGATTCAAATTTACAACAGCTATTTTTAAATTGTTCAATTCAATATAAAAAAATATCTTACGGTCATAATTTTTTTTTTTTTAACTTATTAATAGAGCTCTAGAAAAATATTCCTGTACAAACTGGGCAATAATAACATTTTTTTTAATTTAAGTTAAGCATTAAAGTCATGACTAAAAGTGGAATGCATATACCAATAGTGGAACGTGGATATTGCACATCGAGTTTGAAGTTGCAACTGCGTCGTACCAGAAGTGGAACGATATATTAGTATCATTTGTTGCAGAAATTTGTATTAAAAATTAAGAAATACTTAAAAAATGCCACGCCCTGAATGTAAAATAAAGTTTTGTTTATAATTTGATGATGAAAACTACGTGTGAATCATGTCTAAATTCCTAACCTTTTTAGGTTAGAGAGTTTTTAATCTGTAGCTACGCTTGCTACTTGCTAGGTAAACAAAATTTACTTCTCCTTTCATTTAAAAAAGTCAATAACTGAATAAAGGAAGACTGTACTGATGTTAAAGCCTTAAATGTTGACATTTTACGAAATTTTAATATATTTTATACACTGCTTCTCGAGCATTCCACTTTTGGGTATGATTTTTCAATCCCCATTTGATTTACACGTTCCACTTCTGGTATACTCCATTCCACTTTTGGGTGTATTTTTTTGAAAAACATTCCACTTTTGGGCTACTATAATTTTTTTTTAAATATTGTTTAATAAATAATAGAAGCATTTAATGGATAAAATTTTGATTGGAATATACTCTTTAATAGTGTAAGTAAGCAATAACATTTCAGTTTTGCTAAAACTACAAGAAGTTTTTTTCTTAAAGTGGAAAATTTCACGATTCGGCCGGAGGCGTTCCACTATTGGGTGTTTTACCTTATGGAACTTTTTTATAAAAAAGTAATCTAAATCAGATGCCGATTTGAAACACTTTATCAGCTGATTCGGAAGCTGCTAAAGCAACTCATTTAGCAGCTGCCAAATCAACTGATTAAGCAGCTGTTTCATAAATTTTGACAAAATAAATATTTAGCTCGCAGCATTTCTCAATATTTAACAACAAAAAATAAAAAAGAATAATGATTAAATAATAAGTAATAAATACGTAATATATTGATTGATATATATTTCTTGATTTTACTGTACTTTATTTTCCAAATTAAATTGAAATTTGAAATAAAGCAAATTTCGAAATGGAGTATCATTAAAAATCTCGAGAAATGAATTAAACGTTGAATGATAACGAAAAGTTTCTCTTCGATGTCTTCAATTGAACGTCAGGTATTAATTATTAAAGGCCACATCACCAATTCAACCTGATAATGCTAGCAGTAACATATATGGGGTCCCTGGAATCCCTGCATATTTTGATACAGTACCAAAATAGAACTTTATATTACGAGTAACCAAAAACACGAATCAAAGATTCAATTTTGAGGTTAGAGTGACTAGCAGTACTATACAATTTTTTCAATGACAAGATTCCTGGTTTGAGATAAGAAAACGAGAAATTGTAAATTTATTAAAAATTTTAATTTATACTTAACGCTAGTTACAAACATTATTTTTTTTTTTCTTAAGAAAACAGCTGCTAGAAAGCACAAAAATTTACGTATAAATATTTCTGAAAAATAGTTTGTATACTAGTAAACAGTTGAATAGTAAGCCCAAAATTAAGTTAAGTCAAAAGTTTTTGGACGTGCAGGGTCAGAATTGTTTTACAATTATCTTTCCCATACATACATGCTATGAAAAAGATGCATACTTATTGAAAATATCGTTCCTTGAAAAGAACAAATTTTTTTATGCCTTATAAGTTCGTGTAAGACATCATTTTTTTTGCTAGACACCCAAATGTACAATAACCGCTCTTTCTGAATCGAGGGTCTAAACATAAGGGTCCCATTTAAAAAATTTGGGATTTGGATCCATAGGGCCCAAAGTAAGGCCAAACAATATATTTTTAACAAAAACTTATAAAGCAGCTGCTTTATAAATTACAATAACCGCTCTTTCTGAACCTAGGGTCAAACAATAAGGGTCCCACTTAAAAACCCGGGATTTGGTTCCATAGGGCCCAAAGTAAGGCCAAACAATATATTTTTAACAAAAAGCTAAAGCTAAAGCTGCTAAAGCAGCTGATAAAGTGTTTCAAATCGGCAGCTGCTTTTTCATACCTCCGGGACGAAAACACCAAATTCCCTCCCCGGCTCGGAGCGGGACTTTGGGTTTTCCTCCCGTCGTTATGAAAAAAACATTACACACGACACTGGAAAAGTATTAGCAAATCCCTAGCAAACCCTTAACACCCTCGCCTTCGGCTCGGGCGTCAATTTGGGTTTGCTAGGGCTTGCTAATACTTTCCAGCGCCCGGTGTGTAATATACTATTTCAGCTGCTTTATCAGCTGCTTTTTTTTGCCCGGGGACTTTGGGAATCGTTTTATAATATCAAAAAATGAAGAAATCCATCAATAATTCCATCCAATGGGGCCTTGATATCGATTCACCATACAGCTCATATAGCATTTTCAGCACTTATTTGGTTTTTTAGTTAATTTTTCCAAAATTCCTCTTTAAAGCCTATTGCACTTACAAAATTCTGCAACTTCGCATTCTCTTTGTATTTTCATTTACTTTCAAGGAAAAATATTCTTATGCTCACTTTTGATGAGTTTGACTCGTTTTTTTGGCTTTTTTAAAATTTGATTGTACGTGAACAACTTTATCAAAATGATGTCTCAAAATATTTTTTCTCAAAAATTCATAAAAAAACAAAAAGAATGCGAGGTTGCAGAATTCTGTACGTGCAATACGTTTCGAACAGGAATTTTTAGAAAATTGACAAAAAACTCTAAAAGTGGTAAACAAGCTAATTTTCCAAAAACTCCTGTCAAGGTGGTTTTCTACCAGAGCTAGTCAAGTTCAAGACTAAAAAAAAATGATTTCACCAAATTAGTAAAAATTGTTTAGTAAAATTTAATTTTTAACTTTTTATGGCTTCTGAAATTATTTTCTACCAAAAAAACATTGACAATCACAACAAAACATTTTTTTAAACTTTTAACCTCGTTTTGTTTGAAGGTTATGGACCGCAATTTTTAATTTTTCTTGAAAATTAGTCCGATAATTCCATATTTTTTTAATTTTAAAATAATCTTCAAATTTTTACTTTTAAAATGACACCTGACTCGTCATAAACTAATGGATTTTGATCATTTGCGGAATTTTTAAATGTTTTTTATGTTTCAACATGAGTAAATGTTCAAAAAAAATTTCTAAACTGATTTTTTTCTCGAAAACGAGTCCAACAACCATTGTTGTGTCAAATAGGAAAATTGTTTGTCTTACTTCAAGGAACCTACAGGAATTTTTTAAGTTCTTACTTAAGGTTTTTGAAAAAACTGACAAGCCTCCTTAAAAAAGACAAAAAAAAACCCTAAAAAATGCTTTTAGAAATCCTCTTAACCCAGGGTCAAACTCATCAAAAAGGAGCATAAGAATATTTTTCCTTGAAAGTAAATGAAAATACAAATAGAATGCGAGGTTGCAAAATTCTGTAAGCGCAATAGGCTTTGAAGAGGAATTTTGGAAAAATTAGCTAAAAAACCAAATGAAAGCTAAAAATGCCATATGAGCTAAATGGTGAGTTGATATCAAGGCTCCATTGGACAGAATTATTGATGGATTTCTTCATTTTTTGATATTATAAAACGATCCCCAAAGTTTCACTAGGATCGGTGACCCTCGTAGCCTCTCCTTGTTGGACTAGTTTCAATCTTTTTGAGATCCTTTTTTTCAAATTGCTCGTCATTTGCTCCACTTTTTAACCAAATCATATGTTAAAGCAAAGCTTTTTATATAAGGAGTTAATCCTTAAAAAACGACATAAAATAGCGACCCAAAAAATCAACAATACTAATTTAAGATTTATGAACCTACAGTTATATAAAGTAAATTCAAAAAGATAAATATAGAAGATTATCCCATGAAAGAAATATTTTATTTTTAACTTATTCAATTTACTGGCCTATTACAAAAATAAAACATTATATAATAATTATAATTAAATTATAAACTAAAAAAAATTTGAACAAAGTGATAAAAAAATAACACATATACATTTGATTCAATTCTATGTTAAAATTATAGACAAAATAATATGTACAGTTTACTTTAATAAGCTTTTATTAGAGAGGTCAAAATAACAACAAAGATAACCTCGTAAACATTTGAACATAACTACAAACAAACATGAATCGAACGTCGCAACTAGTTTCACACACATCAATTCAAACTTGAACATTCCGCCCGCCTTGTTCTAAGAACAATTTTAACTTTCGCTGAACATATTCCGCCCGCCGTGCGTTAACCATCATTGGCGGCAATACTCGCTGTTGTAGATGATGAGTTGCTCTCGGATGCAGATGATGTGTCTGGAGTAACTGGTAGGAGTGTCAATCGAGTAACATGTCGTGTGTATTCTCCAACGGCCGTCTTGACAACAGCTTCGCGAACTAAACCATCCTTTCCGGTGATAACAGAGGTGATGCGACCAAGAGGCCAAGTACCATTTGAAGTTAACAAAGTAGGGTCAACAATAACTACGACATCGTGAATCTGGAAATTCCGTCGTCGAGTTCTCCATTTAGGTCGCTGCTGAAGGGTATTCAAATACTCGCGACTCCATCTGGCCCAAAATTGATCTCGTATCCCTTTGACAAGTTTCCAATGTTTTAAAGGATCTAAAGTATCAGGAGCTGGACTAACTTCAATTATCCCATTGAGTGGACCTCCAACAAGAAAATGACCAGGTGTAAGAACCTCAAGATCATCGGGTTCTCCAATCAGTGGCGTGAGGGGTCTAGAATTAAGAACTAATTCCACGCTGGCGAGAACTGTCGTAAGCTCCTCAAACGTTAAATTTCTAGAACCAATAGTACTGCGTAGATGTCTCTTGACAGACTTAACCCCAGCTTCCCAAGACCTCCACAATGAGGGGCTCTTGGAGGAATAAAGTGCCACTTGATTCCTTGCTCAGCGAGTGTATTGATTACCAGGTCCCACTTAATCTCGCTGAAGCGCTTCTCGTAACTCACGATCCGCTCCTCCAAAATAGGTGCCGTTGTCACTCCAAATCTCTGAAGATCGTCCTCGACGACAAAAAAACCGAGTCAGTGTTCCCATAAAAGAAGCTGTGGAAAGGTCACCTGCAAGCTCGAGATGCAGAGCTTTTGTACGCATACAGACGAATATAGCGACAAAACCCTTAAAAGTGCGAATGCCACGACCTTTTGCATTCAATACATTGAATGGTCTGGCGTAATCAATGCCAACTCCAGCAAACGCTCTCGCAACAGTGATACGAGAAGGTGGTAATGAGCCCATGAGTTGATACGAGCCTCGAGCTTTGAGACGAACACAGGTCACACATCGCAGCAAAAAATCCTTCAGTCTTCGTCTACCATTAACTATCCATGCTTTCTGACTCACGTATGAGCTGGTGACTCGAACACCACCATGTAGAGCTCGCTCATGAGCCCACATCACAACCAATCTAGCCAGGCAGCAGTCACTGTCAAGGATGGGTGGGTGACGTTCATCGAAAGTAAGTGTGGAATGTTCCAAACGACCTCCGACACGAAGAATTCCATCCGTTTTTGACACAAACGGATTTAAGGCTATCAACGGATGTTTGGCTGGCAGTTTCCCACTATTCCTTCGTAAACATGCTATTTCGTCCTTGAAATATTGATCTTGACTCAAACGGACACATGCCAAAAAAGCCTCCTTCAATTCACTCGGAGTTAACGGAGCTAGCACGGGCGGTCTACAGTCTTTCTTCAAACGCTTATTGACCCATCTGTTAACCCTCACAAGAAGTCGCTATAATACATTGAGATTAGAGAATTTCTCTAACAGCGCATAAGGATGACAATCATTCTGTGTGACGTAGCAAATATAAGAAGATGATTCATTTGGGAAGGTACGAGGCTTACTATCATTCACATCTAGAATCGGCCATTTTTTAGGGTTTTCTGAGAGCCATTCAGGACCATTCCGCCAATCATTTCTTCCCTTAAGCGTGAGAAGATCTAGTTGAAGTTGAAGATATAATCATCAACTATAGAGTTATTAGTAGGTCCACTTGATCAAAGCCACTGTAAAACAATTTTTGAGTCGCTCCAGGCATGGCAATCTTTAATCTGAATACCTAATTCTTGTGCAATCAAAACTAATACTCTAGCTGCCATCAACGCTGCCCTCAGTTCCAATCGTGGAATCGTCATGCGCATTTGAGGTTTCAATGATTGCTGTTGACTTTTAATAGAGGTTAGTTCAGTTTTAGCCATTAAAATGGAGGTACGTACACAAGCAGGAGCTTCCACAATCCGTGAATAGACAACTGCAGCCATAGCTCGGCGACTTGCGTCTGAAAACGCATGCAGTTGAAAGTCAGAATTTGAAACATATCCAATCCAACGAGGGATGGTTAAATTCGAAACATTACGCACCTGAACGACAAATGCCGTCCAACGTTTGATAAGAGAGTCTGGCACCATCTGATCCCAATCAAGTCGTTCTTTCCAAATGTCTTGCATTAAAAGTTTGGCCATCAATATAGTTGGAGCTAGCCAACCACAAGGATAAAAAAACCGAGCGACTGCAGCCAAAATGGTACGTTTTGTTCGTTCTATCTGTATCATTGGTGGCTCCAGCTGAAACATGTCGATCACAGGGTTCCAGTTAACACCCAGCTCACTCACGAGGCCATCAGTGCTGAATTGATGCCATGTTGGGCGCAACCGAACTTCCTCTGGAAGATCATCCAATAGCTCTGGCATATTGGCGACCCATTTACGAAGAGGAAATCCTCCAGATTGCAGTAAACCAATCACTTGATCACGGTGAAAACGAGCCGTTGCTACATCATCTGCACCTGTCATCAGCGTACCTTTGTTCCATGACGATAGGAACCACTTCAGGCCATTCATGTCCTTCATCTTGGCACAATTGGTGCAATGTACGCAAAGCTTGATATGGAGCACACGAAGTTCCATAAGTCACAGTCAGAAGCAAATAGTGCAATGGATCATGTGCACCATCAGGACTCCACACGATTCTTTGGAAGTTGACATCTCTCTTATCAATCCAGATCTGCCGATACATCATACGCACATCGGTACAAAATGCTACCAGATGCTTGCGCCATCGGATCAGCACACAAGGTAGATTAGTCTGAAGCTTCGGTCCCGTACATAAAACATCATTCAAACTATAACCTGTCGATGTCGGTTTAGAAGCATTGAATACAACACGTAGTTTTTTCTTCCAATCTCCTGCTTGCCAGATCCCATGGTGCGGAATATAATAAACCCGAGACGTAGAGTCATTTATCTCGGCATTTGTAAGAAGACGTATGTGACCACACGCCAAGTATTCTGCCATGAATCGTTCATACTCAATGACCATCTCTGGATCTCGAATCAAACGCTGCTGAAGTACACGAAGAGAACCCAAAGCTCGAGTTAAATTATCATCGATCATTTTCAGACCCTCGGGCTTGAAAGGCAAACGAATAATATATTTTCCATCAGCTGTTCGTTGATACTGAGCAAAAATAGCCTCACATTCTTCATCTTCAGAAGATTTCCGTGTCACATGAGGAATTTTTTCCACCTCCCAGAATCGCTGTAGCAATGAAATCAATTCGTTATGCCAGAACGGTATCATATCTTGTGTGCTAAGCAAATTGAAGACGAAGAAGATTGGTGGAAACCCGGCATCTTACCAAAGAAAACCCAACCCAAAACAGTCGATTGAGCAATAAATGACTCACTACTATGGAATCCCGACTGAAAAAGAGTGCGGTAAATATCAGCTCTGATCAAGATATCAATGTCCGCAGGAACACCGAATTTCGGATCAGCTACAGTACCCAGCTGCAAACACTGTTTCATAGTTTTTGAACACACCGTCATTGAAGGAACTCGTAATCCAAGCCGATGAACACAATGAGCATTAAAAGACAATGAAAAGGAGGCCGAATTGTAAGATTGAATCAGTAAATTCGTTTGAAGTCGTGATTGTGTAACCATTTCTCCACCTAGCACGGAGATATTGGCATCTGCAGGCTCAAATATTGCACCTATCTTACGGGCTAAGCTGACTGAAATCAAAGTTATTTCTGAGCACGCATCCAGAAGTGCCCGAACACGAAATATTTTTCCTCTAGAACCCACTAAATTGACTTGCGCTGTAGGCAGTACAGTCAGTCATGATGAATCATTCACGAAGGACTCGTCAACTGTAGCTGGACGAAGTTCTTTGTTCAGAATAGAGTCTCGCTGGCCAAAAGAGTCAACTGTCATTGTACGAGGTTATTTGGTCGGAACCGAGTCTCGCTGGCTGTCAGACACACGCTTCCGGTCATTCTCATGAATCAAAGTATGGTGATTGCCTTGGCATTGTTGGCATCTCGATCGCGATGGACAATCTCGAGTAGGATAACCAGATCTCAAACAATTAAAAGATAAGTTTGACTGAGAAATGATTCTTCTTTTTTCAGAACCGTCAAATCCTCGAAACTGATCACAGTGTCCAATGTAGTGAGTAGCATGGCACACAGGGCAGCTTGCAGAACTCGCATGTGTTGCCAAAGTTCGATAATTACGACTTAAAGACGCCGAAGTTTGACTTGGATTTGTTCGACGTGAATTTTCGGAACGCATAGTTTGTAAATTTTCCAAACTCAGAGCTTGAGAAGATTCCACTGAACTCAGGGAACGACATCGTCGACGCAAATAATCAGAAAATTTGAATGTATCCTTCTTCGGATCAGCTGACTCCAACTTCTCAAGTTCATCTTCCCAGGCTCGCCTTGTTGAGCTATCCGTGGATGTTGAAGCGAAAGATATGAACCAAACGTCCCACTTACCAACCGGTTGATCCAAGGCTCGCAGTTGATCTCTGTGTTTTTCTAAACAATCCAGTAACACTTGCAGACCTGAAGCAGATTCATCTTGTAGCGGTTTCATGTTACGCAAAGCCATAACATGGTCTTGCACAAGTTAACGACGATGTTCGAACCGCTTTTTAAGTAAGGACCAAGCTGTCGAGTAGTTTGAACCAATTATTTGCACTGTGTCCAAAGCTGTCTTGGCATCTCCTTCAACATGTGTTTTCAAATAATAGAGCTTTTCAACATCAGTGAGATGCTTATCGTTATGAATCAATGCTCGAAACAAATCCCTGAACGATTCCCAGTTGTCCCGATGACCAGAAAAAACCGGAAGATTGATTTGAGGTAGACGTTGCCCTCGCCCACTCGTTTGATTCTCACCTGAAGCTTCAGAAAGAGATTGATTAGATTGAGACGTAATAGTATCTCTCGCATCAAAAAGACACGATGAGGCAACGAGATAGTTGTTCTCGGCGCTTGCATATAACTCAGTTAATTCCTGTGATGTTTCTTCATTCAAAGAAACACCATTAAGAAGCTCCACGAGGTTGGCCTTAAAATCCCACCAGTAACTATCAAGCAGTCTCAATCTCGCCTCAACAACACCACTGGTCCACTGTTGCGTAGCTTTAACAGTTGCAGCAAAGCGCATCAAAACATTAGCCAACGACTGCTGAGTCGATAACAGTACATCCCAATTGCAATCCCTATAAATAAATAAAATTTGTTCAAGCTCTTTCCTTACAAATTTCAACTCATACTCGCAATCAACGAGAAACTGCGAAGAAACCACTGTATTAGATCAAACATAAAAGTAAACTTAAAAGGAAAATCAATAAATGAAAGAAGTAAGATTTATGCAGTAAGAACATAAGTATGACAGTTATTTCGCAACACGGACAAAATAGCAACCGTGACAAAGTGGTTCACGACATGGGCCAGGACGCGACTGTGGCGGTTTAGTAGTTCGCGATACGGGCAGGACGCAACCGTAGCGGTTCACAAGCAACTCGCGACACGGGCAAAACAGCGACCGTGGTACTCCAACTCGCGACACAGGCAAAGGCACGTCCGTGTCGATGTAACTCACAATTTCAAAAGTTAGCAACCGAGCTGGCAATACAGTTCGTAACGCGGGCAACCTCTTAAATTCACTCCAAAACCGGGCATTCTTTCACTTCGCGTCGACGTAAAATTAGTGCATATCCTCGTTAAGTTGCATTATGTTATCTCACAAAGTGAAATAACCTCTTCATTTTTTTTTTACTTACATTGCGGGTTATTTCCTGAGAAAGCTGTTGGTAATTTTGAAATTCTGCAAAACTGACGTAGATCCGGCTCGGACAAGGACCAATATTAAAATTATAGACAAAATAATATGTACAGTTTACTTTAATAAGCTTTTATTAAAGAGGTCAAAATAACAACAAAGATAACCTCGTAAACATTCGAACATAACTACAAACAAACATGAATCGAACGTCGCAACTAGTTTCACACACATCAATTCAAACTTGAACATCTAAATAAGTAAATTATTTGATACGTTCTTAACTTTATAAAAACGAGAATTGAATGAATCTAAAAAATCAGAATTCAAATAGCATCAACATGATAATCAATACATAGGTGAATAGAAAATTTGATAAAATCTTTATATAAATAAGTAGCAGTGTTTTTTAGGATACAACCTCCCGACCCTCCCCGGGAATTGCTGTGCGGGCCGCGCGAAATATGGGCCGGTACGGGCTCTTCTCTAGCCCCGTACGGTCTCCCCGGTTTGTATATATATATATATACTAGAGGGTACCCCCCTGCTCGCTTCGCTCGCCAACCCCCATAAAAATAGTTATAAAATATGGAGTTTTTTGATAGTTAATATTTAACATGTTTTTTGAGTTGAGTTTGTGTATTGAATAAAAGTTCAAACATGTTTAGGTAAAATTGTTGAATATGATTTAAATTAAAAAAAGAAAATTTTATTATTATGAGTCTAAAAAAATAGTTATAAAAATTAAATAGTAAGTTAAAATACTTCAAGTACTTGAAACATGTAAAATATAATATTTTTTAACCGTTTTGAAGTCCTCCTTTAAAAAGGGCTTTTGAAATTACGACTCCTCTAGGAAAAGCGCCCTTCAAAGAGGTTAAATATGGAGTTTTTTGACAGTTAAGGTGCTCGTACAGGAGAAGCTCCTATAATTTAAGATCAACTCCTCCGGGAGGAGCCCCTTAAAACATCTTGAATATAAGGTTTATTGACGTTTTGAGGTGCTCCTCTGGCAGGAGCTCTGGAAATTACGGCTCCTCCGGGAGGAGCCCACTTCAAACATAATAAATATAAGGTTTTTTGACGTTTTAAGGGGCTCCTCCGGGAGGAGCTCTGAAAATAACGGCTCCTCCGGGAGGAGCCCCTTAAAATATGTTGAACATAAGGTTTTTTGAAGGTTTTGAGGTGCTCCTCCTGGATATAACTATATAATATAGGAAGATATATATATATATCCCTATATTACATAGTTACATCCTGAGGCGCAGTTAATTTTCAATGAAAAATTGCGTTTTTTTGCTCCTCAAACTGCTCCTCACTTCCTTTTAGAAGCCGAATTATAAAGAAACTAGGGGGGGTACCCCCCTGCTCGCTCCGCTCGCCAACCCCCTAATTATAATTGATGATTATAAAAATTAATCGAAACAATACGTAAGCTCTATGTTTGGTAAAATAATCAAAAGACTAAAGTGCTCAAAATCAATAAAAATTAGACACGAGAGTTCAGTTTGAACTGTACTTACTCATCATAACTTGATTCATAAAATCAGACTTATAGAGAAAAGTTTTTAATTATTTAGGCAAAATCATGAGGTATAGAATTTTATTTCTTTTTAAAATAATTCTTAGTCAAAATCTATCCGGGGCTGAAATAGATCTAAAATTGACAAATGAAGATATAAATCAATTTTAAAATAGTTAGAGTGTTCATGTAAGGTACATGCATAAATAAACGCTCTCTCGATTAAACCGTGATCCCCACAGAGGCCGGAAGATGGGAGTTCGATGTAAAGTAACGTACCACAGGGACAGGCAACTGATACCAACGGGAGTTCATGCATCGAAACTCTGTACTTACGGCCTCGGTCATCCAGGTATAGGTTTTTTCCCTACGATGTGGGTTTTTACTATACCCATAGCACGCTTAGCATTGCACCTACCGGCTTCCGTGCTATGTAAAGAAGACTGGGATTATTATAGGGGGGAAGAGGTCTCTTCTGGAGCAAAAATTAAAAGGCTCTAGAAAAACGGCCACTTAACCGGGGGGGGGGGGGGGGGGGGATAGGGATACAATGGCGAAAGCTCAGTGTCCCTGGGTAGGGGTATAGGTATAGGTTTAAAAAAGTTTGTTTCAAATTGAAATTTGAAAAAAAAAATTTTAAATTAAATTCATTATTAAAATATAAATTAAAATCCAATAATTATTTAAATATATTTATATATATTTTTTAAAATTAGCTTGTTATTTTCCAACATTTCATGAAGACTTGAAGGTTTCCACACTACCACATAGGTACTGTTCCAGTGCGTTGGTATTTTTTCCAAAATTTTTTACATAAAAAATTTTTGATTATCAATTTATTCAAAATATTAAAAAAAAAAAAAAAAAAAAAAAAAAAACTAAAAATTTTGGAATGTGGAACCATTGCCAATAGCCGTATAACCACATGATTTAATTTAAACAAAAATTTTGAAATTAAAAAAAAATGAATCACATCAATGTTAGAATTGGTTAATTAATAGGAAATAATTTAAATTAATTTAAAAAAAAATAATTTTGAAAGAAGATTTATAATTAAAAAAAATATACTATAAATATTTTAATAAATTTAATATTTAATAAATTTACTTCAATAAAATTATTTAAAATTTTTTATGCTTTTTATCTAAATACATTTTTCCAAACTACATTTTTTAATTTATCTTTGTCTTGTGAGTCATTTTGAATAAAAATTTTATCTGAATTTTTAGACCTAGATAACGATACATATAATTGTCCGTGTGAAAAAAGTTCAGTTTTTATGTATATACCGACTTCATCAAAACTTTGCCCTTGTGACTTATTTACTGTTATTGCAAAAACTAAAACTAACGGAAATTGTTTTCTATGTAAAATAAAAGGATAACTTGAATTTTCGTTTGTGCTTAAAGTTATTTTCGGGATGAACACAATTTTTCCACTTTTATCACCTGTAATAATTTTTGCTTCTATATTATGTTCATATAAACTCGTAATTTTTAATCTTGTACCATTACATAACCCATCATTAATACTTAAATTTCTTATTAACATTACTATTGCATTTTTTTTTAGCTTCAATTCATGTGGAGGTAGACCATCATTAATAGAATTTAAAAATTCAATAGGATAATCTAAATAGATGTTACTGTCAGTTTGATCAACTCCTTTATGTATAGCTTTATCTACACTATAATATTTTTTGGATTGATCATTTAATATTTTTAAAACTCTATTATTCAACATTTGTACGTTTTCATTTTTTGGAGCTAAAATAACTTTACTTAATTCATAATTTTCATTTATATCTCCAAAAATTGAATGACATACATCTTTCGTTTTCCATTTTTTGGGAATTTGAAAATTTTCTATTGAACCTTCGCCAATTTTTAATAATAATTTAGAAAATTCTTCATCTTTACATCGAATATTTTTAGTTAATTTTAATTTTTTGAAACTATTCCATAAACTGCTAAATTTAATAGTATCTTCTACAATAATTTTTTCATTGTAGAGTTATTGCATTCACTTGGTGAAAATCCATAGTCAATTTGATAATAATAAAAACAAAATGTTTTCGATTTTCACAATTTATTTATTAACATTAGTTAATACTGAGTATACACAATACTGTGTATACTCAGTATTGTGTATACTCATCTGAAGATGACATTGTATGTCGAAACGGCTGTCATGAGGCTAATGTATTAACTAATGTTAATAAATAAATTGTGAAAATCGAAAACATTTTGTTTTTATTATTATCAAATTTTTTCATTACCTCATTTTACTACTGGAACAATTTGTCTAAAATCACCTCCCAAAATTATTAATTTACCTGCGAATGGTAATTTGTTTCTACAAACGTCTTGTAAAGTCCTATCTACGATTTCCAATGCTTTTTTTGGAATCATAGAGGCTTAATCCCAAACTATGATATCACATTCGCGTAATTTTTTTTTGTCTGATTCATTTTTTTAAAATGAGGTTTCAACATTATCTAAAATTACCCAGCTGAAAAAATCCATATGGAAATCCGTAAGTAAACCCGTACGGGGACCCATAAGGGTTCCTGTAAAGGATCTCATACGGGTTTCCGATACTGATATTTGGTCAGGGTTTCCGTACAGGTTTCCATACGGGTTTTTTTTTTTTTTTTTTTTTTCTTTTAATTTTATTTTCACACTATTTTTTTATTTATTTAATATTATTATTAGATATTGATATATTATTCTTTATAAGATTTAATTATTAATAATAAAATTATTTTAAATAAAATTATCGAAGAAAAAAATTTTGTTCGACTGAGATACGAACCCATGACCCCAGGCATCACAGGCAGACACTCTACCACCTGAGCCATTGAGCTAGCATGCATCAAGACCTCAATTAAACTCCTTTAATATACAACTTATTGTCGGTTAAGCCCTTTAATTTAGATGAAGCTTCGACAAAATTTGTTTTAGATTTAAGATAATGTAATACAATTGCTCGTGTTTGCGCGCTGAGAGAGACTAGTTAAAAATCAAATATAAAACAGTTGTTTAAGTAGTTTAATTAAAGTCTTCGAGCAAGCTAGCTCAATGGCTCAGTTGGTAGAGTGTCTGCCTGCCATGCCCGGGGTCGTGGGTTCGAATCTCAGTCGAACAAAATTTTTTTCTTCGATAATTTTATTCAAAATACCTTTATTATTAATAATTAAATCTTATAAAGAATAATATATTAATATCTAATAATAATATTAAATTAAATAAATAAAAAAATAGTGTGAAAATAAAATTAAATGAAAAAAAAAACCCGTATGGAAACCCGTACGGAAACCCTGACCAAATATCAGTATCGGAAACCCGTATGGGGTCCTTTACGGGAACCCTTACGAGTCCCTGTACGGGTTTCCTTACGGATTTCCATATGGATTTTTTCAGCTGGGTAACGGTAATTTAAAAGTTTTATGACTTGTCATACCTTTTGGTAATAAAATTGAAGCTATACCAGTCCATGCCATAGATAAAACATTTTTATTTTTTGACATAAAATAATAAATTAAAGTTTTGTAAAGAAAAGTTTTTCCTGTACCTCCTGGACCATCTATAAAATACATACCATTGGCAGATTTCGTAATTAGATTAAAAATTGATTTTTGATCATCATTCAATTTTGAAAATAATTCAGTATATTTTTCATGAATGTTATTTTCACTATCATAATTTTGAAAATTATTATTTACATTATCTAAACATGGTTCTGGTAAACCGAAAAATTTACAATTTAATAAAGAATCTTCATTTCTTAAAAATTCATTTATTTCATTCAAACCTCTATTTTCCTGATTCTCCTTAAAATCTTCTATAAAAAATTTTTTATACTTATTCCAAATTAAATTACCAGGAATTTTTTCGGATATTAAAAACAAACAAAAAAATTCTCTTATTTTTTTAGGTTTTAGATAATTTATAGCTTCATTAAAAATTTCAAAAATATTTTTATCATGTTCTACCAATCCCATTGCTACGGTTGCTTCTCGACATGATTTATAAACTATATTATTTATAGTTTTTAACTCATCATGAGAAGTAGCTCCAGTAACTTTGTCTAAAATTAATTTTAAATGAAACCTCTCTGAATCTTTGGGTGATATGACATTCATTCTACCTATCGTTTGAAATTTTTTTTTGTTTTTGTAAGGAGAAAAGGTTTTATTTTTAAGAAGTTTATAATGGTTGGGAATATTTGAATATTTTATTTTTCTTGCAAATTCAATCTCAAACACATTTTTAATTTAAACACGAAAATTTTTAATTTAAATAAAATTTATTCATCTATCACTGAAATTAATTATTTATTTTTTTTGAAAATAAAAAATAAAATATTTCAGTAAAAAATTTTGAAAAAAAGGGGATCCAACTGAGGGGATTCGATACTTTCGACGAAGAATTAAAAGGGATCTTTGAAAAGGGGATTTTTGAAAAAAAGGGGATCCAACTGAGGGGATCCAATACTTTCGACGAAGATCCAATTTAGGGGATCAGAAAAGTGCGATATTTAACTGTGTTTTGACCGTGTTTTTAAGAATTTCAGATTTTCGAAGATCCAATTTAGGGGATCCAATTTAGGGGATCAGAATCAAAAACGGAAATATAATATAGGGAGAAGAGAATTTTCAGAATTTACATTGTTATCAGTCGTAGAGTTATTTTCATCTAAAATTTTGACTTTACAAAATGCTCTATCTGAACCTTTGTGTAAATATTTAAATATATATTTAACATTTTCTATAGATGCACAGTATTCAACGTTTAAATGACATTTGAATTTTTTTAACAATTACTTGTTAGTTAGAAAAAGTTAGGTATAAATATATAAATGTGTTTAAGATTGAAACGAAAATTTTTAATTTAAATAAAATTTATTTATCTATCACTGAAATTAATTATTTATTTTTTTTGAAAATAAAAAATAGAATATTTCAGTAAAAAATTTTGAAAAAAAGGGGATCCAACTGAAGGGATTCGATACTTTCGACGAAGAATTAAAAGGGATCTTTGAAAAGGGGATTTTTGAAAAAAAGGGGATCCAACTGAGGAGATACAATACTTTCGACGAAGATCCAATTGAGAGGATCAGAAAAGTGCGATATTTAACTGTGTTTTGACCGTGTTTTTAAGAATTTCAGATTTTCGAAGATCCAATTTAGGGGATCTGAATCAAAAACGGAAATATAATATAGTTAGATTAGATTAGATTAAAAAAAGTTAGGTATAGATATATAAATGTGTTTGAGATTGAAACGAAAATTTTTAATTTAAATAAAATTTATTTATCTATCACTGAAATTAATTATTTATTTTTTTTGAAAATAAAAAATAGAATATTTCAGTAAAAAATTTTGAAAAAAAGGGGATCGCACTGAGGGGATTCGATACTTTCGACGAAGAATTAAAAGGGATCTTTGAAAAGGGGATTTTTAAAAAAAAGGGGATCCAACTAAGGGGATCCAATACTTTCGACGAAGATCCAATTTAGGGGATCAGAAAAGTGCGATATTCAACTGTGTTTTGACCGTGTTTTTAAGAATTTCAGATTTTCGAAGATCCAATTTAGGGGATCTGAATCAAAAACGGAAATATAATATAGTTAGATTAGATTAGATTAGATTAGAAAAAGTTAGGTATAAATATATAAATGTGTTTGAGATTGAAACGAAAATTTTTAATTTAAATAAAATTTATTTATCTATCACTGAAATTAATTATGAAAATATATATTTTTTCATGCAACTAACCGCTCAATGGCTCTTTTCACAGCTCGTCTACTTGCAGGGTATGAGTCTCTTTATCTGCAAGTTCCACTAAAAATTATTTCGGAACTTCCACTAAATAGCGCCAATTTTTACTTGTAAATCCCATAAGTGGCGAGACTTGGAACTACTCGTTTAAGCAATAGACTTTGGTAGCAGATACCGCAGCGATTCGAGCCAGCGTGTTGTTCACCTATATTTAAAATTTGTATACAATATATAGGTATACAACGCGCTGCTGGAATCTGCGCGTGCGCTTGTGATTTCTATGCGCACGTTCGCTGCTGCTGCTCGTGAGGTTAAGTGTACGAATCACACTTTAGACTTTTAGAGATATTGTTGACGTAACTGTAAAAAGATCCTTTGAGCAGTTAGTTGCGAAAAAAATATTGTTCATGAAGGTTCCATTTAAAAACAGGTAGAAGCAGAGCTTAGCAGCAGACGGTTATTGTGGCGAGCGAAGCGGGCTCTACTTCTGCTGAACTCTACTTCCACCTGTTTTTATGGAACCTTCATGAAAAATACTATTATTGATGTTCATGAATTTTCACCAATTTATAATTTTTATATTTTCTTTATTTTATAATTTTTTTGTTTAGACACTATTTAATTTAAAAATTAACTTTTCAAAAAAAATTTAAATGTTAAAAATTATGTGATAGTTTCAACTTTACATTTTTAAAATAAACAACCCTTCATTTTTTTATACGTATACATATATTTAAATCTTTGTTTACAATTGTTGAGGAGTTTGGGATGTAATCAAGTAAAAGCAGAGTGCGCCAGTGCTGCGTGACTGTAGTTGCGGCGGCGACACCACAGCGGTGGTGAGTCAGTGCGTGCATAACCGTGTAAGCGAGTAGTCGCATACTTGTATCTCGAGCGCTCTAATAAATTAAATCATTTTACTTAACTTCCTTATTTTATTTGAACATTCACCCTCTAAATTTATTCCCCTCTGACAGGTTATGGGCCCAGAGTACGCTTGTGTTAATTGTGATTATTTTTCTTGTTTTATTGTGGGGATTTGACCTGATGGAGATCGGTTTCCTTTGTTTTGAATTTTTTATTTTTCTGGTGTGCACGTACGAGTAAAGCTTTTTATTTGTGAGTGAGTGAAAATTGTTTCCAGTTGAAAGATTGTAGATGGTAAGTGTAGCAGTTGGAAAAGAAAAAAAAAAAAAAACATCTAGAAGTGTGGATTCATGAAAATGTAAATCTAGACGTGTGCAAAATGGGGCAATCAATACATTTTTATTGTTTTTCTAGAGTACATATAAAGAAAAAAAAGAGTCATGATTTTTATTCATTATACTATTTCTAGAACTAAATTATTAGTGTCGATAGTAAAATCATGAAAATCTAGATGCACGTGGTCAACTTGAACTGTTGTGTTTTTCGTATTCTCTAGAAAAGCAAGGAAATTTTTTTTTTTTAAGTCACTTGATACGTAGAATAAGTTTTTATTAACATGATCTAGAGAAAAATCAATGGCATACCTTTTTATAAAAATGTGAAATTGCAGAATCATTAAAAAGAAAAAAAAGCGAATCTCGTGCAGGTTTAGACCTGCAGAGGACAATTGCCGGCTGGCGCGCGGGGGGAGAGAGCCAACACGTTGCTGTGCGCGCGTTGCCCGCCACGATAAGTCCAGCCCTTCCAGGAAGAGATAATTTCTAGTGCGTTTCTAACAATTCGTGATTGTTTACTCTAGAATTTATTTTTACAGTTTTAATATTATAACATGCTCTAGTAGTGAAATACATTGAGATACAGTCGTTCTTGATATTATCTATATATGTATAAACTCCAGGGAGGTTGATTGCACCTTTTATCATATTAGTGACGTTATGTGGTGTTTTTGTTTAGAGTAGACGTGATTGAAATTACTATGCTAGACATGAATTTCAATGAAGATAACAAATTACCAGTATCGTCACGCCGATTTTCGGAACTTTTTGAAGATCGTTTTTTTTTTTTTTTCTCAACGCGTGGCGTGTGCGTTCAGTCGGAATACAAGCGGTGGCCAAGCCCCCGACGACAGGGTCAGTGCAGTGCATATGGGGTTCGCGCGTTTTTCGGCGTCGTACACGTTGCAGTTGGATAGGTCTTGGGCTCACTGCGTCCACTTTAAATCATAGTAATGATTTCTTGTGCTATCAGTGTTATTAAACAAGCTCAAGATCTGCATCAACTTAAAAATACATACTGAATGATGTTTGGTTTTACATATCTCTAGAAATCTATCCGACTACCAAATGGAAGTTGCTGATTGGACATTAATGTTATGTGAAGCATCAAAATCTCTGATTGACACTGATTACTGGATTGAGTCCAGCATGGTATCAATTTTTAATAGAATTTGTGAATCAAATTTAATAAATAAAAAATTTAGAGAGAGAGAGAAATTGATTGCAAGTATGTATAAATTAAATTATATACCACAAATTCAGTTTGAATCATCTGTAGAATTTTAAACTAGATATCTAGACGGCAGTACTGCATTTTTAATAAATCTAGAAAATCCAAACATCAAACTAGAATAATCTGCAGGTGAACCCAAGGAACCAAATTATGAGACTTGGGAACATGGGTTGAAGCTCGTATGACAGTACTAAGCTATTATATTAAGCTTTACGGGGTGACCCTGGATTCCCCACTTAGATAATATCAGAACGAAGGCCCTGCTCAGGCCGTTTATAAATTCTTGTAAACTGATAATGATTGGTAAAATCTGCAAACTACGCAATTACTAGAGCCTTTCTTATTGTTTGAAATCAACGAAAGAATTTGCCAATCGAAAATTGAAATAAAATAAATAGATAGAGGAAAGATAAATGAAGCTACACATGCTTAACAAATGAAATAAAAACAACAGCATCAAGATTAATCGACTATATCTGACTGTCCAGGTATCGTTTCGTATTCCTATCTTCTGACCGTATAGAAAGAATTTGTGATAGTGATGAAAATTTGTAATGATAGAAATTGCTGCTACACTGCTGACTTTTTAGATTCAAACTTAAATGAAAATCTGCTAGAATTAATAATATCTTACTTTGAACTGTAGAATAATAAAGTTAACTTGGCGAATGACGGAAAGTTCTTTTTGATAACGTAGGATTGATAAAAGAAACAATCTCTTTTAATTTTGACATGACTTTGATAAAAATTGATCAAAATTCTAAAATTAGAATGTCTAATGATAATCTGACTCTTAAGTTAAATTTAAAACTCTAGAATATACTGTAACTATTTTTAACCCTCCAGACATTATCAATGAAAAATTCTATTGAACACCATAGATGTATTAAATAATATGAAATATATATATAAATGAAAATTTAGTGCTGTTGTAAGAATATTTATTAATTACTGATCATCTAGATGCATAAAGTGCAAATTAAATAATTTCTAATCTCAATCTAAATAATACTTGAATAATGTATGAAAGAGCTGAAACTAACTAAAAATTCGTGTTGTTTTAGTTTGAAGTTGTACGATGAAAAATAGAATAAAATAAAATCTAGAAAGGAAAAATGACCCTTGTATATAACTTGATGTGTTTCTAAGCATGTTGAAGGTGGAAGTCTTAGTTGATCTCTTATGCTGTTCTGAATTTGATTAAACACCAACCTTTAATTTTTTATTATTGATCCTATTTTGCTCCCTTGTATTCAAGGCAGAATAAACTAAAATAATTTATTTTGAATAACAAAAATCACTAGATTATTACGGTTCTTTAAATTTTAGCAATTAAAAGTAATCTACTAGAATTTTACTAGAAGGCAATCGACGGTGTTTTTGTGTGGAATAAAATGCAATTTGAATGTTTATTAATGTTTTAGAAGTTATACATTTATTTAGGCCAAAATCTAGTCAGATAGTTTAATAGTTATAAGTTTATTGATTCTTACAAATCAACTCATGAAATTATCGTAATCCCTTCTGAATAAAATGTAAGCCGTGAAAATAATAAACAACTTAAAAATCTAGATGAGAAAGAAAGGTGATAGATAACTGAGAGGTTTTATTTAGATGAAGTTCTTGATTAAAATTTCCGTTTGTAAATTGAACGAGTGATAAATTATTACTTATTTTTCTTGATTATTATTCATATGTATGAAAATGAGATTTTTTTTTTACTTTGAGCTTGAATAGGAAGATTCTGATAAACATAAAAAGACCTAGAGTGAAAGTGAATCAGTGGTGTAGAGATTTAATATTCAATCTAGACGTATCATTGGATTTATGACTTATTCAATTGATGTATGTACAATCATTGTATAAGCTTTTAAAATTTTCATAAAATTCGGAGGGAGTAAAGACTAAAAATATAAAAAAAAAAATAAAAAAAAATAAAATAAAATGAATAAATAAATAAATGAAAAAAAATAGTTATATATACATTAAAATAGATGGATTTGAAGCTCTGTTTTCATTTTCTTCTCTAGACGTTGTGGACATTAATTGATTGATTTTTTTTTAACACAATTTCAACCGATACCGAGAAACTTTATTGAAAAAATTGTTAGATTGCATCTTTAGAGTGATTGGGAAAATTTTTTGTGTGATCCTGATTTTGGTTGATTTTTAAAGAGAACGTTTTATACGCAAAACTAGATGGAAAGATAATAGTTTTAACTTATGACTGTGTTTTTAAAACCTTTTCAGGTATATTTTGAGAAGCTCCTCAGTCAATCTCAGGCTGAAGAAAATTATCTTGACTTATATGAAGTTTGGAGAAAGCCGAATGTAATGAAATCTGGAATTTTAATTTCTCCTACCTGATATTGGGAGGGAGAATGAGGAGGAGCTAACTCTTGAGAACGTATCGGTTTTTAAACTCAAATGTAGGAATTGTAGATTTCGACTTTAATAAGAATACTGTGAGTAAAATACAAAATACCAGTTACTCTAGAAAGTACGGTACTCTAGAAGGAACGGCTGAGATATATGTCAAACAACCTTTGAACGATGAAAATGTTAACTGTAGAATAGACCAGGAAGTGTTATGGCACTTGTGTCTTGGTCACATGTTATTAAATTATTTGAGAAAACAACACAAATAAGAAACTAAAGTAAATAGAAGTTTTCAGTCTAAACCTAGTAACTGAGAAAATCAAAGAATATGTTGAACTAACTGAAAGAAAAATGACATTGTTTAAGTTGAAACTGAATCGTGAGACAATACTGACTAGAAGCTAGAGAATGTTCAATCCAGAGTATCGGTAATATTAAATCTAATCAAAGATTCAAGTTTCTATTATTTTACATTTACTTTGAATGATAAATCTATTAAATTAAAACTAGATGAAAACGATGAAAAAGTATTCAAAGCAAAATAAGCTATCAGAAATTTTTAGTCTAAAACAATATTGATTAATTAAAGTTAGAGTTGCTGCTATAAAAATTAAAGTAACCTCGAGGTTTATCAAGCAGATCTTAGAAGACGTATCTAGAAAGGGAGATCAACCTGAGAATTTTAATTCATGTGACTATATGAACGCTACTATTGTTAACTGTTTCCAATGAGTTAAGTCCTGAGTTGAGGAAGAAAGATGAAAGTTAATTATTAGAACCAATGAAAATGAGCCCTGCTGTTTACTTGGTATAACTAAGTAATATTAGTGCTTACTTTCAGTATATAAAGTATGATTATTGATAGAGTGATGGAACTTAATTTGAATCAGGCTAGAGTTAAAATGAAGGTTAATAGTAATAGGTAAAATGAATTAATAAACCGAAGTAAATAAACTAACTAGAAGAATTAAAATGCTAGAGATGAAATAAGAATATCTTAGGAAACGAAGAGAGTATGGAAAAAGATTAAAGATTTAATTTACATATAATATTATATCCCTTTAAAATAATTTTGATTGGAAGAATATTATAACGAGTGTAAAATAAATAAAAGTTTAGACATTGTAGAAAATACTAAAATCCCTCATTGAAATTTTTAGCAACTAGTTCTTCTTATTCAGAAATTCTAAATCAGAGAAATGGATCCTTTTATGGTTTTTAGCTATAAAGCGCCTAGAAACAACATTCAAGATTAATGAAATGTGTTGAGTTTTTAGATATGAAGATCTGTGATTCAAGTTAAGTTTAACCTGGAACTAGAAGAAATAGTTTAGTAGTTTCTACGGAAGTAAGTTTTTATAATAATATTTTAGATCTGTATTCAGTAGCGGATATGTTATTAAGTTGATAAATTGTGCATCGATCTAGACTGAAAAAGTTGTAAGCAATAATTTCCTCATTCCTTTACCTTTTACAATGAATTTCCAAATTTGAGAGAATCTTATCATGAAATATTTCTCTAGGTAAAATCTCGAGAGTCAATGATAATTGAATATTTTGATGTTGAAATTTTTGATGTATTTAAAACCAAGGAGAGGAAGAGAAGGAACTGTGAAAATTTAATTGGAAATTCTAGAAATACCTTGAAAGATCATTCAGTAACAAGACAGTTAATGAAAATGGTTGATATCTTCGCTTCTCGCTGATTATAGAATGTTTAGCTTCGAACGGCATTATAAAATTACAGGATGACACTTGACTTAGAATTTTTAATATCTAGACTTTATTGAACTTTTGGTGAGACTATTATTTATTAATTCAAAATTTATTTTTATCTTCTAGCGATTGAAAAATTAAAATCGGTTTTTTGTTTTCAGGCTACAATTTCCTCTTCTCGTCGGACTGACAGGTATGACTTTCGGAACATCGACGAGAGATATTATATTGTTGTGATAATTCATTCAGATATTTTTTCAAGCGTTAGTTTTTAAGTTATTTGCTGTGTGTTATTTTATTCAAGTTCTATGCTGTGTGTTATTTTATTCATTAAGAATAATGTGAATACGATTTGTGTGAGTTTTAATCTTTTGTAGAGGGAGAACTTTTATAGACTGATGTGATAGTTGGAATCTAGAATGAAAGGCAGGACTTTACATACTCTGATTTCTTGATTAACACCCAAAGGAGGGAGTGTTGAGAAGTTTGGGATGTAATCAAGTAAAAGCAGAGTGCGCCAGTGCTGCGTGACTGTAGTTGCGGCGGCGACACCACAGCGGTGGTGAGTCAGTGCGTGCATAACCGTGTAAGCGAGTAGTCGCATACTTGTATCTCGAGCGCTCTAATAAATTAAATCATTTTACTTAACTTCCTTATTTTATTTGAACATTCACCCTCTAAATTTATTCCCCTATGACAACAATGCAAATTTTTTAAGTAACTAGCTCTTCTAAGCGCGCTTCAAGCGTGCATAGGAAAAAACAATAAGAGTAACCTCAAAATGCACTATTCGAATACTTTAAAAACTTCTTCACCAATCGGTTCACGAATAAAAATCTTACACTTAAGCAAGATGGCGATAGCTCTCTTTTATAAATGGATTTTATTTATATATGTTAAAATACCGCCTTTTTTGTAAATTTTTTTTGTGAATGTTTTGATGGTGTGTAATTTAGATAAATTTTGATATTTTAATTTATCAACATTCATTTTCAAAATTTTTGGTTAATCTAATTTGTGTGAGAATTTTTAAAATTTTTATGATTCATACCATTATCATTATTTTTTTTATATTGAAATTAAAATTTAACATAATTTAATTAATATCTTTTACTCAGAATATCTCTAATTCAACGAGACTATCATTTTTATGAAATTAACCTTTGAAAACTACAAGTTTTTAAATTAATTTGTATTCTATTTTACCTGGAATTCCATTTAGAGAAACAAAGTGTATCTCAAAGGTAAAGTTATTTTATTTTATACAGTTCAATTTGAAAGATTATTCAGTTTTAACTGATCTTGGAAATTTTCAAGAATTTGAACTAAACTTTATCAATTTTTTAGAAGTACCAAATAATAGGGGATATATAAGTTTAAAAAAAATTGTTTTTTATTATAAATATACATTATAAGCACTAACCGGACAGTTCATATACACGTTCGGCACTAACCGGACATTTCGACACTATCCGGACAGTCAGGATAGTGATCGGCCCCATTTTTTCCGAGAATAAATAAAAATGAGTTCCAGGAATTGAGTGATTGGGTATTTAGGAAGGGTTATTTTGGTTGGACCGCGCAAACCTAGAAAAAGTTTTTACTGATGGGTTATTTTGGAAAAAATAAAATAAAAAAGATGGGTTATTTTGGTTTTTTTAAATACGTAGGTGGATTGCGCGTAATTTGCGCTTAAAGAGGGTGTATTATTACTTTAGGAATTTTTCATGTGGTAAGTACAGTGGTCACTATTCGGCCGGAGGCCGGAAAAAAATAAAAAATTAAAAGTAAAAAACATTTAAGCAGAAAAGATAACTTAACTAGGCACTTACTGGAAAAATGTGGCTCCTTCGGGAGAAGCTTTTTAAAATTATTGCTCCTCGGGAGGAGCACCTTAAAAGCGTCAAAAAACCTTATATTTCATATAATTTTAAGGTGCTCCTCCCGGAGGAGCTATCATTTAAAATGCTCCTTCCGGAGGAGACATTTTTCAATAGCTCCTCCCGGAGGAGCTACAAATAGTGTTAAATATAAGGTTTTTCGACTGTTTTGAGGTGCTCCTCCCTCATTTTCAAAAAATCCACCTTAAAGAGTACTTTTTTCTTTAGTTTGTAACAGCTAGCGCGGAAATGTAATTCGAATTTTGCGCTAACTTTTATGGAACGCAGATGCGGATCGGTAAGTCAGGTGATGACGAAATCTACCGATCAGCATTACTCTAAGTTTGGCGCTTGGCGCGATCACACGTGTGTCATAGAGCAAATGTACAATTTACTTTTTTGTGTTGTTAGATAATTTTATCAAAGTGTGTAAGATAAAATCTCGAGTGTGTGCATGTTGGTGTGCGCGCCGACCGGTGAATTATCGCGCGAGGAGAGAATCGCCATAATTCGATTTGTTTTGATATGTAATATCGGGCTTATCGCCGTTCTAATATTATTTGTTTGTAAACAATACGGGTTGTAATTTGATTGTATTATTTAGTAGTTTTATTTTTGTTATTAAAATTAATTAAACTGACTGAATTTATTTGATTTATCAAACCCGTGTTCCTGCGTTCGATCCAGAATTAAATTCACGCCACTACCGAAAAGAGAGCAGCCGCGCCGCGTAACAGATAAATTAGTTCGCGTACGCGTCTTTCCTCCGATTACAGGTATTTGAAAAATCGACAAGTTGTCGTGTGCACTGTATGTGCACTTTGTCTACAGACTGAGGGCTGCTGACGTCGAATCGTCGAGGGTATTCGTGAGAGCCAGTCACGATTGTTTATAAATTAGTCCTCGGGAAAATGAGCCCTGTGACAAGTTATGTCTCAAGCCCTTCAAACACAGAGAGAAAATGTGACATAATTTTTTTTTTTTTAATTTTGTTAATTTTTTTCTTATTTTTATATTTTTAAATTTTTCTTGGGGGTTGGCGCGCAAAGCGAGCTGGGGGTACCCCCTAGTATATATATATATATATATATATATATATAAATTTTACCAGTTTCCGGGCCGTAAAATTTCTGGGCCTTTGTATATATATTTTTCCACTTTCCAGGACTTTTATATATTTTTTCCGGGCCATCACGAAAAATACAAAAATTTCACGATGTAAGTCAAATTTGAATAAAAATCGAAGTTGTAAATACTTATTGTTCTACTTTCTGTAATTTTAATATTATAATAATTGACAGCACAGTACACTCGGCTATAAACACAGCCTTTACAATTAAAATTGATAAACAATACATTATTTATAACAAATAATATCAATATTGTGTAAAAAATATTGTTATTATCAGTTTTTTGCATTTTTTCGGATGTTTTTCTCTGGTAAAATTATTATTATTTTTTTTTTTTTCAAAAATTTAAAATTCAAAGAAAAAAATGAGCCCAAGCAGAATTTTCTAAAAGCATTTGTTTAAAGCCACTTTAGACATGAAAAAAAAAAAATTTTTCACGTTTTTTGACGATTTCTCTGAAACTATTCAATATTTTTCCGAAAAAAAAAAAATACATATTTTGCACATAAAATGCTAAATTTCCACCAAATATTGTTAAATTTTATTAATTTTTGCGATCAGGAAAAATCAAAAACGAAAAAAGTGGTTTTTTGCATTTTTCTCGAAAAATTTGAGGTTATGTAAAAAAAATTATAGAACAAAAGTTGTAGGTTTTTTAATTATCTACAACTTCTATGTTCCAACTTTTTTGATAAAACGTGTAGTTTCTTCAGAAAATGCGAAAAAACACTTTTCATGCACAATTGATTTCTTTATGTTCAGTGTCAGTTTTGAAAGTTTGGCTTCCAATACGAATTTGGAAATAATTTTTGGCATTTTCAGAACTGATCTATTCATAACAATACAGAAGTCAGAAAAGGTTTTGTCAAAGTCAAAACTAAAAACTCTAAATTTCTACGACAGTATACACAGACTATGAGCTTCCAATTACTAAGTCATGCATACCTCAAATTCAGTTTGATACACGTTGATGACAAGTGTCTGGCAAATCTAAGACTCATAGTATGTCAGATGAAACCTGTATTCTCGTTAAGTGCATTCTAGCGGACCAAAGCATTCGATGGACATCTGTTATGCTCAAGCTATAAACAAAGTGTAAAAATATTTTCGAAAAAAAATGAATTATTCAAATTCAAGGTAGGGTATTTCCAAGACCAAATTGAATCAGAAAGAAAGAAAAAATTTTAAAAAAAAGTTAAATGTCGAGTATATTTCCTTGAATAATCGAAACTCTCCTGCACATGAAAACAAGTCACCTCGAAGCATATTTCTGTACGGTTTGGTACAAACGAAGAGAGCAACGGAATTTTTGACTCTAGTTAATGAGCAAAATTTCTACAAAACCAAAGATTGGCAATTCCAGGATAAGCCTTTTTCCAATGCTCTGATAGTCAACGTGCGTCATGACAGTTATGTACAACTAGAAAGATGCCCTGAAATAAAACCCTTTACTCATTCAGAGCAAGCTCAGCCGAAAAACAGAATGCTGCAAATTGATTATATCGAAGTCCAGCAGACCCAAAACTTGAGACAAAACTCACAAAGATTGAAATTATTTTAAGCTCATTAAGGCATATTTACAATATAAACCAAGTGCTGACTTCAAGTGTTAGGTAACGGAATCAAACTACAGTAAAGAAAAAAGAGTATTTTAATCTTTGCTTCATCAGCAGCATCAAAAACTCTAGAAAACCAAAGAATGACAATCCGAGGACATGACATTTTCCAATGCTTTGGCGGTCAGCGTGCGATATGACAGTTACGACTTAAAAAGATATCACAGAATACTACAGCAAAATGCTCGAAAATTAAATCCTTCTGCCATTCAGAGCACGCTCATCCAAAAAACGGAATGCTGCTAAATCATTCGATCGAAGCCCGGCAGATCCAAAACTTGCAGCGAGACTCACAAAAATAAAGATGCGTAAGAGCTCATCAAGCCACATCGAAATGATGAAACAAGTGCTGACTTTAAGTGTCTGGTGTTAAGATCAAATAACGATAAAGAAAGCAGCGAAATAACAAGCTGTGTTTGATCAACAACATCGATAACTTTACAAAACCAAAGATTGGATTATCCAGGACAATCCTTTCTCCGCTGCTCTGAGAGTCAGCATGCGTCATGTTACTTACGAATCTTTAACTCAATTCATAGTTTTTTATTTTGCTTATTGATTAGTTCGGAGTCTGGCAGATCCAAGACAAGAAGCGGTACTCGAAAATATTACAGTGAGTTTGAGCTTATCATTGCTCATCGAGAGAATAAATTCAATGCACTATTTAAGAGTTTGGTGTTGGAATCGAACCACGATGGAAAAAGATACGAAATTTCAAACTTTCTTCGATCAGCTAGATTGACAACTCTACTAACTTAAAGATTGGAAATTCCAAGAAAAGCCTTTTTTCAATGCACTGAGAGTCAGCATGCGTCATAATACTTACGAATCTTTAAATAAATTCAAAGTTTTTTATTTTGGTTATGGATTAGTACAGAGTTGGGTAGATCCAAGACAAAAAACGGTATTTAAAAATATTACAGTGAGTTTGAGCTTACCATTACTCATCGGGAGAATAAACCAAGTGCACTACTTGAGAGTTTGGTGTTGAAATCGAACCACGACGGAAAAAGCTACGAAATTTAGAACTCTCTTGGCTAAGCAACATTGATAACTCTACATAATCAAAGATTGGCAACTCCTTGATGTGCTCAGTTCAATGCCCTCATCGAGAGAACAAACCCAATGCACTCTTTGAGAGTTTGGTTTTAGAATCGACATACAATAATAAGAGCTATGAAATTCTAAACCTTCTTCGATCGACAAAATCAAAGGTTGGCAGTTCCAGGATAAGCCTTTTTTCAATGCACTGAGATCAGCATGCGTCATGTTACTTACGAATCTTTAACTAAATTCATCGTTTTTTATTTTGCTTATTGATTAGTTCAGAGTCTGGAAGATCCAAGACAAGGAGCGATACTAAAAAATATTACAGTGAGTTTGAGCTTATCATTGCTCATCGAGAGAATAAACCAAATGCACTCTTTGAGAGTTTGGTTTTGGAATGGAACTACGAACATAACAATTCCTGGAATTGCCAATCTTTGAGTTAGTATAGTTGTCAATTTAGCTGATCGAAGAAAGTTCGAAATTTCGTAGCTTTTTCCATCGTGGTTCGATTTCAACACCAAACTCTTAAATAGTGCATTGAATTTATTCTCTTGATGAGCATTGATAAGCTCAAACTCAATGTAATATTTTTGAGTACCGTTTTTTGTCTTGGATCTGCCAGACTCCGAACTGATCAATAAGCAAAATAAAAAACTATGAATTTATTTAAAGATTCGTAACTGTCATGACACATGCTGACACTCAGAATTGCGAAAAGGCTTATCTTGGTTATGCCAACCATTGATTTTGTAGATCGGAGAAAGTTTGGAATTTTGTAGCTTTTTTCGTCGTAGTTCGATTTCAACACAAAACTCTCAAGGAGTGGATTTGGTTGATTCTCTCGATGAGCAATGATAAGCTCAAACTCGGTAGAATTTTTTCGAGTATCGCCTCTTGTCTTGGATCTGCCAGACTCCGAACTAATCAATAAGCAAAATAAAAAACTATGAATTTATTTAATATTCGTAACTAACAAGACGCATGCTGACTCTCAGTGCATTGAAAAAAGGCTTATCCTGGAATTGCCAATCTTTGAGCTAGTAGAGTTGTCAATCTAGCTGATCGAAGAAAGTTTGGAATTTCGGAGCTTTTATTATCGTGGTTCGATTTCAACACCAAACTCTCAAATAGTGCACTTGGTTTATTATCTCGATGAGTGCATTGAACTGGACACTTGCTGAAATTGCCAACCATTGATTTTGTAGAGTTTTCAATGTTGCTTATCCAAGAGAGTTCGAACTTTCATAGCTTTTTCATCGTGATTCGATTTCAACACCAAACTCTCAAATAGTGCACTTGGTTTATTCTCCTGATGAGTAATGATAAGCTGAAACTCACTGAAATATTTTCGAGTATCTCCTCTTGTCTTGGATCTGCATGACTTCGAACTGATCCATAAGCATAATAAAAAACTATGAATTTATTTTAAGATTTGTACCTGTCATTACAAAAATTTCAATTTTCTGAAGTTTCAAAATTTCAGTTTTCCAAAGAGTTTTATTTTCAAATTTGAAATTTTCAAAATTTTCAATCTTGAGTGCTGAACATTGAATATCTGGAATTGAAGAGCGTCACGGTTATTTGATTTAAACGTCGTTATATTAATTGTAAGAGTTAATTAGTCAACCATTAATTTGCTAATTAGTATTCAGCCTCCCGGATCGTCATTGGCTGCTTCCAGCCAATGAGCGCGTGGCAGGGTGTGGCCACGCCTTCTCGGACACTCCTACGCCCGCCTCTCACTTGACCGTACGTGAAGGTGAAGTGGGAGAGCAGCTAAGCGCCGTCTCCTTGTGTGCTGCGGTCTGCTTATCGGCGTTTCACTTCATTCTCCTTCTTCCGAGCGCCAAGCGACCAAAGGCGTGGAGGGTGAAGGCCGGAAGACCTAGGGTATTTCGATACACTCGTTCGAGGTTATTGGGAAATATGTGTGGGTTTTCTGGGCGCAGGTTAGCGTAGGGCCTTAAAGTCAAGTTCAAATATATATATCTTACTATATTATATAGTCACTTTTTTCATTTTTTCCCCATTAACTCCCCATTCTTCCCCACTACCTCCCCGTTTCTCCCCACCCTAAATTCTTTACTTTTTAACCGTAAAACATATCAATTTTTTAATATTTTTTTTAATTCAATACCTCCCCATTCTTCCCCACCCCTCCCCTTTTTTGGCTGATCCATTTTCGGCCCCACCCGCCCCACCCTCCCCACTCCACGGTGAAGAGTTTTAATCGCTTGTAAAAAGAACTTGAAAAAATAATAGAAAAATACAATATGGTTAGAAAATAACAATTACAAAAAATTAATAATTTTATTAAATTAAATAAATCCAAAAAAAATTTTTATATTCCATGTTCTGCTAGGAGATTCTCAAATATTTTTAAATTTTTACCTTTTTTTTATTCTTATTCTTATTCTTTTAATTTAAAAATTATTTAACATTTGTTGTTAAGCAAAACAAAAAAAAAGATTAAAGATAAACATAACCATATAATTTAATATTGAACCCCTAGTATATCTCCCTATATTATAATCTGGTTTTTTTTTTATGATCCTCAAAGTTGAGTCCTCAAAGTGTATTCCTCAAAATAGAAGATCAATAAAAACATGGTTAAAAGACACGTAAAAAAGATACTTATGAGTCCTCAAAGTTGTGTCTACGATGGGAAAGTTGAGTCGTCAAAGTTGAATCCTCCTTTTCTCAAAACGGTGTTTTTTAGATTCTCATATAATATTTTCTATAGAAGCAGCTTGGTATATAGAAAGATTTGAATTGTGTAAATGTAGTTATTCAGTACAACGTTGAGCAATTCATACAGAAAATTAACAAAACATAATATATAAAGAAAATGAAGAAGAAAAAAATTAAAAATTTGGAAAACAACTTTAGCAGCTTGGTTTGAATTGAATAAAATTGATCTGTTAGAAATATTAAATACGCCAATATGTTATATGCCCCCGTGGACATATAACCGGCTCCTAATTTTGCAGACCCGGGTAGGAGTCGCGGGGAAAACCGGGGGTGAACGGCACCCCTTGTGTGACGACAGGAACGCGCGAACTACTAATCAAATAAAGTTAAAATTTTATACTAAACTTGTTACCTTGATTCTGGATCCAAAACTCGCAGGTAACTGGTCGATGTGTTCGTATTCTGTTTAGTCTCTCGGACGTAGGTACAATAGGTTCAATTATTTTATTCACTCACTGGTTTACTTTTAAAATATGCTTTATTAGGTCAAAATCAAATACACTGGGTTACAATTATCGGACGCTGAGATCAACGAATTCACGATTATTAGGGAATAAAATCTAGAATAAAAATCTGAAAGGTCAAACTATGCAAATATAGTATTAAGTAATTAGGTTAGCTTTAATAATGCTCGCGATCTTTGCGCTATTTAATTATATTTCATACTGACTCGACGTCCGGCGCTCTTCCTCCTCGCTGCCTCTAAATCCTTCCCCCGCCACCTTGATTTTTTCCCATCAAAAGTGCAGGAGCAGCATTCAGCGGCAGCTGAAATCCGAAGTGCTGACCGGACCCCTCATCCACATGCACGCACACTCGCGTGAGAATGCACGATTGCGGATTTTATTTAGTTGTCACGTAATACAATATACCAAATTAATAAAGATTTCTAGATGATAAAACTTTTGTTAGATAGAACAATAAAAAAATTTCAAACTATAGGTAGAATAAACGTTGTTTCTTCTAAAGATTTAGAGAGTTTTCACTTAAAACTAATATTAGATTAAGTAAAAGGTGATACTTCTCACGAATACTTGAGAAAATTATTTATAAACATATAGAGAAGTAAAAGACTATTTAAATGGGTTTAATAGAAAATGATAAAAATGTATATGCCATTTTTGAAGAAGCTATAAACTATTTAACTCTGAAAAAATTACAAGAATTTTTTGGATTATTTTGATTGTCTGAAAAAATTCCTGGTAATTTAATTTGGAATAAATATAAACTACATTTTATAAAAGATTTCAAAGATAATGCAGAAGAAAGAGGTTTAAATGAAATAAACAAATTTCTATCTAGTGAAGATTCATATTTAAGTTATAAATATTTTGGATTACCTTTTGGTTTAGCTTAGAAAATATTTCTAATATTTCTGATAATTATGACTGCAAAATTAACTGAGAAGAAGAGTTGTTTGAAAAATTTAATATTTATCAAAAAAATATATTTAATACAATAACAAAAAGCAAAAATAATATGTACTTTATAGATGAACCAGGTGGTACAGGTAAAACATTTTTTCCTTTTTGTCGTGTCTGCACCAGCTCCCCTTTTTAATATTAAAATAGTTTTCAAATAATTCTTAAATTATTTACAAATCATTCAATTATTAGTTAAATAAGATAAATTAATAAGTATAAGTAAGAGAGAGAGAGAATAAAAAGAAGAAAAACAGAGAGCGAGAGAAAAAGCGAACAGGAGCTGGGAAAAGAAGAGAGGGAGAAGACAAGAGAAACGCGTCAGCACGGGACGCCTGGCTGAGGGAAGAAAAAGCCAGCAGCGGACCCAAACAATAGAGCGTCATGGCAAGGAGGCTGGCGGCCATAAACAAACCTCCATGATCACCGGTCAGTGACATTGACCCAATGAGGCATCAAAGAAACGGGTCCCATAACAGTTTAGGCGGAACGTACCTGTAGGAGAGGGAATTCACACATGAGGAGTATTATAATAAATTAGGCCAAAGCCAAGCCCTCTTGGAAAAGGGGCCAAATCATTGGTTTTTCCCCCAGATTCGGACTTACATGGGAGGGTCCATGATCCCCTCTACCAGGGTGGGTCCTCATATGCCAGGGTATAAATAGGGCCGCGAACGCGCCTCCAGCAGCTTGGTTATTCAGTCGCGATCCAGAACTCGACCCACGCACATCGTTCTGTGGGGAAGATCGCCACGACTTGACTCATGGGAGTTAGAGATTTTCAAAGGCTCGATATTTTTTAAAATAGATCGAGATCAACCTGAGTGACGATTTATTGTCTTATTTTAAGGGCATTTCTGAGTTTACGAATCAGTGCACCTAATTCGCGAGTTTTCGAATAAGTGCGAGGATTAATAAAAAAATTAGAGTTCCGGCAGTGATCATTTGATTTTGAAAGACTTTTAAAGAAACAGCAGCCTTTGTGTCCGACTAGAGAAAAGAGCCTGAAATCTCCTTCAGGACTGTGTAAGAACCACCAATTCACTACCTCAAGCATCCCAGCGGGAATCTTCGGCTTTCAACACTGTGTGAGCTCCGCGTTGCGAGACGACGGTAGTGCGAGTGAGAGAGAAGCTTTCTTAATGGCCTGGAATTTCTAGGTCGCGGATATCCCATACTCCATCCTTGGAGCCGACGTCCTTAGTCATTTTGATCTCCTCCCGGATTTAAAATGCAAACGCCTGGTAGATAACGTGACCCAGTTGCACGCCTCTGGGATTCTCCGCGAGCCTTCAGTTTTTGGCGTGAGCTCGGTAGACCCTGGCCACAAGTACTACCGCATTCTCTCTAAGTTTCCTTGCGTTCTTGGCCTTGAGCTAACCGCTCCACTTCAGGAGCGTGGTGTCTTTCACCATATCAAAACCACCGGCCCCCCATGGCCCAACGCGCCCGTCCACTTTCTACTGAGAAACGGAAGTTTACCGTCGAGGAATTCAATCGTCTCGCCCAGGCCGGCATCTGTCGCCGATCGAAAAGCCCCTAAGCCTCGCCCATCCACATGGTACTTTAGGGCGATGGGTGGCGAATCTGCGGGGACTTCCGCTGGCTTAATGAAATCACAGTTCCCGACAGAACGCCCGTGCCAAACCTTTGGGATTATACTGGTTCCCTGTATGGCAGGAAGATTTTCACGAAGCTTGACTTACGGCGAGCTTATCGCCAAACACCCTGACGACGTCCCCAAAACGGCCGTAATAACTCCATTCGGTCTTTGGGAGTTCTTGGTAATGATGGAGGGTCTCCAAAATGCGGGCCAGACTCTTCTCCGGTATTTATCGAGAGCCCTCGGTGACCTCGATTTTGTGTTTTCATTTCAACGACATGATCATAGCTTCCTTCACTCCGGAAGGGCATGAGGTCCATCTCCGCACAGTCCTCGAGAGGTTGTATAAGTTTCACTTGCACTTGCACTTGAGAAGTGCATATTTGGAGCTCCTGAGGTTCCCTTTCTCGATCACATCGTTGGCCAGCAGGGCTTGCAGCCATCCCCAGAGAAGGTCGCCGCGATTCGCGATTATTCCACCCCCGGAGACCCTCCAGGGCCTACGTAGCTTCCTTTTTTTGTTGAACTTCTACCACCCTTTCCTGGACCGCGCGGCTGCCGTCCAGATGCACCTGAATGCCCTCCTCAAGGACGTGCGCAAGAAACCTCAGCGACCTGTTCCCTGGACTCCTGAGGCGGAGCTCGCTTTCAGGAAATGCAAGTCTGACCTCGCAGACTGTGCTCTCTTGGTCTACCCCGATGAAGGCGCCAAGATCCGCCTGGTCACAGATGCCTCTGACGGCACACTGGATGGTACCCTCGAGCAGCGGAGAGCTGAAGTGCCCTGGGCGCCTATCAGTTTTTTCTCCCGCAAACTAACTCCGGCTCAAGCAAAATACTCGACTTTCGACCGCGAGCTGACAGCAGTGGTTGAGTCCCTGAAGCACTTCCACTTTCATCTTGAGGCTCGTCAGTTTAAGATCTTCACTGACCACAAGCCTCTTGTCCACGCTCTCAGGTAGGACCCTATCCACGCTCCTCAGCAACGCCGTCGTCAGCTGTCCTACATATCCGAGTTTGACACGTCCATCAATTAACTTCCCGGCGAGGAAAACGTCGTCACGGATGCCTTGTCTCGCGCCCCCACCTTTACATCCCCAGCCATCCTCGACTGGAGTGCCATGTCCGTTGACGCAATTCAACTTCCGGCAGTTCAGTCTATTATGGCAAGGATCGACGCGTTTCGTCTCCCCCCGGCGTTTTCCCTTGCTGAGCTTTCGGCTAGCCAAGCAGCCGACGAGCAGCTTCATGAGATCCTCGCTGACCCTGGTCATCCTTTGAAATTAATCAGGTTTACTCTCGGCAAGAACCACACGCCAATCTACTGTGACACGTTCGACTACTCCATCCGTCCGTACGTTCCACCTCCTTTACGCAGAGAGATTTTCGATCTTTTCCACTCAAACTCTCACCCTAGTGCCAAAGTTTCCGTGAGGCTCATACACAGGAGCTACATTTGGCCAGACATGTCCCGTGACATTTCTCTCTGGGCCAAGGCTCGCATCCCTTGCCAGCCAGCTAAGGTGACCCGCCACAACCGGTTCTTGCCCCAGGAATTCCCGGTCCCCGACGGCCGTTTTGCCCATGTCCATATCGACCTGGTCGGTCCCCTTGTCAACAGCCACGGGAACCTGTACGCCCTCACCATTGTCGACCGGTATTCACGGTGGCCCGAGGCTGTACCTATACCCGACATGGAGGCCCCGACTGTCGCCCGGGTATTCTTCGACACGTGGGTTTCCCGTTACGGAGCGCCCGAGATTTTGACCTCTGACCAGGGTTCACAGTTCGAGTCGCAGCTCATCTCGGCCCTTTTACAGCTGATCGGCTGCGAACGAATTCGCACCACGGCCTATCGACCTCAGCCAAACGGTTTGGTCGAGCGATTCCACCGGGACTTGAAGGCGGCGATAATGTACTACGGGGATAACCCCGAATGGGCCCAGTTATTATCGTCCGTTCTTCTTGGCTTGCGTACCCGAGTGCGTTTAGACTTGGACGCGAGCCCGGCTGAATTTGTCTTCGGCACCGTCTTGCGCATTTCAGGCGAATTTTGCATTCCCGGCGACTACGAGCCCAACCGGAGATTTTTCCTCGAGGAATTCCATGGCTTTATGAGAGAGGTGAAGCCCGTTCTCTCTGCATGGAAATATAACTACAAGCCGTTCGTCTTCAAGGACATGGCCACGTGAACCGACGTGCACATGAGGTCTAAGCCTGTCCAACGCTCCCTTGAAAGACCCTACCATGGACCCTACAAGGTCATTCAACGTCACTTGAACCTCGATTTTCTGATCGACGTGGGCGGCGAGCACAAAGTCGTGAATGTCGAACGCCTCATTCCGGCTCACTTTATCCCGGAAGGTTTCGTGGACGAGATTCTCGGCCCGGCAATCGATCCTATGCCAGTCAACCCTGTGGCTCATGCGGAGATCGAAAGCCCGCAGCCTTGCGAGGACCCTGTCCCGAGTGGACTTCCTCTGAGCCCGATGCTCGATAGCCCACCCCTTTCGGAGCAACCTCCACCTCATGAGCCTTCTCCAGCTGATATTCCACCCCCAGCCTCGCCGATGTTTCCTTCGGGACCTACCCCGTTTTCACCCGGTAGCCCTGTTCCGTCTGTTAGTCACGCTCCAGTTTGCGATCAAGGTAAGCGCGCGTCTCGTGGCAATTCTGTTCGTTCGGATTTATTGCCTCCAACTACGCGCACCACCGAGTATCGTAGCCCACATGCCATTCCGATAGGTCCATCTGCGGTGCCCCCCAACCACGAGAAGGCTTACCCTCGTAAGCGAGTGCATTTCGAGCACCCCTATGCGAAGCCTCTCGATTCGATCTCGCGAGAACTTGGAGAAAAGCTCGCGCTTTTACTTCATTCGGGGGGGCGGGGGGGGGGGAGTACTGTGGGCTCCGCGCTGCGAGACCACGGTAGTGCGAGTGAGAGAGAGAACGAGAGAGAGAGAGAGAGAGTGAACGAGTATGACCGCCTGCTGCTCGCTGCGCCGAGCTTAGCCTGCCGGCCCACCAGTGCGTGCCTAGCTACCGAACGGCACAGACCTAAGCTGCTTCCGCCTCGTGCGACAGCTTGTAGTTAGAATATAATAAATAAACGTAATTAATCCTACACCTTGTGTCAGTAATTTATACCTCAGTGAAACCTGCACCAGGAGAATAGGGCCTCCTGCCAAATAGTATCACCCAGACACCTTCAAACCCTACAACCGTCAACTCTCTCTTTCTCTCTCTCTACCTCTGGTAAGTGAAACATCCGCAGTTGCTTGCTCCACACATAGACCAAGGTTACTCATAGCCGCGCATCCGCCCCGAGCGTTTTTCTGTTGCAGATTTTTCCGGAAGACCTTCTGGCTCTCGCGCACCCTGAGGTTCACGCCCTAGATCCTGTTTTATTGAGCTAGAGGTCTCGGAAAAATCTGAGCCGCACTTTCGAGGTTAGGAGGACACCACGCGGAGATCCATCATCCAGCCACAGCGCGCCTGCGCGCCTGCACACGCACATTACACCCCAGTACACCAGCCACTACACCTACACCAACACACTACGTCGTCTGCCATAGCTGTGCGCCTGCGCGCAACGACTACCAGTCTACACACAGCAACTAGCACCGCAGCACGCCGAGCCTTCTTTTGCTACACAGCAGCAGTCGACACATTTTCGAGCTAAACCACTTTTCAACTGCGCCTTCGTTTCAGTGTGACAGCTAGTGCTCCGTCTGTAGTGAGTTTATTAGTAGACTATATAACTTGTGCATCTTCCCACTATTCTAATGAGCTAATGAGTACTGTTTAAATTAACGCATGATCGGTAATGCCCCCCCGCCTTCGACGCTCGTGCGTTACATGTAACAAAGTCAAACGTGGCAGCGAATCCACTCCCCATCAAACGTGCGCGTCTTGTGCCGGTAACTTCCACACACAGTGCGGAACCCGCTCGGGTACAGTCAACTCCTCGCAGTACTACTGTCGAAAGTGCTTCACCGCGAATTTTACCGCAGAGGGTCAAGCCTCTGAACCATCGCCACCTTCGACCAACCCGGGCACTCCTACCTCAGACAATTCGGCATCTAGCAATCAGACCATTTACGAACCTACGTCTGCCAGCACTCCGGTTGCCGTCACCCAGGCGCAATTACAGACTCCTCCCATTACCAATAAACGACCCAATTCTTCACCTCCCAGCGATCTTGACAAACAGCGTGAGAAAATTTTCTGTCAGCAACACTCTGACACCTCTGTTGGAATGGCCGATAGTTTACCCAGCAATGCACCCTCATGGGCACAAAAACTGTTCACGGAAATAAGCGCTACCAGGAACGACGTTAAATCGGTAAAAAAACTTGTCGAGACTTTTTGGGACGCGCCTTACCGTAATTGAACAGCAGCAGGACTTCCTAAACCGCAAGATAACTACAGTGCAGAGCAACTTAGCCCAACGCGACTCATGCGAGGTTCGCATTTTCGGCATCCCGCGCGAGCTAACTAACACCCACGATAACAAGACCTACGCCACCAAAGCAGTCCTGAAAGCAATGAACTGCCCTGAAGCCATTCCCTATGTATATAAAACCCGCGTCTTTGAGACTAAAACCCAGAACTCTGAAAATAGAGACCTCACTACTATAGCCGTCAAATTTTCATCAACCGTCGTTCGCGATGACGTTGTCTCTTCTAGCCGTAATCTAAAAGAGACCACGGCAAATACACTTTTTGGCAAAGGTGGAGATGCTAGAATCTACGTGAACCCCATTCTCCCTGGCCCGATTCACAGATTAAATGCTGCTTCCCGTCAACGCGTCCGCGATCTACATTATCCCCCACCCGTCGCGCATTATGCAGGTGTTTGCATGCGGCCCACCCTGAATGGCCCTTTCCTACCCATTACCTTCCCTTCAGACCTCAACGGGCTTTGCCCCAACCCCCCTCCAACAAATCGCGCAGAAAAGTGAGACCACCCACGTGCATCAGCTCCTCACTCCGGTCATGCCCGTAACCTTCGTGTCGGCCACGTTAATATAAATGGGCTACGTACCCATTTCGCGAAACTCGAGGCCCACTGGGAAGATCATAAATACGAATTACTGGCCATCACCGAGTCTCGCATAGACAAAACCATCACGTCCGACCTCTTCCCCCTTCCCGGCATGAAGCTTTACAGGCACGATCGCGAAAATAAGTCAGGTGGAGGCATATGCCTTTATGCCAGATCTGACATCACCATTACCGTTCTTAATAAATCAAACCCCGCTGATCGTACTGTCCCCGCGTACATCATCTACCGAGTCAATTCTTCAACCCTCGCCGTCATTTTTGCAATAGTTTACCGCGCACCCGAAACAAACCTACCCACAAAATTTTTAGAAAACCTAGAAAAATTCATCCCCCTGTATCCTCATGTAATAGTTACCGGCGATTTTAATATAGACATGCTCAAAGTAAACGACAACTCGAAATACTTCCGTAACCATTTCACCAACATAATGCTTCACCTTGTTGACTCCCCCCCCCACTCATCATACTCTATGGCGGGACGGATCCTCACATCACACATGGCTCGATTTATTCCTTGTCAAAGACCCTAGCCAACTTATCGCTTATCGAAAATCAGAGGATCCCTTCACGTACGGCCATGACTTCATTGAGATTGATTATAAGCTAACCATTCCACCACCCATACCCCAACACATTACCTCACGCAACCTCAAACAACTTCAACAAAGCGACATTGCTCCACAGCTCGCACCCGCACTCTCGACGCTCCCTACCCTCAATACGGCTTTCGCTGATGCACACTCACTTCTCTACCGCCCACAAGCCCCCCCACACTCCCTATAAACCAATTTACGGATGCCATGGCCAATGCCATTATCTCAACTTTCAATACTCTTGCCCCTCCCAAAACGTTCACTACTTCTTCACGCAAAAAACCTTGGGTTACCGCTGACCTCAGATTACACATAGCTGAGCGCCAGAGGTTATATCGTAACGCTTGTCGCTTCAAATCCACTCGGTACGTAAATGCTTACACCAAAAAACGCAACAAGGTCACTAACCTCCTAGCCACAGCCAAGAATAACTTCCTCGCCGCACCCATCGCCACCGCACCCACGGTCACCGAAAAATGGCGGGAACTTAATAAACTTGGCCTATGCCCTCAAAAGACAACCACCCCTTTGAAATACTTTTCACCGGACACTGTTTATGCTCACTTCGCCACCGTGTGCAACGTCTCACCACCCCTGAGTGAGATTGATGTACTCGCAGCCCACGCCACACCTACCCCGGATCATCCCGACTTCGAGTTCACCACCATTACCACAAACGATGTTCACCGCGCCCTGATTGCATGCAGATCTAACAGCATAGGTATCGACGGCATCTCCGCGGAAATGCTCAGACTATCCGCGCCCACCCTACTACCCCATCTTACGACACTTTTTAATCATTCGCTCGAAGTCGGCATCTTCTCTGACACCTGGAAGCGCGCTCTGGTTGTCCCTCTTTCGAAGGTACCTACCCCCCAAACACCGTCTGATACACGACCGATCTCACTACTTCCTACGCCCTCGAAAGCTCTCGAAAGGATAGTACATGAGCAACTCTTTTTGTACCTCGAGACACATGACCTTCTTGACCCTCACCAGGCTGGCTACACACCCCACCATTCCACCCAAACAGCTCTCTTGGGTATACTTGAAGATGTACGCTCGTCTATTGATAAAAAGAAAGTTACGGGCCTAATAGCTTTTGACTTCTCGAAAGCGTTTGACTTCATACCCCACTCGCGACTTCTTTACAAGCTGCGCCGCATTGGCTGCTCTAACAAAGTCATCCGCTGGTTCGCGAGCTACTTACATGGCAGAACACAGGCTGTAAAAGGTGAAGATGGTAAGACATCGGGCTGGCTCCCCCTATCGTCTGGAGTCCCCCAAGGCAGCGTACTTGGCCCATTGTTATTTTTAATCTTTATCTTAGACCTACCCCTCGCCCTGCTGTACGCATTACATAAGATATTTGCCGATGACCTTGATGTATATCTTGACGCAGAGCCTACCATCGAAGGCATCTTCGCCCTAATTAGCAAATTATCTCGCGATGCTAGTGCTGTTGCCGAATGGGCTAAAGAGAACGGGTTCAAGCTCAACACCAATAAAACAGTCGCGATACTCTTTGGCAGTGGTACCTTCTTGAGAAAGCTCAGGGAACAACCACCTCCACCAATTTCAGTCGCAGGTACACCTATTCCCTTCGCTGAAAAATTAAAGTGCCTGGGAGTCGTAATTACACCTACACTCAATTGGAGCGATCACATAAATGGTATCACTAGCCGTGTCTACGGATCCCTCCACAGACTCAGATTCTACACGGACAGAAAAAAAAACAGGAATTTACTGTGGTAAGCTAACACGAAAAAATCGTGTGTGAACCTTACGCAGAAAAAATCCTAAGCGCTAACTGTAAGAAAGCTAATCAAAATCACTTTGGTCACACCTGATTGCCTGATTGGTTCGGCTACAGTAGCGCTTAGGATTTTTTCTGCGTAAGGTTAACACACGATTTTTTCGTGTTAGCTTACCACAGTAAATTACTGTTTTTTTTTCTGTCCGTGTACAAACACGCCCTAACTCGACCTTTGCGAAAGGAACTCGTCGAATCACTGATTTTTCCACATTTTGATTATGCCTGTGCAGTGTACCATACCATCACCGCGGAGCAAAACCTTAAACTCCACCGACTCCTGAACGCATGTGTTCGCTACTCGTACGGCACAATACCATGGTTTGCCAATGTGACGCCATACCGACTCTCACTCGGGTGGCTTTCCGTCAGTCGACGCCGTGAATATTTTATAGGCTCACTGGCACACCAGGTCGCAAAAACGCATAAGCCTTCGTACCTGTATGAACGACTTCCCCCTGTGTCCCGGTCGGCACGTTCAACCACTAGCTATTTTGTCGTCCCTGGCGCTCGTACAACCACCCAGCAGAACTCCTTCACTGGGCACGGCACCCGAATTATCAATTCTCTGGGTGGGCACAATTTAATCTACCTCTCCGACGCGACCTTCAAATCTTCGCTTCACGCAACACTGCTGCAACGCGACCGTCAAGACTGGCTTCAACGCTCTTTACGAGAGAATCTAACCACCGTACCTACCAACCTACCCCGCTCATCCATCCTTCCACTGTCCCCGCGAACACGACTCTAACTTCCTTTATCCACTCCCCGCACAGATATATAGTCTAAAACAAATCAATAAATAAACACTTATTGTAATTACCAATTAATTTTCAACTCAAATGTATTTTCACTACTTTTAAATTTATGTAATGTAATTACTACCATGTAATTTGCTATAGCGGCCAAATAGGGTTCTACCCCAAGGTCGACAATAAATTTCTATACAATCAATCAATCAATCTCTCTCTCTCTCTGTGCAGTGTCCAGAACTTTAATAGAAGTAAGATTATTTTTAAGGAAGTAGCTCGTGTCACGTTTTGTAGTGGTTTGGTTTTTATAATAAATAGATTTTCATAGTAGTCTTTCGGGTTCTGTAGTTTCATTAATTAACCTCCTCTCAGTTATTCGAATCACCTACCCGGTCACACAAAAGGGTGAAGTAGAGCCAAATTAATTAAATAGATCTGTCCCAATTTCGGGACAAGACATTTTGGAGAAAAATTAATAATTTTAGGTGGCGATTTTAGACAAATCCTTCCTGTAGTCAAAAGAGGCAATGAAAAAATTATTGTAGAAGATACGATTAAATACAGTAAATTGTGGAAAAATTTCAAAATTCTTAAACTCTCTGAAAATATGAGATGTAAAGATAAAAATTTTTCTAATTTATTACTAAAAATAGGAGAAGGTGAAATTGAAAATTTTTAAATACTTATGAAATGGAAAAGTAAAGATGTTTGCAATTCAATTTTTGGAGATATAAATGAAAATAATAATTTAAACAAAGTTATTTTAGCTCCAAAAAATGAAAATGTTGCAATGTTAAACAGAAAAGTATTAAACATATTAAATGGACCAAGTAAAACATGTTACAGTATAGACATATTATATTTACGGAGTAGATCAAACTGATTCAAATATATGTTTAGATTATCCAATTGAATACTTAAATTCAGTAAATGACGGGCTTTCTACCCATAAACTAAAATTAAAAAAAATGCAGTGGTAATGTTAATTAGAAATCTAAGTAAAAAAGATGGTCTATGCAATGGAACAAGATTGAAAATAACAAATTTATATGAACATAATATTGAAGCTACAGGTGAAAAAATAGAAAAAGTAGTATTTATTCCAAAAATAAGTTTAAGCACCAATGAAAATTCAAATTATCCATTTATAATTCACATAAAACAGTTTCCAATTATTTTAACTTTTGCAATGGCAGTTAATATATCTCAAGGACAAAGTTTTAATGAAGTAGGTTTGTATTTAAAAACAGAATTTTTTTCTCATGGACAATTATACGTTTCATTATCAACATCTAAAAATTCTGATCTCTATATTATATTTTCGTTTTTTATTCTGATCCCATAAATTAGATTCTCTAAATTGGATCTTCGAAAATCTGAAATTCTCAAAAATACGGTCAAAACACAGTTAAGTATCGCACTTTATTGATCCCCCAAATTGGATCTTCGTCAAAAATATTGGATCCCCTTTTTTTTCAAAATTTTTTACTGAAATATAGTATCTTTTATCATCAAAAAAATAAATAATTAATTTTAGTAATTTATAAATAATAATGAATTTTATTTGAAAATTTTTTATTTCAATTTGAAACAAACTTTTTTAAATCCAAACCTAACCTTTATACCAATGTTTACTTTTTGATATAAAACATTTACTTAGAAATCAAAATTTGTGCCGTACGATAAATTTTTCCGGGTAATCAAGGGACACTTAACTGGGCAGATTTGCGCAATCTCAAGCGAGCTGGTTAGATAAGCGAAATACGTTAGTTTAGTGAGAGCTAATCATTTAAGTCGGTTCTGGTTGGTAAGGTACATGAGCTTGGTTAGGCGGAGGTTATGGGGCAGGAGTGTGGAACGGGAGATGAGGTGGGAAGGGTTTGTTATTGCACTTAAAAATATTAATAGAGCTTTCTCAATATTTAAAGTTAGGGACTGAGTTGATGAATAAGGTGAGTAAGATTTGTTCGTATATTGGGTGAGATAAGTTTGGAGGATAAAATACGGTATTTGAAGTTAATTAAATTAGTGAGGTCAGTAGAAGATTGAATTAGGTCAGGTAGTTGAAGATAAAAAAGTAAGTATAGTTAGTAGGGTTCTTAATATGGGTGAGAATAGTGTTAGATAGGGCGAGTGTGTGCGGAGGGTAGAGTGTAGGTAAGGTGGTTGTGGGCTGGTAGATCAGATATTAAAATTATAACTTTGGCTCTAATTTGAATTTTCATATAAAATAATATATCATCAAAAGGTCTTGGGCTCAGCTTTCTAATTATGTCATTTTATGTCATTGAAATTTCTATTAAATACTTTTTATTGTCATGAGAGGGTGCTGAACAAAGCCGTTTATCATTTTAAATCCAACTCTACCCTTACAAAATCATAAATCGGCTTAAACGCAATTTCGCAAGCTGTTACTATGCAGGAAGTAAGTTCATCTCATGAAGAATCTGTGAAAAAATTTTGTAGATTATTTTCCCGTGCTGAATTCCAACCAATAGGAACGCTGCATTTGACATTTGGTTTAAGGGTGTGGCTAAAATTATTTCGATAATTTGTCGGTTATTTCCAATTCGAACGTTTTGAGTCGTATAGCAACTTGAATTGTTAGACTTACTTGAATCAGCCTTTGGGTTGGACCCGAGTCACTGCGGTGTATACCTATATATGAGTATTCATAGGTATATTCATAGTAAACAAAGAGTAATAGAACTATTACCGCAAAAATGTAAAATACAGCATTTCTATGAGTTGAAATTCAGCTGGGGAAAATAATCCAGCCAAATACCCCTCGTGCTTCAAAATTTTAGATAATTTTCCTCCAGTTTTTTTGCACAGCAACTTGCGGGGCAAGTTTGACAAAAAATTACATGTGTAACAAAACACAGTCGGAAAATTATCGACAATTTTCAAGCACTAGGGGTATTACGACTGAAAATCGAGGCTTGCTTATACGAGATTGCGAAATTTGAAAATAGTCGTGATTTTTTTTACTATTTCGCTAATCACTAGAGTAGTTTTCAGGGTGGGCAGTTTACGCTAGAGATTCAAGATGAGGAAGGTCCAGAATGAATAAGGTGAGTAGAGTTTGTTGGGAGAGTGAGTAAGAGATGAGTTGGGGATTAAGTGCGGTATTTGAAGTAAGTGGAATTAGTAAGGTCTGTAATGTGGCTAAGATCAAAATATGTTAGATTTCTAAAGATGAAAAATTAAGTAGAGTTGGTAGGGTTATGAATCAAATTATGATGAGTAAGTAAAAGAAACTGACTTCTCGTGTCTAATTTTTATTGATTTTGAGCACTCAAGTCTTTTTATTATTTTACCAAACATAGAGCTTACGTATTGTTTCGATTAATTTTTAAAGTCATCAATTATAATTAGGGGGTTGGTGAGCGGAGCGAACGGAGGGGTACCCCCTAGTATATATATACATCCCTATATTATATAGTTATATCCTGAGGCGCAGTCAATTTTTACTGAAAAATTGCATTTTTTTGCTCCTCAAACTGCTCCTTACTTCCTATTAGAAGCCGAATTATAAAGAAATTCCTTTTAGTTTTCGAGATACGAAGTCCTCCTCGCGTGCTCCTCTGTTTGTGTTTTTTTAGTAGTCACTTGAATTAGTATTGCTCCTCACTGAGGAGCAGTCAAATTATTAGATTTTATCTTATATTTACGTTATTTTTGTCTCACTCCTCATTTTAAAAATTTTCTTTTTATATGCTCCTCATATAATTACATTCAAAATTACATCATTTTGCTACAATTTTGCTAATTCTTTACCTTGCTCCTCACGAATTTTTCAGAAAAATCTATATTTTTATTAATTTTTATGAATTTTAATCTATTTGTAATTTTTATATTTTCTATATTTAAAATTTTTTTGTTTAGACATTATTTAATTGAAATATTAAATTTTCAAAAAATATTTAAATGTTAAAAATTATTTAAATAGTTTCAACTTTACATTTTTTTAAATAAACAACAACCCTTCATCTTTTATACATATACATATATTTAAATCTTTGTTTACAATGCAAATTTTTTAACTAATTTTATTTATATACGTTAAAATACCACCTTTTTTGTAAATTTTTTTTTGTGAATGTTTTGATGGTATGTAATTTAGATAAATTTCGATATTTTAATTTATCAACATTCATTTTCAAAATTTTTGGTTAACCTAATTTGTGTGAGTATTTTTAAAATTTTAATGATTCATACAATTATTATTATTTTTTTATATTGAAATTGAAATTTAATATAATTTAATTGATATCTTTTACTCAGATAATCTCTAATTCAACGAGACTATCATTTTTATGAAATTAACCTTTGAAAACTCCAGGTTTTTAATTAATTTGTATTCTATTTTACCTCGAATTCCATTTAAAGAAACGAAGTGTATCTCAAAGGTAATAGTATATTATAGTACGGGTGCAGCATCGTCACCAGGGCGGTTTTAAGGATCCGAGTGCATAGCGAAGCGGAGCAGCACTATATACTATTTTATAGTACGAGTCACCGAAAACACGCATCAAAAATTTGATTTTGAGGTTAAAGTGACCAGGAGTACTATAAAATTATTTTATTTTATACAGGTCAATTTGAAAGAATATTCAGTTTTAACTGATCTTGGAAATTTTCAAGAATTTGAACCAAACTTTATCAATTTTTTAGAAGTACCAAATAATAGGGGATTTTTTATTGATGAGTTATTTTAAAAAAATAAATAAAAAAAGATGGGTTATTATGATTTTTTTAAATACGTGGGTGGATTGCGCGTAATTTGCGCTTAAAGAGGGCTTATTATTACTTTAGGAATTTTTCATGTGGTAAGTACAGTGCACTGTAAAAAAAATCAGGGTAAATTTACCTCGCTCAGCGATGTAAATTTACTCTGCGTTCGTAAATTTACACCATTAAGCTATGTAATTTTACAAATATTTGTAAATATACACTGCTCAGCGATGTAAAAAATGGGAACGTGGTCGAGCGGAGTAATTTTACCAAGATTTGTAAATCTACCGCTCGAACGTAAAGTTAAAAATTTTTGGTAAATCTACATTGCTCAGCTTCGTATTTTTACGCCAGGTTTCGGAAATATGTTCTGGTAGTCGAGAGTGAGGTTATGTTGTCGTTGATATCAGTCGACTCGCAGGCATCACCGGTTCGATACGTAGCAATGTAATATTTTATCATGTTTTTTTTTCAAACAATCTAAATTAAAGAGAACGATGTAAAAGATTACATAGAGTTTTTATTTTCACTGAGTAGAACTTATTGGCTTTAAGTATAGTGGGATTAATCGGATTAACCCTCGATAGTCTAAGACAACAAAAGTGAAAATTAAGTGTCCGCTTTAACAAATTTTCCCTCGAAGTTTTCAATAAAATTGACGTTGATTAAACTCATTTAGATTTCAAGATTCTAACATCATAAAATTTGAAGTTTCAATTTAATTACTTATCTGAAAAAATAGCCAAATTAGTACGTAGATTCTTAGTCTTTGTGATATGTGAGGTTAGGATCAGTGTGAATTTACGAAAAAAAAATCATTTGCTGAACGAACAAATGAATAAATATTTTTAATTAAGCTATTTTGTTGTTTTTCATCTTTACCCTTTAGTATTTATTGATTAATTATTATCAATAATTTTTTTTTCTAAATAGCAGAAGGTAAAATTACCAGAGATTTGTAAATTTACAAAATATTTGTAAATTTACCATTGGCGCGTAAATATACTGCGTAGGTCATTGTAATTTTACCTCGCGGAGCGAGGTTCTCATTTTTTACATCGCTGAGCGAGGTAAATTTACCCCGATTTTTTTTTTTTACAGTGTGGTCACTATCCGGCCGAAGGCTGGAAAAAAATGAAAAATTGAAAGTAAAAAAAATTTAAGCAGAAAAGGTAACTTAACTAGGCACAAAAATTTATGTCATTAATTAATTTCGAAAAAAAAATTAAATCATTGTATTAATTATTCTGTTTCAAATAAAATTACATCTAAAAACATTTGTTTAAGTTTTTATTGTAATATTTTATTATTGAATAAACATATATTTTTTAATAAATCTTTATAAATCATGTTTATTTGGGGGGTTGGCGAGCGGAGCGAGCAGGGGGGTGCCCCCCTAGTGTATATATATATATATAAACATATATATATGTTGCGGTCACTATCCGGACATTTCATATATACAGCGGTTACTATCCGGACATTTCAACACTATCCGGACAGTCAGGATAGTGTTTGGTCCCATTTTTTCCAAGACCAAATAAAAATGAGTTCCAGAAATTGGGTGATGGGTTATTTGGGATGGGTTATTTTGGTTGAACCGCGCAAACCTAGAAAATTTTTTTATTGATGGGTTATTTTGGAAAAAAAAATAAAAAAAGATGGGTTATTTTGGTTTTTTTGAATACGTGGGTGGATTGCGCGTGATTTGCGCTTTAAGAGGGTGTATTATTGCTTTAGTAATTTATCATGCGGTATGTACAGTGGTCACTGTCCGGCCGAAGGCCGGACAGTGACCACTGTACATATATATATATATATATACATATATACGCTGAATTCACTTGATTTATTGTGGCTTATAACAGCAGTTCTATTTGATCAAAGAATTAAATGACCAAGGGTCTAAAAATCACCGAAAGGTAACCATTGTTATATATATATATACTAGGGGGTACCCCCCTGCTCGCTTCGCTCGCCAACCCCCATAAAAATAGTCATAAAATATGGAGTTTTTTGACAGTTAATATTAACATGTTTTTTGAGTTGAGTTTGTGTATTGAATAAAAGTTCAAACATGTTTAGGTAAAATTGTTGAATATGATTTAAATTGAAAAAAGAAAATTTTATTCTGGTGAGTCTAAAAAAATAGTTATAAAAATTAAATAGTAAGTTGAAATACTTCAAGTACTTGAAACATGTTAAATATAATATTTCTTAACCGTTTCGAAGTACTCCTTTAAAAAGGGCTTTTAAAATTACGACTCCTCTAGGAAAAGCGCCCTTCAAAGAGGTTAAATATGGAGTTTTTTGACAGTTAAGGTGCTCGTACAGGAGAAGCTCCTATAATTTAAAATCAACTCCTCCGGGAGGAGCCCCTTAAAACATGTTGAATATAAGGTTTATTGACGTTTTGAGGTGCTCCTCCGGGAGGAGCTCTGGAAATTACGGCTCCTCCGGGAGGAGCCCCTTAAAACATGTTAAATATAAGGTTTTTTTAAGGTTTTGAGGTGCTCCTCCGGGAGGAGCTCTTTAAACTACGGCTCCTCCGGGAGGAGCCCACTTCAAACATAATAAATATAAGGTTTTTTGACGTTTTAAGGGGCTCCTCCGGGAGGAGCTCTGAAAATAACGGCTCCTTCGGGAGGAGCCCCTTAAAATATGTTGAATATAAGGTTTTTTGAAGGTTTTGAGGTGCTCCTCCGGGAGGAGCCAAAAAAAAAAGAGCTCCTCCCGGAGGAGCCTCTTAAAACATGTTAAATATAAGGGTTTTTGACGTTTTAAGGTGCTCCTCCGGGAGGAGCTCTTAATTTTAAAAGCTCCTCCCGGAGGAGCACCTCAAAACCTTCAAAAAACCTTATATTGAACATGTTTTAAGAGTCTCCTCCGGGAGGAGCCGTAATTTTCAGAGCTCCTCCGGGAGGAGCCAAAAAAAAGAGCTCCTCCTGGATATAACTATATAATATAGGAAGATATAAATATTTATATGTGCAATCATATCTACAGCTATAAGTACTAATCCAAATATTAAACAATTAATAAGACCTAAGTTACCCAGACCAAACTTCAGACCTAACCATTGGACCTATTAGACGGAGAGTGATTACCGAGTGCATCGTAAATCGTCAGATCTCACATGACGGGGGAAAGAAACTCAACTTACAGTAACCAAGCGGATTCAAGGGATTCGACAGCTATGGAGACCGCTATGAGCACCATACTGCTTAGTCTAGCCAATAACCTTAGCCTCCAAAATTCTATAGCGGGTCTTAGCACCTACGATGGGAGTAACATCCCGTTAAAGGACTTCTTGCAGGACGTGAAAAACGGTGAGTCGAGCGTCGGAGAAGACCAGAAAAGGAATTACTTGCGGGTCGTGCTCGGTCGATTAAGAGGGCTGGCAAAGGATTGTACTTATGGAAAGACCTTCGCCACAGTCAAGGACCTTTGTACACATTTGAAGCAAACGTTTGCCCCAGGAAGGGGACCCGCATATTATAATGCTAGGCTGCACTCCTTACGAATGAAACAAGGAGATTCCATTGGCAGCTTCCAAGACCAGATTAATATTCTCCTAAATTGCGCCAAATTAGCGCTACAAGAGGAGAAGGGCGAGGGCTATGAAGAGGCCATGATGACGCCACTAGTTGAGGCGGCGGTGGACGTATTTATTCGAGGCCTCCCAGGAGACTTAGGGAAGTCGGTAGACCAGACCCAGCCAGCCACATTAGAAGCGGTCTACAAAGAAGCCGTACGCTTGGTGTCTCGTATGGAGGCCCATATCATTCCTGATGGATGGATTCGGGGTGGAGTCAGAGGACCCGAGACCTACCAGCCGGACGCGCGGAACAGTCAGGTGGAAAAAGGCGCCTATGTAGGTTGGATCCAAGAAGGACCCGATTCTGGCCAATAGGGTGAAGAAGTGAAATATCAAGAAGAATGGAGCCCTCAGGAAAACAATTATGCGCTCGACACGCCTGAACTGCAAGCGTGCGAGGTATATTACCAATACCCAGCAAACGCATATCAAATGCAACAACCAGCGTACAACTGGCCAAGGCCACCATAACCTGCTCAGTACGGAGCTCGTTACCCCGCCCAGCCCTTTATGCAAAGACCTCAAAACTCAAATGGACCGGGGCCGCAATGGTACACTGGGTACAGTTATGGAAATGTACGACCGAACGGACGCGCTGGATACCCTGCGAAGCCCCAAACTTTCGACCCAGACCGAGTTCCGCAAAGCCGTGCACAAGGACCATCAGCTAACTGGCCGAGGCCACCTGGGCCACCTCAGTCGAATCCAGGTTGGCAAGGATTCGCCAACCAGGCACAAGGACCTCATTCAGGTTGGATCCGAGGTCCAGCCCCGCCTCAAGAGCCAAGACCTAACAATTATCCGGTGCCGTCTCAAGGACCAAGATCTAATAATTATGCGGGGTCGTCACAAGGGCAGGGACCGCTGCCGATAATGCCGTTACAGTGCAACCCAGTTTGTATGGAGGAGCCGGACTTGCGCCCTACCCCGCCATATCAGCAACCTTTAAACTATCAGTTGGCTCGCCTCATCCCAGAGTCAAGCCAGCAGCCAGGAATGCTGGGAACGAGCTACAATCAGGACAGGAGTCTATTACCGATGAAAATCCAAGTCGGAACGATACGGTCGTCAACCTCACGAACAGCCAGGGACTTGCTGAACTCGGAATAGATCCCGACCCAAGCACCCATGTTAGAATTTACCTTCCCGATGAGCAGCAACATGTGGTGCTAATGCTGGAAACTGGCTCAGCCGTCGATTTCATTAAATTAACCGCCCTAGACCTAGACGCCGAAATTGAGACGGCAGTGGCCATCCCACTAATGGGAATAGCAGCTCAAGAGGTTATGACACTTGGAATTACGTGGATGAAAATAGGAAATCAAGACACACTATTTCATGTTGTGTCTGAAAGGTTTCTTATCCGCTATGATAGCATTTTAGGCCGATCGTTCCTTAAACAAAACGAGGCTGGTATTTCTTATTATAAGAATAAGGTTATGTTAAGCCAAGATGTAATGAACCCCATATCATTTGTGGATGAGGAGGGGTATGAACTGCTGGACCAACAAAAGGGATTGGCCCCTCGGCATCAAAGCAGTAAGGAGGTGTATCAAGCCGAGCCAACTGTGGGGAAGGCTGAAAATAATGCGGTGAACCCGAATCCGGAGTTTACACTGACTACCGGGAAAATTGGCACGAACCCAATAACAACCAAGACAGAATCAGTGAATACAATAAGGGAGTCATCAAAAACAGAGACTTCAGCGGATGCATGCCCGGTTAAATAGACCATTAAAAAACGAAATCGGCAGGTGATCAGCGTGAATCTAATCAACAGCGCCATTCACACTGGCTATCTCCCAGCATTAAGCAGCACGCCAGGCGTATTTTTGGGGAATGCGCTGGTGACCAATGAAAGGGGTACTTGCAAAGTTTTTGCTGTCAATACCACTGATCAAGATGTGACTATGGAAGTAAACCCTTGTGAATTAATACTCTGAGAGTATCAAGCCTCAGGATTCGAAACAGAATTCAGCTCTGAGGAAGAAGGCACACCAATAACGGACCCCAATGACCGAGTTAAGGAAGTTCTGGAACTACTTGACACTAAATTGCTTAATGATGAGGAGCGGGATCAAGTCCGCTGGATCGTCGAGAAGTATCACGACGTGTTCTTATTACCGGGGGACAAACTTTCGTGCACTAACAAAGTAGAGCATGAGATGGTTACAGAAGATAATATTCCAGTTCATGTGAAGCAATATCGTCATCCACCGATTCATCGAGAGGTAATGCGCGAGGATATTGAGAAAAAGTTGAAAGACGACATGATAGAGCCTTCTAATTCTCCGTACCAGTCTCCTGCATGGATTTTACCAAAGAAAAGAGACAGACAAGGGCGCCCAAGACGGTGGATGGTAGTAGACTTCAGAGAAGTAAATAAGAAGACAACTGGCGATTCCTATCCTCTCCCAAACATAGCAGACATTTTGGACCAACTAGGAGATGCCACATACTTCTCCACCTTCGACCTAGCCTCTGGCTTCCATCAGATACCTGTAAAAAAGGAAGACAGACAAAAAACGGCATTTTCAACTTTATACGGGCACTGGCAATTCAAGAAAATGCCTATGGGACTCAAAAATGCTCCCGCAACGTCCCAAAGAATGATGGATTTGATCCTTATGGGACTCCAAGATGTCGAAATGTTAGTCTACCTGGACGATATCATAATCTACGCCCATAGTTTAATGGACCATTTACGTAAATTACAACTACTCCTTGACCGACTCAGAGATGCCAAACTAGTGCTCCAACCAGACTAAGTACAGTTTTTAAGGAGGGAAGTACCATTCTTGGGACACATTGTATTGGAACGAGGCTGCGAACCAAATCCCGACAAGATCGAAGCAATCAAGAAGTTCAGGAGACCACGTACCGTAACGCATGTACGGTCATTTACAGCCCTCGTGGGCTATTATCGAAGATTCATCAAGGATTTCAGCAAAATAGCTAAGCCGCTATTTGACTTGACCAAGAAAGATGTGAAATTCGAGTGGGGACCGGCGCAAGAAGAAAGTTTTGATGCTCTTAAGCAAAAACTTTGTGAAGCCCCATTACTGCAATTTCCGGATTTTAAGGGGATAGTATGGTCAAACGAGCGAAAAAAATGCTTTTTTTGAAGATTTTTAAAATGAAATCAAGCAAACCAAGTTTATTGTAAAATATAGTACTTTATTAAGTAACATTTAAAAAAGCTTTTGTCCAATTTTGAGGTAAAAATATTAAGATTTGAGTCTCTGGCAGGCAATTTTAGGCGAGACCTTTCGAAAAAGTTTTTTGCGGTGGCCACTTGTACTTGGCACTGGCTTATCTGAAACACAATTTGAAAGAAGATTTAGTTGAAGGATAAGTTTTTCTAGGTACTGTTAGGGTATTTTTTTTTTTTCAATTTTTACATTTTTACCAGCAATTTGAAAATTTTTACCTCAAAATGACGCTATTTTAGGGCCACCATTTTTTTAAAGATCAAAAATTAAAAAAGTGGCTCGACAGTAACTATAAAAACTTATCCTTTAACTGAATCTTCTTTCAAATTGTGTTTCAGATAAGCCAGTGCCAATTACAAGTGGCCACCGCAAAAAACTTTTTTCGAAAGGTCTCGCCGAAAATTGCCTGCCAGAGACTCAAATCTTAATATTTTTACCTCAAAATTGGACAAAAGCTTCTTCAAATTTTACTCAATAAAGTTCTATATTTTACAATAAACTTGGTTTGCTTGATTTCATTTTAAAAATCGTCAAAAAAAGCATTTTTTTCGCTCGTTTGACCACACTATCCCCTTAACAAGAAGTTCACACTAACGACAGATGCCAGTGACTACGCTGTAGGCGCGGTTCTAAGCCAGGAGAAGGATGGGTTCGATCAATCCGTGGCTTATTTATCTCGCAGTCTAAACAAAAGTGAATTAAACTATTCTACCACGGGAAAGGAGTGGGTCGCCGTAATCCATGCACTCAAGAAATTCCGTACGTATCTGTTGGGTCGGTGGTTTCAGCTGATTGCGACCATGAACCGCTAAGTTGGATGCATAATCAGCGGGAACCAGGTAAAAAAATGCTGCGGTGGATGTTGAAATTCATTGACTTTGAATATAATTTCAAATATAAGCCCGAAAAACTAAATATCAACGCTGATGTTCTGTCTCGAAACCCAACAGACGCACCGATCCCAGAAGATGAAGTGCTTGTCTTAGAGAAGAGTCAACATGAACGCAATAAGACTTCAGCGCAAACAAACAAAAAAAGGCAGAAACCGGCGAAGCCCGGGACTGCCAGAGCCAAACCTAGTGGACCCGACCAAGAACAACCGAAACCTTCGACTAGTAGCGAAGCTTCAGCCCCTACGAGACGGCAACAGGCCCAACCTGATAATGACGTTAATCCTCCTAAAAGGGGAAGACCCATAGGGGCCAAGGCAAACAAGCAAGCCCCTGAGTTAGATCATAGCGTGATAGCTCAGCGTACTAGAGCAAAAAGTACAGCAAAAACTGGGACCCAGGACCCAGGTCTTTTGGCCATACCTCCCCATTTAAAAAAGCTCGTTTACCCACAGCTTCTACACTCACAATGCGGAAGAATAACATCAGAATCGGAGCATCCTAGTGCCAAATTAACCAAGTCAGGGGGAATCAGTGACAGTACGGACGGCATCCCTATCCCTGACCTGAAGGATAGCGGATTGAGAGACGAGACAACCGAAGATGATTCCATGGAAGAAGAAGAAATTAACGGGCAATATAACTCCATGGTGGCATTATCGGAAAAGGAAGTCAGCGCCGTCACTCCGAGTGAAACGGAAACGATTGAGGAATCCGAGGATGAGGGTGATCAAGTTATGTCTGAGCCACCTCAATTGACGCTTCAAGAAGGAAGCAACCGCTTGGATAAAAGTCTGCAGGAGCATTATGATCGAACTAGTGAGTGGTGCGGATTACCGGCAATCAGGCCTGAGGAAGCTCCCACTCATTTTTTGGATGATGATGTAAAATATGCAGTCCAGGAAACTGCAACCAGGGGATGTTACTCCGAAGGAGAAGAAGTGGACTCGGAGACAAGAGAAGTGCTCCAACAGGCAGACCCTGACAATGAAGATACTCTGGATGACAGCGCTATGACCCAACGAATTCAGAAGTTAGTAAGGAAAGCCAACGTCAGCACCGAACGAGAGATAGATCGTCGTTCAGCGGAGGAAACCGACACTAGCGCGGAACTAGAAGGGGCAGAAGAAGTCGATGGTGAGCAAGAGCCTGAACCATCCATTCTGAGTTGGCCCAAACGAGCAGAAGTCTCTATAAACGCCAGAATCTTATCGGAAAGGCAGTTGATCAGCAGCTTACCAGAAAGCCGACCAAACCAACCACGACGATCCAAATCTCCGGATCTAGAAACAATAGAAGAAAGTAAGAATAATACCCCCATAATTTTGGAATTCAGCCGACCCACCCAGGAAGAGTTGCCCTTCTTTTTAACAGAATTGACGTGGCGGCAGGATGAGCCCCCGTACTATGGAAAATGCTGGGATTTCAATACAAAGGACACTACTATGTCTGACGGGATACCCGTAGAGAGGGAAATACCCTATCAAGGTAGGGTCTTGCGAAGCAGGAATTGTTTGACCTACAAGCGAGATAATATCACGCATTTTATGGCTCGGGATTGTATACCCAACGGCCCTGTTAGTAGATTGCTGACTGATCAAAATGCTATTGATCCAAGTCAGCTCAAAGGAAAACGTCCACAAAAGGGGCAAGTGCTAATTACCCCGTACAAGAATCATAACATACTCACGTTGATAGTGAAAGACCATTACCATGACCCACTAGAACCTGCTGTGGTGAGTAAAGTGTTACAGAATCTGCGAGACACCCTGGCACATCGCAACCTAAGTGACTTTAGGATAGCTCGAAAGGGGGACATGGCCAGATAACTGGAACCGGGACTCCTAGAAGAAATCATCCAAAAGACATTTGATAAAACCCCATATCAAATTACCATATGCCTTGGAACGTCTATTATGCCTAATGTGTCCGAGCGACCCAAAATCATTGAGTTGCTGCACAATAGTTTGGCCGGTGGACACAAAGGAATCAACCAGACCGACCAAAAGATCCGTGAGAGATACTACTGGAAAGGCATGTGGAATGACGTATTGGACTATGTCTGTCGATGCCCGAACTGTCGCGAGAAGAAAATTAACCGATGCAAAAGAAGACAGGAATTAATACTGACAGACACACCAATCGAGGCATTTGATAAAATATCGATTGACACTGTGGGCAAACTACGAAGAACCCCATCAGGTAACCAGCATGTGCTAACCATGCAGTGTAATTTGACAAAATACCTGATAGCGATCCCACTTCCAGACATACGAGCTAGTACTATTGCGGACGCAATAGTACGACATCTGATTTGCCAATTTGGGGCACCGAGAGCACTGCTGTCGGGCCGAAGCTAAAGTTTCTTGTCAGAATTAATTGATGAACTACTGCGACTATTTAAGATACGCAGGTTATGTACCTCCGGGTACCAATCGCAAACAAACGGATCACTTGAACGAAGCCATGCTCCTTTAATGGATTTTATTTGGGTGTATTCGGAGAAATACAACGATTGGGATCGTCTGGTCCCCTTCGCAGCATTCACGTATAACACGAGCGTGCATTCTGCAACTAACCTTACACCCTTCGAGTTAGTTTACTGACGAGTGGCCAGATTCCCGATCAGAATCCCCATGAGGAAAAATTAAGGACGTACAATCTCTATCTGCAAGACCTGGTTCATCGATTAGATGAAATGCAAATCCAGGCTGGAGAACGGGAAATTGCAACGAAAATAAAGACCAAGAACCGATGTGACCAAAAGACCAAACAATTCTGTGGCTGGCCAAATGGGTACGCATGGGTGTTAGCAGAGCCCCGCATTTCGAAATTTGATAGTTACTATAAAAAACCTTTGAAAATTTTCGAAATACTGGGGCGGAACAATGTTATTCTAGAATTGCCAAATGGAAATGTAGAAATTGCTGCTTGTACTGTCAACTATAAGTCTGGTTTCGGGATATGGGACCTACAACATCACTTCATTAACAACCAATCCGGGGTTGTATTACGAAAGGGTGGGGGTGGTGCACCTTCGACGGGCGGATTGAAAAATAATAGTAGCAGTGGAAACGGAGAAACTGCTCAACGACCAAGAAGTAGAAAAACAGATTGGCGCCCTCACCCTGAGATGCCTGCGACAGGGGGGAGAGCCTCCCTGCTAAGGAGTGGTGGACATAAAAGCCCTCCACGAAGCCGCTCAAGCGTTAAGAAGTTTAAAAAGAGAAATTATGGACCGATTAGAAGATGTACACAGCGAAGGACCTACTCAGACCGAGAATAGTACGAATACACGCCGAAAACGAATGGTGTTGTTCGAGATCATCGGGACTGTTGGAGAGAGTCTATTCGTTCTTGCAACGGCTGAGGATGTGGACCGAGCCCAGAAACAGATCGATCAAGTTGACCAGGACCAAAAAAAGCTGATTAAGTTACAAAAGAACCAAGCGCACATCATTATCGGGACGTTGGCTGGGATGCACAATGAGACAATACTTCAAAAAAACAAAATTCAGGAGATGGAGCAAACCCTCCAAGATGGCCATGAGTCCCGATTAGAAATGGGACTACATATTCAACACATATATTATTTCTATTATTATTATTATATTCAACTACATATAGCGGGAATGCATGAGCAATTAAGACGAATCATCATAGCCGGACAGAAGGGAGAACTGGCACCAGGATTAATTCCCCCCGAATTCGTGACGCAGATCCACAACGAAATCCGGCAAACGATAAAAGGTCTGGACTTGCCGATAAGTGAAAAACACTGGCGAGTAAATGAGATAGCAAAGATCGCAAGGGTGAACTTAATTCATGATCGACAACTACTGCTGGTGTACTTACACCTACCCCTCACAGACCAACAGAGTTATAGATTATATCGACTCCACTCCCTAGCAACGCAGCAGAGGTTGAGTCTTAAAATCAATGGAACAGCCTATGTGAAACCCAGGCACCAATATCTGGGGATAAGCGAAGATTTGAAACAATATTTCATGTTTGACCAGGAGGAATTCCTGGAATGCAAAGACCTAAGTGATGGATATTTATGTGACTCGGGAATGGGAATTTGGGAAGTCTCTCAAGCACCCAGTTGTGAAGTCGTGTTGTTTGTTCAACCAACGCTTAAGTCATTCAAATTATGTGATGTAAGGTTCCACCCTTATGTCCACGACCAATGGGATTATTTGAAAGCGGAAGGAGCTTGGCTTTACTCCTTAGCTAGTGAAGAAACCGTCCAGACTCTCTGCCCCCAAAACGCCACTACAATAGCAGTGAAGGGTCTGGGAATTTTAAAAATAGCGCCCAATTGTGTGGGAAGAGCGAAGGGGATTACTTTACCAAATCCCACGAAATACACACAAAAGGAACAATATCATTACCGGCTGGGAGTGAACCTTACCTTGAACACACTGTACCCTGAATTACGCGAACATGCAATCCAGCTAAGTCAATTACGCTGGGAAAAAGGAGAAAAAAAAATAGGAGCAGGACAGTTTCAACCAGGACGTCCACTTGAAGACATAATAGATCAATTGGAGGAATTGGAGGAGCACCAACAAACTAACAAAATACACTGGACTAGGAGTAGGCACCCTAGTTATCCCAGTTCTAGCGATGACCGTGTTAGGGCTATGCCTGTATATACGCACCACCCGTCCAACCGAAGCTGATAGAAAGATCCAGCACCAGAAAAATAAGGAAGATAAGGCGGCTAACCCACTATATGAGAATAACACAGTCAAACCACCTCCGCGTGGTACAAAGGACGCGGAAACGCCACTGACAACCGAAACATTTGTCCAACATCCTGAACTGGACCAATAAAAAAAAAAAAAAAAAAAAGGAGTATATACATATAAATGCGAGATAATATGATTTTTGTTGCAGATATGACCACCTATCAGATGCTGCGACCAAACCAAAGGGTCCTAGAAGTAATTCCAGGATAAGACCAGCAGGAAGTAAGAGTAAGCCACCCAAAAGAAATGGAGCTATGGAGGGTCCTTAAAGGATTACGATCCTTTGGGGATATACGAGGAGGACGCATCGAATCAATGGGCACAACGCACAACATTACCCTCGTGACCTTCGCTCATCTCTCGGATGCCGACTGGTTGAGGGATTACAACCGGCAAGGTAAAATTGCGCGGACCCAGAACGGCCAGACAATAAGAAAACCCGAAAGAAGGCAGGAACCGCTAAACCTAACAGTGGTTAAAACATTAGAAACCTAAGGACCATCGGCAGCAAAGAAGAAAACTTATGAGACAAGAGTTTTCGAACCAACAAATATCGCAGGACCCAGCCAAGTTCCCAATCCTAGCCCAGGAAAAATAAACAAAAGGAGCGAAAAGGCGACGAGAATAGCACCACCTTACCAAGCGTCTGAAGAACGCAGGAGTAAGTACCATATAATCGAAAAAGACCAGGACTGCCACTGGCTATTTTGCTTGCTACCGAAGAGTATCCCGCTAGGAAATCGGGATGAACTCTTCTTTGAAGAATTTGCCCGATTTGGAAGGTTAGAATACTATCGGACCATGCCAGACCGTCAGGGCGACTTAGGATGGGGCTACGTTCGATACGTTAAAGCAAAGCACGCAGGACGAGCCCTGAGGGAAAGCGATCCCAGATGCAAGGCCCAATACGCGGCTTTTCATAAAAAATTGCAGAGTTGTGTGCAGATGCGGCAACACTCGTGTGGGGCATGGATCATTTATACGACATATGCCTACCACGATTCAATTTGCAGGAAACAAGACACCTATTGGAAAAAGAAAAACCAGGAGAAAATTGCCGGAGCCCTTCATACTCGGAAAAAAAATGAACTTGATAAGCTTCGAGATGGATGTGATCGATCAACCTAAAGCAGTACCGCCTTCTGGAACGTCGGATCCAGAAGGATACGAAAGAAGAACACGAGTGATTAGATCGACTCTGGTCTAATCCTCCGTAAGCTGCAAACAACACCAACGGAAGAGACAAAGAAAACACAGAACGAGAGACTACAGCAGAAAGGACAATTACGTGTAAAGACTTTAATCCAAGTTTAAAACAACAGAGACTTTAGGATAAGTTAGTTATTAAGTGTGTAGTGAAGTGCAATCGTGAGTGAAAAGCAAGATGAATTGAGTGGAGGAATCCTAAATTGAATGGATAAATGTACCCTTGTGAAAAAAAAAAAAAAAAAATTAATTTATGTTTGAATGGATGAAAGTAAATACGGATATGTATTTTCACATATTACTCATCTATCCATGAGGATAGATAAGTGAATATGTACATTAGTGAATGAGATAATAATAATAATAATAATAAGGAAGAAAAATGTCTGTAAGTTTACTCCGGAAAAATAAAGGAATGTCTATGTATGGGGAATGATTCAGATAGAGTAAAACGCAATCAACGACAAAATGTGGAACGGTAGGTCACCGTCCCAATCAACTGCCCTAAAACACAACTTAATTCATTTCCCGATCTCTAAAAAAAAAAAAAAAAAAGAGAATCCACAGAGATAACCAAGATTAAACCAATTGAACGATTATTTTCGAGACTCGATCTAATTCTATAAAAGACCAGACACTCGTTAAATGAGGTCAATCAAAATGCACTCAAGACCGTGACTTGCGACTCATCGTAGCCCTAATCATCGGCACGCGGTGTCCGGCGGTTAAGGTGCGAGTGAGTTAGCATGGGACCTTGCAGTAGCCTTACTCATGAGATCAGTTCAATGTATAAGGCGTAGCAGCTAACTATTAGAAGATAAAAAAGACAAATAAGAGAAAAGTATATATTTTATTTATATACAGAACAAACGCATGGAAAGAATCTAAACTTACCTTTGAGCGTAAACTAGTTAATAGGACCGTGCTCCGAGAAAAGTCTGTGCCGGATTCAAAGGTTGATATACCTTAATGTGCCCGAAGAAAATCCTTAATTCCGTCATGATAAAACGAAACGTGGCTAAGACCTGGCCGAGAGCTTTTCGAGAACTGGATTCACTCTGGGCACAAGATTAAAAACCAGGCGATTCCTAACCAATGAAGAACGACCATGAAAATTACCTAAAACCTACCCAAGAACAAAATAGATCTACCTTATAAGACCATGACATAGAGAACCTCCCTACCTCCCAGAAACCCTAGACCTACATTAGACCTAAATTCACCAGGGACGGTGAATATTTTAGGAAGGGGGTACTGTTATGTGACATATTCTACTTATATCTATAATGCGCATACAGCATTATAAGTGGAGGTGGAATGGGTCGATGACACAAAAGAAAAATGCACGCGCTGCATTCTTGTCAGCGAGGCAACGCCCGGGCAAGACTGCAGCAGCGTTGGCAGTCGTAATTAGAGTTGAGCAAGAGCACACCAAGGACTGCCAGTGAGTCTGCTATCAATAGTTCTGCTGCCATCGAGACAGCAGCAACATCTGCTACTAACGATACCGCCGCAAGCACCTGTTCTCGATCCTCTCAGACAGACTCCACTGACAATACTTCTGTAAGTTCTACCGGACGACGCCCTTCGACGAAATCTCTTCGACCTCCTTCTATCCTTTTAACTCTTAGCTTGCGTGCGCTGCTGTAGCAAGTAATTCAAGGCAAGATTGAAAAGGGAAAGCTACACTCTTCCGCACTCACCGAACACCTGCCTTCTGGACTTGATCCTACATCGATTAAACCTGGTCTCATCAACATCAACGAGTTTTTAGACAGAGATACGTTTATATTACGTCGCTCTGTTTATCAAAAGGCAAGACTCCCCAATTTTGGTTTCGTCACCTTCATCAGGAATGTCAAAATCTTCGTCCGGAGGAAGAGAGGAGACACTCCAACACTAATCTTAAGCGAGGAGGATCTTGAACGTTTTTTGACATAACAGGTATACTACTGCATTTACTCTCTTGTGGAAATATTTCATTTTCATCCTATCATTACAGTCATTTTCTCAGTTCATCACATTCGCCATTTATTAATTCTTTACCTCAACCTCCTCCTAGCTCTCATTCAACTTCCACCCAACGTCCTTCTGTACACGCAGCTGGGAAGAAGCTTCGCGTCTGTCATCTGAACGCTAACTCACTTAAGGCACATATTGAACAAATTAAGCTTTTTCTATCATCCAAACCTCTCTTTCACATTCTCGCTATTACTGAGACCTGGCTCAATCCTGCTATTGAGGATTCTGTGGTGTCCCTGGAAGATTACGTCCTACTTCGACGAGATCGTCGTGGGGGACCGAACACTCGTGCGGGAGGAGTTGCCCTTTGTGTTCACAACTCGCTGTCTACCGAAATCATTATATCCTCCACCACGGAGTGAGATGGCAAGCCAGGCCATCCAGAGTACCTATTCTGTGAGGTAAAATTCAAGGGGGGCAACCGTATCTGTGTAGGTGTGGTCTATACGCCACCAAAGGCTCCATTCAAACTTGGGACGAACTTTGTCACTGATATGCGGGACGCGATCCAGGGATACGGGACTAAAGTTATTCTTGGTGACTTCAACTCTGTCAGACCATGCCGATCCTGAGTTTATCAGGTCGCTCATTGCTGAGAATTCCTTGTATTCAGTTCCTTATGGTGCGACACACCATACTTCTCACTCAGAGACTTGGCTGGATCTGTGTCTTGTAAACGACCTTGATAATGTGACCAACTATTGGAAGACTGACGCTCCCTTCATTGCTGGACACGACCTGATATCAGCCACACTTGATATTCCTATACCTGAGCCACCTACTACTGAGTTTATGTACAGAGACTTCAAGTCGATGGACTCGAAGATCCTTTATGATTACTTGGCTGTTTGTGTCTGGTCAGTTTTTTCAAGTATTACGTCTTCTCTAAGCGATAAGTTGGATTGTCTACTTGTGAATTTAAATGCTGCTCTCGATGTGGCTGCCCCTCTCAAGACTGTCTCCCATAGAAGGCATAAGCATCCATGGTTTACCCCTTATATTCGCTCCCTTCTAACTGAGAGAGACCAGCTCTACAGACGCTATAAGCGCTCGAAACTTGAACTCCACTTGTACAGACTGGCCCGTGATTTTGCCCACGAGCAGATTGAGACAGCGAGGCTTGACTTCTATTGGAACCGGATCAAGGACCTGAGTGATCCTCAACAGATCTGGAAAAAGTTCCGTCATCTAGGCATTTCTCCAAAATCTGAGACCAATCTGGCAGGCTTCTCTGCAGAGGAGCTCAATGCTCACTTTGCGTCATTATCCTTTGATCCAACTGCTCCTGATCTTACAGGGTTTCTCCAGGGCCTTGAGTGTGAGGAGTATGATGGTCGTTTCGCTTTTTCTGCTGTAACTATCCAAGATGTTGTGAATGCAGTCACGTTAGGGTGGGCCGAAAATGAAAAATTTTGGAATTTTGACACGCCTGAGGTCTCAAAAGTTGTCTTTTAACATGAAAATAAGAAAAAAATTTTTGTACACGCAAAAAAATAAAATTTTAGGTTTGCCCAAAGCCCTTGAAGTTTTAGTAAAATTTGTTTAAAATGAGCTTATTTAAAAAAACATGTTTTTTTTTTCAATATTCGATTACTTTGCGAAAAAAAATCGTGGAGACGCGAATAAAAAAAGAAAATAAAGCTTTTTAGTTGTAGTTTAAGCTTCTATAAATTAGAACATCATAAAAAAATTTTGGAAACTGTTTCGCAAGTACAAACTTCATACTTTTTTTTTTTTGTTTGTAGTGATTGTCACCCGAAAATCGCTGAAATGCGATTTTTTTTTTTTAATATTAATAACTTTGAGAAAAAAAATCGTAGAGATATGAATAAAAAAAGAAAAGAAAGCTCATTAGTGGTACTTTAAGCCTATGTAAATTAAAATACCATAAAAAATTTTTTGTAGCTGTTTCATGAATGGAAGTATGCTATTTTATTGTAAATTTTTTTTCTAAAATGGTAAAACTGGTTTTTTTCTTTAAACTTCAATATCTCTGCTAGAAAAAATCACGGAAACGCGAATAAAAAAAAGAATTGAAGCTGTTTAATTAAATTTTAAGCTTACGTAAAACAAAATTGCATAAAAAATCGTAAAACTAGTTAATAAAAGGTTTTCGTCAATATTTCTAGTTATTTTGCCAAATTTCAACATATTTGTATGAAAAACTTTAAAATTTTTCTATAAAATCTTCGAAAAAAGCTTTTTCATATATTTTTTAAGTTTATTTGTTTTTACTCGAAAATGTTCATGTAATTGTTAAAAATCCGTTCATTTCTTACTTTTTTATACACTTTAGTTGAACAATTTTTCATTAGATGGCGTTTTTATTTATACAAATAAAGTAATAAACTATTAGTCATAAGTAAACATTAGTTAAATATTTTTTTCCTAGGTGGCGAAGTTTTTAAAAAATCTATAAATAAAGTAATAAACCATTTGTCATAAGTATGCAGTTTTTTCATGAAAAACTACTGTTTAATTATTTAAATACTAGTGAAAATGTCAATAGTCAAACGTTCAAAACGATCATTTAAGTGTCCAATTTTCGGATCTCCCAACGATCTTTCTCGGTTTGTGCTTCCTACCTATCAAGATGTATTGAAGTGTTACTTATTTGAATACAAAAATCTTCAAGAACTAAGTGGCTATTATCCATCTTCTTCCGACATTGTAGAATTAGTGAGTATAAAAGTAGAGGAATTATATGATAAATTATTAATTCCTAGAGTTAGTCACCAAAGAGTAAAACAACTGATTATAAAGTATTACCAACAATATTTAAAAATTAAAAAACATTTAGACCGAGTTGAAAAATCTGTGAATGGTGAAGAAAACTTGAAAAAGTTTAAAGATAATTCACTTAAGTTATTTGACATTGCGTCTTGTAAATGTAATACTTTTGATAAGTGCAAATGTCCTAAAAATAAAAAGGTACCTTTGCCAGAAAGAAATTTTTTGAGTGACCAACGAAGCTCAAGACGCTTATCAATAGGTTCAGTTGACCGTTCAAACACGAATGAATTTAAAAGAAAACTCGAAAGAAACTCAAAAGATGCAAAAAAATTAAAAAAGCAGTGTATCGAAGAGTTTACGACTAAAAATGTGCAATCATCGCAAGATTCCAACTCGAGTGAAGATTATGATTCTCAAGACTTATACAAACAACATTTTAGTAAAACAGCTTCATCTACTCAATCTAGGATTGAGCTTAAAAATGTTGCACTCATAAGTCAACGTTATGGAATATCAACTAGAGCCACTGCAGCATTAGTAAATGCTGCTTTTCAAGACGCTGGAATAGCATCAGAGTCTAATTTGGTCGATAAAAATAAAATATTAAGAGAACAGAAGAAAGTTGCAATTGGTATTAGATCTGAAAATGATGAAAATAATTCTATTCGTGGCTTATCTTTTGATGGACGCCACGATCAAACTCAAATAAATGAAAAAAAAGGAAACAAATATTTTAAAGGTACTGCTTTGGAAGATCACTACTCACTTATTCAAGAACCTGGGTCAAAGTATCTTAGCCACGTTACGCCAAAAAAAAGTGATGCTAAGAGTATAGCAAATAGTATAATATTATGCTTGAAAGAAGAATTTCCTACGGCTATGGAGACTCTTGAAGCAGTTGGTTGTGACGGTACGGTAGTGAATACAGGCCGTAAAGGAGGCGTAATATTGCGTCTTGAAGTAGAAATAGAAAGGCCGATTCAAAGATTCATATGCTTACTCCATTTCAATGAGTTGCCACTGAGACATTTATTTCAAAAAATTGATGGTGTAACATCTGGTCCAAATACATATTCTGGTCCAATCGGTAAAGAGTTGAAAGATTGTGAAAACCTAAAAGTTGTTTCCTTTGAACCAATCGATTGTGTTTTACCTGAGATCGATTTAAAAATACTAAGTGATGATCAAAAATATCTCTTTGAAATAAGTAAGGCTGTCAGTTCAGGTAACTGCTCTGAAGACTTAGCGAACCACCACCCTGGAAATATTTCTCATTCACGATGGTTAACTTCAGCTAATCGAATTTTGAGGCTCTATATTTCTTCTGAAAATCCATCTGAAGATTTCAAAGAGATTGTAAACTTTATTTTAAAAGTATATGTACCATCCTGGTTCCGAATTAAAATTAATTGTTCAGTCAAAGATGGATCGAAAAATTTATTTGAGTTTATCAGATCTACACGATATCTTTCAGAAAAATATTTAAAAATAATAGACCCAGTTATAGAACGAAATGCTTATTTTGCTGCTCCTGAAAATATTTTATTAGGCATGCTGACTGACGAAGACCCATCTGTACGACGATTGGCCTTAGAGAAAATTCTTGAAGCTAAACGGTTGCAATTGGAAAATAATAACAATAATAAATTTGAAATTCCGAAATTAAACTTTGAAGCAACTAACTATATAAATATGATTGACTGGTCGATTTCTGAGACACGATCACCTCCCGTTTTACGCAATTTAACAATAAATGATATTGAACGCACGCTAAATGATAATCAAATACCTTCTAATTGGAATTTTACTGCTTTTCCGTGCCATACACAAGCTGTCGAACGCACAGTAAAGTTAGTCACCGAAGCATCATCAAGAGTCATTGGAAAAGAAAATAGACATAATTGGATCATAGCCACACTTAAATCAAGATCAATTATGCCAGAATTCAATTCAAAAAAAGATTTCAAACAATTCATTTCTTAAAATAATAACTAAGTATAAAAAAAAAAAAAAAAAAAAAAAAATTTCTTTAAAAAAAAAAAAAAATGGTAACTCTGCCGTTGACGGTCCCAAGCCCGTATGAAAAAAGAGGAGGGCTTTTTATTTGGGTTTCACTATACACTTATAACATTTTTTTTGTAACATATGAATATTACAATTTTTATCAAAAGCAGAAAAAATTAATAAACTTAAAAAATATATGAAAAAGCTTTTTTCGAAGATTTTATAGAAAAATTTTAAAGTTTTTCATACAAATATGTTGAAATTTGGCAAAATAACTAGAAATATTGACGAAAACCTTTTATTAACTAGTTTTACGATTTTTTATGCAATTTTGTTTTACGTAAGCTTAAAATTTAATTAAACAGCTTCAATTCTTTTTTTTATTCGCGTTTCCGTGATTTTTTCTAGCAGAGATATTGAAGTTTAAAGAAAAAAACCAGTTTTACCATTTTAGAAAAAAAATTTACAATAAAATAGCATACTTCCATTCATGAAACAGCTACAAAAAATTTTTTATGGTATTTTAATTTACATAGGCTTAAAGTACCACTAATGAGCTTTCTTTTCTTTTTTTATTCATATCTCTACGATTTTTTTTCTCAAAGTTATTAATATTAAAAAAAAAAAATCGCATTTCAGCGATTTTCGGGTGACAATCACTACAAACAAAAAAAAAAAAGTATGAAGTTTGTACTTGCGAAACAGTTTCCAAAATTTTTTTATGATGTTCTAATTTATAGAAGCTTAAACTACAACTAAAAAGCTTTATTTTCTTTTTTTATTCGCGTCTCCACGATTTTTTTTCGCAAAGTAATCGAGCTTTGAAAAAAAAAACATGTTTTTTTAAATAAGCTCATTTTAAACAAATTTTACTAAAACTTCAAGGGCTTTGGGCAAACCTAAAATTTTATTTTTTTGCGTGTACAAAAATTTTTTTCTTATTTTCATGTTAAAAGACAACTTTTGAGACCTCAGGCGTGTCAAAATTCCAAAATTTTTCATTTTCGGCCCACCCTAAGTCACGTACAGTCACGAAGACTCGTGTTTGACCAAATCACTGCTTTCATGGAGACTGAGGGTCTGATGGACAGTTTTCTGGCAGGCATCAGGTCATAGCACCCAGACAGCACTTCTCAAACTGACAGATGACATCCGTACGGGTATGGACAAAAGACAAATGACTGCACTGCTACTTTTTGATTTTAGTAAAGCCTTCGACTCGGTCTGCCATGTAACTTTGCTCTCAAAGCTCAAGTTGCTTGGCTTTTCAACTGGTGTTATTAAATGGATTGCTTCGTACCTTTCTGGTCGATCGGAGGCTATGAGAACAGAGTCGGCAGGTGAGTCTTCTTTTCGTCCTCTGAATCGGGGTGTTCTCCAAGGCTCTGTACTAGGGCCACTACTGTTCCTTCTATTTGTTGTAGACATTGCCCTTGACCTTGGTCCTGCTGTACGCCACATTATCTATGCTGATGACCTCCAAATCTATGTCCAAGGCCGGCTGACTGGGCTACTGAGAACAGTCTGGACTTGAATGTCAGTAAGACGAAGGCCATGATCTTTGGCACCGCGTACTATGTGAATGAGTTCATCAGGCAGGGCATAAATTGTCTACAGTTCTGGAGGTCATGTGTTCTATTCATCTCAACTGCACGTAGCCTTGGTGTAATTCTTGACTCGATACTTGATTGGAAGGAACATGGGAAGTATATTAGCAAGCGAGCTAACTCCCTCATGTACAGACTCTTCCACTTCAGACGCAGCACCACACTCAACCTTCGCAAACATCTTATCCAATCACTTCTCTTTCCTATAGTGGACTATTGCTCCCTCGTTTACTGTGATATTTTGAGTGAACTGAATCTTCAAATTCAGCGCATCTTGAACCGTGGAATAAGATACATTTATGGGATCAAGAGAAGTGATCATGTTACCCCTTTCAGACGCCAACTGGGATGGCTGCGAGTAGAAGGTCGGAGAGCCTATTTTGCCACTTGCGTTCTATATAAGCTGCTGCACTCGGGAATCCCTTCATACTTGGCCAACTTCTTCATTGCTCGAGTCAGCTCACCCCCAGATAGGGAAGCTCATAGAGTTCTAGTTGTTCCCAGCTGCCACACCAACTGCCTCCTAAAGTCCTTTCACGCCTCTACGATTTACCTATGGAATAACCTACCACACAATATCCGTTCAGTCCCCACACTCTATACTTTCAAACGCCTCATTAACTCTCACATTTATACCACAGAGAGTGCAGATCAGTTACCTAGACCTTGAGCATTTACCAGTCGACATCGCTAGTCACAGTGTTGGAAGTTGATGGTTGATATACCTTAAGGCAAACTGTGATATGTATAGTTCTTCCAACCAACAAAGTGATAAACTCTTAATTTTCTAGGTCTGTGTTATGAGTGAAAGAAAACTATTGTAGTATTGTATACCTGTTATTAGTTTCATATAACTTATTAATTTTATTATTATAGTTATTTTATTTTTTACTTTATTTTTGTACTCTTATATTATTAATTATTTATTTTAGTTCATTTCTGCTGATATTCCTACTGTAAAAATTGTTGTTTTTGTACAACATCATGTACAATTAATAAACATATCAATTCAATTCAATTCAATTCTCCACGCAGACGCCTGATGCGGCCACGCGCGTCTGGGCCTGCATGGAGACACAAGTCACAAGAGAGACAGAGAGAGAGAGATACGCACAGTCTTACTTAGATTATTCTATTAATAATAATAATAATAATGATAATAATAATAATAATAATAACAACAAAAACAACAACAACAACAACAACAACAACAACAACAACAATAATAATAATAATTGAGATCCTGGATGTTAAAACCGCTTGGGCGTCCGGGACACTCGTAAATCGGCACGAGCATGCCCAACCGCTTTTTCAAAAATGCTGTCAATTTTTTCCTATTTGAAATGTTGCTTTGAAAATTTGCAGAAAGCTTTTTCAAAGCCTAATGAAAAACTTCTCCGCTGGATTTTTTTTCAAATATAAATTTTTATAGTTTTTTTTTAAAACCAAAGTTTCAGGTTAAAAACTGTTAATTTTTTACTTTTAATAATTTATTGTACACTTCCAAAAGATTTTAAAAATATAGAAACTGTGCTATTGGCAGCAAAAAGCGTTCAAATATATGATGCTAAAGTTTCATTAAAAAATATCCAGTAATTTCCGAGATCATGCGGCGAGTAGAACAAAAAGTAGAAATTTTCTCGATGTATGCATTTTTCGTTCAACTCACAAGATCTCGGAAACTACTCAATATTTTATAATGAAACTTTAGCATCATATATTTGATTTCTTTCCGCTGCTAATATAATGGCTTAGATATTTTGAAAACGTTCAACAGCCGTATGATAAGCTATTAAAAATCAAAAGTTAGCAGTTTCCAACCTAACTTTGGTTTAAAATAAGGAGTATAAAAATTTATATTTGTAAAAACATCCAGCGGAGTTTTGCATCAGGCTTTGAAAAAGTTTTCTGTAATGTTTCAAAGCAATATTTCAAGTAAGAAAAAAATGACAGCATTTTTGAAAAAGTGGTTGGGCCTGCCTGAGCCGATTTACGAGAGTCTTGGCCGCTAAGGCGGTTTTAACATCCTCAATTGTAAAATGTTATAAGGGTCAGGCTATTCGGCTTCCTTCTTCGACGAAAAAATTTTTTCGTCGACGAAAATCTAGTTACTTTTACAATGAAAATACCAGAAAATTTTCGTCGTCGGAAAACTCAATTGAAAACTGCTCGGATTTCTGATTTTTTGTCGACGAAAAACAGTTTTCTTTTTGGAAAATTTTGCCAACGAAAAGTTTGAATTTTTCGTCGTCGAGAACCTCAAATAAAACTGATGGATTTTTTCTAGTTTTTCGTCGACGAAAACATTTTTCTTTTGGAAAATTTAATCGACGAATGTTTTAATTTTTTGTCGACGAAAAATCTTAACGAATACACACCTTTTCGTCGACGAAAAAAGAGATTTTTTTTCAGTGACGAAAACCTTTCTGGAAAAAGTATGTAAATGACAGAAAAAAATTTCGTCTACGAAAAATTGATTTTTTTGATTTAACAATTTTTGATTTAAAGTAAAATAATGATAATAATAATATTTTAAAGTTGAAAAAAAATAATTTGAGATAAATGATAAGTTTTTTCTTAAGATTCTTAATAGTTTGTATCAATCGTACAATTTTTATTTCAGTATAATATCAACCCTTTCAGGGACGGTGGCACGTAGATGTGCCACTATGTTATTTTTTTTTTTTTTTTGCAATAATCGTATGTACTGGTTTAATTTGATAAAATAGATTGTTTTCTATCGAAATCAGAGGTCTGATTTTCAAAATTCCCTTTATTAGGCCCTTTACCGTAGGGTCGAAACATATAAAAATAGAATTACAAAAATATTATCAAATTTAACTCAAAATTTAAAGACTTTTTAAAACTTGAAAATTTTTTGATTTGATGCTCCGTTTTTTTGGAAAAATTCATCAAAAGTCCAAATGTCAACCCCGAGGTAGATTTCGAGTTAGATACTTGATTAAAAATCACTATTTTAGCGAAATAAAATGAAATAAAAAATAGATTTACAACTTTGACCCAGCGAGCCTTAGTTTAGGACTAATACAAGCTGAAACTATCGATTCAAGATGCATACGAACTACAAGGATCGTAGAGTCCATTTATATATTAAAAAAAAGCGGAACTCAGGTTCCACGTAAGGAACGAAGTTCCTGACACTTTTCCCCTGCATTAACATAAGTGGATCTCAGATGAAGTGTAGTTATCTGTATTTTTACGTAAATTGAATTCTTTTATCTCGCCTGAAATTCGCTCGCATTACTGAAGGAGGAAAGCGTAGGGAACTTCGTTCCTTCCACGGAACCCGAGTTCGGCTTTTTTTTTTTTTTAGAATTAATAGTTTACTGGTTTTTTTTATTGGTGTTTGAATAATTTATCTAATTTTTTTGTGTTTTTAGTCCTTTAAGTCCTATTATAGTTCTCAATTAAAGAGGACTGTGTGCGTAACCACTTGCTACAAGTCACTTTATTTCATGTTTAATTAGAGCTGTACATTACTCAGTTAATTAAAATTCAAATTTTATTGACAAACACAAATAACTATAAATAACTTGAACAAAACGATGTTCTCTCTCTCTGTCTCTCTCTCTCTCTCTCTCTCTCTCTCTTTTTTTCAGTCTCCGACAAAAATGGAATTCCTACGAAAATCTGCCAGACATGTGCCACTCCCAATGTCACCTAGTATGCTGAATCAGCATCTACGTCGGCTGGTATGCCTAATTCGGAAGTGGCTGCTACCTCCACTGAAGATACTCTCTTGCTACTCCTGCAAGAGATGAAGGACCTTAAGTCCTCAGTTAATGGACGTCTTGATGGGATAGACACGAAGCTTCAGGGGCTCGACGTTATTCCTGGCCTGATCACGAGAGTTGACAATGCTGAGGCTCAGCTCAATGAACTTAAATGCGAGCTCAATGAAATTAAGCAAAGGCTCGAGTTGCCACAGGATCAGCCAGATTCGCATGGCAATCCAGAGCTTCTCAACAAAGTTCTTGGGCTCGAGCAAAAAAATGCGGAGCTGTCTACGCGCCTTGTACAGGTCTCTTACTCTACACCTGCGACATTCACCGAGATGGTAATTGGTGGTTTGTCTGTTCCAGATAGTGCATCCCTGAAATGCTTGGTTCTTGCTGCTCTAAAATCTGTCCATGCAGATATCGAAGCACGCGACATCATCTCGACTCATTTGCTTATCAGCAAAGCTGCTGTAAATTCAGCCCTTGACAAGGCAGACACAAATGAGCTAGGCAGTTGTTCCCTGAAGCCGCCTTCTACCTCTTCCTCTGCCGGACCTGCAAGATCTCCACGCCAGCCATGACCACCCTCGATCATAGTTACTCTCAGCTCCTGTGCACTGCTTTTGGAGGTCATCAGAAGAAAAATTCAACTTGGTAAGCTGCATACTTCTGCGCTTACACCCAACCTTCATGCTGGCATCGAAGCTACGTTCCTCGTACCTGCTCTCATTAACATCAATGAGTTTTTACATGAGGACATCTTTGATCTTCGCCGTACTGTGTACCAAAAATCGCATGCTCCGAACTCTGGCTTCGTCACCTTCGTGCGTTATGGTCACATCTATGTTAGAAGAAAAAAGGGAGATGGCCCTAAGCTCATCACATCTGAGCAGGATATCATGCGGTTTTAAGCATAACAGGTATACTGATACATCTTCTCTCTCGCGGTAATATTGTATTCTCTTCATATCATTACAGTTTTATTAATCCTTCACCCTTTCATCTCTCTTCAAGCTACGCACTCCCCTGTTCACTTTCAAACATACCTCACACCTCTCAGAATTCTGTGCGTAAGTTAGGGGATCAACTTCGTGTCTATTATTTTAATGCAAACTCTCTACGCAGTCATATTGAGCAGGTCAGGCTTTTTCTTTTGACGCAGCCGTTAATACATCTGATAGCTGTTGCTGAGACCTGGCTAAGCACTTCGATTGAGGACATGCTTGTCGCACTGGATGGTTATGTCATCTTTAGGCGGGACCGCAATACTCAGGGGGGTGGGGTCGCTCTCTTTGTGCATAAATCGCTTTCGGTCAAGTACCTCTGCTCGTCAACTACAGAATGGGATGGTAAGCCGAGTCATCCTGAATATTTGTTTACTGAGGTTTCCACTAGAGGGAGTGACCCTGTGTTTGCTGGTGTGGTGTATAGACCCTCTAAGGCCCCCTTTGTTGCTAGTACCAATTTTGTGTCTGATCTGCGTGATACTATGCACGAGTATGGCTCCAAAGTTATCCTCGGTGACTTAAATGCTAACCAGCTGTCAGACTCAGATGCAGATGCGGTTTTTGTACGTAAATTTATTGAAGAGAACTCATTATTCTCTTTGCCATATGGGGCTACACACCACACCTCTCACTCGGATACCTGGCTTGACCTGTGCCTTGTCGATGCTCTTGATACTGTGACTGAATACTGGAAGACTGATACTCCATTTATTGCTGAGCAAGACTTACTGACTGCTTCTCTTGACATTTAAACGCCGCAACTGATGACTAATGATTTCACCTACCGCGACTTTAAATCTGTGAATACTGAGGCTTTGAATGATTACTTGCTTAAATGTGATTGATTGGTTGTCACGGATGGGACGAGCTCTCTTAGTGCGAAGTTGGATTGTTTGTATGCTAATCTTTATGCTGCTCTTGACGTATTTGCTCCACTGAAAACTCTCAAACATAGGAAGAATCGCCATCCATGGTTCACCACCTATCATTGCTCATTAATATCTGAGAGAGATAGACTCTACAGACGCTACAGTGATTTTGCTCATGAGCAGATTGAGTCTGCAAGACTCACCTTTTACTACCACAGGCTCAAGGACATCTCTGATCCTCAACAGCTCTGGAAGGAACTTAGACACCTTGGCATCTCCCCTAGCCCTGATTCCAACTTGGGTGGTTTCTCTGTGGAGGACCTGAACGCTCACTTTGACTCTACTTCGTTTGACTCCGCAGCACTAAAACTCTCATTTTCTAAACAACTTGGAAAATGAGAGAGATGATGGTGTCTTTGATTTTTTTACTGTGGCAATGGACGCAATCGCTACTGCTGTTAGCCAGTCGACATCTCAAGCGGTGGGTGTTGACTCTCTTCCACAGAGCTTTATTCAAACAGCATTTCCATCCTTCGGCCCTATTATCCACAATATCTTCAATACTTCCTTGTCCACATCAACATTCCCTGAGCGGAGGCAAGAGTCTATTGTTATTGCTCTCAACAAAGTTCCCTCTCCATCTTGCCTGAATGATTTCCGTCCGATCTCCCTGCTTTGTTTTTTGTTGAAAGTACTTGAGAGGCTGGTCCATGACCAGATTTCTTCTTTTGTTGAATCGCAGGGACTGATGGATGGGCATCAAGCAGGTTTTAGAGCAGGGCACAGTACTCAGACTGCACTACTGAAACTTACAGACGACATCCGAGAGGGCATGGACAGGAGACAAGTGACTGCACTGTTGCTGTTTGATTTCAGCAAAGCCTTCGACTCAGTCTCTCACGTATTGCTACTAGAAAAACTACAGTCACTTGGATTTTCGCGCAGGGTTTTGCAATGGATTGCTTCCTATTTATCAGGTCGCTCGCAAGCGATGAAGGCTGAGGACCGTAGTTTCACCACTTTTCGTCCCCTCAATAAGGGTGTGCCCCAGGGCTCTGTGCTGACCTAAGGGTATCGGGATCCCAAGGTATGGAGGTTTAAAGTTTAGGGTATCCTTTATTTATTTAAATTTTTACTCGGACGCCCAGGGTATTAAAGGGTCTGCAGCTTAGGGGATTATTCGTTTACTTAAAAATTTAACTTGGACCGTCAGAGTATTGTGGGATTCAGACTTGGGGAATCATTTGATTTTAAAAAAATTTAACTTGGATGACTAGGGTATGGTGAGTTTGGAGCTTGGTGGATTGTTAGTTTATTGATTTGTTAATAAGAAATCAAGTTCAGATTCCCAGGGTTTTGTGGTTGAAGAGCTGGGGGGATCTGGTATTTATTGATTTATTGATAAAAAAATTAAACTTGGATGCCCAGGGTTGTGTGTTTTCAGAGTTTGGGGGATTAATAGATTATTTATTTGTTTATAAAAAAATTAGACTTGGACACCTAAGGTTTAATGGGTTTGAAGCTTGGGAGATCATTTATTTATTAAAAAATTGAACTTGGGCGCATAGGGTATTGTGGTTTTAGAGCTGGGGGGTTTGTTAGTTTATCTATTTGTTGATAAAAAAAAATTAGACTCGAACGCTAAGGTTTCATGAGCTTAGAGCTTGGGGGATCATTTATTTATTTTGAAATTAAACTCGGATGCTTAGGGTATCGCGGGTTTGGTCTTTGGAGATCATATAATTATTTCAAAATTAAACTCGGGTGCCCAGGGTTTTGTGTTTTTAGGATTTAGGGGATTGTTAGATTATTTATTGGACAATTAAAAAATTAAGCTCTGGTGCCCAGGGTTTTGTGATATAAGAGCTCGAGGAATGGTACTTTGTAGTCATGTCAAAGTCGGAGGCGGTGCCTGCCATACCAGGTGTCTTCTCCAACCTCTTTATTCAAAATTTAGCTCTGAGTTTATTATATTTTTTTTTAAAATGAAATGTTGAGTTGTCACCTTTTTAAATTGAATCGTTAAGTTGACTCCTTTTTAACCAAAAGCGCCGAGTTGTAACCTTCTTAAACTAAAGCCACAATTATTTTAGGATTGATACAAACTATTAAGAATCTTTAGAAAAAACTTATTAACGAGTTAAAATCCTTTTTTTTACTTTAAAATATTATTATTATTATTATTTCACTTTAAAACAAAAATTTTTAGATTAAAAAAATCAATTTTTCGTAAACGAAATTTCGTTCCATCATTTCCATACTTTTTCCAGAAAGGTTTTTGTCACCGAAAAAAATATCTTTTTTCGTCGACGAAAAGGTGTGTATTCGTTAAGATTTTTCGTTGACGAAAAATTAAAACTTTCGTCGATGAAATTTTCCAAAAGAAAAATGTTTTCGTTGACGAAAAACTACAGAACCAGCAGTTTCATTTGAGTTTTTCGTCGACGAAAAATTAAAACCTTTCGTCGACGAAAGTTTCTAAAAGAAAAATGTTTTTCATCGGCGAAAAACTAAAAAAATCCATCAGTTTTATTTGAGGTTTTCGTCGACGAAAAATTCAAACTTTTCGTTGGCGAAATTTTCCAAAAAGAAAACTGTTTTTCGTCGGCGAAAAATTAGAAAACCGAGCAGTTTTCATTTGAGTTTTTCGTCGATGAAAATTTTCTGGTGTTTTCAATGTAAAAGTAACTAGATTTTCGTCGACGAAAAAGTTTTTTCGTCGAAGAAGGAAGCCGAATAGTCTGACCCATGTTATAAATTATTTTAATTAAATACTTAACAAAATATTAACGTCTCCTCTTATTATACTTATTAATTATTATTTATTCCTTACTTTTTTTAAATATTATTCCAAATTTAACTTTTGTACTTTATTATTTTCACGCGTTCATGCAATTTGAAAAACTGTTTCTCATTTTATTAGCTTAAAAAAATTTTTTTTTTATAACTAATGATACCAAAATTATAATATTTTTGCACTTGATACGTACTACACAAAAACTAGATTGGAACTTCGTTCCTTCCGGGGATCCCGATATCCACACGCCTTTTTTTTGCTATCTTTTTTTTTCATTGATTTCTATGCAGAACAAGTTGCTTTCTTGTAAATTTTTGGAAGTACAAATTAATACTACGATTTACATTGGGAAGCTCTTTTTGGTTTGTATTGTTTAAATTTAGTTTTATTGGGAGGGAAAAAAATTTTTTTGACTTGGTAAATCCAGAGGGTAATTTATTACCACATTTACATTGTATTAAATTAATTAAACTAAGTGATGCTTAGCATATTTGACCTTTATAACTTTTTTAAGACTAATCCCATCTTAAAAAGTTTTCGTTTTTCTTTAAATAAATCCCTACACTATCTTTAGAGTATAAATTTTACAGAATTTAAAAAATATATTTTCTTTACAATAACTTTAATTTGATTAAAAAGTAAATCCCTACTCTTTCTTTTATAAATAATTTTTCAACAAAATAAATTTTTCTTAGCGAAGTCAGGCTCGTATCATCGGTGAAAAAGTTTTAAATAAATTCTGAAGCGAATTTTCATCGGATTTTAATTTTTTTGGACTTAATAAAAAGCTTGTAATCTTAGTTTGAAGGCTACAGAGTCTTTTTTTTAATTTTTTGATTCCTTCATTTTTAATTCAATTTTAAGTAATGACTTAACCTCTCATGTTCAATTATGTCTTAGAGTTATTTTGGAAAATAAATGAAAATGAATTTGCAAAAAATGGCCCTGCAGCTAAGATCGCAAGCTTCATTTTGAGTCCCAAAAAATTAACATTCGATGAAAAATAGCTTCAGAATTTATCTAAAACTTTTTTACCGATGATAAAAGCCTGACTTCGCCTTAAAAGTAAATCCCAAGGTCTTCTTGGATTAATAATTTTATAACAAACATTTATAAATAAATTTTCTTTGAAGTGATTTTCTCTTAAAAGTAAATGACTACATATTCTTATATTAATAATTTTATAACAAAATAATTTGAATTCAATTAGTCTGTTCTCGAACTTGATCCATGTTCGATGGTATGATGGAGTCCATGTGACGATTGATTTACTATGTCACAGGCTCCAGGGCTATGCTTGTCTGCTTTTGTATTTTACCCAATAGGTGCAACATTTGCCGACCGGTAAACATTTAAAAGATTTCCCAGTCTCACTTTATTTGTACTTATCAATTAAAAGTGAGCTGAATTTGATTCCCAGGTGGTGAGTTCATTGTTTCATCCCGATGGTTGTCTAATCCGGGATCCCGAAGTTCTTCCGCACCTTACCCGTCAAACGCAGTGTTTGACTAACCAGGGCTACGCTACTTCGATAATTTTTCATTCATTTCAACCTTTTTCTTCAAGCAATTTTCTTTCATGGAAGCGTGTGACTTTCTAGGAAAAGAAATCATCAACTTAGTCAACGTGAAAAAATTAGGAATGTCTCGTGTTATATTATACAGCCTATGCGCTGTTATCAGTTAAGAGTACTGATGTAGGAGTAAGGATGGAATAAACCTCTTTTGTTTATTTGAATAAAATCGCCGTTTCGGGTACCCTCGGTTAGCCATCATCAGGATATTTTATTAAAAAATTATGAAAGAGTTATTATTGAGTTTAAGAAGACAGTCTTGCAACTGATTCTCCCTGGTTGATTGAGGGTAGTTAATAGGTGAAAAATTCCTACATATAACTTATCACAATCTAAGAAATTTATCTGATACACAACTCCCTTATTTTTTAAATGTTGAAGTCTATCTTTGTTGGGATGTATAAATTTATTCAATTTAAATGGTATCCTAAAAATAGTATGTACGTCTATTTTTTTGAAAATGTGTCTTATCCTATCGGCATATCTTTTAATGAAGGGAAGGGATATCATATTATTGTGATTATATTTCTCAATTTTATTTTATAGAGTTAGATTTTTATCATGGCTATTTTCTATTCTATTGGATGATCTGACAAATAATTCAAAAGTCTGCCAGAATAAATATCTTTCGTATACCAATCTGTGATAAGGGAACCTTCATTTGTCTTCATAATTAATAAATCTAAAAAATTTAGTTTACCACTATCTCCTTTTCACAAGTAAATTTCAAGTGATCGTTGTAGGAATTAAATTTTTTCAAAAGATATTGTATCTTATCATCAGATAATATCAAAAATGTGTCGTCGACGTAACGTCCATAGTAAAAAATATTAAAATCTAGTTGTTTGAAAATTTCTTTCTCGTGATCAATTATAACAACGTCATCAAAAGTAGGGCTTCTTGGTTCTCCCATAGGTGAGCCATGCTTTTGTTTAAAAAAGTTATCATCAAATTAATGTGTTGTTGATCAAGATTATGATCATCCTCTATATGTTGTAAAAACGGTATATACATTGCTTTTGTAATGATCCATGGATACAAGAAGAGACTGATTAAAATTAATGATTCTAGTTGCGAGACTGTTGTCAGTGAAGATAATCCTGTCAAACCGAAAATTTATTTACCTTTTTACGAGACCTTCATAAAATCATGTTCAAAACTTCTAAAAAATTATAATCATCAGATCATACCGATTGTTACAAATAGATTTGACAATATCATCAAGCTTGGTAAAGATTTGACAAAAATATTCGACCAAACTAACGTTGTATATAAATTTTTTTGTAATTCTTGTCCAGCATCATATGTAGGACAAACTTAACGGTCTTTGAGAAAGAAAATTTCAGAACACAAGAATAATGTTCACCCTGACTCAGTGGTAGTTGTGTAGTCAAACGTAAATACGATTTTAACCATAGATTTGATTTTAAGAATGTTAAAATTTTAGATGCAGAACATAATTATAGAAAAAGATTAATAGCTGAAATGTTATTTATAAAAAGTACAAAAAATACTATTAACGCTAAAGAAGATACACAGAAACTAAGTAGAATTTATAAACCTCTTTTTAGAAAATTATCATGAACTTCAACTTCCGTACTTAGACTAATATATTCAATGTTTACATTATGAATTTATTAAAGAGACATTGACCCGTCTCACTACTTGTATTGCGTATCATATAAACATTACTTACTTCATTCGATGACACGCTCTCGTAGAGCAAAGACTATAATTTTAATACGGTAACATTATTTTCAAATTTATTCTTATGTATGTATAATTTTATAAAGAATTTGTGATTGTGTATAACTTTGTTATAATAAATAATTTTAGAGCCTGAAGAGGTCTGCAAATTGACAGACGAAACGTTGCTACATCTAAATAAATAAAAAATCTTAGTTTTTATTTATTCACCCCTCCACGGATCATTTGCAAAAGCAATGGATACACCTTTTTTATCAAACTCTAAATATGTTGAATTCATGAGAAATTCTAAGCCGTTCGAAAATTCTTCAAAAGGAATATCTGTACATTTTTTAATATCTTCTCATCTATCCTTAACACTTTGTATGACTAATTTGGAGGGAATGCTTGGGTACATGGAAACTATATCGAAAGAGACTAATTATAAATAAAAATAAATTATAAATAAAAATAAAAGAGTGAGTAATTCTTTGGAATTATAACTTTATCGATTTGATCTCTCAGTTGTAAACTATTTTTCAATAAGTAGTCAGGTCTAACAAAAGCTCTGTTGAGTATTCCTTGATAGAGTAGTGATAATTTTTATGTAGGTGAATCTATGCTAGAAACAATAATCTTAATGGAATATTCTCTTTATGTAATTTTGGAATGCCATAGCATCTTGCTAAGTTACATTCAGATCTAAGAATGTTTTTATTATCGAAATTGACATTTTTTTCTTTTTCTACTTATTCATCAACTTAAAGACTTATTTCTTTAACATTTCAGTAGGGTCATAATCGAGTTTTTTATAAGTATCATAATCGTCTAATTGTTCAAGCATCTTTTCAATTTATTTTTCTTTCTCAAGGATTACTGTTACATTGCTTTTGTCTGCTTTTGTTATTAATAGATAAGGGTGAGATTTTAAAAAATTCTTAGCTTCTTCTATGTTTTTTCTAACAATGTCATCTATCTGGGAAAATCTCTGGCATTTTTTTTTTTTTTAATTGATTTTTAGTCATATTAGCAATTATATTTCTAATTCTTTCTTTATCAACTGATTTTATTACGAAATTTTCATTCTCAAAGCCTTTAGTAACGAATCTCTTGTTAGTAAATAAACTCGTTTGTTGGAGTTCATTAAAGATCTCACCTAATCTTAATATGTTACGTAGGTATTTCATATATCACTCAAGTTTTTTATCCATGGATCGTTATCAATGGAAGTGTCATGTCTATTTCATTTAATCTGACCCTCCTCCTGGTTTTATTCAATAATCAATTCCTTTAACTTAACATTTATATTTTCAATATGATGATTGTAATCATCATGAAATTTATTTTGAAATTCACTTATATATTTAAAAGTTTCATTAGATAGTACTTCAGTCAATATAGTTTCAATAAAATTTTTTTTCCGAGTTAGGACACTATTATTAGTAAACTTTTCCACCAGAGTCATTAATATGTTTTTCCAATCATTATCCTGTCAAACCATTTTCAAAATTTTCCACCTATTAACTACCCTCACTCAATCAGGCAGAATCAGTTGCACAATCAAACACCATGCGAGACTGTCTTCTTAAACTCAATAATAACTCTTTCATAATTTTTTAATAAAATATCCTGATGATAGCTAACCGAGGGTACCCGAAACGTCGATTTTATTCAAATAAACAAAAGAGTTTTATTCCAACCTTACTCCTACATCAGTACGAACAGGCCGTAACTAAGAATTATTAAATTATATACAACGGACGTAAAAATCTATCAAAATAAAATTAAAAAATTAACTGCCACCACATAAGTCATTTAATTCTAAAAGTTTTGTTGTTTGGAGATAGAACAAAAAACACAATAATGGTTAAATAGCCATTCATGGTTGGTTACAGCGCCGTGCCGCTCATCACCTGCACATTAAGAGTGCTGCCTACCTCGGAGAGACTTCCGCATTGACCGTGGCGCCGTCAACTAAACAAACGGCCGAAAAAAAAAAAATCGATCTACTATACCGGCACGCAGGGCCGGCGCTCGCTGAAAACATCGGCTGGGGGCCTGGGCCTTGGGGCTCCAAGAAATTTATAATTCAAGTCAAAAATTATTTTCGAAGTAGTACATAAAAATAGTTAGGGCTTCAATAATAATTATTTAATTTTAATTTTTTTTTTACACTTCTTTGTCGTGTGGATGTGATTATAGTTGCGTTCGATTTAAGAAAAAAACGTTCGCGAACCACTCTGTTCGCGAACGGATCGGTTGTTCCAACCGTTCCTTTGGTTTGAATTAGGTCAATAAATTAGTAAATTCATTAATTAATTAAGTTAAATATGATTAATTAATTTATTAAATGAATATACTATTAAAAAATTAGTTAAATTCTAAATATTCTAAATTTTACTCTCAAAATTAGCCTAATGGAACGGTCAGAACAACCGAACCGTTCGCGAACCGGGTGGTTTTTTTTTTAAATCGAACGCACCCTATAAATTAGTACGTACTGATAAAATAATACTCTATACAAAAAAACTGAAGGCTTATAGCTATTTTGATCTTTCAATTTAGTTACAATTTAGCAACAATCATGGAAAATTATTCTAATTTGGTTAAAACACAATCGGCATTTTACCGGTTATATTCCGTATTCGCTTTCGGCGTTGGGCCGAACGACGCACAGCTATTTTTAGACTCGAGATCGGGCGGCTTCGGCTGTCTCCGTGTTCTTGTCACGAACTGGGCCTTGGTGCCGCGCCAGCTACTCCGATCACGACAAACCAAACGTGCTCCGATTTCTTTTACTTATAGCGAGATTTTTTTTTTCTATTCTACATTTACTCGATACTTTTATTTTTTTAGCTCCAATCTATTATAAATTTGTGAAAGCTTTTCATACAATAATTTTTTTATGTCAGACGCAATAAAATTTATGAACTATATTTTGGTGACCGAAGATATTTTTAATAAAATGAACATGCACAAATCATATATCATTAAAAAGGTATTGAAAAAAGAAAGTTTTCTGCATGAACCCCGCGTCGATAACTTTCAAATTTCCATCGCGTGGTTCAAAAAACCAACTAAAAAATCAGTTTCCAATCCGTGAGAAATCGCATTTTTGCGCAACGGAGATGGTTTCAATTGATTAAACCTCGACAAATCATATATTTTCGGAAAGACATTGAAAAAAGAAAGTTTTCTCTGAACCTCGATTACTTCAAAATTGCCTTTACGCGATTAAAAAAAAAAAAAAACAAAAAAATCAGTTTCCAATCAGTGAAAACTAGCTTTTTTGCGGGACGGAGATGATTTTAATTAATTACCGAAATCATATGTTTTCAAAAAAGTATCGAAAAAAGGAAGAATTCTGCGTGAACCACACCTCGATAACTACAAAAAAGCCTTCATACGGTTCAAAAACCAACTAAATAGTCAGTTTCCATCTCGTGAAAAATCGCTTCTTCAAGGAACGGAGATGCTTTTAATTGATTAAACCTTGACGAATCATATCTTTTCGGAAAGATATTGAAAAAATAAAGTTTTCTGCATGAACCCCACTTCGATAACTTCAAAACTGCCTTTACGCGATTCAAAACCAACTAAAAAATCAATTTCCAATCCGTGAAAACTAGCTTTTTTGCGGAACGGAGATGGTTTCAATTGGTTATACCTAGACAAATCATATGTTTTCCGAAAGGTATCGAAAAAAGGAAGTTTTCTGTGTGAAACACACCTCGATAACTTCAAAATTGCCTTTACGCGATTCAAAAAACTAACTAAAAAATCAGTTTCCAATCCAGGATTATGTATTAGCTTTTTTGTGAAACGGAGATGGTTTCAATTGATTATACTTGGACAAATCATATATTTTCCGAAAGGTATCGATAAAAGAAAATTTTCTGCGTGAACATGTTTCAATTTAGTTACAATTTAGCAACAATCATGATAAACAATTCTAATTTGGTAAAAACACAATCGGCATTTTACCGGTTATAATCCGCATCAGCTTTCGGCGTTGGGCCGAACGACGCACAGCTATTTTTAGACTCTAAATCGGGTGGCTTCGGCTGTCTCCGTGTTCTTGTCACGAACTGGGCCTTGGTGCCGCGCCAGCTGCTCCGATCACGACAGACCAGACGTGCTCCGATTTCTTTCACTCATCGCAAGATTTTTTTTTCTATTCTACATTTACTCGATACTTTTATTTTTTTAGCTCCAATCTATTATAAATTTGTGAAAGCTTTTCATACAATAATTTTTTTATGTTAGAAGCAGTAAAATTTATGAACTTTATTTTGGTGACCGAAGATATTTTTAATAAAATGAACATGCGCAAATCATATATCATTAAAAAGGTATTGAAAAAAGAAAGTGTTCTGCGTGAACCCCGCGTCGATAACTTTCAAATTTCCATCGCGTGGTTCAAAAAACTAACTAAAAAATCAGTTTCAAATTCAGGAGTATGTATTAGCTTTTTTGTGGAACGGAGATGGTTTCAATTGATTATACTTGGACAAATCATATGTTTACCGAAAGGTATCAAAAAAAGAAAATTTTCTGCGTAAACCAAACCTTGATAACTTCAAAATTGCCTTTACGCGATTCAAAAAACCAACTAAAAAATCAATTTCCAATTCAGGAGTATGTATTAACTTTTTTCCGGGACGGAAAAAGTTTCAATCGAATAAACCTGGAAAAATCATATATTTTCCGAAAGGTACCGAAGAAAGGAAGTTTTCTGCGTGAACCGCACCTCGATAACTTAAAAATTGCCTTTACGCGATTCAAAAAACCAACTAAAAAATCAGTTTTCAATCCGTAAAAATTTGCTTTTTTGTGGAACGGAGATAGTTTTAACTGATTAAACCTAGACAAATCATATATTGTCAGAAAGATATTGAAAAAAGGAATATTCTGCGTTAATCACACCTCGATAACTTCAAAATTGCCTCTACGTGATTCAAAAAACCAACTAAAAAATCAGTTTCCGATCCGTGAAAACATAGTATTTGTCCAAGTATAATCAATTAAAACCATCTCCGTTCAAAAAAAATGCTAATACATACTCCAGGATTGGGAACTGATATTTAGTCGGTTTTTTGAATCGCGTAAAGGCAATTTTTAAGTTATCAAGTTGCAGTTAACCCATTAAGTCCGAGGATTTTTTGAATTTTTGGTTGTGTTTGAGCTGGGAAATCTTAGGGAAAACTGTGAAAAATGTATACCTGAATACCCTATCCCCCTATTTTCAAGTATGCCCTACACGATGGTATAGTTCAAAAAAGTCAAAAATTCGATTTTCATTTGTTTATAAACAAATTAAAAAAAAAAACAAGATTTTTTTTTGCACTTTTTTTTTTTTAATCGAAAAATTGAGTGGTTAAAAAATTTTTTACACACTTTAGAATATCATCACGGGTGATCACGCATTTCAAAGTTTCCAAATCTTCTTGAAAATTGTAGCTGCGATTTTTGTAAACAAAATGGCGGCCAAAACACTGCGAAGAAAAAATTCGTAAAGCAGCCGAAGGCGGAACCAACATCGAAAAACTTATTTTGCTCAAAAATATTTATTGAAAAAGCATAAAAAGTCTTTGAAATGTTAATTGTTAATATTTTTATCATTTCAATTGCATATATGCGAGTATTGGGCCCAATAGGGAGGGACCCAAAAATAAACATTGAGAAATCGAAAAATAAAAAATACTAACTTATTCTACGTAAAATTATAAGAACAAAATATACTTGGTGTTTTTTTTATTGGGGCCACTATTTTTTCATAAAAATTCGTTGAAGTTGGGACTATCAACCAATTGAGTCCAAGGATTTTTTGAATTTTTGGTTGTGTTTGAGCTGGGAAATCTTGGGGAAATCTTGGGGAAAATGTATACCTGAATACCCTACCCCCCTATTTTCAAGTATGCCCTGCACGATGGTGTAGTTTAAAAAAGTCAAAAATTCGATTTTCATTTGTTTATAAACAAATTAAAAAAAAAAAACAAGATTTTTTTTGCACTTTTTTTTTCTAATCGAAAAATTGAGTGGTTAAAAAATTTTTTACACACTTTAGAATATCATCACGGGTGATCACGCATTTCAAAGTTTCCAAATCTTCTTGAAAATTGTAGCTGCGATTTTTCTAAACAAAGTGGCGGCCAAAAAACTACGACGTAAAAATTCGTAAAGCAGCCGAAGGCGGAACCAACATCGAAAAACTTATTTCGCTCAAAAACGAGGCCTTCAGATGTATTTATTTATTTATTTATTTATTTATGTTATTTATTTATTAGATTATTTGATTTTTCTGTTAAAAAAATAAATTAATAAATAAATACTTGAATTTTTATTTATTTCCTTTTTTTGTTATGCAGTGTCAAACTGAATACGAAATATATGTTCAATAAAAATAGCCTGCGTATTTTATAATTATTAGAAATACAATTTTGTTATGCAGAAGAAGAGAAAGTAAGAAAGAACAACGGATTCATTGATGCTGTTAAAGCTTTTGCCAGGTGTATACGAGTATAGCTGAAAGGCATAGAGTCTGCTTCATAATCCCCACTTCATGGGTTCGAACCTTGCTTACGAAAATTAAAAACTCAAAATTATTGCCATAAATAAAAAAAAAATACAAGAAATGTAACGTACAATATATTTTATTTTTTTACATTTTATTACATTATGTTTTTGTAAAAATTAATAAAATTTTGAATGTAGTCATTCTAGTTGGGCAAAAACTAATTGAAGAGAAAACTAAATGAACAGAATATTTTTAATGTTTGCAGATATTTCCAATAATTTATATATTTATAAAAAATAATAATTTATTTCGAAAAAAAAAATAAAAATGAAAAAACATTTTTTATAAATGACAATGGTGAAAATTCTTATCATCTGCTAGGGTAAACATGCTTCATAACGAAAAGAGTCCGCTAGGTGGCGTCACGTTTAAACAACATACTAATAAATTAGGTGAAAAAAGAATATAAACAATGGTTGGTTTGATGACATTTTTACCCTGGCAGATGATAAGTTCCACCAGGGGAGCTGCTCAAAGACTGTGGCTGATAATTTTAGCGAATTTCAAGCTAGTCCAGACTACAAATAAATAAATAAATTGAAAAAATTTTGAAATCTGTTCAATTTTTAGTGATTGAATAATTTCAAACTTTTCAATATGCGACCAAAGCGACCTAGACCAGCTAAACCTCCTGATACTGATTCTGAATCAGAATATTTCAGTTCTGATGAAGATGACGAACGATATTGCATACCTGATCCAAATTATTCTGGAGATGAAAGCGAAGGCTCAGGAGCTGAAGAAAGCGACGACTGTACAAACGATTCTCAAAATGATAAAACTTCACAAAAAACTTATTCTCAAGCATCAAAAAATTATGTTAGCAATAACAGTCGTTTGGAGGATAAATACGTTTATGAGTGGGTCGAGGGAGAACAAATTTATCCACAAAACGTTGAAAATAGTTGCCAAATGTCTGATGCTAACAAAAAAAAAATAAAAAGTATGAATTGTGTTGAACTATTTGAAACTTTTTTTTCAGATAGTATAAAAAATCACATAATTATGTGTACTTGAGCAAACGGGTATGAACTAACGATGGGTGAACTTAACGTTTTTATAGGTATTTTAATTGCATCAGCCTACAATTCGCGAAAATCTTACAAACACTACTGGTCAAATGATCCTTTTTTGTCATTTGAGCCAGTAAAAGCGGCTATGGCTCGCGATAAATTTCAGCAAATAAAATCAAACATCAAATATTCTAAACCTGCAGATGAAAATGAAAATGATTTTGGATGGCGTGTACGTACAATTATTGATTTATTCAGGGAAAACATCCAGCAATTTGGATATTTTCAAGCTGCAATGGCCGTTGACGAGATGATGGCCAAGTTTTATGGTAGAACTATTCTGAAACAATTCATAAAAGGGAAGCCCATTAGATTTGGCTTGAAATTTTGGGGTCTTTGCACTCCTGATGGCTATTTACTTGAGTTTGATTTGTACTGTGGTAAAAACTCTGCAATAGCTGACAATAAACTTGTAAAATGTTCTTTAGGTACTCGTGTTGTTATGAGTTTGCTTCAGCACTTTTTTTCAAATGTAACTTTTAGGAAACTGCCTCTTTATCATTTATACATGGACAATTTATTTACTAGTTTTGATCTTGTTTTACATTTAAAAAACTTAGGGGTTCGTTCGACTGGTACTATCCGAGAAAATCGTGTAAAGGAAAAAAATGTTATTCCTAAAAAGTCACCGAAAGGTACAGTTGCAGTGAAATACGAAAAAAGTAGTGGTATAAATTACATTACATTGCAGGACTCTAAACCAGTGTCGATGGTTTCTACTGCTGCTGGTGTCACACCCACATACACAGCGAAAAGGAGGAGCAAAGAAAAAAAAGAAAAAGAAGAAATTGCTTTCCCTAATGCATTCCAACTTTATAATAAAAATATGGGTGGCGTTGACGTTCATGATGGACGTTGTAACTACGCTATGCCTTGCATAAGGTCTAAAAAGTGGACGTGGATCGTTTTTATTCGTCTTATTCAAGCGTCAATAGCTAATGCAGTTGTTCTTTCGAACTATGTTCACGGCAAGGAAACTAAAAAATCAAGTTCGCTTGACTTTATGATGGCAATTTCCAAGCATTATCTTTCAAAGGAAAAGTCTACTAGAGGCAATCACCAAATTTTGACTAAAGAAAAACTAAGAAAATGTTGCTTCTGTCCCATTAGGACACGTTTGTACTGTGAAAAGTGCAGCTTATCTATTTGTCAAAATTGCGTTCCTAAAAATAATCATTAAATTTATTGTAGTCTAAAAGTTTTCATAATTTCTAAGAAAGTTTCATTGTTGAACTAAAAAATTATTTTTATAAAAAAATTGATAAAAAAAAAAAAAAAAAAAAAAATTAGAAAAACACAAAAAAAGTATAAAAGTAATAAAAAAAAAAAAAAAAAAGACACTTTGTTTCATCAACCTCCGCGTGGTAGGTGTTGGGCAACGTTATGTTTTGTATTTTATAAGTGTAACGGCTAAGAGATGAAATTTACAATTTGACGAGTTATTGTTACTTTTTAAAAATTTTCTATACATTTTTATAATTTTTGATTGAGAGAGATTGGTAAAGACTATTATTGCTACAGAAAATTCATAATTTATTATTTTTACATATAAATGAAGTCTAAATCTGTAAATCTGTACACGGCCGTTGGCTAAAGCAGCAAAGAGCCAGTTTAGCAATGCTTAGATCGTTGTTCGAATCCCGCTCACGGCGAGTATTCAGAAAAAGCGCAGATACAGTTGTAAACTGTAAAAGTCGTAATAAAAATTTCTCAGAGGCGTTGACTTCGTGGTGATTGAAAAAAAAAATTTCATCCTTAGGCTATAAAAAAAATTTTTTTTTTTTCAACTCTCAATCTGCCAATTTTTCTTTATATCTGATGAAATATTTCTTTATAAAAGATTTGATTTATGGATATAATTGAACAAAATTTTCTTGTAATTTTTTCTAGCCTGCATCTATGATAATTTTAGTCTGATCGCTTTTTACTAAAAGTTAATTTTTCTTATAGTTTTTTATTCAGTTCAGACCAATATTTGGTGAAGTATATCCTTTCAAAAAGGTGTATTTGAAAGTAGAAAAAAAAAAAAAGATTTAAAGTCATTGGAAGACGAATTTTTTTTTTTTTTTTGGATTTACAATTTTTTTCTGTATTTGAGATACTTTTTGCTCTAAGCGGGATTTGAACCCATGGACTTGTGATTACGAAGCAGACTCTATGCCTTTCAGCTATAGTCGTATACACCTGGCAAAAGCTTTAACAGCATCAATGAATCCGTTGTTCTTTCTTACTTTCTCTTCTTCTGCATAACAAAATTGTATTTCTAATAATTATAAAATACGCAGGCTATTTTTATTGAACATATATTTCGTATTCAGTTTGACACTGCATAACAAAAAAAGGAAACAAATAAAAATTCAAGTATTTATTTATTTATTTATTTTTTTTTTAAAAGAAAAATCAAGTAATCTAATAAATAAATAACATAAATAAATAAATAAATAAATAAATAAATAAATACATCTGAAGGCCTCGTTTTTGAGCGAAATAAGTTTTTCGATGTTGGTTCCGCCTTCGGCTGCTTTACGAATTTTTTCGTCGTAGTTTTTTGGCCGCCACTTTGTTTAGAAAAATCGCAGCTACAATTTTCAAGAAGATTTGGAAACTTTGAAATGCGTGATCACCCGTGATGATATTCTAAAGTGTGTAAAAAATTTTTTAACCACTCAATTTTTCGATTAGAAAAAAAAAGTGCAAAAAAAATCTTGTTTTTTTTTTTTTAATTTGTTTATAAACAAATGAAAATCGAATTTTTGACTTTTTTAAACTACACCATCGTGCAGGGCATACTTGAAAATAGGGGGGTAGGGTATTCAGGTATACATTTTCTCCAAGATTTCCCCAAGATTTCCCAGCTCAAACACAACCAAAAATTCAAAAAATCCTTGGACTCAATTGGTTGATAGTCCCAACTTCAACGAATTTTTATGAAAAAATAGTGGCCCCAATAAAAAAAACACCAAGTATATTTTGTTCTTATAATTTTACGTAGAATAAGTTAGTATTTTTTATTTTTCGATTTCTCAATGTTTATTTTTGGGTCCCTCCCTATTGGGCCCAATACTCGCATAAATGCAATTGAAATGATAAAAATATTAACAATTAACATTTCAAAGACTTTTTATGCTTTTTCAATAAATATTTTTGAGCAAAATAAGTTTTTCGATGTTGGTTCCGCCTTCGGCTGCTTTACGAATTTTTTCTTCGCAGTGTTTTGGCCGCCATTTTGTTTACAAAAATCGCAGCTACAATTTTCAAGAAGATTTGAAAACTTTGAAATGCGTGATCACCCGTGATGATATTCTAAAGTGTGTAAAAAATTTTTTAACCACTCAATTTTTCGATTAAAAAAAAAAAAGTGCAAAAAAAATCTTGTTTTTTTTTTAATTTGTTTATAAACAAATGATAATCGAATTTTTGACTTTTTTGAACTAAACCATCGTGTAGGGCATACTTGAAAATAGGGGGATAGGGTATTCAGGTATACATTTTTCACAGTTTTCCCTAAGATTTCCCAGCTCAAACACAACCAAAAATTCAAAAAATCCTCGGACTTAATGGGTTAACTCAGAAAACTTTCTTTTTTTGATACCTTTCGGAAAACATATGATTCGTCCAGGTTTATTCGATTGAAACTATCTCCGTTCCACAAAAAAGCTAATACATACTCCTGGATTGGAAACTGATTTTTTAGTTGGTTTTTGGAATCGCGTAAAGGCAATTTTTATGTTATCGAGGTGCGGTTTACGCAGAAAACTTTCTTTTTTCGATACCTTTCGGAAAACGTATGATTCGTCCAGGTTTATTCGATTGAAACTATCTCCGTTCCGCAAAAAAGCTAATATTCACGGATTGGAAACTGATTTTTTAGTCGGTTTTTTGAATCACGTCAAGATAATTTTTAAGTTATCGAGGTGCGGTTCACGCAGAAAACTTTCTTTTTTCGATACCTTGCGGAAAACATATGATTCATCCAGGTTTATTCGATTGAAACTATCTCCGTTCCGCAAAAAAGCTAATATTCACAGATTGGAAACTGATATTTAGTCGGTTTTTTGAATCACGTAAAGGCAATTTTGAAGTTATCGAGGTACGGTTCACGCAGAAAACTTTCTTTTTTCGATACCTTTCGGAAAACATATTATTTGTCTAAGTATCATCAATTGAATCCATCTCCGTTCCACAAAAAACTAATACATAGTCCTGGATTGGAAACTGATTTTTTAGTTGATTTTTTGAATCGCGTAAAGGCAATTTTGAAGTTATCGAAATGCGGTTCACGCAGAAAACTTTCTTTTTTCGATACCTTTCGGAAAACGTATGATTCGTCCAGGTTTATTCGATTGAAACTATCTCCGTTCCGCAAAAAAGCTAATATCCACGGATTGGAAACTGATTTTTTAGTCGGTTTTTTGAATCGCGTCAAGATAATTTTTAAGTTGTCGAGGTGCGGTTCACGCAGAAAACTTTCTTTTTTCGATACCTTTCGGAAAATATATAATTTTTCCAGGTTTATTCGATTGAAACTATATCCGTTCCGCAAAAAAGCTAGTATTCACGGATTGGAAACTGATTATTTAGTCGGTTTTTTGAATCGCGTCAAGATAATTTTTAAGTTGTCGAGGTGCGGTTCACGCAGAAAACTTTCTTTTTTCGATACCTTTCGGAAAATATATAATTTTTCCAGGTTTATTCGATTGAAACTATATCCGTTCCGCAAAAAAGCTAGTATTCACGGATTGGAAACTGATTATTTAGTCGGTTTTTTGAATCGCGTCAAGATAATTTTTAAGTTGTCGAGTTGCGGTTCACGCAGAAAACTTTCTTTTTTCGATACCTCTCGGAAAACATATGATTCGTCCAGCTTTATTCGATTGAAACTATATCCGTTCCGCAAAAAAGCTGGTATTCACGGATTGGAAACTGATTATTTAGTCGGTTTTTTGAATCGCGTCAAGATAATTTTGAAGCTATCGAGGTACGGTTCACGCAGAAAACTTTCTTTTTTCGATACCTCTCGGAAAACATATGATTCGTCCAGGTTTATTCGATTGAAACTATATCCGTTCCACAAAAAACTAATACATACTTCTGGATTGGAAACTGATTTTTTAGTTGATTTTTTGAATCGCGTAAAGGCAATTTTGAAGTTATCGAAATGCGGTTCACGCAGAAAACTTTCTTTTTTCGATACCTTTCGGAAAACATATGATTCGTCCAGGTTTATTCGATTGAAACTATCTCCGTTCCGCAAAAAAGCTAATATCCACGGATTGGAAACTGATTTTTTAGTCGGTTTTTTGAATCGCGTCAAGATAATTTTTAAGTTGTCGAGGTGCGGTTCACGCAGAAAACTTTCTTTTTTCGATACCTTTCGGAAAATATATAATTTTTCCAGGTTTATTCGATTGAAACTATCTCCGTTCCGCAAAAAAGCTAATATCCACGGATTGGAAACTGATTTTTTAGTCGGTTTTTTGAATCGCGTCAAGATAATTTTTAAGTTGTCGAGGTGCGGTTCACGCAGAAAACTTTCTTTTTTCGATACCTTTCGGAAAATATATAATTTTTCCAGGTTTATTCGATTGAAACTATATCCGTTCCGCAAAAAAGCTAGTATTCACGGATTGGAAACTGATTATTTAGTCGGTTTTTTGAATCGCGTCAAGATAATTTTTAAGTTGTCGAGTTGCGGTTCACGCAGAAAACTTTCTTTTTTCGATACCTCTCGGAAAACATATGATTCGTCCAGGTTTATTCGATTGAAACTATATCCGTTCCGCAAAAAAGCTGGTATTCACGGATTGGAAACTGCTTATTTAGTCGGTTTTTTGAATCGCGTCAAGATAATTTTGAAGTTATCGAGGTACGGTTCACGCAGAAAACTTTCTTTTTTCGATACCTCTCGGAAAACATATGATTCGTCCAGGTTTATTCGATTGAAACTATATCCGTTCCACAAAAAACTAATACATACTTCTGGATTGGAAACTGATTTTTTAGTTGGTTTTTGGAATCGCGCAAAGGCAATTTTTAAGTTATCGAGGTGCAGTTAACGCAGAAAACTTTTTTTTCGATACCTTTCGGAAAACATATGATTGGTCCAGTTTTATTCGATTGAAACTATATCCGTTCCGCAAAAAAGCTAATATTCACGGATTGGAAACTGATTTTTTAGTTGGTTATTTGAATCGCGTAAAGGAAATTTTGAAGTTGTCGAGGCGCGGTTCACGCAGAAAACTTCCTTTTTCCGATACCTTCCGGAAAACATATTATTTGTTCTAGTATAATCAATTGAAACCATCTCCGTTCCACAAAAAAGCTAATACATACTCCTGGATTGGAAACTGATTTTTTAGTTGGTTTTTTGAATCGCGTAAAGGCAATTTTGAAGTTGTCGAGGTGCGGTTCACGCAGAAAACTTTCTTTTTTCGATACCTTTCGGAAAACATATTATTTGTCCAAGTATAATCAATTGAATCCATCTCCGTTCCACAAAAAAGCTAATACATAGTCCTGGATTGGAAACTGATTTTTTAGTTGATTTTTTGAATCGCGTTAAGGCAATTTTGAAGTTATCGAGGTGCGGTTGACTCAGAAATCTTTCTTTTTTCGATACCTTTTGGAAAACAATCTCAGAACTCAGAAACTACTGAATATTTTTTAATGAAATCGTTGAGAAATAAGGTAAATCTTCACTTCAACGAGAGAGCGGCACGTGTGTGTGTGTGTGTGTGTGATCGCGCGTGTGTATGTGTGTGTGTGTGTGTGTGTGCAGTACGAGTATGCGTGAGTGGCACATGTGTGAACGGCGCTGCTTGTAGCAGTCACAAAGAGTCGTCCGTAAGAGACACTACGTGCATCGGGACGCACTTTATTAATGTGTAAACTAAACTACAATTATACTTATTAATAAATAATAGTTAATATAACGATCTATGAATTATTAATCCTCTGATACGAAAATCCCAACATGGTAGCAGGCCAGTAGTTGCTTTTGAACGAACAATAAGTAAGTGTAGTTGGAACGTGCGGTGCAGAAAAAAAATGTGCTCTAAAAATCTTTTACCTTTTCCGGTTCTGCTGTCTCAGGGGCACAGAAAATAATATTACTCCGGCCAAGTTTGAAAACGAAGTGTTGAAAAGGCAAAAAGAATTTGAGGAAAACTCCGTGCGATTATCGGATGCACGTGGAGTTAAAATCTTGCAAGCGCGTGGTGGGTTATGTAGCTAAAGAACGCATGGTAAAAGTGAAGTTAAGTAAGCACATGGCTGAATTAAAATTGAGTACTGTAAACTGTTAAATGGGCAACGAGTTAAATAAAGAAAAATTCAACGAACACGAATTAAACGAAATTGTGAATAATTCAAATTTTGAGTTAAAATTAGAAGATAGAAATTATTTACGGAAGATTTTTCTGAAAGGTTTAAAAAGAGTTTTGGCTCTCGACCGAGTGGTAAATAAACCTAAATTTGTACAGAAAATAAAAATAACGAAAATGTCTAAAACCGAGGAGGTAAAAGTGCAAATTTTTGACGGTCGCGACGACAGCATTTGTAAAAAACGACTCTTGCTGCCATTGAAAATTAAAAAATGTGATGAACCAGCAAAAAGAGATAGAACCGTTACTGATGAACTAGAAGAGTGGCAAGGAAAAAATGACAAAGCCATGAGTTACATCTACAATATCGTTTGAAACGATCAATTCCAAATCATTGGAGAAGAAGATTCAGCTTTTAAAATAATGAAAGTGTTTGATGAAATGTATTTAAAAGAATCGACAGCACTACAGATTTGTATACGAAATAAACTAGATAAAATAAGATTGAAAGATTACGAAGACTCGAGTACATTCTTTTTAGATTTTGAAAAAACAGTGAACGAATTAAAAAGTGCTGGTGGAAATATGAGTGAGCCAGAAAAATTAAATTATATGCTCAAGACTCTACCTGACTCTTTGAGTTATATTGGTGATTTAATTGATGTGCTTAAAGAAGAAGACAGAAACTGTGACTTTATAAAAAGTAAAATAGTGATGTGGGAAACTAAGTATAATATCGACTCAAGTAAAAAGAAAGCAAGTGTTTTTAAAGTTGAACGGAAAAATTTAATTTGTTATGGTTGTGGCGAGCCGGTCCACAAGAAAATAAACTGCAAAAATCCTTGGTTGAAAGGACCAGGTCGAGGTGGTCAAAGAGGAGCTGGTGCATACAACAAAGGAGGTGCACGAGGTCTGTAAGGCCAACAGCAGCAGCAGACGACGCGCGGTGGACACAGCCGCGGCCGCGGCAGAGGCAGCTCACAGCGAGATAATAGCAGAGTAGACGGAGCAGGCCGTGGAGCGGGGCAGCAGCGAAACGACGAGAGCTACAACTACAACAAAGAACGAGAGTTTTCAGGTTCGTTTTTGGCACAAGTAATGCGTAATAATAATGATGTAAAAGCGAATGTTTATAATTGTAATGTAAATAGAATAGATAGCGGATGCTCGGATCATATCGTGAATGATGATTCGTATTTTTCTGAGCCTATTTTTTTGAAAAATCCAATTAAAGTCAAAGTCGGTGATGGTAGAACTTTGGAGGGAACTAAAGTCGGTAAAATCACAACATATTTTATTGTTGACAATAAACGAATGGACATCAATTCATCCAATGTATTCTATGTAAAAAATATGGGTAGAAATTTAATTAGTTTTGCGCGCGTTACGGATAAGAATACAATTTTTTCAATCGGTGATACTGCGAAAATTTATGATAACAATGATAGATTGTTAGGAATTGCTTACAAAGAAAATGGCTTATACAAAATGAATAGTTTGAATTTTGACAGAGAAAATTATAATTCTCAAATAAATTTGAGTGGCATGACTACGAAAGTAAAGCTTCACCGAATGCTTGGTCACTTGAATTTTAAATATTTAAATTACATGTGCAAAAATAAATTAGTTGTCGGCTTACCCGAGAAGTTGGAATCAACCTATTTAAAATGCGATACATGTTTGAGAGAGAAAATGAACAATTTGCCATTTAAAAATAATAGATCTAGAGCCAGTGAAATTTTAGAGTTGGTACATTCAGATTTAAATGGTCCTCACAGGACAATCGGCTTTGGTGGATCAAAATACTTTTTTAGTTTGATAGATGATTATAGTAAACTTGCAGTAATTTATACTATTAAATCTAAAAATGAAGTTTATGAGGGTTTTGACAGTTATATGAATAAAGTAAAATTTAACCGGTAAAAAGAATAAGAAAGTCAGATGTGATAACGGGCGAGAATATTTAAATAAACATATTTATGCTTTGGCTAGTGAGGATGGCATATCTATTGAACCATGCTCACCAAACGTGCACGAATTAAATGGTGTGGCTGAGAAATTTAATCAAACGATCATGAACTCCGCGAGATGTTTGATGTATGAGGCTGACGTGAATAATAGATATTGGGCAGAAGTTGTAAAAACAGCTGTTTATTTAAAGAATAGAACTTTTACGAGAAGTACGATAGAAACTAAAACGTCTTTGAGATATTTTTCGGTAAAAGGCCGAATTTGAGTAACATAAAATTATACGGTAGTAAAGTCTTTGTTAGAGTACCGGACGTAAAAAGAAATTCTAAATGGGATAGAAAAGCCGACGTGGGTATTTTGATAGGTTATGATAACGTAGGATACAAAGTTTTAATTAACGGTAGAATTTTTGTTGCACGATATGTTGAGGTAATCGAAAATAAAGATAGTTTAGCGGTTATAATGGAGAGGAAGAAGAAAGTGATTTTAGTGATGATAATGATTCTTGTGAGAGCATTTCGAGTAAAAACTCTGAATCCGATGTTTTAATGAAAGAATTTGAAAGTGAGAAATTAATCGATAAACAAAATAAAAGTCTGGAAATTAAAAGTAAGAAATCACCCCCGAATATTTTAAGAAGGTCTACTAGAGACAGAAAGAGGCCAGATTTTTATAGCGCGAATTCGGCTGATACGAAAATAATTTATGTAAATTGAGTTAACGCGGAAAGTCCACCAAGTTATTACGAGGCTATTGAATGCGATGAATGCGATTTGTGGAAAGAAGCGATGGAAAAAGAGATGGATTGTTTGTTGAAAAATGAATTGTGGAAATTAGTAGAAAAACCAAAAAATGCGAAAGTCTTGGACTTAAAATGGGTTTTCACAAGTAAATCTGATAACCGGAAAAAGGCGAGATTATTTGTGAGAGGTTTTCAGCAGAGAGAAGTGCTTGAGGACATATACTCACCAGCAGACGTTGAAATTATTGTCGTCATTTTGTTGCCAGAAAGGCTTATTTATTCAACAATTAGATATTGAGACCGCTTTTTTAAATGGTGAGGTAAAGACAGAAGTGTTTGTGAAACAACCATTAGGTTTTGATGATAATACAGGTAGGAAAATTGATAAAGTCATTATACGGTCTGAGAGAAAGTCCGAGAGATTGGTATGAATGTCTCGATGATTATTTAACAAAATTAGGATTCGAAAGAAGCGAGAGTGATTATTGTTTATACACTAAACGCGAAGGAAATTACGATATGTACATAATTTTGTTTGTAGTTGATTTATTGATTTATTGTCTAAATATTGAAAGGCTACAGAAAATAAAAAATAAAATGTCTGATAAATTTAGTATGAAAGATATGGGTAAAGTGAATACATATTTAGGTATAAATATAAATTATAGTCGTAAAAACGGTAAGATGACTTTAGATCAGACTGATTATATAAATTCGTTAGCGAAAAAATGCAATGTAAACAATGCGAAATTATTTCGAACGCCTATGGAGCAGAACTTGAGTTTACAACCCCGCACAATCAGCTTCAACAGATTTGAGATATAGAAATTTAATTGGTGCTTTGTTATATATTAGTTCGAGTACTCGATTGGATATAAGCTATAGTGTGAATTACCTTAGTCGTTTTAAGAATTGTTATGATGAAACACACTATAAGTATGCGTTGAGAATTTTGAAATATTTATACTTGACCAAAGATTTGTAATTGACCTTTTGTAGAGATTTTAATGCAGATTTGATTGATTGTTACGTTGATGCTGATTGGGCAGGTGATACAGTAGATAAAAAATCTACAACTGGATATGTTATAAGAATTTTTGGAAATGTTATTTATTGAAAACAGGGTAGTGTAACTAAATCTTCGACAGCTGCTGAATATGTAGCTTCATCTGATTCTGTAAGTGAAGTGAAAGAAGTTCTGAATTTGTTGAAAGATTTCGGAATCAAAGTGAAAAATTCAGTGAAATTTTACGAAGATAATTCGGGAGCTATTACTATTGCGAAATATGAGAATATGACAAAAAACTATAAATACATTGAAATACATTATCATTTTGTGAATGAATGTTACGAAAAGGGAATAATTAATATTGTCAAAGAAGAGTCAGATAAATATATGGCCGATATATTAACGAAAGCTTTAAGTAGAATTAAGTTCGAAAAATTCCGTGAAAATTTGCGAATTGCTTGAAGTAAGATTGAAAAGAAAATTATTATTGTATACGAATAAAATATCACTATGTGCGAACTGAGATAATTATTATAATGACACTGTGAATGAACGAATAAAATAATGAAATTGTTTAAAATTGTTGAAGCGAAAATTTAAGGAGGTGTGTTGAGAAATAAGGTAAATCTCCGCTTCAACGGCAGAGCGGCACGTAAGCGCGCGCGCGTGTGTGTGTGTGTGCAGTACGAGTATGCGTGACTGACACATGTGTGAACGGCGCTGCTTGTAGCAGTCGCAAAGAGTCGTCCGTAAGAGACACCACGTGTATTGGGACGCACGTTATTAATGTGTAAACTAAACAACAATTATACTTATTAATAAATAATAGTTGATATAACGATCTACGAATTATTAATCCTCTGATACGAAAATCCCAACAGAAATTTTAGCAGCGTATTTTTGAACCCTTTCCGCTGCCGTCAGAATGGTCCAGATATACTTAAAGTGTTTCATTGCCGAGTAATGAACTATTAAAAATCAAAAAATCAAATTTTAAACCTCAAACTTTGGATTAAAAAAGCAGGCATAAAAATTAAAAGTTGAAAAAACTGCGAGGAAGTTTTTCATTATGCTTTGAAAAAGATTTTTAGAAAGTTTCAAAGCAATATTACAAATAGCTAAAAATTTACAGCATTTTTGAAGTAGCGGATAGGCCTGCCTGAGCCGCTTTTCGAGCGTCTCAAGCGCACCTGGTTATTGCATCCGCTGCCTCAATTTTAATCGCGAAAATCTTTCTGTACGGTTTCCCGCAGCAAGATAAGATAAATACAGCTAGCAGGGAATGTCAAATCATCCACGATGGGACTCAAAACCATAAGAACGGTAAAAAAAAATTTTCTTTTTTATTTTGATTTTTATTTTTATTTTTTTTCTACTGTCTTGTTCACAAGCATATATGAATACTCGTAAAAAATATTCTCTCAGAGTGCCGATGTCAGCACACCAAATGTTTGATTACAGAACAGTCCCAACAAAATTTCCTGCTCTCTGTAGTTTAATCAAAAAAGATAATAAAAAAAGAAGAGACAACTCAATTCATTTAACTTCCCAAAATGATTTTATGAAAGAGTTTCTCTGATCTGAAAGAGGGCGAGAGCAACTGTTAAGTCCACTAGTCAAACTCTTCAGAGCGTGCCTGGCCCTCGGGTATATCCCGACCTGCTGGAAGACAACGAAAGTGGTATTCATACCAAAACCAGGTAGAGTGGCCATAAGTGCAAAAGACCACAGACCTATCTGTCTGTCATCCTTCGTACTAAAAACACTCAAAAGGCTGGCAGACAGGTACATAAAGGAAAAGGTGCGGAAGATCATGCCATCCAGCCCAGACTGGTGAGACGCATGAGCCATATGTTGAACCCTAGAAGTCTGCTTGCTACATGGGGCCACCTGTCGCGTTACAGGAAATTCAGCACAATGGACCGTACCCAAGTAGGTAGGGTTGGAAAAAGATGCCCACAGGGAGGAGTATTGTCTGCCACAATATGGTGTCTAGTCGTTGATACCCTGCTGAGACTGCTGGACGAAGCCGGCATTTTTGCCTTGGCATATGCCGATGACGTTCTTATCCTCGCTAGAGCTGACGACCTAGATGTGGTGGCGGGCCTGATGCAATTAGCACTCGGGATCGTCAAGAAATGGTGTAAAGGAGTTCACTTGACAGTGAATCAAGCAAAGTCGGGGTCATGTGGTTTACAACCAGATACAAAGTAGGCCCCATCAAGGGCCTACACCTCATGGGCAGGATATTGGACCTGACCAATGAGATCAAGTACCTGGGAGTAACGTTTGACTTCAAGCTCAGTTGGAAAAGGCACCTTGAGGCTACCTGCGGAAAGGTGATACAGTCCTTCTGGACATGCAGGAGAGCTTTCAGCAGGACATGGGGACTTGGGCCCGAGAAGGGCACTGGCTGTATACAGCCGTATTGAAACCTAGGCTACTACACGGGGCGGCCGTCTGGGCACCCCGAGCAGCTAAGGCGAAGGGTGCTAGAACGGCACTAAGTCTCGAACAGGCCCTAGTCCTGAGAGGCATGACGGGATGCATGGGCACTACAGCGCTGGCAGCGATGGAACGCGTGACAGTAACTCCTCCGCTTGACCTTGTGGTTAGATGTGCGGCCTTGAAGGCCGTTTATCGATACGAGGACAACGCGGGAGTTGACAATCTGACAGATCGACAGATAACCAGAAGTTTGAATCTGGGGAAGCTGCCCAAACTCGACCACATGGTTCGGAGCATCAACTTCGACAAGCCGTTCAGAGTCGAAACGGGCAGCAGGGCCGACTAACAGGGAGGACGGCACAGGTATACTGAACAGGGGGTCGTCTGGTTCACAGATGGCTCGAAACGGACAGAGGGGGTAGGAACCGGAGCCTGGAGACAGGGCTGCACCAGGGAGATTGAGCTACAACTGGATGACTTCGCCACAGTCTTTCAAGCTGAGGTGAGGGCGATTACGGAGTGCACGCGGATCACCCTGATGGAAGCAGACAGAAAAGGATTTGTTCGGACAGTAAGGGCGATGGCACGAACTCGCGGGATGCGGGAAATCCTGCGTCCCATGTCCCGCGTTTTGCTTTCATACCAAAGGCCGAGGACGCGAGACGCAGGACGCGGGACGCAGGATTTCCCGCATCCCGCGAATTCGTGACATAGCCTTAAAGCGGCGCTCTTAGCGCTAAAAGACTGGACCACAACTGCGGAGAAGTAGCCCTCTGCAAAGAGGCACTGAAGTCGCCGAACCACTGTGTCACCCTACTTTGGGTGCCGGGACATTCAATGATCACAGGCAGCGAGAAGGCAGATAGGCTTGCAAACCATGGTGCACTGGACATCAGGGCCAACCACTACAGTGTATGAATGCCCGACTGTTCACTGCACAATGCCTTTGCCCTCTGGACGGCAGAGAAAGAGGATCGGAGATGGGCTGATCATCAGGGTCTGAGGCAGTCAAAAGCTCTTATCGGTGAACGGCTGCCTAAGGAATGGCTACGTAACCTAAATAAGACTGGTAGGAGGAAACTCAGACTGATCACCGGATGGCTTACGGGCCACTGGAAGGTGAGACACCATCTATCCAAGATAGGGATAGGGGAGGTCTCAGAATGTAGGTAGTGCGGAGAAGCAGCCGAGACGACGGGAGACTTCCTATGTGAGTGTCCCACCTGGGCTACACTCTAGACCAGTAGGCTTGGCAGACCCATCATAGATCCAGGGGATCTGAGGGAAGCCAGCCTATCGTCAATCATGACGGTAATTGGCTCCATAGACAGGGCCATGGTCAAGGAGTGAGTAAGACAGGAAATTCAGCACAATGAGTGTATACCTGAGTAGTGGGGTTGCATGTTCCCGAGCAGGGACCGCTAACCCCTCCCACCCCAAACCTAACTTAACTTAACCTTACCTAACTGTAAAGTCCCGAATGCATCAGAGTCCCTTTACATTAACTGAAATTATGTGTTTAAAAAGTTTTTCGTTATCTGTAAAGTTCCGAATGTATCAGCGTCCCTTAACATCAACTCAAACTTAGTGTTTCAGGAATTTTTATTTTATTTTGGAACGAAGTTCCTTATAGCAGGTTCTGGCGCAGGAGGCTACGAAAAAAAAATCGCAAGTAACGACACCAGGCGAATGGTGGGGGGTGCCTGCTTAGCCAGCAGGCTCTCTCTGTCTCTCTCTTTCCACGCAGAAACGGCCGCGCGCGTCTAGGCCTGCATGGAGACCGGAGACACGAGAGAGAGAGAGAGAGAGAGAAACAAAAAGAGACGCATGTTCGCATGCACATGTGCAACAGTTGTGTATTATCTCTATAGTATAATGTATTGATTAGGATTAGAATTAGATAATAATTATGTATTATAATTCTTACTATTAAAGTTAATATAAAAGAATAGTGGTAGCTTTATTAAATAAACAATTAAAGGTTCAAGAACGTCTTTATTTTACTAGAGATTTGATGCACGCGTGCACTCGACTCAGCGGTCATGGACGTACTGAACTCCACCGCTGTGGTGTCACCACTGTTGCCACTTGCTTACAGTAAAACAGTCTTACTAGGGTGGCAGCACTGCGCACTGTGCTACTTTTAATAATTACATTATAAACTTTCTAACACTCCCTCCTTTATAATTGTAATTTACATCCATATATCTTGAGTATCAAGAATACATATCAAAATTTCTTATACAGAACTAGAGTTAAGAGAATCACAGATCTATAGCTTATCCAATCCATAATATGCCATACAAAACTTAAAGTTGGAGCCTGGCATACAGGTTTGAACAGACCTAATTCTTGGCATACAGGTTTGAACAGACTTAAAACTAATTCCTGGCAAACAGGTTTGAACTTTGAAAATGGCACTTGAGATTTTCGCCAACCGACATCACAGCTTATCATTCTGACGATGGCTCCGAATCAGCGTCTGTAATCAAAACAAAAATATTAAGTTTCATTGATGATTAGATATTCTAGTTCATAATACTCTTGTCAAAATTCTACAAAGCCTCAACATTCGGATTCAGAATTAAGTAGTAAATCCCTCAATTTCTTAAAGCAATCAAACGCGAGTGCTTTTGTAAATATTTCAGCTACGTTATTTTCACCACAAATCCATCTAGCTTCTAGTTGCCTTTTTTCAATACATGCTTTTATAAAATCACAGTAAGTATCAGTCATGTCTCTTTTCCGGCCTTCTCTTTCTCTAAACTCCAAGTTAGCTTTGATAAACTCTAGTTCGTCATCAAAGTATTTCAATTTATTACTACCGTCGATCTGCGTGATTTTTACCGCAGCGGAGTTATCGCACCAAACCGTCGCGGGGTATAAACATTCACCAGTTATATCTCTCAAGTCTCAAGGCTTTATCTAAGGCAATCATTTCACGGCAAGATTCGCTCATTGTCACGTATTCTGCACCACATGTGGAGGGTTGGGGTAAACTTTGCTTATGACTTCTCCAGGCTACTGGATCACCATATATTCTAACTAAATACCCGCAGGTAGAGACCGACTTGGCATTGTCGCAAAAACTAGCATCAGTAAGAGCTTCTAACGAGTCACTCTCAGCTCTAAAAGTCAAACCTAGCTTCGATGTTCCCTTAATGTAACTAAAAACTCTTTTTAAATCTTCCCAATTTGCCGGTGTTACTTCTAGTTGTTTTCGAGCAAAGTTATAAGTTGGATACGTGATGTCTGGTCTAGATACATTAGCCAAATAAAGTAAACTACCTATAGCTTCGCGATAGGGGATTTTGATTTTTCTAGATGCTTCCAGTTTTTCTTTATTATCAACTTCTAGCTTTTTCGCATGTCTTGTAGCCATGGGCGTTCGAAATGGGTGGCAGTTTTCTAGATCAAATTTTTGTAGCATTTTATTAATGTATTCTTCCTGAGTGATAGTTAAAATCTTATTTTTCCTATCTCTAGTAATTTTCATACCCAAAAACATTTTTGGTTCGCCAAGATCTTTCATTTTAACGACGCTACTCAGTTTGGTTTTAATTTCTTCGAGTTTTTCTAGACTATTACTAGCTATAATCATATCATCAACGTACAACACAATAAATGCCACTATCCCGTTATGTCACCAAGTAAATAGACAGGGTTCATTATCACCAGACTGCAAACCTAACTTTTTAGCCTCTGCCTTAAATCCACGATTTATTTCTTAGGACTGATTTTCAGACCGTAAAGCGCTTTTAGTAATTTACACACTTTCCTTTTTCTAGTATCATCATCGCAATCTACACCTTCAGGGATTTCCATGTAAATCTCTTCCTCTAGAATACCATTTAAGAACGCGGTTTTTACGTCCATTTGACAAACTTCTAGATCCTTTTTATTTATAACTGCAAGAGCAGCTCTTACAAGAGATAACCTTGAAACTAGAGCGTAAGTTTCCCTCAGTTCATATTCATTTGGATCTTGGAATCCCCTGATTACTAATCTGGCTTTAAAAACAGTTTCACCTTTCTCGTCTAGTTTTCTTTTAAACACCCATCTAGAGCTGATTACCTTCGCTTCATCTTTAGCTGGTCTATCTACAAGTACCCAGACATCGTTTTCTTTCATAGAATTTAATTCTTCGGCGATCGCGTGTTTCCAATCATGTCTTCCAAGGATCTCGATTCATTTTCGCAAACATAATAAATTTCAATTCCTCTTCTTCTAGACGTTTCTCAGGAAACTTATTCTCACGCTCATTTTCCTCGTAAAGATTAAGCTTAACTGTTTTAAAGTTGAGAAGGTTTGATTTAAAATACTCAAAGCTAGAGTCTTCAAGTTTGGCAGGGGAGTTAGTCGTTCTAGCATAAATAGTAGTATCTCGATTAAGTTTTGATTTTCGTACGGGCATTTCTCATCTAGCTGTCTGTACATCATTTTTGTTTTTCTTAACTTCTGGTTCTAAATTTGTATTTTCGATCTTGCGTTTTGGTGGTCTACCTCGTTTTGGTTTTTCTAATTCAATTTGCTTTTCAATTTCTACCGGACTAGAGTTTTCGTTCAAATCGAGGTTTGTAAGCCAATTTTCATCTTCTACATCCTCACGGTTATTACAACCCTCTAGTTCTTTTATTACATCGTGTAAGTTCTTTTTATACGCGTTTTTATAGACTACTTTTTTATTAAATTTAACGTGTCTAGAATTCAAGAATCTACCTGATCCAGGATGCCAGAGAACATAACCAGTTGGTGAATACCCAACTATTATTGTTCTCACAGCCCTGTCAGAGAACTTAGTCTCAGTGATGGGAATTTTCATGTACGTGAGGCAACCAAATCTTCTAATTCTAGAAAAGTGTAAGTTTTTCATTCCAGAAAACTTCTTTAAAGGAATCTCGAAATCTATGAAGCTATGGGGAGACCTATTGTAGATGTGAACTGCTGCCTCGGCCGCAAAAATCCACATAGTTATCGGTAAACCGCTGTCTATCATAAGTGACCTGATTTTCTCTTGCAAGGTCTCGTTAAAGCGTTCAGTAACACCGTTGTCTTCTGTGGTAAATGGGGGTCCTAAATTTGATTCTACGCCTTCTAGATTCATAACTTCTAGAAATTTACCTCCTGTAAACTCAGTACCTTTGTCTGATCTAATATAACATAATTTTTCATTTTTTCCTAACAGATTTCTAGTGGTAACAAAATATTTCTCTAGACATATGCCCGAGCCATCTTTAGTCTTTATACGATATAACTTAGCAAATCTACTATAGTCATCCACAAAAAACACTATAAAACGGTTACCACCTGGAAATGAGGCTGGTTTAATGGCTCCCATAGTATCGCAATGAATCATTTGTAACGACCGCTCGGCTCTAATTCTTTTCTCAGTGAAGGGTAATTTCTTCATTTTTGCCAAGATACAAACTTCGCAGTCTAGAATATTATCTCCGAATTTAACTCCTTGAAGTTCTTTCACGGATTTCTTGAGTTGTCTCAAATAGTTCAATGACACATGACCAAGACGCATGTGCCACCTTGATCGATCTTATAATTTATGTTCTCGGCATTTAAGGGTTGCTCTATATACCTTTGACCCATTCCCTCTAGAATACCCGCTTTCTCAGCATCTATTATTTTTCGACCCAGAGTATTCTCATTAAGATCGAAATCTATACTTCCTATATTCAAGTTTGAGTCGCTCGCAAAAATGGGCTCCTCTGCATTGTCCCTCCCAATCTCAGGCGGGGGGGATATAGAAACAACGGGATCTACTCCCTCCAAGCCTGAAGAATCTTCCTCCGTCTGAGATTGACTAAGGAGCTCTTTTAACGTGCCTATGCGAGCTTTACAGACGTAATCGTCGTAATCTAGTTCGCCCTTATTGAATCCGCTTTTAGCACTCAGGGATATGATCCATTTTTGTTTTGAATAATAGCCCGACAAGTACACGTCATGGGTGTCTTTATCAAAAATTTTCAAGACTTTCTCATCTAGATAAATGCCTAAACCCGCTTCTGCAAACCGTCACAAGGAAATCAAATTATCACCCACGTCCGACGCAGAAATTACATTTGAAAGTTTTATAGGGTTATTATCACGTCTAGAGAATAAAAATAAATCCCCCTTACCATCAATTTTAATATCGGCTGATCTATTCTTATTTGCGCATCAAATCACTTCATTCGCAGTCTTCTTAAAGTTCGACAAAATTATATTTTTGCCCACGATGTGTTCGGTGGCACCGGAATCAGCTATAAAGGAAATTTCATTACTCGAATCAATTGTATTCGAGGACATACCCGCTTGATTCACTCTCGCTTTAGGTTTCCCCCTCAGAGGTAAACCACTCTGTCCTGGCTGTGCAGGCTGGTACGGTCTCACTCGGCGTTTGAATGGCCTACCCCTACCTCTGTTTAAAGAGCCTCTGTTTGGAATATTATCTCCAATATTACCACCTCTGCCTCGACCGAAAGACCCACGACCTCTACCTCTAGGAGCGCCTCTAAAACCCTGACCTCTTCCTCCCCTTGCAGAATTGTTTCTCCCTCTAGAGTTTGAATTATTTTGGCCTACTAACCTTTGATTATTTGGACATGTGCTCGAGGTATGGTACTCCAGGCTTCTGCAGACGTAGCAAAACCACATTCCAAGGCCTTTGTATTGACATTGGGGTTCCTGGTGTTTATTACCGTCGCAGAGGTGGCAACGGTTATCTTGCCATCTTGTTCCGTTTCCTCCATTCGCTACATTGGCTGTGAGTCTAGGAGTTTGCGCCTGGTTGTTCATTGCCTGTCTACAGGCTTCAAGCTGTAAACAAATAATTTCATTTTTTCTAGGGTCATAGGTTTGTTATTTGTTGATTGTACGAGATCAGCTGTCACTAACTCTGGGACAGCTCCAGAAACTGCATTGTAAAATGCAGCTCTCTGTTCCTCGAGAGGGATTGGGATTCCTCCCTCACTCTCGTACAATCGCGTCAAATTTTTCACAAAAATCATTTATTTTTTCTCTAGGTTTCATTTTTAGCGCATACAAACGAGATCTGACGGAAGCAGCTGTAAAATTTGTTTCAGCCTTTCTATAGTCTTTCAATTTTTTCAAGATAGTTTTGGGATCTTTCAAATCTATAATTTTTCTGTGATAATACTCGTCTTAATGATTAATTATTATATCTCTAACGGTGTTGACTCTTTTTCTATGAACTTCTAGAGAATAAATTTTGTTTGGCAAGACAATTACATCAATAACGTCTAGTAAATCAGAATTGATTATTTCGGAATGTCAAGAGTCTAACCATACGTTTAAATCAAATTTCAAGGTTAATTTGTAATCGCGCTTAGGAGAAACTTTTACTGCACTGTTCATCTCTAGAGTTTTATTTAATTCGGTCAGTATTGCATTTAGGTTTGGGGAAATATTCAAATTTGACAAGTCTTGCTGACTTGTAATATTAACTTGATTATCTCTAGATATTGTTAAATGATTTTGTGGAATTCTTACTGGAGTGGGTTCGAGCGATTTATCAATGAGGGTGGAGTTAAAAAGATTTTCTCTAGGTACCTGAGTAGAAAGGGTTTTCATCACTCTAGTCATAGATTCTACCGCGCGACTCATTTGGTTGGCTGACGCCCTCATAACCTCTGTGAGTTCTCGCTGCCGAGCGAGAAATTCAGTGGTGTTGAGCTCACGAGGCATAGCTTGAAGAGGAGGTAGGGGCGGAAGCACCAAGTTCAAAGCTCGTTGTTGCGGGATCTGCTTCTCTGTGCGTTGTTGCTTCTGCCGTTCTTCCTTCTGCTTAGCTTGCTCAAGATCCTTGATTTTCTGTTCTAGTTGTTTTTGGAGTTGCTGCTGTGCAAGTAGTTGTTGTTAAAGAAGTCTACGGTCCAAGTCGCTCTGTTTGCGGAGCTGTTCGATCTCTTGCTGCAGAGTAAGAGAATCATCTGTGATTTTCTAGATAACTACAGATGATTCTAATTTGTATAATATTATATTATATTCAAAATTTAGAGTTCTATGGAGGAGGAAGAAGAGCTACAGAAATAATAATAGAAAGTTACCAGGTTCGACCAGGTCGATGCTCAAGTATGGATCACCGGTCGTGATGATGGTACCGTAAAGCCGGTACATTTTTCGGCGGATGAAATGCTGTCGTCTGATCGCATCTGCCATCTCTGGGCTAATTACGGTGGGCGTCGAGCTCGTTTGCCTGGACAACTCTTTTTCGTCTGTAGACGACATCTCCAGTTTCTGAAATACCAAATATCAATCAAAATTTTATAGTTGACGCGGATCCTAGCCTAATTTTTATTCACTCGCATTGAACGTATTAAAAATCATTACTATGATTAAAAATCGAAAAAATGAGACTAGGATTTCTGCAACATCTACACGTACGACGCCGAAATGCGCGCGAACCCCTTATGCACTGCACTGATCGTTGATCACGGAGGTTGGCCACCGCTTGCATTCCGACAGAATGCACGAGTTTCTGTTGAAAACCCGACCTTCGAAGAACCCGCCATACTAAGCTTGGTCTCAAGAATCGGCATGATATCACTGGTATTTTGTACAAACAAAAAAATTTCCTTCTAGTTCCAAAAAATTTTTATTCTATTCTATACTCTCACAAAACACCACGTAATATCACTTGATTAATAAAAATGCGTTCAACTCTTTCAAAGATTATTAATGAACCAGACCAACAGTTAATATAAAACAATCCAACAAACCAGAAATAAAATAATCGAAACTCAATTCGCATACTCAAAACACGGCGATTCTAAAATCTGTCTAGTGGGAAACACAAGGATCAGATTACCGCGCCAGAATCTTTAGTTCTCAGAAGCTCGATTCGTCACGGCAGGCAAAGCGTGCACAGCAGCACGTTGGCTCTCTCCCGCGCGTCGACTGGCAATTGTTATCTGCAGATTTAGGCCTGCACGAGAACCGTACTCTAGCATGAATTAATGCACTTTTTTAATTATTTTTCACTCTATTTCTTCTTTTCTAGTAAGTTATTTATCCGTAATCTCGAGACAAAGAAAGAGGATTACTTGAACCGATCGACCGTTTTCAAACACATTTTTACCTTGTACGGCGGCAATAAATTTAATCATACACTCTAGATCTGCATTATATATCGATTATAATTTCTAGATTTTTCACTGAAAAAGTTTTTTTTAGTCTTGAACTTGACTAGCTCTGGTAGAAAACCACCTTAAGTAAACTCTAAGTTCTAAAAGACACATGTTTTTAAAAACTTTGAACAAAAAGAACAAAAAATTGCGCGGTAACTATGTCATGAAATGCATTTTTACCTGTGAAAACTAAGGCTACCCTACCCCTAAAATCCAGCTGGCTATCCAGCTGAATTTTGGTTCCAATATGACGGCTGGATTTCCAGCTGGATTTTAGGGGCAGGGTAAAGATTAAAAAACTCTAAAAATTGGTTAAAAAAAAAAATTAAAAACAATTCATTTATCCAGTGTCGTACAGACAATTTTAGATTTATATATCTAAAACTTGGCAAAAAACTTTTTTTATATCAATCGAATGATATATATTTTGTGAGGTTGCGAAAGAATTGCTGACAGTACCTTTTGTCATAAGATAATCATTTTTTGCTTTTTTAAAATTATTTTTTAATAACTCTAGGGCTCTGGGGGCAAGGGTTAAAAAAGGACAAAAAATTTTTTTTCAATAAATTAATTATTTTTTGGTCCTAAACTAACTTTTAAAAGGGTTGAAATGGATACAGCGACATTTTGGGAACTAACTTGCCCCTAATCTGTATGCACCTTGCTAACATGTTGTTAAGTTTTTTTTGACCGATAATTATCATTATTTTTATTTTGTTTCATAAGTCCATATCTGAAACCGACCAACTTTTTGATTTTTACCCATATGTATAACTGTAGGAATCTGCCGTGAAAGTCGATCTGACTATCTTACCCGGCTATACCCTTTTTTTTTTTAACTTATTTATAGTGGCGACTTTTATGCTCCATATATGCTAATTAACGACTAGTTCCCTACACTGCTTCCCATTAGCCCATGGTCCAAATAGACCATGTGGAGTACAGGAAACTCAGAGTATATTCCCCATTCGAGTTAATCGAAAGACCAGCGCTGAACCGGCAGGCTCATGGGAAACTTGTCCCGAATATTGCCCTCAATCAGATGGTATTGGATCAGACCAGCGCTGGTCCGGGTTGGGCTCATTGGGAAATTATGCCCTAGGTCGAGGTGACCTCCAACCAGCGCTGAAATGAAAGCCCTTGGTAAAACCGACTCCAAAGCAGTCGGGATAAACGTGGGGATCGATGTTACCGACGCAACTAACGAAGAAAAAATTCTAAGTTAGTTGCACTCGCATTCTACAACTTCATCAAAGTCTCAGAATATTTTTTCTCAAAAATTCATGAAAAAACAAAAAGAATCCGAAGTTGCAGAATTCTGTACGTGCAATAGGCTTTGAGAATTTTAGGAAAATTTTAGGAAAATTAGCTGAAACATCAGAAAAAACTTGTAACAAAGTTTCCTTCGTTACTTATTTGACTCTTCCTAAAGGGCATTTTTAAAGTTATTTAAGAATTTTTATTTATAATTTGAATTAATATTTCATGTACGTGGGATGAATCAAGTGATAAGAAAATAATAATGTCAAGACAAAGACTTGAGCCAGTACTACACAACAACAGCAACATTAGCAGTTACAGTCGCCACAGCGCTGCTCCAGCCGAACGAGAAACAAGGAGTAGAAGAAGAGCGAGAGAGAGGACCAAGAGACCAAGGCGAACGAGAGCGAGAGAGAGGAAGCGCGCGCGCCTGCAGCCAGCCGTTCGAGAGAGAAAAGAAGATCGTCTTGCCGGCAACCAAATGAACGCTGCCGCTGCCGCCGCTGCTAGGAGACTAGTTAGTTGACGCCGTGCTGCACTAATTTGACGCATTGTTCATTACCAAATTTTGGAAGATTGGTATTTTTATTGTGTTTTCAACGACTAGATTTCTTTGGATACTTCTTGGCGCTTCGAGGATCATCGACAGGAGTTTTCACGGGTTTCATCAGCCGCTGGACAAGTTCGAGCCTGCATCAAAAACCAGGAATCCTGCAGCCAAGAATCACCGGAGAGCCGACCGAGAAACAACGAGAAAAGCGAAATAATAAAGGTAATGAGAGGTTTACAGTGACGAGTGACAGTGCCGTGAAGAAAAATAAAAAAACTAAGATTTTCCCTTGCAGTGCCTCCTTTGAGATATTTGAACTCATTGTGATATTAAGAAAGAATTAAAATTAATGTAACTTAGGTTAATTTAAAGAATAATAAATTTATAATTTTTTATGTTTAAAAAGAAAGTGAATTATTTATTTTTAAAAATTGCCTTATTACAAATGGCGCCTGACAACGTGGGGCAAGGCAAAGGAAAATCTTAGTTACGCTGAGAAATCGTAAACAAGGGGAGAGGGAGAGGACAAAGGAGCGCTACACGTGTTCGGCTGCTGGAGAAAACGAGACGCGCGCGCGCCGTTTTCTTATCAACGTTATGTGTTCCTGGAAGTCGTAAGATTTTTAGTGTACTTATAATTTTTTTTTATTTGTGTGATCGAATAACAAAAAAAAAAACGGGTAGCACTGGTACTTGGATTTTATATCTTTGTGACTATTGTGCACTAACCAGAAAAATAAGGAATTGACGTGTGCCAGTTAGACAAAAAAAAAAAATTAAGTAGCGTTTGAGGTTAATCTGACAGTTTAAAAATTTGTTTAATTTTGTTATTAGATGTTAAGTTTAGAAAAAAAATAAATAAATAACTGGAAGGGTTGGATTAAAATTTTAAATTTCTATTTTGAATTGAATATTTATTTTGAGAGTCAGAATTTGTAAATTGAAAAAAAAAAAAGTAAGAAAGTTGAATCCAGAATTTTTAATTTTGATTAAATTTTGATTTGAAAGTTAGATTAAAATTTTTTTTTTAAATAAAAAGAAAATCAGATTTAAATCAACTAAATTTGAAATCAAATTAAAAATTTAACTAAAATTAAATTGGATTTAAAAAATTAAACTTTGATTAAAATTAAAATAACACTTTAATTGAAATTAAAATTAAAATGGATAATCACGAGAAAATAATGACTAAAGTGAATAAAACTAGAGAGGGTCGGACTGTTAATAGGGAAGTGAATAAATTAAAGTTACCTGAAATTTTAATGGAATTAAGAAATTTTGGACTTAGTGTTGTCGGAGATGAAAATATTTTAAGGGATAGGTTGGTTAGGGCGAAAATTTCTGAGAGGGGGGTTGGTTAGGGAGAAAATTTCTGAGTATTTGACTCGTTTCAAATTTATAATTTCAAAATTTTATAATCCCCTAGCTCGTCGTTATCAAGTCGAAATTGCTTATAGAAATTTGTTACCATCGTATAGAAAAGCGATATCACATATTTTGGTTACCTCTTTTGACGATATTGAAGAATTTGGTCGAAGTTGGGAAAAACAGCTTGAACTGGATAGTCGTTATACAGCTCCACCGACAGTTGAGAAGATGAGAATAAAAGGAGCAGCTTTTGAAGCAAAAATGACAAATCAACAAACTAGAGGTCAAGTAGCAGCAATAGACGGAGATGAGATTCAAGCTAAAAATGTGGATTTGAGTAAAAAGAAGAGTGGTAAGAAAAATAAATCGAAGAAAAATCAAGATGAACAGACAGAGCTAATGGAGGCAGTTTCAAGTTTTTCAAAGAATCAACCACAAATGCCACAAATGAGAAGCCAAAGTTATCCTAATAAAGCGCAAGTTCTTAACCAAAATTGGCAATCACAACCTCAAGGTTTAAATCAAGGTCAACCTCAAAAACAAGGGGTATCTCAACAGCAGTTTCAACCAAAAATCCAACAAGATTGGAATTTACCTAAAGCTGATGTACAACGACAGACTGAAGATCGAGGTCAGTGGACTCCAAATTTTGGTCAAAGAGAGAAACCAGAAAATCAAGATGGATTCAAAGGCGTTTGTTACCATTGCAAGCTTGTTGGCCATATAGCACCACGGTGTCCTTCTGCAACATGTTATGCTTGTAATCAACCTGGCCATATGACTAAAAGTTGTCCAAATATAACAAGAAAAGGGCCAAGATGTCAAGTTTGTGGTATTCAAGGTTATGTTTTTAATAAATGCCCGAATTGCGAACCATTAAGACAGAGTTGGGGAAATGCGCAAGGTGGGGGACGGAATTAAAAGCTGTTCCTCCACAATTACAGAGCCTTGGTAATGAAAAATTTAATTTGAAAAAAAAAACCAGAAGAAGAAATGACAGAAATTGTCAAAATTTTTTTTGAAAATGATAGAAAATTAAATAAAGAGAGTGAAACTGTAAAAATTTTTATAAAAAAATAAGAGGTTGTTAAAGAAATTGAAGAGAATGTTTTTTTGAAAAATGTTACAGAAATAAAGAAGAAGAAGAAGAAAGTTACCAAAAATTAGGTGAAATTGAAAAAATAGTACAATTTTTATTGGACGAAGAAGAAGAAAAAAAGAAAGGAGCAATTAAGAAGGTTAAGATGAATGTTCCTGATTTTGAAGTTGAAAATGGTGATTCGGAGGAAAAAGAGAATTTGACAGAGACGAGTAATTGAAAAAAAAGATTGGCCGCATTCAGCTGTGATAATAGAAATTTTTTGACCGTAATTTTAAACGGTGAGTACTACGGCGTAATTAAATATGTATCAGAATGTCAAACTTGCCAAAAATACAAAGTATTACAAACTGGTGCTCAAGGTCTTATGGGTCGTCGAGTAGTGGAACGTCCATGGATGGTTGTAGCTGCAGATTTGATGGAATTTTCGAGAAGCAAGGCACAGAATAAATATTTGTCAGTATTTATAGACTTATTCACAAAATGGGTAGAGTTACGACCTTTGAGGAAAGCTGATGCAAAAGCAGTGCCAGCAGCTTTCGAGGAGTTGATTTGATTCAGATGGGAAACTCCACTTTATTTTGTGTCAGACAATGGGAAGGAATTTGATAACAAGTATCTAAAAGAAGTTTTGGATAGCTACGGTATTAAAAATGTACCAATTCCTCCTTATAATGCTCAAGCTGATCCTGTAGAGAGATCTAACAGAACCCTGAAGACGATGATTGCAGCTTTTGTTGAAGCAGACCACACAACTTGGGATAAACACATTCACGAATTCAGACATGCAGTCAACACAGCAGTACAATCATCAACTAAAGTATCACCTGCCTATCTTAATTTTGGTCGTCACCCAACACCTGTAAAAAGTTTGAGAAGAGAATTTGAAATTGGACGTGAAATTATACCTATTTCATCTGATGACTGGATGGACAGATTAAAAAGATTAGATGCTTTGAGAGATTTAGTTTGTAAATTTATAGATGAGGCCAAAGACAAGCAAGAGAAGTACTACAACAAAGGACGCAGACATGTGAAATTTAACGTGGGTGACAAAGTGCTGAGAAAGGTTCAAGTTTTGTCTGATAGAGCCAAGAGATTTTCAGCTCGATTAGCTCCTAAATTTAAGGTCCTTTTGAAATTATAAAGAAAAAGTCAGCAACAGTGTATGTTTTAGGACAAGGAGAGGGTAGGAGTAAAAGATTAGCAACGGCACACGTTTCAAATCTAAAAAAATACTTACCTCCACGTTGAATTTACAAGCAAATTATTATTACATTTATTTATAATTATTATTATTATTATTATTTTTTAATTTTAAGAGCAAAAACCTCCTCATAATTTTTTTTTATTTTTTAGAGACGGAGACATGGACAGGAATGAATTGACAAGGATGATGCAGGAAGGAGATGACGAGGAAGAAGAAATTATTTTTGAAAGGAATAGAATCAATTGGGCGGACGAAATGGAAATTGAAATGGCTGAAGAAGTTAAAGAAGGTGAGATGATGGCAGAGACAGAGACAGAAAAAAGAATTGTTAAAGAAATGGAAATAGTTAGAAAGGATGACAAGCACGAAACAAAGAAAATTTTTTTAAGTGATTTAGAAGAGATGATAAATGAAGATAAAAAGAAGAAAGATGAAATTCGGAAGAAATTACAATTGAATAACAGCCAGGAAAATCAAACCAAACATGAGATAAAGCATAATGAAAAATTAGAAAAACAAAAAAAACAAGGAGCAATTTCAAAAACAAAATTGAAAACGATTGAAGAAGTAGAAGAAATAGAAAAAGAACTTGATGATTAAATCAAGGAGAAAAACAACGACAAGACAGAAAAAAATAAAGATAATGATGATAAAGAAAATGACAAGAAAAGAAAAGTTGCTGCAGTGACAGGTGTAAGGCAGGCAAACAGTCTAAGATTTTTGCCTGTAGTGAGCAATCAAAATCACCAATTCGACGAGGAAGATTGGAATGTGGAAGTCGAACAGGATGTCACACCATCCGTCTTAAGGTTACAGCAAGAGAGATTGAGAGAAGCAGTGAGAAAAGAAGAAGAGCGAAAACAAATCAAGAAGACGAATAAAAATAAAAAAAAGAATAAAGTCTACAATCCATTCAGACATTGGACTATAGATGATTATTGGGATGAAGAGACAAAAGAAGATGAAGAAGAGCCACCATACCAGCCGGTTGAATCTAAAGTAGTTGTTCCGACTAAAGATTCGTGGGCTCACGGGATGAAAAAAGAAAAAGAAAAAAGAGATCAGCAACAACAAAGAGACCAAAGAGAAACCAAAGACAACATCAGAGATTTATTCAGAGAGCGACGTGAAAGACTGGAAAAACTAAGAGAAGAAAAAGAACGACACGAGAGACAACAAAAAGATGAAACAAGAAATCTCCAGAGAGAAGAATATGAAAAAAGACGTCGAGACGAAAAACTACAACAGGAAGAAGAAGAGAGGAAACGGCGTCAAAAAGAAAAGCTGGACAGAGAAGAAGAGTTAAAAAGAAGAAGATATTTAAGAGAAAAGCAGGAAAGAGAAAAAGAATTAAGAAGAAAATATCTACGAGAAAAGCAGGAAAGAGAAGAAGAATTAAGAAGAAGGGAGGATTCAAAAAGATGTTATGACGGGCGACAGAAAAACCGAGAAAGAGACGAGAGTCAGAGTACTTTTACATCAGTGAAAAGGACAGGAAGATTTTTCAAGGTTAGAGAAATTCAAACTGACAGGACTATTGACCCACCACCATACCACTGTTTTAATTGCTGGAGGAAAAGACACCAAGAAAAAGACTGCAAAGAAGAAAAATCAAATTACTGTACCATTTGTGGAAGACGTGGCAGAACAATGAGTGATTGTGAAAGATGTGGAGTTCAAGCAGAAACAAATAAAGATGAGAGAAAAAAAGTTTGGGACAGGCTAGGTAGTACATCAAATGAAGATCAAAAGAAGAAGTCACAGCCAAGTTTCCAACCAATACTAAAATTAAGACCACAGACAACAAAACAACATGCAAGGCTACAAACATCACAATCACAATCAGAATCGACAAGAAAAGAAGAATCACAAAATGCAGAAACTTGTTTCACCTTAGAACAGAAACTAGCACAAAAGCCGATTGACAGGACAAGAGTAGATATAAAAACAACAACAACAAAAAAACAGGAAGACAGATCAGTTCAAAAACTATTGTTAATAACAAAGCTAGCAGAAGAAATGAAGAATAACAGTAAAGAAGAGAAAAATATTTATGAAACTATTGGAGGAAGATCAAGAAGAGGAAGAAGAAGATGAGAATTAAAAAAAAAAAAAAGAAGATACTGACAGAGACAGAAAAAAAAGCTGAGGTCCACTGGAACCAATGTAAGTAATTTTTTTTTATTTATAAAAAAGAGGCCTGAAAGGAAAGAGTCTTTGTTAGTTAATTGAGTTAAGTTAATTTGATTTAAAAGTATAATTAAAGTTAATTAAAGAAGTATAAGTTATATTGAAGTATTTATTATTGAAAATAAAATTTTTTTTATTATTTATTGTGATTTAAAGTTGATTTAATTTTAAAGGGTGTTTTCGTAGTCGAGACATCCGAGGTATGTTTCGGTCTGGGGGGGGGGGGGGATTTTTAACGAAGTTTCCTTCGTTACTTATTCGATTCTTCCTAAAGGGAATTTTTAAAGGTATTTAAGAACGTTTATTTATAATTTGAACTAATATTTCATGTACGCGGGGTGAATCAAGTGATAAGAAAATAATAATGTCAAGACAAAAACTTGAGCCAGTACTACACAACAACAGCAACATTAGCAGTTACAGTCGCCGCAGCGCTGCTCCAGCCGAACGAGAAACAATGAGTAGAAGAAGAGCGAGAGAGAGGACCGAGGGAGCAAGGCGAACGAGAGCGAGAGAGAGGAAGCGCGCGTGCCTGCAGCCAGCCGTTCGAGAGAGAAAAGAAGATCGTCTTGCCGGCAACCAAATGAACGCTGCCGCTGCCACCACTGCTAGGAGACTAGTTCGTTGACGCCGTGCTGCACTAATTTGACGCATCGTTCATTACCAAATTTTGGAAGATTGGTATTTTTATTGTGTTTTCAACGACTGGATTTCTTTGGATACTTCTTGGCGCTTCGAGGATCATCGACAGGAGTTTTCACGGGTTTTCATCAGCCGCTGGACAAGTTCGAGCCTCAAAAACCAGGAATCCTGCAGCCAAGAATCACCGGAGAGCCGACCGAGAAACAACGAGAAAAGCGAAATAATAAAGGTAATGAGAGGTTTACAGTGACGAGTGACAGTGCCGTGAAGAAAAATAAAAAAACTAAGATTTTCCCTTGCAGTGCTTCCTTTGAAATATTTGAACTCATTGTGAGAAAGACTTAAAATGTAACTTAGGTTAATTTAAAGAATAATAAATTTATTATTTTTTTTTTATTTAAAAAGAAAGTGAATTATTTATTTTTAAAAATTGCCTTATTACAACTCTAAAAGTATCTAAACAAGCTAATTTTGAATTTAATTTTTAAATTTAAATTTCGAAATTTTTTCTAATTTATTAGTATTTTGTGTTAACAAACTGCTACTTTGGCTGCGCCTCAGGCCCTCAAAATGGTATTCTGACGCGCAGCGAGGCGCAGCCAAAAACAAAAGTGCTTAAGTTCCGATATTTTTGACCAAAATAACGCGTATTTAAGAAGTTTTTGGTTGCACCTCGCTGCGCCTCATGGAAAAAAATTATGCCCTTCAACAATATAATTTAGTAAGATATTTAGGCAAATCACGCGCAATCCACCTACATATTCAAAAAAACCAAAATAACCCATCTTTTTTTATTTTATTTTTTCCAAAATAACCCATCATTAAACACTTTTCATAGGTTTTCGCACCCACTTGTTTTGATATTTTTTTAAATAACCCATCACCCATTTCGTGGATATATTTACGCACACAGTGGGTATTATCCGGATATTTCATGTATACACTTGGCAGTATTCGGACATTTTGGTATTATCATGACATTCAGGATAGTGACAAAACATTTCAAAATCAAAAAACTCGAGTTCCAGGTAAAACCAAGATCCAGGAAATGGGTGATGGGTTATTGGAAAAAATATCAAAACTAGTGGGTGCGAAAACCTATGAAAAGTATTTATTAATGGGTTATTTTAGTTTTTGTGAATACATGGGTGGATTAGGCGTGATTTAATAAAAAAATAAAAATAAAAATAAAAATATAATAATAAAAAAAACCTTTATTCAAAGTTTCCGAAGAAAGAAAAAAAAAAAATAATAATAAATCTTAGTGCCACGAGATTTGTTTCAATTTACAATTATCGTACTTGAAACCAAGCAACAAACAATGCCTAGACATTCCTGATAATAATCCGACAATTATAATTTAAATTTCAATGAAATTTTGATTTCTTAGTCTCCTTGTAGTTGAATTGACAGGACAGTATTCTTTTTATTGACGGGATACGATGTACATGTTCAGTCAACGTGGTAAACCGCTGTTGTAGGGATAGGTGCGCCGGGTTTTGGTGAAATAATAACTCGAAGTTTAAAATGTATAGACTAGAAAATTTATTTGAACAAGCTCGATGTGAACAGCTCGCAGAGCAAAACTCGACTGACTGTTCTCTTGGTCTGCCGGCTGCGTCTTTTCGTTCCCACAGGTCAAAAGGGCCCTGAAGTACTTAGTGAATCATTACACTGAAGTATTTCAGGTATAATTAATGCATCGAGTATTAGAGCCTCCTTCTTTTTACCTTTCAAAAGATCGTTGAGCGGTTGTTGCAGATGAGTGGCACAAGGGATGAATCTGCGATGAAAATTTATCGCACCGTTGAAACTACGCAGATCTTTCGCGGTCGCCGGAAGGGGGATCTTTTTTATCACCTCTACACGCTCCTTGAGTGGGCGTATTCCCTCGGCGTTGACCTTGTAACCGAGGTACTCCGGTTGACCAAACACACACTTCGCGGGATGAATCACCACACCGTATTTGCTCAATCTTCCGAACAGGAGCGTTAAATGTTACAAATGTTGCTCCTCGTTTTCACTCGCGACTAGAGAATCATCCGTGTAAGGGAATACAAAGTCAAGACCTTCAGTTATTTTATCGCTAAATGTCTGAAAGGTTTGACCCGCGCCTCGTAAACTAAACGGAGTGCGCAAAAACTCGAAGAGCCCGAACGGCGTAGTCACCGTCGTCTTGTGAATATCCTCCTCGGTGACGGGGATTTGATGATAAGCTCGGACTACATCGATCTTCGAAAAAACGCGTTTCCCGCTGAGCTTGTGCGTAAAATCTTCGATGTGACGCATTGGATATCGGTTCGGCTTAGTGCGTTTATTAACGTGCCAGTAGTCTCCAACCGAGCGTATCCCGTTATCTTTCTTAAAGACAACGTGTATCGGGGAGGCCCACTGGCTGTTTTTTACGCATCGCACTATTCCAAGTCGCTCTATTTCTTCAAATTCTGCCTTTACGATTTTCAGCTGATCTTCAGTTAAGCGACGAGGACGGCTGAACACCGGTAGTCCGGGTGTAGTTTCAATGTAGTGCCTTACGTTGTGTTTTACATCGCGGCTAATCTCTGGTGAAATAATAACTCGAAAACTTTAAAATGTATAGACTAGAAAATTTATTTGAACAAGCTCGATGCGAACAGCTCACAGAGCAAAACTCGACTGACTGTTCTTTTGGTCGGCCGGCTGCGTCTTGTCGTTCCCGCAGATCAAAAGGGCCCTGAAGTACTTAGTGAATCATTACACTGAAGTATTTCAGGTATAATTAATGCACCAGGTATTGGAGCCTCCGTTCGGCTCTGCAGGAAAAGTACCTGCGTCAAAATAGAGCCTGAACAGAAAATTCCATCACTCGATCGCCACAGACATAAATTAAAAAAAATGCAACCCACAAAAAAGGGCAAAAGTGGCGTATTACACATCATTACTGTTGCGTTATTTTTTTGACGAACATGGAAGGAACTTTCGTTATGGAAAAGTCGACTAAACAGCGTAACCACGAAGCTTCGCAAATGCTGCCATGGCAATACATCGAAAATTCTGTTAAACGCAAAACATGCGATGACATCTACACAAAACCCCGAAAGTTCCGGGTATTGTAGGGAGTCAACTTCTAAAAGATGATTTGCATAATTCTCGAAGAGGCGCTTACAGAACCCGAAGGTCAATGTTTCCGGCCGTACTAACTTGCAAGCAGCATGTGCACAATGTTTTGAAACAGTTAGATACTTAATTAGCCGATGGTGACAACTTTTTACTTTGTAACGATAAAATGAAAAATATTATTATATTTGGTATGAAGAAAAACTTGAAATATTTGTGTAAAAGAGAACGCATTTTAATAGACGGAACATTTAAATATTGCGTGGAACATTTTAAACAAATGTTTACAATCCATGGAGATGAACTAGAAAATTACTTCACTGACGTTCAGCTTGCTCCTAGACAAGGAAGCTTCCACGTATCAATTGCTATTTCAGCATTTGATTAGGTTGTGTTCAATTGTAATGAGACGTTCTATACAGAGACTATTGTTGTTGATTTTGAAATAGCAGTACACTCTGCGATACGTGAGGTCTGGGTAGGTGTGACAATACTTGGATGCCGTTTTCACCTGACTCAAGCTTGGTGGAAAAAAATTCAAAAGTTGGGCTTGGCTACACTTCATACGGATAATTTATGAGAAACTAGTTAAGATGGTGTTTTGGTCTGTCTCTGTTGGATGCTAGAGAAGTTAATGATGCCTTCGTAGAGGACGAGCCAAACGAAGTTTATCTTCTTACAAATTATTTATTGCAGTGGTACGTTGATGAGAATGCTTTATTTCCCATAAGAATGTGGGCATCTTAACTAGTTTCGCATAAATTATCCGTATAAAGTGTAGCCAAGCCCAACTTTTGAATTTTTTTCCACCAAGCTTGAGTCAGGTGAAAACGGCATCCAAGTATTGTCACACCTACCCAGACCTCACGTATCGCAGAGTGTACTGCTATTTCAAAATCAACAACAATAGTCTCTGTATAGAACGTCTCATTACAATTGAACACAACCTAATCAAATGCTGAAATAGCAATTGATACGTGGAAGCTTCCTTGTCTAGGAGCAAGCTGAACGTCAGTGAAGTGTAATTTTCTAGTTCATCTCCATGGATTATAAACATTTGTTTAAAATGTTCCACGCAATATTTAAATGTTCCGTCTATTAAAATGCGTTCTCTTTTACACAAATATTTCAAGTTTTTCTTCATACCAAATATAATAATATTTTTCATTTTATCGTTACAAAGTAAAAAGTTGTCACCATCGGCTAATTAAGTATCTAACTGTTTCAAAACATTGTGCACATGCTGCTTGCAAGTTAGTACGGCCGGAAACATTGACCTTCGGGTTCTGTAAGCGCCTCTTCGAGAATTATGCAAATCATCTTTTAGAAGTTGACTCCCTACAATACCCGGAACTTTCGGGGTTTTGTGTAGATGTCATCGCATGTTTTGCGTTTAACAGAATTTTCGATGTATTGCCATGGCAGCATTTGCGAAGCTTCGTGGTTACGCTGTTTAGTCGACTTTTCCATAACGAAAGTTTCTTCCATGTTCGTCAAAAAAATAACGCAACAGTAATGATGTGTAATACGCCACTTTTGCCCTTTTTTGTGGGTTGCATTTTTTTTAATTTATGTCTGTGGCGATCGAGTGATGGAATTTTCTGTTCAGGCTCTATTTTGACGCAGGTACTTTTCCTGCAGAGCCGAACGGAGGCTCCAATACCTGGTGCATTAATTATACCTGAAATACTTCAGTGTAATGATTCACTAAGTACTTCAGGGCCCTTTTGACCTGCTGGAACGACAAGACGCAGCCGGCCGACCAAAAGAACAGTCAGTCGAGTTTTGCTCTGTGAGCTGTTCGCATCGAGCTTGTTCAAATAAATTTTCTAGTCTATACATTTTAAACTTCGAGTTATTATTTCACCAAAACCCGGCACACCTATCCCCTCAAATTAGTGACCGCGACTTGATAAGTGTTTTGTGTGTAGACATATATTCGTGCGAGTTTTGTTCCTTTTGGTGAAAAATGATAAACGAAGACGGAAATGTCACTGTCAACGAATCCGGCTCAGGGACAACCCAAGTCACGGATGACGCAATTAAGGCTGACGCAGCAGCTTTGGCTGCTGCAGCCAAAGGAAGTGTAAGTGGTATCGGAATGAGCGCACCATCCTTTTGGCCTGAAAATCCGAGGGGGTGGTTCAGAAGGCTAGAAGCAAATTTCAAGTCGTCACGTCCTACCACGGAAGCTTCGAAGTTTACATATCTTATTGACGCGCTTGACCAGAAGTACTTGAGCATGATGGACGATGTGCTCAACGACCCGGTGTACGACGGCAAATATACCGAGGTGAAAAATAAAATAATTGAGAGGACATCGGAATCAACTGAGACACGGTTAGGCAAGCTGTTCGAACTCATACAACGGTGCGACTATACCTCTATGCAGATGCTGTGGAAGATGAAAACGTAGGCCAAAGATCTACCCGTCACGGACAACTTACTCCGGAATTTCTGGCTAAAACGGCTGCCAGTGGACACCCAATGAATCCTGGCTACAATAAAAGATAAGTCGCACGAGCATCTTGCGGAAACAGCGGACTCGATTTATATAATAGATGCAGCCCGTGGACCAAGGATAGCAGCATTGGCACACGAACTCGCCAAAATAGCTGCAGTAAGCAAAAATGATGGCAGCAAGCTGCAGGCTGTATTAAAGAAGTTAGACAAGGTGAGTTCGCGTCTCAGTCGTCTTGAAAAGCAGCAAAAGTACCGTGGTCGTTCACAGTCGCGCGGCAGTTCGCGTGGGCGAAGTCCATCAGCTCCTCGAAACCTGGATGTGGGCGAGAGTTTGACCATCCCTTTTAAGTTAACCGGGATCGGCTTAGCTCGAGTAAGATTGGATAGAATTTTTATTTGGTGAAAAAAAAGGGTCCGGTTAGGTGAGGAAATAAGAGTGAAACGAGGCACTTTGCACTTAAAACAATTTAATGAATATAATAAAAACTATGTGCATGCACGTATCGTAACCAATACGTGCCTAAAAAAAGGAGAAAGTAACTTATAAATTGAGTCTTGAACGCAGCGGTTCACGACTCCGAAAACAAAAAGGCTTTTACGCAGTATCAGGTACTGGGAACTACACTTCCATGCCCCCTTTGGTGTTAAAATATCCTGGGAAAATCATCCCCAAGGCATAACTACTACCAAGTTCATATGGTGTCTGTCCTGACCTCTCTATCTCAAAACATCCTGGGGAAATCATCTCCAAGGCCTTACTATTACCAAGTGCAACAGGTGCCTGTCCTGACACCTCTAGAGTCAAACCTTCCTAAGGAAATTATCTCCAAGGCGTAACTATTACCAAGTGCACCAGGTGTCTGTCCTGACACCTCTGGAGTCAAAACTTCCTGGGAAAATCATCTCCAAGGCGTAACTATACTAAGTGCAGAAGTTGTCTGTCCTGACCCCTCTGGTGTTCAAACATCCTGGGAAAATCATCTCCTAGGCGTAACTACTTCCGAGTTCACATGGTGTCTGTCCTGACCTCTCTAGAGTCAAATCTTCCTGGGAAAATCATCTTCAAGTCGTAACTGTCACCAAGTGCACCTGGTATACACCCTGATTCCTATGGAGTCAAAACCTGGGAAAATCATCTCCAAGGCGTAACAATTATTAAGTGCACCAGTTGACTGCCCTCACCCTTCTGGAGTTAAAACATCCTGGGGAAATCATCTCCAAGGCCTTACTATTACCAAGGAAACCAGGTGACTGTCCTGACCCCTCTGGGGTCAAACCTTCCAAGGGAAATCATCTCCAAGGCATACATATTACCAAGTGCACCAGGTGTCTGTACTGACACCTCTGGAGTCAAAACATCCTGGGGAATTCATCTCCAAGGTGGTACTTTTAACAAGAGCTCCAAGTGTCTATTCTGACTCCTCTGGAGTTAAAACATGCTGGGGACATCATCTCCAAGGCCTTACTATTACCAAGTGCATCAGGTATACACTTCGAGTCCTATGGAATCAATACGTCCTGGGAAAGTCCTCTCCAAGGCATAACTACTACCAAGTGCACCAGGTGTCGGTCCTGACACCTCTGGAGTCAAAACATCCTGAGGAAATCATCTCCAAGGTGTTACTATTACCAAGTGCACCAGTTAAACACCACGACTCCTATGGAGTCAAAACTTCCTTGAAAAATCATCCCCAAGGCGTAACTACTACCAAGTTCACATGGTGTCTGTCCTGACCTCTCTATCTCAAAACATCCTGGGGAAATTATCTCCAAGGCCTTACTATTACCAAGTGCACCAGGTGCCTGTCCTGAAACCTCTGGAGTCAAGTCTTCCTAAGGAAATTATCTCCAAGGCATAACTATTACCAAGTGCACCAGGTGTCTGTCCTGACACCTCTGGAGTCAAATCTTCCTGGGAAAATCATCTTCAAGACGCAACTGTCACAAAGTGCACCTGGTATACACCCTGATTCCTATGGAGTCAAAACCTGGGAAAATCATCTCCAAGGCGTTACAATTATTAAGCGCACCAGTTGCCTGTCCTCACCCTTCTGGAGTTAAAACATCCTGGGGAAATCATCTCCAAGGCCATACTATTACCAAGGGCACCAGGTGACTGTCCTGACCCCTCTGGAGTCAAACCTTCCTAGGAAAATCATCTCCAAGGCATACATATTACCGCGTGCACCAGGTGTCTGTACTGACACCTCTGGAGTAAAAACATCCTGGTGAAATCATCTTCAAGGTGTTACTTTTAACAAGAGCTCTAAGTGTGTATTCTGACTCCTTCGGAGTTAAAACATCCTGGGGACATCATCTCTAAGGCCTTACTATTACCAAGTGCACCAGGTATACACTCTGAGTCCCATGAAATCAAAACATCCTGGGAAAATCCTCTCCAAGGCGTAACGATTACCAGGTGCACCGTTCGTCTGTCGTCACCACTCTTGAGTTAAAAAATCCTGGGGAAATCATCTCCAAGGCGTAACTACTACCAAGTGCACCAGGTGTCTGTCCTGTCACCTCTGGAGTCAAAACTTCCTGGGAAAATAATCTCCAAGGCGTAACTATACTAAGGGCAGAAGTTGTCTGTCCTGACCCCTCTGGTGTTAAAACATCCTGGGAAAATCATGTCCAAGGCGAAACTACTACCATGTTCACATGGTGTTTTTCCTCACCTCTCTGGCTCGAAACATCCTAGGAGAATCATCTCTAAGACGTTACTATTATTAAGTGCACCTAGGTATCTGTCCTGACCCCTCTGGTGTTAAAACATCCTGGGGAAATCATCTCCAAGGTGTTACTTTTATCAAGGGCTCCAGGTGTCTATTCTGACTCCTCTGGAGTTAAACTATCCTGGGGACATCACCTCAAAGGCCTTACTATTACCAAGTGCACCGAGTATACACTTCGAGTCCTATGGAATTAAACATCCTGGGAAAATTATCTCCAAGGCGTAACTACTACCAAGTTCACCAGGTATACACCCTGACTCCTATGGAGTCAAAACTTCCTGAGAAAATCTTCTTCAAGGCGTTACTGTCACCAAGTGCACCAAGTATACTTCCTTACTCCTATAGAGTCACAACTTCCTGGGAAAATCATCTCCGAGGCGCTACTGTTACCAAGTGCACAAAATGTCTGTCCTGACCCCTCTGCACTTAAAAGATCCTGGGGAAATCATCTCCAAGGCGTTAGTTCTACCAAGTGCACGAGGTATACACTCTGACCCCTCTGGAGTCAAAACTTCCTAGGGAAATCATCTCCAAGGCGTTACTATTACCAAGGGCTTCAGGTGTCTATTCTGACTTCTCCAGATTCAAAACTTCCTGGGAAAATATCTTTTCGATATTTTAGTTTAATGTCATAACAAAAAGAAACTTTATGTGGGACCCTTTACCCGTATAAACCACATATAATTCATTTGAAAAAACTTTTCTTGATAATAATTTACAATTCTATTTTCCTAAAAAAAATAAATATTCACAATGATCTTCTGTGAAAATTTTTTTTTTTCAATAATATCTTCAATATCAAAAAATCTTTCGTTTCAATAATTCAATATCTTTTCATAAAAATCTCCCGTGTTTATAATTGTTTGTTTGGCGAGACCCTCAAAATTTATTTTTAAATTTGTTTTTGAAAATGTTAAACTATATTTGGATAAATGAAAATTCCGTATTTACTGGCCATGTTAAATTGTTTATTTAAATACTGTTAGTTGAATATTGTTTTAAAAATTAAAAAAAAAAAACCCAACGCGCCATGTAAGTACCTCCTGGGTGGTTTGGAAATCTGCATACTTAAATTAAAAAACATAATTTATTTCATATTATAGTTTAACTTTCTTGATTCATAAATATTTAATAAATAATTCATTTGTACCTCAAGTGAATACGTCGTAAATATTTTGTACACGGAGAGAAGGTCCACTCTTATTTCGTAGCACGCCCCCTGCATTAGAAATTACGGTGCGCACAAGCACCGTTTTTGAGGTGCGTCAGTGCGTGGTGCACTGTAAAATCCAGTGCACCCGTTCATCTCAAAACGAGCTGGCGCGGTTCTGATTTGGGCCCGATGCGGTCTCTTAAAAAATCGCTGGCATTTTTTATCTAATACGAATATTGTAATGTTACTTTAGTAAAACATTCTTTGAAACCTAATGAAAAACTTCCTTGCTTGAAGTTTTTTCAACTCTTAATTTTTATACCTTCTTTTTTAATCCAAAGTTTGAGGTTAGAAACAGTGAATTTTTGATTTTAATTAATTAATTACTCTACTTTGAAACACTTTTAAGTATACCTAGATCATTTTATAGGCATCGGAAAGAGTTTAAGAATATTCTGCTAAAGTTTCATTAAAAAATATTCAGTAGTTTTCGAGTTGTTGCGAGTTAAGCACAAAACTTGATTTTCTTTGGATTTATGAATTTTACGTTTAACTCGCAAGAACTCGAAAACCATTGAATATTTTTTAATGAAATTTGAGCAACGTATTCTTTAACTCTTTCTGCTGCTAATGAAACGGTCTGGATATTTTCAAAAGGTTTTAATTAGGTTTTTCATTAGGTTTCAAAAAATGTTTTACTAAAGTTGCAGTACAATATTTGTATCATATGGAAAATGCCAGCGATTTTTTAAGAGACCGCATCGTGCTCAAATCAGCGTCACCAGCTCGTTTTGAGTTGAACGCGTGCACTGGATTTTACAATGCACCACGCACTTCAAAAACGAGAGCGCGTGCTGCACTGTCTTTTCCCGTGCAGGGGGCGCTACGAAAGAAGAGTGGACCTTCTCTCCATGTATATATAGGGGGGTTGGCGAGCGAAGTGAGCAGGGGGTCCTCCCCCCCCCCCCTACCCCTAGTATAAATATATTATGCACTGATTACACTATAGGTTAAAAATATATATGGTCTTTCTCTGAAAGTTGATGCTCATTGTTACCTGGCTGGATTTTATCTTCTTCTTCATCACTACCAAGAAAAACTGTTGCCTGCCCGTCCTGTTCTGCTTCTTCTCCCTGCTTTTCCGCTTCTAATTCTTCTTCCTCTGGATTGGTGGAACGTTTTAAAAATTCTACTTCTACAATAGAATCATCCCTTGATTTTTTCTTAAAAACTTTTTTAAACGGTTCTCTTAAAGTATACTCTTTCTGCGCACTTTCAGGTTCTTTACATGCCATTTCATAAAAGACATTTTTCTTCACAGCAGTAGCTACGGTCCGATTTTCTTTTTTGATTATACAGGTGTCCTTTTCAAACATAACCGAAAAACCTTTCTCACTTAAAACTTTAACTGATAATATATTGCAGCCTAATTTTGGTACAAACAAAGCATTTTTAATTTTTATGGGGTTTATTCTATTAAACAAAATTAAATTTAACAGCTTCTTACCTTTCCCAAAGCTTACCTCTTGATGTCCATTTCCAAAAATTACGTATTTTTTACTGTTTGAAAATTCCAAAAAATTATTGTCATTTGTCATGTGGGATGATGCTGCTGAATCAATCACCCATGCATTACTTTTAGCTTTCTTATCAATATCTGTCGAATAAAAACATAATTCACTATCATGACATACTGCAGTATTCGCTCTTCCACCACCACTTTGACTTTTCTCCTGTAGATTTTCTTGTTTTTCTCTCCATTGCAAGTAGCCCTCACACTCTCTTTTAAAATGTCCTTTTTCCTTACACCAATAACATTTCTTTTCTTTGTAGATTCTGGCCTCTGTTATCTTTAATGCTGATTCATAATCATCGTTACCTTTTGCTTCACTTACCGCTTTACGTCGCTTAAATTCATCAATTAATTTACTTTTAACGAATTGTGACGTGAGCTCCTTTTCCGACCTGCCCTCAAGCGCAGTTACAAGAGTTTCGTACGACTCTGAAAGACTGCTGAGCAGTAAAGCTGCCTGAAGATCGTCTGGTAAATATTAACCTAGCGCTGATAACTTTGCCACTGTACTAGGAAAATGAAAAATATGTTCTTCCACATCTCCATTATCTTTCAGTCAATACCTGCACAAACTCTTTAACAAAAACACTTTGCTGGCGTTGACTTGTAATGATACTCTTTCAAGGCCTCCCAAGTCGCATTTGCTGTAGTGGCGGATCTTATATGCATCAATTGGTCGTCTTCAACTAATAAACCAATCGTTGCACGTGCCTCATCGTTCTTGCGTACCCACGGTTCCTTTGCTTGCACCTCTGCATCTGGAAGAGGCTTTGTAACAACATCCCAAAGTTTGTCCTTGATAAGTAGAAGCTCTACCTTGTAACTCCATGTAGGATTGTTTTCATCATTCGATTTCTTGATGGCAGTGCGAAGACCTGCTTCTGCCATGATAAAAACTTCACAAAGAAAACTTTACTCACAAAAATTTGAGGTAGTACTCTGTTTTTCAAAAACTTAGCTGTCCTTTCCTTTCTTAGATTTTGTTTTGCACACTCAAATGTCCTGTCCTTTGTGAACACTAAAACTGTTCCTTAACTGTCCTTTAACTGTTTTATTCACTTAAAAATTAACAACTTTCTGGACCCATAACCTGTTGGATTATGCGTGGTTGATAAAAAATAAGTGAAATAAATAAAATTGAGTTAAAATTAGTTTTATTATAATAAGTTACAAAAACTGAAAATACAAGAAAAATGCGTCTTTAACCTTCCCTGGCCTGACCCATACAGGGCCAGGCAAATTGACTGGGCAGATCTGCTAGAATTCCCTGTCGGGTTAGTGGTCAGTTTTTTGCAGTTTAAAGCGATGAACAATTGTTAAAATTTAACTTGTCATAATTTTTAAACCAAATGGTTAGTTTTTATCAGACTTTGAAAAGATTTTTAATGGTATCTTAGAAATAACTTCAGAAAATTTTAACTGATTCTTTATCGTCATGCATTTAGTAGAAAACTACCTTAAAAATTATAGCGACTTGTATCCACTCATCTGATGATTATATTTTAGTTTTATCATTTGCTAATAAAATAGATTAATTTTTAAACGACTAAAAAAAATTTAATCGTTAAAAAAAACTTCTAAACACGACGTAAAATATCGGGAAAGCTTTTGAATTATGGCCGTTAAAATTTGACGTTAAAAACGAGAATGAAAATAATAAATTGAATGTTGAAAATGTGGCGGTAAATAAGAAAAAAAAATTTAAAGAAATGTTTAGTGACTCAGTGGGTAATTATAGCAATCAAAGCAAAGCCAAAATCCATTTGAAAGAAAATGCAAAACCGGTTGCATTAAAATGTAGAAATGTAGCGCATGCTTTAAGACCATTAATTGAGAAAGAGATTGAGAGGTTAGCTAATTAAGGGCATTTGAAGCCAAGGACGTGAGCGAGTGGGTTACACCCATCGTGCCGGTCTTTAAAGAAAACGGAAATATTTGAATCTGCGGTGATTTTAAAATGACCATAAACCCGCATGTTATTATTGATAATTATCCTTTGCATACGATAGATGATATTTTTGCAAAACTGCAAGGTGGTAACGCCTTTACTGAACTGGACTTAACACATGCGTACATGCAATTTCCGGTAGATGAAGAATTGAGGGTACTATAGCGTATCTTGATAACATTTATGTTACAGGCAAACGGACAAGAGCATTCAAAAAATTTCAACAAAGTATGTGAAAGATTACAAGAATGCGGATTGAGATTGAATAAGGGGAAATGTAAATTTATGCAGAAAAAATTGGAGGCGTTGGGATTTGTAATTGATAAAGAGGGATTACACAAAGCTAAATCCAAAGCAAATGCAATGGTTAACGCACCACAGCCGGAAAATGTTAAAGAGTTAGGGTCGTTTTTAGGTTTGATAAATTTTTATGCACGATTTCATGAAAAAAGTCGGAAAAGTTAAAGCCATTATATGATTTATTGAAAAAGAAAAATTTTGAGTGGGACAAAAATTGTACGAAATCTTTCGAATGGTTAAATGAGCATCAACTTTCAGAGAAAGACCATATATATTTTTAACCTATAGTGTAATCAGTGCATACTATATTTATACTAGGGGGGGGGGGGTTCCCCCTGCTCACTTCGCTCGCCAACCCCCCTATATATACACGGAGAGAAGGTCCACTCTTCTTTCGTAGCGCCCCCTGCACGGGAAAAGACAGTGCAGCTCGCGCACTCGTTTTTGAGGTGCGTGGTGCACTGTAAAATCCAGTGCACGCGTTCAACTCAAAACGAGCTGGTGACACTGATTTGAGCACGATGCGGTCTCTTAAAAAATCGCTGGCATTTTCCATATGATACGAATATTGTACTGCAACTTTAGTAAAACATTTTTTGATACCTAATGAAAAACCTAATTAAAACACTTTGAAAATATCTAGACCGTTTCAATTAGGCTATTTCAACTATGACGTCACTATAGCAGTTTGCATTGACAATGTTTTTGCTCCGGCAATACGTCACAAGAGCCGATCGCATTGACTTCAGAAAATGACGTCATAGTTGAAAATACCTAATAGCAGCGGAAAGAATTAAAGAATACGTTGCTCAAATTTCATTAAAAAATATTCAATGGTTTTCGAGTTCTTGCGAGTTAAACGTAAAATTCATAAATCCAAAGAAAATCAAGTTTTGTGTTTAACTCGCAACAACTCGAAAACTACTGAATATTTTTTAATGAAACTTTTGCAGAATATTCTTAAACTCTTTCCGATGCCTATAAAATGATCTAGGTATACTTAAAATTGTTTCAAAGTAGAGTAATTAATTAATTAAAATCAAAAATTCACTGTTTCTAACCTCAAACTTTGGATTAAAAAAGAAGGTATAAAAATTAAGAGTTGAAAAAACTTCAAGCAAGGAAGTTTTTCATTACGTTTCAAAGAATGTTTTACCAAAGTAACATTACAATATTCGTATTAGATAAAAAATGCCAGCGATTTTTTAAGAGACCGCATCAGGCCCAAATCAGAACCGCGCCAGCTCGTTTTGAGATGAACGGGTGCACTGGATTTTACAGTGCACCACGCACTGACGCACCTCAAAAACGGTGCTTGTGCGCACCGTGTTTTCTAATGCAGGGGGCGTGCTACGAAATAAGAGTGGACCTTCTCTCCGTGTACAAAATATATACTATGTATTCACTTGAGGTACAAATTAATTATTTATTAAATATTTATGAATCAAGTAAGTTAAACTATAATATGAAATAAATTATGTTTTTTACTTTAATTATGCAGATTTCCAAACCACCCAGGAGGTACTTACATGGCGCGTTGGGTTTTTTTTTTCAATTTTTAAAACAATATTCAACTAACAATATTTAAATAAACAATTTAACATGGCCAGTAAATACGGAATTTTCATTTATCCAAATATAGTTTAACATTTTCAAATACAAATTTAAAAATAAATTTTGAGGGTCCCGCCAAACAAACAATTATAAACACGGGAGATTTTTATGAAAAATTATTGAATAATTGAAACGAAAGATTTTTTGATATTGAAGATATTATTGAAAAAAAAATTTTCACAGAAGATCATTGTGAATATTTATTTTTTTTAGGAAAATAGAATTGTAAATTATTATCAAGAAAGGTTTTTTCAAATGAATTATATGTGGTTTATACGGGCAAAGGGTCCCACATAAAGTTTCTTTTGGTTATGACATTAAACTAAAATATCGAAAAGATATTTTCACAGGAAGTTTTGACTCTGGAGGAGTCAGAATTGACACCTGAAGCCCTTGGTAATAGTAACGCCTTGGAGATGATTTTCCCAGGAAGTTTTGACTCCAGAGACATTTGGAGAGAATAGACATTTGGAGCTCTTGTTAAAAGTAACACTTTGGAAATGAATTCCCCAGGATGTTTTGACTCCAGAGGTGTCAGTACAGACACCTGATGCACTTGGTAATATGTATGCCTTGGAGAAGATTTCCCTAGGAAGGTTTGACTCCAGAGGTGTCAGGACAGGCACCTGGTGCACTTGGTAATAGTAAGGCCTTAGAGATGATTTCTCCAGGATGTTTTGTGATAAAGAGGTCAAGACAGACACCATGTGAATTTGGTAGTAGTTATGCTTTGGGGATTATTTTCCCAGGATGTTTTAAAACCTGAGGGGTGAGGACAGACACCATGTGAACTCGGTAATAGTAACGCCTTGGAGATGATTTACCCAGGAAGTTTTGACTTCAGAGGTATCAAGACAGACACCTAGGTGCACTTGGTAATAGTCACGTCTTGGAGATGATTCTCCCAGGATGTTTTGAGCCAGAGAGGTCAGGACAAACACCATGTGAATTTGGTAGTAGTTACGCCTTGGAGACGAACTTCCAAGGAAGTTTTGACTCCATAGGAGTCGGGGTGAATACCTGGAGCACTTGGTAATAGTAACACCTTGGAGATGATTGCCTTAGGAAGGCTTGACTCCAGAGGTGTCAGGGAAGACACTCAGGTGCACTTGGTAATAGTAACGTCCTGGAGATGATTTCCCCAAGATGTTTTGACTCCAGAGGTGTCAGGACGGACACCTAGGTGCACTTGGTAATAGTAACGTCTTGGAGATGAATTCCCCAGGATGTTTTGAGCCAAAAGGGTCAGGACAGACATCATGTTAATTTGATAGTAGTTACGCCTTGGAGAAGATTTTCCAAGGAAGTTTTGACTCCATAGGAGTCAGGGTGAATACCTGGAGCACTTGGTAATAGTAACACCTTGGAGATGATTTCCCCAGGAAGTTTTGACTCCATAGGAGTCAGAATAGACAACTGGAGGCTTTGTTGATAGTAACGCTTTGGAGATGATTTCCTTAGTTTGTTTTGACTCCAGAGCTGTCAGGACAGACACCTGGTTCACTTGGTAATAGTTACGCCCTGGAGATGATTTCATTAAGAAGGTTTGACTCCAGAAGTGTCAGGACAGGCACCTGGTGCACTTGGTAAAAGTAAGGCCTTGGAGATGATTTCCCCAGGATGTTTTGAGATAGAGAGGTCAGGACAGACACCATGTGAACTTGGTAGTAGTTACGCCTTGGGGATGATTTTCCAAGAAAGTTTTGACTCTATGGGATTCATGGTGTCTACCTGGTGCACTTGGTAATAGTAACACCTTGAAGATAATTTTCCCAGGATGATTTGAGCCGGAGAGATCAGGACAGACACCATGTGAACTCGGTAATAGTAACGCCTTGGAGATGATTTTTCCAGGACGTTTTACCACCAGAGAGGTCAGGACAGACAACTGGTGCACTTCGTAATAGTAACGCCTTGGAGATGATTTTCCCAGGAAGTTTTGACTCCGAAGAAGTGAGAATAGACAACTTGAGCCTTTGTTGATAGTTACGCCTTGGAGATGATTTCCCCAGGATGTTTTAACTCCAGAGGAGTCAGAATAGACACTTGGGGCTCTTGTTAAAAGTAACACCTTGGAGGTGAATTCCCCAGGATGTTTTGAATCCAGAGGTGTCATGGTGTATAACTGGTGCACTTGGCAATAGTAACTCCTTGGAGATGATTTCCTCAGGATGTTTTGACTCCAAAGGTGTCAGGACAGACACCTGGTGCACTTGGTAGTAGTAAATCATCTCCAAGGCGTCACTATTACTTAGTGCAGTTGTCTGTCCTGAACCCTCTGGTTTTAAAACATCCTGGGAAGATCATCCCCAAGGCGTAACTATACTAAGTGCAGAAGTTGTCTGTCCTGACCTCTCTGGTGTTAAAACATCCTGGGAAAATCATGTCCAAGGCGAAACTACTATTATGTTCACATGGTGTTTGTCCTGACCTCTCCGGCTCAAAACATCCTGGGAGAATCATCTCCAAGACGTTACTATTACCAAGTGCACCCAGGTACTGTCCTGACAACTCTGGAGTCAAAACTTCCTGGGTAAATCATCTCCAAAGCTTCACTATTACTGAGTGCAGAAGTTGTCTGTCCTGATCCCTCTGGTGTTAAAACATCCTGGTAAAATCATCCCCAAGGCATAACTACTACCAAGTTAACATGGTGTCTGTCCTGACCTCTCTATCTCAAAACATCCTCGAAAAATCATCCCCAAGGCCTTACTGTTACCAAGTGCACCAGTTGTCTGTACTGACGCCTCTGGAGTCAAAACATCCTGGGGAATTCATCTCCAAGGTGTTACTTTTAACAATAGCTCCAAGTGTCTATTCTGACTCCTCTGGAGATAAAACATATTGGGGACATCATCTCCAAGCCCTTACTATTACCAAGTGCATCAGGTATACACTTCGAGTCCTATGGAATCAAAACGTCCTGGGAAAGTCCTTTCCAAGGCATAACTACTACCAAGTGCACCAGTTGTCTGACCTGACACCTCTGGAGTCAAAACATCCTGGGAAAATCATCTCCAAGGTGTTACTATTACAAAGTGCACCAGTTTACACCATGACACCTCTGGAGTCAAAACATCCTGGGGAATTCATCTCTAAGGTGTTACTTTTAACAAGAGCCCCAAGTGTCTATTCTGACACCTCTGGAGTCAAAACATCCTGAGAAAATCATCTCCAAGGCGTTACTATTACGAAGTGCACCAGTTGTCTGTCCTGACCCCTCTGGTGGTAAAACATCCTGGGGAAATCATCTCCAAGGTCTTTTTTTTTTAAGACGGCTCCGGGTGTCTATTCTGACTCCTCCGGTGTTAAAACATCCTGGAAAAATCATCTCCAAGGCGTTACTATTACCAAGTGCACCTAGGTGTCTGTCCTGACCTCTCTGCCTCAAAACATCCTGGGGAAATCATCTCCAAGGTCTTACTATTACCAAGTGCACCAGGTGCCTGTCCTGACACCTCTGGAGTCAAACCTTCCTAAGGAAATTATCTCCAAGGCGTAACTATTACCAAGTGCACCAGGTGTCTGTCCTGACACCTCTAGAGTCAAAACTTCCTGGGAAAATCATCTCCAAGGCGTAACTATACTAAGTGCGGAAGTTGTCTGTCCTGACCCCTCTGGTGTTAAGACATCTTGGGAAAATCATCTTCCAAGCGTAACTACTTCCGAGTTCACATGGTGTCTGTCCTGACCTCTCTGGCTCAAAACATCCTGGAAAAATCATCTCCAAGTCGTTACTATTACCAAGTTCACTAGGTGTCTGTACTGGCCTCTCTTAAGTCAAATCTTCCTGGGAAAATCATCCTCAAGACGTAGCTGTCACCAAGTGCACCCGGTATATACCCTGATTCCTATGGAGTCAAAACCTGGGAAAATCATCTCCAAGGCGTCACAATTATTAAGTGCACCAGTTGCCTGTCCTCACCCTTCTGGAGTAAAAACATCCTGGGGAAATCATCTCCAAGGCCTTACTATTACCAAGGGAACCAGGTGACTGTCCTGACCCCTGTGGAGTCAAAACATCCTGGGGAATTCATCTCCAAGGTGTTACTTTTAACAAGAGCTCCAAGTGTCTATTCTGACTCCTCTGGAGTTAAAACATCCTGGGGACATCATCTCCAAGGCCTTACTATTACCAAGTGCATCAGGTATTCACTTCGAGCCCTATGGAATCAATACGTCCTGGGAAAGTCCTCTCCAAGGCATAACTGCTACCAAGTGCTCCAGGTGTCTGTCCTGACACCTCTGGAGTCAAAACATCCTGAGGAAATCATCTTCAATTCGTTACTATCAACAAAGGTCCCAGTTGTCTATTCTGACTTCTCCGCAGTCAAAACTTCCTGGGAAAATCATCTCAAAGGCGTCACTATTACCAAGTTTACAAGTTGTCTGTCCTGACCCCTCTGGTGTTAAAACATCGCGGGGAAATCATCTCCAAGGCGTTACTATTTTCAAGTGCACCAGGTATACACCCTGACTCCTATGGAGTCAAAACTTCCTGGGAAATCATCTACAAGGCGTAACTGTCACCAAGTGCACCAAGTTTACTTCCTTACTCCCATAGAGTCACAACTTCCTGGGAAAATCATCTCCGAGGCGCTACTGTTACCAAGTGCACAAAATGTCTGTCCTGACCCCTCTGCACTTAAAAGATCCTGGGGAAATCATCTTCAAGGTGTAACTACTACCAAGGGCACCAGGTCTCTGTTCTTTCACCTCTGGAGTCAAAACTTCCTGGGAAAATCATCTCCAAGGCGTTACTATTACCAAGGGCTTCAGGTGTCTATTCTGACTTCTCCAGATTCAAAACTTCCTGGGAAAATATCTTTTCGATATTTTAGTTTAATGTCATAACAAAAAGAAACTTTATGTGGGAACCTTTACCCGTATAAACCACATATAATTCATTTGAAAAAACTTTTCTTGATAATAATTTACAATTCTATTTTCCTAAAAAAAATAAATATTCACAGTGATCTTCTGTGAAAATTTTTTTTCAATAATATCTTCAATATCAAAAAATCTTTCGTTTCAATAATTCAATAATTTTTCATAAAAATCTCCCGTGTTTATAATTGTTTGTTTGGCGGGACCCTCAAAATTTATTTTTAAATTTGTATTTGAAAATGTTAAACTATATTTGGATAAATGAAAATTCCGTATTTACTGGCCATGTTAAATTGTTTATTTAAATATTGTTAGTTGAATATTGTTTTAAAAATTTAAAAAAAAAAACCCAACGCGCCATGTAAGTACCTCCTGGGTGGTTTGGAAATCTGCATAATTAAAGTAAAAAACATTATTTATTTCATATTATAGTTTCACTTACTTGATTCATAAATATTTAATAAATAATTAATTTGTACCTCAAGTGAATACATAGTATATATTTTGTACACGGAGAGAAGGTCCACTCTTATTTCGTAGCACGCCCCCTGCATTAGAAAACACGGTGCGCACAAGCACCGTTTTTGAGGTGCGTCAGTGCGTGGTGCACTGTAAAATCCAGTGCACCCGTTCATCTCAAAACGAGCTGGCGCGGTTCTGATTTGGGCCCGATGCGGTCTCTTAAAAAATCGCTGGCATTTTTTATCTAATACGAATATTGTAATGTTACTTTAGTAAAACATTCTTTGAAACCTAATGAAAAACTTCCTTGCTTGAAGTTTTTTCAACTCTTAATTTTTATACCTTCTTTTTTAATCCAAAGTTTGAGGTTAGAAACAGTGAATTTTTGATTTTAATTAATTAATTACTCTAATTTGAAACACTTTTAAGTATACCTAGATCATTTTATAGGCATCGGAAAGAGTTTAAGAATATTCTGCTTAAGTTTCATTAAAAATTATTCAGTAGTTTTCGAGTTGTTGCGAGTTAAACACAAAACTTGATTTTCTTTGGATTTATGAATTTTACGTTTAACTCGCAAGAACTCGAAAACCATTGAATATTTTTATATGAAATTTGAGCAACGTATTCTTTAACTCTTTCCGCTGCTAATGAAACGGTCTGTATATTTTCAAAGTGTTTTAATTAGGTTTTTCATTAGGTTTCAAAAAATGTTTTACTAAAGTTGCAGTACAATATTTGTATCATATGGAAAATGCCAGCGACTTTTTAAGAGACCGCATCGTGCTCAAATCAGCGTCACCAGCTCGTTTTGAGTTGAACGCGTGCACTGGATTTTACAGTGCACCACGCACCTCAAAAACGAGTGCGCGTGCTGCACTGTCTTTTCCTGTGCAGGGGGCGCTACGAAAGAAGAGTGGACCTTCTCTCCGTGTATATATAGGGGGGTTGGCGAGCGAAGTGAGCAGGGGGTACTCCCCCCCCCCCACCCCTAGTATAAATATATTATGCACTGATTACACTATAGGTTAAAAATATATATGGTCTTTCTCTGAAGGTTGATGCTCATTGTTACCTGGCTTGATTTTATCTTCTTCTTCATCACTACCAAGAAAAACTGTTGCCTGCCCGTCCCGTTCTGCTTCTTCTCCCTGCTTTTCCGCTTCTCATTCTTCTTCCTCCGGATTGGTGGAACGTTTTGAAAATTCTACTTCTACAATAGAATCATCCCTGGATTTTTTCTTAAAAACTTTTTTAAACGGTTCTCTTAAAGTATACTCTTTCTGCGCACTTTCAGGTTCTTTACATGCCATTTCATAAAAGACATTTTTCTTCACAGCAGTAGCTACGGTCCGATTTTCTTTTTTGATTATACAGGTGTCCTTTTCAAACATAACCGAAAAACCTTTCTCACTTAAAACTTTAACTGATAATATATTGCAGCCTAATTTTGGTACAAACAAAGCATTTTTAATTTTTATAGGATTTATTCTATTAAACAAAATTAAATTTAACAGCTTCGTACCTTTCCCAAAGCTTACCTCTTGATGTCCATTTCCAAAAATTACGTATTTTTTACTGTCCGAAAATTCCAAAAAATTATTGTCATTTGTCATGTGGGATGATGCTGCTGAATCAATCACCCATGCATTACTTTTAGCTTTCTTATCAATATCTGTCGAATAAAAACATAATTCACTATCATGACACACTGCAGTATTCGCTCTTCCACCACCACTTTGACTTTTCTCCTGTAGATTTTCTTGTTTTTCTCTCCATTGCAAGTAGCCCTCACACTCTCTTTTAAAATGTCCTTTTTCCTTACACCAATAACATTTCTTTTCTTTGTAGATTCTGGCTTCTGTTATCTTTAATGCTGATTCATAATCGTCGTTACCTTTTGCTTCACTTACCGCTTTACGTCGCTTAAATTCATCAATTAATTTACTTTTAACGAACTGTGACGTGAGCTCCTTTTCCGACCTGCCCTCAAGCGCAGTTACAAGAGTTTCGTACGACTCTGAAAGACTGCTGAGCAGTAAAGCTGCCTGAAGATCGTCTGGTAAATATTAACGTAGCGCTGATAACTTTGCCACTGTACTAGGAAAATGAAAAATATGTTCTTCCACATCTCCATTATCTTTCAGTGAAGACCTGCACAAACTCTTTAACAAAAACACTTTGCTGGCGTTGACTTGTAATGATACTCTTTCAAGGCCTCCCAAGTCGCATTTGCTGTAGTGGCGGATCTTATATGCATCAATTGGTCATCTTCAACTAATAAACCAATCGTTGGACGTGCCTCATCGTTCTTGCGTACCCACGGTTCCTTTGCTTGCGCCTCTGCATCTGGAAGAGGCTTTGTAACAACATCCCAAAGTTTGTCCTTGATAAGTAGAAGCTCTGCCTTGTAACTCCATGTAGGATAGTTTTCATCATTCGATTTCTTGATGGCAGTGCGAAGACCTGCTTCTGCCATGATAAAAACTTCACAAAGAAAACTTTACTCACAAAAATTTGAGTTAGTACTCTGTTTTTCAAAAACTTAGCTGTCCTTTCCTTTCTTAGATTTTGTTTTGCACACTCAAATGTCCTGTCCTTTGTGAACACTAAAACTGTTCCTTAATTGTCCTTTAACTGTTTTATTCACTTAAAAATTAACAACTTTCTGGACCCATAACCTGTTGAATTATGCGTGGTTGATAAAAAATAAGTGAAATAAATAAAATTGAGTTAAAATTAGTTTTATTATAATAAGTTACAAAAACTGAAAATACAAGAAAAATGCGTCTTTAACCTTCCCTGGCCTGACCTGTACTAACTGCACGAAGTTCTTACAAGGCACCAGCTCCCCTTTTTAATATTACAATAGTTTTCAAATAATTCTTAAATTATTTACAAATTATTCAATTATTGGTTAAATAAGATAAATTAATAATTATAAGTAGGAGAGAGAGAGAGAATAAACAGAAGAAAAACAGAGAGGGAGAGGAAAAGCGAACAGGAGCTGGGAAAAAAAAGAGAGGGAGAGGACAAAAGAAACGCGTCAGCGCGGGACGCCTGGCTTAGTGAAGGAAAAGCCAGCAGCGGACCCAAACAATAGAGTGTCAGGGCAAGGAGGTTGGAGGCCATAAACAAACCTCCATGATCACCGGTCAGTGACATTGACCCAATGGGCATCAAAGAAACGGGCCCCATGTTAGTTTAGGCGGACCAAAGCTGTAGGAGAGGGATTTCACACATGAGGAATATTATAATAAATTAGGCCAAGGCCAAGCCCTCTTGGAAAAGGGGTCAAATCATTGGTTTTTCCCCCAGATTCGGACGTACATGGGAGGGTCCATGATCCCCTCTACGGGGGTGGATCTTCATGCGTTGGGGTATAAATAGGGCCGCGAACGCGGGCCCAGCAGCTTGGTTTTTCAGTCGCGATCCAGAACTCGACCCGTGCACATCGTTCCGCGAGGAAGATCTCCCCAACTTGACTCACGGGAGTTAGAGATTTTTAATTCTCGATATTTGTAAAAACATATCGAGATCAACCTGAGTGACTATTTATAGTCTTATTTTAAGGGCATTTCTGAGTTTTCGAATCAGTGCACCTAATTCGCAAGTTTTCGAATAAGTTCGAGGGTTAACACAAATTAGAGTTCCGGCAGTGACTAGTTTTGTTTTAAAAGACTTTAAAACATCATTGTGTCTGACTAAAGAAAAGAGCCTGGAATTTCCTTCAGGACGGCGTAGAACCATCGATTCACCACCTCAAGCAGCCCAGCGGGAATCTTCGGCTTTCAACACTCTCTCTTTCTTTCTGTGAAGTGTCGAGAACTTTAATAGAAGTAAGATTAGTTTTAAGGAAGTAGATCGTGTAACGTTTTGTAATGGTTTGGTTTTTATAATAAATAGATTTTCATAATAGTCTTTCGGCTTCTGTAGTTTTATTAATTAACCTCCTCTCAGTTATTCGAATCACCTACCCGGTCACATAAAAGGGTGTACTAGAGCCAATTAAATTAAATAGATTTGTCCCGATTTTGGGACATGACACTGGTGCATCGACCGTTTTATTTAAATAACTGAGAGACTGAAATTAATAAGAGAAGTAATATTTTAAAGAAAAAAAAAAGAAAGGTAGAGAGACGAGAATTTTTCTTCAGTCGTTCCGATTTTCATTGAGATTTTGAAAAAAAGAGTTCCCTGTTACTAAAATAGAGGAAAGTAGAAAGGATTTTCAAGTTCAATAATAAATAAAATAAAAATAATTATAATATATACAAAAAAAGGGGACCAATGCGAGAAATTAAATTGTAATAAAGATAGTCATAAAAAAAAGTCACAGATTTTAGTATAGAAATTTTCGAAGTGAGAGATCGAATTTTTCTTTTGAAGAAGTATCTAGTATACTCTGTGCAATTTTTGGTTTCAGTCCGCTGATAGAGAGTTACCCTTATGACGAATTGAAAGTATCGATGCACAAAGAGCTAGAGAAATAATTCTGAAGGGCGCAACACTCTTGCAACTTGACTGAGGTTCAGATCTATGTGCCAAAGCGCTGACAGGGTCTAACCTACATACAGTCAAGGCGATAAAAAAAGAAATTTTGTCTGATGAGTCCAGAAAATACAGAGTTTTATAATTTGGGATTCAATAAAAGTTTTAAAACAAAATTAGTTATAAATTGGAAAAAAAAAAAAAAATTTTTATAATAAGCTTATTAAACAATTTAATTTCTTGATGAAAATGACGAATTATGGATGCAGCTTCAAATGTCTGTAGTCTAAGTAAGGCCGAGAGTACTATACAAAATAACAAAACAAAGAGAGATTATAGCTCAGAAATATAAATAATTAAAGCAAGAAAGTTTGAAAGGTCAAGAAGACATTAAAATATTACAATTACGTAGAGAAATTAAAAATTTAGAAAAACTATTAATTAAATCCGTGGATAAATACAATATTGACATTCCCGTAAATTCATTTTTACACCCACAAAATCGGAAGGATAATTTAGACAACAAAGATAAATTTTTGCAGTACCGTGAGAAAGTAAACGAGTCGGTTTCAACGCTTAGTGAAATTTCAGAAAAGTCAGAGCCGAACACTGTTTTCGAGCGCCAAATAACACCAAAAAGGCCTATCCTTAAGCCAGCGGTATTAAATTTGACAGAAAAATTAGATAATTCGGAAATAATTGGCGAGCTTTTAGAAATAGAGACAAGCCCCGTAGTAAGAAACATTGCTGCAAGCACACCCTATTCGGAAAATTCAAGCGATATACTATTAAAAAAGTTTGAACTAAACTTAAATTTTCAAACAATACAGGTAGAGGAAGAGACTATACCTGAAAAATTAATATTTCAAATCGTTAAAGACAGCCTTGAAGAGGAATTACCACCCGCGGTAATAAGCTCATTTTTAAAAGAAAAAGATGGGTTAAACGAACTTGAAAAATCATTGGTCAAAGATTTTAAATTTCCAAACGTACTTCAGTTTTTGAAAGATAAAATAATAGCTTTTAGTGAAAAATTAAATAAAAATAATAGTACAAGCCATATTGAAGAGATTGATTCAACTTCGTCAGTTGAATTTAATAGTTGCATAGAAAATTTACCAAATATGACCAGCGAAAAAGTTAAAGTCGAAAACAAAACCTCCGTAGGAATGGAATCAGTAATTATGCAGATGAGGGGGTTATCCTTGCGGGATATTATTGAGCTAGTGCCGCGTTGGTCAGGGTCAAATGTTCAGATTGAACAATTCTTAGAGGGATGTTATGAAGCGAGAAATTTAGTTGCCCCTGAAGCCGAAGGAGAATTAGCTAAATTATTACGCATAAGATTACTTGGCGACGCACTCAGATGTGCACGTGATCATAATTTTAAAACAGTTCGCGAAATTGAGGACTTTTTCATGCCAATCTACGGCTACACTAGAACTTATTTTGAACTTGTAGGAGAATTAGCAAATACAAAACACAAAAGGGGGGAACCGGTTATGCAATTTTTAAACAAAACTAGCTCTTCTGAGCGCGCTTCAAGCGCGCATAGGAAAAAACAATAAGAGTAACCTCAAAATGCACTTTTCGAATGTTTTAAAAACTTCTTCACCAATCAGCTCACGAATAAAAATCTTACGCAAGATGGCGATAGCTCTCTTTTATAAAGGGATCAGAGCGTTAGAAAGGGAGTTGGTAAAAACAATTTGTCGCGAAAGGAAAGATTTGGGGGAAGATTTAGCAGAGATTGAAATTAGAACTGACTGTTTGCGATATTTTGTTCAAAACCTTTCATGGGAGTTACGATCACGATTAAATAGTCCCAAAAATTGGGAAGAAGCGCGAGAGCAAGCACTGCAAGCGGAACGCAAAATCACGGGAACGTTAGTAGAATTAGATCAACTCGATAATACAAATAGAAATAGGAGCGAAAACCCTCGCGACATAAGAAGAGTACATTTTATGGAAAAAGAGCCAAATAATGTTACATGTAGCTTTTGTAACGGAATGAATCACTATTTGATGAACTGCTGGCGATACGCAAAATTTATGTATGAAAATACGAATTTGAAAGATAAACTAGTAATTAACTTAAAGCAAAAATTAGCGGAGCTCGATCCAGAATCTTTCGGAAATTGGAAACGAGACGAGGTATATGAAAGAGAATACAGCGTCCGAGACCACCCGTGGTATTTTACTTCAAAGGGAACTCCCAATGAAAGACCTAGAGGTCGAAATTCAAACAATTATTGTACTAACCACTTAGCAGTCTGGCGAAATAATCAAAATAATTATAATAGAGATAGACGTGACACTTCAAACAATCAAAATTTTAATAGATCGGAATATTTTAATCTTGAAAACAATAATCAAATATTTGATCAAACACAAAATAGGGGGGCATCCTATTATAACACTAATTCAAACTCAATGACGTGTTTTTACTGTAATAAACAAGGTCACGGAATTAAAATCTGTATGAAATGGCTACGCAATACTAATCAGACAAACACAGGTAGCGGAAGCGCTCAAAACTTTTCGAAAAACCTGCACTCCCCCGCAGAACAGGCAGGGACGCGCGAAAATACCAACCAGAACCCAGCTCCATGGCGAGAGACTGGCACAATACCAAAATCGAGACTGTAAACATAACACAAGCTCTTACAAGCCCCACAGTTAAATTATGCGCAGAACAATTTAAAAATCCGATTATTTTTCTGTTAGACACGGGAGCATCGGTAAGCATAGTAAAAAAAGCGGGATTAGTGAGAATGTTGAAATTGATTTTACACATATAATTTATTTAAGGGGGGGGGGGTAGGGTCTGAGCGGTCAAAAAATGATGATTTTTCGATGATTTATAGTGAAGCTCCTGTTTATTATAATTGAATAAGAATTTATATACATATCATACAACATTCAAAGAACATTCTGTCAAAATTTCAGATCAAAATATTAAAAATTGAGGCAATGGGAGCCAACCAAACAAGGCGCTTCGAAAAAAAGATGAGTTGCGGTGAAGGCTGTAACTCGCGAACGGTTCATCTGAAATCAAAAAATAAAGTAGATTTAGTTAATATATTAGTTTTTCTCACCCCCTAGTAGAATCAATTTCATTTTTTTTTCAATTTTGAAGTTTTGGCGACGTTTTGAAGCCAAAACACTGTTTTTTGGTCACCAAAACCGGCCATTTTATGGCTAAAACTCGGCCAAAAAAAAAAAAAAAAAAAAGTAACTCACTAGGGGGCGGGTTTTTTATGCATTAAAGACGTATGTTTAATTCTAGAAAGATCGGTGCAGTAGTTTTCAAATGAGAACTTTCACCGACTTTGAAAAATAGTGTTTCGAGAAAAACGCGTTTGAAGTTTTCGGTACGAAAAAAGTGAAGAAAAACTATTTGATTTACATCTTACACTGAATCATCTATTCCAGCTCCATAAAGTAAGTCACCAGCAGCTTCAGCAATGTCCAGGGCATCTTTTTGTCCTTGTCTTCGCCGAATTCTACCTTCTTTGGTTTGAGCGGCGCTTTCGGAGTCGGCTTTCATTATGCGAGTTTCGTCCGCCAGCCTCGCGTACTCATGGGCACTGCATTATTATTTTTAAACGGATTGGGTCTTTTTTTTGGTTTTCCAAGTATTTTTCCTTCAGTTTTACGCGTTTCTCTCGACACTTTACTTGTTCTAACTATTTTAAAACCGAAAAAACCGAATCGGAAATATAAGAAGAAAAATAATCGGACCGCTCTGGTGAACGAACACCGTCAAACTGACACGTCTTTTTTTCCACACAGACCTTTAGAACCGCCTTATACTCTACCTGGGTTCACTGCCCCTCCCTTTTTACAAAAGGGTCTTAGGGGATTACAAAGACCGACTTAGCAGGGGCCTTCAGCGTAGAGCATGCGGGGAGGGGCAGCTGCCTCGACCTGCTCCGCTCGAAGGCCCCAGACTTAAAACTCTGTAACTTTGTGAGTTTTGCTCCAAACCTTTAGAAATTTTAACACAGCATTCTTGAAATGTTTTACTATAAGAAAAAAAAAAAAAAAAAATTCGATTTTTCAAAAATTGCCAGACCCTACACCCCCCTTAAAGGGGATAACTTCTCAGCTAGTGCAAATACTGGGAAAAATCACTTTTTATTTTAATGGTAGAAAAATTGAATTACATTTAGTCGATGACGATTTTAATCTTCCGGTAGGAGTTTTAGGGGCAGATTTTTTTGTAAAAGGTCTGCAAAGATTGATTACGGAAATAATTGTTTGAACTGTGATGGGAGAATATTATTTTTTGAGAATCAAAACCAATCTAAAAATGAAAGACACAATTATCAAGAAATTAATTCAAAAAATAATTATGCGCGAAATAAATATTTTATGAATAATAACTATCTAAATGAGATCGATTTAAAGAATGAAAAATCATTTACACAAATTAGAAAAGTTTGTGAAAGCAATAACGAGGAATTGGTTAAATTCAGTGGTAAGGTAAAAAGCTACTTAGAGAATAAATTCAAAAACGAAAAAAGTACGCAGCAAGAAAATTTTGTAAAGAATCTAGGTACTGGTGTCGGTTATAATAGATGCAATTTAGTCGAAAATTTATCGTTTAACTTGAAAACCAATGCGGTCGAAAGCGAGACGACCAAAGAAAAAAGAAAAAAACTATGATGAAGAAAAAAGGGAAGACGTTCAGGGTGGTGAAGGGCCATAAAAATCCTGTAACAATGGGAGCCTGATCATGGGAAAAGCAAAAATTTTCTTACGCAACGCGGAAAGCCCGGCAATGGCTTGCAACAACGGAGTAGAATTTGAGTTACCTTTAGAACTCAATGAAAAGGCCAAGCAGGGGGTTTTTGAAGACGACCCCGTAGACAAGAAAACGGCAGAGTTCGAAGAACAACCGCGGCGCGTTGATCTGACAGATTTACGAGTGGGGCAGATTGATCCCTGGGAAAAAAACGAGTCAGAAACTTTTGACGATTTTGAAGGTTTGGAAGAAATAAACACGTTTGAAATTTTTAAAAATGAAAGCAAAAATCCGTTTATCAATCATCAGATCGAAAATTTGTTCACTTTCGAAAACTCGCGGAGGGAAGAGGGAAACGCAAGTACCTTTATTTCAGATAAAAATGAACGGGCAGTTAAAATTAAAACTTTAATAAAATTAGATCACTTGAATGAGTCAGAAAAAATAAAAATGGAGGGGATGATCGAAAAATATTCTGATTGTTTTCACTTGAAGGATGAAAAATTAAGCGCTATTGAAATATTGAGTCATCGTATTGATACTACAGATGACAGACCTATTGTTTCAAAACCTTTTCGATTACCACACGCGTTGAAGGGCGAAATTGAACGCCAAGTTCAAGAAATGCTAGATGACGGAATTATTGAACCAAGTAATAGTAACTATTTAAATAATATTTTTCTTGTGGCTAAGCCATCAGACGGGACTAATAAGAGAGTTTATCGCTGTGTATCTGATTATAGAGCGTTGAACAGGGTCTCAGTGAGGGACCAATATCAACTCCCCTCGATATTGGATTATTTTGATGCAATGAAGGGCGCAAAATACTATAGTAAATTTGATTTAGCGCAGGGTTTCTGTCAAGTGCCTTTACACCCCGGCGATAGACACAAAACGGCTTTTGCGACTTCTGCGGGATTTTTCCAGTGGTGTCGAACTCCTTTCGCGTTATCAAACGCACCAGCAACTTTTCAAAGAATTATGGATAAAGCCTTTTTCGAGATGCAGAAAAAAACAATTTTTATATATACTGATGACTGCATTATTTATTCTGATTCAATTTAAGAACATATTTTAAAAATTGAAAAATTTCTACAAAGAGTCCGAGAGGTGGGCTTAAAGTTAAAACCGGAAAAATGTGAATTTTTAAAAACTGAAATAATATTTTTAGGACATTATTTAAGTGAAATCGGGATACAACCAGATAGGTCAAAATTAATAGCGGTCCGTAACTTTCCGAAACTAAATAACATTCGCTCGACTCGCAGTTTTCTTGGGTTGTGTAATCACTACCATAGATTTATTCCAAATTTTTCAAAAATCGCAAAGCCACTAACCGACCTTTTAAAGAAAGAAAAGAAATTCGAATGGACAGACACAGCTAATGAAGCTTTTGAAACACTTAAAAATAAGTTATGTGAAAAACCAGTTTTGCAGTTTTTCGATGAGACCTTACCCTTACACATTTATTGCGATGCGGCTCAAGCATCCATTGAAGGATTGCTTGCGCAGGGTGCTCAAGGATACGAGAGACCTATCGTGTATGTAAGCAGGGTATTACGCGGCAGTGAATTAGGATATTCAACATATGAACGAGAATTTTTAGCAATTGTTTATACAGTTATCAGTTTTAAATGCTATTTACTCGGCAGAACGTTTACGGTCTATACGGACCACCTTCCGTTAACATATCTTACCAAATCTGATGATCCGACGGCCAGAATCAGTAAATGGTTAATAAAATTATGTTATTATGATTATAAAGTTATATATCTCCCAGGGAGATCAAATGTACAGGCGGATTGCCTTAGTCGTTACCCCGTAGAGCTCAAGAAACGGAGATGCGGGATATAAGTATAATAACAAGATCTGCCACAGGAAAAATTCAGAGGAAAAATTACAAAACAACACGCGGTAGGAAACCTTACGAAAGGCGGGTGAATAAATCGGGAAAACCTGCTGTGGGTACTAAACCCATAATAGATACTAAAGTGCTTCAGTAGTAACGAGAAAAACGACCTAACAATAGAACCCCTCCCAACAGAAAGTCCCACAGTGGGAGATCTTGGGGAAGAATTGAGTGAGACCTTGCCAGCGACTAATACCAGCGACTGCGACCAAGCGCAGGGGGAATTATTTGCAAAGTGTAGAGAAAAATTGTTTATGCGAAAAGATAATTATATTTCATTACCACGGAAGGTAAACCATGTGACGAAGGCTCTAAACAATTATTTGAATGTAAAAAATTACTTTATTTCAAAGATTTAAATGTAGGCGAAATAAAAGTTCATGAAGTAAGAGCTCAGTCGTGCTTACGCGAACACAGATACAGTTTCGCGGTAGTATTACGAGGGAAGGAACTTTTGAGTACAGAAGAGATTAAAATTAATGTAAAGAAAGCACTTAATGTGTTGAAGGATTTATTAACGAAGTACGAGATAGTTTCAGTTAGTTTAGCAGAAAGTAGTGAAATTGAAAATGTATCGTGGGGAGAGGTACTTAATATTTTTACAGATACTTTCAAAGAGTGTTCAACAAAATTTATTATATGTAAAGGGTTGATAGAATACGTCTCGGTAAGCGAAAGAGAGCGAATATTGCGCGAAAATCATGGTACAGTTATGTCCGGACACCGAGGAGTACAAAAGTGTTATCAAAAATTAAAACAAAATTATTACTGGGAAAATTTGAAGGAGTCTGTACAAGATTTTGTACGAGGTTGTTTAACGTGTAAATTAAAAAAATTGAGAAGAGTAAAAATTAAACAGGAACTAGTTCTTACACCATCAGTTTCTGAACCTTTTTTTTGTACCGCGATAGATATAATAGGACCTTTTAAGCCGCAACAGTAGCAGAAACGCTAGTAAAAAGGTTTGTCTGTGTATTTGGAGCACCCTCAGTTATATTATCGGATCTAGGAACAAATTTTTGCAGCAAATTGATGAAAGAAGTCGCTAAAATATTTCGAATTAATCAAAAATTTACTACACCGTATAGGCCAAGATCGAATGGCAGTATAGAGAAAATGCATCATAGTTTATGTGAATACATCAAAACGATCGTTGATAAAAATAATTCTTGGAGCGATATGTTAGAATTAGCTTGCTTCTCGTACAACATGACGTACCACTCGTCACATCGCCGCACGAACTCGTTTTTGGTCGGGTAGCGACAACTCCCGCAGAGAATCCCCGTGGCGACCTTAGAAAAAAGATATTGACCTACGATCAGTACATTGAAGGTCTTTGTAAACGATTAAATAGCGTGCAAGAAATAGCTGGGGAAAAATTAATAAATTCTAAAATTCGTGCTAAATATTACTATGATAAAAAAATCAACCCACAAGAGTTCAGAATCGGCATGTCTGTGTATTTGTTAAAAGGTGGGGAGATACATAAATTTGAAGACCAGTTAGGCCCTTTCACGGTTGTTGATATTCCCAATAAAAAGGGAAATGTGACCATACGAATGAGAAATAATAAAGTAAAAACGGTGCACGTGAATAGACTGAGAGTTTCGTATGTTGAGCAAGAAAGTTGATAGCTTACACTAACTCAAATGATAGTTTTTAATTAACACGCAAAAAAAAAAAAAAAAAAAAAGAGAGAGAGAAAGACAAAAATTTTTTAGGGTCATTAATGCATGAAATAAGGTGGAAGGTTGAAAAAAATAAATAAATAATATACGACTTAGTCTAAATTAAATTAGCGTAATTTCTAAATTACAGAAAAAAAAGGAGAAAGAAGAATGCAGAAAACGTCGCTATTGCTCCTTGTTCTTTGGGCGAGTTATATTAAGGCGGACAAGTTAATCGAGATCGAAGCCTTAGATAATCCTGGATTAATATTTACAGAGTTACCTGAAATTCGCTTCGCGGAAGATTTTTGTGTTATAAGATTAATTTTTAATTTTGAGATAGGACAATATAATATTAACGAGGCGCGTGATTTAATTAAGTTAAAGACTTGCATATCACCTATGAGCAATGACCAAAATAAAACTGTTTTTGAAAAATTCGACGAAATTATAAGAAATTACGATGATATTTTGAGTAAACATAAAACCGTAATTAAATACTTTAATAAGTCAAAGGTAACTATTACCAGGGAAGAAACGAGGAGACGTCTAGAGAGAAAGGAAACGAGAAAGGAAATAAAAAGGGTGATTTTTGAAAGCGAGAGTGACGTTTGGTGGAAAACTTTGGCAGTTATTAACAGGACTAAGGGATTATTAAGACGAAGCAATATGGGGGAATCGGATGTAGCCCGTCTATACCTTGATGAATATTACCACTTAGCTAGGGCAGAGAGTGAAGCACATAGGTTGATGATAGAACATCTAGAAAATTTGAAATTGATGATTTCTGCTTTTCAAAAGGGTACTGAATTGTCTACCCTCCTACAGAATAAATTGTGCGAAAACACCTTATGGCGTTTAGAATATGATATGTGTATTGCTAATAGAATCTTTAGCACTCCTAAAAGCTTACTAGAGTTATTAAAATTTAGAGACTTTGCTTGAAATAAAAAGAGGTATGAACGGAACACAGGGCTTAACGGAATATTTTATACCTATGAAATTTGATGATGCAGCTAAAATTTATAGCATAATTCCTACACTACTACCGCAAAATATTTTTAAGGATTTTACGTGCGCAGCTTTTATCAATCCAACGGATAAATTTATTGTTGTCAAAAATGAGGGACATAAATTTTTTTTTAACCTCGTGCATCGCAAGTAATAACTTGAGTCCCTCAAACCTTAACAAACATTACGGCTATTTCTTTGAGAGAAGTGGGAGATTGCGACATACAGCCGCCGCGCCTGTTTTAAATGAATTTAGTTCAACTAGGGTACTCATTTGCTCAGTTCGTGTAAATCGCGAGATCATGGTCTGCGGAAACATAGCATCTTACAGTTCAAGGGTACAGAACGGGGAAATTACATACTATAAAGATTTAACACGCGAAGAGTGTGCAAATATTCAAATGACGGGAGAATATACACTCGGAACCACAAAAATTACGGGAATAAAGCGAAATGGCACTACGAACGCACCAATTAAATTTGCGGGAAGTACCGGTGTATCAGGTCACTGTAAAAGGGGCGGATTTACAGATAAATGGGGATCTTGGGAGGACGTCATGGTTCAAGGTTGGGCAGAAATAATTTTGAAAGACTATTATGCGGATGTCCATATCGAAACTAATAAAATCAGATTACAATCGGGTTTAACTTGTCCTTTACCTTTACGACTTGCGTAGACTACGACGGTAGCATTGCTTTTTGGGATATGTTATCACCAGATACGTATGGATTAAAAAAATATTCAGTGCTATATGACGGAAAAGTGCAAATCACACACGAGGCGGGAGAAAACAAAGTTTTGTACAGCGTAGAGTCGGAAGATTATACTTTCGCTTTCTGGAAGACAGGTCACCTAAACACGTGTGGTTTTAAATTAATACGCACAGAATATCCGAGACTGTTCTTCTTACAAGAACAGGTAGACGAGGAAAACATATTAAATACCGGTATAGCAACCTCAAATCTAGATCTTTTTGCGTATATGAATTCAAAATTTTTATACGTAGAAAAACACTTAAAAACCCAAGTTAATAATTTGTATTACGACATTTTGAAACGGGAATGTGAGCTTGAAAGGAAAGTACTGAATAACGCTTTTTCGATAGCATCAATTTCACCAGACGATTTTGGTTATCAACTAATGAACGAGCCAGGGATTTTAAGTTTGACGGTGGGGGAAATTATTTATACCATGAAATGTGCAAAGGTCGAGGTTGAGTTGAGACCTACTTTAGATCAATGTTACGAGCAATTACCTATTTTTCGGGGTAAAGATGAATTCTTTTTAGCACCGCGAACAAAAATACTATTAGAAAAAGGAACTAAAATTGACTGTAATCAGAAGTTACCACCTATGTATAAAGTAGGAGATACGTGGGTAAAATAAGACAAGTCGGGTCCGTTCACCGGTGAGCCGAAGGTCCTTCAACCCATAACAAAACCTTTGTAGAATTATACGGACGCGAAAACACTCGCAACGGGAGGTATTTACAACCAGAAAGACACAAAACGTTTAAGTAACCACATAATGATGAGTTTAGAAAAAAAGGCAATTATGTCAAACGTCCTTAGAGGTTTTTCGGGGGCTAAGGTGACAGATCAGGGTTTATCAATTGAGGGGTTTTTCGACAATGACACACTAGAATCATTAGTAGAAAAGACTTGGAATAAAATGTGTAGCCATCTTTTAACACTGGGAAACGTTTCTTCTATTTTTATTGCATGTTTTATGATTGTTAAGCTTATTAAAATAATGGTTGACACCATCATAAGAGGACATACATTATTTTTAATTTTCGGAGTGAGCTTTAAACTGTTAGGCGCCTTGTTTAACTCGGTGACTCAACTTTTCGTTTACATGGGAAGAAATATGAAAGACTGGGGAAGGAGAAAGACATAGAAAAAGACTCAGCAGGAAGTCCGGAGAAAAGCGAAAATACAAGGGAATAGCTTACGCCTTCACTCAACGACAGAAATTAGACATTATGCAACAAAAATAGGAGTAGAATTTTAACAAATTCGAAATTAACCCATTACCGCCCATGGAAAAATCAAAAGTGATATAAAAAAACTAACTGTTGGAAAACCTGTCTCATGAAAAAATAGTAGATAAGTATTTTTTTTTTTTTCAATTTTCATTGTTTAAACATTATTTATTTAAACAAATTCGGAAAAAATTTTAAATTTTTATGAACTAATAACGGCATTCGATTCTTTGACCAAAAATAAGGCGAAAGTCAGCTAAGTAATTTTTTGATCAGACGCTTAGATCTTTTGCTACGAGCGCTCAAACATGTAAAAATATGGTTTTATAGTCGTGAGCTCTGACTCGTAAAAGTGTATCTTCGGTGCGGCGCCTCGGAGCTCACCACTATAAAACCATATTTTTACATGTTTGAGCGCTCGTAGCAAAAGATCTAAGCGTCTGATCAAAAAATTACTTAGATGACTTTCGCCTTATTTTTGGTCAAAGAATCGAATGCCGTTATTAGTTCATAAAAATTTAAAATTTTTTCCGAATTTGTTTAAATAAATAATGTTTAAACAATGAAAATTGAAAAAAAAAATACGTATCTACTATTTTTTCATGAGACAGGTTTTCCAATAGTTAGTTTTTTTATATCACTTTTGATTTTTCCATGGGCGGTAATGGGTTAATGTTTTGTTAAAGGTTGATTAAACCTTTAAACTACTTAGACCAAAACCTGCGAGAGGCCTAGGTCTAACCCGTTTGCCACTGTGTGGCCCTACGATTAGCTATACTACGATAGTCCCGTAAGCAGAGAGTTGTACTTACTTTGATTCTGCCGCTCAAGCTGTATCCTATAAGTGCAACCTCGGCCCGGCTCCGGAGAAGTAGTAGGTTTCAACTTAAACTTAGCAGGGCGGGTATTTCAAATTAAAGTCAGAAATTACACAAAAGACATTTAATGAGAAAAACACTAAACCTCAAGCACTGTTACAACTTCAAAAACACGGATGTCAGACGGCTGATTTGAACCGTGGACTCTAACTAGTTTTCAAACTGACGACACTCTTGCAGGTGTCCCTACCCTCTTCTAAGCTCGTCTGCTTATGCTCGACTGGCTACTCTCGGTTCCCTACTCTCGACTCGACTCGACACCCTACTGGGCTATCCGCAGACCTTATATATGTTTTGTGTACGTGCCGAAAAGTCGCGCAGGTCTTGGTTTTAGCGGGGGTGGCACCCCACCAAAAAGAAAAGGAAATTTCTACAACGGGGCGGTAAAAAATTACGATCTGGGGAAGTCCACCCCAGTATGCTCCCTACACTTTTATTAAAATAAAAGCGAAAGAAGTCGCATACGGATGTGACACCTTCCCCCATCGACATCTTATCGCCCCCGCGATAACTTTTAAGTTGACCATTTGTAAGTTGACCATAAAACTTTCGACAGGTTCTATTTCATAATTATTATGCAGTATACAGAGTTTGGCTCAGTGCTTGAGTACATAATTATGACAATTTAGATTAGTTTGATAATAAGGTTACACAAAAATTCATAGGTTATAAATACGATTACAACAAGATCAATAAATACTTCATACCGCAAACTATTTTAAGCGAATTATTTACTAAGACATCATTTTTAAATAAATTGATATTCTAACACCATGTTCAAAACAAATTCCACAAGAAAAATCATTAATTCAAACAAGTAAAACAAATTCAGTTATTCTAATACCTCAAACACAATATCCTTTCAAGGCCCACTTGCGAGATGGTATTTGCACAGCCCAAAAGAGCCAGTCCCATCTCCCAAGCGTACAATTAAAAATAAATAAAAATTCCTGACACAAAACTCACATTAGTCATGGTCAGCACATCACCTTAGCACGCCAACAGAACCGGCTGTAAGTCTGTTGCGGCAGGTGCGGCAAAGAACCCCAGCTATAGGCGCTATGCATTACTGCTACGCTAGCCGACAGCATTTGGGCTAATCGATAATCCTTAATTAAAATATAACGTTTATTTTGATCGTTAACTAACCAGGATTTTTCTTAAGATTTATTTAGTGTTTTTTTTTTTTCTTCTTTTTGTATATATAAAAAAAAAAAATTAAAATTTCATATTAAGCCATGAATTTTATTTTATAACAGTAAATCAATTTCAAAAAGGAACTTGAATTTGCAAATACTCATTTATATGTATGGAAGTGGTACGCAGTACCCCTTTCCCCCTTAATTGAAGATGTAACTTTCATATTAATCCTGGGTTTATTTAGTATACCAATTTTGCTCCTAAACAACTATTACGGCAAACAACTAATTTTAGTTTTATCTCTATTATTTAATTATCATTAATAAGAACATTAAACTTTTAAATATATTTTCAATTAACTTATTTAAGCAAAAAAAAAATTTTCTTAAAAATAAATTATTCATAATTTGCAAGGCTAATATAATTTAAATATAAAATTTAATGTTTCTTTTTTTTTTTTGGTTTTTGTTTTTTTTTTCTGTTTTCTTCTGTTCTCTCTGTTTTTTTTTTTGTATAGAACTTTGAAAAAATTCAAGTAAGACATTTAGATTTTTGAAAATTGATTAATTAATTAACTAAGCAGTCCCCCTTTTTTTTTCTTTTGATATAATATTTCACAATACTACTGATCTCTAAGGAATGAATTTATTCTCTAAGAGACAATTATATAATTAATACATTCATATATCAAAAATTTTATGAATAATTTTAGATGACAATAATCAACAATATTTAAAGGTACGACATTCTTTTTTGCTTTTTTTAAATATATTTTTCTTTTTATATTTTTTCTTTTTTTTTAACGAGATAAAATGCACAAACACTAATGATATTTAATTAATTAACCTCTTTTTTTTCCTTTCTTTTTTTTCTTTTTTTTTTACTTTAGAAGAAACAAATAGATAATCATATTCAAGCACAATAATCTGTGAATAAAATTTAGACATAAATAACTAAGTACAATTTTTTTTGTTTATTTTTCTTTTGTTTTGTTTTTTGTTTTTTTGTTTTTTTTTAGACTGCTTATTTTACTTTAAATTTTTGTTTATGTCATACACGAAAAATACATTTAACATCCATTAAGATTTCAAAAATTCTCACAAAGACTTTAACAATTATATTCAAATTTTCAATACATGAAGATATGATTACAATTTTAATTTAATTTTTTTTTGTCTTATCCTGTAATTTACGGTTTTTTATTCCTACTAAATTTTTAAGGAAGAAGCGAGAAAAGAAAAAAATTGCGTGATTTTTCGATCATTAATAAAAAGAACAGACTATAAGTAATAATACAGATAACAACATACCATCATCATCAAAGCACAACTCACCACAACACCTTTTTTTAACCAAACACTGTTCAATTTTTCACCTTTCACTTCCTTAGAAAATACTTCCTCAGCTTCCGGCCATCCGTAGTTGTTCTCTTCGTCCCACTCGTTGCCGTGATCAAAGCCACCACCAGTGAAGAATATTTCTGGCAGCCCATATCCTCTATACTTTTTCTTATCTATTGCTTTGTTATGTGTTAGTTTATTAATAAGATATAATCTAGTTTTTATATTTATTTATTTTAATTTTCATAATATAATATTACATAATATAAATATATGCATAGCTTAAGATATAGAGTTATTTATGATTTGAGACATCTTTATGATTATTATTTATTTTATGTATAAGGAGATATGACTCCAGACCCGATTTACGGTAAAAATTAAGAGGTATGATTTTACTTACGAAGTGGCCAGCTTCGGAGTCCCGCAGCTTTACTGACCAAAAGACTGAAGCTGGCCTCATTTCGTGTTTACTTATAGCATAAAAATGCTTAGTTAACGAAATGTGTCTTTCATGACACAATATCTTATAATTACAAAATGTGTCTTCGTGACACAACACCTCCCCCCTTTAGATGTTTATCTCCACGTTTTTGTTATGTTTTGGTTTTTGTTTTTATTTTTATTATTATTATTATTATTTTTTTTTTTTTTTTTTTTTTATATCATAGCATCCTCTTCTTTAAGTGTTTATTTTGACTATACTATTGTTATCGCTTTCTTGTTAGTTTTTTATAAAATGTGTGGATAAAATAAGTAATAACAAAGTAATCTGTGAGTTTTACAACTTAAGTTTATAAATAGTATATAAATTTTAAAAATTAAATAACGTATTGTTAGTGGTATTATAACATAGATACATAGGTTTCTTTCCCTGATAAAAAGATTTTTTGAAAAACTCTAAGGAACAAGTCAATCAGAGAAAAAGAAGAAAAAATTATAAACTAAATAAACCGTAATTTTCATTCTTAATTTTTTTTACGGAAGGTGTCTCTTGTTTGATTTTAGTTTTATTTTGGTTAGGAAGTGTGGATGGTAATGGTGGAGGAATTTTAGGTGTGATTTTAATAGGATCTACTTTTATTTCTTGCAGTTCCAAGTGTTCTGCCATCTCTTTAGTTCTTGTTTGTTCCTTGCCCAGGATTATAAAGAAATGCGTTATTGAACTTGACACTGCAGCTAGAAGATGTAAACCACAGCCGTATAATTGTTGTAATAGATAGGCGTTTATTATAGTATCTATAGTTATTTTTATTAGATGTAGCAAGAAAATTATCATAATTATTGCAGATGAAATTGATCCACCTTTAATTAAATTGTCGATAATACTTGACCACAGATCTGCCAAGATTCCTTTTATAGTCGTACTCGTAAACAATTTACTTATGGATTCTTCGTTATAATTGTGTTCTCCAGCCATTTGCCTTGTTAAAATATTGAGTAAGGCTGGTTGTTCCAGAGGAAATGTGATCTGTTGTTGAGCTCGTTAAAGCTGAGATGATGAGTATACCCCGGACGTGGCCAGAGCTTCTATCAATTTATAATTCCAATGAATTTTTGTTGATGGTTGAAATATGTGTGGAGATTGTACATCATAAGTTGGATATGGATCTAGTTTGATCCATTTATCTCCTATTTTATAGTATCTTGGTAAGATTTTATTACAGGTGACTTGTTTGCCTGTCTTAATAAGAATGTGTGTTTTTGGTGTTAAAAACCACATCTCGTTTTGTAATGTCACTGGAAGTTATTCATAACATTCTTCCATGTGCTTTATTTTTACAGGTCTTGGCGTACATTTGATAAAATGCACAGCTTCACCCGCTATCAAGGAAGTGTATCCTGGTTGTTTCATTACTGTGTATGCAAATTCATCTGGCGATAAAGTAGCAAGGGCTAGGGAGTTTTGGATTGTTTCTCTCTCAAGATTACACTTTTCCGTAATTAAATTTATATATAAGTCATTTAATTCTATCCTTAGATGTTTTTCTACATAAATGAACTTAGAATTAATACATGTAAAAATATCTAGATTTATAGTATTCTCTTTGACAATATCGTTATCATAATACAAATTATTAAGTCCTAGTTGTGATTCGAAAATTAGTAGTTTAGGATGTTCAGTTGTAATAAATTGTCTATTGCATTGAGTTATCGCGCCTTTTGAGGATAAGGCAAAAGTTATATCATTAGAATTTACCGCATAAATAATCTGATGATCAATGTCGTTTGTAAATTTAGTAGCTATTCCCTTATATAATATATCAAAAGAATTTTTAAAACATTCGTTTACAGGTAGAATATCCCAAAAAGTATACCCGTATTCTAAATCTATACAGTGTTTATTTGAAAATGTACATATTGTACCCGTACTTAATCTAATTTTATCTGTATCAAGACTTACTTTAGCTATAGTTTGTATGAGTAAGATTTGTATGGTGCCATGTACAAAAACCTTTGTATATGTGTTGAATTTGTCTGCATATGATGCTCCGGAACAGGATTTGTCTGCTGCACTACCCGCGAAGTCCACTCCTACTGTCATTGGTGTTGCGTTGACTGTGATATCGGCTATGATATGCGTATCGTCGTATTTAAAAATGCCTGTGTCATGTAGTAGTTTGCATTTTTCCTGAGATAATTCGTAAAGGTACACTTGTTCACCGTTCTCCACAGGTAATAGATGTCCAAAAATGCCGCAGCTATTAACTGTGCGATGGATGATTATTTTGCAGTGAATCGTATTCACTTCTCGAAATTCCGCAAGTTGTACCAGCTCGATTGTAATATTTGTCGAATTTGGTCTTATTTCATGGAAGTCGCATTCGCCCGTGTCCAATAATGAGAACGTTGTGATGTTTGTTGTGGTAGAGCCACACTCATATCCAATAATTTGTGCGTATGATTGTATGATTAATGAGAATGTGATTAGTATGAAATGCATGTTATTTTGTTCGCTTTCTCTTTCTCTTTTTTTTATTTTTTTTTTTTACTTTTTTTTTTTTTTTTTTTGTTCCTAAAACAAAAATTAAATTAGTTTTTTCTCATGTAAAAATAATTTGTTAGGATGAACTTGTTTTTGCTTTCCTTTGTATAAAAATATAATATCACCTTTATCCGTAATATTTTTTATTTCAAATGGACCTCAATTTTGGTCTTTCTCTAGTTTTCCTGGCTTTGGCTGCTTTTGCCAGTACACTTTGTCGCCTATTTCGAAATTTACTGGATTAGCAGTTTTGTCATAGTATTTCTTTGCTTTATGTTTAGATATAATTAGATTTTCTCTTGCCAAATTGGCTATATTTTTCATGTTATTCAGTAATTTTTCGAAATAGTCATTAAATGTTGGCAATTGTTCTGACTTTTTTAAAGGTTCACTAGATGGTAATCTAGGTGGATATGCAAAAACAACTTCATATGGTGTAAATTTATGAGAAGAGTTAACTGAACAATTTAGATTTAATTGAGCAAGTTCAAGAAACTGATCCCATTCTATATTTTTATTTGAAAAATTTCTTAAAAAGGTTATTAATGGTGCGTGTTGTCTTTCTAGCGACCCATTAACCCATGGTGAAAAACTTGTGGTTCTATCTTTTTTATTTTGAATCTACGTGACAGTGCCTTCATTAATTTCGAACAAAAATTTTGTCCTCTATCTGATAAAACAATTTTGGGACTGGCAAAAATACAAATAAATGTTTTTAAAAATGCGTCAGCAATTTTCTCTGCTGTCTGATCTTTAAGTGGAGTTACTATTAAGAATTTTGACAAATTGTCTTGGATAGTTAAAATATATTTATTGTCTTTCTTTGTTACATTGAGTGGGCCAACAACATCCATGGCAATTTTATCAAATGTTCTCAAAGTGGTGTCTGTTATGACTAATGGTTGTTTCGTTTTTCTAAGTTTAATTTTATTTTTCTGACAGTCATCACAATTTTTGATTCTTTTTTGTATGTCTCTTTTAAGATTTTCCCAATAGTAATTATTTTTAATTTTCAAGTAAGTTCTATGCACGCCTGCATGTCCTCCTATAGGACTTGTGTGCATTTCATTAAATATTGTATCTCTATGGTTACTTTCGATATATTTTATTGTATTTAAACAAATTATAACTTTTACTTGTGATTTTTCAAAAATGTCTCTTAATATTTGTTCTATTTCCTCCCATTTAACGTTTATAATTTCAATATCTTTTGAAATACTTATTGTTGCGATATTTTTTTGAATCATTATGTTTTTCAGTAATTTTAGTGATAGTGATATATCATTTAATATTAAATCTTTCGATTTTGCAGTGTCTAGACATATGCTAAACAGATTTTTATTTTTAATTTTTAGGATTTTAATCTCTCTCGGTTGTATTTCACTGTCGATCAGTAAGTTATTTGATTTTACGATTTCATATGTTTTAGAGTCCAGTGGTATTTTACTTTTTGTCATGAAGTACATTATATTATCTTGTCTTAGATTTATTGTATCTTTTACTTTTACAATATTTTCAGTTAGGTTTTTATTTATTGTATCGTTACATTTCTTTTTATTTATTTTTTGTCTATTTATTTTTCGAGAATTTCTTTCTTCCGATTTTGCATAAATGTCTTTATTCACGGTCTGCGGAGTTATATATTTTTTTTGCTTGCGCGCGCGTTATTACAAAAATTTCATTCGAGTCATCAATTCCTCTACTGAGCGCGTCTGCATTCGTATTTTTTGATCCCGGTTTATAAATTATGTCAAAATCATATGATGCTAATTTTAAACTCCAGTTTTGGACTCTGGTGTTTTTATCGGCTGACCTAAATTTCAATAATGGCTTATGATCTGTATATACAGTAAATTTGTTTCCGTAAACATAATTTTTAAAGTAAGTTATTCCCCAAAATATGGCTAAAGCTTCTTTCTCATAAGTGTGAAATCTTAATTCCGACCCTTTTAACAGTCTACTTGCGTACGACACTGGTTTATCTTCCGGTACTTTACCTTGAGAAAGAATAGCTGCGATGGCCCAATTACTTGCATCAGTTGAGATTATAAATGGTTTTGTAAAGTCTGGAAATTGTAAAATCGGTGCATTGCATAATGCGTTTTTTAACTTTTCAAAAGCTTCTTGCTGTGCTATACCCCATGAAAATTTAGAGTTTTTCTTAAGTAAATCATTCAAAGGTTTTGATAAGTTCGAGTAGTCATTTATGAATTTTCTATAGTAATTAGTAAGTCCTAAATATTCCATTATATTTTTTGCGGTTTTTGGAATTTTGAATTTCTTTACTGCTGATGTGATTGATTCATTCGGTCTAATACCCTTTTCGGAAATTATATGCCCTAAAAAATTTATTTCTGTCTTAAGAAAATTACATTTTGAGGATTCGAGTTTAAGGTGTGCTTTTCTCAATCTATCAGCTATTATTTCGAATCTTTCTATCAGTTCTTCTATAGTATTTGCGAAAATTATAATGTCATCAATATAGACAAAGCAAATTTTTCCTATCAAACCCTTCAATACTCTATTCATAATTCTTTGAAAAGTTCTGGGACTATTCATTAACCCAAAGGGCATCACTTTAAATTCTAACCTGCCCAGTGGGTGAATACTAAATGCTGTCTTCTTCGTATCTTCAGGTCTTAGTTTTATCTGATGGAATCCTGATATTAAATCTAGTGTAATAAAATACTTAGCTGATCCCATTTCATCGAAAATCTCTGTAGTGCTAGGGATAATGTATGGGTCAGGGCTTGTAAATTTGTTCAATTCTCGATAATCCATCACGAGACGATGTTTAGGTTTATTTTCGGGGGTAAGACCCTTTTTTGCTACCAAAAAAGCTGGAAAATTATATGGACTATGGGATTCTCTCACCAAATCATTCTCTATCAATTTTTTGCCCTCTTGTATTGCAATATCTCTTAAAACGAATGGCAATGGAAATTGTTTGACATAAATCGGTCTGTCATGTGTAAGATTTATCTCATGTTGCTCGACTGTGCATCTCTCTAACTTATCGCCTTCACAGTAAAATATATCATCATTTCTCTCAATTAAATTCCCGATCAACCTTGCATTTTTTTTGGACAAATGTTTTAGATTTATTTTATTTAATATTTTTTGAGTTCTCTCTCTCTTATCGACGTAATTATTATTGTTAACATTGTAAATTTCTATAGTGTCGTTAAAATCGATCTCGAATTTCATATTATTTTCTTGTATGTTGTGTTTAAGATGTTTTCTATCATTTTCATTTGGGTTGAAATTTACATTGTTATCAAGTATTTTCAAAAAGCAAGGGTAGTCTAATACTTTATTTTCGACATTTTCTTGACATATTTCACTCTCTAAGGCACAGTTTATTTGAGCTACGAATGTTTGCATATTATTTTCCGTTTCCATAACTCTGCGTAAATTTGGTTTACTATTATTAGGCTCTGTCTCATTATTTTTATAGCTGATTTCTGCTACTATGTTCAGTAATTTTTTTATCTCTTCTGTGAAACAAGTGTCTTTTTCCGTGTTTATCTCATCTGTATTAAAATCAAGTTTCAAAACATTCATTACCTCATCGTTTTCATTTTCAAAAATTTTTTCGCGATCATGCGATGTAGTGACTTGCAAGCTAAGCGAATCATTGACCAAGTTTTGCGTGTCATTTATGGAATTTTTATTTTGTATTTCGTTGACCATCCTATTCTTATTTATTAACTGCTCGAATTTTACATTATTTATTTCTAGATAGCCCTCATCTAATCTTAATTTACCCTCAGTTAGTAATTCTATACCCAAAATACCATCGTATGGTAAATTAAATGCATCGGAAGCTACATGAAATTCATAAAATAAACCGTTAATAAGTATATTTGTAGTACCTATAGTTTTCATAATTTTATTTGATATTCCTGATAACATGATTTGATGTCTCGGATCAATATCTGTCTGTCTAACTTTATCATTTTTAATTATATTTAATTGAGCACCACTGTCTACTAAAAATTCGTATGTATTTTTCGGATTCACGTTCTCGATTCGAATATGTTTCAAAAGGTTTTCCAACTTTACTACGTAAGTTGGTATTATAATATTTTCTTCACACGTATAGTCTTTTACGTCTGTTAATTCTATAAAATTTTCACAAGTATCATTTAAGGAATTTTCGGCGTTATCGTTCAATAATTGGTTTATTTTCTCACTAGATTCTACGTCTGTAGAAAAATAATTTGCTTCCACCGAATATTGTGCACGTCTACATTTTTCAATAGTATGCCCGATATTTTTACAATTTGAGCAAAAATTCCCGGTTAATTTTTGTAAATTTTGCAGGTCCAAGCAATTTCGCAACGAATGTCCCGGAGAGTTACAGTGTCGGCAATTTTCAGGATTGTTACTTGTGTAATTTTTTAAGGCTTTATATTTAGTGCACATATCGAGATCATGACCTTTATAATTGCAATATTCGCATATTTTTTGTGATACGTTATTTCTATTTTGATCCCGTTTATTATAATAGGTATTAGTTTGAGTGTTTTGTTGTTTATTTTTAGTAATATTTAAAAATTTAAAGCAATCTTTAGCGTTGTGACCCGATTTATCGCAAATTTGACAAATTACTGAGTTTTTATTTTTTTGCTGCGTTATTAAAGTTTTCACTTGAATGCAGTCATTTAGTTCATGGTCAATATTTTCACAATAAGTACAGAAACGATATCTGTTTTTATTTTCTTGAATATTACAATTTTTTATAGTATGACCTTTCTTGTTACATTTTTGACAAATAACTTCGGGGCATTCATTAACCGTATGACCCGTTTTTTTGCAATTTTCGCAGTTTTCGCGATTTTCTTTCTTATTTGGGCACAAATACGGAGTGTGTCCGTGTTTAAAACATTTCCAACAAAGTTCAAATTCTTTTATGTTCTCGCATTGATCTACTTGGTGACGTGCTATTTGACAAAATTGACAATTTTTACTTCTGATTTTATTAAATTCATATGCGCTAATTGAATGACCGTAATTACTGCATAAATTACACAGTAGTTTAATTTTTTTAGTTGCTCTATTACAATCAAAAGATCTATGATTCTGCGACTTGCAGTATACACACGCCGCGGATGGACAAAATAAAGCTTCGTGATTGCGTTCTGTACAAATTTGACAGATCGGTATATTTTTCTTCATCATATTATTAGCACAATGATTTACTTGTATGTTATTTTGATTTTCAATTAAATTTAGTTTTTTCTCTAAGATCAGTGCATTATTTAATATTGCTGAAAAATCCTCGTCTTGTCCAACTGAACATTAATTTTAAATTTAAAACCATCAGCAAAACTTTTCAGCGCGTCAGCTTCTAATTTAGTTTTAAAAGTTTGATACTCTGTATTCTCTAAGTTTGTGGTCAATTTTTTTAGTTCTTTAATTTTTTTTACTAATTTTTTCAACCGCGTTGTATAGTTACGTACGTCTTCGTCTTCTTTCTGCGCTATTGTTAATAAATCGTTATAATAAGAATAGTAGTTTTCTGTTGTCGGGAATGAATTTTTAATACTTGTTATGAATTCTCTTATTGTTGTTGGTTTTTTATCCGTAAACCATTCTTCCGCTGATTCAACACATTTTCTCAAAATTAGATATTTTAGAAAGTTTGGAATGTCGTCGTTTGCAATTAATGATTCTACTTCTGTCACGTATTTAATTATCTCTTCCGCCGATTTTTGCGAACCGTTAAAAAATGGGCTTTCGTTGACCAGATCCGTTATTTTAAATTTAGACATTCTTGTGAACTTTATAAAATCTAATAGATTATCTACCTCTTTTACTTCGGAGCTTTCTTCGAGATCTATTAGCGAATTATTTCCCGACGTTATTTTTTGTGTGTTATTAACGTTTGGTATTTGATTCGTTTTATCTGGTATAAAATTTTCTATATTTTTTATTGGATCTTGAGAACTCACAAACGATGAATCCCCTGACACTAGATCTGTCGATGTACTCGACGCATTTTCATCGGTACACTTGTTTAAATTTAACTGTTTGGATGGGTTTCGTTTTTTACTTACGTTGTCTAATCCCGGTAAGATCTTCTCACGTAATTCCGGGTTATTTTTTACCGTGCTTCTCATTATTGGTTTATCCTCGTTTGTATTATTCACGGCTTTTTTTCCGGCGTACGATGTACGGAATACATTTATTTTCATATTTAGTTACAATTTTTAAAATATAGATTTATCCTCTCTTCGTCTTTCGCACGATGACTAATTATTATTATTTTACTTTATTTTATTATTATTAAAATTTTTCATCGATGACCCGTTTTACACTATTAACTATCACTTAGATTTAACCGTCTCTAACACGATTAATTATCACTTTAGATTCTTAACAGATTTAACCGTTTCTCACACGATTAATTATTACTTTCGATTTTTCACTGATTTAACCGTCTCTCACACGATTTATTATTATTTAGATTTTTCACAGATTTAACCGTCTCTCACACGATTAATTATTATTTTTGCACTCGAAATTCAATTGTATCGGAACCATTTTGTTATGGTTCCGATATGGTCTAGTGGCAAGGATACCTGGCTCTCACCCAGGAGGCTCGGGTTCGATTCCCGGTATCGGAACCATTTTGATATGTATTAGTTTATTAATAAGATATAATCTAGTTTTTATATTTATTTATTTTAATTTTCATAATATAATATTACATAATATAAATATATGCATAGCTTAAGATATAGAGTTATTTATGATTTGAGACATCTTTATGATTATTATTTATTTTATGTATAAGGAGATATGACTCCAGACCCGATTTACGGTAAAAATTAAGAGGTATGATTTTACTTACGAAGTGGCCAGCTTCGGAGTCCCGCAGCTTTACTGACCAAAAGACTGAAGCTGGCCTCATTTCGTGTTTACTTATAGCATAAAAATGCTTAGTTAACGAAATGTGTCTTTCATGACACAATATCTTATAATTACAAAATGTGTCTTCGTGACACAACAGCTTCTTCTAGTTTTTTAAGTAGATATTTTTCTGAAATTTGCAGATATCCTTTTTTCCAATCCAAGATTTTTGCTGCATCTGAACGACGACTTTCTATGATTTCACGATGACCATAATCACAGACAAGATTCCATTTTTCAGGGAATTTTTGTCTTTCTTTCATTTCAAACCAACATGTCAAGGCCTCATTTATCTCGTTAAATGCTTTTCTAACTTCGTCATATGGTTTATATTTTTCTCCTTTCGCGTGATCGAACCAAAATCCCATCCATCGTTCCCTGTAGTGGTACCTTTCCACCCGTTCTATTTTAATCTTATAATGATCCGCACAATAGCGTTTGTTCTTAAAGCGAGGTTCCTCGCATAACTTTGCTGTTCCGTCGACCCTTTTGTCTAAGGTCGCGCAACACAGACCTCTTTTAGCGACTAGTCCTCTAACTAATTCTGGTTCTTTTCCTGTTTGCCGATACATTTTTTTTTTCTCTTCTTTTTTTTTGTCTACACCACACAACACTCTAAAGTAAACTAATCCTACTTTGTGGCTTTTCATTTTGACTTTTCACCTTTCCCTTCCTTTTTTCTTTTTTTTTTATAAGGATGGTCTATGAAAAACAAAGTAGTAAACCTAAAGTTCAACTCGTGAAGTCCAGCTAATGAAAATTTTAAGCATGCCAGGTGATCGTAACTTTGCCGCAATAGCTTAGCGTTGACGACCGATGATGCTGGTGTCGATGGTATCTTAATTGCGGGGCACGCCCTTGGACGTCTGGCTGTAGTTGCAGTTGCATTCTCTTCTTCCTCTTCTTTCTCTTCTTTCTGATTCTTTTTATGCATTGTAATATTTGTATTTGACGGATTATTTACTTGGTGTATTTGTAAAATCCATAATATTATTTATAATATTTAAATTAAATAATATTTATGAGCGCCTGCGTGCTCATCTAATAAAACTATATTACTTTGTAATGACTATTTCATTAATTACTTGAATTGCTGTTTCGTTCAGCTTTTTGGACTTTACGAGCTCTACCCCTTTTTAGATATTCTAATTTTTGAACGGCTAATTCATATTTCAATGTTAGTGGTGTCATACTGATTAGAAATTGCTTAAAATTAGAGACTTTTTCATAAATATTTGGTGCATTAATTAATTCGCATATAGTTGTGCAGGGTTCAATTAAAAGATCAAAATATGATTTATCGTCAATAAATGTTGTACTTTTCATGATCTTTAATTCTCTGATAATTTTATGCAAATATGGATTATTTTTGAACGGCTAATTCATATTTCAATGTTAGTGGTGTCATACTGATTAGAAATTGCTTAAAATTAGAGACTTTTTCATAAATATTTGGTGCATTAATTAATTCGCATATAGTTGTACAAGGTTCAATTAAAAGATCAAAATATGATTTATCGTCAATAAATGTTGTACTTTTCATGATCTTTAATTCTCTGATAATTTTATGCAAATATGGATTATTTTTACTTATCTGTTTTAAGAGACTGTAGTAATTACACTTAGTCAACGTTAGATGTTGCCCAACCACATGTGCAATGTCAGTGTGAATTATATCTTTATGCAAAAATGGTTGTTTAAAAGGCCAATGATCAATATTTGCACCTTTATTTAATAACATGGTAATTATTTCTGTTCCAACTAATTCATACGCAAAGTTTAAAGGTGACATACCATTTAAATTTTTACAGTTTACACACGCATTATTCTTTAATAGAATTTTGACCATTTCTTCATGACCTAAATTTATTGCCAACATTACCGGCGTGTTTCCATTTTTATCTTTTAGATCAATTAATGTATTATTTTCTAATAATTCAATTACTACTTTATAATTATCTTCTTTCGCTGCTAGGTGTAAAGCAACTTCTTCATGATTATTTTTAGCGTCAATATTTGCTCCTTTTTTTAGTAATAATTAAACGTATTTAAAGCCAGTAACCTTGTATAACGTTGCCAAATGTAGTGCAGTGTTTCCATCGTTGTCCCTTGCATTGCAGTTAACTTGATAGTTTAATAATTCTTCGAAAAGCTCACTGCCCACTGCTGCTATCATTAATGCTGATTCTTTATTTTTATTTACTAAATTCGGGTTCGCACCTATTTTTAATAATTCATCCGCTGCGTAAAATTTATGATGAGTTACTGCTGTAATTAGTGCTGAGTCACCATAACCATTGTTTACTGCATTTATTTGTACTCCTTTCTTCACTAAAAATTTAAACATTTCATAATTGTCTACCAAAATGCTTTTTTGAAGAGGTGAATATTCATCCTTATCCACACCATCAATTGGTACTCCTAAGTTTATTAAATTCTTTGCATTTTGGTTATCATGAAATTTAATGGAAATATTTAGCATATCACTAAAATTTGTAGTAACTATTGTTTTAGGAATAAGTATCAAGATTTCTTGTAATGCTAATCTGTTTTTTTTCATGGTGGCTACCAGCCACAGTGCCGCTAAGTTTATTCTATTGACTTTTTTCCCATATTTTATACAATGAATGAGTGCTGCGTGATCTCTATTTTCAATGACGTCACCAAGAATTGCTATTAAAGTGTTTTCATGAAAACTACCCAATTCTTCAGCAGTATAGTCTTGCATTTTGTTTATGTTGTGTAATTGTTTTGTGTAATGCAAGTGACTAGATGTTAGTTTGTATGTATATGTGTATATGATTTTTATTTATTTTATTTTATAGTTTTTTAATTTTTGGTTTGTTTAAGTATTTTTATCTCTGAAAAAAAAAGAAAAAAAGAAAATTTTTTTTTATTTATTATAAATTTAATTTTTTTTGTAAAACAACAAAATATCAAGCTGATCAGAGTGTTTTTTTTTTTAAATTTAATTTATTTAAATAAGATTTATTGTGGGAATATTTTATCCGTAATTGCCATAATTGCTATTTTTTCTAAGGTTTGCTCGTCTAAGTATTTAAAATAAGTTTCTTCTGATCCTAATTTTATTACACTTAATTGGTTTTCTCTTAGCTCATACGCGCCTCTTGCTTTCTTTAGTTTATATAGTAACCTGTCTTTATGAAGATTAAATTGTTTAACTTTTTTAGTAATAGCTGATTTATTATGATTTCCTATTCTGAAAAAGTTTATTAATTTAATGTATGGTTTAGTATATACATCGAAAACAGTTAATCCCATCCAAAAATGTTCATTTTTCATTTTTTCTAATTCATCCATTATAATAAAAAGATGATAATTATTATATAGCAAATTAGGTAAATGTATCTTATCATAATGACTCCTGTTATCTGGATGACAAAAAAATTTGCCAATTTTATAATTTTGTGAAAAATGAATTTTTTCAGTGTGCAAAAATGGACCCTCGTACGGCCAATAAAATAAATCAGCTCCATTTTTTAATAAAACTTTGGTTGCTCCAGCAAACGATGATTCAAATGAATATAATAACGCATTTCTTTTGTATTTATCGATATAGTTTATATTTGCATTAAATCTAATCAGCATTTCTACTACACTTCGTTTTCCAGCTTTTGCCGCTACTATTAATGGTGTTTCATCCTCGCAATTCACCTTATCTATTTCTGCACCTGCTACTATTAGGGCTTCAATCAGACCCTCGTGCCTGCCTTTAGCAGCCTTATGTAGTGGAGTGTTTCCGCTATTATCTGCAAATTGCACATCTGCACCTTCTTCCAATAAAAGAATTGCATGATGTGGCTTATCTATTTGTTTACATGCAAAAAGCAATGGTGTTTCACACCTATTGCTTACGTAGTTGACATTGCATCCTAATGTTATTAATTTTTCGAGTGTTTCTACTTTTGCAAAAATCGCAAGAAATATACAGTTTTCACCTCTATCATTCTTTACATGAATATACGCACCTAATTCAAGTAAAACGTTAAAATTTCTCCATGCACTGTGACGAATGGCTGTCATCAACGGTGTTTCTCCATCACTATTTCGGAACTCAATATCTGCACCATAATTTAATAATATATCGAATAGAATTAGATTACCCGATTCAATTGCAGCTTGTAAGGGCGATGAACCATGTGAGTCAATTAAATTAATATTAATGTTAATTGATATTAATTCTCTTAAATATTCTTCAGAGTTCAATTCAATTGTAGCAACAACAATGTCAGCTACTGAATCACAATCTAACATTTTCTGAATGATTGAAATTAATTTAATCACTGCTAATGAATTATTTACTTCAATAGCCTTCCTCCAGACTAACTCTAACTCCAACCCTCTTAAACAGTAGCAATTATCTAAAACCATATTGAATTTTATCATATTATAATTTCTCAGCGCATCTAGTAATTCAATTTCCGCTTGCGTCGAATTCATTCCCATAATTTTAAGTGGTACTAACATTTTTAACCCGTACTTCAATCCTGAAAACAAAAATATTAAATCTAAAGTGAATTAAAATAAAATTGCTTAAAAAAAAAAATTTTTTTTTTTTTTTAAATTGATTTCTTATAAATTAAAAATTTAGTGTTACGTTTACTTTTAGTCATAATATTACCGTTATTTAATTAATTGTTTAATTCTTTTAGTTTAGTTTTTTTTATTAGAGTTAAATTAAGTAATAACACGGTTTTTAAACTCAGAAAATAAACTTTATTTAAAAGCGTGAATTGTAATCGAAGTAGATACGGCAAGGTTAGACTTCTATATAAACAAACAAACTCGCAACTCGGTTCACTTCATTCGAAGCTAAAGCCACTCCTCGACACTCCCTCCGCTTTTGCTTCGTATACCTCAGTTTAACAAATTTAACTTATTTATAAAATGAATAACAAAAATAATTCACATATGACTCGTTTGACAAATTAACTGTAGAACTCTTTACTCAGCCTTTGCCACAGCTTTAGACTCCATTAGACTTTCCACTGTCTCTCTCTGTAACATAAATAAAGAAAAAAATATTAACAATATACAATAACAGTTTTTTTTTTTTTTTTTTTTTTTTTTTTTATTTATTTTAAAAATAAAAGATCTCAATTAATTCATCAATTTTTCTCTTAGATATTTAAAAATTCCCAGGGAAAGGGGTTTCGTAAAGATATCTGCTACATTCTCTTTTGTAGGTACCCACTTTACAATAACTTGCCCATTCAAAACACATTCTTTAACAAAATCTCCATGTGCACTGGAAATTCGTTTTCGATTTCCAGTGTCTTCTTGAAACTCAAGATCTCTTTTTATTTTCTCAATATTATCATCAAAATTTTTCAGTTTGTGACTTCCTTCTTTCTGAGAATTGTCCAAAGCTGCCTTGTTGTCGCATAAAATCGTCACAGGATAAAATGTTTCGCCTCTGATGTACCTTACAGCCTTGTCTACTGAGATCAGCTCTTGACACACTTCACTCAATGCCAAATACTCAGCTTCACATGATGATTTTGTTACTAACCCTTGTTTGTGACTTCTCCAAGAAATTGTGTCACCAAACAGCTTAATCACATAACCGCTTGTCGATTTAGAATCTTCACAGTCCATAAGACTTGAATCAGTATATGATTTTAAACTTTCTTCATTGCCTCTGAAGACAAGTCCTAAATCAGCTGTTTTACTCAGATAGGCAAATATTCGTTTAACCTCTTCCCAGTCCCTTTCACTCGGATTTAACTGTCTCCTCGAGAGATAGTTAACTGCGTAAGCTATATCAGGTCTTGTTGCACCAGCCAAGTACAACAGACTTCCAATAGCTTCTCTGAATGGTATTTTCGATATTGAAAGACTCTCAGTATCATCACAAATCTCGGTTTTTCTAATCTCTCTCTTTTTCACTTGTCTAGTAACCATAGGTGTATCATGAGGAGTACACTCACTCATGTTAAATCTCTCTAAGATTTTCTTTGTGTACTCAAATTGACTTATTTTCATAATCTTATTTGTTTTATCTCTGACAATTTTAATTCCAAGAAAAGTATCAGGCTCACCCAGATCCTTCATTTGGAATACTTGACTCAGTTTAGTTTTAATCTCAATCAATTTTGCTATATCATTACTAGCAATTAACATATCGTCAACATATAAAATTACTAAGGCTACTTTACCACGTTTTCTCCAAATAAACAGACAAGGTTCATTTAAATCATTTTTAAGACCAAGTTTTTCAACCTCCTCAGTGAACCTCTTGTTCCACCTTTTCGGACTAATTTTCAGACCATACAATGATTTTTTAAGTTTACAAACTTTGTTCTTTAGTGTGATATCATCACAAACAACTCCCTCTGGAATTTTCATGTAAATATCATCTTCCAAAGTACCATTCAAAAACGCAGTTTTTACATCCATTTGACAAACCTCTAAGTTCAATTTGTTAATCAGAGAAAGCACAGCTCTAATTATGCACAATCTGGATACTGGAGCGTAAGTCTCTTTTAACTCATAATCAGTTCGATCTTTAAATCCTCTGATTACTAAACGAGCTTTAAAAGTGGGTTTACCAGATTCACCGGTTTTTCTCTTAAAAACCCATTTTGAGTCAATTATATTAGACTTACCACTCACATTCACAGCAGATGTCCTGTCTACAAGATCCCACACATCATTTTCATACATTGAATTTAACTCATCAGCAATAGCCTTTAACCACTCAGACTTGTTTGCAGAATTGATAGCCTCATTATATGATGTAGGATCTCGATTTACACTTGCAAGAAAAACATATTTCAATTCATCCTCATCGAGATTATGATCTAATTTACCCTCTGCATGCCAATCTCGAAATTGAACATTTTTCAAATCTAGATCAATTGAAGTAAAATATGCAAAACTTGTGTCTATTACTGGTCTAGCATAGATTTTAAAATCTCGACCCTCTTTTGCCTTCCTTTCTGGTTGCTTTTTCCTTTTCACCTCAGGTTCAGAATTAATCTCAATTTGTACATTCTTTTTAGGTCTACCTCTTTTTCTTTTAATCTCTGGAGATTTCTCTCTCTCTGACGTCTCAACAACTGGAACCTCATCATTAACCAGATTCTCCTCAGAAGACACCAGTTTTTCATCAAAATCCAGATCAGACTCATCATTATTCTCTAAATGAATATTCTTGTACACATCTTTATATACAAGTTTCTCATTGAATCTAACATTTCTGGATATGATTAATTTTCTCGTTGCAGGATGCCACAAAACATAACTGTTGGTAGAGTACCCAACCATAACTGCCTTAATCGCTCTCTCACTAAATTTACGGTCAGGAATTGGAATATGCACATAAGCAATACACCCAAATCTACGAATTTTCTCAAAATGACCCTTTTCTCCGGTCGCTAATTTTCTCAAAGGTAACTCAAAATCTATAGACTTATGTGGTGTTCTGTTGTACATATGTACTGCTGTCTCTGCAGCCAGAGACCACATACTTTTCGGTAAACCTGAATCGATCAACAATGCTCGAATAATATTTTGTAAAGTCTGATTGAAACGTTCAGCAGTTCCATTCAATTGTGGAGTATTCGCAGGAGCAAAATTACTATCTATTTTCTCTCTCTCCATGAGTTCATTAAACTCACCTCCTGTGAACTCAGTACCTTTATCTGCTCTTATAAAACACACTTTTTCATCCCGACCCAACAGGTTCCGAGTCGTTCTCAAATATTTTTCAAGACAAATTCCGGATTCACTTTTGTGAACAACAGAGTAAGCCTTAGCAAACCTTGTGTAATCATCTACAAAAACCGTAATAAACCTGTATCCACCAGGATATGATGGAGGCTTAATAGGACCCATTGTATCGGTATGAATGATTTTCAAAGCTCTCTCAGCTCTCGTCCTAACCTCATTAAAAGGAAGCCTTTTCATCTTAGCTAATATACACGTTTCACAATCACTAATGGACTCATCAAACCTCACATTTTTTAAATCATCCATTGTTAATTGTAAACGTCTCAAATATTTCAAAGATGGATGGCCTAACCTCACATGCCATAGCATTCCCAAATCTAGCTTTTTGAAATTTTCAGGATTGTTTTTCTCTACTTTATTTTGGATTAACCTATCTATCTCATTTAGGTCACAAAGTGAGTTCAAATCTAAGACTCTTTTTCCTAAAATTTGATCACCTAAATCCAAATCAAAAATTTCAGAATCGGTCTCAATCTTAGTGATTTCCTCCACATTCTCCCTCCCAGTCTCAGAATGATGTTCATTAACCTCAAAATTTTCAACTCCCTCCGTTCTCTTTGGCTCTAAATTTATAACATCATCTTGAGACTGTTGAAAAAAATCATCAAGTGAGACAATTCTAGCTACGCATGAATACTCATCATAATCAAAATTCTCAGAAACTCTATTTTTAACTGACATTTTAATTACCCAATTAGGCCTCTCATATACCCCTGTTAAATACCTTACTCCAGACTCTTTATCAAAAATCTCTAATGATTTATCATCTAGATAAATACTCAGACCCGCCTCTGCGAATCGTCTCAGAGAAATGAGATTTTCTGATACCTCGGAAGCTGCTAGAACATTTGTTAATTTTATGTATTTATTTTCGCTGGTAAACAAACACAAATCACCTCTGCCATCTATCTCAATGTTAGCAGAATTGTTTTTATTCGCGCATCTTATAACCTCTCCATTTGATTTTTCAAAATTTGTTAAAATTAGACCTTTATTTACAATATGTTCGGTAGCACCAGAATCTGCTATAAAAACAATGTCCCCAAAATTTTCCTCAACTCGCGAGAAATTAATTCTATGAAACATACCTCTACCACCATTCTGACCATGTCCAGACGCTGACTTATTTTTGAACTTTCGTTTCTTTTTGATGCCTCCGTTACTCTTCTCGACCCCATGGAATTTTCTCTCACCTCTATCCTTACAACCTTCATTTTTTGAATTTTTACTACTCTGGTTTTTACTCTTAATATAATCATGACTCTTACTCTTACCTTTCGTACGTTCTGGGTTCTGTGGACACTCGTCCTTTCTGTGAGTTCCATTTTTCTTGCAGTAAAGGCAGTTCCACAGCCCTTTCTCGATCAACGGACACTCTTTTGCCCAGTGATAGCCATACTGGTTGCACCGAAAACACAATTGTTTTGGCACCTCTGACTGGCTTTTTGCTGCAACTCTAGCATGAGGCTTGCTACTCTCAGCTTTGCTTGCCTCCAGCTTGAATAAAAAAAGTTTCATGTCATCATATGTCATCTCTTTACCAGGATTAGATACAGAAAAAGTAGCTTCAGTGCTAACCAGTTCAGGATATACTCCCGAAACTGCTCTCATGTAAGCACTTCGCTTTTCTAACTCAGTAAAAGCAACTGCTCCGACACAGTTTTCATATTCACGCATTACGGACTCAAAATTCTCAATAAAATCCGCGACTTTATCTTGAGATCTCATTCTCAAATCATAAATTTTAACTCTAGCGGACGTATGCGTAATATTAAACTCTAGTCGTTTGAATTCTTTCAATTTATTTAAAATCTCTCGGGGATCTTTTAAATTAATAACTCTTTTCTGGTAAGTCTCATGAATACGACAAATAATGACATCTCGAACTTTATTATCTCGTTTAATTTGAATGTCCTGAGAATATCATTTCTCACACTAGGATTTTCATCTAGGACATCCAATAACTCAAAGTTTTCGAGCTCACGGTTCAAACTATCTAACCAAAGATGAATACTCTTCTTTAGTTCAAGTTTGTAATCTCGGTTAACAAATTTTATTCCTTGGTTTTGATTTTTAATAAGTGATGTACACAGATTACTCAAACTCTCATTTAAACCATTATAATCTCTGTTAGATACAGAACTCGTGTTACTCTGATTACTCACAGACTCATTTACCGAACCGGGAGAACGTAAGTTAGGAGCATCATGATTAAGGGTAGAGGATTGAAAACTACTCACTGGTGGTCTGTTGCCTCTAAGTAATTCATATTGCCTTCGAAGTTCAAGTGGTTGACCTTCTGGCACCAATGCTCTCTGGTACTTTGCCAGTTCCAGTTGAGCTCGAAGAGCTTCAGCCAGCTGCGTTGTGGTCTCTCTTTGCTGGTCTTGGGTTATGGCCATTGCCCTCGCACTCATAAGTCGAATTCGTTCGATGTTTTCCATCGACTTAAGAGATTTAGCCATCACTCGCATCATCTCAAGATTCGGATTACATGATGATGGTGTGCTCGGTGCGGATATAAGTGGAGCATCCATAAGAGATGGTAATACCACATTTGCTGTTATTTTTGTTGTTGTTGTTGTTGTATCATTTGTAGATGTATCCATTAATTCCTCTGTGTTTAGATCTATTAGATCTTTGGGCACTCCGGATTCAAAAACTGTAATTAATCATACTCGGTGAATGTTTTGATTTAAAATTTTCATGGTACCATGTTTATCTCAACTCGACTCAAAAATTAATTACAAAATCAAAAAAATATAATTTGATTATAAAAATAACCCACGCATATTTTTAATAAAGACATTAACTCTACCTTTATTGATAGCATCTGTCGTCACAGTACCAATCGTGGGTGATACCATAGCACCCTTCTCTGTGGTTGCAGAAATCAGATTTTCTCCATTTAACTGATTTGACTGCATTTGGTTAATCAACGCCGCATTACTCATTGCCGACGAAGAACTACTAGCAGCAGCAGCAACAGCATCACTCTCGGCTGCTCTTTGGGCTGCAAGCTGTTGCTTGCGCATCTCCTCCTCAGCCAAACGTTTTTCTCTTTCTGCTGCCCTGCAGTACAAAACATTCAACTCAGAACAGAGAAAAAATTTCAAAAAAACTGACTTGACTGCACAGCTTAAGTCAAGTTTGTTTATTGAAAAAATGATAAGCATCACAACCGAAAATATGACACACACGTACCCCCATCGGGAATATAACACAGCACAGCTGATTACATGTATGCTAGGGAGTTGATCTCACGTGTACGAAATATCACCGATTGCTCTGAAAATCATTCCGCCAAACAAGAAAAAAAACTGTACAACAGACTCTTTTCTGTTTGTCGTTGAGAGAAAGATCGAACGTAGTTTTTTTTTTATTTTTTTTTATATTTTTAAATATTTAAACTCAAATATTAAAAATAAACTCATGCCCAACCACGAACTACTAACCTCTTATGGTATTAATGCGTGAATTCATACGTCAATGAAAGAAAAAATTTAATATTTTCTCCCTTACTCATATTTTAGTCAACGTTGAATCTCTAACGGATTCAAACAAAAACCAAAAAAAAAATTTAATACAATTGTTGAAACATCAATCGAACAACAAACAAAAAAAATATTGTGCATAGAAAAATTTTCACAATGTAACCTCAAAAAAAAATATTTAATTCGGAAAATTTGCCAGTACAACCATAACAAAATCCAAAAAAAATATTACTCCATTTACAATCAGCTTATTTAAAAAACTTGAACTCACTCAAAATTTAATTTTTAACTTGATTTTTTCACATATGTTTTCTCAAAACATATGTAACCAAGGAAGTTGAATTTGTTTATTGTTTATAAACAATCTAACTTTTTATAAAAAATTTATAATTTCTCTAAAAAACATTTGTATTACTTTCTCACACTCAAAATTACGATACTCGAAAAAACAAACGTTTCTTTACTCACTGTTTCCTTTTATGGTTCTCCCACCAATCATCACCCTCGAGCATATCGTTGATGTCCTCCAGGACCTAGTCCTTACCATCAACACTAGACATTTTTCTCTCAGCTCGAAATGAAGTAAAAAAATTGGCGTTTCACTCACAAAACTCAAGTAAAACTCAGCGTAAAACTCTTATCCTCAAAAAAATTTTACAACGCTCAACACTACACTTGAAAACACGCGTATAAATTTTCTCGTCAGTAAAAAAACCGTGGCTGGTTGCCCATAACCTATTAGAGTTAAATTAAGTAATAACACGGTTTTTAAACTCAGAAAATAAACTTTATTTAAAAGCGTGAATTGTAATCGAAGTAGATACGGCAAGGTTAGACTTCTATATAAACAAACAAACTCGCAACTCGGTTCACTTCATTCGAAGCTAAAGCCACTCCTCGACATTTTTATTTATTAAAAATTATAAATTTTTATTATTATTATTATTATTTATTAAAAAAAAGATGAAATTCTGCTATTGTAATGATTTAAAATAATTTAGAAAATATTTTCGAATTACGCTGGGTATTAATTAGTGTCAAGATCCACTGTAGTTGTTAATTCTTTTTTAATTGCTCCATTTTTAGGAGGTGTCGGTGGTGGTAAACTGATTCTATTCAACTCAACAAAACTTTTCGGTATATCATAACCCGGGCCTTTGAAAGAGCATCTAAGATTAGGATCTAAATTCGTCATTTCGACATAAATATTCTCTTCTTTAATTTTTTTGCTCTGTGATCGTCTTTTGTACCAAGCATATGGATCAAATAATGCTCCTAGTAAGATTAGGACAACTATTATTAAGGTGATTGTTATAAATAATAAATGTTCATGTTTATTATATATTTCAATTATTACTTGTGTATTAGATTCCTGAGTATCGTTATTTATGTGATCTTTTGGACTATAAATATTTGCACTCGCGAAAACATATTTCTGTTTATAATAATTAAAACTATTTCTGTATATGCTGTTGTAAGTCGTAATCTTGCAGGATTTTGGTACTCTAAAAATGTACATCCCCTTTAAGGTGAATGACTGTTCACATTTATTACATAACGCACGCACATATTGATTAGCTGCTGTTGAGAAAAACCATTCATTCGAGTAAGTTGTTTGGTGAATGAAATAGTTATTTTTACTTAATTCAGTCTTAACAGAACATTTATGATTTTCTTCATAAAAAAACATATTAGCCTCACAACTTGATTGGTTAGAAATCGGGTTGTTACCCATATACAGACGTGTATTATTAATAATTTTACTGTTAAGTCCGTCGAACATAGACAGAAAAATATAATTTTTCGTGACTTCATCTACTGCCATAAACTTATTATCTGTATGTATTTTAAAAATAGAATTGTTTTTCCTTGTAAATAAAGGTGTTTGAACAATTTCATAAACTCGGAAAGCTGTTTTTTCGATTAATGGAATTTTTATTCTTTAAATCAAATTGTTTGATATTTTATAAATCTTTAACTCAGTTAACTTTGATAATGTGTCCGCATTTAATGCCTCCAATCTAACTGAAACTATTTTATTAGTTTTGGATTCGATTCGTTCAAATGCTTCCGTAAAATATCTATAAAAGGAAAACTTTTTATTTTTCAGAATATTATTTAATGAGTTTAATGCATGAATATAATCTTCACCTATTAAAATCATTTGCTTTACTGCTAGATCTAAAAACTTAATATCTTCTATAGTACTATTATGTACGTTCTTGATTCAGCAATTTTACATATTCAATCAATCTCGCGTAAGTATCATTTATTCTTATCATTGTTTTGGAGATCTCGTTTATGATAAAAATATTCTTTTGGCTATTTTCCATGCTTAAATTAATATGTTCTTTCTTTAATAAATTAAAGGTATTAAGATTTCCTTAGCAAAATCTTCTTGATCGCTTGTCATAAAATTGTAGGGTTCAATTAAATCTTTATATTTATTTTGAAGACTGCAAATTAGATTCTTTTTTTTATAATAATTAGAAAATTGTAATAAGGTTACAGAGTCTTTTGTTCTGTTATATGCTTTTGAATCTATGATTTTACTTGATTCAACTAACAAGTTATCGAATACTTTCGAGAATGGATCTAAATTAATTATTGTAGTAATGGTATACGTATCCGTTGCAATACGTAAATCTTCTTTGTAGTCGAACAGCATGCCCAAATTGGAATCCAATTTAGTAATGTTGATACAATTTTGTTCCGAGGCGGCCTTGCCAAGTAATAAAATAATCAATAAGAGATTCATCCTTATCTGTAAGCAAATAATCAACAGTAAAGAAAGTGCTTTTATCGTTTTTTTTTTTTTTTTAAAGTTTATTCGACTTTAACTTTTACTAAATTATTCTAGTATACATTTAATTATAGTGATTTTTCATTTTACTACTATTATTTAGTTTTTATATTAAGGAGTATTGTATTATTATTTAATTCCTTGAATGCGGTTTAGATTTATTATTTTTAGGTTTTTCAAGTTTTTCATCTGACTCAGGCAACTTCTGTCGAATTACTTGTTCGAGTTTAACGGACAAATCCAAAGGAACTTTATTATTCGGTGAAGATGATTTCCCAGCATAAGGATTAAGCATTTTTGGTATTAAGGGGTGTTTTTTGATTTCGTAAGAAGCTACGCGTGGTGCGTCTAAAGCAGTAGTTAAGTTTACCACATCTGGTTTTTTTTACCAACAGAGTCTTTAAAAATGGATGGTTAAACGAAGACTCAGGTTCAGTAACGACTTCTTTTTGCAATCTATTTGAGTTTTTACCGTCTATTGCCGAATTAAGGCTACTATTATTATTAGTTAATGTCACTGCCTGATTTCTTTTATCAAAATCCATTGAAAATGTTGGTCGTTTTGGATTATGAGAATTGTCAAAAAGAGTATAATCTCGGGGTGTAAAACACAACTGTGGTCCATTATTAGTATCCACAAAACTCCATGAATTTTCCGTTACGAACGGGCTTTGATTTACATAATTATGTGATTGCACATAATTTACATGTACATGAGGAATAATAGTTTTACTATTTGAAAATGAGACGTTAGTTGCAATTCCTGTTGTAACTGTTTGATCTACACAAGGCTGTTTCACATTTTGATTAGTACTTATATTTTTATTGGTAGCTTCTATACTTGAAGCCTGCCTTTGAGTATTTAGTCTGGTACCATTCTCTCGTATCACCCCCGAATATCCAGGTGCAATTAGAACCACTGCTCGCACTGCATATTCACATTGCAATCTATTATATCCTTCAATAGTATTAACAGTCATGTCATGTGGAAAAGATAGGGCATAGTGCTCTAAACCTTTGGATAGTACTTCAGTCATCCTACCTTTGGTTTTTAGAGAATATTCACCCGTATTTTTTATTTTTTGGTCAATTTTACACTGCTTGAAACTTATTATTTTTTTGCAATTTGAGCAATAAAATGCAGAATGAGAATTTATGAAATCCGACATTACTCTTAAAACAATCATAGAAAGAACTATTCTTTCCGGATATGTTAATGCATACTTATAGCAACTCCTACAAAATATTTTACATGTTCCAGCATAATGAACTCTTTCATAGGTTCTAATCACGTCTCTCCATACACTTTTTGATGATTTCAAGTTAGGTCCAGTTCCTAACGAAAAATTTTGAGGAGTATTCTTTGCTTGTTCCATCTGTAAAAAGTAATCAAATCATAATATTTTTATGTGCATAAGCTAAAATTTTAGCATAACTAAAAAATATTGCCTCTCTTATTTAACATAATTATTAACACAAAAACCCTACATAAATGAAATTAATTATTTTATGAAGCGTATATATCTTTAAGTAAAAACAACTTGAAGGTCATTTAAGGCATTTGTTAACTTAATTAATTTGGTTAATTGAACTAAATTAATATAAGAAGATAAAACTTGTTATTAAAAGCTTAGACGTCATCGCCTTCATCTGGTCTTCTACGTTTCGGAATGGGTTCAATTGTACGATTTAGATCCGGATACATTTGGTTTGCAGTTATATTTACTGGAATATCTCTATTTATTTCTATTGGTTCAACATAATATTTATCATTAGTGGGATAGTAAGTTACAGTTTCCCGCTCTACATTCCCAGCTGTAGGTGCATTAGGTTTATTAGATTCCCCCGAGTTGTCTTGTGTTTTTTTAACGGCTTCTTCCTCCTTATCCCAATCATTGCTCAAATGAATCAAAAGTTGAGTTACTGAATTCCAGATGGCGCCTATGAGGTGCAATGAGAAACCAAAAATAGAATAAAGTATAAATCCATGGACCACTGTATCAATTATCAATTTAATAAATCTTGCAATTATAAATAAGGCAATTATTCCTGCACTAGCAGAACCAAAAGTTAAAAATCGACCCCACATTCGAGTCAAGGTACTATCTGCTAGTTTATTCAGGGCATTTTCATCTAGTAATCCCGCGAAAGAAAGACCTTCACTTGAAATTTTTCTCCCCGTAACCCCAAGTGCTACATTATTAAGCACTGCCTGTCTGTCAACAGAAAATAAAATTTGATGCCTTAACGCCTGAACATCTGAATAAGTGTAAATACCACTTTTTGCTATATCAACTGGATCAGTGTAATTCCAAGTGCGTTTGGTGGTTGGTTTAAGAATAGTTGGTTCTTTAATATTAGAAATATAATTAGGTAAAACAGCGTACCATGAATCTCCCAACAAAAACATTGGTGGAACCAGTGCATTGCAAGCTATTTCCGTACCGAATTGTTTTAAAATGTGAGTCCTTGGAGTCAAGAAAAGGTTCTTACCATCCTTTTCTACCGGCAATTCTTGATAGCACTTACTAGCATTACGCCTAGAAACTTCAACTTGTGTACATTTACAAAGATGGGTCACTTCACCCGAGGTAAGGGCGTAGTATCCGAATTTCTTTGTAATAGTAAAAGCAAACATGTCAGGTGCTGACACCGCTATGCTTAGTGCGTTTTGAATTACTCTTCTTTCTAGTTCGCATTTATGTAGCAGCGAATCTCGATACAAACGTTTTATTTGTCCTTTAATGTGCTTTTCCATAAAAACAAATTTGGAATTAAAATATGTAAACTCATCAAGATTTCTAACCGAAGCTGTTTTTACTGAGTGAAAATCATCGGCGTCCTCCCCCTCGAGAATGAATAATTTTGGATCTTCTGTTCGAAATAATCGGTGCGAACATTCTATAGTAGTTCCCAAGCTAGTAAATGCAAAAGTAATATCATTGGACTCAATGACGTAAGTTGGATGTTTTTCATTAGCCTCGTCAAGTATTTTATTTACATCCCCATTGTATAATTGAATGTATTTGTGTTCTTCGCATGACCCCCTTGGTAAGGTGTTCCAAAATGCAGATCCTGCTTCCGGATCTTGGCATTCAGTATCAGTTATTTTACCACGTACTCCTGAATTTAAAATCACCTCATTTGTGTTCAAATTAACAGTTGCCGTTTAATCTAGAAGCGAGATAGTCAAAAATCCTCTCACAATTACGTCTTCAAAGGTTCCATAACTATCTGACCATTTTCCTGGGTTTTTACAGTCACCGTCTTCATCAATTGTACCCACAAACGTCATTGGATACTCTACCGTATTATTTGCTTTCAAATTTTGAATTATCTCATCACGGTATTTAAATTGTCTATGCAAGTGCATTTGTTCACACTGGTCACGAGAAATATCGATCAAGTAGCTAATCATTCCTCTGTGTTTAGTTAATCTGTGCGACAACCATCTACATTTTTCTACGTCGCGAAAGATTCGAATTTTGCAAAATTTAACATGTATGGACTCAAATTCATTAATTTGTAACAGTCGAATGTGAACCTTGCTAGTTTTAATTTTTGGCTCTTCCAAATCACACTCAGCTACTTGCAACAATGAGAAAGTAGTCAAATTAGTAATTCTCTGCGAGCAATCATATCCAATCAGACCATGACTTTTCTTAATTATAATTAAGAGTAGTAGAAGTAGTAAGTTGTGGCTCTTCCATTTATTCATCTGCAACATCAATACATATTAATTTGGGTTTAGTACTAATGTACGTCAGTCACATGCAGGTGAATTAACTACACTACTTAAGTTGTTCTGATGAATTTTAATCTAATAATGTTTTTTTTAAATTTATACTACTATCCAATCATAATAATGTGTATTATATGATTAGAAGGAGAGAAAAAAAAAATTTAATTATAGGTATGCTTCATGTAAAATTATATGGTTTTTTTTTATTTACTCTACTTCAATATAAGATTTTCTAAGTCTATTTGCATGCACAATTTTACTTTCTTTCTCAGACATATTGTTACAGATTTACTGCTTTATTAATTTTATTTTGTTGCCAGATTAAAAGCTGGTAGGGGAGGGTTGTCAAATAAATGTTGAGACAGACTTAATTTAATACCAACAGTGTTAATTTATTTATTTTAACACAGCACTCTATTTACAACAATATTCAAATAATTCAAAATTACAATAAGTGAGTTTATACAGGTTAATAAAAATTATTTTAATGCAAAAAAACTGAGAGGTGAGAATATTATAGTTTGATTGGAGAATTTCCACTCTTAATTTTCATGTAAAGAAAATTAATTAATTAATTTGAGAAACACCTAGTCAAAACTCTTTGTGGACTTGATTATATTAATTAAAGCCATAAACACAAGTTTTGTTTGAGTATAGTTGAGATAAACAAGGCAACAGAAATGGCCTTGAAAAGAGAGAGAGAGAGAGATGCCCAAGAGGAATTAAAGCAGCAGCAGAGAATGACCTTGAACAGAAAAGAAAAGAAAATTGCTGCTTGTAAGACAGCACAAAGAAAGGAGAGAGAGAGCAAGAGAATGCACAGTAAATTTTATTGATTTTCTGGCTGCGAAATGACAATGAGAAGCACCGGTAAATTATTGTTATCGGTGCTGTGCAAAAATACCTGAGGATGCCTAGGATGATCTCCTTGCTGAGCTGCTAACCCAAGAATTGAAGTGAATCAAGCCGATCGAATTCAAGATGAGATGTCTCCAGAGTTGACTACCACCAGGTGAATTATTTGTTGAGATGACTGTGCAGATGAGACCACTGCGTTGATGATGAGAAAGACTCGAGAGAAATGCCAAGTGAAAAGAACCCAAGAGATAACACAAAATGGCGAAAGAAACGTCTATTCACGAGCGTTGCCGAGAAGAGAACTGGAGAGACGCCGCAGGCCCAGCAGCGTCAGCGACAGCAGCAACAGCGCGTAGCTTGAAGGCACGTGAGAGAGAGAGACAGAGCGAAAAATCAATACTCTGCGCAGGTGAGTCAGCGGTTTTGAACCACTAACGATTAGCAGCGCTAATTTTCGAGAGACGCCGTGGCGACGACATCAACTGCGGACATGGGCGCGAATATTTAAATTTGATAAATTCCGCAACCCATTGCAAGTATCCTCGGTGAAATCACCGATGAATTCATCGGTGAATTCATCGGTGAAATCCTCGGTGAAATCCTCGCTTTTTGCGGTGAAATCCTCGATGAATTCCTCGCTTTTTGCGATGAAATCCTCGGTGAATCTTAACCGTAAAATCCTCGGCAAAATGCTCGGCATTTTAACGGGATCGAAAACGAAGGGGTCAGGGCGGACACCTGGTGCAACTGGTGATACGTACGCCTTGGAAATGACTTCCCCAAGAAGTTTCGACTCCGGATGGGTCAGGGCGAGCACCTGGTGCACCTGGCGATACTTACGCCTTCGAGATGATTTCCCCAGGAAGTTCCGACTCCAGATGGGTCAGGGCGGACACCTGGTGCCCCTGGTGATACTAACGCCTTGGAGATGATTTCTCAAGGAAGTTCTGACTCCAGATGGGTCAGGGCGGACACCTGGTGCCCTTGGTGATACGTAAAGCTTGGGGATGAACTCCCCAGGAAGTTTCGACTCCGCATGGGTCAGGGTGGACATCTGGTGCACCTGGTGATACTTACGCCTTGGAGATGATTTCCCCAGGAAGTTTTGACTCCAGAGGGATCAGGGCGAGCACCTGGTGCACCTGGCAATACTTACGCCTTCGAGATGATTTCCCCAAGAAGTTTCGACTCCGCATGGGTCAGGGTGGACATCTGGTGCACCTGGTGATACTTGCGCCTTGGAGATGACTTCCCCAGGAAGTTTTGACTCCGGATGGATCAGGGCGAGCAACTGGTGTACCTGGCGATACTTACGCCTTAGAGATGACTTCCCCAGGAAGTTTCGACTCCGGATGGGTCAGGGCAGACACCTGGTGCCCCTGGTGATACTAACGCCTTGTAGATGATTTCCCAAGGAAGTTCTGACTCCAGATGGGTCAGGGCGGACACCTGGTGCCCCTGGCGATACTTACACCTTGGAGATGGTTTCCCCAGGAAGTTTCGACTCCGCATGGGTCAGGGTGGACATCTGGTGCACCTGGTGATACTTACGCCGTGGAGATGATTTCCCCAGGAAGTTTTGACTCCAGAGGGATCAGGGCAAGCACCTGGTGCACCTGGCGATACTTACGCCTTGGAGATGATTTCCCCAGGAAGTTCCGACTCCAGATGGGCCAGGGCGGACACCTGAGGCCCCTGGTGATACTAACGCCTTGGAGATGATTTCCCAAGGAAGTTCTGACTCCAGATGGGTCAGGGCGGACACCTGGTGCCCCTGGTGATACGTAAAGCTTGGGGATGAACTCCCCAGGAAGTTTTGACTCCGGATGGGTCAGAGCGGACACCTGGTGCTCATGATGATACTTACACCTTGGAGATGATTTCCCCAGGAAGTTTCGACTCCGGATGGGTCAGGGCGGACACCTGCCGCCCCTGGTAATACTTACGCCTTCAAGATGATTTCCCCAGGAAGTTTCGACTCCGCATGGGTCAGGGCGGACATCTGGTGCACCTGGTGATACTTACGCCTTGGAGATGATTTCCCCAGGAAGTTCCGACTCCAGATGGGTCAGGGCGGACACCTGGGGCCCCTGGTGATACTAACGCCTTAGAGATGGTTTCCCAAGGAAGTTCTGACTCCAGATGGGTCAGGGCGGACACCTGGTGCCCCTGGTGATACGTAAAGCTTGGGGATGAACTCCCCAGGAAGTTTTGACTCCGGATGGGTCAGAGTGGACACTTGGTGCTCATGATGATACTTACGCCTTGGAGATGATTTCCCCAGGAAGTTTCGACTCCGCATGGGTCAGGGTGGACATCTGGTGCACCTGGTGATACTTACGCCGTGGAGATGATTTCCCCAGGAAGTTTTGACTCCAGAGAGATCAGGGCAAGCACCTGGTGCACCTGGCGATACTTACGCCTTGGAGATGATTTCCCCAGGAAGTTCCGACTCCAGATGGGCCAGGGCGGACACCTGAGGCCCCTGGTGATACTAACGCCTTGGAGATGATTTCCCAAGGAAGTTCTGACTCCAGATGGGTCAGGGCGGACACCTGGTGCCCCCGGTGATACGTAAAGCTTGGGGATGAACTCCCCAGGAAGTTTTGACTCTGGATGGGTCAGAGCGAACACCTGGTGCTCATGATGATACTTACGCCTTGGAGATGATTTCCCCAGGAAGTTTCGACTCCGGATGGGTCAGGGCGGACACCTGGTGCCCCTGTTGATACTTACGCCTTCGAGATGATTTCCCCAGGAAGTTTCGACTCCGCATGGGTCAGGGCGGACATCTGGTGCACCTGGTGATACTTACGCCTTGGAGATGACTTCCCCAGGAAGTTTTGACTCCGGATGAGTCAGGGCGGACATCTGGTGCACCTGGTGATACTTACGCCTTGGAGATGGTTTCCCCAGGAAATTTCGGCTCCGCATGGGTCAGGGTGGACATCTGGTGCACCTGGTGATACTTACGCCTTGGAGATGGTTTCCCCAGGAAATTTCGGCTCCGCATGGGTCAGGATGGACATCTGGTGCACCTGGTGATACTTACGCCTTGGAGATGATTTCCCCAGGAAGTTTTGACTCCAGAGGGATCAGGGCAAGCACCTGGTGCACCTGGCGATACTTACGCCTTGGAGATGATTCCCCCAGGAAGTTCCGACTCCAGATGGGTCAGGGCGGACACCTGGGGCCCCTGGTGATACGTAAAGCTTGGGGATGAACTCCCCAGGAAGTTTTGACTCCGGATGGGTCAGAGTGGACACTTGGTGCTCATGATGATACTTACGCCTTGGAGATGATTTCCCCAGGAAGTTTCGACTCCGCATGGGTCAGGGCGGACATCTGGTGCACCTGGTGATACTTACACCTTGGAGATGATTTCCCCAGGAAGTTCTGACTCCTGAGAGATCAGGGCGAGCATCTGGTGAACCTGGCGATACTTACACCTTGGAGATGGTTTCCCCAGGAAGTTTCGACTCCGCATGGGTCAGGGTGGACATCTGGTGCACCTGGTGATACTTACGCCTTGGAGATGATTTCCCCAGGAAGTTTCGACTCCCCATGGGTCAGGGCGGACACCTGGGGCCCCTGGTGATACTAACGCCTTGGAGATGGTTTCCCAAGGAAGTTCTGACTCCAGATGGGTCAGGGCGGACACCTGGTGCCCCTGGTGATACGTAAAGCTTGGGGATGAACTCCCCAGGAAGTTTTGACTCCGGATGGGTCAGAGTGGACACTTGGTGCTCATGATGATACCTACGCCTTGGAGATGATTTCCCCAGGAAGTTTCGACTCCGCATGGGTCAGGGCGGACATCTGGTGCACCTGGTGATACTTACACCTTGGAGATGATTTCCCCAGGAAGTTCTGACTCCTGAGAGATCAGGGCGAGCATCTGGTGAACCTGGCGATACTTACACCTTGGAGATGGTTTCCCCAGGAAGTTTCGACTCCGCATGGGTCAGGGTGGACATCTGGTGCACCTGGTGATACTTACGCCTTGAAGATGATTTCCCCAGGAAGTTTTGACTCTAGAGGGATCAGGGCAAGCACCTGGTGCACCTGGCGATACTTACGCCTTGGAGATTAGTTCCCCAGGAAGTTCCGTCTCCAGATGGGCCAGGGCGGACACCTGAGGCCCCTGGTGATACTAATGCCTTGGAGATGATTTCCCAAGGAAGTTCTGACTCCAGATGGGTCAGGGCGGACACCTGGTGCCCCTGGTGATACGTAAAGCTTGGGGATGAACTCCCCAGGAAGTTTTGACTCCGGATGGGTCAGAGCGGACACCTGGTGCTCATGATGATATTTACGCCTTGGAGATGATTTCCCCAGGAAGTTTCGACTCCGGATGGGTCAGGGTGGACACCTGCCGCCCCTGGTAATACTTACGCCTTCAAGATGATTTCCCCAGGAAGTTTCGACTCCGCATGGGTCAGGGCGGACATCTGGTGCACCTGGTGATACTTACACCTTGGAGATGATTTCCCCAGGACGTTCCGACTCCTGAGGGATCAGGGCGAGCATCTGGTGAACCTGGCAATACTTACGCCTTGGAGATGATTTCATCAGGAGGTTTTGACTCCAGAGAGATCAGGGCGAGCACCTGGTGCACCTGGCGATACTTGCACCTTGGAGATGACTTCCCCAGGAAGTTTTGACTCCGGAGGCGTCAGGGGAGATACCCGGTGCACCTGGTGATACTTACGCCTTGGAGATGATTTCCCCAGGAAGTTCTGTCTCCAAAGGAGCCAAGGTGGACACTTGGTGCAGCTGGTATTAATTACGCTTATGAAATGATTTCCCCAGGAAGTTCAGACTTCAGAGGAGTCAGGGTGGACACCTGGTGCACCTCGTGATACTTACGCCTTGAAGATGATTTCTCCAGGAAGTCTGAACTCCGGAGGGGCCAGGATGGACACTCGGGGCACCTTGTGATACTTACGCCTTGAAGATGATTTCGTAAGGAAGTTAGGAGTCTGGGGAGGGGGGGACGGGTCAGGATGGACACCAGGTGCACCTGGTGATACTTACGCCTCGAAAAAGATTTTCTCCGGAAGTTTTGATCCCAGTGGGTTCACATCATCAAGTTGACGATTAGGATAGCATCATCAGAGTGTAGCTATTACCGGGCACACCAAGTATTTTCCCTGACTCCTACGTAGTTAAAATTTCTTGAAAAAACATCTCGAAGTTGTAAGTATCACCAGGTGCACCAGGTGCTTGCCCTGATCCATCCGGAGTCAAAACTTCCTGGGGAAGTCATCTCCAAGGTGTAAGTATCACCAGGTGCACCAGGTGTCCACCCTGACCCATCTGGAGTCGGAACTTCCTGGGGAAATCATCTCCAAGGCGTAATTATCACTAGGTGCACCAGGTGTCCGCCCTGACCCCTCCGGAGTCCTTAGTTCCTGGGGAATTCATCTCCAAGGCGTCAGTATCACCAAGTGCACCGAGTGTCCACCCTGACTCCTCTGGAGTCGAAACTTCCTGGGGAAATCATCTCCAAGCCTTACGTATCACCAGGTGCACCAGATGTCCGCCCTGACCCATGCGGAGTCGAAACTTCCTGGGGAGTTCATCTCCAAGGCGTAAGTATCACCAGGTGCACCAGGTGCTTGCCCTGATCCATTCGGAGTCAAAACTTCCTGGGGAAGTCATCTCCAGGGTGTAAGTATCACCAGGTGCACCAGATGTCCGCCCTGACCCATCCGGAGTCGAAACTTCCTGGGGAAGTCATCTCCAAGGTGTAAGTATCACCAGGTGCACCAGATGTCCGCCCTGACCCATCTGGAGTCGGAACTTCCTGGGGAAATCATCTCCAAGGCGTAAGTATCATCATGAGCACCAGGTGTCCGCCCTGACCCATCCGGAGTCAAAACTTCCTGGGGAAATCATCTCCAAGCCTTACGTATCGCCAGGTGCACTCGATGTCCGCCCTGACCCATCTGGAGTCGGAACTTCCTGAGGAAATCATCTCCAAGGCGTTAGTATCACCAGGGGCACCAGGTGTCCGCCCTGACCCATCCGGAGTCGAAACTTCCTGGGGAAGTCATCTCTTAGGCGTAAGTATCGCCAGGTGCACCAGGTGCTCGCCCTGATCCATCCGGAGTCAAAACTTCCTGGGGAAGTCATCTCCAAGGTGCAAGTATCACCAGTTGCACAAGGTGTCCGCCCTGACCCCTTCGTTTTCGATCCCGTTAAAATGCCGAGGATTTTACTGTTAAGATTCACCGAGGATTTCACCGCAAAAAGCGAGGAATTCACCGAGGATTTCACCGCAAAAAGCGAGGATTTCACCGAGGATTTCACCGAGGATTTCACCGAGGATACTTGCAATGGGGAACACATATGTATTTTAATATTTTCATTATTTAGCACTTCTAATACAAGGTGAGGACCTGACCAGCAATTTCCGAATTTTTTAGGTTTAGGTCCGCTTGCTAAGAATACATACGATCCGATCTTAAATGTTTTTTCATTTGTTTTTTTATCATAATATTTTTTCGATCTTAATTTTGATTTAACTTAATTTTCACGAGCAATTTTTTGTATTTCATTGAGTCTCGAAATTAAATTTTACATATAGCCTTGATATGTTGGTGCACAATCTTCTTCTACGATTGCATGGTTAGTTGGTAGACGTGCTAATTTTCCAAACACTAGTTCAAACGGAGTATACAAAGTTGATTCACTAACTGACGTATTAAAATTTAAAATCGCCAGATCGACATAATCATCCCAGTTTTTATTATTTTTGTGTGTAAAAAACTTCAGAAATTGTGAGCGTTCAAGCGAGCCGTTTGATTCTGGGTGAAATGTTGTTGTTTTTATCTGTTTTATTCTAAAACGTTTAGCAACTCTTTTCATTAAGCTTGACAAAAAATTTCTGCCCTGATCCGTCAATTCTACTCTTGGGCTACCAAACACGCATATTACCTTCTTAATGAGTGCATTTGCTACATCTACAGCCGTTGCTGTTTGTAACGGTTCAGCTACTGCAAATTTTGAAAATAAATCTTGAAAAGTAATAATATATTCATTTCCTGAGTTAGTTATAGGAAGAGGACCCACTATATCCATGGCCCATTTTTCAAGACAATTTAGAGTATCTGAAATACGCATGGGTTGACGAGTACGGACTCTTACTAATTTTTTCAATTGGCACTCTAAACAATTTCTGATAAAACTCTGGACTTCTTCTTTCAAATTTTCCCAATAAAATCGTTGCTTGATTCTTTTCAGCGTTTTTACTGTACCTCGATGACCCCCAACAGCAGATTCATGACATTCTCGAATTATATCCTGTCGATCTTCCAAAGCTGGATACTTTATTAGATTCAAGCAAATAATTAATTTAGTTGAAAAATTATTAAAAGTAGTTTGTAATTTTTTAGCTATTTAAAACCATTCAAGATTTTCAATATATTCTGATTTAGCCATGCTAATTGAATTAATTTGAATTTCTAAAAGCTTGTCTTTTAATTTAGAAAATAAAATATCTAAGTTTTTATCAATAAAAAAAAAGCTTAATGGAGTTTCTCCTCTTATAGGAAGTGCAACATGAAACCTAACACCAACTTTAACTACCAGTGGTTCGCATACTTCAATATTTTTGAAATGTGGTAGTTTATTAATTTTTTCTAGTTGCTTGGCTCCTTCATCACAAGGTTTTCCTGAAGAATCGATAAAATATAAATAATTGTCTTTACGCATGAATAACTTTTCTCTGCAATTAATTAAAGCATTAAGTGTTTGATCTTCAATTAAATAATCCGTTGATTCTGTATGTTTTTCATTAAATAAATCGTTTAATGTAAAATCATCATTACAAGCTTCAGGACTATAATTATCAATTGATTTATTAATTGAAAAATTAATATCATTGTCATTGTTTTTCTTTTCGACAACGTCTTCTTGCTGTGTCTCCATGATATTTTTCTGTTTCGGTGGTCTACCTCGTTTTTTCGCTGGCAGTGTAGAAATTTGGATTGGCTCCTCCTGCACGCATTCAGGCACGCACTTAGTAAGCTCCTGCTGCTCGCGTCCACTCGCACACCGAGCCTGCCGCTCGCGTCCACTCGCGCACTCGGTCGGCTGCTCGCGCGCCTGAGCTTTCGTCATAACATACACATGCTTGGCGTCCGGCCTACCTGTAGCGGTGGGCAGGTATTGATCGCTTTCTTCCTTGTTTACCTGCTCGCACGGCTTTGCTAGTTCAACAAAATAAAAGTCATCGTCCCCATCTAAAACTTTTTCATTATCAGCCCCTTCTACAGGACATCTAGATAAGGCATCTGCTGGGTTATTTATTCCTGGCTTATAAATAATTGTAAAATCATATTCAGCAAGTTCTATTCGCCATCTCGTTATTTGAGAGTTTGGTTCTTTATGTGTTTGCATCCAAACTAATGCTTTATGATCAGTAATTAAATTAAATTTTTTGTGTAAAAGGTAAAGGTGAAAGTGTTTGATGGAGTAAACAAGTGCTAAACCTTCTTTATTAAAAGTGTCGTATCTTCTTTGTACCGGCGTCATTACTCGCGAATAGTAAGTCACTGGTTTATCCTCAGAGATGGGTCCCTGGCTTAAAATGGCACCAATCGCATACCCACTCGCATCTGTTGTTAAATTAAATTCTTTTGAAAAATCAGGATAAATCAAAAGAGGTTCTTCACAAAGTGAATTTTTTAAGCACTCAAAAGCTTCTTGAGTTTCTTTATCCCATTTAAATTCTACATCTTTTTGTAATAAGCTTGTTAAAGGTTTTGCAGTTTTTGAAAAGTCTTTAATAAATCTTCGGTAAAATCCAGCTAGTCCTAAAAACATTTTAATGTGTTTTGGAGTAGTGGGAGTCTTGAAATTTTTAACTGCAATTAACGTTTTGGGATTTGGCTTAAGTCCTTCCGCAGTTATAACGTGTCCTAAGTAAGTCACTTCTTTTTTTTAAAAATCACATTTTTCTGGTTGTAATTTAAATACTGCAGTACGCAATCTTTCAAAAAGTAATCTTAATCTTACTATATGTTCTTTGAAATTTTTTGAATAAACTATAATATCATCAATATAACAAAATAATACTGAATCAATTAATCCTGCCAAGGCAATGGCTAAAGCCCTAGAAAATATTGCTGGCATTGTTTTTAGTCCGAAACTAGCTCTACTAAAATGAAATAATCCCTTAGTTGTAGCAAAAGCTGTTTTATACCAGTGCTTCTCATTTATTTTGATTTGGTGGTATGATGACTTCAAATCAAAGACAGAAAAACATTTAGAACCTTCTAATTGGTCCGGAATCTCAGTAATATTTCTAAGAGGATAGGAATCTGATAAAGTTTTAAAATTGAGAGCCCTGTAATCAATCACCATACAATATTGCTTTTGACCTAGCATATTTTCCGGTTTAGGAACTAAAAAACAGGGACTACACCAGGGCGAAGTTGAAGGTTCAATGATCCCGTCTTCCAATAATTCTTCTACCTGCCGGTTAATTTCTTCTCTGTGTGTTGGCGGTAATCGGTATTGTTTAGATGATATTGGAATATCATCAATAGTAGGTATCATCAATTCCAACACAGGTGTAGCTGAAAGTTTATCTCCCTTAAGATAAAAAATATCCTGAAATTCTTCAACTAATTCCAACACTGCAGTATTTTCTTCTGGAGATAAGTGTTTCAAATTCAATAATTTTTAATTTTATTCAACCTCAAATCATTCACTTCGCATTTTAAAACCTGCTTTATAGACAGATTGTTAATTATACTCTTCCCCTTCAGTACGCTTTTTATTTCAGCTAATAACACAAGCATATCTTTTATTATCGGATGGTCGTTTGGTTATTAAGAGTAAGGGAATCCCATTTCTCCGCGAAATTTTTTTGTAATGGCTTTTTTATTATACCTAATTTTACCTCAAATATTTTTTCCCCTAACAGTTTTTTATTTCGCTCGTTACTTTTTATGAGCTGTGCCACTTTCTTTATTAATTCAAGAAATTCATCGTCTTCGAATTCTTTTATTACCAAGCTTCCCCCTTTGTCAAAACAGGCACCCTTCTTTAGCTGCCACTCGTTTTTTTTATTGATCGTGTCATGCCAACGGTTTATTTGTCTGTTTTTTTCCCAACTTTTATTTTTTGACGACAGTTTCGTTTCACACACGTTTTTCACATCGATTTGGTCACAGTTTTCATCCTCAATTTTATCCTGTAGTTCATTGCTTTTTTTTATAACTTTATTTTGCAAAAAGTTTATTTCAACAATATTTTCGTCTTTCATATCTTCACTAACTTTCGTATTATTATTAATAATTTCAGATTCACAAAGATTATCAACCTTCAATGCATCAGTAGATATCTCAAAATTTTTATTTTCAAAATGATTGGTTTTTAACTTGCCTTTAGAAATAGAATCTGGATCAGACCTTATTTCAGATCCTGATTCCTTATAATTTTTTATTAATCTCAAAGTATCATTATCAAAATTTTCATTCTTTTTAGAATTTTTTATCGAATTTCTAACATTTTTATTTCGCTCCCCATTTTTATTTTCTATAGAACTTATGAGATCTATAGTTGAATAAGAACTTGAACTTGAATTTATATTTTCTTTATTTATAACGCTAGCGCTTTGTTTATTAATTTTTAACAATTTTTCTTTATGATCTCTATTTATTTTATGACAACTAGAATCCAAAGAAGAAAAAGGGTTTTTATGATGTTTAGTTTCAGCTGATTTCCCAAAATCTAATTCAGAATCGTCTGCGCAGACTGTTCTAGATAAAATGGTCTTTTTCATATTGAGATCATTTTTTAATTTGATAAATTTAGAACTTGAAGATTTATCATTCATTTTTTCATATCTAAATTTTTCCTCTCTACTCAAAGCTGCAGTTTCATCATTTTTTGTATCTGACGTCGTACTAGAAATTGCATTTAAATTCGATATGGAGCATAAATTTGAATTTTCATTTTCATTTGAGACAAAATCCGCACTCGAAATAGTATCTTGATTAAAAAATGCAAGTGGTACGGAGTTTGCATTTAAATAATTTTTAAAGGCAAGTTTACTACATGGCATGGTTTTTAAATTTGCACCAGTGCATGGCGCGAAGAATGCATTGAAATTCAATGTCCTCTTAGAATCTTTGAAATTAAACTTAAAATTCGACTTATTCTTTATCATTTTTTCATTTATTTTAACAATTTTATTAGGTGTGACTCTATCTTTTACAATATCCGCATAGGTTTTTTTATTTCGAGACAAGCTATCCGTGGAAGAGTTTGCAATTAATATTTCTTTCGTTTGTATAAAAGGTATATTGAAAAGATCTGAAACGATTCTCTTATTTTTAAAATCAATATTTACATTAAATCTCCTAAAAAATTCTGCCTCAAGAAGTCCTCCTTCCTTAATTGGAAAAGAATTTTCAATTAAATGAAATTCAATAGAAAAGTTTGAAAATTGAATTCGTACTTTTCCGAGCGTATAAATACTTACATTTGAAATCCCACGCAATTCTAAAATACTATTAGTATCAATTTTGATATTTTTTGGAACATTATCCAATTTAATTAAATTCGGGCCCGCACCTGAGTCCAAAATGAAGTCAATTTTATTACCATTAAGTGGATTTATTAATAAAATAGTGGGAGTCTCATCATTATACGTAAGATTAACACGCTTAATATAAATTGAATTCAATTTTCCTTTAGTGGGCACGTTGCGTCTGCAGTCTCCTCGATCGCACCCGTTTTCTGGAGACGTTGTGCGTTTTCCTGCAGTATCCTATTATTATTAGCTGATCTTTTATAACACCACTGGACTGTATGACCAATACCTTTACAATAAGCACACATTAAGGGACGCCCATTATTTGGGTATGTTTTTTGCTGTCTTTCTAAGTATAAATCGTCTCTTCGCGAACCTGAGTTCTGATAACCCTGCTGATTCTGACGATATTGATTATTTCTAAAATTTCTAGGTTCATTAAATTGCGACGAACTATTGATCGACTGATTATTTTTATTAAAGTTAAAATTTCTATTTTCACGAGGAAAATTATTAAAGCGATTGTCTCTTTGTTTATTTGTAGTTTGATTATAATTAAAATTTTTTCTCTTATATCTTTGAAAACAAGTCTCCGCTGTATGACCATTTTTCTTGCAAATTTGACATTTTAACTGAGGCTCACTATCAATTAATTTTACTGAGGCCGGAACCACCTCTTTACACTCCGCTGACGGTTTAGTTTCATTTAGTTCTTCCTGCTCATAATAATTATATTCTCTTTCTATAGCAATAGCTTCTCTTATTGCTTCGTCTATGCCACTATCTATATTCGTGACCATTCTAGCTTTTATTACCCATCCAAGCCTTCTTAAAAAACACGTTATCAAATCTTTTTCGAGTGTTCGCGCATACGTAGTATTATATCGATCTTCCTTTTTAGCCGCAGCTTTTATTTCTTGCGCGACAGCTCTAACACGATTTGAGTATTTTAACACATTTTCTCCACGCTGTTGTTTAATGTTTGCTAGCTCGCCATTTAAATGCAATAACGTTTTTGTGGACCCAAATAATCCTTCAAAGTATTTTTCTAATTCAGTAAGAGAATTAAAATTTTTTCCTTCTATACTTTTAGCTGCTTCTCCTGTTAATCTGAATTTAATTAATTTAGCTAATTCACACTCACAATCAGCTGGAATTATTCCCTTAGCACTTCTACAACCCTCAAAAAATGAGAATAGACTTATATTTTGACCACTATAAACTGGAATTAACGAAATTGCATCTTTAATCGATATATTTTTTACCACACCCATAGATGAATTAAACATGTTTACTGATGTAGGTACCGTATTTGAGAATCTATTTTTTGTCGATGCGAAAAAGGAATGTTTTCCCAATTTCGGTGTTTCTTGATTTATTTTAGGAAAAGCTGATAAGAATTTTTTATTTTCGTCTAATTTATCTTGAATACTTTTAAACTTGTCACTGATACTATCTTCTTTATTTTTATTTAAATTAGTAAATAATGAATTAGAAGCTAAATCATCAATTGTTGGACTAAATAATTGAAACGTATTATCACTTGGGGCTTTATTTATTTTTTAATTTTTTCCCGGTTCTTGATTATCAAAATTACTTTGCAATTCGTAAAATTTATCGTTTTTTAATTTTTCTTTTTCTTCCTGTATAATTTTTATATTTTCGTAATTTTGATTTTCCCTATCTTCAGTTAAATTCAATTCATTGATTAAGTCAAGAGTTTCTTCCGGTTGATAATTATTTATTTCTTTTATTTTAAGCGGACACTCTTCTATCATATATTCAATTATAATATCCGGATTTATGTGGTTATAAAAAAAATCTAACAATGTTTTTACAAATTCCGGGTCCCGTGACACTAATTCAATTTTAGTTTTACTGACGTATCTTTCAAAAATTTTACATAACGATTTGATATTAAATGTACTTTGCGGTAAATTCCAACCAACTAAGTTTTTATATCGATCCACGAAAAGATCTAATATATCTTCTAACTCAAAATCATCAATATTTTTAAATTTATCCGGATGTCATTGATTAGCTTGATTAAACAAAATTACTTTGGCTTCTAGGCGCGCAACAACGGGGGGAGCAGAGGTGTCAGGACACCCCCTGGGCTAGTAGACGACACCCTCTACAGTTTCTTGGGGGTGTCCACGGAATTTGAAATCTCAATCTTAAACCTACAAAACCCTGGGCGCCCAAGTTAAACAAAAAAACTAATCAGCTATCCCTCAAGCTCTGAATCCCCAAATACCCTGGGCGCCCGAGTTCAACAAAAAAAAAAAAAAAAATCAGCTATCCCCTAGGCTCTAAACCCTCAAATACCCTGGGCGCCAGAATTAAACAAAAAAACTAATCAGCTATCCCCTAAGTTCTAAACCCCGAAATACCCTGGGCGACCGAGTTCAACAAAAAAACTGATCGGCTATCCCCCAAGCTCTAAACCCCCAAATATCCTGGACGCCCGAGTTCAACGAAAAAACTAATCAGCTATCCCCCAAGCTCTAAACCCTCAAAACCCTGGGCACCCGAGTTCAACAAAAAAACTGATCGGATGGGCTATCCCCCAAGCTCTAAACCTTCAAAACCCCGGGCACCCGAGATCAACGAAAAAACTGATCGGCTATCCCCCAAGCTCTAAACCTCCTAAAACTCTGGTTACCGAGTGGAATAATTTTAGAAGTTAAGCTCGAAGTTAAGCATACTTTATATAATTGAATATCATGTCCATAAAAAAGTGTTTTTTTTTTTTTTTTTTTTTTTTTTTGTTCCACAATAAGGTTGTGGATTTTATTTTCAAGTTAGAAAAAAAAATTTGTTGATAATTTTTTTTGTTGCAACAAAAAAAATTTCGTTCAATTGAGCTTAGGGGATAGCTGATTATTTTTTTGTTGAACTCGGGCGCCCTGGGTATTTGGGGGTTTATAGCTTGGGGGACAGCTGATCAGTTTTTTAGTTTAACTCGGGCGTCCTGGGTTTTGGGGGCTTAGAGCTTGGGGGATAGCTGATTAGTTTTTTTGCTGAACTCGGACGCCCAGGGTTTTGGGGGCTTAGAGCTTGGGGGATAGCTGATTAGTTTTTTTGCTGAACTCGGTCGCCCAGGGTATTTGGGGATTCAGAGCTTGGGAGATAACTGATTAGTTTTTTTGTTGAACTCAGGCGCCCAGGGCGCTTAGGCATATTTAGGTTTAAGGCTTGATTTAGGATTGTACAATTTCGTTGATAGCTCCTGAAAATACTAGGGGGTGTCAGGAAAAAAATTGATCAGGACACCCCCTAGCTTACATGGGTTGTTGCGCCCCTGTTGGCTTCATAATAAGCAGAATTTTTATTAATACTATTAGTAGACATATCAGTAGCATCGATAATCGCAAGTTTTTGATGAACCCCCAATTTGTTAAAGGTCGATTAAACCTTTAAACTACTTAGACCAAAACCTGCGAGAGGCCTAGGTCTAACCCGTTTGCCACTGTGTGGCCCTACGATTATCTATACTACGATAGTCCCGTAAGCAGAGAGTTGTACTTAGTTTGATTCTGCCGCTCCAGCTGTATCCTATAAGTGCAACGTCGGCCCGGCTCCGGAGAAGTAGTAGGTTTCAACTTAAACTTAGCAGGGTGGGTATTTCAAATTAAAGTCAGAAATTACACAAACGACATTTAATGAGAAAAACACTAAACCTCAAGCACTGTTACAACTTCAAAAACACGGATGTCAGACGGCTGATTGGAACCGCGGACTCTAACTAGTTTTCAAACTGACGACACTCTTGCGGGTGTCCCTACCCTCTTCTAAGCTCGTCTGCTTATGCTCAACTGGCTACTCTCGGCTCCCTACTCTCGACTCGACTCGACACCCTACTGGGCTATCCGCGGTCCTTATATATGTTTTGTGTTCGTGCCGAAAAGTCGCGCAGGTCTCGGTTTTAGCGGGGGTGGCCCCCCACCAAAAAGAAAAGGAAATTTCCACAACGGGGCGGTAAAAAATTACGATCTGGGGAAGTCCATCCCAGTATGCTCCCTACACTTTTATTAAAATAAAAGCGAAAGAAGTCGCATACGGATGTGACAGTTTGTTTTGGTGATTGGCCCGTAGGAGAATGCAATTATAATAAAAAAAAAAATTAGTAATTATAATATGGGGAGTATTAAAATGCACGGGAAAAAAAAGAGTTTGAACGACAGGGCACTGCACGGGAAAAAAAAAAACTTGTACGGGAAAAAAAATAAATTTGCACGGGAAAAAAAATAAATTTGCACGGGAAAAAGAATAAATTTACACGGGAAAAAGAATAAATAATTTCTGTATTAGGGATGATATCTGTATTAAGTATAAGAGCTTATTGCTCCTACTCAAGACTCTCATGGCACTCAGCACCTTATTATTAGGTAGTTGCTCCACCCAACAAAACATCTACATAACGTCAACACCCAGACTCATAAATTCAGTTTTAGTTCAAACGACGAGAATTATGGCCGAGGAGCTAACGTTTTTTGAAGATTCTTCTGAAGATTCGTCCGAGGATGAGCCGATTCAGCCCGTCAAAAAACGTAGGCGCGTAACACGTAAGTGTTGCGAACGCCAGACTTATTCATCTGCATCAGAGGCTGAAAAAGCTGTCGAAGACATGCAAATTCGGAAGAAAAGTTCTTCAAAATCAACTACAGCAGGAAAACGGGTCGAGTATCGGTGCAAAGAAGGAATATACAGAGTGTCAGAATGTCCAGCAGGACTGTACTTATTTTATCATAGTTCTAGCTCTTCTGTATCCTTATACGAGACAGAAAACGAGCATGCAAATCATTCAGCTGACAGTAGAGCTCAGATTTGAAACTGTTTATTAAACAAAAGTTTTCTGATGGAATCAAGAAGCCAAATACTATCTTAAACCTCTGCCGCCTAAACAATATTGAAGAACCAGAGAAATCGAAACTTGTTGCGTTTCTGAAAACTCTCCGATCTAATCAAGGCACTCCTACAATATCGGCAATTGAAATTAAAAAATGGTGCAGTGAGCTAAAAATATTCCCTCGAAAAATATTCCCCTAGGGCAGAAGCGAAAACGAGGCCGCCCATCGAAAGCAAAGAAAGCTTTATTGGTATAGTTACTATTAATAACTTTTACATGTATAACTACTATAACATGTGTAATTTTTATAATAAAATGAATTTTACTTTTCCTGTTCAAAAAAGATTTGTTTACCGTTACTTTACTTTTATTTCCCGTTTAAAAAGTATTTTTTCCCGTTCAATAAATTTAATTCCCGCTCGATTGCTTTTTTTCCCGTTGAAATTTTTTTTTTCCCGTGCATTCACTTTTTTTCCCGTGCATTTACTTTTTTCCCGTGCATTTACTTCTTTTCCCGTGCATTTGTATAAAAATTTACCGTGCATTGCCTTTTTTTCCCGTGCAATAAATCATACCCATTGTTAAGTGCAGGAAAAAAAAATAGATAATAATAATTGTCGTGTATCAACCTTTAACATAAATAATAATACTAATAATAATCATAACCAATACCCATCACCCTCCTAAGTTGCGCTAACGACTTTTCGAATATTCTTAATTACTCCCGTCGAAAGAGTGAGGAAGGGGGCCCGTCGCAAGCCGAGCTAAAAGCTCGAGCTAATTGGATGCAGCTCCGATTCTTAAGTCCTAGGTGGGGATAATTGGCGACCTCCCGGCTCGCGCGAACCTCAAACGCTCTCTCCCGTTCCCGACACCAAGCGATCCGGAGGCTACGCGCAAGCTGAAGGTCGTAGAGGCACACCTGGACGAAAGGAGCCGGAGTTCCACGGTCTTCGATAGGCCACTGTGTTCGACAGCCCTGACACGTGGGTCAACCTTAGTGATCACCGGCCCAGAAACCCGGACCCCTCTCCGTTTAGCTAGGTTCACACCTAGTAACAAGTAAGACTTTTATTGTTAATTTATAATTTCGTCGAAGGACGATAAACTTAATTCGTATAAATTTCTGTTTATAATTATTAATAATAAAATTATCATTAACTTCAAAAATTACTTTTATTTTACCTCAAATTAATAAATCCTACCAAAGGCAAGCAAAAAGGGTGACGAGCAGATTACTGCGTGATCTGCTCATAGCGGGTAAGTTCCCACTTAAATTAAATTAAACTTAAATTAAATTAAATAATTATTGTCAGGTTCGCACGCGACATAAATGTAGAATCGAATGCCGTTATTAGTTTATAAAAATTTAAAATTTTTTTCGAATTTGTTTAAGTAAATAATGTTTAAACAATCAAAATTGAAAAAAAAAAATACGTATCTACTATTTTTTCATGAGACAGGTTTTCCAACAGTTAGTTTTTTTATATCACTTTTGATTTTTCCATGGGCGGTAATGGGTTAATGTTTGTTTTGATGATTGGCTCGTAGGAGAATGCAATTATAATTAAAAAAAAAAATTAGTAATTATAATATTATAGTTAAAAAGTGTATTATTCTAAGTTGATATGTAAGGTTAAAGGTTAAGCATGTGAAACATTATGCGACGTGGAAATTTCGGAAAAAGCATGTAAGAAAGAAATAAAAAAAAATTTTAAACAAATAAAAATTTTTTTTTTTTTTAAACACAGAGACTTGCGGAAAGATATCCTGAGGCAAACACTCCTTGAGAAGAAAAGAACGCAGCAGAAAGAGACAAGGAACATTTTAATTTTAAGGTAGTTTATAATTTAGACTATTGTTTTCACAGGAAAAAGAAATAGATAATAATAATTATAATAATTAAATAAAAATAAAACAAAATTTAAATAAATAAAACCCTTGAGCAAAAATTAAAATTTACATAACAATCCAAATAAAAGATACTCCTGAACGACAAAAGGTGTTATAGTAACTGAGATATTAAGCATGAGATCATTCGCTAAAAAAATCTACTTTAAGTCAGCAAATGAGGAGATCCTATGTACTAGCTGCGTTACGCAACGCACGGGAGAATTCGAACAAGTTACGAAAATAAAGGAGGACGATGGTGAATTAATAGTTTGCCAAAGTTGCCTTTACGAAGTCGAAACAATTTGGTTCGGAGGTAACGACAGATTAGAAATAGTGGCATTTTTACACTCAGCGGACATAATAAGATCACCAGACACAGTGATCGAGATAAAATATAGAATAACTTTAGAGGGGAATCCTACAGAAGAACCTCAATCACCACAAGCCAGTATCGTTGAAGAAGAAAGTGCCAACAACAGTCCGGAAAGACAAATGGAATTAGAGGAGGAATTAGCACCTTTTATAGCATTACCTTTTTTTTATGTGTGTAGATGATCTAGTCGGGAGCGCTCTGAGTTACACTGAGCCTACAAACGAAGAGACAAACGTCCACGCAAGGGTTACAGAACCAACAGTAGAAGAAATAGCGGACGTAGTCGCGATAGATTACAACATCAACAACATAAGATTACAGACTTTTGTTAATTGGCCAAACGCACTTTATCACCCTGAAAGGCTAAGCGCGGCTGGGTTCATATACACGGGAATTCGTGATCAAACCGTATGCCCATTTTGCGGATTACGACAAGAAGGGTGGAGTTACGATTCACACCCTTTAATAACACACATGTTTTGGAATAGTAGGTGCTGTAATACCTATCTTTATGGTATTGATGTTTTTAAAAAGAAATGTTTATATTTCACTTTTATTATCTTTATTTATTAGTTTCTTTATTATACATAAATTGTACGCAGTGTTTGCGAGCAGAAGTGTGACGGCAGACTGTCGCCTGCGAGCAATTACACTCGTTTATATTACTTACTGTCCCATTGTTTAATAATAATCAATAATTCAATATAGATATACAAACGATTAATTTGAGTTATGTTACAGTGCGCTTTCGTGATAGCCAACACCGATAGAATTAATACACTTCTCAACGGTATGTCGGATGATACACGAATAAATATTCTGGAACAAGAGCTAGTAAATAATTTTGAAGCAACAGAATGGCCAGTCCTCGACCACAACATAGATGTTCAAGGGGTCATTGATCAGCTGGAGCTGGAAGAAGAAGAAGAAGAGGAAGAAGTTTTAAAAGAAAAAAAAAACCCCACTGAGGAAGACGGTGAAAGTGACAATGAGGATATTCGAACAGAATTAGCGTGTAAAGTATGCCTGACCAGAGAATTAAAAACGATATTCCGACCTTGTAATCACGTAGCTTGTTGTAAAAGATGTGCTTCAATGTCAGAAACATGTCCGATTTGTAGAACTAAAATAACAAATTATACAATAGCTTTCGTCGCGTAAAATAGTGTTACAAAAAAAAATAATGAAATTAAATAAATAAATAAAAAGATAATGGTAATAGTAAGATATTTTTAAGCAAGAATATAGAATTTAGATCTCAATCTTTAAATTTAATTTAATGCTAATTCAAACTGTAATTGTAAACTATACGTGAAAAATTGAGATCTTGAAAAAAAATTTTTTTTTTATAGTGTCTAGGTGAGATATCCTTTCACAAATGAGTGAGGTCAGAATAATTGTCAACATTTTAACAAACAAAAAAAAAATGAATATGATTGATGGAGAACGTAAAATTCAGAATTTTTAAACATTAAATCAAAATAAAAAAAAATTAAATAAATAAAATGTAGATAACGTTGTTATATAGAATTTGCTTTAAAATTATTTAAAATTTCATAAAAATATTGAAATAGTAAGTCACCACAGGTTTTCCTTTTTTTTTTTTTTTACAAAAAGCAAATAAAAAAAAACTGTTAATCCTTTATTAACCAAGAAAGAAAATAGCGAGACTTGAAATAACTTTATGTTAACAAAAAGTAAATAGACGAATACCTTGTTTTTTTTTTTTAATAAAAAAAAAATTTCTTTAAAATAATTTTTGAACAATTGGAAATTTGGTTTACAAAAAAAAAAGAAAAGAACTTCTGTGAAAAATTCTGTACAATTAAGCGAAAATCTTTATCATCACCCCTTTGTATAATGATGAACGATGATCGAATGCCCTCGATTTATAATTGATGTGATTGATCAAGAACATTTAATTCAAAATTTAGATTTAAAATGTGGAATATTAAAAAAAAAAAAAAAAATTTTTTCTTGCAAGAATTTTTTTAAATAATTGAATGTTTTGTTTATATAAAAAAAAATAATAATAATTTTTGTGTGAAATTCTGTAAAATTAAATGATAGTTTTTATTATTATACAATTAAGTTTCAAGCTATAACACTCAAAATATTAAAGTTGTTTCTTTTTAAATAAAAAAAAAAAAATGTTTTAACTAAACAAGTACTAGTGGAATATTTATAGTAAGATATTTATAAAAATATTTATAAAAAAAAATTTTGCAGATAAGGTTTTTGAAAATAAATACGTAAGAAAGTTGAATTTGAATTGAGTTTTTATTGTAAAAAAAAGAAAAAAATTAAAAATGGTACATATTTTTACACCAAAATTACAAATTAATTTTAGAAAATCTTTCGAACAACAGGGGGATACACCCAAGTAGATCCTCCGAGTAGCGGCCGCACCAATAATGTAGATTGGTCAACCGCTCACACTTCCGCCACTCGCGAACGGCACGCCACCGCTCAAACTGAAAGCACAAAAAAAAGGGGGAAAACTATTAATATAAAATCAAAAAAAAAAAAAAAACAGGAAGGAAGATGTTTTTAACAAACAAAAAAAAACTTACGTTAACGGGGATTCTCATCCTCCGATGAAATAGTCGTGCGCGCCAGATGCGCGTTCTTTCCTGCTCGATAGCCTCCGGAGTCACCGAAAGACATAACGATCTACGGTCTGCTATTGCTTTGCGCAGTTTCCGTTTCTGGATCCATAACTCGAACTAATAAAAAAAAAATAAAGAAAAAAGGGATGTAAATTGTAATTAATATAGGAAAATAATAAGAAAAGAAGGAGGAAAGAAATACAATTTTTACTTACGACAACAGTCTTGATAGCTGGCATATTTTTTTTTTGGTAGAACGCGATGAACCTTAACACGAAACACACTGTTCGGAGTTTCAAGGGAGACTGAATCATCTCTGTCAGGGGAAAATTTTCGTCCTCAAAAAAAAATTTTCTAACTTCTAACACTAAATAATAGAAAAACGAAAAGAGTGGGGTTGACTTTCCCTGTAAAAAAAGAAATAACAATGACCAGGAAGATATAACTTCCAAAAGGCTAAATGAAAGAAAAAAAAACCAAACCAGCATTGGAGCCTGTAACAAAAAGGGGGGGGGGGAAATTGTAGGTGCGACCTTGTCGCTTTGATGAAAAAGGGAGGGAAAAGAAATCCTTGAGTAAAGTACAAACATAATTTTCAGGAATTTCTTTTACAACTACCTACATTCAAAAAAAATACTAATCACAATTTTGTTCACAGAATTTTGAAATAAAGCATTTGGAAAAAGGTACAGTAAATTATAAATTTAGTTGGAGTTTAATCAATTTTGAGTTTTTTTTATATAAATTAAGGATAAGTAAACAAACAAATAATACTGTTTTAACAGAGAATTAAATGGTACAAATCCCAAGGTGCAAAACAAAAAAAGAGTTATACCAATTATTTCAAAAAAATTTTTCACAATACAAGAAAAACACCTTGGTAGTAAATGAATAAAAAATCTAGAAAATAATATATATTAAGCAAAACGACTAATATTAAAATTATTTTTAAAAAAATACAGATAGAATAAAATTTTATATTAATACTAGTTAATTACTACGAAATAAGTCCATATAATCAATAATTAATAATCAAATTAATTCAAAGTCTCGATATTTGTAAAAACATATCGAGATCAACCTGAGTGACTATTTATAGTCTTATTTTAAGGGCATTTCTGAGTTTTCGAATCAGTGCACCTAATTCGCGAGTTTTCGAATAAGTTCGATGGTTAACACAAATTAGAGTTCCGGCAGTGACTAGTTTGGTTTTAAAAGACTCTAAAACATCATTGTGTCCGACTAAAGAAAAGAGCCTGGAATTTCCTTCAGGACGGCGTAGAACCACCGATTCACCACCTCAAGCAGCCCAGCGGGAATCTTCGGCCTTCAACACTCTCTCTCTGTGCAGTGTCCAGAACTTTAATAGAGGTAAGATTATTTTTAAGGAAGCAGATCGTGTAACGTTTTGTAATGGTTTGGTTTTCATAATAAATAGATTTTCATAGTAGTCTTTCAGGTTCTGTAGTTTTATTAATTAACCTCCTCTCAGTTATTCGAATCACCTACCTGGTCACATAAAAGGGTGAACTAGAGCCAATTAAATTAAATAGATCTGTACCGATTTTGGGACATGACACAAGAGACTCCAAAACTCAAACGGTCAGGGATTAAGAGCAATGCTCCTCCCCCATTTCCATCTTAACTACATTTCAATTATTACACTAATGAGTTGTTTACTTCTTTGAAACATCTGTCACTGAAGTCTGTAATATTCACGAACTCAAAAATATACTTAAACACTTAATATTATCGTCGATTTCCAACAGCTCCGTATTACTTTTAATGTTGAATTGAAACTTAAAGTAAGATTAAGTGTTTGTTCATGTGAGACGACGTTTATGTCACTTTTGATAATTTCGTCCGGGCCCTGACTTTAGCTAAGTTTCTCCCTGTACGGTCTGTGAAGTGGCTGCCCATACAGGGCCAGGCAAATTGACTGGGCAGCCTGGCTAGAATTCCCTGTCGGGTTAGTGGTCAGTTTTTTGCAGTTTATTGTTAAACTTTAACTTGTCATAATTTTTAAACCAAATGGTTAGTTTTTATCAGACTTTGAAAAGATTTTTAATGGTATCTTATAAATAACTTCAGAAAATTTTAACTGATTATTTATTGTCATGCATTTAGTAGAAAACTACCTTAAAAATTATAGCGACTTGTATCCACTCATCTGATGATTATATTTTAGTTTTATCATTTGCTAATAAAATTGATTAATTTTTAAACGACTAAAAAAAAATTTAATCGTTAAAAAAAACCTCTAGACATGACGGAAAATTTCGGGAAAGGGTTAAATAAAATTTGAATAGATAAGTACATGTATTCATAACGTTAGAATCCTTTTTGACTTTTTGGTTTGATAATAGGCCAAGCAGTTTTTATAGTACGAATATTTGAGATGATCTCCTAAACAGATAGCAAATTTTTTCTACATTATAAAATAAATAATTAAACATAAATTTTTTTAACTTTTTTAAAATGTAAAAGAACTGAAAAGTTCAAAAAATATTTTTTTAAAATTGAAAAAAGAAAGTTACCTCAGGGTTAATTTCGAAACTTAATTATGGTATTAAAACCAAAAATCATGTTGATATTACAGATAGGATTTGGGAGCCTAAATTTGAACTTGCAAATTGTTTTTTGAGAAATAATAGGGATTTACATGTTACAAAAAGCGATAAAGGTACATTGTTAGTCATATTAAAAAAGTCAGAAAATATATCTGAGGTTGACTTTGCTCTTTCTGACACTGAATATTATGAACAGATCGATAATGATCCTACAAATAAAATGAGAAAATGTGCTAATAGTCTTATTGCTAAGATAAATAACAAAATTAATTGTATCAAGTCTGATGTTTTTAGGAACAAATAACATATTGTAAACAACACGCCCAGAGCTTACGGTTTGATCAAAACCCATAAGGATGATTTTCCTGTTCGTATAATTGTTTCTACTATTGATAGTCCCACTCATGAACTTGAGTGAAGTATAGTTACTCTGTTCAATGCACATCTTCCTAAACCGGAATACACCGTGGAAAATAGTTTAGAATTTAAAAACCAGATAAATAAAATCCGCATTCCTAAGAATTACATTATGTTCTCGTTTGACGTTGTCTCACTTTTCACGAACATTGATAAGAATATGGTTTTGCAAGTCATAAGTGATAAATTGCAATTTTTGAGTGACAAACCGACGCCAGGTATATTCAACACAAAATTCGTTCAACACACAGCCAAAAAACATTCTACACAATATGTCAATCATGGAATTTTTTTCAACACATAATAAATTTACGTCAAAACTATTCTACACAAAAATATTTTGTGTAGAACATTTTTTGAAAATTTTTTATTCTTTCATATAAAAAGTTTCAAACAAAACTCTACACAGCTCTCAGATTACAGGTAGCATAATTGATAGAGCTAAGACGGTCTAAACGACAAAGATTGCTCTTTGACAGCCGGCCGCCCCAAAAGTTATTGCACAGCGTTAATATTCTACTAAAAGCTGATAAGATGAATGTATTGACTTCTTATTTGATGTATAAAAATTTTTCAATACATAAATATTATTTTTGAAAATTAAATTTAATTGTTGAAAACATTTAATGGATTTTTGCGTAGAGTCAACATATTTTGTAACATACAAGCACAAGCTGTCTAGCCGAATAAAATAGTTAAAAGTGCTCCCAGGCAGGACCCCTACAAAATATATATATCATCTGAAAGGGCATGAAAAGAGATAATTTTTGGAGCAAAACGTAAATTTTTTAACCCTTGTTTAGCGCCTGCGTGCCGCAGAATAGTGGGTTTTCAACTTTTTTCAATTCGGTTTGCAGCGAAAATTTGTTTAAAAAAAATGTAGTTAATAGTTTGTTAAAAAATTATTTTTGTCACTAAATTCTAATAGTTTAGGTAATATTGAACTCGAAAAAAGCTATTCAAGAAATTCTACAAAATTCTCTTCATGAAATTATGCATACAAATTTGTAAAAATTTTTTTAAAGGAGTGAAAGGCAGTTTTCTAACCTATTTATGAAAAATTTAAGAATGAATCGGCATCCTGAGCTGTGCAAAAAGTATAAATATTAATTATAATGTATTTGGCCGAACTAATACTTTATATAACAAAATTTTTTCTTTTCACCGCGTTTCTCTAAGCCTGAAAGTTTCCAAAATATTGATAGAAGTAGCAAAAAAAGTGATTTTTATTATTTTATCTAAGTTGATAGTTCATCATATCTAACATTATTAATGATTTTTTTGTAACATTGACCATGAGATAACTCTCGAAACAGATTTATGCGATTATTGGACGATGCCCATGCCCACCTAGAGGATCTCCGACAGGCACGAGCAGTCACCGTCATTTCAACTCAAAGAAATGTTTGGACGGACTGTCCAACCCCTCTGGAGCCTGAAACTTATTAAGCTGCTCAGAAAATAAATTGGAAGAAAGAACTGGAAGGCTTGGACAATCATGCTGAATCCAGACTCCAAAGACAACTGGACTGCTCTCCTGTTGAGTTTCCTGCCGTGAGCTTCGCCACCCTTTGTGCAAACGAGAACAGAGTGTGATGACGCAGCACGTCACGAGACTCACGGAAGAGTGTCGTGGTCTAATTCATTTCGATGAGTCTCGAAAACTGGACGATGCCCATGCCCACCTAGAGGATCTCCGACAAGCACGAGCAGTCACCGTCATTTCAACTCAAAGAAATGTTTGGACGGGCTGTCCAACCCCTCTGGAGCCTGAAACTTATTAGGTTACTCAGAAAATGAATTGGACGAAAGACTTGGAGGGCTTGGACAATCATTCTGAATCTAGACTCCAAAGACAACTGGACTGCTCTCCTGTTGAGTTTCCTGCCATGAGCTTCGCCACCCTCTGTGCAAACGAGAACAGAGTGTGATGACGCAGCACGTCACGAGACTCACGGCAGAGTGTCGTTGACCAATTCATTTTGATGAGTCTCGAAAACTGGACGATGCCCATGCCCACCTAGAGGATCTCCGACAAGCACGAGCAGTCACCGTCATTTCAACTCGAAGAAATGTTTGGACGGACTGTCAATCCCCTCCGGAGCCTGAAACTCATAAAGCTACTCAGAAAATGAATTGGAAGAAGGAACTGGAAGGCTTGGACAATCATGCTGAATCCAGACTCCAAAGTCAACTGGACTGCTCTCCTGTTGAGTTTCCTGCCGTGAGCTTCGCCACCCTCTGTGCAAACAAGAACAGAGTGTAATGACGCAGCACGTCACGAGACTCACGGAAGAGTGTCGTTGTCCAATTCATTTCGATGAGTCTCGAAAACTGGACGATGCCCATGCCCACCTAGAGGATCTCTGGCAGGCACGAGCAGTCACCGTCATTTCAACTCAAAGAAATTTTTGGACGGACTGACAAACCAAATCCTCACTGAATTTCCTTTTAATGACTGCAACATCGGTATAATTATTCATCTATCTTCGTAACCAATTCGAAAAATATTGTTGAAGATGGGTTAATTGATGTGTGTTCTACACTTCAGTGTGGACCTTCAGTGGCGAGGGTGATAGATGGTTCTGACAATGAAAGAAAAAAGAATTGAAGAGGACAAAAGACAGAAATAACATAGAGATTAGACAAGACAAGCTCACTGTTGTTTCTCTCAGGTATCGATGACAAAGCTTTTACGCCTCGTGGATGCAGCTCACTCGCTAGCACGACAGAGCACCTACCCAATTAGGTCGATCACAGAAACCTTGCGATTGCGAGTGCGAGTGTATCGCCAGGCATACAAGAACGTATACATGGCATATATATAAGTAAACAAACTGTCTGTATATGCCTGTATATAACTGATTTCCGGCACCCAAACATGCGATAACAGTGCTGATCAACTTCGCACTTATAGGTGCCATGAAACTGTGAGCCGCACCGCCTGCAACGTAATTCACCAATGCTTCGTTTGAATAAAGTTGTTTATGACACTTCGTGGATCCGCGACTGATTTTCGATCACGAGGCTCGTTACTGTAGAATTAAAGAAAAAATATTAGTCTCTTATTTCTGGAAGCTTCGAAAACTAATCGCAGTATTAACGTTATTTATTTTTTCAAAATTGTAAAAAATTAAAATTAATTAATTAGTGTTAATTAATTGAAAACACCCGGTCTGTTAGTACTGTGCTCTCGTCCCAGATTTTGTAGCCTAGTCTGTAGAGTTGAGGAATTTTGTCGAATCCACCGAGTCGCGACAAATTGTCGTTGTAGGCCCACTGATCGAGTAGCGCGTGAGCGTCGCGCTTTTTTGGAGTTTTCAATTTTGCATCCTCAGTTATGACTTCCTTCGATGGCAGCCGGACTTTGCCCTTCATCACTGATGTCACGTACTGAGACTGTTTTAAATTGTAATTTTTTTAATTCATCAACTAGTTACAGGCAATGTTATAAAGCAATAAATCGAAATGGTCTGAGTTAAACTAAGATAATATTTGGAAAAATTTAGATAAATATGAATAATTGTCTTTTTTAAAAACAGGTGAAAAAAATAAAATAAAATAAAATTATTTTCAATTAACACTAACCAATTAACTCTCCCTGCTGGCGTTCGGCAAATGGCGCGGCGACTGAGTGATGTCTTTTTATGAAAGAATTAAAGCCTACACTTTCTTTTGGTAGCGCGGCTCTCACTAGACAACGTTTGTTGTAATTTTTGTGCCTTTTTGTTCTTTTTATCTCCTTATCAAACAGCGTTTTATTTTGGTTAGGATACATGATCCGTATTCTGCAATGTCATTCGTCTGCACTATATTATATTGGATTATTTTTACTTCATAATTTTTATCAAGAAAATTTATTTGAATAAATAAATTATTTGTAATAAATAACTAAACTTTTTTAAAATTGATATTGAGGTTAACTTTTAATCAATGTAGAAAACACCTACTAACCAAATCAAACCATAAACAAACGCATAGCTAGTACATAGCAACATCTTGTATCGATCGAATTAACATATATTTTTTTATTGATTTTTTAACATCGAGTTTAGAAAATAAACAAACTTTCAAATGTTTATTAAATGTCAATGTCAAAAAGTGATATTTTTGTAAATTTAAAACGGATTTGAATTTTTTTTTTTTTTTTTTTTTAACTAAAAATGTAAAGAGTTATTCCCGGAAAACGTAAAGATAAATCCACAAAAATTTTATACGGGGGCTATATTTATCATTACGATTCTCGTAATAAATTAATAATAAGATGTGCTCTCCGATCCACCAATATAGAAGTTGCATGTCGGGGAATGAAAAAGTTCAAAAAAGACGCCGAAAAAATACCAGATAATGAAGTTAAATCTGAAGATCATTTTTGTGAACCACCGGATGTAAATCTAATTTTAAGAAATTATTTTGAGGAGGCATGCATCGAAAAAGTTGAAAATACCAATGATGACCCCGCACACATTGTAGAGGATATAAGTGTTGAGTAAGTAAAGACTTATTAAAATTTTAAAAATAAATTAATTTAAGCGATTGTAACGGGAGAATTTGATCCGTTACAGTAGAATAAACATAATTTACTTATAACGTGGTAACGCAGGAAGGAGACGTCAGGAGTCGTCCAACACGCACGTTGTTTTTTATGAGCCGCGCGCGTGATGACGAGCCCGGGCTCATGGTTTGAGTTAATACTTCACCACAGGTGAAGTAAGAGAGAGGGAGAAACAGGTGAACAGCTGTTCACGCACGTACACACACACACACACACACACACACACACACACACACACATACAAACAGGCAGCGCCAGCCGGCCCACGCTCACGCACAGGCCGGTGGCACTGAAGAAGAACCCGCTCGGTAGCAGCCGAGAGCGGAGCTCACGCAGCAGCGGCGAGCCGAGAAAAAGTTTCCGAGCCGAAGCTTCGGAGCCGCGTCGGTTTTGGTTACGTAAGTCGGGAGTGCATTTTTGTGGTCGGCGACTCGACACGTCGTCGCCGAGATATCCGTGTCCCACCCTCCGAAACTGGAGTCAAGCTACGCGACCCGAGTACCTGCAAGGATACCAAAGAAGCAGCACCGGCCACAACCCCGGCGGAGCTACGACGCGAGAGTCGGACGCACCGGACCAGCGCCACGAGATCGACCGTTTGGTGTCTCGGCGAGGCCTGCCCCTAGCTGTTCGACGGAGACGAGCTGCCCCATCGACCCCCACCAATGAGATCACCGCAGACCGGCCTTCTTCGTAGACCTGCGCCACGAGGTACCACCCCGGCGAGGCCCGCCAGCTGTACCAGCTCGGCGACGGCGACGGCGGACATCAGCGAGTTTTCAACGACGTCAATCAAGTATTAGTATAGTTTACGATACTCTCTCTCTCTCTCTAGTGCAAGCGTGAGGTTGAATTAAGTGTTAAATCGTTAGATTTGTGAAGCTCGAAATTGGGTTAATTCGACCCCCCGCGGAATCCAACGACGACTCCTTCGTGCGTCGCGTTCGAGGTTTTTGATTTGCTTTATCATTGTTTTCACATCAAGCTTGAGAGTGCCCGAGCGCACCGATTATTTTGTAGTTCGTAGTTACATAGAATATAGTTGTGAGTTTACCGTACCACTTCGTTTCACTCCACTCATTTACGGACCTTGTTCTACCACCAGTAGTTATCCCGCAGTGCACTTGCACTCTATTTTTGCCCCATTTTTCTTTCCTTTAGGTATTAATCGTCGCCTAACGAGCGTTCGATTCATCGTGAGTTTAAAAGAACCCCGCCTCTCCGCGGTCTCGTGACGCGTGTCACGAGAGTATGCTGTAGCAGCCGAGGATTTCCGACTTCCTGGGGGAGCCGTCAAGCTCCCGCTGCGACCGAGGCGTAAGGTAAGAGGGTATATCGGGGCAAGTCTCGTCAAGCGAGCATCAATTTATCTGGGTTTTTACCCAGTCCTGTTTAGCCCGATCGGGGCGTGACACGATGAATTCTAGTTAATCTTTTAATAATGCTTAAACAGCGTCCGAAGAACGTATTTTGTGCCTGCGGGTTTATTATTTTCTTTTTCTTTAAAAAAAAAAAAATATAATATTTTTACTTTGTCTATGCATTTTAAATTATGAATATTCCAGAATGAATTTTATTGACTACGATAAAGAAAAATTATTGAACAAGATGAAAAATGCGAGGCAAAAAGTTCGTCATAAACTTCCTCCCGAATTTAAAGGTCTCAACAAGGTGTTGCAAAATTATCAGCCCGTCAAACACATTTTTCGAGGAATGGTGAGGGATGAGGACAAAGATAAATTTGCCCTGATCGTTATAGCCGATGAAATGATCGCTCCACTGTAAAAATGTCATCAATTCCTCGGGGATGGAACATTTAAGGTTTTTTTTTTTTTAATTATACATTTTACCATAATTTTTTTAAATAAAATAACAAACTTAATATATATATATATATATTCAGATGCTGTCAAAACACCCTAAGATGAGCCAGTTGTACATCATTCATTTCCGAAAACAAGATGTGGTAAATAATTTCTTTTTTCAGTAATAATAAAAAAATTTTAAACAATTATATTGATAAGGGAACGTTCACAAACCACGTGGCCCGAACGGAGGGGGGGGGGGCGATTAAAAGGCCACGAAAGGTTACGTAGGGGGTAGGGCTGTTGATTCAGAAAGGCACGTGGTTTTTAAAGTGCATGAATCGATGTTTCGATTCATAATATTTTACTGTTGAACTTTAAAACCGAATCCGTGCCTGTCTTCTGATTTGCGCCTGCATGGCCGTGTGCAGGTAAAAACTCGTCAAAGTTTTGATTGATTGTTGATCTTCATGGGAGGGAGGGCCCTTCAAAATCTTCGAAAAAATGACTACGTGGTTTATGAACGTTCCCTAATTCAATTGGTTAAAAAATTTTAAAATAAATTAAAATAAAACGTTGCTAAATTTTTTCTTGATTTTAAAAATGATTAATAATATAGTAATAAATTAAAAATGTTATTTAATGTAAATGCAATTGAGTGTGCAAAAATAAATTTTCAGTGAGCACATTAAAAAGCAAAAAAATTTAATAGTTTACAAGCTTTTTTTACCAAGTAATGATTTAGCTTGTTTTTATTTAAAAAAGGTAGTATGGATCAAACTTTCTTATTGTACAAATTCAGACATAAGGAGGCAGGGATGGAAGGGGGAGAAGGTTAACAAACCAGACTTGCATTTACTGGACATTAATTGACGTAGTGCGATATTGGTTTCATTGATCTATAGGAAAATTTTTGATTTATTTGTTTATTTCGTTTCCTTCGTGAATCTACCAAACGCTACCCTTGCGACTCCCGCCTCCGTGATATACACAGCTGATCAGTATACACGTATCAAAATCAACAAAGAACAGCTGTGAACTGCAGAACTGCAATCGTAGCCTCCTGGCAATGTGCGGGTTGTGGCGTATAACCTGTATATGGGTCAAAATAATACTTTTTTTTTAAACCGTGGGGGGAACTGTTCAGCACGAGGTTCACCGATTTTATTGCAATTTTTTTTTGGCAAAAGTACTATTTAATAAAAGACTTTTGCAGCAAACTAGAGGTCTCAATCTTATTTCTGCTTGGTGCTAGATTTTTTCCAAGATTGAAAAATGGCCTATTTTTAAGCTATTTTAAGCAATTTTAACGGATTTTTTGAAAAATTCTAACTTTTGATCAAAATGAGATAGAAACCTCTAGTTTGCAGCAAAATTTTGTTCAAAATAAGTTCTTTTTTGAAAAAATATTTTGACAACATAGTTTGATTATTTTTATAATAATACAGTCCTACACAGATATTGCTATTTGTGTTCATTTGCAAGTATCTTCAAATGACCGTAGCTTTTTCTAGGCTAAATTTTTGTGCGTATTAAAAAAATATTAAATTTTTTTTATGAAAAAACAAAAATTTGGCGAGCAACCGAAACCCTGTACGATCTTCCGTTTCCAAGATACAGCTGTTTAAAGTTGTCGAAAAACAGAAAAAACGCGTTTTTTACGATTTTCACACGCATTTTTGAACGGTTTCGACCTTTTTTTTCTCTCAAAAATATGTGGAATCTTCTCTTCATATGTTTCCAAACAAGCTCCCATAGTAATTGTAGTGCGGATTTGGGGTTTTAGTTGATTCCAAAGCATACACTTTTGACACATTTTATGTGCTAAACTAGTGTTTTTTTAACAATATACACGCTACATTTAACTTTTTCGTTCATTATAGATGTTTTGAAATTATTTTTTGACTAAAAACCAAAATTAGGTCGCCTGCTATGAAAAAATTGATACTCAACGAAATATTGATCTCAATATCAAATAATATACTACTTTTATTCAGTTTTCTAGTTTTTTGATTCGTTAAAAATCTATGTTCAAATATTGTAAATAATATACCACTTATTTATTTATTTTTTTCTATTTTTGAAATTAAAAATAATTTATCATAGTTTATCAATTATTCTGATTATTTTCCTGAGCTGAATTTCAACCAATAAGAACGCCGCATTTGACATTTGGCCGAGGGGTGTGGGTAAAATTATTTCGATAATTTTTCGGTTCTTCCAATTCAAACGTTTCAAGTCGCATAGCATCTCGAATTGTTAGACTTACTCGATTCAGCTTTTGGGTTAGATCCGAGTCACAGCGGTGTATACCTATATATGAGTATTCATTATTATATTTATAGTCAACAAATGATAATAGAACTATAACCGCAAAAATGTAAAATACAGCATTTCTATAAGTTGAAATTCAGCTGGGGAAAATAATCCAGCCGAGTACCCCTCGTGCTTCAAAATTTTAGACAATTTTCCTCCAATTTTTTTGCACAGCAGCTCGCGGGGCAAGTTTGACAAAAAATCACTCGCGCTTCGCGCTCGTGATTTTTAAACTGCCAAACTTGCCCCCCTCGTTGCTGTACAACAAAACACAGTCGGAAAATTATCGACAATTTTGAAGCACTAGGGATATTACGACTGACAAAACAATCATAGATTACTATTGCTTACTCTGAAAAAAATGAGTCCAAGTTAAAACTGTTATTTTTTGAATGCTATGAGCCATAAAACAATCTACCAATCTACTTTCTACTTATAATTATATCCACTTATGAAAAAGAACGAGAGATTCGATTAGAAAGTCGAGTCGATATGTCGAATCGAAACTTAAACTTTGATTCTTGGAGCAAGAGCGCCCCCTTTCAAGCCTCTCAAAAGTGTGAACCAGTCGGACGCGCCAAATTTGAAATCTTCAGGCATGCCTGATTTGAATTTTTTTTTTTTTTTTTTTTTTTTTTTTTTTAATTAATAAAGTGAGTAACGAAATTTACATTTTTAATAGACAAATAAGCGGACAATCTTACAACCCCATAACCCTAGGCGTAGTGAATAACAAATAATTAACTTTTGTAATAAACAAATAAGCCGATAAGCTACAACTCCAAAACACTGGGCGTACTTAGTAAAAATAATTAATTTTTTTAATAAACAAATAAGCCGATAAGCTGCAACCCCATAACCTTGGGCATGACTAAAAAAAATTTTAATTTTTTCAATAAACAAATAAGCCGATAAGCTACAACACCATAACCTTGGGCTTTGCTGAAAAAATGTTTATATTTTTAATAATGAAATAAGGCGATAAGCTACAACCCCATAACCTTGGGCATGGCTAAATAAAATGTTCATATTTTTAATAAACAAATAAGGCAATGAGCTACAACCCAATGACCTTAGGAATGGTTAAAAAAAATGTTAATATTTTTAATAAACAAATAAGGCGATGAGCTACAATCCCATAACACTGGGCGGGGTGAAAGAAAAAAAATTAAATTTTTTAATAAACAAATAAGCCGATTAGCTACAACCCCATAACATTGGGCATGGCTCAAAAATTTTTTTTATCCATACCCAAGGTTATGGGGTGGTAAACTTGTTTGCTTAGTTGTTTATTTAAATATTCACATATTTTATATTCGCTACGCCCAATGTTAAGGGGTTGTAGCTCATCGGCTCATTTGTTTATTAAAAAAATTAATTATTTTTCATTTACTACGCCCAATGTTATGAGGTTGTGGCTCATCGGCTTATTTGTTTATTAAAAAAATTAAAAATTTTTTTAGCCATACCCCAGGTTATGGGGTTGTAGCTTATCAGCTTATTTGTTTATTAAAAAAATTAATTATTTTTACTAAGTAAGCCCAGTGTTTTGGAGTGTATCTCATCGGCTTATTTGTTTAATAAAAAAATTAATTTTTTTTCATTTGCTACGCCCACCGTTATGGGGTTGAAGCTCATCGGCTTATTTGTTTATGAAAAAAATTTATTATTTTTCATTTGCTACGCCAACTGTCATGGGGTTGTAGCTAATCGGCTTATTAAAAAAATTAATTATTTTTCATTCACTACGCCCAGTATTATGGGGTTGTAGCTTATATTGGCTTATAATATATTAACTTAAAATATTAACAGTTTTTTCAGCCATGCCCAAGGTTATGGTGTTGTAGCTTATCGCCTTATTTGTTTATTAAAAAAATTAACATTTTTTTTAGCCATGCCCAAGGTTGTGGGGTTGTAGCTTATCGGCTTATTTGTTTATTAAAAAAATTAATTATTTTTACCAAGTACGCACAGTGTTTTGGAGTTGTAGCTTATCGGCTTATTTCTTTATTACAAAAGTTAATTATTTGTTATTCACTATACCTAGAGTTATGGGGTTGTAAGCTTGTCTGCATATTGGTCTATTAAAAACTTAAATTTCGTTACTCACTTTATTAATTTAAAAAAAAACCAAAAAACGAAAAATTCAAATCAAGCATACCTGTAGATTTTAAATTTGGCGCGTCTAACTGGTTCACACTTTTGAGAGGCCTGAAAGCGGGCGCTCTTGCTCCAAGAATCAAAGATCAAGTTTCGATTCGATATATAGACTAGACTTTCTAATCGAATCTCTCATTCTCTTTTTCATAAGTGGATACAATTATAAGTAGAATGTAGATTGGTAGATTGTTTTATGCTTCATAGCATTCAAAAAATAACATTTTTAATTTGGACTCATTTTTTTCAGAGTAAGCAATAGTAATCCATGATTGTTTCATCAGAATAATTGATAAACTATGATCAATTATTTTTAATTTCAAAAATAGAAAAAAATAAATAAATAAGTGGTATATTATTTACGATATTTGAACATAGATTTTTAACGAATCAAAAAACTAGAAAACTGAATAAAAGTAGTATATTATTTGATATTGAGATCAATATTTCGTTGAGTATCAATTTTTTCATAGCAGGCGACCTAATTTTGGTTTTTATGCAAAAAATAATTTCAAAACATCTATCATGAACGAAAAAGTTAAATGTAGCGTGTATATTGTTAAAAAAACACTAGTTTAGCACATAAAATGAGTCAAAATTGTATGATTTGGAATCAACTAAAACCCCAAATCCGCACTACAATTACTAGGGAGCTTGTTTGGAAACATATGAAGAGAAGATTCCACATATTTTTGAGAGAAAAAAAAATGGTCGAAACCGTTCAAAAATGCGTGTGAAAATCGTAAAAAACACGTTTTTTCTGTTTTTCGACAACTTTAAACAGCTGTATCTTGGAAGCGGAAGATTGTACAGGGTTCCGGTTGGTCGCAAAATTTTTTTTTTTTCATAAAAAAAATTTAACAATTTTTTAATACGCACAAAAATTTAGCCTAGAAAAAGCTACGGTCATTTGAAGATACTTGCAAATGAACACAAATAGCAATATCTGTGTAGGACTGTATTATTATAAAAATAATCAAACTATGTTGTCAAAATATTTTTTCAAAAAAGAACTTATTTTGAACAAAATTTTGCTGCAAACTAGAGGTTTCTATCTGATTTTGATCAAAAGTTAGAATTTTTCGAAAAATAGCTTAAAATTGCTTAAAATTTGGGTTTGCTAAAGGCTAACTCATTTTTGCCTCCCTCAGGTCTGTAATATACTATTTCAATCTCTGTTTTTGTTAAAAAAAATTAAGTAAGAACTCTGAAATTTTTACTTTTTAAAATGATTACATTTAAAATTATTTACATTATTATTAAATTATTCCGACCGAATCTGCCAAATTCGCCGGACTACGGGTTGAGAAAAAAGGCCAACCAAAGTTAGCAGGTTGGCCGGACTACAGATCCCTCAACGAGCTCGACGGAAGCTACGCGCTTGACCGGATTGCGGCTCAGTCAACGAGCTTAACCAAAGCTGAACACCGGGCTAGACCACGGCTGAATCAAAGAGCCTAGGGTAAGTAGGAGGGCAGTACCCCACTAAGTACACTCATCATTACTCTCTTTCAATAAACAGCAATTGATTTATTTTGGTTCAAAATTACCACTTTACCTTCAAATAGTTAACTAGAATTAATTAATAAGTTTTATACATCTACTAGGCAATACAAAGTTGTTCTTGGCGAGAATTAATTCACTTATTAAGGTAAAATTTTGAAAGAATGTGGTGCATTATAAATTTAATTTGTTTAACTGTAATTTTTTTATTTACAAACCTAAGTCAAGTTATTTTAATTTTAATAATTTTCTTTTTTTTTTATATTTAAATTAAATTTTCTTAGATTGCTTACTTGGCAACTGTAGTGTTGTTGTTAATACAGAATATGCTGCATCTTTACTAATTAATTTTTATTTTATTTCAGTGAGACACATTAAATCCAACTGGATCAGCCTCTACTGATGACCTTCAACGACAGACTTTTCTTCGAACGATTTTTCAGCAAGCAGCGAAAAATTAAGGGTTATTGACATTGGTCTAGTTAAGGAACAATTACCAGTAGCTGTTTTTTAAGAATACAATTTTTTTTGTTCATTTATACTTTAATTTCAAGTTTAAAAATTGAAAAATACTTGATAAATTTGTAAAAACTTAAAAATTATGTAAAAAGCTGTACCAAAATGAAATAATATCTAAATAATAAACTAACAATGCAACAATTTTTTAGATTCGAATTTTGTTATTCACTTCTATGGAAAAATATCATTTGACTAGGCATAGCTTGACTAATTCTTTTTTATTCATACTATGCCTAGGTAAGAGGTTCCGTGTTCAAAACAGTTGATTATAGTTTTCAATGTACTGTCCCCAAATTATGGAGCCACAGCCAGAAAAAAAATCATCTCTCAGAGTGAAGATTCCACCGCTAGGCCCGACCAGAAATAGGTCATCCGATACCGAAAAGAATTAAGCTTTATTTTTTAATAATTTTGAATCCAAATGGAGGCCTCTGAGTCAAAAAAAAGCATTTGTGAATAAAAAATCAAATATTTAAGTTTATCTCCAAAAGTCAACTTGTCTCAGGTTCAGTGTTCCGGGCTCAAATAAGATCTAACTTTTTTTTCAAGAATACTTGCTTGATTGAAAGTCATTTTAATCAAAAAAATCATTTATCAATTGCTTAGCATCTCTCAGAGTTCAAATTATACTGCTCGGCACGACTTGATATGAGTGATGCGATACCAAAAAAAATCTAGCTCGATTTTTTCATAATTTTAAATCCAGCAAGAGGCCTCCGAGTCAAAAAAATCATCTGTCAATAAAAAAGAAACAGTCAACCTGTCTCAGGTTAGGTATTCCGGGCTCAAATAGGATCTGACTTTTTTTCAAGAACTCTCGCTTGATTAAAAGGCATATGAATCAAAAAAATCATTTGTCATATGATTAGCACCTCTCAGAGTTGAAATTGAACAGCTCGCCCCAACCTTAAACTGTCTCGGGCTAGGTATTCCGGGCTCAAATGAGATCTAACTATTTTGTCAAGATACCTTGCTTGATTAAGAGGCCTCTGAATCAAAAATAATCATTTGTCATTTGATAAGCACCTCTCGAAATCCAAATTCAACTATTCGGCCCTACCTGAAATAGGTGATCCGATAACGAAGAAATTAAGCTTGATTTTTTTATAATTTTGTATCTAAATGGAGGCTTCTGAGTCAAAAAAATCATTTGTGAATAAATGGTAAGAATTTCTGTCAATCTCCAACAGTCAACCTGTCTCAGGTTGGGTCTTCCGGGCTTGAATTAGATCTGCCTTTTATTTCAAGAAATCTTGCATGTTGAAATGACATATGAATCAAAAAAATCATTTGTCATTTGATAAGCACCTCTCGGAGTTGAAATTAAATAATTCGCCCTGGCCTCAAGCTGTCTCAGGTGAGGTATCCCTGGCTCAAATGAGATCGGACTTTTTTTCAAGAACTCTCCCTTGATTAAAAGGCATATGAATCAAAAAAATCACTTGTCATTTGATTAGCATCTCTCGGAACGCAAATTCAACTGCTCGGCCTGACCTGAAAAAGATATCCCGGTTTTGAAAAATGTGGAGCTTGATTTTTTCATAATTGTAAATCCAAATGGAGGCCTCCGAGTCAAAAAAATCATTTGTGAATAAAATAGAAAAAATTTCAGACGATCTCCAACAGTCAACTAGTCTCACGTTAGGTTTTCCGGGCTCAAATGAGATCTGACTTTTTTTCAAGAACTCTCGCTTGATTAAAAGGCATATGAATCAAAAAAATAATTTGTCATATGATTAGCTGCTCTCTGAGTTGAAATTGAACAGCTTGCCCCGACCTTAACATGTCTCAGGTTAGGTATTCCGGGCTTAAATGAGATCTATTTTTTTTTTCAAGATACCTTGCATGATCAAGAGTCATTTGAATCAAAATAAATCATTCGTCATTTGATAAGCAACTCTCGGAATCCAAATTCAACTGCTTGGCCCTACCTGAAATAGGTGATCCGATATCGAAAAAATTGAGCTTGATTTTTTAATAATTTTGTATCCAAATGGAGGCCTCTGAGTCAAAAAAATTATTTGTGAATAAAATAGAAAAAATTTCAGTCGATCTCCAACAGTCAACTAGTCTCACGTTAGGTATTCCGGGCTCAAATAAGATCTGACTTTTTTTCAAGAACTCTCGCTTCATTAAAAGGCATATGAATCCCAATAATCATTTGTCTTATGATTAGCTACTCTCAGAGTTGAAATTGAACAGCTCGCCCCAACCTTAAACTGTCTCAGGCTAGGTATTCCGGGCTCAAATGAGATCTAAGTTTTTTTTTAAGATACCTTGCATGATTCAGAGTCATTTGAATCAAAATAAATCATTTGTCATTTGATAAGCACCTCTCGGAATCCAAATTCAACTGCTTGGCCCTACCTGAAATAGGTGATCCGATATCGAAAAAATTGAGCTTGATTTTTTTATAATTTTGTATCCAAATGAAGGCCTCCGAGTCAAAAAATTCATTTGTGAATAAAATAGAAAAAATTTCAGTCGATCTCCAACAGTCAACTAGTCTCACGTTAGGTATTCCGGGCTCAAATAAGATCTGACATTTTTTCAAGAACTCCCACTTCATTAAAGGGCATATGAATCTAAAAAATCATTTGTCATATGATTAGCTACTCTCAGAGTTGAAATTGAACAGCTCGCCCCAATCTTAAACTGTCTCAGGCTAGGTATTTCGGACTTAAATGAGATCTGACTTTTTTTCAAGAACTCTCGCTTGATTAAAAGGCATATGAATCAAAAAAATCATTTGTCATTTGATAAGCACCTCTCAGAGTTGAAATTGAACAGCTTGCCTCGACCTTAACCTGTCTCAGGTTAGGTATTCCGGGCTCAAATAGGATCTAACTTTTTTTTCGAGATACTTTGCTTGATTAAGAGTCATTTGAATAAACAAAAATCATTTGTCATATGATAAGCACCTCTCGGAATCCAAATTCAACTGCTCGGCCCTACCCGAAATAGGTGATCCGATATCAAAAAAATTAAGCTTGATTTTTTCATAATTTTGTATCCAAATGGAGGTCTCCGAGTCAAAAAAGTCATTTGTCAATGTAATAGCAAATATTAAAGTCGACCTCCAACAGTCGACCGGTCTCAGGTTCGGTATTCCGGTCTCGAATAGGATCTGATTTTTCTTTTAAGAATTCTTGCTTGATGAAAAGGCTTTTGAATCAAAAAAATAATTACCGCATAACTAGCATCTCCCAGTGTCTAAATTCAACTGGTTAGCCCGACCTGAAATGGACGCTCCAGTACTGAAAAATATCTAGCTTGATTTTTTCGTAATTTTGACTTCCAATAGAGTCCTCCGAGTCAAAAAAAACATCTGTTAATGAAATCTCCAGCAGTCAATCCATCGCTGGTTAGGTAATCCGGGCTCAAATTAGATCTAACTTTTTTAGGTCGGGCCAAGCAGTTGATTTTGGACTTTACGAGATGCTAATTAAATGACAAATGATTTTTTTGTTTCATAAGCCTTTCAATCATGCAAGCGTTCTTGAAAAATAGTCAGATCTCATTTGGGCCTTGAATACCGAAGCTGAGATGAGTTGACTGTTGGAGATCGACTGACATTTTTACTATTTTATTCACAATTGATTTTTTTGACTCAGAGACCTCCATTTGGATTCAAAATTATGAAAAAATCAAGCTTGACATTTTTCAGTACCAGGATATCTATTGCAGGTCAGGCCGAACAGTTGAATTTGGATTCCGAGAGCTGCTTATCAAATGACAAATGATATTTTTGATTGTAATACCTCTTAATCAAGCAAGACATCTTGAAAAAAAAGTTAGGTACCATTTGAACCCGGAATACCTAGCCTGAGAGAGGTTAAGGTTGGGCGTAGCTTTTTAATTTGTACTCTGAAAGATGCTAGTTAAATGAGCAAAGATCTTATTGATCTTAATGTCTTCTATTTAAGCAGGAATTTCAGAAAAAAAAGTTTGATCTCATTTGAGCCCATAATATTCATCCTGAGACGGGTTAAGGCCGTCGCAAGCTGTTCAATTTCCATTCTGAGAGGTGCTAATCAAATGACAAATGATTTTTTTTATTCAAATACCTTTTAATCAAGCAAGATATCTTGAAAAAAAAGAAAGATCTTGGAGGCCTCCATTTGATTAAAAATTATAAATAAATCAAGCTTAATTTTTTCGGTATCAGATCACCTATTTCAGGTCGGGCCGAGCAGTTGAACTTGATTCAAATGCCTCTTAATCAAGCAAGGTATCTTGAAAAAGAAGTTAGATCTCAATGGAGCCCGGAATACCTAACCTGAGACAGGTTAAGGCCGTGGTGATCTGTTCAATTTTAACTCTGAGAGGTGCTTTTCAAATAACAAATGATATTTTTGATTCAAATGTTTTCTAAATGAGCAAGAATTTCGGAAAAAAAAGTGAGATCTCATTCGAGCCCAGAAACCCTTACCTGAGACAGGTTCAGGTTGGTGCAAGCTGTTCAATTTCATCTCTGGGAGGTGCTAATCAAATTTCAATGATTTTTTTGATCCAAATGCCTTTTAATCAAGCAAGTTATCTTGAAAAAAAGTAAGATCTCATTTGAGCCCGGAATACTTAACCTGAGACAGGTTAAGGTCGGGTGTAGCTGTTTAATTTTTACTCTGAGAGGTGGTACTCAAATGACGAATGATTTTTTTGATTCATATGCCTTTTAATCAAGCGAGAGTTCTTGAAAAAAAGTCAGATCTCATTTGAGCCCGGAATACCTAACCGGAGACAGGTTCAGGCCGTGGTGATCTGTTCAATTTTAACTCTGAGAGGTGCTTTTCAAATAACGAATGATTTTTTTGATTCAAATAATTTTTAAACGAGCAAGAATTTCGGAAAAAAAAGTGAGATCTCATTCGAGCCCAGAGTACCTTACCTGAGACAGGTTGAGGTCGGGGCTAGCTGTTCAATTTCATCTCTGAGAGGTGCTTATCAAATGGCAATGATTTTTTTTATCCAAATGCCTTTTAATCAAGCAAGTTATCTTGAAAAAAAGTTAGATCTCATTTGAGCCCGGAATACTTAACCTGAGACTGGTTGACTGTTGGATATCAACTGAAATTTTTACTATTTTATTCACAAATGGTATTTTTGACTTGAAGGCCTCCATTTGATTCAAAATTATAAATAAATCAAGCTTAATTTTTTCGGTATCGGATCACCTATTTCAGGTCGGGCCGAGCAGTTGAATTTAGATTTCGAGAGGTGCTTATCAAATGACAAATGATTTTTTTTTATTCAAATGCCTCTCAATCAAGCAAGGTATCTTGAAAAAAAAGTTAGATCTCATTTGAGCCCGGAATACCTAACCTGAGACAGGTTAAGGCCGTGGTGATCTGTTGAATTTTAACTCTGAGAAGTGCTTTTCAAATAACAAATGATTTTTTTGATTCAAATGTTTATAAATGAGCAAGAATTTCGGAAAAAAAGTTAGATCTCGTTCGAGCCCAGAATACTCTACCTGAGACAGTTTAAGGTCGGGGCAAGCTGTTCAATTTCATCTCTGGGAGGTGCTAATCAAATGGCAATGATTTTTTTGATCCAAATGCCTTTTAATCAAGCAAGTTATCTTGAAAAAAAGTAAGATCTCATTTAAGCCCGGAATACTTAACCTGAGACATGTTAAGGTCGGGGCAAGCTGTTCAATTTCAACTCAGAGAGCAGCTAATCATATGACAAATTATTTTTTTGATTCATATGCCTTTTAATCAAGCGAGAGTTCTTGAAAAAAAGTCAGATCTCATTTGAGCCCGGAAAACCTAAAGTTAGACTAGTTGACTGTTGGAGATCGACTGACATTTTTTCTTTTTTATTCACAAACGATTTTTTTGACCCGGAGGCCTCCATTTGGATTTAAAATTATGAAAAAATCAAGCTAGACATTTTTCAATACCGGGATATCTTTTTCAGGTCGGGCCGAGCAGTTGAATTTGGATTCCGAGAGGTGCTTATCAAATGACAAATGATTTTTTTTGATTCAAATAACTCTTAATCAAGCAAGGTATCTTGAAAAAAAAGTTAGATCTCATTTGAGCCCGGAATACCTAACCTGAGACAGGTTAAGGCCGTGGCGAGCTGTTCAATTTCAACTCTGAGAAGTGCTTATCGAATGACATATGATTTTTTTGATTCATATGCCTTTAAATCAAGCGAGAGTTTTTCAAAAAAAGTCAGATCTCATTTGAGTCCGGAATACCCAACGTAAGACTAGTTGACTGTTGGAGATCGACTGAAATTTTTTCTATTTTATTCACAAATGATTTTTTTGACTCGGAGGCCTCCATTTGGATTTACAATTATGAAAAAATCAAGCTAGACATTTTTCAATACCGGGATATCTTTTTCAGGTCGGGCCGAGCAGTTGAATTTGGATTCCGAGAGGTGCTTATCGAATGTCAAATGATTTTTTTGATTTAAATGCCTTTTAATCAAGCAAGGTATCTTGAAAAAAAAGATAGATCTCATTTGAACCCGGAATACCTAACCTGAGACTGGTTGACTGTTGGATATCAACTGAAATTTTTACTATTTTATTCACAAATGGTATTTTTGACTTGGAGGCCTCCATTTGATTCAAAATTATAAATAAATCAAGCTTAATTTTTTCGGTATCGGATCACCTATACAGGTCGGGCCAAGCAGTTGAACCTGATTCAAATGCCTCTTAATCAAGCAAGGTATCTTGAAAAAAAAGTTAGATCTCATTTGAGCCCGGAATACCTAACCGGAGACAGGTTAAGGCCGTGGTGATCTGATCAATTTTAACTCTGAGAGGTGCTTTTCAAATAACAAATGATATTTTTGATCAAATGGCAATGATTTTCTTTTATCCAAATGCCTTTCAATAAAGCAAGTTATCTTGAAAAAAAGTTAGACCTCATTTGAGCCCGGAATACTTAACCTGAGACAGGTTGACTGTTGCTATTTTATTGACAGATGATTTTTTTGACTCGGAGGCCTCTCACTGGATTTAAAATTATGAAAAAATCGAGCTAGATATATTTTGGTATCGCATCACCCATATCAAGTCGGGCCGAGCAGTTTAATTTGAACTCGGAGAGATGCTAAGCAATTGACAAATGATTTTTTTGATTAAAATGACTTTCAATCAAGCAAGTATTCTTGAAAAAAAAGTTAGATCTTATTTGAGCCCGGAATACCTAACCTGAGACAGGTTGACTGTTGCTATTTTATTGACAGATGATTTTTTTGACTCGGAGGCCTCTCACTGGATTTAAAATTATGAAAAAATCGAGCTAGATATATTTTGGTATCGCATCACCCATATCAAGTCGGGCCGAGCAGTTTAATTTGAACTCGGAGAGATGCTAAGCAATTGACAAATGATTTTTTTTGATTTAAATGACTTTCAATCAAGCAAGTATTCTTGAAAAAAAAGTTAGTTCTTATTTGAGCCCGGAACACTGAACCTGAGACAAGTTGACTTTTGGAGATAAACTTAAATATTTGATTTTTTGTTCACAAATGATTTTTTCTACTCAGAGGCCTCCATTTGGATTCAAAATTTAAAAAAAATCAAGCTTTATTCTTTTCGGTATCGGATGACCTATTTCTGGTCGGGCCTAGCAGTGGAATCTTCACTCTGAGAGATGATTTTTTTTCTGGCTGTGGCTCCATTATTTAGGGACAGTGTATTGAAAACTATAATCAACTGTTTTGAACACGGAACCTCTTACCTAGGCAGAGTATGAATAAAAAAGAATTAGTCAAGCTGTGCCTAGTCAAATGATATTTTTCCATAAAAGTGAAAAACAAAATTCGAATCTCATAAATTGTTGCATCGTTAGTTTATTATTTAGATATTATTTCATTTTGGTACAGCTTTTTACATAATTTTTAAGTTTTTACAAATTTATCAAGTATTTTTCAATTTTTAAACTTGAAATTAAAGTATAAATGAACAAAAAAAATTGTATTGTTAAAATACAGCTACTGGTAATTGTTCCTTAACTCGACCAACGTCAATAACCCTTAATTTTTCGCTGCTTGCTGAAAAATCATTCGAAGAAAAGTCTGTCGTTGAAGGTCATCAGTGGAGGCTGATCCAGTTGGATTTAATGTGTCTCACTGAAATAAAATAAAAATTAATTAGTAAAGATGCAGCATATTCTGTGTTAACAACAACACTACAGTTGCCAAGTAAGCAATCTAAGAAAATTTAATTTAAATATAAAAAAAAAAAAAAAATTATTAAAATTAAAATAACTTGACTTAGGTTTGTAAATAAAAAAATTACAGTTAAACAAATTAAATTTATAATGCACCACATTCTTTCAAAATTTTACCTTAATAAGTGAATTAATTCTCGCCAAGAACAACTTTGTATTGCCTAGTAGATGTATAAAACTTATTAATTAATTCTAGTTAACTATTTGAAGGTAAAGTAGTCTTTAAGAATCCAAAGTTTAAAGATGACAAGATTAATTAAAGTTATTTTAATAAATAACGATTGGTTTGTTAAATTTCCACTTTATAAAGTGGTAATTTTGAACCAAAATAAATCAATTGCTGTTTATTGAAATTAATTTAATTTGAACATAAAAATTCATCAAGTAGACAAAAACTCAATTTATTTGTAAAGAGAGTAATGATGAGTGTACTTAGTGGGGTACTGCCCTCCTACTTACCCTAGGCTCTTTGATTGAGCCGTGGTCTAGCCCGGTGTTCAGCTTTGGTTAAGCTCGTTGACTGAGCCGCAATCCAGTCAAGCGCGTAGCTTCCGTCGAGCTCGTTGAGGGATCTGTAGTCCGGCCAACCTGCCAACTTTGGTCGGTCTTTTTTCTCAACCCGTAGTCCGGCGAGTTTGGCAGATTCGGTCGGAATAATTAAATAATATTGTAAATAATTTTAAATTTAATCATTTTAAAAAGTAAAAATTTCAGAGTACTAACTTAATTTTTTTTAACAAAAACAGAGATTGAAAAATAAATTTCACGGTCCACTGCAGTACGATGACCAAACTTTACTTGAGTTTTTGCACACTTTAATTATAATTATCTTCCTTTTTTAACTTTTATTATTATTTCATACGTATTGTAAATAAACAATCACACAATTTCGAACACTCGTACCGGTATGACTTTTGGTTATGTTTATGTTCACGATTCATAATAATATATACATTGAAATTTTCCATTCTATTTTCCGTTCCTTTATTTATGAACATTTATATTATTTTCAATCGTCGATCACATAAAATATAAATATTTTAGAACCATAGTGTTAGAATAATTGGGAATCACCGAAAAATAATTAATCTGAAACTTCTCCGCTGTCTAATAGGGATGAATCACCGTGTATATACAGGGCTGGCCAAACACGGTCAAAAGACACGTAAAAAAGATACTTATGAGTCCTCAAAGTTGAGTCTACGATGGGAAAGTTGAGTCCTCCTTTTCTCAAAACGGTGCTTTTTAGATTCTCATGTAATATTTTCTATAGAAGCAGCTTGGTGTATAGAAAGATTTGAATTGTGTAAATGTAGTCATTCAGTACAACGTTTAGAAATTCATACAGAAAATCAACAAAACATAATATAGTTAAAAAATTAAATAGTTAAAAAATTGGAAAACAACTTTAGCAACTTGGTTTTAATTAAATAAAATTGATCTGTTAGAAATATTAAAAATGCCAATATACTAAATTACTATAGATTTCTAGATGATAAAACTTTTGTTAGATAGAAAAATTGAAAAAAATTTCAAACTATAGGTAGAATAAACGTTGTTTCTTTTAAAAATTCAGAGTTTTCACTTAAAATTAATATCAGATAAAGTAAAAGGTGGTACTTCTCACGAATACTTGAGAACTCATAATAAAATTATTTATGAACATATAGAGAAGGAGCTATTTAAGTGGGTCTAATAGTAAATGATAAAAATGTATATGCCATTTTTGAAGAATCTATAAACTATTTACAAGAATTTTTCGGATTATTTTTATTGTCTGAAAAAATTCCTGGTAATTTAATTTGGAATAAATATAAATTACATTTTATAAAAGATTTCAAAGATAATGCAGAAGATAGAGGTTTAAATGAAATAATCAAATTTCTATCTAGCGAAGATTCTAATTTAAGTTATAAATGTTTTGGTTTACCAGAACCATGCTTAGAAAATATTTCTAATATTTCTGAAAATTATGACTGCAAAATAAACTGAAAAGAAGAGTATGAAAAAATGTTTGAAAAATTGAATAATGATCAAAAAAATATATTTAATACAATAACAAAAAACAAAAATAAGATGTACTTAAAAGATGGACCAGGTGGTACAGGTAAAACATTTTTTCCTTTTGGAGGAAAATTAATAATTTCAGGTGACGATTTTAGACAAATCCTTCCTGTAGTCAAAAGAGGCAATGAAAAAATTATTGTAGAAGATACGATTAAATACAGTAAATTGTGGAAAAATTTTTAAATTCTTAAACTCACTGAAAATATGAGATGTAAAGATAAAATTTTTTCGAAATTATTACTAAAAATAGGAGAAATTGAAAATTTTAAAATACCTATGAAATGGAAAAGTAAAGATGTTTGTTATTCAATTTTTGGAGATATAAATGAAAATAATAATTTAAACAAAGTTATTTTAGCTTCAAAAAATGAAAATGTTGCAATGTTAAACAGAAAAGTATTAAACATATTAAATGGACCAAGTAAAACATATTACAGTCTAGACAAAGCCATTCATAAGGGAGGAGATAAAACTGATTCAAATGTATGTTTAGATTATCCAATTGAATACTTAAATTTAGTAAATGACGGGCTTTCTACCCATGAACTAAAATTAAAAAAAAAATGCAGTGGTATGTTAATTAGAAATCTAAGTAAAAAAGATAGTGTATGCAATGAAACTAGATTGAAAATAACAAATTTATATGAACATAATATTGAAGCTACATGTGAAAAAACAGGAAAAACAGTACAGGTTGGTAAGGTAGATGAGGTTGGTTAGGCGGAGGTTATGGGGGAGGAGCGTGGAAGGGAAGATGAGGTGGGAAGGGTTTGTTATTGCACTTAAAAATGTTAATAGAGCTTTTTCAAAATTTAAAGTACTTCAACAAAACTTTAAAGTTAGTGACTGAGTTGATGAATAAAGTGAATAAGATTAGTTCGCAGATTGGTTGAGATAAGTTTGGGGGATAAAATACGGTTTTTGAAGTAAATCAAATTAGTGAGGTCAGTAATGTAGCTAAGATTGAATTAGGTCAGATAGTTGATAAAAAAGTAAGTATAGTTAGTAGGGTTCTTAATATGGGTGAGAATAGTAAATCGGGTTAGATAAGGCGAGTCTGTGCGGAGGGTAGAGTGTAGGTAAGATGGTTGTGGGCTGGTGGATCAGATATTAAAATTATAACTTTGGCTCTAATTAAAATTTTCATATCGAATCATATATCATTAAAAAGGTCTTGAGCTCATCAGATTTTTAATTATGTCATTTTATGTCATTGAAATTTTTATTAAATCCTTTTTGTTGTCATGAGAGGGTGCTGAACAAAGCCGTTTATCATTTTAAATCCAATTCTTCCCCCACAAAATCATAAATCGGCTTAAACGCAATTTTGCGAGCTGGTACTATGCAGGAAGTAAGTTTATCTCAAGAAGAATCTGTAAAAAAATTTTGTATAATCCAGCCGAATAACCCTTCGTGCTTCAAAATTTTAGATAATTTTCCTCCAGTTTTTTGCACAGCAACGAGGGGGGCAAGTTTGACAGGTTAAAAATCACGAGCGCGAAGCGCGAGTGATTTTTTGTCAAACTTGCCCTGCAAAACATAGTCGGAAAATTTAAGCACTTAAGTCTTTTTATTATTTTACCAAACATAGAGCTTACGTATTGTTTCGATTAATTTTTATAGTCATTAATTATAATTAGGGGGTTGGCGAGCGGAGCGAGCAGGGGGGTACCCCCCTAATATATATAGGGGAGTATTAAAATGCACGGGAAAAAAAAAAGTTTGAACGACAGGGCACTGCACGGGAAAAAAAATAAATTTGCACGAGAAAAAAAATAAATTTGCACTGGAAAAAGAATAAATTTACACGGGAAAAGGAATAAATAATTTCTGTATTAGGGATGATATCTGTATTAAGTATAAGAGCTTATTGCTCCTACTCAAGACTCTCATGGCACTCAGCACCTTATTATTAGGTAGTTGCTCCACCCAACAAAACATCTACATAACGTCAACACCCAGACTCATAAATTCAGTTTTAGTTCAAACGACGAGAATTATGGCCGAGGAGCTAACGTTTTTTGAAGATTCTTCTGAAGATTCGTCCGAGGATGAGCCGATTCAGCCCGTCAAAAAACGTAGGCGCGTAACACGTAAGTGGTGCGAACGCCAGACTTATTCATCTGCATCAGAGGCTGAAAAAGCTGTCGAAGACATGCAAATTCGGAAGAAAAGTTCTTCAAAATCAACTACAGCAGGAAAACGGGTCGAGTATCGGTGCAAAGAAGGAATATACAGAGTGTCGGAATGTCCAGCAGGACTGTACTTATTTTATCATAGTTCTAGCTCTTCTGTATCCTTATACGAGACAGAAAACGAGCATGCAAATCTTTCAGCTGACAGTAGAGCTCAGATTTGAAACTGTTTATTAAACAAAAGTTTTCTGATGGAATCAAGAAGCCAAATACTATCTTAAACCTCTGCCGCCTAAACAATATTGAAGAACCAGAGAAATCGAAACTTGTTGCGTTTCTGAAAACTCTCCGATCTAATCAAGGCACTCCTACAATATCGGCAATTGAAATTAAAAAATGGTGCAGTGAGCTAAAAATATTCCCTCGAAAAATATTCCCCTAGGGCAGAAGCGAAAACGAGGCCACCCATCGAAAGCAAAGAAAGCTTTATTGGTATAGTTACTATTAATAACTTTTACATGTATAACTACTATAACATGTGTAATTTTTACAATTAAATGAATTTTACTTTTCCTGTTCAAAAAAGATTTGTTTACCGTTACTTTAGTTCTATTTCCCGTTTAAATAGTATATTATTCCCAGAGGGACTAAAGTTTGCAGTGGAGGCCCGCTGTTATTGCAGCCCGAGACGAAGTCGAGGGCTGCAAATACGTGGGCCTCCTCAGCAAACTTTAATCTTGAGGGATATATGCACTTTTTTAAAGTCCGTTGATCACAAAAAATAACTTGATTTCCTCCGATTAAAGCCAAAAGAACGAAATGTACTCCCGAAGCGCCAGCAGCCGACACGCAGCCGGCCGCCATGTTGCGGCCCGAGCGCTAGCGAGGGCATGCAGTAGGCCGGGTGCGCGTTGGTCGATGGCGCAGGGAGTACATTTCGTTCTTTTGGCTTGCGTCGGAGGGACACAAGTTATTACTTGTGATCAACGAGGTTAAAAAAGTATTTTTTCCCGTTCAATAAATTTAATTCCCGCTCGATTGCTTTTTTTCCCGTTGAAATATTTTTTTTCCCGTGCATTCACTTTTTTTCCCGTGCATTTGTATAAAAATTTACCGTGCATTGCCTTTTTTTTCCCGTGCAATAAATCATACCCATATCTCCCTATATTATATTTCCATTTTTGATTCTGATCCCCTAAATTGGATCTTCGAAAATCTGAAATTCTTAAAAACACGGTAAAAACACAGTTAAATATCGCACTTTTCTGATCCCCTAAATTGGATCTTCGTCGAAAGTATTGGATCCCCTCAGTTGGATCCCCTTTTTTTCAAAAATCCCCTTTTCAAAGATCCCTTTTAATTCTTCGTTGAAATTATAATATAATTTAAAATCCAATAATTATTTATATATATTTATATACCGATTTAAGATCAACGAACGATTGGATTTTAATTTATATTATATATATTAATTACTAATTTATATTATTTATATTAATTTATATAATCCATACCTAACTTAATACCAATGTTTACTTTTTGATAAAAAACATTTACTTAGGAATAAAAATTTGTGCGGTACTAGAAATTTTTACGGGTAATCAAGGGACACTTAAGTGGGCAGATTTACGCCATCCCAAGCCAGCTGGTTAGATAAGCGAGATACGTTAGTTTAGTGAGAGCTTATAATTTAAGTCGATTCAGGTTAGTAAGGTAGATAAGGTTGGTTAGGCGGAGGTTATACGGGAGGAGGGTGGAAGGGGAGATGAGGTGAGGAAGGGTTTGTTATTTTACTTAAAAATATTAATACAGCTTTTTCAAAATTTAAAGTACTTCAACAAAACTTTAAAGTTAGTGACTGAGTTGATGAATACGGTGAGTAGGATTCGTTGGTAGATTGGGTGAAATAAGTTTGGGAGATCCCTACCCCTTAAATCCAGCTGGACAAAAAAAATTTTTTTGGTTAATATCGCTTAAAATCAAGTTATTGTTCATTTTTCAATTTGTCCAGCTGGATTTCTAGCTGGACAGATCCGGCTGGAAAATTAAAAAAAAAAAACTAAGATAAATTTTTTCAAAATCATTGAAAAATGAATAATAACTTGATTTCAAGCAATATTGATTTTCACCAAAAAATTTCTTTTTTGAAATCCAGCTGGAAATCCAGCCGTCATATTTAAACCGAAATCCAGCTGGATAGCCAGCTGGAAATCCTGCTGGAAATCCAGCTGGATTTTAGGGGTAGGGATAAAATACTGTATTTGAAGTAAATTAAATTAGTGAGGTCAGTAATGTGGCTAAGATTAAACTAGGTCATGGAGTTGAAGATAAAAAAATTGGAAGTCTTAAGGGGAGTTGCAGAATTTGCGAAAAAAATCATTTAAAATTAAATGAAAACGAAAATAAAAAAACTTCCTAAAGATTCAATAAATATAGATGTATAGCAAGTGCTATTAAGATACAAAAATTTACAAAACTGTTTCCCATATTCTGACGTTAATTTTGATCCGATTTTGATGGGGTTGGGCTTAAAAGATATATTAAGATAGTAGCTCCAGCGCTACAGAGCCCTTTTTTCATTTTCATTTTTAATTTTACTGAATCTTCAATTTTTTGTTAAAATGACCCTTATGACTTCGCCTTAATTCGGGTGAGAATAGTAAAGAGACTTAGATGGGGTGAGTGATGGTTGTGTGGTTGTGGGCTGGTATAGACATATTAAAATTATAACTTTGGCTCCAATGAAAATTTTTATATAAAATTATGTATGATAAAAAAGGTCTTGAGCTCAGCTTTCTAATTATGTCATTCAAATTTCATGAGGTATAGAATTTTATTTCTTTTTTTAATAATTTTTAGTCGAAATCTATCCAGGGCTAAAATAGATCTAAAATTGAAAAATGAAGATATAAATCAATTTTAAAATAGTTAGAGTGTTCATGTAAGGTACATACATAAATTTTTGATGACTCATAAGGAATATTTTAGTAAGCCCACTGGTATTTTGAACCATTTCATTAGATCTTACACACACAAAAATATTTTTTAGAGCTTCTTTTGCTTATGGCGGGCATATTAAATAGATTCATTTCAGATCGATATAACAAACTTTATTATATTTGCCGGCCCACAAGTGTCACTCACCTAATCACATTAACTATCTAACCTACTTCACTATCTCACCCATTTGGAGAACCCTACTAACCTTACTTAATCTTTCATCTTTAACCACCTGACCTATTTTAATCGTAGCCGCATTACTGACCTTACTAATTTAATTTACTTCAAAGTCTGATTTTATGAATCAAGTTATGATGAGTAAGTAAAGTTTAAACTGAGCTCTCGTGTCTAATTTTTATTGATTTTGAGCGCTTTAGTCTTTTGATTATTTTACCAAACATAGAGCTTACGTATTGTTTTGATTAATTTTTATATTCATCAATTATAATTAGGGGGTTGGCGAGCGGAGCGAGCAGGGGGGTACCCCCCCTAGTATATATATATATATATATAAAATGTGTGTGTTAAGATTAAAAGTTTCATAAATAAATAACATGGATAATTTAAATAAAATAAATAACAACCAAATCAACCCTCTTTTCTCTTTCATTTAATATCTCTTGGTATGATAGCTAGGGTAAATTGATTTAAAATAAAGAGTCATTTAAGTAGCTTCATTTAGTTTTATTACTCACCTAGATCAGTCACTGTCTCTTCACCTGCAATAATTTCAATTGTCATCCCCTCATTTATTTCAGAGCACTATCTGATAAGTGACCAAATGAGAGTGGGTAAGAGAAATATTTTGAAAATAATAACTCAGGTCATAATTCGATTTGGAAAATTACTTAGAAGTTTAGCAATAATAACAATCCTAAGGTCGATCCTACAACAAGGATAATGGTCTGAAAAAGCTAATGCTCTAGTCCTTGTTGCTTATTTAAGTTAGACTGGAGTCCACCCTGAGGTAGTTGGAACAAATCCCAAAGTAAAAATTACTGGCGTATGAAGCATGCACGTGACGTGTCCGAACCGTGCATGATAGTCCTTAAAACAACGATAGAGTATGAACTAAGTTAGAGTGAAGTTAATAAAGAAGATTAAAATGGTACAATACAGAGGGAAACTTTCCTTCCCTCGTGAGAGAACAATCATCCCGTCGGCACCTTAGCATACGACGACGGTCGAACTCTACAGCGTTATCATTATGGTTTCCTGGTAAACTTTAAAATTTTTCCTTCTTGACCCTGCCTCTGTGGTCCGTTCATCCTTATCCTGAAGCGCACGGTCAATTCCTGATGAGCCATAGATTGGAAGGAGTTTTATTCAGTTTTAGTAAAAGTTAAATGTGGTGAACATTTGGTATTTGAGAAATTAATCAAACGATAGGATTAAGGCCTAAAGATTAAATAATCGGTTGTTAGGTTTGAGAAACAAAACTCAATTATGGTCATTCCCCTAAGAGGGATTAGAGTGACCTATGAAACTGAATTATTATTAAAAGGACAACTCATTGTTGTATTCCTGCAATGTATGCACGAATAATGTATATGGGTGATTCTCTGTCAAGACGACCGACCAAAAAATAAATTTCAAAAATAATTTTTCTACATGATCTAGACTATTATTTGGACTCCCTGGTAAATTTTTAGATTTTTTGAATGGATATTATTTGAATGGCAATGGTCTAAAGTTGACAATAACTGGTATTTTTTCATTTTTAGGCTATTTTAGAGCTCAAATAACTAAAAGTGGAAGCATTTTTTCTACATACACATAAATGTAAAACTTTTTGGAAATTATATAAATTTTCAGAAAAAAATTTTTTTAGGGTCATTTGATAACTTTTTATTTTCATCCTCACTGATTAAGAGCTTGAAAAACCTTAAAATTGAGTTATCTTGATGTTCGCCATCTTACTTAATTTAGCTTGTCTAAAGAATTCAAACAGCTTGTGAATAAAAAACAAATTACTAAAAAAATTATTACCAATCACTATGAAAAAAATCTGCTTGTTTGTTTTGATCGTGGCTTCTAGTGTAGCAGACAGCAGCACCCGAAATTTCAAGTGATTGACTAAAGCGCTTTCTTTAGCATAAAAATGAGTATGAAAAAAATCAAAACAAGCAAGCAAATTTTTTTCATAGTGTTTTTTATGCTAAAATTCAAGTCTAAAATTTTAGACTAAAATCAGTGAATCAAAACAAGCAAGCAGATTTTTTTCATACTCATTTTTATGCTAAAGAGAGCGCTTTAGTCAATCACTCGAAATTTCGGGTGCTGCTGTCTGCTACACTAGAAGCCACGATCAAAACAAACAAGCAGACTTTTTTCATAGTGATTGGTAATAATTTTTTTAGTAATTTGTTTTTTATTCACAAGCTGTTTGAATTCTTTAGACAAGCTAAATTAAGTAATTTTCAAATAATAAAGATTGGTAACAAATCTTATTAGTTATTCATTAAACAAAATTGTGAAAAATAAAATGATTTTTATTATCAAGGTGTTGTTTTGTATTGTTTTGTGTTGTGTTATGGTACATGATAATAGTATGTGTGTAAAAAAAGCTGACTTAAAGCGATAAAGCCCAGTTTTTTTAAAACCATAAAATCTGTAAGTATTTATGGATATAATTTTTTGTCTTTTCAAACACATCAGATTTTTAAAATTTTACCTTAACATAAATTCATACAAACAAATGGTTTTTCTTTTAACAATGTTAGAGCGTACAATGCTCATATATAATCAAAATAAAGCATTTTTGTCTTGTTTTTCTTAATCAAATCATCTCAAGTGGTTAAAATTCTATCAAGCCAACTCTATAAATTCAGGGCTGTCATTTTTTACATGACCATAAATTCATACAAACAAATGGTTTTTCTTTTAACAATGTTAGAGCGTACAATGCTCAAAAATAGTCAAAAAAGAGCGCATTTTTGGCTTATTTTTAATGATAAAATGATTTGTAGTGGTTTACTATCTATCAGGCCCACTCTAAAAATACCAGGACTATTTTTGTGGATAAAAAATATAACTTTTAGGGATTTTTAAAATTTTTTCCCAGATGGCGAACATCAAGATAACTCAATTTTAAGGTTTTTCAAGCTCTTAATCAGTGAGGATGAAAATAAAAAGTTATCAAATGACCCTAAAAAAATTTTTTTTTGAAAATTTATATAATTTCCAAAAAGTTTTACATTTAGGGAACGTTCATAAACCACGTGGTCATTTTTTCGACGATTGTGAAGGGCCCTCCCTCCCATGAAGATCAACGTAGTATTTGTATCAAATTTTCGACCCCCCCCTCCCCAAAGTCACGTGGTTTTTTTTACGATTTCAAATTGTAAATATGAATACTATTAGTTTTTTAAAAACATTATTTTTTAAGTTATACACTGGGCGTAGAGATCAATGAATAATCTGATCAGCTATCCCCCAAGTCTTGAACTCCCAAAACCCTGGGCGTCAAGTTCAACGAAAAGACTGATCAGTTATTAACCAGAGTTTTGGGAGGTTTAGAGCTTGGGGGATAACTGATCAGTCTTATCGTTGACCTCGGGTGCCCAGGGTTTGGGAGGTTCAAGACGTGGGGGATATCTGATCAGTTTATTTATTGAACTCAAGTTCAAAGAAAAAACTGATCAGTTATCCCTTAAGCTCTGAATCCCCCATAACCCTGAAAACTCAGATTCAATAAAAAAACTGATCAGCTATCTCCCAAGCTCTAAACCTCCAAAACTCTGGTTACCGAGTGGAATAATTATATAAGTGAAGCGTACTTTATATTTGAATATCATAAAAAAGTGTTTTTTTTTTTCCACAAAAAGGTTGTGGTGTACTTTTATATACATCACTTGGAAATATTACAAAATAATAAAAAAATTTAAAAAAAATAAAAAAAATAAATAACCAATAAACAAACAAAAATTTTTACACTTTTCTCGAAATGTGTCTGCTTCTTAGAAGCATTTAATTTATAGTTAAAAAAAAAAATTTGTTGAGTTCACCAAACGAAGAGTTCACCAATAAGTAAAAATTTATAGCGTTTTCCTAATCAACCATGCCATTTTGGAGTTAAAAATTTCAGATTTACAACTTGATGATATAATTGCACCAGTTCAGCGTAGTTAGGTATCGTTACAAAATTATTTATTTCGTTAATTAAAATGCACTCATATTTTTGGAATAATTTAATTCGGGCGCCCAGGGTCTTGGGGGTTTAGAACTTGGGGGATAGCTGACTTTAACCTTCGACAGTAAAACATCGATTCATGCACTTTAAAAACCACGTGCCTTTCTGAATCAACAGTCCTACACCCCACGTAACCTTTCGTAGCCTTTTAATCGCCCCCCCTCCACCCCTATTTGGGCCACGTGGTTTGTGAACGTTCCCTTATGTGTATGTAGAAAAAATGCTTCCCCTTTTAGTTATTTGAGCTCTAAAATAGCCTAAGACCATTGCCATTCAAATAATATCCATTCAAAAAATCTAAAAATTTACCAGAGAGTCCAAATAATAGTCTAGATCATGTAGAAAAATTATTTTTGAAATTTATTTTTTGGTCGGTCGTCTTGACAGAGAATCACCCATATATAATGAGATATGGTAGGTCAAATGATAAAACATCAATTGATTTAATGGAAATTAGAACTTCAACAATGTTATGTTCAGATGAATTTATCTTGAAAGATAACGACAAATTGTAATAAACTTAGTATTATTTACTATCAGCAATATAACTGATTTACTAGATTAGCTAGGGATCTTTTGAATCAAGACCCTGCCTGTTGATGCGTTCGTACTCACTAGTCTTAGTGCACTTGTAATAAGATGCCCTAAATTTTATCTGTGCCAGCCCTTCCGTATTATTCCTGATGTGAAAACTCAATGCTCAGTGAGGGATTATTCCTTGTTGAGGAGATTTGGTACATGGTAAATGATTTGATATTTGGTAAATGGCAATGTGATAAACGAATTTTTATTCAACAAGATGCAATAACTGAGAACGAAGAATCATTGTGGGAGAGTTTTGACGTACTCTATGAGATTTTATCATTGATTCCTTTGAATCAACTGACGGGAAAAAGAAAAGGCTACAACTGAACAGTAACGTAAATTGCGACTTTTATTAAATCATAAGAATGGTGAATACTCACGGTGCTACTGGGTCATAATGTTATTGAACTTACAAATTCAAATGTATCAAAATGATTCAATAAACGATTAAGAAATAAAGGCGAAAATTTATATTCTCAATGTGATAAATTCCTTTTCGTCGGCGATTCCGCAATTACAAAATCAAATGACGTCGGTACCATCTTGATGAATGCATTTTAAATAAATATTTTTGGTAAGTACCGTTGCGATTGGTATGCGATAACTGATAAAGACAAGATCACTGCAACAATAATGTATTACTGAAGGAAATTCCATGAAAAAATCTATGACAAGAAAATCTACGAACGAAAAAATCTATGACGAAAATTTTTTCGTAAATTGATTTGAATAATACCATCTGACACTTCAGATGTAGTGTGCACTTCTCCAGGACACTTGGTTTGTTTATATTTAATGCATTTCCATACAACACTTTCTTTATTTACTCTTTGCTTATTGTGCAAAAACCCATTATGTTTTAGAAGATTCTTGTTTTTTTGACTTATTACAAAATGAAGTGGCATTGTAAATAATCAAGAACAACGACAAAAAAAACACAAATTTAATAACTGCACAATTTGAAAACTACCCAAGACAATCGATCTACGACAACAGCAACACTAAGATGAATAAAATAAGATTTTCATAAACCTAAATTACGAATTAAATGCCAAATATTGATATACCAGTCTTGTATTTGTCACATTTGTAAGCAAATCATAATTTATTTTTCAATCAAAATAATCATACTAGTAGATGATTAATAATAACAAAATTCGTAGATATTTTCGTCGTAGATTTTTGTTTTCGTAGATTTATTCTTAGTAAATTTTTATTCGTAGATTTTTTCATGCTACCATTGAAGGAAACCTACCAATGAGCATGACTTCCTTGATAAACATGTATGGTGAGGTTACCCGATCGAGAGGGTGCTTTCTAGCATTCCCTAGAACGAGATTTAACTGTCTATTGCAGAGAGTATGAAATTATTCTCAAAACTTTGAACTCGTGGACAACCTGTTGACTTTACGTGGTCATGGAACTTGAACTGATATAGAATTAAATTCTAGCCTACTTAATAGTAAGAATCACTCGGCAATCGTAGGAATAGAATAATTTTTGGTCTTGCGAACATACTACCGATTTTTTTTATTTTAAGGAAAACAATCACAAGTTTGGTTTATTAAAACTCCTTGCACTTGAGACAGAATCCCTCGAATGGTCAGAAACGTTTATAAGTGAGGAAAGGGGTGTGATACAGGAATGGTAACCAGGACTATAATTCAGTCATGGTGGGTGTGTACTATTTATAAATACACTAGTAACGTGTAAATTCTAATAGTTTCTTCAGACGATTATTGAGAAAAATGAGTAGAGTAATTGAAAAAGTTAAAACACACAGTGAACGGCAAAAAGAAAAAATGGATCTTTTTGTAGAAAACGAGATATTTGATGAAACAAATCTCCAAAATTTTACAGTTTTCTACCAAACCATGACAGATTGTCAAGATTTATAAAAAAAATGTCTAATTATTCGTGAAAAAGTGAAATTTCTTCGATTAATTTAATAAATTGTCGAGACGACAATACTTTAAGAAGCTTCAAGCCTCTTTTGTTTAATCAGCAGAATTGAGGAGCGGGGAAGGCATCGCACTACGCGATGGTAGTGAAGCTGAACCCCGCTCTTCAAGTCAACCGGATGGCGGGGGAGTAACTTCCCTACCTGAAGTTAAAGAGAGCGAGAGGTGAGCAAGAGTCGGCAGAGGGCTAGTGCAAGTGAAAGTTGCACTGAACCCTCAAATTTTAATTTAGTAACAAGTCTTCGTCGGCCAGCACAACTGACAGTTGCACTGAGCCCTCTAGTATTTTCAACTTAATTTATAGCAGAATAAATCAAAGTGCAATTCCTGTGTATGAAGGAAAAAAGAGAATTATTGAGAATAATAAAGTTTCATAATAAAATAATCCAGACATGTTCTTAGGTGAGAGCCTATAAATATCTATCCTATAATATCCACTAAAAAGCCACGAACGCCACGGCCAAAGGCAATAAAAGGGGTCAACAACTGGGTCTTACATCAGGACCATTTATAAATAACATAAATCAACAGACGGTTTTATGTGACTACCCTTTATAAGGTAGTCATATAACAAAGATATAAAATAAATATAAGGTACAGGAATTCAATTAGAGGGATTCTATTCGACAAATTAAAGAGGGGTTAATTTATGAAGATTCATTTTTTCCACCAAGATTCAATTTGAGGAAAAAAAAAGTATCGTTTTTAACTGGGTTTTAACCATATTTTTAAGCATCTTAAATTTTCCAAGATTCAATTTGAGGGAATTAAAAAAAAAAAAAACAGGATTATAATATAAGGAGATAAAATGTGAGAGCAAACATAATTATAGGTATGAAGATATATTGAGAAACAGTATGTTTCACACAAACTATTTCTTACACATAAAGTAATGGTCTTACAATGTAGTTTGATTTATTTTACAAATATATATATATATATATATACAATAACTTTATAATTAATAATATCTTTTTAAACTTAAGCTAATTACATTGAAATATACACATAAAAAATAAACTGACTTATTTTTTTATGAAAATAAGGATGAAAATATTAGTACAATATAAAAAAATTTTCATAAATAAGTACTGTAACTATTCACACATACATAAAAAAATTTTTTATTTATTTATAAAGTTGTAAGAAATTTTTTTCATTATAAAACATATTTTTCAAATGAATTTGTATTAAATGTTCATCTACGCCACACATAATAAAAAAAAGTAAAAGGCGTTTTTTAAATACAGATCGTAAAATTCATGTACACACTTTGTGACTTCATAATTTGTACAAAAACAAATTTATTTTATATTTTTCTACTCTTGCTATTCAATAAATACTTGCATTTCATTTATTCTTTAAATGATAATATAAGATGAGAAAAATTATCAGTCACCTAATAATGTTAAAGAAAACATTTTTTTCCTAAAAAAAAGTTCCACTGAGAAACAATTTCGAAATTCTTTTTCAGAAATTTATACTATTAGTTCTATTACAATCAATATTTATAGTTCTCTATCTTATAGCTTTAAACTATTTTTATAAATATTTTCTACCACTTTTACATTTTGCTTTTTTTCTTTTATAATGATATAAATAACTTTTAACAAATATCGTACAATAGATTTTTCGTTTCTAATTACATTGAATAAAAAAAGCAATAGTATGTACATATAAATTTACAAGATTAGGTTACTATATGCTTATTTTATATCTAGTTCATAATTATATTTTTTTAAACAGTTTTTTCTGCACATTTTACTTTACACCTGCATCTTTTAATGAATAATCTTCTAGGTGTAATACAATTAAAAAAAAAAAATTTTACTCTTACTCACGTATACACCTGTTGTATACGTAAATAAAAGTATAATTTTTTTTTTCATATGCTTTTCATACAACAATAATCGTTCACAAAATACTAAGAGACTTAAGATTTTTCCTAATTCTGACCCAGTCCTAAAAAAATCTGCTGGGAAACCAGCTTCAAATTTGAAATAGAAAACCAGCGGATCAATGAAAAGTCTTTTCATTTATTATTCAATTTAAAAAGAAGAAAACACTGGACTATCAATTTGTTGATTAATTTCGAAAAAGAAAAAGAAAAATTAAAAATAATTTGGATTGGAAAGTATCTCCGAGGGCGAAAAACAATCAACAAGACAATTATTATTGAGTCATTGGTTTAGTAAAAATTGGTGCAACGTTTCTTTCGCCGATGTGCGGACCTTTTCAAGCACTGTTTGAAGTAAATTTATTAATTAACACAGAATGATTCATTTATAGATAAGTAATTTGATTACAAAAATTTTATAAGATTTACAATCCTAATGCAAGAGTCAAAAGTATACAATTTTAATATCTATAATTTAAACTCGAATGAGTTAATTTAATTTTTATACCTTATTTTATACCTAACTTAATTTGAATATTTTACGTCCCAATACCCTTTTTTCTTTTCACTTCTCATTCTGACGTTACCGAAGAACATTAGTCTTTCGGTTTTAAGTCATAGAAATGAAAATTGTATACTCTTGACTCTTACATTAGGTTTGTAAATCTTATAAAATTTTTGTAATCAAATTTCTTACCTCTAAATGAATCATTCTCTGTTAGTTGTGTCTTTTAGGTGTTGTCAATTGTTTTCGTCTCCGGAAATCCTTTCCAATACAACTTATTTTAACATGGAGGGCGCTAATCATCATTATTCGAAAAATTAAAAATATTTATCATATGGCAACAGCTGGTGTTTATCGCCTGAGAAACCAAAAAAACGAAATTACAAAGAAAGCAAAACCAGGAACTATAAAATAAATAATATAAAGAAAATTTTAATCTTACAACTAATGCGTGTTAGCATCAACTGCAAGAGATCACCATTTTTCGTGTTATTTCGGTTGGATTTTCCATTTGCAATTAGAAAAAGATTTTCCATTGAATGTTGCTAATAATATGATTACATACTTTGTATTTAAACTTTTATTCACCTCAACCACTTAATTGGTGCGTTTAAATGCCTTTTCCAAGGTTAATAAACACATGGTTTATTTGGGCCATGCGTTTATTTCCCGGCGAATATTAACCTCAAAATCGTCATTTAAATCGCACCTTTTTTAAGCGATTTTGGTGAATAAAATCATTTATGTACCTGTGAGTATCAAGCCGCTCGAGCAACCTTTGGGAAACTCGGTTGTTTGAATCAATCTCGTTTCCAAGGTCCGCTCTCGGGGGGCTTGAACGCGGCTTACTCCCCCCAGGTACATAAATAACTGTTATTACTTCTGTTTTAACAGTATTTAATGGTACAAGTACGAATTTATGATTTTGTGTACACCAGGCAAATATTACGAGTACGACTTTTTTGAACGAAAAAAAAAGAAACTAATAATTATTGTTATTTAAAACAAAACCTATTTATTATCACGCAGATGCGTTTATGAATTCGTGTGTCGTTTCTTTTTCTGTGATTGGCAATGGTTTTCAGCAGTTTCCTTCTGCTATTATTGCGTCTGATAAGATTAGGCAATTTTGAAACTATTGTTTATTTTAATATCGCGTCGTTTTAATCATTTGTTAACTAATTTAAGGATTTTAGAAAACTTTTAACAACATTTAATGATATTTTACACGTTTTTAAACTGTAAAAGATAGACGTAACTCTGTTATTTTTTAAAAAGATTAAATGAATAACTTGCCAATAATTGTGTGGTGTACGAAAAATTAATGAAAATTACTTGTTTAACAAAAACAGTCAATAAAAATATTAATTAAAAAATTAATGAAGACATTAGCAAAACTTGAGCTAACATTTTCAATGAAAAATCAAACTGTTCATTTTTATTATTTTTATAAAAATTAGTCGAATATGATTCATATCTTGGTTTGATTTAAAACTTGTTATTTAAGGTTGCAGATTCGGTGCGAGAGAGAACGATATACTAATATGAATAGTCACGGAACTCTCCGTTTCTTCCTCTTTCCTATAAAATATGGTAGCTAACCTGAAATTTTAACGTTTGATTAATTTTTTAACCATCTTTAACATGTCGCCGAAAGTTCATTTAAGCTAAAAAATGTGTATAAAATACTTTTCTATCATTCAGATTTTTTTTCATTCAAATCTTTCTCACACTTTTGATAAATATCTATGAAAATTGCGAGAGATAGTGCTTACCCATATGATTTCGCGCTAAACTTAATTTGTTCATATCTTTTTTCTAAAATGTCTGACTGTTCTAAAAATTTATGTGAGCGAATAACTTATTATTAACAATATTTTGCCAAGTTTCATGTAAATCTTTCTCAGAATTTAAGTATCGACGCTGCAACCTTAAAGAAATTTTGAAAAAATTTCATTTAGATACAAACTACTTTCAAAAATTTTTGGAAAGATATATTTAAAAAATAAAGTGCTATTGAAGAAAAATGCTGCGTGTATGTAAAATTGCAAATATCATATTTACATTAACCCAATAACCCTTTATGCATTACGTACATAAAATTATAAGCAATCGATAAGCTTGTGAATGTCATGTTATAACCACACTCATCAAATATTATTCATAGTACTTCTGGTCACTCTAACTATAAAATCAAATCTTTGATGTGTGTTTTTGGCAACTCGTAATATAAAATAGTATATAGTACGAGTGCAGCACCTCACCAGGGCTTATTAAGGACCTCGTGCTCCGCTTCGCTACGCACTCGGGTCCTTAAAATCGCCCCGGTGACGATGCTGCACCCGTACTATAATATACTATTTTGATAGCTCGTTTTAAAAAAATTTCATAAGAAATGCTAATCTTTCATCACAGAGATAGTTTTAATTTTATATTCTTAAAGCTTGATAGCTTTTTAAATTACTCAGACTCAATTAAATTTTTTTAAAAATTATCAGTTTTTCATCAATTATAATCAAATTAAATTTATCTTATTTATATAATTATCAATTCATGCATTTTTTATCGATATTATTGAAGAAAGCACTTTTGGCGATTTTTTGCAACTTTTCTTTTAATAGGTCAAAACTAATGAACCGTTTTTCGGATGCTTTTTCCGCTTCAGAACAAAAGAATCTAAAATTTAGGTTAGCGTTTGACGAATTTTTTTGTACTAGTTGATAGTCAAGGAGGATATTACGACTCAAATCTATGAGGAAAAAAAAAGCTAGAATTTTGTAGAATTGCAGTTCATATACACTAAAATGAATAAAAAAAAAAAAAAAAAAAAAAAAAAAAAAAAAAAAAAATACAGGTATCCGACCTCAATTTTGAGAAATTGCAATCATAAAATTTGAGCCTTTAACAAGTGTTCGTATAGGTAATCATCGATTTTTAATTCGCTTAAAAAACTGACGAGGACAATTTTTCTGAAAAAATTCGTACAAATAGTTTATTTTATCCTGAATATTTTGGCATGAAAAAAAAAAAAAAAAAAAAAAAAAAAAAAACATAGGTAGCCTTTCGAGAAAAAAAATAAAAACTCCAAAATCAGGTGATGTTAACCTAACTTTTTACTAAAAAAAATATAAAAATGCAGTTTTAATTGTTCAAATCAATATTAAAAAGCAAAAAAAAAAAAAAAAAAAAAAAAACATTTAATTTCTTCATTTAAATGCTTATTTTACTAAATAGAAAAAAATATATCTTCACTATCTTGAGGCTCTTTCACTTGATACGGCCCTGCTTGTAATATCCTTCTTAAAAACAATGTTTTCATCATTATTTGTTGAAAAAAGTATTAATTAATTAAAGTAGTTCCGTGACTACAGTCACACTAAACCAGTTCAGCGAAACTCGCTTGCTTGTCGTATGTAGTACGTAGAGATTAGATCGTCAAACTTTTTTTGAGTGACTGTTTCGGTTAGCTCCGCACCCCCACGCAGTTGCCATTGAGGTGCTCCGTTCAGACAATACATTATTTAAAAAATCATACAGATTGGTCTGTTCGGTAAGCGAGAAAGTTGTTTAGAATTTATTAAGCAATAAATATCATAAATTGAAAAAAGTTTTTTGATAATTTGGTTGACTGAAAAAACATGATTTGCGCTGACAACTTATTTTTGCCACGTTTATCTAACAAAATTTTTCTGAAAAGTGAACTCCACTTGTCTAGCCCTTATATCATCTAATTACTTGCTTCAAGATGTACATTGTCTGCAAGTTGCAGAAAACAACAAGGATATTGTGATTTTCAGGGAACTACCTCCGCTGATTACTTATTTTTAACTAATATTTAAAAATTCATCAATTATTGAAACTCAAATAATTATTAAAATGCATTTATACGATTCCACGAATTTCAAGAAATAAAACTAAGTCTATTTTGTGACCATTGCCATAACTTTTGAAATGATCATGATCGTAATTTTTTCAGTTCATATCACTGGCCGGGCGCTCCGAGTCTCCCCACGTGATAAAACATTATTGGACATGTTATTATTTTCAACTCCTCACTACTGCAAATATAATCTACGAAATTTTTTGAAATTCTTACACAGTGTTACTGAAAACTTCTAGTTTCACATAATGCAAACCAAAAGTCCAAAAAGCGTTTTTATAAACTAGAAATAATATGCTTCAATTATTTGAAAATTCACAAGATGTGTTTTAAAATTATTGAAATTTATTCCTAAAGGCTAGATAAGTAACATCTAAATTTCAAGATGATTCATAATTTGTTTAAAAAAATACAACAAAAAGAAAAGAACACGGTTTCTCTATAAGAATCTATATTATCTGCCTAAAGCAATTTTAGTCCAGATTGGAGTTTCATTATTTCAATAATCAAATGAGTAATAATCGTTGGTAGCGCTCGTTTTATAGTTAAAATATAAAGTAAATAAAAACATCGTTGTAATAAGCCAATATAAAATAGTTTATTTTACCGACATTTCGACTCAAGATCTCGGGTCCCCCCTGAACTTGTAAAAAAATCGCGCTAGGTATAGATAATGAATGAACCTACTAGCACACGAACGCACCATATGTAATCTCACCTCAGCGTTTGCTACAGCACAAGAACACAACAGTATACACAACTTGAACTCTTTAGATGACAACACTTATGATTAATAAATTTCATTGAAAATTAAATATTGTGATTTATATTTGAACCAATAACCTGTCCAAATTCTATGTAAATATAAAAATCTCATTTTTATTATTGTATACTCTGTTACTTATAATTATTATTCTATCGAGACCCTGATGAAGACCCGAGATATCGGATCGAGACATCGGTAAAATAAACTACATGTTTTTATTTACTTTATATCTCAATAACTGTGTTAAGAGTCCTCTTGGAATTTCAACACGTTACTTCTGTGACGTCATGATGTATCGCCCTAGGGTTCATACTTGCGAGGCCCTTCGTTCAAGCTTAAGGGTAGACTGAGTGAAAAGTTACACAACAATCCACGTTTTTTGATAATTACATTATTAATATTGAATCTGAATTAGAAAACATCAGTTTTGAACAAAATGATGGTAATTTAGAAAAAAAATTTATAATTTTTATTAAAATATGATCATTTTATCTAAAAACTTTGATTTCCCAGAGTTAAAAAAAAAAATTTTTTTTAAATACTATAACACATAAGTTACGTTTGAAGCAACATAAGAAGTACGTATTTAAGGACAATCTACACTGGAAAAAAGTTGGATGACAGCGCCCCCATTCGTATGGTAGTATTATATAAGGGAGAAATATTTCACGCGTGGGCAATGTTGCCCACCACGGGAAATATTTTTCCCAAATAGTATAGTAGCGCCCCTTACGGCAGACTCGACAACTTGTTTTCAATTCATTTATTTCGTATGTGTTCAGAATATTACCCATAACAGTCAGGAAGCAATGTTCTCATTTTTGGGACGGCTGACGCTCATCTAAAAATTTCAAGGTTTGAGATAAAATTACCCTAAATTATTATTATTTAATCTCGTCTAATTTTCAATCACACTAAAGCTTGAAAGTTTCTGAGATTTCCCCTTATTCGAAAGATCAGATCAAATCAAAACTTTTTATATGAAAAATAAAAAAATTTTAAACCATTAAATTATGAAAAACCCACAAAAAAAAAAGTTTTTTTATATTAAATATATGTTCAGGTCTATTTTGTTAATAGGACTATGCAATATAGTTTGAGATCATTTTTTTTATATTTGTTTCTAACTTTCTTGCATCATACGTCAATTTAACTATTTACGCCCACTGCGTCAAACTGTAAAAAAATTACTTTTACCAATACTTATCCATTCGTCGAAAGGTACCTACGATGGTCAAATAAAAAATTAACGCCCATTTGATGAAATAAGTGTGAGGAAATAAGCATCATGACAGAGTGAGAAATTGATCATAGTTTTAGCTCCAAATGACTTTTCGTCCCTCTAACCTCAAAATCGGAACTTCGCCCCTTGTTTTCGGTTAGAAGGACGAAAAAAGTATATTTCCCTTAGGCTCGAGGGTTCGATTTAGCCTCCTCGTTGCAACCCTCGCCTTCGGCTCGGGTCGCAAACCTCTCGGAGGCCAAATCGAACCATCTCGCCTGCGGGAATAATATACTATTCATGCATGGATAGCTGAGATAACAGTCAAACATGTAGACCGCTGCACTAATGCCGTGAATTCAAAAGCTTTTATACGTCGTGTTGAAATTAAATAATAAAAAAAAAAGATTTTTAAAGCTTTTTTGATTTTGATTTTTAGCCCTTAAAAACAGTTTATTTAACTGGGCAAAGTAGTAGGTAATTCCGACGAATTAATAAGTGAGCAGAAGTAACACTTTTATATCTCGATATCATATCAATACGACTTACCGCAGTGGTTGTAAAAATAGACATTTTCCTTGGCTAAGAAGGGTTAAAAAAAAAATAATAATAAATAAACCACATGATCTCTTCAGTTTTATTGCAAAAAGGTTAGTTTTTATAGTCTAAATGACGTCTTTGTATGTTATTGCTTTCTGCAAAGTGACGAATTACATCGACATGTAGAATAAAATATGATACTTAACTATTGTGTAAGATACTTAATTGACGTCAAAAACTAACTTTTAATGGCTTTGCATGAAAAAACTTTAAAAAAAGATAAAGTGCGGATGAAAAAAGATTGGAATTGTTTTAGAGTTTCTTAATTTTACTGATTAGGTTAAAAAAATTTTTTTTTCTAGAAGTAAAACATTTCAGAAAGATTACTTGAGTATTTGTAGACTGTTTTAGACAAAACTTTGTAGAATCTTTTAAGTTATTAAATTTTTTTTTCACACACTTCAAAATGGTTTATTCAATTTTGGTTTAAAATTGTGTATCAAGCTAGAATTTGAAAAATATACTTTTTGTTAATTGCAGTTTCAATCAGCAAAAAAAAAAAAAAAAGGCTATCGACTATTTTTAAAAGTTATAAAAAATTGAAAATAACGTCATTTAAAAAAGGTTCTTACGTGACGCTATCATTTATATATAATTAGTTTGAGATAAAATTGTTGAAATTTGCCATAAAATCCTATAAGATAGATAATTTTTCAAGGATCAAAATTGTATAGAAAAAATTATTAGAAGCCGGAATAACTTTTTAGAAAAAGAATGATTAAGTCCGCAATCGGCTTTACCTAACCTCTACTGTACACTAAAAAATTGTGTTAGCACAATTTTGTTGGTATCGAAGAGATACACAGAAATTATAAAGAATTTTGTTAATTTTGGCATGAACAGTGTTTGTTTTACCACCTTCCAAGATAAAAAACTTCGGGACTCTCAGCTCTCTACGATTGATACGATAGTTAATCAATGAGCCTCCTTATACAATAAAAAGTGCTTTCTGTGTATGAAATTTTAAGTAGATTGTAGAAAAATGAAATTTTGATCTTATATTTCACTAGCTTCCCGCATATATGGATACAACGCTGCATAGTTAGCAGAAGCTTTTTCTTAAGCAAATCATTATGTTTTTATAGGTTGATACTTAGAAGAACCAAATATATAATTTAAACAGTTTTTTATTAGTTATTTTTAGGTATTCTATTGGGTCTTACATTGCGTCTTCAACAAAAAAACTTTTAAAAAGTAAAAAAAAATGATAAATTCCTTGAAATTTTGAAAAAAAAAAAAAAAATTATTATCTCGATTTGCATGGTAACTATTAATTTTTTTTTTTTATTTAATCTGTCTATCTAAAAAAGTTCAAACAAGAAAACTATTTTTACTGTAATGAATTTTAGTAATAGCTTTAATAGGATTTTTTATTTTTCTTCAAATTCTAAAAGCAGTATCTGACAAATATATGAAATAATAATTTCAAATACCTATGTCAAGTTATATTAAGCTTGATTATAATTGAAAAAATTGATGATTGCAGCGTCATTATTTAAGAAAAATACTTAAGTATTTTTCGGATATTTGGGAACAAAGTTTTGAAAACCAGATTGTCCAATTGCAATTAATAAAAACCCTTCTGAAACCCAGTATTTTTGGATTGAAAAGGAAAAAAAAAAAAAAGATTGAAAAATATAAATAGAAATAATAAATGCGATGAATGAGGTAAAAAAAATCAGCCAAAATTAGCCTGTAAAAACTGTACTGAGGTTTTTGATTCAAACTTAGAAACGATGTGAAGTGCACTCAGAGAAGTCCGGTATATCAGTTAATTCGCCGTTTTAACAGATGAGTGGATGCGAATGTTGCTATCCGTCAATAAGCAAATTTTGTATCCATCTTAATAGTAAATGCGCGTATTTTTCGACTGCCTGCTGCACTGGTCCTTCGTGAAATTCATTTGTGCGCCGTTTAAATATGATATATTACTCAACTTGGGTGTGAAGTTGTAAATTTACATCGAGAGCATCAGCAACTCTCGATGTAAGTGTACATCTTCGGACACAAATTGAGTATCATATTTTATTCAACAAGATCATGTAATTTGGTACTTTGATAAAAATGCGGCTGTAAATGTACCCTATTATTCAGCGCTGCGGTGAAAAGAAATCAAGATATAAAAGTATCACTTCTATTTTACACGTCAAAAAGTACCGATTATATGATCGAGTTGAATAAATTACTATTTCAGGCGTGTCTTAAATATTGTATTAACATTTCTACATTAACAAAAGTACATAAGCTAACGCCGTTAAAATTTTAATCAAAAATATTTAACATGTGTAAAAAACTGAGAAATTTTAACTAGTTTTTTACACATGTGTAAAAAACTGAGAAATTTTAACTAGTTTTTTACACAATTATGTTTGGCTTAAAAATACTGGACGAGTCAAATTAACCATTATTTATCAAAATTTTTTCTCTTATCAAATAGAAAAAAAATGAATAAACCATTGACATATTAGAGTTTTAAAAGTTTAATCTCACACTTTAGTTATGACTATAAAATTCCAGTGCGTTTATGTAGTTATTAAATTATCAAAATTCTATAGTATAAAAATGTTATGTTTTGATATTTTTGTTTCTCGCATTAACTGTTACAGCATTCACCCATCGACAAATAGTTAACCACGCTTTTAAAAACTAACACGGCATATTAACTGTCATACCGGAGTTCTCTGAATGTGTATTGAATCAAAAATAAACTTTTTAATCGAATGATACGACCACTTACTGATTTATCCAAACAAAGTAGAAATCAACAGAGGTATAACGTTTATAAAGTAACTATAATGTTTATATGATTTGAAAAAACTTTCTCATCTAGAAATTTTATGTAGGTCAACTAATATATTTATTCAGAAAGTACCGTCAAGATTAAAAACTCATATCTTTTTCTAGGGCTTAGAAATGAGCTTATTTTTGCCCCACGTTTTTTTTCTTTTAAGGCGCATGATCAAGTTTAAAAGTACTAATATTTAATTATTGTAATCAAATACGTAACATGACTAAAAATTACATTTTGCACCTAGAACAATTAATTGAGGTTTTTTGATTTATCAAAAATTTTTTTTTGGATCCAGCTATTTAAAATGATGAGAAACCCAAAAAACTAACACATAAATAAATTTTCATTTGATAACCACACAAAATTAATCGCTTAGGTATATAAAAACATCTCAAAGTGTGTACTTTGAATTTTAAACAATTATGCTTATGGCATCTACAGAACAAATAATAAACTGTACTCTACCAAAAAAAGTTATGATATCGAAACAGTTAATGACTCAGTCAATGAATCTAGGTCAGGAGGAGACTGAGAAGTTTTATTTTGGGAAGATGCAGTAGTTTCAATTGGTGGGTAAGGATTTGATCCTGGTGGTGCTTGACTTATTGTAAATTGTTGTTTCGTATCCAAAATTATTGCCGACTGGTTCATAGAAAATGGTAAATGATTTGGTATTTTAAATGTTTCTGGCACAGAATAATCAGTAAACTGCGCCGAGGTTGGGTTTGGTGTTTTGGTTGAATAGTTCATTAGAGCAGTACCAGGTGGTGGAATGTATGGTTGAGGTGGTAACTGAGCAGTAGAGTAGCCAATACTGTTACAATTACTGTTAATTAAGATTGCAGACTTTCCAAGATTGTTACCATTTATACCTGAAAATTTTATTTTTTGAGATAATGATAAAATACTTCATAAGAGAACTTACATTAAAAATTCTTGCTGACTAATACAAGTATTCAAAAACCAGAAGTGAACGTATAAAATTGAAAATATCGGACTAATGCCCAGCTCAATAATGACATATTACTAGACTGGTGCACCATCTTCTTTGAGAACTTTGGGCTCCGCTTCGCTCCACCCTCGTCTCAAAATCGCCCTGGTGACGTGGTGCACCAGTGTAGGAATGTATTTTCACGCATGATAACCGAAAATAAGGAATAAAGTTTCGATTTTCAGGTTAGAATGCAGGAAAGTATTTTCTTAACAAGAGCTATTACCCGGTCCTTCCATGTAAAAAAATACAAAATGATTAGTAATCTTGTGAATTTATATTTTATGTAAAGAATATATAAAAAAAAATACAATATATATAAATTTATAAAGCGAGCTTTATAAAATTAAAAACCCATTTCTGTAAGATAAAATACGACCCTTTGTGTTGGGGTCATGGGTAAAATAAATTAAGTAGACACAGTATTAGGTAAAAGTAAGATTTATTCAGTTAAGGCGATGGCACGAACTCGCGAGATGCGGAAAATCCTGCGTCCCGTGTCCCGCGTTTTGCTTTCATACCAAAGACGCAAGACGTGGGACGCAGGACGCGGGACGCAGGATTTCCCGCATCCCGCGAGTTCGTGCCATCGCCTTTACTCGGGCACATAGACTTTCAGGACGTTCTTAAACTTACGACTTACTCGCACGGGCGAGACGGACGGAATGCTGTAATGGCGGGTATATTGCAAGGACTCACAAGCCCAATAATAGAGGGAGCTGCGGAGCGGCTTCTATACTTATAGAATAGTACGAGAGTCAATGAGTATCTGTTGACGCTATTACTCTAACACTCCCTCCCGTCAATACCCTAGTCATTATTCATCCAGAATAATCGCACAATAAAACAACAATCCTGTCTCTATCAAAGTATAAGCAATTCCGACATAAACAGCAATAATCATTGCAATCCAATTACAAAATACACACATAAATAAACAGAAAGAAAGTTGGGCAAGCGCAGGCTTGCGCACCGTTGTACAAGGACCTGTATCATAAGAAAATCATTCTTAACAACCAGAGTTTAAGTTCAACGGTCAGTATTGTTTACCTCAGTTCAGACAAAGTTAGTAAACCTTATCTCAGTTTTCTCCTGCAACCATTATATCTTTCTTTCTATTTCCAATCAATAAATACCACTGCGGTGATTGCAGTTCTAAGAGTTTCAGCATACGAATTAGTAGTTCGTATTTATCTAAGAAAATTCACAATTTCACAGCAAAATTCTCAATTTTAATTTTCCGACCAGTAACACCGACCATCCAACGGTCCGTCATGAATTTGATTCAACACTTCAATCAGTTGGTTTCTCACTTAGTTGAGTAAGTTCACAGATTTTGTCAAATTGGTCATCGTTCAGTAAATACTCAATTCTCATTTTTCACCAGCATCCAGGCGAAAATCATACTGTCAGTAGAATTTGTCTTTCATGTAATTGCAACCTGAAGTATTAAATCAAAATTCAGTTTCCTTCCCGTTTAGGTCCAATTATAATTATTTTCCGTCGTGGATTTTCTCAATCTCCAAGCAGTGCAGTTATGAATTAAAATATTTTTCAGTTTTATCGTACCATTCCTGTATGCAAGCTTCACCCGCAGCCTTGAAAATAAATACTTCCAGTTTTCAACAGATTTCAAAATAAACATTTCAGCTAATAGACGTAATTAATTTAAGTCTCAATCAATCCTCAAGTCATAAAACAGTTCCTCAATCGTATATTAAGCTCAGTGTCATCTACTAGAATCCCTGCAAACATCACCAAAAATAATAAAAAGCTTAAAGTAACTAAGTTCACAATTTTCCATACTCAGAAATAAATTCTGCAGTATCATCCCACACAATATCAGGACTCTGGCAGTTTTCGAATTTCAGGCTTGCAAATTCATTCTCCTTTGATCTATAAAAATTCATAGATAAGAAAATATAAAAATTCACAGACTCTTTCAGTTTTAATGTCGTCCCTCAATCCAAAAATACCCAGCACAGTATTGTTCATGAACAAATTCATCTCCTTTCAGTCTGTAACGTCCACTAACTAAAGTCTTTGTTCAAGTAAATTTATACATGCAGTTATAAGTCCAGTTACACGTCTAGTTACATCAATAAAGATCGTACAAATCCATCCATCAGTTTCGACACCTTGAAAGTACGATTCAAAGATGCAGCTTTAATTATCAGTTGCAATAAAAATAAGATAATGGAATTATCGGTTTAACCCATGGAATTTCCGATCAAAATTTCAATCCCTCAAATTTGAAGGAGTTACTCATTCAGTAAACATAATCTGTCTCGGTTTTTTTTTTTTTTCTTTATCTTATTTCTTTTTTTCATTTAAAAAGACATCTTTCAGTTTAGATTCGATAGTATCACTAGTTCGAACCTAAAATGACTTTATACAACATACTCAGCAAATGCTCCCAGTCCACATGACTATCTTACACATAACCCCTATCAGTGAATGGCCGGGCAAAAACGATTACCAGACAACCATGATAAATAAAAATGAACTTTCACCTGTCAATCAAACATCCCGTCAGAAAAGCCAAATAAACTGACTCAGTCTCACTTTCAAGGTCCACATTTTCGAGAAAGGTCCCTTATTTTACAAGAGTATCAGAGCAGTAACCACAATCATTCACACAGAAGCTGTGGAAACCTAGGTGAAAAACTCAACACAGATTTGAACTTCAACAAATCCAAAACTCTGTCAACATATCCATGGCCTCAGTGAAATAGTTAAAGTTCAGTATTAGATTTCAGTCATAGCCGCACAATTTGATTCATCCCTGCAGTTGGAAATTCCGTGCAGAAACTCTCCCTCCGTTTCCGAGTTTCCCAATAATCGAATTAATTAATCGAAATTTCCCAGAGAGTTAAAAATCCATCCGTAGATGTCTAACACGATGATTATCTCTGAACTCTTCCATGAGCTATCCACAATCGCTATTCGATCCAGACTGGTAAGTAACCAGATTTAATTTTCGTACGGTTTAAATCATAATAAAAAACTGGCTTTTCAGTTTCCCACTTCCAAGTACAACGATAAGTCCAGTTTTATCCTGCGATAACATTTATCAACAAAAAAAATCCCGATTTTCAATCCTCAGGTGTATAATGCAATTCAATCAACAAACTCTGCGCTCATCAACTTGTCTCCAACAATGCGGTCAGCCAGTAACATTTTCGAAATAAGTTCAATCACATACAGACTTTCAACCTTTCAATCACAACAAAATTACTCGCCAAATGTAGTCTTCAGAGTCTATTGCTGCTACCTCACAAGCAATAGAAAATCATCAAAAAGTCATTTTGCCCAGTGATGATTTGATGATTTATCAAACAAGTCGTCAGATTTATCGCTCATTTATTACAGTCTAGAGTACAATTCTTTCAAACAGTTTGGTCGAATTTTCAACAAAAAACATAATTTTGAATTCCCAAAAGATCAAGCAATCACAAACAATTTGGTTGTAACACAGTGGTAAGAAAATAGACATTAATCATCTTACTGGCACTCAGCGTTCGTCATTCAGTCTAGCACTAGTAAAGTTAACACCGCACTGCAAGCGTAATCGTGCTATCACATCAGATAATTTCCTTACAGTTAAATTTAGATTTTTTGTTACCAATCAAAATTTAAATTGTTCCCGGTCAGTTTTACCACTCTCGAAATTTCAAAAGCTTAAATTGTTCCATCGATTGATAACGAATTTCATTTCATACAGTTTCATTCAGTCTGATCTCAACCAGAGTCTGAATATTTTATTTCATTACAGTTTTAACCTTCCAATCTAACAGTCATCATCATGACAATTTTCAGTTCCGAAAACGAAAACTCAAATAAATACTTCGCGGTTTCCTTCAATGATGGTCACACAATTTCGAAGGATTTATTTAGCTAAACTTCACAGTTAATACTCAAACTGAGTTAACTTCATTTCATAACATCACTCAAAATATACTTTCAGTATTTGAGTCGGTCTGATTATTGAGAACTCTCCAATGAATCAATAATCAAGGCAGTATTACTTCAAATTTTCTTCGAGGTACAATACTCAAGCAACACAGGACCAAGTCCTCGTACTCCTCAGACATATTTCAGTTTTCAGTCCCGACTGTTGGCAATGTCCATCTGTGTGCCTGCGATGAACTCAAGCAGTCCAGACCCTCTATCGTTAATATTGGTGCTTCATCACGCCACGTGGTGGGCGTTGGCGTCGCAACCAATAATAAGATCAAGGTTCTTACAGCTGCAGTATTGAATCACCCTCATCATGCTCCTAGTTGGAGCTTCCTTGTCGTGGAGGAGGTAAATGGACGAGATGACTGCCGTCCTCGTTCGACCCTCCTTGTCTCGGGAACTCAGCTCCTGTAACAGAATGCCGTTAATACCCTTCATGGAGATGCAGGCCCGGGCGTCTCTATTGCTGGAGCCCACAAGCAGTTCCCCACAGCTGTTCATGCGCCTCACTTTGTCTCTGTATAACCAGGCTTCCTGTATAAGGGCTATGTGTGTTTGCACCGTTGCCATGCACCTTGCTAGAACTGCAGAGGCGCTTTTGCAATGGTGCAGGTTGATTTGGGAGAAACACAGCATGGAAGTAGCCATGAGAACTACTCCATTTTAGCCTTCTCCGTAGTGCCGCTACCTCCCACCTTGTTAGGGGGGTGGTTTAGCAACCTGAAGGTGGCTTTGCCGACCCCGGCCCAAATCTGGAAATTTTGGCTCTTGAGTGTCGCGACCGATGTTTCATCTAGACCCAGAATTAGGCATCCGTCATGAGCCCGATTCAGGACCGCCCACCTGGTCGTGTCCACCGACCCGTTCTGCCTCTGGACCAGTTTGATGAGGTCCTCGGCATTTTTAACCCCCCGGAGGGAGCCAGATGATCACCTTAGTGATCCTAGTCTCCTCTGGTGAAACAATCCTCGCCTTTAGGTCTGGTTGCCCCAGGTCGAGTAGTGTGGCCTCGCTCTCCAGCCAGGTCTTGCTGGCTTCGTCTGCGCAGACGAAGACAAACAAGCCCTTTCTGGGGAACGAGTCTAAGAACCAGGGTACGAAGGCCCCCTCCCCCTCGATAGCAAGTACCTTGCTGACTACTGCTTCCTGCAGTTTTGTGTAGACAGCAGCAGGCATCTCCCTTGCAAGGTAGTCCCCACAAGAGAGGGCCACCCTGGGAGAGTTAGACGCAGCTGCGGCGTATCTGCGATCTACTTTGAGTCGCTTCAGCAGTCCCTGCTTCTCGGGTATCTCGAGGCTTGAGGAGGCCATCCTCTTGGCCATGCTGGGTGTCGTAACAAAGACAGAGTCATTGGAGGCGATACTAGCCCGCTTCTCGTCCTGGTCCCGCCTTTGTTTCGTCCCCTCAGAAAACTTAGGAGGTGGTTTGCCCTCCTCTTTAGCTTTTTGTCGAGGAACTTTTCTCCGTTGTGCTCCACTTAATGGTTTCGGTCTAGTGACCGTCCCGGAGCGGGTTTCGGTAATCCTTGGGGTTGGAACCCCCAGGGTTGCTAGTCTCCGAGTCGACGGGCGTCGGTTCAGGGCCCGTATCCATCGACTCGTTTTGTTTGTTATTTGCAGTCTCAATTTTGATCGCACGAGTAGGGCGGATAATCAATGTCCACCCGCCATGGACCGCCAATGACGGGTAAGGCCTCAGGTACTCCGGAATTCGGCCCGGTGTCCCGGAGGAACCGTTTGCGACACAGCACCCCCTGTGCCACGCATCTCTCGGCACGGTAGTCTCACACCTTAGATTGGGTAGGCCACTTCTTAGTCCCCGTGGGTCCTTGGGCTAGGCCGAGCTGTAAGTCTGGAGGCTCTATCGTCCATCCCACTCAGGGGAGAGCCCGTTTATAGGGATCCCAGACATCCATGAGGAGAGCCCGTTTATAGGGATCCTCTATTTACTCTCACTCATACACCTACCCCCGAGACATACAGCAGGGCCTACCTTCGTTACTGCCAACAGAAGGGAAGTTCTGGACCTCACGCTGGCTTCAGTGAACATCAAGAACTGCATACGTGGATAGAGAGTCGACAGTGAACCATCTATGTCGGACCATAGGACAATAACTTTCGGGATCGAGATAGCAAGACCGTGGATCGAGCCTAAGAGGCGACCCAAGGACACTAATTGGGGTGCATACAGCAAGGAGCTGGAGGAAGCCTTGGCCGAGGTCAAGGAGAGATACGGCAATGATTTAGTGACTGACTGGACCCTTCTCCAGGTCTTAAAGGCTATGATCAGGGCCTACGAGAATAACTGCCCACTAAAGCCCGGCAAACCACTCAACGGCACTCCCTGGTGGAATAAGACCCTGGAGGAGCCAAGAGTGGGAGTTAGACGGGCTTTCAACAGGGCAAAGAAGAGGAAATCCTCTGAAGGCTGGAAAACGTACAAAGATACGCTGCAGGCTTTCAAGTAGGAAATTGCGAAAGCAAAGAAAGAAAAGTGGCAGAAATTCTGCACGGGCATGGAAAACCTGGCAGTCACCGCGAGGCTCGCCCGAATCCTGACAAGGGTCAATAGCGCCCGTCTTCAATGTCTGAGAGACAGATCGGGTGCCTATACTGAATCGGAGGAGGGCACACTGGAACTTCTCCTCAGTAGCAATTACCCCGACTTCGTCAAGGTAGATGATGACACCCCGCCCATCATACCTGAAAGGAGGGAGAGAGAGAACAAAGATTTGGACACGGCTGCCAAAGTCGTGACCATGGAGAAGCTGAAATGGGCGATTGACTCCTTTGAACCGTATAAATCTGCGGGCCCTGATGGCATCTTTCCTAAGATGCTACAGGAAGGAAGTGACAAGACCCTTAGATTGTTGTTAGGTATTCTGAGGGGCTGCATCGCCACAGGAAACCGAAGCTGACCTATGCTGCGTTGGTATGGTGGAAAGTGACCGAAAATAAAACCTCGAGGTGCGTACTGGACCATGTTCAGGTTGTCGTCTTGAGGGATATTTACGGGCTTAAACGAAGCACACCCACATCCGCTATCAGGATGTTGCTGGATGTTCAAAGTCTAGACTTGGACATCAAGCATCAAGCTGGTTGCGGCCAGAACAGCCTACAGACTGAAGTGCAGCGGGGAGTGGGTTGGAAACAATGATGGGCATGCAACCATCCGAAGGAGAATGTTGAAGGGCGAGGTCTTTAACTCGATTCAAGACAGAATGGAAAAGACTCTAATTTTGGGCAACGTTTCAAAACGAGGATACCAAACAGGGAGGAATGGAGCAACAACCAAGTGCTTGGGCACGGAGACATCTGATGTTGTGAATCAGAGGAAGAGACCCCGTGTCACTTCCTGTGCAAAAGCCCAAATCTAATAGACTACCGCCTGAAATGGATGGGAACCGGGATCATGGATCCTGAGAGCTTTTACGGAGTAAGTGTGGACAACATACTTGCATATTGCAGGGTGTTGGGACTCACGAACACTCCAGAGTTATAGTGAGGGGGACAGGGATACAATGGTGAAAACTAAGTGTCCCTAAGCTTAGCACCCGTATACAGATGATTTAATATATATATATATATATTTAATTTTTGTATTTATTTTTTATTCATTCATTTATTTTTTTTTTCACATCCAATGCACAGTCACGTCATACGAAGGATTAGTCGAAAATACACTCAACTTTCTACATTCCGTGTTAGAGTGAATTCCTTCAACTTAATCCCTCATATAATTATTCAAACTTCCACTCATAAAAACAGCTTTCTGTCCAATCATCCGTATCTCGGTATAATAAAGTCAAGTAACCAACATATAAAAACGTCCAGTATTAAATTTTCAAATTTTCGAATTCCATCAAATATCGTTTGGGATAAAAGAGTTTTATACTAGTGTTATCAATCAACTATAAAATCATTGATTCATAAAATCATTAAAGCACTCAGTCTAATCCATTTGATCATAATTTTCAACCAATCTCAACCTTCCGTTACGAATTTTATTTTCAAAATAACTTACATAAATTACTTATAAAACCAACAGAAATCACAAATTCAACAGCTATCGACAGTCAATGATCCCTTAGCGTTATTTTCAAATTAACCAAACCAATAAAAATTTCACTGATTTTCCAAGTCCTTCGGCATTTGAAATAACAATCTAATCAATGCTTCCGTGAGTTCAACAGAGAGAATCTTTAATAGATTAAACTTCACTGTAATTCTGATCATAAATTAATCTTTCTTCGGTTAGAGTTCAATCCATTAATGTGGTATCACGTAAAAATATCCGAACCAAAATATCCACGAAAAAATATCCTATTGAAAATATCTTACGAAAAAATATCCTTTAGTAAAAATATCCGAACGTAGAAATATTCTTGAGTAAAACTATCCGTACGTAACAATATCCTTAAGTAAAAATTTCCGAACGTAAAATATCCGAATAGCAAAATTTCGTACTTGTTTACGTGCTTGAGTTTAGGCATAATTAGGCATAAAATCATAGATAAAAATCACTAAGGGTTATTTGAAAAAAAATGCGCGCCATGGGGCCCGAAAGGTCCCTGAAGAGGCGCGCCATAAAATTTAGTTCCAAGCAAAAGCAAGTTCTATTTTGGTTATTTATGTATTGGGTTAGTTATGTATTTGTATACAAATGATAATTCATGTAAGATTATTCTTAATTTTGTACATAAGTACAAGCATCGCAATAATATAAACATGATCATCATTTAGTAGTGCTGTGTTTTGGCTCCAGTGCAGTTGCAAAGATACCATTACATTTTGTGAACAAAAAGGCAAACTTTTGCTAACCTTGAATAGATATGATATGTATACTCAAAAAAACGTGTGAATAAAAACAGTGTTGTTTAGATGTGTGTTAAACAAAAAGAAAAAGGTTGTCCAGGTTCACTTTACACTAACTCCGATAAACCTGATGGTAGATTTTTTTTTTTTTCATCATTTTTATTAATTTTTTCGATTATTAATTTTAAGGTCAAGTCATTAATGAGGTTGAGCACAGTCATGCTGCGGATATAATAAATGTTGAAGTTCGAAAAGTGGTTAACAAAATAAAAAACGCCGCTAAAAATACGGATGAAAAAACTTCTAAGCTTATTAACGGACAATTAAGTGAAATTTCAAGTCAGGCAAGTCCTCAATTGCCCGCTTTACAGAGTTTAACCAGAACGGTGTAAGACGTTCGCAAAAGCAATACAGAAGCTTTTCCTGTCAACGATGGCTTAGAAAATCTAGTTATTCCTGAAATTTATACGCTAAGTAATAAAAGAGTATCGTTTTTGTTACACGATTCTAACGATGGTAAAAATCGATTTTTATTATTTTCTACGAAAAAAAATTTAAACTTTCTCAGATCATGTAAAATTTGGCACGCTGACGGCACCTTCAAATGTGTACCAACAATCTTCTGTCAGTTGTATACAATACACGGGTTGGTTGATACCAAAACAATACCCTTAGTCTATTTTCTTTTGCCAAATAAAAAAAAAATATACAAGAATTCATTAACAATTTTAAAAACTTTGGTTAATGATTTTAATCCAGATGAATTAATTATCGATTTCGAAAGTGTATTTTTCAAAACATTTGCTACATTCAAGCTCTTGGACTACAAACATTATATGGACAAGACGTCGAATTTATGTGTGCAATGAAACAGTTGATATCTTTATTATTTGTTCCTTCAGAGGACGTCGTCTTCGCTTTCGACTTGTTAGTTTCAACCGAATATTTTATTAATAATGAAGAGTTGCTGATCCTATTCTGAATTATTTTAAGACTACCTGGATTGGTAAAAATTAAGAAGGAATGAACGACAAAGTCCATTATTCGCTCATGACTTATGGAATTCATATTACGAAGTGTTAGATGATTTGCCAAGGACGAATAATTCTGCTGAAGGATGGCACAATAAGTTCGCAGGAAATGTCGGTAAGCATCACGCGAGTCTTAGTGAGTTCATCAAATCTCTCAAACTGGAACAAAATTGTGCAAGTGTATTGATTGAACAATCAAAAAGTGGTCGCGACATTTCAGGTCCAAAACGAAAAAATATGTAAATTATGATTGTAGAATTAAAAATATTGTTTTTTTTTATGATTGTTGAAATATAGCTCAATATTATAATATTAGAATCGTGTCACCATCTATTGTCTCGACGCCCGACGGTGAACACGAATGGAATATGTGTATGTGTGAGTGAGAACGCTACACGCAACTACGCGACGCAACGTGTCTAGTCTTGTACTCTCTGTATCTAGCTGCTGACCGGTGCGGAGCGCGATGCTCGCATGCGGACGATTTGTAACCTTGCTACACTCAGAGAAGCCCGGTATGACAGTAAAGGCAGCGTGCATTAACTGTTAAGTCGTAGATGCAAACTTTAACAGTTAATGCATGCGTCTTAATAGTTAATGCAGGACGCATTAACTGTTAAGTATCAAGTCGAATTGATTTTCACGTATGTTCGGGGTTATGTTCATCATATTAACTAGATCGAATTTAAAAATTTACTGATGATTATTAATTATACTGTAATACGTCCCGCATTAACTGTTAAAATCAAAATATTTTCGGCGTGCGAGTGCAATTACGCTCGGAGCATTTGCGCGGAATTGTGCATGAGTTCTAGTTTATCATTTGTATGGTATAAATCAAAGCATTTATATTTTAGTAATAACATTAATACTCAGCATTTAGTATGCAAGTATAATAATCATCAGTAAATTTTTAAATTCGATCTAGTTAAGTGAAAATCAAGTCGACTTGATAGTTAACAGTTAATGCGGGACGCATTTACTGTTAAGACGCATGCATTAACTGTTAAAGTTTGCATCTACGACTTAACAGTTAATGCACGCTGCCTTTACTGTCATACTGGGCTTCTCTGAGTGTATTAACTAATAATTAAATATTATTAATTGAATATAAAGTGCATCACTTATTTGATCCACCTCTATAATAATTTTAACAATGATAAATCAAATATAATTGAATATTTAAGTATCTTGTCTGCTACTATTGTTTTATAGTTGTATGTGTTTACTCAATTATGTATTATAAAAAAGTTAAATGTATGCATTACAATTTCAAAGTATTAAATTTATACAATTTACATTTAATAATACCCATTATACCTATTTATTTCTACATCCTATTTATACATTTACTATAAATAATACCTATTAATAATATTTTTCAGATATTTTTTCGAGCGAACCTTTTTTTGTGTGGATATTTTTTCGCGGATATTTTTTCTTCGGATATTATTACGTGTAACCATACAATGACTGGGCAACGCTAGCGTCTATCTTACCTCCTTTAGTTTATTAATAACTTGCCGGTAAAGCGTTTCAGCGTTTTAGCGTTTAAATTTAGGGCCTTTTAAATTTGTTAATAAGAGAAGAGTTGAAACGGCCTTTACATCTTCAAGTATTGTGGTAAGTCAGATACTTTTTGTTTTTCATACGGGTTACAGTCTAATCAGAAATTAATTAAATGATTACCGTCAGTTAATATCAAATAAATTCTGTCAGTTAATATTAATCAATTACTGACAGTTTACGGCACCTCAGGTTTTTATCTTCTTGATTTAATGATTCTGGTTTGACCAAAGATCATTCGTCCCTTTCATTTAATTTCGAATATATTCTATAAATTACAAATGTCAGTAGCTCAAATTTTCCAAACTTTCCGTCCGGTTTCTTACCGTATTTTCAAGCTTGCAGTTAAAACCTTTACTTCAAGATCGTCGAAACTTTCATAACTTTTCCAAGGGAAATTACTAATTATACGATTGCGCGTAAAGGAATAGTCATAAGCCAACGGAAATAACAAACAAACAAGCAAGCCATACAACGAGCAACTTGATAGTTTGGTTCAATAAATTCAAACCATTATATTTTATAATCTAAATTTATTTTTTCAAGGCCTTGATATAAAATTAAAATTGGAGTTTGACATGTCATATTTTCATTTCATCCCGTTCCGCTTACACTTGCTAAAGTCGCAATCAGCTGATGCAGTCAACGTTGACTCAATAAACGAGATAACTCTAAAATCTCAGTTTATTTTATTTATTCCGACCTTAAAGCAGTCCATATTTTAGTTCAAACAATTACAAGACAGATCAGCAGTTTTAGTCTGATCAGCTGTAATTTATTTCAAGCATCAATTTTTCACTCACACTTTCAAACAAAAAAAATTAACCAAAATATCATTCCAATCATAAAACCTTTCGCTGCCATTAACCTACAAATGGAATAGTTTTAAGTCACAATAAAAATAATTTCATCTCCCTAATTTAAATTTCATTCCGTAACTCGAGTTTATTTTTATCGTTGCACAACAAAGAGAAATCATAATTTCAGGAACTAGTACATAAAAAATTAGCGGTGTAAAACTAAAATTAAAAACACAAAGATCTTTGTGTATATAAATGTATATATATATATAGTTATATATATATATAATCACATTCAGTGTTTACATTCGTGATCAAAGTAACAAACACTCAATTATTATCACAGTAAATAAACTTAATTCCAAAACATTCAGTAATATCCGATTTTGTTCGGGGTCAAGATCCGAGCCACGGATCGTCACCCGTGCATTTACAAATACATGATGCTCGTGTGAACAAGCCCGAAGCAAAAACCGAGCGGTGACAAGAAAGTGCACGATTGTTGATCAGCGGTAGCTGCAGCACGGCCGCAAGCACAGCGCTCTCTGGAGCCAGGCGCAGATAGAGACAATGAGAAAGAGGGATTTTTGATTTTGATTTTGATGTGTTTATTAAATGTACATTATGTTGTACAAAATACATAAGATTATAACAAAGTTCTACATTAGGATATAATTTCAATATAAAATAAAATAAAATATAATAAAATAGGGAGAGAGAGAGAGAGAGACAGAACATTTACGCGTCTTTTTTTTTGGCAAGATGCCAAATACCGCTTTAACAGCGTGAATCAACCTGCAAGTAGTGCACCGGCTGAATTTTTTCCCTCCCTTCTTTATGCATCCACAACTCGGTCAGTTTATTCAAAAGCAATAACCCAGATTTCAGTTTGTTCAATAACTACAGTTCAGCCTTCGTTCAGTCGATTAAAATTCCTTCTTTCATCTCTATCTTCCGCCACAATCGGTCTTAATAATCGGCCCATTTCAGCAATCACTCGTTGCACCGGTCGGTTATAAATTTAATTTCCCCTTTCGCACACTTCCGTCACATACTAAACTAGTCACTGCACCTAAGCTCAGCTGGCTTGTATTCTAGCCATGAGCAAAACCGTTGGTAAATTAAAACAAAACTTACACCCTCGAAGATTCTTGCACCAACGTCACTCAGCGGTACCATCAGCCATTTTGGTCTTCTGGTGACTCCATCCTCGCACGCCCGTACAAAACAAACTCGGTCGGCGTCTTCTTGTATATTATGTGCAGGACACGGCAAGCATCAAAATTGCACAAATGCAATTAACATCCTCCGTAAACAATAATAAAATCCAAAAATCAAAGTCACTGCACACTAAACGTAAAACCGCGACGAGAACAAGCACCAACCGGCAAGATGGCTGCCGCGCGAAGAATTTTCAACTGCTTACCGTCACTTACGGGACATCATGTGCACCATACCAAGCACTTCGTACGGTTCAACAATTATGAAGGCGAGGGTTGGCCTGAGGCTATTCCCATCGTCTCGGAGGATAGGTATGCTGATGATGTCTTGTCAGGAGCTGATGATGTGGAAACTGCTCGAAAGCGTCGTGACCAGGTGATCGGTCTTTTACAACCTGGAGGGTTTCCACTCAGAAAATGGGTTGAGAATCGTCCTGAACTATTAAATGATCTTGATGAAGACGTAAGACTTCGGCCAACATGGCGACAGTACAGCACAGATGGTCTCGTGAACGAGTTAGGAGTCAGTTGGGATCCAGTAGATGATTGTTTCCAATTAACACTTTCAAAGATACAGTGTAACATAACTCAAATTAATCGTTTGTATATCTATATTGAATTATTGATTATTATTAAACAATGGGACAGTAAGTAATATAAACGAGTGTAATTGCTCGCAGGCGACAGTCTGCCGTCACACTTCTGCTCGCAAACACTGCGTACAATTTATGTAAAATAAAAGAAACTAATAAATAAAGATAATAAAAGTGAAATATAAACATTTCTTTTTAAAAACATAAATACCATAAAGTTAGGTATTACATATTGGCGCCCAACGTGCGTGGCCGAAAAGTGAAAATCGGTTGTGTTTGATGTTTAGTGCATCAAATTTGCGAATAAGGACTGTGAACACTGTTCGGTGATAAATCGCCTCCTTAAGTTAAAGGACAACGTACTCCGGATAGGACAATTCAAAGCAGTTCAACGAAAAATGCTGATTAAGGTTAGTTAAAACTATACACTTACCTTATGAATAAAAGCACAGGCTCAGACACAGATTCTAATTCAAATTTACAATCCGACGAAGAGATTGATCGATTTTACGAGGTAGACGGTGTACATAAACCTTTGATAGAAATAATTAGAGATAAAAAAATGAGTCACGAGCAGCAAACAATCGTACCACAAACTCAGACGGAAGAGATACTTTTAGAACAATTAAGAGTAATGCAGCAGGCGGTATCATCTTTACAGGCTGAAATAAATTCTTTAAAGGGAGAAAAAATTGAGCCAACGGCGCCGCCACCACCAACGACGATTTCCACAGATTCTCATCGGTTAGTTAGAGAATTATTGAATGAAATTAGAGTTTTCGATGGTAGTTCGAACGTTGAGTATTTTCTCGATCAATTAAGAAATGCACGGGACCAGCTAGAAAATGAAGCCGAAAGAAAGGCCCTGTTGAGAAAAGTAATAGCTTCAAGATTAATAGGAGAGGCTGCAAGAATAGGGGAAAGTACACAAGGTGCTGGCTATTCAGATTTAGCTAACGCGTTGCGAGCTAGTTTTGGGCAGGCCGATTTGACATATGAGCAAATATCGGAAATTCGTAATAATACTAGACAGGGCCAGAACGAATCTATAGATAATTATGTAAAAAGATATGAAGAACTACATCGACGTGTGCAAAAATCGATCGAACAAATAAAGATTGAATATCGAGCTGGAATTCGGTACATCGAAGAGGACTCCCATGTCCGACGTTTTATTCAATCACTGAAACCAGAGCTAGAGGTAAGGCTTTTAAATATAAAAATTGACTCTCTGCGTCACGCCATGCAGGAGGCACGGGCTATTGATAAAAGACTACGCGACGACGAAGTAATCCGAAGCCGAACACAAAGAAGAGGTGAGCCATTAAATAATACAAAGAGTAAACCCAGAGACGATAACAATAAGCAAGATGATAAAAATGAAATTAAAAATAATTATGTAAGTAATAGTAGAAACGAATTAAAAAGGTGTAAATTTTGCAATAAATTGAATCACACTGAAAATGAATGTTGGAGAAAAAATCCACAGCTTCGAAATTTTCAAAGAATTCCACAGATCGACAAAGGGCCCCCACGAAAATTTCTGATGACCGACGGGAACCAGCAAGATACTACATCGGATCTGGAGGAAAATATTATGACCTCTACATCCAACTCCAAGGAACAACAGGAGTTAACAAATTTCTGGTCGACACAGGAGCGCCAGAATCAATTGTAAAAAATTCAATATTAAAATTAGAAGACTGCAACCCAAAGAAAATACCACCAGGAGATAGAAGGAGATTCCAGATTGTAGATGGCCCTCACGAAATGATAGGTAAATGTACATTAAAAACTTTAGGTAGGTCGCATATTTTTCATGTAGCCATGAATGAGTTTCCTTTAAATACACATAAAGGAATTTTAGGTAAGGACTGGCTCGAAAATTATGGAGCCCTTATTGATTGTAAAAATAAAATAATTACTCTGTCTGATATAAGTAAGAAAAAACACGATTTTAAATTAAATACAGAATTGCTTACAGAAGTAGAAGCAAATTCTGTTAAACATTTGAAAGTACATACAAAACCAGGTACTCATGTGTTTTTCGGCTCTAACTGTGTCCCTGCTTTATACACAGGAGTCGAGGCTACTTTGTATTTAATGAACGACTCTTATAAGAAAATCCGTGTTTACAAGTCAGACATTTGTCATGAATATTACGAGAATGATGAGTTAGGGGCACCATGTATGCAAACTCGAAGAAAGGAAAGAAAGCAAGAGTCCCTCGTGTCGGAAATTCTAGACAATAATATATCTCAAGAAAAAAGAAAACAGATGTTGAGAAATTTGTATGAAAGTAAGAATGAAACAAAAATTTTTACAATGAAAAAGTCTGAAGATGAAAGAATTGAACTGTTGAAAAATAAAACAAGATTATCTCACTTATCTGAAGATGAACAGAATGATTTGTGGGAAATTATAAAGAAATATAATGATATATTCAATTTGCCAGGTGACCCAATGCCTGTAGTAAGTGATGTAGAACATGAAATTCTACTAAAAACAGGTAAGCCAATATCTTCAAAAATTTATAGGCAACCTATTCATATACAAGAAAAAATTGATGCTCATATTAGAGAACTCGAGAGCAAAGGTTTAATACGGCCAAGTTCGTCACCATACTCAGCAAATGTGCTGTTGGTACCAAAGAAGATGGATGCTTCTGGAGAAGTAAAATGGAGGCCGGTTTTTGACTTCAGGAAGGTTAATTTTGAAACCGAGCAAGACAATTATCCTATTCCTTGTATCGAGGAAATACTTTGCTTATTGGGAAAGGCAAAATATATGAGTGCATTTGACTGCGCTAATGGATTTCATCAGGTGGCAATGAAACCAAGAGACATCCCAAAGACGGCTTTCAGTACACACAAAGGACACTGGGAGTGGTTGAGAATGCCTTTTGGACTGAAGAATGCACCAGCAACCTTTCAACGGATGGTGAATTTTAAATTGAGAGGCTTGATAGGAAAGATATGCTTCATATACCTAGATGACATCATAGTATTCTCTTCTACGTACGAAGAACATTTGAGAAATTTGGAAATAATATTTCAAAGACTGAGAGAAACTAAATTATCTCTACAGCCAGATAAGTGTGAATATATAAAGCCGGAACTTGACTATTTAGGGCATCTCATTACACCAGAAGGTGTAAAACCTCAAGAGAAGCACGTTGAGAAGATGAAAAATTTTCCAGTTCCCAAGGACGTGAAAGAGATGGAAAGATTTTTGGCATTGGTAAACTACTATAGAAAATTTATCCCAAAATGTGGCGAAATAACAGCCCCTCTTCATAAAATGAGAAGAAAAAATGAGAAGTATGAAATCACAGATAAAGAATTGAAATGTATAAAGAAACTGAAGGAAATAATAACAAGTGATCCAGTATTGAAATATCCTGATATAAAAAAACCCTTTATTTTAAATACAGATGCCTCTAATGAAGGTATTGGTTGTATATTATCGCAACTTGACGATAAAGGAGATGAACACCCGTGTGCTTTTGCTTCAAGGATACTGAATGCAGCTGAAAGAAGATATTCAACTACGGAGAAAGAATTTTTGGCAGTAGTATGGGGATCGAAAGTTTTTAGACCCTTCTTATGGGGAAGGAAATATACAGTTTACACAGATCATAAACCGTTGGAAGGAATAATAAAAAGTCAATCCCCAGACATAACTTCAAGATGTTTCAAATTTATAGAAAAATTAACTGATTATCACCCAGAGATAAAATATAAAAAAGGTAAGAAAAATCAAAACGCTGATGCCTTTTCTCGGGCATTCGTTGCAGAAGACGAGGATGATACTCCAATCGAAGAACTGTTGGATTATATGAACGAGATGGAAGCAGATGAGTCAGAATACCCAAGCTGGATAGATGAGACAGTGGATAAAGAGGCAGCTGAAGAAAATTTACCTTGTGAGAAGGAAACGACAGATGAGTCCAAATTACAACCAGAAGTGACAATTTGTGATGAATTTGAAAATGTGGGATTGAGTAAAATAAGGTTGGTAACTGAGAAAACCAGTGGTGAGCAGATTGATCGATGGGTACATATTAATTAATTTACACTCTTCTACAAGACAAAGCGAGATTTTGAAAGAATCATAAAGGCAGGTAAAAACACCATGACTATAAATGCCTCCAACATGAAGAATTTTGAAATACACTTTGAGGTAAGGAAGAAGGCTGGACTAAAAGAAAAGTCTAGAGAAATAGAAAAATACAAATTAAGAGGTGATAAAAGAATTAATGGTGCACCATATTGTGAACCAGGTGACATCATCAGTCTGTTCTCATTATTGGATGATATAGAAGATGATGAAACCACCATTGAATTTACGCACGTTCAAGATAATCAGCATGAAAATTTATTACTTGGTACATATATTTATACAAAGATGACAGAAAGAACTTTGTATGTACGACAAAAATATCTAATTTATATAGAAGATTTAAATACAAGAAAGAACTTAATAGCAAGGGCTCACGAGCATGGACATCAAGCTTCAAAGAAGATTGTTATGCAACTCCGCCAACAGTACGTGTGGGAGAACTTACCTAGTGATGTGGAACAATATATTAAGATATGTCAGGTATGTAACAGGCTGAAAGATAACTCTAGAAAATATAATACTCCAGGCATGAATATAGAACCGCCAACTCAACCATTTGAGACAATAGCGATAGATTATTTAATGCTTGAACAAAGAAATTACTTACTTTTGGAAGACGTATTTTCTAGATATGCATGGTTAAAAGAAACAAGAGGAAAAAATCCTTACAAAGTATTCGAAGAATTCATTCTTCAGCAGAGAATTCCGCAGAATTTAATAACCGATAATGAGTCTATATTTAAATCAGAATTGTTAACAAAAATTGTAGAAAAATATGGAATCTACAAAATTAAAATTTCATCATATCATCCAGAATCCAACGGTGCATGCGAAAGACTTGTGAGAACAATTAAAAAGATAGAAAAGACAGAAGATGATAAAGCTAGTCCAGCTTTGAATTTGAAAATACTGAAGGCGGCTAATCATTATAATTCAATAATACATTCCAGCACTGGCTATAGTCCTTCCAGATTATTATATGGACTCGAGGAGAAGAATTACGAAACTTATGAGGAACGACAGGAAGAAAGAATGAGGCGAATGACAGCAGTAAGAAGAAAAGCAGATGAAAACAACAGGAAATCAAAGGAGAGAAATAAGAAGATTATGGAAAGAAGACAAACAGGAAGCAAGACATATGAGGTTGGAGATTTAGTATTAATTATTTTAAATAATCAATGGTCGGAAAAACCCTATGTTATACGAAGAATACAGGGACATACTGCATATTTTATGATGAAGAATAAAGAAATAATGAGACATTTTAATCAAATTAAACATTTTTATGGCGAAATAGTCTAATCAATTTTTTGTTTCAGATTCTACTTTTGGTAATTTGTATATATAAAACAAAAGCTTTTGACAACAATACTGAAATTTATAAGATAATAAATGAAATACCAGATGTCGCAACGACCTTTTCGGGAGAAGTACATCTTTACTCTGAGCAGTGGAAAGTAATTCATACAACTGATCTCAACAAAATCTACAACCAAGGTCAAAACTTGAAATCACAGCTTGGAAAAATGAAGAATATATGTAATAAGCCAAATACAAAATGTAATTTACAGGGTCTAATTGAAACTATAAGTAGAGAATTAAACTCAATCGTTGACGTACCAATTAGAAAAAATAGAAGAAAAAGAGGTTTGTTAAATTTAGTAGGAAAAGGTTCTAAATATTTGTTTGGTACAATGGATAGTGCCGATGCTGAATATTATAATAAAGAAATAGATTTAATGCATAAAGAAGAAAATTATCTTTTAAAATTATTGCAAAAGCAAACTGCATTAGTTGCTGAAAATATTAATAGTTCATCGATTCATTTAATGAATTATGAGAAAAATATTAAAGAATTAGAAAGTTGGAGTAATAATGTAAGTAGATATTTAACGAAATTAGAAGTTGATAAAATGTTAATGATATCACTGCAAAATTTTCAGTTTGCACTATTTGAATATAAAGAAAGAGTAGAGACAATACATAATGCAATTGCTTTTGCAAAGTTAGGAGTAGTATTACCAACATTAGTTTTACCAGATACTTTTTTGAAAGCTTTGAGGGAGATTGGTAAAAATGAGACGATAGATTCATTTATAAAAATTGATAAAGATCATTACGATGATCTAATTAAAGTATCCTCTTCTATAGTATATATAGAAAATGATAAGTTAGTTTTTATTATAATAACACCTATTCCTGAAAAGACCCCTTACGATATAATGAATTTTGAAGTATTACCACATAGAGAAAGTAAAACTTCTTTTAGTAAAATTTTTATTGAACAGAAAATAATATATATATCGAAAGATAAGATGTATTATACATATCCAAGCCGTTGTTGTATTGAATATAAACCAAAAATAAAATTTTGTGAAAATAAGAATCATATAACAAATTTACTTTTAGAAAAAAATTGTTATACACAATTAATATTTCAGTCAAAAATAAATAAATGTGAAAGAGTTCTATATCAGTATCACGGTAATTATATTACAAGAATGAGTGGGGAGGAAAATAATTGGATAATTTTACCCAGAGAGGAAATAAATTTTAATGTATTTTGTAAAAATAGTCATACTTTTTTGAAAATTGATACCGATACATTACTCCAAGTAAGTGATCCTACTTGTATATTTATGTCAGATAAAATAAAGTTAACTGCATTTAATACGAGAGAAATAGAAACTAAGGTAGAATATATATATTTAAATAATACAATAGACATTGAAAGGGAATATTTAGATAAAATAAATTTTTATGGTTTGGAAAATAATTTGCATGAGAAATTAGTAGAGTTGGAGGAAATCCAAAGTAAGATAAATCAATTTAAATTTACAGAACGCACTACGACTTTAACACAAAAGATATTAAATTATTTAAGTACTGTAGGACAAATAACTTTGATAGGATTAATTTTATTCATTATTCATAAATGTAGAGGCTTTAATTTTCTATATAATATAGTTGGAAAAATTTATCGGAAAATATGTTGTTGTAAAATAAGTTATAAAAGAAATGTAAATGTGGTACACAACCCAAATAGTCCAGTGTATATAGCTTCTTATGATTCTGGAAATCAAGGAAGTGAGAATATACCTAAAAATCCTAAAATAATATTTCGGAAAAAACTGTCTGATGAATTTTAAAAAAAATGATAAACGAAAATTTTTCACTCTGAAAAATTTTCTAAGCTGGATAATGGGGGTGTAACATAACTCAAATTAATCGTTTGTATATCTATATTGAATTATTGATTATTATTAAACAATGGGACAGTAAGTAATATAAACGAGTGTAATTGCTCGCAGGCGACAGTCTGCCGTCACACTTCTGCTCGCAAACACTGCGTACAATTTATGTAAAATAAAAGAAACTAATAAATAAAGATAATAAAAGTGAAATATAAACATTTCTTTTTAAAAACATAAATACCATAAAGTTAGGTATTACAACAGGTTCAACTGATGAAACGAACGATTTTGGCTGCTGTTACACTGAAAGCAGTACCCATTGCTATGAGGCTGGCGCTTGCCAAATTCATGCACGTGGCTTTGCCACTCCGATCTTAGGTGGCTGTCACCTCGAATACGGGTGGCGAGCGCCAGCAAGATAGCTTCTGTCTCAAAGGACGCGAACGACGCTAACAGGTAGATCTGAACTACTTATCCTAGGACTATGATCGTAAGTTCCATTACCTGATCAACCTGGTCGCTGATGACGAGGTGAACCTGAGGCGACATTTCTGAGGAATCGAGAAAAATTTTCTAGGATTGTCTACGGTGACTATGTACGTAGTTGAGGGTGACTTCTGTGACGTGGTTAACCATGTCACCGCGGTGAACCTAAAGCATCATCTTCGAAGAATTTAATAAAATATCATCTACAATCAAGTTTACTAAATGAAATTTATAAATATACAAAATTCCTCGAAGATGATTCGAGGTATACCTCGTCATCGGTGACCTGGTTGACCAGATCATAGAGAAATTGTCATCAACTATGTACATAGTCACCGAAAAAACTTCCTAAAAACTTCACTCGATTCCTCGGAGATAATGCTCCAGTTATTCCATAGCGACCTGGATAGCCAGGTCATGGAAGTCATTATTAATTATGTACAGAGTCACCGAAGACATTTCTAAAAAGTTTTCTCCATTCCTCGGAGATGATGCCGTGATTGTACCCCGTCATCGGTGACCTGGCTGTCCAGGTCATGGGATTTGCGATCATAGTCCTAGAATAAATACTTCCAGACCATCCCAGCTGTAAGCGTCGTCAGCGTCTTTTGAGACAGAAGCTTTCTTGCTGGCGCTCGCCACGCGAATTCGAGGTGGCCGCCATCTAAAATTGGTGTGGCAAAGCCACACGCATGAAAGTGGCGAGCGCCAGCTTCGTAGCGATGGGCACTGCTTTGAGTGTACAGTTGGAAATCGACAAAAAAATTTGTCATTTTAGGTTTTAAGGTAGTTACCAAAAAATTGAGTTGTTTAAAAAATCTCTCTTTTGAGGAGCGACACCCACCAATTTTAGATGGTGAATGTAGCCTGGTAAAATTGATTTTTAGTTGGGCTCATGAGCGAGCGTTGCATGGCAGTATGCGAGTCACCAGTGCATACGTGAATCAAAGAGCCTGGATCCTAAATGGTAGAAAAAACTCAAATCCTATTTGAAAAACTTCATGACTTGTGTCAGGTCACAATCACGAACTGCTACTCAACTCATGAGCTCCCTGCACTCGAGTCACTCCTGGACGCGCCTTTTCACAAGTTGGCATAGATTATGCGTGACCTTTCAATGTGGTCTCTGCAAAAGGTAGAGGCATTCGTACAAGTAAAAGATACATATCCATTTGTTTGTCTTGGGACGAAAGCATTACATTCGAAGCTTGTAAGAGATCTGACCACTGAATCATTTCTCGGAGCCCTCACTCGATTCTGCAGTCGGTGTGGTCCATCAGACATTTGGAGCGACAACGGTACCTATTTTGCCTGTGCTGATCGAGAATTGAAGGAAGCTCTTCAAGCTGCTGAATTTAATTGGGATCTTGTGGCTCGAACACTGCCTGAACAAGGCATTACTCGGAATTTCATACCTCCAAGGTCTCTACATTTTGGAGGACTTTGGGAAGCTGGCGTGAAGTCGGTGAAAAAAATCTTCGACGCATTACGGGTCAACGAAATTTGACCTTTGAAGAACTCATTACAGTTCTAGCCAGCATTGAGCTTGTTCTAAATTACCGACCACTCACACCTTTGAGGGGGATCCCGATGACCTTGAAGTTCTTACTTCGAGCCATTTTCTAATTAGAGGGCCTCTTAATGGTACGATCTCTCCCTAGAAATCTGGATCAGTTGGCTCATTGGAATCTAGAGATTGGCCTGCGAGATATGTTCTGGGCTCGATGGAGTCGAGAGTATTTGAATACTCTCCAACAACGATCAAAATGGAAAACTTGTCGAAGGAGTTTCAAGATAAACGATGTTGTTATCATTGTAGACCCTACATGATATGAATAACTTTGATAAGGACTGGAGATGATGGTCTTGTTCGAGAGGCCACAATAAAAACTGCGATTGGGGAGAACACTCGACACATCAATCGTTTGGTTCTTCTTCCGATCGCCTCTGACATTGACAAGAACGAATCATTTTATGCGAAAAGACCACCAATGGCGGGCGGCGTTTGATTTGTTCGAGCAACAAAGGCGGGCGGAATGTTCGGTTCTTATGTTCGAATTGTTGAAAGAATGAGTGAATTTTAATATGTATAGATCTATGTATGTATTGTTTTGGTGTTCGTTTTTAGATACCTTAACCTATTGTATCTTGATATAATAAAAACCTTAATTTCGCCAATTGACATATTTTATGAATTCAATTTAAGTTAATAATTTGAAAATAAATAAATAAGAAGATTAAAAACAGTTTCAAATTTATTTAAAAACTCTCAGATTATTCTCCGATTCTCATCTTGTTAAGTCCACACGGGTCACAGGAAAGAGAGATAGGTTAAACAAAAATGACACCATAAACGGACTGCGGGGCCTTTTTCCTTAAGGTTTCCACATGAAAATCCTTTTTGAATCAAAATCCTATCTGCTCATTCATTCAAGTTATATCAAAATAATCATTTTTATTAAAAATAACGAAAAACCGCATTTAAGCTTCATTAATTTTTGTTTTACCTGATTCTCGCTATTTGTTGGACTTTAAAATACTAATAAAAATCATTTTCATCGTAAAATTTAGTGCAGAAACTAAATTTTTACTCAGTTCAATGGAAATATCCTTTTGAAGATCTCAAATATTATACAGAAGTTAAAAAATGATCATACTTTTTTTTATTCACCACATTAAAATTTCTCGTAATTAATATCTACCGACGCTATCAAAAAAATAAAATAAAATAAAATTTTTTCTAAGTTTTTCAATAACATTCAATGTCAATTTTCAATTTACAATTCAGCTTTATAGTAATTAAGTATTTCAAATTTACAGTTTTATTAAAGTGCTGATGGTGATTGTAAATAATTAGCAGTTTTTCAAAAAAATGTTTGCAATAAAAAATGCCTTTAAAAATTAATTTTGTATCTAAAAAAAAATGAAGTTATTTGTATTAATGAAAAAAAAATTTATTTTTTGTGCATATACATGTATTTATTTCTTTTATATACATAGTAATAGCATTTTACAATTAAAAGTAGTTTTATGAGATAAAAAATTATGTACATTCTTTTAATTTTTCATAAGACGAATTTTTTTTTCTTTTTTCATAAGTTATGAGATGAGAATTCAATAACTGCTTTTTTTAAGTTAATGGCGTACAATTTTTCATTATTAACGCACGGCACTTTAAATCGTTCCCAGTGCTTCAAAAACTCTAGATGAACACTTTCTCCTGCTTGTTCTGACCACTTGCCGAAACCACTATGATTCATAAAATGGAGACCATGGAGTAGATGATTAAAAATGACGTGAATTTTTAATGTTGTGGAGACTCCAGTGCTTTCATAAGCTTTTACAAGCTCACGCAGGAGCTGATTCAAATTGTCTCCAACTGTTTCCGAAAAACAGCACTTTACAACGTTATCTATAGCCTTAAAAGCGGGGATAAAGGAACTACTGCAAGATTGCCAACTTCTTTACAAATTTCTGGATCACTAAGAATGTCTGGCTTTTTTAACAGTGTGCTACAAGCGTTTCCTTCAAAAATATGACCATGATAAGTTTTTTGTACTAATTTTAATTTTCGAGGCCAGAGAAAGGCTTTCTCCTCTCCTAAAAGTGGAACTAGTCATCATTATACAAGAGATTGACAAAGCCTTGAAAAATGTGAAGTTCTGGAACTAAAAATTTCTGAATTATGTAAATATCGTTGGCTTCATCAAAAATCGGAGGATTCACTGTACTGTGGCACTGTTTTGCTAATTTTTTATCATGACCTAAAGAAAAAAATGAATCATAATCATTTCTCATATCCCCAAAAGTTTTTAATTTAAGGCAATCATCACTAACGGATAAAACATCCTCATCGGCATTTTTTATAGTTTCCGGTTTATTTAAAAACGTTTGATTCTTCAAATCATATAAAGTCACGAAACAGTAAGGGCAGTGATAAGTAGCTGAAGCAGTTTGTTGTCCATTTACAATCAACAGTAGCTTAAAGTCGCAGACAAATTTAAAAGAAATACGATTAATAACTATTAAACTGAAAAAAAAACTTAACATTATGGTATGTTTCTTTAATTAAAGGTACTATGCATAGAAGCAGCAGTCTTTTTACGCTGGTAAATTTGTATTTTTTCGCTGTACTGCCTCCTTGTGAATACAAATAAGAATCTTTTTTTGAACTAGTTCCAGAATTCTCATTTTCACAGTTTTCTTCTTGAGATTCTGGAAAAACTGACATAGTTACTTTGAAAAATCCCTACCCACCGTCGGCCATCACTTTTACATTGTAAACTTCATCGATTTCATCGCGTCGATTCTGCAAAACTATTTCTAATAACTCTTGAGCATCAGCCCATACTACAAGCCGAATTCCTTTAATGTTTGTATCAGTATCAAATTCAAAAAAGCCGTGATGATAAACATCTTCTAGCTTTTTTGAATTTTTCATTCAAGAAATTCCTATTTCTTTTGGTACGAAAGCTCTATCCACATTACTTCTCAAAAAATTGGCTAATTTTTTCATGAGATTTTCACTTGCGCCAGAATTAACTTTAAATCTCAATAAGCTTTCTGCTGAAAATTCGATAATTTTTTTCTTTGTTGGATTTACAACAACCTTTAATTTAGATCCTAAAGTACTTGGTTGTTATACTTTTTCTTGACAATTAGAATTTTGATAAGAATCTAGAGTTGTTGATTCATTTATTTTTCTTTTTAACCCATTAGGTCCCAAGAGTTATGAATTTTTTTTTGTACTTTGAGCTTATAAATCAAAGCGAAAAAGTTGAAAAACAATTTAAAAAATACCCTACCCCCCTATTTTCGGATATGCCCTACACGATGGCATTGTTTAAAATACCCAAAAATAACATTTTAATTTGTTAATAAACAAATTTAAAAAAAAAATGAAAATTTTTACGTCATTTTTTTTTTTCAAGCTGGTGAACAATACCAAAAAAATTATTTTTGCCCCCAAAAAGTTGACCACGGGTGTTCACATTAGTTGAACTTGACGTGCATATTTGATTTTTTTGGTTTCGATTTTTTTAAACAAAATGGCGGACTAAAAACTTCAACGCCAATAATTGTACGGCAGCGCATGGTTGAATAAATACCGAAAAATTACTTTTTATAAAAAATGACTGTGGTTCCTAAGATTTTTATGGTCGCTGATTTTGAATCTGAGATCAGAATATCAAAATTGTAAGAATTGGGCCCAATACCATAGGACCCAATACTCAAAGTTAAGATTTTATTACAACAAAAAATATCATCATATTTTACGTAGAATTTCAAGATCAAAATATACTTGGTTGTTTTTCGAAAAAAATCGTCATTTTCGAGTAAAAAATCAAAAAAAGTTCAAAGTATTGGATTTACTTCCAGAGATCCACAACAGCTAGTCCCCGTGTGCCTGTAACGAATTGAACACAACTTTTGAGATGGCAAAAATATATTTACGAGGTTTTTGGGTTGCTGATAGTGTATCTGAGGTAAAAACATGAAAATCCCAAATATAGGGCCCAATACCGTAGGACCCAATAGTAAAAATTGAGATATCATAAAAATAAAAAATGCCATCTTATTCTGCGCAAAATTTCAAGATCAAAGTATACTTGGTCGTTTTTCGAAGAAAATCGTAATTTTCGAGTAAAAAATCAAAAAAAGTTCAAAGTATTGGATTTACTTTCATAGATCCACAACAGCTTGTCCCCTTGTGCCTGTAACGAATTGAACACAACTTTTGAGATGGCAAAAATATATTTTGGGTAGCTAATAGGGTATCTGAGGTAATAACATGAAAATTCTAAATAAAGGGACTCAAGGACATGCAGCACCACGTGGTTTTAAAAAAATTTTTTTACTTTTTGTTTTTTATTTCGTCGATCTTTTTATACGACGTAACTCACGTGAAATGATTGGAATGCAGGATCTCTGCACAGATTTTTTATCTCATTTTTTATTTTTATGATATTTCAATTTTTACTATTGGGTCCTACGGTATTGGGCCCTATATTTGGGATTTTCATGTTTTTACCTCAGATACACTATCAGCAACCCAAAAACCTCGTAAATATATTTTTGCCATCTCAAAAGTTGTGTTCAATTCGTTACAGGCACACGGGGACGAGCTGTTGTGGATCTCTGGAAGTAAATCCAATACTTTGAACTTTTTTTGATTTTTTACTCGAAAATGACGATTTTTTTCGAAAAACGTCCAAGTATACTTTGAACTTGAAATTCTACGTAAAATATGATGATATTTTTTGTTTTTATAAAATCTTAACTTTAAGTATTGGGTCCTATGGTATTGGGCCCAATTCTTACAATTTTGATATTCTGATCTCAGATTCATAATCAGCGACCACAAAAATCTAAGGAGCCACAGTCATTTTTTATAAAAAGTAATTTTTCGGTATTTATTCAACCATGCGCTGCCGTACAATTATTGGCGTTGAAGTTTTTAGTCCGCCATTTTGTTTAAAAAAACGAAACCAAAAAAATCAAATATGCGCGTAAAGTTCAACTAATGTGAACACCCGTGGTCAACTTTTTGGGGGCAAAAATAATTTTTTTGGTATTGTTCACCAGCTTGAAAAAAAAAAAATGACGTAAAAATTTTCTTTTTTTTTCAAGTTTGTTTATTAACAAATTAAAATGTTATTTTTGAGTATTTTAAACAATGCCATCGTGTAGGGTATATCCGAGAATAGGGGGGTAGGGTATTTTTTAAATTATTTTTCAACTTTTTCGCTTTGATTTATAAGCTCAAAGTACAAAAAAAAATTCATAACTCTTGGGACCTAATGGGTTAAGCTCGCAGTAATTACTTGTTCTTGATTTTTGTCTGGCAGTTTTTCGATGAAACCAATCAAATTATCACGGCCACTACTTGGATGACAAGAATGTCGAATGCCTTTTCCAATTTTTTGATAGCATTTGTTACAGATTTGAATTGAATTACTTTCATTTTTGTCTTGTTTTTCTATTTTTATTGGTTCAAATTTTTTTGAAAATCCGCACAATCCATTAGTTTATTCTATTTTAGTAAATAAATTTCTTTTGTGGCCACGGCCTTTTATTTTTTTTTCATGTTTGGTAGATCTAGTGGTTTGGCATATATAACAGTTACATAAATTCTTATTAGATCTAGTTCGATCACTTAAATGTACGTCTTGATCTTACGATGCGACATGTTGTGCATATACCTATTTGAATTGTCCAGGCTAAATTTATCGTTTAAAGTTTTGACAAGATCTTTAACTTCTACTGTTATCAAGTATTTTGATTTGTTATCTCTAAAGATGATTTTTTGACCACATGGAGCACATACTTTTGCTCTTTTCTTCTCGTGAGAACTTCGGTGTTTTAAATCCATTTCGGGATAGCTTTATGAATCGTTTGTAAGCAAAAACTGAAAAATTTATTATCGTGTTTTATAATGCTCGAAACTATGAATTTTTTGATAAATTAAATATATTCTCTTAATTTTTTTTTTTTTTCATCATGATAAATGTTTTTTGAATTATAACACTTACTATAACAAACTTATTTATTTTCAGTGAAATTTTAAAAACAATAACAAAGATTTTTTATCTTAACCATTACTTACATTAAAGCAGTGACCAAACTGTACATTGCATTATGCAACGAAACATAAAAACATCGATAATATTTTACGCGTCAATTAACAAAATTACACTACTGAAATAATAATTCTATAATAAATAATAATTCTTTCGAAGATTCAAAAGAAAGCTTTTGGGAGCACGCCAGTTAACGATCTTCTTTACCGATCAAAACTCTGTTGGTACTATTGCTTCGGCGGAAATTCGGCGAAATTGTCAATTTGAAGTACCGCATTCCAGTAAGGTTAATTAATCAAAATGAGGTAAGTAAACTATTAATGAACTAAATTGTAAATTGCAAAACTTATAAAAAATTTTATTTTATTTTTTTTTATAGCGTCAGTAGATATTAATTACGAGAAATTTTAATGTGGTGAATAAAAAAAAGTATGATCATTTTTTAACTTCTGTATAATATTTGAGATCTTTAAAAAAATATTTCCATTGAACTGAATAAAAATTTAGTTTCTGCACTAAATTTTACCATGAAAATGATTTTTTTAAATATTTTAAAGTCCAACAAATAGCGAGAATCAGGTAAAACAAATAAAAATTAATAAGGCTTAAACGCGGTTTTTCGTTGTTTTTAATAAAAATAATCATTTTGACAAAACTTGAATGAATGAGCAGGTAGGATTTTGATTCAAAAAGGATTTTCATCTGAAAACCTTAAAGAAAAAGGCTCCGCAGTCCGTTTATGGTGTCATTTTTGTTTAACCGATCTCTCCTTCCTGTGACCCGTGTCCAGACTATTTCCAACGAATTACAATTAATATTGTCAGGTTTTGATGATAATTTGGTATAAGTATACGGACACTTTCTTTTATTCCTGTATCTTTGATAGTCAGTGTAATTAATCATGCAGGCAAGCATTCTGGTAATTTTAACTATTGATTTTATTTAGAAATTCTTTTATAATAAACCAGGCGTATTTTTAAATTTACCAAAATAACTCATTGAAAAAGATAAAATTTGAAATGTTTTAGCACTTCTATAAGTGTCATGGTGTCTTAATAGAACAATTATTGCGACAGCTAAAGCTATGCAAAGTCGATATGACATCAACAAGCACGGATTGTTTGGGAGTTTTAGCGCATGTAGTAACTCCTGTTCGACTTCATGACATTTTCTAGTAGTACAGAAATGGGTTTTTAACTTTTTAAATCGATTTAGGACTAATTACATATTCTTTTATTTTAATTTTTTTATATAGAATGACCCAACTATAGTATTAACAATCTGTAACGGTAGATTCCAAAAAATAGGTAAACAAATAGTATCTTTTTAATTTTATTATACCTTCTGATTCATCCCAATCAAAGTAAATGAAAAGAAAAATCAACTAATCTAGACTGCCTTTAAATCAATCAATATCATAATATGGCCATGGCCCTTTCGTTTAATTAAGTAGAATAAAAGACAATAGCTAAATAATGTCTGTAACTTTTTTCTTTTATTATTATTATTTTTTTTTTATGAAGTAAACATTCATTTTGCAGTATGAAAAAAGTACTACGTAAAGCTAATAAAATAAAAAATGTACTCCATTCATTTTTTATATTAACTTTTTCTAAGAAATGAATAAGGTATTTGAAACCGTAACTGTGTATTGTAAATTGAAAAATAACACATTAAAAAAAAAATTTATAGACGTAAGGTTACCTTGATTTCTAACGTTTTCTTCATCATCATCATTCAAGAAAAGCCCAAATTCACGCTTTAATCGTTCAGTCAAATTTTCTCTCTGGCGCTCAACAAGAGTTGGCGCAGCAGACCAGCCAATCATTCCTTCATCTGTACCTGTAAGTACAAAAAAAAATATAAATCAACTTTCGTTTTTATCTTCAAATTTGATGTCTCAGATATTTATTTTTAAAAGTGAAATTCGCCATGTCATATAAAAATTAAGTATGATCTTATAATCGACGATTGTTTATAATTTAATTATTCACTTAAAATCAAAGGTTAAAAATGTTGAGTTTTGAATTTAATAATCTTATTCAAGATTAAATAAGCCTGGGTTCATTCGTCAAAAACGAATTTTTTCACAATGACTAAAAAAAAAAATAGTTGTTGAGTAACGAGTGCTGGTAACTAATAATCTAAAAGTGATTGACAAGACACGAACTCTGATTGACTTCAGTATTATTGGTAAAATACTACACTACGAAAAATAATTTAACATAATTAAATCAAGAATGGTAACAAGCTGGTGCAAATATACCGTCCAAGAAAACCAGACAGCATAAAATCTTAATTATAATTGAATTATATATATACTAGGGGGTTTCCCTCCTGCTCGCTCTGTTCGTCAACCCCCTAACCCACAAACTTGTGCGGTATTCTTTACTATATAATTTCATTTCTTTTTTAAATGATTTTCTGTAAATATTTTTCGAGGGTCAAAATAGATCCGACAAAACGAAGATATAAATCAATTTAAAATAATTAGAGTGTTCATGTTAGATACATACATGAATTTTTGGTATAGATATACTATAGTACGGCATAATGCTAGCAGCCGACTCTCTAGTGTGCGCCTACTTGCAGTGTACCTCTATATATTTCGGATGGCTATACATTCTTAATTTTATTTGTATGAAAGCAGATCATATTCTGTATTTAATCTAGTTTTTTCGACTCTCTTTACTACGGCTGTTGATTTTTTCTTCTTCCTACATATATAAATAATCTGGTGCTTACTACCTATTTTTTACTCAAGCTTCTAACGCCAAACCTTCTACACATGCATTCGTTTCTACATCTGTTTGCACTCCCATGCTAACTCTAGTTCTTTATTTTTTTTTTATCTAAATTTTCAACACTGAATCTAGCCTTGTGCATAATCTTTTTTATCCTCTTGTACTTACTACTCTAAATAACCCTATAACAAACCTTGTTCATAACATTGTTTCAAACTTGATAACTACTGTGGTAACTACATTGTACCTGCTCCCGTACCTGGACTTGTCATTACGTTTGTAACTTTGAACCTACGCTTATATGTACATTTTTGCTTAATATTGTTTCTATCTCTTTCACTTGAATCTACTTGCTTTAATTTTGGTGTTTGCTGTTGTTTTTTCTTTTTTTCATGCTTTGGTATCTAACTTTGAATCTTTGTTCTCATCTTTGTGAAAACTATCTTTTCTATTGTCCTTCTCAAATTTTTTTGTAATTGCAATCGTGAAACTAATCATCTTCATACAGTTTTGCCTCCACAGCTTTTTAACTATTTTGACAAATATTTCCTATATCCTTTTACATTTGTTATCAACGCTTTTTCTACGTAGGTCTCTCCCAATCAACCTATCTTGATTAATATCGAAGTTTAACATATATCAAAAATAAAAGGTATAGGTAAAGGTGATAACATATATCAAAAATGGGGGGCGTGGGTAAAAAAAGGGCGTGGGGGGGGCGTGATTAGACAATTATAGGAAAAATTAAAACACATATGAATAAGTATATTTCAGGACACTTTTACGGTTAGTTAAGCACTTTGGGAGGAGGGGGGGGGGTACCCCCCAGCTCGCTCGGTTCGCCAACCCCCCAGATTTTAATACTAGTGCTTACCATTGTGTCTACAATTGTGGCTACCCTCGTAGCAACTATTTTTTTGTGCTTTTGTAGTTATCCTTGTATTTACTCTTGTGCATATCTTTGTTTTTATGTTTGTTAAAACTCGTGTGCATATGTTACGGGCAATCGGTGAACTTGGGAATTTCACGAACTGTCCAACTCATCTGGTCAATTCGTGTAATGTTTGAGCGGTCAGTCTATTTAAGTACGCGTTCTCAAAGGCATGTGTATTATCGACTTTGTGATTATGTGATGCTATATACTTTTTATTTTCTAACCTAAATATTAGTTACTATGTAGGAGTGATATGATATTGCTTTAGTCATTATTATAAAGGTTATATTTTTAATTTTTTTAAAATAATATTAGCAAAAAACAAGCAACAACGACCATGGTGTTAAAGAAAAATTTCATTCTAAAAATGAATCACCATAAATGAATCATTAAATTTTGAGACTTGACACCATGACTAAAGCAATCATATCTCTCTTTTAAAATGGACTTAAATATAATTGAAATTAATTTTAAAATCATATGTAATTTTAAAACTAATTATTTTTAAATATTAAATATTAAAAAAAAATGAAGTATATTTGTATAAAACAAAATGATAATTTTCTAATCTACATTGAAGAATGTACTTACCTAAGAAATTAAGAATCAACAACTCAAAAACTAGCGCCATTTACAATGCTGTACTGTGCACATGCGCAATGTTGATATAATCTAAAATACATGCCTTTGAGAACGCGTACGTAAATAGACTGACCGCTCAAACATTACACGAATTGACCAGATGAGTTGGACAATTCGTGAAATGCCCAAGTTCACCGATTGCCCGTAACACATACCCTCGTAACTCTATGACTACCACTGTACCTACTCACGTGCATACAATTACTTATGATCCTTGTACTTAGCATAGTAGTACAAAACCCTTTTCGGCAGATTTTCAGCAATTTTTTGCAAATTTCGTTAAGAGGTTGACGTCAAAACTAATGCACTAATTTCTATAAAACTTTGAATGAGAGAATGACAGAACAGAGATGTATAAATTCTGCAACTATGACTATTGTTCTTATACTTGTGCATACCTTATACTTGTGCGTTCTGTTGAACCTCCTATAGATGCACTGGTTTCTTTCGTTATAACTTCCCTTTTTTCTACATAATTTTCTACTGATTCATTTTTTTATTGTTCTTTTTTTTTTTTTGTACTACTGTGCCTACTCTGTTCTAAACTTTATTTCTACTTAAATTTCTAATCCTGAACCTACCCACGTGCTTAATTTTGTGTATTCTCCTGCGCATACCCTTGTACCTACTCTCTTCCCCGCCCTTGTGTATACCCTTGTATCTACTCTCTTCCCCGCCCGTGTACCTAGCCTTATTTCTACTGCTGTACCTATTCCTGTAAGTACTATCTCTACCTTTCTTGTGACAAATTCGTACCTACTCTCGTGTCCACTCCTGTACTTACCCTCTTGCCTAAACTTGTATCAACCCGTGTGCGTATCCGTGTACTTACATTAGTGCATACCTTTGTACGTATCATTGTGCCTACTGCAGGTGTGAAGTATTGAATGCACTTTTTAAGTATTGTGCAATAATAGTGAATTTTTACTTACTTGAAATAATTATGAAAATATTTTTTTTTAACTGTTTTATATATTTTGATTACTGCTGTTATTTTGTTATTTTTTTTTTATTAAATATAAGTTTTTTTTAGTATTTCAATAGTTACTTGTTAAATATCTATAATTACATAAGTAATAACATACATCAAAAATAGGAGGTATAGGTAAAAGTGATAACATATATCAAAAATGAGGGGCAGGGGTAAAAAAGGGCGTGCGGGTGGCGTGATGAAAAATTATAGAAAAAATTAAAATACATAGAAATAATCATATTTCGGTACACTTTTCCGGTTACTTAAGCACTTTTTTGGGCGGCGTGGAGAGGGCATGGGAAGGGGGGGGGGCGTGGGAGAAGAAAAACAACTATATAATATAGTAACATATATACATATCTATAGTAGAAGGGTTGCTATATTCTAGGCCTTATTAGATACTATACACACATATAGTATACATAAATATCCAATATGGCCTATAATACAGCAACTCTTCTACTATATATATGTACTAGGGGGGGTACCCCCCTGCTCGCTTCGCTCGCCAACCCCCCAGAATTTTATGCTTGAATCTACACTTGTACCTACGCTTATACACATACTCTTGTGTCTACCTCTGTACCTACTCTGATACATACCATTGTTTCTACTTTTATAGCTTGTGACTACACCTGCACCTTATTTCGTGCCTACCTTTGTTCTCACCTTTCATCTTACTCCAAACCCGTGTACCCTTGTTCTTACCGTTGCACTTACTGCTTTTTATAACTAAGCTCTTACCCAGGAATATGCTCATGTTTATATATATATATTTCTATCATGGTGATAACTGGTGTTTGAATTTTTTTCATGCTTTTATTTCTAATTCTAAGACTACTTTGTTCTAATCTTTGCTCATACTTTCATTTCAATCCTTTGTTAAACATCTGTTTCTATGCTTTTACCGACTTATTTTCGTCTTTTTATTTATAAACCTTCCCTGCTTTACAACCTTGCTACTATCCACGTCTGTTGAGTATTTTTTTCCAGCTCTCTTTACTACGTCTGTTGATTTTTTTACTTCCTACATATGTTAATAATCTTGTGCTTACTACCTATTTTTTACTCAAGCTTATAACGTCGAACCTTCTGCACATGCATTTGTTTCTACATCTGTTTCTAGTCCCATGCTAACTCTAGTTCTTTATTATTTTTTTTTAATCTTCTACACTGAATCTAGCCTTGTGTATAATCTTTTTTATCCTCTTGTACTTACTACTCTAAATAACCCTATAACAAACCTTGTTCATAACATTGTTTCAAACTTGATAACTACTGTGGTAACTTCATTGTACCTACTGCCGTACCTGGACTTGTCATTACGTTTGTAACTTTGAACCTACGCTCATATGTACATTTTTGCTTAATATTGTTTCTATCTCTTTCACATGAATCTACTTGCTTAAATTTTGGTGTTTGCTGTTGTTTTTTCTTTTTTTCATGCTTTGGTCTCTAACTTTGAATCTTTGTTCTCATCTTTGTGAAAACTATCTTTTCTATTGTTCTTCTCAAATTTTTTTGTAATTGCAATCGTGAAACTAATCATCTTCATACAATTTAGCCCACACAGCTCTTTAACTTTTTTGACAAATATTTCCTACATCCTTTTACATTTGTTATCAACGCTTTTTCTACGTAGGTCTGTCCCAATCAACCTATCTTGATTAATATCGAAGTTTATCTTACGACACCAGTTTCCAGCCATGTGTAGCCTCTTTCACTTTATTATTATTTTCATACTTCAATTTGTAACTTTGAACATATGTTGTACTTTTTTTTTTTTTTTTTTTTTTTTTTCTCAACATCTAACCCTGAAACTAACATCTTTTATACTATTGTTTTCGATCCTGTACAAACCTTTGTAGATAAACACTTACCCACTTTTGAATCTACTGATGTACCTACCCTCTTGCCAAACCTTGAAGCTCTCTAAGCGAAGCGCACGCAACATTGTATTATATTATCTAAAACAAGTTTTGTCGAAGCTTCATTTAAATTAATCGACAATAAGTTATACAGTAGAACCTGTGTACATTGACCACCTCCCGTTCCAAGGAAAAGTGGCCAATGTATGCAGGTGGCCAATGTACAAAGGAAAGTGAAGGGGTGGGCTAAAAAAAAAGTTTCAAATTTTTAGTAATGTATTATAGTTTAATTTTCTAATTGAAATAATCTGTGATCATCGTTTGCTTAGCAGCACAAGCTGAAGAAATCCACTTTGCTTCAATCTCAATATATAAATCATATAAATGTTCAACATTAATTTCAACTTTTTCTCAAAATCGAATGATATCGATAACACTCTTTAAAGCTTCATCGTAAGATAAATATTTGTTTATCGTTTGATTTGTGTCCTCTTCCTCATCTTCGTCAATTTCTTCATCATGATTCTTTTGAGGTTCGAGGAAAGATTTTAATACTTCTTCAACGGCTTCATCAATGGTAACCGGGAACGGCTCATGAACAAGCTTTCCTTCATCTCGCTGTTCGATTTTATTGATTGAAAGAAAATCATTTGGAAGAATTTGTAAAACTTCTGCTAGAGGCGTTTCATCATCAACGGTCTGAGATTGTTCAGATGACACAGGAAAGTCAGCACGACGAAAACACTTCTCAAAAGTTGACTGTTGAACTTCTTTCCAAGAAGCATACATCCATCTTATTGCGTGTAAAACAGTAATGGATTTTTGAAATTCTGCTCTTGAGCCATCTTTTTCAGCAACAGCAATTTAAAATCTTAACATTTTCGATCTGTAACGTGCTTTCACAGCTCTGATAATTCCTTGGTCCATTGGCTGAATTTCTGATGTTAAATTGGGTGGTGTATATACCCTTTACCTTTGCGGTACGTTCAGAGTTCATATTCATTTAAACTTTTGTGGTTATAGATTCATTGGTTTTGTTTCAGTTTGTATACTAATAATTATTATTTTCATGATTATAATCGGATAATTTCGAACACTTGATTACATAATTATTTTTTCATTAAATCTATTCTCTAGATGTTTTAATTGAATTGTAATATAAAAATTAAAAATAAAAATTCAAATTTTCAATTTTGTTCTTCAACCAATCACATCACGAATAAAATGCTGACATTCTTTTTGGGTTCTCTCTTTTATCTTTGGATATTAGTTAATTTTTTTAATGCTTCGTAGTTACTTTTTAAATTTCTTCTATAGATACATAGCTGATAACTTGTATCAAAAATTTGCCGATGTGGGTAGAAACTGATAACATATATGAAAAATGGGGGCGTAAGTAAAAAAAGGACATGGGGGGGTTTATTAGAAAAGGGTTTAATTTATAAGCACGGGAAAAAAGCAAACGCACAGGAAATTTTAGGTCAAATTCACGGGAAAAAAGACATTTGCACGGAAAAAAAAGTGATTAAACGGGAAAGAAAATAAATGCACGGGAAAAAAATACTTCAGCGGAAGTTAAATGTATTAAACGGGAAAAAAAATATATTGAATGGGAGTAGAATTAACATTGCGCGGGAAATAAATGTATTAAACGGCAATAGAATTGATCTCGCACGGGAAAACGTCATATATTTTCTAGTGAATGGATTATCCCGAGATTCGATTCGATTTACTATTGCACCTGCCACACTTACCCAGTTAATAAATTTTGTTTCTTACCCTATAAGTCACTTTGTTGTAAGTTAATTTATAGTACCCCTGGTCACTCTAACCACAAAATCAAATCTTTGATGCGTGTTTTCGGTGACTCGTACTATAAAATAGTATGTAGTACGAGTGCAGTACGTCAACAGGGCTTATTAAGAACCTCGTGCTGTGCTTCGCTACGTACTTGGGTCCTTAAAACCACCTCGGTGACGATGCTGCACCTGTACTATAATATACTATTTTAAGTGCATTTATTATTCTTCCTACGAGAACGTGTTATTATAATAACATAGCATCGTCACCGGGGTGGTTTTAAGGACCCAAGTACGTAGCGAAGCACAGCACGAGGTTCTTAATAAGCCCTGTTGACGTACTGCACTCGTACTACATACTATTTTATAAATAATATAAATTTAAATTGAAATGTAGCAAATACACGGACAGAAAAAAAAACAGAAATTTACTGCGGTAAGCTAACACAAAAAATCGTGTGTGAACCTTACGCAGAAAAAATCCTAAGCGCTACTGTAAGAGAGCCAATCAAAATCACTCTGGTCACACCTGATTGCCTGATTGGTTCGGCTACAGTAGTGCTTAGGATTTTTTCTGCGTAAGGTTAACACACAATTTTTTCGTGTTAGCTTACGCAGTAAATTTCTGTTTTTTTTCTGTCCGTGTAGAAGTGACGATCGAGTTCGGCGCCATCGTAACTTCGAGAGGCTGGAGCTCCGTGGCCCTGCCATTGGCCGAGAAGATCGAGTACCCACGTGCTGCAAATAGACATAATTTATTGTCATGAACTACTTTTGAATTCGTTTTGCATACATAATAGATGGACAAACTAAATCCACTCTAAAAATAATGGAGCAAATGCTCATCCGTACTTTAAAAATCCATGCCAGATAGAATTCATAATTTTTATTCCACTGGATACCTAGACCCAGAACTAGCTGTTTCTTTTGTACTTTTTAATTCTTGTAAAAAAAAAATAAACCAATTTTAAAATTCAAAATCACTTTGGCCGCATAACTTAAGCTTGCTTACAGAAAACAAAAAAGATAAAAATTTTCAATGATTGGTTCATGTTAACTTAGATATATCTAGTTCTTCTGTATAAAATTTCTTTCATATAATTTTATCATTAGCCAGAACACATAAAAATCATAGACATAATTTATTGTCATGAACTACTTTTGAATTCGTTTTGCATACATAATAGATGGACAAACTAAATCCACTCTAAAAATAATGGAGCAAATGCTCATCCGTACTTTAAAAATCCATGCCAAATAGAATTCATAATTTCTGGTCCACTCGATACCTAGACCCAAAACTATCTATTTCTTTTGTACTTCTTAATTAACCAATTTTAAAATGTAAAAGGACGTCGCTAAACAGGTGATTTTGTATACAAAAACTTTTTTTGTACAAAAAAGATCTAGTGACTTTTGTAGAATATTTATCACCAGGAAAAATTTTTGTACAAAAACAGTTTTTGTACAAAAAAACAATAATGATATAATCCATCCCAAATAACCCTTCTAAGTCTACTTGGTTCTAGCTTTTACCCAATAATAACCCAAACCTAATAACACTTCTAGGTTTACTTGGATCTAGCTTTTACCTTAAATCCAATAACCCAAACCAAATAACCCTTCTAGGTTTACTTGGATCTAGCTTTAATCTTAAATCCAATAATCCAACCCAAATAACCCTCGTAGGATTACTTGGATCTAGCTTTTAACTTAAATCCAATAGTCCATCCCAAATAACCCTCCTAGATAGTAGCTTTTTCCAAAAATCTTATAACTTTTTCCTTTCCAATTAGTAACTAATTGAAAAATAGAAGACAGTGTTTGGATAAAAAAACCAAGGGTTACTTGGGATGGGCATGGGATTTAAGGTAAAAGGTAGTATCGAAGTAAAATTAAAAAGGCGATTTAAGGTAAAAGCAATAATTAAGTGAATTTAGAAGGTTTATTGGAATGAGGGTAAAAGCTAGGAGGGTTATTGGATTTAATTTACAGCTAGATCCAACTAAACTTAAGAGGGTTATTTGGCATGGGTTATTGGAATGAGGGTGAAAAGATCCAAGTAAAGCTAGGGGAGTTATTGGATTCAAAGTAAAGAATAGTATGTGTATTGTTTTTTGTAAAAAAAATCTTCAATTGAGTACAGGCAGAAATAATCACTTTATACGTATAACTTTTTTTACAAAAAATATTTTGAAGAAAAAAATATTTTCAATTAAGGCAGAAAAGTATTTTTTTTGTACACAATTTTTTTTTTTTTTAGTTTTTTGATGAACAATTATTTTTACACAATGTGTTGAAAAATTTTTGTACAAAAACTTTTCCTGGTTATAAATATTCTACAAAAGTCACTAGATCTTTTTGTACAAAAAAGTTTTTGTTTACAAAATCACCTGTTTAGCCACGTCCAATGTAAAATCACTTTGGCCGCATATTTTAAGCTTGCATACAGAAAACAAAACAGATAAAAATTTTTAATAATTGATTCATGTTGACTTAAATATATTTTATATCATTAACACCCTGAGTTAATGTAACAGTTACAATCAAAATTAAAATTCATTGTCAGACATCAAGTTTATTTTAGAAAAAAGGTGGGATTACAAAACTTTCAGACATCAAGTTTATTTTTGAAAAAGGGTAGGATTACAAAACTTTAACAGTTCAAGTGTATTGGCTTAGAGCATATACATTTCAATGATGATTAAAATTAAGCGATAATGAGTATGACAATGACATTATGTCCTGCAATTGCACCTTTTGCAATTTGCAAGTTGGGTAGATTATAAAAGAGTAATTTGCAAGTTCAACCTGACACACACACAAACACACTCTTTCAGAAAAAACTTTATTTTTAATATTGCCAATGTGCACCTCCAGCATCAGGTCCCCAACACAACCACAGCACAATTATTATCAACTCACAGGGCACACCACAATAATTGAAAAATCTTTGATGATGATGATCATAGAAAGACTGTAGAGATTATTTATTTCATACTCTTTTATTGAAATTAAACAAATTAATAATTATAAATTCTACCACTTATTTAATATATAATGAAAATAAGGGTCTTCAGTACTGTTTATTCTATGACAATCAATTATTTATAAAAAAATTATTGCTCATAACACATTACAAGCTGCTCTGCTCAGCGGCTCCGCTGCAGTCAGCTGTAGTCAGCTGTAGGGAGCTGCTTGATACAGCGCCACCAGTCGCCTCATGGCTACAGGCCCGGGCCTACATGCCCCCGTCTGCCGCTGTAGGTAAGCAGTAGGTAAGAGTGAGATAGCAAAAATAGACACGCCCACCGCATACGTCACGTCCGGTTAGGTCTACAGAGAGCGCAGGCAGAGAGACCGGATGCTCGAAACTGAAATCGAATTCCCCTGACTGCCGTGAGCCAAAGGAAAATCAGCGTTTCGAAAAATGAAACGTTCATAACTTTTCAATGCAGGCTTTGTTCGGGATAATTTTTTTTTTAAATTACTCAGGGTATCATCAGCTACGCGCGGGATGTATAATATAAATGAAATAATCATCCTAAAATAGTTTTTCTTTGAAGCGTCCTAACCTAAAACCAAAAATCAAAGTATATAAAGCCCTGCAGGCTTTCACGGCAGTCAGTTTAAAAAAAAACAAAATCGCCGTTAAAGCCTGATTGGGCTTTAGGATCTAAAAATTTGTACACAATATCTTGAGGTCTTAATTTTTAATGTGAGATCAAAAAAGTTAATGTTTTTAAACTTTTGTCGCAGAGTTTTGTAAATTGAAAATTAGGTTATGTTTTCGTGATTTTTTCTAATTTTTCAAAATATTTTTAAAACATAAAACTAATACTAAATTAAACTATAGACTTTCAACTATGCTGTGTAAAATTTTCAAAATGATTCATTCATTAGGGTCAGAGCACTGATGAGTTGAAAATAAAATCGTCTCGTCGGGCGGTGCGGTGGCCGTCCCCTCCCCTCTTTTCCCCTCACGAAAGTACCAAACATCCTTAACCATTACGCTACCGGGGATCGCCGATTCATCACCAACTGGGACCCTATTTATTTCTTTTCTCAAATTTTAACTTTATTTTTATTTTTTATTTCTTGATATTAATATTTATTGACGTTGGGAACAATACGTCTTTGAAAAAAAAATATATATACAGGGTGGACAATTTTAATCTATAAGGGCGATTATCTCGAAACTGAAGCCTCGGATGAAAAAATTTTTCAGACAAAAGTTGTTTCGTTTCGAGGGGGAAATAAAATGGATCCTTTGGTTTTGGGCCCGGGGCCCTACGTTGGGCCCTACGGACCCAAAGTCCGTTTTTTTAAATAGGAACCCCTACTTTTGACCTCAGATTCTGAAAGAGCGGAAAATTTTACGATTTTTAGGTATTTTTTGGAAATTTTTTTGGGCCTCCCTAAGGCCCAATTATCTTTAGCAGCTTTATTCTCGAAATAAAGGCATTTTTTGTACAGCACATGCATTGGAAAAGTTTCTTGGTTTAAGATTTTCTACAAAATGCGTCGGAGAAAATAAGGCCCAAGCCCCCAAATCGGGCCCTACGGACCCAAAGTCCTTTTTTTTCAATAGAAACCCCTATTTTTGACCCCGGGTTCAGAAAGAGCGGAAAATTTTACGATTTTTAGTTATTTTTTGGAAATTTTTTTGGGCCTCCCCAAGGCCCAGTAAGGCCCAATTATCTTTAGCAGCTTTATTCTCGAAATAAAGGCATTTTATGTACAGCAAATGCATTGGAAAAGTTTCTTGGTTTAAGATTTTCTACAAAATGCGTCGGAGAAAATAAGGCCCAAGCCCCCAAATCGGGCCCTCCTTTTTTTTAATAGAAACCCTTATTTTCGACCTCATGTGTAAATTTTAGTCATTGATTTTATTGAAGATATTTAACTTTGTTACAAAAGTTAAACGGATCGTAAACTGCAGAATTTTCAAATTTTTATTGATCATTTTTCGTTTTTTTAGTAGCTGCAGCTACTTTAATGAATGAACTAAATTAATGAACAGCAGGAAACAAACAGTATACTAAAATGCACCCAAAAAATCTCGCTTTTAATTTTCAACGTATTTTTACTTTAAATTAAGTTTCAAAAACTGGGTTCAGTTATAAAAGTTACATTCAACAATCAACAATCAACAGATATTAAAAACATTACAGTTTGATAGTTTGATTAGCACGGGGTCTTCGAGATTCTCCCTATACCGAGTATTTATTACGTATGAGCGTACTTGATTTTTACATTGCCAGGCCTACATAAAAATTTAACCATTAAGCAACGGTTCGAAATGACCACCATTTTCTTGAATACATAAATTAAGTCGCCTCTGAAAATGAGGTACTGTACTTAATAAAACATTGCACGGAATAGCCTCACAAGCTCTTCGTATACGATCTATCATATCTTCTCGCGTAGTAGGCTCCTGCTCATACACAACATTTTTAACGTACCCCCATAGGTAAAAATCTGGGGAAGTCAGATCTGGTGATCGCGCTGGCCATGGACGGAGCACCGCGTCGTTCTGACCAGCACGCTCAATCCATCTGTTTGCATAGTGAGTATTCAAATAGCCCCGCACGTTATTTTCATAATGTGGTGGGGCTCCGTCTTGCTGGATTATCATTCTTAATCTGGTTTCAAGATCTACATTTTCTAGTAAAACAGGAAGGTGGTCGCGAAGCAATTCTAAATATTTTGCGCCAGTCACATTTCCTTCAAAAAAATATGGACCTACCAAGTAACCATTTAAAATACCACATTAAACCATAACACTCCATCGGTGTTGGTGATCGACAGATCGATGCCAATGAGGATTTGTTTCCGACCAATAGTGACAATTATGACGATTTAATTCACCAGTGTTTTTAAAAGTAGCTTCATCGGAGAACATGACATAGTTGAAAAACGCTGGGTCTTCTTGTATTCTTTGCAATGCCCAATTGCAGAATTGAACGCGGTGAACAAAATCGAGAGGCGTCAATGCTTGAGTTAGAGTAATATGGTACGCATGGTATTTAAGTCTTTTGAGAGTAAATAAAACTGTTTGCTTGGGTATTCCAGTTTCTCTTTGAATCTGTGAGCTGCTTATGTGAGGGTTTCCATGTATTAATGCCAGAATAACGATTACACGAACATCATCAGCGTTGTATTCGTGACGACGTCGTTGACGGTGTAACTGGCCATTACGTGCTCTTGCTGTAAGATCTCTTATGGTAACATTAGTCGGGTGCCTTCTGTTTGGATACCGTTGCGCGTACAGTGCAGAAGCTTGGACATAAATACCTCTACACTCTCCAAGAATCATAATCATGTCGACAATTTCATTTGCTGGGTAGTCAGCCATTTTCAAAGAATTACGTAGAAAATAAGTTTGATTGGCAACGTTGGAATAAGTATCAACTAGATTTTTTTATCAATTAAACTTCTATTTACATTAAAAAGTACAATAATCTGTTCCTCTTGGCTGTTTTTGATAAAAAAAATTTAATCAACGATAAAAAAATAAAATGTTTCAAATAATAAAAATTATAAGTAGGTTACCTCTAATAAAACAGCTAAATGCGTGCCATTTTATTATTAATTCAATAAAGATCAGATTTGTCAGTAATTTTTGTAATTAAACAGCTTGTTGATCTGAATTAGTATTGATAACATTTATAAATATCTGTGAAACTAACAATAATGTTGATGAACCTTCGTACAAAACAACTTCATAAGAGACTCTTATTAAAAGTGATTGTTGACAAAAATAACTTAAGGCTGTTTCACGATAAAAACAAGTCTCTTAAAACTTGCACACACGAACACTGACTTCAAGAAGTAGAAACAGTGATAAGCACAACCTTAAGACGGTACTTTTTAGGCAGCATAAACAATGTTATTCAGTGCCAGTCAACTTTCAAAAATTTTATGCACGATTTAAAAATAAATACATGCAATCATTAGATGTAACTTTAAGTATCGGAACTAAAGTTTAAAATTATTGAAAAGTTTAGAATGATCCATAAATAAAAATAAATACTCAGTTGGTTTCGCAGTGAATTTAAAAAACGTTACGTCAAAATCAATTCTTTATTTTCTCGACTTGTTCTAAAAATAACCTCAAAATGATAGTATTGAGTGATCAATACTAGTAAATAATTGTAACTAAAGGTCATACTTAAAACAGTACCTGGAAAATAATGACTTATTACAATTATTACGATTATTTATTTTCTCGACTTGTTCTAAAAATAACCTTAAAATGATAGAATTGAGTGATCAATACTAGTAAATAATTTTAACTAAAGGTAATACTTAAAACAGTACCTAGGAAATAATTACATAAACCAGTAAATGTTTGTAAAATTGATTTTACCGGCTTTTAACGTTCACAAACAGCCTTTTACGTGAAAATATCGATAACCTGGACTTTTTGACCGAAAAGTTACCCTTAACCTCTATTATGAGCATTGTTGAAAGCAGAATTTTATGTGCTATTAGATTAATTAATTATTAAGTGGTCGATATTGGGCCTTAAGGAGGCCCAAAAATTTTTTTTTAAATTCCTCAAAATCGTCGAGTCCGCAGGGCCCAACTCGAGAGCTTGGGCTTTATTTTCTCCGACGAATTTTGTAGAAAATCTTAAACCAAGAAACTTTTCCGATGCATGTGCTGTACAAAAAATGCCTTTATTTCGAGAATAAAGCTGCTAAAGATAATTGGGCCTTACTGGGCCTTAGGGAGGCCCAAAAAAATTTCCAAAAAATACCTAAAAATCGTAAAATTTTCTGCTCTTTCTGAACCCGGGGTCAAAAATAGGGGTTTCTATTGAAAAAAAAGGACTTTGGGTCCGTAGGGCCCGATTTGGGGGCTTGGGCCTTATTTTCTCCGACGCATTTTGTAGAAAATCTTAAACCAAGAAACTTTTCCAATGCATGTGCTGTACAAAAAATGCCTTTATTTCGAGAATAAAGCTGCTAAAGATAATTGGGCCTTATTGGGCCTTAGGGAGGCCCAAAAAAATTTCCAAAAAATACCTAAAAATCGTAAAATTTTCCGCTCTTTCAGAATCTGAGGTCAAAAGTAGGGGTTCCTATTTAAAAAAACGGACTTTGGGTCCGTAGGGCCCAACGTAGGGCCCCGGGCCCAAAACCAAAGGATCCATTTTATTTCCCCCTCGAAACGAAACAACTTTTGTCTGAAAAATTTTTTCATCCGAGGCTTCAGTTTCGAGATAATCGCCCTTATAGATTAAAATTGTCCACCCTGTATATATATAATTTTTTTTATTTCCTGCTTTGAGTCATCTATTTGATCATTGTAAAAAATCCTAGAACAAACATAATATAATTTCAGTTCAATATTTGATGTAGATAGGCGATTTCATTAGTTAAACTCTGTTGATTTTTATCAACTAAGCCCTGTTTCCGTGTATAATCTATAGATTATACTCGACTATAGTAAAACTCTCCAATTTTCTAACGTTCTTGAATTTAGGGGAGACGAGGAACTTTCTCCTATAGATTTTTAAACGTTTGTGAATTCATCGGTTGTGAACATAACTTATAACTTACGCAACACACTCGAGTACTGTCCCAGATAGTTAATTCAATAAGCCACTTATTAATTTCTTTATTCCCTTCTCTAAGTGATCCATTTGTTTATTCAAAAATATCCTAGAAAAACGGAATATTATTTTCGATTTATACAATCCGGGCGATCACATTTAAAAATTAATTTGACAGTCCTGTTGATAAAGTGTTGCCAAACATTGCCTAACCTTTCCGGAGTAACATTCTAAATCTTATAAAGGAAGAATAATTATTACGAAACTTTGCCAAACCTTCACAAAAGTTGCCAAACATTGCCTAACCTTTCCGAAGTAACATTCTGAATTTTTGAGGGAAGAATAATTATTGCGAAACTTTTCCAAACCTTGACAAAAGTTGCCCATGGTTCGAAAATTCAACGTTTGTTAAGGTTTGGCAAGGTTTGGCAACTTTAAGAAAAGAAATCGCAAAGTTTGGTAAGGTTTGGCATGATTTGTTAAAGTTTGCTTAGAAAGTTCATTTTCGTTCGGGCAGCTATATTTTTTTAATATTAGACTTTTTTCAAATATGCCCATTATTTCACACATTTTTTCACAAATAATCACAAATAAAAAAAATGTCATAAAATATATCATCTGAATTCTAAAATTTTTATCAAAACAGTAAAATTTACAATACATATCTCAAAAACCTATAATAAAAAAAGTTACCTTTTTTTTCATCACCATCTGTACTCGATAAAATTGGTAGGATATTTAAATTGTGACTGTCACTTGTTGTTTTTATAGCAATCTCTCCCTCGGAGCTTAAAGTAGATGTTCCACTGCTGGCACTATCAGACCTTTCACGTAATGTATTTTTTTCGTCAGTTGATAGTTTTTTATTATCTAACTCTGGTAAAGAAGTTTCTGATTGTTGCTTACGTTTTCGATATTCTGTTATAGAAAGCTGTAAAAATATTTGAATGAGAAATAAAATTTATTAAAAATTTTTTCGTAAAAGCCAATTTTTTGAAATAAAATAAATTTATGGAAATTGGGCACTTGATTTTTTGCTGACGAAGTTTAAATTCGTCAAACAGAATTTTTGAAGTGAAAGTGAAGTTTTACAGCTCATCGTAGTCTTCCTTGGAGGAAGTCTCATTAGTGAAAAGAATGGGTCAGTTATAATGATAAGAGCCTTAGGTGCAATGCATCATACAAGGTGGAACAAGGCCATCTAAACTTTGGAGATGTATATTTTTAGCAAGGAAATTGTCGTTTCGAGTACGAATTTAAACGGGTGGAGGAACATATGTATTTTTATTTCTGCTACCTACGTAGCAGTATGGTTTTCTGCAAGTCATCCTGAAGGCGCTTCGAGGACTAATCTTGTTAAATTATTTAGTTGATAAAGGTATCAAAAATGCAGCTTTTGAGAAAATGACAAAAAACATTAAAGTAAGAAACCACTTGTGGTATTTGACAAATATCTCAATGGGCTTGGCATTTTTTGATGATTCCTTATCACATTAAATCAAAAAGATGGTCAGATGGTCGGAGCAAAGAATGAAAATTCATCGGAGAATCGTTTAATCATAGGAAAATTGCTACCTTTTCACCTAAAGATATAAGCAATTAACTCTTGATGAGTTTGTCAATGCCAATACTCAACAATTTTTTGATCAGCTTAAAATTTCCACAAAATTTTTAAAAGTCTATCCAAATTTGTGTCGGGATGAGTACAAAATTGGCTTAGAAACTGTAAAAGGTTTAATTGTAACAAATGAAAATTTACAGCAGAAAACAAAAACTTACAGCAGTTATGCAATTCAATCACATGGCAATAAAGGAAAAATGAAAAGAAAGCATGCACAAATAAATTAAAAAAAAAAAAGGTGTCTTGGATGCCTATTATAAGCGAAGCTTTTTATATTCAAATATATTTGAAAAATGAATTCAATATTTTCGCTGTATGACTTTTTATATTTATCATCGAAAATTTATTGAAGTAATCAAATTAGAAATAATTATTATATTTCTAATTTTCAATTAATTTTAACAATATAATAATTATGAGGATATAATTATATTCTTATTTGTAAATAATATAAGAATTGTAAGAATATAATTATATTTCAGTTGTAATTAATAAGATAAAACTCAAACTCTAAGTAACTTTTAAAAAAACTTTTCTTTTATTTATTATATTTGATGACTGATACTATTGGGTTGTGATAAGTGTAATAAGAAACTTAAATTTTTGATAAAATTTCATCAATAAATCTTGTAAAAACAGCATCTAAAGTTGTTCCTCTTCTTGTTGTTGAAATTTCACGATTGTTACTCATTTTTTAATTTTAATTTATAAAAAGAAAATCAATTAATTTTTCAGAGTTTTTTTCTAGAAAATTACAATTGAAATTACCACTTTTGGTGGCTCCTGCGTTTGGTGCCATATCAATCGGGTGCTAAAGGGGGCTTCACTATTTTTCAACTTAATCTTATATAATTACTGTAACCAATATTATAAATCAATTTTTTGAAGTTTTTTCAAAGTGGAAATGTAAAAGTTAACAATCAAACTCATGTTTGTGAAATTTTTTAATGTTTAATTGAGGTCTGACTGAGCCGATTTTTAGCTTTACCATTTTTTTCTTTCAAAATTAGGTCGGCTACCCCTATTTTTTTTTTATATCATCTTTAACGTCAAAAATAATCTATCATTACTGATTTTACAGTTTTTTTATCCGAGAGAAATATTATGACAGTTATTTCAATTCACAATAACTTTTAAAAGCGGCCGGCAACCAGCATTTTTTTTTAACACGAATCGATTTTGCAACTAGTAAAGAATTATATTATTATCATTATTATTATTTATTTATTTATTTATTTATTTTCCGAGTACAGGGATGTAACTCTATCATAGTCATATGAGATATACATTCTTACAATTCACTAAAATATAATACTTTGACGTAATAGGCGGCAATGTAAGAAATTCAGTATAAAATACATAATACATTTTTAGAACTTTGAAACAATTAATTATAAAAATATATATAATACATTTTTGACAAGAAAGTTAAAAGTTAAAACTAAGTTAACAATATTTCAATGTTGATAAATTCCTTCTCGATTTCTTTTGACGAAGTCTCTTCTTTCTGGATTTTTGTGTGATTAATAATGCAGCTTTGATCTGGCAATTGGTTTGACGTTGAGTTGTTTTCAAGTCGTCTTGTGCAATGTGTACATTAGTTTATTTCAGATTTTCTAGCCTGACGCGACGATATTCCTCTCTGATAAAATATCTGGCAGAACCGAGTTTAACTGTGGGGGGATTAATTGAAGATTTTGAAAGTTCGATCTTAAAACCCAGTCACCACAGTCGCGCCGGAAAAGTTCGTGTTTGAGTGCTGACCTGTAAGAATCAAGTCGTGGAAAAGAGTGAAAGATCGTTAGGAAATTATTGATAGATATGGACGACTGTGTCTTGAAAGAGAGATAATAGTGGTTTGTATGAGGTGTGGAGTAATTTAGTGGTGGACAAGGTCGACGAGCTGATCACCAAAGGTGTTCTCCTGGATCGAGTTGGATTTTTCGAAAAAGATATACTGAAGGCTAGTGTGGTAGTGAGATAATCGCGACGAGCTCTAGCTGATAGCCAACCGAGACTGATACGAAAAGGTGAGACATGACTTGATCGTGGTATCCCAGCATGTGCAAAACGGACGCATGTATTTTGAAGAGTGTGCAATCTTGTTTCCTGAATTTTCGTAATAGACGTGAGCAGTGGTGCAGCATAATCAAATAAAAGCAGAACGAGAGTTTCAATCAGTTTAACTCTGATTTTTCGAGTTAGCGATCTATGAAAATGGCGTAGCAGATATAGGGAGTAGTGAACTCTTCTGGTAGTCTCATTTATCTGCCTATCCCAACTTAATCCTGACTTGAGGTAGATACTAAGAGTTTTAATATATTCCGAGTATTTCACTGGGCTGTTGTTAAGAACAAGGCGAGGTAATTGACTGAGGTTTACATGATAACCACTGCTGTGAAGGATCATTATTGTGGTTTTTGCTGGATTCAAAACTAGATCATTCTCATCTGCCCAGCGTGCGACGGTTTCAGCATCTTGGAAAATAAGCTTCAATTATTCATGCATATAGTTTCTTGATTTTTCATTTTTGGTTCAGTCAAAATGAGTATATTTGTATTTTAAGTTATACTAGTCTCTCTCAGCGCGCAATTGTACTACATTATCTAAAACAAATTTTGGCGAAGCTTCATATAAATTAACCTAAAATAGTTATATATACCCATTACGTTCGCCGCTACGTTCAGAGTTCATTTAAACTTTCGTGGTTGTAAATTCATTGGTTTTGTTAATTTACTAATTATTATTATTTTCATGATTTTAATCGGATAATTTCGAACACTTGATTAAATAATTTTGTTTAATCAAATCTATTCTTTAAATGTTTTAATTGAATAGTAATATAAAAATTAAAAATAAAAATTCAAATTTTATATTCTGTTCTTCAATCAATCACATCACGAATAAAATGCTGACTTTTTTTTTGAGTTTTGTCTTTTATCTTACGATAATCAGTCAAGTCTAAAGCATGTTTTTTTAAACTTTGACAATTCAATTTAGTGATACTAAATTTATTCTTGTTATTAATTAAATTTTTCATTTTCTCAAAAATAGTTTCTAGTTTATTTTTTAATAATCTTTCAAATTCTTCTAATAAACTTTTATTTGATAAATCATCTTTATAAACATGATAAAATTTAAATTCTGAACTATTATTATTTGGTGTTGTAATATATAGTTCGTTTACATCAGTTACACGTGTTAATGCAACATACACTATTTGAGTAGAATGTGTTTTTTCATATTCATAAACTATTTTTTAAAATGTATCACCTTGAGATTTATGAATTGTTACTGCTAATGCTGGAATTAAAGGAAAATTATTTCTTTTAGCAGTTACAGTTTTATTTTTGTTAGATATATACTGCTTTTTCTTGTTGAGATTGGTACTGAGTTTAAATTAATATTCAAATTTCTAGCAGTTTAATGGACTTTATTTTTTTTCTCTAAATTCAAGCTAAACTCTTTTTATTTAATTATTTCATCTTATTCTACATGAATAAATTTTCCAACTTCATCATTAGCTAAACCATCGTTAACATTTACATTTGTAGTTATTAGATAGAGTTTATTAATAAAAAAATAATTTCGTATGGTAAATCACCAGCTACATTTAATTTATGCAGTTTTGTCTCATAAAAGATTCTTTTTCATGATTCTTGCATTCAATAATTTGATCTAATACAATTGAAGTCGTTTTATTTTTAAATGATCTGAGAACCATATAATTGTATTTGTTAACGGAATTATTACTATAAAAAACTCTTACACCATCTTGGCAAAGTTTTTTTTACATCTTCTCGAGAAATAAATCTGCTTTCTATTAATTTTAATTCTTTTTTATTTTATTTTTTTGCCATTTCCTATTTTGGTTATTACAAAGGAAAATTCAGCTTCATTTTGTCTCATAACTTTTGTTAATTCATAAAATTTAAATCCTCTTCATAATCTTGGACGTATTGATATTTGTGATAAATTTCCAGAAGGTTTATAAATTTTAGTACCTTTTACAGGAAGTAATTGTCTTAAATCTCCAACAAATATCATATCTAACCCTCCAAAATTGTAATTATAATTTCCTGTAATTTCTTTTAATCTATAATCAATTTTTGTCATTAGTTCAGCACTAATAATGCTTACTTCATCAATAATTATTACTTTAATATAATTAAATAGTGCTCTGAATATTTGTAGATTTTCAAGACCGACATCATGGAGTATTGGAGAATCCACGCCTCGGTCGATCAATGAAGTTAAGCACCTCTGCGTGCGTTCAGTACTTGGATGGGTGACTGACGGCGCACGGCTACTGCGGCTTCGGGGATCGATTAGGTGGTTTTTTTCCGATTCAACATGACGAACGGAAGGTGTGAACGATTCAGTTTCGGTATTAATGCCTACGAAATGTGACAATATCTAATCAGAATCGGTCAAAATACACCGGCCACTCTCGGGTGACGTTTTACCTCTGAGAATTTCTCTCAGAGGAGTTTTCTGAACCCACAGGCAGTACTCTGGGCGGATGTGAGAGAGGAGATGACAAGTTGAGGAAGAGTGAGGAAAAGGATAGGATAATGAGGGTACAGTAGTGAGGTTATAGGAGTGGCATAGGCTCCCTCACAAAGGTGGTGGGAGTGCTTCTGCTACTAGGCCCAATGTAGGCTTGTAGAGGATAATGGAATAAAAAAAAAAAAATGTAGATTCTCAAAATAAAATGGTCTTATTGTTTTCATAACTTCAATTTTTAAAGCACTATGAACAGTAGTTCCGTTTATTGCTACAGCAGCTTTTCCAGTTAATGCACATGCAATGAATGAATTACAAATTCCATCGTTTTTATGAAATCTATTACATATTTGCATAGCTAATATCAAAGTCCAAGTTTTACTGCATCCTGCTACGCTTATCAAGGATACTTGTAAATGACTTTCCAAATCATAAATAAGATACATAGTATTTGTTAAAAAAGACATTTATTCATCATTACACAATCTCAATAGCTCAAGTTTATTAAAAACACATAAATTTAAATCTAAATCAACCTTATTCTTTGAATATTCATTCAAATGTTGATATGGATTAATTGGTCCAGTTTTACGTACTTCGTTTACATAGTTATCATCAATATCATTTTTATAACATAAATTTTTACAAATTTCTAATGTTTTTTGAATATCTAAATTAGATTCAAATTCTTTTCTTCTATATAAAATTAATTTTTCATTATTTTTATAAGTATCAATGTATTTATTTTCTATTAAAATATCTTCGAATTCTTTTTTAATTGGTATGTGCAGTGTTACCAATTCTCGTATGTAATCATTGTAATTTTTTTGAGGGTCATAATTTCTATATCTAATAATTTTTGGTACACGGGAATAATCCCATTTAAACAAAAAGTATAATAACAATGCTAGATTTGGTAGGTGGTAATATAATACATTTTCAATAACAATTATAATAGTAATATAATACATTGTCAATGACAATTATAATAGTAATATAATACATTTTCATTAACAAAAAATAAATAGTAGTTAATAAATAATGAAGTCAATCAAAAACAAGTATTCTTAAGGCTATCACAGGAACTCGGGGGATTGCGGGAGTCACTCGACCTCGCATCCCGCATTCCCGCGTCCCGCGTTCGCTCCTAACCTAACCTCATTGAAAAAGAGCAAGACGCGGGATTGCGGGATGCGGGATCGAGCTAATCCCGCAGTCCCCCGAAATCCTGTGATAGCCTTTAGGCTGCTAGTAGTAAATGAATATAAAAAAATATTAAAAAAGTCAAAATCAGTCGATAACTCGTTACACAACACTGAAAATCTATGTATTGGTGAATGATATAAAATGTTTTTAGCACGAAACTCGGTAAAAAAGCACTTATTGTTGGTCCTGAAACTTCTAGGTGGCAAATAAAATTGCAGTGAACCAATTAATTTGTTGGAGTCGATAATTCCATTAATGACTTTGTAAGCGAAGATGGTAAGAGCTCTACGTCTTGCGGATTGTAGTGTTGATATATTTAATTTTCGTTATATCGAAGAATAATCATGGCAGTCGAATCGCATAGGTGTACCAATTTTGAAGGACACAAATCTTAAGAACTTTTGGTTTAATTTCTCAATTGCATAGATTTGGAAATCATTATATGGGTCCCAGATGATTGAGCAATACATTAATATTGGGTAGATATATGCAAAGTAAAGAGTTGAGGGGAGTTTAAATTTATAAGAAAATCTTTTAATAAAGTTAATCTTTCTTGTTGCCTTGCTTATAATGTATTGAATATGATTGTTAAACGAGAGACGGGAGTCGAACATGACACCCAAATCTTTAATGTGACTAACACGAGTAAGATCATGATTACCGATGTTCTAAGCAATTTGATGTAAAGTTTTACTACCAAAAGTAATTGTAAAGCATTTGCTAAAATTAAGATGTAGGCCATTCATAACGGATCATGAGTAAAGATTGTTAAGATCAGTTTGAATAAGATGATGATCTTGGTAGGACAAGATTGCTTTGAAGATTTTAAGATCATCATCAAATAACAAAAAATTACAGAATATTATAATGTACCTAATGTCATTGATAAACAGCAGAAATAATAGCGGGCCTAAATGCGAGCCTTGCCAAACTCAAGAAGAGACATCAAATGCAATAGAGGTATAGTTTTTAATTCTAACAGACTGTTTTCTATTGGACAGGAATCACTGAAACCAACTATGGAGAGGGCCAGTAAAGCCGTAAGCTGAGAGTTTTCTTAACAGTAATTCAATATTTACAGTGTCAAAGGCACAAGAAAAATCGGTATAAGCTGCGTCAACAGGATATCCTTTGTTAAGGTTAGAAGAGATAAAGTCTGTGTAAACGCTTAAATTAGTTGCAGTGGAACGTTCATTGAAAAAACCATGTTATTCGGGGGCTATAAATTTACATAAGCAAGGAGTTATTTTCAAGCAAACAATTTCATCTATCATTTTAAGAAAAAGGATAGGTTTGCAAATAGGATGATAATTATCAACATTTGTTCTGTCACCTGATTTAAACAAAGGAGTAACGTAACTGTGATTAAGGCAGTTAGGAACAATACCATTTTTCAGAATAATTAAAGATGTTCAAGAGTAAATCAGTAAAAAAGTCTTTACAATTTTTCAGTAATAAAGGATGTATTCCATCAGGGCCTGGACTAGAGTGCAAATTAAGTTCAGATGAAAACCAGCGAGGAAAGTTGTTAGGTTTCTTGTTGGAATGAGTACGTTTAGTGACAAAAGGCCTACTACGTTGAAATTTAATTACAAGATTATTTTGACCTGCAGTAAGTCGGTTAAGCTCAATATTAATTTTATTATAATATTCAATCTGACACGGAGTTTGATCACTTCGAACAATTAATGAATCGTCAAAGATTTTAATTTTATTACGGAAGACCCATTGAACATCAGCCGGAGTAGGCATCGTGACAACAAAACACGATCCTTGTTTGGGTCAAGATTCCGACTTCTGCGCGAAACTTTAATATTATCAAGTGCAAAAGGTAAGGTTAAAGTAGAATCAGTGAAAGACTTGGTAATAAATTTGAGATCATCGACGGAGGCATTAAGAGAATCTTTTAGTTTAAATATAATAAAATTACGCTCTTTGGCGTAATCGAGACGGACTTCACAATTATCAATACGAGTAGTGAGTGACTTGTGGGTAGCTTTAATTTCATCAAAAATAGTCTGCATAATGTTAAACTTACCCTCAATGAGGTTCCAAAGCGTTAAAGAGCTCGGGTCTAGCTGTGCGATATCATTACCACCAATAGCACTAGAATTGATATTAGATGAAGAGAGTAAATCCAAAGAGTCTAAAGAGTCTTTGTTGACAGATGAGGAGCGCAAAAGCGAGGGGCGTGTCTTGCAACAATAAGCGAAAGAAATCTTCTCTCGGATTAACACGCTTTGAGCAAGATTTATGGTAGTATGTATTACAGGGAAAACTTGATTGCGTCTTTCAGAACAATATTGCCGACATGGTAGGTGGCGCTATCGAGGAGGGCGCTATTATCTATATGAGCCCCCTCAATATCGATTACTATGGGAAGCCATTCTCGAATACAGACCATCTCTAAGTTACCTAATCAAGGGAGACCCATATCTCCAGGGGTATCTTTGTATATATATACGTATACAAGGTGTAGAAAAAGTAGCGGAACCCCTGATTTACGCGAAAACAATGCATTTTTTGTATAGCACATGGAATGTAAAAGTTTGCTGAAATAAAAGTTACGATTTAGTGGGCCCTATGAATATGCCCTACGGACCCAATTTTCGTTTCTTTAAGTGGGGACCCCGATTTTTGACCCCAGATTCGAAAAGAACGGAAAATTTAACGATTTTTAGGTATTTATTGATAAATTTTTGTTCCCTTATTAAAGTCCTGCAGGGCCATTTCCCTTTAGCCCCTATTATCTCCGAAAATACACTATTTTTCGTGTAACACATTTGACCCAGGCCCTTTTTCATAGGGCCTACTGCATTGTAAATTTTATTTTTGGAAACTTTTAAATAACATGTGCTATACGAAAACTGCGTATTTTCGGAGATAATAGGGGCTAAAGGGAAATGGCCCTGCAAGGCCCTAATAAGGGAACAAACATTTTTCAATAAATACCTAAAAATCGTAAAATTTTCCGTTCTTTTCGAATCCGGGGTCAAAAATGGAAGTTCCCTTTTAAAAAAACGAAGATTGGGTCCGCAGGGCCTGGGCCCTTTTTCATAGGGCCCACTAAATCATAACTTTTATTTCAGCTAACTTTTACATTACATGTGTTATACAAAAAATGCATTGTTTTCGCGTAAATCAGGGGTTCCACTACTTATTCTACACTATATATATATATATATATATCTTACTATATTATATGGTTGTAATTTGCTCTTCGCTCCCACCCCGCTCCCACGCTAAATTCTTCATTTTATACCGTAAAATAGGTCAAAAATTGCACTTCTATTTCACACTCACCCCGCTCTCACCCCCGCTCTTATTTGTACCCTCCTATTTGTAAAAATTTACTCTACATGAGTAACAGTTGAAAAGTAACTATATCAAATTTTCCGGACTAAAAACTTCCTGGGGAAATCGTCTCCAAGGCGTTACTATTACCAAGTGCACCAGGTGTCTGCCCTGACCCCTCTGGACTCAAAACATCCTGGGAAAATCATCTCCAAGGCGTTACTATTACCAAGTGCACCAGGTGTCTGTCCTGACCTCTCTGGAGTCAAAACTACCTGGGAAAATCATCTTCAAGGCGTAACTGTCACCAAGTGCACCAGGTATACACCCTGACTCCTATGGAGTCAAAACTTCCTGGGAAAATCATCTCCAAGGCGTAACAATTACTAAGTGTCCTGACCCCTCTGGAGATAAACATCCTGGGGAAATCATCTCCAAGGCCTTACTAGCACCAAGTGCCCCGAGTATATACCCCTGTTGAAATGGGAGCAAATTTATGAGAGTGAGTGTCGAAATGCTGACGGAAGAAACAATATTTCGACAGCACATTGAACTAAATAAAAGTATGTTACCGCTGCATTGCATTATTACAGCGCGTTTAAATACGAGTAGTCTGTGTTATGAGTAAGCACTCATTAGTAAGATAAGGAGTCGTCATCATGTCGGTTAGCTTCTTGTAATAAAGCTGTAGTCTTAATAATAAAGAATGTACTCTTTTATAAATGAATCAACATAGTTTAACATGGTAGCAAGAGCGCGTAGTTTTTGAAAACGGAAAAGTGACTATTATAAAGGGTTCTCAATTGAAACTGAGATACCACGTTACTTCGAACGTGAAGAGGTTTGGAAAAAATTTTCAATGAGCCTATTAGAAAAAGAAAATCAGTGCTTGAATGAATTAAGCTTGGCAGGTATAAATTTAGTGCCAAAGGAAGATTTAATAAAAACTTTAAGTAAATTGCCACCTAGAAAAATCTTGCAATATTTTAATACAGATGAACTAAAAAGACTTTGTAAAGGCACAATGGAAGAAAATACTGTAGCGACAAAGTCAAGAGGTGAAATATTAGACATTCTGTTAAAATATCAAATAGAAGCAGTGTATGCTGACGTACATGAAAGTGATTTAAGAAAAGTAGGAAAAATTCAAATTGAAGAAATTCAAAACCGTCATAGTGCTAATTTGGAACATAAAGATAAACTAATTAAAGAGCTAACTATGTCGCAAAACGAAGACGCAAGACTCCATTTCTTTGATAGAAGGAATTATAGCATTTGGAAAATAAGGATACTCCAATACTTGAAAACAAAAAAGTGTGCAGAACCAGCAGTTCGAGAGGCTTTGACATCAGATTCACAAGAAAATTGGTCCGACATGAACGAGAAATCAATAAACTACATTTACTGCAGTATAAGTAACGATCAATTAGAATTTTTGAGCGAAGAAGAGAGAAAATCTGCTCGGAAAATAATGCAGAAATTTCACAAAATGTATCTAAAAAAATCTACAGCAATGCAAATCTGTGTAAGAAACAAACTCGATCAGATGAAATTAAAAAATTATGATAATTCAAGTACATTTTTCTGTGATTTTGAGAAGACTATAAATGACTTAAAAAATGCTGGAGGAAAAGTCACCGAGGCAGAAAAATTGAATTACATGCTGAGAACTTTGACAGAATCCTAAAGCTACATTGGAGATCTGGTAGATGCTCTATCAACAGAGGATAGAAATTGTGAGTTCTTAAAAAATAAAATAACCATGCGGGAAACCCGAAACTTGAGTGAATCAAATAAGAAAAAGTGTAGTGCATTTCAAGCAGAAAGTTCAAATAAATTCACATGCTATGGGTGTGGTAAGCCCGGACACTTGAAGAGAAATTGTAGAAACAAGTGGACCAAAAACAACAATACATTTTGGCAAGGAGGTGCACAAGAAGCACCGAAGCAGAAACAGCAACAACGGCCGCAGTCTCAACAGTTTCAAGGTCGCGGCTGCAGAGGTGGTCGACAACACTCAAATCGCGGAGACAGGAACTGGCAGCCCCGCAACGATGGAGCAACTCAACACAACGCGAGGTATAGTAACACCGAAAACGACAGTACGGATGATCAGGTGAAAAACTCTTTTTTTGCACATTTAACAGACGGTGATAAATTCGATAATCATGTTGTTGATATATATAATTGTGATACAAATAAAATAGAGTGGATATTAGATAGTGGTTGCTCAGACCACATTATTAATGATGAATCCTATTTTTGTGAATCTATAGTTTTGAAAAAGCCAATAAATGTCAAGGTTGGTGACGGTAGAATTTTGAAAAGCACGAAAGTTGGTACAATTTTAACTTATTTTGAAGTGAACGGGATTAAGCATAAAACAAAAATATCCAATGTGTTTTATGTAGCTGAGATGGATAAAAATTTGTTGATTTTTGCGAAAATTACGAATGAAAATAAAATAATGTCTGTCGGAAATACGTCGAAAATATATAATAGTAATAATACTTTAATTGCAGTAGCATGCAAAGAAAATGGGTTGTATAAAATAAGTAGTTATTTTGATGTGAGAGTGTGTTATTCGTCGGAGAAAATTAACTAAAACATGACAAAGAAAGAAAGGTTTCATAGAATTTTCGGTCAGGTAAATTTTAAATATTTGGAGGAAATGTGTAAGAATAAATTGGTCGATGGGTTACCAGAAAAATTAGAGTCAGTAAATTTGAAGTGTGGGACGTGCATGCAGAATAAAATGCATAATTTATCTTTCAAAAATAATAGAACTAGAGCCACCGAGATTTTAGAGTTGGTACATACAGATCTAAATGGGCCGCATAATACAACTGGTTATGATGATTCAAAATATTTTTTTACTTTCATTGATGATTATAGTAAATGTGCATTGATTTACACAATAAAATTAAAGTCGGATGTTTTTAATTGTTTCGTGGATTATATTAATAAAGTTGAAAATCTTACCGGGAAAAGAATTAAAAAGTTAAGATGTGATAATGGAAGAGAATATTTAAATCGCGATATTTACAATTTAATAAAAGAGAAAGGGATTTTACTTGAACCGTGTCCTCCTAACGTGCATGAATTAAATGGGACGGCGGAAAGATATAATAGGACGATTATGGATTCCGTGAGATGTTTATTTTTTGAAGGAAACGTGAATCGTAGATACTGGCCGGAGGTAGTTAAAGCCGCAGCTTATTTAAAAAATAGAACTATTGCAAATACGATTGAAAATAAGACATCTTATGAAATTTTCCTCGGGAAGAAAAGTAATTTTAAAAATTTACGTTTATATGGGAGTAAAGTTTTTGTGAGAGTTCCCAAAAATAAAAGAAATACCAAATGGGATAGAAAGGCCGATTTAGGGATCTTACTTGGTTACGACCACGTTGGATACAGAGTTTTGTTAAACGGTAAAATAGTTAGAGCCAGACATGTTGATATAGTTGAAAATGATGAAAATTTGATTGGTTTTAGAGGCAATGATAACAGTGATTACGAGGATGATGAAACTTTAAGTCATGAAATTCAAAACTCTGAATCTAACGAGGGTAGGGAAAAGGTAGATTCTGCTGAAGAAGAGAGTAACCATGATAATGTTGAGATGAAAATCGTTTAGATAGGCCTCAAAGAGCGAGAAAAAAACCAGATTGGTATGGGATAAAAAGAGATTCAAATTAGGTTTATGTAAATGTAGTTGGCGCAGATAGCCCTTCTACCTACGAGGAGGCAGTGGAGTAAGAGGAAAATGATTTATGGAAAGAAGCTATGGATAGGGAAATGAATAGTTTGATGAAAAATAAAACGTGGAAATTAGTAGATAGACCTAGAGATAAGAAGATTCTAGATTTAAAATGGGTATTCACAAAAAAATCTGATAACCGAAAAAAAGCTAGACTTGTAGTTAGAGGCTTCCAACAAACTGAAGTACGGGAAGATTTGTATTCACCAGCAGCTAGAATTCAAACATTGAAATTATTATTATCCTTTTGTTGCCAAAATAATTTATTGATTATCTAGATGGATGTAGAAACAGCTTTTTTAAATGGTTTCGTAAAGTCAGAAGTATTTGTAGAACAACCAATGGGTTATCAAGACGGTTCAAATAGAGTTTACAAATTAATTAAAGCATTATACGGGTTGAGAGAGAGCCCGAGAACTTGGTATGAATGTTTGGATGATTTTATGAAGGAACTAGGATTTCAACGAAGCGAGAGTGACTATTGTTTATATGTAAAGTGTGAAAAGAATAAAAAAATTTATTTAATATTATTTGTTGATGACTTAATAATTTGTGGAAAAAATAAGAGAAGGATTGAACAAATTAAAAATAATTTATCAAATAAATTTGCTATGAAAGATTTAGGTGAAGTGAGCACTTATTTGGGAATAAACATTAATTATGATTATGAAAAATGTAATATGACACTGGACCAAAGTGACTATATAGAGTCATTGGCCAGAAAATATAATATTGTAAATGCGAAATTGTATAATACACCTATGGAACAAAATTTAAGTGTAGAACCTGCACAGCCAGCATCAAATAACGTAAAATATAGAAACTTGATCGGTGCATTATTATTTATTAGCACGAGTAAGAGAATTGATATAAGTTATGCCGTGAATTATTTGAGTAGGTTTCAAAATAGCTATGATGAAACTCATTATTAATATGCATTGAGAATTTTGAAGTACTTATATTTGACAAGAAATCTTAAATTAACGTACGAAAGAAATTTAAATGCTGACGTGTTAGACTGCTTTGTTGATGCTGACTGGGCTGGTGATAAGGTAGATAGAAAAACTACTACTGGTTATATTGTAAGATTGTTTGGAAATGTGATTTATTGGAAATCAAGAAAACAAGGAAGTGTAACTAAATCTTCAACAGCAGCTGAATATGTGGCTTTATAAGAAGCAGTGAGTGAAATAAAAGTGGTGAAAAATCTATTGAAAGATTTTAGTGTTGTGTTCGAAAAACCGATTAATGTGTATGAAGATAATTCTGGAGCGATAGCTATTGCAAAATTTGGTAATTTAACTAAAAATTCAAAATCCATAAAAATACATTATAAATTTGAAAATGAATGTAATGAGAAAGGTGTGATTAAAATTGTAAAAGTAGAGTCAGAAAATAATATCGCTGATGTATTAACTAAAGCGCTCGGACGCAATAAGTTTGAAAAATTCCGGAACGAATTACGAATAATTGGTGTAAAGAAAAATTTGTAAATCATAAATTTGAGGAGGTGTATTGAAATGGGAGCAAATTTATGAGAGTGAGTGTCGAAATGCTGACGGAAGAAACAATATTTCGACAGCACATTGAACTAAATAAAAGTATGTTACCGTTGGGTTGCATTATTACAGCGCGTTTAAATACGAGTAGTCCGTGTAATGTATGCGTTTTAGGTAAGTGAATGAACTAGAAAGAATGTTAAAACTGCTAAAGCGTAGTTAGCAGAAAAGTATGGCAAGCAGGTTATTGACACGCTGATCAAGCATTAGGCGTTGTCCAAGCGAGCATTATATATACAGCGGGCGACACACTATAGTCAAAGGTGAGTTTATTCGTTTCAAAACCTGATTGGATAAAACAGAGTTGACCAATCTGAATAACTTTTGTGGGAAAAGAAGCCCAATTAGACGTACTTTAGAAGAAAAATAATTTGAAGTATGAAAAAATTGTTTAAACAATTGCACTAGGGTCGATAAGTGGCAAAAAACTCAAAATTGAGCATTTTTTAAATTCAAAACCATACAAAAAACGTAGAAAAGTCCGATATCATGAATTTTTTAAACAATTTTTTCATACTTCAAATTATTTTTCCTCTAAAGTACGTCTAATTGGGCTTCTTTTCCCACAAAAGTTATTCAGATTGGTCTACTCTGTTTTTTTAAATCAGGTTTTGACACGAATAAACTCACTTTTGACTATAGTGCGACACTCTTACGAGAGCCCAGTCACAATGTAACGTCAGTGAAATAAACTTATATATTTAACCTTACACTAAAAGCTTATTTAAAATACTCCTCCCTCAAACCATCACAATTGGCGACGAGGATAAAAACTACGAAAATCCGACGAGGATAAAAGCAAAAAATCCGACGAGGATAAAAGTTAATTTACAGTGAAAATGTGTACACAAAAAAGGGCGTGACGAGCGCTAAAGTGATTAACAAATAAAGTGGTTACATTACAAAATTCACAAAACGCGACAAGCGCATAAAATTTAATGTGTGAGAAAAGTGAAATTTCTGAAAACATAAAAAAGCTAATAGAAGGAAAAACAGCTACGTGGGTACATTCGTTAAGCAAAGACGACCTTGTACATTATCTTGATAAATTCGATATCAAAGTAATACTTAAGACCGTATCATGGAAAGATCTTAAAAAAGTAGCGAAAGAATTTAAAATCGAAACAAAAAACATCGATAAAACAAATTAAGTAAATTTATTAGCTGAGTGGAAGTATTTTAACCAAACAACAGTCAATATATGGCTTAAGGCGAAGGTAAAAGATCGACAATTACTGAATTTATTAAGGGGGGGGGGGTATACCCTAAGAGGCTAAAAAAAAGGTAATTTTTGGGAATTTATATTGAAAAAACGGTTAATATTATTTAAGTCATTTTTTCACCATATAATTATACAACATTTCAACTACCTTCCATAATTTTTTCAAGTAAAAATATTAATAAATAAGCCGATGCCAGTACTTTTTCGGCGACGCTTTCGCTTTTCGATTTTTTACGGTGGGGAACGCCATTTTGTTCAGGATCACCTAAAATCAATTTTGAAAAAAGGTTCTGTTAGAAGACAAGTTTATCTTGGTAATAACACGAGGGTTTTTTTTTTCATTTTTGACGATTTGGTGGTTGTTTAAAGTGAAAAACCGTTTTTTCGGCTATAAAATCCGCCATTTTGTTGACGCCACAGCCGTAAAAATGAAAATTTTTTAAAATCTTCGTGTTAATACCTGGAAAAATATATATTAAAAAAATCCTCAAAATTTCAGAACGATCGGTGCAGCGGTCGCCGAGATATTTTCCTCACCGACTTTAAAAAGACTAGTTTTGAGAAAAACGCGTTTAAAGTTTTGAACAAGATAAAAGTAATGAAATTTTTTTTTTTTTTTTACCTTAAAAGGAATAATCGATTCCTGCACCATAAAGCACTTCTTCTGCTGCTTCTGCTTCGTCTTCAGCTTGTTTTTCTTTCCTTCTACGCTTAACCCTGGCATCTTTACTCTTTTTGGTAGCTTCTTTCTCAGCTTTGTCTATACGGCTTTCATCCTCGATCATTGCACGAAAACTGCTGTAACTTTCTGAGATCGACTCAGAATGACTTGAAATTTTGACACAACATTCTTGAGATGTTGTACTTTAAGAAAAAAAAAAAAAAAAAAATCGATTTTTTAAAGTTGCTCAGGGTACACCCCCCCCCCCCCTTAAGTGTTGAAGAACTTAGAAGGGTATGCAAAATAATATTAAAAAATTATCAAACGTTAGCAGCAAATGAACGCATTGAGAAAAACAAAGGTTCGATAGAAGAAGAAGAAGATCAAGAAAGCGACTTAAACGCAACGATAATAAATTCAAGTGTAGATAATAAAGAAAAAATTGCGCAAACTGAACCAGCAAACTCGGCAGAAAGTGAAGAAATTATATTAGATCTCGAAATGGCTGACTTCGAATTCCACAAGAATAAAGACAGCCGGGAAGAATATATTGAACGTATCGAATTCTTTTGTATTGCAAATAAAATTAACGATGACAATCTAAAAGTAGCTACATTAATTACAAAGTGCGGGACAGAAACATACAAACTGATACGCGACTTGTGTGCTCCAAGCAAACCAAAAGACAAAAAGTTCGATGAGATCACAAAGCTAGTAAGTGACCACCTAACACCAAAAAAGAACACAGCGATGGAACGATGCATTTTTGCGCAAACAAAGCATAATGTAAATGAATCAATCAACGAGTTTGTAGCTAGGTTAAGAGAATTAGCTATGAACTGCAATTTTAAAGACTTGGACGAGGCGTGATTACATAAAGGTAATCAAATAGTATGCGGAGTTCGAGACTACAACACGAAAATTGCTTTATTCAGTGAAATCGAATTAACATTGGAAAAAGCAATAGAGATCGCTACCACTCGAGAAACAGCAGTGAAAAATGCAGCGTCAACAGAAAAGAAAACAAACTTCGAACAAACTCAACACGTACACGGAGAAGGAGATACACTATGAAACACAATGTGTGCACAGTGTTTTCCAGTGTACGCATTTGACGCATGCTTTTTTCTCGGTTACTCAAGTTCTGCTGAATCTATAACCTCGAAACTTTAAAATCGTATAAATATAAATATCAAGTTCGAAATCATAATTGAAGTTTATAAATTTGTTAGGAAAGACAGCAAGAACATTTCAAAGTAAGAATCGTACACAATTTTTAGTGTAAAACTTTAAAAAACTGGTAACGTGGGTGCTCCGAGCGCAGTCGTCTGCTCTATCGAAACTGTCTCTCTAAAAATTTTGCACTGGAAAACACGGTGCGTACACTTGAAAATACGACTGTGACTTGGAATCACGCTGCACCACGCATCATGTAAAACGATGGCGCTGAACACCAAGTTTCATGATGTACCTCTTTCTCCGTGTAAGCAGCTCACAAAGATTCCAGAGGAAAGGCGGAGTACCACACAACGGTGGCTACAACAAGGGCAACAGCATCAGCAGAAACTACAACGGCAACAGCAACAACGGCAACTACAAGAGCGGTAACGTAAATAATAAGTATAGCTCAAGTAATTCGCGTAATTTTAAATACAATTGTTACCGGTGTGGCTTGAATAATCATTTAGCGAAAGATTGTAAATTCATAAGTTATAATTGTAAATTTTGCAAAAAAGTAGGTCATTTAGAAAAAGTATGCATTAAAAAACACGGAAAAAATATAATTTTTAAAAATGCTGACAGTAACGCGAGAAGTAACAGTAGCAGGCAGTGCAATCATGTGCAGCCAGAAGAGCGCGAATCAAACGATGAGTTCGAACATTCCGATGAATTTTATTCTATTACAGAAAACAAAGTGAAAATTAATAAGAAAGACGCAAAATCTCAATTTGTAGAGGTAATAATAAATAATATTCAATTTGAAACGGAAATTGACACCAGGTCATATGTAACAGCTATGTCGGAAGAAGATAAGAATAAATATTTTCCAAACGAAAAATTAAGCAAAAGTGATCTTACATTAACGTGTTACGGAGGATTACCACTGAATCCTATCGGAATTTTAAAAGTAAAAGTAAATTTCTTAGAAAGCGAGAAAAACTTAGATTTGTACATTATAGCGGGCTCAGGACCTTTATTGTTAGGTCGGCAATGGCTGAAAGCTTTTAATTTATGGCCGTTAAAATTAATGAAAAATGAACGTGAAAGTAATGTTTTAAAAATAGAGAGCGAAACTATAAAACATAACATGTTAAAAAAATTTCCGGTATTATTCTCTAACACGCAAGGGTGCTATAAGGGAAAAAAAGTGCATTTGGTTTTTAAGGAGAATGTAAGACCAATACAATTGAAACCACATCACGCTCCATTCGCGCTGATGCCGAAAAAATCGAGCGAGATACAAAGATTGATAAGTTTGGGAAACTTAGAGCCAGTAGAATGCAGTGAATGGGCAACACCCGTTATTCCGGTATTAAAGAAAAACGGAGAAGTGCGTATTTGCGGTAATTTTAAACTAACAGTCAACCCGCAATTAGTAATTAAAAGGCATCCAATACCTCTTAAAGAAAAAATTTTTAACACGTTAAGAGTCGGAAATAAATGGTCGCAAATAGACTTAAAACACGCGTTTATGCAATTTGAATTAGATGACGAATCTAAAAACGCGTTAACAATTATTACACATGAAGGATTATATCGATACACAAAGCTAGGCGAAGGTATAGCATCAAGTCCGGGAGAATGTCAAGATATTCTCGAAGAAATTTTAAAAGGTATAAAACATACGGAAATTTACATTGATAATATTTATATTACGGGTCAAACGGGCCAAGAACATATTGAAATTTTAACAGAGATTTTTGCGAGACTAGATAAAGCAGGTCTACGCGTAAATTTAGATAAATGTGATTTTTTTAAAGAAAGCATTGAAATTTTAGGGTTTGTTATAAACGAGAACGGATTAAACCCAAGTCCTTCTAAGATAAAAGCAATTAAAGAAGCACCATCGCCAAAAAATCATAAAGAATTAGAAGCTTTTTTAGGCTTAGTAAATTTTTACGAAAAATTCTTGAAAGACAGGGCAGAACACGTTTGCCCACTGTACTTAAAGAGAAAAAATGGGTATGGTCAGATCGGTGCGAAAAAGAATTCAATTGGATAAAAAGTCAAATAACGTCCGAAAATGTGTAAGCATTATTTGATCCAGACATACAGCTAGTTTTAGCATGCGACGCAAGTTACGTAGGCATGTCAGCAATTTTATCTCACAGGTACGACGACGGTACGGAAAGGCCAATAGCCTTTGCTTCAAAAGTAATTCCGAAAAGCGAAAGACATCGCGCTATAATTGACAAAGAAGCAGGAGCAATTATTTTCGGTTGTAAAAAATTTTACCAGTACATTATTGGTAATCATATTATTTTGAAAACAGATCACGAACCGTTAAAGTTTATTATCGGTAATAAAAATACATCAACAATGTTACATAGTAGATTACAAAGATGGGCGTATTTCTTGTCAGGGTACACGTACACAATCGAAGTTGTAAAGTCAAAAGCAAACGGGAATTGAGACGCGTTATCACGTCTCCCGATAGACGACAAAACACCTGTATTTCCTTCAGAGTACAGTAATTTAAATTACATTCAAAACGGTTGGTATATAATAGATTTTAAACAAGTAGCCAAGGAAACGTCAAAAGACTTAAAGCTTAAACAAATAATTGCATTTATAAAAAACGATAGGCTGAAAATCAATAAATTAACGGAAACAGAAAGAGCATTTCACGCGAAACGCAACGAATCAGATATAGAAGACAATTGTATCACATGGGGTCATAGATTAGTGATACCTGAAACACTCAGAGCACAAATGCTACGCGACTTACATATATCTCACTTGGGTATAGTTAAAATGAAACAAGTAGCCCGAAACTACTTTTGGTGGCCAGGAATGGATTCAGATATAGAAGCATTAGCTAATACATGTAAAATCTGCTTAGAAGCGGGACCGGATCCGAGAAAAGTACAGCTTTCACCGTGGCAATGGCCAAGTACACCTTGGACACGAATACATATAGATTTTTTAGGATCTTTTCACGGGAATAAGTTTTTAGCTATAGTAGATGCTCATTCGAAATGGCCAGAAATTATTAATATAAAGAAAGACACAACAGCGAAAAAACTGATTAAACTGATGGATTCAATTTTTAGTAGATTCGGTTTGCCGAAAATTGTCGTTAGTGACAACGGTCGACAGCTAAATAGCGAAGAATTTCGACAATATTTGAAAAGTCTTAGAATAAAGCATATTTTTTCAGCACCATATTTTCCAGCTACAAACGGAGCTGCAGAAAATTTTGTAAGAACCGTGAAAGATAAAGTTGACAAGATGATACGAGACAGGCACAGCTTAGATTTTGCTTTAAAAAGATTTTTATTTGACTACAGAACTACTGAACACACAACAACGGGAAAAACACCATCATTTTTAATGTTTAAACGTGAACTTAGAACTCATTTTGAATTGTTAAAACCAGATGTAAAAACACAAGTTGAATTGCAACAGTTTAACCAAAAAAGATTTAGATCAGGGGATAGGAAAATAGAATTCAAATAGGAGACATAGTCTATGCTAAAGATTTTCGAAATTTTACCGATAAAAAAGCAGAAGCTAAAATTTTAGAAAGAATATCACCAATAGTTTACAATATTCAATTTAAAGATGGTTATATAACTAAAAGGCACGTAAATCAAATTATAAAGACGCAAATAAGGTCAAATCTAAAAAGGGGGGAATTAAGCGAAAGCGAGTCTATTTCCAAAAATCAAGCAAACAAAAAATCTGTAATAGGCGAGCGTAAAACAAAAAGCGCAGCGAATGAAAAAATTGTGAAAAATTGCGAGCGAAATAAAATTGTAAAAAAGGTATGATGAATGACGAGAGAGAGTACATGGAGCAAGCGCAAGGTGATAAGAAAAGTGCAGTGAAACAAAAAAATAAGCGCAGAGTGGAAAACCAAAGTGGACCAAGAAGGTCGGAAAGGTTGCAAAATAAAACCAGAGTGAATCAAAAATAAAAAGGGGGTAATTGTAATGTATGCGTTTTAGGTAAGTGAATGAACTAGAAAGAATGTTAAAACTGCTAAAGCGTAGTTAGCAGAAAAGTATGGCAAGCAGGTTATTGACACGCTGATCAAGCATTAGGCGTTGTCCAAGCGAGCATATTATATACAGCGAGCGACACTCTTACAAGAGCCCAGTCACAATGTAACGTCAGTGAAATAAACTTATATATTTAACCTTACACTAAAAACTTATTTCAAATACTCCTCCCTCAAACCATCGCAGTCTGTTTTATGAATAAGCACTCATTAGTAAGATCTTGTATAAATAAATCAATATAATTTAACAACCCCGACATCTCTGGAGTCAAAACATCCTGGGGAAATCATCTCCAAGGCGTTACTATTAACAAGGGCTCCAAATGTCTATTCTGACTTCTCCGGAGTCAAAACTTCCTGGGAAAATCATCTCAAAGGCGTGACTGTCACCAAGAACACCAGGTATACACCCTGACCCCTCTGGAGTTACAACATCCTGGGGAAATTATCTCCAAGGCATTACTATTAACAAGGGCTCACGTTGTCTATTCTGACTTCTCCGGAGTCAAAACTTCCTGGGAAAATCATCTCAAAGACGTTACTATTACCAAGTGCACCGGGTATACACCCCGACTCCTATGGATTCAAAACTTCCTGGGTAAATCATCTCCAAGGCGTTACTATTACCAAGTGCACCTGGTATACACCCTGACTCCTATAGAGTCAAAACTTCCTGAGAAATTATCTCCAAGACGTAACGGTCACCAAGTGCACAAGGTGTCTGTCCTGACCCCTCTGGAGTTAAAACGTCCTGGGGAAATCATCTCCAAGGCGTTACTATGACCAAGTGCACCGGGTATACACCCCGACTCCCATGGAGTCAAAACATCCTGGGGAAATCATCTCCAAGGCGTTACTACTACCAAGTGCTCATGGTATACACCCTGACTCCTATGGAGTCAAAACTTCCTGGGAAATTATCTCCAAAACGTAACGGTCACCAAGTGCACAAGGTGTCTGTCCTGACCCCTCTGGAGTTAAAACATCCTGGGGAAATCATCTCCAAGGCGTTACTATTACCATGTGCACCGGGTATACACCCCGAATCCTATGGAGTCAAAACTTCCTGGTAAAATCATCTCCAAGGCGTTACTATTATCAAGTGCTCCTGGTATACACCCTGACTCCTATGGAGTCAAAACTTCCTGGGAAATTATCTCCAAGGCGTAACGGTCACAAAGAGCACAAGGTATACACCCTGACTCCTATGGAGTCAAAACTTCCTAGGAAAATTATCTCCAAGGCGTAACTACTACCAAGTAAACCAGGTCTCTGCCCTGACACCTCTGGAGTCAAAACATTCTGGGGAAATCATCTCCAAGGCGTTACTATTAACAAGTGCTCCAGATGTCTATTCTGACTTCTCTGGAGTCAAAACTTCCTGGGAAAATCATCTCCAAGGCGTTACTATTATCAAGTTCTCCTGGTATACACCCTGACTCCTATGGAGTCAAAACTTCCTGGGAAATTATCTCCAAGGCGTAACGGTCACCAAGAGCAAAAGGTATACACCCTGACTCCTATGGAGTCAAAACTTCCTAGGAAAATTATCTCCAAGGCGTAACTACTACCAAGTGCACCAGGTCTCTGTCCTGACACCTCTGGAGACAAATCATTCTGGCGAAATCATCTCCAAGGCGTTACTATTAATAAGGGCTCCAGTTGTCTATTCTGACTTCTCCGGAGTCAAAACTTCCTGGGTAAATCATCTCAAAGGCGTGACTGTCACCAAGAACACCAGGTGTCTGTCCTTACCCCTTTGGAGTTAAAACATCCTGGAGAAATCATCTCCAAGGCGTTAATATTACCAAGTGCATCGGGTATACCCCTGACTCCTATGGAGTCAAAACTTCCTGGGGAAATCAACTCCAAGGCGTTACTATTACTAAGTGCAGCTGGTATACACCCTGACTCCTATGGAGTCAAAACTTCCTGGGAAATTATCTCCAAGGCGTAACGGTCACAAGTGCACAAAATATACACTCTGACTTCTATGGAGTCAAAACTTCCTAGGGAAATTATCTTCAAGGCGTAACGGTCACTAAGTGTACCAGGTGTCTGTCCTGACCCCTCTGGAGTTAAAACATCCTGGGGAAATCATCTCCAAGGCTTAATAGTCACTAAGTGCACCAGGTGTCTGTCCTGACCCCTCTGGAGTTAAAACATCCTGGGGAAATCATCTCCAAGGCGTTACTATTACCAAGTGTACCGGGTATACCCCCGACTCCTATGGAGTCAAAACTTCCTGGGGAAATCATCTCCAAGGCGTTTCTATGACCAAGTGCACCTGGTATACACCCTGACTCTTATGGAGTCAAAACTTCCTGGGAAATTATCTCCAAGACGTAACGGTCACCATGTGCACAAGGTATACACCTTGACTCCTACGGAGTCAAAACTTCCTAAGGAAATTATCCCCAAGGCGTAACGGTCACCAAGTGCACCATGTATTCACTCTGACTCCTATGGAGTCAAATCTTCTTATGGAAATTATCTCCAAGGCGTAACTGCTACCAAGTGCACCAGGTCTCTGTCCTGACACCTCTGGAGTCAAAACATCCTGAGGAAATCATCTTCAAGGCGTTACTATTACCAAGTGCACCAGGTATACACCCTGATCCCTCTGGAGTCAAAACTTCCTGGGGAAATCATCTCCAAGGCGTTACTATAACCAAGTGCACTTGGTATACACCCCGACTCCTATGGATTCAGAACTTCTTGGGTAAATCATCTCCAAGGCGTTACTATAACCAAGTGCACCTGGTATACATCCTGACTTCTATGGAGTCAAAACTTCCTGGTAAATTATCTCCAAGGCGTTACTACTACCAAGTGCACCAGGTATACACTTCGACTCCTATGGAGTTAAAACTTTCTGGGAAAATAATCTCCAAGGCGTTAGTATTACCAAGTTCACCAGGTTTACACTCTGACCCCTCTGGAGTAAAAACTTCCTAGGGAAATTATCTCCAAGGCTTAATTACTACCAAGTGCACCAGGTCTCTGTCCTGACACCTGTGGAGTCAAAACATCCTGGGGAAATCATCTCTAAGGCGTTACTATTAGCAAGGGTTCCAGTTGTCTATTCTGACCTCTCCGGAGTCAACACTTCCTGGGAAAATCATTTCCAAGGCGTTACTATTACCAAGGGCTTCAGGTGTCTATTCTGACTTCTCCGGAGTCAGAAAATATCTATTCAATATTTTAATTTAATGGCATAACAAAAAGAGACTTTATGCGGGACCCTTTGCCAGTAGCCGTATAAACCACACATAATTCATTTCAAAAAACTTTTCTTGATAATAAAATTTCAATTCTATTTTCCGAAAAAAAATAAATATTCACAATGATCATCCGTGAAAATTTTTTTTGTAATAATATCTTCAATATCAAAAAATCTTTCGTTTGAATAATTCAATAATTTTTCATAAAAATCTTCCGTGTTTATAATAATTGTTTGGCAGGACCCTTAAAATTTATTTTTAAATTTGTATTTTAAAATGTTAAACTATATTTAGATAAATGAAAATTCCGTATTTGCTGGCCATGTTAAATTATTCATTTAAATTTTGTTAGTTGAATATTGTTTTAAAAATTAAAAAAAAAAACCCAACGCGCCATGTAAGTACCTCCTGAGTGGTTTGGAATTCTGCATAATTAAAGTAAAAAACATAATTTATTTCATATTATAGTTTAATTTACTTGATTTATAAATACTCAATAAATAATTCATTTGTACCTCAAGTAAATATATAGTATATATTTTGTAGACGGAGAGAAGGTCCACTCTTATTTCGTAGCACGCCCCCTGAATTAGAAAACACGGTGCGCACGTGCACTCGTTTTTGAGGTGCGTCAGTGCTTGGTGCACTGTAAAATCCAGTGCACCCGTTCAACTCAAAACGAGCTGGCGCGCTTTTGATTTGGGCCCGATGCGGTCTCTCAAAAAATCGCTGGCATTTTTTATCTAATACGAATATATTGTAATGTTACTTTAGTAAAACATTGTTTGAAACCTAATGAAAAACTTCCTCGCTTGAAGTTTTTTCAACTCTTAATTTTTATACCTACTTTTTTAATCTAAAGTTTGAGGTTAGAAACAGTGAATTTTTGATTTTATTTAGTTTATTACTTGGCTTTGAAACACTTTTAAATATACCTAGATCATTCTATAGGCATCGGAAAGAGTTTAAAAATATTCTGCTAAATTTTCATTCAAAAATATTTTAGTTTTACTGAAGTTGCAGTACAATATTCGTATCAGATGGAAAATGCCAGCAAAATGAAAACAGCATGGTTTTCCCATAAGAGCCTATGTTAAATCACCCGATTTGGAGCGATTTAAGCCCAACTTTGAATTAAAATTTCTCAACAACTGTATTGTAAATCCTCTTGAAATTTTGACAAGTTATTCCTTAAGCCTAAACTTAAAGATTGCAACAATTTTCAAACGATTCTTATGGATTTTATTTCACGAGGCAACGTCCTTAAGGAGTTTTTAGCTGCGCCTCACGGAAAAAAATTATGCCCTTCAACTATATCATATAGTAAGATACAAATCCATGGCTGATCCCAAATAGAGAAATTGGAACGTGATTCTATAATGGAACCATCACCTTATAGCCCCTGACTATTTCTCAAATGGATAAACTATCACCTCTTACAGAGGGATAAGCCTCAGTTTAGATCGGCTTCTGGTTATTGTAAGCAAATATGAAGGATCATAAATTTAAAAACTAATAAAATCTCTGTTTGTATTATTTTTCTTTCATAAAAAAAATACTTAATATTTTTTATTAAAATATTTAATCTCTATGATCAAATGATCCTCATATGTTTTAAAAACGAGACAGTTCAAGAAAAATTTGAAGGTAATATGTCATTATTATTTCCGCCTCACAGAAAAAAATTATGCCTTTCAACTATATTATATACTTATATATATAAATATATATATTATATATATATATATACTAGGGATGTACCCCCTGCTCGCTTCGCTCGCCAACCCACCCTATATAGACACGGAGAGAAGGTCCACTCTTCTTTCGTAGCGCCCCCTGCAAACTAAAATATTTTTTAATGAAACTTTAGCAGAATATTTTTAAACTCTTTCCGATGCCTATAGAATGATCTAGGTATATTTAAAAGTGTTTCAAAGCCAAGTAATAAACTAAATAAAATCAAAAATTCACTGTTTCTTACCTCAAACTTTAGATTAAAAAAGTAGGTATAAAAATTAAGAGTTGAAAAAACTTCAAGCGAGGAAGTTTTTCATTAGGTTTCAAAGAATGTTTTACTAAAGTAACATTACAATATATTCGTATTAGATAAAAAATGCCAGCGATTTTTTGAGAGACCGCATCGGGCCCAAATCAAAAGCGCGCCAGCTCGTTTTGAGTTGAACGGGTGCACTGGATTTTACAGTGCACCAAGCACTGACGCACCTCAAAAACGAGTGCACGTGCGCACCGTGTTTTCTAATTCAGGGGGCGTGCTACGAAATAAGAGTGGACCTTCTCTCCGTCTACAAAATATATACTATATATTTACTTGAGGTACAAATGAATTATTTATTGAGTATTTATAAATCAAGTAAATTAAACTATAATATGAAATAAATTATGTTTTTTACTTTAATTATGCAGAATTCCAAACCACTCAGGAGGTACTTACATGGCGCGTTGGGTTTTTTTTTTTAATTTTTAAAACAATATTCAACTAACAAAATTTAAATGAATAATTTAACATGGCCAGCAAATACGGAATTTTCATTTATCTAAATATAGTTTAACATTTTAAAATACAAATTTAAAAATAAATTTTAAGGGTCCTGCCAAACAAACAATTATAAACACGGAAGATTTTTATGAAAAATTATTGAATTATTCAAACGAAAGATTTTTTGATATTGAAGATATTATTACAAAAAAAATTTTCACGGATGATCATTGTGAATATTTATTTTTTTTCGGAAAATAGAATTGAAATTTTATTATCAAGAAAAGTTTTTTGAAATGAATTATGTGTGGTTTATACGGCTACTGGCAAAGGGTCCCGCATAAAGTCTCTTTTTGTTATGCCATTAAATTAAAATATTGAATAGATATTTTCTGACTCCGGAGAAGTCAGAATAGACAGAATTGAGAAAAAATCTCAAAAGTAAGTAAAAATTAAATTCATCTCAAATTATTGAAGTTTGTGACCGACTCATCTGTAATTATTTCCAAAACTATCAAATACTTTACTAAGTACAAAGAAAAGTTTTTTTTTTTTTTTTTTTGAAAGTTCTCGATTTTTAATGAATTTTAAGATTTTTTTCATAATTTTTCTATCAATATTACCAGAGATATAATTTTTTTAAAATTGTTACTTGGGACGTCATCAGTACCATTTTACATTGAAAGTATATCTATATATATATAAGTAGTATATGTACCGCTTTGGCGAAAGTAAACAAACATGATTCATTTACTTCGCCATGCGCAGTGCTCGGCGGCGGCTGCCTCGTGTGTCGCGAGCGCAGTAGGGTTAGCGGTGTGGTCGGGGAGCGCGTGACTGCTTCTCGCAGCCGATGCTGACTCTGCATGAGAGAGAGCATCATCATATTAGCTTTTTCGAGGCGGCTGCTCGCGGTTGCTGCGGGAGGGGGTGCTCGGGGCCGCTCTGGAAGGAGGAGGAGGGCTTCCTGGTGCGGTGACGCGGTCGAGGCGGCGGCTCGCGGGTGCTGCGGGAGGTGGTGCTCGGGGTCGCTGAGGCGGGTGCTGCGGGAGGTGGTGCTCGGGATCGCTGAGGCGGCTGCGCTCGGACGTCGCGACTGCTGCTGACTCTGCAGGAGCTGCTGCTGCTGCGGCATCTGTACCTTGTTCTATTCTTCAAGAGATTATTTAATTCTGGATCGGTCATTTTTAAATTAATAAAATAGTTTAAGAAGTCAAAAAAATTTAGAAATTAATACTAATAATTTTTAAACCATTGAAAAAAATACTTTAAATATACTTTGATACTAATTAATTTTACTTTTTAATAATTTTTATTCCTTTGAAAAATACTTTGATTTTACTTTAATACTAATCAATCTTACTTTTATGATAACTTTTAATCCTGATAAAAATGATTCAAGTCCAGAGAAGGATATTTAAAAACAAGTGAAGTATATATTTTTTAACTTTTTTTTCCATTTATTGAATGTTTACATTATTTCATTACATTTACATTCTTTAAAAAACTTTTACTTTTTCCCACTTAGTCATTGAAAGTAAAATCGAACTGAAAATGGCCCATGTAGGTGGCATAAAATTTTTCCTTTTCTACATTATCTTGCACTTTTTCCCAAAAGAAATTGTGCTTGGTCAGAGCATCCGAAATTTTTTGAGGCAGATAAATAGCAAATTCGTTATCAAAGGTAGCCAAAACTTTGCGTCCATATTTTGTTGTCGTCTTGTTTACAGATGTCACTTTGTATTTGTGATTTATGTCCAGCTGCTTTAAGTTTTTACGGGGTAAATCAGGTGCTTGAGATATACTGTTAAGCCAGTCAATGCCTACTTCTTCTGCAGCCATATTTTTAAGCCTGGAACAAATTTTTTTGAGTAATTTAAGAAAATTAATAAATTAAGTGTAAAAAAAATAGAGGTCGCCAAATCTACTTACAAGTATTTTCAGGAAGATGACTTTCAAAAATCCGAGAGCTTGTTTATTGGCTTTTGTTCGGCTGGTAAAGAGTAGGTGGTAAGTTAAGTCAAAGGCTGTACACTTTGTGACTGATGGAAAGACTGACTTTCGTCGTGCAATTTATAGGTATAAATTGTTTAAAATAAATATTGGCAGCCCCGCAAATGCAGCATTGGCGTTTTACAAAGTCCTGACAACGTGATTTTACAATAAAGACATTTTCGCACTACTACTTTGTCAACAATGTATGACACAGCCACCGTTACCCGTAAATTGATAATTATCACGTGATTTGTGTTTAATAAAAGATCTTGCAATACAATCATTTTTTTTCAAGTCATCTGAAAAATTATTTAGAAAAACTTCGAAACCCAATCCATTAGTCATATAATGTAAAAACATTAAACAATATTGACCATATACGTCGGATGTCTCACTCTGAAGTTGTTTAACGTTTCATCTTAAATGCTTACAATTTTTGCGCAAAGTTTTAATATGATTGGGTATGAACGGGGGTATACCGTAGCTATCTAGATAATGCCCAAAACCGTGTGAATCTACATGTATAGCAACCCAATGTATACCAGGCTGAGTGTGATTATCAGTGTTAAATACAAAGGCCGTCGGTTTCATTCAGACCCATGGAATCCGATCCGCAGGGAACACAACGATAGTATGTGAGGGCATCAGCGATAACTTGTTTAGAATCTGCAGGCTGTTCATTGTAAAATATTACAGGTGAACTTAAAGGGAAATCGTTATTTAAGCTTTGAGATTTAGATAGCAAGTATGCTTTTATTCGGTAGACGTTATTTAAAGCACAAGCAAATTTTAAATAATTTTTTTTTACAGCGTGATTTATACAGTACTTGTCGCTCCACGGTAGGTTATTAAATGACGGACAGTTCGTATCGAACTCTAAATTAATAACTTCTCTAGTAGTCATTTTATGAAACATTAAACACTTTTCTTTACCCCTAACATAAGTTTTATCGACACTTTTAAAAATATCGCTGAGCGTACGATTGAGCGTTTTCAAAGTCACACTCCCTTCTAAATAATCTATGCCGTGTTGATTCCTTGTCAACCAATTATTCTCTTTACGAACTTCACAAGGTAGCGAATCTACTCGATGCACAGCGCTAACAATCCAATGCGCGACAAATTCATTTTTTAAAGATAACAAAGCTATTTCTTTAGGTACGAACTTGTTATTTTTATCTTTGAAAAATTGAACATCTGCAATGAGCTCCATTGTAGGACTCTATTTCGTTAACTAACTCATTTTTTAACGAGACAAACTTTATATTCTTAAAAAGCGACATCTAGTGATTCAACCGCTAAAGTCTACAAGAATCTGCCTCAACGCGTCAATTTCTAAAATATTTTCATATTCCGAATAAACTATACAATTTACTGTTTCGGTCAGAGGATCGTCAAATCTAACATCTATTCTAACGCTACCGTGTTTAATTAAATTCCAATGAGAACACTCGTTTGCAGATAAGTCAGGCGTTAAATCGAAAGCAAAAAGGCAGTAGCCATCGGGGTAAGACTCGCAAGGTATGTTATTACCTTCGTTAAGAAAATGAACACCAGTACCCGAAAATAGAGAGTGATAACAATCTATATACGCACCGTTTTTTTTGAAATCAGGCTGCAAAGGTTTCGACGGTACCTGCACACCGTCAACATACAGACATAGAACATTAATGTTAAAATTTTTAAAGTTGAAGGGATTAAGGCGACGATCACCGTTGAAAGCTTTATTATTAACAAAACCTAAAATTATTTTTTTTGGAAGTTGCCCTAAAATGACGTTATCTAAGGTTTCACCGTGAATACCACTGTACATCGTAATAGATTTTGTTTCTACGCGCGTAAGGGGATACTTACTAGTTGACTTTGAAAGCGCTCTAGCATGAGCTAACAAAACTCTAGGACTGATTTTTACACGGCGCACTAATAAAGACGCTTCTTCGATATGAACAGAGTAGCATCCTACAGGATCCATAAGACTAAAAGCATCTCTCGATTTTACCAAGCGAACTCTCACTTCGACGCCATTTATTAATAATTTTTCTTGATTGAAGACATCTCCGTGTAAATGACCAATCAGATCCACAGATTTTTTGTAGTTGAAAAGTTTTCTACGAGCTTGGAGGCCACTGTTTGCTGTTTCTGAGTCATCCATATTTTTAGCTGTATCGTCGTACCAAAGAACGCTTGTCAAACGAGATTTTTTAGCAGCGGGGCCGTAGTTGAGTAAAGTTTCAATGTACGCTCTATAAGCGTAAGCATGATTAGGTGGCGAAACAGCTTTTTGATTGAAAAAGACATCCACTTGGTTAAACAGGGAGTGCATAAAATTGTTAACAGGTCCAACTTTTTTTGCTTCTTCCTCTGAAGATTCTTTTGGAACTGTACCTTTTAAAGCTACTCTCTAACTCAACATCGTGTGGGTTAAATCGAGATATTCGTCTCCTGTACCAGTGATAACAAACTCTATAGGTGAATCGTCAGTGAGCGTAGATATTGGCTTATATTGAACGTACTTTAAACTTTCTATAGCTGTTAAGGTTGGAGGAATATCGAATAACAAGAGCTCCAATTTTAAACACTCGCACGATTGAGTATGTAGAAACGCCATTTTGCTGATTAATCAAAAATATCTCTTGCACTTCTTTTCACAATTTTTTTCTTTGTTTTCTCTACTTTATTATTTTTTTTTTGTACTTCTCTTAAGGGCTTTTTTTTTTATTTTTGATTTTCTCTTGCGCTTGCAAACAGTCTCAGAGTCGGTTAACAACTGCAAAGCGCTCATGCCGCGAGGCCTTTTATAACCTGATCCTTCCATCATCATTGCATCCAATTTATCTTCGGCTTTACGCTTCAAGTTCATTCCAGACTCACGTATGCGATTGCGCAGTGACTCTTTTACCGGAGTATTTTGAGTCACGTCGGTCACAACGTTCATACCAGCACGAAAAGCTTCTTTGCCAACGGCTCGAGCACCACTCGATAGTAAAGGTAGAACTCGCCGAAAGATGCCCGCAAGAAAAGATCCTATGCCTCCATGACCTCTTTGATAGGGAGATCCGATAAAAATATGACCAACACCTTTTCCAACACCTCCGCCATTTTGAAGAATAAAAAATTCGTCGTAACGCTCCATATCCATATCCATTTTTTTTTTTTTTTTTTTTTTTCAATAGTTTAATCCGAACGCTTGAAATGTACTGTCACTGCCAACGTACCAAAATCAAATGGTAATGGTTCACCGTGTTCGTCTCTTGTATCGATTTCGATAGTCTCAAAAGAATTAAATAGTAGTTCTAAATACATGGGTGGGGAGAAACTTTTGATTCGAAGACCCCCGTAAGTGTATTCATCGGTACCCAGCGAGACAACGCGTAGCAGTCGAGTTTGCACGTCACCTATAAAATACGGCTCACAAATGTCTGTGTAAACCATCAACATCGATGGTAGACAATTTGAAAGATTAGCAGGACGAATTCCAACAATCGCCTCGTTTGATTCAAATATATTGAACTGTTGACGTCCAAGCCAAGAATAGTTTTTATTCGCGCAGAGAGATTGACTTTATGGTTGAAACCTGCACACTCTGCTTCAGTGCAGAGACGTTTAACAGATACATAATCACCGCGTTCAATGCCAAACTCTAGATGATTTTTTGTACAAGCGAAATTATTGAGTTCGTGAATAAAAGTTTTTATATCTTTATAAACCCCCGGCGATACAGTTGAAGTCGAAGCCGTAGTTTCTTGATCTTCTTCACTTGTGTCAGAGGTTAAATTAGTTTCATAAGCAGCAGTAAAAGCCTGTGTTTTTTTTTCTACGTCGAGTAACAAGTAATCTATCGTCAGTTTCTTTCGGTATCGTATTACAGAAATTAATCTCTCTTCACGCTCAAGTGGAATGTGCTGAAAGGTCAATGGAATCCTTATCTCCGTTAAAGCGACTGCCCAGGTGCCGTGTAAGCGTATTTGCTGAGGTAGCTGCGTGACGAAGCGAGTTGTAGTATTGTCAGGGTAATAATGCATGCTACTGTTACTGGGAAGAACAATATAAAATTGGTCCTTCATTTTAGATTTTTCAATTGACGTGCTTTGATCCAAGAGCAAAATTTTTCTGGATAACCGCGCCACCGAACAAAATATTCTTTCGAGCGACCACTGGTTCAAGTTTTTAAAATTTTTACGACGTCAGAAAAAACCTTTTTTAAATCTTTTTTTACGCGACTAAGCGCTTCCTCGTAGAAAAGTCCATCGATTTCTTCATCGGCTAAATCTTTTAGGTGATAAACAGGAGGATAACTAGTCAAGGATATCCGAGAAATCTTGAATAACTCCAAGGTCCAACCACTCTCGTAACCTTTCGCAAAAACGTTTCGAGCTCGACTGACGCGCACCAGGTCGTTCACGTTATATTTAGGAACTCTGACGATGGGGCGTTCGTAACGATGCTTGATGTTTCTACGAGCTTCGGCAGCGTTATCAAGGGTAACGGACGCCGGTGTCATTTTTGTAGCTGTGTGTTTAGTATGATTATAAGCTTCTACAATGTTAGGCAAAACATCTAAATATCTATGCGTGTTTTTATGCGTTAAATATCTGTAAATTCGCTCTTTTATCGATCTTATAAATCTCTCTACGATCGCGGCTTTAACATCGGGACTACGGACAACGTGGTACAATATATTTTTGTTTTTCAGGTAAAGTTGAAACTCGCGATTTACAAACTCTTTACCTTTGTCGAATTGCATGGAAACGGGAACTCTGTTAGCCTTTTTAAATGAATTATCGAAAGCAAGAATTACGCTTTTTGTAGATTTGTCTTTTATCGGCTCAACCCATGAATATTTACTCACAACGTCTATAATGGTAAGAAGATAAGCGTAATTATTGTTGTATGATTTTAGGGACCTCATGTCCATCAAATCAATTTCCCATACATCATCCATGTTACGAACGTTGTAATGGCGTCGAGGAAACCGTCTTCTCACCTGCTTATGTAAGTTATAGGTATCTTGACCTTCTAGCCAACTTAAAACCTTTGGTTTATTATATTGCTTTCGTGTAGAGTGTAAAAGATTGTTTGCACCCGCGTATGCCGTGTCGCGAGGTAGGCCGTAATACAAGCTTTGCAGTCGTCTATGCATTTTTTTTATCGCTCTTTAAATTATTCTTCTTCTTCTTCTGCAAAGGTTGACAGTTTACTGACTTTGTCTTCTTCTTGTCCTTCCTCTTGATAGCTTTTTTTATTCGATTGAAAAATTTTTCAAATGTAATCTTGCTGACCATGCAGCAGGCCGTCATCATTGCAACTGTTCTTTCATCGGGAGGAGTCTCACAGGCTAACAAGCGAGAAAACGCTTTTTCGGCAAGCACGCGATCAGCTTGACGGTGGTTGGCCTTTTTATCGGCGTATGCTATATCGTGTTCACGACACGCTTCGTCTAGAGGATTGATGCCTACGTCACCACGATTCAAACGCTCGGACAATTTTGTACCTGGACCGCAAAACTTATAACCTGGTACATGCATTTCAAAAGGCATCAGGTCTACGATAGCATCCAAAGCACTTTTTTCTTCCTCTTCGCTCTCGGAGTAGCGTTTTCTACGGAAACTTCCATCTTCCCTGGTTATTTAATTTTTGTTTTTTCGGAGTTCCGGTCGCGATTGAAGTTTTTTCCAATGCCTTTTTAGCGTTTCTCTTTTGCCGTCTCGACAAACTTTTTTCAAATTTGTCACTTTTTTCGAAAGCACTACTTCGGTCTTTGGTAATATCAGTTGGTGAAATCAAATGAGGTCGTTCCCCTCCTGAGTTGTAGCCATGAGCCAAAATATCCGAGGAAGGAGAAGAAGTAGCACTGGATGACTGACTATGAGCACTGGAAACGATTTGCTCCCACAGTTGATTATTTCCGATAAACTCGCGCGGTGTGTTCGCCTCTCGAAGAGCGGCAGCAAACTGTTTACGACCTGTAGGTGGAGCGCGTTTTCTGTGTCTCAGAGCATCGCCAACCAAGTCGACGATATTAGCCCCCGCCACCGAATTTCCGTTTATAGTTACAGCGCCACTCGGGGAACATGTGACGTTACCAGCCCGTTTCAAATGACGCACAAGGTTAGTAGCAGCGCTTTTAAAAGACTTGGGTACTCCTGCGATGATGAAGCTGTCTCCCAAAAAAGTTTTTCTTTTTTTCTCTTCACTTTCATTGGTCGAGCGATCTTGAGTTAAATTATCAGGGGCCGAGACAATTTTTTTTCTTCCATCTTATCGTTAAAAAGAAGAAATCTCTGCAACGCACGACTGTAATCGAGCCACTTTTCTCGATCGTCTTTTCCTCTTTCGACTGAGTTTAAAATATCGTTCATATGCGCGTCGAGCCTTTTACTTGTTGTGCCAGGAGTCTGGACTGTTTTGAGGAGGCCATCTTTGCCTACCAGCTGTTGTATTCGCTGAAGACTGTCGTACGGTAGTAAAACTAATTTTCGGGCGTCGTCCATTATTTAGCTATGAGAGTTGATAAAACGGTACCGAGAAGAGGTGCCAACAGCGCAGGTAAAAATCCGCCTCCCTACTGAACGATTAGTTTTTTTTTTCGAGCCAAACTAACCTTGGGCTTGGATAGCGTTCGCAAAGTAGAGGCGTGGTGCCGAAGACGCGTCTTGTGGTTTTTTCCCAGTGGTACGTTCCCCACTAAGATATTCAAGGCGCACTCGCAAATACGTTTAATCAATGAAGAATCAGCTTTGCGCAAAACTGCTTTTCTCTGCTCCTCGTTGAGGTGATACAAGGCTCGCAAAATATGTTTTTCTTTTTCGGAAAACGGCGCTCTACAATTACGAGCCATCACAGTGACGCGACTGGTACGAGATTTGCTTTGTCACCACCTTTTATATTTTTACGCGGCACGTAAACGTACTGCCACTCGTCGTCGGGGAAGATAGATGTCCGAAATCTGCAGTTTTCCGGAGTATTTTGTTTCAAATCCAGTAGCAGATAGCCGTAGGGCTCAGAAGTAGTGTCCCAGTATGCTTCCTGCAAAAAACGCGGATCTTCGGGATATAGTTGACGCGAGAGATGCATAATCTGAGCACGATCACGGAGATTTCTAAAAACAACGATGTACTGCGCGATATGTCGCGGTGACCTCGGGCTTGATGAAAAAAATTCTGAGTAATGAATATCACCGACAAGTTATTGTGGTGACTCCCTTTTGTAAATAAATCGACAACTGCGCCCCCTGTGCTCGATTCGCGCATCAAGTCGTCAACAATTACGAGTTTTGGTCTAGGGTCGCTTGCGTAATCCCCGCTTTGAGGCAGTCCCTCGCGAATATCAATCTTTTCACCGAGTTCACGATAGCCGTTTTGCCACTTGGCGTAATGCAATATTATTCGTTGAAAGCGAGTGTCGCACATACGACAATTCATTTACACATTTTTTTTTTGGACCAATTTTTATTTACAATACTTAAAATTTTCGAGAGATGTATTTCACTTTTAACCATTTTACAATTTTGACGCACTGTGCACGCGAAATCTTTTTTTCAAGGTCTTATCTCACTCGTTGGCAACAGCAGCAGCAGCAGCAGCAGAAAAGTAGCGTTGCACACTTATCAGCGAAGGAGAAACGCGAGTGCGCGACCACCACCACCAGCTGCGAAGGGGTCTACGACCGCGAGCTCTGTGATGCCCGCGTATCACACCTACAAGTTCGTACGCAGCCTAGTGAAAAACGCTGACGAGCTCTTCGTTAAGGTCATCGTCGAAATAAAGCTGATATTCTGACTATTTTTTTCTTTTCAAGTTTTTTAAACACAGAGAGACTATTCAAGCGTTGGGGATTTAAAACCATAAGGATAACTTTTTTCTAAGCTTTTAAAGTACCTCTTACCGTACACGGGTTTACAAATCTTGGATTCGTTTTGCGTGATTACTTCATGAAAAGCTGTTCGGCGTATGTTTGAAGAATAAATAACGATATTTTCAATTTTTCCTACTATCATATCGTGTATAGATTCAAAATTAATTTGCTATCTATTTATAAAGTTAAGTCTAATTCCTTTTACTTTACACACGTAATCCTTGCTACCGTCTGGTTTCACGTACTCAAAAGCGTAGAATTTAGGACCTCCAGATAAAAATTTGGTAATATAAGTACCGACACCTTTATCGGCTAACTCGTCCGTCAACTCTCCTTGCATAGTTCCGATAGGTAAATCGGGCATATCAGGTTTGCTAATGTAAAGCACGGAATCTGTGTCATAATAGAGATCTCTGGGGCCCAAAAATGCAAATATTCGAAGAGTTTTAATCGGGCTTGCGCGGTGGTGAATGCCGCGACAACAACATTCGTAGATCGTGAGGGAGTAAGCGCTTCAGACTTGTATGACCAACCAATGTACAACAACTCGTCACTTACAGGTAGGATACTATTAACATCTATATCTTTACTGTGTAATAACTCAAACAATCTGCTTGATGAGGTAAGCACTTCGGTTTGCTGCTTATTTTGAGCTTGCGCGAATTTTCCCCAAATAGAATTTATTGCAAGTTTTGTAACTAGACGCAAACCTGGATTAAAACTTATAGCTTTTTTATCTAATTTGATACCTTCGACTTTTTCAAACTCTGAAATAAACTTTTCTTTTTCTTCTTCGGTTGTGCACTCGGGAGGGTAACCAGAAGCTTGAGTTTTTTGGGTGAAAAAAGTATCTATGTATTCGGCAAATATTCCACCTTTTTTCGTTACAGGGTCGTACTGCGTTACATCATACTGCCAAATTTCAAAAATTGAGACAATCACGTAGCCTAATTCTATTGCTCTTTTCAATTCTTCAGATACCCACGTACCAATAAACTGTCTATCCGCTGGGTTTTCATGCCTGCATTCTCTTTGCGTCATTTGCTCGGCACACATACGACAAAATGGGAAGAGCAACTTATCGTGCATTTTTACAGGTAATATAGGATGAAACAAATTTCTAGGCGGTAACACTTTACATTTTACCAAACCGTTCACGTTTGAAAAGTCGTTTTTATTTTGCACAAGGCGCAGACATTCCTCTTCGCCTACGTACAATTTTGGATGGCCCACGACATACTTGGCTTTTTTACACACCATAGGATACAGACTATTCACGTCAACGTACCTGATTTTTTCATCCTGCTTACAAAAGTACTTTTTAACAGTATTACCCGTGCGACCTCCAAACAAAGCATCGCGAGGATTCAACGGACTTTGATAAATCATTTCTATTTTTTCACTTAAAAACTGTTTTAAACCTTCGTTTGTGTTTTTAAAGTCATCAAATTCGTGCTCCCAGATCTCAATTAATTTGTACTGCAAACTCTTTATTCGCTCCGATTGAGCGTGCATACTTTCAAACTTCTTATCCATTGTTTGACCGACTGACAGCTTTTCATCTCTATTAAATCGATAACAGCTTGGACAGCCGTGCCAATAACATCTAAAAGTAAGAAAAAATTTAGTTGATATAATTGATTATGAGAAATTAAATGAAAAAAAATTTTTCAACTTACCCTTGGAACTGTAAAACCAATCCTCTATGTTTTTCTTGATGTTTTGGAGCACTGTAACCATCAACCAAAATTCCTTCCAATAATCTTTTTTCTCTGAAGCGACCTGCGTGCTCGATGGTTCGATTCAATGATTTTTCCATCCAAATAGCCATTGAATTGCTTTCAAAGATTGCTTATTACAAAATCTATAACCTCCTGGTGGAATTATACCTATTTGATTCTTTTTCAAAAATTTTTTCTTGAACACTCTCATGCAAGTAGAAGCAATCGTCGTACACTCCAGAAATGGGTCCACCCCAAATTTCATAAAAGTTTCTCGAAAATTCAAGCATGCCAGTCTTAAGATTTTTACATCTTGTTTGCAGTATTTAATTAGTTCCACTTCAAAGTCAAAAATAAAGATTTTGCTTGTTCGTTCTCTGTACCATGTAATAAAGCTTTCTCTTTCTTTTTCCCCCATGGTATCAGGGGAGTAAAATTTCATTGGTGGTAAAACTCCTACGTAATTTGCATTTTCAGGCTTATTAAAAAAATGTGGGAATGTACCTTTTTTATGTTCTTTAAACCATATGCCTTTGGTAGATTACTGAGGGGCAAATGAAAATAATTCAAACTATCAATAAATTTTACACCCTTGTACTGCATCACTATAATCTTCGTACCGTTCAGAATCACAGACGGTTTTTCACGTTCACTTTTTTCGGCCAAATACTTGAAAATAAACTGTGCGTCATAACCTTGAGCATTATGAGCTATACACACGACTCGCTTAAAATTTTTACGGGGCTTCAGAGCTAGATCCATGAATTGCTTCACAGGGTTGGTCTTGAAAACATATTCACGTTCTCCAAACTTGTCGCATGAGAGCAAAATATCGCTCTCTTGTAAGCAAAAATTGCAAACTTGATGCACAACACACAAGTTCGGTTTATGAATTTTTTTCTCATCATCTCCAAGCACAGGCACAGTTTGTTGCGTCTCAAAATCATAAAAAAGAAATATGACTCTGTTTGACTTTTCAGATGCTTTGATCGGTTGCATGAAACATTGATGGTCTGGCATGTACATGCAGCAAGTCTTACAAAAACTTTTTCCGCACTCGTGTTTAGGATTAGAAACGAGTTTGAAACATATTTGACAAATCCTAATACTCGAACATATACTAGATTTTTCAGATAAATTCATTTTTAAATGATTTTGAAAACACTCTTGGCCTAAAAAAAATCTAAAACACAAGTGACATTTGATTAATGTTTGTCCCTCGTCGCACGCAGGGTAGTGCAAACACTTTGAACACCTGTTTGTACATCTGTGATTAATGAATCTTGAATAGCTTTTATTACAGGGTATGCAGTAGCCATGACTTCCTGATGCCCCAACGAGATTAAGTATAGGTTCAAAATGATGTAAAGCTTCATAATACATTATACGAATAATATAATCGACGCTTTTGTGCTTGTAATTAACTAAATTCGTTCCATCGTAAACAGGTTTTTCACCCCGTGCAAAATTTTTAAAAGAGTAGACAACTATAGCGATTCCTTTTGTCGCAAGATACTGCTGAAATTTTTCAATTTCTATTAAACTACAACCTTCTTCAGGAATGTCAACTCGAGCTAATTTTATTAAAACAAGAGCTGCTTTTTTTGAGCTGTCCCATTGATCTGTCGTATGCTGTTCCAATAATGATGTAAAACACCTGATCGTACTTTACCTCTGATGCTGTAAGCGCAAGCAGCAACGAGAGAACGCGGCAAACATAGATTATCGTCATTTCGAATAGTAAGTATTGATTTTTTTTTTTACAGCGTCTTCGGTCAACCTCATGCGTCCGCAACCTGTTATATTTTTAATTATACTGCAATTTATATTCAAAGAGTCCTTGATGTTGTACTCATTTGAACTCTGAGATATGCTAAAAAGCAGTTGCCATAACTCTTCTGCGTTGAAATCACGCACTGGCCTAAATGAAAGCCATACTGGACCATGAGTGAGTCTTTCTGAATTTATTGTAAGTCCGATAAAATCAGAAGGAGTCGCTTTTTTAACAAGTTCAGCGTGCAAATCGCGTAAAGCTTCCTCTAACCATTGAAAAACATTGGTTTCAACATGCGGTGGCACTATTCTTACTTTTATTTCACGACCTTCGATTTCAAATCTTTGATAATATCTACTTCTATCGCTATCTATGACTATTCGTTGATTTTGTTGTCTTCCATTACCAGCCTGTAAAAATGCATCTAAAATAAATAAAAAACTATAAGAGTCTGAATTTATTTTTTAACTCTATAAACAATTAATTCTTACTATTAACATTTTGGAGCTCGTCGTCATCATCATCATCATCATCATCATCATCAGCAGCTGTATCGGTATCTGAATCGTTTGAATCAGAGCTACTTTCAGATGACAAAGGCTGCGGATTGTTATTTTCGGCTGATGTCGATGGCTCACCCAGATCATATACGCAACGGTTGATAAACTCATCTCCTTCTTGATCAGTCATCATTTCATCGAATTCTAAAATTATAAGTTAAAAAAAAGTTTCAAAATTAGAAGTTAAATAATAATAATAATAACACAAACAATTTAGCTACCTTTACAGGTGTTGAGAAGCTTGAATGTAGGTTTATCCAATAAATTTTTAAGTTTTAAAACGTTTTGCAAAATCAAAATAATTTTTTGGTCGTGGAAAATTCCTCGATTATATAGGTACTCGATTGTACCTTCGCTGCAGTGCAAAATCAAAAAATGCAGCTTTTTTTCCAAAACTTCCATGGTTAAACTTGTTAAATTTTTTGAGCATACTTCACCACACATTGTTTTGATGTAAGGGTCTCTCTGATAAGCGACCCTCAAAACGCACTTTATAACATTCACTACCTTTTTCAATGTAACTTCCGACATGATGAAAAAAATGTTATATTCAAATATGCTTGAATGCTCTGAGTAACGCGTGTGATTCGAAAGCTCATACAGCTTTCATTCGACTGATCGTTGGAATAGAAAGAGAAGTAAAGGATCTAGATAAGCATTTTTTCACACGGTAAAGTACAATGTTTGTGAAGTTTTATTTTTCAATAAAAGTTTTATTATTGCAGTGTAACAAAATATGCTTGCCGTACTTTTTGCTTCGTATCAAACACGGTGAAAGAATGCAAACCATGAAAGCTGACGCTGCGCGATAAGAGTAAATACATGAGCAGAGTTAAAATTCTTTCTTAAAATATACGCAAATTTTTCTTTGTTAAATCCTAAAAACAATCAATAAGAACAAGATGCAAATTTTTCATTGTTAAGTTCTAAAAAACAATCAACAAGAACAAGATGCAGCCGCAGCAGCAACAGCCTCAGCGATCTTGTCTCCTGCAGAGTCAGCATACCCACTGCGCTCGCAACACCCGAGCACTGCGCCTGGTCTTACCTTGAATAAGTCACTTCAAAGAGCTGCAGTTTTTTCTATAGCGCGCGTGTTCCGCGAGAATCAGTGTAAAGTTATGTCGCGAACCGTGAGTAGCTCTTTTAGAGTAGTTAAGCACCTATATTTACGATTAAAAAGTGAAAATCAAAATTGTAGGAAGCGCAAACTAGTGAAAAAACGTAGACGCTTGATGGACGGTGTCGATGTGTTAGGTTATGCCATAGAAGAAGAATTAGCTCGTCATCTAAACCAAGTGCACGGTGACCCTCAACAAATTCAAGATCTTTTTGATCTTGAACCTTATGAGACTGATGAAGAAGAAGATGCCCTGGCCGACCTGGATGGAGAAGCACAGTTTATTGGCCGTTATAATTATGCGATACCTCAACTACAAAGCCTTTACAATGACTCGATCGTATTCGGCATACCCGAACCAGATGACTGTTTAGAAAAAGGGAACGAAACAATGCTGACCAAAAAATTCTTACAACCTTTGATAATTAGTTCTGTGGTACTTCGAATAGTTAAGCAATTACTTAGCCTTTCTCTGTTGATCTCCGATTTTAGAACTTTACATAGATTGTTTCAGTATGAAACATCGCAATTGTTACTATTTTATGGAAAAAACTTACCCAGCACAAGACGGAGACTTTTAAAAATGCATGTAATGCAGGTAAAAAAACTGTTTACATGTTCGATTAAATTTTTAGATTCAACTTCTCCGCGACCTTACAAGGTTGTATTAAAAAAAATCCTTTTGTCTTTGTCCAAATATATGAATCCTTTTGCACCTTTGTATAGTATTCGTGTAAGACACTGTTGTGATGCTTTAACAAGTTTAGCTGACGATATAAAATATTTTTACTGACTCTGTACATTCCTGTGAGGCAAGCAAGATGTCTCACATGTAAAACAATCTCCAGCTGCTCTTATGGGACTGTTACTGTCTACATCAGAAGGAAAAGGTCTTCCAGAGTGTGAACATCTCTGTTTTTCTTTTAAAAATGGCTAATACAATTGAAATTGTGAAGGTATATCTTGACGAAACGGATGAAACTATCGATGTTGGAGGCCCTGAGGACTTACTAAACGAGGGTGACTCCCTTCCAATCTAAGTAGAAGAGGAAACACGCAAAGTCTACGAAGATACACAGCAGTTGTCAATATCCGTAGAGTATTGCTCAGAAGATGATGCTTCATTATCCTCGTTGTATCCAGCAGTGCTTATAAAAGAAGAAGTTATAGTTAGTGATTTTGAGTCAGATCTTGCCGATGAAGATTTTATCGGTTTTACAAAAGACGAAGTGGGTTTTTCAGAAAATAAACGAGACAATTTTCACAATTCCCTTATTCGCATTTTAAGTAAAGAAGCATCAGAACTGTTACCAACGAAATTAAACTTGAACAACAGCACCAGAAAGAGCAGAAGGACATCAAAACCAATACCGTTAAATAAGAAGAAATCAAACTTAAACGTCCGAAGCATAATGGCTACAAGACTAAGACTGGTACCGGAAAAATTAAGATCAAGCTTAAACGCCCGTGACATAATGGCTACAAGACCAGGACTGATAGTGGAAAAATTAAGATCAAGCTCAAACGACGGTAGCATAATGGCTACAAGACCAAGAGTGGTACCGGAAAAATTAAGATCAAGCTTAAACGTCCGTGGCTTCTTGGCTACAAGACCAGGACTGGTACTGGAGAAATTAAGATCAAGCTCAAACGACAGTAGCATAATGACTACAAGCCCAAGACTGGTACCGGAAAAATTAAGATCAAGCTTAAACGACCATGACATATAGGCTACAAGACCAGGAGTGGTACTGGAGAAGTTAAGATCAAGCTCAAACGACAGTGGCAAAATGGCTACAAGACCAAGACTGGTACCGGAGAAATTAAGATCAAGCTTAAACGTCCGTGAAGTAATGGCTAGAAGCCCAAGAGTGGTACTGGAGAAATTAAGATTAAGCTCAAACGACAGTAGCAAAATGGCTACAAGACCAAGACTGGTACCGGAGAAATTAAGATTAAAAAGTGAGACGTCGTGTGTTATGTGTAATGAAAATTATGTGTCTGGAGAAGAAGAAGAATGGTTTATGTGTCACCACGATTGTCGCGGGTGGCTGTGTCAATTATGTATTGCAGAGTGTGAGTGGTTATTTCCTCGTGGAAAAAAATGACCGTTTGTAAAAATCGTATTTTAAATAAATAATTCTGTTGAATTGTAAGAGTGTAAACGTAAAAAAAAAGTTTTATCTAAATCAACATTTTAATGACTTTCGAAGACTAAGTGTGAAAAAGTTTTTATGTAGATTTATCAATTATATGCTTATTAAGTAAATTGTAATGGGAATTTAACCGTGTATTTAAATGAAACAAAATATATGTATAGTTGTGAAAAAGCCAATTTTTTATTTTAACCCGTACCTCTAAAATTTATTCCTTGATAATTAATGTATTTTTTATTAAAAATTAAAATTTAAAACTTTCTAATTCACTTTTAAAAATATTTAAAAATTAAAAAATGTTAAAATAGTAAAAAAGTATTTAAATTTCCTATAAAAAATAGATACCAATTAATTTTAATGTTTTTAATTTAATTTAAAAATTTAATTTTAATTTAAAAGCTAACTATGATGATGCTCTCTCTCATGCAGAGTCAGCATCGGCTGCGAGAAGCAGTCACGCGCTCCCCGACCACACCGCTAACCCTACTGCGCTCGCGACACACGAGGCAGCCGCCACCGAGCACTGCGCCTGACGAAGTAAATGAATCATGTTTGTTTACTCTCGCCAAAGCGGTACATATACTACTTATATGATTATTTCGGAAGTTTCCAAAGTCTGTAACTCCTTCAATTTTCATTTTATTTCAAAAAGAAAAAATAAGTGTCGATTATTTTCCCATACACTATCGAATGAAGTCAAACGAACTGAATAATTTTTTTTATGCATCTTCCCTATTGTTTTTCACTTTTTTTTAAATTAATTTTTAGAGTTTTTTAATTTTGAGCCTCAGTTTTCACGGGTAAAAATGCATTTTATGACAAAGTCGCCCTGCAAATTATTTGTTCTTTTAGTTCAAAGTTTTCAAAAACATATGACTTATGAAACTTAGAGTTTACTTAATTGCTAAAAAATGGTGAAAATAAAATTTTTTTAATAAGTTAACTTTATTAATCGATTCTACGTAAACAGAAAAAAATTGTATTGTTTTGATTTTTAAATGTTTGTTTCTACACAATATTTTTGTAATATTATCAGTCGTAATACCCCTAGTGCTTCAAAATTGTTGATAATTTTCCGACTGTGTTTTGTTGCGCAGCAACGAGGGGGCAAGTTTGACAATTTAAAAATTGTCAAACTTGCCCCACGAAACTTGCATCACGAGCGCGAAGCACGAGTGATTTTTTGTCAAACTTGCCCCGCGAGTTGCTGTGCAAAAAAACTGGAGGAAAATTATCTAAAATTTTGAAGCACGAGAGGTATTCGGCTGGATTATTTTCCCCAGCTGAATTTCAACCCATAGAAATGCTGTATCTTACATTTTTGCGGTTATAGGTCTATGACCATTTGTTTACTATGAATATACCTATGAATACTCATATATACGAGCATATATAAGTATACACCGCAGTGACTCGGATCTAACCCAAAAGTTGAATTGAACAAGTCTAACAATTCAAGTTGCCATGCGACTAAATGAAAATAACCGAAAAATTATCGAAATAATTTTACCCACACCCCTCCGCCAAATGTCAAATGCGGCGTTCCTATTGGTTGAAATTCAGCTCGGGAAAATAATCAATTAAATACATTTACAAAATGACTTTTTTACCATCTTATCATTTTCTATTTAAATTTTTTTTTTTAAGGCCCACCCTTCTGTAAGGGTTCAGCAATTACGAGTAGCAAGGAGCTTGGTGTATCACGAAGTGCCAGAGGGTGGGGAAAGAGCATCCAACTCGCCCCTCGGGAACCTGTTGCCCTCCTCTTATTCCAAGCTTACTTTTTAAAACCTTCGGTTTGACGTAGTGTCTTCCCTCAATTTGACTTCATAGCTCTTTCAATGCAGCAGCCCTCGACGATCCTAGATCGTTTGACTGTCTGGGTTACCTTATACGAAGATACAAAGCAACAGCTGTTAGGTTGACTCAATCGTCGAACCTTACTTCGTTACCTTTTTAACGGAGCCAAGCACAGCTGGATGATCCCAGATCATTTTGCTGTCGGGTTAATTCACAAAAGTCGGGTCCTGACGTTCAAAAACCTGCAAGTGCTTCTTGTTAAATGTCTTCCGTCAGAAAATTGTTCACTGTACAAAGAACACGATAACAGTCGTTAGGCTGCCTAAATATCGACAGGCTCGTCCCACGAAGTCGCGCATAACAAAATAGCTGCTACACCGATCAGCGACCCACGTGTAGGCGAATATATCAATTCGACTTGTGCATTAACTCTGAAAGATGACAATCGTTCAACACACTCCACACTCACGCGATTTAAATTAACAAAGTAAGTTTTACACAATTTTTCGATCAATAACAATCATTTAATACAAAAATTACAAACAAATCAAAGTTCCGATTTGACCCACGCAACGGTTACTTTCAGAGTGATCCTACGTCCGATCGTAACGGACTGGATCTCGTTATGCGTTTGATAACAATTTGCGCGAAAATATGAAATTAATTAATAAATTAATTAATCCGCGATACCCATCACACAAGTTAAAAACAAAGTTTCTGTGAAGACTTTTATGGCTTATAAGTACAAACATAACATTTTGTATGCGCACATCCTATGCGTGAGGCAAACGCGTAAGTTTTGTTTACAGATCCCGATAGCAGTAAAAATGACTTTGTTTAATAATAAACAAAGAATAAGCTTTAAAACATTGTATGTATTAACACTGGATGATTCAAAATTATTCGACTTTTGAATAAATAAACAAAATGGTAAGTTTTAAAATGCTGTGTAGAAAAATAAATGAATAATCGGCTTTTTTACAAATACTAACTCCTCTCAGCGCTCCACAAGCATGCATAAGAAAAAACTGTAACCTCAAATTGCACTTTTCGAATATTTTAAAAACTTCACCAATCGGCTCACGAATAAAAAGTTTATGGAAGATGACGAGAGCTCTCATTTTTAATTGGAAATGAATAAATAAATACATTGACAAGAATTACAACCTAATAATGCTGTACATATAGTTGAATATATAATTAACTTAATCATACATAAGTATTTTAACAGACAAGCATTCCTACCAAGTAACGCGGAAATTAATACATCAGTGAAAAATTAGAAAATATTCGAATTTTTCAATGAATAAACTAATCGGCAAGAATGAAATCAAGGACCTCAGAGCCCAAAACAAGGCTTGGAGCTCAATGTTGATAGCTCCATTTTGTCAATCTTTGGAATGAAGAAACTTTGGTCATGCGTATGCACTACTAAAAGTCCATATTTACTTTGTTTAAGGTAAATTCTCTTTTCAAATTTGGGGTCAAATAGGGGTTCCTATTTGAAAAAACGAAGTTTGGGTCCGTAGGGCTCCAACTAAGGCCGCGGGTCCAATTTTGACTGGCCGATCTGATCAGCCCTAAAAAAGAAATAAACTTTTATCGGTACAATTTTTTTATTTGTGCTGCTAGTTTCGAGAAAATTGCACCAGGCCAGCACTGACCCAAGGCATTCTGAAGATGAAGTTGATTTTTTCATCAACTTCATCTTCAGAATGTCCGGAATTGAAGAAAATTGTAAATATATTTGTTATTTTATTCCTTTTTAACAGAATAAGAAAATACAGGATAAGTTTATCTATTAATACAAGAAATAGTAGTTATATGGGCGATTTCGCAGAAAATTCTACATTTCAAGCCTCACCACATATTCCCACTACCATACAAACGGACAACTAAATTGAGGTGAAATCAAAATTCAACATATAGCTCGAACTAATTTATATGATTCTTCTGCCTCCAAATCAAGAAAATACAAGTAAAAACTTTGCGAGGGAGTGAATCCCTCGTAAATTATTTTTCTTACCTGGCAGTGCCAGGTCACCTGGGAAACAATGAAATTATTTATTTGTTTGTTTACTTTCCCAGGTGATAACCATGCCACTTTCTCGCGCAGCAGAAGCCGATCACGTGGCGACGATCGCCGTCGGCTGGACGCTGCTGTTGCAGCAGCACGAGCACCCGGCGCGCGTACGACACATACACACACACACATGTTCACCACCCGGGAAGGCTCTCCCGGCCCAGAGCGCGCACGTACACACACATACACCACACACGGGTTCGATTTCTCCGTCGAGGAGTTTTCGGCGACGGAGGAGGTGCGCGGCGCGTGTCAGCAGACGACGCAACTGCGTCGCCAAGCGCGTGCGCGCACACTCACCACAGTAGACACGGGCGTGAGTGAGATTTTATTTATTTTTTTTATTGTGTACGTTGCGCGAACAATGGGTGCGTATGGGGGAGAGCGAGAGAGAGAGTGTGTGCGCGAGGGATAGGGTAACGCAGTGAGTGCCTCGTGTGCATTTTTTTTTTTTATTCTTTATTTTGGATTTTTGCGCGTATTATAGGTAGCGTGGCGATCGCCACCGGAAGATTGTAGACGGGAGCGTGATTGGGTGTTGTGGCGTGAATGTGTCTATTGGTGGACAAATGACTGTTCCTCGAGTATGAATGAGGCTTAATTAGATTAATTTGTGTGGATTGGCGGAGAGTGTTTGGAGGGGATGTGAAGAAGGAAGTCGAGTCAGAGAGACGCGGGGAGCGTCACTCTGTTCTCAGTAGCCACGGTGTGAGGTAGTGTTTTTGAGAGTGTGATTTTTTTTAGTTTCTTTGAGTAGATTTTTTCTAAGTTCCCCTTTCCCTATTTTCTTAAGTCGAGTTTGTAGACAATTTTTTTGTTTTCTTTATTTTACAGCTAGGTACGAGAAGAAATCGAACTTTGGGTTATCTCTTATACCGAGAGTTAAAAAAAAACCAGAGAGTAGCCATTTTGGGGCAATCAGAGAATTTTCTGGAATTTTTGTGAACGTAAGGTTTTTTTTTGATTTATTTCATTGAAAATTTTATAAAGCATGGTTTTCCGGAAATTTGTGTATTGTACGCGGAATGAAAATTCTATTTGGATATTATTGAAAGTTTTATAAATTCGATCGAGATTTTCTTGGCGCTGCGTCGTTACCCGCCATTTTGTAGACTACTGAATAGTTTTGTTTATTTCCTTTGTTCTCAAATTAAAATTTATTTTTTGTAATTGCAGACTTGATTTTTTTTTGATTTTCCGTAGACAAGAATAAAATGAAAATAACCTAAATTTCGTATTATAATTTATTTCTTCTCTCTCTAGCTCACCAACCATTCCCGGAGGTTTTCTCTCCGTGGAAACCCTGACCCCAGATTAAGGAGTTTTCCCCGAGAGTTTTTGTGAGAAATTTTCTTGTAACGGGAGGGCCCGGGAAACTCCGTTAATTATTTAAGGGAGGCCCTTTTCATAAGAAATACCCCGTTACAACTTCAATTCAATTCATGCATGGAATTGGCATGTTGTAAAAGAAAATTTTTAAGAAGTTAATAACTTATTCGAAACTTCAAATCATCAACCTCAACAAATTCGAAACTGATTTTTAGTGACAATATCAACGAATTAATTTTTTTTGCCCTAGAATAATTAATTTCGATTAGATTGTTGAAATGTTTACATAATTACGTTTTATGAAGAACATTTGATTTATAAATAAATAAATTTTTCTCAAAGCTCTCTGTTCAGAAAAAAAATATCGGAAAATAATTTTTAAAATGATTGGGTTTGCTTAAATCTGTTCATTTTTTGAAATTAAAAAAAAAAAAAAAAAATAGAAAATTCAGACAGAGTCTGTACATTTTCGTAAATTACCATATCTTTTTGAAATGGTCACTACCATTATTTTGGTGTTTTTAAAATATTATGAGGCAATGGAATAAAAACTAACTGAAACTAAAAAGATGGAGAGTAGATTGATAAAAAAAAAAAAAAAAGAATTTACAATTTTTTAATTTATTATCAAAGTAATTCATAACATGAAAATTTCATCTAAGATGAACCACTTCTATCAATGAATAATGTAAACACTACGATTATTAAATCGTGTTAAATTTTAACTAAAACGCACACTGTGCTGAAAAATTGTCTTGAAAAGCACTGCTTCCGCCATTAGACAAAAAAATAATTTAATAAAAAAGGGGAAGAAATTTTCTTAGAATGGATTTGAGCAACCAACCCTTTGATTGCCAGAGGTGAGATTCTATAACCACTAGGATTGCTGCGAGAGCGAGGACGAGACCAGAGACGACAAAGACGTGGACGAGGGCAAGATCAGTAGTTTTCTTGACGAGGTTACGAAGTAGCAGCGACGAGATAATTTGATTTTTATTTGCTTACTTGGGGGAGGGGGGGGGGGTAAACCCTGAAGGGCAAAAAAAGGCAAATTTTTCATGATTTTTCTCGAGCAAACGGCAAAAGTTATATAATTTATTAATAGTGTACATAATAAAGTAACATTTGAGCTACTTTCTGTAATATTTTGAATAAAAATATTAAAAAACAAGCCGATGACAGTGTTTTTTCGGAGACGCCTTCGGAGAAGATAAGTTTTTCCTGGTAATAACACGAGGATTTTTTTTTTTTCACTTTTTGACGATTTGGCAAGAGTGGCATTTTTAGTCGAAAAAATGAGTTTTGACTTCAAACAGCCGCCAAATTGTCAAAAAGTGAAAAAAAAAAAATCTTCGTGTTATTACCAGGAAAAACTTATCTTATAACAGAATCTTCCTGAAATTTTTGTTTCAGATGTTTATGGACAAAATGGCGTTTACCACGGGAAAAAATCGTCGAGCGAAGGCGTCTCCGAAAAAGCACTGTCATCGGCTTGTTTTTTAATATTTTTATTCAAAATATTACAGAAAGTAGTTCAAATGTTACTTTATTATGTACACTATTAATAAATTAAATAACTTTTGCCCCTTAAGGAGGCTTGGCAGTTTTTTCAAAATCCAAAAGTAAGAACCCAAAAAATTCCTGTAGATTCCTTGAAGTAAGACAAACAACTTTCCTATTTAACACAACAATGGTTGTCGGACTCGTTTTCGAGAAAAAAATCAGTTTAGAATTTTTTTTTTTACATAGGCTCTTATGGAAAAAAACATTTAAAAATTTGGCAAGTCATCAATATCCACAAGTTTACTACGAGTCGGGTGTCATTTTAAAGATGAAAATTTGAAGATTATTTTAAAATTATAAAAATTTGAGATTATCGGACTAATTTACAAGAAAAATAGAAAATTTCGGTACATAACCTTCAAAACATGCAATTTTTCAACGTTTTTAAAAATTTTTTATCTTAAATTTTGTTCTTATATGTTTAAAAATGATAAATAATCACTTACTAATAAAAATAAATAAAAAAATACTTTTTCTCTTATTTTCAATTTCATGCACCCGCAAGAGCCCCCGCTAGGTACGACCCCTACGCTGCCAAGCCTCCTTAAATACTTAAATTACAACTTTATTTTAATTATCCTAAAATAAAAGAGAGAACCCAAAAAAATGTCAGCATTTTATTCGTGATGTGATTGGTGGAAGAACAAAATTTAAAATTTGAATTTTTATTTTTAATTTGTATATTACAATTCAATTAAAACATTTAGAGAATAGATTTGATAAAAAATTATTATTTATTCAAGTGTTCGAAATTATCTGATTAAAATCATGAAAATAATAATCATTAGTATATAACCAAAACCAATGATTCATAACCACGGAAGTTTAAATGAACTCTGAATGTAGCGGCAAAGGTAAAGGGTATATATATATATAACTTATTGTAGGTCAATTTAGATTAAGCTTCGACAAAATTTGTTTTAGATTATTAGATAATGTAATACAATTGCGCGTGCTTTCGCGCTTAGAGAGAAAGTTTATTTAAAAATCTCTTACAACAAGACTTTACTGTATAAAAAGACCAGGTAAATTTTTTAAAGTTTCGTCGAGAAAGACGAGACGAGGCGAGGGTGAGGGTGAGGGCGAGACCGGTAATTTTTAAGTTGGTGAGATTCGAGACGAGATTAAGCAAAGCCTCGTCTCGTCTCGTCTCGTGGCAACCACAACTGCACATCATGGTCAGGTAAGGCAATCGAGAAAAGATTACGGTACGTTTAGGTAAGGAATAAATACATCAACCATAAATGATACATGCCGCTAAAATTAAGAGTCAATAGTTTAAAAAAAAAAAAAAAAAATTGTGAAATTATTTTTAGTTTATTGTTTGGTTAAATAATAATTATAAAAGTATTACAAATAATTTTTGACGATGCAAAAATTATTATTTTAGTGACTAACCTAAAAAAATTTTAAATTCTATAAGCGCAAAAATGAATTCAATATACAGGGTGGCTTAATTTTGTCTTCCAGTGCCATTATTTCAAAAACAAAGCCCCGTATGAAAAAGTTTTTCAGATGAAAGTTGTTCGGATTAGAGGAGGAAGTAAAATGCTAACCTTAAATTTGGGCCCGGGGCTTTGTGTTGGGCCCTACGTATTCAAAGTCAGTTTTTTTTTTTTTTTACTCGGAATGCTATTGTTGACTCTGGATTCGGAAAAAGCGGAAAATTTTACGACTTTTAGGTATTTTTGGAAATTTTGTTGGGCCCCTATGAGAGCCATAAGGCTCATTTATCTCTGGGAGCATTATTTACAACAAAATAGCAATTTTTGTGTACCACAAGCATAGAGAAAATTTTTTGGATTGGAATTTCCAACAAAATGGGCCCCAAAAATTGAGCCCAGAGCCTCAGTGGCTCAAAGGGTATCAGATTGAGTAATTAATTTTTATACGTAAGGCTACCAAAATTCTGAAGAAAAAACTTTTTTCACGGAATAAATCTGTTTAGGGCCTTTGACAAGGCCACCGACGAGCTAAGATAAGGAAGCTTGATAAATTTAATAAAGCCAAAAAAGTTTTTCGGGGCCCATTTTGTTGGAAATTTCAATCTAAGAAACTTTTCCCATGTATGAGCACATGCACGAAAAATTATTTTTTATTCCACTCGGCCATGTAATTGGCACTTTTCGACGTGTCAGTTCTGTGGAATAATGCGTTACATTGCTGCTGCGCTAGTAGAAAGGGTTAGAATATTAAGATTCCATCACGTTCGATGGATTTTGGAACGTTGCTGCTCTTTTTTTGTGTGACAGTGAGAGTTTTTTTTTTTAATTTGTAACCTCACTCTTATATCGTTGTTATTGAAGGGTAATTTTAATTCAAAATAGCATTAATGATATGATTAATGATGTATTAGCTCCTCATAAATATGAAATAAAAAGTGCTTAGTTTTTTAAATTGTGTTTTAAATATTTTATAAAAAAGTGATACGTATTACCACTACTGCTTAATTATTTAAGTGCCTTACTTTGCTTATTTTTTAATCTTTTATAAAGATTTATTTAAAAATTTAATTTAATCCAATGAAAAGTGCTTAGTTTTTTAATTAGTGTTTTAAATATTTTATAAAAAAGAGATACTTATAACCACAGCTCCTTAATTATTTTATTGTCTCACTTTGCTTATTTTTTAATCCTTCATAAAGATTTATTCAAAAAATTTAATTTTTTATACATAATACTTCTAGCATTCTACATTTTAAAAGAGTAAAATAACTAATAAGTAAAAATTAAATTTTTCATGCTACAATTTTTTTCATTCACCGTAGCATGATTATTTTTTAATGAAAAAAAAACATTCTTTTTTTGTTGTTTCTCAAAGTGTCAATTTACATGACCTAGTGGAATAAAATTTATTGTTTAACATTAGGACAAAGTTTTTCATAGCCGTCTCGAGTGTATCGCCACACTCGGCTTCGCCTCGTGTGGCAAACTTCACTCGAGACGGCCATGTCAAACTTTGACCTTATGTTAAACAATATATCATTGTTGGAAATAATGCTCCCACATTTTTTATGAACAAAATTATATCGCAAACCGCATTTTCTAGCCCTCATAGGTTTTGAATTATGAATTAAAGTTGAAAAATCATTAGTTTGCTCTGCGCATGCGCAGTATAAGGAAAAAAGTTTCTGGTGTGCGCCAAATTTTATTTTTATTATTTTTTTTTTCAAGCCCTTTCGAATGATATATATATATTGTAGAGATTGGCCGTGGGAGCTCTAACCTTCCCTCCCCCTCCCCAACCGGCCTACCACACCCTTTAGTACTTAGAATAAGTTTTGAAAAATCAACTGCATACATATTGAAGTCATTTTTGTGCGATTTTAATGAGAAATTTTAAAAAAAATTTAAAGCCCAACTTTATAAAGCATTACATGATCGTATAGCCTTTATCTCATAGGCTGGAGTCAACTAAACCAAGGAAAAAAAAAAAAAAAAAAAAAAAAAACTTTATAAAGCTATCATTTTACAATGCCCAAAATTATTCTGAATACTTTTATAATTATTATTCAATCAAACAATAAACTAATAACAACTTCACAATTTTTTTTAATTTTACTTTTAATTTTAGCGTCATGTATTTTTTCTGGTTGACGTATTTCACTCCTTACCTTAAGATACAGTAACCTTTTCTCGATTGCCTTACCTCACCGTATGTGATTATAAAATCCGACCCTCGGACTTAACGTTAAATGCAATGCCACCGGGTTATACTAGCTGTTATATATAGTTATACCAGCAAATTTTTTCTATTTTTTTATTAAATTATTTTTTTATTTAAGGTTTCTAGGTCGGTACTCAAATAAAAAGAACGATTTGCATGAGACTTGGTGAAAAAAGCTCGAATCATTAGTTATTAACTCAGTTAAATTTTTAGAACAAAGTCTTCTATAGAAAAAAAGACATGATAAAATTTAGTTTTATATGTAATCATATGGGGAATCGATGTTTTTTGAGGTAAATTCGGAATTTCATATAGATAAAAAAAGACGATTTTAGTGAAAAAATCTGAGAGATAAAAAAATTTCTGATGCACTTTTTCAATTTAAATAAACTCTTAAGGATCTATTTAAGTTAGTTTGAAAAATCACCAAACACTTAAAGACATGGTCGGAGGCCACTCGTGTTTTACTAGAGTGTGAGAGAAAGACGAAGAGCATGGTCGGAGGCCACTCGTGTTTTACTAGAGTGTGAGAGAAAGACGAAGAGCTCAGAGACGCCCTCTGTCTTAGTCGCACGACTCTAGCGTCCTCTCTCACACCGACCCAGCAACCTTAATAGAAAAAGCACTGCTTTTCGAGACAAGGACATTGTGCGTTTTAGTGAAGACAACTTGAGTTGAATCGCGCGAACGCGCGCCTACAGGTGGAGTTGAAGATAAATTTTAGTTGACCAATATGAGCGCAAATAAAATATTGAGCCCATAACGATACTTCGATAGTGCAGTCGAAGGTAGAAACTCGCGTTCATTTTTTAGAGATGGATTTAACACGAATTAAATTACTTTTAGTGTTTTACATTATTTATTGTTTTCAATTAATCTTCACTAAGTATGCCAATATTTATAAAGTATTTATTTGGACGTGTTCGATTATGGGGGTAATACACGCTCGTATGTGACTCCCACGATCGAACATGTTCAAATATATGCTTTTTCAGGATCCAATCAATTTTAAGTGCATTATGAGTGTTGTTTTCTGAACAAATGACAGCAAGTTCAGTCATAAACTGTGTTGCCGCGTTCTAACCTCAAAGCCTGGCATCTTGGTCGTTTTCATCTTTGAGTAAGTTTTTTGACGATCCGATAGGTGGCGACTGCAAAACAGACCAAATAACGGAAAATATTTGGTCGAAAAACAGACCATATATACACTTGTTATTTGGTCAGAAAATAGCACGAATAGGGCACCGATAATTGATTGGTGACCGAAAAAATAATAAATTAAATTACATCATACCTTTCGTTTTTCTGGAGATTTTTTTGTTATTTGAATTTGGACTAGTTTATTTGGTACTGCTGTTCTTGGATCCTTCAATTTTTGAGGCTCTAGAGAAAAAGAGCCTGCTTTACTATGAGGTTCTACCTTACTTTCAACTTGAGAAATCACATTTTTTTCAGTAAACGATCCAGAAGAGTCAACAGTCGGTAAAATTTCACTCCGACAAGTAGAATTATCGTCTGTAAAATTTATTTTTTCGTTGTGAAGTATGGGTGTAGTGTTCTTCTGTTTTTCCAGTTCACTTTGTCTTTTCGTCTTGTTTATTAATTTATTATCATGCAAGATTTCAGATTCCGAAAGTTCTGACAATGCTAATGAAACTAATTTATCTTCGTATTTCATATCAATTTTGTCTAGTTCAAAATCAATAGAAGACTCAATTTTTGAAGCTTCTATTTCCATTTTCGATTTTAAACTTAAAGATGAATCAGTTCTCTTTTTTATTCTTTCACTCAATGGTGGAATAGCAGGAAAATATTTCATAGAATTTTTATTACTCTTTTGAGTACACATTTTTTTTGAAATCTTCATTTTAGATTCTTCGCTGTTAGCGGTAGAAACTTCTTCAAAATTACATAATGCTAGCTTCAAACTATTTCTAGGATCATTACGACTGCAGTTTTTTATTGGAACTTGTGTTTTTTCGATAAATTTTTCAACCTGTTCCACAATTTTATCAGGCTCATCGAAAATTAAAGTTGTATTGTTCAGATTTTGCTCGTAAAAATTACTTTCTTCTTTATCATTTTTTATTTCATCGTGGCTAGAGCAAAAATAATTGTTTTTTTCTGTATTTTCAAAGCCTTTTTCATCGTTTTCAGAATCAGAATCTTCTTTTGAGCTTTCAATAATATCTTTAATACCACTAACTTTTTTAAAGTTTTTGTCATTACTCGTTTTAAAGATAATAGAATCGTCACCTTCATCTCCGGTAATTTTCTTTATCTGAGCTTCAACATCAAACTCGTCGATGCATGTAACATGCTCCATTTTTACATGTTTTTTTTCATCATTTGCTTTCATGTGTTCGTTGTTTTGCTCTTGAAAGGATTCTACATCAACTTTTAACTTACTTTGAGAAATACAGTCGTTAATGATTGAACTTGTTACACTCTTCTTTTCTCTTAATTCAATTCTGGTATCCAAAGTAGTTGATGAGGAATTAAGATCACCTATTATTGAATATAATACATCTTGATCTTTCAAATTTTTAAGTTTTTTGGGGTCTTTTGTAATATTAAATGAACTGTACGTTGACATCATCAAGTCAGCCTTACTTTTAATTTGAATCCCTTGACAAATAAAGTTAACAACATTGTCTTCAACTCTATTATCTTCTTTTGGATGAATCGAAGGAAAATTTTTGTTTTCATGCTTAAATACACAAGATGTTGAACTTAGATCATTAATTAATTCAGCATCTTTTTTGGTATTGAAACAGTGTTTAAGTTCATCAGGTTCTTCAATTACTTTATGAAGTGTTTCAATAGCAACAAATTCGTTTGTATTTGGTGACAATGTCCGCTCAATGTATTCATCCTATAAAAGAAAAAAAATCATGTTAGAAAATGCATTTAAAGCCACTTTAAATTTACTAGATTAATAATAAATTCATTATAGAAAGCATAAACATTTAAAACACCTAAGTCCAGTATCTTTCAAATTTTCAGTAGTACCGTATAAACTAGGAAATAATGTAATAAAAATTTGAAATTCGAAAAAAAAGAGATTAAAAAGTGATCTACTAAAAGCCACAACTGCACTGGTCCCTGGTTTAGCGTATAAGACTACCTATTGTGCAAAAATTTAGTAGTTCAAATTTAATCGAGCCAAATTTTTGGTTCATTGTCCATAATGGAGTCTACTTTTTGTAAGAAGTCCAATGGAATACTTCGGATTTTTCGGTATTTTTTATGTATAATAAAAGATTTTCTTGGTATTCACGTTTGATTGTGGACGGATGATTTTTTATAAACAATAAAAGTTGCAAAAATGTGAGTTCTTTGAGTTTTTTAAAAATATTTCGGGAATTATGCATTTTATCAAAAAATTATAAAATATCAATTTTAAGTTAATTAAATTTTCTACAAAAAAATATTTATAATTTCTTTCTCGGAGTTGAATTACGGCCATACGCGGCGTCTGAAAGTGGAAGTGCGAGACGACGTCGATTCGGCTGGCGCGTAAACTGCATGTGTTCACGATTTTTTTTTTTTTTTTTTTCTTTTTTTAACTTTTTGAATATGAATAAATAGTTATGTATTATAAATAAATAAGTAAATATATATAGATTCATAGAAATAAAAAAAATTTATTATTCAGAGTTAAAAGGGCTTTTACAAGTTTCATTTGTATGATATGAGCAAGAATCGTAACATTCGATTGACATATCATCACAATTACAGGACTTTCGAGAAGATTTTTTACAATTACAACCAGGAACTAAAGGTAAAGGGAAAATATCTAATATCAGTAATTACTGATATCAGTTCTTACTGATGCCACTATTTTTTACAGCCGTAAAAAATCAAGTTATTTTATTCACGGAAACCCGTGATCACCAGCACGAACGTGATTCGTATTATTTTAAGCTGACGATCGCTTAAAATGAAAGCGATTCACTGCGAAAAATAGTGAACAGTTTTTCACAAAAAACAAGCAAAGAAAGAAAGTCAATTTTAGTCTGCTACTCTTTTACACACCCGCATTCTATAACTCACAAATATAATAATTTGAATATATCTTCCTATATTATATAGTTATATCCAGGAGGAGCTCTTTATTTTTTTTGGCTCCTCCGGGAGGAGCTCTGAAAATTACGGCTCCTCCGGGAGGAGCCCCTTAAAACATGTTAAATATAAGGTTTTTTGAAGGTTTTGAGGTGCTCCTCCGGGAGGAGCTCTTAATTTTAAAAGCTCCTCCCGGAAGAGCCAATTTTAGTAGCTCCTCCCAGAGGAGCACCTTAAAACGTCAAAAACCCTTATATTTAACATGTTTTAAGGGGCTCCTCCCGGAGGAGCCCCTTAAAACGTCAAAAAACCTTATATTTACTATGTTTGAAGTGGGCTCCTCCCGGAGGAGCCGTTGTTTAAAGAGCTCCTCCCGGAGGAGCACCTCAAAACCTTCAAAAAACCTTATATTTAACATGTTTTAAGGGGCTCCTCCCGGAGGAGCTGTAATTTTCAGAGCTCCTCCCGGAGGAGCACCTCAAAACGTCAAAAAACCTTATATTTAACATGTTTTAAGGGACTCCTCCGGGAGGAGCCAAAAAAAAAGAGCTCCTCCCGGAGGAGCACCTCAAAACCTTCAAAAAACCTTATATTCAACATATTTTACGGGGCTCCTCCCGGAGGAGCCGTTATTTTCAGAGCTCCTCCCGGAGGAGCCCCTTAAAATGTCAAAAAACCTTATATTAATTATGTTTGAAGTGGGCTCCTCCCGGAGGAGCCGTAGTTTAAAGAGCTCCTCCCGGAGGAGCACCTCAAAACTTTAAAAAAACCTTATATTTAACATGTTTTAAGGGGCTCCTCCCGGAGGAGCCGTAATTTTCAGAGCTCCTCCCGGAGGAGCACCTCAAAACGTCAAAAAACCTTATATTTAACATGTTTTAAGGGGCTCCTCTGGGGGGAGCCAAAAAAAAAGAGCTCCTCCCGGAGGAGCACCTCAAAACCTTCAAAAAACCTTATATTCAACATATTTTACGGGGTTCCTCCCGGAGGAGCCGTTATTTTCAGAGCTCCTCCCGGAGGAGCCCCTTAAAACGTCAAAAAACCTTCTATTTACTATGTTTGAAGTGGGCTCCTCCCGGAGGAGCCGTAGTTTAAAGTGCTCCTCCCGGAGGAGCACCTCAAAACCTTCAAAAAACCTTATATTTAACATGTTTTAAGGGGCTCCTCCCGGAGGAGCCGTAATTTCCAGAGCTCCTCTCGGAGGAGCACCTCAAAACGTCAATAAACCTCATATTCAACATGTTTTAAGGGGCTCCTCCCGGAGGAGTTGATTTTAAATTATAGGAGCTTCTCCTGTACGAGCACCTTAACTGTCAAAAAACTCCATATTCAATACACAAACTCAACTCAAAAAACATGTTAAATATTAACTGTGAAAAAACTCTATATTTTATAACTATTTTTATGGGGGTTGGCGAGCGAAGCGAGCAGGGGGGTACCCCCTAGTTATAATATATTATAATAAACATAAATTTTTTAGCTTTAATCTTGAATTTACATTCTTTTATTAAGTCAAATTTATTTTTTTTAAAGTTCAGATGAACGGAATAATAGTTTTTTGAGTGAAACTTTTTCTACAAGGGTAAATAAATTAGTCAAGTGTGAGGTTATGCGCATCTGAAGCTTAACTTAAAACTCGATCACCCGAAATTAAGGTGATCGTCATCTAAAATTACGGTGACTACCCATCACATGCATACTTGTGATCACGGGTTTCCGTGTTTAAGGTAATGAGAAAATACTCTAGTCCACTCAACGAAAAGGTTGGATCTTAACTATTTGTAGATACATCAAATTTTGCATATCTGTAATGAGGTCGGTATGAATATTTTAGGTAAGTTTTAGTAAACTTATGATGAACCAAAGAAGTCAAGTTTTAAATTTTTCTTAAAATAAACATGATACTTGTTTTGAAACCGAATAATAGGGCAAAAAACTTTAAATATTTTCCTAAGTAAAAGTAAATAAACTTAAAAATGTCTAGCTGTGAATGTTGTGATTGAAACGCTTTTAAAAGAATGCAAGGCGCTATGTTTTCGGGTACAAAGCACAAGAAAATTGTGTACAGTGCATGTAATGCACGAAGAACGTTGGGCAGGATAAAATGTATACAAAAAAAAAAGGTGTCTTGGACGCCTGTTAGAAGCGAAGCATAATTATTTTTTTACTTGAAAATTTTAATTTGAAATTTGAATTTTTGACAATATAAAAATTACAAATATAATTAAATTTATTTATTATAAAATAAAACTGAAAATTTAGAAAAAATTAAAAAAAAATTTTCCAACTCAAAATTTTGTACTGGTAAAATAACATCTACCATAATCTGATAATATTTTGACCTTTATCGTTTATTAGACAACAGCGCGAGGACTCATTCTCTACCTGTCTGTTATTTAGAGAGGAATGAGCCTTAATTGTTTTACGACTTTTGAGATGCAAGAACCGATTTTATAAGTTTTGATAAATGACTATTTTTGTCAAGCTGATGATATTCCTTGTAAAATGGTGGTTCCAAAGAAATTTGAATCATAATTGTACCACAAAAATTGGCTGATTTAGATTTTGAATAAAATCTTCTCGTGAATTAATTTGATACCCCAACTCTGGCAATTTTTATCGTAGAATTGCGATTCAAAATTTACGTGAATTCTCATTTTATAAATAAAACGATTATTCAAAAAAAAAAAGAAATTCAATTAAAAAAAAATTTTGAAATTCTGGAAATTAACACATGTTTGACACATGTTTGGACTTATTTTCTCACCTAAGCCCAACTTTTCCCTTTGCTTATGAATCAAAGATGTTCCACCCCATTCTGTACTAGAACCCGCCCACATCTTTCTTGAGTTCGCTATGATTGGTTCATTTGAATACTTAATTAAAGCTTAATTTATTAGCTCAGAGCAAAACAATAGTTATATCCTAATTCAATTTTTTCCGCTCTTTCACGTGGTATATATCACATGTTATAGTTAAGATACACCCTGTATATTAGATATATACATATCTATGTATACATCTAATGTCTAATATATACATATCTATAGTAGAAAGGATGCTATATTCTCGGCCTTGTTAGATACTATGTACACATATTTATATCGTACTATATTGTATAGTTGTTTTTCTTCTTCCGAGCCCCCCCCCCCCGCCCCCCGAAGGCCTCTCAAAAAAGTGCTTAACTAACCGTAAAAGTGTACCGAAATATGCTTATTTCTATGTATTTGAATTCTCTTATATTCTCCAATCACGCCCCCCCCGCCCTTTTTTTACCCCCGCCCCCCATTTTTGATATATGTTATCACTTTTACCTATACCATCTATTTTTTATATATGTTATTACTTATGTAATTATATAAATTTAAAAAGTTACTATTGAAATACTAAAAAAAACTTATATTTCATAAAATAAAAATAAAAAAATAATAGCAGTAATCAAAATAAATAAAAAAGTTCAAAAAAAATGTTTTTATAATTTTTTTAAGTCAGTAAAAATTCACTATTATTGCACAATACTTAAAAAGTGCATTCAATACGTCACTCCTGCAGTAGGCACAATCATCAGACATAGGTATGAACTAATGTAAGTAATGTAACACGGATACGGACACGGGTTGATACAAGTTTAGGCAAGAGGGTAAGCACAAGAGTGGACATGAGAGTAGGTACGGCTTTGGTACGATCTTATAAAATAGTTTTTCTTCACTCCTGCAGTAGGCACAATGATACGTACAAAGGTATGCACTAATGTAAGTACACGGATACGCACACGGGTTGATACAAGTTTAGGCAAGAGGGTAAGCACAAGAGTGGACAAAAGAGTAAGTACGGATTTGGTACAAGAAAGCCTAGATAGTACTTACAAGAATAGGCACAGCAGTAGAAATAAGACTAGGTACACGGATATACACAAAGGCGGGGAAGAGAGTAGGTACAAGGGTATGTGCAGGAGTAGACACAAAATTAAGCACGTTGGTAGGTTCAGGATTAAAACATTAAGTAGAAAAAAAGTTAAGAACAGAGTAAGCACAGTAGTAAAAAAAAATATAAGAATAATTAAAAATGAATCAGTAGAATATTAAGAGTGCTGCCTACCGCGCGGAGAGCGCCGCCTAACGTTGTATTACGGGCGCGTGGAAAAAGTTCCTGACGAAATACGCTTTCGATAACGATTTCATCATTACCAAAAAAATCTCAAAAAATAGTTAAAATTATTCTACACTTGCCTTACTATCTGGTTTTCCCGAAAAGTTTTTCTAAATGCTTGAAAACAATGATTGAAAATCTCGATAATAACGGCGTCTGCTGCGCATGTTAATGCCGATGACAAAGAATTACTTACTGCGAATTATTCCTTCACTTGATGAAAAATCCAGATAGTAAGGGACTTGTAGGCTAAAATAACAAATTTTTTGGTATTTTTTTCGTGACAATTGGTGGATTCTAGCGGCCACATTTAGTCAGGAACTATTTCAGCCGGCTGGTTGTTGTGATATTAGTCTTTCGGGATAAAACAGAGCGGATATCTAGTTCACCGCCCGACCGTAGATGGCGTCAATGCAAAAATTCAAGGGCGTACATATTTTTGTGAGTTGCTGGGGCCCCGGGGCTTAGCGACAGCTGTTACGGTGTGAGTTCCGACTGCATGGCAGAATGTTTGGAAACGCTCGCTCCACAGCGATTCACCGACTCGGCCGTTAGGCACTCCCCAGTCCCCACTCGGGCTTATTTTCTCAGTCGGAGATCGTCGATGTACCTTTATGTATGTACATTATACATGCCTAAAAATCAATAAACCATGCTTTTTTTAACCAACTAATGCACCGCAAAAAAATCGTAAATCGATTAAAAAAAACAGTTTATAAAATAATTTTTTTTTAGCTCCAATCTTTTTTTAATTTCATACAACAATTTTTGTATGTCAAAAGCCATGAAAATTACGAATTCTAAACCAAAAAAGATCATATATTTTGTAATCAGTAAGAAACCGATATTTACGCTCATTTAGTACCTTGGAACGTTTTGGATTTATGAAACCGAAACAAATCATACATCTTTCTAAAGGTATTGAAAAGAGGAATTTTTTTGCAACTACCGGAACCCTGTATCTACAAAAAAGCTCTAGCACAGTTAGAAAAACCAATGAAATGAACATCGCTCTTTTTAACTAGCTTAAAATTTTTTTATTTGTTAAAACTATACGAATCATAGATCGTTAGAAAGGTAATGAAATAAGGAAGGATTCTGAGTGAACCACAACTCGATAACTTCAAAATAGCCTTCGCGCAGTTCGAATAACCGGCTAAAAAATCAGTTTCCAATCCGTGAAAACTAGCTTTTTTGCGGAACGGAGATGGTTTCAATAGATTAAACCTGGACAAATCGTATGTTTTCTGAAAGCTATTGAAAAAAAGAAGTTTTCTGCGTGAACCGCACCTCGATAACTTAAAAATTGCCCTTACGCGATTCAAAAATCCAACCAAAAAATCAGTTTTCAATCCGTGAAAAATAGCTTTTTTGCGGAACGGAGATGGTTTTAATTGATTAAACCTGGACGAATCATATATTTTCTGGAAGCTATTGAAAAAAAGAAGTTTTCTGCGTGAACCGCACCTCGATAACTTAAAAATTGCCCTTACGCGATTCAAAAATCCAACTAAAAAATCAGTTTCCAATCCAGGAGTATGTATTAGCTTTTTTGTGGAACGGAGATGGTTTTAATTGATTAAACCTGGACAAATCATATATTTTCTGAAAGGTATTGAAAAAAGAAAGTTTTCTGTGTGAACCACACCTCGATAACTTCAAAATTGCCTTTACGCGATTCAAAAAACCAACTAAAAAATCAGTTACCAATCCAGGAGTATGTAATAGCTTTTTTGTGGAACTGAGATGGTTTCAATAGATTAAACCTGGACAAATCATATGTTTTCTGAACGGTATTGAAAAAAAGAAGTTTTCTGCGTGAACCGCACCTCGATAACTGAAAAATTGCCCTTACGCGATTCAAAAATCCAACTAAAAAATCAGTTTTCAATCCGTGAAAAATAGCTTTTTTGCGGAACGGAGATGGTTTTAATTGATTAAACCTGGACGAATCATATATTTTCTGGAAGCTATTGAAAAAAAGAAGTTTTCTGCGTGAACCGCACCTCGATAACTTAAAAATTGCCCTTACGCGATTCAAAAATCCAACTAAAAAATCAGTTTCTAATCCAGGAGTATGTATAAGCTTTTTTGTGGAACGGAGATGGTTTTAATTGATTAAACCTGGACAAATCATATATTTTCTGGAAGCTATTGAAAAAAAGAAGTTTTCTGCGTGAATCGCACCTCGATAACTTAAAAATTGCCTCGTATGTTTTCTGAAAGGTATAGAAATAAGGAAGAATTATGCGTGAACCGCACTACGGTATTTCCGAAATTGCCCTTGCGTGGTTCAAAAAACCAGCTGAAAATTCAGTTTTTAATCCATAAGAAATCGCCTTCTATGCTTCCTGAAGATGTTTTACTAAACCTAGAAGATCATATATATTTAAAAAGGTACTGAAATAAGGAAGCCAAGCTAAGCGCGTGATTTCTCAACTACTGAAAATTAGCGGCTGGTTTTTCGAACCGCTTGAAGGTATTTTCAAGGATACAGCAGTCCGGTTCACGCAGAAACGCAGTTCACGCATTTCCGTTTTACAAAAAAGCTAATACATACTCCTGGATTGGAAACTGATTTTTTAGTTGGTTTTTTGAATCGCGTAAAGGCAATTTTTAAGTTATCGAGGTGCGGTTCACGCAGAAAACTTTCTTATTTCGATACCTTTTGGAAAACATATGATTTGTCCAGGTTTAATCAATTAAAACCATCTCCGTTCCACAAAAAAGCTAATCTTCACGGATTGGAAACTGATTTTTAGTCGGTTTTTTGAATCGCATAAAGGCAATTTTGAAGTTATCGAGGTGAAGTTCACGCAGAAAACTTCCTTTTTTCGATCCTTTTCAGAAAACATATGATTTGTCCAAGTATAATCAATTGAAACCATCTCCGTTTCGCAAAAAAGCTAGTTTTCACGGATTAGAAACTGATTTTTTTGTTTTTTTTTTTTTTTTTTTAATCGCGTAAAGGCAATTTTGAACTAATCGAGGTTCAGAGAAAAATTTCTTTTTTCAATGTCTTTCCGAAAATATATGATTTGTCGAGGTTTAATCAATTGAAACCATCTCCGTTTCGCAAAAAAGCTAGTTTTCACGGATTGGAAACTGATTTTTTTGTTTTTTTTTTTTTTTTTTTTTTTTTTAATCGCGTAAAGGCAATTTTGAACTAATCGAGGTTCAGAGAAAACTTTCTTTTTTCAATGTCTTTCCGAAAATATATGATTTGTCGAGGTTTAATCAATTGAAACCATCTCCGTTCAGCAAAAATGCGATTTCTCACGGATTGGAAACTGATTTTTTGGTTGGTTTTTTGAACCACGCGACGGAAATTTGAAAGTTATCGACGCAGGGTTCACGCAGAAAACTTCCTTTTTTCAATACCTTTTTAATGATATATGATTTGTGCATGTTCATTTCAATAAAAATATCTTCGGTCACCAATATATAGTTCATAAATTTTATTGCTTTTGACATAAAAAAATTATTGTATGAAAAGCTATCACAAATGTATAATAGATTGGAGCTAAAAAAATAAAAGTATCGAGTAAATGTAGAATAGAAAAAAAAAATCTTGCTATAAGTAAAAGAAATCGGAGCACGTTTGATTTGTCGTGATCGGAGCAGCTGGCGCGGCACCAAGGCCCAGTTCGTGACAAGAACACGGAGACAGTCGAAGCCGTCCGATCTCGAGTCTAAAAATAGCTGCGCGTCGTTCGGCCCAACGCCGAAAGCCAATGCGGAATATAACCGGTAAATTGCCGATTGTGTTTTGACCAAATCAGAATAATTTATCATGATTGTTTCTAAATAGTAACTGAATTGAAACATCAAAATAGCTATAAGCCTTCAGCTTTTTGGTATAGAGTATTATTTTATCTGTACGTACTAATTTATAATCACATCCACACGACAAAGAAGTGTAAAAAAAAAAAAATTAAAATTAAATAGTTATTATTGATGCCCTAACTATTTTTATGTACTACTTCGAAAATAATTTTTCACTTGAATTAAAAATTTCTTGGAGCCCCAAGGCTCAAGCCCCCAGCCGATGCTTTCAGCGAGCGCCGGCCCTGCGTGCCGGTATAGTAGATCGATTATTTTTTTTTTCGGCCGTTTGTTTAGTTGACGGCGCCACGGTCAATTCGGAACTCTCTCCGAGGTAGGCAGCACTCTTAAGTAGAAAAAAGGAAAGTTATAAGGAAAGAAACCAGTGCATCTATAGAAGGTTCAACAGTATGAACAAGTATAAGGTAGGCACAAGTATAAGAACAATAGTTATACTACCAGAATTTATACATCTCTGTTCTCTCATTCTCCCATTCAAAGTTTTATAAAAAACGGTGCATTAGTTTTAACGCCAATTTCTTGACGAAATTCGCAAAAAATTGCTAAAAATCTGCCGAAAAGGGTTTTGTACTACTGGCTAAGTACAAGCATATGAGTAATTGTATGCACGTGAGTAGGTACAGTGGTAGTCATAGAGTTACGAGGGTATGTACACAAGCTTAACAAACATAAAAACAAAGATATGCACAAGAGTAAATACAAGGATAACTACAAAATCACAAAACAATAGTAGCTACGAGGGTAGCCACAATTGAAGACATAATGGTAAGCACTAGCATAAAAATCTGGGGGGGGGGGGGTTGGCGAGCGGAGCGAGCAGGGGGGTCCTCCCCTACTCTTCTCCCACGCTCTCCAAAAAAAGTGCTTAACTAACCGTAAAAGAGTACCGAAATATGCTTATTTCTATGTGTTTTAATTTTTCCTATAATTTGCTAATGGGAAGTATTAAAATGCACGGGAAATAAAATTATTTGCACGGGATGTGGGTCGCAAAGGAAAATAAATACTTTTGCACGGGAAAATAAATACATTTGCATGGGAAAATAAATACTTTTGCACGGTTTAATTAAAGAGTGTTTACCTATCAAGCCTAGAAACAAAAGACCACGTGCTCTTTCACTAAGCATCTCTCAACCCATTTTATTATTGAGCTTAGATCAACTTACAGTGTCGCATCAGTCGACGAGTAAAGCAAAGAGCCAAAAGATGACTGGTGAGTGAACGTATTTAGAAACTTCTGAGGACTCATCTGAAAAAGAGAATTCATCTCAAGTGATCCAGCAGACTAAAAAAATATGCAGGCGACCAACACGAGTGTCGGTTTTACGTCACAAATACAGAGGCAGAAAAAGCTGTAAAGTTAAAAGAAATTTGGAAAATATCTTCAACGAAAATGGTGGCAGAAGGAAAACGAGTTGAATATCGGTGCACAAAGGGAATTTATAGAAAGTCTAAGTGTCCAGCGTCCTTGTACCAACTATATCATTCTTCGGATACTTGGGTGTTCTTGTACGAAACAGAAGAGGAGCACGAACATAAAAATATTGATTCTACACGAGGCTCATCATCAGAAATTAAGGCTTATGTAAAAGAGTCATGACAAAGCTAAATGCACTACTAAATCTCATTCGTAAAAATCAGATGATAGAACCTGCAAAAGAAAAACTTGTTGCATTTCTTAGAACAATCCGAAGTGATAAAGGCACTTCTTCCGTATTGGCCACAGATCTTAGAGCTTGGTGCAATGAGCGCACTCAAGTTCCGGATGATGAAGATGTACCATACGTGGTTAATTTCCACATTTTTGCAGAATCTTTTGATTTAGAAGAACAGGATTTGAAAATAATTATATCAACGCTTAGATTGTTAGCATTGGCTAGGAAATTCATGAGATTGGTGCACAACAGATACGATTTACAACTTGATTTACAAAATAAAAAAAAGCTTTACTAATGTATTAATTTTTTATAAAAAATATCGTGAATTTCAATTACAGTTGTATAATGTTCAATAAAACAAATTTTTTGCTTGATTTTTAATGAGATTTGCTCTCAATTCTTTTTCCCGTGCGAGATCAGTTCTATTGCCGTTGAATACATTTTTTTCCCGTGCAATGTTAATTCTACTCCCGTTCAATATATTTTTTTTCCCGTTTAATACATTTAACTTCCGCTCAAGTATTTTTTTTCCATGCATTTATTTTCTTTCCCGTTAAATCAATTATTTTTCCGTGCAAATGTCTTTTTTCCCGTGAATTTGACCTAAAATTTCCGGTGCGTTTGCTTTTTTCTCCGTGCTTATAAATCACACCCTTTTCTAATCACCCCCCCCCCCCACGCCCTTTTTTTTACTCACGCCCCCTATTTTTGATATATGTTATCAGTTTGTACCCACACCGCCAATTTTTGATACAAGTTATCAGCTATGTATCTATAGAAATTTAAAAAGTAACTACGAAACATTAAAAAAATTAACTAATATCCTAAGATAAAAGAGAGAACCCAAAAAGAATAACAGCATTTTATTCGTGATGTGATTGGTTGAAGAACAAAATTTAAAATTTGAATTTTTATTTTTAATTTTTATATTACAATTCAATTAAAACATCTAGAGAATAGATTTGATAAAAAAATAATTATGTAATCAAGTGTTCGAAATCATCCAATTAAGATCATGAAAATAATAATTATTAGTATACGAACTGAAACAAAACCAATGAATCTATAACCACAAAATTTTAAATGAATATGAACTCTGAACGCAGCGCAAAGGTAAAGGGTATATATAACTTATTGTAGATTAATTTAGATGAAGCTTCGACAAAATTTGTTTTAGATAATATAATACAATTGCATGTGCGCTTCGCTTAGAGAGCTTCAAGGTTTGGCAAGAGGGTAGGTACATGGGTAGATTCAAAAGTGGGTAAGTGTTTACGTACCAAGGTTTGTACAGGATCGAAAACAGTTGTATAAAAGATGATAGTTTCAGGGTTAGATGTTGAGAAGAAAAAAAAAAAAAGAACAACATACGTTCAGAGTTACAAATTGAAGTATGAAAATAATTACAAAGTAAAAGAGGCTGCACATGACTGGAAACAGGTGTCGTGAGGTAAACTTCAATATTAATTAGGATAGGTTAATTGGGAGAAACCTAGGTAGGAAAAATGTTGATAACAAATGTAAAAGGATGTAGGAAATATTTGTCAAAAAAGTTAAAGAACTGTGTGGGCAAAATTGTATTAAGATGATTAGTTTCACGATTGAAATTACAAAAAAATTTGAGAAGAACGATAGAAAAGATAGTTTTTACAAAGATGAGAACAAAGATTCAGAGTTAGAGACCAAAGCATCAAAAAAAGAAAAAACAACAGCAAACACCAAAATTTAAGCAAGTAGATTGATGTGAAAGAGATAGGAATAATATTAAGCAAAAATATACATATGAGCGTAGGTTCAAAGTTACAAACGTAATGACAAGTTCAGGTACGGGAGTAAATACAATGTAGTTACCAGAGTAGTTATCAAGTTTGAAATAATGTTATGAACAAGGTTTATGATAAAGTTATTTACAACAGTAAGCGCAAGAGGATAAAAAAAGATTATGCACGAGGCCAGATTCAGTGTTAAAAATTTAAATAAAAAAAAAAATAAAGAACTAGAGTTAGCATAGAAGTAGAAACAGATGTAGAAACAAATGCATGTGTAGAAGGTTCAGCGTTAGAAGCTAAAATAAAAAAAAGGTAGTAAGCACAAGATCATTAACATATGTAGGAAGAAGAAAAAGTCAACACACGTAGTAAAGAGAGTTGGAAAAAAAAACTTAAGAAACGTGGATAGTAGCAAGGTTATGAAGCAGGGAAGGTTAATAAATAAAAAGACGAAAATAAGTCGGTAAAAGCATAGAAACAGATGTTTAACTAAGGATAGAAATAAAAGTATGATCAAAGATAAGAACAAAGTAGTCTTAGAGTTAGAAATAAAAGCATGAAAAAAATTCAAACTCCAGTTGACACCATGATAGAAACAGATATATAAACATGAACATATTCCTGGGGAAGAGCTTAGTTATAAAAAGCAGTAGGTGCAACGGTAAGAACAAGGGTAGTTTGGAGTGAGATATAAGGTAGGAGCAGAGGTGGGCATAAAATAAGGTGCAGGTGTAGTCACAAGCTATAAGAGTAAAAACAATGGTATGTATCACAGTAGGTAAAAAGGTAGTCACAAGGGTACGTGTATAAGTGTAGGTACAAGTGTAGATTCAAGTATAAAATTCTAGGGGGTTGGCGAGCGAGCGAGCAGGGGGGTACCCCCCCCCCCCCCCTAGTAGTATATATACATATCTAATATGGCTTAGAATATAGCAACTATTTTACTATAGATATGTACTAGGGGGGGTACCCCCCTGCTCGCTTCGCTCGCCAACCCCCCCCCCCAGAATTTTATGCTTGAATCTACACTTGTACCTACGTTTATACACATACTCTTGTGTCTACCTCTGTACCTACTCTGATACATACCATTGTTTCTACTTTTATAGCTTGTGACTACACCTGCACCTTATTTCGTGCCTACCTTTGTTCTCACCTTTCATCTTACTCTAAACCCTTGTAACTACCCTTGTTCTTACCGTTGCACTTACTGTTTTTTATAACTACGCTCTTACCCAGGAATATGCTCATGTTTATATATATATTTCTATCATGGTGATAACTGTAGTTTGAATTTTTTTCATGCTTTTATTTCTAATTCTAAGACTACTTTGTTCTAATCTTTGATCATACTTTCATTTCAATCCTTTGTTAAACATCTGTTTCTATGCTTTACCGATTTATTTTCGTCTTTTTATTTATTAACCTGCCCTGCTTTATAACCTTGCTACTATCCACGTCTGTTCAGTATTTTTTTTTCCGACTCTCTTTACTACGTCTGTTGATTTTTTTTACTTCCTACATATGTTAATAATCTTGTGCTTACTACCTATTTTTTACTCAAGCTTTTAACGCTGAACCTTCTACACATGCATTTGTTTCTACATCTGTTTCTACTCCCATGCTAACTCTAGTTCTTTATTTATTTATTTTTTCAATTTTCTACACTGAATCTAGCCTTGTGCATAATCTTTTTTATCCTCTTGTACATACTATTCTAAATAACCCTATAACAAACCTTGTTCCTAACATTGTTTCAAACTTGATAACTACTGTGGTAACTTCATTGTACCTACTGCCGTACCTGGACTTGTCATTACGTTTGTAATTTTGAACCTACGCTTATATGTACATTTTTGCTTAATATTGTTTCTATCTCTTTCACATGAATCCACCTGCTTAAATTTTAGTGTTTGCTGTTGTTTTTTCTTTTTTTCATGCTTTGGTCTTTAACTTTGAATCTTTGTTCTCATCTTTGTGAAAACTATCTTTTCTATTGTTCTTCTCAAATTTTTTTGTAATTGCAATCGTGAAACTAATCATCTTCATACAATTTTACCCACACAGCTCTTTAACTTTTTTGACAAATATTTCCTACATCCTTTTACATTTGTTATCAACGCTTTTTCTACGTAGGTCTGTCCCAATCAACCTATCTTGATTAATATCGAAGTTTATCTTACGACACCAGTTTTCAGCCATGTGTAGCCTCTTTCACTTTGTTATTATTTTCATACTTCAATTTGTAACTTTGAACGTATGTTGTACTTTTTTTTTTTTTTTCTCAACATCTAACCCTGAAACTAACATCTTTTATACTATTGTTTTCGATCCTGTACAAACCTTTGTAGGTAAGCACTTACCCACTTTTGAATCTATCGATGTACCTACCCTCTTGCCAAACCTTGAAGCTCTCTAAGCGAAGCGCACGCACAATTGTATTATATTATATAAAACAAGTTTTGTCGAAGCTTCATCTAAATTAATCGACAATAAGTTATATATACCCTTTACCTTTGCGCTACGTTCAGAGTTCATATTCATTTAAACTTTTGTGGTTATAGATTCATTGGTTTTGTTTCAGTTTGTATACTAATAATTATTATTTTCATGATTATAATCGGATAATTTCAAACACTTGATTACATAATTATTTTTTCATCAAATCTATTCTCTAGATGTTTTAATTGAATTGCAATATAAAAATTAAAAATAAAAATTCAAATTTTAAGTTTTGTTCTTCAACCAATCACATCACGAATAAAATGCTAACATTCTTTTTGGGTTCTCTCTTTTATCTTTGGACATAAGTTCATTTTTTTAATGCTTCGTAGTTACTTTTTTAATTTTTTCTATAGATACATAGCTGATAACTTGTGCTTAACGCTATATGCCTTGAAAAAAGTGCGGAGGGAGCGGACTGCGGAGGCAATGGAGTGCGCGCGTGATATAAGATGAATGCGTGTACTTGCATACCTTAAAATAACTCAATTTTATTATTATTATTTAAATAAACCAAATAACCCATTTCTATTTTACTTTTAAACTTTCTTTTTATTGCTTAACCCATTAAGTCCAAGGATTTTTTAAATTTTTCTTGTACTTTGAGCTCTGGAATTTTGATGAAAACGATAAAAAATATTTTCAAAAAGACCATATACTACTATTTTCGGGTATGCTCTACACGATGGTGTAGTTTAAAAAAACCAAAAATGTCATTTTCAATTGTTAATTAACAAATTGAAAAAAAAAACTCAATTTTTTGCTGCATTTTTTTTTTTTTTTCAAAAGATTTTCAGAATTTAGAGGTTTCAGTAGAGCAGACAAATACAATATGATTAAGATGTTTCAATGTAATAATACGTATTATTTTGTAATATTTTCAAATTATTTATTATGTAATTGAGAGAATTTTTTATTATATTTAAAAAAATTTTTTTTATTATATTTAAAAAAAAAAAAATTAAAAATTTGCACAAATCTTTTAAAGAGAGTTTGATTTTTTTTTTTTTTTTTTTTTTTTTTTAACAGTGAGGAATCGAACCCATATCACTCACTCTATTTGATAAGCAATTAACCCACTAGACCAGGGTGTAATGGTTTGAGGGAGGAGTATTTTGAATAAGCTTTTAGTGTAAGGTTAAATATATAAGTTTATTTCACTGACGTTACATTGTGACTGAACTCTGGTAAGAGTGTCGATCGCTGTATATACAATGCTCGCTTGGACAACGCCTAATGCTTTATCAGCGTGTCAATAACCTGCTTGCCATACTTTTCTGCTAACTACGCTTTAGCAGTTTTAACATTCTTTCAAGTTCATTCACTTACCTAAAACGCATTAATTACAATTCCCCCCTTTTTATTTTTGATTCACTCTGGTTTTGTTTCGCAACCTTTCTGACCTTCTTGGTCCACTTTGGTTTTCCACTCTGCACTTATTTTTTGTTTCACTGCACTTTTCTTATCACCTTGCACTTGCTCCATGTACTCTCTCTCGACATTCATCATACTCTTTTTTACAATTTTATTTCGCTCGCAATTTTTCACAGTTTTTTCATTCGCTGCGCTTTTTGTTTTACGCTCGCCTGTTACAGATTTTTTGTTTGCTTGATTTTTGGAAATAGACTCGCTTTCGCCTAGTTCCCCCTTTTTAGATTTGACCTTATTTGCGTCTTTATAATTTGATTTACGTGCCTTTTAGTAATATAACCATCTTTAAATTGAATATTGTAAACTATTGGTGATATTCTTTCTAAAATTTTAGCTTCTGCTTTTTTATCGGTAAAATTTCGAAAATCTTTAGCATAGACTATGTCTCCTATTTCGAATTCTATTTTTCTATCCCCTGATCTGAATCTTTTTTGGTTAAACTGTTGGAATTCAACTTTTGTTTTTACATCTGGTTTTAACAATTCAAAACGAGTTCTAAGTTCACGTTTAAACATTAAATATGATGGTGTTTTTCCCGTTGTTGTGTGTTCAGTAGTTCTGTAGTTAAATAAAAATCTATTTAAAGCAAAATCTAAGCTGTGCCCGTCTCGTATCATCTTGTCAACTTTATCTTTCACGGTTCTTACAAAATTTTCTGCAGCTCCGTTCGTAGCTGGAAAATATGGTGCTGAAAAAATATGCTTTATTCTAAGACTTTTCAAATATTGTCGAAATTCTTCGCTTTTTAGCTGTGGACCGTTGTCATTAACGACAATTTTCGGCAAACCGAATCTACTAAAAATTGAATCTATCACTTTCATCAGTTTTTTCGCTGTTGTGTCTTTCTTCATATTAATAATTTCTGGCCATTTCGAATGAGCATCTATCTACTATAGCTAAAAACATATTCCCGTGAAAAGGTCCTAAAAAATACATATGTATTCGTGTCCAAGGTGTACTTGGCCATTGCCACGGTGAAAGCTGTACTTTTCTCGGATCTGGTCGCGCTTCTAAGCAGATTTTACATGTATTAGCTAATGCTTCTATATCTGAATCTATTCCTGGCCACCAAAAGTAGTTTCGGGCTACTTGTTTCATTTTAACTATACCCAAGTGAGATATATGTAAGTCGCGTAGCATTTGTGCTCTGAGTGTTTCAGGTATCACTAATCTATGACCCCATGTGATACAATTGTCTTCTATATCTAATTCGTTGCGTTTCGCGTGAAATGCTCTTTCTGTTTCCGTTAATTTATTGATTTTCGGCCTATCGTTTTTTATAAAAGCAATTATTTGTTTAAGCTTTGACGTTTCCTTGGCTACTTGTTTAAAATCTATTATATACCAACCGTTTTGAATGTAATTTAAATTACTGTACTCTGAAGGAAATACAGGTGTTTTGTCGTCTATCGGGAGACGTGATAACGCGTCGCAATTCCCGTTTGCTTTTGACTTTACAACTTCGATTGTGTACAAGTACCCTGACAAAAAATACGCCCATCTTTGTAATCTACTATGTAACATTGTTGATATATTTTTATTACCGAAAATAAACTTTAACGGTTCGTGATCTGTTATCAAAATAATATGATGACCAATAATATACTGGTAAAATTTTTTAAAACCGAAAATAATGGCTCCTGCTTCTTTGTCAATTATAGCGCGATGTCTTTCGCTTTTCGGAATTACTTTTGAAGCAAAGGCTATTGGCCTTTCCGTACAGTCGTCGTACCTGTGAGATAAAATTGCTGACATGCCTACGTCACTCGCGTCGCATGCTAAAACTAGCCGTATGTCTGGATCAAATAATGCTCACACATTTTCGGACGTTATTTGACTTTTTATCCAGTTGAATTCTTTTTCGCACCGATCTGACCATACCCATTTTTTCTCTTTAAGTAACGCGTACAGTGGGCAAACGTGTTCTGCCCTGTCTTTCAAGAATTTTTCGTAAAAATTTACTAAGCCTAAAAAAGCTTCTAATTCTTTATGATTTTTTGGCGATGGTGATTCTTTAATTGCTTTTATCTTAGAAGGACTTGGGTTTAATCCGTTCGCGTTTATAACAAACCCTAAAATTACCTTCGCCTAGCTTTGTGTATCGATATAATCCTTCATGTGTAATAATTGTTAACGCGTTTTTAGATTCGTCATCTAATTCAAATTGCATAAACGCGTGTTTTAAGTCTATTTGCGACCATTTATTTCCGACTCTTAACGTGTTAAAAATTTTTTCTTTAAGAGGTATTGGATGCCTTTTAATTACTTATTGCGGGTTGACTGTTAGTTTAAAATTACCGCAAATACGCACTTCTCCGTTTTTCTTTAATACCGGAATAATGGGTGTTGCCCATTCACTGCATTCTACTGGCTCTAAGTTTCCCAAACTTATCAATCTTTGTATCTCGCTCGAAATTTTCGGCATCAGCGCGAATGGCGCGTGATGTGGTTTCAATTGTATTGGTCTTACATTCTCCTTAAAAACCAAATGCACTTTTTTTCCCTTATAACACCCTTGCGTGTTAGAGAATAATACCGGAAATTTTTTTAACATGTTATGTTTTATAGTTTCGCTCTCTATTTTTAAAACATTACTTTCACGTTCATTTTTCATTAATTTTAACGGCCACAAATTAAAAGCTTTCAGCCATTGCCGACCTAACAATAAAGGTCCTGAGCCTGCTATAATGTACAAATCTAAGTTTTTCTCGCTTTCTAAGAAATTTACTTTTACTTTTAAAATTCCGATAGGATTCAGTGGTAATCCTCCGTAACACGTTAATGTAAGATCACTTTTGCTTAATTTTTCGTTTGGAAAATATTTATTCTTATCTTCTTCCGACATAGCTGTTACATATGACCTGGTGTCAATTTCCATTTCAAATTGAATATTATTTATTATTACCTCTACAAATTGAGGTTTTGCGTCTTTCTTATTAATTTTCACTTTGTTTTCTGTAATAGAATAAAATTCATCGGAATGTTCGAACTCATCGTTTGATTCGCGCTCTTCTGGCTGCACATGATTGCACTGCCTGCTACTGTTACTTCTCGCGTTACCGTCAGCATTTTTAAAAATTATATTTTTTCATTGTTTTTTAATGCATACTTTTTCTAAATGACCTACTTTTTTGCAAAATTTACAATTATAATTTATGAATTTACAATCTTTCGCTAAATGATTATTCAAGCCACACCGGTAACAATTGTATTTAAAATTACGCGAATTACTTGCGCTTTACTTATTATTTACGTTACCGCTCTTGTAGTTGCCGTTGTAGTTGCTGCTGCTGCTGTTGCCCTTGTTGTAGCCGCCGTTGTGTGGTACTCCGCCTTTCCTCTGGAATCTTTGTGAGCTGCTTACGTGTTGAATTTGTTCGAAGTTTGTTTTCTTTTCTGTTGACGCTGCATTTTTCACTGCTGTTTCTTGAGTGGTAGCGATCTCTATTGCTTTTTCCAATGTTAATTCGCTTTCACTGAATAAAGCAATTTTCGTGTTGTAGTCTCGAACTCCGCATACTATTTGATTACATAAAGCCTCGTCCAAGTCTTTAAAATTGCAGTTCATAGCTAATTCTCTTAACCTAGCTACAAACTCGTTCATTGATTTATTTACATTTTGCTTTGTTTGCGCAAAAATGCATCGTTCCATCGCTGTGTTCTTTTTTGGTGTAAGGTGGTCACTTACTAGCTTTGTGATCTCATCGAACTTTTTGTCTTTTGGTTTGCTTGGAGCACACAAGTCGCGTATCAGTTTGTATGTTTCTGCCCCGCACTTTGTAATTAATGTAGCTACTTTTATATTGTCATCGTTAATTTTATTTGCAATACAAAAGAATTCGAAACGTTCAATAAATTCTTCCCAGCTGTCTTGATTCTTGTGGAATTCGAAGTCAGCCATTTCGAGATCTAATATAATTTCTTCACTTTCTGCCGAGTTTGCTGGTTCAGTTTGCGCAGTTTTTTCTTTATTTTCTACACTTGAATTTATTATCGTTGCGTTTAAGTCGCTTTCTTGTTCTTCTTCTTCTTCTATCGAACCTTTGTTTTTCTCAATGCGTTCATTTGCTGCTAACGTTTGATAATTTTTTAATATTATTTTGCATACCCTTCTAAGTTCTTCAACACTTAATAAATTCAGTAATTGTCGATCTTTTACCTTCACCTTCTGCCATATATGGACTATTGTTTTTGTGATTGTTTGGTTAAAATACTTCCACTCAGCTAATAAATTTACTAAATTTGTTTTATCGTTTATTTGTTTTATGTTTTTTGTTTCGGTTTCAAATTCTTTCGCTACTTTTTTAAGATCTTCCCATGATACGGTTTTAAGTATTACCTTGATATCGAATTTATCAAGATAATGTACAAGGTCGTCTTTGCTTAACGAATGTACCCACGTAGCTGTTTTTCCTTCTATTAGCTTTTCATGTTTTCAGAAATTTCACTTTTCTCACACATTAAATTTTATGCACTTGTCGCGTTTTGCGAATTTTGTAATGTAACCACTTTATTTGTTAATCACTTTAGCGCTCGTCACGCCCTTTTTTGTGTACACATTTTCACTGTAAATTAACTTTTATCCTCATCGGATTTTTTGCTTTTATCCTCGTCGGATTTTCGTAGTTTTATCCTCGTCGGATTTTCGTAGTTTTTATCCTCGTCGGATTTTCGTGGTTTTTATCCTCGTCGGATTTTCGTAGTTTTTATCCTCGTCGCCAATTGTAATGGTTTGAGGGAGGAGTATTTTGAATAAGCTTTTAGTGTAAGGTTAAATATATAAGTTTATTTCACTGACGTTACATTGTGACTGAACTCTGGTAAGAGTGTCGCTCGCTGTATATATAATGCTCGCTTGGACAACGCCTAATGCTTGATCAGCGTGTCAATAACCTGCTTGCCATACTTTTCTGCTAACTACGCTTTAGCAGTTTTAACATTCTTTCTAGTTCATTCACTTACCTAAAACGCATACATTACACAGGGTATATTTAAATTTTCCCAAACCAAAAAATAGTTTTTAACTATGTCTATTGATATATTATTCCAAGTACCAGCCTACCTTGCAAAATGAATAAACGAAATTCATTTGCTCAAATCTTTGGCGCACAAGTTTTAATCCGAAATCGAATCGTCACTCATTTCGAAATCTTCGAGCAAAAGGGAACCTTAATGATTCGTGAGTTTATATAGTTTAATTATATCATTCATTTTCTTAATTTAATAATTCTTTTTTACAAAACTTGTAACAAAACATTAAAAATGGCGGGCGAGGAAAAAAAGGGCGTGGGAAGGGCGGGTGGGGAGGACAATTCAAAACTCATAGAAATAAGCATATTTCGGTACACTTTTACGGTTAGTTAAGCACTTTTTTGAGAGGCCTGTGGGGGGCGGGCGAGGGGCGTGGGGGGAGCGTGAGAGAGGAAAAACAACTATATAATATAGTAAGATATATTAGATATGGCCTAGCAACCCTTCTACTATAGATATGTATGTATTTATTATAGCCCATATTAGTTACTATATATACACATATTTGTATCGTATATATATACATATCTATATATCTTGGTGTCGCTTTTTTGAGTCGGTTTTTAGTGTAATTGTTTACAGATTCACTTCTCATATAAAAAGCTTCGCTTTAAAAATAAGTTATAATAGTATATTTCGTAACGCAGACGGCGTGTTACCACACGCTCCGAGGGTGGCGCACGAGCGAAGCGAGCCGCCCAAGCTGAAGGGCTTTTTTATTTTAATTATTTTATGATAAAATTCTGGCCCAAATTTCCGTACCATGTAAAAAGATCGAGTGAGTGGTTGCCATCAAAAGGCGCCAGTTTCTGAGCAATTATTTCTGTTACGGACGTCACATTTTGTAGCTTTGAAAAGCTGTAAAATGTATAACAATGAAAATGATGTAAAAAATAGTTCCTAGCAAATTGCAGTTTAATGAATAAAATATCTAAAAGTTATACTTTATCTAATTTATGAATTAGATAAGACAAACGAGTCAAAAGTAGCTGTTACGGATGTTACATTTATACGAGTAACGTCCGTAACGCGTATTTTTGATTCATGCGTCTTAATAAATATATTAATTACACACAACACAATATTTTTGATTAGTATTCATTAAATTGCATCTTATGAGATACCGATTTTGACATTTCAGTTAATTTTACAGATTTGTGAAGCTTACAATGTAACGTCCGTAACAGAAATAATTGCTCTTCTCCGAATAGGTTCGTGCATATTTGCTATAAGGCGAATTATAGTGAGGTCACAGCTTTGGCTGCTTTTTAGGCCGCTTTTTTCATGTGGGACACATAGGTCATCTTTGTATACAGGGTAACCCCTAGATACTAGACTTCCTTTTTCGTCTTATCTGTACGTTGCTAACTGTCGTTAAGATCATTGTCTGTATCTGTTTTAGCATCAAATGAACCATCTCTATCTTGGTCAGAGACGACTTAAACTTGTATTTCTTCGTCCATCTGTTGACCTGCCTCATTACACCGTTTAGCAAAAATCGCGCTGCCTCGAAGGTCCTGGCCATCAGTACAACTCCAACGTCGTCAGCATAGACTACAAAACTGGTGTTGGAAGGCATCCTGCAAGCCGCAAGCTGTTGAAAACCATGTTCCAGAAGGCTGGCCCTGTAATCGAATCCTGAGCCGTTTTTTCTATAATTATAGCTAGATATTCGGGTATTTCGAAGGTCACGAGAGCCTCCCGAATATCCTCCCACCAGAGTCTTGGCTGGGCAGCCCTTGTGAACAGAGTTGCCCGTGTTGTCGAGCGATATAAGCAAACAAACACAGCATTACACTCCCCTTGCGAAGGAGATGTTAGTTGACCAATTGCGATTCTCATTAATATCAAACGCTCTCAACTTGAGAAGAAATAAAGATATACATAAAGTAAACATAACCTCGTGCTATCCGTGAGGGCTTCAGCCATAACAGGCCCCGCCGTTTCGGCGGGGAATCCCTCCGAGTCAAAGCACAAGACCAAAAGGACACCCTCTGTACAGGGAGAAAATCACTTCAATGCTTAAGCGAAAAAGCCCATGTAAATGTCATAGAATACCTCACGGCTGAGAATGGCAGACCCACAGCCAATGTTCTCTTGCACAGCCTTAACTTTCCGATTCTAAAACAACCACCGAGTTCACACTGTTTTGAGAGATTATATAGACAGGCCAGAGTGAGGCCGTGCCAAGTGGACCACCAAAAATGAAGTATCCGAATTTGGTACATATTTTTGTACATTCTGAAAGCTTTATATCTCAAAACAAAAGCCCTGAAATATTTTTTGAAAATTTTAATTTTAAAAAGTTATAAACAAATGAACTTTAACCCAACTTTAATTTTGATCAATTCTTAATAAAACTTTACAAAAATTTGAGGCAGCTTCAGTGATACTTGAAATTCTGAAAAAATTAGATTTCTTTAAAAAAAAAAAACAATTATTTAGCAATAAAAAATCAATTTTACAATGAACGAATAACATTTTTTTCAACTTCTCCATTTATTTCAATCTCCTTATTCCAAATAGAAATTTTTTTCACATTATTATTTCTCAAACTCTCACCTAAGTGGGCGTGAAAAAAAATACTGATACTGATTTTCAATTAAGGAAAAAGTTATGATCGTATAAACATTGCCCGGCGCGCGCGTCAACGGCTGCCAAGCGGCCCGAGCGGCGTGCTCGGCCGTAGCCGCGGTGCCTCACGATGCAAACCGCCGTGCTTCATACTTACTTACTAGCTCTTCTATGCAATTTTTAACTAAAATGTATGATTTTATAAAATTCAAACATTATTTTACGTATTGATTGATAGTATTTATTATAGATTTACATCAATTACTTCTGAATTTTTATTACATCTGATTTAACAGAACTAGAAAAAATTTTACATTCTAATGATTTTTTATCAAATGGTTTAAAGCAATGATACGAGCGTGTCCCTACAATTTGCTTTGCTGCAACTAATCGTTTTTTCAAACTTTCCTCATGATTTTTGTATTCAGATACTGTGCAAAGATCAAATTCTATGTTTTTAAAATGACCACACGCCCATTCATACAGTTTTTCCGTTGTAACTATAGTTTTATCTTGAAGACTAGCCCGAAAAGCATTTCTCTTAACGCAACCACCAATGCCATCGCAGGTCCCCTTTCCGTGACTAGACGCAAAAAAGTGCCATTCGGTTTTTGAGTTGAAGTCTTTTTCGTGAAATAGTAAATTTAAAAAATTTGATTTGTTTTTATACTGAGAACCAGCTCCGTCAGAAAAGTAAATTATTTTTTTAATTTCGCGCACCAAACTTTTTTTTCAAATATTTTATCATCTTAGAGTTATATAAGTGAACTCCAGTAGCATCTTGGTCTGTATAATCGGATAAAACTACAAAATTTAAATTCTCTACAAGTTATTTTTTTATAATAAATAACATAGACATGTAAAGATACCTGGTCTGAGTTCCAGTGGTGGGCCTGTACAGCATTCTGCACTTTAAAAGAATAATTTTCCGAAAAATCAAGGGTAACTACAAATTCCCTTTCTTTCAGCGAATCCTTAACTTCATTCAAATACTTCCCCTGGGTTTCAGTAAGAAAATGATGCATCAAAATGTCGGGCGATTGAGCAGAAAGATTATGAATAAACATCTTCACAGTTTCCGTTTGTAAAAGTATTTGTGAAAAAAAATGTGAGTTTTGTAGACGCAAACGTTGTGCGTACCTTTCGCACTAATCGTAATACACTGCTTGGGCCTCAAAGCTTTGAAAGCGGACAGACAAATTTTTAAATTTGAATATTTTTCTGTAAACTTTTTGTGCAATTCGTCAAGATTTTCTAACAGCAGCCGCTTCTAAAAGAAATTTTTTTAATCAGCTTACTCATCCAAATTTAGCAGCAAATATTTTATACTACTATTTTTATAAGTAAAATGAGAGCTTTTTATGTATACCATTCTAATTTTCGAAAATTCTAATGAACAATAATAAAAAAAAAAAAAAAAAAACACAAGAGGCTTAAAAAAAAACCTATTTTGTTCTTTTTATATAGAAAAAGCGATTTCTACTTTCAAAATTAATACTTTTATTTTAAATTCTATTTTTTTAGCAAGTCTGAAAAAGTTCTAGTTTATGAAAAGATAACAATAATAATAATAATTCAAAAGTACTTGCGGTTTTGAGTTCTCGTTTTCCATTACCTTTAACTGACTTTACATCTTTTACTGCTGGCATTACCCCTTAACTTCTTCAGAAAAAAAAATTCAACTGTGCTGATCAAATCAGAATTCATGGCTAGTCCTTTTTTTTTTTTATCAGGTTGGACGCAATATCCTTTTTCACTTAATAGCCTTCTATTTGATTTAATCCTCGATTTAATCATACGCTTAGAAACGTCAAATTCTGTTGCTGTTTTAGCAATTGACCACTAAAATGGTAGAATTGAACACTAATGGTAATTGTTAATAAAACAATTTTTTGCGCTCGAGTTGAAGCGCTTGAAATAGCAGTTTTCAAGTCTTGAATCCAAATATCATTTTGTGTGTCATTAAAAACAACAGCAGAATTAATAAATGACTTTCGTATCATTGTATTGTCGGTATTTGATAAAAGTAAATTAGTTTTTTTTGAAGGAGGAGCCATGATTACCTCTTCGAAGGCATCTGCTAGGGTTCCCTCTATTGTTTTCATTGTCAACTAATTTACACTCATAGTAAACATCTTTTAAACTAAAAATTGACCCAACTTCTTCTTCATCTTGATCTGCTTCTCCTTCACTATCATCAACATTAGCTTTAAGAGAATTTAATTCCTCATTATTAACCCGTACTTGGTCCTTATCTCTGTATAATCGAGTTCTACATTAACAAATGAATAAACTGGATAAATTTCTAAAATTTTGATCAATATTCTCTGTCAACACACACAAATTACTTTTAATGCTGTTATGACCTTTCTTATTAAATGGATTGCAACAATTCGGCGGAAGAGTCATGTTAAAAAAAAACTAATTTTTACAAATGAAAGATGCACGCTAATACGCATGATTTTCATTTGTTTATGCGTGTCATCTGAAACGCACAGCTACTTTCTCCCAAAAAATTATACCAAATTTGAATATTGAATAGAAATTTTCGAAAGAAATTAAGTTTTGTATATAAAACTGATTGACAAATAATGTGCTTAAAGTTCGATTATTTTTCCAGTTTTGTTAAATCAGATGTAATAAAAATTAAGAAGTAATTAATGTAAATTTATAATAAATACTATCAATCAATACGTAAAATAATGTTTGAATTTTATAAAATCATATACATTTTAGTTAAAAATTGCATAGAGGAGCTGGTAAGTAAGTATGAAGCAAGACGGTTTGCATCGTGAGGCGCCGCGGCTACGGCCGAGCAAGCCGCTCGGGCCGCTTGGCAACCGTTGACGATGATCATTACAAAAATTTGATAGCTTTCTGATCCCGTCGAAAAATAGATGCTGTCAAATTTTTGTAATGATATCTCATTTTTAAGTACCTTTAATCCGTGCGGAATTACAGGACATGACTTTACAAACGTGGCCGACTTTTTGACTTTTGACCTTATACAGTCATAACTTTTTCCCTAATTGAAAATCAGTAACAGCATTTTTTTTCACGATTACTTAACTCGTATTTAATTACTTATACTTGGCGCTCTCGAGCGAGCGAGAATTTTTTTTTTGCATTTTTTCTATACTAAGTATTAAATGAACTTAAGAGCTTTCAATAAAACAAAAATTTGACCCATTAATCTTCAATAGTAATAAAGTTACAAGCATTAAAATAAAAATAATCCTTTATTTACAAAAAAAAGATTTATAATTATATTCGAATTTGTTTTACCGCGTTCGAACAAATTAAAAAAAAAAAAATTTAATTAACTTAGAACAATGAAAAAATTGTAATACTTAAAACTAAATCGAATTACTCAAAATAAAAATAAATTGAACAATAATAAACATTTTTATCGATCTCGAAGAAAACTGTCAACTTTTAATCATGTGCACAAAAAACTATTGAACAATTTTGAAAGTTCATTATTATTAACATCATGAATAAACCATGATAAAAAGACTTGCAAAGGCAGTGACGTCACTATGGTAACGTTTTGGTCATTTATGTTGTAGCGTCATTCAAAAATATAATAAATTTTTCTTATTCAAATTATTTATATTTTGAGAAATTAAATTTAGTTTTAAGTATTTTAATTTTTTCATTTGTCTAAGTTGATTAAATTTTTTTTTTTTTAATTTTATTCAACCGCGGTAAGACAAATTTGAATTTAATTAAAAATTTTTTTTTATAAATAAAGCACTAAAGGATTATTTTTATAAACAAACAATGCAAATTTGGTTTGAAACTGTAATTTCTTAGTTCCTAAACTACTCTCTTCAATAGTCCAAAAGTTCTTTAAAAAGTTTCTATTTTATTGGTTAGCGACTTTTTAAAATCATTTACTGCTTGTAACTTTATCACTATTGGAGATTAATGAGTCAAATTTTTGTTTTTTTGAAAGCTTTTAAGTTCATTTATTACTTAGGATAGTAAAAAATGCAACAAAAAAAATTCTCGTTCACTCGAGAGCGCCAATTATAAGTAATAGAATACTTGTTAAGTAGTACTATTATCGCATAATACTCTTATCCTAAAGGGCGGTAGCCCTTTAACGGCGAGTTGGTTTTTTAACACCGACTACCGTGAAAGCGTACCGCTTTATATACTTTAAATTTCGGTTTTAGGTTAGGTCACTCATGAAAAAAACGCTATTAGGATGATTTGTTTTTTCTATAATACATATCCAACGCATGGCCGATAATTTCCTGAATAATTTAAAAAATAAACTAACCCAAAAAGTTCCCGCATTAAAAAGTTATAGACACTTCAATTTTCGAAGCGCTGATTTCTTTTCGTCTAGGCGTCAGGCGATTTCCGTATTCAGTCAAGAGCATCCTCTGTCTCACTCTTGCAGCCTGCAGCAGCCAGCAAGGCATGCGAGCAGGCTGCGGGGGCGAGGAGCGCGTACGCAAGAGGCCCAGGGCCTGACAGCAGCTGATCAGCTCGAGCTGCTATATGTAAGCGGCTGCAGCTCTGAGCAGAAGATAGCGGTCATAACTATTATTTTATTCTATGATGATTTATAAAGGAAGTAGTCAAATATACAGCGGCATCACGCTAAATTCACAATTAGCATAGTTTAATTAATAATTATTATGACCGAACAAACAACCTACTAAAGAATCTGCTTTTATAAATTACTTTTTGAATTTTACCTATGTGAGGTCTACTTAAATAGATAAAAATTTGCTTTTACAAATGCTTTAAAAACTTGTAATTAAAAAATATCAAAGCTGTATGGAGACATAATTTTCCTGTCGATTTAAGTAAAATCTAAAAACATACTTTTAAAAGAGTAAAAATTACGGCGAGTTCAGTTTTTTCTTCACCAAATTCTTACTAAATTAAAATAAAATTTTCAGATAAACCGTGAAAACAAACAAATAAAAACACGAAACAATTTAAACGCATGAACTTCGCCCCATTTTAAAAATTTTATTTTCTGATTCTGTTGAAATATTTTTAAATATGAACAATTGAAAGTATTGAAATCAAATAATATCTAACAAGCGAGTTTTATGCGGTTCGAGTACTATTGTGTTAAACAATCTGTTTTTCTTGAAAAATAAAATTGACAAATTATTCAATTGATTCGTCATTCAAAATCAATAACCCATTCGTTCTCGATGAAGCCACCTAAAATTTTTACCAGAAAAAAATGAATAACTAATAAAATTAGCTCCCAAGCTAGGTCCAAAAAAAGTAGTATCGTCTTCAGTCGGAGACTATTTTAAAAATACGTTATTGTATCCAAAAAAGAACTAAGGACCGTCGTAGATGAAATAATCCTTGAACCGGAAGTGCTATTTTAGTATCAAAAGTTTGATGAGGGCTTTGCATTTTTTTCAAAGATAATCATTAGAAATAATAATAAAATCTATTGCCGTCAAAAAAAATTGGGACTGGGCGACAGGAAAAATTTTGATTCTCGGTAATCTGAGAGATCATTTTGATATCATCAACTTGGTGACGGGATTTGCATGTTTTATTTATTTACCGAATGTTTTTTCATTTTATATTAATGCCGTAAAAATTGAATGGGACGGAAGTGAAATAAAGGTGGTGGCAACTCCGCCTTAAATGCATAGAGTGAAAAATTGTTGAAAAATGTTTGGTAGTGAAAAAAATTTTTTTTTGGCATTAGAAACAATATAAAGACGCTTTAAAGGCTATGCCGTCAAAAAAGAAAATTTTTGAAAATTAGGAGAAATTTTCATTCTTGGTAATCTGAAGGACCATTTTGATACCATTAACTCAGTGACGGGCTTTGCATAGTTTATTTGTATTTTTTATGTTTTTTCAATTTTTATTATTGCCGTCAAAATTTAATGGGACGTGAGCTAAAAAAGGGGGTGGTGATCTCTGACATTTATTTGAATATGAATATCTTAATTACGGCTATTGGTTAATTCATTTTTTTTTTGTATGCCATAATATTTTTTATCAAACTCGTCAAAATAAGATATTGTCATTATTATTATTACTTTTTTTTTTTTAATTAGCAGAAGACAATGTGTAGCGAACTTTGGTTTTTTCATGTGAAACTTTGTAAACTGAAAGAACAAAAATAAGCAGCAATAATTTTTAATTTTTGCAAAAAAAAAATTAGCGAATGATATTTTTCGTTAAAATGATTATCTAAAACTTATTAAAAAGTATGTAGTAATTATGTATGTTATTAAATGAGCTTTTTATAATTACAAGCCAGTACATTAATAACTGATATAGTGTATCAAGAAAAATAATTACTGTCGATTAAAACAAGAAGTAAACAAAACAAATATTTATCAAAACTTTTGAAAAATAACTTTATGAATAAAAAATAAGTTTAATGTTTTAAACACAAAGCTTTAGAAAGCAGAAACTTTTTTTAAAAATTGAGAAAATTTTTTCAAGTTCTAGGTTATGTAAAAAATAAAAATTTTATTTTAAAGTTTATGTAAGATACAATGAAACCTTATACAGTTTAAAGGATGCTTTTAGAGCGTAAACAATTAATTGGAAATCACAGTGCATGCAATTTTTTTTAGACAGGTGTTGAAAGAATTGTTTTGAATTTCGCAGGAAAAAATGATCATTTTTAATTACAATGCATACTTTATAGTATTTTCATAAAATGTAAATTAATAAAATAAGCAGGATATTATAAAAAAAGGCTCAATTAATTTCAAATGTTTATCAAGGATCTAAGTCGCACCAAAAATTCCGAGTCGTTTTATTGTCGGGAACTACCCCAAGTAGCTGCAGAGAGGGAGATGAAACATTGAGTAAACTTATAAAAAATCAAATAAAAAGAAAAGTGCAATTCTTCCGGATTTTTTTGCGTCAATCTAATGGTTATCAAGCATCTAGGTTAGGTTTGGGGTGGGAGGGGTTTGCGGTCCCTGCTCGGGAACATGCAACCCCAGCACTCAGGTATACACCCATTCTGCTGAAATTCCCTGCCTTAATCACTCCTTGTCCATTGCCCTGTCTATGGAGCCAATTACCGTCATGATTGCCGTTTGGCTGGCTTCTCTCAGATCCCACAGATTTAGAATGGGTCTGCCAAGCCTACTGGTCCGGAGTGTGGCCCAAGCAGGACACTCACATAAGAGGTGTCCCGCCGTCTCGGCTGCCTCTCCACACCACCTGCAATCTGAGACCTCCCCTATCCCTATCCTGGTTAGATGGTGTCTCATCTTCCAGTGGCCCGTAAGCCATCCGATGATCATTCTAAGTTTCCTCCTACCGGTCTTCCTTAGGTCACGCAGCCACTCCTTAGGCGGCCGTTTTCCGATAAGGGCTTTTGACTGCCTCAGCCCCTGGTGATCGGCCCACCTCCGATCCTCTTCCTCTGCCATCCAGAGGGCAAAGGCGTTAAGCAGTGAGCAGTCAGGCATTCCAACACTGCTGTGGTCGGCCCTGATATCTAGCGCACCGCGGTTTGTGAGCCTATCTGCCTTCTCGTTACCTGTGATCATCGAGTGTCCTGGCATCCATAGTAAGGTGACACGGTGGTTCGGTGTAAGCCTCCTCAGTGCCGCTTTGCAGAGGGCTACTTCCCTGGAGTTTGTGGTACAGTCTTTCAGCGCAAAGAGCGCCGCTTTGCTATCCAAGTAAATCGTAACTGGTCGTTTCCTGTGCGCTTCCGTCAGGGTGACCCGCGTGCACTCCGTAATCGCCCTCACCTCAGCTTGGAAGACTGTGGCGAAGTCGTCCAGGTGTAGCGCAATCTCCCAGGTGGAGCCTTGTCTCCAGGCTCCAGCTCCAACCCCCTCTGCCCATTTCGAACCATCTGTGAATCAGACGACCCCCTGTTCGGTATACCTGTACCGTCCTCTCTGCCAGTCGGCCCTGCTGCCCATTTCGACTCTGAACGGCTTGTCGAAGTTGATGCTCCGAGCCGTGTAATCGAGTTTGGGTAGCTTCCCTTGATTCAAACCTCTGGTTATCTGCCGATCTGTCAGGTGGTTGACTCCCGCGTTGCCCTCGTATCGACAAACGGCCTTAAAGGCCACACATCTAACCACGAGGTCAAGCGGAGGGGTTCCTGCCAGGCGTTCCATCGCTGCCAGCGGTGTAGTGCCCATGCATCCTGTCATGCCTCTCAGGACTAGGGCCTGTACACGGCTTAGTGCCGTTCTAGCGTCCTTTGCCTTAGCTACCCGGGGTGCCCAGACGGCCGCCCCGTGTAGTAGCCTAGGCTTCAACACGGCTGTGTACAGCCAGTGTATCTTCTCGGGCTTCAGTCCCCATATCCTGCTGAAAGCTCTCCTGCATGCCCAGAAGGACTGTATCACCTTTCCGCAGGTAGCTTCTCGGTGCCTTTTCCAGCTGAGCTTGGAGTCAAACGTTACTCCCAGGTACTTGATCTCATTAGTCAGGTCCAATGTCATGCCCATGAGGTGTAGGCCCTTGATTGGGCCCTCCTTGTATCTGGTTGTAAAGCACATGACCCCGACTTTGCTTGGGTTCACTGTCAAGTGAACTCCTTTGCACCATTTCTCGACGATCCCGAGTGCTAACTGCATCAGGCCCGCCACTACATCTAGGTCATCGGCTCTAGCGAGGATGAGAACATCGTCGGCATATGCTAAGGCAAAAATGCCTGCTTCGTCCAGCAGTCTCAGCAGGGTATCAACGACTAGACACCATCATGTGGGAGATAGTACTCCTCCCTATGGGCATCCTTTCCCAACCTTACCAACTCGGGTACGGTTGCCCCATGTGGCAAGCAGACTCCTAGTGCTCAACATGTGGCTCATCCATCTCACCAGTGTGGGCGGGACGGCATGATCCACCGCACCCTTGCGGATGCTATCCACTCTGGTGTGGTTGAAAGCGCCTTCAATGTCCAGCAGGGCTGGTAACACATATCCTTTGTTTTCCATACCTTTCCTTATCCATGACTCCGCTTCTATGAGTGACGTATCTACAGACTTGCCTGCCTGGTAGGCATGTTGTCTACAGTGCAGCGGTCGATCGACCAGAGGCTTTTCCTTCAAGTCCCTGTCAACCAGCCTTTCTAGTGTCTCAAGTACGAAGGATGACAGGCAAATGGGTCTGTGGTCCTTTGCACTTATGGCCACTCTACCTGGTTTTGGTATGAAAACCACCTTCGCTGTCCTCCAGCAGGTCGGGATATACCCAAGGGTCAGGCACGCTCTGAAGAGTTTGACTAATGGGCTTAACAGTTCCTCCAGCCCTCTTTGAAGAAGGGCCGGGAAGATACCATCTGGTCCGGCAACCTTGAACGGGTCATAGCCCACCTGACTCTCTTCGGGGTCGTGATGGTCCTGGACAGTTCCCAATCCCGTCTACCAGCGGTTGCGTTGTGTGCCCCGTGGTGTTCGCCACCTTCCCTGAAGTCAGGAAAGTGGGTTTCTAGCGCGTTGAGGCAATCTGCGCAACTTTTGGCCCACTGTCCCGATTTTAGCTTCATTATACCTGGCGTCTGTCTCGGACCGTTCCGCAGGATACGGCAGAGCCTGGATGTCTCTGCAACATTCTTTTGCTCCGTGCAGTAATCCTGCCAGCCCTTTGCAGGCGCCTTTTCTAACTCCTTTTTGTATAGCCTTTGTGCCTGTCTGTAGGCGTCTTCATCGACCTTCCTTCCGGTCTTGTAAGACCTGTTGTAGAGTCTTCTTACTTCCTTCCTGAGGGCCGTAAGTTCGGGTGTCCACCATGGGCATCCCTGACTCTTACCTTTCTTACTAATCCTACAGTTGTTCTTGAGGGACGTCATCAGTGCCTCTTGGAGAGACTCTGCGCAGTGCTTGAGTTCAACCGGTGTACTGTATCTCCCAGGAAAACTTGCAATTCTCCTGGCTAGGTCGGTCCTGTATCCCTCCCAGTTTGTGTTCCTGGGGTTCCTCCAGAAGGGTCTGTCGATAGTTTTTCCTTTCATCGAGAAAGTGATGTAGCTGTGGTCTGACATCAAGGTTTCGTCTAAAACCCTCCAGTCTTCCACTGACGTCGCCAGTCCGATCATAGCTGAGGTAATATCGATGACCTCTTCACGCCTTTTGTCCCAAAAGGTCGGTTTTCCTTCCTTATTCAGGATTTCCAGGTTGGTGCCCGCCAGAAAGCCCAAAAGCGCGTCCCCCCTGCTGTTGCAATCCGAGCTTCCCCACACCGTATGGTATGAGTTTCCGACGCATGCCAGCAGTAGGTACAGTCCCTTGAGCTCTCATGTCTTGACCAGATCCACAACCCTTTGTGGGGGTGGATCATCCTTCCCGTGTGGGAAGTAGGCCGAGGCAGCTACCAGTTGCCTCTCTCTTCCTTTCCCATCCTTGTACTTAACTATCGCGGTTGCGGTGTCCCTGTTTCAGAGGGAGCCCAGGCCTCCGCGGTGAGCCCCTTTGAAATCAAGACAGCCCTCGCTGAATCTCCAGCCCAACTAAAATGGGTGCCGCATGCGTTTAGTCCTGTTATTCTGCCTGCCCTTATCCAGGGTTCCTGGCCAAACGCTATACTTGTTTGCACCTCTGCCATGTGCTTGACCAGAGCGGCCGAAGCGCTTTTGCAGTTGTGCAGATTGATCTGGGTGAACGAGATAGTGGACGGTGCCATACGGGCATGCCTTGGATCTCGATCACCCCGACCCTTTCTCCGTAGGCCCGCCATGAGGGGCGGAGTCAGAGTCTAACCTTTGAATGCAGGGGAGGGTTCGTGTATTGCACGATTTCCGCCCGCAGCATCCCTCCTACCATCCTCTCTGTCACCTCTATTTTTGTCGGCTGCTTTTCCTTCGCTGGGATTACCTTGGTGCCAACGAGAGTCCAGGAATCCACCTTGAGAGTGAGGTTCTGGCGTCTCAGGCGTGTTAGTGCGGTCTGGGAGTCTATGACTCCCGGAACGTATAGGGCAATCCTTTTAACCTTTATAAGATCGCCTTGCTCGATGACGTTGAGCTTGGCGTTCTCCCATGGAGTCCATTTGAAGGCCTTCTCCCGCAACCAATCCACGTCCACACTGGTGTTGCAGTCGTAAACAAGTGCACCCTGCGTCTCCCAGTTGGCCAGGAATTGTGGGAAGTGGCCATCCTCTTCGGTGCGGTCAATTTCCGCCTCAAGGGCGGATCTGACTATCCCGGCCGGTGTTGGTGTAAGCCGAACGATAGGGTAGCCCGCAGGAACAATGGCCCATCGAAGTGTCGTGGCCACAGCTCAACTGTAGCTAACTCCCTCGTTTGTCTTCTCTTTGGCCGCGCGCTTGATCTCCCTGGGTATCGAGCCGTCAGAGTGTGTCCTCTTAGCAGCCGGGGTCGACCGCTCAGGGGAAAGCTCCAGCTCTGAACCCTTCTTCTGGGTCCTCCTGCCATGGTCAGTCCTTCTTCTTACCCTCTTCTTTTTCTTTTTACCTCCTCTCGAGGCGTCCCTTATCCCTTTCGGTGCGAAGTCTCTCGTCAGGGCCCCTTGACCGCTAGCGTCGGTAGTCCCTTGCCCGTCTGTGAGTTGGGCAGGTATCCCCAGCCCCCGAAAGGGCGGAGTCCCGAGACCGTGCGAAGGTTGTCGCGATCGTGTTTTGTCCGGTGTCCCCAGCCCCCGTGGGGGCGGGGTCCCGGCTTTGTTCTGCAGTATCCATGGGGGTGGGAACCCCCGTTACCTCAATGGTTGGCGCTTTTTGGTTTTCCTTTCTACCATTTTTCATTTTCATTTTGTTTGTTTGTGCGGGTGTGTTGTGTAGTGGTCGGCGAAGAGGTGTGTCCCGTAGCTGTTCATCCTTCAGCGGGGCGCGATCAGTCGAGGGTCCGCTTGATGTGGTGGCCTCCGAGGTGCCCCCCCCCCCCCCCCCCCCAGTGGTGCGGTCTCAGTCCGGTCACCAGCCAGCGGCACCACTGCTCCGGGGATTTTTCGACGGCTGGTGGAGCAGCCAGGTGGTCTGGTTATGACCTACCCGGGCCCCTGTACTATCCGTCGGCTCAGGCGCCCCAGTCCTAGTTTATCCCCTGTACCCTCCACATCCTACTAACCCTCGACTTGACCACGCCCGACTTGGGGATTCGCAGCTGGGGAAACACCCAACGCCGCTGTGTGAATGTATAAGTGTATGTGTGTGTGTGTGCGTGTCATCTCATCCCAAATACCGCGTTGTTGGGATGAGAGGTGTCTGTACCCACCCAGACCATTACCCTGGATGGAGGGCTGTTTGTTGGTCACCAGCCTACTCGCGGCAAGAGGCAAAGGACCGATCCTCTCGCCTGGACGAACCCTTCTCGGGTTGCCTAACATTCATTCCCGGTCCCCCATTTATAGGGGGCCGCTCATACGCTTGGACGTCCCGTTTATAGGGAGCCACACTCACACTACGGTCCTCTATCTCTCGCCGCGAGTCGACCGACTAAGCCTCCCCATCAGGCCGCCAAAAACTTCGGCGGGACACGACAAGGTACAGCCCCCAGGGGAGGATCAAGCATCTAAGTTGCACCAAAAATTCCGAATCGTTTTACTATCGGGAACTACCCCAACTAGCTGCAGAGAGAGGGATGAAACGTGAAATAAATTATAAAAATTCAAATAAAAAAAAGGAGTGTAATTCTAAGACCCAAAAACCCTGGGCGCCCGAGTTCAACAAAAATGCTAATTGCCCCCCCCCCCCCCAAGCTCTAAGCCCCCAAAACCCTGAGCGGACGAGTTCAACTATAAAACTAATCAGCTATGCCCCAAGCTTAAAGCCCCCAAAACCCTGAACGCCCGAGTTCAACAAATGAACTGATTGACTATCCCCCAAGCTCTAAGCCCCCAAAACCCTGGGCGACCGAGTTCAATCAGCTTCTTTGTTGAACGGTCACCAAGGGTTTTAGGGGTTTAGAGCTTGGGGGGTAATCAATCAGCTTCTTCGTTGAACTCGGGCGCCCAGGGTTTAGGGAGCTTATAACTTTGGGGGGTAGCCAATCAGCTTCTTTGATGCATTCGTGCGCCCAGGGTTTTGGGGGGTAGCCAATCAACTTTTTTGTTAAACCCGGGCGCCCAGGGTTTTGGAAGCTCAGAGCTTGGGGGGTAGCCAATCAGCATTTTTGTTGAACTCGGCCACCTAGGGTCTTGGGAGCTCAGAGCTTAGGGGGTAGCCAATCAGCATTTTTGTTGAACTCGGGCACCCAGGGTTTTTGGGGTTTAGAGCTTGGGGGGTAGCCAATCAGCATTTTTTGTTGAACTCAGGCGCCCAGAGTTTTAGGGTCTTAGAATTACTCCTTTTTTTTATTTGAATTTTTATAATTTATTTCACGTTTCATCCCCCTCTCTGCAGCTAGTTGGGGTAGTTCCCGATAATAAAACGGTTCGGAATTTTTGGCGAGCCCTTTAAATTTAAAGCAGCTTATTTTAAAAACTATTAATTTCAATAGTTTAAATAATGTAATCATTATTTACAAAGCTTTCGGACGGAAGGTTATATTCTTTAAATAATAAACTTAGTATAATTTTTATAACCTCAAGTCTCATTAAAAATAGACGGCATATCAATTTTTTACATTGTTTTTTCAATCACTTGAAGAATATAATTTTTTTTTGAATAAGCTTTCAATACTAAAATCCATTTCTCAAGGTAAGGGTTGCAACCACCTTTATTTCACCCCCGTCCCATTCAATTTTTACGGCATTAATATAAAATGAAAAAACATTCGGTAAATAAATAAAACATGCAAATCCCGTCACCAAGTTGATGATATCAAAATGATCTCTCAGATTACCGAGAATCAAAATTTTTCCTGTCGCCCAGTCACAATTTTTTTTGACGGCAATAGATTTTATTATTATTTCTAATGATTATCTTTGAAAAAAATGCAAAGCTCTCATCAAACTTTTGATACTAAAATAGCACTTCCGGTCCAAGGATTATTTCATCTACGACGGTCACTTGTCCCACCAGAAAATGACGGGCGGTACCTTAGGTCTTTTTTGGATACAATAACGTATTTTTAAAATAGTCTCCGACTGAAGACGATACTACTTTTTTTGGACCTAGCTTGGGAGCTAATTTTATTAGTTATTCATTTTTCTGGTAAAAACTTTAGGTGGCTTTGTCGAGAACGAATGTGTTATTGATTTTAAATGACGAATCAATTGAATAATTTGTCAATTTTATTTTTCAAGAAAAAAAGATTGTTTCACACAATAGTACTCGAACCGCATAAAACTCGTCCGTTAGATATTATTTGATTTCAATACTTTCGACTGTTTATATTTAAAAATATTTCAACAGAATCAGAAACTAAAATTTTTAAAATGGGGCGAAGTTCATGCGTTTAAATTATTTCGTGTTTTTATTTGTTTTTTTTCACGGTTTATCTGAAAATTTTATTTTAATTTAGTAAGAATTTGGTGAAGAAAAAACTGAACTCGCCGTAAATTTTACTTTTCTAAAAGTATGTTTTTAGATTTTACTTAACCCATTAGGTCCCAAGAGTTATGAATTTTTTTTTGTACTTTGAGCTTATAAATCAAAGCGAAAAAGTTAAAAAATAATTTAAAAAATACCCCACCCCCTATTTTCGGATATGCCCTACACGATGGCATTGTTTAAAATACTCAAAAATAACATTTTATTTTGTTAATAAACAAACTAAAAAAAAAAATGAAAATTTTTACGTCATTTTTTTTTTTCAAGCTGGTGAACAATGCCAAAAAAATTATTTTTGCCCTCAAAAAAATGACCACGGGTGTTCACATTAGTTGAACTTTTCGTGCATATTTGATTTTTTTGGTTTAGATTTTTTTAAACAAAATGGCGGACTAAAAACTTCAACGCCAATAATTGTACGGCAGCGCATGGTTGAATAAATACCGAAAAATTACTTTTTATAAAAAATGACTGTGGTTACTAAGATTTTTATGGTCGCTGATTATGAATCTGAGATCAGAATATCAAAATTGTAAGAATTGGGCCCAATACCATAGGACCCAATACTCAAAGTTAAGATTTTATAAAAACAAAAAATATCATCATATTTTACGGAAAATTTCAAGATCAAAGTATACTTGGTCGTTTTTCGAAAAAAATCGTCATTTTCGAGTAAAAAATCAAAAAAAGTTCAAAGTATTGGATTTACTTCCAGAGATCCACAACAGCTCGTCCCCGTGTGCCTGTAACGAATTGAACACAACTTTTGAGATGGCAAAAATATATTTACGAGGTTTTTGGGTTGCTGACAGTGTATCTGAGGTAAAAACATGAAAATCCCAAATATAGGGCCCAATACCGTAGGACCCAATAGTAAAAATTGAGATATCATAAAAATAAAAAATGAGATAAAAAATCTGTGCAGAGATCCTGCATTCTAATCATTTCACGTGAGTTACATCGTATAAAAAGATCGACGAAATAAAAAACAAAAAGTAAAAAATTTTTTTTAAAACCACGTGGTGCTGCATGTCCTTGAGTCCCTTTATTTGGAATTTTCATGTTATTACCTCAGATACCCTATTAGCTACCCAAAATATATTTTTGCCATCTCAAAAGTTGTGTTCAATTCGTTACAGGCACAAGGGGACGATCTGTTAAGGATCTATGATAGTAAATCCAATACTTTGAACTTTTTTTGATTTTTTACTCGAAAATGACGATTTTCTTCGAAAAACGACCAAGTATACTTTGATCTTGAAATTTTGCGGAGAATAAGATGGCATTTTTTATTTTTATGATATCTCAATTTTTACTATTGGGTCCTACGGTATTGGGCCCTATATTTGGGATTTTCATGTTTTTACCTCAGATACACTATCAGCAACCCAAAAACCTCGTAAATATATTTTTGCCATCTCAAAAGTTGTGTTCAATTTGTTACAGGCACACGGGGACGAGCTGTTGTCGATCTCTGGAAGTAAATCCAATACTTTGAACTTTTTTTGATTTTTTACTCGAAAATGACGATTTTTTTCGAAAAACGACCAAGTATACTTTGATCTCGAAATTCTACGTAAAATATGATGATATTTTTTGTTTTTATAAAATCTTAACTTTGAGTATTGGGTCCGATGGTATTGGGCCCAATTCTTACAATTTTGATATTCTGATCTCAGATTCATAATCAGCGACCATAAAAATCTTAGGAACCACAGTCATTTTTTATAAAAAGTAATTTTTCGGTATTTATTCAACCATGCGCTGCCGTACAATTATTGGCGTTGAAGTTTTTAGTCCGCCATTTTGTTTAAAAAAATCGAAACCAAAAAAATCAAATATGCACGAAAAGTTCAACTAATGTGAACACCCGTGGTCAACTTTTTGAGGGCAAAAATAATTTTTTGGCATTGTTCACCAGCTTGAAAAAAAAAAAATGACGTAAAAATTTTCATTTTTTTTTTTAATTTGTTTATTAACAAATTAAAATGTTATTTTTGAGTATTTTCAACAATGCCATCGTGTAGGGCATATCCGAAAATAGGGGAGTAGGGTGTTTTTTAAATTATTTTTCAACTTTTTCGCTTTGATTTATAAGCTCAAAGTACAAAAAAAAATTCATAACTCTTGGGATCTAATGGGTTAAATCGACAGGAAAATAATGTCTCCATACAGCTTTGATATTTTTTAATTACAAGTTTTTAAAGCATTTGTAAAAGCAAATTTTTATCTATTTAAGTAGACCTCACATAGGTAAAATTCAAAAAGTAATTTATAAAAATAGATTCTTTAGTAGGTTGTTTAAAATCTTCTTCAATATTCTGACCTTATTGATATTCAAAACTACTTCAATTTGTGGTTGTCAAAGAGATATCCATACGCTGACTCTAAACTAATACACTCAAAAAGATTAAATTTTAATTACCTTTTGAAGATTTTAAGTGAAATAAACTTATTTAGTAAAGTAGTAATTTAAAAAATGTTGCAGTAGTTCATGCTAAGGTTTTTTTTATCGAGTTAGCTATTATAATTCATCCAACTTACAGCCAGTTCAAGTACAGAAGATGTCAATCACCGTTATTCAGTTAATATTAAATACGTACATGCATTTAAATAATCATTGTAATTGATTCTGGGATTGGATTGAGTCTGAGTCAATATACTAACACGGATAAGGTTTATTGTTCTCAGTTTAATTTCCAAGATAAATTTGTCTGACTATCTAGTTTAAATTTAGTTTTATCCGCTACATACCAACTCTCTGTACTTGGTCATTGACATTTGCTGCATTTAAATGTGATGGTGATCAATGTCTCATGGTGTTATAATAATTTTCAGACAAGTAAATACTTTTAAATCATCATTGGAATTTATATATTCTGAGTCAATGCACTAACACGAATAAGGTTTATTGTTCTCAGTTTATTTTCCAAGATGAATTTGTCTGACTATCAAGTTTAATTTTAGTTTTATCCGCTAAGAATGTGAAATCATTCATTCAGATATATTTTTCAATTAACAATGTTAATGATTAATTTATGGAGGTTGGTTTTTTTGAACTTTTTGATTGTACTGTAATTTAAATAAATCTCTCACACCACTTAAGCTTTCTTTAAAATAAATTTCTTATTTCTTCAAAACTGCATTTTATTTTAAATACATTTAAAAACACTGCACTCTATTTTTATTACACATTTAAAAAAGTAATCAATTGAACACCTAGGCACAATATATACAAGACACAGACTTCACATCAAGAATAAACTTTCACTCACACACACTCGGAAAAAACTTCAATTTTGATGAGGACGAATAAACCTCCAAAGCTCCAACAGAAGATTTAACAATTTTAACTCACAGCTTACACAAAAATTTGAATAACTTATACGATGATGATCATAGGACTACATTATTGTTGTTTTATACTTTGATTTAAAAAGTTAAAGCCAAATATTTACATAGTTATAAATCAAGATTATCGGTCAAAATAATTATTAATTAAACTATGCTAATTGTGAATTACAATCGTGAAACTAATCATCGTCATACAATTTTGCCCACACAGTTCTTTAATTTTTTTGACAAATATTTCCTACATCCTTTTACATTTGTTGTCAACATTTTTTTTACCTAGGTTACTCCCATTAAACCTATCCTAATTAATATTGAAGTTTACCTTACGACACCAGTTTCTACCCATATGCAGCCTCTTTTACTTAGTTATTATTTTCATACTTCAATTTGTGACTCTGAACGTATTTTAATCTTTTTTTTTTTCTCAACATCTAACGCTGAAACTATCATTTTTTATACTATTGTTTTCGATCCTGTACAAACATTTGTAGGTAAACACTTATCCACTTTTGAATCCACCTATGTACCTACACTCTTGCCAAACTTTGAAGCTCTCTAAGCGAAGCGCACGCGAAATTGTATTTTATTATCTAAAACAAATTTTGCCGAAGCTTCATCTAAATTAATCTACAATAAGTTATATATACCCTTTACCTTTGCGCTACGTTCAGAGTTCATATTCATTTCAACTTTTGTGGTTATAGATTTTTAATTGTCATTGGTTTTGTTTCAGTTTGTATACTAATAATTATTATTTTCATGATTTTAATCGGATAGTTTCGAAGACTTGATTTCATTATTATTCTTTTATCAAATCTATTCGCTAGATGTTTTGATTGAATTGTAATATAAAAATCAAAGTTAAAAATTCAAATTTTGAATTTTGTTCTTCAACCAATCACATCACGAATAAAATGTTGAAATTCTTTTTGGGTTCTCTCTTTTATCTTAGGATATTAGTTGATTTTTTTAATGCTTCGTAGTTACTTTTTAAATTTCTATTTTTACATAGCTGATAACTTGTATCAAAAATTAGCGGTGTGGGTAGAAACTGATAACATACATCAAAAATGGGGGGCGTGAGTAAAAAAAAAGGGCGTGGGGGGGGGTGATAGGAAAAAGGTGTGATTTATAAGCACCGGATAAGAAAAGCAAACGCACGGGAAATCTTAGGTCCAATTCACGGGAAAAAAGTCATTTGCATGGGAAAATAAGTGATTCAACGGAAAAGAAAATAAATGCACGGGAAAAAAATACTTCAGCGGAAGTTTATTGTATTAAACGGGAAAAAAAATATATTGAACAGGAATAGAATTAACATTCTACGGGAAAAAAATGTATTAAACGACAAGAGAATCGATCTCGCACGGGAAAAAAAATTGAGAGCAAAACTCAACAAAAATCAAGCAAAAAATTTGTTTAAATATTTTTTTTAAATTGTTTTATATATTTCGATAACTGCTATTATTTTGCTTTTTTTATTTTATTAAATATAAGTTTTTTTTAGTATTTCAATAGTTACTTTTTAAATTTCTATAATTACATAAGTAATAACTTACAGGGTGATCGAAAAAGGTTCGATATAGCAAATAACTCGAAAAATATGCATTTTTTGTATAGCATATGCATTGGGAAAATTTCTTAAAAGAAAATTTCCTACCTGATAAGCCCAAAAAATTTGGGCCCGGGGCCTTATTTTAGGCCCTACGGACCCAAAGTTTGTTTTTTTAAATGAGAACCCCTATTTTTGACCCCGGATTCTGAAAGAGCGGAAAATTTTACGATTTTGAGGAATTTTTTGAAAAAAAATTTCGGGCCCTATCAGGCCCTGCAGAGCTTACAAGGTTTTCATAAGGCCCATTTTTTTTAAACGCTAATTTGGAAATAACGCATTTTTTGTATTGCACATGCATCGGGAAAGTTTCTTAGTTTGAAATTTTCAACAAAATGGGCCCAATAAAATTGGACCCGGGGCCTTATTTTTAGCCCTATGGACCCAAAGTCTGGTTTTTTAAATGGGAACCCCTATTTTTGACCCCAGATAGGGCGTGGGGGAGGGGCGTGAGGGAGGCGTGATTAGACAATTATAGGAAAAATTAAAACAGATAGGAATAAGCAGATTTCGGTACACTTTTACGGTTAGTTAAGCACTTTTTTGAGGGGCCTGTGGGGGGGCGTGGGAGAGGAAAAACAACTACATAATATAGTAATATATGTATTTATATTTCGGATATGCCATGGGGGTCGATTCGATTATTTTACCCGGCTATTTAGAGTAATAAAGGGCATTTTTTTGTATTATTTCCATGAAGTATGAATTTTTTTAAAATTTAGTATATTATATTACACTATTGCTTGGAGGCGAGATTTTACGTACCTCGTTTGAGGTTAGCGTACTTAAAATCGAGCCTCACGCATTAGTGTAATAAAATATTGAATAAAAGTATATAAAAATATGTATCAACGTAAAGTACAGCAAAAAGACATCTTTTTATGAAAAAAAAATGGGGGTTTACGCGCCAAATTTTCAAGTTTTGACCGTTTTTTTAAACAACTGCCTCGATTTTTTTCCTTCAATTTGAATTAAATCGAATTGAAACGTATAATGCGTATAAAAACCTCAAAAAAGAAAAAATGTATTTTCAGAAAATATATATTTTGTCCTACTTTTAAGCTAAAGCGGCATGAAAAAGTCCAAAAAACCACGTTTTTTTTTTCAAAATTTTGAGGTATAGGACGATTTATATGCAATAAAACTTCTTAAAACTATAGAAACAAGAACTTTTCTAAAAGTACAACTTGAGACAAAAATTTTAAGACAAATTTGATTCCGATCGGATGACAATCATCTAAAAAAAATTTTTTTTCTTTAATACTATAAGTTTTTTATCCATTTAAAATTTTGTTGTTACCATATGCTTCGAAAAAATTGTAAACAGACTAAAATAGAAAAATTTTCATAAAGTAGGGCATCGCTACAAATTTTTTCATTGATCAAGCGAATGATAATTGGAGAAACTCGCAAAAACAATTTGAAAGCTCAAAATCATGGATCAGTCTATCACTAATAAAAGGGATAATTTATAGTAATAAATTGGATAACTCAAATAAATTTTAAGAAAGTTACCTCAGCGATAAAAGATTTTCCTAAAGTTGTGTTAAGATTTTCAGCGTTAAGCATTGTCGGTGTCGTAGGTGGAGTACAATTGTCTGAAGATAAACTTTCACGAGCTGTCCTTCTTTTTTTAGGGGGGGCGATCATCTCACTTGGAGGGCTTTCAGGTCTAATGGGGCTACATGGCGAATCACATTCTTCAGATATTGCTTGTCTCAGCCACCGCTTTTTTGCAGAGCCACTTATCTGGCATGTTACTCGTTGGGGTGATGTATCACAACTTGTAGAATGTTCAAAAGACGTTAAGGAAGAATTTCCTTTATTTGATCCAGAAAACTCTATTGATTGATCAGGTGCTTCCCGGAGCCATTCGTTCATCAAAAGTTTTTTTGTTTTAGGAAATTTAAAACCTGGTGCAAGTGGACCAACAGCCGCTGCTACCAGAAGACAAGCTGAAGACAAAGGTGTAGACGGCATAGAGCCTTGTGAACTATTGCTATCTACACTGGGGCTTTTTGTTGGTGTAGATCTGCACACTGTGCGAGTAGGTGATCTTAGATCAGAGTTATTAGAAGTAGAAAGCGTAAGAAGTACATTTACAGAGTTTTCAGATTTACTAGTTTTTGAGTTCCCAGTTAATTTTACTGTTGATGATGATTGTAAAAATTGGTTTTCATCGCCTGAAGTAAAGTCCGATTCAGCTGAATTGAGTTGAAAACGTCTAGTGATACTTCTTGAGCGAGTCCTACCTTTCTTTTTCCTACGTTTAGGTGTCTCTTTATCAGATTTATTATTTGGTACTTTTTCGGGCAATATCAAAATTGATTGATCATCATTATCACTGTGTATTGCACTAGATTCTTTACGTTGTGCATTTCGGGCTAGAATTTCTTGTTTTTTCTGTTCAGCCTTTTCTAACCTCTCAAATGCTTTCATGATAGCTTCCATTTTTCTCTCCTCGCGTGTCATTTTCTTTTTTTCTTTTTTTTGATCTACGTTTATATTGGATAAGTTTTTTTCCGGTAACATTTTAGGAATAAGTCGATTTGAATCGAGAATATTTTTTAGTTTATTCGATGAATTTTTAGATTTTTCGTCATCCATATTTTGAGTTATACTTGATGCTAAACTCAGAATTTCATGGCTATAATAAAAATTACTTTTAAATTTTGAGTTGATATTAGTAACAGAAGAAGAAGTCGAAGAAGGGGAACTTTGAGTTACACATACACTCGAATCTACTTGAGTTGTAATTACTGCGGAGCTATGAAAATCATTTTCAGTTGTGGTCATAGGTTTTTTGGTGAAAGTTTCATCATAAGTTTCATTCAATATTTTTTTTCTGATTTTACGTCTTTTTTCTCGAAAACTGTAAAAAAAATGTATATATATATATATATATATATAACCTCAATACTTGATAAAAGGAGTTTTTAACCTCGTTGATCACAAGTAATAACTTGTGTCCCTCCGACGCAAGCTAAAAGAACGAAATGTACTCCCTGCGCCATCGACCAACGCTCACCCGGCCTATTGCACGCCCTCGCTAGTGCTCGCGCCGCAACATGGCGGCCGGCTGCGTGTCGGCCGCTGGCGCTTCGGGAGTACATTTCGTTCTTTTGGCTTTAATCGGAGGAAATCAAGTTATTTTTTGTGATCAACGGGCTCTAAAAAAGTGCATATATCCCTCAAGACTAAAGTTTGCTGAGGAGGCCCACGTATTTGCAGCCCTCGACTTCGTCTCGGGCTGCAATGATAGCGGGCCTCCACTGCAAACTTTAGTCCCTCTGGGAATAATATACTATTCTGACAAATGATTAATATACTCACTCAATATTTTTTATTGAAGAAATTGTATTTTCTTCTGAATTAATTCCATAAGAGATAGAGTACGCTTTTTTACAATTGACAGGATCATTACAAGCACATGAATCTGGAATACTAGCAGAGCTGGAATTTGTTGACGGCGGTGTATAATATTTATAATGGCTTAATGTTACTTCCATATTTTTTTCCACAGTTTCACAGGTAACGATATATAAGTATAAAATTCCTTTTCTGATACAGTGCTTGATTTCAGCGTTTGGTTTGCAACTATGTCGTACAAAACGTGAATCGTTGCCGTAAGTTCGCATGTCCACACAAACTTCTAAGCTGTCATTAGGAAATCGGTAAAAAAAAACAAAAGGTTCTGCTTCCGGCATATGGTCAGAACTTTGAGAATTGGCCAATTTATATTGCGTACTTAACATAAACTTGCCTGTTATTTCAATCACAGGTGTGTTAGCCGGTAAAATATTTGTCGCCACCAAGTACTGAAAAAAAAAAAAAAATATTATACATAAATACAATTACTGAAAAGAATTCATTTTTATCATAAAATTAAGTTTTGAATTCAAAAATAGCATTTCTCCATAAAAGTAAAACAAATAAGCGTTTAATTGCTGCCTAAATTATCACTCAAACGAAGCGAGGATTACAATAGGCCGTTTTTTAGTTTCTTTTTCAAACTTTGTTTACAGGGGTTTTTAAGGTTGCTAATTACTAATCTGACATTAATTTTTTTATTTGGTCTACTTAAAGGGCTACTTATTAAAGGTAAAAATTTATTTTTAATAGCATTTTTTTCAAACTTCATGAACGGGATATTTAGGGTTGCTGATTATGAATCTGATATTCATTTTTAAAATTGACCTATGTAATAATAATAAAAACAATATATTTCTTAAAAAAATTTTAAAATTTAATATATTTCGGTATGAACTATTTTTAATATGTATTTTATTTTAGATACTCTAAGTAAAAATATTTCTAAACTTTTTGTTTTAATTTAAAAATAAAATGAAAATAACTGCATTCACAACCGAGCAAGCGTTAGCGCAGCGAGGTGTAAAAGCTAGTCAGGATATTAAAATATTGAAAAGTTTCCATAATATGCAGATAGTAAAACGGTTCTAACTTGCAGGCGACCTCTTCAGCTAAGTACAACCTAAAACTTCTTGAGAAACCTTGCTGATGTGCCGCCATAGGTGAATGTTGTACTTCATTCAGACAAAAAAAGCGCAAGCTCCCACTTTTGGCGGGAAGAAAAATTTTCACTTTCTTCTCTAAGTTATGAAACAGTATAGATACTAATATTCTCAACCATACACGTAAAATATTTAACTTTTAATTACAATTTTGTGAAAGAAAATATAAATATTTTCAGTAAAATATTGAGCAGCACTCTGTGGCCGAAATTCGTAGCAGTCATACCGCCATCCGTGCAGCTGTGTCTGTTTTTAATAGAGCAGACTCAATTTTTTCCACACAGGTTCATATCTATAAAAATTATGGAGTAAAATTACTTAAAAACATGTTCTCAGTTGTAAATGTGAACCTAAAAATAACACTATAACTGATAAATACTATTAAAAACTTCAGCAAAGCCATTTATTTAATGCTTCAAAATATACGTCGCTGTTCGTCGCAGCAGCTCAGCTGCCATCAGCTGCTGCAACTCAACTCATGGTGGAATAAATGTACATGTGTATATTTATTACACCATGACTCAACTGAGTTGAAGTTAGTCACACTTATGAATATAAACTCAGCGGAGGCGAAGACTTTGTAGGCTCTTACAAAAATTTAAAGTTACAAATAATCATTAAACAATTACAGTTTCAATAAACGAATTTAACATTTTTTTGATTTTATGCAAACCAAATTTGAATTTTAAAGCAATTACTTTTTGTTAAATTTAATTTCAATACTAAAAATATTAAAATTCAAATTGCCTTATGATGTTAAGCTTGAATTTTGTTTACTCATGTTATAAAGTTAGTTTTCGAGATTATTTAATTATTTTAAGAGTGCTCACTACCTCAACAGGTGTTTTATAACCTGTAAATAAATTTTAAAAGGATTTATAATTTTTTTAGAAATTTATTCAAAAATCGAAATAGTAAGAGACATGTGGATTGATACAGAGAATTTTTCAATATTTTTTTCAGATTTTTTAGTCAAATTCGGAAGCCGTATTTTGTTAAGGAAAACTCGGCAGATGGAAGATTTATTCTTAACAAAACATAATTTTTTAAGATGACTAAAAAGTATAAAATAAATCTTAAAAAATTCTCTGTATCAATCCGCATGTCTCTTACTATTTCGATTTTTGAATAAATTTCTAAAAAAATTATAAATCCTTTTAAAATTTATTAACAGGTTATAAAACACCTGTTGCGGTAGTGAGCATTCGTAATTTCGTTTTACTTTAAAAAGGTATTAAAAATTTTAAAATCAAAATAAATTTTTACTTTCTTTTTTTTTTTTTCATCAAAAAATATAAAACTGGATTAAAAATGTTGAAAGTAATATATTCTTAAATTTTTTTTTTCAATTTTGAGTATGATTAAATTATTCATTTTGTATAGAATTCATAGGTTTTTTTTATCAAATTCTAAGAGTCCTTGAAACTTACTGCTACTTCCTTAAAAATTCTTAAATTTTTCAAAACTTGTAACCTTTTGTTACACTGCGGTCGGAAGGACCGGATAATTAATAAAACAACTAATACAATAATAATGAACGGGTTCGTAAGGAAGTTGTGAAGAAAAACCACAGGAGCAGTTACCTTTTGTAACACTTGTAATTTATTAGTTAATTATAAACGGTTAAAGGACCGTGCAAGCGAGCAGGGGTTTAACCCAGTGAGCGAGAGAGAGAGAGTTCGAAGACTTACACGTCGGCTCCTGAGGTTCTTAGCGGCGGTTCCGGGTGTACAATGATGCTCGACGACGTTGTCGGCACCCTGGCGCAGAGTCAGAGGTTGAGGCAGCAAAATGTCGCAATATTTCCACGTGAACAATGCACTAATTAACGACGCGTACAATATTTGGCGGTCGCGATCTCAACGTGGGCGCTGCTGCTACTCAACTTCCGAGCCTGCCGCCAGTCAGCCGGCGCGTAGCTCCCCCCTCTCTGTCTCTCTCACTCTCGTGCTCCGCACTCGCTCGAGCTGCTGCTTGCCGGTGTTGACAAGGGATTAGCGTTAATACTAACTACAATTTTATTTATGTGAGGCCCAGGGGAGATGTGCCGGAGTTACCCGTTACAACCCCCCTCCCCCAGGCGTTGGTAACCGAGGTCTACCAACTCGACTTCCCTCAACTCTACTGGGCCTTTTATGAAGAAAAAAAATTATTTTCATATATATTAAAGGAAAATATAATCAAATAGGAACTACTACCCTGCTTGCTTGTTTTGATTATTACAAAGGTTTAAACTCTCTTAACTTAGACAAAATTTTCATTCACAGCTTGATCACTCTCATACATATTCAAAATAAATGCTCACTAAAGCTTAACATAAATTCTACAAAACTAATATCTCGAAGAACCAGTTGACTCCAAAAGAAAAATCTCGAAACACTCGCGGAAAGAAAATCACGGCGAAACGACAGACTCACGTATACACTCACTAGAGTTACAGCATACAATATCGGAGCGCAACGTTACTTGTCCTAAGTCCTTCAGGATCTTGATAGATGTCGGTTCTGCCACCAAAGTTGAAACAGCTGCAATCCTCATGACGTTCGGCTGAAATCCGTGCCATGGCACCGGTGGGTTGACGCCCGGAGAAATATCGCTTTCTCCGCATCCTTAAGGGATGCTTGCGGATCTTTGTTTGACTAAGATGGAATTTTCATTAGGATTATACAGATGCGGTCACTCGGGCCACAGATAGCTACGCGAAAAAACTAACAATCAACCACTCGCATCTACCTAGGCCACGCCATCACAATCTTTGGATTTGGATGTAAGCGCATCGTTTTTCTTAAAAAAAAAACATTGGTCGTACTGACCCAAGGCGTCCGATCAAGAGATGTAAGTAGCATCTTCCTACTCTTCGAACTCACGTTCACTAGAGCTCAGGTCTGCCAAACCTATCGAAGCGAGTGAACCCACTTCGAGGATATCGAGTGAAGCGACCTCGAGGGGTATCGGTTCCGACACGCCCTCTACTTGTAAGACGTTTCTCCGTGGGAGGAGTACCGCATCGAACATCCGGATGAAGTCTGTTCCGAGGTAGCAATCGCCGTCGAGGTCAGGCATTATCCATACGGTTAATTCCCTCGTGACCCCGGCAACACTGAACGGTAGCACTACCTTGCCAGTTACGGGCGCTGTGGTGTTATTAGCCATCTTCGCTCCCGGCCCGTACGTAGGCTCGACCTTGGCTCGGAGGAATGTCGCAATAGTGGCGCCCACTTTGCCGACAATCGTCCTTGCAGCGTCAGGATCGTAGAGTGCTCTCAACCGAAACTCCCCTATATTCACTGGCAGCCACCAGCGACACTGGTCGCTGTTTACTAGCCATGGGAATTTCGTCCGCCGACGAGCATTCTGTCACCTCTACCTGAGCTTCAACTTCTACGGTGTTTGCGCCTCCCATATCCCGAGGTCCTCTTCTCGATTTCGGAGCGGAACGGACCCTCTACTTCCCGCTCCCATTGGGGTTTTCCGAGTTGCACCGAGGACATGTCCAACACGTGTAATCCGGAAGCTTACAATCCCAACAGTTCAGCCTTTCTTTCTCACCCAGGTCAGAATCCGAATCTTCATCGTTGGACTCGGAAGTTGTCCTCTTCTCCCCTTGACTTCGTTGTGGCTTCGGGGATTGTGGTGTGTCTTGCTGGCTTTTCTTCGGTGGTGTTTCAGGTTTTTCGGAGGGACCGGCTGGTTTCTTGTCCGACTCCCCCTTAGCGCGAGCTTTTCGTAGCCCCTAATAGCGCTCATTCATTGCCTGGGCCACCAGTTTCTTGATATCGATTTTGGCCGTGACTGGTTCTTGCACGGCTGCAATCGTCGTCACATTCGTGTTTTGTTTCTTCCACCCGTCGTATGCAACGTCCGGCATTAACGACTCTTCGGGCGGAGGGGGTGGCCGGTAGCAGCTTCGTGCTACTATCGTACCCTCTACATCCTGTGCCTGGTCAATCAGCGAATCTATGTCGCGTATGGTACCACGGTGTAGAAATTTACCGATCTCGGGATGCAAATTCCGAAAAATCATCAAAAATTTCATTAGAAATTAAATTGTGACTGAATAACTATTAAATTATAAGAAATTAAGCTTATTTATATATATACATGTATTTATATGCTATAATTTAAATTTAAATGTAATTATAAATGTATTTAGATGCTACAATTTGAATTTATCATAGTCTCATTTTAAATTATAAAGTTCGTAGATTATGCCTTTCGTAGATTTTTATTTTCATATATTTTGTCTTCGTAGATTTTTTTTCGTAGATTTTGTCCGAGTAGATTTTTTTTCGTAGATTTTGTCGCAGTACCTCCTTCCTTTACCACTTTTTAAATTTTCACCTGTGAATGAGACTATTGTTTTAAATACTTTCAATAAAACCCGTTCCAGAAAAATGGGTTCTGACTGTCTCTAATCCTCCATGATAAAACTCGCCCTTCCCTCAATTCTCCCCTACATCACCTAACTCATAAATACATCACTCACGACTGGCTACTTCTCTTCTGAGTAGAAGAAAAATGTCCCATTGACCTCCTTCCTGAACTGTCTAAACTATTCAAAAGAATTGTCTCCGCTCAACTAACTAACTTCAATACCAATCACAACCTAATAAATCCACATCAATACGCCTACAGGCTCAATCACTCCTCACAGTCAGCTATACTCGGCATCCTTAAAGGCGCCCGTCGAGGAATCTATCTCAAAAAAAAATCACAATCTTTATCTCCTTTATTTCTCATAGGCACCATCGCTCATTGTCTCCTACTATCCAAAAAATCTAACGATACATATAAGTGTTCGTGCGAAAAAAGTTTAGTTTTTATCTATATGCCAACTCCATCAAAACTTTGCACTTGAGACTTATTAACTGTCATTGCAAAGGCTAAAACTAAGGGAAATTGTTTTCTATATAAAATAAACGGACAACTTGAATTTTCGTTTGTACTCAAAGTAATTTTCGGAATGAACACAATTTTCCCACTTTTATCGACAGTAATAATTTTGGCTTCTCTGTTATGTTCGTGTCAATTCGTGATTTTTGATTTTACATTGACCATTTAATATAATTAAAATGTCATTATTCAACATTTGTCGCTTTCATTTTTTTAGAGCTAAAAAAACTTTATTCAATTCATGATTTTCATTTATATCTCCAGAAATTGACACACATCTTTAGTTTTTCATTCTTTTGGAATTTGAAAATTTTCTATAAAACTTTCGCCAATCTTTAATAATAAGTTAGAAAATTTTTACTTACACTACACTAATAATAAGTTAGATAATTTTTACTAAATTTAATATTATCGACCACGACAATTTTTTCATTACTACTTTCAGTACTGGAAGAATTTGTCTAAAATCACGCCCTAAAATTATTAATTTACCTCTGAAAAGTAATTTATTTGTAGCGTCTTCTAAAGTCCTATCTTCGATCTTCAATGCCTTTTTTGGAATCATAGATACTTCATCCCAGACGATGATGTCACATTTGCGTGATTTTTTTTTGTCTGATTCATTTTTTAGAAATGAAGTTTCAACATTATCTAAAATTAATGGTAATTTAAAAGTTTTATGACTGATCATACCTGTTGGTAATAGAATTGAAGCTATACCGGTCCATGCCATATATAAAACATTTTTATTTTTCGACATAAAATAATAAATTAAAGTTTTATAAAGGAAAGTTTTTCCAGTGCCTCCTGGACCATCTATGAAGTACATACTATTGGAATTTTTGGTTGTTACATTAAAAATCGATTTTTGATCATCATTCAATTTAGTAAATAATTCAGTATATTTTTCATGAATCTCATTTATAGTACCATAATTTTAGAAATTTTTTTTTAAATTATCTAAACATGGCTTTGGTCAACCAAAAAAATTGCAATTTAATGAAGAATCTTCATGTCTCAAAAATTCATTTATTTTATTCAAACCGCTATTTTCCTTATTTTCCTTAAATCTTCTGCAAAATTTTTTTATACTTATTCCAAAATGAACTACCAGGAATTTTTTCTCGAATTTTTTCTGACATTAAAAACAAACAAATAAATTCTCTTAATTTTTTGGGAGTTAGATAACTTATATCGAAAATTTCAAAAATATTTTCTCATGTTCTATCAATTCCATTACTACTGCTGCTTCTCTATATGTTTTACTACACTAAACTACACTTGACATACACTAAAAAAAAATTTAATTTAATATACAAAAGAATTTTGAGGATTGAACTCTGAAGATCGAGTTTTGAGGACTGAATTGAGGACTTCATAGTGAGGATCGAATTTTGAGGATCATCATATTTAGTTATCACTACGGTGTTTTCACGGTGTTTTTTATAATAATTACAGAATGTGAGGATCGAATTATGAGGATAAAAAAAAAAAAAAAAACGGAAATATAAAATAGGGAGATACTTCTAATGGGATTTCGGGTCAATGACGTCACTAACCCGTAGTTTCAAGAACTTTACTTAATTTTTTTCTAGCTCAATTTTGATTTAAAAACTATAAAAGAAATGTTAGAATTCATTAAAAATCAAGTACTTTTAAAAAAATATATTTTTAAAGTACTGGTTGCCAACCCTATTCCATCAACAATTTAAAAAACAATGTTATAATTTTTTAAATCAATGTCAATTTTTTTTTTAACTATTAAATTTATTTAATCTCTAATTTTGATTTTCATTTGAAAGTTTTTGACCAAAAATATTTTTCGTACATAAAAAACGGTATAATTTTTTAACTATACTAGTCTCTCAGCGCGCAATTGAACTACATTATTTAAAATAAAAATTTTTTCAAAGCTTCATCTACATTAACCTACAATAAGTTATATATACCCTTTACCTTTGCCGCTACATTCAGAGTTCATTTAATTTCGTGGTTATAAATTCATTGGTTTTGTTTACATACTAATAATTATTATTTTCATGATTTTGATCGGATAATTTCGAACACTTGATTAAATAATTATTTTTTATCCAATCTATTCTCTAAATGTTTTAATTGAATTCTAATATAAAAATCAAAAATATAAATTTAAATTTTAAATTTTGTTTATCAACAAATCACATCACGAATAAAATGCTAACATTCTTTTTGGGTTTTCTCTTTTATGTTAGGAGACTTTAAATTTAATTTTTTAAAATTCATCATTTTACGGAGTGAACAATAATTTCACTTCGTACACATCATCGCAAACTCATGATCATGAGTTTGTCGACTGCGTGGCTCCACTTCTCAGATCACGCAGAACTACAGGGTACTGATGCTCGCGTGCTGCCGTCTGCGCAGCTTGGGGCGATCGTTTTTGGCGCTGCTGTTGACGCTGACGCCACCGGCCTCGCGTGGACCTTCAGTTTCTTTTTTGCTTCTCGTTTTGGCGCTCTCTTAGCACGCAGCAGAGAATTTTCGCTTGACTTTAAGTTTTTTCTTGGGTTTTTTAAGTTCATCTCACCCTTTTGTTTTTTTTGAGTGTCTCTGTGGAAGTTCACTTGTGGTCCAGTTCACCTCGGTTGCTGCAATCAGTAAATTACATTACGTACAGAGCAGCCCCTAACCGGACATCTCCAGGTATAGTGTCTTGGCTAAAGTAAATTATTGTTACTTGAGTCACTCATTTTAGTTTCCACATAGTAATTAATTACTGTGCATTCTCTTTCTTTTGTATGTGTTTACATGCACGCGGCCATTTTCCTTTTTCTTTTTCTCAAGGCCATTGCTCTGCTGCTGTTAGAATTTCTCTCGGCCATGGCTCTCGCTCTCTTTCTCTCTTCTTTTTCAAGGTCATACTCAGTGGTTCGTTTACATCTTGACTATTCTACTTAATTCTTGTTTACCTTTTGAATTAATAGAATCAAAATTGTAAGGAGTTTCACTCAAAGTGATAGTTCTCAAATTTGTTGATTTCCTTTACACGGGAATTAATATTAAAAGTCTCATTTGTGACACACAACATTTCACTTCAATTTTATTTGTTTTTTTTGTTTTTTTTTTTTTTTAATTTAAACTGTATGAAACTCACCAAGAGTAATTTTATGATTATTTGAATTTTTTTTTTTTTTTTGTAAAATTAAGTGCTGTGTTAAAATTGTTGAATATTCTGTTTTAGAATAAAATTATTAAATTAAGTACATTTCAATACATTAAGAAAACTCCCGACACAGTGACGACTCGACTTTCGTCTTACGAGTGGCGTTCGGATTACACCTGACAACGCTTATTTATCTGTGCTGTAAAAGTACAATTCTGCACTGGCATACTTAAATATTTAGTTCATCGCATGTCAGCATTTCGACACATTCTGTACACGCATAAATTTGCTCTCATTTCAATAAAAATAAAATAAATTATCACTGATTTTATCAAATTGTGTCTTTCTCCAATTTTTTAACAACCCTCTCCTACCAGATTTATCCGGAAAATAAAAAATAAATTTAATAGACCGGTCAGCCAGAACAATCATCTTTATAATTATATAAATTGTTCAAATATTTACTGTGTAATTATATAGTTACTTGATCTTGATTTTATGCGTTCAAATATTATTAATGGTGACGAATTGTTGCCACTCGTGTACTGCAAAATAGTGTTCGCTTCGCTTGGGCAACAACTTGACGCCAGTGCGGAAAAGACCTAGCAGCCACACTTGTTGCAAAAAGCACTAGTAACTCAGTAACGCTCATAGAAAAACAAAAAGACTGATTATTGGAAAACTTTTCTTTCCGAGAAATAGTAGATACGCATTTTTTCTTTATCAATTTTCATTGTTTGTGTAGCACTTGTAAGAGTGAATCTTTGGTGTGGCACGTATGAATCGGAAGCTGGCACCTCTCAGAGTCAGCACCAATATAGCAGTGGTGATCAACCAAAATTTTTTAAATAATATTTATATATTTCAACTTAAATAATGATAAGTAACTTGATATGTAACTAAATGACGTCAGTGATGATTTTTAAGAATAGATATCAAGAAAATAACCCCATAACCCTGTCCAACGCTTAATTAAGGGGTGATTTTTCAAAAAATTCCCACTCGCGTGCTTTTAACATTCCTACAGTTTTGACTTCAAAAATAGGTTCAAAGAACTTAAAAAAGCCTAGAGAAATTTTTTCAAGACTTTTAAGGGTACGTTTATCCCCTAAATCGAGGGTGAGTTTTTCGAAAAATTCTCACTCGCGTGCTTTTAACATTCCTGCAGTTTTGACATCGGAAATAGGTTCGGGGAACTAAAAAAAGCCTAGAGAAATTTTTTCAAGACTTTTGAGGGGGACGTTCATCCCCTAAATCGAGGGTGAGTTTTTCGAAAAATTCTCACTGGCATGCTTTTAACATGCCTGCAGTTTTGACTTCGTAAATAGGTTGAGACTGCTTAAAAGTAGTTGCACCAATTTTTTCAAGACTTTTGAGGGGGACATTCATCCCCTAAATCGAGGGTGAGTTTTTCGAAAAACTCTCACTCGCGTGCTTTTAACATTCCTGCAGTTTTGACTTCGAAAATAGGTTGAGGCTGCTTAAAAATAGTTTGTCCAAGGAATGAGTTTTGGAAATATAATATCGTTAACTGTAAAATATGCAAGGATATGTTCCTTATAGAGACACTAATGCAATTTGATAGAGTGAAACTTACTAAAACTTTTTTTTTTTGGGTATAAAATTTAACAAAAATTGAATTTTAAAAATATTTGGTTGATGTGATCGAGCTCGTAAAATATATAAAATTTTTCTAGTAAGTTCATTTTTCAGTACAGGATGAGTTCTCGTAAATACACATCAATTATTAATAAACGTCAGTTGGGGAAATCGTTGCAAAATTCGTTGCAAAAATTTGTCCAACTATGTTCAAAAGCCTGAACCGATTTGAAAAGACTTGAAAAAATTTCGGCAGACTTTTTTAATCCCCTCGAACCTACTTCCAAAGTCAAAACTGCTGGAATGTTAATAGCACGCGAGTGAGAATTTTTCGAAAAACTCTTCCTCGATTTAGGGGATGAACGTCCCCCTCAAAAATCTTGATGAAATTTCTCTAGGCTTTTTTGAGTTCCCCGAACCTATTTCCGAAGTCAAAACTGCAGGAATGTTAAAAGCACGTGAGTGAAAATTTTTCGAAAATCTCACCCTAGATTTAGGGGATGAACGTCCCCCTCAAAAGTCTTGAAAAAATTTGTGCAACTACTTTTAAGCAGCCTCAACCTATTTCCGAAGTCAAAACTGCAGGAATGTTAAAAGCACGCCAGTGAGAATTTTTCGAAAAACTAACCCTTGATTTAGGGGATGAATGTTCCCTAAAAGTTTTTTTTTTCAGTACAGGATGAGTTTTCGTAAATACACATCAATTATCAATAAACGTCAGTTGGGGAAACCGTTGCGAAATTCGTTGCAAAAATTTGTCCAACTATCTTCAAAAGCCTGAACCGATTTGAAAAGTCTTGAAAAAATTTCTGCAGACTTTTTTAATCCCCTCGAACCTACTTCCAAGGTCAAAACTGCTGGAATGTTAATAGCACGCAAGTGAGAATTTTTCGAAAAACTCACCCTTGATTTAGGGGATAAACGTCCCCCTCAAAAGTCTTGAAAAAATTTGTGCAACTACTTTTAAGCAGCCTCAACCTATTTCCGAAGTCAAAACTGCAGGAATGTTAATAGCACAAAAAATAAATTTGTTTTTTTTTTTTTTTTGTTAAATTCACCCTCGATTTAGAGGATGAACGTCCCCCTCAAAAAACTTGAAAAAATTTCTCTAGACTTTTTTAAGTTCCCCGAACCTATTTTTGAAGTCAAAACTGCAGGAATGTTAAAAGCACGCGAGTGAGAATTTTTTGAAAAATCACCCTTTAATTAAGGGTTGGACAGGTTTATGAGGTTGTTTTCTTGATATATATTCTTAAAAATCATCACTGACGTCATTTAGTTACATATCAAGTTACTTATCATTATTTAAGTTGAAATATATAAATATTATTTAAAAAAATTTGGTTGATCACCACTGCTCTATTGGTGCTGACTCTGAGAGGTGCCAGCTTCAGATTCATGTGGCGCGTCAGAGATCATTAGTATACAAGCATAATTTTTTCATGATTGAAGGCACGTAACAAAAGATCGAAGCATCCAATCAAAAAATTGAATGGATGATTTTTTTAAATCACCATGGATATTTTTTTAAATCACCATTTCTAGGGAACTATTTAATAGAACTACAAAATTTTAACAACGACTTCAAGAATAAGTAAAGTATTGAATGATGAACATAAAACAAAAAAACAATTAATTTGTTGTAAATAAAATATTGAAATACCCGTTACATAATTGTGCGAACCCTTTGATTGAACTTTTCCCTGTTAGGGAAAATAGATTTAATACGATAAAGCACAGGGAGTTGGTTGAAATCAATTCAAGTAAGGATTATTTATACCACTCTACCTTGTTTAGACTAAGACGCAACTGGAATTGTTTGAATTCTATTGTTAAATCTAGTGAAAGAATGTGTGAATTTAAAAATTTGTTGTTTGAGGAAGTTTGTAAACTTGATTAAAAAATTTAATAATTGTTTCTTTTCTCTGCAGAGATATATGTGTATATAATTCTTGTAAAAAAGGGCAATCTAGCCCGTTAATACAATAAATAAATAAATAAATAGATTTCCTTTGTGACAATCCAGTGACTAATTAAATCGTCGGTAATGATTTAGGATTTGGCGCGAGTCACGTGACTGTGTTGCGGCTGGTAGGCATCTTAGCCTAGCATTTTGTTTAGCCTGGCGGCTTGGTATGAGGTGCACCTTAGCGATTCCGTAAGATAATTGCATATGTGCGAGTGAGTGTGAATGCGTGTGAGTGTATTCAGTACACTGTTATAGTAACAATCTTTGTTTTTCTCACGCGCGCGTCAGCTGCCGATAGCAGCAGGTATTTGAGTACGCGCGCAGCTCGATTTAGGAAACATTGAAGATTCTTTGTTTACTGATCTGACCGACACCGAGTCGTCATTCGGAATTTATATTTTAGGTTTGGATTTGTTATAATAAATTGTTAAATTGTTAATTTAATTTTTATTGACTAAACCTATTGTTCCTACGAATCGATCCTGTTTTAATGCCCGCACCTGCTACCGATGAACGAACTAGCCGACCGCGTCGCGAAGTATAGTAATATTCGTGGACGATTTTTCCTCATTTTATTATTTCAGGTAGACGAGTTGCAGTTCGACGAGTGCTTGTATCAGCACTAAGTACAGGTGATAAGGATTTAGTACGCACCGTGGGTGTTTGTATCGTCTCATACAAACCCTTAAATCCACCCCTGTTACACCTTTTGGTACAAACGTTCAAAATCAAAATCTAAATTTTTACAAATCTTGATTTTTCGACTTGGCATGATTTTCAGTTATTTTATTCACTTTTCTTCACTTTATAAACTTCAAGCATTTATTTAAAACTGTATTCAACATAGAAAATCAACTTCTACCAAAAATATTGATAAAAAATAAAAAAATTTAATAAAAAAAAAAATTTCCGTATTTTTTGAGTATCTCAGAAACCATTAAACATTTTTGCCCAAAAAAAAAAAAAAAAAACAAAAACAAAAAAACAAAAAAACAAATTATGCATATAAAAAACTAAAATTCTGCCAAATATTGTTAAGTCTAAACAATCTTTGTGGGCATGAAAAATAAAAAATGAAAAAAGTGGTTTTTTGCATTTTTCGTGGTGATTTTTAGGTTGCGTGAAAAACCGATCAGATGAAAATTGTAGATCTTTTCATTACCTACAACTTTTACCTTGAAACTTTTTTTGATAGGATGCGTAGTCTTTTCGGAAAACGCGAAAAACCGTTTTTCACCCCTAAAACCCACCCCCATTTTTTAATTTCACATACATTTCAAAATAAAAAAATTTTCCAGTAATCAGTATTATTTTTACTACCATTTCCTATAGTTGGTTTAATGATTACTTTTTTTCCCACCTAAAATATTATCAATGGCAAGGTGACAGAGTGGCGGCGCACGACGTGACCGAGCTATCGCTTCGCTCGCGCTCGCATTGGTATTCACATTTGCCTATTTTTTTCAAATTGTGTTTCTTAATGACTGTGTTTGTACTCACCATAAATATGCTTACTAAAAATTGACTTTATATTTATAAATTTATTTTCAAAAATATAAGTTTATTCATTACAAAATTATATTTCGATGTCTAACTAATTTTGTTTCATTAACTCACCCAAAAGTTTAATTGTTTACAACTTTTAGAAAAATTGATAATTAAAAAAAAAATTTTACTGGCTTTTTTTTTTAAGCATAACACTTCACTTTTATGTACAAAGGCCATCGAATTTCGGAAGTTTTGTTTTTCTGTTCAATTTCAGAAATATTGACCCTCCTGCTAATGCAAGCGGCAAAAGTACCTTTACAGAGCTCGCTTGTTTTTGTTGTTATATTTAAATAAATACGGTGTAACATATGGTGATTAGAGAGTACACTCGTGCGGAAATAGGATGCAGTTTGTGTGGGACCAAGTTCAGTTTGTCTCCGTAAGTTTTTAACCATAAAAACTGTTTGTAATTTCGAGGCTGCCAGAAGCGTGGTAGCCTATCTTTCTCTCGTTTGCGGGTCATAACAAACGATCGTTAGATATTTTTTCTTTTCTTGGAATTTGTTAATCTAATTATTTATTGTCAGTCAAAATTTCAGAGAAATGTTATAGAGAAAATTTTAAAAAGTTAAAAATTGTTAAGCTTTTTTTGAAATTATATATTCTTCCATGTTTGGGTGTGGTGGTCCCTGGTCCGTTATTCCGGTTCGTTGCGCAAGTTCCTGGCATGGAATTTTTAATTATTTGAGTTTCCAAGTTTGTTGTAACTTTTTCAAGAACATATTTCCCATATGTTCTTGCGGTCCAGCCTGTTGAATGCCCCTTTCATGTCCGCGAAGAGTACGTTTACTTTGTTCTCACCTTTCAAATTTTCTGCTATGGCGCTTTTTTCAACAAGTATCTAGAGTCTATGTTGCTTCTATCTTTGATGTAGCTAATCTGTGTCTCTTCCACGTCGTTCAAGCTGCAGATGTTTTTTTCGAGTCTTCTTCTCAGGAGTTCTGCAGGGATCTTGGGATCACTCAATTGGGAATTCCTATTTTTAACCCCAGATTCGGAAAGAGCAAAAATTTTTTTTTAATTTTGGTATTCTTTGTAAATTGTTTTGGGCCCCAATGAGGACTAGTGGGCCCCGACAAAGCCCATTTATCTCTGAGAGCATTATTTCTAAGAACAAAGCATTTTTTATGTAGCACATGCATGGGAAAAGTTTTTCGGATTGAAATTTCGAATAAAATAGACCCCGAAAAATTGAGCCCTACGAACTTCTAGTCCACTTTTTAACAAACCAACCCAAGTCTAACAATCGGCTTCTAAGAACCCAAGGTTTTTAAGGGTAGTTGCTTGAGGGGTATTAGATTAAGTAATTCATTTTTTTACGTAAGGCTACCAGGGTTCCTTTAGAGAAACTTTTTTCATGGAACTAATCTGTTTGGGGCCCTTGACAAGGCCACCGACGAGCTAAGATAAGTAAGCTTCATTGAGGTTTACTGGGCCTCATGGGGGCCCAAAAAGATTTTCAAAATATACCTCAAAATCGTAAAATTTTCCAATCTTTTCAAATCCTGGGTCAAAAATAGGAATTCTCAGTTGAAAAAATGACGTTTGATAAAATGAGGCACTGGGCCAAAATTTTGGGGCCTATTTTGTTAGAAATTTTAATCCAAGAAACTTTCTCTAAGCATGTGCTACACAAAAAATGCTTTTTTTTTTAAATAATACTCCCAGGTATAACTGAGCCTTGTTGGAGCTTACTGTGTCTCATGAGGGCCCAAAAAAATTTTTAAAAAACACCTAAAAATTGTAACATTTTCTGCTTTTTCCGAATTCAGGATCAAAAATAGGAATTCCCATTTGAAAAAACGAAGAGTGGGTCCACAGGGCCCAAGTTAAAGCATATGGCCCATTTTTGTTAGGCATATCTAACTAGCTCCAAAAAGTCATGAAACTTTGATTCCTACATTTTTTTTATTTGGGCCATTCCAATCTAGTTATTCAGGTGGATCGATTAAAATATCCTACCCTGTATACAGGGTGTAGAAGAAGTAGCGGAACCCCTGATTTACTCGAAAACAATGCATTTTTTGTATAGCACATATTAAATGCAAAAGTTTCCTAAAGTAAAATTTACGATTTAGTGGGCCCTATGAAAAAGGGCTCGGGCCCTTATCTTGGGCGCTACGGACTCAAATTTCAATTTTTCAAATGAGAACCCCTTTTTTGACCCCAGATTCGAAAAGAATAGAAAATTTTACGACTTTTAGATGTTTTTTGAAAAATTTTTTGGCTCTTATTGGGGCCCTGCTGGACCCTTTCTCTTTAGCCCTTATTATCTCCGAAAATACGCAATTTTTGTGTAGCCCATGTAATGTAAAAGTTTCCTGGAAAAAAATTTACGCTTTAGTGAGCCCTATGAAAAAGGGCCTGGCCCTTATCTTGGGCCCTACGGACCCAAACTTCGTTTTTTCAAATGGGAACCCCCATTTTTTACCCCGGATTCGAAAAAAATGAAAAATTTTACGATTTTTAAGTATTTTTTGAAAATTTTTTTGGCCCTTATTGGGACCCTGCTGGACTCTTTCTCTTTAGCCCCTATTATTTCCGAAAAAACGCAATTTTCGTATAGCACATGTAATGTAAAAGTTTCCTAAAATAAAATTTACGATTCAGTGGGCCCTATGAAAAAGGGCCCGTACCAAATGTGCTGCACAAAATTTGCGTATTTTCGGAGATAATAGGGGCGAAAGGGAAAGAGCCCTGCAGGGCCCCAATAAGGGCCAAGAAAATTTTCAAAAAATACATACAAGTCGTAAAATTTTCTTTTCGAATCCGGGGTCCAAAAAGGGGGTCAAAAAAGGTCAAAAAATTTGAAAAATCGAAATTTGGGTCCGTACCGCCCAAGATAAGGGCACGAGCCCTTTTTCATAGGGCCAACTAAATCGTAAATTTTATTTTAGGAAACTTTACATTACATGTGCTATACAAAAAATGCATTGTTTTCGAGTAAATCAGGGGTTCAGCTACTTTTTATACACCCTGTATAACTTAACACTTAAGAAAAAAAATGACTTCAGATTTTACAGTAAATAATTTTGCATAAGTCAAGCAGCCCGTACGGGCCCAGGCTCCAGCCCGCACAGCAATTCCCTGTCAGGTAGTTTTTTTTTTTAAATCCCGCTTATCAAAATATAAGGGCATTTTTGAACGTTTAAGTCATCGATATTAATGTCACATGGGGTTTAAAATGTGAAATTTATTTATTTATTATTTTAATGACGTTCAACTCGAAAAATTAATCATGATGAATAAATTATGAAAATTTTGAGATATTTCGATTGAATAATAAGAAGACCTCTGTTAAAATCTGGAAGCAATTAGGGGTCTAATAACAAAGATATCAATTATTATTGTTTTGATCTATTAACACAGTGTCATATGGGAAATCGAACTTTTTCGTGCTTCTTAACAAAGTCTCTTAATAATGGATGATGACACAAAGCACAGTTTTTTTGAGGTATCAAAAGAGCATTTGAGGATTATTTTAAGATGTTTACGGAGACGATTAGGAGAATATTATTAATAGGAAAGAATAGTCAAAAAAAAAAAAAAAAAAATAGTTCTTTTGGGGTTAGGTTAGACTCGAGCAACCAATCAGCGTATTTCTATATAGGAAAAATAGTCATACGAGAAGACTTGACCTGAGTAGTCAAAGATGAACGTCCTTAATAATTTTAATTGAAGTCAATTTTTTAATTAATGTTTTTTAAAGTTTGTCAATAGATTAACTTAATCCTATCATGATACTTGACTTATGAAAAATTAATCATTTTAAAATCTGAAGTCATTTTTCATCTTAAGTATTAAGTTATCTCTACTATTTATTATTTAACTTGAGTTTCATTTATGAAGTTTATAGTACATTTTTTGTATTATTTAAATTTATGCAATGCTAATACATTCATGGTTTTATAATTCTATTTTTTTCTTTTCTTAAATCAAACTCCAGCTATATTTTAATAGATCAATTAAAATTAAACTGATTTGAATTCAAAGACTATGCAAAAAAAATTTTCTACATTTTTATACTGAGAAAATCCTATATTAACTTTTTTATTTTTAATTAATGCCAAAAACTAGTCAGTTTAATGATTAAGTTTCGAATAAATTTTACTAAGAGTAATGCAATGTTGTGTTTACTTAAAGAAGTTATAATCGCTCGAGCAGACTACACGGCAAATCATCTGTGCTGGATCCTGATTAGCGTTACAGACATTCTGACACGGCTGCTGTGCCACTTTTTGAGACTCAATTAATGAGCACTTCCCTCAGATATGTCCAGTTCAAAGCCCGTCGAGCCATATAAATTTTTACTTCTGGTTTTTGACGAAAATTGACCTCCGAGGCTTCGGTCATCCAAGGTACAGGTTTTCGCGATGTGGATTTTCCCGGTACCACAGTGAATAGTGTTGAATAGAAAGGTTTTAGGGATGTAGGGTGTCAGAGAGTTATCTCTGTCTGCTAGCCGGATTTAACCTCATAAGTTTCCTATTTCAACTACTGATTATATTTACCGAAAAACTGGGAGGCAAAGGGAGGCGTTTTAAGAAAAACAATGTAGTTGCAAGGTGGGACTGGACTTTACGCTTTGCAAGTACCATCTCAAAAGCGTGACATGACTACAAAAAAACTTAGCCTTGACTTCGAACTTACAGTAGACCATTGCTCTGTACTCGGAAACAAAAAAAATCAACTCTCCTTAAAATTTCAGGTGAAAATCTACCAGCAAATACTCTCAGCGGGTAAAGTAGGAAATTTATGAGGTTTAGCCGGACCAACAGACAAAGGTAGTTCTCTGATAACCGATAGTCCTCAGATCTTCCTTTTTATCACTATTCACGACTGTAGTAGAGGGAAAACCTACATCGTAGGATAGAAAATCTATACCCAGGAACATCGAATCTTTAAAGACTTCCCTCCACTCCAAAATTTTTTGGGTATATGGGGCTTGAACTCAAGAACTTTAAAGGGAACGCTTATAAAGATTTAAAAGATATTAACATCATTCTAGTAAGTTTTAAAAACTTCGAATTATATTTTACTCTACTGAACTCATTTTATGATTCCATTTCATATTTGTCAAGTCTAGACAAAGTTTAGTAATTGTCAGTTAAAAAACGGTGCTCTTTTAATCTGTCAATATGATACGCTTTCATTTTGTGAAATTATCAATTTTTAGAAAAAACTTATGATCCTTGTGATAAAATTCTTTCCCCGTTTGCTTAACTTTTTATTTATTTTTCAAAATAATAGAGAAAACCACTTTATAGTAAATGCAAAAAAATTTCAAGAGTTACTTTGAAAAACTTACTTTGACATTATTACTTTGAGAACATAGTCGATATTTTGCGTTACCCAAATTACTTAATTTTAAGTCATCAAGGCAATCGTTGACTTTAATATTAGATATCCTTGATCGAAGCTCGGGACTGTAATGGTTTGTAACTGCTTCTTCGTATCGGTCAATCCAATGTCTTAAGGGAGTCACTTTACATGTATCTAGTCTTTTTTCATTTTTTTCTTTCAATGACATCCATCGCTCGGTTTTTTTTCTACCAGAACGTTTTTGTTGCTTTACTGTCTGTAGTGAGCGATTTTTAATTAAGATTTCTTTTTTATTTTTAGTTTCAATCGATTTAGGTTGCTGACTACTTTTTTTTTTTGCTTTATTATTGAGATTATTATTGTTATTTGACCGACGTCCTTTAGGTGGTTCATCAGGTTTTTTTTTTGTTCCTGAGAGTTGATGCTGTATTACCTTTTGATATTTCAAGTTTGTATTCACCTGATCGTTTGCACTAGCAGAACTGGCAAAACTTTCTGATGAAGATGAATCTGAATTGAACAGCTCTTCACGCTTACGCATTTGTAAAGCTCGTGCTCGAGCTTGGTCTATTCGTCGAGGTTTGCACATTTCACAATGATATTCATCAGGAATCTTCGTTCGATCAATACCCATGCAGTCAACATGTTGCCATACTCTGTAATCCAAAAAAGAAATTATAAACAATTTTATTTAATTTCTAAAATTTCTTTATATAAACTGTATTAGATTGTAAATGATAAATTCTGAACCAAAAAAATAAATAAATCTCAGTTAAGATTTAAACGAATCAGAAGGTTAAGGTAGGACCGCACCTAAGGCTCTAGTCAAGATGCATTTTCGGTTAAACATTAAACTAGCTTCACGCGTATATAGATATAGAAATGCATTAGAAACAGAAGCTTTTTTAACCTAAAACACATATTTTTGTTTTTTACTAATACTTAGAGGAACCGAATGTATGATTTAATTAATTCTATATGATTCTTGTGCATTCTAGTTAAACTGACAAATTTTTTGAAAACCTGATCACATGTAATTATGTAAAAATTGTATTAAAAATGTGCACTCCCATAAGACTACGGGTTAAGTCGACGCTAGGGCTTCACGATACGAGACGATATCGATATTTTGAATTATATCGATATCGTATCGACATATGGGCATGTTTATCGTATCGAGTATCGTATCGACGATATTTTACTGTAAATTTATCGATATCGTCTCGATATCGTCTCGGCTCAATCCCGAGAATCGAGAAATATCGACTCAAAAAATTTCATCTACAAATCAGTTGTTAATTATATTATATTCATTAAACACTTTTATCTAATAAATTACAGTAATTATAATATATATTTTTATTTAAATTATCATTTATTTTAAAAATACAAAAGAGCAAAGAAAAAAAATCTAAAAAAAAAAAAAAAAGATCGTTACTAATCATGAATTAAGTCCGTCAAACATATTTTGTTTCTAATATTTAAAGAAGACTTTGACCACGAATTCAAACATAAAAGTGCTTTTAGAAAATCGTCTTTTAAACAAGTTCTCGTATCAATCACGACGAAAGAACCAGTTCTCAAAAAACGCTCAACCACACAGCTGCAAACCCCCAAATACCCTGGACGCCCGAGTTCAATAAATAAACCGATCAGCTATGCCCCAAAGCTGTAAACCCCCAAAACCTTGGGCATCAAGTTCAATAAAAGAAACTGATCAGCTATCCCCCAAGCTCTAAGCCCCCAAATACCCTCGGCGCCCGAGTTTAATAAATTAACTCATAAGCTATCCCTCAAGCTGTAAACCCCCAAATACCCTAGGCGCCAGAGTTTAATGAACAAACCGATCAGCTATTCCACAAGCTGTAAACCTCCAAATCCCTGGGCACCCGAGTTTGATAAACAAACCGATCAGCTATTCCACAAGCTGTAAACCCCCATAACCCTGGGCATCAAGTTCAAAAAAATTGATCTTCTAAACCCCCAAATACCCTGGGCGCCCGAGTTCAATAAATTAACTGATCAGCTATCCCTCAAGCTGTAAACCCCCAAAACCCTGGGCGCCCAAATTCAACAAAAAAACCGATCAGCTATCCCCCAAGCTGTGAACTACCAAAACCCTGGGGATCGAGTTCAATAAAAGAAACTGATCAACTATCCCCCAAGCTCTAAGCCGCCAAATACCATCTACAGCTTGGGGGAGAGCTGATCAGTTTATCTATTGAACTCGAGCGCACAGGGTATTTGGGGGTAAATAGCTTGGGGGATAGCTGATCAGTTTTTTTGTTGAACTCGGGCGCCCAGGGTATTTGGGGGTTTAGAGCTTGGAGGATGGCTGTTCGGTTTATTTATTGAATTTGGGTGCCCAGGGTATTTGGGGGTTTAGAGCTTGGAGGATGGCTGATCAGTTTATTTATTGAATTTGGGTGCCCAGGGCATTTGGGGGTAAATAGCTTGGGGGATAGCTGATCAGTTTTTTTGTTGAACTCGGGCGCCCAGGGTATTTGGGGGTTTAGAGCTTGGGGGATAGCTGATCAGTTTTTTTGTTGAACTCGGGCGCTCAGGGTATTTGAGGGTTATGAGCTTGGAGGATAGCTGATCAGTTTATCTATTGAATTTGGGTGCCTAGGGTATTTGGGGGTAAATAGCTTGCGGGAAAGCAGATCAGTTTTTTTGTTGAACTCGGGCGCCCAGAGTATTTAGGGGTTTAAAGCTTGGAGGACGGCTGATCAGTTTATTTATTGAATTTGGGTGCCCAGGGTATTTGGAGGTAAATAGATTGGGGGATAGCTGATCAGTTTTTTTGTTGAACTCGGGTGCCCAGGGTATTTGGGGGTTTAAAGCTTGGAGGACGGCTGATCAGTTAATTTATTGAATTTGAATGCCCAGGGTATTTGTGGGTAAATAGCTTGGAGGATAGTTATCAGTTTATCTATTGAACTCAAGCGCCCAGGGTATTAGGGGATGTACAGCTTAAGAGATAGCTGATCAGTTTTTTTGTTGAATTTGAGCACCCAGAGTATTTGGGGGTTTAGAGCTTGGAGGATAGCTGATCAGTTTATCTATTGAATTTGGGTGCCCAGGGTATTTGGGGGTAAATAGCTTGGGGGATAGCTGATCAGTTTTTTTGTTGAATTTGGGTGCCCATGGCATTTGGGGGTAAATAGCTTGGGGGATAGCTGATCAGTTTTTTTGTTGAACTCGGGCGCCCAGGGTATTTGGGGGTAAATAGCTTGAAGGATAGCTGATCAGTTTTTTTGTTGAACTCGGGCGCCCAGAGTATTTGGGGGTTTAAAGCTTGGAGGACGGCTGATCAGTTTATTTATTGAATTTGGGTGCCCAGGGTATTTGGGGGTAAATAGCTTGGGGGATAGCTGATCAGTTTATTTATTGAATTTGTGTGCCCAGGGCATTTGGGGGTAAATAGCTTGGGGGATAGCTGATCAGTTTATTAATTAAATTTGGGTGCCCAGGGTATTTGGGGGTTTAGAGCTTGGAGGATAGCTGATCAGTTTATTTATTGAATTTGGGTGCCCATGGCATTTGGGGGTAAAAAGCTTGGGGGATAGCTGATCAGTTTTTTTGTTGAACTCGGGCGTTCAGGGTATTTGGAGGTAAATAGCTTGAAGGATACCTGATCAGTTTTTTTGTTGAACTCGGGCGCCCAGAGTATTTGGGGGTTTAAAGCTTGGAGGACGGCTGATCAGTTTATTTATTGAATTTTGGTGCCCAGGGTATTTGGGGGTAAATAGCTTGGGGGATAGCTGATCAGTTTTTTTTACTAAACTCGGGTGCCCAGGGTATTTGGGGGTTTAAAGCTTGGAGGACGGCTGATCAGTTTATTTATTGAGTTTGGGTGCCCAAGGTATTTGGGAGAAAATAGCTTGGGGGATAGCTGATCAGTTTTTTCGTTAAACTCGGGTGCCCAGGGTATTTGAGGGTTTAAAGCTTGGAGGACGGCTGATTAGTTTATTTATTGAATTTGGGTGTCCAGGGTATTTGGGGATTTAAAGCTTGGAGGACGGCTGATCAGTTAATTAATTGAATTTGGGTGCCCAGGGTATTTGTGGGTAAATAGCTTGGAGGATAGCTTATCAGTTTATCTATTGAACTCAAGCGCCCAGGGTATTAGGGGATGTACAGCTTAGGAGATGGCTGATCAGTTTATCTATTGAACTCAAGCGCCCAGGGTATTAGGGGATGTACAGCTTAGGAGATGGCTGATCAGTTTTTTTGTTGAATTTGAGCGCCCAGAGTATTTGGGGGCTTAGAGCTTGGAGAATAGCTGATCAGTTTATCTATTGAATTTGGGTGCCCAGGATATTTGGGGGTAAATAGCTTGGGGGATAGCTGATCAGTTTTTTTTACTAAACTCGGGTGCCCAGGGTATTCGGGGGTTTAAAGCTTGGAGGACGGCTGATCAGTTAATTAATTGAATTTGGGTGCCCAGCGTATTTGTGGGTAAATAGCTTGGAGGATAGCTTATCAGTTTATCTATTGAACTCAAGCGCCCAGGGTATTAGGGGATGTACAGCTTAGGAGATGGCTGATCAGTTTTTTTGTTGAATTTGAGCGCCCAGAGTATTTGGGGGCTTAGAGCTTGGAGAATAGCTGATCAGTTTATCTATTGATTTTGGGTGCCCAGGATATTTGGGGGTAAATAGCTTGGGGGATAGCTGATCAGTTTTTTTGTTAAACTCGGGTGCCCAGGGTATTCGGGGGTTTAAAGCTTGGAGGACGGCTGATCAGTTAATTTATTGAATTTGTGTGCCCAGGGTATTTGTGGGTAAATAGCTTGGAGGATAGCTTATCAGTTTATCTATTGAATTTGGGTGCCCAGTGTATTTGGAGGTTAATAGCTTGGGAGATAGCTGATCAGTTTTTTTGTTGAACTGGGGCGCCCAGGGTATTTGAGGGTTTAAAGCTTGGAGGATAGCTTATCAGTTTATTAATTAAATTTGGGTGCCCAGGGTATTTGGGGGTTTAGAGCTTGGAGGATAGCTGATCAGTTTATTTATTGAATTTGGGTGCCCATGGCATTTGGGGGTAAATAGCTTGGGGGATAGCTGATCAGTTTTTTTGTTGAACTCGGCCGTTCAGGGTATTTGGAGGTAAATAGCTTGAAGGATACCTGATCAGTTTTTTTGTTGAACTCGGGCGCCCAGAGTATTTGGGGGTTTAAAGCTTGGAGGACGGCTGATCAGTTTATTTATTGAATTTTGGTGCCCAGGGTATTCGGGGGTAAATAGCTTGAGGGATAGCTAATCAGTTTTTTTGTTGAACTCGGGCGCCCAGGGTATTTGGGGATTTAGAGCTTGGAGGATGGCTGATCAGTTTATTTATTGAATTTGGGTGCCCAGGGCATTTGGGGGTAAATAGCTTGGGGGATAGCTGATCAGTTTTTTTGTTGAACTCGGGCGCCCAGGGCATTTGGGGGTTTAACGCTTGGAGGACGGCTGATCAGTTTATTTATTGAATTTGGGTGCCCAGGGTATTTGGGTGTAAATAGCTTGGGGGATAGCTGATCAGTTTTTTTGTAAAACTCGGGCCCCCAGGGTATTTGGAAGTTTAGAGCTTGGAGGATGGCTGATCAATTTATTTATTGAATTTGGGTTCCCAGAGTTTTTGGGGATGTACAGCTTAGGAGATAGCTGATCAGTTTTTTTGTTGAATTTGAGCGCCCAGAGTATTCGGGGGTTTAAAGCTTGGAGGACGGCTGATCAGTTAATTTATTGAATTTGGGTGCCCAGGGTATTTGGGGGTAAATAGCTTGGGGGATAGCTGATCAGTTTTTTTGTTAATCTCGGGCGCCCAGGGTATTTGGGGGTTTAGAGCTTGGAGTATGGCTGATCAGTTTATTTATTGAATTTGGGTGCCCAGGGTATTCGGGGGTAAATAGCTTGGGGGATAGCTAATCAGTTTTTTTGTTGAACTCGGGCGCCCAGGGTATTTGGAGGTTAATAGCTTGGGAGATAGCTGATCAGTTTTTTTGTTGAACTGGGGCGCCCGGGGTATTTGAGGGTTTAAAGCTTGGAGGACGGCTGATCAGTTTATCTATTGAATTTGGGTGCCCAGGGTATTGGGGGGTAAATAGCTTGGAGGATAGCTTATCAGTTTATCTATTGGACTCAAGCGCCCAGAGTTTTTGGGGATGTACAGCTTAGGAGATAGCTGATCAGTTTTTTTGTTGAATTTGAGCGCCCAGAGTATTCGGGGGTTTAAAGCTTGGAGGACGGCTGATCAGTTAATTTATTGAATTTGGGTGCCCAGGGTATTTGGGGGTAAATAGCTTGGAGGATAGCTTATCAGTTTATCTATTGAACTCAAGCGCCCAGGGTATTTGGGGATGTACAGCTTAGGAGATAGCTGATCAGTTATTTTGTTGAATTTGAGCGCCCAGAGTTTTTGGGGGTTTAGAGCTTGGAGGATAGCTGATCAGTTTATCTATTGAATTTGGGTGCCCAGGGTATTTGGGGGTAAATAGCTTGGGGGATAGCTGATCAGTTTTTTTGTTGAACTCGGGCGCCCAGGGTATTTGGAGGTTTAAAGCTTGGAGGACGGCTGATCAGTTAATTTATTGAATTTGGGTGCCCAGGGTATTTGGGGGTAAATAGCTTGGAGGATAGCTTATCAGTTTATCTATTGAACTCAAGCGCCCAGGGTATTTGGGGATGTACAGCTTAGGAGATAGCTGATCAGTTTTTTTGTTGAATTTGAGCGCCCAGAGTTTTTGGGGGTTTAGAGCTTGGAGGATAGCTGATCAGTTTATTTATTGAATTTGGGTGCCCAGGGTATTTGGGGGTAAATAGCTTGGGGGATAGCTGATCAGTTTATTTATTGAATTTGGGTGCCCAGGGCATTTGGGGGTAAATAGCTTGGGGGATAGCTGATCAGTTTATTAATTAAATTTGGGTGCCCAGGGTATTTGGGGGTTTAGAGCTTGTAGGATAGCTGATCAGTTTATTTATTGAATTTGGGTGCCCATGGCATTTGGGGGTAAATAGCTTGGGGGATAGCTGATCAGTTTTTTTGTTGAACTCGGGCGCCCAGGGTATTTGGAGGTAAATAGCTTGAAGGATAGCTGATCAGTTTTTTTGTTGAACTCGGGCGCCCAGAGTATTTGGGGGTTTAAAGCTTGGAGGACGGCTGATCAGTTTATTTATTGAATTTTGGTGCCCAGGGTATTTGGGGGTAAATAGCTTGGGGGATAGCTGATCAGTTTTTTTTACTAAACTCGGGTGCCCAGAGTATTCGGGGGTTTAAAGCTTGGAGGACGGCTGATCAGTTAATTTGTTGAATTTGGGTGCCCAGGGTATTTGGGGGTAAATAGCTTGGGGGATAGCTGATCAGTTTATTTATTGAATTTGGGTGCCCAGGGCATTTGGGGGTAAATAGCTTGGGGGATAGCTGATCAGTTTATTAATTAAATTTGGGTGCCCAGGGTATTTGGGGGTTTAGAGCTTGTAGGATAGCTGATCAGTTTATTTATTGAATTTGGGTGCCCATGGCATTTGGGGGTAAATAGCTTGGGGGATAGCTGATCAGTTTTTTTGTTGAACTCGGGCGCCCAGGGTATTTGGAGGTAAATAGCTTGAAGGATAGCTGATCAGTTTTTTTGTTGAACTCGGGCGCCCAGAGTATTTGGGGGTTTAAAGCTTGGAGGACGGCTGATCAGTTTATTTATTGAATTTTGGTGCCCAGGGTATTTGGGGGTAAATAGCTTGGGGGATAGCTGATCAGTTTTTTTTACTAAACTCAGGTGCCCAGAGAATTCGGGGGTTTAAAGCTTGGAGGACGGCTGATCAGTTAATTTATTGAATTTGGGTGCCCAGGGTATTTGGGGGTAAATAGCTTGGAGGATAGCTCATCAGTTTATCTATTGAACTCAAGCGCCCAGGGTATTTGGGGATGTACAGCTTAGGAGATAGCTGATCAGTTTTTTTGTTTAATTTGAGCGCCCAGAGTTTTTGGGGGTTTAGAGCTTGGAGGATAGCTGATCAGTTTATCTATTGAATTTGGGTGCCCAGGGTATTTGGGGGTAAATAGCTTGGGGGATAGCTGATCAGTTTATTTATTGAATTTGGGTGCCCAGGGCATTTGGGGGTAAATAGCTTGGGGGATAGCTGATCAGTTTATTAATTAAATTTGATTGCCCAGGGTATTTGGGGGTTGAAAGCTTGGAGGACGGCTGATCAGTTAATTTATTGAATTTGGGTGCCCAGGGTATTTGGGGGTAAATAGCTTGGGGGATAGCTGATCAGTTTTTTTGTTAATCTCGGGCGCCCAGGGTATTTGGGGGTTTAGAGCTTGGAGTATGGCTGATCAGTTTATTTATTGAATTTGGGTGCCCAGGGTATTCGGGGGTAAATAGCTTGGGGGATAGCTAATCAGTTTTTTTGTTGAACTCGGGCGCCCAGGGTATTTGGAGGTTAATAGCTTGGGAGATAGCTGATCAGTTTTTTTGTTGAACTGGGGCGCCCGGGGTATTTGAGGGTTTAAAGCTTGGAGGACGGCTGATCAGTTTATCTATTGAATTTGGGTGCCCAGGGTATTGGGGGGTAAATAGCTTGGAGGATAGCTTATCAGTTTATCTATTGGACTCAAGCGCCCAGAGTTTTTGGGGATGTACAGCTTAGGAGATAGCTGATCAGTTTTTTTGTTGAATTTGAGCGCCCAGAGTATTCGGGGGTTTAAAGCTTGGAGGACGGCTGATCAGTTAATTTATTGAATTTGGGTGCCCAGGGTATTTGGGGGTAAATAGCTTGGAGGATAGCTTATCAGTTTATCTATTGAACTCAAGCGCCCAGGGTATTTGGGGATGTACAGCTTAGGAGATAGCTGATCAGTTATTTTGTTGAATTTGAGCGCCCAGAGTTTTTGGGGGTTTAGAGCTTGGAGGATAGCTGATCAGTTTATCTATTGAATTTGGGTGCCCAGGGTATTTGGGGGTAAATAGCTTGGGGGATAGCTGATCAGTTTTTTTGTTGAACTCGGGCGCCCAGGGTATTTGGGGGTTTAAAGCTTGGAGGACGGCTGATCAGTTAATTTATTGAATTTGGGTGCCCAGGGTATTTGGGGGTAAATAGCTTGGAGGATAGCTTATCAGTTTATCTATTGAACTCAAGCGCCCAGGGTATTTGGGGATGTACAGCTTAGGAGATAGCTGATCAGTTTTTTTGTTGAATTTGAGCGCCCAGAGTTTTTGGGGGTTTAGAGCTTGGAGGATAGCTGATCAGTTTATTTATTGAATTTGGGTGCCCAGGGTATTTGGGGGTAAATAGCTTGGGGGATAGCTGATCAGTTTATTTATTGAATTTGGGTGCCCAGGGCATTTGGGGGTAAATAGCTTGGGGGATAGCTGATCAGTTTATTAATTAAATTTGGGTGCCCAGGGTATTTGGGGGTTTAGAGCTTGTAGGATAGCTGATCAGTTTATTTATTGAATTTGGGTGCCCATGGCATTTGGGGGTAAATAGCTTGGGGGATAGCTGATCAGTTTTTTTGTTGAACTCGGGCGCCCAGAGTATTTGGGGGTTTAAAGCTTGGAGGACGGCTGATCAGTTTATTTATTGAATTTTGGTGCCCAGGGTATTTGGGGGTAAATAGCTTGGGGGATAGCTGATCAGTTTTTTTTACTAAACTCGGGTGCCCAGAGTATTCGGGGGTTTAAAGCTTGGAGGACGGCTGATCAGTTAATTTATTGAATTTGGGTGCCCAGGGTATTTGAGGGTAAATAGCTTGGGGGATAGCTGATCAGTTTATTTATTGAATTTGGGTGCCCAGGGCATTTGGGGGTAAATAGCTTGGGGGATAGCTGATCAGTTTATTAATTAAATTTGGGTGCCCAGGGTATTTGGGTGTAAATAGCTTGGGGGATAGCTGATCAGTTTTTTTGTTGAACTCGGGCGCACAGGGTATTTGGGGGTTTAAAGCTTGGAGGACGGCTGATCAGTTTATTTATTGAATTTGGGTGCCCAAGGTATTCGGGGGTAAATAGCTTGGGGGATAGCTAATCAGTTTTTTTGTTGAACTCGGGCGCCCAGAGTATTTGGGGGTTTAAAGCTTGGAGGACGGCTGATCAGTTTATTTATTGAATTTTGGTGCCCAGGGTATTTGGGGGTAAATAGCTTGGGGGATAGCTGATCAGTTTTTTTTACTAAACTCAGGTGCCCAGAGTATTCGGGGGTTTAAAGCTTGGAGGACGGCTGATCAGTTAATTTATTGAATTTGGGTGCCCAGGGTATTTGGGGGTAAATAGCTTGGAGGATAGCTCATCAGTTTATCTATTGAACTCAAGCGCCCAGGGTATTTGGGGATGTATAGCTTAGGAGATAGCTGATCAGTTTTTTTGTTTAATTTGAGCGCCCAGAGTTTTTGGGGGTTTAGAGCTTGGAGGATAGCTGATCAGTTTATCTATTGAATTTGGGTGCCCAGGGTATTTGGGGGTAAATAGCTTGGGGGATAGCTGATCAGTTTATTTATTGAATTTGGGTGCCCAGGGCATTTGGGGGTAAATAGCTTGGGGGATAGCTGATCAGTTTATTAATTAAATTTGATTGCCCAGGGTATTTGGGGGTTTAGAGCTTGGAGGATAGCTGATCAGTTTATTTATTGAATTTGGGTGCCCATGGCATTTGGGGGTAAATAGCTTGGGGGATAGCTGATCAGTTTTTTTGTTGAACTCGGGCGCCCAGGGTATTTGGAGGTAAATAGCTTGAAGGATAGCTGATCAGTTTTTTTGTTGAACTCGGGCGCCCAGAGTATTTGGGGGTTTAAAGCTTGGAGGACGGCTGATCAGTTTATTTATTGAATTTTAGTGCCCAGGGTATTTGGGGGTAAATAGCTTGGGGGATAGCTAATAGGTTTTTTTTACTAAACTCGGGTGCCCAGGGTATTTGGGGGTTTAAAGCTTGGAGGACGGCTGATCAGTTTATTTATTGAATTTGGGTGCCCAGGGTATTTGGGGGTAAATAGCTTGGCGGATAGCTGATCAGTTTTTTTGTTAAACTCGGGTGCCCAGGGTATTTGGGGGTTTAAAGCTTGGAGGACGGCTGGTCAGTTAATTAATTGAATTTGGGTGCCCAGGGTATTTGTGGGTAAATAGCTTGGAGGATAGCTTATCAGTTTATCTATTGAACTCAAGCGCCCAGGGTATTAGGGGATGTACAGCTTAGGAGATGGCTGATCAGTTTTTTTGTTGAATTTGAGCGCCCAGAGTATTTGGGGGTTTAAAGCTTGGAGGACGGCTGATCAGTTAATTTATTGAATTTGTGTGCCCAGGGTATTTGTGGGTAAATAGCTTGGAGGATAGCTTATCAGTTTATCTATTGAATTTGGGTGCCCAGTGTATTTGGAGGTTAATAGCTTGGGAGATAGCTGATCAGTTTTTTTGTTGAACTGGGGCGCCCAGGGTATTTGAGGGTTTAAAGCTTGGAGGACGGCTGATCAGTTTATCTATTGAATTTGGGTGCCCAGGGTATTTGGGGGTAAATAGCTTAAGGGATAGCTGATCAGTTTTTTTGTTGAACTCGGGCGCCCAGGGTATTTGGGGGTTTAAAGCTTGGAGGACGGCTGATCAGTTTATTTATTGAATTTGGGTGCCCAGGGTATTCGGGGGTAAATAGCTTGGGGGATAGCTAATCAGTTTTTTTGTTGAACTCGGGCGCCCAGGGTATTTGGGGATTTAGAGCTTGGAGGATGGCTGATCAGTTTATTTATTGAATTTGGGTGCCCAGGGCATTTGGGGGTAAATAGCTTGGGGGATAGCTGATCAGTTTTTTTGTTGAACTCGGGCGCCCAGGGTATTTGGGGGTTTAACGCTTGGAGGACGGCTGATCAGTTTATTTATTGAATTTGGGTGCCCAGGGTATTTGGGTGTAAATAGCTTGGGGGATAGCTGATCAGTTTTTTTGTAAAACTCGGGACCCCAGGGTATTTGGAAGTTTAGAGCTTGGAGGATGGCTGATCAATTTATTTATTGAATTTGGGTTCCCAGGGTATTTGGGGGTAAATAGCTTGGAGGATAGCTCATCAGTTTATCTATTGAACTCAAGCGCCCAGGGTATTTGGGGATGTATAGCTTAGGAGATAGCTGATCAGTTTTTTTGTTTAATTTGAGCGCCCAGAGTTTTTGGGGGTTTAGAGCTTGGAGGATAGCTGATCAGTTTATCTATTGAATTTGGGTGCCCAGGGTATTTGGGGGTAAATAGCTTGGGGGATAGCTGATCAGTTTATTTATTGAATTTGGGTGCCCAGGGCATTTGGGGGTAAATAGCTTGGGGGATAGCTGATCAGTTTATCAATTAAATTTGATTGCCCAGGGTATTTGGGGGTTTAGAGCTTGGAGGATAGCTGATCAGTTTATTTATTGAATTTGGGTGCCCATGGCATTTGGGGGTAAATAGCTTGGGGGATAGCTGATCAGTTTTTTTGTTGAACTCGGGCGCCCAGGGTATTTGGAGGTAAATAGCTTGAAGGATAGCTGATCAGTTTTTTTGTTGAACTCGGGCGCCCAGAGTATTTGGGGGTTTAAAGCTTGGAGGACGGCTGATCAGTTTATTTATTGAATTTTAGTGCCCAGGGTATTTGGGGGTAAATAGCTTGGGGGATAGCTAATAGGTTTTTTTTACTAAACTCGGGTGCCCAGGGTATTTGGGGGTTTAAAGCTTGGAGGACGGCTGATCAGTTTATTTATTGAATTTGGGTGCCCAGGGTATTTGGGGGTAAATAGCTTGGCGGATAGCTGATCAGTTTTTTTGTTAAACTCGGGTGCCCAGGGTATTTGGGGGTTTAAAGCTTGGAGGACGGCTGGTCAGTTAATTAATTGAATTTGGGTGCCCAGGGTATTTGTGGGTAAATAGCTTGGAGGATAGCTTATCAGTTTATCTATTGAACTCAAGCGCCCAGGGTATTAGGGGATGTACAGCTTAGGAGATGGCTGATCAGTTTTTTTGTTGAATTTGAGCGCCCAGAGTATTTGGGGGTTTAAAGCTTGGAGGACGGCTGATCAGTTAATTTATTGAATTTGTGTGCCCAGGGTATTTGTGGGTAAATAGCTTGGAGGATAGCTTATCAGTTTATCTATTGAATTTGGGTGCCCAGTGTATTTGGAGGTTAATAGCTTGGGAGATAGCTGATCAGTTTGTTTGTTGAACTGGGGCGCCCAGGGTATTTGAGGGTTTAAAGCTTGGAGGACGGCTGATCAGTTTATTTATTGAATTTGGGTGCCCAGGGCATTTGGGGGTAAATAGCTTGGGGGATAGCTGATCAGTTTATTAATTAAATTTGGGTGCCCAGGGTATTTGGGTGTAAATAGCTTGGGGGATAGCTGATCAGTTTTTTTGTTGAACTCGGGCGCACAGGGTATTTGGGGGTTTAAAGCTTGGAGGACGGCTGATCAGTTTATTTATTGAATTTGGGTGCCCAAGGTATTCGGGGGTAAATAGCTTGGGGGATAGCTAATCAGTTTTTTTGTTGAACTCGGGCGCCCAGAGTATTTGGGGGTTTAAAGCTTGGAGGACGGCTGATCAGTTTATTTATTGAATTTTGGTGCCCAGGGTATTTGGGGGTAAATAGCTTGGGGGATAGCTGATCAGTTTTTTTTACTAAACTCAGGTGCCCAGAGTATTCGGGGGTTTAAAGCTTGGAGGACGGCTGATCAGTTAATTTATTGAATTTGGGTGCCCAGGGTATTTGGGGGTAAATAGCTTGGAGGATAGCTCATCAGTTTATCTATTGAACTCAAGCGCCCAGGGTATTTGGGGATGTATAGCTTAGGAGATAGCTGATCAGTTTTTTTGTTTAATTTGAGCGCCCAGAGTTTTTGGGGGTTTAGAGCTTGGAGGATAGCTGATCAGTTTATCTATTGAATTTGGGTGCCCAGGGTATTTGGGGGTAAATAGCTTGGGGGATAGCTGATCAGTTTATTTATTGAATTTGGGTGCCCAGGGCATTTGGGGGTAAATAGCTTGGGGGATAGCTGATCAGTTTATTAATTAAATTTGATTGCCCAGGGTATTTGGGGGTTTAGAGCTTGGAGGATAGCTGATCAGTTTATTTATTGAATTTGGGTGCCCATGGCATTTGGGGGTAAATAGCTTGGGGGATAGCTGATCAGTTTTTTTGTTGAACTCGGGCGCCCAGGGTATTTGGAGGTAAATAGCTTGAAGGATAGCTGATCAGTTTTTTTGTTGAACTCGGGCGCCCAGAGTATTTGGGGGTTTAAAGCTTGGAGGACGGCTGATCAGTTTATTTATTGAATTTTAGTGCCCAGGGTATTTGGGGGTAAATAGCTTGGGGGATAGCTAATAGGTTTTTTTTACTAAACTCGGGTGCCCAGGGTATTTGGGGGTTTAAAGCTTGGAGGACGGCTGATCAGTTTATTTATTGAATTTGGGTGCCCAGGGTATTTGGGGGTAAATAGCTTGGCGGATAGCTGATCAGTTTTTTTGTTAAACTCGGGTGCCCAGGGTATTTGGGGGTTTAAAGCTTGGAGGACGGCTGGTCAGTTAATTAATTGAATTTGGGTGCCCAGGGTATTTGTGGGTAAATAGCTTTGAGGATAGCTTATCAGTTTATCTATTGAACTCAAGCGCCCAGGGTATTAGGGGATGTACAGCTTAGGAGATGGCTGATCAGTTTTTTTGTTGAATTTGAGCGCCCAGAGTATTTGGGGGTTTAAAGCTTGGAGGACGGCTGATCAGTTAATTTATTGAATTTGTGTGCCCAGGGTATTTGTGGGTAAATAGCTTGGAGGATAGCTTATCAGTTTATCTATTGAATTTGGGCGCCCAGTGTATTTGGAGGTTAATAGCTTGGGAGATAGCTGATCAGTTTTTTTGTTGAACTGGGGCGCCCAGGGTATTTGAGGGTTTAAAGCTTGGAGGACGGCTGATCAGTTTATCTATTGAATTTGGGTGCCCAGGGTATTTGGGGGTAAATAGCTTAAGGGATAGCTGATCAGTTTTTTTGTTGAACTCGGGCGCCCAGGGTATTTGGGGGTTTAAAGCTTGGAGGACGGCTGATCAGTTTATTTATTGAATTTGGGTGCCCAGGGTATTCGGGGGTAAATAGCTTGGGGGATAGCTAATCAGTTTTTTTGTTGAACTCGGGCGCCCAGGGTATTTGGGGATTTAGAGCTTGGAGGATGGCTGATCAGTTTATTTATTGAATTTGGGTGCCCAGGGCATTTGGGGGTAAATAGCTTGGGGGATAGCTGATCAGTTTTTTTGTTGAACTCGGGCGCCCAGGGTATTTGGGGGTTTAACGCTTGGAGGACGGCTGATCAGTTTATTTATTGAATTTGGGTGCCCAGGGTATTTGGGTGTAAATAGCTTGGGGGATAGCTGATCAGTTTTTTTGTAAAACTCGGGACCCCAGGGTATTTGGAAGTTTAGAGCTTGGAGGATGGCTGATCAATTTATTTATTGAATTTGGGTTCCCAGGGTATTTGGGGGTAAATAGCTTGGAGGATAGCTCATCAGTTTATCTATTGAACTCAAGCGCCCAGGGTATTTGGGGATGTATAGCTTAGGAGATAGCTGATCAGTTTTTTTGTTTAATTTGAGCGCCCAGAGTTTTTGGGGGTTTAGAGCTTGGAGGATAGCTGATCAGTTTATCTATTGAATTTGGGTGCCCAGGGTATTTGGGGGTAAATAGCTTGGGGGATAGCTGATCAGTTTATTTATTGAATTTGGGTGCCCAGGGCATTTGGGGGTAAATAGCTTGGGGGATAGCTGATCAGTTTATCAATTAAATTTGATTGCCCAGGGTATTTGGGGGTTTAGAGCTTGGAGGATAGCTGATCAGTTTATTTATTGAATTTGGGTGCCCATGGCATTTGGGGGTAAATAGCTTGGGGGATAGCTGATCAGTTTTTTTGTTGAACTCGGGCGCCCAGGGTATTTGGAGGTAAATAGCTTGAAGGATAGCTGATCAGTTTTTTTGTTGAACTCGGGCGCCCAGAGTATTTGGGGGTTTAAAGCTTGGAGGACGGCTGATCAGTTTATTTATTGAATTTTAGTGCCCAGGGTATTTGGGGGTAAATAGCTTGGGGGATAGCTAATAGGTTTTTTTTACTAAACTCGGGTGCCCAGGGTATTTGGGGGTTTAAAGCTTGGAGGACGGCTGATCAGTTTATTTATTGAATTTGGGTGCCCAGGGTATTTGGGGGTAAATAGCTTGGCGGATAGCTGATCAGTTTTTTTGTTAAACTCGGGTGCCCAGGGTATTTGGGGGTTTAAAGCTTGGAGGACGGCTGGTCAGTTAATTAATTGAATTTGGGTGCCCAGGGTATTTGTGGGTAAATAGCTTGGAGGATAGCTTATCAGTTTATCTATTGAACTCAAGCGCCCAGGGTATTAGGGGATGTACAGCTTAGGAGATGGCTGATCAGTTTTTTTGTTGAATTTGAGCGCCCAGAGTATTTGGGGGTTTAAAGCTTGGAGGACGGCTGATCAGTTAATTTATTGAATTTGTGTGCCCAGGGTATTTGTGGGTAAATAGCTTGGAGGATAGCTTATCAGTTTATCTATTGAATTTGGGTGCCCAGTGTATTTGGAGGTTAATAGCTTGGGAGATAGCTGATCAGTTTTTTTGTTGAACTGGGGCGCCCAGGGTATTTGAGGGTTTAAAGCTTGGAGGACGGCTGATCAGTTTATCTATTGAATTTGGGTGCCCAGGGTATTTGGGGGTAAATAGCTTAAGGGATAGCTGATCAGTTTTTTTGTTGAACTCGGGCGCCCAGGGTATTTGGGGATTTAGAGCTTGGAGGATGGCTGATCAGTTTATTTATTGAATTTGGGTGCCCAGGGCATTTGGGGGTAAATAGCTTGGGGGATAGCTGATCAGTTTTTTTGTTGAACTCGGGCGCCCAGGGTATTTGGGGGTTTAACGCTTGGAGGACGGCTGATCAGTTTATTTATTGAATTTGGGTGCCCAGGGTATTTGGGTGTAAATAGCTTGGGGGATAGCTGATCAGTTTTTTTGTTAATCTCGGGCGCCCAGGGTATTTGGGGGTTTAGAGCTTGGAGTACGGCTGATCAGTTTATTTATTGAATTTGGGTGCCCAGGGTATTCGGGGGTAAATAGCTTGGGGGATAGCTAATCAGTTTTTTTGTTGAACTCGGGCGCCCAGGGTATTTGGAGGTTAATAGCTTGGGAGATAGCTGATCAGTTTTTTTGTTGAACTGGGGCGCCCAGGGTATTTGAGGGTTTAAAGCTTGGAGGACGGCTGATCAGTTTATCTATTGAATTTGGGTGCCCAGGGTATTGGGGGGTAAATAGCTTGGAGGATAGCTTATCAGTTTATCTATTGGACTCAAGCGCCCAGAGTATTTGGGGATGTACAGCTTAGGAGATAGCTGATCAGTTTTTTTGTTGAATTTGAGCGCCCAGAGTATTCGGGGGTTTAAAGCTTGGAGGACGGCTGATCAGTTAATTTATTGAATTTGGGTGCCCAGGGTATTTGGGGGTAAATAGCTTGGAGGATAGCTTATCAGTTTATCTATTGAACTCAAGCGCCCAGGGTATTTGGGGATGTACAGCTTAGGAGATAGCTGATCAGTTTTTTTGTTGAACTGGGGCGCCCAGGGTATTTGAGGGTTTAAAGCTTGGAGGACGGCTGATCAGTTTATCTATTGAATTTGGGTGCCCAGTGTATTTGGGGGTAAATAGCTTGGGGGATAGCTGATCAGTTTTTTTGTTGAACTCGGGTGCCCAGGGTATTCGGGGGTTGAAAGCTTGGTGGACGGCTGATCAGTTAATTTATTGAATTTGGGTGCCCAGGGTATTTGGGGGTAAATAGCTTGGGGGATAGCTGATCAGTTTTTTTGTTAATCTCGGGCGCCCAGGGTATTTGGGGGTTTAGAGCTTGGAGTACGGCTGATCAGTTTATTTATTGAATTTGGGTGTCCAGGGTATTCGGGGGTAAATAGCTTGGGGGATAGCTAATCAGTTTTTTTGTTGAACTCGGGCGCCCAGGGTATTTGGAGGTTAATAGCTTGGGAGATAGCTGATCAGTTTATTAATTAAATTTGGGTGCCCAGGGTATTTGGGGGTTTAGAGCTTGGAGGATAGCTGATCAGTTTATTTATTGAATTTGGGTGCCCATGGCATTTGGGGGTAAATAGCTTGGGGGATAGCTGATCAGTTTTTTTGTTGAACTCGGGCGCCCAGGGTATTTGGAGGTAAATAGCTTGAAGGATAGCTGATCAGTTTTTTTGTTGAACTCGGGCGCCCAGAGTATTTGGGGGTTTAGAGCTTGGAGGATAGCTGATCAGTTTATTTATTGAATTTGGGTGCCCAGGGTATTTGGGGGTAAATAGCTTGGGGGATAGCTGATCAGTTTATTTATTGAATTTGGGTGCCCAGGGCATTTGGGGGTAAATAGCTTGGGGGATAGCTGATCAGTTTATTAATTAAATTTGGGTGCCCAGGGTATTTGGGGGTTTAGAGCTTGGAGGATAGCTGATCAGTTTAGTTATTGAATTTGGGTGCCCATGGCATTTGGGGGTAAATAGCTTGGGGGATAGCTGATCAGTTTTTTTGTTGAACTCGGGCGCCCAGGGTATTTGGAGGTAAATAGCTTGAAGGATAGCTGATCAGTTTTTTTGTTGAACTCGGGCGCCCAGAGTATTTGGGGGTTTAAAGCTTGGAGGACGGCTGATCAGTTTATTTATTGAATTTTGGTGCCCAGGGTATTTGGGGGTAAATAGCTTGGGGGATAGCTGATCAGTTTTTTTTTACTAAACTCGGGTGCCCAGGGTATTTGGGGGTTTAAAGCTTGGAGGACGGCTGATTCTTGTGAATTCTAGTTATATTAACAAATATTCTGAAAACCTGATCACATGAAATTATGTAAAAATTTTATAAAAAATGTGCTCTCCCATAAGACTACGGGTTAAATCGACGCGATGTTAATATTCAATTACTCAAAAACGAAAAACCCTCTGGTTCTGAAAATTTAGTGGCATCATTTTTTAATATTTATCTTCGACTTTTTAAAGTTTTAGATTTTTAACACATCTCTTTCTAGTTTGTGTGGTCCTACCTTAATTTTCAGTACTTTAAATCAGTGTAGTTTTTACTCTTCAAAAATGTACATTTAATATCAAAATTATTTGAAAAAAAACTCGGTAAATTTCCTATCCGCGAATAATTTTTGTAACACCTAAACCCAAGCACACGAAAAAAAAAAGTTTATTTATTGAATTTGGGTGCCCAGGATATTTGGGTGTAAATAGCTGATCAGTTTTTTTGTTAAACTCGGGTGCCCAGGGTATTTGGGGGTTTAAAGCTTGGAGGACGGCTGGTCAGTTAATTAATTGAATTTGGGTGCCCAGGGTATTTGTGGGTAAATAGCTTGGAGGATAGCTTATCAGTTTATCTATTGAACTCAAGCGCCCAGGGTATTAGGGGATGTACAGCTTAGGAGATGGCTGATCAGTTTTTTTGTTGAATTTGAGCGCCCAGAGTATTTGGGGGCTTAGAGCTTGGAGAATAGCTGATCAGTTTATCTATTGAATTTGGGTGCCCAGGATATTTGGGGGTAAATAGCTTGGGGAATAGCTGATCAGTTTTTTTGTTAAACTCGGGTGCCCAGGGTATTCGGGGGTTTAAAGCTTGGAGGACGGCTGATAAGTTAATTTATTGAATTTGGGTGCCCAGGGCATTTGGGGGTAAATAGCTTGGGGGATAGCTGATCAGTTTTTTTGTTGAACTCGGGCACCCAGGGTATTTGGGGGTTTAACGCTTGGAGGACGGCTGATCAGTTTATTTATTGAATTTGGGTGCCCAGGGTATTTGGGTGTAAATAGCTTGGGGGATAGCTGATCAGTTTTTTTGTTGAACTCGGGCGCACAGGGTATTTGGGGGTTTAAAGCTTGGAGGACGGCTGATCAGTTTATTTATTGAATTTGGGTGCCCAAGGTATTCGGGGGTAAATAGCTTGGGGGATAGCTTATCAGTTTATCTATTGAACTCAAGCGCCCAGGGTATTAGGGGATGTACAGCTTAGGAGATGGCTGATCAGTTTTTTTGTTGAATTTGAGCGCCCAGAGTATTTGGGGGCTTAGAGCTTGGAGAATAGCTGATCAGTTTATCTATTGAATTTGGGTGCCCAGGGGCATGGGGGGTAAATAGCTTGGGGGATAGCTGATCAGTTTTTTTGTTGAACTCGGGCGCCCAGGGTATTTGGAGGTAAATAGCTTGAAGGATAGCTGATCAGTTTTTTTGTTGAACTCGGGCGCCCAGAGTATTTGGGGGTTTAAAGCTTGGAGGACGGCTGATCAGTTTATTTATTGAATTTTGGTGCCCAGGGTATTTGGGGGTAAATAGCTTGGGGGATAGCTGATCAGTTTTTTTGTTGAACTCGGGCGCACAGGGTATTTGGGGGTTTAAAGCTTGGAGGACGGCTGATCAGTTTATTTATTGAATTTGGGTGCCCAAGGTATTCGGGGGTAAATAGCTTGGGGGATAGCTAATCAGTTTTTTTGTTGAACTCGGGCGCCCAGGGTATTTGGGGATTTAGAGCTTGGAGGATGGCTGATCAGTTTATTTATTGAATTTTGGTGCCCAGGGTATTTGGGGGTAAATAGCTTGGGGATAGCTGATCAGTTTTTTTTACTAAACTCGGGTGCCCAGGGTATTTGGGGGTTTAAAGCTTGGAGGACGGCTGATTCTTGTGAATTCTAGTTATATTGACAAATATTCTGAAAACCTGATCACATGAAATTATGTAAAAATTTTATAAAAAATGTGCTCTCCCATAAGACTACGGGTTAAATCGACGCGATGTTAATATTCAATTACTCAAAACGAAAAACCCTCTGGTTCTGAAAATTTAGTGGCATCATTTTTTAATATTTATCTTCGACTTTTTAAAGTTTTAGATTATTAACACATCTCTTTCTAGTTTGTGTGGTCCTACCTTAATTTTCAGTACTTTAAATCAGTGTAGTTTTTACTCTTAAAAAATGTACATTTAATATCAAAATTATTTAAAAAAAAACTCGGTAAATTTCCTATCCGCGAATAATTTTTGTAACACCTCAACCCAAGCACACGAAAAAAAAAAGTTTATTTATTGAATTTGGGTGCCCAGGGTATTTGGGTGTAAATAGCTGATCAGTTTTTTTGTTAAACTCGGGTGCCCAGGGTATTTGGGGGTTTAAAGCTTGGAGGACGGCTGGTCAGTTAATTAATTGAATTTGGGTGCCCAGGGTATTTGTGGGTAAATAGCTTGGAGGATAGCTTATCAGTTTATCTATTGAACTCAAGCGCCCAGGGTATTAGGGGATGTACAGCTTAGGAGATGGCTGATCAGTTTTTTTGTTGAATTTGAGCGCCCAGAGTATTTGGGGGCTTAGAGCTTGGAGAATAGCTGATCAGTTTATCTATTGAATTTGGGTGCCCAGGATATTTGGGGGTAAATAGCTTGGGGAATAGCTGATCAGTTTTTTTGTTAAACTCGGGTGCCCAGGGTATTCGGGGGTTGAAAGCTTGGAGGACGGCTGATCAGTTAATTTATTGAATTTGGGTGCCCAGGGTATTTGGGGGTAAATAGCTTGGGGGATAGCTGATCAGTTTTTTTTTTAATCTCGGGCGTTCAGGGTATTTGGGGGTTTAGAGCTTGGAGTACGGCTGATCAGTTTATTTATTGAATTTGGGTGCCCAGGGTATTCGGGGGTAAATAGCTTGGGGGATAGCTAATCAGTTTTTTTGTTGAACTCGGGCGCCCCGGGTATTTGGAGGTTAATAGCTTGGGAGATAGCTGATCAGTTTTTTTGTTGGACTGGGGTGCCCAGGGTATATGAGGGTTTAAAGCTTGGAGGACGGCTGATCAGTTTATCTATTGAATTTGGGTGCCCAGGGTATTTGGGGGTAAATAGCTTGGAGGATAGCTTATCAGTTTATCTATTGGACTCAAGCGCCCAGAGTATTTGGGGATGTACAGCTTAGGAGATAGCTGATCAGTTTTTTTGTTGAATTTGAGCGCCCAGAGTATTCGGGGGTTTAAAGCTTGGAGGACGGCTGATCAGTTAATTTATTGAATTTGGGTGCCCAGGGTATTTGGGGGTAAATAGCTTGGAGGATAGCTTATCAGTTTATCTATTGAACTCAAGCGCCCAGGGTATTTGGGGATGTACAGCTTAGGAGATAGCTGATCAGTTTTTTTGTTGAATTTGAGCGCCCAGAGTTTTTGGGGGTTTAGAGCTTGGAGAATAGCTGATCAGTTTATCTATTGAATTTGGGTGCCCAGGGTATTTGGGTGTAAATAGCTGATCAGTTTTTTTGTTAAACTCGGGTGCCCAGGGTATTTGGGGGTTTAAAGCTTGGAGGACGGCTGGTCAGTTAATTAATTGAATTTGGGTGCCCAGGGTATTTGTGGGTAAATAGCTTGGAGGATAGCTTATCAGTTTATCTATTGAACTCAAGCGCCCAGGGTATTAGGGGATGTACAGCTTAGGAGATGGCTGATCAGTTTTTTTGTTGAATTTGAGCGCCCAGAGTATTTGGGGGCTTAGAGCTTGGAGAATAGCTGATCAGTTTATCTATTGAATTTGGGTGCCCAGGATATTTGGGGGTAAATAGCTTGGGGAATAGCTGATCAGTTTTTTTGTTAAACTCGGGTGCCCAGGGTATTCGGGGGTTTAAAGCTTGGAGGACGGCTGATCAGTTTATTTATTGAATTTGGGTGCCCAGGGCATTTGGGGGTAAATAGCTTGGGGGATAGCTGATCAGTTTTTTTGTTGAACTCGGGCACCCAGGGTATTTGGGGGTTTAAAGCTTGGAGGACGGCTGATCAGTTTATTTATTGAATTTGGGTGCCCAAGGTATTCGGGGGTAAATAGCTTGGGGGATAGCTAATCAGTTTTTTTGTTGAACTCGGGCGCCCAGGGTATTTGGGGATTTAGAGCTTGGAGGATGGCTGATCAGTTTATTTATTGAATTTGGGTGCCCAGGGCATTTGGGGGTAAATAGCTTGGGGGATAGCTGATCAGTTTTTTTGTTGAACTCGGGCGCCCAGGGTATTTGGGGGTTTAACGCTTGGAGGACGGCTGATCAGTTTATTTATTGAATTTGGGTGCCCAGGGTATTTGTGGGTAAATAGCTTGGAGGATAGCTTATCAGTTTATCTATTGAACTCAAGCGCCCAGGGTATTAGGGGATGTACAGCTTAGGAGATGGCTGATCAGTTTTTTTGTTGAATTTGAGCGCCCAGAGTATTTGGGGGCTTAGAGCTTGGAGAATAGCTGATCAGTTTATCTATTGAATTTGGGTGCCCAGGATATTTGGGGGTAAATAGCTTGGGGGATAGCTGATCAGTTTTTTTGTTAAACTCGGGCGCCCAGAGTATTCGGGGGTTTAAAGCTTGGAGGACGGCTGATCAGTTAATTTATTGAATTTGGGTGCCCAGGGTATTTGGGGGTAAATAGCTTGGAGGATAGCTTATCAGTTTATCTATTGAACTCAAGCGCCCAGGGTATTTGGGGATGTACAGCTTAGGAGATAGCTGATCAGTTTTTTTGTTGAATTTGAGCGCCCAGAGTTTTTGGGGGTTTAGAGCTTGGAGGATAGCTGATCAGTTTATCTATTGAATTTGGGTGCCCAGGGTATTTGGGTGTAAATAGCTGATCAGTTTTTTTGTTAAACTCGGGTGCCCAGGGTATTTGGGGGTTTAAAGCTTGGCGGACGGCTGGTCAGTTAATTAATTGAATTTGGGTGCCCAGGGTATTTGTGGGTAAATAGCTTGGAGGATAGCTTATCAGTTTATCTATTGAACTCAAGCGCCCAGGGTATTAGGGGATGTACAGCTTAGGAGATGGCTGATCAGTTTTTTTGTTGAATTTGAGCGCCCAGAGTATTTGGGGGCTTAGAGCTTGGAGAATAGCTGATCAGTTTATCTATTGAATTTGGGTGCCCAGGATATTTGGGGGTAAATAGCTTGGGGAATAGCTGATCAGTTTTTTTGTTAAACTCGGGTGCCCAGGGTATTCGGGGGTTTAAAGCTTGGAGGACGGCTGATCAGTTTATTTATTGAATTTGGGTGCCCAGGGCATTTGGGGGTAAATAGCTTGGGGGATAGCTGATCAGTTTTTTTGTTGAACTCGGGCACCCAGGGTATTTGGGGGTTTAACGCTTGGAGGACGTCTGATCAGTTTATTTATTGAATTTGGGTGCCCAGGGTATTTGGGTGTAAATAGCTTGGGGGATAGCTGATCAGTTTTTTTGTTGAACTCGGGCGCACAGGGTATTTGAGGGTTTAAAGCTTGGAGGACGGCTGATCAGTTTATTTATTGAATTTGGGTGCCCAAGGTATTCGGGGGTAAATAGCTTGGGGGATAGCTAATCAGTTTTTTTGTTGAACTCGGGCGCCCAGGGTATTTGGGGATTTAGAGCTTGGAGGATGGCTGATCAGTTTATTTATTGAATTTGGGTGCCCAGGGCATTTGGGGGTAAATAGCTTGGGGGATAGCTGATCAGTTTTTTTGTTGAACTCAAGCGCCCAGGGTATTAGGGGATGTACAGCTTAGGAGATGGCTGATCAGTTAATTTATTGAATTTGTGTGCCTAGGGTATTTGGGGGTAAATAGCTTGGAGGATAGCTTATCAGTTTATCTATTGAATTTGGGTTCCCAGGGTATTTGGGGGTAAATAGCTTGGGGGATAGCTGATCAGTTTTTTTGTTAAACTCGGGTGCCCAGGGTATTCGGGGGTTTAAAGCTTGGAGGACGGCTGATCAGTTAATTTATTGAATTTGTGTGCCTAGGGTATTTGGGGGTAAATAGCTTGGAGGATAGCTTATCAGTTTATCTATTGAATTTGGGTTCCCAGGGTATTTGGGGGTAAATAGATTGGGGGATAGCTGATCAGTTTTTTTGTTAAACTCGGGTGCCCAGGGTGTTCGGGGGTTGAAAGCTTGGAGGACGGCTGATCAGTTAATTTATTGAATTTGGGTGCCCAGGGTATTTGGGGGTAAATAGCTTGGGGGACAGCTGATCAGTTTTTTTGTTAATCTCGGGCGCCCAGGGTATTTGGGGGTTTAGAGCTTGGAGTACGGCTGATCAGTTTATTTCTTGAATTTGGGTGCCCAGGGTATTCGGGGGTAAATAGCTTGGGGGATAGCTAATCAGTTTTTTTGTTGAACTCAAGCGCCCAGGGTATTTGGGGATGTACAGCTTAGGAGATAGCTGATCAGTTTTTTTGTTGAATTTGAGCGCCCAGAGTTTTTGGGGGTTTAGAGCTTGGAGGATAGCTGATCAGTTTATCTATTGAATTTGGGTGCCCAGGGTATTTGGAGGTAAATAGCTTGGGGGATAGCTGATCAGTTTTTTTGTTGAACTCGGGCGCCTAGGGTATTTGGGGGTTTAAAGCTTGGAGGACGGCTGATCAGTTAATTTATTGAATTTGGGTGCCCAGGGTATTTGGGGGTAAATAGCTTGGAGGATAGCTTATCAGTTTATCTATTGGACTCAAGCGCCCAGAGTATTTGGGGATGTACAGCTTAGGAGATAGCTGATCAGTTTTTTTGTTGAATTTGAGCGCCCAGAGTATTCGGGGGTTTAAAGCTTGGAGGACGGCTGATCAGTTAATTTATTGAATTTGGGTGCCCAGGGTATTTGGGGGTAAATAGCTTGGAGGATAGCTTATCAGTTTATCTATTGAACTCAAGCGCCCAGGGTATTTGGGGATGTACAGCTTAGGAGATAGCTGATCAGTTTTTTTGTTGAATTTGAGCGCCCAGAGTTTTTGGGGGTTTAGAGCTTGGAGGATAGCTGATCAGTTTATCTATTGAATTTAGGTGCCCAGGGTATTTGGGGGTTTAAAGCTTGGAGGATAGCTGATCAGTTTATTTATTGAATTTGGGTGCCCAGGGTATTTGGGGGTAAATAGCTTGGGGGATAGCTGATCAGTTTATTTATTGAATTTGGGTGCCCAGGGCATTTGGGGGTAAATAGCTTGGGGGAAAGCTGATCAGTTTATTAACTAAATTTGGGTGCCCAGGGTATTTGGGGGTTTAGAGCTTGGAGGATAGCTGATCAGTTAATTTATTGAATTTGGGTGCCCAGGGTATTTGGGGGTAAATAGCTTGGGGGATAGCTGATCAGTTTTTTTGTTGAACTCGGGCGCCCAGGGTATTTGGAGGTAAATAGCTTGAAGGATAGCTGATCAGTTTTTTTGTTGAACTCGGGCACCCAGAGTATTTGGGGGTAAATAGCTTGGGGGATAGCTGATCAGTTTTTTTGTTGAACTCGGGCGCCCAGGGTATTTGGAGGTAAATAGCTTGAAGGATAGCTGATCAGTTTTTTTGTTGAACTCGGGCACCCAGAGTATTTGGGGGTTTAAAGCTTGGAGGACGGCTGATCAGTTTATTTATTGAATTTTGGTGCCAAGGGTATTTGGGGGTAAATAGCTTGGGGGATAGCTGATCAGTTTTTTTTACTAAACTCGGGCCCCCAGGGTATTTGGAAGTTTAGAGCTTGGAGGATGGCTGATCAATTTATTTATTGAATTTGGGTTCCCAGGGTATTTGGGGGTAAATAGCTTGGGGGATAGCTGATCAGTTTTTTTGTTAAACTCGGGTGCCCAGGGTATTCGGGGGTTGAAAGCTTGGAGGACGGCTGATCAGTTAATTTATTGAATTTGGGTGCCCAGGGTATTTGGGGGTAAATAGCTTGGGGGATAGCTGATCAGTTTTTTTGTTAATCTCGGGCGCCCAGGGTATCTGGGGGTTTAGAGCTTGGAGTACGGCTGATCAGTTTATTTATTGAATTTGGGCGCCCAGGGTATTCGGGGGTAAATAGTTTGGGGGATAGCTAATCAGTTTTTTGTTGAACTCGGGCGCCCAGGGTATTTGGAGGTTAATAGCTTGGGAGATAGCTGATCAGTTTTTTTGTTCAACTGGGGCGCCCAGGGTATTTGAGGGTTTAAAGCTTGGAGGACGGCTGATCAGTTTATCTATTGAATTTGGGTGCCCAGGGTATTTGGGGGTAAATAGCTTGGAGGATAGCTTATCAGTTTATCTATTGGACTCAAGCGCCCAGAGTATTTGGGGATGTACAGCTTAGGAGATAGCTGATCAGTTTATCTATTGAATTTGGGTGCCCAGGGTATTTGGGGGTAAATAGCTTGGGGGATAGCTGATCAGTTTTTTTGTTGAATTTGGGTGCCCATGATATTTGGGGGTAAATAGCTTGGGGGATAGCTGATCAGTTTTTTTGTTGAACTCGGGCGCCCAGGGTATTTGGGGGTAAATAGCTTGAAGGATAGCTGATCAGTTTTTTTGTTGAACTCGGGCGCCCAGAGTATTTGGGGGTTTAAAGCTTGGAGGACGGCTGATCAGTTTATTTATTGAATTTGGGTGCCCAGGGTATTTGGGGGTAAATAGCTTGGGGGATAGCTGATCAGTTTATTTATTGAATTCGGGTGCCCAGGGCATTTGGGGGTAAATAGCTTGGGGGATAGCTGATCAGTTTATTAATTAAATTTGGGTGCCCAGGGTATTTGGGGGTTTAGAGCTTGGAGGATAGCTGATCAGTTTATTTATTGAATTTGGGTGCCCATGGCATTTGGGGGTAAATAGCTTGGGGGATAGCTGATCAGTTTTTTTGTTGAACTCGGGCGCCCAGGGTATTTGGAGGTAAATAGCTTGAAGGATAGCTGATCAGTTTTTTTGTTGAACTCGGGCGCCCAGAGTATTTGGGGGTTTAAAGCTTGGAGGACGGCTGATCAGTTTATTTATTGAATTTTGGTTCCCAGGGTATTTGGGGGTAAATAGCTTGGGGGATAGCTGATCAGTTTTTTTTACTAAACTCGGGTGCCCAGGGTATTTGGGGGTTTAAAGCTTGGAGGACGGCTGATCAGTTTATTTATTGAATTTGGGTGCCCAGGGTATTCGGGAGAAAATAGCTTGGGGGATAGCTGATCAGTTTTTTCGTTAAACTCGGGTTCCCAGGGTATTTGGGGGTTTAAAGCTTGGAGGACGGCTGATTAGTTTATTTATTGAATTTGGGTGTCCAGGGTATTTGGGGGTAAATAGCTTGGTGGATAGCTGATCAGTTTTTTTGTTAAACTCGGGTGCCCAGGGTATTTGGGGGTTTAAAGCTTGGAGGACGGCTGGTCAGTTAATTAATTGAATTTGGGTGCCCAGGGTATTTGTGGGTAAATAGCTTGGAGGATAGCTTATCAGTTTATCTATTGAACTCAAGCGCCCAGGGTATTAGGGGATGTACAGCTTAGGAGATGGCTGATCAGTTTTTTTGTTGAATTTGAGCGCCCAGAGTATTTGGGGGCTTAGAGCTTGGAGAATAGCTGATCAGTTTATCTATTGAATTTGGGTGCCCAGGATATTTGGGGGTAAATAGCTTGGGGGATAGCTGATCAGTTTTTTTGTTAAACTCGGGTGCCCAGGGTATTCGGGGGTTTAAAGCTTGGAGGACGGCTGATCAGTTAATTTATTGAATTTGTGTGCCCAGGGTATTTGTGGGTAAATAGCTTGGAGGATAGCTTATCAGTTTATCTATTGAATTTGGGTGCCCAGTGTATTTGGAGGTTAATAGCTTGGGAGATAGCTGATCAGTTTTTTTGTTGAACTGGGGCGCCCAGGGTATTTGAGGGTTTAAAGCTTGGAGGACGGCTGATCAGTTTATCTATTGAATTTGGGTGCCCAGGGTATTTGGGGGTAAATAGCTTGGGGGATAGCTGATCAGTTTTTTTGTTGAACTCGGGCGCCTAGGGTATTTGGGGGTTTAAAGCTTGGAGGACGGCTGATCAGTTAATTTATTGAATTTGGGTGCCCAGGGTATTTGGGGGTAAATAGCTTGGAGGATAGCTTATCAGTTTATCTATTGGACTCAAGCGCCCAGAGTATTTGGGGATGTACAGCTTAGGAGATAGCTGATCAGTTTTTTTGTTGAATTTGAGCGCCCAGAGTATTCGGGGGTTTAAAGCTTGGAGGACGGCTGATCAGTTAATTTATTGAATTTGGGTGCCCAGGGTATTTGGGGGTAAATAGCTTGGAGGATAGCTTATCAGTTTATCTATTGAACTCAAGCGCCCAGGGTATTTGGGGATGTACAGCTTAGGAGATAGCTGATCAGTTTTTTTGTTGAATTTGAGCGCCCAGAGTTTTTGGGGGTTTAGAGCTTGGAGGATAGCTGATCAGTTTATCTATTGAATTTAGGTGCCCAGGGTATTTGGGGGTTTAAAGCTTGGAGGATAGCTGATCAGTTTATTTATTGAATTTGGGTGCCCAGGGTATTTGGGGGTAAATAGCTTGGGGGATAGCTGATCAGTTTATTTATTGAATTTGGGTGCCCAGGGTATTTGGGGGTAAATAGCTTGGGGGAAAGCTGATCAGTTTATTAACTTAATTTGGGTGCCCAGGGTATTTGGGGGTTTAGAGCTTGGAGGATAGCTGATCAGTTTATTTATTGAATTTGGGTGCCCATGGCATTTGGGGGTAAATAGCTTGGGGGATAGCTGATCAGTTTTTTTGTTGAACTCGGGCGCCCAGGGTATTTGGAGGTAAATAGCTTGAAGGATAGCTGATCAGTTTTTTTGTTGAACTCGGGCACCCAGAGTATTTGGGGGTAAATAGCTTGGGGGATAGCTGATCAGTTTTTTTGTTGAACTCGGGCGCCCAGGGTATTTGGAGGTAAATAGCTTGAAGGATAGCTGATCAGTTTTTTTGTTGAACTCGGGCACCCAGAGTATTTGGGGGTTTAAAGCTTGGAGGACGGCTGATCAGTTTATTTATTGAATTTTGGTGCCAAGGGTATTTGGGGGTAAATAGCTTGGGGGATAGCTGATCAGTTTTTTTTACTAAACTCGGGCCCCCAGGGTATTTGGAAGTTTAGAGCTTGGAGGATGGCTGATCAATTTATTTATTGAATTTGGGTTCCCAGGGTATTTGGGGGTAAATAGCTTGGGGGATAGCTGATCAGTTTTTTTGTTAAACTCGGGTGCCCAGGGTATTCGGGGGTTGAAAGCTTGGAGGACGGCTGATCAGTTAATTTATTGAATTTGGGTGCCCAGGGTATTTGGGGGTAAATAGCTTGGGGGATAGCTGATCAGTTTTTTTGTTAATCTCGGGCGCCCAGGGTATCTGGGGGTTTAGAGCTTGGAGTACGGCTGATCAGTTTATTTATTGAATTTGGGCGCCCAGGGTATTCGGGGGTAAATAGTTTGGGGGATAGCTAATCAGTTTTTTGTTGAACTCGGGCGCCCAGGGTATTTGGAGGTTAATAGCTTGGGAGATAGCTGATCAGTTTTTTTGTTCAACTGGGGCGCCCAGGGTATTTGAGGGTTTAAAGCTTGGAGGACGGCTGATCAGTTTATCTATTGAATTTGGGTGCCCAGGGTATTTGGGGGTAAATAGCTTGGAGGATAGCTTATCAGTTTATCTATTGGACTCAAGCGCCCAGAGTATTTGGGGATGTACAGCTTAGGAGATAGCTGATCAGTTTATCTATTGAATTTGGGTGCCCAGGGTATTTGGGGGTAAATAGCTTGGGGGATAGCTGATCAGTTTTTTTGTTGAATTTGGGTGCCCATGATATTTGGGGGTAAATAGCTTGGGGGATAGCTGATCAGTTTTTTTGTTGAACTCGGGCGCCCAGGGTATTTGGGGGTAAATAGCTTGAAGGATAGCTGATCAGTTTTTTTGTTGAACTCGGGCGCCCAGAGTATTTGGGGGTTTAAAGCTTGGAGGACGGCTGATCAGTTTATTTATTGAATTTGGGTGCCCAGGGTATTTGGGGGTAAATAGCTTGGGGGATAGCTGATCAGTTTATTTATTGAATTCGGGTGCCCAGGGCATTTGGGGGTAAATAGCTTGGGGGATAGCTGATCAGTTTATTAATTAAATTTGGGTGCCCAGGGTATTTGGGGGTTTAGAGCTTGGAGGATAGCTGATCAGTTTATTTATTGAATTTGGGTGCCCATGGCATTTGGGGGTAAATAGCTTGGGGGATAGCTGATCAGTTTTTTTGTTGAACTCGGGCGCCCAGGGTATTTGGAGGTAAATAGCTTGAAGGATAGCTGATCAGTTTTTTTGTTGAACTCGGGCGCCCAGAGTATTTGGGGGTTTAAAGCTTGGAGGACGGCTGATCAGTTTATTTATTGAATTTTGGTTCCCAGGGTATTTGGGGGTAAATAGCTTGGGGGATAGCTGATCAGTTTTTTTTACTAAACTCGGGTGCCCAGGGTATTTGGGGGTTTAAAGCTTGGAGGACGGCTGATCAGTTTATTTATTGAATTTGGGTGCCCAGGGTATTCGGGAGAAAATAGCTTGGGGGATAGCTGATCAGTTTTTTCGTTAAACTCGGGTTCCCAGGGTATTTGGGGGTTTAAAGCTTGGAGGACGGCTGATTAGTTTATTTATTGAATTTGGGTGTCCAGGGTATTTGGGGGTAAATAGCTTGGTGGATAGCTGATCAGTTTTTTTGTTAAACTCGGGTGCCCAGGGTATTTGGGGGTTTAAAGCTTGGAGGACGGCTGGTCAGTTAATTAATTGAATTTGGGTGCCCAGGGTATTTGTGGGTAAATAGCTTGGAGGATAGCTTATCAGTTTATCTATTGAACTCAAGCGCCCAGGGTATTAGGGGATGTACAGCTTAGGAGATGGCTGATCAGTTTTTTTGTTGAATTTGAGCGCCCAGAGTATTTGGGGGCTTAGAGCTTGGAGAATAGCTGATCAGTTTATCTATTGAATTTGGGTGCCCAGGATATTTGGGGGTAAATAGCTTGGGGGATAGCTGATCAGTTTTTTTGTTAAACTCGGGTGCCCAGGGTATTCGGGGGTTTAAAGCTTGGAGGACGGCTGATCAGTTAATTTATTGAATTTGTGTGCCCAGGGTATTTGTGGGTAAATAGCTTGGAGGATAGCTTATCAGTTTATCTATTGAATTTGGGTGCCCAGTGTATTTGGAGGTTAATAGCTTGGGAGATAGCTGATCAGTTTTTTTGTTGAACTGGGGCGCCCAGGGTATTTGAGGGTTTAAAGCTTGGAGGACGGCTGATCAGTTTATCTATTGAATTTGGGTGCCCAGGGTATTTGGGGGTAAATAGCTTGGGGGATAGCTGATCAGTTTTTTTGTTGAACTCGGGCGCCCAGGGTATTTGGGGGTTTAAAGCTTGGAGGACGGCTGATCAGTTTATTTATTGAATTTGGGTGCCCAGGGTATTCGGGGGTAAATAGCTTGGGGGATAGCTAATCAGTTTTTTTGTTGAACTCGGGCGCCCAGGGTATTTGGGGATTTAGAGCTTAAAGGATGGCTGATCAGTTTATTTATTGAATTTGGGTGCCCAGGGCATTTGGGGGTAAATAGCTTGGGGGATAGCTGATCAGTTTTTTTGTTGAACTCGGGCGCCCAGGGTATTTGGGGGTTTAACGCTTGGAGGACGGCTGATCAGTTTATTTATTGAATTTGGGTGCCCAGGGTATTTGGGTGTAAATAGCTTGGGGGATAGCTGATCAGTTTTTTTGTAGAACTCGGGCCCCCAGGGTATTTGGAAGTTTAGAGCTTGGAGGATGGCTGATCAATTTATTTATTGAATGTGGGTTCCCAGGGTATTTGGGGGTAAATAGCTTGGGGGATAGCTGATCAGTTTTTTTGTTAAACTCGGGTGCCCAGAGTATTCGGGGGTTGAAAGCTTGGAGGACGGCTGATCAGTTAATTTATTGAATTTGGGTGCCCAGGGTATTTGGGGGTAAATAGCTTGGGGGATAGCTGATCAGTTTTTTTGTTAATCTCGGGCGCCCAGGGTATTTGGGGGTTTAGAGCTTGGAGTACGGCTGATGAGTTTATTTATTGAATTTGGGTGCCCAGGGTATTCGGGGGTAAATAGCTTGGGGGATAGCTAATCAGTTTTTTTGTTGAACTCGGGCGCCCAGGGTATTTGGAGGTTAATAGCTTGGGAGATAGCTGATCAGTTTTTTTGTTGAACTGGGGCGCCCAAGGTATTTGAGGGTTTAAAGCTTGGAGGACGGCTGATCAGTTTATCTATTGAATTTGGGTGCCCAGGGTATTTGGGGGTAAATAGCTTGGAGGATAGCTTATCAGTTTATCTATTGGACTCAAGCGCCCAGAGTATTTGGGGATGTACAGCTTAGGAGATAGCTGATCAGTTTTTTTGTTGAATTTGAGCGCCCAGAGTATTCGGGGGTTTAAAGCTTGGAGGACGGCTGATCAGTTAATTTATTGAATTTGGGTGCCCAGGGTATTTGGGGGTAAATAGCTTGGAGGATAGCTTATCAGTTTATCTATTGAACTCAAGCGCCCAGGGTATTTGGGGATGTACAGCTTAGGAGATAGCTGATCAGTTTTTTTGTTGAATTTGAGCGCCCAGAGTTTTTGGGGGTTTAGAGCTTGGAGGATAGCTGATCAGTTTATCTATTGAATTTAGGTGCCCAGGGTATTTGGGGGTTTAAAGCTTGGAGGATAGCTGATCAGTTTATTTATTGAATTTGGGTGCCCAGGGTATTTGGGGGTAAATAGCTTGGGGGATAGCTGATCAGTTTATTTATTGAATTTGGGTGCCCAGGGCATTTGGGGGTAAATAGCTTGGGGGAAAGCTGATCAGTTTATTAACTAAATTTGGGTGCCCAGGGTATTTGGGGGTTTAGAGCTTGGAGGATAGCTGATCAGTTTATTTATTGAATTTGGGTGCCCATGGCATTTGGGGGTAAATAGCTTGGGGGATAGCTGATCAGTTTTTTTGTTGAACTCGGGCGCCCAGGGTATTTGGAGGTAAATAGCTTGAAGGATAGCTGATCAGTTTTTTTGTTGAACTCGGGCACCCAGAGTATTTGGGGGTAAATAGCTTGGGGGATAGCTGATCAGTTTTTTTGTTGAACTCGGGCGCCCAGGGTATTTGGAGGTAAATAGCTTGAAGGATAGCTGATCAGTTTTTTTGTTGAACTCGGGCACCCAGAGTATTTGGGGGTTTAAAGCTTGGAGGACGGCTGATCAGTTTATTTATTGAATTTGGGTGCCCAGGGTATTTGGGTGTAAATAGCTTGGGGGATAGCTGATCAGTTTTTTTGTTGAACTCGGGCGCACAGGGTATTTGAGGGTTTAAAGCTTGGAGGACGGCTGATCAGTTTATTTATTGAATTTTGGTGCCAAGGGTATTTGGGGGTAAATAGCTTGGGGGATAGCTGATCAGTTTTTTTTACTAAACTCGGGCCCCCAGGGTATTTGGAAGTTTAGAGCTTGGAGGATGGCTGATCAATTTATTTATTGAATTTGGGTTCCCAGGGTATTTGGGGGTAAATAGCTTGGGGGATAGCTGATCAGTTTTTTTGTTAAACTCGGGTGCCCAGGGTATTCGGGGGTTGAAAGCTTGGAGGACGGCTGATCAGTTAATTTATTGAATTTGGGTGCCCAGGGTATTTGGGGGTAAATAGCTTGGGGGATAGCTGATCAGTTTTTTTGTTAATCTCGGGCGCCCAGGGTATCTGGGGGTTTAGAGCTTGGAGTACGGCTGATCAGTTTATTTATTGAATTTGGGCGCCCAGGGTATTCGGGGGTAAATAGTTTGGGGGATAGCTAATCAGTTTTTTGTTGAACTCGGGCGCCCAGGGTATTTGGAGGTTAATAGCTTGGGAGATAGCTGATCAGTTTTTTTGTTCAACTGGGGCGCCCAGGGTATTTGAGGGTTTAAAGCTTGGAGGACGGCTGATCAGTTTATCTATTGAATTTGGGTGCCCAGGGTATTTGGGGGTAAATAGCTTGGAGGATAGCTTATCAGTTTATCTATTGGACTCAAGCGCCCAGAGTATTTGGGGATGTACAGCTTAGGAGATAGCTGATCAGTTTATCTATTGAATTTGGGTGCCCAGGGTATTTGGGGGTAAATAGCTTGGGGGATAGCTGATCAGTTTTTTTGTTGAATTTGGGTGCCCATGATATTTGGGGGTAAATAGCTTGGGGGATAGCTGATCAGTTTTTTTGTTGAACTCGGGCGCCCAGGGTATTTGGGGGTAAATAGCTTGAAGGATAGCTGATCAGTTTTTTTGTTGAACTCGGGCGCCCAGAGTATTTGGGGGTTTAAAGCTTGGAGGACGGCTGATCAGTTTATTTATTGAATTTGGGTGCCCAGGGTATTTGGGGGTAAATAGCTTGGGGGATAGCTGATCAGTTTATTTATTGAATTCGGGTGCCCAGGGCATTTGGGGGTAAATAGCTTGGGGGATAGCTGATCAGTTTATTAATTAAATTTGGGTGCCCAGGGTATTTGGGGGTTTAGAGCTTGGAGGATAGCTGATCAGTTTATTTATTGAATTTGGGTGCCCATGGCATTTGGGGGTAAATAGCTTGGGGGATAGCTGATCAGTTTTTTTGTTGAACTCGGGCGCCCAGGGTATTTGGAGGTAAATAGCTTGAAGGATAGCTGATCAGTTTTTTTGTTGAACTCGGGCGCCCAGAGTATTTGGGGGTTTAAAGCTTGGAGGACGGCTGATCAGTTTATTTATTGAATTTTGGTTCCCAGGGTATTTGGGGGTAAATAGCTTGGGGGATAGCTGATCAGTTTTTTTTACTAAACTCGGGTGCCCAGGGTATTTGGGGGTTTAAAGCTTGGAGGACGGCTGATCAGTTTATTTATTGAATTTGGGTGCCCAGGGTATTCGGGAGAAAATAGCTTGGGGGATAGCTGATCAGTTTTTTCGTTAAACTCGGGTTCCCAGGGTATTTGGGGGTTTAAAGCTTGGAGGACGGCTGATTAGTTTATTTATTGAATTTGGGTGTCCAGGGTATTTGGGGGTAAATAGCTTGGTGGATAGCTGATCAGTTTTTTTGTTAAACTCGGGTGCCCAGGGTATTTGGGGGTTTAAAGCTTGGAGGACGGCTGGTCAGTTAATTAATTGAATTTGGGTGCCCAGGGTATTTGTGGGTAAATAGCTTGGAGGATAGCTTATCAGTTTATCTATTGAACTCAAGCGCCCAGGGTATTAGGGGATGTACAGCTTAGGAGATGGCTGATCAGTTTTTTTGTTGAATTTGAGCGCCCAGAGTATTTGGGGGCTTAGAGCTTGGAGAATAGCTGATCAGTTTATCTATTGAATTTGGGTGCCCAGGATATTTGGGGGTAAATAGCTTGGGGGATAGCTGATCAGTTTTTTTGTTAAACTCGGGTGCCCAGGGTATTCGGGGGTTTAAAGCTTGGAGGACGGCTGATCAGTTAATTTATTGAATTTGTGTGCCCAGGGTATTTGTGGGTAAATAGCTTGGAGGATAGCTTATCAGTTTATCTATTGAATTTGGGTGCCCAGTGTATTTGGAGGTTAATAGCTTGGGAGATAGCTGATCAGTTTTTTTGTTGAACTGGGGCGCCCAGGGTATTTGAGGGTTTAAAGCTTGGAGGACGGCTGATCAGTTTATCTATTGAATTTGGGTGCCCAGGGTATTTGGGGGTAAATAGCTTGGGGGATAGCTGATCAGTTTTTTTGTTGAACTCGGGCGCCCAGGGTATTTGGGGGTTTAAAGCTTGGAGGACGGCTGATCAGTTTATTTATTGAATTTGGGTGCCCAGGGTATTCGGGGGTAAATAGCTTGGGGGATAGCTAATCAGTTTTTTTGTTGAACTCGGGCGCCCAGGGTATTTGGGGATTTAGAGCTTAAAGGATGGCTGATCAGTTTATTTATTGAATTTGGGTGCCCAGGGCATTTGGGGGTAAATAGCTTGGGGGATAGCTGATCAGTTTTTTTGTTGAACTCGGGCGCCCAGGGTATTTGGGGGTTTAACGCTTGGAGGACGGCTGATCAGTTTATTTATTGAATTTGGGTGCCCAGGGTATTTGGGTGTAAATAGCTTGGGGGATAGCTGATCAGTTTTTTTGTAGAACTCGGGCCCCCAGGGTATTTGGAAGTTTAGAGCTTGGAGGATGGCTGATCAATTTATTTATTGAATGTGGGTTCCCAGGGTATTTGGGGGTAAATAGCTTGGGGGATAGCTGATCAGTTTTTTTGTTAAACTCGGGTGCCCAGAGTATTCGGGGGTTGAAAGCTTGGAGGACGGCTGATCAGTTAATTTATTGAATTTGGGTGCCCAGGGTATTTGGGGGTAAATAGCTTGGGGGATAGCTGATCAGTTTTTTTGTTAATCTCGGGCGCCCAGGGTATTTGGGGGTTTAGAGCTTGGAGTACGGCTGATGAGTTTATTTATTGAATTTGGGTGCCCAGGGTATTCGGGGGTAAATAGCTTGGGGGATAGCTAATCAGTTTTTTTGTTGAACTCGGGCGCCCAGGGTATTTGGAGGTTAATAGCTTGGGAGATAGCTGATCAGTTTTTTTGTTGAACTGGGGCGCCCAAGGTATTTGAGGGTTTAAAGCTTGGAGGACGGCTGATCAGTTTATCTATTGAATTTGGGTGCCCAGGGTATTTGGGGGTAAATAGCTTGGAGGATAGCTTATCAGTTTATCTATTGGACTCAAGCGCCCAGAGTATTTGGGGATGTACAGCTTAGGAGATAGCTGATCAGTTTTTTTGTTGAATTTGAGCGCCCAGAGTATTCGGGGGTTTAAAGCTTGGAGGACGGCTGATCAGTTAATTTATTGAATTTGGGTGCCCAGGGTATTTGGGGGTAAATAGCTTGGAGGATAGCTTATCAGTTTATCTATTGAACTCAAGCGCCCAGGGTATTTGGGGATGTACAGCTTAGGAGATAGCTGATCAGTTTTTTTGTTGAATTTGAGCGCCCAGAGTTTTTGGGGGTTTAGAGCTTGGAGGATAGCTGATCAGTTTATCTATTGAATTTAGGTGCCCAGGGTATTTGGGGGTTTAAAGCTTGGAGGATAGCTGATCAGTTTATTTATTGAATTTGGGTGCCCAGGGTATTTGGGGGTAAATAGCTTGGGGGATAGCTGATCAGTTTATTTATTGAATTTGGGTGCCCAGGGCATTTGGGGGTAAATAGCTTGGGGGAAAGCTGATCAGTTTATTAACTAAATTTGGGTGCCCAGGGTATTTGGGGGTTTAGAGCTTGGAGGATAGCTGATCAGTTTATTTATTGAATTTGGGTGCCCATGGCATTTGGGGGTAAATAGCTTGGGGGATAGCTGATCAGTTTTTTTGTTGAACTCGGGCGCCCAGGGTATTTGGAGGTAAATAGCTTGAAGGATAGCTGATCAGTTTTTTTGTTGAACTCGGGCACCCAGAGTATTTGGGGGTAAATAGCTTGGGGGATAGCTGATCAGTTTTTTTGTTGAACTCGGGCGCCCAGGGTATTTGGAGGTAAATAGCTTGAAGGATAGCTGATCAGTTTTTTTGTTGAACTCGGGCACCCAGAGTATTTGGGGGTTTAAAGCTTGGAGGACGGCTGATCAGTTTATTTATTGAATTTGGGTGCCCAGGGTATTTGGGTGTAAATAGCTTGGGGGATAGCTGATCAGTTTTTTTGTTGAACTCGGGCGCACAGGGTATTTGAGGGTTTAAAGCTTGGAGGACGGCTGATCAGTTTATTTATTGAATTTTGGTGCCAAGGGTATTTGGGGGTAAATAGCTTGGGGGATAGCTGATCAGTTTTTTTTACTAAACTCGGGCCCCCAGGGTATTTGGAAGTTTAGAGCTTGGAGGATGGCTGATCAATTTATTTATTGAATTTGGGTTCCCAGGGTATTTGGGGGTAAATAGCTTGGGGGATAGCTGATCAGTTTTTTTGTTAAACTCGGGTGCCCAGGGTATTCGGGGGTTGAAAGCTTGGAGGACGGCTGATCAGTTAATTTATTGAATTTGGGTGCCCAGGGTATTTGGGGGTAAATAGCTTGGGGGATAGCTGATCAGTTTTTTTGTTAATCTCGGGCGCCCAGGGTATCTGGGGGTTTAGAGCTTGGAGTACGGCTGATCAGTTTATTTATTGAATTTGGGCGCCCAGGGTATTCGGGGGTAAATAGTTTGGGGGATAGCTAATCAGTTTTTTGTTGAACTCGGGCGCCCAGGGTATTTGGAGGTTAATAGCTTGGGAGATAGCTGATCAGTTTTTTTGTTCAACTGGGGCGCCCAGGGTATTTGAGGGTTTAAAGCTTGGAGGACGGCTGATCAGTTTATCTATTGAATTTGGGTGCCCAGGGTATTTGGGGGTAAATAGCTTGGAGGATAGCTTATCAGTTTATCTATTGGACTCAAGCGCCCAGAGTATTTGGGGATGTACAGCTTAGGAGATAGCTGATCAGTTTATCTATTGAATTTGGGTGCCCAGGGTATTTGGGGGTAAATAGCTTGGGGGATAGCTGATCAGTTTTTTTGTTGAATTTGGGTGCCCATGATATTTGGGGGTAAATAGCTTGGGGGATAGCTGATCAGTTTTTTTGTTGAACTCGGGCGCCCAGGGTATTTGGGGGTAAATAGCTTGAAGGATAGCTGATCAGTTTTTTTGTTGAACTCGGGCGCCCAGAGTATTTGGGGGTTTAAAGCTTGGAGGACGGCTGATCAGTTTATTTATTGAATTTGGGTGCCCAGGGTATTTGGGGGTAAATAGCTTGGGGGATAGCTGATCAGTTTATTTATTGAATTCGGGTGCCCAGGGCATTTGGGGGTAAATAGCTTGGGGGATAGCTGATCAGTTTATTAATTAAATTTGGGTGCCCAGGGTATTTGGGGGTTTAGAGCTTGGAGGATAGCTGATCAGTTTATTTATTGAATTTGGGTGCCCATGGCATTTGGGGGTAAATAGCTTGGGGGATAGCTGATCAGTTTTTTTGTTGAACTCGGGCGCCCAGGGTATTTGGAGGTAAATAGCTTGAAGGATAGCTGATCAGTTTTTTTGTTGAACTCGGGCGCCCAGAGTATTTGGGGGTTTAAAGCTTGGAGGACGGCTGATCAGTTTATTTATTGAATTTTGGTTCCCAGGGTATTTGGGGGTAAATAGCTTGGGGGATAGCTGATCAGTTTTTTTTACTAAACTCGGGTGCCCAGGGTATTTGGGGGTTTAAAGCTTGGAGGACGGCTGATCAGTTTATTTATTGAATTTGGGTGCCCAGGGTATTCGGGAGAAAATAGCTTGGGGGATAGCTGATCAGTTTTTTCGTTAAACTCGGGTTCCCAGGGTATTTGGGGGTTTAAAGCTTGGAGGACGGCTGATTAGTTTATTTATTGAATTTGGGTGTCCAGGGTATTTGGGGGTAAATAGCTTGGTGGATAGCTGATCAGTTTTTTTGTTAAACTCGGGTGCCCAGGGTATTTGGGGGTTTAAAGCTTGGAGGACGGCTGGTCAGTTAATTAATTGAATTTGGGTGCCCAGGGTATTTGTGGGTAAATAGCTTGGAGGATAGCTTATCAGTTTATCTATTGAACTCAAGCGCCCAGGGTATTAGGGGATGTACAGCTTAGGAGATGGCTGATCAGTTTTTTTGTTGAATTTGAGCGCCCAGAGTATTTGGGGGCTTAGAGCTTGGAGAATAGCTGATCAGTTTATCTATTGAATTTGGGTGCCCAGGATATTTGGGGGTAAATAGCTTGGGGGATAGCTGATCAGTTTTTTTGTTAAACTCGGGTGCCCAGGGTATTCGGGGGTTTAAAGCTTGGAGGACGGCTGATCAGTTAATTTATTGAATTTGTGTGCCCAGGGTATTTGTGGGTAAATAGCTTGGAGGATAGCTTATCAGTTTATCTATTGAATTTGGGTGCCCAGTGTATTTGGAGGTTAATAGCTTGGGAGATAGCTGATCAGTTTTTTTGTTGAACTGGGGCGCCCAGGGTATTTGAGGGTTTAAAGCTTGGAGGACGGCTGATCAGTTTATCTATTGAATTTGGGTGCCCAGGGTATTTGGGGGTAAATAGCTTGGGGGATAGCTGATCAGTTTTTTTGTTGAACTCGGGCGCCCAGGGTATTTGGGGGTTTAAAGCTTGGAGGACGGCTGATCAGTTTATTTATTGAATTTGGGTGCCCAGGGTATTCGGGGGTAAATAGCTTGGGGGATAGCTAATCAGTTTTTTTGTTGAACTCGGGCGCCCAGGGTATTTGGGGATTTAGAGCTTAAAGGATGGCTGATCAGTTTATTTATTGAATTTGGGTGCCCAGGGCATTTGGGGGTAAATAGCTTGGGGGATAGCTGATCAGTTTTTTTGTTGAACTCGGGCGCCCAGGGTATTTGGGGGTTTAACGCTTGGAGGACGGCTGATCAGTTTATTTATTGAATTTGGGTGCCCAGGGTATTTGGGTGTAAATAGCTTGGGGGATAGCTGATCAGTTTTTTTGTAGAACTCGGGCCCCCAGGGTATTTGGAAGTTTAGAGCTTGGAGGATGGCTGATCAATTTATTTATTGAATGTGGGTTCCCAGGGTATTTGGGGGTAAATAGCTTGGGGGATAGCTGATCAGTTTTTTTGTTAAACTCGGGTGCCCAGAGTATTCGGGGGTTGAAAGCTTGGAGGACGGCTGATCAGTTAATTTATTGAATTTGGGTGCCCAGGGTATTTGGGGGTAAATAGCTTGGGGGATAGCTGATCAGTTTTTTTGTTAATCTCGGGCGCCCAGGGTATTTGGGGGTTTAGAGCTTGGAGTACGGCTGATGAGTTTATTTATTGAATTTGGGTGCCCAGGGTATTCGGGGGTAAATAGCTTGGGGGATAGCTAATCAGTTTTTTTGTTGAACTCGGGCGCCCAGGGTATTTGGAGGTTAATAGCTTGGGAGATAGCTGATCAGTTTTTTTGTTGAACTGGGGCGCCCAAGGTATTTGAGGGTTTAAAGCTTGGAGGACGGCTGATCAGTTTATCTATTGAATTTGGGTGCCCAGGGTATTTGGGGGTAAATAGCTTGGAGGATAGCTTATCAGTTTATCTATTGGACTCAAGCGCCCAGAGTATTTGGGGATGTACAGCTTAGGAGATAGCTGATCAGTTTTTTTGTTGAATTTGAGCGCCCAGAGTATTCGGGGGTTTAAAGCTTGGAGGACGGCTGATCAGTTAATTTATTGAATTTGGGTGCCCAGGGTATTTGGGGGTAAATAGCTTGGAGGATAGCTTATCAGTTTATCTATTGAACTCAAGCGCCCAGGGTATTTGGGGATGTACAGCTTAGGAGATAGCTGATCAGTTTTTTTGTTGAATTTGAGCGCCCAGAGTTTTTGGGGGTTTAGAGCTTGGAGGATAGCTGATCAGTTTATCTATTGAATTTAGGTGCCCAGGGTATTTGGGGGTTTAAAGCTTGGAGGATAGCTGATCAGTTTATTTATTGAATTTGGGTGCCCAGGGTATTTGGGGGTAAATAGCTTGGGGGATAGCTGATCAGTTTATTTATTGAATTTGGGTGCCCAGGGCATTTGGGGGTAAATAGCTTGGGGGAAAGCTGATCAGTTTATTAACTAAATTTGGGTGCCCAGGGTATTTGGGGGTTTAGAGCTTGGAGGATAGCTGATCAGTTTATTTATTGAATTTGGGTGCCCATGGCATTTGGGGGTAAATAGCTTGGGGGATAGCTGATCAGTTTTTTTGTTGAACTCGGGCGCCCAGGGTATTTGGAGGTAAATAGCTTGAAGGATAGCTGATCAGTTTTTTTGTTGAACTCGGGCACCCAGAGTATTTGGGGGTAAATAGCTTGGGGGATAGCTGATCAGTTTTTTTGTTGAACTCGGGCGCCCAGGGTATTTGGAGGTAAATAGCTTGAAGGATAGCTGATCAGTTTTTTTGTTGAACTCGGGCACCCAGAGTATTTGGGGGTTTAAAGCTTGGAGGACGGCTGATCAGTTTATTTATTGAATTTGGGTGCCCAGGGTATTTGGGTGTAAATAGCTTGGGGGATAGCTGATCAGTTTTTTTGTTGAACTCGGGCGCACAGGGTATTTGAGGGTTTAAAGCTTGGAGGACGGCTGATCAGTTTATTTATTGAATTTTGGTGCCAAGGGTATTTGGGGGTAAATAGCTTGGGGGATAGCTGATCAGTTTTTTTTACTAAACTCGGGCCCCCAGGGTATTTGGAAGTTTAGAGCTTGGAGGATGGCTGATCAATTTATTTATTGAATTTGGGTTCCCAGGGTATTTGGGGGTAAATAGCTTGGGGGATAGCTGATCAGTTTTTTTGTTAAACTCGGGTGCCCAGGGTATTCGGGGGTTGAAAGCTTGGAGGACGGCTGATCAGTTAATTTATTGAATTTGGGTGCCCAGGGTATTTGGGGGTAAATAGCTTGGGGGATAGCTGATCAGTTTTTTTGTTAATCTCGGGCGCCCAGGGTATCTGGGGGTTTAGAGCTTGGAGTACGGCTGATCAGTTTATTTATTGAATTTGGGCGCCCAGGGTATTCGGGGGTAAATAGTTTGGGGGATAGCTAATCAGTTTTTTGTTGAACTCGGGCGCCCAGGGTATTTGGAGGTTAATAGCTTGGGAGATAGCTGATCAGTTTTTTTGTTCAACTGGGGCGCCCAGGGTATTTGAGGGTTTAAAGCTTGGAGGACGGCTGATCAGTTTATCTATTGAATTTGGGTGCCCAGGGTATTTGGGGGTAAATAGCTTGGAGGATAGCTTATCAGTTTATCTATTGGACTCAAGCGCCCAGAGTATTTGGGGATGTACAGCTTAGGAGATAGCTGATCAGTTTATCTATTGAATTTGGGTGCCCAGGGTATTTGGGGGTAAATAGCTTGGGGGATAGCTGATCAGTTTTTTTGTTGAATTTGGGTGCCCATGATATTTGGGGGTAAATAGCTTGGGGGATAGCTGATCAGTTTTTTTGTTGAACTCGGGCGCCCAGGGTATTTGGGGGTAAATAGCTTGAAGGATAGCTGATCAGTTTTTTTGTTGAACTCGGGCGCCCAGAGTATTTGGGGGTTTAAAGCTTGGAGGACGGCTGATCAGTTTATTTATTGAATTTGGGTGCCCAGGGTATTTGGGGGTAAATAGCTTGGGGGATAGCTGATCAGTTTATTTATTGAATTCGGGTGCCCAGGGCATTTGGGGGTAAATAGCTTGGGGGATAGCTGATCAGTTTATTAATTAAATTTGGGTGCCCAGGGTATTTGGGGGTTTAGAGCTTGGAGGATAGCTGATCAGTTTATTTATTGAATTTGGGTGCCCATGGCATTTGGGGGTAAATAGCTTGGGGGATAGCTGATCAGTTTTTTTGTTGAACTCGGGCGCCCAGGGTATTTGGAGGTAAATAGCTTGAAGGATAGCTGATCAGTTTTTTTGTTGAACTCGGGCGCCCAGAGTATTTGGGGGTTTAAAGCTTGGAGGACGGCTGATCAGTTTATTTATTGAATTTTGGTTCCCAGGGTATTTGGGGGTAAATAGCTTGGGGGATAGCTGATCAGTTTTTTTTACTAAACTCGGGTGCCCAGGGTATTTGGGGGTTTAAAGCTTGGAGGACGGCTGATCAGTTTATTTATTGAATTTGGGTGCCCAGGGTATTCGGGAGAAAATAGCTTGGGGGATAGCTGATCAGTTTTTTCGTTAAACTCGGGTTCCCAGGGTATTTGGGGGTTTAAAGCTTGGAGGACGGCTGATTAGTTTATTTATTGAATTTGGGTGTCCAGGGTATTTGGGGGTAAATAGCTTGGTGGATAGCTGATCAGTTTTTTTGTTAAACTCGGGTGCCCAGGGTATTTGGGGGTTTAAAGCTTGGAGGACGGCTGGTCAGTTAATTAATTGAATTTGGGTGCCCAGGGTATTTGTGGGTAAATAGCTTGGAGGATAGCTTATCAGTTTATCTATTGAACTCAAGCGCCCAGGGTATTAGGGGATGTACAGCTTAGGAGATGGCTGATCAGTTTTTTTGTTGAATTTGAGCGCCCAGAGTATTTGGGGGCTTAGAGCTTGGAGAATAGCTGATCAGTTTATCTATTGAATTTAGGTGCCCAGGATATTTGGGGGTAAATAGCTTGGGGGATAGCTGATCAGTTTTTTTGTTAAACTCGGGTGCCCAGGGTATTCGGGGGTTTAAAGCTTGGAGGACGGCTGATCAGTTAATTTATTGAATTTGTGTGCCCAGGGTATTTGTGGGTAAATAGCTTGGAGGATAGCTTATCAGTTTATCTATTGAATTTGGGTGCCCAGTGTATTTGGAGGTTAATAGCTTGGGAGATAGCTGATCAGTTTTTTTGTTGAACTGGGGCGCCCAGGGTATTTGAGGGTTTAAAGCTTGGAGGACGGCTGATCAGTTTATCTATTGAATTTGGGTGCCCAGGGTATTTGGGGGTAAATAGCTTGGGGGATAGCTGATCAGTTTTTTTGTTGAACTCGGGCGCCCAGGGTATTTGGGGGTTTAAAGCTTGGAGGACGGCTGATCAGTTTATTTATTGAATTTGGGTGCCCAGGGTATTCGGGGGTAAATAGCTTGGGGGATAGCTAATCAGTTTTTTTGTTGAACTCGGGCGCCCAGGGTATTTGGGGATTTAGAGCTTAAAGGATGGCTGATCAGTTTATTTATTGAATTTGGGTGCCCAGGGCATTTGGGGGTAAATAGCTTGGGGGATAGCTGATCAGTTTTTTTGTTGAACTCGGGCGCCCAGGGTATTTGGGGGTTTAACGCTTGGAGGACGGCTGATCAGTTTATTTATTGAATTTGGGTGCCCAGGGTATTTGGGTGTAAATAGCTTGGGGGATAGCTGATCAGTTTTTTTGTAGAACTCGGGCCCCCAGGGTATTTGGAAGTTTAGAGCTTGGAGGATGGCTGATCAATTTATTTATTGAATGTGGGTTCCCAGGGTATTTGGGGGTAAATAGCTTGGGGGATAGCTGATCAGTTTTTTTGTTAAACTCGGGTGCCCAGGGTATTCGGGGGTTGAAAGCTTGGAGGACGGCTGATCAGTTAATTTATTGAATTTGGGTGCCCAGGGTATTTGGGGGTAAATAGCTTGGGGGATAGCTGATCAGTTTTTTTGTTAATCTCGGGCGCCCAGGGTATTTGGGGGTTTAGAGCTTGGAGTACGGCTGATCAGTTTATTTATTGAATTTGGGTGCCCAGGGTATTCGGGGGTAAATAGCTTGGGGGATAGCTAATCAGTTTTTTTGTTGAACTCGGGCGCCCAGGGTATTTGGAGGTTAATAGCTTGGGAGATAGCTGATCAGTTTTTTTGTTGAACTGGGGCGCCCAAGGTATTTGAGGGTTTAAAGCTTGGAGGACGGCTGATCAGTTTATCTATTGAATTTGGGTGCCCAGGGTATTTGGGGGTAAATAGCTTGGAGGATAGCTTATCAGTTTATCTATTGGACTCAAGCGCCCAGAGTATTTGGGGATGTACAGCTTAGGAGATGGCTGATCAGTTTTTTTGTTGAATTTGAGCGCCCAGAGTATTCGGGGGTTTAAAGCTTGGAGGACGGCTGATCAGTTAATTTATTGAATTTGGGTGCCCAGGGTATTTGGGGGTAAATAGCTTGGAGGATAGCTTATCAGTTTATCTATTGAACTCAAGCGCCCAGGGTATTTGGGGATGTACAGCTTAGGAGATAGCTGATCAGATTTTTTGTTGAATTTGAGCGCCCAGAGTTTTTGGGGGTTTAGAGCTTGGAGGATAGCTGATCAGTTTATCTATTGAATTTGGGTGCCCAGGGTATTTGGGGGTAAATAGCTTGGGGGATAGCTGATCAGTTTTTTTGTTGAACTCGGGCGCCCAGGGTATTTGGGGGTTTAAAGCTTGGAGGACGGCTGATCAGTTTATTTATTGAATTTGGGTTCCCAGGGTATTTGGGGGTAAATAGCTTGGGGGATAGCTGATCAGTTTTTTTGTTAAACTCGGGTGCCCAGGGTATTTGGGGGTTTAAAGCTTGGAGGACGGCTGATCATTTTATTTATTGAATTTGGTCGTCCAGGGTATTTGGGGGTAAATAGCTTGGCGGATAGCTGATCAGTTTTTTTGTTGAACTCGGGCGCCCAGAGTATTTGGGGGTTTAGAGTTTGGGAGATAACTGATCAGCTATCTCATATACACACACACATATCTCCCTATATTATAATCCGGTTTTTTTTTATTATCCTCAAAGTTGAGTCCTCAAAATTGAAAATTTATAAAAACACGGTCAAAAGACAAGTAAATACGATACTTATGAGTCCTCAAAGTTGAGTCTACGACGGAAAAGTTGAGTCCTCAAAGTTGAGTCCTCCTTTTCTCAAAACGATGTTTTTTAGATTCTCATGTAATATTTTCTATAGAAGCAGCTTGGTGTATAGAAAGATTTGAATTATGTAAATGTAGTCATTCAGTACAACGTTTAGAAATTCATACAGAAAATCAACAAAACATAATATAGTTAAAAAATTAAATAGTTAAAAAATTGGAAAACAACTTTAGCAACTTGGTTTGAATTAAATAAAATTGATCAGTTAGAAATATTAAAAATGCCCATATACCAAATTACTATAGATTTCTAGATGATAAAACTTTTGTTAGATAGAAAAATTAAAAAAAATTTTAAACTATAGGTATAATAAACGTTGTTTCTTCTAAAAATTCAGAGTTTTCACTTAAAATTAATATCAGATAAAGTAAAAGGTGGTACTTCTCACGAATACTTGAGAACTCATAATAAAATTATTTATAAACATATAGAGAAGGAGCTACTTAAATGGGTCTAATAGTAAATGATAAAAATGTATATGCCATTTTTGAAGAATCTATAAACTATTTAGAACCGAAAAAATTACAAGAATTTTTCGGATTATTTTTATTGTCTGAAAAAATTCCTGGTTATTTAATTTGGAATAAATATAAATTACATTTTTTAAAAGATTTCAAAGATAATGCAGAAGATAGAGGTTTGAATGAAATAACCAAATTTCTATCTAGTGAAGATTCTAATTTAAGTTATAAATGTTTTGGTTTACCAGAACCATGCTTAGAAAATATTTCTAATATTTCTGAAAATTATGACTGCAAAATAAACTGAATAGAAGAGTATGAAAAAATATTTGAAAAATTTAATAATTATCAAAAAATTAATAATTTTAGGTGACGATTTTAGACAAATCTTTCCTGTAGTCAAAAGAGGCAATGAAAAAATTATTGTAGAAGATACGATTAAATACAGTAAATTGTGGAAAAATTTCAAAATTCTTAAACTCACTGAAAATATGAGATGTAAAGATAAAAATTTTTCTAAATTATTACTAAAAATAGGAGAAATTGAAAATTTGAAAATACCTATGAAATGGAAAAATAAAGATGTTTGTTATTCAATTTTTGGAGATATAAATGAAAATAATAATTTAAACAAAGTTATTTTAGCTTCAAAAAATGAAAATGTTGCAATGTTAAACAGAAAAGTATTAAACATATTAAATGGACCAAGTAAAACATATTACAGTATAGACAAAGCCATTCATAAGGGAGTAGATCAAACTGATTCAAATATATGTTTAGATTATCCAATTGAATACTTAAATTCAGGAAATGACGGGCTTTCTACCCATGAACTAAAATTAAAAAAAAAATGCAGTGGTAATGTTAATTAGAAATCTAAGTAAAAAAGATGGTGTATGCAATGGAACTAGATTGAAAATAATAAATTTATATAAACATAATATTGAAACTACATGTGAAAAAACAGGAAAAATAGTACAGGTTGGTAAGGTAGATGAGGTTGGTTAGGCGGAGGTTATGAGGAGGAGCGTGGAAAGGAAGGTGAGGTGGAAAGGGTTTGTTATTGCACTTAAAAATGTTAACCCATTAGGTCCCAAGAGTTATGAATTTTTTTTTGTACTTTGAGCTTATAAATCAAAGCGAAAAAGTTGAAAAATAATTTAAAAAATACCCTACCCCCCTAAAAATGCCATCTTATTCTGCGCAAAATTTCAAGATCAAAGTATACTTGGTCGTTTTTCGAAGAAAATCGTCATTTTCGAGTAAAAAATCAAAAAAAGTTCAAAGTATTGGATTTACTTTCATAGATCCATAACAGCTCGTCCCCTTGTGCCTGTAACGAATTGAACACAGCTTTTGAGATGGCAAATATATATTTTGGGTAGCTAATAGGGTATCTGAGGTAATAACATGATAATTCCAAATAAAGGGACTCAAGGACATGCAGCACCACGTGGTTTAAAAAAATTTTTTTTACTTTTTGTTTTTTATTTCGTCGATCTTTTTATACGACGTAACTCACGTGAAATGATTAGAATGCAGGATCTCTGCACAGATTTTTTATCTCATTTTTTATTTTTATGATATCTCAATTTTTACTATTGGGTCCTACGGTATTGGGCCCTATATTTGGGATTTTCATGTTTTTACCTCAGATACACTATCAGCAACCCAAAAACCTCGTAAATATATTTTTGCCATCTCAAAAGTTGTGTTCAATTCGTTACAGGCACACGGGGACGAGCTGTTGTGGATCTCTGGAAGTAAATCCAATACTTTGAACTTTTTTTGATTTTTTACTCGAAAATGACGATTTTTTTCGAAAAACGACCAAGTATACTTTGATCTTGAAATTTTCCGTAAAATATGATGATATTTTTTGTTTTAATAAAATCTTAACTTTGAGTATTGGGTCCTATGGTATTGGGCCCAATTCTTACAATTTTGATATTCTGATCTCAGATTCAAAATCAGCGACCATAAAAATCTTAGGAACCGCAGTCATTTTTTATAAAAAGTAATTTTTCGGTATTTATTCAACCATGCGCTGCCGTACAATTATTGGCGTTGAAGTTTTTAGTCCGCCATTTTGTTTAAAAAAATCGAAACCAAAAAAATCAAATATGCACGAAAAGTTCAACTAATGTGAACACCCGTGGTCAACTTTTTGAGGGCAAAAATAATTTTTTTGGCATTGTTCACCAGCTTGAAAAAAAAAAAATGACGTAAAAATTTTTTTTTTTTTTTTAAATTTGTTTATTAACAAATTAAAATGTTATTTTTGAGTATTTTAAACAATGCCATCGTGTAGGGCATATCCGAAAATAGGGTATTTTTTAAATTATTTTTCAACTTTTTCGCTTTGATTTATAAGCTCAAAGTACAAAAAAAAATTCATAACTCTTGGGACCTAATGGGTTAATAGAGCTTTTTCAAAATTTAAAGTACTTCAACAAAACTTTAAAGTTAGTGACTGAGTTGATGAATAAAGTGAATAAAATTTGTTCGTAGATTAGGTGAGATAAGTTTTGGGGATAAAATACGGTATTTGAAGTAAATCAAATTAGTGAGGTCAGTAATGTAGCTAAGATTGAATTAGGTCAGGTAGTTGAAGATAAAAAAGTAAGTATAGTTAGTAGGGTTCTTAATATGGGTGAGAATAGTAAATCGGGTTAGATAAGGCGAGTCTGTGCGGAGGGTAGAGTGTAGGTAAGGTGGTTGTGGGCTGGTAGATCAGATATTAAAATTATAACTTTGGCTCTAATTAGAATTTTCATATAAAATCATATATCATTAAAAAGGTCTTGAGCTCAGCAGCTTTCTAATTATGTCATTTTATGTCATTGAAATTTTTATTAAATCCTTTTTGTTGTCATGAGAGGGTGCTGAACAAAGCCGTTTATCGTTTTAAATCCAACCCTTCCCCCACAAAATCATAAATCGGCTTAAACGCAATTTTGCAAGCTGGTACTATGCAGGAAGTAAGTTCATCTCAAGAAGAATCTGAAAAAAAATTTTGTATGATCCAGCCGAATAACCCTTCGTGCTTCAAAATTTTATATAATTTTCCTCCAGTTTTTTTGCACAGCAACGAGGGGGGCAAGTTTGACAAAAAATCACGAGCTCGAAGCGCGAGTGATTTTTTGTCAAACTTGCCCCGCAAAACACAGTCGGAAAATTATCGACAATTTTGAAGCACTAGGGGTATTACGACTGAAAATCGAGGCTTGCTTATACGAGATTGCAAAATTTGAAAATAATCGTGATTTTTTTATTATTTCGCTAATTACTAGAGTAGTTTTCAGGGTGGGCAGTTTAAGCTAGAGATCTAAGATGAGTCAGGTCCAAAATGAATAAGGTGAGTAGGGTTTGTTGGTAGAGTGAGTGAGAGATGAGGTGGGGATTAAGTGCGGTATTTGAAGTAAGTGAAATGGACAAAAAGGAAATACATTTAAATATTTACCGAATTTATGCAATAAAATCTTTAAAAAATACTTTTAAAAAAGTAATATTTACGGCGATTGGTTTTTTAAAAAGGAATCTAAATAAAAAATTATACGCTAAGTATGATCTTTAAAAAATACTTTTAAAAAAGTAATATTTACGGCGATTGGTTTTTTTAAAAGGAGTCTAAATAAAAAGTTTTACGCTAAATATAATAATCTTTTTTTGAAATTGAATTAATGAAAGAAGTGAAATCAAAAAATTTATTACAGACGACTTGAGGCCGAATTACTTATTATTTAAAAATAATTTTCTCTTCTAAAAGATGATTATATTATGTTGAATCACCTTCAATATACGTAAAGTTAACATTTTTCAATTATAGCACATACATGGGAAAACACATGCAAATTGCACACAACTCAAACACTTTTTAAAATTAAAACATGTTGTAATTGAGTTAGAAATCAACTAAATCACAATGTATGGCTATACTTGACCTGTAAAAATTTAATATTCTTTGAACTAAATTATCTCGTAAAAAAGCATCGATACCTGTGTTTTTTAAATTATATTTTGAATGCTCAGTGTGCTTCTTAACAACATATTTTAATTTTTAATTTAAAAAAGTGTTTGAGTTGTGTGCAATTTGCATGTGTTTTCCCATGTATGTGCTATAATTGAAAAATGTTAACTTTACGTATATTGAAGGTGATTCAACATAATATAATCATCTTTTAGAAGAGAAAATTATTTTTTAATAATAAGTAATTCGGCCTCAAGTCGTCTGTAATAAATTTTTTGATTTCACTTCTTTCATTAATTCAATTTCAAAAAAAGATTATTATATTTAGCGTAAAACTTTTTATTTAGACTCCTTTTAAAAAAACCAATCGCCGTAAATATTACTTTTTTAAAAGTATTTTTTAAAGATCATACTTAGCGTATAATTTTTTATTTAGATTCCTTTTTAAAAAACCAATCGCCGTAAATATTACTTTTTTAAAAGTATTTTTTAAAGATTTTATTGCATAAATTCGGTAAATATTTAAATGTATTTCCTTTTTGTCCACAAGTTCAAAAAAACCAAACTCCATAAATACATCATTAATATTGTTGAAATATGTCTTAATAAATGATTTCACGATCTTAACAAATTCTAAATAATTTAACAATAACTAAGATATATTCAATTATTCTGATGTAAAACCACGACATAAACCAGAACCCATAAAAGTCCTAGGTAAATCCATTTCATTTGTAAAAAAAAAAAATTCAATTTAGTATTTACCTATTTTTTAAATGTACATTGCATAACTTTATTTTAATGTAAATTTACATTGAAATGTAGCAAATACTCATTTGCAACCATAAAATGATTAAAAAAAAGATTAAAATTTTCAATGATTGGTTCATGTTAACTTAGATAAATCTAGTTCTTCTGTTTAAAATTTCTTTCATATAATTTTATCATTAGCCAGAACACATAAAAATCATAGACATAATTTATTGTTATGAACTACTTTTGAATTCGTTTTGCATACATAATAGATGGACAAACTAAATCCACTCTAAAAATAATGGAGCAAATGCTCATCCGTACTTTAAAAATCCATGCCAAATAGAATTCATAATTTTTGGTCCACTGGATACCTAGACCCAAAAATATCTATTTCTTTTGTACTTTTTAATTCTTGTAAAAAAAAAATTAACCAATTTTAAAATTTAAAATCACTTTGGCCTCATAACTTAAGCTTGCTTACAGAAAACAAAAAAGATAAAAATTTTTAATAATTGATTCATGTTGACTTGGATATATCTAGTTCTATAGGTTTAAATTTCTTTCATATAATTTTATCATTAGCCAGAACACATAAAAATCATAGACATAATTTACTGTTATGAAGTACTTTTGAATTCATTTTGCATACATAATTGATGAACAAACTAAATCCACTTTGAAAATAATGGAGCAAATGCTCATCCGTACTTTAAAAATCCATGCCAAATAGAATTCATAATTTCTGGTCCACTGGATACCTAGACCCAAAACTATCTATTTCTATTGTACTTTTTAATTCTTGTAAAAAAAAGTAACCAATTTTAAAATTTAAAATCACTTTGGCCGCATAACTTAAGCTTGCTTACAGAAAACAAAAAAGATAAAAATTTTTATTAATTGATTCATGTTAACTTGGATACATCTAGTTCTTTAGGTTTAAATTTCTTTTATATAAATTTTATCATTAGTCAGAACACATAAAAATCATAGACATAATTTACTGTTATGAAGTACTTTTGAATTCATTTTGCATACATAATTGATGGACAAACTAAATCCACTTTGAAAAAAATGAAGCAAATGCTCATCCGTACTTTAAAAATCCATGCCAAATAGAATTCATAATTTCTGGTCCACTGGATACCTAGACCCAAAACTATCTATTTCTTTTGTACTTCTTAATTAACCAATTTTGAAATGTAAAATCACTTTGGCCGCATAACTTAAGCTTGCATACAGACAACAAAAAAGATAAAAAATTTTAATAATTGATTCATGTTGACTTAAATATATTTATCATTAACACCCTGAGTGAATGTAACAGTTACAATCAAAATTAAAATTCATTGTCAGACATCAAGTTTATTTTAGAAAAAAGTGGGATTACAAAACTTTCAGACATCAAGTTTATTTTTGAAAAAGGGTAGGATTACAAAACTTGAACAGTTCAAGTGTATTGGCTCAGAGCATATACATTTCTATGATGATTCTATGAAATTAAGCGATAATGCGTATGACAATGACATGTGCTGCAATTGCACCTTTTGCAATTTGCAAGTTGGGTGGATTATAAAAAAGTAATTTGCAAGTTCAACCTGACACACACACACACACACACACTCATTCAGAAAAAACTTTATTTTTAATATTGCCAATATGCACCTCCAGCCATCAGGTTCCCAACACAACCACAGCACAATTATTATCAACTCACAGGGCACACCACAATAATTGAAAAATCTTTGATGATGATGATCATAGAAAGACTGTAGAGATTTTTTATTTCATACTCTTTTATTGAAATTAAACAAATTAATAATTGTAAATTCTACCACTTATTTAATATATAATGAAAATAAGGGTCTTCAGTACTGTTTTTTCTATGACAATCAATTATTTATAAAAAAGTTATTGCTCATAACACATTACAAGCTGCTCGGCTCAGCGGCTCCGCAGTCAGCTGTAGTCAGCTCACGAGTCAGCTGTAGGGACCTGCTAATTGATACAGCGCCACCAGTCGCCTCATGGCTACAGGCTCGGGCCTACATGCCCCCGTCTGCCGCTGTAGGTAAGCAGTAAGAGTGAGACAGCAAAAATAGACACGCCCACCGCATACGTCACGTCCGGTTAAGTCTACAGAGAGCGCAGGCAGAGAGACCGGATGCTCGAAACTGAAATCGAATTCCCCTGACCAAAGGGAATCAGCGTTTCGAAAAATGAAACGTTCATAACTTTTCAATGCGGGCTTTGTTCGGGTTAATTTTTTTTTTTAATTACTCAGGGGATCATCAGCTACGCGCGGGATGTATAATATAAATGAAATAATCATCCTAAAATAGTTTTTCTTTGAAGCGTCCTAACCTAAAACCAAAAATCAAAGTATATAAAGCCCTGCAGGCTTTCACGGCAGTCGGTTTAAAAAAAACCAAATCGCCGTTAAAGCCCGATTGGGCTTTAGGATTAGTAAGGTCTGTAATGTGGCTAAGATTAAAATATGTTAGGTGGTTAAAGATGAAAAATCAAGTAGGGTTGATAAGGTTATGAATCTTTTGGTAACATAATTTGGTAAAATTATGATGAGTAAGTAAAGTTCAAACTGAACTCTCGTGTCTAATTTTTATTGGTTCTAAGCACTTAAGTCTTTTTATTATTTTACCAAACATAGTGCTTACGTATTGTTTAGATTAATTTTTATAGTTATCAATTATAATTAGGGGGTTGGCGAGCGGAGCGAGCAGGGGGGTACCCCCCCTAGTATATATATAATATAGTAAAGCGCCCCCCCAAAAATGATTGCTGGATCCGCCACTGACACTTTCAAGTTTTATTGGCTCCAGTAACAGTGTACGATATTCACGCTAAGATTTAAAATTGCTATATACATCTTATTTTTTTCGAGACGATATTTTTCGATATTATCGTCTCTGGAATATCGCCGATACGAGAATATCGGTGGCTTCATAAAAAATTTTTATCGTATCGATATCGACATTCGTTGAGACGTATCGTCTCGGATATCGTATCGATTTCGAGACGATATCGATATTTTTCTCGAATATCGTGAAGCCCTAATCGACGCGATGTTAATACTCAAAAACGAAAAACCCCCAAGTTCTGAAAATTTAGTGGCATCGTTTTTTAATATTTATCTTCGACTTCCTAAAGTTTTAGATTTTTAACACATCTCTTTCTAGTTTGTGCGGTCCTACCTTAAGTCGAGTTTCAAGGTTTCTAGGTCGGTGAGAGAGAGAGAGCACTAGACTCGTGCAAGTAAGATAGAGAGAATAATGGAGCTCTTTGTCTGTCTTCAACTCGTGTAAAACATGCCATGCGACCGAATATTCAAGTGTTTTATGATTTTTTTAACTAATTTGAATATGTCCCAATGCAAATTGAAAAATGTGCATCAGAATCTTTCTACATCTCAGATTTTTGCACCACACTTTTTTTTTTTCAGCTGTCTGATTTTTCGCACTTACCACAAAAACAGCGATTCTCTACATGATGACACGTTGTACTAAATTTTGTCAAATCTTTTTTGTCTAGATGTTTAAATGCTTTAAAAATTGAACTTACAAGGAAATCATTTGTTCTTTGGGAAAAAAATCTTTAGGAAACTTTGGGGATTGTTTTCTGGTACTAAATAATGAGCAAAGACATCAATATTTTCTCATTTTTTTAAAAATTCGTGTTCGTAGCAATTTTTTCTTTTTTTTCTCGGTTTGAGACCGATAACTCAACCTTGCCAAAATCAAAAAATAAAAGTTTAACAAAGTATTAACACTCTACCAACAAACCCTACTCATTTTATTCATTCTGGACCTGACTCATCTTAGATCTCTAGTTTAAAGTGCCGACCCTGCAAACTACTCTAGTAATTAGCGAAATAGTAAAAAAATCACGATTATTTTTAAATTTCTCAATCTCGTACAAACAAGCCTCGATTTTCTACAAATTTTTTTTACAGATTCTTCATGAGATGAACTAACTTCCTGTATATTAACAGCTCGCGAAATTGCGTTTAAACCGATTTAAGATTTTATAGGAGTAGGGATGAATTTAAAATGATAAACGGCTTTGTTCAGCACACTCTCATGACAACAAAAAGTATTTAATAAAAATTTGAATGACATAATTAGAAAGCTGAGCTCAAGACCTTTTGAATGATACAGGATTTTAATTGAAAATTCTTGTTAGAGCCAAAGTTATAATTTTAAAATCTGATCTATCAGCCCACAACAATCACTCACCTTATCTAACCCGTTTATAAAACTAAAACAAACGTTTAGTTTTTGTGAACTACACAAACTTTATTCATATGACAGCTGTTTCGACGTCTTAGCGTCTTCATCAGATTAAATACAAACTGTAACTTAAATGTAGGTTTACAGACGTTTATATAGTATAATTTTGTGGGTGTGGTAAGATCATTCTTCCAATAATACTTCTAACAATGTAAACATAAGAACTTGTAATCAAAACAGATTAAGTAAAGGTGAGTTATTTAGATCTAGCTGATTATTTAATAAACATCCTGAGTTTTTTAATCTATTAATTTCAAGAGACTCTAAAGCATTAAGTAAGCTTCCTTTCTGGCAAATATGCAATACTTCATATTCACCATCAAAAACATGGCTTTCCTCATTAAGGTGTTTCGCGTAATTCGAATTGTCTCCCCTAATATTAAATTCATACAAATGTTCTCTAATTCTCTTTTCAAAAAAAAAAAAGATTTTGAAAGGTTAGGAGTTGAGTCAGAAATAATTTTAAATAGAATTTCAAATATATTTAATATTAATACTATTGGGAAGAAATATGAAATCAAAAATTTTTTGAATTATAGTAAGAAAACTAGTTTAGAAAATAATTATAATATTCTAAAGAAAAATAAATTCATAATTGATTCAATTGTTAAAAAAATTAAAAATAATGATATTATATTGACAAAGGCAGATAAAGGAAATACTATAATTGCTATTAATAGAATGGATTATGTTGAAAAAACCATGGAATTCCTGAACCCAACTAAATTTACACAAATTGGTTTTGATTTAACTACGAAGTTTCAGTCAGATGTAAAAGAGACTCTAAAGAATAGTATACTTTTTTCGGAGGAAGAATGTTTGAGACTTGTTTATATGAACCCTCAAGTTCCTAGACTTTATTCACTTATTAAGCTGCATAAACAGAATAATCCAATAAGACCAATAGTTTCTTTTATAAACTCACCATCATATAAATTATCTAAAATGATTATCTCAATTTTGAATAAATATTTAAATTTCAAATCTAAATTTAGTATTAAAAACTCGATAGAATTATCAAAAAAGATATCAACTATTTAAATCCCTAATAACTCCATTTTACTCTCTTTTGATGTAGTTAATTTGTTTCCTAATATTGATCCTCTTGAAGTTAAAGAATTGATAGAAAGATTATTATTTGGAAAAAGAATTAACCCATTAATTATTAAAGATATCATGCAATTACTAGATACAGTTTTAAGTCAGAATTATTTTAAATTTTATCAAAAGTTGTTTGTTAGTAAAGACGGTTTGATAATGGAGAACCCTTTAAGCCCTATTTTATCTGAAATATTTATGGATGACCTAGAATCTAAAATAAGTAACATTGAATTTTTTGATAAATTTAAATTCTGGTTTAGATACGTAGATGACATTTTTGCTTGTTTTACAGGTTCTAAAAGGCAACTAGATGTATTTTTTAATAATATTAACAAGATCCATAAAAACATAAAATTTACATTAGAAAAAGAGATTGAAAACTCTTTAAATTTTCTTGATCTTAGTATAACAAAAAGAAAAATTAATTCTTTTGAGAGTGACCTGATATTAGGAATATTTCATAAACCTACTCAGACTGATACAGTTATACATTATAATTCTTGTCATCCTCATACACAAAAAATGGCATCTTTTAATTGTTATATACATAGATTATTGTCAATCCCAATGCCCTGTGAGAATTATACGAAAGAACTAAATATAATTAAACAATTAGCAATCGATAACGGTTACTCATTCGAATTAATTGATAGATTATTAAAAAATAAGAATGAAAGGATGGCGATTAGGATTATTTATCCTTATTCTGATCAAGAAAAAAGATTTTATTTTTCATTTACTTTTATGGGTCAATACTCATCTGTAATTTATGATATTATTAAAAAATTAAATCCGAATATCTTTTTGTCTTTTAGAACAGATAAAAAACTGAGTTCATTTGTTAAAAACAATAAAAACCTTAATAGAATAAATAAATTTGATTCAAAATCTGGTGTTTATAAATTAAATTGTGGTAGTTGTAATAAAGTTTACGTAGGACAAACGGGGGGCGTAAATTTGAAAAGAGAATTAGAGAACATTTGTATGAATTTAATATTAGGGGAGACAATTCGAATTACGCGAAACACCTTAATGAGGAAAGCCATGTTTTTGATGGTGAATATGAAGTATTGCATATTTGCCAGAAAGGAAGCTTACTTAATGCTTTAGAGTCTTTTGAAATTAATAGATTAAAAAACTTAGGATGTTTATTAAATAATCAGCTAGATCTAAATAACTCACCTTTACTTAATCTGTTTTGATTACAAGTTCTTATGTTTACATTGTTAGAAGTATTATTGGAAGAATGATCTTACCACACCCACAAAATTATACTATATAAACGTTTGTAAACCTACATTTAAGTTACAGTTTGTATTTAATCTGATGAAGACGCTAAGACGTCGAAACAGCTGTCATATGAATAAAGTTTGTGTAGTTCACAAAAACTAAACGTTTGTTTTGTTTTTATTAATAAGATATTATTATTGATCTACATCAAGTATCACAAAACACATTAAAATATTTATCTAACCCGATTTACTATCCTCACCCATATTAAGAACCTAACAAACTATACTTACTTCTAATCTTCAACTACCTGACCTAGTTTAATCCACATTACTGACCTCACTAATTTGATTTACTTCGAATACCGTATTCTATCTACCAAACTTATCTCACCCAATCTACTAACAAACCCTACTCACCTTATTCATTAAATCAGTCATTAACTTTAAAGTTTTGTTGAAGTACTTTAAATTTTGAAAAAGCTCTATTAATATTTTTAAGTGCAATAAGAAACCTTCCCACCCTTCTCCCCTAAAACCTCCGCCTAACGAACCTCATCTATCTTACCAACCTGAACCGACTTAAATTATTAGCTCTCACTAAACTAACGTATTTCGCTTATCTAACCAGCTGGCTTGGGATTACGCAAATCTGCCCACTTACGGGTTTCTTGATTACTCTTAAAAATTTCTCGTACTGCACTAATATTAATTCCTGATCAATTTTTATTATGGACTACTTTTTGATTTTTGAAATCATAGGTGTGTTGTTTCTTTATCTTGACTGTGGATGAATCTAGTATTGATCCAATACATGGATGCGTTGTATTCTCGAATGTCATTGGATCTGGTGTTGCTTGAACACATTTATGTGTTGTTTCTTCGACGCAAGTATGGTTGGATTTAGTATTGATCCAATACTTCCATGCGTTGTGTTCTCAACGGGAATGTGAAAGGATCTTGTATTTATTAAGCACATCAGCGAGATGTTTCTTTATAAGTAAATGTTGTGTAAAATACATTTTAAATCTTGCACTACTAACTACTGTCGTACGTGCTTTGATGCCACCCAGAGTTTCCATCTGATCAATATGATTAGTTTCATTGACATCTGGTTAGATGATTTTCGCTTAATACTGTTAGCATCTTCATCGGTGGGTTTTGTATTTTATTACAGTTATTATAAACTTCTGTATTTGTAACCGTTCACAACTTCCAGTGGTCGTTACAATACACATATTCGTCGAAGGGCGCAACTTTTCCCAGTGCCAAAACGACCAGCGTTGATTTGCGATATCCGAATCTTGTCATCCTACAACCTTACTAATAATGGTATGGTCCGGTATTATGACGTCATTGAACCGGATTAAAGTTGTATACATTAGGAGTTTAACTATATATGTATATAAATTGAAATTTATAAAAATTTAATCACTTTCAGTTCTTTCGTTTTTGTTTTTTCGAAAAAAGAAAAATATGTGTTGACTATTTTTTTATGCTCTAACCAACTAAGCAATAAAATATTACAAAATTTGGAAAACAGACCAAATAACGGAAAATATTTGGTCTGCAAAACAGACCATATATACACCTGTTATTTGGTCAGTAAACAGCACGAATAAAGCACCGATAATTAGTTGGTGACCGAAAAAATATATTATTTAACTTTGTCATGATTAATTTAACAAGGATACCACTTATAAACTTTTCAATGAAGAAGATTTTTATTAACTCTAGAAAAAAAAGTGATGCAAAATCAAAAAGTGTGAAATTACACGTACGTTCAATCTAGAATTTAAATATTTTTACTTAAAATTTTTAAATCCGATGCTAGTTGAAAGATAGACGATCATCTTGGCTTTTTCATATTTAAAAAAGTAATTTCCTATGAGTCTTTAATGAGATACGATGAAAATTAGAAAAAAAAAAAGAAAATTTAAAGCTTTTGTTGAATCCGAATAAATAATTACACACTTTTGGAACACCTTTTTAATTTGTCTGACTATTTTAATAATTTTTATTAGTTTAGGGTCATTCCATTGTGACGGGTGGGACATTCGCATAACTTAGAAGAAAAATTAAACAAAAAAAATGAAATTAATTATTAAAAACTTTAGGACTAATTGAAAGCTCTTGGCGAGTAGATTATTTCCATGATCGACTTTTTAAAAAAATCTTAATTTTGATGGAGATATTGATAAAAAAGGTGGCTGTGACGGGAAGGACATGAAACGGAAGTGCTTTTTTTTAGCATGAATTATTTGAAATTCGGCGAATTATTCCAAGAGAAAAATCGGTGTGAAAAATAGTATACAGCCTTTGGGAGTGCAAAAATGAGCTAACCTTTAGCAGACCTTTGATGACCTCACCTTCGGCTCGGACATCAATTTGGATTTGCTAAAGGCTAACTTATTTTTGACTCCCTCGGGACTGTAATATACTATTTTCTGTCACACCGTCCAATTTGATTAATTAGGTCATGAGAAATATTGCACAAAATTTTGTAGTGGCGATAAAAATGAGTACAACACATTTGTAAATAGTTTTCGTGTGCGATGTTTGAACTTATAAATCCAGCCGAACTGGAAATGAAACTGGAATCATGAGATACCGAACTTTTTCCAGTTCATCCCATTTAATTTAATGCATTCACTTTCGTGATATCCTTTGCACAATTAATATATTTTGAAGTCCAAAAAGTAGTTTAAAAATAGTTTTTAGGGTATACATAGCTAACCTAAAATATAGTTATAAACGAGTGTTGCCCCCACTCTGACAACAAGTGCCGTCGCTGCTCAAAATAGCGTTTTTCATTGTTTATGATTCATTATCTCGAAAGTAAATACCAATTGCTATGTTTTTCATTATTCCTCGCGATTTCTTACAACTTGCCCTACAAAAAAAAACCTTTTTTTTTTTAATATTCTGAAAAAATTGAGTATGCAAATCAGAAATAACCTTTAAAACTGTACGAATTTTCAAGTGCGCCAGAGCAATCACATGTAATAAATTAAAACTTCTGAGCTAAATATCACCAAAATTAGCTCCGCTCGGGTGTATGTAAAATACCAACGTGTAGGGGACTCAAAAAACTAACTCTTTGCCGAGTTAGAAAACTTTTTTTAAGGAACACGAAAACTACAGGGAACTTACCGTTAACTACCTTAACGGGAAGTTTTATTCGAAGTGATTTATTTTGATAATTAACAATTTGGGACATCATCAGCCGCATCACAGTTAATCGAATAAGGGTTAACTGGGGGTGCCTTTTGTCCTTAAATAAGAAGGAACCACGGAGCGTAAGTTCGTTGACGTTCGAACGCAGACGCTTGGCCACCAAATTATTTTTGAATACTTGACGCGGTTAAATTGGTTGGGATATTGTTTTGTTTTTTGAGACGTTCTGAACTCCAATGTTTTTGGGAGAGCGTACTTCACTTTTGATCAATCTGTCAGCGAGCGAGTGACGTATTTTTTTCTTTATAAATTTTTTTTCTGTATTTATCCTGAATAATCAATAAATAACGTTTTGACGAGTTCGAGACACTGAATTTATTTTAATTATTATTTTCTCATGATTTTATGAATTGTTACTTACTTTATTCAGTTTAGAATGGACAAATTAAAAAGGTTTCAGTTCTCAAGACAATGTTTATCAATTACAGGTTAAAGATACAATAAGCTGTGAAATGCATGTCATAAATGTTGCTAAAAATATCCGTTTGAAGATTAACTATGTAATTTTCTTTGTTTTGAATCATGTTTTTCGTTAGACCTAGAAAACTGAAATAACTAGCAACTATAAATTGCATAATTTCATGTGTAAAAATGATTCTTTTGATATAAATAACAGGTCGTAAATTCCTGAATAAATTAATTGAAAAGTTCAAAGCTGCAGAGAAAAAACAAGCAATATTTAGTTTCAACTCTTTTGAAGATTAAGTACCCTTAAATATTCTCCTCGTTTACAGACAAAAAAAAGTTATTTTTGTGTCTGCAGCAGACCATGCTCCAGCAATTAAAGGTAAATTGAGTTTAACTTTGTGATTGTAGAGATGATAGAGCTTAGAATATTACGCAATGATGTTTTTTTGATTTTTCCCAGATGCTGTTTTTGCGCAAATATTATATAACGATGCCCAAGACCAAGCCACAGCTGCCAATCTACAAAACATTCCATGAAGCAGATGACAGCAGTAGTTGTGATAATTACTTAACCAAAACCAAAGGAAATAGTAATGAAAGCATTGTTCAAACTAATGTCAATAATGAACCAAATGAAATAAACAAGGCCAGTGTTAAGAAAGTATAAAAAATTTATTTTTCTTAAATTTATCAGTTCACTGCTTGGTTTTTTCTTTAAACTTACTGTTCGAAATTTCCGTTCGAAAGTGTCACGGGACTCAACGCCATCGTTGTAGATGACCCGCTTATCTACGACGATTTACTTAATCTACCTAAATTACCTGACGTTGAGGGACTCCCGGCAAAAACGGCGAGTTCTCTCTCCTCATTTGTACATATAGTTGTACTAGGGAGGGTAACCCCCTGCTCCCTCCGATCGCCAACCCCTAATTATAATTGATGACTATAAAATTTAATCGAAACAACACGTAAGCTATATGTTTGGTAAAATGATAAAAAAACTAAAGTACTCAAAATCAATAAAAATGAGACACGAGAGTTCAGTTTGAACTTTACTTACTCATCATAATTGATTTATAACCCTACCAGCCTTACTTAATTTTTCATCTCTAACCATCCAACATATTTTAATCTTAGCCACATTACTAACTTTACTAATTTCACTTACTTCAAATACCGTACTTAATCCCCAACTCATCTGTCACTCACTCTACCAACAAACCCTACTCATTTTATTCATTCTGGACCTGACTCATCTTAGATCTCTAGTTTAAAGTGCCGGCCCTAAAAACTACTCTAGTAATTAGCAAAATAGTGAATCACGATTATTTTCAAATTTGGCAATCTCATACAAACAAGCCTCGATTTTCTACAAAATTTTTTTACAGATTCTTCATGAGATGAGCTTACTTCCTGTATAGTAACAGCTCGCAAAATTGCGTTTAAACCGATTTATGATTTTATAGGGGTAGGGTTGGATTTAAAATGATAAACGGCTTTGTTCAGCACCCTCTCATGACAACAAAAAGTATTTAATAAAAATTTGAATAACATAATTAGAAAGCTGAGCTCAGGACCTTTTGAATGACATATGATTTTAATTGAAAATTCTTGTTAGAGCCAAAGTTATAATTTTAATATCTGATCTACCAGCCCACAACCATCATTCACCTTATCCAACCCGATTTACTACTCTCACCCATATTAACAATCCTACTAACTATACTTACTTTTCATCTTCAACTACCTGACCTAGTTTAATCCACATTACTGACCTCACTAATTTGATTTACTTCAAATACCGTATTCTATCACCCAATCTACCAACAAATCCTACTTACCTTATTCATTAAATCAGTCACTAACTTTAAAGTTTTGTTGAAGAACTTTAAATTTTGAATAAGCTCTATTAATATTTTTAAGTGCAATAAGAAACCCTTTCACCCTTCTCCACCAAAACCTCCGCCTAACGAACCTCATCTACCTTACCAACCTGAACCGATTTAAATGATTAGCTCTCACTAAACTAACGTATTTCGCTTATCTAACCAGCTGGCTTGGGATTGCGCAAATCTGCCCATTTGTGCCCCTTGATGACCCTAAAAAATTTCTCGTACTGCACAAATTTTAATTCCTGATTAATTTTTATTCTGGACTACTTTTTGATTTTTGAAATCATAGGTGTGTTGTTTCTTTATCGTGACTGTGGCTAAATCTAGAATTGATCTAGAATAATACATGGATGCGTTGTATTTTCGAATGTCATTGGATCCAGTATTGCTTGAACACATTTATGTGTTGTTTCTTCGACGCAACTATGGTTGGTTATAGTATTAATCCAATACTGCGATGCGTTGTTTCCTCAACAAGAATGTGAAAGGATCTTGTATTTATTTAACACATCAGCGAGATGTTCGCATCTTCATCGATGGGTTTTGTTTTTTTGTAACCGTTCACAACTTCCAGTGGTCGTTACATACTTGGCACAATACAGATATTCGTCGAAGGGCGCAACTTTTCCCAGTACCAAAACGACCAGCGTTGATTTGCGATATCCGAATCTTGTCATCCTACAACCTTACTAATAATGGTATAGTCCAGTACTATGACGTTATCAAACCGGATCAAGGTTGTATGCATGAGGAGTATAACTATATATGTATATAAATTGAAATTTAAAAAAATTTAAGCGCTTTCAGTTCCTTCGTTTTTGTTTATTTGAAAAAATAAAAATACGTGTTGACGATTTTTTATGCTCTAACCAACTAATCAATAAAATATTACAAAATTTGAAAATTTACCAACCCTATTTTGGGGTCTAAAGGGGATCCAATTTGGGGGATCAAAAAAGTGCGATTTTTAACTGTGTTTTGACCGTGTTTTTAAGAATTTCAAATTTTCAAAGATCCAATTTAGGGGACCAAAATAAAAAACGGGAATATAATATAGGGAGATAATAAATAGTCACATAAGTTCAGCATAAACCGATCGTGTTGTACTTTCCTCTTCTCCCTTTTACCCTTTTTCACTCCCTCGCCCTACCATCCTACTCTTCCACTGAGTGGGATGGTAGGCCTGGTCACCCTCAGTATTTTCTTGCTGAAGTCTCTCTTGGAGGCTCCGTGGTGTTCAAGCTGCACGATAATATGAATGATTATGGCACTAAGGTCATCCTTGGTGATTTTAATGCAGGCTAGCTTTCGGAATCGCCTGATTCGACTTTAGTGCGTAATTTTATGAAGAAGAATTCGCTGTTCTCGGTCCTATTCAGGTCTAAATCCCTATCCACATCGACCTTCCCTGAACAATGAAAGAAGAATGGTGATCGCACTCAATAAAACACCCTCTCCGTCTTGTGTGAATGATTTTCGTCTTATCTCCCTGCTCAGTTTTATCTCGAAGATCCTTGAAAGACTGGTCCATGACCAGATTTCTGCTTTTGTCCAATTGCAGGGTTTGATGGGTGATTATCAGACAGGCTTCAGAGCGGGACATAGCACACAGACAGCGCTGTTGAAACTCACGGATGACATTCAGGTGGGTATGGACAAAGACCGCGCAACTGCTTTTTGATTTTAGTAAAGTCTTTGATTCGGTCTCGCACGTATCATCGCTCAGGAAACTGCAATCCTTGGGTTTTTCACATGGGGTTTTCAGATTGATTGTCTCTTATCTGGCTAGCCGCTCGCTGGCAGTAAGGGCAGAAGGCGGCAGTTTTACTTCTTACTGCTCCCGTAATAAGGGTGTGCCCCAGGGCTTCGTGTTGAGACCTCTGCTCTTCTTTCTGCTTATTGTTGACATTGCTCAAGGCCTTGGCCCTGGTGTCTATCATGTGATTTATGCGGATGATCTGCAAATTTACGTGCGAGGCCGACTATAGGACATTCATGCCATTCTGGGAAGACTGAGCCAGGGTGCTGAACACATTGCTGACTGGGCTGCCACTAATTAGCTGGTGCTGAATGATAGTAAGACCAAAGCTATGATTTTTGGGACTCCATCCTATGTCAATGACCTTAATGAGATGGGTATTCATGCCTTGCAGTTTGGTGGCTGCTCTGTCCCATCTGTCCTCTCTGCGTGTAGTTTGGAGGTGGTACTGGACTCCAAGCTGAACTGGAAAGACCATGTTCGGTATGTTTGTCGAAGAGCCAACTCTCTTTCATACCGTCTTAACCACTTCAGACGCACCGCTATCGAATTCTCGAAAGTTCGACACTTCCATCGTCGTTTGTTTACGTTTTTGAAAGCTATTTTAACTCGTGAATTCTGTTCTCTGACGTTCAGTTTTTCCAGCCCATCTGACGAGCTGTGATGCAGCGAAACCAGCCGGCTGGTCATGGGTTTAATAATACGTGAACTTAAACTTTCAGTTAAAATCTTTGTGTATTTTGGATAAATGAATTAACGTTTTCAGTGCATGAAGTCGCGAGTGGTCCGTTTTCCGGAATTAAAACTCGTGTTAAATTTTTGCGAATATTAATAGTTCACAAAAAAATGTTCGGTAAGACCAAACACAAATTAATTTTTGTTTATTATTATTATTATTATTATTATTGTTGTTATTGTTATTTTATCATATAATTTATTTTTAACCTTTTTAAATACTTTTATTTGTAATTTAATCTGATGTAGAACTCTATCAACTTATAATAACAAATAAATTTACTGGGTATCACTGTTTAACTATGTATATATTCCTTCGTTCTCACTTCGAAGCATAGACTTCCAAAACGTGAGAAGAGAAATTTTTTCTGCAAAATTTTAACTTGAATTAAAAAGAAATAAATTAAATAAACCCTCACCCCCAAGAATTAAAAAATGAGAAAGAAAAAAATTTGGATCACCCAGCCAGGAATCGAACCTGGATCTCCTACTTTCGCAGTCGGTGCGTTAACCCTTACGCTACCGAGGATAGCCGACTCGTCACGGACTGGGACCGTATTTCTCTCTTTTCTCAATTTTTAAATTCATTCTAATGGTGATCCAAATTTTTTTCTATCTCATTTTTTAATTCTTCGGGGTGAGGGTTTATTTAATTTATTTCTTTTTAATTCAAGTTAAAATTGAACAGAAAAAATTTCTCTTCTCACGTTTAGGAAGCCTATGCTTCGAAGTGAGAACGAATGAATATATATATATATACACTAGGGGGTACCCCGATACTCACTTTGCTCGCCAACCCCAAGAAAAATTTAAAAAATACCGTATTTACCCATGTATAGGCCACCCCTGTAGATAGGCCGCTCCCAAGATTTTAGAAGGTCGAAAAATGAAAAAAATAAGAACCTTTAGATAAGCCACACCCCGCAGATAGGCCGCAACTCACTATTCAAAGTTTGGGAATCAAAGGAAAAAAAGAAAGAGAGAGAAGCAAACAGCAACGTTCAAACATGCAATTTTATTTAAAAAGATTAATAACGAAACAGATTTTTTTAAATAACTAATGTTCTTCTTCATCACTTCCTTTTTCATCGCTTTCATCATCCATGCTGCTTTCTAAATCGGAATTATCTTCGTTTGAGTCCGGCCCTCTCCACAAGCAATCATCTCCCGAGCCATCAAGCTCGTTACTAATGCAGCACTTTTTAAAAGCGTGAATGATGACTTCTTTATCGAGCAGCTAAACGCCCACAGTTTTAAAAGTCGTTAACTCTAAAAGTACCCTTAAAGTAGAAAAGTAGGTAATTAAGTATTCTCGGTACTTTGGTAGTCGGGTGATCATGAAAAAGGGAACAACCGCCAAAAAGGAAAAAAATAAGCACCCATAGATAAGCCGCACCCTGTAGATAGGCCGCACCCTGGTTTTTCAGCGCCAAAAATGGCATTTTTCGTGAGGCCTTTACACGGGTAAATACGGTATTAAAATAAGAAAAAACAAAACAAGTTTTTTGAAAAAGAGGGAGGAGCACCTCAAAACAGTTGAAAAACAATTTATTTACAAAAATCACTCAACTAAAAACTTTAAATTAAAAAAAATTAAAATATAATAAAATTTAGTTTGGTACAAACTGAAGCTTAACATTCTTTTAAGAACAATCAGGATTCAAGAATGAACAAAATCGAATGAAAATTAGATTAAGATTAAAAATAACTTATGTTGATACGAAAAATAGATTTAAATAGTATTAAAGTAATTAATTTATAAAATAAATATTAATAAAAAAATAAGATTCACAAGTAGAGGATAAGAAAGCGAAATCAGTGTAAATGTAAGAATGATTGGATTCAAATGAAAGGGTGTAAGCGAGACATAACTAAAGGAAAAAGTACTTTTTAAGGTGGATTTTTTGAAAATGAGGTAGGAACGCCTCAAAACAGTCGAAAAACCTTATATTTAACACTATTTGTAGTTCTTCCGGGAGGAGCTTTTGAAAAATGTGGCTCCTCCGAGGAGAGCTTTTTAAAATTATTGCTCCTCCGGGAGGAGCACCTCAAAAGCGTCAAAAAACCTTATATTTAACATAATTTTGAGGTGCTCCTCCTGGAGAAGCAATAATTTTAAAAAGCTCCCCTCGGAGGAGCAATAATTTCTAAAGCACCTCCAGGAGGAGCTGCTTCTCCGGGAAGAGCACCTCAAAACGTTTAAAAAACCTTGTATTTCACATAATTATAGGGTGCTCCTCCCAGCTTCTCCCGGAGGAGCAAATTTTTTTTTAACCAAGAAATTAACATTTTTTTGAAACAGGGAGGATTTTTTTGAACAGCAGGAGGAGCTGAGCTGAATGAGAGGAGCATCATTTAACTATTTTAAATATAAGGTTTTTTAAACGTATTGAGGTACTCCTCACGGAGGAGAAATGAATAATTTGGGAGGAGCAAGCGAGGAGCGCCCTTGAACTAAATAACTAGAAGGAGTTTCTTTATAATTATGCTCCGTTAAAGAGGGAGGAGCAAAATGTCTTCAAAACCCGTAAAAAAATAGTGCTCCTCCCGGATATAACTATATAATATAGGGAGATATATACAGGATGGGCCATTTTAATCGATCAACCTTTATAACTCGCTTGGGAAGGCCAGAATCGAAAAAAATGTAGAAACCAAAATTTCATTATTTTTTGGGGCTAGTAAGATGGACCCAAAAAAATTGAGCCCGGGGCCTTATTTTGGTCCCCACGAACCCAAACTCCGGTTTTTCAAATGGGAACCCCTAGTTTCGACCTCGGATTCAAAAATAGCGGAAAATTTTACAATTTTTAGGTATTTTTTGGAATTTTTTTTGGGCCCCAAAGAGGTCAGACTGGGCTTATAAGACTTTTATAAGCCCAATTTCTTTTTAACCCGAATTAAATCAAAAATAACGCATTTTTTGCATAGCACATGCATTGGGAAAGTTTCTTGGTTCAAAATTTTCAACAAATTGGGCCCGAAAAAATTGGGCCCAAGGCCTTTTTTGGGCCTCATGGAGCCAAAGTCCTTTTTTGCAAATGGGAACCCGTATTTTTTACCTCGGATTCGAAAAAAGCGGGAAATTTTACGATTTTTAGGTATTATTTGGAATTTTTTTTGGGCCTTATTGAAGCCCATTTATCAATATTCTACAGTAACATGATAGGCATGCATTTTAGTGGAGCACATGAACTGAGACAGTTTTCTAACTTATAATAATGGATCGAGACTGAGAAAAGTTGGTCCCAGGCCTTATTTCGGGCCCTTCTGGGCCCAAAATTCCAAAAAATACCCAAAACATGTAAAATTTTCTGCTCTTTTAGAATCCGAGGTCAAAAATAGGGGTTCCCATTTAGAAAACCGGAGTTTGGGTCCGTGGGAACCAAAATAAGGCCCCGGGCCCAATTTTTTTTCGCCCATCTTACTAGCCCCAAGAAATAATGAAACTTTGGTCTCTACATTTTTTTCGATTTGGGCCTTCCCAAGCTAGTTATAAAGGTGGATCGATTAAAATGGCCCACCCTGTATATACTAGGGGGGGGGGGGGGGGGGTACCACCCTGCTCGCTCCGCTAGCCAACCCCCAGAATTTAATGCTTGATTCTACACTTGTACCTACACTTATACACATTCTCTTGTGTGTAAGTAATACACATACTCTGTGCCTACTCTGATACATACCATTGTTTCTACTCTTATAGCTTGAGACTACAACTGTACCTTATTTTATGATTATACCTTTCATCTTACTACAAACCCTTGTCACTACCCTTGTTCTGACCGTTGCACTTACTGCTTTTTATAACTAGACACTTACCCAAGAATATGCTCTTTTTATATATCTGTTTCTATCATGGTGATAACTGTAGTTTGAATTTTTTTCATGCTTTTAATTCTAACTCTAAGACTAGTTTGTTCTTATTGTTTAGCATACTTTAATTTCTATCCTAAGTCAAACATAAGTTTCTATTCTTTTTCCAACTCAATTTCGTTTTATTATTTATTAACCTTCCCTGCTTCATAACCCTGCTACTATCCACGTCTCTTGAGTCTTTTTTTCCAACTCTCTTTACTATAGTAAATATACGTATGTTGACTTTTTCTTCTTCCTACATATGTTAAGAATTTTGTGCTTACTACCTTTTTTTAAATTAAGCTTCTAACGCTGAACCTTCTACACGCGCATTTGTTTCTACATCTGTTTCTACTCCTATGCTAACTCTAGTTCTGTATTTTTTTTGTTTAAATTTTCAACACTGAATCTAGCCTTGTGCATAATCTTTTAATATCCTCTTGTGCTTACAACTGTAAATACCCTTATAACAAATCTGGTTCATAACATTGTTTCAAACTTAATAACTACTCTTGTCACTACATTGTACCTACTCCTGTACCTACACTTGTCATTACGTTTGTAACTTTGAACCTACGCTTATATGTACAGTTTTGCTTAATATTGTTCCTATGCTAATTGTGACAATTGTACACAACAATTTTTTAGCTAGTCTCCTTCACATGAATCTACTTGCTTCAATTTTGGTGTTTACTGTTGTTTTTTTTTTTTTCATGCTTTGATTTCTAACTTTGAACATTTGTTCTCATCTTTGTAAATACTATCGTTTCTATTGTTCTTTTTAAATCTTTTTGTAATTACAATCGTGTAACTAGTCTTCCATACACTTTTGCCCACACAGTTCTTTAATTTTTTTGACAAATATTTATACATCCGTTTACATTTGTTATCATCATTTTTTCTACCTAGGTTTCTCCCAACTAACCTGCCCTGATTGATATCGAAGTTTACTATACAACACCAGTTTTCAGTCATGTGCAGCCTGTTTTACATTGTTATTATTTTCATACTTCAATTTGTAAATTTGAACGTATGTTGTTCTTATTCTTGTGCCTACTTTCGTTTCTGCCATTAGTTTAGTTTTTTCTTTTCTATCCTCCTAGACCTGTTTAAGGCCTTGGAACTAACATCATTTCTACCCTTTGTTCTTACATAATAGATATGCAACCCTTTACTTACAATTGTGTCTATCCTTCTGCCTACTATTGTGCATTTTTGAATACTTTCTATTGTTCAAAAAATTATTTATACCTTTAAACATACTCTTGTTGATACCCTTTTATGGTGTCTCCTGACTACTCTTAGGGTTATGTTTGTTTCTAACAATGTGATAACTTTGTAACTTTGAACCCAACCCTGTAACAATAATCGTGCCTATCATTGTTCATGTCTTAGTTCTTATTATTGTAAAAATCTTTTTCGTTAACTAGCCTCCTACTCATGCACCTACTCTAGTTTCCATTATAATATTTTTTATATGCTATTGACCTGCCGTTACTTAACCTTTGAATTCCTGTTTTTAAGCACTAACAACTTGCCCTGTATGCTCCTAGTTACTTTTTACACTTGTATAGTTACATAGCTCATAACATATATCAAAAATGGGGGGCGTAGGTAAAAAAAGGACGTGGGCGAGGCGTGATTAGAAAATTATAGGAAAAATTAAAATAAATAGAAATAAGCATATTTTGGTACACTCTTACGGTTAGTTAAGCACTTTTTTGGGGGGCGTGGGGAGGGCATGGGAGAAGAAGCACAACTATATAATATAGTAAGATGGGCTCATGGAGAATTTATCCCAAATATTGCCCCCAATCAGATAGTCTTGGATTAGACCATTGCTGAACCGGGTTGAGCTCATTGGGAAATTATGCCCCAAATATTGCCCTCGGTCGAGATAATCTCCGACGAGAGCTGAAATGAAAGCCCCCGGTAAAACCGATTCGAAAGCAGTCGGGGTGAACGTAGGGATCGATGTTACCGACGCAACTAACGAAGAAAAAAATCCAAGTTGGTTGCGCCGAGGATCGAACCCAAGACCCCTCGAACGACGTTGTTTCAGAAGCGAGCACGCGAACAACTGACCCAACGACCGCTCGTGTACTTACATTAGTGCATACCTTTGTACGTATCATTGTGCCGACTACAGGAGTAAAGTATTGAATGCACTTTTTAAGTATTGTGCAATAATAGTGAACTTTAACTTACTTAAAAAAATCATAAAAATATATTTTTAAACTGTTTTATATATTTTGATTACTGCTATTATTTTGTTATTTTTAATTGATTAAATATAAGTTTTTTTTAGTATTTCAATAGTTAATTTTTAAATTTCTATTACTACATAAGTAATAATATATATCAAAAATAGGAGGTAGAGGTAAAAGTGATAACAGATATCAAAAATGGGGGGCGGGAGTAAAAAAAGGGCGTGCGGGGGGCGTGACTAGGATATTATAGAAAAAATTATAACACATAGAATTAAGCATATTTCGGTACACTTTTACGGTTAGTTAAGCACTTTTTTGGGGTGCGTGGGGGGAGGGGGGGCGTGGGAGAAGAAAAACAACTATATAATATAGTAAGATATATAGTTAGACAGTGATACCCAGTAAACTCATTTGTTATGATTTTAATATGAAACTGTCAGTCGAGTCTTCATAATAATCTATCAACTTATGTATTTTGTACAACGTAATGTACAACTTTAAAAAGGTAAGAATTTACGGCGAGTGGTTTTTTTTTGGACAGAACTAAAACAAAAGTATATATGTTGTTACTTTCAGATCTATGTTAATATTAATGAATTTATCCCGAAAGATACGAACAGATGAATAAAATAAAAAAATAAAATAAAAAACCATCTTTCAGTAGAGTTACAGTGAATTCTGTTCATTTTTTTAAACTTTAATTATAAATTAATTCGAGTATCTACTCTGATTTTGATATTATGTTTTCGGGGATACGAACAGATGAATGAAATGAAATCAAAAATCATTTTCCGGACGAGTTTTTAATAAATTTTTTTCAGTTTTATTTCTTTAATTAATTTTTACTCAAATTATTTAAAATTCCTACTCTGATTCTGTTGATATTTTTTTGGAATATGAACAGATGAAGGAGATGAAATCAAAGAATCATCTTCCGGACGAGTTTTAAGTAAATTTTTCTTTTCTTTTTTACGCATCTTTTTTCTTTTTTTTTTTTTAAACTTGAATTCAATTTTTTTTTAGTAAAAGTTTACTATCAATTGATTCAATTTAGGTGTCGTTCAATATCGTTAAAATCATTCGAACTCGACGGAGCCGCAGATTAACGATTAACAGTCGACCAAAGATATTCATGCATCACCGAAAAGCAGAAACTGTATTAGGGTAACTAAAAATAAAAAGACTTAAAAATCTAAGAGCTTTTTTTTTTAATTGATTCTTTGAAAAGTAATATTATTCTAATTAATAAATCTGCGGCTCCGTCGAGTCCGAATGATTTTAACGATATTGAACGACACCTAAATTGAATCAATTGATAGTAAACTTTTACTAAAAAAAAATTGAATTCAAGTTTAAAAAAAAAAAAAGAAAAAAGATGCGTAAAAAAGAAAAGAAAAATTTACTTAAAACTCGTCCGGAAGATGATTCTTTGATTTCATCTCCTTCATCTGTTCATATTCCAAAAAAATATCAACAGAATCAGAGTAGGAATTTTAAATAATTTGAGTAAAAATTAATTAAAGAAATAAAACTGAAAAAAATTTATTAAAAACTCGTCCGGAAAATGATTTTTGATTTCATTTCATTCATCTGTTCGTATCCCCGAAAACATAATATCAAAATCAGAGTAGATACTCGAATTAATTTATAATTAAAGTTTAAAAAAATGAACAGAATTCACTGTAACTCTACTGAAAGATGGTTTTTTATTTTATTTTTTTATTTTATTCATCTGTTCGTATCTTTCGGGATAAATTCATTAATATTAACATAGATCTGAAAGTAACAACATATATACTTTTGTTTTAGTTCTGTCCAAAAAAAAACCACTCGCCGTAAATTCTTACCTTTTTAAAGGTCTTTCTTTTTAAAGATTTCATTTCTTTCGCTAGGTATAAGGTGAAACTAAAAAAAAAATGGTAAAATTTACCAATTGATACCTGAGTAGAACAAAAAACTTATGACTCCATTGAGATGAATGATTTTATCGATATTGAAGGACAATTAAAATGAATTGATTTTATTGTAAACTTTTTTTACTGATTTTTAAACATCAAGTATAAAAAAAATTTTTATTTTGATAATTCTGTTATAGCAACTATAGCAGTAAAAACCTAAGTTGCCGTTGGTATCTTACATTTTTAAATGTTTTTTTTTTTTTTTAATTTTATTTATCTCCAGGCTTTAAAAAAAAAAATGATATTTTAATAACTATTAATTTTTTATTTTTCAAACTATTTAATAACTAGGTATAAGGTGAAACTAAAAAAATTGGTAAAATTTACCAATTGATTCCTGACTAGAACAAACAACTTATGATCACCATCACATTTGAATGCGGCAAATGTCAATGACCAAGTTGAGGTAGTTGGTACACAGCGGATAAAACTGAAATGAAACTTGATAGTCAGACAAATTCATCTTGGAAAATAAACTGAGAACAATAAACCTTATCCGTGTTGGTGTATTGACTCAGAATTTATAAGTTCCAGTAATGATTTAAATGTATTTACTTGCCTGACAATTTGAATAATTCCATGAGACATTGATCACACTTAAACTACCTCAACTTGGTCATTGACATTTGCTGCAGCAAGTTAAGGTAGTTGGTATATAGCGGATAAAACTAAAATTAAACTTGATAGTCAGACAAATTCATCTTGGAAAATAAACTGAGAACAATAAACCTTATCCGTGTTGGTGTATTGACTCAGAATTTATAAATTCCAATGATGATTTAAATGTATTTACTTGCCTGACAATTTGAATAATTCCATGAGACATTGATCCCACTTAAACTACCCCAACTTGGTCATTGACATTTGCTGCAGCAAGTTAAGGTAGTTGGTATATAGCGGATAAAACTAAAATTAAACTTGATAGTCAGACAAATTCATCTTGGAAAATAAACTGAGAACAATAAACCTTATCCGTGTTGGTGTATTGACTCAGAATTTATAAGTTCCAGTAATGATCTAAATGTATTTACTTGCCTGACAATTTGAATAATTCCATGAGACATTGATCACCATCACATTTGAATGCAGCAAATTTCAATGACCAAGTTGAGGTAGTTAGTACACAGCGGATAAAACTGAAATTAAACTTGATAGTCAGACAAATTCATCTTGGAAAATAAACTGAGAACAATAAACCTTATCCGTGTTGGTGTATTGACTCAGAATTTATAAGTTCCAGTGATGATTTAAATGTATTTACTTGTCTGACAATTTGAATAACCCCATGAGACATTGATCACCATCACATTTGAATGCAGCAAATGTCAATGACCAAGTTGAGGTAGTTGGTACACAGCGGATAAAACTGAAATTAAACTTGATAGTCAGACAAATTCATCTTGGAAAATAAACTGAGAACAATAAACCTTATCCGTGTTGGTGTATTGACTCAGAATTTATAAGTTCCAGTGATGATTTAAATGTATTTACTTGCCTGACAATTTGAATAGTTCCATGAGACATTGATCACACTTAAACTACCTCAACTTGGTCATTGACATTTGCTGCAGCAAGTTAAGGTAGTTGGTATATAGCAGATAAAACTACAATTAAACTTGATAGTCAGACAAATTCATCTTGGAAAATAAACTGAGAACAATAAACCTTATCCATGTTGGTGTATTGATTCAGAATTTATAAATTTCAGTGATGATTTAAATGTATTTACTTGTCTGACAATTTGAATAATTTCATGAGACATTGATCACATTTAAACTACCTTAACTTGGTCATGATAGTCAGACAAATTTATCTTGGAAAATAAACTGAGAACAATAAACCTTATCCGTGTTGGTGTATTGATTCAGAATTTATAAGTTCCAGTAATGATTTAAATGTATTTACTTGCCTGACAATTTGAATAATTCCATGAGACATTGATCACACTTAAACTACCTCAACTTGGTCATTGACATTTGCTGCAGCAAGTTAAGGTAGTTGGTATATAGCGGATAAAACTAAAATTAAACTTGATAGTCAGACAAATTCATCTTGGAAAATAAACTGAGAGCAGTAAACCTTATCCATGTTGGTGTATTGACTCAGAATTTATAAATTCCAATGATGATTTAAATGTATTTACTTGTCTGACAATTTGAATAACCCCATGAGACATTGATCACCATTCACATTTAAACTACCTCAACTTGGTCATTGACATTTGTTGCAGCAATTTTCACTGGATAAATAAATCTCTACAGCACCAGCAGAAGGTTTCACAAGTTCAACTCACTCTAACTTATAGATGATTATCATAGGGAGACTTTAGATATTTTGTTTTGAAAAATTATAGCCAAATATTTTTCTATAATTATTGATGGTTAACGGTCATAATATTTATTAATTAAATTATGTTAATAGTGAATTTAGCGTGATGCCGCTGTATATTTTATTATATCCTACTTTTTTAATTACTTAATTATTTCTAAATCATGTAATAAAATAATAATAATTATGACCGCTGTCTTTTGCTCAGCTGCTCGGGTCTCGGCGGCTCGGCCTCTTGCGTGCGCGCACCTCACCTGCGCAGCCTGCTCGCATGCCTTGCTGCAGGCTGCAAGAGTGAGACAGCGTTACGTAAGATCCGGTTTAAGCCACATGCAGCGCATGTAGAGAAACCGGATGCTCAGGGACTGGAAACGAAAAAATTTCTAAAGGAAATCACCGTTTCGAATTTTGAGACGGTCATAACTTCTTTACGCAGAAATTTTTCAGGATGATTTTTTTTTTAATCTTCTCAGGGGATCTTAGGCTACGCGTAGAATATATGGTCAAGGAAAAATAATCATCCTAATAGTGTTTTTTTCATGAACGACCTAACCTAAAACCGAATTTCAATGTATATAAAGCGTACGCTTTAACGGCAGTCGGTTAAAAAAACCTACTCGCCGTCAAAGTGCTACCGCACTTTAGGATTAATAAGCTTATCAAAATCAATCAATCAAATCAATCGCGATCGCGGTTATTTAACCTTTTAAAATAGCGCAATCCTTCGCGTTCTAAACACTTACTAAATTAAAATGCTCAGATGGTGCGGATTGGCCAACAAACGTGACAAAACTTTTGATATCTCCTCTACGTATATATTCAAAGATGAGAGAGGATCACTGAATATAACTCTTTTGAATCCTTACTTGATTAAAATATTAAAAGATAAAGGGTACATTTCAATGAATGAACAAGTTAAAACAAGTATAGATGTGTTAAAAAGAAAGTATAAAAATTATTGGATCGAAAAAAAACTGTACTGGCAATGACAATGAAAATAATGTAAATTGACATCTATTTTGGTGTAGATTTTTGAACGATTAAAAAAATCTTTTAGAATACTTAACTTTAATCTGTTGAGTAAAAAAAAACATTGCATTGCGTTTCTTATTAAATGATTAACTTATTTCGTACAAAATCTTAATATAACAAACAAAATAAGTACAGGGTTGAATGTTTTATTACAATTTTAAATATCTTGAAAAGTTTAAGTTTTTCAAATCAGATATTATTATTATTATTTCTATTATTATATTTAACTAGATCTTATAAAATAATGATATTATTATATAGAATCGATATTACTTTCCCTGCAAAAAGTTAATCAATGGAAATGTTCCTAAAATTAAGAATCAACCCAGTAACTTCCCTGATTGGTACCCGAACGAACTTAAGCAAGCTGTCACTGAATAGAGAATTCTTCACATTCAATTCTAATTATTTCTATGAACTTTTAAAAAAAAAAACGCACTCTATGTAAAACTCTTCTTGACAGAGATTCTGATGGCTTCGCTCTGAAAACGGAAGAATCCATCTCTCGTGATAGTCGCACATTCTTTAAATACGTGAATTTCCTTTTTAATTCACAAGACATTCCATCAAGTATGCAATACACTGATCGTATAGCACGCAATAGACCAATGAATTTAATAGTGAATGTGGGTCAAAATAATACTTTTCGGCAAATCGGCCCGCACCAGGTTCACCAATTTGCATGAAATTTTAGGAGGTCAAAGTACTACTAAATACAAGACTTTTCTCGCAAACCAGAGGTCTCTATCGCATTTTACCTCTGTGCGGCGTCGTTTCAAAGTTTAAAAAAAGCCCTATTTTTGCCGCAATTTTAACGTATTTTTAAAAAACTATAACTTTGGTTTGAAGTCAGATAAAGACATCCGGTTTGCAGGAAAATTTTGTTTGAAGCGAGTTTTTTTCGAAAAAAAGTTTTTTATTTTTTTACAGTATAATCTTAATATACTTACAGCCTCATATGTGAATGCTACTTTTACCCTATTTTCCGCTATACTTGAACGACTGTAGCTCACTGTAGTTTTAATTTTTTCACATATTAAAAAATTTATTAATTCTCTACATAAAAAAACAAAAATTTTGCGACCTGAAAGAACTTCCTACGATCTTCCGTTTCCAAGATAAAGATCTTTGAAGTTCTCAAAAAATGAAAAAAACACGTTTATTGCTATTTTTCTAAGCTCGATTGCAAATGTTCGACTCTTTATTTTTGGCTAAAAATTGGTGAAAGCACTCTTTGATTGTTAGTCATCAAGGCCCACATATTATTTTATTACACATTAGGTATATTTTTTTGTTGCTGAGAGCTTACATTTCACGCACTTTTCTAATAAATCACACTTTTTCAAGATAATTATATGGCTCTTGAGATATTTTTTTACTTCTACTTGTAATTCTCTGCTTTGATTCAGCTCAAATTAAAAAAAAAAAGTTACTACTACCCTCAATTTGAAATGCTTTGGTGATCTAGAAGTACATGTTTATACGATAGCAAAGAAAAGAACTAAAATAAGTTGAAAAAGCAAGATCAAAGTTTCCATAATTATTCAATAAGATTCGCAATTATCAAGTCTCTATTAAGTAAATAGATGATGTAGGCTTCAACATATTCATTGAAGTGTAGTCAATTATATCAAAGAAATTTTGTAAAACTATATATTCTTTATTGATAGTAAAAGTTCAGAAATGGAGTTTCTAGAACCCATGTGCCCCCTACGGTTGCGCATTAGAAAGTCAAAAAAACATAGGTCATAATATTCAGTTTATCTTAATTTTTCGTACTGTTTGGTGATGCTGTAAGAGATCAGACGATTTAAGAATGTTTGAAACGATTAAAGTAAAAAGGATTTAGCTACGTGATTTTAAATTAAGTAAAATGTCAAAGCAAGAAACGTGTTGTCTGAAAAATCTTGTTACAGATGATTGTAATCTAAAACGATGGAGAAGTATCCAAAATGTTTTTCATAAATTTGAAGATCTTTCAGTAGGAGAGATTCAAACTATTATTTCTAGAGTGTCTCAGCTGCAAAATATTGAATCCAATCTTATATGTGATTACCATAATAAAGCTTATTTGATTTATTATCAAAGTAAAAATCAATGTTGTGATCCATGGAGTAGCCATTCAAAGGTTATATCTAACAGACTGTCCAATGTGGATCTAGAACTTTTTCAGAAAGCAAAAAATTTTTGCAATATTGTTTTACCTGTAGTTGATAAATTGTGTAATCACTGTCTTGCTAGACTAAAAATTAAAATTATTCGTCACGAAAATCAGTTGAGTTACTGTGTTGATCCTTTCAATAAACGAAACCATGATAAAATTACAGCAGACTTAAATAATTTAGACGAAGCTTCAGTCGTTTATCTAAACAGTGTAAAGAATCTAGAATTTACTGACTCTCATAAAGTATGTAGTGCTTGTAATAGCAAATTAAAATCACTTATTGCTGAAAATAGTAGTGAAAAAATGGAAGTTATTGAAGAAGAGTTAGATGAAGTTTCCGAAATTCAAAATGAAAGTGAAAAACTTTCGCTTGAGCATAAAGTTGCTCAAAATGTTAAACTTCCAGAATTGGATTTAACAGAAGCAGTAAATAATAACTATTGGTTTGAATCTTTGATTTCAAATCTTCAATATAAATTTGATGCTGACTCAACTACGTATGATGAAAAAATTAGAATATTGACGATATTGCCAGAAGAGTGGAGTCTCGAACAGATCAATCAGTACTTTAAATGCAATAAATATATGCTCAAGGAATCTAAAAAATTAAGAGAAAATAAAGGTTAGATATGCAAAGTAATTTTAGTTTTTCAAAAAAGTTTAAATAAAAAATTTCTTTAATTGTTTAAAAAAAATTTTCTTTTTTAAGCAAAAATTCTGCTGTAAAGAAATTTTATTACTATATATTTATTTTTTCAGGAAATTAGATAATTACAACATGACATTTTTTTAACGAAAAAAGTAATTTTAGTTTTACAATGAAAAAATTAGTTTCTAAAATTTTCACTTGATTACTTATTGAATGGACTTATATTAATACACTGCTAGATCAGTCTTGAGTATATTTCTAATTTTTAAAAATTGGCCGTCTTGATAAAAATAATTTTGTTTTTATATGCAATAACAAACTTTGAACTAAAGAAGTTTTAAATTGAAATTGTATTGTGTAACAAATACATTATTACTGACAGTTTATAATGACTGAACTTAACGTTAAAATTTTCATTGTTTTGAGTTTCAGAGAGTTTAGTTTGCTTAGTGAACTTGGAAAATTTAGCATTTTTTATTGTTTGGTAAAATTGGTAATTTTAGCGTTTTCATTGCTTAGGAGTACAAATTTAATAAATTTTACTAGTAAATTAGATTTTTTGATCAAAAAATTACTTCAAATTTTGAACATAAATGGCTTTGATTCCAGGTGTTTTAGGCGACCGGATGAGGAAAAATTTCAGTAAGATACCACTCGAAGTAAGAAATGAAATCGAAGAATTCTATATTGACAACTCAAATAGTATGACATGCATTGGTGTAAAAGAACACATTAAAGTTCAAAACCCTGGTGAATCAAAGATTGAAGTTCAAAAAAGATTAATTTTATACAATCTTAAGGATCTGTATGAAAAATGGATTTATGAGACCTCACAAACAAACGTTCCTTGTTTAGCTTTTTTTGCAAGTTTACAACCTCCGCAATGTATATTTGCTGGAAAACCAGGAACACATCACGTTTGTGTTGGTGCTCTCCACCAAAATTTCAAATTAAAACTATCTGCTGTAAGGCCAGATCTTTATTATAAAGACTTGCTTGCATTTGCAGTTTGCTCTGTAGATAATCGAGATTGCATGTTAAACAACTGTCCAAATTGCTCCAATAGAGCTCGCGTGAGAAATTTTTTAATAAATAATTCCAACATCGAAACTAATGGAGCTAAAATTGTAAAATACATGCAATGGTCAAAAGAAAGCAGTGATGTAGAAAATGCAACTCAAAGAATTTCTTTAAAAGAAATTTCAGAAACTTTAAATGATACTCTAGAGAGTTTGATTAATGATCTTCTAGTTAGTACAACGAACGTGCCATCAATGACAAAACACCATTTTATAGCTTACAAACAAAGTGAATAGTTTTACCAGAAAAAATATTGAAAAAGATACAGGAATAATAACAATGGACTTTGCTGAAAATTACGCATTTGTTGCACAAAATTCTGTTCAAGCGTATTTCTTTAACAATGAACATACAGCATCATTACTTACGGCTATTTTATACTACAAAGATGAAATTACAAATACTGTCAAAAACCAGTCATTTTGCGTGATTTCTGACAGCTCTGAACGTTCGTGCATATTCTGTTCATGCATTTATAGAACCAATAATTGAAGAAATAAAGGCAAGATTTTTTAATATAAAGAACTTAATGTATTTCTCTGATGGTGCTCCTACACAATTCAAAAACAGGTAAATTCAAATTTATAGTAAAACTAATAAAAATCAAAAATTAGTAATATTTGGTTGCACATTATGTGACTTAACTCATCTATTAATTTAACGTAAAAATCATTTTATAAATATTTGCCATCACGCGAACGATTTTGTATTGAAAGTGAAGTCACACAATATCTTTGCCACATCTCATGGCAAAAGCTCATGTGATGGTATAGGTGCAGCTGCTAAACGTAGCGCAAGAACTGCATCTTTGCATGGCACGCAAATCATGACTGCAGAGCAGATGTTTAGTTGTTTAAAAGAAACTGACTCAAATGGTAGGTGTGAATAATTAATTTTGATTAAACATATGTTGAGTTTTCAGTTTTTAAATCATTATAATGGATTTTTTTTTTTTACCATTCCAGTTATCATTACGTTCCTGAAAGTCAGGTTGAAAAGAGAGGTGAGACTCTTAAAGACCGATTTGACTCCTCAAAGCTACTAAATACCAGAGAAAATCACTGTTTCGAACCAGTTGACACGGAGTTTATAAAAGTGAAACTATTTTCATCGGACACAACCGATCAAAAAGCAGGAATAATGAAAAAACCTCAAAAAAAAGAGGCTCAAGTAAATCCCCCATCTGCAGTTGCAGGATCTTCAAAACAGAAAAAAAAGACAAACAAAACCAAAAATTAGCTTAACTAGATTTTAAGTAGGTTTTTACTAAAGTATTTCAAACAGTCTTTTTTTCAAACTTCTTTGATTCTTTTAAAATTTAAGAAACTAAATTTTAAAAACCTTAAATTTAACCCTTTGTATATCACAACTAAGATACTTATATCATTAATTTAAGTTCAAACAGCCACAATTTAGACGTCAAAACACTTTCAGATCACCAAAACATTTCAAATTGAGGGTAATAGTAACTTTTTTTTTTTAATTTAAGCTGAATCAAAGCAGAAAATTACAAGTAAAAGTAAAAAAAGATATTAAGAGCCATATAATTAAATAATAAAACTTATGAACTTAACGAAATATTTAGACTGATCGAACAGACACCAAGATCACGTAAGCACCAGTCCGTAGACTCCTATTCCTTATCTTAAATTCGCCTGTCACCGGGAGGAAATAACTATCGGCACTTTTCGGCACACTTATGACACAACCAGCCCCGACAATCATGGGGACAAATCATCCACGTATTTTTTTTGTGTGTAACATTTTTTATTCCAATGAACAAATGCATCACCTCTCTTTAACTTTTACAGTTCCGGGACCGGCCTTGATCTCAACGCCCCTCTGGCAAAAATTTTGATTAAACCGTCTTGAAAGCCATCACGCCTTTTTTTTTTAGAAATGTTCACTTCAGCATTCGAAAATCCGAGGAAATCATCATCTTCACCATCGCTGAGTGAAGTAATTTTTCCTCTTTTTCTAATTTTATTTCGAGAGGGTCAGTTATTTGGGTATTACTGTACACAAAGCAGCCAGTCGAATCAGGCATCGAGCACATGACTCTGCTTCTCAGCGACGATGCTGACTCCGCAGCAGAGAAAGTCGCTTAGTCTGCTGCTGCTGTATCTCGTTCTTATTCATTATCTTCAGGATTACTGAATGAAAAAATTAAGTATATCTAAAGGAAAATAAAAATTTAAAACTTTTGAGTAAATTTAAAGCAAGATATTGTTTTTGAATCTATTTAAGAGAAAATAAAAATTTTTAAAATTTTTAGTAAATTTAAAGTAAGAAATCATTAGTATATTATTTTTAATATTTAAATAATATTCATAGAACAAATTTTAGAAAATCAAGGTCTTTCAAATAAAAAAAAAAAAGGTTTTTCATTAACTATAGATTTATTACTTACCATTACGGTTTTACAAATAATTTTTCAGATTTAGTTTTATTTATTCACATGCTTATCTATTTAAAACTTTATACAATTAATCATCAAAAGTAAACGCAAATTGAAAATTGCCGACGTAAGTAGCATGTAAATTATTTTTTTCAACGTTATCTAATACTTTCTCTCAAAAGAACTCGTGTTTTTTGAGGGTGTCCAAAATTTTTTCTACTCATTACTATGTTTAAACCAAATTCGAAACTTACCATATTGTAAAGAATGATTGAAAATAGCCAGTAGCAGAGGGATAAAAATTTTTTTACAATTCTTGATGAAAAGAGGATGTAGTTCGTAAGGGCCCGGACTTGAATGTAGATCGAGGTTGTCCACACTGTTTTCATTATCTTTCACAGTAAGAGTAATTTGCCCAAAACAGTCGTTAAAGTCAAAGTTGATCTATGTATTGGATAAATCATCGTTTATATATGGGTCAAAATAATACTTTTCGGCAAATCGGCCTGCACGAGGTTCACTGATTTGCATGAAATCTAAGGAGGTCAAAGTACTACTAAATACAAGACTTTTCTCGCAAACCAGAGGTCTCTATCGCATTTTACCTCTGTGCGGCGTCGTTTCAAAGTTTAAAAAAAGCCCTATTTTTGCAGCAATTTTAACGTATTTTTAAAAAATTATAACTTTGGTTTGAAGTCAGATAAAGACATCCGGTTTGCGGGAAAATTTTGTTTGAAGCGAGTTTTTTTCGAAAATTTTTTTATTATTTTTTTACAGTATAATCTTAATATAATAGATGATTTTTCTCTCTGTTGCTTGTGGTTTGGTAACTGTAAATAAATCCACTCAGTTATCCTTAATTACAAGCAATTTTATTTTTTGTTTGCCGACGTTTCGGATGTCTAAACATCCATCATCAGGGCTGTCTATTAAAAAACAATAAATTCAAAAATTATTCGGCTAATAATTACAAGGGTTAATAATTAACAAATTGACAAGTAATGAATAAATAAAGGTGTAACGATAATTCCACTTACAACAAGAGAATGACTTCCTTTTAGTTAAAAGGAGTTGGTCCAAGGCGATCTGTGCTCGCTAAACATTTATCCAAGAATGAATGAAGTTTAGACAGTAAGGCCAAAAATCCAAAAGGTGAGAGGGAGGGGGTGGTGGAAGAAAAAGTGGGGTGTGCGAGGATAGATGAGCGAAGAGATCGGTACGGCTATAGTAGGAAAGTAGGATAGTGGAGGGGCATGTAGATAAAGTGGGACGGATGAGTGAGGTAATTGGCCCCTAGCGAGACAATAGGCGTGTCACACCGGCCTAATACTCCGCTACCTCCTAGGTTCTCATGTGCTCCTAGGGACGGTCGTTCTCCCGATGATACCACTTTTTACACTAATCTACTAAGTAAATTATAAGTAAAGAGCAAAAAAAATTGATAAATATAAGTTCATAACTACGTCGTTGACCTGCTGCTGAAAGACATTAGTAAGTGTCGTCTGCTACAGGTTGAGTTCGAAGGTGCGAATAATAAAAAAACTCTTTTTTTTTAACTTAATTAAGTTTTTTAGCTTCAGGCAGCTAAACTTAGTTAAAAAAAGTTATGTTTTATTGATGACACTTAAATTTGGAGACTTTTTTTAAATCTGTGGATGTGCCAGCTGAAAAAAAACATTTTTTACAAGGATTCACGCTCGAACTTTTCAGAATAAAATGATGTAAACAATAGCTTATTTTGAAAGCACATTATTCGGATTGGTCTTAAATTATTCGTTAAAGTATTTAGTTTTAGACGAATACACAGTTGTGGCGTTTGAATAATGCCTGAACCTGCAAAAACTTGAATAAATAGGTTATTCATTTTTATCAAAAACGTGTGGACACATTTTTAAAGTTATGTCATCTCTCGAAAAATATAGGCACAATATTTTTATGGGTCGTAAAACATTCCTTGAACCCAGTATTCATACCTCCATCAGTTGTAAATATGTAAAAAGATTGCCTGAAAAAGTTACAGCAGATAATATTTTAAAAACTTAGTTCCGGACACAGCGTTTTCTTGCGTTTTACAGGGTAAAACCTAATTTTTTATTATTATCGAATTGACAATGGATTTTCACCAAGTGAATGCAATAACTCTTTAATGTCTAATTTTTTAAACATTTGCATAAACTTTTCAGCATTTATATTTGTTTCCACAATCTCTAAAAATGTAAATCTAAATAATTATTCAATTAAATATAAAAAAAATATTGTCTTAAACCTTTTTACTATGCCCGGACAGTGAAAATAAGAGTTTGGCGGATTTACTCATATACATTTGACGAATTTTTCTCTTCTTGAAATTGTAAAGGCGAAGGGGCTATTCGGGCAGTAAGGAGTTCCAGGCTATTCGGGCAGTTTGGACAGTTTTTATTTTTACTATCAATTAAATTTATAATTTTACTTGGTTTTTTTGTGGAATCATGAAATAAAACCTACCTTATCACTTGCTATTCTTTTTTTTTTAAGCTAGTTCGTTTAATTTCTTTGAAATATTAACAACTACCCGAATAGCCCGATTGTCCGAATTACCCCGCTCTCCCCTACCCGTTTCCCGAGCAAACCAGTGATCCCTAGCAGACGCAACGTCACGAACTAATAATCCAGCTGCGACAGAGCAAAACACTACATATTATTTTTTAACTTAAAATTAAAGGTAACAAAAAACGTGAATTGTTTGATTTTGAAATAATTAATTGTTTGGAAAAATTTATTTTATAGTACTCCTGGTCACTCTAACCTCAAAATCAAATCTTTGATGCGTGTTTTCGGTTACTCGTACTATAAAATAGTATATAGCACTGGTGCAGCATCGTCACTAGGGCGGTTTTAAGGACCCGAGTGCGTAGCGAAGCGGAGCACGAGGTACTATAATATACTATTAACAAAAAATAAGAAAAGCTGTTGATTTTTCAAATTCTGAATTATTATATAACATAAAATATATCGTAATGGTGAAAAACAAAATTGTTCGATTCAATGACAGAGCTAATGATGTGCGGGTTATGTTTGTGTGGCAGTATGCTTCTCAAGCTGCTCGAAAGAGCAAATGGGAAGAAATGGCTCGAGATCACGAGCGCTTCAATATTCGAATTCGTAGAATTGCATTGGTTTTAGAAAGCGTATTAATAGGTCAACTTGAAAAAAATATCAATATATATGCAAAAATGAAAAACCTTTTTTTTTATTTGAAAGACCATCATTCCCTAAAATTTATTCAATGAATATTATTTGGATATTAAAAATAATATGGTAATTATTTCTTACTTTAAAAATAGCAAGTACTTATTTACTTAAAATTTTAAAATTTTTTATTTTCATTTAATTATATTCAATTTTTTCATTCATAAATCCTGAATTCAATTAATAAGAACGAGATACAGCAGCAGCAGACTCAGCGACTTTCTCTCCTGCGGAGTCAGCATCGTCGCCGAGAAGCTGAGTCACGTGCACCTCGAGTGAACCGTTGAACCCCACAGCAGCCGCGACACCCGAGCGCTGCGACTCGACATCACGAGCTAACACGGCGGCCAAGCGAAACAATGATGAATCGTATTTATTTACTTTTGCCAATGCGTTTTTATACGACTGTTATGTTATACTACTGTTCAAATCAAGCGACCGTTCTAATGTTGATAATTACCGCCTAATCTCTAAGCCGTCACTCTTTCTTAATATGATAGATGAAATCGGTTGCTTAAAACTAATACCCTAGCTACGCAATTTTTAAGTGACCGCTCGACTACAACAAATTTATGTGTATATTATGATTATATCTCGTCAAACCTTAATGAAGGCTTTCACTATTTACACCGATTTCTCTCTAGCCTTTGATACTGTGAACATAAATCTTTTTTCAAGAAAACTCTCTGCCGGTGGGATAACCGGTCAACTTCATAATTGGTTCAAATTATTCTTATTTGATCGAAAATAGTCAGTTAATATCAAGAATGCTCAATCAATTGAATTTTTCAAGAATAACACTTCTACTCCCTTCGAAGTCTTGTCGGGAGTTGGACAAGGCTTTCACCTTGTCCGTCTTATTTCTACTTTTTATTGACGACATTAAATTCATCATTCTTTACCAAAAATTATTACTCCCAAGTGTCGATAAAAGTTATTGTTTATTGCTACTCGCGGGGCAAGTTTGACAAAAAATCACTCACGCTTCGCGCTCGTGATTTTTAACCTGCCAAACTTGTCTCCCTCGTTGCTGTACAACAAAACAGTCGGAAAATTATCGACAATTTTGAAACACTAGGGATATTACATCTGACAATTCTCGAGTTTCGGACAATGCGCGAGATCCCACTGTAATAAAGTACCAATGATGTATTCGGTAGGTGCCTTGCTGGATCTGATGAAAGAAAATTCAAGCTGTAATTAGAAACATACATTGCAGAGCGGACGAGTTTTGTTCAAAGTACACTCTGAAATAAAAATTTCTCTTCATTTTTTCAATTGAATTAAATTTTTTTAACTAGTTTAAACAAGACATCTGTATCGAAGAGTTTTTGCTTAAAACCGAGCATAGTAAAAATGACACAGCTCATGAACGTTAATGTACACTTGTGTAAGTATTAAAATAAAAATCGAAATTTGTATGAAATTATAATTAGTAAATCGATTTGATTTCATAGTTAGATTTATTATCTGAATCACAATTAAAACAGACTTTATTTTTTAATAGCTTGAAAATTCAATAAAATATCATTTGATTAAGTGAAACGTCCACACCTCAATCGTCAACAATACAAAGTGCCGACCTCGTACGCGACGAGCACCATCAAAAGCTTGATAATTTCAAAAAAAAAAAATTTTTTAATTTAGTAGTCACTAAGCTACAGGATTGACTTTGTACGAGCATTGCTTACTTTTTTTAAAACTAACTTTTTGTTTAAAACAATAAAAAGTTATTGATATTGTTGGAATGAGTGAATATTGTGACATTATTTATAAATAATAAAATTTAAATATACACGGCGTAATTGTCGTATTCAAAAGTATCTATACGCATGCTTCTATTTCTAAGCTTCAGCTGATGGCGTAGCCTATCCTTCTTCTTGTTCGGGTGCTCGCCACGTACGGTCTCATGATGTATAGCTTGTTTATACCAAGGACTTTATTATACAATCAATCTTTATTATTTCCATTAACCACACCGAACCTTAATTGTTCGATCCCCGATCCATAATAATTACAACCTGGTAGCCCTGACAGTAATTTGTTGTAAAAATGCAGTGTATTTTAGTCAGTAAAAGTGTGATTCAGTTTGGTAAAAAACATGCTCTGAGTTTATTCATTTCTATGTCTTTATTAAAATTAAATTAAATTACTGGTTTATTAAGTAACCTTGAAAGCTTAGTAATTAAGAGGCATAAAAAAACTTAATGAAAAAATCCGTGCTAGTAGTTGATGTACGAGGATTAAAATTGTGAGACTGCATGGCGCTAGAAAAGTGAGCGCATAGTGAATTTTGAGATTAAGCAGATATTGAATAAATTGTGAAACAAATGTTGCTTGACAAATAAAACAATAGATGCTTCGTTGGATGAAAAAGTTTATAAAAACTGTAGAGCACATGGACATTACTAATAGCAAAGAAAAAAGAAATTATTTAAGATGATTTATAAGAGGTTTGAAAAACGTTTTGAGTGTAAATTAATACGGTCAAAAAAGTATACAATAAGAGTTAAAAATGACTAAAGTAGCAAAAATGGCGATTGTACAATTCCAATTTTTGACAGATCTGTATATTTTAATTGTAAATTCAGAGTAATGGCTACACTAGTTGAAGTGAGCGGATGTAAGATATTAGACTCGCTTACTAGGTATACAAAGTTTCTAGTTTTTTTGAATTTACTATTAATTGAATTGATTGATTATTTTTCTATTACTTGAATCTTTACTATTAGTAAAATCATATTTCGTTTAATTGGAGGGTCATTGGCTGATTCATAAGATATCGTTAGTATTTGAATTTAATGAAAAGTTTGTAAATTTATTTCGAGTTAAGGGGGGGTATACCCTGGAGGTAAAAAAAAAATCGATTTTTTTTTGCAATATCTTAAAGTACAACATCTTAGAATTGTTTTGTCAACATTTCAAGTAATTTTGAGTTGAGCGTGCAGTTTCAGCAATATGCAATTTTAGGTAATATCAAACTCGACCCGATGAGCGTGTCTGCAAAAAAAATAAAAGTAAACCAAGTAAAAAAATTCAAGAAGGCTGAAAAAGAAGCTACCAGAGAGAGCAAAGATGCTAGAATTCACAGAAAAAGGGAAGAAAAGTATGCACAAGATCAAGAATCTGAAGCAGAAGAGTTGCTTTATGGTGCACGAATTTAGTTCAGTACAAAAAAATACCGTGCAAGAGTGGTATTTTTCGTACGCCTACGGAACTGCCAACGGGCCTACTGCAGGTAAGTAGGCGGAGCTCAAGTTGGCCGTATCGTAGCAATTAAGTAGTTTCTCGGTAGGCTCACGTAAAATCTGCGCTGACATAGATGCAAGTTACTTTAACGTTATTTGCTCACTATAAGTATACGCTATCCCTTCACTCCAAACTTTATGGCATTCCTTACACGGTAGATTCTCGAATTTGTTCCCTCCGTGTAATGGAGTTGAGCATTCATGAGAGGTCCAGTGGAACACTTTGGATTTTTTTGTATCTTTTTATGTATAATTTAAGATTTTCTTTCCATTAAACTGCACATCCAAAATACGACTTTTATGATAATTAAGATTTTCTTGGTGTTAACGTTTGATTGTAGTCGGATAATTTTTTATAAACAATTAAAGTTACAAAAATGCGAATTTTTTCAGTTTTTTAAAAATATCTCGGGAAGTATGCATTTTATAAAAAAAAATAAATCTAACTCAAAGTATATTGACTCTATTTTTCCTGGAATGCGGAAAATAGGTTTTACTGAATCGCTCTCTAGAATAACTTATATTGTCAACGCAAAGCCTGGAAATAAGTGTCCATTATACCAGTTGTTAAGAGAAATATACCTGAAACCCCATCTGACCCATTGCTCAAGCTCCTGAAATATCTAAGATTCTCAAACGAGCTACTCACAAACGAATAGACCACAATCCAGGTCGAAATTTCGAGGGGTTATCTGAAGCACCTAGAATCTTTTCAAAAAGTCAATTTTAGCATGTAAGAAAGATCTTAGGCACTATGCCGTCAATTTTGGGTAATACAAAAGATCACAAAAAAAAAGTATTGACCGAAACCGGACCTTTTTGGACAAAATCATTTTGTACGGCACATTGTCAAGTACAATTTTTTTTCTTTTTCATTTGATTATCATTAATTGACTATAAACATGTGAAGCTTCTGCAAGAGCTTATTTTATTCCAGAAGAGTTTTACTTTTTATTAAAAAAAAAAAAAAGTTTGAAAAAATATGAAGTACAAAAAATTCTACAGCTGTTCAAACTTCTGGCAACCTAAAAATCCGCAGAATTGGGTGCCGTAACCCAACTTTAATTCATTTTAACTTTTTCAAATATTAATTTTTTTTTAATGAAAATTGTCTTGCAATTTTGAGACATAATTTCTAACACCTTTTCGTATAAATTTTGCAAAGTTTCAATTAGAATTGGTATAAAAATCCTGAAGTTAAAAATTTTTTTTTTCAATTTTGACCATGAAATAAATAATGCTTTTTCAAAAGTGTTTTCTCAAATTTTTGGCCCCATACGATTATTTTATATGTACGCTGGAATTTCACCTAAGGGTTCTCTTAAAACACTTATGAAAAATTAAAAAAAATTAAGGCCTATTGTCTTTACAAAACAGGTAATACAACTCCAGTGTTAGAAATTCGATAAAAAAATTAGTGAGACAGAACTTAACGAGCACACTTGAAAAATCTAGTTAATGAAAAAAACAAACAAACAAAATCCAAAAAAAAACAAGCAAACTTTTAAAAAATAGTGATTAATTTTATGAACAATTTATTAATAAACTCGATAAAACCTAAGACTTGCAGAATTAAAAAAAAATAATAATTTTTTACTGCTTTACTATTTATTTCACAAACTGCTACTGAAGTGCTTATCAAGCAATATATTTTACCATGGATAAAAAGCTTAGATATTGAATAGAATAGATCTAAATACTTACAGACATCGATCACAGCAAATCATGTAACCATCGTCGTGTTGAAATTCGCTAAAAATTAAAATAAAAAAATTAGTAAGTAGTGTAAAATTATACTTAATATCGTATGTTAAAATTTTTGTACCAAATGCATCGAGTAATGCTATCATCATCTTCTCCTTCGCCTTCTGGGGCTGTTTCAGTTTCTTCTCCTTCAAGTTCAACTTCTCGACCTGCCTCACTACTTATCACACTGGTTGTATCTTCTTCGGCAATTCGTTCAGTTATACCTGGAAAAATAAGTTTTCCAAAGTTTTAATCAAACCTATTATTACTTGGTTGTTTAAGCAAGTCCGCAGTTTTCCAGAAAGTCATTCCAAAACTGAAAATCAAGTATACAGGTACACTTTATTATCCTCATACTAACGATTGTTTTCTAGCAAAATTATTCATTTTTCTTGCAGTCGCAAGGTGATCCGTGGAGAGGAATTATAAATAAAAATAAAAAATTATTTATTTTTTAATATTGAGCAACGTTTCGTCTACTGGTTTGTAGACCTCTTCAGGCTCTGTAATTTATTTAAAACATAATTGTACAACAAACACATATCTTGATACACAATATTACAATAAAACACAATTTTTTTACCTAGTTGAAATTAGTCTTAGCTCTCGCTGAGCAAGTTGTCGTATGAAATCCAAGTACAAATTTCTAACTTATATACAAGAGTAAAGAAGGTGTGGCTAGCATAATGGTTCGATCACGTTCGTAGTAAGAATTTATGAAAATTAAAAGACTTTAAGTAAGTTTCTTAAACAGGGGTGTGTAGGCTCGACTAAGTTTCTGAGTATCCTCTCTCTTATTTATTGTATCTTTCGTGCTTCCTATAAACATCGTTTTTACTAGATTGTTTTCTAGTTGAGGCTTTGGATGCTATAAATCGGCTAGCAGCGTTTAGAGTTCAACAAACTCTATGCAACCAAAACTCAAGTTTTGCAACTTGAAATCACTCGTTATGTATCTATAATTAACATTATTTTTATTGTAAGTTTAAGGTGTCACATGCGGCTTTTTTTCTAGGAGACAAAAATTCGTAGTGTTTTGAAAAGTTTATATTTCCAAAATCAGATTCCTACAAATAAAATATAGACAGCTTTGCTCAAATTTAAGGATATTCAATCCGACTTCTTTTGTATAAACGTATTCATAGAGTAATTCGTTTTTTTTTTTTGTTTTATACAAAATTGATGAGTCAAAAAAAAATTTCTATATAGAAATTGATAATCTAGTTGTAGTAAAATAAAACTATTAGTAGGTAACCGGAGTAGCTTTCGAGATAAAAGATAAAAATTTAGTCAACTCGAACCTCAATTGTACACTTTAAACACACTTTGGAGTAAGTTTAGCTATTCTAGCCTACATAAAAAGATCTAAATATTTCGTTTGTGATACTAAATCTCGTTTTAAATAATAATTTTCAATGAAATTTAGAGTTAAAAAATACTTATCACCCTGGGGGCTTCCTACTTGATACGGCACCGCTAGAATGTGCCATTTAAAAAAGTATTTATAATAAATGACAAGGTACCTTTAAAAACAAATTTAGTTAAATAAAAGCGGATGAATTAAAAATTTTAGATTGATAGTTAATTTATAGATATTTATGATTTTATTTTATATATGACTTGTATTGATGCCAGGAACTATTTTGAGCCCAGCTCTACAGCCCGAAATATTTAAATAAATAAATAATCATAATAATAATAATTACTATTATTATAATTGTTACAAGCCGCGTACGGGAGGACGATCGCGTCGACCTCCCGCATACTGGTGGACGACAGAGATCGCGGAACTGCGTCGACAGTACATACGGGCTCATAGGAGGAAGACCCACGGCATGAAAAACCCTGATGAAGGGTTGTCGTTTTGGTGACCCTCGACGTTAGAAACGTGTTTAACTCCGCCCGGTGGTCGGACATCCTGGGCTCGATGAACGACGATTTCGAGACGCCGGACAACCTGATGCGAGTTTTCGCGGACTACTTAACGGACAGGACCCTGATTTACGACACGAGGGATGGTAGGAGGACCAGGAGGATCACTCTGATGGCACTGAGACTGCCACCAGGAGTTTTCATCATTGCCCACGCGGATGACGCCACAATCGTCATAGAGGCACAGGATGTCGACAGAGTCAGAGTCTTTTTGCGGGAAGTGATGGCGATGGTGTGTGAACGGATACGATCTCACAGTCTGGAGTTAGCATTGCAAAAGACCGAGATAATGGTTTTGACGAGGGGTGTACCTAGGGATGACTTTGGACACGAAACTGTTCTACTGGAGGCATATTAGCGAGGTCGCGAATCGAGCTATGGAACGTGTTGGGATGCTCAGTTGCCTGATGGCCAACGTTAACGGACCTAGTCCGAACAAACGAAGGTTTTTGATGGCTACCACGCATTCTATCATGCTTTACGGCGCGGAGACATGGGCACCAGCCCTGGAGAAGCGGAAGTATTCGAAAGTTTTGGCGAGCGTACAGCGCAGTGAGGGAACTTAGGATAGTGTCGGCATACAGAAAGGTCTCCGCGGAGGCAGTCCTCGTCATTGCAGGCGTCCCCCATCGACCTGCTGGCTGACGAAAGGAGGAGGATCTACAACAGGGACCCTCAAGTTCCTAGAGAGGAGGCGGCGGCGAGAGAGCGAGAATTTAATTTTTCCAGGTGTTTCGAGAGATGGCAGGCATACAACAACATGGCAGGCATACAACAACGTTGCAGGCTGCACAAAGCAACTTATTGAGGAAATCCTGGGTCGAGCAAGACTGGGGCGAGGTTGATTTCTACCTCACCCAGTTCCTGTCCGAGCACGGTTATTTCCGGAGGTATCTTGATAGACAAAGTAAGGTCGCGGACCCTCGGTGTAGATATTGCGAGTGCGAGCGTGACCACACTTTTTTCGTTTGCAAGAACTGACGGGCGAAGCGAGAGACGATAGAGGCCGAGGTAAGAAACATCAACGTTGACAATATAGTCAGCTTGATGCTCCGTGGGAGGGACTGGTGGAACCGTATTTCCACGTAAGTACGGAAGATTCTGATCGCGAAGCGGTAAGACGGCTGTCCCGAATAGACAGCCTGGTGGTATCTTTGCATGACGGTGGCGGGACTCGACTTGCATGAATGTATGTTGGGCGAGTGCTGATAACTATTGTGACAGCGTGTGGTTTTTGGTATGGATGACGACCGCATGGCGGGAATGGGAACTGACACGAACGCCCTTGTAGGAGGGGGCCGGACTCGCCGCACAGCCAAGAAGTGATGCTTAAGAAGCAGTTCCAGGCTGGGCGAAGATAAAGGAGATGGATGTTTAGTAGGTATCAAGGAGCCCCACGTTGGCAGAAAGGTTTTTAAAATATTCGACAAGTACCTCCTGGTTTCGGAATTACGTGTACAAACAGTCTAGATGTCCGTAAAGATGTTAGTCAAAAGGAGGGTGTTCTCAATCGGGAGTCCTTTGATCCCTTCATTATCAATACCATCCAAGCTGGGAACAGACCCAATTATTTTAGGTATAAGCGTTACATAGAGCTCAGAAACTGTAAAACGCCCGTCAAGAAATTAGCTGTCCCCGCATTCCGGAAGTCCGGATGAGTCAAAGTTGAGTGGGCTTTATCGGGGAATAACAATGGCTACGTAAGAGTTAGTTAAAAAATGTAAAAAGCTATAATTAAAAAATTTATGAAGCTATAAAAAATTAATATCTATATTTTTTTTCATTCCATTTTTTTCAAACAATTTTTAATCCTACTTCTAAAAATAATTTATCTAATCGTTAAATAAAATAAAAATTTATATTATTAATATTAATCACCCCTGGCTGGGGTGATCCGAATTTTTTTCGTTCTCATTTTTTAATTCTTGGGGGGATAGGAAATTATTTAATTTACTTAATTTACTTATTTTCAAAAAAAAAAAATCTCTCTTATCGCTTTTGTGAAGCCTCTGGTTCTAAGTGGAAATGAAAGAGATAGAATTATAGTTGGATAGTGATACCCGTTAAATTCATTTATTCTGATTTTAAAATAAAAATTTTCAATCTATTATTTATCGACACTGTGCGGCCGGTAATACATCGGCTCTGCTCCGGTTGAGTCTCTGTGCAGTAATTAATGATGCCAAATGACGAGGACGGTCTGGGGCCGTCATCGTCCTAGGACGGTCTTAAAACCAATGGAAAAACCAACGACGGTCATTTTTTACTGCCAGTAGCTAGCTCCACCCACCCCTCAGCGGCTGCCGCCGCCACTCGCCATAACACCGCCGCGCCGTCAGCTGCTGTGACGTTGCCAAGTTATTTCAGCGCGTTCTAGTAACTGTGGACTAGGAATAACTAGAGAACCTTATGAGTAGTATTTAAATTTGTTCTTTATTTAAAGACTTGAATACAACTGACGGCTACTCAGTGAGGCACTTTTGCAAGCGGCTTACATATCATGCCGCATTTTTAATAATAATCCAATAAAAATTTATGTATGTATTTTTTTTTTTTTTTTTTTTTTTTTTCTATGTGTTATATTTAGTTCATCCATGTTTACTTCAAGTACATTCTAGTTTAATCTAAATAATCTTACTTCATGTAATTATATTTATTTTTAAATTTGCTAGTACCATAATCAGGTTAAATACTTTTTATTTAAAAAAAAATAGTGAGAGTCACAGTAAACTTTTTTAAGCTTTCATATCTTTACAAACACTTTTTTTGATTTAGTATTAAATTTAAATCAGCTGCATTTAAAAAATTAAAATAAGCTTCACAGCTTTTTTTTTTCAAGATATTATTTTATAATATTTTTAAAAGAATACAATAAATTTTATTTTACTGATGTGTTCAAAACCCAATTAGTACCTCTACCACTCAAGCTACTAAGCAGTTCAAAGACCACCAATGCAGCACTGTGTGCTGCCTTCACTGCTTTGATTATTGAAGGAGAGATAGAGAGAGGTCAAATGAATGAACCATTAGCCCGCTTCGCAGCCTCCAGCTTTTCACCGGTGAGACGCCGGGCTCTTTGAAAAACTGGAGGACTCTTGGTCTCGATGTGGTGCATGGTCTCCGGCTTGAATGCCAGGCCTGGTGCTGACTTCAGGAAGAAAAGGCTTTCAAACTCCCGAACGAGACTGCGGTACTGCGGTGGGGCGTCCGTGACATAAGACGCTGCCAGAACTGAGATGCCGTGCAGATTTGTTGTTTTGGTGAAGCCTCCAGACGAGATGGTAGTTTCAGAGTCCTGGAGACGTTGGTGTTTCAACCGCCCGTCAAGCTGGTAACTTGACGTGCCTGAACATTCAAAATACCACATTGGTGACCCCGAGGTTTTAAACATTTTGTGAGTGGAAAAGGTGATTTAAAGAAAGAAAAAACAAAAACAAAAAAAAAACAATAAATTGTGTGAAAATTCGGAAGTGAAAGTGACGCCGCGTCAGTTGCCGCCATTACGGCGTCGGTTTTCTGGAATTTTCCACGCCATAACAGCGTCGCTCTCCCTCCCCCGCAGGACGCTACCGCCCCCACTCGAGTTTCCCGCCACTGTTGCCAGAAAGGACGCGCGCTCCTGATCGGGTGGCGTGGGTACGGAAATTTGGGAGTGCTAGTTTTGAATAAAACGCCGTAAGGACTGTAATAATGCAACGAAATTAAACATTTTTGAAATTAAAAAAAAAAAAAGGGTGTTGTGGCATAAATGTTTAACACCCCCCCCCCCCCCGCTAACGCGTCGTGCTGCTGCCAAAAAACGTGAGGACGATCCCGGCGAGCAGGACAAGAACAACACCTCAGTCGCTGAGGAGACTGTGGAATCAAGTTCTCCCCCAGAGTCACCGCCTTCGTCCCGGACGCCGGACGACAACGCCAACGCTCTGGCTGACGGCGCGGATCTCATTGGAGTTTTCTCCCCTGGTAGCTCCAATTCACCAGTTCCCGTGAGCCTGACATTGACGCCACCACCACGAATCACGATGTCAACCGCTGACGTTAAGCTTCCACCTTTTCTGCCAAAGGCTCCTGAGGCGTGGTTCAACCTGGCAGATCAGATGCTTGAGGCTGCGAACATTACGGACGACAAGCAGAAATATTTCAAAATCATGGGCCAGCTTGGTGCGGAGGTTTTGACCGAGATCACGGACATCATGTCAACCGTCCCCGAGCAGGGCAGGTATGAGTATTTGAGAAATAAAATTATCGCTAGATTCGCCGACACAAAAGAGCAAAAGCTACACAAGCTCTTTGGTAACATCGAGCTCGGTGAAAGAAAGCCCTCGGCTCTGCTCAGAGAAATGCAGAGTCTCGCAAATGGCAAACTGGAGAATGACGCCCTCCTAGTCACCTGGATGAAAAAGCTGCCTAAGCAGCTGCAGCTGTACGTGGAGATCCATGGAGGAAAGGATCTGGACGAGATTGGTACCTTCGCCGACAAAATGCAGGGCATGGCAAGCAACCGAGCTTCAGTGTACGCTGCGTCACCGATTGACGCCCTGCAGCTCCCGGCTGTTGCCGCAGCCAGCCATGTGGACACAGCAAAAATCGATGCCCTAACCCAGATGGTAAGCCAGCTGGTTAGCACCAACATGCAAATGCTTGGTGAGATTCGCGCGCTGACCCAGCAGCGCAACAACAACAACGGTGGTGGTAACAACCGTGGCCGCAGCCGTAGCCGCAATCGTGCCCAAAGCCCCGGCGGCATGTGCTTCTACCACTCGAAGTTTGGCGCCGCTGCAACAAAGTGCCTGCTACCATGCAGCTTCAAGGGTGGTTTTAACCCCGGCCCCCGGAACTCCAACCCGGAAAACTAAGGCCACTGTCGTCTGTCTCGGCGGTAGGCGACAGGCCGACAGCAAGCCAGCCACACCATCCACAAGAAAGCCGCCTTTTTATCTGGGACCGGTGGTCAAACAACACCTTTTTGGTGGACTCCGGCTCAGTATTATCAATAATCCCTGTTTCCCTTTTTTCAAGCTCAGAACTTTCGCCGTCAGGTCTTCAACTCCACGCAGCCAACGGGACCACCATCAAGACGTACGGACAACAATTCCTGGAGCTCAACTTAGGCATCCGGCGTCCTATCAGGTGGGCATTCACCGTCGCCAACGTGGATCAACCTATCATAGGCGCAGATCTACTAGCTCACTATGGCCTGGTGATGGATCTGAAACACCAACGTCTCCAGGACTCTGAAACTACCATCTCGTCTGGAGGCTTCACCAAAACAACAAATCTGCACGGCATCTCAGTTCTGGCAGCGTCTTATGTCAAGGACGCCCCACCGCAGTACCGCAGTCTCCTTCGGGAGTTTGAAAGCCTTTTCTTCCCGAAGTCAGCACCAGGCCTGGCATTCAAGCCGGAGACCATGCACCACATCGAGACCAAGAGTCCTCCAGTTTTTCAAAGAGCCCGGCGTCTCACCGGTGAAAAGCTGGAGGCTGCGAAGCGGGAGTTCGACCTGCTGCAACACCATGGCGTCGTGGAGCGCCGTGCCAGCCCATACGCCAGTCCTATCCATCTGGTACAGAAAAAAAATGGCTCTTGGCGTATCACTGGCGATTACCGCTGGTTGAATGCGCAGACAATGCCAGACAAATACAGGATCCCGCGGATTGAGGACCTGTTTGCCACGAAGTTGCACGGTAAGAAAATTTTCAGTGTCATCGACCTGGAAAAGGCCTTCTACCAAATTCCCGTGGCCCTGGAGGACGTCCCGAAGACTGCCGTCTCAACGCCCTTTGGGAACTGGGTATTCCTAAAAATGCCTCCAGGCCTCAGGAACGCCACCCAGACCTTCCAGCGCTTCGCAGACCTGATTTTCCAGGATCTCGACTTCGTCGTCTGGTACATTGATGACATCTTGGTGATGTCAAAGACGCACGAAGAGCACATCGAACACTTGCGCATTATCTTCGAGATCCTGGAAAAATATGGCCTCACGATGAATGCCAGCAAGTGCACCTTTGGCCAGGAAGAGGAAGTATACTTAGGGTACAAAGTCACAAGCACTGGCTACTCTGCGCCCAAAGCCAAGGTCGAGGCGATTAAAACTTTTCCTCTGCCGGAGACGCGCCATGACATGCGTGCCTATCTGGGCACTTTGAATTATTTCAGGTCGAGCATTCAACACGCAGCTCACCACCAAGCAGTTCTCAATGACTGCCTCAAAGGCTCCACCAAGAAGCGCGACATGACGCCCATCATACACACCCCAGAGACCAGGCAAGCCTTTGAACTATCTAAGCAAGCACTACTCGAGGCCACCGAGCTTGCATACCTCTCACCAACTGGACAACTGGTTCTTACCACTGATGCCTCGGACGTCGCCATCGGTGGTACACTCGAGCAGCACGAGGGCAGCAACATCCAGCCTTTAGGATTCTTCTCACGCAAACTCACGAGTACAGAGAAGAAATACAGCCCTTACGACAGAGAACTACTTGCAGTTTTCGCTGCCATCAAGTTCTTCAAACATATACTGGACGGTCGTGAGTTCCGAACCCGGACCGACCACAAACCACTGGTACAGAACAGCCACAGACGGCTCAGCGAAGACTTGTCACCAAGAGTCCTGCACCAGCTCGACTTCATCTCGCAGTTCAACACCAAACTTGAACACATCAAAGGTGAGGACAACATCCCAGCGGACACGCTTTCCCGCATCAACGCAATCACGATGCCCACTTTGCTTGACGCTGCCACCATCCGTGCAGCACAACAACTGGACGACGAGTTGGAGCAAGTGGTTGGACAAACTTCGCTGAACCTACAACTACTGGACCTGGAGGACAACCCCGTCATTTGTGACGTCTCCACTGGCGTCGTGCGACCCTACCTGCCCGCAACTTTGCGCAGGGTTGCATTCGACGTCATCCATGGTCCATCTCATCCCAGCGGGCGAGTGACAGCTCGCAGGCTCGCGCAAAAATTCATCTGGCCAGGCCTTCGCAAAGACGCCATCCGATGGGCTCGTGAATGCATTCCGTGCCAAAAATCAAAGATATCTCGGCACAACAAGACAACACCACATCACATTCTTGTACCTGGCACGAGATTCAATCACATCCACATTGACATTATTCTGCAACCACCCGTTGATGGTTACAAATACTGTCTCACCATCGTGGATCGTTTCACCAGATGGCCGCAAGCAGTACCCATGAGGGACATGTTGGCCGAAACAGTCGCCTGGGAGCTGTACCGACACTGGATCTGCCAATATGGTACCCCCATCACCATAACCTCAGATCAAGGAAGTCAGTTTGAGTCGGACCTTTTCAAGTCCCTTGGCCGTTTAGTGGGACTTTCCAACAAAATCCGAACGACTTCTTGGCACCCTCAATCAAATGGCATGTGTGAGCGGATGCACAGAACACTAAAAGCCGCCCTCATGTGTCACTCTGACAAGTTCCCGTGGACCCAGATCCTTCCAACAGTTCTGCTTGGTCTACGAACTTCTTACAAGCCAGACCTTGGCGCGTCACCAGCTGAAATGCTTTATGGAGCAACCATCCGCATTCCTGGTGAGTTTTTTATCGCTCGTGACTTACCTGTAAATCCAGTCACCTTTTTACAGAAAATACGTGCACACTTCCAAGCCTTGCAACCTGTACCTTCGGCACAACACATCAAGCCGAACACACAGTTCGTCTTCAAGGACTTGGCCGCCAGCACTCACGTTTTTCGTCGTGTCGATGGAGTAAAACCCATGCTGACACCTCCATACACCGGGCCACACAAGGTCATTCGGAGGTTAGACGAAAAACGCTACGTCATCGACCAGGATGGCACAGAAAAAACTGTCTCCACTGAACAACTCAAGCCAGCATACTTGGAGCGCCTGGAACACATCAGGCAACCGCAGGTGAAGCACAGTCAACAGGAAGAATCTCGAACTTCGACCTCAAGTCAGGACACTGCTGAGTCTGAGCCACATCAGCCAGCCGCTCCTCCGCCTCCTCAACAGCCAGAGTCCAAACAAGCACAGCCAGCTACTCTACCTTTCCAGGAGGACCTTGGCCACGAACTGCAACAACTCTTTTCAGCACCTCAACAACAATCGCAAAAAGCAGACGTGGCACAACAACAACAACAGCAACATGCTACTCAAAAACCAAACCGGCCTAAAAGAGTTCGTTTCTCGCTCCCTTCGCTCCTTCGTCCTGCGAAGCTCTCTGGAGAGGGGGTAGCTGTGGCGACCCGTGGAAACCCGCCACAACAAGCACAGCGGCAACCGCGCAGGCAGAACCTGGCACCGCGCGCTGTGTACTGTGCGGCGCTCATGGACAGCGCACACACACCAACACCGATGCAGCAAGGCGGCCCTTTTGGGTCTGAGCGTCCCTGTTCGCAGGGGGGCCCCCCAGTCAGTCTTGCACCGTCACGCACGCCGTGCAGAGCCCAAGCCACGCTCAACCAAGTAGCTTGGTCAAAATAATCTTTATATTCATTTAGACTAAATACATTCTTAACTTGTAATCAGTCGACATTAATTTTCATTTTATCATTAAACTACAGTTAACTAAACAAGTGCTTTTATTATTTACAAATACCCCTTTTCTCACTCACCAATAAAACACGCTTAAGTCAAATTCAACCGCCCGTCAAGCTGGTAACTTGACGTGCCTGAACATTCAAAATACCACATGACGTGATCAATGTCTATCATTTACATTGGCTCTCTAACCTCATTTTGAGCAAGATAATTTTTTCAGCACATTCGTGATGCGAGGTTGGTACTAAAAAAATTTTAGGCTGACTCGGCTGACGGCCATATTTCGAGCGGCAGTTCAAACCTCGAAAAGATATGGTGTCCGGCTGGTGTACATTGTCAAGTTACCCTTTAAGAAATCCGAGAAGGTTGAGTTAGGCAACTCTTATCATAAGGCTGTGATTATGCTAAAGCGGATGGAATTCCGATTTAGAAGAGATCCCACATTCAAGAGACTTTATTTTGAATCATCCAGGATTATATTAGCAAAGGTCACATGATCCCGATTTACTCCACCCTTTGTTCAAACCTCACCGTGAGAGTTTTTTCTTGCCTCATCATGGTGTACTCAAACTAACGAGTACAACCACAAAACTCCGGACAGTTTTCAATGGATCAAGTAAAACCGATCGAGGCGTATCCCTGAATGATTTGCTTTACACTGGTCCAAATCTATTACCCGAACTCCCTGACCTTGTTTGTGGTTAGAGACTGTACAAATACGTCTTTGTGGATGACAAAGCTAATGTTTCGCCAAATCAAGGTCACCCCAGAAGACGTTCATTTTCAGGCAGTCGTCTGGAGTTTCAATCCCAGAGACCCAGTTCAAGTTTTTTACCTGATGACTGTGAGCTACGGCTTAGGATGCTCACCCTAAGGCCATTCAAACCTTGAGTGAGTTAGCTAAGGCCTATCAAAAAACTTACCCTTTGGCGGTGCTCATTGTAGAGAAGAAAAGTTACATGGATGACAAAACTTCTGGTGGAAATACACTGAGGGACGCCTTGGAGAAGAAATCACAGTTGATAGAACTCCTCAAGGAGGGTTGGTTTGAGCTGAGAAAGTAGCTTTCAAATTGCCTTGATGATTTGTCCCGTGACTATCTCGCGACCGACCCCAAATCCGTCATCGAGAGCTCGTCCTGGACCGCAATTCATGGTCTAGTTTGGAATGCCAAGGAGGACACAAGATAGATTGTGAAGTGACTCAAGGTATCTCCACCAAGCATTTAGTCCTATTCAATGTAGCTAAAATTTTCGACCTCATGGGCTTGTTAGCTCCGGTCATTATTTCCACCAAGGGGTTCAGGCAATCGCTCTGGTTGCTTAAATGCGGTTGGGATGATTCTTTGCTCAAAGAATTCATCAAGCAATGAGAATCTTGGGCTTCTAAATTGGAGGCCGTGAATACTCTTGCTATACTCCGATTTGTTAATTACACTTGAGATGTGTCGATTTGTGAGATACACAGTTTCGCTGACGCTTCACAATCAGCTTACACTACTCGAGTTTATTTACGTTTGATGGATGCCAAGAAAACTCAAGGTTTCTTGCAAATGGCCAAGACCAGGGTAGCTCCCCTGAAGTCTTTAAGCATCCCCCGACTCGAGCTCTTGGGTACCTACCTTTTGTTAGTCCATTATTATAGGTCCATTTTGCCCTTGAGGATAGATCACGTCCACATGTTGTTTGATTCGAAAGATAAATGGCGAGAAATTCATAATCAGATTATGAGATTTACAGGGTTTTTTCAGAATAAAATCTAAAAACCGTGATTCTATTCTTTACACGTCATTCAAGGTGAATAAAACATCGAAAAAAATCGATTAAATTGAGGTTTTCTCATTTTTTTCAAAACTATACCAATAGAACCCTCTGTATTATTTGATAGGTAACATCGAAAAAGCCTTATTTCATACAAATTCAAACACATTTTTTTCAATTTACATAAGTGAAATCATGAAAATGACCGAAACAAAAAATAAGAAAAAAGTGGTAAAAATCACGTTTTTTCGATTTTTTTTTTTAAACCCTATAAATCTAATAATCTGATTTTTGATTCAGCGGATAAAAATACATCAAAAAAGCCTTATTTCAAAACAATCTAACACATTTTTTCAGTTTACAGTCAGTGAAATTATTAAAATGATAAAAAAAAAAGGATTAAAAAAGTTGTAAGACTACTTTTTACGATCCCTTCGGCAAAGCTCATTTTGCTGGTGCCGGTCGAGTCGTAAAGATCAACGCTCGTCACCATGAAAGCTCACGCGTGTAGCTTGGTGCTACTAGAAAATTCTAAAACTCGTTAATCAATGCACATTGATTATGGAGGGCGGAATGTTCGAAATTGGCGCTCATTAAGCCAGGTTGAAGCTACTAAGGTTGGTCGGAAGTCCATCTCGTGGCTGAAAAGCCTTTCGTCCGGCTTCAGTCGCCATACGCCTGTTAGCGAGAGTGCGCGTCTTACGTTTCGCTAACTAAGTACTTAAAACGACGAGTAAACTCTCCTCTTAGTGTAAATACGTTCTTTTTAGTTAAAATGAAGTTCTTTAGTTATTCTCTAAAGTGCCTTATTGTTATTTGTATTTTCCTTACATTTTCTCTCTCCCTCGCGCATGCTAAATTATAACTATAATCAAACAGTCCTTAACTTTCTAAAATAAAAAAATTTTTTTGAAAAGCTTTCTCTTTGGTGTCGCTACTGCGGTACAGAGCTCTTTTTTGGATTAATTAATTTATACAAAACTTATTGAGCTGAGAAACTCACCTAACTTCCCTTAATGTGGCTTTTTTGCCACATATTTGTGTTAATTTGCGACCAATAAGCTCATTTTTTAAAGGTCCCTAGTTTTCTAAAATGATAAAGTTTCAAGATTGATTCGGCTAAGGGATTTACAGTCTGTCACGTACGTAAGGCCATTTCGTTGAAAATAACTTACCTTGACTTATTGCATAAGATTGTGGAGCAGTTGACAATAAATTTTCAGATTCTTTGACTGGCTGCTGATTCAAGTTGAGAGTGGGTGAAAGCGATGGTGGAGTTCGAGGAGGTGGAGCGCCATAGTTATGATCTTGGAGAACAAACTGGAGGCACTGAAATTGAAAAACCTTAGATGAATAAAAAATTGAATCCAAATTTTTTTAAATTGTACTATGATATCGAGACAAGCAAAAACTATGCGCTGTTTCAGCCAGCCAATTGACTTCTGTTGTATGCTCTTATAGCTATTATCTTTCCTATGCTCCATAAAACAACTAAAAAATGACGATAAATAATTTTTACCATCTATATGGGTGTTGTTCTTTCAACTCACAAAATCAAAAAATAAATGCTAAAAATTTTTCTGTTTCTCAGACTAAAAATTAAAACTTCTGATAAATTTTCAGATTTCTCGGATGTATATTAAATATTATCTAAATGTGGTCTCAAGTCGACACTAGCTAGTATTTTCACATAATATAGCTATTTTTAAAGCTAATATCATTGGAAAAGAAAACTTTTTTTTCATAAATTTAAAAAGAAACTTTTAGAAATTTTATCAATTTTTGGAAAAAATTAGTATTGCAGCCTCGACAGCTCTTTTTAAGGGGGGGGGGGGGTAGGGTCTGGCAATTTTTGAAAAATCGAATTTTTTTTTTTTTTTTTCTTATAGTAAAACATTTCAAGAATGCTGTGTTAAAATTTCTAAGGGTTTGGAGCAAAACTCACAAAGTTACAGAGTTTTAAGTCTCGAGTTTTAAGTTCTAAGTCATAATGAAAGCCGACTCCGAAAGCGCCGCTCAAACCAAAGAAGGTAGAATTCGGCGAAGACAAGGACAAAAAGATGCCCTGGACATTGCTGAAGCTGCTGGTGACTTACTTTATGGAGCTGGAATAGATGATTCAGTGTAAGTTGTAAATCAAATAGTTTTTCTTCACTTTTTTCGTACCGAAAACTTCAAACGCGTTTTTCTCGAAACACTATTTTGCAAAGTCGGTGAAAGTTCTCATTTGAAAACTACTGCACCGATCTTTCTAAAATTAAACATACGTCTTTAATGCATAAAAAACCCGCCCCCTAGTGAGTTACTTTTTTTTTTTTTTTTTTTTTGGCCGAGTTTTAGCCATAAAATGGCCGGTTTTGGTGACCAAAAAACAGTGTTTTGGCTTCAAAACGTCGCCAAAACTTCAAAATTGAAAAAAAATAAAATTGATCCTACTAGGGGGCGAGAAAAACTAATATATTAACTAAATCTACTTTATTTTTTGATTTCAGATGAACCGTTCGCGAGTTACAGCCTTCACCGCAACTCATCTTTTTTTCGAAGCGCCTTGTTTGGTTTGCTCCCATTGCCTCAATTTTTAATATTTTGATCTGAAATTTTGACAGAATGTTCTTTGAATGTTGTATGATATGTATATAAATTCTTATTAAATTATAATAAACAGGAGCTCCACTATAAATCATCGAAAAATCATCATTTTTTGACCGCTCAGACCCTACCCCCCCCCCCCCTTAAGGCAATAGTTTCGACTCGGTGCATAACTTAAACTATTTATAAATTTGAAGAAAGGAAAAAAAATAGCGAGTTGTGTTTTTTCATTTGAGAAATTTTACTGGATTTTAAATTCAGTTGGAGATAAACAATAATAAAAAAAATAAGACATATGAGAGAAAATATTCACGCTATTTAGTGAAATTATATATTATAAAGCTTCTAATATTTTTTCTGAAACGAACACTTGAAAGTACACGGAAACCGGTTTTACCCACCAGTCACGTGAGTACAATTAGTTTTCAGTGAAATGAAAATCTTCATCTAAAATACTAGTGATGTTCACGGTTTTTACAAAGAACGGTTCATGACACTTTGAGTGAATTGGTGAACGACAAGAAGATCAATGAATATTTTTTTTGTATTTATGATTGATGAAGATAAAAAATTCCTAACTATTTTTCAATTACTTGAAGAATTCATGCGAATGTACCTCAGAGAACAAAGTTTTTCAGAAACTATTTTTTTTCAAAATCTCTTTTTCATTTAAACTTCATAAATTAAATATATTTGATTTTTTCGATCTATCCGAGGCAGGGTTGGTATTCGTGTTTTTTTAAATTAAAAACAACATATTAACGTTTCAGTGATCAAAGTCGCCCTCTTCAGAACTGCAATTTTTATTAATTAAGGTCTGATAAATAATTACATGATTTAAGTCTTGCTTAAAAATATACTTTACAATGTGAGTCAGTCTTTTACCTTTATGTCGTAGTAAGTGGTTTTTGTTTCACTTTTTTTCACAAAACTTTATAATTAAATTTAATTATAAAGTTTTATAATAGCCCCCACCCCCTCCCCCCTCATTTCTCTTTCCAAAATTTCAAAAATCATCTGTTACTGGACACTATTAAAATTTCGCCCGAGAATTAAAATCTTTTCATTTACGCTTCAACTCTGATTCGAGACTCTTGTCTCTCAAAAATCATATTATTTTTAAACGACAGATATGAGAAAATTCATTTTATTATTATTTTCCTTTGCAACTAAATTAATAAATAAACATAGAATTACTCTGTAAACCAAGATTTTGTAATTAACCTATTAAAAGTTCTGTAATTAGTGAATTATTGTAATTTCAATCAATCGTCTTGTATTATTGAATTTAATTTTTATTTTTTATTTATCCTGACCACATGGTAAATTTTGAACTTTGTTTTTAATAAAAAGCCTGATGAGGTTGACCATTGTCAACGAAACGTCGCTACGAGAAGAATAAATGTGTTAATTTATTTAACTACAAGGCCTAGCCCCCAGAAATCCTTCACAACTCTTGTCATTTATACACTATGGAGGGTGTTAACAACCACAATGTTTTTAAATTTAATATAATGAGAGTTATAATAAAGAAGTTTTTCACGATACGATTCCGACTATGAAAACAGGTTTCAAAAACATCATAATTAAAGCCAAAAATAAGACAGAAAAAAGAAACAAAAACAACACAGTTTATAAAATTAAATGTAGAAATTGCACAGCTTTATATGTCAGACATACAAAATGCGACAATGTACGTAAGACACAACCACGCGACTTGCTTACAACACCAATTTGTTTTTGAAAAATTTAGAATCTTGGACAGCGAGAAAATATTAAATAAACGCCTAGTTTCTGAAATGATACACATCAATTTACAAAAAAATCCTATTAATGAAAAAGAAGACTCCCAAAAACTCAGTCACAGCTAATAAAGAAAATGAAATATTCTCTTTGTTGAACATAAAACTTCGTCGATACTAAAAAACTCGAAAATATCGAGAAAAAGCCATATGCCGCAATCATGTCCGAGAACCACTCTTTTTCACCTCCACGCGAGAAAGTGAGAACACCTTGAACTTCGACACGCGTGCACCGATTTAGGAAGACTCTTTAGTGTAATCGTAAAACTACTTTGTTTACACACACCAGCAACATCCTAGTTCCAGTCTAGCTCCGTTCGCCATATAGGAAAGACACGTTTTTTCAAAAATTTTTCCATTGAAAGAAAAGATTCCATCAAAAAAATTTTTTTGGTTATGAATCGTGGAAAACTACTTTATTGTAACCCTCATTATATTAAATTTAACTAGTCTCTCTCAGCGCACAAGCACGCACAATTGTGTTACATTATCTAAAACAAATCTTGTCGAAGCTTCATCTAAATTAACCAACAATAAGTTTATATATACCCTTAACCTTTGCCGCTACGTTCAGAGTTCATTTCAACCTTCGTTTCGAGGTTATAAATTCATTGATTTTGTTTATTTACTAATTATTATTTTTTCATGATTTTAATTGGATAATTTCGAACACTTGATTAAATAATTTTTTTTATCAAATCTATTCTCTAAATGTTTTAATTGGATTGTAATATAAAAATTAAAAATTAAAATTCAATTTTTAAATTTTGTTCTTCAACCACATTCACATCACGAATAAAATGCTGACATTCTTTTTGGGTTCTCTCTTTTATCTTACGATTATAAAGTTTTGTGAAAAAAGTGAAACAAAAACCACTTACTACGACATATACCATAGGTAAAAAAACTGACTCACATTGTAAAGTCTATTTTTAAGTAAGATTTAAATCATGGAATTATTTATTAAACCTTAATTTATAAAAATTTCAGTTCTGAAGAGGGCGACATGGATCGCCGAAACGTTAATATGTTGTTTTTAATTTAAAAAAACACGAATACCAACTCTGACTCGAATAAATCGAAAAAATCGAATATATTTATTCTTGTGAGTGATAACATCCAAAAAACATAATTCATAAATTAAAAGGGTATAGCCGGGTAAGATAGTCGAATCGGCTCCCACGGCGAACCCTTTCAATATATATATAATTCGAAGGGGCATAAAAAAGGAAAATTTTTGGAGCAAATTTTACACACTCAAAATAGCTCTTGTGAATGCGTAAAATACGCATTTTAGAGTGAGGGTACTATAAAATAATTTCAATTAGTTCATAAAAAAGCGTTTTTTTTACTATCCGGCTCTCCGAACCTAATCTTTAGCCGACGACTTGTCTGTAGGCACCGAGTTATTCAGCCGCAAGCAGTCAACAACGTAGTAATTTATTATTTATTGTGTTATTGTTTAACACAATAAATTATAGTGCACTAAACATATAAATACATACTACTATTATTTTCATTTACGTTCCCTCCATACAATATTTTCACTTGGTTATACTATTCAATGCACACAACCTATAACTCAATAGCTCCGTGTGATGACTATTCTGAGAAAATTCAGATTTTTGTATGATTATTATGAAAAAACTAAGCTATAAATTGAAAAAATTACTATCTATTCTTTTATTTTTTCCTAAATAATCTGAGGTGTAGTCGGATTTTGATTTTTTAAAATAAATATTTAATTGTTTGAATAACTATTTCAGGCAACTTGTTATGATGGTTCACGCTAAATTTTTATGCAATTTAACAAAAAGTACTCTTGGTCGAACAATTTTTTTTTCTTAAAAAGAAAAATTGACAAGTTATTAAATTTGTTTGTCATTCAATGACAATTAAAACTATTCATTGATTTTGACGTAGAGCCATATTGTAAGAAACTAAGGTTTGACTTTGCTTTCTCATTTAAATTTAAGCCATGAAAAGTTAAATAAAGAATGAATTTGTTGAGAAGCTCAAACTAGTAGCTAAACCAAATTTTAAACAAAGTTTTAAATATTTTGCAAAGCATTCTTTCAGAAAGATTCTTATTCTTTTCTACTGTGAGAAGTTAGAAAAACAATAAAGGGTATAGCTGGGTAAGATATTCGAATCGGCCCCCACGGCGAACCCTTACAATATACATATATATCATTCGAAGGGGCATAGAAAAAGAAAATTTTTGCCGCAAACCGCAGCTCCCTATTCCCAATCTAGGGACCCTAGGGTCTAAAATAGTAATTTTTTAACTTTAATTTTTATCTCAGAACATATTAGGGCTAGAGACATGCGGTTTGCGGCAAAATTAAAAAAAAAAATTTAGTTCACCTATAATTTTTAATATTATTTTTGGCGCCAAATTTAAACCACTTGGGCCATTTTTTGAATTTTTTTACCTTAAATTTGCGATTAAAAAAAATTGAAGACAATGGCCTCGCTAGAAAAAAAATATATGATGTATTTTAACGAAAATCAACCGCTCTGATTTTTTTAGATTTTTAAAAAGGGTGGAAGGCATTTTTCTGACCGATTTATTAAAACTCTTTACATAAAAAGCCGTCTTTCGGGCGCATATTTAGTCAAAATTAAAAATTATATGTACGATTGAACTACACTTTTTTTCTAGAAAATTTTGCCACAAACCGCGTTTTTCTAGCTATTTTAGATTATGAGATATTAATAAAAGTTCAAAAATCACTATTTGGCTACGTGCATGCGCAGTTGAGGGAAAAAAAATTTGCGGTTTGCGCCAAAAATTTCAAATTGACAGAAAAATGGAAATATTATTTTTAGCGTAAAATTTTAAATCGAATTGTTTAAAATGTAGTTATTATTGAAATTTTCATAATCATCCTTTTTACAATTATAATATTTGAAATATTTTTTTTTATTCAATATATTGATAACTACCAAATTAGAAGCCCAGCAGAACTCTTATGTCATCCCAGAAGAATTTCGCCCAAAACTCTCGAAGATGACTTTCAGGTTCCTCAGGTACACCCGTCATCAGCGACCTGGGTACCTAGGTTCAAATTGCCTCGATAAATACTCTATAACATTTCTTAAAGTCATCCCCGCAGAATTTGGCCTAAACTCTCGAAGATGACCTCCAGGTTCCCCAGGTACACCCGTCATCGGTGACCTGGCTGACTAGGTTCAAACTTCTCCCTCATAAACTCTTAAACACCCCCAAACTCTATCCAGTCATACCCCAAGAATTCGACCCGAGATCTCGGAGATGACCCCCAGGTATCCCGGGTACCCCCATCATCGGCGACCTGGGTACCTAGGTTCAAATCGCCTCAATAAATACTCTAGAACTTCCTTCAAAGTCATCCCCGAAGAATTGGACCCCCGTCATCGGCGACCTGGAGGTCCAGGTCGAGAACTGACTATGGATTCATGTATTGTCATCCAAACCTAGACCCTCTGCTAAATTTCAGACCTCTAGGTCTTATAGGCTCCAAGTTAAAGAGCTTGGTAGTTTTGAACGTACGACGACGACGACGACGACGACGAAACATAGTGAGTAAAAATTGTTTTGATCACAGCTGATAAGGTAAAAAGACATTTCACCCATTATCGTTCACCATCAAGAACTTATGAAACTTGGACAGTCTCTTCGCCTTACCAGATAAAGAATCAATGAAATTAATAATGTATTGTAATGCACCAAACTCTGTCTAAATAAATCTTGTAGAGATTTAAAATTAATAAAAAAGAAAAAAAAAAACCTGAAGATGTAAAATCTTTTTATGACAAATTAATTAATTCTGATTATTACTCTACACACGAAGAAATGTCGTTACCTGTATTAAATTATTTTAAGCCAACGTGGATTTTTGGAAAAGGAAGGCGCTTCAAGTCACCAAGATTTCCTATTGATTTAAGGAATTGTTATAACTGTGCAATGAATAATTTACCTCGTACAAATAATGCAGGAGAAGATGGGCATCGCGGCTTTTCTTCAAAAAAAAACAAAAGTCATGTATCTTTATGGAAATTTTTGAGTTCTTTGAAATCCGAACAAAGTCTGAGCGAGAACAAAATCAGTGAGATTAAGACTTATAAAATTGTTTATAAGCGAAGTAAAAAATTTGTTGCATTAGATGAACGTATTTTTGGTACTGTGTCTGAATATGTATGTGAGGATGAAAATAAGTTAGAATTCTTGGAAAGCATTGCTTTGAACATCCGTTTGTGAACTGTTTTGAAATGATTAATTTTATACTGTTACTGTGTTTGTAGAAAAATAATGTATTGTAAATCGAAATTTTTGGTCTAAATTTGTAAATTGTTGCGGATTTACTGCTTCATTAATTTTATTTTTATTTGCCGGATTAAAAGCTGGTAGGGGAGGGTTGTCAAATAAATTGAGTAGACCATTAGTTAAGTTTATTTGGATTTTATTTTCTAAGAATATATTATTATTTACAAAAAAAGGTTCAAGTTTAATAACTTTTATTAAATCTCTTAATAATTAATCAACAAGTATGAAATTTAAGTAGTTAATGTGTATTGACAGATTAATAAGTTTGATGTTAATAACATGAGCTCATTACTATAAAATAGAATAAGACAAATCATCAAAGTATAAAATAATTTAATTATAAATTATGGAGAATCACTATTGAGCCAGGTCCAGTTGAAATGTAAAATGAGATAAAATAAATCAGTGTAGTATACTTAAGAGAACTATCCAGAAGGTTAAGTTGAATTTAATGAATTAATGCAAATGAGCTGAGAATGAGCTTGAGATAGAGAGAGAATAATAACTGATTAAAGAGACAAACTGAGATATGAGAATATGTTGAATTGAGAATTGCCAGCATTAATTTCCGTATAAAGAAACTTATCTAATTTGAGAAACCGCCTAGTCAAAACTCTTGACGAATTTGATTATATTAATTCAAACCATAAATACGAGTTTTGCTTGCGTACAGTTGAGGTAAACAAAGCAACAGAGAATGGCCTTGAAAAGAGTAGAAAAGAAAATGGCTGCGTGTGAGACAGCACAAAGAAAAGAGAGAGAGAGCAAGAGAATGCACAGTAATTTTATTGATTTTCTGGCTGTGAGAAGGACAATGTAAAAGCACAGGTAAATTATTGTTACCGGTTCTGAGTGAAATACCTGAAGATTCCACGCCGTGAAAGCTTTCCTTGCTGAGCAATTAACCCAAGAATTGAATTGAGCCGAGCCGTTTGAGTTAATTGAAGATCAAATGTCTCCCGAGTTGAGCCAACACTAAGTAGATGATTCGTCGAGTTGACTGTACTGATGAGATGACTACGTTGAGGATGATGAGAAAGAGTCACGAGAAAGAACCAAGAGAAACCCGAGAAGTTTCACAAAATGGCGAGTGAAACCGTCTATTCACGAGTGTTGTCTTGAAGAGAGTGAGAGGCCCGAGCGTAACAGTCACGTCATAAGTAAATGTAAACACCGATATCGATTTGAACTTAAATTATGAGAGTTTCCTTATTTACATTAAAAGGTGTGAGCGTTGGTCGAGTAGCAGCAGAGAGTGGCCTTGAAAATAGAGAGAGATAGCCCGATAGAGAGAGAGAGAGAGAGAGAAAATGGCCGAAATGGCTACGTGCTTGTGCACATTGAGATAGACGAAATCAGCACAGAGTCGTAAATTCTGTGCTAGAGAAAATGAAAAGTGAGAAGGGGCAAGGAAATGACTGTTCCTTGCACCTGAATACCTGGAGATGTTCGATGAGTGAGGATTGTCCTTGAACCAGACAAATTCTCCGTAGACCACCGGTGAAGAGTAGCTGATACACGTGGTAATGGCGCGGCTCCGAGGTTGTTGATGATCACAGAATTACTGTCTGTGATCGTCCGGATGAGCTGGTGCACGGTGAAAAGGCAGGTTCCAGGACTACCTGGTGAAAAAGGCGATGAGAAGAGCCGTTGAGACGAACCGTGAAAAAGCCGGGAGAACTGTCTGCTGCACGCACACACACTTGAGCACCAAAACCAGAAGCCAGCACGCGAGGCCTGTGGCAGCAGCAACGGCGACAGCGGTACTGCCCAGCACTACGGCGCGCGGGAGTGAGAATTGGGACTAAAGTCCCCGCCTAGACTCATAGATGGAGCCATGTAGTCTATCAATTTAAAGTTGAGCGAATAAGCCGAAATATTTACGAGCGAATAGTGGTCCACTCCGTAACATAAATGAAATGTGAATTCTAATTCTTAGAAAGTGTTTCTATAAAGGTTTTTTTGTAAAAACATACTCGATTAATTGTATATTATTAGTGCGTTTGTAAATAAACAATTTTTTGTTAATATTTTGTTATGTAAATTTAGTTAATTCTTTTAAATGTGTTAAACCTATTTTGAAATTATTTTTTCAAATTTTTTTAAACCGTTTCATTTTAGTTTTGATAAAAAAATTATAATCCTTTTTGGTTTTTTTTTTTTTTTTTTTTTTGTTAAACTTTTCGGGCGTAAGGTCGAAACCCTGCCACACTCGTGGTAGTACATAATAGGATCTTAAGGTAGTAGTTCCGCCTCGGTGCTCAACTCAAACTAATTCATAAATTAAAATATGTTGTAAAAAAACAATTGATCTTTCTAAATATCACTTAAAAAATACAGGTATCCATGCTTTTTTCCGAGATAATTGAGTTAGAAATTCACCAAATCACAATATATAGTAATACCTAACCTGTAAAATTCACGGTATTCACGCCTAGCGCGTGCTGACAACCAGTTAAGTTCTTTGCGGAAAGGAGTGACCCGCTCTGCAAAAGGTACTTTACCATGAGCAAACCGTACACAAGCGTTCTGCAGGCATTGATATTTATCTGATTGGGATTTATTTATCGTTGTCATCAATGGGGCACCAAAGTCGAAAAGAGGTAAGATAAGAGACTGCATTAGCATGGTGTGTGTTTGGCGAGACAAGCATTTCGCAAAATGACGTAATGAATAAAGTGCATAGCTTACTCGCTTACTTGTCTGGTTGATTTGATGTTTCCAATTTAACTTGGAATCAAGAGTAATTCCTAAAGTTTTGATGTGATTTGAATATGGTATCAGTTTGTCTTTGAGAACAAGGGGAGGAAGCTCAGAGAAATTGATTTTTGAGATCAAACCTCGACTACCAAGGATGATGATAGTAGTTTTGTCGGGGTTGAGCCGAAGGTCATTTGAATCAGCCCATGCGGCAACAGCTTGAGTGTCGCGAATCAGTAGGCAGATATTCTTTATGAGGTCTTTGAGGGTAGAGTGAAGGTACACCTGAGTGTCATCAGAGTAGATGGCATGTCTTGCGTATTTCAAAAACAATGGGAGGTCATTAATAAAAATAAGAAAAAGCAGGGGCCCAAGGACGCTTCCCTGTGGAACACCTGCATTAGTTGGCAACCATTCTTCATGACTTTCAGTCTCAAGACAAACAGCTTGAGTTCGTTCAGTGAGGTAACTCCCAAACCAACGTACGACGCGATCAGAGCAACCAAGGGAGCGTAGCTTCTCAAGCAACTTAATGTGAGATATCGTGTCAAATGCTTTTGAAAAATCAAAAGACACAAGTACATTCACCATGTTATTGGTTATACTACTAAATAAAAAATTTCCGGATATTTTGTCCCCAAACTACAGCACTCGCTCCGCCCGTGCCGTAAATGCGGCAGAGGCCATCAAACTATGAAAATAAACAAAAGCATCAGCTCTCAAGCGATGCAGAAAGAAAAACATGGCCACGCCTATCTCGATCAGCTGAAGTTTAGTGAAACTGTTCATTTTAATAAATTAACTTACTTTCGACCTCAAATAGAGAAAAATAGTATGCACAGACACATAGTTGAACACTTGTAATGCAATATACTATTCCTAAACATGTGCTCAAAAATTTTATCACGCAGTTGTCTAGGGGAGAATTGAGAAATAATATAATAAAAAAATTTTTCATTTAATACAGGGAGAAGTCAGTTAAACCATCAATTATTTATTGCAAAATAATTTATTTATTGATGAAAATTATGATTTTTTCTTGAAAAATATCTTATTCGATTCCTTGACTGTTACTTACGCTGCCAATCAATTTTCAGCAAGTTTTATCAAATTTTTACCGAGAATACCGAGAATACGTGCATCTAAAAAAGGTTGTAAAAAATTCATACCAAAAGTTAGTAGATTATCTGTTCAAATTACGATTTTTGCTTATCAAAACAGAAATACAGAGAAAACAAAGTGGAGCCGGTAGACCACGAGTAATAAACAATCGCACTGATGGAATCATAATCCATACATCAAAAGAGATCGTTTTATGACTGCGAATAGTATAAAAACTCAGCTGAATATATAATTATATGTGCATGATTCTCGAGAGACGGTAAATAGGCGTTCTCAATCAGAACTAAAGAGAAACTCTGCTGTAGTGACATGCAAGCTTTTTCTGACGGCCAAAAATGGGAAAGCTCAGCTTGAAGAGTGCAAAAAAAACTTTCTTGGACTCTAAAAGTGGAATTAAGTACTATTCAGTGATAAATCTTTATTCCAACTCTTCTCTCATCAACCAAAATGAGTAAGACTCTTCCCAAGGAAATCATAACATGAGAACTTTTTTCTGGGTAAAGTGTAACGTTGAGATAGTCAACGATTAAAGTAGTATATACCCAGGTAAAAAATTACAAGATCATTGTCAACTTATTTAGAAAAAATCAGAGAGCTTTTTTCCAAGGAAAAAGTAACAAGTGCAAATTTTCCCGGGTAAATGTAACGTCATGACTTTGAACAATTTTTTCCGGATGAACAGTAACATTATCGAAGTTAATTTATGAAAAATGGTTACTAGTAATTTTTTCCATGAAAAACGTAACTTATGTACTATTTTCTGGGTAAAATTTATCATCACGACCTCGAAAAATTTTGTTGTCAAACCAGAAACAAGACCGATGCTATTTTGTATAAAACTGCAAAAAAGGTTTTTTTTCTTAATGGAAAAATAACATTCACCTTTAGCCCGGTAAAGTTTTCCAAGTCAAGACATCACACTTCACCCATGGGAAAAAAGTGACATGAAAAAAGTGCACGCATAAAGTTTTTTATAAGAAGAAGCCTCTCTTACGACTTTATTTATGTTTGCATTGACCTTGCTACTGTTTACCCGGAAACAGTTGTTCGAGGTCATGACGTCAGATTTTACCCGGGAGGAAGAGCACCAACATGTGCAAAAGCACCAGTAACTATTTTCCACAAGTTTGCATCGATCACCTTAGTCTCTCAATGATTCAACGTTACACTTTGCCTGGAATAGGTCCCAAGGTTACGATTTCTCTAAATAAAGTTCCCCGGGCAGCTTTAAATAAGTTAACGCTGGTCTGGTTACTTTTTACCTGAAAAATATGACCTCAATCTTTTATTGTTCTAACGTTACACGTTACCTGGAAATTGTACCGATCACTATTTCCCTGGGAATTTCTTCCAACTTGAGTAAAAGTTAGTATGATCCTAAAGCGCGGTAGCGCTTGACGGCGATTGAGTTTTTTTTAACAACAATCACAACGAAAAAAACTGCCGTCAAAGCGTACGCTTTATATACTTTGAATTCACGGTTAGAGGTTAGGTTGGTCATGTAAAAAACTATGTTGCGAGGGTTATTACAAGTTTATTATGTACTTCTTACATAGCTGATGATCCCCCGAGTAATTAAAAAAAAAATTGTCACAAAACATTCTCTCGTTATAAAGTTATCACCGTTTCAATTTTGAAAGTGCCAAAATCATCTCGATAAAAAGTCAGGCGATTTTGGATTTCAGTCGAGAGCATCCGGTTAAACAGGAAAACGTGTATCGCTGTCTCTCTCACTCTCAATGCCCAGCGAGACATTTTGGAAGGAGCGCGCGATGCGGCTGTCTACAGTACTACTGAGTATAGCAGACTAGTACAATTATTATAGCAGCCACTTTAAACCATAATATAACCTATGTTTCTAATCTATTAATCGATTTTTATTATTTAATGTGTAAACATTGGATAAAATTTTTTCTAGCAACATATTTTTGAGTAATCATGCATAACAAAAAATGAATTGGGTCATGTAAAAAAGAATTTTTTGAAATAAATGTTTTTTTTTTTTTTTTTAGTGGAAAAAGTAATTTTACTATCACATTTTTTTGGTTTTTCTACTGCGGAGTTGAACTAAGTTTTTATTCAAACGAATACCTATGTATAAATTGAATAAACTGCAAATCCTCTTAAGCATGTATTTTAAAATACGGATGAGTATTTTCTCCTTTATTTTCTGTGTAATTTATATTTAAGTGCATTAAAAAAAGAGGGCCTATCATAATACTAGATTATACATTTTCAATAAAATTTATCAATGATTTTTATGTTTTCTGAAAATTTTAGTCTTTTTTGTTCTCTGTAAGCAAGCTTAAGTTATATGGTCAAAGTGATTTTAAAGTTCATAATTATTGGTTACAGTGCTAGTTTTTTGAGATAAGAGTTAAGAACTACATGTACAAAAAAAAAATAGATAGTTTCAGGTCTAGATATCCAATGCACCAGTAATTACATTTAGCATGGATTTTCTAGGTACGGATAAACATTTGCTCTATTATTTTCTAAGTTAATTTACATTAAAGTACCTATGTATTAAAAAAAGAGGGATAATATAGAGGCATAATACTAGATTATACATTTTCAATAAAATTTTATCAATGATTTGTGTTCTGTCTAATGATAAAATTATATTTCAGAAATTTGAATCAGAAAAACTAAGCATATTTAGGTCAGCATAAGTCAATTATTGAAAATTTTAGTCTTTTTTGTTTTCTGTAAGCAAGCTAAAGTTATACAGACAAAGTTCAAAATTGGTTAGTTTTTTGAGATAAGAATCAAGGAACTATATGTACAAAAAAAAAAAAAAAAATAGATAGTTTCAGGTCTAGACATCCAATGGGCCAGCTGTTATTATAAATTTCTATTTAGCATAGATTTTTTGAGTACGGATGAGCATTCGCTCTATTATTTTCTAATTGGGTTTACAATAAAGTTTTTCCATCTATTATTTGCAAAGTGTATTCAAAAGTAGGTGATAAAACAGTAAATTATATATTTTTCAATTTTCAATAAAATTTATCAACGATTTATAAAATTATACTTCAGAAATTTGAATCAGAAGAACTAAGCATATTTAGGTCAGCATAGATCAATTATTGAAAATTTTAGTCTTTTTTGTTTTCTGTAAGCAAGCTAAAGTTTTTCGGTCAAAGTGATTTTAAAGTTCAAAATTGGTTAGTTTTTTGTGATAAGAACCAAGAACTACATGTACAAAAAAAAAAAAAAAAAATAGATAGTTTCAGGTCTAGATATCAAATGGGCCAGCTGTTATTATAAATTTCTATTTAGCATAGATTTTTTGAGTACGGATGAGCATTTGCTCTATTATTTTCTAATTGGATTTACAATAAAGTTTGTCCATCTATTATATGCAAAGTGCATTCAAAAGTAGGTGATAATAACAGTAAATTATAAATTTTTCAATGAAATTTATTAATGATTTTCACGTGTTCTGGCTGATGATAAAATTATATGTAAGAAATTTTAATTAGAAGAATAAGATATATATCTAAGTTAGCGTGAATCAATTGATGAAAATTTATATCTTTTTTTTTGTCATTTAAAAATCAGGTTAAAATGTTAAATTAATTTTTTTTTATATGTATGATTATTGACTTACCTAAGACTTAGCTAGTATGAAATTATTAAGAATGTGAAATCATTTGTTCAGATATATTTTTTAAGAATATAAATGATTTATTTATGGGGGTTGGTTTTTTTGAATATGTTGACAAAAAGGAGATACATTCAATTTACCGAATCTACGCAATGAAATCTAAAAAAAAAAAAAACTTTTCAAAAAGTACTTTAACGGCGATTAGTTTTTTTAAACGGAGTCCAAAAATAAAAAAGTATACGCTGAATATGCTAATATTTTTTTTTGAAAATGATCTAATGAAAGAAGTGAAATCAAAAATTTATTACGGACGACTTTGACTAAAATTACTTATTATTTAAGAATAACTTTCTCTAATCCAAGAACATATTATGTTGAATCACTGTAAATATACGTAAAATTAACAATTTTTCAAATCAAGTAATTTTCAATATCGATAACCACCATTCGAAATTGACGGAGCTGCTTTAACTTTAACTAAGTTTTTCAAGCCGAAAAAGTAAATTCATAAAAAAGCTATCACCATTTTGTAAATTTAAATTTCAAAAAAGTTAGTTACTGCGTATTTAAAGACTTAAAAATTTTTCAAAAAAAATAAAAAGCTCTAAAACTTTAAAATAAATTTATAATAGAAAAAAAAAATTAGACTGAGTTTAATTTATGTTATTGTGTATGAGCATACATGCGTGTCATAAACATTTATGTTTTTTACTTTGACCGAAGTTGTTCCTCGAAAACAGCTCCGTCAATTTCGAATGGTGGTTATCGATATTGAAAATTACTTGATTTGAAAAATTGTTAATTTTACGTATATTTACAGTGATTCAACATAATATGTTCTTGGATTAGAGAAAGTTATTCTTAAATAATAAGTAATTTTAGTCAAAGTCGTCCGTAATAAATTTTTGATTTCACTTCTTTCATTAGTTCATTTTCAAAAAAAAATATTAGCATATTCAGCGTATACTTTTTTATTTATGGACTCCCTTTAAAAAAACTAATCGCCGTTAAAGTACTTTTTGAAAAGTTTTTTTTTTTTTTTTGTAAAAACATACGTGTGATATTTTTTCTGTTAAAGTTTGCCTTTTAATGCGCAGCAAGTTTAACATTTCAGTTTCCACGGACAAATTTTACTTCATAACCATTTTCTTGGAAATAATTTCAACGTTACTTTTTTCATGGCGTTATGGTCGTAGGTGTTTTTTTCTTCAAACGAGCCGATGGAATGCTAGCTAAACCTGATCCGTTCCGAGAAACGCAAGGTCACAACGGAGTGTTAAGGGAAATTAGCTTTGAGTCCTTATGATGACAAGTGGTACTTGATTCCTGAAGTACAGATATTTTATCGTGGGGTCATAAAGATGTTGAGCAGGATCAGGAATTGGAAAAAAAATTCCAAACAGAACATCAGGCAGAGCTAACCGAGGTTACAGATGGGGTAAGGAGAGCTATTCTCATATTGGCTTCTTACACGAGGGGTGCGGATAACTCTGACGAGCAGACGCCAAGCGGTTTTGTAGGCTCTCTTTCTATTAAGGAAAACGTAAAAATTCAATAAATAGTAGTTTTTAAATTAAAATAAGGGAAAAATTACTGTAAAGTAAGATTTTTTAGGACATATAAAAACGTTAAATTAATACAAACAATAGCAACTTAAATTAAAGTATAAAGTCTGAAAATTCTACATTTTTTGTTGGATTGGAGGTTACGTTAGAATATTGATAACAACTGTATAGATTAAAAATTGATTGTATTGAAGTAACATGATATGTTCGATTTTTAAAATAAATTTCTGGATAATACAAACAATAATTAACGTTTTCTTACAAAATTTTTTTACTTATTAGAGTAATTTAATTAGTAAAAAAATAATTATAAAGACTGGTTTCAAAAAATCACTCATATCATTGAGTTTTCAAGCCAGAAATTAAAAAATAAATGTCAAATAAGCAGCGGTAAAGACGTCTGTGTCATAACAAATACTAGAGATAAAAATTAAAGCACGAAAATCGAAGCAAAAGTCATAAAAACGAATGCTGGTCTTCGATACCCCTCACTTTTTTCTTCTTACTGCTGTTATCTACTTCTTACTTAATTCTTTTTTTTTTGGCATAGGGGAATTATAAAAACTTTTAGTTACTATTTCGACCCCTTCTTTTGCAATTTACTGCACAGCAACTTGAATAAATCAGTTTTAACAAAATTTTACATTTACTCTAATGGGAAGAGAGCCTTCAAAACCGGTTGGCGCCTGCTCGCCAGCGTTCCCCCCACTCCTCCTGCAAGAAGCTAATAGCCGCTCCAAGCTTCCAAAAACATTTCAGTTGTGAACGAGACAGACAACAGACCTTTACTACCAGACGCAGCAGCAAAGTATTCAAGCAGACTTCCAGCCCCAGAAAACGTCGCAGCAAAGTATTGCGAGGGAGTGAATTCCTCGTAAATTATTTTTCCTACCTGTCAGTGTCGAGTCACCTGGGAAACAACAAATGAGTTAATTTGTTGATTCTAAGTTCCACGGTGATGTCCACGCTACGTCCGTCGGTCGGACGAGCAGCTGTAGCCGACCACGTGGTGGCTGCCACCAACGGCTGGCTGCTGCTGTAGCTACACTAGGCAGCGCACGCGCACAGTCACACACACACACACATTCCCAGACATCCAGGGAGGCTCTCCTGGCTCAGGGTGCGCACGTACAACACACACGCACACACACCACGCGGGTCCCAACTCTCCGTCCGGGAGTCTCCGGCGACGGAGGAGGTGCGCGGCATATTTTGGCAGACGACGCGATATACACTGGCCTGCGTCGGCAGGCGCGTGCGCGCACAATACACAAGACACAATAGACGCGGGTGTGAGTGTAGTTTTTGAGTTGCGCGGACTAAGTATGCGTATAGGGACAAAGAGGAAGACAGAGTATGTGCGCGATGAATGTAAACATAGGACTGTGAGTGCCTCGTGTGCTGTAATTTTATTTTGGCGCGCTATTGAGGTGGCGTGGCGATTGCCACCGGAACTATTGTCGAAGCGAGCGTGATTGGATAGTGTGGTGTGAAGGAATGTGATTGGTGGAAATATTATACATTGCCGGTGTGGATAGATGTTCGATATTAAGAGTTTTTGTGATTGGCTGAGTGAATTTGAGAGAAACGATGAAGAAGGAGATTGGATTTGCGAGACGCGTGGAGCGTCAGTCTTTGCTTGAACACAGTAGAGAGAGGTATTTTTTTTTTTCTTTGGAGTTAAAGTTTCTAAGTTTCCTTCCCTTTGTCCCTCCCAAAAAATTTTGTAGACTTTTTTTTATTATTTCTTTCCCGTTAATTTCCAGATAGATAATTTGGATCAAATATTTCTAGCAAGTTGGAAAATTTGGAATTTCTATTTAATATACTGGTCAATCTAATTAGATAAAATAATTTGAATCAAATATTTCTAGCAAGTTGGAAAATTTTGAATTTCTATTTAATATACTGGTCAATCTAATTAGGTATTGTAATTTATTGATTTAAATAAGGATTTATGAATTTCTTGTGTGCATGATATTTGTGTGTGAATGAACGGAATTAAATTAAACTTCGCGTGGCGTCCATCCGCCATTTTGTAGACTCTTTCTTTGATCGTTGGCGAGTTTTTCTTGTTTTTCTAGGATTTTTTTTTTTTGTTTATTGCATTTTATTTTTGGGTTTTAGTTAAATAAATTTTTTTTTTTTTTTTTTGGCAACAAGGAACTTAGAAAATTTTTCGAAAGTTGAACTTAGGATATTTTTGAGAGTTGGACTTAGTAGAATTTTTTTTTTCAAGAGGAGGAACTGGGAAAAAATTTCGAAAAGTTAGACTTAGAAAATTTTTCGGTAAGTAGAACTTGGATTTTTTTTTCTTTCTAGAAAGTTGGACTTAGTAGAATTTTTCGAAGGTGGAACGTAGAAATTTTCAAAAAGTAGACTTAAAAAGAAATTTTTTTTTTTTTCTCGTAGACAGGGACTTGGAAATTTTTTGGTAGAAACTTAGAAAATTGTTGGCTAGTGTCCAACTAAATTTTCTTTTTTTTTCTGGATTTTATAAGGTTTCAGGAAGATTTATTTGTATTAGTAAATAATAACAGCTACTGAAAAGCGAAAATTATTATTTTTTGGTTACCAAGATTCAAGACTTATTGTGGACAGTAAATTTTTTTTTTTTGTTGGTTGTTGAAGAGGATTGTAAACAGTGAAAATTTTGTTTTCAGGTTCAAGATTAATTGTAGACAGTGAAAATTTTGTTTTCAGGTTCAAGATTAAGTGTAGACAGTGAAAAATTTTTTTTTTCTCTCTAGGTTGAAAATTAAATACACAGTGAAATTTTTTTTCTGGTTTGTTTTCTCGTGAGCAATGGCAGAGAAGATAGAATACCAAAAATATGTAGACAGTATGAGAAGATTATTAACAAATTCTTGTGAGATTAGGAAAAGGTTAAACGAAATAAGATCAATGAACCAAGATCAAGTGAAAGAAGAACTAGTAAAAGTGAAGGCAGGTACAACAGGCTCCTTTAAGACTCTCTGTGAAAGATTATTACGAGTTGAGTTAATCCAAGAAGGAAAGAGGTTGGACGTTCCGTGGATACCATCTGCAGACAATGAAGGAATGCATCCGAAGGAACAACCAGCAAAAGAATACGTACTTGACACGAGAACACACAAACAGAGAAAACCCCGAAAAACTAGTCAAAAACCGGGAACGAGAGAAGACAAATTGGAGACGGATGATAGCGAAAGTGAATATCAGACAGATGGAGACGAGAATTATTCACAAGATAGAGAGAAAAATAAATTTGGGACAGAATTGGTAAACATTGACACACGGAAACCCGTGATCACAAGTATGCAAGTGATGGGTAGTCGCCGTAATTTTAGATGACGATCACCTTAATTTTAGGTGATCGAGTTTAGAAATTAAACTTCAGGTGCACATAACCTCACACTTGACTAATTTATTTACCCTTGTAAAAAAAGTTTCACTTAAAAAAACTATTATTCCGTTCATCAGAACTTTGAAAAAAATAAATTTGACTTAATAAAAGAATGTAAATTCAAGATTAAAGCTAATAAATTTCTTATATTTGTAAGTTATAGGATACGGGTGTGTAGAACATAGTAGCAGACCAAAATTGACTTTCTTGCTTTGCTTGTTTTATGTGATCGATTACCCTAAATTAGAGTGATTCACTATTTTTCGCAGTGAATCGCTTGTATTTTCAGCGATCATTACCTTAAAATGATACGAATCACGTCCGTGCTGGTGATCACGGGTTTTCGTGCAGGAAAATGAGTGTAGTGAGGACATAAAAACAGTCTAAAGTGAATGAAACATCTAACAATAAAGAGCGGGAAACGAAGACAAGTTATTCAATTCCAGAGAACGATGGCACAAGGAAGAAAATAAATAAAACAGGTTTGAGAAAAACCATAATCCAACCACCTCTGGAAATGAAAAACTTGTTTATGTCTCCTTCACACGGTTATCACTTGGAGTGGGAAAACAAATAATTATAAATAACAAAACAGCATAAGAGTAACAAGTCAAACAAGGTTCATCACAGTAAAAAGAATGAGTCGTCTCATCATCGTGAAGAACGTTTTAGATCCTCATCGAGGGAGAGCCACCACAAAACAACACCTGGTCATAAGAGATATAAATCTACGTCCCGGGAAAGACGTCATATCAACATTAAATCTCGGGAACATGATCACAGTTCTCTAGACAGAAGAGGTCGAATGTCGAGGTCCAAAGAACTACATCATGGACATTCACATCGTAGTAAACTACGAACTTCTATGACTCGACATAATCGTCACGGATCCCCATCTCGTAATAAAAGAAGGGATTCAACGTCACGAGAACGGAGTCACAGAAGAGTCAATAGCAGACTGCGAGGCCATCGACACCGATCGTCTTCTTCATCCGGGGAACGTCATCATGGGTCGTGGATCCAAGGCCATAGATATGATAGGAAGCCACAAGATTCTTGATCGCGAGATAGTAGACGTAGACCAAATTATCGAAGTAGATCCGGTTCAAGAGATTATAGACATATTACAAGACGAAATCGCAGCATTTCATCATCAGACAGCCGATCACCAATAAGACATCGTAGACACAGCTACACTCAGTCTGAAAATATTAATTGTGTAAGAATCTTGAAAGATTGGAACCTGAAATTATCGGGGGATGATGGCAAAGAAAACCCAGAGCAATTTCTCAACAAATTAGACAGGTGTAGACGCAATAGCAACTTGTCGGACACTCAAATAATAAATGCAGTGGCGAGTGTGATGGAGGATCGTGCGTTAAGGTGGTACGATACGGCGATTTTGAAAATTGAAACGTGGCACGAGTTCAAAAAGGCATTCCAGAGGAATTTCATTGGCCAATACTCTCAGTATGAGGTCATGGATGAAATAAGGAATAGGACTCAAGGCAAAGGTGAAACGATCTCAAACTACATCACTTGCCTGGGAGTCCTATTTAAATACCTCAGAAGACCTCTGGAGGAAGACGAATAGATAGACATAATAAGAAGAGGGTTGCAGCCTGAATATAAGTGGTATTTGGATAACAAAAGAGTAGACACAGTAGACGATTTGGAGCACTACGGAAGGAAATACGAAAGACAGAAGAAGGATTGTAACAGATTTGTAGGACCACCAACCAAAGACAAATGCAGGATACCTATAGCAGCATTTACGAGCACAAAAAACAAAGTGGCGGCAGTAAATGAAGTCGCGGCGGTTAGTGGCGAGAAAAAGAAGGCGAAAAAGAAAAGCAAAAAGAACAAAAACGTAGACAGTCCAATTCAAGGTCAAAAAGATGAAGTATCAGGTATTCAAGTGCAGAATAACCAGTTAGGTAATCAACCAAACTGGCAGAATAGACAAAACAACGTCAACAATCAAAATGGCTGGCCAAACAACCAGTATAACCAACAAAACGTAAATAGACAACAACAAATGAGGCCACCACATCTAGGACCTCAATTACAAACACAACAAAATTTACAACAACAACAACCACGTCCACAAGTGCAACAGCAAGTAAATCAACAACCCCAGCAAGCGAGACAACACTTCGAAGGAGAAAATAGACGAACTCAACAGCAACAATCACGACAACAACAAACTCAAGGTGAAGGAAGACCAATGGGCAACTGTCGTAATTGTGGAAAACTTGGTCATCGTATTAGGGAATGCCCAGATCTATGCTGCTATAAATGCAGACAAACTGGACATTTCGAAAATAATTGCCCATTGAATGCCCAGGAAACAAGTTGTCAAGTTTGTGGAGCAAAGGGTGTTACAGTGAGAAACTGTAGAAATTGTTCAAAGTTGTTAGCCTTGCTGGGAAACGACAAGGCGGGAGCGTCGGGCGGCCCAACACTTCCAAACAACAAACAGAGGCCACAACAACAGAAGACAACAATAAGGAAGGAGACAGAGAGATGGATGTGGAACAACAGGTAGAAGAGATGGTGGAAAAAAATTGTACGGATGACCAAGAAAGTGAGGAGGTAGAGGAGTTTATGGAAGCAGAAAATGAGAGTGAGAAAAGTGAGAAATGGGTCGTGTGGACAGTGATGAATAATTTTAAGGCCAGGAAAATAGTAGCAATTCCTAAAAATAAGAGTGGGGTACAATTGAATGAGGAAGAAATAACACCAATGCAAAAAGAAAGTAATCATATAAATAAAGTAGCAGAAGCAGGATTAACCGAAAAGGAAAGGACCTGTGAAAATGCCAAAGAAAATGTAGACAAGGGTGTAGACATAAGTATTGGCAGTAGAGTAACGAGGTCAGGAGTAACTAAGCGTGAAAAATTTTGTGAAAATCCTACAGAAATTGTATACAGGGAGGTAAACAAAAGTATTGAGGACAGAGTAAACAAAACGAAAGTAACTATAGGTGAAAAAGCTGGTGAAATTAATGGTGAAATCCGCGATGAGTGTAGACAAATGGATGAGGTGGAAAATGTAGACAAGGTGAAAGAAACTGTTATAGAGGTTAATGAGGGAGAGATAGAACAGATAGTTGAAAGGTTGTCCAGTGGGCATGATATAAGTAATGAGCAACTGACACAGATAAATGTTGCCATGCAGAAATTCGTGGAACAAATCGACTGGTCTCCGAATCGAAGGTTTTACAAAGCCCCTACGGAAAAGTTGAGTGAACAAGCTGAAGGTTTTCAGACTAGTTCAAGTTAAAGGGGGGGGGGGTGGAACTGTATGGAGCCCAGTTGAAGAAGTGGAAGATGAAGTAAGTGGATTAGTGAGAGATAACAGGTTTTTCTTTAAGATTTTGTTGAAAGGGAAACCATTCCAAGCTTTACACGACACTACGACACTGGTGCAACGGTGTCTATTGCTGGGGAGTCGGTAGCCAAGCTTTTTTTAAACGAAACTAAAACCTTGCGCGACAAGTCTCAAACAAGTGGGTAATGACTATCTCACAGTATTGGGATAGTTGGATCTGAAGATAAATATAGATTGCCGAGTCGAAAAGATTTTGCCCAGAGCGGTAAAGGGCATTTCTAATGACGTAATACTGGGACAGGATTTTATCCAGGCGTTTGAGATTTGCTGTGACTATGCGAGTGGCTCGTGGAAAAGTGGTTCGAGTGGCATACGGCACCAGTTCACGAAGGCTGATGGAGAGAGCGGTGAAACTCTAATAGCAGAATGTGCAGCGGTGAAGGAAACGTCAGAAGAAAAACGGCGGATCGAAATTGTGGCAGACATACTGAAAGAAATGCGCAGGTCTGGTCGAGATCACGGGGGAGGAGAAACGACAGATTGAAGATCTAACCAAGAAAATTTTGCCACTGCCGGAAGAATTTCAAGGGTTCACTACTCTCACGCAGCATTGGATAGAACTGACTGAAGAAGCAGTGCCACTACGTCATGCTCATCGAAGAATGTCACCGGCTATAGAAGAGGTGGCTCGTAGAGAAGTAGACAAGATGTTAGAGACAGAAATCATTCAACTATCGAAGAGTGAGTTGAGAAGTGCGCCAGTAATCATAAAGAAAGGTGATGAAGATTACAGGTTTTGCATAGATTACAAAGATATAAACAAGGTATCTCGCAAGTACGCGTAGGCCTTACCCAGTGTAGACACGGTGTTAGACAAATTGCGGAAAGCCAGGTATGTATGTTAAATAGATTTCAAACAGGCGTACTTCAAAATTCCTATGGATCCTGCGAGTCGCAAGTATACAGCTTTTGCACTTCTAGGAAAAGGATTAAGGTAAAGATACCAGTTATGATCACAAAAATCGCTACTTTTCAGCATTTTGAATTTTATTGAAAAAACAAAGCATGTTAGACTAAATCTTTTTTTACATACTTAAATTTTAGGTTTTTAGGAACTTAAATAAATTTTTTTTTAATGAAAATTGTATTTATTTATTGAATAATTAATATTTAAAGACATGACCTTTTGGCCCCAGTTTATTAGACAAGTTCAGCTTAGGCCCCAGTTTATGGAACACTTTTACACGTAAAATCCTGTCTGTGATTTACGCACCCCAGTTGATGGAACGGTTTATCTAATTTTTGGTTGTATTTGTAATTTTTTCTCATTTGGGAGTGATGAAACCCTCGAATTTTGAAGATTCCGTTCCATCAACTGGGGTACTTAAGTCACAGACGTGATTTTACGTGTAAAAGTGTTCCATAAACTGGGGTCAAAGCTGAAGTTGTCTACTAAACTGGGGCCTTGACTTTAAAAAGGGGTATAAAAGATCTTGACTTCAAACATTAATTATTCAATAAATAAATACAATTTTCATTAAAAAAAAAAATTTATTTGAGTTCCTAAGAACCTAAAATTTAAGTATGTAAAAGAAGATTTAGTCTAACATGCTTTGTTTTTTCAATAAAATTCAAAATGCTGAAAAGTAGCGATTTTTGTGATCATAACTGGTATCTTTACCTTATTCGAATTTTTGCGTATGCATTTTGGTCTTTCAAATTCCCCAAGAACTTTCCCAAGACTGATAGACGCATTATTTGGCCCGGATGTAGAACCAAATATGTTTGCCTGCTTAGATGATATAATCATCATTGCCCTCACATTTATGGAGTTACTCCATTGGGTAGAGATTGTATTGAGGAGATTAACAGAAGCTGGCTTGGTGGTAAATGCAAAGAAATGTGAGTTGTGTTGTTCGCGAGTGAAATTTCTCGGTTATTTGCTGGATGCGGATGGGTTGAGACCTGATCCAGAAAAGGTAGAACCTATTATTAGGATTCCCGCCCCAAAAGGGATAAAAAGTTTGAGAAGTTTCCTCGGCGTCATTAACTGGTACGGCCGATTCATAAAACATGAGTCAGAGATCAAGATTCCACTGGCCAGACTGAAGTCAAGGAAATTTCCTTGGAAGTGGGAAATCGAAGAGCAAGAAGCTTTTGACACTCTGAAGAAGGCACTCACAGAAGCTCCAGTATTAGCGAGACCAGATTTCTCACTACCATTCACGGTCCAAGCCGATGCCAGTAGAGATTCAATTGGAGCGGTTTTAACCCACGACTTTGAAGATGGTGAACATCCCATTTGTTTTGCCAGCCGCATGTTGAAAAACCAAGAGAAAAACTACACAGTGTCAGATAAATAAATGATGACTGTTGAATTTGGCATCGAGAAATTCAGGCCATCTGGGCCGAAATAAGACCTACAGCAGGGTGGCCGGGGAATATTATTGGCCAGGCATTTGGCACGATGTCCAGAACTATGTATATAAATGCGAATTCTGTCAGCAGTATGAGGTCTCTCAACTGGGACCACAAGGGTTGATGGGCAAGCGAATAGTGGAACGACCCTGGGCCGTAGTTTCAGCCGAGCTGATGGAGTTTCCTATGAGCAAAACTCAAAACAAATATATCTTGGAGTTCCAGGATTTATTTACACGATGGGTTGAACTGAAACCTCTGCGTACTGCTACAGGAAAGAGCATAGCGCGGGCATTCGAAGAATTGATCTTATTCTGTTGAGAAACTCCCAATTTCTTTTTGACGGATAATGGTAAAGAGTTTCAAAATAAAGATCTTGACAAACTCCTGGAAGAATTTGGTACCAAAAGAGCTTTGATACCCTCATATCACCCGCAGTAAAATCTGGTAGAAAGAAGCAATAGGACACTCAAGGTCATGATCGCCATCTTTGTGGGACATGATCATCGAACTTGGGACCAACACTTACATGAGTTCAGGCACGCGGTGAATACGGCGATAACAAGCTCATCGAAGGTTTTTCCAGCGTATCTAAATTTTGATAGACAACCTCAGCCAGTAAAAAGTCTTCGACGGGAACTGGAAGTGAGAGGCCCTAAGCTAGAGATGAATCCAGAGATATGGATAGATCGCATGAAGAGGTTGGATGCTTTCAGGGACCTGGTGGCTAGACATTTAGACGAGTCTGGGGAAACACAAACAAGGGCATACAACAAAGGTCGTAGACAGGTGACATTTAATGTCGGAGACTTAGTATGGAGACGAATTAAAACTTTATCGAGTGCAGCAGAAGGAAAGTCGAGGAAGTTAGCACTAAAGTGGGACGGACCTTTCAAAATTGCTAAATTCGAACCCCCAGTGATTTATTGGTTGGAGGAAGGCAGACCTAAGGCTAACAGTATGATCCACGTAAATCGATTGAAGAAATATCTGAAGCCGAGGAGTAAATAATGTCATTTTATCACATTTCTTTTTTCTTTTCAGGTATATGTAGACTAACCTTGTGTCATCTGGTTATATTTTTTCTATTTATTTATTTATTTTTTATTTTTTATTATTATTATTTTATTATTATTATTTTTTTTATTATTATTTTTTTTATTATTATTTTTTTTTTAGGTTATGGATAGCATGTTAACGTATAGTCCGTAAAGTAGTAGACTGTGTTGTCCTGTGTAGTCCGGGAAGGGAGGGCCAAAGATGAATAGTAGACTTATTTATTTGTTTGCTGTAAAAATTTGTTTCACAGGATGGCGGAAGCAGTAAGCTCAACGGGCGAGTGGCCAGAGGAACTCACCAACATGTTCGTGGAGGACCATTACCACGAACTGTTGGATGAGCTCGTGGCCGAAGAGTGTTTGGCGGTGGTTTCCCCGCCAAGTGACCTGCCAGTGGACCTTCGCACCCTCTCCCTAGGCGAGAGCCAGGAACCTCCTACCTTCAACGAAGTCCTGCATGGGGTGGAGGTTCTCCTGTTGCAGGAGGAGGACCAGGGAATGTGGCAGATAGTCGACGAGGTGGTCGCCGAAACCGATGGAGGATTCGACCCATTGGCCGAGAGCCGTGCCACCGAAGAAGAGCTGGTGGCGTACAAGCGACGGAACGCGGGCCAGGTCCTACCAGAAGGAGCGGAGACTATGAATTGTGTGGAGGGGGCGCCATGGACCGAGACACAGGGCCAGGCTCTCGTCTCGTCGACGTTAATCGACGGGGTTCCGGTGGCCTACGCGGATCTCAACATCTATCCAGCAGGCTACGAGGACGAGCTGAGGGAGGAGGCACAAAGGGAAAGGAAAGAGTCAGCGCCGCGAAGGAAGAAGAAGAAGAAGAAGAAGTACAACCCCCGACGACACTTAACACTGGAGGATTACGTCTCGGGTGGGGGGGGGGGGGGTCCAACCATTCTCCCCGCCGCTCTTCACCTCACGCTCCTTCCACAGTGACTCGGCCTACAGTAGAGGAGACCCCGATGACTGTGACAACGAATGACGAGATTCGGGTTCCGGTTGGGCAGAAGGCCGTCAGACGTACCATTCAAGGTTCGAGTCCGGTCGCTCCCGCGACCTCCTTGTCAGTTTCGACCGCCATGGAGACCGCGGAGGTGACAAGGACTCTTACTCGGACGAACGTCGGCAACCAACCCTCCAATGGGTACCAACCCTTCTATAATCGAGGCCTTCCAGCCAAGCTCGAGGGTTGATTGTTTGGGAGTCTGGCTGTCGTAGCCACGAACCCCCACATAGACCCACCCCGAATTGTTGCTTCGGTTGCTGGTCCCTGAATCATGAGACTCGCCGTTGCCCCCGTTACCTTGTGGTGCCCTTCTGCGATAACTGCGGTCGCGAGGGGGTTTGAGTGGAGGAATGCCCTCGTTGTAGTTCGGCGTACCGATTGAGCCTATGTAATCGGGAACATAACGAAGCGAGGGCGGTCCTTCTCGTCAAACAGTTTGCGGCAATGTCCCAGGCCAGAAAGAGGACTCGGTAGGACACGCCGAACTCTGCGACCAGGGTTGTCCCCGAGGGGAGCGCACCGGGTTATGGACCAGCGGTGGGAGGATCGGTCTCGGGAAAACGCACCCAAGACAACAATGGGGACGAGTTTGCGGAGGTCGTCGGGGTTCCAGTCGCCCCGTCTCCGGCCGGCCTGGCTGACGCTTCAGTCTGGCATCGCCTGGAGTCGCTAAATCCGGCAGAACCGAGAATGTTGAGTGCCATGGAAATACTGATTATGGCTCAGCGACTCCCAGACGATGTCAGGTCGGAGGTTATTAGTCAGGTTTGGCGGGCGAATGAGCGGCTGAAACGTCAACGAATTGAGTAACTCGATTCAAAGTAGACATACAAAATTTGTTTCCTTTTTTTTTTTTTTTTTTTTTTTCTTTTTTTTGTAGACAGAACGGGCCGGTAGACAGAATTGTAGACACGATGTACAAACGGAATTTATGTAGACTAAACAGTGAGTATTCGCTTTTGGTCTGAAAAGTCGATACTTCGACCGAAAATCTGCTGGGCTTCCTAGGTAGCAATGCAGTCGCGCAAATAGCGAAAACCACCATTCTTGTTTAATTTTGTTTCCAAAGGTAACTGGACATTGCCAATTATTTTGTTAAGCGAAACATAACGGGTATGTTTCGGCTTAGCAGGGGGAAGTAGCGAGGGAGTGAGTCCCTCGTAAATTATTTTTCCTACCTGGCAGTGTCGAGTCACCTGGGAAACAACAAATGAGTTAATTTGTTGATTTTAAGATCCCAGGTGATGTCCACGCTACGTCCGTCGGTCGGACGAGCAGCTGTAGCCGACCACATGGTGGCTGCCACCGACTGCTGGCTGCTGCTGTAGCTACACTAGGCAGCGCACGCGTACAGTCACACAAACACACACATTCCTAGACATCCGGGGAGGCTCTCCTGGCCCAGGGCGCGCACGTACAACACACACACACACACACCACGCGGGTCCCGACTCTCCGTCTGGAAGTCTCCGGCGACGGAGGAGGTGCGCGGCATATTTTGGCAGACGACGCGATATACACTAGCCTGCGTCAGCAGGCGCGTGCGCGCACAATACACAAGACACAATAGACGCGGGTGTGAGTGTAGTTTTTGAGTTGCGCGGACTAAGTATGCGTATAGGGACAAAGAGGAAGACAGAGTAGTTGCGCAATGAATGTAAACATAGGACTGTGAGTGCCTCGTGTGCTGTAATTTTATTTTTTTTATATTTTCGCGCACTATTGAGGTGGCGTGGCGATCGCCACCAGAACTATTGTCGAAGCGAGCGTGATTGGATAGTGTGGTGTGAAGGAATGTGATTGGTGGAAACATTAAATATGGCCGGTGTGGATGGATGTTAGATATTAAGAGTTTTTGTAATTGGCTGAGTGAATTTGAGGGAAACGATGAAGAAGGAAGTTGGATTTGCGAGACGCGTGGAGCGACAGTCTTTTCTTGAACACAAAAGAGGTAGTTTTTTTTTGGAATTAAAGTTTCTAAGTTTCCTTCCCTTTGTCCCTCCCAAAAAATTTTGTAGACTTTTTTTATTATTTCTTTCCCGTTAATTTCTAGATAGATAGTTTGGATCAAATATTTCTAGCAAGTTGGAAAATTTGAAATTTCTATTTAATATACTGGTCAATCTAATTAGGTATTGTAATTGATTGATTTAAATAAGGGTTTATAAATTTCTTGTGAGCATGATATTTGTGTCTGAATGAGCGGAATTAAATTAAACTTCGCGTGGCGTCCATCCGCCATTTTGTAGACTCTTTCTTTGTTCGTTGGCGAGTTTTTCTTGTTTTTCTAGGATAAAATTTTTTTGTAAAAATAGACTCATTTCTAAAATCTTGTAGACAAGAATAAAATATGAATCAAATTTAAATTCTGCAATAAACTTTTATTTTCTTCCTCTAGCTCCCCAGCCAGTCCCGGAGGCTTTCTTTCCGTGGAAGCCCTAACCCCCAGAATTAAAGAGTTTTCCCCATATTTTGGGACAGATTTTTCTGGTAATGGGAGGGCCCGGGAAAACTCCATTAATTAATTAAGGGAGGCCCTTTTCTCTAGAAATACTCCATTACAGTATTCAGATGACTACCGTTAAACCTGGACTTGTATAAGAATTTCGAATGGTCACCACCTGTCAATAGACCCTGTCTATTCTTAGTAAGTCTTCTTTTTATGCGATTTCTTTTGCACGTACGTGGAGGAGTCTCCGCGTACGCGCAAACTTACCCGTTCAAACAAAAATTTGCGCGTACGCGCATACTAAATTATCCCGCGTACAGTACTGGTCAAAAGTTTAGCACACCCCCCCATTTCATAGTTTTCAAACTTTGAGCTTTTATGTAACCGTGATCATGTAAATCTTTAAGTCCACGTCTTTAACTTTTTTTTCACTTACAAGACGTATAAACTATGAATAAAAACCGTAACTTCATATAAATATGTTTAAAAAATTAGTTTTTACTCACATTTTGTTTTAAGGTGGTTTTCTACCAGAGCTAGTCAAATTAAAGACTAAAAAAAAATTATTATACCAAATTACTAACAATTGGTTATTAAAATTTATTTTTTAACTTTTTATGGTATCTGAAATTATTTTCTACCAAAAAAATATTGACAATCACAACAAAACATTTTTTAAAACTTTTAACCTCACCTTTGAATACCGCAGTTTTGGAGGTTATTCACGTGAAAATTATTTTTGTAAAATTATTGTAGAATTTGCAAAAGGTCAATTTTTTGCAGTTTCAAGAAATGAATTCTTTGATAGTGAAACTATATGTATGTGGTTTTTCTAAAGGATCTCTATTGTAAGAAAACAAATATCAATAATTTAGTACACTTTTTCAGCGTAGCGGCCATACGCGTAATGAAAAAAATTCAATCTTTAACTTGCTGTAACTTTTAAATTATATGGTCAATTTTGATCAGACTTCGTAGAAATGTTTATTAATATCTAATAAAAACCTCCAGAAAATTCGAGCTCATTCTCTATTGTCATGCATTTGGTAGAAAACCACCTTAAAAGGATATTTTTCGAAAAATAGCAATTTTTGGTCATTTTCTGATCTTAGCATTACTTGTAAAGCTTTTTAGAATCGTCTATATGCATAATTCTTTTTTGTTCTTGTCAATTTAATGTTCAAGTTTAACGAAAAAAAATTTCAAGTTGATACATAAAAAAATGTTCAAGCCACGACCACATAACGTATTTTTTGAAACATGATAAAAACATCGATTTTTTAAAATTTCACATTATTTTTAACTTAAAAACGTGTTTCAGGTGACTTTACTAGTTCAAAAACAAATTAAAAACGCATCATTAATTTAATTTTAACTAATTTATTCAAAAAAATACAAAGAACCTTTTGGGTAACTCGCAAAACGATAATTTTATACAATTTATTTACAGTCATGTGTTTAAAGGAAAAACGCTTATTTTTAACAATAAATGCTGATAAAATTAAAACAGGAATTTTTTTATAATTTTTAATGTAAATGTATTTTTTAATTGTCACATTATTTAAATTTTTGATCTTTTTAATACATGGTCACTCCTCATTTAGCTTTATAGCAAGCCTGAACTTTGCGTACCTTTGATTCTGCAAGATTTTTGCCATATTTTACAGTCAAGCAATAGCAATTTCTTGTTTCAAGTCTTGAAGATTTTTACATTTTTTGTCCTTTATCATCCTTTCGATTTGATACCAAGCATTTTCAATTATGTTGAGATCAGGAGATCTGGCCGGGCAATGAACGATTCTAAAAAGCTTTACAAGTAATGCTAAGATCAGAAAATGACCAAAAATTGCTATTTTTCGAAAAATATCCTTTTAAAACAAAATGTGAGTAAAAATTAATTTTTTAAACATATTTATATGAAGTTAAGATTTTTTTTTATAGTTTCTATGTCTTGTAAGTGAAAAAAAAGTTAAAGGCGTGGACTTAAAGATTTACATGTTCACGGTTACATAAAAGCTCTAAGTTTGAACTTGAAAACTATGAAATTGGGGGGTGTGCTAAACTTTTGACCAGTACTGTACGCGCAAACTAAGGTACTTCGCGTGCGCGCAAAAACTTATGATGTTCCGTGTGCGCGCGAAACTTAAAAAAAGTTTTTGCTTACTTAACCTAGCTTGATATATTCTAATTTCTAGAATGTTTACGTCTTGAGCAATCTTGGACTGGTCTTATTGGAGCTCTCAAAAATGTTTTGTATACATATATACTGCGCGCACGCAGAGATCGGAAGTTTTTGCACGCACACGGAGTACCTGAGTTTGCGCGTACGCAGGTTAATTTAGTTTGCGCGTACGTGGATTAATTTAGTTTGCACGTACGCGGGTTAGTTTGGTTTGAGCGTGAGCGGAAAACCTAAGTTTGCGCATACGCGCGAATTTTTGTTTGAACGGGTAAGTTTGCGCGTACGCGGAAGGTGCCGTCCAGACAAACTCATTTCGTTTATCTAATTATTTTAGTTTGAGATACAAATAATTTTTTCAAAGATTTGTCAAGTCCTTTTACTATGACAGTTTACTATAGTTTTCAATATTTTGAATTCAAAACACATTTAACAACGTCAACTCTTATTTCTCAAAATATGTTTTTAAGGACTTTTCAGGCTCGATATCAGGGATTTTCGAGCAATGTTAACTATTTTTGTAACCACCCATAGAAACACACTTTTACATGCTCTTTCGAATGCTATAAAAAAAAATATGGCAAGCGGGACTCGTTTATGAGTTATGAACGCTCAAAATTCGTTCGTTTTGCATGGGATGGCACGTAGAGCACTACAATTTTTTAATGTTATCGACGACTGTAAATTAACTAGGAGTTAACTTTTTCTAAAAAAAAAGAGTATATTCTAGCTATTGAAACAAGAATCAATCTAAAAATTTTCAAAATACGGCAACCGGGCCTACTTTCAGAGTAATTTAACAGTAAGGTTGATTTTTTAGTCTTTGCGGTTATGCTGCGCCACGAGAGCAAGAGAGACAGAACGAGCGGCGCGTCAACTGTTTCGCCCCAAAACTGAATGAGAGTCACTGGAGGTCTGAAACGTCCTTAAAAAAAAAAATAATAATAAAATTAAAAAACCAAGATATCCAATATGAATAAAAACAAATAGATAAATAATTTAATGAAGCACTGATAAATTTTTTAAATCAATTATATTACATTGTCCCTATTAGATGCGCTTGCGAGCGGAGCGAGCAGGGGATTCCCCCCTTCCCATACTATACATATAAATCTAATTTTTCACGAATGTGTTTTGATAATCGAAAAATAGTATATCCTCTATTATGATAAGAAGTTTATTATTTTCGTCGTCGTCGTCGTCGAATTTCTTTTTAAAAAAAAAGTGACTTAGAAGTCTCTAATCAATAAGAAATTAGCTACTCAGAGGTTTTCGGTGCAGCTGATTACGAATCCAACATTCATATTTAAATTTTACCTGTGTAAGGTCTACTTATTCAAGGTTATAATTATATTTTTCCAAGGCTGTTTTCAGACTTCGACGTATATGATTAATTAGAAATGGAGTTATCGGGGTTTTTTTAGGGTTACTGATTACTAATCCGACCTTCATTTTTTCAATTGACCTACATAAGGGACCTACATGATATTTATTATGAAAATTTTAAAATTGAATATATTTCTTTAAAAACTATTCTTAGTATGTATATTATTTTCGTGTATTATTTTAGATGATCAAATTAACCATATTTTTAAACTTTTTATTTTAATTTAAAATTAAAATAATTAAATTCTCAACCGAGCAAGCGTTAGCGCAGCGAGATATAGAAGCTAGTAGTATATTACAGACCTAGGCCAGTAAAATAAAAAATATCTCAGATTATATTTATAATTATCTGTCGAGGCGAAGCCAGGGTTCATAAGTATGCAATTTAAGGCGTTCTTACTTTCTGGCCGAGTAGTACCAAATTATTTTATTTAGAAAAAACCAAATTGACTATTTATTAGAATTCAGATGTTCACTTACCTCAAACGAAAAAGGCATTCTTTCCTGCGACTTGACAAAATTAGTCATTATTCAGGTAGTAAGTGTAACATCTTTGTTTTTGAACTTGATCCAGTTTTTTCTGAAAAAAAGTAAAAATTAATGTCCAAATTAAAACAATCTCACAATATTATATTTCAGTTTTTCTTCCTCAAAATTCTATCTGATGTATAATCCAATGTACAAGTTACACAATAAAGATTCAGAGTATAAAAAGTAAAAACTGAATTTAAGCCTGCTAACAACTTTTGTTAGAATTTACTAATGAGTCTAAAAGATTTCAATCGAAAATAATTTTAGGGATTGAGTCTATCTGAGTCGATGTGAATTCATCGAAATATTTTTAATCATAACATGAATAAGTTGAATATTGTTTAAAAATATTTATAACTTCAAATCAACAAAATGTTAAAGAGACATTTATGACTATAATCACAATAGTTAAATTTGTTTGGTTTGTTTATTTTCATCAATTGGCATGCAACTTTTTTTCAAGTTAAATATTTACACTGGTTGGAGTCTAATGAAAAGGAAAAATTTTTGAGGCAATGCCTTAATGTAACAAAAGTTTTGAAAATCTCTAATCCAAATTAAATTTATATAAAAAATATGAATATAATTTAATTTTAAATTTTAAGTATTTTCTAATAGTTTCTGTATTTGAAAAAAATTCATTCTTCCATCCTGAATCTTAAAGTTGGATTCCAATAATAATTCATTAAACAAGTTTTGGGTGTGTAAATTTGATATTTTTATCGGTTTCACTATACTTTCACTATACTATATCTGTTAACCTGAATTTAAGATCAACCAGGAGTAGAACAATAAACTCAAAATTATTGAATCATGGGAGAAATCGTCATGTAATTTTACATCAGCTAAACTTTGATATTAATTATAATTCTGATTACAGATAGACTCCCAGCATCTAGATCTTAAACTAAAGCTTAACCCTTTTACAGGCCAAAGGTTTTGGAAAGCCAGGAGAAGAAACGGATCGCGTTTTTGGTGTTTCCGATACTTTCTGAACATAGAACTACTATTAGTTTGAAAAAATTCATGTTGACAGCCGAGATATGACAGCTGTCAACACTCGAATGTCAAAATTTCGGACAAAAAAAAAATACTACCATAATGTACGTTCAATTTCATAATGAAAGTATAGAAATAGTTTTTTGCTAAAGCACTCCCTTTTCGAGTAAAACATCAACAAAGATTGAAACTTCAGACCCTACTCAAGTAAAGCATCGTACTTCAGGCCGATGAAGATGGATGACTTTTTTGTAATTGTAATGAGCTTCTTTGAAGTTGTTTTGCTCGCTGATCATGAATCTGTCATTAGTTTTGAAAAATACTTATTGACAGCCGAGATATGACAGCTGTCAACCCTTGAATGTCCAAATTTCGGACAAAAATATTACTACCATGATCTAGGTTCAATTTCATGATGAAAGTGTAGAAATGGTTTTTTTACTAAAACACTCCCTTTTTGAGTAAACATCAACAAAGTTTGAAACTTCGCACCCTACTCAAATATGTCTAAAAACTTACTTTTAAAAAAAGTAAAATATAATATAAAGTTGTGTTTTTTCATTTGACAAATTATACCACCCGAACAAGCACCGCCCCACCGGAGCCCCGATTGACTTGAGGGCCCTCGCTAGACAAAAACGACACGCCCGACGGTGGCCCCGCAGGGCTCAGCTTAAAATGTAATGCGGCGCCAGCGGGGGCCCGGCAGGGTGGATTTATTTTGCCAAGAAAAGGAAATTTAGGGCTGTTAGGTTAGGTTCGGTAAAGGTAATTTTTTTTACTTTCATATTAGTAATTTTTGAATTAAAGTAATTTAAAAATTGACAATAGGGAAAAAAAAAAAAAAAAACAAAAACAAAAAAAAAACCATGAAATATTCATATTTATTAAAATTTTTATAAATATATACACGGAGAAAAATAAATAGGAGTTTCTTCTATTTTTTATTATACTCTTCGCCGGCAGTTACCTTCTTAATAAAGTTAATGTACTCACCCATATTTTTCTCATAGGTACTTAGAAATAACTCCTGGTGCACCCACTCAACTTCTCTTAGAACTTTTTCTCGTAGCTACTGCTTGGAACCAAGAATACCGGGTGCTTCAGGTGCACCCTATCGACTTCTCCTGGAATTTTTCCTCGTAATCGGTACTCGGGACCTAGAATAAGGTACCTGCTTTTCTGGGTCAAAACAAGGAAATATCCTAGGAAAAGCTGACCAGGTGCACCAGGAGTCGACCCGGGGCACCCGGTTGGTTTTTCCTGGGACATATCTTGGGTTCGACCCAGGGCACCCGGTACCTTGTTCTAAATCTCGAGCACCATTTACGAGGAAAAGATCTAGCAGAAGTCGACTGGGTGCACCAGGACTTATTTCTAAGTACCCATGAGAAAAGTATGGGTGAGTACATAAACTTTATTAAGAAGGTGACTGCCGGCGAAGAGTACTATAAAAAATCGGAGAAACTCCTATTTATTTTTCTCCGTGTATATATTTATAAAAATTTTAATAAATATGAATATTTAACGGTTTTTTTTTGTTTTTTGTTTTTTTTTTTTCCCTATTGTCAATTTTCAAATTACTTTAAATCAAAAATTACTAATATGAAAGTAAAAAAAATTACCTTTCCCGAACCTAACCTAACAGCCCTAAATTTCCTTTTCTTGGCAAAATAAATCCGCCCTGCCGGGCCCCCGCTAGCGCCGCATTACATTTACCGTTCAGCCCTGCCAGGGCCAACCTAGCATATCGGGGCAACTGGCGAGGCTCCTGCTACCGCCCGGCTAAACTTTCTGTTCGGGCAGAATTAAAGTTCAGTTAAGTTAAACAATTAGAAAAAGAAGACATAAAAGAGAAAATATTCCCGCTATTTAGTAAAATTATATGTATTATTGTAATGATTCTAATATTTTCTTCAAAATGAACACTTTAAAGTGGTAAAATAAAATTAATATTTAACGGACGAGTTTTGTACAATCTAAAGAAAAGTACTCTTGGTCGAATAACTTTTTTTTCTCGAAAAGAAAATTGACAATTCATTAGATTTATTTGTCATTCGATGTCGATCAAAACTATTCATTGATCTCGACATGGGAGCCATTTTGATGATTAAAAATTACTAGTTATTTTTCCATTACATAACTTAAGAGGACAGAATTTTTCAGAAGAAATTTTTTTTTCAAAATTTCAGAGCTTTCCATCTGATCATTCATAAATGAAACATTTTTATTTTTCTAAAATCATGCTGTAGAAAAGAATAAGAATCTTTTTCAAAGAATTTTTTGCAGAATATTGTTAACTTCAGTTCGGCCGTCGCCGTCACAGGAGACGAACGTGTTTATTTTTGCTCCGCGTCAGCACGTGTACCGTATACTTCAGTAGGATAGTGTTTTGTTCTGGCCTCTTGGCCGGTTAAATAAGTGATTTAGAATAATTTTTACAGTCTGCGCTTGTAAGAGCGTCGACTGTTTTTTTTTTTTGTTGAATCCCCTGCCTGGGTCCGTCGTAAGCCGGCCCTTCGGAATTCAATATGGCTTCACAAGCTGTAAACTCTGTCAATCTTTCTCTCTACAACGATCCTGAGGAATATCTTCCCAAAGACGATCAAGTAATAACTCTGCAAATCAACAAAGATATACCAAATATAGTGTGTATCGAGAAATTAAATGAGCATATTAAAAACGAAGACTCCTTCTTGTTTGTTTCGCGTGTATCCGGTGACCGTCTATGCGTTGTCCTTGAGACAGCTGAGCAAGCTAAGCTGCTGGTTGAAGAAGGGCGCCGTATAAACATAAACAATAACATCATTCCGATCAAATTCCTCATAACCAAATCGGTGAAGGTATTTATTTCCAACGTCGGTCACAACATTTCAAATTCGGCTCTGAAAAAATATTTAACCAAGGATCGTAAAATTAGAACTGCTTCAAGCGTATCTTTTTTAAAAGCTAATCTAGACCCGGACGGCAAACATTTAAAAATTCGAAGTGCTTTCGAAGAGTAGTCTGGATTCATCCCGAAGGTGTAGAAAAACTTCCGAAATGACCGGTCAAGTTTTTTACGGACACCATTGGTTTCAACGTCTTTTTTGAGGTCGGCAGTCCCAAATGTTTTTTGTGAGGAAATACGGATCATTTTAAAAATTCCTGTCCTCAAGCGCAAGATTCTGCTAAAACAAAGGAGAAGAACCTAGAAGAGCCAGCAAAAGATGTAAACAAGGAAAATAATGTCAACATAGCGCAAGCCGATGAGAATAGTCAAAACATAAACAAAGTTTTGGTAAACAACTCTGTTCTCCCCTCGCAAGAGAATTCTTTGGACGAAAAAATGGACTTCACAGCAAAAAATTACACGGACGCTCTCAAGGACAACAATACTAGATTCAAAAGAGCCTTCTCCAGTTCAGCAAGTGTAGTTTCACAAGTCTCCAACGAGGTAGAGGACGAAGCAGGCGCATTCAAAACACCGGATATATCTCTTAAACCGGGACGAGTAAACAAAAAAGATCCTAAGGAGTCTAAATTTAAAAAAATAAAAACTGAAAGCAAAACCAAGAATCAAAGAAACAAGGAAGAGCGAAAATTCTCGTACAGTTCCGCTCTCGAAACAGCTAGGTCCGCCATTGAAGTGACCGAAAACAAACATAAACTCAGTTTTGATAAGATAGTTGATTTATTGGTTAGTTCTGCCTTGTCCAAGCCTTGTGAGAGAAGACCACTAACTTTAACCTATACACACAATCTTTTTGAACTTGCTGAAATGTTGAACAATATTAAAAGTATAGTTCCAGGTAAAGGAGTCAAAACTCAAATCAAGAGACTTATAAATGCTATAGAGAACGACATCAAGAAAGAATCAGACTCCGAAAGCTCACAAACTTTGGAGTCTGATTTCATGAGTGCCTAATTAAACGAAGAGCTGTGAGAGGGAAGGTCTTTCACCTCCCCTTTACAAATTTTAAATAGTTATTAAATTCAAATTAATCTCGTTAGTATTAAAATAGAGTGAAACTGTTAGTGATATTAAAAATGACCAAAGATAAGCAGGCTAACTCACAGCCAACAAGCAGTCAAGCATTAAATCAAAATAATGCAAGTGAAGTAATAACAAGTGACTTAAAAATAGTTTTTTGGAATGGTCAAAGTGTGGTAAAAAAAAAAGAAGAAGTAAGCCTCCTACTAAAGGACGCAGACGTTTTCATATGCGTCGAATCTTGGCTGAAGGAGAAGGACAGTTTCCACTTTCCGGGCTTCAAAACCTTCAGGAAAGACAGAGAAGAAGGAAGAGGCGGCAGAATCCTCCTCTTACTAAGGAACTACTTAGCCTTTCAGGAAATTTCGAGCATCAATCTACCGGCGGACACAGTGGAATTAGCTGCAGTCAAGATTACGAACATCTCACCCCAGGTTGATATTTTATGCTTCTATAGGGTTCCGGGTCATAATCTATCACAGTTGCAATGGGAAGGTTTCTTTGAGAATATGAATGTTAATAGCCACACCTTGTTAGTGGGTGATTTTAATGCACACCATCCGAGTTGGAACTGTGACAGATCCGACATCAATGGGGAACGGCTACTTTGCTCGATGGATGAGTTCAATCTATATTTACATAATAATGAGACTAAAACACGTTTAAGTACCAGTAATTTTAAAGACTCAAATATTGACCTAATTTTTTCGTCCCAGAATCTAGCCGGCCTCATTGATGTAAAGGTCATGGACGAAATCCATGACTCTGATCACTACCCTATTCATATCGATCTCGCGGTGACAAAATTTAAATATAGAAAGAAATCCTTTAACCTTAGATCGAAGCGTACCGATTGGTCGAAATTTGATGTGGAATTGGAGCGTGATACTCCGCAAAGGAAAAACTTTGGCCAGGGAAGGCACAGAAACCCAGCCCTCTGGTGTGACTCAGACTGTGAAAGGGCTAAACGCGAGGGGTATACAACTCCTAACTCAGCGCAACTCAGGCAAGAGTTGCAAAGAGTTATAGTTTTCAACTCCCGTAAGAGTTGCAAAGAGTTCCTATACCGAAAAAAGATAGGCAGCCGCCGCCCATGCGTCATCATGTTTACAAATATATCAGAACCGAGGCGGCGTCTTTTAATGCGAAGTGTACGATTACCCCCCTTTTTTCCAAGAAAGCTTCTTCTACTTTTCTTTGAAAATTGAGTAAAACTAGAACTAAATAGATACATGAATAATAATATCAATAAAGTTTTGAAATGTACAGACAAAATCAAAACATAATTAAGTTTTATAATCAAGCCCCGAAGGGGCACAGCTTGAAAATTAGTTTTAAAATGTACTGGATAATAAGCTCCTTGGTCCAGTGGATAACGTCTTGTCATTCTATTTTGCAAGCGTTGGTTCGATTCCCGCTTGGTACAATATTTTTTTTTTTTTTTTTTTTTTTTTTTTTTTCTTTCCAGGCTTTTTAAGGCATTTTAAACATTTTTTTCGTTGTAAACATTGAAATAATTTTGTAAAAAAAAAAAAAACACTGAAATAGTTACTATTTTTTACAATTTCTATAATAATTGTAAACCAGACATTCCTATAGATTCAAGAAAGTCCAGCAAAAAATACTTGGAATTTCAATATTCTAAAATAATGGGTTAATGTGTTAACATTTAACGTTGAAAACCACTTCTTTTTTTATACGGTTTATCCGACTGAAATGTACGAGGAGAATAGGAGAAATATTACCATTATACAGTATCAGGCGTTGGTTTTAACATCAGCGCCTTACACTAGCATAAACCCTATTTCTCCAAACTTATGTTTTGACACGTAAGGGGTCATTCTCAAAGTACGTCACCACAGGGGAGGGGGGGAGGGGTTTTTGAGATGTTACTATTGGTGACTTGGGAAGGGAGAGGGGTTAATATGATTGTTACGTCACAAAAAAAAATTTTTTTTTAACAAACAAAAGTTTTTTTTAGAAATGATTTATGTTGAAAAAAAAAAATTTTTTTTGCTGAAAAGTTACATAAAAAAATCATACTTATATGAATCTCGTTGATGAAAATTTAAAACTAAGTAAAACTGCACATGCATACAATTTTTTGCTTTTCTTTTTCTTTCTCAAGATTTGATCGCACCAAAATGAATTGCACGTCTTCTAAAAAGCATATTAAAGAAACCTACAAAAAAACATCGGCTCGTGCTACCGTTAGAATTGCAGGTCAACGAGCGCGCGAATTAATGATAATAATAAAAGATCAAGAAACAGGAGCAGAAGATACTGAATGGATCGAAGAATCCGATATTGAGTATGATTCTTCAAATATAGATAAAATTGATCCATCAAATAATATTCCTGTAATAGAATCTATTGAAAATTGCATGGAAAATCTTTGGCAAGATGTAAAAGAAAGATAAAAATTGGTTTTGTATGTTACCGTCAAAATTTTTCAGTATTACTAAAAAGCAGGCGCGCAACAACGGGGGGGGGGGTGTCCTGACACCCCCTAAGCTAGTAGAGGACACCTTTTACAACTACTTAGGGGTGTCCAAGACTCTGGGCGCCCGAGGTCAACGAAAAAACTGGTCGGCTATTTCCCAAGCTTTAAACCCCCAAATACCCTGGGCGCCCAAGTTCAACAAAAAAACTGGTCGGCTATTCCCCAAGCTCTAAACCCCCAACTACCCTGGGCGCCCGAGCTCAACGAAAAAACTGGTCAGCTATCCTCCAAGCTCTAAACCCCCAAATACCATGGGCACCCGAGTTCCCCCTTGGGAGATAGTTTATCAGTTTTTTTGTTGAACTCGGGCGCCCAGGGCTTTTGGGGGTTTAAAGCTTGGGGGATAGCTGATCAGTTTTTTCATTGACCTCGAGCGCCCAGGGTATTTGGGGGTTAAGAGCTTGGGGGATTATTAACCAATCTATTTATTAAACTCACATTTTTTGTTTTTTTTTTTGGACGTAAGTTTCATGGGGGGGGGGGGTGGACCTCACGACACCCCCTAGCTGGAAGGAGTTGTTTCGCCCCTGATAAAAAGTATTATAGTTTTAATTTACTTTAAGGATTAGGGCTTCATGATACGAGACGATATCGATATTTTGAATTATATCGATATCGTATCGACATATGGGCATGTTTATCGTATCGAGTATCGTATCGACGATATTTTACTGTAAATTTATCGATATCGTCTCGATATCGTCTCGGCTCAATCCCGAGAATCGAAAAATATCGACTCAAAAAATTTCATCTACAAATCAGTTGTTGATTATATTATATTCATTAAACACTTTTATCTAATAAATTATAGTAATTATAATATATATTTTTATTTAAATTATCATTGATATTAAAAATACAAAAGAGCAAAGAAAAAAAATCTAAAAAAAAAAAAAAAAAGATAGTTACTAATCATGAATTAAGCCCGTCAAACATATTTTGTTTCTAATATTTAAAGAAGACTTTGACCACGAATTCAAACATAAAAGTGCTTTTAGAGAATCGTCTTTTAAATAAGTTCTCGTATCACTCACGACGAGAGATCCAGTTCTCAAAAAACGCTCAACCGCAACCGCTGCAAACCCCCAAATACCCTGGACGCCAAAGTTCAATAAATAAACCGATCAGCTATCCCCCAAAGCTGTAAACCCCCAAAACCTTGGGCATCAAGTTCAATAAAAGAAACTGATCAGCTATGCCCCAAGCTCTAAGCCCCCAAATACCCTCGGCGCCCGAGTTCAATAAATTAACTGATCAGCTATCCCTCAAGCTGTAAACCCCCAAATACCCTAGGCGCCAGAGTTTAATAAACAAACCGATCAGCTATTCCCCAAGCTGTAAACCCCCAAAACCCTGGGCACCCGAGTTTAATAAACAAACCGATCAGCTATTCCACAAGCTGTAAACCCCCAAAACCCTGGGCGCCCAAATTCAACAAAAAAACCGATCAGCTATCCCCCAAGCTGTGAACCACCAAAACCCTGGGGATCGAGTTCAATAAAAGAAACTGATCAGCTATGCCCCAAGCTCTAAGCCCCCAAATACCCTGGGCGCCCGAGTTCAATAAAGTAACTGATCAGCTATCCCTTAAGCTCTAAACCCCAAAATACCCTGGGCATCGAGTTCAAAAAAATTGATCTTCTAAGCCCCCAAGTACCCTGGGCGCCATAGTTCAATAAATAAACTGATCAGCTATCCCTCAAGCTGCGAACCCCCAAATACCCTGGGCGCCCGAGTTCAATAAATAAACCGATCAGCTATCCCCCAAAGCTGTAAACCCCCAAAACCTTGGGCATCAAGTTCAATAAAAGAAACTGATCAGCTATCCCCCAAGCTCTAAGCCCCCAAATACCATCTACAGCTTGGGGGAGAGCTGATCAGTTTATCTATTGAACTCTAACGCACAGGGTATTTGGGGGTTAAGAGCTTGGAGGATGGCTGATCAGTTTATTTATTGAATTTGGGTGCCCAGCACATTTGGGGGTAAATAGCTTGGGGGATAGCTGATCAGTTTTTTTGTTGAACTCGGGCGCCCAGGGTATTTTGGGGTTTAGAGCTTGGGGGAAAGCTGATCAGTTTTTTTGTTTAACTCGGGCGCTCAGGGTATTTGGGGGTTTAAAGCTTGGAGGTCGGCTGATCAGTTTATTTATTGAATTTGGGTGCCCAGGGTATTTGGAGGTAAATAGCTTGGGGGATAGCTGATCAGTTTTTTTGTTGAACTCGGGTGCCCAGGGTATTTGGGGGTTTAAAGCTTGGAGGACGGCTGATCAGTTTATTTATTGAATTTGGGTGCCCAGGGTATTTGGGGGTAAATAGCTTGGAGGATAGCTTATCAGTTTATCTATTAAACTCAAGCGCCCAGGGTATTTGGGGATGTACAGCTTAGGAGATAGCTGATCAGTTTTTTTGTTGAATTTGAGCGCCGAGAGTATTTGGGGGTTTAGAGCTTGGAGGATAGCTGATCAGTTTATCTATTGAATTTGGGTGCCCAGGGTATTTGGGGGTAAATAGCTTGGGGGATAGCTGATCAGTTTTTTTGTTGAACTCGGGCGGCCAGGGTATTTGGGGGTTTAAAGCTTGGAGGACGGCTGATCAGTTTATTTATTGAATTTGGGTGCCCAGGGTATTTGGGGGTAAATAGCTTGGGGGATAGCTGATCAGTTTTTTTGTTAAACTCGGGTGCCCAGGGTATTTGGGGGTTTAAAGCTTGGAGGACGGCTGATCAGTTTATTTATTGAATTTGGGGGTCCAGGGTATTTGGGGGTAAATAGCTTGGCGGATAGCTGATCAGTTTTTTTGTTGAACTCGGGCGGCCAGGGTATTTGGGGGTTTAGAGTTTGGGGGATAACTGATCAGCTATCTCATATGCACACACACACATATATATATATAATATAGTAAAGCGCCCCCCCCAAAAATGATTGCAGGATCCGCCACTGACACTTTCGAGTTTTATTGTCTCCACTGCAACAACGGGGGGGGCCGAGGTGTCAGGACACCCCCTGGGCTAGTAGACGACACCCTCTACAGTTTCTTGGGGGTGTCCACGGAATTTGAAATCTCAAGCCTTAAACCTCCAAAACCCTGGGCGCCCGAGTTAAACAAAAAAACTAATCAGCTATCCCTCAAGCTCTGAATCCCCAAATACCCTAGACGCCCGAGTTCAACAAAAAAAAAAACTCATCTATCCCCTAGGCTCTAAACCCTCAAAACCCTGGACATCGAGTTCAATAAAAAAAAAAACTGATCATTTATCCCCCAAGCTCTAAACCCCCAAAACCCTGGGCACCCGAGGTCAACGAAAAAACTGATCGGCTATCCCCCAAGCTTTAAACCCCCCAAAACCCTGGACAACGAGTTCAATAAAAAAAAAACTGATCATTTATCCCCCAAGCTCTAAACCCCCAAAACCCTGGGCGCCCGAGGTCAACGAAAAAAACTGATCGGCTATCACCCAAGCTCTAAACCCCCCAAAACCCTGGACATCGAGTTCAATAAAAAAAAACTGATCATTTATCCCCCAAGCTCTAAACCCCCAAAACCCTGGGCGCCCGAGGTCAACGAAAAAAACTGATCGGCTATCACCCAAGCTCTAAACCCCCCAAAACCTTGGACATCGAGTTCAATAAAAAAAAACTGATCATTTATCCCCCAAGCTCTAAACCCCCAAAACCCTGGGCGCCCGAGGTCAACGAAAAAACTGATCTGCTATCCCCCAAGCTCTAAACCCCCCAAAACCCTGGGCATCGAGTTCAATAAAAAAAACTGATCAGCGATCCCCCAAGCTCTAAACCCCCAAAACCCTGGGCGCCCGAGGTCAACGAAAAAACTGATCGGCTATCCTCCAAGCTCTAAACCTCCTAAAACTCTGGTTACCGACTGGAATAATTTTAGAAGTTAAGCGTACTTTATATAATTGAATATCAAGTCCATAAAAAAGTGTTTTTTTTTTTTTTTTTTTTTTTTTTTGTCCCACAATAGGGGTGTGGATTTTACTTTCTAGTTAGAAAAAAAAATTTGTTGATAATTTTTTTTGTTGCAACAAAAAAAATTTCGTTCAGTTGAACTCGGGTGCCCAGGGATTCTGGGGGGTTTGGAGCTTGGGGTATAGCTGATTAGTTTTTTTTATTGAACACGGGCGCCCTGGGTATTTGGGGATTCAGAGCTTGGGGGAAAGCCAATAAGTTTTTTTGTTGAACTCGGGCGCCCTGGGTATTTGGGGGTTTATAGCTTGGGGGATAGCTGATCACTTTTTAGTTTAACTCGGGCGCCCTGGCTATTTGGGGATTCAGAGCTTGGGGGACAGCCGATAAGTTTTTTGGCTGAACTCGGACGCACAGAGTTTTGGGGGTTTATAGCTTGGGGGATAGCTGATCATTGTTTTATTGAACTCGGTCGCCCAGGGTATTTGGAGATTCAGAGCTTGGGAGATAACTGATTAGTTTTTTCGTTGAATTCAGGCGCCCAGGGCGCTTAGGCATATTGACGTTTAAGGCTTGATTTAGGATTGTACAATTTCGTTGACACCCCCTGAAAATACTAGGGGGTGTCAGGAAAAAAATTGATCAGGACACCCCCTAGCTTACATGGGTTGTTGCGCCCCTGTTTGTAGATGATTGTTTTATTATTTGCACACCTTTTGAACCACTACAAATTTTTGACTCCCTTAACAACTATAATAAACTCTTAAAATTTACCATTGAACGAGAAAATAAAGATGGGAATCTTAACTTTCTTGACATTTCCATATACAAAAAAAATAGTACTTTATTAACAAATTGGTATCAAAAACCAACTGACTCTGGTAGATACATTAATTATTTCTCCCACCACCCTGAACACCAAAAAATAGCCTTAATTTATATGTTAGTTGATAAAGCAATAAAACTCTCTAGTCCAAGATTTCACAACTCTAACATAAAGAAAATTAAATCACTTTTATCTCTAAATAATTATCCATTAGATTACATTAAAAAACATGTCAATTTTAGACTTAAGCAAATTTCTAGTCCTTCCCAAAACAACCAAAAAAATTATGACATCATTAACCAAAAAAATTTTCTAGTCTTACCGTTTCATAAATATTTAATACCAAAAATTCAACACATTTTTAATAATTTTAACCTAAAGACTGTCTTTAGAAATATAAACAAGTTAGATTATTTCAATTCATTAGGCAAAGATAAGATCTCAAAATTAGAAAACTCAGGTGTAATATACAAAATAAACTGTAATGATTGTAGTGCTTTGTACATAGGTGAGACAGGAAGAAAGTCAGGTAAAATAATTTCAGAACATGTGGGCTATGTTTCAAATAATTCTAGTCACTCTGTGATAGCCTCACATTGCATTAGTAATTCTCATTCTTTAGATTTTGACGGTGTGACAATATTGGATAAAGAGAACAATATCCATAAGAGACGATTCCTTGAGATGTTGAATATACAGTATTTCCATGGCAATATTAATAAGAAAACCGACACCCAATTTTTGAAATCTGATTATAAGAATCTGATTGACTTGATGCACTTGAGAAATTATTCATCTTGAGTTTACTATGCTTTTTCAGATTAGATGTGTCCTTGTTCCTTGTTCCTTGTTCTTCTTGTCTCACTTATACCTTTACCATTGTGTACATTATTTCTACTTATATATCTGTTAACTTTGTGCTAACTGTGCAATATTTTACACACTCATATTCTGTGATGACTGTAATCTTTTGATTTCTAAATATGGTATAAATTTAATTGAAACAACTTATCATTCTTAATTTTATCTTATCTTCACTTATATATTTAGATATCTTTTTTTGTATTTTTAGCCTTGAAAATGTTGTCCTGATAATGACGAGGAAACGTCGGCAATAAATTTAATTTCTTAATAAAGTGTTCGTTAAGACCAATCACAACAAGATTTTATTGATACATAAAATTAATAAAAAAATTAATCTTAAAAAATTCTGGTTAACTGACTTAATATTATTGCAAATTAAACGAAAAAATTATCTTTCTTTCTATAAAACCACAATACCCATGCCACGCCGCTTGAGTTTAATTTATAGAAATGAATAAACGAATTATCTCTTTAACTATAAAACTAGGACAATTCGAGTTCAATTTATTGAAAATAAATAAATATAAACCAATCATTTTTCCAATACTCAGATCACACAACCCGTGGCATCTTTTCAATTTGTTAATATATAAATAACCAATGTAAAAAAACATAGTACATACGTTTATTTATTTAAACTCAACTGTAAAGAGTTTTGTGAATTTACAGCTTGGGAGATGGTTTTTTTTTATTAATTTTTGAATAAATTAAACACAGGAGCCGCGGTATGCTGGTATCAAACGCACTTTCTTATATTTACTGAATTTCGAGGAGGAGCATCTTGACAGAATCGTCCCTTGCGGATTTTTTTTCTAACCCCCTTCATACACTTTGTCCCAAATGAAATAAGCAACATCGAAATTTTTCATCCCCTAACTGCTGCCTTGCTACGTTGATTATCGTAAGCTCGAAATCACTCATGATAATTGATGGTCTACTCACGAGATTGAGTACTTCTGCAGCCTTCATTATTATTCGAAAAACTCTTTCATACGCACTAGTTTTTTTAGTTTCCAACAGAGCAAAAACAAACAGCACCCTAATAGTTTGCTTCTTCCCGGCAGAAACTTGGAAAACTGCACCCATAATAGCAAAGAGTTAGAAAAAAATGAAAGGCGCGCATTTGAAAGTTCCATGTACGAACCAAACATTGCTTCTAAAAAGATTGCGGATATTTTCAGCCGTAGCGTAAATCAGGATTCTATCGTCTTGTCAATCATCTTCTTTGTCTTCCATCGAGTCGTATAGAAGAAATTTTTCTCCGGATATCTTGCGAAATTCGGTGGGGATTTCTTTTAGGTCGTCTGTGTGCGGGGGTTTCGAAGGCATGTTCCTCAGTCTAACTCGCCCAACATTTTTGCTTAGTTTCAACTTTTCCGGTAATTGTGCTAAAATACCTAAGAATGATCCATGTGTACACCAATCTTTCAGAGTCCTATATACAAAGGCTTGAATAGCAATGGTTGTTTACCAGGGATATTCATGGTAAGGTTTTAGCTATGAATAAACCAGATAAAACTCATCCATATTTTTACTTTGAAATTGTTCTCTGTTTGTGAAGATAACTATTGGGATACTAGAGGTGATTTTTCAAGTCATATTAAGGAAATTAAATTGCAAAGGAGAACTGCTGAGCATGAAGCTCAATTAGCTACCCAGCGAGATCAGACTATGGAAATGTCGAATGCTTCTTATCAACAAGCTCCTAAAACTGCTCCGCTAGCTAGACTTATAAACTTACCCAAATTTAATGATCATTATAATGAATGGGAAAATTTTTGAGATCTTTACCGTTCATTTGTACATGAAAATGCTGAGTATTCTAAGATAGTGAAACTTCAAATTTTTCAAAGGATCATAAGGAAGAATTTCCACTAGGGACTAATGGTTAAGTGATTAATGGTTAAATTTACATGGATGACGTAACGTCTGGTGCCCATACGCTCGAGGAAGCCGTTTCTAAACAAAGGCAGACCATGGACATATTCAGAGTGAACAGGTTTCCTCTTCGTAAGTGGATGTCTAATCATTCGTCTATTTTGGAAAACTTAGATCCTAAACTGTGTGCAGTGGATCCCCTTGATTTCAAAACAGGTTTGTCAGTCAATGTGTTAGGTATTATCTGACATCCTTCTGAAGACACATTTCACTTTTAGGTAGAAAAACCTTAGCACATCAATAAAATCACCAAGCGTTACATATTATCCAAAATTGCTAAACTTTTTGACCCCATAGGTTGGTTGAGATCTGTAATTATCAAAGCAAAAGTTTTAATGCAATCCCTGTGGTAGTTAAAGGCCAGTTGAGATAGCAGTTTGCCTGAGGATATTGTTGAACTCTGGTTAGACTGGCAAAACCAGTTGGTTTATTTGAACGATCTTCGTGAACCTCGTTGGAATAATTTCTGCCGGGAATCTAATATCATGGAAGTGCATGGATTTTCAGATGCATTAAAATTTGCATATGGTGCAGTCATTTATTTAAGATAATTTCGGTCAGGTTGCGATATCCTTACAGCTAGTTGAATCTAGAGTTGCCCCTTTGAAATTTACGAGCATACTTCGGCTTGAGCTTTTCGTTACGGAATAGTTTTCTAGACTCGCCCCACATTGCATTGCAATTATGAAGATCGAAACCAGATACATTCATTTATGGATTGACTCAATAGATATCCTTTATTTATTGCAAGATCAACCAGCACGCTGGCAACCTTTTATTGCCCATAAATGTACCAATATATTGACAGCTATGCCTAACGCTGACTGGTATTACTCTAAGTATAAGGATAACCCTGCTGATATTATCTCCGGTATTGATGCCTCTCAGAGTGCAGATTGTAATTATGGTAGAATAGACCAAAATGAGTTCAGATCCATGGCCCACCAGTGACAAATGTAAAATTAATATTCAAGACCGGAGACAAACTCTGAAATCGTTTCTTTTAGTTGAGAACATCGAAGACGTACATCAAATTCCGAAGTTATAAAACTTGATCAATAAGTATTTATGTTTCAGGAAATTACTTCGAATAACCAGCTATTTTCTTAGGTTCCTTGTTAGATTTATTGTAAGGGCTGAAGATAGCAAGATTGTTAATATAAAGTTCCCAACTCTCGAGTTTTTCGATGCTCAGCCCTTTATTGTAGGAAATAATGTTGGTAACGAGCCTTCTGTCAATGAAATGAGAATGTCTGAAATGATATGGATATATTTGACCCAGATTCGCCATTATTTTAAGGAAATTAACATGGTTCGGAAAGGGCAGATTTTGAAATCTAATAATCCACTTCTGACTTTGAACCCTATTATAATTAAAGGTTTATTAAGGGTAGATGATCGATTTTCTCATTCGCGGTTAGATCCTGATACTTAACACCCTTGGATATTGCCGGAAAATTCTAAATTAACTCATTTTGTGATTCTTCATGCACATGAGCTTGCCCTACATCGTGGTACTCAGCTCACTCTTACTACTATTCAGAAGAGATTCTGGATACTAAGAGGACGTTTAACTGTTAGAAAGACTATTCAAGCATGTTACACTTGCAGATGGTATTCGAAACAAACTAATACAGTAGTCGCCGCTTAATGTGATTGCTTTGGGACGAATGGGTTTTGATCACATTAAGCGGGTGATAACATTAAGCGAAATACGTAAAAATAAGCTTTGTAAGTCATTTTTTATTTCTTTTTACACATTATGAATAAAAACAAATTTCTTTAAAAAAAAATCATCTAGTTTTGATTGATGTTCTTTTCCAATTTTTGTCACAATACTTGCCATATAACTTTCAAATTGATAATATAAATCAAAACTTTCAGAATTTTTTAATACACATTTCCTAATATTTGTCATCGCATTTGACACTTCATCACGAGTGGGGCATTTTTCAACATCTTCGTCGTCTAAGTCATCTTCAGACTTTTCATCTTCTGAGGGCATAGTCAATTGCTCCTCGGTCATTTTAGACGATGTTTGTAGCTGACGGTCCACGTCCATCCACTCTGAATATTGTTGTTTTGAAATATCAGTCGGAATTGGTGCAGAATGGACTTTTTCTACAAGACCTTTTGTAAAACCTCCTTTTTTAAAACAGTTTTGAATGGTAACTTCACTAACATTTTTCCAAGCTTGCAATCCTAATGTTTTTGAATTTTCTAGTGATTTTGTGTGCACTACAATTGTCAACCAGTAAAAGTATTTTTCTTTTAAGTCTCTTATCCCACTCTTTTAGATAGGTAAGAAAAATGGGTGAAGTCATCCATGCATTTTGGTTAGCATAATAACGAACGAGTAATTTTTTAACTCCCTTGAAGCAACGCGGTTTTTCACTTTTACCGATAACAAGAAGTTCTTCTTTCTTTCCTGACATGCTTACACAACACAAAACGGTTATTCTTTCCTTGCAAGCTTTCACTCCCTTGACCTTTTCATTTTTAAAAACGTAAGTATGTTCAGGTAAAGCACGATGGTACAGGCCAGTTTCGTCGGCGTTGAAAATGTCATCGACTGAGTATTCAGCAATTAAGATTGGCCAGACTTTTTGCAACCATTGATTTGTGGCTTGATTATCAGCATCACCTTGCTCTCCTTGTGGCTTGTCATAAAAAACGTTTTCCCACTTTTTCCACCGATGAAACCAGCCAGAAGTAGCGGTAAAACTTTCTTTACCCATTTGTTTTGCTAAATCTTCAGCTTTTTGTTGCATAAGAGGTCCGTTAACTCGAGCGTCGTGATCTCTTACATCTTCAAACCACAATTTAAGTCTTTTTTCTACTTCTCTGTCTTTTCCACTTCTTTTACGTTTTCGATTCAAATTTTCGTTGTTTAAAAGACTAGATTCGATTTCATAACGATTTTTTAAAAGTTTATTTAGTAAAAGGCTGAGAAATTTTAAGTTTAACAGCTGCTTCACGTTGACTTACTTTTCCTAACTTATCATAACGTTCTAAAATGTCATTTTTTTCAGCATTTGTAAGATCACGTCACTTAAGTGTATCCATAATTAAGGTCAAAATAAAACTGAGCGGCAGCTGGTTATCCTGTGGCTTCTCTTTCCTTGTCTCCACCTACGATACGCTTAATGAGTTTCTGGAATAGAATAATCTTAATTACCTGTTTCAAAATTTCAAATCTCAAATTAATTTTGCACACTAGGAAATTTTTTTAGCAATTTTATAAAATCCTTGAGGTAAATCTTGATCACATTAACCGAAATTTTGATGACAATAAGCGAAAAAATTTACACGTGATTGTATACAAGGGGGTCGGGACTAGGTGGTTTTGATCACAATAAGCGGTTGATAACATTAACCGTGATCACATTAAGCGGCGACTACTGTAGTTAGCTGATGTGTGAATTACCCCAAGCTAGAGTAACTCCAGCATACCCGTTTGAAAATTCAGGTGTCGTCTTTGCCGGCCCTTATAACATCCGTCTTTCTAAAACTCGAGGTAAAGGAACCATGAAAGGTTATAATATATTTATTTGCATGAGTACACCGAGAGAACTCCACTATAATAGTAATGACGCCGTCATAACAGTTATGTCGAGCCGCATTAACTATTACCGGAGAAGTATTCCTGTCATAGTTAAGACCTCCAACATAACAGTTATGTCGAGCCGCATTAACTATTACCGGAGAAGTATTCCTGTAATATTATTTATAGTTAATGCTTCCGATCAAGTGAAAAATTTGTACGTAAAATGTACAAAATTCTTTCGAAAATTTATAAATTTCAAACAATTGCTTATTACAAAAAAAATTATTTTATAATTTATGATATACAGCCGTAAAATTTATAACTGGTAAAAAGATAAAATTTTGTGCAGCAGTTTTGAAAATACATTTTTTTTCATTCATTCCTTGTTTCTGTAATAATTATAGAAATAATTCTTACTTCGAAAAATTTATTAGCTATTAAAAAATTTTAAAATTAAAAAATTAAATATAAAAAATTTTAAAATGAAGTAAAAATATATGAATAATTATCTTTTCTCAAGAGTCGAGACTTGCGAGCGTCGCTGCGCATGCGGCTCAAATCATCATGGTTAAAAAGGCGCCAAACAGTGCCAAACAAGATCCGAGAGGAAGACTTCTTCTGCTCAATATTTTTTAAATTATACGATAATTTTGAATTTATGTACTGTTATGACGTGTTAAAATATTTTATGTGAAGCGTATATAGATATCAATAACAATGTGTACGTGAAAGTGTCGTGAAAAAAGTTTACAGTTTGTGAACGTCTCATGTAGAAGATATGTTATTGTTGTTTGACTGAAGATATTATTTATGTATTTCCAAATAATATGGAAGACTTGCTCACAAAGTGGGGGCTTGAAACCTTAATCACCCCTTTTATTGGTAAGTAAGAAGGACAGAATAACAAAATAAGCTTGTAATTCAAAAGAGGTTATGTTTTGAAAATTTTGTTTGCATGATTGGGGCATATTTTTCCAATAACTTTCTGTGATTGCTAATTAGTAAATGTACATCCTATTCTCCTTTCCCAACAGAAAATGGTGTGACTTCTATTGAAATGTTTGAAAAATTGCTTACCAAAGAAAAGGATTTAATTTAAACCCCAACGGGGGTCCAAGAAAAAGGTTTTTTGCAAGGTCTCCAGAAAGCTCCTCTGACTATCTCAGGCTTGTTTTTATGTCAAAACAAACATGAAAAACTCATAAGAGCAGTCCGGGGCGGACTTTGCGAGAGTTCTATTTCTCGAGGGTGGTCGAGGTCCACCCAACGGGGGTCCAAGATAAAGACTTATTCCGAATGTTAGCATGAAATGGAGTTTTGAAGAAAAAACAAATGCTTATGTATGATTGCTTTATGCACTTATTTTTATTTTAATTTTGAATAATACTATTTTTATTGCATAAGTATGAATTACTAAGTTATGTTGATTTTTAGTTTAAAGGCCGGGACAGAGATATTTGCACAGGATTCTGTGCGCTTATGCAGTTGCACAGAGCTCTTGTGCAGCTGCACAGACAGCGCCTGAGCAGTTACTTACACCTTGGGGATGATTTCCTCAGGAAATTTTGACTCTGGAGGGGTCAGGCTGGACATCTGGTGCACTTGGTGATAATTACACCTTGGAGATGATTTCCCCAGGAAGTTTTGACTCCGGAGGGGTCAGGGTGGACACCTGGTGTACTTGGTGATAGTTACACCTTGGGGATAATTTCCTCAGGAAATTTTGACTCCGGAGGGGTCAGGCTGGACACCTGGTGCACTTGGTGATAATTACACCTTGGAGATGATTTCCCCAGGAAGTTTTGACTACGGAGGAGTCAGGGTGGACATCTGGTGCACTTGGTGATAATTACACCTTGGAGATGATCTCCTCAGGAAGTTTTAACTCCGGAGAGGTCAGGAAAGGCACCTCGTGCACTTGGTGATAATTACACCTTGGGGATGATTTTCTCCGGAAGTTTTGACTCCGGAGGGCTCAGGATAGGCACCTCGTGCACTTGATGATAATTACACCTTGGAGATGATTTCCCCAGGAAGTTTATAGCTTTTATAAAATTGCTAAAAAAATTTCCTAGTGTGCAAAATTAATTTGAGATTTGAAATTTTGAAACAGGTAATTAAGATTATTCTATTCCAGAAACTCATTAAGCGTATCGTAGGTGGAGACAAGGAAAGAGAAGCCACAGGATAACCAGCTGCCGCTCAGTTTTATTTTGACCTTAATTATGGATACACTTAAGTGACGTGATCTTACAAATGCTGAAAAAAATGACATTTTAGAACGTTATGATAAGTTAGGAAAAGTAAGTCAACGTGAAGCAGCTGTTAAACTTAAAATTTCTCAGCCTTTTACTAAATAAACTTTTAAAAAATCGTTATGAAATCGAATCTAGTCTTTTAAACAACGAAAATTTGAATCGAAAACGTAAAAGAAGTGGAAAAGACAGAGAAGTAGAAAAAAGACTTAAATTGTGGTTTGAAGATGTAAGAGATCACGACGCTCGAGTTAACGGACCTCTTATGCAACAAAAAGCTGAAGATTTAGCAAAACAAATGGGTAAAGAAAGTTTTACCGCTACTTCTGGCTGGTTTCATCGGTGGAAAAAGTGGGAAAACGTTTTTTATGACAAGCCACAAGGAGAGCAAGGTGATGCTGATAATCAAGCCACAAATCAATGGTTGCAAAAAGTCTGGCCAATCTTAATTGCTGAATACTCAGTCGATGACATTTTCAACGCCGACGAAACTGGCCTGTACCATCGTGCTTTACCTGAACATACTTACGTTTTTAAAAATGAAAAGGTCAAGGGAGTGAAAGCTTGCAAGGAAAGAATAACCGTTTTGTGTTGTGTAAGCATGTCAGGAAAGAAAGAAGAACTTCTTGTTATCGGTAAAAGTGAAAAACCGCGTTGCTTCAAGGGAGTTAAAAAATTACTCGTTCGTTATTATGCTAACCAAAATGCATGGATGACTTCACCCATTTTTCTTACCTATCTAAAAGAGTGGGATAAGAGACTTAAAAGAAAAATACTTTTACTGGTTGACAATTGTAGTGCACACAAAATCACTAGAAAATTCAAAAACATTAGGATTGCAAGCTTGGAAAAATGTTAGTGAAGTTACCATTCAAAACTGTTTTAAAAAAGGAGGTTTTACAAAAGGTCTTGTAGAAAAAGTCCATTCTGCACCAATTCCGACTGATATTTCAAAACAACAATATTCAGAGTGGATGGACGTGGACCGTCAGCTACAAACATCGTCTAAAATGACCGAGGAGCAATTGACTATGCCCTCAGAAGATGAAAAGTCTGAAGATGACTTAGACGACGAAGATGTTGAAAAATGCCCCACTCGTGATGAAGTGTCAAATGCGATGACAAATATTAGGAAATGTGTATTAAAAAATTCTGAAAGTTTTGATTTATATTATCAATTTGAAAGTTATATGGCAAGTATTGTGACAAAAATTGGAAAAGAACATCAATCAAAACTAGATGATTTTTTTTTAAAGAAATTTGTTTTTATTCATAATGTGTAAAAAGAAATAAAAAATGACTTACAAAGCTTATTTTTACGTATTTCGCTTAATGTTATCACCCGCTTAATGTGATCAAAACCCATTCGTCCCAAAGCAATCACATTAAGCGGCGACTACTGTATTAGTTTGTTTCGAATACCATCTGCAAGTGTAACATGCTTGAATAGTCTTTCTAACAGTTAAACGTCCTCTTAGTATCCAGAATCTCTTCTGAATAGTAGTAAGAGTGAGCTGAGTACCACGATGTAGGGCAAGCTCATGTGCATGAAGAATCACAAAATGAGTTAATTTAGAATTTTCCGGCAATATCCAAGGGTGTTAAGTATCAGGATCTAACCGCGAATGAGAAAATCGATCATCTACCCTTAATAAACCTTTAATTATAATAGGGTTCAAAGTCAGAAGTGGATTATTAGATTTCAAAATCTGCCCTTTCCGAACCATGTTAATTTCCTTAAAATAATGGCGAATCTGGGTCAAATATATCCATATCATTTCAGACATTCTCATTTCATTGACAGAAGGCTCGTTACCAACATTATTTCCTACAATAAAGGGCTGAGCATCGAAAAACTCGAGAGTTGGGAACTTTATATTAACAATCTTGCTATCTTCAGCCCTTACAATAAATCTAACAAGGAACCTAAGAAAATAGCTGGTTATTCGAAGTAATTTCCTGAAACATAAATACTTATTGATCAAGTTTTATAACTTCGGAATTTGATGTACGTCTTCGATGTTCTCAACTAAAAGAAACGATTTCAGAGTTTGTCTCCGGTCTTGAATATTAATTTTACATTTGTCACTGGTGGGCCATGGATCTGAACTCATTTTGGTCTATTCTACCATAATTACAATCTGCACTCTGAGAGGCATCAATACCGGAGATAATATCAGCAGGGTTATCCTTATACTTAGAGTAATACCAGTCAGCGTTAGGCATAGCTGTCAATATATTGGTACATTTATGGGCAATAAAAGGTTGCCAGCGTGCTGGTTGATCTTGCAATAAATAAAGGATATCTATTGAGTCAATCCATAAATGAATGTATCTGGTTTCGATCTTCATAATTGCAATGCAATGTGGGGCGAGTCTAGAAAACTATTCCGTAACGAAAAGCTCAAGCCGAAGTATGCTCGTAAATTTCAAAGGGGCAACTCTAGATTCAACTAGCTGTAAGGATATCGCAACCTGACCGAAATTATCTTAAATAAATGACTGCACCATATGCAAATTTTAATGCATCTGAAAATCCATGCACTTCCATGATATTAGATTCCCGGCAGAAATTATTCCAACGAGGTTCACGAAGATCGTTCAAATAAACCAACTGGTTTTGCCAGTCTAACCAGAGTTCAACAATATCCTCAGGCAAACTGCTATCTCAACTGGCCTTTAACTACCACAGGGATTGCATTAAAACTTTTGCTTTGATAATTACAGATCTCAACCAACCTATGGGGTCAAAAAGTTTAGCAATTTTGGATAATATGTAACGCTTGGTGATTTTATTGATGTGCTAAGGTTTTTCTACCTAAAAGTGAAATGTGTCTTCAGAAGGATGTCAGATAATACCTAACACATTGACTGACAAACCTGTTTTGAAATCAAGGGGATCCACTGCACACAGTTTAGGATCTAAGTTTTCCAAAATAGACGAATGATTAGACATCCACTTACGAAGAGGAAACCTGTTCACTCTGAATATGTCCATGGTCTGCCTTTGTTTAGAAACGGCTTCCTCGAGCGTATGGGCACCAGACGTTACGTCATCCATGTAAATTTAACCATTAATCACTTAACCATTAGTCCCTAGTGGAAATTCTTCCTTATGATCCTTTGAAAAATTTGAAGTTTCACTATCTTAGAATACTCAGCATTTTCATGTACAAATGAACGGTAAAGATCTCAAAAATTTTCCCATTCATTATAATGATCATTAAATTTGGGTAAGTTTATAAGTCTAGCTAGCGGAGCAGTTTTAGGAGCTTGTTGATAAGAAGCATTCGACATTTCCATAGTCTGATCTCGCTGGGTAGCTAATTGAGCTTCATGCTCAGCAGTTCTCCTTTGCAATTTAATTTCCTTAATATGACTTGAAAAATCACCTCTAGTATCCCAATAGTTATCTTCACAAACAGAGAACAATTTCAAAGTAAAAATATGGATGAGTTTTATCTGGTTTATTCATAGCTAAAACCTTACCATGAATATCCCTGGTAAACAACCATTGCTATTCAAGCCTTTGTATATAGGACTCTGAAAGATTGGTGTACACATGGATCATTCTTAGGTATTTTAGCACAATTACCGGAAAAGTTGAAACTAAGCAAAAATGTTGGGCGAGTTAGACTGAGGAACATGCCTTCGAAACCCCCGCACACAGACGACCTATCACTTGTCTGGGAGACCTATTTAAATATTTAAGGCGCCCTCTGGAAGAAGACGAACAGATAGAGATAATAAGAAGAGGGTTGCAGCCTGAATACAAGTGGTACTTGGATAACAAAAGAGTAGACACAGAAGACGATTTGGAACAGTACGGAAGGAAATACAAAAGACAGAAAGAGGATTGTAACAGATTTGTAGGACCACCAACCAAAGACAAATGCCGGATACCTATAGCAGCATTTACGAGCACGAAAAGTAAAGTGGCTGCAGTAAATGAAATCACGGCGGTTAGTGGTGAGGATAAGAAGGCGAAAAAGAAAAACAAAAGGAACAAAAATGTAGACAGTCCAATTCAAGGTCAGAAAAATGAAGTAGCAGGTATTCAGGTGCAAAGTAACCAGTTAGGTAATCAACCAAACTGGCAAAATAGACAAAACAACGGGAACAATCAAAATGGCTGGCAGAACAACCAGTATAGCCAACAAAACGTCAATAAACAAATGAGGCCACCACAACTAGGTCCTCAAATACAAACACAACAAAATTCACAACAACAATCACGTCTACAAGTACAACAACAAATAAATCAACAACCCCAGCAAGCTAGACATCAATTAGAATGAGAAGATCGACAAACTCAACGACAACAATCACGACAACAACAAACTCAAAGTGAAGGTAGGCCAATGGGCAACTGTCGTAATTGTGGAGGACCTGGTCATCGGATTTGGGAATGCCCAGATCTATGCTGCTATAAATGCAGACAGACTGGACATTTTGCAAATAGTTGCCCATTGAATACCCAGGCAACAAGTTGTCAAGTTTGTGGTGCAAAGGGTGTGACAGTGAGAAACTGTAGAGATTGTTCAAAGTTGTTAGCCTTGCTGGGAAACGCCAAGGCAGGAGCGTTGTGTGGCCCAACACTCCCAAACAACAAACAGGGGCCACAACAACAGTAGACATCATCAATGAAGTAGACAGAGAGGTGGAGGTGGAACAACAGGTGGAAGAGATGGTGGAAGAAGGTTGCACGGATGTGGAGGAAAGTGAGGAGGTAGAGGAGAAAAAACTTTTGCAATATCTGCACCATGTTTTAAAAATTTGTGGACTGTAGGTTTTATGCGAGTCCATGGGTATAATTCGAAGTAACGATCGTAAATGTTGTTTCCAAACTGCTTTACTGCTTCAATATTCAAATTATATTTGGATTTGAAAATTTTTAGCATCAAAGCAATATCCTTGACAATGTCCTTTTTTAGTAATAAATTCTTAGCATAGTCACAAATCAGATAAAATACACTTAAAGTCTATTAATTATGTGATTTTATAAATTTTTCCATGGGTTCTAGGGCTTTCAGGTTAATTTTTAAATTTTATACGTAAGACTTTGATGAGATATCTTTAAAAAACACACAGAAAACTAAAGCAATGTGTTTAGAAATCATTCGCCAACGATCACACTATTAATAAACATAACCTAATTTTTAAACCTGAATTTCACCGGTAAATTAAGAAAAATCATATACTTTTTGACTTTTCCCAGAAAGTCTAAACGCTTAACTTTAATTTCCAAAAAACCCCATGTTGCTAGCTTATTCCGTTTTTACATAATTACTTTTTTACAACTTTCATTTTTTTAGTTCAGTGTGCGTCGCCACCGCTGCTCGAAATCATGCTAAAATCATGCATTTTTCATTCTTTTTGATTGTATATCTCATAAGTTAATATCGCTTGCTATGTTTATCTTTGTACGATACGATTTCTAAGATCTTGCACTACAAGAAAACCTGTTTAAAAAAAATATTTTAAGAAAATTGAGTTTGCAATGAGAGAATAACCTTCAAAATAAATATGAATTCACGCGCTCAGCATAGGAATCCCATGTAAAAAATTGAAACTTCTGAGCCCAATATCTCAAAATTAAGTATGGCTTGGGGGTTTAAGAAAAATACCAGCGTGTACAGGACTCAAAAATCTACCTCTGTGCAAAATTCTAGAGATTTTTTAAGAAACTCAATTTTTTTGGGAACTACCTTAAGGAGACAGAAAGTGAGAGTGAGGAAAGTGAAAAATGGTATGTGTGGAAAGTGGTGAATAATTTTAAGGCTAGGAAAACAGGAGCAATTCCTAAAAGCAAGAGTGGGGTACAAGTGAGTGAGAAGGGAATAACACCAATGCAGAAAGAAAGTAATCATGGTAATAAAGTAGCAGAAGCAGGAGTAACCAAAAGTAAAAGGACCTGTGAAAATGCCAAAAAAAATGTAGACAAGGGTGTAGACATGAGTATTAGCCCATAACAAAGTTATGTAAAACAGAAGATTTTGATGTGGTTACAGTCTTAAAAGAACACGTTGTAGGAAAAGAACTCCTGGATTTTTACAATAGTGGGCAGCATTTCGACAGTATTCACCAACATTGTTGAAATCATAGTATCTAGTTTGTTAAAGTTGTACAGAGAGTAAGTATTTACTTTTTTATTGACATATGTAAGATATAAGCTATTAATTTTATTTTTACTCTAGGGACTTGCATCACTCTGAAATTGGTATTGTAGCACAAAAATTTATTGAAAAATGCCCAGATGAGATTCTTGAAACCTACTATGAAGAACCATCGAGTAGAAACAACAGTAGAGCTGGTGGAAAGTTGTGGAACAAGTATACGAATCAACGAACTCTTATTCAAAGTTTAAGAAAAAGACCACCAAAAAGTGAAAAGCCTTTGTGTACTGACCCAGGATTATATTAGTCTTTTTATTAATGTTATATTTTACTCTTGAACTTTTACTTGATAATAGAAAATGATTTTAAATTAAACAATAATTTTACTACAATTATACAGCTCCTGAATTAAAAGAAGCTTTTGAAAGTAAACAGTGGTTAGCTGAAAATGATGAGCCGCTTACAGATGTGCTAAGACACTGGAAAATCACTCTTCCCTTGACAGCAATTGATGTCAAGAATAAAACTTTAGTGGATCGTGCAAGTCTGATTGAACAATAGCCGGTGTGAAAAAAATCATGTATGACTGAATTAGTAAGTTTTTGTTGTTAACTTGTAACTAACAATTAAGAAATTTGGAGAATAATGTATAATTAATCATTTATTTTTAGGTCCAGCTTGACTATGAGGAAAAGTTACCAGAAATAGATGTTAAAGAATTAGAAGCAAGTTGGGATGAAGTTGTAAATCATTTACTGACGGTTTACAGTACGACATTAAAAAAAATGAGCATAAACTTGCTTACACCATATTAAGCACATCATGTGGTAGTTTACAGCAAGGTACATACTAATTATAAACTTTTAATGAATTTTATTGTGTCTACTTCTAATCTACAATATTTAATTTAATTTTTTACAATTTTAAGATCACAAATTGCAACTTCAAATAGAAATTGTCTTGGCAGTTTTGTCACAGAAAAACCTACGCATAAATTTGGCAGAGAAAGGTAATAAAAAGAAAAACATTTGGAAACCAAATTTTGAAGAATCACGGGCAGGACTTTTCATATTTTTACAGGTGTTTTGATTATTTTAAAATTAATTGTTTTTAAAGCAGTATATATGCCTTTATTATTTCTAAATCAAAACATTATTTACTTTTTACAAAACGAAAAGCTATTGGAGAAAGAAATTGAAAAAAGAACTGAAAATCTTAATTTGCATAAACAACCGTTACGGCCATTCATTATTGTTATTGGTTCAGCTAAAGATAATTTAGAAAAATTTATTTTTTGTGTTGATGCAGAAACACGTCATAACTGCTCGTCTTTTTTTGCGGCATTAAGTTTTTATTTTAAATTTTACTTAGCTTTCCAGCTACCATACCCTTTGGAATGTGAAAATTTTTATTTTTTTTTTCAATCGAAAATTTTAAATTTAAAAAAGGAGAAAAAGAAACTCGTCTTGTAACCTAAGTTTTAAAAAAGTTACAAGTTTATGAAAAAAAAACTTGAGCTGAAAGAAACTCTGTAAAGTCGTAATTATTGATTAATTTGTTTTTTAAATTCAAAATGTTCTTTAAATCGTTTTTTCTTGTTTTTATGATGATTTTACTGACATGCCAATCATGCGAACACACGTTTCGAAATATCCCAGTATTGTTTAGACACTTAAAAATGAACCATCCTTTACAAAATTATAAATGCGTTTTTGAAGATTGTCATGAAACTTTTAATTCTATACTTGCTTTGCAAAATCATTCTCTTCTTTGCCAGAAATCAGATGTTTTTACTAAATTACATTATCAAAAATGTAATAATAATAATATTCGTGGACCAATACAACTTAATCCGCAAGAAGCTCAATTGTTTAAAATAATTTCAAAACTGTACTCAAATAATTCAATGACTCACACCTCTGTTGACGAAGTCGTTCGAAATATTTTACACATCTGAATATCATCAAAAAGAATTGAAAAAAATTGTTCCAGAACAGTTTCATGCACAAATCGATGAAATTTTTGCAACAGATTTATTCAAAAATTCTGACACAGAATTTAATCGGCTAAAGTATTTTAAAGAGATAAAATGTTTTGTACCTTCAAAATCATTTTTGATTGGTAAAAAATATGGTTTTAAAAAAGTTGGAGGAAAAAAAAATGGGAACTTAAATCTCATTACGGTTATTGTGTTGAATTAAAAGATGTGATAAAAATGTACTTAGAGCTTCCAAACGTATACAGTGAAATTTTAAAATATGTTCAAAGTGAAATTTCTAAAAAAGATACTAGTTTATATTCAAGCGTTCTTAGCGGTAGTAGGTGGAAAACAATTTCCAAAAATTTTGGAAATAAAATGGTTTTACCTCTTTTTCTGTACTATGATGATTTTGAGGTAAGTAATCCTCTGTCAAGTGCTAAGGGTAAATATAAAATAGGGGGTACGTATTTCTCCATTCCTGCTATACCAGCAAAGTATAGGTCTATGCTTGAGAATGTTTTATTTGCACAATTTATCCTTACAGAGGATTACAAATCATTTAAAAATGAGCTATGCTTTTCAGAAATTTTCAAGCAACTAAAAAGTTTATTCGATGAAAGAGTTGATATCAATATAAATGCGGAAAAGTTCAAAGTGCACTTTGTTCTTCTCGGTGTTTTGGGGGATAATTTAGGCACCAATAGCTTATTTGGGTTTTCTGAGAGTTTTTGTGCCGATTATTGGTATCGGGCATGCAGAGTATCTAAATACATTGCCTATAAAGTGACCAAAGAAATTCCACAGTTTTTGCGCACTAACGAAAATTATAAAACTGACTTAAAGTCTAAGTCTTACGGTGTTAAAACCCAGTTAAGTACTTCAGTTTTGTTGTATTAAAAATAATACCTCGGACATAATGCACGATGTTTATTTAGGGATTTGTCAACACGATTTTGCGCATATTATAAAGTATTTAATTAAAAAAAATATTTTACTCTGGATGAATTGAATGAGCGCTTAAAAAAATTTAATCATAACAAAGTTGACTGAGGCAACAAATTAAGTGATATAAAGCAAAAAAATCTCGACCAGGGTCAAGTAATAATCACAAGTGCACAAATGTCTTTTTTAGTTTCTTACTTTGGAATTATAATTGGAGATTTAATTCCCCCAGCTGACCCGGTTTGGAATTTTTACAAAAATTGAGTAGATATCGTTAATTTAGCTACTTTATCGATAATTGGTGAACAAGAAGTTGTGTATTTAGAAAAATTGATTATCAATCATAATAAAATGTTTATTTCTTTGTTTAATGAAGATTTAAAGCCTAAACATCATATAATAACCCATTATCCGCGTATAATTCGAGAAATGGGCCCTTTGAAACATATGTCGTGTGAAAAATTTGAGCATATGCATCAGATACCTAAAAAACACGCCAAACTTATAACCTCTAGAATAAATATTTTATTAACCCTTAAAGTACACACGGGGTGTAAAATACCCCACATAACTGTCAGTGTGGCAGTTCTGGATTTGGGTGTGTACTTTAAGGGTTAACTTTATCGAATAAAATGCAACTCAATTTTTCTGAAAAATTCTATTCATCGAAAGGATTTAATAATACAATAGCTTTTGGGTCACAAACTAAAACGAAAAGTAATTTGCTTAAAAATAAACGCTCAAACGATTGTGAAGTATCTTTTTGTACTTTAAATGATGTTCAATACATACCTGGATATGCTATTGCACTTAATTTTGACGCTAAAGGGAATCCAGAATTTGGTATTATAATGAGTATTGTGAGGACTGAGAAAAATAGATGTATATTAGTAATAAAAAGGTGTAAAACGATAGGTTTAAATGATCATTTTAAAGCATTCAAGCTATTATTTCCAGAACCAGAAAGTCAAGAAAGTTTGATTGTATTAAGTTTAGCGACGTTTATAAAACCAATACAAGTACATACATGAAAGTGTTTTAGGTCATAATCTTATATCTTTAAGAGACATGCCAGAATAAAGTATTTAAAATAAATTTGCTTCTCTCGGCCATGCAATAGGTACTTTTCGACTGCTAAGCTAGCCTGGGTAAGTTTCTCTTTACTCTCGAGCAGCGGAGGGGGAGATTTTACACCTCGCCGGGATGGAAAAAAATTTTCCATCCCGGTGAGATGTAAAATTTTGGCTGCACTATACGATTCCACGACGGTGCGTTTGTTTACAACCGTTACGTGCTTACCGAAGAGCGCCAGGCATTAAGGGGAAAAACCGTAGCGTCGGCGGGTCGGACCCAGTCTAATGACCTACCTGGTCTGCAACACTCTTTCCCAAAATTCTCCGGTAAGCTAATACCATCAATAAAACTTATGTTCCCTCTACACTTTTACAACGCTTCGCTTTTCTGAAAACTCCACGCACAAAAAATTGAGAAGGTATAGGACAATGCGTAGTTTTGCATTTCCTGCAAACATTTTGCAGTTAAGGTAATATTTTAACTGCAATAACTGCGTTATTAATATAACTTATAAATGAATAAAAAATACACCTTATCATTAAATAGTTATAATAATGTTTTTTATATTGGCCATTCAAATTATGTATTTTATATTAAATTATATTTATATTATACGTTCATATTCTATCCTAATAATAAATGAATTTAATTTTTAATTTTTTAAAGCAAATAAGTTGTAAAATAATATTTATTTAATATTTACATTTTTAAGTTTTCTCAAAGTACCATATTGCATGCCCTAGAGAAGTAAAATATGAAACTACCCTTAAGGAGACGTCAAACATTACCGTCTCGAGGTACGTCCACTGCCCTCGCGCGCTAAGCACGCTCCCCCTGCGTCTCGGGCAGCGAACTAACCTCTCGACGGTAAAGTTTAACTTACTCCTTAAGGGTAGTTATATATCATTGTTTACATACGTTTTTTTTTTAACCCCTTTTAATAATGATGACTTCATTTTGAAATTTTTTATATTTCATTTTTTAATTTTAAAATTTTTAATAGTTAATAAATTTTTCGAAGTTAGAATTATTTTTATAATTATTATAGAAACAAGGAATGAATAAAAAAAAATTTATTTTCATAACTGCTGTACAAAATTTTATCTTTTTACCAGTTATAAATTTTACAGCTATATATCATTAATTATAAAATAATTTTTTTTGTAATAAGCAATTTTTTGAAATTTATAAATTTTTGAAAGAATTTTGTACATTTTACGCATAAATTTTTCACTTGATCGGAGGCATCAACAATAAATAATATACAGGAATACTTCTCCGGTAATAGTTAATGCGGCTCAACATAACTGTTATGTCGGAGGTCTTAACTATGACAGGAAAACTCCTCCGGTAATAGTTAAGACCTCCGACTGTTATGACGGCGTCATAACTGTTATGCGGCGTTCTCTCGGTGTACTCGAGCTGTCAATATCGAACCCTTCGAAGATTACTCTACTCAGGCTTTCATAGCCGCTTTTCACTCCGCGATGAAGTCACTGCTCTGAGGTCTTTAGTGACAATGAATCAAATTTTGTTGGTGACAATAACCGATAACCAAACCGATAACCAAATGTTTCAAGAAACTTCTGCTCAGTTTATACAAATTGTCTTCTCCTTGGCGAAAGATCAAGCTAAGTGGAATTTTAACCCACCTGGCGCTCCTCACTGTGGTGGTCTTAGGAAGCCGCAGTGAAGTCTTGTAAACATCATTTCAAAAGGCTCCTGGGTAACCAAGTTCTAACATTTGTTTAATTCACAACTCTGCTTGCAATAATTGAAGCATGTCTTGATTCTAAACCACTTTTATCTTTACCTGATGATCCCTTCGACCCCCCTTTTTGATCACCATCGTATTTCCTGATCCAGCGACAATCTTTTCTGATTCCAGAGCCTGATGTCACGAGAGTCAACGTACCAGCAAGAAAAAGATGGTTATATATCACACAATTGGCACCGAAATTCTAGTCTAGATGGTCGTCAGAATATCTGACAAGCTTGCATCCTAGAGGCAAATGAAAAACAAAGTAGATGTCCTTGCAGCGTGGAGACCTTGTCATCCTCAAAAATGAGAATACCTCGCCTGAAAGGTGGCCAGTCGGGCGAATAATCAAAGTGGAACCATCTGCGGATGGTGTAGTCCGAGTTGTAACCATAAAGACTCCAATTACAACCTTGAAAAGACATATCACCAAGACTATTGGCCTATTTCGTCCTGCTGCTGATACAAAGGACGAAAGTGGGCGGAATGTTTTGAAGTCGGAGAACTATCACCGAGCCTTCTGAACTACCAAGTTGGCCTTGCGGCGCTGTGCGCTGTTTTTGCTGCCGAGACGACGAGCAAAGCAGTGGCATCCTTTTCGCAGACTGTCAATTATTAACAATTTAAAGTGTATTATTATTACGAATTCCTAGCTACTCGTACATGCTGCCATGTTGTTAATTTTAGATAAATTCTAGAAAATAACCGTAATTAATTTTAGTTCGTTAACTAATACAAATAAATTAAATATTGAACATACAACATTCTCACAATCTTCACCTCAATCTCAAATTGAAACTAAAAATTAGTGTCCACCTGAACCTAGGCGGACGGTTATTTAGGATGAGTTATTGACTTCAAGGTAAAAATTAGAGACCATGTGAACCTGGGAAGGTTTTTTAAGATGGCGAATACCTCCACTAATACCACCACTTATTTGTCTCCTGTCTACGTTTGATAGTCGCTCAGAAATTTCGAGCTAAATAATCTTAATTGATTTTTGCATAAACGACTACAGTTATTAATTTTCTAACAAACGTAAGTTTGTATGCAACTTCAGTCTTGAGCAACTCTTGTATTCAGTAATATGTGAAAAATAATCTAGTTAAATTAAATTTTTCTCATGGCACGAAAGTAGCGCCACATAATTATTAGCTGAAGAATGAAATTTTGAGTAATTATATTTTTCGCGTGGGCTCTTTACCTCTGTTAAGAATGATTAACACACTCAATTTTCTTTAAATGACTAAAAACCCGTTCTTTTTTGGAAGAACTGTACCGAAATTCTTAATGTAAGACCTCAGTTACCAGAAGGAAATGTCCGATAAATGTACGTAAAGTTACACGCCGGTCATTACGGCTTATTGGATTCTTGAAGTTAAAATAAAAATTATAAGTGTACACGTAAACCTAAGAGGATTAATTGGGATGAGTTATTGGATCAAAAATTAAAACTGTCCCTGATATCCTAAAGCCCAATCGGGCTTTAACGGCGATTTGGTTTTTTTTTAAACCGACTGCCGTGAAAGCCTGCAGGGCTTTATAAACTTTGATTTTTGGTTTTAGGTTAGGACGCTTCAAAGAAAAACTATTTTAGGATGATTATTTCATTTATATTATACATCCCGCGCGTAGCTGATAATCCCCTGAGTAATTTAAAAAAAAAAATTATCCCGAACAAAGCCCGCATTGAAAAGTTATGAACGTTTCATTTTTCGAAACGCTGATTTTCCTTTGGCTCACGGTAGTCAGGGGAATTCGATTTCAGTTTCGAGCATCCGGTCTCTCTGCCTGCGCTCTCTGTAGACTTAACCGGACGTGACGTATACAGTGGGCGTGTCTATTTTTGCTGTCTCACTCTTACCTACTGCTTACCTACAGCGGCAGACGGGAGCATGTACTGGCATGTACTATGTACTATGTAGGCCCGGGCCTGTAGCCATGAGGCGACTGCAGGTGGCGCTGTATCAAGCAGCCCCTACAGCTGACTGCGGAGCCGCTGAGCAGAGCAGCTTGTAATGTGTTATGAGCAATTATTTTTTTATAAATAATTGATTGTCATAGAAAAAACAGTACTGAAGACCCTTATTTTAATTATATATTAAATAAGTGGTAGAATTTATAATTATTAATTTGTTTAATTTCAATAAAAGAGTATGAAATAAATAATCTCTACAGTCTTTCTATGATCTTCATCATAAAAGATTTTTCAATTATTGTGGTGTGCCCTGTGAGTTGATAATAATTGTGCTGTGGTTGTGTTGGGGACCTGATGGCTGGAGGTGCATATTGGCAATATTAAAAATAAAGTTTTTTCTGAATGAGTGTGTTTGTGTGTGTATCAGGTTGAACTTGCAAATTACTCTTTTATAATCCACCCAACTTGCAAATTACAAAAGGTGCAATTGCAGCACATAATGTCATTGTCATTCGCATTATTGCTTAACTTTAATCATCATAGAAATGTATATGCTCTGAGCCAATACACTTGAACTGTTAAAGTTTTGTAATCCTACCCTTTTTCAAAAATAAACTTGATGTCTGAAAGTTTTGTAATCCCACATTTTTCTAAAATAAACTTGATGTCTGTCAATGAATTTTAATTTTGATTGTAACTGTTACATTAACTCAGGGTGTTAATGATAAGTATATTCAAGTCAACATGAATGAATTATTAAAAATTTTTATCTTTTTTGTTTTCTGTATGCAAGCTTAAGTTATGCGGCAAAAGTGATTTTACATTTTAAAATTGGTTAATTAAGAAGTACAAAGGAAATAGATAGTTTTTGATCTAGGTATGTGGACCAGAAATTATGAATTCTATTTGGCATGGATTTTGAAAGTACGGATGAGCATTTGCTCCATTATTTTCAAAGTGGATTTAGTTTGTCCATCAATTATGTATGCAAAATGAATTCGAAAGTACTTCCTAACAGTAAATTATGTCTATGATTTTTATGTGATCTGGCTAATAATAAAATTATATGAAAGAAATTTTAAACAGAAGAACTAGATATATCCAAGTCAACATGAATCAATTATTAAAAAATTATATCTTTTTTGTTTTCTGTATACAGGCTTAAGTTATGCGGCCAAAGTGATTTTACATTTTAAAATTGGTTAATTAAGAAGTACAAAAGAAATAGATAGTTTTTGATCTAGGTATGTGGACCAGAAATTATGAATTCTATTTGGCATGGATTTTGAAAGTACGGATGAGCATTTGCTCCATTATTTTCAAAGTGGATTTAGTTTGTCCATCAATTATGTATGCAAAATGAATTCGAAAGTACTTCATAACAGTAAATTATGTCTATGATTTTTATGTGTTCTGGCTAATGATAAAATTATATAAAACAAATTTAAACCTAAAGAACTAGATATATCCAAGTCAACATGAATCAATTATTAAAAATTTTTATCTTTTTTGTTTTCTGTAAGCAAGCTTAAGTTATGAGGCCAAAGTGATTTTGAATTTTAAAATTGGTTAATTTTTTTTTTACAAGAATTAAAAAGTACAAAAGAAACAAATAGTTTTGGGTCTAGGTATCCAGTGGACCAAAAATTATGAATTCTATTTGGCATGGATTTTTAAAGTACAGATGAGCATTTGCTCCATTATTTTTAAAGTGGATTTAGTTTGTCCATCTATTATGTATGCAAAACGAATTCAAAAGTAGTTCATAACAATAAAATATGTCTATGATTTTTATGTGTTCTGGCTAATGATAAAATTATATGAAAGAAATTTTAAACAGAAGAACTAGATTTATATGAGTTAACATGAATCAATCATTGAAAATTTTTATCTTTTTTTTAATCATTTTATGGTAACAAATGAGTATTTGCTACATTTCAATTTAAATTTACATTAAAATAAAGTTATGCAATGTACATTTAAGGTAGTAGTTCCACCTCAGTGCACAACTCAAACTAATTCTGAAATTAAAATATGTTGTAAAAAAACAATTGATCTTTCTAAATATCACTTAAAAAATACAGGTATCCATGCTTTTTTCCGAGATAATTGAGTTGGAAATTCACCAAATCACAATATATAGTAATACCTAACCTGTAAAATTTAACATTTTTTGAACTCAATTATCTCGAAAAAAAGCATGGATACCTGTATTTTTCAAGTGATATTTTGAAAGATCAGATGTTTATTTACAACATATTAAAAATTCAGATAGTGTTTGAGTTGTTTGCATTTTGCATGTGTTTTCCCATATATGTGCTATATATCGCGGAACTACTACCTTAAAAAATAGGTAAATACTAAATTGAATTTTTTTTTTTTTTACATATAAAATTGATTTACCTAGGACTTTTATGGGTTCTGGTTTATGTCGTGGTTTTACATCAGAATAATTGAATATATCTTAGTTATTGTTAAATTATTTAGAATTTGTTAAGATCGTGAAATCATTTATTAAGATATATTTCAACAATATTAATGATGTATTTATGGAGTTTGGTTTTTTTAACTTGTGGACAAAGAGGAAATACATTTAAATATTTACCGAATTTACGCAATAAAATCTTTAAAAAATACTTTTAAAAAAGTAATATTTACGGCGATTGATTTTTTAAAAAGGAATATAAATAAAAAATTATACGCTAAGTATGATCTTTAAAAAATACTTTTAAAAAAGTAATATTTACGAAGATTGGTTTTTTTAAAAGGAGTCTAAATAAAAAGTTATACGCTAAATATAATAACCTTTTTTTGAAAATGAATTAATGAAATAAGTGAAATCAAAAAATTTATTACGGACGACTTGAGGCCGAATTACTTATTATTTAAAAATAATTTTCTCTTCTAAAAGATGATTATATTATGTTGAATCACCTTCAATATACGTAAAGTTAACCATTTTTCAATTATAGCACATACATGGGAAAACACATGCAAATTGCACACAACTCAAACACTTTTTGAAATTAAAATATGTTGTAATTGAGTTAGAAATCAACTAATTCACAATGTATGGCTATACTTGACCTGTAAAAATTTAATATTCTTTGAACTGAATTATCTCGAAAAAAAGCATTGATACCTGTATTTTTTAAATAAGTTTTTACATCCAATATATATATTTTATTTCTTATAGGAAAACAATAAAAAAAGGAGCAATGAAGTGTGCAATACTTGAAAATTTGTTTTGGAAAAAAAACTCAAAGACGATTATTATGATAATGTTTTTTTTTATTTATGGATGCAGCTGGAGGTAAAAATACGAATTATATGACAATACAGTTTTATTCATTTATATCAGTTTAATATCAACTTGAAATACAGCATCTATTCCCAGTACAAGGGCATTTGTATTGTCAATAGGAGCTGAATCTTTTGCGGTTTACACAGTAAAAAAAAAAAAAAAAATCCAGAGAGTTCATAGAGTTGAGCAACAGTATGTTGATCTCATCAGAAATTCCAGAAACCCTCCATTTGAAATGGTGAATATCTTAAAATTAGACACGTAAAAGATTATGAAAATTTATTCAGCATTAGCCCGGAGCTGCAAAACTTAATTCAAATTAGTAAAGTTAAAAAAATAATATGTCATCCTAATAGTGACATTCATTGTTGTTACACTTACAAAGGCCATCATAAAAAAATTAGATTAAATAGTATCAAAACTTGGATAATGTTTCAGAAATATTTAGCGCAAAAAAATAGGAGTTTATAAAGAAAAATTTAATGGCCAAAAATTTTCAGCTGATGCATTGAATGCAGCATACATTGAAGAAAAAGTAAAGAAAGTGAAGAAAGAGGAAAAAGAAAAAACTGAAACAAAAACCAAGAAAAATGTTTTAAAATTGAAGACACAAAATTTTTAAGTAAAAACCAAATCGGCCATTAAAAATAATTGAACTAAGAAGAAATAACTCAAAATTATCATTTTAAAACAAATTCTTGGAAAAAATAAATATATTGTAGCGTCTCCCCATTTTAGAATCATTTCCAAAATTAATTGATTAATTATTATTATATTCAAGCATTTATATTTGTTCATGAAAAAAATTTATTCAAATATTATTACCACTAACTAAAACGTCTAATCAATAATTTCGAAATTACTGACAAAAAAAAAACTACTAAGCTAAAAAATATAGTATTTATTGCAAATTGAAGTTCTTATTCTAAATATTAATTCTATGATGCAAAAGATAAAGAAAAAAATGTATAAAACACAAGTTTTATAAAAGAACTTGACAACAAAATGTCAAAATTCTACTTAAAGTTGAAATCAGATCAATTCTTTGGCTTCAAATATAATAATAACTTAAATATGATTAAATTAATGGGTCATTTGAAAGCTTACAGTTTAGAATTTAAAATATTTCAATGTTTCACTGACTTGATTTGTTGGTCTTATCCAAAGATCTTTATTTAAACAATAAGTATACAGATTATATTTTAAAGTCTAAGAAGAATAAACAATATATTTTATAAACAAAAAATTGACTTGCTGCATAAAAAATGTGTAAATCACAAATAAAAAAATGTTTAGAGCATAAGAAAGAAAAGAATCAACTCATTCATTATGGTTAATTTAAAGGATCACTTGGAGGTATATTTTTCTAATTTAAATATCTCATTTTTTCGATAACTTGGTTTGTTGGCTTCATCAAGAGATCTTTATTTAAATCTTTATTTTGACTCATTCATTTAAATATTTTACAGAAACTGTTTTATTTTTTTTCTTTTAATAATATCTTAAAGAAATAATTATCTATACAAGACCTGAATAACCAAGAAGTGTTTTATCTTGAAAAGACAACCTTCTACCCCTAGACATGTAAACCTTAAAAGTTTGGGTAAACCTAAAAATACATAATATATCCCTAGATGTCACTTTATATTAGACAAACTTAATTGTCGTTTAAATGAAATATAACTTTCTAGAACTTATCAACTGCAGATTAGATGAAATGAACTAAGTGATAAATACAGATTAATTTAAGATACTAATTTATACTGTAAAACTTCCAGAAAAATATCGGTGAACTATTTTAATTGAGCTGTTAGATTATATTACTTATTAAATTTTTAAACAGTAATGCACTTTATAATTATATAAGTAAACTTTAAATAGAATATTTTTAAAGAAAAAAATCTAACAGGCTTTGTGCTTATATTAGAGTAAAATAAACATAAAAAATAAAAACATTAAAATTTCTTCAGCATTTCAGCGCTAAAAAATTTTTTAATAGAAATTCTTTTAATTTTAAACTATAAATAATTTGGCGGCTAATAGAATCAAAAATATAAAAAAATACTTGAAATGGCACAAGTGAAAAAACTAGAATTAATTTAAAAATCATTACAACAAAAGTATATTAATTTAAAGCCGTTAATCAGATAAATTATATCCACATGGGTGACTGTTCAGACATTTGTTATTCAATCTATATTAATAAAAGTCTTGTTTTAAAAGGGTTATACTTCACTATAAAAAGGAATGGGTTAGTTTGGAAAAAAGCAAACAATCAGTAGTTTTAATTTCAAATCAGAATTGGTCTTTTGTTATCAGCATTTTGTAAAAAATTCTAAATGAGTTATTAAAATTTTTTTAAATAAGAAACCATTCCAGCAGTGGAGGATAATTTTGGTTTGTATAGTTTCCAAAAAAAAAGTTAGCAGATATCTGGATCATATCTGCCAATCTCAGCTGACATATAGCATCTAATTTCAACATTTAAGAATGATACAATTAAAACAATAATTATCACTCATTTAATTTTTTATTAGAGTTAACAATACTTACAAACACAGTACATTAAAAATTTGATTGAATTCATTAAAAACTTGAAAAATTGAATTTACTTATAGATACCTCTAAATAAGGTAATAAATTTTTTATTTAAAATTGAAGTGTTCTGTTGAAACAGAAAATATCAACGTTTATATTTAATGAGCTGCTTATAATTTTACAGAAAATAAACTTTTTAAATATTACTTTCAAAACTTTAATATTTTGTTAAAAAATATACGAATATTCATAATTAAAAGATAAGTTACTATACTATTTACCTTTAATTAAAAGAAGCTTACAAATCCTGTAGGGTACATTTTTGTCAAAACCCTATAAGCTGATCAGTTGAAAGAACTTTTAAGGAGATCCATCCATGCAAATCATTGAAGATTTTTCCAAAAATTATTATTAAAAACGCGAAGTTTTCCGAACACAACAATCAGATATGTACTTAAAATGGCAGCCATACTTTTTTCAACACAACAATGGTTTAGACCACCATCTAAAGAGTCACAAGCAAACGTTCAGGGATTAAAAAAAATTCTGAAAACTTCATAAGCTTGAGTTCAATCAAAAAACATTCGATGGATATAATTAACTTTAAGGAAATTGAGAGAAAATTAGAATTATAAAAATTATCAATTATTTCTGATGAAAATTATGGAATCTTACAGTGCGCACATTTTCTACGTGTAGAAATTTTCTACGTGTAGAAAATGTATTCAACTGTCAAATAAAAAACTTTCATACACTTATATATATTTGTAGTTTGTAGGCTCAAAAGTTAGCGCCCGGAAAAATTGAATATTATTTAAAAATAAAATGGCGAAAATCATTCGATTTCACTTATTTCAAGGTGGTTTTCTCCGAGAAACTAAAATTTGCAAAAACTTAATTATTCGGGTATAATAAAAAAGAAGTTCTCAGATACAGAAATGCTTGAATTTTATTGATAATTATTTATTGATAAAGCAATTTATAATTTAAAAATGATGTTTTGTTTTCTCAAGTATCATCAGGGGCGCAACAACCCATGTAAGCTAGGGGGTGTCCTGATCAATTTTTTTCCTGACACCCCCTAGTATTTTCAGGGGGTGTCAACGAAATTGTACAATCCTAAATCAAGCCTTAAACGTCAATATGCCTAAGCGCCCTGGGCGCCTGAGTTCAACGAAAAAACTAATCAGTTATCTCCCAAGCTCTGAATCCCCAAATACCCTGGGCGACCGAGTTCAATAAAACAATGATCAGCTATCCCCCAAGCTATAAACCCCCAAAACTCTGTGCGTCCGAGTTCAGCCAAAAAACTTATCGGCTGTCCCCCAAGCTCTGAATCCCCAAATAGCCAGGGCGCCCGAGTTAAACTAAAAAGTGATCAGCTATCCCCCAAGCTATAAACCCCCAAATACCCAGGGCGCCCGAGTTCAACAAAAAAATAATCAGCTATCCCGCAGGCTCTAAGCCCCCAAATACCCTGGGCGCCCGAGTTCAACAAAAAAACTTATTGGCTTTCCCCCAAGCTCTGAATCCCCAAATACCCAGGGCGCCCGTGTTCAATAAAAAAAACTAATCAGCTATACCCCAAGCTCCAAACCCCCCAGAATCCCTGGGCACCCGAGTTCAACTGAACGAAATTTTTTTTGTTGCAACAAAAAAAATTATCAACAAATTTTTTTTTCTAACTAGAAAGTAAAATCCACAACCCTATTGTGGGACAAAAAAAAAAAAAAAAAAAAAAAAAAACACTTTTTTATGGACTTGATATTCAATTATATAAAGTACGCTTAACTTCTAAAATTATTCCAGTCGGTAACCAGAGTTTTAGGAGGTTTAGAGCTTGGAGGATAGCCGATCAGTTTTTTCGTTGACCTCGGGCGCCCAGGGTTTTGGGGGTTTAGAGCTTGGGGGATCGCTGATCAGTTTTTTTTATTGAACTCGATGCCCAGGGTTTTGGGGGGTTTAGAGCTTGGGGGATAGCAGATCAGTTTTTTCGTTGACCTCGGGCGCCCAGGGTTTTGGGGGTTTAGAGCTTGGGGGATAAATGATCAGTTTTTTTTTATTGAACTCGATGTCCAAGGTTTTGGGGGGTTTAGAGCTTGGGTGATAGCCGATCAGTTTTTTTCGTTGACCTCGGGCGCCCAGGGTTTTGGGGGTTTAGAGCTTGGGGGATAAATGATCAGTTTTTTTTTATTGAACTCGATGTCCAGGGTTTGGGGGGGTTTAGAGCTTGGGTGATAGCCGATCAGTTTTTTTAGTTGACCTCGGGCGCCCAGGGTTTTGGGGGTTTAGAGCTTGGGGGATAAATGATCAGTTTTTTTTTTATTGAACTCGTTGTCCAGGGTTTTGGGGGGTTTAAAGCTTGGGGGATAGCCGATCAGTTTTTTCGTTGACCTCGGGTGCCCAGGGTTTTGGGGGTTTAGAGCTTGGGGGATAAATGATCAGTTTTTTTTTTTATTGAACTCGATGTCCAGGGTTTTGAGGGTTTAGAGCCTAGGGGATAGATGAGTTTTTTTTTTTGTTGAACTCGGGCGTCTAGGGTATTTGGGGATTCAGAGCTTGAGGGATAGCTGATTAGTTTTTTTGTTTAACTCGGGCGCCCAGGGTTTTGGAGGTTTAAGGCTTGAGATTTCAAATTCCGTGGACACCCCCAAGAAACTGAGTTCAACGAAAAAACTAATCAGTTATCTCCCAAGCTCTGAATCCCCAAATACCCTGGGCGACCGAGTTCAATAAAACAATGATCAGCTATCCCCCAAGCTATAAACCCCCAAAACTCTGTGCGTCCGAGTTCAGCCAAAAAACTTATCGGCTGTCCCCCAAGCTCTGAATCCCCAAATAGCCAGGGCGCCCGAGTTAAACTAAAAAGTGATCAGCTATCCCCCAAGCTATAAACCCCCAAATACCCAGGGCGCCCGAGTTCAACAAAAAAATAATCAGCTATCCCGCAGGCTCTAAACCCCCAAATACCCTGGGCGCCCGAGTTCAACAAAAAAACTTATTGGCTTTCCCCCAAGCTCTGAATCCCCAAATACCCAGGGCGCCCGTGTTCAATAAAAAAAACTAATCAGCTATACCCCAAGCTCCAAACCCCCCAGAATCCCTGGGCACCCGAGTTCAACTGAACGAAATTTTTTTTGTTGCAACAAAAAAAATTATCAACAAATTTTTTTTTCTAACTAGAAAGTAAAATCCACAACCCTATTGTGGGACAAAAAAAAAAAAAAAAAAAAAAAAAAAAACACTTTTTTATGGACTTGATATTCAATTATATAAAGTACGCTTAACTTCTAAAATTATTCCAGTCGGTAACCAGAGTTTTAGGAGGTTTAGAGCTTGGAGGATAGCCGATCAGTTTTTTCGTTGACCTCGGGCGCCCAGGGTTTTGGGGGTTTAGAGCTTGGGGGATCGCTGATCAGTTTTTTTTATTGAACTCGATGCCCAGGGTTTTGGGGGGTTTAGAGCTTGGGGGATAGCAGATCAGTTTTTTCGTTGACCTCGGGCGCCCAGGGTTTTGGGGGTTTAGAGCTTGGGGGATAAATGATCAGTTTTTTTTTATTGAACTCGATGTCCAAGGTTTTGGGGGGTTTAGAGCTTGGGTGATAGCCGATCAGTTTTTTTCGTTGACCTCGGGCGCCCAGGGTTTTGGGGGTTTAGAGCTTGGGGGATAAATGATCAGTTTTTTTTTATTGAACTCGATGTCCAGGGTTTGGGGGGGTTTAGAGCTTGGGTGATAGCCGATCAGTTTTTTTAGTTGACCTCGGGCGCCCAGGGTTTTGGGGGTTTAGAGCTTGGGGGATAAATGATCAGTTTTTTTTTTATTGAACTCGTTGTCCAGGGTTTTGGGGGGTTTAGAGCTTGGGGGATAGCCGATCAGTTTTTTCGTTGACCTCGGGTGCCCAGGGTTTTGGGGGTTTAGAGCTTGGGGGATAAATGATCAGTTTTTTTTTTTATTGAACTCGATGTCCAGGGTTTTGAGGGTTTAGAGCCTAGGGGATAGATGATTTTTTTTTTTTGTTGAACTCGGGCGTCCAGGGTATTTGGGGATTCAGAGCTTGAGGGATAGCTGATTAGTTTTTTTGTTTAACTCGGGCGCCCAGGGTTTTGGAGGTTTAAGGCTTGAGATTTCAAATTCCATGGACACCCCCAAGAAACTGAGTTCAACGAAAAAACTAATCAGTTATCTCCCAAGCTCTGAATCCCCAAATACCCTGGGCGACCGAGTTCAATAAAACAATGATCAGCTATCCCCCAAGCTATAAACCCCCAAAACTCTGTGCGTCCGAGTTCAGCCAAAAAACTTATCGGCTGTCCCCCAAGCTCTGAATCCCCAAATAGCCAGGGCGCCCGAGTTAAACTAAAAAGTGATCAGCTATCCCCCAAGCTATAAACCCCCAAATACCCAGGGCGCCCGAGTTCAACAAAAAAATAATCAGCTATCCCGCAGGCTCTAAACCCCCAAATACCCTGGGCGCCCGAGTTCAACAAAAAAACTTATTGGCTTTCCCCCAAGCTCTGAATCCCCAAATACCCAGGGCGCCCGTGTTCAATAAAAAAAACTAATCAGCTATACCCCAAGCTCCAAACCCCCCAGAATCCCTGGGCACCCGAGTTCAACTGAACGAAATTTTTTTTGTTGCAACAAAAAAAATTATCAACAAATTTTTTTTTCTAACTAGAAAGTAAAATCCACAACCCTATTGTGGGACAAAAAAAAAAAAAAAAAAAAAAAAAAACACTTTTTTATGGACTTGATATTCAATTATATAAAGTACGCTTAACTTCTAAAATTATTCCAGTCGGTAACCAGAGTTTTAGGAGGTTTAGAGCTTGGAGGATAGCCGATCAGTTTTTTCGTTGACCTCGGGCGCCCAGGGTTTTGGGGGTTTAGAGCTTGGGGGATCGCTGATCAGTTTTTTTTATTGAACTCGATGCCCAGGGTTTTGGGGGGTTTAGAGCTTGGGGGATAGCAGATCAGTTTTTTCGTTGACCTCGGGCGCCCAGGGTTTTGGGGGTTTAGAGCTTGGGGGATAAATGATCAGTTTTTTTTTATTGAACTCGATGTCCAAGGTTTTGGGGGGTTTAGAGCTTGGGTGATAGCCGATCAGTTTTTTTCGTTGACCTCGGGCGCCCAGGGTTTTGGGGGTTTAGAGCTTGGGGGATAAATGATCAGTTTTTTTTTATTGAACTCGATGTCCAGGGTTTGGGGGGGTTTAGAGCTTGGGTGATAGCCGATCAGTTTTTTTAGTTGACCTCGGGCGCCCAGGGTTTTGGGGGTTTAGAGCTTGGGGGATAAATGATCAGTTTTTTTTTTATTGAACTCGTTGTCCAGGGTTTTGGGGGGTTTAGAGCTTGGGGGATAGCCGATCAGTTTTTTCGTTGACCTCGGGTGCCCAGGGTTTTGGGGGTTTAGAGCTTGGGGGATAAATGATCAGTTTTTTTTTTTATTGAACTCGATGTCCAGGGTTTTGAGGGTTTAGAGCCTAGGGGATAGATGATTTTTTTTTTTTGTTGAACTCGGGCGTCCAGGGTATTTGGGGATTCAGAGCTTGAGGGATAGCTGATTAGTTTTTTTGTTTAACTCGGGCGCCCAGGGTTTTGGAGGTTTAAGGCTTGAGATTTCAAATTCCGTGGACACCCCCAAGAAACTGTAGAGGGTGTCGTCTACTAGCCCAGGGGGTGTCCTGACACCTCGGCCCCCCCCCCCCCCGTTGTTGCGCGCCTGAGTATCATAAAATATTTGCATTTTTTTTACTTGGAAATTTTCATGTTGAAATTAAGGAGGCTTCGGCGCGTAACGAAAAATTCAACGAGTTCTAGCAGATTCCCTGAATCAAGACCTTTAACTTTTGTATGAATCAAAAATGAGTCCTTTATAAAAAAAAAAAAAAAATCATTTTTGAACAAAATAGAAATGCACCTTTATACAGGAGTGAGATTTTGTATCTTTTTGGTCATCGCAAAAATGTACATCTCAGCAAACTTGGCGCGAACGCCACTCGGTAAAGCGCTAAAATTCAAATTTTTGAAAATTTAATTTTAGTTTGAAAAAAAAAAATTTTCTATTAAATGGATTTTTATAATAATTCAAATTTAAATTAAACTAAAAATTGACAAGTAAAAAAAATTGATAATAATCAAATAATAATCATATGACTTTTATTGATTATCATTTTTTTTAATAATAAAAAACAATAAAAAATTATGTATGCACATTATTGCAATTGAATAATTACAACTAGTCATTAATTATGTAATTTTTATAATAAATAAAAAATTAAAATTTTTTCTAATAAAATTATATATTTTTTTTATGCTTTGAAAAAATAAAATCAAAAATTTAAACAGCTAAAAATTTTGTTTTAGTTACTTCTTTTTAATCAAAATATAAATCTTGAATAATGAAACTTTGAACTTTAGATTAGTTCAATAAATTATTTATATAGTTTCGCAGGTTTTAATATCTCTAAAATAAATCTAGAAATCTAGATGTTGCAAATTTAATTATGAATAAAATGTGTTGTATAATTATTGTTTTTATTTTTAACAGATTTGAGAAAAAAATATTTTCAAGATTTATTTTAAAGATATTAAAACCTGCGAAACCTTATTGTCGGGGTCAAGGTTTTGATTTAAATAAAAACACAGTTAAGTTCACTTGAACTGTAATTAGTTTATTAATAAAACACGGCCGGTAAAATATTTAGTCTGCCTGCGAGTACAGATTAGGCAAGCGAGTTAGCGAGCGCGCGTGTTTCTCATCCGGTGTCCTAAGACGAATTAAATTGGCTGCACGCGTAGTGGCAGCACAGGCGCTCCTGCACGGAGTCAGCAACAGTGGAGTGAGACGCACAACACCCTGATTCCCGACACCCCCTGCTGTTGAAGAGTCACTCCACAGCAAAGCGGAGATTATACACGAGACCCACGACGCTAACCACTCTTCCCGTCCTGTCGTCGAAGATTGACGCATCGAGTAGTGTCAAATGGTCACCGACCTGATCCCATTTCACTTCTGCTGGTAATTGGCGGGTTTCGACGATTCTGAACCTGTAAACATTCAAAACAAAGATTAAAACACAACATCAAAATTAATTTTCATTGAATACATAATTCAAAATTCGCCCTGTAAATTTTTCGTGAGGAGCGCGTGCCAGCGGTTTAGTAAAGATATCTGCGATCTGCTCCCCTGACTCGATCCAGCTAACTTCAATCAGACCTCTACGCACGCATTCCTTAACGTAATGCTCTCGAGCTTCTGTCATATGACGAAGTTTCTTTGCACTGTCAGTTTTCGCACACGACTCGGCTGCAGTATTATCACACCAAACACGAATTGGTGCGAACGACCTGTTTAAAATAGTTTGCAGAGAATTATTAAAACCAATCGCGTCCTGACAAGCCTCGCTCATAGCAACGTATTCAGCCTGACAAGTGGACAGTGCCACATAAGGTTGCTTATGAGTCCTCCAAGCAATGGAGTCACCGTAAAGTTTCACCACGAACCCGCAAGTCGTAAGTGATCCTTTACAATCAGCAAAGCTTGCGTCTGAGTACACTTCCATGGCGTCCTGTTTGCCATGAAAAGTTAAACTCAGATTTTTAGTCTGTACCAGATAAGCGAAAATTCTCTTAACCATTTGCCAGTCCTCTTCAGTCGGATTCGACTGGTGCCTACTTATCACATTCACTGCATACGATAAGAACGAAAGACTTGTCGCGGTTGGCCTTGAGAACATCGATCGTCCCGACTCCCTCCGTTCTCAAGTCCGCATCTGAGTCGCTGTTAGCACATTTAATCACGCCCCGTTTCGAATCATCAAAGCTAGTAAAGCTTAATTTTGAATTAGTCATGTGCTCCGTAGCACCTGTATCGGCTATGAAATTTATCACGTTATCACGAAAAGCAGAATTCCCGGTGATATTCTCAACAACATTATCTCTACCAGTGATAAAATAGGTCTTACCTGACGTGTTGTTGGTTGAATCACCGCTTGGTCCGCCTCGCGGTTTTTGATTGCCTCCATAGTTATTACGACCACCACCACCACGTCCGCGATTACCTCTGGCACCACCTCGCCCACGACCTGAATAACCACCTCTTCCCCTTTGAGGATTTTGGCCATTACCGAACTTGGCCTTTCTATTTTTGACAAACCCGCCCTGATTGTTTGTCTTTCTTTTCGCTTGATTACCCTGGGGATTGATAAAAACATACCTGTCCTGACACTCGAAGGGGACATTTGGATTAGGACAGTTGCTGCCCTGATGCCGATCAGTCGTCACCCCGCAGTTGTAACAGCGACGAGAAGGAACTGACTCATTTCCAGAGTTATACGGGCATTCGTCACCGTAATGGCCGTAGTTGTCGCACTTCCTGCATTTTATTTTAGCCTTCTTGTGAGTCGGCTCACTGATCCTTTTAGCCCAAAAAGCTTGAGCTGGTCCGACTGCTCGCAGTTGCCCATCTGCCTCGGCCTGTAACATAAACGATTTTAGTTCCTCGTAATCCATAGTTTTACCTTTTGAGGATTTAACAGCAAAATTAGTCACAGGTAAATTTGGCACGACCGGTAAAATACAACTGTAAAACATGTCTCGTTTTTCACTCTCCGTAACTCGCGTACCGTCCTCTGCCTTATCACATGACCTGACAAGTGTTTCGAACCTGTCCCAAAACTGAGACGCCGTCTCACGTGAAGGGTTAAACTTTAAAGCATAAAGCTGTTTTCGTATTGAGAGCGAGGTTAAATTAATCTCACTAGATTTAATTTCCTTGATTTTGTTATAAAGCTCGACCGGATCTTTCAAATGAATCACTTTACTGTAATAGCTCTCATCAATACGATTTATTAAAATGTCACGAACCCTGTATCTCATATCATTCCTGGCATTTTCACTAAACGGTATCGCGGGAGTGATTGACGAGTCATTAACATGCAGTAGTCCGCGAGCACGAAGTTCAGTCTCAAAACCGTCCACAAAATGTTCTAACTTCGATCCTGCAGTCAGTTTATAGTCGCGTCTGATGTCATTATTTCGTGACATCAACTCGAAATGAAAACGGTCAGCGTAAAACGCTCCGTCGTTAACCCCGGAACCATTCACGCCCTGCCTGTTTTGACTACTGTTGCTGTTATTATTCTTACCACATGCAAGATTTTCACGACCTGAATTTACCTGTGCATTTTCTTGCTGCGAGTTAGACTGATTATTCACTGCCTGAACCCCTGGTGTTGATTGTGCACCACTCCCGCCCTGATTTTTTGGTGTGGTTGTAGTTGGCGGTGAGGTATTTTGTCCGTTAACTGGCACAGACTCTTGTGTTTGAGGTGCCGCCCCTGGTAACACGACCGGTGGTGGGGTAGCACTGGTGTCAACTGACGGCGAACTTCGCTGACCAGTAGACCCAGTCGGAGCTGTTTCTGTAACCGCTGGTGTCTTTTCCTCTTCAAGATTTCTTACTCTGCCCTCCATCGACGACATCCTTTTATGAATGTCTCGAAGCAGGCCCAGCACTTCCTGCATTCCTGTAAATTTAAAATTATTCCTGTAATTTTCACTTTCCTGAAATTTTTCATTAAAATTACTCCCTGATTTTGCACCGGTGCCGCCCTGATTATTATTCACACTCCCAGACGTCCTGTAAGCATCCTGTATTTTCGGAAACGCCCCGCTTCTGACTTTAAATCGAGTAACAAATCTGTTACTCGCACCACCCCTAGAATTTTCTTTTCTCATAAAATCACATGCCTGTACATTGATAATTCTAGGTTTACTTTTACCTGAGTTCTCACCAGCTGGTGGTGTTTTATTCACGTCCTGTTGAGGAATCCCCAGCGGGTTAGCAGTTGCCGGCTGTTCAGAAACGATCGAGCCCGATGTCCCCGTTGACACTCTCGGGGACACGTCCTTTTCTTTAACTGTCGGGTGGTTGGTGACATCAACCTCCCTCTCATTCACGGCCTGATCTTGTGATGCTGTCGCATCTACCGGCTCGACCTGATGCTCCGTTTCTCCGGACTCCTTTCCGTTGTCAGACTCATTCATTTCTATGAAGTCCCACAAGTTGCACGTAAATTGCTCCAATCTGTAGAGCATTTCGTCATCTTCCTGCGCCAAACCGTCAATTGCTGAAATAAATCAAAATTATTCAGCATCGTATCCGAAAAGAGTCACGGAGTGTAGCTAAGCATGTAACTGAACTTCAGTCACACACCGCCACAACCAAAACATGCAAAAGTTCATGCGCACGGCGCATCAACTCCACATGCATGGTTTTACGGCAAATAAAATAAACGGTAAAGTCAGAACAAAAACCGTAAGGCAAGGGAGAGCGCCTACCCGCAGGCAACAAGACGAACTTCGCTCACTACCCCCAAGCAGACGCTACTCCCGCCTCGTCAGGTATCCTAGGTGCCAGGGATGCATGAACCTGGTTTTTAGCACGCGCGTTTAGAAACCGCGGCGTGCCCCTAACCTGAGAATGCAATTTTTCTCGACCCGGCTGCACGGCCTGTGATTGATCAATCATCACTCAAACTCCCTGTACCAGCAAATAAAACATGCATGTGAATTTGCGCGCAAGCAAATATAAATGTATACATTACACGAGTGTGTAAACTTACGTCGGCTATCTATCTCTACGCCATTCTCCAAGAGAATAAAGTGTCTGCCTCCCGATCGTCGTCCAGTAATCAGCCGGTAGTTTGTACCTGGCACGTACAGAGCCCTGATAGCAAGCCCGTAACGTCCAGTAAAATCGATCAGCTGATCTATATCTGTGTGTATGAAAAATAATTCGCTCGATAAGTAAAGCATCACACACACATTATACACTTACAGTAATAACAATAATACTAATCCCATCATTCGTCACGCCCAGCCTCGATCGAGTATTAATAAAAGATTTAGTTTAGGTACCTAAAGAAAAAGATAGAAAAGAAAAAGCATGCAAATCTCTCCTCGCCCAGATCGAAACAATGCGTGCGCGGTCACTACACCGTGCACCGTTCAGCGCGCCCGCACGACCGATCGTCACCGATCGTTCGAACACACCAAAAATAAAAATAAAAATAAAAATAAAAATAAAAAGGAGAAAGGACAATAAAAATCTATCCAGTGCAGCACCATGCCCCGACGAGGAAAAGACGCACGATAATTAACGAGAGTATCACTGCTGCAGTCACGTGCAAGCAGAAAACCGCGCGCGCGCTACCTGTAGTACGGCGCACACGAATTCGAGAGAGATAGAAAGAGAGAGCGCCGACACCAACCGCCGCTCGCTTCTCGGAACTCGCAATCATGTTACGACTTGCCTCGCGGCGTCACTGTCTCCAAAGATTTCACACCCCGAAGATTCTATCAAAATGACTCTCGATACTCACAACCTTGCCCCTCACGTACGCCTCTCCCCGACCGGGTCTATCACCGTCGCCCCCGGCCCCGATTTTTACGCGATTCACTCGCCTGCAAATCTCCCGAAACAAAAGCCAACCCGCACCGGCTTTCAGCACACTGCTTAATTGTACCCGTAAGTACACACGAAAAACGAGGCCACGCGAACACGATGAAAAACATGGTGATGACTTACCTGTACCGGTTAGTTATCCTTCCACGCCCTGGTATTTCGACTGTAGAATTTCCTCTACTCCTGCACCGCCCGCGCCCTGATGAGCAGTTTTCTCTTGCCCTATAGATTTGTCGTCCTGCTGCTGCATCCTGACTGCTTTCTGATTCTTACAGTTTTCACTACCACAGTCCTTATTTTCACTTCCCGACACAGAGCACAAAAAGCCGCGAAAGGGCAAAGGAAAAACGCGATCGCGCAGTGGGATGCGTGTCCCGGGCCAATAACCTGTCAGGGTCAAGGTTTTGATTTAAATAAAAACACAGTTAAGTTCACTTGAACTGTAATTAGTTTATTAATAAAACACGGCCGGTAAAATATTTAGTCTGCCTGCGAGTACAGATTAGGCAAGTGAGTTAGCGAGCGCGCGTGTTACTCATCCGGTGTCCTAAGACGAATTAAATTGGCTGCACGTGTACTGGCAGCACAGGCGCTCCTGCACGGAGTCAGCAACAGTGGAGTGAGACGCACAACACCCGGATTCCTGACACTTATAAATAATTTATTGAACTAATCTAAAGTTCAAAGTTTCATTATTCAAGATTTATACTTAGATGCTAAAGAATTAACAAAAACAAAATTTTTAGCTGTTTAAATTTTTGATTTGATTTTTTCAAAGCATCAAAAAAATATATAATTTTATTAGAAAAAATTTTAATTTTTTATTTATTATAAAAATTACATAATTAATGACTAGTTGTAATTATTCAATTGCAATAATGTGCATACATAATTTTTTATTGTTTTTTATTATTAAAAAAAATTATAATCAATAAAAGTTATTTGATTATTATTTGATTATTATCATTTTTTTTAATTGGCAATTTTTAGGTTAATTTAAATTTAAATTATTTTAAAAGTCCATTTTATAAGAAATTTTTTTTTTTTTAATTAAAATTAAATTTTCAAAAATTTGAATTTCAGCGCCTTACTTTAGAGGCGTTGTTGCCAAGTTTGCTGAGATGTACATTATTAGGATGTTCTGAAAAATTCAACGTTAGGCGTCGCTAGTGTAAACTTGACTCGGCTACCAGCAGTTTTGCATGGGAGCAGATGTATCAGTGTGTGTGTTCGTGTGGAATCTCTCACCGATACACACAGTCATACGTCAGCTCCCATGCAAAACTGCTGGGAGCCGAGTCAAGTTTACACTAGCGACGCCTAACGTCGAGTTTTTCAGAACATCCTAATTGCGATGACCAAAAAGATACAAAATCTCACCCCTGGGGTGAAAACCTGCGAAACCTTATAAATAATTTATTGAACTAATCTAAAGTTCAAAGTTTCATTATTCAATATTCATACTTAGATGATAAAGAATTTACAAAAACAAAATTTTTAGCAGTTTAAATTTTTGATTTTATTATTCATTTTTCTTGCAGTCGCAAGGTGATCCGTGGAGAGGAATTATAAATAAAAATAAAAAATTATTTATTTTTTAATATTGAGCAACGTTTCGTCTACTGGTTTGTAGACCTCTTCAGGCTCTGTAATTTATTTAAAACATAATTATACAACAAACACATATCTTGATACACAATATTACAATAAAACACAATTTTTTTACCTAGTTGAAATTAGTCTTAGCTCTCGCCGAGCAAGTTGTCGTATGAAATCCAAGTACAAATTTCTAACTTATATACAAGAGTAAAGAAGGTGTGGCTAGCATAATGGTTCGATCACGCATGAGAAAAGTGAGGACCCTGATGCTGTAGTTTGTAAACACCAGCAAGAATACAATCATGAGTTTGATTTTGACAAAGCCAGAATATTAGATATTGAACATAATTATAAAAAAAGATTAATATCTAAAATGATGTTTATAGGAAGCACGAAAGATACAATAAATAAGAGAGAGGATACTCAGAAACTTAGTCGAGCCTACACACCCCTGTTTAAGAAACTTACTTAAAGTCTTTTAATTTTCATAAATTCTTACTACGAACGTGATCGAACCATTATGCTAGCCACACCTTCTTTACTCTTGTATATAAGTTAGAAATTTGTACTTGGATTTCATACGACAACTTGCTCGGCGAGAGCTAAGACTAATTTCAACTAGGTAAAAAAATTGTGTTTTATTGTATTATTGTGTATCAAGATATGTGTTTGTTGTACAATTATGTTTTAAATAAATTACAGAGCCTGAAGAGGTCTACAAACCAGTAGACGAAACGTTGCTCAATATTAAAAAATAAATAATTTTTTATTTTTATTTATAATTCCTCTCCACGGATCACCTTGCGACTGCAAGAAAAATGAATAATTTTGCTCAACAATCGAGAGAGGACGATCGAGAATTCGATCAACACTTACATCTTTTGATTTTATTTTTTCAAAGCATCAAAAAAAAAATTATAATTTTATCACAAAAAATTTTAATTTTTTATTTATTATAAAAATTACATAATTAATGACTAGTTGTAATTATTCAATTGCAATAATGTGCATACATAATTTTTTATTGTTTTTTATTATTAAAAAAAATGATAATCAATAAAAGTTATTTGATTATTATCAATTTTTTTTATTTGTCAATTTTTAGTTTAATTTAAATTTAAATTATTATAAAAATCCATTTCATAGAAAATTTTTTTTTTTCAAATTAAAATTAAATTTTCAAAAATTTGAATTTTAGCGCCTTACCGAGTGGCGTTGTTGCCAAGTTTGCTGAGATATACATTTTTGCGATGACCAAAAAGATACAAAATCTCACTCCAGGAAAAAAATGGAAAAAACATTTTACAATGTGAAAATTCAATAATTAAAAATAATATTTGCTTATGAAAAAGGTTATTAACATTTAGAATTTCACAACTCAACATATGAAAAATTTACTAAAACCGCAATTACTTAGTTTCTAACAGCAGAATGTAACGTAATTTTGCACACAAACCGAAAAAAAGATCAGACTAATAATTATTCTTTCTTAAAATTCTTTCAAGCAGTATCTTTAGCAATAATTATAAAAAAATAATATTTGATTCTTTCGATATGACTGAAGATTTTAAGGTAGGACCGCACCTACGGCTCTAGTCAAGATGCATTTTCGGTTAAACATTTGACATGCTTCACGCGTATATAGATATAGAAATGCATTAGCAGCAGAAGCTTTTTTAACCTAAAACACATATTTTTGTTTTTTTATTAATACTTAGAGGAACCGAATGTATGATTTAATTAATTCTATGTGATTCTTGTGCATTCTAGTTAAACTGACAAAGTTACTAAAAACCTGATCACATGTAATTATGTAAAAATTGTATTAAAAATGTGCCCTCCCATAAGACTACGGGTAAACTCGACGCGATGTTAATATTCAATTACTCAAAAACGAAAAACCCCTAGGTTCTGAAAATTTAGTGGCATCATTTTTTAATATTTATCTTCGACTTCCTAAAGTTTTAGATTTTTAACACATCTCTTTCTAGTTTCTGCGGTCCTACCTTAAATTGGCTGAAAATCGATCGAAAAGAGCAAACGAGATCTATGTACTTAAATCGCTTCGTTTGTCTGGGGCGGCATTTTGTATTGAGTTAGGTAGGTTAAGTAAGTAAGTAGTAAGTTAGGGAGCAGAAGGTATATTACACGCGTATAAAAATAATTGGCGTGAAATTAAAAAAAAAAAATTATGAAATTAATAAAAAAAGAAAGTACCAGTAATAATTGTAAAATTAAAGCTTTTAGTATTAATAAAATAATTTTAATTTAAATATTTTTTTAGTTAAAAGTGAAAAGTTATAAAATTAAAGGTTTTGATAGCAGCTGGTAATCAAATCAGACGTCTGCACCAGTCTGCACTCTGCACGTTGTTGTGTTTTGGAGTTTGTCGGTCAGCTGTTGAAACTGAATAGAAAATGCAGATGAATGACGAAGATGAACGATTTCGTGTTCAACAAATAAATAAACGGAATCTTGAAAAAATGTTGATGAGGGATTACTTTAACCCATTTCAAGAAAATCCAGAGGTTTTTCAAAGTTACTACAGGACAGTTCATAACATTTTTTTTTTTTACAATTGATTTGCATTAAACAAATAATATAATGCATGTTTAATACAAAAATGAACATGTGAATTGTGAATAAATTTTATTTATTTAAATTTGTGTATTCATGTAATTTTTCTAAAAATAGTGTAGAAAAAATACTTGAGAAAAAAACATACTATGAAAAAAGTAGATTTAGCAAATTAGAAAACACATACTACATAAATCTTTCAAAGTTTTTACAATTTGAATGAAAAATTATCAGGATTTAGGAGATTGCAGAGCCTGAGGGCAACATCAGGAAACATCCTGGAAAAATAAAAACCATGCTGATAATTTTTCATTTTTTCTACACTATTTTTAGAAAAATTACATGAATACACAAATTTAAATAAATAAAATTTATTCACAATTCACATGTTCATTTTTGTATTAAACATGCATTATATTAATTGTTTAATGCAAATCAATTGTAAAAAAAAAAAATGTTATGAACTGTCCTGTAGTAACTTTGAAAAACCTCTGGATTTTCTTGAAATGGGTTAGAGTAATCCCTCATCAACCTTTTTTCAAGATTCCGTTTATTTATTTGTTGAACACGAAATCGTTCATCTTCGTCATTCATCTGCATTTACTATTCACTTTCAACAGCTGACCGACAAACTCCAAAACACAACAACGTGCAGAGTGCAGACTGCCCCAGGGGCGGCATTTTGTATTGAGTTAGGTAGGTTAAGTAAGTAAGTAGTAAGTTAGGGAGCAGAAGGTATATTACACGCGTATAAAAATAATTGGCGTGAAATTTAAAAAAAGAAATTATGAAATTAAAAAAAAAAGAAAGTACCAGTAATAATTGTAAAATTAAAGCTTTTAGTATTAATAAAATAATTTTAATTTAAATATTTTTTTAGTTAAAAGTGAAAAGTTATAAAATTAAAGGTTTTGATAGCAGCTGGTAATCAAATCAGACGTCTGCACCAGTCTGCACTCTGCACGTTGTACCCCCCGGAACTTCGCCGGCAAAAATGGCCTTTTTTGGGAAAAAAAAATACCTCGATTTAGGCCCAAAATAGCACAGTAAAAAAAAAAAATTTTTCCAAAATTGCAGAGTTTTTGCTTTTTCAGGAAAAATATTTTTCACTTTCAACCCTAAAAACGTCGATTTCTGAGTAAACTACCCATCCAATCGAGCTAATTTTTGCACTAAAAAATTGCACAGTAAATTAAAGTTCGATACTCGCATTAGTTTTTTAATAAACTAAAAAATACTGGTTCACGCTCTGGGCTCTGGCATCTGGCCAGTCAAGTGAGCGATGCGCAGGCGCGGCCTGCATCGACTTTTTTTTTTCCAAAATAACCCATCAATAAAAAAATTTTCTAGGTTCGCGCGGTTCAACCAAAATAACCCATCCCAAATAACCCATCACCCAATTTCTGGAACTCATTTTTATTTGGTCTCGGAAAAAATGGGACCAAACACTATCCTGACTGTCCGGATAGTGTTGAAATGTCCGGATAGTAACCGCTGTATATATGAAATGTCCGGATAGTGACCGCAACATATATATATATAATTTTATATTTGATATGTGATATATATATATATATATATATACATGATATGCATTATCAGGACATTTCATATACAGGCGTCCCTCACTATTCGCGGTAGATAGGTTCCGGAGAGGTGCCGCGAATACCGAAACTGCGAATACCGAAGCATTAGTCTTATGGGAAAAGGGGAGATTGGTTCCAAGGGGTAAAAAAAGAGGTCTTGTAAAGAAAAAAATTTTTTATTTCAAAATAATATGTATAATAAAATTATATTTTAAGACATTTTCACAAAATAAGTGCTTTTAAAAGAGTAAAAAGTTAAAATTGGCTCAAAATAACTTGTAAGTCGTGTTTGTTGCTAGTTCACAGTCTTGTTTAAATTTCAAGCTTCTCGTCATTATGTGATCAGAATCGGAAACCTCTTCTATAAGAGAATAAAATGCATGGAGGATTTTTGAGACTTCAGCCATAAGAATCTGTTGGTCTTTTGGAATTTCGACCGATTCTTCCTGATTTTCTTTTGACGGCTCTAAAATATTTTCGATGTCCTCCGCTGTTAACGCATCATGTTGAGTGCTCACTAACTCGTAAATGTCAGATTCAGTTGAGTCTTCAAAGCCTTCTCCTCCAATTTCTCTGGCTAACCTCAAAAAACCCTGGATACACTCTTGCAAAATTTAAATTAAAATTAAAAAAAAATTTTTTAAATAACCAAAAGCTGCTGTTAAAAAATTTTTTTGAATACAGTGAATGTAGCTTTCAAATCCGCGAATACGTGAGTCGCATCCGCGAATACTGAGGGATGATCGCATTTGAGTAACCGCGAATAAGCGAAACCGTGAATACCGAGTACCGCGAGTAGCGAGGGACGCCTGTACACGATCGGCACTATCCGGACATTTCGACACTATCCGGACAGTCAGGATAGTGTTCGGTCCCATTTTTTCCGAGACCAAATAAAAATGAGTTCCAAGAATTGGGTGATGGGTTATTTGGATGGGTTATTTGGGATGGGTTATTTTGGTTGAACCGCGCAAACCTAGAAATTTTTTTTATTGATGGGTTATTTTGGAAAAAAAAATAAAAAAAAGATGGGTTATTTTGGTTTTTTTGAATACGTGGGTGGATTGCGCGTGATTTGCGCTTAAAGAGGGTGTATTATTACTTTAGTAATTTTTACTACTGTGTATATCTATCTACATACACAGGTGTCACTATCCGGCCTTCGGCTGTGCTTACCACATGAAAAATTACTAAAGCAATAATACACCCTCTTTAAGCGCAAATCACGCGCAATCCACCCATGTACTCAAAAAAACCAAAATAACCCATCTTTTTTTTATTTTTTTTTCCAAAATAACCCATCAATGAAAAAATTTTCTAGGTTTGCGCGGTTCAACCAAAATAACCCATCCCAAATAACCCATCCCAAATAACCCATCACCCAATTCCTGGAACTCATTTTTATTTGGTTTCGGAAAAAATGGGACCAAACACTATCCTGACTGTCCGGATAGTGTTGAGATGTCTGGATAGTGCTGATCGTGTATATAAAATTCCCGGTTAGTGCCAATAATGTATATGTATATATATGTATTCATTTAAGTAAAATGATATGTAATACACATAAAAATAAGTGTATGTTGAGCGAAAGTGAATGTAAAGAGTATGTTTAAAGTGTGAATGGCTAATTGTATGTTGACCAAAACAAGCACATATAGTTACAGGTCACCCCTCGAATCTTGAATACTGTTCTACCAATTTTCAAGCGAACCGACAACCTTAAAACCATACACCCCCCCTTCCCCCTACGTCTTTCAATAAATAACCTTCTTTACCGACAACCTGACCACCTCCCTTAAAATCCTTATAAGTTCGCAAGCCAAGTTAACCAAAATTTCTCTTATTTTTAATTCTATTTATAGAAACCGAAAACAATATGTCAGGCCCACACTTAAGAGATCATCAAGGGAAAGAACTAACAAGGCCCTTCTTTGACAGTAAGGGGAACCGATTTGTGTTGAGGGAGTGGAATTATCAAGACCACTCACTCAACATCATCGGTATAACCACAAACGCTCCATTCGAAATATCAGAAGTCCACGCGGAACTAGTCAAAGAAAAGGAGGTCTTTTTACACGCGAAACCAGATGAAACGATCCCTGAAGATCCTTTGATAGACGAACTAATAACGTTCCAAAACCAATACGAAACCAGGCGTGGCATCGACCAAATTAAGTAGTGGGAAGGCCAACAGAGAGCCCTGAACGAGGATACCAAGAGAATAATAATTCAAGTACCAAGGAATCAAAATTGTGCCGAAGTGTACCGCAACCTAGTGGTCCAGGGCCCTTTACTGAGCCTGCAATTCATACCGCAACGAAACAGCGACGAAACCCTGCAACAGAAAACCCGTTAAACGCGCTTGCAAAATACAAGACCAATTCGTAGCGACCAATTCGCTCTTCACAAGCTCGCTGCGAAATATAAGCCAAGGCTGCTGCCGCCACGACCAATGCCTTGCACAGTACCACTAAACGAGCTGAGAGAGAGGCAAAAGAAAAGAAAGTGCCCAAAAATTCTCTAAAAATTCTTTAAAAATTGCATGAAATGGATCTACAAGGGCACTTGGAGATTCACCGAAGGATCCCACCGTGGGACCACGAAAAGTATGTACGGTGACGTGAACCTCGGGAGGAACTAAATCTCGTAAATCTGGCTGAAACAGATGATGAGGACACAGAAAGTGTGGTAACCACCTCTGGCTACCAATTTCAAGAGGATATCAACCGCTTGCTCCAAGAATGAAAAAAAAAAAAACCTTAGCGCTTGAGACTGCGACTTGCAACTCATCATAGTCATTGGCACTCAGTGTCCGATGGCTAAGGTGTGAGTGGGTAAGCATGGGACCTCGAGTAACCTCCAAGGGATGTACGTCCCGAAAATAAAGTGTAGCGTCATCCTCTTACTAGAGTTAACCGATAACCAACGAAATAAACTCCTACCCTGACCCAGCCGACCCAATCAATTAAATTACCCCAACCTACCTAGAAGATTTATATATCTTATCTTACTATATTATATAGTTGTTTTTCCTCTCTCACGCCCCCCCCCCCCCCACGCCCCCACAGGCCTCTCAAAAAAGTGCTTAACTAACCGTAAAAGTGTACCGAAATATGCTTATTTCTATAAGTTTTGAATTGTCCTATAATTTTCCAATCACGCTCCCCGCCCGCCCTTCCCACGCCCCCCCTGCCCTTTTTTTTTCCCCGCCTCCCATTTTTAATGTTTTGTTACAAGTTTCATATATTTTCTTAATTTATTAATTCTTTTTTAATGGTATGATTAAACTAGATAAAATTTTAAAATTTGAATTCATTAATTTTAAAAAATTTCATTATAAGATTAATTAGAAAAATCCAAGTTTTTAATTTAAAAAAAATGAAAGAAAGATTTTATTTTCAGAAAAATTAAATTTATAATGGAGTAATTTTTTCTTTTTAATAAATTGTAAAATTTTATTTAAAAAATTCTTGTTAAACTTTAAATCCTTATTTATTTATTTTTTTTTTTATTTTGTAATTATCATCCAAATATATTCATGTATGTATTCATGTATGTACTCGTGCGCGTACGCGGAGGAGTCTCCGCGTAGGCGCAAACATACCCTTTCAAACAAAAATTTGCGCGTTCGCGCCACTTAGGTGTTCCGCGTACGCGCAAACTAAATTATCCCGCGTGCGCGCAAACCTAGGTACTCCGCGTGTGCGCAAAAACTTTAGATCTCCGCGTGCGCGCAAAACTCTAGATCTCCGCGTGCGCGCAAAGACTTTGAATACGTTGCGATAAATGCATCAATTATTGTCCTTCTAAACATTAAAATTGTGATTAAAAAAACTTCCTAACTCTATAAAATTTATTTTTCACACACGGTGCAGAAAGTTCAAACTTTCTGATTTTTCCCAAACAGGAAGTTTGAACTCCTTGCTTTGAGTTGAAAAAAACATTACACTCGACGCTGGAAAAGTATGAGCTAACCCTTAGCAAACCCTTGACACTCTCGCCTTTGGCTCAAGTTTTGAACACAAATTGTTTGAAAATTAGCTAAAAACCCAAAGAAGTAACCCAAATGTCTAGTCCTAGCGGGTCTTCCTCTCAGGGTTGGATAACTTTTTTTGGATCATCGATTGCAGAAATTTTGGAAATCGTTTTCTGGTACCGAATGATGAGCAAAATCATCAATAATTTTTCTAAATGGTCCTTGAATTTAAATTGGTTGAGATCTTCTTTATATTGAATATTGAATCAATTGGGATGTGTCTTGACTGAACAAATTATAGTATAGATTTGTAAAAGTATCTTTAATGGATTTTTGGAAAAACCTCGGCCAGGATTATTTTGGTCAATGTCCTCATTACAGGCATCACGATTACTGTTACTGCTTCAATGAGGTATGTTCAACAACGAATATTAATACCTAATAACAAAGTGGATTGTTGAAAAAAAATAAAATAAAAATTTTAAACGAAATTTACTGTGTACTACATTTAGATCAATGAGATAAATATTGACTACGTTGTGTATTAATATTCGCTGTTGAACATGCCTTATTGAAGCAGTAACAGTATCGTGATGCCTGTAAAAAGAACATTGACCAAAATAATCGTGGCCGAGGTTTTTCCAAAAATACTTTAAAAAATCTATAATATAATTTGTTCGGTCGAAAATATCTTTCCTAGTCGACAGGTTATATCAATAAGGTACAGTAGTGATCAAAATTATAAGGCACCCCCTAAAATTCGCCTGTTTCAAATTAATATTTTGACTTTGTGCATGCATGCACGTGTTTAAATATTTTAGTAATCTCTTGAGTTTTTTTTGTTCAAAACAAGTTCAGTAGTTGAAAAAAAAAGTTTACTTTATATTAATTCGTCTTTCCAATCAATTTTTATCCTCTTTTAAGCTTAAAATGACTTTTTTTTAAAAACAGCTAAATTTAGTTCTTTTATGATCTAGATAGTGTTCTGTAAAATTTCTATAAACACCTAAGTGAATAATATATTTTTTTTCGCGTTTCTCCGATGTTCAAGTTTATCGAAAAAAATTTTCAAGCTGATTAATAGAAAAATGTTCAAGCCACAAAGTAAAAATACATTTTTTTAAACTTGAAAAAACATTGATTTTTTGTACTTTTACATTGTTTTTCGCTTAAATTTGCTTTTTTTTATTCATTTGGGAGGTAAAAATTATATTAAACTGATATTTGATGAATTTTAAACTAATTCAATTTATTATGAATCAAAATCTTACAGAGAATTTTAAAAAAATATGTTAAAAAACAGTTTTTCTAATACAGTTAAATTTCACAAAAATAACTTTAATTTGTATTTAATTGATTACAAGCAATATATTTATCGAATTGACTTTTTCATTAATTTTAATATTCAGTTAGAAGTTTTGGAGAGTTTATTCAACTTGAAGTAATTTTTCAAATTCGTAGAATTCGAATGCCAGTAGTGATAATTGTTCGATCGGTAAAGAATTCATTTACATTACCGACCGAGCCGTCATTATTGATAAATTAGTTTTTTAAATGTTTATAAGCTTGCATAACTTTCATCATGGGAAGAAAAGCAGTTTCTGATAAAATTAAGTGGCAGATTATAGGATTGTTGAAAGGAGGAAAAAATCAGAGTCAAATTTCAAAAATATTAAAAGTTAGTAGGTGTTGCGTTCAAAACACCATTAAGACGTATGAAAGCACGAAATCCGTAAAAGTGAAAAGTGGCGCTGGCAGGCCAAGAATAACAAGTAACCAGATTGATCGAATTATTATTAAAAAGGCAAAAAATAATCGTGCAGTTACTGCAAACAATATCAAAAATCAAATAAATGAAGAACTTAATGTAAAAGTGTCTCGAGTAACAGTTAATAGACGTTTGCTTGCGAAGAACATGAAATCTGCTGTCGCAACTCGTAAGCCTCTTCTAACTGCGAAAAACCGAAAAGCTAGGTATGAAAGGTGCAAAGACGAGCTATCATGGACAGTTGAAAAATGGAATTTAGTTCTTTTTAGCGATGAATCTAGCTTCCAACTTTTTTCAAACAGACCAAAGCGAATAAGACGTACCAGCAGTGAAAAATACAATCCAAGAGTGCAGAAAGGTGGTGGATCAATTATGGTTTGGGGTTGCCTGTCAGGAAAAGGAAAAGGAGAACTTCAATTTGTGCAAGGTACAGTGAACAGCGAAAAATACATCGAGACTATGGAAAATTTTATGCTTCCATCAAAAACAAAGGTTTATGGACGTCAAAAAATTTGGTATTACCAACAAGACAACGCTCCGTGTCACAAATCAAAGAAAACGATGCAATGGTTTAATGATAATAAAATACCTATACTAGATTGGCCAGCACGTCCTCCAGATTTGAATATAATTGAGAATGCTTGGGATCAAATAGAGATAATGATCAAAGACAAACACCTGAGAAATTTGGAAGATTTAAAACGAGAGATTGCTGTAGCCTGGCAAAAATTGAGTCCGAGTTACTGTAAAAAACTTGCAGAATCTATGGTCCGAAGAGTTCGCGCTTGCTTCGAGGCTAAAGAAGGATCAACTAAGTACTAAAGAAGGGTAAACTAATTACTAAATATATAAAAAACATATTATATTAAATAATAAAAATGAATATAATAATTATTTCTAAAAATAAATTAATACTATTACTTGTAATCAATTAAATACAAATTGAAGTTATTTTTGTGAAATTTAACTGTATTAGAAAAACTGTTTTTTAACATATTTTTTTAAAATTCTCTGTAAGATTTTGATTCATAATAAATTGAATTAGTTTAAAATTCATCAAATACCAGTTTAATATAATTTTTACCTCCCAAATTAATAAAAAAAGCAAATTTAAGCGAAAAACAATGTAAAAGTACAAAAAATCAATGTTTTTTCAAGTTTAAAAAAATGTATTTTTTCTTTGTGGCTTAAACATTTTTCTATTAATCAGCTTGAAAATTTTTTTCGATAAACTTGAACATCGGAGAAACGCGAAAAAAAAAATATTATTCACTTAGGTGTTTATAGAAATTTTACAGAACACTATCTAGATCATAAAAGAACTAAATTTAGCTGTTTTTTAAAAAAAGTCATTTTAAGCTTAAAAGAGGATAAAAATTGATTGGAAAGACAAATTAATATAAAGTAAACGTTTTTTTTCAAGTACTGAACTTGTTTTGAACAAAAAAAACTTTAGAGATGATTACTAAAATATTTAAACACGTGCAGGCATGCACAAAGTCAAAATATTAACTTGAAACAGACGAATTTTAGGGGGTGCCTTATAATTTTGATCACTACTGTATATCCGTATATTTTTGCACAGCATAGACGAGATTTATCTTATTGATCTAACCTGTTGACTTATCGTTTCTTCAAAAGTTCTTTGTTAAAATAAAAAAAATAAATAAAACTCAAGACAGATCCCAATCGATTCAATATTCAATATAAAGAAGATCTCAACCAACTTAAATTCAAGTCCAAACACAAAAAATTGAACAGGAATAATTTATTACTAGAAGTACTTTTTAGCATTTTCTGAGGTTTGAAATATAAATTGTTCAGATTTATACTTTTTGAGTTAAGATTTGAAAATATTTTTCTCTTAAAGTTCATAAAGAGACAAAAACATGCAAGGATACACATGTCTAGGAGTGCAATGGGCTCTAAACACAAATTGTTTGAAAATTATTTAAAAAACAAAAATAATTCAAACATTTTGTGTGGATAATCGAAAAAAGCACCATTTAGAAAAATTATTGATGATTTTGCTCATCATTCGGTACCAGAAAGCAATTTCCAAAGTTTCTGCAATCGATGATCCAAAAAAACTTATCCAACCCTGACCGACTGACTATATAAGGTTTTTATTTCGGCCTTGGGGTATAACCCTATTTGGTCGCTTGACAAGTACATCGAGTGATACAAATATATGGTAACACGTTCGCATAAATAGATAATTAAATGCACTTAAAACTAGATTACAACGAAGTAAATAACAAAGATATAATATATAATAACACGTTCTCGTAGGTAGAATAATAAATGCACTTAAAAAAGTATATTATAGTACAGGTGCAGCATCGTCACCGGGGTGGTTTTAAGGACCCAAGTACGTAGCGAAGCACAGCACGAGGTTCTTAATAAGCCCTGTTGACGTACTGCACTCGTACTATATACTATTTTATAGTACGAGTCACCGAAAACACGCATCAAAGATTTGATTTTGTGGTTAGAGTGACCAGGGGTACAATAAATTAACTTACAACAAAGTGACTTATAGGGCAGGAAACTAAATTTATTCACTGGGTAAGTATGGCAGGTGCAATAGTAAATCGAATCGAATCGTGGGATAATCCATTCACTAGAAAATATATGACGTTTTCCCGTGCGAGATCAATTCTATTGCCGCTTAATACATTTATTTCCCGCGCAATATTAATTCTACTCCCATTCAATATATTTTTTTTCCCGTTTAATACATTTAACTTCCGCTCAAGTATTTTTTTCCCGTGCATTTATTTTCTTTCCCGTTTAATCACTTATTTTTCCGTGCAAATGTCTTTTTTCCCGTGAATTTGACCTAAAATTTCCCGTGCTAATAAATTAAACCCTTTTCTAATAACCCCCCCATGCCCTTTTTTTACTTACGCCCCCATTTTTGATATATGTTATCAGTTTCTACCCACATCGCCAATTTTTGATACAAGTTATCAGCTATGTATCTATAGAAGAAATTTAAAAAGTAACTACGAAGCCTTAAAAAAATTAACTAATATCCAAAGATAAAAGAGAGAACCCAAAAAGAATGTCAGCATTTTATTCGTGATGTGATTGGTTGAAGAACAAAATTTAAAATTTGAATTTTTATTTTTAATTTTTATATTACAATTCAATTAAAACGTCTAGAGAATAGATTTAATGAAAAAATAATTATGTAATCAAGTGTTCGAAATTATCCGATTATAATCATGAAAATAATAATTATTAGTATACAAACTGAAACAAAACCAATGAATCTGTAACCACAAAAGTTTAAATGAATTTGAACTCTGAACGTACCGCAAAGGTAAAGGGTATATACACCACCCAATTTAACATCAGAAATTCAGCCAATGGACCAAGGAATTATCAGAGCTGTGAAAGCACGTTACAGATCGAAAATGTTAAGATTTTTAATTGCTATTGCTGAAAAAGATGGCTCAAGAGCAGAATTTCAAAAATCCATTACTGTTTTACACGCAATAAGATGGATGTATGCTTCTTGGAAAGAAGTTCAACAGTCAACTTTTGAGAAGTGTTTTCGTCGTGCTGACTTCCCTGTGTCATCTGAACAATCTCAGACCGTTGATGATGAAACGCCTCTAGCAGAAGTTTTACAAATTCTTCCAAATGATTTTCTTTCAATCAATAAAATCGAACAGCGAGATGAAGGAAAGCTTGTTCATGAGCCGTTCCCGGTTACCATTGATGAAGCCGTTGAAGAAGTATTAAAATCTTTCCTCGAACCTCAAAAGAATCATGATGAAGAAATTGACGAAGATGAGGAAGAGGACACAAATCAAACGATAAACAAATATTTATCTTACGATGAAGCTTTAAAGAGTGTTATCGATATCATTCGATTTTGAGAAAAAGTTGAAATTAATGTTGAACATTTATATGATTTATATATTGAGATTGAAGCAAAGTGGATTTCTTCAGCTTGTGCTGCTAAGCAAACGTCACAGATTATTTCAATTAGAAAATTAAACTATAATACATTACTAAAAATTTGAAACTTTTTTTTTAGCCCACCCCTTCACTTTCCTTTGTACATTGGCCACCTGCATACATTGGCCACTTTTCCTTGGAACGGGAGGTGGTCAATGTACACAGGTTCTACTGTATAACTTATTGTCGATTAATTTAAATGAAGCTTCGACAAAACTTGTTTTAGATAAAATAATACAATGTTGCGTGCGCTTCGCTTAGAGAGCTTCAAGGTTTGGCAAGAGGGTAGGTACATCAGTAGATTCAAAAGTGGGTAAGTGTTTATCTACAAAGGTTTGTACAGGATCGAAAACAATAGTATAAAAGATGTTAGTTTCAGGGTTAGATGTTGAGAAAAAAAAAAAAAAAAAAAAGTAGAACATACGTTCAAAGTTACAAATTGAAGTATGAAAATAATAACAAAGTGAAAGAGGCTACACATGGCTGGAAACTGGTGTCGTAAGATAAACTTCGATATTAATCAAGATAGGTTGATTGGGACAGACCTACGTAGAAAAAGCGTTGATAACAAATGTAAAAGGATGTAGGAAATATTTGTCAAAAAAGTTAAAGAGCTGTGTGGGCAAATTGTATGAAGATGATTAGTTTCACGATTGCAATTACAAAAAAATTTGAGAAGAACAATAGAAAAGATAGTTTTCACAAAGTTGAGAACAAAGATTCAAAGTTAGAGACCAAAGCATGAAAAAAAGAAAAAACAACAGCAAACACCAAAATTTAAGCAAGTAGATTCATGTGAAAGAGATAGAAACAATATTAAGCAAAAATGTACATATGAGCGTAGGTTCAAAGTTACAAGCGTAATGACAAGTGTAGGTACGGGAGTAGGTACAATGTTGTAACAAGAGTAGTTATCAAGTTTGAAACAATGTTATGAACAAGGTTTGCCATACGGGTATTTACAGTAGTAAGCACAAGAGGATAAAAAAAGATTATACACAAGGCTAGATTCAGTATAGAAGATTAAAAAAAAAAAAATAAAGAACTAGAGTTAGCATGGGACTAGAAACAGATGTAGAAACAAATGCATGTGCAGAAGGTTCGGCGTTAGAAGCTTGAGTAAAAAATAGGTAGTAAGCACAAGATTATTAACATATGTAGGAAGTAAAAAAATCAACAGACGTAGTAAAGAGAGTCGGAAAAAAATACTCAACAGACGTGGATAGTAGCAAGGTTATAAAGCAGGGAAGGTTAATAAATAAAAAGACGAAAATAAGTCGGTAAAAGCATAGAAACAGATGTTTAACAAAGGATTGAAATGAAAGTATGATCAAAGATTAGAACAAAGTAGTCTTAGAATAAGAAATAAAAGCATGAAAAAAATTCAAACACCAGTTATCACCATGATAGAAATATATATATAAACATGAGCATATTCCTGGGTAAGAGCTTAGTTATAAAAAGCAGTAAGTGCTACGGTAAGAACAAGGGTACACGGGTTTGGAGTAAGATGAAAGGTGAGAACAAAGGTAGGCACGAAATAAGGTGCAGGTGTAGTCACAAGCTATAAAAGTAGAAACAATGGTATGTATCAGAGTAGGTACAGAGGTAGACACAAGAGTATGTGTATAAGCGTAGGTACAAGTGTAGATTCAAGCATAAAATTCTGGGGGGTTGGCGAGCGAAGCGAGCAGGGGGGTACCCCCCCTAGTTATATTATATAGTTGTTTTTCTTTTTCCACCCCCCATGCCCCCCCTCCCAAAAGTGCTTAATTAACCGTAAAAGTGTATCGAAATATGCTTATTTCTATGTGTTTTGAATTATCTTATAATTTTCCAATCACGCCCCCCCCACGTTTCCCACGCCCTTTTTTTTACCCACGCCCCTCATTTTTGATATATGTTATCAGCTATGTAACTATTGAAATGAAAAAAGTAACTAGTAGTAAACAGGGTTAGTCGGCAGTACTCAAAAAAGGAATTAAAAGGTGAAGTAACGGCAGAGGTCAATAGCATATAAAAAATATTATAATACTATATTAGTATGCACCTCATCTCACCTCATGCACTAGTTAACGAAAAAGATTTTTACAATGGCAAGAACTGAGATATTAACAATGATAGGCGTGATTATTATTATTATAAGGACGGGTTCAAAGTTACAAGGTCATCACAGTGTTAGAAACAAATATAACCCTAAGAGTAATCAGGAGACACCATAAAAGGGTATCTACAAGAGTATGTTTAAAGGTATAAATAATTTTATGGACAAGAGAAAGTATTCAAAAATGTACAAGGGTAGGCAGAAGGGTAGGCACAATTGTAAGTAAAGGGTTGCGTATCTATTATGTAAGAACAAAGGGTAGAAACGATGATGGTTCCAAGTCTTTAAACAGGTCTAAGAAGATAAAAAAGAAAAAACTGGACTAATGGTAGAAACGAAAGTAGGCACTAGAATAAGAACAACCTACGTTCAAAGTTAAAAATTGAAGTATACAAATATAACATATAATAATAACAATGTAAATGTGGCTGCACATGGCTGAAAACTGGTGTCGTATGATAAACTTCGATATCAATCAGGGTAGGTTAATTGGGAGTAACCCAGGTAGAAACAATGTTGATAACAAATGTAAACGGATGTAGGAAATATTTGTCAAAAAAATTAAAGAACTATTTGGGCAAAAGTGTATGGAAGACTAGTTACAAGATTGTCATTACAAAAAGACTTAAGAAGAACAATAGAAACGATAGTATTCACAAAGATGAGAACAAAGGTTCAGAGTTAGAAATCAAAGCATGAAAAAAAGAAAAAACAACAGTAAACACCACAATTGAAGCAAGTAGATTCATGTGAAGGAGACTAGGTAAAAATTGTTGTTTACAATTGTCACAATTAGCATAGGAACATTATTAAGCAAAAGTGTACATATGAGCGTAGGTTTAAAGTTACAAACGTAATGACAAGTGTAGGTACGGGAGTAGGTACAATGTTGTAACAAGAGTAGTTATCAAGTTTGAAACAATGTTATGAACAAGGTTTGCCATACGGGTATTTACAGTAGTAAGCACAAGAGGATAAAAAAAGATTATGCGCAAGGCTAGATTCAGTGTTAAAAATTTAAATAAAGAACTAGAGTTGGCATAGGAGTTGAAACAGATGTAGAAACAAATGCATGTGAAGAAGGTTCAGCGTTAGAAGCTTAAGTTTAAAAAAGGTAGTAAGAACAAGATTCTTAACATATGTAGGAAGAAGAAAAAATCAACAGACGTAGTGAAGAGAGTTAAAAAAAAAGACTGAACAGACAAGGTTATGAACAGTGCTGGATTAAGAAAGTGGGGGCCCTAGGCTAGATCTGTGAGAGGGCCTCTTCAAGGAAATTATTTTGAAGCTTACTTAACTTTTCGATACAGATTTTTTAAAAATTTATTACTAAATAGGGTTGGAAACTTTTTGAAATTTATAATATTTTTTTTGCTTATTTAGTTAAAATATCGAAAAATAATCGACACGTATGCTTTCTTTAAAAAAAAAAAAAACTAACATTAAAGGAACTAGAAGTGTCTAAATTTTTTTCAATTTCAATAAATATAGATAACACTTCGAATGGGATTTCGGGTCAATGATGTCATCAACCCGTAGTTTCAAAAACTTTTTTAAATTTATTCCTAGCTTAATTTTGATTCAAAAATTCTAAAAAAAATGTTAAAATTCATTAAAAATCAAGTACTTTTAAAAAAATATACTTTTAAAAGGTTGCCAATTGATGATACGTTTCGTTCTTTTGGCTTGCATCAGAGGGACTCAAGTTATTACTTGTTATCAACGAGGTTCAAAAATATTTTTAGAAAAACTTCAGAATAATTTTTTTAAAGAGAAGTTAAAATTTCAATTAGCAACTTATAAAAGCAAACCAGGGGGTTGACGAGCGAAGCAAGTAGGGGGTACCCCCCAGTATATCCCATTAGGTCCCAAGAGTTATGAATTTTTTTTTGTACTTTGAGCTTATAAATCAAAGCGAAAAAGTTGAAAAATAATTTAAAAAATGCCCTACCCCCCTATTTTTGGATATGCCCTACACGATGGCATTGTTTAAAATACTCAAAAATAACATTTTAATTTGTTAATAAACAAATTTAAAAAAAAAATGAAAATTTTTACGTCATTTTTTTTTTTTTAAGCTGGTGAACAATGCCAAAAAAATTATTTTTGCCCTCAAAAAGTTGACCACGGGTGTTCACATTAGTTGAGCTTTTCGTGCATATTTGATTTTTTTGGTTTCGATTTTTTTAAACAAAATGGCGGACTAAAAACTTCAACGCCAATAATTGTACGGCAGCGCATGGTTGAATAAATACCGAAAAATTACTTTTTATAAAAAATGACTGTGGTTCCTAAGATTTTTATGGTCGCTGATTATGAATCTGAGATCAGAATATCAAAATTGTAAGAATTGGGCCCAATACCATAGGACCCAATACTCAAAGTTAAGATTTTATAAAAACAAAAAATATCATCATATTTTACGTAGAATTTCAAGATCAAAGTATACTTGGTCGTTTTTCGAAAAAAATCGTCATTTTCGAGTAAAAAATCAAAAAAAGTTCAAAGTATTGGATAGATCCCCGTGTGTCTGTAACGAATTGAACACAACTTTTGAGATGGCAAAAATATATTTACAAGGTTTTTGGGTTGCTGATAGTGTATCTGAGGTAAAAACATGAAAATCCCAAATATAGGGCCCAATACCGTAGGACCCAATAGTAAAAATTGAGATATCACAAAAATAAAAAATGCCATCTTATTCTGCGCAAAATTTCAAGATCAAAGTATACTTGGTCGTTTTTCGAAGAAAATCGTCATTTTCGAGTAAAAAATCAAAAAAAGATCAAAGTATTGGATTTACTTTCATAGATCCACAACAGCTCGTCCCCTTGTGCCTGTAACGAATTGAACACAACTTTTGAGATGGCAAAAATATATTTTGGGTAGCTAATAGGGTATCTGAGGTAATAACATGAAAATTCCAAATAAAGGGACTCAAGGACATGCGGCACCACGTGGTTTTAAAAAAATTTTTTTACTTTTTGTTTTTTATTTCGTCGATCTTTTTATACGACGTAACTCACGTGAAATGATTAGAATGCAGGATCTCTGCACAGATTTTTTATCTCATTTTTTATTTTTATGATATCTCAATTTTTACTATTGGGTCGTACGGTATTGGGCCCTATATTTGGGATTTTCATGTTTTTACCTCAGATACACTATCAGCAACCCAAAAACCTCGTAAATATATTTTTTCCATCTCAAAAGTTGTGTTCAATTCGTTACAGGCGCAAGGGGACGAGCTGTTGTGGATCTCTGGAAGTAAATCCAATACTTTGAACTTTTTTTGATTTTTTACTCGAAAATGACGATTTTTTTCGAAAAACGACCAAGTATACTTTGATCTTGAAATTCTACGTAAAATATGATGATATTTTTTGTTTTTATAAAATCTTAACTTTGAGTATTGGGTCCTATGGTATTGGGCCCAATTCTTACAATTTTGATATTCTGATCTCAGATTCATAATCAGCGACCATAAAAATCTTAGGAACCACAGTCATTTTTTATAAATAGTAATTTTTCGGTATTTATTCAACCATGCGCTGCCGTACAATTATTGGCGTTGAAGTTTTTAGTCCGCCATTTTGTTTAAAAAAATCGAAACCAAAAAAATCAAATATGCACGAAAAGTTCAACTAATGTGAACACCCGTGGTCAACTTTTTGAGGGCAAAAATAATTTTTTTGGCATTGTTCACCAGCTTAAAAAAAAAAAAATGACGTAAAAATTTTCATTTTTTTTTTAAATTTGTTTATTAACAAATTAAAATGTTATTTTTGAGTATTTTAAACAATGCCATCGTGTAGGGCATATTCAAAAATAGGGGGGTAGGGTATTTTTTAAATTATTTTTCAACTTTTTCGCTTTGATTTATAAGCTCGAAGTACAAAAAAAAATTCATAACTCTTGGGACCTAATGGGTTAAATATGTATATATACATTTAAAAGCTTTTTTTTATTAAATAAGTGTAAAAAAAAAAAAAAAATTGAATCCATACTCTGGAACTTCAGGGATCGTTTCATCTGGTTTCGCGTGTAAAAAGACCTCCTTTTCTTTGACTAGTTCCGCGTGGACTTCTGATATTTCGAATGGAGCGTTTGTGGTTATACCGATGATGTTGAGTGAGTGGTCTTCATAATTCCACTCCCTCAACACAAATCGGTTCCCCTTACTGTCAAAGAAGGGCCTTTTTAGTTCTTTCCCTTGATGATCTCTTAAGTGTGGGCCTGACATATTGTTTTCGGTTTCTATAAATAGAATTAAAAATAAGAGAAATTTTGGTTAACTTGGCTTGCGAACTTATAAGGATTTTAAGGGAGGTGGTCAGGTTGTCGGTAAAGAAGGTTATTTATTGAAAGACGTAGGGGGAAGGGGGGGTGTATGGTTTTAAGGTTGTCGGTTCGCTTGAAAATTGGTAGAACAGTATTCAAGATTCGAGGGGTGACCTGTAACTATATGTGCTTGTTTTGGTCAACATACAATTAGCCATTCACACTTTAAACATACTCTTTACCTTCACTTTCGCTCAACATACACTTATTTTTATGTGTATTACATATCATTTTACTTAAATGAATACATATATATATACATATACATTATTGGCACTAACCGGGAATTTTATATACACGATCAGCACTATCCAGACATCTCAACACTATCCGGACAGTCAGGATAGTGTTTGGTCCCATTTTTTCCGAAACCAAATAAAAATGAGTTCCAGGAATTGGGTGATGGGTTATTTGGGATGGGTTATTTTGGTTGAACCGCGCAAACCTAGAAAATTTTTTCATTGATGGGTTATTTTGGAAAAAAAAATAAAAAAAAGATGGGTTATTTTGGTTTTTTTGAGTACATGGGTGGATTGCGCGTGATTTGCGCTTAAAGAGGGTGTATTATTGCTTTAGTAATTTTTCATGTGGTAAGCACACCCGAAGGCCGGATAGTGACACCTGTGTATGTAGATAGATATACACAGTAGTAAAAATTACTAAAGTAATAATACACCCTCTTTAAGCGCAAATCACGCGCAATCCACCCACGTATTCAAAAAAACCAAAATAACCCATCTTTTTTTTATTTTTTTTTCCAAAATAACCCATCAATAAAAAAAATTTCTAGGTTCGCGTGGTTCAACCAAAATAACCCATCCTAAATAACCCACCCCAAATAACCCATCACCCAATTCCTTGAACTCATTTTTATTTGGTCTCGGAAAAAATGGGACCAAACACTATCCTGACTGTCCGGATAGTGTTGAAATGTCCGGATAGTAACCGCTGTATATATGAAATGTCCGGATAGTGACCGCAACATATATATATCTTGTATATATCTTATATAGGTACAGTGGGCATTTCTTATATAGGTACAGAAAAAATTCCTAGAGTAATAATACACCCTCTTTATGCGCAAATTACGCGCAATCCACCCACGTATTTAAAAAGACCAAAATAACCCATCTTTTTTTTTTCAAAAATGAATAGCTCGCTGCAATAATGGGCTCAGCAATAGCGCTCGGCCGGCCGATTCCTAGTTCAGCCGAAGATTGCCGAAGTCGATTTTTAAGTGTTTTTTAAATTTTGACGAACTAAAATTAAAAAAATACCATTTTATGTAGAATTACATTGCGCATCTTTTTTACATATAAAGTCATCAGAAATTTTTTTTAGTTTTTGAGTTAAAAATCATAAACCTTGTTTTTTTTCTGACCTTAAAAACTAAAAGAATTCGTTTTTAACTCAGGATACCTTGGGAACGGGTGAATATTTTCTTACCGGGTTTGAACACAACGATTATTTAACTCTTTTCGCTTCTAATGGTCTATTTTAAAAATCTTAAAAATAATCTGGGAATGACACACGATTTTATGAAAAAAAAAACTTTGACGCTTTTAACCACCAACTTCGGATTAAAAAAGTGTGCGAGGAAGTTTTGAGCTAGTAAAACTTGACACAACCATATTGTTCCTCAATTATCAAGGAAGTTTTTTGGAAAGTTTCAGATCAAAATAAGCATTAGAAAAGAAACGACAATGGTTTTTGGATAACTACACACTCGTAAGACACCGCCGGCCATGAAACATGTGTGATAATCGATGCAGTAGCTCGCGTCTTCTGCTGCATTTTTGCTGCCTTGTCTACTGAAAATGGTGCGGCTGCACGCTCGGCGGCGTCTTACGAGTGTGTAGTGATCTAAAAACCGTTGTCGTTTCTTTTCTAATGCTTATTTTGATCTGAAACTTTTCAAAAAACTTCCTTGATAATTGAGGAACAATATGGTTGTGTCAAGTTTTACTAGCTCAAAACTTCCTTGCACTCTTTTTCAATACGAAGTTGGTGGTTAAAAGCGTCAAAGTTTTTTTTTTCATAAAATCGTGTGTCATTCCCAGATTATTTTTAAGATTTTTAAAATAGACCATTAGAAGCAAAAAGAGTTAAATAACCGTTGTATTCAAACCCCGTAAGAAAATATTCACCTCTTCCCAAGGTATCCTGAGTTAAAAACGAATTCTTTTAGTTTTTAAGGTTAGAAAAAAACAAGGTTTATGGTTTTTAACTCAAAAACTAAAAAAAATTTCTGATGACTATATGTGTAAAAAAGATGCGCAATGTGATTCTACATAAAATGGTATTTTTGTAATTTTAGTTCGTCAAAATTTAAAAAACACTTAAAAATCGACTTCGGAAATCTTCGGCTGAACTAGGAATCAGCCGGCCGAGCGCTAAGCCCATTATTGCAACAAGCTTTTCAAATAACCCATCACCCATTTTCTGGACCTTGGTTTTACCAAGATCTCGAATTTTTTGATTTCGAAATGTCATGGCACTATCCTGACCATCATGATAATACCGAAATGTCCGAATAGTGCCGGGTGTATATATGAAATGTTAGGATAATACCCACCGTAAATACCAGCCGAAGGCCGGATAATGCCCACTGTACCACCACATGAAAAATTCCTAGAGTAATAATAGACCCTTTTTATGCGCAAATTACGCGCAATCCACCCGATAATACCCACCGTAAATATATATAAATACTAGAGGGGGTACCCCCCTGCTCGCTTCGCTCGCCAACCCCCCTATATATACAAAATATATACTATGTATTTACTTGAGGTACAAATGAATTATTTATTAAATATTTATAAATCAAGTAAATTAAACTATAATATGAAATAAATTGTGTTTTTAACTTTCATTATGCAGATTTCCACACCACCCAGGAGGTACTTACATGGCGCGTTGGGTTTTTTCAACAATTTTTAAAACAATATTCAACTAACAATATTTAAATAAACAATTTAACATGGTCAGAAAATACAGCATTTTCATTCATCTAAATATAGTTTAATATTTTAAAATACAAATTTAAAAATAAATTTTAACGGTCCTGCCAAACAAACAATTATAAACACGAAAGATTTTTATGAAAAATTATTGAATTATTCAAACGAAAGATTTTTTGATATTGTAGATATTATTGAAAAAAAATTTTCACGGAAGATCATTGTGAATATTTATTTTTTAAAGAAAAATAGAATTGAAAATTATTATCAAGAAAAGTTTTTTAAAATGGATTATATGTGGTTTATACGGCTACTGGCAAAGGGTCCCACGTATAGTTTCTTTTCGTTATTACATTAAATTAAAATATCGAATAGATATTTTCCCAGGAAGTTTTGACTCCGGAGAAGTCAGAATAGACACCTGAAGCCCTTGGTAATAGTAACACCTTGGAGATGATTTCCCCAGGATGTTTTGACTCTAGAGGAGTCAGGACAGACACCTGGTGCACTTGGTAGTAGTTACGCCTTGGAGATGATTTTCCCAGGAAGTTTTGACTCCAGAGAAGTCAGAATAGACACTTGGAGCCCTTGTTAATAGTAACGCCTTGAAGATGATTTCCCCAGGAAGTTTTGACTCCGGAGAATTCGATATAGTTACTTTTCAACTTTTACTCATGTAGTGTAAATTTTTACAAATGAGGAGGGTACAAAAAAGAGCGGGGGTGAGAGTGGGGTGTGAGCAGGATAAAAGTTTTTGACCTATTTTACCTGTTATAACTTCATTTTATATTTTATAAAATGAAGAATTAAGGGTAGGAGTGGAATGGGAGAGGGTGGGAGTGGAATGGGGTGAGAAAAAAAAGGGCGAGAAAAGGCGGGGTGGGAGTGGGGTGGGAGCGGGGTGGGAGCGAAGAGCAAATTACAACTATATAATATAGTAAGATATATCTTACTATATTACATAGTTGTTTTTCCTCTCCCCCGCCCTCCCCACGCCCCCCACAGGCTCTTCAAAAAAGTGCTTAACTAACTGTAAAAGTGTACCGAAATATGCTTATTTCTATTTGTTTTAATTTTTTCTATATTTTTCCAATCACGCCCCCCCCCATGCCCTTTTTTTACCCACGCCCCCCATTTTTGATGTATGTTATCATCACCTATATTTTGGTACAAGGTTTATATAAGATTTTAGAAGATTAATAAGTTAGTTTTCAAGTTTAATTCTCTCTTCAAACTTCTCCCCACCCTTAATTCTTTACTTTTTAACCGTAAAACATTAATTTTATAATCTTTTTTTTTAGTCATTACCTCCCCACCCCCTCCTTACCCGTACTCACCCCTCCCCTTTTTTGGCTGATGCATGTTCGCCCCCACCCTTCCCACCCTCTTCATATTGTTCATTATTCCCATTTCATATGTTATTCAAACTAAACTATTCAAATATTTTTAAATTTTTATCCTTTTCTTATTCTTATTCTTATTCTTTTATGAAAGCTATTGTAATGTTAATTAGAAATTTGAGTATTAGTGATGGTTTATGTAATGGAACCAGATTAAAAGTTGTAAAAACTTATAAATATAACATAAAATGTAAAATATCAACCGGAGATAAAAGAAATAAATTAGTTTTTATTCCAAGAATAACAATAAGTATAGCAGAAACTTCCATTTGTAATACATAGAAAGCAGTTTCCATTAGTTTTAGCTTTTGCAATGAAAATAAATAAATCACTAGGTCGAAGTTTTGATAAAGTAGGAATATATTTAAATAAACTATTATTTTCTCATGGACAACTTTATGTAGCATTATCACGATGTAAAGATCCTAATAATTTATTTATTGAAAATAAAAATTGTTTACAAAATTATATAAATAATGTAGTATAAAAAGAAATTTTCATTTAAAGTATAAAAAATTCATAAAAAATTCATTTAAAAGAAAGAAAAAAATATAAATCATTTAATTAAAAAATTAAATAAATATATCTTACTATAAAAAATATTAAAATGAATTTAGAACATGGGAAGAGAATCTTAAAGAAAATCTACTGAAGAAAATCAAAGCAATGACCAAAGAAATAAGAAAATGAAAGAATATAATTTTTCGGATAGTGAATATTTGAAAAATAATATTACTGTTGGAGACAGAACTGCGTATTTATAAATATTTTCTTTTGATATATATTTAATTATGAATATTTATAAAAAAATTCATTATTTTATAGGTCTATTGTAGTATATAAAGATGAAATTATTGGTCAAAATACATTTATTAAAAAAAGTGATGAAAAAGAATTTAAAATATTTAAATTCATTGTGAACAATAATAGTGGAACAAAAATACAATGCTATATTTATGATAACAATATAAAACTATTTAAAGATAAAATTGTTTTAAATAAAGTAAATTTCATCCCCATTCATTCAATTAAAAGAGAGAACCCAAAAAGAATGTCAACATTTTATTCGTGACGTGATTGGCTGAGACAATAAAATTAAAATCTCAAATTATTAACGTTGAGTTTTGTAAATATCGAGTATAAATATAAGTGCAGATTTTTACATAAAATATTAGTTTAGTCATGAATAAGTTTTTGTAACGTTTTTTGGCCAAAATAATAAGATAAATATTTTTTTATTAATAACAAAATGTTTGCGGTTGTTATATACTAGATGAATTTGTGTACAGAGACTGCGGTTGCCATGGCACCTGAAGTTTGAATGTTTGAGCAGTTAACCTTTTTTAAATTTGACAATAAATGATGAATGTAAGCATGATTATGTAATTAAAAAGAGAGTCCAAAAGAACCAGCATTTCATTCGATTTATGATTGGTTCTACACTGTAAAAAATAGTTTAAGTAAAATTACCTAGCTCATCGATGTAAATTAACCAGAAATCGTAAATTTACATCGTTGAGTTATGTAGTTTTACTGAAATTCGGTAAATCTACACCGATCAACGATGTAAAAAATAGGAACGTGGACCAGCGGAGTAATTTGTAAATTTACATTTTTTAGTGAAGTTACCATTGAGAGCGGGGTAAATTTACTACGGGTCGACGATGTAAGTTTACCTCGATCAACGATGTTCTCGATTTTTACATCGATGATCGAGGTAATTTTACTAAAAATTTTTTTACAGTGTACGCAAGATTTAGAATTTTAATTTTTAAGATTTTATATAATAATTTAATGTTAAAAACTTGATACTAGACATGATTAAAATATATTTATACATTAATTGTTTTTTGTTTTATTTGAATTAGAATTGAAAAAAAAGCTAATAGAAGTAATCAATTTCTTATTGCATATATATCTAAATAAATGTAGCTCGTGCTATAAGATGTGTGGCACCTCAAGTTATCACGCTACCAAGTCGTGCCCGAAGGAAGCAGCTTTTGCTACCGCGCACAGACGACTAACCCGAACGCCCCCTGGGTCGCCTCAGCTCTGGCGCTGGGGCCTGGAAGGGCCAGTTAGTTCAGATCGATCGACCGACGCGTACGTTCGTTTGATATTTCTGATGCAATTTTCTAAGAAATCATTTTGAAAAAATACTTTTTAACCGGAAGCAAAAAATTTTGGAAATAAAGTACATCTTAAATAGAATCGTATCAAGGGTGTCTCCAGCTTGAGAATATTTTTTACCTCTGTATTAACTATAAAATAAGCGTTAGGATGAACAAATTTTAGACTATTTAGGTATTTATAGATATTGATTCAAGCAATTAAATTTACATTGGTATACTTATTAACCGAAAACATAACAGATTGAAAGCACCTAACTTTACAATTTTTATTTTTTCCATCGAAAACTAACTCACCGACTTATTTCTTTTACACTAAAATATATAAGGCTGAAGTAATGAGCTACTAGCAAACAGAGCGGGATACGCCCGCAAAGTATACATACAGAAAAAAAAAATAATAATAATAAGTAAACAAATTGATTTATGACAGCTAATTTTTACCTCAAAATAAAAATAGATAGAAATATCTGTGTGATACTCCAAATATTTCATTAAAATAATAAAAAAAATTATTTTACTTTTCTCAAGAATGAAATGATAAACACCGGGATTTTCTCTGACAGTATAAGAACTTAAGATGAAGACGTAACCAGCGCTGGAAGTAAAAAGTGGCTATAAAAAAAAAAATAAAAGGGAAAATGTAAAAAAACGCTCTGTAGCGCGCTAGATAATAATTTTAGCTATTTTTTAAGCCTTGTTTGATGAAAATCGGTTAAAAAATAACTTCAGGAAACTTGGAAAATCGTTTTCCTCCCGTTAACCATGTGTAGCAGATCCTTGCGTCGTCTGCTACCGCACGCGTAGTAAATGCACGAACCGCACATGCACCCGTTCTCATAACCTTTAAAATTTATTTCCCTCAATGAAATTCTAAATTTTTTAAATTATTTATTTCATGCAGCACATGCAAAGAAAAAAAAAATTTTAGTAAGCAATCATACAAGCAGCAGGCAGTGATAAATAATTCTTCTTTCTTCAATATTAATAAATTATTTCCCCAACTGTCTGAAATTTCTTGAATAATTATCTTGATATGGGTACTTTATTAGATCCTGTTCTTGTAGCAATCGTGTCGATTACTTTTCTTCTTATAATCATCTTCCTTTTTTTACTAACACTGAAAGCTTCTCTCTTGCCGTCACCCAGTAAGATAATTAATTATCAATAAAAGAAAAATTACATGCTTAGACTGATGAATATATTTTAAAAAATATAGTTTTCATGCATTTTAGTCAAGTATTAATAAAAAGCAGAAGAATATATCAAAACTAAATGAACCAAAGTAATCACAGAACTTACAGTTTACACTTGGTTTACACCTGTGTGCAGTGTGCAGTGCACCCGTCTGCACCAGAGTGACCGATCCCGGCCCAGGTAGTACCGCGAAATTTGAAAATCTTCCGGCACAGATCAGGCAAACAAAAAACTCAATAACGCTGGGCGCCCAGCTTTTTTTATGAACTAATAATTCAATAAATAAAATACCCCCTAATTTTACAACCCAATAACGCTGGGGGTACAAGTTTTTAATGAGTAAAAAAAATAATAAACAAATTAACCCCCAAGCTATACAACCCAATAACGCTGGGCGTCCGAGTTTTTTGTAATTAAAAAAATTAATAAACAAATTATTTCCCCAGTAATACAACCCAATAACGCTGGGCGTCCTGGTTTTTTATGAATAAAAAAATTAATAAACAAATTATCCCCCAAACTATACAACCCAATAATGCTGGGCATCCTCGTTTTTTTATCGATAAAAAAACTAATTATAAGATTATCCCCCAAGCTATACAACCCAATAACGCTGGGCGTCCGAATTTTTTATGAAAAAAAAAATTAACTATCTATTGACCCATAAGTTAAACAACCCAATAACGCTGGGCATCTTAGTTATTTAAACAATAAAAAAATCTAAAAAACAAATTATATCCAAGCTATACAACCATAACGCTGGGCGTCTGTTTTTTTGTTGTTGTCAACGGTAATTTAATCCTGGACATATCAACTGCAGTTTTTCTGAATATCAAAGATAAGTGCCTCGTGATAGTCTATTAAATCATTTATTTGTTTATTAAGAGCCCCAAATTTTTCACTAGGTTTAACGATTAAGCCTGTTCATTTATTGAATTGTTAAATTAATTTTAAAAAGTCCCGTACTCCCGACGTTATTGGCTTGTAAAGCTTGAGGGATAATTTGTTATTTAGTATTTTTATTCATAAAATAACTAGGACGCCTAGCGTTATTGGGTTGTATAGTTTAGGGGATGATTTGTTTATTAGTTTTGTTACCTAGATAAAAAAAGTTAGGATGCCCAGCGTTATTGAGTTTTACAGATAAGGAGTAACTTGTTTAATAATTTTTTATTTACAAAAAACTCGGACGCCTAGCATTTTTGGGTTGTACAGCTTGGAAGATGATTTGTTTACTAATTTTTTTATTTATAAAAAATTAGGATGCCCAGCGTTATTTAGTTTTACTGCGAAGGGGTTTATTGTTTATTAATTTTTTTGCTTATAAAAAACTCGGATGCCCAGCGTTATTAGGTTGTAAAGCTTGAGGAATAATTTGTTTATTAATTTTTTTAATTATAAAAAACTCGGAAGCCCAGCGTTATTGGGTTGTATAGTTTAGGGGATAATTTGTTTATTAGTTTTTTTATTGATAGAAAAACCAGGACGCCCAGCGTTATTGGGTTGTAAAGCTTGGGGGATAACTTGTTTATAAATTTTTTTGCTTATAAAAAACTCGCATGCCTAGCGTTATTGGGTTGTATAGTTTGGGAGATAATTTTTTCATTGGTTTTTTTATTGATAAAAAAACTAGGACGCCCAGATAAGGTCGAAACTTAAAATCTGATAAAACCAAGTATCGTTCTTTTTTTGAGGGTATAATTTTTATGAAAAAACCAATGGACCTATTGACTTGAAACTCTGGACTCTGCTTTCTAGTTATTTTAAATAAATTTAGAAATTTTTTTTTACACTTCTAATCAATTACTAAAGCAGATAAGGTCAAAACTTAAAATCTGATAAAACCAAGTATTGTTGTTTTTTTGAGGGTATAATTTTTATGAAAAAACCAATGGACCTATTGACTTGAAACTCTGGACCTTGCTTTCTTGTTATTTTAAATAAATTTAGAAATTTTTTTTTACACTTCTAATCAATTACTAAAGCAGATAAGGTCAAAACTTAAAATCTGATAAAACCAAGTATCGTTGTTTTGTTGAGGGTATAATTTTTATGAAAAAACCAATGGACCTATTGACTTGAAACTCTGGACCCTGCTTTCTTGTTATTTTAAATAAATTTAGAAATTTTTTTTTACACTTCTAATCAATTACTAAAGCAGATAAGGTAAAAACTTAAAATCTGATAAAACCAAGTATCGTTGTTTTTTTGAGGGTATAATTTTTATGAAAAAACTCATGGACCTATTGATTTGAAACTCTGGACCCTGCTTTCTTGTTATTTTAAATAAATTTAGAAATTTTCTTTTACACTTCTAATCAATTACTAAAGATGTTTAATAAACTTAATTACTAAAGCAGATAAGGTCAAAACTTAAAATCTGATAAAACCAAGTATCATTCTTTTTTTGAGGGTATAATTTTTATGAAAAAACCAATGGACTTATTGACTTGAAACTCTGGACCCTAATTAATAGAAAATCCTTTGACTAGAGAAAAGAGAGTAAAAAATTGTAGTGTTTATAAGTTGTGGGCAACTAAAATTTAATTTTATTATACTTATTGTGCCCTTAAGTACACAATTATTTTATCTAAGCGTTGGTTTCCACAAATCTTCATCAAATTCAAAAAGCCACACTCAAATTTGAGAAAACAACAAAAATTTATATTAGCAAAATTTATTTAAAAACAGCCGTTATACATTTACACCTATGATTCATGAACACAAGAGAGTTTTTTTCTTTTTTAGATATCTGGTAGTTATGAATTTCCACTTTTTATTTAAAAGTAATGTTTGATTAAAAATCTTTTACTAAATAAAAGTGAGTGAACAATTTTAGTTTTGATAAACTGTAATAGTTGTTAAAATTTAGTTTGATTTCTCTTATTGCACGCCAAGTATTAAAGAGAACGCAGCAACAGTCAAATTGGATGGAGGAGTCAACAAAAACATATTTAAGATAAATTTATTTAAAAGCATTAGTTTATTTACATCTACTATAGTTATGAACACTAGATAGCTCACAAGAAAATGATTGATTTTTTTACTATTTTTATTTATCCTATTGTCATGAATTAACACTTTATATTAAATAGTATATTACTTAACTAGGCAGTATGAATGGGAAACGTCTCAGATCGCATGAAATTGTCGTCCGAGGCGTAGCCGAGTGTGACAAACATGTGATCTGAGACCTTCCCATTCAGGTGCCTAGTTGAGTATGCTATTTTTCCGCACGACGGCGCCGGGAAGCGCTACTGACTGTAGCGGCAGCGGCAGGGAAGTAGCGCTTCCCGGCCGGAGTGCGGAAAAAGTAGTTTTTGTTTTTAGTTTTCACTAATAATTGTTGCTTGATGCATATAAAATTATTGGTTATATTTGGCAGTACTGTATCCTTCGCTCACTAGCAGCAACTAGCAGACGACATACACTACTACAATTTTGCTGAATAAGAAGAAAACCGATTTTCCAAGTTTCCTGAAGTTATTTGTTAACCAATTTTTATCAAATAAGGCTCAAAAAATAGCTAAAAATATTATCTAGCGCGCTACAGAGCGTTTTTTTACATTTTCTCTTTTATTTTTTTTTAAATTGCAATCGAAAAATTTTATGAAAACGTGGTTACGTCTTCACCTTTTAGAAAAAATTATTCACAAAAAGTTTTGTCTAATACATTCCAAGAGAAACTCACTCTATTCGAAAAGTTATTCAGATAAAAAATTGATTTAATCATTGACTTTAATTATCAAATCAAATTTTTATGAGAAAATGTATTAAAAACTTCGTCTTACTTAAATTTTAAGAATATTGACCCCTTTAAAAAAAAAGTCCCGCGATCATCTCAATAAGTAGAATAATATATTAATCTATAAAATGGATTGAAAATTTTTTGAAAATTTCCTTAAATAAGTATAAAAATAAAAAATTAGTATTGTTTATTTTTACTTTTCAAATAAATAGTTTAATAAAGTACTCGAAATGGTGCGCGCTGAGAGACGCTAGTAATAAAAATAAAATAAAAAAATTAATTTATCAATTTAATTAAAGTAAGGGGTATAGCTGGTTAAGGGGGGGGGGGGGTTAAGTGCACCAGGCGTAAACCCCACAATATATATTATTCAAAAGAGCATGAAAAAAAATTTTTTTTGGCACCAACCATTAAAGGGTATCCACAAGAATATGTTTAAAGGTATAAATAATTTTATGAACAAGAGAAAGTATTTAAAAATGCACAATAGTAGGCAGAAGGGTAGGCACAATTGTAAGTAAAGGGTTGCGTATCTATTATGTAAGAACAAAGGGTAGAAACGATGATGGTTCCAAGTCTTTAAACAGGTCTAGGAAGATAAAAAAGAAAAAACTGGACTAATGGTAGAAACGAAAGTAGGCACAAGAATAAGAACAACCTACGTTCAAAGTTACGAATTGAAGTATGAAAATAACAACAATGTAAAAGAGGCTGCACATGGCTGGAAACTGGTGTCGTGAGGTAAACTTTGATATCAATCAGGGTAGGTTGATTGGGAAAAACCTAGATAGAAAAAATGTCGATAACAAATGTAAACGGATGTTGAAAATATTTGTCAAAAAATTTAAAGAACTGTGTTGGCAAAAGTGTATGAACTATGAAGAAGACTACTTTCGCGATTGTAATTACAAAAAGATTTAAGAAGAACAATAGAAACGATAGTATTCACAAAGATGAGAACAAAGGTTCAGAGTTAGAAAACAAAGCATGAAAAAAAGTAAAAACAACAGTAAACACCAAAATTGAAGCAAGTAGATTCATGTGAAGGAGACAAGGTAAATAGTTATTTTTCATATCTAGAGCGTAATATGCTACTTTACGCTCGCGATACAAACATTTTTTTTTTTTTTATAGTTTGCGAACAGTCATCTTTTACATAACGATTTTAGTGCGTAAATGATCACTTTACGCACACTTAGAAAAGATTAAAAAATGTAAATAATAGTAGTTTTAAAGCTGATTGGGCTGCTCGAAGTGTCGTAGGCGCTGCGAATTGAGTGGTCCCATCAGCTTTAAAACTGCTATTTTTGTATTTTTTAATCTTTTCTAAGTGTGCGTAAAGTGATCATTTACGCACTAAAATCAATGCGTAAAAGAAGGCTTGACGCATACTATGAAAAAAAAATTGTTTACAATTGTCACAATCAGCATAGGAAAAATATTAAGCAAAAGTGTACATATAAGCGTAGGTTCAAAGTTACAAACGTAATGACAAGTGTAGGTACGGGAGTGGGTACAATGTAGTTACAAGAGTAGTTATCAAGTTTGAAACAATGTCATGAACAAGGTTTGTTATAAGGGTATTTACAGTAGTAAGCCTAAGAGGATAAAAAAAGATTATGCATAAGGCTGGATTCAGTGTTAAAAATTTAAATAAAAAAAATAAAGAACTAGAGTTAGCATAGGAGTAGAAACAGATGTAGAAACAAATGTATGTGTAGAAGGTTCAGCGTTAGTAGTTTAAGTAAAAAATAGGTTGTAAGCACATGATTATTAACATATGTAGGAAGAAAAAAAAGTCAACATAGGGAGTAAAGAGAGTTGGAAAAAAAGACTCAAGAGACGTGGATAATAGCAAGGTTTTGAAGTAGGGAAGGTTAATAAATAAAAAGACGGAAATAAGTCGGAAAAAGAATAGAAACAGATTTTTAACTAAGGATAGAAATGAAAGTATGCTCAACGATAATAACAAAGTAGTCTTAGAGTTAGAAATAAAAGCATGAAAAAAAATCAAACTACAGTTATCACCATGATAGAAACAGATATATAAACATGAGCATATTCCTGTGTAAGAGCCTGGTTATTAAAAGCAGTAACTCCAACGGTAAGAACAAGGGTAGTTACAAGGGTTTGGAGTAAGATGAAAGGTAGGCATAAAATAAGGTGCAGGTGTAGTCACAAGCTATAAGAGTAGAAACAATGGTATGTATCTGAGTAGGCACAGAGGTAGACCCAAGGGTATGTGTATAAGAGGTAAACAAACTTAGGGAGAGTTTTAGCTCCAAAACATTAATTAAAGGATTTTTAACAAAAATTCGTGATATCAAACTATTAGAATTTATTGTTTTAAAAATACGACATTTATCTGTTAATTCAACTAAACTCTAGCAAACCTTACAGAAGTCATAAAAGTATCTTCATTTAGAGTCATCTAAAACTCTCCCTAAGTTCTCTTTGAGGTTTTTTTGGGGGATATCACTATTTTTTGTTTGGTATAATGTTTTATTTAATACGTATTTTTTGCCCCTCCTTCAATTTTACTAATCGAAGTAAAATCAAAATTTAAAATAAGATACACAAATTTTTATTTAACTTTTCGTCATAAAATATTAATATCAATTTTCTTTCAAACTAATTCAAATTTAAAAGTTAGTGTAAAAATTTGCAAAATTTTGCCATTGTTCCTGCTTTAAGAACTTTTTATGCTTTTTTATGAGGTACTAAAAATCAATATAAGAGCTTCATTTAAAAATGAAGTTCAGCGCACATACTTTCATCCCATAAAATTTGAAGTTAATTGATAATGACATTAAAAACTGAGAGCTAAAAAAGTAGCTATCACGGATGTTACATAAAACGGAAGTCGAGTTTGCGGTGCTTGAATAACTTCAAGTTTTGTCAAAAAATAATTGTTTTGCGGTATCGAGTTTTCACAGGTCAATTATACATTAGTTATTTTATAAAGAACACCATGTTTTAATAACAACAATTAAATAATTTTTAATTTTTTGAAATTTTCTTGAGGCATGGACGTTACACACCAATATCACGGCCCAGCTGAAAAAATCCATATGGAAATCCGTAAGGAAACCCGTACGGGAGCCCATAAGGGTTCCTGTAAAGGATCCCATACGGGTTTCCGATACTGATATTTGGTCAGGGTTTCCTTACGGATTTCCATACGGGTTTTTTTTTTTTTTTTTTTTTTTTTCTTTTAATTTTATTTTCACACTTTTTTTTTATTTATTAAATATTATTAGTAGATATTGATATATTATTCTTTATAAGATTTAATTATTAATAGTGTAATTATTTTAAATAAAATTATCGAAGAAAAAAATTTTGTTCGACTGAGATTCGAACCCATGACCCCAGGCATCACAGGCAGACACTCTACCACCTGAGCCATTGAGCTAGCATTCATCAAGACCACAATTAAACTCCTTTAATATACAACTTATTGTCGGTTAAGCCCTTTAATTTAGATGAAGCTTCGACAAAATTTGTTTTAGATTGAGATAATATAATACAATTGCTCGTGTTTGCGCGCTGAGAGAGACTAGTTAAAAATCAAATATAAAACAGTTGTTAAAGTAGTTTAATTAAAGTCTTCGAGCAAGCTAGCTCAATGGCTCAGTTGGTAGAGTGACTGCCTGCCATGCCTGGGGTCGTGGGTTCGAATCTCAGTCGAACAAAATTTTTTTCTTTGATAATTTTATTCACTTAATTTTATTATTAAAAATTAAATTTTATAAAGAGTAATATATCAATATCTAATAATAATATTAAATTAAATAAATAAAAAAATAATGTGGATTAAATTAAAAGAAAAAAAAAAAAACCCGTATGGAAACCCGTACGGAAACCCTGACCAAATATCAGTATCGGAAACCCGTATGGGGTCCTTTACGGGAACCCTTATGGGTCCCCGTACGGGTTTCCTTACGGATTTCCATATGGATTTTTTCAGCTGGGGGACGTTACACTGTTAAAGATTTACTAAAAAAAAAAAACTCGTGTTTGAGATATTGTTGAGTATTAATTTAATATTTAAATCAGCCGCCTCAATTATCTCGCGTCGGTCCCTTATCGGCCGGCTCACCGACCGAGCGCCTCCTCGGCGGTTGCCTCGTGCTCGGGCCTTCGATTGTAGGTTAACTCATGTCGGCTAGCGTTGCACTTCGTGTCAACGTGACTCAAGCAAATTCAATAATAATTTGCTGTAATACTCAACGAAAAGTAATGTGCGAGCGCGCGATTAATTACGCAGTGCTTTCACGTTAGTTTGGGCTCAATACGGGTAAAAATCAACTGTTTACTGGGACTCCAACATCCGGGTTTTTTCGGCTTGCTTTCACGCCTCGTGTAAGCAAAAGAAGCATGGATTCAATAATAATCCGAAGGCGAGCTCAAAGGGAAGTGATTAGTAAGTGCCAATCAATATAATTGTGTGTTTACAATTACTTGAAAATCATGCAAGAGTGGAAAATCACCGGCTCATCTCTTATGGTTCACGCGCCTACGACCATAACCTCGCTACCGCCGCATGGTGAACGCGGTATTTCAGTTTGGCTTTTCCTCAAGGTACTACTCGTCAAGCTCCTCTCAACGCTCAACTGGTCTACTCTCAAAAGGATCTACTCATCTTTAACAATCACCCAAGCACTCTGCTCAACAACAAAGAGGTTTTATCATAACTGCAAGCTCATTCATCAAGGTGTACATCAACTCAACTGAGTTGATTGCAACTCTTTACTATTGTAAATATTCAAGTAAGGTGTACACTATTATTTAACTCAACCCAGAAGGTCTGTAAATATTGTAAATAAATAATCAAAATTGTATGTAATGGTAATAAAGTGTCTTGTTTAATTACTCACTCCCCTTCTACATCCATAAAATTATTTATGGCAGCAAAACTCAAGCTCAATATTTAACAGATATTTCTTGATAAAAGATAAAAGAAATAAATGAACTAAACAATATTTTGAAAGAATTCTATGATAAATACTATTTTTTACGAAACTAAACCACTTATTCGCACAAAGTGTATACTAACCTTACATGAATTTTTGAATTAAAGACGATCTAGTTTAAAATAATGAACCATAAAATATTGTGAGAATGGTAATAAAGAAGTAATGAAGAGTAAAAAAATCAGTCTTTTATTTATTAATTAACAATATAACATTTAGTATTTTTACTTGAAACCTCAAGTTACATAATTTATGGTATTGCACAACACTGGTACGACAACGCTAACGACCTTATTTTAATATTTTACCAGCAACTTGAAATTAAAGCTGATTTTTGAAATTATAAAAAACAAATTAATAAATTTATGTTTATGAAAGAAAAACGTATTCAATCTTATTTCCAGACTTTCTTAAACTTGGCTTCGGTAACACACGAAGGATTGCACTAAAATCTACGTATTTTTTGTTTTTAGGATCATTCTGATAAACTTCATTTTCAGCATTAACTAATTAAAAAAAGATATATTTATGGCATTTGTTTTGCAGACTTTAGTCATGCTAATACCCAAATAATCACACTCATCATTATTTTCAGTTAGACGTACTTTTACAAAAACACCCTTAAAAATATTATCTTTATGAATATTCTCATCTTGATCCAACTCGCTTTCACTTTCAGAGTCTGTGTAAACGTCAGAATAATTCAATCGATTCTTTGGAGGCTTGAACATTTCAAAGCTCTTTTTGGACGATTTCGTTGTAACAGCAGCGGAAACTGAATTTTCATCAAAATGATGAAAACTAGTCAGCCCTTTTAGTTCCTGAACATTTTTCCACCTTTCTTGGAGTAAAACAGACGAGCCTTGTACATCTGTTGTTGGAATGTACAGAACATTAATTTTTTTAGCTTTCTTTGCTGCAAATTCGTAGTACTCCCTGGTATTATTTATTTTTACTTGTCTTGACTTAACTGCTGACCAAACCATTTGTTTTATAGTACCTCCAATAGCGTCAACAGCATTTTTTCCATGTCCTGCAGCAAAAGTATCCCAGGTAACTTGTTCAACATTTAAATCATCAGCTAAAAAACACAAATTTCTACTAGCCCATTTGCTACGAAATTGAGAAGCGCAATCGTCAGAGAAAAAAAAATACTTTTTTTAAATCTTCTATTTATAATTTTACAGCGCTCATTATAGCTTTTAAAAAAACCCATACCGAAAATTTTGAATGCGATAAATCGTCACTGACAACAACGAAAGAGTGGGTATCTTTATCGGTATTACTGAAAAAAAGAGAAGCATGCTTTCGGTAAACCAACTTGGCTTTATCGAGCTGCCTGAGAACATGATCGTTCATTCTCATCAAGTAATCGAATTTGAATCCTAGGTATGTGATGTTTTTTTCATTTTTAATCAATACAAAAATATACTTTAAGTAACCTTATAATCATACTTCAACCGAAGATACGTTTACTTTTATTAAAATACACATTTAAAAAAATTTTTTTATCGATTTAAATTTTGTAACGTCCGTGAAAAAAATAGATGTGCAACCCCAACGATCAACTTTTTTGAAAAACTTCATATTTACTAACAAATATTGCTTATTTGCAAGTTAAATTCTAAATCAAACATTTATTGCCACTTTAAATGCTCTAACTATATGAATAATCAAAATTTTTTAGAAATGGTGGCTCAGATGAACAGGGGAACTAAATACAGAAAAAAATTGAAAAAAGATAAGGTCAAGTGGAAAAATTATCTAGAAAAAGACAAACTAAGGCAAAAATTGAAAAGAGAAGAAGAGAAAAGCACATTGAATGAATTGGACAAGAGGTCCCGGCGTGAAAAGACGTACCAAAGAGTAAAAAAATTTTGGCTTAAGAAAAAACAACAATTAAGAGATGTTACTAACTTTTCAGAAACAAATAAACTAGGAAGCTATAAAATTAAGACTACATTAAGTAAAGCAGTAGGTAAAGTAAGAAAGTCTCTTCCTTCGAGCCCAACAAAAGTACGGGCTGTCATTAATCAAATAGTTTCTCAAAATTGTAGCAAACAAATAATCGAGAGCTCAAAAACTTTTAAAAGAGGATTGCCCGATGATGTAAAGGAAAAAGTGATAGATTTTTACAACCGTAATGACATTTCGTGGCAAGCACCCGGAAAACGAGATGTAACGTATGTCAAAGATAATGAAACGGGTAAGAAAACTGCGGTACAGACAAGATATCTATTGATGAGTTAAAGTAAAGTTAAAGAACAATTTGATAAAGAGCATGGTCCTGAACTTGTACACTTCACATCATTTTTTAAATTAAAACCACTTAACGTTGAAACATTTAAAAACATACCTCATAATGTCTGTGTATGTACTGTGCACGCGAATTTTCATTTTTTAGCAGACGCACTTCTGCCTTATTTGCCAGATTCAATTCAATCTTATAAAAATTTAATGCAAACAATTTGTTGTGATGAGAATAGTGAAAATTGCATGCTCAAAAATGATTGTGATACTTGCAAAAATTTTACAATTAAATCTCTGATTAATCCTGCCACAGATACAGACCAGGTAATTAAATTTAAAAAGTGGGAAAAAATTGAAAAAAGAATGCAAGTTGTAGAATCGCATGCATCTATTTCTGATATTATGAATAATTTTGATCTAATGCTTCCTAAATTTAAAGTTTTGAAATTTTCCGTAAAATTTTCCGTGCAAGCGTGGCTTAAGCCAATCACAGAAGGTTTGCGACAACGGACTTACGCAGCGACGCAGCAGTAGTTTGTATACCTATACTTCAGGATGCCGACGCACGGACGCACGAGCGGACGCAAGGAGCCTCCGTATACAGAGGTATATATACCTGCCAAAAGATAAAAAAAATCTACGATTTTTCTCGGACAGTCTCACCCCCTACACCTGCGCTGGCGTCGCACACGCAAACGCAAAGTTACCGTGATCGGCCTTAGGACGAACGAGCATGTTGCAATTTTCGAGCTGAGACTGTCCGAGAAAAATCGTAGATTTTTACATCTTTTGCGTTTTAGAAAACCCTTCGATTTATAACCCTAGCTTCCATTTAAAGCTTGTCTACGGTACTTGTTAGTCAATCAATTATTTTAAAAATATTTGTTTTCCTTCTTGCTAAAAAAATATGTTTATTATGCAGTCAAAAAAAAAAAAAAAAGATCTTAATGTTTTGAGTGCTGGATCATATAAATTGGATTGCATTACTTTTGTATTAATCTTATTAGTACTTTCGTTCGTTTTTTAGGCAATTGTATAATACTCACCCCAGAAAATGAGGTATTCAAGTTCCCTTGTTAAATTTTTAGGGCATTTCGATTGGCTACCCTGTCTTTGGGCAAATTTTATAAGCCTTGGCTTGGACTTGACCATGTGAACGCACTATATTACAGGGCCTATCTATCCCATAAGATCGAATAGTTTCGCGATGTTAGATAAAATGTATCTCTTCATGATTAACCTAGTAGGGGTGGGGTTTCGACATTGAAATGAAAAGCATCTTCCATGGGATTCCATAAGATACTTAAAATATTGACCGACTGCTCTACTTCACTGAAGGACTTCGGGCACGATCGTATATACGACCGTGACTCGGGATCAATTCGAGAAATTCAGAACCGAACCCCTCTGGGGGTGAATTCGCGCCTGGGCCGACGGATAGTACAGGGGCCCAGGTAGGTCAATAACCAGACCGCCTGGATGCCTCACCAGCCGTCGAAAAATCCCCGGAGCAGCGGTGCTGCCGGCCGGTGACCGATACACCTTGGCCCATTTTGCATCGCATGTACGTGGTGGGGATGATTTTGCCAGGAAGTTTTGACTTGAGATAGGCTCGGACTCGACAACTGGAGCACCTGGTTGTATGTACGTTCTGAGGACGATTTCTCTAGGAATATTCGTCACGAGTTAGTTCAAAGTATGCACCTAGTGCACCAGCCTAAAATCGATCCCTGGAGATTATTTCTCAAAGCAGTTTAAGTCGAGGTAATTTGGGGTAAACTAATTTCTCTAGTAATTTTTCAAGGTAGGTGAGGGTGAATACATGAGGTACCTTGTGGCATTTTAAAGAAAGTTTCCATTCCAGGGTAATATGACACAAACTGTTGACACCTCGATGCTCACTCTGACCACACTCGCATGAAAAAGTCCTGGAAAAATTATCTCGTGCGCATAATTACCAATGAGAGTTTAACCTGAGTTAAAATTTCTTGTAGAAATAGTCTTCAAAATTAAACAATCTTAAAAGGTAGCAGGTATTTACTTTGACTCAACTAGAGATAAAATTTTCTACACCGAAAAAAATAAACGCGTAGGGCACGCACTCATTTTCGAGCGTAGAACACGGAGCGCTTGAGAGCGTAGTCTACGGCTGGCCGAGTGCGTAAAACGCGCAAGAGCTTCAAGGGGACCACATGAATAAAGCCGTGAGCTGTAAGAAAGTCTACGGCAGGCTTACGGCAGGTTTACGGCCGCTTAGAGCTCGCTTACGTCCACTTGCGGCCACCAGTCAGCTGCCGTAAGCAAGCAGTAAGCGGCCGTAAAGGGGACCACATGAATAAAGCCGTGAGCTGTAAGAAAGTCTACGGCAGGCTTACGGCAGGTTTACGGCCGCTTAGAGCTCGCTTACGTCCACTTGCGGCCACCAGTCAGCTGCCGTAAGCAAGCAGTAAGCGGCCGTAAAGGGGACCACATGAATAAAGCCGTGAGCTGTAAGAAAGTCTACGGCAGGCTTACGGCAGGTTTACGGCCGCTTACAGCTCGCTTACGTCCACTTGCGGCCACCAGTCAGCTGCCGTAAGCAAGCAGTAAGCGGCCGTAAGCCTGCCGTAACCCTGCCGTAGACTTTCTTACAGCTCACAGCTTTATTCATGTGCTCACCTTCAGTCGTAGACCTCCCGCCTGCTGCCCGCTGCTGTTGGCGGTTTAAAGTGCATGAGCGTTTGTTTTGACACTGCGGGATGTTTTGTTCTGAATTTGTTCTGATTGATGCAATTGCATCAAATACAGAATTATTGATATGAAATAAGTGAATTAATATAGTTATATTTTCTAAATTAAGTAAAGTTTATAAGTTGCGTGTGTTAGCTTTATAACCTCAAAAATCATGCATCATCCTAACGAACATCCTTTTTACACAAATGGTTTGTTTTTTTATTTGTCTCACTAAAATTTTAAATTATATTATCTTTGCGAAAAATTTTTTAACCACCCATATAATTATATTTTTAATTACTCTGCTCATTACTCTATTTTATGTAATTTTCGCTTTAATATCTACATTTTTCAGTGAAAAATTTACATTTTTTTTGTAAAAACTATTTTTGTTTGTAATATTTCTGTCCAAAGTAACTTTTCTTTAATATAAAAACTGTTTATAAAAAGAAAAAAAATAATTCGTTTAAAAAAATCAAGTAAAAAAGATAGTTAGACAAACAAAAATTTATTTTAAAAAATCAATTAGTATACGTAAAAAAATTGTAGTAAATTACTAACCCCGCCTTTACATTTTATCTCAAGACAAATAACCAACACATATTACTAAAACTATCATATAACTAAATAGTATTATAACTAAAATTCCCGCAGGCGAGATGGTTCGATTTGGCCTCCGAGAGGTTTGCGACCCGAGCCGAAGGCGAGGGTTGCAACGAGGAGGCCAAATCGAACCCTCGAGCCTAAGGGAAATATACTATTTTTCGTCCTTCTAACCGAAAACAAGGAGCGAAGTTCCGATTTTTAGGTTAGAGGGACGAAAAAACTTTAATTTTGACGTTTTTTTTTAACCTCAAAATAATCAATAAATGGTCTTAAGTTTCCCCTTTTCTAATTAAAAATTATATAATTAATTACTTGTTTCAAAATATTATTTCAACTTCTCACAGATATAGCAAAATGAAAACATCATTTTCGTTATTCATGATACTTATTTATTTCATCTCGCAACCGCATAAGTCGACGGAGCAGACGGTGATATTCTCTGATTCTACGGCTGGAGCCCTTGCGCGTTTTACGCACTCGGTCAGGCGTAGAGCACGCTCTCGCGCTGAGCGTAGGCCACGCTTTCAAGCGCTGCGTGTTCTACGCTCGAAAATTGCCTGCTCTACGCGTTTATTTTTTTCGGTGTACCGAGTTAAACCTATCAATATGCTTTCCTGACAAAATGGGTGCGGCTTCGCTTCTTCTTCTTCTTCTTCTTCTTCTTCTTCTTCTCTAAAGTATTGGCTCCAAATTGAAATTAACGATGATTAGTATTCACGAAAAAATGCAGCCTTTTTTGTCAATTTTGATCGAAACGATTTATGATTAATATCAAAGTGATCATTGAATTTTTTGCCTTATTTTGTTTGATTTATTTTTTTTTTAAATCGAAGTAATTTTTAAAATAATTTAACTCAGAGTCTTATAAAAATCAAACGATTTTTTTCTTTGATCGTATGCCACTCTTCCAAAAATGCAGGCGAGTATTATATCCTGACGATTCTCTATGTCAACTGCAAGACTGCAACGACTCGTCTGAAGTTAGTTACTATGAAAATCGTGAAAATTGTCTTTTCAAGCAATAGCTTAACCACAACCCAAGTGCTTTGAGATCTGTAAGTTATAGATGACAAGCTTTAATACTACGAAGACAGTTGTTGTGTATGTAAACGGATGATTTAATTAAAGTAGCAGAAAGAATGTGTTTTACTCGGCACCCCAGAAAATGCTTGAGCCTTGATAAAAAAATTAGTGATATAAATTATATTGCTGTTGAGCATTAATTGTACAATTTATCTAATTTCTATTGAGTTAAGTAATTTTGTACAATAAATGAATAAATAAGTCAAGTATTGTATTTATTAAAGTGTTTTGAGAAGAAATTACTGGTTTTCTCTGAAAGATTATACATCGGTCACATTAAGAGTGCTGATAGCGTTCTAATTTTTTTTTGCGCATAAAGTTACTATTTTACATTACCGGCTGGTTGCAATTTACTGATTAATGTTTTTTCGTAGAGTATTAATTTGATTTCTTATTATGAACTATGAACAAACCAATAAATGACGGACCAAACCGTCATCGCCTTTCCTTTCGAAATAAATGTTTGATTTGCATTGTTTCCGAAAAATTATTAATTCAGGTTAAAGTTATAATGTTCGATAAATAAATAAAGTTTGCATTCAAATAAGCAAATCTGTGTTACAATGGGGTTGATGTTGGTATGCAGAGAGAGGTGGTAATCAGGAGGACAAATTATGGGTGCTCAACAGACTAAGGAAAGAATTATTCCAACTGGAACTGTTGTCAGGTCTACAAGGAAACAGATTCGAAATACTAAAGACACAAGAGCCATGGGGTCAAATATTTTTACTGAGCACAGTGGTATGTTCATTACAATCTTTTTTTAATCTACAGTTTAAATAATAATGATTTAATTGAAAAATACCTAGTAACTTCATTAAAAATATACAAAAAAATATTTTTCATTCAAACTGCTAGCTTTAACAAGAAGAAAAATTATTTTATTTGACCAATTTCAACACTAGTTATTATTACAGTAGACTTTAAAAAAGTCAAATCATTACTTTTTTGTAAATTTCTTGAAAATTATTGATACAACTAATGTGTAAAATAGACTTTATAGGTCATTCAAATGATTAATTTTCATAGAAACTTTTTTGACATTATTGATATCATGTTTCCTGTTGTAAGACTAATGTAACTTTTAGGAAATAAAACAAAATATTGTTGAAATTTTCAAGAAATACTTTCTATCCATTTCAAAAAATCACGAGTTTGTATAAAACTATTATATTTAAATATTGAATCCTTTACTTTTTATTAAAAGTCGTTCTAAATTTAAATGAAAATTTCATAAATTTGGAAATTCAATATATATATATATAATCCTTCCTGTAATTTTTAATATTGGTTTAAAAAAAGTTTTTTTGTGGTTTAAATCAGATTTAAACTATTTATTTTAATTACTCTAAACAACAATTTAAATTTAATTTAAATAAAAAGTTTTTTTTCAACAGAAAATACAAACTTTTCTCGTTGTCCTAAGGCAAGAGTTTGCTCTTTCCACTTTCCTTGCCTTGTGCTTAAAAATATATTATATTGATGGAGTTCAGGATTAGCTAACCCTTAGCAAACCATTGGCACCCTTGCCTTTGACTGGGGCATAAATTTGGGTTTTCCAAGACCTTGCAAATTCTAGACTCTCTCAGGCGTGCAAATTACTGTGCAAATTATTGTCAATTATTTATAAGTAGTAGACTACAATAAGATTAAAATTTGAAAAAACCAAGAACCTTCCATTTCCATATCTTCATAGAAAAATCCAAGGTAAATCATTAAAAGGTGAAACCATCTAAAAGACATTTTATTTATAAATGGCAATGACTAGCAATTATGTGATTTACATCAAAAGCCATTTTCATTCTTTTCATTCAAATTTTTTTTTGAATATTGTAAGGTTTTTTATATTTGAATGTTTATATTAATGATACTTATAATAATAATTTATTCAATAGAATTATATCATAATCAAATACCATACAGATTTATTATATACTTCATAGTTATAATATTACATTTGATAAAATTAATTTAACTCATGTAATTATGTAACAAATTTGTTACAAATTTTGAAAGCTAATTACCGTTTGTAGGAGTACCTTGCTGAAAGTAAGAAAATAAAATAATATTTATAATGTTAATCATAATATAGTTTGCAAAAAAGTTTCAAAGAACATTCAATCATTTCAATAAAAAATGTGATATCGATGTCACTACCAAATAAATTTTATCAATTAAATAAATTAAATACGTAATATACAAACTATACTTAAGTAACAAAATTAACAACCCATTTTTTCATAGATTTCTTTAATAATTTGACGTAGTATGTTAGATTCTTCAAACAGTGAGATAGCAAGTTGAAGTAATATAGCAATATTGTTGAAAATTTTTTTGTGTTCTTCCTGACTTTTGTTATTTGTAGTTGTTTATTTCTGGCAAAACCCACTTTGAAAAAAAAAATCATACAAAGAGACTCAAGCTAAGAAACATTGTTGGATGGAAAGAAGCATTTTCTGAATTTGGGTTTTGTTAGTTATAAGGTGTAGCATAGAATTCTGCTAAGATACAAGTGAGTGAATAGGATTCTTAAAAGTACCATCCAATGTTAGAATATTATAATTTATAATATTATGATATTATAAATTGTACTGTATTATAATTGATGATACTATGGAAGAGAGTAGATCATGAGTAATATTTCACAATACATGAGTTTTTTGAGCTTGTTCACCTCATCTAATGAAGATTGTAGTCTTTTGATTATTATTTGTATGTGTGGTTACTAGCTTAGTTGGCTGCCAATTGCGACTCTTAAGTATTTTGTACTGGTTACTTTCTGTAGTTTATGTCCAGAAATGGTGTCTGATATAGGGATGGACTCTGTAGCTCTCAAAAGGCATGTATTAAAACTGTTAATACCCATGTTAAGGCAGCGCTAAATCAAGAGTTGAGGAGCCCGCAGGCAGGTCTTTGCCAGGAAATTTTAATTAAAAAAAAACTTTTGCATTTCTAGTTGGTTTTCAATGATAATTAATTTGATATAGAGTGTTTCATGACACAGGAATCTCTTATCTCCAAGCCTATTCAACCCTTTGAATTTATGAACTTTTTATTTATAAAACAATAAATATTATCCAAACCTCAAATCCTTATAAATCTCGAGTCCCACTATTTGCCCCTAAATACGTACGTTTTAGCTTATCAGAACGTACGTTTTGCAAAGCAAGAACGCACGTTCTCGCTTACTTTTTTAATTGCATAATTGAAAACGTACGTTCTAGCTTAGCACAACGTACGTTCTCTTACTATTTTTTTTTCACTTATGAAATAGCCAGAACGTACCTACGTTCTATGTTAAATTAATTTTTTTCTTAATGAAATTTGAACTCGTACGTTCTCAGCACTTTTGCACAATAGACGTGGATAAGCAAGTGTTTTTGTCTACAAAAAAATAATTCCGAATAACCCTCATAGGATTACCTAAAAACTTATTTTTACTTTTAATCCAATAACCCATCCCAAAACCGTCGTTGGCTCAGTCGGCTAAGGCACGCGTCTTAGTCGGCTGAAACATCAGCGCGCCAAGGGACGCCGGTTCGAATCTCCGTTCGAGCAGCGGCGAGACGAGCCGCGCGTCCCGCATGAAACGAGACAAGAATTTTGGGGGAACATCAGTACATTCTGAGGATCAAAGGAGATGGCACCGATGATTGGATTAATGCTCTCTAAAATTACAAACGAATCACACCAGATAAGGCTAAGACCTTTCAACCCTTCACTGCTACCCATCGATAGCTAATGGAATATCGGACGGCATCTTCACCTTACCTGATGAAGCATTCCAGGACTGAATAGTCCAGTACAGATAATATTTTAGAAGGGAAAAAAAGTAATCAGTAAACCAACTGTGGGAATTGGTAGTACAAATAATACTGATTACTAGAAAATTTTTTTATTTTGAAATATATGTGAAATTAAAAAATGGGGGTGGGTTTTAGGGGTGAAAAATGGTTTTTCGCGTTTTCCGAAAAAACTACGCATCCTATCTGTTGTAAATAAAGGATTGAGGATCGTTAAATAAAGGTTCTGTGTGGTTAAAATAATTAATATAGTTTATTGGATAAAATAAATATACTAGGCTTCGATAAGCCTTACATCGCGTGACCGTACGCGCGAGCAACAGAACGGAGAGAGAGTAGCTTCGCCGTCGGTCTTCGTCAGTAGCTTCAGAACACACGCATGCGCACAGCAGTTTTGCACACGACACTCATACTGCGTGTATTCAAATAATATTATAATGTCGGAATATTCACATAATTTAACACGCCTCCTTGAATTTACGACATTTTACTTTCATCTTAATTACTGTTCTTAAAATTTAATTTTACAAACTCATCTTATAATCTAATTATTTCAAATTAATCTTAACGCATTTCTGATTTTAACAAATTTTGTTTTATCTAAGCTTTTAGTAAATAAATCAGCTAAATTAAATTTAGAATCTATCTTTACAATATCAATCACGCCATTTTCATAATTCTCATTAACATAATGATATTGCACTTCAGTGTGCTTCAAATTTTTTGTAAAGTTACCGTATTTTGCAATTGCTACCGCACCAGAATTATCTTCATAAATTTTTATCGGTTTTTCTATCCTCAAATTAAACGATTCAGTCAACAAATTTTTTATAAATAATATTTCAGTTACTGCCTCCGATAAAGCAGTGTATTCAGCAAAAGTTGAACATTTTGTCACCGTAATCTGTTTTCGCGTTTTCCAATAAATCAAATTACCAAAAAGTCTAATCACAAAACCTGTTGTTGATTTTCTATCTATATTATCACCCTCAAAATCTGAATCAACCATACAATCTAATTTTACTTTATTTACATTCCTATCATTATATGTTAATTTTAAATTCTTAGTTTTATACAGATATTTTAAAATTCTTAAAGCATATTTATAATGTGTTTGATCGTATCAACTTTGAAATCTACTTAAATAATTAACACTATAAATAATATCAGGTCTAGTGCCTGTGCTGACATATAATAATTAGCCAATTAAATTTCGATATTTTATTCTTTCATCAACTTCCGTCGCTTGATTCAATCTCAAATTACTCTCCATAGGAGTTTCATATAATTTCGCATTTTCAAGATTATATTTTTCAGCCAAAGATTCAATATATTTTGTTTGACTTAAAGTCATCAATTTCATATCTTTACTATAATCTATTTCAATACCTATATAACTCTTGATTTTACCCAAATCTTTCATAACAAATCTTTGCATTAAACTAGTTTTAATCTCTCTGATCTTATCAAGATCTTTGCAAACAATCAATAAATCATCAACAAAAACTAAAATATATATTGGACCTTTGCCTTTATTATTTACGTACAAACAATAGTCATAATTACTACTTTTAAATCCTAACTTTTCAACAAAATCATTAAAACATTCGTACCAAGTTCTAGAGCTTTCTCTTAAACTGTAAAGAGCTTTCAATAATTTACAAACTTTATTTTTACCAGTTTCATAACCTTTGGGTTCATAAATGTAAACTTCGGATTTTATATTGCTATTTAAAAATGCTGTCTCAACTTCCATTTGCTCAACAAATAAATTATTTGCACAACTGTAACTTAATAGAATTTTTAAAGTTTGCATTTTACCGACAGGTGAATAAACATTTTCTGAACATTCTTTCTGTTGAAAGCCTCTAACTACTAGTCTAGCTTTATAAGTATTATCATTTTTCTTTCTGTAAACCCATTTAACATCAATTATTTTCTTACCTTTAGGTTTGTCAACAACAACAACCCATGTTTTGTTTTTATTTAAGCTCTCAATCGCGGAGTTCATTGCTTTTTGCCAATTTCTCGATTCGCTGGAGTTTAACGCCTCCTTGAATGTATTCGGTACATTCGCATTTACATAATTGACATAAACACAATGTGTTATAGGGTTACCGTATCTTTGAATAGGACTTCTTTTTCAGTCAAATTTTCATCAATCATTTCATCAACATTATCAACACTATCGCGCTCGCTTGAAATATTTTCATCCGATTCACACTCATCATCATCATTATCTTTCTCAGAATTATCCTCATTCTCTAACCTTAAATTAATAGAATTTTCCTCATCAACATTCTCATTCTCGCTCATATTCATTCTTTTTAAGCAAATTAATTCTTTCTCATTCTCGATTACTTTGACGTGTCTGGCATTAATTACTTTGTTATTTAGTAAAACCCTATAGCTATCATTATTATAACCCACTCAAATACCTAGTTTAGCTTTATCATCCCATTTACCTTTCTTTAAAACTTCAGTGATTCTGACAAAAACTTTACTGCCATAAATTTTTAAATGTTTCACATTAGGTTTTTTGCCAAAAAATATTTCCAAAGGAGTTTTATTTTCCTGAGTATTAGCAATTGTACGATTTTTTAAATACGAGACTGTTTTTATAAATGCAGGCTAATACCTGTTATCAATTCCGGTTTCCCGGGCTAAACAACGACCGATATCCATTGCGGATCTGTTGTATCGTTCTGCCACACCGTTTATTTCGTGTACGTAGCTTGGGCATGGTGACAACTCAATGCCTTTATATTTAATAAAATTATAAATTTCGCGATTTAAATATCCTTTCCCGTTATCACAACGTAATTTCTTTACTCTTTTACCGAAAAGGTTCTCGACTAAATTCACGTACTCTACGAAACAACCTGCTGTTTCACTTTTACTTTTAATGCAGTAAGTTCTCGTACATTTACTGTAATCATCTATAAGAGTCTAAAAATATTTTTCTCCACAATAACCAGTAGTTTTATGTGGACCATTCAAATCGGTATGAATTAATTCCAAAATCTCCGACGATTCAGTTCTCTCATTATCAAATGGTACATTTGCCATTTTACTCTGGATACAGTTCGCGCATTTCAAAATATCATTTTCTAACTTATCTGGCAAACCTTCAAGCAGTTTATTTTTAACTAATTTATTTAAATATTGAAAATTTACATGGCCTAAAGCCCTATGCCATTTTTCTTTATCTGTTAATTTCAAAGTATTTGCATAAATATTTTCATCTTTATATCTATTAACAAAACCATCCAAAATGTATAAATTATCAATTTTATTTGCAATAGCTATCAATTTTCTATTATTGATGTAAATTTTGGCATTTTTATTTTTAATCACAACAGTGCTAGATTTACTTATTCTAGAAATACTCAAAATATTTTTTCTTATACCATCAACAAAATAAACATTCTTTAAATCAACATGAACTATGCTATCATAATTTTTAAAATATATTTTAATTTTTCCTAGCTCAATCGCTTTCATAATTTTGCCATCTGGCCACTTAACATTAATTGGATTTTTTAAATTTACGTACTCACAGAAATAATCCTGACTGTTAACTATGTGGTCTGTGCAACCACTATCTAGTAACCACTTTATTTTTTTTTTATTTTTACTTAAATTTTCACTCAAACTATTCACGTGCCCTTCCGTCGCCCAGCTCTCGGTGTCGCTGCGCTGCTCGTTGTTTGATTCTGCTGCACGATGTCCTCCTCGTCCTTGACCTCGATGAACACCGCCTCTGCCGTTGCCTCGTTGGTTGTCTCGCTGACCTCGCTGATAGTATTGAGCTCCTCTACCTCGATTAGAGTGAGCACCTCTGCCGTTGCTGTTTTGTTGTTGTTGTGGACAATCATTTTTGTAGTGTCTGAATTTTCCGCATTGGAAACAATTACCTTTCATTTTTGCATTGAAAGTACTAACACTTGGTTTTTTATTCATTTCACTTTTGCACAAACTTTTTTCTTGTATTTTTGCTTTCACAAGATCCACTGTTCTGTCCTTAGGGGTCATTCACAAAGTACGTCACCAATTTTTTAGACACTTCTGACGTCCCCCCCCCCCCCCGTAACAGATAGTCACATCTTCGCAAACCCCTCCCCCTAAAATACGTCACCATTTTAACATTAACCCCCCTTTTTTGAGAAATGAACTATTACAACTTCTCATGAGTGTTCATACAATCATAATAAATAAAAACAAAAACTTTTAGATGGTATGTTTAGTTTTATACATAATTATAACGTTTATTTTATTGTTACTTCGATTTTTATTTTAATACTTGGTTTAATTAGAGTTAAATCAATAGTTAATTGAAGTAAATTAAAATAAAACTACAATACTTTTTAGTAATACTGAAAAGTTTTGACGGAAACATACAAATCCAACTTTTAACTTTCTTTTACATCTTGCCAAGGATTTTCCATGCAATTTTCAATAGATTCTACTACAGGAATATTATTTGATGGATCAGTTTTTTCTATATTTAAAGAATCATACTCAACATCAGATTCTTCGATCCAGTATCTTCTGCTCCTGTTTCTTGATCTTTTATTATAACCATTAATTCGCGTGCTCGTTGAGCTGCAATTTTAATGGGTCGAATTTTGGTAGCACGAGCCGATGTTTTTTTGTGCGTTTCTTTAATATGCTGATCTTTGGACTTGCATGGAAGCATGGTACAGTCCACAAATACTGCAGATTCTTTGAGCAAGGCTTGATTTAATTGAAGGGCAGTAATAATTTGTTTAAAATTTTTACACGTAGGTTTTTTGTTAAGAGACAACTGCAATAAAAGAGGAGCGAATTAGTTATCGTTGTTAACGTTCGGTACTGCCAAACCTTCTGATGTCTGTGAAATAGGATAAGGTGGGGGAAGAAATCCATCTGGCAGCAAATCCCACAAAATGCTTCTTTGAGGGCCACAGCAATTTAAATCAGCACATTTTACTATTTGTAGAAAATATTGCGATTCTCTAACATGTGTATCATACCACAAACGATCTTTCAAAATTTCGGTTGGTTGAACTGGTTTTGGATCTATGTATTCAGCAACTACAGGATAATTATCTATATTAACAGAACTCCAAATCTCTCCCAAAATTTTACCTGCATAAGCAAAATTATCAATTTCCAAATTTTCTTCTACAGTTTGATGCCGGCTGTTCAAGTGGCTCCCATGGTGATCATGAGGTAGTATGACACCTGTTAAATAAAAAAAAATTTGTTTGATTTTCTTTATTTGTCTTTTATTCAGAACATAAAGAATGGTTAATTATGAAAATATATAAATATTCGATATATAAAGATGAAATCCAGTAAAAATATCAATTTAAAAATGAAATTTGTATTATTTTAATAAAAAGAAACTGACTAAATAAAAATTTTTTTCTTTTACATTTAAAATATATTCTGGATATCAAAAAGAGTATTGACAATTATAATGTTAATTTAATTTAAGTTAAAAATAATGTTATTATAAATTTGTTAAATATTATTGTGTAAATAGATAAATATTTTCAAAAAATATCACACACTTCATTTAAAACAAAATAACTAATATGACAATTACCTGACAGTTCTTTACTCAGCGGTGCCATTTGCCGCTCTACTCTGTTGTACGCGCTTCTTCCTGGTGAATTCGTTGCGATAAAGATTGCATCTAACTGAAAATCTATAAAATACTTGATTGCTGCAGCAATAACTTTTTGGTACCGAGGGTTTTCATCTGGACCTCCTTCTACCGTAAATATTATAATCGGTTTTAAAGAACCGCCATCTGTTTTAATCAAAGGTTCAAACTCTGGTAAACTCATAAGCCGATTGAAATCAATTGCGTGAGTTTCTGCAGTTGATGAACTGTGCTTTCGTGATCGAATGGCTATGTAAGTTGACCCCGAGTATGAAACTGCTTCAGGTCGTCCTTCCCCTCCGGGTTTTATCACAATTGCTGCATATACCGATGGAATCAACTTGTGGCGATCAGCCACAACCCAGTCATGGTCTGGTAAAGTCACTCGATATTCAACATGCATGAGCATGGGCGCTTGATCTTTTGCTGTGGTTATTCCAAGATGAACCCGGCTTTTATCATCTTGAGACAGGAAAAAAACCTCTCCTGGTCCTAATCCAGATGCTACAGTTTCTAGAGAGCGTATGGAGGCTGTACAAAATGCAGCATCTGGATGTTTTGCATGCTGGTTCGTTTAAGCTTTACTTAACTTAACTGGAACTGTTTGAACGTGACGTTTTCCTTCTGTTGTATTTGAGCAGCGCGGAATCAATCTCAAATAAGTACCACTACCGCTTATATTAAATCCATTTTTTTTTAATTCGAAGTGCAAATCGTCTAAGGTTTTACAACTTCTCATAATCTCAGATCGCCTTCGATCATCGGCTCCACACCCAAACATGGCAATATCGACGATAGCTCTCAACAATTCCGGCTGTTCGATTTCAAGTTTAGGTCGTCCGATCGAATTACTGAGCTTAAGTCTCTTTGCCAAATCTGGATTTTCTTCGCACAAACCTTGAAAAAGAACTTTTCTTTTATCTCTTTGTTTTTGTTGCCTTTCCGCATTCGATATTGTACGTTTTAGATTATTTTTTTCTGTCATTAAATCTTTATTTAACTGCTTGAGTGTTTTGTCGTTTTCATTAGAATTCAAACTTGTTCTTGAAACGTTTGAAGTTTCCACAATTTTTTTTTGCAGTTCATTAATTTTTATTATTGATTTTTTTTACGACGATTTTTCTCGCTCTGTAAAAGTAGTCTCTGTTTCAGTTGAGTCGACAAGATTAATTTGCTCAGAATTTAGATTTTCGTTTCGATTTGTCGATTGAACTTCTATAATTTCAGAAGTTTTTGCACGTTTTTCAGAAAAATTGCACGCTTTTACAAAAAAATTTAGCATCGATGATTTTTTTCGAGTTTTTTCTTGAAGCAACAGCTTTACTTTTTCATTAACATTTTTTTGTAAATCCGCAAGAGAAGCATTATTTTTCTTTAAATCTGCCCAACACTTATTACACTCTTGTTGCACAAATTGTTTTTTCTTTTCTGGAAAACTTTTCAAATAGGTATCAGACAATAACTTATATAATTCTCCACGATTCATTATTTATAAAAATTCTACTTGATTTCGAAAAAAAGAGTTTTTAATCTTTAGATAAACGTAATAATAATGCAGAATATTTAAGAGACACAAAACATCGAAATCCTTTGTATTGATGAAGTTTTGTTTTGTTTTACTACTAACTTACACGAAAACACAAAGACAAGAAAAAATGCACTTTTTTCGACTATGTAAGAATAAAAAGGAACGTTTAAATTATAAAATGAATAAATTTAGGTCATCAACTAAAAAATAATATTATAAAAACATTTAGTTATTCGGAGGTACAGATCGAACTGTCAGCTATTCTTTTCCAGTGTTACCGTATGCAGCGCGGGCAGGCTGAATCTTGCATACCGTGTTTGTTTTGGTTTAATCACAGCAGCGTAAGGAGGTTAATAGGTACGCGCATGCGTGGGCAGCGCTTTTTACAAGTTCGGGCCAGGGTTGAATACGATATTCCTTCGTGGGGACGGTGAGCTGTGTTCAGGGCGTACAATCGTACCAAGAAACAAACGGTCTATATATATTGAGCGGTTTATAGGCTATGAGTTTCGAACGTTATCGACATTGCAGATTCGTAAAGTTATTAAAAAAAAAAAAAAATTATTTATTCATTTTTATAAACTAAATAACTCTTTAAGATTGGAAAAAAAATTAAAAAATAACCTCCGAGAAATAATAATTGATGATTAAGGGAATTATCCACCAAACATTTAAAATAAAATACCCTGAGCATCGAACTAAAAAAAAAAAAAAAAAAATTCGTAATCGTTTATCCCCAAGCCTTTAAACCCGAATACCCTGGGCGTCGAGTTGAATAAAAAAAACGAATTGTTTTTTTCAGAGGCTTTATACTGAAAAACCCAGGGCATAACTAAAATTAAAAAAGTAATTGTTTATTTTTAAACAAAAAAATTATGTGCGTAAGTTGATTAAAAAAAGTAATTGATATCCCCCAAGCTTTAAAACTTAAATACCCTGGGCGTCGATTTGAAAAAAGAAAGTAATTGTTTAAGCCCGAATCCTTTGAACCTGAATACCCTGGGAGTAGACTTGAATAAAAAAGCGAATTGTTCATCTCAGAAGTTTTATACTAAAAAACCTGGGCATGAGTTGAATAAAAGAATTTATTGTTTACACCCCAAGTATTTAAACCTAAATGCCTTGGGCGTAGAGTTGAATGAAAAAACAAAGTGTTCATCTCAGAGGCTTTATACTAAAATACCCAGGGCATGAGAAAAATTAAAAAAGTAATTGTTGTTTTTTTAAAGCTTTATACTAAAAAAACCTGTGCGTAAGTTGATTAAAAAAAGTAATTGTTTATCCCCCAAGCTTTAAAACTTAAATACCCTGGAGGTCGATTTGAAAAATTTGGCGTATAGTAGTGTATATTTTAACGGGTACCTCTAACTAAAAGGATAGTTTTTAATAAAATATGGGTACTTCTGAAAGTCGAATTGGGTAGTTGATACATATAAATATTTAAGTACGACAGCGGGATGGATATATACATATTTTTTAATGTTATGCTCTATACCTCCAAAATCCTGAGCGCCCGAGTTCAACAAAAAAACTGATTAGCTAACCCCCAAGCTCTAAACCCCCAAAACCCTGGGCGCCCGAGTTCAACAAAAAAACTGATTAGCTATCCCCCAAGTTGTAAACCTCCAAATACCCTGGGCGTTGAGTTAAATAAATAAACTGATCAGCTATCCCTCAAGCTCTAGACCCCAAAACTCTTGGCACCCGAGTTCAACAAAAAAACTGTTCAGCTATCCCCCAAGCTCCAAACCCCCAAAACCCTGGGAACCCGACTTCAACAAAAAAACTTATCGGCTAATCCCCCAAGCTCTATTGCACCAGTGCAGCATGATTAGGTACCATGCTTAGGTTAACTAAAATGTACTCATATTTTTGGAATGATTCAACTCGGGCTCACAAGGTTTTTGGGGGTTTAGAGCTTGGGGGACAGCTGATCAATTTTGTTGTTGAGCTCGGGCGCCCAGGGTATTTGGAGATTTACAGCTTGGGAGATAGCCGATAAGTTTTTTTGTTGAACTCAGGCACCCAGTGTACTTAGGAGTTTACAGCTTGAGTGATAGTTAGTCAGTTTATTTATTGAACCCGGGCGCCCAGGGTTTTGGGGGTTTGGAGCTTGGGGGATAGCTGATCAGTTTTTTTGTTGAACTCAGGAACCCACTGTACTTAGGAGTATACAGCTTGAGTGATAGCTGGTCAGTTTATTTATTGAACCCGGGCGCCCAGGGTATTTGGGGGTTTGGAGCTTGGGAGATAGCTGATCAGTTTTTTTGTTGAACTCAGGCACTCAAAGTTTTGGGGGTTTAGAGCTTGGGGGATAGCTGATCAGTTTATTTATTGAACCTGGGCGCCGAGGGTTTTTGGGGGGTTTGGAGCTTGGGGGATAGCTGATCAGTTTTTTTGTTGAACTCAGGCGCCCAGGGTTTTGCGGGCAAACAGCTTGGGGAATAGCTGATCAGTTTTTTTGTTGAACTCGGGCGCCCAGGATTTTGGGGGTTTAGAGCAAGTTTAAATGATAATTTATGAACATTTTTATATTTTTCATTCATCACCTCGGGAATCTGTTTGTGCATGCTATTTTTCTTATTATGTATTAATTTATTGTTGAACTATTATTATTATGATCATTATTAATATTATTATTATTTTTAATATTATAATTATTTATTTTTAAATTAATATAAAAGTTGCATAGAAATATTTGTTTAAATGCACTTTTTTCGATTTTCACTTTCCTCCAACCATGCTTGGGTAGTTTTTTAAAGCTTTATACTAAAAAAACCTGTGCGTAAGTTGATTAAAAAAAGTAATTGTTTATCCCCCAAGCTTTTAAACTTAAATACCCTGAGCGTAGATTTGAAAAAAGTAAGTAATTGTTTATACCCCAAGCCTTTACACCTATCCTGGGCGTGGAGTTGAATAAAAAAACAAATTTTTTATCTCAAAGGTTTTATACTAAAATACTCAGGGCATGAGAAAAATTAAAAAACTAATAGTTTATTTTAAAAACTTTAAACTTGAAAATTCTGTGCATAAGTTGAATAAATGAACTAATTGATTATCCCCCAAACCCATACAGCTATAACCATGGGGGTTAAGATGAAAAAAAAAAAAAAGAACATTTATTTCCAAAACATTCGACTAAAAAATCCTCGGCGACGGTTTGAATTAAAAATTAATTGTTTATCCTTCACGCCTTCAAAACAAAACACCTTGGGCGTCGTAAAAAAAAAAAAAAAAAGAAAGATTGTTTTTCCTCAAAGATATCTATTAAAAACCGTGGGCGTCGAGTTGATTAAAATAATCAACTGTTGATCTCCAATATTGATATTTGTGGGAGTTATGAGATTTCAAAATTTCAATATTTTTCTTGATTTTTCAGCTGTACATACCAGCTTGAAAAAAAAATAATTTTTTGACTTCATAAAATGCTATTATTTCATGAATATACTCCGAAATTTTCAACCTCATACGGTTATTTAATCCTTCGATTGAATTTCACCGTGGGTTTCCCTTAATCTTACGGAGATCTTGAAAAAAAAATACAATTATATATCGACAAATGGTGAAATTAGTTATGAAAATAAAAAATATGATATCTTTTCGACATAATTAAGCTTTTATAATCAAGCCCCGAAGAAGTACAACTTAAATATATATATTTTTTTAACTTATAAGTTCCAATTTTTTAATTTAAAACAAATGCTTGGTGTGGTGGCTAAGTCTCCGATTTCTATTATGCCGTCGTTGGTTCAAATCCTGACAATAACTGTTTTTTTTTTTTTTTTCGTTCTTTCAATACAATTTTGTTGAACTCTGAACCATTTTAATGTCTTTATGGACATTTTTTTACTTCTTAAAAAAAATTTTTAATAGTAAATATACTCATGCACGCCTTGAAATTTATAAACTCACCCTACGCACCAATGCTATAAAATATGGTATATAATATATGGTGCATAATATACTATTAATAAGTAAAAAAATGTCCAAAAAGAAATTAAAATGGACAGAGTTCCACAAAAATGTATTGAAAGATAAAAAAAAAAAAAAAAGAAGTTGGTGTCGAGATTTGAACCGACGACGGTATAACAATAATCGGAGACCTTAGCCACCACACCAAGCAATTAATTTAAATTTGAAAAATTGGAACTTATATTTAAGTTGTACCCCTTCGGGGCTTGATTATAAAAGCTTAATTATGTCGAAAAGATATCATATTTTTATTTTCATAACTAATTTCACCATTTGTCGATATATAATTATATTTTTTTTTTTTTTTTTTCAAGATCTCCGTAAATTTAAGGGAAACCCACGGTGAAATTCAATCGAAGGATTAAATCATCGTATGAGGTTGAAAATTGCGGAGTGTATTCATGAAATAATAGCATTTTATGAAGTCAAAAAAATTATTTTTTTTTCAAGCTGGTATGTACAGCTGAAAAATCAAGGAATATATCGAAATTTAGAAATCTCATCATGCCCGAGTTCAACAAAAAAACTGATCAGCTATCTCCCAAGCTCCAAACCCCCAAATACCCTGGGCGCCCAGGTTCAATAAATAAACTGATCAGCTATCCCCCAAGCTCCAAACCCCCAAATACCCTGGGCGCCCGAGTTCAACAAAAAAACTGATCAGCTATCCCCCAAGCTCCAAACCCCCAAATACCCTGGGCGCCCAGGTTCAATAAATAAACTGATCAGCTATCACTCAAGCTGTAAACTCCTAAGTACACTGGGCGCCTGAGTTCAACAAAAAAACTTATCGGCTATCCCACAAATATCAATATTGGAGATAAACAGTTGGTTATTTTAATCAACTCGACGCCCATGGTTTTTAATGGAAATTTTTGAGGAAAAACAATCTTTCTTTTTTTTTTTTTTACGACGCCCAAGGTGTTTTGTTTTGAAGGCGTGATGGATAAAAAATTAATTTTTAATTCAAACCGTCACCGAGGGTTTTTTAGTCAAATGTTTTGGGGATAAATAATCTTTTTTTTTTTCATCTTAACCCCCATGGTTATAGCTTTATGGGCTAGGGGATAATCATTTATTCAACTTATGCACAGAATTTTCTAGTTTAAAGTTTTTAAAATAAACTATGAGTTTTTTAATTTTTCTCATGCCCTGAGTATTTTAGTATAAAGCCTCTGAGATAAACAATTTGTGTTTTTATTCAACTCTACGCCCAGGATAGGTTTAAAGGCTTGGGGTATAAACAATTACTTACTTTTTTCAAATCTACGCTCAGGGTATTTAAGTTTAAAAGCTTGGGGGATAAACAATTTATTTTTTTAATCAACTTACGCACAGGTTTTTTTAGTGTAAAGCTTTAAAAAAACAACAATTACTTTTTTAATTTTTCTCATGCCCTGGGTATTTTAGTATAAAGCCTCTGAGATGAACACTTCGTTTTTTTATTCAACTCTACGCCCAGGGCATTTAGGTTTAAATACTTGGGGTGTAAACAATAAATTCTCTTATTCAACTCATGCCCAGGTTTTTTAGTATAAACTTCTGAGATGAACAATTCGCTTTTTTATTCAAGTCTACTCCCAGGGTATTCAGGTTCAAAGGATTCGGGCTTAAACAATTACTTTCTTTTTTCAAATCGACGCCCAGGGTATTTAAGTTTTAAAGCTTGGGGGATATCAATTACTTTTTTTAATCAACTTACGCACATAATTTTTTTGTTTAAAAATAAACAATTACTTTTTTAATTTTAGTTATGCCCTGGGTTTTTTAGTATAAAGCCTCTGAAAAAACAATTCGTTTTTTTTATTCAACTCGACGCCCAGGGTATTCGGGTTTAAAGGCTTGGGGATAAACGATTACGAATTTTTTTTTTTTTTTTTTTAGTTCGATGCTCAGGGTATTTTATTTTAAATGTTTGGTGGATAATTCCCTTAATCATCAATTATTATTTCTCGGAGGTTATTTTTTAATTTTTTTTCCAATCTTAAAGAGTTATTTAGTTTATAAAAATGAATAAATAATTTTTTTTTTTTTTAATAACTTTACGAATCTGCAATGTCGATAACGTTCGAAACTCATAGCCTATAAACCGCTCAATATATATAGACCGTTTGTTTCTTGGTACGATTGTACGCCCTGAACACAGCTCACCGTCCCCACGAAGGAATATCGTATTCAACCCTGTGCGCGCCAGGCTTACTAGATTGCGCTGAAAAAATACATGCCGCCTGTGGCCGCTTGCTGCTGGAGAGGCGCGCAGGCTTCAGCGCGATCTAGCAACTCTGATGCGCGCTTGCAGCGTGCTCAGAAGAGCTAGTTTGTTATAAATTTTTTATTTTTTATCAATATTTTTGGTAGAAGTTGATCCCCAATGTTGAATACAATTTTAAATAAATGATTAATCAACCATGAAGTCTATGAAGTGAGAAAAAGTAAAGAAAATAACTGAAAATCATGCCAAGTCGAAAAATTGAGATTTGTAAAAATTTAGATTTTGGTTTTGTATCATAAGAAATTTTTTTTTTTTTTTTTGTTTTTTTTTTACAGTATTGACTTTATTTATTTATAAACAATTAAAAATAAAATTATTATAATTCTATTTCAGTCCATAACTCCTCTCGCCTAACAGTATGTTTTGTTACGGTAAAAAAAAGTTCATCTATAAATTATTACTATTATATATTATTATTATTATTATATTATTATTATTATTATTATATTATTATTATTATTATTATTATTATTATATTATTATTATTATTATTATTATTATTATTATTATAACAATTATTAATTTTATTAACTAAAAATTTTATACGATTTCATGAAGGAAAAGTTTTTTAAACATTATTTTTTTTCCTTCTCTTTGGTGCAGGGGCTGCGACTTCTTCTTCAAGTTCATCTCCTTCATTTTTTCTTTCTTGATCTCTATCTTTATCGTCGTCATCTTCTTCTTCTTCTTCTACTTCTTCTTCTACTTCTTCTTCTTCTTCATCATAATCATCATCATCATCATAGACACAACTTACCAAGTCATATGGACTGTGAATATCAAAATCACTGAAATCTGGAATAATTTGAGTTTCTTCATCGAAATTTTTGCAGGTTTCAGGATCACACCTTGAACATAAACTTGTACATTTGAGTCCATGTTTCCGACACCCACATCTTTGTTTTTCACAGCCAGTCTCACAGCTGCAGCAAATTTTTTTTAGTAAGTCGTCTGGACTCAACTTATCTGCTGTGAATTTCGCAACTAAATTATTATCTGCGTCGTATTTCCAGCCCCACTCTAATGCAGATGTTTCAACACCAAGCCACTTTTGAATTTGAAAATAAACTCTCTTACTGTGCTCTATAGCAGCTCCTTCAGTGGGTGGTAGTTTATCGAGTTTAAATCCAGTTTTAAAAGTTTTACTGGTGTAATTCAAATATCGGACATCATTAAGCGGTAAGATATTTCTTTTTTTATTGATGTACATCGAGGCTATGAGCTCGCATCCATTTTTGGCAATCATATCTTGAAACTCAATTTTTTCTCTCTCTTCATCGCAGACATCATCTTTGTCATTTATATTTTCTTCGGAGTCGTAAAAAATATCTGCCAATCTTGTGAGGTTTGGATTATAAATTAGTGACTTTATGGCCGCTTTCTTACCTTTACCAGAAAATCCTGAAGTAGTATCGCATCCTGTAAACGAATGCAAGAACGCCACTAATTTACTATTATGTTTGAAACTATCAGGCATATAAAAGGATTCTTTAACTGATTTACTACCAACTTTATTATAAAAAATACTTGAATCATCTTGAACCAATTTACACAAAAGAACCAATAGGTCTACATCTTGACCTACAATAACCACATTCGTTGTTTTTAATGGTGCTGATATTTTTGCTCTCAGTGCTTCAGTTTTAGCTGTTATAACAATCAATCTGTTAGCGTCTTCTTCAGCTTGTTGACAATAGAATCCTGAACCCTGAAGTGTTTCCATGATAAGTTGAATCAATTTATTTTTATTGCGTTCATTCGTTAAAAACTTATCAGGTGCGAACGATATCTTAGTGTGAGATTCGAACTGAAGATCTGGAACACATGAATAATTTTTCTTCTTAAACGTTCTACACTTTTTGTATTTGCTGAAGTCGACGGAGAAGATAAAGAGGTAGCTGAAGAATCGGAGTATCTATCAAAAACGAAGTAACTCCAGGGTTAAAAGTATTTTTAACAAAATTCATTTATAACAAATATTATCAATTTCATCAAGAACGCAGTTTTAAAATATCAAATTTTCGGTTTTTCGCTTTTTATTCGAATTTTTTCCATGTAAATAATAATTTTTTTTTCTACATTCAAAAAGTTTGAAATCAAAGGAAAAAAATGAGCCCCACCAGAATTTTCTAAACAAAATTTATTTGGGTTTAATTTGAGGTTACAAAAAAAAAATTTCCGTATTTTTCGAATATCTCAGAAACCATTGAATATTTTTGCCCAAAAAAAAAAAAAACACAAATTATGCATGTAAAAAACTAAAATTTTGCCAAATATTGTTAAGTTTAAACAATTTTTGTGGACATGAAAAATAAAAAACGAAAAAAGTGGATTTTTGCGTTTTTCATGGTGATTTTTTAGGTTATGTGAAAAACCGATCGGATGAAAATTGTAGGTTTTTTAATTACCTACAACTTTTACATTTGAACTTTTTTGATAGGATGCGTAGTTTTTTCGGAAAACGCGAAAAACCATTTTTCACCCCTAAAACCCATTCCCATTTTTTAATTTCACATATATTTCAAAATAAAAAAATTTTCCAGTAATCAGTATCATTTGTACTACCAATTCCCACAATTGGTTTACTGATTACTTTTTTTTCCATTTTTTAATTTTTTGACAGTAACTGTACTGGACTATGATGCACCCGACGGACTTCATTAAACCAACAGTTTAAACCCTATTGTATCCTACTGTAATTAAATGTTAAATTTTTATTGTAGCTAATAACCTAAATAAGGTAATAAAGATTAATAAAAAAAAAAAAAAAAAAAAAAAAACCCATCCCAAATAACCCTTCTACGTTTCTATGGACACTATTGCTTACTTTTAATCCAATAACCCATCCCAAATAACCCTCTTAGGTTTATTTGGACACTAAATTTTTCTTTTAATTTAATAATCTAATATTAAATTTACCTTAAAACCAATAACCCTACCCAAATAACCCTCCTAGGTTGACCTAGACACTAATTTTTACCTTAAAAGCAATAACCCTCCTACATTTACCTGGACATTAATTTTTACCCTAAAACCAATAACCCTTCCCAAATAACCCTCGAAGGTATCCTTGGACACTATTTTTTTTTTTTTTAATCCAATAATTCATTCCAAATAATCCTCCTAGGAGAGGGTTAGGGATTAAAAGTAAAAATAACTCTTAAGGTAATCAATTCTATGAGGATTATTTTGGAATTATTTTTTTGTAGACAAAAACGCCTGCTCAACCACGTTCATTGTGCAAAAGTGATGAGAACGTACGTGTTCAAATTTCATTCAGAAAAAACACAATTTCACATAGAACGTACATGCTGAAAACGAACGTTCTGGCTATTTCAAAAGTGAAAAAAAATTTTTTTTGAGAAAACGTACGTTCTAGCTTAGCAAAACGTACGTACTGTTAAGGACGTTCCGCCGAGGGCAGATGGTGGGGGAAGACGCCTATAGGTTAGGCACGGAAACAGCTGATACGCGCTTCGGCCGATTGACAAAATTATTTTATCTTCAACTCGTTAGTACTAGAGACTAAATAATTTTGCATGCATTTGCACTTTCCTTGTTTTGTGTTGAAAAATAATATACATACGAGGAAGTGCAAAAATTAGGAAACCTTTGACAGACTTCAGCTCGAGCGTCAATTTGGGTTTGCTCAGGGCTTGCTAATTTTTGACTCTCTCATGTGTAATATACTACCAAACAACCCAACGGGTGTTTTTGGAATCTCGTTGCAGTCAGTTTGCAAATTTTTCTGCGGTTAGTAGCCCTACTCCACTGGCTGCAGAGTGTTTGGAAACGGCCGCGGCAGTCAATGAAACTTTAAAAACAGCGGTCGGTTAAGACGTTGATCTATATGATGAAAAACAATGACCTTTTTTATATTTCAGCCTAATCAATTATGATTAAAACTAAATTATATTTTCTCAAATGAGTTTTCAACATTTAGAAGTAATGAGACTTTTAAATTATCGAAAATTTACTATTATTGCAAAATAACAAATTTTGTGGTTATTGTCAAATTTTTTTTTAGATTTTGAGCTGACAATAGTATATTATTCCCAGAGGGACTAAAATTTGCAGTGAAAATTTGCCTCGACTTCGTCTCGGGCTGCAATGACAGCGGGCCTCCTCAGCAAACTTTAGTCTTGAGGGATATATGCACTTTTTTAAAGTCCGTTTATTATAAAAAATAACTTGATTTCCTCCGATTAAAGCCAAAAGAACTAAATGTACTCCCAAAGCGCCAGCGGCTGACTTGCAGCCGGCCGCCATGTTGCGGCCCGAGCGCAAGCGAGGGCATGCAGTAGGCCGGATGCGCGTTGCTCGATGGCGCAGGGAGTACATTTCGTTCTTTTGGCTTGCATCGGAGGGACTCAAGTTATTACTTGTGATCAAAAATATTTTTAAACAATCAATGTATTACTCAGATCAAAAAGTATGTACACGAATAAGGCTTTTTTATAGCAGACGACACCTAGCAGAACATGGATTAGCCAAATCGAAATTTTCTAGATTTATTTAATTTTATGAACTTTTTAATTTTTTGTATTTGTTATTTTCTAACCTTATCGTATTTTTCAATGATTTTGTCAACTTCATTAAAGAAATAATTATGTTGTTTTCTTTTTATAGGTGATTAAAAGTCTTCATAGACACCAAGCACTTTAGTCAAAGTGCTAAGTGTTGATAAAGTCTTTCAATCGACTCTAAAGTGAAAACAACATGGATTTTTCTTCAATGAACTTGACAAAATCATAGAAAAATGATAAGGTTAGAAAATAACAAATAAAAAAAATTAAAAAGTTCATAAAATTAAATAAATCTAAGAAATATCTTTTTGGCTATTCCATGTTCTGCTAGGTGTCGTCTGCTATGAAAAAGCCTTATACCTTACACTGTAAAAAAACCCGACGAATATTCTATCGCAAGACGATAGAATATGAGTCCAAAAGACTCGCGTTCCAACCTCTAGCGATAGAATATTCTATCGTCCAGCGGTAGAAAATTCGTCAGGTGTTTTTACAGTGTAGTATTAAGATATTTTTTAAAATAAATGACGTAAATTAAATACTCTTTTGCCTTTATTTGTTTCTTTTTGATGATTGCACTCCAAACATAAGTATTTTTATAATTAAAATAATTGCTAGTATACACTGTTCATGAAAAATTTGAAACTCAAATACTTATTTAGTTCTGGTTTTTTTGTAAGAAATGTTTTTCCGTTTTTTATTTTTTTTCAAATTGCAATTGTCAATGCAAAAACTATCTAATTAATCCAAGAATAGTTTTTTCTAATTCATTAAATGATCAGCTACCCAAAAAAAAGTTTATATTATATTATCAATCTTTCGAAAAAAATACCATAACCTCGAAATTTGTTATTTTGCAATAATAGTAAATTTTCGATAATTTAAAAGTCTCATTACTTCTCAATGTTGAAAACTCATTTGAGAAAATATTATATCATAAATTTTTCCACTGACTGCAATGGGATTCTAAAAACACCCATTATTTTTCATTTCACAAATTTTACCAAGAAAACTTCTATTCTCTTTTCCTAAACTTTAAAGATTACTTTCAAAAATGCTGATTTAAAATTGTAGTTCTCCAAAAAGCTTTTAAAATACGAAATTTTTTTTTATAATTTCATAATTTTTGAACGCAAATCACCATACACATGATTTCACAGAACTGCAGAACACGAATTTTTATGAAACGAATCCATTGATCAAATCTAAGAATAAGCACGAGATAAATTATTTTTCACCAAAAAATGAACTTTCATTTTTTTTTAATAACATTAAACTGAACTAAATGAAACTATTTGGTTTAATTTGTTTATTATTCCAATCATCAATTTTTAGCCTATAAAAAATGGGCATAACCATAATTTTTAAACATGATTTCGTTTTCGACGAGCTTTATATACAATCGGTCCATCCACCCGGACAGACAGACCGACACACTAGTGACTTGAATAAAGGGTACAGTTACATCGACTGAAACAGTGAATTTACGGTGTCAAGCACCGATTTTTTTAGGGTAGTTTTTTTCAACCGTTAAAAACGGCGCTTACCGCCAAATTTTTAGGGTGAAATTACATGGGGTCAACTTAGTGAAAATGTCGCCGTTTTTCAAAATCGGTCCCGTCACTGGTCATTTGGATGGTCTTACGACCGTTTTGGGACCGTCACAAAAAGCTGTCATTTTTGTATGAATTTTTTCGTCCCATCTCAATGACAAGACGTTCTGGGACGGTCATTTTGCGTCTAGATAGATGATGGAGTAAAATTATTTATTAAATAAAATTTGATTTTTAAATGTAAAATTCAAAAAAAGGTATTGGTTTTAAATAAATAACTTAATTTCATCAGTTAATTTCAGATTGGAACAAATTTGGTTATAAAAAAAATTGTTAAATATTTGGGTTTGATGTACTATAGATGGGGAAATCAAATAATATATACTAAACTATTATAAATATCAAATGTTATGATTACTTGAATGATTTGATAATCTTCAAAAAAGTATCAGTTGCAGTAAAAAAACAAAAAATTGCTGAGCTTGCGCAAGTTTTTTTGGAGCTTACAAGAGCTTTATGAAAAATAACCGTCTTCGATTGTTCTTTGGTCCCAAGACCGTCCTAGGACGATGTCGGTCACGGACCGTTACTAGATTTTGCATCACTGGATGTAGGATGGAAGTGCGGGCGTCTCGTCCCAGGTCAGCTCACGGACTCATCAGTAAGGCTATGTGAGCTGGCCCTGCCTTAGACGCTGCCGATGGAAAGGGGAACCCGCAGTAGCTAAGTATCTGGAATTGTACCCTTTATTTAACTTAACAGTGTGTAGGTCTGTCTGTCAGGGTGGATGGAACCGATTGTATATAAAGCTCGTCGTAAACGAACTTCATGTTTAAAATCATGGTTATGCCCATATTTTATAGGCTAAAATATGATGATTTGAACAATAAATAAACTAAACCAAATAATTTAATTAAGTTCAGTTTAATGTTATTAAAAAAAATGAAAGTACATTTTTTGGTGAAAAATAATTTATCTCGTGCTTATTCTTAGATCTAATCGATGGATTCGTTTCATACAAATTCGTGTTTTGCAGTTCTGTGAAATCATGTGTGTGGTGATTTACGTTCAAAAACTATGTAATGAAAAAAATTTCGTATTTTAAAAGCTTTTTAGAGAACTACAATTTTAAATCAGCATTCTTGAAAGTAATCTTTAACGATAGGAAAAGAAAATATAAGTTTTCTTGGTAAAATTTGTGAAATGAAAAAAAATGGGTGTTTTTGGCATCTCATTGCAGTCAGTGGGAAAATTTTTTTGCGGTTGGTAGCCCTACCCCCACTGGCTGCAGAGTGTTTGGAAACGGCTGTAGCCAGTGAAATTTTAAAAACAACTGTCGGTTGAGATGTCGATTTATGGGATGAAAAACAATGACCTTTTGTATATTTCAGCCTATTTAATTATGATTAAAACTGAATTATATTTTCTCAAATGAGTTTTCAACATTTAGAAGTAATGAGACTTTTAAATTATCGAAAATTTACTATTATTGCAAAATAACAAATTTCAACTTTATGGTATTTTTTTCTAAAGATTGATAATATAATATAAACTTTTTTTTTTGGGTAGCTGATCATTTAATGAATTGTCGTGTTCATCGCAGCCATCTTGGCTTGGAATACCGTGTTAAATTCCCTGAGTCCGTAAGATTCCCTAAGACTAGGTCCGTAGATTCCGTAGCCAGTGCCTTCATTGGTCTTGGATCCATCAGCTAACCAGATGTCTCCGTGTCCAAGAACCTGGTTGTTTTCCAGTCCTCCCTGTTTGGTATCTTCGTTTTAAAACGTTACTCAAACAGTAGAGTCTTTTCCATTCTCTCTTAGGTCGAGTTAAAGACCTCGCCCCCCATCATTCTCCCTCGGATGGTTGCATGCCCATCACTGTTTCCTACCCAGTCTCCAGTGCATTTCAGTCTATAGGTTTTTCTGGCCGCTACCAGCTGGATGTCCAAGTTTAAGCTTTGGACATCAACAGCATCCTGACAGCAGCTGTGGGTGTGCTTCGTTTAAGCCCATAAATGCCCTCAAGACGACACCCTGAACATGGTCCAGTACGCGCCTCGAGGTCTTGTTTTCAGTCGCTTTCCACCACACCAACGCGGCATAGGTTAGCTTTGGTTTCAGAATCGCCTGGTGTAACCACAAGGCGACTTGAGGTTCTAGCCCCCAGGAAGTCCCAATTGCTGACCTATACTGCATGAATATGTTCGGAACTTTGTTGCATTGAGGGTGCAGGTGTTGTCCCCACTTTAGTTTCTTATCTAGGTATACACCAAGATATTTCACGCCCTCCACGTACGGTATTTCTTTCCCGTTGACGGAGACTTTCTTACTGATCTTACATTTGTCTTTCCTCTTGAACGTGACTATCTCTATTTTGTCAGTGTTGATAGCCAGAGATTTAGCCTCGCACCATTCGCAGATCCTCTCCAATGCGCTCTGAATAAGATCTGGTAAAACTTCTTCGTAATTGCCCCTGACCAGTATTGCGAATTTCTCTGCATAGGCGATGGCGAAAAATCTAAGTTCGTCTAGCTAGTGTAGTAGTCGAGGTAGTAGTTCATCAGCGACCAGGATCCACAGGAGTGCTGAAAGAACCCCTCCCTGTGGGCATCTCTCGCATCTGATGATTCCCCTAACCGTCTTGCCATTCCACTCACTAAAGATGCTCCTATCACTAAGCATTCCCCTGACCCATGTTCTGATAGTATAAGGTACGCCATGCTTAGACAAGGTTTCATCTATAGTTTCTCTAGTGGTGCTGTTAAAGGCACCCTCGATGTCTACGAAGGCCCCGATTACGGTTTTCTTCGCATCAAAAGCCTTCTCAATGTAATTGACCACTGAGTGCCATGCAGATTTCGTGGATTTACCACACGTATATGCATGCTACGCTCGATGAAGGGGGCTGTTAATCAGTATATCCTTTCATGATGTGACAGTCCAGCAATCTTTTCAGGGTCTTCAGTAGGAAAGAGGTCAGACTAATGGGTCTGAAGTCCTTCACCGAGTTATAGCTTCTCCTACCGGATTTCGTTATGAATGAAACCCGCGTTTCCTTCCAGCAAGCTGGCACATGTCCTGTGTCGATGCAGCCCCTCAGAATACCTAGTAGTAGTCTCAGGGTCTTATCACCTCCTTTATGTAGCATCTTTGGAAAGATGCTATCAGGGCCCGCAGATTTGTACGGTTCAAAGGAGTCAATCGCCCATTTCAGCTTTTCTATGGTCACGACTTTGCCCACCGTGTCCCAATCTTTAATCTCTCTCCTTTTCCTTTCAGATACGGTGGGCGAGATGTTCTCAACCCTGACAAAGTCAGGGTATAGGCGCACCCCCATAAAGTGCTTTAGAAATCGACTAACCTTCTGACCGCTCAAAACCAATTTTAATCGAAAGTATATGTAAAAATACATCTTCTGTAAAAATTGAGCGAAGTTTGAACCGGCGGAACATATAAAAAATCAATAATGTTGACCTAATGCTCGTTAGCGCCGGAGCTTAACTTTCTCGTTTGATTTCCAACATTTCCGTTAATTTTGACTGCATTGATTTGAAATTTTTTTTTTCGTAATATTTTAGCTTATCACCTAGGTATTCATCCAAGTTAGGTGTTAAAAAAGTTATTACAAACAAAATGGTGAATTTTTAAAAAAATTTATCGATTTCCTTCAAATGATTTTGTAAATAACAAATTCGTATGGAAAATATTTAAATTCATATTTTTAATTAAACAAACATTTTGCAAAGTTTACAATTTCTGCGAGCTTTTAATATTAATGACGATCAGTCGTTGTACAGACTGAAATGTGCAATATAAGAGTTAAATATTTAGGTTATGGTGAATTTAATTTTATTGATGTAAATAGTGAAGAAATAAAAACAAAATATTATACATCAAATATCCTTTTATTAATTTATTAATTTTTTTATTTACATACATAATTCACAGATTAAAAGTTGTCTTATGTGAAAGGTTAAAGAAAGCTTCTACTAAGCTGAAGTTTATCTCGAAGAAAGCTTAAAAATCTTGAGGTAAGCTTTAAGATAGCTGGGGCCCAATTCGTAATACAAACAGTCCAACGTTAACTTTATCGATCATTGTATTACGCATATTAAACTAAACGTTAAATATTAATACATTAATAGTTACCAATGTAATAAAGGCACTATAAATCCTACTTATTAATTAGAGATGCCGCCACACGTGACATGGAAAAGTGTATTTATTTTGACATTCACCAGTAATGAGTGACTTGATGGTTTTTGCATTGTTTAAAAATTTTTATAGAGAAAAATTTTTATAAAAAAAAAAATAAATCAATAAATGAATGAATTTTTCCCGTACCTATATTGTAATAAAGTCGATTCCTCAATTTCCAAAAAACAAAATGCAGTCCAATATCTGTAAGAAAGCCCTACTTTTCATCCTGAACATCGTGCGAAAAAGTCAGGACCTCAAAATTTAGTCTTTCTTTCAAATATTAACCTTTTTCATAAATGAAAATGACCTTGAAAAGAGTAGTCTGTAACATTTCCCATGAGAACGTATGTCATAATAAGTGTTTAACCATTTACCATGTAACGAGTATGTACGTAGCTCATTTTTATTAATTACCTTTTATGTATTCTATTCTTTAAATATCTTGTGATACAATGCAGATGAATGTGAATCTCAGCGAAAAAATGATTATTTGTGATATCTTAATTAATTTTGAAATTTTATTTGAGTTTGGAGTCATAAAGTACTACTTTATGATACCAAATTCGTTTTAAAATTTTTTTTATTTTTTCAGATATTTCTAATTTTTAGTTTTATTCCTTCAAATTAGGGCCGAAATACTGATAAATCCTTTTCTTCAAGATGAATAAAATTGTACAAATTTAACTGTTTACTTAAAACTAATTATTGTCAAAGAGAGTTGAAGAGTCGTACTTAGCTGCTTCTTTGGTTCGATCGGGTTAAAAACTTTTATAGCATTAGTGCGTAGTCGATTTTACGCACGCCTGGAAACTCAAAAACTCGCCCTACGCACCAATGCTATAAAATATGGTATGCAACTTTTGCAGCTTGTCACCAGGACTCGTGCTACGATTCGCTTCGCACTCGGTGCCTTTAAAACCGCCCTGGCGATGATAATGCACCCGTAGCATAATGTATTTTATTTTTTAAACTATTAGTTGTTGTACATGTCCCACCCGTCAAACTGGTTTTTTATTTTTAAAATTATTGATTTATTATAATCAAAAAAATTAGTATTATTATAGAGATTAATGCCTATACTTTTTTAGTTTGACATAATTTTTTTTATAAATTACTCAGTACAATTCGCAGAGGTTTTTGATGATTGAGAGGAAAAAAAGGCCACTTCCGTTTTATGGCCATACTCGTCATGGCTGTATTTTTGTGAATCTAAGCTAGCATGAAATTTACATGGAGTTTTTGATATCAAATTTTTTGAACATCCTAAAAAACTCTAAACTTGTTTTGAGCTGTAATCGTCAAAATTAATTTCTAAAAATTGATCTTAGAATGTTTTTTCCCGGTGTTTTACTAAAAAGAATTTTAATTGGTCGATACTACACACGACGAGTTTTGCTTTGGATTTTTTTTTCTTATTTCATTGATCTTGAGTAAAAGTTTAACGAAATCCCTGAATGGAGCTACAGATTTAAACAGATATCATAGCAGAGGGAGTCCATTTTTGATACACAAATTGTTAGTGTCTCAAAAAAAGTATATTTCTATAAACCCACTAGTAATTAAAATCAACTTAGTGTAATCATACAGGTCTCATTTAAAAGTTGTTAATGTAAGCTTTAAAATAAGACCTCATGTCAAGAATGTTTATTTCCCGCATACTAACCGATAAATCGGAAGTTTGTTCTTTTTTTTCGTTTATCATGCGTGATCCACGATTCGGTTATCACTAGTGCACTACGTTACCAGGTCTACTGCGTTATTCGTTAAAATTTTAACGCATAACACAATCAATAAATACATAGAATTTTAACGAGTAACACAATCGTTCGTTAAATCTCAGAATAAGGCCCCTAAAGCTTATCTTAAGCGTTTAGGTAGCTTAAGCTTCTTTTAAAGCAAGCTTAAAGATCTTAATGCAAGCTTTTAGGTAGCTTAAGCTTATCGCAAAGCCAGCTTAGAGATCTTAAGGTGAACTCTAAGTAAGCTTAAAGCAAGCCTAAAGATCTTTAAAGCTTTAAGTCAATTACAAATGATTTATATGAATATAACTATTGTGACTATCATCATATCCTAACCACCTGACCAACAGTTTATTACCGCATTGCTCAATTACTTTTTCAACTAAATATATATTTGGACACTCGGTTTCCAACATTTCTACGGTATAAAGTCCACCTTCTACAATATTAATTTTACAGAGAGTACATGGGTTAGTTACTCTTCCTGATTCATGTAATTGTGAAGACCTCGGTAAACCAGTTGGTTGTGTAACCTTTTTCAAATCTCTGTTTTACTTTTCCCAAACGTACTTTATCAAAAACTCTGAATTTAAATGCTTTAATTGAATATTTTTTACTTTTACTTAATCTTCGTAAGACCTCGAGAGCATTATCTGTGTTGACAACTCTAATCGATTCTGTATTTATAATAACCTGAGGAATCTTTTATTTTTTTATGAATCTCGTTGACGATCTCTGCTCTCAGGAATTGCAGAAAGGAGTTCAAGGTTTCTAAATAAACTGTATCGTTCGGTTGTAATGCTGAAGCTACGTTCGATAGGACCTCTTTTGTCTTTTGCTTTATCGCGTCTTCATCCAAACACGTCGACACTCATATTGATACTAACTTAAAGCTCTTTAAACATCCGTATATACAGGGTGAGCAATTTTAATTGATCCACCCGAATAACTCGCTTGGGAAGACAAATAAAAAAAAATGTAGAGATCAAAGTTTTCTTATTTTTTGGGGCTAATCAATCGGGGCCTTATGTTGGGCCCTACGGACCCAAACTTCGTTTTTTTAAATGGGAACCCCTATTTTTGACCCCAGATTCGGAAAGAGCGGATAATTTTACGATTTTTAGGTATTTTTTGAAAATTTTTTTGGGCCCTATGAAGGCCACACAAGGCCCATTTCTCTGATACTCTTTAGTAGAAATAAACTCGAAAATGATGCCTTCTTTGTAGCACATGTAACGTAAAAGTTTCCGGAAATAAATTTTCGGATTGGCTGGGCCCTAAAAGACTGGGCCTGGGGCCTACATTAGGGTTGTACGGGCCCAAACTTAGTTTTTGGAAAAGTAGGAACCTACTACTTTTGACCCTGGATTCGGAAAGAGTGGGAAATTTTATGATTTTGAAGTAATTTACGGAAATATTTTTGGGCCTACTGAAGGTCCCACAGCCTGAGTCCCCTTGCCACTCACGATGGGGTGCTTTTTTAGCGTGAGTCCCGTTGCCTTTTAAGATTCTCAATACAATCCATCCCTAAAAGAGTGTTAATTGTTAATAACTGTTCATTTAAAATACCGATTTTGAGGCAGCAATTTGTATATGAGCAAGTTTTGCGCCCTCTACTTTTCATACAGCAAATTAATTTTATTTTGATACTATCGCATTTTTTGCTTAATAAAATAAAAAAGAGTGAGTGAGAGTGAAGCTTACTTTACTAAAATTTCTCATTTTAGAGATTGTTATCGTTTTTGCACTAATTTTAATTCGAAAAATGGCTGATTATCCAGCGAACGAGATCGATGACATGCTGCTAATCCTTGGTGAATGTCAAAATAATAACCGAGCTACAGCACATTGATACGCTAAACGTTTTCCTCAAAGGAGATATCCAAATCATGCGATAATACGCAGGTTAACTGTCAGAGCTCGTGATGGACATCTTTCGCGTCAACGTGGACGTCGCGAGTATGACGAAAATTACGCTCGCGTATTAACAATCTTAGCCACTACTCATCTTGACCCTCATGTCAGTAGTCGTCAAATCGAGAGTGAGATTGGAATTCCACAAAGGACCGTGATACACATCCTGAAAAAACTCAAATACCGTCCATACCATATAAGTTTGGTTCATGAGTTGCAGCCAGTGCATATTCAAATGAGAGTTCAATTTTGCAACTGGGCATCAGCTAGGATAGCAGAAGATCCTGATTTTTTTAAGTACGTGCTTTTCTCTGATGAAGCTACTTTCAAAAACGACGGAACATTAAATCGGCATAATTGCCATTATTGGTCGAATGAAAACCCCCACTGGTACAAATCTGTGAATCGACAAAATTGCTGGAGCGTTATGCACTCAGAGAAGGATTTGATTGGACCAATTGAATATTCTTTGTTCCCTCAATAGTCGAAACATTGTAGCAGTTACAATACGTATAGTAAGGATAATAATACATATTGTTGCGACTAGCAAAGCAAATCTAACCTAACCTGGCTAATTTTTAAAATCTTAAAATTGAAGTCATTATTTCTTAAATATTGTGATTTTTATAATCATTTGTATTTTTTTTAAGATGAAAACAATTCATTAAATACATTAATTATACCAAAATCACAAAAAAGAAATTTTTAAAAATTAAGTTGTGCTGGTATAGCACAAGGATTCAACAAGATGGGGCCCCACCTCATTTTTCACAAATCGTAAGGCAGTTTTTGGATCAGAATTACAATGGAAGATGGATTGGACGTGGAGGTCCCTTCAACTGGCCTGCTCGATCACCTGATTTGACTTCACCTGACTTCTATTTATGGGGGTACGTAAAAAGCGTGGTATACGCCCAACAACAAGAGAGGATATGATACAGCGCATACGTCAAGCATGTAATGCAATTTCAAGAGCAACGTTGCTTAAAACTGTTCGAAATTTCTAAAGACGTATAAATTTGCGCCTTGAAGCGCAAGGCAGAAACTTTGAACACTTGCTTTAGGGTTGATCATACTCGAAAATTCACCATCGTGAGTGGCAAGGGGACTCACGTTAAACAAGCACCACATCGTGAGTGGCAAGGGGACTCCCGCTAAACAAGCATCCCATCGTGAGTGGCAAGGGGACTCACGCTAAACAAGCACCCCATCGGGAGTGGCAAGGGGACTCAGGCTGTGGGACCTTCAGAAGGCCCAAAAGTTTCCCTAAATTACTTCAAAATCATAAAATTTCTTACTCTTTCTGAACCCAGGGTTAAAAGTAGTAGGTTCCTACTCTTCCAAAAACTAAGTTTGGCCCCGTATAACCCTAATGAAGGCCCCAGGCCTAGTCTTTTAAGGTCCACCCAATCCGAAATTTTATTTCCGGAAACTTTTACGTTACATGTGCTACAAAAAAGGTATCATTTTCGAGTTTATTACTACTAAAGAGTATCAAAGAAATGGGCCTTGTAAGGCCTTCATAAGGCCCAAAATTTTTTTCAAAAAATACCTAAAAATCGTAAAATTATCCGTTCTTTCCGAATCTGGGGTCAAAAATAGGGGTTCCCATTTAAAAAAACGAAGTTTGGGTCCGTAGGGCCCAACATAAGGCCCCGGGCCCTAGTTTAATAAACCCATTTGATTAGCCCCAAAAAATAAGAAAACTTTGAACTCTACATTTTTTTTGATTTGGGTCTTCCCAAGCGAGTTATTCGGGTGGATCAATTAAAATTGCTCACCCTGTATACCCTTTTTCTCTCAGTTTCTCTATGATCGAATGAATTTCATTCGTGTGACTTAGATTACCTGTGGCTTGTTCTGCGACAAGTAGTCGTAGACGGTCGACCAACTCGTTTGGATCATCCCAGTAGATATAGTCAAGGTGAAAGTTTCGTCGAGAAATTTTGTATCAAGGAATCAATCCTTTACCCAATCTGTTGACTGTTGGTTCAAAGTTTTTTCTGTCGACTATGGCTTTTTTCAATGCTTTCGAAGAAGTTTTGGGAGTAACGTTGATGGCAATCACATGAACATAGGTTCAATAATACTTTTAAATTTATTGATGAATTTATGTTTTTTATCTGAGCGTCGGGATTGAAACTTTTTCTGTGTACGATCGAAATTTCTAGAATCTTTTTGTACGGTTTTAAATCATCAATTTCATAATTTCCAGGATTTCTGAGAAGAATGTGGTACTCCCGAGTCATGTTCTTCTTCTTCGTTTTGAATTGTTTTTTCAACTTCGTAATACGATTCATCATTTGCCTTTTCACAATCGAGTGAATTGTCATCATATGATTGAGAATTCATAGTTTCTTCTTCATTGGCAGATTTATTCACATGTTTTCTTCTTCTGTTTTGAATACTTTATTGTGTTTATTTGATTTAACAAGTTCTTGGAGAGGATCGATCGAGGGTTCGAATGTTGTATTTATAATATCGTCGGTGCTATCTTTTTGAACTTTTATTTATTTATTTATTTATTTTTTGATTCACGGGAAATTTTTCCCATTTAACAAAAATATAAAAATATAAGAAAAAAATTAAAAGTGGCGAAAATATATTAATCCAAAATAATAGTAAACAGTGTAAAAATAAAAATATGTATGTGATATATGATCAATTTTATATAAACTACAATATAATTTGTCACTGATTGGTAGGTATAAATTAGGTAAAGTCAAGCAATTTTAAACTTAGTGCAGTAAATCAGTATAAAGAAGTGTTAAATGTATTAAAGTCAATAGATAACTCGTTGCACAGCACTGGCAGTCTATAAATCGGGGAATGACAACACATTTTTAGCATAAAAATCTACAAGAAAGGTTTTCTTATTTTTCTTAAGAATCCTAGGTGGAATGTAGAATAGTAGAGAGCTATCTCGAGTGATGCAGTTAATGTTTCCGTTTATAACTTTATAAGCAAAAATAGCAAGAGCTCTTCGCCGTGCTGAGTGTATAGTTGCTATTTTTAGTTGACGATGAATATTAATGTAGTCGTGGCATTCGAAACGCATTGGCGAACCAATTTTGTAGGATGCGTATCTCAAAAATTTATGGTTTATTTTTTCGATTGAATATATATGATAATCATGATAAGGGTCCCAAATGATTGAGCAATACATTAGTAAAAATTAGATGTATACAATGTCGAGAGTTCGAAAAGTTAAAGGAAATTTAAGCTTAAGGTTGTTGGGTCGGTGCGAGAGAGAAAGAGATACTAGTGCGAGTCGAACGGAGAGATTCACGGTGCTGTCTGTCTCTCTCGCACTCGTGGCACAACATAGTACCTAACCTAAGATTTTAGTGTTTGATTATTTTGTTCTCAGCTCATAAGGTCCATTGGTAATTGCTTTTAATTGATAAGTGTTTCAAAAAATTTTTTCTTTTACCCTGAATTTTTTCATTAAAAAATACTTGTCAGGTCCTATTAAACTTTCAAGAAAACAGTGATTCCCATAAGCTTACGTGTTAAACAAATTTAGCAATATATTTTCTCCCAAGGTTCATTTTGCCCTAAAAATTTAGCGGCATCAGTAAGAAGCAATTAACTACAAAATGAGTACTTTTTTGTTAGAATCTACTTGTCAGATCATGGACCGATCCAACAACCTTAAAAGAAAAACGTTTAATAAAGATAATTTTTCTTACTGCTTTGCTGTGAATGTATTGGATGTGTTGATCAGATGAGAGACGAGAATTGAAGATCACACCCTGACAGTAACAGTAGTGAGGTTAAGATAACCTATTTTTTATAGGTATTGAGAGTAAGTTTTTCCACCGGAACTAATAAAAAAGCATTTATTGATATTGAGTTGTAATCGATTCTTGAGGGATCAGGTGTAAAGGTTATTAAAATCTAATTGAAGGTGAAATTGATCTAGGGAAGATTTAACTGATTTATAAAGTTTAAGATGATCAGCAAATCACAGAAAGTAACAAAAAAAAAATGATGAATTCAATGTCGTTAATAAAAAGTAGTAATAAAAGGGGGACCAGGTGAGAACTTTGTTCAACACCCGACGAGACTTTGAAAGGAGTGGAAGTGTCATTCTTGATTTTAACTGACTGTTTTCGATCAGATAAGAACCAATGAATGATTTGAACCAATTCTGAAGTTGACCGGTAATTCCATTGGCAAAAAGTTTTCTCAAAGAAGGTTCATGTTCACCTGTATCAAAAGCTCGAGAGAAATCGGAGTAAATGGCGTCAATGGTGAAGCCTTTAGTGAGCTTTGGTGAGATATAATCAGTATATACACTTAAATTTGTTAAAAAGCCATGTTGTTCAGGTATAATCAGTTTGCGTAGGTAGGGTGTTAGTTTTAAGCAAACGATTTCATCTATCATTTTAAGAAAGAGTGATGGCTTAGAGATTGGACTGTAATTATCAACATTAGAACGGTCGCCTGATTCGAACGGTGGTATAGCATAACAGTCGTATAACAGTGATTCGCGAAAGTAAATAAATATGATTCATCATTGTTTCGCTTGATCGTCGTGTTACATAACTATGTTTTAAACAATTAGGAACAATATTGTAAAGAATGATTGAAAATAGAAAGTAGCAGAGGGATAAAATTTTTTTTACAGGTCTTGATTAAAAGAGAATGTGGTTTGTCAAGGTCGGAGCTTGAATGTAGATTGAGCTTGTCTATACAGTTTTCAGTATCTTTCACAATAAGAGTAATTTGCCCAAAACAGTCATTAAAATCAAAGGTGTTGGATAAATCATCGTTTTTATATATACTACTGAAGTTGTTAGCGAATAGGTTGGCTATATCTGGTCTACTGCTTGCTATACGATCTATTGCATACTTAATGGAATTTCGTGTGAATTAGAAAGGGAATTTGCGTATTTAAAAAATGGGGAGATATGGAATATCTATCACGAGATATGGAATCTTCCGGTTTAAGAGCAAAGCTATCTGTCAAGAAGAGTTTTACATAGAGCGCGTTTTTTTTGAAAAAGTTCATAGATATAATCAGAACTGAATGCTTTGGATTAAATGTGAAGAATTTTCTTTTCAGTGATGATTTGCTTAAGTTCGTTCGAGTACCAATCAGAAAAGTTACTTTAGGGTTTAACTTAATTTTAGGAACATTTACATCCATTAAATTTTGCAGGGGAAGTAATATTCTACATCGTTATTAAAATCAGAGAATTGAAAGTTAAATCCTGTCCAATTAAGACTAACTAGGGCCCGAGAAAGTTTATAAAAGTTTGTTTTTTTAAAGCCAAAGAAGAATTGAGTGCAATTTGTTGTTCTGTATTGAATGAGAGGTATAATGATCGAAAGGGTATGATTTGATTTGATTTGATTTTGATGAGTTTATTAATTGTACATTATGTTGTACAAAATACATTAGGTGAAAAAGTTATACATCAGATTAAATTACAAAATAAAATAAAATAAAATAAAATAAAATAAAGGTATATAAAATGTATGGAAATATAGATAATGTAAAATAACAATAACAGTAATAACAACAATAATCATAATAATAATAGCAATAGTAATAGTAAGATGAATGTGGTAGAGATCACAAGTAAATACAGATTCAGGAGCTTTAGACGTGGAGGTACCATTGATGTTGGATAGAGTTAAGTCTAGAATATTCGCAGATATGTTAGATGAATCATGTGTTTGGAATAAGCCATGCATTTTACAGACATTGAAAATATTCGATGAAAAAGTAATGTTAGCTTCAGAAGCATGTTTAAAAGATATAGTTGAGCAAGTAGGTCTAAAGGACCAGGAGCAATTTGGTAATATTATATTACTACACAAGGCAGGTAGGTTAGATTTCCGTGCCCACACAGGGTATACTATTTTTCCTCCTCTCGTCCCGAAAGTACGCCCAGAATTGATAAAAATTGCTAAAATATACAACGATAAAAGAACCCCTGTAACTCTGCAATTCACCTTACTACTTTTACTGCTGCTAACAGCGCTCCATGCGGTCACTTTAGATACATTAGTTTGTTTGTGTTTGTTTGAGGGGACTGAGTGCTGACGGCAGGAGCTGATATTTGCAAGGCGAAAAAAAACAGCTGATGAGGGACATGGAGCACCAGCCGCCGGCTTTTGCAATGACGATAAAATTGATGGCCGGGAGCGGCTGGTGCGACAAAATGTTGTAAAAAAAAGTTTAAAATCAACAAGTTTTTAAAAAACCTTTTTATGCAATTTTTATGGAAATTATATAATATACTATTATGCTCTACTATATAACTCAATTTATTTATAAAAAGTTTTTTGACATTATACATTCACATTATAATATTAAAATTAAATAAATTATTTAATTTTAATATTATAATGTGTTTGTATAATAAAATTAAATAAATTATTTAATTTTAATACCATGTATAGAAAGATACATTGTTATAAATATTAAAATTTATACAGTCTTTGATTTAACATTTACAGTAGTGCTCAAAATTATAGAGCACCCCCAAATTTCATACTTCAGTCTTCAAATTTTTGTGCTTTTATACGACTGCAAACACTCAAATATTTTTATAAATGCCTGAATTTTTTTTTTTTCACCTCAACTACATAAAAACTGAAAAGAAGAAGTTTTACTTAACTTGAATTCAATAAAAAAAATAACTTTTACCTCCATTCCATCTATAAAAAGGAGAAGGCTATTTTCGATCTTCGAGGTAGAGATCGATTGTCAAAAGTGAAATGCTATTGGCTAAAAAAGTTTCAAACTTTTATTCGTGATGTCATTGGTCGATTCCGTTTGGTTTAGAAATTCAAAACTTCGTCTGTCGAGCAGAAGGCTTACCTTTCTGCATAAAGCCAAGAGGCTTCTTTCGTATTAAAAAAAAAAAAAAAAAACTTTAAACAATCTTTAAAAGAGGAAGCAGTATATAAAGTTAGTAATCCGAGTGAAGTGCAAACAAATATCGAATTAAGAAGTAACCAATCATTTAAAAATAGAGGTTATCCGAAGTGCTGTTCAATCTAACATAAGAAAGTCAATTACAAAAAAGTAGGTATTATTATTTTTTCTATAAGAAAAAAAAGTTAAGTCATCAATCAAATAAGTAAACTTTAAAAAGCAGTGCAAGGAGTCTCTTAGTGTCTCAAATAAGGCAGATAAAAACAATATTCTTCAAGTAGTATGCTTTGCTATTTTTTAGATATAGTTGATCAAAACATAATCAAAGTTTTTTTTTTTTTTTTTTTTTTTTTGTATTGAAAATAGAAACTAAGAGAGATCTTTGGAAGTTTCAGAAATTTTTTTCATGTATATCTTATAACATATATATATTTAAAATGTAAATTGATTGAGATGATGAGATGGCCACCACTGGCACCACATTATTAAAACAAATTGTATTTCTGAAATTATGATCAAAAACATTTTTAAAAAAATATTTAAAGACTTGAAACTTAATCGTTAAAGTAGTTGTTGATTATATTCATGTATATCTACCGAGCTTCTCTGAGTGTACAGATACATTAAAAATGTAAATTTGTAAAGACTTAAGATTCAAGCGTTGAAAGAAAGAAAATTTTTTTTTTAACTCATCATCTTTCCTATACTTTACTCATTTATATTATTACTCTCCAATCAGTTGGTCTATTTTTATATAAAAAATACCATCTAAAGTAGATGTCAATTATATTCATGTATATCTATGCATACATTTAAAATGTAAATTGATAGTGATGATGAGATGGCCACCACATGATTGAAACAAATTGTATTTCTGAAATTTATAATCGAAATCTTTTTTTTTTAATATTAAAGACTTAAAACTCAAGCGTTGAAAGAAAGAAAATTGTTTTTAAACTCATCATCTTTCCTATACTTTACTCATTTATGTTAAAACTCTCCAATCAGTTGGTCTATTTTTATATAAAAAATACCATCTAGAGTAGTTGTTAATTATATTCATGTATATCTATAGATACATTTAAAATATAAATTGGTAGTGATGATTACATGGCCACCACATTCTTCAAACAAATTTTATTTCTGAAATATATATGTAATTAAAAACATTTTTAACAACAAAGTCTTAAGGTTCAAGCGATGAAAGAAAGAAAATTTTTTTTTAAGTTATCATTGTTCCTACACTTTACTCATTTATGTTAAAACTCTCTAATTCCTTTGGTCTATTTTTATATAAAAAATACCATCTAAAGTAGTTGTTGATTATATTCATGTATATCTACAGATACATTTAGAATGTAAATTGGTAAAGTCTTAAGATTCAAGCGTTGAAAGAAAGAAAAATCTTTTTTAAAGTCCTCATCATTCCTACACTTTACTCATTTTTACTCTCCAATTTCTTTGGTCTATTTTTATATAAAAACTACTATCTAAAGTAGCTGTTAATTCTGTCCATGTATATCTATAGAGTCATTTGAAGTTTAAATTGGTAGTGATGATGACATGGCCACCACATTATTCAAACAAATTTTATTTCTGAAATTTATAATCAAAAACTTTTTAAACAAATCTTCAAAGACTTAAAACTTAAGCGTTGAAAGAAAGAAAATCTTTTTTAAAGTCATCTTTCCTATATTTTACTCATTTATGTTCATAATCTTCAATTTCTTTATTCTATTTCTATTTTTTATAAAAAATACCATCTAAAGTAGTTGTTAATTATATCCATGTATATCTATAGAGACATTTGAAATATAAATTGGTAGTGATGATGACATGGCCACCACATTATTCAAACAAATTTTATTTCTGAAATTTATAATCAAAAACATTTAAAACAAATCTTTAAAGACCTAAAACTTAAGCGTTGAAAGAAAGAAATTTTTTTTTTAAGTCATCATCTTTCCTATATTTTACTCATTTATGTTCATAATCTTCAATTTCTTTATTCTATTTCTATTTTTTATGAAAAATACAATCTAAAGTAGTTTTTTATTATATCCATGTATATCTAGAGAGACATTTAAAATGTAAATTGTTAGTGGTGATGCCATGGTCACCAGTAAATAAAAAATTATATCTCTAATATTTTGGAATGATAAATTATTTTTAAAATCTTTTAAATATTAAAAAATTGTCAACTTTACAAGACAATATTTCTGATTATTACATAGTGAAATTGATTCAAAAATTATTTTATTTTTCAAGAAAAGTCTGAGAAATCGTCATAGGCTTATTTTGTACAGCTAACTTATTTAATTTTTTATGTTTAAAACCTCTACATACTTTTATATAAAAAAAAAAAACTTAAGACAATTTAAATTAGTTGTAATGACGTTATGGTTACCACGTATTTAAAAAATTATTTATATAATATTTAAAATCTTAATAAATTTTTAACTTAAAAAGAAAAATATTTCTGAAAAGTTATCATTAGCCCTATTTTGTATTGCTAACTAATTTAAAAATTTGATTTTCTTTTTCATAAAAAGTAAACAGAAATTAAGATGAGGTATAAATTTTTGAAGTTTCAAATTGTTACATGAATATACTAAAAGATTCACAGTAAAAATTGTTAGTGATTATGTTATGTTTACCGCATATTCTAATCTTTAGTATTTTCGATCAAAAAACTATTTTTAAAATCTTGAAATTTTTATGAAAACTATTTCTGAAAAGCCATTATCATCACTATTGTGTTTCTGATTGATTTCATATTTTATGCGTATAATCTCTATTATTTTGTGTTCTTATTTAGTTATTAATATTTCTACCTCTCTTTTTAGCGCAACGATACAAAAATTTCGTACACCACCAAAAAGACATCGAATCGTTTCTCCCTTCAAAATTAACGGATTCTCAGGATTCATTTATCCACAGAAATAAATTATAATGGTGCTATTTTAAGATTATCAACGATTAAAACAGTTTTTTTTTTTAAATTTGATGTAAATAAATAAAATTTTAATTTTATGCAAATTTGAAAAAAATAATTTTTCTATTTTTCGTCTACTTTCAAATAATCAATGCTGCTTTTTTTCAGTGTAAAGATGAAAAATGATCTTCAGCTTAATTTCGATTTTCTTGATGAAGTGTCTATTTTTTCTGATGCTCACTTTCAATTTGCAAAGACGTATAACGGATTCTTGGTATTTAATAGAAAAAATTCAATTAGTGCTATAGCTTCAAATTAGCAAAATCTTAATAAGTTAGAATTTGTACATACAATTTACACTTTTTAAAAACAAAATTTTAAAGCGCAGATTGATACTTTAAAAAGAAAATTTTAAATTTCTATTGTTACAGTTTAGAAAGTAAACGTTTTACGTTTAAATGTCTATACTTAGTATTTCAGTGAATTAAAAAAATTTTTGAACTTGATTGCGACAGTTGAGATGAATATTGTATTGAAAATGATATATGAATTAAAAAATCGAATAAATATTGATTGAATTTTCAAATTTATAAAACGATTGCCATTTCAATTGCATATAAAATAAGTTATATATGTTTTCGTTTAACTTAAAATAATTATACTGCAGAGAACTTTTATATAAGAAAGCTTAAAGTTGACTGAGTATGTGCAGAGTAATTTATTTAACTATGCTTTTTATGCCAACTAATACAAATAAATCTAATTTATATCAATAAATAATTTTTGTCTTATTGATTTCTCCTGAGTTTTAGAGTAACTTTTTTCATTTTTTCAACAGTTGTATCATTTTGGATATTGTTCTTTTCACCAGCTATAGTGAGTGAATTATGGCCGTGTAAACCTTAAAGATTTAGGTACGTTACTAAATAAAAATAGCGAGTGAACCAACTGTATCAACCAGCGAAGGCTCTTCGATGACAGGAACATTAAATTGTAAATGTCTTTGCCATTACTACCTCCTTATCCCGGTGTAAATTAATTGTAGTTAGTGTAATTATAATATTAGACACGAAATATTTTTCAAAAATCGATGTTTCTGTCAAACTTCCAATTTGAGTGTATGTTTTATTTTCTTCGATCCATTTATCATTTAATCCTTTTGTTAACACGTCAACTCTATGCAACTGTTAGCGTAATCAGATTGGGTTTACAATGTTATTTTCAAACACTAAACACACACACACACACGCGCGCGCGCATGAATGCACGCGCATGTTGGCCAATACTTACAATTAATAATCAATCAAAAAAATAAAAATTATCAATATGCTCTTAAAAGACTAATATTATATTATTTTTAACGAATGTTTATAAAACTGATTCTGTGTAAAAACAATTTATTTTTTCATGTTTAAAAAAAGATTTATTTCATTTCTATAAAAACAGTATGAAAGTTATAAGATTCACATTATAATTTTTTTTTTTTTTATTATCAAATTAGTATCTAATTATTTACTTTACTATCTTATTAACAATAAGCGCGCGTACGCGCGCAGCTCGATTTCTAGTTTTATTAAAAAGTTCATTTTTCAAAAAACAGCTAATTTTCGCTTTTTTAAAAACTTGTATAGTATATTTCAACCGGTTACAAAAATCCGAAAATATTGTAAATTTTTTTTCTTCTCTTTTTAGTATTCAAAATCAACGAAAAAAATTTACTACACTGTAACATGTAATAGGTACTATTCGACGCGTAAAATATGCGTGGTAGGTACTACTTTTCCATCTCCTCCAAAATATTTTCTTAAGGGGACGGTAAAGTTACCGTCCAGTACTTTACCGTCCGCCGGATGGTAAAGTAACTTTACCGTCCCGCTAGTTTGAGTTCAAAAAACCATAAAAGTTTAATAGCTTCTACGACGCTGCTTATCAAAGCTGCGCTGTCGTAAAATTACGCCTACGGCCCCTCCCGTTTTTCGATGAATCAGTGGGTACGTTCGAATATAGAACAATGCATCTCTTTATTATTTTTTTATTTTTTTCTCAAAGTACCCAATTACATGTCCCAATGGAGTAAAATATGATACTCAACTAATGTGATGGTTTACACTTTGTTATCTCGAGTTTAATTGCAGCAAACGAAACTCTCGATGGCCAAGTATAACCTACCGCACTAGTTGAGTAATATATCAATTCAAATTGATCGGTGCAAAATTGTTCAAACCACAAGCAAATAATTCATTTTTTTAATCATTGAAAAATTACCGATTTTTTATGATTTTACATAATTTAATGCCTTCATCTCATATTTTTTTTCAGTATTACAGGTAAATTTGAATGAAAACACTAAATTAATAATCATTTAACTAATTTAATTTTGAATTTAAGAAAATCTTACAGAGAATCACTATAAACTTTAAAATTTTACAAATTTTTCAGCACAGTTAATCTTTGAAAAGAAAACGTTATTTTTGTAATAATTGCTATGTATAAAGTATTCTTTTCAAAATGTTTAGATTAACTGTGTTGAAAAATTTGTAAAATTTTAAAGTTTATGGTGATTTTCTGCAAGATTTTCTTAAATTTAAAAATTAATTAGTTATATAATTATTAATTTAGTGTTTTCATTCAAATTTACCTGTAATACTGAAAAAAAATATAAAATTAAGGCATTAAATTATGTAAAATGATAAAAAATCGTTAATTTTTTAATGATTAAAAAAATGAATTATTTGCTTGCGGTTTGAACAATTTTACACCGATCAACTTGAATTGATATATTATGTGGTAGGTTATACTTTGCCATCAAGAGTTTTGTTTGCAGCAATTAAACTCGAGATGACAAAGTGTAACCTATCACATTAGTTAAGTATCATAATTTACTCCATTGGGACATGTAATAGGGTACTTTGAAAAAAAAATAAAAAAAAAATAAAGAGATGTGTTATGTGACAAATATAATGCACATAATAGTACCTAAATTAGTTTAACCAAGTGACAGTTTAATAATAATAATTAAAATTGTGCAAGTAGAAAATTAAAATGAAAACGATTAATCAGCACTCGTTCCCACGGAGCCCAGCTGCTTAATCAGCACCTCGACAAGAAAAGATCGAGGTGGTGGGGACCGCTGGACTCCGCGAGGAGCAAGTGCAGGAGCACGGGGGACAGTTCGATTTTGATACGAAAATATACCACATCGCGCCGTGATTTTTAATAAGTCAATTTGTATTTAAAATATTACCATTTATAATTTATAATTTATTATTGTGACTAAATAACTTAACAAAGTGTTTCGCTTAATTTATAATTTATTATTGTGACCAAATAACTTAACAAAAAGTTTCACTTAAGTATAATTCAGTTTATAATTGAAAATTCGAGCAACAACACAGTTCGGGGACCGAACCGCTGACCAAACTAACATTTACTTCGTTTATGTTGTTAACGTTAATCTCTCATAGTGTGACCTAAATTGTACGTTTGACCAAAAGCAATTGTGTTTACCAAATAAAATACACAGTTACTCCCAGAAGACTTGTGAGACTTGCGTTATCATTAGTACACCTCTTACATCCTTTTTCACTCAGCAGCGACCAGAAGGACCACCGGAGCACACCAACAAGGTAAAGTTCATATGTTATAGTATTTAAGATAAACCCTTCGCGCGCGTTCGGATAAATTTAGATAAATTTAAATAACTTTAAGGTGGTTTTCTACCAAATGCATGACAATAGAGAATCAGCTCAAACTTTCTGGAAATGTTTATTAGATATTAATAAACATTTCTACGAAGTCTGATCAAAATTGACCATATAGTTTAAAAGTTACAGCAAGTTAAAGATTGAATTTTTTTCATTACGCGTATGGCCGCTACGCTGAAAAAGTGTAATAAATTATTGATAATTGTCTTCTTACAATAGAGATCCTTTAGAAAAACTACATACATATAGTTTCACTATCGAAGAATTCATTTCTTGAAACTGCAAAAAATTGACCTTCTAGGAATTTTGCAATAATTTTACAAAAATAATTTTCACGTGAATAACCTCCAAAACTGCGGTATTCAAAGGTGAGGTTAAAAGTTTAAAAAAATGTTTTGTTGTGATTGTCAATGTTTTTTTGGTAGAAAATAATTTCAGAAGCCATAAAAAGTTAAAAAATAAATTTTAATAACCAATTGTTAGTAATTTGGAGTGATGATTTTTTTTTAGTCTTGAACTTGACTAGCTCTGGTAGAAAACCACCTTAAATAAGTTCCCGTCATCGTACGAGAGGTGCCGTCTACCCAAGGTTTTCCGGTTACACATCCTTTTCCGGGTCTGCTAGAATAAAGAGTGCCGTACGTGTCGGTAGAAACACGTAAGAAGATGCATTATTCTATATTCGAACGTACCCACTGATTCATCGAAAAACGGGAGGGCCGTAGACGTAATTTTACGACAGTGCAGGTTTGCTAAGCAGCGTCGTAGAAGCTATTAAAATTTTATGGCTTTTTGAACTCAAACTAGCGGGACGGTAAAGTACTGGACGGTAACTTTACCGTCCCCCTAAGAAAATATTTTGGATGAGATGGAAAAGTATTACCTACCACGCATATTTTACGCGTCGAATAGTACCTATTACATGTTACAGTATAGTAAATTTTTTTCGTTGATTTTGAATACTAAAAAGAGAAGAAAATAAATTTACAATATTTTCGGATTCTTGTAACCGGTTGAAATATACTATACAAGTTTTCAAAAAAGCGAAAATTAGCTTTTTTTTGAAAAATGAACTTCTTAATAAAAATGGAGGCAAAAGTTATTTTTTTTATTGAATTTAAGGTAAGTAAAACTTCTTCTTTTCAGTTTTTATGTAGTTGAAGTGAAAAAAAAGTTTCAGGCATTTATAAAAATATTTGAGTGTTTGCAGTCGTATATAAGCACAAAAATTTGAAAACTGAAGTATGAAATTTGGGGGTGCTCTATAATTTTGAGCACTACTGTACTTTTCAGAACTATAATGCCATCTTCATTCATCTCAAACACACAATTTTCAAATGTGCAGTTTTTAAATGAACAATCTTCCAACTGTATAGTTGACTTTTTGATATCCGGATAAATCTCATCATCGCTCTCTTCAGCATTATCGTTGAATTTTCTTTTATAATATGAAGTTGTATTTTTGAAATGAATTGTGATAGGAACTTACTTAAAAATAATTTGTTTCTAGGGTAGTTTTTATTATTATTGTCCATTGGTGGTACAGGCACTGGATTATTTCTTGCAGTTGCAAAATTTATTTCATTATTTCCAAACGGTAACTTGTTGATTACTGTATTCATTAAACCACAACCGCTCTAATGAATGATCATAATTCTACGAAGGTCAGTCAACGCATGATTGAAAAAAGTATAAAAGTATTTATTTTTACTTTTACAATCATTCTTGCATCAGTCCTTGATCAATCAACATGGATTTTACACAAAGTTCCGTGAAACTCGCGATGCGAAATTTAGATATCGTAGCAGAAAAGGATAAAAAATAGAAGCATTACGGTGACTTATACCCAACAGTATAAGAGCAGTCATTGCAGGACCAACAAATTGTAGAAAAACCAACAGTATACTTTGAGCCGCGGTGGCTCGACGGGTTAGATACCGGACTCTCACGCCGAGGGCCCGGGATCGATTCCCGCTGCCGGTACCTCTGAAAAAAATTTTCATGTGCCTATTACCGCGGTTCTGAATGGGGGACCACGGCTCGGTCGGAGACATATAAACGCTCTCTCGATTGAAGCGTGATCCCCACAGAGGGGAGTTCGATGTAAAGTAACGTACCACAGGGACAGGCGACTGATACCAACGGGGGTTCATGCATCGAAACTCTGTACTTACGGCCTCGGTCATCCAGGTATAGGTTTTTTCCCCACGATGTGGGTTTTTACTATACCCATAGCACGCTTAGCATTGCACCTACCGGCTTCCGTGCTATGTAAAGGAGACTGGGATTATAGGGGGGAAGAGGTCCCTTCTGGAGCAAAAATTAAAAGGCTCTAGAAGTATGGCCACTTAACCGGGGGGATAGGGATACAATGGCGAAAGCTCAGTGTCCCTGAGCCGAAAGGCACCCCGGTCAACTTTCATTACCAATAACCAATAACCAATAACAGTATACTTACCCTCCTGACACACCCTAATGGTATAAGATTTGACAACGTTCACATGTACTCAAAATCACTCGACCAACCTAAGTAACAGTTTTTGAAACAACTTTTCGAACCTTTCAATGGTATTCAGTACCTCAAATTCAACGAAAACGAAAAAGTAGTCGCACCTTCGGAAGCCTTCCCTAATCAAATCACGATCTTCGATGATATTGCCTGCGAAAAGCAGAAGCACATACGAGCTTTTTTATGCATGGGTAGACACAAAGACGTGGACTGTTTTTATCTCCGACAATCATATGCAGCTGTACCAAAGCATTTGGTGAGAGATAATGTAAGTTTGTTAATTTTATTCCATCAAGATAAAATCAATTTAAAGCATATATACAACGATAATTTGTAATTCACACAGTTGGTTGTTGGTGAAAGCTAGTGTAAATGACTACACAGGTATCCTTATTTACAAGCAGAGTTTTTTATTATTTTGCCGACGTTTCGGACTACTGAGCGCCATCATCAGGGCTGTTAAATTGAATAACAAAAATTACAAATTAAATACATAGTTTGGCTCAATCAGAAAAGGTTAATATAATAATAATAATATTAATACTACAATATATACATTAATTATTATAATCAAAAGAAACGAAAAAATTAGTACTTTAAAATTTTCACCATAATTTTCCCGCTTAATAAGACACGGTGGTCTTGAACCAACTTCAAATGAAAAGTCGTGGGGCACTTTAATTTCTTGTAGAATTTGATAATTTGGACTTTCCTGAGTATTTTCCAAAAAAAATTAAAATCATCTACAAGGCCGTTTTTAAGAAAAGTCGATTTAAAGGTTATAATCACGAAAAACAGTGGTCTTGTACATTTTTTTTTTTTTCTCTTTCTATTAAGTATTTTTTATATTATTTGGCTTATTTTCAAAAAATTAAAATATTGTTTGACATTTTAGAAGGTTTTGATCACTTTGTAAAGAAAATTCTTTTAATATCATGAAATTATTTATTTAAAGCTTTTCTGAAAATGTAATGATCAATTCAATTTAATAGAATATGGAGTAATTTTTAAGTTTTTTACAGTATTTATACAGTGTATTTACATAATTTTATAACAGTACAACAAATAAAAAATTTACAAATAATAAATACTTTTCATTTTAATAGTGGTATCAAACGTGAAGACCATTGAATTCACATACTGCTCGGAATAGTTTTTTATCGTAGTTTGGATGATTTACTTTTACTAAATATTTATTCCATGTTGATTTGAATTCATGATGAACAGATTCGAAAGCTTGTTCACTGAATATACCTAATCCTACTCCATGTTTTTTGCAAAACTCTTTGACATGAACAAAGATACAGTGTACTTTAGGTGTAACGGTGATTCCCAAAACCAAATAACTTTTTTTTAAATTTTCAATGTGTTTTTCTAATTCAAAGTTTAAAGTTTTGCTGAAGCAAGAGTCAACTACTATTTTAAAATCACTAAAAGCTTGAACGTATTTTTGGCACTCATCTGGACATGATTGGCGCAGAACATCTAATTTTTTCAGTAACTGCTTGCAATTGTTACCGTTGAAGCCAAAAGAAACTTGTCGCTCAACATTGCAAGCTTTTGCCCAGGACAAGGCTGCACTCTCAAATTTTTTAGACATATTAGTAAACAAACCGTTTATTACCCCTAAGTACAAATGAAGTTCAGGTAGCGCCAAAATATCGAGTATCGGTTTTTCTTCATCACAGTCGAATATCGGTTTTGAAATGCAACATTTAAAGTTCTTAGCTGATTCTTTTTCTCCTCCAGCATTAATCCATTGAATGTAGTTGTCTGTGATATTTTTTATCGTCCGCAAAGTAGAAGAATTTTCAAGATTTTCTTTACTTACCTCACACCATGTGCATGGATAAGAGCTACTGCAAGGCATAATGCCGACCATAATATTGCATAGTTTTAAATCAGCGGAAACTTTTCCATCAATTTCATCGATTTTTATGTCTGACCATAATTGTTTAACATTGTCATAATTCTCTTGGACGTTTTGAACCAAACCAATTATGAACAATTTTTTCACGCCAGAATCTTGAAACAATTTAGAAGGGATGTCGTCTGAATATTTTCGTCGCTTTGTTGGTGGTGGTTCAAATTCATTGTCGATTGACTGTATCGATAAGCAGACTTTTAAAGATCCTCCTCCACCATCGATGCCGAATTTCAAACGCATATTAGAAAAGTTGCGTTTTGTTCTTACGTATTCTATTAAACCATGCAAATCCTTGCAATACACAGCTGTTTGAATTTGCTCGGTTTCAATTATTTCATATTTTTTCTTAATTTTTGACTCTTTAGATTTTTTTGATTTTTTTTCTGTTTTTTCTACGTCAGAATTTAAAACACTTTTTTTTGTTTTTGATCTGACATTTTTCTTGACTTGTTTAACTTTTTTAACAACTTTAGGACTCACTTTAGTTTTTTTAGGTTTTGATTTAATAGATTTTTTCGACGTACTAGTTGTTTGTTTATTTTGTTTTGTTTTTGATTTGATATATTTTTTGGAAGTACTACTTGTTTGTTCAGCTTCACATATTTCTTTAACTTTCGAACATTCTAAATTGTTAGTTTTTTTGGAATTTGTGAAAGCTTCTTCAGTTGTAGTGATTTTGTCATCTTTTTTTTCTATTTTTACAGATTTTTTGAATTTGTAAACTTTTGCGTCAAAAAAATCATCTAGTGCGTGAATATTAGCTGAAAGATTTTTTTCTAGTTTTGGTTCAATTAATTTTCTATTTTTAGTCGCAACACGCAAATCTGATGCAATTCCAGTTGTCACATTTAGAGAAAGCCCGTATTTTGTTTGAATATTTTGCATGTCAGTTGCCGTAATAATTGTTTTACTCTTTTCTACTGAGTTGGAGTTTTTCGGGTTAACATAAATTTTCAATGGTTTTCCCCGAACTTGGTTAACTGATAGCGTATTCTTATCTGTTAAAATCATTTCATTTTTTAAAGTTGATGAAATTATTTGATTTTGCACTGTTGGTGTGGATTCTGATATCAATGATTGAACATTTTTAATACGTGTTGTAGTGTTGCATGTATGAGGTTTGCCTCTAGCAATTTTAGAAAAGCAATCATCACACCGGTAACTTCTTTTAGATTCATGAGACTCAATACTGGCTTCCCCTGCTTAAAATAAAATGAAATTGTGCAATCGAGTAAAAATTTACTCATTCAATAACAAAAACAAATATTAAGTTTACCACTGATATACCTTTCAATTTATTATTAGTAACTTTGAGAATTTTTGTAGGTAAATTCTTTTTGATCGAAGTGCCAGGACGCTCTCGAGCTAATTGGCAAATGAGACAGCTACATGCCAATAACTTTTCAGATTGCCGAGTTTCAATACTCTTATAGTTAAATGATACGGTTGGTTTTTCCAGTAACTTCTTTTTCTTACTATTTGAAACGTACAGCTTCTTTAAACAAGTCTCACATACTCCATTCGGTAGAGATGGATCATCAGCGTCGTAAGTTGATGGGTTAAAAATATACTGAACTAAAGTTTCAACGTTTCCATTTTTAATTATTTTTCTTACTTCGTGACAACCATTACGGCCTCTCTTTTTTAAGCAAAACAAACAAATCTTGCTACGATTTTCATCGTGTGTCAAGGCGTGATCTTTTTTGGGTATTTTGTGTACCATCTTGAGGTTAACTGAATGTAATCAAAATTAATTTTAACTATTAAGATAATTTCTGGAAGTAACCATAGTAACTATACTCGCGCACTTACTGAAGGATTGAAAGTTCGCCTGCTTTTCAAAGTGAAAATAACTTTGTAATTTTTTTTTGAGCCATGATTTTTTTAGATGATTTGATCTAAACCTTTTAAAATGTCAAACAATATTTTAATTTTGTTTGAAAATAAGCCAAATAATATAAAAAATAATTAATAGAAAGAGAAAAAAAAAAAAAAATGTACAAGACCACTGTTTTTCGTGATTATAACCTTTAAATCGACTTTTCTTAAAAACGGCCTTGTAGATGATTCTAATTTTTTTTGGAAAATAATCAGGAAAGTCCAAATTATCAAATTCTACAAGAAATTTAAGTGCCCCACGACTTTTCATTTAAAGTTGGTTCAAGACCACCTAGAAGAGCACAATTCATGTAAAAGTAGTTAAAAATATAGCGAAAAATAACTTACAAATAACAATTTTGTGAATTCCTTATTAGAAAGAGTTGGTCAAAGTCGTTCTCAAAATTTTGAACATTTTTGCAAGAATGAAGCCTCTTGGGGTTGACAAGCGTTTTAATATACCCTGCCAAGAAAGGGGTGGGGTAGTAGTAGGTGAGGTGGGGATGGAAATAACGTGTGCTAAAAGACAAAGCAAGCGTTGAGGACCATAGGGTAGGCCTATTCTACGCCTTCAACTTTCCATTGGCCGTTTCGGCCTATTGCCTAAGACACACTTTCTTCCCACTCATGCGTCCCGACCACACCTCAACGCTTGCTTTTTCTTCGAGCACAGATTGTTTCCATCCCCACCTCACCTACTACTACCCCACCCCTTTCTTGGCAGGGTATATTAAAACGCTTGTCAACCCCAAGAGGCTTCATACTTGCAAAAATGTTTAACACTTTGAGAACGACTTTGACCAACTGCTTCTAATAAGGAAGTCACAAAATTGTTATTTGTAAGTTATTTTTCGCTATATTTTGAACTACTTGTACATGAATTGTGCTTTTATTAAGTGGGAAAATTATGGTGAAAATTTTATAGTACTAATTTTTTCGTTTCTTTTGATCGTAATAATTAATGTATATATTGTAGTATTAATATTATTATTATTATTATATTAACCTTTTGTGATTATTATTATTTTCATGACTCTACCGACAGTTACATATTAAAATCGAATAAATGAGTTTAACGGGTATCGCTGTCCAACTATAATTTTATCTCTCTCTTTCCCGCATTCTTGGGGGGTTAGGGAATTATTTAATTTTTTTTGTGATTGAGCCAAACCATATATTTAATTTACAATTTTTGTTGTTCAATTTAGCAGCCCTGATGATGGACGCTCAGTAGTCCGAAACGTCAGCAAAATAATAAAAAAAACTCTGCTTGTAAATAAGGATACCTGTGTGGTCATTTACACTATATACAACGATTACTTCAACACTGACATGCACTACAAAAAATTCAAAAGCTTATATTCGAATTGTTGGAAAGATAGCAAACATAATTTCATTGTAATCGATAAAGATAGAGTTATAAATGGTCGTTATCGTAAGGGTTTCGACTGCTTTGCTATAAGTATAGCTTGATGACAATAAATTGTTAGTGTACTGTGAGACATCGAACAATTAATATGGTAGACTTCATCAAACAGAAAAAGGTACTGAAAGAAATAGTTAAAGCTTGAGAAGCTGTCAAACGAAAGTATAATATCATAAAAGCGGGTAACTCCATCAGATTTTACAGAAGGTGTATCATTTATAAATCTTCCGTTAAGGTTAAGGACGATTGTAACACACAAATAAACTGACACTGGTTTGCAGGAAAAAGCCTTGCGGCATAAAAAACCTGATTTATTAGTTCAATATTTCAACAGTGAGGTGTTGGGCGACAGGGCACTCGCACTCGTATACATGTATTTATCGATCAATAACACACGTCAAATCAACTGGGTTTGAGCGTGATCCAAGACCGACTGGCCCGCCCGCGCAAGAGCGCCGATCTGTTGGCCTACAGTGCAGCAGGCCCGCGTCTCACGCATGCGTGCGCTGGTCAGCGTGCGGTTCATAATTCAAAGTATTGATTATAGACATAAAGGTACATTTTCATACCAAAGTTATGGTAATGAAGCTTCACATCAATAATAAATAAAATAAACCGTACATCTAAGTTTATAATAAAAATAATTAATCAAGCTAAGAAATAAAATCAATCAATTATGACTCATACACGAAACAGAAGGCGCTATCGATTCATCATTGCTTCACACCACGCACGTGTTTATTTAACTGTTTATTCATTTTATTTGCATCTTTTTTTCCTTGTTCAATTCTCAATAGCGGTACGTAACGAACTAAGAGAAAACTTTATACCTATCATTGACAATAGTTTTGAACTTCTACTTGCAAATATTTTCTTCGACTCTTCAAATGTAATACTTGGTTTACTCTATCTTCCACCAGACTCTCGTCCTTCTCGTTATAAAGCCTTTGTGTCGAACATTCGTAGACTGACCTTCGTAGAGGTATGATCATTCATAAGAAGAGCGGTTGTGGCTTAATGAATAAAGTAATCAACAAGTTACCGTTTGAATTACATCTTCCGGGATATATAACCACAGCGGACCTGGTACAAAACTATTAGCTCGTGGTGATCTGACAGTAAATCAGCTTGAATCAGCGTGTAAAGAACACGACAGAGCCTACTCGAAAAACAAAAAGGATATTTTTGCTCGAAACTCAGCAGACAGAGTTCTAATTGAATAAGCGCAGCAAAGAGTTCTTTCCACAGACGCATTTTTAAGCCGCTGCTTACGGAGTGACGAACGTCTTAAAATTAAAATCAAAGATGAGAATGTGATTAAAACGAAGATATAAAAAAAGTCCCAAGAAAAAAGCAAGAAAAAAAAATGATTACCCTAAAGTCAATATCAAAGTATCAGATAAAGTAGGTGCTCTTGGTAAATCGCCTAATAGTATTATTAACGAATCACTCAAAGCTACTAGAAAAGCTATCAAGCAAGCCGGTGGAAAAAGTAAGTTGTGAGATTAAGAACATGATAAAACAACCAACCCAGTGGAGAGCGCCGGTAGCGGTGGCCTGGTGCAACGAGCGTCTGTAACTATATTTTAGGTTAGCTATATATACCATATGGAAACACCTTAACTTATCTTGAGTACCCAATTTTTTTTCTTTATTGGAATTAAACTCTGTAGTTAGAATTCATGTTTGCGTAAATTTTCTATATATATTTCTGTATATATAGCTATATAAATCGCTAGGTGAGTGCATAAATAAACATAAGAAGAAGAAGAAGAAGAAGAAGAAGAAGAGTAGAAATTTCGTTATTAGCCTACATTCTGATCTTTACAAACTCACCTTTGATTTTTCTCACACCAGTGTACTAGATAGAGAAACTATATCCAGGGGGGTTATTCACTAAAAATTCCGCGCGTTATCAAAATTTAACACAACGTTTTCGTAAATCGTAATAACGATTACACGTCATTTTATTTAATTTTTAACATTCTAAAATTGTTTTGACTGTAGAATCAGAGGTGATTTAAAATCGGTAAAAAATGACGAAATAATTTAGAAAAGGTGGTCATGGTCTAAAAGACTAAATAAGTTGTTTTTTTTTTTATTGAATTTTTAAATATAATTTTCAAATGTTAGTAATATTGTTGAACTAAAAAAGCTCTTTGCTCGACTCCTGCAAGGTACTCATTACAATCTCGTGAACAATTTCTCTATCATCTTGTTCATTTTCTACTTGAATATTATCTATTAACCTGCAATCATTATTGTTTGATTAATTTTAAATATTGAATTATCAAATAAATAAATAAATTTTTTATTAGTCTTTTATTTTGTAATTAAATTTAAAGTGTGAATCTTACCCGTGGCGCCTCCGAAAATTGTGTAAGATTGCGCACGCCTCAATTATTTTTGCAGCCTTTATAGGGTGATATGGTAGTGTGCGTGATCTACTTATTACTCTTGAAACATTTGTCAATATCCCGAATGTTTGCTCAATTCTGCAACGTATCTTACGGAGTTCATCAGTGTACCTTATTTCAGCTGAACCGTCTGGGGCATTTAATATAGGTGTTAACATTATGGGAGACGGGCTGTACTCGATATCGTCTGAGAGAAAGATTTAAAATAATTATCTAGAACAGTGTACAAAAATATGTTTTACTAACCAATTATAAAATACGACCCTTCTTCATTCGTAACAGTCGCATTTTGTTTTAAGGATTGTAGATATTCTTTTAAATTTGAGTGATTAAATACGTGCTTATCATTATTGCTCCCGGGGCAAATTCGTACATTTCTTATGATATAATTAAAATCAGCAACCTGAAAACATGCAAGGTTTTTTAAAAATTACTAATAACTACTAAATTCTTCAAGCTCAAGTTGAATAAAAACTTACAACTTGCACATTAAGTGATGCTCCTGTTTTGTAATTATAAAAAGGAGGCTCATCTTCTTCGGGTGGTTTTTCTATACTAACTGAAAAGCAGTCTATGATTCCTAATACCCCAGGGATTCGAAAAGTTTCTTGAAATCTAAAAAATACAGATTACTTATAACCAAAGAATTTAATTTATTTTTTTATTTTTTTAATTTCAATTAGTACATTTAGTCTACAAAATTATAACATTTTCATAAAATTTTATTTTTAACAGATCCAAAAAACATTTTTTTGAGACTTTTAAACTAATTTTCAATTTTAATTTAAACTATTTAAAAATAAACTTTAATACCTGATGGAGGTCTCAAGTCGTTCTTCTTTACTTTGAGGAAATTTAATGTAAGTGTTTTTCGATGTCAAAATAGCATTCACGATTCTATCAATGCAGCGGCTCATAGACGCCTGGCTCATCGGATGATGAAAATCACAGCTTGTACCTTTTTGATAAGATCCTTCAGCAAAAAATCGTAAAACGCTTAATATTTGTAAATGTACTGGAATTGCTGTGCTCCGCTGAACAATAAACTGATCTTGAATTAAATTAATAAGCAACTTTGCAAGTGGTTGTGTGAATCTTTAAAAAAATCAAGGGTTATAATTAAAATTCAAAATTAATTATTGGAATAATTGGTTTTTTTGAAATTTATTTTTTTTTTAAATTTCTTTTTTTTACCGCTTTGTAAGGAATAATTATTATTTATAAAAATAAAAATAAAAAATACGAAGTGGTTGGTCTTATTATCGAACATATTTTTTATTACGAATTATTATTAAATTCTCAACGTATCGTACACCGTTATCCATAAATTAAATAAAAATATTTTTATTTTATATTAACATCGTACAACCATCAGAAATTATAATTATTAATTATTATTCATATTAATTGAAGACTTTAAACGCATGAAGTAAAGAATAATACAAACCGATAGTGATTTCTAAAATATTCTGCTTCAAGCAAAAATGGATTTGACACATCACGTAAATTTTTTTTAATGATTCTTAGCCTGTTAATGGCTTGTTTTTTTTTTCTTCTGCATCTTCTAAAATCATCATCGCACCACCAAAATATACAGCAGGAATATTTCAATATTTCAAGATGAATAAGCAAGTGGCAGCTATTTATCTTGACATAAGTAATGCCTTCAACGACGGGCACTGCGACATACTGATAGAAAAGTTAGCAAATATTGGTGTATCGGTGAAAGTCCTCATTTTTGTGAGGTTTTTGATTTATTGCCGTTACGTGCATACTGAAATTAACCTTGAAGTTCCACAAGGTGGTGTTCTAAGCACCTTATTTTACATAGTTTAAGTGGCAACAATCTCAAAAAACCTCCCACCCGGTGTCGTCGACTTGAATTACGCTGACGTAATCGACGTACATCGACTTGGCTTAAGAATAAGCACACCTACGAATATATTGTTGGCAGAATCTCGTTTAATAGCTGTTCGGCTTCGCGCTAGAGCTCTGGCCCAGAATTTCCTTTTGAGACTATTTAGTAAAACTATATCGAACACGCTTAATGCTGTTAACCACCACCTTGAAAGCATAATATTGGATCGTAGGAAAAAAATAAACGTTTTAAGAGATGCTATCAAGAGCGTAGTTGGACTTAGACATCAAATAAGTGTAGGACAACGTGATACTATCTACAATTATGACTATGAGGCTTTCAAGACATCAATACTAGTTGACATACAATCTGGCTTTCAGCTAAGTAACACAGAATACCCTGGTCTTTTTTTTCATACTTTGTTTCACGATGAACAATCACTCAGAATCTTCACAGATGGAAGTAAGACGGATCATGGTCTCTCTGTTGGTACAGCCTGTATATGCCCTGAACTCAACTTGGTTCACACCGCTGCTGTCAACCATAAGGCCTCTATGTACACGGTGGAATGCAAGGCTATTGCGGATGCCATGAGTATTGCATTGGAGAGCAAACACCGTAATGTCGACATCTTCACGGACTCCTTGAGTGCGGTACAAGCACTCAGTGGATATAGCATCGATGATAGCACCAATCACTATCTTTGGGAGATACGTCAAAGAAACGTGCTGTTCTATCAAGATAATGCTGGTACAAAAGTTATTATTCACTGGATACCAGCGCATGTTGGTATCACGGGCAATGAATTCGCGGATACTACTGCCAAAGAAGTAACCTCCAGAGCGCCAGACCTGCACACAATCCCTTACACAGACCTCAAGCCGTACTACAATCAATTGGTTTACCTCAACAGTGAGAAACTACTTAGCGACGAAGGAACATACAAAGGTATTAGTAGATTACATACCTAGGCCACGAAAGTAAGAAATGTCTCAAATCACATGTATTTTTCGGCCGAGGCGTAGCCGAGGTCGAGAAACATGTGATTTGAGACATTTCTTATTCGTGGCCAAGGTGTGTATACTATTTTTCTGCACGACGGAGCCGGGAAGTGGCAAAGGCTGGGGCGCGCAGTGGCCAGGAAATGCTACTTCCCGGCCGGAGTTCAGAAAAAAATATTTTGTAAGATTGTACAAGCCAACAGCTAAACCCTGGTTTATAGGACACATCCTCTCCAGAAGTGAGACAGTTTTTATATGCAGGTGCCGGAGTAACCACATTGCTCTCAGGGAGTCCCTTTGTAAGATTAACCTATATGACACGACAGTCTGCGACTGTGGACACGATCCACAGGACCTCAACCGCGTCATATGGCAATGCCCCCTGTACCAAGAACAGAGATTGGACTTAGTAGCCACCCTCATCAAGAACAAGCTTTATCCTCCTTATGACGTCAACTGTTTTTTATATGGACCAAACGTAGCAGTGATGAAATTAATCTATAGATTTGTGAAAAAGTGTGGAATTTAAATTTAAATTAATGTGACCCTCAAAGTAAGGGTTTTATTTATGTATGTTTAATTATTTTTTTTACTCCCTTTTTTTCTTCTTCTTATGATTATTGAATAACTATTTATCTTTGTACTAGCTAATGATCTGTAAAGTTTAATAAAGCTTAATAATAAAAAAAAAAAAAAAAAAATCAAGAATACGATTAACGTGAGAGAAGACACAATCCCTTAGCAAAATTTATCTCTCTCTCGTTTCAATCCTATTACGATTATTTTTTGATCCCCTTTCCCGACACTTTGCTTACATTCAGTTTACTGATCGACTTATTTGTATAGCTGGCGTCCCAGTACTCTTTTCCTCAATTTTCATTTTGACATTAAGGCGATCACAGAAACTTTGCGTCGTCGCAGAATCGCACATCGCCACGGCGGTTTGTATATCTATATATTCTGAGCAGACAGGCGAGTGCGATTTGCGATGCTGCGACAATCGCCGACTACGCCAACCTCAAAATCTATTGTTTCTATTATTGTAACCTAAATATGTTGTTAAACTTGTATTCATTATATGCTTGCTACATCCCTTTAGCCTTTGGATTGCCTCGCAGAAGATTTAATACCAGTTAAATAAAAATTTTATCAAAACTTTTAGCCAATTGAGGTTAGTGCGATGCTGCGACGATGCAAAGTTTCTGTGATCGCCTTTACCGAAGAACGTTCGCTCTCTTGATTGTACATTATATAAATGAAATTTTATACTTCTGAATTATACATTAGGTTTGTAAACTATATGTTTACAAACCTAATGTATAATCCAGCACCCCTGTAGATCCTGTACAACCCAAGTAGTTTGAACATAATTTAAAAAAAAACTTGAAAGATTGAAAATCTATGATTTGTAAGCAGGAATTGATGTATCAATTTCTGCTCATACAGTTATACAGTGCGAATTCTATGGCTGGATCGTTTGCGTAGTTTCTGCGCAGTTGGGTCAGGCGTAGATTCACGCACTGGTACCTGGCGTAGTTTCTACGCAGTACCTCAGTGCGCAGCTCTACGCAAATTATTTTTTCGGTGCAGGTTCAAATTCCGGTCGAGGTCATTTTTTTTCTCCCTTGATTTTAGTTATTTAATTTTTCTGAGTAACTGTAATTAGTTTTAATAGGTTTTTGCGGGGTTTTAATACGCTGGAATTTTTTTCAAATTAAGGGATGTAGCTACTGAGTTGGAAAATAAAAATCCTTGAGGTAAGAATTATTGACTGTAAGATCTTTGGAAATTTTGCATTATCATTCTGTTTTATTATGGACTCATTATTTTACCATGTTCTTAATCTTACATCTCAAATGTCATAACTTCAATAAAAAAAATCGTTTATATAAGGAAATTCTCAAAACTTTCAAAATAAAACGAAGTAAAAACTCGTAAAAATATAGAAATAATTTGGGTACACTTTTGAAATTTTGACAGCAGTTTTTTCTGATCTCTGACTTGATGCAGTATAAAAAAATTGTTATTATGTTTGCAGTTAAAGTTATTGCAAAATAAAATCATTAATAAACAGTTGATGAAAAAGTTCTTTAAATTTCAAAAAACAATAACGGTACTCGATTTGGAGAAAAAAAAGATAAAAAATTATATTTTTTTTTTATCCAAAGCTTAGATTATTTATTATAACCTGTTAAACATTACAAACTCAACACGTTTACTGGACTCAAACAAATAATAGAAGGTTCTGATAAAGGAATTCTATTCATTTTTTTATCAGAAGCTTAGATTATTTGTTATAACCTGTTAAACATTAGAAAGTGTCTAGGTACCATCGCCGTGTACCGTATTCGGTGCACGGTGCACGGTACACGGTACCAAATAATAGTTACTTTAGACACTCTGTGAATTTAAGTTGGTTTTTTAGGATGGGTAATTGGATTTAAAGTAAAAACTAGTAGTTTTTTAAACTAAAGTGGGTTATTTGGGATAAATTATAGGATCTAAAGTAAAAAGCTACCGTGTACCGTGTACCGTGTACGGTACACGGCGATGGTACCTAGACACAACCTAAACATTACTAATTTAAAATGTCTATTAGGTTATAATAAATAACCTGGGCTTCTAATAAAAAAAAATGAATGAAACATTTTTCTTATTTTTTATTTTTGAATCAATGGCCGTTGTTTTTTTAATTTTTCAAAATTTTTTCTTAAATTGTGAATAATAAATAACTAGCTTTCTGAGCGTGCTGCAAGCACGCATAAGAAATAATAATAGTTACCTTAAAATGCACTTTTCGAAAATTTGAAAAACTTCTCCACTAGCTCATGAATAAAAATCTTACGCTTACGCCAGATGGTGATAGCTCTTTTTCAAAAAGGAATTTTGTTTTCGAATAACTTCCCCTGCAAAATTTGCAATAAACTTTTTTTGTGGATCAGCGTTAGAAATAACGATAAAAAAATGTGAAATTTGAAATTTTGACCACATAGCTTCAATGAAAACTATGTTTTTTTAAATACTTACATTTGTTTAAAGTTTTTGAAAATTTCCCAAATAAACTCCTTGGTTAAAAAAAAAATATATCTGGAGCAGAGTACTCGTATAGGCTTGACGAGAGTGATATCAGTGAAAAAAATAAAATAAAAAAAATAACACAGTACGGGACTGATGAACAATTTTCTCTCTTGACATCGGTAAGAACTTACTCAGACCCCAGCCGAACAATCATTAGATCATCATCGAGCCCAATTTTTTGTGGTATACCACTGGTTATACCGGTGCAGAGGGGTGTTAAGATTATATGTACATTCAAAAAAAAAAGGGTAAAAAAGCTCAGCTTAAAGGGCGATAGTAGAAGCTTATGGGATGCGCCTGCGATCATCTTTCAATTCAAAGCAAATTTAGATTAATGTGGCACTGTGGATTACTGGACGTGTGAGCAGTGAACTTCTCGCGTCCCGCGTCCCGTATCTAAAAATGCAGCAGTAACCTATCCTTGCTTTGGATTGTGAGCTTATAGATGCGGGAGCGTCCCGCAATTTTCTGCCATCGCTCTAAGCGTCCTCAGAGCGCGCTTGTTTTTGTTTTTATGATGGCAAAGTTTGGGAGTAGTGAGGATTGAGTGAGTATCGATTTTTCGAGCTGTGCTGGGGCCTTATGGCGGTTCAGATATCGAACACAAACTTGGAATTTTTCTTTTTTTTCTCCATTGGTACTAATAGTAAAATGAAAAAAAAATTACGTGATTTGAGTTTGATATCTGCTACCTCCTTAAACCCTGCTGGCTGGAACCTCTGTATGAGCGCCTTCTTGTAGCGGCTGCCGCTAGGCGCTATTATGGGATAAACAGCTTGGAAGAGATAAAAAAATATTTAGAAATAAAATAAAATAAATCAATCACTGCTCGTCAACTTTTCTCAATAAGTCAGTGATCTTTAACCAGGCAAATAAAGCATTGGTCTTGTTGCGGAATAAAGACAAATTGTTTATTTATTTGTTATAATTTAAATCCGTTTCAATGTTTGTCGGTCGGTATTAAATTGTTATTTATATTATTTTACACCATGTATTTGAATTTTACTTTGTGAGCTTACTCTACCCGTGTATTGTTTTATTTGATTTTGAATTCACATCTGAATATTGCTTTTATGACCTTGCAAAGCAAAGGCTTACAGGTTTCTAGCCACGTTGGGCTAAATTTCATCGTGAAATGTCGTAAGTAATAAAGAGGTCACTTATCGGCTGATTTAATTTCTTCGCAGTAATAAAGCGAAGGCATATTACTGGCGTTGTTTTTATTCGAAAGCAATACTCAGTTATTTTTTTTTTTTTTTATAAAGCTATGTCAATCGATTGTTCGAAATTAGAGAACGCGCTCATTACTTTTCGACCACTTGTTTGATGCCCGTAGCAATGATTTTTTGATGTTTTATAAACATCTTGATTTGACAGCTGAACCTCAAAAAATTGTGTAATGTTAAAGGTAAATTAAACCTTTAAACTATTTAAACCGAAACCTACGAGAGGCCTAGGTCTAACCCGTTGCCACCGAGTGGCCCTGCGATTATCTTTACTACGACCGTCCAGTGAGCGGAGAGTTGTACTTACTTTGTTTCTGCCACTCCAGCTGTTGACTATAAGTCCAACGTCGACCAGGCTCCGGAGAAGTAGAGTATTTCGTAGTTTTTAACTTAAACTTAACAGGACGGGTATTTGAAAATAAAGTCAAAAATTACACGAACGACATTTAATAAAAGAAACACTAAACCTCAAGCACTGTTACAATTTTCAAAATAAATACAAGTGTCAGAACGGCTGACTTGAACCGCGGACTCTAACTAATTCGCGAACTGACAACACTCTTACCGGTGTCCCTACACTAGTCTAAGCTCGACTGCTTACGCTTGACTGGCTACTCTCGACTCCCTACTGGGCTATCGGCGGTCCTTATATATGTTTGATGTACCTGCCGAAAAGTCGCGCAGGTCTCGATTTTAGCGTGGGTGGCCCCCCACCGAAAAGAAAAGGAAATTTCCACAACGAGGCAGTAAAAAATTAACGATCTGGGGGAGTTCACCCCAGTATGCTCCCTACACCTTTATTTAAAATAAAAGCGAAAGAAGTCGCATACGGATATGACAGTAATTTGGTTTTTTCTCCTCGACACGGGTAGTTTCAGGCCAATTTTTACTATCTCTTGTATTTGAACTTATTAAAAATAAATAATTGAATGTAAACAATTAAAATCGTTTGGCCACAATTTTCGATAATAACAGCTCATTTTAATTATTGAATTTATTTTTTCCATTTTCAAAAAAACAGGTCTATAACAAATCATTACAAAATATAAATCAAGGTAACAAAAAATTAACAAAAAAATTTTTTTCGTAGGGCTTTATCAGGGAGCCTCTCTTTTTCTTTTGAGTCCTTAGAAGACGAGTTTGCACATTCCATCATTTCAAATTTTGAACTTTTCAGTTTGAAAGTTTGTTTTTTAATTAAATCCTTGGAAATGATAAAATCAAAATTTTCCCATATTTATGAATTTAAATCTGTGCGCATTTGCACACTAGGTTGTATTAGTAAATGAAAAAAATTACCGAGCGCACAAAATAATTTTCATTGTACGGTTTACAGAAGCTTTGCTTCAAAGCAGACCTCTTCCGCACATACCTGCATTACCAGATGTTGACCCTCCAAGTGGTTCCAATCTACAGTCTACTCAACAATCTAATTTAGATCAGCATGTTACTCCTTCCAATTGTGGTCTTCTTGAAGCTGCCAGCAGGTTGGTAAAATCATTTTAAATAAAACTTAATTAATTAGTTTGTGTGTCTAGCTCCCAGGGAATTCGGAAAAATTATAACATTTTTTCAGTACTCAAGAATTTAATAATAATAGTAGATTACATACCTAGGCCACGAAAGTAAGAAATGTCTCAGATCACATGTAATTGATAAACATGATCTGAGGCTTGAGGCTTTCTTATTTCGTGGTCAAGGTGCGTATACTATTTTTCTGCACGACGCAGCTGGGATGCACCTTTTTCGTTTGAAGCAGCGGCGATGAAAGAGGCGCTTCTCGTCCGGAGTACAGAAAAAAAAAAATTTTAATATTGATTAAATTTTCTGTCGTTATACTATAAGTGCCCCAAAATTTTCTATAATTTTGGAGCACGAGCGGTATTTGGCTGGATTATTTTCCCCAGCTGAATGTCAACCCACAGAAACGCAGTATTTCACATTTTTGCGGGATAATGGCCTTTTTATTTTAAATTCTAAGAATTACAGAGAATGTAATGTAGGTTACTAATTGTTTACTGATAATTTTTTAGTCGCTATGCGACTGAATTAAATAACCGAAAAATCATCGAAATAATTTTACCCACACCCCTACGCTAAATGTAAAATACGGCGTTTCTATTGGTTGAAATTCAGCTCTGACGTCTCTACATTTTTGAGTAAGTTATTATATTTTTCTACCGATTCTTGTATGCCTGCCTTTAGCACACGTATTAATTTCAAACTGCTATATTTCTTGAATAAGTCTTGTAACAGCCCCAAAAAATCTTAAAAATCAATTTAACCCTTAAAGGCCACACGGGGTCCAAAAGACCCCACATAACTGTCAGTGTGGCAGTTCTGGATTTGGGTGTGTCATTTAAGGGTTAAGCATCAAAGAATCACCTATGTAGATTGCAGGGATCCTTGCGGATCCAAGCTCCCAAGCTATTTACTAAGTTCCTTTTCAAAATTGAGCTATATTCATTATGTTTTTTATGAGTTGGTAATTTTTCTTTTTTTAAGCAATGAGCTATAAAAAAAAAGTTTAAAAAAATGTGCGCGATAAGTCAAATAACTCTTGCCGCCCGAGAAATCGTAACCGGACTCACTGCGCGATGAAGAATGGCACAAAGAAGATGAGCAAAAAATTCGTGGTTGGGCACTGCGATAGCTGCACAATGGTAGGCTTTTACGGTAATTAAGACGTGCATCCCCGTGAGATGATCTAGAAATCGGGAGATGAACCAGCTGGGGAGCAACTCGCGTACGTTGTTCTCGTAGCTCTGACGCGTGTAAAGTTTTTTCTTTCCTTTCGAAACCGGCCCAGTTTTTGAACTTTTAAATAGACGGTATCCTGGTGCAAATCGTACGAGGTGATCCTCTTCCTACTGGACAAAGGACTACACCTGGCTTGATTACCGCTCATTCGCGCCGCGATACGAAAAGGACACGATTAGTCGCTGATGTTTCTACCGCGAGGAAGACCGCGACGCGTTAATCGGCAACGATCTGTTTTTGCAACCACGTGGTATCGTACCTCTTGTAAGTACCCTTAAATTTGACGAGCATTTATTAATCGCTCTGCATACCCTCACAACTTTGCCACAAACGGCAGCTTAGATAAAGGTAAAAATCTTCAACTCTTTTTCCAATGCGTTTATTTCGGAGCTTTGAATAAAATATTTTTTAAGTGGAGTCGCGCACTTAAAAAATTAAGAATATTTTTTTGTTGTTGATTAAAGCAAATACCTGAATTTTCTCTATGTTCACGCTGGTCACCTATGAATTCGCGACTTTTTTCGACAAAATTTATATTATTTTTTATACTTGGATATTTGTAATATGCTTTTTTCCAGTCATTTAACAAATCAATGTCTCTGTTTCCAAGTATAATATAATCTGGTACTGCAGCAATCGCCATTCAATCTCTTTCATTAAAAATTTCTACATTTGTATTGTATTCATCATTATTATCCAAGTCTTGAGAAGTGGCCATTAGATCTTGTTCAATTAAATTTTGACGAATACTTGCTTGTTGACAAGTCTCATTTTCATTTTTTAAATCATTTTCGGATCTCCAAAATTTATTTATCATTAGCTGTTGTTTATAATATAATTCTAGATTTTTACTGTTTGCATTTTTATTGACTTTTGGCACAACTTATACAATTTTTTCTTTTCGATTTTTACTCACTGATGTGTTTTTACCTTTCGAAAATCTCTTTGCAAAATCAAAAAAGGTTATTTCTTCCATTTCTATAGACCTGTTACAATAAAACGATATAATTGCATTATTAACCTCAATTTCATTACCGCTTACAGCAACATACTCTTCTAATTTAATTACAAGAATTTGATATTTTCTTGTTGAGTTAAGTAATGGAATTCCCAAAAGTAAGTGACATGTTTCACAAGCACCAGTATCTCTTTCTACAATAATTTTTATCATCAAACTTGTGTAAGCAGAACGTGATTGATCCTCGTTATTTTTTGACTCTGCAACTTCTCGAAACATGTCTGTTAAATTTTTTGAAGCTGGTTCAGATTTTGATGCATACTTTGCTAGAAAATTAATTAACATATGTTGTGACGTTATGATGTTGAAATCAGTGTTAGCTCTCCATGTTTGTGATACGAATAATTGTAATAATTCATCAATTTATCACTTCTTGCTGGTGTATAAACCCATTGACCTTTATCATTTTTTTGTAAAGACGATTATTGTTGAATTTTTTTTTTTATAATCAAATCACCAATCGTACTCTTCTCCTACTTTTTTTAGGCAATATCCTTTCGTACATTTAATGTGTCTTTGAAATCTATTTAATAACTCAGAAATATATTGTTCGTTGTCTACAAAACATCCGTAGATCCAATTCTTGATGGATGTACACCAGCTCTTGTAATTGATGGTAATGGATTAGTTGCACTTACAAAGCTATCATAATGTTTTTGCGATAAGTATTTCTTGTTCAGATGCGGTGTCAAAAGCTTTAGGATCGGGAGCTCTCGAAATCCACAAAAGTTCGTGTAAGTCACATGAGCCTCTGTGTTGAAATTCAAACCTATACCAGTAGTCAACAATTTTATATCTTTTACATAAAATATTTTCAATAAAAATTTGAAAATAATTTTCAACGATCATGAGATTTTCATTTAACAGTTTTTGAAGAATTTCAGCAATTTGGGCTTCACTTACTGATTCCTTATCTGATGTATTACATCCCATGAGTCGCATCAAATCAGGCCACCATAGATCTGCAGCATTCAATGTTATAAATACCGTTGGTACGCCAAGTTGATTTATCATTGCTTCTAGTTCTTGCCTGCGTTGATACCAGTATGATTTTGTTTTACGTATTTGTCTACACCAGAAATACATACAAACTATTTATTATTTGTGGATTATTTTCCATTGCATTTTTTAATTGTTCGAATGTTCCACTAAAATGAGATTTTTTTTGAAAAAATACTTCCTTTTGTTATAGCATCGTGTCGTTGGATAATATTCAAAGCAAAAAATCTAAACCGTGGATCTTTTGCAAATCGCTTATCTTTATATGGCTTTAAATATTGAAAATATTCATTTACTAAAACTTTCATTTTTGAAGGACGAATGAAATTATTCAATTCAGCAGCTCCGTATGGAAGTAATTTTGGAAATGCCATACTTACATAACCTTCGCATGTCAATTTGTTTATAATATGAGTGCCTTGTGGCCATTGAATGGCAATATTTACAGTGCCATGAAATTTTTCAGCTTCTTGTAATTTAATATTCTCTGATATGAGACTCTCATAAATTTCATTTTGCTGTTCATCTTCATTTTCGGCAATATCATCTAAATTTATTATAGGTATTTGATTGATTATAGTACTATCATTCACTGGAAGTTGAGAAATATGATTATCATCAATAATTATATCCGCATAGAATGGATTGTTATTTTTTTAGATAACAAGTGCATCCAAAACTTTTTTTCTTCGGACGTAAAAATCAGGATGACCGGTCGAATCTTCACGTTTCACTACTTGCAATCCCAGGTATGCTGTTTTACGTGGTAAATTTTTTACAATTTCGGTTATATTTTATCCAATATTAATCATGTTACCTTTGGAAGCGTACTGTCCTGGAACACCACGAGATTTTATACGGTACACTCGTATTACGGGCTGCACTTTTGCAATTGAAAGTTGCTCTACATGAGTTAGACCTTTCAACTCATTTGGAACAATTCCTGGGTTCATTTTGTTTGTTGTAGTAAATTTTAATGGTGATTTCTTACATTGTTGACACATCTCAAAAACATTACTTTTTATGACCACTTTATGACAGTTATTACATTCATACGAGTTCATTTTTTTCAATTCCTCTACAAATTCTACTTGCAAATTTCTAAAATTCAAGTTGCTTAACTCAGGGATGTCAATGTTTATCTGAATTTCCGCTTTAATCTCTTTGTCATAATAGTTATCTTTGTCATCGAGTTTGCTGTCTTCTTCATTGCTTTCTATTTGGTGCCAGCTTTGTTTTTGTCTGTATGTAATTTTACAAATTCTTCTTTATCTTCGGACCATAGTAAGCTAAGTATTGATTTTCATAAGTAAAATAAAATTAAATAATAATTCCATACATTGATTTTTCATTTTAATACCTTAAAATGTTTCTTTTTAAGTCAACCTTATTTAAATGATTTTATTTAACCTTTTTTTACTTGTCTCTTGCTAATTTAGTTTTATCTTCAATGAAAAATATCTTTAATTTCAGATAAATAACATTTCAAATCAATTATTAATAATTTCTTTTTAAAATTTATTATAAATAATTTTTACCTGGAAAAAATTTACTTGTATCTTCTATATCAAGTGTTCGAATTCTAGACTTCTGGCGCTAGTAATATTCATGATTATATTTTTTTAAATGTAACCAACAATAAATTAATTATTACATTTATAAACTAAAAAAAAATTTACCTTCACATGCATTGATGAATTCAATTAATTAATTCTATAATTATTCTTTTTTAACTTTGATGATGAGGATAACCTCCACATTCACGGTTTAAGGACGTTCGATCGTGTGACGAAGGTCATAAGAATAGTTTGAAAATTATCGCAATCTTTAAGTTTAGGTGTAAGAAATAACGTGTTCAAATTTCAGAAGGATTCACAACACGGTTTCTGAGATATTTTAATTCAAAGGGCTGAAATCACACCAGATCGGGTGGTTTAACGTAGGCTCTTGTGGGAGAAGCATGCTGTTTTCATTTTGCTGTAGTTTTTGAACCAAGATGTGAATCATCTTGAAATTTGGATATGTTATTCCTTAAGCCTTAAAGAACAAATTGCTATGTTTTTGAAAAATTTCTTATGGGTTTTAAAACAATTTCAGTGTTGCTTTGCAATTAAAAATTAAAAAAAAGTTTGCTGATTTTTCTTAATTTTTTAAAAAGTTTTCTGGATTTTCGATTCACACTGTTGGAAACAAGAAGTTTTTAGTGATAGTCTGTAAAAATTTCAAAAAGATTCGTTTATTCAATTTCTTGTCCCAACGAGTTCAAAATAAAATAATTTTGTCAATCGGCTGCAGCGCGTGTCAGCTGTTCCCGTGCATAACCTATAGGCGGCTCGCCCCTCCACGACGCCACGATCGAACGTCCTTAACAATCGACTCACTATTTTCGAAAACGGCATTCACGTGACTTTTTATTCAACAGATTTTTTAAGAAAAATTACCATAACTTTTGAATAAAAAAAGATATTAGCATGAAATTTTTACAGGTGCACCTTCTGATTACCATAGAAGCATTTCCAAAAAATTTCATTATAGTCGGTTCATTAGTTTTTGAACTTACTTCGTCCGAAAATTTGCAATAAATCTTGGGAAAGAGGGCTTCACCCTGTAATTTTTTTGTATTTTCACTTTTATAATGTGGCGCATAAACTCACGTGCTACCGCTTCCTACAGGCTCATTGCTTTTATTTAGTCATATGTAACACAGGGAACGTTTTATATCCTAAATTAATAACTCTTTGTATTTTCTTTTTGTAGCAAGAATACCTAAAAGTGTTGCCAAAATAACTGGCTTGAAGTAATTTATTTAATAAAAATTATTCATTTTCTTTTCATCAAAATAGACGGTGCGAAGTACTTATTTATACCCTATTTTAATTATATATAGAATGTGTGAACAAGAAAAAATTAATAAATATTGAATTTAATACAATCGCGCCGTGTAGTATTTTGAATATCCTTTTTTATCATTTTATTTATTTACAACAATCGAGACTTTTGTCATTCACATAAACAAAAGTTCTCTCAAATTTTCATCAACTTTTGTGCATTTTTGCAGATGAGTGTATATCTCAAAGGCAGTCATGACCATGGTTTCGTGTACATTCATGACCGAAATTCATGAAAAGTCAGAGAAATTGCTTCGTTTTTAGCCTAAATCAGGCGTACACCGCGGAAAAATCGGGGTGCAGCCACGCTGTAAAAATCGAAGAAAGGTCAGCTGAGTTTTTCTTGAGTCCCGACGCATGACCCGTGTTTGCTCTAAACAAACAATTAAATTTCTTTGATGTAAGTTCGTACGCTCAAAATGTAATGATTATTTTTATGAATTGTAATAAAACAATTATTTTTAATTATACTGTTTAAAGACTCTATATGTTAAAGTTAACACCAGAAATCAGTTGAAACTAGTATAAAATAGTCAAAGCTATTTTACACATGTAACTTTAGTAAAAACTAGTTTTAACTAGTAAAAACTAGAATTAACTGGTTGATTTTGAAAGATAGTTTAAAGGTTGTGTCTAGGTACCATCGCCGTGTACCGCACACGGTACACGGTAGCTTTTTACTTTAAATCCTATAATTTATCCCAAATAACCCACATAAGTTTAAAAAACTACTAGTTTTTACTTTAAATCCAATTGCCCATCCTAAATAACCCAATTAAATTCACAGAGTGTCTAAAATAACTCTTATTTCGTACCGTGTACCGTGCACCGTGCACCGAATACGGTACACGGCGATGGTACCTAGACACTTTCTAGTTTAAACTAGTATTTACTTAAATGAGTATTTAAATGTAACAGAGAAATAAATTAAATACACTTTATTGCAATACAAGAGCAAAAAGTTGAACATTGTTGCACTGCGCGATATGCACACCTCGGCTTCGCCTCGGGCACATATCGCGCTATGTAGAAGTGTTTAACTTTCTGCTCGTGTGTTGCTTACTTTTTTTCTCCATTTGAAGTAGAAAGTACGCCTATTTAATAAAATAAACAGTTTCACCAAACTGCAGCTGACAGAGCCAGACACCGCCATGTTTTACTTCCTGATCAGCTTGGGCGCTTCTACCGGCGCGGCCGTCTCGAGAAGCTGTGATGTTTATGTTTGATGGCTGCTGCCGTATTTGCAGCACAAGCGATAGCGAGTGCAGCAAGACCGGCGCAGCAGCCATCAAAACTTAATCTGCAAATTAAAATTATAATGCGAGTATTACACATGCGCATACAAACGAATCGCCATCAGCCGAGAAAATTTTGAATAATTTGTTGCTGCTGTCCGAGATAAAAGAAGAATAAAAAAAAATCATTGGCGTCAGCACGAACTCACATGCACAGATACACTAATATACACGTTGAATTGAGCAAGTCAATCTTCACCCATCGCAGAGACATTGTTTAGATTTGTTGCTTATAAAAATATAACCTAATTCGGTCAAGGGCTGAACTTAAAGCATCAGCAATTAGCATCGGCATTATCATAAACACACATTCTTAAGCACGTATTCATACACATTTGTAAGCACGCATCGCTCGCCACTTGCAGGGGTTTTATTTCAATTTCTTCCCATCCTTACAACTTTATTTTTTGTCCAAGACATGGGCAACAAAAATCAAAACATGATCAGCGTCAACATCAGCACCATCACGAACACACATTGCTCGTAACCTACTGTCACAGTTAAGACCTATTCGGAAGGCTGGAAATCTTATTTTGATGACTTTTTAACTTGTATCCTTTGAATAAAATTGACAATTAACTACAAAAATTGCGGCGAAACGCTTATTAGAAGCTTATTCAGCACAGCTGCAGTCGACACGCTGCTCATGCAAGAGGTTAGAAGCTCGACATTTCTTTCTACACTGCAGTTATACGTCGGTATAGTAGAGTGCCTGAATGCAGCAATGATGAACTTTCGACTGAGAAATCGGTGCACAGGATGCATACTTTCGACCTTTGGATGAAGATAAATTATTTGCTAGATAGCCTATAGGAAGTCTTTCCCAATACTTAGTACACCTTGCGTGTGTGTACAAATACCTCTCGTACACTTTTTCGTGCCTCGTCGATTTAGGTAGATCTTGGACACCTACGTGTTAAGTTAACAATTAATCATGCAATAATTGATTAATCAATAACGTCTGGCTTAGCTAGCCAGTATCAATTTATAAGTCGTGCGTAGGGCGTAACGGAGGAGGGCAATTCCACACGAAAGTAAATCTGAGAGTAAAAAAAAAAATGAAAATGGACGAGAACTTGAATAGTATTTTTCAATCAGAAATTATCTGTAGTTCAAGGAAATATATTGGTATTATAATTTTTTTTTTTATTTCTATGGTTTTCAAAGCCTTGATTAAAAATTTCAATACGAGCGGTGATACAGATAAATAAGATGTAATGTTGGTAACACTGTCACATTCCCACCCTTTAAATTTTTATCGGTTATACTCTATCATCTTGAAGAATATTTAACTGAGCTCTCCTGAAAGTATTATTTTGTTTAAACAAGTGCTGCAAGTTTTGTGCTGTTAACAAACTCAGTGTTTTTTTATGTAACGACCGTTACGCCAAAAATGGTTTTTTTTTATTTAAATGCCACAATTATTGAAATTTTAATGTTGTAATTTTTTTTCAAACTCAGGATTAAACGTTTTATGGTGAAGTCTTTTCAAAGAGTTTTTTTAATTGTTTTATTCTTTAAAAAAAGCGTCACGGTCGTTACACGATATATGCATAGAGATTGGGACAATGGTTCTTTTACATGTTTTCATGAAATAAACTGAAAAACAATGTGTATAGAAAAAAATCAATAACAATGTATCAAGTCAAAAATTACTTCCGGGAATATTTTAATGATTTTTTTTTTTTTTTTTTTTTTATTGAGTTTTGTTTTTCATAAAAAGCCTATCTTTGAATAAAAAGCTTTGAAGCAGATGCTAATTTTTTTATCATTTCTTTTTTTTTTTTTAAACAATTAAAAATGTTTAAAAAAAGGATGGAGAAATTTCGAAAAAAGCGGAAAGAAAATGTTGAAGCTTGTAATGAGTACTTAGAAAAGGAAAAAATGAGAAATCGAGAAAGAAGACAAACAATTAATTTTCTAAAAGTGAAAAAATAAAAAATGATAAAACTAATACCCTCAGGTGATAATTTAAACACTTGGCTCTGACATTAATTTTTTTCAGATTTTTATCTATCGAATATTCGCAGAGTTTTGACATGTTTTGAGGCAAGTCAAAATCTATGTCTAAATCATGTAACGACCGTTACACACTTTGATATACAAAAACTTCAGTTTAAAAAAAGTTGCATAAATCTGCTGGTCACTAAAATTTTCTTTAAAAAAAGTAGCTTGCTTTTACTTATTCATAATCAAAAAGACAGGTTATGTAGATTTTAGTTTAGTCAACTATACTTTGACTATAACAATTCGACTTACTTATCGTTGCTCGCACAAACTCCGCTGTTCGTTACAGTACGACTATCCTGAATCGAAGCCGTTGAAGTCTTGGGATAAACGCACTACAAATTGTTATAAATAAGTTTACGACAGAACGTAAAAAGACAAAACGTCAAATTAACAATAATATTAAAAAAAATTAACCCACTAAATATATATACAATTATAAATATGAATTTGCGTGTTTGTTTATTATGAAATTTGATCAAAGTACTACTACACACACGCACACACACACACATATCCTACTAAATTATATAGTTGTTTTTCTTCACAATCAGCATAGGAAAAATACTTAGCAAAAGTGTACATATAAGCGTAGGTTCAAAGTTACAAACGTCATGACAAGTGTAGGTACTGGAGTAGGTACAGTATAGTTACAAGAATAGTTATCAAGTTTGAAACAATGTTATGAATAAGGTTTGTTATAAGGGTATTTACAGTAGTAAGCACAAGAGGATAAAAAAATATTATGCACAAGACTACATTCAGTGTAAAAAAATTTTCCTCCTTGTAACCTCAAAATCGGACCTTCACCCCTTGTTTTCGGTATCTCTGGAGGAAAAATATTTTTCAAAACATGGTCGAGAAGGGTTCTTTGGCCACCTCGTTGCACCCCTCGACTTCGGCTCGGGTCACAAGCCTCTCGGAGGCCAAATAAACCCTTCCCCGACCTGTTATGAAAAATACTATAAATAAAAAAAAATAAAGAACTAGAGTTAGCATAAGAGTAGAAACAGATGTAGAAACAAATGCATGTGTAGAAGGTTCAGCGTTAGAAGCTTAAGTAAAAAATAGGTAGTAAGCACAAGATTATTAACATATGTAGGAAGAAGAAAAAGTCAACAGTAAAGAGAGTTGGAAAAAAAGACTCAAGAGACGAGGATAGTAGCAAGGTTATGAAACAATGAAGGTTAATAAATAAAAAGACGAAAATAAGTCGGAAAAAGAATAGGATAGAAATGAAAGTATGCTCAATGATAAGAACAAAGTAGTCTTAGAGTTAGAAATAAAAGCATGAAAAAAATTCAAACTACAGTTATCACCATGATAGAAACAAATATGTAAACATGAGCATATTCTTGGGTAAGAGCCTAGTTTCAAAAAGCAAACGGTAAGAACAAGGGTAGTTACAAGGGCTTGAAGTAAGATCATCCCATCCCGAACTGACATGATAATTACCATAGTTGATAGCATGGTTTATTCTGATTCGGTGAGTTAGTACGTAAATAATTTATAGCAATTTTACTCTTACGCGTGGACATTCTAGCTGCGCCATACATAAAAGTGGTCCCAGAATTCTGAGCTTAAAGCTCATGCGAAATAAATGTAGATGTTTCTGGTCGTTGGGTGAGATTTAACCTTCAGGACGCCGCCTGACTTGGAACAAACAGCTGCGAGGTCGGTGTGGAGAATGGCGAAGACTGGACTCCAAAATCCGAACACGTTGGACAGGTATCCCGAGAAGCGTCGCCAGGTTAATTTTCTAACTGATACTCGAGACGTCGTACACTTTGGTACGAACTTATCGAGAAAAAGTGGCACCTTACACGAAATGTCGAACACGTCGGTTCAATCAAACCGAGAGGTGACCCTTGGTTGTCCTGCTACTACCAGTAACAAACGAGATCGTGACTATAGCCGACGGACTTTTAAACTCGCGATTTTGCACAATACGATTTTTCGCCACTATTTTAATGAATTCACCATAATCCGTAATAATTTATTGAATTTGAATTATTGGAGTAGTGAAGGTTTTGAAGTAAGAAATAGCAGTCCTGAAAATGGGTTCGATTCCCGTTTTAATAGGGGCAAGCCCCGCTGGATAGCGTGCGACCTGGTGGGGATGCAATACAGCTCGAGAATGCTCGGCTGTAAGTGGGGGATCGCACAGATTTTTGCGTGTAGGCATAAACTACAGGTGATGGTGCTAATTCCTGTTTACAAAATTTAAAGTAAAGAAAGAGTAAATAAAATATAAGTGAGCTCACTGCATTGTAAAATCATTCATACAAATAAATATTTTGCTATACAAAAGGACTCCGCGTATAAATTAATAAATATAGTACAAAAATTTCAGATTTATAAATCTTGTGAACCTTGGCAAGGCGAAACCTTGCAACGTGGTGATTTATCAGATCACAATCATCCAGCAGAAAACAGTGATCTTTATGCATGATAGGTAAAAAATAAAATTAAAAAAACAGCCAAAAATTCTGCTGAAAATTCTATGAACATCGTCTCGAAATGCACAACTAATATCTCAGCAAGGACTCCAACAGTTTTGCCACTAAACAAATCTTTGTGCAAAACAATTCAAATGCAAAGAACAAAAACTCTTGGTGGACCCGTGCTTCCAACAGATGTTAACAAATTAGATTTTCCAGAAATGTTTGATAATGTTGGAGAAGGGTTTTGAATAATAGAAAAACAGAGTTTTAATTAATAGGAAGTTTTATTTCAATCTATCTAAGCCCGGAGCTTGGTTTTTCCTTAAAAAAACGTCAGCATTCGCAGACTGCCAAATCTCAAGTGAAGTGCACGCAGCAGCGCCGCCGCTGCGGTGAGGAGAGGGGAGAGGAGTGGGAACGCGTAAGGCTGCCTATAATCCAACACTCCCTCCCAGCCTTTCGTGTTACTTATTATCACTCCTCGCGGTACATTTTTCGTTCAGTTTATTTCCATAATTTTAACTTCAGTCACATATCGATTTATTTATTCAGTATCTGAGGAGGTGCTGCTGAGTTCGGTCGAGACTAGTTTCCGCCTTCTGTATTCGTCCCTGTAACAAAAATACGAAATTATATATCGTTTATTCAATCTCCTTTCAGTTAAGATTTGAAATAGCTTCAGTAAATTTATCATGCAGTTTTAAAGCCAACGGCTTGGTAAAAACGTCCGCGATTTGATTTTCAGATTCTGTCCAGTTTATTTTAATGAGATTTCGACGGACGCATTCTTTCACATAATGTTCACGAACCTCGGTCATTAGTCGGAGTTTATTACCACCGTCAGTTTTCGCACAAGTCTCCGCGGCCGTGTTAATCGCACCAGACAGTGATCGGAGCAAACGAACGGTTAAAAATCAGTTTTAGTGAGTTGTCCAGGCTGATTACTTCCTGGCAAGCCTCACTCATGGCGACGTATTCGGCTTGACACGTCGACAAGGCCACATATGGCTGTTTGTGAGTCCTCCAGACGATTGAATCGCCATACAATTTAGCAACGAATCCACAAGTGGTCAATGACCCCTTGCAATCCGCGAAACTTGCGTCCGAAAATACTTCGAGTCCGTCTTTCTTGGCTGTAAAATTTAAAGAATGATGAATTTGAATCGTTCGTACAATATAACCGCATAGTCTTTTTAACATATTCAGGTCATTCACGGTTGGGTTAATTTGATGCCTAGAGAGAACATTCACGGAGTAAGCGATATCGGGTCGGGTTGAGTTGGCCAAAAACAGTAGATTGCCTACTGCTTCGGGATACGGAAAATTCAGTCGGTCTTTATTAGATGCTACTGGTGCTGTTTCCCCGTCTTCCTTTTACGCTCACGATTCTGCACCTGATTCGTGATCATGGGGTTGGAGACTGGTTTCATCTCGGAAAAGCCAAATCTTTTTAACAGTTTTTCAATATAGCCAACCTGACTCAGTTTCATCAGTCTTTCAGATCGGTCTCGTTTAATATCAATTCCTAAAAACACGGTCGGTTCTCCTAAGTCGGTTATTTCGAATTCGGACTTTAATTTAGATTTAATTTCATTCAGTTTGTTAATATCATTACTTGTCATCAGCATATCGTCAACGTACAATACTAAGATTAAAAACTTTTTCCCTTCGCGCCAGGTATACAAACACGGCTCTTTGTCGCAAGACTTGAGACCATATTTTTTCGCCTTCTAAGAAAAGGTCTCATTCCATCTCTTTGAACTGATTTTTAGTCCGTAGATTGCGCAGAGCAACTTATATACTTTCTCTCGCTTTTCAGTTTCTGACATTTCAACACCTTCGGGTATTTCTATGTAAATTTCTTCGGTCAGTTTCCCATTTAAAAACGCGGTTTTTACATCCAGTTGGCATAATTCCAAGTCGTAATAATTCGCGATGGCCAGCACAGAGCGTACTAGGGACAACCGAGCGACAGGTGCATACGTTTCAGACAGTTCGTATGAATTTCGATCTTTAAACCCGCGAATTACCAGTCTGGCTTTAAATTTAGTTTTACCGTTTGCCTCCCGTTTCTTTTCTAAGTACCCACCTAGAGTCGATGATGTTGGGCGCTTGGCCATTTTCGGTAATTTTCGGCCGGTCTACAATTTGCCAGACTTCATTCTTTAACATTGAGTTCAGTTCGTCATCAATCGCGAGTTTCCATGACTCGCGTTCTCGGAAGCTCATGGCTTCCTTAAAATTAGTCGGATCTTTATTCAGTTTAGCGAGCAACGCGTAATACGCCCTATCTTCAATTTCACATTCAGTCGATTCGGTGTCTTCGTTCATGGAAAATGTCAATACAGCGCTGTGAGCTGCAGCTGCTGCTATATCAGAAAAACTAGTATCGTTTATAGTCTTAGGTAATTTAACAAGTGGCTCATCATCTTCCGGTCGAGGATATTTTCTCGGTCTTCCTTTCTTTTGGACAGGCTCTCCCTCTGGTTTCGACGTTTCTAAGACTCTGTCAATTGTTGGTAATTCAACGTCTGCCTCATCATCAAATTCCATGAACCATTTCGTTTTATCGATGGCTTCAATTGGCGTAACCCACCCTTTAATACTGTCTTTCTGGAACAGATCTCCGTACACGAGTTTTTTATTAAAACGCACGTGTCTGCTATCATAATACTTGCCGTCTTCAGGCTGGAGTAGAACATACCTGGTCGGCATGTAACCTACCAGTATTACTCTCCGTCCTTCGGGTCTGAATTTTGGCCCGACTTTGTTCAATATTTTCATAAATGCTACGTAGCCGAATCGTTTCATTTGGTTTAGATCTATCTTTACGTTCGGGGAAAATTTCTGTAATGGAATCTCCATATTTATACCTTTACGAGGAGTTCGGATATAACTGTAGATTGACGCCCCTACCGCCAGATCCCACATGTTCTCGGGCAGTCTTGAATCGAACATAATAATTCGTATTTTCTTCGACAAAGTGGCGTTAAAACGTTCAGGTAAACCGTTTCGCTCCGGTGTCGCGGTGCATGCAATTTGGAGATCGGCCCCAAATTTATCGAGAACTTCGGTAGTATAACCCTTATGTTCGGTGCCTTTATCGACGCGTAAAAAACAAAATTTCGCGTCATGGCCTAGCAAATTCCGAGCACTTCTATTAATGTTTCGATACATTCACCGGTTTCTGTCTTTGACTTCACGCAGTACGCCATAGCCAGTCTTGAATAATCGTCGATGCACGTGACTATAAATTTATTCCCTTTTGGGTAAGAGCAAGGGTTAATTACTCCCATCAAGTCTGAGTGGACTACTTGCAGTGATTTATTTGCTCTTACTCTAACCGTGTGAAAAGGGAGCTGATTAAATTTAGAAACCATACATACCCCACACTCATTAATTGTTTCGTCAAACCTAACTTTGCTCAACATTTCATTTTCAGGAAATCTCTTCTGGAACTGTTTTAAATATTCAAGCGACGGGTGTCCCAACCGTATGTGCCACATCATGGCTTCGCTAATTTTTGGTCCGGTTTTATAAAAATCATGGATTTCGTTCTCAATCAACATTCCGTTTTGTTCGTGGTCAGTTAAATGTACCAGCCTTTTATCAACGCTATTATCAAAATCAGAGTAACCCAGTTGTATTTTATCGTTCAAGCCCGTCGCAGTCGTGGTTTCGGCTTCGTCAGTTCGTACCGTTTCAGTTTTTTTAACCGCGATAAGGTCAACAGACTCTGGATTATCTCCCGTCTCCGTCGGTTCACAGTCTGAGTTTTTCCCGGAGTCGTCGTTCGATCTAAATTGCTCACTAGCAGTTACGCTCCGAGTCATATATCTCGGCATTCCGTTATTCTCCGATTTTGATAAATAAGCTTGATAATTATTATTTTCAGCATGGCCACCCGACAGAACTTTCGCGTTTTTGTCCAGTTTGAATTTGATTATCCAATACGGTTTTCGATAAATTCCCGAGATTAATATTTCGCGAGATTTAGGATCAAAGACATCTATCCTTCGGTTATCTAAATACACAGCCAGACCCTTGTCCGCAAATCGTCGTATTGACAACAAATTTTCGGACAAGTCTTTTGCACACGTAACTCTATCAAGAACTAGAGCTTTATCTCGGTTAGTTTTCGTGATATGTACGGTTTCAGCTCCCTCCGTTTTTAAGTCGGCTTCAGAGTCTTTGTTCGCGCATTTGTTGAAACCTTGCTGAGTGTCATCAAAACTGGCAAAAATCAATCTCTAGTTTGTCATGTGCTCGGTTGCACCTGTATCCGCGATAAAATTAATAATTTTACCCCGTTCAGTCCGGTCGGTCAGTTTTTGAAAGGATGCTGCGTTCGCGTAGGTAGTGAAAAGGATCTGACCTGTATTCTTTCCTGAATTGTTGTTAGCACCCGTCGGTTTTCCTCAACCCCTACCACGTCCGCGATCGCGTCCACCACCACCCCCTCGTCCACGCCATGGCTTTTCACCTCGACCGTCACCTCCAGTGTTAGAATTTTCATAATCGGTTTTCATTCTTTTGTCTCCGGTGGTTTCTACCTGACCGTTTTTCCTTTTTATACCTTGGGAAACGTTTTCTACGCACGTTTTAGGATTCCCGTTTGCAGGCTTTCGGGGTTCTGGACAATTTCTGGATACGTGATTTACCACTTTTTCACAATTGAAGCAACGCTTGAATCCCTCTGGATACGGACAGTTGGGCCTGATGTGACCAAAGGTGTCACATTTGTAGCACTTCGCTTCAGTTTGCTGTTGTGTTTGTTGCCGCTGTTGTGTTTGTTGCCTATCAGTATGGAAAGCTTGCGGCGGTCGACGTGCCCGAACTTGACCTTCGGCCTCTGCCTGTAATAAGAAAGTTTTAAGTTCGTCACAGTTCATAAATTCACCTTTAGAGGTTTTAACCGCAAAGTTAGTAACTTGCAGTTGAAGCACAACCGGCAAAATCGCGTTATAGAATACATCCATTTTTTCACTGTCAGTTACCTTAGGATTTCCTTCGGTGTTTTCGCATGCTCTGATCAGCGCCTCAAACTTGTCCCAAAACTAGGACGCCGTTTCCCTTCCGGGATCAAAACGCAAGTTATAGAGCCTACGGCGGACTCCTACAGAAGTTACATTAACTTCGCTTACTTTAATCTCTTTTATTTTTGCAAGGAGATCTACAGGGTCTTTGATATGCGCTGCCTTGCTGTAATAGCATGGATCAAGCCGGTTAATCAAAATATCCCTGACCTTGAACTTCATGTCGGACTTAGCATTTTCACTACACTCCATCTCCGGTTTAATGGATGAGTCAATAATGTGTAGCAGACCTTTCGATCGGAGTTCAGACTCAAAGAAATCCATAAAATATTCGAATTTAGAATTCATTTCCAGTTTGTAGTCGCGACGGTTATCTCCGGACTTACTCATCATTTCATAACGAATCTGCTCAGTCACCCTTCGGACGAGAGATTCCTTGCACTCATTATCAATTTTACCGTCTTCGTTTTCAGTTCGGTTAGTTACAGAGTGTTTGTGTTAGTGGTAGAATCACTTTGTTGTGTAAAGTTATTTTTATTTACCTTGCCGTTATCGTTCAGTTGAAGTCGAGGAGGAACGTTATCGGTTGGTCGTTGGACTCCTCTATTTGTTGTCACGTTAATGCCTCTCCCGTATCAAAGTTCTTTTCCGTGTTGATGGCATCTGTGGGTGAGAGCCTGCATTCGGTTCTGCACTTCATGGTATTAAAATTCTTGTGTTCGCGAAGACAAGTATTTTCAACGTCAGCGCTTAGGAGATTTGCAGCTCCCACCCTTGTTTAGTCCAGGGCCGGTTTGTACAGATCTGGGTTAGGTTTTTTTCATTCAGAATTCCAATATGATGTACTTTAAATTCCACATTACCTGTAATCATACAAAAAGACATTAGTGATTTTGATAGTTCTTGTGGGGTCGAACGCTACGCTCATGACTTCTGTCCATGTGTGTCTGTTACCATATGCACGGCTCGGACAAAACTCATGTGTATCCGTTCGGCTTGCCACAGAATGTTTTGGTCATAGGTCCTTGGTCGCTACTTTAATAGCGGTTTCCCTCTATCCATTATGAGGATAGGTCTTGTATAAATTAAAGATTTATTGAAGACCTATCCAAGAGTTGCTGGATTAAAATTTTCGTTTGCAATGATATTTAAACCCTCGATACTTAGTCTTCCAATTTGTCCAATTTGTGGTTAGATCCTCTTCCATCAGTCCAAACTGATCTCGATCTATGTGTGTGTGTCCCGTCTTTGTGCTGCTTTTGATTTTGATGATTTCCACGTTTCATTTTTAAGTTCTTTAAAGTTTGGCTATATTTTCAGGACTCTGAGATCAACGCTACTCCCTATTGCACTTTCGTTGAGTCACTCTAACGAGGTCATTCAGGGGTTCAGGCACATCTTCTGCAACAACATCCTCCTGAGGCTTGTCTTTAACGTTTCTTTCTTCCTGAAGCTGGCCCCACATACATAGATTTCTGTAGGTAAGGTTTCTCCTTTCAAAATTGATTCAGTGTCGTCTATATGCTCTGGCGGCTTTTCGGTTGACAAGTGTCGCAGTTTGCCCGCTTTTACATCCGGAGTTGCCGCTGATGCCAGTGGTTTGACTGTTTTTCTTCTTGATCTCTCTACCTTACATAGAGGTACGGGAAAATGAATCTTTTCAGCTGACTTGGACTCCTTTTTTAGAGCCATCTTGATGGTTCTCTTCTTTTCCATCATTTTCACGTTTTGCAAAGGCATGGGTGGTGATGGATTAGATTGTTTACAAGTATCCTGCAGTGATACTTTATCACCAATAATGCTTGGAGATGCCTCTTAGTAAGCAATAATATCGTGCTCCTGCATGAACTTTCGATCAGCTTGCTGGTCTATATAAGTTTTCACTCCAGGAGGTGCTATGTATTTCAAATATGATGTCAGCTCAGGAGGAGAAACCAAACTTGCAGTCTCTTGTTGCATTCTCCTCAGGACTTTCCCTAACTATTTATTGCTCAAGTAGTTGTCCATCGCTACTTGCAACCGCTTCCTGAGACCTTGGATAATCTCTGGATTAGAAGGACTTGAAGGGGTTTTCTGTTGCTCCAAGTCACCTGCCTCTGGTCTAAACTGGGTGAAATATTTTTTTACTTCAAATCTACCACTCAACAGGTGTAACAATTCTTCACGGGAGTGGAAGTGGCATCCCTGGGTCACTTCCGTCGCCTTGCCACACAGATTATTATATTGAGCTTGTTGGAGGAAATGAACATAGTCTCAAGTCGAAACATTTCTTGCTATGCCGTCCAAAATTTCGGCATATTCCTGAAACGTCATATTATATACATCATACTATGGTATTTCTGCTGCACAGACACTATAATCAGGCACATCATATTGGTAGTAACCTTCTGGAAGTAGCCAGTAATTTGAGTCAGGGTGAGCTTTCGAAGGGTACAAGTAGAAATGTGTAGAACTTTAACCATATGTGGTAGCTTCATCATCCTGGTCTGGGTCATAAGTTGAACTATTGATTCGTGTGGGTCCATAGTACCCAACTGCATCTACATGGTCATGGCCCCAGTAGGGTCTGATATCCGACATGGGCTCTGGTCTCGCTCCAGTAGGATCAAGGCGAGCCCTTTGGTAGTTTAAAGGCAGGCTATTCTGAAGGGGTTGCTTGCTTTGTATATGGGCCGTTCGGCCATGTTCGGCGAAGTTTCACGAAATCGACTCCGAGCATGCGCGTGCGCGCCATTATTGTGTCGACAAAGCTGAAGCCAAGACGCCGCGTCGTTTCTGCTTCCGGCAGAACGCCTCGGATCGCCGTGCAGATCAGACCCGTCTTATCCTGCCACGCGCGACTTCGAACATTTTCGTAATTTCAGTTTTTATATATCTTTTAACGCCGTAGTTTAGGAAATAAATGGGGTTCATCTCAATATTTACTAAATTAAACTGTGTTGTGTTATTGAGCGCGTGCACTCCGCTTTACGCTGCCCGTTCCTTCTTTTACCTCAAAACCCACCTAATTATTTACAGTACCTTTCTTTTTTTTTTTCTCCTGTTTATCGTCAAAGTGTCACTTACTGGGTTAAATTTTGGCATCACCGCGCACATGGTCTTCCACCCTGCATATTCTTGAAGTAAAAAAGAACTCTTTGTGTGCAGCAAAAGCGAGACACGCCATTTTCACAGCTTCGCTTTGTCAAAAAACAAGGTGAGAGTACTGTGTTGTGCGTAATTGGCTGAAAAGCATTCAAGACATCGTTTATTTAACGGAAAACCAAGTTTTTGAATGCAAGCACGCAACGACGCCATAATGCAGGATCTGGCTTGGCTTCTTCGGAAAGACGGCATTTGCAACGCTTCATGCTAGAATCGAGCAGCTCCGCAGACGCGTGACGTCACTCTCAGCAAAGAGAACTTCAAACTGACTCGACTGCACTGCCCTCTAAGCAGAGGTCTCCAGCTGTGCATGCCCTCAGCCAGGTGTGTACACAGAACCATTACGGAGTAGCAGTCAGGTAGCTTCGTAGAATTTGGGAAAAAGAAAAATATTGGTGAGGTATATATATATTTGTATATATATTTGGTGCCATTTGTAACGGGGTATTTCTTATGAAAAGGGCCTCCCTTAAATAATTAACGGAGTTCCCCGAGCCCTCCCGTTACAAGAAAATTTCTCACAAAAACTCTTGGGGAAAACTCCTTAATCTGGGGTCAGGGTTTCCACGGAGAGAAAACCTCCGGGAATGGTTGGTGAGCTAGAGAGAGAAGAAATAAATTATAATACGAAATTTAGGTTATTTTCATTTTATTCTTGTCTACGAAAAATCAAAAAAAAATCAAGTCTACAATTACAAAAAATAAATTTTAATTTGAGAACAAAGGAAATAAACAAAACTATTAAGTAGTCTACAAAATGGCGGGTAACGACGCCGCGCCAAGAAAATCTCGATCGAATTTATAAAACTTTCAATAACATCCAAATAGAATTTTCATTCCGCGTACAATACACAAATTTCCGGAAAACCATGCTTTATAAAATTTTCAATGAAATAAATAAAAAAAAACCTTACGTTCACAAAAATTCCAGAAAATTCTCTGATTTGCCCCAAAATGGCTACTCTCTGGTTTTTTTTTTAACTCTCGGTATAAGAGATAACCCAAAGTTCGATTTCTTCTCGTACCTAGCTGTAAAATAAAGAAAACAAAAAAATTGTCTACAAACTCGACTAAAGAAAATAGAAAAAGGGGAACTTAGAAAAAATCTACTCAAAGAAACTAAAAAAAATCACACTCTCAAAAACACTACCTCACACCGTGGCTACTGAGAACAGAGTGACGCTCCCCGCGTCTCTCTGACTCGACTTCCTTCTTCACATCCCCTCCAAACACTCTCCGCCAATCCACACAAATTAATCTAATTAAGCCTCATTCATACTCGAGGAACAGTCATTTGTCCACCAATAGACACATTCACGCCACAACACCCAATCACGCTCCCGTCTACAATCTTCCGGTGGCGATCGCCACGCCACCTATAATACGCGCGAAAATCCAAAATAAAGAATAAAAAAAATAATGCACACGAGGCACTCACTGCGTTACCCTATCCCTCGCGCACATACTCTCTCTCTCGCTCTCCCCCATACGCACCCATTGTTCGCGCAACGTACACAATAAAAAAAATAAATAAAATCTCACTCACGCCCGTGTCTACTGTGGTGAGTGTGCGCGCACGCGCTTGGCGACGCAGTTGCGTCGTCTGCCGACACGCGCCGCGCACCTCCTCCGTCGCCGAAAACTCCCCGACGGAGAAATCGAACCCATGTGTGGTGTATGTGTGTGTACGTGCGCGCCCTGGGCTGGGAGAGCCTTCCCGGGTGGTGAACATGTGTGTGTGTGTATGTGTCGTGCGCGCGCCGGGTGCTCGTGCTGCTGCAACAGCAGCGTCCAGCCGATGGCGATCGTCGCCACGTGGTCGGCTTCTGCTGCGCGAGAAAGTGGCATGGTTATCACCTGGGAAAGTAAACAAACAAATAAATAATTTCATTGTTTCCCAGGTGACCTGACACTGCCAGGTAAGAAAAATAATTTACGAGGGATTCACTCCCTCGCAACTCCCCCCTGCCAAGCCGAAACATACCCGTTATGTTTCGCCTTACAAAACACCTGGCAATGTCCAGTCACCTCTGGAAACCATAAAGAACGAGATTGGTGGTATACTCACTGCTCAGTCTACCCAATTTGTCTCGCAATGGTCTACTCGTCTACAGTCCGTAAGTCTACAAATTGTCTACAAAAAAAAAAAAAATAACAACGAAAAAAAAAATAAAAAAAAAAAATAATATAAGTCTCCAAAAAAAATTTCTTTCCTACTCGAGTCGTCGACGTTTCAGTCGCTCGTTCTCCCGCCATACCTGACGAATAACATCGGGCCTGACATCGTCCGGGAGCCGCTGAGCCATGAGCAAAATCTCCATGGCACTTAATATTCTTGGCTCAACCGGATTCATCGGCTCCAGGCGATGCCAGACCGAAGCGTCTACCAGGTTGGCCGGAGAAGGAGCGACCGGAACCTCGATGACTTCCGCAATCTCGTCCCCACCGCTGTCCCGGGCGCGTTTCCCCGAGACCGATCCTCCCGCCACTGGTCCCGAACCCAGCGCTCCCACCCCGCGGACAACCCCGGTCGCAGAGCCCGGCGTGTCCCACCGAGTCTTTCTTCTGGCCCGGAACATGGCCGCAAATTGCTAGACGGGAAGGACCGCCTTTGCTTCGTCGCGTTCCCGATCACGCAGGCGTAATCGGTACGCCGAACTACAGCGAGGGCACTCCTCCACCCGAACGCCCATGCGACCGCACGTAACCTGCCGGGTAGATATTGAGGCCCGCGTAGGCCATCGGGACTCCGTTGGTCACCGTCGGTGAGACAGTGGCCTAGTGCGGGATCTCGTCCCAAGGAATGAGCGAGTCGTTGGGCCCGCTGGACGGGGGTGCCTCTTCCACGAACTCCATGGTTTCACCCCCTTCTGGCAAAACCCGGCCCGCGTTCCGCCGCTCCCAAGCCACGAGCTCTTCCTCGGCAGCGCGGCTCTCGGCTAACGGGTCGAAACCCCCACCCGTTTCAGCGACCACCTCGTCTACGACCTGCCATGGTCCTTGATCCTCATCCTGTAGAAGTAGAACCTCTACCCCATGGAGGGCTTCGTTAAACGACGAAGCCTCCCTGCTCTCGTCCAAGGAAAGGGGGCCGAGGTCCACTGGCAGGTCACCTGGCGGGGCAATCACCGTTGGTGTTGGGGTTTCTTCACTCTCGGGGGCCTGGTGCATCTCCGCCGGTAAGGAGGCCAAACACTCTTCGGCCACGAGCTCGTCCAGCATGTCGTGGTAGTTGTCCTCCGCGAACATTTTGGAGAGCTCCTCTGGCCAGTCGTCCGGTGAGCTGACTGCTTCCGCCATCCTGTGAATAAGTTTTACAACCAACAAATTAAGAATAAGTCTACAATTCATTCTGATTCTTACCTTCCCCGGACTACACAGGACAACACAGTCTACTACTTTACGGACTTTACGTCGACCTGATATCCCTAACCTAAAAATAAAATAAAAGAAAATAATGCCCAGACGACATAAGGTTAGTCTACACATACCTGAAAGAAAAAAGAAAACACAAGTATACCTGCGACTCGCAGGATCTATGGGAATTTGGAAGTATGCCTGTCCTAAGTCTATCCTACATATATACCTGCATTTGCGCAACTTGTCTAACACTGTGTCTACACTGGGTAAGGCATACGCGTCCTTGCGAGATACTTTATTTACATCTCTGCAGTCGATGCAAAACCTGCTATCTCCATCACCTTTCTGAGGCAAAGTTTCCTTGGCTAGGTCTTCTATCAGTCCTTCCTCTCCTGGTGTTTCCTTCACCACTGCACATTCTGCCATTAAGGTTACACCGTACTCTCCATCAGCCCTCGTGAACTGGTGCCGTATGCCACTTGAACCACTTTTCCAGGAGCCATCCGCATAGTCACAACAAATCTCAAACGCTTGGATGAAGTCTTGTCCCAGTATTATGTCGTTAGAGATGCCTTTCACCGCTCTGGGCGAAATCTTCTCGACTCGGCCATCTATACTTATCATCAGATCTAACTGGCCTAATACTGTGAAATAGTCATTACCCACTTGTTTGAGACTTGTAGCGCAAGGTTTTAGTTTCTCTCGAAAATGCTCAGCTACCGACTCCCCCACAATAGACACCGTGGCACCAGTGTCGTGTAAGGCTTGGAATGGTTTCCCATTCAACAAGACCTTGAAGAAAAACCTGTTATCTCTCACTAAACCACTTACTTCATCGTCTACTTCCTCAACTGGGCTTCGCACAGTTCCACCCCCCCCCCCTTGACGTGAACTAGTCTGAAAACCTTCAGCTTGTTCACTCACACTTCCAGTAGGGGCTTTGTAAAACCTTCGATTCGGAGACCAGTCGATTTGTTCCACAAATTTCTGCATTGCAACATTTATCTGTGTTAGTTGCTCATCGCTTATATTATCCCCACTTGCCAACCTTTCAATCAATTGTCCTATCTCTTCCTCATTAACCTCTAAATCACCTTCCTTCCCCGTTTTCACATCTTCCACTTCATCCCTTTGTCTACACTCAACGCCGATTTCACCACTAATTTCACCAGCTTTTTCACCTGTAGTTACTTTTGTCTTGTCTACTTTGTCGCTAATACTTTCGTTTACCTCCTTGTAAACGATTTCTGTAGGATTTTCACAAAACTTTTCACTTGTAGTTACTCCTGACCTCGTTACTCTACTGCTAATACTCATGTCTACCTCCTTGTCTACATTTTCTTTGGTATTTTCACAGGTCCTTTCACTTTCGGCTACTCCTGCTTCTGCTACTTTATTACCATGATTATTCTCTTTCTGCGTTGGTGTTAGTTCTTCCTCACTCCATTTTATCCCACTCTTACTCTTAGGAATTGCTCCTGTTCTCCTGGCCTTAAAATCATTCACCACTTTCCACACATCCCATTTTTCACTCTCCCCACCCTCACTTTCTGTCTCCCTAAACTCCTCTACCTCCTCACTTTCCTCCTCACCCGTCCAATCTTCCTCCCACATTTCTTCCACCTGTTGTTCCACGTCCACCTCCTTCTCCCCGTCTACTTCATTATTGTTGTCTACTGTTGTTGTGGCCCCTGTTTGTTGTTTGGGAGTGTTGGGCTACCCGACGCTCCCGCCTTGTCGTTTCTCAGCAAGGCTAACAACTTTGAAAAATTTCCACAGTTTTTCACTGTAACACCCTTTGCACCACAAACTTGACAACTTGTTACCTGGGCATTCAATGGGCAACTATTTGCAAAATGTCCAGTCTGTCTGCATTTATAGCAGCATAGATCTGGGCATTCCCAAATCCGATGACCAGGTCTACCACAACTACGACAGTTACCCATCGGTCTATCTTCACTTTGAGTTTGTTGTTGTCGTGATTGTTGTTGTTGAGTTTGTCTATTTTCTCGTTCTAATTGTTGTCTAGCTTGCTGGGGTTGTTGGTCTAGTTGTTGTTGTATTTGTGGACGTGATTGATGTTGTGAATTTTGTTGTGTTTGTATTTGAGGACCTAGTTGTGGTGGCCTCATTTGTTTATTGACGTTTTGTTGGTTATACTGGTTGTTCTGCCAGCCATTTTGGTTGTTTCCGTTGTTTTGTCTATTTTTACAGTTTGGTTGATGTCCTAACTGGTTACTTTGCACCTGAATACTTGCTACTTCATTTCCCTGTCCTTGAATTGGGCTGTCTACGTTTTTGTTCTTTTTGTTTTTCTTTTTCGCTTTCTTTTCCTCCCCACTAACCATCGCAACTTCATTTACTGCAGCCACTTTACTTTTCGTGTTCGTAAATGCTGCTATAGGTATCCGGCATTTGTCTTTGGTTGGTGGTTCTACAAATCTGTTACACTCCATTTTCTGTCTTTCGTATTTTCTTCCGTAGTGCTCCAAATCGTCTACCGTGTCTACTCTTTTATTATCCAAGTACCACTTGTATTCAGGCTGCAACCCTCTTCTTATTATCTCTATTTGTTCGTCTTCTTCCAAAGGACGTTTTAAGTATTTAAATAGGACGCCCAGACAATTGATGTAATTTGAGATCGTTTCTCCTTTGCCTTGAGTCCTATTCCTTATTTCATCCATAACCTCATTCTGTGAGTATTGGCCAATAAAGTTCCTCTGGAACGACTTTTTAAACTCATGCCACGTTTCAATCTTCAAAATCGCCATGTCGTACCATCTTAGTGCACGATCCTCCATCACACTCGCCACTGCGTTTATTATTTGAGTGTCCGACATGTTACTATTTCGTCTACACCTGTCTAGCTTGTTCAGGAATTGTTCTGGGTTCTCTTTTCCCTCATCCCCTGAGAATTTTAAATTCCAATCTTTTAAGATTCTCACACAATTAATATTGCTAGATTGTGTGTACCCGTGTCCACGATGTCTTACTGGTGATCGGCTGTCTGATGATGAAGTACTGCGATTTCGTCTTGAGACATGTCTATACTCTCTCGAACCAGATCTACTACGATAATTTCGTCTACTATGTCCTCTATCACATCTATGGCCTCGGATCCACGACCCTTGACGACGTTCCTCAGATGAAGAATACGATCGGTATCGATGGCCTCGTAGTCTACTATTGTCTCTTCTATGACTCCGTTCTCGTGACGATGAATCCCTTCTCTTACGAGACGGGGATCCGTGACGATTGTGTCGAGTTATGGAAGTTCGTAGTTTACTACCATGTGAATGTCCATGATGTAGTTCTTTGGACCTCAATCTTCGATCTCTTCTTTCTAGAGAACTGTGATCGAGTTCCCGAGATTTAATGTTGACGTGACGTCTTTCCCGTGATGTAGATTTATATCTCTTATGACCAGGTGTAGATTTGTAGTGGTTCTCCCTAGAGGAGGATCTATAACGTTGTCCACGATGACGAGACGACTCATTCTTTTCACTGTTATGAAACTTGTTACTCTCACGCTGTCTAATTATCTCATCGTCGTTTGTTTCACTACCACTACTTGTACCTTGTCTGTGTTGTCTTCCTTCATTGTACAGTCTCTTTCCTTTTCCGAATCTTTTCATCTCTTCCTGTCTACTTTCCATGTTTTCATTTCTACTACTTCTCTTTACTAGCCGTTTTCTTCGTTTCTCTATCCTACTATCACCCGAATCTCCACTCTCATAGTTCTCTTCTCTTTTTCGGTCCATTAATCTTTCCATATGTCTACTCGTGTTTACTTCTTGTTTTCTCAGACGTAAGTTTAATTGACTGTTTTCCCCTGCCGAGTGAACACCATGTAAAGGAGACATCAACAAGTTTTCTATTTCCAGAGGTGGTTGAATTATGTTTTTTCTCAAACCCGTCTCACTTATTTTCTTGCTTGCGCCATCGTTCTCTGGATTTGAATAACTTGTCTTTGATTCTTGTTCTTCATTGTTAGGTGTCTCATTCATTACTGACTGTTCCTGTGTCCTCACTACATACATTTTCCTTTCTTTCTTTTCTTTTACTGTCTACAATCAATCTTGAATCTAAGAAACAAAAAAAAAAAAAAACAAAAAAAAATATTTTATGTCTACACTTAATCTTGAACCTGAAAAGAGAAAAGAAAAAAAAAATTTCACTGTCTAATATACTCTTGAACCTGAAAAAAAAATTTCACTGTCTACAATACTCTTGAACCTGAAAATTTTCACTGTCTCTAATTTTCTTTATTCACACAAAAAAAATTCTGTCTACAATGTTCTTGAACCTGAAAGAAAATTTTCACTGACTCTAATTTTCTTCATTCACACAAAAAAAAAAAAATTTTCTGTCTACAATGTTCTTGAACCTGAAAGAAAATTTTCACTGATTCTAATTTTCTTAATTCACAAAAAAAAAATTTCCTGTCTACAATGTTCTTGAACCCGAAAGAAAATTTTCACTGACTCTAATTTTCTTAATTCACAAAAAAAAAAAATTTCCTGTCTACAATGTTCTTGAACCTGTTTCTCAGTAGCTGTTATTTTTATTTTATTAGCTCTTCTCTTTTGTACTACAAATAAATCTTCCTAAAACCTGGTAAAATCCAAAAAATAAAATAAATATTTCAGTTGGACACTAGCCAACAATTAAATAATTATATTGGTTTGGTGATTTTTATTGGTGTGGCGAAAAACATTATTTGATGCGATGTCCAAAATTTTCGGATTTGTTAGTGCCCGATCGGAAAAAATTGGTTACTAGATATCGTCTCTGTTTTAATTGCTTGGGATCAAGTCATCCCGCAGAGAGCTGCAACTTACCTCATCGGTGCGCCGTGTGCCAGAAGAAGCATCATTCGAAGCTTCACATGGACCATCACGAGACGGTGTCGGCTTTCGCGACTGCACCAGGTTTGCTCGGTGAGCAGCAGTCACCCAGTGCGACAAATCTGACTCACAATTACGCGACGATTGTAGGCGGTACGAAAATCCTCTCTACCGCGATCGTGCTGATCGAGTCTCCTTCAGGCTTACAAGCAGAGGACCAGACATTTGGGTCATGGATTTGGCTAAAACTTGATATGTGGGCTCCAAACACGCCCAAAAGAAACCTCCAAATATCAGTTTCTCTGAATGGGCCTTTCAAAGTCATGTTCCCTCTTCTTCCCATGTTAAAAAATCAGCATTTTATCAGCGTTTTCAATAAAAAGCTGTTTTGACCTGATTTTCAAAAAAATATTGCTCAGACCCTATTACACTTACAGAATTCAGGAACCTCGCATTTTTTTTGTCTTTCCAAGTACTTTCTGGAAAAAATTTGAGATTTTTTTTTTTATGTTCTAGACCATGTAAAATTAAGATGTTTTTCGTCATTTTTTCATTTTAAATATCTCAATTTTACATGGTCTAATACATAAAAAAAAAAATCTCAAATTTTTTCTAGAAAGTACTTGGAAAGACAAAAAAAATGCGAGGTTCCGGAATTCTGTAAGTGTAATAGGGTCTGAGGAATATTTTTTTAAAAATCAGGTCAAAAACAGCTTTTTATTGAAAAATGCTGATAAAGTGCTGATTTTTTAACATGGGGTGTAGAGGGAACATGACTTGAAAGGCCCATTCAGAGAAACTGACACTTGGAGGTTTCTTTTTGGCATATTTGGAGCCCATATACCAAGTTTTAGCCAAATCCATGACCCAAATGTCTGGTCCTCTCCTTGTTAGTCTATGAAGCTCGAGCGTTTCTCGACTCGGGTTCCAAGGAGTCGTACTTGGCTGAACATGTAGTCCAGGCTCTGGGCTTACCTAAGCGCCCTACTTACGTTGCAGTTTCAAGCATTGGTGGATAGCCGACCACAGTTTTCAGAAAATGGGTTGACTTTAAGGCTAAATCCAAAAATGATTTATCTTTCTCTCAGCAGATTTCAGCTTTGACTCTGAATAAGTTGACGTCAATGCTGCCTCCTACCGAAGTTGAAATCGAGTCGTGGGATTACTTGCGAGGTCTCACACTGGCAGATCCACACTGCGGAAAACCCGGGCGGGTTGACTGTCGGTTGGGAGTTAATGTTTTCGCGAATATCTTGCGTTCAGGCTTGAAGTCAGGGCCTGAGGGCTGCCCATCGGCGATATTCACAGTCTTCGGTTGTGTGCTGATGGGTGGTGCAGGCAAGTTCCCACTCGGTCAGGTTGAAAATTCACATAATTTTCATATTTCAATTGATCGCGAGCTTTCACAAGCTTTGATGAGATTTTGGGAAATCGAAGAACCTTGTCAAGTATCTCGATTTTCATCCGAGGATCAGAAATGCCTCGATCATTTTCGTAAGACTGTCCGGCGTGACAGCTGCGGGCGTTTCGTCGTCCGCTTACCTTTTATCGAGACCCCTTCACTTTCCGGCTCACGCGACATTGCAGTGTCGAGCCTGTGAAGAATGGAAAAGCGCTTCCATCGTCGGCCTGAGCTGCGTGCGGCTTATTCGAAATTCATGAGCGAATACCACGATCTGTAGCACATGGAAGTTGTACCAGAGTAGGAGATTGACCAGGAAAGGTTAACCATATACCGCATCACTCCGTCGTCGAGGGTGGTAATTTTTCTAAAATTAGAGTGGTATTTAACGCCGCAGCCAAAGCAGCTAATGGTAAATGCTTGAATGACTTTTTGCATCCCAGGCCGAATCTCCTTCTTGATGTCAGAACTATTCTAATAAACTAGAGCTTCAAATAATTCTTATTTTTGTGCGATATTGTAAAAATGCTCCGACAGTTTTTCGTTGATCCCTGTGACCGCGATTGGCAAAGAATGGCGTAGCGCGACTCCGAGAACGAGCCGTTTGAATTTTATCGATTGAACACGGTTACGTACTGGTTGCGCACCCTTCTTGGCGAACGCTTGTCTGCTGGAGCTTGCTGATCAGGAGCACAGGAGCAAGCCTCTTACCCTCCAGGTGCCGAAGCTATCCAAAAACGGCTGAGGATTTTTACGAAGGAGCTGACACTGGTGAGGAATTTTTTCAGAGAGCTAAGCAGCTGGTGAAAGTACTCTCTTCGGTGGGAATGGCTGTAGGTAAGTGGGCTTCTAACCACAGTCCTTTGCTGCCAGAGTTCGACCTGCACTCGCGGTCGGTTGATATATGCCCGCTCGAAAATCCTTCAGTTTCCACTTGAGGCTTGTTGTGGAATCCAGTGGAGGATTTCTTTCATTATCGCTACCTGGTGCCCACGGATGAGGGTAATCCTACGAACAGAAGCTTATCTCAGATCGCTCGTATTTTCGACCTCCTCGGATACCTTGCGCCTTTCGTCGTAAGGGTCAAGATTCTGCTGCAGATGAATTGTCTGACTTTGAACTTTGGTGGCATGACCCTTCATGGCTTTTGTGCGAGTTCACTCAGTGGCGAGTTCACAATGAAGCTGATTTCATCACAACTCTTGAAGAGAAAAAAGAAGCTTTCTGCTTCGCTGATGGGACCAAATGGCTGATGGGACGTGTGGTTGAGCTTGTCCCCAGTAAAGATGGGCTCTACAGGTCGGTGTTTGTGCAGTGTGCTAATGGACGGTACGAGCACCCTGTTAGCAAGCCGGTGCCACTTCCTGCGCGTGCACTCCACTTTACGATGCCCGTTCCTTCTTTTACCTCAAAACCCAGCTAATTATTTACAGTCCCGTCCTTTTTTTTTCTCCCGTCTATCGCCAAAGTGTCAATCAATTAAAATTTTGGCATCAACACCCACACCTTGGGTCATCCCTATACGACTCCTGCTTTCAAGATTAATCCCTGCATCCATCCCTGCTTCCAGTCTCGTGGCCTCTAGATAGTCTTCTTCTAGAGTTCTAGGTTTTTTGGCGTCCACACACTGTCCAAGGTCTCCTGGCAGACCTTTAATAAAAATATCTACACGAAAAAAACAGAGAAGAGTTCGTGCCATGCTACGTGCCCCATCACACCACGGGACCATCCCGTGGTGTGATGAGATTGTACCGCGCGCAGCGCTGGCGTTGACCCATGCTCACACATCGAACAAGCTGTGGGCGCGTAGCATGGGACGAACTTTTCTCTGTTTTTTCTGTGCACTGAAGCATCCGAAAGTGAAATCATCATTTGTTTACTGTAGTTGGCACCCTTTTTTTCCTTCAAAGCTGACCGTGTGCAACTTAGAAGGATCTTTATGCGGTACTTAAAACCTCCCGTACCGGTAGTCACCTTGTGTGAGGTGCAGGGTGTATAGTTTATGGCTATAATAGGCGTATCCTTTGCCAGGCGTGAATCTTTGCCCATCGAAGGTACTCAGCCTTGAAATGGTGTTCTGGAGGTTAAGGTTACTAGCCAAGGCCAGCAGTGTAACACTCATAGCTTGGGTTAGAGAACTTGTTTTGACCCTTGGAGTTTCGTTGTCGTTATTGATTATTTTCCTTGCTGGATGACTTGCCGTTGCGTGGTACCACTCTTGTTGCCAGGTGTCGGATTTTATAGATTAGGAATTTCTCTAAAATTTTGCCTAATACAATGTAATAGCTCCTTTTATCAATGCAATTACTATTCCAATAATTATATGTACATTTACGTGTATATATTCAGCGTGAGTCATTTAATCTATTGGTAGAAATATTTTAAAAACAAAGCCCTGTATAAAGAAGTTTTTCGTATAAAAGTTATTAGGATTGAATGGGGAAGTAGAATGGTACCCTTGGATTTGGGCCCGGGGCCTTAAGTTGGGCCAAATAGACCCAAAGTCCGTTTTCTCAAATGGGGACCCCTATTTGTGACCCTAAATTCGGAAAGAGTGGAAAATTTTACGATTTTTAGGTATTTTTTGGAAATTTTATTGGGCCTCATGAGGCTTTCAGAAGGCTCAATTTTTTTAAAACGCGAATTAACTCAAAAATAATGCATTTTTTGTATTGCACATGCATGAGGAAAAATTCTTAGTCTGAAATTTCCAACAAAATGAGCCCAAAAAATTTGGGCCCCTGGCCTTACGTTGGGCCCCATAGACCCAAAGTCCGTTTTTCCAAAGGGGAACCCCTATTTTTTACCCTGGATTCGGAAAGAGCGGAAAATTCTGCGTAAATCGTTAGATAGGACAAACAAATTTATGCTTTAAAATAAAGCGGACTGATGAAAAATGCTTGTGCGTTCAGGGACTCACAGAAAAAAGCACCCCGGCGCGAAAAATTCTAAAAGATTTGCGACAAGTAAGCAGGATATTATAAAAAAAAGGTTTTCGTTTGAATTAAAAAAATAAGTCTAATAAAACATTTTTTTTGTTTTTATTATTCTGTACTAAACAGCTTGAATAAATATTTACTAAACTTCATTCTTTTGTATTTTTATGATATTTTTTAACAAAATAGTCCAATTACAGTAGAATGCTGACAAAAACTAACTGAAAAAGTAAATAATTCATGGTTACAAAAAGTCTTTCTCGTCAAACTATCGATGATTTTTACTTTTTGTTCTTGAACTGAACTTGATCCCCAGTCATGCTACAAATAATTCAACGCAGAATTTTCCGCTCTTTCCGAATCTGGGGTCAAAAATAGGGGTTTCCATTTGAAAAATGGAGTTTGGGTCCGTAGGGCCCAACGTAAGGCCCCCGGGCCCAAATTTTTTGGGCTCATTTTGTTGGAAAGAACCCCGTTGAACTCCTTATGGAAAATGGCTTTCGGTCAAATTTCCTGAAACTTTGGGAATTGGTAGTTCTTAATGAGTAGAAAAAAAGCCTCTATAGCCGCCAAGCTCAAAAGTCCATACTTTTCGAGATATTTCAACCCCTAATAGAGGGTTGCAGCCTTCGGATGATAAAATGTAAATGTGTTGAATCGAAAAATATTATGTAAAAGATGTTTGCATGAGTGTTTGCAAATCCCTGTTTATAAAGTTTATGGATCTTACACCCTCCACCCTTACTTGAGTGATGAAAATTCGGTCCCCGGGGGTGCGATGAGTAGGGGTGGGGGTGGAAAATTAAAACATGAATAATCAATGCAAGAGAGGAGTCTACGTATGAGTTTATGGGGTCGCTGGTCACGAATTTGACAGCTCATGTGCTCCAAAACCTCATTCAGGGGGCTAAAGTTAGGGGTATTAGGAGATGAGAGGAGGGGTGGGGGTGATAAATTAAAAAATGAATAATCAATGCAAGAGAGGAGTCTACGTATGAGTTTATGGGGTCGCTGGTCACGAATTTGCTCAGCCCTCACGCAAGAGATAAAAAATAGGAGTAGTTTTGTAAGCAATACTGATATTTGAGCGAGATAAAAGCTATTTTTAGTCTAGAACTCTTTTTGCTGGGACTATAAGTCAATAATGCCTTAGATGGTTTAAAAAATTATTTTTTAATTTTTAGGAAATACTTTAGCTTTTTTCTTTTAATATGAAATTAGAATTATTATATATAAATTAAGATAGGTTTAAAAAAATTATCTAAAGCATGATCTTGACCGGTAGTCCCAAAAAAAAAGTTCTAAATTTAAAACAAATTTTATCTCACTCAAATATCAGTATTGCTTACAAAACTACTTCTAATTTTCATCTCTTGTGTGAGGGCTGAGCAAATTCGTGATCAGCGACCCCAAAAACTTATACGTAGACTCCTCTCTTGCATTGATTATTCGTTTTTTAATTTATCACCCCCACCCTTTCTCTCACCCCCAACTACCATTAACTTTAGCCCGCTGAATGAGGTTTTAGGGCACACGAGCTGTCAAATTCGTGACTAGCGACCCCATAAACTCATACGTAGAATCCTTTCTTGCATTAATTATTCGTGTTTTAATTTTCCACCTCCACTCCTACTCATCGCACCCCCGGGGACCGAATTTTCATCACTGAAGTAAGGGTGGAGGGTGTAAGAGCCATAAACTTTGTGAACAGGGATTTGCAAACACTCATGCAAACATCTTTTACATAATATTTTTCGATTCAACACATTTAAATTCTCTCATCCGAAGGCTGCAACCCTCTATTAGGGGTTGAAATAGCTCGAAAAGTATAGACTTTTGAGCATGGCGGCTATGGAGGCTTTTTTTCTACTCATTAAAAACTACCAATTCCCAAAGTTTCAGGAAATTTGACTAAAAGCCATTTTCCATAAGAAGTTCAATGGGGTCCTTTCAGACTAAGAATTTTTTCTCATGCATGTGCAATACAAAAAATGCGTTATTTTTGAGTTAATTCACGTTTAAAAAAAATGGGCCTTATAAAAGCCTCATAAGCCCTGCAGGGCCTCATGGGGCTCCAAAAAATACCTAAAATTCGTAAAATTTTCCGCTCTTTCCGAATACTGAATCATCTTTTTTCATAACTTTCACTGAAAATCTAATAGTTTTAAATGTAAGCCAAAAGAAGTTTTTCGATTTAAACATAATTATCTTATTTGGCAGGTGGACTAGTAAAGAGAATCTGCTCGCTCAAGAAGAAGATGACCCCCAACTTTTTGTGGCTCTATATGATTTTCAAGCTGGTGGAGAAAATCAGTTGGGTTTAAAAAAAGGTATGAATTTAATTGTAACTATGAATATCAGACGGTAACTTTCAAAATTATCAGTCGTAATACCTCGAGTGGTTCAAAATTGTCGATAATTTTGCGACTGTTTTGTTGCACAGCAACGAGGGGAGCAAGTTTGGTAGGTTAAAAATTACGAGCGCGGAGCGCGAGTGATTTTTTGTCAAACTGCAAAAAAACTGGAGGAAAATTTTCCACAATTTTGAAGCACGAGGGGTATTCCGCTACATAATATTCCTCAGTTGAATTTCAACCCATAGAAACGCAGTATTTCACATTTTTGCGGAATAATAGACTTTTTCATTTATATATGAATATTAATAGGTATATAGGTATACAAGGCAGTGACTTAGATCTAACTTTAAAATTGAATCGAATAAGTTTGACAATTTAAGTGGCTATGCGACTAATTGGAAATAATCAAAAATTATCGAAATAGTTTTAGCCACACTCCCGCGCCACATGTCAGATGCGTCGTTTCTATTGGTTGAAATTCAGCTTGGGAAAATAGTTACAGTCAATTTTATATTCTTGAATTCTAAGAAACCATATCATAATATTTGGCGTTCTTTCGCTGAGAAAATGTACTCACTATGAAACAAAATTGGAGTCTCTCCAATTTTAAAAAATAGGAGTTCTTCCTTTTTTTTGGTGTATCTACAATTTAAAATTATATATTTTGTCGACAAGGGTAAGATTCTCATAGATGATTCATGTGCTGGTATAGATTTTTCAAAACAATCCTTCAGACCCTGTTTGGAAGATCGCTGATGGTAGATACACCTAGGCAGAATACTCGAAGACTGTGGCACTAGGTCGCCAATGACGGGTATACCCGGCGATCATCTCCTAGATCTCAACTTGAGTTTTTTTCGAGGTGACTCTGATCATCACCTGATACACATGATACCCAAGAATATGCTCATGTTTATATGTATATTTGTTTCTATCATGGTGATAACTGTAGTTTGAATTTTTTTCATGCTTTTATTTCTAACTCTAAGACTACTTTGTTCTTATCGTTGAGCATACTTTCATTTCTAACCTTAGTTAAACGTCTGTTTCTATTCTTTTTTCGACTTATTTTCGTCTTTTTATTTATTAACCTTCCCAGAATTTTATGCTTGAATACCTACACTTATATACATACCCTTGTGTCTACCTCTGTGCCTACTCTGAAACATACCATTGTTTCTACTCTTATAGCTTGTGACTACACCTGCACCTTATTTTATGCCTCTCTTTGTTCCTATCTTTCATCTTACTCCAAACCCTTGTAACTACCCTTGTTCTTACCGTTGCACATACTGCTTTTTAAAACTAGGCTCTTACCCAAGAATATGCTCATGTTTATATACTTTTTTCTATCATGGTGATAACTGTGGTTTGAATTTTTTTTCATGCTTTTATTTCTAACTCTTAGACTACTTTGTTCTTATCGTTGAGCATACTTTCATTTCTATCTTTAGTTAAACATCTGTTTCTATTCTTTTTCCGACTTATTTTTGTCTTTTTATTTATTAACCTTCCCTGCTTAATAGTTTTGCTACCATCCACGTCTCTTGAGTCTTTTTTTCTAACTCTTTCCCTCTCTTTACTACGTCTGTTGACTTTTTCTTCTTCCTACATGTGTCAATAATCTTGTGCTTACTACCTATTTTTTACTTAAGCTTCTAACTCTGAACCTTCTACATATCCATTTATTCCTACATTTGTTTCTACTCCTATGCTAACTCTAGTTCTTTATTTTTTTCTATTTAAATTTTTAACACTGAATCTAGCCTTGTTCACAATATTTTTTTATCCTCTTGTGCTCACTACTGTAAATACCCTTATAACAAACCTTGTTCATAAAATTGTTTCAAACTTAATAACTACTCTTGTAACTACATTGTACCTACACTTGTGATTACGTTTGTAACTTTGAACCTACGCTTATATGTACACTTTTGCTTAATATTGTTCCTATGCTAATTGTGATAATTGTAAACAACAATTTTTTACCTAGTCCCCTTCACATGAATCTACTTGCTTCAATTTTGTTGTTTACTGTTGTTTTTTTTTTTTTTTTTTTTTTTCATGCTTTGATTTCTAACTCTGAACCTTTGTTCTCATCTTTGTGAATATTATCGTTTCTATTGTTCTTCTTGAATCTTTTTGTTATTCCAATCGTGAAACTAAATCGAGACATTTATTTAAATTAAGGATACAATTTCATTATACTAAATTAAATGGTTATGTTTATGATTTTTTTTTTTTTTTTTGCTTAACAACAAATGTTAGATGATTTTAAAAATAAAAGAATAAGAATAAGAATAAGAATAAGAAAAAGATAAAAATTTAAAAATATTTGAATAGTTTAGTTTGAATAATATATGAAATGGGAATAATGAACAATATGAAAAGGGTGGGGAGGGTGGGGGCGAAAATGGATCAGCCAAAAAAGGGGAGGGATGGGCACGGGTGGGGAGGGGGTGGGGAGGTAATGACTTAAAAAAATATTATAAAATTAATATGTTCTACGGTTAAAAAGTAAAGAATTAAGGATGTGGAGAAACGGGGAGGGAGGGGAGTTGGTGGGTCATTAATGAAAAAAGTGTCTGTATAATATAGTTAGATAAATATACTTTTTCTTTTCTATATTTTATACGAGAGAAGGTACAGGTGTCGCTACAAAATTATTACATGAGTAGCTATAAGTTTATTAATAAGGGTAAACACAAGGGTCGGCGCGAGAGTGTGCACAAAGATTCGTATGAGAGTATATAAGGAGGTAGCTACAAATTAGGTATAAAGGTAGAAACAAGTTTACGAACAAGAGTAGGCACAATTTTACTTACAAAGGTTGCACGAATATAGGTACACGGATACGGACAGGAGTAGAAACTAGTTAAGGCAAGAAGGTAGGAACAGGAGTGGACACGAGTAGGTACGGATTTAGTATAAGGGGGGATAAGATAGCATTTATGAGAATAGGCACAGCAGTAGAAATAAGGGCAGGTACTGGGATATACACAAGGGTGGGGCAGAGAGTAGTTACAAGAGTATGCGTGGCAGTAGATACAAAATTAAGCATGTGGGTAGGTTCAGGGTTAGAATTTTAAGTAGAAAAAAAGTTTAGAACAGAGTCAACACAGTAGTACAAAAAGATATAAGAACGATAAATAGTGAACAGTAGAAACCTAAACGAAAAAGGGGAAGGTATGAGGGAAGAAAACAGTGCGGTACAGAAGTAAGTTTAACAGTAGGATCAGGTATAGAGTATGTCGGGCTTAGTAATGTCGGCGGTGGCCATCAAAAACGCAGAGTTTCTCAATGATTAAGCACAATTGTGACTATTCAACCCTTGTTTGTCGCTACGGGGAAGATGAGTCAATTTTTATCCGCTGCTGCCTGAAAAATACAGCTGTAAAGATAGTGGTGGTGTAAAGCGTGTTGTGAAGTGCTTTTTTAAATCGACCTTGAATTCTATATTTAATAGCATACCCACGTATTGTTAAAGAGTATTAAAAAAAGAGGATCTTTGAGTGGAATCTTTTTTTTTTTAATTTAGGTTACTTTGTTAGACTAAACCTCGATTTTTCTCTCGAGTAGCCTTGTCAATCGATAGATAGAAGAAAAGATAAACTCGAAATGTTTAATTCATCTGTTGTCAGGGTATCAACATAAACCAAAAAAAAAGGCACCACGTGGGTTTGCTACACCAACCTCAAAAATCCATCTAACATTGCATCTGAATGTTTGCCGTTAAACATATGCTATTTCAGTAAATTTTATTTACCATAGACTATCCAAAAAATAAAAGAATTAAAACTACAATTAATCGATGATGCTGAAAAGAGAAACAGTAAAATTAAATCACATCCTTAACTACTCAGCCCAAATAAATCACAAGTAAGAGGAATACAACTCTCTTATATAAATAAATGTTAGGGTATCGTGGAAATAAATTTTTATGCAACACTGTATATAACAAGTAACAATAAATTAGAGTATACTCTCAGATTATAAGAATTAATAAGTTTACATGTTATCAAGAGTTTTGTAAGGGTTGATTACCCTTCAAACGAAACTCATTAGTTTCATTTTTTATCAAGGTAAAAAGTGTGGGGTTCTTAGAGGAACTGAAATTACAACAAGTAAGTTGCTCTTTGCAACGACAATCCTTTATTAAAAATCACAAACACGCGTACTTGAGGAGCGGTAGAGGCCTTTGACCCAACGAAAAGCAAAGATATTTACAAATCCGGAGCTGCACACGCACGTGACATAATAATTATAAACAATGTCTGACAATGTAAGAACGGGGTAGCTCGACAGGTCACTATGTCAGCGCCGATCAACGTGAACGATGCAGACGTAAGTTTAAACGTAGCGGTTGCCCAAGCGACACTGACCAATTCATCCTCATCTTCACTATTGGAAGCTGATACTGAGGAAGCTCACGACTCATCGTGAGCTTCCTCAGTATCAGTCCCCTGCCTAGACTCTTGCTCTAACTCGCTCGATGGAGGAGCAGTCTTCCGGGCTGATCTGATTCTTTATCTTCTACAGTGGGGGAGGCTTGTAGTAACGATGGACCATCATTGAGCTTTCAGCCATTTGAGCTTATTCAATCAGTGTGTTCAAATCTACAATCATCGTATGCCACAAGGAACGACCGATGTTAAGGTGTAGATTTTCAAATATCAAATCTAACTCCCCAGTAGGAGTCATTCGTGGCCTAATTCTATTTGGGATACCCTGAATACACGTCCCATAATTAATGACGGATTCACCTTGACCCTGCGTTCGTCTCTCAGCTTTATGCTGCATCGCTACCTGTAAAACTGAATTTGTACCAAAGTTTTTTCTTGCAACCATGAAAAAGTGCTAATACGTAGGCCACTCGTGTCTATGCTGCCGTGTCCAGTGTAAAGCCACTCCGGACATTGACTCACAAAGCGTGGCTAGTACATCCTGGTCACTAACAAGGAGATGGTTTGTCCTTTGGGACCTGGATTTTCATGAAACTTTGCACACAGTTTTTGTTCATCATAAGAACAAGCCCTTCAGTGTTTTTTCCAGAATGGGCCTTTTTTTACCTACTTCCCATATAACCCCTGTGTTAAAAAGTAGGCTGTTTCCTATAAAAAGCCGTTTTTGGCCTCATTTTCAAAAAATTCCTCCTTGGACCGTATTGCACTTAGAAATATCTGGAACCTCGCATTTTTTCGTTTTCCTAAGTACTTTTGAAAAAAAAATATTAAAAAATTTTTTTGAATGATCTTGTCCATGTATATTGTAACCCAAATATACTAAAAATTGACTTTAAAAATCTTAATTTTTGACTAGTCAAAACTATTTATTGAAAAGTACTTGAAAAAACGTAAAAAATGCGAGGTTCCAGATATTTCTAAGTGCAATACGGTCCAAGAAGGAATTTTTTGAAAATGAGGCCAAAAACGGCTTTTTATAGGAAACAGCCTACTTTTTAACACAGGGGTTATATGGGAAGTAGGTGAAAAAAGGCCCATTCTGGAAAAAAAAACACTGAAGGGCTTGTATTTATGATGAATAAAAACTGTGTGCAAAGTTTCATGAAAATCCAAGTCCCAAAGGACAAACCATCTCCTTGTAAGTCGGTCAAGCAGACGACACTCTTCTACCCTCTGTAGAAAATCGTCTATATTGTCTGTAGGGGCTCCAGAAAATTTCAACCTCCACGCTCGCACAGTTTGGCCTTCACCGGTATTCGCAGGTAGTACCGATGAGTACGATAGGCTTGGAAACTGGTAACCATCTGCCATCGGGAAAAAATTCATTGTCTGGGGTCCCTGACCCTAACCGGCAGAAGGCTGTATGTAAGCACCCTGGGTACCATGCCCACCTCCCCCATGCCTTACGTGCCATTCTTGTTCTAGAGGCACTGAGCGTGAATATTTTTGGTTTGTATATTTGGTACAAAAGGGTTCGCTCTGGGGTTCAATCGTGTACCAGTACTTATTCTTGTGCTCTGTGATACTGTCGACGGTCGATGACCTACCCTTGAGCTCGAAGTAATATTATACATTCCCTGCGTAGTCATTTCGTCAAAAGTCATATTCGGACTTCTCACCGTCACTTTCGATTGTTAAACTCGAGTAACGAAGTCCGGAACCCGATTAATCGGTCCGACATTTGGTTCACTGACGTATTCGAGTTTACAGCCATTGATTTTAACGGTTGCATCACACTTTGCAAAACGTTGCTTGGTAAGCTGTAATTAACTCCATCTGTCGTAAATTCAGTCCACCCTGCGCGTTTGGAGGTGCGACCATCCGATAGATTGTTCGTATGCGCCTCCGGCATACTTAATTCATAAAATGGATTCATAAATAAGTCTGCTGACTGCTCTTGCAGTTTGGTTTCTTCATTCACCGACAATTAGAAAAACTGCACTATAAATTTGTGGCGCAGTAATATTCGGTGCCGTAAGACAGCTATTTCGTCCTCCGAAAGTGAATTCGGGAGAAAATCGTGCGTGCGGTACTCTTCCCCGAGACACCTGAATAACCGACCCCTTCGGTCAAATTCATCGCCCGTTGCGAGCAGCTCAAGACTGTTAAGAAAATACCCAAATCCCTGGGATGGATCGTTATAGATCATTTATAAAGCGTGACCTTGTCCTCTATCGCCCCACGTGCAAAACAGGGATTTTCATAGTCTGCATCTGACGGCCACCATAATCGGTCTGTCATCCCTACATTCGACACTCTCGCGGTCCCGAACATTTTTACTTGCACACTCCTAGCGTGAAAAAAAAATCTCTCTTGTACTAATCGTGCACTTCGCACGAGTGGTGGTGTAATAAATTCTCAATTTCTACCGACACAGTCCAGTAGAAAAGTGGTTAAATAAAAGAATATAAAATAGTTAAGTCCAGCGATGATCTGTCTTTTCCTAAAAAAAAAAAATTCTTATTTGAGAAAGCTACACGAGCGCATGCTCGATCCACCACTCGCCTGTACACTCATGCGGTAGTAGCCCCGCCCCTTTTTTCGGCCGCTGCCGCACAGGGTGAGATAATAAGAGAATTATTTAGCAACAGTGCAAACAAGAAAGCACCTATCAACAATCGTCAAAATTCTCTAAAATCGTCAACCTGCTTCCACAAATTAAAGTGAAAAAGTGGGGAATTATTAGAAGGGGCTAGCTTGACTTCGAAGAACTATTATCCGTGAATGAAAGTTTATAAACACCAAATCCGCTATTAAAAGAGAGCTAGCGCCATATTGCGTAAACTTTTTATTCGTGAGCTGATTGGTGGAGAAGGTTTTTTAAAATATTCGAAAAGTACAATTTAAGGTTAAAATTGTTTTTTTCCTTTGCGCGCTTGCAGCGCGCTGAGGGGTCCTAGTCGTACTAAAAAAGAAGTAAAAAATCTTGCACACAAAATTTACAACTTTGTGAGCCTGACGTAAGAAAAGTCATATAATTAACTCTGAAGTGTTGGAGTAGAAGCCTATCTCGGTTTGGAATTTGCACAAATTAGTATCAGCAAAAATTTATTGTCGTCAGCATGAGAAGTAATAAAATCGTTTATCGCTTTGTAGAAGACTTGCAAGTTCTGACTTCTGTTATGGAGTTATACGAGTAACGAATTGAATTATAGGGTTGTATGGGTCTGACAATTTCGGATATAGTGTTTGATGAATGTAGGAGTTTGACGAATTCGGTGATGGGATTCTGGAAGTCTGACAAAATGGGTAATACTCTGCTCCTCCTCCCAGACTCAGTACTTTATTATAAGAAAGCCTTTATGGCTTTACGATCATTAGAATCACCAAAAATCCTTGTTGTCGATAGTGGAGTCTAAAGAAAATCCTGAGCAAATCATTTACAGGGCGTAATTGCCACTTAGCGCTCTGACTATGGCGATTATCAAGACCCTCGGTGTCAAGTATATATATCTTACTATATTATATAGTTGAAAGGGTTTTTTTTTTCGTGAGGCACAGGGAGGCGCAGCCAGAATTTCCTTAAATATGCGTTATTTTAGTTAAAAATATCGGAACTTAAGCACTTTTTTTTTGGCTACGCCTCCCTGCGCCTCGCTGCGTCTCAGACTTTCATTTGGAGGGCCTGAGGTGCAGCCAAAAATACCTTAAATATGCGTTATTTCAGACAAAAATATAAGCATTTTTTTTCGGCTGCGCCTCACACTTCCATTTGGAGAGCCTTAGGGGCAGCCAAATCAATGTTTTGTTAACACACAAAGTATTAAAAAATGAAATTAAAGAATAAATTCAATCATAAGTATAGATTGAATTTAATCTTATCAATGTTGTTAAGAACAATTAAAAAATTGTTCTACAATTGAATTATTTTCATTTATATTGAATATAGATATCGAAACAGATCAAAACAAATCAAAACTTTGTCCCAAGAACAAAGTTTTAATTCTGCCGGTATATACAGGGTGAGTCATTTTAATCGATCCACTCGAATAACTCGCTTGGGAAGGCCCAAATTGAAAAATATGTAGAGACCAAAGTTTCATGATTTTTTGGGGCTGATCAAATGGGTCCAAAAAAATTGGGCCTGATGGCTTAGTTTGGGCCCTTCGGGCCCTTACTTTGTTTTTTTAAATGGGAATCCCTATTTTCGACCACGGATTCGGAAAAAGCGAAAAATTTTACGATTTTCAGGTATTTTTTGAAAAAAAAATTGGGGCCCTATGAAGCCCTGCAGGGTTTACAAGGCTTTCATGAGGCCCATTTCTTTTAACCCATTAAGTCCCAGGAATTTGAAATTTTTTTTCTGCGTTTGAGTTGGAAAATCTTAAAGAAAACGCTAGAAAACCTATATGAAAATACCATACCCCCCTATTCTCGAGTATGCCCTACACGATGAGATAGTTTTAAAGACTCAAAAATTTGATTTTCAATTGTTTATTTACAAATAAAAACAAAAAATCAAGATTTCTTCTGCAATTTTTTTTTGAATCAAGAAAAACAGTCAGGAAAATTTTTTTTCACACCTGAAATTATGATGAACGGTGAACATTTTGTTTGAAGTTTTCAAAACTTTTTGAATTTTTGATCTGCGATTTTTTTAAACAAAATGGCGGCCCAAAAACTACGTCATAAATAACTGCACAGAAGCGTAAGGCGAAATCAGCAACGAAAAATGAGTCTCCCCCAAAACTACTTATCGCCGAGCCATAAAAAGTCCTTAATAAATACATTCTTTACATTTTTATCATAAAAATAGCGAAATTCCAAGTAATAGGCCCAATACCATGGGGGCCCAAAAGTAAAAATAGAGTTATTGAAAAAAAAAAATACTACTATTTTTAACGCAAAATTTCAAGAATAAATTATACTTTCAGTTTTTTCAATTGGATGCACCGTTTTTGCATAAAAATTCATTAAATTTGGGTCAACTGTGGTAGAACTATTGCGATTCATTTCTCCGTACCTGTAGCGAAGTTATCAAATATTTTGGATGGAAAATAGTTCAAGTAGGATTTTTTTGTGCGTTTATCATGAATTTAAGGTCAGCTGCGATATTAGAAATATTGGACCCAATGCCATGGGGACCCAAAAACAAAAATGGAGTTATTGAAAAAATAAAAAATACCACTATGTTATGCGCAAAATTTTAAGAACAAATTATACTTCTAGTTTTTTCAATTGAAAGCATTGGTTTCAAATAAAAATTCATTGAAGTTGGGCCTATAATAATAATACTACTGCAATTCATTTTCTCGTATTAAAAAAAAAACCCAACAATTATTTATGTTGCACAATGATATCAACGTGGAGTTTTAAGATCTTTGAACACGAATATAGTCTTTTTTTTCTTACCAAACGCTTTCTCGTGAAAATTCTAACAATATTGCAACTATTGGATAGCAATTTTTTTAAATAAAAATAATATCATCAACCATCAAAAAAATCCTACTTGTACTATTTTCCATCCCAAATATTTGATAACTTCGCTACAGGTACGGAGAAATGAATCTCAATAGTTCTACCACAGTTGACCCAAATTTAATGAATTTTTATGCAACAACTGTGCATCCAATTGAAAAAACTGAAAGTATAATTTTGATAAGTAGACAATTCTTGAAAAAGACGATAAGAACAATTCTTGAAAAAATTAAATTTTTTCAAATATTTTCATAAAATCTAACAAAATTTAACAAACTTTTCCATTTTAATATTAGCGAGTTTTGCGCCCTCTCGCTTCATACATAAAAATTATATTTTCTTAAATATTTTCGACTTTTTTAATTCTAGTAGTACTCTACTCGAGTAACTCTAAGTAAGTATGTCTGTTGAAATTTGCATTAAAAAAGTATGGTCCAACCAAATAGCCATTAACTATGCCGCACCATACCATAACGCTCCAGCGATTTTGATGATCCACACTTCTATGCCAATGTGGATTTTCATTTGACCAATAATGGCAATTACGTCTGTTTAGCTCTGCGTCATTTTTAAACGTAGCCTCATCTGAAAATAAAACATATCTAAATAAATCAGGATCTTGTGTGATTCTACCTAAAGCCCAGTTGCAGAAAGTAATTCTTCTTTCAAAATCTGTTAGCTGTAACTGGTGAACCAAAGTAATATGGTAAGCATGATAGCGAAGTTTTCCGAGAATTCATGTGACCGTTTTTTGTGGAATTCCTATCTCTCGTTCAATTTGACGACTGCTTACTTGAGGATCAAGGTGTGTAACCACTAGGAAATGTAGTGTAGAATGTCACCGGCTATGGAAGAGACGGCGCCGCGAAGGAAGAAGAAGAAGAAGAAGAAGAAGAAGAAGAACAACCCCCGATGACACCTCACACTAGACGATTACGTCTCGGGGGGGTCTTACCCTTCTCTCCGCCGCTCTCCAACTCGCGCTCCTCCCCCAGTGATCGTACCAGCCGTAGAGGCGACCCCGACGACCACGACGATCACGGACGGACAGCCCCGGGTTCCCGTGGGGCGGGGGGCCGGCAAACGTACCGTTCTAGGTTCAAATCCGGTCGCTCCTGCGACCTCCGTGCTAGTTTCGACTACCATGGAGACCGCGGAGGTGACTAGGGCTCCTACTCGGACGGACGTCGACGGTCCAACCCCCCATGGATACCTTCCGGTTTATAATCGAGGCCTTCCAGTCAAGCTCGAGGGTCGATTGTTTGGGGGTCTGGCTGTTGTGGCCACAGACCCCCACATAGACCCACCCCCAATTGTTGTTTCGGGTGCTGGTCTCTGAGCCACGAGACTCGCCGCTTCTCTCGCTACCTCGTGAAGCCTTTCTGTGACAACTGCGGTCGCAGGGGTGTTCGAGTGGAGGAGTGCCCTCGTTGTAGTTCAGCGTACCGATTGCGCCTGCGTAATCGGGATCGCAACGAAGCGAGGGTGGTCCTCCCCGTCAAACAGTTTGCGGCCATGTCCCGAGCCAGAAGAAGGGCTCGGTGTGACACGTCAAATCCTGTGACCGGGGTTGTCCCCGAGGGGGGGCACACTGGGTTCGGGGCCAGCGGTGGGAGGAACGGTCTCGGGGAAACGCGCCCGGGACAACGGTGGGAACGAGCTTGCGGAGGTCGTCGAGGTTCCGGTCGCTTCTTCTCTGGCCAACCTTGTTGACGCTTCGGTCTGGCATCGCCTGGAGCCGATGAATTCGTTGGAGCCGAGAGTGCTGAGTGCCATGGAGATTTTACTCATGGCTCAAGGGCTGCCGGACGATGTCAGACCCGAGGTTATTCGTCAGGTATGGCAGGAGAACGAGCGACTGAAACGTCGGCTACTCGAATAAAATTTTTTTTTAGACTTTATATTATTTTTTATTATTTATTTTTCTTTTATTTTATTTTTTTTTTTTTTTTGGTATTATTATTTGTTGTTGTGTAGACGACTGACTGTCGACTGGTGTGTAGCGCGGACTACGTGTGCGTGTAGGGAAGGGAGAGAGAGAATATGTGCGCGAAGAATGAAGTGAGGACTATTAATGCGTCGTGTGCGTTACTTTTATTTTTTTTGTATTTTCGCGCGTTGCGATCGCCACTGGAAATATTGTAGACGGGAGCGTGATTGGATTGTGTAGCGTGAACGTATTTGATTGGTGGACACATTACTGTTCCTCAAGTGTGAATGAAACTTGATGGAATAAATTAGTGTTGATTGGCTGAGAGTGTTGGGAAGGGATGATGAGGAAGGAAGTTGAGAGACGCGAGAGAGAGAGAGGAGAGAGAGACGCGGGGAAGCGTGACTCTGTTCTCTGTAGCCGAAGTGTAAGGGTTGTGTTTTGAGAGTGTGATTCCTTTCTAAGTTTCTTTTTCGTAGACTTTTTTTTAAGTTTCTTTTTCCAGTTGCTCTTAAATTTTGAGATTGTAGACATTTTTTTTGTTTGTTTCTTATTACAGGTTACTAGGTGATAGAAGAATAAAAAAAACTTGGGTTAATTTCCTTTTACAGATTGAGAGTTGGAAAACAAAGAAAAAAAAAGTGGCCATTTTGGATATAAAAAATTTTTTTTGGTGAAACGTAAGATTCTATATTAATTAAAGAAAAGTTGCATAAGGCAGTTTTCTTAGTTTTGGTTGTGGTATATGTAAATAAAATTTCTTCGCGTACAATTAAATTTGTGGCGGTATAGATTTGATTTCGTTTGCGCGGCGTCCCGCCATTTTGTAGACAATCTTATAGTTATATTTCCTTTGTTCTCAAATTAAAATTTTTTTTGTTTGTAATTGTAGACTTGATTCGTAGACAAGAATAAAATCAAATTCAATCAAAATTTTTGCAATAATTTATTTCTTCTCTTTTTAGCTCACCGACCAGTCCCGGAGGCTTTCTTTCCGCGGGAACCCTACCCCCGGAGTTAAGGAGTTTTCCCCGATTTTTCTTGCATGAATTTTCCTTGTAATGGGAGGGCCCGGGAAACTCCGTTAATTATTTAAGGGAGGCCCTTTTCTCAAGAAATACCCCATTACAACTTTTATAAAACAAAAATCAATCCAACTCTTTGTGTAAATAAAAAAATTAAAATTAACTCTGAGGTTATGGTTATCATTACAGGTACGCCGAAAGTGTTAGTTACGAGAGCAAAAATTACAAAAAAAATTTCGTCACAACGTTCGAATCAACGAAGCGAGTAATGCGCTCAACGATTCTATCGAAAAAAAAAAAAAAAGAAAAGATGTTGAGAATTTTTTTTGTTTGGGTTATTTTTTAGGCTTGTATCTAACCTAGATTTTAGTTCTGATCAATCGCACTAAACTTAAGTTTAGTTTTCGCGGTTCTGATCGTTGGTCAAGCTTTGAAACATCAAAACGACCAACATTTTTTAAACAATCGAAACTTTTTTTAGAACTCGAAAAATCGTAGCGAAGCTTAAGCTTTGGAAATACCGAACTCGAAGCTGAAGCTTTGGAAATACCGAACTCGAAGCTTAAGTTTCGGAAATACCGAACTCGAAGCTTCAGTTTTGGAAATACCGAACTCGAACCTTAAGTCTCGAAAAAATGTCTGGTGAAGGTTCGGGACGATATGACTAAGTAAAAAAGTAAAAAAACTAAGTTTTTATGAAGAGTTGGTGATAGGAACGCATAATGTAAAAGGAGCCCAACATCGTTCTGATTTTCAATTTTTTGCGACTTCTTCTGTTCAATAGTCATTTTAAAAAAATTATATTCACGGGGTTACATAATTCAAAGGAGGTACCGAAAGCATTTGGACAAAAATTTTTCTATAGAATCTAGCTATCGAATTGAAATTTTATTTACGTAAAACACATAATTATGATAAGATAAATTAAGTTTTTAATTATAAATTTTATCATAGTTTATTTTCGCCGTGATAAAATTCAATAGAATAAAAAAAATATCGTTCAGGTTAATTTTGATTTTTTTTTTTTTTTTTTCTTTCTCTAACTTTTATTGAAGTACAATTTTGAACGAGATTTTGCATTTGGATAAAAAATATATGCAATATATTACATACCTAAGCTAGTAAATACTACATGTTTATCAGCCTCGGCTTCGCCTCGGCCGACAATTACATGTGATCTGAGACTTTTCTTACCTTCTGGCCGAGGTGTGTTACTTTTTTTTTGTTCAAGGGAGCTAGAAAGCGCAATTTTGTTTTGGGCCGCGGCCCGAAAATGCCGCATTTTATTCAAAGTCCTCTCTGCAAAAAATTGAAAATCAGAACGATGTTGGGCTCCTTTTACATTATGCGTTCCTATCACCAACTCTTCATAAATACTTAGTTTTTTACTTTTTTACTTAGTCATATCGTCCCGAACCTTCGCCAGACATTTTTTCGAGACGTAAGGTTCGAGTTCGGTATTTCCGAAATTTAAGCTTCGAGTTCGGTATTTCCGAAGCTTCAGCTTCGAGTTCGGTATTTCCAAAGCTTAAGCTTCGCTACGATTTTTCGAATTCTAAAAAAAGTTTCGATTGTTTAAGAAATGTTGGTCGTTTTGATGTTTCAAAGCTTGAGCAACGATCAGAACCGCGAAAACTAAACTTAAGTTTAGTGCGATTGATCAGAACTAAAATCTAGGTTAGATACAAGCCTAAAAAATAACCCAAACAAAAAAAATTCTCAACATCTTCTCTTTTTTTTTTTTTTTCGATAGAATCGTTGAGCGCATTACTCGCTTCGTTGATTCGAACGTTGTGACGGAATTTTTTTTGTAATTTTTGCTCTCGTAACTAACACTTTCGGCGTACCTGTAATGATAACCATAACCTCAGAGTTAATTTTAATTTTTTTATTTACACAAAGAGTTGGATTGATTTTTGTTTTACAAAAGTTGTAATGGGGTATTTCTTGAGAAAATGGCCTCCCTTAAATAATTAACGGAGTTTCCCGGGAACTCCCATAACAAGGAAAATTCATGCAAGAAAAATCGGGGAAAAATCCTTAACTCCGGGGGTAGGGTTCCCGCGGAAAGAAAACCTCCGGGACTGGTGGTGAGCTAAAGAGAGAAGAAATAATTTATTGCAAGAATCTTGGTTAAATTTGATTTTATTCTTGTCTACGAATCAAGTCTACAATTACAAAAAAAAAAAAAAATTTTAATTTGAGAACAAAGGAAATATAACTTTAAGATTGTCTACAAAATGGCGGGACGCCGCGCAAACGAAATCAAATCTATACCACCACAAATTTAATTGTACGTGAAAAAATTTTATTTACATATACCACAACCAAAACTAAGAAAACTGCCTTATACAACTTTTCATTAATCAATATAGAATCTTACGTTTCACCAAAAGAAAATTTTTTATATCTAAAATCGCCACTTTTTTTTTCTTTGTTTTCCAACTCTCAATTTGTAAAAGGAAATCAACTCAAGTTTTTTTTATTCTTCTATCACCTAGCTGTAATAAGAAACAAACAAAAAAATGTCTACAAACTCAAAATTTAAAAGCAACTGGAAAAAGAAACTTAAAAAAAAGTCTACGAAAGAGAAACTTAGAAAGGAATCAAAACACAACCCTTACACTTAGGCTACAGAGAACAGAGTCACGCTTCCCCGCGTCTCTCTCTCCTCTCTCTCTCTCGCGTCTCTCAACTTCCTTCCTCATCATCCCTTCCCAACACTCTCAGCCAATCAACACTAATTTATTCCATCAAGTTTCATTCACACTTGAGGAACAGTAATGTGTCCACCAATCAAATACATTCACGCTACACAATCTAATCACGCTCCCGTCTACAATATTTTCAGTGGCGATCGCCACGCCGCCTATACCACGCGCGAAAATACAAAAAAAAATAAAAGTAACGCACACGACGCATTAACAGTCCTCACTTCATTCTTCGCGCACATATTCTCTCTCTCCCTTCCCTACGCGCACACGTAGTCCGCGCTACACACCAAAAACACAATAAAAAATAAAGCCACACTCACGCCCGAGTCTACTGTGGTGAGTGTGTGCGCACGCGCCTGTCAATGCCGTTGAGTCGTCTGCCGAACGCGCCACGCACCTCCTCCGTCGCCGGAGACTCCCAGACGGAGAATTGGGACTCGTGTGTTGTGTGTGTGTGTACGTGCACGCCCTGGGTCGGGAGAGCCGTCCCGGACGGTGAACATGTGTGAGTGTACAGTAGTGGTCAAAAGTTTAAGCCACCCCCCGATTTCGTATTTTCACCGTTTGATTTTTGAGCTTGTAAGTGATAGAAAACAGATAAAACTTCAAACGAGTTGTAACTTCTATTTTTTATCTCTTAAAATACCTAATAACTCAAGAAAAAACCATTTACTATGTATAAATTTATCATTTAAATTAATTTTATCTCAAGTTTTAGTTCAAAAAGTTATTTTATAAAAAAAAAGCTATTTTCGACGATTTTATCGTTTTCAATGAATTTTTAAAAAAATTTACAAATGTCCAGCATCATAATACTTTTTTCCTCGTATTTCTATTATGATTAAGTTTAAAGAAAAAAATTTTCAAGTCGATTTATGAAGAATTGTTTAAACCACAACAAAATAACAAATTTTTTTTAGAGTTTAAAAATCATTGTTTTTGCGCAATTTTGCGTTATTTTAATCTGTAATCAAATTTTTTTTCAGAATAGAGGGTCAAAATCATATAAAAACACATACTGAATGTAGCTTTAACTGTTTTATTTAAAAAAAAAAACTTAAAAAGACTTACAGGAAATCATAAAGAGTTCTTTTTAACAATATTTTTAAAGTATTTTAATTTTAACGAAAAACTTGAATTTTTTGATAGTTTAATCACATCAAGAGAAATAATCTTTTATAAAAATAAACGAGCATGTTGTAATTGGATATTTTTATTCATAATTTGATTCTTTTTAACTTGATTTCAAATAAAATATAAGTTTTTAATATTTTGTAGCTCCACCTTTGGCTTCATAGCAAGCACGTACTCTGCGTACCATTGACTCGGCGAGCTTCTTGCAGTAGTCAAGGCTTGAACTTTGCCAAGCAGCTGCTATCTCTAGCTTTAAATTGTCAATATTTTTTAAATGCTTATCTTTTATCATTCTTTTAATCTGATCCCAAGCGTTTTCAATAATATTCAAGTCCGGAGAACGGGCTGGCCATTTTAAAAGTGGAATTTTTTTGCTAGCCATCCATCGTGTTGTTTTCTTCGATGTGTGACAAGGGGCGTTATCTTGTTGATACAGCCAATTTTTTCTTCTTCCGAAAATTTTTTTTTTGGAGGGAAGCATGAAATTTTTCATAATAACAATGTATTTTTTACTGTCAACTGTAACATTTACAAAATGCAGTTCACCCATTCCTTTACCAGATAAACAGCCCCAAACCATCACTGACCCGCCACCTTTTTGCACTTTTGCAGACAGACAATCTTGATTATATTTTTCACTCGGTGCGGTCGATTAGGTCGCACTCGCTTAGGTCAATTAGAAAAAAGTTGAAAAGATGATTCGTCACTAAAAAGTACTAAGTTCCATTTTTCCGCAGTCCATGATAATTTGTCCTTGCACCTATCATATCGAGCTTTTTTATTTTTTGAGGTTAAAAGCGGTTTGCGCGTCGCCACAGCAGATTTCATATTTCTTTCTAGCAAGCGCCTGTTGATCGTCTCTCTAGAAATCTTTACACAAGATTGTGTTTCTAGTTTATTTTTTAAAGTATTTGCTGTAACGGTACGATTTTTTTTTGCTTCATTAATAATGAATCTATCATCTCTAGCACTTGTTTTACGAGGTCGACCTGAACGGCTTTTGTTTTTCACTGTTTTAGATTTTTGATAAATATCGATTGTGTTTCTAACGCAACATCTGCTTACGTTTAACGATTTGTGATTTATTTTTGCCTGCTTTAAATTGGCCAATGATTTGCCACTTTGTTGCTTCAGATACAGCTCTTTTCCCGATCATGAATCTTACATCAACTGATAAAAAATGTATGCGGTAAACTTTGTTTATCTTTTTTAGTTCCAAACTTACATAAATAGGTAGCGCAACTGCGTGACAGTGTAGCGTAACAGAAATTCGAGATTTTTTGAATTTTAAACAAGCTTGTTGATGATTTGTTATTGAACTTTTATTGATCGATGCAAAAAGATTTCTCTCGATGTGATTGAATTATCAAAAAATTCAAGTTTTTCGTTAAAATTAAAATACTTTAAAAATATTGTTAAAAAGAACTCTTTATGATTTCCTGTAAGTCTTTTTAAGTTTTTTTTTTTAAATAAAACAGTTAACTCTACATTCAGTTTGTGTTTTTATATGATTTTGACCCTCTATTCTGAAAAAAAATTTGATTACAGATTAAAATAACGCAAAATTGCGCAAAAACAATGATTTTTAAACTCTAAAAAAAATTTGTTATTTTGTTGTGGTTTAAACAATTCTTCATAAATCGACTTGAAAATTTTTTTCTTTAAACTTAATCATAATAGAAATACGAGGAAGAAAAAATTATGATGCTGGACATTTGTAAATTTTTTTAAAAATTCATTGAAAACGATAAAATCGTCGAAAATAGCTTTTTTTTTATAAAATAACTTTTTGAACTAAAACTTGAGATAAAATGAATTTAAATGATAAATTTATACATGGTAAATGGTTTTTTCTTGAGTTATTAGGTATTTTAAGAGATAAAAAATAGAAGTTACAACTCGTTTGAAGTTTTATATGTTTTCTATCACTTTCAAGCTCAAAAATCAAACGGTGGAAATACGCAATCGGGGGGTGGCTTAAACTTTTGACCACTACTGTATGTGCTGTGCGCGCGCCGTGTGTTCAAGCTGCCGCAGCAGCGTACAGCCGACGGCGACCGTCGCCACGTGATCGGCTGCTGCTGCGAGTTAACGCGGCATGGTTATCACCTGGGAAAAGTAAACAAAACAACTTAATTATTTTACTGTTTCCCAGGTGACTTGACACTGCCAGGTAAAAAAAATAATTTACGAGGGATTCACTCCCTCGCAAAGTAACCAGTTTAATTTCAAGTTTAAAAAAATAATTTATAAAAAAATAATAAGAAATCAAATCGATCACTTGAAGGCAGTTTTTTTCTTTTTATTAAATTCCAAAAATTCTCAACGTTTCACTGACTTGTTTTGTCAGCCTCATCAGAAGATCTTAATTAAAAACAACAGGTTATAACATTAATGTAACGAAAAACCAATATAAAATAAAAAATTAAAAACTCACTCTTCAAATACAAGGAGAAGGAGGTACACCATAAAACTTGGTGTACAGCGCCACCGTTTTAGACGATGCGTGGTACAGCGTGATTCCAAGTTACAGTCGTATTTCCAAGTGCATGCACCGTGTTTTCCAGTGCAAAATTTTTAGAGAGATAATTTCGATAGAGCAGACGATGGCGCTCAGAACACCTATGTATACAGTTTTTTAAAGTTTTACTCCTAAAATTGTGTACGATTCTTACTTTGAAATGTTCTTGCTATCTTTCCTAACAAATTTATAAACTTCAATTATGATTATAAATTTGATATTAATATTTATACGCTTTTAAAGTTTCGCACGCCCTTTTTTTACTACCGCCCCCCATTTTGGATATATGTTATCACTTTTACCTATACCTCCTATTTTTGATATACATTATAATAGCCACGCCGTATGTTATTACTTATGTAATTACAGAAATTTAAAAAGTAACTATTGAAATACCAAAAAACTCATATTTAATAAAATAAAATTAACAAAATAATAGCAGTAATCAAAATATATAAAACAGTTAAAAAAAATATTTTTATAATTTTTTCAAGTAAGTAAAAATTCACTTTTATTGCACAATACTGAATGATAGGTTTCCGTGAGGACACCCGCCTGCTCGTATTTTTAGCAGGCCCGAGGGGAGGGAAAAATTACCCAGGGTCCGGCCCTCCCAACGTGTGACGACGGGAAAACTCTTAATCTCTAAACTTGGTCGTTATTATTAATGGGTCAAGCTTAAATCCTTTTTTCTTTTCTTACCTTGTATCCGGTCTTCTTTACTTCAGGCTGCAAAGCTGCTGGGGCCAGGGGGGGGGGGTCGAAGATATTTTCCATTCTTAAGTCAACTCTTTATTCGGGTTATTTATCTTTTCGGTCACAATTCTTTTATATTATATCCTTTTTTGGTCGAACAATGAACTCACTATAATTATCTTTTCGGTCACAATTCTTTTATATTATATCCTTTTTTGGTCAAACAATGAACTCACTATAATTATCTTTTCGGTCACATCTCTTTTATATTGTTATGAATGTGTTCGAATTCTGAACGTATCTGAATGTCGCGTCGTTGTCATGTATATATTCGAATGTTTATGTTGTTGTTCGTCTGTAAGTTTGGAGGTTCGGTCGCGATGTTGTTGAATGATTGAGTTGTAAATAAAGTTAAGTTTGTGTTTTTAAAGTTGAAGTAGTTGTTTAATTTAAAAATAACCTGCGTGGTTATTACATTTGGGGGTTTGTCCGGGATAGAACTGAAGAAAAATGAGGGTCAAGTCGAAAAAAAGTTGGTTTTCCTCTCTGAAGATTTTCAAAATCAAGAAAATGGTGCAACGGAGCAGATTTTATAAAGTTCAAATGAAGCAGGATTTTCTCCGACTTTTTTTAAATTTTCTGAAATTTTTTCTACCGATTCTAGACACCAAAAAAGAAAGATTCCCAAATTTTTAGGGCCTGCAAAATTCTTTTGCGTCTTCTATGAATAAAATTGTTTTTAATGTAAACCAACGAATTGAACAAAAATTGATCGCTCATTTTCACTATTTTTGCTGCCATTTCTAAACAAATGGGCCGATTTCAACGGGGTTTGTTGCGTTCGAAAAGAAGAGTAAAAAACCTATTCAAAAATGTCCTGGTTTTTTAATTTTCATGCCTTGGTACCGATATACAGAACACACTTAATAAGCTGTTCCCAAAAAAGGTACATATTTTTTTTTTTTTTTTTTTGAAATTTTTTACTTTGTTTTGGTGTATACTTTGATTGTATATGGGTCAAAATAATACTTTTTTTTAAAACCGTCTGCACGAGGTTCATCGATTTTATTGCAATTTTTTTTGGCAAAAGAACTATTTAATAGAAGACTTTTGCCGCAAACTAGAGGTCTTTATCTTATTTCTGCTTGGTGGTAGATTTTTTCAAAGATTGAAAAATGGCCTATTTTTAAGCTGTTTTAAGCAATTTTAAGGTATTTTTCGAAAAATTCTAATTTTTGATCAAAATGAGATAGAAACCTCTTGTTTGCGGAAAAATTTTGTTCAAAATTAGTTCTTTTTTGTAAAAATATTTTTACAACATAGTTTGGTTATTTTTATAATAATACAGTCCTACACAGATATTGCTATTTTTGCTCATTTGCAGATATCTTCAAACGACCGTAGCTTTTTCTAGGCTAAATTTTTGTGCATATTAAAAAATTGTTAAATTTTTTTATGAAAAAACAAAAAATTTTCGACCAACCGGGACCCTGTACGATCTTCCGCTTCCAAGATACAGCTGTTTAAAGTTGTCAAAAAACACAAAAAACGCGTTTTTTACGATTTTCACACGCATTTTTGAACGGTTTCGACCTTTTTTTTCTCTCAAAAATATGTGGAATATTCTCTTCATATGTTTCCAAGCAAGCTCCCATAGTAATTGTTGTGCGGATTTGGGGTTTCAGTTGATTCCAAAGCATACACTTTTGACACATTTTATGTGCTAAACTAGTGTTTTTTTTAACAATATACACGCTACATTTAACTTTTTCGTTCATTATAGATGTTTTGAAATTATTTTTTGACTAAAAACTATTTAAATTCCAGCCAAAATTAGGTCGCCTGCTATGAAAAAATTGATACTCAACGAAATATTGATCTCAATATCAAAATGATATAGTACTTTTATTCAGTTTTTTAGTTTTTTGATTCGTTAAAAATCTATGTTTAAATATTGTAAATAATATACCACTTGTTTATTTATTTTTTTCTATTTTTGAAATTACAAATAATTGATCATAGATTATCAATTATTCTGATAAAACAATCATGGATTACTATTGCTTACTCTGAAAAAAATGAGTCCAAATTAAAAATGTTATTTTTTGAATGCTGTGAAGCATAAAACAATCTACAAATCTACATTCTACTTATAATTATATCCACTTCTGAAAAAGAGAATGAGAGATTCGATTAGAAAGTCAAGTCGATATATCGAATCAAAACTTGATCTTTGATTCTTGGAGCAAGAGTGCCCCCTTTCAAGCCTCTCAAAAGTGTGAACCAGCCAGACGCGTCAAATTTAAAATCTTCAGGCATGCTTGATTTGAATTTTTTGTTTTTTGGTTTTTTTTTAAATTAATAAAGTAAGTAACGAAATTTAAATTTTTAATGGATAAATAAGCGGACAAACTTACAACCCCATAACCCTAGGCGTAGTGAATAACAAATAATTAACTTTTGTAATAAACAAATAAGCCGATAAGCTACAACTCCAAAACACTGGGCGTACTTAGTAAAAATAATTAATTTTTTTTAATAAACAAATAAGCCGATAAGCTACAACCCTATAACCTTGGGCATGGCTAAAAAAAATGTTAATATTTTTAATAAACAAATAAAGCAATGAGCTACAACCCCATAACCTTGGGCATAGCTAAAAAAAATGTTAATATTTTTAATAAACAAATAAGGCGATGAGCTACAACTCCATAACGATGGGCGGAGCGAAAGAGAAATAATTAAATTTTTTAATAAACAACGAAGCCGATTAGCTACAACCCCATAACATTGGGCATGGATCAAAAATTTTTTTTTTCCATGTCCAAGGTTATGGGGTGGTAAACTTGTTTGCTCAGTTGTTTATTGAAATATTAACATATTTTATATTCACTACGCCCAATGTTATGGGGTTGTAGCTCATCGGATCATTTGTTTATAAAAAAAATTAATTTTTTTTCATTCACTACGCCCAATGTAATGGGGTTGTAGCTCATCGGCTAATTTGTTTATTAAAAAAAATTAATTATTTTTACTAAGTACTCCCAGTGTTTTGGAGTTGTAGCTTATCGGCTTAACATAGATTTTTAACGAATCAAAAAACTAAAAAACTGAATAAAAGTAGTATATCATTTTGATATTGAGATCAATATAAATATACATAAAATGTGTCAAAAGTGTATGCTTTGGAATCAACTCAAACCCCAAATCCGCACTACAATTACTATGGGAGCTTGTTCGGAAACATATGAAGAGAAGATTCCACATATTTTTGAGAGAAAAATAAAGGTCAAAACCATTCAAAAATGCGTGTGAAAATCGTAAAAAACGCGTTTTGTGTGTTTTTTGACAACTTTAAACAGCTGTATCTTGGAAGCGGAAGATCGTACAGGGTTCCGGTTGGTAGCAAAATTTTTGTTTTTTCATTAAAAAATTTAACAATTTTTTAATATGCACAAAAATTTAGCCTAGAAAAAGCTACGGTCGTTTGAAGACACCTGCAAATGAGCAAAAATAGCAATATCTCTGCCGGACTGTATTACTATAAAAATAACCAAACTATATTGTCAAAATATTTTTACAAAATAGAACTTATTTTGAACAAAATTTTTCCGCAAACTAGAGGTTTCTATCTCATTTTGATCAAAAATTAGAATTTTTCGAAAAATACCTTAAAATTGCTTAAAACAGCTTAAAAATAGGCCATTTTTCAATCTTTCAAAAAATCTAGCACCAATCAGAAATAAGATAGAGACCTCTAGTTTGCGGCAAAAGTCTTCTATTAAATAGTTCTTTTGCCAAAAAAAATTGCAATAAAATCAGTGAACCTCATGCAGACGGTTTTTTAAAAAAGTATTATTTTGACCCATATACATAACATTTGACAGTTTTGCGTTTAAAGGGGGGGGGGGTGGGTCTGGCAGTTTTTGAAAAATCGAATTTTTTTTTTTTTTTCTTATAGTAAAACATTTCAAGAATGCTGTGTTAAAATTTCTAAGGGTTTGGAGCAAAACTCACAAAGTTACAGAGTTTTAAGTCTGGGGCCTTCGAGCGGAGCAGGTCGAGGCAGCTGCCCCTCCCCGCATGCTCTACGCTGAAGGCCCCTGCTAAGTCGGTCTTTGTAATCCCCTAAGACCCTTTTGTAAAAAGGGAGGGGCAGTGAACCCAGGTAGAGTATAAGGCGGTTCTAAAGGTCTGTGTGGAAAAAAAGACGTGTCAGTTTGACGGTGTTCGTTCACCAGAGCGGTCCGATTATTTTTCTTCTTATATTTCCGATTCGGTTTTTTTGGTTTTAAAATGGTTGGAACAAGTAAAGTGTCGAGAGAAACGCGTAAAACTGAAGGAAAAATACTTGGAAAACCAAAAAAAAGACCCAATCCGTTTAAAAATAATGACGTGCAGACAAAAAGTGCGTCCGCTAAAAAAATTCGGCTAAGTTCTCAACCGTCTGTGCCAGTGGATACCGAAATACATTATCGTATAGTTGACTTTCTGCAAGTGTTTACAACACTTTCAACGTTGGTAAATTGCAAAGTATGCAACGGTCATGTTGAGTTCAAGTCGTGTAAGCCAGTAGGTTTAGCTTTCGATCTTCAAGTCAAGTGTGAACGCTGCGAAAATCGATACATTCCGTCAAGCAAAAAAAACGGAAGCAGATTTGAAATAAATTCTCGGTTTGCCCTCGTGATGAGGATTCTGGGTTTAGGACTTGCAGGATGCAATAAGTTCTGCGGTTTAATGGACTTATCAAGCAGTTTTTTGTGCAAAACTACTTATAATAATTGCATTAACAGCATATGCTCCGCAGTCCAATCAGTTACGGATAAAATTATGGCTTCTGCCGCTGAAGAAGAAAAGCAAGCGACGTCACATTCAGATTTGACAGTTTCCGGAGATGGAACTTGGATGAAACGTGGTTTTGCCTCCTTGTTTGGTGTTGCTTCGTTGATTGGCTTTTACACAGGTAAGGTTCTTGATATTATTGTAAAAAGTGCACACTGTCAAGTATGCAAAACTTGGGAACATCGCTTGAATACTGCTGAGTTTGAAACGTGGCATGAAAAGCATGTTGCTGAAGGTGCGTGCAAAGCAAATCATTCCGGACCCTCGGGAAACATGGAAGTTGACGCAGTAAAGCAGATGTTTCAGCGATCTCAAGAAAAACACGGTGTTCGCTATAAAAATTATGTCGGTGACGGGGATAGCAAGACTTACAGCGGAGTAGTAAACTTGAAACCGTACGGAGACAACTTCCAAATAACAAAAAAAGAGTGCGTTGGCCACGTACAAAAACGTATGGGTAAAAGGCTCCGAGACCTTGTTAAGAACACGGTTGAAGAAAAAATTATAAAGTCCGGTAAAAACGTCGGAAAAAAAACCAAAAGTAAAACGCTGTCGGGGCAAGGAAAATTGACAGGGGCACTTATCGACAAGTTTACTGTGTACTACGGTTTGGTGATTAGAAGAAACTGTCGAGAAGAAGATGCTGTAAATAAAATGAAAAAGGCTATCTGGGCAACGTACGCCCATAACTCATCCACAGACGAAGATTCGCAGCACTACGATTGTCCGAGCGGCGCGGACTCTTGGTGCGAATACCAGAAAGCTGTGGCATTGAACACCTTAGAAAACTTTTCTCACTCTAACGAGGCCTTACCAGTTGATGTTTTGGATGCAATGAAACCAATATACGAAGATCTGAGCAAAGACGAGCTTTTAGAAAGATGCGTTGGTGGATTGACGCAAAATAACAACGAGAGTTTAAATCAACTTATTTGGAAAATTGCTCCCAAAACATCGTCTGCTGGCTGCAACATAGTAGAGATTGCAGCAAATATAGCTGCATGTACTTTTAATGAAGGAAATACAGCTTTATTAATGATTCTTCAATCAGCAGGAGTTGGTACTGGATGCAGCGCCCATGAGTACGCGAGGCTGGCGGACGAAACTCGCATAATGAAAGCCGACTCCGAAAGCGCCGCTCAAACCAAAGAAGGTAGAATTCGGCGAAGACAAGGACAAAAAGATGCCCTGGACATTGCTGAAGCTGCTGGTGACTTACTTTATCGAGCTGGAATAGATGATTCAGTGTAAGTTGTAATCAAATAGTTTTTCTTCACTTTTTTCGTACCGAAAACTTCAAACGCGTTTTTCTCGAAACACTATTTTTCAAAGTCGGTGAAAGTTCTCATTTGAAAACTACTGCACCGATCTTTCTAGAATTAAACATACGTCTTTAATGCATAAAAAACCCGCCCCCTAGTGAGTTACTTTTTTTTTTTTTTTTTTTTTTTTGGCCGAGTTTTAGCCATAAAATGGCCGGTTTTGGTGACCAAAAAACAGTGTTTTGGCTTCAAAACGTCGCCAAAACTTCAAAATTGAAAAAAAATAAAATTGATCCTACTAGGGGGCGAGAAAAACTAATATATTAACTAAATCTACTTTATTTTTTGATTTCAGATGAACCGTTCGCGAGTTACAGCCTTCACCGCAACTCATCTTTTTTTCGAAGCGCCTTGTTTGGTTGGCTCCCATTGCCTCAATTTTTAATATTTTGATCTGAAATTTTGACAGAATGTTCTTTGAATGTTGTATGATATGTATATAAATTCTTATTAAATTATAATAAACAGGAGCTTCACTATAAATCATCGAAAAATCATCATTTTTTGACCGCTCAGACCCTACCCCCCCCCCCCTTAAAGCCGTTTTTATTGCGTATTTGTTAAAAATTTAACCTTAAAAAAATCCCAAAATTAGGGTTCATCGATGTTTTGGTTTATTTATTCAACACATAATACTTCATACACAATTTTAAACTAAGTCAAGTTGTAGCTAAAGTCAAGAGCTGTTCAATGGTATAAGATTTTATACGGAAATTTTCTTTTAAAGTAAAGTCGTGAGCTTTTAAGGCGAAGTCATAAGGGGTCATTTTTACAACAAATTGAAGATTCAGTAAAATTAAAAATTAAAATGTAGAAAAGGGCTCTGTAGCGCCCAAGCTACTACCTTACTCTATCTTTTAAGCCCAACCCCATAAAAATCGGATCAAAATTAACGGCAGAATCTGGGAAATCCTTCCTAAAAATTCAATATCTATATATATGGTATGGTATTTGTGGGAGGGGTACGCGGTCCCTACCCGGGAACATGCGACCCCAGCACTCAGGTATACACCCATTGTGCTGATTTCCCTGCCTTACTCAATCCCTGTCCAAGGCCACTTCGATGTGGCCTATTGCCGTCGTGATTGCCGACACACTTGCCTCCCTTAGATCCAATGGATCTATAATGGGTCCGCCAAGCCTTCTGGTCCGGAGTGTGGCCCAAGCGGGACATTCACAGAGAAGATGTCCCGTCGTTTCGGCCGATTCTCCGCACCACCTGCAGTTTGAGACATCGCTGAGTCCTATCCTTGATAGGTGATGTCTCACCATCCAGTGGCCCGTAAGCCAGCCGATGATCATCCTGAGTTTTGTTCTGCTAGTCCTTCTCAGGTCTCGCAGCCATGTTTCAGGCGGCTTGTCACCGATGAGGCTCTTTGCCTGCCTCAGCCCCTGGTGATCATTCCATCTTCGATCAGCTACACCTGTCATCCAGCGTTCCATGGCTTCTTGCATTGAGCAATCGGGCATTCCAACGTTGTATTGGTCCGCCCTGATGCCCAAGGCGCCCCGGTTCGCCAGCCTGTCTGCCTTTTCGTTGCCCAGGATCATCGAGTGTCCTGGCACCCATAATAGGGTGACACAGTGGTTCAACGCCATGTCAGTCAGTGCCTCTTTGCAGAGAGCCACTTCCCTCGAGCTTGTGGCCCAGCCCTTGAGCGCCAAAAGCGCCGCTTTGCTGTCGGAGCAAATCGTGACTGGGCATCTCCTGTTAACCTCTCTCAGCGTGGCCCGTGCACACTCCGTGATCGCCCTTACCTCAGCCTGAAAGACTGTGGCAAAGTCGTCAAGGTGTAGCGTTATCTCCCTGGAACAGCCCTGTCTCCAGGCTCCGGCGCCCACGCCTTCCTTTCTTTTCGAGCCATCTGTGAACCAGACAACTCCCTGACCTGTATACTTGTGCTGTCCTCCCTGCCAGTCGGCCCGGCTGCCCGTTTCGACCCTAAACGGCTTGTTGAAACTGATGCTCCTTGCCGTATGATCGAGCTTGGGCAGCTTCTCCAGATTTAGTTCTCTGGTTATCTGCCGGTCTGCCAGGTGGTCAACCTTCGCTTTGCCATCGTAGCGACACACGGCCTTGAAGGCCGCACTTCTAACCACGAGGTCGAGCGGAAGGGTTCCCGTCAGACGTTCCATCGCAACCAGTGGTGTGGTGCTCATGCATCCCGTAAGGCCTCTCAAGACGAGGGCCTGTACGCGATCCAAAATTGACTTGGCGCCCTTTACCGTCGCCACCCGGGGAGCCCATATGACTGCCCCGTGTAGTAGCTTGGGTTTCAACACCGCTGTGTATAGCCAGTGTATCTTTTCGGGCTCCAGTCCCCATGTCCTGCCAAAAGCTCTTCTGCATGCCCAGAAGGACTAAACCACCTTTGCGGAGGTGATATCGAGATGCCTTTTCCAACTGAGTTTGGAGTCGAATGTGACTCCCAGATACTTAATCTCACTGGTCAGGTCTAGTGCCCTTCCCATGAGATGTAGGCCCTTGACAGGGCCCACCTTGTATCTGGTTGTAAAGCACGTGACTCCAACTTTGCTCGGGTTCACCGTCAAGTGGACCCCCTTACACCATTTTTCGACGATTCCCAGTGCTAGTTGCATTAGGCCCGTCGCCACATCCAGATCGTCGGCCCTAACGAGAATGAAGACGTCGTCAGCATATGCCAAGGCAAAAATGCCGGCTTCATCCAACAATCTCAGTAGGGTATCGACTACCAGGCACCACATAGTGGGAGACAAAACTCCCCCCTGTGGGCATCCCTTACCGATCCTACCCTTGCGGATACGGTCGCCCCATGTGGCCAGCAGGCTCCTGGTGCTTAACATGTGGCACATCCATCTCACCAGGGTGGGCGGAATGGCATGATTCTCTGCACCCTTGCGGATGCTATCCACCCGGGTGTGATTGAATGCGCCTTCTATGTCAAGCAGGGCTGCTAGTACATAACCTTTATTCTTCATCCCGTTTCTGATCCAGGATTCCGCCTCTATAAGGGCTGTATCTACAGACTTCCCTGCCTGGTAGGCATGCTGTCTGCAGTGCAGCGGTCTGTCGACCAAAGACGTCTCCTTGAGATACCTATCCACGAGCCTTTCAAGTGTTTTCAGTACGAAGGACGACAGACATAGGTCTGTGGTCCTTCGCGCTGGTAATCACTCTGCCTGGCTTCGGTATAAATACCACTTTCGCCGTCCTCCAGCAGGTCGGGACATATCCCAGGGCCAAGCACGCCCTAAAGAGTTTGACCAGAGGGCTTAACAGTACCTCCAGCCCTTTTTGCATGAGGGCCGGAAAGATACCGTCCGGTCCGGCAGCTTTGAACGGGTCAAAGGTGCCGATTGCCCATCTGACTCTCTCCGGTGTCGTTATGGTCCTGGCCAGTTCCCAGTCCTGTCTGCCGGCTGTCGCTTCTTGCGTGCCTTGGTGTACTTCGCCTTCCCTGAAGTCGGGGAAGTGAGTCTCCAGTAGTGCGTTGAGGCAGTCCGCACCATTTTCAGCCCATTGCCCCGAGTTCAGCTTCATTACACCTGGCGTCTGGTTTGGGCCACTGCGCAGAATGCGACTGAGCCTGGATGTCGCTGCGACATCCTTTTGCTCTGTGCAGTAGTTCTGCCAGCCCAGAGTGGGCGCCCTCTCCAGCTCCTTCTTGTATAGTCGTTGCGCCTGTCGGTAGGCGTCTTCGTCCTCCCTCTTTTTAGTCTTGTACGACCTGTTGTAGAGTCTCCTTACTTCCTTCCTCAAGGCTGTAAGTTCGGGTGTCCACCACGGACATCCCTGACTCTTGCCTTTCTTACTAACCCGGCAGTTGTTCTCGAAAGCCGTCACCAGAGTCTCCTGCAGGGACTCTGCGCAGTGTTCGATCTCCACCGGGGTGCCGTATCTCCCAGGAAAATTGGAAATTCTCCTGGCAAGATCGGCCCTGTACCCTTCCCAGTTTGTGTTTCTGGGATCTCTCCAGTAAGGCCTATCGGTAGTTCTGCCCACCAACGAAAAGGTGATGTGTTCGTGGTCTGACATGGAGGGCTCGTCCGAGACTCTCCAGTCCCCCACGGACGCCGCCAGATCGATCGTGGCCAGAGTGATATCGATGACCTCCTCACGCCTTATATCCCGAAAGGTTGGCTTGCCACCTTTATTCAGGATCTCCAGATTGGTACCCGCCAGGAAGCTCAAAAGTGCGTCCCCTCTGTTATTGCAGTCCGAGCTGCCCCACACCGTTTGATGTGAGTTGGCGTCGCACGCAAGTAAGAGGTCCAAGCCTTTCAGTTCGCAGGTCCTGACAAGATCCCTAACCCTTTGTGGGGGTGGATCCTCCTCATCGTATGGAAAATAGGCCGAGGCAACTACGAGTTGCCTTTCAGTGCCTTTCTCATCCTTGTATTTCACGGTCGCTGTCGCAATGTCTCTGTCACAGAAGGATCCCCAGGCTTCAGCAGCAAGCCCTTTAATTATCAGGGCCGCCCTGGCTGAGTCTCCGTTCCAACTGAAACGGTTGCCGCAACCGTTTAGACCTGTGATTTTACCCGCCCTTATCCAGGGTTCCTGAATAAAGGCTATGCCTGTATGCACCTCTGCCATGCGTTTGACTAAGACAGCCGAAGCGCTTTTGCAATGGTGCAAGTTGATCTGGGTGCACGAAATAGTGGACGTTGCCATACTGGCAGGCCCTGGGTTTCGTCCACCCCGACCCAGCCTCCTTGAGTTCGCCATGGGGCGAAGTTAGGAGCTAGCCTTTGGGTGTGGGGGTAGGGGTAGGATTGTGCTTAGCGCTTCTCCCACCCCCTAGTTCCCTCCCATCTTCTCCCTTGTCACCTTTACCTTTGTCAGAGACAAGGACGGCGTGGGCCCTGCCACCCCCACAGAAGGGTCGGTAGTTCAGGGCCTTTAGGGCCTCCACCTCCGACTCCTCCACGGTGATGTTTAGCAGAGTCTCCACCGGTTGTCTCTCCTTTGCAGGGATCGCCTTATTGCTTACGAGGTTCCAGGACTCCACCTTGAGAGTGGGATTCTGTCGCCTCAAGCGTGTGAGTGCGGTCTGGGGAACAATGTTCCCCGGAACGTACAAGGCGATCCTTTTTACCTTTAGGAGATCGCCCTGCTCAACGACGGTGAGCTTGGCGTTCTCCCATGGGCTCCATTTAGGAACCTTCGCCTTTAACCACTCCACGTCCCCCTGGGTGTTGCAGTCGTACACTAGTGCACCCCGCGTCTCCCAGTTGGCCAAGAACTGTGGGAAGTGGCCCTCCTCAGTTTGGTCGATTTCTGCTTCAAGAGCAGATCTGACCAGATCGACCTGTTTTTGGGTGAGTCGTGTGATGGGGTAGCCTTCAGTAACTATGGCCCACCGAAGCTTGGTAGCCACTGCTCGACTGTAGCACGCCCCATCTTCTTTCTTTTCCCTGGCCGAGCGCTTGATTTCCCTGGGTGTCGAGCCTTCGGAGTGGGTCCTCTTCGCAGCCGGTGTCGACTGAAAAGTGGTCCCCTCCTGCTCCCCACCCTTCTTCTGGGTCCTCCTCTCCTGGCCAATTCTACGCCTCACCCTTTTCTTCTTCTTTTTACCTTCGATCGAGGTGCCCCCTGCCCCTTTTGAGGCGAGGTCCCTCGGTCGAGTTTCCTTGTTGTAGGTGGCGGTATCACCGTCCTTATCCGTAGATGAGGTGGTGTCCCGCCCGTTGTTACCAGCCACCTTGTGCCCGGTATCCCCAGCCCCCTTGAGGGCGGAGTCCCGTAGCGGTCCGGTGACTATGGCCTTTCGTGGGTCGATATCCCCAGCCCCCGTGGGGGCGGAGTCCCGTGCCTCAACTTCCATGGGGGTGGGAACCCCCTTAACCTCTTGTGGTGGCGCTTTTTGCGTACTTTCTTTTTTTCCTTCCGTATCCATTTTGTTTTTTTTTTTTTTATATAGAGCGGGTGTATCGTGTTGTGGTCAGTTTCAGGTGTCTCCCGTTAGCTTGCCCTTCCGACGGGGGTGATGTTCGAGGGTCTGTTTGACTCGGTGGCCCCGGAGGTTCCCCCCCCCCCCTCCTCAGTGGTGCGGTCCCAGTCCGGTCACCATCCGGCAGCATCACTGCACCAGGGATTTTACGATGGCTGGTGGGGCAGCCAGGCGGTCTGGTTAGTGACCTACCCGGGCCCCTGTACTATCCATCGGTCCAGGCGCGCCAGTCCCAGTTTGACCTCTGTACCCTCCTCGTCTCGCTAACCCTCGAACTCTTCACTCCCATCTTCAGGGGTCGCAAACCGGGGGGGCACCCTACGCTGCAGTGTATGTGTGTAAGTGTGAGTGTATGTGTGTATGTGTATCACATCCTGTCTACCGCGTTAACAGGATGTGAGGTGTGTATACCCAGCCAGACCACCACCCTGGATGGGGGGGCTGTTTGTTGGTCGCCAGCTTTCCTGCGAGCGAGGGGGGCGAAGACCGGGACTTAACCTGCCCTACATTCACCAGGACGAACCCTTCTCGGGTTGCCTATCACTCATTCCTCGGTCCCCCGTTTATAGGGGGCCTTCCATACGCCTGGACATCCCGTTTATAGGGAGCCACAACATTCATGCAGTCTCGCCCCTCCCGCTGTCAGTCGGCCGACTAAGCCTCCCCACCAGGCTGTCGAGGTCATGCCCCCGACAGCACGCGACAAGGTCCTACAGCCCCTAGGGGAGGATATCTATATATATATAGCAAATGTTTTTAAGATACAAAAATGTACAAAACTGTTTCCCATATTCTGACGTTAATTTTGATGGGATTGGTCTTAAAAGACAGCTTAAGGTAGTAGTACAGAGCCCTTATTTTCATTTTCGTTTTAGTTTAATTTTAACTGATTTTTTCCGCAAATTCTGAAACTCACGTATGACTACGCTTTAAAGCAAGAAAAAATATCTACCCTATAATCTGCGAATCTCTAAAAACATATTTTGAAGTAAAAATTTTAATTGTTTCCCACTGCGATAAATAAAGACATCTTATAATTGCTGAAACTTTACTTTAAAAAAAATTTCCGCATAAAATCTTATACCATTGAATGGCTCTTGACTATGTCATGTATATATTCGAATGTTTATGTTGTTGTTCATCTGTAAGTTTAGAGGTTCGGTCGCGATGTTGTTGAATGATTAAGTTGTAAATAAAGTTGAGTTAGTGTTTTTAAAGTTGCTAGGTACACGGATATACACAAGGGCGGGGAAGGGAGTAGGTACAAGGGTATGCGCACGAGTAGACACAAAATTAAGCACGTTGGTAGGTTCAGGATTAGAACTTTAAGTAGAAAAAAAGTTAAGAACAGAGTAAGCACAGTAGTACAAAAAATATAAGAACAATGAAAAATGAATCAGTAGAAAATTCAGTAGAAAAAAGGAAAGTTATAAGGAAAGAAACCAGTGCATCTATAGAAGGTTCAACAGTATGAACAAGTATAAGGTAGGCACAAGTATAAGAACAATAGTTATAGAACCAGAATTTATACATCTCTGTTCTCTCATTCTCCCATTCAAAGTTTTATAAAAATCGGTGCACTAGTTTCAACGCCAACCTCTTGACGAAATTCGCAAAAAATTGCTGAAAATCTGCCGAAAAGGGTTTTGTACTATTAGGCTAAGTACAAGGATATGAGTCATTGTATGCACGTGAGTAGGTACAGTGGTAGTCATAGAGTTACGGGGGTATGTACATGAGTTTAACGAACATAAAAACAAAGATATGCACAAGAGTAAATACAAGGGTAACTACAAAAGCACAAAACAATAAAAGCTACGAGGGTAGCCACAATTGTAGACACAATGGTAAGCACTAGCATAAAAATCTGGGGGGGGGGTTGGTGAGCGGAGCGAGCAGCTCGCCCTACTCTTCTCTCACGCTCTCCTCACGCTCCCCAAAAAAGTGCTTAACTAATCGTAAAAGTGTACCGAAATATGCTTATTTCTATGTATTTTAATTTTTCCTATAATCTTCTAATAGTAAGTATTAAAATGCACGGGAAATAAAATCATTTGCACAGGATGTGGGTCGCACAGGAGAATAAATACTTTTGCACGGGAAAATAAAAACATTTGCACGGGGGAATAAATACATTTGTACGGGAAAATGAATACTTTTGCACAGGAAAATAAATACTTTTGACCGGTTTCATTAAACTGTGTTTACCTATCAAGTTTAGAAACAAAAGACCACGTGCTCTTTCACTAAGCATCTCTCCATCCATTTTATTATTGAGCTCAGTTCATCTCACAGTGTCGCCTCAGTCAACAAGTAAAGCAAAGAGCCAAAAGATGGCTGGCGAGTTAACGTATTTTGAAACCTCTGAGGACTCATCTGAAGAAGAAAATTCATCTGAAGTGATCCAGCAGACTAAAAAAATATGCAGGCGACCAACACGAGTGTCGCTTTTTCGTCATAAATACCCATCAGCAACAGAAGCAGAAAGTGCTGTAAAGTTAAAAGAAGTTTGGAAAATATTTTCAACGAAAATGGTGGCAGAAGGAAAACGAGTTGAATATCGGTGCACAAAGAGAATTTATAGAGTGCCTGAGTGTCCAGCGTGCTTGTACCTACTATATCATTCTTCGGATACTTGCGTGTCCTTGTACGAAACAGATGAGGAGCACGAACATAAAAATATTGATTCCACACGAGGTTTATCATCAGAATTTAAGACATTTGTTAAAGATAAATATGCAGATGGAATTACAAAGCCAAATGCATTACTCAATCTCATTCGTAAAAAACAGATGATAGAACCAGTAAAAGAAAAACTTGTTGCATTTCTTAGAACAATCCGAAGTGATAAAGGTACTCGTTCCGTATTGGCCACAGATCTTAGAGCTTGGTGCAATGAGCGCACTCAAGTTTCGGATGATGAAGATGTACCATACGTGGTTGATTTCCACATTTTTGCAGAATCTTTTGATTTAGAAGAACAGGATTTGAAAATAATTTTATCAACGCTTAGATTGTTAGCATGAGCCAGGAAATTCATGAGATTAGTGCAAACAGATGCGACCTACAAACTGATCTACAAAATAAAAAAAAGCTTTGCAATAATCTTTTAGAATAAATATTGTTAACTTAAATTACAGCTGTATAATGTTCAATAAAACAAATTTTTTGCTTGATTTTTGTTGAGTTTTGCTCTCAATCCTTTTTCCCGTGCGGGATCAATTCTATTTCTGTTTAATACATTTTTTTTCCCGTGCAATGTTAATTCTACTCCCGTTCAATATATTTTTTTTTCCTGTTTACTACATTTAACTTCCGTTCAAGTATTTTTTCCTCGTGCATTTATTTTCTTTCCCGTTTAATCATTTATTTTCCCGTGCAAATGCCTTTTTTCCCGTGAATGTGACCTAAAATTTCCCGTACGTTTGCTTTTTTTCCCGTGCTAATAAATCACACCTTTTTCTAACCCCCCTCCTCCCCCATGCCCTTTTTTTACTCACGCCCCCCAATTTTGATATGTGTTATCAGTTTCTACCCACACCGCCAATTTTTGATACAAGTTATCAGCTATGTAACTCCAGAAATTTAAAAAGTAACTACGAAACATTAAAAAAATTAACTAATATCCTTAGATAAAAGAGAGGAACCAAAAAGAATGTCAGCATTTTATTCGTGATGTGATTGGTTGAAGAACAAAATTTAAAATTTGAATTTTTATTTTTAATTTTTATATTACAATTCAATTAAAACATCTAGAGAATAGATTTGATAAAAAAATAATTATGTAATCAAGCGTTCGAAATTATCCGATTTAAATCATGAAAATAATATTTATTAGTATACAAACTGAAACAAAACCAATGAATCTATAACCACAAAAGTTTAAAAGATTATGGACTCTGACCGTAGCGCAAAGGTCAAGGGTATATATAACTTATTGTAGATTAATTTAGATGAAGCTACGACAAAATTTGTTTTAGATAATATTATACAATTGCGCGTGCGCTTCGCTTAGAGAGCTTCAAGGTTTGGCAAGAGGGTAGGTACATGGGGAGATTCAATAGTGAGTAAGTGTTAACGTACAAAGGTTTGTACAGGATCGAAAACAATAGTATGATAGTTTCAGAGTTAGATGTTGAGAAAAAAAAAAAAAAAGAAAAGAAAAACATACGTCCAAAGTTACAAATTGAAGTATAAAGATAATAACAAAGTAAAAGAGGCTTCACATGGCTAGAAACTGGTGTCGTAAGGTAAACTCCGATATTAATGAGGATAGGTTAATTCTCTCAAAAATTCTCTTTGTTCACTTCTCGTTTCGGCGCTCTCGTAGTACATAGCAGAAAATTTTTGTCTCACTTTAAGGCGTAGTCATACGTGAGTTTCAGAATTTGCGTAGAAAATCAGTTAAAATTAAACTAAAACGAAAATGTAAAGAAGGGCTCTGTAGCGTCCAAGCTACTACCTTCAGCTATTTTTTAAGCCCAAATCCATCAAAATCGGATCAAAATTAACGTCAGAATATGGGAAGTTTTGTACATTTTTGTATCTTAATAACATTTGCTATATATCTATACATATTGAATTTTTAGGAAGGATTTCCTAGATTCTGCCGTTAATTTTGATCCGATTTTTATCGGGTTGGGCTTAAAAGATAGATTAAGGTAGTAGCTTGGACGCTACAGAGCCCTTTTCTCCATTTTCATTTTTAATTTTACTGAATCTTCAATTTGTTGTAAAAATGACCCCTTATGGCTTCGCCTTAAGTTAGTTTTTCTTTTGGTTGCTGTTTACCTCATTATTTTTTAAGTTGATCGTGTGATATTCTGGGTGAAAAGTTCATCGGAGTGCTCCTGGTGAAGTGATTGTGGTCTAGCACATCATCATGATTTCAATCAATAATATTGAAGTCAGTTCTTCAACTTCATCCAGCGTGCATTAACCAGCATTGTTCTTTCAGATGGATCATATAGCTCACAGGACGATTTTAAAGGACATTTCCAGGTATTTTTGTTCAAGTAACAATAATTTACTTGAACCACTCATTCTTGTTTATGTGCAGTACTTAATTTACTGTAAATTCTTTTTGTTGTGTGCATCCGTTTTATGCACGTGGCCAGTTTCTCTTCTCTTTCTCTCAAGGCCATTCTCTGCTGCTACTTGAATTTCTCTCGGTCATCTCTCTTTCTCTCTGCTGCTGATGCTATTAGCATTTACTCGGCTATCGTTCTCTTTCTCTCCTTTCAAGGCCATTCTCTGTTGCTTGTTTATCTCATTTAAATTCTTACTTACTCATATTTACAAGTCGAATTAATATAATTCAATTTGTAAGTAGTTTTGTACAGAGTGGTATTTCTCCAGTTCAGTAATTTCATTTACACTTAAATTATTATTCAACTTTAATCACATATTTAAATTAAATTGTTGATTATTATTTTTTTTTTTTAAATTAATCTGTAGGAAAACCACTGTTATTTTGTCAAGGTCGAAATTTATTGTAATTTGTGAATAAAATGGTTATTGTTTTTTAAATAACCCTCCCCTATCAGATTACTCTGGCATAAAAAGTAAATAAATTAATAGACCGGTCAATCCGGAACATATATGCTAAATCCCATAACCTTCTTTCAAGACCCCAGTTCATGAAACACCCCGATGAGAAAACGTGCCGAGAAACATACGAGAGGAGCTGCATCGTATTAGTAAGGTTAAGTTTATGGTGGTGCTTTAAGCTCTTGCCACAAAAAACAATCGAAATAAACAATAAATTAAAATTAATAGATCAATATTTATTGTTCAAAATATCTTATTTTTGTTTAATTTTGCCAAAAATGAGTGTTTCATAAACTGATTCCATGCTAAATATGACAACAGTACCCAATTTATGATTACAAACTTGTGAGTCATCATTAGTTGGGGCTATCAAAAAATAGGATCCCAGTTATGAAACAGCAATAATTATCAAGAATAGAGGCATTTTTATGTTTAATTAGTATGATTATTTGAATATGTGGGCTTTAAACTTAAAATATTGTTATATATTGTGATTTTGGAACGTTGTGAATGTCGTGCGTGTTGCTATGTAAATATTGAATGGCTGTTTTGTTATTGTTACCAAGTGTTGTTGTTGTTGTTGCTCAGTGTTCGAATGCGAAGTTTGAGTTTCGGACGTTTATTTACTTTTAAGTGAATTGAATAAAAAGCTGAGTATTGAGTTCTTTTATAAATAGTGTGTTTGATTGTGTTTAATTATTTATTTGATAAATTTATCATTTATTTCTTGGTCTTATCATTTGGGGGTTCGTCCGGGATCGAACTAAAAAATCGAAGTTTCGAGGTTGGTTTTTACGACGACAGATTTTGAAGATGATGACTCGTGGACGTAAGGGTTCTTCTTCTTCTCCGGAGTCGATGGCTGATGAAGACACAATTCAGAAAATTCGAGATTTAGAATCTCAACTGGAATTGGAAAGAGAACAACATCGGGCCGAGATACTGGCGAGAGAAGTACGCTGCAATCAATTCAAAACTGCTCTTGATGAATGTGAAGCAAAGATGCTTGGTGAACGAGAAAGCTTTGAAGCCGAAATTTCTGGATTGAAGAAAACAATTCAAGATTTAAATCAGCTAAGTCGTTTCAATATTTTACACATGAATACAAATGAAAATTTACAGGATAATACTCGTACTCTAAATCAAAATACTAATACACAAATTAACAATACAAACAATACAAACTTAAACACTAATTCTCAGATTGGGGCAAATGATATGAATATTACAAATGGACAAATCTTTCAGGGTAGTGAGGCTAGAACTAATTTAATTAATACACAGGTTAACACGAATCGGAATACACATTCAGAAATTTCTAATCACTCTTCTGGTTTGAATCTCGGTTTTAATTTGAAACCTGATTTTTATGATGGGTCAACACCTTTGAGAGAGTATCTTAATCAATTTGAAATTATTTCTCAAGCGAATAATTGGAATGATTAGATTAAGACTACTGCTTTGGCGTCTTACTTGAGAGGGAAGGCAAGGGCAGTTCTGGGTAATTTTTCAAGTAGGAATTTGGATTTTTCCAAGCTTAAAGAGAAACTTGAGTTACGTTTTGGGGATGCACATTTGTCGGCAACAAATTATACTTTGTTTCAGAACAGGAGACAAAGACCTGGTGAGGATTTACCAGCTTTGGCTTCTGATTTGGAGCGGATGGTTTCGACTATTTATCCTGAATGTTCTTTTGAAATACAAGATAAGATTGCTTGTTCTCAATTCATTGTCGCTATTGGTAATTTTTCTGTTAGGAGAACCCTACTACAACTTGAAGGGAAGATTTCTTTAAAACAGGCTTTGGCAAGGGCAATGGAAGTAGAGGCAATTAATAGTCAGGGAAAAACTTTTCAAAATTTTAATAGTGGTGGTAATTTTTCATTTAAGGGAAACACACAATTTAAACCACACGGCCAGGATTTTAATGTACATACAAATACTCAGACTGAAAATTTTACTCAGTCTAATTCTGTTAGACAGTGTTGGTTATGTGGTCAAATGGGTCATTATAGATCAAATTGTCCTAGTCAGTTTAGTCAGGGAAACTGAATTTTGTCAAATGTAGTGGGGTGAGTTTGACAAATACTGGGAAATCCCCATTGGGTTTGAATTCCAATCATTTTATAAGGAGGATAGATGGAAGTTCGGAATACTTTGTATATGATGGTTTTGTGAATGGGAAAGAGTGCCGATTTAAGGTTGATACTGGTTTTGATGTTTCCATTTTGAATTCTAGATTAGTGAATTTGAGTTCAAGGGAAATTCCAATTAATGTTTCATTAAAATATCCTACAGGAGAGAATGTTCCCATTCATTTTTAAACTAAGGTTAGTTTAATCTTAGCGAGATTTAAATCAGAGCTAGAGGTTTTTGTTGGAAATATAGGAGAGGATTGTATTTTGGGAACAGATTTTTTGTTTCAGGTTGGAGTTTTGAAAGACATGCAGACAGATTCGGCTAAATTGTTTGGTTTTGATTCTGATTCAGATAGAATTTGTGGTAGGGTTGTAGTTGAGAATGTTCCTAATCACCTTTTAGATATTTGTGAAACAAATTCTGGAAATTTGGATGAAGTTCAGAAAGATGAATTTCTAGAATTTCTTTCAAATTTTCAAGATTTGTTTAATGATAAAGAAGTAATTGGTAACTGTGATGTTATTGAGCTTGAGATTAATTTGATAGATCCACGTCCAATTAAACAATCTATTAGAAGAATTCTATTTCATCAACAGGGGGTTACCGACGAAACATCCAGGCGACAAAATATCCGCGACAAAACATCCGCGACAAATTATCCGGGCGACCAAAAATCCGACGACAAAAAATCCGACGACTAAATATCTCCGACAAAACATCCGCGGCAAAACGTCCAACGACAAAATATCCACGACAATTAATTTGAACTATTTTATATTAAAATATTCGAACTAGATTTTGATTGGAACTAAATTTTATGGCGCGCCTCTGCGGGGGCCCTTCGGGCCCCACGGCGCGCATTGTTTTAAAAAATAACCCGTTAGTGTTTTATTAAAAATCAATTTTTTTCTCACGTTTGTATTAATTCACTGTTCAAAATCAAAAGAAACTTCATAATAACTATTTCCCCCCGAACTTGAATTATATGATATACTGTATATGATCACTTGAATTATATGATATACTGTAGAATGTTTGTAAAAAAAATTGTAAAGTTAAATTTGTTGTAATAATAAAAGTGTTTGAAATAAAGATTTGTTATAGTTATATTAAAAAAATAAAATTTTTGTGTCTATTATCTGACGTTTTGTCCCGCTCCCATATTATACAGTTATTTTGACTTCAGATATTATGTCGCAGATATTTTGATTTTGGATGTTTAGTCGCAGATATTTTTACATTGGATGTTTAGTCGCAGTTATTTTGTCATCCGGATGTTTTGTCGTTTGATTTTTGGTCGCCTGGATAATTTGTCGCGGATGTTTTGTCGTGGATATTTTGTCGCCAGGATATTTTGACCCATTCCCATCAACAGGCTGAGGTAAGGAAAGCGATTCAGGAGATGAAAAATCAGGGTGTGATTGAAGAATCTTCTAGTTCTTGGTGTTCTCCATTTGTGATGAAACGAAAAAAAGATGGGTCAATTAGATTTTGTATTAATTATCGTCTTTTGAACAATGCTTCGGTTAAAGATAGTTATCCTCTTCCTCGTATAGATGAGATTTTAATAAATTTGAATGGTGTGAAATGGTTTTGTACGGTTGATTTAAAGAGTGGTTATTGGCAGGTAAAGGTTAGGTGTAGCGATAAAGATAAGACTGCATTTTCGATCGGAGAAGGACTTTGGCAGTTTACTGTCATGCCTTTCGGATTGTCTAATGCTCCAGCTACTTTTCAAAGGTTAATGGAAAAAGTTTTGAGAGGTTTGATAGGTTGGATTTGTTCAGTTTATTTAGATGATGTGATAATATTTGCAAGAACTTTTAAAGAAATGTTAGATAGGTTGAGAATTGTTTTTACTCGTTTAAGAACTGCAGGTTTGAGATTGAATAGGAAGAAATGTACTTTCTTTAGGAAGGAAATTAAATTTCTTGGTCATTTAGTTTCAGAGAAGGGAATTTCTACTGATCCAGAAAAGATTAGAGAAATAGTTGATTGGCCAATTCCGAGAAATAAAAAACAGGTTAAAAGTTTTGTATCATATAGTTCCTATTATCGTCGTTTCATAAAAGATTTCTCTACAATTGCTAAACCTCTTTATAATTTAACTGGAAAATATTCTAAATTTTTATGGACGGATGAATGTGATCATGCTTTTGAGAAACTCAAAGAGGTTCTTTCATCTTCACCAATTTTAGGTTTTCCAACTAGGGAGGATGAATTTCTTTTAGATACGGATGCTTCAAACCACAAAATTGGGGCTGTACTTTCACAAATTCAGAATGGTGTTGAGAGGGTGATAGGTTGTTTTAGTAGAGTTTTAGATAGGGCTCAAATGAACTATTGTGTTACGCGTAGAGAACTTCTTGCTGTAGTAGAATCAATGAGTCATTTTGAATATTATTTATTAGGTAAGGAATTCATTGTTAGGACGGATCATTCTGCTCTTAAATGGTTGTTGTCTTTCAAGGATTTGGATGGACAATTGGCCAGATGGCTAGATAGATTAAGTAGATTTAATTTTAAAATTGTCCACAGGAAAGGAAAATCACATGCGAATGCCGATGCAATGTCCAGGAGACCCTGCGAGGACTTATCTTGTGAATATTGTTATAAAGTTGAGAACAGGTTTGTTAGAGATAATGATAAGTTGCCAGAATTGTTTGTTGGAAGGATTTTATTTCAGGAAGAATTGAGAGAACAATGGTTACAGGATCAATCCAAGGATACGGCTTTAAATTTTATTTTTGACAGGAAAAAGAGTGAAACGAGACCAATTTGGCAAGATATTTGTTCGAAAGATGAATTTGTTAAAATTTATTGCAGGCAGTGGGATTCTATAGTAATAAATGATGGAATTTTGTATCGTCAATGGGTGGCTCCTAATTTGAATTCAAGTATTTTACAATTGATTGTTCCAAGACATAAAGTTAGGAAGATTTTGGAAATTGCTCATGATAATCCTACAGGTGGTCATTTTGGGATAAATAAGACATTGGGGAAAATTCGTAGAAGATTTTATTGGGGGACTTATAAAAAAGATGTTGAGGATGGGTGTAAATCATGTGATGTCTGTGTGTCGAGAAAAGGTCCATCTGATAAGGGTCATGGGAAGATGATGATTTATAATGCAGGTTTACCTTTTGAGATATTACAGACAGATATTTTAGGTCCTTTTCCAATTTCATCTATGGGTAATAAATGTTTGTTGACAGTAGTGGATAATTTTACTAAATGGGTTGAGGCGTTTCCTCTTTCGAATATGCTGGCGAAGACTATTGCAATGGTTCTTGTAAATGAAGTGATTAGTAGATTCGGTGTTCCTTTAGAGATAAATACAGATCAGGGTAAAAATTTTGATTCTAGATTAATGAAAGAATTGTCACTTTTGTTAGGTATACATAAGACACGTACAACATCTTTACACCCACAATCAAATGGACAGGTTGAACGACAACATAGGACAAAATTAGATTACTTGACAAAATTCATATCAGATAATCAGAAAGATTGGGATCGTTGGATTTCATTATTTTTGTTAGCTTACAGATCCTCTGAGCATGCTGTAACTGGTAGAACACCGGCTGAGATGTTGACAGGGTTCGATCTGCGTCTTCCTCTTGATTTGGTCCGAGGCGAACCACGTGAGCGGGTAGAACAGAATCGTGAGAGCTACGTCCAAAAACTAAAAGCGAGACTTAATGAAATCCATGAAGTGGCAAGAAGATCGATGAAGATCAAATCTGATAAAACAAAGGAAATTTATGATCGCAAGGCAACATGTAAGAATTTTGAAGAAAATCAGAAAGTTTGGCTTTACAATCTAAAGAGAACGATAGGGATAACACCAAAACTTCAATCGAACTGGGAAGGACCTTATCTCATTAAAGTGTTTTGAATTTGAATTTTGATAATTTTTTTTTTTTGAAATATGTTTAATAACTGTTTTAGTATGTTTTAGATAAGTATTTTAAATTTTGTAAATAAATATTAGAATGATTTGAATGAATGCATGTGAAATTTTTGTATTGTCGAAGCCGACAATTAAGAAGGGAGGGGATAATGTTATATATTGTGATTTTGGAACGTTGTGAATGTCGTGCGTGTTGCTATGTAAATATTGAATGGCTATTTTGTTATTGTTACCAAGTGTTGTTGTTGTTGTTGCTCAGTGTTCGAATGCGAAGTTTGAGGTTCGGACGTTTATTTACTTTTAAGTGAATTGAATAAAAAGCTGAGTATTGAGTTCTTTTATAAATAGTGTGTTTGATTGTGTTTAATTATTTATTTGATTAATTTATTATTTATTTCTTGGTCTTAACAATATATATATACAAATGTATATACTTGGGGGGGGGGGGTACCTCCCTGCTCGCTTCGCTCGCCAACCCCCCAGAATTTTATGCTTGAACCTACACTTGAATCTACACTTGTACCAACACTTATACACATACCCTTGTGTCTACCTCTGTGCCTACTGTAATACATACCATTGTTTCCACTCTTATAGCTTGTGACTACACCTGCACCTTATTTTATGTCTACCTTCGTTCCTACCTTTCATCTTACTCCAAACCCTTGTTCTTACCGTTGCACTTACTGCTTTTTATGTCCAGGCACTTATCCAGGAATATGCTCATGTTTATATATCTGTTTCTATCATGGTGATAACTGTAGTTTGAATTTTTTTCATGCTTTTATTTCTAACTCTAAGACTACTTTGTTCTTATCATTGAGCAAACTTTCATTTCCATCCTTAGTTGAACATCTATTTCTATACTTTTACCGGCTTATTTTCGTCTTTTTATCTCTTAACCTACCCTGCTTTTTAACCTTGTTACCATCCTGGTTTCTTGAGTTTTTTTTTCCGACTCTCTTTATTAATCTCTTAATCTCTACGTCTATTGATTTTTTTTACTTCCTACATATTATGAATCTTCATCAAGTAGATGCCAACTCAATCCAATACTTCCTACGTATGTTAATAATCTTGTGCTTACTACCTATTTTTTACTTAAGCTTCTAACGCTGAACCTTGTACACATGCATTTGTTCCTACATCTGTTTCTACTCCTATGCTAACTCTAGTTCTTTATTTTAGTATTTTTTTAATTAAATTTTTAACACTGAATCTGGCCTCGTGCATTTTCTTTTTTTATCCTCTTGTGCTTACTATTGTAAATAACCTTATAGCAAACCTTGTTCATAACATTGTTTCAAACTTGATAACTACTCTAGAAACTACATTGTACCTACTCCATGTCATTACGTTTGTAACTTTGAACCTACGCTTGTATGTACAATTTTGCTTAATTTTGTTCCTATCTTTTCCACATGAATCTACTTGCTTTAATTTTGGTGTTTGCTGTTGTTTTTTCTTTTTTTCATGCATTGGTCTCTAACTCTGAATCTTTGTTCTCATCTTTGTGAAAACTATGTTTTCTATTGTTTTTCTCAAATTTTTTTGTAATTACAGTCGTGAAACTAATCATCTTCATACACTTTTGCCAACACAGTTCTTTAGCTCTTTGACAAATATTTCCTACATCCTCTTACATTTGTTATTAACGCTTTTTTTACCTAGGTTTCTCCCAATCAACCTATCCTGATTAATATCAAAGTTTGCTTTACGACACCAGTTTCCAGCCATGTGCAGCCTCTTTTACTTTTTTATTATTTTTATGCTTCAATTTGTAACTTTGAACGTATGTTGTTCTTATTCTTATGCCTACTTTCGTTTCTACCATTAGTTCAGTTTTTCTTTTTTTTCTTCCTATATCTATTTAAAGCTTTGGAACTAACATTGTTTCTAGCCTTTGTTCTTACATAATAGATACGCAACCCTTTACTTACAATTGTGCCAACCCTTCTGCCTACTATTGTGCATTTTTGAATACTTTCTCTTGTTCATAAAATTATTTATACCTTCAAAGCTACTTTTGTGGATACCCTTTTATGGTGTCTCCTGATTACTCTTAGTCATATTTGTTTCTAACACTGTGATGGACTTGTAACTTTGAACCCATCCTTATAACAATATGTATGTAGTTCTTTTTTTCAATACGTATGTTGTTCTTTTTTTTTTCTCAACGTCTAACCCTGAAACTATCATCTTTTATACTATTGTTTTCGATCCTATACAAACCTTTGTAGGTAACCACTCACCTACTTTTGAATCTACCCATGTACCTACCCTCTTGCCAAACCTTGAAGCTCTTTAAGCGAAACGCACGCGCAATTGTATTATACTATCTAAAATAAATTTTGTCGAAGCTTCATCTAAATTTATCCACAATAAGTTATATATACCCTTTACCTTTGCGCTGCGTTCAGAGTTTATATTCATTTAAACTTTTGTGGTTACAGATTCATTGGTTTTGTTTCAGTTTGTTTACTAATAACAATTATTTTCATGATTTTAATCGGATAATTTCGAACACTTGATTACATAATTATTTTTTTATCAAATCTATTCTCTAGATGTTTTAATTGAATTATAATATAAAAATTAAAAATAAAAATTGAAATTTTAAGTTTTGTTCTTCAACCAATCACATCACGAATAAAATGCTGACATTCTTTTTGGTTTCTCTCTTTTATCTTAGGATATTAGTTAATTTTTTTATTGTTTCGTAGTTACTTTTTAAATTTCTATAGTTACATAGCTGATGACTTGTATCAAAAATTGTTAATAATTATTTATTTATTTATTTATTCAATAATACACGGGAAAGTTTCCCATTATTACATAAAAAGTATAATATAATATTAGTCTCAGGGTAGGTGGCATATAATCACTAAGTATATAACTATGTAAATATGAATAAAGATATAAACTATATAAATCAAAAGTTAATATAATCAAAAATTATAATTTAATCAAAAACAAGTAAATTAAAGCTATGCGTAATAAATGAATTATAAGAAATTGAATAAAAGTCTAACACTGAACTTAATTCATTGCACAATAACGATGATCGGTGAGTCAGCGAGTGAAGCATGATGTTTTTACTGCAAACTCTAATATGAAAGCACTTATTGTTGTTTCCTTAAAATCCGTGGTGGTACATAAAATTGTAAAGAGCCTAGTAAATCAGGGCAGTCCGTAATTCCAGAGATAATCTTGAAAGCAAAAATTGCAAGGGCTCTTCGCCTAGCAGACTGTAACGTAGATATTTGTAGCTTTCGTTGAATTGGAGAATAGTCATGACAAGAGAAGTGCATAGGTGATCCTAGTTTAAAAGAGGCGTATTTAAGAAACTTATGGTTTAACCTTTCAATTGCGATAGTTTGATAGTCCGTGATAGGGTCCCAGATGGTAGAGCAGTACATTAAGAGAGGGTAAACAAAAGAAAAATATAGAGTGCGGTAGGTAGCTGGGAGCTTAAATTTATAGGAAAAACGCTTAATAAAGTTGATCTTTCTAGTTACTTGAGTAGTGATATGTTGGATGTGAAAATTGAAGGTTAGCTGGGTGTCGAAGATAATACCTAAGTCTTTAATATGATTAACCAATGCAAGGTCGGAAGTATCAATTTTGTAGAAAAAGTCAGAAGGAGATTTAGTGCCAGAGGTGATAGCAAAACATTTATTAATATTTAGTTGAAGACCATTTTGTATAGACCAAAGGTATACTCTATCTAGATCGGCTTGGAACAATAATCTATCCAGCGGGGCAGTGATAATTCTAAAGAGTTCAAGATCATCTGCGAAAAGTAAAAAGAGACAAAATTTTATTACAAATTTAATGTCGTTAATAAAAAGAAGAAATAGAAGTGGGCCTAGATGAGAACCTTGACCAAAACCTGAAGGAACGTCAAAAATATATGACGAATAATCTCCTATTTTCACTGATTGACTTCTATCGGATAAGAATGATAGAAACCAATGATAAAGTGGGCCAGTGACTCCGTAGGCAGAGAGCTTTGTCATGAGTAAGTTGATATTAACTGTGTCGAAAGCACGGGAAAAATCCGTAAAAACCGAGTCAACACATTGGCTATTGTCAAGTGCTAGTGAAAGATAGTTGGTGTATACACTCAGATTGGTTGTGGTGGAGCGATCACTTATAAATCCATGCTGCTCAGTTATAATGAATTTACGAAAGTATGGGGTAAGTTTAAGACAGACAATATCATCCAACATTTTCAAAAAGAGAGGGGGTTTGCAAATTGGTCAATAGTTGTTTACATCAGCCTTGTCTCCACTCTTAAATAGCGGGGTGATGTAGCTATGTATATTGTATATAGTGTATGTTTCAGGCACGAGGGCACAACTCCGAGGGATAGGGAATAGTTAAATATATGTAAAAGCAATGGGACGAAAAAACTTTTGCAATTTTTAATAAGCAAGGGATGTATCCCATCTGAATAGACACTACTAAATTTGTTGGCAAATAAATTGGCAGCGACATTATCGGCTTGGATGCCTGAAAAGTGCATGACAGATGGGAAGTGCATGACAGATGGAAAGTCACGAGAAGAGGACAAAGAGTTAACGTATCTGAAAAACGAACGACTGTCCTGGGCGATGGCGTTTTCAGTGTTGGTAGCATGATTATTAGAATCTGCCCGGAGAAGGGTTTAACAAAGAGTACGTTGTATGCCAAAAAGATCTCTGAAATAATTAGAATCGAAAGCCTTCGAATACAGATGGTAGATTTTTTTTAGAGTGATAGCGTTTCGCAATGAGGATGAGAACCAAGAAGGGAAATTGTTAGGTTTAACTGTAATTTTAGGAACGTTCTTAAGAATAATATGTCGTAGGGGGTTAAGAATTAAATCGGCATCGGAATTAAGATCAGAGAAATCATAGTCAATACCAGGCCACTTATGCGTAAGAAGGATTTTCGATATTCTGTTGTAGTCAGCTCTTTTATAATCCTAAAGTCTGAGTAATACAATTGTGGCTACCCTCGTAGCTACTATTGTTTTGTGCTTTTGTAGTTATCCTTGTATTTACTCTGGTGCATATCTTTGTTTTTATGTTTGTTAAACTCGTGTACATATCCTCGTAACTGTATGAGTACCGCTGTACCTACTCATGTGCATACAATTACTCATATCCTTGTACTTAGCCTAGTAGTACAAAACCTTTTTCGGCAGATTTTCAGCAATTTTTTGCATTTTGTCAAGAGGTTGGCGTTAAAACTAATGCACCGATTTTTAAAAAACTCTGAATGGGAGAATGAGAGAACAGAGATGTATAAATTCTGGTAGTGTAACTATTGTTCTTATACTTGTGCCTACCTTATACTTGTTCATACTGTTGAACCTTCTATATATGCACTGGTTTCTTTCCTTATAACTTCCCTTTTTTCTACTGAATTTTCTACTGATTCAATTTTTATTGTTCCTATATTTTTTTGTACCACTGTGCTTACTCTGTTCTTAACTTTTTTTTCTACTCATAAGTACTTTACGTGCCTTTGGCCTAATCTGCTCACTGATCATCTCAAAAAGTGCAATTAGAGGAAACCAAAGTATTTCAGGTATAGAGTCGCCCATGTAGACCCAAGCTAAGTCTAGCCACTGCATCGGCAGCGCAGTTGCATTTGACCTCGCAATCGTTCAACACGGTCAAAGAAGAAGTTTTTATATTACCTAACTTTGAAACTTTTAAAATAAAAAAATTTTATATTTACACTACTTATTTTCATTTTCTTTAAACCGAAGATTTGAAACTTAAATTAAATTAATTAAAGACATTAAGTACAAGATAACTGTACAATTTTTCAGGTATTATACTTGGTAATTTTAAGGTAGTAGTTCCGTGATACATAGCATATACATGGGAAAACACATGCAAAATGCAAACAACTCCAACACTATCTGAATTTTTAATGTGTTGTAAATAAACATCTGATTTTTCAAAATATCACTTAAAAAATACAGGTATCCATGCTTTTTTTCGAGATAATTGAGTTCAAAAAATGTTAAATTTTACAGGTCAGGTATTACTATACAGGGTGTCTGTGAACGACTGCATGCGGTATATACCACGCAGAAGAGGTGAAAAAATTATTGTAGCAAAGTTTATGAATTTTTGGGGCCAAGTAATTAATTAACTAGTTATTTAGCATTTTATTTAACCAATCAGCGTCAATCCGATGAAAATGTGGGCATGTACTGTTTTCCTTTCCACCTGTGATCCAAAAACGAAAGGAAGCTATTGAGTTTGGTGAGAAAATAAGTCTAAACATGTGCCTGACATGTGCGTTGTCCCCAAAAAAAATTTTTTCAAAAAATATTCAACTAAAACTTCACGTCATAAATTTTTTTTCTCTGTGCCATGGGCTTTCATGCAAACTTTGAATCGCAACTCTACCATAAAAATTGACTGAGTTATGGTATCAAAATTATTTAGATTAGATTTACTGTTCATTTTTATTTTACCTCTAGCTCTGTCAATTTTTATTTCACGACTACGATTCAAACTTCTTTGAAATCGTAATTGAACAAAGAATACGGTCAGCTCTATCAATATTCAATTTCATTAATATCAAAAAAAAACATTTTTTTTACCCAAATGTCGTAAAACAATAATCCCCCTTTGTAAACTTTCACCTCGTTTCAGGTCAGGCGCAAGGTCTGAGCCTAATACCGGCTTAAGTAGTCCCGCTGAGAAGTAAGGAGGAGGGTCAAGGGATTAAACACCCTTCAATAGTTAAAAGCAAATTTTTTTTTTTAAATAAATAATTTCCATTTTTTTATCGCAGGCTGGTTTCTCTAGATCACAAGAATTAATACAAATTTTGAATCGTAACTCTACCACAAAAATTGACTGAGCTACATCATCAAGTTATTTTAACATAAATTATGAGTTGTGGAAAAAATGTATAATGTCCACTCCAGAAGGAACATGGACAAAAAAGTAAGTATCCAGACTCAAATGATCCTGGATAAATTGTATTGATATCTTGTACTTAATAATTTAATCAATTTAATTTATCTTTCAAATCTTCTAAAGTAAATGAAAACAAGAAATGTAAATATGTATATTTTTTCTTTATTTTATAAATTCCAAAGATAGGTAATATGTGTTTCTTATTCGACCGTGTTGAACGATTGAGAGGTCGAAGTGCAACTGAGCGGCCGATGCAGCGGCTACGTCCAGCCTGGGTCTGCACGGCGGCTCTACCTGAAATCTGCTCTCATTATTGTCACCTCAGAGATGTTATTATTATTTTTACTTCTATTATTTATAGTATTATTATCATCGTCTTTCATAATTTTATCATCGCTATGATTTATTAAAACAACTTGAATCGTGTGAAAAATTGAGAGAGCTAAAGATTAAGTTATAAATTATTTGGACTCTGGGTTTCCCCGTAAAGTCTCCTAATGAGATGTTTTCTCTTAAGTATTTTACACGCCTTTGGCCTAATGTTTGGCCTAATGACCAAAACAGCTGGCATCTGCTCTTTATCCATGTCTGAGGTGACAATAATGAGAGCAGATTTAAGGTAGAGCCGCCGTACAGACCCAGGCTGGACGTAGCCGCTGCATCGGCAGCTCAGTTGCACTTCGACATCTCAATCGTTCAACACGGTCGAACAAGAAACACATATTACCTATCTTTGAAATTTATAAAATAAAAAAAAAATATATTTACCTTTCTTGTTTTCATTTACTTTAAACCGAAGATTTGAAACATAAATTAAATTGATTAAATTATTAAGTACAAGATATCAATACAATTTATCCAGGATCATTTGAGTCTGGATACTTACTTTTTTGTCCATGTTCCTTCTGGAGTGGACATTATACATTTTTTCCACAACTAATAATTTATGTTAAAATAACTTAATAATGTAGCTCAGTCAATTTTTGTGGTAGAGTTACGATTCAAAATTTGTATTAATTCTTGTGATGTAGAGAAACCAGCCTGCGATAAAAAAATTAAAATTATTTATTTAAAAAAAAAAAAATTGCTTTTAACTATTAAAGGGTGCTTAATCCCTTGACCCTCCTCCTTACTTCTCAGCGGGACTACTTAAGCCGGTATTAGGCTCGGACCTTGCACCTGACCTGAAACGAGGTGAAACTTTACAAAGGGGGATTATTGTTTTACGACATTTGGGTAAAAAAAATGTATTTTTTTGATATTAATGAAATTGAATATTGATCGAGCTGACAGTATTCATTGTTCAATTACGATTTCAAAGAAGTTTGAATCGTAGTCGTGAAATAAAAATTGACAGAGCTAGAGGTAAAATTAAAATGAACAGTAAATCTAATCTAAATAATTTTGATACCATAACTCAGTCAATTTTTATGGTAGAGTTGCGATTCAAAGTTTGCATGAAAGCCCGTGGCACAGAGAAAAAAATTTATGACGTGAAGTTTTAGTTGAATATTTTTTGAAAAAATTTTTTTTTGGAGACAACACACATGTAAGGCACATGTTTAGACTTATTTTCTTACCTAACTCAATAGCTTCCCTTCGTTTTTGGATCACAGGTGAAAAGGAAAACAGGACACGCCCACACTTTCATCGGATTGACGCTGATTGGTTAATTCAAATGCTGAATAACTGGTTAATTAATTACTTGGCCCCTAAAATTCATAAACTTTGCTACAATAATTTTTTCACCTCTTCTGCGTGGTATATACCGCATGCAGTCGTTCACAGACACCCTGTATATTGTGATTTGGTGAATTTCTAACTCAATTATCTCGGAAAAAAGCATGGATACCTGTATTTTTTAAGTGATATTTAAAAATATCAAGTGTTTTTTTACAACATATTTTAATTTCAGAATTAGTTTGAGTTGTGCACTGAGGCGGAACTACTACCTTAAATAAAATAATATTTTTATATTAAAGGAGATTTATATTTATGTTAGTTGAGTTGGGAAGGATCTCCGGGAGCAAAATTAAAAAAAAAAAAAAAAACACTTATTTAGTGAGTCATGTATTAAAAATTATCGGTGCAACATTTCGTCTGACGATGTGCGGACCTCATCAAGCACCGTTACAAATAAAAATAATATCATAAAATAATAAATTTTAAAAAGTATGCCAAGTTTTAGGATTACAAACTGTAAAACATTTTAAGTATCTAATATGTAAACTTAAATAGATTCTCATCTTTACAAATCAAACCGAAATAAAGAAAAAATTCTTTGGTGACGTCGGAATGAATAATGGACGAAAGAGACTTTAAATAAAAGTACAAGAGGCAAACGATTGATGAGCGAAATGTAAACAAAGAGTCAAACGAGGGGATTGAGGTGTACCAACAATCAGGTGCCAATGAGAGAGTGATAAACTCTGCTAAGAAACTGTGTGTCTTCCCTCTTGTTGATTGTATGTGCACTCCTTTAAAGGTGCAGTATTTCGGAGACCAATCGTTTGCCGTATGAAGGTTCTCTGTCTTATATTTTTGTGTGGGAGAAATCAAAAGTGTGTTTGTGAAGATCAGAGTGTTGACTAACCACCGATTATTCTTTTTCTTCTCGTGTCTATGACAGCTTGACAGCCTTTACAATTAAATTTATAGACCACTCCTGTCGTACTCGATTTATCAGTCTTATCCTTACTGAGTATTATAATGTTGTCCATTTTATGATTAATTTTTGGTTCGGGAAGTATTCCGTATTTTCTAATTTTATTTACATTTATAGAAAAACTGTTCGTTGTATAATAGGGGAATAAGTGAAGGTTGAACACGGTTCACAAGTTTTTTTTCGCTAGTAGATTCAATACTCTGGAATCTATTCTGGATTACAACATCAATAAACCTCTCGGGATAATCGTTCTTTAAAAGCTCTCGTTTGATCAATTTCAAGTTTTTTGCGTGAAAACATGAATTGGTTGGTACATGAACGTGTATTGGTTGGTTTTTTATACCAATCTATAATAAGGTTCTCACCTTTTCTCATGATGGTAGCATCAAGAAAATTGATACTGGCATTCTTTTCAATTTCACACGTAAATTTAAGGTGTTCGTTTGCCGTGTTAAAAATATTTAATATATTCGCTACGTCTGACTTTTTCCCACATAAAAAAATATCGTCTACATAACAAAAGTAAAAAAGGAGGTGAATAATTGTGTAAAGTTACAAATGTTCGCAAACAAACCTGTTCTAAATCTGTCTTGACGATATCAGCAAAAAACGGTAAGATAGGGGAACCCATAGGCGAACCAATAATCTGTTTAAAAATAATATTATTAAAACTAAACAACGTATTCCTACAAAGGAACTTAACGGCATAATAGACTTCCTCACAAAGGATTTTACATTTCTCATGAATAACGCAATAATGGCAATCTAGATTCGCCAAAATATCAGACTCAGTTACGTTGGTGAATAAAGACGGGACGTCAAGGGAAAGCAAATCAAAATCAGCTGGTATTTTAACCCTATCGACTTTCAGCCTCAATTCAAAACTGTTATTCACATGCGATGCAGGAAGAGGAAAAATATCTTTCAGAGTATTGTAAAGGACACTTAAGAGAAAATGAGTGGGGCTATTGTCAGTATAAATAATAGGTCTAAGTGGAATGTTATCCTTGTGGACTTTAGGAAGACCATACGCCTTGGTTAGAGCAGTGTTAATCTGTGTCAATTGACACTTAAGAAATTTTCTGGCAAGGTTATCACAATTATTCCACGATTTCAAAATATCATAAATCTTCTTCTTCAAACCAATAAGAGGGTTGGTCTTTCTAATCTTAAATGCTTTTCTATCTAACAATAGTTCACTCATTTCGTCGTTATAGTTGTCCGTATATTGTTTGCCTCTTGTACTTTTATTCAAAGTCTCCATCTCCCATTATTCATTCCGACGTCACCGAAGAATGTTTCCTTTCTTTCGGTTTGATTTGTAAAGATCAGAATCTATTTAACTTTACATTTTGAATACGTAAAATGTTTTACTGTTTGTAATCTTAAAATTTGGTAACTTTTTAAAATTTATTATTTTATGATTTTATTTTTATTTGTAACAGTGCTTGATAAGCAAATCGGAGGACGAAACGTTGCACCGACAATTTTTAATAAATGACTTACTAATTAAGTGTTGCTTTTTTTTTCTGTCGCTGCTGGAGATCCTTCCCAACTCAACTAATTTTAAACGTTGAGGGCGTCTCTTATTCCAATCTATATTTATGTTATTAACATATTTTTATTCAATAAAAAATATTTATTATTTTTTGCAGGAGAGCAAATTCGTATACTGAGTTACAATAAAAGTGGAGAATGGTGTGAAGCTCACTCAAATACTGGTCAAGTTGGTTGGGTCCCGTCGAATTACGTAACACCAGTCAATTCCTTGGAAAAACATTCCTGGTATCATGGTAGAATATCAAGAAATGCTGCTGAATACCTACTAAGTTCTGGCATTAACGGAAGTTTTTTAGTTCGGGAGTCCGAGAGTAGTCCAGGTCAACGCAGTATTTCTTTACGATATGAAGGTCGTGTCTATCACTATAGAATAAATGAAGATACTGATGGAAAGGTATTGTTGCAGTGTTTTATATAATTTTATAAATCGCAACATTTTAAGACGCTTTTAAGGCGATCACAGAAACTTTGCGTCGTCGCAGAATCGCTCATCGCCACGGCGGTTTGTATATCTATATATTCTGAGCAGACAGGCGAGTTCGATTTGCGATGCTGCGACAATCGCCGACTACGCCAACCTCAAAATCTATTGTTTCTGTTATTGTAACCTAAATATGTTGTTAAACTTGTATTCATTATATGCTTGCTACATCCCTTTAGCCTTTGGATTGCCTCGCAGAAGATTTAATGCCAGTTAAATAAAATTTTATCAAAACTTTTAGCCAGTTGAGGTTAGTGCGATGCTGCGACGACGCAAAGTTTGTGTGATCGCCTTTATCGGAGTTTTGCTACTGAAACGAGAAAGCTTGCTTCGAGTCGAACAAATTTTCATTGTAGACGTGCGATTACATATATTTCTTGAGACCCTGGGGCTTTATTTTGAGATTTAACGAATTACAAACAAAAGATTGTGTTACTCGTTAAAATCCTTTATTGTATTAATAAGTTAGGCTCTTTTTTTTGTTTTCCTTCGTCGTCATCGTAAAGTCGTCTTTCTTTTTTTTAAAACAAGGGGCTTTCATGTATTCGATTGGTTTGAAATTTGGTATGTATATGTTTTCAATGCCGTAGATTACGAATTTAGTAACCGTTTTTCAATTTGACCTTAAGTGAGCACGATACTTAGGCTGCATTGTACTTGTTTTAGGTCAAATTTGGAAAAGTTATTTTGATTCATCGGTTCTCTTTGAAATTTTGTAGTCGTAGGTTTTTGAAGTCGCTGATTATGAGTCCGACCTTACTTTTCGAATTTGACCTATGTAAAGTCTACTTAATTGAAGTGAAAAATAATATTTTTTAACATTTTTTTGTTGAACTAACAAGGAGATAGTTTGTCCTTTGGGACCTGGATTTTCATGAAACTTTGCACACAGTTTTTATTCATCATAAAAACAAGCCCTTCAGTGTTCTTTTTCCAGAATGGACCTTTTTTCACCTACTTCCCATATAACCCCTGTGTTAAAAAGTAGGCTGTTTCCTATAAAAAGCCGTTTTTGGCCTCATTTTCAAAAAATTCCTCCTTGGACCGTATTGCACTTAAAAATATCTAAAACCTTGCATTTTTTTCGTTTTCCTAATTACTTTTGAAAAAAAAAATATTTAAAAAAATGATCTTGTCCATGTATATTGTAACCCAAATATACTAAAAATTGACTATAAAAATCTTAATTTTTCATAGTTAGAACCATTCAAAAAAATTTTTAAACAATTTTTTTCAAAAGTACTTAGAAAAACGAAAAAAATGCGAGGTTCTAGATATTCCTAAGTGCAATACGGTCCAAGGAGGAATTTTTTGAAGATAAGGCCAAAAACAGCTTTTTATAGGAAACAAATTTTTTTGTTGAATTAAGGTTTTTTGTTAAAAGTTAGGAGGGTTTTCGAGGTCGCTGATAATGAATCTGACTTTACTTCTTGTATTTGACCTAAAATAAGCATGATATTTAAGTTTCATGACACTTGTTTTAGGTATAATTTGAAAAAGTTATTTTGATTTATTGGTTTTGTTAAAAATTTTGTGGTCGTAGGTTCTCGAGGTCGCTGATTATGAATTCGACTTCACTTTTTGAATTTGACCTCAAATAAGCACGATATTAAAGTTATACATTCAAATTAATATTGAATTCCACCGAGCAAGCGTTAGCGCAGCGAGGTATGGATGCTAGTTTTAAAATTAAAAACTTTTAAACAATTTTTGCATTATTCTTACAGCGTTGAGCACGCTGCAGAATTTTACAACCTCTAATATGTCTAATCTATATTTAAATGTATTAGGGAGAATTATGTAGGTGACGACAGGCAAGATTTTTTCCAAAATTTTTATTAAAAAATACAAGTTTAAGTACTGAAGAAGCGAAAATAATCTAGACATGTCTAGATTATTTTAAAGTATGCATACTTTAGAAAAAAGCGTGCCCTAATTTACCAAATTTAAATCACACAACTTGACGAACCCAATATGTTGTTAGCTAGTGTAGATAATTTTATAATTTTGATCAGTGGGAACACCGGCTTAAAAAAAAAGCTCACCCGTCATTGGATGGTTGTTAGAAGCGTAGAAATTGCTTAGAACATGAAGACAGTTTGAAATTAAATTTATAATTGTTATTCTGAATATAGTGATATGACTATTTGAAAATATTTATTTATAATATTAATTATGTAAAAAAAAATTTTAACGAAACTTTCTGGGGAAATTGTCAACAAATGGTGTTTTTTTGACCTGGTGCATCCGGATCTACATGGTTGACGTCGACACCTCCTCGGTTCAGTATGTTAAGGCTATCACACACACGAGAATCCTCGCATCCCGCGAGTTCTTGTGATAGCCTTTGGATAGCAAATCATCGATTTTAAATCAAACTTCCTGGATAAGTCGTATCCAATAAGTTTTTTCAACTTAATGTACCCAGATCTACTGAGTCGACGTCAACGCTCCCTCGGGCACGTAAAGTTAGTTGTGTGTAACATCGACTTAGAGGAAAAGAAAGCGAGACGTTCAGCAGAAATACAACTTTTACTTTTGGGTAAAAATAATAAATTTTACAAAAAGCGTAAAATAGTGAAAAAAATTGCATTTTATAGTTTTAAAGTTGATTCCTGAGCAAGGGGACAAACCGATTTTCAAAAATCAAAGGTCATATGAAACCCTAGCCGTCACGGCCGCCGCAGCCACTGCATGAGCGCGTAGCTGCCTGCGTCGTCAGATTGGTGTGACGGTGCAACTTATAAAATTCAACTCTCTGGTTAAAAAATCGACCAAATTTTTTTGAAAACGAAATTTTGTAGAGGATACGCTCTAGTTTCACATGAGCTTTGATTTTTGAAAATCGATTTGGCCCCTTGCTCTGGAATCAACGTTAAAATTTTAGAATGCAATTTTTTTCTCCTATTTTTCGCTTTTTGTAAAATTTATTATTTTTACCTAAAAGTGCAAGTCGTAACATGTATTTAAAAAAAAAAAAAGCATCCGATTAACGGTTCTCGAGTTATGAATTTTTGCAAATTTTCACCCTCTAAACACTCCAAGGGCTGTAACTACGCAAGATTTGAAAATAAACACTTCATATTTTGCTAAAAAACTAACTTTGACTACCCATTACATATGCCAATCATATCGGGTCTTATTATGCTCCGAAACGTGTTCGTTCTTAGCTGGAATGTCCCATATATTAATTTAGGGGGTTGGCAAGCGGAGCGAGCAGGTGTAACCCCCTTTTTTATCTATTTCAAAATTAATTTTTATCTATTTCAAAAACTAAGTGAAGAAAAAACTGTTTAAAATGAAAATTGTTAAGTTTTGCTTCTTTATTTAATTTTTCAAAGTTGAAAATTCTGTTCATAATGATCCAGAAATCAATAAACGTACATAAGCTGGGGACTTAATACCTGCATAGATGGTTTACAAACGGCTAACAGACGGGGGACCAGTACCGTTCGGCTAGGCTGAATACACGATTCATGCAAAAACTATTTTTTAATAACAAATAATGGAATTATAAAAAACTTTTTTATTTGGAGTAAATAGAAAAAAGCGGTAAATTATGATTAGAGTTCTTTTATTTAACGGGAAGTTGGTTTTCAGTATGTGGCTCCCTAACTTAACAGATAAATGGGTGAATCACACAGTTGCTTCATAAATAAAGGAGTGACAAATTTTTTATTTCCACGACAAAAAAGCAAATTATGGTCTTGGTCCGAAGTCTATTCGAAAAAATAGGCTCGCTAACTTAACTCACGTGAAACGGCAGCTATAACTTCAAACCACAGTTACCAAAATAAAAGTTTCTAAAAAATTAAAAAAAAACTTTTTTAAGTATATTTTATGGTTTTGAAAAAAATGCGGCCATCGTGTCAATTTTGATCCAATTAAATTGAAATTTGTTCTAAAATAATTCATAGATTTTTTTCATATTTTAGTCATTAACTTTTTGAAAAAGTTATAGATTTTGTTTAAGCAATTGAACACGTGTTCTAATGGGAACTAAGCATTCAGTTCACAAGTCAGTTTTATTGGTTACAGTTTTTAATATTATCAACTTATCAGTATAACTTTGATTCACAAATTCAATAAAATAACTTTCACCTTGTGAGAAAGCTTCAATTAGTAAATCAAAATATATATTAGCTTCAGCCAATCGTTCTTTTAAAGCCTTTGGCAAAAAACTGTCTAAAGGATCCAAACTCTTGCGAATCATAGGGCGGTTTTTACGATTTTTTGTCCCCACCAGAATATTGTAGACTTCATAATTAAAATTTATTCTTCATAATTGAAATGATGTAAAACTAATTTTTCTAATATCACTACGTCGTAGTATGCATTATGTGCATTATCGACCGGAAGGTTCAAAATTTCCTCGGCTAATCTTGTTTTTTTTAAAGAACCTTTATCAGCTGATTTTCGTTCCGGATAACGATTTTCAAAAAAGATAAGTGTATCACTAAAAGCTGAAACAACACTTGTAAACTCAATCATAGTTGTAAAATCACTCCCAAAAAACAATTTGATTAAAAAAAAGAACCGTGTGGAGCCAAACCAGTGTTGAAGTGCAAAAAAGAAATTATTTTCTAACACCAATATTTTGATAAATATTATTTATTTAATAAATATTTATCAAATAAATTTATGTAATAAATAATATTTATCAAAATATTGGTGTAAGAAAATAATTTCTTTTTTGCACCTCAACACTGGTTTGGCTCCACACGGTTCCTTTTTTTAATCAAAAAACTTGTAAACTCACTTATTAGCCGAGAATTTTCTATTTTTGTTAATAAATGTACTGCGTCAAATTTAAAACCATTATGTGCTATTAATAATAAAGTTTTGACAATATTTTTCAAAAATTGCAGAAAATTTTTTAAAACAACTGCAATTGGTAACACGCGAGTTTGGCTCCGAGATAGAAAAGATTTCCATAGTTCGTTCATAGATCAGTACGCTCAGAAGCTTTAAAATGAATTTGTTTAGTTTGTTGCACGTATTCATTAAAAACTTCGTTTTGGTGTTTTGCACAGATTTGTAAAATATCATCCGACATATCGAAACCTCCTGTTTCGATGTCAAAATATGCTGCATTTAAAGGATTACAATCTTCTTCGGGAAAGGCAGATGAATTGTTAGGAACTGGATTCGAAGGTGTATTAAATAATCCGACATTACTTTGGTAAGTTGTACCCCTTCACTTTTTCTCGTCTATATTTTAATTGCCTTCTTTTTTGGGAAATTTTTTTACTCTGAGGTTTTTAAATGGGAGATTTTATTTTTATTGATCTTATTTTTTCTGATTTTATAGACCATTCAATTTACTTAGTCATGTGAGAAGAAGGACTCAAATTGCATTGTTCAACGGTTTTTTGTAAAAAAATTTTTGTAAAAAAAGATCAACTCTGTAAGGATAACTTTCCGATGACTTATACGATTTTCTTTTGGGAGATTTTCTACAAATCATATTGTTTAAACTTTCGTTGGCCTGAGCGGATGCACCAGACACAAAAGATGCTGTATTTTTTGATATTTTTTTAAATATCGATGTAAGCTCCGCAAAGAGTGGAATGATTTTTTAGACCGCCACAAATTACTCTGTGATTATAATTTGTTGGATCTTTAATGTGTCCGCACCAGTCACGAATACTATTATCGTGTTTATTGAAGGCATGGTATGGAAAGTTTTTGATTGCATGAGCCATTTTAACTTCGTCACCTTGATTTTGAGCTAGACTATACGTGAAGCACGTATGAAAATATTTAATGACATTCGTGAAAGGTCTTTATTGGAGTCTTACTTTTGTCAATACTAAATAACAAATTTTTTACCCCTTCTGTAGTATGGTAGGTGTCTAACTGCTTTAGCACTGGATGAGTGGCAGATTTTTGAATGGAACAGATGCTGGAGCTGTCATTATTTCCTACGAAAATTCCAATTTCGATAGTGGCTGCTTTTAGAAATGGGTTTAGTGTGACCCTTTTCACTGCAACGTCAGCTTCATTGCTTTAGCTGTGCCATAAGAGTTTAGTCGACAATCGTGATTAGTATTTCCTACATCACACATTTTGCATTTTCTATTACGAGTAGCTTAAGACAAGACTTTTCAAGACTGGCAGCCTATTAAATGTCCGATGCCGCTCAAACCATCGTAAGAGAAACCAGTGCCACAAGTAGGCCAACCCATATCTTAGGCACCAAAAACTCTTTTTTTTTTTTTGAAATTGTTTATCAGGATAATTTTCAATCAGTGAAGATTCTGGCACGTGTACATTTTGTCTAAGTCCATCGGTGTACCATTCGAAGTCTGAACTAAATCAGCAGTAATTAAATCAGGGACAACTTTCGAAGCCGCGTTATAAAAAGCAGCACGCTACTTCTAGGGTGGACGGCAAAGCTCCGCCTCTTTAACAATAGCATCGAATTTATCGCAAAAATCAATCACTTTCTCACCCAGACTCATTTTCCACCTGTACAAGCGTGACCTAACCGAGGCCATAGTAAAATTCATCTTCGTCTTACTAAATTCCTTCAACTTCTCTAAAATGAAAACCGGGTCCTTTATGTCAATAATTTTACGGTGATAATGCTCGTCTATATGATTGATAATAATATCGCGAACTGTATTTTTACGTTTTTCCTGCACTTCTACCAAAAAAGTTTTAGAGGGTGTAATTTTATCGTCTGTTACGTCTAACATGTCCGATGTAATTAACTGCGATTTGAATGAATCCAACCACAAACTAAGGTCATACGTCAACGTTAATTTATACGGCCGTTTCGCGTACAACTTTTACGAATTGCTAATTTCGATAGTTTTGTTAAGTTCGTTCAAAGTCGAACTCAAATTTGTATTTAAATTATTACGCGAATAGTTTACACGCGTGTTTATCACGTCATCTACTGGTCCGATATTACCGTCTAACGAGTGAGGTCGAGTTTAACAATCTATCATTTGCAATTTTTTGCATTGTTTTAAGCATCGTGTTCGTGGAACCCAGCACCTTATTAACTTCTATTAAGGGGGGGGGGGGGGGGGGGGGTAGGGTCTGAGCGGTCAAAAAATGATGATTTTTCGATGATTTATAGTGAAGCTCCTGTTTATTATAATTTAATAAGAATTTATATACATATCATACAACATTCAAAGAACATTCTGTCAAAATTTCAGATCAAAATATTAAAAATTGAGGCAATGGGAGCCAACCAAACAAGGCGCTTCGAAAAAAAGATGAGTTGCGGTGAAGGCTGTAACTCGCGAACGGTTCATCTGAAATCAAAAAATAAAGTAGATTTAGTTAATATATTAGTTTTTCTCGCCCCCTAGTAGGATCAATTTTATTTTTTTTCAATTTTGAAGTTTTGGCGACGTTTTGAAGCCAAAACACTGTTTTTTGGTCACCAAAACCGGCCATTTTATGGCTAAAACTCGGCCAAAAAAAAAAAAAAAAAAAAAAAGTAACTCACTAGGGGGCGGGTTTTTTATGCATTAAAGACGTATGTTTAATTCTAGAAAGATCGGTGCAGTAGTTTTCAAATGAGAACTTTCACCGACTTTGAAAAATAGTGTTTCGAGAAAAACGCGTTTGAAGTTTTCGGTACGAAAAAAGTGAAGAAAAACTATTTGATTTACAACTTACACTGAATCATCTATTCCAGCTCCATAAAGTAAGTCACCAGCAGCTTCAGCAATGTCCGGGGCATCTTTTTGTCCTTGTCTTCGCCGAATTCTACCTTCTTTGGTTTGAGCGGCGCTTTCGGAGTCGGCTTTCATTATGCGAGTTTCGTCCGCCAGCCTCGCGTACTCATGGGCGCTGCATCCAGTACCAACTCCTGCTGATTGAAGAATCATTAATAAAGCTGTATTTCCTTCATTAAAAGTACATGCAGCTATATTTGCTGCAATCTCTACTATGTTGCAGCAAGTTCCATCTCCGGAAACTGTCAAATCTGAATGTGACGTCGCTTGCTTTTCTTCTTCAGCGGCAGAAGCCATAATTTTATCCGTAACTGATTGGACTGTGGAGCATATGCTGTTAATGCAATTATTATAAGTAGTTTTGCACAAAAAACTGCTTGATAAGTCCATTAAACCGCAGAACTTATTGCATCCTGCAAGTCCTAAACCCAGAATCCTCATCACGAGGGCAAACCGAGAATTTATTTCAAATCTGCTTCCGTTTTTTTTGATTGACGGAATGTATCGATTTTCGCAGCGTTCACACTTGACTTGAAGATCGAAAGCTAAACCTACTGGCTTACACGACTTGAACTCAACATTACCGTTGCACACTTTGCAATTTACCAACGTTGAAAGTGTTGTAAACACTTGCAGAAAGTCAACTATACGATAATGTATTTCGGTATCCATTGGCACAGACGGTTGAGAACTTAGCCGAATTTTTTTAGCTGACGCACTTTTTGTCTGCACGTCATTATTTTTAAACGGATTGGGTCTTTTTTTTGGTTTTCCAAGTATTTTTCCTTCAGTTTTACGCGTTTCTCTCGACACTTTACTTGTTCTAACCATTTTAAAACCAAAAAAACCGAATCGGAAATATAAGAAGAAAAAGACCGCTCTGGTGAACGAACACCGTCAAACTGACACGTCTTTTTTTCCACACAGACCTTTAGAACCGCCTTATACTCTACCTGGGTTCACTGCCCCTCCCTTTTTACAAAAGGGTCTTAGGGGATTACAAAGACCGACTTAGCAGGGGCCTTCAGCGTAGAGCATGAGGGGAGGGGCAGCTGCCTCGACCTGCTCCGCTCGAAGGCCCCAGACTTAAAACTCTGTAACTTTGTGAGTTTTGCTCCAAACCCTTAGAAATTTTAACACAGCATTCTTGAAATGTTTTACTATAAGAAAAAAAAAATTCGATTTTTCAAAAATTGCCAGACCCCACCCCCCCCCCCTTAAAGCAGATTGTATCGTGGCTAGCTGCAACTCGGTTCCCAAGGGCTGTTCTCTTGCACCTGGGGTCTCATCCAAACCTGATCCTGGTCTTTTCATCGATGCTGATTGGTCCTGAACATTGTCAGCACCTGACTGCCCCTGCTGTTGCTGCGTGGAGTGAATATCTACTGGGCTTGACTGCTCCGCCCCATCTACATTCTCGCTCTGGTGTTGTTGTTCCTGTGGGTCCGCTGGCGATTCTTTTTGTGCATCAATGGCATCACTCAACATTCTATTCGACGGCTTGCTACACATTTTATCCCGCGAAAATACACGTTAATTAGTTGAAACGAGACGAGTTAATTTTCATGCACGTATTATCGATTAGCCATGAAAATCACGAGTGTATTATTGAGTTCCGCTCTCCCGCCTCGGAGGTCTGCTCCGAACTGCGTTTTGCAGTCAAGTGGCTCGTGGTAGAATTCAAAATCGTGGCAGATGATTTAATCATTTCCTTGACTGTCTTTTTAGTGGCCCACTTCAGGAATTTTGGCTCATTATTATTAGTTTAAATAAATCTTTATCAAGTATACTAATATTTATTAATAATGTTTATTGATTTTATTTTGAGGTAAAAACAAATAACTTTTTGGCATGTTTGATAATTGAAGCAGTGGATGCAACGACCAGGTGAGCGCGCTTTAAGAGTTTCAAGCACTGGTTGTTTCATCTACTTCCTCAATAATTATTTTTTTTGAAGCGAACCTTTTTATATAAGGAGTGAATCTGTAAAAAACGACACCAAAAACCGACCTAAAAAAGCGACCCAAAAATCCAACACCAAGATATATAGATATGTATATATATCATGCAAATATGTGTATATATAGTATCTAATGTGGCCTATATTAGATATATACATATCTGTTGTCGTAGATCAATTTGTCGTAGACATTGCCCTTGACCTTGGTCCTGCTGTACGCCACATTATCTATGCTGATGACCTCCAAATCTATGTCCAAGGCTGGCTTGAGGATATTCGTGAGACCGTATTGAAGCTGAGTAAAGCGGCAGAGCAGCTGGCTGACTGGGCTATCGAGAACAGTCTGGACCTGAATGTTAGTAAGACGAAGGCCATGATCTTTGGCACCGCGTACAATGTGAATGAGTTCATCAGGCAGGGCATAGATTGTCTACACTTCCAGGGGTCATGTGTTCCCTTCGTCTCAACTGCACGTAGTCTTGGTGTAATTCTTGACTCCAAACTTGATTGGAAGGAACATGTGAAGTATATTAGCAAGCGAGCTCACTCCCTCATGTACAGACTCTTCTACTTCAGACGCAGCACCACACTCAACCTTCGCAAACATCTTATTCAATCACTTCTCTTTCCTATTGTGGACTATTGCTCCCTCGTTTACTGTGATACTTCTGGTGAACTGAATCTTCAAATTCAGCGCATCATGAACCGTGGAATAAGATACATCTATAGGAAAGAGAGAAGTAATCATGTTAGAAGGTCGGAGAGACTATTTTGCCACTTGCCTTCTATATAAGCTGCTGCACTCGGGAATCCCTTCATACTTGGCCAACTTCTTCATTGCGCGAGTCAGCTCACGCCCAGATAGGAAAGCCCATAGAGTTCTGGTTGTCCCCAGCTGCCGCACCAACTGCCTCCTAAATTCCTTTCATGCCTCTACGACTTACCTATGAAATAACCTACCACACAATATCCGTTCAGCCCCCACACTCTCTACTTTCAAACGCCTCATTAACTCTCACATTTATACCACAAAGAGTGCAGTCAGTTATCTAGACCTCGACCAGTCGACGTCGCTAGTCACAGTGTTGCAAGTTGATGGTTGATATACCTTAAGGCAAACTGTGATATGTAAAGCTCTTCCAACCAACAAAGTGATAGACTCTTAATTTTCTAGGTCTGTGTTATGAGTGAAATGATACTATTGAAGTATTGTATACCTGTTATAAGTTTCATATATCTTACTGACTTTATTATTATTATTATTTTATTTTTTACTTTATTTTTTATACTAGAAATTACTCAGCGCGCAAGCGCGCACGGACCCTTATATATTGCTTTTGCAAAAGAAATTTTTGTTAAATAAAATAAAAAATTCTAACTCCATCAGTTCTTAAACGCGCAAAGGAAAAAACAAAAATAGTAACCTCAAATGCACTTTTCGAATATTTTAAAAACTTCTTCACCAATCAGCTCATGAATAAATTGTTTACGCAAGATGGCGATAGCTCTCTTTTATAAAGGGACTCTTATATTATTAATTATTTATTTTTGTTAATTTATGCTGATATTTCTATTGTAAAAAATATGGTTTTTGTACAACATAATGTACAATTAATAAACATATCAATTCAATTCAAATTCACTCTACCAACAAATCCTACTCACTTTATTCATTCTCGACCTGACTCATCTTAGATCTCTAGCTTAAACTGCCCACCCTGAAAACTACTCTATTAATCAGCCAAATAGTAAAAAAAATTACGATTTTTTTCAAATTTCAAACTATTTTTACAAACAAACCTTGATTTTCTTCAAATTTTTTTTACAGATTCTTCATGAGATGAAATTTTTTCCGATAAAGTAACAGCTTGCTAAGTTGCGTTTAAACCGATGAATGAGTTTTTAGTGGTAGGGTTGAATTTAAAATGATAGTTTTTTCAGCACCCTCTCTTGACAACAAAAAGTATTTAATAAAAATTTGAATGGCATAGTTAGAAAGCTGAGCTCAAGACCTTTTTAATGATTTGCAATTTTATTTAAAAATTCTTATTAGAGCCAAAGTTATAATTTTAATATCTCTATCAGCACACAACCATCACTCACTATATCTAAGCCGCTTTACTATTCTCACCCATATTAAGAACCCTACTAACTATACATACTTTTTTATCTCCAACTACCTGACCTAGTTTAAGGTAGTTACAACTTATGTATATAGCTAACCTAAAATGTAGTTATAGACGTTGCCTCCAGACCAACGCCATGCGCCGCCGCGGCCACCGCTGCTCCAAATCATGCTGAAATCACGAATTTTTAATTCTTTTCGAATGATTATCTCAAAAGATAATGTCACTTGCTATGTTTATCTTTGTACCTCACGATCTTGGCCTACAAGAAAACCTGTTTTTTTTAAATATTTTAAGAAAATTAAGTTTGCTATCTGAGAATAACCTTCAAATTTTTAGGAATTTTTACGGTCAGCATAAGAATCCCATGTAAAAAATTGAAACTTCTGAGCTCAATATCTCAAAATTAAATATGGCTTGGGAGTATAGAAAAAATATTAGCGGGTAGAAGACACAAAAATCTACTTCTGTGCGAAGTTTTAGAGATTTTTTAAGAAACTTGATTTTGCGGTAACTACCTTAATCTTAGCCACCTTACTAATTTGATTTACTTCAAATACCGTATTTTATCTCCAAAACTTATCTCATCCAATCTACCAACGAATCCTACTCACCTTATTCATCAACTCAGTCACTAACTTTAAAATTTTGTTGAAGTACTTTAAATTTTGAAAAAGCTCTATTAATATTTTTAAGTAAAATAACAAACTCTTCCTCACCTCATCCTGCCTATCACCCTCCTCCTCTATGACCTCCGCCTAACCAACCTCATCTACCTTACCAACCTGAACCGATTTAAATGAGTAGCTCTCACTAAACTAACGTATTTCGCTTATCTAACCAGCTGGCTTGGGATTGTGAAAATCTGCCCAGTTAAGTGTCCCTTGATTACCCGTAAAAATTTATCGTACCGCACAAATTTTAATTCCTAAGTAAGTTTTTTTATCAAAAAGTAAACATTGGTATAAAGATTAGGTATAGATTGAATAAAGTTTATTTCAAATTGAAACAATAAAAAATATTGAACAATACCAGTATGAACCAATTCATTAAAATGATTTCGACAAATTTTTGAGGAGCCAGCATTATCAGAACTAAAAATATATAATTTTCAAGTAAAATATAATAAAAAGTAATATTTTTTTTTTTTTAGAAAGTAAATTTTTTTATTAATTTCCTATTTTTCAACTTAAATTAAACTAATGTATGTTATGTAACAGTGCTGTGTTTAATTGTTGATCCAAAACAATGAATCGTGTGAACTACTCGTTCCAACACGAGAACCCTCGAAGATCGACAGGCTCTGCTCGTCCAACAGCACTGAAAACTTGTGTACAGCTCGTACACTTCCGTCGTTATCTGAAACAACCAAAAATGGGGAGAACGCGTACGCGGTTTTATTTAATAATAATTAAATCCCTTAATTATTCAACCATCAAACGAAACCCAAAAAATTACGCGGCGTGCTAGCTCTTGCATCTGAGGTGGCGGTATCCACAGGAGACGTTTGGAGGAAATTACCGGTTTTTCAAATGAAAATAGGGAATTCTATAATTTTCTATTTATTACAAAAAAACCTTAAAAAAACTAATACAAAATTCAATAGTAGTGTCGGTTCGCCTTTAATACAAGCTGGCGAGGCTTAAACAAAGAATCCGTGCCTCGACTCACACCGATGCTCGTTAGCATCACACACACGTGATCGAGAAATTCAAAATCGGATTCGAGAGAGATCAGAGAACAGAACATGCAGTTCTACAAACGCACACACTCACTCTTTATACTATTTCCGCTGACAAAGAAACAACTTACTAATAACCACAACGCAGAAGGTGCACCTTGCAGATTTCCTATCCCAAGGGGAAAATCGTAGCGTTTAAATCTTTTTGCTTTTCCGGTTTATTGCATACAACACACACACACACACATGTTCATACGTATCCCGCAGTTAACGCGATCAACCAAGTAATGACAATTACTAAAAATCGCGTGAATTTCACTGCTACGTAATAAAAAATTAAACCGCAAAAAGATCTAACAAAATATAGCGTTTGTCTAACAAAATCAGCTAGTATAAAATTACCGCGTGATCACTTCAAGAACGCGCAAAACCGAGTGTACTCCCAAATTCTCAAACTACCTGCGCTTGACCGCTCGAGTTCATCAGGGTGCGTTCACAACGGAGAATTAAGTGGAATATTTAATTCTCCGTGACACCTCCCTCCCAGAGGTGACGTATCCGAAAAATACGTCGCTTCGAAAAAAAAATATGAACGCAGTCCTACGCGGGTATGCAGAATGGAGTAATCAGGAATGTTCGCCATCTGATGTTCGCTACAGTCAGGATTTTTGCTCGCATCCCCCGTTGACTGATTTTTCCCTGACTGATGATTCCGGTTCCACACTTCCGATCAAATCTTCCAACCAAAGGTGTAAAAATTTTTCAGCCAACATCGAATATCATCACTTTCGATTGTCTCTTTAATTAAGTCGTTCGGCTTATGATCGCCAAGCCTCATACATATCATACACGACTCTAACCTTTAAAAATTCTACAAACTTTCCTTGAACTAAAACGTTGTTCAAATACCAGCCATACAGCTTTCTGACCAGACAGCTTATGACTTTAACAGTCGGATTAACATTTATGTCAGCCTGCTCAGTTCTTTCCTGACCAACTGAACAAGCTCTAGTGCCATCTCTGAGTGATGGCTTGTCCACGATTTCGGCGGAGTAAAAGTTATGATTTTCTACTCCGCCGGCTGCTCGTTTTCCGGCCGATCAGGGCATTTAGACCTTATGTGCCCTTTTTTCCTGCATCTGTATTATTGAATTGGGCTACGTTTTTCAAGACTTGTTCCGCTTCCATCACTCTTGTTTGATCTCGAACATGAGCTCGCAGAACTTATCTCGAACTGCCAGTACTTCTATCACTCGTGTTCGATTTCGGAGAAGGACTCCTAGACTTCCCTCCGTCTTCTGATCTACGTCTTTGGTTGCCTTGTCTGGCCTTTTTTTAATTCTGGGGCCTCGGGCCCGATGGCTTACCAGAGTTCTTACTTTTAGAAAACATGAGTCCAAAAGATTGAACGGAGGCAAAAAGACCAATGCTCTAAAATACGTTTAAAAGTGAAAAAAAAAAAAAAGATATCTGTATTGTTTCTTTTTAATGCTTTAGTAATATTATACTTTTTTCTGCTTAAATAATGTATTAATTCTGAAAGATTCAAGTGCACTTTAACAGCGACGTCCGTGATATGTAACACCCGGAACGCATTTTTTCGGAAAGAGGAGTCTAAAAATTTTTTCTACAGTAGGGGGGGATTAGTTATCTTAAGATAGCTTTGTAAACAAGAAGCTGAGTAAAAATATAAAAAACTCAAGTCACTATACAAACAATACCCTTTTTTAGCGTTCCGGGTGTTACAGAGAAATAAGAATCTTTACCACAGCACAAAATTTTCTGTCATTACCGAAACAAATTGAAACTTTGCTGAGAGCTCAATCACACTGCATTCTAAAGAGTGAAACATAACTTATAAATCTTTGTTGATATCGAACGATTTACAGTGCTACCAACTTTGCACTAGAATCACACAAGTCAGGCCGGTGGTGTTCATAGATTCATCAACAGGCTAAAAAAATTTAAATTAAAAAAAAAAGTGGTAGAACCAGTATAGTTCCAGAAACTACATATAATTTCTGACCAGAAAAAACGGTTTATATATTTTTTTTTCATAATTTAATTTTTTACTCTGAGGTTCGTTTTTATACGGACAGACCCAGTAGGCTTTTCTAACCTCTGTGGGTTCTGATTAGCCTGTCGCTGCATGCGTAATTCAGCCTGTTGTAGGCTCTGTAGCCGCTCTAACTCTGCCGTGACAAGGTTTTTATTTAGTCTTGGATTTTCCGTTCTGCACTAGTCATCGGAGCTCTGTTGATAGGGCTCGAACTGTCTCTCTCGTGCATCGATATATCGCCAAAATTCACCCTGGGCCCCTGGGCATGATTAGTATTCTCCGTAGATATACTACACTCGTCTATAGAGTGTTGCAAAATGCCAGGCCTTATTGTACTTGACACCAGTCCCACTGTTTGCTGGTTATGGTCGGCTAAACAATGTCGGTCGTCTTTTTCTTCGAGAACTCTTATTCTCGCTTGCAGTTTCCTAAATTCTCCTGTAAACTCTTGCATAGTTCTCAGGAGTTCTTCCATTATCCTGCCGTCCTGGCTAGTTTCATCATCATCAGCCTGGTTGGCGTTTCCTTTATTCCTGGTGGTCGCATTTGTTGACTGAAGTCGGGTTGCCGCCTTTATTACCTGCTCGTCTATTAAGACAGCTAAAGGGTGCTCCCCGCTTGTGGTGTAATTCGGTTCAAGAATTGTTGAGCCCGATTTTTCCCACATAGTGGTGGCTATAAACTCTGCCCACATACCTTCGCGTTTGACCTTGACTTCATCTTGGTCATCAGACTCGTCTTCGACGAAGTCTTCGGCTGAGTAATTATTCATAAGCCACTTTATCAGTCTCTCATGTCGCTGACGAATTGAGCCGTCAGGCTTGAGCCGTAAGTGCCTCAAAGCCTCTTCGACTACTTCAATGTCCTCAGCAACCACCCACGAATAAATCAGGTCTTCCTTTGCTTGCTGCTCCATCACTTCCAGCCTAAAATTCACAAAAAGAAGTCCCTAAACCGTCGTGACAGTACTAACACACTCTAGCTTAGTTTAAATTTACAATCGCGATAATAAAAAAAATATATTTTTCAATCTCCAACAATCCTGAAAGAAAGAAAAATTATTATATTTCTGAGTTTAATTTAAAACAAAACAATACCCGAAGGTTTACTAAAAAAAAAAAAACAAAACTCGAATAGGCTTAACAGCCTGCCGACTCGCTAAAGGTTTTGACAAAAACCCAAGGTCGGCTAAAAAAGCCAAAATCGAAAAAAAAAAAAAAAAAAAAAAAAAAAAAAAAACCGGCTGTTCTAACCCGTGTTGGAACACCGATTTTTGTCCTCAGAAATATAAATTACAGTTGCTACTAATCACTAGTCAATAGCACGCTTTATTAAATCCAAACAAAATTTTATCAGAAATTGTAAAAAAACAAAAATAAAATATTATTTTTCCATCCGCTTAACACTCGTTAACTGTCACGATTAATGGGTTTCTTACAAAGTGGCAGAACCAACAAATCAAAACACATCAATATTATAAATTTTCCACTTTGTAATTACAATAACAATAAAATCGAGAATGCCGAATTGTCATCCCTCAGGCTGCTCTCTATTTTATTTTCGACTAGCTTGTTACGTTCTCATAAAGTCAACAAGCTTCGCGCGTCTCTGTCTCTCTCTCTCGCTAGATTTTCAGCTACCGTTGACCGACCTTGAACTACCAAAAACAACAAACCCACGACGCTCTCACACACACAAGCCTAATAGCTATCTATGTACTTAATGGCATCATGTAATAGCGCTCTAGCCTAAACTACTCCCCGTAGCTCCCCGCAAACGAATTTCAATCGGCTGACCTGCCGAATTCCCCGAAATTCAAACAAAATTTGCGTTTCTTGTCTCCAAAAATTTCACTGAGTGCAAATTAACAGCGCTCAAATTTCAAAATGTTGCTCTCCCTATACGTTGGGCGCTAATGTAACAGACTGGCACACACACGTATCAGGAAAATCGGGCCTCCCCTTTCAACGTTGGGCGCCATGTAACAGGGCTGTGTCTTATTGTTTATCCAAAACAATAAATCGTGTGAACTACTCGTTCCAACACGAGAACCCTCGAAGATCGACAGGCTCTGCTCGGCCAACAGCACTGAAAACTTGTGTACAGTTCGTACACTTCCGTCGTTATCTGAAACAACCAAAAATGGGGAGAACGCGTACGTGGTTTTATTTAGTAATAATTAAATCCCTTAATTATTCAACCATCAAACGAAACCCAAAAAATTACGCGGCGTGCTAGCTCTTGCGTCTGAGGTGGCGGTATCCACAGGAGACGTTTGGAGGAAATTACCGGTTTTTCAAATGAAAATAGGGAATTCTATAATTTTCTATTTATTACAAAAAAACCTTAAAAAAACTAATACAAAATTCAATAGTAGTGTCGGTTCGCCTTTAATACAAGCTGGCGAGGCTTAAACAAAGAATCCGTGCCTCGACTCACACCGATGCTCGTTAGCATCACACACACGTGATCGAGAAATTCAAAATCGGATTCGAGAGAGATCAGAAAACAGAACATGGTGTTCTACACACTCACTCTTTATACTATTTCCGCTGACAAAGAAACAACTTACTAATTAGTTATTATTAAAAACTGCAACGCAGAAGGTGCACCTCGCAGATTTCCTATCCCAAGGGGAAAATCGTAGCGTTTAAATCTTTTTGCTTCTCCGGTTTATTGCATACAACACATACACACACACACGTTCATACGCATCCCGCAGTTAACGCGATGAACCAAGTAATGACAATTACTAAAAATCACGTGAATTTCACTGCTACGTAATAACAAATTAAACCGCAAAGATCTAACAAAATATAGTGTTTGTCTAACAAAATCAGCTAGTATAAAATCGTGATTACTTCACGAACGCGCAAAACCGAGTGTACTCCCAAATTCTCAAACTACCTGCGCTTGATCGCTCGAGTTCATCAGGGTGCGTTCACAACGGAGAATTAAAGGCGATCACAGAAACTTTGCGTCGTCGCAGCATCGCACTAACCTCAACTGGCTAAAAGTTTTGATAAAATTTTTATTTAACTGGTATTGAATCTTCTGCGAGGCAATCCAAAGGCTAAATGGATGTAGCAAGCGTATAATGAATACAAGTTTAACAACATATTTAGGTTACAATAACAGAAACAATAGATTTTGAGGTTGGCGTAGTCGGCCATTGTCGCAGCATCGCAAATTGCACTCGCTGTCTACTCAGAATATATAGATATACAAACCGCCGTGGCGATATGCAATTCTGCGATGACGCAAAGTTTCTGTGATCGCCTTAAGTGGAATATTTAATTCTCCGTGACAGTTAAGAAAATTGTTTACTTACTCAACAATAAGTTTACAATTTTCACAGGTTTTGTTATAATAATCCTCAGTGCATAATCGACACATTATTTTGAATTAAAAATAAGATTTTATGTAATTATAAACTTTTCTTTAATTTTTCAATTTTATAATATTAAATTAAATGGTTATGTTTAAGATTTTTTTTTGTTTTGCTTAACAACAAATGTTTAATAATTTTTAAAATAAAAGAATAAGAATAAGTATAAGAAGATGAAAATTTAAAAATATTTGAATAGTTTAGTGAAATGGGAATAATGAACAATATTAAGAGGGTGGGGACGAAAATGGATCAGCCAAAAAGGGGAGGGGTGGGGAAGAATGGGGAAGTATTGACTAAAAAAAAATATTAAAAAATTGATATGTTTTACGGTTAAAAAGTAAAGAATTAAGGGTGGGGAGAAATGGGGAGGTGGTGGGGAAGAATGGGGAGTTAATGGGGAATTAATGAAAAAAGTGACTATATAATATAGTAAGATATATTAGACATTAGATATATACAAAGATATGTATATATCTAATATGAACATATCTATGATCCAGATTATGGTAGATGTTATTTTACCAGTGCAAAATTTTAAGTTATTTTAGGCTATTACACTTATAGAATTCCGGAACCTCGGATTTCGTTCGTTTTTCCAAGTACTTTTTGGAAAAAATTATTTGAGAATTTTTTTTATGTATTAGACAATGTAAAAGTAAGATGTTTTTCGTCATTTTTTCATTTTAAATATCTCAATTTCACATTGTCTAATACATAAAAAAAAAATCTCAAATAATTTTTTCCATAAAGTACTTGGAAAGACGAAAAAAATGCGAGGTTCCGGAATTCTGTAAGTCTAATATCTGAGCAATATTTTTTTGAAAATCATGTCAAAAACAGCTTTTTATTGAAAAATGCTGATGAAATGCTGATTTTTTAGCATGGGATGTAGAGGGAACATGACTTTAAAAGGCCCGATCAGAGAAACCGACACTTGGAAGTTTCTTTTTGGCATATTTGGAGCCCATATACCAAGTTTGAGCCAAATCCATGACCCAAAGGCCTGGTACTCTCCTTATTGGTTCGGTATTACGCACTAATCTCACTCCATCACCATAAACGAGACTCTACGCGCCTTTATGACCAGTCTTCCTGGCTCTCCAGGATCAGCTCTACCACGTTGTCTGGGCTGGTTTGCCCGACTTCTTCCTACAAACGTCTTCTTTCTTGACTCCATTCTTGACCGTTGGAGAACGTGTGGTTGGCATCATGCTTCTCCATGGAACAGAGCGCGCAATCCTTCCGTATCCATCCTTTCCTTGCCTCTATCGTTGCGCGGTTGCACGGCATTCCTTGGCGGGTTTGAGCTCGCGTGAAACACTGCACAGGATCCACTTCCCGCGACGTGGTCACACTCTTTGCATCCTTCCTGCTTGCAGAGAAAACAGAGTGGTGTTTTCACGAACTCTGTCTTATTATATCCGGCCTGCCGACATCGGAAACAACAGTCCGACCTAGTCTCTTCCTCCCTGCAGTCCTTTCCAATGTGTCCGTATCCCAGGCACTTGTAGCATTGCACTACTCGCAACCTTCTACGGACACGGCACATGGACCATCCGATTTTTACCTTTCCTGTCTTCTCGATGCTGGCAGCGCTTTCTTCCGAGAGGTCAACGACTGCCATATCTGTGCCCAACAGGCTGATCTTCCATTTTTCATGAGGATCATGTAAGTGGCTCGTCAGGGCCGCCTCCACGTCTTCCCTGCTCGCTATAGGGTTGACCCCTCGAATCTCCAACGTCGTTGTCCTACGCCTTGGCTTCTCAATGCTTCCCACACCTCGGACGGCTTCTTCGACTTTCGACTTGAATGTCTCCAGTTCGGGTCCACCATCTAGACGCTGGAGTATATCTCCTTTCCTAGTCTTGCCGACACCAGTGATTCCCTCATCTTCCGGCTTTTTAATCTTCTCCTTCATCGTTGATAACACTCCAGCGTAGGTCTACGTTTCTCACCAGAATACTGGCCACGCTGGTCCCTTTACTGTCCTTCGCCTGCTGGCGCTTCTTCTTGCCCTTCCTCTTTTTCGCCTCCCCGACGACGTGTTAAGACTTTCTGGGTGAAACTGTGCCGTCGCTCCTCTTCCTCTTCTTCCTTCAGTGCCTCTCCTGCCAATCTTGCAACTACCTTCAATAACTCCTTGATCGACATGTTGACCTTTTTCTGCCGGCTACAGGACTCTATCATCAGATTTGCCTGCTGCTCTATCTGTTCTAGGATACTCTTCTCCTCTTCCCGGCCTTGAAGTAGCTTCTTTCAATCCTCCTCATCGTACCGCCTGTCGAAAGCCGTAACATTGCTGCATCCACTACCGGCGCTTCTGATGCTGGACGTGCTTTCTTTCCGTCCCTGCAGTTCTGGCACTTGCAGGAACACACCCCGATCGTCCTCTTCCATATGTACACGGTCTTGCCACCCCCCCCCCCCCCCCCCAGAATCCATGGGGCCAGCGTAGGCCACCCGGGCATGCACCGAGTCGGAACCTACGGGAAGATTCACTCTCTGGGGTACGTCTGTTCTGAGAGTCGTGCCAATCATGATGGGCTTTTTATTGAAGCTAAGCTTTTTATATGAGGAGTGAATCTGTAAAAAGCGACACAAAAAACCGACCCAAAGATCTGACCCGTAAAAGCGTCCCAAAAATCCGACACCAAGATATATAGATATGTATATATATCATACAAATATGTGTATACATAGTCTCTAATGTGACCTATATTAGATATATACATATCTATTATAGAAGAGTTGCTAGGCCATATCTAATATATACATATCTATAGTAAAAGAGTTGCTATATTCTAAGCCATGTTAGATATGTATATATATCTAATAAGTACGAGTATCTAATAAGGCCGAGAATCCAGCATCCTTTCTACTATATATATGTACTAGGGGGAGTACCCCCCTGCTCGCTTCGCTCGCCAACCCCCCAGAATTTTATGCTTGAATCTGCACTTGTACCTACAGTTATACACATACCCTTGTGTCTACCTCTGTACCTACTGTGATACATACCGTTGTTTCTACTCTTATAGCTTGTGACTACACCTGCACCTTATTTTATGCCTACCTTTGTTCCTACCTTTCATCCTACTCCAAAACCTTGTAACTGCCCTTGTTCTTACTGTTGCACTTACTGCTTTTTATAACTGAGCTACTACACATGCATTTGTTTCTACTTGTCATTACGTTTGTAACTTTGAACCTACGCTCATATGTACATTTTTGCTTGATATTGTTCCTTTCACATGAATCTACTTGCTTTAATTTTGGTGTTTGCTGTTGTTTTTTCTTTTTTTCATGCATTGGTCTCTAACTCTGAATCTTTGTTCTCATCTTTGTGAAAACTATGTTTTCTATTGTTTTTCTTAAATTTTTTTGTAATTACAATCGTGAAACTAATCATCTTCATACACTTTTGCCAACACAGTTCTTTAGCTCTTTGACAAATATTTCCTACATCCTCTTACATTTGTTATTAACGCTTTTTCTACCTAGGTTTCTCCCAATCAACCTATCCTAATTAATATCAAAGTTTGCTTTACGACACCAGTTTCCAGCCATGTGCAGCCTCTTTTACTTTTTTATTATTTTTATGCTTCAATTTGTAACTTTGAACGTATGTTGTTCTTATTCTTATGCCTACTTTCGTTTCTACCATTAGTTCAGTTTTTCTTTTTTTTCTTCCTATATCTATTTAAAGCTTTGGAACTAACATTGTTTCTAGCCTTTGTTCTTACATAATAGATACGCAACCCTTTACTTACAATTGTGCCAACCCTTCTGCCTACTATTGTGCATTTTTGAATACTTTCTCTTGTTCATAAAATTATTTATACCTTCAAAGCTACTTTTGTGGATACCCTTTTATGGTGTCTCCTGATTACTCTTAGTCATATTTGTTTCTAACACTGTGATGGACTTGTAACTTTGAACCCATCCTTATAACAATATGTATGTAGTTCTTTTTTTCAATACGTATGTTGTTCTTTTTTTTTTTCTCAACGTCTAACCCTGAAACTATCATCTTTTATACTATTGTTTTCGATCCTATACAAACCTTTGTAGGTAACCACTCACCCACTTTTGAATCTACCCATGTACCTACCCTCTTGCCAAACCTTGAAGCTCTTTAAGCGAAACGCACGCGCAATTGTATTATACTATCTAAAATAAATTTTGTCGAAGCTTCATCTAAATTTATCCACAATAAGTTATATATACCCTTTACCTTTGCGCTGCGTTCAGAGTTTATATTCATTTAAACTTTTGTGGTTACAGATTCATTGGTTTTGTTTCAGTTTGTTTACTAATAACAATTATTTTCATGATTTTAATCGGATAATTTCGAACACTTGATTACATAATTATTTTTTTATCAAATCTATTCTCTAGATGTTTTAATTGAATTATAATATAAAAATTAAAAATAAAAATTGAAATTTTAAGTTTTGTTCTTCAACCAATCACATCACGAATAAAATGCTGACATTCTTTTTGGTTTCTCTCTTTTATCTTAGGATATTAGTTAATTCTTTTATTGTTTCGTAGTTACTTTTTAAATTTCTATAGTTACATAGCTGATGACTTGTATCAAAAATTGTTAATAATTATTTTTTTATTTATTTATTCAATAATACACGGGAAAGTTTCCCATTATTACATAAAAAGTATAATATAATATTAGTCTCAGGGTAGGTGGCATATAATCACTAAGTATATAACTATGTAAATATAAATAAAGATATAAACTATATAAATCAAAAGTTAATATAATCAAAAATTATAATTTAATCAAAAACAAGTAAATTAAAGCTATGCGTAATAAATGAATTATAAGAAATTGAATAAAAGTCTAACACTGAACTTAATTCATTGCACAATAACGATGATCGGTGAGTCAGCGAGTGAAGCATGATGTTTTTACTCAAATTTTTGTATGATTGTTTTTCTCAAATTTTTTTGTAATTACAATCGTGAAACTAATCATCTTCATACAATTTTGCCCACACAGTTCTTGAACTTTTTTGACAAATATTTCCTACATCCTTTTACATTTATTATCAACATTTTTTCTACCTAGGTTTCTCCCAATTAACCTATCCTGATTAATATCGAAGTTAACCTTACAACACCTGTTTCCAGCCATGGGCAGCCTCTTTTACTTTGTTATTATTTTTATACTTCAATTTGTAACTTTGAACGTATGTTGTTCTTTTTTTTTTATTTTTCTCAACATCTAATCCTGAAACTATCATCTTTTATAGAATTGTTTTCGATCCTGTACAAACCTTTGTAGTTGAACACTTATCCACTTTTGAATCTACCCATGTACCTACCCTCTTGCCAAACCTTGAAGCTCTCTAAGCGAAGCGCACGCGCAATTGTATTATATTACCTAAAACAAATTTTGTCGAAGCTTCATCTAAATTAATCTACAATTAGTTATATATACCCTTCACCTTTGCGCTACGTTCAGAGTTCATATTTATTTAAGCTTTTATGGTTATAGATTCGTTGGTTTTGTTTCAGTTTGTATACTAATAATTATTATTTTCATGATTTTAATCGGATAATTTCGAACACTTGATTACATAATTATTTTTTTATCTAATCTTTTCTCTAGATTTTTTAATGGAGTTGTACTTTAAAAATTAAAAATTCAAATTCAAATTTTAAATTTTGTTCTTCAACCAATCCCATCACGAATAAAATGCCGACATTCTTTTTGGGTTCTCTCTTTTATCTTAGGATATTAGTTTATTTTTTAACGTTTCGTAGTTACTTTTTAAATTTCTGTAGTTATATAGCTGATAACATATATCTAAAATTGGTGGTGTGGGTAGAATCTGATAACATATATCAAAAATAGGAGGTGTGAGTAAAAAAGTGCATGGAAGGGGGATAAGAAAAGGGTGTGATTTATTAGCACGCGAAAAAAAGCAAACGCACGGGAAATTTAAGGTCAAATTCACGGGAAAAAAGCCATTTGCATGGGAAAATAAGTGATTCAACGGAAAAGAAAATAAATGCACGGGAAAAAAAATTGAGTGGAAAAGAATTGAGAGCAAAAATCAACAAAAATCAAGCAAAAAATTTGTTTTATTGAACATTATACAACCGTAATTGAAATTAACGATATTTATCATAAAAAACTAGCACGCCCCGTCTCGGCTTCGCCCGAGCTACGATGCACAGGTTTTTATATGTTACAGATCATTTAAAGTACAACTTTTTGATAATTTAGATTTCTTTTTGACTAGTACCACTCAGCGCGCTGCAAGCACGCATAGGAAAAAAAACAATAATTGTAACCTCAAAAGGCACTTTTCGAATATTCTAAAAACTTCTACACCAAGAAAATCTCACCAAAATGGCGATAACTCTCATGTGTAGATACTAGTACCACTCAGCGCGCTGCAAGCGCGCATAGGAAAAAAACAATGATTGTAACCTCAAAAGGCACTTTTCGAATATTTTAAAAACTGCTCCACCAATCAGCTCACGAATAAAATCTTACATTGAAAATCTCACCAAAATGGCGATAGCTCTCTTTTAAAAGGGATTTAGCTTTGCTGTTTGGCTTAAATAATTCTGAAGTTTGAAATTTCACTAACATAATTATAAAGAATAGCACGCCCCGTCTCGGCTTCGCCCGAAATTCGTGGTATTAATTTTTCATTTACTTAAATTTGATGCGCAAATTTTTTCAGTTTTTTTTTCAGTTTACAAAACTTCAGTGTAAACTATATTTTTAGTTTTTTCACCTTGTGGAATTAAAATTATTTGATTATTGGGGTTCCCAGTCCGAGTAACTCCTACGTACAACTGGCCATGTGAGAAACACTCCTCTTGTAAATCAACTCCAACGTATAAAATGGTTTGGCCGTGTCACTTGTTAATCGTAATGGCAAACGAAAGCTTTACTGGAAACTGGAGACGTTTAAATTCAAAGGGTGAATCTAAAGGAATCATCGGGACACGGGGAATGAACGCAACTTCTCCAGCCCCAGGTCCATTGAGGATAATAGCTTCGATTATATTTTTCCGTAAACTTTTTACTTGTAGTCTGCTGCCATTAAGATTCGGAGGTTGAAGATTTCGCAGCAACATAATCGAGGCTCCAACTTTCAACTTTAACTTATGATTAGGAAACCCTGATGGAGTAAGAGAATTTAGAAATTCTTGCGGATATTGTACTACGTCATCAACATTTAACACCGTATCAATCGAAAGAAAATCACGGGTTTCAGCTTCAAATTTTTCAAGTATAGAGTTATTTATTTCCTCTACTGTCGCATTTCTTGGTGAAAGTATAGCTCTTTCACATAACCATTGATAAGGTTTGTCTGATAAATTAACAATATCCGGATAAATCTCTGAAATTAACTCATCAACTGTGTTCACTACTCTTCTAAGTGTCTGGTCTATAGAGATGTACCCATTATCATTTTCGAAGTTTCCATTGCCAATTTTAAGTACTTGTTCAGGAAAAACTAAATCTCCTCCGCCAAGATGAGCTCTCATATTTGTTCGCAAATTGAGTTTTTCAACGAAGCTCCAAATATTTGAGGCTTTCAAGCATGCGTTGACAACATCTGCTCGAGTACCTTTTGGAATTACTGGTAAAGTTTGTCGGAAATCTCCAGCAAATACAAATGTAATGCCACCCATAAGTTGATTGTTAGATCTAAGATCTCGTAATGTATGATCAAGGGCTTCAATGTGAGCTCTGTGTGTCATCGTACATTCGTCCCACACAACAAATAAGACTTCTTGGAGAATTTTTTCAAGGGGGCCATTTTTACGAATCAGACAAACATAATCACTTCCACAGGAAATGTTTAGTGGTAATTTGAATGTTGAGTGTGCAGTTTTTCCGCCACAGAGAAGGGTTGCTGCAATTCCAGAAGACGCCACAGCCAATGCAATCTTTCGTTTAGATCTTGTGAAGGCTAACATTAAATTGAGTAAGAAAGTTTTTCCAGTACCACCAGGAGCATCTAAAAAAAGCTTTTTCCTAGATTGTTGAGAACACTATTTACAATGACGTCGTATGCATGTCGTTGATCATTAACCAGCTTTGGAAGATTAATCGTGACAAAATCATTTAATTGATTTAAGTCATATGAATTTCGAATAGCAAAATCAAATGGATTAAATCGGCTTTGTTCATCTCTGGTCGGTGAATTTAATCCAAATTCAGTCAAATATTTTCCCGATCGTCGAACAACTTTATCTTCTACCTCAATTAAACCACTATTGAAAATCTCTTCAGAGAAAGATAACTGTGAATTATTTTGTCTAATACGTTCTCTGTGGAGTATGTCTTCGCAAAGATCATTTCGAAATTGTTCCTATAATGACTGGGGATCAGATGGCTGACAGAAAACTAAAATTATTGCAAATAAGTCCCTCAACTTTGAAGGGCTTTCTGATAAAGCAGCATCTGTTGGAGTGTTTTTCCACTGGTCATCATTTTCTAAAAGACCAAGTGCTAGACAGGTGGCTTTAAAGATAGGATACAGAATGCCATTAACGGTTTTCAAGTCGTTCCAAGACGTTGGGCCGCGAATGTGATGCAGCAACATTCTTAAATGAAAACATTCACTTTGATTCGGGTGAATTGTATAAACTCTACCGATAGCTAAAGATTTTTTTACTCCTGGATAACCTGGAACACTTTCACCTTGTTTCCTTCTGAAAAATTTCCTGCTTGTTTCGTTCCAAGTATAATAGGAAGATACTTCAGGGTATAAATGTGTCTTTGCAAACTCATCAGTCGAAAAGAGAGAAAAAAATGCAGTCAACGTGGTATCTCTTGGGTTTTCTAGAATCTGCTGAAGATTAATATTTTCCTCGTTAAAGTAAACTCTCTGATGTTTTTCAAGGTGAACAGCTAAATGTTGCACAGTTGGAGACCTTTCATGTATATTAAAATTAAACTTACGCCAAAATGCTTCAGAAGTACATATGTAACGACCATTTATATAGTTAGAAATTTCATCATTGTCATTACTATAAACAGTGAATGTCGCTCTATCAGATCCTTTAAGGACATATTTACAGACATATTTTATTGCGTACACTGAGTAACAGAACTCAACATTAATATGAGCATTGAAGCATCGAGAGAGCAATGGAGAATATGGTAAAACCCAACGATTATCAACTTGGATTTCTGTGCCACGTATTTTTAAAGTTGCGACATGTTCACCGTCAGCTGGTGATCTTTATACTATAAGTTGGATAACCATTATCTGCACTTTGAGTTTGACTAACAAACTGCCGAGGGTACTTTTTGCTTCTTCCGTTTTTCATACATGGTGACCTCAACTTACATTCCCCGCAAGGGCCATGAATCATATTTTTGGCGACGATTTCGTAAAGCAATAGATCTTGCTCTTTATTAGGCAATTCTGCTGATATAATATTGTCGGTGTCATCCGGCTGAATTTTTGTTTTCAACCATAAAAGTATATGGGAGTGAGGCAAATTTCGCTTCTGCCACTCAACGCTTAAAAGATGTGCATTAACTTCTCCAAAAACACACTGTTTTGTCAATGGATCAACTATTTTTTTTTGTTTTAAATGGAAAACGCGAGAAATCAAGTCATGTCTATCATATTAGTGTTGGTCTTTTAGTAGTTCATTCTTTATTTCTGGGCAGTCCGAGTTGCAAGTGAAAGTTATGAATAAATCAGGCCTGCCAAATTTTCGTACATAAGCCATAGCGTCTTGAGCTTTTTCGTGCATGTAACGTGGACCACCAGTAAATGAAGAAGGAAGAATGACTAATTGCCCAATGTTGGCGACGTTAACATTAGCATCGGTGTTTACAGCATCTTGAAGATGTATATATTCTTCAGCTCGCAGTTTTTTTTTTTGATTTCATTTAATAAAAAGTAGCCTTTCTAAGATCATTTTGGCCATCATATCCACTGCAAATTGACTGAATAACTTTTTGAAATATTGAAGATGATTCAAACAATTTTCTCTAACCATAAATCGATAGGAATAAAATTGTGAGCAAGTTACTGTTTTTCTTGATTCATTGTGTTGCAGGATATTAATGTAATATCCTTCTTTACCTTTGATAAACAGTAGTGGACATTGTAATGCATCATAAGAACGATTAAGTTCACTGACTCTATGTAATTGTCCATCCCGACCGTGTAACACAATATCTCTTCCACCTTTATCTTCATCAACTAATAGTACGGCTACTTCGTCGATCGTGGGAGCATTGCACTGACCTCTGTGTTCTCCTTGAGGAACTCTATCAGCATGTACAATCAGTTTTAAATTTTGAAATTCATTGACAGATCGAGTTTCAACGTTACATTTAAAATTTTGTGTAAGATGATTATTTTGTTGTAAAACTGTTTGCAAAGATTTAATAAGACCTGTATTTAAAGTAGAGTTGATATTAGATCGCGCTGATACTTGATCAGACTCAGACATAAAGTATATTTGCAAAAATTTAGGAGTCTCTTCAGGTTGAGGCAGTAAACTTCCAATCAAATGATAGACTTAGCCCTGAATTTTGAAAGTTGGCATAAAATTTCCTTCTCTAATTTCATTGGCACCAAAAGATGTCATCTGAAATAGAGTGTTATAAGCCCTTGAATTGTCAAGAAAATGTTTTGACTGAGGATGTGCATCCAAAATCAAACTACGAACTAAATCAGGAGGATCTTCATACCTTTCAAGTACAACTTTACTGCCCGCATAGCAGAATCCTGGAGTCTCATCTTTCCATTTTCGGGCCCCACACTTTGTACATACAGTTGTCATAGCTCCAATTTGAATAGGGGGCAAGTTTAAATAATCGATTTCCGATCGATAGTCAAAAGCCGAATTTAAATTTAAAGCTGATCCATTTAATCTTCTCAAATTTTGCTCTTGTCATACGCGAGAACGCGCTTCAGAAGATTCTTGGTGTCTCAAATTGTACACCCAAATTGCATTGGAAGTCCTTCTTCCAATACTTGCTCTTGCAACTCTTGGGATTTTCAATTAAGTTAAGTTTTACGTTTTTTCAAGTTTGACTCTGCAACCAGAGTGTAAAGTAAATTATCTTATAGTTATCACTACGTTTAAAATAGTTAAACGCTCTGAAAAGAACCGAAGCGTAAAAAACCTCGCGAGCCAGTACAACAATCAAAAAAGATTGTCTAACTATGCAGGCGAATTTTGACAAATATTTTAAAACTTTAATTTTAAAAAAGTTTCTAAAAAAGGCAAAGATTCTGCCGCGCGCGCCGCAGCAAACTTGCAAGCCAGTCCAACAACCAAAAAAGATTGTCTAACTATGCAGGTAAAGTTTAACTAAAATTTCAATACTGAAATTAATTAGAAAAAATTAAGGCCTTGAAAAGGACCGGGGCGTAGCAAACTCCTCAAGCCAGTCCAACAATTCTCAAAAGAGATTTGGAGTCAAAATTTCTGAAATCGGACAGAAAAACAAAACTTTCGAAATTCGATAGCCTTTGTACGCAAAGTCAAGTGTTATGCTTTAAAAAAAAGCCAGTAAAGTTTTTTTTTTAAATAATAATTTTTCTAAAAGTTATAAACAATCAAACTTTTAGGTGACTATTTTTTTAAATCGCCATTTCTAGAGAACTATTTAATAAAAGTTTACAAAATTTTAACAACGACTTCACAAATAAGTAAAGAATTGAATGATAAATAAATTAAAAAAAAAAAATTTAATTTGTTTATAAAAAATTAATTTTTTAATAAACAAATGAAAATTTAATAAACTTCTCATATGGGTGGGCCAAAATTTTTTCAACGATATTTTTCTTTAAAGTGTTACCTAGAAGTACGTGAAAAAAAATTTTGGTAATATTCACAAGAACAAAAGTTGTGAATTTTTAAAGACCGCAAAACGAGCGCTGCGACGAGCGCGGCGAGGTGACGGAGCCACGGCGCACGACGCTACCGCTTCACGCGCGCTCGCATAACTATTTACATTTTCCGATTATTTTCAAAAATTGGGTTTCTTAATGACTGCGTTTTTACTTACCGTAAGTATGCTAATAAAAAATTTACTTTATATTTACATATAAATTTATATTCAAAAATATAAGTTTATTCATTACAAAATTATTTTTCGATTTCTAACTAATTTTGTTTTATTAAATACGAATTTATCACTACATTCTATGAACAAAAAATTGTTTGTGAGCTGAAATAACTTTACACTTTAATTTTTTAGTATTTACTGGTATGTAACAGTGGAATTGGCGTGTCCCTTTAATGGTTTTGGCTTTCGAGAAACGTGGCTCGAGTTTTTTTTTCATTTCTTCATACTCTTTCGTCATGACCATGCCAAAATTAATTTTTTTAAAAAAATTTTCAGCCCATTCAAAAAGAGTTTTTGTAGTTGTAATTTGGATGTTATTTTGTAAGCTTGCTCGATAAGCGTTTCTTTTTACGCATCCACCTATGCCATCACAGGCACCTTTTCCGTGTGAAGTAGCAAAGAAGTGCCATTCAGCTGAAATTTTGAAGTCCGCTCGGTGATGTAATAAATTAAAAAAATTAAATTTATTTTTATACTGCGACCCCACTCCATCAGAAAAATAAAATAGTTTTTTAACGTTTTTGGTACCAAATTTTTTTTTCAAAAAAGAAATCATTTTTGCGTTGTACAAATATACTCCTGTAGCGTCATGATTTTCGACTTCTGACAAAACCACATAATTGATGTTTCTCACAACATTATTTTCTTTGCAATAAATTACATACACATGCAAAGAGGCTTGATCTTTGGACCAGTGTTGTGACTGTATAGCATCTTGTACATGAAATGAATAATTTTCTGAAAAATCCAGAGTAACCAAAAACTCTCCACTCTTCAGTGAATTTTTCAGCTTTTCAAGATACGCTGCTTGTGATTGGGCTATGTAATCATGTTTCAACACAATTGGGAGATCTTCTGCAAGACTTTCCGTAAAAATCTGTATATTTTCAGTTTTACTTAACAGTTGGCACCTTTTAAAAAAAAGACAGTATGAAAAAATAATAAAATTAAACAAAAAAATTATTTTTTAGAAATTATATAGTTTACGAAACCTGTCTGTTGTGACCCATTGATTATAAGTGATGCTGTCTATTTCACATTTTTGTAAATTTTCTGTTGAATCTTTGATAACTTGATTCGTTCCGGGACATTTTCGACAATCTACAAGAAAGCAATCAGTAGTTGGAGTTGAGCCAATAATGTTTTTCAACCATTCTCGATAATTTACAGTAAAATTAATTTTCTTTTTTAGTAGTTCTCGTTGAAGTCCATTTATCTTAAGTCTTAAATTGCCATGTATTTTGCACACGCACACATTATGCGTGCCTTTAGCTCCGACTAATATGCACTGCGGTGGTCTGAGATGCCTAAATACTGCCAATGATATTTTTTCTTCAGGGTACTTTTTTATAAATTCAGTGTGTAGGTCTTCTAAGTTACCCATTAATAAACGTTTCTAGGAATAAACATATTTACTTGTAAATAAAAAAAAAACTGAATAGAAAAAAGACTGAATAAAAAAAAAAATATTGTAAACGAATACGTCAGAATTATCGAAACTACCGAATGGGAAGATAAATCGCAAGATAAAAGAGAGAACCCAAAAATAATGTCAGCATTTTATTCGTAATGTAATTGGTTGAAAAACCAAATTTGAAATTTAAATTTTTATTTTTAATTTGTATATTACAATTCAATTAAAACATTTAGATAATAGATTCGCAATTTGATAAAAAATAATATTTATTTAATCAAGTGTTCCAAATTATCAGATTAAAATCATGAAAATAATAATAATTAGTATATAAACAAAAACAATGAATTAATAACCACGAAAGTTTAATACAATTCCGCGCGCTTGCGCGCTAAGAGGAATAGTGAATAAAATTAATCTAAAACTATCAATAATAGTTTACCTGCTCATGATGACGTTCTCCGTCAACAATTACTGACTTGTAATCTTTTACACCGGGCATCACTCTACTAATATCATCAGACAGATAAAAATCTTTGACTTTTTCAAGAAGATTTTCATTTAATCCTCGACCCGTTTTTTTATCAGGACGAGATGCGCATCCTTTTTCTATTTGTAATTTTTTTGCAGTCGTGACCATGTATTTAGTAACCCCAAATTCTTTTACTGCTTCTCCAATCGTCCAATTATTAATTGGAATTGTAGTAAGCAAACAGATTTTTTCTCCTCTTGAGGCATTAGATAATCTCAACATAAAATCTTCGATCCAAGTATTTACATTACTTTTAAAGATTGCGTTTCGAAAATTTTGGTCATTTTCTATTAAGTTCAAATTAATTTTTTTAGCTGGCGTAGCAACAATTACTTCGTGAATTGCAGACGCGAGCTTTTTTCTTTTTGTCAACTGATCTATTCTATAGCATGTATAGTCTTCATCACCTTTCGTCAAATCTACAATCTGCTCTTCTTCACTTTCTTCTTGATCTTTTCCTTCATCGCCCTTATCAGTTTCTTTTTTTTCAAAGTTCTGTTTTTCGAATTGAATCGTTTCTTTTTTTTCATAAGCTTGGGTCTTACAGGAAGCACAAATGTAACAACCGAATAACTCTTTTAACTTTGGATCGCAATTTTCCGATATAAACTTTAAATTTTTTCTGTAACAACTATGACCCTTTTTTTTCAACGGATTACAGCACTTTGGTGGAGGAGTCATAATAAAAACACACAAACTGAGAATAAACAACCGAAAACAACGCTAATCTTGCAGCAATGCAGGCTTCAGAGGCACACGTGTTTTTCTCATTGAACAAAAAAAAACAATCGAATAAAACAATTGAGCTACTATTGTTTAAGCGCGCCATTTTTGCCGCTTAGCCAATGATTTCAAACTTTTAAATAAGGGAGTGAAAGTGTGTTTTTTTCCAAAAAAATGTTTAAGATTTTCGAAATGTTAATTGAAATATTTGCTTAAAAATATATAGTGATAAATTCGTATTTAATAAAAAAAAATTAGTTAGAAATCGAAAAATAATTTTGTAATGAATAAACTTATATTTTTGAATATAAATTTATATGTAAATATAAAGTAAATTTTTTATTAGCATACTTACGGTAAGTAAAAACGCAGTCATTAAGAAACCCAATTTTTGAAAATAATCGGAAAATGTAAATAGTTATGCGAGCGCGCGTGAAGCGGTAGCGTCGTGCGCCGTGGCTCCGTCACCTCGCCGCGCTCGTCGCAGCGCTCGTTTTGCGGTCTTTAAAAATTCACAACTTTTGTTCTTGTGAATATTACCAAAATTTTTTTTCACGTACTTCTAGGTAACACTTTAAAGAAAAATATCGTTGAAAAAATTTTGGCCCACCCATATGAGAAGTTTATTAAATTTTCATTTGTTTATTAAAAAATTAATTTTTTATAAACAAATTAAATTTTTTTTTTTTAATTTATTTATCATTCAATTCTTTACTTATTTGTGAAGTCGTTGTTAAAATTTTGTAAACTTTTATTAAATAGTTCTCTAGAAATGGCGATTTAAAAAAATAGTCACCTAAAAGTTTGATTGTTTATAACTTTTAGAAAAATTATTATTTAAAAAAAAAACTTTACTGGCTTTTTTTTAAAGCATAACACTTGACTTTTGCGTACAAAGGCTATCGAATTTCGAAAGTTTTGTTTTTCTGTCCGATTTCAGAAATTTTGACTCTTGTCTAACTATGCAGGCGAAGTATAAAAGTGCAGGCTGAGCAGCAAGAAACGTGAGCGAAAGCTAACGATGTTTGCTCCTAGAGCTAAGTCTAAAGGATGGATTGTTTTAAAAACGCACCTTTATATGCACGCGAAAGTTACTGCTCCGATAAGCTAGCTAATCTGTGACAGCACAGCGCACCAAGCGCAGGTCAGAGTACCCCTTCTCTTCTCCCCTCATTGACACTACTCCTAGCAGTCGCAAGGTCTCTCTGTGATTGATTCGTAGCAAATTAATAAAGAAATACATAAACGCGAGTTTTGTGTCGCAACGAAACAGTTAAGTCTAACTTCTCAACACGATGAAGTCACGCAAAACAAAAAGAAAGAAAATGAGTCGCAGGCGTAAGCCTTTTGCGAAATTTATTGGTGCTTTTGAAGACCCTTTTTCCATTCAGTCTTGGGATCACCCTTTTGAACCAGCTCAAAATAAAAAAGAAGTTTCCTCCAAATCTGTGAAAAAAATTGATTTACGCGAGTATTTGAGACGGCGCGAAAAACAATCAAGTCCAACTTCTTCAGAAACGAAGACAGATTCACTGAGACCCTCCCAAAAATCCCAATCATCTTCTGGCATATGTTCGGCAGAAGATGATTGGGATTTTATAGATTGTGACACTTCCGACATCGAGTTATCTCCAAAAAAATCCTGCTAATAGTTCTTTTTCAAAACACAGAACGGCCCTTTTAAGGGCCACCAAAAATTTCATACGTAAAAACTATCATTTGTGTATTTTGTATATGATATATATAATTTTAAAAAGTAGGAATCATTACTTCTAGTTAACAAAAAATTAATTATCAGAAAATCATTGATCGAAAAATTAGTGAAAGAATATTTAAATTTTATTTTATTTCTTGATCAAATCCTCCTATTGATAAAAAACTTAATTTTTTCCCAATTTTTTTCTTCTTAAAACTTCAGTTTTGCAAAGTCTAACCCTAAATAATAGAATGATTTTTTAAAATGCTCAAATTCTAGAACGTCGCAATGGCAATAATCACTTTTCTTAAGGCTAACAAATTTGTAACTTGGGGGTACACCGCACCAATCGCGCAACAGCATTCGGGTGGCCTTGAGTGCTGTGGCGCGATTGGCGCGCTGCAGCCCCAAGCCGCGAGTGCTTCGTGCGGGTAAAGAAAAAGTTTTTGACAGGGTAACTTTTAAACTAATTTGTTTACGTTTTAAACTTTTTATAGCTCTAAAAAGAGCTCTTCGTAAAAATTGAACAATTTACAGTAGGAATAAAGTAAATTCTTTGCCAAAAACAGCTCTGTGGCCACGACTTCAAGATACAGCACAGTTATTTCGGAGCAAGGACCTTGAAGTCTGCTTGAAAGCCGCTGTACTGCTCCTAAAATGAGAAACGTACGCAAAAAAATAGTTTCGGAGTATGGACCCTTAATGACAATAATACTTATATATTTTCTAAGGCAATTTTCAGGGCTCCGAAATATTTCTAACTTAGTAAAAACAGACGTAAAAAAAATTTAATAAACCAAAAACTAAGCTTAAATGTCTTTTTTAAATGGCATTGAAAACGTTTTTAACTCTTTTTTTTAAGATTTCTTATTCGTAAAAGTTGTTTGGGGAAACGCGGAGGATGCGTTTTAGGTTGAGGATATTTAACGCGATCACGAGGGAGCGGGAAAGGTGAAAAGCGAGGTTATTTGGAAAGCACAACACTTATAGTTTTTATGCTGCACTTAAGTAAACTATTTATTGAACTATATATACAAATGAGGAGAGAGAGCTCGCCGTTTTGGCCGGGAGTCTCTCAACCTCAGGTAAACTAGGTAGAATCGTCGTAGATAGCGGTCGATCTACGACGACGGCGCTGAGTCCCGTGATGCGTGGTCGCATCAAGGTCGTAGCAAGACTGGTGAGGGCGGAACCTGGTCACTCTGGGCAGCTCTGGCGTGAGTCGCTCGCATGACCAATCACGTTGCCATAAATGGCGGTAAATCTCAAACAAAAGTAAAGAAAAGAAACGATTTTTTAAAACTTAGTAATAGTTTAGTCTGTTATTTAAATTCTTTTTTTTAATTTTCAAGCCGAATTATCTTTAAAAAAAACTGTTAGATTTTTTAGTAAAAAAGAGTTTTCATAAACTCGAAATTCACAGATATATAAACAAATTAAAAAATATCATCAACTTTTCTGAGGAAATATAAATTAATCGTTCACCTTCCTCAAGACCAGAAAACTCGCAATTTAGGGCTGCAGCGCGCCAATCGCGCAACAGCTTTCAAGTGACCTTGAAAGCTGTAGCTTGATTGGTGCGCTGCATCCTCACGCCGTAAGAACTTTCGCGCTCGATCGTTAGTGAACTAAAGTTTTTAGTAAATAAACAATGGAACTTTTTAATCGATTTGTTTACGTTATAAATTTTTGTATAGCCTTGAAAAAGGCTTATTGTAAAAACTAAACAGTTTTTACACTGGAAATAAGTTTGCTAACTCCAGTGAACTCTGTTTTTGTTTCGGAGCATGGATCTTGACGTCTGCTTAGCAGCCGCAGCTGAAGTGAGCAACGCACGCAGGCAGTCATTTCGGAGCGCGGACCTCGAAGAAAAGCCAACACGACGAAAATTTTTATTGTTTATTTATGAACGAACGAATTAATTTTTTGTATTAAAACTTGTACTCAAACCATCTACAGACCCTACAGAATCATCCTGCAATATTTCAGCCAAATCGGTTCAGTAGTTTTCTCGGTTAGCCCGTACAAAGAAATACGACTTTCCTTTATAAATAGTAGGGATTATTGCATTAGTAAAGCTTTTTTTTAATTTGTAGATCAGGTTGTAGGTCACATCTGTTGTGCACTGATCTCATGAATTACCTGGCCAATGCTAACAATCTAAGCGTTGATAAAATTATTTTCAAATCCTGTTCTTCTAAATCAAAAGATTCTGCAAAAATGTGGAAATCAACCACTTATGGTACATCTTCATCATCCGGAACTTGAGTGTGCTCATTGCACCAAGCTCTCAGATCTGTGGCCAATACGGAAGGAGTGCCTTTATCACTTTGGATTGTTCTAAGAAATGCAACAAGTTTTTCTTTTTCAGGTTCTATCATCTGATTTTTACGAATGAGATTTAGTAGTGCATATGGCTTTGTAATACCATCTGCATATTTATCTTTTACAAAAGCCTTAAATTCTGATGATAAGCCTCGTGTAGAATCAATATTTTTATGTTCGTGCTCCTCATCTGTTTCGTACGAGGACACGCAAGTATCCAAAAAATGATATAGTAGGTACAAGCCATGCTGGACATTCAGGAACTCTATTAATTTCCTTTGTGCACCGATATTCAACTCGTTTTCCTTCTGCCACCATTTTCGTTGAAGATATTTTCCAAACTTCTTTTAACTTTACAGCACTTTCTACCTCTGTTGCTGATGGGTACTTGTGACGTAAAAGCAACACTCGTGTTGGTCACCTGCATATTTTTTTAGTCTGCTGGATCACTTCAGATGAATTTACTTCTTCAGATGAGTCCTCAGAAGTTTCAAAATACTTTAACTCACCAGTCATCTTTTGGCACTTTGCTATATCGTCGAATGAGGCGACACTGTAAGTTGAACTGAGCTCAATAATAAAATGGGTGGAGAGATGCTTAGTGAAAGAGCACGTGGTCTTTTGTTTCTAGGCTTTATAGGTAAACACTCTTTAACTAAACCGTGCAAAAGTATTCATTTTCCTGTGCAAAAGTATTCATTTTCCTGTGCTACCCACGTCCCGTGCAAATGATTTTATTTCCCGTGCATTTGAATACTTCCCATTAGAAAATTATAGGAAAAATCAAAACACATAGAAATAAGCATATTTCGGTACACTTTTACGGTTAGTTAAGCACTTTTTTGGAGGGCGTGTGGAGAGCGTGGGAGAAGAGTAGGGGTGAGGGTACCCCCCTGCTCGCTCCGCTCGCCAACCCCCCTCCCCCCGATTTTTTTGCTAGTACTTACCATTGTGTCTATAATTGTGGCTACCCTCGTAGCTACTATTGTTTTGTGCTTTTGTAGTTATCCTTGTATTTACTCTTGTGCATATCTTTGTTTTTATGTTTGTTAAGCTCGTGTACATACCCTCGTACCTCTATGACTACCACTGTACCTACTCACGTGCATACAATTAATCATATCCTTGTACTTAGCCAGTAGTACAAAACACTTTTTGGCAGATTTTTAGAAATTTTTTGCGAATTTCGTCAAGAAATTGGCGCAAAACTAATGCACCGATTTTTATAAAACTTTAAATGGGAGAATGAGAGAACAGAGATGTATAAATTCTGGTAGTGTAACTATTGTTCTTATACTTGTGCCTACCTTATACTTGTTCATACTGTTGAACCTTCTATATATGCACTGGTTTCTTTCCTTATAACTTCCCTTTTTTCTACTGAATTTTCTACTGATTCATTTTTGATTGTTCTTATATTTTTTTGTACCACTGGGCTTACTCAGTTCTTAACTTTTTTTCTACTTAATGTTTTAATCCTGAACCTACCAACGTGCTTAGTTTTGTGTTTACTCCTGCACATACCCTTGTACCTACTCTCTTTTCCTCCCTTGTGTTTATCCGTGTACCTAGTCTTATTTCTACTGATGTGCCTATTCTTGTAAATACTATCTAGACTCTCTTGTACGAAATCCGTACCTACTCTCGCGTCCACTCTTATGCTTACACTGAAAAAAAAATATGTGTAGAGCACGCGGTCAGTACGGCGCAGTTCTACGCATATGCCTAGGTGTGAATCTACGCCTGACCCGACTGCGTGTAACGCGCAAGTAAACCAGCCGTAAACTCCGCCGCCGCGTCGCACTGTATACCTATATATATAATCTCCAATAGTGAATTTTTGCTGACTTGAAACAATTATAAAAATATTTTTTTTAAACTGTTTCATATATTTTGATTACTGCTATTATTTTGTTATTTTTATTTTATGAAATATAAGTTTTTTTTAATATTTCAACAGAAGCTTTTTAATTTCTATAATTACATAAGTAATAAAATATATCAAAAGTAGAAGGTATAGGAAAAAGTGATAACATATATCAAAAATGGGGGGCGTGGGTAAAAACAGGGCGTGGGGGGGGGGGCGTGATTAGACAATTATAGGAAAAATTAAATCAAATAGAAATGAGCGTATTTCGGTACACTTTTACGGTTAGTTAAGCACTTTTTTGAGGGGCCTATGGGGGGGCGTGGGAGAGGAAAAACCACTATAGAATATAGTAAGATATATTAGACATTAGATATACAGGGTGTCTGTGAACGACCGCATGCGGTATATACCACGCAGAAGAGGTGAAAAAATTATTCTAGAAAAGTTTATAAATTTTTGGGGCCAAGTAATTAATTAACCAGTTATTTAGCATTTTAATTAACCAATCAGCGTCAATCCGATGAAAATGTGGGCGTGTACTGTTTTCCTTTCCACCTGTGATCCAAAAACGAAGGGAAGCTATTGAGTTAGGTGAGAAAATAAGTCTAAACATGTGCCTAACATGTGTTTTGTCTCCAAAAAAATTTTTTTCAAAAAATATTCAACTAAAACTTCACGTCATAAATTTTTTTCTCTGTGCCACGGGCTTTCATGCAAACTTTGAATCGCAACTCTACCATAAAAATTGACTGAGTTATGGTATCAAAATTATTTAGATTAGATTTACTGTTCATTTTTATTTTACCTCTAGCTCTGTCAATTTTTATTTCACGACTACGATTCAAACTTCTTTGAAATCGTAATTGAACAAAGAATACGGTCAGCTCTATCAATATTCAATTTCATTAATATCAAAAAAAAACATTTTTTTTACCCAAATGTCGTAAAACAATAATCCCCCTTTGTAAACTTTCACCTCGTTTCAGGTCAGGCGCAAGGTCCGAGCCTAATACCGGCTTAAGTAGTCCCGCTGAGAAGTAAGGAGGAGGGTCAAGGGATTAAACACCCTTCAATAGTTAAAAGCAAATTTTTTTTTTTAAATAAATAATTTTAATTTTTTTATCGCAGGCTGATTTCTCTAGATCACAAGAATTAATACAAATTTTGAATCGTAACTCTACCACAAAAATTGACTGAGCTACATTATCAAATTGATTCAGAGTTAACTCACTGATACTTTTTATTTTATCTCTAGTTAGGTCAATTTTTATGTTACGACTTCAATTCAAACTTTTCTGAAATTATAATTTAATGACAAATACGATTAAGTCGACCAAAGTTGTCGTCCATTCATATTAATAAACTTTTTTACCTGAAAGTCATAAATAAGTTTAACGTTTCTGTTAATGGTATACTCGATTTTTCCTGCACCTGCTGTTGTAAAATCATTAAGAAGTTTCTCCAGTTTTTAATTCTTAAATAATAAATCTTATGCTTAAAAATGTTTGAGCAAATAGTCTAGACGATTTTGAAGTTTGAAGAAGAAAAAACAGATTTGTTTTATTGACCTTCTTCTCAGTAAGTATCACAGTTACACTGGTGCAATTTACTTTGCGAGATTTATAATCTCTAACTAACAGCAGCTCGTCTCTTTTAGTTGTCCTAAAGGTTTATAATATCTATCTCGGAATCGGCAAAACCGAGTGGAAGACCCTAAGTCCGTCGCACCATTAATTTCGATTGCGAAGGTTTTTGTTGTGAATTTTGCTGTATTGCAATGTTTAAAGCAGCAGATTTTCCATTTTCTTTAAGTGAGCAGTTCCTTTTCGTCCGTCGAAAGGAGTTGTTCTGTCAGTTCTTCCGCCAAAAAGAAAAAATCAAGATGGTATACTATACTATTCAAGATTATACTGAAATGGTGAATATTTATAATGCATGTAATGAAAATGGTAATTTAGCTGCTCGACGATATGCAGAATTACATCCTAATGCACTGCGATTGCCTGATCGAAACGTTATCGTTCGTGCAGCTTGGAGATTCCGAAATAATGGAAACATTCTACCTAGGAATGAAGGTGGCCGACAACGTATTGAACCACACATAGAAGAGCAAGTAATTGATGAATTTAATGCTGGTCCTAGAAAGAGCACAAGAGGAGTGGCTCAAGAAATGGAAATTCATCATTCAACAGTATATGCTATTTTAGCTCGTGATGGTATGCACCCATATCATTTCACAAAGGTTCAAAGACTGGTAGCCGGTGATTTCGAGCGCAGGTTAACTTATTGTGACCAATTGTTAACCGAAAATATGTTAAATGAAAATTTTATACCTTCGGTGTTGTGGACTGACGAATGCACTTTCACTCGAGACGGAATGTTTAATTTCCACAATTACCATCATTGGGCGTACGAAAATCCTCATCTAACGTGGGACGGAAAGTCACAGCATCGATTCAAACTGAATGTTTGGGTAGGGATGATTAATGATCAGTTGGTGAGTGTGATTTACCTATTAAATTATCTAAATTAGCTAAAAATTCTCTAAAAAATCTAAAAAATTCAAATTATCTAAAAATTAATACACTGAAAAGTTCTGGTAATACTTATAAAATTATAGATTGGTCCTGTTTTTCTTCCCGAAGCAGTAAATGCAACTACGTACTTAAACTTTCTCATGGATGATTTACCTGAACTTCTAGGCGCTGTCATAGAAAATTGGGGCTTAAATGATTTTTTTAGACGAGAAATCACGTACATGCATGACGGCTGTCCAGCCCACACTGCAGGTAATACAAGCAATATTATGCAATATCATTTAGTGTCAAATAATTACCAAGACTTTCAATCTTTATTTTAAAAAAACCTAAAACACAATTTAATTCATTGTTGTTTATTAAATCAAAATAATAGATACCATAATTTATTTTTTAGCTGCTACAAGAGATTACTTGACTGCAGTTTTTGGGCCACACAGATGGATCGGAAATAATGCACTGATATGGAAATGGCCTGCACGTTCTCCTGATTTGAATCCGTGTGATTTTTACTTGTGTGGAGCAGTAAAAGAGCAAGTGTATTTTAATCAGATTGAAACAATCGATCAATTACGTGAAAACATCGAAGCAGCCTTTGCTTCTATAAGAAACGATGACGTTATCAGAAGAGCCACGCATGGTGTTATCACCAGAGCCGAAAAATGCATAGAAGCTGATGGAGGACACTTTGAACATTTACCGAATTAGTGCAGTGTCAGAATGAGTAGTGATCGTATTATTAATTTTGTAGTTATTATTATTGTTATTATTATTTTTACTTCTATTATTTATAGTATTATTATCATCGTCTTTCATAATTTTATGATCGCTATGATTTATTAAAACAACTTGAATCGTGTGAAAAATTGAGCGAGCTAAAGATTAAGTTATAAATTATTTTGACTCTGGGTTTCCCCGTAAAGTCTACGAATGAGATGTTTTCTTTTAAGTATTTTACACGCTTTTGGCCTAATGTTTGGCCTAATGACCAAAACAGTTGGCATCTGCTCTTTATCCGTCTCTGAGGTGACAATAATGAGAGCAGATTTCAGGTAGAGCCGCCGTGCAGACCCAGGCTGGACGTAGCCGCTGCATCGGCCGCTCAGTTGCACTTCGACCTCTCAATCGTTCAACACGGTCGAATAAGAAACACATATTACCTATCTTTGGAATTTATAAAATAAAGAAAAAATATACATATTTACATTTCTTGTTTTCATTTACTTTAGAAGATTTGAAAGATAAATTAAATTGATTAAATTATTAAGTACAAGATATCAATACAATTTATCCAGGATCATTTGAGTCTGGATACTTACTTTTTTGTCCATGTTCCTTCTGGAGTGGACATAATACATTTTTTCCACAACTAATAATTTATGTTAAAATAACTTGATAATGTAGCTCAGTCAATTTTTGTGGTAGAGTTACGATTCAAAATTTGTATTAATTCTTGTGATCTAGAGAAACCAGCCTGCGATAAAAAAATTGAAATTATTTATTTTAAAAAAAAAATTTGCTTTTAACTATTGAAGGGTGTTTAATCCCTTGACCCTCCTGCTTACTTCTCAGCGGGACTACTTAAGCCGGTATTAGGCTCGGACCTTGCGCCTGACCTGAAACGAGGTGAAAGTTTACAAAGGGGGATTATTGTTTTACGACATTTGGGTAAAAAAAATGTTTTTTTTTGATATTAATGAAATTGAATATTGATAGAGCTGACCGTATTCTTTGTTCAATTACGATTTCAAAGAAGTTTGAATCGTAGTCGTGAAATAAAAATTGACAGAGCTAGAGGTAAAATAAAAATGAACAGTAAATCTAATCTAAATAATTTTGATACCATAACTCAGTCAATTTTTATGGTAGAGTTGCGATTCAAAGTTTGCATGAAAGCCCGTGGCACAGAGAAAAAAATTTATGACGTGAAGTTTTAGTTGAATATTTTTTGAAAAAAATTTTTTTGGAGACAAAACACATGTTAGGCACATGTTTAGACTTATTTTCTCACCTAACTCAATAGCTTCCCTTCGTTTTTGGATCACAGGTGGAAAGGAAAACAGTACACGCCCACATTTTCATCGGATTGACGCTGATTGGTTAATTAAAATGCTAAATAACTGGTTAATTAATTATTTGGCCCCAAAAATTAATAAACTTTTCTTGAATAATTTTTTCACCTCTTCTGCGTGGTATATACCGCATGCGGTCGTTCACAGACACCCTGTATACATAGATGTATAGATATTAAATAACTTATTCTGGGACGTTATATATACACAACAACAATTTCTGGGACGTTATACAGTAGTGGTCCAAATTATACGACACCCCCTGATTCTGTTTCTTTTTAATTAAAAATTTTAACTTTGACAAGACCGCGCACGTCAAAACCATTAAATTTTATTTGTTCAAAGGTTTTTTTTACTAATATTATCCAAATACGCCGAGGAACAATATTTACTTCGCCTTAAAATTGTTTTCTTCTCACTTTTTACTTCAATTTAATTTAAAAAGTTGTTTTTTGAAAAAAAGCAAATTTTAGTCTTCTTCATAGTTTACATGTGTTCGGAAAAATTATTATGAAAATTTAACTATACAGTTTTTATTTTTCCGTATTATACGCATAATTAAGTATAACGAGAAAAATTTTTAAGATCTTAAATCAAAAATTGTTCAAACCACATGCAAATAATGAGAATTTTTATGTACAACAAATTTAGCTATTTTTGGTTTTTTTTTTAGTTATTCTGTTGTAAAATGAGTTTATTTCTTCAAAATATTAGGTAAAAATCACATGGAAACACATATTTTATGTCATTTTAACAAGTTTATTAAGAAACTAATCGACCAGAACGAGTGAGACGCACGAATAGTGAAAAATACAACAGCGATTGTCTTGCCACAAAAGTGCAAAAAGGTGGAGGTTCTGTAATGGTTTGGGGATGCTTATCAGGAAAAGGAACAGGAGAACTGCATTTTGTAGAAGGTACAGTAAATAGCGACAAATACATTAGTATCATGGAGAATTATATGCTTCCTTCGAAAAAAAAAGTGTTTGGAAGACGTAAAATTTGGTATTATCAGCAAGATAACGCTCCATGTCACACATCCAAAAAAACTTTGAAATGGATGAGTGACAATCAGATTCCTATTTTGAGTTGGCCTGCTCGATCCCCAGACCTAAACCTCATGGAAAATGCTTGGGACCAAATCGAGAGAATGATTAAAGACAAACATGTGCGCAATTTAAATGAGTTAAAAAAAGAAATAGCTCTTGCTTGGCAAAATTTAAGTAAAACTTATTGTATGAAACTGGCAGAATCTATGGTAAAAAGAATAAAAGCTTGATATGAAGCTAAAGGAGGGGCCACTAAATACTAAATAAATGTTGTTGTGTTGTTTTGTATTTGCATACACGTAATTATCAAATTATTGAACGGTTAAATAAATACTTCTAATTATTTAATTATAACAAAAAATATGTTGTTTTGATTTACTGAATTTTAAAAGACACTTTTTGATTTCAAAACGGTATCAATGTTGTAAATAAGTTAAAAAATGTAATATTTTTATTTTATTTTGTAAGTTTCTTAATAAATTTATTAAAATGACATAAAATATGCGTTTCCATGTGATTTTTACCTAATATTTTGAAGAAATAAACTCATTTTACAACAGAATAACTAAAAAAAAACCAAAAATAGCTAAATTTGTTGTACATAAAAATTCTCATTATTTGCCTGTGGTTTGAACAATTTTTGATTTAAGATCTTAAAAATTTTTCTCGCTATACTTAATTATGCGTATTATACGGAAAAATAAAAACTGTATAGTTAAATTTTCATAATAATTTTTCCGAACACATGTAAACTATGAAGAAGACTAAAATTAGCTTTTTTTCGAAAAACAACTTTTTGAATTAAATTGAAGTAAAAAGTGAGAAGAAAACAATTTTAAGGCGAAGTAAATATTGTTCCTCGGCGTATTTGGATAATATTAGTAAAAAAAACCTTTGAACAAATAAAATTTAATGGTTTCGACGTGCGCGGTCTTGTCAAAGTTAAAATTTTTAATTAAAAAGAAACAGAATCAGGGGGTGTCGTATAATTTTGACCACTACTGTATATACAAAACAACAATTTCTGGGACGCTTTTCCTAGTTCTGGGACGTCCAAGACAATGTATATACTATATGACTATTTCTGGGACGTTTTTAAAAATAGGTTATTTTCGAATAATTAAGGGTTATGTGGATAATAAAGGGTTATTTTGGATTTAGAAGGGTTATTTTGGGTAAGAAAGGGTTATTTTGGATTTTAGAAAAGTTATTTTGGATTAAAAAGGGTTATTTGGGATTTTAGAAGGGTTATTTTGGCTTTTAAGGGGGTGAAAAATGGGTTTTTTTTCCCCTGTTATAAGGGATGTTTTGAAGGGTTATTTTGGTTTATGAGTGTGGGGAAAAAGAGGGATGATTATTGCTTTAATAATATTTTTTTGGTTAAGAATAAAAAGGGTTATTTTGGATAACAAATGGGTTATTTTGGATTTAAGAAGGGTTATTTCGGATTTTAGAAGGGTTATTTGGTATGAGAAAGGGTTATTTTTGGTTATTTTGGATTTTAAAAAAAATATATATATGCTGAGTATACTGGACGCCTAATTCTGAAACGCGGCCTTCGGCCATCGGCCGCATCCCAGAATTAGGCGTCCAGTATATATATATATCTTCCTATATTATATAGTTATATCCAGGAGGAGCTCTTTTTTTTTTGGCTCCTCCGGGAGGAGCTCTGAAAATTACGGCTCCTCCGGGAGGAGCCCCTTAAAACATGTTAAATATAAGGTTTTTTGAAGGTTTTGAGGTGCTCCTCCGGGAGGAGCTCTTAATTTTAAAAGCTCCTCCCGGAGGAGCCAATTTTAGTAGCTCCTCCCAGAGGAGCACCTCAAAACCTTCAAAAACCTTATATTCAATATATTTTAAGGGGCTCCTCCCGGAGGAGCCGTTATTTTCAGAGCTCCTCCCGGAGGGGAGCCCCTTAAGGTAGTTCCCAAAAAAATTGAGTTTCTTAAAAAATCTCTAGAATTTTGCACAGAGGTAGATTTTTGAGTCCTGTACACGCTGGTATTTTTCTTAAACCCCCAAGCCATACTTAATTTTGAGATATTGGGCTCAGAAGTTTCAATTTTTTACATGGGATTCCTATGCTGAGCGCGTGAATTCATATTTATTTTGAAGGTTATTCTCTCATTGCAAACTCAATTTTCTTAAAATATTTTTTAAAAACAGGTTTTCTTGTGGGCAAGATCTTAGAAATCGTATCGTACAAAAATAAACATAGCAAGCGATATTAACTTATGAGATATACAATCAAAAAGAATGAAAAATGCATGATTTTAGCATGATTTCGAGCAGCGGTGGCGACGGCGGCGCGTGGCGTCAGAGTGGGGGCAACGAGCGTCCATAACTATATTTTAGGTTAGCTGTATATACGCTTCGGAACTACCTTAAAACGTCAAAAAACCTTATATTTATTATGTTTGAAGTGGGCTCCTCCCGGAGGAGCACCTCAAAACCTTCAAAAAACCTTATATTTAACATGTTTTAAGAGGCTGCTCCCGGAGGAGCCGTAATTTCCAGAGCTCCTCCCGGAGGAGCACCTCAAAACGTCAATAAACCTTATATTCAACATGTTTTAAGGGGCTCCTCCCGGAGGAGTTGATTTTAAATTATAGAAGCTTCTCCTGTACGAGCACCTTAACTGTCAAAAAACTCCATATTTAACCTCTTTGAAGGGCGTTTTTCCTAGAGGAGTTGTAATTTTAAAAGCCCTTTTTAAAGGAGTACTTCAAAACGGTTAAAAAATATTATATTTTACATGTTTCAAGTACTTGAAGTATTTTAACTTACTATTTAATTTTTATAACTATTTTTTTAGACCCACAATAATAAAATTTTCTTTTTTCAATTTACGGGTACATATACCTAAAAAAAAAAACTCAGAAAAAATTTTGTAAGTTTTTTAAAAATGATTTATTTAAAAAGATATTTTTTTTCCATAATATACACACATTTTTACATAATTTTTTACATTTAGAAAATTAAAATAAGTGTTTTTATAAGTGTTATAAAATTCAGCTTATTTAGGCTATGAAAGTTCATTGCTCGTAAAGTCAAAATTTTTCCTTATAGCGGATGGACCCAGGACTTGGCATAGTTGTTGTACATGTGAACCCTCATGAGCGGAACCTCAGGCAACCAAATCCAAGCACTATTAAGCTACTTGCATACTCTAAAATTGCTTAGTGTGGTTAAAATTTTGATAGTTTTTATCATTTTAGTCAATTTATGGTGTGCCATCAGCTTAATAATGCTTAGATTTGGTTGCCTGAGGTTGCGCTCATGAGGGTTCACATGTACAACAAGTGTGCAAAGTCCTGGGTCCATCCGCTGTCTGGAAAAATTTTGGCTTTACGAGCAATGCCCTCATTTTCTCAAAAATCACATATTTGAGAAAATGGCTTTTAAAGTTCTGAACAGATTTTGATGAATAAAATGTAACACACCAACACAAACATTTATATCTTGAAAATATCTTGTCACAGGACATTTGCTTGATGTAAATACTCTTTTGCACATAGCCGGATACTTTATTTTTTTTCTCCTGCTCCTAAAGTGACCCAATTAGCTTTTTTATCAAAAACACAGATCACACACTATTAGACACCAAGACCAAGTTAAGACTTTGAGTCAGCGGAGTCTTCACATGCAATTATCTAAAAATTATCTTAAATTTTAAATCACAGAATTATTTTTTCTCTTCACATTTGTACATAAACACCTTTTTTTTAACAACTAAAAAACTTCATTAGTTTACCTGGTAAGAATTGGTCATTTATTCTTAAATTTTTTTTTTTTTTGAATAAAAACTAATTTATTTACTTCAGATTGAAATAATAACAAAAACAAAACCAAGTAAAGTAGAATTTCACTAGAAAGATGACTCAAAGAACAAAAAAGTCGTCATGAACTTGCAATGTCATAAAGGTTATAAATTTTTTTATGCGATCGTTTCTAACTTAATAAATTGTTTTTAGCATTAGACTTGAAATGAAAGTTAATCTGTCATTCTTAATTTTCATTATTAAGATATTATGTCACGGAAAAAATCTAATCACAGATAAAAAAATTTTCTGTTTTTTCATCGCTTTTATTAGACGAAAACGATATAAATACTTACAGTTCTGTTCGTGGATAAAAAAAAAATTATACCTACATTGCGAAAATTAAAAAAGGAAAAAATACATCGAAAAAGCATTTGTACCTATAGTATCGTAGAAAGTATTTCTGCTACTAGAACTGACTTGAAATTCTTGAATTTCAAAAAAAGCCATTTCAACGTTAATTTAATAAATTGAATGTCTTTATTAAATTAACTGTAACTTTTTTTCCTTAACGAATTAAGAAACGCGGCTTGCGGCATTTGAAAGCTGATGTAAAAGTACATCAAAAAACACAAAAACCTGAAAATTGATTTTTTGAAAAATTTTAGGTATATGTACCTCCTTAAATCATATTCAACAATTTTACCTCAACAAGTTTGAACTTTTATTCAATACACAAACTCAACTCAAAAAACATGTTAAATATTAACTATCAAAAAACTCCATATTTTATAACTATTTTTATGGGGGTTGGCGAGCGAAGCGAGCAGGGGGGTACCCCCTAGTATATATCTTACTATATTATATAGTTGTTTTTCCTCTCTCACGCCCCTCGCCCGCCCCCCCCCCCCCCCACAGGCCTCTCAAAAAAGTGCTTAACTAACCGTAAAAGTGTACCGAAATATGCTTATTTCTATGAGTTTTGAATTGTCCTATGATTTTCCAATCACGCCCCCCGCCCGCCCTTCTCACGCCCCCCCCCCCGCCCTTTTTTTCCCCACCCCCCATTTTTAATGTTTTGTTACAAGTTTTGTAAAAAAGAATTATTAAATTAAGAAAATAAATGATATAATTAAACTATATAAACTCACGAATCATTAAGGTTCCCTTTTGCTCGAAGATTTCGAAATGAGTGACGATTCGATTTCGGATTAAAACTTGTGCGCTAAAGATTTGAGCAAATGAATTTCGTTTATTCATTTTGCAAGGTAGGCTGGTACTTGGAATAATATATCAATAGATATAGTTAAAAACTATTTTTTGGTTTGGGAAAATTTAAATATACTCTGGTCTAGTGGGTTAATTGCTTATCAAATAGTGTGAGTAATATGGGTTCGATTCCTCACTGTTAAAAAACAAAAAAAAAAAAAAAAAAAAAAAAAAACAAAAAATCAAACTCTCTTTAAAAGATTTGCGCAAATTCTTAATTTTTTTTTTTTAAATATAATAAAAAATTTTTTTTTGAATACAATAAAAAAATCTCTCAATTACATAATAAATAATTTGAAAATATTACAAAATAATACGTATTATTACATTGAAACATCTTAATCATATTGTATTTGTCTGCTCTACTGAAACCTCTAAATTCTGAAAATCTTTTGAAAAAAAAAAAAAAAAAATCCAACTGAAAGAATTCATAAAAAAAAAAATGCAGCAAAAAATTGAGTTTTTTTTTTTAATTTGTTAATTAACAATTGAAAATGACATTTTTGATTTTTTTTAAACTACACCATCGTGTAGAGCATACCCGAAAATAGTTGTATATGGTCTTCTTGAAAATATTTTTTATCGTTTTCATCAAAATTCCAGAGCTCAAAGTACAAGAAAAATTTAAAAAATCCTGGGACTTAATGGGTTAAGCAATAAAAAGAAAGTTTAAAAGTAAAATAGAAATGGGTTACTTGGTTTATTTAAATAATAATAATAAAATTGAGTTATTTTAAGGTATGCAAGTACACGCATTCATCTTTTATCACGCGCGCACTCGATTGCCTCCGCAGTCCGCTCCCTCCGCACTTTTTTCTAGGCATATAGCGTTAAGTACAAGTTATCAGCTATGTATCTATAGAAGAAATTTAAAAAGTAACTACGAAGCATTAAAAAAATTAACTAATATCCAAAGATAAAAGAGAGAACCCAAAAAGAATGTTAGCATTTTATTCGTGATGTGATTGGTTGAAGAACAAAATTTAAAATTTGAATTTTTATTTTTAATTTTCATATTACAATTCAATTAAAACATCTAGAGAAAAGATTTAATGAAAAAATAATTATGTAATCAAGTGTTCGAAATTATCCGATTATAATCATGAAAATAATAATTATTAGTAAACAAACTGAATCAAAACCAATGAATCTATAACCACAAAAGTTTAAATGAATATGAACTCTGAACGTAGCGCAAAGGTAAAGGGTATATATAACTTATTGTCGATTAATTTAGATGAAGCTTCGACAAAACTTGTTTTAGATAATATAATACAATTGTGCGTGCGCTTCGCTTAGAGAGCTTCAAGGTTTGGCTAGAGGGTAGGTACATCGGTAGATTCAAAAGTGGGTAAGTGCTTCCCTACAAAGGTTTGTACAGGATCGAAAACAATAGTATAAAAGATGTTAGTTTCAGGGTTAGATGTTGAGAAAAAAAAAAAAAAAAAAAAGTACAACATACGTTCAAAGTTACAAATTGAAGTATGAAAATAATAACAAAGTGAAAGAGGCTACACATGGCTGGAAACTGGTGTCGTAAGATAAACTTCGATATTAATCAAGATAGGTTGCTTGGGACAGACCTACGTAGAAAAAGCGTTGATAACAAATGTAAAAGGATGTAGGAAATATTTGTCAAAAAAGTTAAAGAGCTGTGTGGGTAAAATTGTATGAAGATGATTAGTTTCACGATTGCAATTACAAAAAAATTTGAGAAGAACAATAGAAAAGATAGTTTTCACAAAGATGAGAACAAAGATTCAAAGTTAGAGACCAAAGCATGAAAAAAAGAAAAAACAACAGCAAACACCAAAATTTAAGCAGGTAGATTCATGTGAAAGAGATAGAAACAATATTAAGCAAAAATGTACATATAAGCGTAGGTTCAAAGTTACAAACGTAATGACAAGTCCAGGTACGGCAGTAGGTACAATGAAGTTACCACAGTAGTTATCAAGTTTGAAACAATGTTATGAACAAGGTTTGTTATAGGGTTATTTAGAATAGTAAGTACAAGAGGATAAAAAAGATTATGCACAAGGCTAGATTCAGTGTAGAAAATTAAAAAAAAAAATAAATAAAGAACTAGAGTTAGCATGGGAGTAGAAACAGATGTAGAAACAAATGCATGTGTAGAAGGTTCGGCGTTAGAAGCTTGAGTAAAAAATAGGTAGTAAGCACAAGATTATTAACATAAGTAGGAAGTAAAAAAAATCAACAGACGTAGTAAAGAGTTGGAAAAAAAAACTCAAGAAAGGTGGATAGTAGCAAGGTTATGAAGCAGGGAAGGTTAATAAATAAAAAGACGAAAATAAGTCGGTAAAAGCATAGAAACAGATGTTTAACTAAGGATAGAAATGAAAGTATGATCAAAGATTAGAACAAAGTAGTCTTAGAATTAGAAATAAAAGCATGAAAAAAAATTCAAACTACAGTTATTACCATGATAGAAATATATATATAAACACGAGCATATTCCTGGGTAAGAGCTTAGTTATAAAAAGCAGTAAGTGCAACGGTAAGAACAAGGGTAGTTACAAGGGTTTGGAGTAAGATGAAAGGTGAGAACAAAGGTAGGCACGAAATAAGGTGCAGGTGTAGTCACAAGCTATAAAAGTAGAAACAATGGTATGTATCAGAGTAGGTACAGAGGTAGACACAAGAGTATGTGTATAAGCGTAGGTACAAGTGTAGATTCAAGCATAAAATTCTGGGGGATTGGCGAGCGAAGCGAGCAGGGGGGTACCCCCCTAGTTTAGCTATATTACAACACGCCTCTTTAAATTTATAATATTTGTTTTCTTTCTACATTTATTTCATTATTTCATAATAGTTTAAATTTAATCAGTTTCAAAAAAAATTTACAATAATTTCAGGGCTTCGCGATTTTTAATAAATTTATTTTTATCAAGACTTTTAGTCAGGATATCAGCAATATTATTATGTGACTCTACCTTCAAAATATCTATAACTTTCTTTTCATAATTTTCGTTAACAAAATGGCACTGAACCTCTATGTGTTTAGAGTTCTTTGTAAAATTTCCAAATTTCGCGATTAACAAAGCACCCGAATTGTCTTCAAACATTTTTATCGGTTTGATAAATTTAATATCAAATGATTCACTTAAAAGATTTCTTATGAATAAAATTTCAGTCACTGCTTCGGACATAGCAGTATACTCCGCAAAGGTTGAACATTTTCGGTAGTCGATCTCTATCTATGCTATCGCCTGCATAGTCTGAATCTACCATACAATCTAAATTTGCATTTTTTTCTTTATCGGTGTAAGTTAATTTTAAATCTTTAGTTTTCATAATATATTTCAAAATTCTCATAGCGTATTTAAAATGTGTTTCATTGTAGCAGTTCTGGAATCGACTAAGATAATTCACGGCAAAAGAAATATCAGGTCTTGTACCTGAGCTAATATACAATAATTCACCAATCAAATTTCTATATTTTATTCTTTCGTTGATTTCAGAAGCTTGCTCTAGCTTGAGATTATTTTCCATAGGAGTGCGTATAATTTTGCATTTTCTAACCTGTATTTTACAGACAAAGATTCTATATATTTTGTTTGACTTAATGTCATTAAATTTCTCTCATCATTATAATTCACATCAATCCCTATTTAAATACTGATTTTACCCATGTCTTTCATAATAAATTTATTCATTAGTTTTGATTTATTATATTCAATTCTAGATTTATCTTTACAACATATTAACAAATCATCAACAAAAACTAATATATATATAGGATCTTTCCCTGTTTTGTTAACATACAAGCATTGATCATAATTACTTCTAGTAAAATTCAGTTTTTCAACATAATCATTAAAACAATCGTACCAAACTCTAGAACTTTCTCCAAGACCATAAAGTGCCTTTTTCAGTTTGCATGCTCTATCTTCTCCCGTTTCAAAACTTTGTGGTTCGCGAATATAAACTTCTGACTTTACATTGCCATTTAGAAAGGCTGTTTCTACATCCATCTGATCAATAAATAAATTATTAGCGCAAGAACAACTTAACAAAATTTTCAAGGTTTACATTTTGCCTACTGGCGAATAAACATTCTCAATATAATCTTTCTGTTGAAAGCCTCTAGCAAGTAAACGCGCTTTATATATATTATTATTTTTCTTCGTGAAAATCCATTTCACATCAATAATTTTCTTATCTTTCGGCTTTTTTACAACAGCCCAAGTTTCATTTTTATTCAAACTGACGCGTGCGAACGTGACAATAATTATTTGATTTAATTTAATTTAAGTTTAATTTAATTTAAGTGGGAACTTACCCGCTATGAGCAGATCACGCAGTAATCTGCTCGTCACCCTTTTTGCTTGTCTTTGGTAGGATTTATTTGAGGAAAAATAAAAGTGATTTTTAAAGTTAATGATAATTTATTATTAATAATTATAAAAAAAAGGAATTTACACGAATTAAGTTTATCGTCCTTCGACAAAGTTATAAATTAACAATAAAAGTCTTACTTGATACTAGGTGTGAACCTAGGCTAAACGGAGAGGATTCCGGGTTTCTAGGCCGGTGATCCCTAAGGTTGACCCACGTGTCAGGGCTGTCGAGCACAGTGGCCTATCGAAGCCCGTGGAACTCCGGCTCCTTTCGACCAGGTGTGCCTCTGCGACCTTCAGCTTGCGCGTAGCCTCCGGATCGCTTGGTGTCGGGAACGGGAGAGAGCGTTTGAGGTTCGCGCGAGCCGGGAGGTCGCCGATTATCCCCACCTAGGACTTAAGGATCGGAGCTGCATCCAATTAGCTCGAGCTTTTAGCTCGGCTCGCGACGGGCCCCCTTCCTCACTCTTTCGGCGGGAGTAATTAAGAATATTCGAAAAGTCGTTAGCGCAACTGAGGAGGGTGATGGGTATTGGTTATGATTATTATTAGTATTATTATTTATGTTAAAGGTTGATACACGACATGCCTCCCCTCTTAGTCCATTGTTGTCCTCAACAATGCAGGACTGCGCAACTAAGGAAGTGCAGTCCTTTATCGAAGATAGAAAGGTGTATCGACCTTATTTTGAAAGTGTGATTTTAAACAATAGCGAAGCGGCTAGTGTTAGAGGGTGTGCATGACGCGTTTGAATGACCTATGCGTTTATAGCGGCAGTGTATTCAGCTCGTGTTGCACTATGATCAATCAGAGCACTGTTTGTGGTGCTACCGATTAATAAATCGGTTTATGACCAAGAAGGTCGATAATTGGTCTTGATTTGATCGGTTAGATTTATCGATTATTGTTGAAAAATCATAGTTGTTATTGTTAACAATATAGTAATTATCAGCGGTGAATTCTGGTAATGACGGTTTTCATTTTGAAGACTGAATAAATGAAAAAAATTTAATCGAGACAAAGATGGTCGTTCGTAGTTTGAGTTTCATATTACTTGCGCCTGTCAGGTAACAGAAAATCAAAGTTCCTGTCTTCTTTTTTTTTTTTTTTTTTTTTTTTTTTCGGTTTTGGGTTGAAGTTGGTGTTGGAGTTGTTGCGTTCGCGCTATCATAAAAAAAAAATATATCAGATATTATAAAATGCTAAGAGTGAGAAAGGTTCACAATCATCACGTAGACAGGTCCCAAGTCTTTAGATTTTTATCAATCAATAGGTTGCCGTAAAGAGAAAGAAAAAAACAGAGTAAGTACATTATCGCAAAAATAAAAAAAAAATTAATCGATTCTAATTATTCAATTATTTGATTATTAATTATTGTCATATATTATTTGATTATTAATGACTGTAGTCGATTAATAATATCTGTGAACATAATAAAAATAAAAATAACATTAAGTAATATATAAAAATAATTGTAGGTTAAGTCTAGGGTGATTAGTAAGCGTACGATCAAACGTAGAGGCTTACTGGGCAATTTTGGTAAGAGCCTGATGCTCTGTCCAAGGAAAATTCCTGGGTCGAAAACCCAACAGTTAAATAATGATACAGCCAGGGTCTGAAGTTGAGTTACTTCAAGTGGCTGAACGCTTGAGATCGTGATTGGGGCCTGAACCTGGAGTGGTTCAGGTGGCTTTATTTTTGAGAGTAAAGCCGGTGCTTGAAGCTGAATTAGTTCAGGTGGCTGTACTTTTGTCATGGTAGCCAGCGTCTGGACTTTAATTAATTTAATTGTCGCAGGTGGCTGAGCTTTAAGACACGTTGCCGGTGTCTGAATTTTGGAGTGTATAACCGAAGCCTGGACTAAGTGTGTCGCAGGGGGCTGAATTTTGAAAGGTGTAGCCGAAGCCTGAACTCTAAGTAATTCAGGTGGCTGTTTTTCGAAAGCGCTAGCCGTTGCCTGAGCCAGGACAGCCGCAGGTGGCTTGCTCTTGGAGAGGTTCGTTGGACCCTGAACTTGAGATGCCTCAGGTGATTCCATTTTGAAGGGGGTCGCCGGAGCCCGAACTTGAGGTGGTTCAGGTGGCTGTGCCTTAATCAAGGACTTGAATTCGTAGATTGGTGCCGGAGTCTGAACATGGATTAGATCAGGAGGCTGGACTTCGACATGAGTAGCCGAGGCCTGGACTTGAGGTGTCGCAGGTAGCTGAATTTTAAAATAATTAGCCAGGTCCTGAAACTCAAGCGGTTCAGGTGGCTCGTTCTCAATGGGTGATATCAAAACCTGGACTAAGGGAGTCACAGGTGGCTCAATTTTAAGAAATTGGATGTAGTCACACCACACGTCATCAAAGGTGTCCTGTGTATGGTAGAACATGTCTTTGACGAAGTAGTCATGGCCACGGTCTACATCCCGGCAGTTTCTTAAACTTTGATCATTTTGGATAAACTCTTGCCAGAGTTGTTCGAGACGCAGGATGCGCTTATCTGCTAACTCGTGAATCATCAAGGCTCCTTTTCGCTTAAATATTTCGAAATGAGTGACGATTCGATTTCGGATCATAGCTTGCCTGCTAAGGATTTGCGCAAATGAATTTGGTTTATTCATTTTGCAAGGTAGGGTGGTATTTGAAATAATAAATCAATAGGTAAAAGTTAAAACTATCTTTTGGCTTGGGAAAATTTAAATTGAAACACAATTTAAATTTGTTTTCTAAACTTGAGGCGATTTGGACAAGGCAAAAAAAACATGAGTGGTGAAAATGTAAATTGAAACACAATTATTCTTTAAATGAAAGAATGGAAAAATATTCAAACTTATGAATGTCACTGGTGGAACAATCTTTAATTGAAATACAATTAAGATGAGGCAATTATTCTTGAAAGAAAAGAATGGAAAAAATATTCAAACTTATGAATATCAGTGGTGGAACAATCTTTAATTGAAATACAATTAAGATGAGGCAATATTCTTTAAATAAAAGAAACTGAAAAAATATTCAAACATATGAATATTATTGGTGGAATAGAATTTAAACTGAAATACAATTTAGGATGAGGCAATTATTCTTTGAACAAAAGAATGGAAAAAAAATTTTCAAACTTATGAATATCAGTGGTGGAACAATCTTTAATTGAAATACAATTAAGATGAGGCAATTATTCTTTAAATAAAAAAAACTGAAAAAATATTCAAACATATGAATATTATTGGTGGAAACAATCTTTAATTGAAATACAATTAAGATGAGGCAATTATTCTTTAAATAAAAGAAGCTGAAAAAATATTCAAACATGTGAATATTATTGGTGGAATAGAATTTAAACTGAAATACAATTTAGGATGAGGCAATTATTCTTTGAACAAAAGAATGGAAAAAAAATTTTCAAACTTATGAATGTCACTGGTGGAACAATCTTTAATTGAAATACAATTAAGATGAGGCAATTATTCTTGAAAGAAAAGAATGGAAAAAATATTCAAACTTATGAATATCAGTGGTGGAACAATCTTTAATTGAAATACAATTAAGATGAGGCAATTATTCTTTAAATAAAAGAAACTGAAAAAATATTCAAACATATGAATATTATTGGTGGAACAATCTTTAATTGAAATACAATTAAGATGAGGCAATTATTCTTTAAATAAAAGAAGCTGAAAAAATATTCAAACATGTGAATATTATTGGTGGAATAGAATTTAAACTGAAATACAATTTAGGATGAGGCAATTATTCTTTGAACAAAAGAATGGAAAAAAAATTTTCAAACTTATGAATATCAGTGGTGGAACAATCTTTAATTGAAATACAATTAAGATGAGGCAATTATTCTTTAAATAAAAAAAAACTGAAAAAATATTCAAACATATGAATATTATTGGTGGAAACAATCTTTAATTGAAATACAATTAAGATGAGGCAATTATTTTTTAAATAAAATAAAACTGAAAAAATATTCAAACATATGAATATTATTGGTGGAAGAGAATTTAAACTGAAATACAATTTAAATAATCACAACTAAGCCAGGCAGGTGGCTGATTGTGGAAGAAAACTTAAGCATAATCTTTAATAAAAGTTTAGAAAAAATGAAGCAGGTGAAAAAATCAAAAATTAAGTGTAGAAGAGAAAAGGTAAATAGATCAATAAAAAAAACTATAGAGAAAAAAAGGAAATCAAGATCCCTAAACAACTCTAATTGGGTTGAGTAGGCAAGGGTTATTAGGCACTTGGATCTTTTGAAAATTGGTCTTGAAACAGCCTAAAATGTATAAAAAATTCAATTAGAATTTTTGAAAAAATATATAATTGAAAAAGTGAAACAATCAGTAACTATTTCAACAATGTAAATAATTTGAGCTTATACTATACTAAATAAGATTGGCAAAAAATTGATTCCAACGCTGACTCTAACAACCATAAGAAACAGTACATTTGAACCCAAGGCTATCGAAGAACTCTGGGAGTGCTGCTGCAGCTGTACGAGGGCTCGAGGACAACCAGTTGGTGAAGAAAGTCCCTTCGCTTGCTCCCACAGGTGCCAAAGGTTGCTCAGAAGTGGTTGGACAGTAAGCGTGGACCTTAGTTTAACAGGTAGTTTCACCTGCAAATTCAATAATGTCAGATAAGGTGGAACAAAATAAAATGAAATTAAGTTTTCAGGTGAGCTCAATATTAACAAAGTAAAAATTGAAAAAATTATTCCTAATTTTATTGGTCACTTGACCCTAAAATAATCAATTGTTTACCAAAATAGTAACAGCTGTACTCAATTATTGAGGAATTGGGTCAACTGACTATTTGTTTTGGAAAGATAAAAATAAATGAATTTAAGAAAAAGGCAAAATAGAATGGAGAACAATGCAGCTAACTTTACCCACACAGTTCCAAGGCTAAACAAATACAAGAAAAAATTGAAATTATTAAATTGCGCAACACAAGTTTGCGACTTGGAGCGGACCCACCGTATTAGCGGAGTCAGCTGGTCGAGGTGCCTTCTCTCTCTCTCCCACTGCAGAGGGGCTGCAGTGCGGCAGGGATGTAGCAGGCCGATGGTCTTCAGCTGATGGCAAGCGGTGTTGCCGAGTCGCCTTCCGATCCACCGTCGTCTTTGTTTTTGGTCGGGCCGTTGGGCGTCTTTGTTGCTCCGTGGCTCGTGCTGTAGGCGAGACTCCTTCCCTTTTCCAATATGGCCGCGAAGCTTCACGTGGCTCTCCGGCGAGGCGTCTTTGCCGTTTGCGGTTATGAAACTGGCGGCGTCGATGCACTTCTCTTCTATTTTCACTCGCGACGCGCTTTTTTCCGGGGAACTTTTCCCCACAAGGGATGCCAAATGTTTGAGAATAGAAATTAACGCGAGCGAAAAGGGACGAGGAGAAGGCAGGAAATCACTGGGCTTCAAATAACTAACACTGGCATTTAATTATGAACTTTAACTTTTGTGGTAAATTTATTTATCGGTATCTAAGTTTACAATAGAGGAGAGTGGTCACGCCGTTTTGACCGGGTGGCACTCTACCTCTGGGAAACTAGGTGGAATCGTCGTAGATAAGCGGTCGATCTACGACGACGGCGCTGAGTCCCGTGATGCGTGGTCGCGGCATCACGGTCGCAGCAAGACTGGTGAGGGCGGAAACTGGTCACTCTGGGCAGCTCTGGCGTGGGTCGCTCGCATGACCAATCACGTGGCAATAAAAGGCGGTAAATCTCAAACAACTGTTCACTTTTAATTTCCTTGCGGTTGAAGAATCTCGTGTAGCGATAATATTGTGATTATCGCACGAAGGTGTAACAGTATCGGGCGGCTATCTCGTACGTGTGTGTGGCTGCTGCTTTCATGTTGTGTGCGTCGCGGCTGGCAACGCAGTGCTTAGTTATCATGTCGTAATTAAGCTATACTTTAGTTGACGTTGCTTTTGTAGTGCAGTAGGCTTTGGCTTGGCACGTGGTTAGTTTACAAGGACAGTTATTGTAATTCAAACTTAGACGAGGGATTAACAAACTATAATTCGTATATTAAAATTATTCCCAAATTTAAATTTCATTTAAATTTTATTTTATTTTATTTTTTTTTTTTAAACGTGTAATATAAGGTAAAGTAAAATTAAGCAAGTAGTAGATAGTTAAAATAATTAGAATTGTTTGTTAAAGTTATTTTCGTGTAATCAGAGTTTTGAATGAACAAATACGTGAAATCGGATGAAATTAACATGAGGTGATTATAAATAATAAATTGTGAAAAATAATTTGTTGTTAAGACGAATTAATTGTTCGGTGATGGTTTTGAAGTAGTTTTACGAGTTTGCTGACGTGATTGGAAGACAATAATTTCGTTAAAGTTCAAGGTATGTAATAAATAATTGACGTTCAGTTTCACTGATCTTTGAATTATTTGCAGTTCAAGTTGTGCAGTACGCAGTTAGGGTGGTGTGTGGCGGGTGCGCATTTTGCAGGGGCTATCGTGCAGCAGTGCAGAACTACAGTATGGTTGGCGGCCGCGTGAACTTGCTGGATAAACCAGAAAAAAAATATTCAGAAAGGGCAGGAAAGAAGGATAATTATGTATAGTGTTTGCTTGTATTTATTTGATCAAAAGGGTATATATATATATATTTATTTATTTAATTATTATTATTATTATTATTTTTTTTTTTTTTTTTTCTATTTATTTATTTATTTTTTTTTTTTTTTTTCAGTGTTCGTTGACGTTGTATCCGTCACGGGGCGGCGTGGTCGCTGATTCGTTACCTTAGTTGGGTACAGGCGGTTGGTTGCTTGTGCTTGATTTTGGCATTGTGGGATTTTCGATTTTGGGCAGTTCGTTTGGCACCGTTGGATCTATACTTTCGGATTTTTGGGTTTGACTACCAGGATTAGTATTGGTCTGGTGGCAGTTTGCATATATATTATGATTTAATAATTGAAAGGATTCTATTTGATTTTGATTACGTTTTCCTTTTTTGCAGGCGAAGAAGAGAATGGGCCAAAGCTTTTCTAGAAAATTGAAATTATCAAGAACGTATTTTATTATCAATGTAATAATTATCGACGATCCTAGGCCGAATGCTAGGATTGAATGCGATTCACTCTGTTCTATGCGTTTTGTATGTATTAACTTGAGTTTGTTTTCTATTTCATTGAGCGGGGTGGGGTCAAATTTTTGGAGTGATTCTGTAAATTCTTGCTTTGCTTCTAAAGGGTATTGTTTTGCTAGTTCATGGATAGTCGGGTTGACGATTTTCAGTTCTGCGGTTAAGTTGGGTTCATACTTATATTCAGATTGGAAAGAAATCTTTTGCAAGCCATGAAGTGTGACACTGAGGGCGTGTGCGGTACAACTCCCGGATAGGTAAAGGGAGCCTGTGCCGTTTATATCGAGTTCCTTACGGGGTTGACCGTGGCAGGTTATAGCGAGGGTGGTCGGTTTTATGGTGGTGTATAACCATATGTTGGAAGCAAGTAATGGGGTAAAAATAATGTCGGTTTTTGGAATTATAATTGTCTGGCATGTTTTGATTGAGGTTGGTGTTGCCTTTTTGAACATTGAATACTCGCAGGGGGCGTCTGGACCTGCGTCTCTTAGGGGCAGAGATTCATCACATAATTTTGAATCTCCGTGGTCTAGACACGATCGTAAAAACTCATTATTCACGAGGACATACATTTTCAAATTTTCCGAAATAATTATATTTTCCGTTCTTGGTTGAATTGCCACATAGCCGGAATTATTAAGGGGCAGATCTATGGGGTTCGGAAAGCTATGAATTTTGTAAAGATCTAAATTATCATTGTTTAAAAGCGGTAATTTTAGAGAGACGTGGAGTTTTCCATCGGTTATGAATACACTTGTTTTTGCTATTTCGAACAGATATGATGCAGTAGTGATTTCAGTCGCATTCGGGAGTTTATAAATATTGCTCAAGTGGTTAATTTTAGTAAGCAAATCTGTAATTTGTGAGTGGGATAAAATCAAGGGGTGCAGGTGACCGCGGGCTGTTGTTTGCAGCACTTCTAACAGCGTTTCGTAGCTGTGTTTCAATTCGTCAATTTTGATTTCGTACTTATTCCACCAGGTGGAAATATTCAGGTAATCAAAGTTGTATTCTTCGAGCGAATAATTTTTGGAGATTTCCTTAATTACAGCGAGAAGGTATTTCATCTCTTTCGCATTGCTTTCACCAACTTTGTGTAAGTTTTCAAGTTCGGATTTCATATAATGGGTGGTGTCGAGGGCTAATTTTGTTAGATTTTTCTGATTGTAATACAGTTGGTCTATATTTGCTGTCATGATTTCTCTATCTTTGGCGTCCATGATCCCGAAAACCCATTTAGCGGCCCAACGACCTATTTCGATGGGTGCTCCGCGTGCGTGTCGGCTTGATGGTTCGCGATTCGGTTTTGGTAGGATAAAGTAAGTACGTATGGATTGATGTAGGTCTTTAATATCGCCTAGTTTCCGTCTCAAGTTTAATTCTCTAACGGAGTTTGGGACGACTTCTTTGGGGAAGGTTTCTACTATTTTATCAATAAAAATTTTGAAATCTCTGTACTCCACGTCGAAATCTCTCTCTATTGGCGGACAATTCATGAAAATATCAAAATGCACTTTTGTTCTAATTAATTTCACCTTTCCCACGTGCTCAAAATAAATCCCGGGGTTGTTGTGGATATCTTTCAATTCAAATAATGGGTTTTCGTCTTTGCACTCAACGTCAACTAAGGTCGAGCTCAAAAACAACAAGACAAACCAAAGCATTTTCTCGGATCGGGCGTTCGAACAGGTTCAGAACGGCTTGTTACTGTAATTGTTGATGATAGGAAAGCTATAGATAGGTAGAAATAGTAAACGTCGAAGATAGGTCGAGATGATGATTATGTGTTTTAATAAAATTTTTTTAAACGGTCTTTGTGTACTAAAATGGTTTTGCCGTTTTGACTGCGCAATAAAGCTGTGTTATTATCTTGAACTTCAAGAACGTCGAAGACTCCGTTGTAAAACTTGTCAAGCTTGTTCTTCCGTGGTAATTTATTTACGTAAACCTTTTCTCCAGGTTGTATTTTAAGGGGCTTAGCGGACTTGTCATAATACATTTTATTGTGGATTTTTGAAGATTCTAAGTTTTTCAGAGCGATTTCCCTAATTTCGGCTATTCTTGAAGCTAGGTCGTAAATATAGCCGTTATAAGTGTCGTTTTCGAAGTCATCCAAGCATGCAGAAGGGGTGCGGGGGTTGCGACCCATCGCGATCTCGTAAGGAGTGAATCCCGTAGAAGAATGGACGGATGAATTATATTCCATCATGGCGAAAGGGACGAGTTCATCCCAATCTTGAAACTTGGGGGCGTTAGTTCGAAGATAGTCTTTCAATACAGAGTGACTTCGTTCTAACGAGGCATTGGACTGCGGGTGCCAGGTTAGAATAAATTTTGGGACTCCGTGGGTGGCTATGAGGTGAATCGCTAAGGTCTGTGCTACGGTGAGGGCTTTTAAATTTGGTATAGGGACTGCGATACAGAATTTTGAAAATAAACATTGCATGGTTAGGATGTAGGCGTTACCCTTAACTGTTCTGAGCATAGGTCCAACGGCATCGATTGCAACCTTGAAAAAGGGTTCTGCAGGAGAATCGCTGATTACCATAGGTTCTTTGGTGCGATAACCGATGAGTTTAAACTCTTGGCATATTCGACAGCGATGTATGTAGTCGACTACGTCTTTGCGTAAACCGGGCCAAGTAAAATTTTCCCTAACTCTACGATAAGTCTTTTCAACTCCGCGATGTCCTCCGAACAAGCTGTCGTGACGCTCTTTTAAGATAGTATCACGCAACTCGGGCGGCGGCATCACGCAGGATCCTAGACAGATTGTAAGGGTCATGGGAACATTTTTCAAATGGTCTCGAATTTTAAGATAAAGGGTACCGCGGGGCAATGCGTCTGTGAGCTCGCCTTTCCTGGCTGAAGTTATTTTTCTTTCAAGTAGCAGATGATAAAGGTTATAAAAACATTCTCTCAAAGGGCTTTGTCTAATCGGTGTTTTCTCCGTTTCGGTTACGACTAACGAAAAGATGGTTCTCCCCCTGTTTGTGGAGACGAGCACGTCACCCACCGTCGGGTTCGCGTCACTGAGGTCGATTTTTGAGATTAATTTCAGCTCGTTTAGCAATTGATTGTTGGGTGTGTTCAGATTTAAATTTGCAGGTATGAAATGAATTATATTATCTTTGTGACCGGTCAGGGACTCTCTGACAGGTCTGATCACCATGGTTTTCCTGGGATCAGGGTGAATTCCAGGAATACTGGAGTCAGGTAGTATTATCGGTCGAATGCTGTCGGGTTTTACGAAAAGATTGCTATGGGGTTTTAAATTAAACGAGTTCAAATTATCAACAGAACCATTTGAGTCGTGGTGCGAGTGAATCGAGTTTTCAGGGTTATCAAGTGTTGTTCTCGTTTTGGTAATTTCCAGTTGCTCGGCAGACGCATGAGTTCTCTGGGGGACGGTTACCGGCGTAGGAATTACGTTTTTGGTGGTGATGATAGATTTACGCGGTTCTCTGGTATCGTGTTTAGATAGGATAGTAGACGTGGAACTCGCAGATGAATCGGATTCCTCGCTCGACATGATCTTTGTGTCGTCTAAAGGCAAAGCGTTAGATTGAGAAAGCAGATCTGGATTCATAGGTGGTATTCTTGGTGTTATCATGGTGGACGAGAGCAAGGGTGTTCTTAATTCAGACTCGTCGGCCAGCTGCCATTTTGACAAATCAAGCAGAGATTGGGTTTTGTTAAGAGTAGGCTGATCATGGGGATCGATTAGATCATTTTCTAAATAACCAGGGTCACTGTGAGCGACGGAGAGGTCTGCTTCAAAATAATTGGGTCCTAGTTCGGTGGTTTCTAGAAGTTCTTCCCATTTTCCTGAATCCCACCAAAGGGAACTGAACCCTTCGATGAATTCGTTCCTTTGTTCCGGGGTAAAGTTTGTGGGTTTCAAGGGCGATGGAGTTTTCGGCTTCCGACTTTGCGTTTCTGGTAGACTGAGGTCTTCTTCGTCCGATGAAGAAGAGTCGTCGTCGACCGAGGGTTTTACTCTTTTTGAAGGAGTGTCGAAGAAAGCCTTTCTCTGGGGCGATTTATCGAATTGGGCGACGACCTCTTCGAATTCGTCGGACGGTATCATTGTCTCATCGAGTTCGTCCACGTCAAGGGTTGGCGCGGCTTGCTCAGGCGTGTTATTTTCGAATTCGGTGGCAGAAGATGTTGTTGGCGTGGGCGAAGGGTCTACTAGACTGAGGAGCAGAGATCTATGACGTAAGGGAACGGGCACGTCGGAGACGTCGGACTCGGCACTTTCGGATTTTTCTGCTTCCGAAGTCGTGCTCTCTGTTTCAGGCTCTGTGTAGCGTGCCTTTTCCCTGGTCTCTGTGAGTCGTTGGTTGCGTCTGAGTTTTAGACGGAAGGCTATGGTTTCACCTTGAAGGGTGCCTTGACCAGAAGCGATCAAAGGTATCGGTGACTTGTTTTTAGACCCCTTTGGTCTGCCTCTCCTTGGAGGACCAGCCTTAGTGGGTGATTTTTCGCTCATGCTTTTGTTCTGGGCTTCGCGAGCTAAAGAGGTTTTGGTGGGTTTAGGGTGCCGAATCAGCAGCATCGTTTTGGATTTTATTTTGCTCGCGGGTGGATTGGTTCTGGGGGTGACTGTGGAGGCCTTTCCGGGTGGATGTTCTTTATCGATTGGATTTCGGGACAGCCAGTCGGCATTGGTATTCTGTTTACCAGGTTAATATCGAAAAATATACCTGTAACCACGGAGTCTGGCTCGCCAGCGATTTAGTCTAGACATAGGGTCTTTAATAGAGTCAATCCACTCTAAGGGCTCATGGTCGCCGTATACGTAAAAGACTCGACTGTAAAGGTAGTGTCTGAAGTGCATTATGGCAAGGACTACGGCCAAGCACTCTCGTTCTGTAGCAGAGTAATTCTACTGGTGTTTGTTTAAAGTTCGAGACATATACGCAATGGGGTGGTCGTTGTTGGGTTCTCCCTGGCTTAAAACTGCGCCTATGGCGTAAGCGCTTGCGTCTGTTGTAAGAATGAAAGGTTGGGAGAAATCGGGCAAATTAGAACGGGTGCAGAGCATAGAGCTTCTTTGAGCCGTTCAAAACTGTTTTGTTGTTCAGACTCCCAATAAAATTTAACGTTCTTTTTAAGGAGGTCGTTAAGGGGCTTAGCAATATCAGCGAAGTGATGGATGAATCGCCGGTAATAGCTACAAAGCCCAAGGAAAGATCTGACGTCATGTGCGCTCTTTAAAGGAGCGGCGTTTTTGACGTCCTCGATTTTTCCGGGGTCGGGTCTGACTCCAAATTGGTCGATGTGGTGACCGAGGTATTTGACTTCAGGGGTAAGAAACTCGCATTTTTCTATTTTTAGCTTCAGTCCGGCGTTGAACAGCCTTTGAAAAGCTTCATTAACCTTGCGCTCGTGAGTCTCCAGGGAATCGGCAAAGATAATTAGGTCGTCCAAGTAGACGAATAGTTCGACTCCTTGAAGCCCTGTCATAATTGTATCCATGAGTCGTTGGAACGGAGGTGGAGCGCAGCACAACCCAAAGGGCATTGCTGTGAATTCGTAGTGGCCGTAAGGGGTAGAAAAAGCAGTTTTAGCTCTGTCGTCAGGGTTCATGGGGATTTGATGAAACCCGTTTACCAAATCGAAGACTGAAAAGTATTTTGATTTTCCCAGAGATTCCAAGATCTCCTGAATGTTGGGGAGTGGGTAGGAATCTGGGATCGTTAAAGAGTTGATTCTACGATAATCAATCACAAGGCGATGTTGTTTTCGACCGTCTGGGCCAGGGCGTTTAGGGACTATCCAGAGGGGAGAATTCCAAGGGCTCGAAGATGGTTGGATGACTCCTTTCTCCAACATCTCGTTAATTTGTTTCTTAACTTCCTCTTGTAGCATAGGAGGATAGCGGTATTGACGGGTATAAATGGGTGTGTCGTTTTTTAAAGGGATACTATGCTGCACTAGGTGTGTGCGAGGTGGATCATCGCCAGGTAGCATGAAGAGGTAGGGGAACTTCTCTACTACTCGTTGAAGTTGAGCCAAAGATTCGGAATCGTGGTGTTCTCTTTTTAGAAGTTCAATGATTTTGGGGACTCTTTCTTCAGGAAGACAAGGGGTTCCTTCACCTTCAGATTCGAAGAAGTCTTCAGAGTCATCAAATTCGAAAGGGTACAGATCCTGAACTGGGATTTCAACTTCTTGGGGTTCTTCTTTAGTGTTCACGGCTAAGACGTAACAAGAGCCATTTTCGTTAGTCACCGCGGCTTCTCCGATAAAAATTCCCGTAGGGGTCTGAATTCGGGGTAGGTACGCCTCCCCTTTTGGAGATTTCTGCGTAACGGGGACTTCGATCGCGACTCTAGCGCGAGCTGGCAAGACGTATCTAGTACGAAGGGCTTTACCTCTCAGTCGACGAGCCCTATAATGAAAAACTGTAGGTGGAATTTTACTAGATGTGGGGTGAGCATCACAGGTACTAGAAGGTGTATGATTTTAGGTACTCTGCCTGTCGTCAGAATTCTGGGATTCCAAGCGCTACTATCTGATGCACTTGAGAAAGAGATAGTTCGGGTTTTATCTTCTGTGATCAAAGTATTATTGGCCAGATCGATGCGGCCTTTCTCATTATTCAAGTAGCGGGATCCTAGAATAGCATCATCCTTCAACGAAGATTGTTCGGGGAGGACGTGCATTCAATGGGTTCTCCCGCTTTCGCAAAAGAGGACGGTACCGAGTGTGTAGACGGGCTGGGTTCCGATCCCGGTGAGTTGCAACACTCGTGACCTGTCAATAGGGTACGTAGGGTTTAGAGATTGAATTTTTATCACGCTCACGTCTGCGCCCGTGTCGATAAGGACTCTACCTTTTCCAGTTCAAAATATCTCGTTTGTAATAGTCATTTTAGGGGTACCGTAAGATCGTTTCCTCCCCTTTTTGAACAAATTTCCTGGGTTTTTGGGATCTAATATTTGAGGGGATTGATACTCAGAGTTTGGGCTGAAGTCGGAGGGGGTCTCAGAGGTGTCACAAGATTCTTGGGTAGAGTTTTCGGATTCGGATCCAGAATCGGAACAGGAGTCTGATTCGGAAGAGAGATTTTCAAAAAGGGAATCTGGGAAGTCTTTCCGCATCTTTTCAGCTAATTTTTTTTTTAATAAACTTGCTTTTCGGAGTTTTTTTAAAGATCTTCTGCTAATGACGGCATCTTGAGAAAAAGGGGCGTCGTCGCCAACAAGGTAAAATAAAAGTCTTTGTTTGTAAAATTTTAAGGCTACTCGGCCAGTGGACTCTGTTTTATCTCCGTCTTCACTCTGTATCGTGAGAGGGGGATTTTCAAGATAGTATGCGGAGTCTTTAAGGACTGAGGTTTTGATCAAATTTACCTCGTTAGAAAGCGCTGCAGAGCAGGTGATATTGCCCTTATTGAACCAGGGGTGGTTTAATTTGACTGATGGTGCGCCCCTTGTTCCGACGATTCGTCGTACTTCCCGGACTTGTATGTTTTCACTGACCGGCGCTCCGGGTGTTGGTAGCTCGCCTGGGCGCCGTTCTGGCGAGCTGCTCCCCAGTTTAAATTGTCAGGAGAGTCTACGGTCGCAGGCTTTGTAGGTGTAACCGGGCGAGGGATATTCGGGTTGTTCGCAGATGTTGATGGACCAGGGGATGCATGTCTGGGTGATGGGTTTGGACTGCGCGAGTCGTGCGGGTACCCATAAGCATAAGGGTTCGCGTAGGGCATTTGATACGGTGGCATAGACATTGGGGGATAGTAATAAGGTAGTGGCGGTGGGTAGTAATGCATCGAGGGCGGAGCGAAATAAGGGTTTTCACTTCGGTAGGGTGAAGGTTCTCTCGGTCTATCATAATTTTGATATCGGTTCCCAGGGCTTTCGGGTCTGGGTCAAACGTTCGGCGAACCTCGGCGGCCGGGTCTGCTAGTCCTTTCGGGGGGTTTAAGTATGCCAGTCGGCTGGTCATAGCGAAGAGACGGGTGGGCGTCTAGCTTACCATCCGATGTGTACATAACAGTTTTGGGCATTCGGGTATCATCTCTGTCATAAGAATAAGGGATGGTGCGATGGTAATTCCGGGGGTCGTCAAATTTTATTCGGAGTCTTCGTAAAAGCGAATTGAAAGAAATGAACGGCGAATGAAAGAATGAAAGAAACAAAGAATGTGCGCGTCAGCAATAAGTCGCTAAACTTTCTCCTTGAAATTCTCGAACACGAAAAATATGATGAAATAAAATTTCAGCTCTGATTTTCACGAACTAATTAAACCAGATTTTAAATTAAGTAATTTATTTTTAATTTTAATAAATTTAAATTTCCAAAACAAGATCCAACCAAAGAGCTTAAGCGAAAAGGCAGGTATAGTTCCCCACAAGGGATGCCATTTATGTCGCGTGCGAACGTGACAATAATTATTTGATTTAATTTAATTTAAGTTTAATTTAATTTAAGTTTAATTTAAGTTAAGTTTAATTTAATTTAAGTTTAATTTAATTTAAGTGGGAACTTACCCGCTATGAGCAGATCACGCAGTAATCTGCTCGTCACCCTTTTTGCTTGTCTTTGGTAGGATTTATTTGAGGAAAAATAAAAGTGATTTTTAAAGTTAATGATACTTTATTATTAATAATTATAAAAAAAAGGAATTTACACGAATTAAGTTTATCGTCCTTCGACGAAGTTATAAATTAACAATAAAAGTCTTACTTGATACTAGGTGTGAACCTAGGCTAAACGGAGAGGATTCCGGGTTTCTAGGCCGGTGATCCCTAAGGTTGACCCACGTGTCAGGGCTGTTGAGCACAGTGGCCTATCGAAGCCCGTGGAACTCCGGCTCCTTTCGACCAGGTGTGCCTCTGCGACCTTCAGCTTGCGCGTAGCCTCCGGATCGCTTGGTGTCGGGAACGGGAGAGAGCGTTTGAGGTTCGCGCGAGCCGGGAGGTCGCCGATTATCCCCACCTAGGACTTAAGGATCGGAGCTGCATCCAATTAGCTCGAGCTTTTAGCTCGGCTCGCGACGGGCCCCCTTCCTCACTCTTTCGGCGGGAGTAATCAAGAATATTCGAAAAGTCGTTAGCGCAACTGAGGAGGGTGATGGGTATTGGTTATGATTGTTATTAGTATTATTATTTATGTTAAAGGTTGATACACGACAAAACTTTTTATTTCATTTTCCATAGCTTTTTGCCATTCTAAAGATTCTATGGAGTTCAACGCCTCCTCAACTGTACTAGGTACATTTGCATCTACATAATTTACATATATAAAATTAGTTACAGGATTTCCATATCTTTCAATAGGATTTTTTTTACGATTTGATTTCCTTACTGCCATTAAATTTTCATTTTGTTTATCTTTAATTTCATTCGGACTTTGTCTACTTTCGTTCATATTTATTTCACTGTTTTCATCAATTTCAATTCTATTTTCATTATTAATTTCATTCCCATTACCATTTTCAATTTCAATTTCGCTATCATTACTTTCATTATCGTTATTTTCACTCTCTAAATCAAAATTTATAAAATTTCCTCTAGAATTTAAATTTTCACCAATTTTATCATCCTTCCTTTCTAAACAAATTAATTCGGTTCTATCTTCAATGACTTGTACATGTCTGGCATTTATAATTCTGCCTTTAATCAAAACTCTATAAAAATTATCATTATAACCAACTAAAACTCCTAATTGGCTTTTATCTTGCCACTTATTTTTTCTTAACACTTCTGGTGTTCTCACAAATACTCTACTCCCATAAATTTTCAAATGTTTAACATTAGGCTTTTTCCCAAAAAATATTTGATAAGGTGATTTGTTTTCAATAGTGTTGGCCAATGTTCGATTCTTTAAATAAGCAACTGTATTAATAATCTCTGGCCAATATCTCAAATTTATTTTAGCTTCTCTCATTAAAAATCTACCAATATCCATTGCAGATCTATTGTACCTTTCCGCTACTCCATTCAATTCGTGGACATAGGGTGGACATGTTATTAATTTAATCCCTTTATATTGAATATAATTAAAAATTTCTTTATTTAAATATTCTTTGCCATTATCACATTTAAATTTTTTAATTTTTTTATTCAGCTGATTTTCAACAAGATTGACATATTCTATAAAGCAATGATTAGTCTCTGACTTACTCTTTATACAAAAAATTTTGGTACATTTACTGTAATCATCAACAAATGTTAAAAAATATTTCTCCCCATTATAACCTAAAGTTTTATGGGGTCCATTCAAATCTGTATGGATTAATTCAAGAATTTCTAAGGAACTTGTTGCATCATTTTCGAAAGGAACATTTGCCATTTTACTTTTTATGCAATTAGCACATTTCATATCAATTTTTTCTAAATTTTCTGGTAACCCATCTAATTATTTGAAATTTACTAATTTATTTAAATAATTGAAATTTACATGCCCTAAGGCTCTATGCCATTTTTCCTTTTGAGTTAATTTTACAGCATTAGTGTAAATGCCTTCATTAATAAATTAATTCTTTATAAAACTCTCTAAATAGTAAAGATCATTAATAGCATATGCAACTGTAATTAATTGTTGTTTTTTAGTATATATTCCAATATAATCATCACTAGAATAAAGAATCGAATTTTTAGCAATTTGATAACTTAACAAATTTTTTTTTAATACCTTCCACATAAAATACATTTTTTAATTCAATTAATTTTTTACCATAACAGTTTTCAAAATAAACTTTAATATTACCTTTCTTAGTTGCTTTAATACAATCACCATTTGGCAAGTTTACTTGGATCGGGTTATCTAAATTTACAGAATGACTAAAATATTTATCAGAATTTACAACATGATCTGTACAACCACTTTCTAACAACCAATTTAATTTATTATAATTATCATTAAGATTACCACAATTGTTTACCTTTACCTCATTTATCTTGTTTATATTGAATTCTGTAAACCATGCTGCACAAGAGTTGTCGTAGCTCTGGTTATCCGTTGACTCAGCTCTATGTTGATTGTTGCCTCTGCCTCTGCTTTGGCCTCTGAAGTTGTTGCCTATGTAGTTGCCTCGTTGAGAACCACTTTGTCCTCTGTAGTGCTGTTGCTGATAAGCACCTCTGCCTCGTTCACTGCCGTGTTGACCAATTTGTCCATATTTATTTTGTTTGCAATGTTTTTGCAACTGTCCAGGTTTGTTGCAGTTGTAGCAAACTCCTTTTACCTTTGTATTAAAGGTACTCACATTTGTTTTATTTTCACTTTGTTCACTTGATTTTAAACTTTTTTCTTTTATTTTTGATTTTACATAGTCCACAGTTCTTTGTTGTTCTGGCAATAAATTTTATTTTGTTTTTTTTAAATTAAACCAATTAAACATTTAGTTAACCTTATTTTTTATTATTTTTCACAAAGTTTATTATTAGTCATGTCCTTCACTTTTCAAAAACTCTCAAAATAATTAATCATTCAGAAGCTCACTGTTCACTTATTCGAAACTCGATTTCAATTTTCAAAAAATCTCAACATGTGCTTAACCTCACTTATCGCCATGCGCTCGCTTAACCTTGCGACACGCCATGCGGTTCCATTAATTTTAATCCTCGTGCATCAACCTTTTGCACGGATTTTTTCTACAGGCTTTTAACGCCTCTTTCTTACTTAGCTTCTAAGCTATAATCAATCACAGCTATATTTTCAATTAATTCTATTCCTCTATTGTAGAAGAAGTAGAACAAAAATTTTTTAGGAGCACATGTTTTGACTTTTACAACCACACTTTCTTTTTATACTAAACGACGTTCTCTGCTACCATGTTGGGATTATTGTAGAGGTAGATCAGATGAGTGAAACACTTTGTGGTTAATTAATAGTATTTGATTATTATTTAATAGTAAGATTACAAATTATCCGCATACGAGCATCGTGCTCCGCACCGGTCAGCTGCTAGTACAGTACTCGACTGATCGCGTCGCGTGTCGTCGCGTAGTTGCGTGTAGCGTTCTCACTCACACATACACATATTCTATTCGTGTTCACCGTCGGGCGTCGAGACAATACATGGTGACATGATTCTAATATTATAATATATCTCCCTATATTATATTTCCGTTTTTTATTCTGATCCCCTAAATTGGATCTTCGAAAATCTGAAATTCCTAAAAACACGGTAAAAACACAGTTAAATATCGCACTTTTCTGATCCCCCAAATTGGATCCCCTAAATTGGATCTTCGTCGAAATTATTGGATCCCCTAAATTGGATCCCCTTTTCTCAAAATTTTTTACTGAAATATTGTATCTTGTATTGTCAAAAAAAGAAATAATTAATTTTAGTAATTTATAAATAATAATGAATTTCTTCTTTGTTGTGTTGGTTGCTCGTGATTATGGAAATATAAATTAAAATCCAATTGTTGGTTGATCTTAAATCGGTATATAATTTTTGGATAATGGATAATGGATGAATAATGGATTTTAATTTATATTTTACTAATGAATTTCATTTAAAAAATTTTTTTTCAAATTTCAATTTGAAACAAACTTTTTTAAACCTATACCTAACTTTATACCAATGTTTATTGGTTATTGGTTATTGGTAGTGAAAGTTGACCGGGGTGCCTTTCGGCTCAGGGACACTGAGCTTTCGCCATTGCATCCCTATCCCCCCCGGTTAAGTGGCCGTTCTTCTAGAGCCTTTTAATTTTTGCTCTAGAAGAGACCTCTTCCCCCGATTATAATCCCAGTCTCCTTTACATAGCATGGAAGCCGGTAGGTGTAAAAACCCACATCGTAGGGAAAAAACGTATACCTGGATGACCGAGGCCGTAAGTACAGAGTTTTGATGCATGAACTCCCGTTGGTATCAGTCGCCTGTCCCTGTGGTACGTTACTTTACATCGAACTCCCATCTTCCGGCCTCTGTGGGTATCACGCTTCAATCGAGAGAGCGTTTATAGGTCTCCGACCGAGCCGTGGTCCCCCATTCAGAACCGCGGTAATAGGCACATGAAAAATTTTTCAGAGGTGCCGGCAGCGGGAATCGGATCCCGGGCCCTCGACGTGAGAGTCCGGTATCTAACCCGTCGAGCCACCGCGGCTCATACCAATGTTTACTTTTTGATAAAAAACATTTACTTAGGAATAAAAATTTGTGCGGTATGAGAAATTTTTACGGGTAATCAAGGGACATTTAAGTGGGCAGATTTGCTCAATCCCAAGCCAGCTGGTTAGATAAGCGAGATACGTTAGTTTAGTAAGAGCTAATGATTTAAGTCGATTCAGGTTAGTAAGGTAGGTAAGGTTGGTTAGGCGGAGGTGATGCGGGAGAAGGGTGGAAGGGGAGATGAGGTGAGGAAGGGTTTGTTATTTTACTTAAAAATATTAATAGAGCTTTTTGAAAATTTAAAGTACTTCAACAAAACTTTAAAGTTAGTGACTGAGTTGATGAATACGGTAAGTAGGATTCGTTGGTAGATTGGGTGAAATAAGTTTGGGAGATCCCTACCCCTTAATATTGATTTCAACCAAAAAATTTCTTTTTTTAAATCCAGCTGGAAATCCAGCCATCATATTGGAACCGAAATCCAACTAAATAGCCAGCTGGATATTAGGGGTAGGGATAAAATAAGGTATTTGAAGTAAATTAAATTAGTGAGGTCAGTAATGTGACTAAGATTAAACTAGGTCATATAGTTAAAGATAAAAAAGTAAATATAGTTAGTAGGGTTCTTAAGGCGAAGTCATAAGGGGAGTTGCAGAATTTGCGAAAAAAATCATTTAAAATGAAACTAAAACGAAAATAAAAAAACTTTCTAAAGATTCAATAAATATAGATATATAGCAAATGCTATTAATATACAAAAATATACAAAACTGTTTCCCATATTCTGATGTAAATTTTGATCCGATTTCGATGGGATTGGGCTTAAAAGACAATATATCTTTTAAAGTAGTAGCTTGAGCATTACAGAGCCCTTTTTTCATTTTCATTTTTAAATTTACTGAATCTTCAATTTTTTGTTAAAATGACCCTTATGACTTCGCCTTAATACGGGTGAGAATAGTAAAGCGGCTTAGATAGGGTGAGTGATGGTTGTGTGGTTGTGGGCTGGGATAGACATATTAAAACTATAACTTTGGCTCTAATGAAAATTTTTATATAAAATTATATATCATTAAAAAGGTCTTGAGCTCAGCTTTCTAATTATGTCATTCGAATTTTTATCAATTGGTAGATTACTACAATCGGCTGTGCCTCGGCCGAAAATTACATGTGATCTGAGACATTTCTTATTTTCGTGGCCACGTGTGGTATAATGTCTGTGGTATAAAATTATAGGTACTACTATTTTTCTGCTCGACGCATTTTCTGGCCGCTGAGCGCGCCAGTCTTTGCTACTTCCCGGCCGGAGTGTAGAAAATACTTTTTGCTGTCATGACTCTCATGAGAGGGTGCTGAACAAAGCCAGTTATCAATTAATCGGTTTAAACGCAACTTCGCAAGCTCTTACTATATAGGAAATACGTTTATCTCATGAAGAATCTGTGAAAAAATTTTGAAGAAAATCAAGGTTCGTTTGTACGAGTTTGTGAAATTTGAAAAAAATCGTGATCTTTTTAACTATTCGTCAAATTACTAGAGTAGTTTTCAGGATGGGGAGTATAAGCTAGAGATCTAAGATGAGTCAGATCGAGAATGAATAAAGTGAGTAGGGTTTTTGGTAGAGTGAGTGAGAAATGAGTTGGGAATTATTTACGGTATTTGAAGTAAGTGAAATTAGTAAGGTCAAAATAGGTCAGGCGGTTAAAGATGAAAGATTAAGTAAGGTTTGTAGGGTTCTCCAAATGGGTGAGATAGTGAAGTAGGTTAGGTAGTTAATGTTATTAGGTGAGTGACAATTGTGGGCCGGCAAATATAATAAAGTTTGTAATATCGATATGAAATGAATTTATTTAATATACCCACCATAAGCAAAAGAAGCTCTAAAAAATATTTTTGTGTGTGTAAGATCTAATGAAATGGTTCAAAATACCAGTGGGCTTACTAAATTATTCCTTATGAGTCATCAAAAATTTATGTATGTACCTTACATGAACACTCCAACTATTTTAAAATTGATTTATATCTTCATTTGTCAATTTTAGATCTATTTCAGCCCTGGATAGATTTTGACTAAAAATTATTTTAAAAAGAAATAAAATTCTATACCTCATGATTTTGCATAAATAATTAAAAACTTTTCTCTATAAGTCTGATTTTATGAATCAAGTTATGATGAGTAAGTAAAGTTCAAACTGAACTCTCGTGTCTAATTTTTATTGATTTTGAGCACTTAAGTCTTTTGATTATTTAACCAAACATAGAGCTTACGTATTGTTTCGATTAATTTTTATAATCATCAATTATAATTAGGGGGTTGGCGAGCAGGGGGGTACCCCCCATAGTATATATACTATATTATATAGTTGTAATTTGCTCTTCGCTCCCACCCCGCTCCCACCCTTAATTTTTCATTTTAGACCGTAAAATAGGTCAAAAACTGCATTTTTATTCCGCTCCCACCCCCGCCCTTTCTCGCCCTTTTTTTCTCACCCCATTCCGCTCCCACCCCACTCCCACCCTCTCCCACCCCGCTCCCACCCTTAATTCTTCATTTTATACCGTAAAATAGGTCAAAAACTGCACTTTTATTCCGCTCCCACCCCACTCCCACCCCGCTCCTACCCTCTCTCTTTTTTACAACCTCCTCATTTGTAAAAATGTTATTTAAGGTAAACGACCCAATTAAAGATCAGTTAAGGATTTCGTTAGGTTAGGAAGATCCATAAAAGTTAATATTTTAAATTTTAAATATTTTAAATTAAATCCATAAAATAAATTTAGCTATAAATACAAACTGAAAATAATTTTTTCTGGACTAATAATCTTCATCGGATTCATATTATAAATTACAAATTTAAAAATAAATTTTAAGAGTTCTTCCTATCTTTCTCGAATTAAATCTATTACTACATTAATATTCAACAAACAATATTAAAATAAACAATATTCAATTGACAATATTTAAATAAAAAATTTAACATCTTCATCGATCTGTTCTTTTTAAAAAATTTTTTTAAATATTCTTTATAACTTATACTTTAGTATAGTTCTTAACAACTAAATCTTGCGCCTATGGTGAGATGGTTTAAAATTTTTTTATGTTTCATTTTTCAGGTTTTTAAAGTTATATCTTTTTTAGTTTATTACTTTCTTAATGCTGAATGATCAAACATCGATAACGTTCGATCTTTTCAAGTTCAACGTGAATCTCACCACTCGCCGGTAATTTTCATTTCAATTACCTGAACTTAGCCATCCGCCGGGCCATAAAAATATATTCAACAAACAATATTAAAATAAACAATATTCAATTGACAATATTGAAATAAAAAATTTAACATCTTCATCGATCTGTTCTTTTTTAAAAATTTTTTTAAATATTCTTTATAACTTATACTTTAGTATAGTTCTTAACAACTAAATCTTGCGCCTATGGTGAGATGGTTTAAAATTTTTTTATGTTTCATTTTTCAGGTTTTTAAAGTTATATCTTTTTTAGTTTATTACTTTCTTAATGCTGAATGATCAAACATCGATAACGTTCGATCTTTTCAAGTTCAACGTTAATCTCACCACTCGCCGGTAATTTTCATTTCAATAACCTGAACTTAGCCATCCGCCGGGCCATAAAAATATATTCAACAAACAATATTAAAATAAACAATATTCAATTGACAATATTGAAATAAAAAATTTAACATCTTCATCGATCTGTTCTTTTTTAAAAATTTTTTTAAATATTCTTTATAACTTATACTTTAGTATAGTTCTTAACAACTAAATCTTGCGCCTATGGTGAGATGGTTTAAAATTTTTTTATGTTTCATTTTTCAGGTTTTTAAAGTTATATCTTTTTTAGTTTATTACTTTCTTAATGCTGAATGATCAAACATCGATAACGTTCGATCTTTTCAAGTTCAACGTGAATCTCACCACTCGCCGGTAATTTTCACTTCAATAACCTGCACTTAGCCATCCGCCGGGCCATAAAAATAATCGCTTTCGACACTGGTTCTTTATTTTATCGTTGAAAATTATTTCAATAACCTATCTATACAAAATTGTATTATTAACTTTATATTGAAGTGTTAAAAATTAAAATGAGTTGCAGATTTTGTGTTGAAGATTTTTTTAAAAAAGTTTGTCCTGATTGCGGAAAACTAATTGAGTAATTTATTTTTTACATTAAAGTTTTATTTTTATTTTTATTTTTTTTTAATTTCTTATTATTTAATTTTTTTTTAACAGCACTGACATGTGTGGTTTTGGCAAAATTTGTTCTCAACATTTAAACTCAATTTTTGAAGTTGGAACTCAAAATTTTTTGTTAAAATACTGCAAATGGTAAAAATTTCAAATTTTATTTTCATACTTAAATAAATATTATAAAAATTTCATCCTTAAATTAATATTATTAAAATAGTTAAAATCAATTTTTAGTGCTTTGCATGCTTTAGTGTAAATAATTAAAATCAATTTTTAGTGCTTCCGATAATCAATCATCTAATTTAAATTCCTCCGGCCATACATCGAAATTGTATCTGCAACAAATTTAGAATTGATCTTATGGGGTCGGTTAAGGTAGTTACAACCCATGTATATATAGGTAACATAGAATATAGTTATTAGAATCTAGCAGGAGGGAAAATTGAAAGCTGTTGCTGAAGAAGATCTGTTTTTTTTAAATATTTTAAGAAAATTGAATTTGCAATCCAAGAATAACCTCTAAATTTGATCCATTTTACGCGCTTAGCATAGGAATCACACGTGAAAAGTTGAAACTTCTGAGCTTAATATCTCAAAATTTATCCCCGCTTGGAATTATTTGCAAAATACTAACATGTTGCGGACGCAAAGAAACTAACTCTGTGCAAAGTTATAGAGATTTTTTAAGAAACTCAATTTTTGCGGTAATTACCTTAACATAATGAATAAAATGCAAATAAATGGTTTTTACAGACGGTAGTCAAAATCAAAGTTAATCAATGTATACAGTATATGCCTTTATTTTGCAATCAGCATGTCTCTGGCTGTTATAGGTTATGAAATATGAATTAAAGTTTAAAAATAACTATTTTAAGCGCTATAGTCGCTAAGAAAGAAATAAGTAGCTTAGGTTAATGCCAATATCTTCTTTTTTATTTTATATAAAGTAATATGAAGGCGAGGATTTCAACAACGAATTTATTACTGATTTCATCGAGGATACTTTGAATGAGTTATATAAAAATTTATTCATAAATAAAATTTTAATTTGTATTTCAGAAATTACATATTACATTAAAATTAAGACATTAGATGATATAAAACAAATAAATCAAAACGAACTTATGGAATTAGAAGATTTAATGAAAGGATATAGATTAATAAAAAAAAAAAAAAGTAATATAGTAATATAGTAACATAGTAATTAATTTATATTTGTCTTAAAATTAAATTGTTAATAACTCTCACATGAGATAAATAATTTTTTTTAATATAATGTTATAATAAATAACATTAATTTTTAATTTAATAATACAATCATAAAATTATCATTAAAAAATAATTTTATTAATATATCATAATTATAGTCAGGATAGTGACCACTTTTTGGATTTTTTGTCACGATAGTGACCGCTTAATCTATTTATATAATATATGAAAAATAATTGAATTATTAAAACGGAAGATTTTTTGATATTACAGATATTTTTTTCAAGAAAATAGATTTAAAAATTATTAAATCAAAAAATTAAAAATTTTAACGGAAGAATATAATTATAAATATTTATTTTTTTTCATAAATATAGAATTGAAAATTATTAAAGAGAAAAGTTTTTTAAAATGAATTATATGTGGTTTGTACGGCTACTGGCAAAGGATTCCACATATAGTTTCTTTTTGTTCTTAATTAAATATGAAAAAATTTTCAAAATTGTTGAAAAAAAAACCCAACGCGCCTTGCAAGTGCCTCCTGGGTGGTGTGGAAAACTGCATTAAGTAATTTAAAATTAATAAGTTGAAAATAAATTCATTTGTAATTCAAGTATACTTATTACTATTTTATTAGAAAAGATATATAGTGTAGATTCAAGCATTTAATTCTGGGGGGTTGGCGAGCGAAGCGAGCAGGGGGGTACCCCCTAGTGTATATATATATATATATATATATATATATATGTGTGTGTGTGTGTCACTATCCGGCCGAAGTTCGGATAGTGACACCTGTACTTACCACATGAAAACTTCCTAAAGCAATAATACACCCTCTTTAAGCGCAAATTACGCGTAATCCACCCACGTATTTAAAAAAAACAAAATAACCCATCTTTTTTATTTTTTTTTTTCCAAATTAACCAATCAATAAAAACTTTTTCTAGGTTGGCGCGGTCCAACCAAAATAACCCATCCCAAATAGCCCATCACCCAATTCCTGGAACCCATTTTTATTCATTCTCGGAAAAAGTGGGACCAAACACTATCCTGACTGTCCGGATAGTGTTAAAATGTCCGGATAGTACCGAACGTGTATATGAAATGTCCGAATATTGACGTGATAATATATTTATGTATATATCGAATATATACATATCTAATAAGCCAGATTATGGTAAATGTTATTTTACCAATACAAAATTTTAAGTTGGAAAATTTTTTTTTAATTTTTTCTAAATTTTCAGTTTTATTTTAGAATATATAAATTTGATTATATGCGTAATTTTTATACTGTCAAAATTTCAAATTTCAAATTAAAATTTTTAATTAAAAAGTAATCATGCTTCGCTTCTATTAGGCGTCCAAGACACCTTTTTTGGGGTATCCCTCTCCTAGATTGGTTTTTCTGTCCACCCCGAGTATTTTATTTCCTCGGTACCCCCTTCGAAGTAGTGAGCGTGCCCTTATCCGAAACCTAGGGAGGCGCCATATCTGAGAAATCAAACAAAAACTCCGTCCCCGAAGGATGGACTGCCTGCCTCTATAATAAAAATAATAATAATATTAACTGTGCATTTTTTTTTTCTTTTTAATTAATAACTAAATAAAATTCTAAAAAAAAAAAAGATAGTTAACCGTACACATTTTTTCTTTTTTTGTATTTAATGTATTTTTCAAATTTTTAGATGTACGTGACTACTGAAAGCATTTTCAATACATTAGCAGAATTGGTACACCATCATTCTATGTTAGCAGATGGTCTCATCACACAGCTTTTATACCCTGCTCCAAAGCGAAATAAACCTACAGTTTTTCCTCTGAGTCCAGGTATAAAAAGTTATTTATAATTTTACCTTGTTATAGAATAAAATAATTAGAGTAATAAAGACTGTGTCGAATTGCAGAGACTAAGAACTTCAATTAAGTACGAGTATACCCTTGAGAAAAAAACTGACGTCATTAGATATATTAAAAAAAAAAAAAAAAAAATGAAAAGAAAAAAGACACTAGCATGTTAAAGTTTAAATTGATTTAATAAATTTGATTAGAACTTTAAATCCAATTTTTTTTTTAAATAAGGTAAAGGACCCAATTGTGGACCCCAAAAATCACAACTTTCGGGGTTTTTGAATTTTATAGAAAAAACCAAGCAAGTGAGGTTAATTTTTTTTGTACATACTTAATTTTAGTGGTCTTAAGAATCAAAATCAATTTTTTGTTATTAAAAAATTTTATTTATTACAGAGTAATTAATGTTTAAAGTAGAGACCTTTTGGACCGTATTTTTGAGACTGTGTGTCAAAGTACCCCGATTAATGGACCTTTTTACATGCGATATCCCCTTAACGTTTTTCTTACCCCAATTAATAGACCCTGTGATTTTATTTCAAACTATTGACTTTTGAAATTACGATTTTTGTTGACATTGAAGTTAAAAGTAATTACAGTTTTCATTGACAAAAGTAATTTAACCACATTAGAAGATTTATAAAGCTGATATTTTAGTGTATAAAACTCGGTATGAAAGCCAAAACTAACGTCTCATTAATTGGGGTACTCGGGGTTTCATTTAAGGGGGGGGGGGGGGGTAGGGTCTGAGCGGTCAAAAAATGATGATTTTTCGATGATTTATAGTGAAGCTCCTGTTTATTATAATTTAATAAGAATTTATATACATATCATACAACATTCAAAGAACATTCTGTCAAAATTTCAGATCAAAATATTAAAAATTGAGGCAATGGGAGCCAACCAAACAAGGCGCTTCGAAAAAAAGATGAGTTGCGGTGAAGGCTGTAACTCGCGAACGGTTCATCTGAAATCAAAAAATAAAGTAGATTTAGTTAATATATTAGTTTTTCTCGCCCCCTAGTAGGATCAATTTCATTTTTTTTCAATTTTGAAGTTTTGGCGACGTTTTGAAGCCAAAACACTTTTTTGGTCACCAAAACCGGCCATTTTATGGCTAAAACTCATCCAAAAAAAAAAAAAAAAAAAAAAAGTAACTCACTAGGGGGCGGGTTTTTTATGCATTAAAGACGTATGTTTTAATTCTAGAAAGATCGGTGCAGTAGTTTTCAAATGAGAACTTTCACCGACTTTGAAAAAGAGTGTTTCGAGAAAAACGCGTTTGAAGTTTTCGGTACGAAAAAAGTGAAGAAAAACTATTTGATTTACAACTTACACTGAATCATCTATTCCAGCTCCATAAAGTAAGTCACCAGCAGCTTCAGCAATGTCCAGGGAATCTTTTTGTCCTTGTCCTCGCCGAATTCTACCTTCTTTGGTTTGGGCCTTCAGCGTAGAGCATGCGGGGAGGGGCAGCTGCCTCGACCTGCTCCGCTCGAAGGCCCCAGACTTAAAACTCTGTAACTTTGTGAGTTTTGCTCCAAACCCTTAGAAATTTTAACACAGCATTCTTGAAATGTTTTACTATAAGAAAAAAAAATCGATTTTTCAAAAATTGCCAGACCCTACCCCCCCCCCCCCCCCTTAAAGGTTCGTATTAATGGACCGCTGCTCTTTTAGACCATTAATTGGGGTACCTTGAGACCAGGGCCCAATTATGAGAACTGCATTATTTATTTAAAAATTTATATTTTTAACTTACAAAATTGATACTATACTAATTTCTGAAGTCTAAGCTTTTCATTGATCAGTGATACATTGCGTAAATAAATAAAGTATGCCTAGAAATTCAAGTTTGAAAGTTGCTTGATTCGCTGCAACGAGAACACCAACCTAACCCTCGAGTCAACCAACATTGTGACTTTCAAAATAAAACGGAATTATTAACGTAAACTTGAAAAAAAAATTTCGAATTATTCTTTGATAACATAAGTTTATTTTAAAATAGTTTTATGCCGATATTTGCATTAAAAAAATATTTAAAAATGATTTTTGCTGAAGGGGGCCATTAATTGGGGTATGGGGTCCACAATTGGATCCTTTACCTCATTTAAAAAAAAAAATTTGTTTTTTCAAAATTTTATCTTCTTTTTCGCTTATGCTACTGTATAATATAATAATAAAAGCTTTAGATCTTAGATAATTAAAAATCAACTAAATTTGACTATGACTATGAGACCTTAATGATATTCTAATGATTTAACGGTCACGGCCTTCGGACCGAGATAATTCATAATAAATCAGTTTATTTGGTATTTCTATTTTAAGAATTTACTCAGCGCGCACGGACCCTTATTTATTGCTTTTGCAAAAGAAATTTTTGTTAAATAAAATAAAAAATTCTAACTCCATCAGTTTCTAAGCGCGCAAGCGCGCATAGGAAAAATACAAAAATAGTAACCTCAAATGCACTTTTCGAATATTTTAAAGACTTCTTCACCAATCAGCTCTCGAATAAATTGTTTACGCAAGATGGCGATAGTTCTCTTTTATAAAGGGATTTTTTTTTTTTTTTTATCATTACTAGAAATTCACAAAGCACGTTTTTGTTATTGCTACCATGCTCTGATTAACAGTACAAAGGTTAATCGAAAAATTAATTGCTTCTGATATTTCATGGATATGTTTAAAAAAAAAAAAAAAAAAAAAATAGCTTGCATAATTAAAACGCATCCTGCAGATAAGCCGCACCGCATGGAAATATGATACTTGAAATAATTACCAAAAAATCTTAAAGTTAGAAATGAACTTTATCATCGAAGGGTTAAAGACAACCTCGAAAGGGTACTTTGATCTTTTGAGTCAAAAAAGCGCATTTTTAAATTTTTCATTGATGAAAGAATTGAATTTGATTAAATCATTTTTGTTCAACATCATAGAGTAACTTTTAGAGAACATTGAGTAAAATTTTTGTGAAGAAATATTCAAAACTGAACCAATGACAAAGCATCTTCGAATGCACCTTTGATGTGAGCTTTTCTGAGGTTGCCATTGTAACTTCTCAGGATTGTCTATAATTAAAAAATTTAAATTACGTTTGATGAATATTGAGTTTTTTGAGGCCTTCAGGAGAAGATTTTTTTTTTCATTTGCACCACTTTGGCGATGTTGTGAAGACTGTTATAGTGCTGCAATTCAAAAAGTGAACTCGGGAATACAACCCTCGAAGGCCCGTTGTCCTTGATGCCGGCGACTATAATCTCCTGTCACAGTCGGCTCCGTGCAGACAAACTTCCTGAAATAGGGAAAAATACCGTCCGCGTTTATAAATCCCTACACGATTTATTAAAACGGGGAGGGCGCGACAGCTCGTTATTTCGGTAGGTGGGCGCCGGCTATGGGATCGAGCACGAGGAACACTGGTTTAGAAATAAGTAAAGTTTCACACAAGTTAATTTTCAATATTTAATAAAAAAAGAAATTAACTTAAAACTAATACAATATTACTAATTAACACGGTAACGAAATATCATCAACTGCTCACAACTGAGCATTTAAACTGACAACAAAAAAAATAGTCGAAGTAGTTAAGGCTATACCGATCCTGGATACACCCCCTCGGAACCCACCCCCCGTTCGGAGGGGGTTGAAAGGGTAATAGGGGGTGGGTAAGGTAATTGTGGGGGGTGGTTTTGCTATTGGATTTTGAGTGGGCCGTTGGTCTATGAGGGGTGGGTTTTTAGGGGTGGTTTTACTATTCGATTTTTGGATTGACCTATTGTCTATGAGGGTTGGTTTTACTATTGGTGAAAAATGATTATTTTACTGTTCGATTTTTTAACTGACCGATTGTCTATAAGGAATTTTTTTTTTTTTTTTGGGGGGGAGGGGGTGGTTTATTATTGGTGAAAAATAATTATTAGATAATATTAGATGGTTTTCTTGAGTATGAATTAGTGGCGACAGCGGCAGCAATAGCAGCAACGTTACTAGGTATAGTCGATATATGCGGTAGCTGCAGGCTGCAGCAGCATGGTATAGTGTGCGAGTGTATCCTAGCACTCTCTCGCAGCAGCAACGTTACTAGGTATAGTCGATATATGCGGTAGCTGCAGGCTGCAGCAGCATGGTATAGTGTGCGAGTGTATCCTCGCACTCTCTCGCAGCAGCAACGTTACTAGGTATAGTCGATATATGCGGTAGCTGCAGGCTGCAGCAGCATGGTATAGTGTACGAGTGTATCCTCGCACTCTCTCGCTCTCGATCGTTGCGCGCACGCGTAGCGTCTTGTAGCTAAGCAACGGAGTGTGGATGGTAGAAATGAACGCTGAAAGTTCTGTCCTCTCTCCGAATGCATGTGCCACGATGCCGGTGTTGCGTAGTAATTTTTATCATGTGCATGCGAGTTGTATCATCTCGATGGTAACCAACAGGATGTTGTGTCTTGGGATAAAATTCTTTTTTCACCTGTCACGTGGAAAATGTCATAGTGAACAATGGAATAGTTTTTGTTTTCTTTTTTTAACTCGTTATAGAGCAAAATTCAAGACATCGATACAGGATGCTGTGTCGTCTTATCGCTTGAAGATGAATAACAGTAGCTCGATCTTTAAAATGTTTTGTCTTTGGATAAAATTTCCTTCTCGTTTGTCCTATGGAAGGGATTCATAGTGCAGTGGCTTTTGTTTTCTTTTTTTAATTTGCCTTATTATAAAGTTCGCGAGATGATTTTCATGCCACAGTTGTTTGTCGTCCGTCGGAAAGTTTGTGTCGGTAAAGTTTTTAGAAGTTAACAAATTCTTAGTTTTGTCATAACTCCTGTGAACATGGACTCAGAAAAAAAAAGTGAAAATTTAGATTCTAGTGTGGAAGGATCTGCAAACTGTGATCAAAGTAGATCAAGGAGTATATCAAGATCATCGTCGTCCTCTGGTTCCTCGTCGTCTGATTCATCAGGATCGTCATCGTCGTCAGCCTCTAATAAAAATGAAACTATTGACATAAAAGGATTCAATAAATTGTTAAAGAAAATAAATAATCAAATTGTCAAAGTAGATAAAAGAAAAATGAAGGTATAGTAAAATGAATAAATTAATTCAACTCTAACTTAAATTTTTTTTAACTGTTACTTTTTTTCTAGTTACAGACGATGAAGCTAAGACATCGGCAAAAATTAATAAAGAACTTGACACAAGTAAGTCTAACAAATTATTTAACTTATATTAAAAATTAATGAAAAAAAAAAAAAAAAAAAATTTTTTCTGTTTCAGTTAAAAGGGATTTTATAAAACTGAACGAGTCGATAAGTGGTGAAAATAGGATAAGAAGTAAGTTATTTTATATTTATAAACTAAAATATAAATAACTTTTTTTTTTTCAGTTGTGGAACAATTAAAAGCTGACTCTGAATTGAAGACAGTACTAGAACAAAGTAAGTAATTTTAAATAAATTCATAACAATTGTAAATAATAATAATAATAATAATAATTTTATTTTAGTACGGCTACGATCATGTGGAATATTCAACATTTTGAGTAGAATGCTTGAAGACATTAAAATACTAAGATTTCATGCAGAAAAAAAGCAAGGTAATAAAAAATATAATAATAATAACATTAATAATCATTGAATATATTAATATAATAAAAATGAATAAATTTATTTTCCAGCGGATGGTTCACCATTCATAGATGCGGTCAAGGTGACCGCCGAAAAGATGACCAAGAAGAAAAACACGGTAAAGAAACCAGTGAAAATCACTCCTTCCTTAACAATGAGTTTTTCGGACCCGAAAGCCATTGAAAAGTCTAGTCTTAATCAGGTAAAATTTTTGTTTTTTACTTTTTTAAATTATTTGTAATTCAATTTTTTTTTTTTTTTTCATAGAACAATATACGTATAAAATCGGATATTAAAATACCTTCAGAACTTGCAATTCAACAAGAAGTTTTAGAAAAAGTAAGTGAAACTATTTATTTTTGAATCATTAATTGAAATAAGACTAACGAATCAATTTTTACAGTTACATGCAGTTGGTCAACAACAAAGACTTAAAGTTGAATCAACTAATGCAAACACAAAAAATATAGTAAGTTTTATATAAAATATATTTTAAAATTATATATTATAAAGTTGTATCTTATAAATTATATTTATATAATTTGTCTAGATTCAAAAAGCATTTGAGTATGCTCAGGGGCATGAGCAACAAGCACAACAAAAACAACAAGAACAACAAGAAGAATTAAAAAAATCGGTAAGTTCTTAATTTTTTTCTTATGTAATAAAATAATAGTTTATAAATTTTTAACTCAATTTTTTTCTTTTCTTTTTTTTTTTTTTTAGACTGGTGATTCTTTTGAGGAAGCAATAGACTTAACAGATGAGTTGCGCGAACTCATGGACCAAAAAGGAATAGTCGAGAAAGCAGAAGAAGAAGAAAAAAATACATCATCGGTGAAAGCAGAAGCAGAAGCAGAAGCAGAAGCAGAAGCAGGAGAAGAAGATGGAAAGAAGAAAAGAAAGATGAAAAGAGAACTAACTGAAGAAAAAGAAAAAAGAAAACATAAGAAACAGAAGAAAGATAAAAAAAATAATGAGTGATTGACGCTTTGTCAAGCACTCTTTATTTTTCTTATACTTATACTATTTTTTTTAAAAATTTTCGCGCCTATTTAATACTATTTTTATTTTTCTATTTTTAGCATTATTTTAAAAAAAATTTTCGCACTATTTTAATACTATTTTATTACTATTTTTATTTTTCTATGTTAGCATTATTTTTATACTTTTCTATTCAATTTTAACACTATTTTGTTATACTTTAAAAAACTGCTTTCTAGTTATTTTAAACATATTTATCAATATCTTTGAGTAGATGAATAAATAATTAAAGTTTTTTTTTTTTTTTTAATTTTCATGCTATTTTGAAACTATTTTTTATTTTTCTATTTTATCATTATTTTTATACTTTTTTGTTCTATTGTAACACTATTTTTGTTATACTTTTCAAGACTGCTTTTATAACTATTTTATACATGAACTTATTTATCAATATTTAAAAAATATATATATTTAGCGTTATTTTTAGACTATTTTTATTAATATTATTATTATTATTATTATTATTACTATTTTTTTACTAATTGCTTTTAAAACTATTTTATACACATACATACATACATACATGTGCATACATTTATACCTATGTCTTATAATGAATAAATAAATAAATAAACAATTTTATACTCCATTTTACTTTCTCTTTATTTAAAATTTCATTTGATCTTTACAATTTCATGAAAAATATGAAAAAGATCGTAGTGAAGAACTTAAAAAATCATTACATCCTTCATCAATCTCATCTATGTCATCTATTATTCGAGGTTTGTTAACATTGATCCAAGACTTCAGTTTAGAAGCGTTCTTTGCAGCACACTTAAAAAAAGGTGAATAATCCTTATGATTACAGCAAAAATCATCCTTAGAACAGCCAAGACTTTTGAGAGAAGGACAACCATAGATTTCTAAATCAATTACTAGTCTGTAATTTAAAAAAAAGAAAAAACGATTGATATTTAAATTAAATAAATAAATAAACATTAGAATAAGTATGTAATTAAAACTTACGTTTGGGGTAACATTTTTTGAAGAAAAATCTTTTTCATGTTTCCCTTGGTAAAAATTTTTTTTGCACTATCTAAATATTTTCTCAATACATCTGTTAATTGTTCATAAGCTATTTCACCATAATTCCATTGAATACAATTAAAACACTTTTGCAAATAACGTGCAGTACATTTTTCTTCAGCTGTTAAATTATCCCAAGAAAATGGTGGTTTAAAAGTAAAAACCAGCGGTAGAGTAGAATCGTCTAAGTTGAAAATAGCCATCTCTTTCACAATAAAGTCGTTTCTAGATTTTTGAAAGCCTTGAAAGTCTACAACAAACTGCATTTTAGATTTGCACTGTTAAGGTTGTTGGGTCGGTGCGAGAGAGAAAGAGATACTAGTGCGAGTCGAACGGAGAGATTCACGGCGCTCTCTGTCTCTCTCGCACTCATGGCACAACATAGCACCTAACCTAAGATTTTAGTGTTTGATTATTTTTTTCTCAGCTCATAAGGTCCACTGGTAATTGCTTTTAATTGATAAGTGTTTCAAAAAAATTTTTCTTTTACCCTGAATTTTTTCATTAAAATATACTTGTCAGCTCCTATTAAACTTTCAAGAAAACAGTGATTCCCATAAGCTTACGTGTTAAACAAATTTGGCAATATCTTTTCTCCCAAGGTTCATTTTGCCCTAACAATTTAGTGGCATCAATAAGAAGCAATTACCTACAAAATGAGTACTTTTTTGTTAGAATCTACTTGTCAAATCATGGACCGACCCAACAACCTTAAACAATTTCAATATAACTAGATGGATAGGTAAAACTTTAACTTCTTTTATAGTGATTCCCCCTCTCTTCTCCTATAAACTATTATCCTTAGCTATTATTATTATTCCTCCTATTATTATCCTAAACTATTTCCCTCTCTCCTCCTCATTCTTTGATAAAATATAATGCAGTAAGTGTTCATCGGTCAGTTTTCTACTCCTTCTTTCAAGTGCATCATCTCTCATTATTGTGAATTCATAAACATTTGAGTAGCAGAAGATTTACAATTATAAAAATAAGTTTATGTTATTCAATAAAAAATTAGTGATTATTAACTTAATAAAATTAGTGATTAGTGATAACTAAATTTAACCATGGATACCATTTTAGATACTTTGCATCACTTAAATAATGCAATCGTGTCAATAAATTCAGGTCTTGCGCAAACCAATGTTATTGAGGGGTGGTTGTCTATAGCAGAACTATCTATTGATATTTTTACAGACATCAATGTACAAAATAAAACCGATTTGTTGGCTAAATTTCTAATAATTAAAAAAAAGTTTAGAAATTTTTTAGAAAACTCATATCAAAGTCATGAAGTGAATAATATTGACAGTGAATCAACGAGTCAAAAAAACGATGATGAATCATCAAATCCATTGGATGGATTCGAAGAATTGATTGAAGATTTTACTGAAAATTCTAACATAATTATAAATAATCAAGACTTAAACGAGATTCAAAATAAGATTCATATATTAATTCAAGAGATTGATTTTCTACAACAGAAAATGCCATCTCTCACTAGACCTGAAAAAAAGAAGTGCGAAACTTTTTTAATCAAACTTATATCATTGAAACATAAATTTGAACATGCTATAAAAATTGGTGGTGGTGGTGATTAAGATATAAAAAAGGAGAATATTCGATATGATGACTTCGACTCAGCTTTTGAACGTCGTATACGAGCGGGTAATTTTATTTATTTATTTAATATAAACTTTTTTAACTCAATAATTCTATTTTTTTTTTTTTTTTTTTTTTTTTTTTATAGGAGTAATATCAAACCTTGGTCATAAAGATTTAGACTCTTTTTTGGTAGATGCTTATAAACCCTTCCAAGACAAGGTTAAACAAGCTGTTGAAGAATTTGATGTAATCAATGTTAATGTTATGTTAATGGCAGAGTTTGAGCTTCAGAAGGATGATACACCTAAACGGAGAATGGAGTCGTAGTTGCTCTGTCAAACCTAGAACGTTTTTTTGATGAGAAAATTTTTTTACCGTTGCAACGTGATATACAAGAGTTTGAGACACGTGATTCTGGTTGGAGTTTAAAACAAATTATTAGTCTTACAATTAACATAAACAAACATGAACCTATTAGAGGAAGTTCTTACGTCAAACTACCTAAATCAATTGAAAATAAACATGCTGTTGTCAATGTGAGAAACGAATTTGATAATTTTTGCTTTAAATAGACAGTCTTATCAGCATATTATCCTCAAAAGCGAAATACTAATTATCTTCCTACATATCAAAATAAAGAAGCTTTAGGTGAAGTCAACTTTGAAGGACTGTCATTCCCAACACCACCCGAACAAGTAGAAATTTTTGAAAAAAATAATCCTAATATTTCAATTCATCTTTATATTCTTAAAAAAAAAAATGATAAATTTGGAGTTTGCCCTTACTATCTCACTCCAGAGAAGAAAGATAAACACTATCATTTATTGATAGTTTATCCTGAAGAGTATTACATTGACGAAGATGCTGATGATTATATTGAAAAAAGTCTCGAAAACTCAACGGTAAATTTTAATTATCATTATACTTGGATTAAAAATTTACCTAAACTTCTTGGGAGACAGTACTCTAAAACAGGCCATGAAATCTATGTTTGTGACAGATGTATTCACTTTTTTCATGAAAAAAATAAGCTAGATACTCATGAAAAGGATTGTCGACTCATTATTAATTGTAAAATAACATTACCTAAAAATGAAGCTGAAGCAACTCTTTCTTTTAAGAATGTTAACTATGCAGAGCTGGTACCAATTACTATTTATAGTGATATAGAATGTCTACTTAAAAAACTAGAAGTGCATCCTGAATCAGTTAGCGGAAAGTCCGTCAAAATTCAAGAACATCAAGCACATAGTATTGGATTTTACGTGAAAAATCGTTTTAGCAATGAGCTTAATGGTTATAGAAGTTATCGACAAGAAGAAGAAAATCAAGAGACTCCTGCTCAATGGTTTGTAAGATCATTAGAAGAACTGTGTCCAAAGATTCAAAAAGTATTCTCTACGAATGAGGCTATGATGCTTACATCACGCGATAAAGAAAACTTTAGGAGAGCACAAAAATGTCATATATGTAAAAAACCTTTTACTAAAGATTGTATCAAGGTTAGAGATCACTGTCACTTCACTTAAAGTAAGAAAAAAAAAAAAAAAAAAAAATTATTATTAACATTAAAATGTTTAATTTAATTGCAGGTACCGCGGAGCTGCGCACAAAGTTTGCAACCTTTTATACAAAAACGCTAGATATATTTCAATAATACTACATAACCTTTCAAATTATGATTCACACTTTCTCATCAAAGAAATTGCAAATGATGAAATTTTAAAAGGAAACGTTTGAATCATAGCACAGAATGGAGAACGTTATATCTCTTTCACCAAATATGTTCAAGGAATGAATTTGAGTTTTAGATTCATTGATTCATTTAGATTTATGCCCTTGTCATTAGAAAAATTAGCTGGGATTGCAAAAAACTTTGAAATATTGGATGAAGAGTTTGCCAAAGATGGTTTTACAGATACTGAACTTTTGAAAAAAAAGGAGTCTTCCCTTATGAGTACATACAAAGTTTTGAACAGCTACGAGAGAATAAATTACCAGCTCCGTCAGAGTTTGCCAGTACTTTGACAAATAGACAAATAAGCATTGATGATTATGAACATGCTACAAAAGTGTGGAGTATTTATAACAAAGACAAGACTTTAGGCGGTTATTCAGATGTATATTTAAAAACAGATGTCTTGTGGCTTGCGTGTATATTTGAAAACTTTAGATCGAAATGTATGAAATATTATAAATTAGATTCAGCTCATTTTTTAACGACACCCTCGTTGACTTGGAACGCGATGCTAAAACATACAGAAGTTGAACTAGAACTTCTTCAAGACATTGATATGTTAATGTTTATTCAGAAAGGTAAAAAGATCTTTAATTTTTTTTTTTTTTTTTAAATAAACTTGAATAAAATATATTTTTACCGTAGTTATTCGAGGAGGAGTGAGTCAATGTTCGAACAGATACTCTAAGGCTAACAATATTTACATGGGAAAAGAAAATTATAAACCCAATGAAGACGATAAATACATAATTTTTCTAGATATAAATAATTTATATGGTAAAAATGATTATTATTGCATTGTTTTTACTGTTATTAACTTATTTTTCGTTTCTAGGATGGGCTATGACACAACCGCTTCCTTATAAAAACTTTGAGTGGTTAAAAAACCCTGAGGAAATTGATCTAGATGACTATCCTGACGAATTCAATTTAGAAGAATGTCGCGATGAGAGCAGTATTGGTCTCATTCTTGAAGTTGATTTAGAATGTCCTAATAATGAAAGGTATCACGATGATCACAAAGATCTACCATTCTGTCCAGAACATGGATCAGCTGCAGGGTCCACGCAAAAGAGATTAATGACACAATTAACAGACAAGAATCGATACGTTATACACTATAGAGCATTGAAGCAAGCAATAAAAAATGTCATGATACTCAAAAAAATACATAGAGCTTTAAAATTTGAACAAAAAGCATGGCTTGAAAAGTATGTAGATTATAACACAGATATGAGAAAAGCAGCTACCACCGAGTTTGATATTCTCTTTTTCAAATTAATGATTAATGCAGTCTATGGTTCGTAGTAAAATTATTATAACTATTTATAATATTTCATGTAAAACTGTAACTATTATTTTTTAGGAATGACCATGGAAAACAAACAAAACCATGAGGAAATTAAAATGGGTAATAAATGGGACGGACGTTATGGTGTTGGTGCTATGCTTTCAAATGCTGCATTCAAACGCTGCACAATTTTTTTTGACAAGCTGGTAGCAGTTCACATGAGGAAGTTAGACATTTACATGGATAAACCTATATACGTAGGTCTATCTGTTTTAGACCTCTCTAAAATCAAGTTATATGATTTTCACTATGAATTCATGAAGAAAAATCTAAAAGATCAGGCCAAATTATTGTACACAGACACAGACAACCTTCTGTATGAAGTAAAAAACGTTAACATATATGATGTTATAAGAAAAAATCCTAAAGAGTTTGATACGAGTAACTATTCGATAGACAATGAATTTGGAATCGTTCCGGGCAACAAAAAAGTATTAGGTATCATGAAAGACGAATGCGGAGGTAAAATCATTACTGAATTCATAGGGATTCGCAGTAAACTTTATAATATTCAAGTTCAAGGGGTTAAACCTATTATGAAAGCCAAAGGTATTAAAAGTTGTCTTTTAAAGTCATGCTTCGTAAGTGAAGAAGTTAGAAAGTCAGTCATTGTTCCTGAAGACTTTAAAAAGTGTCTCATCGATAAAACAATTAAAAATGTTGTTCAGTGTAATATCCGTTCTAGAGATCATATTGTAAAAACTGAAAAGGTTAACAAGATTGCATTAGATCCAGCTGACAAGAAACGATACTTGATCCCAGGACGTACCGATACTTTACCATGGGGTCACTATACGGCAATCGATAAAGAAAAATTTAATGAACTAGACGAAGAAGACTTGGATTTATTGGGTACTATGTAAATATAGATAATGATAGTCTTCTCCCCACTCTTTTTGAGAAAGAGGTGGTGAGAGAAACGTTTGAAATACAACCACATCACCCAGCAGAACTCATTCATCAGTGTCACACTCAGCCAAAACATCTCAAACGAAACTTAAACTTGTTGGAAGCGTCTACAGCAAAAAAATTTAAAGGTACTTTTTATTTTTAATTTTCTCATCATTATTTCAATATCACAAAGTACTTTTTTGAAATATTTCTTAATAAAAAAAAAAAAAAAAAAATTCTGTTCTATTGTTTTAGATGGATCTAACAAAACTCAATGAAGCAGGTTGCCGAGACAAAGCAACAAGCATCAAAGACTTAGATGTAACTCGCTCTTATATGGTTGTGGAGCTTAGAAACGTGGAAACTCAAAGATATGGACAGAAAATTGTGGCTGAATTGGATGGTGGGTTGTTTATATTCCTCCCAACCAATGTTTGCAAATACTTACAAAAAAACTTAACTGAATACATACAGCTCCAAGAAGCTGCAAATAAACTCAAGTTAATAGTTAAACCACTTGGTGGTTTGAAAATTAAATTTGAAATTGTATAGAATCAATAGACTAGCTAGAAAAAATGTATGCTCATTAAACCACTTGATAGTTTTGAAATTAATATTACTATTGAAATTATATAGCATCAATAGTTTAACTAGAAAAATGTATACTTGTCATAAAAATGTGATTATGTTAAAAAAAAAAAAAAAAAGTTCTAAAATAAATTGAAAATTATCTAAATATTGTGTTTTTATTTCAAATTCCTTACTCAATTGCAACTAAATAATGAAATCTGATTCTTGATCATTTACTTATTTATTTAACAATTTTAATTGAATATTTTTATCTAATTTTAGGATTATAAAATAATGAAGCAATTTTTTATTTTCTAATCATTTATTTAATACAAATTTCTTTTTTACAAATTAAATAAAATACATTTTTTATTAATACACATGTTTAAAATCACTTAATTTTTTTACAATAACTTTTGTTTTTGATTTCAAGTAATTTCTTTTCTAAAATAGAGTTAATAATTAATCCAACTCTTTTGATTCTAAAACAAAAACGTTCTCTATCACGAGCTGCTTGCTCCCACTCTCCTTGACGTGCCTTCTTGTGAGCATAAGACCAGTGATATATCGTACGTATTTGAGGATCTTCCTCAAATCGTACTTTTTTTTAAATTTTTTCATTACTGTACATAATGACTTTCGTTGAGAAGGTCTAACGATGAAATGAATATACAAACAATGATGGATACAAGTTTTATAAAATTTTCTTGGCAGTCCAACTGTTGTGAGAACTGTCAAATCCTAACCACTTAACGTATGCCTGCTTACCACGTCTTCTTAATACTTTTTCCACCAGATATACGTCAGAATACTTCACTTTTTGTAGTTCATGTTCATAGAATCCACCTTTGATTGGTCGGTCTTGATAATCTTTGAGATAATACATCACTGGATCGTATGTACCTACACGTTCTATAGAAAATATCTCTGTTGACCAATTGGGTGTATATCCTTTTTCAAAAGTTTGTTTGGCTTTACTGATTCGTTAATTACCTTATCGTTTACTTTAAACTTTTGTTTCTTTACTTTAACTCGACATAGATGTGAAAATTTTTTCAATACTTCAGTCTCATTTTCTTTTCTAACATCGATAGGTTTCATACCTATTGTTCGATGGTTGCTGTTATTGTAATTCTTAACAAGTTCACTTAACATGTTCAACCATTTATAGTTACCATTCAAACTAAATTTAATCCACATTTTTCTTTTGAGGGTACGATTGAATCGTTCAACGTTAAAGGCTTTGAGATTAAAATAAGTAGAATATAAAGAATACCATATTTTTTCATGAGTTTCTCAAAGTATGAATTATAAAATTCTTTACCCTGGTCTGTTTGCAGATTTTTAGGCACACGCCCTTGTTTTAATATAGATTCCATAGCTTCTGTGACATCATCACCATTTTTACGTTTTATAGGAACGGCCCAAGAATACTTTGAAAATACATCTATGACAGTCAACATATATCTATAACCTTTATTTTCACGAGCATAAGGTATCATTTCAACGAGATCCGCTTGCCAGGTTTCATCATATCCTCTAACATCTAATTTTCGACGTGTATAATTACGACGCGCAGGTTTATGAAGTTCTTCAACGATTCTTTTTCGTTCCATCTTTGATTGCTAGTGAAATTTCATTCAACTTTTGAGCAAGTTTTTCAATCTCAGTTTGAAAACTCTTCAATATTTTTTCTGCAATTGAATTTTCTAGCTCTTGCGACAGCCTAAGAATCAAAGCTTCCAAATTGTTTGTTAAATCTTCTGTTATTTGGAAATTATTATCCATCATTCGCTTCTTTAAAATATGTAAATTTACTGCATCGTATTCGTTTGATGAATCAGCAAGATTACAAAGTCTTTTTCTACCGATATCATACTGACCATCTTGGGTAAGTTTATAACCAATACCAGGTGGACCTCGGGGAGCTGTCACTGTAGCTGATTTTGTATCTGTTCGTCCAAACACATTTGGGTCATCCCAAAATTTATAATCAATGACTGAGTGTCTATTGGCAACCTTGAATGATGATAAAGTTTTCCTATCAACAGTGTTCAACTTTGATAAAATACCACTACCTTTTGGATTAAACATAGGAGCAATGATATCATTGTATTTAGCACTGTTTGAATGATATCGCATGTCTCCTTTTTTATTCAAATGTGCTCCCGATTTTTCTAATATTTTTTTATAATTTGCTTTATCACTCTTTGTTACAGAATCAATAGGTGGACGTTTGAGAACAATCAATTCAGTTAGTCCAACCGTCCTTGGATATTTTTTATTACCAACAACAATATTATTATTTGTGAATGAAATTGGTAATTTACCTAGTTGAAAGTTACCATTAGGATTAACTTTTACTCCATAGATTTGATCCGTTGTAGTATCTTTTTTTTTTATAAGTCGAGTGTAATCATCATCGACAACAACAGAAGAGCTAACGTTTGGTTCAATTTGTTGTTCTATAATAGATTCATCTAAACTTGATTTAGAAAAATTCATTAGTTCATTCTCACCAAATTTAAATGAATTCTTTACTGGAGTACTATGATTAAATGAAGGAAGATCAAATTTAGAACCATTTGCATCAAGTATTGGAAAAGTAAAATCTAATTTTGGTTTTTCAGATACACTTTCGGGTTGATAAATTTCACTTTCATTTTTGAATAAAATATTTTGTTGAGTATCACTTTTGAGTGTTGGTTTTTTATGATATTAAACGCAATTTTTTGAAGAGGATCAACAATTGGTTGAAAAGCTTTTTTAACACATCTTCTTCATCAGCTTTTTGATATTTTATCAATTTGTATTTTTTTTTAATAGAATCTCTTGCTTTTACAAGCTTATGAAGAATATCTTTTTGTTTCTGTAACTCTTTCATGTTAACACTTTGATGTATAAATGACGACTGAATAGACGTATTGAAAGTTTTATGTATTTATTAAAAAACAGTCAAATTCTTTTCTATATCGACCATCATTAATGGGATCATCTTTGATTATGACTAAAAAACCATATTTACTATCATTCCAGCACGTTGAGCACAGATCCTTGAATTGATTATAAACCATATCAGTATTGACATGATCATCGTAAATATGTTTTAAATTTAGTTCATCTTGTCGAAATACTACTAACACATTTACATTATCTCGAACTAAATGTTTAGGTATACGAGTATATGATTGGCATAAATAGAAACAATCAACATTTTTATGTCTACCCATGCAAAAGAAAGCTCTTACATTATCTTGTTTTTCGGTTGCTATATCATCGAATATCATCATAGAATTTGGAAGAGTGTCGTTTGGAGCGTGAACTTCATCGTGCTCACTGAAAGGAAAAAACTGTATATCTTTTAATGGTTCTAATAATTTTTTCAAATACACATACTTTGGTTGATTAAGAGACTTTGAGTATAGGTATATATTTTCAAACCGAACACCATTAGGCTCAGTAATTAGAGACATTAAGGTATTTGTTTTTCCACAGTTTGATAATCCGCAAAAAACAGCTCGTATACTGTCTGGAAGTAAATTACCGTGTCGTTTGATTTTTTTATTTTGTTCCATTACAGAATCAAAATTATTTATAGTTAAATTGGAACTTTGTTCTTTAAAATTCATGTTGATTTGTTGTAGACTAATCAATGACTGAACAATTAAGGTATAAATATATCACTTTTATACAAAATTAATTCAGTGCTAATAGAATCTCCTTCGAGTGATGATCATTCATGGTAAAGGATTGGTAAACGATTTGATCAACAAACTACCTTTCGAAGCTCATATTCCAGGATATCAATACTGTGGACCAGGAACAAATTTAAAAAAGCGACTTGCCAGAAGAGACACGGGTATTAACCCATTGGACGCTGCTTGCAAGGAGCACGACATTGCTTATTCACAAAATTCAAATAACATTGAGCTTCGAAACTCAGCAGATCGAGTTCTTGCAGATAAAGCTTGGAGACGAGTTTTAGCCAAAGACGCTTGTTTGAGTGAAAAGGCAACTGCTTACGCTGTTGCTAATATGATGAAGATAAAAAATAAATTAGGAATGGGTGTTTCATTCAATAAAATAGTAAAAGCTGCATCAGTGGCAAAGTTGAAAGATAAAAAAGCTTCGGTTTTGATCCGCCAGGCTTTGAAAAAAGCTCGAAAGACTGTAAAAGGTGTTGGTGGGAAAAAAAAAGTTAAGTTTCCTCGAATTCTTTCTATTCCAAAAAATAAAATTGGTGGGTGGTTAATACCTTTGTTTGCTGGATTAAGTGCGACAGGTGCACTGGCAGGTGGTGCAGCTGGTGTAACAAAAGCTGTCAATGATTATCATTCAGCTAAAGAACAGTTGGATGAGGCACGAAGACATAATAAAAAAATGGAGGCTATAGCTCTCGGTAAAGGAATGTGTCTTAAAAACTATAAATCAGGTTATGGTTTGTATCTTAAACATCAACAAACAGGTTATGGACTAAAACGTAAGAATTTGAAAAAAAAAAAAATCTCCATAGAAAATTTGAAATTGCCAAAAAGGGCACTATCAGACTGGGATATCGTTCAATATGCTAAAAAGTTAAAAATTCCTTATTTTAGAGGAGTATTCATGCGAGATTCCTTACCATCTACAGGATATCTCATAAACGAGTCTGCTGTTTTAAATCTTGATGATTCCAAAGGATCAGGAACTCATTGGGTTGCATACAAGAAGCGAGGAGATAACGTCGTTTATTTCGATAGTTTTGGTGACCTACAACCACCAATAGATCTCATGCTATATTTAAGAGCATCAAACATCAAGTATAATTATAATAGATATCAAGATTTTGGCTCATACAACTGTGGTCACTTGTGTTTAAAATTTCTTTCTGAAACTATATAAGCTTAGTTTCAAGTTAGTTTATTTATTAGTTGTATTAGTTTCATTGTTATTCCAACTGTCATGGATGGAACTTTGTCATTAATACTCAGTGGCAATTCATCAGTTTTAACATCTCGATATTTTCCACCAATTGAATTATCTCCTGATAAAAATTATTCTCCAGGATTGGTTGAGTTTTTAACTTACAATTCTATTCCAAATATCGATACAGATAAAAACAAATTTTATATCGGTAATATTGGAATTACTATTCCTATTGGTGCATACGACATTGTCGACATAGAAAAATTTTTGCAAAAAGAACTCGCTCCGAAAGGAATAACTTTGAGTTTGAAACTAAATAATAATACATTACAGGCTGTTATAAAGTCAAGCGAATCCATCGACTTTACAAAGAGTGACTCCATAGGTTTATGGTTGGGATTTTCACCGAAAATTCTCGAAAAAAACATTAAGCACGAATCAGACTTACCTGTAAGTATTCTTAAAGTACAATCTGTTAGAATAGAGTGTAACATTGTCGATGGATCATATTTAAACGATCAAAAAGTTCATACTATTCATCAGTTTTTCCCTAGAGTGAATCCTGGTTTCAAAATTATTGAAGTACCTGTGAAAATTATTTATCTTCCCATTACAGTAAAAAGTATTGATTACTTAGAACTACGTGTAGTTGATCAAGACGGAAATTTGGTCAATTTTCAGGACGAAGAAATTACAATTAGAATTCATATTAAATCTTTGTAATGGGTATTGTTTATGATTCAAAGAAAAAATATATAAACGAATCAACATGGAAATCGTCAATCAGTCAACATCGAAAAGTCAAGGTGTTAACACAAAAAAACCTCAGTTTTCTCAAAAGGATAGGATTAAAAGTCATTCGTGGTGGTGTTGCTTAATTTTTTGTTGCAATGGCCGCAATTCTAAGTATTCAATCTCCGATCGTCTTCGACGAGTTTCATACTCATCAGCCTTATACAATCTCCGAGTATAAAAATACCGATGAGATTCGAATATCCATTCAACATCAGGACCTGTGTGTTCTTCCTTCGCAAAGCTTATTGCATATTAGTGGTAAAATTACTGCTGAAAATGGTACTCGTTTAAGCAATACGCAATTAGTTAATAACGCTATCTGTCATCTGTTTGAGGAGTTTCGTTATGAGCTAAATGGTGTAGAGATTGATAAATGTAAAAATCCTGGTATAACATGTACTATGAAAGGAGCATTATCGTTTACACAAAGTCAAAAATATATGTTAGAAAATAATGGTTGGAAAATTGAAAACAATTCTAATTTTCCGGATAACGAAGGTGACTTTGACATTGTTATACCTTTGAACATGCTCTTTGGATTTGCAGATGATTACAATAAAATTGTTGTGAATATGAAACATGAACTCATTCTCGTTCGATCGAGAAACGATTCGAATGCTGTTTTACAAGTTAACGTGGCAGCAGCGACTCCAGAAGCACCGGTTAAATATGAAGATTTTAAACTGGTTTTGAAAAGAATTGAATGGTTAATGCCCTAAGTAACTGTATCTGATAAATTCAAAATTAGTCTTTTAAATTTCCTGGGTAAAAATCAATCCATTGTCATGAGTTTTAGAACATGGGAACTTTATGAGTATCCCCAGCTTCCAACTTCTAATCGTCATGTTTGGACGGTTAAAACTTCTAATCAGTTAGAGAAACCTAGATTTATTATTTTAAGTTTTCAAACTAATCGTAAAGATCACAAAGGTAATAATGCAAGCTATTTTGATCATTGTAATATTAGTAATGTTAAACTCTATCTCAACTCACAATATTATCCTTATGGTAATTTAAATCTTGATTTTAGTCATAATCAATACTCTATCTTGTATGACATGTTCGTTAAATTTCGAAATTCTTATTACAACAAAGATCATGAACCTTTTATAACAAAGGAACATTTTAAGGAACATATGACCCTTATAGTCATTGATTGTTCTAAACAAGATGAATCCTTGAAAAATGCTCCAGTTGATATTAGACTTGAATTTGAAACTAGAGCAAATATCCCTGCTAATACTGCTGCATATTGTCTTATTCTTCACGATCGTATTTTTCAATACAATCCTATGTCGGGAGATGTTCGAAAGCTTGTTTAAAAATGTATAAATACAAAAGTTCACAACATTATACATTCATTTGTTCATCATGGAGCGAAGAGAACTCAACTCTCAAAAAACCCCTTTAATATCTAATGATTCGAAGAAAAATTATAAAAGTTATGATTTTTCAAAAGAATCTGTGAAAAAAGAGGAACCCCTCAAAAAGTATGACCATAAGTACGAAAAAATGAAGTTTGATGGTCGTTCAGAAAAATGCGATAATGGTTTGAGAACTAAAACGTACTTAAGTCAATTTAAAAACTCGTAAGTAATAAAGAGAGTAAATTGAGGAGATAAAGCAAGTAAGGTCGGAGCTCTTTTCACTCTCTCTATTATTACTAATCTGCTCCTCATACACAAACAATCAATCTTAAAATCAAATAGTAAAACCACACTCAAAATCAACTTCTCATAGACAAATAGTCAATCTAAAAATAGAATAGTAAAACCATCCCTCAGAGACAAACAATCTCTCAACAACCCCTCGTAGACAATAGGTCAATCCAAAAATCGAATAGTAAAACCACCCCTAAAAACCCACCCCTCATAGACCAACGGTCCACTCAAAATCCAATAGCTAAACCACCCCCCACAATTACCTTACCCACCCCCTATTACCCTTTCAACCCCCTCCGAACGGGGGTGGGTTCCGAGGGGGTGTATCCAGGATCGATTTAGCCTTAACTACTAGTCGATATTCTTTAAATCAGACTGCGCACGTACACAACAACCTGCTGCTATCGGCAGCTTACGCGCGCCTGAGAAAAACAAAGATTATTAGTGGTATCACAGTGGCATGGCAGCTAGTAAAATGTTAAAAATTGGTGCCTGGCCGAATGTAACGAATTGGATGCCATAAAATTATTAATAGTAGCAATCGATAATAAAATGAGACGAATGTTAAAATGTCAAAAAGTTGCATAATACAAAAACAACTAGAAAAAAATAACTCGTTAATTTTGATAAAAAAGAATGTATTGGTTTTGGAAATTGAGCGTGCGCTAAATTTTTTTCTGCGCATTGTGTTGAGGACCTTCTAGAGAATTACTCGCACATATGTATTAGTAACTCATTGTTGCTTCGTACAGACACACGATGCTGATTTCACTCTAAAAGTTTAAAACGAAAAAGAAGAATATGCTCAAAAACGTGTGTAGGCAGCCTCGAACAAAAATATCTAAGAAGAAAAAAAAGTATGGTGGATTATAAAAAGGGATTATAATTAATTTTTTACCTAGTCTTCTTCACATGAATCTACTTGCTTCAATTTTGGTGTTTACTGTTGTTTTTTCTTTTTGAAGTGAAACTTCTTTAACGAAGGTACGCAAAAAAAGCGTTCGACGCTTGAGGAGTAAAATCATCAAACTGCCAGCACTTCCCCTCTCGTTTCCCCGCCGCGTTATAGAGAAATAAATGACTAGAAGGAGAAGAAGAAGAAGCAGAGGAAGAAAAAGATAAGACCGTGGATTTAATTTTGGATTTAATTTTGATTCTTTAAAAACAATACAAATAAATAAAAATAAACTAATTTCATTGAATTTTTTCTTTAACTTATTTAGTGCGTTAAAAATATTTCCATAATACCGTAGTTAGAAGTTTCACTTCTTTCGAGGGTCCCGAGAACCACACGCTTTTTTTTCATGCTTTGATTTCTAACTCTGAACCTTTGTTCTTATCTTTGTGAATACTATCGTTTTCATTGTTCTTTTTTAAATCTTTTTGTAATTACAATCGTGAAACTAGTCTTCCATACACTTTTGCCCACACAGTTCTTTAACTTTTTTGAGAAATTTTTCCTACATCCGTTTACATTTGTTATCAACATTGTTTCTACCTAGGTTTCTCCCAGTTAACCTACCCTGATTGATATCGAAGTTTACCATACGACACCATTTTTCAGCCATGTGCAGCCTCTTTTACATTGTTCTTATTTCTATACTTCAATTTTTAACTTTGAACGTAGGTTGTTTTTATTCTTGTGCCTACTTTCGTTTCTACCATTAGTTTAGTTTTTTCTTTTTTATCTTGCTAGACCTGTTCAAAATCTTGGAACTATCATCGTTTCTACCCTTTGTTCTTACATAATAGATACGCAACCCTTTACTTACAATTGTGCCTACCCTTCTGCCTACTATTGTGCATTTTTGAATACTTTCTCTTGTTCATAAAATTATTTATACCTTTAAACATACTCTTGTGGATACCCTTTTATGGTGTCTCCTGATTACTCTTAGGGTTATATTTGTTTCTAACACTGTGATGACCTTGTAACTTTGAACCCATCCTTATAATAATAATCGTGCCTATCATTGTTCATATTTCAGTTCCTGCCATTGTAAAAATCTTTTTCGTTAACTAGTGCATGAGGTGAGATAAGGTGCATACTAATATTATTATTATATTAGTATTATAATATTTTTTAATTGCATTTGACCTCGGCCGTTGCTTCACCTTTTAATTCCTTTTTTTTGAGTACTGACGACTAACCCTGTTTACTCCTAGTTACTTTTTACATTTCTATAGTTACATAGCTGATAACATATATCAAAAAGGGGGCGTGGGTAAAAAAGGGCGTGTGGGGGGCGTGGGGGGCATGATTAGACGGTTATAGGAAAATATAATTTATATTATAAAATATAATATAAAAATAAGCATATTTCGGTACAGTTTTACGGTTAGTTAAGCACTTTTTTGGGCGGCGTGGGGGGGCTGGAGGGTGTGGGAGAAAAAAAAACAACTATATAATATAGTAAGATACTATTAATTTTTATCAAAATATTATAATTTTGTTTAGACGCCTGAAGAGGAGGGCAATGCCCTTGAAACGTTGTGCAATAAAAACTAAATTTTCTTATTATTCCTGCCTTGATCATCAATACAAAGTCACGTTTCCTATTAATTCACTCCTAGGCAATACAAAGTTGATCTCAAATATTAATTTTATGAAGATTGGTGCAATAGTTTTAAAATGCCGATAGCAATCTATTTAAAAATACTGGTTTTGAGAAAAATTTATTTAAAGTTTTGGGTACAGATAATTCAGAATAATTTTATTTTTTTACCTGGATAGAGTCATCAATGCGAGCTCCATAAACAAAAGTTCCTGCAGGTACTTTTTTCTCTGTTGTCTTTTTTTGTTGCCTTGACTGAATTCTCTTTATTCTGAATTTCAGCAGCTTTTTCAGCTTTCATAATTTGGTCAAGGTCAGATCTATGTACATATTCACTCACACTTGCGTTGACACTGACTCCCATCTCTTGCAAAAAAGTTAGCAGAGCAATACTTTCATCATTGAAGGTACATTCGGTCTTATTTGCTGCAATCTCTACAATATTTGACTGCCATTCAAAATTTTAGGAGAAATAAAAAGCCGTAAAAAAGAATTTTATAGCACATACAATTGGAAACTTGGTTTCAAATTTTCAACAAAATGCACCCAATAAATTTGGGCCCAATGCCTTAAGCTGGGCCTCTCTGTGTCTTGATCGGGAGCTATGAAAAGAAGGTAGGATGCGTGTCGTCTGGTTCGGTGTATGTGCTAGGATGTCCAAGTGTCCTGCATCGTACTCTTGGTTGAGTAAGGGTCAGGCTCCCGAGAGCAGAGCCCGTCAAACCTCAAGAGGAGTGCTTGGTTCCGCTGTCAGAGCCTATCGAAGCTTGAATGGCGTAAGTCCGCACGAGGTTCACCGATTTTATTGCAATTTTTTTTGGCAAAAGTAGTATTCAATAGAAGACTTTTGCCGAGAGGTCTCTATCTTATTTCTGCTTGGTGCTAGATTTTTTCAAAGATTGAAAAATGGCCTATTTTTAAGCTATTTAAAGCAATTTTAACGGATTTTTCGAAAAATTCTAACTTTTGATCAAAATGAGATAGAAACCTCTGGTTTGCGTAAAAATTTTGTTCAAAATAAGTTCTTTTTTGTAAAAATATTTTGACAACATAGTTTGATTATTTTTATAATAATACAGTCCTACACAGATATTGCTATTTATTATTCACTACGCCTAGGGTTATGGGGTTGTAAGCTTGTCCGCTTAATTGTCTATCAAAAACTTAAATTTTGTTACTCACTTTATTAATTTAAAAAAAAACCAAAAAACAAAAAATTCAAATCAAGCATGCCTGAAGATTTTAAATTTGGCGCGTCTGGCTGGTTCACACTTTCGAGAGGCCTGAAAGCGGGCGCTCCTGCTCCAAGAATCAAAGATCAAGTTTTGATTCGATCTATCGACTCGATTTTCTAATCGAATCTCTCATTCTCTTTTTCATAAGTGGATATAATTATAATTAGAATGTAGATTGGAAGATTGTTTTATGCTTCATAGCATTCAAAAAATAACATTTTGAATTTGGACTGATTTTTTTCAGAGTAAGCAATAGTAATCCATGATTGTTTCATCAGAATAATTGATAATTTATGATCAATTATTTGTAATTTCAAAAATAGAAAAAAATAAATAAACAAGTGATATATTATTTACAAAATTTGAACATAGATTTTTAACGAATCAAAAAACTAAAAAACTGAATAAAAGTAGTAGTATAATATTGAGATCAATATTTCGTTGAGTTTCAATTTTTTCATAGCAGGCGACCTAATTTTGGCTGGAATTGAAATAGTTTTTAGTCAAAAAATAATTTCAAAACATCTATAATGAACGAAAAAGTTAAATGTAGCGTGTATATTGTTAAAAAAAACACTAGTTTAGCACATAAAATGTGTCAAAAGTGTATGCTTTGGAATCAACTAAAACCCCAAATCCGCACTACAGTTACTATTGGAGCTTGTTTGGAAACATATGAAGAAAAGATTCCTCATATTTTTGAGAGAAAAAAAAAGGTCGAAACCGTTCAAAAATGCGTGTGAAAATCGTTTTTTTGTGTTTTTTGACAACTTTAAACAGCTGTATTTTGGAAGCAGAAGATCGTACAGGGTTCCGGTTGTTCGCAAAATTTTTGTTTTTTCATAAAAAAAATTTAACAATTTTTTAACAAAATTTAAAAATTTAACAAATATGCACAACAATTTTGCCCTAGCATAAGCTACGGTCGTTTGAAGATACCTGCAAATGAACAAAAATAGCAATATCTGTGTAGGACTGTATTATTATAAAAATAATCAAACTATGTTGTCAAAATATTTTTACAAAAAATATCTTATTTTGAACAAAATTTTGCGGCAAACTAGAGGTTTCTTTCTCATTTTGATCAAAAGTTAGAATTTTTCGAAAAATCCGTTAAAATTGCTTAAAATAGCTTAAAAATAGGCCATTTTTCGATCTTTGAAAAAATCTAGCACCAAACAGAAATAAGATGGAGACCTCTAGTTTGCGGCAAAAGTTTTCTATTTTTTTTTTTAATACTTATTTATAGTCGCGACTTTTTATGCTCCGTATGGGCTTATTGACGACTTTGTCCCTACACTGCTTTGCATTAGCCCATGGCCCATGTGGACCATGTGGAGTACGGGAAACCCAGGGTATGTGCCTCATTCGAGTTAATTGTAAGACCAGCGCTGAACCGGCAGGCTCATTGGGACTTTTGATCCCACATATCGCCCCCAATCAGATAGTCTTGGATTAGACCAGTGCTGAAGCGGGTCGGCTCACACACACACACACACACACACACACACGCACGCGCGCACGCGCGCGCACGCACGCACACGCGCACGCACACACACACACACATATTATATATATATATGTATATATATATCCATACCTGACATCTGAGTTAGACTGTTTTAAATAATTGAAAATTTCAAGAGCAGTCATAATTCTATTGTTTTGAAGGGATGCTTTTCTTGCCATTTTTTTTAGCTACCGCACCAATGCCATTACACGCACTTTTACCATGGGTGGTAGCAAAAAAGTTATGAGAGTGTGCTTCCAGTTAAAAGTCCTTGTCACGGTTACAAATATTTAGTAAATGATTTCTATAAAAATAAGAGTGTATTAAAATTTTGAACCATGTTTTGTACGAGGTGTTTTTAAATTGCTCTAGTGCATATACAAAAAGATCATTGGATAAGTTATTTTATGGTGAAAACACGTAAAAAATCAAAGGAAAGAGGACTCCAATTTAATAATGTATGATATGTCAGCGTAAATAAGAATTTTTTTTCATTTTAAAATCCTTTATAATTTTTAATGATTAGAAAGTTAAAAATAAAATTTTAAAATGAAATGCAGAGTAATCATTCAACAGCAATCAATGCTAGAAAATATAAAATGAAATTAGAAATCTCAATATTAACTTGATAATATCGCGTACACATACAAATACGAGCACTAATTTGAATAGCAACAAAATTCACCGGCTATACGTGTATCAATTGTAAGGATTATTTTCCCGAGCTGAATTTCAACCAATAGGAACGCCGCATTTGACATTTGGTGGAGGGGTGTGGGTAAAATTATTTCGATAATTTTTTGGTTATTTCCAATTCGAACGTTTCGAGTTGCATAGCAACTCGAATTGTTGAACTTACTCGATTCAGCTTTTGGGTTAGACCCGAGTCACTGTGGTGTATACCTATATATGAGTATTCATAGGTATATTCATAGTAAACAAATAGTAATAGAACTTTAACCGCAAAAATGTAAAATACAGCATTTCTATGAGTTGAAATTCAGCTGGGGAAAATAATCCAGCCGAATACCCCTCGTGCTTCAAAATTTTAGATAATTTTCCTCCAGTTTTTTTGCACATCAACTCGCGGGGCAAGTTTGACAAAAAATCACTCGCGCTTCGCGCTCGTGATTTTTAACCTGCCAAACTTGCCCCCCTCGGGGCTATGCAACAGAACACAGTCGGAAAATAATCGATAATTTTGAAGCACTAGGGGTATTACGACGATTATTTTCCCGAGCCAAATTTCAAATAGGGCGTTTTTATTAGTTGATCAAGGTATTCTATACATAGGAAAACCAGTTTAAAAGTTTGTTATTATATTTTTCACTGAAAGTACTTGCCTCAAAAAAAAATTTTGAGAAATGTGATAGTGACCTCTATTTTGCGGAAAAAGTCTTGTTTTGAATAGTACTTTGAAAAAGTATTAATTTGACCCATATGTATTTTGGAGGGGGGGGGGGGGGTACCCCCTGCTCGCTCCGCTCGCTAACCCCCCCCCCTGAATTTTATGCTTGTGCTTACCCCTGTGTCTATATTTGTGGCTATTGTCGTAGCTACAATTGTTTCTGCTTTTGTAGGTATCCTTGTATTTACTCTTGTGCCTATCTTTGTTTATATGTTTGTTCATACTCGTGTACTAACCCTCGTAACTTTATGACTATCACTGTACCTACTCACATGCATACAATTACTCGTATCCTTCTGCTTAGCCTTGTTGGGCAAAGCCCTTTTCGGCGGATTGTCAGCAATTTTTTGCTAACTTTTTCAAAAGGTTGGCGTTAAAACTCATGTACCGATTTTTATAAAACTCAGAGGGTGCGTTCCAGAAATTCAGAAAGCGCACCTATGAATATTTCAAGTCGATATTTGCAGTCATTATAAAGTCATTAACAGTTTTTAGAAAACTCTTCATTTCAAACATAAACGCGAATCATCTGCTCACTTGAGTAATGATACTACAGACACAGTGGAATGGTCATCCGGAGGTTTTTCAACGAGTTACTTTGCGGCTTAGAAACGATTTTCAGGCTGATGAATTAAGAAGTATAAAAGGTAAAAACAACATTATTATAAAAAAATGAACAAATAAAATAAATAAATTAATTAATTAAAAAAAAAATGAAAAAAATAAAAAAAATAAAAATAAAAATAAAAAAGAAATGAAATATGATAATGATTATAATGATAAATAGATAAGTAATGATGAATAAGTAACATAACGGTGATTTTTAGAAAGGAAGCGAAAAAAATAATGATTTATAAAAAAAATAAATGAATAGTAAGAATTGTGAGTTTTGCAGGTTAATTTGCTATGAAATGAAGCTGAAAATAAATGTAATGTTACATATGAATCGGATAAATAAATCACCTTCAACCCTGCGAAATCTGCCACATACATCTGAAAGGCAGGGGTGTCTATGTGGTCAAGAGAACGCAGTTCAGCATACAGGGTGAGGTGATGCGAGCCCTACACGGAGAAAGAGGTTCATCATGAAACTTGGTGTACAGCGCCATCGTTTTACATGATGCGTGGTGCCGCGCGATTCCAAGTCATACTTCATATTTCCAAGTGCATGCACCGTGTTTTCTAGTGCAAAATTTTTAGAGAGACAATTTCGATAGAGCAGACGACGGCGCTCGGAACACCGACGCAACCGGTTTTTCAAAGTTTTACTCTAAAAATTGTGTACGATTCTTACTTTGAAATGTTCTTGCTATCTTTCCTAACAAATTTATAAACTTCAATTATGATTTCGAACTTGGTATTTATATTTATACAATTTTAAAGTTTCGAGGTTAGAGATTCAGCAGAACTTCAGTAACCGAGAAAAAAGTATGCGTCAAATGCGTACACTGGAAAACACCGTGCACACATTGTGTTTCATAGTGTGTCTCCTTTTCCGTGTAGACCGTGGCGAGGCCTACGAACACCTGAGCACTTCGACGGGCGTTCAGGTCAAGCAGACACCGTACACCGCCATAGAGGAGCTGACAGCGGACATCCGTGCGGTTGACAGTTTACTGCTGGCCCCCTGGCAGAAACTTGAGACCGTGGCTACTTTTATCCTGCCACGGATGGACTTCTGTCTGCGGGGGTCGGACGTGAGGAAGGGTCCTCTCGGAGAGGCCGACAGAGAATTGAAAAGAATCGCCACGAGATGGATGAATCTTCCCTGACGTGCAAGCGCCGAGCTTGTCTTCCTCTCTCCCTACATCGGGGGCGGAGGGCTCTTGCCTCTCACAGACATGGCTGATATCCTTACCATCGCCCACGCCTTCAAGCTCCTGAGCTGTGAGGATGCGAGCATGGCGAATGTGGCCATGTCAACGTTGCGGGAGATGGTATCCAAACGAGTGGGACACCCCAACGATGAGGATGATATGGCAAACTACCTGACGGGGTCTCTGGAGGGAGAGTTAGCTCGACCATCAAGGGACGCTCCCTCAATATGGTCAAGGGCCGGAAACGCAACCAGACGAATGTCCCGTGCCTTAGGTCTTAAATGGAGGTGGACTGCTGAGCGTGCAGAACTCTCGCTGGAGTGTCGCGGTCCAGGTAACAGGGACGAGAACAACAACACCATCATCATCCCACCCATGGCTCGAGGACAGGTCGTGCGGAGGCTGAGAGCGGCACTGGTGCGGTACTATGAGGAGAGAGTCCTTGCCAAGCCAGATCAAGGCGAGGTACTCGAGGTAACCGGCCAGAGTGCGGTGAGCAATCACTTCCTCCGGACCGGCAGTTTCACCCGCTTCGCTGACTGGCGCTGTGTCCACCGCGCGCGCTTGGGGGTGGTGTGTTTAAACGCCACCATGCGCTGGAAACCACCCGGACTGGGCAGACAGTGCAGGAAGTGCGGCGACCTCGAGACACTCCCTCATGTGCTCCACCACTGCGGCGTTCACTGTGACGCCCGAACTAAACGCCACGATGCCATCCTGGATAGACTCGCCAAGGCCAGTAATATCGCTGGGGGAATCAGAGTAAACCAAGCCATCAGGGGCGTCAACGAGGAGTTCGCCAGACTGTGGCCCGATGTGGTGGTCTGGGACGATATTGAGAGAAAGATCACGATCGTTGATGTAGCAGTGCCGTTTGAGAACCGGATGGAGGGTTTCTGCGAAGCAAGAGCGGGTAAGGTTGCTAAGTACCGCCCGCTTGCTGAGAACCTGCAACGGCAGGGCTACACGGTTGCAGTGCAAGCGTTCGTCGTCGGCGCTCTTGGTGGCTGGGACCGAGGCAACGAGCGGGTTACGAGACTCCTCAACATCAGCCCGTTTTATGCGCGAATGGTAAGGAGGCTCATGGTCAGTGACACTATAAAATGGTCCTGAAACATCTACGTGGAGCACCTTTCGGGGGTAAGGCAGTATTGATTCCGTGATTCTTTTATGCTCTGTTGTGTTATTTGTTTTGTCTGAAATATCCTGGCCCCGTCAAGGCACGTCCCTTAACTTTGACTTTTTGTATTTTGTATTGTTACTTTTTATTAAAATATAATTATTATTTTTATTTTTCTTTTCTTTGTGTCGTGTGTATGGACCGAATATCAATTCTTTCTGACTGACTAAGTCGCTGAGCAATTGTCTGTTTGTGATCCTTGAAACTGGCTGTGATCACTGAATTGTGAATATTTGACTTATGTCTGTGATATGTACATGGGCAAAAGTAAAAAAGTCGGCCACTTCTTCATTGTGTAATGTCATGTAATTCCGCGAAAAAAAAGGTACTCATAAATGAAATACAATTCTAAAAATTTAACAGCTTCTAGGGTTTGGTGAACACTAGAAGCTGTTAAATTTTTAGAATCATATCTCATTTATAAGTACCTTTTTTCTACGGAATTACAAGACATGATGTAAAACAAAAGTGGCCGACTTTTTGACTTTTGCCCATATGTATTTTTTAGCAAATGTCATTGTATTCTACACTGACTCAACGACAATTATTTAAGATATTATTAAATTCCAAGCGCAATTGACTTATTAACTTTAGGCACACGTTAGCAAAATACACATATGCGCAGGAGTAGACACAAAATTAATCACGTTCGTAGTTCAGGATTGAAACTTTAAGTAGAAAAAAAGTTAAGAACAGAAAGCACAGTAGCACAAAAAAATATAAGAACAATAAATAAATGAATCAGTAGAAAATTAAGTAGAAAAAAGGGAAGTTATAAGGAAAGAAACCAGTGCATCTACAGAAGGTTCAAAATTATGAACAAGTATAAGGTAAGCAAAAGTATAAGAACAATAGTTATACTACCAGAATTTTTACATCTCTGTTCTCTCCTTCTCCAATTCAAAGTTTTATAAAAATCGGTATATTAATTTTAACGCCAACCTCTTGACGAAATTGGCAAAAAATTGCTGAAAATCTGCTGAAAAGTGTTTTGTTTTACTGGGCTAAATACAAGGATATGAGTAATTGTATGCACGTGAGTAGGTAAAGTGGTAGTCATAGAGTCACGAGGGTATGTACACGAGTTTAACAAACATAAAAACAAAGATATGCACACGAGAAATACAAGGATAACTACAAAAGCACAAAACAATAGTAGCTACGAGGGTAGCCACAATTATAGACACAATGGTAAGCACTAGCAAAAAAATCTGGGGGGGGGGGTTGGCGAGCGGAGCGAGCAGGGGGGTACCCCCCCCCCTACTCTTCTCCCACGCTCTACACACGCCCTCCAAAAAAGTGCTTAACTAACCGTAAAAGTGTACCGAAATATGCTTATTTCTATGTGTTTTGATTTTTCCTATAATTTTCTAATGGGAAGTATTCAAATGCACGGGAAATAAAATCATTTGCACGGGATGTGGGTATCACAGGAAAATGAATACTTTTGCGCGGGAAAATAAATACATTTGCACGGGAAAATGAATACTTTTGCACGGTTTAATTAAAGAGTGTTTACCTATCAAGCCTAGAAACAAAAAACCACGTGCTCTTTCACTAAGCATCTCTCCACCCATTTTTTTATTGAGCTCAGTTCAACTCACAGTGTCACCTCAATCGACGAGTAAAGCAAAGAGCCAAAAGATGGCTGGTGAGTTAACGTATTTTGAAACCTCTGAGGACTCATCTGAAGAAGAAAATTCATCGGAAGCGATCCAGCAGACTAAAAAAATATGCAGGTGACCAACACGAATGTCGCTTTTACGTCACAAATACCCATCAGCAACAGAGGCAGAAAATGCTGTAAAGTTCAAAGAAGTTTGGAAAATATCTTCAAACAAAATTGTGGCAGAAGGAAAACGAGTTGAATATCGGTGCACAAAGGAAATTAATAAAGTCCCTGAATGTCCAGCGTGCTTGTCCCTTCTATATCATTCTCCGGATACTTGCGTGTCCTTGTACGAAACAGAAGAGGAGCACGAACATGAAAATATTGATTCTATACGAGGCTTATCATCAGAAATTAAGGCTTTTGTAAAAGATAAATATGCAGATGGAATTACAAAGCCAAATGCACTACTAAATCTCATTCGTAAAAATCAGATGATAGAACCAGCAAAAGAAAAACTTGTTGCATTTCTTAGAACAATCTGAAGTGATAAAGGTACTCCTTCTGTATTGGCCACAGATCTTAGAGCTTGGTGCAATGAGCGAACTCAAGTTCCAGATGATGAAGATGTACCATACGTGGTTGATTTCCATATTTTTGCAGAATCTTTTGATTTAGAAGAACAGGATTTGGAAATAATTTTATCGACGCTTAGATTGTTAGCATTGGCCAGAAAATTCATAAGATCAGTGCATAACAGATACGACATACAACCTGATCTACAAAATAAAAGAAAGCTTTAGAGCGGTCGTTGGGTCAGTGGTTAGCGTGCTCGCTTCTGAAACAACGTCGTTCGAGGGGTCTTGGGTTCGATTCTCCGCGCAACTAACTTGGAATTATTTTCTTCGTTCGTTGCGTCGGTTATGTCGATTCCTACGTTCACCCCGACTGCTTTGGAGTCGGTTTTACCGGGGGCCATCATTTCAGCGCTGGTCGTAAGTTTATCTCGACTGGGGGAAATATTTGGGGCATAATTTCCTATTGAGCTAAACTCGGTTCGGCACTGGTCTAATCCAAGACTATCTGATTGGGGGCGATATGTGGGATAAAAAGTCCCAATGAGCCTGCCGGTTCAGCGCTGGTCTTACGATTAACTTGAATGAGGCACATACCCTGGGTTTCCCGTAGTCCACATGGTCCATATGGGCCATGGGCTAATGCGAAGCAGTGTAGGGACAAAGTCGTCAATAAGCCCATACGGAGCATAAAAAAACGCGACTATAAATAAGTATTAAAAAAAAAAAAAAAAAAAAAAAGAAAGCTTTACTGATGCATTCATCTTTAAGAATAAATATCGTTAATTTCAATTACAGTTGTATAATGTTCAATAAAACAAAATTTTTTGCTTGATTTTTGTTGAGTTTTGCTCTGAATTCTTTTTTCCGTGCGAGATCAATTCTATTGCCGTTCAATAAATTTTTTCCCGTGCAATGTTAATTCTACGACTGTTCAATCTATTTTTTTCCCGTGCATTTATTTTCTTTCTCGTTTAATCACTTTATTTTCCGTGCAAATGTCTTTTTTCCCGTGAATTTGACCTGAAATTTCCCGTGCGTTTCTTTTTTCCCTGTGCTAATAAATCACACCCTTTTCTAATGACCCCCCGCACGCCCTTTTTTTTACTCACGCCCCCCATTTTTGATATATGTTATCAGTTTCTACCCACACTGTCAATTTTTGATACAAGTTATCAGCTATGTAACTATAAAAATTAAAAAAGTAACTACGAAACATTAATAAAATTAACTTATATCCTAAGATAAAAGAGAAAACTCAAAAAGAATGTCAGCATTTGATTCGTTATGTGATTGGTTGAAGAGCAAAATTTAGAATTTGAATTTTAATTTTATATTTATATTACAATTCAATTAAAACATCTAGAGAATAGATTTGATAAAAAAATAATTATGTCATCAAGTGTTCGAAATTATCCGATTAAAATTATGAAAATAATAATTATTAGTATACAAACTAAAAATAAACCAATGAATCTGTAACCACAAAAGTTTTAATGAATATGAACTCTGAACGTAGCGCAAAGGTAAAGGGTATATATAACTTATTGTAGATTAATTTAGATGAAGCTTCGACAAAATTTGTTTTAGATAATATAATACAATTGCGCGTGCGCTTCGCTTAGAGAGCTTCAAGGTTTGGCAAGAGGGTAGGAACATGGGTGGATTCAAAAGTGGGTAGGTGTTTACCTACAAAGGTTTGTACAGGATCGAAAACAATAGTATAAAAGATGTTAGTTTCAGGGTTAGATGTTGAGAAAAAAAAAAAAAAAACAAAAAAGTACAACATACGTTCAAAGTTACAAATTGAAGTATGAAAATAATAACAAAGTGAAAGAGGCTACACATGGCTGGAAACTGGTGTCGTAAGATAAACTTCGATATTAATCAAGATAGGTTGATTGGGACAGACCTACGTAGAAAAAGCGTTGATAACAAATGTAAAAGGATGTAGGAAATATTTGTCAATAAAGTTAAAGAGCTGTGTGGGCAAAATTGTATGAAGATGATTAGTTTCACGATTGCAATTACAAAAAAATTTGAGAATAACAATAGAAAAGATAGTTTTCACAAAGATGAGAACAAAGATTCAAAGTTAGAGACCAAAGCATGAAAAAAAGAAAAAACAACAGCAAACACCAAAATTTAAGCAAGTAGATTCATGTGAAAGAGATAGAAACAATATTAAGCAAAAATGTACATACAAGCGTAGGTTCAAAGTTACAAACGTAATGACAAGTCCAGGTACGGCAGTAGGTACAATGAAGTTACCACAGTAGTTATCAGGTTTGAAACAATGTTATGAACAAGGTTTATTATAGGGTCATTTAGAATAGTAAGTACAAGAGGATAAAAAAGATTATGCACAAGGCTAGATTCAGTGTAGAAAATTAAAAAAAAAAATAAATAAAGAACTAGAGTTAGCATGGGAGTAGAAACAGATGTAGAAACAAATGCATGTGTAGAAGGTTCGGCGTTAGAAGCTTGAGTAAAAAATAGGTAGTAAGCACAAGATTATTAACATAAGTAGGAAGTAAAAAAAATCAACAGACGTAGTAAAGAGTTGGAAAAAAAAACTCAAGAAAGGTGGATAGTAGCAAGGTTATGAAGCAGGGAAGGTTAATAAATAAAAAGACGAAAATAAGTCGGTAAAAGCATAGAAACAGATGTTTAACTAAGGATAGAAATGAAAGTATGATCAAAGATAAGAACAAAGTAGTCTTAGAGTTAGGAATAAAAGCATGAAAAAAATTCAAACTACAGTTATCACCACGATGCAAACAGATATATAAACATGAGCATGTTCCTGGGGAAGAGCTTAGTTATAAAAAGCAGTAAATGCAACGGTAAGAACAAGGGTAGTCACAAGAGTTTGTAGTTAGATGAAATTTAGAGGCATGAAATCAGGTGCAGGTGTAGTCATAAGCTATAAGAGTAGAAAAAATGGTATGTATCACAGTAGGCACAAAGGTAGTCACAAGGGTATGTGTATAAGTGTAAGTACAAGTGTAAATTCAAGCATAAAGTTCTGGGGGCTGACGAGCGCAGCGAGCAGGGGGGTACCCCCTCTAGTATATATATATATCACATAATCTTGTGTCTACCTCTGTGCCTACTGTGATACATACCGTTGTTTCTACTCTTATAGCTTGTGACTACACCTGCACCTAATGCATTGAAATTTGTATTATTTTAATAAAAAGAAACTGACTAAATAAAAATTATTTCTTTTTCATTTAAAATATATTCTGGATATCAAAAGGAGTATTGACAACTATAATGTTTATTTAATTAAAGTTAAAAATAATGTCATTATAAATTTGTTAAATATTATTGGGTAAATAGATAAATATTTTCAAAAAATATCTCACACTTCATTTAAAACAAAATAACTAATATGACAATTACCTGACAGTTCTTTACTCAGCGGTGCCATTCGCCGCTCTACTCTGTTGTACGGGCTTCTTCCTGGTGCATTCGTTGCGATAAAGGTTGCATCCAACTGAAAATCTATAAAATGCTTGATTGCTGCAGCAATAAGTTTTTGGTACCGAGGGTTTTCATCTGGACCTCCATCCACCGTAAATATTATAATCGGTTTTAAAGAACTGTCATCTGTTTTAATCAAAGGTTCAAACTCTGGTAAACTCATAAGCCGATTGAAATCAATTGCGTGAGTTTCTGCAGTTGATGAACTGTGCTTTCCTGATCGAATGGCTATGTAAGTTGACCCCGAGTATGAAACTGCTTCAGGTCGTCCTTCCCCTCGGGGTTTTTATCACAATTGCTGTATATACCGATGGAATCAACTTGTGGCGATCAGCTACAACCCAGTCATGGTCTGGTAAAGTCACTCGATATTCAACATGCATGAGCATGGGCGCTTGATCTTTTGCTGCGGTTATTCAAAGAGGAACCTGGCTTTTATTATCTTGAGACGGGAAAAAAACCTCTCCTGGTCCTAATACAGATGCTACTGTTTCTAGAGAGCGTATGGAGGCTGTACAAAATGCAGCATCTGGATGTTTTGCATGCTGGTTCGTTTGAGCTTTACTTAACTTAACTGGAACTGTTTGAACGTGACGTTTTCCTTTCGTTGTATTTGAGCAGCGCGGAATCAATCTCAAATAAGTGCCACTACGGCTTATATTAAATCCATTTTTTTTTAATTCGAAGTGCAAATCGTCTAAGGTTTTACAACTTCTCATAATCTCAGATCGCCTTCGATCATCGGCTCCACACCCAAACATTGCAATATCGACGATAGTTCTCAACAATTCCGGCTGTTCGATTTCAAGTTTAGGTCGTCCGATCGAATTGCTGAGCTTAAGTCTCTTTGCCAAATCTGGAGTTGCCAAATCTGGTTTTTTCAGATTTTTAAAAGGGGGAGGGGAACTTTTCTGACCGATTTATCAAAACTTTTTACATAAAACGCCGCCTAGTGGGCGCATATTTAGTCAAAATTGAAAATTATATATACGGTTGAACTACATTTTTTTTTTTAGAAAATTTTGCCACAAACCGCGTTTTTCTAGCTATTTTAGGTTATGAGATATTAATAAAAGTTAAAAAATCACTATTTGGCTCCGTGCATGCGCAGTTAAGGGAAAAAAATTTTGCGGTTTGCGCCAAAATTTTCCTTTTTCAAAGACCTTTCGATTGATTTGTATATTGTAGGGATTTCTGCGAAAAAAATGTTGACTGCTTTATCTAGCTTAATTATTTATAAGGTTATATTGACTTTTAAGATTTAAGGATTTTTAAGTTAAAATTGGCCCTGGGATGATTCTTAAGAAACTTTTTCGCAGAAACCCCTACAATATATATATCAAGAAAATCTTGAATTATTATCAAAAGATGTACTTTTGTTTTATCGATTGCAAATCGTATAATTCATTTAAAAACTTAAAAAATATTTTTTCTATCTATTAACCCCTTAAGGGGGGGGGGGGGGGGGGGTAAACCCTGGAGGGAAAAAAAAGCAAATTTTTCATAATTTTTCTCGAGCAAACGGCAAAAGTTATTTCATTTATTAATAGTGTACATAACAAAGTAACATTTGAACTACTTTCCGTAATTTTTTTTTAATAAAAATATTAAAAAACAAGCCGATGCCAGTGCTTTTTCGGAGACGCCTTCGCTCGACGATTTTTTCCCGAGGTAAACGCCATTTTGTCCATAAACATCTGAAACAAAAATTTCAGGAAGATTCTGTTAGAAGATAAGTTTTTCCTGGTAACAACACGAGGATTTTTTTTTTTTTCACTTTTTGACGATTTGGCAAGTGACATTTTTAGTCGAAAAAACGACCTTTGACTTCAAACAGCCGCCATTATGTCCAAAAACGATGCTAAATTTCATGTCAATAGATTTGGTAGTTTAAAAGGAGTATAGAATAGTGCAAATTTTTTTAGAGTCTGCTAATTTTATTATTAGGGTTTGCTCCGATAAGAAAGCACTTCCCAAATTATAATTTGTCAGAAATATCAACAAACTTTATTAAAGGTATTATTTTAAATTCAGAGCCAGATGAATGGGAAATTAACAGAACTGATATCGTGATGAGACATAAACTTGGTGGAGGCCAATATGGAGATGTTTATGAAGCGGTTTGGAAAAGATATAATATGACAGTCGCAGTGAAAACTCTGAAGGTAATGAATTCTCATTTTCATTTTACTATGCTATTGTCAAAATATCATAAAACCTAAACTTTTTAAGTAATTTTTTGTTTTCAAATGCACTTTACAAAGAGAATTTCAAAATAAACTAAGATTTACCTTACACATAATCGATTCGGGATGAAAAAGGTTGAACTCCAAAAAATTTAGTTTATAAAAAATTGATAAAATAATTTAAAATTTTTTATCATCGTAATTTTTTTTCCCCTTTACCAATAAGCGGGGGCCTTTGCTGCTACTGTGAAAGGAATTACGGCAATCCTAATGGTTAATTCATAGTGGATGGTATACATAAAAATTCAAACTTATCATTTCTTATTAATCGAGTGTTACTAGGAAGTGTAAACTTATTCGGTCGCTTTCCAAAAAATCTTTAAATCAGCTCAATGAGACACAAGATAACATCATAAATATTTCAATGAATTTTGTGAGTATAAAAAATTACCAAAAAGTAAATTTGCGAACAGGCATACTTGAAAGTAGTTGTTCCGATTACCCGAGTACCCAAAACTCGAGTGTCCGGGTAGTCGGATAGCGAGGTGATGAAAACTAAGTACCTGGATACTCTATCGGGTACCTGATCAGTTTTTCGGGTTCCCGGATATTTTTGACAATTTTTTTTTTTTTTTTTTTTTTTGATCGGGTATCCTAAATTATCGATCGGGTATCCGAGTATCCAATTAGGTATCTTGCTCAATAAACTGATTAATCTTAAGACAGATTCTCTCGTTATTAGAAAAAGATTCTTTAAAAAATCTCGCTGATTTTTAAAAAAGTAAAGGATGAAATTAATGATAATAAAAAAATTCTAAAGATCTGATCCAAAAAACTACGTGAGAATGCTGTACTCTTAAAAATTTTAGGCTAAAAATTAATCAAAGTAGGGTGAGGGCACATAATTCTGCGGGTGCTCCAATTGTGCGGTTTTTAAAGTTGATGATTAAATCATCTTAAATGTATAGTAGAATTCCAAATTGTTTTACTTTTCAATAGTAAAAAGAGTCATTTACAATAATAATTTTTTGCCTAAATATCTATACCCGCAGAATTAAGGACCATGACAATTCAATGCGCGTTGGCTTAATTCTGCGGAAACATAACCAAAAAACCGCGGCAATGCGTCTGCAGAATTGGGGCCACAGAATTAGGAAACAAAACGCAGATTAGGACACACTTTTTTTTCTTTTTTATTTAATTATTATTAATTGTCAATAAACATGTAAAGCTCCTGCAAGGGCTTGCATTATTCAAGATGAGTTTTGCATTTGATTAAAAAAAAAAGTTTGAAAAATTATAAAGCACAAAAAATTCTACAGTTGTTTAAACTTCTGGCAACCTAAAAATCCGCAGAATAGAGTGCCATTACCAATAAAAGCATACAAATAAAGTGCGATAGAACTTCCTTCAACCTTACAGACGATTCTACCTATCATAAAAATAATACTATATATGATCATGATATTTTGTATCAAACTTTATGTTATATCTGACAACTTGATCCTTGAATCTCTAAGCTGAATACAAATCAAAATATTACAAAATAAATTAATAAACAGTTTGAATGTAAATATTGCAAACTCGTGTGTGTGGAACGAAGATTAGAGAATTGAGAAAGTATCGTACTTTCAAATAAAATGGATAAAAATTGGTGAATCAAAATATTCGGACGACTTTAGAAAAGCAAATAAAATGAATAAAAACAGTAGTACATCTAGGCAGGTGAGCATGACCTATTCTCATCGACCAATCACAGCGCAGAATTTTCCCCACTCCTCAATAAATAATTACCCTTAGTTCAAAGTTGCCGGGGCTTAATTAAACAAATAATATACCTATATGGTATGTCTTGTAATATAACTATACTAGGGGGTACCCCCTTCTCGCTCCACTCGTCAACCCCTAACTTACGTTTTTAAAAAAAAAATTTCTATATAAGGTAACCCAATCTGCCTGTTCTAGTATGGTATTTTTAATATTTGAAAAATATTTTTTTGTTAATGTGCATTAACAAATTTGGATTACAGAGTCCATACCAAGTACCATTTTTGTTTTATTTTTGAAGTGAAACTTCTTTATCGAAGGTATGCAAAAAAAGCGTTTGACGTTTGAGGAGTAAAATCATCAAACCGCCAGCACTTCCCCTCTCGTTTCCCCGCCGCATTATAGAGAAATAAATGAGTTGAAGGAGAAGAAGAAGAAGCAGAGGAAGAAAAAGATAAGACCGTGGGCGTCTCACGTGTAAACTGATATCAGCTTCGCAGCCGTTGCGACTTAAGATTGGTGTGTGCGTGCGTACAGATATGATGATAGGTAACAAATAAGTAAACTACAGCGACTGCGCGCTGCAAGTTGGCGGGCTCAAAGCTCCCAAGACTCGGAACCGCGCGGGGTGCAGGGCGTATACCCAGTTGCTTCTGCTAATTTGTACAGCGCCATGTGACGACTATCAAATAAGTGTGTTTCATAAGCTCTAAGCGTTTAACAGAATCAAGAAATAAAAAACGAACAAATAAAACCTTTACATTGATTTAATTTTGGATTTAATTTTGATTCTTTAAAAACAATACAAATAAATAAAAATAAACTAATTTCATTGAATTTTTTCTTTAACTTATTTAGAACGTTAAAAATATTTCCATAATACCGTAGTTAGAAGTTTCACTTCTTCCGAGGGTCCCGGGACTCACACGCTTTTTAGAAAGCGTTTAATTTAGAATCAAATAGAGTACAAAATAAAAAATCTAAAATCAGAATCTTTTAGAATATAATGTAAAAAATTTTGTATTCATGCATGTTGTAACAACAAACAAACAGGTGGTAGAAAATATTTAAAAAAAACTGTTAAAAATGTTATTTTAGAACTCGTAGACTAAATCTATCTCAAATCATCAGCACAGTCACCGACTCATCGAGTAATAACCATAAAATATTATCTTAAAAAATAACTTTTTTCCTGTTTTAGTTTTTGCACACTAAACGCAAAAAGAGAAACTTAACTTAAAAAAAAAAAAAAAAAAAAAAAAATACTTCGGACTATAAAGCCTCTTATACTTTTCTATAAAAATGATTTTTTTTTTTTTTAAATCATATTCTAAAAATACTTTTTACCTGAATTCAATATTGTGTAGAAACAAACATTTAAAAATAAAAACAATATAATTTTTTTTCTTTTTTGGTAGATTTGATTTATAAAGTTAACTTATAAAATTTTTTTATTTTACCTTTTTTTAAGTAAACTCTAAGTTTCAAAAGATACATGTTTTCGAAAACTTTGAACAAAAAGAACGAATAATTTGCTATGCCATCAAATATCGCCTCTAAAAATTGGTTTAAAAAAAAGTGAAAAACAATTCATTTATCCAGTGTCGTACGGACAATTTTGGATTTATATACCTGAAACCTGACAAAAAGCTTCCTCTTCTATGTAACAATCGAATGATATATATTTTGTGAGATTGCGAAAGGATTGCTGACAGTACCAGTTGTCCTAAGATAATCATTTTTTGCTTTTTTTAAATTATTTTTTGATAACTCTAGGGCTCTAGGGGCAAGGGTTAAAAAAAGACAAAAAAATTTTTCATAATAAAAAAATTATTTTTTAGTCTTAAACTAACTTTTAAAGGGGTGGCAATGGATACAGCGACATTTCAGGAACTAACTTGCACCCTAATCTGTATACGCCCTACTAACATGTTGTTAAAATTTTTTTGACCGATAATTTTTTTTATTTTTTGTTTCATAAATCCATATCTAAAAACGACTAACTTTTTGGCTTTTACCCATACATACTGTAGGAATCTGCCGTGGGGGTCGATCTGACTATCTTATTTGGCTATACCCTTTCTATAATTCAATAAAATACAACCCCAAAAAACCTTGCCAAGGTAAACAAGCTTGGGACAGTTTTTGCCATAGTCAATTTAACAAAAAGAATTGATATCATTTAAATAATTTTATAACAAGGTTTTTCAACTTATTGGTCTAAGACCAGATTGTGCAAAAAGAGATTTGCAATTTTATAATATGATTTTTTTTCAGAATTCTACATAACTCTGCCAAATTATTTTATAGGTTCTATTTTATCAAATTTTGGCAGAGTTATGTAGAATTCTGAAAAAAAATCATATTATAAAATTGCAAATCTCTTTTTGCATAATCTAGTCTTGGACCAATAAGTTGAAAAACCTTGTTATAAAATTATTTAAATGATATCACTTCTTTTTGTTAAATTAACTATGGCAAAAACTCTCCCAAGCTTGTTTACCTTGGCAAGGTTTTTTGGGGGATATCACACACTTTTGTTAAAAATCTTAATTCCGACAAGTTTAAATTTTTCAACACCATTGCACCAGTTCATCAACTCTGATTATAGGACAAAAAGTTCAAGACAGAACATCCAAAAACCATAAAATTCATGTTTAAATTTAGTTAAATTTGATAATTTAACATTTGATTTAAAGATTAAAATTTAAATCGAAATCATTTTGGTTAATTTACTAAACATGAAATTTAAATTATTACATCATTTTAGATTAAAATTTTGAGGTTATGTAAAATGACTCTAAAAAATTTTTTAACTTTACTTTGAACATATATCACTTTTTGACAAAGATGAACAGCTTGTTTCATCTTATTTGTGAAAATTTTTTTTTTATTTTGTTTTAATAGTGATTTTTATAGACATAAATATATAATCAATAACAAACTTTTTAGTGTTTACATAACTACATAATTTTGACTAATGAAAACAAATAAAATTGATTGTGAGGAAAATAAAGAAGTAGATATGGTTAAAGTCTTGAAAATTTTTGATTTTGCCTTCTATCAATGTATCTATAATCTTCAACATCTATACACAATTAAAATTTTTTTGTGTGTGGTTTTTTCAATTTGAAATAAAAAAATTTACTGTGATCTGATAATGTGTCATAACAGAATTTAATGACTACTTTTACTTATAAATATTGGTGTCAATTGAAATTTCATTGTTAGACTTTGCCAATTCTTATAACTTGTTTTTTTCTTTTCATGGAAGAATGATTTAAATTATTACACAAGTCATGATTCAAAATATGCTTTACTTTAATTTGTTTCATGAGCTGCTTTTTAAAAACGAATGTTAAGATTTTTCCTTATCATGCATATATATTTCTGTCAAAAGTAAATAAAATTTTCTTTCTTGAAATAAAGTTCTTTGAATTAAAGATGACAAAATTGAATCCAACCCAAGCGAGCGTAGACATAGAGATGAACTATATTATAGTAGTTTTGATATGATTGATTGGAGTTTTTTTATTAGTACTCTGTTTCCTTCAGAATATGGCATATGATGAGAGTAATATTACTATCAGAGTATAGAGACATTATCAAATAAATATTTGTTTACTTTTTTAAAATCTTTTTAACATATAACAATGTAACATTTTACAACCACTCAGTATTTAAAAAAAAAAAAAAAAACAAAAAAACAAACAAACACATAGCTGGTGATGTACACCAGCCGGACACCATATCTTTCCGAGGTTTGAACTGCCGCTCGAAATATGACCATCAGCCCAAAATTTTTTTAGTACCAACCTCGCATCAATGCACCGAAAAAATTATCTTGCTCAAAATGAGGTTAGAGAGCCAGTGTAAATGATAGACATTGATTTCTATTTTTTTTTTCTCAATCTAAATTATTAAAAAAACTAACTAGAATATTCACATAAAGTATAAGACATCCGGGACGTCACAATAGCAACGACTTTAGTTAAAAAATATTTAGCTATTCTAGTTATTTTTTTCTATTTGTTTAATTTTATTGACTCGTATCAAAATTAAAATTAAAAAAATTTACGCTTTTTATTTTTCTTTTTCTTTTACTTTAATTGCTTGGATCAAGGAATCTCAAACTCAATCAATCAATAATAATTAATTTTTTAATAATTTAGCTTGAGAAATAAAAATAGAGATTAATCTCTATCATTTATATTGGCTCTCTAGCCTCATTTTGAGCGAGATAATTTTTTTAGTGCATTCGTGATGTGAGGTTGGTACTAAAAAAATTTTAGGCTGACGGTCATATTTCGAGCGGCAGTTCGAAGCTCGGAACGATATGGTGTCCGGCTGGTGTACCAAACATAAAAATAAAATTTTATTCAAAAAACTTGTCACTGGTATCTACACTTTTTTATCATAAATTTCAACTCATTGGCTACATTCCTTAAAACTCTACACATTAATCCAGCATTTAATTTTAAGTTCACAGCTGATTTGTTTCATCGCTTGATCTACACACTTGAATTTTTATTAACTCATCACTTAAATCTTTAAAATTTTTGCATTATTCCACAAACAATAAATGTACATACATTCTGCAGTAAAAGATTGAGAGGTTTAAAATTAAAAAATTAGTCAATATTGATTTTTAGGCCAGGCTAGAAACGGTTTTGAAAAAAATTAATTTTTAGCAGAGTTTGAAAAATATGAAAATTTAGTTAAAATCAAAATAAATGAAACGATGTAAAATTAGAGGTGAGAAAATGACCGGAAGGGGTAAAGGGGGTGAGTTTTAGGGGTTGAAAACGGTTTTTTACGTTTTCTGGCTAAACTACGAGTTTTACATGTAAAAGTTCTGAAGAAAAGTTGTAGATAATAAAAAAATCTACAACTTTTTTCTATAAGTTTTTCACCATAACCTCAAACTTTTGTGTAAAACGTAAAAAACCGTGTTTTTCGTTTTTGATATTTCTTTCCTACAAAAATCAATGAATTTTTAATGAAATTTGTATGAGATGTAGTACTTTTTTTGTAAAAACTGCAGGTATTTTTTTTTTTCGAAATATCCATTTTTTTCGAGTTATTAGATTTTTTTGATTTTTGAGGTTAAATCTTCAAAAATAAAAATTGTGGAGCTAATTTTCGATTTTAAAAAAAAGTTGGTGGTTTTTTTCTTTGAAATGTCTACTTTAAGATGAAAAAAAAAATATCTTTACCGTGCAAAATCATATCGTAAATTGAATAAAACAAAAAAAACTGTTTTCGTTTCACTCAGTTTTTTGGTTATTTTTTAAAATTCTGTAGTTTTAACAGTAACAAACGTTTAAAAATCTACGATATTTTCGGTAAAAAAACATCTTTTTTGTGTGTACCGTTAAATTTTTTTCTAACAGTGAATTCATAGTGCACGGCGGTCTTGATTATGCGATAAAAATGGATCCAAAATCGAGTTGTGGGGTATGTTTTTAGATCATTTGTAGATTCAAAATTGCAAAAAATTGAAATCCTAGCTGATCCCGTTTTCGAGATATTGATATTTTAATGTTATTCGACGTGATTACGACACTCATAACTTTCAATTTTGATCCCGACCGAATTTTTTTAGGAATCAGAGGACAATACTAACTCAGTATGATTTACTTTATTAAAATTATAAATTTTAAGTTATTGGTCTTCTGGGGGGGGGGGGGGGGGGGGGTCAATCGTCAGACTCATGAGTCCCAAAATTGAAATAAGCGTTTTTTTTAGTTTTTTTAGTTTTGGAAACACCAAAACAGTTAATATGCTTTAATGTTTCACGTTTTTACATATTTATAAAGTAACAACAAAACTGTAACTGTCTAAAAATTAATTAATGTTTGCTCTTTCAGAAAGATTTTTTTTGAAATTCATACGAATTTCGTGATATTTAGGTAACGATTAATTATAATTTATTTCAATACTTGAAAGAATGTTCTTCTGCTTGATTGGTTTGATTATTGCTTTTGTTTATTCACGTAACCTCGTAAAAAAAAAATAGTTTTCCATTCAATACAAGTCTAAAAAAACTTTTTAGTAAAGCAACAAAGTTTAGCAAAGTTTTTAAAGATATTCATGACGTAAGTAATTGAAAAATATTTTATCAAATAATTTAAATTATTTTTAAAGGTCAATAAATATAAAATATTTTTAGTAGCTCACTTTTTTGGTTAACGTTTACAAACTTCGCACTAATTTTGATTTGAAAATGAGCTTTCGGGACAAATGTTCTCATGATGATAACAGGAAACAAATTTGTGCTCCTTGTGGAAAAAAAATCGTGTTTGGCAAAATTAAACCAGAAAAATTTCTTATCAATCAAAAAGTAGAAAATCTAATTAAAAAGTACTTATCAAAGGATTTTTAAGTATCTGATGAGAAAAATCCTGTAAGTATTTGTAGAACTTGTTATCTTACGCTACTGGATGCAGAAAAAGGCATCTTTGAAAGATCTTTTCAAAAAATTCCTAACTATCAGGACATAGTACTTTTAAAAGAGACTCGTTCATCTTCAAATAGTTTATGTAATTGTTATATATGTTTAACTGGTCGATTTAAAGGTCATACAAAAATTCAAAAAGGGAAAGCTAAAAAAAGAAATTTAAATAATGTGATTAATGATCTAAACGGGCGTTTAGGTGCTGCGAAAATGGAAAATATTCCTCTTACTTCACCCGAGAATGATGTTAGTAGCTCTGTTCAGTCTTCGGACTCGCTTCAGCTCTGCGATAAATGTTTCCAAGAGATAGGAAGAAGAATCAGGCATTCTTGTAAAAATTCTGCAAATAATGTAATTAAAATCATTGAAAAGCTTCCCGAAAAAGACCGTGAGCAAATTGCTGCTGTTATTATACAGAATAAGTTAGATTCAAAAACTGGTGGAAGTAAAAAAAATTTAGAAGTGAATTTGAGTTTGTGTAATGCTCGTGGTCGAAAATCGAGAATCGTCGTCAATCCTAGCGTAAAAAAGGAAATATTTTTTAATGAAGAAAATTTGGATAATTTTCGAGTAAACTCAGGAGTTTCCTCAAATCAAATGAAAAAAATAACTAACTTTATAAGGTGTGGAGCTGGAAGAATGAGTATTCCCTCTAGTTATTCGAAGCATATGTCAAATCAATCAAACGTTTTGAAAAACATTTACAAGGTAGAGGCGTATGAATTTGATTGTGAAAATTCTACGGAAAAACAAAAAAAACCTGCAGTTTCTGCTAAAGCTGTTGAACTTGAAAAGAAGAAAGTTCCATTGAGACAAAAAAGACCTGTTGTTTTCGCTAATGCTGAAGAACTTCTTGAAGCTGTTACTGTAAATCGCAAATTGGAAGGTAATGTTTTGATTAAAGTTATCGCTGATGGAGGTCAAGGCTTTTTCAAGATTAGTTTGACCGTACTTCCTGAGAATTATTCACCAAAATTTGAAGATTCAACCGAACGTCACATCATTGAAAGCGAAGATGACGAATCAAGTTTCGAAGAAGTTGATAAGTTAACACCTTCTAAAAGAAAGCTTTATTCTAAGGGTGGAAGCCTGAGCAAAAAAGCTAAGCTTTCTAGTGTAAATAAATTAATACTTCTGTGTGTGGTACCGAAGATCAAAGAGTCTTATGAAAATGTTAAGATTTTATTTGACTTAACAAAAATTAATGATATTCCATTTAAATTTGCGGCTGATTTTAAACTTGTGCTTATAATCAATGGACAGCAAACAGCTTCAGCAACTTTCCCTTGCCCGTATTGTTTCATTTCCTTAGGTGAATTAAGAAACAACTTCGATTCAGATGACTGTATAAATAATGAAAATCATGAAGATCTCACAAGCTCAATCAAGACACTGGAAAGCAAAGTATTAAAAACTTATGGAGATTTAAGAAATGACTATGAAAAATTTTGTCTCAAAGGAAAAAAAAAATCATGCAGTAAAGAGTCATAGTACCGTGAACCCTCCTCTCTTCAACGAAGAGGACGAAACGCCTGTTTTACAGAAATGCGTTATTCCCGAACTTCATGCTCAACAAGGTTTTGTCAATCATTTGTTTTGGAATGGATTGGTCTCTTTGCTTGGGCGTGATAAAGCTCTCAGGTGGCCAACAAAATTGAATCTTATAGCGAAAAACTATCATGGTGAAGCTTTTGAAGGAAACGCGTGTCGAGATTTATTAAAAGAAGCCGATAAACTGAACGATCCAGAGATATACAGAGATGTTGGATTCTTTAAAATTGTGCCTTACATAAGTGCTTTTAAAGCAATAAATAAGGTAAGTTGTTTTATTTAAATTTTAAAACATTTGCTTTAATGAGTTAAATTTTATTTAGGTTGTCAATTGTAGCTTTACTTCAGGCAATGTTGGTTCAAATTTAGATAAGCACATAGAGGAATTGCGCAAATCTTTAAAGAGTATAGATGATCTTTCGCAAACCCCAAAAAATTCACGTTATTCTTGATCATGTAAAAGAGAGCTTGAAGTTCATTGAAAAAAATAACGGATTAGGGTTTTGGTCTGAGCAAAGTGGAGAGTCAGTTCATCGAGAGTTTTTAAAATTCTGGGAGCGATATAAAATGAACAATCTTCAAGATGAGACGTACTCGTCTAATTTATTAAAAGCAGTAATTGAATTTTCATCGCTTCATTTATAATTTCTATGTTTGTTGCAAACACAATAATCATAAGTTGTTATTGGTAGAATTTTTTTTATATTTTAAGTACGAAAAAGTTAGTATAATTTTGTGTTTGTTATATGTGCATTATAGAATCAATTTTTAATGTATTTCTTATTATAACTTTTATTTATCCTATAAAATAATGGATCTACAGAAAAATTGTAAAAAAAAGGAAATTAATAATTAGATAATCGTCACAGTTTTGTTGTTACTTTATAAATATTTTAAAAACGTGAAACATTAAAGCATATTAACTGTTTTGGTGTTTCCAAAACTAAAAAAACTAAAAAAAACGCTTTTTTCAAGTTTGGGACTCATGGAGCTGATGATTGACCCCCCCCCCCCCCCCCCCCCCCAGAAGACCAATAACTTAAAATTTATAATTTTAATAAAGTAAATTATACTGAATAAGAATTGTTCTCTAATCCCTAAAAAATTCGGTCGGAATCAAAATTTTAAAAATTATGAGTGTTGTAATCACGCCGAATAACATTAAAATATCGATATCTCGGAAACGGGATCAGCTAGGATTTCAATTTTTTGCAATTTTGAATCTACAAATGATCTAAAAACATACCCCACAACTCGATTTTGGATCCATTTTTATCGCATAATATCTCCCTTCAAGACCGCCGTGAGTGGACGGTGTACTAAAAAATTCAGCTGAGAATTTTTTAATAACGAGGTACTACTTTTATGATAAAATTGATCAATGATGTACTGCAAACCCATAAAAGCAGTTCATAAAAAGCAAAGATAATATTAGAAAAAGCCTTCAGCTTTGAGTTTGAAATAAACTTAAAAATAAGTTATTGCACGGATATAAGTCAAATTTTTTTAAAGTTCAATTATTAGCTGAGTAAATTATAACACTACTGCATGGTAATTTTGTTAAAAATTTCGCGACGTATTTTATTATAAAAATGATAAATGGACTGGGGAACACGAGTATTTCAAACAGCAGGCTAATCTCTGAGTTACCCGATCCCAGTTTTCTGAGAACGGAATTAGTTTAGTTCCAAAGTTCTAAGCGTAAAATAACTGCAGAACAAAGCGCTAGGCAGTTCTCAGCAGTTCAAAACTTTAGGAAGACACAGTATTCCTTGAGCTGCTGAGCAAGATTCATAATTTCTAATTTCAGCTTCTAGCTTTTCGAGCTGCCGCTTTATGTAACACATTATCACTCGGGAGAATGAGTAACTAAATTTTCTAGCTGTTAAAAAGAACTAACTTGGATACGAAGGATATGAAGAAGAAAAAAAAAATTAATCAATAGTAAAAAAGAAAAAAAAGAAAAATATACTGTCCAACTCGATTGGCACCAAGTTTGAAGTTAGTCGAATACATATTTTGCAAAGCATGTAATTTAATTCAAGTTAGATATTCGTCGGACTCTTATTTTTCCTAGTATAGATTGCTGAGGCTAGGAATCGTCTAGATTAGCTGGACAGGTCTAAGCCAAGCTCCGAGCCTTCAAGCCAAGCTTCAAGCTATCGAGCTACTCCAAGCCTCCAAGCCAAGCTTCGAGCTATCGAGCGAGGCTTCAAGCTTCCAAGCCGAGCTCCGAGCTATCGAGCGAGGCTCCAAGCTTCCGAGCTAAGCTCTCGGCATCTGCGCTAAGCTCCCAGCTTCCAAGCTAAGCTCGCAGCATCTGAGCTAATCTCTGCCCTAAGGATGCTGGATACCAAGATCTCGGTCCAGTCTATAGGCTAAGGATGCTTGGTACCGAGATTTTGAGCCGGGTACCAAGCTATTAAGCTGGAGGACTTGATGGAGTCCTGGTTTGCATGAACAAAACAGTTGTGCACTTTTGCCAACTGTTTAGGAAGTTTCAAACTTCCTACACCAAATAAAAAAAAGCTTGTGATGTGCAAAATTTTATTAGTTACAATTTGTAACTAATAGAATTTTATACATCACAAAAAAAAGAAGCAGGAACAAAAAGAAAAAAAAAACAAAATATATTAGATAAGAAAAAAAATTAAAACAAAAAACTTTTAAAAAAATTACGAATTACGAATTAAAATCAAATGAGCAAAATACAAATCTTGGTTTGAAGAAAATCATTGAGCTTTATATCACCCAATGATTGTATATCTGCGCATGGGTTACATTTGACGCGCACCCCCTAGTGGAATGCGTTTCAACCTAGACTAGCTTGGGCATGTATTGTTTAACGTCGGTAGGGGACGCGCACCCCCTAGTGGAATGCGTTTCAACCTAGACTAGCTTGGGCATGTATTGTTTAACGTCGGTAGGGGATGCGCGTCAAATGTAACCCATGCGCAAATATACAATCATTGGGTGATATAAAGCTCAATGATTTTCTTTAAACCGAGCACTTCTATTTTGCTCATTTGATTTTAATTCGTAATTCGTAATTTTTTTATAATTTTTTGTTTTATTTTTTTTTTTCTATAATATATATACAGGGTGACCCATTTTAAAAGACCCACCCAAATAACTCGCTTGGAAAGGCCCAAATCGAAAAAAATGTAGAGAGCAAAGTTTCATTATTTTTTGAGGCTAATTTGATGGGCCCAAAAAATTTGGGCCCAGGGCCTTATTTTGGGCCCCACAGACCCTAAGTCCGTTTTTTTAAATGGGAACCCCTATTTTTGACCTCGGATTCGGAAAGAGCGGGAAATTTTACGATTTTTAGGTATTTTTTGGGCCCCACATGAGGCCCTGCAGGGCTTATAATACTTTTATAAGCCCCATTTCTTTTTAACCCGAATTAACTCGAAAATAACGCATTTTTTGCATAGCATATGCGTTGGGAAAGTTTCTTGGTTAAAAATTTCCAACCAAATGGGCCCAAAAAATTTGGGCCCGGGGCCTTATTTTAGGCCCTACGGGTCCTAACTTCGTTTTTTAAAAGTGGAACACATACTATTTTTGACCCCGAATTTTTAAAGAACGGAAAATTTTATGATTTTAAGGTATTCTTTGAGACCTTGTTTTTTCTGAACCCTCACAAGGCCCATTTATCAGTTTTATTCAAATTTTGAATATCATTGCTTGCGTTTAGTCATCGAGAAACTCGATATCCAGGACCTACGACGAGGACGTAGCAAGATGGATTTTCAGGTCCCACTAGGTCCTATCAATTAAGATAAGACCCGAAAAATATTATTTGTATGCAATCAAAAAATCGCAATTTTTTGTTCAGCGAATCAAGTGTTCGAAGATTCCTCCGTTATGATTAAGGTAAAAAATTTATCGATTTCAGCCCGTGACGTTTGAACGTAAGCTAATTCTTTTTTTAAATATGTATTCTTCGAATGTAGATTGTGCTGTCTTCGTTACTGAAACTTTATAATTTAATACTTTTCTAATTTGTATTCATTAAATGTAGATAGCGCTGTTTTCGATACTGAAACTTAACAATTAAATACTATTTTAATTTTTATTCTCTTCAAATGTAAATATCGCTATTTTCGATACTGAAACTTTATAATTTAATACTTTTTTTAATTTGTATTCATTAAATGTAGATAGCGCTGTTTCCGATACTGAAACTTTACAATTAAATACTATTTTAATTTTTATTCTTCAAATGTAAATATCGCTATTTTCGATACTAAAACTTTATAATTTAATACTTTTTTAATTTGTATTCATTAAATGTAGATAGCGCTGTTTCCGATACTGAAACTTTACAATTAAATACTATTTTAATTTTTATTCTTCAAATGTAAATATCGCTATTTTCGATACTAAAACTTTATAATTTAATACTTTTTTAATTTGTATTCATTAAATGTAGATAGCGCTGTTTTCGACACTGAAACTTTACAATTAAATACTATTTTAATTTTTATTCTTCAAATGTAAATATCGCTATTTTCGATACTAAAACTTTATAATTTAATACTTTTTTAATTTGTATTCATTAAATGTAGATAGCGCTGTTTTCGACACTGAAACTTGATAATTAAATACTTTTTCAATTTTTATTCTTCAAATTTAAATGTCGCTGTTTTTTAAACCTAAACTTTACATTTCCATACTATTTTAAAATTGTTGTTTTTAAATGTTCATTGAGTACCTCGAACAACATTGAGACTTTCAAAATTTATTATTTTTCAAAAGAACTGTTAAAGAATTAATGAATTGAAATTTTTAAATTAATTGTAAACTGAAGCTTCGAGCGAAAACTAGATCTGTGCATTTTAAAACATTAAAAAAATCCCCCCCCCCACTTTTTTAATTGTACCACTAATATTTTTCGGGTTTTATTTTAATTGATAGGACCCAGTAGGACCTAAAAATCCATCTTGCTACGTCCTCGTCGTGGGTCCTAGACATTCAAAACAAGAAACTTTTCCATTGCATGTGGTACACAAAAAATGCACTATTCTTGAAAATAACGCTACCAAACCCAATTGAGCCTTACCTAGGCTTACCGGGTCCCAAGAGGATTCTAAAAAATTTTCAAAAAATACCTAAAAATCGTAAAACTTCCCGCTCTTTCCGCATCCAAGGTCAAAAATAGGGGTTCCCATTTAAAAAAATGGACTTAGGGTCCGTGGGGCCCAAAATAAGGCTCCGGGCCCAAATTTTTTGGGCCCATTTGGTTGGAAATTTTTAACCAAGAAACTTTCCCAACGCATATGCTATGCAAAAAATGCGTTATTTTCGAGTTCATTCGGGTTAAAAAGAAATGGGGCTTATAAAAGTCTTATAAGCCCTGCAGGGCCTCATGTGGGGCCCAAAAAATTTTTCAAAAAATACCTAAAAATCGTAAAATTTCCCGCTCTTTCCGAATCCGAGGTCAAAAATAGGGGTTCCCGTTTAAAAAAACGGACTTAGGGTCCGTGGGACCCAAAATAAGGCTCCGGGCCCAAATTTTTTGGGCCCATTTGGTTGGAAATTTTTAACCAAGAAACTTTCCCAACGCATATGCTATGCAAAAAATGCGTTATTTTCGAGTTCATTCGGGTTAAAAAGAAATGGGGCTTATAAAAGTCTTATAAGCCCTGCAGGGCCTCATGTGGGGCCCAAAAAATTTTTCAAAAAATACCTAAAAATCGTAAAATTTCCCGCTCTTTCCGAATCCGAGGTCAAAAAAAGGGGTTCCCATTTCAAAAAACGGACTTAGGGTCCGTGGGGCCCAAAATAAGGCCCTGAATCAAATTAGCCCCAAAAAATAATGAAACTTTGCTCTCTAAATTTTTTTCGATTTGGGCCTTTCCAAGCGAGTTATTTGGGTGGGTCTTTTAAAAGGGGCCACCCTGTATATATATGCTAGGGGGTACCCCCCTGCTCGCTTCGCTCGCCAACCCCCATAAAAATAGTTATAAAATATGGAGTTTTTTTATAGTTAATATTTAATATGTTTTTTGAGTTGAGTTTGTGTATTGAATAAAAGTTCAAACATGTTTAGGTAAAATTGTTGAATATAATTTAAATTGAAAAAAGAAAATTTTATTATGGTGAGTCTAAAAAAATAGTTATAAAAATTAAATAGTAAGTTAAAATACTTCAAGTACTTGAAACATGTAAAATATAATATTTTTTAACCGTTTTGAAGTACTCTTTTAAAAAGGTCTTTTAAAATTACGACTCCTCTAGGAAAAGCGCCCTTCAAAGAGGTTAAATATAGTTTTTTGACAGTTAAGGTGCTCGTACAGGAGAAGCTCCTATAATTTAAAATCAACTCCTCCGGGAGGAGCCCCTTAAAACATGTTGAATAAAAGGTTTATTGACGTTTTGAGGTGCTCCTCCGGGAGGAGCTCTGGAAATTACGGCTCCTCCGGGAGGAGCCCCTTAAAACATGTTAAATATAAGGTTTTTTGAAGGTTTTGAGGTGCTCCTCCGGGAGGAGCCCACTTCAAACATAATAAATATAAGGTTTTTTGACGTTTTAAGGGGCTGCTCCGGAAGGAGCTCTGAAAATAACGGCTCCTCCGGGAGGAGCTCCTTAAAATATGTTGAATATAAGGTTTTTTGAAGGTTTTGAGGTGCTCCTCCGAGAGGAGCTCTTTTTTTTTGGCTCCTCCCGGAGGAGCCCCTTAAAACATGTTAAATATAAGTGTTTTTGACGTTTTAAGGTGCTCCTCCGGGAGGAGCTACTAAAATTGGCTCCTCCGGGAGGAGCTTTTAAAATTAAGAGCTCCTCCCGGAGGAGCACCTCAAAACCTTCAAAAAACCTTATATTTAACATGTTTTAAGGGGCTTCTCCCGGAGGAGCCAAAAAAAAGAGCTCCTCCTGGATATAACTATATAATATAGGAAGATATATTAGGGGGGTACCCCCCTGCTCGCTTCGCTCGCCAACCCCCCAGAATTTTATGCTTGAATCTACACTTGTACCTACGCTTATACACATACTCTTGTGTCTACCTCTGTACCTACTCTGATACATACCATTGTTTCTACTTTTATAGCTTGTGACTACACCTGCACCTTATTTCGTGCCTACCTTTGTTCTCACCTTTCATCTTACTCCAAACCCTTGTAACTACCCTTGTTCTTACCGTTGCACTTACTGCTTTTTATAACTAAGCTCTTACCCAGGAATATGCTCATGTTTATATATATATTTCTATCATGGTGATAACTGTAGTTTGAATTTTTTCCATGCTTTCATTTCTAGTTCTAAGACTACTTTGTTCTAATCTTTGATCATACTTTCATTTCAATCCTGTGTTAAACATCTGTTTCTATGCTTTTACCGACTTATTTTCGTCTTTTTATTTATTAACCTTCCCTGCTTTATAACCTTTCTACTATCCACGTCTGTTAAATATTTTTTTCCGACTCTCTTTACTACGTCTGTTGATTTTTTTTTACTTCCTACATATGTTAATAATCTTGTGCTTACTACCTATTTTTTACTCAAGCTTCTAACGCCGAACCTTCTACACATGCATTTGTTTCTACATTTGTTTCTACTCCCATGCTTACTCTAGTTCTTTATTTATTTATTTTTTTTAATTTTCTACACTGAATCTAGCCTTGTGCATAATCTTTTTTATCCTCTTGTACTTACTACTCTAAATAACCCTATAACAAACCTTGTTCATAACATTGTTTCAAACTTGATAGCTACTGTGGTAACTTCATTGTACCTACTGCCGTACCTGGACTTGTCATTAAGTTTGTAACTTTGAACCTACGCTTATATGTACATTTTTGCTTAACATTGTTTCTATCTCTTTCACATGAATCTACTTGCTTAAATTTTGGTGTTTGCTGTTGTTTTTTCTTTTTTTCATGCTTTGGTCTCTAACTTTGAATCTTTGTTCTCATCTTTGTGAAAACTATCTTTTCTATTGTTCTTCTCAAATTTTTTTGTAATTACAATCGTGAAACTAATCATCTTCATACAATTTTGCCCACACAGCTCTTTAACTTTTTTTGACAAATATTTCCTACAACCTCTTAGATTTGTTATCAACGCTTTTTCTACGTAGGTCTGTCCCAATCAACCTATCTTGATTAATATCGAAGTTTATCTTACGACACCAGTTTCCAGCCATATGTAGCCTCTTTCACTTTGTTATTATTTTCATACTTCAATTTGTAACTTTGAACGTATGTTGTACTCATCAAATCTATTCTCTAGATGTTTTAATTGAATTGTAATATAAAAATTAAAAATAAAAATTAAAATTTTAAATTTTGTTTTTCAACCAATCACATCACGAATAAAATGCTGACATTCTTTTTGGGTTCTCTCTTTTATCTTTGGATATTAGTTAATTTTTTTAATGCTTCGTAGTTACTTTTTAAATTTCTTCTATAGATACATAGCTGATAACTTGTATCAAAAATTGGCGATGTGGGTAGAAACTGATAACATATATCAAAAATGGGGGCTCAAGTAAAAAAAAGGGTATGGGGGGGTGATTAGAAAAGGGTCTAATTTACTAGCACGGGAAAAAAAAGCAAACGCACGGGAAATTTTAGGTCAAATTCACGGAAAAAAAGACATTTGCACGGAAAAATAAGTGATTAAACGGGATAGAAAATAAATGCACGGGAAAAAAATACTTGAGCGGAAGTTAAATGTATTAAACGGGAAAAAAAATATATTGAATGGGAGTAGAATTAACATTGCGCGGGAAAAAAATGTATTAAACGGCAATAGAATTGATCTCGCACGGGAAAATGTCATATATTTTCTAGTAAATGGATTATCCCACGATTCGATTCGATTTACTATTGCACTTGCCACACTTACCCAGTTAATAAATTTTGTTTCCTGCCCTATAAGTCACTTTGTTGTAAGTTAATTTATAGTACCCCTGGTCACTCCAACCACAAAATCAAATTTTTGATGCGTGTTTTCGGTGACTCGTACTATAAAATAGTATATAGTACGAGTGCAGTACGTCAGCAGGGCTTATTAAGAACCTCGTGCTGTGCTTTGCTACGTACTTGGGTCCTTTTTTTCATTTTTTTTAAATTAAAAACTTGGATTTTTCTAATTAATCTTATAATAAAATTTTTTAAAATAATGAATTCAAATTTTAAAATTTTTTATAGTTTAATGATACCATTAAAAAAGAATTATTAAATTAAGAAAATATACAAAACTTGTAACAAAACATTAAAAATGGGTGGCGGGGAAAAAAAAGGTCGGGTGGGGGGCGTGATTGGAAAATCATAGGATAATTCAAAACTCATAGAAATAAGCATATTTCGGTACACTTTTACGGTTAGTTAAGCACTTTTTTGAGAGGCCTGTGGGGGGCGGGCGAGGGGTGTGGGGGGGGGGGCGTGAGAGAGGAAAAACAACTATACACTGAGAAAAAAAAACGGCAGGTACTACCAGTGACTCGAGCAATAGTGTCAAGCAATAGTTGCTTGACAGCTTGAGCAACGCTCTGTACCGTAATTATTACTCGTGCGACTCGAGCAAAGTTTGCTTGACACTTAAGCTATAGTGTAAAGGTTAATTACAGGTGACGCTATACTTGCATTTATATGTATGTATATATCGTTTAAATCGTTAAACTCGGTTAAAGTTAATGTTTGTCATTTTTATATGGCATCTATTTTTAATGAAAATACATAGTAATAATGAACGAAATAAATTAGTGACCATAACCTCATAGTATTTTTTATTATCAAACCTTACATGAAATAATAACGGGAATTTATAATAAACGAGTATTTTTGTTTATATATATATATATTTGTGTTATTATAGAGATCATTTCAAGTCTATACAATTATTTATGTTTTTAAATTATTAAATCAATAAATTTGCTACCTAAGACTTTTACGATTTAAAAATTATTACGTGTTGGTTTAAAATGATATCTCTAGATTTATGCTTATTTTTTTGTGAATTTGCAATAATTTTTCTTGTGTAATTTTGTATAAAAAGCAAATCTTTATCTTAAAAAGCCAAGTAATCAATTCATTGAATTTTAAGGAATACAATTTTGTGATTAATACTTACATTATTATAAATATGAGTATCAGTTAAAATTTTTCAATTAGTACAAAAAAATTTTCAGTATTTATGAGTATTTAAAAATCAAATAAAAGTTTATGTAACTATAAAAAAAATATAAAAATTCCAAATATTTTTTCAATTGATCATGTATTAGAGGTCTCTAACAGAAAAATTTGTCTTAAATATTTGAGAACGGCTTGGATGATGCAAATGCAATAATGATTTGAGGTGTGGTATTGATATAAATAACGAAGAATGTAATCATAAAAATGTTAATATTTCATAAACACATTAATTTTAATTACATAATTCAAATTGAAGGCATTCATTTGCAGGTCAATTACAACATGTAAGGTGGTATAATAAAACCTTCATTTTTAGTTTTATCGGTTTTTATAAAATAACACGCGTTTATTTCTGGAACTTGATAAAATTTTTTATACGTTACTTTTTTTATTTCTGTAACACAGTAAGCATAAGTGTGATCGTCGAAATCATTAATGAGGTCCAAGTTTTCAAACAAAAAAGAAACTTCCTTGTTGCTACTGTTGAAATAAATTTTTGAAATTCTACCAAAAGAAAGAATGTCATTAGCCCCCATGGCAGAAACCAAAACCATACCTATTTTAAAAAAATATCCTTCGACTTCAATATAGCTAGTACAACATATATCATCTTCAGCTGATTCAGAAAAATAATGGCTTCTATCATAGGAGTCAATAGGAATAGTAGTCGTTTCGATTTCATAGTCTGGAAGATGAAGCGTTCCATAAAATTTTAAATATGCCAGCTTTAATAAACTTCGTACAGCTAAGGTTTTAGGTGCATTAACCCGATTATTTGAAGTGACTGCAAATAGCCTCAATTCCCTATGCTTGGACTCGAATCTCATCGTTGAGTAGTAAAGTGGCGGTCCAACTTGTCGCATGATTCTTACCATGTGAATCATGTTATGCATTTTAATTGTTAAGTGACCAAAAGTCTCTGTATAGAGTTCTAAAAAATTTTGAATTAAACTATCAAGTAGATCTAAATGGCCTTCGACAAATCTTGGTGAGGTCAGCATATCCACTATCTTCACATACTTTAAATATATTTTCCAGGTGTGATTATCTTCATTAACTTTGTGTCCAACCATTACGCCGAAGAGTTTTGTGAAACTTAAAATTTCAGCACCAGACATTTTTAACTTTTTACTAGTTTGTAAATGTTCTTTTTTGATATTTGGGATCTTATTTGATAAATTTTCAATAGAATTTTGAACTATACCAAGCCTTTCATTTAAATATTTAAGGTCAAATTTATTTTGTACAAAAACTAAGTCATTAGATACATGAACCATAAGGTAATTAGCTGCACCATGAAAAAGATCGTGTAATAAATCAAAAACATTATTCACCACTACGTGATACCCAGGCACTTGATTGAAAACGCACTCTTCTTTCAAGCCTGACTTTGCTTCATCAATGTCTTTTATGTCATTTTGGTAAGACGGTTCGTAATAAAGATGAATCTTGACTAGTCATTGATCTAATTTGATCGATGTCCGCATAACACATGCGACAACATCTTCCGTGATTGAAGTGATCAATAAATCCCAATATCTCAGCTAAACCTAAATTATCACCTAATACTAACAACAATTGGAAATATATTTTAATAATTCTATTTTCAATAGATATTTGTAAACCGTTCTCACGTAAATCTTTCAAATCTGCAATCAACCGTTCGAATACTTTACTATTACCAACTTCGGGATTTTTTCGATCTTCTGATCTGTAAATTAAAGAAACTAAAATATTTCTTAATTGGGAAGAAATACAAGGTGGAAAAGCTGGAATAGAAGCATATACTCCTCCAAATTTTTGACTGCCTGCATGAGAACTTTGAGCCTTTGTACAATCAAAATCGTCATCGTACACATTTAAAGGAAGCAAGTATTCATCTTCGGATAAATTTATATTCTTCGTTTAATCTGTCCACAAAATACATTGATATGAATTGCTGATAATATATTTTTCTTTCTCCAAATTATTTAAATACTGTTTTATCATGTCAAACGAACCTGGCAGTTCAAGTAATAGTTTTAATGACCAGTGTAATGGAATATATTGTGCCGTTAAAAATACTTTTTCTGGATCTCCTGACTCGTCTAATTTTTTTTTTGAAAACTTGTTAAATGCCAAATTTAATGAAACAGGTTCTATCATCAAACCTTTCTCTACATAAATAGAAAAACGACTATGTTCGTTTTTAAATTTATTCATCACATTTTTAATATAAATATCAATTCTTTTTAAATAAGTTAACACAGAATCATGCTCATTAAATTTTTGGGAACCCATTGCATTTATTATTAAAGTCATTACTTTCTCCTGTACAAAATTTATTAAACTATCTATGAATATTTGAACCACATTTCTAGGTATAACTGGATTGTTGTAATAATCTAAAGTCATAGCTAACATCTCGCACTCCAGATCTATGTTAGACATTATAAAATCTATATTTCTAAATAAAGATTAACAACAATAAAATCGAACTTTCAATACAAACACTCTTAGAATAGTCTAGTTTACTATAAATCTATCTTCGGATACCATCAATTTCCGATTCAAGTCGGTTACAAACACTATAACCTTTTAATTTCTTTAATTCAATTTTATATAAAAAGCTTTGTAAAAACTCATATAAATGTTTACATTCAGGTGGCCACTCGTAGTTTAACACATATATTAATTTAAAGCAATAGTTGACGGCATCAACAAGTGTGTTAGATTGTACTGGGCATTTCGTGTCATTGTAGTTAATTATGTATATCTCGAGATTAGGACTATCTTCAATGTCTACATCTGCAGGACTAACTAAATTTCCATAGCGGCTACAAATGGATGGATCAGGTGAACAGTCGTCTCTTTTCTATGAGACAGGAGTGTTTCGTATTCTGACCATGACTGAAAAATAAAAAATTCAACTTTTATCAGTGCTACACTTGTCGAAATAAATTAATATATAATAAATATTGATGAAATTAAAGTAAGATATGAATATTTAAAAAAATGATTCATATTATACTCTCATGCAATAAAATCTAACAGTTATAAAATAAATTTCAACTATTTACGTACAGATGCTTGCAGGATAAAACTTTGTGCAACTTCTGCGATTGTTACTCCAAAGTTTTTTGCCCAATTTTTTCTTTTCCTTAACAAACAGCCCAAAAGCTCAGGCAATAGTAGCAATGCTAGTTCACTGGTTCTACCTGAAATTCAATTTTAAAGTTGTAAAAATTTTACAAAGAAATACATGTCTTAACTTCAATAATACTGATATTTGTACCTTGTTTATACAAAATATTTTTACCATCTAAAATTTTCCTCGATAAAGCAACAGTCACTACGTATGGCGCTATTTTCCCCCAGTTATTAAGAAAGTTATCTTTAGACTTTGGGAATCTTGTATCAAAATCAGATGCAAGCTGAAAAAAAATTCATTATCCATTCATATTTTAACTTTACCGGAAATATTTTTGATTTTAATACTTACAAGTTCGTGAGCAAAACTAGAACGAAGACATTTATACAAAAGTAAATAATTTTCTACTTTCATTTGCTGAGGTCTGTCTTTATATGTGTTTGACCATTTTTGAATGACTTCTTCTTTTGGTGTATCATTTTTTTCTAACCAAGCCAGGTCTGTATTTATATCTTGAGGTAGATCTGTAATTAAAGTTTAAGTGTTTACATACTTCTAGAAAACATTTACTACTTGCTAAAAAATTATAAAAAAAATTACCATTGGGTTTCACATCTTTTTTTTCAATCAATCCAATTTTTATTAATAACTTTCTTTCATGTAAATAATAGTGGTAAAGGGAACCGGATTTACTGACAGCTTTTCGTCCTTCAAGTGCACCTTGGTAAGGGATGAAGAGTAGTTTTTGTATAGAGTTTATGGCAGACTGAATAACTTGTTGATCTTGTGTTTCCAGTAAAGAGGAAAAGAATAATGCAGACTGTTTTGCAAGTTCTATGAACCGCTCACTTTTAATACTGAAAAAAAAGAAACCATTGATATTGTAAGACTATTAATAACCATAAAACTAACATGGACAGCAAGACCACATCATTAACTATTTTACAATTCTTTTATATTTATATATACCTAAAATCTTTGGTTACTTCAAACTCATATTGAATTAACAACTCTCCCAATAGCGTTGTGTCTATTCTTTTTGTTTCCTTGAATATTTTTTCTACCTTCCACCCACTGACTCGAGTTTTTATTAAGTCATGCACACTTAGTTTTATTTCGGCTAATAAATAAAAAAAAAATTCAATAAAAACAAGCAAATTAAGAATTACATGTAAAGTTCATAATGATTGTGTTAGAAAAAAAAGTTTGCGTTGAAAATTTTAAGTAATTGAGAATACTAAAAAAAACGAATTCATACCACATTTTTTAAATTTATTTATAGACTTTTATATTAAAAATGAATCATATAATTGAAGGAAGTAAAATAAACTCTAGTAAATTAGTTGTAATTATGTTTATAATTAACAATAAATTAATTTTTTTTCCATCATAAATTTCATATTTATGTTGGATATTTATACTATATCAATATCATTTCAGAATGGTTTTATAAAAATTGTATGGTTGCTACTTTTGCAGCAAAACTATACAAAAAAATAAAATTAGTTTTTCTCTGTTAAATTAAAATTAGTTTTTTAGGTGCTTTATTTTTCAAATATTTCTTTTTTTCAAAACACAAACCTCAAAGATTATTAAAAAAAAAAAAAAGCCCTACGTAGAGTTTCAAGTAAAACATCTCCACTATAATTTAATATTATTGGCAAGCTTGTGGGAGTGTTAGCATTATTATTATTAGAGTGCATAGATGTTATAGGTGCAGAAGGACTTGGTGATTTGCTGAAATGAATGGTTTGTTGGGAAGTTGACGGTGATGTAGGTGACTCTGCTTGCAATTGCAGTGAACTTATGGGCATTAAATCACCCTGACTAACTTTATTTTTCCATGCATCATAAGCTGCAAGAAACCTCTTCCTATACCCAAACTCTTTCTCGGAAAACAAACAATCTAAGTCAGATGCCTCTAACGTATAAAAAATATCCTTATTAATTAATCCCAGCATCTGAAAATTAATATACATTTTTCACTCTCATGCAAAAATTATCGATTTGTTACAGTAATTTTCATTTTTGTTAAACTCAAATAATACTTTTATCGTGCACAAAAAGTTTTGTAAGTGCCACTATAATATAAAAAACAAAATTAAAGTTTCACTGAGTGAGGTTATATTTACTTACCATCGAACCTCGAAATAAATGAGTTCAGGTTTATTTCTTCTAGAAACTTTTTTACAAAACTGCACATGGTTTTTAATTTATTATTTAAATTCAATTATATTTATAAGGCTTTAATATATTGTTTTATTATATGTAAAAAGCCACCTTAGCCTGCAGCGCGGGACGGTTCTCTGCATTGTTCACTCTTGCGGCTAATTTCGTCACATGGTGCTTCGGGCTCAAGCAAATATTGCTCGAGTCTCGAGTGCAAATTACGGTAGAGCACGGCGCTTAAGCTGCCAAGCAACTATTGCTTGAGTCACTGGTAGTACCTGCCGTTTTTTTTTCTCAGTGTATAATATAGTAAGATATATATATCTTCCTATATTAGATAGTTATATCCAGGAGGAGCTCTATTTTTTTTGGCTCCTCCGGGAGGAGCTCTGAAAATTACGGCTCCTTCGGGAGGAGCCCCTTAAAACATGTTAAATATAAGGTTTTTTAAAGGTTTTGTGGTGCTCCTCCAGGAGAATCTCTTAATTTTAAAAGCTCCTCCCGGAGGAGCCAATTTTAGTAGCTCCTCCCGGAGGAGCACCTTAAAACGTCAAAAACCTTTATATTTAACATGTTTTAAGGGGCTCCTCCGGGAGGAGCCAAAAAAAAAGAGCTCCTCCCAGAGGAGCACCTCAAAACCTTCAAAAAATCTTATATTTAACATATTTTAAGGGGCTCCTCCTGGAGGAGCCGTAATTTTCACAGCTCCTCCCGGAGGAGCCCCTTCAAACGTCAAAAAACCTTATATTTATTATGTTTGAAGTTGGCTCCTCCCGGAGGAGCCGTAGTTTAAAGAGCTCCTCCCGGAGGAGCACCTCAAAACCTTCAAAAAACCTTATATTTAACATGTTTTAAGCGGCTCCTCCCGGAGGAGCCGTAATTTCCAGAGCTCCTCCCGGGGAGCACCTCAAAACGTCAATAAACCTTATATTCAACATGTTTTAAGGGGCTCCTCCCGGAGGAGTTGATTTTAAATTATAGGAGCTTCTCCTGTACGAGCACCTCAGCTGTCAAAAAACTCCATATTTAACCTATTTGAAGGGCGCTTTTCCTAGAGGAGTCGTAATTTTAAAAGCCCTTTTTAAAGGAGTACTTCAAAACAGTTAAGAAATATTATATTTAACATGTTTCAAGTACTTGAAGTATTTTTACTTACTATTTAATTTTTATAACTATTTTTTTAGACTCACCATAATAAAATTTTCTTTTTTCAATTTAAATTATATTCAACAATTTTACCTAAACATGTTTGAACTTTTATTCAATACACAAACTCAACTCAAAAAACATATTAAATATTAACTATAAAAAAACTCCATATTTTATAACTATTTTTATGGGGGTTGGCGAGCGAAGCGAGCAGGGGGTACCCCCTAGCATATATATATATATATATATATATATATATATATATGAAATTATTTATTTTTTCCTGCTTCTTTTTTTTTGTGGTGGGTAAAATTTTATTAGTTACTAATTGTAACCAATAAAATTTTGCAAATCACAAGCTTTTTTTTTATTAGGTGTAGGAAGTTTGAAACTTCCTAAACAGTTGGCAAAAGTGCACAACTGTTTTGTTCACCAGCACTCCATCAACTCCTCCGGCTTAATAGCTTGGTACTCGGCACAAAATCTCGGTACCAAGCATCGTTAGCGCAGAGATTAGCTCAGATGCTACGAGCTTAGCTCGGAAGCTGAAAGCTTAGCACAGATGCTGAAAGCTTAGCTCGGAAGCTGAAAGCTTAGCTTGGAAGCTGGGAGCTTAGCACAGATGCTGAGAGTTTAGCTTGGAAGCTGCGAGCCTAGCTCGGAAGCTTGGAGCCTAGCTCGATGGCTCGGAGCTTAGCTTGGAAGCTTGGAGCCTAGCTCGATAGCTCGGAGCTCAGCTTGGAAGCTTGAAGCCTAGCTCGATAGCTCGGAGCTCGGCTTGGAAGCTTGGAGCCTCGCTCGATAGCTCGAAGCTTGGCTTGGAGGCTTGGAGTAGCTCGATAGCTCGAAGCTTGGCTTGAAGGCTCGGAGCTTGGCTCAGACCTGTCCAGCTAATCTAGACGATTCCTAGCCCCAGCAATCTATACTAGGAAAAATAAGAGTCCGACGAATATCTAACTTGAATTAAATTACATGCTTTGCAAAATATGTATTCGACTAACTTCAAACTTGGTGCCAATCGAGTTGGACAGTATATTTTTCTTTTTTTTCTTTTTTACTATCGATTAATTTTTTTTTCTTCTTCATATCCTTCGTATCCAAGTTAGTTCTTTTTAACAGCTAGAAAATTTAGTAACTCATTCTCCCGAGTGATAATGTGTTACATAAAGCGACAGCTCGAAAAGCTAGAAGCTGAAATTAGAAATTATGAATCTTGCTCAGCAGCTCAAGGAATACTGTGTCTTCCTAAAGTTTTGAACTACTGAGAACTGCCTAGCGCTTTGTTCTGCAGTTATTTTACGCTTAGAACTTTGGAACTAAACTAATTAAACTAATTAAACTCAGAAAACTGGGATTGGGTAACTCAGAGATTAGCTTGCTGTTTGCAATACTCGTGTTCCCCAGTCCATTTATCCTTTTTATAATAAAATACGTCGCGAAATTTTTAACAAAATTACCATGCAGTAGTGTTACAATTTACACAGCTAATAATTGAACTTTAAAAAAATTTGATTTATATCCGTGCAATAACTTATTTTTCAAGTTTATTTCAAACTCAAAGCTGAAGGCTTTTTCTAATATTATCTTTGCTTTTTATGAACTGCTTTTATGGGTTTGCAGTACATCATTGATCAATTTTATCATATAAGTAGTACTTCGTTATTAAAAAATTCTAAGCTGAATTTTTTAGTACACCATCCACTATGAATTCACTGTAAAATTTAAAAATATTTAAACCTTAAAATTTTTCTGAACTGTTGAATAAATTTATTAATTAAAATTAATAACAAGCTGGTGCTTCTTAATCATTTAAATTGAAACCGACTTAAACATATTTTTTTTACAAAACTGGCTCTGGAAAAATTAATGATTCTTACTATACATCAAACAGTTTTAAACACGAATCAATCAAAAAATATATTGCTTTTCTGCACGGCTTTTCAGGCTGTGATACGACATCTGGATGTACTGGAAAAGAAAAAATGAAAACTGTAAAGTTGTTATTAAGGAATCCAGACTTACCAAGTTTGGCAGATGTTTATTATAGAAAAGATAGTAGCCACGAAATTATCGCAAAAAATGGAAAGAAAATAATAGCTACTATTTATAACAGCAAAAATTTAGATATTTCGTTGAGCGAACTAAGATTTTAATACAACATGCAAGCGATAAAAAAAAATTCTTTTAAATTAGATAAATTACCACCAACACAAGGAGCTGCTGAACAACATTGCTATAGAGTGTACTATCAATTACAAATCTGGAGAAAAAATGATTCTACAGTGACGAACTGGGGCTGGAGGAGTCACGTCAATGGACTTTTGCCTACGCTGACTAATAAAGAATTAATTTTCGATTTTAAAAAAAATTTGGTGGTTTTTTTTTCATTGAAATGTCTACTTTAAGATGAAAAAAAAAAAAATATCGTTACCGTGCAAAATTATATCGTAAATTGAAGAAAACAAAAAAAACTGTTTTCATTTCACTCAGTTTATTAGTTATTTTAAAAAATTGATCAATTTAGGTATGACTGCACTAATAAAATTAATTAATTTTAATTATTTTAATAAAATATCAATAAAACATAAAGCGATAATCTCGTGACTACAAACTTTTCTATAACAAACATCTCCCAAACTTGGTAACTCTGGATTACTTAATAACAACTTTAGAGTTTTCATATTTCCTTTTCCACTAAATCCAGATGTCGTATCACAGCCCGAAAAGCCGTGCAGAAAAGCAATATATTTTTTAATTGATTCGTGTTTAAAACTGTTTGATGTATAGTAAGAATCATTAATTTTTCCAAAGCCAGGTTTGTAAAAAAATATGTTTAAGTCGATTTCATTGAATTGATTAAGAAGCGCCAGCTTTTTCTTAATTTTAATTAACAAATTTATTCAACAGTTTAGAAAAATTTTAAGGTTTAAATATTTTTAAATTTTAGAAAAAAAATTTAACGTTACACACAAAAAAGATGTTTTTTTTACCGAAAATATCGTTGATTTTTAAATGTTTGTTACTGTTTAAACTATAGAATTTAAAAAATTTTAATCGTCACTCACTTCAAAATTTATGTTTTATTGATATTTTATTAAAATAATTAAAATCTATTAATATATTACTAATGTATGGACCACTTGAAGTTAGAGGTATTGTGTTAAAAAAAAATTTTTTCAAAAAAATCAAATCATCTAAATATTTCCTTAACGTTTGATGGGCCAGGGTTTGCCAACCTCTTCAGGAAGAGCTTTATTGAACAAAACACAATAAAAAATTATTAACAATTTATCAAAATATTATACAGTCAATAATTTACAACACAAACACCTCAAACTTACTCATAAATAAAGAAAAGTTAACAATATCAAAAATTATCTGAATGTCAATTCAAAACGCAAAAGAAACAACTGCTGCAAGTTGAACCAACACCGCGAGAAGTTGATTCAGAAATGAAGCGGGAATTGGATAGAGTGATGAAAAAATGAATCATAAGTCATGGAACTCAGTGGTATAAAGAGAGAACTGTATTATCGGTAAATCTACAATTCGTTCAAAATTGAATAAAATTATTTCAAAAATTAAGTTTATACTTCAAATTCCTCAATAATCAAAAATTAAATCAAATTAATAATAGTATATTATTCCCAGAGGGACTAAAGTTTGCAGTGGAGGCCCGCTGTTATTGCAGCCCGAGACGAAGTCGAGGGCTGCAAATACGTGGGCCTCCTCAGCAAACTTTAGTCTTGAGGGATATATGCACTTTTTTAAAATCCGTTGATCACAAAAAATAACTTGATTTCCTCCGATTAAAGCCAAAAGAACGAAATGTACTCCCGAAGCGCCAGTGGCCGACACGCAGCCGGCCGCCATGTTGCGGCCCGAGCGCTAGCGAGGGCATGCAGTAGGCCGGGTGCGCGTTGGTCGATGGCGCAGGGAGTACATTTCGTTCTTTTGGCTTGCGTCGGAGGGACACAAGTTATTACTTGTGATCAACGAGGTTAAAAATTTATTGATTTTATTAGTGCAGTCATACCTAAATTGATCAATTTTTTAAAATAACCAAAAAACTGAGTGAAACGAAAACAGTTTTTTTTGTTTTCTTCAATTTACGATATGATTTTGCACGGTCACGACATTTTTTTTTTTCATCTTAAAGTAGACATTTCAAAGAAAAAAAAAACCACCAACTTTTTTTCAAAATCGAAAATTAGCTCTACAATTTTTATTTTTTGAAGATTTAACCTCAAAAATCGAAAAACGCTAATATCTCAAAAAAAATGGATATTTCGAAAAAAAAAAAATACCTGCTGTTTTTACAAAAAAAGTACTTCATCTGATACAAATTTCATAAAAAATTCATTGATTTTTGTAGGAAAGAAAAATCAAAAACGGAAAACATGGTTTTTTACGTTTAACACAAAAGTTTGAGGTTATGGTGAAAAACTTGTAAGAAAAAAGTTGTAGATTTTTTTATTGTCTACAACTTTTCTATAAAACTTTTTCATGTAAAACTCGTAGTTCAGCCAGAAAACGTAAAAAACCGTTTTCAACCCCTAAAACTCACCCCCTTTACCCCTCCCGGTCATTTTCTCACCTCTATGACGTCATTTCATTTATTTTAGTTTTAACTAAATTTTCACATTTCTCAAACTCTGCTATAAATTTTTCATAAATTTGACCTTTTCAAACCATTTCTAGCCTGGCCTATTCATTAATTTCATGATTTAATTCAAAAAATCATTATCAGCTCTGAAGCTTTTATTATTAAAGATTATATTTATTATTATTTTTTTACTTTTAAATTTAAAATGAAACTTTAAGGTCCTCTTGGCTTAATAAATTCAAAATTATTTCTCAAAAATATTTTTTAACAAATGAACACAATTTTCAAACAGCAAATCTTATTGATTGATAGTTCAACACTGAAACACTGACTTTCTTTACAAGTTTCTCTAAACTTAATTGTATTTCGCTGCCTTATCCTCGAGATCAATGTGTAGTCACGTTAGTTTGTACTAGCCGCCACAGAGTTTAAAGCATTTATAGAAAAAATCACAGGGGTCGCTCACTGCGGCCTCCTGTCCACGCGCCCGCGCTGGAACGCCATTACGTTTTTTTGTGCGTTAGACGCTGCAGAGTTTTCCACTAATCCTCATTAATTTGACGGAAAATTTGCTGTATTTAATCTTAAAAAAAAAAATATTTACTATCTTCAAATACTGTTACAGAGTGTGAGGAGGAGAAAAACCTGGCGGGAAAAAACTTTCCTGCACGAGGATGGAGTAGAAGACAAGTGCCATAACCTCTACGCCAACGATCTGCACGCTACTGACCTAACGGTTTACAAGGCACAAATGAAAATCCGCATGATTGGAAAAATGGCAATTACAAAAATGCAGAATGGCTTTGGAAATTCGCCCATGCTTTTTCAAGCTTCTATGGCAGATCGCAAAGCGGACTAAACTCTTCCCTTCCAAACAAACGATATCGGTGTGCGTATCCCTCGTGGTGAGACCCGCTGTGGATTGCAGCTTAAATGCGGGGTGAACTTAACCCGAGAGGAGCGTCCCGAAAAAGAATATCAACACAACAGTTGCTGCGACCATGGTAAACAAAAGATGAAATACCAGCAGCGGCGTGCGTATCCCTCGTGTGAGACTCGCCATAGATGTCACCGCTCACATGCAGTAAACTCAACCCGAGAGGAGCAGCGCGACAAAAAAGAGTCAACTTTATTTGTGCAACATTGATTCAAGAATAATCAAAAATGGTGAGCATATCCCTCGAGGTGAGTCCCGCCAACATTACAGCATCGACGAGGCGGTGAACGTAGCCCGAGAGGGCCGCCCCTTATATACATAGTCGTACAACACAGGCCCGAGTATATTCCTAGAGATGCGTCAAAATAGCACTGTGTTGGTGGCAATAATAATAAAAATCCTCATAACACGGGCACGAGCGTTATTTCGTCAAAACGTCATGAATCAGCACCGTGTTAGGGGTAACTGTGATCCTTACAACATGGGCATGAACGTTATCCTCGAGATGCGCCAGACTGAAAAATAAGCACCATATTGAAGGAAATAAAACGGGAAGGAATAACATACGTTAATTTCCTTAAATGTACTAGTTTTCATATTTGTTTGAAAAATAACAAAACATCTCTCTCTACTCTACATTAATTACTTACTGTAATTAAATGCATATATATATATATATATATAATTATTATTATAAATAAACCTACAGTCACATGGACTAATTTTAGTACAGTCAGACTTATATTCTGTGTCACACGAGTGTGTTTAAAATGACGATATGGAGGATACAAAAACTATGGTCATGTTTCATGTTTTCTCTTTGAAAAGTCTCTACACTGACTGGAAATGTATGCTCAAGCTCAACTTGGAGACATGCATCGCGTACATTCAAATGATTCACCTGCATGATTAAAGCAAAATAAAAATGGTGAAAGTTTAAATAAATAAATAAGTAAATTAATGAATCACAGAATGGAGAGGAAAACAATTTTTAAGTCAGACTAGTTAAGTCATATTGATAAGGGTATAAAATTTTAACTGCAAGCACATCAGCACCTGCAAAGATAACCTATGGTACCATTTATAAACCTTGGCTCTTCTGAGATGAATAACTGAAGAAAGATAAGGAGAGAGATTGAAAAAGCTAATCAGGCCTTCAATTCTTTAACTTGCCTCAATGATTCAATTGACCAGATGCAACGAAATAAGAGAAAGATAATATTACAAAATCTTGACTCTCGCATGCACATCAGCTCCCGCAAAGATTGCCTATGCTGCTTTGAATCATGGCTTTTTTGAGACAGGCAAATAAAAACAAGAAAGGAAAGAAAGAAATTGAAAAAGCTTATCAGGCCCTCAATTCTTTACTTTGCCTTAATAATTCAATTGGCCAAATACAACGAAGTAAGAGAAAGATAAGATTACAAAATCTTGACTCTCGTATGCATATCAGCTCCCGCAAAGATTGCCTATGCTGCTATAAACCATGGCTTTTTTGAGATGAGCTAATAAAGACAAAGAAAGAGAGAGATTGAAAAAGCTAATCAGGCCCTCGAGTTTTTAACTTGCTTTGACGATTCAATTGGCCAGACACAAAGAAGTACGAGAAAGGTGAGATCATAAAATTTTGACTCTCACACACATATCAGCTCCCGCAAAGATTGCCTATACTGCGATGAATCATGGCTCTTTGGAAATGAGCAAATAAAAACAAAGAAAGGAAGAGAAAAAGAAAGTGCTAACTATAAGCCCTCAATCTTGTTAACCTTTACTGACGACCTAGGTAAAACCTAGTGCGAGGAAGATACGATTATAAATCTTGACTCTTGCATACACATCAGCTGCTCCAAGAAAAAAAAAAAAAAAAAAAAAGGAGCATTGAGTATATTCTCTTTAGACACTCGGTAGCACAACGGCCTAAACATTCTGATCTGGCAATGACTTTTATCTCTCGATACTGGAATAAATTGAGAATTTCTTAGCAAGAGTCTAGCTGGAAGCAACATTGAGTTAAATTTTTAGCTGGACATTTTTTATGAATAATAATGATGACAATCATCATGTTAGTAAGAATAATAATGACAATGAGAGTGAGTTGAGAGAGAGAGAAAAAAAAAATGTCTTACTGACAATTCTCATAATTGTTGAGAATTAAAATAAAAAAAAAAAAAAAAAAACTACAAGTTTGGATTGAGGGCAAGAGAAAGTGAGGTTATGTCTCTTGTAAACAAAAATAACTATGGTTTTTTTTTTTTTTTGGATACAGCTTAAAAATTAATTAGTTTTTGATTGCGTGTCATTCAAGTTTAATTATTGGGGAAACTTACGATCTGGAACCAGCGAAAATAGCTCCATTGGCAGACATGCATTCATCGCAATGGTTTATTAACATAAGCTTGGCTGATTCGCTGGTTGGAAGAAGGAAAGAAAGAAGTAAAAGACGTCTAGTCGTACGCATATATGTGTTACATCTCGTATTATGAGCAATGATCTCCTAATCTGAGCTGTGCGTAGTACCTATTCATATCCTTATGCTTGAAATTCAATTTAACCTTTGTAAGATTCGATTAAGACTGAACCAACTGTGATTTTGGCTTCTTACGCCAAGAATCTAGGAAATATACCTATTATTTTGAAGACAGCTTACTATGGAAGGAAGAAACTATGATGGTGACGATAATGACAATGTAAATTATAGTTTTTTATCCATTGTCCATAAGAATCAGTTTCTCTCTGAAGAAAAAGTAACTTACAGAGGTCACCAAATTCTACACAATTTCCTTTCTTCAATGATACAGAGGGAAGATAGAATGACACGACGAAGATGCAAGCTAGTAAAGGAGAAAGATTAGTGCGAATCTGGGCTTATTCACGAGGAACTATATTCGATTACATTATAAAATTGTGAGCGACAGTTTAATTTCTGAAAACTTATAGTGCAATGCACACTGCACTTGGCATATGTAAATTCTATCCTTCTGTAGTTTACATCGATATACACAGTCTCCGCTCAAGGTTGACCTTTCGTGTTTGAACGATTTGACTGAATGATATCACAATCCTGCTGCCTATATATTATTAATCAATTCTGGATGGCATCTAATGCCCGCAAAGGGTTGAAATCAATTTCGACAGACAATCCATGGTTTTTTGAGAAATCGTCTTTGGGATTGCAGATGTTTGATGGCTTCATGAGCATCAAATATTATTGATGCATGAAGACTGATTCAAGGTAGAGAGAGTGAGAGAATGATGATTATGATAAAAAACACGATGATGAATGAATCGATAGGGAGATCGATGGATGGATCAAGTCATGTATGTAAGGCATGAATAACAGAAAGATACTGGGTAGCTCATTCAAATGCAGAAATTATCTTTCATTTTTTTCTATGATAGAGACCTTGCAGCTGATGTGAGCTGATGACAAAAATCGCAACCCAGCTTTAAACAACTACACATTGATCTCGAGGACAAGGCAGCGAAAATTTGAAAATTGAACGAACTTACCGGTAAGTGAAGTTCGATTGTAATTGTCTGAGCTGCCTTGTCCGAAGAGATCAATCTCCCACCCCGAATGTCTTCAAGCCCGAAACCCTGAGATTGATCGCTGTTTTAAGTTGCGATTTTTGGTGGCTTTAAAATATAATGGCTTTCCAGCGTGGGCGCGTGGACAGGAAGCCGCAGTGAGCGACCTCTGTGATTTTTTTTATAAATGCTTTAAACTCTGTGGCGGCTAGTATAAACTAACGTGACTACACATTGATCTCTTTGGACAAGGCAGCTCATACAATTACAATCGAACTTCACTTACCGGTAAGTTCGTTCAATTTTCAAATTTTTGAACTTAATGTCAAACATACTTAAGCTCGCTTTGAATACCACAATTTTAAAAAAAAATTCCATTTTCGGTTTTATACATTAAAATATTATTAATTTTTAAGAGATACATGCTGTAACAGCCACTTGCTGCCACTATAGCACTTAGCAGCTCATGCTCCGAAAACATATATAGATATACAAATAAACTAAAATGATTTGCCAGACACTTCTGCCTGAACCCTGGCAAGCACCCTTAACCCTAGAAGATCTGCTAAAACTTCTAGCAGGGTAATTCAAGGCTTTTATTAACAATTTTCGTGCATATTAATATGTTAAATATATGTACATAAATAGAAACATAAAAATTAATTTGATGCATTTTTAGTATTCGAAAAATTTAAATAAAATTAGACTCAATTCCTCGAAGATTATGCCTTGAGTATCTCTAATCATTGGCGACCTGATCCAAATTTTTCCAAGTCGAAATTCTGACTATTACTTGATAAAATTTTTACTATCATTATTATTATTATTACTATTATTCATTTTTGCAAAATTTCATTTTTTTTTTTCCTCGGAGATGGTCCCCAGGTTTCATCATTGGCGACCTGGATCTCCTAGTCTTTTATATTTGCAAAATTTCATTTTTTTTCCTCAAAGATGGTCCTCCAGTACCTCCGTCATCGGTGACCTGGATGTCCAGGTCGCAAACTGACCACGGATTATTGTATTGTCATCCGATCCTGAGGTCTGTACAAAATTTCAGACCTTTAGATCAAATGTGCTCAGTTTTATAAAACTTGAAAGAATCCAACACACAATAAAAAAAATATAAGACAGTGAGTTAAAGAAATACACTCGGAAAAACACGTAATAATAATTATAACAAAAAAAAACCGTGAAAAATGCGTTTTCGGCTCTTTTCTTAGTATTTGAACAGCTGTGTCTTGAAAACGAAAAGTGGTAGAGACTTCTGTAAGGTTGCAAAATTTTCGATTTTTAATGTGGAAAATTGAACAATTTCTTAATATGAGAAAAAAATGAATCTAGTCGCACCTACGGTCATCGAAAGATACCCTCAAATAAGTAAAAATAGCAACTTCATCATTGGACTGCATGCGTATGAAAAAAATAAAATTGATAAGTTTGAATAGTATATAGAATAACAAAATTTTGCTGCAAACTAGAGGTTTCTATGTTAGCTTGATCAAAAGTTAAAATTTTTCGAAAAATACCTTTAAATAGCTGAAAAATAGGCCATTTTTAAATTTTTGAATAAATCTACCGCCAAGCAGAAATGAGATGAGAACCTCTAGCTTGCGGCAAAAATCTTCTATTGAATAGTACACGGAAAAAGAGACACACTATGAAACACAATGCATGCACGGTGTTTTCCAGTGTACGCATTTGACGCAAGCTTTTTTCTCGGTTACTCAAGTTCTGCTGAATCTCTAACCTCGAAACTTTAAAAGCGTATGAATATAAATATCAAGTTTGTAATAATAATTAAAGTTTATAAATTTGTTAGGAAAGATAGCAAGAACATTTCAAAGTAAGAATCGTACACAATTTTAAGAGTAAAACTTTGAAAAACTGGATACATGGGTGTTCCGAGCACCGTCGTCTGCTCTATCGAAACTATCTCTCTAAAAATTTTGCACTGGAAAACACGGTGCATACACTTGGAAATACGACTGTAACTTGGAATCACGCTGTACCACGCATCGTCTAAAACGGTGGCGCTGTACACCAAGTTTCATGGTGTACCTCCTTCTTCGTGTACTTTTACCAACAAAAAAAATTGAGAAAAATCGGTAAACCTCGTGCGGGCCGATTTGTCTGTAAAAGTATTATTTTGACCCCTATATATATTTCTCATGAATGTACATCCTTAAGCTGCAATTGGAGTGATAGAATTCTGTGCCAGGGCATAATTTTTAAGTATAAGTTTACTATGAGAAAACACCGAAAGAGACCAATCTTTATACGATTTGACCGAAGAAAAAAAATGAGTTGCTACTTTACTATTGCCTATATGATAAATGATGATTCTGTTAAGTGCCCACGTGGACACTTAACAGTTGCCTAAATTTCAGCGGCCCGGGCAGGGAGGAAACTGGGGTTGTAGTTCCGGCACGCATATCGTAAATAACTAAGCTAATGGTGCAAACTATTTTAGAATTAATTTAAAATTAAATCACAAGATCAACCTTTATCTCGATGACGTTGATCTGGATCTTCCAGGCATAGCGTCGAGAGTTAGGGTTAATCTTAAGTAACACTATTTGGAAAAAAAGTGCAGTAATAGAAAGGGAAGCAATATGGCTGTCAATAACTATTTAAATCCACTAGAACAGCGCGTGATCCACGTGACCTCATCCCCACCACGACTGCACTTTTCTTCCCAATAATCAGGTCCACTAAACTTTATTTATTTACTATATTTGTTTGTTTTTACACTTTAGTTTTGGATTCTGACAAAAGAATTTATTTGAGATATAACTTAGAATTAGATATGATTTATTTGACAAAAATAAATCGTCCGCACTTTAACTGTGATTATAGTCCTTAAATTTCGACAAAATAATTTACTCGGGATCGCATTTAAAATTAGATGACAGTTTGTTCAGCAAGGAATAACTCGTCTGCGTTTTAATTTTAATTATCATCCTTTAATTCCGATAATAGAATTTACTCGAATCGCACTTAGAATTATATTAATTATTTGTTAATTAGCACTGCCGCACGCGTTGCAGTTCTAACACCGGCAGGCCTGTAGCTTCCCCCGCCAGCACAACTTTTTCCTACAGGGCTTCGTGCTGGCGGAGTGTGCAGCCGAAATTTCTGCTAACTAAGTAAAATTCGCTTAGTTATCAAAAACTTGTAGCATTTTTATATATAATATATAATATTTTAATGCGCCGGGCACCGTTATGTGCATCATAATTGTCAAATAATAGATTCATTAGAATTTTATTTAAGATTGATAAAGAAGTCTCTACTCATGTTCCTACAATTAAATATAGATTATTAGCTTCTACTTATCCTGTCTGGTACTCGAAAGAGTTGATAAATTTAATAGTAAATAAAAAGAAAATCCATAAAATTTGGTTACAGTTTGTTCAGGATGATGATTATATAGAATTTAAAAAACTTAGAGCAAAATGCCTGAGACATTCTAAGTTAGACAGAGATAGATATATGGAAATTATTGAATCTTCAAGTAAAAAGAATATAAAAAATTTTTGGAACTACATTAACAATTTAAACAATACAAATGTTATTACTGAGAATCTATTCTTAGGTCATTTAAAATCAACTGATCCAAAAGTTAGTGCTGACTTATTTGCTAATCAATTTAAAAGTGTACACTCTCTCTGTAGTGAAAATTATTTAAATAATGAAACTAGTTGTAATTCAACTGTAAAATTTATTATAACTGAAGATGACATTTGTGGAGCTGTTATTAAAATGAAGGATAGTCTATCTGTCATAAGCGATGGATTGTCGAACTATTTCCTCAAAAATATTGCGAGTTCTTTGAAGTTGCCATTGTGTAAACTTTTTAACTTATCATTAAATAATGGTATTATGCCAGTAAAGTGGAAGATTTCTTATGTTCGCCAGTCTTTAAATCAGGCAATAGACAGAACATAGAAAATTACAGACCTATAACAATGATGGGTTCTGTTGCTAAACTTTTTGACTTCATTGTGGCTGATAAACTGTCAGATATATTTTTAGATATTATTATAACTGAACAACGTGGCTTCGCTAAAGGTGAATCTACACTTACAAACTTACTATTGTTTACAAATGATATAAATGAGGCTTTCTCTTGTTCAACTCAATTGGATTCTATTTACTTAGACTTTCAAAAAGCATTTGATGGTGTTGATTTTAACTTATTAATAAATAAACTATTTAATATTGGCATAAGTGGTAAACTGTTAGATTGGTTTATGTCATATCTACATGGTAGGCAACAAATTGTGAATTTGAAAGGACATTTATCTAATCCTTATTTGGTAACTTCAGGAGTACCTCAAGGATCTCATTTAGGTCCTATTCTATTTTTAATTTTTTTGAATGATATTAATACAGGATTAATTTATGCTAAGATTTTAATTTTTTCTGATGTTGTCAAATTATACTTGAAAATTAATTCAGTTATAGATTGCTCTACTCTTCAGATGGAATTAAATAAGATATATGATTGGTCAATAAAAAATAAACTATATCTGAATTTAAATAAATGTAAGATTATTACATTTAGTCGTTCGGATGATATTATTCTTTATAACTACAAGATAGGTAATTACTACTTTGATAGAGTTTATGACATAAATGATTTGGGTGTTGTATTTGGTAGTAAACTTAAATTTCATCTGCAGTTAAAGAATGTATTATCAAATTCCTATAGAACACTTGGCTTTATAAAAAGGTCTACATCTAAATTAAAAAATCCAAACACTATTTTATATCTTTATAAAATGTTGATTCTATCTATAATGAATTATTGCTCTCAAATATGGACTCCTTACCAAGAATTTAGCATAAATAAGTTAGAGTCAGTACAACATAAACTTCTTAGATATTTAGCTTTTAAAAATCACAAACCCATGCATCCTTTTGATCATAACTACATTCCAGTGGCAGTTGAATTTGGAATTACTTCCATAAAATTTTTCCATGATTATCAAGATGTACTACTTGTATGAAAAATACTAAATGATAAATTTAATTGTGATAAATTGAAGGAACTCTGTCCAGCTAGATTAATAAATTATCAACTTAGAAAAGCTAGAACATTGGTAGAAAATAATTTTAAAGTAAATTAAAGTAATGATTTTTATTCATTATTAAATAGACTTAGAAGAAACTATAATGCCTTGCCAGAAGAAATTACTAATTCATCTGAACAGTAATTATTTAATACTAATTTATTTAAAAACTTTGTAAGATATTGTTAATAATTTAAATAATTGTGAAATTTTATATTAATTTTATATAAATATTTATACTACTGATAAGTAAATTTTTATGAAGGACTTATGTCCGTTGATAATAAATGAAAAAAAAAAAAAGATTCCACTAGAAAAAGATAAACAAACGATATAACCGTTGTTCTTATCATAATGTAAAAAAATTAATTTGTTTCAAATTTTTCAGAGCTTCTATTTTGAAATATTTTTTCCTTTTTTTGGTAATAAAAAAACTTATTACTTCATCAGCATATATTCACTTGAATATCATCATTTGTCAAAACAAAATTAAATAATGTCAAGGGATTGAAGAGCGGAGCGAGTAGGTAGTTACAATTAGTAACTTCATATTTTAAATTTAAAAAAAAAACAACATCAAGAATATTAATCTATATAAATCCATAACATATGAACTGTATGGTTTAGCTAGTTTTTGAATTGCAAAAATGAAAACGAGAAATAACTAAAAGTTTTTCAAAAGACAGACGCTTTTGAGATCTTTACTAAATTCGATCGTTATTCACCTATAATGTTGCTCCACCTGCAAGCAAGATTCCTTGCTAAGCAGAAATTTAGTATATACCACCGAATGTCTTGAATATAATTTCAGGTAAATATTTAGTCGTATTTAGTTAAAGAATAAATAAATTAAATGTAAAAAAATATTAATTTTTAAATTTTTCTATTAAAACTGCACCTACATTTTCTTACGTTTCGACTAGTTTATTGATCTTCGAACTAAAAATTTTATTAATTGAATTTTACAAACAAAACTTAAGCACCTGTAGATAAATTTTGTTTACGCATTTTCCAGTCAACAACATTTTAATTTTTTCTAATCACATAACTGCTAGTTGATTTACGATTAATGTTGTTACCAGCGTTGACTGAGTCGATAAAACATCTAAATCTTTGACTTATAAAATTCTTTGAATATTTCTTCCTCAAATCTATTGTATTATAGACCGAATCCATATAGAATCATGCTGAGTTAAGGACGACCTATCCCTGATCGTTTCGTAAATCATAAAATATTATTCTACATCAAAAATGATAAGGCACGCATATTTTATTTTTTCCAAAAGTATTTAATGCATCGATTATGCATTTATGAATATTTAGCTTAAAACTTGATTTTGGACCAAAAAATTTTTCAACCTCTTTGCACGTTACGGACACTTTTTTTCAAACTTCAAATAAATTTTTTTCCATAATGGCCATTTTTTGGGTAAAATTTTGGTGAGTTTAGTATGTACTAAGCTCTTCAAAATCACTCAAAAAAAATTAGCAATTTTACTTTTTCAATAGTATTTTAGCAAATTTATATTCGTTAACAAAATTAGCCAAATTCCTTAAATTTTTTAAATAAACTTGAATTGTCAATTCTACAGCAAAAATGTAAAAAAGGTCATGTTCACTTTTACTTTGAATTTTTTATTCGTGCATAGCATAGCTTCAAAGTTTGTGTTGCACTTTCAAAAAGTCACTTAGTCGCCCGGTGAGCTACTAATCAACTTCTTATTCTCAAGTGATTATGCACAGAAATAAAAAATCCAAAAAAAAGTAAATATGACTGAATTTTTACTCGTTTGCTATGCTAAGCCTTATTGAAAATTTTCCTCCAGATGAGTTTCGCTTATTCTTGGCTATAGAAGAGATGCCGACGAGACCGAAACAAGAGAGGACTGAGTACTTAGAGTCTCGTCGAGGCTTTTTAGGAAAAAATTTTTTTTTCAATCATTGTTAGATATTTTTAATTTTGATCTCTTAACCTTTTCACTTACATTTTTCAATCAGCTCATTTTACGCGGTCGTTCCTCGATCCCTACAGGTAAATAATTTTTATTTCGGTCGTGAAATGGCCAATTTTCACCTGATGAGTCCTTATCAGGACTAAACCGAATTAACTTATTCTACATTCTCCTTTTCTAACCTTCTACATCTTTCTTTTTTTCAATAAGCAAGTGAATATTTTCTTTGGCTTGTTACGCAAACCCTGGCTTGAAACTTTGGGGAGTATTCACAAACTTATTTCTATTATTAAATTATATTTTATTTTTTATTTTTTATTTGATTTTGTATTAGTTAAGATGACTTTGTATTGATGATTCGGGCATTGGTTTTTTAAATAATTAAAAATCTAGTGAATATTAGTTCACCTAGAGTATTCCCTTAATTTTTAAATAAATGAAAAAATTGAGAAGAAAAAAAAAAATTGTCCCAGGTGAGATTCGAACACACGACCTCCTGCATTCCGGGCAGTCGCTCTACCACTGAGCTACCGGGCGTTGTGTGTTCATACTCTTCTAGTCAAATTTATTTTCTACTAAATTAAAAACCCGATTCCCCGTACCCATCCATTTGGGATTTTGGGAATTTAATTAGAACAAACAGAGTTACATTTGTAACTTACACACTTTATTCCTTCCTTTATGAACCACGCGCACCGTACGAGCCAATAGGGGCAAAGCCCAGTAGTAAACGAGAGGGAGAGATACTCACACACTGCAACTGCGGCTCCAAGAGTAATAAGCGCGCACTAGCACAATTACCATTCACCATTAAGGCGAAGTCATAAGGGGTCATTTTTACAACAAATTGAAGATTCAGTAAAATTAAAAATGAAAATGGAGAAAAGGGCTCTGTAGCGCCCAAGCTACTGCCTTAATCTATCTTTTAAGCCCAACCCCATAAAAATCGGATCAAAGAATATAAAACGATGTTGTTTTTGTACAACATAATGTACAATTAATAAACTCATTCAATTCATTCAATTCAATTCATGAAGAAAAAAATTAATTTTAAAATTATAAATTTCTTTTCAAATAAAACGAAATTACAATAATTAAATAATCTCAAAAGCTATCTTGTCAAAATGAGTTAACAAAATTTAAGCTTAATATCATAAGGCAATGTTAAGTGCCCACTAGGACACTTAACTATTCCCTAAATTTCTGCAGCCCGGGCAGGGAAAGGAAACCGGGGGATCGCGGTTCCCACACGTTTGACGACGGAGAGAGAGAGTACTTTATTTATTATTCGACGGGAACTATTACTTAATTCTTACTTAGAATATAATATTCTTGGTCAAGCACGAGAAAAAAGTAAATTTGACAATTGTGCAGTTTTGGTTTGTTGTAAACTATCGCGCGAAGCGATACGAGAAAATTTATTGATAATGAATTTTCGATTGCTTATTAAAGAATTAATGTTTTACAAGTAAATTAAATTTTTTTCAAGAAATAAGTGTCAAACTATTCTATCGTTCATTTTATGCTTTCCATTAAAATTTGGTTAAGTTTTATAAAATAAACTCAAATAATAATTACTTATAAAATAAGTAAACAAATTTTAAAGAAAAATCTGCCCCAAAATTAATTTTTTCATAACTTTTACAAAAATTAAATTAAAAAAAATAAACCTACAATATCCTGTAACAAAAAGTGCAAAAATTGATAATTTGATTTTTAGTGGCCCACTTCAGGAATTTTGGCTTTTTTTATTAATTAATAGTAACGCTCTTATACATAGTACCATGGGAAGTACTTTTAGACCAAAATTTTTTAAGGATATAATATGGATTGAGAAACCTTTTTCTTTTGACTACCATTAACAACCTTACATATTTTTTCAAAATTACTTGCAGTCAACCCGATCGTTCTTGCATCATGCCAACTTTTATCACTACTCTGAAGCATTGTATCTTTTAAGTCTATCTTTGTACTTATCTTATATAATCCTAGATGGTCTAACATTTAATATTCAATGCCATATTTTGCATTTCCATGATCATTTATAGTGCCAAATGATTTTGCTGGCATTGTTAATAGCATCTAACTTATGGTTTTACTCCAACCTTCCATTTACTAACAGATTGTAGGAACACTGTTAATACTCTTTGGTACCTTCTGTATTTGCAGCATTAATATAATCATAGTTGATCAATTTAGCTGTATGTTTTTCGTTCAGCATGATATCTGCTATCATCAGAGTTGACCAAGTATCTGAAGTCGAAATTTCGGATACTTTTGGGATTTCAAAAAGTATCCGAAAAAAGTATCTTCGGATACTTTCGATTTTTTGAAAAATCATCTTCAGATACTTTTCTTTTTTTGAAAAAGTATCTTCGGATACATTTCATCTTCGGAAAAAAAATATTTTCGGATACTTTTCTTTTTCGAAAAAGTTCAGAATACTTTTTAAATTTGTAAAGTATCCGAAACTGCTTTTTTCATATAATACTATCATAATCGAAATATATCTGAACATGCTTTTTGTCATAAAAATGTTATAAATTGATACAGTTAAAAAAGTTAACTTTTTTACTAATGAGTGCACAAGCAAAAGTCAAATTAAAAAAAAAAAAAAAAAAATTATTAAAAACGTGTCCGGAAATTGTTGGGGATGCTCGCACGGATGCTAAGGATTATTAAAGGATTAAGTACTCCATGCATCTAATTTTTTGCAAAATAAAAAAAAAATTACTTTTTGAACCAATTCTTAAAATCAATCACCGTGCTTCGCTACGATTAGCATTCGATGAATACGTTTGAATATGATTAATTTCAAGAATTGATTCAAAAAGTAATTTTTTTTTGTTTTGCAAAAAATTAGATGCAATGGAGTACTTTAAATCCTTTTATAATCCTTAGCATCCGTGCGAGCATCCCCAACAATTTCCGATCACGTTTTTAATAATTTTTTTTTTGACTTTTGCTTTTGCACTCATTAGTAAAAAAGTTAAATTTTTTAACTGTATCAATTTATAACATTTTTATGACGAAAAACATGTTCAGATGTATTTCGATTATGAAAGTATTAAATGAAAAAAGCAGTTTCGGATACATTACAAATTAATCATATTCAAACGTATTCATCGAAAGCTAATTGAAGCGAAGCACGGCAATTGATTTCAAGAATTGGTTCAAAAAGTAGTTTTTTTTTTGTTTTGCAAAAAATTAGATGCAATGGAGTACTTTAAATCCTTTTATAATCCTTAGCATCCGTGCGAGCATCCCCAACAATTTCCGATCACGTTTTTAATAAATTTTTTTTTTTTTTAATGTGACTTTTGCTTTTGCAAAAAAAGTTAAATTTTTTAACTGTATCAATTTATAACATTTTTATGACAAAAAGCATGTTCGGATATATTTATATTATGAAAGTATCCAAAACTGCTTTTTTTGGATACTTTACAAATTTAAAACGTATACTGAAATACTTTTTCGAAAAAAGAAAAGTATACGAAGATACTTTTTCGGATACTTTCAAAATGTATCTTGTATCTGAAGATACTTTCATGAAATTTGTCTTGTATCCGAAAAGTATTCAAAATTTCAACTTCGGATACTTGGTCAACTCTGGCTGTCATTAGCTCACCACAAAAACGCTTAGCAGGGTTATAAAAGGTTTGGAATCGCTGCGTTGTAATTTTCCAAGTGTTTATTGATTTCCTTGACTGACATCGACTAAATCTCATAGAGTCGTCGACATATGCTCCCTACGAGCATTGATATTTTTCCCTACGGTACACTCACAACTGGCCTCATTAGTACTACATTGACTTCACCATCATCAGATACACTAATGTCTACACTAAAAGCAATAGATTCAGTTAGCTCTGATTTGCATTAAGATTTTGCATAATAAAGTTTATCTGCAAACGATTTAATTCAGGTGAAATATTTTAAATACAACAAGTAGCTTTAATATATTTACCTTTTATACAAAACATGAGAAAACAAAGAAATCTTTTATTGTACATTTTAGGTGCTATATCAATAATTTGATCACTTACATTTTTGAAGCGAAGCTTTTTATATGAGGAGTGAATCTGTAAAAACCGACCCATAAAAGCGAGCCAGAAAAGCAACACCAAGATATATATATATGTATATATACTATACAAATATGTGTATATATAGTATCTAATATGGCCTATATTAGATATATAAATATTTATAGTAGAAGGGTTTCTAGGCCATATCTAATATATACATATCTATAGTAAAAGAGTTGCTACATTCTAAACCATATTAGATACGTATATATACAATATAAATACGTGTGTATAGTATCTAATAAGGCCGAGAATATCGCATCCTTTCTAATATAGATATGTATACATTACACATTATATATGTACATAGATCTGTGTATATCTAATATATACATATCTATATATCTAATATCTTACTATATTATATGGTTGTTTTTCCTCTCTCACGCCCCCCCCCCCCACGCGCCTCGCCCGCCCCCCCACAGGCCTCTCAAGAAAGTGCTTAACTAACCGTAAAAGTGTACCGAAATATGCTTATTTCTATGAGTTTTGAATTATCCTATGATTATCCAATCACGCCCCCCGCCCGCCCTTCCCACGCCCTTTTTTTCCCCCGCCCCCCATTTTTAATGTTTTGTTACAAGTTTTGTATATTTTCTTAATTTAATAATTCTTTTTTAATAGTAAAATTAAACTATATAAAATTTTAAAATTTGAATTCATTAATTTTAAAAAATTTCATTATAAGATTAATTAGAAAAATCCAAGTTTTTAACTTAAAAAAAATGAAAAAAAGATTTTATTTTCAGAAAAATTGAATTTATAATGGAGTAATCTTTTCTTTTTAATAAATTGTAAGATTTTATTAAAAAAATTCTTGTTAAACTTTAAATCCTTATTTATTTATTTTTTATTTTTTTTATTCTGTAATTATCATCCAAATATATTCATGTATATATTCATGTAGTATATTCAGTCTCCGCGCAGTGATGAATTCGAGAAAGCGGGCTTGGGGACATAGTGGTTACTTCAGGCCGTAGAAGCTCGACCTAGAGGTTATTTCAGATTGCTAGGGGTTCTGTGTGCTAAGGTTAAAGAACATTCGAATGTTTTTAAAAATACTGAGTTGATTAAAAAATTTGTACGATTGATTTATTTAAGTTCTTTTCATAAATAAATATTTAACCATTCCCCCAAGCTATACAACTCAAAAACGCTGAGCGTTGAATTATTAAAATAAATAAAAAAATTAATGAATGATTCCCCACCACTGAACACACGGAAGTTTGTGTGAACGAGTTTAATTTTTTACCAAATAAATAATTCCCCAAGCACTGAACCTTGAAAACCCTGGGAATGCAAGTTTAATTTTTTAATAAACTAATGATCCCCCAAGCACCAAACCCACGAAACCCTGGGCGTCTAAGTTTCATTTTTAACTCAATAAATAATCCCCCAAGCAATAATCCTTAGAAACCCTGGGTGTGCAAGTTTGATTTTTTAATAAACAAATGATCCCCTAAGCACTAAACCCTGGGCCTCCGAGTTTAATTTTTAACTAAATAAATAATCTTCCAAGCAATAAACCTTGGAAACCCTGGGAATGCAAGTTTACTTTTTAAATAATTAAATGATCCCCCAAGCTTCAAACCCACAATACACTTGAATTTTTAAATTAACAAACAATCCTTCAAGCTCTAAATACCCACAAAACCCTGGGCTTCCGAGTTGAATTTTTAAATGAACAAATAATCCCCCAAGCTTCAAACCCACAATGCCCTGGGGGCCCCAGTTCAATTTTCGAATAAACAAGTAATCCCCCAAGCTCCAAACCCACGAAACCCTGGGCTTCCGAGTTCAGTTTTTGAATAAATAAATGATCCCCCAAGCTTCAAACCCACAATGCCCTGGGCTTTCAAGTTCAATTTTTGAATAAATAAATGATCCCCCAAGCTTCAAACCCACAATGCCCTAGGCTTTCAAGTTCAATTTTTAAATGTTTCAAATCTTGAATAGTGGTAGCTTCTACTTGATGAAGATTAAATAACATTTTTAGGAAATAAATAAATAAACTCTTTTTATAGAGTAGTTAAATCTTCACTTTATTATTGTTTAAAAATATTCGGAAAAACCGTTACATATGTTTCACCACACAGTGGCTTCTTCAGACGGTAATCATTCAACTGATTGATAATTAGTTTTATGAGAGAATAAATACAAGGTACATCGTCGTTAACATCATACACACACTTACAGCTTTCACAGATATACTAATACATAATTGAACATAAATACATAATGTGACTAATATTGTAGGTTTCGTTTACAAATATAAAAAGGGAGGGGGAGTAGGGAGACAATCAAAACAATCCCTACCCCTAAAATCCAGCTGGAAATCCAGCTGGAAATCCAGCTGTCATATTGGAACCGAAATCCAGCTGGATAGTCAGCTGGAAATTTAGCTGGATTAAAAAAAAAAAAATTTCATCAATTTTGCTTAAAATCGAGTTATTATTCATTTTTCAATAATTTCGAAATTTTGAACTTAGTTTTTTTTCAAAATTTTCCAGCTGGATTTATCCAGCCGGATTTAACCAGCTGGATTTCCAGCTGGATTTCTAGCTGGAAAAATCCGGCCGGACAAATCCAGCTGGAAAATTAAAAAAAAAAACTAAGTTCAATTTTTTCAAAATCATTGAAAAATGAATAATAACTCGATTTTAAGCAATATTAACTAAAATTTTTTTTTTTTTAATCCAGCTGGAAATCCAGCTAGTAATCCAGCTGGAAATCCAGCTGTCATATTGGAACCGAAATCCAGCTGAATAGCCAGCTGGATAAATCCAGCTGGAAAATTTTGAAAAAAAACTAAGTTCAAAATTTCGAAATTATTGAAAAATGAATAATAACTCGATTTTAAGCAAAATTGATGAAATTTTTTTTTTTTTAATCCAGCTAAATTTCCAGCTGACTATCCAGCTGGATTTCGGTTCCAATATGACAGCTGGATTTCCAGCTGGATTTCCAGCTGGATTTTAGGGGTAGGGATTGTTTTGATTGTCTCCCTACTCCCCCTCCCTTTTTATATTTGTAAACGAAACCTACAATATTAGTCACATTATGTATTTATGTTCAATTATGTATTAGTATATCTGTGAAAGCTGTAAGTGTGTGTATGATGTTAACGACGATGTACCTTGTATTTATTCTCTCATAAAACTAATTATCAATCAGTTGAATGATTACCGTCTGAAGAAGCCACTGTGTGGTGAAACATATGTAACGGTTTTTCCGAATATTTTTAAACAATAATAAAGTGAAGATTTAACTACTCTATAAAAAGAGTTTATTTATTTATTTCCTAAAAATGTTATTTAATCTTCATCAAGTAGAAGCTACCACTATTCAAGATTTGAAACATTTAAAAATTGAACTTGAAAGCCTAGGGCATTGTGGGTTTGAAGCTTGGGGGATCATTTATTTATTCAAAAATTGAACTTGAAAGCCCAGGGCATTGTGGGTTTGAAGCTTGGGGGATCATTTATTTATTCAAAAACTGAACTCGGAAGCCCAGGGTTTCGTGGGTTTGGAGCTTGGGGGATTACTTGTTTATTCGAAAATTGAACTGGGGCCCCCAGGGCATTGTGGGTTTGAAGCTTGGGGGATTATTTGTTCATTTAAAAATTCAACTCGGAAGCCCAGGGTTTTGTGGGTATTTAGAGCTTGAAGGATTGTTTGTTAATTTAAAAATTCAAGTGTATTGTGGGTTTGAAGCTTGGGGGATCATTTAATTATTTAAAAAGTAAACTTGCATTCCCAGGGTTTCCAAGGTTTATTGCTTGGAAGATTATTTATTTAGTTAAAAATTAAACTCGGAGGCCCAGGGTTTAGTGCTTAGGGGATCATTTGTTTATTAAAAAATCAAACTTGCACACCCAGGGTTTCTAAGGATTATTGCTTGGGGGATTATTTATTGAGTTAAAAATGAAACTTAGACGCCCAGGGTTTCGTGGGTTTGGTGCTTGGGGGATCATTAGTTTATTAAAAAATTAAACTTGCATTCCCAGGGTTTTCAAGGTTCAGTGCTTGGGGAATTATTTATTTGGTAAAAAATTAAACTCGTTCACACAAACTTCCGTGTGTTCAGTGGTGGGGAATCATTCATTAATTTTTTTATTTATTTTAATAATTCAACGCTCAGCGTTTTTGAGTTGTATAGCTTGGGGGAATGGTTAAATATTTATTTATGAAAAGAACTTAAATAAATCAATCGTACAAATTTTTTAATCAACTCAGTATTTTTAAAAACATTCGAATGTTCTTTAACCTTAGCACACAGAACCCCTAGCAATCTGAAATAACCTCTAGGTCGAGCTTCTACGGCCTGAAGTAACCACTATGTCCCCAAGCCCGCTTTCTCGAATTCATCACTGCGCGGAGACTGAATATACTACATGAATATATACATGAATATATTTGGATGATAATTACAGAATAAAAAAAATAAAAAATAAATAAATAAGGATTTAAAGTTTAACAAGAATTTTTTTAATAAAATCTTACAATTTATTAAAAAGAAAAGATTACTCCATTATAAATTCAATTTTTCTGAAAATAAAATCTTTTTTTCATTTTTTTTAAGTTAAAAACTTGGATTTTTCTAATTAATCTTATAATGAAATTTTTTAAAATTAATGAATTCAAATTTTAAAATTTTATATAGTTTAATTTTACTATTAAAAAAGAATTATTAAATTAAGAAAATATACAAAACTTGTAACAAAACATTAAAAATGGGGGGCGGGGGAAAAAAAGGGCGTGGGAAGGGCGGGCGGGGGGCGTGATTGGATAATCATAGGATAATTCAAAACTCATAGAAATAAGCATATTTCGGTACACTTTTACGGTTAGTTAAGCACTTTCTTGAGAGGCCTGTGGGGGGGCGGGCGAGGCGCGTGGGGGGGGGGGGGCGTGAGAGAGGAAAAACAACCATATAATATAGTAAGATATTAGATATATAGATATGTATATATTAGATATACACAGATCTATGTACATATATAATGTGTAATGTATACATATCTATATTAGAAAGGATGCGATATTCTCGGCCTTATTAGATACTATACACACGTATTTATATTGTATATATACGTATCTAATATGGTTTAGAATGTAGCAACTCTTTTACTATAGATATGTATATATTAGATATGGCCTAGAAACCCTTCTACTATAAATATTTATATATCTAATATAGGCCATATTAGATACTATATATACACATATTTGTATAGTATATATACATATATATATATCTTGGTGTTGCTTTTCTGGCTCGCTTTTATGGGTCGGTTTTTACAGATTCACTCCTCATATAAAAAGCTTCGCTTCAAAAATGTAAGTGATCAAATTATTGATATAGCACCTAAAATGTACAATAAAAGATTTCTTTGTTTTCTCATGTTTTGTATAAAAGGTAAATATATTAAAGCTACTTGTTGTATTTAAAATATTTCACCTGAATTAAATCGTTTGCAGATAAACTTTATTATGCAAAATCTTAATGCAAATCAGAGCTAACTGAATCTATTGCTTTTAGTGTAGACATTAGTGTATCTGATGATGGTGAAGTCAATGTAGTACTAATGAGGCCAGTTGTGAGTGTACCGTAGGGAAAAATATCAATGCTCGTAGGGAGCATATGTCGACGACTCTATGAGATTTAGTCGATGTCAGTCAAGGAAATCAATAAACACTTGGAAAATTACAACGCAGCGATTCCAAACCTTTTATAACCCTGCTAAGCGTTTTTGTGGTGAGCTAATGACAGCCAGAGTTGACCAAGTATCCGAAGTTGAAATTTTGAATACTTTTCGGATACAAGACAAATTTCATGAAAGTATCTTCAGATACAAGATACATTTTGAAAGTATCCGAAAAAGTATCTTCGTATACTTTTCTTTTTTCGAAAAAGTATTTCAGTATACGTTTTAAATTTGTAAAGTATCCAAAAAAAGCAGTTTTGGATACTTTCATAATATAAATATATCCGAACATGCTTTTTGTCATAAAAATGTTATAAATTGATACAGTTAAAAAATTTAACTTTTTTTGCAAAAGCAAAAGTCACATTAAAAAAAAAAAAAATTTATTAAAAACGTGATCGGAAATTGTTGGGGATGCTCGCACGGATGCTAAGGATTATAAAAGGATTTAAAGTACTCCATTGCATCTAATTTTTTGCAAAACAAAAAAAAAACTACTTTTTGAACCAATTCTTGAAATCAATTGCCGTGCTTCGCTTCAATTAGCTTTCGATGAATACGTTTGAATATGATTAATTTGTAATGTATCCGAAACTGCTTTTTTCATTTAATACTTTCATAATCGAAATACATCTGAACATGTTTTTCGTCATAAAAATGTTATAAATTGATACAGTTAAAAAATTTAACTTTTTTACTAATGAGTGCAAAAGCAAAAGTCAAAAAAAAAATTATTAAAAACGTGATCGGAAATTGTTGGGGATGCTCGCACGGATGCTAAGGATTATAAAAGGATTTAAAGTACTCCATTGCATCTAATTTTTTGCAAAACAAAAAAAAATTACTTTTTGAATCAATTCTTGAAATTAATCATATTCAAACGTATTCATCGAATGCTAATCGTAGCGAAGCACGGTGATTGATTTTAAGAATTGGTTCAAAAAGTAATTTTTTTTTTATTTTGCAAAAAATTAGATGCATGGAGTACTTAATCCTTTAATAATCCTTAGCATCCGTGCGAGCATCCCCAACAATTTCCGGACACGTTTTTAATAATTTTTTTTTTTTTTTTTTTAATTTGACTTTTGCTTGTGCACTCATTAGTAAAAAAGTTAACTTTTTTAACTGTATCAATTTATAACATTTTTATGACAAAAAGCATGTTCAGATATATTTCGATTATGATAGTATTATATGAAAAAAGCAGTTTCGGATACTTTACAAATTTAAAAAGTATTCTGAACTTTTTCGAAAAAGAAAAGTATCCGAAAATATTTTTTTTCCGAAGATGAAATGTATCCGAAGATACTTTTTCAAAAAAAGAAAAGTATCTGAAGATGATTTTTCAAAAAATCGAAAGTATCCGAAGATACTTTTTTCGGATACTTTTTGAAATCCCAAAAGTATCCGAAATTTCGACTTCAGATACTTGGTCAACTCTGATGATAGCAGATATCATGCTGAACGAAAAACATACAGCTAAATTGATCAACTATGATTATATTAATGCTGCAAATACAGAAGGTACCAAAGAGTATTAACAGTGTTCCTACAATCTGTTAGTAAATGGAAGGTTGGAGTAAAACCATAAGTTAGATGCTATTAACAATGCCAGCAAAATCATTTGGCACTATAAATGATCATGGAAATGCAAAATATGGCATTGAATATTAAATGTTAGACCATCTAGGATTATATAAGATAAGTACAAAGATAGACTTAAAAGATACAATGCTTCAGAGTAGTGATAAAAGTTGGCATGATGCAAGAACGATCGGGTTGACTGCAAGTAATTTTGAAAAAATATGTAAGGTTGTTAATGGTAGTCAAAAGAAAAAGGTTTCTCAATCCATATTATATCCTTAAAAAATTTTGGTCTAAAAGTACTTCCCATGGTACTATGTATAAGAGCGTTACTATTAATTAATAAAAAAAGCCAAAATTCCTGAAGTGGGCCACTAAAAATCAAATTATCAATTTTTGCACTTTTTGTTACAGGATATTGTAGGTTTATTTTTTTTTAATTTAATTTTTGTAAAAGTTATGAAAAAATTAATTTTGGGGCAGATTTTTCTTTAAAATTTGTTTACTTATTTTATAAGTAATTATTATTTGAGTTTATTTTATAAAACTTAACCAAATTTTAATGGAAAGCATAAAATGAACGATAGAATAGTTTGTGACACTTATTTCTTGAAAAAAATTTAATTTACTTGTAAAACATTAATTCTTTAATAAGCAATCGAAAATTCATTATCAATAAATTTTCTCGTATCGCTTCGCGCGATAGTTTACAACAAACCAAAACTGCACAATTGTCAAATTTACTTTTTTCTCGTGCTTGACCAAGAATATTATATTCTAAGTAAGAATTAAGTAATAGTTCCCGTCGAATAATAAATAAAGTACTCTCTCTCTCCGTCGTCAAACGTGTGGGAACCGCGATCCCCCGGTTTCCTTTCCCTGCCCGGGCTGCAGAAATTTAGGGAATAGTTAAGTGTCCTAGTGGGCACTTAACATTGCCTTATGATATTAAGCTTAAATTTTGTTAACTCATTTTGACAAGATAGCTTTTGAGATTATTTAATTATTGTAATTTCGTTTTATTTGAAAAGAAATTTATAATTTTAAAATTAATTTTTTTCTTCATGAATTGAATTGAATGAATTGAATGAGTTTATTAATTGTACATTATGTTGTACAAAAACAACATCGTTTTATATTCTTTGATCCGATTTTTATGGGGTTGGGCTTAAAAGATAGATTAAGGCAGTAGCTTGGGCGCTACAGAGCCCTTTTCTCCATTTTCATTTTTAATTTTACTGAATCTTCAATTTGTTGTAAAAATGACCCCTTATGACTTCGCCTTAATGGTGAATGGTAATTGTGCTAGTGCGCGCTTATTACTCTTGGAGCCGCAGTTGCAGTGTGTGAGTATCTCTCCCTCTCGTTTACTACTGGGCTTTGCCCCTATTGGCTCGTACGGTGCGCGTGGTTCATAAAGGAAGGAATAAAGTGTGTAAGTTACAAATGTAACTCTGTTTGTTCTAATTAAATTCCCAAAGATCCTCCAAGTCCGAACCTTTTATTAGGCAAAGCCTGTCTGGCTTTGGACGTAAGGCATAACCTTACATGGTTGTTTCACAAACACAAGTGTGGTTATTACTCTTTTTTATTTTTTAATTTAACTTTCTAATTAAAATTCATAGCTGGATAAGTTGTGATTATTGTATGATGATGTGCATGCAAAAAGATAAGTTAATGTTTAAAATGAATTTTACCGAAAGATTATTCATTTTTACTGAAACCTTGTCATAAGAATAAGTTTAGTAAACATTAAATTTTAATTGTTGTATGTAGAATGAAAATTAATGAAGGTTTGTTTGGATATTTAGATTCTCTTTTGCAACCAAACATACCCACGACTTAACGCAATTATGACGCCATGATCAAGTAACATTGATTCGAACATAATGAGATTTACATGTGATTTTAAATTATTGTTTAAAAAAAATGACATGAGTTTTCGATTAGATTTCTTGATAGATCTCAATTTTTGGTCGCAGAGTAAATGTAAAATGAGATAAAATCTAACTAGCTGACACATGAAACTATCCTATTCTTTTGAAATGAATATTACGAGGAATATTAGACTTAAGAAAAAAAACTGATATCAACATAAACCTAAGAAAGTTATTTTGAATGAGTTAAAAGAAAATTACTAATATTCGAAATTGCCCTGAACGTACGCCCATAAAGTTTTTACTTGAAAAGTAAAAAATTAAAAAAACAGATACATGTTTAAATTACCTCAAACAAACGCCCACTCCTCCGATTGTAGCTCTACTCGACGTATGCATGATCGTGCTTATAGAGAGAGACTCTTATGTTGAGCTTCAAAAATTGGAGCACACTTTTGAAATTATGACATCTATTTATTATTGTAATTTCTGACTTGATCCAATAATATAAAATTTATTTTTTAGTTCGACAACGAAGTTATTGCAAAATGAAAGTATCATGGACGTTCTGGCTCCGTGATCAAGAATTCTTTTTTCAATTTCAATGATTTTTTTCACATAACCTAAGGCTTTAAATAAAAAATATCTAAGGACGCTTTTAATTTTGTTTTTCCTGAAAAATTTGAAACCATTTTTTACAGTGCGAAATTGTGAAATTTTTGAAATTGGTTAAACAATATTATTGTTTGAACAATTTTTTCCCCATGTTTACCTTACTATTTTGATAAAAAACCATAATAGAATGTTTTTATCTTCTTTTTTGCCTCTGGATCGGTTACCGTCATCATTTTTTGAATTTTTTTATGAATTGTTTATTCATAGTTTCATTTTGCAATAACTTTGATAGCGAACTTTATAAAAAAATTTCCTTGCGGTTCAGTGTTGGAAATATCGTTAAGAAAAAGTGGTCAAAATTTCAAAGAAGTGGTTTAATTAGAACTATGTTTTTCTGAATACTCTGAAAAATGTTAATAAGTAATCATAATGGAAAGATTGTTTTTATTTTTTTAAAATAATACATATTTCAGGAAGATACCATGGCATTAAAAGATTTCTTAGAAGAAGCATCGATTATGAAAGAAATGAAACACAGAAACTTAGTACAATTAATTGGTGTTTGCACTAGAGAACCACCTTTTTATATTATTACTGAATTTATGAGTAAAGGAAACCTACTCGATTATTTACGCAATGAGAGTAAACTTCAGATTAATGCTGTTGTTTTAATGCATATGGCGACACAAATTGCAAGTGGAATGAGTTATTTAGAAAGTCGAAGTTTCATCCACAGGTACATACATTTTTATTTAATCAAACTTGTTGGAAGAAAAAATTTTATCATGCAATATTTTTATTCGTTTTTCCAGAGATTTAGCAGCCAGAAATTGTTTAGTCGGAGAAAGTCATTTAGTAAAAGTAGCAGATTTTGGTTTAGCTCGACTCATGAGAGATGATACTTACACAGCTCATGCAGGTGCCAAATTTCCAATTAAATGGACGGCGCCTGAAGGTCTTGCTTATAACAAATTTTCAACTAAGGTATGATATTTTGTTTGTATGTCATTAACTACTTAACATCAAAATCACCATGTATTTTTTATTTTGCTTTTTTGGTATCATTTAAAATAAATGGCTAAGAGATCGTTTCCAGTTTTACCGAAATAAGCTAACGCTACTGAGTCAGATAGCTCTTTGAACTTGAAAAGTGTTGAAATTATTATTCCTATTGATTTACTTAACGCGTACGCAGTGGTGTGTAGTGAACTGAACTAGTTTAGTTCAATTGAGGGCGTTCAGTTCAGTTCAGTTAGAAAATCGCATATCGTGAGCTGTGCGCATATAGTTCAACGACGCTAAGAAAATTTATAAAAAAAAAGTAAATAAAATTAAAATTATATTGCCTGAAGGTAAACAGCAAAAAATATAAATAAAAAATAAAAGAGAATATTAAAAAAAGAGAAAATTTCTAAATATTTTGCGTATGAAAATTTTATAACCACTTGGAGGTTATGAACAAGTAAACAAAGATTAAAGTGCTGAAAAAAAAGTAATAATTAATAATAATTGGCGGTTTTGAGCAAATAAATAGTTTTTTTTATTTGACTGTATCTTATGAACAATTAAATAAACCGACAAGCTCTGAACCCCCGCAACGCTGAGGAGGGCGACAAATAAATTATTTTTTATAGATGTTGCGGATTTACTGCTTCATTAATTTCATTTATTTGCCGGATTAAAAGCTGGTAGAGGAGGGTTGTCAAATAAATGTTGAGACAGACACAATTTAATAAAACAGTGTTAATTTATTTATTAAAATACAGCATTTAACTACAAATGTAAAAATAGTCATAAATTATAAATTATGGAGAATCCCTATTGAGCCAGGTCCAGTTGAAATGTAAAATGAGATAAAATAAATCAGTGTAGTATGCTTAAGAGAACTATTCAGAAGGTTAAGTTGAATTTCATGAATTAATGCAAATGAGCTGAGAATGAGCTTGAGAGAGAGAATAATAACTGATTAAAGAGAGAAACTGAGATATGAGAATATGTTGAATTGAGAATTGCCAGCATTAATTTCCGTGTAAAGAAAATTAATTAATTTGAGAAATCGCCTAGTCAAAACTCTTGACGAATTTGATTATATTAATTCAAACCATAAATACGAGTTTTGCTTGAGTACAGTTGAGGTAAACAAAGCAACAGAGAATGGCCTTGAAAAGAGTAGAAAAGAAAATGGCTGCGTGTAAGACAGCACAAAGAAAAGAGAGAGAGAGAGAGCAAGAGAATGCAGAGTAATTTCATTGATTTTCTGGCTGTAAGAAGGACAATGTAAAAGCACCGGTAAATTATTGTTACCGGTTCTGAGCGAAATACCTGAAGATGCCACGCCGTGAAAGCTCTCCTTGCTGAGCAATTAACCCAAGAATTGAATTGAGCCGAGCCGTTTGAGTTAATTGAAGATCACATGTCTCCCGAGTTGAGCCAACACCAAGTAGCTGATTCGTCGAGTTGACTGTACTGATGAGTTGACTACGTTGAGGATGATGAGAAAGAGTCACGAGAAAGAACCAAGAGAAACCCGAGAAGTTTCACAAAATGGCGAGTGAAACCGTCTATTCACGAGCGTTGTCTTGAAGAGAGAAAGAGGCCCGAGCGTAACAGTCACGTCATAAGTAAATGTAAACACCGATATCGATTTGAACTTAAATTATGAGAGTTTTCTTATTTACATTAAAAGGTGGGTACATTAAAGCGTGTGGGCTCGATCCACGTATACTCCGCTTATCCCATTTATGAGTCGCACCGCGCGGTTCCCGCGTTACAAGCTGCAGTGCTGGCAACTGCCCACTCAGTTGTACACCTGCGCCCCGGTATTGCGACAGCTTCACTCTCGGCTTCGACAGAGCATACGGAGCTACGACTTCACTAATTTTCCCTGGATCTTGCACAGTAAGCATGCTTGAATACGGTCATGGTCGCTGCACATAATAGCAACTTCCATAGGCCGCACCCAACCGGATTGGTTACCGGAAGTAAGATGGTGAACCATCACAGGAACGGAATTACAAGAATCCCATGTATCCCTTTATCTTGCCAAGTTTTAGCGTAAACCCCTACCCGTCAGAGGCCGACACCAAACGGAAGGGTACTGCAGCCGCCACAGTAGGGCTCCCTTCCCCCTGACTTCCTGTTTTGTTTGGATTCCTCCTAACACTAGACAGGTACCAGCTCGAGAAGCTTTCGCCATCTCTACTCTACATCATGTTCGGTGTGATGAGAGGGGTGTTCCAAACACCTCAAGAGGCGTCCGTTGTGCAGACGTGGGCACGCGGGGGTCACCATGATCGTTCCGAACGCAGCGTATACCGTTCTTTACCCAGATACCTGGGATCGACCGTTGAGGCAGCTACTTTATGGGTCAACCAGCGTAGAGTGTACCGGCAACCCATCTCACTCGTTCAAATTACTAAGAACTGTCTGAGACCGTACTCGTGCACTCTTTCGAGAAACACTACCCTGCTGTGCCCGATTGACGGGACTACCTGGGAGTGTCAATTCCTTTGCCTCAATTTTGCGCTGCAGGACTGAGGATCAGAACCACGTTGCCCAGGTTTTAGGGGCAAACAGCACAGGGTTAACCGTTTACCCGCAAATGTAAACACCGATATCGATTTGAACTTAAATTATGAGAGTTTTCTTATTTACATTAAAAGGTGTGAGCGTTGGTCGAGTAGCAGCAGAGAGTGGCCTTGAAAATAGAGAGAGATAGCCCGATAGAGAGAGAGAGAGAGAGAGAAAATGGCCGAAATGGCTACGTGCTTTTGCACATTGAGATAGACGAAATCAGCACAGAATCGTAAATTCTGTGCTAGAGAAAATGAAAAGTGAGAAGGGGCAAGGAAATGACTGTTCCTTGCACCTGAATACCTGGAGATGTTCGATGAGTGAGGATTGTCCTTGAACCAGACAAATTCTCCGTAGACCACCGGTGAAGAGTAGCTGATAAACGTGGTAATGGCGCGGCTCCGAGGTTGTTGATGATCACAGAATTACTGTCTGTGATCGTCCGGATGAGCTGGTGCACGGTGAAAAGGCAGGTTCCGGGACTACCTGGTGAAAAAGGCGATGAGAAGAGCCGTTGAGCCGAACCGTGAAAAAGCCGGGAGAACTCTCTGCTGCACACACACACACTTGAGCACCAAAACCAGAAGCCAGCACGCGAGGCCTGTGGCAGCAGCAACGGCGACAGCGGTACTGCCCCGCACTACGGCGGGCGGGAGTGAGAATTAGGACTAAAGTCCCCGCCTAGACTCATAGATGGAGCCATGTAGTCTATCAATTTAAAGTTTAGCGAATGAGCAGAAATATTTACGAGCGAATAGTGGTCGACTCCGTAACAATAGACAATCAAATTAACCGACAAGCTCCAAACCCCCATAACGCTGAGGAGAGAGATAAATAAATTATTTTTTATAAACAGTTAAGTAAACCGACAAGCTCTAAACCCCCATAACGCTGAGGAGAGCGATAAATAAATTATTTTTTATAAACAAATAACTAACCAGCAAGCTTCAAACCCCCGTAACGCTGGAAAAGAGGATAAATAAGTATTTTTTTATAAACAAATAATTAACCAGCAAGCTTTAAACCCCCATAACACTGAGGAGAGTGATGAATGAATTATTTTTTATAAACAATTAAATAAACCGACAAGCTTTAAACTCCCATAACGCTGGGGAGAGCGATAAATAAATAATTTTTTATACACAATTAATTAAACCGACAAGCTCTAAACCCCTATAACGCTAGGCAGAATGATAAATAAGTAATTTTTTATAAACAATTAAATAAGCCACCAAGCTCTAAGCCTCTATAACGCTGGGGAGAGCGATAGATAAATAATTTTTTATAAACAATTAAATAAACCACCAAGCTCTAGACCCCCATAACGCTGGGGAGAGCGATAAATAAATAACTTTTTATAAACAATTAAATAAACCGACAAGCTCTAAACCCCTATATCGCTGGGCAGAGCGATAAATAAGTAATTTTTTAACAACAATTAAATAAATCACTAAGCTCTAAGCCTCCATAACGCAGGGGAGAGCGATAGATAAATAATTTTTATAAACAATTAAATAAACCACCAAGTTCTACACCCCCATAACGCTGGGGAGAGCGATAAATAAATAATTTTTTATAAACAATTAAATAAACCGACAAGCTCTAAACCCCTATATCGCTGGGCAGAGCGATAAATAAGTAATTTTTTAACAACAATTAAATAAATCACTAAGCTCTAAGCCTCCATAACGCAGGGGAGAGCGATAGATAAATAATTTTTATAAACAATTAAATAAACCACCAAGTTCTACACTCCCATAACGCTAGGGAAAGCGATGAATATATAACTTTTTATAAACAATTAAATAAACCGACAAGCTCTAAACCCCCATAATACTGGGGAGAGCGATAAATAAATAATTTTTTATAAACAATTAAATAAACCGACAAGCTCTAAACTTCTGTAACGCCAGGCAGAGCGATAAATAAGTAATTTTTTATAAACAATTAATTAAACCGACAAGCTCTAAACTCCTATAACGCTAGGCAGAATGATAAATAAGTAATTTTTTATAAACAATTAAATAAGCTACAAGCTCTAAACCTCCATAACGCTGGGGAGAGCGATAGATAAATAATTTTTTATAAACAATTAAATAAACCACCAAGCTCTACACCCCCATAACGCTGGGGATAGCGATAAATAAATAACTTTTTATAAACAATTAAATAAACCGACAAGCTCTAAACCCCTATATCGCTGGGTAGAGCGATAAATAAGTAATTTTTTAACAACAATTAAATAAATCACTAAGCTCTAAGCCTCCATAACGCAGGGGAGAGCGATAGATAAATAATTCTTATAAACAATTAAATAAACCACTAAGTTCTACACCCCCATAACGCTGGGGAGAGCGATAAATAAATAACTTTTTATAAACAATTAAATAAACCGACAAGCTCTGAACCCCTATAACGCCAGGCAGAATGATAAATAAGTAATTTTTTATAAACAATTAAATAAGCCACCAAGCTCTAAGCCTCTATAACGCTGGGGAGAGCGATAGATAAATAATTTTTATAAACAATTAAATAAACCACCAAGCTCTACACTCCCATAACGCTAGGGAAAGCGATGAATATATAACTTTTTATAAACAATTAAATAAACCGACAAGCTCTAAACCCCCATAATACTGGGGAGAGCGATAGATAAATAATTTTTTATAAACAATTAAATAAACCACCAAGCTCTACACTCCCATAACGCTAGGGAGAGCGATGAATATAAAACTTTTTATAAACAATTAAATAAACCGACAAGCTCTAAACCCCCATAATACTGGGGAGAGCGATAAATAAATAATTTTTTATAAACAATTAAATAAACTGACAAGCTCTAAACCCCTATAACGCTAGGCAGAGCGATAAATAAGTAATTTTTTATAAACAATTAAATAAACCACCAAGCTCTAAACCTTCATAACGCTGGGGAGAGCGATAGATAAATAATTTTTATAAACAATTAAATAAACCACCAAGCTCTACACTCCCATAACGCTAGGGAAAGCGATGAATATATAACTTTTTATAAACAATTAAATAAACCGACAAGCTCTAAACCCCCATAATACTGGGGAGAGCGATAAATAAATAATTTTTTATAAACAATTAAATAAACCGACAAGCTCTAAACTTCTGTAACGCCAGGCAGAGCGATAAATAAGTAATTTTTTATAAACAATTAATTAAACCGACAAGCTCTAAACTCCTATAACGCTAGGCAGAATGATAAATAAGTAATTTTTTATAAACAATTAAATAAGCTACAAGCTCTAAACCTCCATAACGCTGGGGAGAGCGATAGATAAATAATTTTTTATAAACAATTAAATAAACCACCAAGCTCTACACCCCCATAACGCTGAGGAGAGCGATAAATAAATAACTTTTTATAAACAATTAAATAAACCGACTAGCTCTAAACCCCTATATCGCTGGGCAGAGCGATAAATAAGTAATTTTTTAACAACAATTAAATAAATCACTAAGCTCTAAGCCTCCATAACGCAGGGGAGAGCGATAGATAAATAATTTTTATAAACAATTAAATAAACCACCAAGTTCTACACCCCCATAACGCTGGGGAGAGCGATAAATAAATAACTTTTTATAAACAATTAAATAAACCGATAAGCTCTAAACCCCTATATCGCTGGGCAGAGCGATAAATAAGTAATTTTTTAACAACAATTAAATAAATCACTAAGCTCTAAGCCTCCATAACGCAGGGGAGAGCGATAGATAAATAATTTTTATAAACAATTAAATAAACCACTAAGTTCTACACTCCCATAACGCTAGGGAAAGCGATGAATATATAACTTTTTATAAACAATTAAATAAACCGACAAGCTCTAAACCCCCATAATACTGGGGAGAGCGATAAATAAATAATTTTTTATGAACAATTAAATAAACCGACAAGCTCTAAACCCCTATATCGCTGGGCAGAGCGATAAATAAGTAATTTTTTAACAACAATTAAATAAATCACTAAGCTCTAAGCCTCCATAACGCAGGGGAGAGCGATAGATAAATAATTTTTATAAACAATTAAATAAACCACTAAGTTCTACACCCCCATAATGCTGGGGAGAGCGATAAATAAACAACTTTTTATAAACAATTAAATAAACCGACAAGCTCTAAACCCCTATATCGCTGGGCAGAGCGATAAATAAGTAATTTTTTAACAACAATTAAATAAATCACTAAGCTCTAAGCCTCCATAACGCAGGGGAGAGCGATAGATAAATAATTTTTATAAACAATTAAATAAACCACTAAGTTCTACACTCCCATAACGCTAGGGAAAGCGATGAATATATAACTTTTTATAAACAATTAAATAAACCGACAAGCTCTAAACCCCCATAATACTGAGGAGAGCGATAAATAAATCATTTTTTATAAACAATTAAATAAACCGACAAGCTCCAAACCCCTATAACGCTAGGCAGATCGATGAATGAGTAATTTTTTATAAACAATTACATAAACCGACAAGCTCTATACCCCTATAACGCTGGGTGCCCGAGTTCAACAAATAAACTAATCGGCTATGCTCCAAGCTTCAAACCCCTCAAACCCGTAATGCCTAAGTTCAACAAAAATCTGATTGGCTACCCCCCAAGCTCTAAGCCCCCAAAACCCTGGGCGCCCGAGTTCAACAAAATGCTGATAGGCTCCCCCCCAAGCTCTAACCCCCCAACTGATCAGTTTGTTTTATTGAACTCAGGCACCCAGGGTCTTGAGGGCTTATAGCTTGGGGAGTAGCCTTCAGCTTTTTTGTTGAACACGGGCTCCCAGTGTTTTGGGAGTTTAGAGCTTGGGGGGTAGCCAATCAGCTTTTTTGTTGAACTCGGGCCAGTGTTTTGGGAGTTTAAAGCTTGGGGGGTAGCCAATCAGCTTTTTTGTTGAACTCGGGCTCCCAGGGCTTTGGGTGCTTAGAGCTTGGGGGGTAGCCTATCAGCTTTTTGTTGAACTCAGGCGCCCAGTGTTTTGGGAGATTAGAGCTTAAGTGGTAGCCAATCAGCTTTTTTGTTGAACTCGGGCGCCCAGGGTTATGAGGGTTTGGAGCTTGTCGGTTCATATGATTGTTTATAAAAAATTATTTATTTGTCGCTCTCCCCAGCGTTATGGGGGTTTAGAGCTTGTTTAGTTTATTTAATTGTTTATAAAAAATAACTTATTTATCGTTCTCCCCAGCGTTAGAGGGGCTTAGAGCTTGTTGGTTTAATTAATTGTTTATAACAAATTATTTATTCATAGCTCTCCTCAGCGTTATGGGGTTTGGAGCTTGTCGGTTTGTTTAATTGTTTATAAAAAATTATTTATTTTTCGCCCTCCCCAGCGTTATGGGGGTTTAGAGTTTGTCGGTTTAATTAATTGTTTATAAAAATGTATTTATTTGTCACCCTCCCCAGCGTCATGGGGGTTTGGAGCTTGTCAGTTAATATGATTGTTTATAAAAAATTACTTATTTATTGCTCTTCCCAGCGTTATAGGGGTCTAGAGCTTGTCAGTTTAATTAATCGTTTATAAAAAATTATTTATCTATCGCTCTCCCCAGCGTAATGGGGGTTAAGAGCTTAGTGATTTATTTAATTGTTGATAAAAGATTACTTATTTATCGCTCTGCCCAGCGTTATACGGGTTTAGAGCTTATCGGTTTAATTAATTGTTTATAAAAAATTATTTTTTTGTCACTCTCCCCAGCGTTATGGGGGTTTGGAGCTTGTCGGTTTAATTAATTGTTTATAAACCATTATTTATTTATCGCTCTCCCCAGCGTTATGGGGGTTTAGAGCTTGTCGGTTTATTCAATTGTTAATAAAAAATAACTAGCTCTTCTGAGCACGCTTCAAGGGTGCATACGAAAAAACAATAAGAGTAACCTCAAAATGTACTTTTCGAATATTTTAAAAATTTCTTCACCAATCAGCTCACGAATAAAAATCTTACGCAAGATGGCGATAGCTCTCTTTTATAAAGGGATTTATTCATCTCTCTCCTCAGCGTTATCGGGGTTTGGAGCTTGTCGGTTAATTTGTTTGTTTATAAAAAATAATTTATTTGTCGCTCTCCTCAGCGTCATGGGGGTTCAGAGCTTGTCGGTTTATTAAATTGTTCATAAGATACAGTCAAGTAAAACGTACTATTTATTTGCTTAAAACCGCCAATTATTAACAATGATTACTTTTTTTTTCTGCACTTTAATCTTTGTTTACTTGTCCATAACCTCCAAGTGTATATTGCAATACAAGGGCAGAAAGTTGAACATTGCTGCACTGCGCAATAAATGCCCGAGACGAAGCCGAGGGCATATATCGCGCAGTACAGCAGTGTTCAACTATCTGTCTGTGAGTTGCACACTATTTTTCTCCATTTGAGGTCGAAAGTACGTTAATTTATTGAAATGAACAGTTCGACTAAACTTCTGCTGATCGAGATAAGCGCTGCTATGTTTTTCTTTCTGCATCGTTTGAGAGCTGATGCTTTTGTTTATTTTCATAGTTTGATGGCTGCTGCCGTATTTACGACACGAGCGTCGCTAAATATATTTTTCTATAAAAATATCAATTTCAACTTTAAATATCTACAAAATTTAAACGCTACAGCACAGCTGCTTTGCTCTGTACTCCACGCGGCACGTGCTACTGCATGAGGTTAGCCTTGTGATTTCTTTTTGCACCGTTGTTTTGCATCGGTATAGTAGAGAGCGTCGATGCAGCAAAGTTGAACTTTCGACTGAGAAATCGAATCAGAAGGTGCGTACTTTCGACCATCGGATGGAGAAAAATTATTGTAATAAAATTTGAAAATGAATTCGAGCTGTCAGAATCAAGTCTCTAAATCGAATCCCCAATGGAGTCGAGTATAAAATAACCTTCCGATTTCTGTGTATTATCAATGGTTATTTTATTTGGATGAAAAAAAATTTCTGTAAATTTTGAATTGTATTTTAAGGAAGTATATTTTTTAATGTTATAATCATTTTGAAAATATTATTTTTAGTCTGATGTTTGGGCCTTTGGCATTCTTCTTTGGGAAATTGCCACGTATGGAATGTCTCCATATCCTGGAGTAGATTTGACTGATGTATATCATATGTTAGAAAAAGGTTATAGAATGGAATGCCCTCCAGGTTGCCCACCCAAAGTCTATGAGCTCATGCGTCAATGTTGGCAGTGGTCAGCGTCAGATCGTCCAACTTTCAAAGAAATTCATCATTCATTAGAAAATATGTTTCAAGAATCAAGTATTACAGAAGGTAAGTAATTATTTATTAATTATAATCGGCAGGGTTGGTAGTATTTTCTTTAAATTTAAACTTTTACATAGTTCTAGTTTATACTTTGATTTATTAATATCTTCATTTTTCAATTCATTGAAGTAAAATATTATCATCTCATGAATCTTTTTAAACTAAATTCTGTTAAAAATACTTCTTTTGAAGACACACAAATAAGCTGTCACCATTTTGTAAAATTAAATTTCAGAAAAATTAGTTACTATATTTGAAGACTTGGAAATCTTTCAAACAAATTGAAATGATCTAAAATTTTAAAATAAACTTACATTAGAAAAAAAAAAGTTAGGCAAAATTCAATAAATGTTCATGTGTATGGGCATACATATTTATGCGTGTCATAAAAGTTTATACTTTTTAGTTTAACCGAAGGTGTTTCTTAAAAACAGCTCCGTCGATTTGGAATGGTGGTAATATCAATATTGAAAATTACCCAAATTGAAAAAATTTTGATTGGGAGTCATTTTTCCGGATCCATTTTTTACGATGTCCATTTTTCCGCATCCAATTTTCCGCAAATGATTTTTCCGCATAAGCGGTTTCCGCACGATTGATTTTCCGTAAGAATATTATGGTTTCAAAAAACTATATGGTCAAACTTGAAATGTCGTCGCCGTGGTTGCCAGATCAACAAGTAGTGTTTGAATGTTTGCTCAACCAACAAGTAGAATTCGAACGTTTGTTTGGTTAACTTTTTTTTTGTAAAATTCAAGTCATTTATCTTTCCATTTCCATACCCATAGTGTTTACTTAACAATTTCATAAAGCTTACAAAAAAAATTTTTAGGTTAACATTTATTGACAGTGATTCAACATAATATGTTCTATGAGTAAAGACAATTTTTAAAAAATAATAAGTAATTCGCCCTGAAATCGTTCGTAATTAATTTTTTGATTTTACTTCTTTCATTAGTTCATTTTTTTTTTAAATTATCATGTTCAGCGTTTAATACTTTTTTATTCATAGACCTCTTTAAAAAAAATAAATTGCCGTAAATATTACTTTTTGAAAAAAAAATTTTTTTATAGATTTCAATGCATACATTCGATAAATTTAAACGTATCTCTTTATTGTCAACGTATCCAAGAAATCACCATAAATTAATAATTAATATTGTTGAAAAATGTATTTAAACAAATGATTTCACATTCTAAATACTTTCACACTAGAGCTTAAATATAATCAGTTATTCCGATCTAGATCTAACAGATAGAACCAAATCATAAGCCATAACACATAAAAGTCCTAGGAACCACATCAATTTCATAAATATAAAAAAAAAAAAAAAAAAAAAAAAAAAAAAAAAAAACTTTGATTTAGTATTTTGACCTGTTTTTAAAGTGACATTGCATTTTAAAATTAGATGAAATCGCATTTTAAAATCTATACTAAATAGGATTCAAAGCTACTACCATTAGATACCTATAACTAAAAATTTAGATCTGAAATTATCTGTTTTTTTTTTTACATGGAGTTCTTCATTTTAATCACACAAATATTAACCAATTTTTAACTTCGAAATCTTTTTGACCTTATAAGTTTAACTCGCTTGGAGAAAACAAAAAAGATAAAAATTTTCAATAATTGATTCATGCTAACTTATATATATCTAGTTCTTCTGATTAGAATCTCTTAGATACAATTTTATCATCAGACAGAACACATAAAACTCCTTGATAAATTTTATATTAAAGTATATAATCCACTTAGAAAATAATGAAACAAATGCTCATTCGTTCTTTTAAAATTCATGCTGAATAGGATTTTAAATCTCTGGTCCATTGAATATCTAAACTTGCAACTATCTATATGTCTTGAGTATATGAACCTGAATTCTTTTGAACAAAAAAAATTAACCAATTTTAAACTTTGAAATCACTTCGACCGTATAACCGTACAAGCTTTGCTTATAGAAAACAAAAAAGATAAAAAATTTTAAAATTGATTCACGCTGACTTAAATGTATCTAGTTCTTCTGATTAAAATTTATTAAAAATTATCAATACCTTAAATTCTCAGATAACAGCAAATTAAAATATTTTTAAATTACCTTCAAAATTTGGGGGATTTAAGCGGATAGAGATAAAATTTGTTTTGTTCAAAACTTTTTAAATATGCTGTTTTCTTACAATCAGATGAAATTTTGATTGAAGACATGAAATGCCTGATGCCGTTGACCATTAACATTCTCTCCTAAGTTTGCATTTGCTGACAGGCTAGACAGCTAAAAAAAAAATAGTGTATAATAGTAATAATAATAGATGAATAATTGTCAGATAATCAAGTTTATCTAAGAAAATAGGTGAGAATATAAAACTTTAATACTGCAACTGTATAGGCTCAAAGCATTTACATTATAGAAATATTTTGTAAAGCGGTAATGCAGCATCTGTATGACAATGACATTATCTTCTGCATTTGCACCTGCTGAAAGTTGAATAGATGATAAAAGTCAACTTGATAAGCAATAGTTATAGCACCACATCAGTTCTTAAATTATTATGAAAATAATGAAATAAATTTATATGAAATTAATGAAAAAATAAACAAGAAAGATGAGATAGAATTTGTTAAAACTCTTGAAAATAAGGTTGACAAAGTCTTGAAAATAATAAACAAGTTGAATGTTTTTGGGGATCATAAAAATGTTTTTGATACAATAATAAACAAATGCAACTTAGCCAGATGCTACGGGCTAATCAAATCACACAAGCCAGATAAACCAATGAGATTGATTGTATCTGCCATAAACTCACCAACTTATCAGCTATCTAAATTTGTTGCTAATTTCTTAGAGAAAATTTTACCTAAGTCAGACATTAACATCAAAAACAGTTTAGAAATGTTTGAGTCAAAAACTATAATATACCTAATAACCACACATTAGTTAGTTTTGATGTAATTTCTATGTACAATAACATCACATCAAAGGCGATAAAAAAATCTTTAAAAAAAAGATGGTGTACTATTAGGAGAAAAATAAATTTACCATTTGATACTTTTAATACATTGATTGACACCATTTTTGATTTGAATTACTTCATATGTGATGACATTATATACAGACAAAAACATGGATTAGCCATGGGCAGTCCCGCGAGTCCTATATTCTCAACAATTGTGTTAGATGATTTTATTGAAAAGGCTTGTAGAAAATTTGATAGACCTATAGCATTTGTAAAAAAATATGTTGATGATTTATTAGTTTGCATAAATCAAAATGACATAGATGATTTTCTAAAGCTTCTAAATAGGCAAGATAAAGATAGACATTTACAATTCACATTAGAAAAGCCTGAAAACAATTTCATTTCATTCTTGGACATAGGAATTCACATACAACCAAATGGGGCTGTGAAAACTAATTGGTATCAAAAACCCACCCACGCGAATAAATACCTAAACTTTAACTCACACAATCCTATTAATCAAAAAATAGCAATAGTTTATCATTTAGTTGACAAAGCTATAAAACACACAAACTTAGAATTTCACCAAAATAATTTAAATAAAATTTTTAACATATTATTAGCTAATGATTACCCGCTCAATTTCATTGAAAAATACATTAAAAAAAGGATCATCACTTTAAAATCTCAAACTAAAAACAACATTACAACGAATTCAAAAAAACCAAACAAATATTTAGTATTGCCCTTTGTGAAAAATTATGAACAGAAAATTAGACAGATAGCAAACAAATATAAAATTAATATAATCTTTAAATCTAACGATAAATTACCTTTTTTGAATAATAACCAAAAACAAAATAAAAGTAAGCCAATCAAAACAAACACTATTTATCAAATCCATTGTAATAATTGCAATAAATCATACATTGGTCAGACAGGGAGACATCTATTAAAACAAACGAATGAACACATAAAAAAGATAGAACAAAGATCCACAACTTCAGCCATGTATTTACACACACAAACGACCGGACACAATTTTAAGTTAGATTTAAAAGACATTAACATACTACATACTGAGAATAACATATATAAACGTTTATTTACTGAAATGGTATTCATTACAAACAACGACACTGTCAATATTCAAAAGGACACAGAGAAACTCAAACCGGAATTCAAACAATATATCAGAATGTTACTCACAAAGAACGATTAACAAGAAAACAAAACAATTCGCAATTAATGTAAATAATTAATGTAAATGTTTTATAACACATATGACACATATGCATGTGTGATATGATTTTGGGATCAAAACTCCATAGTGTTTACACCTTTACGAGATACTTATATACATTTAAAGTCTAAATTGTAAACGAACCTTTACACCTTTGTACCGTAGGCTAGCAGAAAATAAGCCACATTAGCATTTTGACTGTGCAATAATGTTGCAATACTTTTATACCAAATATTAATTTTAGGTAAAATAAACTTATAATTTTATATATTTTAATATATTGTGAAAAACAGACTGTGATGTGTATTATTGTAATTATATTTTTAATAAAATTTTATTTATATTTATTTTTAGCTTGAAAAGGCGTGAAACAAAAATAGTCAAAATTCAGCTCAAATTCTGTGCATTTCAATAATGATTCAAATTTACTTTAACTTGCAGTTGCCATGGAGACTTAAAAATATTGACTCTATAATAATACACTCACTTTTTTAATTGAATAATAATTTAAGTATTTCTGTCATACTATCTTTAGGTTATCAAGTTGGTCCTAAATATGTCAGATCATTTCTCTTCTGATTCGCCTCTTCGTCCAAAAAAATTCAGCTTTTGTGTAGGTTATGCATTATCGATTAAATTGTTTAGCTTGGAATCGTGAATTTTTACTGGTTTTGACGAGTTTTATGTAATTTTAAGTTAAATTGTTGCACGCCGAGTGAGTCGCCCACGCGCAGCGTCATAGTCTCTTCCTCCTCTCCCTCTCTCTCCCCTCTCCTCCGACCTCTTCGCTTCCCTGCCACCGTGCCGCTCCAGAAAGGTTTCCCATCTTCACCGCTACGCGGCGATCGACACTTCAACCCTCAGAGTGAAGTCGTCGAGTCGCGCTACGACCCCCACGCCTTTTCCGGGGCCGCGGTGCTTCGCGCTCTTCCCCCACCAAGAGACGTCCCGACTCGCGGGGCCCGTCTCACTTCCTATAAATACCGAGAATTTCGGCCATCCACGCACTTCCTTCCGGGTCGCGCTCGCGGCCTGACACCTCACCTTCCTCCCTCTTCCCACGGACCAACTAGCACTCTCCGGAGGCGGACTTTGTCCTGCGGCTAGCGTCTATCTTGCCCTTCGCCCTTAACCCAGGAGCTTCGTCACGTCTGCGGGCGAAGTAACCGACAGTGGTTCAAGGGACCCCATACCCTTCCCTTTGACCAGTAGGGAATATTCTTTGAATAAACCCGAGTATTCTAAACCAAATTACTTTTATTCTTTTTTTACCTGTACCCTTATTCGGCTCTGATTGCCACAAACAGTCCTTATCAGGACTACGCACGATAAAACGTAAGCCAGCCCTTTTTAGGGCTTCACAACAAAAACAACAACCCTGCAACATTTATTTGTACAACAAAATGTTAGTTCTTAAAACTTTTTCGATCACATCCGAGTTCCACAAGAAACAGATCGTGTATGGGTTGTGTTCGAAAAATTTTCCACATTTTATCCCATTATTTCTTTATGTCATACTACTTTTTAACAGTGGAAATAATTATTTACGAAAAAAATAATGATTGGAGTATTAAGTGTGCTTGCTCTTTAGAAAAATTATATGTATTTTTTTCATAAATAATCGTTTTCACTTGTTACACCCTACCGTCAGCCGCCGCGTGGCTCGTATAGACCAACTCCCAAACCTGCATCGACTGGTCCAGGTTTTGGAACCTGGATCTAGAGTATATCGGCAGGTCCGGCTAGCACCGCACCAATCGCAGCCGGGCATACCTATCCCCGGGCTCCCCCCACCCTTTGGACTCAACCGAGCGGAAGGGAATAAAGGAAGGGGCCCTACACCCACGCACTCACTCGGCCTTCGGCCTCCGACCCCGTCACCTCTCCTCTCCCCCTGCTGCTAGCCCGAAGTAGCTCCCCGACGTCTGCGCGCGGGAGTACACGGTACGGCCACAGCCCCTCATTTCTCCTTCCCGACACGGCGGCTCGTCGCCCAGACGAGTTCACCGAGGTTGCCGAACGCGCACGCCTCGTCGTCGTGACCCCTCACCCAGCCAGTTTCTTTTTAATCGTGTCTCGTGACACTATGATTTGTCAATCTTTTTTTTTAAGTAATAAACTTTTGGAACTTTATTCATTCGCCTCTCTCTTTAAACCACAGGACCACAACTCCACACCCTGCTCCTTTCAACACACTGTTAAAAAGTAGTATGACATGAGGAAATGATGGGACAAAATGTGGAACCTTTTTTGAGTGTGACCCATACGCCTGTTATATTAGAACATCAAGAATAATGCACCGACGATTGATTGGGACACTTATAAATTGATTTTTAAAGAATGTATAAAATTGTATTTTTTATCAATGTATTTATTATTACTTTACAGAGGTCGAAAAACAGTTGCAAGGAAATAGTGGACAAATTCCTCTATTAGCTTACAATAAGATACAAACTGGCAGCTCTGGAAATATTCATGGATTGGTGCTCGCAACAGAACAACACCCTTGTGGAGGAGCTTCAGGTAAAAATGATATGTAACTGCCCTTAAGGAGTAAGTTAAACTTTACCGTTGAGAGGTTATTACGCTGCCCGAGACGCAGGGGGAGCGCGCGTAGCGCACGAAGTCGAGGGTAGTGGACGTACCTCGAGACGGTAATGTTTGACGTCTCCTTAAGGTTAGTTTCATATTTGACTTCACCAGGGCATGCAATATGGTACTTTGAGAAAACTTAAAAATATAAATATTAAATAAATATTATTTTATAACCTATTTACTTTAAAAAATAAAAAATTATATTCATTTATTATTAGGATAGAATATGAACGTATAAAATAATATAATTTTATAAAAAATACATAATTTGTATGGCCAATATAAAAAATATTATTATAACTATTTCATGATAAGGTGTATTTTTTATTCATTTATAAGTTATATTAATAACGCAGTTTTTGCAGTTAAAATATATTTTTCGATGTTTGCAGGAAATGCAAAACTACGCATTGTCCTATACCTTCTCAATTTTTTGTGCGTGGAGTTTCCAGAAAAGCGAAGCGTTGCAAAAGTGTAGTGGGAACATTAGTTTTATTGGTGGTATTAGCTTACCGGAGAATTTCGGGAAAGAGTGCCTGCAGACCAGGTAGGTCATTAGACTGGGTCCGACCCGCCAACGCTACGGTTTTTTCCCCTTAATACCTGGTGCTCTTCGGTAAGCACGTAACTGTTGTAAATAAACGCATCGTCGTAGAATCGTATAGTACAGCCAAAATTTTACATCCTGCCGGGATGGAAAAAAATTTTCCATCCCGGCGGGATGTAAATTGCTCCCCTCCACTGCTCGAGAGTAAAGAGAAACTTACCCCGGCTAGCTCAGCAGTCGAAAAGTACCTATTGCATGACCGAGAGAAGTAAAGAGATTTTACATTTCTGTTTACATTTCATCTCTCAAGTTTATTTTTTAATAATATTTTAAAATACATGTTTATTTTAGAAGTATCCTCAAATTCAACTGCAAAACTAAGCACTTTCACAGGACTTCCAAACAAAGGAAATACTAGTATCGTACAAATGAGGCGATCCACTAACAAAAAAGGCAAACAAGCACCTGCCCCTCCAAAACGTACTAGGTAATCTTCCATTTTAATATTTCATATATTTTCATTAGTTGCCATTCAATTAGCTATACTTCTAACGCTCATTTGGTTACAAATTATTTCTAATTCATTTTTTAAGTCTTAACTCTGAATAATTGAACTATATTTTGAATAAATCTGTGATAAAAATAAAAGTACGGTTTTCAGGACGTTTCAAGGATTTTTGAGCAATGTTAAGTACTTTTGTAACTCCCCATAGATGCACACTTTTACATGCACTTTCGAATGCCATAAAAAAAAAAATATGACAAGCGGGATTCATTTTTGAGTTATGACCACTCAAAGTTCGGTCCTTTTGCATGTGATGGCACGTAGAGCACTACAATTTTTTAATGTTGTCGAAGACTGTAAATTAACTAGTATTTAACTTGGTTTAAATCTGCCCGTGCCGCATCGAATTTTAGAAATCGTCGGCGATAATGGGGGTCCTTTTCTTTTACTCATGACAGTCTCCCTTTTACTGATTGTATTACCAAAGGTCCCACATCACGGTCGCCAATTAATAACGCAAAGGGAGACTTAGAATATTTTCTAAGAATTTGATTTTGATTTGAAAGGTTATTTTTAAATTTTAACTTTCAAACCAAGAAAATAATGACTCTGACAAATTATTTAACTTGTAAACAAAAAAATATTTATTTATTCGAAAGTAAATACAAGTTTAAGAGCGCGTTTTCTGGCCTTTTTTATAAACAAAAAAAACTTGACCGAACCTTTTTGAAAAAACGCTAAGTAAGTAAGTATGTGCACACAACAACAATTCGAAAACATAACCTTGGAAACCATGTCGTTCTCTTCCTGATGGCCACAACGTCCATGGTTAGCGCGCAACTTCGCACTCTCGTCCCGAGATTTCCCTCTTCAATCGATAGCCAGCGTAGAATCGATAGGAAACACTGTGGCCCCGAGCATTTCTCGTGCACATGGCCCAATCTCGAAATAACTATTCATCTCATTCATCTCGGATTGAAGAAGAGAACGACACGTTATAGTTAAAAATAAGAAAGAAATAAATTAAATCGAAATGCGAAACCAGAAAATACGTTTTACAATAATTTTAACAATAATAATACTTAATAACTAAAAAACAATCTAAAACGATCTGAAACATTCTCCCCCTTCAAAAAAGTTAACGCGTTTTTTACATCAGAAAATCATATCAGCTTACACACTGGACGTTCAACGATTCGATTTGCGGTTCGTAAGTGCACCCTATAAACTTCGCCGTTCTCGTTCGGATGTGTTTCCGTCACGATACCTTTACTCCACGAGTTTTGAGGTACTTCGCTGTCAACGATTAAAACCGTCTTCCGATTTCGAATTAAACCACTTTTTCCGTGGTAAAAGCGTGGGTACATACTCTCGCAACCAGCGACGCCAAAATGCCTCTGCAAAGTGTTGCGCCAAGTGCCACTCTTTCCTTAAGCAGCTTTCCCCCGCATCATAATGTCTGAGTCTGACCGTACCAGAGGAAGATCCGAAAAGAAAATAATTTGGGGTAAGAGCCTCCGGAGCATCCGGATCAAGTGAGACATGTGTCAACGGTCGAGAGTTAACCGCATGTTCCACTTCAGCCAAAATTATTCGAAGGGTTTCCACATTCTGCGCTTGTCCTTTCAAAACAGAAGTAAGACATTCTTTCACGGACCTCACTAATCTTTCCCATGCTCCCCCCATATGAGCTCCCGTAAGAGGATTATATCTCCATGTGAATCTCTTCTTTAGAGCAAATTCAGACTGACTTTCCTTATCCATTTACCTCAGCGCTTCCTGTAATTCTACACTCGCGCTGCAAAAATTCGTACCGTTATCGCTAAAAACTGAAGTCAGCCAACTCCTTGTAGCTGCCAGTCTTTCCAGAGCCACAATAGCCGAGTTCGCGTTTAATGTTTGTGCTGTCTCCAGATAAATAGACGAAGAGGTGACCCCCAGAATCGCCTTTTATCGATATGATGGTTAATATTGTATTTATTTAACAATTAAAGTAGTTTAAAAAATTTGCGCGCAGAGGCGCTCAGCTAGCACATGCAGTTTTTCCGCGTGGGTGCATTGAAGCTGCAGATTCTTCGGAATCTGTAATTCATCGATATCATGGCTAAAATTTGGTTAATAACTTTCTTTAAATATGTGAAACTTAAATTCGAGAGGGCGCTCAGAAGTCATGTGCAAAATTGGCAGGTGCCAAATTCATAAATTCATATTAAATTAAAAAAAAAAAAACCACCGAGTTCATGAGCGCCTTTTTAATAGTACGTTTAATTTGTTCTTTTGAAAATGTAAATAAAGAGGCGCTCAAAAATTCCGTGTAGTTTCTTAGAAACAATTTTTTAAACATTGCGGAAAACGATGAAGCGCGCAAGCATGTAAACGTATTACTTTTGTTTTTCTTTGACAACTTTAGTGCTTCAAATCGAATCTTTTCATGAACGTCTTTTTAACAGTACGCTCAATTTCTTGTTTTGAAAATTTAAACAGAAATGTGCTCATCAATTTCATGTAGTTACTTAAAAAAAAAGTCATAAAAATTGCGGGAGTGCTCAATCGTACAACTTTATTTTCCTTGACATCTTTAGTGCTATATATTAATTAAATTACCTGTATCGAAAAACACTATTTCTTCATTCTATTCATTAGAAAACGTATTTTGGAAACTTTTTTAACATTAATTTAAATTAATAAGTTTTTACACTTTTATAAGAAAAGAGCAATAAGAACTCTATTTTTTTATTTTTAATCGCTGTTGTAATTTAGCTGGAAAATGTTGAAAATCTGCAGAACCTACCAAAATTTTAATACAAAAATTATACAATTAAAACTTCGAAGTAGGTGGAGTTAAACTAAAGTGTTGAACACACTTTTTTTTTTAAATCTCATACGTAATCAAATTTTTCGGAATAAATGATTTTATCTATATGTATTTGTTTCTCAGTAACATAATTACATTACACATAATTAAATATTATTTATACTTAAAAACAATTTTTTAATTGTTTTCATGGTTTTTTTTTCAAAATTTTACTATTTTTCGTAACCTTCATGAATTTAGTTGCACTGGGCCAAACAAAACTTGGCTCGGCTCTGCTAAACTGCGCAAAGAGAACTAAGTTTTGTCATAGTTTTCCGTTACAAAAGATTCGGCCTCGTCTTCTGTTCTTGTAGCTCAAAAACCTTCTGCCGATCAGAAAGCATTAGAACGTCTCTCTTCACCCACAAAATGTAACTAAAAAAATGTAGTTTTTAATCGACAAATTTTTTTCAACACCTTTCAATTCATTACAACATTTTTCGATATTGTTGTCAGGGATTAAAGTTGTTCTAAAAACAAAAAAAGTTTTATTTGTTGGCAATTGACACCGTCATTGCAGGAAATTTCTTATTTTTTATAAAAAATTGCATGCAGTTTAGAGTACCTTATTGAATAAATATTTAGAATGTATATTGAACCACAATTGTAGAAAAGTTGAATAAGAAAAGAAATAATATATAGCACTAAAGATGTCAAGGAAAATAAAGTTGTACGATTGAGCACTCCCGCAATTTTTATAACTTTTTTTTAAAGTAACTACATGGAATTGATGAGCGCATTTCTGTTTAAATTTTCAAAACAAAAAATTGAGCGTACTGTTAAAAAGGCGTTCATGAAAAGATTCGATTTGAAGCACTAAATTTGTCAAAGAAAAACAAAAGTAATACGTTTACATGCTTGCACGCTTCAGCGTTTTCCGCAATGTTTAAAAAATTGTTTCTAAGAAACTACACGGAATTTTTGAGCGCCTCTTTATTTACATTTTCAAAAGAACAAATTAAACGTACTATTAAAAAGGCGCTCATGAACTCGGTGGTTTTTTTTTTTTTTAATTTAATATGAATTTATGAATTTGGCACCTGCCAATTTTGCACATGACTTCTGAGCGCCCTCTCGAATTTAAGTTTTACATATCTAAAGAAAGTTATTAACCAAATTTTAGCCATGATATCGATGAATTACAGATTCCGAAGAATCTGCAGCTTCAATGCACCCACGCGATGAAACTGCATGTGCTAGCTGAGCGCCTCTGCGCGCAAATTTTTTAAACTACTTTAATTGTAAAATAAAAACAATATAAACCATAATATCGATAAAAGTCGATTCTGGGGGTCGCCTCTTAGTCTAAAATTGCCCTATTCGTTAAACATGTAAATAATACGCCCCACCGTTTTTCTCTCCTGCGACCGATCTTGACCAACATCGGGCCGAAATAATCCACCCCGCAATTTGAGAATGGTCTTAATCCATAACCGAGTCGAGCCAGAGGAAGATTCCCCATTCTCGGATTAATAGGAAGACCCCTTAATAAGCGACAAATACCACATTCGTGAATTACTTTACGCAAGCACCTTCTTACTCCCAGGATCCAAAATTTGTCTTAACTCATTAATCATTATCTCGTGATTCTTATGAAAAAAAATTTCGTGATAACCTTTTACCAAAAGCTGAGTAACAGGTTTTTTCGAATCTAAGATAATCGGTTGAAAAATTTCGCGAGTGGTAGGATAATATTTGACTCGACCCCCGACTCTAAGTAATCCCTCATCGTTGATCAAAGGTGTCAGCGTGAGAATACGACTACTATTAGTATAAAGGATCAGATTTTCTAACCGAAACGAGTTCGCTGCAAAAATTCTTTAACTGGATTTCCCGAAACTATAAAATCTCCGCAAACGCTTGTCTTTCCAGACTCGTCCTCGACTCCCAAATTCCCAAAAAACGATCGGTGGCTTCCAATACCCGCGTAGTTGCTCCCAATAAACGATCAAGATGAAAATCTAGAAGAATCCAAAGCATTTATTATTTTATTAAATCAGTTGCGTTCGGGTGCTAAGCTTAGAGACACTTAGTTTTCACCATTGTATCCCTGTCTCCCTCGCTATAACTCTGGAGTATTCGTGAGTCCCAACACCCTGCAGTATGCAAGTATGTTGTACACACTTACTCTGTAAAAGCTCTCAGGATCCAAGATCCCGGTTCCCATCCATTTCAGGCGGTGGCCTATTAGGTTTGGGCATTGGCAGAGGAAGTGACACGGGGTCTCTTTCTCTGACGCACACCATCTTCACAGGTTACTGTGCCTCTGCGTTTTGTGTGTGTAGCATCGAAGGTTACAGTGTACGGTCATAATGCCCATGACCTCTCTTGCCCTTCGTTTGTCTAGTCTGGTGATCTGTTTGGACCATCCGGTAATATATTTTTCCAGTAGTTCTTTGATCCACCTGTAGCTCTGGGTCTCTTCCCAGAGTTCCTATCTTTGCCTCTTTGTGTAATTCTCCATTATACTACAGCCTTCTGAGAACGGTGCACCTACCCCGTGCTCCGACCGTGCATCTGTTGATGCCCCTCTCCTTGCTAGCTCATCTGCTCTTTCGTTTCCCTTGAACCTGGAGTGTCTGGGTATCCAGGTAATAACTACTTGGTTGGATCTTGCCAGCGAGTTGAGAGTATTCTTTGCCTCCCTAACCAACCGTGAGGTTGTAACCGGGTTTACCAAGGCCTCTATGGAGTCCTGGCTATCAGTGCAGATGCAGATGCGTCTCCCGACGTTCCCCTGATAGAGGTTGTTGGCGCACATGTTTATCGACACCATCTCGGCTTGGAACACCGTGTCAAATTCCCTGAGCCCGTAGGATTCCCTAAGGCTAGGTCCGCAAATTCCGAAGCCAGTGCCTTCATTGGTCTTGGATTCATCGGTAAACCAGATGTCTCCGTGCCCAAGCACTCAGATGTTATTCCAGTCCTCCCTGTTTGATATCTTCGTTTTGAAACGTTGCCGAAACAGTAGAGTCTTTCCCATTCTGTCTTAGGTCGAGTTAAAGACCTCGCCCCTCATCATTCTCCTTCGGATGGTTGCGTGCCCATCACTGTTTCCAACCCACTTCCCGCTGCAAATCAGTCTGCAGGCTGTTCTGGCCGCAGCCAGTTTGATGTCCAAGTCTAGACTTTGGACATCCAGCAACATCCTGATAGCGGCTGTGGGTGTGTTTCGTTTAAGCCCGTAAATACCCCTCAAGACGACAGCCTGAACATGGTCCAGTACGTGCCTCGAGGTCTTATTTTCGGTCACTTTCCACCATATCAACGCGGCATAAATTAGCTTCGGTTTCAGAATCGCCTCGTGTAACCACAAGGCGACCTGGGGTTCTAGCCCCCAGGAAGTCCCGATAGCTGACCTACACTGCATGAATATGTTTAGGACTTTGCTGCATTGAGTCTGCAGCTGTTGCCTCCACTTTAGTTTCTTATCTAGGAATACACCAAGATATTGCACGCCCTCCTCGTACGGTATTTGTTTCCCGTTGACGGAGACTTTCTTACTGATCTTACATTTGTATTTCCTCGTGAACGTGACTATCTCTGTCTTATCAGTGTTGACAGCCAGAGATTTAGCCTCGCACCATTCGCAGATCCTCTCTAACGCCCTCCGAATAAGATCGGGTAAAACTTCTTCGAACTTGCCCCTGACAAGTATAGCGAAGTCGTCTGCGTAGGCGATGGTGAAGAATCCGAGTTCGTCTAGCAAGCGCAGTATTTCCTCCGCGACCAGGATCCACAGGAGTAGTGAGAGAACCCCTCCCTGTGGGCATCCCTCGCTGATGGTTTCTCTAATCATCTTGCCATTCCACTCACTAAAGATGCTCCTGTCAGTAAGCATTCCCCTGATCCATCTTCTGATGGTATAAGGTACCCCATGCTTAGACAAGGCTTTATCTATAGTTGCTCTGTTGGTGCTGTTAAAGGCACCCTCAATGTCAACGAAGGCCCCGATTACGGTTTCCTTCGCATCAAAAGCTTCCTCAATGTAATTGACCACTGAGTGCAATGCAGATTCCGTGGATTTCCCACAGGTCTATGCATGCTGCGCTCGATGAAGGGGACTGTTTATCGGTATATCCTTCCTGATGTAACAGTCCAGCAATCTTTCCAGGGTTTTCATTAGGAAAGAGGTCAGATTGATAGGTCTGAAGTCCTTCACCGAGTTATAGCTTCTCCTTCCAGGTTTCGGTATAAATGAAACCCGCGTTTCCTTCCATAAGCTGGCACGTGTCCTGTAGCGATGCAGCCCCTCAGAATACCTAATAGCAGTCTAAGGGTCCTGTCACCTCCTTTCTGTAGCATCTTAGGAAAGATGCCATCAGGGCCCGCAGATTTATACGGTTCAAAGGAGTCAATCGCCCATTTAAGCTTTTCCATGATCACGACTTAAGCAGCCATGTCCCAATCTTTATTCTCTCTCCTTCTCGTTCCATATATGGTGGGCGGGGTGTTATTATCTATCCTGACGAAGTCGGGGTGATTGCTAATGAGGAGATGTTCTAGTGTGTCCTCCTTCGATTCAGTATAGGCGCCCGATCTGTCTCTCAGACATTGGAGACGGGCGCTGTTATCTCTGGTCAGGATTCGAGCGAGTCTCGCGGTGGCGGCCAGGTTTTCCATACCTGTGCAGAATTCCCGCCATTTTTCTTTCTTTGCCTTCGCAACTTCCTTCTTGAAGGCCTTCAGCGTGTCTTTGTACGTTTTCCAGCCTTCAATGGATTTCCTCTTCTTTGCCCTGTTGAAAGCCCGTCTAACTCCCACTCTTAGCTCCTCCAGTGTCTTATTCCACCAGGGAGTGCTATTGAGTGGTTTGTCAGGCTTTAGTGGGCAGTTATTCTCGTAGGCCCTGATCACAGCCTTATAGACCTGGAAAAGGGTCCAGTCAAGCTCAAGATCATAGCCGTATCTCCCTTTGACCTGGGCCAAGGTTTCCTCCAGCTCCTTGCTGTATGCGCCCCAATGAGTGTCCTTGAGTCGCCTCTTAGGCTCGATCCATGGTCTCGTTATCTCGATCCCGAAAGTTATTGTCCTATGGTCCGACATGGATGGTTCGCGGTCGACCCTCCATCCACGTATGCAATTCTTGATGTTCATTGAAGCCAGCGTGAGGTCCAGAACCTCCCTTCTGTTGGCAGTAACGAAGGTCAGTGCGTTCCCCCTGTTGGCAATGTCCATCTGTGTACGTGTGATGAATTCGAGCAGCTCAGACCCTCTATCATTGATATCGGTGCTTCCCCACGCCACATGGTGGGCGTTGGCGTCGCAACCAATAATCAGATCAAGGTTTTTGAGGCTGCAGTATTCGATCACCTTCATCATGCTCCTTGTAAGAACTTCCTCGTCGTGGGGGAGGTAAATGGACGAGATGACTGCCTTCCTCGTTCAGCCCTCCTTGTCCGCGATCTTTGTCCTAATGGTTGTGCAGTCACGGGAACTCAGCTCTTGTAACAAGATACCGTTAACACCCTTCATGGAGGTGCAAGCCCGGGCGTCTCCATAGAAAATGTCCCACCAGAATTGATTGATTTCAAAATTTCTGGGACATTAATGGCCCACCCATGCATCTCCCAGCTTGCAGCAGCATTTATCTCAATAACCTGTTTGACTCGAGTTTCGGCCTTGGTAAGAGAATCATAGCTCCGAAGAAAATCGTCCATATAAGAATCATCCACTACGCTCTGAGCAGCTTCAGGATATTTTTCGCTAAATTCTTTGGCATTTTTATTTTTTACATACAAAGCCGAAGTGGGTGATGATGACGCGCCAAAAAGGAGTGACAGCATGAGATTTTCCCGAGGTTCAATCGTTCTGTCCCTAGCTTGCCATAAAAATCTTTGCACATCTCGATCAGATTCAATAATTCGGATTTTCAAAAACATGTTCCTCATATCTCCTTTTACGGCAAAAAAACCTTGACGAAAGCGCATCAAGATTCCTAACATCGGTTTTAATAAATCTGGACCTACCAATAACAAGTCATTAAAACTCTTGGTACCTGACTTTGCGGCAGCTTCAAAAACAAGACGAACCTTCCCAGGTTTATTCACATTTTGTCCTCTAAAATGCGGTAAATACCATACGCGACCTTCAGGTTTCTTTTTGGCTTCTATCGCATACCCTTTCTCGAATAGTCGATCTATTTCTTTAAAGTATAAATCCGCGTATTCCTCATCGCGATCAAGCTTTTTTTCCAAAGAAAAAAGACGATTAAGAGCGGTACCCCGACTATACGGAAGAAATGGATCGTCATCCCTCCAAATAAACCGATTTCCCAACCCTTTCCCACTCGTTTGCTGGTTTGACTCAAAATTTCAAGCGCTCTCTGATCCGTCTTCTTAATTCGCGGTTTCAAACTAACACCTATAGAGCCTAAAACAAAATTTTTCAAAACAAGCGCATGTAAATCATCCCCATTACAATTCAAATTTCTTAAAAAATTAGCTCCCTTAAAAGAACGAAAGACACCCCTTTCTGAACATTTCCCATGAATTGACCATCCCAATGGATGGAAGCTATCCCCATAGCTGGAAGCTATCACTTTTCTTAACAAGGCCTTTCTTTCAGCTTCATTTTCTAGCTGGTCTCGCGCATTTCTTAATTGATAGAGAAAATATTCAACGTTTAAACTTCCATCAAAAATTCGAATTTCACTCAACAATTCTTTAATTTACCGATGAGCATCTGCAGTAATTGTTGTTGGAGCCGGTGGAGCTGTCGGCTCAATCTTTGCTCCTTTAAGTAAATTTAATTCGTTCAGTAATGATGTCACTGTCTGCTGCATTGCTTGCAATTGCTCTAAAAATATTTTCTCTATCTGAGTTTGCGGTACAATCACTTCCTGATCTCTATCCATTTTCTTACCTTCAATTATCTCTATCAAAGGTTTATGTATACCGTCTACTTTGTAAAATCTATCAATCTCCTGATCGGATTGCAAAGTAGAATCAGAACCTGTATCTGAGCTTGTGCTTTTATTCATAAGGTAAGTGTATAGTTTCAACCAACCTTAATCAGCATTTTCCCTCGTTGAACTGATTTAAATTGTCCTATTTGGAGTACGTTGTCCTTTTACTTAAAAGGGGGAGTGGAAGTTTGTTCGGGTCATACGGAACAATTTTTTTTAAACTAATTTATTTATTAAAAAGTACTTAATTAATCAACAAAAGAACAGAAGAGCCACTCGTAAAATTAATTAAAGAATATTAAAAGTCACCCGTCATGGACGGCGCTAGCAACACGGGCTTACCGCCTGATCGTGATAAATTACATTATAAATGTTGCATTACAAACAAAGTTCCAGGCACAGTGGTTTGTTATCGCTGTGGGAATGCTTGGCATCTGTCATGTGTTACTCGAGACTTTTCTGACAAAATAATTCATCTGGGAAACTACTTGATAGAATGTTGTAAAAGTGACATAACCTATTCCTTCTCTGACCTTGAAAAGCTATCTGCAGATTTTAATGTACTTCATAATAAATACACCACTAAGAAAGAAGAGATAGATCTACTGACAAATAACAATAATAGACTCCAATCAGATAAAAAATTTGAAAATTAAATTAAATAAACTGGAGAACGAACTGGAAATGCACAAAAAAACAGTTGCAGACACCCACAAAGTACACAGTAAACTAACTGCTCAGGTTAACAACCTCAAATTAAAAAATGATGAATTAATAACTTCAAAAAAAAATGTTGGAAGATAAAATGACAGCAATTCAAGCTAAAAACTCAAAAAGTCAGCATGATCAATCGTATTTACTGCTTGAACAGGAAACCAATGAGCAACTACAGCTGAAAATTAAAGAGCTAGAGAAAAACTGTTCAAAACTAATTGAATCAAACAGACTGCTGGAAACTCAGATGGAAAAATTACATGCAAAAGAAGTAAGTACTTGTGAATCAATTATGTCTTGTTTAAAGTGTGAACTAAACTCATTTAAACTAAAATCAACACAAGAGAAAAATAATCTTCTTCAGCAACTAAATTATGAAATTAAAAGTAAGAATGACTTACTGAATTCTATGGTGGAAGATATAAAAAATAAATCAAACTCTTTCTCATTAACTTACTCGGATTCACTACAACTAGGTAAACAGATTGAAGTATTGAAAAAATTAAATGAGGAAATCTGGGAAACAACAGAACTCTTAACACAAATGAAACTCAATCACAAATAAAGCAACAGGTAAACACAAAAACCTTTGCTTCTATTATGAAAGAAAATAATGTTGTTCCAACAAATAATATCTCCTTGATAATTCTAGAGCCGGAAGATTCAAATAATATGATTGAAATTTTCAAGCAAGTTCAGAATGTAATTTTTGTTCATTCCTCAGTAGCTATTGATTTAATGAAGATAAATAATAAAAAATACTAATTAAATGCAATAATGAAAGCAGTGTTAATCTATTAAGTAATTTGATTCAATCAAAGATAGACAAAATTAAAATTTTACTTCAATCAAAGAAAAACCCTGGAGTAAAAATCATAGGTGTAAACATGGACCTCTCTGACTTCTCAAAGGAAGATATCAAGAATGAACTACTTGATAAGAAATAACTTTGATAAGAAAGATTCTTTGACTGTGCATCACACATATGAAAATAAAAAGAAAGAAACTTGGTCGATAATTCTTGAGGTGTCACAAACTATTTACAGCATCATCATGAAGAAAGAAAAAATATATATAGGAAACCAATCACGTAAAGTTTACAATGACTTCAATGTCAACATATGTTACAAATGTAGTAAACCTGGTCACTCATACAATAAATGTGTGAATAATCTTTGCTGTTTTTACTGTGCAGGAAGTCATGATGGCAGGAACTGTAATAATAAGTCAAATCTTAAATGTGCAAACTGTGTGAATGATAACAATCAAGGTAAGGTAAACAATGATGTGAGTCATAGAGCTGATGATGCGAGTAAATGTTCCCATCTTCATCGTTTAATAAAGAAAGTTATACTAAACACAAACTATCCATACTATCCAAAAATTTTAAGTTAATTCAGTTTAGATTTATAAACTTTTATATTGTATGAATGCACGAAAAACACTCAATTAATGGAGAGATTGGAAATTACATGGATCCACGAGAGATACAAAAGTCTGAATGTGTTCTGAATGATCTAGATAAGTGCAATAATTTTATTGAGAATAATAAATTATCAATCATTCATTTCAATGTTAGAAGTTTAGATAAACACTTCAATGATCTTTTATTATTCATAAACTCTTTTAAGAACAAGCCAGATATTATTATTTGCACTGAAACCTGGATCCTAAAATTTCCAAATATGTATAATATAGATGGATATAAAATGTACTACTCAGGTGGTAATCTGTCAGAGGCAGATGGAGTGGTGGCATATGTAAAATTTAACCTAAAGGTAAATACTACTATGGTATCTATCGGTGCTTTAAAATCTTTGTTCAGAAAGATTTAGAAATTAGAATAGTTTAGAAATTCAAAGTAATAAAAAATCAAAAAAATGTGAGAAGCCGGATTTTTTAATTACAGCAATATATAGAGTTCATAAAATAATAAAAAGTAGATTTATAAAAAATCTGTATGAGCACTTGAATGAATTTAAATTCTGTCAGAATCACTTAATAATTGGAGATATGAACATTAATAACTTATCAAATGACCTAGATACATTGAGATACAAAAGTAACTTCTGGCAATTTGGTTTCTTATCTTACATAAACAAAATTACTAGTAATTAAAATTACTAAGATGAAAAGAGGAGATTACATATGACTCAATATTACTTGTGCATACTAAAATGCATTTAAGTATGTATAAGTAATATTTAGTATGTATAACTCAATAACAATAATATTTAGTATGTATAACTCAATATTACTTATACGTACTAAAATGCTTTTTAGTATGTATAAGTAATATTGAGTCATCGTGAAAATAGGTCTTCGAACAAGCATGGTCAATATTGTACTGATGTTGAAGAGTTCTTGCATGGTATATCTAAGTCTTTTGGAATGAGTCATGCTAAAAAATGGACTCAATAAAGCCATTTAGATTTATTTTTCGCATGAGACAAGTAAATTAATATTTTTAATCAGAATTTGTAATGAATACATTTACAATTTTCACTATTTGTATAGTGCAAGTATTCAACTATTTGTATAGTGAATATTATGTAAAAAAGACTTATTTCAATATTTTCAAATAAGTTTTTAATTCAATATTTGCATGAATGTTTTACACTTTGTACTCATAACCTCAAAAGGTATGACCAGCACTTATCAGCACTATCAATATAATGCCTACATATATCAATAAGTTAAAAAAATTTTCTATTTTAATCATTAATTTTCAATGATTTTAAAATTTATAGGATCAAATATTTTTTATTCTTTCTTCAATATTGAATAAATTTGGTTTGTTTCCCTAGCATGCTTATTTATACTTAGTAATAAGTGAAAAAATAAAAAATATCATCTATGTAAATATTTTATTTAGATTTATTTTTTGCATTAAATACCTATCAAATAAATTAATATTTTTTTTTTTTGAATTTTTAATGCATGTGTGTGAAATTTTCACTATTTGTATAATGTCATAATAAACATCTAATACCACTTTCAAATGCGAGCATGAAATTTTCACTATTTGTATAGTGTATTTTACGCATAAGAAAAAAATCATTATAATAATTTTAAATTAAGTTTTTTAATCGAATTTCCCATAAAATTTGTAAATTGCGCTCCTCTAACCTCTGCGCCACCTGTCGGCCTACTACGGGTGCTGAGCCAAGAGTGTCGTGCGCGCTAAGTGCCCTACCTGTACGCCCGGAAGAGCAGTTCAACGAGTTCTTAAGCGCCAGCGTCAGAAATAGCTCACGTCCACTGGTAAACATTATGATTGCTGGATCCAACAGGCGAGCCTGTTTAGATACCGGTGTAAAATCAAGTGTGGCTGGTGACGTCCTGGTCGCCGAATTCAGGAAGCATGAAGATTTGATTAATTACAAGTTTTCAAACCTGCAGAGTGCAAATGTGTCAATTCAGTAGACTAATGTCAATGGCCGCAGCTCTGCTGTAGATACTATTACAGCTTAATTTGAATTACCATTAAAACTTATACAGCTGATAAACTTGCACTAATAAAATTTATTAATCAAAATAAGTTAGTAATTTTCTCTTCTTATTTAAATTATTACAAAGGTCGTAACTTGCATGTAGAGAGATATGATTACTTGTGCTCTCCACATCTAAGTTACGACCTTTGTAATAAAATAAAGTTTATTGTTCTATCTGTTTTTCCAAGATGCACTCATCTAACAATAATTAATGATTAAGCAATAAAACATGATTATGGAAAATTAGTACAACAGCTACAAACAAATTTCATTCCATCCATGATAAAATTTGTTTTTAATATAAGGTAGGTGTACCTAATATGTCCCTGTTTCTAATATGCCCCCCCCCTCCCTCCCTGTTATTTTGAATATGCTCAATATGCGGCATCTCTACAAGGTAGGAAGAAGTCAAAAACACTGAATTATGAACTTTTGAGTTGTTTAGAACATTTGAAAATTATTTTTGCGCTCGCCTTTTAGCTAAAACTCGTTTCGTATACCTTCGTTATTATTTCACGTTGTAATTGAATGGTCTACCAAAAGATTTGAATTTGTCAAGCTCTTGAATTAACCCTTAAAATGAGACCTTACACGTTAAAAAATATTGATTTGATTCGCCACAACTTCGATTCTTGCTTAGGGGGGCCATATTAGGTACACCTACCTTATTTTGTTATTATTATTATTTTTTTTTTACCAGAAAGTAAAAAAAAAAAAAAAATTGAAGCATATAATTTGCATTAATTGCATTAATCCTACAAAAACGAGATTTTTTTATAAAATTAAATGATAAAATTTAAACCTTTTATATCAAAGTTTTGAGAAAGTGTTTTTAAAAATCTGATAAAAAGTAAATAAAAATCTAAAAAATAATTTTTACGTAGTTTTGTTTTTTGCACCAACAACTTGTTTTACACATCAGCAATAATTCATAGTTTTGAAAAAAATCATTTAAACTTATTTTAAAACAAATTTGAAGAGTAATTATTATTAGAAAGTGTCTAGATACCATCGCCGAACCTAGCCTAACGAAAAAATTGACTTTTTTCGATTTATGAATTTTTTGTTCAACTCGCAAGAACTCGGAAACTACTGAATATTTCTTAATAAAATTTTAGCACTATATTTTTGAAGTCTTTCCGCTGCTAGTGGAGTGGTTCCGATATTTTCAAAGAACTTCAAAGCCGAGTAATTAACTATTAAAAATCAAAAACTCACAGTTTCTAACCTAAAACTTGGATTAAAAAAGTGAGCATAAAAATTTAAATTTGGAAAAATTTCCAGCGAAGAAGTTTTTTATCAGGCTCTAAAGAAGCTTTCTGGAAAGTTTCAAAGCGATGTTCTAAATAGGTAAAATTTGACAGCATTTTCAAAAAAGCGGATGGCTCTGCCTGAGCCGACAGCAGGCGGGAGGTGCGCAGCGTGTTAGGTCTATTCTTCGGCTGGAGCCCTTGCGCGTTTTACGCACTTGGCAAGGCGTAGACTACGCACTCAAACTCCGCGTGTTCTACGCTCGAAAATGAGTGCGTGCCCTACGCATTTTTTTTTTTCGGTGTAGCCAAAGGCCCAGTACAACTTTTGTTTGTTTGTTTTTTTGTTATATATATATATATTAAATTGTGAATTGCACAATTAATTTAAATACATTAAAAAATTTTTTTTTAGCTTAACCCTTAAAAGCCTGAAATTTTTAAATAAAATGCTCTTAGCTTATATTTTCGGGTATGCTTTACACGATGGTGTAGTTTAAATTAATTAAAAAATTGATTTTCAATTGTTAATTAACAATTAAAAAAAAAAGGGTAAAAAATAAGTGAATTTTTTTTTTTTTTAAACTTCAATAAAAGTAGGAAAAATTTCTTTTGCTATTCTTATTTTCTTTAAACTTGTTTTTAAACTTTAAATTTTAATTCTTTTTTTGAATCGTCTCTACGATTTTTTCCCTGAAAATAGCGGCCGTTCAAAGTTTGACAAAATTTTTAGTTAACGGTACAGATAGTTTTTTCACGATTTTATTATCCACCCTGTATATTTGAAGCGCCATCTTGAGTTTTATAAATTAATAATTATTTTAACAACATTTTTATTCAAAATCAAAAGTTTTTGCTTAAAACCAACCAAAAATAAAAAGTTTAATAGTTGGAATGATAGGTCGATGAAATTTGTGAATGTATATATATGGATATATTCACTGGTAGTTTCACTAAAAAGCGGTTTTTTACAATAAAGTACAAAAACTGTCGGTACCATTAACTAAAAATTTTGTCAAAATTTAAACGGCCGTTATTTTACGGAAAAAAATCGTAGAGAGACGATTAAAAAAAAGAATTAAAATTTAAAGTCCAAAAACCCGTTTAGTATAAATTAGAATAGCAAAAAAAAAATTTTCCCACTTTTATTGAAGATTAAAAAAAAATGCACTTATTTTTTACCTTTTTTTTTTTTTAATTGTTAATTAACAATTTAAAATCAATTTTATAATTAATTCAAGTACACCATCGTGTAGAGCATACCTGAAAATAGAAGATAAGGGCATTTTTTTATTTCTTTAGTACGATTCTACGTCTGGAAATCGACAAAAAAAATTTGTCATTTTAGGCTTTTAAGGGTTAATCATTTGGTTCTATAAATTTGTTTAACAACAAATTAATCGAAAGCCAAATGCTAATATAAAGATTACACTGTCTTGTTTGGATGTTAAAACACATCTATCTCAACAACAAAAAAACGAGCAAAAAACACACCTAGCTTGATCTAGCCAATTTTAGGTTAGGATTAACAACAACAGGTCAAATGGCGCAGCAGGAGCACCATTATACCCCGATCAGATTTTTTTTTTTCAACTTGCAATATTTATATGAAAACAATATATTTTATCAAATTTTAATACTTCGTTTTAAAGTTTAAATCTTGAACTTTTTATAGGTTACACTCATAAAATTGTAGTATATTTGTAACGGACAAAATCAATTTTATTAGTGTTTTTTTTTTTAATTTTACAAGTTTATTCAAAATTCAAAAATATCAAAGTTTTTTACAAAGGTTGAGAGAAAAATCGAACCTTTCTGTCAAACAGCTGTCAGAAAATTAACCAAAATTACAATTGCTTGTACAAAACGAATTTCCACTGATCGTTTTTTAATTCATTTTTGTTCGATTCGAATTACCGAATGCTTTTTGAAAATTTTAACAAATAGATTAGTGTCATAAAATAATGAAAAAACCTTTTTACATTCAAAACACAAAATATATAATTCACAATTCTTCAATATCTAGTCTGATCCACCGGTTAGCCTGATGGCATTGACTCTCATAACCAAGCACTCAATTCGAACCTTAATTAACAAAGGAAACTCCTGCGAGGTTCTTTCATAACAACAAAAATTACATTTATTCATGGCCTGACGATCGTAATGCAGGAATTACATCTTTCAGTTTCACAGACATTTCATATTTCAAAAAATTTCATAATTCAAAATAAATAGTTTTTTCATTAATTTTTTGACATCACATAATAATAACAAATCTTAATATTCAAAATTGTTTACAAATCAACAAGTTTTAATCGCAAGTATAAATATAATTATTATTCTTGATTTATGAACCAGGCTTTTCGCACAATATTTTTTTCAATATTAATTTTTAACTTAAATAAGACAGCAAGATTTTCAGGTATCATACCCAAAACTTTCAAACTGAATAAGTACTTGCTAAAACATTTTTAAGTCGATTTTTTTGCAGGATTTATAGTTCATATGATTAAAAACAATATTATAAATCGTTTTGGTTCAAATTTTTAATTTTAAGTTTGAAAAATTGACGGGCCAGCTTACTCGCCGCACCACTAATACCCCGCCTTCCAGTATGTTTTTGGGTCATCAAAAACTCAAATTTTAAGGGTGTTTTGGTACAGGTGGTCGATGTGCCAACCAGGTTTTAGGAGTGTTTAAAGTTCCGAGTTGAAATTTTTTTTTTTTTTTTTTTTTTTTTCAAAAAATCATAACTTGGTCTCTAGTGATCCGATCGGAACCAGGTTTGTCGCAAAATTTTCGTTTTAGTTTTACTTTTTGAAAAAAATATTGTTATAACAGTTTTCGAAAATTTACTGCATCCAAATCGCCCATAACCTCAAAATTTCGAAAAAAACGTGGTTTTTTTGGTTTTTTCACTGTGACGAACCATTCTTACTCACCCTGGGGTGATCAGTAGAGGGGGAAGGTTCAAGTTCCATCGATCGGAGCGGCTCAGTAGCTCGCGAACCGTCAAGCTTTCAAACAGCTGATTGGCAGCTATAAAAGCGGCTATCAGCGGCGTAATCCGGATCATTATCAAAAGTTCCTCGTTACTGGTTGTATCATTTACTAACATAAAAGTTTTGTAGATCGTTTCTCTTATACTTAATAGAGTTTATAATTAGAGAATTAGTTTAACGTAATAATACTAGAATAATTTAAAAACCGAAGCTGTAGTACCCTGGTTTCCAGTCGCAGTTTTTGGTAAAGTATTTTTTTTGTAATACATAGTTTTGTAACAATTAAAATTTACTGATTAATGTAAAGTTTGTAAATTTTTATTTTATTTTTCATGATTATTAGAATTTTGTTTAAAAAGTTAGAATAAAATCTTGGAAAACGCTAAAGTTTAATGAGTTCACAGTTATTATATATTTTTTTGAACTTAGCTCGTTTGGATAGTGTGTTAGAATCAAACATCCGCGAGATTGTTAAATCATAAAAAAAATAACGTGGTTATTTTTCTTTCTTCATTAGCACACGAACATGTCTCCAAGTAACCGCCAGACTTTTGTATTATCGCCTAAACGGAAAAGTAATTGATTGTTATTATTATTATATAAGTGTTCGAGAATTAACTACGGATTAATACATACTCGTTCTGATTTATTGTTTCTTGGTTATTAACGTCACTTTTGTATGAGATTTTTTTTTGTGTTTTTGAATTAATTAACTTTAGAATCATAAATCTTTCCTTTCTTAATGTCACCCTGTTTAACTAAACTTTTAAGATATTATAATTGAGCTAGTTAAGAACAAACAAGGTGGAATTCTTATTTTGACTGTTTTCGAGAAATTAAAAAGAAAAAAAGTTAGTCTTTCTAAAATGTTCCAGTATTGAGGATGAGCGTAGAACCCTCATTGGTTATTATTCTTTTGGAGTAGTACACTCAATATTCTAAATTTATTCAGTTTTCTTTTCGAATAAATTAAAGAACATTACATCACTTATAGCTTAAAAGTGCAACCAAATAGATATTTTCTGAAAAAACTCAAAAAAATACATCTTTTCTTTTTTTTGGTTTCTATTTGATTTATGCGTTTAAAGTCGATTTAATTTACTTTAAAGAAAAAAAAAACGTGAAAGTGCTGCAAAAAACTCACCAAAACTCAAGATTTTGGCGCTTAAGCCCCCACTTTTTTTTTTTTTAATATGCAATTTTTGCTCTTTTTTACGATATATATTTCTATATACTTTTTACCAAGATTTTTACTGAAAAAACTCAATAAAGTCAAAAAATAGCTGAAAAATTCCTGAATTTTTACTTTAAAATCTACTTAAAAAGCAAATGAAGTTTATTACTCACAATTTCTAGGTTATGTTGGAATTTAAAGCTGCGAAAGTACCTGACAAAAAACAAAAACAATCTTTCGAGTAAACTACAGTTAAATTAAATTCATAAAAATCAATTCCAGCTCATACTGGACAGCGCAATTTCGATTTTTTAACTTTTCAGTAGTTAGCTTTAATTTTAAGTAGTTTTTAATGAAAAATTATGGTTTCTCATGTATTTTAAATGGGTTATGGGACACAAAAGTCTCTGCGCATGCGTGGTAAATCCGCCAACCGAAAAACTAACTGTGGGGTGTTTATGTAGGTCCTAAAAGACACCTAAATCCAAAATTTCAGTCAATTTGGTGAGGATCTGGTTTGGACGAATTTGCAAGCCCTCCTTTTATTTTCTGAAATGGCGTTAAAAAATACACAACGTTCTGGTATAGTAGTCAACTTATGTAATAATAGTGACGTTAGAGCTCATAATATGAAAAAAAAAAAATTCTTTTCAAACTTTAAATGGGAACCATGTTTTTTTTTTTAAAAGATGCATTTTTTGCTCTTCTTTTCATTTATATTTATTTTTTATACTTTTACACGGTACTTTTATCAAATTAGTTTAAAAAAGTGAAAATAAGTTTATAAAAAACGTTTAAAGGGTATAGTCGGATAAGATTGTCAAAGGTGTCCCCATGGACCTATGAAGACTAGAGACGTGCGGTCTGCGGCAAAGTTAAAAAAAAAAATGTAATCCAACCATATTTTAGATAATTATTTTTGCGCCAAATTTAAGTGTTTCGGGCCGTTTTAAACCTTAAAAATGACATCTGACGTATTTTATTAGCTGATTTAGTTTTTTCAGATTTTCATAAAAGAAGGCACTTTTCCGACCGATTTATCAAAAATTTTGACTTTAAGTGTCACCTACCTAGCGCAATCTGTCAAAAAAGTAGACTTTTTTTTTTTTAATCTGAAATAATAATTACATAAATAAATAAATAATTTGATCTCAATCTTTCATTTTAACGTCATGATACCAATTGCTGTTAAGACTTTTTAATCGAACAAAAGTTTAGAAAAGGTAAGCGAAAGAATGTAATCCATGTTAATTAATCGCTATCTTTATGAAAAAAGGAATTTATTAAATTTTTACATTTGAATATTACCCAATTTAACGATTTTTTTTTAGGTCTATACTAATAAATCTATTAAATTAGAGTATATTTCTGAATGAATCTCTGACTGTGAAACGTACGCAACGAAAGCCTGAAACGTACGTAACGCAAGATAATATTCAATAATTCGCAAATGATAAATTATTTTTATTTAGAATTCAGTATACATCTAGCTCCATATGTCAAAAATGAACCTATAAAGTCCCGATTTCTAAAGATAACTAGTTTCCCTCAAAACTTTAACAGATCATAGCTCTACAAAAGGGTGTTCCGATTTTTGAAGCGTACGTAACGGGCACTTCTTCTATTCTTATTTTTTCGCGACTGGTCCAATTGACTTAAAATTTTAGGTGGTAAATAAATGTACGATAACCTTTATTCCTAAGCAAAAAATAATGATTTTGGGTTTCGGTAATTGAGGAATAACATTTTAAAAGTGTAAAAATGAAACGTACATCACGAATGGAATTGCTCTTTTTATAAACTTATTTTCTTTTTTGTAAACTTTTTAAATGAAAATACAGTGTAAAGGTTTATAAAAATCTATATCAATGGAAGATAAAGCAAAAAACACATCTTTTGAAAAAAAAAAAAAAAATTGTTCTCACTTGAAATTTTTGAGTGAAAATGATAATTTAAAGGAGTTTTCATTTCTTTTTTTTTTATATATATGAGTCAAAATAATACTTTTTTAAAAAACTGTCCGCACGAGGTTCACCGATTTCATTGCAATTTTTTTTGGCAAAAGTACTATTTAATAGAAGACTTTTGCCACAAACTAGAGGTCTCTATCTTATTTCTGCTTGGTGCTAGATTTTTTCAAAGATTGAAAAATGGCCTATTTTTAAGCTGTTTTAAGCAATTTTAAGGTATTTTTCGAAAAATTCTAACTTTTGATCAAAATGAGATAGAAACCTCTAGTTTACGGCAAAATTTTGTTCAAAATAAGTTCTTTTTTGTAAAAATATTTTGACAACATAGTTTGGTTATTTTTATAATAATACAGTCCTACACAGATATTGCTATTTTTGCTCATTTGCAGGTATCTTCAAACGACCGTAGCTTTTTCTATGCTAAATTTTTGTGCATATTAAAAAATTATTAAATTTTTTTATGAAAAAACAAAAATTTTGCGACCAACCGGAACGCTGTACGATCTTCCACTTCCAAGATACAGCTGTTTAAAGTTGTTCAAAAACACAAAAAACGCGTTTTTTACGATTTTTACACGCATTTTTGAACGGTTTTGACCTTTTTTTTTCTCTCAAAAATATGTGGAATCTTCTCTTCATATGTTTCCAAACAAGCTCCCATAGTAATTGTAGTGCGGATTTGGGGTTTTAGTTGATTCCAAAGCATACACTTTTGACACATTTTATGTGCTAAACTAGTGTTTTTTTGAGAATATACTCGCTACATTTAACTTTTTCGTTCATTATTGATGTTTTGAAATTATTTTTTGACTAAAAACTATGCAAATTCCAGCCAAAATTAGGCCACCTGCTTTGAAAAAATTGATACTCAACGGAATATTGATCTCAATATCAAAATGATATACTACTTTTTTTCAGTTTTTTAGTTTTTTGATTCGTTAAAAATCTATGTTCAAATATTGTAAATAATATACCACTTGTTTATTTATTTTTTTTCTATTTTTGAAATTACAAATAATTGATCATAGTTTATCAATGATCCTGATAAAGCAATCATGGATTACTATTGCTTACTCTGAAAAAAATGAGTCCAAATTAAAAATGTTATTTTTTGAATTCTATGAAGCATGCAACAATCTACCAATCTACATTCTTCCTATAATTATGTCCACTTATGAAAAAGAGAATGAGAGATTCGATTAGAAAGTCGAGTCGATATATCGAATCGAAACTTGATCTTTGATTCTTGGAGCAAGAGCGCCGCCTTAAAGACCTCTCAAAAGTGTGAACCAGCTGGACGCGCCAAATTTGAGATCTTCAGGCATGCCTGATTTGATTTTTTTTTTTTTTTTAATCAATAAATTGAGTAACGAAATTTAAATTTTAAATAGCCAAATATGCGGACAAGCTTACAACCCCATAACTCTAGTCGTAGTGAATAACAAATAATTAACTTTTGTAATAAACAAATAAGCCGATGAGCTACAACTTCAAAACACTGGGCGTACTTAGTAAAAATAATTAATTTTTTTTAATAAACAAATAAGCCAATAAGCTACAACCCCATAACCTTGGGCATGGCTGAAAAAAATGTTAATATTTTTAATAAACCAATAAGGCGATTAGCTACAACCCCATAACTTTGGGCATGGCTAAAAAAATGTTAATTTTTTTAATAAACAAATAAGGCGATAAGCTACAACCTCATAACCTTGGGCATGGCTAAAAAAAATGTTAATATTTTTAATAAACAAGTAAGGCGATGAGCTACAATCCCATAACACTGGGCAGAGTGAATGAAAAATAATTAAATTTTCTAATAAACAAATAAGCCGATGAGCTACAACCCCATAACCTTGGGCATGGCTGATAAAAACGTTAATATTTTTAGTAAACCAATAAGGCGATAAGCTACAACCCCATGACGGTTGGCGTAGCGAATGAAAAATAATTAATTTTTTTTTATAAACAAATAAGCCGATGAGCCACAACCCCATAACATTGGGCGTAGTGAATGAAAAATAATTAATTTTTTTAATAAACAAATGAGCCGATGAGCTACAACCCCATAACATTGGGCGCATCGAATATAAAATATGTGAATATTTAAATAAACAACTAAGCAAACAAGTTTACCAACCCATAACCTTGGACATGAATAAAAAAAATTTTTGAGCCATGCCCAATGTTATGGGGTTGTAGCTAATCGGCTTATTTGTTTATTAAAAAATTTAATTATTTCTCATTCACTCCGCCCAGTGTTATGGGGTTGTAGCTCATCGCCTTATTTGTTTATTAAAAATATTAACATTTTCTTTAGCCATGCCCAAGGTTATGAGGTTTTAGCTCATCGCGTTATTTGTTTTTTAAAAATATTAACATTTCTTTTAGACATGCCCAAGGCTATGGGGTTGTAGCTTATCACCTTATTTGTTTATTAAAAATATTAACATTTTTTTCAGCCATGCGCTAGGTTATGGTGTTGTAGCTTATCGACTTATTTGTTTATTAAAAAAAATTAATTATTTTTACTAAGTACGCCCAGTGTTTTGGAGTTGTAGCTTATCGGCTTATTTGTTTATTACAAAAGTTAATTATTTGTTATTCACTACGCCTAGGGTTATGGGGTTGTAAGCTTGTCCACTTATTTGTCTATTAAAAATTTAAATTTCGTTACTCACTTTATTAATTAAAAAAAAAAAACAAAAAAACAAAAAATCAAAAAATTCAAATCAAGCATGCCTGAAGATTTTAAATTTGACGCGTCTGGCTGGTTCACACTTTTAAGAGGCCTGAAAGGGGGCGCTCTTGCTCCAAGAATCAAAGATCAAGTTTCGATTCGATATATCGACTCGACTTTCTAATCTCTTCTTTTTAATTTCTACTCTCTTCTTCTCATTCTCTTTTTCATAAGTGGATATAATTATAAGTAGAATGTAGATTGGTAAATTGTTGCATGCTTCATAGCATTCAAAAAATAACATTTTTAATTTGGACTCATTTTTTTCAGAGTAAGCAATAGTGATCCATGATTGTTTTATCAGAATCATTGATAAACTATGATCAATTATTTGTAATTTCAAAAATAGAAAAAAAATAAATAAACAAGTGGTATATTATTTACAATATTTGAACATAGATTTTTAACGAATCAAAAAACTAAAAAACTGAATAAAATTATTATATCATTTTGATATTGAGATCAATATTTCGTTGAGTATCAATTTTTTCATAGCAGGTGACCTTATTTTGGCTGGAATTTGCATAGTTTTTAGTCAAAAAATAATTTCAAAACATCTATAATGAACGAAAAAGTTAAATGTAGCGAGTATATTCTCAAAAAAACACTAGTTTAGCACATAAAATGTATCAAAAGTGTATGCTTTGGAATCAACTAAAACCCCAAATCCGCACTACAATTACTATGGGAGCTTGTTTGGAAACATATGAAGAGAAGATTCCACATATTTTTGAGAGAAAAAAAAGGTCAAAACCGTTCAAAAATGCGTGTAAAAATCGTAAAAAACGCGTTTTTTGTGTTTTTGAACAACTTTAAACAGCTGTATCTTGGAAGTGGAAGATCGTACAGCGTTCCGGTTGGTCGCAAAATTTTTGTTTTTTCATAAAAAAATTTAATAATTTTTTAATATGCACAAAAATTTAGCATAGAAAAAGCTACGGTCGTTTGAAGATACCTGCAAATGAGCAAAAATAGCAATATCTGTGTAGGACTGTATTATTATAAAAATAACCAAACTATGTTGTCAAAATATTTTTACAAAAAAGAACTTATTTTGAACAAAATTTTGCCGCAAACTAGAGGTTTCTATCTCATTTTGATCAAAAGTTAGAATTTTTCGAAAAATACCTTAAAATTGCTTAAAACAGCTTAAAAATAGGCCATTTTTCAATCTTTGAAAAAATCTAGCACCAAGCAGAAATAAGATAGAGACCTCTAGTTTGTGGCAAAAGTCTTCTATTAAATAGTTCTTTTGCCAAAAAAAATTGCTATAAAATCGGTGAACCTCGTGCGGACGGTTTTTAAAAAAAGTATTATTTTGACCCATATATATTATTAGCCCTATTGTTACTGTAATTGTATAAGTTGACGACTTTGTCATCGTTTTAAGCTACTACAACAGAAAAAAGTCCAAATGTTTTTTTTTTCTAAATTTTTAAATTAGGTTATACACATAGATACGATAAAAATAAATTTAATCACACATTAAAGAGAGCTATCGCCATCTTGTGTAAACTTTTTGTTCGTGAGGTGATTGGTATAGAAGTTTTTAAAATATTTGAAAAGTGCATTTTGAGGTTTCTATTTTAAAGTCTATTGTTGTTTTCTTTTGCGCCTTTGCAGCGCACTTAGAGGGGCTAGTGTATTTTAAGTATGTTTGGTACTTACGAAAATGCAGCCGTTTTGTCAATTTTGATCGGATCGATTTATGATTAATATAAAATAATCATTGAATTTTTTGCCTTTTTTTGTTCGATTTAGTTTAAAAAAAAATCAAAGTATTTTTTTAAATACTTAAACCCAAACTCCTATGGAAATCAAGCAATTTTTTTGTTTGATCGTATGTCACTCTTCCAAAAATACAGAGATCGTTAAAAGAATTATTGGGATTTGTAGATTTCAGCTCGAAGAAGATTTTAAAATTTTTTTTATAATACCTTTCCGACCATTTGAAAAAGATAACAAAGAATTACGCCAGCGATTAAATTCAATGCGCATCTGAACAAGAAATACTCTTTTTTTCTACTGCATTTTTGGATCTAAAAATTTGTACACACTATCTTGAGGTCTTAATTTTTAATGTGAGATTAAAAAAGTTAAAGTTTTTAAACTTTTGTCGCAGAGTTTTGTAGACTGAAAATTAGGTAATGTTTTCGTGATTTTTCCTAATTTTTTTAAATATTTTTTAAACATAAAATTAATACTACATGAAAGTAGAGACTTTCAACTATGTTGCGTAAAATTTTCAAAATGATTCATTCATTAGGGTAAAAGTACTGATGAGTTGAAAATAAAATCGTCGAGTCAAGTGGTGTGGTGCCCGTCCCCTCCCCTCTTTTCCCCTCACGAAACTACCAAACATCCTTAAATATGGCATAAAAGTGTCTGTAGGCGTGGTAAGTGCGCTCATCAAAAAACAACTTCGGGACATCAAAAGAGATCCTAAAAGACACCTAACCCCGAAATTTCAGTCAATTTAGTGAGGATCAGATTTCGGCGAAATTGCAACAGGTCCTTTTTCCGAAACTAATGCCCCTTGACTTTTTGTAATTCGTACCCAATCTTATAATTTAGAATTACGAACAGAGTGAAGTTTTGAATTTTGCAAGAGATCCTTGGGAAGTAGGCTAACTACTCGATGTTATTTATTTTTTAAATTGAAACCTGAAAATTTCCTCTTTGCTTTTTGGGCGATTCGCCCATATTTAATGATTGTTTAATATGATTCGAGAACGTTGAATACATGTTGACCCACAATATAAGAGTGAGGTTACAAATTCAAAAAAGCTGCCTCTGACGAACAAAAAAAGCAGCAGCAATATGTCAAAATCTATGGAAAGTAGTGAAATTCCCACTAAAAGAATTAGTAAGGATTAGGAGAGGAGTCGTGGACTAGTTTAAAATAAAACAATTGTTTAAATAAACAAAATAAATATATTGGTGCTTGGGGCACATGGTTACGCAGGTGTGGCACGCGGCGACCAGAGGTGAACTGAACGCATGAAGGCAACGCAGCGCCGCGGTCAGTCACTTAGCGCGCGAAGATTCAAAATAACAAGAAATTAATAAACTCAAAAAAAAATATTAAATATTAAAATGTCGATTTCCGACATGCCGCCCACTTTAATACGTCGCAGCGTATTAAGACGGCTTTCAATAACAAAAAAATAAAGGAAAAAATTAATAAAGTAATTTACTAACATTTGACTGTAAACAATCTAGTGAGATCAGTCCCTTAAAGGGCCAACAAAGCAGTAACAGAAAAAATGACTCGATACAAACTAGATTTTTTTTTTTTTAGATAAACAAATCAGATTAATATTAAAGCTAATAATAAAAATTAAAAAGTCAATAAGTTTAACTTGCACTGGTTTCACTCAGACCTCGTCACTGGCGAGCTCGTTGGCGTGCAGCAGCAAGATCAATTTAACTACTGGCCGAGTGTAGGTCGAGTCCGCTGTTCTCACATTAGCGACTCGCACTTGACCATCAGTTCCCAGGTGAACTGCTTCCACAGTGCCAAGGGACCAGTGTGCAGGAGCCAGGAGATCATCCTTGATCAGGACCAAATCGCCTGGTTGAAGGTTGCGAGAGGGCTTGAACCACTTTTGCCTCTCCTGCAGCGTTTTCAGGTGACCTTTGGATCATTTACTCCAGAAGTCCTGAGCCATTTGATTGATCCACCTCCATCTTTTGCCCAGAGGTACCTTCTCAGCAGGGTTGAGTGGCTCAGGAACGATGAACGAAGGCCTCTGTATCAGGAAGTGGGCAGGAGTGAGAACCCAGTCCTCTGCGTCGTCGGAGACCCTGCCCAAGGGCCTTGAGTTGAGGCAGGCCTCGATTTTACAGAGCAGAGTGTTGAACTCTGCAAAGTTCAATACGTGTTTTTCACAATGCGGCGCAGGTGGAACTTTGTAGATTTGACCACAGACTCCCACACACCACCAAAGTGCGGAGCCTGAGGCGGGTTGAAGACCCATTTCGTGCCCAAGGTAGCCAACGAGGGTATGATGGTTGACATCTGCTCGGAGGCCTCGTTGAACCTTTTGCGCAACTCCTTGTCGTGAGTGAGCAGTGACCACGTCTGCAAGTGAAGCGTGTGAAAGCTGCCAAGAACGCCTCGGTCGTGTAGTCCTCCACCAATTCCAAGTGTGTAGCTCTGGTGGCCAAGCAGGTAAACACGCAGATGTAGGCCTTCATTGTGCCCTTGCCACGGGACTTTGTTAGTCGCAATTTGAAAGGCCCAGCGAAGTCCACGCCTGAGTGCTCAAACGGGAAGGCTGGACGCACTCTGTTGCTCGGTAAAGAGGCCATAAAGGGGTTGATGACCTTTACAGAATGACGACGACAGACCAAACAGGAACCAATAATGCTTTTGACCCTCTGCCTACCCTTCAGGATCCAGTGGCGACAACGAAGCGTAGCCAGGGTCAACTGTGTACCACCATGCAGCGAGCGTTGGTGGGCATCCAGTACCAAGAGTTTGGTGAAGTGACTATGGTCAGGCAGTATAAGAGGGTGCTTCTCTTCGTAGTCCAAGACCGAGTGCTTGAGCCTGCCATCAATCCGGAGCAAGCCATCCACCAAGAAAGGGTTGATCTTGAGTAAAGTGCTCTGCTTGAGCGGTTTATGACCAGCCAGTAGTTCCATCTCGCGAGCAAAGTGCTGTTTTTGCACAATTGAGATCCACAGCAGCTCAACGTTGTGGAGTTCCGCTGGAGTCAGCTCAAAAGAGTTTGCATCTATGGTGGCCAACCGAAGAGGCGAGGTAAGTTTTTGTTTGAGCCGGAGGCTGACCTTAATGGACCTGATGAAGCGCAGGCACCAACAGGTGACTGAGGAGTCGGTTGAGTGACGAGAACCGGATCAGCAGGTCATTGGAGCAAACTCCAACAGTGAGGACAACTGGTTTCGCAGGCCTTTCTTCTTCAGGCGACGTCTTGACCAATTCAGCTAGCTCTGGCCATTCGTCGTTTGAGGCGAGTAAAAACTGAGGACCTGCCCACCAAAGTTGTAGGTCCTTGAGTTCCGTTGGGCTGACACCCCTGGAGATAAGATCAGCAGGGTTTTCCGACCCTCTGACGTGGTGCCAGTAGGCCTGAGGTAGCAAGGTCTGTATTTCGTTGCACCGGTTGGCCACGAATGTCTGCCATCTAGAAGGGTGGTCTTGGATCCAGTACAGTACATCTTTGGAGTCTGACCAAAGGTGTACCTTGGGCTGACCTAGGGAGGAGACAGACAAAAAATGGTGAGTCAGTTTTGTAAGTAAAAGAGCAGCGCACAGTTCCAAACGAGGAACACTTATGTTTGGCGATATTTTGGTTTTTGCACACAGAAGGGAAGTGGTGACCATTGAACCGTGCAACACTCTCACGTAAAGCACAGCGCCATAAGCTCTCAGAGAGGCATCGGCGAATCCGTGCAATTCTATCAACCTGCCTTCAGGCATAAAACCTATCCAACGGGGTATTTTGATTTTGGAAAAAACTGGTAACTGAGAGTAGAACTCGTCCCAGCAAAGACAATAGTCCGGAGGGAGAGGACTATCCCAACTACATTTAAGAAGCCAAAGTGATTTGATAAAAGCCTTTGAGTTGACAGTCACTGGGGATAGAAAACCTAGCGGGTCGAAGAGCTTAGCTATCATGGAAAGCGCTGAGCGCTTAGTGAGTTTATCGTAAGGTTCCAGCGAGATGTTGAAGTGGAAATAGTCACCCTCAGGGGACCAAGCGAGTCCAAGGATTGAAGTTGACTGAAACTCATCGAACACGGAGACCTCAGTAGTCCTTTCGCCTGGCGCAACCCAATCGATCAAAGCTGGGTTATTAGCTGCCCACTTCCCCAATTCGAAACCTCCCAATTTTAACAGAGAGACTAATTCTTGCATCTTACGTAAGCATTCTGCAATGGAGAAGCCCCCTGACAATACATCGTCAACATAGCTCTCGTATAAGATGAGTATCACGGCTAAAGCAAAATGAGCACCTTCATCTAGAGCTAGCTGACGCAGGATTCTAATGGCTAGAAAAGGGGAACATCTAAGGCCGTAAGTCACTGTATTAAGGGCATAAGTCAGAATTTCACCCCCATAGAGCTGCCATAGGATGAGCAGGTAGTGTCGATCGTCAGGGTGGACAATGATTTGTCTGAACATCTTGACCACGTCCGTAATGAACACGAACGGGTATCGTCTCTACTTTGAGACTATAACACGCAAGTCGGGTATCAAATTTGGTCCCGGAAGTAAATAATCATTCAGGGACAAACCATCCCCCACCCTGGCCGATCCGTTGAAAACAGTACGCAATTTTCCCTTCGAGTTCAAGACACCGTGATGCGGCAAGTAAAAGGCATAGTCTCTCTGTACTGCGTTCAACGGAAAGACCAATGACATGTGACCTAGTTGCTCGTATTCGGCGACGAAGTCGCAATATTTGGAACAAAATACTGGGTCCTTGAACTTTTTTCTAAGTGACAATAGAACTGCTAGGGCTCTGTTGAAAGAGCCACGTAGGTTGAATCCCTTGTCTCGTATTACCTTTTCATTAAAGGGTAACCTGACAATGTATCTGCCTTCCGCATTTCGAGAGTGAGTATTGATAAAGTGGTCCTCGCAGGCCTTTTCATCCTCAGTATACAAGGGTTGAGGAGTTATGATTTCCTCGTGAGTCCAAAATTTCTCAACTGCCCTGAGTAGGCTTGTGTTTTCGATGAGATGACACGACTTAGTATTGAGAGCCGAGGAAGAACCTGCGGGACCTGAAACCATCCACCCTAGACGAGTGTTAGTGGCTACTGGGTCTCCTGGGGACCCTTTTTGAACCTCATTCAAGACGACGTTAGCGTGTACTTCGGCACCTAACAAAAGGTCAATAGTTTGGAGGTTATAAAATTCTGGGTCAGCTAAAGATAGTGCCGAAAGGTGGGGGAGTGTAACCACTTCGGAAGAGATCAGAGGTCGATAATTAGTAATTCTATCCAGGATCATTGCATCAACATCAAAAACAAAGTCCGTATCTACAAGGGATCTGACTTTCAAAGTGACTCGACCTCGAGTCTTCCGAAAACAATGATGACACTCCCTCTACTGAAGTATCAGAGCGTTGCCTAGGGAGGCCAAGTCGTTGAGCGCAATTTTCAGTGATCAAAGAGACCTGAGAGGCCTGATCTATGAGGGCCCTGAACATGTGGGTTCTACCATTATATTCAGCTTTTACCCAAGCCGTAGGTAGCAAAACAAACGAATTCCGAGCAACAGTATTCATCGAGTGATGAAAAGCCTGAGGTGTCTGCTGACTAGGGTTAAACGCGTTGGCACTAGTGTTTAGGCCAGGAAGTTGGGGATGAGGCCCCGAAGCTGTAGCTTGAGTACTAGGCTCGTCATTTTTCAAAGGCCTATTGGCAGTGATACCATCGTGTAACAAAGTGTGGTGTCTTTTCTTGCAAAGAGCACAAAGGATTTTGCTATCACATTTGCCAAAGGAATGATTTCCCAAACAAAGGAAGCATAGGCGTTTAGATTTGGCCAAAGTCAACCTGTCAACGCTTGACAAGCTTTAATATTTTTGGCATTTAAAAAGTTGGTGTGATTCACCACAGTTCACACAGGGTTTTGACTTTGGAGTACTGCTTTGTTCCGCAGTAGTGGAAACGTGAGTTTTCGTGTTAACCAGTTTGGGCTGAGAAGAGTTGCCCCGGTTACTCGCCTCAACAGATTCCAAAAGCGCCATCTGGTCACGGAAAAATTTCTTTAGTTCCTCCAGGGTCGAAGCTTGAGTGGAGTCCTTCAAGGATTTTTCCCATTCGCGACGCGTGACTAGGTCGAATTTAGACACAGTAAGGAACACGAAAAGATCCACCCCGGTTGTCTCAATAGACCGACCTAACGAGCTTAAGAAGCCCAGGGTGTCAAAAGTCGAAGAATAAAGCGTACTGATCTCGGCATAAGTATCAGATTTCATGGACCTGGTTGAGAAAAGCTGTCCGACAGAGTGGTTAATCAACCTCCGCTTATTCTCATAAAATTCAGTCAGCGTAGTCCAAGCTACGTGATAATTTTCAGTAGTCACTTCTAGATTCTTAATTTTATCAGAGGCAGCGCCCTCAAGTAATGTGGACAAGTGATAAAATTTGATCACAGGAGTCAAGTCGGTACGGTTATGGACAAGTGAGACAAAAAGGTCTCGAAAGCGGGCCCAATCAGTGAGCTTACCACTAAATTTAGGTATCTCTATTTTAGGCAAGGATTTATTCAAAAGGTTAACCACACCTTCTGCTACAGACTGGTTGCCTGGGGCGATGGATTCGTCTAAAGTGGCAGGAGCCTTGCAGGAGATTAAGTACTCCTTGAAGTTGCCAACACACTCGAAGTAAATTTCCTGGGCCTTATCAAAGACTTCCGAAGTGGAGTATTCATGCTTCTGGGATTCAGCGAGCTGAGTTATGTTGTCATGATTCGTCAAGAAAGTAGAAAAATCACGCTCTAATTGAGCGAGCCTAGTTTGACATGCTGTTGCAGTCATCTTAAGTTTCCCTAATTTTGTAAAGTTAGTGTAAGAGTTACCTATTCTCCTAATAAGTTCCAGCTGTCTCGCATATAACCCTTCCATTTTCCCCCCAAAAATTCTAAAGCTAAAAAATAAATATATAGGATAAAAAATATAAAGAAAATGTAAAATAATACTCAAGCGATCAAATTCCTAGACCTAAATCAAACAAATAAGATTGTTGGTTTAAATCATTGTAATTCTCATTTTAAATAAAAGAGTTGCAACTTAGTGATTGGATTAAAAAATTATTTACAAAAGTAATCAAGGTGTACATTACCCAAAAAATATCCTTAAGTGGCAATAATGTAAACAATGGCATTGATAACAACAGTAAATTAAATTCCAGTAATGATTGTGTGAGAAAATTATAACCAAACAAGAATTCAAACCAAAAACCAACTGAATGTTCAAATAAATATTGTCACCAAACCCAAAGCTTTACCAACAAACTGTTTGTTTACAATATGGGTGTGAGAATGTAACAGACTTGAGTCCACCAATAACCAAACTGTCTGCTGCTGCTGTGTTTACAATACACCAACTGCTGCCTTCTCCTCACCTATAGCAAAGTAATTAGTTAGTTTGGCCCTTTTAAAGTGAGCTACTTTTGCTTTCAAAAGCAAAAACAACACAAAGGTAAAACAATAACAAGGTAGGAGTGCCAGCTTGAATGCACACTGATGATTCTTAGATTAATTTGGCGTTCACCTCCTCTTTCAATTTAGCACTTTTTAGCATTGGAAAAAAAAACACATTCACCAATAAACAGTGGTGAGACGCAAAAATCACACGTGGCACACCGAGCTAAAACGCCTAGAAGGTTATGGCGGTCGACCATGTGCTCCAAAAGCACCACGAAATTTTCTTCTAATCCTCAGCTGGCTCGTCCATCTGGACATAAACTCACGAGCTCGAAGGACCATAAAAGAATTAGTAAGGATTAGGAGAGGAGTCGTGCACTAGTTTTAAATAAAACAATTGTTTAAATAAACAAAATAAATATATTGGTGCTTGGGGCACATGGTTACGCAGGTGCGGCACGCGGCGACCAGAGGTGAACTGAACGCATGAAGGCAACGCAGCGCCGCGGTCAGTCACTTAGCGCGCGAAGATTAAAAATAACAAAAAATTAAACAACAAAAAATTAATAACTCAAAAAAAAATATTAAATATTAAAATGTCGATTTCCGACACCCACATTCTGATATTATATTTGAAGCAGTGGGTAAAACTTTGTCCACAGAACTAGCACACCAAAAAGTGCCAATTACAATGCTGAGCGGGATAAAGTTAAATAAATATTGCTTACACCATAATTAAAATATTCTTATTGTTTTACAGCATTTTTTAAGTGCTGGGCTGAATAATTTTGATTATTTATTTATTTGGGTTTAAATGAGACTGGTTTTGAATGAACATCTTATAGTTTTTGCTAGGTGTATACGAACACCTAACGTTATCCCTATTCTAACAGCCCGGAAGGGAATGCTACCGGAGGATCGCGGTCCCCACTCGTGTGTTGACGGACGGGAATAAGTTAAGGGTCTACTCTAAAGGGAATCCTAACGGTCTATCGGAGGGTTTTATAGATTGAAACCTTACCTTTATGTTCGATGCGCAGCCTCTGGTACTCTGCTCCAACGAGGGTAATCGATGAGTAAAACAGGCAGTTGAATTTAACTATCAATTTATTAAGTAATAATTATACACAACTACACCAATAGAAACTACAGCGTATACCACGAAGGATCGCTGGCCCGTTCAAATTTTGTTTATTTTAGCACTACTAAATTCACACACAATTTATTAGCTTACCCGATTAGTTAAAGTATAGTGGTCGCAATACTAATTATTCTACAACTATATGCGCGCGAGACGAATTCTCCAACAAAGGAGAAACGCGTCTGGTTTAAATGATATCCTAATTACGACTGCCAACGCTGCTGCAGTCTTGCCCGGGCGTTGCCTCGTTGGTAAGAATGCAGCGCGTGCATTTTTCTTTTGTGTCGTTGACCCATTTTACTTACATTTATAATGCTGTATGTGCATTATAAATATAAGTAGAATATGTCACATAACAGTACCCCCTTCCTAAAATATTCACCGTCCCTGGTGAATTTAGGACTAATGTAGGTCTAGGGTTTCTGGGAGGTAGGGTGGTTCTCCAGGTTACGGTCCTATGAGGTAGGTCTATTTTGTTCTTAGGTAGGTTTCAGGTAATTTTCATGGTCGTTATTCATTGGTTAGGAATTGTCTGGTTTTATTTCTTGTGCCCGGAGTGGATTCAGTTCTAGATAAGCTCTCAGTCAGGTCTTAGTAACGTTTCGTTTTATCATGACGGAATTAAGGATTTTATTCGGGTACATTAAGGTACATCAACCTTTGAATTCGACACAGACTTTTCTCGGACTCACGGTTCTATTAACTAGTTTACGCTGAAGGGTAAGTTTAGATTCGTTCCGTGCGTTTGTTTATGTATATAAATAAAGTATACACTTTTCTCTTATTCGTCTTATTTATCTTCTAATAATCAATTGCTACGCCTTATTCATTGAACTGATCTCATGAGTAAGGCTACTGCAAGGTCTCATGCTAACTCACTCGCACCTTAACCGCCGGACACCGCGTGCTGATGATTAAGGCTACGATGAGTCGCAAGTCACGGTCTTGAGTGCATTTTGATTGACCTCATTTAACGAGTGTCTGGTCTTTTATAGAATAAGATCGAGTCTCGAAAATAGTAGTTCAAATGGTTTACTCTTGGTTATCTCTGTGTATTTTTTTTTTTTTTTTTTTTTTTTTGAATCGGTAAATGAATTAAGTTGTGTTTTAGGGTAATTGATTGGAACGGTGACCTACCGTTTCACAATTCGTTGTTGATTGCGTTTTACTCTATCTGAGTTAATCCCCCATACATAGACATTCTTTTATCCTTCTGGCGTATACTTACAGACATTTTTCATTCCTTATTATTATTATTTCATTCACTAATCTATATATTCACTTATCTATACTCATATAGATAGATGAGTAATGATATATATAGAAAATAAATATATGTATTTTCTTTCATCCATTCCAACATAAATTAATTTTTTTTTTTTTTTTTGTTACCACAAGGGTTCATTCATCCATTCCATTTTGCATTCCTCCACTCAATTCATACTTGCTTTTCACTCACGATTGCACTTCACTACACACTTAATAACTAACTTATCCTAAAGTCTCTGTTGTTTTAAACTTGGATCAAAGTCTCTACACGTAATTGTCTTTTCTGCTGTAGTCTCTCGTTCACTGTCTTCTTTGCCTCTTCCGTTGGTGTTGTAGGCAGCTTACGGTGGATTAGACCAGAGTCGATCTAATCACTTGTGTTCTTCTTTCGTATCCTTCTGGATCCGACATTCCAGAAGGCGGTACTGCTTTAGGTTGATCGACCACATCCATCTCGAAGCTTATCAAGTCCGTTGTTTCCCCGAGTAGATGGGCTTCGGCAATTTTCTCCTGGTTTTTCTTTCTCCAATAGGCATCTTGTTTCTTGCAAATTGGATCGTGGTAGGCATATGTTGCATAACTGATCCATGCCTAACTGTTCGATAGTACTCTAACCTTCCAAATCGGGCGAATTCTTCAAAGAAGAGCTTATCTCGATCTTCTAGCGAGATACGCTTTGGTAATAGGCAAAATAGCCTGTGGCAGTCCTGGTCTCTTTCGTTTGTTCCGTACTTACTCCTGCGTTCTTCAGGCTTCTGATAAGGCGGCATTATTCCCATCACTCTTTCGCTCCTTTTGCTTACTTTTCCTGGGCTAGGATTGGGAGCTTTACTAGGTCCTGCGACATTTGATGGTTCGAAAACTCTTGTCTCGTAAGTTTTCTTTTTGCTGCCGATGGTCCTTTGGTCTCCGATGTTTTTACCACCGTTAGGTCTAGCGGTTCCTGCTTTCTCTCGGATTTTTCTATTGTCCGGCCGTTCTGGGTCCGAGCAATTTCACCTTGCCGGTTGTAATCCCTCAACCGTTCGGCATCCGAGAGATGGGCGAAGGTCACGAGGGTAACGTTGTGCGTTGTGCCCATTGATTCGACGCGTCCTCCTCGTATATCCCCAAAGGATCGTAATCCTTTAAGGACCCTCCATAGCTTCATTTCTTTTGGGTGGCTTACTTTTACTTCCCGCTGGTCTTGTCCCGGAATTACTTCTAGGACCCTTTGATTTGGCCGCGGCATCTGATAGGTGGTCATATCTGCAACAAAAATGATATTACCTCGCGTTTATCTGTATATACATAATTTATTTTATTTTTTTTTATTTTTATTATTATTATTATTATTATTATTATTATTATTTTTTTTTTTTTTTTTAATTGGTCAAGTTCAGGATTTTGGGTAAAGGAGTCGGTCGCCAGTAATGTTTCCGCGTCCTCTGCCCCGCGTTGACATTGTTTAGCGGGGGTATTGTCGTATAGTGGTCTTTTAGCCGCCTTGTCTTCCTGTTTTGTCTGGTTCAGGCCCCTTCTACTAGAGTCGTTTGGACGGGTGGTGCGTATATATAGACATACCTAACACGGTCATCGTTAGTACAATGATGATTAGGGTGCCCACTCCTATTCCACTGTGTATTTTGACAGCTTGTTGGTGCTCCTCCAATTTCTCTAATTGATTTATTATGTCTTTGAGTGGACGTCCTGGTTGAAACTGTCCTTCTCCATTCTTTTTCGCGCCTTTTCCCCAGCGTAATTGACTTAGCTGGACTGCATGTTTGCATAATTCGGGGTACAGTGTGGTCAGGGTAAGGTTGACTTCCGGCCGGTAATGATAAAAGTTCCTTTTGTGTGAATCTTGGGGGATTTGGTAAGGTGATCCCCTTCGCTCTTCCCACACAATTGGGCGCTATTTTTAAAGTTTCCAGACCTTCCACTGCGATTGTAGTGGCATTTTGTGGGCATAGGATATGGTCGGTTTTTTACTAGCCAGGGAGTAAAGCCAAGATCCTTCCGCTTTTAAATAATCCCATTGGTCGTGGACATAAGGATGGAACCTTACATCACATAATTTAAACGACTCAGGCGTTGGGTGGACAAACAACATGACCTCGCAACTGGGGGCTTGGGAGGCTTCCCAAATTCCCATTTCTGTGTCACATAAATTTTAATCTTTTAGGTCTTTGCTTTTCAGGAATTCATCCTGGTCAAACATAAAATATTGGAGCAAATCTTCGCTCATTCCCAGGTACTGGTGTCTGGGTTTCACATAAGCCGTTTCGTTGACGCTAGGACTCAACATCTGTCGCGTTGCTAGGGAGTGGAGTCAAAGCAATTAAACCTGCTGGTATGTTAAGGGTAAGTGTAAGTATACTAGCAGTCGCTGCTGATCGTGGATTAAATTTACCCTTGCGATTTTTGATATTTCATTTACTCGCCAGTGTTTTTCACTTATCGGCAAGTCCAGATTTTTTATTGTTTGTATTTAGTTGTAGATTTGCGTTAGGAATTCGGGGGGAATTAGTCCTGGTGCCAGTTCTCCCTTTTGTCCAGCTATGATAATTTGTCTTAATTGTTTATGCAATTCAGTTATTTGCTGTAGATGTCGCTCGACATTATGATATTGTACATGCAGTCCCATCTCAATTCGGGACTCATGAGCATCTTGGAGGGTTTGTTCCATCTCCTGGATTTTATTTTTCTGGAGTATCGTATCGTTGTGCATTTCAGCTAACGTTCCGATAATGATGTGAGCTTGGTCCTTCTGTAACCCAATTAGCTTCTTCTGGTCCTGTTGCACTTGGTCGATTTGCTTTTGGGCATGGTTCACATCTTCGGCCGTCGCAAGGCCGAATTGGCTTTCTCCAAGAGTCCCGATGATACCGAACGGCGCCATTCGTTTTCGGCGTGTATTCGTAATATTTCGCGTCTGAGTAGGTCCTTCACTTTGTAGATTTTCCAATTGGAAGAAATTATCCGAAAGACATTGATAAAACGCCTTATCAAATAACAATATGCTTTGGAACATCTATTATGCCTAATGTGTCTGAGCGACTCCAAATCATTGAGTTGCTGCACAATAGTTTGGTTGGCGGACGCAAAGGAATCAACCAGACCTACCAAAAGATCCGTGAGAGATACTACTGGAAAGGCATGCGGAATGACGTATTGAACTACGTTCGTCGATGCCCGAACTGTCGTGAAAAGAAAATTAATCGATTCAAAACAAGACAAGAATTAATACTGATGGACACACCAATCGAAGCATTTGATAAAATATCGATTGACACTGTGGACAAATTACGAACAACTCCGTCAGGTAAATAGCATGTGCTAACTATGCACTGCAAGTTGACAAAATACCTGATAGCGATCCCACTTCCAGACATACGAGCCAGGACTATTGCGGACGCAATAGTACGACATCTGATTTGCCAATTCGGGGCACCGAGAGCACTGCTGTCAGACCGAGGCAAAAGTTTTTTGTCAGAGTTAATTGATGAATTACTGCGACTATTTAAGATACGCAGGTTATTTGCCTCCGGCTACCGACCGCAAACAAACGGATCATTGAACAAAGCCATGCTCCTTTAATGGATTTCATTCGGGTGTATTCAGAAAAATACATCGTCTGATCCCCTTCGCCGCATTTACGTATAACACGAGCGTGTATTCCGTGACTAACTTTACACCTTTCGAGTTAGTACGAGTGGCCAGATTCCCGATCAGAATTCCCAGCGAGGAAAAATTAAGGACGTACAATCTCTATCTACAAGACCTGATTCATCGATTGGATGAAATGCAGATACAGACTGGAGAACGGAAAATTGCAACGAAGATAAAGACATAAAATTTCAATTGAGGTGGTTCGGACTCAACCTGATCATCCTCTTCCTCAGATTCCTCAATCGTTTCCATTTCACTTGGAGTGACGGCGCTGACTTCCCTTTCTGATAATGCCACCATAGAGTCGTACTGACCGTTAATTTCTTCTTCTTCCATGAAATCATCTTCGGTTGTCTCGTCTCTCAACCCGCTATCCTTTAGGTCAGGGATAGGGATGCCGTCCGTACTGTCACTGATTCTCCCTGACTCGGTCTCTTTGGCGCTTGGAGGTTCCGATTCTGATGTTATTCTTCCGGATTGCGAGTCTAAAGAGGTGTAGTCCTGCGATTTCTTCTGCTGTGGGTAAACAAGCTCTTTCAAATGGGGAGGTATGGCCAAAAGACTCGGGTCCCGGGTCCCAGTTTTTACGGTACTTTTGGCCCTAGTACGCTGAGCTATCACGCTATGATCTAACTCAGGGGCTTGTTTGTTTGTCTTGGCCCCTATGGGTCTTCCCCTTTTGGGAGGATTAACGTCATTATCAGGTTGGGCCCGTCGCCGTCTCGTAGGGGCTGAAGCTTCGCTACTAGTCGAAGGTTCCGGTTGTTCTTGGTCGGGTCCACTAGGTTTGGTTCTGACAGTCCCGGACTTCGCCGATTTCTGTCCTCTTTTGCTCGTCTGTGCTGGAGGCTTATTGCGTTCATGTTGACTCTTCTCTAAGACAAGCACTTTGATTATGGGTAATGTAACATTGATTTCATCTTCTGGGATCGGTGCGTCCGTTGGGTTTCGAGACAAAACATCAGCGTTGATATTTAGTTTTCCGGGCTTATATTTGAAATCATATTCAAAGTCAATGAATTTTAGCATCCACCGCAGCATCTTTTTACCTGGGTTCCGCTGGTTATGCATCCAACTGAGCGGTTCATGGTCGCTGATCAGCTGAAACCGCCGACCCAACAGATACTTACGGAATTTCTTGAGTGCATGCAATATTGCGACGCACTCCTTTTCCGTGGTAGAATAGTTGAATTCACTTTTGTTTAGACTGCGAGATAAGTAAGCCACTGGGTCGTCGAACCCATCCTTCTCCTGGCTTAGAACCGCGCCTACAGCGTAGTCACTGGCATCTGTCGTTAGCGTGAACTTCTTGTTAAAATCCGGAAATTGCAGTATTGGGGCTTCACAAAGTTTTTGCTTAAGAGCTTCAAAACTTTCTTCTTGCGCCGGTCCCCACTCGAATTTCACATCTTTCTTGGTCAAGTCGAATAGCGGCTTAGATATTTTGCTGAAATCCTTGATGAATCTTCGATAATAGCCCACGAGAGCTGTAAATGACCGTATATGCGTTACTGTACGTGGTCTCCGGAACTTCTTGATTGCTTCGATCTTGTCGGGATTTGGCTCGCAGCCTCGTTCCGATACAATGTGACCCAAGAATGGTACTTCCCTCCTTAAAACCTGTACTTTGTCTGGTTGGAGCACTAGTTTGGCATCTCTGAGTCGGTCAAGGAGTAGTTGTACTTTACGTAAATGGTCCATTAAACTACGGGCGTAAATTATGATATCGTCCAGGTAGACTAACATTTCGACATCTTGGAGTCCCATCAGGATCAAATCCATCATTCTTTGGAACGTTGCGAGAGCATTTTTGAGTCCCATAGGCATTTTCTTGCATTGCCAGTGCCCGTTTAAGGTCGAAAATGCCGTTTTATGCCTGTCTTCCTTTTTTACAGGTATCTGATGGAAGCCAGAGGCTAGGTCGAAGGTGGAGAAGTATGTGGCATCTCCTAGTTGGTCTAAAATGTCTGCTATTTTGGGGAGTCTTATTTACTTCTCTGAAGTCTAACGCCATCTGTCATCTTGGGCGCCCTTGGCTGTCTCTTTTCTTTGGTAAAATCCATACAGGAGACTGGTACGGAGAATTAGAAGGCTCTATAATGTCGTCTTTCAACTTTTTCTCAATATCCTCGCGCATTACTTCTCGATGAACCGGCGGATGACGATATTGCTTCACATGAACTGGAATATTATCTTCGGTAACTATCTCATGCTCTACTTTGTCAGTGCTCGGAAGTTTGTGATACTGCTCGACGATCCAGCGGACTTGATCCCGCTCTTTATCATTAAGCAATTTAGTGTCAAATAGTTCCAGAACTTCCTTAACTCGGTCATTGAGGTCCGTTATTGGTGGGCATTCCTGCTCAGAACTGGATTCCGTTTCGAATCCTGGGGCTTGATACTCACAAGGTATTAATTCACAAGGGTTTACTTCAATAGTCACATCTTGCTCGGTGGTATTGACAGCAAAAACTTTGCACGTACCCCCTTCGTTAGTTACCAGGGCATTCCCTAAAAATACGCCGGGTGTGCTGCTTAATGCTGGGAGATACCCAGTGCGAATGGCACTGTTGATTAGATTTACGCTAATCACCTGCTGATTTCGCTTTTTAATTGTCCATTTAACCGGGTGTACATTCGCTGACGTCTCTGTTTTCGATGACTCCCATTTTGTAACCACCGGTTCCGAATTGGTCGCTGTTAGGTCTGTGTCAATTTTTACGGTGGTCGGTGTAAACTCTTGATTCTGGGTCCCCTCATTCTCTTCGGCCTTCCCCGTGGTTGGCTCGGCTTGATACACTTCCTGACTGACTTGATGACGAGGAGTCAATCCCCATTGCTGGTCCAGCAGTTCATACCCCTCATTATCCACGAATGATAGGGGTTCATTACATCTTGGCTTAACATAACCTTATTCTTATAATAAGAAATAACAGCCTCGTTTTGTTTAAGGAACGATCGACCTAAAATGCCATCATAGCGGATAGGAAACCTTTCCGACACAACATGAAATAGTGTATCTTGATTTCCTATTTTCATCCAGGTAATTCCGAGTGTCATGACCTCTTGAGCTGCTATTCCCATTAGTGGGATGGTCACTGCCGTCTCGATTTCGGCGTCTAGGTCTATGGCGGTTAATTTAATCAAATTGACGACTGAGCCAGTATCCAACATTAGCACCACATGTCGCTGCTCATCGGGATAGTGTTGAGATGTCCGGATAGTGCTGATCGTGTATATAAAATGTCTGGTTAGTGCCAATAATATATATGTATCTTATATATATATATATATCTTACTATATTATATAGTTGTAATTTGCTCTTCGCTCCCACCCCGCTCCCAACCCGCTCCCACCCCACTCCCACCCTTAATTTTTCATTTTAGACCGTAAAATAGGTCAAAAACTGCATTTTTATTCCGCTCCCACCCCGCTCCCACCCCCGCCCTTTCTCGCCCTTTTTTTCTCACCCCATTCCGCTCCCACCTCGCTCCCACCCTTAATTCTTCATTTTATACCGTAAAATAGGTCAAAAACTGCACTTTTATTCCGCTCCCACCCCGCTCCCACCCTCTCTCTTTTTTACAACCTCCTCATTTGTAAAAATGTTATTTAAGGTAAACGACCCAATTAAAGATCAGTTAAGGATTTCGTTAGGTTACGAAGATCCATAAAAGTTAATATTTTAAATTTTAAATATTTTAAATTAAATCCATAAAATAAATTTAGCTATAAATACAAACCGAAAATAATTTTTTCTGGACTAATAATCTTCATCGGATTCATATTATAAATTACAAATTTAAAAATAAATTTTAAGCGTTCTTCCTATCTTTCTCGAATTAAATCTATTACTACATTAATATTCAACAAACAATATTAAAATAAACAATATTCAATTGACAATATTTAAATAAAAAATTTAACATCTTCATCGATCTGTTCTTTTTTTAAAATTTTTTTAAATATTCTTTATAACTTATACTTTAGTATAGTTCTTAACAACTAAATCTTGCGCCTATGGTGAGATGGTTTAAAAATTTTTTATGTTTCATTTTTCAGGTTTTTAAAGTTATATCTTTTTTAGTTTATTACTTTCTTAATGCTGAATGATCAAACATCGATAACGTTCGATCTTTTCAAGTTCAACGTGAATCTCACCACTCGCCGGTAATTTTCACTTCAATAACCTGAACTTAGCCATCCGCTGGGCCATAAAAATATATTCAACAAACAATATTAAAATAAACAATATTCAATTGACAATATTTAAATAAAAAATTTAACATCTTCATCGATCTGTTCTTTTTTAAAAATTTTTTTAAATATTCTTTATAACTTATACTTTAGTATAGTTCTTAACAACTAAATCTTGCGCCTATGGTGAGATGGTTTAAAATTTTTTTATGTTTCATTTTTCAGGTTTTTAAAGTTATATCTTTTTTAGTTTATTACTTTCTTAATGCTGAATGATCAAACATCGATAACGTTCGATCTTTTCAAGTTCAACGTGAATCTCACCACTCGCCGGTAATTTTCACTTCAATAACCTGAACTTAGCCATCCGCCGGGCCATAAAAATAATCGCTTTCGACACTGGTTCTTTATTTTATCGTTGAAAATTATTTCAATAACCTATCTATACAAAATTGTATTATTAACTTTATATTGAAGTGTTAAAAAGTAAAAATGAGTTGCAGATTTTGTGTTGAAGATTTTTTTAAAAAAGTTTGTCCTGATTGCGGAAAACTAATTGAGTAATTTATTTTTTACATTAAAGTTTTTTTTTATTTTTATTTTTTTTTAATTTCTTATTATTTAATTTTTTTTTAACAGCACTGACATGTGTGGTTTTGGCAAAATTTGTTCTCAACATTTAAACTCAATTTTTGAAGTTGGAACTCAAAATTTTTTGTTAAAATACTGCAAATGGTAAAAATTTCAAATTTTATTTTCATACTTAAATAAATATTATAAAAATTTCATCTTTAAATTAATATTATTAAAATAGTTAAAATCAATTTTTAGTGCTTTGCATGCTTTAGTGTAAATAATTAAAATCAATTTTTAGTGCTTCCGATAATCAATCATCTAATTTAAATTCCTCCGGCCACACATCGAAATTGTATCTGCAACAAATTTAGAATTGATCTTATGGGGTCGGTTAAGGTATTTACAACCCATGTATATATAGGTAACATAGAATATAGTTATTAGAATCTAGCAGGAGGGAAAATTGAAAGCTGTTGCTGAAGAAGATCTGTTTTTATTAAATATTTTAAGAAAATTGAATTTGCAATCCAAGAATAACCTCTAAATTTGATCCATTTTACGCGCTTAGCATAGGAATCACACGTGAAAAGTTGAAACTTCTGAGCTTAATATCTCAAAATTTATCCCCGCTTGAATTATTTGAAAAATACTAACATGTTGCGGACGCAAAGAAACTAACTCTGTGCAATGTTATAGAGATTTTTTAAGAAACTCAATTTTTGCGGTAATTACCTTAACATAATGAATAAAATGCAAATAAATAGTTTTTACAGACGGTAGTCAAAATCAAAGTTAATCAATGTATACAGTATATGCCTTTATTTTGCAATCAGCATGTCTCTGGCTGTTATAGGTTATGAAATATGAATTAAAGTTTAAAAATAACTATTTTAAGCGCTATAGTCGCTAAGAAAGAAATAAGTAGCTTAGGTTAATGCCAATATCTTCTTTTTTTATTTTATATAAAGTAATATGAAGGCGAGGATTTCAACAACGAATTTATTACTGATTTCATCGAGGATACTTTGAATGAGTTATATAAAAATTTATTCATAAATAAAATTTTAATTTGTATTTCAGAAATTACATATTACATTAAAATTAAAACATTAGATGATATAAAACAAATAAATCAAAACGAACTTATGGAATTAGAAGATTTAATGAAAGGATATAGATTAATAAAAAAAAAAAAGTAATATAGTAATATAGTAACATAGTAATTAATTTATATTTGTCTTAAAATTAAATTGTTAATAACTCTCACATGAGATAAATAATTTTTTTTTAATTATATTAATAATAATTTAATTATTTAATAACATTAATAATACAATCATAAAATTATCATTAAAAAATAATTTTATTAATATATTATAATTATATTATTATATTATTTATAAAAAATTATTTATTTCAGATACAGAATGAATGAATCAATCGATGAAAAAACCATTTACTTTTGTAAAATATGTAAAAAAAATTTTAATTAACAGTGAATATTATGTGAAATTACATAATGAAAAACATTCTATAATCAAACATTCATGCACAATTTGTGGAAGAATTTTTAAAAATAGTGATCATTTATCAACTCATTTGAAAGAACATAATAATTCAGATAGACCTCACAAATGCAAAGAAGTAAAATGTAATAAACGTTTCAAAAGAGTAGCTCATTTAAGAAGACATAAAAAAATTCATAAAAATAAAAATATTAAAATAAAATGTAAATATTGTTCAAAAATACTTTCTTCAAAAGATCATTTAATAAAACATTTGAAAAAATCCTGCAAAAACATAAATAAATCAAATATTGAATTATTAAAACAAAAAGAATAAAAAAACAACAACAATTGTAAATGCGGAAGATATGAAAAATAATTGAATTCTTAAAACGGAAGATTTTTTGATACTACAGATATTTTAAAAATTTTAGAGGAGCAGGGGCGTTATTTCCCTTATAGTGGGTCTGGATTCATCCAGACCTGGGAAATTCCGGGTCTGGAAATCCAGACCCGGGCGCGTTCAACCAACCATTGATCAGTTATCCCTCAAGCCTGAAACCCCCTAACTCCTGGGCGCCGAGTTCGATAAATGATCGATCGGTCATTTCTCAAGCCTTAAACCCCCAAATACCCTGGGCGCCCGAGTTCAATAAAAAAACTTATCAGCTATCCCCCAAGCTGTAAACCCCCAAAACCCTGGGTGCCCGAGTTCAACAAAAAAGCTTATCGGCTAATCCCCAAGCTCTGAACTTCCAAAACCCTGGGCGCTTAAGTTCAATAAAAAAAACTGATCAGCTATCCCCCAAGCTCTAAACTCCCGAGACCCTGGATGACCGAGTTCAATAAAAAAACTGATCGGCTATCCCCCAAGCTCTAATTTCCATAGACCCTGGATGACGAAGTTCAATAAAAAAAACTGATCAGCTATCCCCCAAGCTGTAAACCCCGAAAACCCTGGGCGCCTGAGTTCAACAAAAAAACTTATCGGCTATACCCCAAGCTCTAAACCCCCAAAACCCTGGATGCCCAATTTCAACAAAAAAAGCTATCAACGAATTTTTTTTTTTTTTTATAACTAGAAAATAAAATCCACAACTTTATTCGGTAACCAGAGTTTTGGGAGGTTTAGAGCTTGGGGGAAAGCTGATCAGTTTTTTCGTTGTCTTAGGGTGCCCAGGGTATTTGGGGGTTTACAGCTTGGGGGATAGCTGATCAGTTTTTTTGTTGAACTCGGGCGCCCAGGGTTTTGGGGGTTTAGAGCTTGGGGAATAGCCAACCAGTTTTATGGTTGAACTTGGGCATCCAGGGTTTAGAGGGTTTAGAGCTTAGGAGATAGCCAACCAGTTTTTTTGGTGAACTTGGACACCCAGGGTATTTGGGGGTTTGGAGCTTGGGGAATAGCCAACCAGTTTTTTGGTTGAACTTGGGCACCCAGGGTTTTGGGGGTTTAGAGCTTGGGGGATAGCCGACCAGTTGTTTTGTTGAACTCGGGCACCTAGGGTATTTGGGGGTTTGGAGCTTGGGGAATAGCCAACCAGTTTTTTTGTTGGACTTGGGCACCCAGGGTTTCGGGGGTTTAGAGCTTGGGGGATAGCTAATTGGTTTATTTATTGAGCTTGACGCCCAGGATTTTGGGGGTTTAGAGCTTGGGGGATAGCTGATCAGTTTTTTTGGTGAACTTGGACACCCAGGGTATTTGGGGGTTTGGAGCTTGGGGAATAGCAAACCAGTTTTTTGGTTGAACTTGGGCACCCAGGGTTTTGGGGGTTTAGAGCTAAGGGGATAGCCGACCAGTTGTTTTGTTGAACTCGGGCACCTAGGGTATTTGGGGGTTTGGAGCTTGGGGAATAGCTAACCAGTTTTTTTGTTGAACTTGGGCACCCAGGGTTTTGGGGGTTTAGAGCTTGGGGGATAGCTGATCAGTTTTTTTTGTTGAACTCGCGCGCCGAGGGTTGTGGGGGGTTCAAGGTTTGAGTTTTTTTTTTTTATAAATTAGGTACTGAACTGTTCAGAGTTGAAAAATATTAAGATTAGTTGGGGGGAGGGGGGGGGGGGTCGAACTTTATCCAGACCTGGGCCCAAAATGTAATAACGCCCCTGTAGAGGAGGATTTTGAATATCTATTTTTTTCAAGAAAATAGATTTAAAAATTATTAAATCAAAAAATTAAAAAAATATATATATATAATATATGAAAAATAATTGTTTTTTTAAAACGGAAGATTTTTTGATATTACAGATATTTTTTTCAAGAAAATAGATTTAAAAATTATAAAATCAAAAAATTAAAAATTTTAACGGAAGAATATAATTATAAATATTTATTTTTTTTCATAAATATAGAATTGAAAATTATTAAAGAGAAAAGTTTTTTAAAATGAATTATATGTGGTTTGTACGGCTACTGGCAAAGGGTTCCACATATAGTTTCTTTTTGTTCTTAATTAAATATGAAAAAATTTTCAAAATTGTTGAAAAAAAAACCCAATGCGCCTTGCAAGTACCTCCTGGGTGGTGTGGGAAATTGTATTAAGTAATTTAAAATTAATAAGTAAAAAATAAATTCATTTGTAATTCAAGTATACTTATTACTATTTTATTAGAAAAGATATATAGTGTAGATTCAAGCATTTAATTCTGGGGGGTTGGCGAGCGAAGCGAGCAGGGGGGTACCCCCCTAGTATATATATATATATATATACCTACATGTGCGGGGACTGTGGATTCATAACTAAGAAGGTTTTCTTTCCCCCGGAAAGGTGAAATGTTCTGTTATTGTTATATATATATATATATATATATCTTCCTATATTATATAGTTATATCCAGGAGGAGCTCTTTTTTTTTGGCTCCTCCGGGAGGAGCCCCTTGAAACATGTTAAATATAAGGTTTTTTGAAGGTTTTGAAGTGCTCCTCCGGGAGGAGCTCTTAATTTTAAAAGCTCCTCCCGGAGGAGCCAATTTTAGCTTAGCCAATTCAAAAAACCTTATATTCAACATATTTTAAGGGGCTCCTCCCGGAGGAGCCGTTATTTTCAGAGCTCCTCCCGGAGGAGCCCCTTAAAACGTCAAAAAACCTTATAATTATTATGTTTGAAGTTGGCTCCTCCCGGAGGAGCCGTAGTTTAAAGAGCTCCTCCCGGAGGAGCACCTCAAAACCTTCAAAAAACCTTATATTTAACATGTTTTAAGGGGCTCCTCCCAGAGGAGCCGTAATTTCCAGAGCTCCTCCCGGAGGAGCACCTCAAAACGTCAATAATTCTTATATTCAACATGTTTTAAGGGGCTCCTCCCGGAGGAGTTGATTTTAAATTATAGGAGCTTCTCCTGTACGAGCACCTTAACTGGCAAAAAACTTCATATTTAACCTCTTTGAAGGGCACTTTTCCTAGAGGAGTCGTAATTTTAAAAGACCTTTTTAAAGGAGTACTTCAAAACGGTGAAAAAATATTATATTTTACATGTTTCAAGTACTTGAAGTATTTTAACTTACTATTTAATTTTCATAACTATTTTTTTAGACTCACCATAATAAAATTTTCTTTTTTCAATTTAAATCATATTCAACAATTTTACCTAAACATGTTTGAACTTTTATTCAATACACAAACTCAACTCAAAAAACATGTTAAATATTAACTATAAAAAAACTCCATATTTTATAACTATTTTTATGGGGGTTGGCGAGCGAAGCGAGCAGGGGGGTACCCCCTAGTATATATATATATATATACATATATTTTTTTTTTAATTTTTCTTTATGGCCCTACGCTAACCTGCGCCCAGAAAACCCACAAATATTTCCCAATAACCTCGAACGAGTGTATCGAAATAGCCCTGGTCTTCCGACTTACGCCTTCCACGCCTTTGGTCGCCTTGGCGCTTGGAAGAAGGACAATGAAGTGAAACGCCGATAAGCGGACAGCAGCACACAAGGAGACGGCGCTTAGCTGCTCTCCCACTTCACTCCGCAGTCACTTGACGCTCTTCAATTCCCGCTATTTAATTTTCAAAACTCAAGATTGAAAATTTTAAAAATTCCAACTTTGGAAAATTCCAAAGTTGAAAATTAAAACTCTGAAGAACTGAAATTTTGAAACTTCAGAAAATTAAAATTTTGAAGAATTTGGAAAAATTAAAAATTGAAAAATAGACAAAATTGTAGACAAAGGTTTTGAAAATTAGAATTTTATTGTAAACTTGAAACATTAAAATAGGAAAATTGACAGATCTTAGAATTGAAATCGGAAACTTTGGGCTATTAAAATTGGAACAATTGAGTTCTTAAAAATTTAAATGAGCAAATTTTTTTGCAAATTAAAATTTATTTAAATTAACTTCCCTTGAAAATTAAAACCTTTTCTAAAATTAAGATCAACAACCTTGATTGAGCTTGAAAATGGAAATTGAGAAAATTACCTAATTTGAAAAATTAAAATTGAAATGATCGAAAATTGGCAAATTCGAAAATTAGTAATTTGAAAATTGAAATTGAATTAAAAACACTGAAAATTAACACTCTTGAACAAAATCGAAGTTTGACCTCGAGAGAGTAAAAATTCAAAAATTGAAATTAGAAACTGAAACTCTGCAAATTTTGCAAGGTTGCAAATTTCGAGGAAATTGAAGTGTGTAAAATTAACAAATGCAAAACAATTAACCCTCTGAAAATGAAAACCTCTTTGAAAATTTAGAATCAAAAAACTCTTAAAAAATTGAGAACTAAAACTAAAAATTGACAACCTTGAAGAATGGAACTAAAAAATGGACATTAAAGAAAAACACTGCGAAAATTGACACTGCGAAAAATTGAAAAAATTACTTAATTAATTAAATTAATTAATTAGGCAAGTACAATAATTAGAAAAAATTGAAAGTTTAGAAAATTGAACTCAAAAATTGGAAACTTGGAAACTAGATAGGGCGAGCCGAATTTAACCCTAAAATCCTCTAAAAATAAAGAATTCAAGTTGGTTGAACTCCTTTCCTACCGAAGGAATTCGAGTGACATCCGTTATTTTGCAACGCGGCGTTGCAATTCCACTGCTGACACGGCGTCACGTGTGGCGAGAACGGGGTCAGGAATTCCTTCCAATCATTTTTAATTGAGAAATTTCTTAATTATTTCAACTAAATAATTACCTAAACCGTTTAAAATTAAATCTAAATTAACGAAATGGGGCCTAATCTAGCTTCTTAACCTACAAGGCGGTGGGTAAACACCGTCTTGGCAAAATTACTACAACTAACCTATTAAAATTTTAATAACTTTAATTATACTTTACTAATAAAATTAAAATTAGAGCTATTTTTTTTTTTTTTTAACTTGTTATTCCCTCGGGGGACCTGAACCACGCGTCTCTGCTACCAATTTTGTTAGGTGTATACGAACACCTAACGTTATCCCTATTCTAACAGCCCGGAAGGGAATGCTACCGGAGGATCGCGGTCCCCACTCGTGTGTTGACGGACGGGAATAAGTTAAGGGTCTACTCTAAAGGGAATCCTAACGGTCTATCGGAGGGTTTTATAGATTGAAACCTTACCTTTATGTTCAATGCGCAGCCTCTGATACTCTGCTCCAAGGAGGGTAATTGACGAGTAAAACAGACAGTTGAATTTAACTATCAATTTATTAAGTAATAATTATACACAACTACACCAATAGAAACTACAGCGTATCCCACGAAGGATCGCTGGCCCGTTCACAATTATGTTTACTTTAACACTACTAAAATCACACAAAATTTATTAGCTTACCCGATTAGTTAAAATATAGCGGTCGCAATACTCATTACTCTATAACTATATGCGCGCAAGACGAATTCTCCGACAAAGAAGGAACGCGTCTGGTTTAAATGATATCCTAATTACGACTGCCAACGCTGCTGCAGTCTTGCCCGGGCGTTGCCTCGTTGGCAAGAATGCAGCGCGTGCATTTTTCTTTTGTGTCGTTGACCCATTTTACTTACATTTATAATGCTGTATGTGCATTATAAATATAAGTAGAATATGTCACATAACAGTTTTAATTCAAACAAAAATGCAGTTGAATATTTCTTATAATTTTCTGTTTACAGTCTTTTATCCTCGTGCAGTTCATTGAGAGACTCTTCGTATCAAGACCAGGACCATCAAAATACTGAATTACTTGACCCTTCATTCGACATCAGCACTGATTTAAATGGTATGAAGCAATTATTTAAAGTATCTTGTCAGACAACCTCTAAACCTTACAACTAATGAAAAATGAGTTTACTTATCTTACTGTTATATGAAGTTGAACCTATCCTTCGAACCGAGTACCCTATTGTTAATAGAAAAAGTACTCTATTATTTTTCGAAATAGGATTGAATTTTTCCGGTATTTAAGCAAAACAGATCTAAAATATTATTTGGAATTTTATTAGAAGCTAAAATAATTCAATAGCTTAAACATATTATATGATTGAAGTTTATAAAAAATAATTCCTAAAGATGTAATACTTAAAAAAAGATCTATTACGACGGATTAAGTAGATTTATTGATTTGTTTAAAAAAGTTTTATGACATTCAGTTTTTAACATCAAAGTATGAACAATTGAAAGATTCTGAAGTTTGCGAAATGTGGTCATCCATTGTGAGTAATACCTTTCTGAACAAAATTTTGAATAAAAAAATCAATAAATTATAAAATGTCTGCCCGATGTCATGCAATAATAGCAATGGTATTTGAACTTATAAAAAACTTGCAAAAATTAAAGAGACATGGGCGCAGGGACGCAACCACAAAAAAATGGGAGGGAGGGGGGGTTGCATTCAATCAATTGTTGAGAAATTATTTATTAATTATCCCTCAAACCTCAAACCCCTAAACCTTGAACGCCAAGTTTAAAAAAATTATTGTTTTGTTAACCCCAGAACTCTGGGCGTCGTGTTCGGAAATATCTTCATCTAGGAAGTTACGGTTTGGACTCGTGCCCCAAGCTTTAAAAATCATAAAACCCATGGCAACATCGTCGAAAAAATTACAAATTTGGAACTGACAATTCCTGACCTTTGGAACTTAAAACCATTGAAATCCTCAAATTCTGGGAACTGTATTCAATAAATCAGATAAAAGTTTTCTCCAAGCTTTGAACATTTAAGAACTTGAGCGCAGAGTTCAATTAATATTCGATTTAATATCTCTCAAGCATTGAACTCTAAAATACTCAGCCTTTTAGTTTAATTAAAGATTGGTTAAACCAACGAAACTCAGGTGCTGATTTTAATAAATAATTACGTAATTTTTACCAAAGTTTCAAAATCTGAGCACCTGTTTTTAATATCTATCAGGCCTGGACCCATAAGATGTGCTATGTAAGCAAAAAATAGTGGCATGAAAGAATCTACGATGTAAAAATCTACGTGAAAAAATCTACGAATTTGGTTATGTTTAATAAAAAATAAATAAAAATTTATTATCAATAAATAATAAATTAAACAAGGAAATAATGTCTTTGAAAAAAAATAATATTCGGGTCAGTCTGCATAAAAAGAACCTTGGCTCAAAAATGAATATTTGTGATAACTTTTTTAAAATTGAATTTTTATTTAAATTTATAACCGGAGATAAAAGATACTGGTAAAAGCTATTTTTTAACTCTAATTTTGTTTTAAAAAGTTTTTTATGTTCTTTTGTATGTGATGTCACGAAAATTTTTCGCCTTTTTTTTTATTACTATTTCAAATTAATTCATTTATTTACTAATTTAAATTTAACAATAATTCATCAGCAAAAGATTCAGAGTTAAACACAAAGAAAAAAACCGTTTTTAAATGGAATAAAATTTTGCCCAGACCACCCCGCGAGAAACCGCGAGCAACACTCGCGGTCCGAATCAAAGGCCGCCCAACCCCATACGGCGGTACGCGAGCAGGTAGGACGTCATGCCTCGCTCCAAAACTTTGATGAGTAGCCAGTCTATGCAGGCTACTCTCTCCCCTATTCAACTGTAATTGAATTACGTAAACACCCCCCCCCCGTGATTCGCAAGACGAATCAATTTAAAAATAACCAATTCGATGATCGGCCAATCATCGAACTTTAAACCCAAACTCAACATTCAAATCCGCCGTGGCTCTCAACTCGCTGAGTCACGACGAGCGGAACTAAAATCGCGGAACTGGACATAAATCCAAAATACTAAATAAGTAAGATGATTTACGGGATGACCAGGACTTGGGTCATCACCGAGTTTCTATTTTTCTGTTCAAGGCCAGAAATATTCTACACCCCACCCCCATAAACTATTTCCAAAAATTTACGAGGCTAGGAAGTCTAGATCCCTAAAATCCACAATGTTTCCGTCAAATTCTATCCGTAAATAAACCCAAAATGCTCTGCTCCTTTGAAAACTCGTCTCAAGAAAGTTCGCTAAGTCACGTACACCGATTAGGACAATGGCAGACTGTAAATCCTCTCTTCTAAAACCGATTACCTGAAAAAGGTAATTAGGGACAGCTGCCGAGACTCGCCCCGAAAAGAGTCTTAGAAAATTTTCGAAAAATAATATTTTTAAGAAAAATTAAAAATTTGAATAATTGTTTAAACATTCAAATTTTCATGCGTAATTAGTTACTAAAATTATATTTTTCACTATGGAAATGAAATAAAAATGAAAGAAACTTGAAAAACTCAAATGTAAGGAAAATAATAAATCTGCAATAATCTTTTTAAAAAAATAATTAATTAATAATTCTAGAATTTTGACAAATACAAAAAAATAAAAATTTATCAATAAAATTTTAAACTCAGAATAAAATAATCACTTAAACCAATGTAATACGATTATTTAATTGTTAACGCGTAAAAATTATAAACATTAACCCTATTACCGACGAAAAATAAAAATAATTTATTCATCAACCGATTATCTTAACAGAATGTAAAATAAATTAACTATATGTGTAATTCGGGGCGAAAATAAAAATTATTAGCCATGGCTAAGTTCGACCGCATCCCGCGCGGGGGCAGCAGTTCCCGGAGAGAGTTCTGGGTATAAAATTTAAATATTTAAACTTCCGAAAGAACAAAAAGGGTATTGACGATTAAAAAAATTATAATTATGTGCAACCATTCCCTTTTTGGGCCCTAAAATTTTAAAATAAATTGTTCGAATTAATTGTTTAAAATTAATATTATTCAGTCACCTTTTATTTAAACTCAGAAAGAAAAAAATAGCGAGAGTAATACTTTAATAATAATTATTACTTTTAAAGACAAAAAGAAAAAAAAATCTTAAAATCAAGCTAAAAATGAATGAAAAAAAAAAGAAAATAAAGACAGAAATATTAAAAAAAAACATAATAATTATTGAAGAAATTAAAATAGACCACTAAAGTGACTGAATAAATTAATCGATAGGTTAAGGAATGTTTACTCACTTATATTAACTAATACACTAATGTAAAATGTTAAAAAAAAAGAAGAAAAAGAAAGATAAATAGTTTTAAACAAATGATTTTGAATCAAATCAGCAAATAAACCAAACTAGTAAGACTGAACTAAAAAGTATGAAGTTAAACAAATAATAAAAAATACATAACAAACCCAAAAACCAACCAAATGAAAGAATCGAAAATTAAACTGTTTCTTTCTTCTAATTGTTATTAAAACGCAGAGTATTGTCGATTAAACATCGACAACGCTTTTTTTTACTCTCTGTATTAATTAATTTGTGGAAAAGCAATTTGGCTAAAGTTTAGCATTTTGTATGCAATATCAGTGGTTTTTTTTTTGGAAAAAAAATATTAAGTAGTTTCTGAGAAATTTACAAAAAACGTCAAAAAAATGTTTTTTTAACTGCCTTGCTAACCTAGCAAAGTGGTTGGAAAAAATTTTGGTTGGGCTCATTTTTTTCCTCTAATCTGGTACTTAAAAAAAAAAAAAAAAAAAAAACGTTTACAGAGGAAAAATATTAGAAAACACGAAAAACTGAAAAATTGATGTTTTAAAACTGCATTTTTGATCAAAATTATTGTTTCTGTTATGAATTTTTCATTGTTCATCATTATTGACGGTTGAATTTGGTATCAAATGCTGACTAAATTTTTTATGAAAAATTACATTTCTATAAAATAAACACAGCGATGGCAAGTGTATAAAATAACTTGAAATCATTGAAAGTTGGAAAATTGAAATTTATAAAAACAAAGGTATTAGTGAGGAGGATTTGTATTAAAAAAAAATACTTGTTTCTTTGATAACTTTAAGTTGAATTTTTTTAATGAAAACTTTAGAAAATAATCGTTTTAAGAATTTCTTTATTCTACAACTGTTCTGTCAGTAATATTAATTTAAAGGGGTTATTTATTAGGGTGGGCCGAAAATGAAAAATTTTGGAATTTTGACACGCCTGGAGTCTCAAAAGTTGTCTTTTAACCTGAAAATAAGAAAAAAAATTTTGTACACAGAAAAAAAAAATTTTAGGTTTGCCCAAAGCCCTTGAAGTATTAGTAAAATTTGTTTAAAATAAGCTAATTTGAAAAAACATGTTTTTTTTTCAATACTCGATTACTTTGCGAAAAAAAATCGTAGAGACGCGAATTAAAAAAGAAAATAAAGCTCTTTAGTTGTAGTTTAAGCCTCTATAAATTAGAACATCATAAAAAAATTTTGGAAACTGTTTTGCAAGTACAAACTTCATATTTTTTCGTTTCATTAAAAACTTTCATTTTCATTAAAAAAATTCAACTTAAGGGGGGGGGGGTAGGGTCTGAGCGGTCAAAAAATGATGATTTTTCGATGATTTATAGTGAAGCTCCTGTTTATTATAATTTAATAAGAATTTATATACATATCATACAACATTCAAAGAACATTCTGTCAAAATTTCAGATCAAAATATTAAAAATTGAGGCAATGGGAGCCAACCAAACAAGGCGCTTCGAAAAAAAGATGAGTTGCGGTGAAGGCTGTAACTCGCGAACGGTTCATCTGAAATCAAAAAATAAAGTAGATTTAGTTAAGATATTAGTTTTTCTCGCCCCCTAGTAGGATTAAATTTATTTTTTTTCAATTTTGAAGTTTTGGCGACGTTTTGAAGCCAAGACACTGTTTTTTGGTCACCAAAACCGGCCATTTTATGGCTAAAACTCGGCCAAAAAAAAAAAAAAAAAAAAAAAAGTAACTCACTAGGGGGTGGGTTTTTTATGCATTAAAGACGTATGTTCAATTCTAGAAAGATCGGTGCAGTAGTTTTCAAATGAGAAGTTTCACCGACTTTGAAAAATAGTGTTTCGAGAAAAACGCGTTTGAAGTTTTCGGTACGAAAAAAGTGAAGAAAAACTATTTGATTTACAACTTACACTGAATCATCTATTCCAGCTCCATAAAGTAAGTCACCAGCAGCTTCAGCAATGTCCAGGGCATCTTTTTGTCCTTGTCTTCGCCGAATTCTACCTTCTTTGGTTTGAGCGGCGCTTTCGGAGTCGGCTTTCATTATGCGAGTTTCGTCCGCCAGCCTCGCGTACTCATGGGCGCTGCATCCAGTACCAACTCCTGCTGATTGAAGAATCATTAATAAAGCTGTATTTCCTTCATTAAAAGTACATGCAGCTATATTTGCTGCAATCTCTACTATGTTGCAGCCAGCAGACGATGTTTTGGGAGCAATTTTCCAAATAAGTTGATTTAAACTCTCGTTGTTATTTTGCGTAAATCCACCAACGCATCTTTCTAAAAGCTCGTCTTTGCTCAGATCTTCGTATATTGGTTTCATTGCATCCAAAACATCAACTGGTAAGACCTCGTTAGAGTGAGAAAAGTTTTCTAAGGTGTTCAATGCCACAGCTTTCTGGTATTCGCATCAAGAGTCCGCGCCGCTCGGACAATCGTAGTGCTGCGGATCTTCGTCTGTGGATGAGTTATGGGCGTACGTTGCCCAGATAGCCTTTTTCATTTTATTTACAGCATCTTCTTCTCGACAGTTTCTTCTAATCGCCAAACCGTAGTACACAGTAAACTTGTCGATAAGTGCCCCTGTCAATTTTCCTTGCCCCGACAGCGTTTTACTTTTGGTTGTTTTTCCGACGTTTTTACCGGACTTTATAATTTTTTCTTCAACCGTGTTCTTAACAAGGTCTCGGAGCCTTTTACCCATACGTTTTTGTACGTGGCCAACGCACTCTTTTTTTGTTATTTGGAAGTTGTCTCCGTACGGTTTCAAGTTTACTACTCCGCTGTAAGTCTTGCTATCCCCGTCACCGACATAATTTTTATAGTGAACACCGTGTTTTTCTTGAGATCGCTGAAACATCTGCTTTACTGCGTCAACTTCCATGTTTCCCGAGGGTCCGGAATGATTTGCTTTGCACGCACCTTCAGCAACATGCTTTTCATGCCACGTTTCAAACTCAGCAGTATTCAAGCGATGTTCCCAAGTTTTGCATACTTGACAGTGTGCACTTTTTACAATAATATCAAGAACCTTACCTGTGTAAAAGCCAATCAACGAAGCAACACAAAACAAGGAGGTAAAACCACGTTTCATCCAAGTTCCATCTCTGGAAACTGTCAAATCTGAATGTGACGTCGCTTGCTTTTCTTCTTCAGCGGCAGAAGCTATAATTTTATCCGTAACTGATTGGATTGCGGAGCATATGCTGTTAATGCAATTATTATAAGTAGTTTTGCACAAAAAACTGCTTGATAAGTCCATTAAACCGCAGAACTTATTGCATCCTGCAAGTCCTAAACCCAGAATCCTCATCACGAGGGCAAACCGAGAATTTATTTCAAATCTGCTTCCGTTTTTTTTGCTTGACGGAATGTATCGATTTTCGCAGCGTTCACACTTGACTTGAAGATCGAAAGCTAAACCTACTGGCTTACACGACTTGAACTCAACATTACCGTTGCACACTTTGCAATTTACCAACGTTGAAAGTGTTGTAAACACTTGCAGAAAGTCAACTATACGATAATGTATTTCGGTATCCACTGGCACAGACGGTTGAGAACTTAGCCGAATTTTTTTAGCTGACGCACTTTTTGTCTGCACGTCATTATTTTTAAACGGATTGGGTCTTTTTTTTGGTTTTCCAAGTATTTTGACTTCAGTTTTACGCGTTTCTCTCGACACTTTACTTGTTCTAACCATTTTAAAACCAAAAAAACCGAATCGGAAATATAAGAAGAAAAATAATCGGACCGCTCTGGTGAACGAACACCGTCAAACTGACACGTCTTTTTTTCCACACAGACCTTTAGAACCGCCTTATACTCTACCTGGGTTCACTGCCCCTCCCTTTTTACAAAAGGGTCTTAGGGGATTACAAAGACCGACTTAGCAGGGGCCTTCAGCGTAGAGCATGCGGGGAGGGGCAGCTGCCTCGACCTGCTCCGCTCGAAGGCCCCAGACTTAAAACTCTGTAACTTTGTAAGTTTTGCTCCAAACCCTTAGAAATTTTAACACAGCATTCTTGAAATGTTTTACTATAAGAAAAAAAAAAAAAAAAAAATTCGATTTTTCAAAAATTGCCAGACCCTACCCCCCCTTAAACTTATCAAAGAAACAAGTATTTTTTTTTAATTCAAATCCTCCTCACTAATACCTTTGTTTTTATAAATTTCAATTTTCGAACTTTCAATGATTTCAAGTTATTTTATACACTTGCCATCGCTGTGTTTATTTTATAGTAATGTAATTTTTCATAAAAAATTTAGTCAGCATTTGATACCAAATTCAACCGTAAATAATGATGAACAATGAAAAATTCATAACAGAAACAATAATTTTGATCAAAAATGCAGTTTTAAAACATCAATTTTTCAGTTTTTCGTGTTTTCTAATATTTTTCCTCTGTAAACGTTTTTTTTTTTTTTTTTTTTTTTAAGTACCAGATTAGAGGAAAAAAATGAGCCCAACCAAAATTTTTTCCAACCACTTAAGTTGAAACAATTTTTGGGGCCAGGAAAAATAAAAATCCAAAAAACTTGTTTTTTGCATTTTTCTCGAAAATTTGTAGGTTATGTGAAAAAGTTGTAGAAACAAAATTTTTTTTTTATTATCTACAACTTTTACATTTAAACTTTTTTGATCGGATGAGTAGTTTTTCCAATAAACCATGAAAACCATTTTTCACCCCTAAAAACCCACCCCATTTTTTCATCAACAACTGAAATCACTAATAAATATTTTTCCAGTAATCAGTATCATTTATACTACAGATTTGCACAGTCAGTTACTGTATTATATTTTTCTCCGCTAAAAATATTAACGGTACAAACTTTGCGTCGTCGCAGCATCGCACTAACCTCAAATTAGTTTGCGTTTAATAAAATTTGATAAAATTTTTATTTAACTGGTATTAAATCTTCTGCGAGGTAATCCAAAGGCTAAAGGGATGTGGCAAGCATATAATGAATACAAGTTTAACAACATATTTAGGTTACAATAACAGAAACAATAGATTTTGAGGTTGGCGTAGTCGGCGATTGTCGCAGCATCGCAAATCGCACTCACCTGTCTGCTCAGAATGTATAGATATACAAACCGCCGTGGCGATGTGCGATTCTGCGACGACGCAAAGTTTCTGTGATCGCCTTTAGTTAGAAAAGAAAATATATTTCCAGTTTCCCAAACATTTTTTGAATGAAAGCTGTAAATTGATCTGAGGTTTCCATAAAAACTCTCGATTTAAAAGTTATAATGGGAATTAAAAGCTATTGAAATCGTTATTTTATTGAATAAATTTCGCAAAAAAATTGTTTTATCTATTTGACCAAAAATATCGTGTTAAACCATCTTAATTTCTTTTAAAAATAACAAACTTCAATAATGCTTCGCCAATTTATGTCGAGGCATACCTAGTAACCTAAACACTGTTTCTTTAGTTTTGCTTTTGTACCTACCTCTGCGACTTCCCTGATTTCTATACTTGTACTTTCCACTTTTTCTACTTAGGTTACTACTGATTTACCTTTTCTTGTTTTTACATCTGTTTGTACTACTATGCTTACCTTGCTGCTATCTTTTTTTCTACTTAACATTCAACCCTAAACCTATCATCTTCCCTACTATTGTGTCTGATCCTGTACCAACCCTTGTACCCACCAATTTGCCCACTCTTGAGTATACTCATATACCTACCCTCTTGCCTAACCTTTAGTCTACCACTGTGCCTAACTTCTGTACCTCGTGCGTACCCACGTACACACTTGTGCCTACCCTTATTCCTAACCTTTGTTCTACGTTTATATCGACAGTTGTAGTTATTCCTGCACGTACTCTTGTGCCTGAACTTCTTCTTATTTTTGTTTCTACCGATGTAACTTTCTAGCTACCTCTGTAATGATACTCGTGCCTACCATTGTTCCGATCCTTGTTATTGACATAGTACATACGCCTTTATTTACTTAGCGCTCTACGCACGCTTCTACATTTTTTCTACATATTTCTACTCTTGCTTTTACAACATGGTGCGCCTTAAACGATTTCAATTCGATTTCCAACAGTGACGTGTGCTTACCCTCGGTACAAAACTATTGTTATTATAGTGGTACATACTCTATACCTGTACCTACTGTTGTAACTACCTCTGTGCATGCCCTGGTTTATATCCTTATACCTTACACTTTTTCTACTTAGGTTTTTACTAATTGATTTTTTCTTGTTCTTACGTCGGTTTGTACTCTTGTGCTTTCTCTCTTCTCAACCATTTTATACTCAAACTTCTAACCCTGAACCTACTCACTGGCACACCATTATGTTTACCCTTGTATCTACCCTCATGTCTAATGTTGTGTCTGTTCAGGTACCTACCATCTTGTCTACCCTTCTACCTACTCTGTACCCACCATGATGTCCACTCCTGAGAGTACCCGTCTACCTATTTTAGTGCATACCTTTTAACGTATTATCATGCCTACTATTGTTACTAACCTTTTTTTACTTTTGTAGCTACTCCTCTGCCTACCCTCGTTCGAACCTTAGTGACTACACTCGCGCCAACCCTTGTGTTTACCCTTGTTAATAACCTTATTTCTACCTTTGTATTACTTTTGTTGCTACACCTGTACCTACTCTTATTCCTACGTTTGTTCTTTTTTTGGTTCGTATTCGTGTGCTTATCCTAGTACTTTAACTATTGTTCCTATACTTGTGCCTACCTTAAACTTGTTCGTACTGTTGAACCTTCTATACATGCACTGTTTTTTTTTCCTTATTACTTCCCCCTTTTCTACTTAGGTTTCTACTGATTCACTTTTTATTGTTCTTATATTTTTTTGAACTACTATGCTTACTCTGTTCTTAACTTTTTTTCTACTTGAAATTCTAACCCTGAACCTACCCACATGCTTCATTTTGTGTCTACTTCTGGGCCCTTGTACTTACTCTCTTCCCTACCCTTGTATATATCTCTGTACCTATCCTTATTTCTACTGCTGTGCCTATTCTTGTAAGTACTATCTCATCCTCCCTTGTACCAAATCCGTATCTACACTCGTGTGATTAACCTCTTGCCTTAACTTGTATCTACCCCTGTGCTGTACCTACATTAGTGCATACCTTTGTACCTATCATTGGGCCTACTCTTGTTCGTAACCTTGTTTCTACTTTTAAAGCAAATTTGTAGATACCTCTTTGTATACCCTCACACGAACCTTTGTGGATACTATCGCATCGATACTTGTGTCTACCCTTATTATTAAACTTATAGCTACTCATGTAATAATTTTGTAATGACACCTGTACCTTCCGTCGTATAAAATATAGAAAAGAAAAAGTATATATATTATATGTAATAATTTAATTAATTTAACTAATTAATCAGTCGTCTGCTACACGTGGTTGAGTGTACACGAAATCTTTTTGCTCCCGTGAAGTTATTTAAGTATTTTATAATATTGATCAATTTAGTGGAATTATTTTATTGTTGAAATAATAGGTGTTTTTATTCTCAAGATGAGTTCTTGTTTCTCTTGCCAGAAGCCCTTTACTGATCCTAAGGTTGCTATTGCTTGTTGCAAAGCGTGCAATAACCTATTTCATGCAACTACAATTTGTACTGAAGTAACCTCTACTGAGATAAGGTGTTTGGAGCTTAAAAATTCAAAATCATTATATTTCAAGTGCAAATATTGTGTAAACAATAATAATCCGGCTGAACTTCTGGAATTAAGAAATACTTTGACTGATCTGGAAAGTAAGGTTAATGATCTATCTTCTAATGAATTCTTGGATAAAACTTATTCTAAATTTGATGAAATTCTTAAAAAATTGGATAAAAATAAATCTGAGCTATTGAATGAATTGGATACTAAGTTAGATTTTTTTAAGTGTGAAATTAAATCTGAGATTAATAGTGAATTTGCAACTATGAAGGCTGAAATTCATGAGAAATATACCTCAAAAGTTGATTTTGATTCTTTCACAAAAAAGTTCAATAATGATCTAGGACAACTGAGTTAGAACATCGACAAGCAAGTTACTAATTTTCAGAATGAAATCTCTGTGTTAAAATCTTCTACTGCTAAATTTACTGATATTCAGAATAGGTTGGAAACTGTTGATACTGAACTAACTTTGTTGAAAGACTCAAATCACTCGGCTACTTTGCCTGTAATTAGTAATGTTAATAACTTACCTGCTCTTGAAAATTTTCAAAATCTTTACAGAGAAATTAACTTAAGAAATCAGAATAGGAATAATATTATCATTCATAATATCATTGAGTCTGAAGATCAAGATGGGAATTCGACTGACCGTCTGAAGATTATTGATACTCTAAAGCAAATTAAAATAAATACTGATCTTAATGTAGCACAATTTTTTAGACTCAGTGTGAAAGCAGCTGGTGTTAATAGAAGTATAAAATTGGTATTAAGTGATAGATCTGATGTTATTGAAATTCTCAAAAATTGGAGAAAACTTCCAAGTGGTATTAAAGTGAATGAAGATCATACCAAAATACAGAGAGAACAATATAATAAACTCAAATTTAAAGTTAATGAATATAACCTATCACATCCAGCTGATGATCAACAAACTGTTGTTTTTCAAAAGGGTTTTCCTACTATAGTTAAAAGAAAGGTTAATTCTGCAGCTGAGTTAAACTCAAATTTACTAAATTCATCATAGAGTTCATTATCATCAACGACACCCACTTTTTATTACCAAAATGTTAATGGTCTACGTACTAAACTTAGTGATATTGGAAATAATATTAACATTATTAGTCCTAAACCACAGATTATTATACTGACTGAAACTTCTCTACATCCTGATATATTAGATGGTGAAATTGGTCTTACCGGTTATACTATTTTCAGGAGAGATAGACATAATTATTCTAACCCTCCACCCGGGGGAGGTTTACTTATTGCTGTTGATAATTCTCTTCAGTGTAGTCAATTGGACCTAGTCAAGTTAGTAAATTACAATATTTCAAATTGCGAACAGTTATTTATTAAAATTAAGCTTAATAATCTTAGTTTAATTGTTGGTGGCGTTTACATTCCACCTAACAGTGATAATAGTTATTATATAACTCATAAGAAGACTGTGAAAAGACTGAAAACCAAATTTTCTGACTGTGACTTTGTTGTAGTGGGTGATTTAAATCTACCTAATACTATTTGGTTAAATGGGGAATTTTTGCAAGCCAAATATTATGGTAATTGTGCCAATATTTTGAAAAATGTAATTACTACTGAGAAGTGTTATGCTAATGCTGGTCTCCTACAACATTATCCTATTCATGAAGAGAAAGGTTATTCGTTAGATTTACTATTTCCTTCACAATCACTTATTTTGAATATTATACAATCACCTGATTCTTTAACTAAAATTGAAAAACTCAATCACTATCCATTATTTTTCCAATTTAAAAATTTAACCAGTATCAACATTAAATCTGAATTATATTGCTATGATTTTAATAAAGCAAATTATGCTGCTATAATAAGTGAGATAGATAGAATTAACTGGAGAATAACTCTTGGTAATTTAGATATAAACTCTGCCGTAACTAAATTTTATGAAACTTTAGATACTATATGTAGAAAATATGTGCCTAGGAAGAGGAAAGTAAACACTTCATATCCAACATGGTATTCTAAAAAACTTATTGGATTAATTATTAGTAAAAAGAAGAGTCACAAGATTATGCTTCAATAGGGTTGTTTAGTCTATACGGAATGTAACGACAGCAGTTTTCAAAATATAAACTTGGTTAATTCAACTAGTGATCCGGCTAAATCTATTTTAATCGATAGTGAAGATATAATCTCAGCACTTAAAAACCTGAATGATAGCTGCACCATTACGTTGGACAACCTGCCGACTAACTTTCTAAAGGGATGTAATACTTCGTTGGTTGAACCTTTAAAAATATTATTTAACAAATCGTTAACGTCTGGCATTGTACCTTCTCTCTGGAAACTTTCCTACGTAACCCCGGTATTTAAGGCTGGTGATAAACGGGACATCGTTAATTACAGACCCATTTCTATAATGGGCTCTTTTGCTAAGCTCTTTGATGCAATTATGGCTGATAAATTGAATACATTACTTGGTCATCACATAACATCGAAACAACATGGATTCATGAAAGGGAAATCTACTTTGACGAATTTGCTAGTGTACAGTGATTACATTTTTAGTAATATCTCGAAAGGATCTCAAGTAGATTCTATTTATCTAGACTTCAGTAAGGCCTTCGATAGTGTTGATAAGAATATTTTATTGAATAAACTACATCTTTTAGGTACACCTGATAACCTTCTATTATGGCTATCTTCTTATCTTTCTGGAAGAACTCAGCAAGTTAAAGTGAAAGGTCATTTGTCTGATCCTATTGAGGTCACTTCTGGTGTCCCTCAAGGGTCCCATTTGGGGCCATTTTTATTTCTTTTGTTTATAAATGACCTAGTGCATGTTTTGAGATATGCTAATTTAGTGATATTTGCTCATGATGTGAAGTTATTTTATTAACTCTTTTGATGACTACAATAAATTACAAAGTGACCTGAACTCTATTTACACTTGGTCTAATACCAACAAACTTAAATTGAATCTATTTAAATGTAAATGCATCTCTTTTTGTAAGACTAAACTTAAATTTAACAGTAATTACTATCTAAATGATATTTTGCTAGAAAATGTTGATTCTATTGTTGATCTTGGAGTTATTTTTGATTCTAAATTGAAATTTGATTTGCAACTTGAATCAGTAGTTTCTAAAGCCATGAAAATGTTGAACTTTATTGTTAGATCTACTACGCAGTTCAAAAAGCCTGAAACATTTTTGTATCTTTATAGAACTATAGTTTTGCCCCACCTGCTCTATTGTTCTCAAATTTGGTCTCCCTGCTATGAAAGCAATATTAATAAGCTTGAGAAAGTTAATCATAAATTTCTTCGTTAATTGTCTTTCAAAGCAGGGACTCCTATGAATTTTTTTAACCATGATTATAGTCTTATTGCGAAGAGATTTGATGTTTGTTCTATCAAATCCCAGCATTTATATAATGATTTATTTCTCACTTTTAAGATCTTGAGAGGTTTTGTTAATATTGATGCTATTAATGACCTTTTTGTGTATCGCTCTGTGTATGTTGATATCAGAAATCTTAGATCCTTAGTGGAAAGAAAATCATCTACAGATTTTGAATTTTTTGCTGTGATAAATAGAATGAGAAGAGAGTGGGATACTTCACCGATTGAATTGAGAAATTGTGAAAATATAAGTCAATATAAAATGAATTGTAAATCCTTCGTTTATAGATATACTTAACCATCAAATTGTAGACGACTCGAATTTAAATTAACTTATTATATTATACTTTATATTTCTGTTAAATTACCATACTCTATTTTTGTTAAGTTATGTTTGTAAAAGGATACCTAGTGTCCGTTGATGATAATAAACAAAAAAAAAAAATTAAAAAAAAAAATAAAATTTAAATAAAAAAAAAACTTAAAAAAAAAAAAAAAAACAAGACATCAAGAGAAAAACTTTAAAAAGACTGATTGTTTATTTATTAAATAGCAACTATAGATATGATAAAAAAATGATGTGTACAAAAAGAAAAAAGAAAAGAAAAATATATTTGGATGATAAAATATTACATGATAAATTTTGTTTGAAAAATTAGATAATGATCAATAAATTTTTTTATGGGATTTAGTTAACCCTTCAAGTCCCAGGCGACCATGGTATAGTCGATCGTTTTTAATCGGGAAATAAGTTCTTTTTATGAAAACCATCAATGTTTTGGTGTTTTCATGAGTGGAAAGACTTATTTTTTAAGAATCCGAAGTCTGATTACTAAAATTTTTTGCAAAAAATTAAGTTTGTCCACTCATAGTTGATCCAATTCATGGTATCGACTATAGAGATTTAAATTCTTAATTTTCATTAAATATTAGTATGATCTTCATAAACGGTATTGATACGACTTTTTAACTCAACATAGTAGCTGAGAACTCAATAATGGCCGAACTGCTCAATAATGACTGTATCAGTGACAAATAATCAAATATTATATCAATCGAAACCTATAGAGCTTTTGGCATCCAATAATGGTGGCGCCATCTTTATTTATGACAAAAATTGGCCTGATCGTATTTTTTTTAGTAATAAATAAAAAATCGTGTAAATTTAAGTAATTGGACTTTGGATTCTTAAATAATAGGTCTTCCCACTCATGAAAACACCAAAACATTGATGGTTTTCATACAAAGAACTTATTTCCCGATTAAAGAACCGATCGACTATACCATGGTCGCCTGGAACTTAAAGGGTTAAATTAAAATTAAAATTTAAATAGTATTTTTCGTAACAAGGCTGTAAAAAAACGTTTTACGCACCGAGTTGTGATCGTCCGTGAATTTACAAAGCTTGAGAACAGAGAAATTTAATGCCGTGTGGTATGGAGAGAGGTCATCAGAAAAGGTGTGGAGCAAGAGTCATTGTTAGGCCGGGAAATGTATAAGACTTGAGGTATAGGGTAAATGGTATGGACGGTAAACCTAACGTCTACAATGAGTCGCTAATCGCGTTCTACTTAGTCCGAGTCAATCTCACATACATACACATTTTCCTGTTCATTTTACTGCATACCTCTAGACATATTTTTATTCTTACTTATAATTATCATATTAATTTTTTATTTTATTTTATTTTTTTATTTATTATTATTGTTATGATTTTTTTTTTTCATTTTTATTTTATTCGGTTATATGATAATTTTCCTCTTACACAAATGTTTACATTGAACTCTCATTCTAATGGCACACTTGCGACTGACTTATTCGCACAATGAAAAGGGTCCAAACTAGGTCATAACAGATAAGTCAAAAAGGTCGTTAACGCACAGACACATTCATCCATTTTGTTTTTGCATCCGTCCATTAAAGTGATACTTATTTCTCACTCACGTCTGCACTTAACGACATATTTGATAACTTAGTTATCTTAAAATCCTTAACTTGGCCTGAAAAGGCTAAGATTAAAGTCTCAGCTCGTAATGTCTTCTTCGGTTGTAGTTTCCTAGCCTTGGTAAGCGTTTTTACTGAATCAGACGTTGTTGTGGTTTGCACTTTGCGTGTGACGTGGAACGCACTAGAAATTTCTGCAACGTCGAAAATTTGTAGTGGTGACTATAAGGAAAGAGTTCAGGATTTAGAGTTCGCCGCCCGGCTTCTTCTTCGTGGCAGTAATGTATTCTCCGCAAATTAATCTCGATTTAGGAGTCGCCGTGAACGCTCGACGCGCGACTTCGACTTTCTATAGGTGAGCCACCTGGTGGGTTTTTCGGTTTCGAGGTCGCACGGGCTCCCGACGACAACCACGCGGGCGTCGGGATCGCGAGTGACGTTTTGAGGAGTACGGAAGTCCCAAGCGGAGTACGGACAATTTTCCCAGCGCCGCCGTCTCTTCACCACGAAGCCCGAGAGTCCATGATCACCGGAGTCTACACCAAGAAGCACCAGCAGTAGAGTTACGTGTACGACAGTGCGGAAAATCTTATTCTTTGTGAGGTAGGAGTGCGAGGCCAGCGGGTCGAGTTGCGTTGAGTTTTTCCCCTTGCCATGCCCCTTTAGTTTGAAAATTAAACGATCATGAGAGAAAATTACAGTTTTGTTATTTTAGGGTAGCATACCTTTTTCCTTCTTCACCGATTTTTAGGTATTTGGAGTGGAAGACGACAAAAAGCGACGGGCGGCACGCAGAGTTGATTGTTAATCGCGAGCAGCAATCCGGCGTGTGCAGTCTTTTTTTTTTATTATTTCAGAGTTCTCGTGCCCCCTACGCGTCGTCGAAAGCAGCAGCACGATTAGCAGCAGATCATCAAGTTCAGCGAGATTCCCACGACCGACGGACGAGCTGGCTAGGCCAAGGGCGCCCTTGACAAATATTTGGCCCGGAAGAGCATCGTTGCCTTTTTTTAATTTCGGGATTAATTTCTGAGATTTTGGGACCGTTTTGCGTTCTTCTGTTTAGGTCGTTTTGGGGATTTTTGTTTTATCTTTTATCGCGGATTGTTTAGGAATCCTGCCATATCCGGAAAATCTGTATTTTTTTTTTATAATAATCGTTGCAATGGCCTTTCAATCCTTGGTTACTCTCCTTCAGTGTTGAGCCTTTTAAAAAAGATTTCACATAATCAACATCTCGATTCTTCACAGATGGTCTGGAGAAATCTTTATAATTTTATCAGTGTTTGCTATTGTCTCAATTGTGGCTGGATATCAGTGTGATAGCAACTCTTATTCTATAGGTTTCTTGCGAGCTAGGAAGTACTGTTACAAGAACTTTCAGGTATGTTTAAATGAAAATTTTCAACACATGCTTGGTTAACTCTTTCAATTGTTTTGACGTCTGCTTATAATTTGCTTCTAAACGAACCTTAGCTTCTTGGATAACTGTTAGTCATGCTGAAAAGGAATGAATCGTTTCAGCAGGAACTACTTCATCACTCAAATTTGGTCGAGGCTGCTTGTTTGGCTTTGAATCTCTCAAATCTTCAGCTGCACGTTTGCGATTCACCTCATGAAGTAAGGTATGGTGTTTTGATTGACAATGCTGACAAACTGAATGTGAAGGACATTTCCATAATCGATGACCAGGTTTCAAACAGTTGAAACATAAATTTGAACGAGGAACGAGTTGTTTACGTCTGGCTATATATAAACTTTGGAATTGGTCACAGCGAGTAACATAATGAGGTAACTCACAAGCGGGACAATGAACCGTAGCAACCTAAGTAGCGTTAGTTCGATAGTTACGGTTCGCCGATGTCACAGTCGAAGATGAGTTTGAACTACGCGATGACCTTGAACGAATAGGCTGAGATACTTCCACCATGCTTAACGAAGTACATCGACGACGTAAAAAATCAGTCAATGTGGTGTATGAGATTATCTCCTTTTTTGAAGGATCTGATAATTTGTTAATTGCTTCTAACCTCTCGAGCTAATCTTCCTAGGAACGTCTAGTAGTTACATTCATGGAAGTAGATGCAAATGAAATCATCCACATATCCCAATGTTTGATGGGCTGATTCAGAGGATATAATTGATCTCGGTGTTTTTCCATAGTATCCAGATGCATCTGTAGCTCTGAGGCAGACTCTTCACACAATGGTTTCAGCTTTAGTAAGGCCATGATATAATCCTGTACAAGTAGACGAGTATGTTCAAATTTGGCCCCAAGTACACCCCACGCTGTAATTTAGCTTTTAACCGAAAGTGTGTTAATGGCAGTTCGAGCATCACCCTGAACATGAGACTTTAGATAGTAAAGTTTTTCAACGTCGTTGAGATGGCGATCATCATGGATAAACGCTCGGAAAAGGTCTCTGCAGGATTCCCAGTATTCTCGATGACCACTGAAAGTAGGAATATTTATCTGAGGTAAGCTCAATCCTCGACTGTTACCTGAATTTTCAACAGAGAGCCTTGCATTTTTCAGTTGCAGAGGAGATGTGATTTAGTCCCTGGCATTGTACAAATAAGAACTAGCCGTAAGATAGCTGTTTTCAGCAGCTATGTACAGATCAGTAAGTTTCGCAGGGTCTTCGCCAACAGGTAATGTTTGCAAAAGGTCAACGTGATTGCCATTTAAATCGAACCAGTAGCTCTCAAGCAATTTGAGCCGAGCTTCAATTAGTCCGTGGTTCCACTGCTCAATAGCTTTAATAATAGAAGCTGAGCGAGATAAAACCTCCGTCAGTGATGACTGCATTTTTTATAGATCATCCCATCTGTCGTCATTCCTGAAAAAAATGTTTTGTTGTGGATACTTTATAGACTACCCAAATAATGTGTATCTTATGATGCAATCAGCGGAAATCATCCGTAATCTCAATTTACATATAAAAAAATTTGAGTATGGTTTTAATCAAACTACTGATAGAAAAATAGCGACCAGGCGCATCGTCCGCAACACCAACAGTTTATTTATAGTGGTCGTAGTCGACAAAATCAATATTGTGACATGTAAAAAAACCATAGTATTTAATCTGCGAAGTGATCAATACAGCGATCAAACAACTTCACGAACGAGAGCTAGCGCTTAATCCGCGACACGCGCAGTCTCACTACTGCGACCGTGGCAGACAAACAACCATTAATTAACTGAAAAAAATTCTAATTGCATCATGTTTCAAATCACTTAAATCTACCTAACCAAAGTTCATAATCCCCTCTTTTTTTCCATACTTACATTGTAAAAACAATGATGTTTCTCCAAATTAGATTTCTTATAAACTCGCTGATATATCCGGCTCTTTAGGACCAATGTTCAAATTATTAACTTGAATTGAATTAAGAGAAGATGTCTATTAGCGAAATTAAGATGTTTATTGTAGTATATGTGTGTGAGCGCATAGCACTGAGTGTGCAGAATACTGCATCGCAGGTGTATTATAACGAATAAAGAATCAGTTGTAATGGGACCATGGTGGTTATCAGTTCACCCTATCCTCTCCTATCCCACATATTGTACAGTGGCGACGAGGATAAACTAAATTAAAAAAAAAAAAGTAAACGTAAACGAAATCTTTATAATCGAAGTAAAAGGCACGCGTTAAAGGAAGTATTCGGTAAAAGTGTGACAGCGAGAAGAAGTTTTCGGGCGTGGTCAATATTAGAAAGTATCTAAATTAATCGAAAAATAAGCAAACTGTAATCGGAAAAATTGTGAAAAGTGATGGAGTAACTATTTTAAATATATATTGTTGAAAATGAATCAAATTAATAGAGCAGAAAGAAGTGCACTTGTTGAAGGTAAAAACGCAACGTGGGTGCATGCGCAATCAAAGAAAAGTTTAATTGAATTTTTGGAGAAGTTTGAACCAGAAGAAGTTTTAAACTTAGTGCCAGATGAACAATTGAATAGTATTGGACAAGAAGCCGAAGAACCTGTTCATTGAGATAGAGTATCGAAGCAAGAATTGATCGAAGTTTTGTCTACTTATAGGTGCCAGGACATCTATGAGCGAATCAGTTTGGATGAACTACGAAAAGTGACTAAGAAATAAATAGAAAATTTTCAAGTGGTCATAAAAAAAGAAACTGAACAGCGAACTCTAAAAAGTGAATAAGGAAAAATGGAAGTGTCAGCAAATTTGGATTTCGACATAAGACAAAACGATTGGCGAAAATTTGTGGACCGTATCGAACAATATTTTATAGCAAACGATGTAACTGACGAAAAGAAGAAAAAAGCTATTCAATTGAACAAAGTAAACGCAGAAACATATGATGTAATCGATAAAATTTGTCAACCACAGAAAGCAGGTGATAAAACTTACAAAGAAATTATTGAATTAGTTGCAAAATATTTAAAGCCGGAAACGTCATATTTAGTGCATCGTGCTAGTTTTCGGCATCGGACGCAACATGATGATAAATCTATTAGTGAGTACATGGCAGTGTTGAAGAACATGGCTAAAGATTGCAAGTTTTCGAGCTTAGAAGAACAAGTTCTAGATCAAATGGTAACTGATCTTAAAAGTAGAGCGATAAAGAAAGAGTTACTACAAATTGAAAATCCTACATTTGAAAAGGGAATAAAAAAAGCATTAGCTGCACAAGCAGCGAGTAAAGGCGCAGAGACACTAAATCCAAACGAGCAATAAAAAAGTGATGAATTTTATACATTGGATAATGGTGGAAAAATCAGAGGCGTCAATCGGCAGCAGCAAAATTCTTCGTAGAAAAGGCGAGTTAGAAGTAATTCATCTCCAAGAGGAGGTTTCAGGCAGCAACGTCATCAAGTTGCAAATCAAGGACAAAGTATTACCTGTTATTGTTGCGGTAAGATAAATCACTATGCAAGAGGTTGTAAACATAAAAAAGAAAATTGTAACTATCAAAAAACGTGCACGTGATTAAAAACGAAAAGCGACGCGAGTTCCACAGCTTGAGGGAATGCGAGTATGTATCGGGTAGAGAAAAAGTGGATCCACAATTTTTGACCGTGAAAATTAATAACGAACCAATGCGGATGGAAATAGATTCGGGGGCAGCTATGTCAGTTATGCCGATAAAGATTAAAGATAAGTATTTCGGAAATTTTAAAGTACACGAGGCGGACATCCAAGCGAAAAATTACGATGAGTCGGAGGCAACGTTCGTAGGTATGTTGAAACGGGTCGAGGCAATCGCAAACGGAAAAAAATTGTTTCAGACATTTACTTAGCAAAGTCGGCAAATTTACCAGTAATTGGACAACCGTGGTTAAAAGCATTCGGACTATGGCCGTTGTATGAGAATTTAAAATTGAACGCTTTTAAGCCTAGTATCAGCAAAGCGGAGCGATTAAAGAGTATTTTAAACGAACATAAGGAAGTTTTCGAAAATAAACGTGGCTCGATCAAGCGAGCAAAAGTGAAACTTGAATTGAAAGAAGGGTCAAAGCCAAAATACATGTTGGCACAGACGGTACCATTTTCGTCGAATGATCGCGTTGAGAAAGAGTTGGAGAGTTGAAGAATGACGGAATAATTGTACCAGTTGAATCGAGTGAGTGGGCAACACCGATTGTACCAGTAATAAAGCCGAACGGGGAAGTTCGTAATTGCGTGAATTTTAAAGTTACATTAAATCCACAATTAATAACAGTAAGACATCCCGCTACAAATTTTGATCATGCGATAGCGAAGTTGCAGGGTGGTAAACGATATTCAAAGATTGATTTGAAAGAGGCATATTTGCAAATGTCAGTAGACGAAGATTCACAGGAATTATTAACCATAAACACACATAAGGGTTTATACAGATATTTATTTAAGGCTTACGGTATAAGTTCGGGGCCAGGATTTTTCAAACAGCAAATGGAAGAATTATTGAATGGTATTAAAGGGGTATTAATCGTAGTCGATGATAGAGTTATAACGGGTATGACTGACGAAGAACATTTAGAAAATTTGTACAAAGTCTTAGCAAAAATTAAAGAAAGCGGGTTGAAAGTACGCGTGCACTGGGAGAAAGTTGAGCGTCTGCTGTCCCAAAAGTACGGGGAACGCTGCTCCCGACCGCCATGGATAATATTCTGCCCAGATACGGGAGAAATGCAACGAAAACAAGTTATCGAGTCTACCGTAAGAGGCGCTACACCCAAGTTTGAGAAAAATATTTCTCGTGGTGGGTAATATAATGCCCACGCGTGAAATATTTCTCCCGTACAGCAAACCCGTGGAATCAGTATAATGCAGCGCTCGTGGGTGATCATAAAACAAATAATTTGAGCGAGGGCTGACACAATAGGTTTAACCTTCTTGTTGGAAAAGCACACCCAAGCCTGTACTCCATAATTGCTGTTTTCAAAAAGAACAAGCGCATACTGAGAGTATGATTGCTGAGCTTAGCACCGGGGGCGGGTAACAATAGTTTATTATTTTTGACGAGTGTTGTATGTGTTGCTTATTTGTGTCTATTATATTAATTGTAATTTTAGGTTAAAGCTGCACCCAAAAAAAAGTGGGTGGAAGTGCAGATGCGGCTTCAACGCGTAGTAGAAACTTATAAGGAACACGAAGAAGATAAATACGAGATCGAGTATCTTCCAACTTTAGCTCAAAACTTGTACCTGTAATTGAGTGTTTGAATAAAATTTTGAGTTTTCAGTACCTAAAAGCAACTGATTTAATAGTATTTCAATTTTTTTTTTGAAAATTCTGCCGGACTATAATAAAGCCGGTAAAATGTCCGCCGGAAAAATGGAGACGGTAAACGCACCGAGAAAAGCCGTCTCATCACCATGGCCGAGCCCAGAGAGACCATGGCAACGGGTACATGCGGATTTTGCGGGACCATTTTTTGGTCAGGTATTTTTATTACTTGTAGATGCCCATTCGAAGTGGCCCGAAGGTTACATTGTAAAAAATATGTCTACGACAGCGACAATTGAGTTAGTGAAGGGTATTTTTGCAAAACACGAGTTGCCAATACATATGGTGACAGATTCGGATGCTCAATTTAAAAGTGAAGAGTGCCAAGAATATTTTAAAATGTTAGGAATTCGGCATACGTATACAGCTGCTAAACATCCAGCAACCAATGGCGTGGCAGAAAATTTTGTAAAAACGTTTAAGCGTAAAATGAAAGCAATTATAAGAAGCGATGGTGTGAATGTACAAACAGCGTTGCAAAGATTTTTATTTGCGAACCGAACAATCGAACATAGTACGACGGGCGGAACACCAGCGAAAATGATGTATGGTCGTGAATTAAGGAAAACTTTACAACTATTACATCCTGATATAAAAACCTCAATTTTGTTAAAGCAAGAAAATCAAGTAAAAAATTATAAAGGTAATCATGTAGAGTCATTTGAAGAGGGTAATACTATGATCGCGAAAGATTTTCGAAAAAATTATCCATCTGTGAGCGAGGGGAAGGTGGTTAAGAGAGTGTCATTGCGTTGGGTGCTTGGGAAGTTTGACGGGGAAAAGCTACATAAGCGACGCCGTAATCAAGTGCAGCATTGAGAAGTGAGAAATAATAGTAATGATAAAAGTTATGGTGAAAAGTGTGATCCAAAAGTGAAATTAAAAAGATCGGAACGCAAGAGAAAAAATGTTGTACGTTATGAGGCATGAGAATAGTATGATTATGCGAAGTAAATAAGCCGGGGAGGATGTAGTGTATGTGTGTGAGCTCATAGCGCTGAGTGTGCAGAATACTGCATCGCAGGTGTATTATAACGAATAAAGAATCAGTTTTAATGGGACCACGGTGGTTATCAGTTCACCTTATCCACTCCCGTCCCACATATTGTACATTTATTATATTAAGATACAATTGGTTAAGGTATCTAAAAAATGAAAAACCAAAACAAAAACATTCATAGATCTATATATAATAAAATTCACTCATTCTTTCAACAATTTGAAAATAAAAACCGAACAAAGCCAAAAAAACCCTAAAAAATGCTTTTAGAAATCCTCTTAGTACAGGGTCAATCTCATCAAAAGTAAACTTAAAAATATTTTTCCTTGAAAGAAAATAAAAAAACAAAGAGAATATGGGGTTGCAGAATTTCGCAAGCGCAATAGGCTTTGGACAGGAATTTTTTAAAAACTAGCTAAAAAACCAAAAAAGTGCAAAAAATGTTATTTGAGCTACATGGCGAATCGACATCAAGAGTCCATTGGAAGGAATTATTGATGGGTTTCTTCATTTTTTGATATTAAAAAACGATCCCCAAAGTTCCGTGAGGATCGGTGACTCGCAGGGTGTAGCCTCTCTTAGTGAGTATCGTAGTATCCATTGTTGCAGTCATGTCGAGCCGATTAAATCAAATCATAATTAAAAAATATTCTCTGTTAAATTTTCCCAAAACATTTCTTCATTTTTTTTTTTTTTTTATCTTATTTCGCGAAAGAAAACAGTAAAATTTCAATAAATTAAAATCAAAAATACAAGTTTACCAAAAATTCTTAATTAGACGTGCGATATTTACTCACCATAGATGTACAAGAATATCAAATATTAAATTCACGGAGCATATATATATATACATCTATAATACTAGGGGGGTACCCCCTGCACGCTCCGCTCGTCAACTCCCAACTTACGTTTTTAATAAAAAAAGTCTGTTTGAGGTAACTCAATCTGCTGGTTCTAGTATGGTATTTTTAATATTTAAAAAATATTTTTTTGGTTTATGCGTATAAACAAATTTTGAGTACAGACTCCATACGAAGCACAATTTTTTATTTATTTTTAATTTAATTTAGAATCAAATAGAGTACAAAATAGAAAATCTAAAATCAGAATCTTTTAGGATATAATGTAAAAAATTTTGTATTCATACGTATTGAAACAACAACAAACAGGTGGTAGAAAATATTTAAAAAAAACTATTGAAAACATTATTTTAGAACTCTTAGACTAAATCTGTCTCATCAGCATAGTCACCGACTCATCTCTACTCGTCTTAATTACTCGAGTAATAACCATAAAATATTATCTTAAAAAATAATTTTTTTTTGTTTTAATTTTTGCACACTGAGAGTAAAACTTTACTTAAAAAAATAAGCCTCTTATATTTTACCACAAAAATGTTTTTTTTTTTTTTTTTTTTTTTTTTGAAACTATATTCTAAAAATACCTTCCACTGTAAAAAAAGTTTTAGTAAAATTACCTCGATCATCGATGTAAAAATCGAGAACATCGTTGATCGAGGTAAATTTACATCGTTGACCGTAGTAAATTTACCCCGCTCTCAATGGTAACTTAACCAAAAAATGTAAATTTACAAACTTTCGTAAAATTACTCCGCCGGTCCACGTTCCTTTTTTTTACATCGTTGATCGGTGTAGATTTACTGAATTTCAGTAAAACTACATAACTCAACGATGTAAATTTACGATTTCTGGTTAATTTATATCGATGAGCTAGGTAATTTTACTGACACTAATTTTTACTTTTACATGAATTCAATATTGTGTAGAAACAAACATTTAAAAATGAAAACAATAAATTTTTTTTTTTTTACGTAGAATTGATTCTGTTATAGGGCTCGTTGTTGTTGCTCTGTAAAAGGAGTTTTTGGCGTAAGAACCAAACTATGTTTACATAAATTTTTTGAGACTTTTTTTTATCAAGCGGTCAAAAATATTTTCTCAAATCTCTGATCTTATTAGCTTATTTTATAATTTTTTCATCATTTTATTTATTCTAAACCTCAACTTTTGAGACTTGAAGCTGTTATAGTGCTCGAACTAGCAACTGCGGACTCTGGAATACAATCCACGGTCCGATGCTAAGCCGGACGGTCCGATGCTAAGCCGTTCAGCTCCTATAATCTTTCACAGCAGTCGGCTTCTCGCCGACAATCTTCCTGAAATAGGGAAAAAAGTCCGTCCGCGGCAATAAATCTCTACACGATTTATCTCACCTTGGAGGGCGCGACTGCTCAATATTTTCGGTAGTGGGCGCGGGCTAAAGGAACGAGGGTAGGAACACCGGTTACTAAATAAGAAATTTTTAGGTTTTATTTTAACAATTTAATAAAAGAAAAGAATTTCTAAAAACTAATACAAAATCAATAAGTAACTTGATGATTAAATATACCCTCGAACGGCTGTGATCAAAAATCAATAACACAACAAATTATTGATTTTCTCCAGTTCGAGTTGCGCGCGCACACAAGCACTCATCCACTACAAGTAGTTTACGTACGCGAGAAAAACGAACGATTATAACAATTACAGTGTAATCAATACACTCACACGCATCCACACTTACTCGCACGTATACAATTAACTTACGGAAGGTGCACCTCATACCAAGCCGTCAGGCTAAACCAAATGCCAGGCTACGATGCCTACCATCCGCAATAGCTACTACACTCGGGTTGCCGTGTAGCCGTCGTCAAGCGGTCCCGGCGTTGACGTGAAATGACAACTTCACCAATAAACACCATACTCTTCCACTACGGCTCTACCACATCGTGCGACGCGAATGACAATAATTGCTTTGACTTCCGTAATGAGTGAGGTTCCCCAAGATCTGCCATGAATCGATCTCCAGATCTTTGCGTGTCTGCCGGACGTCGGTCTAGTTCCCTGTCGTCCGCGGCTTCCAAAAACCGGTTGACTCGTTGTGACAAAAGAATGCTTCCCGGGTGATGGCAATCGATCCCGCACCTTCTGTCACATCCAACCCTCTCTTCGACGACATGCTACCCCACAGGAGTGCGATAATCTGTCGAACCGAGACGAGTTGACTTTCCTATTTCACGAACGTTCCTTCCTTTTTCACGGACACGAAAACTACGAGTGGCTTCCCGATTCCCACTCTATCACCTCAGAGGTCCGCTCTGATCTGCGTTTGGCTGTCACGTGACTCGCGCCAAATCCTAAATCGTTACCGACGATTTAATTAGTCACTGGACTGTCACAATTTATAAAGTTAAGTTACACCATTTTTTCATTTTCACCGTTTTTTAGCAATTAAGTAAACTTTAAGTTACAAAAGACACATGTTTTGAAAACTTTGAATAAAAGGAACAAATAATTTGCCGGGCAACTTTGTCATGAAATGCATTTTTACCTGTGAAAACTAAGGCTAACGATTAAAAACTCTAAAAATTGGTTTATAAAAAAGTGAAAAACAATTCATTTATCCAGTGTCGCACGGACAATTTTGGATTTATAAACCTAAAACTTGGTAAAAAACTTCCTCTTCTATGTACCAATCGAATGATATATATTTTGTGAGGTTGTGAAAGAATTGCTGACAGTACCAGTTGTCCTAAGATAATCATCTTTTGTTTTTTTAAATTATTTTTTAAATTATTTTAATAACTCTAGTGCTCTGGGGGCAAGGGCTAAAAAGGACTTTGTAAAGTATTTGATAGTTTTGGAAATGATTACAGATGAGTCAGTCATAGACTCCAATGATTTGAGATGAATTTAATTTTTACTTACTTTTGAAATTTTTTCTAGTTTATAAGAATTTTGTGTTATCAAAATGCTACTTTGGCTGCGCCTCAGGCTCTCAAAATGGAAGTCTGAGGCGCAGCGAGGTGCAGCCAAAAAAAAAAGTGCTTAAGTTCCGATATTTTTGACCAAAATAACGCGTATTTAAAGAGTTTTTGGCTACGCGTCGCTGCGTTTCACAGAAAAAAATGATGTCCTTCAATTGTATAATATAGTAAGATACGTATACATATAATGGTACTGAAGTCAAAAAGACTAGCAATATTTGGAATCGAACTAATTAACTACAAGGAGTATGTTATAGACGCCTCCCGAGCAGCCATTTTAATTTATCACGCCTTCCTATGCTGATAAATAACAATATCATCAAAAAATAGCCAAAGGTCGGTCCAAGTTCTACCTGGGGACTCTCCTGAGCACACGAAAACTGAACGAACATAAATTTCGGTTTGTTCATAGTCGGTCAGCAGAACTACCTGCATTATTTTTGGTCCTAGATATCTCTTTATACAACGCACTTTTAAAATATTATAAGCAATCCGAATAATATTAAATCAATCAATTCTCGCGTAATTACAATCCTTACTACCGTTGACTGATTTTTTAAAAACAAATTAACGCCAAGAATGATTATTTTAACAACAATTTCCAAATTTACGGCCTACAAGTGTTCACTGATTTAACTACTTCTGTAACATCAGTCACAGCAACCAATTAGGTTCATTAAGTCGCTAATTATCTATTAGCCTTGGTGGCGATCATTGACTGCGCCCAGTCAATACGCACGCACTGGGGGCGTGGCCCTTCGGCCGCTTCAGTTCCATCTCCGCACTTGGTCTGCCTCACGCTAGGTCGCTGCCTACTTCCCAGCAGCTCCCGGGAGGTGCTGCACTCCCGTGCTGCGCGGATGATTTTAGCACCGACTGTATTGCTGTTGCTACTCTCATCGCCATGCGTGTGTGGCATGGGTGCAGCAATTTCTCTTACTTCTTTGTTTCTCGCTCTGTCGCCGAAATCACAATTTTCTCCAAATAATCGAGAATTAAAAAATCTTGCAGCATAGCAATGCTATTTTATTATTATAATGTTCATATGGTTACCAAAATACAATAGTTGTAATTATAATAAAAAATGTTTCAATAAAATTTTTTCGTATTTCTTTCAAGTTGTTCTAAATCACTGAAAAGTTTTGAGGTGATATTTTGAGTGGTTTCAGAGTAATAAATTAAAACCATTCAAATTTCAAAGTCGGTCACGTGTATAGGAAGAAAAATATGTAATAAATTTTAGAACTAATACTATGAATGAATTCTGAAAGGATAATACTAAAATTTAATCTTTTTTTTTTAAAACGTGATTTGATCTGATTAAAAAGAAATGAGTAGATTCACAAAACTTCGTGGCTTCTCATATGTTATTATATATATATGTATGTATGTATGTATGTATATAAATATGTATATAAGTGTGGCATAAATATTATATTTAACATAAAATATGTAGAATAAGATATACAGTAAAAGTAATGTAAAATACCTTCTACAAATCGGAAAATTGAATTAGACGGAAAATTGTCTTCCCGGAAAAAATAATTCGGTCCCAAAGGGCAATTAAACATTGGTCAAGCCGGAAAAGTCTTCACCCACCTTTAGTAATTACTGAACTTGCTTACTCCGTCCACTAGAAATCAGTTTAAAGAGTCTCACAGTGTATAAACCATTGTCAAATTTCTTTCATTTAAGTGTTGTATACGCTCAGTTAAGTGAGTTTCATGTAGCTAATTCAGTTACAATAAGCTACAATGATGAGAGTAAATCAATCGAAACAACAAAATACCTTGTCACTGGAAAAAGTAGCTGCACTTAAAGATCACTAGATGAAAAAAATGGGATACAAAGACCTAATGAAATAATACAAATGGGGCAAAACAAAATATATTATATTTTGCAAAACGAAAGCAAGATCATGACTGATCGGTTGTCTGAAAGCCCCATTTTGAAAAAAAAAGAAGCTTAAAATCGACAGGAAATGAAGAGATTAATAAGCAAGTTTGGGACTGGTATATTCGTATGAGACAGTCGACTCAGCTGAAGAAATGAACTTAGAAACTTAAATTACACAACTCTGTTAAGAAGCACGACTGGAAATCGATGCTGAAACGTTTATTTCTTATGATGACGAGCTCATGACCGAGGATTCTGGTTTTGAAAATAACGTGGACGTGCAAGAACAATCTGATGAGGAGTCTGGCAAAGAAGACTCAGTCAAATTGCATCTGTAGAATTTCTTTTAATATAAAATAATAAACAAAATAAGCAATAAATAAATCTTTTTTTTTTCAACTACTATTTGGCACATTTTTCATTCAACTTTGTTCAAGACGGAAAGCTGTCCCCCGGAAAATTTTTCCCGGTTCCTTGACTTTCCGTCTCAGACAACTTTTACTGTACGTAAAAAATGGTCGGTTTTACGCGCCGAAGAAGATAAGGAAGTGAAAGGGCAATAAAAGAAGAATTGTACTAAAGGAGACTGTGCTTGGGCTGAAGCTGCTGCCTCAATCGCTTGCAGCGACGGTGCAACTGCTCTTTATTTCTCGTGCGCGCTCTTTGCTTCCAAAATATTTTCTATAACCTCATTCCAACCATTTTTTGCTTATGGTAAGTTATTAATTTATTACAGATATAGAGTGCTAATAGTTAAAAATAAAATTTTGATATCCCCAAAAATACTTAATAAATCACTACCAACAAAATATCCTTAACACTTCAAAATTTGGACGATATAAAAAAATTATTTTATCTGACATTATTATTTGAACTGAATAAAATACTGAATTTTTTTTTTTTCTACTATTTTAACTTACATATGAAATAATTCGTGACGCGAGTTGTCTAAATTGCTGCATCTGCAGCCATGTGTGCACTTGAAAAATTCCGAGTTCACTCCGGTCACACTGGATGCAACCCGATATTTTTCGCGCTCGCGACACTAACTTTCTCACACAAAACTTAAATTATTTGGATTGTACTTTCTTTTATTTTATTCTTAGATAAATTAATTTAGATAATTCCTACTCTAATCAATCTTAAAACTACAAGACTCGTGCAACCGACAAGTCTTGGCGAAAAATATAATGTACTGAATCTAAAACTATCGAAAAATTTTCTACTCGCTTGATTAAGCGATAAAATTAATTTATAGGGCAGGTAGGGGCATAAATGGATGATCGGGTAAAATGGCGCGTCAATTTTTTAGACTTTGAATTGAAAATTTGAACCAAAACAATTTATAATATTGTTTTTAATCATATGAACTATAATTCCTGCTAAAAAAATCGACTTAAAAACGTTTTGGCACGTATTTATTCTGTTTGAAAGTTTTGGGTACGATACCTGTAAATCTTGCTGCCTTATTTAAGTTAAAAATTAATATTGAAAAAAATATGATACAATTTTATGATTGCACCCTATAAAAACTTCTAGATTTTAACTTTCAAACGATGTATTTAAGTTTGATAAAATATATTGTTTTCATATAAATATTGCAAGTTAAAAAAAAAAAAATCTGATCGTGGCACAAATTGTGCGCTCCGGCGGGGTATAAATGGCGCGCCATCTGACCAGTTGTGAATCGTAACCTCAAATTAGGTAGATCGATCTCTGACTGTGTTTTTTGTTGTGATGTCTTACCATTCCAACAAGAAAGATTCTCTATGAGTAATTATTGAAATAATATTCGTATATTATTCGTATATTATTGAAATAATATTCGTATATTATTCGTATATTATTGAAATAATATTCGTATATTATTCGTATATTATTGAAATAATATTCGTATATTATTCGTATATTATTGAAATAATATTTAGGGTCGGACTATTCGGCTTCCTTCTTCGACGAAAAAACTTTTTCGTCGACGAAAATCTAGTTACTTTCACATTGAAAACCCCAGAAAATTTTCATCGATGAAAAACTCGAATGAAAACTGCTCGGTTTTCTAATTTTTCGTCGACGAAAAACAGTTTTCTTTTTGGAAAATTTCGCCAACGAAAAGTTTGAATTTTTCGTCAACAAAAACCTCAAATAAAATTGATGGATTTTTTTAGTTTTTCGCCGATGAAAAACATTTTTCTTTTAGAAACTTTTGTCAACGAAAGGTTTTAATTTTTCGTCGACGAAAAACTCAAATGAAACTGCTGGCTTTGTAGTTTTTCGTCGATGAAAACATTTTTCTTTTGGAAAATTTCATCGACAAAAGTTTTAATTTTTCGTCAACGAAAAATCTTAACGAATACACACCTTTTCGTCGACAAAAAAAGACATTTTTTTCGTTGACAAAAACCTTTCTGGAAAAAGTATGGAAATGATGGAACGAAATTTCGTCTACGAAAAATTGATTTTTTTAATCTAAAAATTTTTGTTTTAAAGTGAAATAATAATAATAATAATATTTTAAATTAAAAAAAAAAAATGATTTTAACTCGTTAATAAGTTTTTTCTAAAGATTCTTAATAGTTTGTATCAATCCTAAAATAATCGTGGCTTTAGTTTAAGAAGGTTACAACTCGGCGCTTTTATTAAAAAGGCGTCAACTTAACGATTCAATTTAAAAAGGTTGGACCTCAGCATTACAATTTAAAAAGGTGACAACTCAACATTTCATTTTTAAAAAAATATAATAAACTCAGAGCTAAATTTTGAATAAAGAGATTGGAGAAGACACCTGGTATAGCAGGCACCGCCTTCGACTTTGACATGACTACAAAGTACCATTCCTCGAGCTCTTATATCACAAAACCTTGGGCACCAGAGCTTAATTTTTGAATTGACCAATAAATAATCTAACAATCCCCTAAACCCTAAAAACACAAAACCCTGGGCACCCGAGTTTAATTTTGAAATAATGATATGATCTCCAAGGAACAAACCCGCGATACCCTAAGCACCCGAGGTTAATTTATAAATAAATAAATGATCCTCCAAGCTTCAAACCCATTAAACCTTAGGTGTCCGAGTCTAATTTTTTATAAACAAATAAATAATCTATCAATCCCCCTAACTCTGAAAACACACAACCCTCGGCATCCAAGTTTAATTTTTTTATCAATAAATCAATAAATACCAGATCCCTCCAGCTCTTCAACCACAAAACCCTGGGAATCTGAACTTGATTTCTTATTAACAAATCAATAAACTAACAATCCACCAAGCCCCAAACCCACCATTCCCTAGGCATCCAAGTTAAATTTTTTTAAAATCAAATGATTCCCCAAGTCTCAAGCCCACAATACCCTGACGGTCCAAGTTAAATTTTGAAGTAAACGAATAATCCCCTAAGCTGCAGACCCATAATACCCTGGGCGTCCGCGTAGTAAAAATTTAAATAAATAAAGGATACCCCAAGCTTTAAACCTCCATACCTTGGGGTCCCGATACCCTTAGGTTATCGTTGATTCGGACCTTGAGGCAGCATTTATTTACTTAAAAATTAAACTTGGATCCCCACGGTATTGTGGGTTTGAAACTTGAGGGATCATTTGATTTTAAAAAAATTTAACTTCGATGCCCAGGGTGTGGTGGATTGTTCGTTCATTTATTTGTTGATAAAAAAATCAATCGTTTTGTGATGGAAGAGCTGGAGAGATTGGGTATTTATTTATTAATTGATAAAAAAATGGAACTCGGGTGCCGAGGGTCTTGTATTTTTAGAGTTTGGGGGATTGATGGATTGTTTATTTATTAACAAAAAAATTAAACTCGGGCGCCCAGGGTTTTTGAATTTTTTAGAGGTTAGGGGATTGTTAGTTTATTTATTTGTTAGTAAAAAAATTAAGCTTGGGTGCCCAGGGTTTTGTGGTATTAGAACCCGGTTGATGATTAGTGTATTTATTGATAAAAAAATTAAACTCGGATGGCCAGGGTATTATGGTTTTAGAGCTTGGGGGTTCGTGAGTTTATCTATTTGTTGATAAAAAAAAAATTAGAAATTGGACGCCCAGGTTTCATGGGTTTAGAGCTTGGGGGATCATTTATTTATTTAAACATTAAACTCGAACGCTTAGGGTATCGTGGGTTTGGACCTTGAGGATCATATAATTTTTTAAAGTTTAACTCGGGCGCCCAGGGTAGTGTGGGTTTAAAGCTTTGGAGATCATTTGATTTAAAAAAAATTTAACTTCGATGCCCAGGGTATGGTGGGTTTGAAGCTTGGTGGATTGTTCGATAATTCGATTAATATCTGAAAGAGATAGACTCTACAGACGCTACAGACGCTCAAGACTTGATATTTAATTATTTCTATATAGACAGGCACGTAATTTTGCACATGAGTGAATTGAGTCTGCAAGACTCAAGTTTTACTACCACAGGCTACAATTGACACTCAGCTTAAGGAAGTTAACGAGAAACTCGGTATTATTCCTCAACTCGTCACTAGAATGGACGAGAATGAACTAGGATTGGCAGAAGTTCGTAATGAGCTGGCAAAAATGAAAAAGACGGTTGAGTCTAGAAGTAAGAACTGCGTGAAAAGCCAAGGGATTGAAGTTTCTCGAGTAGCAATACGTGAGAGACCGAGTCGAAAGCTGAAATCAAAGAGCAATAGTGCAGTCACCTGCCTCCTATCCATGCCCTCTCGGATGTCATCTGTAAGTTTCAGTAGTGCAGTCTGTGTACTGTGCCCTACTCTAAAACCTGCTTGGTGCCCATCTATCAGTCCCTGCGATTCCACAAAAGAAGCAATCTGGTCATGGACCAGCCTCTCGAGTACTTTCGACAAAAAACAAAGCAGGAAAATCAGACGGAAATCATTCAGGCAAGATGGAGAGGGAACTTTATTGACAGCAATAACAATAGACTCTTTCCACCACTCAGGGAATGTTGATGTGGACAAGGAAGTATTGAAGATATTGTGGACAATAGGGCCTAAGGATAGAAATGCTGTTTGAATAAAGCTCTGTGGAGGAGAGTCAACACCCACCGCTTGAGATGTCGACTGGCTAGCAGCAGTAGCGATTGCGTCCATTGTTTTAGTAAAAAAATCAAAGACACCATCATCTCTCTCATTTTCCAAGTTGTTTGGAAAATGAGAGTTTTGGTGCTGCGGAGTCAAACGAAACAGAGTCAAAGTGAGCGTTCAGGTCCTCCACAGAGAAACCACCCAAGTTGGAATCAGGGCTAGGGGAGATGCCAAGGTGTCTAAGTTCCTTCCAGAGCTGTTGAGGGTCAGAGATGTCCTTGAGCCTGTGGTAGTAAAAGGTGAGTCTTGCAGACTCAATCTGCTCATGAGCAAAATCACTGTAGCGTCTGTGGAGTCTATCTCTCTCAGATATTAATGAGCAATGATAGGTGGTGAACCATGGATGATGATTCTTTCTATGTTTGAGAGTTTTCAGTGGAGCAAATACGTCAAGAGCAGCATAAAGATTAGCATACAAACAATCCAACTTCGCACTAAGAGAGCTCGTCCCATCCGTGACAACCAACCAATCACATTTAAGCAAGTAATCATTCAAAGCCTCAGTATTCACAGATTTAAAGTCGCGGTAGGTGAAATCATTAGTCATCAGTTGCGGCGTTTGAATGTCAAGAGAAGCAGTCAGTAAGTCATGCCCATCAATAAATGGAGTATCAGTCTTCCAGTATTCAGTCACAGTATCAAGAGCATCGACAAGGCACAGGTCAAGCCAGGTATCCGAGTGAGAGGTGTGGTGTGTAGCCCCATATGGCACAGAAAATAATGAGTTCTCTTCAATAAATTTACGTACAAAAACCGCATCTGCATCTGAGTCTGACAGCTGGTTATCATTTAAGTCACCGAGGATAACTTTGGAGCCATACTCGTGCATAGTATCTCGCAGATCAGACACAAAATTGGTACTTACAACAAAGGGGGCCTTAGAGGGTCTACACACCACACCAGCAAACACAGGGTCACTTCCTCTAGTGGAAACCTCAGCAAACAAATATTCAGGATGACCCGGCTTACCATCCCATTCCGTCAGTTGACGAGCAGAGGTACTTGACCGAAAGCGATTCATGCACAAAGAGAGCGACCCCAGCCCCCTGAGTATTGCGGTCCCGCCTAAGGATGACATGACCATCCAGTGCGACAAGCATGTCCTCAATCGAAGGGCCTAGCCAGGTCTCAGCAACAGCTATCAGATGTATTAGGGGCTGCGTCAAAAGAAAAAGCCTGACCTGCTCAATATGGCTGCGTAGATAGTTTGCATTAAAATAATAGACACGAAGTTTATCCTCTTACTTACGCAAAGAATTCTGAGAAATGTGAGGTATGTTTGAAAGTGAACAGTGGAGTGCGTAGCTTGAAGAGAGATGAAAGGGTGAAGGATTAATAAAACTGTAATGATATGAAGATAATGTGATATTACCGCGAGAGAGAAGATGTATCAGTATACCTGTTATGCTTAAAACCACATGATATCCTGCTCAGATGTGATGAGCGTAGGGCCATCTTCCTTTTTTCTTCCTACATAGATGTGACCATAACGCACGAAGGTGACGAAGCCAGAGTTCGGAGCATGCAATTTTTGGTACACAGTACAGCGAAGATCAAAGATGTCCTCAGGTAAAAACTCATTGATGTTAATGAGAGCACGTACGAGGAACGTAGTTTCGATGCCAGCATGAAGGTTGGGTGTAAGCGCAGAAGTATGCAGCTTATTAAGTTGAATTTTTCTTCTGATGACCTCCAAAATCAGTGCACGGGAGCGGAGAGTAACTATGATCGAGTGTGGTCGTGGCTGGCGTGGAGATCTTGCAGGTCCGGCAGAGGAAGAGGTAGAAGGCGGCTTCAGGGAACAACTGCCTAGCTCATTTGTGTCTGCCTTGTCAAGGGCTGAATTTACAGCAGCTTTGCTGATAAGCAAATGAGTCGAGATGATGTCGCGTGCTTCGATATCTGCATGGACAGATTTTAGAGCAGCAAGAACCAAGCATTCCAGGGATGCACCATCTGGAACAGACAAACCACCAATTACCATCTCGGTGGATGTCGCAGGTCTAGAGTAAGAGAACTGTACAAGGCGCGTAGACAGCTCCACATTTTTTCGCTCGAGCCCAAGAACTTTGTTGAGAAGCTCTGGATTGCCATGCGAATCTGGCTGATCCTGTGGCAACTCGAGTCTTTGCTTAGTTTCATCGAGCTTGCATTTAAGTTCATTGAGCTGAGCCTCAGCATTGTCAACTCTCGTGATCAGGCCAGGAATAACGTCGAGCCCCTGAAGCTTCGAGTCTATCCCATCAAGACGTCCATTAACTGAGGACTTAAGGTCCTTCATCTCTTGCAGGAGTAGCAGGAGAGCATCTTCAGTGGAGGTAGCAGCCACTTCCGAATAAGGCATACCAGCCGACGTAGATGCTGATTCAGCATACTAGGTGACATTGGTGCCACATGTCTGGCAGATTTTCGTAGGAATACCATTTTTGTCGGAGACTGAAAAAAGAGAGAGAGAGAGAGAGAGAGAGAGAGAGAGAGAACATTGTTTTGTTCAAGTTATTTATAGTTATTTGTGTTTGTCAATAAATTTTGAATTTTAATTAACTGAGTAAAGTACAGCTCTAATTAAACATGTAATAAAGTGGCTTGTAGCAAGTGGTTACGCACACAGTCCTCTTTAATTGAGAACTATAATAGGACTAAAAGGACTAAGAACACAAAAAAATTAGATAAATTATTCAAACACCAATAAAAAAACCAGTAAACTATTAATTCTAAAAAAAAAAAAAAAAAGCGGAACTCGGGTTCCCCGGAAGGAACGAAGTTCCCTACGCTTTACCCCTTCAGTAATGCGAGCGAATTTCAGGCGAGATAAAAGAATTCAATTTACGTATAAATACAGATAACTACACTTCATCTGAGATCCACTTACATTAATGCAGGGGAAAAGCGTCAGGAACTTCGTTCCTTACGCGGAACCTGAGTTCCACTTTTTTTTAATATATAAATGTACCCTACGATCCCTGTAGTTCGTATGCATCTTGAATCGATAGTTTCAGCTTGTGTTAGTCCTAAACTAAGGCTCGCTGGGTCAAAGTTGTAAATCTATTTTTTATTTCATTTTATTTCGCTAGTATAGTGATTTTTAATCAAGTATCTACCTCGAGATCTACCTCGGGGTTGACATTTGGACTTTTGATGAATTTTTCCAAAAAAACGGAGCATCAAATCAAAAAATTTTCAAGTTTTAAAAAGTCTTTAAATTTTGAGTTAAATTTGATAGTATTTTTGTAATTCTATTTTTATATGTTTCGACCCTACGGTAAAGGGCCTAATAAAGGGAATTTTTAAAATCAGACCTATGATTTCGATAGAAAACAATCTATTCTATCAAATTAAACCAGTATATACGATTATTGAAAAAAAAAAAAATAAATATAGTGGCACGTCTACGTGCCACCGTCACTGAAAGGGTTGATATTATACTGAAATAAAAATTGTACGATTGATACAAACTATTAAGAATCTTAAGAAAAAACTTATCATTTATTCAAAATTTTTTTTTTTCAACTTTAAAATATTATTATTATCATTATTTTACTTTAAAACAAAAATTGTTAAATCAAAAAAATCAATTTTTCGTAGACGAAAATTTTCTAGTGTTTTCATTGTAAAAGTAACTAGATTTTTGTCGACGAAAAAATTTTTTCGTCGAAGAAGGAATCCGAATAGCCTGACCCTAATATTTATTATTTATTTCAATATATAGAACGACTATTTTGAATTAATTTAGTATTATTTTACTATTCCATTCATTTTTGTGTGCAGTTCATAACTAATACACAGTTTAATCCCCTATTTAGTTTTAGCTACCTTCCCTCGGGGCCTGATCACGTAACGTATCATGTTGGTCGTATCCTATCCCATAAGCTCTTTTGGCAACTTCACACTTTCAAAATAGTAATTAGTTTGGCACTCAAAAGTTATTTGTAGTAGAAAAGCGCATCGAAGCAGAAAATAAATCAAAATAGTGCTTTAAAAGGTGCCGGAGGAATCAAGGTTGGTGAAAAAAAGTAAAGAGGAAGGATATCTGACTAAATGGAATAGGTTTCGTTTCGCACGGGTTGGACGTGGCAATAGTGTTCCCGCACGAATCGTTTCTTTACTCTCCGATCCCCGGGGACTCCCTCTACCCCTTTCTGCGGGAATCGAAGTTGCTGTCCGAGCCTGATCGTTTACAGTCTCGCTTGGGACGATCGGCCTCGCTCTCGGTTTCTAGCCTAGGTGCGGATGCTTCCGCTGAAGATCCGCTGGCCTCCGGTACATTTCCTACAATTACCTGGCGCTCGCTAGCGTCAGGGTTCTCGCTCGCCTCCCTCGGCGGTAGATTTTCTTCGTCTGAAGACTCCGATTCCACTCTTCCGACCCAATCTTCCAACCAATGAAAATCTTCCAGCCGATGCCAGCTGTTATTAGCTCCGACTGTCCTGCCAGTCGTACAGCTCGAGTGCCATCTCCGAGTAATGGCTTTGCCGCAATCGGCGGAGTAAAGGTTACATTGTCTACTCTGCCGGCTGATTGTTTCCCAGCCTCTCAGGACAGTTTGACCTTACGTGTCCTTTCTTTCTGCACTAATAGCATCTAATCGGACTACTTCTGTCAGGACTTCTTTCGCTTCCACCACTCTCACTTGACCTCGAAGATGAGCTCCCTGTACTTGATCTCGAAGAACTACTAGTACTCCCATTCCTCGAGAGAACTTTGCTTTTTCCCCCATCTTCGCTCGAGCTTGAGTTCGGTGATGAGCCTCTGGCACTTCTACCGCCTTCAGACTTGTGTCCGGTTTTGGACTGCTCGCCCTTGCTCGGATTTTGGTGCCTTGGGCCCTTTAGCTTCCAAAAGTCCTTGCTGCCCTCGAGCTTTTTCAAGAACGCGTCGAGGCGACTGACGATCGAGTCAGCAGCCGATCTGCTGACAACAGCAGTTGCTGCGACGTGGACTCTCGCTTCTTTGTCAGCCTTGTTTTGTTTATAGGCGAGATAAGGCCACATAGACGCTGAAGGGGATGGTGGTGGCCTATAATTAACCTCGTTGAGAGAGGTACGCTCGATCTCAACGGCCTGGTTCATTAAACCTATCACCGATTTAATCTCGTTGCGTCGGATCTGCTTGCGCAGATTCGGCAACATATTTCTTAAAATGAAATCGATTTGTTCACTCTCGCCTGGCTCAGGCCTGATTTTCAACAAATACGACTGCAGATTAGTAATGTAGTCCCTGACTGGCTCGGACTCGCCCTGTGTGCGAGCGAAAGCCTCAGCTCGTACACACTGTTGGTAGTCTTCAACACCATACCATTCTCGGGCAAGACGACAGAAATCGTCCCAAGAAGAGATCTGCTTCTTATTGTTGCGGTACCAAGTGGTCGCAACACCAGTCAGTAATAAAGGTAAAGCATCTAAAAGTTGCTTGTCCGTTAGTCCAGCTAGACTGTTGTTGTCTGCAACGTCTAATAGAAATTGCTCCAGGCTCGACTCGGGACCACCGGAGAATTTCAAATTCCAGCGCCGGACTATAGCACCAACATCTACCGATTTGAAAGCGTTAATAATCGGTGGTGTTCCTACAGGAATGGTTGTCTCTTGGTCCAACCTGTGCAATCTCTCCTGTATTGCTTACATCTGTTCCTGTAACAAACGCCTTTCGTCAGGAACAGACGCTTCTCGAATAGGGCTAGAGCTGTTTCGCTTGTCTGAGACAGAAGCCCCACGTTGGGCGCCAATTTGTTACGGTGCTCGTCCGGGGAAAAACAACGGCGATCCGCGTTGTCGGACTAACAACCGTGCACAAATAAATTTTCGAGTACTCTCTCCTGAGTACTCCTGCTGTCGTCGTTGATACCTGTAAATGATCAATCAGACATGCTTGGGGAGACGCGCACGCGAACTAGCTTTCAAATGCCGGTAGTGAGCGGGGTGAAATTCCCCAAGCTAAATGTAAACAGAAGAAACCAAACTTCTCAAAAAAATATCCTAAGCGAGGAAATGTCGAGCGGAGGAAAAAGATTAGTTTTCAATAACAAACTCGAAGAAAGTCAATTTTAATCTTTAATTTAGAGTCAAAATTTCTGAAATCGGACAGAAAAACAAAACTTTCGAAATTCGATAGCCTTTGTACACAAAAGTCAAGTGTTATGCTTTAAAAAAAAGCCAGTAGAGTTTTTTTTTAAATAATAATTTTTCTAAAAGTTATAAACAATTAAACTTTTAGGTGACTATTTTTTTAAATCGCCATTTCTAGAGAACTATTTAATAAAAGTTTACAAAATTTTAACAACGACTTCACAAATAAGTAGAGAATTGAATGATAAATAAATTAAAAAAAAAAAATTTAATTTGTTTATAAAAAATTAATTTTTTAATAAACAAATGAAAATTTAATAAACTTCTCATATGGGTAGGCCAAAATTTTTTCAACGATATTTTTCCTTAAAGTGTTACCTAGAAGTACGTGAAAAAAAATTTTGGTAATATTCACAAGAACAAAAGTTGTGAATTTTTAAAGACCGCAAAACGAGCGCTGCGACGAGCGCGGCGAGGTGACGGAGCCACGGCGCACGACGCTACCGCTTCACGCGCGCTCGCATAACTATTTACATTTTCCGATTATTTTCAAAAATTGGGTTTCTTAATGACTGCGTTTTTACTTACCGTAAGTATGCTAATAAAAAATTTAAAGTTCGGCCGATCGCGCTGGCGGCCGAACAAAGAGACGTGTAGGTAAACAAAGAACCTGCCGGGCTACGCTCGCCGGCTCGCAAGTTTCTACTCGTGATTTCTGACAAGAACTCACGCGTAGAACCTTTCGGAAATAAATCCAGATAGGGAGAGAAAAATCGACAAGTTCTCTCTCTTACCGTGACACACTCCTTCACTCTATCTGCACTCGAACGCGGTTACACAAACCTTTACAGGCGCGGGTGGAGATCTCCAAGCGAAGACGCGTGGTCTACGAAAACAGCATACACTCTTTTACAGCACTCATTCCTCGCGATGTCGTGTTTAACGAAAACCTCAATGTGACTCACGATTACAGTACTTTTTCTCTCTGACTTTGAAAGAAAGTCGAGCGTCCGTGCTCACGTTCTACACACGACTGGCGCGCTTCCGTTCCGTTCTACCCGGTCCGACCTCTAACGGTCGGTCCGTTCCGGAATAGTCCGCCAGCTGCTGAGCATTAGCTGTTGGCCCACGTCCACACGGATAATCAATATCGATCGTGTGGACGGATGTTTTCACCGACCGTGACAACTCATAACCTCATATGATACGACTGACATGATACAGTACGTGATCAGACCCCTGGAAGACCTAAACTACGCTCTGCTGCCATTTACTTAACAAAGTTGTGACAGTTTCTATTTCGCAGGCCCGAAAGAAAAAAATAGCACGTTAACTAAAACAACCGGGGCGTCGAACACCCTCGTGTTACGACGGGACGCGGGCTTTACTATCCTAACTAGTGCTAGTTCAGCTAAACTTAGCTAAACTTCACCTTACCTTCAAATCCTGTTGATGACTGAAGACGAAGTTTCTTTAGTGATTCGCCTCGTGAACTGATAGGAAATGTTTGGTCACGAAAGACAAAAAGGGCGAACACGGCCTTTTGATTTGCAGTTGAATTTTTATTTTGCCCAACGCACAATATTTCTTAATGCAAATTTGGTTTGGTCACAATCTACTCTCTTATTTGGTCACAATCTATTCTCTTATTCGTTCACAATTTATTTTGGTATTAGTCTCTTGTATGTAAATAACTTATAGTAAAAATTTTAAGGCTAAAGCAAAGGAGTTGAAAAATTTTCATCTGACGCAAGATGAATCGTCTAGCCTAAACTAAATCCTAATCTGTACTGACTCGCGCTGCTCCTGCATCTACTTGCTAGTGCATTCCCCCGCCACCACGACTTTTTCCTGGCTATGGTGTCGTGCTGACGAGGTGTGCAGCGCGTGATAGCGACGGATATTGCTCACTTTGGAACAAAGTTCGTCTCTATCAAAATTAATTTGTGAAAATTATTACATTCTAATATGTGCATTGTAATTGTCACGTAACATTGAACTTGGCGATTAGAGTTTTGTAGGTTTGAAGCATGAAAGATTACTTCTCAATTATTTATTGAACTATAAGACCAGGGTTGTGCGAATTTGAGGCTTGAAGGATGACCAAAGATAGAAGGATTATTAATCAACAGTTTATTGAAATTTGTGTCCAAAGTTTTAGGGATGTGATGCTTAGACGATAAATTATCAACAATTTAATAACCTCGATGCTCAGAGTTTTGAATGGCTTGAAGGAGAAACCATCATCAATTCATTGAACTCGATGCACAGAATTTAGAAGTTTAAGACTTGTGGAAATAATTGATATAAAATTTATGAGACTTGGTGCTCAGGGTTTTGGAGGTATATGGCTTGGAAGATAAATTATCAACAATAATTGAACTCGACGTCTAAGGTTTGGAAGGTTTGAGGCTTTCGAAAGTAATTGATGAACAATTGATGGAACTCGCTGCCCGGAGTTTTGGGGGTTGAGTATTGTAGGATAATTAATCATTAATTTGTGAAATTTGGTGCCTACATGGAGAGAAATTAATTGTAGTTGTACACAAAAAATTTACGCAACTTATAATTTTGGCAGAGTTTCCTCAATTTTTGGGTTAGGTTGTACGATAAGTTATTAGTAAAATTATAAAGAGTACAATTAAAACCGGTTGAACTTCAATTTTTATTTGGAGATCTTACAATCAAGGTGATACCTTCTCAAACTTGTAGATGTTGTAATTTTTTTTTCTTCGCGAATAGTATAGGAAGTTTGAGGCTTGTGGGCATAATTAATAATTAATTAGTATGTTGGCAATTTTAATATTTTTCGTTGGAAAATTTTCTCGAACATCTTCCTATTAACAAAGGCTCGACATCTGCATGGGCAAACTCCCTACCTTATGCGCTACTTTAACCGCATCGCCGAGGGTCATAGCATTAAAAAAAGGGAGCAAAAAGAGAATGCAAGCCCAATTCTCGGTAATTTTTCGAATTTTTTCTAAATCTAACAACTAGTATTATTGTTGAATGACATTGGTGTAATGCTGAGATTTTTCGTGAATTTATTAAATTTTAAATTCAATCTCTGGTTTACAAAGGTCGTATCAAAAATGGTTGATTATATCATATCACTGGACAATAAAAGAAACAAAAATTATTTAATGTACTGAATTTTTTTTGTCAACTGCTGTTTTGAAAAAAATTATTTTTGAACCTCAACAACTAATTATAAGTTTTTCTATCCTATTTTATTTGTTCATTTATTTCTTTAAAATCGCTGGGTCGATGCGAGAGAGTGCCAAAGTCTCATGCAAGTAAGATAGAAATTGCGGATCTTTTTGTCTCATAAAATATGGCATCCGATCAAAAATTATTTATTTTCAAATTTAATCAATTTAGACTCGTCATTCCTTACAACTAAACTGAAAGATTTCAATAGTTTTCAAACGATTTTTATGTCCTTACTCACGCGATTGAACATTGGCTACTGGAAGAGTGTATACTCTCCTTGTTAGTATTTTGGATATATTTTTAACTCAGCTTCCCGATGTCAGCAATTGTATTTTTTCATTTAGCTTACTGTTCGAGATATTACTAATTTAGTTTATTTTGTTCCCATTTTTCGTTGATTTTTATGGATTTTTTTTTAAACTAGTAAATCACTAACAACTTTATATTTTTTTGTTATTACATAGGATTATTCACATAATATAAATAATTTGAGTTGTCTGACAATATATTTAAATATTTGTTTGCAATAAGTCAATTGCTGATACAATAAAACACCACTTCAGGGTTTTCTCGAGATAACGTGAGCATAATCGGCTCGTCGAACATTGAAGGAACTTTGGCTGTGGATCATGAATCTCAAAACATCAAGGACCCAAGTACTGCTCAGGTATCTCCTGCATTAGAATTATTATCAAATACTGAACAAATCAAAACATCTGCCCACTTGGCAAAGGATATGCTACCTCAAAAGGTAATTTTATTAAATATTTGGCTAAAAAAGTTTTGTCAAAACACCTATCCTGAAAAAGAAGTAACTGCAGACACGACATATACTTGATAAAATTTTAAATTTCACTAGCAAGTTCAAATTTTCAATTCTTTGGTTTTTAAAATATTTTAAAAGAGCACTTCCAGATACTATAATTCAACTTTTCATGAACATAATATTAATTGTTTACTTTAAGTGCAACAAAAGTTATTTCAAACAAAAAACGTGATTTTACAAAATTTATAAGTAGATTTAATTATAAATAACTAAAACTTTCTTAAACATCCCAAAATAATTTTTATATCACTTCGTACTAATATTTTAAGTACTTAAAAAATTCGTTGATGAATGTGGTCCGCATCAGTTTTATGCATCAAACTTTAAAGTTTCGAATTTTTGAATTATGTATAGTTATGTACAACAGTTACCTTCAGAATTTGTATAACGACTTTTCGAATCATTTTTAAAGCGTTTTTTTTTTTTTTTTAGAAGACTAATTGCATAAAATAGATTATTTGGAGTAAGGTAAAAATATCAGATAAAAGTCAAAATTTTTGAAACAAGTATTTAACAAAAAAATTTTCAAAAGTAATTTTTTTTTTTTTTTTAACATTTTGCATTCCCCTAATGAAACAAAATATTGACTCTTACTTTTCTTTGTGCAAGTCTATTTTGACTATAAATGTTGATTCGTTACAAAAAAGTCAGTTTTTTTGTCTAATACTTTTTTTGTCTAATACTTTCAGACAAAATTATATCATCAATTTTTATATTGAGTATGTATTTTTAAAGTGAAAAAAACTTTCATGATCCGTCAAATATCCAAATTATTCAAGAAGTTTTAGTCTTAAAAAAAATCTAACTTCTGATTTTCAGTGACCTAAAAAAGTGTGTTGCCATATTTTTCTTTCTACCCGATTATTTAAAACTTGATCTTTTAAGCGTATATATAAAGCCCATCCTGAAATTACGAGGATCAGTTTTTATCCCACTCTTATTTATTTTAAAAATTGTGACGCTCGAAATCGACCATATTGTATACATTAAAAAAATCATACTTCGGGTACTAACTTTGTATTTAACTACATTTGTATTGGAAGTGAAAAAAAAAAAAAAACTTATACTTATTATTGTTGGGGTGACAATAATAAGTATAAGTTTACCCCTTTGAACTGACTCGGAAAAAATTTTCGATTGGATTTTTTAAGCACATCTCTTTCGAAACTAATGAACGAATTTTCCTAAAATTTTACGCGGGTTTTTGACTAGGTTTAAAAAGTGCGTTGTTTGAATTTCGTAAAAAAATGTTGCAAATTGACTAAGTTATCAACATTGAAAAAATTTTTACATTTTTACGTAGCAACGTGATGCGTAGAAAACGCAGTTACACAAAACACTTCAAATAGCAAATTTAATTTGAACTCGTACCAAAACAAATAACCCTAACTAAGGTATAAAAAATAAGCAAGGCTGTAAAAGTTAGCATTCTTTCTTTTTCGCTCTTGAAAAGACACATTTTTTAAAAAGAATTGTGAACTTTTTCAAAAATATATTCACATTTACTGAAGTTTTTATCACCATAAATCGTAAGTTGGCACAAAAAACCATAGAAAGTGATTCATTTTAAAGTGTTTTTTCAAACTTTAAACTGTTTTTTAAATCAGTAAAGGATACTGAATAACTAGCAATAGTAGATCTCAACGGAGTTGTGTCATCACCTTCTTCATTGCTAAAAAGTCATTTAAGTCATTGCTGCTTACCAAGAAAACCAATCAATATCGATGTCTTGTGTTAAACCAGATTTCCTTAAAGTGTTTTATCAACACATATAATGAACCTGTTTGATTTCTTATGGCTTAATGCTCTGTACAGGCAGGATATTAAGCGTTGCCTAAATGACCTTTAAAATCAAAACTCTCAAGAACAGGAAAGGGTGAATTAAATGACTTTACTTGATCAAATAACATGACTGCGTTGGAATATTTTCAGTTCTTAGTGCAGTATGAAAATCAACGATTCGCTAAAGATCCCAGATTTTGATACTTCTGTGAACCAGATAAGATTACCCACAAGTTTTGTTAGTTTGAGTGCTGCTGATCTTTGGTGGCCAGATTTGGCACGTCTAATAAGTGCCAATTTTTTGCAAAAAGACACACATTCGGTGTACTCCCCGTTACGAAATGATGAAAAATTAAATCAATACAATACTTATATTGCTCAGACTTGGAGAGCCTGTTATTGCTAGTTTCCTGGTCTTGTGGTCGGCGTTCTAACTGAATCTACTGTTGTTGTGGTTCGTAGGTTCCGGAAAATCTGTACCCATCTTGTTATATTAGTTGTAATGGTCTGTCAAAGCTTGGTTACTCTCTTTCACTGTTGAGCCGTAGAAAAGATTGAACGTAATTAGCATCTTCAAGGTACTTTTATAGATAGTTCATCATGATCCTCCTAAGTTTATCAGAGTTTGTTATTGTCTTGATAATGGCTGAATTTTCGGTGTGATAACAACTCTTATCCTACAGGTTTCTTGCGGATGAAAAAGTACTGTTGTAGGAACTTCTAGGTATTTTTGAATGAACATTTTCAACACATCCTTGGTTGATTTTTGCAATTGTTTGAAGGCTGCTTGGAGAATGAGGATCCTTTTCCTAGCTTAGTCCAGCATATTTTAGTCTCCATGATTCTTTCTTGTTTATCCTGGCGAGATGGCTAGATATTTAGCCTGACTGTCGTAGATTTGGCTAAAAATTTATAGGTACTTCTATTTATAAAACTCGTAACCATGTTGTTCTGTTTCCTCGTTCTCTTGCGTTTTCCAGTAAAATTCTGCATATTGAGCCTTATATTTGGGGTCACTTTGAAATATGTAGCCCGTCTGTTATCTGTCTGATAGCTATGTCTCACGTAACTACAAGCAAGCTTTCTTCGGCGGTTGGTCAATGTTTGGTAGTATCTAAGAGTACAAATTGAGAGAACTCTGCGGAAAGAGTCCATCCAGATAGCCTTACGCAGTGCTTTTTGCAGTATTTAAAATAGCCAGTAATAGTCCTGAAGTTTGGTCCTCACTGGAATTTCCTTCATGATGATGCTGCTAATCCATCTTTGAACGTTTTGTTGTGTGCGTTAGATGTCAATTTCGACGTGATAATTCTTGCCGAATCATTGGAGCTCGGTGTTTCGAAATTGATCATCGTATTTTTTTCTTCAGTTTAAATCCATTTTAATAGGTCCATATTAAAAGCCTTAGATGCACTCTTTTTTGTTTGATTGCTTTATTTTTTTTTTTGTTTTGGGATGGGAGCTGAGAGTTTGAAGGTAAGGGTGCAAATTCAGGTTTTCGGTTTTAAAAGAGTTTTCAATCAGTCCGTTATTTCTCGTCTTAATTTTCTAGGGTTTGATAGGTGCCAGGGAGGGGTTTGATATCGATGCCTATCCCATATCAAAGTTCCCCTCCATATTGATGGCATCGTTGGGCGAGAGCCTGCATTCGGTTTAGCACTTCATGGTATTAAAATAATTTTTCTGGTATTCGCTAGCACGAGTATTTTTAACGTCAGCGCTTCGGAGATTTGTGGCCTCCACCCTTTTGTAGTCCAGGCCCAGTTTGTCCAATTCTAGGTTAAGTTTTGGATCCATTCCAAATTCCAATATTATGTAATTTAATTTTCACATTATCTGTAATCGTAAAAAAAGATATTAGTGATTTTGTTGGTTCTTGCAGGGTCGAATGGTGCGCTGATAAGTCTTGTCCATGTAATTTTGGAGTCTGTTACTATAGATGATACCAAAATCACATTGTTTTTACCCTATATCTTGATAACTCCAAGATACATGACTCGAACAAAACTCATATGTATACTTTCGGCTTGCCACAGAATGGTTTGGTCATATGGGTCTTTCAAATCGTCCAAGCTTTTCTTGTAGCCAGATCCTCCTCCATCAGTTTTAACTGATTTTAGTCTAGATGTCTTTAGTCCCATCTTCGTGCTGCCCTTGATTTTGTTGATTTCCAAGGTTTTTCTTGGCCAGAGTACCTAGAGTAAACGATTTACAGGGTTTTCTTGAAAATTGTAATTTCTTTACGATTCCAATCCTCGAGTGTTACGAGATTAGACAAACTCTCTGGCACCAGTTGTACTTGACATAATGGTCCAAGAAAATCGTTTTTATTTCTAATTTCTTGGAAGTTTGGTGACTTTCAGGACTTTGATATCAACGCTGCTTTATTACACTTTGGTTGAGTGACTCTAATAAGGTCACTCAGGGGTTCGGGCAAGTCTTTGGCAACCACATCTTCCTGAGGGTTCATTGTTTTTAATGTTTCCATATTATTAAAACTGGGCTCACCTGCATCGATTTTTTCGATAAAGTCTCTTCTTCTAAAATTGAATCGGTGCCGTCAATATGCGTTGACGACTCTTCGGTTGACAAATTTTGCGGTTTACTTATGTTTACATCGACTATAGGTTGTTCGTTCGTTGGCGGCATCTCATGCTTGCTCAAACTCATTGAACTAACCATTATAGTCACAGAACATTGTTGAATTTCTGATGGGGTTGCCGTTAAGGCCTGTGATTTTACTGTTGCTTTTGGTTCATCCCTCTCAGCTCTTCTGCGACTGAGAAATTCTTTCACATTATCTTTGATATTTAATTCGCTCCGGACTATGTTCCTTGTCGATCTCTCTACCTTCCGTATAGCTACATGAATCTTCCCAGCTGACTATGACTCCCTTTTCGGAGCTATTTTGATGGTTTCCTTCTTTTCTAACAACTTTACCTTCTGCGAAGGCATGGGAAGTGACGGATTGGGTTGTTTACCAGTATCCTGGAATGACACTTTATCTCCAGCAGTTCATGGAGATACCTCGTTGGAAGCAATAATCTCGTGTTCCTGCACAAACATTCGATCAGCTTGCTGGTCTATAAGAGTTTTCACCCCTGGAAGTGCTATATATTCCAAATATGAGGTCAGCCCAGGAGAAGAAATCAAACTTGCATTCTTTGGTTGCAGCTCTTTTTTCTCAGGACTTTCTTCGACTGTTTCATAGTCAAATAGTTGTCCATCACTATTTGCATCTGCTTTCTGAAACTTTTGGATAATCTCTGGGTTAAAAGGGCTCGTAGGGTCATCTGTTGCTCCAAGTCACCTGTCTCCAGTCTAAACTAGGTGAAGCATTTGTTAACTTCAAAATGATTACTCAGCAGATGTAATAATTTTTCATAGGAGTGGAAAGAGCGTCCCTGAGTTACTTCCTGTGCTTCGCCATACGGATTATATTGAGCTTGCTGGAGGAAATGAACATAGTTTTGGTTGCTATGCCGTCCAAAATTTCAGCAAACTCTTGAAAAGTCATATTATATCCATCATACCATGGTATTTCTGCCGTACAGCTACTATAAGCAGGCACATCATATTGGTGGTAACCTTCTGGAAGTGGCCTGTAGGTTTTTGAGTCAGTCTCGAACGGTACAAGTAGGAACGTGTAGAACGTTGACCACATATGGTAGGTTCATCATCCTGGTTGGGGTCATAGGTTGAATCATTTATGCGTGGGGATCCATAGTATCCAATTGCATCTACATAGTCATAGACCGAGGAGGGTCTGACATATCCGACGATGCGTCTGGGCTTACTCCAGTAGTACTGAAGCGAGCCCCTTGGTAGTTTAAAGGCGGCAGGCTATTCTGAAAACGTTGCTTGCCTTGGGTCATCCCTAGATGACCCTTGCTGTCAGGAATAATTCCTGCATTCATCCTTGCTTCCTGTTTTGTGGCCTCTAAATAGGCTTCTTCGAGAGTTCTAGGTTTTTGGGCGTCCACACATTGTCCAAGGTCTCCTGGGCATTTAATAAAAATATCTACCAAAGCATCTGACAGTATAAGCACCATTTGTTTACTGTAGTTGGCATCCTTTTTTTCCTTCAAAACTGATCGTGCGCAACTTAAAAGAATCTCTATTTGGCCCTTAAAACCTCCCGTAGAGTCACCTGGTGTGAAGTGCAAGGTGTATAGCTTAACAAGGAGACACTTAACGCTCTTCTTAATTCTAGCAACCCGCGCGGAAGATTTTACCGGGGATCGCGGTCCCCACACGTGTATAGAAGGAAGAGAAGGGATTCTAATACTAACGACCGATTAACTACCTCGACTATCTGAAAATCGAACTAACTAAAGAGCTTACTTAATAATTTTAAGGATCACAATACCTTTAATCGTAGTCCGGACTGTCCAACGGCGTTACTTCAACAGCTCTATGCTGAAGGTCAGGATTTAAAGAAAACTTACACTTTTGGTGGATTAACAGTTATTTATTCGATTTTATTTTACACGAGGTACACAACTAATGTCAAACAATAATCAAACACTGTGTTTCCGGCAAAAGATCATGAGCGTGCGCATTTAATTAAATCTTAACGGTTACTTATAATTACGAGATGATTTATCCAGCAAAGGATCATGAGCGTGCGCACTTAATTAAATCTTAATGGTTACTTATGATTCCGAGATGATTTATCCGGCGAAGGATTGAATCGTCCGTACTTAACTCTATTCTAATCTGGACTGTTCGTCATCACGGGCACTTGCAGTGCACTGGCTGGCCGGCACTTCCCCCGTCAGGGGGGAGCCTTTTCCTAGCCAGAGTGCCGAGCTATGAGGATGTATAGAAATTTTCGACTATGGGGGGCGCTACTGGCAATGGCCCCCTCGTAAAATAGTGTCAGTAGGGCGTATATATATATATGTATATATATGTCATCAATGCTATGATGGCGTCGGCAGTCTGCACTCTGCAGTGTCTGCACCCACGTTTCAAAATAAAAAACCAAAGTTTTGCTGGATTAATATAATTACCTGAAACAAGACTATGTTATTCACTTTAAAATATTTTTGTTTCAAATGCAATTATATTGATGTACAAAGTAAATTAAATTCAGAGTTGAAAATGATCTGCAAAGAAAAGTTATTATCAGATAAGTCATTGTTTATTTTTTATAATTCTAAATTTGTATGCTTAATTTTTATAAAGTTTCAAAGCTTTGTGGAAATTTATTTTACAGGTTGGGTGAAAACAACGGATCAAGACTTGACTTGGGTAAATAAGATTTTATACTAAAATTTAACCTAAATTCTATGAAGTACTATACAAACTAAAAAATTAAAACTTTAAACCAATTCTAGATATACAAGAGAAGCAACTCTAAAAAATGTAATTTTACCCTGTAAATCTAACTCCTTGAGCAAAAGCTTATATTTGTCAGTTAGTTGGACCTTGCAGCAAATGAGTAGTCAAGAAAGGTAAAAATTAAATTGAATAATATTCCCAAATAATGTCAATTAATAACTAATCAAAATAAGCTTATAAAAACTTGTCTATTAATTTATAAAATTACAATCTAGTCTCACAATGGTGATGAATTATTACTGGCAAAAGGGATGCACAATCTGGGTCAACACTACACTTGATACTTGGGTCTAGCAGTCAAGTGAATCTCGGGATGAGCTACCTGCAGTTTTCAAGACAAGAGTTTGGATCGAGAACAACGTCCAAAGGTAATGCTAAAATTTTCCATACCTAAATTAATTTTTTTCTAGTTACTTATCAACCTATGAATAATTTAATATATTAATCTCAGGGTGTAGCAGATTAAATTTTCCAATTATTATATTGGCCTGACTAACAATGTGGTTCCAATTTTCAATCTTTGGCTGTGGATTCAATTCAACTCTACTAGGGAAATAAATTATAATTTACAACTGCCATTAACTCCTCGAGGTGTCAAGTGTCAGGAGGACTGTGTGTGTGTGTGTGTGTATATTGTATCGCAAGATTATTTAAGTGCAAATGAAGAATTTATAATTTGGAAGCAGAGCTATAAAACACGAGTGATCTTTAAGTGTGTTTGAGCTGATCAAAAATGATTAGTACATGTCAGTTTGTATTAATATTTTGAATTAGGAAAAATTTCTCTGAGCTGAATTTTAAAAATTGAATATATTTAGTTTTTTTTATCTGTACCTTTTTTATACAGTGAATAAAAATAAAAACTTTAATTTGTATTTACTTTGATTTCTTACTTTCTTTACCTATGCTGTAAAATTTTTAAGATTTTTTTATTCACTTGCAATAAAATTAATAATCACTTTAAAACTTTTATGACATATATAATTAAAAAAAAAAAAAAAAAAATGCTATGATAAAAGATCCATGGTTATAAAAGTTAATAGCAGTCAGTAAAAAATATATTAACATCAAAATTTAAAAATATGAGGACGTGTAGTGTAAACAGTTGCAAAAATAAAGTAAAATTTAGATTTTCTAAGTGTGAAAAAAGGAGAAAATTGTGGTTGGATGCAATGAGGCAACCAGATCTTATACCAAATAAAAAAATGGGTTTATGCATAAACCATTTTAAAAAAACAGATCTCCACCTTAAAAACGAGTCTTGGGGTAGGTGTTTTTATCTAATTTAAACTCATGAACATGCATACAAGTAAAGCATTAAATTAATTTGTATTTAAAATAATACTTTTAGGTTACAACTTAGAAAGAACATGTTTAAAGCAAGACGTAGTACCTTCTGTATTTGAATGGAACCAAAACGATCGTGAAGAAAACGACGATGACAGTTCAAATGAAAGTTCTATTTATAATAATTTACCTGTTCATGAGGAGGATCCTGATAAAAAAGTGAATGATGAAACGTTAGATGAAAACTACAAAATTATTTATCCACAAAATTATGAATCTTACTTAGATGCTCTCAAGTATTCTGATATGATGGATGAGAATTTAGACCTCCAAGAAGTCATAATTGAAGCAGAGATTGATCAAGAAATACAGATTAAAGATTCAGATGCAACTGAGGCAAAGATTTCTGATGAATATGCTCCAAAAATAATACTTTCAAACAATAAACAAAAATATACTATAAAAGAATTTGAGAATAACCCATCAGCTGTTTTGGAATTCACAGGATTGGAAAGCTACAAAAAATTCATGACAGTGTTTTTAAGCCTAGGCAAAGAAATTAAATTAAATTATTTTAATAATAGTGGGCATGGCAAACTGTCTTTACAAGATCAGTTATTTCTTACACTTTGGAAATTAAGAAAGTATCCAACTGACAAGGAACTTTCATTTCACTTTGGGGTACACAAATCTCAAGTTGACAATATTTTTAAAAGTTGGATCATGTTCATGTCCAAACAGTGGTCTCAAATTGATTTATGGCCTAGTAAGCAACTTGTACAATATTATATGCCAGAAAATTTCAAATCTCATTTTCCAAATACCAGAGTTATCATCGATGGAACAGAAATTTTTGTACAAGGTAGTAAGAATCCAGAAGTGCAGCAATCAACTTTCAGCTATTACAAGAATGATACCACACTGAAAGCAATTGTTGGCAATTCTCCTGGAGGCATTTGTTCATATCTTAGTGACCTTTATGGTGGTTCAGCCAGTGATAGACAGTTAGTGGAAAGGAGTGTTCTTCACCAGAAATGTGAGCCAGGAGACGTCATTATGGCTGATCGTGGATTCACAGTACAAGACTTTTTTGCACACCATGACGTAACTGTTTCAACTCCACACTTCACCAAAGGCAAAGGAAGCTTACCATTCACAGATTTATTAAAAGACAGAAAGCTTGCTGAATTCAGAGTACATGTTGAAAGAATTATTGGTTTGCTAAAAACATTCAAAATACTATCTACAACATTAAAACACAATCATGTTCCTTTAGCGACTGAAATTACTGGAGTTTGTGTGATGTTGTGTAATTTTAAGGAGTGTATAATGGAAAAAAATAAATATGTGAAGTGATGTGTAAATTAGTGTTGACATATAAGAATTGTATAAAAATTCAGTTGAGTAAATCTTTTATTATGTTCTTTAATCATCAGGTTTTTTACATTCTATAATAGTTTTTTACAATTTCTTAATAAAATATTATTTGAAACAAGAATTTAAATCTACTGATAGTAAGCACTTAATAAAAACATAAATTTGGGTTCAGTATTTCCTGCAAAGCTACAAGCATTTATATATTTTTAAACTATATTTTGAATTAAAAAAATTAAAAAAAAAATTATCAACTTTAAGATAACTATAATTGTCAAATTGTAAAATAAATTATAGCAGTTGACCTGTAACAATTTCATATAAAATTTTATCCCTAAAATAAGGCATATTTTTTTGACTAAAATTAAAATCTTTTCCAGCACTTAAAAGTTCAGAAAATACACATACAAAAACTCCACAGTCACTTCCATTTTGCTGATGTGGAATATCTGTAACGTTTTTGAAGTTCCAGTTGGTAAAGTCGAAATTTCTTTTTTTTTTATCTAAATACTCGTCTACTAAATACTGTTTTAATATCTGTAAACATGAGGGATTGGAGGAACCATTGCTGTCATAATATCTGATATCTTTTTTTGTAAAATCTATTACAGCCAAACACCAGTGAATGCCCAAATGAATTGGAATTAAAACAATATCTTTTGAAAACAAATCAATTTTTTTTGTCCAATCTTTTACGGACTGGTAGCCTTTAGATTTAAGTATAACAAAAAAAAATGTGTTCATAGCATAAACATTACGGTAATAGTTCTCCAAACTTCTAGTGTTTATTAGCTCCATATAAAAATTAATTAATTGATCATTTAACCAATTTGAACCTTTTAAACAATCTAAATCTTTTTTTTTATAATTAAACCAAATTTGTCGACGACAACAGCATCAAGAGGAAGGGGTAACAAGTGCAAGCGAATAATTTTCATATCTTCATTATTAAGTGTAGGAAACTGCAGAGAGTGTTCAGCAAGTTTATCAACAGATAATTTTTCATCTCCATGTTTATTTGAAGATGCAGCTCTTGAAAAATCATCAGATACAGTGTTTACATTTGTGAGAGGATATTGAACTTTCTCGTTGGCATAAATCTCTAAGGGCGCTGATGTTAATGCGCAACAACTAGTTGCATCAGTATCCACTGACTGACAAAGAGTTCGATTCATATAAATTTCACATTCAAGATCAACTATTTCAATTAAGTCAAATTTTTCTTGTTCTTCTTGATTTCTTGATTCCTTGGTAGTGCAAAAAATTAAATCATAATCTCTTATAAAATACTTATTTATAATAGCAGGCTTTAAAAAATTTTCAAAAAATTTTTTTAATTTTTCCAACAGGTAATCAATAAATTTTTCATTTCTAAAAATATTTACAACAACAAAATCCACAAATGTGAATATTACAAAATAACAATGAGATCTATTAGTGACCATCAGTTGCCCTTGCACCTGAAAAAAGTAAGGATGATCTTCTCTCAAAGATAATTCATTATTATCATTCTTGTACAAACAAGCTACTGTTTGTTCATTTATTGGCAAATCTTTTGCAGTGTACGGACACTTAATCTCAACCACTGAGTCTCTGCCGATGAGACCATCAGGACTTGCTCCAACATACGGATGACTTTTCATAATAAATAAGCCACTCTTCTCTACTTTAATGGAATTTTTTAAATAATTAGTTTGAAACTTTTCCATCGCTGGTTTTTCATAAATTAATCCATGAGAAGTATACTTAGATGTAAAACTGTTTGGGTTCAAAATGGATTGAGCCATCTGCTGACCTTGCTTCTCATTCAAATCTTTGCAAACAGGATAAAATTTACTTGCTGTTATTCTTACTTTCCTGCAGTTATGCCATTCTTCACTATCATTTTGTGCCAAAGTATTTTCTTCCATTGTTTTTATATCTTCATCTGATACATCTACAAGTTTAAGGCTTAGCAAGATTCTTTTTTCAATAGTGTCTTTACAATATAAGTTATGATCATTTTGAAACCCAAACGGATTCGCTGGTTCCATCAGCTGCTTTAGAGCCATGTTACTGTTAAAACAACTGGACTTCACAATGTTGTAAAAATAATCTTTGTAATTTGTATTTGAAAAGTGCAAATTATCACCAGTATTATTGTCATCAATTTTTTGCTCTGTAAATTGAATTTGACTAGAGATACTTTTGATTGAATTATCTAGACTTACACTATTCAAATTATTAATTTTACCATTGATACCAACTGAAATTTTACATTTGTTTTTTTTCATGTTTTTTGCTTTAATAGGAGAGCCATGATGTCGTTTAGTAGGGTGATGCCAAGTTTGTAGTTCATCTGTGCATGCTGCCAAAGTAATTATAGGCTTTTTTAAATAGTGATCATTGAGTCCAAAAAGAGTTGCCGTAACATGTTTACAATAAGAAGTAGTTGTCGATTGTCCAGCAAAACACTCACAACAACTCTGTTGCACTTCTCCATCCATTAATAAAATTATGTTCACATTATAAGACAAGGATTTAGAAACTTCAGATCTGCATTGTGATTTGACATAGTATAATCCATCTATAAAAATAACTTAAATATATTTAAAAAAGATTACAAATGTAATTATGCTCATGAATAATTTTACCTTTAATGCAGTATTTTACATGATTTAAAAATTGTAAATTATACATTGCTCGGCTAGGACCAATATCTTTTGAGAAGTAGCTCAAATATCCTGTTATATGGGCTTCTGTGATATGTGGAGCTGGACTCGACAGGTTTATATCTTTGTACAAGTTAGAAGCTGGAGTTACTATTGTCACTAAAGGTTCAGGCTCACCACAAATTTCATTACCAAAGTTATTATTTTTTTGATAACAATACAATCTAAAGAGTAATTGATAAAGGTAAAAGTGAATTTAACTGTAAGTATGAATTACTTTTTGTTATCAGCATGAAAAATCAATTTGAAAATTTTGATTATGCCCTGTATGTCTTGTTTTCCATTAATTTTTAAATTAATAGTTATTGATTATAATAATAAAAATAATATAATGTACCTCTCAATTAAATCATTCTTGAGCCCTTTTACGGAAGCATTTCTAAATCTACATTGATCTTTTAATTCATTAACAGTCAATTTTTCAAAGTTATCCAAGATTAAACAGACTTTAAAATTTAATGATGGGTCAGTACCCGTCTCATCAATTTTTAAATGCAATGAGTTACTATTAAAGTGTTTGTCATAATGACGACTTTTATCATCATTTATTAATCTATTAAATTAAGTTAAATTCTTTTAATTGTTTTTTACAAAATTTTATTTATTTATTTATTATTTAAAACAAATTAACCTCTGCACAAGCTCAGACTTTCTACCGCCTACTACAAGTTGTCTTACTTTAAGTATGTCTTTTAGTTGCTTCATGTTCATAGAACCATACTTTTCCTCCATTTTTCCTATTTTATATATTATTTTCTTTTTAATTAATTTTTTTTTTTGAAAAATTTTGATGTTAATATATTTTTTACTGACTGCTATTAACTTTTATAACCATGGATCTTTTATCATAGCATTTTTTTTTTTTTTTTTAATTATATATGTCATAAAAGTTTTAAAGTGATTATTAATTTTATTGCAAGTGAATAAAAAAATGTTGAAAATTTTACAGCATAGGTAAAGAAAGTAAGAAATCAAAGTAAATACAAATTAAAGTTTTTATTTTTATTCACTGTATAAAAAAGGTACAGATAAAAAAAACTAAATATATTCAATTTTTAAAATTCAGCTCAGAGAAATTTTTCCTAATTCAAAATATTAATACAAACTGACATGTACTAATCATTTTTGATCAGCTCAAACACACTTAAAGATCACTCGTGTTTTATAGCTCTGCTTCCAAATTATAAATTCTTCATTTGCACTTAAATAATCTTGCGATACAATATACACACACACACACACAGTCCTCCTGACACTTGACACCTCGAGGAGTTAATGGCAGTTGTAAATTATAATTTATTTCCCTAGTAGAGTTGAATTGAATCCACAGCCAAAGATTGAAAATTGGAACCACATTGTTAGTCAGGCCAATATAATAATTGGAAAATTTAATCTGCTACACCCTGAGATTAATATATTAAATTATTCATAGGTTGATAAGTAACTAGAAAAAAATTAATTTAGGTATGGAAAATTTTAGCATTACCTTTGGACGTTGTTCTCGATCCAAACTCTTGTCTTGAAAACTGCAGGTAGCTCATCCCGAGATTCACTTGACTGCTAGACCCAAGTATCAAGTGTAGTGTTGATCCAGATTGTGCATCCCTTTTGCCAGTAATAATTCATCACCATTGTGAGACTAGATTGTAATTTTATAAATTAATAGACAAGTTTTTATAAGCTTATTTTGATTAGTTATTAATTGACATTATTTGGGAATATTATTCAATTTAATTTTTACCTTTCTTGACTACTCATTTGCTGCAAGGTCCAACTAACTGACAAATATAAGCTTTTGCTCAAGGAGTTAGATTTACAGGGTAAAATTACATTTTTTAGAGTTGCTTCTCTTGTATATCTAGAATTGGTTTAAAGTTTTAATTTTTTAGTTTGTATAGTACTTCATAGAATTTAGGTTAAATTTTAGTATAAAATCTTATTTACCCAAGTCAAGTCTTGATCCGTTGTTTTCACCCAACCTGTAAAATAAATTTCCACAAAGCTTTGAAACTTTATAAAAATTAAGCATACAAATTTAGAATTATAAAAAATAAACAATGACTTATCTGATAATAACTTTTCTTTGCAGATCATTTTCAACTCTGAATTTAATTTACTTTGTACATCAATATAATTGCATTTGAAACAAAAATATTTTAAAGTGAATAACATAGTCTTGTTTCAGGTAATTATATTAATCCAGCAAAACTTTGGTTTTTTATTTTGAAACGTGGGTGCAGACACTGCAGAGTGCAGACTGCCGACGCCATCATAGCATTGATGACATATATATACATATATATATATATATATACGCCCTACTGACACTATTTTACGAGGGGGCCATTGCCAGTAGCACCCCCCATAGTCGAAAATTTCTATACATCCTCATAGTGAAGTGCAAGGCTGTCGCATGATTTTGGGCTAAGGTAACTTAATTGGAAGCTGCTGAGTTGCAAAAACCCGTTGCTTAAAGCTAGATTGAAAAACACTATTATAAAAAATGTCACATAACTGTGGTGCCCTACGCATTGTGACATATGTACGAGCATGATAAATGGACTGTTACAGTCGTAGGCTATCTTGATGGAGAACTGGACGAATGATACTAGATTAATAAAAAAATGTGATTCTTCAACAAGAAACAACAAACCAAGAGTATTTTTGGCCTGTTATATACATTTAAAACATAGGTGCTATCATTTATCAAGCACCGACTGTTTCTTTAATTGAGTTGTCAGACTTGTAATAATAAAGCTTGCGACCCACGATTTTCCACCTTAAAAATTTACCAAGATTTTTCTGCACAGCTTCCATTTTATTAATATATAATTGCCGTTTGACATTAGCTGTGTAACTCGTGTGAAATAAAATCGAATAAATAACTGTTAATCCACCAAAAGTGTAAGTTTTCTTTAAATCCTGACCTTCAGCGTAGAGCTGTTGAAGTAACGCCGTTGGAACAGTCCGGACTACGATTAAAGGTATTGTGATCCTTATAAATTATTAAGTAAGCTCTTTAGTTAGTTTGATTTTCAGATAGTTGAGGTAGTTAATCGGTTGTTAGTATTAGAATCCCTTCTCTCCCTTCTACACACGTGTGGGGACCGCGATCCCCGATAAAATCTTCCGCACGGGTTGCTAGAGTTAAGAAGAGCGTTAAGTGTCTCCTTGTTAAGCTATACACCTTGCACTTCACACCAGGTGACTCTACGGGAGGTTTTAAGGACCGAATAGAGATTCTTTTAAGTTGCGCACGATCAGTTTTGAAGGAAAAAAAGGATGCCAACTACAGTAAACAAATGATGCTTACACTGTCGGATGCTTTGGTAGATATTTTTATTAAATGCCCAGGAGACCTTGGACAATGTGTGGACGCCCAAAAACCTAGAACTCTCGAAGAAGCCTATCTAGAGGCCACGAAACTGGACGAAATTCAACAATGTTCTGTGACTATAATGGTTGGTTCAATGAGTTTGAGCAAGCATGAGATGCTGCCAACGGACGAACAACCTATAGTCGATGTAAACACAAGTAAACCGCAAAATTTGTCAACCGAAGAGTCGTCAACGCATATTGACGGCACCGATTCAATTCTAGAAGAAGAGACCTTATCGAAAAAATCGATGTAGGTGAGCCCAGTTTTAATAATATGGAAACATTAAAAACAATGAACCCTCAGGAAGATGTGGTTGCCGAAGATTTGCCCGAACCCCTGAGTGACCTTGTTAGAGTGACTCAACCAAAGTGCAATAAAGCAGCGTTGATATCAAAGTCCTGAAAGTCACCAAACTTCCAAGAAATTAGAAATAAAAACGATTTTCTTGGACCATTATGTCAAGTACAACTGGTGCCAGAGAGTCTGTCTAGTCTCGTAACACTCGAGGATTGGAATCGTAAAGAAATTACAAATTTCAAGAAAACCCTGTAAATCGTTTACTCTAGGTACTCTGGCCAAGAAAAACCTTGGAAATCAACAAAATCAAGGGCGGCACGAAGATGGGACTAAACACATCTAGACCAAAATCATTTTTTTTCAGAACTTGGAATTTTCAGAACTTGGAAAAGGTCTCACTTCCTCGGTGGCTTGGAAGCCTGTCACATTCCGCCATCGAAATTTACGGTTTCTCGGATGCTTCCCAATGAACCATGTCTGCTGTTTTATATGTGCGCACTCACTGACCCACAGGTATCTCAATTTCATTTCTTTGTTCAAAGACAAAGGTGGCCCCAGTCAAGCCTGTCTCAATCCCTCGACTGGAGTTAATTGCTACTCACTTGCTCAGCAAATTGGTCAATCATTTTGTTGGTTCACTCAAATTGGAAGTACGCTCTGTGACACTTTGGACAAACTCAATGGTAGCACTCACTTGGATCAACTTTCACCCATCACGCTGGAAGGAGTTTGTGCGTTACAGGGTACATTCCATTCAGGAATTGACATCATCTGCTCAATGGAGGCATGTACCTGGAAAATGCAACCCAGCTGATTGTGCTTCTCGAGGATTGCTAACATCACAATTCATCGATCACAATCTCTGGTGGAATGGCCCTGAATGGCTAAAGCAATCAAAAGAACTATGGCCTGCCAAACGAGAACTTCTTGATGAGCACACCCTTCCAGAACTCAAGAAAATTGTTCCTACAACAGCTGTTGCTACTGTTAGGGAGCATTGGGATCCGCTCTACAGGTATTCATCGCTCAACAAGTTATTCAAAATTTCTTCTTTGTGCATGGTGGCGTGCCAACGGTTCAAAGGAGTTTTCATCACTCACTCACCGGTCATCTCTGCGGAAATGCTCAACAAAGCCAAGTCATTTTGGATTAAACATACTCAAGAAGTGGATCTCAAAGACGAGATTCGCATGGTTTCCAGCTCAACACTTCCAACTTCTCATGCACTCAACCGGCTAACTCCATTTGTGGATGCAGAGGGAATTCTCAGAGTAGGAGGTCGCCTCAACGAGACGAATCTCAATCAAGCATCCTGCAATTCTCAACCGAAACACACCTCTCACGAAGCTCATCATAGGTCAGGCCCATCTGGGCACACTCCATGGTGGAACTCAGGTCACTCTTGCCAAAATACGGCAGGAATACTGGATCATCGGTGGCCGAGCTACTGTCAAGTTTCACATAGTGCACTGTGTGATTTGTGCTAGGCAGCGGGGGAGTCGAGCTCGTCAACTCATGGTACAACCACCCGTGGCCAGGGTAACTCCCACTCGTCCTTTTTCTCACACTGGGGTTGATTATGCAGGGCCACTAAACATAAAATCATGGAAAGGACGAGGTTCAAAAACCTACAAAGGTTGGATATGTGTGTTCGTCTGTTTTGTTTCATCAGCTACTCACTGGGAAGCAGTTAGCGACTACTCTGCAGATGGTTTTATTGCAGCGTATCGCCGCTTCACATCTCGTAGTGGACTCCCTTCTCACTTGTACTCAGATTGTGGAACCAATTTTCAAGGAGCAGACAAAACGCTCAAAAAACTGGCTTCAAGCTCAACAGGAAAACTCAGCTCTTGGAACATTGTTGGCTAACGAGAAGACTCAGTGGGAGTTCAATCCACCAGCTGCCCCACACATGGGTGGTAAGTGGGAGTCGGTGGTAAAATTGGTAAAGTTTCATCTCAATAGGACAATTGGGGATACCCTCTTGACGTTCGAGGAGCTTGCTACTCTTCTAGCTCAGATCGAAGGTATTCTCAACTCACGCCCATTGGTACCTCTCAGTGATGATCCTGATGACTTAGAAGTACTCACTTCTGGACACCTCCTCATTGGCACAGCTCTCAACGCAGTTCCTGAACCCAGTCTTTTGAACTTGGCATCATCTTGACTGGATCGCTGGCAATTGCTTCAGCAACTGATGCAGAGCTTTTGGAAGCAATGGTCCACTCATTATCTGCATCACTTGCAGACGATCTCAAAATGGCAACACCCTCTTCACGACATCAAGGTCAACTCATTGGTTTTACTCACGAATTCCACCAAGCAAATGGCCTGTGGCTAGAGTAACCCAACTCCATCCAGGACCAGATGGTTTGTTTCGTGTGGTTACACTCAGGACAGCTACAACAACACTCAAGAGACCGGTGGTAAAGTTGGTAGTTTTTTACCGGTCTACTCAGCTCAAACTTAATCAACCAGTCGGTTGATGGCGGGTGGCAATGTTGCGGAGCGAAGAATAATTTCTCTCCGTACACATCGTCAAGAAAAAAAAATCAATAGTTTGTAGACTGCGTGGCGCCATCTCTTGGACCACGCAGAACTAGATGGTGCTGGTGCTCTCGCGCCGCTGTCTGCGCAGCTTGAGACGGCTGGCGCTGCTGCTGTTGCAGATGCCGCCGGGCCAGCTGCTCTTTGTTCACTTCTCGTTTTGGTACTCATTCAGCACGCAGCAAAGAATTTTCGCTTCAGTGAACTAAATTTTCTTGGGTTACTGTATTAAAGTTCATCTCAGTGGTCACTTCCTGTGTTTTTTTTTCAAGTATCAAAGTTCTTGTGCACTTTTGGTCCAGCTCAACGTGGTTGCTGGAATCAATAATATTCCAGCTTTCTCACCGCATTTTCAAGCCAGCGTACTCTATAGCAGTTCTTGTTGGCGACTCAGGAAGTCATCGCGAAGTTCATATTCACCGGACATTTCCAGGTATCTTGGTTCAAGTAACAATAATTTACTTGAACCACTCAACCTTGTTTTACAAGTAGTAATTAATTTACTGTACTTCTCTGTATTTTGAGCCTGCGGCTTTATGCGCGCGGCCATTTTCTCTTCTCTTTCTCTTGGCCATTACTCTCTCTCTCTCTCTTTTCAAGGCCATTCTCTGCTGCTGCTTTAATTTCTCTTGGCCATCTCTCTCTCTCTCTCCCTCTCTCTCTTTTCAAGATCATTTCTGTTGCCGTGTTTGTCTCAACTATACTCAAGCAAAACTCGTGTTTATGGTTTGAATTAATATAATCAAATCCGTAAAGAGTTTTGACTAGGTGTTTTCTCAAATTAATTAATTTTCTTTACACGGAAATTAAGAGTGGAAAATTCTCCACTCAAAGTATGATATTCTCACCTCTCAGTTTTTCTCTGTAACTAATTTTTATTAAACTGTATAAACTCACCAAGTGTAATTTTAGAATTATTTGAATTTTGTTTGTTTGTAAAATTAAGTGCTGTGTTAAAATTAAAAAATAAATTAACACTGTTTTTATTAAATTGTGTCTGTCTCAACTTTTAGTTAACAACCCTCCCCTACCAGCTTAATCCGGCAAAAAAAATAAAATTGATAGACCGGTCAATCCGGAACACATTGTATTCATCGATTAGGTTTACGTGCTCCATCAGTTGCTATATGCTCGAAAGTTATGAACATTTGTCTTAAAATAAGCTCCGTGGCAAATCTAAGTTTTGGGATTCCTGGCAATGTTGATATTTTGTTGAGAGCTGATGTGTATCATCACTTTCTCAGCCCAGGCCTCATTCGCCAAGACTTTTTCATTATTCAATTTACGTCGTTTGGTTGGATCTTTACTGGTCAAATGCTATGTATCGTCTAATTCGATGATATGCTTGACCACACAGGAAAATTAGTCCCTATATTGGCATCGTCAACTGGTGTCTTTGGTGCAGCGTTTTTAGAAAATTAAAGATGTACCGCATGTTATTCGTAAGTCGACTGATGATATAGAGTATGAAGTTATTTTTGCACAACATCGGTGAGGTAATGATGGCCGATACATAATTCGTATGCCTTTCAAACGTGACAATAAAAACTTACTTGGTGAAAACTTGAACGGAGCTCTAGCCTCCCTTTGTGCTTTACAGGAATGAATGAAACGCGATTCAGAAATAGAAACTGAACACGCAAAGTTTATGAATGACTATCTTTCTTGTGGGCACATGCGACAACTGACAGATGCGGAACTGAGAAACTCCAATCGTCAAATGCACTACATACCCCATCATGGAATTTAGCAAGGAGGTGACAAAGGAAAAAAACTCAGAGTTGTGTTTGATGCATCCAAACTGACGTTCACGGGTTACAGTCTAAATGATATGTTATACACTGGCTCGAAACTCTGGACGTCTTTACCGGTGGTTTTGATCCGATAGAGGAGGTATGCGGTCGCGTTTTGCACGGATGTACGAATGATGTACCGACAGATCTGGATAAACAGACAAGATGTCGACATGCAAAGAACTGTATGGAATCCTAATGGATATGAAAAACCTAAGCATTTTCAACTGCTTACCGTCTTTTACGGGACATCAAGGCGAGGATTGGCCTGAGGCTATTCCCATCGTCTTGGAGGATAGGTATGCTGATGATGTCTTGTCAGGAGCTGATGATGTGGAAACTGCTCGAAAGCGTCGTGACCAGGTGATCGGTCTTTTACAGTCTGGAGGGTTTCCACTCAGAAAATGGGTTGCGAATCGTCCTGAACTTTTAAATGATCTTGATGAAAACGTACTTCCTTCAGCCAACATGGCGACAGTCCAGCACATATGGTATCGTGAACGAGTTAGGAGTCAGTTAGGATCCAGTAGCTGATTGTTTTCAATTAACACCTCCAAAGATACAGGTTCAACTGACGAAAAGAACGATTTTGGCTGCTGATACTTGACTTTTCTATCCTTGCGCTGGTTGGCTCCGACTATTTTAATGGCTAAAATGCTGATTCAAGATATTTGGCGAGCTCATTTTGATTGGGATGATACAATACCAAGTTTGATGGCCAAACGTTGGACTACATTTCTCGAACAGCTGCGTTTTGGCCAACTCTCGAGCAAATCGTCTTTTTTATTCTAGTATCGACCCAACTACCTCAAATAAACTAATATAATTGCAATTTCTTGTATCAACGGATAAACTATTCCAACCTCTCTTCAATCTGTTCGTAACAGAATAATATAATAAATTTGTTTTTAATTTGATTCAACCAATTCTCTAGGATTTCTTATATTGAATCGAATATTTCTAATCGGAGGTAGATCAATCATATCACCCTCAGTAGAGTACAAGTTTCTAACAGCTTTGAAAGTAATAACATGATCATTTATTTCATGCAATGATTTTATAGATGCAACTAAATACTTCCTAGGTATACTTCCATAATCGTGTGATATTTTATTTATTGGATTTCCATCCTTAAAAGTCAAATATCTCAAAAATTTATGACGCACCTTTTCAAGTTTATAAATATCAACGTTATAATTTGGTGTCCATATAGGTGGACAGTATAACCATTTAGGAAGCACTAAAGTTTTATATAAATTTAAAAACGTTTTAGGTTTTTTGAAATTACTCGATGATTCAATAATAAATCCCAACGACTTCTTAGCTCTTTTAATAACATCATCAAGTTGCATGCCAAAGTCCAGTTTATCATCAAAAATAACACCCGGATCTTTAGTACAATGTACTCTCTCAACGTTACACTCATTAATTTTATAATCAAATTAAAGCTTGTAGATGAGCTGACGAAAGAGGGTTCTAACGAACTTAAGATTGGAACAATTGAAGTACCACTGCGACTATATAAATCAAGAATGAAGCGTGTTATTTTGTCAAATGCCCCGCGTATGATACCTAACGATCTTTTGATTGAGAAGTTGAAAGATTACGGCATTATGCTAATATGTCTAACATCGACTTGGTTTTTTCAACCACTGACATCTCGTCAATCTTACGTACTGAAGTGCTTAGCGATCCCATGGGCTTGGATCATTTTTCGATAAGTGTTACAATAGATGCGGAGAGATTCCTGTACCAACAAAGGTCATTTAAACTCCAATCTAAGCGTACAAATTGGAAATGTGTTAAGGGGACCCCCAAGTGAATTTTCAGCCTAGACTTAGAATAATCATACGGGGGTGAAAATTTTGGAAAATACTCCTAAAATTAAAGCGTTTCACGTGATGTCTTCGAAAAAATTAGAAAATTTTTTTTACAGCTTTTAAAAATTCAATTTTGGCCCTAAATTGAATTTCGTAAAATCCATGCGTGAAGTCGTTTGAATTGACATCCAGAAATTGTAAAAAAATTTTTATGAAAAAATATAAAAATTTGTGGAACAAGAAGCATTTTGAAATTTTTTGACGTCACAAAAATGTCGGTTTTCAAAAAATCAATAGTGCTAGTCTTGTAAAGTAATATTACTTTTATTTACACTTTTACAGTAAAATACACGAAAGTTGTATTAAATTATTAACTCTGAAATTGCAGTGTGTACAGGTTTTTTTTTCTCATCACATAAATTATAAACACAAATCAAGATCAGAAGTTCATTTGTTATTTTTCGAGCTAAAGAGAAAACTTACTTATTATATGTACACTTATTGATATTTTATTCAGCATCTGTATAAGATATTACTTTTCTTATTTTTTAAACTGAATTTAAAAAATAAGAACATTGTAGTTATCATGGTTATTATTTATTTATTTTTTATCCTAATATTACGACTTACTCTACATCATACGATAACTAAAAGTTGAGTTCAATGATTATTGTGTTAGTATGTTTTATATTCTTGATCGAGTGTAAATAAGATCACAATTAAAATGTGCTATCTGCATAAAAAAAATCACAGCTTTGCAAGTACATAGCAGAAATAAGGTGGCACGGAAATAGCGATGATACTACATCAAATATTTCTAACCAAGTATGTTTTTGAAAAACCTGAAAATGTTTTTCATGAGGTACCTGATACATCGATGGATTTTGATCAGTCAGAATCAGCTTGCTCTCAATTTATTAATCATTTATCAACTGAAAACAGTTCACCGGATGAGGTAGCAAAAAATGCGCGAATCACAAAAAAATTGATTTAGTAGAAAATTTTGAGGAAAATGTTACTTGCACTGACGAATATATATTTTTGAATTTTTCTCTGCTGTCAAAATTACTTAGAAAAGTTAAATGTTCAGTTTGTAATAGTAGCAATTTAGAAGTTAATTTATTCAATTCTAAATTTGGTTTGGCACGAAAAATTTCGTTAGAATGTAAAGACTGTGAATTAGATGGTTTGCAAACATCAAAGTCCGAGACATACATATACGTCTACGAGAATCACTGACAGTAGTTCAACGAGGCCACCTTTCGATGTAAATGTAAGATTATGTACAGCTTTTTGCTAGATGGGAAAAGGATATTCAGCTATTGAATTATTTTCAATGATTATGAATATGAATTGTTTTTCGGAAAAACTTTTGATGAATATACTTCAATGGTATGTAAATCTGCAATACGATCCTGTCAAATAATAATGAATGAGTGTCGAGAACAAACAAAAGAAGTCTACAAAAAGATTTCTAATGAATTAGAAAACAAAGACAAACTTGATGATCGAGTTCATTATATACTTGAAGATTCATCAGAAGAATCTGAGAGTGAAGATACTGAAGAAGTTGGTGATCAAGTTGATTAAGACCCGGAAGAAGCCGAGAATGAATACAGTGATCAAATTATCGATAGTAGTGACTCAGTAGAAGCCGAGAGTGATAGCAGTGATGAAATTGAATCAGTGACAAAAGATGAAAAAACAAATGCTGGAGTTACTTATGATGGCCGTACTAAAGGTCATTCATCGAAGCACGGTTTTGGAGCGGTCATCGACATTAATTCAGGATTCATCTTGGATTTTGATATCGCAGCAAAGTATTGTACTAAATGTCAACTTGCTGCAAATGAACTTGGTAAGGAATCACCGGATTTTTATTTTTGGCACCAAGGTCATGCTAAAGAGTGTGCAGTAAACCACGGGAGATCTTCAGGAGCTATGGAGGCAACCATAGCTGAAATGATATGGAAACGGTCCGAAAGTTACGGTTTCAGATTCATAACAATGCTCTCTGACGGAGATTCGAAAACTTTCAATCACCTAAGTAGTCTAAAAATATATGGAGATGATCATCCGTTGATAAAAGAAGAGTGTGTTAATTACGTCTCAAAGAGGTAAACAAAACAAAATTCATCAACAATGAGTTAAAATTATTTATTCATTTATAAATTTATAAAAATAATTATTCATCCTTATTATTATTTTTTGCAGGGTTTATACTAGTCTTAAAAATATTGCTAGTTCAGAGAGAGCTAGAAAAATTACTCTTGGAGGTAAAGGCTACGGTCAATTGACAGATAAAACGATGAAAAAATTAACTACACGTTTTAAAAATGCTATTGACAAAAATAAAGGAAATGTTCAGGTATACTCAAAAGTTTGACTTAAAATTAAATGACTATATAAAAAAGTTCGTAAGAATAAAGTATAAATATTTTACTACAATAAATAGAATATTCAAGATGCCATTTATGCTTCAATATACCATGCGGTCTCCACTGATGACGAACCCTAATATTCCTATTGCCCAAAAGGTGAATCATCTTGGTGTTTTTATGAAACTGCGATAGCAAAAAATGTAACACCAAGCCCACACAAAGAAAATATCAAAACACCATTGAATACTCTTTGCTTTGAAAAAATACAACCCCTTTATGAAAAACTTACCGATGAAGCTTTGCTTACAAGATGTGCTCGATGTCTAACTCAAAATGCTAATGAAAGTTTGCACAGTGTAATATTGAGCAAATGTCCAAAAGAGGTATTTGTATCCAAATCGTGGATTCAAATAGCAGCTTGTATAGGTGTATGTGAATATAACTTGGGTGCAAAGCGTACAGTCATTGAGTTACTGCAGAATCTTGGTCTTTCAATAGGACAAGTAACATTATTCATAGAAACAAAAGTAGATAAAAGAAGACTAAAACGAGGTATAAACCAAGCGACAGAAAAATTCAAAAAAGATCAACAACTAATGAAGGCAGCTCAAAGTGCACAAGAAAAATCAATTCTAGAAGCAGAAGGTGGACCCTCATACGGTCCTGGAATGTTTTGAGCAAAAACTACCGAATTATAATTTATCAAATTTTATTTATACACTGTACATTAATATTGATTGCAGTTTTGTAAAAATTGTTGAATAATTTGTTTGTTGTTTAAATTCTTAAAAATTAAATTAAAAAACGGTATAATCTTTATTGAGGTCACAAAATAACAAATAAACTTTATAACTTTTGTAATACGAATTAAAATTGTACACTCTGCAATTTCAGAGTTAAGAATTTAATACAACTTTCGTGTATTTTACTGTAAAAGTGTAAATAAAAGTAATATTACTTTACAAAAATTAAAATTTTATGATTATCAAGGTGAAATTAAAAAATTAAAAAAATATTGCTAGTTCAAAAGTGATAAGTGCTTTTTGTTTTATTAAAACAATAGTCTCACTGCGAATTGCTTAAAAATATACTTTGAGCACTGCCATAAAAAAACTAAGCGTCGGATCAAAAAAATGTATAGAACATTTTTTTCTTCATTTTTGCTGAACTTTCGACTAGCACTATTGGTTTTTTGAAAATCGGCATTTTTGTGACGTCAAAAAATTTCAAAATGCTTCTTGTTCCACAAATTTTGATATTTTTTCATAAAAATTTTTTTACAACTTCTGGACGTCAATTCAAACGACTTCACGCATAGATTTTACGAAATTCAATTTAGGGCCAAAAATAGAATTTTTAAAAGCTGTAAATTTTTTCGAAGACGTCACGTGAAACGCTTTAATTTTAGGAGTATTTTCCAAAATTTTCACCTCCGTATGATTATTCTAAGTCTAGGCTGAAAATTCACTTGGGGGCCCCCTCAATAGTCTGTTGAATGTCGAATATGTAAATTTTCTTGAGCCAGCGTATGAAAAATTAGGGACCATAGAGAGATACGATTATTTCATTCAATCCGTAACAAAGGCAGTTAATTTGTGCACACCTAAAAGAAGAAATGTTTAAAAAAAAAAATCCAGTTTCATGGTGGGATGCTGACTGCGAGCGGGCGAAAAGACTGCGTCAGTGTGCATACAAAAGTTAGGAATTCACCAGAAGTACTCAAGATCTCGAGTTTTTTAGGAAAACCAGAACTGAAGCCCAGAGGTTGTTTAGAGCCAAAAAAGATATTGCTTCCAGAAATTTTCTCAAACCATCAACTTGAATACTGACCCCACATACACTTGTAGAAAGGCCAAGGTATTTAAAAATAAATGGACCAAAACAAAAATATACCCTCGCTCTGAATTTCAAGATAAAACAGAGAAGATTAAGGAAGAAACTTCTAAGCTATGCCCTCCCTGGGTGGAAACTGACCCAGATTCGCTCCCTGCTGGCTCACAGTATGTTCCCTTCTTCGACGCCCCTTTCTCTTACAGTGAGTTTAACATCGCACTTGATTCTAGAGGTATTAAATCAGCACCAGGCCTAGACGGTCTTAACTAAGAGGTTTTACACAACATACCAATCAAATTCCACTTGTTGCTGTTAGACATTTTTAATTTACTGTACGCCAACAATACCTACCCTGAGAGCTGGAGAAACTCCTTTGTGCATTTCGCTGATAAATCTAGCGGAAAGGTTCTAAGACCTTTGGCACTCACCTCGTGCATTAGTAAACTGTTTGAACTCATGCTCGCTAACAAACTAAAATACTGGGTTCTCCCAAACTCCCAGAAAGGTTTTCGTAAGGGTATGTCATGTGCTGACAGCTTGTTCATTTTCAAGCTAGATATAGAAGATGCTCTTGACTCTAGGGATCAAGTTTTGGCAGTTTATTTAGATGTTAGTCGTGCTTTCAACGACGTTAACATTGAAATATTGGTGGAAAAGTTAGCAAATATTAGTTGTTCCACACGTCTTCTTCGGTTTGTAAAATTCATTATGCATCGCAGGTATACTCACACTGAAGCCAACACAAATAACCCTGGCGTCTGCTACAAAGGCGTCCCTCAGGGTGGGGTGTTGAGTCCATTAATGTATATTTTGTACGTTGCTGACATTGAGCCTGGACTTGATGGGAGACGGCCAAAAAGAAGAAAGAGGAAAGGAAAAGGAAGGAATGTGAATATAAGGTGGAGAGGGCAAAAAAAAAAGAAAAGGAAGAAAAAGGATGAAAAGAGAAAAAAAATAAAGAAAGAAATATGATAAGGTACGTTATGTCAAAATCCTTCAGTACGCTGATGATAAAGTTGTTTACATGAGAAGTATCAACTCTGTCCGCAACAAACAGGCTCTGGAGAAATTTATAAGCAAGTTATCGTTCAAGCTTGGGAACATTGGTTTAAATGTTTCCCCCGAAAAAACGGGCTGCATACTTTTCAACCGACAAAACATCCTCCCAGGTGACATCTCTGTTGGGGTACTGGATAAAGAAGTTGATACGTCAGCTTACGTCAAGTTCCTTGGAGTATACTTTGATTACCATGTCCTTTGACAAACACGTTGCACTCTTTTAACAAAGAACCAGCAAATCCCTTAACAAAGTCAAGTTTATCCGTGGCATATACTGGGGTGCAGACCCTCACACACTATTGAACTTGTATAAGAATTTTACTCGACCTATCATCGACTACGCAAGTTTTATCTGTATGCCCACTCAGAGTTCCACAATTACAAAACTCGAAAGAATTCAATTCTCAGCTATTCGTCTTGCGCTTGGACTTCGCTTGAGCACGCCTACTAATGTTCTTCTTGGAGAATCAAAACTTCTCAGTGTACACAATCGCTCCAGACTACTCTGTCAGAACTTCCTGATCAAACTTTTCAGTAAGACCCAGTCTCATACGTGCAACGGAGTTCGTAGCTATGTCAATTGTATCATTGACGATGGAAGAAAAAAAAAACAATGTTTTACGAAATAGTATCAAGGCAGTTATTGGTCTTCAACACATGATACACTGTGACAAGTACCCCAGTGTCTATAATTACGACTTCGAGTCATTCAGGTTCTCGGCCAGCGTTAATATTGATTTTGGTAAAAAAATAGCTGACAGCTACTCTCCTGGCTTACTTTTTAAAGAACTGGTAAACAACCACAATTCACTTCATATTTTTACTGATGGAAGCAAGGACAAAAATCGTCTGGCAGTGGGTACCGCAGCTGTATCCCCTTCACATAAAATAAGCAAGCTCAACAGCATAAACCCGAAGGCCTCCATCTTCACGGCTGAATGTTTAGCTCTCTCCGATGCCATGGACATTGCTATAGCACACAAAAACCGAAACGTTAACATTTACACTGACTCTCTCAGCGCCTTGATGGTTTTGAGCAGGCCCAGAATAAATGATGACATCAATTACCACATTCGGAATGTTCTTCAGAAGAATGTCATCTTTCACCAGAACTCTCATGGTACCGAATTAAACTTCTACTGGGTTCCTTCTCATCAAGGCATCGAGGGCAATGGAGCTTGCTGATCGTGAGGCCAACGCGGCTTCACACCGAGCGCCAACTATCAATACCATTCCATTCTCTGACCTTAAAAGTTTTTCCAAAGAACTTATATACAGAGATAATCTAGATACTCTGAGAATGGAGGTTTTAGAAAAGGATGTAAACTACTTTGCAAGAATATTTGAGCCTACCGCTAAACCATCGTTTGCACGATGTGGCCTCAGCAGAAATATCACTGTGTTGATATGCCGTTGTCATAGAAACCATGTTATAGTTAACGAATCACTGCATAAAATCGGCATCGTCGACTTCCCTGCATGCCCATGTGGGCATGACCCTCAAGATCTTAATCACGTGATCTGGGACCGTGTACTTCCTAAGCTTCAATCATCTAGGAAAACGTTAACTACTGAGCTCAGAGAGATTAACCTTCACCCTTTCTATGATATCTACGACTTCCACAGGGAACGTAACATCGTCACCATGGAATGTATAGAAAAATATTTAAAGAATTGTGATATTAAACTGTAATAAATTTAGTTTTTTTTTTCAATGGAACCCTCAGCAGAGGGGTCAAATTAATTTATTATTATTATTATTGTTTTTTTTTCTTATTTTTTTATTTATGTAATTTAATAATTTGTATCTTAATAATAACCTTAACGGTAATAAAGATGAATAATAAAAAAAAATCATCAGCAAATATCAGTACCTTAACATAATCTAGCTCAGTGGCCAAGTCATTTATAAACAAAATAAAAAGAAAAGGGCCCAAATGGGTCCCCCGAGGAACCCCATATGACACATTATAACAATCAGATAGATGACCTTTAACTTTAATTCTTTGACTTCTATTTGTTAAGTAGGGGGCAAACCATTTAATTAGCTTACCTCCAATGCTATGAGACATTAATTTATGCAATAGCGATTCAATATTTACTCTATCAAAAGCCTTAGTATAATCTAAATATAAAGAATCAACCTGAGAATTTTCAGATAATGCCTTAATTATATAATCATTACTAACCGAATTATAATATCACAATCTGAATAATATATAGATTTTAAATTTTCAACAAATAAATTACTTATTCCTCTCGGATGATTGCATTTACAATCTTTGAAATACATTTCACCTGGAACTTCATTTGATTTATTCAAATCATTAATATAATTCCAAAATTTCTTTATATTTTTACATGATTTTATCTCTACGTTTTCCATATATTTATCATGATCAATTCTAGACTGCCTAATACACTGAGATCTCAATTTTAAAAAAATAATTTTATCATCTAAAATATCAATTTGTAACCAAATTTTATGACTTTTATTTTGTTTATAATCAGACTAATAAGTTTATCCGAGTACCACTTAGCATAAGTACAATTTATCTCAACGAAGAGAGGAACACATTTTTCACAATTTTTATTTACATTTTAATAAAATAAATCAACAGCCCCATGTATATCCAAATTATCAAAACTAGTATCCCAATCTATCTGATTAAATTCATGATTTAATTCAGAATGATTAGTTTTATAATAATCAAATTTACATTACTCATGAGGTAAAATATCAGTAATATCATCATTTAATTTAAAAAATAAAGGATAATTGGTTCGAATTGGAGAGTAGTGGACTGTATAAAGTGAGGATATTTTAACCGCAATCGCGAGGGAGTGGAATGGAAAAGAGTAAGGGTTTAAAAGGGCATTACTGTGCAGTTTATGCTGCACTTTGACTGATATTTATTTACACTATATAAAAACGAGGAGAGAGAACTCGCCGTTTTGACCGGGAGTTTCTCTACCTCGACAAAATGTCGTGGATAAGCGGGCGATCTCGCGAGGGTGGGTTTGAGTCCCGTGGCGCGTGGTTGCGGCATCAGGGTTGCCGCACGACTGGTGCGGGTGGATGTCAGCAGCTGGAACGACTCGTGCGTCTGTTGCTCAACTGACCAACGTGGTGGTGAAAAACAAGGCGGTTAATTTTGAACAATAATGATTACGCTTTTCAATTTTTACCAGATGATAAGTTGATTGTATAATTTCTATATCACCATCCTTTAATGAAGAAAATAGTAAATACAGATATCCTTTCTGCTCCAGTTCAGGATAATATTAAAAAAAATCCAGATTTGTATAGCAATTCCAAGTAATATTCAAATTTTCCAAGATAACTGAATCTTTACCAAAATAAGTTGCATTTAAAGATTCACTATTCATCCAATTTGTTTTTGATAAATTAAAATCCCCAGAAATTATAAATTCAATTTCAGGGTATTCATTTTTTAGATATTTAATCACTTTTTTAAGGTTTTTATATAATTTTTTATCAGATCTTGGGGGAATATATACTGTTCCAATAATGTAATTTTTATTATCTGATATTAACTCTACGAATAATGTTCCACTGATTCATCAGATATTGAAGAATAAACACATCAATAATACTTTACCTATAAGCTGTAGCTTCATCAGGACCATCTGTCTCCAGAATATTATGAATAATTAAATTATTTTTAAGAAGCTGTCTAAGTTCCAATTCCTAGTAAATCTGCTGAAAATTTTCAAGTTTTGATGTATTGAATGAATCAGAATTATGAGCTGAATGTGTATAGTTTTCAGTTGAATTATCTGTTAATAAAATAGAATTATTATTATTATTATTGTTGCATAAATTTTTGATTTTTGCATCAATATCATCTTTCAAAGAATCAGAACTAGCTTGTAATTTATCAATTTTAGTTTTAAAATCCTCCTGCACTTGTATAATATTTTCTTTAAATTGATTTTGAATATTAAATAACTTATCACTCATCTCTTTCTTAACTTTTTGAACTTCAACCTTGGTTGCAAAAAATTCTAGTATTATTAGCATTTTGCTCAATAATTTCATTATGCAGTTCCTCTTTCAATTTACGAATATTTTGTATAATAGTATCTAACTTTGAAGCTGAGTTATCCACCAATATATTGGTAACTTTTTCTTTTAAGTCACAAATAATGTTTTTTAAATCTGTAATGTCTGCACCATTGCTATTCTTTAAACAAGTTTTACATTTAAAAATCAAAGACTTTGCTGATTTTGTATGTATAACTTTGATTTCTGTTGCTGTTAAATTTGTGCAATCAAAAGTTGCATGAAAAAGCTCTTGACATAACAAATAACAGGTGTATCATCAAAAGATTTTTCACAAAAATAACCGAAAGACATTTCAAATAATAATTCTAGTACAAGAGTTCAAAATGTAAACACTAACTCTGCCGCATAACCTCAAAAACTGAGCAAATCACTCTTTCAATTCACGATCTATTAAAGTACATTAAATCTTTACTTACACTTTTGTAATGAAAAATCAAAAAAATCAAGGCAATAATAATTGTTAGTTCACAGAATAATTATTAATATAGCCTAACAATAAGATAAAATTATCAGAGCTAAAATCCAGCTACTGTTACTGCGTTCAGCAAACGAGACTTACTGATGTCGTTGCAAATTTTATCTGAATTACATTGTACAGAAAAGACATTACCTTCTGTAAATTCAAGTAGTAATTTTTCGTCAATTAATCCTTGCAAAAAACATATTTACGCTCATATAAGTTACAGATAGATTTCAAGAGTTCAAGATGACTACGAACTTTTAGAATGTTAACTTTCTCTTTGACAATACCTTTTTTTCTATTTCTATTTAATATTAAGAGTCTGCTCGACGCGGTAACATTGGCTGAACTTTGGATCTGATAAATTATCTTATTGTTAGATTATGTTGATAAGTATTTAGTGAACTAATAATTATTATTCACTTGATTTTTGAATTTTTTCATAACAAAAGTAAAATTGAAGATTTAAATGCTTTAATAGTTGCGTGAATTAAATTAAGTGTGGTTACTAGGTTTTTGAGGTTATACTACAAAAGTAGTGTTTACATTTTGAACTCTTCTACTTGAATTTATTATTCTTGAAAATTGATTAAAATGTCTTTCTGTCGATTTTGTGAAAAAACTTTTGATGATACACCTGTTATTTGTTAGAGCATGTCAAGAGCCATAAAATAAAGAAAAACTATGCAAAAATCAAAGTATACACATTTGGATGATGCTTTATATATGTGGTTTGTTCAACGTCGAGCAAAAAAAGATCCGATTTCAGGTCCTCTAATACCAAAGATGCTTCTGTTACGAAGTTTGCGTGATCAAGCTCAATTAAGACATTCAACTACCTTAAAGCAAAAAAAAATATCTGATTTTTTGAAATAATCGTACTGTACAAATTAAATGGATGTTCAAAAAATAATTTTTAATTTTCAAGGTTTTTTTTTTTAATAATTTTCAAACCCTCGATTATCCGAACTTTTCGTTATCCGAACTACCCCTGGTTTTAATTAGTTCGAATAATCGAGCTTCTACTGTATAATAAGTGCGTAAAATGCGACATTCACGCACGCGTGCTGCAAAGCCGACGCCAATAGCACAAGTGTGTGAAAAATGCAATTTACGCACGTATTCTGTATACTATTTTATATTACGGGTGCGCCAAAATGCTTAAAAAACATAAATTTATTGATCAACTATGCTAGATTTTAATTTTGGTAGGTTAGAATAGGCGTGATAAGTATGGGGACCTTTAGAAATTAGCGGCACTGGAGGGCGCTACTGGCAATAGCCTCCTCTCCCAGCAGTTTTTCGTGGAGCATTCGTTTGTTTGTGTGCACATGCGTGAGACTACACACACATTCAAACATTTGCTCCATGCCGAACTGCTGGGAGAGCAGGCTATTGCCAGTAGCACCCTCCAGTGCCGCTCATTTCTAAAGGTCCTCATAGAGAGTAGTTTCGGTATATATATCAACATGCGTGTTTGGTTTTAGCCGTGAAAAATAATCTAGTTACATTTTCTATTCTGCTAGTTGCTGCAGCTGCAGCTGGGTACGGGTAGCAGTATGGTGAGCTAAATGATTAGAATAAAAAAAAGTGTTCTGCAGGTGTGAATAAAAAAGTGAAGTGATAAAAATCTTAAAAAATTTGTTAAGATTATTTAAAAAATAAAGTTCATTAGCAAATCCCTTCCAAAAGTTTGCAATTCGAACTTGATTTTCGCCATATTTGCTGCATACGGGCAGTGAGCTAGGTCATTATGATTTAAAAAAGTGTTCTCTGCAGGTGCAAATGAAAAAAGTGAGGTGATAAAAAACTTTAAAAATATGTTGAGATTATGAAATATTAATTTTATATAGAATCATAACTTCCAATATTAAATTAAGTAACTGATGCAAGACTCAGTTTACAATTCACGATGATGAAGACTCGATCGATCTGGTTCTGTAGGTAAAGAAGAGCCGATCATGGTGGATCAAGAGTAACCTCACTCGCCGGTGGAAATCAACTCAAAAACAAACTGTATAAGTGCTGTGCTTATGAAGATTATTTTTTTAATAATCCTCACAAATTTTCAAAGTTTTTTATCATTTCATTTTTTTTTATTTTGCACAAGGAAGTCCGTTTATAATTATTATCAATCGGCTCCCTGCAGCTGCATACTCAGACATACTATTATAATTATTTTTCACGGCTAAAACCTCAACACACGCTGCTCGAGCAGAAATGTAATAGGCGATTTTACGCACTCAAAACACGTCTTTTGTTCGGAAAGTCAGCACTTTAGGGCACCAGTAATATAAAACAAATTTGTTCTATTATTCTATTACGAACAGATTGAAGAGAGGTCGGAATAGTTTATCCATTGATACAAGAAATTGTAATTATATTAGTTGATTTAAGAAACATATAAAATCAAAAGTTTTGAAATTTGAATAAGAAAGTTGTTATTGATGAAAAAAATGTATATGAATTAATTATGTATTAAAGGACATTAATGTCCGTTGATGATGAAAATAAATAAATAAATCAAAACTACTATGCGAAAAATGAAGCAAGATCTAAACACCACAATAAAGTTAGGTAAAGATTCTAGTAAAAAATCAAACATCGCTGGAGTTTATAAATTCAATTGTAAAAATTGTGACTACACGTGTGTAGGTGAAACTAGTGCAGAATTACAAATTGAAAAACACTTGAAATCGAAAAATAAAACTAGTAATGTATCTTAATATAGATATACTACCAATCTTATGTTTGATTGGAAAAATGTACAAATATTGGATTACGAAAATAACTTTTATAAGCGTAAACTATCTTAAATGTTAAACACAAACATGACTTACATGACTAATGAATTTTGAATTCGGAGTCAGTTAAGTATAAAAACCGATTTTTTGAAAAAATCGATGCCCACTTGGCCTAAGGATGTTTAGTACTATCGTGAAGGGAAAAGAGGGGAGGAGACGGGTACCGCAGCGCCCGAATAGATTTTATTTTTTCAATTTTATTTCGTCAGTACTCTGACCCTAATGAATGAATGAAACGCGCTTGTTTTTCTTTATTCTCTTTTCAAAATGGTCGGAAAAGTATTATAAAAAAAATCTGAAAATCTTTTAGCTGAAACCTATAAATCCTCATAATTCTTTAAACGATCTCTGCATTTTTGAAAGAGTGACATACGATCAAAGAATAAAAATTGCTTGATTTACACAAAACTCTAGGTTGAATTATTAAAAAAAATACTTAAATTTTTTTTTAAACTAAATCGGACAAAAAAGGCAAAAAATTCAATGATTATTTTGATATTAATTATAAATCGATCCGATCCAAATTGACAAAAGACTGCATTTTTTCGTAAGTACCAAACATCCTTAAAGTTAGAATCTTTCTCATTTCTGGTCCTATTACGTTGATATTTGACCTATTTTGCACCTTTTAAAAAAATGTTTCCCTGAAATGAGTTTTCGAAAATCACTTAAGCAGTCAATATATTAGAGGTTTTTTTAGGAAAATTATTTTATAATCTTTATTTATTTTCTGTTTCAGATGGTACAAGTGGGAGCTTTAGAAGTGCAAAATGTTAAAAAGGCTATTCATCGTTATGGTACATTGCCCAAAAATGCTAGAATCGGTGCGTATCTTGAATCCTTGCGCCAAAGTGGTGTATCTTCCAATTTAGACTCAATCACCAATTCACTTAGCCCTCAATCTACGTCTTTTTCAAGCAATAATCAAATTGATAAATTATCATCATGTGGGGATCAACAATCACACTCTGAGCTGAAGCAACATCATCAAAAACAATTACTTGTATCCTATCAGAAAAATATGCAAATTCAATCTCAAATGACTCGTAGTAATTCTTCTAGTGTAGTTATCAATGCGTATGAGCCATCGAGTCTTCCTTCTAAAAACATACCTAGTCTCTCTAGCAACGATGACAGTACCGAAAAAAGTAATTTTCGAACATTTTCTCTTTTTACCAACACTGATAAGTTGAGAACTATGAGTCCCACCAGGTTAACTAAACCCAGCATCGAAGATCTTGATTTTCCTCCTCCTCCGCTAGATTTACCTCCACCACCAAATGAATTGTTTGACTTGTCGAATGATAAAAATTTTTCACCTTTACCTTTAGCACAAACCAATCACTCCTTAAATAGTTCAGAATCTCTTACGCCGTCTTGTTTAAAAAAAACGTCAAAACTTTTATCTTCTCATGAAACTGAAGAAGTAAATAATGATATTATTTCAGCTGAACCCTCGGTTGAAGAAGCAAGCTCGAGATTTGGCGTCAACCTTAGGAAACGTGAGCTATCTCAGCAAATTAGACCTCAAGAAATAAAGAAAAGCAGCACCAAGAAAGCTTCATCGCAAGAAGAATTTTCTTCAACATCGATTCCGCCTCCTCCTCCGCCCTTACCAAATCAATTTCTACCAAATAAAAATCTGATGAGTGTAAATGTTTCTGAAAAAATCCCGGAAAGTTGCAAAACAAATACATGTTTTGTAAAACCTGGAATGAAAGAATTACTAGAACACAAATTAATGAGTGAAATTCAGCAGGACTCTGAACTGAAACAAAACCTTGAAAAAAGTGATTTTTCAAGACATGAAGATTTACTAGATCCTGCCTCACAGTTATTGTCTGAACTCAGTATTGATTTTAAAACTGATTCTGTTAAACAAGCTGAAAATACTGTTTCATCGTCTGCAGTTAACAATCAGTCTTCTCTGAATTTGGAGAGCCAAAATAATCTGGGGCCAAAATTTCAAAAATTTGAAAAAAAAGTTAACCGATCGTTTTTAAAAGAAAATTCAGATGATCAGATAAAAAATTTCAAAGCAAGATTTAAAAAAGTAGATGATGTAGAAAAATTAATAATTTGTTCTCATGATAAAAATATTGGTGGTTTAAGAAATTCTGAAAAAGAAAAAATTGATGAAACCTCAGACTTATTAGATTTTTCGTCAGAAGAACAACCAGATGAAAAAAGGCGTAGTACTGGCAGCATTAGCAGTCTTAAAAAGTTGTGGAAAAATAAGGAAAGTGCTCATATTCATGTACCAGATTCTGTAAGTCATCATCAGCATACCTGCTCCAAGATTGGTGTAAATAGCAATTCCAGACTAAAAGATAATTCTGCCGAAGACGTAAATCAAGGTATACCAGAATATTTCAATATCGCATCTAATCGTAGTTTGGAAACGACTAAAACTGAAAGTCGATCAGAACTAGAAAAACCCACAGTTCCTTCTAAACCGAATAAATCTTTTGCAGGATCAATTAAACCCTACGGTATGACAATATATGCAACACCGACCTCTAAAAAGAATAACTATGAGGATCAAGTACAAAAATCTTTTGAAAATTCTGAATCTGAAATCAAAGAACTGAGTAATGACAACAAACAAAATATTTTTGAAATGTGTAAATTAGTAGATATATGTATAATTAATCTCAAAGATAGTCCAAACGTAGTTATGTCTAGTTGGCTACAGCTTTGTGATAAATTGGGTCTGTTGCATAGTACATGCTCCAGCTATACTCACGAAGGATCAATCTTACCCCATGCCAAATTTCAATTTCGAGAGCTTCTTTCAAGACTAGAGTTACAGATTTCTCAAGCCAGGGCTGCTAGTACGCGTGATATGAATGAAAATTCTAAGCTTCTCACTGATCTGCAAATCACTTTAAAAGATGTGAGTAATTTAACTCAGAGGTAAAGGTATATGGTATTATTAATCAGTGTTTCAAAACTTGGCGCATGATATTTTTATATTATTGGAGCTCTGCCATGATTATCGAAAAAAATTATAACTTAAGTATAAGCTTTTAAAAAATTCTTTTTTTACTTTTGTATGACTTTATTTTATTTTTAAATTTGAGCTTCATTTTATTCTAATCATTGATTACTTAAACTAACCAAGTTTTATTTTAAGTCTGAAGTATTAAAAAATCTTCGATCTAAGTCATTAGTAAAAATTTTCTGAGAAAGAGTGAAAAACTTTCTAATTATTCTAGATTTGACCTAGTTGGTATTGTTTGAAAGAATTGTTTATAAAAATTAATAAATTCATGAATAAATGCGTAGGTTTCGATACCTCATTATAATAGTTATAGTAATAACGTTGATGATAATAATAATAGAATAATAATAATAACAATAATAATAATAATAATAATAATAATAATAATAATAATAATAATAATGATAACGATAATAATATTTACATAATAAAATAATTTATGCTTTTTATTTACTTTTTTTTCAAAAATTCACTTTTCATTTTTGTACTCAAATTATTTTTGAGAAAACAAAAATTTTATTGCTTTTTAGTAATACATTTTGCGATATAATTTTGTTATAAGCTAATGCCACTTTGTGAAAATGGCCAGACCTATTGTTTTATTTAAATTGAATTGCTAATGTTATGTTAGTTTTAATAATCTGTACTGTAACAAGATGTAAGAATTTGTAATTATGTAACCGAAATCATACAACCAGAGCATGATTAGAAATGCTTACAAAAATATTTTAATTTTTATAACGAACTTTTCAATAGTTTAAGAAAATGTAATACATAAATATTACAAATATAATAAGGTTTAAATAGTCATTTGAATTGTATCATAATTAAAGTGTTTATCTATAAAATTGATTGCTTTGAAATCATTGGAGCAAGAAAAATTTATTTACCAATATCTCTTATTTCCTAAAATTAGAAAGTAATGTTAACAGATTTATAATCCACTAATTTCTGATTATCTTGCTTAAGTGCCTAGACAAAAAAGTAAAACACACTTGGGAATTGAAAAATTAATAATTTTTTTTTTTTGAAAATCAATAAAGAAATGTTTTGAAAAAAAAAAATTTGAAAAATAAGTATTTACAAATTATAAACAAAATTGTCAGCATTATGGGGCTGCAATTGAATCCTTGTCCTTGACTGAGAATTTGTAACATCTCTTCTTTACTGTAAAAATAGATATACAAATGAGTTATTTGACTTTACATAAAAACTTAAAACCTTTGCGTAGGCTGTATCAAAATGCTTTAGCACAATATTTCAAAATCTTAAAATAATACTATTTGAGGAAATTTTAATCCGGTATACATGTAAAATAATAGAGGAATTAACGAAGAAACTACTTGGCAAAGCTTCATTTAAATAATTACAATTAGAAGTATCCTAATTTCCCAAATTGCTCTGGACCAAGCATGTCATGAAAAAAACGTTAGTATAGAATAAAAGAAAATATATCCCACAAAAAAGAATTTTTTCCCCTTTTCGAATACTGCTGAAAAAGATTTTTGAAGATACTAAAAGTTCACAAAAAGCAGAAAATAAAATTAATGTAAGTGAGAATCACTCAAAAAGGAAGACAGATGAGGAAATGCAGTTTTCAGCATTCGAAATCTGAAGTAAAAAAACTATCTAAAACATTACTAACATATTCATTTCTATCGTCTTTATAAGGAAAGCCTAATTTTTATGATTGAATTTTTTACTAAAAAATAATAGTCTTTTTTTAACCACATAAATCAATGTAAGTAGGGTAGCAGCCTCAACTACTGTGCCTTTCACACGTTTTTATATTTATATAGAATAATAATAGTAATATCCCAAGACACCTCACTATTTTTCGGTTGAATAATTGACTATTACATATAGTTATGATTAACGCCCTCCATGTTTCGAAAACTTAAAGCGAATACAAATAAACAACACTTAATGAATGAGTCACTTATTAAAATTAGGTTTAAAATTTATTAAAACTGTTAATTTGTATTCGCCCCCGAAAATCCTTCACAACCCAAGTTGACTATTACATAATTTTGAATCACAATCTTACTGCACAAATTTGCATTAAACTACTAGTAAGACGTACTGAAATTTCCATACTTTGATTTACGCTACTGCGTCTACTTGATATCAAATAACCTGAAAAATCTCAAAGAGCTGATTGAAATGGTACTAAACAATTTCATCGCAAATAAAAAAATGTGTAAACAATATTATGAAACGATTTCGGAAGGTGTTTTCTCAACTGCTGCGCCCCATCTACTGTACGTGCAAATGTGCAAACAATAGTTGGGCATAGTGTTTGCGATTAAGGCTTATTTTATCGAAGGACCAGTTGCCTTTTTAACGAGAGGCAACGTACTCGTAGTTGAGGTGTGTGATTTGGGGTTAAAAAATAAATAAATGAAGCACTTTTTATTATGAACACTAAACCGAACTATATTCTATGTATTTTATGTACATGAGAGTCGAGGACCTCGCCGTTTTGACCGGGAGGACTCGAACTCTCAGAGCGCCGAACTAGGGCTACTAAACTTTTACTAATTGGAATGCCGCACAAGGGCCACTAAACTTAGACTAAATGCCGAACAAGGGCGTCATAGCGAGTCGTACTCGCAAGCCCCGCGATGCGTGGTGGCCGCGATCACGGGCGAAGAGAGACTCGTGCGGGCGGATGTCGGCAGCCGGGACTTTCGTGGCGTCCGTCGCTCAGCTGACCGGTGTAGTAGTCGAAAAGAGGCGCTAAATCTCAAACACATAGTAATCAAGTCACTTCAAATTTTTCGCCCACAATAATACAAGCACTTGGATTTTTTTTTCGTTTATTGTTAAAATTTATTTGGAAAAAAATGTAAATTAGATGTACTTAAAAATATTGATACGAATGCTTAAAAATTATTGAATTTATTACCATCACCATTTTATTTTCTACTCCAAAATGAACCGGAAATTTTTTGTACAGTGCTTCAGTTTTGAGATATTTCTTCTTATAGATTAAAATTTCTCACCCTATTTATTTCATTTTATTATTTGATTTTTTTTTGTTTAATAAAAATAAATTTTTTTCATTATGTTTTCACTGCAATCGGCTTAACTTATTAATAAAAATGATCACGTCCAACGCGGATGTAAGATAACCCTCGCTGATTGTCTAAGCTAAGTGAACAAAAATAAATATATTTCTACTAATTATCGTCTAATCTCGAAATTAATTATACAGAGTTGCTTATGACAACGCATACGTGAATCTCACTCTCCACGCATTAACTAGCTGTAAATCGTCGGAGTTAAACGGGGCCTAGTAAGGAGGTAATTGGAGCATCATATCAGAACTTTTTAAATAAACAAAAGAAAGCTTTTAACCTCCTAATTTATTTTAAAAAACAACGTGAATGTTATGTGACGAATATAGCGCACATAATAATGTACCACAAAGAAGTAAGAATGTTCATACTAGCGCAGAAAAAGTCGCGCGCTGCACACTCCACCAGCACGACTTCCTTCGAAATAAGTCGTTGTGGCGGGTGAATGTACTAACCGGGCGTGGCAGGAGCTGCAGTGGAGTGGTGAGCAGTACCAATTAAGAATTTAGTAAGCGCGAAAGACAATTTATATCCTCACCGAATAACTTGTCCCATAACTTACCTCTAATTATTTATTAATATTGCTAGTAGTTAAGGCTATACCGATCCTGGATACACCCCCTCGGAACCCACCCCCGTTCGGAGGGGGTTGAGAGGGTAATAGGGCGTGAGTAAGGTAATTGTGGGGGGTGGTTTTGCTATTGGATTTTGAGTGGACCGTTGGTCTATGAGGGGTGGGTTTTTAGGGGTGGTTTTACTATTCGATTTTTGGATTGACCTATTGTCTATGAGGGTTGGTTTTACTATTGGTGAAAAATAATCACCCACCCCCGTTCGGAGGGGGTTGAAAGGGTAATAGGGGGTGGGTAAGGTAATTGCGGGGGGTGGTTTTGCTATTGAATTTTGAGTGGACCGTCGGTCTATGAGGGGTGGGTTTTTAGGGGTGGTTTTACTATTCGATTTTTGGATTGACCTATTGTCTACGAGGGGTTGTTGAGAGATTGTTTGTCTCTGAGGGACGGTTTTACTATTCTATTTTCAGATTGACTATTTGTCTATGAGAAGTTGATTTTGAGTGTGGTTTTACTATTTGATTTTTAGATTAATTGTTTGTGTATGAGGAGCGGATTAGTAATAATAGAGAGAGTGAAAAGAGCATCGACCAACGCTCTTTTCTGTGAGATACATCCTTACTTGCTTTATCCCCCCAATTTACTCTCTTTATTACTTACGAGTTTTTAAATTGACTTATGTACGTTTTAGTTCTGAAACCATTATCGCATTTTTCTGAACGACCATCAAGTTTCATTTTTCGTACTCATAGTCATACTTTTTTAGGGGTTCCTCTTTTTTCACAGATTCTTTTGAAAAATCATAACTTTTATAATTTTTCTTCGAATCATTAGATATTAAAGGGGTTTTTTGAGAGTTGAGTTCTCTTCGCTCCATGATGAACAAATAAATGTATAATGTTGTGAACTTTTGTATTTATACATTTTTAAACAAGCTTTCGAACATCTCCCGACATAGGATTGTATTGAACAATACGATCGTGAAGAATAAGACAATATGCAGCAGTATTAGCAGGGATATTTGCTCTAGTTTCAAATTCAAGTCTAATATCAACTGGAGCATTTTTCAAGGATTCATCTTGTTTAGAACAATCAATGACTATAAGGGTCATATGTTCCTTAAAATGTTCCTTTGTTATAAAAGGTTCAGGATCTTTGTTGTAATAAGAATTTCGAAATTTAACGAACATATCATACAAGATAGAGTATTGATTATGACTAAAATCAAGATTTAAATTACCATAAGGATAATATTGTGAGTTGAGATAGAGTTTAACATTACTCATATTACAATGATCAAAATAGCTTGCATTATTACCTTTGTGATCTTTACGATTAGTTTGAAAACTTAAAATAATAAATCTAGGTTTCTCTAACTGATTAGAAGTTTTAACCGTCCAAACATGACGATTAGAAGTTGGAAGCTGGGGATACTCATAAAGTTCCCATGTTCTAAAACTCATGACAATGGATTGATTTTTACCCAGGAAATTTAAAAGATTAATTTTGAATTTATCAGATACAGTTACTTAGGGCATTAACCATTCAATTCTTTTCAAAACCAGTTTAAAATCTTCATATTTAACCGGTGCTTCTGGAGTCGCTGCTGCCACGTTAACTTGTAAAACAGCATTCGAATCGTTTCTCGATCGAACGAGAATGAGTTCATGTTTCATATTCACAACAATTTTATTGTAATCATCTGCAAATCCAAAGAGCATGTTCAAAGGTATAACAATATCAAAGTCACCTTCGTTATCCGGAAAATTAGAATTGTTTTCAATTTTCCAACCATTATTTTCTAACATATATTTTTGACTTTGTGTAAACGATAATGCTCCTTTCATAGTACATGTTATACCAGGATTTTTACATTTATCAATCTCTACACCATTTAGCTCATAACAAAACTCCTCAAACAGATGACAGATAGCGTTATTAACTAACTGCGTATTGCTTAAACGAGTACCATTTTCAGCAGTAATTTTACCACTAATATGCAATAAGCTTTGCGAAGGAAGAACACACAGGTCCTGATGTTGAATGGATATTCGAATCTCATCGGTATTTTTATACTCGGAGATTGTATAAGGCTGATGAGTATGAAACTCGTCGAAGACGATCGGAGATTGAATACTTAGAATTGCGGCCATTGCAACAAAAAATTAAGCAACACCACCACGAATGACTTTTAATCCTATCCTTTTGAGAAAACTGAGGTTTTTTTGTGTTAACACCTTGACTTTTCGATGTTGACTGATTGACGATTTCCATGTTGATTCGTTTATATATTTTTTCTTTGAATCATAAACAATACCCATTACAAAGATTTAATATGAATTCTAATTGTAATTTCTTCGTCCTGAAAATTGACCAAATTTCCGTCTTGATCAACTACACGTAGTTCTAAGTAATCAATACTTTTTACTGTAATGGGAAGATAAATAATTTTCACAGGTACTTCAATAATTTTGAAACCAGGATTCACTCTAGGGAAAAACTGATGAATAGTATGAACTTTTTGATCGTTTAAATATGATCCATCGACAATGTTACACTCTATTCTAACAGATTGTACTTTAAGAATACTTACAGGTAAGTCTGATTCGTGCTTAATGTTTTTTTCGAGAATTTTCGGTGAAAATCCCAACCATAAACCTATGGAGTCACTCTTTGTAAAGTCGATGGATTCGCTTGACTTTATAACAGCCTGTAATGTATTATTATTTAGTTTCAAACTCAAAGTTATTCCTTTCGGAGCGAGTTCTTTTTGCAAAAATTTTTCTATGTCGACAATGTCGTATGCACCAATAGGAATAGTAATTCCAATATTACCGATATAAAATTTGTTTTTATCTGTATCGATATTTGGAATAGAATTGTAAGTTAAAAACTCAACCAATCCTGGAGAATAATTTTTATCAGGAGATAATTCAATTGGTGGAAAATATCGAGATGTTAAAACTGATGAATTGCCACTGAGTATTAATGACAAAGTTCCATCCATGACAGTTGGAATAACAATGAAACTAATACAACTAATAAATAAACTAACTTGAAACTAAGCTTATATAGTTTCAGAAAGAAATTTTAAACACAAGTGACCACAGTTGTATGAGCCAAAATCTTGATATCTATTATAATTATACTTGATGTTTGATGCTCTTAAATATAGCATGAGATCTATTGGTGGTTGTAGGTCACCAAAACTATCGAAATAAACGACGTTATCTCCTCGCTTCTTGTATGCAACCCAATGAGTTCCTGATCCTTTGGAATCATCAAGATTTAAAACAGCAGACTCGTTTATGAGATATCCTGTAGATGGTAAGGAATCTCGCATGAATACTCCTCTAAAATAAGGAATTTTTAACTTTTTAGCATATTGAACGATATCCCAGTCTGATAGTGCCCTTTTTGGCAATTTCAAATTTTCTATGGAGATTTTTTTTTTTTTCAAATTCTTACGTTTTAGTCCATAACCTGTTTGTTGATGTTTAAGATACAAACCATAACCTGATTTATAGTTTTTAAGACACATTCCTTTACCGAGAGCTATAGCCTCCATTTTTTTATTATGTCTTCGTGCCTCATCCAACTGTTCTTTAGCTGAATGATAATCATTGACAGCTTTTGTTACACCAGCTGCACCACCTGCCAGTGCACCTGTCGCACTTAATCCAGCAAACAAAGGTATTAACCACCCACCAATTTTATTTTTTGGAATAGAAAGAATTCGAGGAAACTTAACTTTTTTTTTCCCACCAACACCTTTTACAGTCTTTCGAGCTTTTTTCAAAGCCTGGCGGATCAAAACCGAAGCTTTTTCATCTTTCAACTTTGCCACTGATGCAGCTTTTACTATTTTATTGAATGAAACACCCATTCCTAATTTATTTTTTATCTTCATCATATTAGCAACAGCGTAAGCAGTTGCCTTTTCACTCAAACAAGCGTCTTTGGCTAAAACTCGTCTCCAAGCTTTATCTGCAAGAACTCGATCTGCTGAGTTTCGAAGCTCAATGTTATTTGAATTTTGTGAATAAGCAATGTCGTGCTCCTTGCAAGCAGCGTCCAATGGGTTAATACCCGTGTCTCTTCTGGCAAGTCGCTTTTTTAAATTTGTTCCTGGTCCACAGTATTGATATCCTGGAATATGAGCTTCGAAAGGTAGTTTGTTGATCAAATCGTTTACCAATCCTTTACCATGAATGATCATCACTCGAAGGAGATTCTATTAGCACTGAATTAATTTTGTATAAAAGTGATATATTTATACCTTAATTGTTCAGTCATTGATTAGTCTACAACAAATCAACATGAATTTTAAAGAACAAAGTTCCAATTTAACTATAAATAATTTTGATTCTGTAATGGAACAAAATAAAAAAATCAAACGACACGGTAATTTACTTCCAGACAGTATACGAGCTGTTTTTTGCGGATTATCAAACTGTGGAAAAACAAATACCTTAATGTCTCTAATTACTGAGCCTAATGGTGTTCGGTTTGAAAATATATACCTATACTCAAAGTCTCTTAATCAACCAAAGTATGTGTATTTGAAAAAATTATTAGAACCATTAAAAGGTATACAGTTTTTTCCTTTCAGTGAGCACGATGAAGTTCACGCTCCAAACGACACTCTTCCAAATTCTATGATGATATTCGATGATATAGCAACCGAAAAACAAGATAATGTAAGAGCTTTCTTTTGCATGGGTAGACATAAAAATGTTGATTGTTTCTATTTATGCCAATCATATACTCGTATACCTAAACATTTAGTTCGAGATAATGTAAATGTGTTAGTAGTATTTCGACAAGATGAACTAAATTTAAAACATATTTACGATGATCATGTCAATACTGATATGGTTTATAATCAATTCAAGGATCTGTGCTCAACGTGCTGGAATGATAGTAAATATGGTTTTTTAGTCATAATCAAAGATGATCCCATTAATGATGGTCGATATAGAAAAGAATTTGACTGTTTTTTAATAAATACATAAAACTTTCAATACGTCTATTCAGTCGTCATTTATACATCAAAGTGTTAACATGAAAGAGTTACAGAAACAAAAAGATATTCTTCATAAGCTTGTAAAAGCAAGAGATTCTATTAAAAAAAAATACAAATTGATAAAATATCAAAAAGCTGATGAAGAAGATGTGTTAAAAAAGCTTTTCAACCAATTGTTGATCCTCTTCAAAAAATTGCGTTTAATATCATAAAAAACCAACACTCAAAAGTGATACTCAACAAAATATTTTATTCAAAAATGAAAGTGAAATTTATCAACCCGAAAGTGTATCTGAAAAACCAAAATTAGATTTTACTTTTCCAATACTTGATGCAAATGGTTCTAAATTTGATCTTCCTTCATTTAATCATAGTACTCCAGTAAAGAATTCATTTAAATTTGGTGAGAATGAACTAATGAATTTTTCTAAATCAAGTTTAGATGAATCTATTATAGAACAACAAATTGAACCAAACGTTAGCTCTTCTGTTGTTGTCGATGATGATTACACTCGACTTATAAAAAAAAAAGATACTACAACGGATCAAATCTATGGAGTAAAAGTTAATCCTAATGGTAACTTTCAACTAGGTAAATTACCAATTTCATTCACAAATAATAATATTGTTGTTGGTAATAAAAAATATCCAAGGACGGTTGGACTAACTGAATTGATTGTTCTCAAACGTCCACCTATTGATTCTGTAACAAAGAGTGATAAAGCAAATTATAAAAAAATATTAGAAAAATCGGGAGCACATTTGAATAAAAAAGGAGACATGCGATATCATTCAAACAGTGCTAAATACAATGATATCATTGCTCCTATGTTTAATCCAAAAGGTAGTGGTATTTTATCAAAGTTGAACACTGTTGATAGGAAAACTTTATCATCATTCAAGGTTGCCAATAGACACTCAGTCATTGATTATAAATTTTGGGATGACCCAAATGTGTTTGGACGAACAGATACAAAATCAGCTACAGTGACAGCTCCCCGAGGCCCACCTGGTATTGGTTATAAACTTACCCAAGATGGTCAGTATGATATCGGTACGATAACGATTCAATCGTACCCTCAAAAGAAAAATGTGGATTAAATTTAGTTTGAATGGTAACTATAAATGGTTGAACATGTTAAGTGAACTTGTTAAGAATTACAATAACAGCAACCATCGAACAATAGGTATGAAACCTATCGATGTTAGAAAAGAAAATGAGACTGAAGTATTGAAAAAATTTTCACATCTATGTCGAGTTAAAGTAAAGAAACAAAAGTTTAAAGTAAACGATAAGGTACGAATCAGTAAAGCCAAACAAATTTTTGAAAAAGGATATACACCCAATTGGTCAACAGAGATATTTTCTATAGAACGTGTAGGTACATACGATCCAGTGATGTATTATCTCAAAGATTATCAAGACCAACCAATCAAAGGTGGATTCTATGAACATGAACTACAAAAAGTGAAGTATTCTGACGTATATCTGGTGGAAAAAGTATTAAGAAGACGTGGTAAGCAGGCATACGTTAAGTGGTTAGCATTTGACAGTTCTCACAACAGTTGGACTGCCAAGAAAATTTTATAAAACTTGTATCCATCATTGTTTGTATATTCATTTCATCGTTAGACCTTCTCAACGAAAGTCATTATGTACAGTAATGAAAAAATTTAAAAAAAAGTACGATTTGAGGAAGATCCTCAAATACGTACGATATATCACTGGTCTTATGCTCACAAGAAGGCACGTCAAGGAGAGTGGGAGCAAGCAGCTCGTGATAGAGAACGTTTTTGTTTTAGAATCAAAAGAGTTAAATTAATTATTAACTCTATTTTAGAAAAGAAATTACTTGAAATCAAAAACAAAAGTTATTGTAAAAAAATTAAGTGATTTTAAACATGTGTATTAATAAAAAATGTATTTTATTTAATTTGTAAAAAAGAAATATGTATTAAATAAATGATTAGAAAATAAAAAATTGCTTCATTATTTTATAATCCTAAAATTAGATAAAAATATTCAATTAAAATTGTTAAATAAATAAGTAAATGATCAAGAATTAGATTTCATTATTTAGTTGCAATTGAGTAAGGAATTTGAAATGAAAACACAATATTTAGATAATTTTCAATTTATTTTAAAACTTTTTTTTTTTTTTTTTAACATAATCACATTTTTATGACAAGTATACATTTTTCTAGTTAAACTATTGATGCTATATAATTTCAATAGTAATATTAATTTCAAAACTATCAAGTGGTTTAATGAGTATACATTTTTTCTAGCTAGTCTATTGATTCTATACAATTTCAAATTTAATTTTCAAACCACCAAGTGGTTTAATTATTAACTTGAGTTTATTTGCAGCTTCTTGGAGCTGTATGTATTCAGTTAAGTTTTTTTGTAAGTATTTGCAAACATTGGTTGGGAGGAATATAAACAACCCACCATCCAATTCAGCCACAATTTTCTGTCCATATCTTTGAGTTTCCACGTTTCTAAGCTCCACAACCATATAAGAGCGAGTTACATCTAAGTCTTTGATGCTTGTTGCTTTGTCTCGGCAACCTGCTTCATTGAGTTGACACTGATGAATGAGTTCTGCTGGGTGATGTGGTTGTATTTCAAACGTTTCTCTCACCACCTCTTTCTCAAAAAGAGTGGGGAGAAGACTATCATTATCTATATTTACATAGTACCCAATAAATCCAAGTCTTCTTCGTCTAGTTCATTAAATTTTTCTTTATCGATTGCCGTATAGTGACCCCATGGTAAAGTATCGGTACGTCCTGGGATCAAGTATCGTTTCTTGTCAGCTGGATCTAATGCAATCTTGTTAACCTTTTCAGTTTTTACAATATGATCTTCAGAACGGATATTACACTGAACAACATTTTTAATTGTTTTATCGATGAGACACTTTTTAAAGTCTTCAGGAACAATGACTGACTTTCTAACTTCTTCACTTACGAAGCATGACTTTAAAAGACAACTTTTAATACCTTTGGCTTTCATAATAGGTTTAACCCCTTGAACTTGAATATTATAAAGTTTACTGCGAATCCCTATGAATTCAGTAATGATTTTACCTCCGCATTCGTCTTTCATGATACCTAATACTTTTTTGTTGCCCGGAACGATTCCAAATTCATTGTCTATCGAATAGTTACTCGTATCAAACTCTTTAGGATTTTTTATTATAACATCATATATGTTAACGTTTTTTACTTCATACTGTCTGTGTCTGTGTACAATAATTTGGCCTGATCTTTTAGATTTTTTTTCATGAATACATAGTGAAAATCATATAACTTGATTTTAGAGAGGTCTAAAACAGATAGACCTACGTATATAGGTTTATCCATGTAAATGTCTAACTTCCTCATGTGAACTGCTACCAGCTTATCAAAAAAAATTGTGCAGCGTTTGAATGCAGCATTTGAAAGCATAGCACCGACACCATAACGTCCATCCCATTTATTACTCATTTTAATTTCCTCATGGTTTCGTTTGTTTTCCATGATCTTTCCTAGAAAATAATAGTTACAGTTTTACATGAAATATTATAAATAATTATAATAATTTTACTACGAACCATAGACTGCATTTATCATTAATTTGAAAAAGAGAATATCAAACTCTGTGGTAGCTGCTTTTCTCATATCTGTGTTATAATCTACATACTTTTTAAGCCATGCTTTTTGTTCAAATTTTAAAGCTCTATGTATTTTTTTGAGTATCATTCTATTTTTTATTGCTTGCTTCAATGCTCTATAGTGTATAACGTATCGATTCTTGTGTGTTAATTGTGTCATTAATCTCTTTTGCGTGGACCCTGGAGCTGATCCATGTTCTGGACAGAACGGTAGATTTTTGTGATCATCGTGATACCTTTCATTATTAGGACATTCTAAATCAACTTCAAGAATGAGACCAATACTGCTCTCATCGAGACATTCTTCTAAATTGAATTCGTCAGGATAGTCATCTAGATCAATTTCCTCAGGGTTTTTTACCCACTCAAAGTTTTTATAAGGAAGCGGTTGTGTCATAGCCCATCTTAGAAACGAAAAATAAGTTAATAACAGTAAAAACAATGCAATAATAATCATTTTTACCATATAAATTATTTATATCTAGAAAAATTATGTATTTATCGTCTTCATTGGGGTTATAATTTTCTTTTCCCATGTAAATATTGTTAGCCTTAGAGTATCTGTTCGAACATTGACTCACTCCTCCTCGAATACCTACGGTAAAAATGTATTTTATTCAAGTTTATTAAAAAAAAAAAAAAAAAAAAAAAATTAAAGATCTTTTTACCTCTCTCAATAAACATTAACATATCAATGTCTTGAAGAAGTTCTAGTTCAACTTCTGTATGTTTTAGCATCGCGTTCCAAGTCAACGAGGGTGTCGTTAAAAAATGAGCTGCATCTAATTTATAATATTTCATACATGTCGATCTAAAGTTTTCAAATATATACGCAAGCAACAAGACATCTGTTTTTAAATATACATCTGAATAACCGCCTAAAGTCTTGTCTTTGTTATACATACTCCATACTTTTGTAGCATGTTCATAATCATCATTGCTTATTTGACTATTTGTCAAAGTACTTGCGAACTCTGACGGAGCTGGTAATTTATTCTCTCGTAGCTGTTCAAAACTTTGTATGTACTCATAAGGGAAGACTCCTTTTTTTTTCAAAAGTTCAGTATCTGTAAAACCATCTTTGGCCAACTCTTCATCCAATATTTCAAAGTTTTTTGCAATCCCAGCTAATTTTTCTAATGACAAGGGCATAAATCTAAATGAATCAATGAATCTAAAACTCAAATTCATTCCTTGAACATATTTGGTGAAAGAGATATAACGTTCTCCATTCTGTGCTATGATTCGAACGTTTCCTTTTAAAATTTCATCATTTGCAATTTCTTTGATGAGAAAGTGCGAATCATAATTTGAAAGGTTATGTAGTATTATTGGAATATATCTAGCGTTTTTGTAGAAAAGGTTGCAAACTTGATGAGCAGCTTCGCGGTACCTGCAATTAAATTAAACATTTGAATGTTAATAATAATTTTTTTTTTTTTTTTTTTTTTTTTCTTACTATGAAGTGAAGTGACAGTGATCTCTAACCTTAATACAATCTTTAGTGAAAGGTTTTTTACATATATGACATTTTTGTGCTCTCCTAAAGTTTTCTTTATCGCGTGATGTAAGCATCATAGCCTCATTCGTAGAGAATACTTTTTGAATCTTTGGACACAGTTCTTCTAATGATCTTACAAACCATTGAGCAGGAGTCTCTTGATTTTCTTCTTCTTGTCGATAACTTCTGTAACCATTAAGCTCATTGCTAAAACGATTTTTCACGTAAAATCCAATACTATGTGCTTGATGTTCTTGAATTTTGACGGACTTTCCGCTAACTGATTCAGGATATACTTCTATTTTTTTAAGTAGACATTCTATATCACTATAAATAGTAATTGGTACCCACTCTGCATAGTTAACATTCTTAAAAGAAAGAGTTGTTTCAGCTTCATTTTTAGGTAATGTTATTTTACATTTATTAATGAGTCGACAATCCTTTTCATGAGTATCTAGCTTATTTTTTTCATGAAAAAAGTGACTACATCTGTCACAAACATAGATTTTATGGCCTGTTTTTGAGTACTGTCTCCCAAGAAGTTTAGGTAAATTTTTAATCCAAGTATAATGATAATTAAAATTTACCGTTGAGTTTTCGAGACTTTTTTCAATATAATCTCAGCATCTTCGTCAATTTAATACTCTTCAGGATAAACTATCAATAAATGATAGTGTTTATCTTTCTTCTCTGGAGTGAGATAGTAAGGGAAACTCCAAATTTATCAATTTTTTTTTGAAGAATATAAAGATGTATTGAAATATTAGGATTATTTTTTTCAAAAATTTCTACTTGTTCGGGTGGTGTTGGGAATGACAGTCCTTCAAAGTTGACTTCACCTAAAGCTTCTTTATTTTGATATGTCGGAAGATAATTAGTATTTCGCTTTTGAGGATAATATGCTGATAAGACTGCCCATTTAAAGCAAAAATTATCAAATTCGTTTCTCACATTGACAACGGCATGTTTAGTTTCAATTGATTTAGGTAGTTTGACGTAAGAACTTCCTCTAACAGGTTCATGTTTGTTTATGTTAATTGTAAGACTAATAATTTGTTTTAAACTCCAACCAGAATCACGTGTCTCAAACTCTTTTATATCACGTTGCAACGGTAAATAAATTTTCTCATCAAAAAAACGTTCTAGGTTTGACAGAGCAACTACGACTCCATTCTCCGTAGAAAAGTATTTTACTTCGCGTTTAGATGTATCATCCTTCTGAAGCTCAAACTCTGCCATTAACATAACATTAACATTGATTACATCAAATTCTTTAACAGCTTGTTTAACCTTGTCTTGGAAAGGTTTATAAGCATCTACCAAAAAAGAGTCTAAATCTTTATGACCAAGGTTTGATATTACTCCTATAAATAATAGAAAAAAAAAAAAAAAAAAAAAAAAAAAAAAATAGAATTATTGAGTTAAAAAAGTTCATATTAAATAAATAAATAAAATTACCCGCTCGTATATGACGTTCAAAAGCGGAATCGAAGTCATCATATCGAATATTCTCCTTTTTTATATCTAAATCACCACCACCACCAATTTTTATAGCATATTCAAATTTATGTTTCAATGATATAAGTTTGATTAAAAAAGTTTCACACTTCTTTTTTTCAGGTCTAGTGAGAAATGGCATTTTCTGTTGTAGAAAATCAATCTCTTGAATTAATATATGAATCTTATTTTGAATCTCGTTTAAGTCTTGATTATTTATAATTATGTCAGAATTTTCAGTAAAATCTTCAATCAATTCTTCGAATCCATCCAATGGATTTGATGATTCATCATCGTTTTTTTGACTCGTTGATTCACTGTCAATATTATTCTCTTCATGACTTTGATACGAGTTTTCTAAAAAATTTCTAAACTTTTTTTTAATTATTAGAAATTTAATTAATAAATCGGTTTTATTTTGTACATTAATGTCTGTCAAAATATTAATAGATAGTTCTGCTATAGACAAACACCCCTCAATAACATTGGTTTGAGCAAGACCTGAATTTATTGACACGATTGCATTATTTAAGTGATGCAAAGTATCTAAAATAGTATCATGGTTAAATTTAGTTATCACTAATCACTAATTTTATTAAGTTGATAATCACTAATTTTGTATTGAATAACATAAACTTATTTTTATAATTGTAAATCTTCTGCTACTTAAATGTTTATGGATTCACTATAATGAGAGATGATACACTTGAAAGAAGGAGTAGAAAACTGACCGATGAACACTTACTGCATTATATTTTATCAAAGAATGAGGAGAAGAGAGGGAAATAGTTTAGAATAATAATAGGAGGAATAATAATAATAGCTTAGGATATTAGTTTATAGGAGAAGAATGGGGGAATCACTATAAAAGAAGTTAAAGTTTTACCTATCCATCTAGTTATATTGAAATTGTTTAACAGTGCAGATCTAAAATGCAGTTTGTTGTAGACTTTCAAGGCTTTCAAAAATCTAGAAACGACTTTATTGTGAAAGAGTTGGCTATTTTCAACTTAGACGATTCTACTCCACCGCTGGTTTTTACTTTTAAACCACCATTTTCTTGGGATAATTTAACAGCTGAATAAAAATGTACTGCACGTTATTTGCAAAAGTGTTTTAATTGTATTCAATGGAATTATGGTGAAATAGCTTATGAACAATTAACAGATGTATTGAGAAAATATTTAGATGGTGCAAAAAAAATTTTTACCAAGGGAAACATGAAAAAGATTTTTCTTCAAAAAATGTTACCCCAAACGTAAGTTTTAATTACATACTTATTCTAATGTTTATTTATTTATTTAATTTAAATATCAATCGTTTTTTCTTTTTTTTAAATTACAGACTAGTAATTGATTTAGAAATCTATGGTTGTCCTTCTCTCAAAAGTCTTGGCTGTTCTAAGGATGATTTTTGCTGTAATCATAAGGATTATTCACCTTTTTTTAAGTGTGCTGCAAAGAACGCTTCTAAACTGAAGTCTTGGATCAATGTTAACAAACCTTGAATAATAGATGACAGATGAGATTGATGAAGGATGTAATGATTTTTTAAGTTCTTCACTACGATCTTTTTCATATTTTTCATAAAATTGTAAAGATCAAATGAAATTTTAAATAAAGAGAAAGTAAAAAGGAGTATAAAATTGTTTATTTATTTATTTATTCATTATAAGTCATTGGTATAAATGTATGCACATGTATGTATGTATGAATGTGTATAAAATAGTTTTAAAAGCAATTAGTAAAAAAATAGTAATAATAATAATAATAATAATATTAATAAAAATAGTCTAAAAATAACGCTAAATATATATTTTTTTTAAATATTGATAAATAAGTTCATGTATAAAATAGTTATAAAAGCAGTTTTGACAAGTATAACAAAAATAGTGTTACAATAGAACAAAAAAGTATAAAAATAATGCTAAAATAGAAAAATAAAAAATAGTTTCAAAATAGCATGAAAATTAAAAAAAAAAACTTTAATTATTTATTCATCTACTCAAAGATATTGATAAATATGTTTAAAATAACTAGAAAGCAGTTTTTAAAAGTATAACAAAATAGTGCTAAAATTGAATAGAAAAGTATAAAAATAATGCTAAAATAGAAAAATAAAAATAGTAATAAAATAGCATTAAAATAGTGCGAAAATTTTTTTAAAAATAATGCTAAAAATAGAAAAATAAAAATAGTATTAAATAGGCGCGTAAATTTTAAAAAAATATAGTAAAAGTATAAGAAAAATAAAGAGCGCTTGACAAAGCGTCAATCACTCTTTATTTTTTTTATCTTTTTTCTGTTTCTTATTTTTTCTTTTTTCTTTTTCTTCAGTGGGTTCTCTTTTCATCTTTCTTTTCTTCTTTCCATCTTCTTCTTCTGCTTCTGCTTCTGCTTCTGCTTTCACCGATGTTGTATTTTTTTCTTCTTCTTCTGCTTTCTCGACTATTCCTTTTTGATCCATGAGTTGGCGCAACTCATCCGTTAATTCTATAACTTTCTCAAAAGAATCACCAGTCTAAAAAAAAAAAAAGAAAAGAAAAAAATTGAGTTAAAAATTTATAAACTATTATTTTATTACATAAGAAAAAAATTAAGAACTTACCGATTTTTTTAATTCTTCTTGTTGTTCTTGTTGTTTTTGTTGTGCTTGTTGCTCATGCCCCTGAGCATACCGTATTTCTCCTATAATAAGACCGGTCTTATTTTCTTTTTTTTCTCGAAAAAGGCCTTATTTTTGGGGGAGGCCTTATTTTCGGGGGAGGCCTTATTTTTTTTAGGTAAAGTTGTAGAAAAAAAATAAAATCATTCAGTTGAAAGCACAAAAATTTATTAATAAAGTAATCGAACACAAATTTAATTTAAGTTTTACTCGGATACAGCAATCTCGTCCTCTTCCATAACATCCTCATAGATATTCAAATTATTATTATTATTTTCGAAACTGCCTTTCAGTGAGACCTTTTTCTTTGCAAAAAGATGAGAGTTTCTTGCCACGCGCTTCTTCTACAACTTTGATTTTGTAATCAATCGTGTACGACTTTCTTGTACTCATTTTTGATCAATCTCATTTCAATCTTTATTTCAAACTATGCAAGTCTTAGGTATCAACGTTCGTTCACAACTGACGCTTGACAACCAACGCCTTTACAGTTTGAATTTTCAAAAGAGGGCTTATTTTTGGGGCAGCCTTATTTTTGGGGGAGGCCTTATTTTAATGGGCTCTTGGAAAATTTTGAGCGGCCTTATTTTTGGAGCGGTCTTATTATAGGAGAAACACGGTACTCAAATGCTTTTTGAATCTAGACAAATTATATAAATATAATTTATAAGATACAACTTTATAATATATAATTTTAAAATATATTTTATATGAAACTTACTATATTTTTTGTGTTTGCATTAGTTGATTCAAAAGCAGTCTTGACAAGTATAACAAAAATAGTGTTACAATAGAACAAAAAAGTATAAAAATAATGCTAAAATAGAAAAATAAAAAATAGTTTCAAATTAGCATGAAAATTAAAAAAAAAACTTTAATTATTTATTCATCAGTCTTTGTTGTTGACCAACTGCATGTAACTATAAAAATTGATTCGTTAGTCTTTTTTCAATTAGTGATCCAAAAATTAATAATTTTACTTACTTTTTCTAAAACTTCTTGTTGAGTTGCAAGTTCTGAAGGTATTTTAATATCCGATTTTATACGTATATTGTTCTACGAAAAAAAAAAAAAAAATTGAATTACAAATAATTTAAAAAAAGTAAAAACAAAAATTTTACCTGATTAAGACTAGACTTTTCAATGGCTTTCGGGTCCGAAAAACTCATTGTTAAGGAAGGAGTGATTTTCACTGTTTTCTTTACCGTGTTCTTCTTGGTCATCTTTTCTGCGGTCGCCTTGACCGCATCTATGAATGGCGTACCATCCGCTGAAAAATAAATTTATTCATTTTTATTATATTAATATATTCAATGATTATTAATTTTATTATTATTTTTTTTTTATTACCTTGCTTTTTTTCTGCATGAAATCTTGTATTTTAATGTCTTCATGCACTCTACTCAAAATGTTGAATATTCCACATGATCGTAGTCGTACTAAAATAAAATTATTATTATTATTATTATTATTATTATTATTATTTACAATTGTTATGAATTTATTTAAAATTACTTACTTTGTTCTAGTACTGTCTTCGATTCAGTCAGCTTTTAATTGTTCCACAACTGAAAAAAAAAAAAAAAAGTTATTTATATTTTAGTTTATAAATATAAAATAACTTACTTCTTATCCTATTTTCACCACTTATCGACTCATTCAGTTTTATAAGATCCCTTTTAACTGAAACAGAAAAATTTTTTTTTTTTTTTTTTTTTCATTAATTTTTAATATAAGTTAAATAATTTGTTAGACTTACTTGTGTCAAGTTCTTTATTAATTTTTACCGATGTCTTGGCTTCATCGTCTGTAACTAGAAAAAAAATAACAGTTAAAAAAATTTAAGTTAGAGTTGAATCAATTTATTCATTTTACTATACCTTCATTTATCTTTTTATCTATCTGATAATTTGATTATTTATTTTCTTTAACAATTCATTGAATCCTTTTATGTCAATAGTTTCATTTTCATTAGAGACTGACGACGATGACGATCCTGATGAATCAGACGACGAGGAACCAGAGGACGATGATGATCTTGATATACTCCTTGATCAACTTTGATCACAGTTTGCAGATCCTTCCACACTAGCAAAAAATTTAGAATCTAAATTTTCACTTTTTTTTCTGAGTCCATGTTCACAGGAGTTATAACAAAACTAAAAATTTGTTAACTTCTAAAAACTTTACCGACACAAACTTTCCGACGGACGACACACAACTGTGGCATGAAAATCATCTCGTGAACTTTATAATAAGGCAAATTAAAAAGAGAAAACAAAAGCCACTGCACTATGAATCCCTTCCATAGGACAAACGAGAAGGAAATTTTATCCAAAGACAAAACATTTTAAAGATCGAGCTACTGTTATTCGTCTTCAAGCGATATGACGACACAGCATCCTGTATCGATGTCTTGAACTTTTCTCTATAACGAGTTAAAAAAAGAAAACGAAAACTATTCCATTGTTCACTATGACATTTTCCACGTGACGGGTGAAAAAATAATTTTATCCCGAGACACAACATCCTGTTGGTTACCATCGAGATGATACAACTCGCATGCACATGATAAAAATTACTACGCAACACCTCAACCGGCATCGTGGCACATGCATTCGGAGAGAGGACAGAACTTTCAGCGGTCATTTCTACCATCCGCACTCCGTTGCTTAGCTACAAGACGCTACGCGTGCGCGCAACGATCAAGAGCGAGAGAGTGCGAGGATACACTCGCACACTATACCATGCTGCTACAGCCTGCAGCTACCGCATATATCGACTATACCTAGTAACGTTGCTGCTATTACTGCCGCTGTCGCCACTAATTCATACTCAAGAAAACCATCTAATATTATCTAATAATTATTTTTCACCAATAATAAACCACCCCCTCCCCCCCCAAAAAAAAAAAAAAAAAATTCCTTATAGACAATCGGTCAATTAGAAAATCGAACAGTAAAATAATCATTTTTTACCAATAGTAAAACCAACCCTCATAGACAATAGGTCAATTCAAAAATTGAATAGTAAAACCACCCCTAAAAACCTACCCCTCATAGACCAACGGTCCACACAAAATCCAATAGCAAAACCACCCCCCACAATTACCTTACCCACCCCCTATTACCCTTTCAACCCCCTTCGAACGGGGGTGGGTTCCGAGGGGGTGTATCTAGGATCGGTATAGCCTTAACTACTATTGCTAATTCATATTATCGTAGTGACTTTAAGTTTTTTTACTCTAGTTATTCACTAGGTTTGACAATTTATACTCGCGTAGAGACTTTAAGTGTTACGTGTATCTACCTTGTATAATTCATGTATTCGTAAGAAAGTTAATAAAGAACCGAATAACCCTTGAAACTGTTGTGCGGTTTAACCTTATTAGCCGATCCTCGCCTCGACACGGATCCAGAAGCAGCTAAGGTATTGTTTAGACAATAAGTTACTTATTCTTACATTCCCTCCATCCGTCCACTTAGCATCGTTGTGTTTTTGTCGTTTTTTTTTTCTCTGTGGATGCATTGACTGAGATTCCATGCAATCAGAACTTCATTAAACTAGTGAAATAGACTGATCAAACATAGAAAAAATGTGATCAATTTTATTATCATATCCTATCATCCTCCTATAGATGTATTAGCTTAGTCAAATCTTATTGTAACGGACAAAATCAGATCAGATTAGTTTTTGTTAAAAATGACGAGAGATAAAAGAGTTTGAATTGAAAATATATTTATTAATCAAAAACAATAAATTCAAGAATTACAAAGAGGTTAAGAAAAAACAAAAATCGGACCTCTCTTTTTCGGTGCTGTCAGAAATCTAACCCAAAAAATAAAACGTTACATATATATTTCGGCTGATCTTCCTTTTTATTAAATTCGAATTTAAAACAATAAAACTTCGGTTAACAATTAAAAATAATACTAGAAAATTTATACCAAAATTGTAATAAAAGATTAATTTTTCCTCTCAATCATCAATAATAATTCCATTTCTTTACGGAAATTTCACAAAACTTATAACTTCTTCATCTGATCAACCTGTTAGCCTGATGGCATTGGCTCTCATAACCTAGCACTCACGCAAAATCGAAACTTTCTCAACAGGGAAACTTCCCACGAAGTTTGATAAAAAACACTCAAAAATCATACACCCATGGCTTGACGATCATGATAAGAATCATACCTTCCAGTATCACAGATGACATTTACAAAACAAAATCGATATAAAAACTATAAATTCTTCATTACAATTTTGGCATTACAAAATAAATTTACATGATGAGAAGTTTAAAAAAAAATATAATTATGTTAATTAACAATTCAAAAATCTCTCGCTTAAACTAAATTCTCTGCACAATCTCCCCCTCGTAAAAAATAAAGCTCAATTTTTTACCTTAAATTCATTTAAGATCTTAACAAGTTTACAAACGTGACGGATTGATTCAACGCCATGACAATTCATCTTCGCTTGTCTTACTATGTTCCCTTCGCCAGGGAAAACGTCCGAGACTCTTCCCACCCTCCACTGATTGCGAGGTAATTGTAAATCAACAATTAAAACTAAATCTCCAACTTTTATGTTTTCGCTCTCTCTGAACCATTTCTTACGAGGTAAAAGCGTCGGTAGATATTCTCTCAGCCACCTTTCCCAAAAAGCATCAGCCAAAGACTGAGCGATTTGCCACTGTCGCTTATTAGACAAAAATCTTCCATCATAATTTTGGAGTTTTATTTCACCCGAAGAAGTTCCTATTTAAAAGTGGTTTGGGGTAAGAGCTTCGCAATCGTTCGGATCGACGGACACGTGTGTCAGAGGTCGAGAGTTGACTGAATGTTCGATTTCGGTCATCACGGTATATAATACTTCATCGCTCAAAACTTTACCATGCATTACCGTGTCTAACGATATCTTCACTGACCTTATCAATCTCTCCCAGCTTCCTCCTGTGTGAGGAGCATCCGGAGGATTAAAAACCCACTTTACCCCATTCTTTAAAGCGTACTCGTTCAATTTTACCCTGTCGAGCTTCGAAAGTTCATCCCTCAATTCGGTGTAAGTTCCCTCGAAATTCGTCCCGTTACCGCTGTAAAAGAAAGATGGTGAACCTCTCCGTGCTGCCAAACGCTGTATAGCCATTATAGCGGAATTAGCAGTTAGACTGTACGCGATTTCTAAATGAATCGCCCGCGTTGTTAGACACGTAAAAAGAGCACCCCAACGTTTTACCGTACTTTGCTTCACAGTTACCGGACCAAAATAATCCACCCCGCAATGAGTGAATGGTCTTTGCCTATAAGCGACCCTTGCTCCAGGCAGCGGTGCCATAATCTGGTCTTGAGGTTTACCGCGCCGGATTTTACAAATGTAGCATTTGCTTATAAGTGATTTCAGTGCATATCTTAATCCTAAGATGTAAAATCTTTGACGAATTTCGTTTAAAACTGTCTCTCTACCAACATGCAAAAAACGTCGATGGTATTCAGAAATCAGTTAAATTACAGCTGGATGTTTGCTATCAAGAATAATTGAGGTATTCTCAAAAACAACTCCCTTAAGTTTAGTCACCCGCCCCTGAACTCGCAAAATTCCATTTTCATCAAGAAAAGGTACTACATTCGCAATCTTACTTTGCTTTCCCACAAAACCCTTGGACTTTATAGATTCGAACTCCGCACTGAAACTATTGGCTTGTAGTTGTCTAAATAAAAAGTTCTCAGCGGCTTTCATTTTATCAATATCACCCACCCCTTTGTTACCATCTTCCCTCAGGTCTAACTTTCAGAGGTGTGTAGTGAACTGAACTAGTTTAGTTCAGTTGAGGGAGTTCAGTTCAGTTCAGTTAGAAAGTCGCATATCGTGAGCTGTGCGCATATAGTTCAACGACGCTCAGAACCTTTATTTAAAAAAAGTAAATAATATTAAAATAATATTGCCTGAAGGTATACAGTAAAGATTGAAAAAAAAAAAAATAGAATATTAAAAAAAGAGAAAATTTCTAAATATTTTGCGTATCAAAGTTTTATAATCACTTGGAGGTTATGGACAAGTAAACAAAGATTCAAGTGCTGAAAAAAAAAGTAATAATTGTTAATAATTTGCGGTTTCAAGCAAATAAATAGTACGTTTTACTTGACTGTATCTTATGAACAATTAAATAAACGGACAAGCTCTGAACCCCCATAACGCTGAGGAAAGCGACAAATAAATTATTTTTTATAGACAATCAAATTAACCAGCAAGCTTTAAACCCCCATAACGCTGAGGAGAGCGATCAATAAATAATTTTTTATAAACAATTAAATAAACCGACAAGCTCTAAGCCCCCATAACGCTGGGGAGAGTGATAAATAAATAATTTTTTATAAACAATCATATTAACCGGCAAGCTCCAAATCTCCATAACGCTGGGGAGAGCAATAAATCAATAGACTACGCCCCAAGCTTTAAACCCCCAACTGATCAGTTTGTTTTATTGAACTCAGGCACCCAGGGTCTTGGGGGCTTAGAGCTTGGGAGGTAGCCTATTAGCTTTTTTGTTGAACTCGGGCTCCCAGGACTTTAGTGGATTAGAGCTTGGGGGGTAGCCTATCAGCTTTTTGTGGAATTCGGGAGCCCAATGTTTTGGGAGTCTAGAGATTGGGGGGTAGCCTATTAGCTTTTTTGTTGAACTCGGGCGCCCAGGGTAATGGGGGTTTGAAGCTTGGGGCATAGCCGATTAGTTTTTTTGTTGAACTTGGGCGCCCAGCGTTATAAGGGTTTAGAGCTTGTCGGTTTATGTAGTTGTTTATAAAAAACTATATATTTATTGCTCTCCTCAGCGTTATGGGGGCTCAGAGCTAGGCGGTCGATTTAATTATTTATAAAAAATTATTTATTTATCGCTCTCCTCAGCGTTATGGGGATTTGTAGCTTGTCGGTTTGTTTAATTGTATATAAAAAATTATTTATTTATCGCTCTCCCCAGCGTTATGGGGGTGTAGAGTTTGGTGGTTTATGTAATTGTTTATAAAAAATTATTTATTTATTTCTCTCCTCAGCGTTATGGAGGTTTGGAGCTTGTCGGTTTATTTAATTGTTTATAAAAAATTATTGATTTATCGCTCTTCCCAGCGTTATGGGGGTTTGGAGCTTGTCGGTTTATTTAATTGTTTATAAAAAATTATTGATTTATCGCTCTCCCCAGCGTTATGGGGGTTTGAAGCTTGTCGGTTTGTTTAATTGTATATAAAAAATTACTTATTTATCGCTCTCCCCAGCGTTATGGGCGTTTAGAGCTTGTCGGTTTAATTAATTGTCTATAAAAAATTATTGATTTATCGCTCTCCCCAGCATTATGGGGGTTTGGAGCTTGTCGGTTAATATGATTGTTTATAAAAAATTATTTGTTTATCGCTCTCCCCATTGTTATGGGGGCTTAGAGCTTGTCGGTTTATTTAATTGTTTATAAAAAATTATTTATTTATCGCTCTCCTCAGGGTTATGGGTGTTTAAAGCTTGCTGGTGAATTATTTGTTTATAAAAAAAGGGAAGAATTTTATTGCACGGCAAAAATAATACATTTGAACGACATCCAAACGCACGGGACAAATAAACCATATGTACGGGAAAAATAAATTATTTGCACGGGAAAAATAAATTATTTGCACGGGAAAAATAAAATATTTGCACGGGAAAAATAAATTATTTGCACGGGAAAAATAAAATGTTTGTTAATTAGAATTTGTAGATCTTTAATTTCATTCTGAGTAGACTAAGTATTTACTCCGCCCACTCAACGTCTCAGCTCTGTTCCTTCTGTACAGGCACAGCTGTAGCCCGTTTCTATTTTATAGCATTATTAATCGTTAAGTGTTCGTAATGGCTGATAAACTTTCTTACTTTGATGATTTATCTGATCATTCGTCAGATGAAGAGGAGGAAAATGAACCTCCAGCTAAAAAATTCCGTCGACCGACACGTAATTGGTGTGAACAAGAAGAATTTTCTTCAGCAGCAGAGGCTGAAAACGCAGTGAAAATACAAGGACAGTGGAGAAAATGTTCATCTAAAAACACACCTCTAGGAAAACGGATTGAATATCGGTGTACAAAGGGTCAGTACAGAAAATCTGAATGTCCAGCTGGACTATATTTGTTGTATCACAACACAAGCTCGAGCGTCTCATTGTATGAAACAGAAAATGAGCACGAACATACCAACGCTATTCCCACTCGAGGTTTGTCAGCTGAAATTAAAGAATTTGTAAGAGAAAAATATGCAGATGGGCACACAAAACCTAATAAATTGTTAGAGCTGATTCGAAAAAATATTAATTTGGTTGAACCAGAAAAAGCAAAACTAGTAAGATTTCTTGGAACTCTGAACAAAGAAAATGGCAATCCTTCTATCTCTACGAATGAAATTATTACTTGGTGTAACGAACGTATTCAAACCCCAGAGGATGAAGATGAACCATTCGTGATTGATTTTCATATTTTAGCCGAATCATTTGATGTAGAAGACCAAGACATAAAAATAGTTATTTTAACGCCTAGACTATTGGCACTTGCAAAAAAATTCAATAAATTAGTGCAAACTGATGCCACTTACAAGCTTATTTGGCAAGGATATCCTTTCCTTCTGTTTGGTACAAGTGACGCTAACTACACGTTTCATCCATTTGCGGTTGCGATAACTAAAGGAGAATCTGAAAAAGATTTTGAATTTATTTTTCGAGCAGTAAGCAAAGCTATTCCAGATTGGAAGCCATCAGTTCTATTGGCAGATGGTAGTGAAGCCATAACAAATGGATTTACAGCCGTATTCGGTGCCCCGGGCATACGTCTCATGTGTTTTTTTTCACATGATTAAACGTGTCTAGACAAATCTTCGATTAATTACCGATGTTGATCTCCGTGAGCAGCTGAAAGAAGATATATACATTTTGCAATCAAGTATGACTCAAGACGATTTTTTAAAAGCTTCACAATTATTTCTAAAAAAATATAAAAAAGAATCCCAAGCACTCAACTTTATTCAATATTTCGAAATAGAGTGGCTGCATAAACATCCCAACTGGTACGAAGGAGCAGCTGTAGGTGTACCTTCTTCTAATAATGGAGTTGAAGGTACAAATGCAATTATAAAAGATGAATGTACATTCAGGGAAAGATGGCCAGTTGGAAAGTTTCTTGGGTGCACAATAAACATGGTAAAAAATTGGTCACAGCGCCGGGATTCAAAATCCGTAAATTGTGTAGTTTTTAGTGAAACTCGCGACGTCTCCTTGAAGCTGTGGACAGAAGCTTTTCAGTGGGCAGATCGAGAACCGTCCGTATTAGAGCGTCATTCACAAAATTACGTCGAATATTTTACATCATCATCAAAGCTACAAACACCAATTACTGAAAAACTTCAGAAGGAGTTCGAGAGCAAACAAGGAAAATGGAGAACGTTTGACAGCTATAGTGAATGGCGTACAAAAATATGGAAAATTGTAGTATTTCCGGAACATACAACTTGCACATGTCCGTTCTTTACCAAGAAAAACCAATGTAAACACTCAGTTGGCATGAGAATAAGACGTAAAGAGGTGGACGTACCACCAGAAGCAAAAAATATACCTCTGGGCCAAAAGAGAAAAAGAGGTCGCCCGTCTAAAGCAAAAAAAGCTTTGTTAGTTTAATAGACACGAATTTTGTATATATATTGACTTTTATTTTGTAAACATAATATTATGTAAAGTTCATTAACCTTTCTGAGTGTGTTATCATTTCAAATAAAATACTTGCTTAACTACAATCCTACATCGATTAATTTAATTTTTTATATCCTTCAATTAATAAAAAAAAAATTTTTTTTTTATGCCGGGAAATTAAATTTTTTTTCCGTGAGAAAATAATTAATTTACCGTTCAATAAGTTTTTTATACCGTTAAATATATTAAAATATCGTGCAATAGATTTTTTTCTCGTGCGTTGATTTTTTCTCCCGTTAAACGTACTATTTTCCCGTGCAATGTCAAAAAATTCCGTGCTTATTTAACCTACAAAAAAATACTTATTTAACCTCTTTTCTAGCGTTACGGGGGTTTGAAGCTTGCTGGTTAGTTATTTGTTTATAAAAAATAATTTATTTATCTCTCTCCCCAGCGTTATGGGGGTTTAGAGCTTGTCGGTTAATTTGATTGTCTATAAAAAACAATTTATTTGTCGCTCTCCTCAGCATTATGGGAGTTTAGAGCTTGTCGGTTAATTTGATTGTCTATAAAAAATAATTTATTTGTCGCTCTCCTCAGCGTTATGGGGGTTCAGAGCATGTCGGTTTATTTAATTGTCCATAAGATACATGTAATCCCCTCGTGTCGCACAATCTGCCGGATTCATTTTTGACGAAACCCACCGCCACTCCTCAACCTTGGTTAGCTCACTTATTTCACCGAGACGATGTGCAACAAAAATTTGATGCGTTCGTGGTTCTGTCTCTATCCAGCGCAACACTGTCTGTGAATCTGACCAAAGATAACGCTTCTCACATTTGATTTCGAGCTCACTTTCGACTGAATTTAGTAAACGAGCTGCCATTAACGCTCCTTGCAACTCGAGACGCGGAATAATCATTATTTGCTTTAACGAAGCGATCTTTGTCTTTGCCATGATGATAGCCACATGGGCAGGACAATCTGGAACAGAAAATCGAATGTAAGCTGACGCCGCGTATGCTTTTATACTTGCGTTGCAAAAAACGTGAAGTTGAGCACTCTCAAAGAGAGCGTGTTTTGGAGTCAGACAACGAGGAACCCGAAATTGTTTTAAAGTGGACAAACTTCTAATCCATTTTAACCAATCTACATGTTGATCGTCTCGTAATTTTTCGTCACAACCAACTTTGCTTCGCCATACATCCTGCATAATGAATTTTGATTTTAAAAGAAACGGGCTTAATAATCCAAGTGGATTGTACACCAACATCATGCAACGTAAAAACTCGCGTTTTGTCGGCTTTTTCGTACCTTCAATCAATTCACCCGAAATTTTCTTAAGACCAACATTAAACCCAAGTGTATCATCCTTCGTGCCCCAAAACAAACCCAAAACTCGTTCTCCCCCTCAATCACAAAGTTCCAAATTATCAGTCTTACTCTGACTACCTTCCATTACCCCATCAAGTACTTCCGGGTGGTTGCTGGCCCAACTATGCATTACAAAATTCGCAGCTGAATTTATTTCGATCACGTCGTTAATTAGACTTCTCGCTTGCGCCGAAGTAGGTTTACTCGATAAAAAATCGTCCATATAAGAATTTCTTCTCACACTGACGGACGCTTCAGGTTTTGTATTCGCGAAAGTCTTTGCATTCTCATCTTTAACGTACAAAGCACTGGTAGTAATGAATTAGCTCCAAAAACTATACACGTCATTTCCCATTCCTCAGGACTTTTATTTCTAACATTTCCTCGCCACAAAAAACGTAATGCCCCTCGATCTTTCTCTACGACTTTCACCCGCAAATACATATCTTTGATGTCGGACTTAAAAGCAATCGCAAATTGCCGAAAACGAATCAAAACCCCGAATAAAAGTTGTAAAAGGTCAGGCCCCGTTTCTAGCTGATCGTTTAAACTTATACCACAAGTCTTAGCCGCGGCGTCAAGAACTATTCTCACCCTTCCCGGCTTCGAAGGATTAGTAACTCCAAAATGAGGTAAATATCATATCCGATCGCGATTAACATCGTCTACCACTTTTGTGGCATAACTATTTTGAATAAAACGATTCATCTCTTTATAAAAGAGGTCAGCATACGACTTGTCTTTTCCAGTTTTTTCTCAAGAGAGACGAGTCTTTTGTACGCAGTTGATCTACTGTCGACTTTTGGAGGAAAATCGCTCTTCCACAGTAAGCCCGTTTCCCACGCATTATCTGTACGTCGAGTAGTCTCTTGCAAGATTTTCAAGGCTCGCGTATGTTTCGGATTGAGTCTAGATATTTCTCGCACACCCAAAGAATCAGTCATAAAATAATCTTTAATAAGTTGATCAAGCTCATCAAAACTATGGCAGCACGGTTGTTTTTTATCAAATTCGCGACATGTCAAAATACTCGAGGATGACTCACTCACTTCAAAATTTTTAACCCTCGCATTTTAACTCACTTTTAACACCGTGCGCAACCCATCCTAAATGAGTTAAAGAAATTACGAGGTCAAGATCAGGAATTTCTCTCTCGTAATTATCAAACGCCAATTATCTTGGCCAATCAAAATTTGTGGTGTAATATCGTCATATGTTTGTATGAATACGCCTTGTATTCTGGCTAAATACCTAGAGAATTCAGGTGAAAAAGTCTGTGACGGTAAAGTTAATTCTGAAACTGATACTGCATTTTTAATAAAAAATTCCCCCGCTTCACTCTCAATCTTGAAATTTACCCACTTGCAGCGTGTCGAAAAGTCAGCCGTATCTCGAAAATCCTTCAAACCGATCGTTTCTTCCTTACCATCCAAATTCAACCTTTCCACTAAAATTTTATTAATAATAGTAATCGTCGAACCCTCGTCCAGCAGAGCAAAAGTTTTCTCAGACTGAAAACTATTAGAAATTGTTACAGGGACTATCTTAAGCAAAGAAAACTGAGTATCTAGTCATGAGTTACCGCCCATCGACATTACCCTCGCATTTGACTGACTTCTCTCTTGTGTGCGCGATACGTTCGAAAGCTTTTCACTCGAGTTAACACGGTTTGCGTCACGAGAAAAATTATGAAGTAAAAAATTGTGAGGTCTCTCACAATTCGAACAATTTCCATGTTCACATCTCGCCTGTTAGTGATCCGGTTTTAAACATTTAAAACATAACTTAAATTTTTTTACTAAAAACCAACGGCGATCAATAGGGTCTTGCTTAAATACATTACAATTCTGAATATCATGATTATCCCGATTACAAACAGGACACGCGTTTCTACGTTGCTTTCGTTTCAACGACTCAGAATTTTGGGGATTTCCCAACGCAGTTGCGAGAACATGATCAGTTTTTTCTGAGCGTGAACCCTTTCTTCCAACCTTTGGATCTGACACTTGATCATTCGATTTCATGTCAAAAATTCCGCCTGCTACTGCTCGCTTCGCCTCGCGAAATAAAAAATCTGAGAGCTTCTCGAGTTCAGTAGTTTCAACTTAGATCTCTGACGCGTATTGATTATACGAGTATTTCAGAGCATCAGGCATTTTACTTGCAACGCTTTGTACCAAATCTGGACTAAATAAGTAACCAATAAGATTAAGCGAATTAAAAGCCGTGACTGCAGTTTTCAATCTCGACGCAAAATTAACTAAAGTTACTTCTCCCGAATTCAGATTAGGTAATGCTTTCAAATCCTTCACCAAATTTTGTGCAATAACATTCTTATTACCGAAATGCAACTCAAGGGTTTTCACAATTTGATCCGCGTTACGACCGGTCGCCAGCAAATTATTCACGACTTTGCGAACTTCACCTTTCAAAGCCACGAAAAGTCGTGCGAAATTTTCGCTATCACTGTACGAACCTTCAACGGTCGAATCATCATACACCCGTTTAAAATACATCCACTCGAGTGGATTACCGGAAAAAATTGGCAATTCTTTATTAAATAAAGATAAACGATTCATCACCCGGGAGTGGTTTTCCACATTCGACGAATTTCGTACGTAACTCAAGCTCGACTCAAAAGCATTCGCGATTCGGGTTAATAAAGCATTTTCGCGTGACATGGAATCATCATTTACATTATCGCTCGCAGCTGCGCCCATATTACCGCTCGCTAAGATTTCGTCGTCGTCGATGATACCGCCGTCCATTTCGCGTACTTCGGTCTGGGTGCTCGTCGAAATTTGCTACGGCGTGATGGACTCGGTGCATGCTGCATCTCCGTTGTTCTGTGTCGCAGTCGTTTCTCCGCTCACGTCGACCGCCGCGCTTTCAGCCGTATGCGCTATCACCGTTGAGTTCGTCGTGCCCTCACGACCTCGACGGCGGTTACTTTGACCTCGCGTTGATGAGATTGTTGGTTGAACGAGATTTTCATTAACCTCGGTTGAGTTTTGTCCTTGGCGCCTCCTAGAAGCCACCCTCGCACGCTTGGCAGCTGGCTGTTGGGTGGTAGCGGACTGTGCAACCCTCGTACGGCTACCTCTCGGCATTTTGAAAAGAATTCGTCCGATTTGTCCTCAATTTCCCAACAAGAAGTCCCGGGTTTCGGCACCAAAATTGTAACGGACAAAATCAGATCAGATTAATTTTTGTTAAAAATGACGAGAGATAAAAGAGTTTTAATTGAAAATATATTTATTAATCAAAAACAATAAATTCAAGAATTACAAAGAGGTTAAGAAAAAACAAAAATCGGACCTCTCTTTTTCGCCGCTGTCAGAAATCTAACCCAAAAAATAAAACGTTACATATATATTTCGGCTGATCTTCCTTTTTATTAAATTCGAATTTAAAACAATAAAACTTCGGTTAACAATTAAAAATAATACTAGAAAATTTATACCAAAATTGTAATCAAAAATTAATTTTTCCTCTCAATCATCAATAATAATTCCATTTGTTTACGGAAATTTCAAAAAACTTATAACTTCTTCATCTGATCAACCTGTTAGCCTGATGGCATTGGCTCTCATAACCAAGCACTCACGCAAAATCGAAACTTTCTCAACAGGGAAAGTTCCCGCGAAGTTTGATAAAAAACACTCAAAAATCATACACCCATGGCTTGACGATCATGATAAGAATCATACCTTCCAGTATCACAGATGACATTTACAAAACAAAATCGATATAAAAACTATAAATTCTTCATTACAATTTTGGCATTACAAAATAAATTTACATGATGAGAAGTTTAAAAAAAATAATAATTATGTTAATTAGCAATTAAAAAATCTCTCGCTTAAACTAAATTCTCTGCACACTTATACAATCTCTGTTACAAGTACAGATTGCAATATTTTTGTGAAACCTTCAAATTGTGCGGAATTTAAGTCAATTCAGTCATAGTGATATGTTTTAAGTTTTTTTTTTTTTTTTTTTTTTTACCAATAGATAAAATCAGTGAGTAATCGTCGGTCACGATTTTGAATTTGACGCGAGTCACGTGACTGCAGAACGCAGATCGGAGTGGACCTCCGAGCCGGGAAAACGAGAATCAGGAAGGCACTCGTGATTTTCGTAGCTGTCCGTTAACACGTACATGAAAATTAACTCGTCTCGGTTCGAAGGATTATCGTACTTTTCGTGTGTTGAAAAAGGTTAGCACGCCGTCGAAGAGAGTGTTGAATGTGATTGAAAGTGCGGGATCGATTGTCATCATTCGGGAAGCATCTTTTTGTCAGCGCGAGTCAACCGGCTTTTGGTATCCGAGGACGACGGGGAACTATACCGGCGTCCAGTAGACACGCGAATATCTGAAAATCAATTTAAATCAGATCTTGAGAAAGCTTTCTTGTTTACGGAATTCGAAGTAATTGTTGCCATTCGCGACGCGCATTGCTGAAGAATTGTAATGGAAGGGTGTGGTGTTTATTTGTGAAGTTGTCATTTCACGTCAACGCCAGCATCGCTGTACGATGGTTACGCGGCGACTCGAGCGTGATAGCCATAGCGGGTGATAGGCATCGTAGCCTGGCATTTTGTTTAGCCAGGTGGCTTGGTTTGAGGTGCTCCTTAGTGATATCATGTGTTAATTGTTTATGTGCGATTGTTGTGTTATTATAATCTTTGTTTTTCTCGCGTGTGCAAGCTGCTGGTAGCCGACGAGTGTTTGTGTACACGCGCAACTCGAACCGGAGAGAATCAAAACTTTGTTGTGTTATTGATTTTAGTTCGTAGCCGTTCGAGAGTATGTTTAATCTTTACCATCGCATTAATTTTGTATTAGTTTCTTTTTAGGAATTGTTTTCTTTTATTAAATTTTTAAAATAAAACCTAAGGAATTTTTATTAAATAGCCGGTGTTCCTGCGCTCGATCCTCTAGCTCGCACCCACTACCGAAATTATTGAGCAGTCACGCCCTCCAAAGTGAGATAAATTGTGTAGGGATTTATAACCGTAGGCCCAATTTCAGAAAGATTGTCGGCGTGAAGCCGACGGCAGTAAAAGATTATAGAAGCTAAGCAACGGACCATCGTGGGTTGTATTCCAGAGTCCGCATTTGCTAGTTCGAGCACTATAACAGCTTCAAGTCTGAAAAGTTGAGGTTTGGAATAAATAAAATGATGAAAAATTATAAAATAAGCTAATAAGATCAGAGATTTGAGAAAAAATTTTTTACCGCTTGATAAAAAAAAGTCTTAAAAAATTTATCTAAACATAGTTTGGTTCTTACGCCAAAAACTCCTTTTACAGAGCAACAACAACTCATAACAAGAAAAAAAATCTTTTCAATTTATTTTATCCTCATTTTCATTGGGAACTCAAAAATTAAAAATTGTCAAATTAAAATAAACTTTAGTTAATAATTATCAAATTATTAAATAATTTAAAAATTAAACTTAATCATTATAAAAATATTTTTTTAAAGCCTAGCAAAATAAAAAAAATCTTTAAAAAAACATTTGAATATGTAAGATATCATTAGCGAGTTGGGTTTTTACTTTATGGTTTCTATAACAAAATTATCAAAATAAAATTTTTTTTTTACATTGATGTTTCAATTCTAAACGGGTATAATCAAATGACAAAGACCGTGATTAACAAAAAATGTTTTTTGGAGCTTCGTTAGTAGTAGTAGTATCAGTAAGATGACCGCAAATATGAATAATGCAGCGTGATGGTAAAAGGCACAGATATTGATGTTGAATTGCGATTCGAATTTCATCGCTACTTCCATAATTTGCATCTGAGTATAGTTGATGAGCGTGAATCTCGTAATCAAAAATACTTTCATCTAAAATTATTGGATTTTGAAGGCTTAGAATTTCTTCCATTTTTTCTATGAAAACAACAAAAGAATTTACAAGTTACTTTCCTCCAGGGACTATTTTTAAGCCTAGACTTTTGAGAAACTGCTGTTCTGCCGTGTAAACGCTTTGGGAGCTCGATGACGACTGATTGAAGAAGTGCATGACTCTTTGCTTTTATATTCTCTAGCTTGAAATGTTCTGGTATAAAATCCCTCTCCTTGATAGATGATACCCATTATGAAGATTTGATATGTAATCGAATGGTTACAATCTCTCCTGTAGTAAAAACTTTTTCTCGATTTACGCATTTTGAGTTCAACTCTCAAGAACTCGGAAACTACTGAATATTTTTTAATGACATCTTTGCAACATATTTTTGAACTCTTTTCGCTACCAGTAGAACGGTCCAGATATTTTTAAAGTGTTTTCCGAGTAATTAACTATTAAAAATCGAAAAATTAACTTTTTAACCTCAAACTTTTGATTAAAAAAGCAGGCATAAAAATTAAGAATTGAAAAAATTTCCTGCGAGGAAGTTTTTCATTAAGCTCTGAACAAGGTTTTTAGAAGTTTCAAAGCGATATTCCAAATAGGTAAAGAATGATAGCATTTTTGAAGTAGTGGATAGGCCTGCCTGAGCCAATTTTCGAGCTCTAAGGCAGTTTGTGAATGCAGGCCATAAATTTTTGATGAAACTGGTAAAATTCTTGGTACTTTTATTTTATTTTTGCCACCAGCTTGTTTAACAGCACTCTTAGCAGCTTTAAGAGATGTACTAATGATAATTTTGGTTGATTATCCTGGAGATGGAGTGTGAACTTTCTTTTATTATTGTTTTGAATAAAGTTATTTTTTTACATTTTTTTTAACTTTCTGTTACCAGTTTTTTAATCTTTTTTTACCAGTTTATTTCATTCGTATCTTACTGATTTGTTTCAACTTTCTATCACTTTTTTTTTTCTTTTCTTTTTAAGACCCATTCCAAATTTAGACTTTAATTTCACAGCGTTAGTTAAGTTCTTAGCGTTTTCAGCAATTGCATTGAATTTCTGTCTAAAACTCTTTCCCAAGCTTTATCAGCTAGTACTGTATCAGCAGCGTTTCTGATAGAAATATTTGGTCTGTTTTGTGACTACGCTATATCGTGTCCTTTACACGCTGAATCAAGTTGATTAATAGGTTGGTCACCGCGAGCTAATCGTGCTGCTAATTTTGTATCAGGTCCACAGTAATTATAACGAGGTAAATGTAATTCAAAAGGTAACTTATTGATGATTTTGTTTACCAATCCATAACCTTTTTTCTTTTTTTTCTTATTGTCAATGATCATCTCTCTTCGGAGGTTCGTTTACAACTGATCTCTAGTGTATATAAGCGATGTATTTATACTGAAAACGATTATTCTCATTTGAGTTCTTGAGCAACCAACATGGAATTCTCACAACTCAGTTAAACTTCCTGTAATAAGTTTTGATGTCATTGTTGAACAGAATAAAGAGCTAAAACAGTACGAGGAATTACTTCCAAGCAGTATCAGAGCAATTATTTTGGGTCCTTCTAATTGTGGGAAAATAAATACCTAACTAGCTCTATGAACACGTCCTAATGGCTTACGTTTTGAAAACGTCAATTTGATTAAAACACTGTGTAGACGAAGTTTCACGTGTTTTTTTTATAAAAATATAATCCTTGAATAATTAATTAAAAATGTCAATTCTAATTTTGGTAACAAAGCATAAACACTTAGCCTTTTATACCTAGTTCCTACAAAGCTTATATCGTATTTTTAGCTCTTTTTGGGTTTTTTTGCGAATTTTCAAAAAATTCCTGTTCGAAGCCTATTACACTTACAAAATTCTGCAACCCCGCATTCTCTTTATTTTTTCATCTTCTTTTGAGAAAAAATATTTTTAAATCTAATTTTGAAGAAATAGTCCATGTAAAATTAACGTAATCAAAAGCATTTTTTTACTGTTTTTTTGGTTTTATGAACTTAAACTGTACGTCGTCTGCCTTATCAAAATTATGTCTAAAAATATTTTTTCTAAAAAATTCATAAAAAAAAAAGAAAATGCGGGGTTGCAGAATTCTGTAAGTGCAATAGGCTTTGAGCAGGAATTTTTTGAAAATTGGCACAAATAACCACAAAAGTCGCGCAAAAGTGTTAAAAGTGTCAAAACAAGCTGATTTTCAAAAAATTCCTGCTCAAAGCCTATTGCACTTACAGAATTTTGCAACCCCACATTTTCTTTGTTTTTTTATGAATTTTTTAGAAAAAATATTTTTAGACATAATTTTGATAAGGCTGACGACGTACAGTTTAAGTTCATAAAACCAAAAAAACAGTAAAAAAATGCTATTGATTACCTTAATTTTACATGGACTATTTCTTCAAAATGAGATTTAAAAATATTTTTTCTCAAAAGAAGATAAAAAAACAAAAAAAATGCGGGGTTGCAGAATTTTGTAAGTGCAATAGGCTTCGAGCAGGAATTTTTTGAAAATTGGCACAAATAACCACAAAAGTCGCGCAAAAGTGTTAAAAGTGTCAAAACAAGCTGATTTTCAAAAAATTCCTGCTCAAAGCCTATTGCACTTACAGAATTCTGCAACCCCGCATTTTCTTTGTTTTTTTATGAATTTTTTAGAAAAAATATTTTTAGACATAATTTTGATAAGGCTGACGACGTACAGTTTAAGTTCATAAAACCAAAAAAACAGTAAAAAAATGCTATTGATTACCTTAATTTTACATGGACTATTTCTTCAAAATGAGATTTAAAAATATTTTTTCTCAAAAGAAGATGAAAAAACAAAAAAAATGCGGGGTTGCAGAATTTTGTAATACGATATAAGCTATGTAGGAACTAGGTATGAAAGGCCCATTAGATGGGATGATTGGTAGATTTCTTCATCTTTTGGTATAGGAAAACGATCCCCAAAGTTTCGTCAAGATCGGTGACCCGGAGGGTGTGACCTCTCCTTGTTAGTAAGTTGGGAGTACAATATCTCAAAATTTAGTACCGCTTGGGGATATTTGCGAATGGCCAACGTAAAAAGGATACAAAAATCTACTTCTGGGCCGAGTTACAAAGATTAAAAAAAAATCAATTTTTTGTAGTATAAACTATAGTAACTACCTTAAACTGAACTAGTGCTTTATATTTTCTGATGACTTGGAAATTGTTGACGTTTGTGACGAAGAGTTTTTTGGAGTTGGATGATTTAATGGCTAGGTGTATTTTAGAATGTAATTAAGACATTCTTTTTAGTTACATCAAAAAAAATGTGTTTAATATTATGAACATGTTATTAAATTTTAAATTAAAAAAATAAATTTACAAAATAAATACATAAATGTTTTATTTAAAATTATTTTCAGTCCATAAGCTCAGAGCACAGTACAAAATTATTTCTGTAATTAATACTAGCTTCTATACCTCGCTGCGCTAACGCTTGCTCGGTTAAGAATTTAATTATTTTTATTTTATTTTTAAATTAAAACAAAAAGTTTAAAAATATTATTGTTGAAAGTATCTAAAATAAAATACGAAAATGAAGTACTCATAATAGTATATTATGCAACGGGTGCAGTGTCGTCATCAGGGTGGTTTTAAAAGCACCGAGTGCGAAGCAAAGCGTAGCACGAGTGATTTTAATAAGCCCTGGTGACGTGCTGCACCCGTTGCATACTATATTTTATCACTCGAATTGCGTGGAGGCTCGATTTTACGTACGCCGCCTAAAGTTAGGTTAGAGCTAGCGTGCGTAAAATCGAGCCTCCACGCATTACTGTAATAAAAAATAGTTCATACCGAAATATATTAACCCTAAAAACCCTGTTCATTTTTAAAAAATGCTATATTGAAAATGAATTTTTACCTTAAGTAAGTAGCCCTTACATAGACCAAAACAAAAATAAAGGTCAGTTTCGTAATCAGCAACCTAAAAAATCCCCGTAGACAAAGTTTGAAAAAGATGCTATTAAAAATAGATTTTCACCTTAAGTAAGTAGCCCTTGTCTTGGTAAATTTTAAAAATGTATATCAGATTCATAATTAGCAAGCCAAAAAACCCTTTTATACGATATTTCAAAAAAATGCTATTAAAAATTAATTGTTACCTTACGTAAGTAGCCCTTTACGTAGGTCAGTTTAAAAAATAAACGTCAAATTCGTAATCAGTAACCCCAAAAACTTCCATATACGAAGTTTCAAAGAAAAGCTATTGATAATGAATTTTTACCTTAAGTAAGTAGCCCTTACATAGACCAAATCAAAAAATAAAGGTTAGTTTCGTTATCAGCAACCCCAAAAACACCTGACTATTCAATTTCCAATTAATCATAGACGTCAAAGTCTGAAAAGAGCCTGAGAAAAAATAAATTTCAACCTTGAATAAGTAGACTTTACATAGGTCAAATTTAAAAATGAATGTTGGATTCGTGATCAGCAGCCCTGAAAACCCCCGAGTACCAAATTTCTAATTGATCTGAGACGTCTAAGTCACTTTTTTTTGAAAAAGAAAATCGACGACGATGACGACGTCGATGACGATGGATTTTACAATTTGTACACTATCTTACAACTTCTTATTTTTATTTCTAATTTTTAAAACACCAAGATATAATCTTAACGATCAAAATCTTGCGAATCATTGTCCATACGTCCATGCATTCTATCAATTTCATTCCAGTCTTCCGGATAATTCACAATGTCATTCTGCCAAGGGACTGCACCTTGAGGAGACAATAAATAATCTTTTAGCCCATCACGAATGTTTCCACCATCTGTATTTAGCACTGTGAAATTTTGATTTTTATACAAATTTTCTTTAAAAACTGAAACATTATACAAACATTTAGGTGGATTTTGAGTCATTTCTCTTATTCTTAAAAAGTTGTGTAAACAAAACAGCTGCTAATATAGTCATCTTCGGAGATTCAAATATTCTAAAACGTGAAACAAGTATTCTAAATGAATTTTCAATGACTCTTCTTCGTGCTCTACTTATTATATACTTAAAAATTTGAAATTCATTTTGGAGAAAATGACCAGAGTAGGATTCCATCATCCTTGTCGTCATGGGAAAGGCATCATTGTCTACATAAAAAAACAAGGGGTTGCGATATTGCTTCCATTGCAACCCCTTTTGGCAAGTTAAGTTGTGCTGTCTGTATGAGTGGTCTAAAAGTTTCAGCAAATATGCCACCATCACTGTTGCTTCCTATTTCACCAACTTATACAATAGTAAAATATAGTTAGCATCACCGGCAACAAGAAGAGCAATGCTGAAATTCCCCTTGTGATTAAAATAAAGACTTCCTGAATTTGGAGGAGCTCTTAATGAAATGTTTTCTATCGAAGGCTCCGACACAACTTGGTAAGTTCCACTTCTCCAAGAATGATATCGCTACATGCTTCCATTCTTCTTGATTAGGGGACCTTAAAAATGTAGGGTTTAAAACTTGGACAAGTACCTTACAGACCTCTCTAATAATACTTCTTGCTGTTGATTCACCAATTCTATGGCACAATGTTATTGAAAAAATTTTGTCACCTGACACCAAATACCTTAGTGCAATAATTAATCTTTCCTTTGGGCATAGGGCTCCAGGATGATTTTTTGTAATCTAGGTGAAACTAATCTTAACAATATATTAAAAGTTTTGAAACGGTCAAAGGGGTTTTCTTTTTATAAAATCCGTTTCCTTTGTTTGTTTAGGAAAAAGGAGGGCCGCATTCTCGCGCGCCTCCGGCAGTCGGCCGTGCTTGCCGTTGTCTCGGCGGTGGGGGCTCGTCTCGCCGGCGCGCGACCGACGCTTCGTAGCGCGCGCTCAACGCTCGAGAGCCAAGGAGTGGGGAGGCCCGGAGTGGCTTGGGAGGTCCAGAGCGGGATGCACGACAGCCACGTCACGCCCACGTCATTGCTGTTGCCGGGTATAAGACCCCGAAAGCGGGAAAGCGACGGCATTCGCTCGCTGCATTTTCTAGCGGCAACAGCTCTCCGGAGCAACTGCCAGTTAGCAACATTAGGCTAAATCGCCCCTCCTTGTGATACGCTTATATATATCCCCAAGGACTCGGCGGGTACATAAAATCTTGAAAATTAACAAAAATTACATTCTAGAATTTTTTTTCATTACGTCACATCATTCTATGTTACAGTATAAAATAAATTAAAAATCTTTCATTTTTTTTTTCTTATGTTCATTTAGTTATTTTTGATTATAATTAAATTAAATAGAAAGGATGGAATCCACCTATCACGATCCTCCAAATAAAATAAAATATTTGGATTAATCAAATGATTTATTGTTCTTAAAGATTATCATGCGTTTATATGTATATTAAACATAAAAGAATATATTACTTATCAATAAACACACCCAAATTTCATTGTGTATACCGGCCTTTATCTCGTGCTCCCCCAAATATCCTCGCGACTAAAGAACGAGAAAATAAATTAGAAGAGATTAAATGATATATATGAATCAATGATTAACCATTTTTTTTGTTTCAATTTAACTATACTAAAATAAATCAATTTTTGAATAAAAGCTAAAATAGTACATGGACCCACGTACGGGATCGCTAATTTATTTTAAGCAGGAATAAATTCCTCTTTCACATTGATTTTTCTTTTCAATTTTAAATATTTCTAAAAATTTCATACCACGGACCAGCACCGGCGGAAGCGTCGGCGTAAGAGGCAAGAAACTGGTAAGTACCACGATCAAAACGATCAGTACGTTTCAGTTTCTAAGTCCATTTTTCCTTCACCCAAATATTTCAAAAACAGCTTTGAAGATGGCGATGCAGCTTTCATGTCTTGAAACATTTTGAGTTCTTGATCGAAGAATTTTTGAAAATGAGGAGGTAGAAAGACTTGAAATTCTTTGCCCAACGTGAGAACGATTCTTGTACCATACATCGCTTTACCTGTCGCAACGTAGTCACCGCGTAAGTTTTCGATGTTGATACATCAGTCATTTTTTTCTTTGGTAGAAACGAGTTTGTTGATCACTGGTTAATTGCTGAGAGATCCATTTTCTGTAACAGAAGAAAAAAAAAAAAATTAATATAAAAAATAATAACTGAGCTAATATTTGATAAACAGATATGAGATTATCTGATTATTTGATTATTTGAATATGTGATATGATTACTTTTAATAGATGCGTTTGGGTTCAGCAATTCGCATGTCCAAGCCCCGACCAAGAGTGCTCTATAAGTTGTACCAAAATCCTATCTCTATAAGTTATACCAAAATCCTATTCCTTGGAAGTCCGAATATCTTCGTCTTATGGGTAGAGGTGATTCTTGAAGCTCGTCGGCAGAATAAATGTGATGCGCTGGTGGATACTGCACCTTATCTAGGGTTACTCCCATCTCTCCAACGTTCTCGAAAACTTTTTCTCTATAATAGATATTTATACTTCTAATGTGATAAAGAAAACTGTCCATGTCCTCGTAAATCATTGGACATCAATCACCAAACCGCTCCCTCATGAAAGAGTATAGTGAAACTTGTTCATTCAAGTTTTACTTATGTCTAATATGCTTAAGCCAATGTAAATAGAGCTAAATCACAACGAAATTTTCATCAAAAATAGCTCGACTGTGAAACTTTGGATTTGAGATTAAGGCTTCAACACTATAACATCCGAGCCATTTGAGTACCAGCTTTACATCCAGCTTTTTTTCGTTTTCCACGCATTTTCCGTAAATTGAATTATTGAAGAGTTTACAAAGCATTTTCCCGAACTCATTCTTAGAAGTTTTCCTTTTATCAGTGTTCAAGTCTACGTAACATTTCAAAAAACCACTCTGCCAAAACTCAAGTCTTCTATGTACTTTTTTAAAAATAAGCTCATGTTTCAACGCTTGTTTCAATGCTCTGTAATGGATTACGTATCGATTTTTGTCGTAGAGCGTTGTTAGAAGTTTTTTCTGCATTGAACCTGGGGCACATATATGCTGGAGGCAGAAAGGAAGGTCGTTGTGTGCATCGTGAAAATTTTCCGGACAGTATACATCGACTTCTTCAATATAACCCAAAGAAAAATCATTTGGAACATCCCAAAACTTGGGCTCGTCAACAACTTTAACCTACTTAAAGTTACTTAAGTCAGTAAAAACTGACTCCACTTATAACAAAAAACAGAATATCTATGTATCATTTAAAACTGATAAAAAATTGGGACTATTTATAAAGAATAACAAGAGTTTAAATAACAAGGATAACAAATTTATAAAATATAAGTAGTGATGGTTGGTCCGATGAACGAAGTAAAAAAAATTTTTTATTAAAATTTTTTTATTATATGCCGACGTTTCATCATTGTTTTATAATGACATCTTCAGGGCTAGTACAATGATTCCATTATTATAAAATTATCAATATCTTGTTAACTTAAAAATTAAAAATTATATAGTCACCTTAAGGTTTTAATACAAATAAACCATGTCAGAAAAATTTAATTAATTAGATACTCTCGAAACGAGTGCCAACATGGTACTAAGTTATGGAATTATGTTTGGTGAAGCTACGAGGAGGGGGTAACGCCTCAATAGTTCTCTTATACTCTGTCCTAAGGAATTGAGTATCAAGCTGTCTATTTATGAATATGTAACATTTCTAAAAATAAACGATTCTTCAAAATACATTCTGTGTCTAAAATCTTTACATTGTCAAAGTCAAACAAGTGATTATTGTCATTGCAATGATGTGCAATAACTGATTTCTCGTCAGATTTTAGGACACTGGATTTATGTTCTGAAATGCGCTTATCTAAGTAACGTTTTTTTTGGCCAATATAAGTCCTATCGCAATCCTTACAATCATTTTTATAAATAACATTAGTTTTTTCCAGTTTATTAACAATGTCCTTACCTAGATCCTTAATGTTATTTATAAAATTGATTGTAAGGATTGCGATAGGACTTATATTGGCCAAAAAAAACGTTACTTAGATAAGCGCATTTCAGAACATAAATCCAGTGTCTTAAAAACTGACGAGAAATTAGTTATTGCATATCATTGCAATGACAATAATCACTTGTTTGACTTTGATAATGTAAAGGTTTTAGACACAGAATGTATCTTGAAGAATCGTTTATTCTTAGAAATGTAACATATTCATTCCCACTCTAATGATATAAATAGACAGCTTGATACTCAATTCCTTAGGACACAGTATAAGAGAACTATTGAGGCGTTACCCCCTCCTCGTAGCTTCACCAAACATAATTCCATAACTTAGTACCATGTTGGCACTCGTTTCGAGAGTATCTAATTAATTAAATTTTTCTGACATGGTTTATTTGTATTAAAACCTTAAGGTGACTATATAATTTTTAATTTTTAAGTTAACAAGATATTGATAATTTTATAATAATGGGATCATTGTACTAGCCCTGAAGATGTCATTATAAAACAATGACGAAACGTCGGCATATAATAAAAAGTTTTAAATAAAAAATTATTTTTACTTCGTTCGTTGGACCAACCATCACTCCTTATATTTTATTTGATACACGGACAACTAACAAATTACTGGATTATAACAAATTTATCTCAAAGTCAGGTGTATACAAACTAAATTGTGGAAGTTGTAGTAGAATTTATATTGGACAGACTGATCGCAAGTTTGAATCTAGGATTGGTGAACGATTGCATGATTACAATATCAGGAAGAATGAATCAAATTATTCGAGACACCTTAATGAAGAAAATCATTTATTTGATGGAAAGTATGATGTTTTGCATTTTTGCCAGAAAGGAAGTTTACTTAATGTTTTGGAATCTCTCGAGATAAATAGAATGAGAAACTCTGATTGTTTGTTAAATAATCAAGTGAATTTGAACAACTCACCTTTATTGAATTTATTTCGAACTTAATCATGTTTGTTTACGTATTTTTTTATAATTCGTTATTCATTATTTACTGCTTATTTTTATTTTTTCATTTTTTATTTTTTATTTTATTTATGAATTTTGTTTGAATTTATAGTAGTGTAGGGAGAAGGAAGAAAGGAGAGAGAAAGAATTACGTGAGTCTTATTAGTTTTTCAGAATTTTGTAGTTCCGTGTTTTGATTGACCGCACCCACTACGAGCACATTAATGTAAAATGTATATATCCTGTGACGAAGATTCTTTTTGGAAATAAATGACAGCCCAATTATTAAAGTTATATCAACATTCATTCAAAAGTTCCTCAAAATCTCGTACACTAATTGATTTCTACAAAGACTCAGTTTAGCTTATTTTCCAAGGCCAATCGGGCGTCAAATTAAGGTAAACTGTATAAGGGAAAATTACACTTTTTAGATTGAATATTGACACACGCGAATTCTTGGCTGACAAATAACACTAACAATAACAATTAACAATTACTTTACTCACAAACTTACAATAAAACCCCCAACCAAATCTTTAATCTTCCCAATCTTAACGTACTCCTCAAAACTCTCACAGCCAATCTTCCAACCTCTTTCTTCCCATCCACGGCAACGAATAATCAAAAAAGTGACAAGCGACGATCGGTCTGCGAACTCTTGGTCGAGTCGAAGGTGTCTGAATGTTGATCCACGAGACTCTCAGCAGATATGTAATTAGAAAAATACGAAGAATTACTCTCCTTTAATCTATATATTAATTTTTATGAAAATAAAGGAGAAACTTTCTTTCATTTCTTCTAATTTTAAATTGACATATTTTACTATGTCACAATACCTAGTGAGAACTACGTTAGTGTTACAATTTGTAAATAAGTCTGATGAAAACGTTAAGACGTTGAAACAGCTGTCACAATTAAAATAAATCTGTGTAGCTCACAAAAAACTCAACTCCGTTTTGTTTTTTAATTTATAGTATTTATTCGGACGCGCTACGCGCGCGCCATCCCAGCATGCGGCATTGCCTAGAAACACACGCCCGTATATGATCCCGATAATCGAACATGTTCAAATATATGCTTTTTCGGGCTCCAATCAATTTTAGGTGCTTTGTGAGTGTTGTTTTCTGAACAAATGACAGCAAGTTCAGTCATAAACTGTGTTGCCGCGTTCTAACCTCGGCACCTTGGTCGTTTTCATCTTTGAATAAGTTTTTTGACGATCTGGTAGGTGGCGACTGCAAAACTGACCAAAGATCGGAAAACAGACCAAATAACGGAAAATATTTGGTCTGAAAAACAGACCATAAATACACCTGTTATTTGGTCAGAAAACAACACGTCTAAAGCACCGATAATTGGTGACCGAAAACTTTATTAATATGGACCTACATCAAGTAACACAAGAAACATTGAATTTTATAACAAAAACACTTTTTATTATTTTTTTTATCATTATATAAAGATCTAAACTCATCCGTATAAATTATTGGCATCTACGTAGGTAATGTAGCTCTCTTCTTTACCGACATCATATTTTTCACCCATATATTTGTTGTAGGTCTCCGAAAATCGATGAGAACATTAACCTCCGAGACCTCTTTCGATAAACAGCAACATTTCAACATCGGTTAAGAGTGACGTTAGTATGTTTCAAAATAGCGTCAAACGAGAGCCCACCAGGCGTTGTTTAGTAATGTTTTGGGTCGACACGCATGCTTGCATACAGGTTGTTCTGAAGTCTTCGAATATATCAACGAGTAGTAATATGTTTTTTTTCAGATAAAGATCGGAGTATGACCCAAAAATGTCAATATTGAATGTGCTCCACACATTCTGAGCACGTTGGTAGTCTTTGTCGGTAACGTGTAAGTCATTATAAAGTTGATTATAAAATTCCTCTTTACTGGGAAGTTGTTTTACTTGAAGCTTATCAAAGCTCGAAGTAAAATCGTAGGGATATATTCCCTTTCTCAGTAGCAAATTAATTTGTTCAATTGAGTATCCATGTTTTAAAAACTCACGAGTTGTAACAGTCTTTTCTTTCAAGTACGAGGCTAGTTTTTCCAACGAGGTGGCTGAAAAGCGGACAGAATTAATGAAGCGGAAATTAATATCAGTCGCTTTGACATACTAAGTAAACGATATATATTTTTCTTTATTCTTAGCAAGTTATCTCACACGTCCTTCAAATACAGTTGCGGTGGCTAGTTCCTTGATGAAGTGTAAGTCGTAAGCCAAATTGTGGTAGATAACTGGTACGCTCCGTGATTTGCTGTACAGCATACTGCATTTTTGGTGCGAGGCGCCTATATACCTAAAAAGTAATGACGAAAGAATGATTTAGTACAGTTAAATTAAGTAAAAACTTTTTTTTTAGAAATCTTTTCCTTATAACTTTCATCCGTGTGGGAGTGGGTCTCGTACTTTGACGTTAGTGTTTTTGAATTCAAATTCGCAGATGTGGCATACTTTTTAAAACTTTCTTTTGCTCCTGTAAGGCACTGCCGGTTTAAGATTGATTGGTTTAATGTCCTTGTAGGATTTTTCTATCTGGGGTGGTATGATCGATCTTATGCGTACGTGCATATACGTACACAAAGTTACGCAGAGGAGCCAGCAATGAAACTTGGCAGCACCGTGCCTAAAAATTTTAAAAACATAACCCTGAAAAATTTTCTGCTCCGAATATTGATTGATTGATTTATTTATTTAAATGAAAAGTTTAAATTGATTAAAAAGTTTTGAACAAATTACCGATGAAGGTTGTGCGATGTTTTGTATTTTGTGTTTTCTTTCTTGCGTGGAGGCGGAAAAAAATGGACTTCGGGCATGATGCGGCATATGGGTTTTTTTCGATATTTTCGAGTTTTTTTGTATTGACGAAATTTTGTGTTTAACAACGAGAATATCTCGTTTTATTTATGAGATGTGTAGAGCAGTGGCTGAGTTTTTGGGTATCTTCCCTTTAATTAATCGGATTTTTCTGTAAATTGACGTATATCATTTCAGAAACTAGGCGTTTATTTAATATTTTCTCGCTGTCTAATATTCTAAATTTTTCAAAATTAAATTGGTATTGTGAACAAGTCGCGTGGTTGTGGATTAAAGAACATTTATTAATTTATATTTGTTACAGAATAATATAATTATAGAAACCGACATTCTGACGTCTTGATAGCGTTCTACCGAGTGGCGTACACGTTACAACTTAACGCCTGTATAAATACTCTTTCTTAAAGTATGACTAAGCATTTACACTCATATACATAGTTCAATGCTCGGAGGAATTTCTCCTGTCAGCATTTCATCATTCAATCGTACAAGCATAAATTTGCTCTTATTTCAACACACCTCCTCAAATTTATGATTTACAAATTTTTCTTTCCAATTATTCGTAACTCGTTCCGGAATTTTTCAAACTTATTGCGTCCGAGCGCTTTAGTTAATACGTCAGCGATATTATTTTCTGACTCTACTTTTACAATTTTAATCACACCTTTCTCATAACATTCATTTACAAAGTGATAATGTATTTCTATGTATTTTGAATTTTTAGTTAAATTACCAAATTTTGCAATAGCTATCGCTCCAGAATTATCTTCATACACATTAATCGGTTTTTCGAACACAACACTAAAATCTTTCAATAGATTTTTCACCACTTTTATTTCACTCACTGCTTCTGATAAAGCCACATATTCAGCTGCTGTTGAAGATTTAGTTACACTTCCTTGTTTTCTTGATTTCCAATAAATCACATTTCCAAACAATCTTACAATATAACCAGTAGTAGATTTTCTATCTACCTTATCACCAGCCCAGTCAGCATCAACAAAGCAGTCTAACACGTCAGCATTTAAATTTCTTTCATACGTTAATTTAAGATTTCTTGTCAAATATAAGTACTTCAAAATTCTCAACGCGTATTTATAATGAGTTTCATCATAGCTATTTTGAAATCTACTCAAATAATTCACGGCATAACTTATATCAATTCTCGTACTCGTGCTAATAAATAATAATGCACCGATCAAGTTTCTATATTTTACGTTATTTGATGCTGGCTGTGCAGGTTCTACACTTAAATTTTGTTCCATTGGTGTATTATACAATTTCGCATTTACAATATTATATTTTCTGGCCAATGACTCTATAAAGTCACTTTGGTCCAGTGTCATATTACATTTTTCATAATCATAATTAATGTTTATTCCCAAATAAGTGCTCACTTCACCCAAATCTTTCATAGAAAATTTATTTGATAATTTATTTTTAATTTGTTCAATCCTTCCCTTATTTTTTCCACTAATTAATAAGTCATCAACAGATAATATTAAATAAATTTTTTCATTCTTTTCACACTTTACATATAAACAATAGTCACTCTCGCTTCGTTGAAATCCTAGTTCCTTCATAAAATCATCAAAACATTCATACCAAGTTCTTGGGCTCTCTTTCAACCCGTATAATGCTTTAATTAATTTGTAAACTCTATTTGAACCGTCTTGATAACCCATTGGTTGTTTTACAAATACTTCTGACTTTACGAAACCATTTAAAAAAGCTGTTTCTACATCCATGTGGATAATCAATAAATTATTTTGGCTACAAAAGGATAATAATAATTTCAATGTTTGAATTCTAGCTACTGGTGAATACAAATCTTCCCGTACTTCAGTTTGTTGGAAGCCTTTAACTACAAGTCTAGCTTTTTTTCGGTTATCAGATTTTTTTGTGAATACCCATTTTAAATCTAGAATCTTCTTATCTCTAGGTCTATCTACTAATTTCCACGTTTTATTTTTCATCAAACTATTCATTTCCCTATCCATAGCTTCTTTCCATAAATCATTTTCCTCGCACTCTACTGCCTCCTCGTAGGTAGAAGGGCTATCTACGCTAACTACATTTACATAAACGTAATTTGAATCTCTATTTATCCCATACCAATCTGGTTTTTTTCTTGCTCTTTGCGGCCTATCTAAACGATTTTCATTTAACTCAACATTATCATGGTTACTCTCTTGTTCAGCAGAATCTACCTTTTCCCTACCCTCGTTAGATTCAGAGTTTTGAATTTCATGACTTAAAGTTTCATCATCCTCGTAATCACTGTTATCATTGCCTCTAAAACCAATCAAATTTTCATCATTTTCAACTATATCAACATGTCTGGCTCTAACTATTTTACCGTTTAACAAAACTCTGTATCCAACGTGGTCGTAACCAAGTAAGATCCCTAAATCGGCCTTTCTATCCCATTTGGTATTTCTTTTATTTTCGGGAACTCTCACAAAAACTTTACTCCCATATAAACGTAAATTTTTCAAATTAGGTTTCTTCCCGAGGAAAATTTCATACGATGTCTTATTTTCAATCGTATTTGCAATAGTTCTATTTTTTAAATAAGCTGCGGTTTTAACTACCTCCGGCCAGTATCTACGATTCACGTTTGCTTCAAAAAATAAACATCTTGCGGAATCCATAATCGTCCTATTATATCTTTCCGCCGTCCCATTTAATTCATGCACGTTAGGAGGACACGGTTCAAGTAAAATCCCTTTTTCTTTTATTAAATTGTAAATATCGCGATTTAAATATTCTCTTCCATTATCACATCTTAACTATTTAATTCTTTTCCCGGTACGATTTTCAACTTTATTAATATAATCCACGAAACAATTAAAAACATCCGACTTTAATTTTATTGTGTAAATCAATGCACATTTACTATAATCATCAATGAAAGTTAAAAAATATTTTGAATCATCATAACCCGTTGTATTATGCGGCCCATTTAGATCTGTATGTACCAACTCTAAAATCTCGGTGGCTCTACTTCTATTATTTTCGAAAGATAAATTATGCATTTTATTCTGTATGCACGTCCAACACTTCAAATTTACTGACTCTGATTTTTCTGGTAACCCATCGACCAATTTATTTTTACACATTTCCTCCAAATATTTAAAATTTACGTGACCGAAAATTCTATGAAACCTTTCTTTCTGTGTCATGTTTTTGTTAATTTTCTCCGACGAATAACACACTCTCACATCAAAATAACTACTCATTTTATACAACCCATTTTCTTTGCAAGCTACTGCAATTAAAGTATTATTACTATTATATATTTTCGACGTATTTCCGACAGACATTATTTTATTTTCATTCGTAATTTTCGCAAAACTCAACAAATTTTTATCCATCTCAGCTACATAAAATACATTGGATATTTTTGTTTTATGCTTAATCCCGTTCACTTTAAAATAAGTTAAAATTTTACCAACTTTCGTGCCTTTCAAAATTAATTGGCTTTTTCAAAACTATAGATTCACAAAAATAGGATTCATCATTAATAATGTGGTCTGAGCAACCACTGTCTAATATCCAATCTATTTTATTTGTATCACAATTATATATATCAACAACATGATTATCGAATTTATCACCGTCTGTTAAATGCGCAAAAAAAGAGTTTTTCACCTGATCATCCGTACTGTCGTTTTCGGTGTTACTATACCTCGCGTTGTGTTGAATTGCTCCATCGTTGCGGGGCTGCCAGTTCCTGCCTCCGCGATTTGAGTGTTGTCGACTACCTCTGCCGCCGCGACCTTGAAACTGCTGAGACTGCAGCCGTTGTTGCTGTTTCTGCTGTGGTGCTTCTTGTGCATCTCCTTGCCAAAATGTATTGTTGTTTTCGGTCCACTTGTTTCTACAATTTCTCTTCAAGTGTCCGGGCTTACCACACCCATAGCATGTGAATTTATTTGAACTTTCTGCTTGAAATGCACTACACTTTTTCTTGTTTGATTCACTCAAGTTTCGGGTTTCCCACATGAGTATTTTATTTTTTAAGAACTCACAATTTCTATCCTCTGTTGACAGAGCATCTACCAGATCTCCAATGTAGCTTAAGGATTCTGGCAAAGTTCTCAGCATGTAATTTAATTTTTCTGCCTCGGTGACTTTTCCTCCAGCATTTTTTAAGTCATTTATAGTCTTCTCAAAATCACAGAAAAATGTACTTGAATTATCATAATTTTTTAATTTCATCTGATCGAGTTTGTTTCTTACACAGATTTGCATTGCTGTAGATTCTTTTAGATACATTTTGTCAAACTTCTGCATTATTTTCCGAGCAGATTTTCTCTCTTCTTCGCTCAAAAATTCTAATTGATCGTTGCTTATACTGCAATAAATGTAGTTTATTGCTTTCTCGTTCATGTCAGACCAATTTTCTTGTGAATCTGATGTCAAAGCCTCTCGAACTGCTGGTTCTGCACACTTTTTTGTTTTCAAGTAATGGAGTATCCTTATTTTCCAAATGCTATAATTCCTTCCATCAAAGATATGGAGTCTTGCGTCTTCGTTTTGCGACATAGTTAGCTCTTTAATTAGTTTATCTTTATGTTCCAAATTAGCACTATGACGGTTTTGAATTTCTTCAATTTGAATTTTTCCTACTTTTCTTAAATCACTTTCATGTACGTCAGCATACACTGGTTCTATTTGATATTTTTGCAGAATATCTATTATTTCACCCCTTGACTTTGTCGCTACAGTATTTTCTTCCTTTGTGCCTTTACAAAGTCTTTTTAGTTCATCTGTATTGAAATATTGCAAGATTTTTCTAGGTGGCAATTTACTTAAAATTTTTATTAAATCTTCCTTTGGCACTAAATTTATACCTGCCAAGCTTAATTCATTCAAGCACTGATTTTCTTTTTCTAATAGGCTCATTTAAAATTCTTTCCAAACCTCTTCACGTTCGAAGTAACGTGGTATCTCAGTTTCACTTGAGAACACTTTAAAATAGTCACTTTTCCGTTTTCAAAAACTACGCTCTCTTGCTACCATGTTAAAATTAGTGGCTTAAAGAACATTTATTAATTTATATTTGTTACAGAATAATATAATTATAGAAACCGACATTCTGACGTCTCGATAGTGGTCTACCGAGTGGCGTACACGTTACAACTTAACGCCTGTATAAATACTCTTTCTTAAAGTACGACTAAGCATTTACACTCATATACATAGTTCAATGCTCGGAGGAATTTCTCCTGTCAGCATTTCATCATTCAATCGTACAAGCATAAATTTGCTCTTATTTCAACACAGAAACTAGGCGTTTATTTAATATTTTCTCGCTGTCTAATATTCTAAATTTTTCAAAATTAAATTGGTGTTGTGAACAAGTCGCGTGGTTGTGGATTACTCCTTCCCGGTCTTTCTCATGTTCGTCAATCCTAGTTTCTATGGTTCGTTTCATCTGTCCTACGTATGAGGCTGTGCAATTATTACATTTAAATTTATATACTGTGTTGTTTTTGTTTTTTTCTTCTGTCTTGTCTTTGGCTTAGATTATGATGTTTTTGAAATTCGTTTTTATTCTTGGCATCGTTTTGTGAATTTCTGTTCGTTTTAGGGAGTGAAGTCGTTTGTTTGTATATTTGTTAATGAATTTAATCGGGTAGTCGTTAATTTGCAAATAATTTTTAGCTATATTTAAGTTTTTTTCGTGGAAGGTTTTGTCTGTAAGTTTTACTGCTCTGTCAGTTAAGTTATAAGCCATGGCTATTTTTGGGCTAAGAGGGTGTTGTGATTTGAAGTTTAAAAAACTTCCGGAGAAGGATGGTTTTATGTGCCAGTCAATTTTTAGGCCACCATCTTTCTGTCTTGTAAATGTTAAGTCTAAAAAGTTCAGTGAATTATTTTCTCTTTGTCGAGTGTGAATTTGAGTCTGTCATTGTATGAGTTGAAAATTTCAAGAGTTTCATTAATTTTGTCTGTGGGGATGCATGTTATTATGTGAGTAGGTTGTCAGGAATAGTTTTGTAAGTATTTTCGTCGGAAAGCATGGAGTTCATTTTTTCAATGTATTCGGATTTTTTTATCGTGACTGTGATATTGCCTTTGTCAGCGTACGTGAGTATGATATCTCGGTTGTTTTTTATAAAAGATTTAGTTACGAGTAATTTTCTTGCAAATATTCTGTCTTCAATGTTTATGAGTGGTATATTTTGGTTTTTAAAGTTAATTTTGTCAATGAGGGGGGTTAGAAAAAAATGCCGTGGAGGCGCCACTGGCAAAGGCTCCCTATCTGCTCAACGGGTTGGACGAAGAAAGATATTCATTTCAAGAAAGAAATATATTCATTTCATCCTTGTCTAACCCGTTGAGCAGATAGGGGGCCTATGTCAGTGAAGCCTCCATGGCTTTTTTTTCTAACCCCCCTCATTAGATCGGTTCTAATTACGTCTGCTGTGTTTACGTTAACTTGACTGATTTTTATAAAATTTTCAATATTCTTTATGTATTCTGTGATAATATTCTGATCAATCTCTCGCGGGGGGTTAAATTTTGGACCTAATGAAACAATGTCAATCACATCAGTTGGGACTCGACCATCTGTCAAGTCTATAAACCAGTCGTGTTTTTTCTGACTAAAAAAGTTAAAGTTTTCTGTCGTTTGGTTGGTGTTATGAATGTCTTTTGTGAATTTATTTGAGTGTTTTTCTTTCAGAAGAGATTTTACTTTGTCGTTGTTAGAATTCTGTATGTTTATAATTTCATTCAGGATGTGTTCGGGCATAAACAATTTTAATTTAGAGATAAGATTTTCATTTACACTATTTTGAAAAGTAAGGTGGATGCAACAATCTTCGATCTTAATCTTAAGTATTTTCGTCTTGAGGTTTTTGTAAGTTTTTTAAATTTTAAGTTACCTGTATCTTAGTACTCAGACTCGTTAGTGAAATCGCAAAAACTACTCTGTTTACACACACCCTAATTCCAGTTTAGCTCTATTCACCAAATGAGAAAGATGCGTTTAACAAAAATTTACCTCCACCCGCATTTCAAAAGAATTTTTTTATTGTTAAGTTACGAATCGCAGAAAACTGCGTTATTAAAACCCTCATTATGGTAAATTCAATTATTAAGTTCTGTGAATAAAGTGTAATTATTAGAGTTATAGCGTCAACAGCTACTCATTGACTCTCGTACTATTCTATAATTATCCTCCGCAGCTCCCTCTATTACTGGACTTGCGAGTTTTTGCAACTGCCCGCCATTAGGGCATTCCGTCCGCGTCGCCCGTGCGAGTAAGTCGTAGGTTTGAGAACGTCCCGAAAGTCTGTGTGCCTGAGTAACTGAATAAATCATACTTTTTCCTAATACTGTGTCTACCTTATATTTCATCCACTACCCCAAAAGGTTATGGACCCGGATCATCGCCTCCAGTGCGCGAATTAAGACACAGTAATTTAGGAAAAGTTTTCGGTTTACGGTCCGATGAAGATTCTTCGCGAGGCAGCCATCTTGCCTTTGTTTTACCGGTCGGTGCTTGATCTCGCGGTGGTTTTACTTTTAGTGTGCAGTGACTGATTTTTGGATTTTATTGTTGTTTACGGAGGATATTAATTGCATTTGTGCAATTTTGATACTTGTCGTGTCCTGCACATGAGAGACAAGAAGATGCCGACCGAGTTTGTATTTTACGGGCGTGTGAGGACGGAATCACCGGAAGATCAGGATGGCTGCTGGTGCTGCTGAGCGACGTTGGCGCAAGAATCTTCGAAGGTGTGAGTTTTGTTTTAATTTACCGACGGTTTTGCTCATGGCTTAGATGCACCGAGCGCAGGTGAAGTGACTAATTTAGTATGTGATAGAGGTGTGCGAAAGGGGTGATGAGGTTCATAACCGACCAGCGCAACGAGTGGTTGCTAAAGCAGGCCGATTGTGGCGGAGGATGGAGATGAAAGAAGGAATTTTGATCAACTGAACGAGGGCTGAGCTGTGGTTATTGAGCAAACTGAAGGCTGGATTATTGTTTCTGAATGGACTGACCGAGTTGTGAATGCATGGAGAAAGGAGGGAGAAAGGTCAGCTGGTGAAGTGCTTGTAGGTTGATTCACGCGCTGTTAAAGCAGTGTTTGGCGTCTCGCCGGAAGGAAAAGAAAAGACGCGTAGATGTTCTCTCTCTCTCTCTCTCTTCCTCTTTCTCTTTGTCTTTATCTGCTCCGTGCTGATAGATGCGCGCGCCACCTGGCCCCAGAGAGCGCTGTGCTTGCGGCCGCGCTGCAGCTGCTGGCTGACCGACAACCGTACACTTTCTTATCACCACTTAGTTTTTGCTTCGGGCTTGTTCACGCGAGCGTCATGTATTTGTACATGCACGGGTGACGATCCGTGGCTCGGAACTTGACTCCGAACAAAATCGGATATTACTGAATGTTTTTTAATTAAATTTATTTACTGTGATAATACTTATATGTACGTGTTTACAAACGGAACGATAATCATACATTGAGTCTTTGTTACTGTGATCATAAATGTAAATACTGGATGTGAATATATATTGTTATGACTGGGTTCGAATTTGGAACGTTTCTGAATGTCGCACGGTTGTCATGTATATATTCGAATGTTTTATGTTGTTGTTCGTAGAGATAAACTTTGAGGTTCGAAGTTTGATTATGATTCGAACAAGTTGTTTTTGAAGTTTGATTTAATGAATAAAGTTTAGTTTGAGTAAAGTCTTTGTTCTTATTTAATAATAACCTGCGTGGTTATAACATTTGGGGGTTCGTCCGGGATTGAACTTTGAAGGGCAAGAATTGAACGCGAACTGTTGAGGTTGGTTCCATCCATTTGAATGAAGGTAGAGAAAATGTCTCGGGGTCACATAAATGATGAAATAAGACACCTGGAATATGAAAAATTGAACGGTGAGCACAGGAAATACTTGCTGGAATTGCGACAAAGAGTATTTGGAGATGATAATTCGAAGGAAATTTTGAAGTTGAGCACCAAGATTGATGTGCTGGACATCAAAATTCAAGTCAAACGACGATTTCTGGAGAAAGAGGTCGAGGCTTGTGAAGATTCATGTTTGGTCAAACGAGACAATTCAGAAAATTTAAATCAGCTCAGTCGTTCTCATTTTATTGACACAAACACTAACGAATCACTAACATAAATCAACAAAAATTCATATCGAAGCATTTCATCAAATCAAAGGGTATTTGAAAAAAGAACTGGGAAACTTAGTAAAAATAAAAACACATCTAGATACACGTTTAGAAAGAGAAATGTTGTACTTAAAAATTATTCACAGACAAAAACAAGGAAGGCATCGATTACACAATTAACTACACAATTTCAGAAACATCATCATGCAATTACAATGGAACTTCGAGAAAGTAAAAATTGTTCTGTTTTGAATTTATCTGTCAACAGATTTACTGGCCCTACTGTGATCGGGATGCGTTTGGTTATGATGAGAGGCTGCAAACTGTGTTCTTCCATTGTTGTGATTCTGAGGAAGTCGCTGGTTCGAGAGATGTTGAGCTCTGATGTTTGGCAATCGACAAAGAAAATTATAAAAACAACAAGATCAAACGAACGACTTTTTGATCCAGGAGGACTGGTGGAAATGGAATTTCTTAAACTAACTGCTGCTCTCAAGGTTTTTAGAACCATAGTTTTCCCTTGAGTAATAGACTTTAAGTATAATCTGTCGGAGCAGAGATAGGTATGGATCCATGGTAAAGCAATTCCCATTCCTATTTGAAGAAGAAAAAAAGATCTTCTCCAGGAAAAGTTTCGATTGTAAAGTATTCGATTGTATTGAAGTGTAAATGATGGATATTGTTAATATGGATGAAGTGTTTCGAATTATAGCTCGTTGAGTAATGTAAATAGTAGAGAATATTATGAAATGTTATGAATGAATGTCTTGAAATTGTAAATAATTTTTGTATGATGGTTTGAATGAATAAAATTTTATATATAAAATTACAAATATACAAAATTTTACATATAAAATTTTTGTTTTTGTCGAGGACGATAATTAGAGAAGGGAGCGAGTAATGTTATGATTTGGTTCAAATTTGGAACGTTTCTGAATGTCGCGCGGTTGTCATGTATATATTTGAATGTTTTGTGTTGTTGTTCGTAGAGATAAACTTTGAGGTTCGAAGTTTGATTATGATTCGAACAAGTTGTTTTTGAAGTTTGATTTCATGAATAAAGTTAGTTTGAGTAAAGTCTTTGTTTTTATTTAATAATAACCTGCGTGGTTATAACATTTGGGGGTTCGTCCGGGATTGAACTTTGAAGGGCAAGAATTGAACGCGAACTGTTGAGGTTGGTTCCATCAATTTGAATAAAGGTAGAGAAAATGTCTCGGGGTCACATAAATGATGAAATAAGACACCTGGAATATGAAAAATTGAACGGTGAGCACAGGAAATACTTGCTGGAATTGCGACAAAGAGTATTTGGAGATGATAATTCGAAGGAAATTTTGAAGTTGAGCACCAAGATTGATGTGCTGGACATCAAAATTCAAGTCAAACGACGATTTCTGGAGAAAGAGGTCGAGGCTTGTGAAGATTCATGTTTGGTCAAACGAGACAATTCAGAAAATTTAAATCAGCTCAGTCGTTCTCATTTTATTGACACAAACACTAACAAATCACTAACATAAATCAACAAAAATTCATATCGAAGCATTTCATCAAATCAAAGGGTATTTGAAAAAAGAACTGGGAAACTTAGTAAAAATAAAAACACATCTAGATACATGTTTAGAAAGAGAAATGTTGTACTTAAAAATTATTCACAGACAAAAACAAGGAAGGCATCGATTACACAATTAACTACACAATTTCAGAAACATCATCATGCAATTACAATGGAACTTCGAGAAAGTAAAAATTGTTCTGTTTTGAATTTATCTGTCAACAGATTTACTGGCCCTACTGTGATCGGGATGCGTTTGGTTATGATGAGAGGCTGCAAACTGTGTTCTTCCATTGTTGTGATTCTGAGGAAGTCGCTGGTTCGAGAGATGTTGAGCTCTGATGTTTGGCAATCGACAAAGAAAATTATAAAAACAACAAGATCAAACGAACGACTTTTTGATCCAGGAGGACTGGTGGAAATGGAATTTCTTAAACTAACTGCTGCTCTCAAGGTTTTTAGAACCATAGTTTTCCCTTGAGTAATAGACTTTAAGTATAATCTGTCGGAGCAGAGATAGGTATGGATCCATGGTAAAGCAATTCCCATTCCTATTTGAAGAAGAAAAAAAGATCTTCTCCAGGAAAAGTTTCGATTGTAAAGTATTCGATTGTATTGAAGTGTAGATGATGGATATTGTTAATATGGATGAAGTGTTTCGAATTATAGCTCGTTGAGTAATGTAAATAGTAGAGAATATTATGGAATGTTATGAATGAATGTCTTGAAATTGTAAATAATTTTTGTATGATGGTTTGAATGAATAAAATTTTATATATAAAATTACAAATATACAAAATTTTACATATAAAATTTTTGTTTTTGTCGAGGACGACAATTAGAGAAGGGAGCGAGTAATGTTATGATTTGGTTCAAATTTGGAACGTTTCTGAATGTCGCGCGGTTGTCATGTATATATTTGAATGTTTTATGTTGTTGTTCGTAGAGATAAACTTTGAGGTTCGAAGTTTGATTGTGATTCTAACAAGTTGTTTTTGAAGTTAGATTTTATGAATAAAGTTTATTTTGAGTAAAGTCTTGGTTTTTATTTAATAATAACCCGCGTGGTTATAACAATATAATATTTACTAGGGGGAGGGGGGGGGTAACCCCCTGCTCGCTCCGCTCGCCAACCCACTAATTATAATTGACGACTATAAAAATTAATCGAAACAATATGTAAGCTCCATGTTTGATAAAATAATAAAAAAACTCAAGTGCTCAAAATCAATAAAAATCAGACACAAGAGTTCAGTTTCAACTTTACTTACTTATCATAATTAGATATTTTAACTCTACCAACCTTACTTCATTTTTCATCTTTAACCATCCAACATATTTTAATCCAAGCCACATTACCAGAGTTGACCAAGTATCCGAAGTTGAATTTCGGATACTTTCGGGATTTCAAAAAGTATCCGAAAAAAGTATCTTTGGATACTTTTCAATTTTTAATCCGAAAAAGTTTCTTCAGATACTTTGAAAGTATCCGAAAGGGTATCTTTAGATACTTAAAAAGTATCCGGAAAAAGTAACTTCGGATACTTTTCTTGTTTTGAAAAAGTATCTGTGGATACTTCTTAAATTTGTAAAGCATCTTTGGATACTTCTTAAATTTGTAAAGTATCCAAAAAAAGCAGTTTCGGATACTTTTATAATCAAAATGTATCCGAACATGCTTTTTGTCATAAAAATGTTATCAATTGATACAGTTAAAAAATTTAACTTTTCTACCAATGAGTGCAAAAGCAAAAGTCAAATTAAATAAAAAAATTATTAAAAACAAGATCGGAAATTGTTGGGGATGCTCGCACGGTTGCTAAGGATTATAAAAGGATTTAAAGTACTCTATTGCATCTGATTTTTTGAAAAACAAAAAAAAATTACTTTTTGAACCAATTTTTGAAATCAATCATGTTTAAACGTGTTCATCGAAAGCTAATTGTAACGAAGCACGGTGATTGACAAAAAGCATGTTCGGATGTATTTCGATTATAAAAGTATCCGAAACTGCTTTTTTCGGATATTTTACAAATTTAAGACGTATCCAAAGATACTTTTTCAAAACAAGAAAAGTATCCGAAGATACTTTTTTCGGATAGTTTTCAAATTTAAAAAGTATCCTGAAATACTTTTTCGAAAAAATATTTTTTTCGGATACTTTAAAAATTTAAAAGATGAAACGTATCCGAAGATACTTTTTCAAAAAAAGAAAAGTATCCGAAGATGATTTTTCAAAAAATCGAAAGTATCCAAAGATACTTTTTTGAATACTTTTAAAGAATCTAAAGATACCCTTTCGGATACTTTCATAGTATCTGAAGAAACTTTTTTGGATCTTTTCGAAACTTATCTTGTATCTGAAGATACTTTCATGAAAGGGTAAAGCCGAGTAAGATAGTTGAATCGGCCCCCACGGCAAACCCTTACAATATATATATCATTCAAAAGGGCACAAAAAAAGAAAATTTTTGGCGCAAACCGCATCTCCCTATTCCTAATCTAGGGACCCTAGGATCTAAAATAGTGATTTTTCAACTTTAATTCATATCTCAGAACCTATTAGGGCTAGAGACATGCGGTTTGTGGCAAAATTTTCTTTAAAAAAAATGTAGTTCAGCTATATTTTTTAATATTATTTTTGGTGCCAAATTTAAACCGTTTGAGCCATTTTTCAAATTTTTTTACCTTAAATTTGCGATAAAAAAAAAAAAAAAAAAAAAAAGTGTAGGTCTATAAAAGGTATAGTGACGTATTTTAACAAAAATTAACCGCTCTGATTTTTTCAGATTTTTAAAAGGGGGGGGGGAACTTTTCTGACCAATTTATAAAAACTTTTTACATAAAACACCGCCTAGCGGGCGCATATTTAGTCAAAATTAAAAATTATACATACGGTTGAACTACATTTTTTTTCAGAAAATTTTGCCTCAAACCGCGTTTTTCTAGCTATTTTAGGTTATTAGATATTAACAAAAGTTAAAAAATCACTATTTGGCTCCGCGCATGCGCAGTAGAGGGAAAAAAATTTGCGGTTTGCGCCAAAAATTTCCTTTTTCAAAGATCTTTCGATTGATCAATATATTGTAGGAGTTTCTGTGAAAAAGTTTTTTAAGAATCATCCCGGGGCCAATTTATAACTTAAAAATCCTAAAACCCTATAAATAATTAAGCTAGATAAAGAAGTCAAAATTTTTTTCGCAGAAACCCCTACTATATACATATCAATCGAAAGGCCTTTGAAAAAGGAAATTTTTAGCTTAAACCGAAAATTTTTTTCCCTCAACTGCGCATGCGCGGAGCCAAATAGTGATTTTTTAACTTTTATTAATTTCTAATAACCTAAAATAGCTAGAAAAACGCGGTTTGTGGCAAAATTTTCTAAAAAAAAAATGTAGTTCAACCGTCTACATAATTTTCAATTTTGACTAAATATGCGCCCGCTAGGCGGCGTTTTATGTATAAAGTTTTGATAAATCGGTCAGAAAAGTTCCTCCCCCCTTTTAAAAATCTGAAAAAATCAGAGCGGTTAATTTTTGTTAAAATACGTCACAAATAACTCTTATAGACCTATACCTTTTTTTTTATCGTAAATTCAAGGTAAAAATTCGAAAAATGGCTCAAACGGTTAAAATTTGACGTCAAAAATAATATTAAAAAATATAGGTGAACTACATTTTTTTTAAAGAAAATTTGGCCGCAAACCGCATGTCGCTAGCCCTAATAGGTTCTGAGATATGAATTAAAGTTGAAAAATCACTATTTTAGACCCTAAGGTCCCTAGATTGGGAATAGGGAGATGCGGTTTGCGCCAAAAATTTTCTTTCTTATGCCCTTTCGAATTACATACATACATATATATATATATATATATACTAGGGGGTACCCCCCTGCTCGCTTCGCTCGCCAAGCCCCATAAAAATAGTTATAAAATATAGAGTTTTTTGATAGTTAATATTTAGCATGTTTTTTGAGTTGAGTTTGTGTATTGAATAAAAGTTCAAACATGTTTAGGTAAAATTGTTGAATATGATTTAAATTGAAAAAAAAATTTTTATTATGGTGAGTCCAAAAAAATAGTTATAAAAATTAATTAGTAAGTTAAAATACTTCAAGTACTTGACACATGTAAAATATAATTTTTTTTGACCGTTTTGAAGTACTCCTTTAAAAAGGTCTTTTAAAATTACGACTCCTCTAGGAAAAGCGCCCTTTAAATATGGAGTTTTTTGACAGTTAAGGTGCTCGTACAGGAGAAGCTCCTATAATTTAAAATCAACTCCTCCGGGAGGAGCCCCTTAAAACATGTTGAATATAAGGTTTATTGACGTTTTGAGGTGCTCCTCCGGGAGCAGCTCTGGAAATTACGGCTCCTCCGGGAGGAGCCCCTTAAAACATGTTAAATATAAGGTTTTTTGAAGGTTTTGAGGTGCTCCTCCGGGAGTAGCTCTTTAAACTATGGCTCCTCCGGGAGCAGCCCACTTCAAACATAATAAATATAAGGTTTTTTGACGTTTTAAGGGGCTCCTCCGAGAGGAGCTCTGAAAATAACGGCTCCTCCGGAAGGAGCCCCTTAAAATATGTTGAATATAAGGTTTTTTGAAGGTTTTGAGGTGCTCCTCCGGGAGGAGCTCTTTAAACTACGGCTCCTTCGGGAGGAGCCCCTTAAAACATGTTAAATATAAGGTTTTTTGAAGGTTTTGAGTTGCTCCTCCGGGAGGAGCTCTTTAAACTACGGCTCGTCCGGGAGGAGCCCACTTCAAACATAATAAATATAAGGTTTTTTGACGTTTTAAGGGGCTCCTCCGGGAGGAGCTCTGAAAATTACGGCTCCTCCGGGAGCAGCCCCTTAAAACATGTTAAATATAAGGGTTTTTGACGTTTTAAGGTGCTCCTCCGGGAGGAGCTACTAAAATTGGCTCCTCCGGGAGGAGCTTTTAAAATTAAGAGCTCCTCCCGGAGGAGCACCTCAAAACCTTCAAAAAACCTTATATTTAACATGTTTTAAGGGGCTCCTCCCGGAGGAGCCGTAATATTCAGAGCTCCTCCCGGAGGAGCCAAAAAAAAAAAGAGCTCCTCCTGGATATAACTATATAATATAGGAAGATATATTGTAAGGGTTTGCCGTGGGGGCCGATTCGACTATCTTACCCGCCTATACCGTTTATCTTGTACCCAAAAATCCTTTTTTCGGATACTTTTTGAAATCCCAAAAGTATCCGAAATTTCAACTTCGGATACTTGGTCAACTCTGCACATTACTGACTTTACTGATTTCACATACTTCAAATACCGTACTTAATCCCCAACTCATCTTTCACTCACTCGACCAACAAACCCTACCCACCCTATCCATTCTGAACCTGACTCATCTTAGATCTCTAGCTTAAACTGCCCACCCTGAAAACTACTCTAGTAATTAGCGAAATAGTAAAAAAATCACGATTATTTTCAAATTTTGCAATCTCGTACAAACAAGCCTACCTTTCAACAAAATTTTTTTACAGATTCTTCATGAGATGAACTTACTTCCTGTATAGTAACAGCTCGCGAAATTGCGTTTAAACTCATTTATGATTTTATAGGGGGAGCGTTGGATTTAAAATGATAAACGACTTTGTTCAGCACCTTCTCATGACAACAAAGAAAATTCAATAAAAATTTGAATGACATAATTAGAAAGCTGAACTCAAGACCTTTTGAGTATATGATTTCATATGAAAATTCTAGTGAGAGCCAAAGTTATGATTTTAATATCTGATCTACCAGCCCAAAACCATCACTCACCTTATTTAACCCGATTTACTATTCTCACCCATATTAAGAACCCTACTAACTATACTTACTTGTCATCTTCAACTACCTGACCTAGTTTAATCCACATTACTGACCTCACTCATTTGATTTACTTCAAAAGCCGTATTCTATCCCCTAAACTTATCTCACCCAATCTATTAACAAATCCTACTCACATTATTCATCAACTCAGTCACTAACTTTAAAGTTTTGTTGAAAAACTTTAAATTTTGAAAAAGCTCTATTAAAATTTTTAAGTGCAGTAACAAACTCTCCTACCCTCCTCCCCCGAAACCTCCGCCTAACGAACCTCGTCTACCTTACCAACCTGAACGGACTTAAATAATTAGCTCTCACTAAACTAACGTATTTCGCTTATCTAACCAGTTGGCTTGGGATTGCGCAAATCTGCCCACTTAAGTGTTCCTTGATTACCCTAAACCATTTGTCGTACTGCACAAATTTTAATTCCTGATTAATATTTATTCTGGACTACTTTTTGATTTTTGAAATCATAAGTGATTTGTTTCTTTATCGTGACTGTGGCAACTAATTTAATAGTTGGTTTTTTGAATCACGTAACAGCAATTTTTAAGTTATCGAGATGCAGTGCACGCAGAATTCTTCCTTATTTCAATACCTTTCGGTAACATATGATTTGTACAAGTATAATCAATTAAAACCATCTCCGTTCCACAAAAAAGCTATTTTTCACGGATTGGAAACTGATTTTTAAGTTGGTTTTTTGAACCGCGTAAAGGCAATTTTGAAGTTATCGAGGTGCCGTTCACGCAGAAAACTTCCTTTTTTCAATATCTTTCCAAAAATATATGATTTGTCCAAATATAATCAAATGAAACCATCTCCGTTCCACAAAAAAGCTATTTTTCACGGATTGGAAACTGATTTTTTAGTTGGTTTTTTGAACCGCGTAAAGGCAATTTTGAAGTTATCGAGGCGCGGTTCATGAAAAAAACCTCCTTTTTTTGATATCTTTCTAAAAATATATTATTTGTCCAAATACAATCAATTAAAAACCATCTCCATTCCACATTTTTGACGGGTAAGGTCTCATTTTAAAGCTAAATTCAAGAGCTTTAAAATGAGACCTTACACGTTAAATTTTGATCAATGAGCTTCAAATGCCAGAGGATTTACCAAAACACGGTTTTTTAAGACACATAAAATTTGTGTCCTAATATGGCCCCCCTCTCCCCCCTGAAGTATTTTATTCATTGCGATTTTTTAAATCAATCAGAATATGAAATTAAAAAAAACTTCAAAATTTTTAACATTTTAAAAATAATTTATTTAAAAATTGAGCCTTTTTTACAATTTTTTTTCAAGCTTTGCAACCAGTAGAAAAATTACAAATTTAAATTTTTATCAAAGTTTTATTTTTGAGCTAGAATGCTTTTTTAGTTATAAAATGAAAAAAAGCTTTGAAACAATTAAATTTATTTTTCTTAAATAAAATTAGGATAGGATTTTCTAAAAAATAAACATGAAACTAAGGACTCTTAATATCGGTATTTCTACTAATTCGCGGGGGGCCATATTAGGAACACTGGAGAATAATAAGTTATTTAAGAATAAAACCCGTTAGAAAACGAGTTGAACAAAAACTAAGGTCGCGTTTTAAAGCTGAAACAATAACGAATCGAAACTACTTATTCAAATTTTGGTCAGATGCGTCTAAATCTTTTGGCAGACCATTTAATTACAACGTAAAATAATAACGGAGGTATACAAAACGAGTTTTAGCTATTAGGCGTGCGCAAAAATAATTTTCAAATGTTCTAAACAACTGAAAACTTCATAATTAAGTGTTTTTGACTTCTTCCTACCTTGCAGAGATGCCTCATACCAAGCATATTCAAAATAACAGGGGGGGCCATATAAGGCACACTTACCTTATATGATTTGTCAAGTTTAATCAATTAAAACAATCTCCGTTCCACAAAAAAGCTATTTTTCACGGATTGGAAACTGGTTTTTTAGTTGGTTTTTTGAACCGCGTAAAGGCAATTTTGAAGTTATCGAGGCGCGGTTCATGAAAAAAACCTCCTTTTTTTGATATCTTTCTAAAAATATATTATTTGTCCAAATACAATCAATTAAAAACCATCTCCATTCCACAAAAAAGCCATTTTTCACGGATTAAAAACTGATTTAATAGTTGGTTTTTTTAATCGCGAAAAGGCAATTTTGAAGTTGTCGGGATGCAATTCACGCAGAAAACTTTCTTTGTTCAATATCTTTCCAAAAATATATGATTTGTCAAGTTAAATCAATTAAAACCATCTCCGATTAACAAAAAAGCCATTTTTCACGGATTGACAACTGATTTAATAGTTGGTTTTTTGAATCGCGAAAAGGCAAATTTGAAGTTATCAGGGTGCAGTTTACGCAGCATTCTTCCTTATTTCAATACCTTTTGGAAAACACATGATGTGTCCCAGTATAAGTAATTTAAATCATCTCCGTTCCACAAAAAAGCTTATTTTCACGGATTGAAAATTAATTTTTAGTTGGATTTTTGAATCGCGAAAAGGCAATTTGGAAGTTATCGGGGTGCAGTTCACGCAGAAAACTTCCTATTTTCAATATCTTTTCAAAAATATATAATTTTTCAAGTTTAATCAATTAAAACTATCTCCGTTCCATAAAATAGCCATTTTTCACGGATTGAAAGCTGATTTAAAAAATGGTTTTTTGAATCACGAAAAGGCAATTTTGAAGTTATTGGGGTGCAGTTCACGCAAAAAACTTCCTTTTTTCAAAATCTTACCGGAGATATATGATTTGTCCAGGTTTGATCTATTGAAACCATCTCCGTTCCACAAAAAAGCCATTTTTCACGGATTGAAAACTGATTTAATAGTTGATTTTTTGAATCACGAAAAGGCAAATTTGAAGTTATCAGGGTGCAGTTTACGCAGCATTCTTCCTTATTTCAATACCTTTTGGAAAACATATGATGTGTCCCAGTATAAGTAATTTAAACCATCTCCGTTCCACTAAAAAGCTTTTTTTCACGGATTGGAAACAGATTTTCTAATTAGTTTTTTGAACCGAGTGAAGGCAATTTCAAAGTAATCAAGGTGCGGTTCACGCAGAATTCTTCCTTAATTCAAGAATTTTCGGAAAACATATGATTTGTTTAAGTATAAACAATTAAAATCATCTCCATTCCGCAAAAAAGCTTATTTTCACGGATTGAAAACTGATTTAATAGTTGGTTTTTTTAAACGCGAAAAGGCAATTTTGAAGTTGTCGTGATGCAGTTCACGCAGAAAACTTCCATTGTTCAATATCGTTCTAAAAATATATGATTTATCAAGTTTAATCAATTAAAACCATCTCCGTTCCACAAAAAAGCTATTTTTCACGGATTGGAAACTGATTTTTTAGTTGGTTTTTTGAATCGCGTAAAAGCAATTTTGAAGTTCTCGGGGTAAGGTTCACGAAAAAATTAACCTTTTTTGATATCTTTCTGAAAATATATGATTTATCCAAATAGAATCAATTAAAACCTTCTCCGTTCCACAAAAAAGCCATTTTTCACGGATTCGAAACTGATTTTTTAGTTTGTTTTTTGAATCGCGAAAAGGCAATTTTGAAGTTATCGGGATGCAGTTCAAGCAAAAAACTTCCTTTGTTCAATATCTTTCCAAAAATATATGATTTCTCAAGTTAAATCAATTAAAACCTTCTCCGTTCCACAAAAAAGCATTTTTCACGGATTGGGAACTGATTTTTTAGTTTGTTTTTTGAACCGCGTAAAAGCAATTTTGAAGTTCTCGAGGTGCGGTTCACGAAAAAATTTTCCTTTTTTGATATCTTTCTGAAAATATATGATTTGTCCAAATAGAATCAATTAAAACCATCTCCGTTCCACAAAAAAGCCATTTTTCACGGATTGAAAACTGATTTTTTAGTTTGTTTTTTGAATCGCGAAAAGGCAATTTTGAAGTTATCGGGTTGCAGTTCACGAAAAAATTTTTCTTTTTTGATATGTTTCTGAAAATATATGATTTGTCCAAATAGAATCAATTAAAACCATCTCCGTTCCACAAAAAAGCCATTTTTCAAGGATTGAAACCTGATTTTTTAGTTTGTTTTTTGAATTGCGAAAAGGCAATTTTGAAGTTATCGGGATGCAGTTCAAGCAAAAAACTTCCTTTGTTCAATATCTTTCCAAAAATATATGATTTCTCAAGTTAAATCAATTAAAACCTTCTCCGTTCCACAAAAAAGCATTTTTCACGGATTGGGAACTGATTTTTTAGTTTGTTTTTTGAATCGCGAAAAGGCAATTTTGAAGTTATCGGGTTGCAGTTCACGAAAAAATTTTTCTTTTTTGATATGTTTCTGAAAATATATGATTCGTCCAAATAGAATCAATTAAAACCATCTCCGTTCCACAAAAAAGCCATTTTTCAAGGGTTGAAACCTGATTTTTTAGTTTGTTTTTTGAATTGCGAAAAGGCAATTTTGAAGTTATCGGGGTGCATTTCACGCAGAAAACTTCCTTTTTTCAATACCTTTCGGAAAACATATGATTTGTTTAAGTATAAACAATTAAAACCATCTCCGTTCCACAAAAAAGCCATTTTTCACGGATTGGAAATTAATTTTTGTTTGTTTTTTGAATCGCGAAAAGGCAATTTGGAAGTTATCGGGGTGCAGTTCACGCAGAAAACTTCCTATTTTCAGTATCTTTTCAAAATTATATAATTTGTCAAGTTTAATCAATTGAAATTATCTTCGTTTCACAAAAAAGCCATTTATCACGGATTCAAAGATGATTTAATAGTTTGTTTTTTGAACCGCGTAAAAGCAATTTTGAAGTTCTCGAGGTGCGGTTCACGAAAAAAATTGTCCTTTTTTGATATCTTTCTGAAAATATATGATTTGTCCAAATAGAATCAATTAAAACCATCTCCGTTCCACAAAAAAGCCATTTTTCACGGATTGAAAACTGATTTTTTAGTTTGTTTTTTGAATCGCGAAAAGGCAATTTTGAAGTTATCGGGTTGCAGTTCACGAAGAAAACTTCCTTTTTTCAATATCTTTCCAAAAATATATGATTTGTCAAGTTTTATCAATTAAAACCTTCTCCGTTCCACAAAAAAGCCATTTTTCACGGATTCGAAACTGATTTTTTAGTTTGTTTTTAGAATCGCGAAAAGGGAATTTTGAAGTTATCAGGGTGCAGTTTACGCAGGAAACTTCCTTTTATCAATATCTTTCGGAAAACATATGATGTGTCCAACTATAATCAATTAAAACCATCTCCGTTCCACAAAAAAGCCATTTTTCACGGATTCGAAACTGATTTTTTAGTTTGTTTTTTGAATCGCGAAAAGGCAGTTTTGAAGTTATCGGGATGCCGTTCAAGCAAAAAACTTCCTTTGTTCAATATCTTTCCAAAAATATATGATTTCTCAAGTTAAATCAATTAAAACCTTCTCCGTTCCACAAAAAGCATTTTTCACGGATTGGGAACTGATTTTTTAGTTTGTTTTTTGAACCGCGTAGAAGCAATTTTGAGAATTCGAGGTGCGGTTCACGAAAAAATTTTCCTTTTTTGATATCTTTCTGAAAATATATGATTTGTCCAAATAGAATCAATTAAAACCATCTCCGTTCCACAAAAAAGCCATTTTTCACGGATTGAAAACTGATTTTTTAGTTTGTTTTTTGAATCGCGAAAAGGCAATTTTGAAGTTATCGGGTTGCAGTTCACGCAGAAAACTTCCTTTGTTCAATATCTTTCTAAAAATATATGATTTGTCGAGTTTTATCAATTAAAACCTTCTCCGTTCCACAAAAAAGCTATTTTTCACGGATTGGAAACTGATTTTTTAGTTGGTTTTTTGAATCGCGTAAAGGCAATTTTTAAGTTATCGAGATGCGGTTCAAGCAAAAAACTTTTTTTTTTTAATATCTTTCAGGAAACATATGATTTGTCTAAGTAAAATCAATTAAAACCATCTCATTTCCGCAAAAAAGCTTATCATTATGGATTGGAAATTAATTTTTTAGTTGGATTTTGAATTGCGTAAAGATAATTTTTATGTTATCAAGGTGCGGTTCAAGCAAAAAAATTCCTTTTTTCAATATCTTTCGGAAAACATATGATGTGTGCAACTATAATCAATTAAAACCATCTCCGTTCCACAAAAAAGCTATTTTTCACGGATTTGAAACTGATTTTTTAGCTGGTTTTTTGAACCACGTAAAGGCAATTTCAAAGTTATCCAGGTGCGGTTTACGCAGAATTCTTTCTTATTTCAATACCTTTTGGAAAACATATGATTTGTTTAAGTATAAACAATTGAAACCATCTCCGTTCCGCAAAAAAGCTTATTTTCACGAATTTTAAATTAATTTTTAGTTGGTTTTTTTGAATCGCGAAAAGGCAATTTGGAAGTTATCGGGATGCAGTTCACGCAAAAAACTTTCTATGTTCAATATCTTTCCAGAAATATATGGTTTGTCAAGTTTAATCAATTAAAACCATCTCCGTTCCACAAATGATTTGTTTAAGTATAAACAATTAAAATCATCTCCATTCCGCAAAAAAGCTTATTTTCACGGATTGAAAACTGATTTAATAGTTGGTTTTTTTAAACGCGAAAAGGCAATTTTGAAGTTGTCGGGATGCAGTTCACGCAGAAAACTTCCATTGTTCAATATCTTTCCAGAAATATATGGTTTGTCAAGTTTAATCAATTAAAACCATCTCCGTTCCACAAAAAAGCTATTTTTCACGGATTTGAAACTGATTTTTTAGCTGGTTTTTTGAACCACGTAAAGGCAATTTCAAAGTTATCCAGGTGCGGTTTACGCAGAATTCTTTCTTATTTCAATACCTTTTGGAAAACATATGATTTGTTTAAGTATAAACAATTGAAACCATCTCCGTTCCGCAAAAAAGCTTATTTTCACGAATTTTAAATTAATTTTTAGTTGGTTTTTTTGAATCGCGAAAAGGCAATTTGGAAGTTATCGGGATGCAGTTCACGCAAAAAACTTTCTATGTTCAATATCTTTCCAGAAATATATGGTTTGTCAAGTTTAATCAATTAAAACCATCTCCGTTCCACAAAAAAGCTATTTTTCACGGATTGAAAACTGATTTTTTAGTTTGTTTTTTGAATCGCGAAAAGGCAATTTTGAAGTTATCGGGTTGCAGTTCACGAAAAAATTTTTCTTTTTTGATATGTTTCTGAAAATATATGATTTGTCCAAATAGAATCAATTAAAACCATCTCCGTTCCACAAAAAAGCCATTTTTCAAGGATTGAAACCTGATTTTTTAGTTTGTTTTTTGAATCGCGAAAAGGCAATTTTGAAGTTATCGGGGTGCATTTCACGCAGAAAACTTCCTTTTTTCAATACCTTTCGGAAAACATATGATTTGTTTAAGTATAAACAATTAAAACCTTCTCCGTTCCCAAAAAGCTTATTTTCACGGATTGGAAATTAATTTTTGTTGGTTTTTTGAATCGCGAAAAGGCAATTTGGAAGTTATCGGGGTGCAGTTCACGCAGAAAACTTCCTATTTTCAGTATCTTTTTAAAATTATATAATTTGTCAAGTTAAATCAATTGAAACTATCTCCGTTTCACAAAAAAGCCATTTATCACGGATTCAAAGATGATTTAATAGTTTGTTCTTTGAACCGCGTAAAAGCAATTTTGAAGTTCTCGAGGTGCGGTTCACGAAAAAAATTGTCCTTTTTTGATATCTTTCTGAAAATATATGATTTATCCAAATAGAATCAGATAAAACCATCTCCGTTCCACAAAAAAGCCATTTTTCACGGATTGAAAACTGATTTTTTAGTTTGTTTTTTGAATCGCGAAAAGGCAATTTTGAAGTTATCGGGTTGCAGTTCACGAAGAAAACTTCCTTTTTTCAATATCTTTCCAAAAATATATGATTTCTCAAGTTAAATCAATTAAAACCTTCTCCGTTCCACAAAAAAGCATTTTTCACGGATTGGGAACAGATTTTTTAGTTTGTTTTTTGAACCGCGTAGAAGCAATTTTGAAGGGTTCGAGGTGCGGTTCACGAAAAAATTTTCCTTTTTTGATATCTTTCTGAAAATATATGATTTGTCCAAATAGAATCAATTAAAACCATCTCCGTTCCACAAAAAAGCCATTTTTCACGGATTGAAAACTGATTTTTTAGTTTGTTTTTTGAATCGCGAAAAGGCAATTTTGAAGTTATCGGGTTGCAGTTCACGAAGAAAACTTCCTTTTTTCAATATCTTTCCAAAAAAATATGATTTGTCAAGTTTTATCAATTAAAACCTTCTCCGTTCCACAAAAAAGCCATTTTTCACGGATTCGAAACTGATTTTTTAGTTTGTTTTTAGAATCGCGAAAAGGGAATTTTGAAGTTATCAGGGTGCAGTTTACGCAGGAAACTTCCTTTTATCAATATCTTTCGGAAAACATATGATGTGTCCAACTATAATCAATTAAAACCATCTCCGTTCCACAAAAAAGCCATTTTTCACGGATTCGAAACTGATTTTTTAGTTTGTTTTTTGAATCGCGAAAAGGCAGTTTTGAAGTTATCGGGATGCCGTTCAAACAAAAAACTTCCTTTGTTCAATATCTTTCCAAAAATATATGATTTCTCAAGTTAAATCAATTAAAACCTTCTCCGTTCCACAAAAAGCATTTTTCACGGATTGGGAACTGATTTTTTAGTTTGTTTTTTGAACCGCGTAGAAGCAATTTTGAGAATTCGAGGTGCGGTTCACGAAAAAATTTTCCTTTTTTGATATCTTTCTGAAAATATATGATTTGTCCAAATAGAATCAATTAAAACCATCTCCGTTCCACAAAAAAGCCATTTTTCACGGATTGAAAACTGATTTTTTAGTTTGTTTTTTGAATCGCGAAAAGGCAATTTTGAAGTTATCGGGTTGCAGTTCACGCAGAAAACTTCCTTTGTTCAATATCTTTCTAAAAATATATGATTTGTCGAGTTTTATCAATTAAAACCTTCTCCGTTCCACAAAAAAGCTATTTTTCACGGATTGGAAACTGATTTTTTAATTGGTTTTTTGAATCGCGTAAAGGCAATTTTTAAGTTATCGAGATGCGGTTCAAGCAAAAAACTTTTTTTTTTTAATATCTTTCAGGAAACATATGATTTGTCTAAGTAAAATCAATTAAAACCATCTCATTTCCGCAAAAAAGCTTATCATTATGGATTGGAAATTAATTTTTTAGTTGGATTTTGAATTGCGTAAAGATAATTTTTATGTTATCAAGGTGCGGTTCAAGCAAAAAAATTCCTTTTTTCAATATCTTTCGGAAAACATATGATGTGTGCAACTATAATCAATTAAAACCATCTCCGTTCCACAAAAAAGCTATTTTTCACGGATTTGAAACTGATTTTTTAGCTGGTTTTTTGAACCACGTAAAGGCAATTTCAAAGTTATCCAGGTGCGGTTTACGCAGAATTCTTTCTTATTTCAATACCTTTTGGAAAACATATGATTTGTTTAAGTATAAACAATTGAAACCATCTCCGTTCCGCAAAAAAGCTTATTTTCACGAATTTTAAATTAATTTTTAGTTGGTTTTTTTGAATCGCGAAAAGGCAATTTGGAAGTTATCGGGATGCAGTTCACGCAAAAAACTTTCTATGTTCAATATCTTTCCAGAAATATATGGTTTGTCAAGTTTAATCAATTAAAACCATCTCCGTTCCACAAATGATTTGTTTAAGTATAAACAATTAAAATCATCTCCATTCCGCAAAAAAGCTTATTTTCACGGATTGAAAACTGATTTAATAGTTGGTTTTTTTAAACGCGAAAAGGCAATTTTGAAGTTGTCGGGATGCAGTTCACGCAGAAAACTTCCATTGTTCAATATCTTTCCAGAAATATATGGTTTGTCAAGTTTAATCAATTAAAACCATCTCCGTTCCACAAAAAAGCTATTTTTCACGGATTTGAAACTGATTTTTTAGCTGGTTTTTTGAACCACGTAAAGGCAATTTCAAAGTTATCCAGGTGCGGTTTACGCAGAATTCTTTCTTATTTCAATACCTTTTGGAAAACATATGATTTGTTTAAGTATAAACAATTGAAACCATCTCCGTTCCGCAAAAAAGCTTATTTTCACGAATTTTAAATTAATTTTTAGTTGGTTTTTTTGAATCGCGAAAAGGCAATTTGGAAGTTATCGGGATGCAGTTCACGCAAAAAACTTTCTATGTTCAATATCTTTCCAGAAATATATGGTTTGTCAAGTTTAATCAATTAAAACCATCTCCGTTCCACAAAAAAGCTATTTTTCACGGATTGAAAACTGATTTTTTAGTTTGTTTTTTGAATCGCGAAAAGGCAATTTTGAAGTTATCGGGTTGCAGTTCACGAAAAAATTTTTCTTTTTTGATATGTTTCTGAAAATATATGATTTGTCCAAATAGAATCAATTAAAACCATCTCCGTTCCACAAAAAAGCCATTTTTCAAGGATTGAAACCTGATTTTTTAGTTTGTTTTTTGAATCGCGAAAAGGCAATTTTGAAGTTATCGGGGTGCATTTCACGCAGAAAACTTCCTTTTTTCAATACCTTTCGGAAAACATATGATTTGTTTAAGTATAAACAATTAAAACCTTCTCCGTTCCCAAAAAGCTTATTTTCACGGATTGGAAATTAATTTTTGTTGGTTTTTTGAATCGCGAAAAGGCAATTTGGAAGTTATCGGGGTGCAGTTCACGCAGAAAACTTCCTATTTTCAGTATCTTTTTAAAATTATATAATTTGTCAAGTTAAATCAATTGAAACTATCTCCGTTTCACAAAAAAGCCATTTATCACGGATTCAAAGATGATTTAATAGTTTGTTCTTTGAACCGCGTAAAAGCAATTTTGAAGTTCTCGAGGTGCGGTTCACGAAAAAAATTGTCCTTTTTTGATATCTTTCTGAAAATATATGATTTATCCAAATAGAATCAGATAAAACCATCTCCGTTCCACAAAAAAGCCATTTTTCACGGATTGAAAACTGATTTTTTAGTTTGTTTTTTGAATCGCGAAAAGGCAATTTTGAAGTTATCGGGTTGCAGTTCACGAAGAAAACTTCCTTTTTTCAATATCTTTCCAAAAATATATGATTTCTCAAGTTAAATCAATTAAAACCTTCTCCGTTCCACAAAAAAGCATTTTTCACGGATTGGGAACTGATTTTTTAGTTTGTTTTTTGAACCGCGTAGAAGCAATTTTGAAGGGTTCGAGGTGCGGTTCACGAAAAAATTTTCCTTTTTTGATATCTTTCTGAAAATATATGATTTGTCCAAATAGAATCAATTAAAACCATCTCCGTTCCACAAAAAAGCCATTTTTCACGGATTGAAAACTGATTTTTTAGTTTGTTTTTTGAATCGCGAAAAGGCAATTTTGAAGTTATCGGGTTGCAGTTCACGAAGAAAACTTCCTTTTTTCAATATCTTTCCAAAAAAATATGATTTGTCAAGTTTTATCAATTAAAACCTTCTCCGTTCCACAAAAAAGCCATTTTTCATGGATTCGAAACTGATTTTTTAGTTTGTTTTTTGAATCGCGAAAAGGCAATTTTGAACTTATCAGGGTGCAGTTTACGCAAAAAACTTCCTTTTATCAATATCTTTCGGAAAACATATGATGTGTCCAACTATAATCAATTAAAACCATCTCCGTTCCACAAAAAAGCTATTTTTCACGGGTTCGGAACTGATTTTTAAGTTGATTTTTTGAACCACGTAAATGCAATTTTGAAGTTATCGGGTTGCAGTTCACGCAGAAAACTTCCTTTTTTCAATATCTTTCGGAAAACATATGATGTGTCCAACTATAATCAATTAAAACCATCTCCGTTCCACAAAAAAGCCATTTTTCACGGATTCAAAGATGATTTTTTAGTTTGTTTTTTGAATCGCGAAAAGGCAATTTTGAAGTTATCGGGATGCAGTTCAAGCAAAAAACTTCCTTTGTTCAATATCTTTCCAAAAATATATGATTTCTCAAGTTAAATCAATTAAAACCTTCTCCGTTCCACAAAAAAGCATTTTTCACGGATTGGGAACTGATTTTTTAGTTTGTTTTTTGAACCGCGTAAAAGCAATTTTGAATTTCTCGAGGAGCTGTTCACGAAAAAATTTTCCTTTTTTGATATCTTTCTGAAAATATATGATTTGTCCAAATAGAATCAATTAAAACCATCTCCGTTCCACAAAAAAGCCATTTTTCACGGATTGAAAACTGATTTTTTAGTTTGTTTTTTGAATCGCGAAAAGGCAATTTTGAAGTTATCGGGTTGCAGTTCACGAAAAAATTTTTCTTTTTTGATATGTTTCTGAAAATATATGATTTGTCCAAATAGAATCAATTCAAACCATCTCCGTTCCACAAAAAAGCCATTTTTCAAGGATTGAAACCTGATTTTTTAGTTTGTTTTTTGAATCGCGAAAAGGCAATTTTGAAGTTATCGGGGTGCATTTCACGCAGAAAACTTCCTTTTTTCAATACCTTTCGGAAAACATATGATTTGTTTAAGTATAAACAATTAAAACCTTCTCCGTTCCCAAAAAGCTTATTTTCACGGATTGGAAATTAATTTTTGTTGGTTTTTTGAATCGCGAAAAGGCAATTTGGAAGTTATCGGGGTGCAGTTCACGCAGAAAACTTCCTATTTTCAGTATCTTTTCAAAATTATATAATTTGTCAAGTTTAATCAATTGAAACTATCTCTGTTTCAAAAAAAAGCCATTTATCACGGATTCAAAGATGATTTAATAGTTTGTTTTTTGAACCGCGTAAAAGCAATTTTGAAGTTCTCGAGGTGCGGTTCACGAAAAAAATTGTCCTTTTTTGATATCTTTCTGAAAATATATGATTTGTCCAAATAGAATCAATTAAAACCATCTCCGTTCCACAAAAAAGCCATTTTTCACGGATTGAAAACTGATTTTTTAGTTTGTTTTTTGAATCGCGAAAAGGCAATTTTGAAGTTATCGGGTTGCAGTTCACGAAGAAAACTTCCTTTTTTCAATATCTTTCCAAAAATATATGATTTGTCAAGTTTTATCAATTAAAACCTTCTCCGTTCCACAAAAAAGCCATTTTTCACGGATTCGAAACTGATTTTTTAGTTTGTTTTTAGAATCGCGAAAAGGGAATTTTGAAGTTATCAGGGTGCAGTTTACGCAGTAAACTTCCTTTTATCAATATCTTTCGGAAAACATATGATGTGTCCAACTATAATCAATTAAAACCATCTCCGTTCCACAAAAAAGCCATTTTTCACAGATTCGAAACTGATTTTTTAGTTTGTTTTTTGAATCGCGAAAAGGCAATTTTGAAGTTATCGGGATGCAGTTCAAGCAAAAAACTTCCTTTGTTCAATATCTTTCCAAAAATATATGATTTCTCAAGTTAAATCAATTAAAACCTTCTCCGTTCCACAAAAAAGCATTTTTCACGGATTGGGAACTGATTTTTTAGTTTGTTTTTTGAACCGCGTAGAAGCAATTTTGAAGGGTTCGAGGTGCGGTTCACGAAAAAATTTTCCTTTTTTGATATCTTTCTGAAAATATATGATTTGTCCAAATAGAATCACTTAAAACCATATCCGTTCCACAAAAAAGCCATTTTTCACGGATTGAAAACTGATTTTTTAGTTTGTTTTTTGAATCGCGAAAAGGCAATTTTGAAGTTATCGGGTTGCAGTTCACGAAGAAAACTTCCTTTTTTCAATATCTTTCCAAAAAAATATGATTTGTCAAGTTTTATCAATTAAAACCTTCTCCGTTCCACAAAAAAGCCATTTTTCATGGATTCGAAACTGATTTTTTAGTTTGTTTTTTGAATCGCGAAAAGGCAATTTTGAAGTTATCGGGATGCAGTTCAAGCAAAAAACTTCCTTTGTTCAATATCTTTCCAAAAACATATGATTTCTCAAGTTAAATCAATTAAAACCTTCTCCGTTCCACAAAAAAGCATTTTTCACGGATTGGGAACTGATTTTTTAGTTTGTTTTTTGAACCGCGTAGAAGCAATTTTGAAGGGTTCGAGGTGCGGTTCACGAAAAAATTTTCCTTTTTTGATATCTTTCTGAAAATATATGATTTGTCCAAATAGAATCAATTAAAACCATCTCCGTTCCACAAAAAAGCCATTTTTCACGGATTGAAAACTGATTTTTTAGTTTGTTTTTTGAATCGCGAAAAGGCAATTTTGAAGTTATCGGGTTGCAGTTCACGAAGAAAACTTCCTTTTTTCAATATCTTTCCAAAAAAATATGATTTGTCAAGTTTTATCAATTAAAACCTTCTCCGTTCCACAAAAAAGCCATTTTTCATGGATTCGAAACTGATTTTTTAGTTTGTTTTTTGAATCGCGAAAAGGCAATTTTGAACTTATCAGGGTGCAGTTTACGCAAAAAACTTCCTTTTATCAATATCTTTCGGAAAACATATGATGTGTCCAACTATAATCAATTAAAACCATCTCCGTTCCACAAAAAAGCTATTTTTCACGGGTTCGGAACTGATTTTTAAGTTGATTTTTTGAACCACGTAAATGCAATTTTGAAGTTATCGGGTTGCAGTTCACGCAGAAAACTTCCTTTTTTCAATATCTTTCGGAAAACATATGATGTTTCCAACTATAATCAATTAAAACTATCTCTGTTTCACAAAAAAGCCATTTTTCACGGATTCAAAGATGATTTATTAGTTGGTTTTTTGAATCGCGAAAAGGCAATTTTGAAGTTATCGGGATGCAGTTCAAGCAAAAAACTTCCTTTGTTCAATATCTTTCCAAAAATATATGATTTGTCAAGTTTTATCAATTTTAACCTTCTCCGTTCCACAAAAAAGCCATTTTTCACGGATTCGAAACTGATTTTTTAGTTTGTTTTTTGAATCGCGAAAAGGCAATTTTGAAGTTATCAGGGTGCAGTTTACGCACTAAACTTCCTTTTATCAATATCTTTCGGAAAACATATGATGTGTCCAACTATAATCAATTAAAACCATCTCCGTTCCACAAAAAAGCTATTTTTCACGGGTTCGAAACTGATTTTTAAGTTGATTTTTTGAACCACGTAAGTGCAATTTTGAAGTTATCGAGTTGCGAATCATGAAAAAAACTTTCTTTTTTTTATGTCTTTCTGAAAATATATATGATTTGTCCAAATAGAATCAATTAAAACCATCTCCGTTCCACAAAAAAGCTATTTTTCACGGACTGGAAACTGATTTTTTAGTTGGTTTTTTGAACCGCGTAAAGGCAATTTTGAAGTTATCGAGGTGCGGTATACGAAAAAATTTTCCTTTTTTGATATCTTTCTGAAAATATATGATTTGTCCAAATAGAATCAATTGAAACTATCTCCGTTCCACAAAAAAGCCATTTTTCACGGATTGAAAACTGATTTAATAGTTGGTTTTTTGAACCACGTAAATGCAATTTTGAAGTTATCGAGGTCCGAATCATGAAAAAAACTTCCTTTTTTGATGTCTTTTTGAAAATATATATGATTCGTCTAAATAGAATCAATTAAAACCATCTCCGTTCCACAAAAAAGCTATTTTTCACGGATCGGAAACAGATTTTTTAAATAGTTTTTTGAACCACGTGAAGGCAATTTCAAAGTTATCAAGGTGTGGTTTACGCAGAATTCTTCCTTATTTCAATACCATTCGGAAAACATATGATTTGTTTTAGTATGAACAATTGAAACCATCTCCGTTCCGCAAAAAAGCTTATTTTCATGGACTGGAAATTAATTTTTAGTTGGTTTTTTGAATCGCGAAAAGGAAATTTTTAAGTTATCGGAATGCAGTTCACGCAGAAAACTTCCTTTTTTCAATATCTTTACAAAAATATATGATGTGTCAAGTTTAATCATTAAAACTATATCCGTTCCACAAAAAAGCCATTTTTCACGGATTGAAAGCTGATTTAATAGTTGGTTTTTTGAATCGCGAAATGGCAATTTTGAAGTTATTGGGATGCAGTTTACGCAGAAAACTTCCTTTGTTCAATATCTTTCCAAAAATATATGGTTAGTCAAGTTTAATCAATTAAAACCATCTCCGTTCCACAAAAAAGCTATTTTTCACGGATTGGAAACTGATTTTTTAGTTGGTTTTTTGAACCGCGTAAAGGCAGTTTTGAAGTTATCGAGGTGCGGTTCACGAAAAAATTTTCCTTTTTGATATCTTTCTGAAAATATATGATTTGTCCAAATAGAATCAATTAAAACCATCTCCGTTCCACAAAAAAGCCATTTTCACGGATTGAAAACTGATTTTTTAGTTTGTTTTTTGAATCGCGAAAAGGCAATTTTAAAGTTATCGGGGTGCAGTACACGCCGAGAACTTCCTTTTTTCAATACCTTACGGAAAACATATGATTTGTTTAAGTATAATCAATTAAAACCATCTCCGTTCCACAAAAAAGCTATTTTTCATGGATTGGAAACTGATTTTTTAGTTGGTTTTTTGAACCGCGTAAAGGCAATTTTGAAGTTATCGAGTTGCGGTTCACGAAAAAATTTTCTTTTTTTACTACCTTTCAGGAAACATATGATTTGTCTAAGTATAATCAATTAAAACCATCCCATTCCCGCAAAAAAGCTTATCATCATGGATTGGAAATTAATTTTTTAGTTGGATTTTGAATTGCGTAAAGGCAATTTTGAAGTTATCGAGGTGCGGTACACGAAAAAATTTTCCTTTTTTGATATCTTTCTGAAAATATATGATTTGTCCAAATAGAATCAATTAAAACCATCTCCGTTCCACAAAAAAGCCATTTCTCACGGATTGAAAATTGATTTCATAGTTGGTTTCTTGAACCACGTAAATGCAATTTTGAAGTTATCGAGGTGCGAATCATGAAAAAAACTTTCTTTTTTTGATATCTTTTCGAAAATATATATGATTCGTCCAAATAGAATCAATTAAAACCATCTTTGTTTCACAAAATAGCTATTTTTCACGGATCGGAAACAGATTTTTTAGTTAGTTTTTTGAACCACGTGAAGGCAATTTCGAAGTTATCAAGGTGTGGTTCACGCAGAATTCTTCCTTATTTCAATACCTTTCGGAAAACATATGATTTGTTTAAGTATGAACAATTGAAACCATCTCCGTTCCGCAAAAAAGCTTATTTTCATGGATTGGAAATTAATTTTTAGTTTGTTTTTTGAATCGCGAAAAGGCAATTTTGAAGTTATCGGGATGCAGTTCAAGCAAAAAACTTCCTTTGTTCAATATCTTTCCAAAAACATATGATTTCTCAAGTTAAATCAATTAAAACCTTCTCCGTTCCACAAAAAAGCATTTTTCACGGATTGGGAACTGATTTTTTAGTTTGTTTTTTGAACCGCGTAGAAGCAATTTTGAAGGGTTCGAGGTGCGGTTCACGAAAAAATTTTCCTTTTTTGATATCTTTCTGAAAATATATGATTTGTCCAAATAGAATCAATTAAAACCATCTCCGTTCCACAAAAAAGCCATTTTTCACGGATTGAAAACTGATTTTTTAGTTTGTTTTTTGAATCGCGAAAAGGCAATTTTGAAGTTATCGGGTTGCAGTTCACGAAGAAAACTTCCTTTTTTCAATATCTTTCCAAAAAAATATGATTTGTCAAGTTTTATCAATTAAAACCTTCTCCGTTCCACAAAAAAGCCATTTTTCATGGATTCGAAACTGATTTTTTAGTTTGTTTTTTGAATCGCGAAAAGGCAATTTTGAACTTATCAGGGTGCAGTTTACGCAAAAAACTTCCTTTTATCAATATCTTTCGGAAAACATATGATGTGTCCAACTATAATCAATTAAAACCATCTCCGTTCCACAAAAAAGCTATTTTTCACGGGTTCGGAACTGATTTTTAAGTTGATTTTTTGAACCACGTAAATGCAATTTTGAAGTTATCGGGTTGCAGTTCACGCAGAAAACTTCCTTTTTTCAATATCTTTCGGAAAACATATGATGTTTCCAACTATAATCAATTAAAACTATCTCTGTTTCACAAAAAAGCCATTTTTCACGGATTCAAAGATGATTTATTAGTTGGTTTTTTGAATCGCGAAAAGGCAATTTTGAAGTTATCGGGATGCAGTTCAAGCAAAAAACTTCCTTTGTTCAATATCTTTCCAAAAATATATGATTTGTCAAGTTTTATCAATTTTAACCTTCTCCGTTCCACAAAAAAGCCATTTTTCACGGATTCGAAACTGATTTTTTAGTTTGTTTTTTGAATCGCGAAAAGGCAATTTTGAAGTTATCAGGGTGCAGTTTACGCACTAAACTTCCTTTTATCAATATCTTTCGGAAAACATATGATGTGTCCAACTATAATCAATTAAAACCATCTCCGTTCCACAAAAAAGCTATTTTTCACGGGTTCGAAACTGATTTTTAAGTTGATTTTTTGAACCACGTAAGTGCAATTTTGAAGTTATCGAGTTGCGAATCATGAAAAAAACTTTCTTTTTTTTATGTCTTTCTGAAAATATATATGATTTGTCCAAATAGAATCAATTAAAACCATCTCCGTTCCACAAAAAAGCTATTTTTCACGGACTGGAAACTGATTTTTTAGTTGGTTTTTTGAACCGCGTAAAGGCAATTTTGAAGTTATCGAGGTGCGGTATACGAAAAAATTTTCCTTTTTTGATATCTTTCTGAAAATATATGATTTGTCCAAATAGAATCAATTGAAACTATCTCCGTTCCACAAAAAAGCCATTTTTCACGGATTGAAAACTGATTTAATAGTTGGTTTTTTGAACCACGTAAATGCAATTTTGAAGTTATCGAGGTCCGAATCATGAAAAAAACTTCCTTTTTTGATGTCTTTTTGAAAATATATATGATTCGTCTAAATAGAATCAATTAAAACCATCTCCGTTCCACAAAAAAGCTATTTTTCACGGATCGGAAACAGATTTTTTAAATAGTTTTTTGAACCACGTGAAGGCAATTTCAAAGTTATCAAGGTGTGGTTTACGCAGAATTCTTCCTTATTTCAATACCATTCGGAAAACATATGATTTGTTTTAGTATGAACAATTGAAACCATCTCCGTTCCGCAAAAAAGCTTATTTTCATGGACTGGAAATTAATTTTTAGTTGGTTTTTTGAATCGCGAAAAGGAAATTTTTAAGTTATCGGAATGCAGTTCACGCAGAAAACTTCCTTTTTTCAATATCTTTACAAAAATATATGATGTGTCAAGTTTAATCATTAAAACTATATCCGTTCCACAAAAAAGCCATTTTTCACGGATTGAAAGCTGATTTAATAGTTGGTTTTTTGAATCGCGAAATGGCAATTTTGAAGTTATTGGGATGCAGTTTACGCAGAAAACTTCCTTTGTTCAATATCTTTCCAAAAATATATGGTTAGTCAAGTTTAATCAATTAAAACCATCTCCGTTCCACAAAAAAGCTATTTTTCACGGATTGGAAACTGATTTTTTAGTTGGTTTTTTGAACCGCGTAAAGGCAGTTTTGAAGTTATCGAGGTGCGGTTCACGAAAAAATTTTCCTTTTTGATATCTTTCTGAAAATATATGATTTGTCCAAATAGAATCAATTAAAACCATCTCCGTTCCACAAAAAAGCCATTTTCACGGATTGAAAACTGATTTTTTAGTTTGTTTTTTGAATCGCGAAAAGGCAATTTTAAAGTTATCGGGGTGCAGTACACGCCGAGAACTTCCTTTTTTCAATACCTTACGGAAAACATATGATTTGTTTAAGTATAATCAATTAAAACCATCTCCGTTCCACAAAAAAGCTATTTTTCATGGATTGGAAACTGATTTTTTAGTTGGTTTTTTGAACCGCGTAAAGGCAATTTTGAAGTTATCGAGTTGCGGTTCACGAAAAAATTTTCTTTTTTTACTACCTTTCAGGAAACATATGATTTGTCTAAGTATAATCAATTAAAACCATCCCATTCCCGCAAAAAAGCTTATCATCATGGATTGGAAATTAATTTTTTAGTTGGATTTTGAATTGCGTAAAGGCAATTTTGAAGTTATCGAGGTGCGGTACACGAAAAAATTTTCCTTTTTTGATATCTTTCTGAAAATATATGATTTGTCCAAATAGAATCAATTAAAACCATCTCCGTTCCACAAAAAAGCCATTTCTCACGGATTGAAAATTGATTTCATAGTTGGTTTCTTGAACCACGTAAATGCAATTTTGAAGTTATCGAGGTGCGAATCATGAAAAAAACTTTCTTTTTTTGATATCTTTTCGAAAATATATATGATTCGTCCAAATAGAATCAATTAAAACCATCTTTGTTTCACAAAATAGCTATTTTTCACGGATCGGAAACAGATTTTTTAGTTAGTTTTTTGAACCACGTGAAGGCAATTTCGAAGTTATCAAGGTGTGGTTCACGCAGAATTCTTCCTTATTTCAATACCTTTCGGAAAACATATGATTTGTTTAAGTATGAACAATTGAAACCATCTCCGTTCCGCAAAAAAGCTTATTTTCATGGATTGGAAATTAATTTTTAGGTTGTTTTTTGAATCGCGAAAAGGCAATTTGGAAGTTAACCGGGTGCAGTTCACGCAGAAAACTTCCTTTGATCAATACCTTTCCAAAACATTATGATTTGTCAAGTTTAATCTATCGAAACCATCTCCGTTCCATAAAAAAGCTATTTTTCACGGATTGGAAACTGATTTTTTAGTTGGTTTTTTGAACCGCGTAAAGGCAATTTTGAAGTTATCGAGGTGCAGTTTACGCAGAAAACTTCCTTTGTTCAATATCTTTCCAAAAATATATGGTTAGTCAAGTTTAATCAATTAAAACCATCTCCGTTCCACAAAAAAGCTATTTTTCACGGATTGGAAACTGATTTTTTAGTTGGTTTTTTGAACCGCGTAAAGGCAGTTTTGAAGTTATCGAGGTGCGGTTCACGAAGAAAACTTTCTTTTTTCAATATCTTTACAAAAATATATGATGTGTCCAAGTATAATCAATTAAAACCATCTCCGTTCCACAAAAAAGCTATTTTTCACGGATTGAAAATCAATTTTTTATTTGGTTTTTTGAATCGCGAAAAGGCAATTTGGAAGTTATCGGGGTGCAGTTCACGCAGAAAACTTCCTTTGTTCAATATCTTTTCAAAATTATATAATTTATCAAGTTTAATCAATTAAAACTATCTCCGTTTCACAAAAAAGCCATTTTTCACGGATTCAAAGATGATTTAATAGTTGGTTTTTTGAATCGCGAAAAGGCAATTTTGAAGTTATCGGGGTGCAGTTCACGCAGAAAACTTTCTTTTTTCAATATCTTTACAAAATTATATAATTTATCAAGTTTAATCAATTAAAACTATCTCCGTTTCACAAAAAAGCCATTTTTCACGGATTCGAAGATGATTTAATAGTTGGTTTTTTGAATCGCGAAAGGCAATTTGGAAGTTATCGGGGTGCAGTTCACGCAAAAAAGGTTGTGTCTAGGTACCATCGCCGTGTACCGTTGCACGGTGCACGGTGCACGGTACACGGTGCACGGGCGCTATTTCTAATGAGCTTTTATGTACACGGTACACGGTGCACGGCGCACGGAGGAGCTTTTTGGTGCACGGTGGAAAGCAAGGAAAAGTTTTCGTTTTGCTATTGTTTCGTACACGGTGCACCGTACACCACGTACGGTGCAAAAAATGTTTTTTTTTTAATATCTTTGCGTGCACCGTACACCAGACACCGCGCACAGTTCGGTACACGGTACACGATGCACCGTGCACGGTGGTAAATATTTTTTATATCTTTGCGTGCACCGTACACCAGACACCGCGCACGGTTCGGTACACGGTACACGATGCACCGTGCACGGTGGTAAATATTTTTTATATCTTTGCGTGCACCGTACACCAGACACCTCGCACGGTTCGGTACACGGTACACGATGCACCGTGCACGGTGGTAAATATTTTTTATATCTTTGCGTGCACCGTACACCATACATCGCGCACGGTTCGGTACACGGTACACGATGCACCGTTGAAAAAATGTTTTGGCGTACACCAGACACCGCACACGGTTCGGTACACGGTACACGATGCACCGTGCACGGTGGTAAATATTTTTTATATCTTTGCGTGTACCGTACACCAGACACCGCGCACGGTTCGGTACACGGTACACGATGCACCGTGCACGGTGGTAAATATTTTTTATATCTTTGCGTGTACCGTACACCAGACACCGCGCACGGTTCGGTACACGGTACACGATGCACCGTGCACGTTGGTAAATATTTTTTTGTTGGAATACAACAATAATATGCACTCATGTAATAAGCACGCTCTTTGAACCTTCATCTTAATTACTCAGGTCAAAAATTTTCAGTTCAGTGCCGAAGGTCAAGGTGGACAGCCACAGTGTTTTCAAGTAAAGACATTTATATCTTTTTTCATTAATTACGTACTAGCATCTATACCTCGCTGCGTTAACGTTTGCGAGGTTGAAAATTATTTTGAATTTCTTTTCCGAATTTGAATTTTAAAAAACATGCTTTTCTCTAAAAAGTTTTGATAAATTATTTTTTAAAAAACGTACTAAAAAGTAGAAAATAAAATTTTAATACTGCTCAATTCTTTCAAAGTACTTCAAAATATTTAATATAAATAGAACAAACAAAATTTCGTGATGACTCTAAACGAAAGCATGGGGCTCTATAGATGACTTAATCTTAAGGCGTATGGCTGTGTTTCATCAAGTGCCCCATGGTTTTGTTTAGAGTCATCACGAAATTTTGTTTGTTCTATTTATATTAAATATTTTGAAGTACTTTGAAAGAATTTAGCAGTATTAAAATTTCATTTTCTAATTTTTAGTAAGTTTTTTTAAAAATAATTTCTTAAAACTTTTTAGAGAAAAGCATGTTTTTTAAAAACTTTTTTTTTATTTATTTTTTATTTTCTTGTTTTTAGTCTTGAAAAGAATATTTTAAGCGTAAAATTTTAAATCTAATTATTGTTTGAAATTTGGTTATTATTGAAATTTTCATTATCTTTTTTACAATTATAATAAATGAAATTTTTTTTTTTATTCAAATACATTGATAACTACTAAATTAGAACTCCTGCAGAACTCTTAAGTCATCCCAGCAGAATTTGGCTCAAAACTCTCGAAGATGACTTCCAGGTTCCCCAGGTACACCCGTCATCGGCTACCTGGGTAAATAGGTTTAAATTGCCTCGGTAAATACTCTATAACACCTCTTCAAGTCGTCCTTGCAAAATTTGGCAAAGATGACCTCCAGGTTCCCCAGGTACACTCGTCATCGGCGACCTGGGTTCCTAGGTTAAAATTGCCTCGACAAATACTCTATTAAAACTTTTAAAATCATCCCCTTAAAACTTAACCCAAACTCGAAGATGACCTCCAGGTTCCCCAGGAGCCTGATTGTCTAACTCGATACGCGTGAAACGCGCGTATATCGCTTGTTTCAAAGGTATCAGTTGTGAAAGCACCTTTTATTCGAATTTTAAAATCACCGGTAATTAATGTGCTGAGGCCTGAGTTATCAAAAATTTGTCTTAATTTTATTGTTATTAATTTTAATTAATTAATTGTCTAACTCGATACGCGCGTTTTGAGTTAGACAATCAGGCCCCAGGTACACTCGTCATCGGCGACCTGGCTGTCCAGGTTCAAACTTCTTTCTCATATGTTCTAAAACATCCCCGAACTCTATCCAAAGTTATACTCCGAGAATTCGACCCGAACTCTCGGAGATGACCCTCGTGTACCCCGGGTATTCCTATCATCGGCGACTTGGGTACCTTGGTTCAAATTGACTCGATAAATGCTCTATAACTTCCCTCACAGTCATCCCCAAAGAATTTAGCCCAAATTCTCGGAGATGACTCCCCAGGTACCCCCGTCATCGGCGACCTGGAGGTCTAGGTCGAGAAGTGACTACGGATTCATGTATTGTCATTCAAACCTAGACCCTCTGAAAATTTTTAGACCTCTAGGTCTCATAGGCTCAAAGTTATAGAGCTTGGCAGTTTTGAACGTACGACGACGACGACGACGACGACGAAACATTGTGAGTTAAAGAAAAGCATGTAATAAAAAATGAAATTTTATTTTAATAAATACTGAAATGAAAAAAAAAAATCATTCAAAGTTTATATTTTGAAATTTATTAAGCAAGATTATGGCAGATGTTATTTTACCAGTATGAAATTTAAAGTTTGAAATTTTTTTTTTAAATTCTCTAAATCTTCAGTTTTATTTTATAATTTTAAATTTAATTATACACCAAACTTTATATTGTTAAAATTTCAAATTAAAATTTTCAATTAAAAAATAATCATGCTTCTTTTCTAACAGGCGTTCAAGGCACCTTTTTTTTTTTTAAATGAATGTAGAAAATTTAATTCGCACAATGAAAACCTTCTTAAAAAAAGTTTCTTCTAAGGTAATGAAAAACAAAATTTACTTTTAACAACTAGAGTCATGCAGAATACATTCGAAAATTAATGTCTAATATGTGATTGAAATGTTCACGAAAAAATTTTCCTTTTTTGATATCTTTCTGAAAATATATGATTTGTCCAAATAGAATCAATTAAAACCATCTCCGTTCCACAAAAAAGCCATTTTTCAAGGATTGAAACCTGATTTTTTAGTTTGTTTTTTGAATTGCGAAAAGGCAATTTTGAAGTTATCAGGGTGCATTTCACGCAGAAAACTTCCTTTTTTCAATACCTTTCGGAAAACATATGATTTGTTTAAGTATAAACAATTAAAACCTTCTCCGTTCCCAAAAAGCTTATTTTCACGGATTGGAAATTAATTTTTGTTTGTTTTTTGAATCGCGAAAAGGCAATTTGGAAGTTATCGGGGTGCAGTTCACGCAGAAAACTTCCTATTTTCAGTATCTTTTCAAAATTATATAATTTGTCAAGTTTAATCAATTGAAACTATCTCCGTTTCACAAAAAAGCCATTTATCACGGATTCAAAGATGATTTAATAGTTTGTTTTTTGAACCGCGTAAAAGCAATTTTGAAGTTCTCGAGGTGCGGTTCACGAAAAAAATTGTCCTTTTTTGATATCTTTCTGAAAATATATGATTTGTCCAAATAGAATCAATTAAAACCATCTCCGTTCCACAAAAAAGCCATTTTTCACGGATTGAAAACTGATTTTTTAGTTTGTTTTTTGAATCGCGAAAAGGCAATTTTGAAGTTATCGGGTTGCAGTTCACGAAGAAAACTTCCTTTTTTCAATATCTTTCCAAAAATATATGATTTGTCAAGTTTTATCAATTGCCGACGACGAAACATTGTGAGTTAAAGAAAAGCATGTAATAAAAAATGAAATTTTATTTTAATAAATACTGAAATGAAAAAAAAAAAATCATTCAAAGTTTATATTTTGAAATTTATTAAGCAAGATTATGGCAGATGTTATTTTACCAGTATGAAATTTAAAGTTTGAAATTTTTTTTTTAAATTCTCTAAATCTTCAGTTTTATTTTATAATTTTAAATTTAATTATACACCAAACTTTATATTGTTAAAATTTCAAATTAAAATTTTCAATTAAAAAATAATCATGCTTCTTTTCTAACAGGCGTTCAAGGCACCTTTTTTTTTTTTAAATGAATGTAGAAAATTTAATTCGCACAATGAAAACCTTCTTAAAAAAAGTTTCTTCTAAGGTAATGAAAAACAAAATTTACTTTTAACAACTAGAGTCATGCAGAATACATTCGAAAATTAATGTCTAATATGTGATTGAAATGTTCAATTAACATACTATCCCAAATTTGACAAAAATTTATTTAAGAAATGAATTTTGACCTCATTTAGAGTCCAATTTAAAAATGAGAATGAAATTCTGAGCCTAATTTATTATCGGCATCAGCAGAAAGCTTCCTGTAAAATTTTTTATTTATACCCCATAAAAATATTTTTTCATAAAAATAAAAAGCCTTGCCAAAGTCAAATCGAGAGTCGCATTCAAAAAATTAGATTGAATTCGTAATCGGCAACATCAGAAACCTCTAAATGAAGTTAAACATAAAATCTTAAACAATAATTTTTTTTATCTTACAGAAAATGAATTTTTACCTCAATTCAGAAGGACTTGCGTAGGCCAAATTAAAAAATGAATGTTTGTAATAGGCATTCTCAAAAACCCCAGTACACCAAATTAAAATTTTTTTTTTGAAATTTAAACATAAAGCTTAGATTTGTAATCGACAAGCTTAAAGATCCCAATTTACAAAATTTGAAAAGAATCTAATGAAAAATAAATTCTCACCTTAAATAAATAGACCTTACGTAGGTCGAATTCAAATAATTCTCAAAAAATTCGAACTCAAAAAATTTTAACCAGTATATTAGATTTGTTTTATTTATTTTTAATTATATATACATTTGCTATTTTCAGTTTAAAAATTTTTGTTCAAATTGATTTGTAAAATTATTGCAAAAGAAAATGAATTGAAAAATGAGGTTACCAAATAATTTCAACTAAACCTTTGCATCAAAGATTTTTTATAAAAGTGTGACATTAAAATCAACTTTAAATTGAAATTTTTAATTGTGTGCCCTAAAAGATCAATACACCAATAAAATAAAGTTGACATTCTTCTTGAGATCGTTCTTTTATCTAATGATAATATTTAAAAAGTAACTATGCCACCAAATAAAAAAAAGAATTTTTTTCAACACTGCGGGTGCAAAATGCGTTTTTCCGCAAAAAAAGAAGGTCGTTTACTGGGGTCAAAATGCAATTTCCCGACTGGTGAGCTTGATCTCACCCAGGGGGCTTGAAGTAAATATTTACATGAAATTATTATATTTTATCTCTATCAATACATTTTGAATGAAAAATTTAAAATTTTACAAATTTAAGCAGATGGCGATGGCTAAGCAAACGTCTTTGTACCATAGATAGACTACAACGCATACACTCAAAAACTGTTCCAGCACCTTACGGCGTAGCGCCAGCAACAACGGCTTGAGTTTTACACTGCCCCATTGATTCAGGAGTGTTCATAATACCTATGATTCAATTCAATTTTTTCGTGAATAAGTTGAAAAGATTATAATTTTTTTTTGAAGTGTAGCTTCTATGCTTGGATTATTACACCTATCATACTATATGTCTACTTTACCCTACCTATACCATACACACAAGCATCCGCGGTCAAACTGCACCAGGTCGAAAAAGCTGATCGGAGATGACTTCTTATTATAAGAGGTAAAAGATTATAAAGACTATAAGATCAATTTAAAGATTATAAGAGATCCGGTAGGGTTCAGTGAATAGAGCGCGTGACTTGTAATCCGGTAGCCCTGTATTCGAAACTCGCTTAAGCAACGTCCGACTTAGACTTCCGAGGATTGTATAAAAAAAAAGAGCACTAGTGCCCGTTGACAAGTTTAATTATAAAGAAAAAAAAAAAAAAAATTTTGGTTATGCACTTTTTTTTTTAATGAAAAATAAATCAGAGAAAATTTTTTTTCATATCTCCGGGCCGAAAACACCAAATCCCCGGAGCGGGACTTTGGGTTTTCCTCCCGTCGTTATGAAAAAAACATTACACACGACACTGAAAAAGTATTAGCAAATCCCTAGCAAACCCTTAACACCCTCGCCTTCGGCTCGGGCGTCAATTTGGGTTTGCTAGGGCTTGCTAATACTTTCCAGCGCCCGGTGTGTAATATACTATTCCCACACTTGAAAATATTATGAATGATGAACGATGAACAAATGTTTTAGCTTGAAGTTTTCAAAACATTTTGAATTTTTAGTCTGCGATTTTTCTGAACAAAAAAAGCGGTGAAAAAGCTTCAACATAAATAATTGCACCAAAAAGTAAAAATTAAGTCAGTAGGTAAACCATAAGCGATCAAACAAACCCCATAACCCTCCTGGGGTATCCGACGTACTTGAACCCCTATAGTTTTTCTGAAACAACTGCACCCCTTACCCAGCGCGGGATATGCGATGTGCTTGAACCCCTATAGCTTTTGAATCTACTGCGTTTAATTCCTGTGACTTCGTGAGATCAACTGCTGGGCAAAGACTTGGAGTCCAGAATACAAAGTCAAATCCGAAATTCAAGCGGTTATAGTCGAGTCCAAGTACTCGAGTCTTTTGACTCTTATTTCTGGACTGTCGAGTATACAATGAAGAATACAGAGTCCGAACCTTGACTCGGAGCTTAAAAATAAGTACACGAACTGATACATTTCAAAGAACTTTGATTTCTGGATTCCTCGATCTCGGAATTCCAGATTCAAGAACATTTTTTCAACCATGCACCGTACGTGGTGCACCGTGTACCAGCAGTGCGCGTTGTCTGGTGTACGGTGCACGCAAAGATATAAAAAATATTTACCACCGTGCACGGTGCATCGTGTACCGTGTACCGAACCGTGCGCGGTGTCTGGTGTACGGTGCACGCAAAGATATAAAAAATATTTACCACCGTGCACGGTGCATCGTGTACCGTGTACCGAACTGTGCGCGGTGTCTGGTGTACGGTGCACGCAAAGATATTAAAAAAAAAACATTTTTTGCACCGTACGCGGTGTACGGTGCACCGTGTACGAAACAATAGCAAAACGAAAACTTTTCCTTGCTTTCCACCGTGCACCGTGCACCAAAAAGCTCCTCCGTGCGCCGTGCACCGTGTACCGTGTACATAAAAGCTCATTAGAAATAGCGCCCGTGCACCGTGTACCGTGCACCGTGCACCGTGCAACGGTACACGGCGATGGTACCTAGACACAACCCGCAAAAAACTTCCTTTTTTCAATATCTTTTCAAAATTATATAATTTATCAAGTTTAATCAATTAAAACTATCTCCGTTTCACAAAAAAGCCATTTTTCACGGATTCAAAGATGATTTAATAGTTGGTTTTTTGAATCGCGAAAAGGCAATTTTGAAGTTATCGGGGTGCAGTTCACGCAGAAAACTTTCTTTTTTCAATATCTTTACAAAAATATATGATGTGTCCAAGTATAATCAATTAAAACCATCTCCGTTCCACAAAAAAGCTATTTTTCACGGATTGAAAATCAATTTTTTATTTGGTTTTTTGAATCGTGTAAAGGCAATTTTCAAGTTATCGAGATGCAGTTCACGCAGAAAACTTCCTTTGTTCAATATCTTTCCAAAAATATATGATTTGTCAAGTTTAATCAATTAAAACCATCTCCGTTCCACAAAAAAGCTATTTTTCACGGATTGGAAACTGATTTTTTAGTTGGTTTTTTGAACCGCGTAAAGGCAATTTTGAAGTTATCGAGGTGCGGTTCACGAAAAAATTTTCTTTTTTTATTACTTTTCAGGAAACATATGATTTGTCTAAGTATAATCAATTAAAACCATCCCATTTCCGCAAAAAAGCTTATCATCATGGATTGGAAATTAATTTTTTAGTTGGATTTTGAATTGCGTAAAGATAATTTTTAAGCTATCGAGGTGTGGTTCAAGCAAAAAACTTCCTTTTTTCAATATCTTTTTGAAAATATATGATTTGTCCAAATATAATCAATTAAATCCATCTCCGTTCCACAATAAAGCCATTTTTCACGGATCAAAAACTGATTTAATAGTTGGTTTTTTGAATCGCGTAAAGGCAATTTTGAAGTTTTCGAGGTGCAATTCATGCAGAAAACTTCTTTTTTTCAATATCTTTCCAATGATATATAATTTGTCAAGTTTCATCAATTAAAACCATCTCTGTCCCGCAAAAGCTAATACATACTCCTGGATTGGAAACTAATTTTTTAATTGGTTTTTTGAATTGCGTAAAGATAATTTTCATGTTATCGAAGTGTGGTTAGTAGTATATCTACTTACTCGGGCGAATAATTGAAATCGGACTCTGCAGCCGCGGCGCTTCTCCGTGACTAAGCGTGGCACGCTGCAGTCGCTTGTACTAGAGAGAGATTGATTGATTGATTGGAAATATATTTATTATCGACCTTGGGGTGGAACCCTATTTGGCCGCCATTGTGAATTTGATTTGTTTTGAAGTACAATGTTGTGACGTGTCGTTTACATGAATATTTAAAAATAATAAAGAAAGTTGAAGCAGGATATACAAAGTTTAATTTTATTCTGATTGTCTTGCTTAAGTGCATTTATGTGTGCAGGGACTGATGTAGGAGTTTAGAGTCGGGCTCGCGGAGATTGTGGTAGGATGGATGGGCGGTGAAGGCTGGGTTGTACGGTGGTAAGTCCTTCGTGTTGAGAGCGTTGGAGCCAGTCTTGACGGTCGCGCTGCAACAGTGTTGCGTGAGAGTTTGAAAGTGGCAACTGAGAGGCTAGTTAAGTTGTGTCCACCCAGTGAGTTGATAATTCTGGTGGCGTGGCCAGTGAAGGAATTACGTTGAGTGGAAGTGCGAGCCCCGGGGACAACAAAGTATCCGGTGATTGTGCGTGCTGACCGAGAGACGGGGGGGAGTCGTTCGTATAGGTATGAGGGTTTATGTGATTTTAAGACTCGGTGTGCGAGCGACCCTATTAAATACTCACGGCGTCGAATAACGGTGAGCCACCCAAGTGAGAGTCGGTACGGTGTGACATTTGCAAACCAGGGGTTAATTCCGTAGACATAGCGTACGCATGCATTCAGAAGACGGTGTAGTTTGAGGTTTTGCTCTGCCAGGATGGTATGGTAGACAGCACAAGCTTAATCGAAATGTGGGAAAATCAGGGCTTCAACGAGTTCTTTCCGTAAAGATCGTGTGAGGGCGTGCTTATAGAACCTGAGGCGGTGGAGAGATCCGTGTACTCGCTTGGTGATACCCTTGATGTGGTCACTCCAGTTGAGTGAAGGTGTAATCGCGACACGTAGGCTCTTTAATTTTTCGGCAAAAGGGACGGAAGCGCCATCGACGGAGATGTGTGGAAGTGGGTAATCTCTGAGTTTTCTCAAGAATGTACCACTGCCAAAGAGCATGGCAACTGTTTTATCGGTATTGAGCTTGAGCCCGTTCATTCTAGCCCATTCGGTGACGGCGCTGGCATCGCGAGACAGTTTTCTGATGAGGACAAGGATGCTCAAGGGTGGGTTCAGCGTCGAGATAAATGTCTAGGTCATCAGCAAAGATTTTGTGTAGTGCGTTTAGCAAGGTGAGAGGTAGGTCGAGAATAAAAATTAGGAACAGTAGTGGGCGGAGCACACTACCTGGAGGAGAGGGAGAGAGAGGGAGAGATTGATTGATTGATTGTATAAAAAGTTTATTATCGACCTTTGGGTAGAATCCTATTTGCCCGCTAGTGCATTTACAGTTTTTGTACAGTAGTGCTCAAAAGTTTAAGCCACCTCCAAATGCTATCTATTTATTATGTGATTTTTGAGTTTGTAAGTGACCGCAACCATCCAAAACTTTAATTAAGTCATCTCTGACAGTTTTTTTCAATCAATATACTCAATTACTCAAGGGAAAAACATTTACAAAATACAAATTTAGTTTATAAATTTATTCTTACCCATATTTTAGTTTGAAATGTTATTTTTTTTTTAAACTACTATTTTAAGTCATTTTATGATTTTTGATCGACTGTGAAAAAATTGTATTAACTTTCAGGCTTATAATTCCCCCCCCCCCCCTATTTTTTTTTCATGATCAAGTTTGAAGAAAAAAATTTTTAAGTTGTTATATAAAAAATTGTTCAAACCACAGCCAAAAAACTTATTTTTTTTATCTTCGAAAAATCACCGATTTTTCATTATTTAACCCTATTTTACGATTGAATGCATCTTTTTTTTTTTATTTTTAGGGTCAAAATTGAGTCTCTCTATTTGCCCGATGAAACGTACGTCCACTGGACGTACGTTTGTGGCAAACTTTTTTTTTCATAATTTTAAAGTGAAAACTTATAGACGCACGTCCAATTTTCCGAACGTACGTTCACTGGACGTATTTTCATATTTTGGAAAAAAAATTTCTTGAACTAAAAGACGACTCCTAAATCCATGTTCACAATTAATAATTATGATTTTCAATAAAATTCATTATAACTCCTAGGTTTACGTGAGCACTAGTTTGCACCTATTATCCAATAATCCCTCCTAGGTTTACGTGGGCACTATTTTTCTCCCTAAATTCAATGACCCTTCCCAAATGATCCTTTTAGATTTACGTAAGTACTAGTATTTTCCTCAAATCCAATGACTCTTTCCAAATAACCCTCCTAGGTTCATGCAGGCACTAGTTTGAACCTTATAACCATTAACCCTTCCCAAATAACTCTCCTAGGTTTACTTGAGCATTAGTTTTCTCGTTAAATCCTATAGTTCATCCCAAAAAACCCTCCTAGATTTACGTGGGCTCTTGTTTTTTCCTTAAATTCAATAACCCTTCTCAAATAACCCTCCTAATTTTACGTTAGCACTAGTTTTCTCATTAAATCCAATAACCCTCCTTAGTTTACGCGGGCACTAGTTTGCACCTTATAACAACTAATTCTTCCCAAATAACCCTCCTAGATTTACGTGGGAACTAGTTTTTATCCAAAATCTAACTTTTTACCAAATGACCTTCATCGTAGAGTAACGTGGACGCTGGTTTCAACCTAAAATCTATGAACATTACACAAATTACGCCCCGAAGTTGACAAAGGATTTCAGTTCTTACTTTAAACCTGATAACTCTCCTTGGTTTACATGAGACCTAATTTTCCTTTAGAAAACTAGAAGGGTTATTGGAAAGAAGAAAAAAACTAGTGCTCACATAAACCCAGGAGGGTTATTTAATTAGGAAGGGTTATTAGATATAAGAATAAAACTAGTGCTCACGTAAGCCTAGGAGGGTTATTTGGGATGGGTTATTAAATAAAAGAAGAAAACTAGTACCCACGTAAACTTAGGAGGGTTATTTGGTATGGGTTTCTGGATAAACGGAGAAAACTAGTGCTTACTAAGTCTAGGAGGGTTATTTGAGATTTTATTGAAAATCATGATTATTAATTTTAAACGTACGTTTGGGAGTTGTTCGTAAGGTTAAAAATTTTTTATTTCAACATTTAGAAATTCAAACGTACTCCCAGTGAACGTACGTTCGGAAAATTGGACGTACGTCTATAAGTTTTCACTTTAAAATTATGAAAAAAAAAAGTTTGCCACAAACGTACGTCCTCTGAACGTACGTTCACTATACGTACGTCCAGTGGACGTGCGTTCCATCGGGCAAATAGAGAGACTCATTTATTTATTATAAACAATTAAAAATTTTTTTTTAAATATTATAAAAACTATCTATTTTTCAGAATTTTTAACACTTAAAATTTACGAAAATTACTTTGTTTTTTGAATAATTTTAGACATAAAAAATATCTTTTGAATTAAATAGTTTTTGAGTTAATCCGTACTTTGTAGCTCCTCCTTTGGCATTGTAGCAGGCTTTCACTCTTCTAACCATCGAATCTGCAAGCTTCTAACAGTAACTTGGGCTTAAACTTTGCCAGGCTGCAGCAATCTCCAGTTTTAAATCTTCTATATTTCTCTATTTTTATCCTTGATCATTCTTTCGATCTGATCCCAAGCGTTTTCGATAATGTTAAAATCAGGTGAACGGGCGGGCCACGTCAATAGTGGAATTTTTTTGTTTGTCAACCATTTCATTGTTCTTTTAGACTTATGACAAGGAGCATGATCCTGCTGGTACAACCAATTTTTTCGTCTTCCGAAAACCTTTTTCTTGGACGGGAGCATTAGTTTCTTATAATACGAATATATTTATCACTGTCCACTGTTCCATTAATAAAATGTAATTCACCTTTACCTTTACCAGACAAATAGCCCCAAACCATCACTGATCCACCACCCTTTTGAACTTTTGGAGCAAAGCAATCAGAGTTATATTTTTCGTTCGGTAAACGACGCACTCGAACGGGCTGATTGGAAAATAGTTGAAACGAGGAAATTTCACTATTGACGTGGCCCGCCCGTTCACCTGATCTTAACATTCTCGAAAACGCTTGGGATCAGATCAAAAGAATGATCAAGGATAAAAAGTTGAGAAGTATAGAAGATTTAAAACTGGAGATTGCTGCAGCCTGGCAAAGTTTAAGCCCAAGTTACTGTCAGAAGCTTGCTGATTAGATGGTTAGAAGAGTGAAAGCTTACTACAATGCCAAAGGAAGAGCTACAAAGTACTGATTAACCTCAAAAACTATTTAATTCAAAAGATATTTGTTATGTCTAAACTGAATAGTCTTATCAAAGTGTTTTTTTTTTTTTATTCGTCCAAACAAAATTATTCAAAAAACAAAGTAATTTTCTGAAATCTTAAAAGTGTTAAAATTTCTGAAAAATAGATAGTTTTTATAATATTTTTAAAAAAGTTTTCAATTGTTTCTAATAAATAAATTGTAAATACATAAAAAATGAGTTTTTATTTAATTTTGACCCTAAAAATAAAAAAAAAGATGCATTCAATCGTAAAATAGGGTTAAATAATGAAAAATCGGTGATTTTTCGAAGATAAAAAAAATAAGTTTTTTGGCTGTGGTTTGAACAATTTTTTATATAACAACTTAAAAATTTTTTTCTTCAAGCTTGATCATGAAAAAAAAATAGGGGGGGGGGGGGAATTATAAGCCTGAAAGTTAATACAATTTTTTCACAGTCGATCAAAAATCATAAAATGACTTAAAATAGTAGTTTAAAAAAAAAATAACATTTCAAACTAAAATATGGGTAAGAATAAATTTATAAACTAAATTTGTATTTTTTAAATGTTTTTCCCTTGAGTAATTGAGTATATTGATTGAAAAAAACTGTTAGAGATGACTTAATTAAAGTTTTGGATGGTTGCGGTCACTTACAAACTCAAAAATCACATAATAAATAGATAGCATTTGGGGGTGGCCTAAACTTTTGAGCACTACTGTACAGTGTATATAAAGTAATGGTGATACATTTGTGTGAATACATTTAAATTATAATTTACAACATTAAAGTAGTTTCATGAGTTAAGTAATTACATAGTTATATCGTAGTAAGTGTAAAGTATAATATTCACAAGTAGTAGTTGCAGTTATGGTTAGGTATAAGTAGAAGAAGCAGAAGCAGTAGCGTATGTGTAATTGTGCAGGGAGGGGGGGGATGAGGTGTGTACGATTAAAGCTTGGCTCGTGGGGATTGGGGAAGGATGGCTGTTTGGGATAGGTTAGGTGGGACGGTGGTGAGTTTCTCGTGCTGTGAGCGTTTGAGCCAGTCTAGGCGGTCGCGGTCGAGCAAAGTCGTGAACAGGATGGACTTGAGGGTTTCGATGGGTCAAGTCATGTCTACCCAGTGAATTCAAGATTCGAGTAGCATAACCGATGAACGATTTTCGTTGGGTGGTTGTGCGAGACTAGGGGACGACGAAGTACACAGTGCCTGTGCGTAGAGATCGCGAGACGGGGGGGGGGGAGACGGTCGTAAAGGTAAGATGGTTTGTGAGACTTCATGACTCTGTGCGCGAGTGAACCGATGAAGTACGGCGGCGTTCGACCGTAAGCCACCCAAGTGTGAGCCGGTACGGCGTAACGTTCGCCATCCAGGGGATGCTACCGAACACATAACGCACACATGCATTAAGGAGGCGATGGAGCATGAGATTCTGCTCTGGTGTGAGGGTATGATATACCGCACAAGCGTAGTCGAAGTGCAGAAATATCAAGGCTTCAACCAGTTCTTTCCTCAGGGGTTGTGCAAGAGCGTGCCTGTAGAATCTGAGGCTGTGAAGGGAATCGTAAACTCGTGAGGTGATGGCATTGATATGATTGCCCCAGTTGAGCGTGAGGATGATGATGACTCCTAAACTCTTGAGCTTGTCTGCGAACTGGACGGGGGTGCCGGCAACGGATATGGGTGGTAGTGGTAGCTCTCGGATCTTCCGTAGATATTGTTCACTGCCAAAGAGAATCGCGATAGTTTTACTGGCATTGAGTTTGAGTCCGTTCTCGGTGGCCCATTCTGCGACGGCGGTGGCATCCTGGGACAATCTGAGTATTAGGGTGAGAAGGCCCTCGGGGGTGGGTTCCGCGTCAAGGTAGATGTCGAGGTCATCTGTGAAGAATTTGTGGAGCACATAAAGCAGTGATGAGGGTAAATCTAAAACAAAGATTAGGAATTATAATGGGCCAAGTACACTTCCCAGGGGGACACCTGTTGATAGAGGGAGCCACTCGGATGGTTTACCGTCCTCACTCTTTATGGCTTGCGATCTGTATTTAAGGTCAAAGAACTACTTTGGTGGAACAGCCGATGCGGCGTAATTTGACTAGAAGTTTCGGGTGGGGTATGGAGTCAAAAGCTTTCGAAAAATCAAAAGCTAGCAGTCCAGTGACCCTTTTGTTGTCAATAGAGCTGCAAACATCATTAAAGGAGACCGCATGAATAATCCAAGTGCCGTAAGAATGTTGCTTACGGTTCCTTACGGCTGCTTACGGACACCCTATGGCATGAAAACATAACCTCCAAGAGCCGTACTGGGTGTCCGTTAGCATCCGTAAGGGGCCGTAACTGGCCGTAAGCAACGTTTTTACAGCACAAGGATTATTCATGTGGTCTCTTTAAGTATTCCCAGAAGTGCTGTCTGGGTGGAGTGATGGGGTGTGTAGCCAACATGATGTGGATCGAGCAGGTTGTACGTAGTGAGGTATGTGTGAATAGCTGGTCGTGGACGATTCGTTCAAAGATCTTAGAGGGTGTGCTGAGGAGTGCAATTGTCCTGGTGTCGGATGGCGTCTTGGGGGTGGGCACTTTAGAAAGAGGGACGATCAATGCACGTTTCCAGCTGTCTGGAAAGATGCCAACTTCAAGTGAGTTATTAAAGAGGGTTGTGAGATGGGGTAGTAGTGCAGGTGCTGATCGTCTGAGCATTGCCGCTGAGATGCCATCGATGCTTATGCTAGAAGACGTGCAAGCGGCTAGGGCGCGGCTAACATCGTTGGTGATAATGGTAGTGAAGTCGAATTGGGGGTAGGGTTGATCATAATCAGTCATTAAGCATGTCTCGAGGATGTTGGTCTCACTCAAAGGCGGTGAGGCATTGCACACTGTAGCAAAGTAGTTGTTGAGGGTGGTTGTAGAAAAGTGCTTCAGGGGTGAGATTGCTTTTTGTGAGCCAAGGCCGAGTTTATTTAGTTCGCGCCATTTGAAAGCAACAGTGGGTGCGGCAGCGATACGCTTGGCTAGGAAATTGTTTTTGGCTGTGGCTAGACGGTTTGTTACTTCGCTTCGTTTTTCATTGTAGGCGGTGACGTGACGCTGGGTACGGAAGCGACAAGCATTGCGAAACAAATGTTGACGCTCGGTGATGAGCTGTCGAATGTCCGCAGTGACCCATGGTTTTTTGCGCGAGGATGTAGTAAAAGTTCTAAGAGGGGCAATTGTATCGAACGCGGTGATGACGGCGTGGGTGATATTTTCCGTGTACTGATTGATGGGGGTAGAGGGGCGTCTCTGGGGGAAGTGTTTGTGGTGGATGCATCAGCTAAAGGTCTGTCGAACGGGGGGAGGGTTGAGAGAGCATGTGTGATGAGAGGGGTAATGTCGCTTGGTCGAACATGTTTGAGGTTACGCGTGGTGATGCTCTGTGGTACGGATGGTGGGTTGGTGAGTGAGTAGTCGATTTCTATAAAGTCGTGGCCGTACGTCAACATTCATGAAAGGTTCATTTGACTTGCGATAGGCAGCCATTTGGCTGGGATCTTTAGCAAGAAATAAATCTAACCAGGTACTATGGTATGACCCATCGCACCAGAGCGTGTGATGAGTGGGTGGTGAATTAATTAGATGGAGGGATACATCAGATAAGTGATATCGGAAGTACCTCGAATTGTCGTTAATTTCAAGCATATCGATGTTAAAGTCACCGGTGACAATAACGTGAGAATAAAGAGGGATAAATTTTTCCAAGTTTTAAAAAAATGCAACGGGAAGGTGGGTTTCGGGTGCGAGGTAGACTATTACGAAAAGGGCTGAAAAGGTGGATGTATTGACGCAAAATATAATGTATGAGGGGCAAGTGTGATCGGCGGGGTCAGATTTATTTAGCTCATTAATGGTAAAGTCAGATCTCGCGTATAGACAGATACCTCCTCCTGACTTACCTACTCGATCATGCCTGTGGAGTATCATACTGGGTAGGGGGAAAAGTTCAGACGAGATCGTACTGTCGATTCGCGATTCTGTTATCGCAAGCAGGTCGTACGTATGGTTTTCCCAGTGAGACTCCAGCTTACTGAAATGGGTGCGGAGACCATTGATATTCACATGGCCAACACGAAGGATTGGGGCATGATCGGGTGGAGGGCTGATGCACCGGTGTGCTCTCATTTTCTTGCGTGGGTTTTGGGAGGAGGGGGGGGGTTGGGTCGGAGTGAGTTGAGGTCTGAGGAGTACGTGATGGGTAAAAGGAGGCCTTTAGGTGTGGAACGCATGCATACGCCGGCATGGTTAGCGATGGGTGGCGGGTAATTTATGGTGCGTGCGTGTAGTCGGACTGCCGTGTACAGCTTATGGATGGAACCGGGGAGAATCTGGTTAACGTAGATTCGAGTATCACCGCCTGTGCCAAAAATACTATCCGCGGTTGCATCCTTAAGATTCTGACCGGAGGAAAGAACATCATCGCAGACAACAATGGATGTAAACTGAACAGCAATGGTAGCAGAGTCAGCTAAATCGGCTGTTTCATTCTTGCCTAGAAAGGGACGGGTTTTATAGATGTGATCTACCGCTTGGTTGCAGCCCATCGCTTTAAGGACTGTTTTAGCTGTCTCAAGCCGATTGTCGTGGCTAGTGGTGAGTCCCCGCGGAATACCGGACACACGAACTTCACAGGTGTCGCGTTGAGCAAGGTGGTTCTGCACTGTACTCAATTTGCTACCAAGGTGATCCTGATTTTGTTCAATCGCGGTGAGACGTGTGCCAAAAGTATCGATTAGTTTTTCGACCGATTTTAGTTGTTCCGAAACTGCGCGGATTTTTCCAAAGAGGCTGCGGGCCCAGTTAGGCGTATCGCCGGGTAGCTCACTCTTGGACATTGTGGTTGTTGGGTTGGAGTTCTGCGCGCAAAAAATCTTGTCGCGCTGCCTGCCGAGATAGTCTGGTGGAGATAAGATTTGGCGTTTGTTCGGGTTGACCGGTGTGGCAGCGAGCCCCTGGGCGGTAGCAGCCGTATCGACAGAGGTGTTGGGCTGGTAAATGGTGTTATTACTGCCGTCCGAAAGAGTGCTCGAGCTAGGGGTGGAGGGGTGTGAGTTTGAGGGTTGACTTTCGGCCGAGGCGTTCGCGGTGGAGCACTTACGACAAAAGTCTGGCGGGGCGTCAATGGTACCCGAGTGAACGCCGCAAGCTGTGTGAAATTTCGCGAGGCAGGTAGTGCAGGTGAGGCGCGGTGTAGTCTCGTCGCCGCGTGGAATACGATTACATACGATGCACGATTGACGGGTGCGGGGCATTACTGATTAACCGCAAGTATCGAAAGGTATTTGATGGAGTGGAGAGAAATGCACAGGTAGATGAAACACATTTGACATGAGCACGAGTACTCACAGCACTGCACAGAATTCGACGCGCAAAAATCAGCTGTGAAGTGCGGTTGAAGCAATGTAGCAGACGACGTACTTAGTATGTAGAGTGAGAGTGTAGTGGGCGGTGGATTAATGTAGTTGGTGGTGTGCTGAAGCGTGTATGCGCGTCCGGCGTCGTGCTGGTAGTAATGGCGCGCAGGCGTACAGTGGGCTGGATGACGGACCGCGTGGTGAATGCTGCTGATGAATGCAATGGTGCCAATAGTGCGAGTAGAAAATCCTCGGGTGCCTTCCTAACCTCAATGCCTCATGCCAGATTATTCCGTGACCTTTAGCTCAATATAATAAGAGCCAGGGCGAAAATCGCAATGTGCACGAGAGCCAGAAGGTCTTACGGAAAAATCTGCAACAGAAAATCGCTCAAGGCGAATGCGTGGTGATGAGTAATCTCGGTCTATGCAAGAAGCAAGCAACTGTAGATGTTTCACTTACCACACAGAGAGAGAGAGAGAGAGAGAGAGAGAGCTTATTGAGACGCTCGCTGTCATTGACCCCCCAATATTCCTGTATAATTTATTATTTTCCTCCTCCTCCGCAAACCCCCGCACCAGCCGCGACGTCCGAGCGCTGCCACCTCAGTGACCTTCGCTTCCGCGGAGTCAGCCTTGTCACCGTCGCCAGGACATCCTCCTCCTTCCCGAGCGGCCCCGAGCACCCCATCCACAGCACCCGCGAGCCGCCGTCTCGTCCGCATCACCGGTCACCGTCACCGCGCGAGGCTGCTCGCAGCGCCAGGAAGCCCTCCTCACAGCTCTAGCCACGGAAGAAGAATTTTTTCAAGTGATTTAAAAAAATGATGAAATAGCAAGAAAATTTGTGCGTCAAAAAATGTCAAATAATAAACATTATTATTCTGGTAAAGGTGTCCGTTTCATACAACACTTGCAGAATTGCAGTTCTAAAATAGTTTAAGTTTGATGGAATTTGCTAACTTATCAATAAAATCCTCATCCCTTCCAACGTCTGGTCATTCTCTGCTGCTTGAGCTACGTAGTAAAAGACCAGTTAGAGCACAGCTGCCCTGCCAAACAAATCGCTGCTCCAACTTTAAAAAAAATAACAACAACATCCACATCAGCTACCACAATACCGATTAATTATTGCAAAACGTAAGTAAATTGAATATTGTATTTTATTTCGTATTTTTTTTATTTTTTTTCTAAAAGTAAAAAATTCTACATTTCAGATACACAATGGCTTCAGAAACGTTTGGAATCAACAACTTAAACAGCATAGCTCAAGCTCCGGATCTGCCAAAAAAAAATTTTAAACAGTTGGTGGTCAATCAAAAACATCGAGTAACAGCGGCCGTAAAAACGACCACCAAATACGGCAAAAAAATATTTGTAACCATGGATGACGAATTTTGCATTTACATGCCACAAAAAATATCGGAGGCAATGACAAAAAACGACGAGTTTTGGAGTAAAATCTTAGAAAGTATTGAAAATAACGCTTTTTATGCAACGTATCTAGGTACTTGTAAATTTGTATTCGATTTCAAAGAACAGGTGTAAAAAATGTATAAATTGGGTGAATAAAAGAAAAAAAAAAAAAAAATTTGAAGAACTCCAAAAAATTAATGTTTTTATTTCAAACACCTTACCTTAAAAAATTGAAAAAAGTTTTTTATACTAGTAACTTTAAATTTTTTACTCTTTTTTTTTAAAATTAAACATATTCAAAGAAACTAAATTAGTCTAACGTACAACAACAATTCTTAATTTCTTAAAAAAAGCACGTCACTCTTCCTCGGTAGTCATGGACATGGAGACAAGCTGGAAGCATCCTTTCACGTGTATCATAGCTGGACCTTCAGGCTCGGGGAAAAGCGTGTTTGTTCAAAAATTTTTAGGCAGCATCGACAGTACCTGCAACACTCGTTTTGATCGCGTGATCGTCTACTACGGAGAGTGGCAACCACTGTACACGCAGCTCGGCAAAAGTATCGAGTTTCGCGAAGGCCTACCTCGGAGCTCCAATTACGCGGGTGACCCGAGACCCAAACTAGTGATAATCGACGACTTAATGTTGGAGAGTAGCACGGGTGCAGTAGTGGCCGACATATTCACAAAAGGCTCGCACCATAACAATCTAAGCTGCATTTTTATCACTCAAAACATATTCCACCAGGGCAAGGGTCAACGCGATATATCGCTGAATGCTCATTAGATTGTCTTGTTTAGAAATTTGCGCGATAAAAGTCAAATAAAACACTTGGCTCGACAAATCTTCCCCGAAAATCCACAGTTTCTGCACGAGGCATATGTCGATGCCACCTTGTGAAGTTACGGCTACTTACTTTTGGATTTAAAACAAGATACTCCGGATAATATTCGATTTCGCACGAGTATTCTATCAGAGGACGAGTATCAGTACGTTTACGAGCCACGAAAACAGATAAAAAGCTGTAGTACACACAATCTTGTCCCAGTAGTCTCCTTGTGATGGCCCCGAAAAGTCGTCAGTAGTATGGCTAAGAGAGTTTCGCGCCATGGCGCGAGACTCTCATACTTTTTTGAGGTGGCGCGAGACTCTCATACTTTTTTGAGGTGGCGCGAAACTCCCATACTTTTTGAGGTGGCGCCTAACTCTCATACTTTTTGGAGGTGGCGTCACTCTCTCATACTTTTCGACACTGCTCTCTCGTCCTTTGCCCCCCCCCCTCCCCGCTGTGCTGTTTTGGACCCCGTGCTCTCGTACCTTTTTGCGTGGTACAGCTGGTGCTAGCGGGTAGCCGCTGCTGGCTAGCCGCTAGCCTCTACTTTTTATACTACTTATTTTTAATTGATAAAATTTAAATTATTAGAATTCAATTAAATTTTTTTCTTTTTCTTTAATTTTTTCATATTTAATCTTTTTTTCATTTTTCTTTTCGTAAGTTTTTTGTTCTTCTTGAAGCTTTTGAAAACTTTTATATTGCTCATCTTGACGCTTTTTTTCCTCAGAATAACTTTTAAAACCCGAGGATTTTTCATCTTTTATTCTTTCGTAGCCAGAGGAGCTCTGTTTTTGACCCATCTTGCTCGAAGGTTAGATTAAGACTGAATCTCTTCCCACTCCATATCCTGCCACTCCAAATTTTCCAAAATGACTTTTTTCATGATTCGAGCGTTTTGCAGTGCGCATGTCGTTTTTCTGAGAAATTGGTGATTCAAGCAAATAGTGGCAACTTTAGTCGGTTTCTCGGAATAATCAATGGACGTCACTTCACAAACAGGTAAGTTGAATCTTTCTAACCAGTTCTTTTTCATTTCACCTCTTACATAAATTTTTTTGGCATCCGATAAGTATTCCTTGAGCACGTTTACCACCAGTGTGTATGGCACTTTTTCGAAACTCCACGACAAACCATGCTTGGTGGTTTCTACTAAACGATTGATATTTTTGTACTTATTCGATAATCTCTGCCAAGGAAAAGGTTCTTGGAACATGAATACCTTTGCGTCAGAATCATCATGCAATGAAATTATTGCAAGTTCTTTGACAACAAAGTCATTTCCTGGTTGCAAAAATCTTTGCATATCCACGGCGTACTCCATCATATATTTAATTACTTGTACATACAAGTTAAGTCGTGTGTAAACTTGCCTAAGCCTTTTTCCGTGTATATTTTATTACGACTCAATATTTGTACACTGTAATGTTTTGGACAGCGAGTGTCGTATTTAGAGAAACTGTAATCCCTCAAATGTTTATTGAATATACCAAATCTAATGTTAAAAACCTTATGTTTGATGATTATCTCTACGAGTTCTGACACTGTTATATCCTCAAAAACTTTTTCATCATAAAAGTCACCATATTCATGATGAGGACTTGAACATTTTTAATCATGACAATTTTTCCAACTACTTCGAAGGTAGCCACCAGGTGGATATAAACATTCACGTTCTGTGAAACGTCCGTATATTGCAACATAAAATTTTAAACTATTTTTATCTTTGTATAAATTAACGATTTCTAGAACTTCTTTGATTTCTCGCTGAACTGCAGCTGTTTGAATTTGTAGCTTCAATTGTACTAACGTTTGAAGTATTTTATGCCAAGTTAAACTCTCCAATGATTTTTTGTATTCTGGATAATATTCGCAACTAGGAATATTGCAACTGGTTTCTCTGCAGCACTTGGAGACTACTTGACTCTTCGGCATCTTGGATTATACTAAGCGATCTTTCTGACGTCTCCGCTGACAGAATTGTACTTGACTATTCGATCATGTATGATCAAGCAGTAAGCAGTTATGATTCCTGCAAAATTGTCACTTGATTCAGATTCCAAACGAACATCTACCGGAGCGTTTTTCAGAGATTCGTTCTGTTTGGAGCAGTCCAGAACAATCAGTGGAATTTTCTTGATAAAATTTTCCTTGCTCAAAAATGGTTCTGACTCTTTACCATAGTACGAATTCTGAAAATTGACGTACATGTCGTAAAGCATAGCATACTGGTTCTGACCAATATCCAAATTCAGATTACTGTAAGGATAATACTGAGAATTGAGAAACAGTTTGGCATTTCTGATATTGCAATGATCAAATTGACTCAAGTTTTTGTCTTTTTGATTTTTGCGATTGGTCTGAAATGCTAGAATAACAAAGCGGGGTTTTTCCAATTGATTGGATGTTTTCACTGTCCATACGTGTTTCGAAGTACTAGGAAGCATAGGATGCTCAAATAATTCCCAAGATCGAAAACTCATGACCACTGGTTTACCCCTTTGTAGATGATTTAACATGCTAATTTTATTTTTGTTGGAGAGAAACACGTACGGCATGAGCCATTCGATTTTAAATAATTGAATTTTCCAACTTTCCCATTTATCTTCTGTTCCCTCCTTATAAGATGATGATTTGATCGCATTGACATCTGTATTGGATCTTTGAAGAATCAATTCAAGTTTTGTATTGACCACAATCTTTCGATAATCCTCTGCAAAACCCAGAAGCATGCTGAGAGGGATAAATATATCGAAATAACCATTATCAGTGATCTTGATTTTTTCATCTACATCGACCCACCCAGCATTTTCCAAGGTTTGTCTGGGATTGAAAGATAACCAACCTTTTATGAGTGATGTAAGTCCAACGTTTTTGCAACGATCGATCTCGATTGCATTGATCTCGTATCTAATTTCATCAAACAAGTGACAAATTCCATTGTTGACAAAATCAGTATGAGCTAATATACTATTGTCTTCTTTTACTATTTTTCCGCAAATATGTAGCGAACTTTTAGATGGTAACAAACACAAGTCTTGATGTTGAATGGATATACGGATTTCATCACTGTTGTTGAATTGAGCACCTGTGTATGGCTGATGAGCGTGTACTTCGTAATGTGAAATACTGTCATCGAACACTACAGGTGTCTCTATACTTAGAATTTCTTCCATTTTTCTTGTAGCAGCAGAAGAATATGCAAGTTATTTTCCACCAGGTTTTACTCGGAAACCGAGACTTTTCAGAAATTTTATGTTTTGCCGTGTTAACGCTTTCAGAGTTCGTTGACGACTGATGGTCGAGCGACATGGCGCAGGGCTTTTATATCCTCACCCGTAAAAAACGATCCCCATCACGTGACTGATTTGATGTGTAATCTAACAGTAATCGTTTCTCCACGAAAATTAACCAAGTCACCGTCCTGATCAACTATACGCAGTTGAATGTAATCCATGCACTTGTTTGAAACTCGTAAATAAATTACTTGAGAAGGAGCTTCGATAATTTTATATCCGGGAGGAACTGCAGGAAAAAATTGATGAATTGTGTGAACGCTTTGATTATTTATGTAAGCACTAGTCGTTATATTACACTCGATTCTCAAAGAGTTAACTTTAAGAATTTTAACTGGTAAATCAGAGGTGTGTTCGATGTTAGCAGGAAGTTTTCTTTGAGTAAAACCTAGTAATCGACCTACAGAATCCTTAGATTTCAAAATGACCTCTTCACTACACTTGGTCACGCTTGTTAAAGTGTTATTGTTAGGTTTCAAACTGAATGTTATGTCATCAGTAAGGTGATTTTTTATATATTTTTCAATATCTTCAATTTTGTAGCTGCCTGTAGGTATTTTTATCACTTTATTACCAACTTTTATTTTATTATTTTTTTCATCAATATTAGGTATTGAATGAAATGACAAAAATTCTACCAAACCAAGCACGTAGTTTTTGTTTGATGAAAGTTCCAAAGGAGGAAAGTAATGAGCTTCAAGTGAAGAAGTTTTACCTGATAAAGTTAAGGTTATTGACTCCATAATAGCTCAAAGTAGACTGAGGTCTTAAGCTTAAACTTTCTCTTTATATACCTATGAGCTTGTTGGATAAAAATTGTAGACATAGGTAACCACAATTGTATGTTCCAAAGTCTTGGAATCTTTGAGGATTATATTTGACTTTGCGCACACCTAAATATAAAATTAAGGTCACCAAAACTATCAAAGTAGATCACTTCTTTTCCTATTTTACGATAAGCCACCCAATGAGTTCCAGGACCTTTATCGTCATCAAGATTTACTATCGCTGATTCACGATAAAGAGGACCATTTGATGTATTTCTCATGAATACACCACGAAAATAAGGTATTTTTAATTTTTTAGCATATTTAATCAAATCAAAGTTAGACAACGCTCTTTAGGGTAAACTTATTTCGAGTTTTTTTTTTTTTTAAGCTCCCACCCATATAAGGTTTGAGGTACAGACCATAACCCGTTTTATATGGTTTCAAGTATAATCCTTTCCCGAGAGCTATAGCTTCCATGGTTTGATTATGTCTACGATTTTCTTCCAATTGTTCTTTCGATGACTTTGCTTGATTGATTGCCTTGGCTAGTCCAGCTGCTCCACCAGCAAGGGCACCTGTTGCACCTAATCCAGCAAAAAGAGGAATCAGATACGACAAAACCCCACCGATTTTCTTAGAAACTGGAAGAATTCTTGGAATTATAACATTTTTCTTGCCACCAGCTTTTTTGATGGCCTCCCGTACATTCTTTATTGCTGAGCTTATAGCTTTTTTAGCACATTTTCCTGAAACATTTGATTTTTCAGCCTTGATTATTTGTTTCAAAGTTGCCTTTTTTGTTTTTCTTTTCATTGTTTTTCTTTTCTTGATTCTTCTTCTTTTGGTCTTTTTCAGATCCTGTCCGAGTTTGGTTTTTAAATTCATAGCGTTAGTAACAGCGCACGCTGCAGCTCTTTCACCGATACTTGCGTCTTTTGAAAGTACTCTACCCCAAGCTTTATTCGCAAGGTCTCTATCTGCTGCGTGTCTAGCTTGTAAATCTTCTCGATTCTGAGAATAAGCTATGTCGTGCTCCTTGCAAGCTGAGTCTAATAAATTTATTCCTGGATCACCACGTGCTAAACGTTTACCCAATTTTGTTCCAGGTCCACAATACTGATATCCTGGGATATGGACTTCAATTGGGAGTTTATTGATTAGCTTGTTTACCAGACCACGACCCTTCTTCTCGTGAATGATCATTACTGTTCAGAAGTTCATGAATGAATGAGTTGAACACTATACAAACCCTGTATTTATACCTCCTCGGTCCAGTCTTTGTTCAGAATTTAAATGCTCAACATGGATTTCCTACAGAGTTCCAAGAAACTTCCCGTGATGAATTTCGACACAATAGTCGAAGAGGAAAAAAAGATCAAGAGACATGGTGATTTACTTCCGGATACGATAAGAGCAGTATTCTGCGGACCTTCCAACTGTGGAAAGACCAATAGTTTATTGGCTCTCATTACGCAAGAAAATGGTCTCAGATTCGAGAATGTGTATGTTTATTCGAAATCTCTCAACCAACCGAAATATAAATTTCTGAATGATCTTTAAGAACCCATAGATGGTGTAAAATATTTTCCATTTAGTGAGCACGAAGATGTAATATCACCAAAAGACGCTCTCCCGAATTCATTAATGATTTTTGATGACGTTGCTTGCGAAAAACAAGATAACGTGAAAGCATTCTTCTGCATGGATAGACATGCTAAAGTGAATTCTTTCTATCTTTGTCAGTCATATGCTCAAGTGCCAAAACATCTTGTACGAAATAACGTTAATCTACTCGTACTATTCAGACAAGATGATGTAAATTTGAAACATGTGTACGACGATCACGTCAACACTGACATGCCTTACACGAGTTTCAGGAATTTCTGTTCAGAATGTTGGAAAGATAATCATACATTTGTTCTCATAGATAAGGACAGACCGATAAACTCTGGTCGATATCGCAAATGCTTGATAATTTTGCTATAAATATAACCAACTAAATGACTGCGTCATCAGTGTATAGTAAGATTTAAAGAGGTCAACATGTCTCATATAGAAAGAGAAAAAAATATGCTGGAGCAGCTTGTCAAAGCACGTCAAGCTGTAAAGCAGAAATACAATTTGGTTAAATCTCAAAGAGATGGTACAGAAAAAGTCTTGAATGAAACGTTCAAACCCATCATTACTCCCCTCCAAGAACTCGTGAATCATAAAAAATCAGATTCTATGAAAAAAGAAGAAAAATTTGAGGATCTAAAGAGTGATTTGATTAAATTTGAGGATCGAAAGAGTGATTTGATTAAATTTGAGGATAATTTTCAGAGTGACGAAGACTCTATTAAAGAAGACTCTTTTGGAGAAGAAATCGAACTCGTTGCAGCAGAGCAAGATAAACTATAAGGAAATAAGAAAAAAACAAACCATGGGTATGAGCTTGGGAATGCAATTTTACGATTTTCGAAAGATAAGATTTTCGTAAACAATAAGTCATTTCCAAGAACTCAAGGGTTGCAAGATCTTATTGTAAAAAAGAATCCTGAAAAATTTTCTATGAAGGATGAATCAAACTATCTAAAAATTCTTGAGGAATCAAATGCTCATAAAAAAACCAACGGTCAATTAAAAAAACATATTTCCAGTTGGAAATACAATAATATAATTAAACGCATGTTCGAATCGACCGGGAGTGGACTCTTTCCTCGATACAAAGTTGCCAAGCGTAATACCCGTATGGATCTTGTTTACTGGGATAATCCTAATGAGCTCGTGGAACGTCTTCAACTTTTGGTTGCCGAAAGATCAGCTGGTAATTATAATCATGAGAACGAAATTCACTCAATCATCGAAGAACTCCGAGAAGCTGGCTATATATATATATTGATCTGATTTCGATAATTCTTCATCATTATAAAAATGAGTGTCGACGTGTTCGGACGTGCTTTAAAAAAGAATACAGAGGGCGTTGAGGGTGCTCCGGGTATGGGTTATAAATTAACCGAAACCGGTCAGTTTGATGTAGAAGGCAAACGACTTTGCAACCTAGCTGCACCTGTAGAATCTAACGACGCCGTTAATTTAGAAACTATCAAAAACCTGATTGGATTGGAACTTCAAAGTCTGTACGAGATTACGAAAAAATTGAGAAGTGACGTGGATGATTTGAGTGCTATTCTAAGCAATCACAAAACTAAGATAAACGACAACGTTCAGAAAAAAGTTGATGAACTATTTGAATTAATTGAAGGTCACAGAGACGACATTGACAAGAGTATCCTGCAAATAAACGCTAAAATTGTTAAAAAAGATGAATAAAAAAGAGGCGGTGGTCGAAGAACTTCACAAGCCTGCTCGTCGTAATTATCCTCGAAGAAAATTCGATGTTCGGGGTATTGATGAAACCTGACAAGCTGATCTCGTAGAGATGCAACCCTACTCAAGGGAGAACAAAGGATCAGATACTTGCTTACCGTGATAGATGTTTTTTCAAAGTATGCCTGGGGTGTGCCTGTAAAAACAAAATCTGGTAAGGACGTTACCGAAGCCATGAATTCTATTCTTAATGAGAAGCGAATTCCAAAGAACCTTCATGTTGATCGTGGAAAGGAATTTTACAACAAAGACTTTCAAGGTCTAATGAAAAATCATAAAATCAACATGTATTCAACTTACAGTAATCTCAAAGCATCCATTGTTGAGCGATTTAATCGAACTTTAAAAAACAAGATGTGGAAGCAATTCAGTTTACAAGGAAGTTATCAGTGGCTCGATCTATTACCTGAGTTAATTGAAAAATACAACAATACCAAACATCGGACAATTGGCATGAAACCCAAGGACGTCACTGCTACCAACGAGGCTGAAGTTCTCAAGCGCTTTATGGACAATAGAAAGCTTTCAATTAAGATAAAATTTAAAGTTAATGATAAAGTTAGAGTTAGCAAAATAAAACACTTGTTTGAAAAAGGTTATACACCTAATTGGACAACGGAAATTTTCACGGTTACCAGAGTACTCAAGACTAAACCAGTTACCTATCATTTGAAGGATCACAAAGGTGAACCAATTTCTGGCTGCTTTTACGAACAAGAACTTTTAAGGGTTAAACATCCGGATGTTTTTTTAGTTGAAAAAGTAATTAAAAAACAAGGTGATAAATTATATGTTAAATGGCTAGGTTTTGACAAAAGTCAAAACAGCTGGAAATACAAGAATGATTTATAATTTGTATTATATTTGAATAAATAAATTTGTATTATATTTGAATAAATAAATTTGTATTATATTTGAATAAATAAATTTGTATTATATTTGAATAAATAAATTTGTATTATATTTGAATAAATAAAAACACAATTAATTAAAATGAATTTGTTGGTTGATTAACTAATATTTACATGAATTTGAATTTACTATTTCCCAAATTACAAATGAATAATTCTAATTTATTCGCTTTAGCTGCTAAATTATTAAACATGTCATCGTTCTCGTAGAGGGCATCAGAGATGCGCGTTGGAACAAAAATTTGGAATGGACTGGAACCTTCGGTGATGACGAAGACCATCTTTGGTCCGTAGCGTGTGGTGACCTTTTTGATCTCGGTGACCATGTAGCTCTCATTCAGGGTCAGGTCGTTCCAGAACTTCCTGGGGAGGTAGGAGTTGGAGGCCAGGTTGTTGAGGCTGTTTAAATCCATTTTTCTGGAAAATAAATAAGATTTATAATTAATTTTTGAAAATCTCATTAAAGAATAAAAGTTTCATGGAAAAGTGAAAACCATACTTACTCAGGATAGACGGGGTCTCTTGGCTGGTGTCGAGTCTTCGTAGAAGTCAAGGTCCAACGGGATGTCCAGGAAGTCGTCGTCTGGATACTCTGCAGCGTCGTCTTGTGGAAGTCGGTTATCTGCTGCTGGAAGTAGTGGAGCTGCTCCGTCGTCGTCTGGAAGTGCTGGAGATCTGCTGTCTGCTGCTGGAAGTCTGCTGTTTGGCTCGTTCACAACTGGAATGACTTCGAGAGCCTGGGGTGCCTCTATAAGTACAGCTGTCCCCACTCCTTCTGCCACCTCCATTGGCTCTGTCACTTGGAATTCTTACTCCAATTCCTGGTACCTCTCAATGTCCTTGTGGCCCCATGGTAAAGTATCGGTACTTCCAGGAATTAAGTACCGCTTGTCGTCGTAAGGGCTCAAAGCCACTTTCTCTTGATACTCCGTAGTGACCTGATGTTTCTTGGAACGGATCAAGTGTTGCTGGCATTTGACAATGGTTTTCTCGAAAAGGCACTCCCTGTAATCCTCAAAAGTTAGTCTTCTGAGTGCTGTTGACTTGACCCCTTTGGCTTTCATCACAGGTGCCTCATTTTCTACCAGAAAGCTGTATAATTTACTGCGTAATCCGATGAAGTGAGTCATGATTTCGCCGTTGCACTCGTCTTTCATGAGGCCTACCTTCTTCTCGTTATCAGATTTTATCCCGAAACGATTGTCTGGAGGGTAAGCGGAAGTGTCGAAGTACTCAGGACGCTCTCTCATGACCTTGTATACGTCGGTTCCTTCGATCTCGTAGATGAAACTGTCTGTATCTGTGTAGAGCAATTTGTACTTGGAACCGACCCACTTTTTCATTTTGTTGTAGTGAAAGTCGTACATCAGGGTCTTGGAGATGTCAAGCACGCTTAAACCTATGTAGAGTGGTTTGTCGATCTTAATTTTGCTCTGCTTCATCTGAACCAGCACAGCGTCTTCAGCAAGTTCCACGAGGCTGTGAAAATTGGGATCTGCAATGCAAGCCTCAGCACCATACCGACTGGGCCAGACGGTAATCTTGCGTCCACGTGATCTCGCTGTGACTCCATCGTCTTGCCATATATTATGTTATTCAACAATTTGAAGAAGTCACGTTCAAACTTGTTTCTCGCCAGTCTTCTTTTCTCAGTGTTGAAATCCATGTATTTCTTCAACCACTGAGACTGGTTAAATTGAACTGCTCGATGAATTTTCTTGACCATGAGACCGTGTTTTTGTGCTTGAATCAGAGCCCTGTAATGGATCACGTACTTGTTCTTGTGTAACATGGTCGTGAGTAACTTCTTGTGCTTGGAGTTAGGTGGCGCCATATGTTCCGGACAGAAGGGGAGATCCTGTTGCTCCAGATGAAGATCTTCCGGATACTCAATGTCCACTTCCAGAAAGCCGATGTCATTGTCCTCTGGAACGACGTAGAAGTCAGGATCGCTCAAATCCTCCACCCACTTGAGCCCACCGTGCGGAAGATACTGGGACATGGCCCAACTGTAAATAAAAACATAAGAAATTTAAAAAATAGATAAATAATTGATAATGACGTCATATTTACCCATATAAGTTGTTGGCATCTAGGTATACGAGGTATTTCTCATCCTTTTTTCTTCTGTTGCACCTCGCAAATCTCGGTTGCATCCCACCGTCGTTTGCGTCGAGGTGTAACAGGAGAACTCAAAGGATCCAATGAGGGCATCGATGGATCTGGGAGAACCAAATATGAAGAGTCACACTCCGTACCTTCTAAAATTTCTTGATAAGGAGGAAGAGGAGGGGTGGACACTGACAGAGCCAAGGGTAGGTCATCCTGGTCCATTTGCGGGGTTCCCGAAAGCCCAAGCATCCCCTCTACTGCCGCGGCGATCTCCGCTAAAGCTGTGTCGTATGATGGTGGCTCGATCACAGCTTCAGCGAGTTCACACAGCGCTGATGCTGCTGCAGCCACCTCGTATGGTGGTGGTGGTGATGCCAATTGCATCAGTCCTGCTGCTGCTGCTGCTTCCGGTGACGGTGGTGGTGACGGCGCAAATTTGGTGAGTGGTCCCGGCATCCAACTCATGTATTTCAAAATGTCCTAAGTTGAACGAGGAGTCGGGACCACTGCTAACCCGACTACTACCAAGTCACCTGGTACCGCTAGTTTCTCCACTGGAGGGGTTCGCTGTTTGAAACGAACCTCGCGTCCCACCTTTGCGATGGCGAGATTCAGATGTCGTACTAGAAGAAAAAAAAAATTAGCAAAAAATAAAAATAAAATAAAATGAAATAAAATAAAATAAACTTACCACTTTTAATTCGCGGTTTTGTCTTCATGACCTTCTTCAACCTCTTTTCTTTGCAAGGAGGAGAAAGTCGTGGAGATGGAGGCGAAGATGGAAGCAGTGGAGCTGGCGGTGGTGAAGGGGACAGGCGCAGCTAAAAATCAAAACATTTTTTCAAACCAAACACACATAAAGATTTTTAATTATTTTAAATTCATCCTATACACATACAACCAGCCATACACACACAAATTTTAATTTCACACTCATCCTGTACTCAAGCAACCAGTCATACACACAAATTTTAGTTTCACATCCCCCCCCCCCCCTATACCAACACAACCAGCCATACACACACAAATTTTAATTTCACACTCATCCTGTACTCCAGCAACCAGTCATACATACAAATTTTAATTTTACATTCATCCCATACTCAGGCAACCAGTCATACACACTCACACACAAATTTTAAATTCACATTCAACTTGTAAACAAGCAACCAGTCATACACACTCACACAAAAATTTCAAATTCACATTCATCCTGTATTCAAACAACCACTCATACACACACAAATTTTAATTTCACACTCATCCTGTACTCGAGCAACCAGCCATACACACGTTTATTCGCTCAATTTACACTAAACAAACAATAAAAAAAAAAAATAATAATAATAAATAAATAAATAAATAAATAAATAAAATAAAATAAAATAAAAAACTCACGTCATCTAGAAGCCGTTGATCCCGACTTTCTTGCTGCTGCAACAGCATGGATGGAGAAGGCGCATCCTGGCTATGCAGCTCTCCCAGGAAGCTTCTCAGGAAGAGGTCCGGGTCCTTCAAGAAAGAAGCTGCAGTGTCGAGGTGGAAGCCCTCGGCCCAAAGCTCCTCACCGATGTGCTGCAGATCTTGCTGCAGCACGGCTTCGTCCACCACCTCCTTCGGCTGCTGCATGGGGATGTCCTGGTGCTGCATCGGGGTGTGCCGGTGCCGCAGAGTCTCGAAGTCCTCGAGGAGGTCGTCGACGTCACTGTCACCCATGGGTGTCGCTTCCTCCAACCAATGCAGGTCTTCGAGACACTGCGCCTCCATCGTGGGGTCGTACCCGTCAGCCGCGTGGAAGTCCAGCAACTCCCCGAGCTCCTTTCGTAGCACGTCGTCCTCTGCGTAGCTCATCATCTTTTCGGTTTGGTGGTCACTCGAAAACTGATGAACTCGCAGAGGGCGACGCGTACTTATAAGGCTTTTACAGTCGGTTAGAACATTGTTGTAAAAACAAAATATTCTAATGGACTGTAATCAAAATAGAGCTGGAGAGTTTCTTAGAACCGTGTTGCAACGCGCGTGGTGGATCAAAAAGGGGGTAGCGACAGCGGCGTAAATCAAAGGGCGGCATGATCCTGCGGCAGCCTAATTACAAACAGGCCGCCGCCGCGTATGATCTCGCGAGCGCTTGTATACTTTAACTAAAGTTAATGTGCAAGCTAGCTCAACGGCTCAGGTGGTAGAGTGTCCGCCTGTCATGCCTGGGGTCGTGGGTTCGAATCCCGGTGGATGAAATTTTTTCTTTGATAAATTTACTAATAATAATTTTCTTATTGAAATATCATCAACAAAAAAATATAAAAATTAAATAAAAATGAGTAGAGGCTAGCGGCTAGCCAGCAGCGGCTACCCGCTAGCACCAGCTGTACCACGCAAAAAGGTACAAGAGCGCGGGGTCCAAAACAGCACAGCGGGGAGGGGGGGGGCAAAGGACGAGGGAGCGGTGTCGAAAAGTATGAGAGAGTGTCGCCACCTCCAAAAAGTATGAGAGCTAGGCGCCACCTCAAAAAGTATGGGAGTTTCGCGCCACCTCAAAAAGTATGAGGGTCTCGCGCCACCTCAAAAAAGTATGAGAGTCTCGCGCCATGGCGCGAAACTCTCTTAGCCATACTACTGTCGTCACCCATTTCCCCAAAAACATATCGATATTCTGCGCGCGCTGTATCATTTGAATAAAAATCAGCGAACAGCTGTGCTTCAACAAGCCGACTCAAAGCTCTTGCGTTACATCTGCGAGTGCGCCTTGAATGTGCTCCAAGGAAACGTAACCATCAGCAAAAATCACAAGGATCGCTTACGCAAGCACGCTACAACCCTGCAAAAATTGGCTAACTCTTCTGAAAATTAAAAAAAAAAAAAAAAAAAAAAAATTGTAGTGCAAAGAGGAGGCAGTTTTCTTTCTGCGCTACTGGCACCATTAATTTCGACGGTTTTGGCTAATCTTATTAGCAAATAATAATAATGGACCATGCAAAAAAAAAATGGTACTGCTGCCTCAAGAGGCCGTCGAGCGATTTCGACAGCAGCAGCAGCAGCAGCACCTTAAACAAGAAATCGGCTACTCAACAGTGCAAACACCTGGGACCCCAGTCACTAGATTAGACGCTGAACTAGGAAATATTTTATTTACACACGATACAGCAGCAGCAGCAGCAGCAGCCGGAAGGCCAGCCGAGGAGTTGAACAGCGACTTGGAAAGAAAAAAATGCTATAAATCTCTCAAAACTCTTCAGCGATATCTACACTTTAAAGATGCAGAGCTAAATTTAGAAGAATAAAAGCTCACGATAGCGAACGCACGGACGCAATAATTAATAAAAGTGCCGCGCAAGCACTCGAAGATATAGTAGGTAGCGTGCCGAAAAAATTTAAAACCAAGGCCGAGCAAATTTTGCTTCGTTTGAAAGATACCGACACCGTCACTTGGGATAAATTTGATTGGGTAAGCATAGATGACGTGACAATTCCCAGGGCAAATATAATTGATTTGATCAACGACGCTGTAAGAGATAGAAAAGAGACCCCGCCGCTGGTAGACGCCAGTTTGCTGCAACGCTTCGAAGAGCATCTATTCCGCGCGAGTTTATCGGTAGTAAAAAGTTGTGGCAAGAAATTCTTCATTCACCTCACAACTACTCGATAGCTAGTGCTGTTTCTAATTTAACGGTTTCTCCTCCTCTAAATTCAAAAAGTCCAAGAGCATCTACCCCCGTAACCAGTCGACCTCGCGGTGCGCGACAGAACGCAGTGAAACGTTTAATTCCATCAGGTGCCACTAGCTCTCCCAAGTTATCGAACAGTGATTACGATTACGAGTCGACGTCTTCTTTTCTGAGAAATAGTACGCTTCTACTACCAGAAGATATTAAAGCAAATAAAAGTAGAAAAGAGAGAAAAAAAAACGCTAATAAATCATGGAAGCGAATAATTTAATTCACGAGAACGGCAAGCTTCAAGACTCGGGGGATTTAGACGACTCGACACTGAACGACGTGATCGGCCTCCTGCCTTTCGAATTGCATGTACCTGGATAAAGATTTTGCGGACCTGGTACTCTCCTAGAAGAACGTCTCGAGAGAGAAGAAATGGGAATTAATGTCTTGAACGAAGCTCGCCGCATGCACGATCTTGCGTATGCAGATAAAAAAAAAATCAGGTCGAGCCGCTGCCGACCGCACTCTAGCCGAAAAAGCATTCTCTCGCATACTTGCCGATGACGCAACGCGAAACAAAAAATCAGCTGCCGTGATGACTGCTTGCTGCATGCTCAGCAAAATTGCGTTTGAAAATTTTTTCAATCGAGTAAAAAATTCTCTACGCAGAAGCAGCAGCAGCAAAAGCAATGAGAAAAAGCGTGGTCTTGCATAAAGAATTATTATCAGAAGCAGTAGTAGCAGTAGTCGAGCTAGCAGTAGCAGTAGCAGTGAGAGTAGCAAAACAAATAAAAAAGTGGCTGTAAAGAAAACGAAAAACTTAAGCTTGAAGAAAAAAACTGTGAACGCAAAAAAAGTAAAGTCGTCGGCAGCAACAATACTACCAACAGAGAAACTAAATTAAAATTAAAAAATAAATAAAATCGCCACAAACCCATTCGTCGACGATTCCCGCGGCGTAGTTATAATGTTAAAAGTATAGATGATTTATGGGAAGCTGATTTAATAGATTTAAGGTCTTTAAAAAATTACAATGACGACTACTGTTACATTTTGATAGTTATTGACGTTTTAAGTAAATATTCATACAGTGAGGCAATCGTCGATAAAACTTCTAAAAGCGTTGCGCTGCATTTCAAAAAATATTATTAAGAGCTCATCCTCGAAGACCGATCTGCCTTCAGTCTGATAAAGGGGGTGAATTTCTGGGGAGTGAGTTACAAAGAGTCTTGAAAAAAAATAACATACGTTTTAGAATCGCACGCAGTCCAGACACAAAAGCGGCAGTCGCGGAGAGATTCATTTGCACTATAAAAGAACGCATGTGGAGATTCTTTACTTATAAAAAATCTTACAGATATCTAGAGGTGCTTCAAAAAATTTTTGACTCCTACAATAATTCAAAACACTCTGCAATAAAAATGACCCCTGCATCCATGACCTTGCAAAATTCTGCAGAAGCACGAAAAAATTTGAGTCAGCGGTATAATTTCCGAACTGTTAGGACTCCGCGATTTAAAGTAGGGGATCGCGTACAAATCAGTCGCTCAAAATCAGTCTTCTATAAAGGTTATGAAAGCGGATGGACGCAGGAAATTTTTGTCATAAGCAAAATCTCCGAGTTAAGGCTTCCACACGTATACATTTTAAAGGATTTGAAAGACGAGGAGATTGGAGGAATTTTTTATGAAGAAGAACTGAGCAGAGTAAGAAGAATTTGATTGAGGGAATTTGGGAAATCGAAGAAGTACTGGAGACTAAAGGTCAAGGTCGTAGAAAAAAACATTTAGTAAGCTGGAGAGGTTACCCGAAATCATTCAACTCTTGGATACCGGCGACTGAGTTAAAAGATTTATAATGAAAGATCAATTTTACGTGGTGCTTCCGAGCAACAGCAGTATGTCTTACTTCGAGGACAATACTACCACGCATTTTATCACCAAGCTACCCCAGCACTTGGTTTTTCACGGAACGTGGGGCGTTTCCCTGACCGAAATACAGATTCCCATGACTTTTCAGCACATTCCTCTCGAGCCTAGCGAAAGATACGTCAAGCTGGTGAGCAACAACAACATTGGCGGAAGCGGTCAGCGGCGGTGGCACTCAGATTTCAAACGATGTACGAGAACACGAGACGGCGACCTTGCATCGTCGAGAAAACGTTGACATAGCACACGTACAGTACGGCGTTTACAGCGATATAAGGAGTTTACTGCACGAGATAAATGAATTAAATTGCTTGAAAAATCATTTGACTTTTGATTTAATTTCTAGTGGCTAGGTAAAAATAAAAAGTGTTTGTGCTGAGAGTAGCTGCACGGCGTACAGTCACGAAATAAAACTCACCACGAGACTGCGAAAAATCCTAGGCTTTGACAAGAAAACGATTTTATTAAAAAAGCATGAAATAAAATTAGGTGATTTCCCCGCTAATCTCTGCAGTGGTCTACCGTCAATATTAATGATTTATTCAGATATTTACAGGAGCTGATATTTACAGGAGATGTTCAGACACCTCTCTTGCGTACAGTTTCTCTAGGTGCGCCGAACTACATTTACGGCAGCAGTAGAGTAAAAAGCTTTTCACCTTGCATGTACATTCCACTTTTGTCAAATTCGTTTTCGACAATAGAAATCGATATAAAAGATGAATTTGGCAAATCCATTCTATTCGATAGTGGGACTTTGACGGTGACTCTTCACTTTAAGAGGTTAGATTAACCACAAAATATGGATGGATATGACGAAATCTTATGACGAAACAATGTGCAAGTGGGAGGAGGTGGAGGGGGAAGCAGAGGAATCGGTAGAGTCTACATCGGTTTTACATACCAGCGCGGCCATGGAGGAATCGGTTCATTTTTAGCTGGTGTGTTTCGTCGGGTGCTTCCTCTCCTCTCCCGAAGAGGTAAAGCCATAGGAAAAGAAGTATTACGTGCAGGTATGAATGTAATGTCTGACGTCACGAGCACCAACACATCATTTAGGGAGTCTCTCAATAATCGTATCAGAGAGTCTGGTAAAAATTTAAAAAGAAAAGCTGAGGAAAAATTGGATACTCTGATGGAGGGAGGTGGTTATAAACGTAGACGTCGGATACTCGGGCTTCAGTCACTCGCGAGTGATGTGCGCATAAACAAACTTTTGGCGGCAAAAAAAAAAGAAAAAAATAAAGTAAAACTAAAAAAAAAAAAAAAACCCTGGAGGAAAAACTGGAAGAAAAAAGAACAAAATAAAAAACAAAAAAAAGACGTACAACAAGAGATATTTTTGACTGCATCGGTTGGAGGAAGCGACACCCATGGGTGACAGTGACGTCGACGACCTCCTCGAGGACTTCGAGACTCTGCAGCACCGGCACACCCCGATGCAGCACCAGGACATCCCCATGCAGCAGCCGAAGGAGGTGGTGGACGAAGCCGTGCTGCAGCAAGATCTGCAGCACATCGGTGAGGAGCTTTGGGCCGAGGGCTTCCACCTCGACACTGCAGCTTCTTTCTTGAAGGACCCGGACCTCTTCCTGAGAAGCTTCCTGGGAGAGCTGCATAGCCAGGATGCGCCTTCTCCATCCATGCTGTTGCAGCAGCAAGAAAGTCGGGATCAACGGCTTCTAGATGACGTGAGTTTTTTATTTTATTTTATTTTATTTATTTATTTATTTATTTATTTATTATTATTATTTTTTTTTTTTATTGTTTGTTTAGTGTAAATTGAGCGAATAAACGTGTGTATGGCTGGTTGCTCGAGTACAGGATGAGTGTGAAATTAAAATTTGTGTGTGTATGAGTGGTTGTTTGAATACAGGATGAATGTGAATTTGAAATTTTTGTGTGAGTGTGTATGACTGGTTGCTTGTTTACAAGTTGAATGTGAATTTAAAATTTGTGTGTGAGTGTGTATGACTGGTTGCCTGAGTATGGGATGAATGTAAAATTAAAATTTGTATGTATGACTGGTTGCTGGAGTACAGGATGAGTGTGAAATTAAAATTTGTGTGTGTATGGCTGGTTGTGTTGGTATAGGGGGGGGGGGGGATGTGAAACTAAAATTTGTGTGTATGACTGGTTGCTTGAGTACAGGATGAGTGTGAAATTAAAATTTGTGTGTGTATGGCTGGTTGTATGTGTATAGGATGAATTTAAAATAATTAAAAATCTTTATGTGTGTTTGGTTTGAAAAAATGTTTTGATTTTTAGCTGCGCCTGTCCCCTTCACCACCGCCAGCTCCACTGCTTCCATCTTCGCCTCCATCTCCACGACTTTCTCCTCCTTGCAAAGAAAAGAGGTTGAAGAAGGTCATGAAGACAAAACCGCGAATTAAAAGTGGTAAGTTTATTTTATTTTATTTCATTTTATTTTATTTTTATTTTTTGCTAATTTTTTTTTTCTTCTAGTACGACATCTGAATCTCGCCATCGCAAAGGTGGGACGCGAGGTTCGTTTCAAACAGCGAACCCCTCCAGTGGAGAAACTAGCGGTACCAGGTGACTTGGTAGTAGTCGGGTTAGCAGTGGTCCCGACTCCTCGTTCAACTTAGGACATTTTGAAATACATGAGTTGGATGCCGGGACCACTCACCAAATTTGCGCCGTCACCACCACCGTCACCGGAAGCAGCAGCAGCAGCAGGACTGATGCAATTGGCATCACCACCACCACCATACGAGGTGGCTGCAGCAGCATCAGCGCTGTGTGAACTCGCTGAAGCTGTGATCGAGCCACCATCATACGACACAGCTTTAGCGGAGATCGCCGCGGCAGTAGAGGGGATGCTTGGGCTTTCGGGAACCCCGCAAATGGACCAGGATGACCTACCCTTGGCTCTGTCAGTGTCCACCCCTCCTCTTCCTCCTTATCAAGAAATTTTAGAAGGTACGGAGTGTGACTCTTCATATTTGGTTCTCCCAGATCCATCGATGCCCTCATTGGATCCTTTGAGTTCTCCTGTTACACCTCGACGCAAACGACGGTGGGATGCAACCGAGATTTGCGAGGTGCAACAGAAGAAAAAAGGATGAGAAATACCTCGTATACCTAGATGCCAACAACTTATATGGGTAAATATGACGTCATTATCAATTATTTATCTATTTTTTAAATTTCTTATGTTTTTATTTACAGTTGGGCCATGTCCCAGTATCTTCCGCACGGTGGGCTCAAGTGGGTGGAGGATTTGAGCGATCCTGACTTCTACGTCGTTCCAGAGGACAATGACATCGGCTTTCTGGAAGTGGACATTGAGTATCCGGAAGATCTTCATCTGGAGCAACAGGATCTCCCCTTCTGTCCGGAACATATGGCGCCACCTAACTCCAAGCACAAGAAGTTACTCACGACCATGTTACACAAGAACAAGTACGTGATCCATTACAGGGCTCTGATTCAAGCACAAAAACACGGTCTCATGGTCAAGAAAATTCATCGAGCAGTTCAATTTAACCAGTCTCAGTGGTTGAAGAAATACATGGATTTCAACACTGAGAAAAGAAGACTGGCGAGAAACAAGTTTGAACGTGACTTCTTCAAATTGTTGAATAACATAATATATGGCAAGACGATGGAGTCACAGCGAGATCACGTGGACGCAAGATTACCGTCTGGCCCAGTCGGTATGGTGCTGAGGCTTGCATTGCAGATCCCAATTTTCACAGCCTCGTGGAACTTGCTGAAGACGCTGTGCTGGTTCAGATGAAGCAGAGCAAAATTAAGATCGACAAACCACTCTACATAGGTTTAAGCGTGCTTGACATCTCCAAGACCCTGATGTACGACTTTCACTACAACAAAATGAAAAAGTGGGTCGGTTCCAAGTACAAATTGCTCTACACAGATACAGACAGTTTCATCTACGAGATCGAAGGAACCGACGTATACAAGGTCATGAGAGAGCGTCCTGAGTACTTCGACACTTCCGCTTACCCTCCAGACAATCGTTTCGGGATAAAATCTGATAACGAGAAGAAGGTAGGCCTCATGAAAGACGAGTGCAACGGCGAAATCATGACTCACTTCATCGGATTACGCAGTAAATTATACAGCTTTCTGGTAGAAAATGAGGCACCTGTGATGAAAGCCAAAGGGGTCAAGTCAACAGCACTCAGAAGACTAACTTTTGAGGATTACAGGGAGTGCCTTTTCGAGAAAACCATTGTCAAATGCCAGCAACACTTGATCCGTTCCAAGAAACATCAGGTCACTACGGAGTATCAAGAGAAAGTGGCTTTGAGCCCTTACGACGACAAGCGGTACTTAATTCCTGGAAGTACCGATACTTTACCATGGGGCCACAAGGACATTGAGAGGTACCAGGAATTGGAGTAAGAATTCCAAGTGACAGAGCCAATGGAGGTGGCAGAAGGAGTGGGGACAGCTGTACTTATAGAGGCACCCCAGGCTCTCGAAGTCATTCCAGTTGTGAACGAGCCAAACAGCAGACTTCCAGCAGCAGACAGCAGATCTCCAGCACTTCCAGACGACGACGGAGCAGCTCCACTACTTCCAGCAGCAGATAACCGACTTCCACAAGACGACGCTGCAGAGTATCCAGACGACGACTTCCTGGACATCCCGTTGGACCTTGACTTCTACGAAGACTCGACACCAGCCAAGAGACCCCGTCTATCCTGAGTAAGTATGGTTTTCACTTTTCCATGAAACTTTTATTCTTTAATGAGATTTTCAAAAATTAATTATAAATCTTATTTATTTTCCAGAAAAATGGATTTAAACAGCCTCAACAACCTGGCCTCCAACTCCTACCTCCCCAGGAAGTTCTGGAACGACCTGACCCTGAATGAGAGCTACATGGTCACCGAGATCAAAAAGGTCACCACACGCTACGGACCAAAGATGGTCTTCGTCATCACCGAAGGTTCCAGTCCATTCCAAATTTTTGTTCCAACGCGCATCTCTGATGCCCTCTACGAGAACGATGACATGTTTAATAATTTAGCAGCTAAAGCGAATAAATTAGAATTATTCATTTGTAATTTGGGAAATAGTAAATTCAAATTCATGTAAATATTAGTTAATCAACCAACAAATTCATTTTAATTAATTGTGTTTTTATTTATTCAAATATAATACAAATTTATTTATTCAAATATAATACAAATTTATTTATTCAAATATAATACAAATTTATTTATTCAAATATAATACAAATTTATTTATTCAAATATAATACAAATTATAAATCATTCTTGTATTTCCAGCTGTTTTGACTTTTGTCAAAACCTAGCCATTTAACATATAATTTATCACCTTGTTTTTTAATTACTTTTTCAACTAAAAAAACATCCGGATGTTTAACCCTTAAAAGTTCTTGTTCGTAAAAGCAGCCAGAAATTGGTTCACCTTTGTGATCCTTCAAATGATAGGTAACTGGTTTAGTCTTGAGTACTCTGGTAACCGTGAAAATTTCCGTTGTCCAATTAGGTGTATAACCTTTTTCAAACAAGTGTTTTATTTTGCTAACTCTAACTTTATCATTAACTTTAAATTTTATCTTAATTGAAAGCTTTCTATTGTCCATAAAGCGCTTGAGAACTTCAGCCTCGTTGGTAGCAGTGACGTCCTTGGGTTTCATGCCAATTGTCCGATGTTTGGTATTGTTGTATTTTTCAATTAACTCAGGTAATAGATCGAGCCACTGATAACTTCCTTGTAAACTGAATTGCTTCCACATCTTGTTTTTTAAAGTTCGATTAAATCGCTCAACAATGGATGCTTTGAGATTACTGTAAGTTGAATACATGTTGATTTTATGATTTTTCATTAGACCTTGAAAGTCTTTGTTGTAAAATTCCTTTCCACGATCAACATGAAGGTTCTTTGGAATTCGCTTCTCATTAAGAATAGAATTCATGGCTTCGGTAACGTCCTTACCAGATTTTGTTTTTACAGGCACACCCCAGGCATACTTTGAAAAAACATCTATCACGGTAAGCAAGTATCTGATCCTTTGTTCTCCCTTGAGTAGGGTTGCATCTCTACGAGATCAGCTTGTCAGGTTTCATCAATACCCCGAACATCGAATTTTCTTCGAGGATAATTACGACGAGCAGGCTTGTGAAGTTCTTCGACCACCGCCTCTTTTTTATTCATCTTTTTTAACAATTTTAGCGTTTATTTGCAGGATACTCTTGTCAATGTCGTCTCTGTGACCTTCAATTAATTCAAATAGTTCATCAACTTTTTTCTGAACGTTGTCGTTTATCTTAGTTTTGTGATTGCTTAGAATAGCACTCAAATCATCCACGTCACTTCTCAATTTTTTCGTAATCTCGTACAGACTTTGAAGTTCCAATCCAATCAGGTTTTTGATAGTTTCTAAATTAACGGCGTCGTTAGATTCTACAGGTGCAGCTAGGTTGCAAAGTCGTTTGCCTTCTACATCAAACTGACCGGTTTCGGTTAATTTATAACCCATACCCGGAGCACCCTCAACGCCCTCTGTATTCTTTTTTAAAGCACGTCCGAACACGTCGACACTCATTTTTATAATGATGAAGAATTATCGAAATCAGATCAATATATATATATAGCCAGCTTCTCGGAGTTCTTCGATGATTGAGTGAATTTCGTTCTCATGATTATAATTACCAGCTGATCTTTCGGCAACCAAAAGTTGAAGACGTTCCACGAGCTCATTAGGATTATCCCAGTAAACAAGATCCATACGGGTATTACGCTTGGCAACTTTGTATCGAGGAAAGAGTCCACTCCCGGTCGATTCGAACATGCGTTTAATTATATTATTGTATTTCCAACTGGAAATATGTTTTTTTAATTGACCGTTGGTTTTTTTATGAGCATTTGATTCCTCAAGAATTTTTAGATAGTTTGATTCATCCTTCATAGAAAATTTTTCAGGATTCTTTTTTACAATAAGATCTTGCAACCCTTGAGTTCTTGGAAATGACTTATTGTTTACGAAAATCTTATCTTTCGAAAATCGTAAAATTGCATTCCCAAGCTCATACCCATGGTTTGTTTTTTTCTTATTTCCTTATAGTTTATCTTGCTCTGCTGCAACGAGTTCGATTTCTTCTCCAAAAGAGTCTTCTTTAATAGAGTCTTCGTCACTCTGAAAATTATCCTCAAATTTAATCAAATCACTCTTTCGATCCTCAAATTTAATCAAATCACTCTTTAGATCCTCAAATTTTTCTTCTTTTTTCATAGAATCTGATTTTTTATGATTCACGAGTTCTTGGAGGGGAGTAATGATGGGTTTGAACGTTTCATTCAAGACTTTTTCTGTACCATCTCTTTGAGATTTAACCAAATTGTATTTCTGCTTTACAGCTTGACGTGCTTTGACAAGCTGCTCCAGCATATTTTTTTCTCTTTCTATATGAGACATGTTGACCTCTTTAAATCTTACTATACACTGATGACGCAGTCATTTAGTTGGTTATATTTATAGCAAAATTATCAAGCATTTGCGATATCGACCAGAGTTTATCGGTCTGTCCTTATCTATGAGAACAAATGTATGATTATCTTTCCAACATTCTGAACAGAAATTCCTGAAACTCGTGTAAGGCATGTCAGTGTTGACGTGATCGTCGTACACATGTTTCAAATTTACATCATCTTGTCTGAATAGTACGAGTAGATTAACGTTATTTCGTACAAGATGTTTTGGCACTTGAGCATATGACTGACAAAGATAGAAAGAATTCACTTTAGCATGTCTATCCATGCAGAAGAATGCTTTCACGTTATCTTGTTTTTCGCAAGCAACGTCATCAAAAATCATTAATGAATTCGGGAGAGCGTCTTTTGGTGATATTACATCTTCGTGCTCACTAAATGGAAAATATTTTACACCATCTATGGGTTCTTAAAGATCATTCAGAAATTTATATTTCGGTTGGTTGAGAGATTTCGAATAAACATACACATTCTCGAATCTGAGACCATTTTCTTGCGTAATGAGAGCCAATAAACTATTGGTCTTTCCACAGTTGGAAGGTCCGCAGAATACTGCTCTTATCGTATCCGGAAGTAAATCACCATGTCTCTTGATCTTTTTTTCCTCTTCGACTATTGTGTCGAAATTCATCACGGGAAGTTTCTTGGAACTCTGTAGGAAATCCATGTTGAGCATTTAAATTCTGAACAAAGACTGGACCGAGGAGGTATAAATACAGGGTTTGTATAGTGTTCAACTCATTCATTCATGAACTTCTGAACAGTAATGATCATTCACGAGAAGAAGGGTCGTGGTCTGGTAAACAAGCTAATCAATAAACTCCCAATTGAAGTCCATATCCCAGGATATCAGTATTGTGGACCTGGAACAAAATTGGGTAAACGTTTAGCACGTGGTGATCCAGGAATAAATTTATTAGACTCAGCTTGCAAGGAGCACGACATAGCTTATTCTCAGAATCGAGAAGATTTACAAGCTAGACACGCAGCAGATAGAGACCTTGCGAATAAAGCTTGGGGTAGAGTACTTTCAAAAGACGCAAGTATCGGTGAAAGAGCTGCAGCGTGCGCTGTTACTAACGCTATGAATTTAAAAACCAAACTCGGACAGGATCTGAAAAAGACCAAAAGAAGAAGAATCAAGAAAAGAAAAACAATGAAAAGAAAAACAAAAAAGGCAACTTTGAAACAAATAATCAAGGCTGAAAAATCAAATGTTTCAGGAAAATGTGCTAAAAAAGCTATAAGCTCAGCAATAAAGAATGTACGGGAGGCCATCAAAAAAGCTGGTGGCAAGAAAAATGTTATAATTCCAAGAATTCTTCCAGTTTCTAAGAAAATCGGTGGGGTTTTGTCGTATCTGATTCCTCTTTTTGCTGGATTAGGTGCAACAGGTGCCCTTGCTGGTGGAGCAGCTGGACTAGCCAAGGCAATCAATCAAGCAAAGTCATCGAAAGAACAATTGGAAGAAAATCGTAGACATAATCAAACCATGGAAGCTATAGCTCTCGGGAAAGGATTATACTTGAAACCATATAAAACGGGTTATGGTCTGTACCTCAAACCTTATATGGGTGGGAGCTTAAAAAAAAAAAAAACTCGAAATAAGTTTACCCTAAAGAGCGTTGTCTAACTTTGATTTGATTAAATATGCTAAAAAATTAAAAATACCTTATTTTCGTGGTGTATTCATGAGAAATACATCAAATGGTCCTCTTTATCGTGAATCAGCGATAGTAAATCTTGATGACGATAAAGGTCCTGGAACTCATTGGGTGGCTTATCGTAAAATAGGAAAAGAAGTGATCTACTTTGATAGTTTTGGTGACCTTAATTTTATATTTAGGTGTGCGCAAAGTCAAATATAATCCTCAAAGATTCCAAGACTTTGGAACATACAATTGTGGTTACCTATGTCTACAATTTTTATCCAACAAGCTCATAGGTATATAAAGAGAAAGTTTAAGCTTAAGACCTCAGTCTACTTTGAGCTATTATGGAGTCAATAACCTTAACTTTATCAGGTAAAACTTCTTCACTTGAAGCTCATTACTTTCCTCCTTTGGAACTTTCATCAAACAAAAACTACGTGCTTGGTTTGGTAGAATTTTTGTCATTTCATTCAATACCTAATATTGATGAAAAAAATAATAAAATAAAAGTTGGTAATAAAGTGATAAAAATACCTACAGGCAGCTACAAAATTGAAGATATTGAAAAATATATAAAAAATCACCTTACTGATGACATAACATTCAGTTTGAAACCTAACAATAACACTTTAACAAGCGTGACCAAGTGTAGTGAAGAGGTCATTTTGAAATCTAAGGATTCTGTAGGTCGATTACTAGGTTTTACTCAAAGAAAACTTCCTGCTAACATCGAACACACCTCTGATTTACCAGTTAAAATTCTTAAAGTTAACTCTTTGAGAATCGAGTGTAATATAACGACTAGTGCTTACATAAATAATCAAAGCGTTCACACAATTCATCAATTTTTTCCTGCAGTTCCTCCCGGATATAAAATTATCGAAGCTCCTTCTCAAGTAATTTATTTACGAGTTTCAAACAAGTGCATGGATTACATTCAACTGCGTATAGTTGATCAGGACGGTGACTTGGTTAATTTTCGTGGAGAAACGATTACTGTTAGATTACACATCAAATCAGTCACGTGATGGGGATCGTTTTTTACGGGTGAGGATATAAAAGCCCTGCGCCATGTCGCTCGACCATCAGTCGTCAACGAACTCTGAAAGCGTTAACACGGCAAAACATAAAATTTCTGAAAAGTCTCGGTTTCCGAGTAAAACCTGGTGGAAAATAACTTGCATATTCTTCTGCTGCTACAAGAAAAATGGAAGAAATTCTAAGTATAGAGACACCTGTAGTGTTCGATGACAGTATTTCACATTACGAAGTACACGCTCATCAGCCATACACAGGTGCTCAATTCAACAACAGTGATGAAATCCGTATATCCATTCAACATCAAGACTTGTGTTTGTTACCATCTAAAAGTTCGCTACATATTTGCGGAAAAATAGTAAAAGAAGACAATAGTATATTAGCTCATACTGATTTTGTCAACAATGGAATTTGTCACTTGTTTGATGAAATTAGATACGAGATCAATGCAATCGAGATCGATCGTTGCAAAAACGTTGGACTTACATCACTCATAAAAGGTTGGTTATCTTTCAATCCCAGACAAACCTTGGAAAATGCTGGGTGGGTCGATGTAGATGAAAAAATCAAGATCACTGATAATGGTTATTTCGATATATTTATCCCTCTCAGCATGCTTCTGGGTTTTGCAGAGGATTATCGAAAGATTGTGGTCAATACAAAACTTGAATTGATTCTTCAAAGATCCAATACAGATGTCAATGCGATCAAATCATCATCTTATAAGGAGGGAACAGAAGATAAATGGGAAAGTTGGAAAATTCAATTATTTAAAATCGAATGGCTCATGCCGTACGTGTTTCTCTCCAACAAAAATAAAATTAGCATGTTAAATCATCTACAAAGGGGTAAACCAGTGGTCATGAGTTTTCGATCTTGGGAATTATTTGAGCATCCTATGCTTCCTAGTACTTCGAAACACGTATGGACAGTGAAAACATCCAATCAATTGGAAAAACCCCGCTTTGTTATTCTAGCATTTCAGACCAATCGCAAAAATCAAAAAGACAAAAACTTGAGTCAATTTGATCATTGCAATATCAGAAATGCCAAACTGTTTCTCAATTCTCAGTATTATCCTTACAGTAATCTGAATTTGGATATTGGTCAGAACCAGTATGCTATGCTTTACGACATGTACGTCAATTTTCAGAATTCGTACTATGGTAAAGAGTCAGAACCATTTTTGAGCAAGGAAAATTTTATCAAGAAAATTCCACTGATTGTTCTGGACTGCTCCAAACAGAACGAATCTCTGAAAAACGCTCCGGTAGATGTTCGTTTGGAATCTGAATCAAGTGACAATTTTGCAGGAATCATAACTGCTTACTGCTTGATCATACATGATCGAATAGTCAAGTACAATTCTGTCAGCGGAGACGTCAGAAAGATCGCTTAGTATAATCCAAGATGCCGAAGAGTCAAGTAGTCTCCAAGTGCTGCAGAGAAACCAGTTGCAATATTCCTAGTTGCGAATATTATCCAGAATACAAAAAATCATTGGAGAGTTTAACTTGGCATAAAATACTTCAAACGTTAGTACAATTGAAGCTACAAATTCAAACAGCTGCAGTTCAGCGAGAAATCAAAGAAGTTCTAGAAATCGTTAATTTATACAAAGATAAAAATAGTTTAAAATTTTATGTTGCAATATACGGACGTTTCACAGAACGTGAATGTTTATATCCACCTGGTGGCTACCTTCGAAGTAGTTGGAAAAATTGTCATGATTAAAAATGTTCAAGTCCTCATCATGAATATGGTGACTTTTATGATGAAAAAGTTTTTGAGGATATAACAGTGTCAGAACTCGTAGAGATAATCATCAAACATAAGGTTTTTAACATTAGATTTGGTATATTCAATAAACATTTGAGGGATTACAGTTTCTCTAAATACGACACTCGCTGTCCAAAACATTACAGTGTACAAATATTGAGTCGTAATAAAATATACACGGAAAAAGGCTTAGGCAAGTTTACACACGACTTAACTTGTATGTACAAGTAATTAAATATATGATGGAGTACGCCGTGGATATGCAAAGATTTTTGCAACCAGGAAATGACTTTGTTGTCAAAGAACTTGCAATAATTTCATTGCATGATGATTCTGACGCAAAGGTATTCATGTTCCAAGAACCTTTTCCTTGGCAGAGATTATCGAATAAGTACAAAAATATCAATCGTTTAGTAGAAACCACCAAGCATGGTTTGTCGTGGAGTTTCGAAAAAGTGCCATACACACTGGTGGTAAACGTGCTCAAGGAATACTTATCGGATGCCAAAAAAATTTATGTAAGAGGTGAAATGAAAAAGAACTGGTTAGAAAGATTCAACTTACCTGTTTGTGAAGTGACGTCCATTGATTATTCCGAGAAACCGACTAAAGTTGCCACTATTTGCTTGAATCACCAATTTCTCAGAAAAACGACATGCGCACTGCAAAACGCTCGAATCATGAAAAAAGTCATTTTGGAAAATTTGGAGTGGCAGGATATGGAGTGGGAAGAGATTCAGTCTTAATCTAACCTTCGAGCAAGATGGGTCAAAAACAGAGCTCCTCTGGCTACGAAAGAATAAAAGATGAAAAATCCTCGGGTTTTAAAAGTTATTCTGAGGAAAAAAAGCGTCAAGATGAGCAATATAAAAGTTTTCAAAAGCTTCAAGAAGAACAAAAAACTTACGAAAAGAAAAATGAAAAAAAGATTAAATATGAAAAAATTAAAGAAAAAGAAAAAAATTTAATTGAATTCTAATAATTTAAATTTTATCAATTAAAAATAAGTAGTATAAAAAGTAGAGGCTAGCGGCTAGCCAGCAGCGGCTACCCGCTAGCACCAGCTGTACCACGCAAAAAGGTACGAGAGCACGGGGTCCAAAACAGCACAGCGGGGAGGGGGGGGGGGGGCAAAGGACGAGAGAGCGCGTCGAAAAGTATGAGAGAGTGACGCCACCTCCAAAAAGTATGAGAGTTAGGCGCCACCTCAAAAAGTATGGGAGTTTCGCGCCACCTCAAAAAGTATGAGAATCTCGCGCCACCTCAAAAAAGTATGAGAGTCTCGCGCCACCTAAAAAAAGTATGAGAGTCTCGCGCCATGGCGCGACGAGCCATACTGCTGACGACTTTTCGGGGCCATCACAAGGAGACTACGAACCTAAATAACTTCTAAATTGCCTTTACGCGATTCAAACCAACTAAAAAATTAATTTCCAATCTGTGAAAATTAGCTTATTGTGGACCAGAGATGGTTTCAATTGATTACATTTGGACAGATCATATATTTTCAGAAAGATATTGAAAAAAGGAAGTTTTTTGCTTGAACCGTACCTCAATAACTTAAAAATTATCTGTACGCAATTCAAAAAACCAACCAAAAAATTAATTTCCAATCCGTGAAAATTAGCTTTTTTGCGGAATGGAGATAGTTTTAAATGATGAAACTTGACAAATCATATATTTTTGGAAAGATATTGAAAAAAGGAAGTTTTCTTTGTGAACCGAACCTAAATAACTCCAAAATTGCCTTTACGCGATTCAAAAAACCGACTAAAAAATTAGATTCCAATCCGTGAAAATTAGCTTTTTTGCGGAACAGAGATGGTTTCAATAGATTAAACCTGGACAAATCATATATTTCCGGTAAGATATTGAAAAAAGAAAGTTTTTTTCGTGAACCGAACCCAAATAACTTCTAAATTGCCTTTACGCGATTCAAAAAACCAACTAAAAAATTAGTTTCCAATCCGTGAAAATTAGCTTTTTTGCGTAACGGAGATGGTTTTAATTGATTATGCTTGGACAAATCATATGTTTTCTGGAATGTATTAAAAAAAGAAAGTTTTCTGCGTGAACTGCACCTCGATAACTTAAAAATTGCCTTTACGCGATTCAAAAAACCAACTAAAAATTCGTTTCCAATCCGTGAAAATTAGCTTTTTTGCGTAACGGAGATGGTTTAAATTGATTATACTTGGACAAATCATATGTTTTCTGGAAGGTATTGAAATAAGGAAAAATTCTGCGTGAAACGCACCTCGATAACATAAAAACTATCTTTGCGCAATTCAAAAAACCAACTAAAACATTGGTTTCCAATCCAGGAGTATGTATTAGCTTTTTTGCGGAACGGAGATGGTTTTAATTGATTAAACTTGACGAATCATATATTTTTGGAAAGATATTGAAAAAAGAAAGTTTTCTGCGTGAACTGCACCTCAATAACTTGATAATTGACTTCACGCGATTCAAAAAACTAACTAAAAAATTAATTTGCAATCCGTGAAAATTAGCTTTTTTGCGTAACGGAGATGGTGTTAATTGATTATGCTTGGACAAATCATATGTTTTCTGGAAGGTATTAAAAAAAGGAAGTTTTCTGCGTGAACTGCACCTCGATAACTTAAAAATTATCTTTACGCAATTCAAAAAACCAACCAAAAAATTAATTTCCAATCCGTGAAAATTAGCTTTTTTGCGGAACGGAGATGGTTTTAAATGATGAAACTAGACAAATCATATATTTTTGGAAAGACATTGAAAAAAGGAAGTTTTCTGCGTGAACCGAACCTAAATAACTCCATAATTGCCTTTACGCGATTCAAAAAACCGACTAAAAAATTAGTTTCTAATCCGTGAAAATTAGCTTTTTTGTGGAACAGAGATGGTTTCAATAGATTAAACCTGGACAAATCATATATTTCCGGTAAGATATTGAAAAAAGAAAGTTTTTTTCGTGAACCGAACCTAAATAACTTCTAAATTGCCTTTACGCGATTCAAAAAACCAACTAAAAAATTAGTTTCCAATCCGTGAAAATTACTGCGAACCACGCAGAATTTTTCCTTATTTCAATAGCTTCCCGAAAGCATATGATTTCTCCAAGTATAATCAATGAAAACCATCTCCGTTCCGCAAAAAAGCTAATTTTCACGGATTGGAAACTAATTTTTTAGTTGGTTTTTTGAATCGCGTGAAGGCAATTTTCAAGTTATCGAGATACAATTCACACAGAAAACTTTCTTTTTTCAATGTCTTTCCAAAAATATATGATTCGTCAAGTTTAATCAATTAAAACCATCTACGTTCCGCAAAAAAGCTAATACATACTCCTGGATTGGAAATCAATGTTTTGGTTGGTTTTTTGATTTGCGTAAAGATAATTTTTATGTTTTCGAGGTGCGTTTCACGCAGAATTCTTCCTGATTTCAATACCATCCAGAAAACATATGATATGTCAAGTTTCATCAATTAAAACAATCTCCGTTACGCAAAAAAGCTAATTTTCACGGATTGGAAACTAACTTTTTAGTTGGTTTTTTGAATCGCGTAAAGGCAATTTTGAAGTTATTTAGGTTCGGTTCACGCAGAAAACTTCCTTTTTTCAATATCTTTCCAAAAATATATGATTTGTCAAGTTTCATCACTTAAAACCATCTCCGTTCCGGAAAAAAGCTAATTTTCACGGATTGGAAATTAATTTTTTGGTTGGTTTTTTGAATTGCGTACAGATAATTTTTAAGTTATTGAGGTACGGTTCAAACAAAAAACTTCCTTTTTTCAATATCTTTCCAAAAATATATGATTTGTCAAGTTTCATCACTTAAAACCATCTCCGTTCCGCAAAAAAGCTAATTTTCACGGATTGGAAACTAATTTTTTAGTTGGTTTTTTGAATCGCGTAAAGGCAATTTTCAAGTTATCGAGGTGCAATTCACACAGAAAACTTTCTTTTTTCAATATCTTTCTGAAAATATATGATCCGTCCGAATATAATCAATTGAAACCATCTCTGTTCCACAATAAGCTAATTTTCACAGATTGGAAATTAATTTTTTAGTTGGTTTTGAATCGCGTAAAGGCAATTTAGAAGTTATTTAGGTTCGGTTCACGAAAAAAACTTTCTTTTTTCAATATCTTACCGGAAATATATGATTTGTCCAGGTTTAATCTATTGAAACCATCTCCGTTCCGCAAAAAAGCTAATTTTCACGGATTGGATACTAATTTTTAGTTGGTTTTTCAAATCGCGTGAAGGCAATTTAGAAGTTATTTAGGTTCGGTTTACGAAAAAAACTTTCTTTTTTCAATATCTTACCGGAAACATATGATTTGTCCAGGTTTAATCTATTGAAACCATCTCCGTTCCGCAAAAAAGCTAATTTTCGCGGATTGGAAATTAATTTTTTAGTTGGTTTTTTGAATTGCGTAAAGATAATTTTTTAATTATCGAGGTGCAGCTCACGCAGAAAACTTCCTTTTTTCAATATCTTTCTGAAAATATATGATCTGTCCAAATATAATCAATTGAAACCATCTCTGTTCCACAATAAGCTAATTTTCACAGATTGGAAATTAATTTTTTAGTTGGTTTTTTGAATCGCGTAAAGGCAATTTTCAAGTTATCGAGGTGCAATTCACACAGAAAACTTTCTTTTTTCAATATCTTTCTGAAAATATATGATCCGTCCGAATATAATCAATTGAAACCATCTCTGTTCCACAATAAGCTAATTTTCACAGATTGGAAATTAATTTTTTAGTTGGTTTTGAATCGCGTAAAGGCAATTTAGAAGTTATTTAGGTTCGGTTCACGAAAAAAACTTTCTTTTTTCAATATCTTACCGGAAATATATGATTTGTCCAGGTTTAATCTATTGAAACCATCTCCGTTCCGCAAAAAAGCTAATTTTCACGGATTGGATACTAATTTTTAGTTGGTTTTTCAAATCGCGTGAAGGCAATTTAGAAGTTATTTAGGTTCGGTTTACGAAAAAAACTTTCTTTTTTCAATATCTTACCGGAAACATATGATTTGTCCAGGTTTAATCTATTGAAACCATCTCCGTTCCGCAAAAAAGCTAATTTTCGCGGATTGGAAATTAATTTTTTAGTTGGTTTTTTGAGTTGCGTAAAGATCATTTTTAAGTTATCGAGGTGCAGTCCACGCAGAAACCTTCCTTTTTTTAATACCTTCCAGAAAACATATGATTTGTCCAAGCATAATCAATTAAAACCATCTCCGTTACGCAAAAAAGCTAATTTTCACGGATTGGAAACTAATTTTTTGTTGGTTTTTTGAATCGCGTAAAGGCAATTTAGTAGTTATTTAGGTTCGGTTCACGAAAAAAACTTTCTTTTTTCAATATCTTACCGGAAATATATGATTTGTCCAGGTTTAATCTATTGAAACCATCTCCGTTCCGCAAAAAAGTTAATTTTCACGGATTGGAAATTAATTTTTTAGTTGGTTTTTTGAGTTGCGTAAAGATCATTTTTAAGTTATCGAGACGCAATTCACGCAGAAAACTTCCTTTTTTTAACACCTTCCAGAAAACATATGATTTGTCCAAGCATAATCAATTAAAACCATCTCCGTTACGCAAAGAAGCTAATTTTCACGGATTGGAAACTAATTTTTTATTTAGTTTTTTGAATCGCGTAAAGGCCATTTTAAAGTTATCGAGGTGCAATTCACACAGAAAACTTTCTTTTTTCAATGTCTTTCCAAAAATATATGATTCGTCAAGTTTAATCAATTAAAACCATCTACGTTCCGCAAAAAAGCTAATACATACTCCTGGATTGGAAATCAATGTTTTGGTTGGTTTTTTGATTTGCGTAGAGATAATTTTTATGTTTTCGAGGTGCGTTTCACGCAGAATTCTTCCTTATTTCAATACCATCCAGAAAACATATGATTTGTCAAGTTTCATCAATTAAAAAAATCTCCGTTACGCAAAAAAGCTAATTTTCACAGATTGGAAACTAATTTTTTAGTTGGTTTTTTGAATCGCGTAAAGGCAATTTAGAAGTTATTTAGGTTCGGTTCACGAAAAAAAAGTTTCTATTTTCAATATCTTACCGGAAATATATGATTTGTCCAAGTTTAATCTATTGAAACCATCTCCGTTCCGCAAAAAAGCTAATTTTCACGGATTAGATACTAATTTTTAGTTGGTTTTTTGAATCGCGTAAAGGCAATTTAGAAGTTATTTAGGTTCGGTTCACGAAAAAAACTTTCTTTTTTCAATATCTTACCGGAAACATATGATTTGTCAGGTTTAATCTATTGAAACCATCTCCGTTCCGCAAAAAAGCTAATTTTCGCGGATTGCAAATTAATTTTTTAGTTGGTTTTTTGAATTGCGTAAAGATAATTTTTTAATTATCGAGGTGCAGCTCACGCAGAAAACTTCCTTTTTTCAATATCTTTCTGAAAATATATGATCTGTCCAAATATAATCAATTGAAACCATCTCTGTTCCACAATAAGCTAATTTTCACAGATTGGAAATTAATTTTTTAGTTGGTTTTGAATCGCGTAAAGGCAATTTAGAAGTTATTTAGGTTCGGTTCACGAAAAAAACTTTCTTTTTTCAATATCTTACCGGAAACATATGATTTGTCCAGGTTTAATCTATTGAAACCATCTCCGTTCCGCAAAAAAGCTAATTTTCACGGATTGGATACTAATTTTTAGTTGGTTTTTCAAATCGCGTAAAGGCAATTTAGAAGTTATTTAGGTTCGGTTTACGAAAAAAACTTTCTTTTTTCAATATCTTACCGGAAACATATGATTTGTCCAGGTTTAATCTATTGAAACCATCTCCGTTCCGCAAAAAAGCTAATTTTCGCGGATTGGAAATTAATTTTTTAGTTGGTTTTTTGAGTTGCGTAAAGATCATTTTTAAGTTATCGAGGTGCAGTCCACGCAGAAACCTTCCTTTTTTTAATACCTTCCAGAAAACATATGATTTGTCCAAGCATAATCAATTAAAACCATCTCCGTTACGCAAAAAAGCTAATTTTCACGGATTGGAAACTAATTTTTTGTTGGTTTTTTGAATCGCGTAAAGGCAATTTAGTAGTTATTTAGGTTCGGTTCACGAAAAAAACTTTCTTTTTTCAATATCTTACCGGAAATATATGATTTGTCCAGGTTTAATCTATTGAAACCATCTCCGTTCCGCAAAAAAGCTAATACATACTCCTGGATTGGAAATCAATGTTTTGGTTGGTTTTTTGATTTGCGTAGAGATAATTTTTATGTTTTCGAGGTGCGTTTCACGCAGAATTCTTCCTTATTTCAATACCATCCAGAAAACATATGATTTGTCAAGTTTCATCAATTAAAAAAATCTCCGTTACGCAAAAAAGCTAATTTTCACAGATTGGAAACTAATTTTTTAGTTGGTTTTTTGAATCGCGTAAAGGCAATTTAGAAGTTATTTAGGTTCGGTTCACGAAAAAAAAGTTTCTATTTTCAATATCTTACCGGAAATATATGATTTGTCCAAGTTTAATCTATTGAAACCATCTCCGTTCCGCAAAAAAGCTAATTTTCACGGATTAGATACTAATTTTTAGTTGGTTTTTTGAATCGCGTAAAGGCAATTTAGAAGTTATTTAGGTTCGGTTCACGAAAAAAACTTTCTTTTTTCAATATCTTACCGGAAACATATGATTTGTCAGGTTTAATCTATTGAAACCATCTCCGTTCCGCAAAAAAGCTAATTTTCGCGGATTGCAAATTAATTTTTTAGTTGGTTTTTTGAATTGCGTAAAGATAATTTTTTAATTATCGAGGTGCAGCTCACGCAGAAAACTTCCTTTTTTCAATATCTTTCTGAAAATATATGATCTGTCCAAATATAATCAATTGAAACCATCTCTGTTCCACAATAAGCTAATTTTCACAGATTGGAAATTAATTTTTTAGTTGGTTTTGAATCGCGTAAAGGCAATTTAGAAGTTATTTAGGTTCGGTTCACGAAAAAAACTTTCTTTTTTCAATATCTTACCGGAAACATATGATTTGTCCAGGTTTAATCTATTGAAACCATCTCCGTTCCGCAAAAAAGCTAATTTTCGCCGATTGCAAATTAATTTTTTAGTTGGTTTTTTGAATTGCGTAAAAGATCATTTTTAAGTTATCGAGGTGCAGTTCACGCAGAAAACTTCCTTTTTTTAATACCTTCCAGAAAACATATGATTTGTCCAAGCATAATCAATTTAAACTAGGGCTGTTCGAGACTCGAGACTTTTCTCGGTCTCGGTCTCGGTCTCGGACCGCGACCGAGACCGAGACCGAGACCGAGACCAAGTAACCGAGAGTCTCGGTCTCGAACCGAGACTTTTGAATATGAAGACATTTTACATTTTGTAAATGACTAAATCCACACCTACTATAGGTCATACCTAGAATTCCTGTGTGCCCACGAAAATGTAATTTATAAAATAAGACTATTATTAAAAAAAATTCGGTTCCCTGAAAAGTTGCAAATCGAGCTTGAAAATTTCTGTCTGGCTTATGATGTTAAGTATATCAAGCCTATTCTTGATGTCAAAGTACGATGGAATAGCACCTACAATATGCTGAAAGTAGCAATTAGATTAAAACCCGGTTTAAGAGTACTTTGCGAGGTTCATGATGAATTTAGTCAATTAAAATTAAGTGAAGATGATTGGTTATTAATTGAACAAATTGAGGAGTATTTGAGTTATTTTGCTTATGTATCTACAGTGATAAGCGCAGATAAAGAAGCTGTATTATCAGAATCAGTTATAGCGTTTAATATGCTCCTTGACAAAATTGAATCAATAACTAAATTTCTAACGAAATTTACAACAAAAAATACTGCGATAAAGACAAAACTGTACGTGCTGAAGAGCCAAAAAAGAATTGTATTGAATCAATTGATATAAGATCAATATTTAAACGTAAAAACAATTTAAATAATGCATCCGAAATAAATAAATATTTAGAATCTGATGTCGCGGATGAGGATACTAATGTCCTGAATTGGTGGAAGTGCCATTCTACTTCTTATCCTATTTTATCTCGAATGGCTAAAGATATTTTTAGTACGCTCCCAACTTCCACCTCTGTCGAACGTTTTTTTTCAGCTGCAAAATTAATTTTGCGGGAACATAGACTGAGTTTGAGCGACCATAATTTCAAGGCTTTAATTAGTATTAATTCCTGGTCAAAAAGCCAACTAAAAAAAAATATTTATAGTACTCCTGGTCACTTTAACCTCAAAATCAAATTTTTGATGCGTGTTTTCGGTGACTCGTACTATAAAATAGTATATAGCACTGGTGCAGCACGTCACCAGGGCTCTTTAAGGACCTCGTGCTCCGCTTCGCTACGCACTCGGATCCTTAAAACCGCCCTGGTGACGATGCTGCACCCGTACTATAATATACTATTGTGACATTTAATTAAAAATTTAATTAGTTATAATATTTTAGAATAATGATTCATATTTATTCTTACAGAAATTCTGTATTTTATTTAATATTTTATGTATTTAGAGAATAGACAACAATTATTTTTAAAAAATTTGTCAAATTATTGAGACCGAAACTAAAACCGAGACCGAGACTAAAACCGAGACCGAGACTAAAAACCGAGACCGAGACCGAGACCGAGACCAGAAAATTTTTTCGAGACCGAGACCGAGACCATCCAAAGTCTCGTCAGTCTCGGTCTCGAACAGCCCTAATTAAAACCATCTCCGTTACGCAAAAAAGCTAATTTTCACGGATTGGAAACTAATTTTTTAGTTGGTTTTTTGAATCGCGTAAAGGCAATTTAGAAGTTATTTAGGTTCAGTTCACGAAAAAAACTTTCTTTTTTCAATATCTTACCGGAAATATATGATTTGTCCAGGTTTAATCTATTGAAACCATCTCTGTTCCGCAAAAAAGCTAATTTTCACGGATTGGAAACTAATTTTTTAGTCGGTTTTTTGAATCTCGTAAAGGCAATTTTGAAGTTATTTAGGTTCGGTTCACGCAGAAAACTTCCTTTTTTCAATATCTTTCCAAAAATATATGATTTGTCAAGTTTCATCATTTAAAACCATCTCCGTTCCGCAAAAAAGCTAATTTTCACGGATTAAAAATTAATTTTTTGGTTGGTTTTTTGAATTGCGTACAGATAATTTTTAAGTTATTGAGTTGCGGTTCAAGCAAAAAACTTCCTTTTTTCAATATCTTCCTGAAAATATATGATCCGTCCAAATATAATCAATTGAAACCATCTCTGTTCCACAAAAAAGCTAATTTTCACAGATTGAAAATTAATTTTTTAGTTGGTTTTGAATCGCGTAAAGGCAATTTCGAAGTTATCGAGGTGCAGTTCATGCAGAAAACTTTCTTTTTTCAATATCTTTCCAAAAATATATGATTCGTCAAGTTTAATCAATTAAAACCATCTCCGTTCCGCAAAAAAGCTAATACATACTCCTGGATTGGAAACCAATGTTTTAGTTGGTTTTTTGAATTGCGTAAAGATAATTTTTATGTTTTTAAGGTGCGTTTCACGCAGAATTCTTCCTTATTTCAATACCTTCCAGAAAATAATGATTTGCCCAAGTTTAATCAATTAAAACCATCTCCGTTACGCAAAAAAGCTAAATTTCACCGATTGGAAACTAATTTTTTAGTTGGTTTTTTGAATCGCGTAAAGGCAATTTAGTAGTTATTGAGGTTCGGTTCACATAAAAAACTTTTTTTTTTCCAATATCTTACCGGAAATATATGATTTGTCCAAGTTTAATCTATTGAAACCATCTCCGTTCCGAAAAAAAGCTAATTTTCACGGATTGGAAATTATTATTTAGTTGGTTTGTTGAATTGCGTAAAGATAATTTTTAAGTTATCGAGGTGCATTTCACGCAGAAATCTTCCTTTCTTCAATATTTTCCCAAAAATATATGATTTGTCAAGTTTCATCATTTAAAACCATCTCCGTTCCGCAAAAAAGCTAATTTTCACGGATTGGAAATTAATTTTTTGGTTGGTTTTTCGAATTGCGTAAAGATAATTTTTAAGTTATTGAGTTGCGGTTCAAGCAAAAAACTTCCTTTTTTCAATATCTTTCTGAAAATATATGATCCGTCCAAATATAATCAATTGAAACCATCTCTGTTCCGCAAAAAAGCCAATTTTCACGGATTGCAAATTAATTTTTTAGTTAGTTTTTTGAATCGCGTGAAGTCAATTATCAAGTTATTGAGGTGCAGTTCACGCAGAAAACTTTCTTTTTTCAATATCTTTCCAAAAATATATGATTCGTCAAGTTTAATCAATTAAAACCATCTCCGTTCCGCAAAAAAGCTAATACATACTCCTGGATTGGAAACCAATGTTTTAGTTGGTTTTTTGAATTGCGCAAAGATAGTTTTTATGTTTTCGAGGTGCGTTTCACGCAGAATTTTTCCTTATTTCAATACCTTCCAGAAAACATATGATTTGTCCAAGTATAATCAATTTAAACCATCTCCGTTACGCAAAAAAGCTAATTTTCACGGATTGGAAACGAATTTTTAGTTGGTTTTTTGAATCGCGTAAAGGCAATTTAGAAGTTATTTAGGTTCGGTTCACGAAAAAAACTTTCTTTTTTCAATATCTACCGGAAATATATGATTTGTCCAGGTTTGATCTATTGAAACCATCTCCGTTCTGCAAAAAAGCTAATTTTCACGGATTGGAAATTATTATTTAGTTGGTTTGTTGAATTTCGTAAAGATAATTTTTAAGTTATCGAGGTGCAGTGTACGCAGAAAATTTCCTTTTTTTAATTCCTTCCAGAAAACATATGATTTTTCACGGATTGAAAACTGATTTAATCGTTGGTTTTTTGAATCGCGAAAAGGCCATTTTGAAGTTATCAAAGTGCAGTTCACGCAGAAAACTTCCTTTTTTCAATATCTTTCCGAAAATATATGATTTGTCCAGGTATTAATCAATTAAAACCATCTCCATTACGAAAATAAGCTTATTTTGACGGATTGGAAACTCATTTTTTGGTTATTCGAACCACGCGAAGGCTATTTTGAAGTTATCGAGTTGTGGTTTACGCAGAATCCTTCCTTATTTCGTGCACCGGGTTAAATTGTCCTGAATCTTTTCTTGTAAGCATAAGCCCCCTCATAGAGGTGGTGGGATATCCCCCGCTATTAGACCTAATAATGCTACCAGACCCTAGCTAATAAAGTGAAATTTTTTTAATAAAAAAAATGTCCAAAATTGCACTTTCGTTTGCAAAAATTGCAAAACCAAACCAAAAATTTGCACCGTTTTTCATTTCGGAGATAAAAAATAATTAAGTGTGGCCTAGCCAAAATCTCGTTTTCTCGTTATTTTAAGTAATAATCGTGTTTTAGAGGTTTGGAATAAACACTAATCATTTGCAAAAAAATTGCACCGTTCGATTATGCAAAAAAAAAATTACGAAATTCCACTGTCATTAAGTGAATAATGTAATTAAAAATATGTGTGTGTGTGTGTGTGTGTGTGTGTCCGAGTCTAAGATTTGATAGGTTGATCGTTGATAGTTTTTATTGGTTATTAATTTTGATGTCAAACCTAGTATCCAGGCGAGCCTAAGAGGGTTATTTGGGATGGGTTATTGGTTTTGAGGTTAAACCTACTATCCTGGTTACTGGTTAGCCTACGAGGGTCATCTTAAACCTAGTATCCAGGCGAACCTAAGAGGGTTATTTGGGATGGGTTATTAGTTTTTAGGTTAAAGCTAGTTTGCAGGCGAATCTAGGAGGGTTATTTGGGATGGATTATTGGTTTTTAGGTTAAACCTAGTATCCTGGCGAATCTACGAGGGTTATTTGGAATGGGTTATTGGTTTTGAGGTTAAGCCTAGTATCCTGGTTAGCCTAGGAGGGTTATGTTGGATCAAAATAACTATTTTGTGGTTGTTTTAAAAAATATATATGCAAATACTAATTCTGGGATGTGAATTATATCAGGCGCCTAATTCTGGGACGTGCCGAACGCACGATGTATATACGCGCCTAGCGTATATGTATATATATATGTGTACAGTGTGAGTTCGGCCACTGTACATATTTATATATATATATATACTAGGGGGGGTACCCCCTGATCGCTTCGCTCGCCAACCCCCCTATATATATAATAAAATATATACTATGTATTTACTTGAGGTACAAATGAATTATTTATTAAATATTTATAAATCAAGTAAATTAAACTATAATATGATATAAATTATGTTTTTTACTTTAATTCTGCAGATTTCCACACCACCCAGGAGCTACTTACATGGCGCGTTGGGTTTTTTTAACAATTTTTAAAACAATATTCAACTAAAAATATTTAAATAAACAATTACGAATAAATACAAAACATAACATGGCCTAACAAACATAAAACAATAACATGGCCAGCGAATACGGAATTTTTATTTATCTAAATATAGTTTAATATCTACATTATTATACGCAGCATCCGTATTTTTTGTCCGTCCGTCCGTCCGTCCGGGATCAACTTTAAAAATTTGATTACAACGCTCCTAATCATCGGATTCAAATCAAATTTGGTATACGGATATTTTCGAAGATGTATATTATGAATCTAACTTCCATTTTTTTGTTTCTATTTTTTTTTTTAAATGACAAGCATTTCTATTTTATCGATTTTTGTCATCAGTTTTATTTTAAAAATTTAACATGGCTCTTCCAATACATCCGATTTAAAAAAAATTACGTATATGTATGTTTTCAAAGGTGCTGATTACAAATATCACTTTGAATTTTTAATTTGTCTTAAATAAAGTGCACTTAAATAAGGTGAAATCATAATTCTATCCTAATATATTGGATTTGTACGAAAATTTGTTTTCAATGTCTTTTGAGGGTCAAGATTACGAATCTGATTTTCAATTTTAAATTTGATGACTCTAATAAGGTCTATACTCAAATAAAGTTGATTTGAAATTTTTGCCCCATGCATCTGACTTGTAATAAGTTTTGTGTATTGGGATCTCTAATGCTTCTCATTTTGAATATGACCGTAGATTTTTATTTTACCCCTGATGAAGTTTACTTATATAAGGTAAAATTTTTCTTTGTTCTCAATCTATATTAGAACAATCAGAAATTTCGTATACACCTGTTTTCAAGGGTACTGATTACAAGTATCACTTTGAACTTTTAATATGCCTCAAATATTTTTAATTTGCCTCAATATTTAAGTACACTTTAATAAAGTGAAATTATAATTCGCGCCTAATACATTGTATTTGTTCGAAAATTTCTATTCTTTGGCTTTTGAGGGTCCAGATTATGAATCTGAACTTCAATTTGAATCTAATGACTCTTATAAGGTCTATACTCAAATAAAGTTGATTTGAAATTTTTGCTCCATAAATCGAACAGTAATAAGTTTTTTGTACTGGGATGTCTAAGGTTGCTCATTTTAGGTATGTACACCAGCCGGACACCATATCGTTCCGAGGTTTGAATTAGGCGCTCGAAATATGACCGTCATCCCAAAGTTTTTGCAAAAGTGCCAACCTTTGGGACCACCATGTTTGGGACACCGTGGGACGGGTAAAAAATTATTTTTCATCAAGTAGGGTTAGAGAGTCGATGTCAATGATCAACGTCAGAAATAAATCAATGTTGATCATTGACATCAACTACCTAACCATACTTTTTTGTTGAATAACTATTATTACGTAATTATGTAATTGTTTTTAATATTTTACTTTCATTTTGAGAGAAGGTTTTTGCAAATGAATAAAATTTTAAAAATAATTTATATTAGATTTTTTAAATACGGCACACATTCAAAACAAGTAGACCGCAGCGATCAATCATTAATTTTTTCAATAAAAAGCTTGACAAGTCTTAAATAAATCAATGTTGATCATTGACATCGACTCTCTAACCCTACTTTATGAAAAATAATTTTTTACCCGTCCCAAAGGTTGGCACTTTAGCAAAAACTTTGGGTTGACGGTCAAATTTCGAGCGCCTAATTCAAACCTCGGAACGATATGGTGTCTGGCTGGTGTACATATCTATATTCGAATAAGCCCAGACATTTGGAAGACTTTTTTTTTTTTTTTTTTTTTTTTTTCCATCAGTAATATGGTTGTAGATTTTTGTTTTAAAATATTTTTGATTAAAGTTATACTCTAAATAAAATTTAATCATTTACGTTATATCATTATATCATAATATATGATATTATTGAATATATTTGTCTATGCGCGAGCGAGCGTTTTATGCTAGTTTTAAAATACAAATTTAAAAATAAATTTTAAAGGTCCTGCCAAACAAACAATTATAAACACGGAAGATTTTTATGAAAAATTATTGAATTATTCAAACGGAAGATTTCTTGATATTTAAGATATTATTGAAAAAAAAATTTTCACGGAGGATCATTGTGAATATTTATTTTTTTTAGGAAAATAGAATTGAAAATTATTATCAAGAAAAGTTTTTTGAAATGAATTATATGTGGTTTATACGGCTACTGGCAAAGGGTCCCACATAAAGTTTCTTTTTGTTATTACATTAAAATAAAATATCGAATAGATATTTTCCCAGGAAGTTTTGACTCCGGAGAAGTCAGAATAGACACCCGAAGCCCTTGGTAATAGTAACGCCTTGGAGATGATTTTCCCAGGAAGTTTTGACTCCGGAGAAGTCAGAATAGACACCTGAAGCCCTTGGTAATAGTAACGCCTTGGAGATAATTTTCCCAGGATGTTTTGACTCCAAAGGAGTCAGGGTGTATACTTGGTGCATTTGGTAATAGTAAGGCCTTGGAGATGATTTCCCCAGGATGTTTTAACTCCAGAGGGGTGAGGAGAGACACCTGGTGCACTTGGTAATAGTAACGCCTTAGGAGATGATTTTCCCAGGATGTTTTGACTCCAGAGGGGTCAGGACAGACACCTGGTGCACTTGGTAATGGTAACGCCTTGGAGATGATTTTCCCAGGATGTTTTGACTCCATAGGAGTCGGGGTGTATACTTGGTGCACTTGGTAATAGTAAGGCCTTGGAGATGATTTCCCCAGGATGTTTTAACTTCAGAGGGGTCAGGACAGACAACTGGTGCACTTGGTAATAGTAACGCCTTGGAGATGATTTTCTCAAGAAGTTTACACCAGAAATTACAACTATTTAATATAGTAAGATATCAGAATTTACTTAATTACAGTAGAATTTTGTAAATTTTTTTTGCATAACGGATCAGTGCTATTTTTTTACAAACGATTAGTATTTTTCTTAAACTTCTAATTCACGATTATAACTTCAAACAATGAAAAAACGTGATTTTCGCTAAGCTAAATTTAATTATTTTTTATCTCCGATATGAAAAACGGTGCAAATTTTTGGTTTGAATTTGCAATTTTTGCAAACTAAAGTGCAATTTTGGGCATTTTTTTTTTTTAATACATTTTACTTTTTTGGCTAGGATCAGGTAGCCGCCTAACAAAGGCTGTAGAGGGTTATGCAAAAAAAAAAAAAAAAACTTTGCGTGTGGACTCAGCAGGGATATCGAAAGCTCTCTATTATCATGGGAATATTTAACTTTTTGAAGTTTTCCCGGGCGCTGTTTATGGTTGCTTTCCGCAATCGATTAAAAAAAAAAAAAAAAAAAAAATATATATGATTTGATCATTTTTTGCTCTTTTACAAGGATTTGAAAATTGGGTGTCCAATTCAAATTTCATTATGTATTTTAAAAAAATGTATCGTTTGCAATGAAATAGTATATTATAGTACGGGTGCAGCATCGTCACCGGGGCGGTTTTAAGGACCCAAGTGCGTAGCGAAGCGGAGCACGAGGTTCTTTATTAGCCCTGGTGACGTACTGCACTCGTGCTATATACTATTTTATAGTACGAGTAACCGAAAACACGCATCAAAGATTTGATTTTGAGGTTAAAGTGACCAGGAGTACTATTAAATTTTATGGGAACTGCTAAACGTCGGTCAGATATTTCATATTTCATATTTCTGTATTCTTACACTTCAGGACGCGGGAATCCGGACTGGTGCAGAAAATTTTGAGTTCAAAATTATTTTGAATTTGGCCGTGAAAAATAATTTTTCAATGATTAAAAATATATATTTCAAAGCCAATTTCAATAAAATTTTTTTATAAACATGTTTCAAAAATTCATTTGATATCTTTTATTTTCAAATTATAAGGAAGTATATGTGTGCAATTTATACTAACTTAGTTATTAACTTCTACTGCAAACATTTTTTTTTTTTTTTTTTTTTTTTATCTGAATTTACAACAATTTTAATTTTATTATCTTTAACAAGAAAATCTGTCATTTTACAGAATTAACGATGAATTTATAAATTTTGCATAAATAAATTTTAACTTCATTAATTTTATTTTTCTTTTTGTGTAACCGTGCTTACAAAAATTTTTGTGTTATTATAATCTTCAATTAATTATTATATTTATTGAAAAGAATTTAAAAAAAATATATACTTTCAGTCAAAACTTTTATTAGAATTTTCTATTTTTAAATTTAGCGCCATGTTACTTCCTTAAGCAGCGCCTCTAACGGCGTTGCAAGAAACAACGAATTCGGTGGAATTGTATATATAGTTAGAGTACTGTGTATAACCTTTTTACAAGCTCTTTTTTCTTAATTTTAACCCTTTGTAAATACAAAAGGGTTGTTTTCACATTATTTTTCATCAATTTTTAACACTAGCTTTTCATATACATGTATAAGATAAAATTTTTTTATTATTTTCGGCCTTAATTTAAATGAAAAAAAATAAGTTCGATTTTCAATTATCTGACCGACGTTTAGCACCGGCCAAATTTTATAGATGATTTTCGATTCAGGAGCTCGAACGCAATCGATTTTCCAAAAAATTAATAAAAAAATCGGTCATTTGGGTGCAGCCGTGCAGGTTTCCTCAAGCAAAATCTGTCCCTTATTTTTCTGAGTGAATTATTTTTTCTTAAAAAGAGTATGTATACCATAAAAATCAATTGATTTTGATTAATGATATATTGTTATACATGGGAGGCAAGCGCCACATTGACGTCGAGAGAGAAATTTTCAGGTAGCGGCACGAGGCGAAGGTTGCGCAGCGCAATCGAAAAGTACCTATTGAATGCCGCAGTAAAACAAAAAATTTTTCAGTGTAGATTGATACTATACAAAACCATCAAGTTTGAATTGAGATCAATGGTATTGAATGGATCTCTTGTAGCAGGGCAGTAAATAAAAAAAGCATACAATATAAACATAAAAGTTTTTTTATTTTACATTTAAAATTTCAACAAAAAAAATATAAGAATACTGTTTTTTTCAATTTTTTCGTCTTACAAAAGTATTATTAATTATTATCATTATTATCATTATTATCATTATTATTATTATTATTATTATCATTATTATTATTATTATTATTATTCATAATATTAGTATTATTAATATTCTAAAAATTTATTTTTGTCTGTTATAGTTTTTTAATGGCTTACTTAATTCTCCAAAGTCTCTTGTGTTCTAAAAGAATCACTTACTATTTTCCATTTATCACCAAGAGCTGCTATTAAAAAATTTTGATTGAAAGTTTTTGAGATTTTATCTTGATATTTTACTTGCCCACTGACAGTTATTAAAAAAGTCAGTTGACCAGCCATAACTTGAGCTAAAACAATACTTAATAAATACTATACTGAAATGAATATATTTGAAACTATATACAATTTCAACAAACCTGTAATTGGCTGAGCATCCAAAGTAATAACAGAATGTTCCGAGGATGGTAACTCCGTCCAAAAATTTTGAATTTGATCTTTACCTTCTATGCCATTTCCATTCCATATTAAAATTGCTGAGTCTAAGTATAATCTTGCCATTAACTATCAAGTAATTAGTAAAAGGTTGAAATAATTTGTACTGACCAATTTTTTGAAAATATTGTAAATAAAATTTGAAATTAACTCACAAATCTTCGTTTATCTAAACTTTCATAGTACAATTTTGTAAATTCTTCAGCTGTTCGGCATGCTCGATCAATGCTAGTCCTTAATTCCTATATAAGAATAAATGATTTTTTTTTATTCAGATAATAGATTATAAAATATAAATATAAATTTTTTTTTTTTTTTTTTTTTGCTGATAAATTCTAAAATACAACTAAAAATTTCTTTTTCTTCAATTTCAAAATAAATGTAAACACTATAAAACTAGACTAGTTCACTCAAATTTAGAGAAAAAAAGTTTTTTTTTTTTTTAATTTTAATCCTCCAATAACAATTAATAGATGGTTTCAAAAAAACTGAAGCTCAAAGTGTCAGCTTTTCTTGGAGATTTTAATTTATTTCTAGAGATAAAAAACTTAGAAGCCAGTAAATACTGAGATAAAAGTTGGGGCAACTTTGGTATAAATTTGAAACATTCAAATGTTGAACAAAATGAAAAATAACCAGTAATTTTGAAATTTTACTATTTTATGTTTCATTTTTTATCAGATCTTTTTCAAAGTGGGATAGTACAAAAATTCTTATTTTTGGTAAAATATAAATTAGAGCCACTTTGGCTATTTTTAAAAAAAACTAACTTCTTTCTACATATCAAAGTAAATAAAAAAAATAAAATTGTTTATCTTTTATTTACTGAATAAACTTCTTAATTTTAAATTTATGTCGTGAAATTGAATAAAATTTTTTAAATTAGCTGAATCATTGATTCAATGCTCCTTAGTCAAAATAAAATTATACTACAAGCAAAACAAAGTTTTATATTAGTGTCATTATTAAAAATTTTTTTAATGATGGGTAGACAAGATCCACATTACAATAAGCTAATAAATTTATTAATTTTATTATTAATAATTAAATTATAAAAAAAAGTTTTTAAAGTAAACTAGTTTTAATCGCTTAGAACCATTTCCTCTTTTGATAAGTTTTAGAATATCATCAAAAATATTTTATTAACTGTGTTTATTGTAAAGTAGATTTTTAAGAGTTATTAATAAAAAAAATAATAATAAATAAGACACAAAATTAATAGATTATACCTCTTCCATTATTGTTATTGATTGAGATCCTTCCATTGGTTTTGAGATAAGGTCTCACACAAACGCACAGACACCTATGCAAATATCTGCCCCACCTCCGACTTTAATGTCAATTATTTTAGTATATTAATTTGTATATCAAAGACAAGCTAAGAAAGATTAGGACCACAAAGATTAATTAGAATAGATATTAGATACATATTTACTTGTTATAGAATGTTTATAGGGCAACTTTCATGATCATAGATCTCTACCCTAACCAGTGATGAATTCGAGAAAGCGGGCATGGAAACATAGCGGTTACTTCAGACCGTAGAAGCTCGACCAAGAGGTTATTTCAGATTGCTAGGGGTTCTGTGTGCTAAGGTTAAAGAACATTCGAATGTTTTTAAAAATATTAAATTTATGACAAAATTTATGTTACGAAATTTATACGATTGATTCATTTAAGTTTTTTTCATAAATAAATATTTAACCATTCCCCCAAGCTGTAAAACTCAAGAACCCTGAGCATTCGAAATATTTCAATTAATAACAAAATTAATGAATGATTCCCCCCACCACTAAACCCACGAAAGTTTGTGTGAACGAATTTATTTTTTTACCAAATAAATAATCCACCAAGCACTAAACCTTGAAAACCCTAGGAATGCAAGTTTAATTTTTTAATTTACAAATTATCCCCCAAGAACTAAACCCAAGAAACCCTGGGCGTCAAAGTTTCATTTTTAACTCAATAAATAATCCCCCAAGCCATAAACCTTGAAAACCCTGGGAAGGCGAGTTTATTTTAACAAATGATCTCCCAATCACTAAACCCACGAAACTCTGGGCTACCGAGATCAATTTTTAAATAACTGAATGATCTCCCAAGCTTCAAACCCACAATACCTAGGCCGAGTTGATTTTTTAAATGAACAAACAATCCCACAAACTCCAAGCCCACAATGCCATGGGCTCCTGAGTTAAATTTTTGAGTAAACAAATAATCTCCCAATCTTTAAAAACACGATATCCTGGGATTCCAGATTCAATTTCTGAATAAATGAACGATTTCAAAAACTTCAAACCCACATTACCCTAGGTGCTATAGTTCAAATGTGAAATAAACGAACAAACCCCCAAGCTCTGAACTTATGAAACCCTGGGCACCAGAATTCAATTTTTAAATACATAAATGTTCTGCGAAGCTCTAAACCCACGAAACCCTAGGCTTCTGAGATCAATTTTTAAATAATTAAATGATCCCCCAAGCTTCAAACCCACAATACCCTGGCCTTCTGAGTTCAATTTTTGAATAAATTAATGATCCCCCAGCTTCAAACCCACAATGCCCTGTGCTTCTGAGTTCAATTTTTAAATGAACAAACAATCCCCCAAGCTTTAAACTCACAATGCCCTGGGCTCCTGAATTTAATTTTTGAACACATAAATAATCTGCCAAGCTCTAAACCCACTAAACCCTAGGCTTCTGAGTTAAATTTTTAAATAAATTAAATGATCCCCCAAGCTTCAAACCCACAATACCCTGGGCGCTAGAGTTCAATTCGTCGGTTTAGAGTAAGAACCTGCTATCTCATCGGGCCAAAGCAAGAACCTACTATCTCATCGGGCCAGAGCAAGAACCTACTATCTCAGAGGCCGGAGCAAGAACCTGCTATCTCCGGACTTAAAGGCTACTATTTCACGGGCTCATTTAAACAATGGCATCAAAATTTTTTTTCTTTTTTTAAGCGTACCAGAGTAATAATATAAGTGTAGAAGCTACGCTTCAGAAAAGAAAAAAAATGTTCATGCCATTTTTTAAATGGGCCCGTGAAAGAGTAGCCTTGAACTCCGGGCCCCTGAGATAGCAGGTTCTTGCTCCAGCCCCTGAGATAGTAGGTTCTTGCTCTGGCCCATCGAGATAGCAGGTTCTGGCTTTGGCTCGATGGGACAATAGGTTCTTACTTTAAACCGACGAATTGTGAAATAAACAAACAAACCCCCAAGCTCTAAACTCATGAAACCCTCGGCTACCGAATTCAATTTTTAAATACATAAATGATCTCCCATGCTCTATACCCCCGAAACCCTGGGCTTCTGAGTTCAATTTTAAAATAATTAAATGATCACCCATGCTTCAAACCCACAATATCCTGGGCTTCCGAGTTCAATTTTTAAATAAATAAATATCCCCCAAGCTTCAAACCCACAATACCCTGGGCACCTGAGTTCAATTTTGAAATGAACGAACAAACTCTCAAGCTCTAAACTCACGAAACCCTGGGCTCCCGAATACAATTTTTTAATAAATAAATGATCCACCAAGCTCTAAACCCACGAAACCCTGGGCTTTTGAGTTCAATTTTTAAATAAGTGGGTTTGAAGCTTGAGGGATCATTTATTTATTCAAAAATTGAACTCGGACGCCTAGGGCATTATGGGTTTGGAGCTTGGAGGATTATTTGTTCATTTAAAAATTGATATCGGGCGCCCAGGGTATTGTTAGTTTGAAGCTTGGGTGATCATTCAATTATTTAAAAATTAAACTCGGAACCCCAGGGTTTCGTAGGTTTGGAGCTTGGGGGATTGTTTATTTGTTTAAAACGTGAACTCGGGTGCCCAGGGCATTGTGGGTTTGAAGCTCGAAGTAGTATTTGTTTACTTAGAAATTGAACTCGGACGCCCAAGGTATTGTGTGTTTGAAGCTTTGGAGATTATTTATTTATTCAAAAATTGAACTCGGCAGCCAAGGGTATTCTGAGTTTGAATCATTTTTAGGAAATAAATAAATAAACTCTTTTAAAAGAGTAATTAAATCTTCACTTTATTATTGTTTAAAAATATTTGGAAAAACCGTTACATATGTTTCACCACACAGTGGCTTCTTCGGACGGTAATCATTCAACTGATTGATAATTAGTTTTGTGAGAGAATAAATACAAGGCACATCGTCGTTAACATCCCTACCCTTAAAATCCAGCTGGATTTCCAGCTGGATTTCCTGCTGGCTATTCAGCTGGATTTCGGTTCCAATATGACAGCTGGATTTCCAGCTGGATTACTAGCTGGATTTCCAGCTGGATTAAAAAAAAAAAAATTTTAGTTAATATTGCTTAAAATCGAGTTATTATTCATTTTTCAATGATTTTGAAAAAATTGAACTTAGTTTTTTTTTTTAATTTTCCAGCTGGATTTGTCCGGCCGGATTTGTCCAGCTAGAAATCCAGCTGGAAATCCAGCTGGTTAAATCCGGCTGGATAAATCCAGCTGGAAAATTTTGAAAAAAAACTAAGTTCAAAATTTCGAAATTATTGAAAAATGAATAATAACTCAATTTTAAGCAAAATTGATGAAATTTTTTTTTTTTTTTAATCCAGCTGGATTTCCAGCTGACTATCCAGCTGGATTTCGGTTCCAATATGACAGCTGGATTTCCAGCTGGATTTCCAGCTGGATTTTAGGGGTAGGGATTGTTTTGATTGTCTCCCTACTCCCCCTCCCTTTTTATATTTGTAAACGAAACCTACAATATTAGTCACATTATGTATTTATGTTCAATTATGTATTAGTATATCTGTGAAAGCTGTAAGTGTGTGTATGATGTTAACGACGATGTACCTTGTATTTATTCTCTCATAAAACTAATTATCAATCAGTTGAATGATTACCGTCTGAAGAAGCCATTGTGTGGTGAAACATATGTAACGGTTTTTCCGAATATTTTTAAACAATAATAAAGTGAAGATTTAACTACTCTATAAAAAGAGTTTATTTATTTATTTCCTAAAAATGTTATTTAATCTTCATCAAGTAGAAGCTACCACTATTCAAGATTTGAAACATTTAAAAATTGAACTTGAAAGCCCAGGGCATTGTGGGTTTGAAGCTTGGGGGATCATTTATTTATTCAAAAATTGAACTTGAAAGCCCAGGGCATTGTGGGTTTGAAGCTTGGGGGATCATTTATTTATTCAAAAACTGAACTCGGAAGCCCAGGGTTTCGTGGGTTTGGAGCTTGGGGGATTACTTGTTTATTCGAAAATTGAACTGGGGCCCCCAGGGCATTGTGGGTTTGAAGCTTGGGGGATTATTTGTTCATTTAAAAATTCAACTCGGAAGCCCACCCAGCTGAAAAAATCCATATGGAAATCCATATGGACATCCATGCAGTACCCCATACGGAAATCCATATCGAAATCCATATGGAATTCCATATGGTGAATTGAAACCGATTTCCATATGGATTTCCATATGGATTTCCATATGGATTGTCAAAAGCAATGAATTTTTTTTTTCAAATAATTTTTTTTTCTAAACTTTTTTATTATTTAATAATAATTAAAAAAAATTGATTAGCATAATTATTTTTATGCCATTTTCCAAATCAATATTTATTGTATATCTTTTCTCCTTATCCAAATTTTTTTTTTTTTAATTCAATTCTTTTCATTTTGATTTTATTAATATTTTAAAAATTAATATTTTACTATCTTCATATTTTATTTTGATTATTGATAACTATTGATAGTTATAAAATTTAATGTAACCAAACAGTATAATTAATTGTGATTTTTTTTCAATTTGATTAATTATTTTTTTGAAGTATAATATACTGAAAAAATTAATAATTTACACAAAATTTTCAAGTTAAAAAATTTATTTTATTTTTCAACATGTGATTTCTAATATGTGATATAGTATTTTTATCAATGGATGACAAAAAGATTTTAGTACATGAGTATATATACAGTTAGTCGCAGAAAGTTTCTAACAAAACAATAGTTGCTTTTTTCTGTTTTTAGTGAATCCAGAGTAACCAAAATTATTCTATTAATTTTTGAAGTAGTTTATTATGCTATTGCTACTATTTATTTTACTAATGAACACAACTTTTGACTAAATAAACAAAATTATAATTTTTTAGATAATCAACAACACTACATAATAATATTGTAAATATAGATGTCAGGACAATATTAAGAAAATAAGCTACGAAAGAGCGAAAAAAAAAATTAATTTTTCAACTATTCGACTCTGAATCATTTCAGAATTTTAACAGAGTATTTTTAAGTTCATATCTAACTGTCCGTAAATTTTCAGAATTTTCTCAGCATGATTAATTTTTAGAGTTAGATGTCCTAAAGCAATATGAACATGTGATTTATTGATACAGATTTTTAACAAGTATCTCACAACAGAAAAACTAAGAAATTATATTATTGTAATTTAAGGTAGTTACGAAGCGTATATATAGCTAACCTAAAATATAGTTATAGACGCTCGTTGCCCCCACTCTGACGCCACGCGCCGCCGTCGCCACCGCTGCTCGAAATCATGCTAAAATCATGCATTTTTCATTCTTTTTGATTGTATATCTCATAAGTTAATATCGCTTGCTATGTTTATCTTTGTACGATACGATTTCTAAGTTCTTGCCCTACAAGAAAACCTGTTTTTAAAAAATATTTTAAGAAAATTGAGTTTGCAATGAGAGAATAACCTTCAAAATAAATATGAATTCACGCGCTCAGCATAGGAATCCCATGTAAAAAATTGAAACTTCTGAGCCCAATATTTCAAAATTAAGTATGGCTTGGGGGTTTAAGAAAAATACCAGCGTGTACAGGACTCAAAAATCTACCTCTGTGCAAAATTCTAGAGATTTTTTAAGAAACTCAATTTTTTTGGGAACTACCTTAAGAAAAAAAAATTAACATTTGCAATTAGTTATGTAATATATCTCATCCATACTTTGCCTATACTTACAAGATATGATTATGAAAAAATTAGGTAAAAACCATGCTAACCTGGAATTATGTTCTAGGTTTGAAATTTCATGATCATACAAATTGCACACTTTTTTACACTTATTAATTCAAATTTCTTCACTTTTCAACTTAAAATCTGCTAGTTAAATTTTAAACTACACTTCGAAAAGAAATTTGTGGTAAAGCGTCAACAGCAAATACTCCCATCTTTTTCATATTGATCTTTAATAATAGTCTTCAGAATATTCAGCAAAGGAATTGTAGCGTTGACCCAAGTCCACTCCCAACACCAAGTGTTATCGGCCAAGACTGAAAAAAGAATTAAAAATTGCACAAAGTTTAAGGTCTTATATTTTACCACTGAATGAATTGAAGCAAATAGTAAGGTGAGCATAAACTTATCTAATGATGATGAATTCATTAGTAATTATCAATAATTTCTTTATTGGTGCAATTGAGTTTCATACTATATCACTTTAAATTATACTTAGTTTCAATTTTGTAAATATTTATTGACGGGCGAAAAACTTTTACTTTTTTTTAATCAAAAAGTCAACCGTCTCTATTCTCTATTGGGAGGAAAAGTGCAGTCACAGAGAGGGAAGCAATATGGCTGCACATAACTATTTTCAATGCGATCAGCGCGCATGACGACGTAACCCTAAATTCAACATGGCTGCCCATAACTATTTAAATCCACTAGAACAGCGCGTGAACCACGTGACCTCATCCCCACCACGACTGCACTTTTCTTCCCAATAGACGTACACTGAGAGTACTAAGTAAAATCGCGAGTGTCTGCATGTGGCGACCCGTGGAAACCCGCCACAACAAGCACAGCGGCAACCGCGCAAGCAGAAGCTAGCACCGCGCGCTGTGTACTGTGCAGCGCACACAGACAGCGCCTGCACTAACACCAACGCAGCAAGGCGGCCCTTTTTGGGCCTGAGCGTCCCTCTCTGCTGGGGGTCGCTCAGTCCTGCATGAGCCTCCACCAAGTGCACACCGTGCAGCAAGCGACGCTCAACCGAGTAGCTTGGCCTCTTCCAATATAATTATTTGTAATCGATCGATATCATTTTTTTCTTTTGCAATAAAAGTGCAGTTAAATAAATAAGTGTTTTATTAGTTACAAATCCCTTTTCTCACTCTATCAAAATTAACACGCTTAAGTTAAAATCAACCGCTCGTCAAGCTGGTAACTTGACGGTGCCTGAACCTTAAAAATACCACATTGGTGACCCCGAGTTTTAAATCATTTGGTGAGTGAAAAAGTGTGATTTTGAAAAAAAAAACAATAAACTTTGTGAACATTCGAAAGTGAGAAATCGACGCGTCGCTTAAACTCCCCGCATCGGTACCAGAATTGAAAGTGACGCCGCGTCAGTGGCCGCCATTACGGCGTCGGTTTTCCCTGAGTTTCCCGCGCCGGGACAGCGTCTCTCTCCCTCCCCCGCAGGACGCTACCGCCCCCACTCGGGTTTTCCTGCCTTTGCTCCGACGCGCGCAAAAGGTGGCTCGGGTGCGCGACGTGAAATGTGCAGCTGAACGTTCTCCGCAGTGCTGAATCATCGAAACGTACTTGGACAATACCCGTGCTGTACGTTTATGGTGACTTATGGTTTTGGTGCATAAATGCGGCACATGATGTGTCATGTACCACACACCCCCACGTACACGCGCTGCTGCTAAGCGACAACCGGACGACGCTGCTGATGGTCAGAGTGACTCTAACACTCCCCCCGGCGAACAATCAACCAGTGCAGCCCTACCTGTCATTGAAAGCCTTGCAGGCGAGACTGAACAGCCGGTCTATCAATCAGTGACGCCTCCCCCGGCTCCTAACACCACCCTGGCTGACGCAAGAGCTAGCTCAACTGTCCCTCCGCCCTCAGCACCTCCGCTAGTGGAAAGGCAAACCATAATGGCAGCCAAAGATGTGCAACTGCCTCCGTTCCTGGAGCTGCAGGTGGAGGCATGGTTTACCTGTGCTGAGAGCATGCTAGAGGCAAATGGTATCACAGATGACCAGCAAAAATACTTCAAGGTCATCAGTCAGCTGGCGAAAGAGCTTTTGAACGACAACCCGGACATCATGATCAATGCTCCGGCGACAGGTAAATTTGATTATTTACGTAAAGAATTAACAGCCAGGTTTGCAGATTCGCCTGGCCAGAAGCTGCACAAGCTTTTTGGAGCTCTGACACTTGGCTCAAAGACACCATCGGCGCTGCTCAGAGAAATGAAAAGCTTGGCCAACGGCAAGGTTGACGATGAAGCCTTGCTTGTCAAATGGATGGAGATGCTGCCGCGAGACCTACAGGCCTACGTAGAGATCCATGGTGGCAAGGATCTCGCTGAGATCGGCGGTTTTGCTGACCGGATGATGGAGCGTGTAAAAAGGGGTGGAACAACCACCCATGCCGTCTCTGCATCATTCGACGCCGAGCAGGCACCGACAGTATTTGCAGCCAGCCACGCTACTCATCCTTCCTCGGCCCAGATCGAGGCTCTCACTCGGCTGATGAGCCAGGTACTGGAGTCCAACACACGGATGATGGTAGAGATCCGCGCACTGGCTCAACAACGCAGCAACAGTGGCAACAACTGCAACCATGATGGACTACATCAAAGTCGCGGTCGCAGCCAAAGCCGCAAACGTGCTCGCAGCCCTGCTGCACCAGGTGGCGTCTGTTTTTACCACGCAAGGTTTGGCACCGCTGCAACACGATGCCAGCGACCTTGTGCCATGGAGAGCCAACCTCTTGCCACGAAGGAAAACTAGGGCCGCTGTCGTCTGTTTCGGCGGTAGACGACAGACAACCCCTAGTTGACCACCCGAAAGAAAGCCGCCTCTTCATCTGGGACCGGAATTCTAACAACACCTTTCTGGTGGATTCCGGCTCAGTTTTATCTATTTTACCTATCTCAGCCTTAAAAACTGTCCCACAGATCTCTGGTTTAAAGCTGCACGCTGCAAATGGAACCACCATCAACACTTATGGACAACACTTTCTTGAGCTAAACCTGGGCATCCGAAGACCCATCAGGTGGGCTTTCACCGTCGCTGACGTGGACAGGCCCATCATCGGAGCAGACCTGCTTACTCACTATGGTCTGGTCATTGATCTCAAGAACCAGCGTCTGCGTGATCCCGAAACCACAGTCTCGTCTGGAGGCTTCACGCAGAACACAAACTTGCACGGCATCTCGGTCGTCACGGCGTCGTATGTCACTGATGCCCCTCCACCGTACCATAAGCTGCTGCAAGCGTACGCGCAGCTTGCCATCCCCAAGGCAGCACCTAAGATGGCTCCTCACTCGGAGGCTATGCACTACATCAAAACAACTGGCCCTCCTGTCTTTCAAAGAGCCCGACGACTGGTCGGTGAGAAGGAAGCTGCAGCACGCCGTGAGTTCGACCTTTTGGAACACTATGGCGTTGTTAGGCGGTGTCGCAGTCCGTACGCGAGCCCCATTCATCTGGTCCAGAAAGGTAATGGATCCTGGCGCACCACTGGTGACTACAGGCTCCTCAACGCCCAGACAGAGCCAGACAGGTACCGCATCCCTCGCATCGAGGACCTTCTCAGCACCAAGCTGCACGGCCGAAAAATCTTCAGCACCATTGACCTGGAGAAGGCCTTTCATCAAATTCGTGTGGCCCCGGAAGACGTCCACAAGACTGCAGTCACGACGCCTTTCGGAAATTATGAATTCCTTGGCATGCCACCTGGGCTCAGGAATGCCACGCAAACCTTCCAGCGCTTCATGGACCTCATTTTTCAGGGACTTGACTTCGTGGTTTGGTACATAGATGACATATTAGTCATGTCGCGTAACCACGAAGAGCATCTCAAACACCTGCAGATCATTTTCGAGATCCTGGCCAAATACAACCTCACCATAAATTCAAGCAAGTGTTCTTTTGGTCAGGAGTCAGTAAAATTTCTTGGCTACCAAGTCAGCAGCACTGGCTACTCAGCACCAAAAGCCAAGGTCGAGGCGATAAAAACCTTTCCATTACCGGAAACTCGCCATGATCTTCGTGCCTTTTTAGGAACACTTAATTATTTCAGAACAAGCATTCAAAATGCAGCTCAACATCAAGCTGTTCTCAACGACTGCTTGAAAGGCTCCACAAAGAAGCGTGATATGTCACGCATAAACCATACCCCAGAGACGATAGAGGCCTTCGAGCAGTGCAAACAAGCCATAATCAATGCCACTGAGCTTGCGTACCTGTCACCCTCTGGAGAACTGGTGCTCACAACCGATGCTTCTGACATAGCCATTGGTGGGTCCTTGGAACAACACGAGGGCAATGTCATCAAACCGTTGGGTTTTTTCTCTCAGAAGCTTACCAGCACGCAGAAGAAGTATAGCCCATATGATCGAGAGCTTCTCGCCATTTTTGCGTCCATAAAATTCTTCAAACACATCCTTGATGGACGCGAGTTTCGAACTCGAACCGACCACAGGCCGCTGGTCAGCAGTGTCGTGCGAGATGGCGAAAATCTTTCACCAAGAGTACTCAACCAGCTGGACTACATCTCTCAGTTCAACACGAAAATCGAGTACATCAAAGGAGTGGACAACATCGCTGCCGATACGCTCTCTCGCATCAACGAGATCACAATGCCCACTCTACTCGATGCAGCCACCATCAACGCAGCTCAACAGCTAGACGACGAGCTGGAACAACTGGTTGGACAGTCCTCGCTAGACTTGCAACTCCTGACTGTTGAGAACACCGAGATCATGTGCGACGTCTCCACGGGTATAGTGCGACCGTACCTGCCCGCCACCTTACGCAGGGTCGCGTTTAATGTCATCCATGGTCTCTCACACCCCAGTGGTCGAGTTACAGCACGCACGCTCGCCCAGAAGTTCATCTGGCCAGGAATCCGGAAAGATGCCATTCGCTGGTCACGTGAGTGCGTTCCATGCCAGAAAGCAAAAATTTCTAGGCATAACAAAACGGTTCCACACCACATTGAGGTACCCGGCACAAGATTCAACCACATCCATTTGGATATCATCTTGCTGCCGCCGGTCGATGGTTTCAAGTACTGCCTCACCATCGTGGACCGATTCACTAGGTGGCCTCAAGCCATTCCAATGAAGGACATGCTTGCAGAGACTGTCGCCACAATGGTCTACAACCACTGGATCTGCCAGTACGGGACCCCAATCACTTTGACAACAGACCAAGGGACTCAATTTGAGGCAGAGCTCTTCAAATCCTTGGGTCGGTTAGTGGGCCTCTCCAACAAGATCAGAACCACATCCTGGCACCCACAGTCAAATGGCATGTGTGAGCGGATGCACAGAACTCTCAAAGCAGCCCTCATGTGTCATAATAATGACGTTCCGTGGACTCAAATTCTACCAACGACTCTGCTTGGCCTGCGAACGTCATACAAGCCTGACCTTGGCGCATCACCAGCCGAGATGCTTTATGGAGCGACCATTCGCATCCCTGGTGAGTTCTTCATTACTCGAGATCTACCTGTAAACCCATCTACATTCTTGCAGAAAATTCGAGCTCACTTCCAAGCCTTGAAGCCGGTGCCCTCAGCACATCACATCAAACCAAGGACGTTTGTTTTCAAGGACTTGGCCACCAGCACACATGTTTTTCGTCGTGTCGACGGGGTAAAACCCATGTTGACACCTCCTTACACCGGACCACACAAGGTCATTAGGAGGCTAGATGAAAAACGCTTTGTCATCGACCAGGACGGTACCGAAAAAACCGTGTCCACGGAACAGTTAAAACCTGCCTACCTTGAGCACCTGGAGTTCATCAGGCAACCTCAAGTGGGGCACAGCCGTCAGCCAGAAGCCCAGCCTTCGATTTCAAATCAAAGCAACGCAGAGTCCGAGCCACAGCAGCAAGCTGCTCCTCAGCAACAAATAACCAACGCGGAGTCCGAGCCACATCAACCAGCCGCTCCTCCTCAACAGCCAAAGTCCAAACAAACACAACTAGCTACTCTACCTTTCCAGGAGGACCTTGGCCATGAGCTTCAACAACTCTTTTCAGCACCTCAACAACAATCGCAGAAAGCAGACGTGGCACAACAACAACAACATGCTACTCAAAAACCAGACCAGCCTAAAAGAGTTCGTTTTTCGCTCCCTTCGCTCCTTTGTCCTGCGAAGCTCTCTGGAGAGGGGGTAGCTGTGGCGACCCGTGGAAACCCGCCACAACAAGCACAGCGGCAACCGCGCAAGCAGAAGCTAGCACCGCGCGCTGTGTACTGTGCAGCGCACACAGACAGCGCCTGCACTAACACCAACGCAGCAAGGCGGCCCTTTTTGGGCCTGAGCGTCCCTCTCTGCTGGGGGTCGCTCAGTCCTGCATGAGCCTCCACCAAGTGCACACCGTGCAGCAAGCGACGCTCAACCGAGTAGCTTGGCCTCTTCCAATATAATTATTTGTAATCGATCGATATCATTTTTTTCTTTTGCAATAAAAGTGCAGTTAAATAAATAAGTGTTTTATTAGTTACAAATCCCTTTTCTCACTCTATCAAAATTAACACGCTTAAGTTAAAATCAACCGCTCGTCAAGCTGGTAACTTGACGGTGCCTGAACCTTAAAAATACCACGTGCACTCTGCTGTTGTCTACTCGGCGGGAACAACAATCAATAAAGGTCACGATAAAGGTTCAGTAGGTACGCTTAGGGCCCGCGCATCGATCAAGAGACTTACTTAAATGTAACGTGAAGTTAGCTTTCAGCATTAGCATTGAGTTTCAAAATAACGTGAAACATAATTTATAATGGAAAGCTTACTAAATAGTTACTTAAAATAATGTGTACTATCAGAAAAATGTCTGTGCACTGTCATTATCGATTAATTTAACGTTAGGAAAAGTTACGGTTAATGAAATCAATGCGCGGGCCTTAAGCGTACCTACTAAACCTTTATTGATTGTTGTTCCCGCCGACTGCCGAGTAAACAACAGCAGAGACCCGCGATTTTAGTACGTCTGTAGAGAATAGAGACGGTGGACTTTTTGATTAAAAAAAAGTAAAAGTTTTTCAACCGTCAATAAATGTTTACAAAATTGAAACTAAGTATAATTTAAAGTGATATAGTATGAAACTCAATTGCACCAATGAAGAAATTATTGATAATTACTAATGAATTCATCATCATTAGATAAGTTTAGGCTCACCTTACTATTTGCTTCAATTCATTCAGTGGTAAAATATAAGACCTTAAACTTTGTGCAATTTTTAATTCTTTTTTCAGTCTTGGCCGATAACACTTGGTGTTGGAAGTGGACTTGTGTTAATTCTTCTTTCAGTCTTGGCCGATAACACTTGGTGTTGGGAGTGGACTTGGGTCAACGCTACAATTCCTTTGCTGAATATTCTGAAGACTATTATTAAAGATCAATATGAAAAAGATGTGAGTATTTGCTGTTGACGCTTTACCACAAATTTCTTTTCGAAGTGTAGTTTAAAATTTAACTAGCAGATTTTAAGTTGAAAAGTGAAGAAATTTGAATTAATAAGTGTAAAAAAGTGTGCAATTCGTATGATCATGAAATTTCAAACCTAGAACATAATTCCAGGTTAGCATGGTTTTTACCTAATTTTTTCATAATCATATCTTGTAAGTATAGGCAAAGTATGGATGAGATTACATAACTAATTGCAAATGTTAATTTTTTTTTCTTAAATTACAATAATATAATTTCTTAGTTTTTCTGTTGTGAGATACTTGTTAAAAATCTGTATCAATAAATCACATGTTCATATTGCTTTAGGACATCTAACTCTAAAAATTAATCATGCTGAGAAAATTCTGAAAATTTACGGACAGTTAGATATGAACTTAAAAATACTCTGTTAAAATTCTGAAATGATTCAGAGTCGAATAGTTGAAAAATTAATTTTTTTTTTCGCTCTTTCGTAGCTTATTTTCTTAATATTGTCCTGACATCTATATTTACAATATTATTATGTAGTGTTGTTGATTATCTAAAAAATTATAATTTTGTTTATTTAGTCAAAAGTTGTGTTCATTAGTAAAATAAATAGTAGCAATAGCATAATAAACTACTTCAAAAATTAATAGAATAATTTTGGTTACTCTGGATTCACTAAAAACAGAAAAAAGCAACTATTGTTTTGTTAGAAACTTTCTGCGACTAACTGTATATATACTCATGTACTAAAATCTTTTTGTCATCCATTGATAAAATTACTATATCACATATTAGAAATCACATGTTGAAAAATAAAATAAATTTTTTTACTTGAAAATTTTGTGTAAATTATTAATTTTTTCAGTATATTATACTTCAAAAAAATAATTAATCAAATTGAAAAAAAATCACAATTAATTATACTGTTTGGTTACATTAAATTATATAACTATCAATAGTTATCAATAATCAAAATAAAATATGAAGATAGTAAAATATTAATTTTTAAAATATTAATAAAATCAAAATGAAAAGAATTGAATTAAAAAAAAAAAAAATTTGGATAAGGAGAAAAGATGTACAATAAATATTGATTTGGAAAATGGCATAAAAATAATTATGCTAATCAATTTTTTTTAATTATTATTAAATAATAAAAAAGTTTAGAAAAAAAAATTATTTAAAAAAAAAAAATTCATTGCTTTTGACAATCCATATGGAAATCCATATGGAAATCGGTTTCAATTCACAATATGGAATTCCATATGGATTTCGATATGGATTTCCGTATGGGGTACTGCATGGATTTCCATATGGATTTCCATATGGATTTTTTCAGCTGGGCAGGGTTTTGTGGGTATTTAGAGCTTGTGGGATTGTTTGTTCATTTAAAAATTCAAGTGTATTGTGGGTTTGAAGCTTGGGGGATCATTTAATTATTTAAAAAGTAAACTTGCATTCCCAGGGTTTCCAAGGTTTATTGCTTGGAAGATTATTTATTTAGTTAAAAATTAAACTCGGAGGCCCAGGGTTTAGTGCTTAGGGGATCATTTGTTTATTAAAAAATCAAACTTGCACACCCAGGGTTTCTAAGGATTATTGCTTGGGGGATTATTTATTGAGTTAAAAATGAAACTTAGACGCCCAGGGTTTCGTGGGTTTGGTGCTTGGGGGATCATTAGTTTATTAAAAAATTAAACTTGCATTCCCAGGGTTTTCAAGGTTCAGTGCTTGGGGAATTATTTATTTGGTAAAAAATTAAACTCGTTCACACAAACTTCCGTGTGTTCAGTGGTGGGAAATCATTCATTAATTTTTTTATTTATTTTAATAATTCAACGCTCAGCGTTTTTGAGTTGTATAGCTTGGGGGAATGGTTAAATATTTATTTATGAAAAGAACTTAAATAAATCAATCGTACAAATTTTTTAATCAACTCAGTATTTTTAAAAACATTCGAATGTTCTTTAACCTTAGCACACAGAACCCCTAGCAATCTGAAATAACCTCTAGGTCGAGCTTCTACGGCCTGAAGTAACCACTATGTCCCCAAGCCCGCTTTCTCGAATTCATCACTGACCGCGCGCAAAACCACTAACAAAGGAAGTGATACCGGCGACCGTGATTGCGCTTGCAGCTTAATTAAAGAACGTGTTAAGTGGATAGTTTGTGGTGTCGCTTGCAGTTTAATTTATTTGTTAATACATACATTAGAATAATGTGGAGAGCTCGCAAATCTAGGGCTGGTTCAAAATATCCTTTGTTGCTTAGGGAACGACAAAAAAAAATCACAAGCGCTAGGCCAGTCGTACACAAGGGTGCATTCAAGTTTATACAAAATATTTGTCCAGATTTCTCTGAATTAATGCTTATGGATGGCCAAAAGAGGATTAATTTAGTAAGAAATTGCATCCAGAACGATGTACCAGAATAAAACTATCTCGTCAATGAAAACAACAAAAAGGTAAGTTCCATTGATTCTAAAAATTTGTTTATTCGTAGCCTCAAAATATGTTCATTTGTCGTGTGCCCACTTGCCCATCGAAAGTTTTCGAAAGCTCAAAAAACAAATTTAAAAAGGTCTTAAACAAAAAAGGTCTTAAATTAAAAAGGTCTTCAAAATGCCTCTATTGACTTTTCATTGCCATCTTTTTCAGCTCATCTTGAATCAAGTGACACCCGTTCTGAATAGTTTATCTCGGTCAAATATGTTCCAATGCAAAAAGGCCTGTCCCGAAAAATATATTGAGAACGTAAGTCAACATTAATAACAATTTTTATAAATTTATTAATAATAATTATTGTCATATTAAAATCAATTTTTTTAAATATTTTAGCCAGAACAGCTACAAAAATTGTTGGAATGCTTGGAGATAACGGAGAAAGCCGAAGCAGCCACGCAACCAACGCCAAGCCAATGTACCCAAGCGAACAACCGATGACAAGCGGGAAACTTTGCCCAACGTTAGAACCATTTCAATAAACCTTTTCTATCATATTGCTTTTAAGATTAAACCTTTTCATAAAAGGTCTTTTTAATAAATACTCACTTCATTTCTTTTTCAGTCCCTTGAGAAGGCCACAAGTTTCGACTCCGGCGTACACAAACGCGATCGAATTAATAGTTCGAGTGGTGATTCCGGCATTTGTGGTTCGTTAGCAAGCGAGGAGGCATCTAATCGGTTGAGGCCACGCAACCAACGCCAAGCCAATGTACCCAAGCGAACAACCGATGACAAGCGGGAAACTTTGCCCAACGTTAGAACCATTTCAATAAACCTTTTCTATCATATTGCTTTTAAGATTAAACCTTTTCATAAAAGGTCTTTTTAATAAATACTCACTTCATTTCTTTTTCAGTCCGGCGTACGCGAACGCGGTCGAATTAATAGTTTGAGTGGTGATTCCGGCATTTGTAGTTCTATTGGTGATACAACCGCCCTCAATTGGATCGATATAACGACCACGACAACGACCACGACCACGACCACAACCACGATTACTACAAGGACGATTAAAACGGCAGTAAAACAAAAGCTCCCTGCTGATAAAGGTACCAAAATCAAGAGTGCACTCACCCAGTTGATAACATCTGAAGGGATTGTTTATCTCGATATACCTCCAGAAGACCTTGTATATGACTCTGAAAATGCCAAATTCGAGACATACAACGAAGAAAGGTTTGATAAAGACCTTTATAACGAAGGCAAAACTTCTTCCTCGAACCGGGTTGAGGAACCTACATTGCTCAAGTTGAACCCCAATGTGTTGGATTCGTTGCAGGAGCTAAACGATTCACCATATCTTGATTCGGACAGCAGCTACGAGGCGGAAGACTTTGTGCCGAGCATGAAGGACAAATCTGATATAGAAATAAAAATCGTGGAAGGAATATACCCGGGTAAAAAAACGAAGATGTCGCTAGTAACAGCAGTAAACGTGAGTAAAGAAAGAATGAATGAACCTTTCAATATAAAAAACTTTTTTCAAGAAACCTTTTTTCGCAAAGGCCTTTTTTTCAAAAAGGTTTTTTGATCTCATATTTTTGTAATTAGACCTTTTTTTATAAATATTTTATGTTTGTTTTTTGTGTTTCAGACTCTGACAGAGGAATTTAAAGAGCGTATTCTGGATAAATTTCATTCCAATGACCTCGACGGTCCGGCTAAAGCTGTTAGAGACAAACTTAATTTGACCAAATTAGAAGCATTATTATTAGTTGACGAGCTCGAAACTTTAACATCTGACACGCATAGCTATGAAGCTGAGCTTCGCAACTTAATAATTTCGGACATACCAACGTCAATCCGAAGGTATGAAAATATAGCTTTCGAGTTCATTAAGGTGCCACCTCCACCTCCACCACCACCTTCACCTTCACCTTCACCTTCACCTCCACCTTCGCCTCAACCTCAACCTCAACCTCCTTCTGTTCCGGAGTCGTCCGATGCTGCCAATACAACCAAAAGTAAAGATCGATCTAGCAGAAGAGATTTTTTTAAAGAATTTTGTTTTCCGGAGGAAGAACTTCAGAATATTAATCAGATTGAAGAAACTAGAGAAAAAGCTACAATTGAAAATTTAAAAAAAAAAAGAATATTACACACCAAAAGAAGTGGCAGAATTGAAAGGTCTTATACTCAAAAGACCTTTCCTTGGATATGAAAAGGCATATACTGATGAAGAGAAACTAGAAAATGAAAAATTCGGCAAATGCATTGTCGAATCATACATATACAATGCCTACCAAAACTATTACTTAAAAAAAAAGATCATGCCCATGATGATAGTCGAACCCGCGGATTCCGAAAGGATACGGCAAAAGGTTTTAAAAGACATTGAGAACGAAAAGGAGAAGCAGCTGGAGATAAAAAAATTGGAAACGCAACGCGCACTAGAGGCGCGAAAAAATATTACCAGCGCCGAAAAAGAAGAGCTGAAAAATGACTTAAAATTTAGTGTAACTATAAGCTTTTGTTGATAGATCTTTCTTTTTAAATACCTTTTTAACTAATAAACCTTTTTCAATTTGTAGGCTGCTCAGCAAATCAAAAAGTATCTAAATGCAGCACTGGCACGCCAGAGCGACCGGCATTTTGCGGTGAAGACTGACAGTTCCTACAATACGGAGATTCCCCGTAGCATCAGATCTTACAGGCAGCTTGCCGACGTGTCTCTTAGAAATCACTTCTACATTTATGTAAAATACATTTTATATAGAGATCTACTTCAAAAAGTTCTATTTTAAAAAAGGTCTTTTTTGTAAATACTTAATCTTTCATATACAGTTGCAGCGTACCGAGGCATACATACAAAAATACATGTCCCGTATTAAAACAATCAACAAGGGCTGTGTAGATGTTATATTACTAGGGAAAATATTAACGACACCCTACGTCACGGCAGGAATGTTATTCTTTTACCCTGTAGAGCTATTAAAGATACTGTTGGACAGGGTTTTCGTAAGCGCAACAATACAAAATCTATTCAAACTCGTAAATGCTCAAGAGGAACTAACAATATCCGTTATTGCAATGGAAGGATCCGCTGCAACAACCATGCCGGTTTCTTTCAAAAACCTTTTGGACCTTTCACTCCAAAATACTCTGAACACTACGTCCGAGTGTAAGGAGTATACGAAGAATAAAGGCTTTATTCTTTCAAATCTGACTAAGCTATTCAACTCCGTTCATTTTAGAAATGGCTTTTTGGCGACTGTAAAACCAATTCAACTCTTACTACAATTCAAAAAGGGACTTGAAGGTATAATCGCAGGCGATTACTTTGAAGTAAGTATGATACCTTTTAAATTTTTTTACCTATCATAAATAAACCTTCGAAAACATATACCTTTGATCTAAAAGGTCTTTGCTATACAATCATTTTTGATAAGTATTTTTTTTTCATTTTAGTTGTGTGAGGAGAATCTTAAGGTTACCGAAACTTCTAAATCAAGAGAAAACCAGAGAAGATTTTTACATCAAAAAAGAAGAATATCAAGACCGAAATACAATCGCTTTCAAGCGGATTCCCTGACCCAACATGATCTACTCAGATTGAAGTGCAATTATTTCATACAGATAATGAATGGCATTGAGAAATTAGAAGTACCAAAACGGTACATTTACAAATAAAAAAAAAAAAAAAAAAATTTGTTTATATATATATATATATTTATATGTTCATTTCATTTAATATATTTTATTCAAAATAATGTTTATAATAAAATTATTATATTTTAAAATATCTCTTGTGATTTTGTTAATACTAACCCCAATAAGTAATATTTAAAAAATCCAGAGAAGTAGAAACCAGAAAAAACTGAATAATAAAATACCTTCAAAAATATAAACCTTTTAAAAAAAGGACTTTTGATAAGAAATACCTTCGGTGTTACCGGCGCTCGAGGCGAGTGGCGCTATTTATGATCGCCAAGGGTCGAGGTTGACTCCCGGAGGGACGCGTAAACGGGAAGAGTCTCGTATGAGGGCCCCCCATCGATCCCCTTCACTTTCGTAGTTGCGCACGGTGAAAAAAAATTTTTATGATCGTAATTGGCTTACTGAGTGGCTTACGGAAGTACTCCCCGTACCCGAGTCAATGACCAATTACGATCATAAAAATTTTTTTTCACCGTGCGCAACTACGAAAGTGGAGGGGATCGATGGGGGACCCTCATACGAGACTCTTCCCGTTTACGCGTGCCTCCAGGAGCGAAACTAGACCCTGGGCGATCATTTATAGTGCCACTCGCCACGCGCGGACGAGTACATCATAGGTATTTTCGCAGATCGGATACCTTCGAACCGATGAACCTTTTTTAAAAAGGACTTTTGATAAGAAATACTTCCGGTGCTACCGGCGCTCGAGGCGAGTGGCGCTATATATGATCGCCCAGGGTCGAGGTTGACTCCCGGAGGGACGCGTAAACGGGAAGAGTCTCGCATGAGGGCCCCCCATCGAACCCCCCTATTTTGGTAGTTGTGCACGGTGAAAAAAAATTTTTATGATCGTAATTGGCTTACTGAGTGGCTTACGGAAGTACTCCCCGTACCCGAGTCAATGACCAATTACGATCATAAAAATTTTTTTTCACCGTGCGCAACTACGAAAGTGGAGGGGATCGATGGGGGACCCTCATACGAGACTCTTCCCGTTTACGCGTGCCTCCAGGAGCGAAACTAGACCCTGGGCGATCATTTATAGTGCCACTCGCCACGCGCGGACGAGTACATCATAGGTATTTTCGCAGATCGGATACCTTCGAACCGATGAACCTTTTTTAAAAAGGACTTTTGATAAGAAATACTTCCGGTGCTACCGGCGCTCGAGGCGAGTGGCGCTATATATGATCGCCCAGGGTCGAGGTTGACTCCCGGAGGGACGCGTAAACGGGAAGAGTCTCGCATGAGGGCCCCCCATCGAACCCCCCTATTTTGGTAGTTGTGCACGGTGAAAAAAAATTTTTATGATCGTAATTGGCTTACTGAGTGGCTTACGGAAGTACTCCCCGTACCCGAGTCAATGACCAATTACGATCATAAAAATTTTTTTTCACCTTGCGCAACTACGAAAGTAGAGGGGATCGATGGGGGGCCCTCATACGAGACTCTTCCCGTTTACGCGTGCCTCCAGGAGCGAAATTAGACCCTGGGCGATCATAAGTAGCGCCACTCGCCACGCGCGGACGAGTACATCATAGGTATTTTCGCAGATCGGATACCTTCGAATCGATGAACCTTTTTCAAAAAGGACTTTTGATAAGAAATACTTCCGGTGCTACCGGCGCTCGAGGCGAGTGGTGCTATTTATTATCGCCCAGGGTCGAGGTTGACTCCCGGAGGGACGCGTAAACGGGAATAGTCTCGCATGAGGGCCCCCCATCGATCTCCCCTATTTTGGTAGTTGTGCACGGTGAAAAAAAATTTTTATGATCGTAATTGGCTTACTAAGTGGCTTACGGAAGTACTCCCCGTACCCAAGTCAATGTCCAATTACGATCATAAAAATTTTTTTTCACCGTGCGCAACTACGAAAGTGGAGGGGATCGATGGGGGGCCCTCATACGAGACTCTTCCCGTTTACGCGTGCCTCCAGGAGCGAAATTAGACCCTGGACGATCATATATAGCGCCACTCGCCCCGAGCGGACGAGTACATCATAGGTATTTTCGCAGATCGGATACCTTCGAACCGATGAACCTTTTTTAAAAAGGACTTTTGATAAGAAATACTTCCGGTGCTACCGGCGCTCGAGGCGAGTGGCGCTATTTACGATCGCCCAGGGTCGAGGTTGACTCCCGGAGGGACGCGTAAACGGGAAGAGTCTCGCATGAGGGCCCCTCATTGATCCCCCCTATTTTGGTAGTTGTGCACGGTGAAAAAAAATTTTTATGATCGTAATTGGCTTACTGAGTGGCTTACGGAAGTACTCCCCGTACCCGAGTCAATGACCAATTACGATCATAAAAATTTTTTTTCACCTTGCGCAACTACGAAAGTAGAGGGGATCGATGGGGGGCCCTCATACGAGACTCTTCCCGTTTACGCGTGCCTCCAGGAGCGAAATCAGACCCTGGGCGATCATAAGTAGCGCCACTTGCCCCGAGCGCCGGTAGTACCGAAGGTATTTCATACCAAAAGTCCTTTTATAAAAAAGGTTTATTAGTTCAAAGGTATTCGACAAGCGAAAATACCTATGATGTACCCGGCTACTCGCCATGCGCGCTGAAGGTATTTTTGTGTAAAAGGTTTATTGAATAGCAAAAGACCTGTACGGTATTTAACTCGTTGCAGGCATCTGACGAAGTTAATGACGACAACGCTGACAGAAATCATGATGCAGATCCTGCGAGACCTGCTAATATTGCAGCCGCAAGGGCAATGTTAACGAAAGGGTCTGTAGTGTTTGCTCCATGGCCTACAACTGGTAAATCTATGTATCCTGCTCATGTGGCCAGTATTTCTCCCACGAAGGTACTGGTTGATTTTGTTGATTCAAAAGGTCCTTTCAAAATTGATGCAAAAAAGATCGTCATAGCAGATGGTACTGAGTTGCAGCTACGGGATATGTATCAAACAGTACTTGACCAACGTAACGATGGTACAAAATATTATGATAACGTTATGAAGTTTTATTGTTCAGTCAAGTTGTTAAGAGACGCGACTAGGACACATCAGTTTTATAATGAACAAATCATAAGTTCTTTTACGAATGTTGTAAAATTGAAATTCAAATTAAAGGATACAGTAATATTTAAGTTAACACAATCTATAGAATCGGTATATAAAGGCAATTAATACAAATGTATATTAATAAAAAGGTTTTTATGAAAAAAGGTTTTTTTTATTACGAATGTTTTTAAAAAAAGAGTTATTAATATTTAATCATGCATGATATGATAAACTTAAAACATGAATTAAAAACTTAGGTATGTAGAATTGAAATTCAAATTAAAGGATACAGTACTATTCAAGTTAATTCCATCTATTGAGTTGGTATATAAAGGAAATAAAAACATAAACTGAATACTAGGTAAAAAGGTTTTTTATTAAAAAGGTTTTTCATATAAAGGTTTTTATAGAAAAGGTTTTTATTAAAATGTTGTTTGTATCAAACATTAAACTTGAATTAAAAACTACTGTAAACAAATACATTCTCTAATGCTTTCAGCGATTTCTGCGACTTTCTAAAGTTTCATGTGTATGAGCGAAAGCTTTTTTAGCCAAGCTCCGTTGATTCTTAAAGTACTTGCGATCAAGTTCGGTTAAATTTGGATAGTCGCTTTGGCTTTCTTCATAAAAGTCGTATTATAAAAAATCATTTGTCACTTGATCAGCACCTCTCAGAGTTGAAATTAAACAGCTCACCCCATCCTCAACCTGTCTCAGGTTAGGTATTCCTGGCTCAAATGAGATCTAACTTTTTTTTTGAAATTCTTGCTTTATTAGGTGATATTTGAATCAAAAAATCATTTGTCATTTGAAAAGCACCCCTAAAATTTGAAATTGAACTGCTCACCACGGCTTTAACCTGTCTCAGGTTGGGTATTCTGGGCTCAAATGAGATCTAACTTTTTTTTCATGAGTTCTTGCTTGATCGAAATTCATTTTAATCAAAAAATCATTTGTCAATTGATTAGCCTTTGAGTCAAAAAAATCATCCGTCAATGAAATAGCAAATATTTGGGTCGATCTCCAGCAGTCAACCTGTCGCAGGTTAGGTATCCCGGGCTCGAATGGGATCTTACATTTTTTTTAAGGATTATTGCTTGATTACAAGGCATATGAATCAAAAAAATCTTTTGTCATTTGATTAGCACCTCTCGGAATCCAAAATCAAATGCTCGGCCTGACCTTAAATGGATATCTCGGTACTGAAAAATGTCTACCTTGATTTTTTCATAATTTTGAATCCAAATAGAGGCCTGTGTGTCAAAAAAAACATTTGAGAATATTCGAGCCTGGAATAACTAACCTGAGAGAGGTTGACTCTTGGTGATTGACTCAAAAATTTGCTATTTTATTGAAAAATGTTTTTATTGACTTGCAGGCCTCAAACTGGATTCAAAATTATGAAAAAATCAGGCTACAGAGTTTTCGGTACCAAACCATCCATTTCAGGTCGAGCTTAACAGTTGAATTTGGACTCTTAGAGGTGCTTATCAAATGACAAATGATTTTTTTTATTCTTATGCCTTTTAATCAAGCAATAATCCTTAACAAAAAAGTTAGATCCAATTCGAGCCCAGAATACCTAACCTGGGACAGGTTAAGGTCGGGCCGAGCTGTTTAATTTAAACTCTGAGAGGTTCTAATCAACTGACAAATGATTTTTTTAATTCATATGTTTTTTAATCAAGCAAGAACACTTAAAAAAGAAACTAGATCCTATTCGAGCCTGGAATCCCTAAGACAGGTAAAGGTCGGGGCGAGCTGCTCAATTTCAACTCTGAGAGGTGCTAATCAAATGACAAATGATTTTTTCGATTCATATGCCTTTTGATCAAGCGAGAGTTCTTTAAAAAAAGTCAGATCTCATTTGCGCCCGGAATACCTAACCTGTGACTAGTTGACTGTTGGAGATCGACTGAAATTTTTTCTGTTTTATTCACAAATGACTGTTTTGACTCGGAGGCCTCTATTTGGATTTCAAATGATGAAAAAATCAAGCTAGACATTTTTCAATACCGGGATATCTTTTTCAGGTCAGGCTGAGCAGTTGAATTTGGATTCCGAGAGGTGCTCATCAAATGACAAATGATTTTTTTGATTCAAATGCCTTTTAATCAAACAAGATATCTTGAAAAAAAAGTCAGATCTTATTTGAGCCCGGAATACCTAGCCTGAGACAGGTTATGGTCAGGCCGAACTGTTTAATTTTTACTCTGAGAGCTAGTTATGTGACAAATGATTTTTTTGATTCAAACTTCTTGTAATTAAGCCAGAATTTCAGACAAAAAGTTAGATCTCATTTGAGCCCGGAATACCTAGCCTGAGACAGGTTAAGGTTGAAGCGAGCTGTTCAATTTCAACTCTGAGAGGTGCTAATCAAATGACAAATGATTTTTTTGATTTAAATGCCTTCTTATTGTGCTAATCAAATGACAAATGATTTTTTTTATTCAAATGCCTTCTAATTGAGCAAGAATTTCGGAAAAGAAAGTCAGATCTCATTTGAGCCCGGAATACCTAGCCTGAGACAGGTTAAGGTTGAAGCGAGCTGTTCAATTTCAACTCTGAGAGGTGCTTATCATATGACAAATGATTTTTTTGATTCCTATGCCTTTTAATCAAGCGAGAGTTCTTGAAAAAAAAGTCAGATCTTATTTGAGCCCGGAATATCTAACTTGAGACATGACATTTTAAAAAATTTCATAATCTCATTATCATGAGATTTTTTTAAATTTCATGATAATTCGTGAGAAACACATTAGAGAGGTCCCTAGCAAGGTGTCAGTTTTTCTGTCCTCAAAAAGCAAACTTACATTCGCACGTGCTGTTACCATCATGAACTGTGGTTAGAATAGCTCTGGCTTCGTTCTTAAGCTTAAAGTAAAAATTATTCCACCTAGAAATTTTTTAAAATTTCGTGATAATTCATAAAAAACACATTAGAGAGATCCCTAGCAAGGCGTCAGTTTTTCTGACCTCAAAGAGCAAACTTATATTGGCACGTGCTGTTACCATTATGAACTGTGGTTAGAATAGCTCTGGCTTCGTTCTTAAGCTTAAAGTAAAAATTATTCCACCTAGAAATTTTTTTAAATTTCATGATTATTCATAAAAAACACATTAGAGAGGTCCTTAGTAAGGCGTCAGTTTTGCTGACCTTAAAGAGCAAACTGATATTAGCACGTGCTGTTACCATCGTGATTTGTAGTGAGAATAGCTCTGGCTTTGTTCTTAACCTTAAAGTAAAATTTATTCCTACTAGAAATTTTTTAAAATTTCATGAAAATTCATAAATGACATATTAGAAGGGTCCCTGGCAAGGCGTCAGTTTTTCCAACCTCAAAGATCAAACAGATATCAGCACGTGCTGTTACCATCGTGCACTGTAGTTAGAATAGCTCTGGTCTCGTCTCTTACTTAAAAGTAAAATTAATTCAACCTAGAACTCTTTTTAAATTCCATGAAAATTCATAAATTACATATAAGACGGGTCCCTGGCAAGGCGTCAGTTTTTCCGACCTCAAAGATCAAACTGATATCTTCACACGTGCTGTTACCATCGTGAACTGAGTCCAAACTTCCTGGGGAAATCATCTCCAAGGCGTAAGTATCACCAGGGGCACCAGGTGTCTGTCCTGACTCCTCTGAAGTCCAAACTTCCTGGGGAAATCATCTCCAAGGCGCAATGAATACCAGTTGCACCAGGTGTCCACCCTGGCCCCTTTGGAGTCAAAACTTCCTGGGGAAATCATCTCCAAGGCGCAAGTATCACCAGGTGCACCGGGTATCTCCCTTGACCCCTCCGGAGTCCTTAGTTTCTGGGGAAATCATTTCCAAGGCGTAATTAATACCAGTTGCACCAGGTGCCCACCCTGGCCTCTTTGGAGTCCAAGCTCCCTGGGGAAATCATCTCCAAGGTGTAAGTATCATCAGGTGCACCAGGTGTCCACCCTGACTCCTCCGACGTCCAAACTTCCTGGGGAAATCATCTCCAAGGCGTAATTAATACCAGTTGCACCAGGTGTCCACCCTGGCCCCTTTGGAGTCAAAACTTCCTGGGGAAATCATCTCCAAGGCGTAAGTATCACCAGGTGCACTAGGTGTCCGCCCTGACTCCTCCGGAGTCCTAATTTCCTCCGAAATATTTTTTCACCCTTCTGTTATAAAAACTTTTACATTCATCGATAACTCGATTAAAAAAAAAAAAAAAAAATGAATAAACAATTTCTTAAAACACGTGGTACATATTTGTGCAGAACCCCCTACTACATAGTACACCACGCGCGCAGATCGCAAATGTGTTTGGGACGCACATGTCTCAGAGGTTACGATCGATATTTTGTTTTTCTTGATTGTATAGATGGAGGAGCTTTTTCAGAGCTTTTTTGGAACTTTTTACACATTTTTAATTCTCGATAACTAAAAATCTGATTAAAAAAAACCTATACTCATATATATTTTCGGAATCAGCGTAAAATAATGAATCGGAAAATATAATTATCTCAGTTGGGGCAATAAAGTTGAATCACGGTGTATATGGGGTCCCTGGAATCCCTGCATATTTTGATACAGTACTAAAATAGAACTTTATATTACGAGTAACCAAAAACACGAATCAAAGATTCAATTTTGAGGTTAGAGTGACTAGCAGTACTGTAAAAATTTTTCAATGACAAGATTCCTGCTTTGAGATAAGAAAACGAGAAATTGTAAATTTATTAAAAATTTTAATTCATACTTAACGCTAGTTACAAACATTTTTTTTTTTCTTAAGAAAACAGCTGCTAGAAAGCACAAAAATTTACGTATAAATATTTCTGAAAAATAGTTTGTATACTAGTAAACAGTTGAATAGTAAGCTCAAAATTAAGTAAAGTCGAAAGTTTTTGGACGTGCAGGGTCAGAATTGTTTTACAATTATCTTTCCCATACATACATGCTATGAAAAAGATGCATACTTATTGAAAATATCGTTCCTTGAAGAGAACAAATTTTTTTATGCCTTTTAAGTTCGTGTAAGACACCATTTTTTTTTGCTAGACACCCAAATGTACAATAACCGCTCTTTCTGAATCGAGGGTCTAAACACAAGGGTCCCATTTAAAAAACTTGGGATTTGGGTCCATAGGGCCCAAAGTAAGGCCAAACAATATATTTTTAACAAAAACTTATAAAGCAGCTGCTTTAGCAGCTGATTTATGAAGCAGCTAATAAAGCAGCTGATTTATGAAGCAGCTAATAAAGCAGCTGATTTATGAAGCAGCTGATAAAGCAGCTGTTAAAGCAGCTGATAAAGTGTTTCAAATCGGCAGCTACTTTATCAGCTGCTTTTTTTGCCCGGGTTTTCATTCACTACGCCCAATGTTAAGGGGTTGTCGCTCATCGGCTTATTTGTTTATTAAAAAAATTAAAATTTTTTTAGCAATACCCCAGGTTATGGGGTTGTAGCTTATCGGCTTATTTGTTTATTAAAAAAATTAATCATTTTTTCTGAATACGCCCAGTGTTTTGGAGTGTAGCTCATCGGCTTATTTGTTTAATACAAAAATTAATTTTTTTTCATTTGCTACGCCCACCGTTATAGGGTTGTAGCTAATCGGATTATTTGTTTATGAAAAAAATTAATTATTTTTCATTCGCTACTCCAACCGTTATGGGGTTGTAGCTCATCAACTTAATTGTTTATTAAAAATATTAACATTTTTTTTAGCCATGCCCAAAGTTATGGGGTTGTAGCTTATCGCCTTATTGGTTTATTAAAAATATATACATTTTTTTCAGCTATGCCCAAGGTTATGGGGTTGTAGCTTATTAGCTTATTTGTTTATTAAAAAAAATTTAATTATTTTTTCTAAGTACGCCCAGTGTTTTGGAGTTGTCGTTTATCGGCTTATTTGTTTATTACAAAAGATAATTATTTGTTATTCACTACGCCTAGGGTTATCTCTTCTTTTCAATTTCTACTCTCTTCTTTTCATTCTCTTTTTCATAAGTGGATATAATTATAAGTAAAATGTAGATTGGTAGATTGTTGCATGCTTCATAGCATTCAAAAAATAACATTTTTAATTTGAACTCATTTTTTCAGAGTAAGCAATAGTAATCCATGATTGTTTTATCAGAATAATTGATAAACTATGATCAATTATTTGTAATTTCAAAAATAGAAAAAAATAAATAAACAAGTGGTATATTATTTACAATATTTGAACATAGATTTTTAACGAATCAAAAAACTAAAAAACTGAATAAAAGTAGTATATCATTTTGATATTCAGATCAATATTTCGTTGAGTATCAATTTTTTCATAGCAGGTGACCTAATTTTGGCTGGAATTTGAATAGTTTTTAGTCAAAAAATAATTTCAAAACATCTATAATGAACGAAAAAGTTAAATGTAGCGTGTATATTGTTAAAAAAACTCTAGTTTAGTACATAAAATGTGTTAAAAGTGTATGCTTTGGAATCAACTAAAACCCCAAATCCGCACTACAATTACTATGGGAGCTTGTTTGGAAACATATAAAGAGAAAATTCCACATATTTTTGAGAGAAAAAAAAAGGTCGAAACCGTTCAAAAATGCGTGTGAAAATTGTAAAAAACGCGTTTTTTGTGTTTTTTGACAACTTTAAACAGCTGTATCTTGGAAGCGGAAGATCGTACAGGGTTCCGGTTAGTCGCAAAATTTTTGTTGTCTCATAAAAAAAATTTAACAATTTTTTAATATGCACAAAAATTTAGCCTAGAAAAAGCTACGGTCGTTTGAAGATACCTGAAAATGAGCAAAAATAGCAATATCTGTGTAGGACTGTATTATTATAAAAATAACCAAACTATGTTGTCAAAATATTTTTACAAAAAAGAACTTATTTTGAACAAAATTTTGCCGCAAACTAGAGGTTTCTATCTCATTTTGATCAAAAGTTAGAATTTTTCGAAAAATACCTTAAAATTGCTTAAAACAGCTTAAAAATAGGCCATTTTTCAATCTTTGAAAAAATCTAGCACCAAGCAGAAATAAGATAGAGACCTCTAGTTTGCAGCAAAAGTCTTCTTTTAAATAGTACTTTTGCCAAAAAAAATAATCATAAAATCGGTGAACCTCGTGCGGACGGTTTTTTAAAAAAGTACTATTTTGACCCATATATATCCAATTCAATAATTATCTTATTATCAAAATACTACTACATAATTGATTAATTTTATTCTGGGCGCTGGAAGCACAAGCGACGCCCAATCGACTGAGCAGTTAGTTTGTGAAAATGTCGTTTGTTTTCTCATAAAAAAGTTCTGTTGAGTGCCGGGCGTCGTTCTCAAAAAGTTTATCAATTTTTACTTAAAAACTAAGGGACGCCCAAAAAAATTTTATAGATAATTTTTATCTTATTTTGTAACGCACAATCGATTAAAAACAAAAAAACTTATCAATTACATTTTTGGGCTGGGACTTCATAGAGCTCAAGGCCAGGACAAAGATAAAGTAATAAGCGCTTGTGCGTCTGTGCGCGGTTACAAGACTCACATGCACACGAGTTATAACCGCCACACATGGGCGCCGACTGGTATTAGTAGTTATAACTCGTGTACAGTACATGTGAGTCTTATAACCGCGCACAGACGCACAAGCGCTTATGATTCATTCAAAGGTGCTGCGCACTGGCGCACTGTACGAGAGGGTAGGGTCAGTGATGAATTCGAGAAAGCGGGCTTGGGGACATAGTGGTTACTTCAGGCCGTAGAAGCTCGACCTAGAGGTTATTTCAGATTGCTAGGGGTTCTGTGTGCTAAGGTTAAAGAACATTCGAATGTTTTTAAAAATACTGAGTTGATTAAAAAATTTGTACGATTGATTTATTTAAGTTCTTTTCATAAATAAATATTTAACCATTCCCCCAAGCTATACAACTCAAAAACGCTGAGCGTTGAATTATTAAAATAAATAAAAAAATTAATGAATGATTTCCCACCACTGAACACACGGAAGTTTGTGTGAACGAGTTTAATTTTTTACCAAATAAATAATTCCCCAAGCACTGAACCTTGAAAACCCTGGGAATGCAAGTTTAATTTTTTAATAAACTAATGATCCCCCAAGCACCAAACCCACGAAACCCTGGGCGTCTAAGTTTCATTTTTAACTCAATAAATAATCCCCCAAGCAATAATCCTTAGAAACCCTGGGTGTGCAAGTTTGATTTTTTAATAAACAAATGATCCCCTAAGCACTAAACCCTGGGCCTCCGAGTTTAATTTTTAACTAAATAAATAATCTTCCAAGCAATAAACCTTGGAAACCCTGGGAATGCAAGTTTACTTTTTAAATAATTAAATGATCCCCCAAGCTTCAAACCCACAATACACTTGAATTTTTAAATGAACAAACAATCCCACAAGCTCTAAATACCCACAAAACCCTGCCCAGCTGAAAAAATCCATATGGAAATCCATATGGAAATCCATGCAGTACCCCATACGGAAATCCATATCGAAATCCATATGGAATTCCATATTGTGAATTGAAACCGATTTCCATATGGATTTCCATATGGATTGTCAAAAGCAATGAATTTTTTTTTTTTAAATAATTTTTTTTTCTAAACTTTTTTATTATTTAATAATAATTAAAAAAAATTGATTAGCATAATTATTTTTATGCCATTTTCCAAATCAATATTTATTGTACATCTTTTCTCCTTATCCAAATTTTTTTTTTTTTTAATTCAATTCTTTTCATTTTGATTTTATTAATATTTTAAAAATTAATATTTTACTATCTTCATATTTTATTTTGATTATTGATAACTATTGATAGTTATATAATTTAATGTAACCAAACAGTATAATTAATTGTGATTTTTTTTCAATTTGATTAATTATTTTTTTGAAGTATAATATACTGAAAAAATTAATAATTTACACAAAATTTTCAAGTAAAAAAATTTATTTTATTTTTCAACATGTGATTTCTAATATGTGATATAGTAATTTTATCAATGGATGACAAAAAGATTTTAGTACATGAGTATATATACAGTTAGTCGCAGAAAGTTTCTAACAAAACAATAGTTGCTTTTTTCTGTTTTTAGTGAATCCAGAGTAACCAAAATTATTCTATTAATTTTTGAAGTAGTTTATTATGCTATTGCTACTATTTATTTTACTAATGAACACAACTTTTGACTAAATAAACAAAATTATAATTTTTTAGATAATCAACAACACTACATAATAATATTGTAAATATAGATGTCAGGACAATATTAAGAAAATAAGCTACGAAAGAGCGAAAAAAAAAATTAATTTTTCAACTATTCGACTCTGAATCATTTCAGAATTTTAACAGAGTATTTTTAAGTTCATATCTAACTGTCCGTAAATTTTCAGAATTTTCTCAGCATGATTAATTTTTAGAGTTAGATGTCCTAAAGCAATATGAACATGTGATTTATTGATACAGATTTTTAACAAGTATCTCACAACAGAAAAACTAAGAAATTATATTATTGTAATTTAAGAAAAAAAAATTAACATTTGCAATTAGTTATGTAATCTCATCCATACTTTGCCTATACTTACAAGATATGATTATGAAAAAATTAGGTAAAAACCATGCTAACCTGGAATTATGTTCTAGGTTTGAAATTTCATGATCATACGAATTGCACACTTTTTTACACTTATTAATTCAAATTTCTTCACTTTTCAACTTAAAATCTGCTAGTTAAATTTTAAACTACACTTCGAAAAGAAATTTGTGGTAAAGCGTCAACAGCAAATACTCACATCTTTTTCATATTGATCTTTAATAATAGTCTTCAGAATATTCAGCAAAGGAATTGTAGCGTTGACCCAAGTCCACTCCCAACACCAAGTGTTATCGGCCAAGACTGAAAGAAGAATTAACACAAGTCCACTTCCAACACCAAGTGTTATCGGCCAAGACTGAAAAAAGAATTAAAAATTGCACAAAGTTTAAGGTCTTATATTTTACCACTGAATGAATTGAAGCAAATAGTAAGGTGAGCCTAAACTTATCTAATGATGATGAATTCATTAGTAATTATCAATAATTTCTTCATTGGTGCAATTGAGTTTCATACTATATCACTTTAAATTATACTTAGTTTCAATTTTGTAAACATTTATTGACGGTTGAAAAACTTTTACTTTTTTTTAATCAAAAAGTCCACCGTCTCTATTCTCTACAGACGTACTAAAATCGCGGGTCTCTGCTGTTGTTTACTCGGCAGTCGGCGGGAACAACAATCAATAAAGGTTTAGTAGGTACGCTTAAGGCCCGCGCATTGATTTCATTAACCGTAACTTTTCCTAACGTTAAATTAATCGATAATGACAGTGCACAGACATTTTTCTGATAGTACACATTATTTTAAGTAACTATTTAGTAAGCTTTCCATTATAAATTATGTTTCACGTTATTTTGAAACTCAATGCTAATGCTGAAAGCTAACTTCACGTTACATTTAAGTAAGTCTCTTGATCGATGCGCGGGCCCTAAGCGTACCTACTGAACCTTTATCGTGACCTTTATTGATTGTTGTTCCCGCCGAGTAGACAACAGCAGAGTGCACGTGGTATTTTTAAGGTTCAGGCACCGTCAAGTTACCAGCTTGACGAGCGGTTGATTTTAACTTAAGCGTGTTAATTTTGATAGAGTGAGAAAAGGGATTTGTAACTAATAAAACACTTATTTATTTAACTGCACTTTTATTGCAAAAGAAAAAAATGATATCGATCGATTACAAATAATTATATTGGAAGAGGCCAAGCTACTCGGTTGAGCGTCGCTTGCTGCACGGTGTGCACTTGGTGGAGGCTCATGCAGGACTGAGCGACCCCCAGCAGAGAGGGACGCTCAGGCCCAAAAAGGGCCGCCTTGCTGCGTTGGTGTTAGTGCAGGCGCTGTCTGTGTGCGCTGCACAGTACACAGCGCGCGGTGCTAGCTTCTGCTTGCGCGGTTGCCGCTGTGCTTGTTGTGGCGGGTTTCCACGGGTCGCCACAGCTACCCCCTCTCCAGAGAGCTTCGCAGGACAAAGGAGCGAAGGGAGCGAAAAACGAACTCTTTTAGGCTGGTCTGGTTTTTGAGTAGCATGTTGTTGTTGTTGTGCCACGTCTGCTTTCTGCGATTGTTGTTGAGGTGCTGAAAAGAGTTGTTGAAGCTCATGGCCAAGGTCCTCCTGGAAAGGTAGAGTAGCTAGTTGTGTTTGTTTGGACTTTGGCTGTTGAGGAGGAGCGGCTGGTTGATGTGGCTCGGACTCCGCGTTGGTTATTTGTTGCTGAGGAGCAGCTTGCTGCTGTGGCTCGGACTCTGCGTTGCTTTGATTTGAAATCGAAGGCTGGGCTTCTGGCTGACGGCTGTGCCCCACTTGAGGTTGCCTGATGAACTCCAGGTGCTCAAGGTAGGCAGGTTTTAACTGTTCCGTGGACACGGTTTTTTCGGTACCGTCCTGGTCGATGACAAAGCGTTTTTCATCTAGCCTCCTAATGACCTTGTGTGGTCCGGTGTAAGGAGGTGTCAACATGGGTTTTACCCCGTCGACACGACGAAAAACATGTGTGCTGGTGGCCAAGTCCTTGAAAACAAACGTCCTTGGTTTGATGTGATGTGCTGAGGGCACCGGCTTCAAGGCTTGGAAGTGAGCTCGAATTTTCTGCAAGAATGTAGATGGGTTTACAGGTAGATCTCGAGTAATGAAGAACTCACCAGGGATGCGAATGGTCGCTCCATAAAGCATCTCGGCTGGTGATGCGCCAAGGTCAGGCTTGTATGACGTTCGCAGGCCAAGCAGAGTCGTTGGTAGAATTTGAGTCCACGGAACGTCATTATTATGACACATGAGGGCTGCTTTGAGAGTTCTGTGCATCCGCTCACACATGCCATTTGACTGTGGGTGCCAGGATGTGGTTCTGATCTTGTTGGAGAGGCCCACTAACCGACCCAAGGATTTGAAGAGCTCTGCCTCAAATTGAGTCCCTTGGTCTGTTGTCAAAGTGATTGGGGTCCCGTACTGGCAGATCCAGTGGTTGTAGACCATTGTGGCGACAGTCTCTGCAAGCATGTCCTTCATTGGAATGGCTTGAGGCCACCTAGTGAATCGGTCCACGATGGTGAGGCAGTACTTGAAACCATCGACCGGCGGCAGCAAGATGATATCCAAATGGATGTGGTTGAATCTTGTGCCGGGTACCTCAATGTGGTGTGGAACCGTTTTGTTATGCCTAGAAATTTTTGCTTTCTGGCATGGAACGCACTCACGTGACCAGCGAATGGCATCTTTCCGGATTCCTGGCCAGATGAACTTCTGGGCGAGCGTGCGTGCTGTAACTCGACCACTGGGGTGTGAGAGACCATGGATGACATTAAACGCGACCCTGCGTAAGGTGGCGGGCAGGTACGGTCGCACTATACCCGTGGAGACGTCGCACATGATCTCGGTGTTCTCAACAGTCAGGAGTTGCAAGTCTAGCGAGGACTGTCCAACCAGTTGTTCCAGCTCGTCGTCTAGCTGTTGAGCTGCGTTGATGGTGGCTGCATCGAGTAGAGTGGGCATTGTGATCTCGTTGATGCGAGAGAGCGTATCGGCAGCGATGTTGTCCACTCCTTTGATGTACTCGATTTTCGTGTTGAACTGAGAGATGTAGTCCAGCTGGTTGAGTACTCTTGGTGAAAGATTTTCGCCATCTCGCACGACACTGCTGACCAGCGGCCTGTGGTCGGTTCGAGTTCGAAACTCGCGTCCATCAAGGATGTGTTTGAAGAATTTTATGGACGCAAAAATGGCGAGAAGCTCTCGATCATATGGGCTATACTTCTTCTGCGTGCTGGTAAGCTTCTGAGAGAAAAAACCCAACGGTTTGATGACATTGCCCTCGTGTTGTTCCAAGGACCCACCAATGGCTATGTCAGAAGCATCGGTTGTGAGCACCAGTTCTCCAGAGGGTGACAGGTACGCAAGCTCAGTGGCATTGATTATGGCTTGTTTGCACTGCTCGAAGGCCTCTATCGTCTCTGGGGTATGGTTTATGCGTGACATATCACGCTTCTTTGTGGAGCCTTTCAAGCAGTCGTTGAGAACAGCTTGATGTTGAGCTGCATTTTGAATGCTTGTTCTGAAATAATTAAGTGTTCCTAAAAAGGCACGAAGATCATGGCGAGTTTCCGGTAATGGAAAGGTTTTTATCGCCTCGACCTTGGCTTTTGGTGCTGAGTAGCCAGTGCTGCTGACTTGGTAGCCAAGAAATTTTACTGACTCCTGACCAAAAGAACACTTGCTTGAATTTATGGTGAGGTTGTATTTGGCCAGGATCTCGAAAATGATCTGCAGGTGTTTGAGATGCTCTTCGTGGTTACGCGACATGACTAATATGTCATCTATGTACCAAACCACGAAGTCAAGTCCCTGAAAAATGAGGTCCATGAAGCGCTGGAAGGTTTGCGTGGCATTCCTGAGCCCAGGTGGCATGCCAAGGAATTCATAATTTCCGAAAGGCGTCGTGACTGCAGTCTTGTGGACGTCTTCCGGGGCCACACGAATTTGATGAAAGGCCTTCTCCAGGTCAATGGTGCTGAAGATTTTTCGGCCGTGCAGCTTGGTGCTGAGAAGGTCCTCGATGCGAGGGATGCGGTACCTGTCTGGCTCTGTCTGGGCGTTGAGGAGCCTGTAGTCACCAGTGGTGCGCCAGGATCCATTACCTTTCTGGACCAGATGAATGGGGCTCGCGTACGGACTGCGACACCGCCTAACAACGCCATAGTGTTCCAAAAGGTCGAACTCACGGCGTGCTGCAGCTTCCTTCTCACCGACCAGTCGTCGGGCTCTTTGAAAGACAGGAGGGCCAGTTGTTTTGATGTAGTGCATAGCCTCCGAGTGAGGAGCCATCTTAGGTGCTGCCTTGGGGATGGCAAGCTGCGCGTACGCTTGCAGCAGCTTATGGTACGGTGGAGGGGCATCAGTGACATACGACGCCGTGACGACCGAGATGCCGTGCAAGTTTGTGTTCTGCGTGAAGCCTCCAGACGAGACTGTGGTTTCGGGATCACGCAGACGCTGGTTCTTGAGATCAATGACCAGACCATAGTGAGTAAGCAGGTCTGCTCCGATGATGGGCCTGTCCACGTCAGCGACGGTGAAAGCCCACCTGATGGGTCTTCGGATGCCCAGGTTTAGCTCAAGAAAGTGTTGTCCATAAGTGTTGATGGTGGTTCCATTTGCAGCGTGCAGCTTTAAACCAGAGATCTGTGGGACAGTTTTTAAGGCTGAGATAGGTAAAATAGATAAAACTGAGCCGGAATCCACCAGAAAGGTGTTGTTAGAATTCCGGTCCCAGATGAAGAGGCGGCTTTCTTTCGGGTGGTCAACTAGGGGTTGTCTGTCGTCTACCGCCGAAACAGACGACAGCGGCCCTAGTTTTCCTTCGTGGCAAGAGGTTGGCTCTCCATGGCACAAGGTCGCTGGCATCGTGTTGCAGCGGTGCCAAACCTTGCGTGGTAAAAACAGACGCCACCTGGTGCAGCAGGGCTGCGAGCACGTTTGCGGCTTTGGCTGCGACCGCGACTTTGATGTAGTCCATCATGGTTGCAGTTGTTGCCACTGTTGCTGCGTTGTTGAGCCAGTGCGCGGATCTCTACCATCATCCGTGTGTTGGACTCCAGTACCTGGCTCATCAGCCGAGTGAGAGCCTCGATCTGGGCCGAGGAAGGATGAGTAGCGTGGCTGGCTGCAAATACTGTCGGTGCCTGCTCGGCGTCGAATGATGCAGAGACGGCATGGGTGGTTGTTCCACCCCTTTTTACACGCTCCATCATCCGGTCAGCAAAACCGCCGATCTCAGCGAGATCCTTGCCACCATGGATCTCTACGTAGGCCTGTAGGTCTCGCGGCAGCATCTCCATCCATTTGACAAGCAAGGCTTCATCGTCAACCTTGCCGTTGGCCAAGCTTTTCATTTCTCTGAGCAGCGCCGATGGTGTCTTTGAGCCAAGTGTCAGAGCTCCAAAAAGCTTGTGCAGCTTCTGGCCAGGCGAATCTGCAAACCTGGCTGTTAATTCTTTACGTAAATAATCAAATTTACCTGTCGCCGGAGCATTGATCATGATGTCCGGGTTGTCGTTCAAAAGCTCTTTCGCCAGCTGACTGATGACCTTGAAGTATTTTTGCTGGTCATCTGTGATACCATTTGCCTCTAGCATGCTCTCAGCACAGGTAAACCATGCCTCCACCTGCAGCTCCAGGAACGGAGGCAGTTGCACATCTTTGGCTGCCATTATGGTTTGCCTTTCCACTAGCGGAGGTGCTGAGGGCGGAGGGACAGTTGAGCTAGCTCTTGCGTCAGCCAGGGTGGTGTTAGGAGCCGGGGGAGGCGTCACTGATTGATAGACCGGCTGTTCAGTCTCGCCTGCAAGGCTTTCAATGACAGGTAGGGCTGCACTGGTTGATTGTTCGCCGGGGGGAGTGTTAGAGTCACTCTGACCATCAGCAGCGTCGTCCGGTTGTCGCTTAGCAGCAGCGCGTGTACGTGGGGGTGTGTGGTACATGACACATCATGTGCCGCATTTATGCACCAAAACCATAAGTCACCATAAACGTACAGCACGGGTATTGTCCAAGTACGTTTCGATGATTCAGCACTGCGGAGAACGTTCAGCTGCACATTTCACGTCGCGCACCCGAGCCACCTTTTGCGCGCGTCGGAGCAAAGGCAGGAAAACCCGAGTGGGGGCGGTAGCGTCCTGCGGGGGAGGGAGAGAGACGCTGTCCCGGCGCGGGAAACTCAGGGAAAACCGACGCCGTAATGGCGGCCACTGACGCGGCGTCACTTTCAATTCTGGTACCGATGCGGGGAGTTTAAGCGACGCGTCGATTTCTCACTTTCGAATGTTCACAAAGTTTATTGTTTTTTTTTTCAAAATCACACTTTTTCACTCACCAAATGATTTAAAACTCGGGGTCACCAATGTGGTATTTTTAAGGTTCAGGCACCGTCAAGTTACCAGCTTGACGAGCGGTTGATTTTAACTTAAGCGTGTTAATTTTGATAGAGTGAGAAAAGGGATTTGTAACTAATAAAACACTTATTTATTTAACTGCACTTTTATTGCAAAAGAAAAAAATGATATCGATCGATTACAAATAATTATATTGGAAGAGGCCAAGCTACTCGGTTGAGCGTCGCTTGCTGCACGGTGTGCACTTGGTGGAGGCTCATGCAGGACTGAGCGACCCCCAGCAGAGAGGGACGCTCAGGCCCAAAAAGGGCCGCCTTGCTGCGTTGGTGTTAGTGCAGGCGCTGTCTGTGTGCGCTGCACAGTACACAGCGCGCGGTGCTAGCTTCTGCTTGCGCGGTTGCCGCTGTGCTTGTTGTGGCGGGTTTCCACGGGTCGCCACATGCAGACACTCGCGATTTTACTTAGTACTCTCAGTGTACGTCTATTGGGAAGAAAAGTGCAGTCGTGGTGGGGATGAGGTCACGTGGTTCACGCGCTGTTCTAGTGGATTTAAATAGTTATGGGCAGCCATGTTGAATTTAGGGTTACGTCGTCATGCGCGCTGATCGCATTGAAAATAGTTATGTGCAGCCATATTGCTTCCCTCTCTGTGACTGCACTTTTCCTCCCAATAGAGAATAGAGACGGTTGACTTTTTGATTAAAAAAAAGTAAAAGTTTTTCGCCCGTCAATAAATATTTACAAAATTGAAACTAAGTATAATTTAAAGTGATATAGTATGAAACTCAATTGCACCAATAAAGAAATTATTGATAATTACTAATGAATTCATCATCATTAGATAAGTTTATGCTCACCTTACTATTTGCTTCAATTCATTCAGTGGTAAAATATAAGACCTTAAACTTTGTGCAATTTTTAATTCTTTTTTCAGTCTTGGCCGATAACACTTGGTGTTGGGAGTGGACTTGGGTCAACGCTACAATTCCTTTGCTGAATATTCTGAAGACTATTATTAAAGATCAATATGAAAAAGATGGGAGTATTTGCTGTTGACGCTTTACCACAAATTTCTTTTCGAAGTGTAGTTTAAAATTTAACTAGCAGATTTTAAGTTGAAAAGTGAAGAAATTTGAATTAATAAGTGTAAAAAAGTGTGCAATTTGTATGATCATGAAATTTCAAACCTAGAACATAATTCCAGGTTAGCATGGTTTTTACCTAATTTTTTCATAATCATATCTTGTAAGTATAGGCAAAGTATGGATGAGATATATTACATAACTAATTGCAAATGTTAATTTTTTTTTCTTAAGGTAGTTCCCAAAAAAATTGAGTTTCTTAAAAAATCTCTAGAATTTTGCACAGAGGTAGATTTTTGAGTCCTGTACACGCTGGTATTTTTCTTAAACCCCCAAGCCATACTTAATTTTGAAATATTGGGCTCAGAAGTTTCAATTTTTTACATGGGATTCCTATGCTGAGCGCGTGAATTCATATTTATTTTGAAGGTTATTCTCTCATTGCAAACTCAATTTTCTTAAAATATTTTTTAAAAACAGGTTTTCTTGTAGGGCAAGAACTTAGAAATCGTATCGTACAAAGATAAACATAGCAAGCGATATTAACTTATGAGATATACAATCAAAAAGAATGAAAAATGCATGATTTTAGCATGATTTCGAGCAGCGGTGGCGACGGCGGCGCGTGGCGTCAGAGTGGGGGCAACGAGCGTCTATAACTATATTTTAGGTTAGCTATATATACGCTTCGTAACTACCTTAAATTACAATAATATAATTTCTTAGTTTTTCTGTTGTGAGATACTTGTTAAAAATCTGTATCAATAAATCACATGTTCATATTGCTTTAGGACATCTAACTCTAAAAATTAATCATGCTGAGAAAATTCTGAAAATTTACGGACAGTTAGATATGAACTTAAAAATACTCTGTTAAAATTCTGAAATGATTCAGAGTCGAATAGTTGAAAAATTAATTTTTTTTTTCGCTCTTTCGTAGCTTATTTTCTTAATATTGTCCTGACATCTATATTTACAATATTATTATGTAGTGTTGTTGATTATCTAAAAAATTATAATTTTGTTTATTTAGTCAAAAGTTGTGTTCATTAGTAAAATAAATAGTAGCAATAGCATAATAAACTACTTCAAAAATTAATAGAATAATTTTGGTTACTCTGGATTCACTAAAAACAGAAAAAAGCAACTATTGTTTTGTTAGAAACTTTCTGCGACTAACTGTATATATACTCATGTACTAAAATCTTTTTGTCATCCATTGATAAAAATACTATATCACATATTAGAAATCACATGTTGAAAAATAAAATAAATTTTTTAACTTGAAAATTTTGTGTAAATTATTAATTTTTTCAGTATATTATACTTCAAAAAAATAATTAATCAAATTGAAAAAAAATCACAATTAATTATACTGTTTGGTTACATTAAATTTTATAACTATCAATAGTTATCAATAATCAAAATAAAATATGAAGATAGTAAAATATTAATTTTTAAAATATTAATAAAATCAAAATGAAAAGAATTGAATTAAAAAAAAAAAAAATTTGGATAAGGAGAAAAGATATACAATAAATATTGATTTGGAAAATGGCATAAAAATAATTATGCTAATCAATTTTTTTTAATTATTATTAAATAATAAAAAAGTTTAGAAAAAAAAATTATTTAAAAAAAAAAAATTCATTGCTTTTGACAATCCATATGGAAATCCATATGGAAATCCATATGGAAATCGGTTTCAATTCACCATATGGAATTCCATATGGATTTCGATATGGATTTCCGTATGGGGTACTGCATGGATGTCCATATGGATTTCCATATGGATTTTTTCAGCTGGGTGGGCTTCCGAGTTGAATTTTTAAATGAACAAATAATCCCCCAAGCTTCAAACCCACAATGCCCTGGGGGCCCCAGTTCAATTTTCGAATAAACAAGTAATCCCCCAAGCTCCAAACCCACGAAACCCTGGGCTTCCGAGTTCAGTTTTTGAATAAATAAATGATCCCCCAAGCTTCAAACCCACAATGCCCTGGGCTTTCAAGTTCAATTTTTGAATAAATAAATGATCCCCCAAGCTTCAAACCCACAATGCCCTGGGCTTTCAAGTTCAATTTTTAAATGTTTCAAATCTTGAATAGTGGTAGCTTCTACTTGATGAAGATTAAATAACATTTTTAGGAAATAAATAAATAAACTCTTTTTATAGAGTAGTTAAATCTTCACTTTATTATTGTTTAAAAATATTCGGAAAAACCGTTACATATGTTTCACCACACAATGGCTTCTTCAGACGGTAATCATTCAACTGATTGATAATTAGTTTTATGAGAGAATAAATACAAGGTACATCGTCGTTAACATCATACACACACTTACAGCTTTCACAGATATACTAATACATAATTGAACATAAATACATAATGTGACTAATATTGTAGGTTTCGTTTACAAATATAAAAAGGGAGGGGGAGTAGGGAGACAATCAAAACAATCCCTACCCCTAAAATCCAGCTGGAAATCCAGCTGGAAATCCAGCTGTCATATTGGAACCGAAATCCAGCTGGATAGTCAGCTGGAAATCCAGCTGGATTAAAAAAAAAAAAAAATTTCATCAATTTTGCTTAAAATTGAGTTATTATTCATTTTTCAATAATTTCGAAATTTTGAACTTAGTTTTTTTTCAAAATTTTCCAGCTGGATTTATCCAGCCGGATTTAACCAGCTGGATTTCCAGCTGGATTTCTAGCTGGACAAATCCGGCCGGACAAATCCAGCTGGAAAATTAAAAAAAAAAACTAAGTTCAATTTTTTCAAAATCATTGAAAAATGAATAATAACTCGATTTTAAGCAATATTAACTAAAATTTTTTTTTTTTTAATCCAGCTGGAAATCCAGCTAGTAATCCAGCTGGAAATCCAGCTGTCATATTGGAACCGAAATCCAGCTGAATAGCCAGCAGGAAATCCAGCTGGAAATCCAGCTGGATTTTAAGGGTAGGGATGTTAACGACGATGTGCCTTGTATTTATTCTCTCACAAAACTAATTATCAATCAGTTGAATGATTACCGTCCGAAGAAGCCACTGTGTGGTGAAACATATGTAACGGTTTTTCCAAATATTTTTAAACAATAATAAAGTGAAGATTTAATTACTCTTTTAAAAGAGTTTATTTATTTATTTCCTAAAAATGATTCAAACTCAGAATACCCTTGGCTGCCGAGTTCAATTTTTGAATAAATAAATAATCTCCAAAGCTTCAAACACACAATACCTTGGGCGTCCGAGTTCAATTTCTAAGTAAACAAATACTACTTCGAGCTTCAAACCCACAATGCCCTGGGCACCCGAGTTCACGTTTTAAACAAATAAACAATCCCCCAAGCTCCAAACCTACGAAACCCTGGGGTTCCGAGTTTAATTTTTAAATAATTGAATGATCACCCAAGCTTCAAACTAACAATACCCTGGGCGCCCGATATCAATTTTTAAATGAACAAATAATCCTCCAAGCTCCAAACCCATAATGCCCTAGGCGTCCGAGTTCAATTTTTGAATAAATAAATGATCCCTCAAGCTTCAAACCCACTTATTTAAAAATTGAACTCAAAAGCCCAGGGTTTCGTGGGTTTAGAGCTTGGTGGATCATTTATTTATTAAAAAATTGTATTCGGGAGCCCAGGGTTTCGTGAGTTTAGAGCTTGAGAGTTTGTTCGTTCATTTCAAAATTGAACTCAGGTGCCCAGGGTATTGTGGGTTTGAAGCTTGGGGGATATTTATTTATTTAAAAATTGAACTCGGAAGCCCAGGATATTGTGGGTTTGAAGCATGGGTGATCATTTAATTATTTTAAAATTGAACTCAGAAGCCCAGGGTTTCGGGGGTATAGAGCATGGGAGATCATTTATGTATTTAAAAATTGAATTCGGTAGCCGAGGGTTTCATGAGTTTAGAGCTTGGGGGTTTGTTTGTTTATTTCACAATTCGTCGGTTTAAAGTAAGAACCTATTGTCCCATCGAGCCAAAGCCAGAACCTGCTATCTCGATGGGCCAGAGCAAGAACCTACTATCTCAGGGGCTGGAGCAAGAACCTGCTATCTCAGGGGCCCGGAGTTCAAGGCTACTCTTTCACGGGCCCATTTAAAAAATGGCATGAACATTTTTTTTCTTTTCTGAAGCGTAGCTTCTACACTTATATTATTACTCTGGTACGCTTAAAAAAAGAAAAAAAATTTTGATGCCATTGTTTAAATGAGCCCGTGAAATAGTAGCCTTTAAGTCCGGAGATAGCAGGTTCTTGCTCCGGCCTCTGAGATAGTAGGTTCTTGCTCTGGCCCGATGAGATAGTAGGTTCTTGCTTTGGCCCGATGAGATAGCAGGTTCTTACTCTAAACCGACGAATTGAACTCTAGCGCCCAGGGTATTGTGGGTTTGAAGCTTGTGAGATCATTTATTTATTCAAAAATTGAATCTGGAATCCCAGGGTATCGTGTTTCTAAAGCTTGAGAGATTATTTGTTAATTCAAGAATTTTACTCAGGAGCCCAGGGCATTGTGGGTTTAAAGCTTGGGGGATTGTTTGTTCATTTAAAAATTTAACTGGGAAGCCCAGGGCATTGTGGGTTTGAAGCTTGGGGGAACATTAATTTATTCAAAAATTGAACTCAGAAGCCCAGGGTATTGTGGGTTTGAAGCTTGGGGGATCATTTAATTTATTTAAAAATTTAACTCAGAAGCCTAGGGTTTAGTGGGTTTAGAGCTTGGCAGATTATTTATGTGTTCAAAAATTAAATTCAGGAGCCCAGGGCATTGTGAGTTTAAAGCTTGGGGGATTGTTTGTTCATTTAAAAATTGAACTCAGAAGCACAGGGCATTGTGGGTTTGAAGCTGGGGGATCATTAATTTATTCAAAAATTGAACTCAGAAGGCCAGGGTATTGTGGGTTTGAAGCTTGGGGGATCATTTAATTATTTAAAAATTGATCTCAGAAGCCTAGGGTTTCGTGGGTTTAGAGCTTCGCAGAACATTTATGTATTTAAAAATTGAATTCTGGTGCCCAGGGTTTCATAAGTTCAGAGCTTGGGGGTTTGTTCGTTTATTTCACATTTGAACTATAGCACCTAGGGTAATGTGGGTTTGAAGTTTTTGAAATCGTTCATTTATTCAGAAATTGAATCTGGAATCCCAGGATATCGTGTTTTTAAAGATTGGGAGATTATTTGTTTACTCAAAAATTTAACTCAGGAGCCCATGGCATTGTGGGCTTGGAGTTTGTGGGATTGTTTGTTCATTTAAAAAATCAACTCGGCCTAGGTATTGTGGGTTTGAAGCTTGGGAGATCATTCAGTTATTTAAAAATTGATCTCGGTAGCCCAGAGTTTCGTGGGTTTAGTGATTGGGAGATCATTTGTTAAAATAAACTCGCCTTCCCAGGGTTTTCAAGGTTTATGGCTTGGGGGATTATTTATTGAGTTAAAAATGAAACTTTGACGCCCAGGGTTTCTTGGGTTTAGTTCTTGGGGGATAATTTGTAAATTAAAAAATTAAACTTGCATTCCTAGGGTTTTCAAGGTTTAGTGCTTGGTGGATTATTTATTTGGTAAAAAAATAAATTCGTTCACACAAACTTTCGTGGGTTTAGTGGTGGGGGGAATCATTCATTAATTTTGTTATTAATTGAAATATTTCGAATGCTCAGGGTTCTTGAGTTTTACAGCTTGGGGGAATGGTTAAATATTTATTTATGAAAAAAACTTAAATGAATCAATCGTATAAATTTCGTAACATAAATTTTGTCATAAATTTAATATTTTTAAAAACATTCGAATGTTCTTTAACCTTAGCACACAGAACCCCTAGCAATCTGAAATAACCTCTTGGTCGAGCTTCTACGGTCTGAAGTAACCGCTATGTTTCCATGCCCGCTTTCTCGAATTCATCACTGCGCGCGGTTTTGGAATAACGTGCGCATGCGCGCCGCTACTACCGGCGGCCGCCACGAATGGCGGCGGCGGCGCCACTTGAACCGGCGTGCCGCGCGCGTGCATTGTTTCGGCGGCAACCGGCAGTATGCCTTCGACCGCGGACGTGTTAAGACGCGACGGCTTTTGTGTTCCGTGATAACTCGCCTTTGTTTAGTGTCAAAATGGCTTCCAGTGAACATTGTGCAAAAAAGAAAGGACTCAAGGGGAAAGAGGTTTCGTTGCTTAAAATCAATCCAAAGAGAAGTTACGTACAGGAGGACGGGTGCATAAATTATGACCTTGACTATTTCGAAAAACACCCTTTGGTGCTGTTCGAGGGAAAGAGCACGGCGGCGAAGAAAAAAGAAAAGCTGAATAAACTGGCCGAAGGACTGTTTATCCCTCCGATAACTTCCATGGACAGATTCAGACACGAAAATTACCTGTTTCAACTTGTAAAAATGCATAAAATAGTGACTATTATTTTCCGTGACGACGATCTACGTTTAAATAAGCATGTCCCTTTTGCCCAATTTGTCCTTGAACTCGGTGGTTTGAAAAACATGCTTAATTTACCGATGTGGCTACTCAGCACCAAGCTCGCAACGATAAGTTACGCCTTCGAGTAAGTACATTTTTTAAATTCGATGTGCCTTTTTTTCAAGAATTCTTGCGTGTTTAAAAGGCTTATGAATCAAAAACATCATTTTTCATTTGATAAGCACCTCTCAGAGTTGAATTTAAACTACTCGCCCCGGCCTTAACCTCTCTTAGGTTAGGTATTCCGGGCTCAAATAAGATCCAACTTTTTTTTCAAGATATCTTGTTTGATTAAACAGCATTTGAATCAAAAAAATCATTTGTCATTTGATTAGCACCTCTCAGAGTTGAAATTAACCAATTCGCCCCGGCCTTAACCTGTCTCAGGTTAGGTATTCTAGGCTCAAATGAGATTTAACTTTTTTTTCTGAAATTCTAGCTTAATTAGAAGACATTTGAATCAAAAAAATCATTTGTCATATAACTAGCTTCTCTCAGAGTAAAAATTAAACAGCTCGGCCCGACCATAACCTGTCTCAGACTAGGTATTCCGGGCTCAAATAAGATCTAACTTTTCTTTCAAGATATCTTGTTTGATTAAAAGGCATTTGAATCAAAAAAATCATTTGTCATTTGATTAGCACCTCTCAGAGTTGAAATTGAACAGCTTGCCATGGCCTTAACCTATCTCAGGTTAGGTATTCAGGGCTCAAATGAGATCTCACTTTTTTGTCTGAAATTCTTGCTTGATTACAAGACATTTGGATCAAAAAAATCATTTGTCACATAACTAGCTTCTCTTGGAGTAAAAATTAAACAGCTCGGCCTGACCTGAAAAAGATATCCCGGTATTGAAAGATGTCTAGCTTGATTTTTTCATAATTTGTATTCCAAATAGAGGCCTCCGAGTCAAAAAATTCATTTGTGAATGAAATAGAAAAAATTTCAGTCGATCTCCAACAGTCAAGTAGTCTCAGGTTACCTATTCCGGGCTCAAATGAGATCTGTTTTTTTTTCAAGAATTCTTTTGGGTTCAAAAGGCATATGAATCAAAAAAATCATTTGTCGTTTGATTAGCACCTCTCAGAGTTGAAATTAACCAACTCGCCCCAGCCTTAACCTGTCTCAGGTTAGGTATTCCGGGCTCAAATGAGATTTAACTTTTTTTTCTGAAATTCTAGCTTAATTAGAAGACATTTGAATCAAAAAAATCATTTGTCATATAACTAGCTTCTCTCAGAGTAAAAATTAAACGGCTCGGCCCGACCATAACCTGTCTCAGACTAGGTATTTCGGGCTCGAATAAGATCTAACTTTTCTTTCAAGATATCTTGTTTGATTAAAAGGCATTTGAATCAAAAAAATCATTTGTCATTTGATTAGCACCTCTCAGAGTTGAAATTGAACAGCTCGCCCCGACCTTTACCTGTCTTAGGGATTCCAGACTCGAATAGGATCTAGTTTCTTTTTTAAGTGTTCTTGCTTGATTAAAAAACATATGAATTAAAAAAATCATTTGTCAGTTGATTAGAACCTCTCAGAGTTTAAATTAAACAGCTCGGCCCGACCTTAACCTGTCCCAGGTTAGGTATTCTGGGCTCGAATTGGATCTAACTTTTTTGTTAAGGATTATTGCTTGATTAAAAGGCATAAGAATAAAAAAAATCATTTGTCATTTGATAAGCACCTCTAAGAGTCCAAATTCAACTGTTAAGCTCGACCTGAAATGGATGGTTTGGTACCGAAAACTGTGTAGCCTGATTTTTTCATAATTTTGAATCCAGTTTGAGGCCTGCAAGTCAATAAAAACATTTTTCAATAAAATAGCAAATTTTTGAGTCAATCACCAAGAGTCAACCTCTCTCAGGTTAGTTATTCCAGGCTCGAATATTCACAAATGTTTTTTTTGACACACAGGCCTCTATTTGGATTCAAAATTATGAAAAAATCAAGCTAGACATTTTTCAGTACCGAGATATCCATTTAAGGTCAGGCCGAGCATTTGATTTTGGATTCCGAGAGGTGCTAATCAAATGACAAAAGATTTTTTTGATTCATATGCCTTGTAATCAAGCAATAATCCTTAAAAAAAATGTAAGATCCCATTCGAGCCCGGGATACCTAACCTGCGACAGGTTGACTGCTGGAGATCGACCCAAATATTTGCTATTTCATTGACGGATGATTTTTTTGACTCAAAGGCTAATCAATTGACAAATGATTTTTTGATTAAAATGAATTTCGATCAAGCAAGAACTCATGAAAAAAAAGTTAGATCTCATTTGAGCCCAGAATACCCAACCTGAGACAGGTTAAAGCCGTGGTGAGCAGTTCAATTTCAAATTTTAGGGGTGCTTTTCAAATGACAAATGATTTTTTGATTCAAATATCACCTAATAAAGCAAGAATTTCAAAAAAAAAGTTAGATCTCATTTGAGCCAGGAATACCTAACCTGAGACAGGTTGAGGATGGGGTGAGCTGTTTAATTTCAACTCTGAGAGGTGCTGATCAAGTGACAAATGATTTTTTATAATACGACTTTTATGAAGAAAGCCAAAGCGACTATCCAAATTTAACCGAACTTGATCGCAAGTACTTTAAGAATTGGCTAAAAAAGCTTTCGCTCATACACATGAAACTTTAGAAAGTCGCAGAAATCGCTGAAAGCATTAGAGAATGTATTTGTTTACAGTAGTTTTTAATTCAAGTTTAATGTTTGATACAAACAACATTTTAATAAAAACCTTTTCTATAAAAACCTTTATATGAAAAACCTTTTTAATAAAAAACCTTTTTACCTAGTATTCAGTTTATGTTTTTATTTCCTTTATATACCAACTCAATAGATGGAATTAACTTGAATAGTACTGTATCCTTTAATTTGAATTTCAATTCTACATACCTAAGTTTTTAATTCATGTTTTAAGTTTATCATATCATGCATGATTAAATATTAATAACTCTTTTTTTAAAAACATTCGTAATAAAAAAAACCTTTTTTCATAAAAACCTTTTTATTAATATACATTTGTATTAATTGCCTTTATATACCGATTCTATAGATTGTGTTAACTTAAATATTACTGTATCCTTTAATTTGAATTTCAATTTTACAACATTCGTAAAAGAACTTATGATTTGTTCATTATAAAACTGATGTGTCCTAGTCGCGTCTCTTAACAACTTGACTGAACAATAAAACTTCATAACGTTATCATAATATTTTGTACCATCGTTACGTTGGTCAAGTACTGTTTGATACATATCCCGTAGCTGCAACTCAGTACCATCTGCTATGACGATCTTTTTTGCATCAATTTTGAAAGGACCTTTTGAATCAACAAAATCAACCAGTACCTTCGTGGGAGAAATACTGGCCACATGAGCAGGATACATAGATTTACCAGTTGTAGGCCATGGAGCAAACACTACAGACCCTTTCGTTAACATTGCCCTTGCGGCTGCAATATTAGCAGGTCTCGCAGGATCTGCATCATGATTTCTGTCAGCGTTGTCGTCATTAACTTCGTCAGATGCCTGCAACGAGTTAAATACCGTACAGGTCTTTTGCTATTCAATAAACCTTTTACACAAAAATACCTTCAGCGCGCATGGCGAGTAGCCGGGTACATCATAGGTATTTTCGCTTGTCGAATACCTTTGAACTAATAAACCTTTTTTATAAAAGGACTTTTGGTATGAAATACCTTCGGTACTACCGGCGCTCGGGGCGAGTGGCGCTACTTATGATCACCCAGGGTCTAATTTCACTCCTGGAGGCACGCGTAAACGGGAAGAGTCTCGTATGAGGGTCCCCCATCGATCCCCTCTACTTTCGTAGTTGCGCAAGGTAAAAAAAAATTTTTATGATCGTAATTGGTCATTGACTCGGGTACGGGGAGTACTTCCGTAAGCCACTCAGTAAGCCAATTACGATCATAAAAATTTTTTTTCACCGTGCACAACTACCAAAATAGGGGGGATCGATGAGGGGCCCTCATGCGAGACTCTTCCCGTTTACGCGTCCCTCCGGGAGTCAACCTCGACCCTGGGCGATCGTAAATAGCGCCACTCGCCTCGAGCGCCGGTAGCACCGGAAGTATTTCTTATCAAAAGTCCTTTTTAAAAAAGGTTCATCGGTTCGAAGGTATCCGATCTGCGAAAATACCTATGATGTACTCGTCCGCTCGGGGCGACAGGCGCTATATATGATCGTCCAGGGTCTAATTTCACTCCTGGAGGAACGCGTAAACGGGAAGAGTCTCGTATGAGGGCCCCCCATCGATCCCCTCCACTTTCGTAGTTGCGCACGGTGAAAAAAAATTTTTATGATCGTAATTGGACATTGACTTGGGTACGGGGAGTACTTCCGTAAGCCACTTAGTAAGCCAATTACGATCATAAAAATTTTTTTTCACCGTGCACAACTACCAAAATAGGGGAGATCGATGGGGGGCCCTCATGCGAGACTATTCCCGTTTACGCGTCCCTCCGGGAGTCAACCTCGACCCTGGGCGATCATAAATAGCACCACTCGCCTCGAGCGCCGGTAGCACCGGAAGTATTTCTTATCAAAAGTCCTTTTTGAAAAAGGTTCATCGATTCGAAGGTATCCGATCTGCGAAAATACCTATGATGTACTCGTCCGCGCGTGGCGAGTGGCGCTACTTATGATCGCCCAGGGTCTAATTTCGCTCCTGGAGGCACGCGTAAACGGGAAGAGTCTCGTATGAGGGCCCCTCATCGATCCCCTCTACTTTCGTAGTTGCGCAAGGTGAAAAAAAATTTTTATGATCGTAATTGGTCATTGTCTCGGGTACGGGGAGTACTTCCGTAAGCCACTCAGTAAGCCAATTACGATCATAAAAATTTTTTTTCACCGTGCACAACTACCAAAATAGGGGGGTTCGATGGGGGGCCCTCATGCGAGACTCTTCCCGTTTACGCGTCCCTCCGGGAGTCAACCTCGACCCTGTGCGATCATATATAGCGCCACTCGCCTCGAGCGCCGGTAGCACCGGAAGTATTTCTTATCAAAAGTCCTTTTTAAAAAAGGTTCATCGGTTCGAAGGTATCCGATCTGCGAAAATACCTATGATGTACTCGTCCGCGCGTGGCGAGTAGCACTATAAATGATCGCCCAGGGTCTAGTTTCGCTCCTGGAGAAACGCGTAAACGGGAAGAGTCTCGTATGAGGGCCCCCCATCGATCCCCTCCACTTTCGTAGTTGCGCACGGTGAAAAAAAATTTTTATGATCGTAATTGGTCATTGATTCGGGTACGGGGAGTACTTCCGTAAGCCACTCAGTAAGCCAATTACGATCATAAAAATTTTTTTTCACCGTGCGCAACTACGAAAGTGAAGGGGATCGATGGGGGGCCCTCATACGAGACTCTTCCCGTTTACGCGTCCCTCCGGGAGTCAACCTCGACCCTTGGCGATCATAAATAGCGCCACTCGCCTCGGTAACACCGAAGGTATTTCTTATCAAAAGTCCTTTTTTAAAAAGGTTTATATTTTTGAAGGTATTTTATTATTCAGTTTTTTCTGGTTTCTACTTCTCTGGATTTTTTAAATATTACTTATTGGGGTTAGTATTAACAAAATCACAAGAGATATTTTAAAATATAATAATTTTATTATAAACATTATTTTGAATAAAATATATTAAATGAAATGAACATATAAATATATATATATATATAAACAAATTTTTTTTTTTTTTTTTTTATTTGTAAATGTACCGTTTTGGTACTTCTAATTTCTCAATGCCATTCATTATCTGTATGAAATAATTGCACTTCAATCTGAGTAGATCATGTTGGGTCAGGGAATCCGCTTGAAAGCGATTGTATTTCGGTCTTGATATTCTTCTTTTTTGATGTAAAAATCTTCTCTGGTTTTCTCTTGATTTAGAAGTTTCGGTAACCTTAAGATTCTCCTCACACAACTAAAATGAAAAAAAAATACTTATCAAAAATGATTGTATAGCAAAGACCTTTTAGATCAAAGGTATATGTTTTCGAAGGTTTATTTATGATAGGTAAAAAAATTTAAAAGGTATCATACTTACTTCAAAGTAATCGCCTGCGATTATACCTTCAAGTCCCTTTTTGAATTGTAGTAAGAGTTGAATTGGTTTTACAGTCGCCAAAAAGCCATTTCTAAAATGAACGGAGTTGAATAGCTTAGTCAGATTTGAAAGAATAAAGCCTTTATTCTTCGTATACTCCTTACACTCGGACGTAGTGTTCAGAGTATTTTGGAGTGAAAGGTCCAAAAGGTTTTTGAAAGAAACCGGCATGGTTGTTGCAGCGGATCCTTCCATTGCAATAACGGATATTGTTAGTTCCTCTTGAGCATTTACGAGTTTGAATAGATTTTGTATTGTTGCGCTTACGAAAACCCTGTCCAACAGTATCTTTAATAGCTCTACAGGGTAAAAGAATAACATTCCTGCCGTGACGTAGGGTGTCGTTAATATTTTCCCTAGTAATATAACATCTACACAGCCCTTGTTGATTGTTTTAATACGGGACATGTATTTTTGTATGTATGCCTCGGTACGCTGCAACTGTATATGAAAGATTAAGTATTTACAAAAAAGACCTTTTTTAAAATAGAACTTTTTGAAGTAGATCTCTATATAAAATGTATTTTACATAAATGTAGAAGTGATTTCTAAGAGACACGTCGGCAAGCTGCCTGTAAGATCTGATGCTACGGGGAATCTCCGTATTGTAGGAACTGTCAGTCTTCACCGCAAAATGCCGGTCGCTCTGGCGTGCCAGTGCTGCATTTAGATACTTTTTGATTTGCTGAGCAGCCTACAAATTGAAAAAGGTTTATTAGTTAAAAAGGTATTTAAAAAGAAAGATCTATCAACAAAAGCTTATAGTTACACTAAATTTTAAGTCATTTTTCAGCTCTTCTTTTTCGGCGCTGGTAATATTTTTTCGCGCCTCTAGTGCGCGTTGCGTTTCCAATTTTTTTATCTCCAGCTGCTTCTCCTTTCGTTCTCAATGTCTTTTAAAACCTTTTGCCGTATCCTTTCGGAATCCGCGGGTTCGACTATCATCATGGGCATGATCTTTTTTTTTAAGTAATAGTTTTGGTAGGCATTGTATATGTATGATTCGACAATGCATTTGCCGAATTTTTCATTTTCTAGTTTCTCTTCATCAGTATATGCCTTTTCATATCCAAGGAAAGGTCTTTTGAGTATAAGACCTTTCAATTCTGCCACTTCTTTTGGTGTGTAATATTCTTTTTTTTTTTAAATTTTCAATTGTAGCTTTTTCTCTAGTTTCTTCAATCTGATTAATATTCTGAAGTTCTTCCTCCGGAAAACAAAATTCTTTAAAAAAATCTCTTCTGCTAGATCGATCTTTACTTTTGGTTGTATTGGCAGCATCGGACGACTCCGGAACAGAAGGAGGTTGAGGTTGAGGTTGAGGCGAAGGTGGAGGTGAAGGTGAAGGTGAAGGTGAAGGTGGTGGTGGAGGTGGAGGTGGCACCTTAATGAACTCGAAAGCTATATTTTCATACCTTCGGATTGACGTTGGTATGTCCGAAATTATTAAGTTGCGAAGCTCAGCTTCATAGCTATGCGTGTCAGATGTTAAAGTTTCGAGCTCGTCAACTAATAATAATGCTTCTAATTTGGTCAAATTAAGTTTGTCTCTAACAGCTTTAGCCGGACCGTCGAGGTCATTGGAATGAAATTTATCCAGAATACGCTCTTTAAATTCCTCTGTCAGAGTCTGAAACACAAAAAACAAACATAAAATATTTATAAAAAAAGGTCTAATTACAAAAATATGAGATCAAAAAACCTTTTTGAAAAAAAGGCCTTTGCAAAAAAAGGTTTCTTGAAAAAAGTTTTTTATATTGAAAGGTTCATTCATTCTTTCTTTACTCACGTTTACTGCTGTTACTAGCGACATCTTCGTTTTTTTACCCGGGTATATTCCTTCCACGATTTTTATTTCTATATCAGATTTGTCCTTCATGCTCGGCACAAAGTCTTCCGCCTCGTAGCTGCTGTCCGAATCAAGATATGGTGAATCGTTTAGCTCCTGCAACGAATCCAACACATTGGGGTTCAACTTGAGCAATGTAGGTTCCTCAACCCGGTTCGAGGAAGAAGTTTTGCCTTCGTTATAAAGGTCTTTATCAAACCTTTCTTCGTTGTATGTCTCGAATTTGGCATTTTCAGAGTCATATACAAGGTCTTCTGGAGGTATATCGAGATAAACAATCCCTTCAGATGTTATCAACTGGGTGAGTGCACTCTTGATTTTGGTACCTTTATCAGCAGGGAGCTTTTGTTTTACTGCCGTTTTAATCGTCCTTGTAGTAATCGTGGTTGTGGTCGTGGTCGTGGTCGTTGTCGTGGTCGTTATATCGATCCAATTGAGGGCGGTTGTATCACCAATAGAACTACAAATGCCGGAATCACCACTCGAACTATTAATTCGACCGCGTTCGCGTACGCCGGACTGAAAAAGAAATGAAGTGAGTATTTATTAAAAAGACCTTTTATGAAAAGGTTTAATCTTAAAAGCAATATGATAGAAAAGGTTTATTGAAATGGTTCTAACGTTGGGCAAAGTTTCCCGCTTGTCATCGGTTGTTCGCTTGGGTACATTGGCTTGGCGTTGGTTGCGTGGCCTCAACCGATTAGATGCCTCCTCGCTTGCTAACGAACCACAAATGCCGGAATCACCACTCGAACTATTAATTCGATCGCGTTTGTGTACGCCGGAGTCGAAACTTGTGGCCTTCTCAAGGGACTGAAAAAGAAATGAAGTGAGTATTTATTAAAAAGACCTTTTATGAAAAGGTTTAATCTTAAAAGCAATATGATAGAAAAGGTTTATTGAAATGGTTCTAACGTTGGGCAAAGTTTCCCGCTTGTCATCGGTTGTTCGCTTGGGTACATTGGCTTGGCGTTGGTTGCGTGGCTGCTTCGGCTTTCTCCGTTATCTCCAAGCATTCCAACAATTTTTGTAGCTGTTCTGGCTAAAATATTTAAAAAAATTGATTTTAATATGACAATAATTATTATTAATAAATTTATAAAAATTGTTATTAATGTTGACTTACGTTCTCAATATATTTTTCGGGACAGGCCTTTTTGCATTGGAACATATTTGACCGAGATAAACTATTCAGAACGGGTGTCACTTGATTCAAGATGAGCTGAAAAAGATGGCAATGAAAAGTCAATAGAGGCATTTTGAAGACCTTTTTAATTTAAGACCTTTTTTGTTTAAGACCTTTTTAAATTTGTTTTTTGAGCTTTCGAAAACTTTCGATGGGCAAGTGGGCACACGACAAATGAACATATTTTGAGGCTACGAATAAACAAATTTTTAGAATCAATGGAACTTACCTTTTTGTTGTTTTCATTGACGAGATAGTTTTATTCTGGTACATCGTTCTGGATGCAATTTCTTACTAAATTAATCCTCTTTTGGCCATCCATAAGCATTAATTCAGAGAAATCTGGACAAATATTTTGTATAAACTTGAATGCACCCTTGTGTACGACTGGCCTAGCGCTTGTGATTTTTTTTTGTCGTTCCCTAAGCAACAAAGGATATTTTGAACCAGCCCTAGATTTGCGAGCTCTCCACATTATTCTAATGTATGTATTAACAAATAAATTAAACTGCAAGCGACACCACAAACTATCCACTTAACACGTTCTTTAATTAAGCTGCAAGCGCAATCACGGTCGCCGGTATCACTTCCTTTGTTAGTGGTTTTGCGCGCGGTTTTGGAATAACGCGCGCATGCGCGCCGCTACTACCGGCGGCCGCCACGAATGGCGGCGGCGGCGCCACTTGAACCGGCGTGCCGCGCGCATGCATTGTTTCGGCGGCAACCGGCAGTATGCCTTCGACCGCGGACGTGTTAAGACGCGACGGCTTTTGTGTTCCGTGATAACTCGCCTTTGTTTAGTGTCAAAATGGCTTCCAGTGAACATTGTGCAAAAAAGAAAGGACTCAAGGGGAAAGAGGTTTCGTTGCTTAAAATCAATCCAAAGAGAAGTTACGTACAGGAGGACGGGTGCATAAATTATGACCTTGACTATTTCGAAAAACACCCTTTGGTGCTGTTCGAGGGAAAGAGCACGGCGGCGAAGAAAAAAGAAAAGCTGAATAAACTGGCCGAAGGACTGTTTATCCCTCCGATAACTTCCATGGACAGATTCAGACACGAAAATTACCTGTTTCAACCTGTAAAAATGCATAAAATAGTGACTATTATTTTCCGTGACGACGATCTACGTTTAAATAAGCATGTCCCTTTTGCCCAATTTGTCCTTGAACTCGGTGGTTTGAAAAACATGCTTAATTTACCGATGTAGCTACTCAGCACCAAGCTCGCAACGATAAGTTACGCCTTCGAGTAAGTACATTTTTTAAATTCGATGTGCCTTTTTTTCAAGAATTCTTGCGTGTTTAAAAGGCTTATGAATCAAAAACATCATTTTTCATTTGATAAGCACCTCTCAGAGTTGAATTTAAACTACTCGCCCCGGCCTTAACCTCTCTTAGGTTAGGTATTCCGGGCTCAAATAAGATCCAACTTTTTTTTCAAGATATCTTGTTTGATTAAACAGCATTTGAATCAAAAAAATCATTTGTCATTTGATTAGCACCTCTCAGAGTTGAAATTAACCAATTCGCCCCGGCCTTAACCTGTCTCAGGTTAGGTATTCTAGGCTCAAATGAGATTTAACTTTTTTTTCTGAAATTCTAGCTTAATTAGAAGACATTTGAATCAAAAAAATCATTTGTCATATAACTAGCTTCTCTCAGAGTAAAAATTAAACAGCTCGGCCCGACCATAACCTGTCTCAGACTAGGTATTCCGGGCTCAAATAAGATCTAACTTTTCTTTCAAGATATCTTGTTTGATTAAAAGGCATTTGAATCAAAAAAATCATTTGTCATTTGATTAGCACCTCTCAGAGTTGAAATTGAACAGCTTGCCATGGCCTTAACCTATCTCAGGTTAGGTATTCAGGGCTCAAATGAGATCTCACTTTTTTGTCTGAAATTCTTGCTTGATTACAAGACATTTGGATCAAAAAAATCATTTGTCACATAACTAGCTTCTCTTGGAGTAAAAATTAAACAGCTCGGCCTGACCTGAAAAAGATATCCCGGTATTGAAAGATGTCTAGCTTGATTTTTTCATAATTTGTATTCCAAATAGAGGCCTCCGAGTCAAAAAATTCATTTGTGAATGAAATAGAAAAAATTTCAGTCGATCTCCAACAGTCAACTAGTCTCAGGTTACCTATTCCGGGCTCAAATGAGATCTGTTTTTTTTTCAAGAATTCTTTTGGGTTCAAAAGGCATATGAATCAAAAAAATCATTTGTCGTTTGATTAGCACCTCTCAGAGTTGAAATTAACCAACTCGCCCCAGCCTTAACCTGTCTCAGGTTAGGTATTCCGGGCTCAAATGAGATTTAACTTTTTTTTCTGAAATTCTAGCTTAATTAGAAGACATTTGAATCAAAAAAATCATTTGTCATATAACTAGCTTCTCTCAGAGTAAAAATTAAACGGCTCGGCCTGACCATAACCTGTCTCAGACTAGGTATTTCGGGCTCGAATAAGATCTAACTTTTCTTTCAAGATATCTTGTTTGATTAAAAGGCATTTGAATCAAAAAAATCATTTGTCATTTGATTAGCACCTCTCAGAGTTGAAATTGAACAGCTCGCCCCGACCTTTACCTGTCTTAGGGATTCCAGGCTCGAATAGGATCTAGTTTCTTTTTTAAGTGTTCTTGCTTGATTAAAAAACATATGAATTAAAAAAATCATTTGTCAGTTGATTAGAACCTCTCAGAGTTTAAATTAAACAGCTCGGCCCGACCTTAACCTGTCCCAGGTTAGGTATTCTGGGCTCGAATTGGATCTAACTTTTTTGTTAAGGATTATTGCTTGATTAAAAGGCATAAGAATAAAAAAAATCATTTGTCATTTGATAAGCACCTCTAAGAGTCCAAATTCAACTGTTAAGCTCGACCTGAAATGGATGGTTTGGTACCGAAAACTGTGTAGCCTGATTTTTTCATAATTTTGAATCCAGTTTGAGGCCTGCAAGTCAATAAAAACATTTTTCAATAAAATAGCAAATTTTTGAGTCAATCACCAAGAGTCAACCTCTCTCAGGTTAGTTATTCCAGGCTCGAATATTCACAAATGTTTTTTTTGACACACAGGCCTCTATTTGGATTCAAAATTATGAAAAAATCAAGCTAGACATTTTTCAGTACCGAGATATCCATTTAAGGTCAGGCCGAGCATTTGATTTTGGATTCCGAGAGGTGCTAATCAAATGACAAAAGATTTTTTTGATTCATATGCCTTGTAATCAAGCAATAATCCTTAAAAAAAATGTAAGATCCCATTCGAGCCCGGGATACCTAACCTGCGACAGGTTGACTGCTGGAGATCGACCCAAATATTTGCTATTTCATTGACGGATGATTTTTTTGACTCAAAGGCTAATCAATTGACAAATGATTTTTTGATTAAAATGAATTTCGATCAAGCAAGAACTCATGAAAAAAAAGTTAGATCTCATTTGAGCCCAGAATACCCAACCTGAGACAGGTTAAAGCCGTGGTGAGCAGTTCAATTTCAAATTTTAGGGGTGCTTTTCAAATGACAAATGATTTTTTGATTCAAATATCACCTAATAAAGCAAGAATTTCAAAAAAAAAGTTAGATCTCATTTGAGCCAGGAATACCTAACCTGAGACAGGTTGAGGATGGGGTGAGCTGTTTAATTTCAACTCTGAGAGGTGCTGATCAAGTGACAAATGATTTTTTATAATACGACTTTTATGAAGAAAGCCAAAGCGACTATCCAAATTTAACCGAACTTGATCGCAAGTACTTTAAGAATTGGCTAAAAAAGCTTTCGCTCATACACATGAAACTTTAGAAAGTCGCAGAAATCGCTGAAAGCATTAGAGAATGTATTTGTTTACAGTAGTTTTTAATTCAAGTTTAATGTTTGATACAAACAACATTTTAATAAAAACCTTTTCTATAAAAACCTTTATATGAAAAACCTTTTTAATAAAAAACCTTTTTACCTAGTATTCAGTTTATGTTTTTATTTCCTTTATATACCAACTCAATAGATGGAATTAACTTGAATAGTACTGTATCCTTTAATTTGAATTTCAATTCTACATACCTAAGTTTTTAATTCATGTTTTAAGTTTATCATATCATGCATGATTAAATATTAATAACTCTTTTTTTAAAAACATTCGTAATAAAAAAAACCTTTTTTCATAAAAACCTTTTTATTAATATACATTTGTATTAATTGCCTTTATATACCGATTCTATAGATTGTGTTAACTTAAATATTACTGTATCCTTTAATTTGAATTTCAATTTTACAACATTCGTAAAAGAACTTATGATTTGTTCATTATAAAACTGATGTGTCCTAGTCGCGTCTCTTAACAACTTGACTGAACAATAAAACTTCATAACGTTATCATAATATTTTGTACCATCGTTACGTTGGTCAAGTACTGTTTGATACATATCCCGTAGCTGCAACTCAGTACCATCTGCTATGACGATCTTTTTTGCATCAATTTTGAAAGGACCTTTTGAATCAACAAAATCAACCAGTACCTTCGTGGGAGAAATACTGGCCACATGAGCAGGATACATAGATTTACCAGTTGTAGGCCATGGAGCAAACACTACAGACCCTTTCGTTAACATTGCCCTTGCGGCTGCAATATTAGCAGGTCTCGCAGGATCTGCATCATGATTTCTGTCAGCGTTGTCGTCATTAACTTCGTCAGATGCCTGCAACGAGTTAAATACCGTACAGGTCTTTTGCTATTCAATGAACCTTTTACACAAAAATACCTTCAGCGCGCATGGCGAGTAGCCGGGTACATCATAGGTATTTTCGCTTGTCGAATACCTTTGAACTAATAAACCTTTTTTATAAAAGGACTTTTGGTATGAAATACCTTCGGTACTACCGGCGCTCGGGGCGAGTGGCGCTACTTATGATCGCCCAGGGTCTAATTTCACTCCTGGAGGCACGCGTAAACGGGAAGAGTCTCGTATGAGGGCCCCCCATCGATCCCCTCTACTTTCGTAGTTGCGCAAGGTAAAAAAAAATTTTTATGATCGTAATTGGTCATTGACTCGGGTACGGGGAGTACTTCCGTAAGCCACTCAGTAAGCCAATTACGATCATAAAAATTTTTTTTCACCGTGCACAACTACCAAAATAGGGGGGGATCGATGAGGGGCCCTCATGCGAGACTCTTCCCGTTTACGCGTCCCTCCGGGAGTCAACCTCGACCCTGGGCGATCGTAAATAGCGCCACTCGCCTCGAGCGCCGGTAGCACCGGAAGTATTTCTTATCAAAAGTCCTTTTTAAAAAAGGTTCATCGGTTCGAAGGTATCCGATCTGCGAAAATACCTATGATGTACTCGTCCGCTCGGGGCGACAGGCGCTATATATGATCGTCCAGGGTCTAATTTCGCTCCTGGAGGAACGCGTAAACGGGAAGAGTCTCGTATGAGGGCCCCCCATCGATCCCCTCCACTTTCGTAGTTGCGCACGGTGAAAAAAAATTTTTATGATCGTAATTGGACATTGACTTGGGTACGGGGAGTACTTCCGTAAGCCACTTAGTAAGCCAATTACGATCATAAAAATTTTTTTTCACCGTGCACAACTACCAAAATAGGGGAGATCGATGGGGGGCCCTCATGCGAGACTATTCCCGTTTACGCGTCCCTCCGGGAGTCAACCTCGACCCTGGGCGATCATAAATAGCACCACTCGCCTCGAGCGCCGGTAGCACCGGAAGTATTTCTTATCAAAAGTCCTTTTTGAAAAAGGTTCATCGATTCGAAGGTATCCGATCTGCGAAAATACCTATGATGTACTCGTCCGCGCGTGGCGAGTGGCGCTACTTATGATCGCCCAGGGTCTAATTTCGCTCCTGGAGGCACGCGTAAACGGGAAGAGTCTCGTATGAGGGCCCCCCATCGATCCCCTCTACTTTCGTAGTTGCGCAAGGTGAAAAAAAATTTTTATGATCGTAATTGGTCATTGACTCGGGTACGGGGAGTACTTCCGTAAGCCACTTAGTAAGCCAATTACGATCATAAAAATTTTTTTTCACCGTGCACAACTACCAAAATAGGGGAGATCGATGGGGGGCCCTCATGCGAGACTATTCCCGTTTACGCGTCCCTCCGGGAGTCAACCTCGACCCTGGGCGATCATAAATAGCACCACTCGCCTCGAGCGCCGGTAGCACCGGAAGTATTTCTTATCAAAAGTCCTTTTTGAAAAAGGTTCATCGATTCGAAGGTATCCGATCTGCGAAAATACCTATGATGTACTCGTCCGCGCGTGGCGAGTGGCGCTACTTATGATCGCCCAGGGTCTAATTTCGCTCCTGGAGGCACGCGTAAACGGGAAGAGTCTCGTATGAGGGCCCCCCATCGATCCCCTCTACTTTCGTAGTTGCGCAAGGTGAAAAAAAATTTTTATGATCGTAATTGGTCATTGACTCGGGTACGGGGAGTACTTCCGTAAGCCACTTAGTAAGCCAATTACGATCATAAAAATTTTTTTTCACCGTGCACAACTACCAAAATAGGGGAGATCGATGGGGGGCCCTCATGCGAGACTATTCCCGTTTACGCGTCCCTCCGGGAGTCAACCTCGACCCTGGGCGATCATAAATAGCACCACTCGCCTCGAGCGCCGGTAGCACCGGAAGTATTTCTTATCAAAAGTCCTTTTTGAAAAAGGTTCATCGATTCGAAGGTATCCGATCTGCGAAAATACCTATGATGTACTCGTCCGCGCGTGGCGAGTGGCGCTACTTATGATCGCCCAGGGTCTAATTTCGCTCCTGGAGGCACGCGTAAACGGGAAGAGTCTCGTATGAGGGCCCCTCATCGATCCCCTCTACTTTCGTAGTTGCGCAAGGTGAAAAAAAATTTTTATGATCGTAATTGGTCATTGACTCGGGTACGGGGAGTACTTCCTTAAGCCACTCAGTAAGCCAATTACGATCATAAAAATTTTTTTTCACCGTGCACAACTACCAAAATAGGGGGGTTCGATGGGGGGCCCTCATGCGAGACTCTTCCCGTTTACGCGTCCCTCCGGGAGTCAACCTCGACCCTGGGCGATCATATATAGCGCCACTCGCCTCGAGCGCCGGTAGCACCGGAAGTATTTCTTATCAAAAGTCCTTTTTAAAAAAGGTTCATCGGTTCGAAGGTATCCGATCTGCGAAAATACCTATGATGTACTCGTCCGCGCGTGGCGAGTAGCACTATAAATGATCGCCCAGGGTCTAGTTTCGCTCCTGGAGGCACGCGTAAACGGGAAGAGTCTCGTATGAGGGCCCCCCATCGATCCCCTCCACTTTCGTAGTTGCGCACGGTGAAAAAAAATTTTTATGATCGTAATTGGTCATTGACTCGGGTACGGGGAGTACTTCCGTAAGCCACTCAGTAAGCCAATTACGATCATAAAAATTTTTTTTCACCGTGCGCAACTACGAAAGTGAAGGGGATCGATGGGGGGCCCTCATACGAGACTCTTCCCGTTTACGCGTCCCTCCGGGAGTCAACCTCGACCCTTGGCGATCATAAATAGCGCCACTCGCCTCGAGCGCCGGTAACAGCGAAGGTATTTCTTATCAAAAGTCCTTTTTTAAAAAGGTTTATATTTTTGAAGGTATTTTATTATTCAGTTTTTTCTGGTTTCTACTTCTCTGGATTTTTTAAATATTACTTATTGGGGTTAGTATTAACAAAATCACAAGAGATATTTTAAAATATAATAATTTTATTATAAACATTATTTTGAATAAAATATATTAAATGAAATGAACATATAAATATATATATATATATATATATATACAAACAAATTTTTTTTTTTTTTATTATTTGTAAATGTACCGTTTTGGTACTTCTAATTTCTCAATGCCATTCATTATCTGTATGAAATAATTGCACTTCAATCTGAGTAGATCATGTTGGGTCAGGGAATCCGCTTGAAAGCGATTGTATTTCGGTCTTGATATTCTTCTTTTTTGATGTAAAAATCTTCTCTGGTTTTCTCTTGATTTAGAAGTTTCGGTAACCTTAAGATTCTCCTCACACAACTAAAATGAAAAAAAAATACTTATCAAAAATGATTGTTGAGCAAAGACCTTTTAGATCAAAGGTATATGTTTTCGAAGGTTTATTTATGATAGGTAAAAAAATTCAAAAGGTATCATACTTACTTCAAAGTAATCGCCTGCGATTATACCTTCAAGTCCCTTTTTGAATTGTAGTAAGAGTTGAATTGGTTTTACAGTCGCCAAAAAGCCATTTCTAAAATGAACGGAGTTGAATAGCTTAGTCAGATTTGAAAGAATAAAGCCTTTATTCTTCGTATACTCCTTACACTCGGACGTAGTGTTCAGAGTATTTTGGAGTGAAAGGTCCAAAAGGTTTTTGAAAGAAACCGGCATGGTTGTTGCAGCGGATCCTTCCATTGCAATAACGGATATTGTTAGTTCCTCTTGAGCATTTACGAGTTTGAATAGATTTTGTATTGTTGCGCTTACGAAAACCCTGTCCAACAGTATCTTTAATAGCTCTACAGGGTAAAAGAATAACATTCCTGCCGTGACGTAGGGTGTCGTTAATATTTTCCCTAGTAATATAACATCTACACAGCCCTTGTTGATTGTTTTAATACGGGACATGTATTTTTGTATGTATGCCTCGGTACGCTGCAACTGTATATGAAAGATTAAGTATTTACAAAAAAGACCTTTTTTAAAATAGAACTTTTTGAAGTAGATCTCTATATAAAATGTATTTTACATAAATGTAGAAGTGATTTCTAAGAGACACGTCGGCAAGCTGCCTGTAAGATCTGATGCTACGGGGAATCTCCGTATTGTAGGAACTGTCAGTCTTCACCGCAAAATGCCGGTCGCTCTGGCGTGCCAGTGCTGCATTTAGATACTTTTTGATTTGCTGAGCAGCCTACAAATTGAAAAAGGTTTATTAGTTAAAAAGGTATTTAAAAAGAAAGATCTATCAACAAAAGCTTATAGTTACACTAAATTTTAAGTCATTTTTCAGCTCTTCTTTTTCGGCGCTGGTAATATTTTTTCGCGCCTCTAGTGCGCGTTGCGTTTCCAATTTTTTTATCTCCAGCTGCTTCTCCTTTTCGTTCTCAATGTCTTTTAAAACCTTTTGCCGTATCCTTTCGGAATCCGCGGGTTCGACTATCATCATGGGCATGATCTTTTTTTTTAAGTAATAGTTTTGGTAGGCATTGTATATGTATGATTCGACAATGCATTTGCCGAATTTTTCATTTTCTAGTTTCTCTTCATCAGTATATGCCTTTTCATATCCAAGGAAAGGTCTTTTGAGTATAAGACCTTTCAATTCTGCCACTTCTTTTGGTGTGTAATATTCTTTTTTTTTTTAAATTTTCAATTGTAGCTTTTTCTCTAGTTTCTTCAATCTGATTAATATTCTGAAGTTCTTCCTCCGGAAAACAAAATTCTTTAAAAAAATCTCTTCTGCTAGATCGATCTTTACTTTTGGTTGTATTGGCAGCATCGGACGACTCCGGAACAGAAGGAGGTTGAGGTTGAGGTTGAGGTGAAGGTGGAGGTGAAGGTGAAGGTGAAGGTGAAGGTGGTGGTGGAGGTGGAGGTGGCACCTTAATGAACTCGAAAGCTATATTTTCATACCTTCGGATTGACGTTGGTATGTCCGAAATTATTAAGTTGCGAAGCTCAGCTTCATAGCTATGCGTGTCAGATGTTAAAGTTTCGAGCTCGTCAACTAATAATAATGCTTCTAATTTGGTCAAATTAAGTTTGTCTCTAACAGCTTTAGCCGGACCGTCGAGGTCATTGGAATGAAATTTATCCAGAATACGCTCTTTAAATTCCTCTGTCAGAGTCTGAAACACAAAAAACATACATAAAATATTTATAAAAAAGGTCTAATTACAAAAATATGAGATCAAGAAACCTTTTTGAAAAAAAGGCCTTTGCAAAAAAAGGTTTCTTGAAAAAAGTTTTTTATATTGAAAGGTTCATTCATTCTTTCTTTACTCACGTTTACTGCTGTTACTAGCGACATCTTCGTTTTTTTACCCGGGTATATTCCTTCCACGATTTTTATTTCTATATCAGATTTGTCCTTCATGCTCGGCACAAAGTCTTCCGCCTCGTAGCTGCTGTCCGAATCAAGATATGGTGAATCGTTTAGCTCCTGCAACGAATCCAACACATTGGGGTTCAACTTGAGCAATGTAGGTTCCTCAACCCGGTTCGAGGAAGAAGTTTTGCCTTCGTTATAAAGGTCTTTATCAAACCTTTCTTCGTTGTATGTCTCGAATTTGGCATTTTCAGAGTCATATACAAGGTCTTCTGGAGGTATATCGAGATAAACAATCCCTTCAGATGTTATCAACTGGGTGAGTGCACTCTTGATTTTGGTACCTTTATCAGCAGGGAGCTTTTGTTTTACTGCCGTTTTAATCGTCCTTGTAGTAATCGTGGTTGTGGTCGTGGTCGTGGTCGTTGTCGTGGTCGTTATATCGATCCAATTGAGGGCGGTTGTATCACCAATAGAACTACAAATGCCGGAATCACCACTCGAACTATTAATTCGACCGCGTTCGCGTACGCCGGACTGAAAAAGAAATGAAGTGAGTATTTATTAAAAAGACCTTTTATGAAAAGGTTTAATCTTAAAAGCAATATGATAGAAAAGGTTTATTGAAATGGTTCTAACGTTGGGCAAAGTTTCCCGCTTGTCATCGGTTGTTCGCTTGGGTACATTGGCTTGGCGTTGGTTGCGTGGCCTCAACCGATTTAATGTCTCCTCGCTTGCTAAAGAAATTTTTTTTTTGATTTTTTCCGCTTTCGCGGCAGCCGTCGCTGCTTCGGCTTTCTCCGTTATCTCCAAGCATTCCAACAATTTTTGTAGCTGTTCTGGCTAAAATATTTAAAAAAATTGATTTTAATATGACAATAATTATTATTAATAAATTTATAAAAATTTTTATTAATGTTGACTTACGTTCTCAATATATTTTTCGGGACAGGCCTTTTTGCATTGGAACATATTTGACCGAGATAAACTATTTAGAACGGGTGTCACTTGATTCAAGATGAGCTGAAAAAGATGGCAATGAAAAGTCAATAGAGGCATTTTGAAGACCTTTTTAATTTAAGACCTTTTTTGTTTAAGACCTTTTCAAATTTGTTTTTTGAGCTTTCGAAAACTTTCGATGGGCAAGTGGGCACACGACAAATGAACATATTTTGAGGCTACGAATAAACAAATTTTTAGAATCAATGGAACTTACCTTTTTGTTGTTTTCATTGACGAGATAGTTTTATTCTGGTACATCGTTCTGGATGCAATTTCTTACTAAATTAATCCTCTTTTGGCCATCCATAAGCATTAATTCAGAGAAATCTGGACAAATATTTTGTATAAACTTGAATGCACCCTTGTGTACGACTGGCCTAGCGCTTGTGATTTTTTTTTGTCGTTCCCTAAGCAACAAAGGATATTTTGAACCAGCCCTAGATTTGCGAGCTCTCCACATTATTCTAATGTATGTATTAACAAATAAATTAAACTGCAAGCGACACCACAAACTATCCACTTAACACGTTCTTTAATTAAGCTGCAAGCGCAATCACGGTCGCCGGTATCACTTCCTTTGTTAGTGGTTTTGCGCGCGGTTTTGGAATAACGTGCGCATGCGCGCCGCTACTACCGGCGGCCGCCACGAATGGCGGCGGCGGCGCCACTTGAACCGGCGTGCCGCGCGCGTGCATTGTTTCGGCGGCAACCGGCAGTATGCCTTCGACCGCGGACGTGTTAAGACGCGACGGCTTTTGTGTTCCGTGATAACTCGCCTTTGTTTAGTGTCAAAATGGCTTCCAGTGAACATTGTGCAAAAAAGAAAGGACTCAAGGGGAAAGAGGTTTCGTTGCTTAAAATCAATCCAAAGAGAAGTTACGTACAGGAGGACGGGTGCATAAATTATGACCTTGACTATTTCGAAAAACACCCTTTGGTGCTGTTCGAGGGAAAGAGCACGGCGGCGAAGAAAAAAGAAAAGCTGAATAAACTGGCCGAAGGACTGTTTATCCCTCCGATAACTTCCATGGACAGATTCAGATACGAAAATTACCTGTTTCAACCTGTAAAAATGCATAATACAGTGACTATTATTTTCCGTGACGACGATCTACGTTTAAATAAGCATGTCCCTTTTGCTTAATTTGTCCTTGAACTCGGTGGTTTGAAAAACATGCTTAATTTACCGATGTGGCTACTCAGCACCAAGCTCGCAACGATAAGTTACGCCTTCGAGTAAGTACATTTTTTGAATACCTTTATTCAGTAAACTTTTTTAATCGAAGAACTTTTTGAAAAGACTTTTTTATCCGATAGTCTCTTTGATACTGCTTGCAAAAGCTTGCGGTTCTGCCACTGCCAGCAAAAGCGTACGGTTTTGCCAATGCCAGCTAAAGCGTACGGTTTTGCTGGCAATAGCAAAAGCGTGCGGCTATGTTACTGCCAGCAGAAGCGTGCGGTTTTGCCACTGCCAGCAAAAGCACCAAGCTCGCAGCGATTAGTTACGCTTTTGTGCAAGTATATTTTTTAAATACCTTTATTTAGTAAACCTTTTTGATCAAAGAACTTTTTCAAAAGACCTTTTTATCCGATACCGTGGTCTCTTTGCTACTGCCAGCAAAAGCATGCGGTTCGCCACTGCCAGCAAAAGCGTACGGTTTTGCCAATGCCAGCAAAAGCGTGCGGTTACTCTACTGCCAGCAAAAGCGTACGGCTATGTTACTGCCAGCAGAAGCGTGCGGTTACTCTACTGCCAGCAAAAGCGTGCGGCTATGTTACTGCCAGCAGAAGCACCAAGCTCGCAGCGATTAGTTACGCTTTTGTTCAAGTATATTTTGTAAATACCTTTATTTAGTAAACCTTTTTGATCAAAGAACTTTTTCAAAAGACCTTTTTATCCGATACCGTAGTCTCTTTGCTACTGCCAGCAAAAGCGTACGGTTTTGCCAATGCCAGCAAAAGCGTGCGGTTACTCTACTGCCAGCAAAAGCGTACGGCTATGTTACTGCCAGCAGAAGCGTGTGGTTACTCTACTGCCAGCAAAAGCGTGCGGCTATGTTACTGCCAGCAGAAGCACCAAGCTCGCATTGATTAGTTACGCTTTTGTGCAAGTATATTTTGTAATTACCTTTATTTAGTAAACCTTTTTGATCAAAGAACTTTTTCAAAAGACCTTTTTATCCGATACCGTAGTCTCTTTGCTACTGCCAGCAAAAGCGTGCGGTTCGCCACCGCCAGCAAAAGCGTACGGTTTTGCCAATGCCAGCAAAAGCGTGCGGTTACGCTACTGCCAGCAAAAGCGTACGGTTTTGCCAATGCCAGCAAAAGCGTGCGGTTACGCTACTGCCTGCAAAAGCGTACGGTTTTGCCAATGCCAGCAAAAGCGTGCGGTTACGCTACTGCCAGCAAAAGCGTGCGGTTTTTCTACTTCTGGGTCAACACCTTTCTTAAGTAAACCTTTTTGTTTAAGACCTTTTTGAAAAGACCTTTTATACGATTTTTTTTTCAATGCAGGTTCGCAATGAGGAACAATGAAACCAAGAAAGACTCCGATAAAATTAAATTTACTTATGGGTTTTCGAAGCCTCATAACAGGGTAGCAACCCTGCTACTTTTCAACTTATTTTCAAAAAAGAAAATCGGTGATCAAGGTCTCCCAAAGTCGCAATGGCCACCGGAACTCAGTAATATCGATTCGTCCGATTATATGGAATCCATAAAAAACATACAAAAATGGATGACGATAGTACCTAGTACAGAGTATTTTATCAAAATCGCCCATGAGTATGGCTTCTGCAGAAGGGAGATTCGCTTGCCCGACGAGATTTTTGACCTACTGGCAAAGCGCATTAGACTGACACTGTGAGTATCAAAAACCTTTTTTTTAAGAGACCTTTTTATATAAACGTCTTTCATTGTAAAAAATCTTTTTTAGTCGTCTAAATATCTTAAAGGATACCGCTGACCGTGAAGAGTCAATAAAATTGTTTCATGCAGCTATCCAGAACATAGTGAGTACCAAGGAAGGTAGTGATATGATTGATCATTTCTCTGAAAGGGAAGAAGATGTAGACTCTTTATAAAGTCTCATTATTAATGTCGACGGCCACGGAGGCATATGCCACAATTTCAATTAATCTGTCCCGAACGATGTCTGACTTATAAGCAGCCTTGCAGTGGGAAATGTATAATTGAAGATCATCTTCAAAAGCGAGTCCGACCCGGTTAGCAGCCGTGGACCTTGCAACGCCTGTTTCCTGCAGCATGCGCACGGATAACTTTGTGCTTTCGGTGACCTCGGCTGGAGCAGTTTGTGTGACCTCGGCGGGGTACCATACGAATTTATGGTGCTTCCAAACAGGTGTACCTCGGGGCAAGCCGTTCAACAACTGGAAAAAAATTATATTTTTAAAATTAAATCTTATAATTAAAACGTCTTTCCGAAAAAAAGACCTTTTGCTGATAGGTTTATCAGGGTGAAGACAACTCACCGAGTAATCGTAATCTCCTTTCCGAATTTTTCCAACGGCTCCATTTTCGTCGGTTTCTAGAACGCCCTCCGAGTTATCGTCTTTCTTGTCGTCGTCGTCGTTCTCGTCGTCGTCGACGTTATCATGGTTAGAACTGCCCTGGATGAACTGCTGCAAATTGTTGTACTCGCCCTGGTTACCAGCTTTGTCGATCTCGTTCGATACAATTTGCTGCAATGGTTGGTAACAATTAGTTTAAAATGCAATACAAATAAAATGTGTGTTAAATGTAAGCCTATAATTACTTCTTCATGGGAAACGTTAGAAAACGACATGAAATTTTCGTATGGACCGGAAGGAAAATAAGGGAAACCATGCATATCTTCATACCTCTAAAAATAAATAGGATATTTTGAATGAAGTAAGGTCTTTTTAAGAAAGGTATTAATAACAATAAAAAAGGTTAACCTTCGATAGATCATTAGGAGAGCCAGTCTGATTGCCATCTGTGAGGTCGTCCTTCAGCTCCCGGCGGCGTTTTTCGGCCTCTTCGGCCTGTTTACTTTCAAGCAGCTCCTGGCGGCGTTGTTTGGTCTCTCTTTTTTCCTGCAACATTTTCATAAGTAAAAAGGTCTTTTTATAAAAAAGGTCTTTTGAATAAAAGTTTACCTGTTCCAGCAGGTTTTTTTTTCTCCTGCTCCTGGCGGAGTTTTTCGGCCTCTTCTTCGGCCTCCTCCTCAGCTTTCTGCTCCTGGCGTAGTTTTTCGGCCTCCTTTTTTACCTGAAACATTTTCATAAGTAAAAAAGGTCTTTTGTATAAAGGTTTACCCGTTCCAGCGCATCTTTTTCAGCCTGGCGCTGCCCACGCCAGAATTTATCGGCCGCTTCGAACACCTTCATTCCATCGAATTTCTGGTGAAGTTTTTTGGCCTCTTCACCCTCCCTTTTGTCCTGCAACATTTTCATAAGTAAAAAGGTCTTTTTATAAAAAAGGTCTTTTGAATAAAAGTTTACCTGTTCCATCTGTTCCTTTTCGTTATCGAGCAGCTCCTGGAAGATTTTTTTGGCCACTTCGGACTACTTCTGTTTCTCGAGCAGCTCCTGGCAGCATTTTTCGGCCTCTTCGGCCTCCTTCTGTTTCTCGAGCAGCTCCTGGCAGCGTTTTTCGGCCTCCCTTTTTTCCTGCAACATTTTCATAAGTAAAAAGGTCTTTTTTTTTAAAAGGTCTTTTGAATGAAAGGTTACCATTTCCATTCGTTCTTTTATTTTCTCCAGCTCCCGGCGGCGTTTTTCGGCCTCTTCGGCCTCCTTCTTTTTCGCGAGCATCTCCCGGCGGCATTTTTCGGCCTCTTCGGCCTCCTTCTGTTTCTCGAGCATCTCCCGGCGGCGTTTTTCGGCCTCTTCGGCCTCCTTCTTTTTCGCGAGCTGCTCCCGGCGGCATTTTTCGGCCTCTTCGGCCTCCTTCTTTTTTGCGAGCTGCTCCCGGCGGCATTTTTCGGCCTCTTCGGCCTCCTTCTGTTTCTCGAGCATCTCCCGGCGGCGTTTTTCGGCCTCTTCGGCCTCCTTCTTTTTCGCGAGCTGCTCCCGGCGGCGTTTTTCGGCCTCTTCGGCCTCCTTCTTTTTTGCGAGCAGCTCCTGGCGGCATTTTTCGGCCTCTTTGGCCTCCTTCTGTTTCGCGAGCAGCTCCTGGCAGCGTTTTTCGGCCTCCCTTTTTTCCTGCAACATTTTCATAAGTAAAAAGGTCTTTTTTTTTAAAAGGTCTTTTGAATGAAAGGTTACCATTTCCATTCGTTCTTTTATTTTCTCCAGCTCCCGGCGGCGTTTTTCGGCCTCTTCGGCCTCTTCGGCCTCCTTCTTTTTCTCGAGATCCCGGAAGAAAGTTTCAAGAGCACCATCAGGATCTGGTCTTTCTATCAGCTCATTGAGGAGGTTTTCAGCCTTTTCGGCCTCCCTTTTTTTCTGCAACAATTTATTAAGTAAAAAAAGGTCTTTTCAAAAAAGGTCTATTAGATATAAGGTTACCTGTTCAATCCTTTTTTTAGCTTCCTCTAGGAGCTCCCGGCGGCGATCTGCAGTCATTTCAGCCCGCCGAGCCAGCTTTTTCTTGAACGGAAGTGGTTGCGTCAAATCGGTCAAATCGCCGTCCTTACCTGCACAACCGCCGTCTGGCGATACTGACTTTGTGGTCGATATCTCCTGTTTTATCTGCTACATAAAAAAGGTCTATTTAATAAAAGGTTACCTAATATATCCGTTTTTTTCCCACCTTGACGAGCTCCCGGCGGCGATCGACAATCTCCTCAGTTCGCTTAGCCATCAATTTTTTGAACGGAAGTTCTTCTGACGAATCGCTGTCATTTTTTTCAACACTGTCGTCTGGTAATCCTGGCTTCTGGGTCGAATTGGCCAGCGGTAACTCGATCTGTAAAAAGGTTTAATATTAAAAAGGTATTTCACTCAAAAGATTTATTAAAGTTTTATATGTAACAACCTTATCTAAATTTCTAGACATGTCCATCAGATTTGTTTGAGATCTGGATCTAGATCGGTCTTGAGTATTTAAACCCGATAAGTTCTGTGTTGCCACTCCAATGCTCTGCTTCGATCCGGATCGCGAGCGGCTGCACCTGGATGAGGACCGCGAACTGCTGTCCCTGGATCTTGACCTTGAGCGGCTCGCCCTGGATCTTGACCTTGAGCGGCTCGCCCTGGATTTGGACCGCGAGCGGCTGATCTGATCGCGGCGGTGGTGACGGCGGCGGTTGCTGTGCCTGGATCTTGACCTTGAGCGGCTGTCCCTGGATTTGGACCGCGAGCGGCTGATCTGGCGGCGACGGTGGTGACGGCGGCGGCTGTGCCTGGATCTGGACCTCGAGCGGTACCTCCTGTGCTTGTTTCTTCGGTGTGTGTCCAAAAAAATTTTGAACAGCCTCCTTGTTTCGTCCAAAGTATCAGTAAGAGAAGGAGAGCGTGAGCGTTTTCTTGATCTCTTGTACCCGCTGTAATGGTGCGACGATATACTGTCATGGATTTTCGATCGTTGCTGCGTACGATGGTCACCGTCATCACTGTCGTCGTCGTCGTCGTCGTCGTCGTCGTCGTCGTCGTTGTCGTCGTCGTTGTCATTGTCATTGTTTGATTTACCCGCCGCTTCCTCCTCCTCCTCCTCCTCTTCTTTCTCCCCCTCCTCCGCCTGCTGCTTCTTCTGCTGCTTAAGTACCTTCTTCATCGACTTGCCAGATTTCTAAAATTAAAAATAAAAATTATATAGAAAGGTTTTTTTATAAAAGGTTTTTTAAATTGAAAAAGATCTTTTTTATTTTAAAAAAGGCCTTTTTATGAAAGGTTTAATTTTTAAACGATAAATACCCTAGACGTCGCGTATTCAAATTGAAATCTTTGACTAAACATTGTCTCATTGCCAGCTATTTTTGCACGTCCGGATTGCTTTGTTTCCAGTAGCTCATGGTAGCCAGCTCGCTTGGGAATTTTTTTTTCAAGTTTGGCCGGGTTTTTTTTCAACTTGCTCCAGGTATCATTGATGTCGCTAACAGTGTCCACTTTATAAAGTAAAAAGAGACTTCTTATATACCTAACTCTCCATTAAGAAATTGTAAACACAGATGACCGCAGTTGTAAGAGTTGTAGTCTTGAAATTTTTCTATGTTGTATTTCACGCTATTGACATTTAAGTAAAGCATTAATTCAAGCGGAGGTTTGAGATCACCAAAACTATCAAAGTAAAATACATCGTTACCATATTTTCGATAAGCAACCCAATGAGTTCCGGGTCCACTTTCATCATCTAAGTTTACGATGCCGGATTCTATATAATTAGGTCCAGAATATGGTAATACATTTTTCATAAAGACTCCTCTAAAATGGGGAATTTTAAGCTTTTGCGCATACTTCAATAAGTCAAAGTTTGGCAGCTGACGGTCAGGTAAAGTTATTCCAAGCAATTTTAGACCCTCTCTCTTTTTCTCAAGTACACCCCCTTGCCTCTTTTTCTCAATTATACTCCTTTGCCTCTTTTTCTTAAGTAAACTCCTTTGCCTTTTTTTTTAAGTACAGACCAAATCCCTATTTATGACGTCCAAGATAAAGTCCTTTACCTGCAGCTATAGCTTCCATGGATTTGTTATGTCTTTTTTTCTCTTCTAAATCTTGTTTGGCTGACTTAACATCGTTAATGGCCTTATAAATTCCAGCCGCACTCTCTGTCAATGCACCTGTAGCGCTCAGGCTGGCAAATAGGGGTACTAAAGGTAAAAATCCTCCAATTTTCGATGTCACAGGTAATACTCGAGGAACTTTTATTTTACTTTTTCCACCAGCTTTTTTAACCACTAATTTAGATGCCTGAAGAGCTGCATTTATAATACTTTCTGGTGTATTATTAGGAGCAACCGACTTTGAGGCAACTTTTATAATAGATTTCAGCGGCGTCATTTTCTTAGAATTTACTTTGAGACCCATCCCTAATTTAGTTTTCAACTTCATAGCGTTGGTAACAAAATAAGCTGCTGCTTTTTCTCCAAACTTGGCGTTTTTATCCAAAACTCTTTCCCACGCTTTATTCGCAAGGACTTTGTCTGCTGCGTGTCTAGCTTCTAAATTTTCACGGTTCTGCGAGTAAGCAATATCGTGCTCTTTGCAAGCTGTGTCTAATGGGTTTATTCCTGGGTTACCATGTGCCAATCTGTTACGTGACAAGGTCCGTAAAATAATAATTAATCATTATTAATTTTATTAATGTTATTTCAATCGTAATTAAGAATTTTTACCAAGAAAGTTCTTCTGAGTCAGCACTCGTTCCCACGAGTCGAGCTGATCGTCATCACCTGAGGAAAAGGTGGGGGACGCAAGCTCGGCTTCGCGAGGAGCGCGTGCAGCAAAAGAGAGCAGTACCGAATTAACTGTAATTAGCATTGTATCGCGCCTTAAAATATTTTTCTTTGTATAACTAAAACTCTTCTATTCCGAATATTTCTTTATTATATTAATTAAATTTCCACGACTAAAAAGCCTTGTTAAAGTATAAAAAAGAATATAATTTATAGTGACCGCATTGTAGTGACCAAATAAGTTTAATTAGTGTTGCGCGAACAATATTCTTAAAAGAAGTGAAATAGCGACCGCGAGAAATAAACAATTGTGTATTACGACCAAATCCTTAATAAATCATTACTAGTGAAAATCTGTGTCTTCTGAATTCCTTCTTCACCTAGCCTTGCAGCTGCCAGTCGAGACCGAGTCGTCCAGTTACCAGTAAGCAGAACAAGGTAAATTCTCATATTACTAGACCTAATTTTTTATATTCGCGTGCCTAACGTCATCATTCGAGGGTGGATCGTCTACCCCGGGTTTAATTAAATTTCCCTTTCCCCGGGCTGCTAGAAGTAAAGGGAGGAAGTCGTGTGTCCCGTGACACAGAACTTCACAAATGGTAGCTGGAGCGTAGTTCAGACCACCCGCGAGTAGGACTAGTCTAATTTAGTTAAAATTTTAATTTAAAAAAAAAAAAATATATCATAGTTTTAATTTAGCATTGTTTAACTTTAGTTTTTTAGAAAAAATAAAATTCGCCAAGACTCGTCGCGCACGCAACAGTCTTGTAAGTTAAGGTTGTTAAAAATAAGTAATTCATCAATTATTTTTTTTTCTTAAATTTAAATTTAATTATTAAATCCCGATAGAAGTTAGCTTTAACGAAAAAGAAAAGATTTTTTTTTTCTTTTCAAAAATTTTTTCCTTTCTTCATAATTTTTTACTAGCTTAAATCGAGAATAGTTTAGGATTAGTGCAAAAAAAAAAAAAAAATTTTTATTAATCAGCGCGAAAGAAAATTTTTGCGTCAGAAAAATTCCATTCGAAAAAAAAAAATATCGAATTACAACCGGTAACGAGGAATTTATTTATCGCTGACACAGAGCATACGCTCTTTGTGTAGGGAAATCGTCGAGTTAAAATAACGACAGTGAAAAAAAAAAAAAAAAAGAAGAAGAACGCGCTTATTGCAGCGTCACACTTCAATTTTTTTTTGTTGTTAGTCCGCCACCACACCTTACAATTTCGGTTGCTCGGTCGCAGAGCAACAGAAATAGTTCAACAAAGTGACTGACCGGCATCCCGGCAGCACTTGTCGGGTAAAGTAATTTCACCGGCCGGCGCGGCTCTTATTGGACGCGGCGCGAAACAGAGGTGCGGCCTCTGCACCAAGAGTAGGCGGAGCCCCGCCCACCACCTTCTCCCATTGGCTACCGCTAACCAATCGACCAAGCGTGAGCTGCAGCATAAATTAGCGTATTCATGGCCGACTAATTAACGCCTAAGCTAATTTTGACCTAACATTTATTGTTCAAGACAATAATTACCAAATAAAAAAGTTTCTTTTCGTGACTTAGGGATATTATTAATCCATAAATTCATATTTTAATCCGATAGTTGAACGGAAAAATTTTTTTTTACACCTAAATTTGATTTTTTTAGAGGCAATTAAATATAACGAATTAAATACATGTTGAGTATTTTTTCGAGAATAATAGAAGAAAATAGAAAAGTATAAATAAAAATAATAATTTTTTTATTTTTTTTTGAAGGAACAATTTTTACTTAAAGTATAAATAATTATTAAATTTAAACCTTACATAATTGCTTACAGGCATACAAAATTTTTTGTTATTAATTGCATTAATTAAAATTAAATAAATATTTGAGTAACATTAAATGAGCACATTGGGCAAATCAAAGAAAATTTTTTTTTTACAGTGTGTTTATTCGCAGTTAAAGTACAATCGATAATAATCAGTGAATTTTTTTCCTTTTTTTTTGCATTTTTTTCAATCTTTCCAAGTCAATATTTATTAGCAGTGAACACATTTTGAAAAAAAAAAAAAAAAAATTTCTTCCACCCAAGTTTAGAAAAAGAAGATTTTTTTTTGGAAATTTATTAACGTAAATAATCCCTACCGGAAAAATAGACCGTACAAGCAATTGACAATATCTTGTATAAGTAGAAAAGAAAGAAAACAGAAATTTTTATTTATACTGATAACCTAGTGAAATTGCACATGTCGAGCATAAAATCCAGCACTATAGTAATTTACGGGCAAGTTCATTCGTCTTTGTCGATAACTTTAAAAAGGTTGTTTCAAAAACATCCAATTAAAGTAGTGTCCGATTTTTATTACTTAGACGATTTGCTAGTTTGGGTGCGTTAAATATTAACCCTTAAATGCCACACGGGGTCAGAATGACCCCACATAACTGTCAGTGTGGCAGTTCTGGATTTGGGTGTGGCCTTTAAGGGTTAACGGTCATCGTGCGCTAAGGTTCCTCGAACCGAATAACGATAGACCTCTCGGCGACTGCCCTCGTGAGAAGACTGGGAACATTTATAAAATATTGCATGCCATAGTTTATTAATATTATTCAAAATAATTATTCCTAAGACCAAAATTTCCCTGACCAAAGTCCACCGTGGCTGACCAATTCCTCTGCCTCTGACCTAATTACGACCAAAAGAGAGAACCCTCGTATTCGTGGACCTAATAGCCTATCGCAAGATAAGCTTGACCAAAAAATTGCGATCGACCAATAAAATTTTTCTGAAAGAGAAAAAAAAAAAAAAAAAAAATAATACCCTCTCTCCAGACGCCCCATTTAATTTGATCAAACAAGACCACGCTGATTCCCGGTGAATCCTGCAAACAAACCCATTGACAGTGGATTGGCAGTTAGGCTGGTGCCAGTTAAACTCCGGCGAAATGGTGAATGAAGCCAATACAAACGTGCCTGTGCAGGGCAATTTAACGCAAGCGATGAGCACTACACTCAGTGCACTCGCGAACAGCCTATGCCTACAGAATGCCATCGCGGGTCTGAGCACTTACGATGGAAGCAACATACCACTTAAGGACTTTTTGCAAGATGTTAGAAATGGAGAAGAGAGTGTCTCCGCTGAACAAAAGGATGGCTACAAACGGGCAGTACTGAGCAAGTTGAGGGGTGCAGCTAAAGATTGCACGTGGGGCCAAAACTTCGATAACCTAGAAGCCCTATGTAGTCATCTTAAGAAGAGGTTTGCCCCAGGGAAAGGATTTGCTTACTACAACAATAAGCTTCATACCTTGCAGATGAGACAAGGTGACACAGTGGGAGGATTTAAAGATCAAATTAATATCCTCATTAGATGTGCACGCACCGCCTTAAAAGAAGAAAAAGCCGGGGAATTTCATGAGAAAATGATGGTTCCCCTACTTGAAGCAGCCGTAGACGTTTTTATCAAAGGCCTTCCAGCAAGTCTTAGTCAGTGGGTAGATGCTACTAAACCAGACTCCCTGGAAAAGGCATATGAGGAAGCGGTAAGGCTTGAATCCCGAATGGATGCGCGCATCATTCCGGATGCCCGCCAACGCTCGAATTATCGTCTCCCTGATAACAGGAAACCTGACGACCGAGCAGCCTACGTAGGTTGGATTCAAGAGGGGGATGAATCGAACGAATGGTATCCATGGCCTGGAACGGGTGAACAAATGGACCAAGGGGAGCAGTGGCAAGAACTGGTCCCTTACATGGGCGAACAACCTAGCGAGGTATACTATCAACAGGTACCCCAGACCTACCAAAACCAGCAATCAGGGTATGCGAATACAAAACCCACGCAACCCCAAATGCAGATGCCAACACCCCCGCAGACACCACCCTATCCTAGAGCGCCAAACCCAAACATGGCTCCACAAGGATATTGGGCACCTCCACAAGGTTATTGGCCGCCACCACCCCAGGGCTACAACCCTTATTATGGAGTTCCCAGACCAACCTTCCGACCAGTGGCACCACCAAGGCCTAGAACTTGGGATCCAGACAGAAGTCAGACCAATAAGGCACCAAATTATCAGTACCCGAGATACGGACCACCACAAGGACCACGGATGAATATGCCAGCAAACCCTCCCAGAGCAGTAGGACCACCGCAAATGGCCACCAATCCTGCCATGCCCCCGGCGCAATGCCAGCATGTAGCTATGGAGGATATGAATTTACGGCCCACTCCGCAGTACCAACATCCTTTAAACTGGATGGAGGCCCGCCCAGTCATGGTGGCGGGCCAGCCTCAAGGGACACCCGTACCAATGATAAACCAACCCGTAACGAGCCAAGCAGCTCAAACGATGCAGATTCAGACGGCAGGAACACCGCGATCAACTTTGCTGTCTGCGCGTACTCTGCAGAACTCGCAATAGACCCAGACCCAGGTACACACATCAGGGTGTATCTCCCGCACGAGCAACGACACCTTGTGCTTATGTTAGACACTGGCTCAGCAGTCAACCTAATCAAACTTCAAGCCTTGCACCCAGATGCCCAAGTGGAGACCGCAGTCGTGATACCCCTTGTAGGGATCGCGGCACAAGAAGTAATGACCCTGGGCATTACTTGGGTACCCATAGGGGACCAAAGTGTACTTTTCCACGTGGTTCCCGACCAATTCCCAATACGTTATGACGGAATACTAGGGCGAGTATTTCTGAAGCAGAATGAAGCTGTCATATCATATTATAAGAATAAAATTATGATCAGTGGAGACCTAATGAACCCCATTCCCTTTTTGGATTCTGAAGGGTATGAAGTAGTTGACCAAGAGCGTGGACTCGAACCCCGAGCACCAGTGCAAGAAGAAGTTCATGCGGTTAAGGTCGAAAACAGGCCGCCGATAGAAGTGAAATTAAAGAAACCGTTGGAACCGGTTGAACCAATAAACGACCCTGAACCTGCCCCCGCGGGGAAGACCGAAACCAATAACGCCTCATGGACCTTAAAGAAACGGTGTCGACAGGTTATTAGTGTTAACTTAATTAATCCCAACATGAAAACCGGATATCTGCCTATAATTAGCAAGACCCCTGGAGTGTTCATCGGAAATGCTCTTGTTACCAGTGAAAATGGAAGCTGCAAGGTTTTAGCAGTAAATACGAATGAAGAAGATGTAGTAATAGAAATTAACCCTCAGGAATTGATTCCTTGCGAATATGACGCGCCGCCTTTTGATCCTGATTCCGACACAGAACCGGAATGTGAAGAGATAACGGATGAAAAGGAAAGAGTGCATCGTGTTCTAGAGCTGTTGGACACCGAGGAGTTAAATCAGGAGGAGAAGGACCAAGTTAACCAAAAAGTTCGAGATTATCACGACGTATTTCTTCTCCCAGGAGATAAATTGTCATGCACCGACATGGTGGAGCATGAAATTCCGACCGAAGACAACGTCCCCGTTCACACCAAGCAATACCGACATCCCCCTGTACATAAACAGGCAATGTTGGAAGATATCGAAAAGAAACTTCATGACGACATTATCGAACCCTCTACGAGCCCCTACCAAAGTCCGGTTTGGATTTTGCCCAAGAAAAAAGACAGTCAGGGCAGATCCCGTTGGAGGATGGTGGTAGACTTCAGATCCTTGAATTCCAAAACGATAGGGGACTCGTATCCTCTTCCGTGCATTTCGGACATCCTGGACCAATTAGGAGACTCGGTATACTTCTCCACGTTCGATTTAGCCAGTGGATTTCATCAGATCCCCATGAAATTGAGTGATAGACCCAAGACCGCGTTTTCAACAATCACAGGACATTGGCAATTCAAGAAAATGCCCATGGGACTCAAGAATGCACCTGCCACGTTCCAACGTCTTATGGATCGAATACTGTTAGGTCTTCAGAACGTCGAAATGCTCGTATATTTAGACGACATCATAATCTACGCCAGCGATCTTATAGACCACTTGCGCAAAGTACACCTACTACTCGGTCGCCTTAGGCAAGCAAAACTCGTCCTACAGCCGGATAAAGTGCTGTTCCTTAGACGAGAAGTCGCATTTCTGGGGCATATAGTGTCTGAGAAGGGATGCGAGCCCAACCCCGACAAAATCATTGCGATGCAAAACTACCCCCGGCCCCGCAATGTTACACACATACGTTCATTCACTGCTCTAGCCGGGTACTACAGGAGGTTTATAAAAGATTTCAGCAAAATTGCGAAACCTCTTTATGACCTTACAAAAAAAGATACTAAATTTGAGTGGACCGAAGCCCAAGAAGAAAGCTTTAAAACATTGAAGAAAAGGCTCTGCGAGGCCCCCATATTACAATTTCCCGACTTCAATAAAAAATTTACGCTCACAACGGATGCTTGTGACTATGCTGTTGGAGCGGTACTTAGCCAAGAGAAGGATGGGTTCGATCATCCGGTTGCGTACCTATCCCGAAGTCTTACGGGGGCCGAACTTAATTATAGCACCACAGAAAAGGAATGCGTTGCTGTATTACACGCATTCCGCAAGTTTAGAACCTATTTGCTGGGAAAACGCTTCCTGCTCATAAGCGACCACGAACCCTTGAGCTGGATGCATAATCAAAAGGACCCTGGCAAAAGGATGCTGCGTTGGATGTTGAAATTCACCGACTATGAGTACGATTTCAAGTATAAGCCGGGTAAACTCAATAGCAATGCCGATGCCCTCTCCAGGAACCCTTCGGACCGACCATTGCCAGAGGATGAGATTAACACCACTTTGCCAATGCTACGAGTACTAGTGATTGAAGGAAAAGAGGAAAGAAAATCTAAAAAGAATAACTTCGAAGGAAAAAGGATGCCTACGGGACGTATGGTCAACAACCCTGCTCCCAGCACCTCAGGAACAAAGACAAAACAGACGGCTGGAAATGAACCACTGAAAGGAATACCAAATTCCTCCTGCTTACTTCCACCCGCACAAAGGGTGCGAGCCAAATCGGTGGATGAAGAAGTAAAACCGCGTCGTGGAAGACCCCCAGGAGCCAAATCTAATAAGACTCCGCCAACGCTGGACCATAGCGGCGTAGCCCAGCGCACACGATCCAAGAATCCCTTAACTCACACAAGGGCCACGTCACTTCCACCCCCACCGAAATTAATACCGATACCTCAGCATTTGAGAGACTGTCTCAGCCCCAAGAGAGATGAAGAACCGAAACGACAACAGGAACATCAAAAGGTAACAAGGCAGTCAAATGATGAGGATTCTACCTCTAGCGATAAAACAGCAAGCAGCTCCAGTAATGAAAGCCCATCCGAAAAAAAAGACCTATTGTTGATTTAAAAAACAGTGGACTGCGAGATGAAACCACGGAAGACTCTTTTTCGGAAGAAGACGAATCCCAACCTGACCGGAACCCACGTACCGAAGCTGGCGATACGGACGTCAGTGCGGTTACTCCTACCGAAACAGAATCCATCGACCTGTCTGATACGGTGGAGGAGATTTTTGAAGATTCTCGAGCCTCAATCAGTCTACAAGACCTACAAGCTAGTAGTGACAAACTGAACCAGAGCCTGTTGGACCACTATGAGCGTACTAACAATTGGTATGGATTGGCCAGCCCCGAGGATGGCCAATGGCCAAGGCACTTCTCGGACGGCGACGAGAAGACAGGACCCGATAAAACCAAGGACATAACCCATTTTTCAGAAGGGGAAGAAGTTAGCGAAGAACTTCAAGATGAACTAAACCAAGCAGACCCCTATGATGACAACACCCTCGATGATAGCATCATGAGCGAACGCGTACAACGCCTGATAGCCAAAGCACGAGCTAGTACGGATATTGAGTTAGACCGGCGAGCTTCAGCGCCTTCCGGGACCGACTCGGACGACGAATCCGGAGAAGAAGAGGATGAAGAAACAAAGACCCAGGAAACCTCTGCAAAATGGCCCCGACAAACAGGAGTATCCGTCCGTGCCGGATACAAACCAGAAACTCCGAAAGGTAGTAGTACGCCTCAGCATGCGGCATCCAAAGTGCGGTGGTCAAAACCGCCGGAACTCGAGACGATACGAGAAGATCACCAAGACTCCCCGGTGGAGTTAGAATTCAGCCAGCCAGCTCAAATAAGTCTTCCTTTCTTCTTACCGGAATTTACATGGACACCGAGAGAGCCCCCGGACCATAGCAGGTGTTGGGACCCCGATAAACAAGAGTCCGTAGCAGTAAACAGCGAACTCCCATCGGTGAGAAGCCAACAAGGAGAGAAAGGTAAATTTATAAGGAGTAGAAATTGTCTGACTTACAAAAGAGACAACCTTGTCCATTTCCTGTCAAAAGATTGCATTCCAAATGGACCTGTCAGCAGATTGCTAATAGACCTAGAAGCCATAAATCAAACGGCTCTCAGACAAAAACGCCCCCGAAAGGGACAGATTATGATCACACCGTACAAAAATCATAATGTTTTGTCCCTAATAGTGAAGAACCACTATTACGATCCAATAGAAGTGAACACCGTCAAGAAGTGTTTAGAAGGTCTTGAAAGCGTCCTAGGTAAACGAAACCTCAACAGTTTCCGCATAGCCCGTAAGGGTGACCTAGCGGACCAGCTGGAACCAGGTTTGTTGGAAGAGCTTCTGCAAGAAATTTTTGGGAAAAGTCCTGTGGATGTAACCCTTTGCTTCGGCACGGTGGTAATGCCTGACCCCGATCAACGCGCCGAAATTATCAAATTGTTACATAACAGCCTTTCCGGAGTACATAAAGGAATTATAACCAAACGTACCAGAAAATTCGTGAAAGGTACTATTGGAAAGGCATGCGAAATGACGTACTCGATTATATCCGTCGATGTGGGACTTGTCGGGAAATGAAGATCAATCGATGTAAAACCAGAGAAGAATTAATACTCACTGACACTCCAATAGAAGCATTCGACAAAGTATCTATCGACACCGTCGGAAAATTAAGAACAACCCCGTCAGGTAACCAGCATGTTCTTACGATGCAGTGCAATCTTACAAAATATGTGATTGCGATACCTATTCCTGACTTAACCCATTAGGTCCCAAGAGTTATGAATTTTTTTTTGTACTTTGAGCTTATAAATCAAAGCGAAAAAGTTGAAAAATAATTTAAAAAATACCCTACCCCCCTATTTTCGGATATGCCCTACACGATGGCATTGTTTAAAATACTCAAAAATAACATTTTAATTTGTTAATAAACAAACTTAAAAAAAAAATGAAAATTTTTACGTCATTTTTTTTTTTCAAGCTGGTGAACAATGCCAAAAAAATTATTTTTGCCCTCAAAAAGTTGACCACGGGTGTTCACATTAGTTGAACTTTACGTGCATATTTGATTTTTTTTGGTTTCGATTTTTTTAAACAAAATGGCGGACTAAAAACTTCAACGCCAATAATTGTACGGCAGCGCATGGTTGAATAAATACCGAAAAATTACTTTTTATTAAAAATGACTGTGGTTCCTAAGATTTTTATGGTCGCTGATTATGAATCTGAGATCAGAATATCAAAATTGTAAGAATTGGGCCCAATACCATAGGACCCAATACTCAAAGTTAAGATTTTATAAAAACAAAAAATATCGTCATATTTTACGTAGAATTTCAAGATCAAAGTATACTTGGTCGTTTTTCGAAGAAAATCGTCCTTTTCGAGTAAAAAATCAAAAAAAGTTCAAAGTATTGGATTTACTTCCAGAGATCCACACAGCTCGTCCCCGTGTGCCTGTAACGAATTGAACACAACTTTTGAGATGGCAAAAATATATTTACGAGGTTTTTGGGTTGCTGATAGTGTATCTGAGGTAAAAACATGAAAATCCCAAATATAGGGCCCAATACCGTAGGACCCAATAGTAAAAATTGAGATGTCATAAAAATAAAAAATGCCATCTTATTCTGCGCAAAATTTCAAGATCAAAGTATACTTGGTCGTTTTTCGAAGAAAATCGTCATTTTCGAGTGAAAAATCAAAAAAAGTTCAAAGTATTGGATTTACTTTCATATATCCAGAACAGCTCGTCCCCTTGTGCCTGTAACGAATTGAACACAACTTTTGAGATGGCAAAAATATATTTTGGGTAGCTAATAGGGTATCTGAGGTAATAACATGAAAATTCCAAATAAAGGGACTCAAGGACATGCAGCACCACGTGGTTTTAAAAAAATTTTTTAACTTTTTGTTTTTTATTTCGTCGATCTTTTTATACGACGTAACTCACGTGAAATGATTAGAATGCAGGATCTCTGCACAGATTTTTTATCTCATTTTTTATTTTTATGATATCTCAATTTTTACTATTGGGTCCTACGGTATTGGGCCTTGTACTTGGGATTTTTATGTTTTTACCTCAGATACACTATCAGCAACCCAAAAACCTCGTAAATATATTTTTGCCATCTCAAAAGTTGTGTTCAATTCGTTACAGGCGCACGGGGACGAGCTGTTGTGGATCTCTGGAAGTAAATCCAATACTTTGAACTTTTTTTGATTTTTTACTCGAAAATGACGATTTTCTTCGAAAAACGACCAAGTATACTTTGATCTTGAAATTTTGCGCAGAATAAGATGGCATTTTTATTTTTATGATATATTAATTTTTACTATTGGGTCCTACGGTATTGGGCCCTATATTAGGGATTTTCATGTTTTTACCTCAGATACACTATCAGCAACCCAAAAACCTCGTAAATATATTTTTGCCATCTCAAAAGTTGTGTTCAATTCGTTACAGGCACAAGGGGACGAGCTGTTCTGGATCTATGAAAGTAAATCCAATACTTTGAACTTTTTTTGATTTTTTACTCGAAAATGACGATTTTCTTCGAAAAACGACCAAGTATACTTTGATCTTGAAATTTTGCGCAGAATAAGATGGCATTTTTTATTTTTATGATATCTCAATTTTTACTATTGGTTCCTACGGTATTGGGCCCTATATTTGGGATTTTCATGTTTTTACCTCAGATACACTATCAGCAACCCAGAAACCTCGTAAATATATTTTTGCCATCTCAAAAGTTGTGTTCAATTCGTTACAGGCACACGGGGACGAGCTGTGTGGATCTCTGGAAGTAAATCCAATACTTTGAACTTTTTTTGATTTTTTACTCGAAAAGGACGATTTTTTTCGAAAAACGACCAAGTATACTTTGATCTTGAAATTCTACGTAAAATATGATGATATTTTTTGTTTTTATAAAATCTTAACTTTGAGTATTGGGTCCTATGGTATTGGGCCCAATTCTTACAATTTTGATATTCTGATCTCAGATTCATAATCAGCGACCATAAAAATCTTAGGGACCACAGTCATTTTTAATAAAAAGTAATTTTTCGGTATTTATTCAACCATGCGCTGCCGTACAATTATTGGCGTTGAAGTTTTTAGTCCGCCATTTTGTTTAAAAAAATCGAAACCAAAAAAAATCAAATATGCACGTAAAGTTCAACTAATGTGAACACCCGTGGTCAACTTTTTGAGGGCAAAAATAATTTTTTTGGCATTGTTCACCAGCTTGAAAAAAAAAAATGACGTAAAAATTTTCATTTTTTTTTTAAATTTGTTTATTAACAAATTAAAATGTTATTTTTGAGTATTTTAAACAATGCCATCGTGTAAGGCATATCCGAAAATAGGGGGTAGGGTATTTTTTAAATTATTTTTCAACTATTTCGCTTTGATTTATAAGCTCAAAGTACAAAAAAAAATTCATAACTCTTGGGACCTAATGGGTTAAGAGCTAGCACGATAGCAGATGCTTTAGTGAAGAACCTAATATGTCAGTTCGGAGCCCCGAGAGCTCTCCTGTCAGACCGAGGGAAAAGTTTCCTCTCCACACTCATTGATGAACTTCTAAAGCTATTTAAAGTCCATCGACTCACTACTTCCGGTTATAGGCCGCAAACAAACGGAAGCCTGGAAAGATCACATGCCCCACTCATGGATTTTGTTCGATCATATTCAGAAAAATACAACGATTGGGACCGACTCATTCCCTTCGCAACTTTCACCTACAACACGAGTGTGCACTCTGCCACCAACTTCACACCTTTCGAATTGGTGTACGAAAAGGTTGCCCGATTCCCAATTAAGATTCCGAATGAGGAGAAATTGCGGACCTATAACCTCTATCTACGCGATCTGATCGTCCGACTAGACGAAATGAAAGTGATCGCTGGAGAGAGAGAGATCACGACAAAGAAAAAGACCAAAGCTCGCTATGACCAAAATACCAAAAAGTTCTGTGGCAGACCAGAAGGGTACGCCTGGGTTTTGTCCGAACCACGTATCTCGAAGTTCGACAGTTATTATAAAAAACCATTGAAAATTGTCGAGATCGTGGGAAAGAACAATGTGATTCTCGAACTCCCGAATGGGAAAAGAATTCGGAAACACATGGATAAACTCATAGGAGTCCCATCTGGCCCCGAAAGACCTGACCAAAGCAACTAATTTTTTTATATGATTACAGATGCTAACCTATCTCTTGCTTATCTTTGTGGGAATATCCTTAAGTACGGGAGAAATGACCTATAACCTTACAACATTCCAAAGCAACCCAGGCCTCTACTACGAGAAAGTAGGGGAAGTCCATCTTAGAAGAGCAGACTGGAAGGTGATCGTCTCCGTAGAGACCGATCAAATACTTCTAACTCATGAAGTGAAAGACCGAATAGACGCACTCTCCATAAGGTGTCGAAAAAACGACGAACTTTGTGAAGAGTTCGTAGACCTAAATTTTCTGACCGTTACCTACAAAACTCTACAAGAGTTAGACCGAGAAATCAAAGACCGAATAGAAGATTTAAAAATTGAAGAAACGACCAAATCAGGAAACCAATCAAGAAAAAGACGTGTCCCGCGAATGGCCCCGTTTGGGATTGTGGGCTCCGTAGGCGAGAGCTTGTTTGGATTAGCTACCGTAGACGGAGTAGAAAGAGCCCATCGCGAAATCGACCGAATGCAACAGAACCAAAAACAATTACTCAGTCTACAGAAAGAACAAGTCCATATTGTAACTGGTGCTCTGGCAGAACTCCACAATGAGACCATGATGCAAAAGCAGAAAATCGACAAAATGGAAACAATGTTATCGCAATTGCAGTCATCACCAAACCTCCAGAATCTGTACGGGCAATATCAAAATTTATGCCGTCAACTTAATCAATTAATAGAAATGCGCAAAGGACTGTTAAGAATCATTGCCATGGGACAGAAAAACGAACTCGCCCCTGGACTAATATCCAATGACTTCCTAATCCAAATTCGGAATGAAATAGGACAAGCCACCAAAAACCTTGTCCTCCCAATCCCAGAAAAACATTGGCGGATAGACGAAGTAGCAAAGATATCAAAGGTAGATTTAGTTCATCACCAAAACCGGCTGCTAGTGTATATCCACTTACCATTAGTAGACCATACCAACTATGAACTGCATCGAATGCCCTCGCTTGGAGTTCCCCAATCCCTCAGCACGGGAGTCAATGGAACCGCCTACGTCGAGCCCTCTCATGAGTTCATTGGGGTAAGCGAAGATCAACTCCAATACTTTAAATTTGGCCAAACGGACTTCAAGGAATGTCTAAACTTAGCCTACGGGTACCTATGCGATGCAAAATTGGGAATTTGGAAAAGTTCTTACGCACCAAACTGTGAAATAACCCTATTTCTAAGGCCATCATTGGAAGCGCTTAAATTATGCGATTTAAGGTTCCATCCACAAGTTCTAGATCAATGGAGTTACCTAAAGGCTACCGGATCGTGGCTGTTCTCGTTAGCCCATGAAGAAACCCTGCAAATTCTATGCCCCCATAACACAACGATGCTCAACGTTAAAGGGCTGGGAATCCTACGAATGGCACACCAATGTGTGGGAACCTCAATAGGGATCACATTACCAAACCCGGAAATTCACGTGCAAAAAGGGGAATACCTCTACAGACCCAAAATAAACCTCACCTTATTACAACTGTACCCTGAACTGTCTGATAAGGCTCAAAATCTTCCAAGAGTCAACTGGAACAAAGGGGGTGCCCTAAGCGATAACTGGCAAACTCGACATGGGTTGCCCTTGCAAGAATTATTAACCCAACTTAAAACGTTGGAACAGAGACAAAACGACCAAACCGTCAACACAGGACTAAACCTAGGTGGATTGCTAGTACAAATGTTAGTAATCCTAGTAATCGGGTTGATTATATATATACGAGTATTAAAACCACGGATGACACCTCCGACGAGCCCTGGACCGTCACAACCCCAGGTTGGAGGAAATCTCGAGAGCACAGGGGAAGAGCGGATACCCTGTATCACACCACCCAAGGCAAACAGTACAATCCAAGAGCCCGTGACCGATTCCTAGATCCTACAACCTCATCCCAACCTTAAATGTGATAGAATGTATACTACCAATGACCAAAGTCCAAATCTAACCCTATCCTTATTTATTACAGAACGATGGATAGAAAGAATGAAGATTCCGTCCACCAATTGTTGAAGGAGAAACCGGGCCAAGACCCATCCACCATACGAGTAAAACATCCACGAGAAGTAGAATTGTGGGAGGTACTACGGGGATTAGGTCGTTATGGACCAATCGTAGGTGGATATTTAGAAACCACCAATTCCACGGGAAACGTAAGTCGAATAACATTTCAAAAAGTGCGTGATGCAGACCGAATTCGACACAACCATAAAAGACATAATGAAAACAAAGCTAAGAGGCAGCATAACGATACGGCCTCCCCACCAAAACAGCCCACGAGATCAGTTCAATCAGTCATACGAAAGGCCCAAGCCACCGGTCAAAAGGAAGGGCGGCAAGAAAGACCGAAGACACCTAACGTCGACCACTACGGAAAACCACTCTATAAAAGACCGCAAGAAGTGCCCCACCTCTGGAGCGAACAGCTCCCAGAACCAGAAATAACCACCATAAATAATACCGGTGCGAAAGATAACATCGATTACAATAGGCTCTTCTGTATGTTGCCGGAAGAAATACCGATTGAATATCGAGACGAGTTATTTTTCAAGGAATTCGCGCAATTCGGACCATTGGAGTACTACCAAACAATCCACGACCGTCAAGGGCGACTGAAATGGGGATACGTACGTTACCTAGATCAGATCGACGCAGAACGGGCCGTTCACCAAAGTCAAAAACAGTATAAAGCGAGATACGCGACATTTCACTTTAAGTCAAGTAGAAACACGAAAATGATACAACACAGCTGCGGGCGTTGGATCGGATCCTGCACTCATAAATATCACGACCAAATATGTACAAGACAAAATGCATATCTGTCTCAAATTATCCGTGGGCAAAACTACCCACCACCAATGATGGAAGAGACGAGAGACCTACTTGACCTCGACTTCGAAGATGACGTGGCATACATAACATACCCGCCTACCGGAGTAAATCCGAGGACAACCGACCAAATAGCCAATAATGGGCTGAAAATCCTTACACCAAGATTGGGTCAGCGAATCAATGACAACGCTAATGACCCGCAAAAAACAATAACCGAAAGCGATGCCGCTTTACCAAATATGACCGAGACCAAATACCCCCAGGAACCTGGAACATCCTGCTCAGGGGTCAATACCGAATCCAGCATCGACGACCGAAGAATAATACCAATGGAGATAGAACCCTTAGAGACTCTAGTGTAAAAGTGATAACCGAGCAGACTGTAAAATCTTGTATGAAATGTTAATGGAATGAATAAATGTATGCAAGAATGAATGTGCGAGTAATGGAGAGACATACTATTAAATTCAAGTAAAAATGAATGTGATACGAATTGATAAGATTAATTACGTATGAATGAAACCACATGTAGGAATGTTTGCATGCGAATGAAAGAATGCGACGCGACCGATTATAAATAAACCCCGCGAACCCCATTTAACCTCACTAATAACCGTTAGTGACCAAAACACGAACGAGAGCAGAATTTCAACGAAGAGCATTAACATAAATAACTTTGAAACAAAAACACTGGAACCATCATTACTAAAACTTGACTTCAACAAAGAGACCCGATTGAATGGACAAGACTAAAACAGCTACAATCAAAGAAACTCCAATGTAAAGCAGAATCTTCAAACACGGGTAACTCTGTCGAACCTACGCCAACCATAAGTAAACCTACATAAATACGCTGCTCAACCTCGACCCAATACAGATGAATCAATTGGCCGAACACATCTTACAAATGTTGAATCAACAACCTACTGAACAACCCCTAATAAAAGGGAACGAAACAGAAGATGTGATGCCAAACGTAGTGACCTTACCCATATTGACCGAGACCGAATATTCTACAAAATCTGAAGAAAAAATTACAAGGGTTAAAAGACAACGCGGAAGAACTGGAAGAAGGCGAAATTCAGGCGGAAATGGAAACACTAGGGACTTTAGTGTAACTGAAATGAAAAGGAAAATATAATGAAGTGTAGAGTGGAAAAATGTTGACATAGTGTGCTAATCTAGTATGTTTGAATGAATGAACAGGGAACGAATAAAAGCAGAATGAATGAAGTTAAAATGGCGCTACCTAATATTTATATTTTTTTTATTTTACTATTGGTAATAAGGCTACCTAAGTATATTGTTCATTGACCCTAAATCCTACCAAAACCATTTCACTCCCTAAATCTTCTGTTGACTACTAACCAATGCAAAGAGCAGGGAACGTCTATTTTTTTCTCTCTTTCTTTATGTCGGCGAGAATAAGAAAATTTTTTTTCTAAAGACCACTGAACGGTCATTTTGAAAAAAAAATCATTAGCAAATTATATTTGTCATATATCAAATTCTCAATGGAACAACTTGACAATAGGCAATCAAAACCGCAACTTGCGACTCATCGTAGCCCTAATCACTGGTAAACATTACCGGTGGTTAAGGTGCGAGTGGATTGCATGGAACTCATCGTAGCCCTAGTCACTGGTATACATTACCGGCGGGTAAGGTGCGAGTGAGTTGCATGGGGACTTGAAGTAGCCATATCCATTGAATGATTCCAAAAAAAAAAAAAAAAAAAAAAAAAAAAAAAAAAAAAAAAAAAAAAAAAAAAAAGAATACCGATTATGAAAAGAAGGAAAAAAGGACGAACCCTAAGAACATCTCTTACAGAACAAAAGAAAATCTAACCTGATCCGTATATCAACCGTTATACCTACCTTATACCTAAGTCCACCAGGGACGGTGAACAATTTAAGAGGGGGATCCTGTTACGTGACAAGGTCCGTAAAATAATAATTAATCATTATTAATTTTATTAATGTTATTTCAATCGTAATTAAGAATTTTTACCAAGAAAGTTCTTCTGAGTCAGCACTCGTTCCCACGAGTCGAGCTGATCGTCATCACCTGAGGAAAAGGTGGGGGACGCAAGCTCGGCTTCGCGAGGAGCGCGTGCAGCAAAAGAGAGCAGTACCGAATTAACTGTAATTAGCATTGTATCGCGCCTTAAAATATTTTTCTTTGTATAACTAAAACTCTTCTATTCCGAATATTTCTTTATTATATTAATTAAATTTCCACGACTAAAAAGCCTTGTTAAAGTATAAAAAAGAATATAATTTATAGTGACCGCATTGTAGTGACCAAATAAGTTTAATTAGTGTTGCGCGAACAATATTCTTAAAAGAAGTGAAATAGCGACCGCGAGAAATAAACAATTGTGTATTACGACCAAATCCTTAATAAATCATTACTAGTGAAAATCTGTGTCTTCTGAATTCCTTCTTCACCTAGCCTTGCAGCTGCCAGTCGAGACCGAGTGGTCCAGTTACCAGTAAGCAGAACAAGGTAAATTCTCATATTACTAGACCTAATTTTTTATATTCGCGTGCCTAACGTCATCATACGAGGGTGGATCGTCTACCCCGGGTTTAATTAAATTTCCCTTTCCCCGGGCTGCTAGAAGTAAAGGGAGGAAGTCGTGTGTCCCGTGACACAGAACTTCACACAATCGTTTAGCTAACTTGGTACCAGGTCCACAATAGTTGTAACCAGGTAAGTGCAACTCAATTAGAAGCTTATTGATGATGTTATTTAATAAACTACCACCTTTCTTCTTCTTGTGAATGATCATATCTTCATGACTGTCAACGAATGACTGAGCTCGTGAATATAAAAACGATGTATTTATAAGTTTCTTTAGTATTCAACGTTTGAATTTCGAATAATCAAGATGGATTTTTCAGAAAATACTTTGAAGCTTCCAGTACCCAACTTTGATGTTATTGCTGAACAAGAAAAGACAGAAAAGCGTCACGGTGACTTGCTCCCGAGTAGCATTCGAGCAGTTATCTCAGGACCATCAAATTGTGGGAAAACTAACAGCTTACTAGCTCTTTTAACACAATCAAACGGATTAAGATTTGAAAACATTTACGTCTACTCTAAATCTCTAAACCAACCAAAGTATAAGTTTCTCGAACAACTCTTGGAACCAATCGAGGGAATGAAGTATTTTGCCTTTAGTGATCATGATGAGGTAGTGTCCCCGGCAGATGCCTTACCTAATTCAGTGATTGTTTTTGACGATATAGCCTGTGAACGCCAGGATAACGTTAAAGCCTTTTATTGTATGGGTAGACATAAAAACGTCGATTGTTTTTACCTATGCCAATCCTATGCTGCCGTACCTAAACATCTAGTTAGAGACAATGTAAACTTATTGATTTTATTTCGTCAAGATGAAGTGAATCTAAAGCATATTTACGATGATCACGTTAATACCGACATGCCCTATAGTCAATTTAAAAACTTATGTTCAAAGTGTTGGGTGGAAGGTAAACATAGTTTTATAGTTATCGATAAAGATACAAACATTAATGACGGTAGATATAGAAAAGGTTTCGATTGTTTTGCTATAAATATAGAATCTTCTGAAAAATAATTAGTCTCCTGTCAACTAATACTGAGTAAACATGGAAAATATAGCTAAAGAGAAAAAAATCCTGGAAGAGCTTGTGAAAGCTCGTGAAATCGTAAATCAGAAATTTAATCTTATCAAAAATCAAAAAAACGATACTGAACGTATTTTAAATGAAACGTTTAAACCTATTCTGGATCCTCTAGAAAAGCTTGCAGCAAAACGTCAAAAGCTCGATGAAAGCTCACCTATTGAACCAGTAAAAAAATCTGATTTAAAAAAAGAAAATTTATTTAATAGTGATGAATATGAGATACGGTCGAATGAATTTGATATACCCACAAATGTATCTGTTGAGGATGAATCTACGCTTCATGAGAGTGATACGTATAACGAATTGGAAAAAACAAGTATTTACCGAGGAGAAGACATATTTAATCAAATAGAGCCTGATGAGCGAGATAATCTGTATGGAGTCAAAAAAACTCTTCAAGGAGACTACACCCTTGCAAATAAACCCATTAAATTTTTAAAAGATTCTATTGTAGTCAACAATAAGTCGTATCCTAGAACTCAAGAATTATTTAATCTCATTTTTCGCAAAGATTCTACAACTAATGATTTGGCTAACTTAAGTCGATATAAAGAAATTCTTGAGCAAACTAACGCTCACAGAAAAGGAAGCAAATCTACTGAAGACATAAAATATCATGTTACTAGTAAAAAATATCAAAATGTTATTATGCCTCTTTTCAATTTAAGTCCTCCAAAAACCAAACAGTCACCAAAAAGAACATTAAAAAAAATACAACTCAACAGACAGTCTCCGTTAGCTGTATCTACTCCAACAAAACTAGGTGGTTCCATACTCAAATTCAAAAATGCCCGACTCAACAGCAGAACTGATTACGTATACTTGTATAATCCCAATGAACTCGCTGATCACCTCAGGTTGCTAATAGCAGAACAGTCAGCTGGAAATACAAGTCATACAAATGAAATTCATTCAATTATTGAAGAGTTGCGGGAGGGAGGGTATATATACTGAGAACATTATTATTCACCCACCAGTATCAAAATGCCTGTTGACATATTTGGACGTAAGGTTGATAAAAAAGAGAGCAGCCGAGGACCACCAGGAGTTGGATATAAACTTACTCCCAACGGTGATTTCGATATTGAATTGAAAAGACTGTGTAACTTGGCACCTCCTATCGAATCAGCGGACGCTATAAACTTGCGTACTCTACAAGACGTAATTAAAAAAAGTAATATTGAATTTAAAAGACATTTACTCAAAGACATAGAGAGTACGAACGCAATACATAAAGCAGTTAGCGAATTTATCAACGACTATGACAAAGAAAAGATATATATAGATATTTTGACTGTGTGGAAACAACAACTCGTAGAACTTTTATTTCAACATAAAGAAGAGATTGAAAAACTTGTAGACACAAAAATTAACGCTAGAGAACGATTTTGGAAAGATTTGCCTGAATAAAACATGGAGCAAGTGGTTGCTGAAATACACAAACCCGCTCGTAGAAACTTCCCTCGGAGAAAAGTTGAAGTACGCGGACTACACGATACCTGACAAGCTGACTTGGTCGAGATGCAGCCATATGCTAGAGAAAATAAAGGTCACAGATACATGCTTACAATCATCGACGTGTTTTCAAAATATGCTCACGCAATTCCTTTAAAGTCAAAAACTGGTAAAGAGGTTGCAGCTGCGATGGAAACAGTTTTCAAAAATACTCAATCTCCGCGAAATCTTCATGTTGATATGGGTAAAGAGTTTTACAACAAAGATTTTCAAAATTTAATGAACAAGTATAAAGTTAATATGTACTCGACATACAGCGGTTTAAAAGCTTCTATATGTGAAAGATTCAATCGTACTTTAAAAAACATCATGTGGAAACAATTTTCTTTACGGGGCAGCTATAAGTGGATAGATATTTTATCTGATTTGATTACACTATACAACAATAGAAAACATCGAAACATTGGTATGAAACCAAAAGATGTCACCAAAGACTACACCGCTGAAATTTTAAAAAGATTAAATAAAAATATAATTTTAAAAAAATTACCAAAATTTAAGGTAGGAGATAAAGTTTGCGTAAGCAAAATAAAAAATGTATTTGAAAAAAGTTATACTCCCAATTGGTCCACTGAAATATTTACTGTAACCAGTGTCAAGAGAATCCAACCAATTACTTATCACTTAAAAGACTATCAAGATCAGCCAGTGGTCGGTGGTTTTTGAGAACAAGAATTACAAAAAACTAAAAACCCGGATACATATTTAATAGAAAAAGTAATCCGACGACGTGGTAATGAATCATATGTAAAGTGGTTATGTTTTTCAAAAGATCACAACAGCTGGATTAGTAATAATAATCTAGATAACTTTGTATACTCAAAAAATATTTAAAGGTATTAATAAAATTAAATAAAAAGACAAACAGTTGAGTTTTACATCATTTATTATCCTTCCTTTTTATAATTTATAAATTCCATTTTATTTCCTACATATTTTACACTTAAATTATTATTTTTTGCTTCTATTTGTAAAGTATTCAATACATCATCGTTGCTAAACAAGTATAAATTTAATCGCTCAAGTAGAAATACTTGAAACTCTGCGTTCAGCGTCATCACCACTTTTGGACCGTTTGTAGTATCAACCAATTTTATAGATGTGATATTATAAAATATACCGTAATCTGATTCCATCAAACTTTTCAAGTCGCCGTTGGCAATTTTGTTTAAATTGGTCAGATCCATCTTTCTTCTGTGGTGTCGTAACAGCGAATGAGAGTTTTTTAATCTAGCTAGATCTTAAATATTACAAAATACTACACTCATCTTTATAAACATACAGTTCACATGAAATAATTGATTCAGGATTAAGTCCTTTGCTTAATTTATATGTTTCTACTTCTTCGCAGTTATTTTTTAAATATCTAAACATATTGTTCACTGCATTATACAAATTATTTAACTGTATATAAGTATCGTACAAAATAGTTATTTTATTATTAAAACTAATTGCACGCTTTTCTCCAACATGTGTATATGTTACTGTCACATTATCCAAATCATTGGACTCATAAAGATGAAGGTGTTGAGGATTGTCTTCACCAAAATAATTACAAATTTTATATTGTAGATTAAAAAGTTCCTTGAAGCACTTTTCACTAATTAAAACTTCTTCGTTGCGTTTGTTGATGAGAGCAAGCTCTACTCGAGTTTGAGGACCTGTGGTTATTCCGATTTCCAACCAAGTCGACTGGCTTTTGTTGAGCGGGTAACGGCGAGCGAGAATTCTGTAAGAAAGAAAAGTTTTAAAACTACTCAAAATTTTTTTAAATTGTTCTCCCTTACCTCATGTTGAAGATGCTTCGGGTGATCCTGTTGACTACGAACTGAACTGCGACTTGAGCTAGATCTCTACTTATACTGTGAATCCCCTCTCCTACCATCATCCCCTCCATTATCTCTATCCCCTCCCCATTGACCATTAATTGTTTTTCTATTTAAAATAGGTTCTAATACATATTCCATGTACTTTATTCTCATCTTAAAAATAATTGGATTTAGCGTACTAGCCACTCTTTGACATCTTAACCTAAATCGTTCACTGTCCCGAGCAACTTGCATCCATTCACCAATTCTAGCTTGTTGACTTGCAAATGGATATGTCCGCATGACTTTAATAGTAATTTCATCTGTGCGCGCAGTCTAACTTGAATTTCCCGTGGACTGTAATTTCGATGAAAGTGATGATGCGTGGCACAGGTGACTTCACTGGCATTTAAGGGGAAGGGGATTTGTAAAATTAGCTTGTAAACACAGATGAGTATGGATCTTAATAAACACTTTTAATGAATCTCAATTAGCAGTTACAAATAATTTCACTTAAAGTCTTTACGTTAATACTCGAATAACCCGAGAGTCTGCCTTGCGTGTGCAGCTCGGGACGAGCATTGTTTGAGAGTAGTAAAAACGAACCGGAACTCCTCATCAATTCACGCGGAACGATGTGCGCGCGCAACTATAACCCGGCGCGCTAAAATACAATCAAACTAAGGCCCATCGGCCCGAACTTTCCGCCCGCCATGAAACGCCTGAGAAAAGGGTTTCGTAATCATCGTTCTGTCAAAAAAGAACAAAATAAAAATCTGACGTTCTACGATCACAATATCAGACTAAAAGAAAGTTATAATACGCAAGTTTATATAAGAAAAACCACAGCTCACGCTAGAGCTGTTTATACAATTCTAAACCGACATCAAACACGACTTGAAAGTATATAGTCATTCGGATCATATAATCACCAACACAGTCAATCCAGTATATATTGATTTCCCCCCTTCACACACACAACCTTAAGAATCTTGAATCTTGGCTATGAAGGGCCTGACGATCTTGTAGCAACATCTCCGCCCGCCGTGATAGAATCATTCGCAGCCAATTGAGTACCAGCGCTTTCATTCACCGGCAACCGCACGAGCTTGCTCAAGATGCGAGTGTACTCCTTACCATTTGCTGACCTTATCTGAGCAACTCGAGTCAACCCATCCTTTGCGTAGGTGAGACCGATGATACGTGCCAGGGGCCACTTCGTCGGAGGTAGTAAGTTGTCCTTGAAGAGAACTAGGTCTCCAACAGAAGCCTCATGATTAGGATACAACCACTTCGAGCGTTGCTGCATTTGGCATAGAAACTCACGTTTCCAACGTTTCCAGAAGTAGTTTTTCATCAATCCAAGCAAGTGCCATCGCGAGCAGGCTGTCGCTGCTTTATTAGTCTCGACGAAGGGTTCAGGTGGAGACACAAGAGCTGCTCCAATCAAAAAGTGCCCTGGATCATCCATGCTCATAGGACTCAAGGGCCGAGAGTTGAGGCAGGCCTCTATCGATGCTGCAATGGTGGCGAATTCCTCGAAGGTGAGTTTGGTGTCCCCGATGACCTTGTAAAGGTGACTCTTAAATGACCTGACGTTGGCCTCCCACAACCCTCCAAAATTAGGTGCCCGAGGTGGAATGTATGACCACTCAACTCTATCCTTTGTGATAGCCGCGGCCACTTCTTGACTGAATTTTGATGTTTCTCGGAAAAGCTGGCAAAGATTCTCATCAACACCCTTGAAGTTGGTTCCGTTGTCGGAGTACATTCTCTGAGGAAGTCCTCGCCGAGCTGTGAAGCGTTTGAAGGCTGCCAGGAATGCCACCGAGGTCAGATCCGAGACGACTTCGATATGCACAGCACGCACCACCATGCATACAAATATCGCGACATAGCCTTTCACGGATTTTTGGCCACGTCCTGGAGAGAAATTGACCCAAAAGGGACCAGCGTAGTCTACCCCAGTAAAGGTAAACGGTCGAGATGGCCTAGTTCTAACAGCTGGCAAGTGACCCATCTGCTGCTGCATAGTCTTGCCATTATGCCTGGAGCAAGTTAGACATCGACGAATAACTTGACGGATAAGATTTCTACCGCGAATCAACCAGTACTTGCGTGACAGGATACTCTGTACCAAGGTAGTCCCTGCATGAAGCGTGTCGATGTGAGTTTGACCAATGAGTAATTCCACAATGCGGTCCTTGGATGGCAAGATGATTGGATGTTTTTCATCGTCCGTGAGATGGGCGTTTTGAAGTCGCCCCCCGACTCTCAGCAGACCTCGTTTGTCCAAGTACGGCGACAGACGCCGAATCGAGCTGACTGATGACAACTTCTGCCCGAGCTGCAACGCCTTTATTTCCGAAGAAAAATGAGTCCACTGTACTGCTTTGCACAGATATGAATGTCCCGCCTTGAGTTCAGGGGCGCTCAGATAGTTGGTCCTGCGTTGATCCTTAGGTATTTTGGAGTTGAGGCACCAGCGGTGAACAAAGGCTAAAATGCGTACCATTTTTTCGACCGATGAGATTCTCCGAGTCCACTCCATAAACGATGGTTGCTGGACGACGAGAATACTTACTTCCTTCTTCCTCATTTCGAGGTCAGTCGAGAAAATGTGCCCAGTAGAATGCGGCCACTCCGATGACGGGGCTGCAAGCCACTCCGGGCCTGACCACCAAATGGGAGATTCCAGTAACTGGGTTGGAGAGGCACCTCGCGATGCCAAGTCCGCGAGGTTGTCAGCCGAGGGAACGTGTTGCCATATAGCTTGGGGTAGCGAGGTAGAATTTCACTTACCCTGTTCGCAACGAAGGTTTTCCAACTGCTTGGGTGACCGTTGAGCCATGCCAGAACAATTTTCGAGTCTGACCAACAAAAGATTTGTCTTGGTTGGTTTTCAAGGACCGAAGTTACGTACGTGGTCAGTCGTGACAGCAATAGAGCACCGCACAATTCAAGTCGTGGCAGGCTGACTATTTTCAAGGGCGCTACCTTAGCTTTCGACGTAAGTAATTTCGAAGAGAAACCTTGCCCAGTGTCTACGACGATGTAGATAGCAGCCGCATACGCTCGTTCGGACGCATCGCAGAAGCCGTGCATATACCAAACTGACTTCTCGTGTGTACCAGTCCATCTAGGAACTCTAATAGCCTCGATGCCAGGTAAATTATTCTTAAAATTCCACCAAGCATCACGAACGTCTCCAGGAACTGGTTCGTCCCATCCTAGCTTGAGCAGCCATAATTTCTGCATCAGAATTCGGCCACTGATGATGACTGGGGACAGGAGTCCAATCGGGTCGAATAATTTTGCGACATCTGACATTATTTGTCTCTTGGAGACTCGCTCTTCGTTAGAAACACCTTGGTCGATCTTGAAACAGAACGAGTCTTCAGCAGCGATCCATCGCAATCCAAGAGTTGACACGACTTCATCCTGATGTACGGCGACCTGGCTTTCCTGATTTGAGCGAGGAATCTCTTGGATTATAACCGGCAAATTGGAAGCCCATTTGCTTACCTCCATACCTGTCGAATTAAGTAGTTTCAAGGTTTCGTCCCTCACTTGCCGTACTTCCTCCAAGGTATCGCCCCCGAGGTAAAAGTCGTCGGCGAAGCGATTTTTTCGTATGCCCTTGGCTGCTCGCGGGTATTTCTTCTGACCATCGGCGGCCAGCTGAAGCAGGGATGCATTGGATTGAAACGGAGCAGGCGATTCACCATATGTAGCAGTCAGCAACCTTAAAGCCAGGACAGGATCATCGATGGAGGTTTGCCATAAAATTCGCTGCCAATCTTGATCTAACTTGTGCATCAGAATTTGACGGAACATCTTTACGATGTAGAAGGTAACGACATATTTCCAGAAGCACCAACGCAAAATAATCGTAATCACATCTTCCTGAAGTTTTGGACCAGCATGGAGAAAAGAGTTGAGAGATCTCCCATTTGAGCATGGCTGCGAGGCGTTGAACACGACCCTAATTTTTCCAGACTCCCTTTTATATACAGCATGGTGAGGAATATAGCAGCACTTTGAATCATCGGTATCGTCGTTCTCGACCACTTCCATGTGTTTTAGGTCCAGGTACTCCTTCATGAAGTCCTGGTACGCCTCAGCCATCTTTGAATCCTTGCTGAACCTCTTGAGCAAATTTTTCAGACAGCCCTGAGCAATAGACTTTGAATTTGGCAAATCAGGAGTCTCCGAAAATGGTAACCTGACAACGAACCGACCATCATCATTCCTGCAGTATGTCTCCCGAAAATTTTTGTAGCAAGCTTCGTCCCTTGGTGGCAGTGAAGAACATTTTGGGATCTCGTCTAATTCCCAGAGTTTCGTCAATGCTGCAGTCAACGTTTGATTCTCGGAGACGTCGGTATTGACGTGAAGAACTCGTGAGCGAGCTGGACTAGGGCGAAGGTAACCTTCACCAGCACCGAGTACCAACCAGCCAAATACCGTGTGTAGCGCTGATGGTTGGTTGAGACGACCCTTCCTGATGTTTTCCAGCAAGATGGCAGACACAATCTCGGAGCCCAAAATTGCGTCAATTCTACCAGGGCGGTTGAAGTTGGGGTCTGCCAATGTAAGATCGTGAATGTGGGTCCAGGCTTCAGTAGCTACCTGCTGACTCGGAGAATTGGCGGCGACCTTTTCTAAAACATAAGCGTTAAAGGGGTACCAAAACCTGGCTCAAGGTCAGCCGTAAGCACAGCTGTGACCTTGCATCTTGCGGTAGTTGAACGATTGCCACCAAGTCCGGTACAAGAGACGTGAGTAGGGCTTCCGTGTAACGCCAGCGCCTGTGCGACGTATTCTGTCATAAAGGAGTCCTCGGCGCAAGTGTCCAAAAGTACTCTCACCTTAATTGATCGGCCTTCAGCGCCTTGCATGGTTACAACTGCTGTTGACAAAATTGCCTTGCGATCCACTTCTGGAGAGCCTGAAGAACTTGAGATTCCATCCACCATCGATGTAAGTACTTGGCGAGTCTGGATATCAGCCGGCGCTGATGTTAGTGTAAGAGTTGATGATGGTGCCAATTTCGATGAGTCGTGCAGTTTTGTATGCTGTTTACCACTACACAAAAAACATCCCCGACCAGAGTTGCAGGCCTCCAATGTGTGCGTCCTCAAACAATTTTCACAGAGCTTGTTGTTAGTGACAAATGCTTTCCTTTGCTCCAAGGTGGCTTGATTGAATTTCTCGCAGTAGGCCAGAAAATGATTCTCCTTACAGTAGGAACATGTGGCTGGTCGATTGTTCTTCCTGGCATCCTTAGTTGAAGTGACGTGAACAGCGGAGCTGATGGGTTTTTTGCCACTCTTCTGACTGCCTGGAAGCTTTGAGTTTGCCGAAGTCGAACTTTCCTTCTCTATCATGGTTCTCGATATAGCTAACTCCAAGGAGCGGATGCGTTGTTGCATAAATTTCTTCAAGTCAGTGTACTTGGGAAAATCCCCAAGCTTCTCAGCGTCCACGTACTTGAGCCAGTCCAACCGGGTACTGTCAGCCATCCTGCATGTGATGAAGTATGTAAATATATCATCCCACTGTTCCATTGGACGTCCAAGGTCTTTGAGATTGGTAATTCCTTCGTCCATGGCGTTCAGCAAAGTAGTAAGATGCGAAGCAGATTCCTTGGAAGCAGAAGGTAATTTTCCAAAAGTCTGCATTTGCAGGAAGAAGCGGAGGGGTTTGTTGTCATATTTTTCGCCCAATGCCTTCCATGCGTTGTCGAAATTTTCGGCTACTACCTTGATGCCTTGTATAGTATTTAGTGCTTCACCGGTAAGGCTACCAAGGAGACGTCTAAACTTGATAATTGGTGGCATACCTTGATCGTTGGCCACCAGAGCTGTGATTTGTTCCTTGTATGACTCCCATTCTCTCTGAATACCTGAAAAGATGGGTAGTTTGACGAATTCCAACGGTACTGAAGTTGTAGCTGGAACTCTTAGATTCATCTGTGGTGGATTAGACGTTTGATTCTGGGTAGGTAGTGGACTGAGTTCAGCCATGAGCTTCAAGTACCAACTTCTAGCAGCAATATACCTATTAAATACTTGATGGAACCATTTTTCTTGTTATTGTTATTGGCATTTTCCGTAGCCTCTCGCTGGACCACGACGTCATTGTCCTTGAAGGATCTCCAGTAATCATCTAGCATGCCCAACCTAACCTCTAACTCGAAGTAGGAAAATGAGCTTGCCGCATCGTTGTCCACAATAGCTGCATTCATGTCGACGATGCATTCGGCGTAACGCTTTTGATCCGCAAGTAGCTGTTCCATCGATGCCATGATCGTAGGTTACGTACACAAGGAACTTGACTATTCGTATACAAGCGCTTCAGTAGTTGGGTAAAACAGCTGGACGCAGTCAAGCTCTGCAGAAGATTCGTTGCACGTGTGATAAAACAGGAGTAAACACCGCAAGTTGATCAGCTGGCTTTTCCTTTCTCAGTGTTTGTGAGCCGTCGGCGTAAACACGGTGATGATAAAGAGGCTGCGCTCGGCCGATGGTAAGGAAGAGCAGATGTAGTCTTAAGATTGAGTAGCGCCCTCTGCGTGGACGCTTGATTACTTGATGAAAGCCGTTAAAATTCTTGAGCTCAACTAGCAAAAAATATGGCAGCTAGCCGAAATTGATGATCTTGCCTTTCCAGAGTTTGATGAGTGTACACAATAGAATTTTGTGTGATTCGATGCACTCTCGATTTTCTCCTGCGTAAAAGTCGTAGACTTTTGAGCACTTGCGTTTTGTAGATGAAGCAAGCTGAGAGTAGACAAGAGTAGGTTAACTGTGAGGTGCGTTTTACAAATCCTTTTTGCTGATCCTTTCCCACGATGTATGTGATGATCCGGCTCGTAGTACCAAAAAATGTGCGCGCAGTCTAACTTGAATTTCCCATGGACTGTAATTTCGATGAAAGTGATGATGCACGGCACAGGTGACTTCACTGGCATTCAAGGGGAAGGGGATTTGTAAAATTAGCTTGTAAACACAGATGAGTATTGATCTTAATAAACACTTTTAATGAATCTCAATTAGCAGTTACAAATAATTTGACTTAAATTCTTTACGTTAATACTCGAATAACCCGAGAGTCTGCCTTGCGTGTGCAGCTCAGGACGAGCATTGTTCGAGAGTAGTAAAAACGAACCGGAACTCCTCATCAATTCACGCGGAACGATGTGCGCGCGCAACTATAACCCGGCGCGCTAAAATACAATCAAACTAAGGCCCATCGGCCCGAACATCATCGTTGAATGTTACTTTCTTCATTTTTAATTCTGAAACAATTCATGGAATGAAATAAAACTTATAGAATTTATAGAAAAAATTTTAAAACTAGAACTGTTTTACGTACCTCTTCTGACAAGGTTCTCCTTCAAGCTCACTTGTACTACTGCGCTTACAGCTGCTCTGTTCAAATTCCATGTCAAACTCATCGATGAGATCTTCACTAACTATAGCCCAATGTCCCCATGGTAACGTATCTGTTTTTCCTTCTTGAATATAACGCTTATCGTCATTATAGCTTAATCCAATTTTTCTTTGTTTTTCTGTTCTTACAACATGTAGTCGCGATCGTATAGTTTTTTGTTTCACGTACTTTATTTTATGTTTGAAAAGACAGTCATAGTAGTCTTGATACGTAATTTTGTTTTTAACGATGTGGGTTCTCACCCCTTTTGCTTTCTTTTCTAATGAACCATCGTGAACTTTTAAGAGGTACATTTTAGAGCGTAATTCGACAAACTAAAATTTATGATTATTATTATTATTTTCAATTATTTTTCCATTTTCTTTAATTTTTAGTTACCCCCTCCAAGATTTTTCCGTTTAGTTCATCTTTGAAATATCCGACTTTCTTGCAGTTGACTCTAGGTATACCATAGTTATTATTATCCGGATAATCACTGGTATCAAACCTATAAAGACTATCCTTCATGAATTTATATGGATCAGTGCCACGGATGTCGTATAGTAGACTGTCTGTGTCTGAGTATAAAAACTTGCAAGCACTTCCCAAATTATTCATCATAAAAGAATAGTGAAAGTCAAACATCCAAAACTTAGAGAGATCAAGTACTACCATTCCAACATAAATTGGCTTTGTAATGGTTATCACAGTTCGGGATAGTTGTATTGCAGCGAGATTTTCAGAAAAAATAGCTCTACTATGAAAGTTTGGCTTAGCAATGCAAGCTTCGGCTGAGTAACGCCCCTTCCAGTTGTGTACGAGTCTTACATTAACTCTTTTCTTTTCGTCTTCCATGGTTTTCCTATGAAAAATATGATTTTAATGATTCAGTAAAATTAGTATATAATTAAAAAAAATAAACTCACCCGTAGACTGAATTAACCATCAACTTGAAGTACATTTTCTCAAACGCATTTTTGGATTTTTGTCTTAAATTAGTGTTTAGTTCAACATATGGCTTTAAAAAGTCCAATTGATTGATGTTAATAGCCCGATGTATTTTCTTTAAAACAAGTCCATTTTGTAAAACCTGCCTTAAAGCTCGATAGTGAATGACATATTGTTTTTTATCATAAAGTGTTGTTAAAAGCTTTTCATTCTTTGATCCAGGTGGTTTCATTCTCTCCGGACACATAGGTAAGTCTTTATGATCATCATGTATTTCTTCCGGGTAAGATAGATCTACTTCGAGTACATAACCTTCGGGTGAGTCATCTGGGACGTTCCAAAAGTCGCCTTCAAGCTCCTTTACCCAAGAAAAGTTACCTACAGGGAGAAACTGGCTCATAGCCCAGCCATAAAGCTAAAAACAAGTAATAATTAACATCATAAAAATAAACTTTAAATAAATTAACTTACATTATTTGCATCGTAGTACATAAGATTGTTTTCTTCTTTACTAGGATCAAATTTATCATTCATACAGTGATTGTTTGCTTTGGCGTATCGATTGGAACACTGGCTGATACCTCCTCGAATACCTTTTTGAAAAAACATAAGCATGTCGATATCTGAAATAAGTTCGAGCTCAACATTTGTTACTTTCAGCATAGCATCCCAAGCCAGGCCAGCAACAGTCTGATAATGAGCAGGGTCGATCGAATATGTACTCATGCACATAGATCTGAACCTTTCGAAAATATCTGCCAGGAGGCATATATCACTTTTCAAATAAACGTCACTGTATTCACCCAAAGTTTCTATTTTTAATTTCTTCCAAACTTTTTGAGCATGTGCATAGTCTTCATCACTAATATTTGAATTAGTTAGCTTATTTTTAAATTCTTCTTGAGTAGGCAGCTGTCTTGTTTGCAGAGATTCGAGAGACTCTGTAAAATCGTATGGGTACACTCCTTTACGTAGAAGTAGTTTGATTTGCTCGTCAGTATATTTTCCATCTTTTCTAAACTGCTCCCAAGTGATTTCTTTTTTGTCGTCATCTAAATAGCTTGCAAGCTTTTCTAATGATGATGCCATGAATCTGAATGAATCGATGAATCTAAAGTTGATTTTACTACCTGTTATCTTTTTAGTGAAGGAAATATATTTCTCTTTATTTTCAGGGATCAGTGTAACTCTTCCGGGTAATTTTTCTGATGTAGCTAACTCCTTTATTAAAAAGTGTGAATCATAGCTCAAATTATAGTATATTATGGGAAGAATTCGCGAATCCTGATACTTTATATTGCAAAGATTGTGGGCTGGGCCGCGATATCTAAAATAATATAAACATATAAACAATTTTTATTTATTTTTTTTTTTTGAAACAATTTTTAAGAGACTTTCCTTCCAGTTAAGTGACAATGGTCACGTACCCGCTTGTCGTCTGGTTTAAAGTCTTCATTACAAATGTGACATTTTTTTATTAACCAAAAGTTATGTGCTTGCTGATCTGACAGCACCATGTTTTGAACATCTCCATAGATGTCCTCGACTTTTTTCTTAAGGTAGTTCCGAAGCGTATATATAGCTTACCTAAAATATAGTTATAGACGCTCGTTGCCCCCACTCTGACGTCACGCGCCGCCGTCGCCACCGCTGCTCGAAATCATGCTAAAATCATGCATTTTTCATTCATTTTGATTGTATATCTCATAAGTTAATATCGCTTGCTATGTTTATCTTTGTACGATACGATTTCTAAGATCTTGCCCTACAAGAAAACCTGTTTTTAAAAAATATTTTAAGAAAATTGAGTTTGCAATGAGAGAATAACCTTCAAAATAAATATGAATTCACGTGCTCAGCATAGGAATCCCATGTAAAAAATTGAAACTTCTGAGCCCAATATCTCAAAATTAAGTATGGCTTGGGGGTTTAAGAAAAATACCAGCGTGTACAGGACTCAAAAATCTACCTCTGTGCAAAATTCTAGAGATTTTTTAAGAAACTCAATTTTTTTGGGAACTACCTTAATTTTACAAAGTTCGTCCATGAACCAATCAGCTGGAGATTGCGACGTCTCATCTACTTGTCTGTAGGATTTATACTTGCAGAGATTTGGATCGTAGCTACAGTGAAAATAGTATCCAATACTATGTGCTACGTGTCTTTGTAAAGATCTTTCATTGACTTCAGGCTTAAGTAATGCTTCTAAGTCTGCATATAAAATGAAAGGTACTTTTTCTTTACTGTTACTGTTTTTGAATTTTACTTTTCCATCTTCAGGTAAATTAATCCTACACTTATTCACTTTCTGACACTCGATTGTATGTATTTTTAATGAATCTTCAGTTGTCAGCATACAAAGACAGCGATCACAAATAAATTTTTGACCGTTATGATCTGAGTTTTGTTTTGATACTAATCTAGAAAGATTCTTGATCCAAACATAGTGATAATTAGGAATAACATTATCGTCAGTATCATTATCTTCAGGATTATCTTCATCGATATATTTATCTTGCACAAATAATAAGTTTACATGTCTGCTTTTTTTATTACTTGTTAAATGACATGGAGAAACACTAAACTCTCCACTACATTTTTGTAACATGTATACGTTTACAGACACTGAATTTTGATTTTCAAATCTTTTGACATCGTTCAATGACACCGGAAACGAAATATTATTGAAATTTAATTCCGATACGTAATCTTTATAGTGACTAACTCTTTGAGGTTTTTTCTCCCGAGATACTGGATACAATGCACTCAAAATTTCCCAACGGAAACATTCATTGTCTTTTTTATTCTGAACATTGATGCAAGCTTCTTTTTTTTTTATCGAAGCAGGTAAATCAATATCGGAACTTGCTCTTAATTGATTTAGTTTATTAATATTTATAGTCAACCTTAATATTCGACTAAGAGACCATCCACTGCCTCGCCCCTCAAACGATTCTAATTCATTTTTAATTGGATCCGTAAGATGTATCTGGAACCATTCGTTTAGATCGGTTTTTTTTTTAACAATATGTTAATATGCTTACCAGAATCTAAAAGTTCAGCAGCCTGATCTTTGGCTTCATCAAAGTAGTCTTTGATCCAATCTGTAAAGACCGATGAGACTTTGAATCGCATATCTTCAATATCTTCTTTAATTTTTTCCAGCATGCAAACTTTAGCTGAAAAAAAAAAAAAAAAAATGGATCATTTATGTTTTAAAAATACATTTGATAAAAATTTATATTTTAAAAAATATTGTAATTTTATTAGTTTATTTAAAAAAAGATATTGAATCAAAATTTTTGAAATTGAAATGAGAAAGTTGTTATTGATGATATATATATATATATATATATATTAGGCTGGACGTTAATTAATTTTTATTTTTTTTTTCACTTGGGCCGGGCAGATTTTGTTTCTATACATGTAAAAACATGTAAAAAAAATTTTAGTAGAATTTTTTGACTTTTTTTTCCCGACCCGCAGAGCACCTGAAGTTTCCCATGGGTTTTGCACGTGAAAAAGAGACAAAACCATTCAATGCGCTAGAACCAGTAAAAAAAAAAAAATTTTTTTTTTTCGAAAATACATATTTTCATGTATTTTTTAACGCTGAATCCGGAAAAATCGTTAATTTTCATCCAGACAATGATTAAAAAATTTTACGGGTCAAAAATGACTAAATTTGAAGAAAAATCGTTAAAAAAAAACCCTTTTTCGACGCTCATGTGATGAAACTTATAATTTTTTTTATCGAAAATACATAATTTAATGCATTTTTTCTTGCTGAATCCAAAAATGTTTTTAGTTTATATCAAATAGATGATTTAAAAATTTTACGGCCCAAAAATGATCCAATTTGAAGAAAAAATCAATAAAAAAAAACACTTTTTCTTCATTTAAACGAGAAAACTTTTCTTTTTAATTCAAAATACAGATTTTTATGTTTTTTTTGTTGTCTTATACGAAAATATCATTAGTCTCTACCAAATAGATGGTTAAAAATTTTTGTTCCCCAATAATAATTAACCATTTTATAGAAAAAATCATGAATAAAAACACTTTTTCGGCATTCAAATGGTAAAAATTAAAACTTTTTTAAATCTAAATAGACGTATTAATGTATTTTTTATTGCTGAATACGAAAATTTTATGAGTTACTATCGGCTTTATGATTAAAAATTTCTACGGATGAAAAAGAAAAAACTCACAGAAAAAATTAAAGAAAGAACGATTAAAAAAAATAAAGTTAAATACTTTTACATGGGTAGGTACAGGTTTTATTAAAGAGGTAGTTTAATAAAAATGAAATTTTTTATTTTTAAAAATGTAAATAAATACTTATTTTTTCATGCGTTAAAAAAATAATTTAGGTATTTTTAGTTTGCTATTTGTGTTTTGAATTTAACGTTTGTAAAAAAACGTTCTCACAAATTTATATCATTTTTTAATTCTTCAGCATTTAAATTCTACACCAGCGCTTTAACTGTCTGCGATGGTTAAGTACTTATGTTATGACCGAGAAGTAGGCGAATAGTTGTTTACATGTTACACGCTGTATTTTACCTATTCGAGGTGGGAACTTTTGAATTAGAAATAGTGCATCAGAATCTTTGTGTTTCGATTGTTTTTAGTTTGACTCGGGGCATGGAGTTTTTCCACGAGTATATGGGATGATTCAAGTGGGTGTTAATTACTATTAAATAAATGTGATACTGTGACTAAGTAAGAATGCGTAAATAAGGACCGAGTTGGCTAATGAAAACTTATACGATTTCTTGGTATCGCGAGCAGAGGTTACTCGATCTCGGGAGAATTTCACTGAGGGTTGATAGCAGGGGTGACGTGAGTAGTTGCACCAGGTTGTGCAATTATTACTCAGTGCAGGTGGTCATGACTAAGGATGACCCATGCTGGGGGCCTATGGCACCGGAAAGGTCAGAGGGTATAAGTACGGGAGCGTCTTGGGGCTCGGGGGCGATTCGTTCGGGAGCATTCATTCGAGAGCATTCCGATTACGATTTAACTTAGTTTGTCACGCGTTCATATTAACTTGCTAGCCAACTTGAGTCTGACGATTGTAATAAGTTAAGTTAGTCAGGAAGTACAGGCTAATAAATTATCACCTTATAAAGCCTAATTGAGCTCTTATTAATTAACCGCCCTTAACACGACTTACCTATATCTCCAATTCCTAAATATTAATTACAGTTTATTAACTTAAATTATAAACATTCATCAATTAATTATCACGCTACCTTATTATCGATCACTACCAAAACATTGATCGTTAGAATCATCGGCTCGGGCATTCAAACTCAGCCGCTTCAAGCGTGCTGCAGCACAGTGTGCGTGCGGCCGCGTCTACAACTTCACCAGACCAGGTAAATTACGTGGGGTTACTAAAAATTACTAGACCCCCGTTTTACGGTCGTAACACTTACACCAGCGCTGCTAAAGTCCGCACAATTCGAAAATTACCATTCGGCTGCCGTCTACGAAAATCATACTCCGAGCCGAATCTAGGTGAAATCAACAAAGATGGCGGCGAGAATTTATTCGGTAGTTCGAGCGCGCAGATTCAAAATAAGTGTTTTCGATTTTTTAATTTCTTTCATTTACATAACGAATAATCTTGGAATTAGTTATCAAATTAACTGTATACCCTAGACCTTAAACCCCAAAAACTCTGTGCACCAAAATTCAACTAATTCATTTAAAAATAAACTAAAAATCCCCCAAGCTTCAAACCCACATAACGCTGGGCGTCCGAGTTTAATTTTTTTAATAAAAATAAATAAATAAACTAAGAATCCCCTAAGCTTCAAACCCACAAAACGCTGGGCGTCCGAGTTCAATTTTTAAATAAACTAATGATCCCCTAAGCTTCAAACCCCCAAAACGCTGGGCGTCCGAGTTTAATTTTTAAATAAAAAAAATATAAATAAACTAATAGTCCCCCAATCTTTAATCCCACAAAACTCTGGGCGTCCGAGTTCAATTTTTTGAATAAAAATAAATAAATTAGCTAATAATCCCCCAAGCTTTAAACCCCCAAAACGCTGGGCGTCCGAGTGCAATTTTTAAATAAAAAAATATAAATAAACCAATAATTCCCCAAGCTTTAAACCCACAAAACGCTGGGCGTCCGAGTTTAATTTTTAAATAAAAAAATATAAATAAACTAATAATCCCCCAAGCTTTGAACCCCGAAAAGCTGGGCGTCTGAGTTTAATTTTTAAATAAAAAAAATATAAATAAACTAATAATCCACCAAGCTTTAAACCCACGAAACGCTGTGAGTCCGAGTTTTATTTTTAAATAAAAAAATATAAATAAACTAATAATTCCCCAAGCTTTCAACCCACAAAACGCTGGGCGTCCGAGTTTAATTTTTAAATAAAAAAATACAAATAAACTAATAATCCCCCAAGCTTTGAACCCACGAAACGCTGAGCGTCCGAGTTTAATTTATAAATAAAAAAAATATAAATAAACTAATGATCCCCTAAGCTTCAAACCCCCAAAACGCTGGGCGTCCGAATTTAAATTTTTAAATAAAAAAATATAAATAAACTAATAGTCCCCCAGCTTTGAACCCACGAAACGCTGGGCGTTCGAGTTCAATTTTTAAATGAACTAATGATCCCCTAAGCTTCAAACCCCCAAAACTCTGGGCGTCCGAATTTAAATTTTTAAATAAAAAAATATAAATAAACTAATAATCCCCCAAGCTTTAAACCCACGAAACGCTGGACGTCCGAATTCAATTTTTAAATGAACTAATAATCCCCTAAGCTTCAAATCTACAAAACGTTGGGAGTCCGAGTTTAATTTTTCAATCAAAAAATATAAATAAACAAATAATCTCCCAAGTTTTCAACCTACGAAACGCTGTGAGTCCGAGTTTTATTTTTAAATAAAAATATTTAGATTTAAAAAAGTTTTAATTTTTACCATTTGAATGCCGAAAATGTGTTTTTTTTTATTGATTTTTTCTTCAAATTGGATCATTTTTGGGCCGTAAAATTTTTAAATCGTCTATTTGATATAAACTAATAACATTTTTAGATTAAGCAAGAAAAAATGCATAAAATTATGTATTTTCGATAAAAAAAATTATAAGTTTCATCACATGAGCGTCGAAAAAGGGTTTTTTTTTAACGATTTTTCTTCAAATTTAGTCATTTTTGACCCGTAAAATTTTTTAATCATTGTCTGGATGAAAATTAACGATTTTTCCGGATTCAGCGTTAAAAAATACATGAAAATATGTATTTTCGAAAAAAAAAAAATTTTTTTTTTTACTGGTTCTAGTGCATTGAATGGTTTTGTCTCTTTTTCACGTGCAAAACCCATGGGAAACTTCAGGTGCTCTGCGGGTCGGGAAAAAAAAGTCAAAAAATTCTACTAAAATTTTTTTTACATGTTTTTACATGTATAGAAACAAAATCTGCCCGGCCCAAGTGAAAAAAAAAATAAAAATAAATTAACGTCCAGCCTAATATATATATATATATAATTTAATTATGTATTAAAGAACATTAATGTCCATTGACAGAAAATAAATAATTCAAAGAAGAAAGCTTACATTGTAGAGTTGGAGATCTTGGTGATAGGAACTCCGACTCCCTTCGCCCCACACATGTGTTTGGTGAATTCATGTCCGACCAGTCGGACGATGGTCTTGATGACTGTTGTGTTATTGGAACTGAAAATTAAAAAAAATTATTAAGTACTTTTAAACTGATTTTATATAAAAACAACAAAATATATAAAATACTTACTATAATCTTTTTCATACCAAATTTGACCCTCATTGAGAAGATCAATCATTTCAGCATCTATAAAAATATTTCTCAAATTAATAAAAAGCAATGGTTTAAAAAAATATACTACATTAAAATATTTAAAAAGAACCTACCATAACCTGAATCAAGGTTGATGTTGGGTTCGAGGACTTGAGGGCTTGCTGGTGATACCGTATTTAACCATTCACTTATTTTTTCGTGTGAACTCAACTCGCTTGGCTGCAGGTCTATTACGTTATAGTCTTGTTCCATGTATATTCCGAGAGTTTCATTATAGTTGTCAATGCTTTGAATTGCTGTAAAAGATTAATAAAATATACGCTCAATTTTCTGAACACAAAACATTTTATTAAGTTAAAAATTTTAATCTAAAGTTAAAATATTAATAAAAAAAATGTACTTAATTTTATGAATCTAAAACATTTTATCAAGTTGAAAAATTTTAATCTAAAGTTAAAATATTAATAAAAAATACGCTTAATTTTCTGAAAGCAAAACATTTTATTAAGTTAAAAATTTACTATGAAGTAAAAAATGTACTTAATTTTATGAATCTAAAACATTTTATTAAGTTAAAAAATTTTAATCTGAAGTAAAAATATCAATAAAAAAATTTACTTAATTTTATGAATCCAAAACATTTTATTATAAAATTTACTATAAAAACTTACCGTTTGCAACATCTATGGCGTATCCGCCAATATGTTTATACACCGCGTCTGTCGGCGGCTCTGCTGGACTCAAACTCAAGTCCAGTGCTCCTGCACTCGCGAGGTTTTCGTACACTATTAAACACAGTCTTCACGCTCCATCGTCGAAGGTTTCGGAAAAACTGATGCTCGAATGGCCTCACCCCATAGTATTTATCCCCGGCTCGTGAGAAGGAAAATTAGTTTTCATGGTACCGATACGGTAGTGCCCGAAGCTGTGGATATAGGAGGTGACAAGTCTATGGACTTCAACTCCTTTATTCTCAGCCACCATGATTAGTTTGTGCGCCCCCCCGCCCGTATTGTTACACTCTTCCCGGTTCCGGAAAAATCAAGGTAGCCGCAGTCGCGCTATCTAACCGACCCTCATGAGAAGGAAAAATTAGAAAGACTCTCAAAAAATTAGTTTTTATGGTACCGATACGGTTGTGCCCGAAGCTGTGGATATAGAAGGTGACAAGTCTATAGACTTCAACTCCTTTATTCTCAGCCACCATAATTAGTTTGTACGCCCCCCGCCCGTATTGTTACACTCTTCCCGGTTCCGGAAAAATCAAGGTAGCCACAGTCGCGCTATTTAACCCACCCTCGTGAGAAGGAAAAATCGTAAAGATTCTCAAAAAATTAGTTTTTCATATTCGTGGAAGGGTATTTTAAGCGGGGGAGGGGGGGGGGGGCGCCGGTCCGAGCGCGCCCGTGTATTTCTTACGGGGGGCACTTGCGTGCTTTTCTTATGGGGGGCACCGGTCCGAGCGCGCCCGTGTATTTCTTACGGGGGGCACTTACGTACTTTTCTTATGGGGGGCACGGGTGTCCCTGTTCTCTCATTGTTTTATCTACTGTGATATGAATATATATATGGGTCATTCCGGAGATTTTTTAAAATTCCTTGCGGGGGGGGGGGGTCGGCAAATCTTTTTGGGAATATTTTTCCTCGAAAGTTCTATATAAAACAAGAAGTTTACCGCTTGAGAAATTTTTTTTTTATGTTGTGCTTGGCGCTGGAATTTTTCAAAGCTCGAAAAAAGGCCTACTTTTACGTCATTTTTTGAAAAATCTAGCTCAAAGCAGAAATAAGATAAAAAGGTGCGGTTTGCAGGAAAATTTTGAGAATAATTAGTAGTTTATGTAAAAAATATTTTGAACAAATTTTTTTTAGATTTTACCCCTTTCCCATCGGTTTTAAAAAGAAACTTTTTTCTCTATTTTATAGGTATCTTTCAGCAGCTGTAGCTTCTTTCCGTGCATTTTTCCTCTATGTATACGATCGTACGGTTTTTAGCTCTTAAAAAGACAAAAAATTTGCATCCAACCGCGACTCAGTCCGATGCTTCATTCTCGAGATACAACTGTTTAAAGATTGTAAGAAATTTTAAAAATGAGTTTTTCGCAATTTTATTATAGCTGCCATACTGTTCTATCATAAAATTTTTTAATTTTTTTTGCATAAATAGTTACTTTTATTTGTATATTAAAAGCCCTCAAAATTTCAGGTGGGTGTTTTTTTTTTTTATTCCGAGTAATAATGTTTCGAAAAACCTTCTTTTTAAGGTTATTTTAAAGCACTTGTGTGGTTATAGAATTCACAACTCGGTTGATTTAATTTCTTATACAGCCATTTTTTATTTTTAATAACAAATAAGATTTATAAACAATAAAATTTTCTTTCATTGAAGCTATTTAGACATTAAACTTTATAAATTATCAAAATAAAAACAGATATTTTACCGTAATAAAAAAAAAATTTTATCAAAAGAAATTGAATTTCGCGCCAAACCGACGGTAGCGCCACACTCAACAAATTGAGTTAAGGTTTGTCTGGAAACCTGACAACTTCACGTTATTTACTTACCGTAGAGTACTAGAGTTGTGTTGTCAGTTGTCACCAGCTAGCTTTTTACTTTGTTTTGTAATAATGTAATATTTTATTCAGCAAGTCATTTTTTATCTACTTTATTATCTGTTTTAGCGTTTTTTAAAGTGTTTGAAAAAGAAGAAATGTAAAAAAACTTCATCATTACCATGAGTAATGCTACATGTTATATTGGATTTATCACCCAAGAAGAGTGTCACCAACGTCATTACAAAAATCATCCTGATTTAATTAGTTTAAAAGATTTTTCAAATTCTGAAGTGGCTACTCTTGAACTTAGAATTGAAAATACTTTATTGGATCGTGATCGATTTATACGTAACTTTCATCGTAGTCATTACTTGGATTACTACTCAGAAAGGCAAAAAAAATGCTGTGATCCTTTTTCTAAACATAATAAAAGTATTACCGACGGTTTGAAATTAATTACTCTAAATGTTGCGCAAGATTTCAAACTATCAACAAACACATTTTAAAAACCTGGACAAAAGTTATGTATTTCTTGCTATAAAATGGTTTCTACAATGATTCAACCTTCAAAAAAAACAAAATTAGAAGAAAATTATCAACTTGTCGAATCTGATGAAAAAAAAGTTGAACCTCATCTATCTCAGAGTAAGTCTGAACCCATGCAGTCTGACAACGAGTCCCAGCTTCAATCTCAATCTGAGTCCCTGACTGAAACCCAGAAATCTAGTGGATCTACATATCAAACTGAGGGTCAAGATAAGCGAGATAAGGAAAAGGAAATTTTTGATCTGTCAAAAATTCTAGAAAGTTTGGATGTTTCTCTTCCTGAGACCGGTAAATTAACAAAACAGTGCCTTGAAAAAAAATTTATTGAATTATTACATGAAGCTAGTCAGAAATAAGCATTAAAAGTCAGCGATGTCTATAACGTAAATATAAGTGAAAAGATTAATCTCCAGAAAAATATTGCTAATAGTACGAATTTTAAACAAATTATTCAGAATCTAATTATGTTATTCAACCAATCGAATAATAAAGAAAAAATACGTCTACTTACACTACTGCCTGCTACTTGGAAATATTGTCATGTTATTGAACATTTTAATTGTTCAAGATACATCTACAGGAAATCATTAGAATTAAGAGAAAATCATGGTGAGTATCTGAAATCTTTAAAATTTTCTAGAATTGACTCAAAAATAAATTTGTAGTGAATCTATTCTCAATTATTAAAAAAGTTAAAAATTTTGTTTACAAATCAAATTCAAACAGAAATAGTATTTTTAAAATATTTTTCAATATAATATTTACCTTCCCTACAGTTTCTTAATTTTCAAAATATGTTTTCAGGTGTTTGGGCCGAACCAATAAGAAAAACATATGAGATGTACTCTTCTGAACTTTTGGAAAACATTCAAAGTTTTTATGGAGACGACAGAAATAGCAGAATTTGTGCTGGTACAAAAGAATGTCTCAGTGTATCTCATCCAAAAACCGGTGAAAAGAAAAACTTCAAAAGCGGCTTTTATTATATAATATCAAAGATCTTTATAATAAGTGGGTTGAACTTAGTGATTTTGAAAAAATTCCTAAACTTACATCGTTTGCAAGTTTGCGCCCGAAAGAATGTGTATTAGCAGGAGGGTCAGGCACACACAGTGTGTGTGTATGTATTTACCACCAAAATGTGAAATTAAAATTGCATGCATTAGACTCTAATTTGTCATACAAAGATATTTTTGATGAATGTTTTTGCTCGGTTGATGATAAAAAGTGCATGACACATGCATGTAAAAGATGTCCAGGTAAAAACAAGATTCTTCAAATTTTGCACACCAGTCTTTCTTTTACTAATGACAAAATTACTTACTGTACTTGGAAACCAACTGAAAAAAATGATCCAAAGGATACTTTCGTCAGAACTACCCTTCAAAAAATTTAGATTCAAATACTTGCTTAATCGTTATGGATTATGCTGAAAACTACTCTTTCATAGCCCAAGATTCAGTTCAAGCATTTTATTTTAACAATATTCAAGCTACATTGCACCCCTTTGGTGTTTATTACAAAATACCAGGCTCAAATCAAATTCTGTTCAAAGGTTTATGTGTCATTAGTGATTGTAATGATCATATTGCTAGTTCTGTCAATAGCTTTCAAGAAAAACTTATTTCTGTACTGAGAGAGGACTACCCATGGTTAAAAAAAATCATATATTTTTCAGATGGGGCACCTAGCCAGTACAAAAACAAGTGATTAAATTATTTAGTTAAAATATCAAAATTAATCAATTTATAACCTTTTACTTTTTTCCAGAAATAATTTTGCTAACGTTTGTTTCCATGAGTCAGATTTTGGTTTTAAAGTTGTATCACACAACTTTTTTGCCACAAACCACGGTAAGAACGTGTGTGATGGCATTGGTGCTGTTGCCAAACGTAAAGTTAGAAAAGCGTCACTGCAAAGATCAGCAGATAAACAGATTACTAGTCCTTTGGATATGTTCAATTATTTAAATGAAAATCATTCTTCAATCAAGTAAGAGGCCTCAGTTTCAAAATTTATATCATACTTAATAATCAATAAGAAGTTTACCAGTAAATTTAGTTTTACAAGCTTTAGGTTAAAATTTGTATTTATAATTTCCTCAGATAATAAACATTTTAATTAGATTTTTTTTGTATTCGAGCAAAATGCAAGCAAATTTAATTTTCATAATTTTTTTTTCTTTGAGTACATGTCATTTTCTTGAAATTACTAAAAATATTTCCATTAAAATTTTTCTCACTTACAAAATTTTTTTTTTGTTAAAAATTGTTATTAAAAAATCTTGATCATTATGACTAAAATCTTAGTCATAATTACTCTGAACTAATTTTTTTGTTTGTTATTTTTTATTTTTTATTTTTTTTCAGATACTTATGGGTAGACAAAGAGACTATCAAAACAAGACATCTGTTTTTAGAAAGCAGAATTAAATCTGCTAAGACCATCGTCAACACTACAAAGTATCATTACTTTGAGCCACTTGATGAGACAAGTATGAGAGTAAAAATAACCTCAGACGATACTGAATCTAAAACGGTTAAATTTATAAAATAAATATCACTTAAAAAAGAAACAAAGGTAACGTTTTTGGTCGAAGAATAAGGTCAAATTTTATTAAACATAATTATTCTTAAAAAAAAATGAATAAAAAACTAGGTTGCATAGCATAAGTGTAGAATAGAAAATTAACGTTTTAAAGCTTAAATACCTGTTTTTATTTTGATAATTTATAAAGTTTAATGTCTAAATCGCTTCAATGAAAGAAAATTTAATTGTTTATAAATATTATTTGTTATTAAAAATAAAAAATGGCTGTATAAGAAATTAAATCAACCGAGTTGTGAATTCTATAACCACACAAGTGCTTTAAAATAACCTTAAAAAGAAGGTTTTTCGAAACATTATTACTCGGAATAAAAAAAAAAACACCCACCTGAAATTTTGAGGGCTTTTAATATACAAATAGAAGTAACTTTTTATGCAAAAAAAATTAAAAAATTTTATGATAGAACAGTATGGCAGTTATAATAAAATTGCGAAAAACTCATTTTTAAAATTTCTTGCAATATTTAAACAGTTGTATCTCGAGAATGAAGCATCGGACTGAGTCGCGGTTGGACGCAATTTTTTTGTCTTTTTAAGAGCTAAAAACCGTGCGATCATATACATAGAGAAAAATGCACGGGAAAGAAGCTACAGCTGCTGAAAGATACCTATAAAATAGAGAAAAAAGTTTCTTTTTAAAACCGATGGGAAAGGGGTAAAATCTAAAAAAAATTTGTTTGAAATATTTTTTACATAAACTACTAATTATTCTCAAAATTCTCCTGCAAACCGCACCTTTTTATCTTATTTTTGCTTTGAGCTAGATTTTTCAAAAAATGACGTAAAAGTAGGCCTTTTTTCGAGCTTTGAAAAATTCCAGCGCCAAGCACAACATAAAAAAAAAAATTTCTCAAGCGGTAAACTTCTTGTTTTATATAGAACTTTCGAGGAAAAATATTCCCAAAAAGATTTGCCGACCCCCCTCCGCAAGGAATTTTAAAAAATCTCCGGAATGACCCATATACATATATTAAATCCTACTTTATTGCATATTCTAATCATGTTAAAATTTGAAATCATAATTTTAGTTATTTAATGAACTCAAGGAGCTAAACTCAACACTGTTATCTATTGTAATCATATATTTATATCTTATTAAACTGTAAATTCGTATGAATATTTTGTAATGGGCTATTTGCCCGTATATTTAAATAAAATAAATATATATATATATATATAAATTAAAATTTTAGAACTGAAGTCATGGTTGTTTCCTACTCAATACGATTTTAAATGTTTTTAAGTAATTCAACCATAAAAAAATTCTTATTTAAACTATCCAGTAAAAGGTCCCCTGCGAATTACTGCAATAATCTGCAACTAAGGATTCAAGAGTGAGACCCAGCTGAAAAAATCCATATGGAAATCCGTAAGGAAACCCGTACGGGGACCCGTAAGGGTTCCCGTAAAGGACCCCATACGGGTTTCCGATACTGATATTTGGTCAGGGTTTCCGTACGGGTTTCCATACGGGTTTTTTTTTTCATTTAATTTTATTTTCACACTATTTTTTTATTTATTTAATTTAATATTATTATTAGATATTGATATATTATTCTTTATAAGATTTAATTATTAATAATAAAATTATCGAAGAAAAAAATTTTGTTCGACTGAGATTCGAACCCACGACCCCAGGCATGGCAGGCAGACACTCTACCAACTGAGCCATTGAGCTAGCTTGCTCGAATTTTTTAATTAAACTACTTTAACAACTGTTTTATATTTGATTTTTAACTAGTCTCTCTCAGCGCGCAAACACGAGCAATTGTATTGCATTATCTAAATCTAAAACAAATTTTGTCGAAGCTTCATCTAAATTAAAGGGCTTAACCGACAATAAGTTGTATATTAAAGGAGTTTAATTGAGGTCTTGATGCATGCTAGCTCAATGGCTCAGGTGGTAGAGTGTCTGCCTGTGTTGCCTGGGGTCATGGGTTCGAATCTCAGTCAAACAAAATTTTTTTCTTCGATAATTTTATTATGAATAATTAAATCTTATAAAGAATAATATATCAATATCTAATAATAATATTAAATAAATAAAAAAATAGTGTAAAAATAAAATTAAAAGAAAGAAAAAAAAAAAAAAAACCCGTATGGAAACCCGTACGGAAACCCTGACCAAATATCAGTATCGGAAACCCGTATGGGATCCTTTACAGGAACCCTTATGGGTCCCCGTACGGGTTTCCGTACGGATTTCCATATGGATTTTTTCAGCTGGGGAGTGACAGCTGAAGATACTCGGCTGACCATGCTCTTTTCAAATTTTGCTCTGCTCGATGAAATATTTCACTTTAAGAAATAAAGTCAATGAAGTTCAAATATGTAAGTTAAAAACTAAATTACCAATAACTATCTGTATATCTTATGTCTATAAATCAGAAATATTCTGTAAAATGTTCATGAAATTATTTTAAAAGGGATAAAATTATGAAGTTGATTTCTTTTTACTTTGACCGATAAAATAGAATTTACATCGTCATCTTAGCTGACTAATCGTTGAAGGATTTCTTTTGACGTAGTTGAAAAAAAAATAAATTAATGAAATTTTATTATTACAGTAAATAAATAATTTTACAATTCGTTAGTTTTCGAATCTACATTTGGATATAGCTTCGATGCACGAGGCTCCTTTCAAATTACTTAAATTCTATAAGCTTACTATTATGCACAGTGCATGGCCGGGATTATAGTTTGCAGTTGTCCATTAAAAAACTTTGAATGGAACTCGATTTCTAAAGCTTTTCCAAATCTTACTTGTTATAAGAAGAGTCCTGTGAAATTTGTAGGAAAAGTATCATCTGCCAAAATGGAGAAAAGAAAGCAGGTAGAAGAAGTTGACTTGAAGTTATTTGCCTAGGTAAGAAGGGATGCTGAATCTCATTTGGGCTTGATCTACAGCAGCGTCATCTTTCAAACTATTGGTATTTAATTCTGAATAAAGTATTTTGAAGGGTAAAAATATTTTATTGTTAAATTGTTTTCGAATATTGCTTGGAATCAAATTTAACTTGATGTAATATATTCAGTGCAATTTAATTCCAAATGGTCAAATTGAGTTTCGTCATTAATTGTTTAGTCAACCAGCCACAAAGTCATTGCAAAAATGTAATCAGCCACATCTTCACTTGGTTAGTACTTTTTTTTTTTTTTTTTATTCTTTTAAAAGTTAAAAAATATAAATAAATCAAAAATTAATATTTAGTAGTTTAAAAATAATTTATAAATAAAAATGATAAATATATCTAAAAAAAGTAAAACTTCTTGGTGGGTTTTTCATATTAGAAAAAAAAAGCTTTGAAAACTGAAATAGGAAATTAAACTATAAACGAACTGTTTGTTAATAGAACTTCAAAGTTTTTTCAACAGTAATAGCATATTTTAGTAATATTAATAACTAAAATACACAAATTACTTTTAACAAGTTTTTATTTAGAAAAAAAAATTTTTGCGTGTTCTTTTACGTTACCGATTTAATGAAAAAAAGATCAAATCCTTCGTCAAAAATTGACAGACTCCCTCTATAAAGATAAAAATTTTATATTTTCAGTACTTACACATAGTATCATTTTTTTATTAATCGACTTTCGGGCGCCTCGAGTGTTTATGCGATTTTCGCATGCAAATTCTCAATTCCATAAATCGATCAAAATAGGAAAAAATTTTAAAATCAAGTCATGCCAAAGTGTAACGTCAAAAAATCTTAAAAGAAATTGAAGCTCTTGAGTTCAATTTTATGATCCAATAATTCATAAAACTTTTTAAAATAAATGTTACAATTAGGGTACGTATATGTACCTCATTTTGAAATTGTACCTAATTTCGGACATCCACCGTGGAGGTATACGTATATATATCCCTTAACCGCAATCGTGGAGAGCAGTGAAAATAAGAAGCTTTGCGGGGGTCAGGCCAACCGAGCTCGGTCTTACTGAAATTTTCAAAATTGGAAATCTCTAATCCTACCTTTTCAGTACTCTCGTTCAAACAAGCCTCGATTTTCTACAAAATTTTTTTACAGATTCTTCATGAGATGAACTTACTTCCTGTATAGTAACAGATCGCGAAAGTGCGTTTAAACCGATTTATGATTTTATAGGGGTAGGTTTAGATTTAAAATGATAAACGGCTTAATTGGAGATATACTCTCAATGTATAAATTTTAAATCTATGACGTCATAAATCCGTCGTTTCAGAAATTTTTCTTAATTTTTTTTTCTAGGTTAATTTTTGATTTAAAATTTTTCAAAAGATATTAAAATTCATTAAAAACTGCGTTTTTTCAGAAAAACATAATTTCAAATCAGCGGTTGCCAACCCTATTCTAAGGTTTTGGTGTGATTGAGAGAATAAATTAAGTAAGTTTAATCGATAAGTTAGAAGAACTAGTTATGTCTGTTGTCGATTTATCTGATATAAATAAGTATAATACTTGCCACAAAATTATTGAAATGATTGTTATCAGACAAAAAAGAGACTCCAATTGTTGGTTGTTTCGCACCGAAAAATCAATTCAAGAAAGATTAAAACTTTAAAAAAATTTTTAAATACAGAACATTTAACTGTGAAAATCGAAAACTTTGTCTTACAATTAGTTTTCCTATTTTATTAATTTCTACAAATACAGAAGTTATAAATATAAAACAAAATTTTTTAAATAATCAAACATTTTTTAAATAAATTTTTTTTTTAAATACTTTTGGGTAAAAAACCGTTCAATTTTTCCGTTGTTTATAATTACTGTGGAAACTTCAACTTTAAGTTAAATTATGCTTGTATTTTCAATGCTTTAAATTATTAAATTTTTCCATAAATTATATAAATAATTTTTTTTTTTTACATATCATATAGATATAACCTTAGAATTTACTGATTTTTACGGTTAAAATTTTATAGATATTTCAACAAACTTTTCAATTTATTTATGCAATACAATTTTTAAAAAATTTTAGTGTGCTTTATGAAAAATGAAAGAAAATTATTTACCTGTAAACTGAAAAGGTAGAATTGGAGATTTTCAATTTTGAGAATTTCAGGAGGACCGATCTCGGTCGGCCTGACCCCCGCAGAGCTTCTTATTTCATTGTTCCCCACAATTGGGGTTTTATGGGCGACAAGAGTCTGCACGACTCATGCAACGGTTGCGTGAAATCTCAAAATTCGCAAATTTGAGTGTGTCTATTGATACACGCAAACGGTTTTAATTTTTTATTTTTAAAACTTTTTTTTCAAATTTTCATCAAAGCGTTAAAAAGTGAATTGATCTTTATTTCATTAAAAAATTTTTTTAAAGATGTTTTATTTTATTTTATTTTTTTTAGATTGAGTAAAATACAAGTTACAAAATGGCTGGTGAATTAAATTTCAGTATTAATTTTACCAGTAATGAGTGGAAAGAAATTGGACCAGTTCTACATTATGATGAAGATCGGGCAACGTATAGAATGCCCGACAAAAAATGGTTAAAACCTTTTCGCGAAAAAATCTTAGAATCACAAGGATAACCTTGTGCTTTCATATTTAGTAAACAGTATTTTCCTCATACTCAGGGTGAAACTTACTTTAAAGTTGCGGGAAAATGTAAAGATAAGACCAGCGGAAATGAATTAAAAGGAATTTGTTACGATGAATTAACTAATAACTCCTTAGTCATACATTTCACTTGCAGAGATACTCAAGGAATAAATCATTGTAAAAAATATAATTTATCTGGCAAGGATAGAGATGAAGCTAAAAAAGGTTTACTCAGTATGAAGGCAAAAAAGTATCATTCGCTTGAAGCAAGTAAAAGACTTCCTGTAACTGGTGGAGATAATCCTTTTTGTGTAAAGTATCTACTTTAGCAAAGGCAAGACAGGAAACTTTAGATGAAAGAATTGGCAAAACACGTTATCCTGGAAATGTTATTTGTACTATTTCGAAAATGATGGAAGATTTACCTGAAATTAGAGAATTTAACAGAAAACCTTTTTATGTTCATTACTGTACTCCTAATCAATTAGAATTTCGAAAAGAAGCATTTGAACTAGGAGTTCCGGTATCAATAGATGCAACTGGTTCATTTGCCAAGAAGCCAACCATAATTTCCCTTATCAAAAGCAATACTTTATTTTTATACATTATTGTTACGAAAGTTGGAGATAAAATTTATCCGATTGGTCAATTTCTATCCAGTAGTCAAGATACTGATACCATCGAATTATGGTTACATCAGTGGAGACAACTAGGCGCTACAAATCCTAGGGAAGTGGTTATAGATGGATCAAGAGCTTTGATGAACGCTGTATCGGTAGCTTTTAATAATGACAAATATTTCAATGACTACTTGGTTATGTGCTTTGAAAAATTTATAGGTATTACAGAAAAGTTGCCACCTTGTTTAATTAAAAGAGACAGAAATCATCTCATAAAAAATATCAGCAAATTAGACTGTTTTAAGCCTAAAAAAAATCATCCAAAAAAGGAATTTTTTACTACCTCAATTGGATACAGTTTACAAATTAATGATAAAGCTGATTTGGAAAAATGTATGTCCGCGTTATTCATAGTTGCTGAGAGTGAATGTTCATGTGAAGGTTCAGTGTGTTCTATTAAAAAAAATTGGCTTCTTGAAAAAATTTCAGCTTTTGATTATATTGAATCTTATAATTTAGATGATAACGTCACTCAATCATCTTCTCAGTATACTGTTGATATCCCTGTTGAATGTCCACACGTGTGAGCCACACGTGTGGCACACGTAACGTTATTTTCAATTAGATGATTATAAAAAGGAATAAAATATGAATATAGTTAATTATTTAATGATTTTATAGCCTCTTATGTCATAAATAATCAAAAAATTGTTTTTTTTTTTATTTTACGTGCTTTTCTTTAACTCACAATGTTTCGTCGTTGTCGTCGTACGTTCAAAACTGCCAAGCTCTAGAACTTGGAGCTTGTAAGACCTGGAGGTCTGAAATTTTGCAGAGAGTCTAGGTTCGGATGACAATACATGAACCCGTAGTCACTTATCGACCTGGACCTCCAGGTCGCCGATGACGGGGGTACCTGAGGGAGTCATCTCCGAGAATTTGGGCTAAATTTTTCGGGGATGACTTTGAGGAAAGTTCTAGAGTATTTATCGAGGCAATTTGAACCAAAGTACCAAGGTCACTGATGATAGGGGTACCCGGGGTACCTGGGGGTCATCTCCGAGAATTCGGGTCGAATTCTTGGGATATGACTTAGGATAGATTTCGGGGGTGTTTTAGAGCATATGAGGAAGAAGTTTGAACCTGGAGAGTCAGATAGACGATGACGAGTGTACCTAGGGAACCTGGAGGTCATCTTTGAGAGTTAGGGACAATTTCTGCGGAAATGACTTTAAGAGATAATATAGAGTATTTATCGAGGCAATTTGAACATTAGTACCAAGGTCACCGATGATGGGGGTACCTGGGGTACCTGGGGGTCATCTCCGAGAAGTATAATTTAGTTGAAAAAAATTGCAGAACTTTTAAGTCATCCCCGCAGAAATTGGCCCAAACTGTCGAACATGACCTCCAGGTTCCTCAGGAACAACCGTCATCGGCACCTGGGTACCTAGGTTTAAGTTGCCTCGATAAATACTCTATAACACCTCTTAAAATCATTTCCGCAGAAATTGTTCCTAACTCTCGAAGATGACCTCCAGGTTCCCTAGGTACACCCGTTATCGTTACCTGGCTCTCCAGGTTCAAACTTCTTCCTCATATGCTGTGAAACACCCCCGAAATCTATCCTAAGTCATATCCCAAGAATTTGATTCGAATTCTCGGAGATGACCCCCAGGTACCCCGGGTAACCCCATCATCGGTGACCTTGGTACTTAGGTTCAAATTGCCTCGATAAATCCTCTAGAACTTTCCTCAAAGTCATCCCCGAAGAATTTATCCCAAATTCTCGGAGATGACTCCCTCAAGTACCCCCGTCATCGGCGACCTGGAGGTCCAGGTCGATAAGTGACGACGGATTCATGTATTGTCATCTGAACCTCGACTCTCTGCAAAATTTCAGTTCTCCAGGTCTTACAAGCTCCAAGTTCTAGAGCTTCGCAGTTTTGAACGTACGACGACAACGACGAAACATTGTGAGTTAAAGAAAAGCACGTAAAATAAAAAAAAAAACAATTTTTTGATTATTTATGACATAAGAGGCTATAAAATCATTAAATAATTAACTATATCCATATTTTATTCCTTTTTATAATCATCTACTTGAAAATAACGTTACGTGTGCCACACGTGTGGCTCACACGTGTGGACATTCAACAGGGATAACGAATGAATTTCAAACTCCGCTCAAAACAAAAAATTCTCTTACAGATTACGTGGACAAAATTTATGATGACAGTGTCAAACATTTTTCAGAAAGATGTTCTAAAGATTGTCCGGCAAATAATTATCTTTTACCAGAAATTGTGGATTATTTAAAAAATTTATTTTACCAATTTCCAGCTTGGATTAATGTACTAAATAAATTTTATCCACAAGCACAGTCAGCGCCCACAATGGCTTATTCTGAAACCTTGAATAAAATAATAAAATCAGATTATGAAATGAAAACCCCAGTGTCAACCGACAGATTCTTATTAAGCCATTTACAATTTATTGATGGTGACATCAAATTAGGAAGAACTCAAATTAAAAAACTTAAAGAGAAAAATCTTATCGAGCCAACTGAATCATTACCGAAAAAAAATGAACCGTTAAATGACAATATTGAAAGTAATGTCAAATCAAGAAAACAAAATTTTGTTGAAAATTTAACCTCCAAAGCTCAATTATCATTAAAAACAAGTGAAACGTCGGATTCTTTGAAACTAACAGTAGATTCTACACAAGAGCCTTGACATGAATCCACAAACGACTGTGATTGGCAACTAATGGAAAGATGTACATTTTATTGTAATGATGGTTTCGATATTGATTATTCAGTTGCATGTTTTGATTATAACGGAACGTTTATCAGACGTTTTATACATTCTAGATGCGTAAAGAACAAGTACATTTTACTGGCAGAAGATTTTGTAACCCTATCACCAGAAACTTGGTTAAATGGTCAATTGATAGACTTTTGTATTACTACTGCAGTTGATTCGTGGGATATTAATACAGCTGTTCTTTCTGTTGAGCAAACAAACTTTACATTTGCGTACGGAAGATTAAATGAAAAGCCTCAGAGTTAGTACAAATCCTTCAATATCCCTAATCAGGGAATAATCTTTTTTCCTTATTGCTACGATGAACACTATTGCTTATTGGTTGTCGATATCGACAATAAAACAATCTTCCATTATGATCCTAAGGAAAATAATTATACTTGTAGAGATGAAAATCAAAAAGTTACAAAACATAAACAGCATGCTTTTAGATTTTTTTTTAAATTTCTTAATGAATGTAAAATATATAATGAAAATATTTTATGCACCATAAATTGGAACGAGATAGACCCACCCAATAACTTACCTAGGCAAAATGATGGTTCTAGTTGCGGCGTATTTATTATATATTATATGCTTACAATAGGATGCCGAAAAAAATTACAAAATAACTTAAATGCAAACGATTACAGAGATTCTCTTGCCCAAATGTTAATAAAAAATTTTAATCCTTAAGTTGCTGAGATTTGTTTATTTTGTGATAATAAAAAGCATCCCATAGATTATTTAAACCAGTTCTGTATTTCATGTCCTAGGTGGAGTCATCTCCTTTGTTTAGATAGATTAAAACCTGAGGAAAAAAAATTCTTGCCTTCATTTCCTTTATTTCGAAATGATGTTTGTTTTTTGTGTAGGATAAGAGATTTTTTATAGAAAAATTTAGATTTAAATATTAACATATTATACTTAATAATTAACTAGCCTCTATACCTTGCTGTTGCTGCGCTAACGCTTACGCTGTTAATAGTATATTATTCGCGGGCGAAAAGCCAAATTAAACCCTCTTGCATATGGAAATTTACTGTTTTTCGTTCTTCTAACCGAAAACAAGAGGCGAAGTTCCGATTTTGAGGTTAAAGAGCGAAAAATTTTTTTGAATTTCTTATTCAAAATTCAATTAAAAAAAAAGTTAAGTAGATTAATGAAAGCATTGAAAAAAAGTTAAGTAGATTAATGAAAGCATTGAAAAAAAAATTATAATTATAATTTACATGTACAAAAGATTATATATGATAGTAATGTAAAATAGATAATAAATAAATATTTTATTCAAGAACAAATTATTAATTTTTGAATTTAATATTTTAAAGATTAATTTGGAATTATTAATTTTCATAATCGAAAACATTCTTGAAGAAGAAACTAAGTTACCTACTTCTCAGAAAAAGTATTTGAAATTGAAAAAGAAATTTAGAAGTTTTAAAGATTTTAATCATTTACAATCAATGTATGTAGCTATTCCGATCTATGGCGTCATAAATCCGTCGTTTCAGAAACTTTAATTAATTTTTTTATAGGTTAATATTTTATTAAAAAATTTTCAAAAAATACTAATATTCATTAAAAACTGCACACTGAGAGAAAGAAACGGTAACTGTTACCACTGCGAGTTTATAGTTACCGAATATTCACTTATAAGAGCTTGAAAAATCACCAACTAATTGTCAGTTAAAGTTCGGTAACTATTAGCGCACTGGTAAAATTAATACTTCGCTCAAAGCGTAAGCAATTGGAGGATAAAAATAAAAAAATTTTTTAGTTCTAATTGACAACTTTTCTTCTTTAACTACGAACATCAAAAGCATCTTTTTGTAAATGAAATGTTTTTTATCATTTTAAATAGAATAAGCGTTTTGCAAAAATAAAATACATTGTTTGTAGTTCACGTAAAATATAGGTAAAATTGCAAGCCTGCTTCAAGGCTCCATGCGCTAATAGTTACCGCATATTCACTAACAGTGCTCTCGTTCTTTGCACTTCTCGTTACCGAATGATTCGGTTACTGTTACCGATTCTTTCTCTCAGTGCATATTTTCAGAAAAACATAATTTCAAAGGTGGTTGCCAACCCTATTAACCCATTTGGGACCAAGGGAAAACCAGAATAAATATTAAAAAACTAATCACCAGAAAACCTGTATTTTTAAAAAATTAAGGTTACGTGTTTTTTCTTTTTTTAATTTTTATTGTTTAAACATTTGTTTAAACAAATTGGGAAAAATTTATAATTTTTATAAACTGTTATGTGACATATTCTACTTATATTTATAATGCACATACAGCATTATAAATAAGAGTGAAATGGGTCGCTTACACAGAAAATGCACGCGCTGCATTCTTGCCAGCGAGGCAACGCCCGGGCAAGACTGCAGCAGTGCCGGCAGTCCTAATTCGTGTAGCATTTAAGCCGGTCGCGTTACTCCTTTGTCGGAGAACCGTGTACAAATTATAATTAATAATTAAGTGTAGCTTAGCGCGGGATAGTGATCCTTTATCGGATAGATTGTATTGTCTATATTTGTGTAATAAAAGTGTACAATCAGGACCCAATAAAATAATTAATTGAGTTAAGCTGCCTCTTTTCTGTTTGACGATCAACCTCCACTTGAAGCAGAGCACCAGGGAGTTCACCTTCAACTCTAGGTAAGATTTTAGTATTTAACATCTAGTATTAGAATTAGACCGTGTCGCATTATTCCGTGTCCCATAGTTTATTCTCACTTCTTCCTCCCGTCTACAAACGCGTGGGGACTGCGATCCCCGGTAAAATCTTCCGTCCGGGCTGTTATAATTAGGAAGAACGTTAAGTGTCGCACACACTTAACAAAAATTGGTAGCAGAGACGTGTAGTTCAGGTCCCCCGGGGGAAGAAAGGATAACTTTAACTTAAATTTAACTTTATTATTTTGCCAAGACGATACTTACCTATCGGTCTTGTAGATTCGAGTTAATAGAAATAAAACTCTTAATTTTATAGCTCATCCTTAATTTAGCGATATTAAATAATCTCTTAATTTATAATTATTTAGAAGCAAGATCGTTGAACTCCGTTCTAACAAAAAATACCTGACCCTGTTTTCGGTATGCGTGACGCAGCGTCAGCAGTGGTCGCCGACTAAATTTCAACACTGCGTTGCCAAATAACGGATGTCATTCGAATTCCTTTCAATAATCTTAATTTTAAACTTTCACAATTTTAATTTTTCCAAATTTGGTAATCGTAAGCTCATTTAAATTTTCAAAATTCGACTGTCCCAATTTGCAATATTCCAAAGTTCAATTTCGATTTTAATATTTGGCAATCTTTCTAGTATAATTTTTCGAATTTTTTAACAAAATTCTAATTTTCAGGAACTTCAAGGTTTCAATTTTTGCAATTTTCCAACTTTCTTAATTCCTCAAAATCTTCAAAAAAATTGTAATTTTCTGAATTTTCGAAACTTCAGTTTTTTTGAAAGATTTCATTTTCAGAAACTCCCATTTATCTTAATTTTATAATTTCAAATATGAGGATTCGATTTTTCGGGATTATTAAATTTCCAAGTCTTCAACTTTAAGTTTGAAAGCAGTGTTAAGAGTCGCCGAGCTGCAAAGATATCAGCACCTCCCGGGAGCTAGGGGAGAACAGCGGTCAAGTGAGAGGCGGGCATAGGAGCGTCCGAGGAGGCGTGGCCACGCCCTACCGCGCGCTCATTGGCTGGAAGCAGCCAATGACGACCCTGAAGGTTAACCACTAATTAGCGGCTTAATGGCCAGCTAATTAACGCATCCATAAACTATAGTGACGTTTTTGGATGATTAATTCAAAAAAAAAAAAAAAAAAGAAAATGTATTTAATGTTCGACTCCAAGATTTTTAATTTTATTCTCCAACGTTAATTTTCATAGTTGGTGATTTATTCAATTTTCATTTTTTGTTCAATTTTTCAAAGTCGTCGATTATGCATTTTTTAACAAGTTCTATCATTAAGGGAAGTATAAATCGCATAAATTTCAAGTTACAAAATTTTATTTAATTTTTTCAAAAATGCTATTTGTCACATTTCCATTTTAGGAATTTTCAATTTTCACCGTCTAAATTTTCAATTTTATCCAATTTCAAAATCTTTAAGGGGTCATTCACAAAGTACGTCATCACAGGGGAGGGAGGGGAGGGGTTTTTGAGATGTTACTATTGGTGACTTGGGGAGCGGACAGGTTAATATGATTGTTACGTCACAAAAAAAAAATTTTTTTTAACAAACAAAAGTTTTTTTTAGAAATGATTTATGTTGAAAAAAATAAATATTTTTTGCTAAAAAGTTCTATAAAAAAATCATACTTATATGAATCTCGTTGATGAAAATTTAAAACTAAGTAAAAAGCATATTAAAGAAACCTACAATAAAACATCGGCTCGTGCTACCAAAATTTGACCCGTTAGAATTGCAGGTCAACGAGCGCGCGAATTAATGATTACAATAAAAGATCAAGAAACAGGAGCAGAAGATACTGAATGGATCGAAGAATCCGATGTTGAGTATGATTCTTCAAATATAGATAAAACTGATCCATCAAATAATATTCCCAATAGAATCTATTGAAAATTGCATAGAAAATCCTTGGCAAGATGTGAAAGAAAGATAAAAATTGGTTTTGTATGTTACCGTCAAAATTTTTCAGTATTACTAAAAAGCAGGCACGCAACAACGGGAGGGGGGGGGGCGGAGGTGTCCTGACACCCGCTAAGCTAGTAGAGGACACCCTTTACAATTACTTAGGGGTGTCCAAGACTCTGGGCGCCCGAGGTCAACGAAAAAACTGGTTGGCTATCCTTCAAGCTTTAAACCCCCAAATACCCTGGGCGCCCGAGTTCAACAAAAAAACTGGTCGGCTATTCCCCAAGCTCTAAACCCCCAACTACCCTGGGCGCCCAAGGTCAACGAAAAAACTAGTCAGCTATCCCCCAAGCTTTGAACCCCCAAATACTCTGGGCGTCCGAGTTCAACAAAAACACTGGTCAGCTATCCCCCAAGCCTTGAACCTCCCAAATACCATGGGCGCCCGAGTTCCCCCTTGGGAGATATTTGACCAGTTTCTTTGTTGAACTCGGGCGCCCAGGGTATTTGGGGGTTTAATGCTTGGGGGAAATCCCACCAGTTTTTTTGTTGAAATCGGGCGCCCAGAGTTTTGAGAGGTCTAAAGCTTGGGGGATAGCTGATCAGATTTTTCGTGGACCTCGGGCGCCCAGGGCTTTTGGGGGTTTGGAGCTTGGGGGATAGATGACCAGTTTTTTTGTTGAACTCGGGCGCCCAGGGTAGTTGGGGGTTTAGAGCTTGGGGAATAGCCAACCAGTTTTTTTGTTGAACTCGGGCGCCCAGGGTCTTGGTGGTTTAGAGCTTGAGGCATAGCTGATCAGTTTTTATGTTAAACTCGAGCGCCTAGGGTATTTGGGGGTTAAGAACTTGGGGGATTATTAACCAGTCTATTTATTAAACTCACATTTTTTTTTTAGACGTCAGTTTCATTGGGGGGGGGGGGTGGACCTCAGGACACCCCCTAGCTGGAAGAAGTTGTTGCGCCCCTGCTAAAAAGTATTATAGTTTTAATTTACTTTAAGGATGTTTGGTACTTACAAAAAAATGCAGCTATTTTGTCAATTTTAATTGAATTTTCTAATAATTTATATTAAAATAAACGTTGGATCTTTCTCCTATTTTTCTCCGTTTTGGTTTTTCAAAAATTGAAATAGTTGTTTAAATAATTGAACACGTAATCTTATGAAAAATTTTATTAAATAAAAAAAATTTTAAATTCAATATTTTAAAAATATTAAAATTTTCTTTGAAGTGTCACCGAAACTACCTAATAGTTTTTTCAACGATCTCTGCATTTTTGAGAGAGTTACAAGTGATTAAGAATAAAAATGCTTGATTTTTTTAGACCACCTCTTCAATTGTTTAAACAAATAATTCGATTTTTTTTAAAACTAAGATGGACAAAAATAGGGAAAAACTCCAACGATTATTTTGATATAAATTATTAGAAGATTCGATTAAAATTGACAAAACGGTTGCATTTTTTTGTAAGTACCAAACATCCTTAATTAACTATTGATTTAACTCTAATGCACCAAGTATTAAAATAAAAATCAAAGTAATTATAAAATAAGTAACATTATAATTATGAATAAAACTAAAAGTTTTTGTTTTCATTTATTATTACTGTTAATATTTTAAACACTTACGAAAAGTTATAATAGTTCATTTCCCAGAAAAAGGGGGGGTTAATGATAAAACGGTGACGTACTTTTAGGGGGAGGGGTTTTTGAAGATGTGACTATCTGTTACGGGGGGGGGGCGTCAGAAGTGTCTAAAAAATTGGTGACGTACTTTGTGAATGACCCCTTACCAAGAGTTTTGAAAAAAAAGAAAATAATAATAAAAAAATAATAATAAATAAATAAATAAATAAATAAGTGATTCAATTGTTCAAATTTTCGAGTCCCAGACATTTCGCCATAAGGGGCCATCCATTAATGATGTCACGCTAATTTTTGGCTTTTTACACCCCCTCCCTCCCCTTTGTCACAGTTGGTCACAAAACCAATACTCCTCCCCCCCTTAAAGACGTCACGATACGCAAGTAGACCCCCCCAATTTTTATTGAAAAAAAGACTACTTAAAAAAAAATTTATTTTTTTATTTTCAATAAGAAACACAAAAGCACCTGAATAATAAATTACTATAATTCTTATTTAACTAATTTTTGGTATATTGATCAATTTTGAAGATAAAATACTTTTAAAATTATTTTATTCTTGCTCCCAAGGACTGGTCATCCAATCTGAAAGATTTTCGATGACTGGAAAGGGTTTTTGTTGATTTGAATTTTTGTTGATTAGTTCTGTGCTGTCCCTCTCATTATCATCTTGATCACTGTTCGAAGTTTCAAGTTCATCGATGATTGAAGGTTCAATATCATCGATATTTATCCACTCTGCATCTTCACTATTTTCATCCGTACGAATAATGCAGAGAGCTTCATGATTACGCCGATGAATAATATTTACTGGGCGAATCCGAGAGCATGTCATCGAATCATTTCTATTATGATATTTTTTTATATGCGTGTCTACTGATTTTTTTGAAGCAAAATATAAACCGCATTTTTCACACGTTCGATCTTTTATCTGTGATTCAATTGAAGGACAGTGCATATCGTAGGCAGTCTGAAAAAAGTAACAAATTATTTTTATAAAACCTAGTAAAAAATCATATTCTTTAAAATAATTTTTATTTTGGTAATGACAGAATATTTTTCAATATTTATACAAAATCAGTACAAAATAATTTAATTAAAAGTAAAGGATTTATTAATTAATTGTTACCTTGGAAAAATCGAATTCTTTATTTTTGTAGGACAATTGAACCAACAGCGGCATAAATTTTGCACTTGAATCCGTAGCTTTTGTTATTTCCAGTCCTTTTTCAGTTTGTTTAACTTTAGTTGGTGGTGGCAAAAATCCTTCAGGGAGAAGATCTCGAATGTTGCTCCGAAAAGGACGGCAACACGACAAGTTGGTACATTTAATGATTTGTAGAAAATACTGAGATTCCCTCACATGTTGTTGATACCAGGTTGGATCGATTTCGGCAGTTGCGCTATCAGGTGCATTTTCTTTCTCTGGGTCTACATACATAGCTACGACGGAGTGGTTGTCAATTTTCAACTCATTCCATACTTGAGAAAGAAGATCACCGGCAAACTTAAAGTTTTTTTTTTCTAATTCTTCATCGACAGTTTTGCCACTATTGTCCAAGTGGCTACCAAAGTGTTCATGATCTAAAATAAGACCCGATAATTCATGACTCAAAGGAGCCATTCTGCGCTCAACCCGATTATATGCACTGCGACCGGGTGCGTTTGTTGCGACAAGCAGTGCGTCCAGATCATATTTTTTAAAATGCGCGATGTTATGTCTGATGGTTTTTTCATATCTTGGACATTCATCAGGACCACCGTCGACTGTAATTATAATCACTGGTTTTATCGCTCCTGTGCTTGTTTTGCATAAACATTCAAACTCGGTCAAACTTAAAAGTTTGTTCATGTCTTCAGCATGAGTGTGAGCCGTTGAAGAGCTATGCTTTCCGCTTCTGATTGCAATAAATGTTGGCCCAGAGTAAGATACCATTTCAGGCAGACCAAGACCATTGCTCTTAACCTCGATACCTAAAAGTAAAAATTTTAAAAATAATTGTGTGTCAACAATTTCTAAATATCAATCAAGCATTTACTAAATTAATTTTTTCATTAAAAAGTCTAAAAAAATAAAAAAAAATGTTTCAATTATAAAAGTCAAGTTTATAAGTTTATATAAATAATTTTGAGTTTTTTAAAATAGTTTAAAAATTTATCCCGAAAAATTTTCAAAAACTTTACCTGCATATACTGACGGAATTAATCTGTGTTTAGCTGCTTTTACCCAATCATGATCAGGTAACGTGATACGATAATCCATATGCATCACCACGGCAGCTTGTTTATTTGCTGCGGTAATCCCTAAAGGGATTCTGGATTTGTCGTCTTGAGATAAGAAAAATATTTGGCTTGGACCAAGGACAGATGCTAAAGATTCCAACGCTCTAATCGTGGCCATAGCAAACTGAGTATCGCTGTGATATTTATGTTCACTTGTTTGAGCCTTAATCAATTTTACAGGAACGGTTTTCACGTGTCTTTTTCCTTCAGAAGAATCTGCTCGTCGTGGAATGAATCGTAAATAAAGAGCACTCCTACTCACTTTGTAATTTTCTCTTTTTAATCGAGTAAGAACATCGTCTAGGGTTTTACAGGTACGTATCATTTCCGTTCTTCGGCGATCGTCAGCCCCACATCCATGAGTGACAATTTCAATAATTGTTTTTAAAAAATCTGGCTGACTGATTTCTATACGTGGTCGCCCGGACGAAGATTTTTGTTTCAAAATTTCAGCAGCTTCGGGAACTGTAGATATTACTTCCTTGATTTTTTGACTCTTAATTGAGCGGTATCTTTTTTGCCGAGCTGCATCTTGAACTTTTATTTTCAAACTAGCTTTTTCAGCTTCAAGGTCTTTTTAAAATTTTTTGATCAGCTTATCGTTATCTTCAGTTCCTAGGCCAGAATTCTTTACATTGAATAAGGCTTGTAATTTGGATTCTATTTCGGAAATTTTATTTTTTGCAGCCGTTTGCGCAGGTGTAGGTCTTTCAGATTTTTCACTTTCAAGAAGTTTTTCTTCATTTAAATTTGTTGAAACCATCTTTTCAACTGGTGCAGAATTATTTTCTGGTGATTCATTTGGATTAGGCTCTGTATGAATAACTTCTGTATTCGATGATTCAGATATTTTACGTTTTTTTCCCTTTTATTGAAAAAAATTACAATCAATAATAATAGTTAAATAATAAAAACTAGTGATTTATTATTTTAATAGAACAAACTGATAAAGTTACTGAGACATACTATAAAAGTAAATCTGAACTTTTTTTTTAGATTAATTAATAACTTTAAAGGTCAATAATTACTAGTTTTTTATTAATCAATAAGAGTCGATTTTTAGTTGCTGGAATTTTTAATTGAAAAATCAATTGTTAAAAAAAGGATAATTATTACGACGTAACATTTTGTTAAAAATTAAGCGGATACTCTACAACTATTTTTTTTTTATATAAAAACAAAAAACTCACAAAATTAATTAATTATGTAAAAATAATCAAGTACCTGTCCATAAAAATAAAGCGTTGCTTTTGCTTTTCGGGCTGCAACCTCATTTTGCAGTTCTCGTATTGCTAGTTCTGCTTGATGGATTTGATCTTTTTTATCTGAATACTTTTCTTTTATTTGTCTCCATAAAAGATTCGTTTTTTCTTGCTGAAACGCACCAGGCGAATTAGGATATCTTGCCTTGACAGCTCGGTACAAATTATCGTACGACATATTTCATAATTTTTTTTATGAACAAGAATCAAATGTAAGGTGACAACTAAAATATTGTGACTGAACTGTTCAATTAAAGAACTGCAATCTGCTTTTTGTAATTTTAAAAAATAGAGATAAAGATTTTTTAATTTTATACCGCAAGCTTGTATAAATACGCGCGTGAGACTAGTAAGTAATATAGGTTATGACCGCGCAAACGTGCACGCGTAAACGTTCCCTTCGTCGGCTGCAACATAACTCCCGCAAACACGTGCAGCGTTGCCAAATCTCTTCATAATAGAGTAAAAACCTCGGGATGCAAGTTCCAGTGATCAAAGAGTTTAAAAATATATTTGAATCACATGATTTAAATTTTTGGGCAGAGGATTCTAGACTTAAAATAAATACGTATTTTTTTATGTTACTGAAACTGGATGAAAAAAATTTTTGATTTCTATAATTTTATCGTGCATTTTCATTTATTAATAGTATTTTTTTCTTAGTTTTATTAATTCTTTGCTGATCAGATGCTTTTATTATATCACGTGTAACTTTCTTTTTTTCCCAGCTTTGTTGATGTTAAAAGCGATACTAATTTATTTTTAAAAAACTTTTTTCTTCCGTGACGTTACAGGCTATTGCTCTGACCCCCTCCCCCCTGTCACATTTGGTCACGAATTCAAGAACCCCTCCCCCCCCCCCCTTTGACCGTGACATCATTAATGGATGGCCCCTAAAGAGTGAAGTTGGTTTTAGACGTTTTAGACGCTTGTCGGATAAACAACATTAAAAAAAATTTGGAATGAAATCAAAATAATGAATTTTCTTGTATAAGCTATAAGGTACAACTATTTTACCCTGGAAACGACTCCCAGGCAGGAGTCCCAGACATTTCGCCATAAAGAGTGAAGTTGGTTTTAGACGTTTTAGACGCTTGTCGGATTAACAACATTAAAAAAAATTTGGAATGAAATCAAAATAATGAATTTTCTTGTATAAGCTATAAGGTACAACTATTTTACCCTGGAAACGACTCCCAGGCAGGGTTGGGTGGTGCGGCACTTTGGTGACTCACCATGGTAAGCCACCTGGTGTATTGGTGTATTAGGCGCATTATACCCAGCGTTCGAAATAAATAATTTATTATGAACTATTAAATAAACCGACAAGCTCCAAAACCCCCATAACGCTCGGGAGAGTGATAAATAAATAATTTTTTATAAACAATTAAATAAAACGACAAGCTCTAAACCCCCATAACGCTGGGGAGAGCGATAAATAAATAATTTTTTATAAACATTTAAATAGTTCGACAAGCTCGTAACCCCGATAACGCTGGGGAGAGCGATAAATAAATAATTTTTTTTATAAACAACTGAATAAAGCAACAAGCTCTAAACCCACATAACGCTGGGGAGAGCGATAAATAAATAATTTTTTATAAACAATTGAATAAAGCAACAAGCTCTAAACCCACATAACGCTGGGGAGAGCGATAAATAAATAATTTTTTATAAACAAATGAATATACCGACAAGCTCGTAACCCCCATAACGCTGGGAATAGCGATAAATAAATAACTTTTTATAAACAATTAATGTACCGTCAAGCTCTAACCCCCATAACGCTGGGGAGAGGGATAAATAAATAATTTTTAATAAACAATTAAATAATCCAACAAGCTCTAAGCCCCCATAACACTGGGGAGAGTGATAATTAAATAATTTTTTATGAATAATTGAATTAACCGACAAGCTCTAAACCCCCATAACGCTGGGCACCCAAGTTCAACGAAAAAACTAATCGGCTATTTTCCAAGCTTTAAACCCCCAAAACCCGGAGCATCCAAGTTTAACAAAAAAGCTGATTGGCTACATCTCAAGCTCTAAGCCCTCAAATCCCTGGAAACGCGAGTTCAACAAAAAAGCTGATTGGCTACCTAGCTGTAAGCCCCCAAAACCCTGGGCGCCCGAGTTCAACAACTGAACTGATCGGCCGTCCCCAAAGCTCTAAACCCCCAGCTAATCCGTTTTTTTTTATTGAACTCAGGCACCCAGGGTCTTGGGGGTTTAGAGCTTGAGGGGTAGCCAATCAGCTTTTTTGTTGAACTCGCGCGCCCAGGGTGTGGGGGCTTAGAGCTTGGGGGGTAACCAATCAGCTTTTTTGTTGAACTTGGGAGCTCCGGGTTTTGGGGGCTTAAAGCTTGGGGCATAGCCGATTAGTTTTTTCTTTGAACTCGGGTGCCCAGCGTTATGGGGGTTTAGAGCTTGTCAGTTTATTCAATTGTTTATAAAAAATTATTTATTTATCGCTCTCCCCAGCGTTATGGAGGTTACGAGCTTGTCGAATTATTTAAATGTTTATAAAAAATTATTTATTTATCGCTCTCCCCAGCGTTATGTGGGTTTAGAGCTTGTTGCTTTATTCAGTTGTTTATAAAAAAAATTATTTATTTATCGCTCTCCCCAGCGTTATCGGGGTTACGAGCTTGTCGAACTATTTAAATGTTTATAAAAAATTATTTATTTATCGCTCTCCCCAGCGTTATGGGGGTTTAGAGCTTGTCGTTTTATTTAATTGTTTATAAAAAATTATTTATTTATCACTCTCCCGAGCGTTATGGGGGTTTTGGAGCTTGTCGGTTTATTTAATAGTTCATAATAAATTATTTATTTCGAACGCTGGGTATAATGCGCCTAATACACCAATACACCAGGTGGCTTACCATGGTGAGTCACCAAAGTGCCGCACCACCCAACCCTGCCTGGGAGTCGTTTCCAGGGTAAAATAGTTGTACCTTATAGCTTATACAAGAAAATTCATTATTTTAATTTCATTCCAAATTTTTTTTAATGTTGTTTATCCGACAAGCGTCTAAAACGTCTAAAACCAACTTCACTCTTTATGGCGAAGTGTCTGGGACTCAAATTTTCAATATTCTGGAGTAAAAGTTTCGATTTTAAGAATTTTCAGTTTCCTATTTTGATTTTCCATTTTGCAAAAAAAAAAAAAAAATTCGGACTTTCAGGAACTTTGATTTTTGATTTTGTCAATTTTCATCCTCTTGATTTTTCAAATCTTCGAAATTTTAATTTTCTGGAGTCTTAAAGATTTTAATTTTAGGGTTTTAGTTTTCAAAATTTTAAGGAAATTTTAGCTTCGATAGAGAGTAGTTGTAGAGAACCCCGCAATTCTAGTTATTTAATTTTAATTTATATGCACCCACATATATATAGCTATAAGTATTAATCCAAAAATTATATTATTAAAAAGACCAATTTAAGACCAAACCCTGGACCTAATTATCAGACCTGAAGTGTAACTACTTTTCATAGATAGTAAGTACAAGACACCAAATGACAGGTGGACACAAGACTAATGCTACTCCGACAGAAGTAAGGGATACAGAAACAATGGAGACAGCCATGAGCACCACCCGGCTCAGCCTAGAAAATAACCTTAGCCTCCAAAATTCAATAGCGGGTCTTAGTACGTACGACGGGAGTAACATCCCGTTAAAAGACTTCCTGCAGGACGTAAAAAACGGTGAGTTAAGCGTCGGAGACGACCAAAAAAGGAATTACTTACGGGCGGTGCTAGGTCGACTAAGAGGGCAGGCAAAGGATTGCACCTACGGAAAGACCTTTACAACGGTCAAGGACCTTTGCACACATTTGAAGCAGAGATTTGCCCCAGGGAGGGGATTCGCCTATTATAACGCCAGGCTGCACTCTTTACGAATGAAACAAGGAGATTCCATTGGAAGTTTCCAAGACCAGATTAATATTCTTTTAAACTGCGCCAAGTCGGCGCTGCAAGAAGAAAAGGGCGAGAGCTATGAAGAGGCCATGATGACACCGCTAGTTGAGGCGGCGGTAGATGTATTCATTCGGGGTCTCCCCGGAGATTTAGGGAAGTCGGTCGACCAGAAACAACCCGATACGCTAGAAGCGGCCTACAAAGAAGCCGTACGCTTGGTGTCTCGTATGGAGGCCCATATAATTCCTGATGGAAGGATTCGTAGCGGAAACAGAGACTACCGGCCGGACGTGCGACCCACTCAGGATGAGAGAGGAGCCTATGTAGGTTGGGTACAAGAAGGACCTGAATTTGGCCAATGGGGTGAAGAGGTAGATTATCAAGAAGAATGGACCCCTCAAGAAAACAATTACGAGATGGACACCCCCGAAGTGCAAGCGTGCGAGGTATATTACCAATACCCAACAAATGCATATCAAATGCTACAACCAGTGTACAGTTGGCCAAGGCCACCGGGACCTGCTCAGCTCGGGACTCCTTACCACGTCCAACCCTTTATGCAACGACCACCAAACTCAAAGGGGTCGGGACTGCAAGGGTACAATGGATACGGTTACGGAAATGTACGACCAAACGGAGGCGGAGGATATCATGTTAAGCCCAAAACTTTCGACCCAGACCGAGTCCCACAAAGCCGTGCGCCAGAGCCACAAGCTAACTGGCCAAGGCCACCGGGGCCACCCCAGTTGAACCCGGGTTGGCCAAGGTTCGCCAACCAACCACAAGAGCCACCTTTAAGTTGGGTGCGAGGTCCAGTTCCACCTCAAGACCTAACTACTATTCGGTCCCATCTCAAGGGGCAAGACCTAACAACTATGCGGTTCCGCCACAATCGCAGTGGCCGCTACCAATAATGCCAGCACAGTGTAACACAGTCTGTATGGAGGAGGCTGACCTGCGGCCGACCCCGCCATATCAGCAACCTTTAAACTATCAGATGGCTCGCCCCATCCCGGAGGCGAGCCAGCAGCCAGGAATGCCGGGAATGAGCTACGGTCAGGAAATGAGCCTACCACCCACGCAAACGATGAAAATCCAAGTCGGAGCGATACGGTCGTCAACCTTACGAACGGCCAGGGACTTGTTGAACTTGGAATAGACCCGGACCCAGGCACCCATGTTAGAGTTTATCTTCCCGATGAACAGCGACATGTAGTGCTAATGTTGGATACTGGGTCAGCCGTCAATTTAATTAAAATAACAGCCATAGATCTAGACGCTGAAATCTAGACGGCAGCGGCCATCCCACTAATGGGAATAGCAGCTCAAGAGGTCATGACACTCGGGATTACCTGGATGAAAATAGGGAACCAAGACACACTATTTCATGTTGTGTCGGAAAGGTTCCCCACCCGCTATGATGGTATTTTAGGCCGATCATTCCTTAAACAAAACGAAGCTGTCATTCCTTATAATAAGAATAAGGTTATGTTGAGCCAAGATGTAATGAATCCTATATCATTCGTGGATAATGAGGGATATGAACTACTAGATCAGCAAAGGGGATTGGCCCCTCGGCATCAAAACCATAAGGAAGTGTATCAGGCCAATCCAACTGTAAGGAAGGCTGAAGAAAATGTAGTGGTCCGGAATTCGGAAATTATACCGACCACTGTGAAAATTGACACAGACCCAACAGCGACCAATTCAGAACCAATGGGTATCGAAGGAAAGTCATCGAAAACAGAGACACCAGTGGATGTACCCCCTATTAAATGGACAATTAAAAAGCGAAATCGGCAGGTGATTAGCGTAAATCTAATCAACAGTGCCATTCGTACTGGGTATCTCCCAGAATTAAGCAACACGCCTGGCGTATTTTTAGGGAATGCCCTGGTAACAAATGAAGGGGGCATTTGCAAGGTTTTTGCCGTTAATACCACCGACCAAGATGTGACTATTGAGGTGAACCCTTGTGAATCAATACCTTGTGAGTATCAAGCCCCAGGATTCGAAACGGAATCCAGTTCCAAAGAGGAACGCTCACCAATAACGAACCCCAATGATCGAGTCAAGGAAGTTCTAGAACTCCTAGACACCAAATTGCTTAATGATGAAGAGCGGGAGCAACTCCGTTGGATCGTCGAGCAGTATCACGATGTGTTTTTATTACCAGGGGACAAACTTTCGTGCACCGACAAAGTAGAACATGAAATTATTACTGAAGATAATATTCCAGTTCATGTGAAGCAGTATCGTCATCCCCTGGTTCATCGAGAGGCCATGCGTGAGGATATCGAGAAAAAGTTGAAAGATGACATCATAGAGCCTTCTAATTCCCCGTACCAGTCTCCTGTGTGGATTCTACCAAAGAAAAAGGACAGCCAAGGGCGCCCAAGATGGCGGATGGTAGTAGACTTCAGAGAAGTTAATAAGAAGACAAATGGTGATTCCTATCCTCTTCCGAATATAGCAGACATTTTGGACCAACTAGGAGATGCCACATACTTCTCCACCTTCGACCTAGCCTCTGGGTTCCATCAGATACCTGTGAAAAAGGAGGACAGACATAAAACAGCATTTTCGACCTTAAACGGGCATTGGCAATTCAAGAAAATGCCGATGGGACTCAAAAATGCCCCTGCAACGTTTCAAAGAATGATGGATTTGATCCTGATGGGACTCCAAGATGTAGAAATGCTAGTATACCTAGACGATATCATAATCTATGCCCGTAGTTTAATGGACCATCTACGGAAGGTACAACTACTCCTTGACCGACTCAGAGATGCAAAATTAGTGCTTCAACCGGACAAAGTACAATTTTTGAGAAGAGAAGTGCCATTCTTGGGGCACATTGTATCGGAGCGAGGCTGCGAGCCAAATTCTGACAAGATCGAAGCAATCAAAAAGTTCTGGAGACCACGGACAGTCACACACATACGGTCATTTACCGCACTGGTGGGCTATTACCGGAGATTCATCAAGGACTTTAGCAAAATAGCTAAGCCATTATTTGACTTGACCAAAAAGGATGTGAAATTTGAGTGGGGACCGGCTCAAGAGAAGAGTTTTGAAACTCTCAAACAAAAACTTTGTGAAGCCCCAATACTACAATTTCCGGATTTTAACAAGAAGTTCACGCTAACGACAGACGCCAGCGACTATGCTATAGGAGCGGTCCTAAGCCAGGAGAAAGATGGGTTTGATCACCCCGTGGCTTATTTATCCCGCAGTTTAAACAAAACTGAATTAAACTACTCTACAACGGAAAAGGAGTGCGTTGCGGTATTGCATGCACTCAAGAAATTCCGTACGTATCTGCTGGGCCGGCGTTTTCAGCTGATCAGCGACCATGAACCGCTCAGCTGGATGCATAGCCAGAGGGACCCCGGTAAAAAGATGCTTCGATGGATGCTAAAATTCATTGACTTTGAATATGATTTCAAATATAAACCTGGAAAACTAAATATAAATGCTGATGTTCTGTCTCGAAACCCAACGGATGCACCGATCTCAGAGGATGAAATCAATGTTACCTTGCCCATAATCAAAGTGCTGGTCTTAGAGAAGAGTCAACATGAAAACAATGAGACTCCAGCGCAGACAAACAAGAGGGGGCAAAAACCGGCTAAAAAAAAAAAAAAAAATAATTCCAAAGCCCGGAACTGCCAGAACCAAACCTAGTAGACCCGAACAATACCAACCGGAACCTTCGACTAGTAGCGAAGCTTCAGCCCTTATGAGACGGCAACAAGTCCGATCTGATAATGACATTAACCCTCCTAAGAGGGGAAGACCCATAGGGGCCAAGACAAACAAACAAACAGGCCCCTGAGTTAGATCATAGCGTGATAGCTCAGCGTACTAGGGCTAAAAGTACGGTAAAAACTGGGAACCAGGACCCAGGCCTATTGGCCATACCTCCCCATTTAAAAGAGCTTGTCTACCCACAACAGAAGGAACCCAAGGACTATACCCTCCAAGACTCGCAATCTGGAAGAGCAACCTCAGAATCGGAACCTACAAGCGCCAAAGAGACTGAGTCGGGGAGAATTAGTGACGATACAGAAGGCATACCTATCCCTGACCTAAAAGATAGCGGGTTGAGAGACGAGACAACCGAAGATGATTTCAGGGAAGAAGAGGAAATCAACGGTCATTACGACTCCATGGTGGCATCATCAGAAATGGAAGTTAGCGCCGTCACTCCGAGCGAAACGGAAACAATTGAGGAATCTGAGGGGGAAGATGATCAAGTTGAATCCGAACCGCCGCAAGTGACGCTTCAAGAAGGAAGTGCCCGCTTGGACAATAGCATGAAGGAGCATTATGAGCGGACCAATGAATGGTGCAAATTGCCAGCGATTAGGCCTGAGGAAGCTCCCACTCATTTTTCAGATGGTGACGTCAAATACGAAATCCTGGAGGCAGCAGCTAAAAGATGTTATTCCGAAGGAGAGGAAGTGGATTCGGAGACGAGAGAAATCCTCCAGCAGGCAGACCCTTACAATGAAGATACTCTAGATGACAGCATTATGACCCAACGAGTGCAGGAATTAGTAAGAAAAGCCAACGCCTGCACCGAACTAGAAATAGATCGTTGTTCATCGAAGGAAATCGATACTAGCACGGGGCTAGAAAAGGCCGAAGAAGCAGATGGTGAGCAAGAGCCCGAACCATCCATTCTAAGTTGGCCCAAACGAGCGGAGATCTCTATAAGCCCCCAAATCTTACCGGAAAGACAGCTAATCAGTAGCACACCGGAAAGCCGACCGAACCAACCACGACGATCCAAACCTCCCGAGCTAGAGACAATAGAAGAAGGTAAAAGTAATACACCCATAATTTTGGAATTCAGCCAACCCGCCCAGGAAGAGTTGCCCTTCTTTTTGCCAGAATTGACGTGGCGGCGGGACGAGCCACAGGACTATGGACAATGCTGGGATCCAAATGCAAAGGATACTACTGTGTTTAATGAAACACCAACAGAAACTGAAGTACCCTTTCAAGCTAAAATCTTGCGAAGCAGGAATTGTTTAACCTATAAGCGAGATAATATCGTGCATTTTATGGCTCGAGATTGTATACCTGACGGCCCTATTAGTAGGTTGCTGACTGACCTAAATGCCATTGACCCAAGTCAGCTCAAAAGAAAACGTCCTCAAAAGAGGCCAGTGCTAGTTACCCCATACAAAAATCACAACATACTCACGTTGATAGTGAATCGTTACCACGACCCATTAGAACCTGCTGTGGTGAGAAAAGTATTGCAGAATCTTCGGGACACCCTAACACGTCAAAACCTGAACGACTTTCGTATAGCGCGAAAAGGAGACATGGCCAGACAATTGGAACCGGGACTCCTGGAAGAAATCATCCGAAAGACATTTGATAAAACCCCATATCAAATAACCATATGCTTTGGAGCGTCTATTATGCCTAATGTGTCTGAGCGACCCAAAATCATTGAGTTACTGCACAATAGTTTGGTTGGTGGACACAAAAGAATCAATCAGACGTATCAAAAGATTCGTGAGAGATACTATTGGAAAGGCATGTGGAATGACGTAGAGGAGAGCCGGGTAATTCGGGCACTTTGACCGAGCCCCATAAACTTTATTTAATAAAAATAAAATTTATTAATTTTTGCACTTGGAAATAATTTATTTTTACAGATGAACTATTTGTGAATAAGTATCCGTGAGCTTAACTCTTGAATGATGATAGCAAAATTTGTAAATGATAAAAACTGACACAATATCAGACGGGCTATTCAAGCACTGCTGCGGGCTATTCGGGCATTTTTCAGCGGGCTATTCGGGCACTTTGAGAATTTTAATATTAAAATGCAAGTGAAAGACTTTATTTTATCAACAAATCACTCCTTAGGTACTTAAATAATAAAATCCATCAATACTTAACTATTCAAACGTATATATGTCCCATTTTTATTCACTCGAAGTTGAGGTTAAGAGAGCGGGCTATTCGGGCAGTAAGAGATTCTGAACAATTCGGGCTATTCGGGCATTTTTATTTAAAAAAAAAAAAAGAACTTATTATTTTGATTTAGTTTTTTTGTAAAATAATAAAATAAAGCCTATTTTATCACTTACTATTTTTTTTCGACTATTTACTATAATTTCTTTGAAAAAATAGCAACTGCTCGAATCACCCGGCTGCCCGAATTACCCGGCTCTCCCCTACTGGACTACGTTCGACGATGCCCAAACTGTCGTGAAAAGAAAATTAACCGATGTAAAACAAGACAGGAACTAATATTGACGGACACACCGATAGAAGCATTTGATAAAATATCGATTGATACTGTGGGCAAACTACGAATGACCCCGTCAGGTAATCAACATGTGTTAACCATGCAATGCAATTTGACGAAATACTTAATAGCGATCCCGCTTCCAGATATACGAGCCAGTACCATCGCGGACGCGATAGTACGATATCTGATTTGCCAATTCGGGGCACCGAGAGCACTGCTGTCAGACAGCGGAAAAAGCTTTTTGTCAGAGCTAATTGATGAATTACTACGGCTATTTAAAATACGCCGGTTGTGTACCTCCGGGTACCGCCCACAAACGAATGGATCACTTGAACGAAGTCATGTTCCTTTGATGGATTTCATTCGAGTGTATTTAGAGAAATACAAGGATTGGGATCGCCTGGTCCCCTTCGCAGCATTCACGTATAACACAAGTGTGCATTCCGCAACTAACTTTACGCCCTTTGAGCTAGTTTACGGAAGAGTGGCCAGTTTCCCGATCAGAATTCCCAATGAGGAAAAATTGAGGACGTACAATCTCTACCTGCAAGACCTGATTCATCGATTAGATGAAATGCAAATCCAGGCTGGAGAACGAGAGATTGCAACAAAAATAAAGACCAAGAACCGATATGACCAAAAGACCAAACAATTCTGTGGCTGGCCAAATGGGTACGCATGGGTGTTAGCAGAGCCCCGCATTTCGAAATTCGATAGTTACTATAAAAAACCTTTGAAAATTGTCGAAATGCTTGGGCGAAACAATGTTATTCTAGAATTGCCAAATGGTAAAAGAATTAGAAAGCATGCTGACAAACTCATGAGTATCCTGACCGACCATGAAAAAAACTGATGAAAATGACTAATTTAAATCTTCTGCTTTCAGGAAATGTGGAAATTGCCGCTTGTACTGTCAATCATAAGTATGGTCTCGGGATATGGGACCTACAACATCACTTCATTAACAACCAATCCGGGGTTGTATTACGAAAGGGTGGGGGTGATGCACCTCCGACGGGCGGATTGGAAAGTAATAGTAGCAGTGGAAACGGAGAAACTGCTCGACGATCAAGAAGTCGAAAAACAGATTGGCGCCCTCACCCTGAGATGCCTGCGACAGGGGGGAGAGCCTCCCTGCGGAGGAGCGGTAGACATAAAAGGCCTCCATGAAGCCGCTCAAGCCTTAAGGAGTTTAAAAAGAGAAATTATGGACCAACTAAAGGATGTACACAGTGAAGGACCTACTCAGACCGAGAATAGTACGAATACACGCCGAAAACGAATGGCGCCGTTCGGGATCATCGGAACGCTTGGAGAGAGTCTATTCGGTCTTGCAACGGCCGAAGACGTAAACCAAGCTCAGAAACAAATTGATCAAATGGACCAAGACCAAAAGAAACTAATTAAGCTACAAAAGAACCAAGCTCACATCACTATCGGGACATTGGCTGAAATGCACAACGAGACAAAACTTCAGAAAAACAAAATCCAGGAGATGGAGCAAACCCTCCAAGATGTCCATGAGTTCCGATTAGGGATGGGACTGCATGTTCAATACCATAACGTCGAGCGACACCTGCAGCAAATAACGAAAATGCATGAGCACTTAAGACGAATCATCGTAGCAGGACAAAAGGGAGAACTGGCACCAGGACTAATTCCTCCCGAATTCGTGATGCAAATACACAATGAAATCCGGCCAACGATAAAAGGTCTAGACTTGCCGATAAGTGAAAAACACTGGCGAGTAAATGAGATCGCAAAGATCGCAAGAGTGAACCTAATTCATGATCAACAACGACTGCTGGTGTATTTACACCTGCCCCTAACAGACCAACAAGGTTATAGGTTGCATCGACTCCACCCTCTAGCAACGCAACAGAGGTTAAGTCAATGGAACAGCCTATGTGAGACCCAGACATAAGTATCTGGGAATAAGCGAAGATCTGATACAATATTTCATGTTTGACCAGGAGGAATTCCTGGAATGCAAGGACCTAAGTGATGGATATTTGTGTGACTCGAAAATGGGAATTTGGGAAGTCTCCCAAGCACCCAGTTGTGAGGTCGTGTTGTTTGTCCGACCAACGCCTGAGTCGTTTAAATTATGCGATGTAAGGTTCCATCCTTACACCCACGACCAATGGGATTACTTAAGAGCAGAAGGATCTTGGCTTTACTCCGTGGCTAGCGAAGAAGTCGTCCAGAACCTCTGTCCTCAAAACGCCACCACAGTAACAGTGAAAAATCTGGGAATTTTAAAAATAGCGCCCAATTGTGTGGGAAGAGCAAAGGGGATTACCTTGCCGAATCCCTCAAAATACACACAGAAAGAAGAATATCATTATCGACTGGGAGTAAATCTTACCCTGGCAACACTGTACCCCGAAATACGTCATCACAGCTCTAGCGATAACCGTGTTAGGGCTGTGCCTGTATATACGTACCACTCGGCCGACCGAAGCTGATACGAAAACTCAGCACCAAACAAAAAAAGAGATAATGCGACGACACCACTATATGAAAATAACCCAGTCAAATCACCGCAGCACTGTACAAAGGACGCGGAAACGTCACTGACAACAGAAACATTCGTCTAGCACTCCGAACTAGATCAATAAAAAAAACAAAAAAAAAAAAAAAAACATATATATTAATTCTAAATAATATCTCTCTGTTACAGATATGAACACCTACCAGATACTGCAACCAAATCTAAAGGTCCTGGAAGTAATTTCGGGACAAGATCAGCGGGAAGTAAGAATAAACCACCCGAAAGAAGTGGAACTATGGAAGGTCCTTAAGGGACTACGGTCCTTTGGGGATGTACGAGGTGGACGGATCGAATCGATGGGCACAAGACACAACGTCACCCTCGTGACCTTCGCCCATCTCCCGGACGCCAACCGGTTGAGGGATTACGACCGGCAATGTAAAATGGCGCGGAATCAAGAAAGACAAACAATAGCAAAATTCGAGGGAAAGCACGAACCACTAAACTTAACCGTGGTTAGAACACCACAAACCAAAGGACCATCGGGAGAGAAGAAGAAAACTTATGAAACGAGGGTTTTCGAATCCACAAGTACCGCAGGACCCAGCCAAGCTCCCGATCCTAACCCAGGAAAGGTAAACAGGAGGAGCGAAAAAGCGATGAGAACAGCACCGCCTTACCAAGCGTCTGAAGAACGCAGGAGTAAGTACCAAATAAACAAAAAAGACCAAGACTACCAACGGCTATTTTGCCTGTTGCCAAAGAATATTCCGCTAGAAAATCGGGATGAACTCTTCTTTGAGGAATTCGCACGGTTTGGAAGGTTAGAATACTACCGAACCATGCCAGACCGTCAGGGCGAGTTAGGATGGGGCTACGTCCGATACGTTGAAGCAAGGCACGCAAAACGAGCCCTGAGGGAAAGCGACCCCAGGTACAAGGCCCAATACGCGGCTTTTCATAAAAAATCGTAGGATTGTGCACAGATGCGGCAACACTCTTGTGGGGCATGGATCAATCATGTAACCTATGCCTACCATGAACCGATTTGTAGAAAACAAGACGCCTATTGGTACAAGAAGGCCCATATGAAAATAGTCAGGACTTATCCACTCGAAGAAACAATGGACTTGATAAGCTTCGAGATGGACGAGAACGACCAACCTCCTAATCCAGCCAACCTATAATCAATGAACAACAACGGAAGAAGATGAGAGGACTACGACCGAAGGAGTGTTAAGTGTAAGGACTGCAAGAGAAATAAAACAAATAAAATAAAATGATATATAAACATTAAGGATTCTAGTATAAGTAAGCCATTAAGAGTGTAGTGAAATGCAATAGTGAGTGAAAAACAAGTGCGAATTGAAGGAATGAATGTACAAAGAAATTAATGAATGTACCCTTATGGTAAGAAAAAAAAAAAAAAAAAAATTTTTATGTTGGAATGATCATGCAGTGAATAATATGTTGTAAAAATGTAGAATGAATATATTATAGATATTTGCTACATATATTACTCATCTATCTATAAGGATAGACAAGTGAATATATGAATTGATGGAGGAAATAATGATAAGAAAGAATGAAAAACGTCTGTAGGTATACGCCCGAAGTATGAAAGAATGTCTCTATATGTGGGATTGAATAAGGTAGAGTAAAACGCAATCAACGACAAATTGTAAAACGGTAGTTCACCGTCCCGACCAATTACCCTAAAATGCAGCCTGATTCATTACCTGACCTGACAAAAACTCTTACACCACATCTTCTCTTATGACCTTGCCAACCCCATATGGCCTCAATTCCCACCTGATCAAGCTTCACGGAAGGACCGTGAAGAAAAAAAAAAAAAAAAAAATCTGCAGAGATATCCAAAAATAGATCATTTGAACGACTATTTTCGAGACTCGATCTGTTACCATAGAAGACCAGACACTCATTGAAAGAGTTCAATTAAAATGCACTCAAGACCGTGACTTGCGACTCATCGTAGCCCTAATCATCGGCACGCGGTGTCTGGCGGTTAAGGTGCGAGTGAGTTAGCATGGGACCTTGTAGTAGCCTTACTCGAGAGATAAAATTCAACGAATAAGGCGTAGCAATTTACTATCATAAATAAATATGATGATTAAAAGAAAAATGTATATTCTATTTGTATACATATACATAGGCACGAACGAATCTAAAATTACCCTTCATCTCATACCAGTTAATGAATAATGACCCTGAAAATTACCTAAAACCTACCTAATAACAAAATAGACCTACTTTTTAAGACCGTAACCTGAAAAACCACCCTACCTCCCAGAAACTCTAGACCTACATTACACCTCAATTCACCAGGGACGGTGAATATTTTAGGAAGGGGGTACTGTTATGTGACATATTCTACTTATATTTATAATGCACATACAGCATTATGAATATGAGTGAAATGGGTCGCTTACACAGAAAATGCACGCGCTGCATTCTTGCCAGCGAGGCAACGCCCGGGCAAGACTGCAGCAGTGCTGGCAGTCCTAATTAGTGTAGCATTTAAGCCGGACGCGTTACTCCTTTGTCGGAGAACCGTGTACAAATTATAATTAATAATTAAGTGTAGCTTAGCGCGGGATAGTGATCCTTTATCGGATTGATTGTATTGTCTATATTTGTGTAATAAAAGTGTACAATCAGGACCCAATAAAATAATTAATTGAGTTAAGCTGCCTGTTTTCTGTTTGACGATCAACCTCCACTTGAAGCAGAGCACCAGGGAGTTCACCTTCAACTCTAGGTAAGATTTTAGTATTTAACATCTAGTATTAGAATTAGACCGTGTCGCATTATTCCGTGTCCCATAGTTTATTCTCACTCCTTCCTCCCGTCTACAAACGCGTGGGGACCGCGATTCCCGGTAAAATCTTCCGTCCGGGCTGTTATAATTAGGAAGAACGTTAAGTGTCGCACACACTTAACATAAACTAATAGTTTTGCATTCGATTCTTTGACAAAAAATAAGACGAAAATAATCTATCCGATTTTTTGATCAGACGCTTGGATCTTTTGCTATGAGCGCTCAAACACGTGAAAATCATGGTTTTAAAGTGGTGAGCTCTGCCACGCCGCACCAAAGATCCACTCTTGCGAGTCAGCAATCCCTTTTGTTAAAGCTCAATTGATAATCAATTGATAATCAATTGAGAATCAGTTGAGAGTGTGTCCAAAATTACAATTAAAAATCAACTGATTCTCAATTGATTATCACATGATTCTCAATTGAATTTTTTTTTGTTTGTAATAATAATACATTTTTTTAAATAAAAAATTAAACATTTTTAGAATACCAACAATATATATTTTTTCATTTAAAGAAATGAAGGTTATAATATTTGTACAGAGACGAAAAAAATGCTTCAAATAACAATTTTGATGTACACTAGACGGACATTGAATCGTTTCCCCTTTCAAAATTACTCCTCAGAAAAAATGGCCGCTGTCCTATAGGTTAGGAACGGAGGTCAGCCATTTTTTCTTAGCGCTTATTCAAAAGAGGGAAACGATTCGATGTCCGTTTGGTGAACAAGGGTTTTTTTTTAGAGAACCAGCACTGAAGCATTAATTTTTTTATTTATTTTTCATAAAATAAAAGGATTTTTAAAAACGTAAAATTCACAAATGGTTCCTATCAAGTTAAAAACTAGAATCAATTTAGTTTTTTTTTTCAACAACGGTAATAGTTGTTGAAAACACACAAAGATTAGCTCCTACTGTTAAAATTCAATTGATAATCAATTGATAATCAATTGAAATCATTTGAGAGCGTGGCCAAAATAACAATTAAAAATTAAGTAATTCTTAATTGAATTTTTTTTATTGTAATTATAAATTATACACTTTTAAAATACTGACGATGGCTTTCAATTTTTTTTTTTAAATTCTTAGTGGAGGTAATAGTATTAGTGCATAAAGAATACGCTTTAAATAACTGTATTTGATCTGCTAAAGTTATTCAACAGAACCAGCTGCTCAATTGTTTATTTCCCTTTTATTAGATAAAAGAATTTTCAAAAGCGTAAAAAATCATAACGGATGCCTGACTATCAGGTTGAAGCTAGATTTGTTGAGAATTAAATTAGAATTTTTTGGTAAAGCAAGTTGAACTTTTAAAAATTAAATGGTTATGTAAAAAGTATCAATAAAATCAAAATAAAATTTCAAGATTTGAATGTTTCAAATTCTGCATATTTCTGCAGATTTCATAGATAAACTGATTCCCAATTGATTATCAATTGATTATCAACCTAATTTGTTTGTTTTTTTTTTTTTGATTTTTTTTTTTTTTTTTTTTTTTTGTAGCAATTCCTTTAAACGACGCATTTTTGACATACTGACGACGGCTTTCAATATTCATTTTTTTTTTTTTTTTTTTTTTGTGAAGATTAGAATATTAGTACGGAGAAGAAGAAGATGCATCAAATAGCGATATTTGATGTGTCAGGATTCTCTTAGAGAACCAGCGAAAAATATCAATTGTGGTCCCATTTATGGTTATCAATTGATTATCAATTGAGTTTTAACAGTAGAGGCTATTCCTTGAGTAATGAGTCGGATTCACCAGCCCTCGTGCATGAATATCACACGCGAGAGTCCAGAGTCTTCAACAACCATTACTAATGTTGAAAAAAAAAATAGATAAATCGATTGCAGTTTTAATTTGTTTGGAACCATTTGTGATTTTTACGTTTTTGAAAATTCTTTTATTTTATGAAAAAAAATTAATGCTTCAGGGCTGGTTCTCTAAAAAAAACATACATCAAAATCGTTATTTGAAGTATTTTCTACCTCTTCGTACAAATATTATAAAAATATATATTTTCGGTATTCTAAAAACGTTTAATTTTTTATTTTAAAAAATTTATCATTATTATCATTACAAAAAAAAAAAAAAATTCAGTTGAGAATCAATTGATAATCAATTGAGAATCAGTTGATTTTTAATTGTTATTTTGGCCACACTCTCAAGTGATTCTCAGTTGATTATCAATTGAACTTTAACAATAGGAAAAAGATCGAAGCGTCTGATTAAAAAATCGGATAGATGATTTTCGTCTTATTTTTTGTCAAAGAATCGAATGCAACTATTAGTTTATAAAAATTATAACTTTTTTCATAATTTGTTAAAACAAATAATGTTTAAACAATACAAATTAAAAAAAAAAAAACACTTAACCTTAATTTTTTTAAAATACAGGTTTTCTGGTGATTAGTTTTTTTAATATCTATTCTGTTTTTCCCTTGGTCCCAAATGGGTTAAGAAACACAAACATTTTATTTTCGTTAGATTTATTTATTAAATAACTTTATTGATTTTGATACAAAAGTTTACATTTTTTCGATAATGCACTTCAAGAACGATGTGCACGCTACAACTGCCGACAGAGAGTGGAGTACGTAATTTTTGGTACGTAGTTTTAGGTAATGCAGGTTTAATTTCAAATTAAAATTTGATGCTTCAAATAAGTATTTTTCAATTTTTTCGTGGTCGCTTCAATTAGAGCACATACATGGGAAAACACATGCAAATTGCACACAATTCAAACACTTTTTGAAATTAAAATATGCTGTAATTAAGTTAGAAATCAACTAAATCACAATGTATGGCTATACTTGACCTGTAAAATTTAATATTCTTTAAACTAAATTATCTCGAAAAAAATCATTGATACCTGTATTTTTTAAATTATATTTTAAATGCTCAGTGTGTTTCTTAACAACATATTTTAATTTTTAATTTTAAAAAGTGTTTGAGTTGTGTGCAATTTGCATGTGTTTTCCCATGTATGTGCTATAATTAAAAAATTGTTAACTTTACGTATATTAAAGTTGATTCAACATAATATGATCATCTTTTAGAAGAGATATTATTTTTGAAAAATAAGTTATTCGGCCTCAAGTCGTCCGTAATAAATTTTTTGATTTCACTTCTTTCATAAATTCATTTTCAAAAAAAGATTATTATATTTAGCGTATAACTTTTTATTTAGACTCCTTTTAAAAAAACCAATCGCCGTAAATATTACTTTTTTAAAAGTATTTTTTAAATTTTATGAACAATTCAATAAACCGACAAGCTCTAAACCCCCATAACGCTGGGGTGGGCGATAAATAAATTATTTTTTATAAACGATTAAATAAACCGCCAGGCTCTAAGCCCCCATAACGCTGGGGAGAGCGATAAATTAATGATTTTTTAAAATCAGTTAAATAAACCACCAAGCTCTAAACCCCCATAACGCTGGGGACAGCGATAAATAAATATTTTTTTATAAACAATTAAATAAATCGACAAGCTCTAAGCCCACATAACGCTGGGGAGGGCGATAAATAAATGATTTTTTATAAACAATTAAATTAACCGCCAAGCTCTAAACCCCCATAACGCTGGAGAGGGCGATAAATAAATTTTTTTTTATAAACAATTAAATAAACCGACAAGCTCTGAACCTAAATAACCTCGTCGGTTTATTTAATTGTTTGTAAAAAAATATTTATTTATCGCTCTCCCCAGCGTTATGGGGGTTTAGAGCTTGGTGGTTTATTTAATTGTTTATAAAAAATAATTTATTTATCGCCCTCCCCAGCGTTATGGGGATTTAGAGCTTGTCGGTTTATTTAATTGTTTATAAAAAATAATTTATTTATCGCCCTCCCCAGCGTTATGGGGGTTTAGAGCTTGTTGATTTATTTAACTGTTTATAAAAAAAAATTTATTTATTGCTCTTCCCAGCGTTATGAGGGTTTAGAGCTTGTCGACTTATTTAATTGTTTATAAAAAAAATTTTACTATTGCTCTCCCCAGCGATATGAGGGTTTAGAGCTTGGCGGCTTATTTAATTGTTTATAAAAAATAATTTATTTATCGCTCTCCCCAAGGTTATCAGGGTTTAAAGCTTGTAACGGTCGAGTTAATTAATCGCGACGACATTAAATTAATTTCATGTTCGCCGCGCGCGCGTTAGAACGCAGCACGAGTGGGAATGGAACGCGCGGGAATCGGCAGAATATCAGGCCGGTGAGAAGGAGGACAGGAGTCATTCTAATCACTGCACGCGTTCGAGTACAGATCGTACCGATTCGAAGCTTCGCGAAATTATAAAAAGTACGAGAGAAAGGTCAATTTTATTGTGTCGTGCGTGCTCGGGAGTTATCGTCGCGACGAAAACAAGTCTTCAACAGGATTGTCATCCTTGGACAACTTGTTAACCTGCGACAACGAGACGACGACACTGGACCGTACGCCGGCATCGAGACACAGCAGTCTACAATTTGGGTATCTAGCTTGGAGGCTAGAGTTTCAGCCTTACGGCTTGTAACAGGTGCACCTGCGGCGTCCTCGTGAGTTATTGTTTGCTAAGCGACCATAATCGTTATCGTGTGAGAGTGTGAGTGATTAAAATCAGTTGTAAAATACTTTGTTTTTCTCGCGCGCGTAAGCTGCCGATAGCAGCAGGTTGTTGTGTGCGCGCGCAAATCAACTTAGAGAGCACAGATAACACTTTGTTGTTGATTGAAATAATCAACCTTATGAGTATTTGTTTATAAATTATCACCGTGTCAAGCATAGATTTTTGTATTAGTTTTTAAGTTAATTTTTTGTTATTAAATATTCAAAATTAACTTTCTGAGTAACAATTATTTTTCTGACCGGTGTTCCCCGCGCTCGAATCCTCTAGCCCGCGCCCACCTACCGAAATCATCGAGCTGTCGCGCCCTCCCCGATTAATAAACCGTTTAGGGATATATAATCGCGGACGGAATTTTCTCCTTTTGCAGGAAACTCGTCGACGTGTAGTCGACTGCGGCAGAGCTTATAGAGGCTGTATGACAAACTCGGCAGATCTACGTGGGTTGTATTCCTGAGTCTGCTCGTTTAAATAACGCCCTATAACATGGCGCCCAACAACGTGGTGGGTTTTTAAATTCGAGTACCTACGTCACGGTGCTCGATAGTGTGTGTACGTGTGTTAAGACGATCGTGGTAGCGAAATACCGTAGGCGATCGGTTCAAGGCCGGTCGCGGCGTTTAGAGAAAAACAAAGTAACGCGGGTGTGTATGTATGCGATATAGCGTGTACTTACAAAGTGGAATTTTCTTTTATCGATTTGTTATTGTTTTGATTGATTTTATATTCCACTTTGTAAAATTCCCGTAATTCGTGACAGTAAGTGCGAGTAGAGCGAAACACAATCATTAGTTTGAATTTATTTAATCGTTGTTGAGATTTTTTTCGTGAATATATTTTTTATTATTATTATTGTTGTTTATTGACATAACAGCGTGCTACTGACTAGTGTTCAGTAGCAACTGCATTTTATATTTCTGAAAATAAAAATCGGTGTTCTGACACGGGTTAGGATAACCGGATTTTTTTTATTATAATTTAATTTTGGCTTTTCGGGTCGACCTTGGTTTTTGTCAAAGCCAATCGCGAGTCGACAGGCTAATAGGCCTATTAAATTTTATTTTCTATTTGTTGAGCCGTTTGAGGCGTTTGATGGAAGAATCAGAAATATAAAATTTTCTTTTGTTTTTCTTTCTTTCAGGATTGTTGGAGATTGAAAAATATATTTTATTCCATATTGCGATTGTAAATTTGAATTAAGTTAGAGTGTGGAAGTACTATCACGAGGGATTAGGTTTTTTTTGTTATTTTTAGGATGGATCAACGAGTGAAGGAAGACCTAGTCTATTCATGGGTAATCGCTGAGGATGAAGATGTAGTCGACGAGGCTTTACGCGACTTACAGCTTAAGCCAGACGGTTCGACACGTCAAAGGCATGACAGACTGATAAAATGGCTGGTCGGCAATTATTCGGCTGAGGGCTTTATTGAAGATGAGTCTGACGACCATGACGAAGTCAAAGTCAAGCGCGAAGAGATGCGGGCCGAATTTATAGCCACTACCATGTGGGAAAAATCGGGCTCGACAACTGTAGACCCGAATTTTACCACAAGTGGGGAACACCCCCTAGCCGTCTTGATGGACGAAAACGTGATGAAGCCGGCGGAGCACATTCAGTCTGTGCAAGCGACTACCAGAAGCCGCGAGGTAGCCGACAGGGCTGCGGCTGAAGAAACAAACAACCGTGATCGCGGTATGATTGATGACCTCCTCAGGACAATGCAGGAGTTTACGGGAGAATTTAAGAAACTGCAAGAGAGGATAAGGGTTATCGAGGAAAAGGACGACCGACATGGTTTAGCTGACCGTAACCGGCAAACAAATGGACCGGTGTCCAGTACAATAAGGCCCGGCATTTTGCAACACTCTATGGATGAGTGTAGTATTTCTACGGAAAATACTAACCATGCCCAGGGGCCTAGGAAGAACTTTGGTGATACGTCGATGCACGAGAGAGACAGTTCGAGCCCTATTAACAGAGCTTCGATGTCTAGTGCAGAACAGAAGATCCAAGACTAAATGAAAGCCCTGACGGCTGAGTTGGAGCGTACGCGAGAACTCCGGCAAGCCGAATCACCTACGCTACGACAAGATAGTTTTAACCCGCACAGGCTAGAAAAGCCTATCGACATTGGCTCGATCGTCCGAAGGTGGAACATTAAGTTCGACGGTAGTAACGAGTCAAGCATCGAGCAATTTTTGATTCAAGTCGGCGAGGCTAATGAACTAGCCGGACTGACAGAGAAACAATTGCTAGATGCATTACCCATACTCTTGACCGGTTTGGCGTCGACATGGTACCGGGATAATAAATCAATTATTGACACCTGGGCAAAGTTCTGTCAAGAAGCCCGTGATTGGTACGGCATTGGTGATTATCAACAAAGTCTACGCGTAGAGGCTACCAATCGTACACAAGGGGCGGAAGAGTCAGTGCGAGATTATCTGACATGCCTACAGTCGTTGTTACTGAAAATGAGGCCTGTACCTACCGAAATGGAAAGAGTCGACTTCATGTTGACGAATATGCGACCAAATTTGCGTAGACAAATTAGGCGAGATGAAGTGAAGTCGGTTAAGGGCTTGTTGAGCCAAGCGGTAGAGGTCGAGAAAACAACGATTAGCGAAATGTCATATAGATCACCACCGTCACCATCAACGTCTCTTTGGCCAAATCTGGCATATAGGGAAAGCAAGGCAAAGAAACCGAAAATTAACGTAGCCGCAACGGCTATGGGAGGCAAGTCTGACGACGCCTCGGTTATGAGCCGCCTGGAAAAATTAATGTCTCAAATCCAGGTTAAGTATAAGAACTCTGGTAAGCCATCGGGCCCGAAGCCCTAGAGTTCGAACAAAGCCAAACAGACCAAACAGAGACGTAAATCGGGAGACGGGGGAAAGTCTAGAAGCCCTTCTCCAAAGCGCGACAGGAGTGGGGAGAGGAAGAAAAAACCTCGGGATGATGATAAGACGGTTTGGTGTTACCACTGTGACAAAGAAGGACACAAGCGTCCAGAATGTCCCGAGAGGTCGGAAAACGGGAAAAAGGCGGAGTAAGACGACGTCGATCCCTACTCCGCCAAGGTCTCAGACCAACCATCGCTCGGAGATGGTACTCATGCATGCTCAGTAGACCCGAAGGGTACTGAGCGAGCAGGAAGGAAGTCGGCTACACAGGAGGCTCAGTCGGAAGGAAGATGATGGCTACCCGTCGACATTGGTGAATTCCGAGTCAGAGCTCTGTATGATCCCGGAGCATCACTCACAGTTATGGGATCTTCAGCTATCCAGATGGCGTCAGCGCTCAGGCGGAAAATGGAGATCTACCACGGCAAAGGAGCCAAAGTGGCTGATGGCCGTAGATGCCCAATTGCAGGACATGTGGTCCTACCGTTTGAAGTTGCAGGAGCGACGCAAGAAATTAAAGTGGCTATCATGTTGGATCTAGACTCAGATTGTTATCTGGGGACAAATTTCGTACGTGCATTTGATACGATAAAATGTTAAATGTTATAAAATGTTTCGGGTAGTTATTAAAAGCAAGTTGATTTCGATAAATAATTTTGATTCTCAAAATGGAAGAATTTTATCTTTATTTTTTAATAATTCTTTTATGCTTTTTTTACAAAAATAACCTTTTACATAAACGACCAATTCAGAAGTGAAAGAAAAAAAATAACATAATGAATTTGGCGTTTTTTCTTCGAAACCCTTTTTTTTTTTTTATATGAATAGAATTCTAAATTTTAAAACAAAAACAAATCGAAATACAAGTAGTTGATAATTTCGATTTGAACTAATTTATGTAATCAAATGAAGGACATTTAAATCTCAAATATTCAAATATTCGAGTAAATAAATAAAAGAAGTGATCTGGTAAGTCTATCAGCCTTAACAACAATTAAACCTTCAGAACAAATTTGAGGTTAATAAGTCAAAGGGTAAATTCACAACAACCACTTTGCATAGGCCTGAAAATCATAGTCGAACTATATCCTTCAACTTACAGATTCACTTTTTCAATTTCAAGATTAACTCTCAAAGAGCATTCAAAACAATAATTCAAAAATACAACTTCTCTCACTCAAAATTTACAGTTTCAAATAAATCATTACAATCATACCTTCATTTGATTACATTTTAACAATATATTTTAAAATCATTTTTCTCGCTTTCACACGTACATACACATATGAATTCAAATTAAACTTTTAAGATCAAATTATAAAATTTCAATTCGTTAAAATTACAACAGTGAAAAATTAATAAAATCACTCATTCCTATCCAAAAGAAGATCCAGCCACAAATAAATTAAACATCCGGATTGCTGATAAAGTAGTAGACCTAGAGGTTGCAGCTGTGACTAGGGCTGAAGTAACAAGCCTGGCGTCAATAGGTCTAGCCGACATTGGTTCTGAAGAGCAAGAACGTATAAACGACTTGCTAGATAGAGTTTTCCAGCCACAAGACAAACCTTTAGGCTGCACTACGTGGATCGAACATGAGATCGACGTAGGCGACGCAAAGCCTATCAAGCAAAGGTATTATCCAGTTTCACCGGTAGTACAGCTGGAGATGTACGAGCATGTAGTAAAAATGCTAGACGACGACATTATTGAGCCTGCTCCGAGGAGCGGTTGGTCGTCGCCGGTGGTTATGGTGAAAAAGGAAGATGGCACTAGGAGATTTTGTATAGATTTCCGGAAGGTTAACTCAGTCTCCAGACAAACCGAGGCCTATCCTTTACCTTATATGGATGATATACTGAGAAAGTTTAAAACGGCCAAATACATATCGACTCTAGACCTGTCGTCAGCGTACCATCAAGTACCACTGAAAAAAGAGTCGAGGCCGATAACGGCTTTTACGGTACCAGGCTTAGGCCAGTTCCAATTTAAAAGAATGCCGTTTGGATTAGATCAGGCTGGATCGACTTTCCAACGCCTGATAGATATGATAATTCGAGAGTTTGGCCCGTACGCCTATGCATACCTCGATGATATCATAATTGTTACGGAAGACTTCGAGACGCATATGCGGATTCTCGAAGCCATACTGGCTAGATTGAGAGAGGCTGGACTGACGGTAAACCGCAGTAAAAGTAAATTTTGCCAGTCTGAAGTAAAATATCTAGGCGTAATCGTCAGCAGAGATGGAATTCGACCATGTCCAGGAAAAGTCGAGGCCATCTTGAATTATACTATCCCAAACAACCGCAAGAAATTGAAGAGGTTCTTGGGAATGGCTTCCTGGTACAGGAAATTTTTGAAAAATTTCGCTACGGTAGCCGAACCGCTGACGAGACTCACAAGCACAAGAGTCTGTTATAAATGGGAGGCTGAGCAACAACAGGCGTTTGAGAAAATCCTAGTGCTGCTAGCCTCAGCACCAGTGCTGGCAAGGCCGAATTTTACCCAGCCGTTTGTGATTCAGACCGATGCTTCAGACACTGGTATCGGGGCATGTTTGACTCAAACCATTAATGGCGAGGAGAGAGTCATTGAATATTTTAGCCGAGTTCTGAATCCAGCACAACAATTATAAGGTGACAGAACGTGAATGTTTGGCAGTAGTCGAGGCGATTAGGAAGTTTCGATGTTACGTAGAGGGTTTTAAATTTCACGTAATTACGGACCACAATTCGCTGAAGTGGCTAAACAAACTGTCGAACGCGACGGGCAGGCTATTAAGATGGTCGCTAGAACTGCAAAGCTACACATTTTCGACGGAATACCGGAAAGGTTCCTTAAATGTGGTGCCCGACGCCCTGTCACGTATGTATGAGGAGGACGAGACGACTGTTGCAGCCGTAGGCTATCCTGACGGAGAGCTGGACGACTAGTATGTAAATAAAATGAAGGCCGTGCCGAGAAATCCAGGCAAGTTCCTTAGATGGAAGGTCGTGGGTGGCAAGCTTTATTTTGACAAGTCTGACGACTTAATTGAAGAAACAGTCGGTGACGACTCCGCTTGGAAACTGGTGGCACCTGTGTTTTTGAGGAACGATATCCTTAAGGAAAAACATGACGCACCCCTTGCAGGACACTTGGGCCGAGATAAAACTCTGAAGAGAGTTACCCAAGAGTATTTTTGGCCTGGTATGTATAAGGACATAGAGGCTTATGTAAAATCATGCCAGATATGCCAAATGCAAAAGGTGGAACAGCGTTTGCCTGGGGGTCTGATAGGAAAGCGACCGATCGTAAGACCATGGCAGGCGGTGTCAGGCAACATACTAGGTCCATATACCCGTAGCGACAACGGACACAAGTATGTCTTGGTTTTAACGGATCTGTTCACACGTTGGGCAGAAGAAGCACCGTTAAAACGGGCTGATGGTGAAGCCATATGGAAACACATCTGGCAAGACGTATTCCTACGGTGGGGTCAGCCGGAAATGTTCTTATCGGATCAAGGGTCGGAGTTTAAGAATCGCAAGATAGACGACCGTCTGATAGAACTCGGCGTCGAGCATGAAAACTCGCCGACTAATAACCCTGAGTCTAACGGCCAAGTAGAAAGGCTGAATAGGACTCTAAAAACTATGATCCGATGTTTTATTGCAGACAATCAGCAAAAATGGGACGCCCTTTTACCTGAGCTGGTCTGCGCGTACAACAGGGCGGAGCATTCGGCAATAAAATCGACTCCGGCCATGTTGAACATGTTGCATCAGCCGATCGACTGTTGTGTGGTCAGCAAACAGCTAGCTGACGAGACTCTAAAGAGATATGGAGAAATGGCTCTTCAAGAAAGGCTGGACAAGGCAGCCAGAGCCGAAGACTTAAGAAGAAAAGCTGGCGAAAATTCAAGAATTCAACAGGACAGAGCGGCTGAGCATTACAACAAGCAACACCGCGAAGTAATTTTCCAGCCTGGTAACATGGTTTGGAGAAAAAACAAAGTCCTATCCAGTAAGGCTAAAGGCTTCACAGCTAGCCTAGCGCCTAAGTATACAGGTCCATATACAGTGGTCGAAAGGCTAGGTAGCAATACGTATACGATTGTAGACGCCTTTGGCAACGAACAAAGTCCAGTGGCTGTACAACAACTGAAGAAATGGATCGCAAGAGTCGAACCGGAGTCTTCAGGCGAGGAAGAGACAGCGATGGAAAATGCGTACGAAAATCCTAACGCTAGCGAGCGTGAGGTAGGGTGCGGGAATGAGCCTACCGCGAGGGCGAATGTTTTGAATGAGTCTGTACGGCAGATTGTAAATGGCAGCGAGCCATGTGTGCAAGTCGACCCGACGATTGGAAGGCGTAGAGGTAGGCCGAAAGGGTCGACTAAGAAAATTTGCGTCGACAACACGAAAACACCGTCGCCGCGGAAAACTCGCGCACAACGCAAAGCCTAATCCGTATATCCTGTTTTTGTCCTTATTCCTCCCTTCGTTTGTTACAGGCGATGGCAGAATATATATACGTTTCCCTAAACTCGGATAGGCCGCGTTCGTGGTATATCGAAGTGACGTATTTTTCGGATACGACACCTCTGGGAGGGGGGTGTTACGGTCGAGTTAATTAATCGCGACGACATTAAATTAATTTCATGTTCGCCGCGCACGCGTTAGAACGCAGCACGAGTGGAAATGGAATGCGCGGGAATCGGCAGAATATCGGGCCGGTGAGAAGGAGGACAGGAGTCATTCTAATCACTGCACGCGTTCGAGTACAGATCGTACCGATTCGAAGCTTCGCGAAGTTATAAAAAGTACGAGAGAAAGGTCAATTTTATTGTGTCGTGCGTGCTCGGGAGTTATCGTCGCGACGAAAACAAGTCTTCAACAGGATTGTCATCCTTGGACAACTTGTTAACCTGCGACAACGAGACGACGACACTGGACCGTACGCCGGCATCGAGACACAGCAGTCTACGATTTGGGTATCTAGCTTGGAGGCTAGAGTTTCAGCCTTACGGCTTGTAACAGGTGCACCTGCGGCGTCCTCGTGAGTTATTGTTTGCTAAGCAACCATAATCGTTATCGTGTGAGAGTGTGAGTGATTAAAATCAGTTGTAAAATACTTTGTTTTTCTCGCGCGCGTAAGCTGCCGATAGCAGCAGGTTGTTGTGTGCGCGCGCAAATCAACTTAGAGAGCACAGATAACTCTTTGTTGTTGATTGAAATAATCAACCGTATGAGTATTTGTTTATAAAACATCACCGTGTCAAGCATAGATTTTTGTATTAGTTTTTAAGTTAATTTTTTGTTATTAAATATTCAAAATTAACTTTCTGAGTAACAATTATTTTTCTGACCAGTGTTCCCCGCGCTCGAATCCTCTAGCCCGCGCCCACCTACCGAGATCAACGAGCTGTCGCGCCCTCCCAGATTAATAAACCGTTTAGGGATATATAATCACGGACGGAATTTTCTCCTTTTGCAGGAAACTCGTCGACGTGTAGTCGACTGCGGCAGAGCTTATAGAGGCTGTATGACAAACTCGGCAGATCTACGTGGGTTGTATTCCTGAGTCTGCTCGTTTAAATAACGCCCTATAACAAGCTTGACGGTTTATTTAATTGTTTATAAAAAATAATTTATTTATCGCCCTCCCCAGCGTTATGGGGTTTTAGAGCTTGCCGATTTATTTAATTGTTTATAAAAAAAATTTTACTATTGCTCTCCCCAGTGATATGAGGGTTTAGAGCTTGGCGGTTTATTTAATTGTTTACAAAAATCATTAATTTATCTCCACAGCGTTATGGGGGTTTCGAGCTTCTCGGTTTATCTAATTGTTTACATAAAATCATTAATTTATCGCTCTCCCCAGCGTTATGGGGGTTAAGAGCTTGGCGGTTTATTTAATTGTTTATAAAAAAAAATTTATTCATCGCTCTCCCCAACTTTACGAGGGTTTAGAGCTTGTCGGTTTATTTAATTGTTTATAAAAAATCATTTGTTTCGCCCTCCCCAGCGTTATGGGGGTTTAGAGCTTTTCGGTTTATTTAATTGTTTATAAAAAATCATTTATCTATCGCTCTCCCCAGGGTTATGGGGGTTTAGAGCTTGGCGGTTTATTTAATTGTTTATAAAAAATAATTTATTTATCGCCCTCCCCAGCGTTATGGGGGTTTAGAGCTTGTCAAATTATTTAATTGTTTATAAAAAATATTTTATTTATCGCCCTCCCCAGCGTTATGGGGGTTTAGAGCTTGTCAAATTATTTAATTGTTTATAAAAAATATTTTATTTATCGCCCTCCCTAGCGTTATGGGGGCTTAGAGCTTGTCGGTTTATTTAATTGTTTATAAAAAAAATTTTATTTATTGCTCTCCCCAGCGTTATGGGAGTTTAGAGCTTGTCGAATTATCTAACTGTTTATAAAAAAAAATTTATTTATCACCCTCCCCAGCGTTATGGGGCTTTAGAGCTTGTCGATTTATTTAACTGTTTATGAAAAAAATTTATTTATTGCTCTTCCCAGCGTTATGAGGGTTTGGAGCTTACCGATTTATTTAATTGTTTATAAAAAAAATTTTACTATTGCTCTCCCCAGCGATATAGAGGGTTTAGAGCTTGGCGGTTTATTTAATTGTTTATAAAAAATCATTAATTTATCTCCCTAGCGTTATGGGGGTTTCGAGCTTTTCGGTTTATCTAATCGTTTACAAAAAATAATTTCTTTATCACTCTCCCCAGCATTATGGGAGTTTAGAGCTTGTCGGTTTATTTAATTGTTTATAAAAAATAATTTCTTTATCGCCCTCCCTAGCATTATGGGCAGGGGCGTTATTTCCCTTATAGTGGGTCTGGATTCATCCAGACCCGGGAAATTCCGGGTCTTGAAATCCAGACCCGGGCGCGTTCAACCAACCATTGATCAGTTATCCCTCAAGCCTGAAACCCCCCAAACCCTGGGCGCCGAGTTCGATAAATGATCGATCGGTCATTCCCCAAGCCTTAAAACCCCAATTACCTTGGTCGCCCGAGTTCAATAAAAAAACTTATCAGCTATCCCCCAAGCTATAAACTCCCAAATACCCTGGGCGCCCGAGTTCAACAACAAAACTTATCGGCTATCCCTCAAGCTTTCAGCCCCCAAATACCCTGGGCGCCCGAGTTCAATAAAAAAACTGATCAGCTGTTCCCCAAGCTGTAAACCCCCAAATACCCTGGCCGCCCGAGTTCAATAAAAAAACTGATCAGCTATCCCCCAAGCTCTAAACCCCCAAAACCCTGGGCGTCAAGTTCAATGAATAAACTGATCAGCTATCCCCTAAGCTCTAAACCCCCAAGTTCCCTGTGCGCTCGAGTTCAACAAAAAAACTTATCGGCTATCCCCCAAGCTTTCAGCCCCCAAATACCCTGGGCGCCCGAGTTCAATAAAAAAACTGATTGGCTATCCCCCAAGCTCTAAACCCCCGAATACCCTGGGCGCCCGAGTTATACAAAAAACTGATCGGCTATCCCCCAAGCTCTAAACCCCCAAAACCCTGGGTGCCCAATTTCAACTAAAAAAGCTATCAACAAATTTTTTTTTTTTTTTAACTAGAAAATAAAATCCATATCTTATTGTGGAACAAAAAAAAAAAAACACTTTTCATGGACTTGATATTCAAATACTATATAAAGTACGCGTAACTTCTTAAATTCTTCTACTCGGTAACCAGAGTTTTGGGAGGTTTAGAGTTTGGGGGATAGCTGATCAGTTTTTTCGTTGTTTCAGGGTGCCCAGGGTATTTGGGGGTTTACAGCTAGGGAGATAGCTGATAAGTTTTTTTGTTGAACTCGGGCACCCAGGGTTTAGAGGGTTTAGAATTTGGGGGATAGCCAACCAGTTTTTTTGTTTAACTCGGGCACCTAGGGTATTTGGGGGTTTGGAGCTTGGGGAGTAGCCAACCAATTTTTTTGTTGAACTTGGGCACCCAGGGTTTTGGGGGTTTAGAGCTTGGGGGATAGCTGATTATTTTTTTTGTTGTAATCGGGCACCCAGGGTTTAGAGGGTTTAGAGCTTCGGGGATAGCCAACCAGTTTTTTTGTTGAAATCGGGCGCCCAGGGTATTTGGAGGTTAACAGCTTGGGGGATAGCTAATTCGTTTATTTATTGAGCTCGACGCCCAATGTTTTGGGGTTTTAGAGCTTCGGGAATAGCTGATCAGTTTTTTTGTTGAATTTAAGCGCCCATGGTATTTGGGGGCTTAGAGCTTGTGACGGTCAATTTTCCCAAATAAAGCGGGGGGCACCACGTCTATGACTCGCCGATGACATAAAACACCAAAACACTTAATCCACCATGATAACTTACTAGGTTACTTACCAAAGTGGCGCACCTGCCCAACCCTGCTTCAGTCCCACCCCCGGTGTGTACTGAAGTTTGGATACTGCGTCAGGCTGAACTACGTTTTGGCCAAGTCTCGAACAAATCTTCTTTTTTATTCTAGTACCAACCCAACAACATTAATGGTTGGTGCCAAATTTTTTTTTTTTCAAGCCCTTCCGAATAATATCTATTTTGTAGGGGTTTATGCCTGGTGCACTCCACCCCCCCCCCCTCCCTTAACTGGCTATACCCTTTACCTTAATTAAATTGATAAATTAATTTTTTTATTTTATTTTTATTATGAAATTTACTTTATTTAAAGCAATTTTATCTTCAAATAGTTTTATATTGTTATCATAAATATTGCATTGTATTTTTGTTCCACTATTATTGTTTACTATGAATTTAAATATTTTAAATTCTTTTTCATCACTTTTTTTAATAAATGTATTCTGACCAATAAGTTCATCTATATATACTACAACAGACCTATAAAATAATGAATTTTTTTATAAATATTTATAATTAAATATTGTTATAGGGCTACTATTCAAAAAGAATAGGACTCGGGAATACAACCTATGATGATTAGTCGACTCTCTGAATTGTCCTATAAGCTGAAGTTTTAATCAGTCATCCACTGATTATCTTCCTGAAAAATAAAAAGGGAAACCCGACCGCGGTAATAATTTATTATTCGCCCTTTCTTACCTCGGTGGACGCAGCTACTCAGGATTTTTCCGGTAGGTGGGTGTGGGCTAAAGGTGATCGAGCGCGGGAACACGGGTTCTCAAATTAATAATAGTTGAGTGATTTTAATGCTTTTAATATAACCAATTTAAAAATAAATACAACAATAATTAATTTGATAACACGATAAAAAAAAAGTAGCAAAAGTTTCGATAATAATCTACAAGAAAATCGACACTAATTAACAGTCAGTATTCTTAATTTTATCGACGCGCGCACACACAATTAATCAACCGCGCGCGAGAGAAAAACAAAGTAAATAGAAATCCGAGTATCGATCATACACACTCCTTCGTTCACAATAATTCGCATACAATAATTAGACTTACTTCTACGCCGCAGGTGCACCTGTAATTAGCCGCAAGGCTTAAATTTAGCTGACAAGCTTGACGATAAAACTTTGGGGATGCTGGGCTCCACTGCCGGCGTTCTGCTCCGTGCCGTCGACTCGTACCAGAGAATATATAATTATCACGAAATGACAATCACGCTGATAACGGAGATTCTCTTCGTTACGATCTCGTGTCCAACCTGCACAGCCACACTAACTTCTTTCCAAACGTTTTATTGTGATTAACGATATCTAAACTATTCGATATTGGGAGGAAAAGTGCAGTCACAGAGAGGGAAGCAATATGGCTGCACATAACTATTTTCAATGCGATCAGCGCGCATGACGACGTAACCCTAAATTCAACATGGCTGCCCATAACTATTTAAATCCACTAGAACAGCGCGTGAACCACGTGACCTCATCCCCACCACGACTGCACTTTTCATCCCAATACCGGCGATGTATATTCGAATACGCGTGTGGTGATACTGACTCTCGGTCCTCCTCCTACCCGGCCCGATATTCTATCGTTTCCCGCGCGTTCCGCTCCCACTCGTATCGTGTTCTAACGGTCGCGCGGCGATTACAAATGTTGCCGCGATTTTATTAATTCGACCGTTACACCCCCCTTCCAGATGTGACGTATCCGAAAAATACGTCACTTCGGTATATCCAGAACACGGCCTATCCGAGTTTTAGGGAAACGTAGGTTAGGGTTAGGTTTGAAGAATGAAAAAACATTACTTAGGTGTGGCCACTTTATTAGCAACAATCGTGGATGGACCACTTATCCACTGCCAGTAGGCTTTCTAGCCAAGCCGTTCGGCTGGTTTTTCTTCCGTAGGCTGCCTACTCGCCTTGATTTCAGGTGGAGTTACCCGCCACGCCAATGTTGTGCCCTGTTTGGGCACAGGTCAGGATCTTCGACCGCTGGGTATTTACATGCTAGGCACCAACGCTGATCCTCAGCCTTTTTTCGCCATTCCAATTTCACTGCTTCTTTCCTGGAATTTACTTCCAGGAAAAGCAGTCTGCTCGACGCTGTCTGTCGATCCCTCTTGGCTTGCTTCCACTCCTCGATGGTGCGGGCTTGTCTGGCCCTTGCTTCCTCCTCAGCAGTTCTGGCTTGGACTCGTACTGCCCGACGTTGATGGATCACGTTCAGGTCGGACAGTCGATCGGCGGCTTGGTGACGCCACTCCGTCATCTCTGGCGGTATGGCTCCAGGCCATTCCTCACTCATCTTCTCCAGCTGACTGAAGAGGTCGCGTTCCCGCTTCTCTTGCTCCTTGGAACTTTTCCGGCATTCCTTCAACTCGGTCAGCAGTAGACCCCAATCATCGGGTGTTGGCCAGGGATTTGCCGTGGTTTGGGTGCCACTAGGCTCACCTTGATTGCCGTTAGGCTCGTTTGTGTCGATAGGCTCACTAGGAGTCGTTATGGTTTCGGGTGTTGCCGGCCCTCCAGATTCGGTCGGGACTCGACCGAGCCTAACTTCTTCTTCCATTATCCTTTCTAACTCCCCTCTGTCGTAGAACTCGGCCATTGCCTGCAACTAATAAAGGAGGAATAAGGATAAAAATATAGGACAGATGGATTAGGATTTGCGTTGTGCGCGAGTTTTCCGTGGTGACGGTGTTTTTGCGTAGTCGACGCAAATTTTCTTAGTCGACCCTTTCGGCCTACCCCTACGTTTCCTAACCGCCGGGTCGACTTGTACGCATGGCTCGCTACCATTTACAATTTGCCGCACAGACTCATTCAAAACCTTCGCCGTCGCAGTAGGCTCACTCCTGCACACCACCTCCTGCTCGCTAGCGTTAGGATTTTCGCACGCACTTCCTGTCGTCGCATTTTCTTCGTCCGAAGATTCTGGCTCCGTTCTTGCGATCCATTTCTTCAGTTGTTGTACGGCTACTGGGCTTTGCTCATTCCCAAAGGCGTCTACGATTGTATACGTATTGCTACCTAGCTTTTCGACCACTGTATACGGACCCGTATACTTAGGCGCTAGGCTAGCCGTGAAGCCTTTAGCCTTATTCGACAAGACTTTGTTTTTCCTCCACACCATGTCACCAGGTTGGAAAATTACCTCGCGGTGTCGTTTATTATAGTGTTCAGCCGCTTTGTCTTGTTGAATTCTTGAGTTTTCACCCGCTTTCTTCCTTAAGTCTTCGGCTCTGGCTGTCTTGTCTAGCCTTTCTTGGAGAGCCATTTCTTCGCACTTCCTCAGTGTTTCGTCAGCTAAGCTCCTGCTGAGTACACTGCAATCGATCGGCTGACGTAACATGTTCAACATGGCAGGACTCGTTTTTATAGCTGAGTGCTCTGCCCTGTTGTACGCGCAGACCAGCTCGGGTAAAAGAACGTCCCATTTTTGTTGATTGTCTGCAATAAAACATCGGATCATTGTTTTCAGTGTTCTATTTAGTCTTTCGACTTGGCCATTTGATTCAGGGTTATGAGTTGGTGAGTTTTCATGCTCGATACCTAGCTCTATCAGTCGGTTGTCGATCGTGTGATTCTTAAACTCTGTCCCTTGATCCGATAAAAACCTTTCTGGCTGACCCCATCTTAGGATCACGTCTTGCCAGATATGATTCCATATGGCTTCACCATCAGCCCGTTTTAACGGTGTTGCTTCTGCCCATCGCGTGAATAGATCCGTTAAAACTAAGACATACTTGTGTCCGTTATCACTACGGGTATAAGGACCTAATATGTCGCCGGACACCGCCTGCCAGGGTCTTACGATTGTTCGTTTTCCCATCAGACCCCCAGGTAAACGCTGTTCGACTTTTTGCATTTGGCATATCTGGCATGACTTGACATAGGCTTCTATATCTTTGTACATGCCAGGCCAAAAGTACTCTTGGGTCACCTTTTTCAAAGTCTTGTCTCGACCCAAGTGTCCTGCTAGTGGTTCATCGTGTTTTTCCTTGATGATCATCTCTCTCAAAAACACAGGTGCCACCATTTTCCATGCTGAGTCGTCGCCGACTGTTTCTTCAATTAAGTCGTCAGACTTGTAATAATAAAGCTTGCCACCCACGACCTTCCATCTAAGAAATTTGCCTGGATTTCTCTGCACAGCTTTCATTTTATTGATATACCAGTCGTCTAGCTCTCCGGCAGGATAGCTTACGGCTGCAACAGTCGGTTCGTCTTCCTCATACATACGCGACAATGCGTCAGTCACAACATTCAAGGCACCTTTACGGTATTCTGTCGTAAACGTATAACCTTGAAGCTCTAGCGACCATCTTGCTAGTCTGCCTGTAGCATTTGACAGTTTATTTAGCCATTTCAGCGAATTGTGGTCTGTAATTACGTGGAATTGAAAACCTTCGACGTAACACCGAAATTTCCTAATCGCCTCGACTACTGCCAAACATTCGCGTTCTGTTACAGTGTAATTGCGTTGTGCTGGGTTGAGGACTCGGCTAAAATATTCGATAACCCTCTCCTCACCGTCGATGGTTTGAGTCAAACATGCTCCGATCCCAGTATCTGAAGCGTCAGTCTGAATCACGAATGGCTGGGTAAAATCCGGCCTCGCCAGCACTGGAGCTGAAGCTAGTAGAACCAAGATTCTTTCAAAGGCCTCTTGTTGTTCTGCTTCCCATTTGTAACAGATTCTTGTGCTCGTTAGTCTTGTGAGCGGTTCGGCTACTGTGGCGAAGTTTTTCAAAAATTTCCTATACCACGACGCCATTCCAAGGAACCTTTTTAACTTTTTTCGGTTGTTTGGAATTGTGTAGTTTAAGATGGCTTCGACTTTTCCTGGACATGGTCGAATTCCATCTCTACTTACGATTACGCCTAGATATTTAACTTCAGATTGGCAAAACTTACTCTTGTCTCGATTCACTGTAAGTCCAGCCTCTCTCAGTTTAGCCAATATGGCTTCGAGAATTTTTATATGTGTTTCAAAATCGTCTGTAACAATTATGATGTCGTCTAGATATGCATAGGCGTACCAAAATCTCGAATAATCATATCTATTAGGCGTTGAAAGGTTGATCCAGCCTGATCTAGCCCAAACGGCATTCTTTTAAACTGGAACTGACCTAAGCCTGGTACCGTAAAAGCCGTTATTGGCCTTGACTCTTTCTTCAGTGGTACCTGATGGTACGCTGACGACAAATCTAGAGTCGATATGTATTTGGCCGTTTTAAACCTTCTCAGGATATCATCCATATAAGGTAAAGGATAGGCTTCGGTTTTCCTAGAGACTGAGTTAACCTTACGGAAATCTATACAAAATCTCCTAGTGCCATCTTCCTTTTTCACCATTACCACCGGTGACGACCAACCGCTTTTCAGGTTCGATAACGTCGTCGTCTAGCATTTTGACCACATGCTCGTACATTTCCAGTTGTACTACCGGTGAAACTGGATAATATCTTTGTTTGATAGGCTTTGTGTCGCCTATGTCGATCTCGTGTTGGATCCACGTCGTGCAGCCTAAGGGCTTGTCATCCGGCTGGAAAACCCTATCTAGCAAGTCATTTATACGTTCTTGCTCTTCCGAACGAATGTCGGCTAGACCTATTGACGCTATGCTTGTGAATTCAGTTTCTGTCACAGCAGCTACTTCTAAGTCTATCGTTTTATCAGCAATTCTGACGTTCAGCTTATTCGTGGCTGGATCTAGCACCGTATCAAAAGTGCGAATAAAATTCGTCCCCAGATAACAATCTGAGTCTAGATCCAACATAATAGCCACTTTAATATCTTGCGTCACCCCCGCAATCTCAAACGGCAGAAACACATGTCCTGCAATCGCACATCTCCGGCCATCGGCCACTTTGGCCCCTTTGCCGTGATAAATCTCAATCCTACGTTTGAGCGCTGACGCCATCTGGATTGCTGAAGATCCCATTACCGTGAGCGATGCTCCGGGATCATATAGAGCTCTGACTTGGAATTCTCCTATGTCGACTGGTAGCCACCATCTTCCTTCCGACTCAGACTCCTTGGTAGCCGACTCGTTCTCTGCCTGCTCAGTATTCTTTGGATCTACTGAGCATGCGTGAGTACCCTCTCCGAGTGATGGTTGGTTCGGGATCTTGGCGGAATAAGGTCTACAAGATCTTACTCCGCCTTCTTGCCGTTTCCCGGCTTCTCGGGACAATTAGGGCGTCTATGACCCTCTTTGCCACACAGGTAACACTTGATTACCTTAGCTTCGTCTCGAGATTTATTCTTCTCATCACTCTTATCTCGCTTTGGAGAAGGACTCCTAGACTTCGTTTCGTCTTCCGATTTCCGTCTCTGTTTTGCCTGCCTGGCTTTGTTTGAATTCTGGGGCCTCGGGCCCGATGGCTTGCCAAAATTCTTATACTTACCCTGGATTTGAGACATCAATTTTTCCAGGTGGCTCATAACCGAGGCGTCGTCAGACTTGCCTCCCATAGTCGTTGCGGCTATGTTAATTTTCGGTTTTTTATTCGCCTTGCTTTCTTTATATGCCAAATTTGGCCAAAGAGACGTTGATGGTGACGGTGGTGGTCTATAAAATACTTCACTAACCATTGTCTTCTCAACCTCTACCGCTTGGCTTAATAAGCCTTTAACTGACTTAACTTCATCCCGCCTAATTTGTTTACGCAAATTAGGTCTCATATTCGTCAACATGAAGTCGACTCTCTCCATCTCGGTAGGTCTAGGTCTCATTTTCAGTAACAATGATTGTAGGTATGTCAGGTAGTCTCGCACTGGCTCTTCTGCCCCTTGTGTACGATTCGTAGCTTCTACACGTAGGCTTTGTTGATAGTCGCCAATGCCGTACCATTCACGGGCTTCTTCACAGAACTTTGCCCAGGTGTCGATCTCTAGTTTGTTATCCCGGTACCATGTCGACGCCAAACCGGTCAATAATATGGGCAGTGCATCCAATAATTGTTTCTCTGTCAGTCCGGCTAGTTCGTTAGCCTCTCCGACTTAAATCAAAAATTGTTCGATGCTTGACTCGTTACTACCGTCGAATTTAATATTCCACCTTCGGACGATCGAGCCAATGTCAGTAGGCTTTTCTAACCTCTGCGGGTTCTAATTTGCCTGTCGCGGTGCTGGTAATTCGGCCTGTTCTAGCCCCTGCAACCGCTCCAACTCTGCCGTCAGGGCTTTTATCCGGTCTTGGATTTTGCGTACGTTGCTCGTCGTTGCTTGATTGCCTATTGGACTCGAACTGATCCTCTCATGCATCAACGTGTCGCCAAAATTCACCCTCGGTCCGTGTACATGATTTGTATTTTCCGTAGATATACTACAATCATCCATGGACTGTTGTAAAATGCCGGGCCTTATCGTGCTTGATACAGGTCCTCTCGTATGGTGGTTGCTGCCGGCGAGACAGTGTCGACTATTCCTGTCTTCAAGGGCGTTAATCCTTGCGTTAGTCTCAGCCATAGCACTATGCAGCTTTTTGAATTCTCTCGTGAACTCTTGCATTGTACCCAGTATATCCTCCAACATACCGTCATCACGGTTGCTCGTACTCCCTTCCTCAGCCTGTCCTGCATTCCTCCTGCCCATGATGGTCCCAAGCGATAACTGAAGTTGAGTTGCGGCATCTAACACCTTCTCGTCTGCCAAAACGGCTAAGGGGTGTTCGCCGCCTGTGGTATAATTCGGGTCACGAATTGTCGAACCCGATTTTTCCCACAGGGTAGTGGCTATAAATTGTGCTCGCTTATTCTCGCGCTTGACCTTGACGGTGTCTTGGTCTTCAGACTCGTCCTCGACAAAGTCGTCAGCTGAATAGTCACCCAAGAGCCACTTTATCAGCCTCTCATGTTTATCACGAGTTGAGCCGTCAGTCTTGAGTTGCAACTCGCTTAAAGCGTCTTCGACAACATCAATGTCTTCCGCGACCACCCATGAATAAACCAACTCCTCCTTCACTCTCTGTTCCACCATGTCTCACGCTCAAAATAACAGAAAGAACCTAATCCCTCGTGACAGTACTAACACACTCTAGCTTAACTTAAATTTATGATCGCAGTTTATATAAAAAAATAAATAAAAAATAATAAAAAATAAATAAATAAATAAATAAATTTTATATTTCTGATTTTTCTTCTATTAAGCGCCTCAAACGGCTTAATGATAAAAAGAAAATAAAATCTACCAGGCTTACTAGCCTGTTGACCCGATTGGTTTTGATAAAAACCACGGTCAACTCAAAAAGCCAAAGTCAGATAAAAAAAAAAATATTCGGCTGTTTCTACCCGTGTCGGAACACCGATTTTTATTTTCAGAAATATAAAATATAATATACAGTTGCTACTGAACACTAGTCAGTAGCACGCTGTTATATAAATAAGCGACAAAAATTTTAAATTAAAAATTCAACAATTTCAATCAAATTCAAATAAATAAATTATAATTTTCTGCCAATTTTCCGTTAACTGTCACGAATTACGGGAATTTTTATTACAAAGTAGAATAATTATTCGAAACAATAAATCAATCGAAAGAAGAAGAAAGAAAAAAAAACAAAAATTCTACTTTGTAAGTACAATAGACACAACCGCGAAAACTTTGTTTTTCTCAAAACGCCGAGATCGGCCTTGAACCGATCAGCTATGGTACGACGCTACCGCGCTCGTCTACACACACTAATACACACTATCGAGTGCTGTGACGTAAACACTCGAATTTAAAAACCCACCACGTTGTTGGGCGCCATGTTATAGGGCTACTATTCAAAAAGAATAGGACTCGGGAATACAACCCATGATGATTAGTCGACTCTCTGAATTGTCCTATAAGCTGAAGTTTTAATCAGTCATCCACTGATTATCTTCCTGAAAAATAAAAAGGGAAACCCGACCGCGGTAATAATTTATTATTCGCCCTTTCTTACCTCGGTGGACGCAGCTACTCAGGATTTTTCCGGTAGGTGGGTGTGGGCTAAAGGTGATCGAGCGCGGGAACACGGGTTCTCACATTAATAATAGTTGAGTGATTTTAATGCTTTTAATATAACCAATTTAAAAATAAATACAACAATAATTAATTTGATAACACGATAAAAAAAAAGTAGCAAAAGTTTCGATAATAATCTACAAGAAAATCGACACTAATTAACAGTCAGTATTCTTAATTTTATCGACGCGCGCACACACAATTAATCAACCGCGCGCGAGAGAAAAACAAAGTAAATAGAAATCCGAGTATCGATCATACACACTCCTTCGTTCACAATAATTCGCATACAATAATTAGACTTACTTCTACGCCGCAGGTGCACCTGTAATTAGCCGCAAGGCTTAAATTTAGCTGACAAGCTTGACGATAAAACTTTGGGGCTGCTGGGCTCCACTGCCGGCGTTCTGCTCCGTGCCGTCGACTCGAACCAGAGAATATATAATTATCACGAGATGACAATCACGCTGATAACGGAGATTCTCTTCGTTACGATCTCGTGTCCAACCTGCACAGCCACACTAACTTCTTTCCAAACGTTTTATTGTGATTAACGATATCTAAACTATTCGATATACCGGCGATGTATATTCGAATACGCGTGTAGTGATACTGACTCTCGGTCCTCCTCCTACCCGGCCCGATATTCTATCGTTTCCCGCGCGTTCCGCTCCCACTCGTATCGTGTTCTAACGGTCGCGCGGCGAATACAAATGTTGCCGCGATTTTATTAATTCGACCGTTACAATATATATCAAAAGAAAATGTTTATAAATACGCAGTTCTGTCTCCAACAGTAATATTATTTTTCAAATATTCACTATCCGAAAAATAATATTCTCTCATTTTCTTATTTCTTTGGTCATTGCTTTGATTTTCTTCAGTAGATTTTCTTTTAGATTCTCTTCCCATGTACTTAAATCATTTTTATATTTTTTATAGTAAGATATACAGGGTGTATCTTAACTATCGCATGTGAGATATACCACGCGAAAGAGCGGAAAAAGTTGAATTAGGATATGACTATTGTTTTGTTCTGAGCTAATCAATTAAGCTTTAATTAAGTATTCAAATTAACCAATCATAGCGAACTCAAGAAAGATGTGGGCGGGTTCTAGTACAGAATGGAGTGGGACATCTTTGATTCGTAAGCAAAGGAAAAAGTTGGGCTTAGGTGAGAAAATAAGTCCAAACATGTGTCAAACATGTGTTAATTTCGAGAATTTCAAAATTTTTTTTTAAATTGAAATTTTTTTTTTTTAAATAATTGTTTTATTTATAAAATGAGAGTTCACGTAAATTTTGAATCGCAATTCTACGATAAAAATTGCCAGAGTTGGAGTATCAAATTAATTCACGAGAAGATTTTATTCAAAATCTAAATCAGCCAATTTTTGTGGTACAATTATGATTCAAACTTCTTTGGAATCGAAGTTTTACAAGGAATGTCACCAGCTTGACAAAAATAGTCATTTATAAAAAATTGTAAAATTGGTTTTTGCATATTAAAAGTGGTAAGTCAATACCCCCCCCCCCCCTGTAGTTCAGTAAGCTGTCCAGCGCTACAGCGCGCGGGGGTCCGGCCACCCCGCTCTCTACCTGGCCGTTTCTCTCTCAACAATGAAAGAAGTGGGCACTTATTGACTTACCACTTTTAATATGCAAAAACCAATTTTACAATTTTTTATAAATGACTATTTTTGTCAAGCTGGTGACATTCCTTGTAAAACTTCGATTCCAAAGAAGTTTGAATCATAATTGTACCACAAAAATTGGCTGATTTAGATTTTGAATAAAATCTTCTCGTGAATTAATTTGATACTCCAACTCTGGCAATTTTTATCGTAGAATTGCGATTCAAAATTTACGTGAACTCTCATTTTATAAATAAAACAATTATTTAAAAAAAAAAAATTTCAATTTAAAAAAAAATTTTGAAATTCTCGAAATTAACACATGTTTGACACATGTTTGGACTTATTTTCTCACCTAAGCCCAACTTTTTCCTTTGCTTACGAATCAAAGATGTCCCACTCCATTCTGTACTAGAACCCGCCCACATCTTTCTTGAGTTCGCTATGATTGGTTAATTTGAATACTTAATTAAAGCTTAATTGATTAGCTCAGAACAAAACAATAGTCATATCCTAATTCAACTTTTTCCGCTCTTTCGCGTGGTATATCTCACATGCGATGGTTAAGATACACCCTGTATTTATTCGATTTTTTAATTAGATTTTTTTTATTAAATATTAAAAAATTCATTTTTTTCATATTTAAATGATTTATATTTTTTTCTTTCTTATAAATGAATTTTATGAATTTTTTATACTTTAAAAAAAAATTTCTTTCCATACTACATTATTTATATAATTTGTAAACCATTTTTATTTTCAATAAATAAATTATTAGAATCTTTACATCGTGATAGGGCTACATAAAGTTGTCCATGAGAAAATAATAGTTTATTTAAATATATTCCTACTTTATCAAAACTTCGACCTTGTGATTTATTTATTGTCATTGCAAAAGCTAAAACTAATGGAAACTGCTTTCTATGTATTACAGATAGAAATTTAGAAGTTTCTGCTATACTTATTGTTATTCTTGGAATAAAAACTAATTTATTTCTTTTATCTCCGATTAATATTTTACATTTTATGTTATATTCATAAGTTTTTACCACTTTTAATCTGGTTCCATTACATAAACCATCACTAATACTCAAATTTCTAATTAACATTACGATAGCTTTAATAAAAAAATAAGAATAAGAATAAGAAGAAGATAAAAATTTAAAAATATTTGAATAGTTTAGTTTGAATAATATATGAAATGGGAATAATGATGTTAAGAGGGTGGGGAGAGTGGAGGCGAAAATGGATCAGCTAAAAAAGGGGAGGGGTGGGGATAGGTATTGATAAAAAAAATATTATAAAATTGATATGTTTTACGGTCAAATAGTAAAGAATTAAGGGTAGGGTGAAATGGGGAGTTGGTGGGGAGTTAATAAAAAAAGTGACTGCGAGCAATCACACTCGTTTATATTACTTACTGTCCCATTGTTTAATAATAAACAATAATTCAATATTATAGATATACAAACAATTAATATGAGTTATGTTGTTTTCTCCTTCTCCCATTCAAAGTTTTATAAAAATCAGTGCATTGGTTTTAACGCCAACCTCTTGACGAAATTCGCAAAAAATTGCTGAAAATCTGCCGAAAAGGGTTTTGTACTACTAGGCTAAGTACGAGGATATGAGTAATTGAATGCACGTGAGTAGGTACAGTGGTAGTCATATAGTTACGAGGGTATGCACACGACTTTGAATAAACATAAAAAAAAAGATATGCACAAGAGTAAATACAAGGATAACTACAAAAGCACAAAACAATAGTAGCTACGAGGGTAGCCACAATTGTAGACACAATGGTGAGCACTAGCATAAAAATCTGGGGGGGGGGGGATTGGCGAGCGGAGCGAGCAGGGGGGTACCTTCGCCCGCTACTCTTCTCCCACGACCCCAAAGTGCTTAACTAACCTTAAAAGTGTGCCGAAATATGCTCATTTCTATGTGTTTTAATTTTTCCTATAATTTTCTAATCACCTCCCCCCACGCCCTTTTTTTACCCACGCTCCCCATTTTTGATATATGTTATCAGTTTCTACCCACACCGCCAATTTTTGATATATGTTATCAGCTATGAAACTATAGAAATTTAAAAAGTAACTACGAAACATAAAAAAAATAAATTAATATCTTAAGATAAAAGAGAGAACCCAAAAAGAATATCAGCATTTTATTCGTGATGTGATCCGTTGAAGAAGTGAATTTAAAATTTGAATTTTTATTTTTAATTGCTATATTACAATTCAATTAAAACATCTATAGAATAGATAAAAAAATAATTATGTAATCAAGTGTTCGAAATTATCCGATTAAAATCATTAAAATAATAATTATTAGTATACAAACTGAAACAAAACCAATGAATCTATAACCACAAAAGTTTAAATGAATATGAACCCTGAACGTAGCGCAAAGGTAAAGGGTATATATAACTTATTGTAGGTTAATTTAGATGAAGCTTCGACGAAACTTGTTTTAGATAATATAATAGAATTGCGCGCGTTTGCGTGCTAGAGAGCTTCAAGGTTTGGCAAGAGGATAGGTATGTTGTGTCATAAAAAAATTTATACTAAGTAATCCGCCATTCAAATAATTATAATTATTCTTTGTGTTAATAAATAGTTTACATTAATAAATAGCCTGTCTATTAATACCTCATAATACCTTTTAAACTATTTATCACATTCATAAACAGTAAAATAAACAAGTTATGATTACATAACAAAATGGTTCCGGTACATAATCGAATTGTGAGCATTTAATATTTATCGTGTGAGAGGCTATATAATAATATAATAATTTATCGTGTAAGAGGCGATATAATAATTTAATAATTTATCGTGTGAAAGGCGATATAATAATTTAACAATTCATCGTGTGAGAGGCGATATAATAATTTAATAATTTATCGTGTGAGAGGCGATATAATAATTTAATAATTTATCGTGTGAAAGGCGATATAATAATTTAACAATTCATCGTGAGAGGCGATATAATAATTTAATAATTTATCGTGTGAGACGCGATATAATAATTTAATAATTTATCGTGTGAGAGGCGATATAATGATTTAATAGTTCGTCGAGTGGGAAACGATAGAAAATCTAATAATCTATAGCGTGAGTACAATAATTTAAAAACTATATTTTTGATTACGTGATTAATAATTATGAGTTAGATGTCTTTTGTATCACGCACGACTACTAAAGCTGGCGAGTCTAAAACTTTAACAAGAAGTACAGTGAGAGAAAATTCCGAGTTGCGAGAAAATATTTTGAAAGAATCTGACTGGATATGTAGGAAAACGGCGGGAACGCGTAAGAAAGATACGGAAAATAAAATGTATACAGAGTTAGCGAATCTACTAAATTTTGAAAATTCTAACCTATCAAATTCGAAAGTACAAGTTGTTTTGATAAAAAATCGTCAAAAGCGAGTGAGAATACACCGGAAAAAATCGGGAATAGTGAGGAAATAGCTGAAAAACAATTTTCGTCAAATACAACGATTGATATAGAGTTTGAAAATCTATTTAAATCCTTTGGCAATAAATTTAGAAGATTCAAGTCGTTACAATCCAGAATCATTGACAAACGCAAAAGGGGACTCACAGAAATATAAATTAAAGGATAATTCATCGATAGAAATTAACTCAGAGTCAGAAAGTAATTTATTAAATTTTGTAAAATCTACAAAAATAATGTCGAAATTTAAAATCACGGACCTCGTTCATGAAAGTCCATTCTTTAGCGGTTCTCAAAAATCCGCCGAGGAAATAATAAAGTATGTTACTGAAGTAGAGTCTTTGATACAGAAGGATGATATTGAGAATTTTTTGAAATATTTGATCTTAAAAAAATGTGTAGAATTGGCCGATGAATGGTTTGCCGATAGAAAACCAACAACGATAGACGAATTTGTTACTAGTATTAAAAATAGCTTCCCAACGACCGAAAATTTTTACTTCTATTACAATGAATTACTCACAATAACACAAAGGGAGCGCGAAGATGTACATGCATATACATCGCGATTGAAAAAATTGATTAAGAAAATAAAGGAATTGAAGAAATTAACTCCGGGATTAGAGGAACGGGAATATAGACATTTCGAAACAAAACTAAATTCCAATGCATTAAAGAGTTTTATTGATGGCTTTAAATTCAAAATCAACGTTCAGTTAGATAAAAATGGTGATTTTGCGACAACACTAAATAACGCATTAATATTAGAAAAAAGTTAATTCAGACCGAAGATATGAGCATGCAAGTTAATCACTGTTCCAGTAATTTAATGAAGAAAAATATCGCGATTTGTCAGATTTGTACAGAACGAAATCATGAAGCCTTATTTTGCCCGACCACCGCGTGTGTATATCGCAAATCACAGAATCACAGATCTTTCGATTGTAACAGAGCGAATAAAAAAAATTAAAGTACAGTGCAATTTATGTAGTAATTACGGTCATTCGATTAGTGCGTGTGAGTACAATAAAATCGGAAGTAAAAATTGTCAATTTTGTCAGATAGCAGGACATCAGGTAGATCATTGTGAGAATATTAAAGATTTTGAAGAATATTAAATTTTTTTTCAAATTTGTGACAAATCGGGTCATAACGCTAAAGACTGTTTCAGATATAGAAATAAACAACAAACTACTCAAAATAACACTTATTATAATAGACGAGAGCAAGATCGAAATAACCCAATGCAAAAAAATTGCGAATATTGTGGTTATAAAGGTCATGATCTCGATACGTGCACCAAATACAGAGCGTTGAAAAATTACTCAAGTAACACTCAGCAAATTTGTAAGCATTGCAATATGTCAGGAAATTCGCTGCAAAATTGTTTTGAATTACAAAATTTACAAAATTCTATCGGGAACTTTTGTAATATCATCTGTAAAATATTGGCCACATTGCGTTAAATTGTAAACGTACTCAGTATTCAGTGGGAGCAAATTATTTTTCGATAGTGAACGATGAAATACGAGTAAGAAATTCTTGTCAAGACTTAAAACAATTGACCGGTACAAATGATGATGAAAATATCGCGATACCAACTTACGTGGTGAAGTTAGAGAATCCTTTGAGGCAAATTTTCGTAGAGAATGTGAATAATACTTATGAATTTCTAGTAGACAGTGGTGCTCAGCTGAACATAATGAAAAATGATAAAGTGAAACCAATAGACATAGATCCATGTCGTCAAATTTTATTGTCCGGGATATCAAATAATATAATCAAAACTTTGGGTACCACATACTTATTAACGGCTTATTTTATGAATTCCATGTAGCTCCGGATGCATTTAAATTACCTTACGACGGTATTTTGGGCATAGAATTACTGAGCGAAGGAAAATTGAGATAAGATGAAGGTTACTTGGAAATAAATAATAAAAGAATAACTTTGTTAAGGAACGATAGGAAAGTAAAGTCGAGCGAGATATATGACACCAATTTTGCGAAAGACATACAAAGCTTAGCCAACGATTCACTTAGCTTGCAATTTACTACGTCACGGGACGATAAAACAGAAACTCTTCAGAGAAAGGACAATGAACCTTTGAAGGTTATGAAACTTGACTTTAATGCTGACACAATAAAGTCAGAAGAAGATACCGATTTTACTAAAGGAATAAAAAAATTATTAAATACCTTAGTAGAAATTAGTAGCACGAATAATGAAACTAAAACTATGAATAACAATACCGATTTACGGAGGGTGATAGAGTCTGAAAATAATAGGCAAACATTCGTGAGTCAAGTAAATTGTACTTTGGAAAATTTTAAACCTTGTGATAGCGATCTTGATGCCGAAATGTTAGATTATCCTTCCTTTTTGAAAGTACTAACAGAAAATGTGGAAGTCAGTTTAAATGATAATGGTCAGGAACATTTAAATCATATTAATTTAATTAACTATGTAGAATTTGACGTGTCAGCGCAAGTGAATAACGCGAATTTTGGACCGAAAGATAATATAAAATTTTTTGATATTAATAAGGGTAGAACTCAAAATTTATTAAGTAAAATCGAGTTAAAACAGTTGTCGGAAGAGCATGCAACAATGAGTAAAAATTTGGTTAGAAAGAATCAAGATATCTTTTATTGTGATGGTGAGGAATTGAAAACTTGCACGGTAGAACAGCATGAGATAAATATGAATAGAGTATTGAAAGGTTTAATAGGCAAAATTTGTTTTGTTAACACTGATGATATTTTAATTTTTGCAAAATATAAACCATATGAAATCGTTTTTGCTTACCCACCTAAATTACCATCTAGTGAACAAATGAAAAAATCTGAAAAATTGCCAACTTTTAATGACTATTTAAAACAATTATTGAGTAATAAGAAAAACATAGCAAATTTGGCGAGAAAAAATCTCATAATAGCTAAATATAATACAAAACAATACTACGATAAAAATGCTAATCCAGTAAATTTTAAAATAAGTGATACAGTGTATTGGCAACGTCAGCCAAAACCAAAAAAGCTAAAAAAAGACCAAAATTTGGTCCGTTCGAAATTAAAAAAATCACAGATAAAGGTGATATTTTATTTTTGTATGAAGGAAAGCAAAAGCGAGTTCATCCTAATAAATTATTTTTACATAAAAAGAAACTAATATCATTTTTCTTGTATTCTAGGAAAATAAAAATTATCATGCATATCATATTAATCATACTCTCATTAATCATAAAATCATCTTCACAAATAATTGGATATGAGTGTGGTTCAACTACACCAAACATTACAACATTCTCATGTTGTAATGGTAGACACTGGCGAATGTGACTTCCATGAGATGAAACCTAATTCAACCAACGTCACGATTGAATAAGTGCAACTTGCTGAATTTCGAGATACAAACGTGATCCACTGCAAAATAATTATCCATAGAACAATTAATAACTGTGGAATGTTTGGACATCTTTTACTTCAAGAGAATGGCGAACAAGAATACTTATATGAACTATCACACGAGAAATGCAAGTTACTACATGATACAGGAATTTTCAAGTACGACGATACACATATAATTTCTAACATCAAAGTCAACGCAACACCAATGATTGTAGGAGTAGATTTCGCTGGCAGTGCAGCAGACAAATCATGCTCTGGGTCATCCTATGCAGATAACTTCGGCTCATGGATAAAGGTTTTTGTGCATGGTACTATACAAATACTTCTCATTCAAACTAAAGCTAAAGTAAGTCTTGATGCAGATAAAATTAGATTAAGCTCGGGTGCAGTTTGTAAATTTTCGGATAAATATTGTATAGATTTAGAATACGGTCTTACTTTTTGGGATATTTTACCAATAAATGAATGTTTTAAAAATTCTTTTGATATATTATATAAGGATATATCAAATAACTTATGCAGTAAACACCCCCGAAATAACTTTTGCTTTATCTTCGAAAAGGCAGTTTAACTCAATGTAATAGATTATTTATAACTACAGAACATCCCAAACTACTTATTTTAGAATCAAAAATGGGAATAAATTCATTTTATTACAGTAATGATACTATTGTAGAAAATACAATAAATTTAGATATATTTACTTATGTAAATTATAAGTTCATTTATGTAGAAAAACATCTAAGGATAGAATTAAATGACTTATATATAAATTTAATTACAGAAAAATGTAACCTTGAGAGAGAAACTATCCAATATTCCTTATCCCTAGCTACTCTATCGCCAGATCTATTTGCATACACTGTAATGAAAAAATCAGGGTACACTTCCTTGATTGCTGGCGAAGCTCTTATTTCATAAAATGTACACCAAAACCAGTAAAAATAAAACACGTGGAGGAGTGCTACGAACAGCTTCCCGTAATGTCAAAAAAACGAGACAAGGTTTTTAACAGCAAAAACTCATATTCTTGTTAAGACAGGGAAACAAGTTACCTGTAATGCAATTTTTCCAAGATACTACAAAATTGGGGACAAATGGATCAAACTAGATCCCCGTCCAACTTATGAAGTAACATCTCCACACATGTTCCAGCCTACAACAAAAATTCGCTGGAATTATAAATTGATTGAGACGTTAGCCACATCAGGGGTGTACTCACAACATCAGTTGGAACAAGCTCAACAACAAATTACGTTCCCGTTAGAACAGCCAGCTTTACTGAATATTCTAACAAGGTAAATGGCAGGTGAACACAATTATAATGAAGAATCAATAAACAACCTGTTCACTAAATCAACAATAAAGGGAATCTTGGCAGACCTATGGTCTGGCATCATCGACAATTTAATTAAGGGTGGATCGATCTAATCCGCAATAGATATGATAATTTTTATACTACATCTAATAAAAATAATCATGGATACAATTATGAACGCCTATCTTTTACAACAACTATATGGTTGTGGCTTACGTCTACTAGCTGCAATATCAAGTTCTACAACACATTTCTTTGTCACCTTAAACAGAAATCAAACAATCTCAAAAAAATCAGAAGAAATGGAATTACAAGAAGTAAGAGTAGACCCTATCTCAACCATTTCAAAAATTCCTCCATCATTACCATCCAGACCTCCAACTTTAACCCAAACTATGACCAAACAAGGGACACTTTCTGTAAATGAATCAAAAAATAAGCACTATGGCTTATTTAAATTATGAAAATTTTTTTCTCTTTACGTTGCTAAATATATATATTTTTTTTTAACCTTAGTGTTTTTCATCTTTGCCAGGGAGGAAAAATATATGAAAAATTCATATATCATTATTTGTTATTAAATTATTGATTTTTTAATCAACATTCATGTTAGTAGTATAGTAACACTATGGCGAATGTAAACAAAGATGATTCACCGCAGCGAGCAGTCTCGCGCGGTGGGGGCGGCCGGTGCCGCGGTCGAGGCTGCTGCTCGCGGGTGCTGCGGGAGGTGGTGCTCGGGGCCGCTCGGGGAGCAGGAGGAGGGCTTCCTGGCGCTGCGAGCGGCCTCGCGCGGTGGCGGGGGCCGGTGACGCGGTCGAGGCGGCTGCTGCGGGAGGTGGTGCTCGGGGCCGCTCGGGGAGCAGGAAGCCCTCTGGCGACGGTGACGAGACAGACTCCGCGGAAGCGAAGGTCGCTGAGGCGGCTGCGCTCGGACGTCGCGGCTGCTGCGGGGGGGGGGGGGGGGGTCTGACCGGCTTTGCTGCTGCCTCTGCAGGAGCTGCTGCTGCGTCTGTATCTTGTTCGAAGGTCGCTGAGGCGGCTCCTGACGCCGACGACGGTGCTGACTCCACAGAAGTGAAGGTTGTTGCAACTGCGTTTAGATTACGTATTCTTCAAGAGATTATTTTATTCTGGATCGGGATTTTTTTTTTTTTTTTTTTTTTTTTTTTTAAATTAATAAAATAGTTTAAGAAATCAAAAAAATTAGAAATTAATGATAATAATTTTTAATCCATTGAAAAAATACTTTGATACTAATTAATTTTACTTTAATACTAACTAATTTTACTTTTTTTTTTTTTTTTTTTTTTTTTTTTTTAAAGAAAATATGATTTGAGTGAAGAGGAGGAGGTGGATATTTAAAAAACAATCCAAGTATATATTTATTTTAAATTTTATTTTTAATTTTTTAAAGTTTTACATACACAAAACTTTTTACAATTAAGCATCGAAAGTAAACGCAAATTGAAAATTACCAATATACGTGGCATAAAATTTATTTTCATCAATTTTCTCCAATACTTTTTCCCAAAAGGACTCATGTTTCGTCAGAGCATCCGAAATTTTTTGAGGCAGATAAATAGCAAATTCGTTATCAAAGGTAGCCAAAACTTTGCGTCCATATTTTGTTGTCGTCTTGTTTACAGATGTCACTTTGTATTTGTGATTTATGTCTAGCTGCTTTAAGTTTTTACGGGGTAAATCAGGTGCTTGAGATATACCGTTGAGCCAGTCGATGCCTACTTCTTCTGCAGCCATATTTTCAAGCCTGGAACAAATTTTTTGATTAATTCAAGAAAATTAATAAATAAAGTGTAAAAATAATAGAGATCGACAAATCTACTTACAAGTATTTCAAGGAAGATGACTTTCAAAAATCCGAGAGCTCGTTTATTGGCTTTTGTTCGGCTGGTAAAGAGTAGGGGGCCAGTTAAGTCGAAGGCTGTACACTTTGTGACTGATGGAAAGACTGACTTTCGTCGTACAATTTATAGGTATAAATATTGTAAGCCCCGCAAATGCAGCATTGGCGTTTTACAAAGTCCTGACAACGTGATTTTACAATAAAGACATTTTTGCACTACTACTTTGTAAACAATGTATGACACAGCCGCCGTTACCCGTAAATTGATAATTATCACGTGATTTGTGTTTAATAAAAGATCTTGCAATACAATCATTTTTTTTCAAGTCATCAGAAAAATTATTTAGAAAAGCTTCGAAACCCAATCCGTTAGTCATATAATGTAAAAACATTAAACAATATTGACCACATACGTCGGATGTCTCACTTTGAAATTGTTTAACATTCCATTTTAAATGCTTACAATTTTTGCGCAAAGTTTTAATATGATTGGGTATGAACGGGGGTATACCGTAGCTATCTAGATAATGCCCAAAACCGTGTGAATCTACATGTATAGCAACCCAATGCATACCAGGTTGAGTGTGATTATCAGTGTTAAATACAAAGGCCGTCAGTTTCATCCACACCCATGGAATCCGATCCGCAGGGAACACACCGATAGTATGTGAGGGCATCAGCGACAACTTGTTTAGAATCTGCAGGCTGTTCATTGTAAAATATTACAGGTGAACTTAAAGGGAAATCGTTATTTAAGCTTTGAGATTTAGATAACAAGTATGCTTTAATTCGATAGACGTTATTTAAAGCACAAGCAAATTTTAAATAATTATTTTTTACAGCGTGATTTATACAGTACTTATCGCTCCACGGTAGGTTATTAAATGACGGACAGTTCGTATCGTACTCTAAATTAATAACTTCTCTAGTAGTCATTTTATGAAACATTAACCACTTTTCTTTACCCCTAACATAAGTTTTATCGACACTTTTAAAAATATCGCTGAGCGTACGATTGAGCGTTTTCAAAGTCACACTCCCTTCTAAATAATCTATACCGTGTTGATTTCTTGTCAACCAATTATTCTCTTTACGAACTTCACAAGGTAGCGAATCTACTCGGTGCACAGCGCTAACAATCCAATGCGCGACAAATTCATTTTTTAAAGATAACAAAGCTATTTCTTTAGGCACCAACTTGTTATTTTTATCTTTGAAAAATTGAACATCTGCAATGAGCTCCATTGTAGGACTCTATTTCGTTAACTAACTCATTTTTTTAACGAGACTAACTTTATATACTTAAAAAGCGACCTCTAGTGATTCATCCGCTAAAGTCTACAAGCACCTGCCTCGACGCGTCAATTTCTAAAATATTTTCATATTCCGAATAAACTATACAATTTACTGTTTCGGTCAGAGGATCGTCAAATCTAACATCTATTCTAACGCTACCGTGTTTAATTAAATTCCAATGAGTACACTCATTTGCAGATAAGTCAGGTGTTAAATCGAAAGCAAAAAGGCAGTAGCCATCAGGGTAAGACTCGCGAGGTATGTTATTACCCTCGTTAAGAAAATGAACACCAGTACCCGAAAATAGAGAGTGATAACAATCTATATAAGCGCCGTTTTTTTTGAAATCAGGCTGTAAAGGTTTCGATGGTACCTGTACACCGTCAACATACAGACATAGAAAATTAATGTTAAAATTTTTAAAGTTGAAGGGATTAAGGTGACGATCACCGTTGAAAGCTTTATTATTAACAAAACCTAAAATTATTCTTTTTGGAAGTTGCCCTAAAATTACGTTATCTAAGGTTTCACCGTGAATACCGCTGTGCATCGTGATAGATTTTGTTTCTACGCGCGTGAGGGGATACTTACTAGTTGACTTTGAAAGCGCTCTAGCATGAGCTAACAAAACACTAGGACTGATTTTTACACGTCGCACTAATAAAGACGCTTCTTCGATATGAACAGAGTAGCATCCTACAGGATCCATAAGACTAAAAGAATCTCTCGATTTTACTAAGCGAACTCTCACTTCGACGCCATTTATTAATAATTTTTCTTGATTGAAGACATCTCCGTGTAAATGGCCAATTAGATCCACAGATTTTTTGTAGTTGAAAAGTTTTCTACGAGCTTCGAGGCCACTGTTTGCTGTTCCTAGGTCATCCATATTTTTAGCTGTATCGTCGTACCAAAGAACGCTTGTCAAATGAGATTTTTTGGCAGCGGGACCGTAGTTGAGTAAAGTTTCTATGTACGCTCTATAAGCGTAAGCATGATTGGGTGGCGAAACAGCTTTTTGATTGAAAAAGACATCCACTTGGTTAAACAGGGAGTGCATAAAATTGTTAACAGGTCCAACTTTTTTTGCTTCTTCCTCTGAAGATTCTTTTGGAATTGTACCTCTTAAAGCTACTCTCAAACTCAACATCGTGTGGGTTAAATCGAGATATTCGTCTCCTGTACCAGTGATAACAAACTCTATAGGTGAATCGTCAGTGAGCGAAGATATTGGTTTATATTGAACGTACTTTGAACTTTCTATAGCTGTTAAGGTTGGAGGAATATCGAATAACAAGAGCTCCGATTTTAAACACTCGCACGATTGAGTATGTAGAAACGCCATTTTGCTGATTAATCAAAAATATCTCTTGCACTTCTTTTCACAATTTTTTTCTTTTTTTTCTTTGTTTTATTTTTTTTTTTTGTACTTCTCTTAAGTATTTTATTTATTTTTTTTTTTTGATTTTCTCTTGCGCTTGCAAACAGTCTCAGAGTCGGCTAACAACTGCAAAGCGCTCATGCCGCGAGGCCTTTTATAACCTGATCCTTCCATCATCATCATTGCATCCAATTTATCTTCGGCTTTACGCTTCAAGTTCATTCCCGACTCACGTATGCGATTGCGCAGTGACTCTTTTACCGGAGTATTTTGAGTCACGTCGGTCACAACGTTCATACCAGCACGAAAAGCTTCTTTGCCAACGGCTCGAGCACCACTCGATAGTAAAGGCAGAACTCGCCGAAAGATGCCCGCAAGAAAAGAGCCTATGCCTCCATGACCTCTTTGATAGGGAGAGCCGATAAAAATATGACCAACACCTTTTCCAGCACCTCCACCATTTTGAAGGATAAAAAATTCGTCGTAGCGCTCCATATCCATTTTGTTTTTTTTTTTTTTTCAATAGTTTAATCCGTACGCTTGAAATGTAGTGTCACTGCCAACGTACCAAAATCAAATGGTATTGGTTCACCATTTTCATCTCTTATATCGATTTCGATAGTCTCGAAAGAATTAAAAAGTAGATCTAAATACATGGGTGGGGAGAAACTTTTGATTCGAAGACCCCCGTAAGTGTATTCATCGGTACCCAGAGAGACAACGCGTAGCAATCGAGTTTGCACGTCACCTGTAAAATACGGCTCACAAATGTCTGTGTAAACCATCAACATCGATGGTAGACAATTTGAAAGATTAGCAGGGCGAATTCCAACAATCGCCTCGTTTGATTCAAATATATTAACACTGTTGAGGTCTAAACCAAGAATAGTTTTTATTCGCGCAGAGAGATTGACTTTATGGTTGAAACCTGCACACTCAGCTTCAGTGCACAGACGTTTAACAGATACATAATCACCGCGTTCAATGCCAAACTCTAGATGATTTTTTGTACAGGCCAAATTATTGAGTTCGTGAATAAAAGTTTTTATATCTTTATAAACACCCGGCGGTACAGTTGAAGTCGAAGAAGTTGTTTCTTGATCTTCTTCACCCGTGTCAGAGGTTAAATTAGTTTCATAAACAGCAGTCAAAGCCTGTGTTTTTTCTGCGCCGAGTAACAAGTAATCTATCGTCGGTTTCTTTCGGTATCGTATTACAGAAACTAATCTCTCATCGCGCTCAAGTGGAATGTGTTGAAAGGTCAATGGAATCCTTATCTCTGTTAAAGAGACTGCCCAGGCACCGTGTAAGCGTATCTGCTGAGGTAGCTGCGTGACGAAGCGAGTTGTAGTATTGTCAGGGTAATAATGCATGCTACTGTTACTGGGAAGAACAATATAAAATTGATCCTTCATTTTAGATTTTTCAATTGACTTGCTTTGATCCAAGAGCAAAATTTTTCTGGATAACCACGCCACCGAACAAAAAATTCTTTCGAGCGACCACTGGTTCTAGTTTTTAAAATTTTTTCGACGTCAGAAAAAACCTTTTTTAAATCTTTTTTTACGCGACTAAGCTCTTCCTCGTAGAAAAATCCATCGATTTCTTCATCGGCTAAATCTTGTAGGTGATAAACAGGAGGATAACTAGTCAAGGATATCCGAGAAATCTTGAATAACTCCAAGGTCCAGCCACTCTCGTAACCTTTCGCAAAAACGTTTCGAGCTCGACTGACGCGCACCAGGTCGTTCACGTTATATTTAGGAACTCTGACGATGGGGCGTTCGTAACGATGCTTGATGTTTCTACGAGCTTCGGCAGCGTTATCAAGGGTAACGGACGCCGGTGTCATTTTTGTAGCTGTGTGTTTAGTATGATTATAGGCTTCTACAATGTTAGACAAAACATCTAAATATCTATGCGTGTTTTTATGCGTTAAATATCTGTAAATTCGCTCTTTTATTGATCTTATAAATCTCTCTACGATCGCGGCTTTAACATCGGGACTACGGACAACGCGGTACAATATATTTTTGTTTTTCAGGTAAAGTTGAAACTCGCGATTTACAAACTCTTTACCTTTGTCGAATTGCATGGAAACGGGAACTCGGTTGTTAGACTTTTTGAATATATTATCGAAAGCAAGAATTACGCTTTTTGCAGATTTGTTTTTTATCGGCTCAACCCATGAATATTTACTCACAACGTCTATAACGGTAAGAAGATAAGCGTAATTATTGTTGTAAGATTTTAGGGACCTCATGTCCATCAAATCAATTTCCCATACATCATCCATGTTACGAACGTTGTAATGGCGTCGAGGAAACCGTCTTCTCACCTGCTTATGTAAGTTATAGGTATCTTGACCTTCGAGCCAGCTTAAAACCTTCGGTTTACTATATTGCTTTCTTGTAGAGTGTAAAAGATTGTTTGCACCCGCGTATGCCGTGTCGCGAGGTAGGCCGTAATACAAGCTTTGCAGTCGTCTATGCATTTTTTTTATCACTATTTTTATTATTATTATTCTTCTTCTTCTTCTTCTTCTGCAAAGGTTGGCAGTTTACTGACTTTGTCTTCTTCTTGTCCTTCCTCTTGATGGCTTTTTTTATTCGATTGAAAAATTTTTCAAATGTAATCTTGCTGACCATGCAGCAGGCCGTCATCATTGCAACTGTTCTTTCATCGGGAGGAGTCTCACCGGCTAACAAACGAGAAAATGCTTTTTCGGCAAGCACGCGATCAGCTTGACGGCGGTTGGCCTTTTTATCAGCGTATGCTATATCGTGTTCACGACACGCTTCGTCTAGAGGATTGATGCCTACGTCACCACGATTCAAACGCTCGGACAATTTTGTACCGGGACCGCAAAACTTATAACCTGGTACATGCATTTCAAAAGGCATCAGGTCTACTATAGCATCCAAAGCACTTTTTTCTTTCTCTTCGCTCTCAGGGAGAGTAGCGTTTTCTACAGAAACTTCCATCTTCCCTGGTTATTTAATTTTTGTTTTTTCGGAGTTCCGGTAGCGATTGAATTTTTTTCCAAAGCCTTTTTAGCGTTTCTCTTTTGCCGTCTCGACAAACTTTTTTCAAAATTGTCACTTTTTTCGAAAGCACTACTTCGGTCTTCGGTAATATCAGCTGGTGAAATCAAATGAGGTCTTTCACCTCCTGAGTTGTAGCCATGAGCCAAAATATCCGAGGAAGGAGAAGAAGTAGCACTGGATGACTGACTATGAGCACTGGAAACGATTTGCTCCCACAGTTGATTATTTCCGATAAACTCGCGCGGTGTGTTCGCCTCTCGAAGAGCAGCAGCAAACTGTTTACGACCTGTAGGTGGAGAGCGTTTTCTGTGTCTCAGAGCATCGCCAACCAAGTCGACGATATTAGCCCCCGCCACCGAATTTCCGTTTATAGTTACAGCGCCACTCGGGGACCATTTCACGTTACCGGCCCGTTTCAAATGACGCACAAGGTTAGTAGCAGCGCTTTTAAAAGTTTTGGGTACTCCTGCGATGATGAAGCTGTCTTCCAAAAAAGTTTTTCTTTTTTTCTCTTCACTTTCATCGGTCGAGGCATCTTGAGGTAAATTATCAGGGGCCGAGACATTTTTTTTTTCCGTCTTGTCGTTAAAAAGAAGAAATCTCTGCAGCGCACGACTGTAATCGAGCCACTTTTCTCGATCGTCCTTTCCTCTTTCGGCGGAGTTTAAAATATCGTTCATATGCGCGTCGAGCCTTTCGCTTGGTGTGCCAGGAGTCTGGACTGTTTTGAGGAGACCATCTTTGCCTACTAGCTGTTGTATTCGCTGAAGACTGTCGTACGGTAGTAGAACTAATTTTCGGGCGTGGTCCATTATTTAGCTATGAGAGTTGATAAAACGGTACCGAGAAGCGGTGCCAACAGCGCCGGTAAAAATCCGCCTCCCCGCTGAACGATTAGTTTTTTTTTTCGAGCCAAACTAACCTTGGGCTTGGATAGCGTTCGTAAAGTAGAGGCGTGTTGCCGAAGACGCGTCTTGTGTTTTTTACCCAGTGGTACGTTCCCCACTAAGATATTCAAGGCGCACTCGCAAATACGCTTAATCAATGAAGGATCAGCTTTGCGCAAAACTGCTTTTTTCTGCTCCTCGTTGAGGTGATACAAGGCTCGCAAAATATGTTTTTCTTTTTCGGAAAACGGCGCTCTACGTTTACGAGCCATCACAGTGACGCGACTGGTACGAGATTTGCTTTGTCACCACCTTTTATATTTTTACGCGGCACGTAAACGTACTGCCACTCGTCGTCGGGGAAAATAGATGTCCGAAATCTGCAGTTTTCCGGAGTATTTTGTTTCAAATCCAGTAGCAGATAGCCGTAGGGCTCAGAAGTAGCGTCCCAGTATGCTTCCTGCAAAAAACGCGGATCTTCAGGACACAGTTGACGCGAGAGATGCGTAATCTGAGCGCGATCGCGGAGATTTCTAAAAACAACGATATACTGCGCATTCAGCGATATGTCGCGTTGACCTCGGGCTTGATGAAAAATATTCTGAGTGATGAATATTACCGACAAGTTATTGTGGTGACTCCCTTTTGTAAATAAATCGACAACTGCGCCCCCTGTGCTCGATTCGCGCATCAGGTCGTCAACAATTACGAGTTTTGGCCTAGGGTCGCTTGCGTAATCCCCGCTTTGAGGCAACCCCTCGCGAAATTCAATCTCTTCACCGAGTTCGCGATAGCCGTTTTGCCACTCGGCGTAATGCAATATTATTCGTTGAAAGCGAGTGTCGCACATACGATCGATGAATTTTAAAAATTTTTTCACAAACACAGTTTTTCCACAACCTGTGGGACCACTCAGAATTGACGTAAACGGGTGCTCCCACTGTAAGGTCATCGTTACAACTGCCGCGATTTACTCGATTGTCTAAATTTTACCGCCCCGCCGGAGAGGGAGACGCCTGCTCGCCAACAGAGCGCCAGCGCCTGATACTCTTTTTGCTTGAGCTTGAGCTAGAGCTAGAGCTAGAGCTTGAGCTAGAGCTTGAGCTAGAGCTTGAGCTAGAGCTAGAGCTTGAGCTAGAGCTTGAGCTAGAGCTAGAGCTTAAGCTGGAGCATTAGCTTTTGCTTGAGCTAAAAAAAAAAAAAAAAAAAAGCAAGTGTTGGTTTGCACTTTTTCAACGTACAAAGTCTTCAGCTGACGCTCGCGAGCGGGCGTATTGTGAAAATCGGGATCTGTTCAAATAAATGAAAAAAAAAAAGTTAAGCAAGGTTATGGATTTATTTATTTACTTTATTTTATTCTCTTACAGGTTTTATTTTAAATGCAGTTTTTAATAACAATACTTAAATTCAAACGTTAATTATACTTTTCCAGAGATATGCCTTTCGACTTTAATCATGTACACTTTTCGAAACATCGAGGATACAATATTTTTAGAGGCTCACATTTTAGCTGCGAGTAGCAGCGATGTGCGGTCGCAGAGTTCTATGACCGCGAGCTCTTTGATACTCTCGTATCACAACTGTATGACAGCGCGCGTAATCGACCTAGTAAAAAACGCTGACGAGCAACTCCGCGGGGCGCTTACATTTTAAAACCGTAAGGATAACTCTCTTCTACGGATTTAAAATATCTCTTATTGTACACCGTCTTGCAAATCTTGGTTTCGCTTTGTGTTATTACTTCGTGAAAAGCTGTTCTGCGTATGTTAGAAGATTCTACAACGACATTTTCAATTTTTTCTGTTACCATGTCGTGTATGGACTCGAAATTAATTTTTTGTTTGTTTGCGAAATTAAGTCTGATGCCTTTTACTTTACATACATAATCCTTGCTACCGTCGGGTTTCACGTACTCAAAAGCGTAAAATTTAGCCCCTCCTGATAAAAATTTGCTCACATATGTACCGACACCTTTGTCAGCTAACTCGTCCGTCAGTTCTCCCAACATGGAACCAGTAGGTAAGTCGTTCATACCCGGTTTGCTGATGTAAATCACTGAATCTGTGTCAAAATAAAGGGCTCTGGGCCCCAAAAAGTGTAGACACTCAAAAAGTTTCAATCGTGCTTGCGCTGTAGTAAATGCGGCTACTACAACGTTCGTAGATCGTGAAGGTGTAACCGCTTCAGCTTTGAAAGACCAGCTTGTATACAGCAATTCGTCATTCACAGGTAAGATACTATTTACATCTATTTCTTTACTGTGTAATAACTCGATCAATCTATTTGGTGAAGTAAGCACTTCAGTTTTTTGTTTATTTTGCGCTTGTGCAAATTTTCCCCATATAGAGTTGATTGCAAGTTTCGAAACTAGACGCAAGCCTGGATTAAAATTTATAGCTTCTCTATCTAGTTTGATACCTTCAACTTTTTCAAATTCCGAAATATATCTTTCTTTATCTTCTTCGGTCGTGCACTCGGCGGGGTAACCTGAAGCTTGCGTTTTTTGAGTAAAAAAAGTGTCTATGTATTCGGCAAATATTCCTCCTTTTTTTGTTACAGGATCATACTGCGTTATATTGTACTGCCAAATTTCAAACATTTTAATGACTACGTAACCTACTTCTATCGCTTTTTTTAATTCTTCGGATACCCAAGTACCTATTAAATATCTATCTTTCGGATTTTCATGGATGCATTCTCGTTGTATCATTTGCTCGGTACATGTTCGACACAGTGGAAAAAGCAATTTATCGTGCATTTTCACTGGCAATACAGGGTGGTACAAATTTCTAGGAGGTAACACTTTGCATTTTACTAAACCGTTAACGTTTGAAAAATCGCTCTTATCGCGCACGAGTAGACTACACTCCTCTTCACCTACGTATAATTTAGGGTGACCTACGATATACTTCGATCGTTTACAAATTAACGGATACAAACTGTTGAAATCGACGTACTTTATTTTTTCGTCCTGCTTACAAAAGTACTTCTTAACAGTATTATCCGTGCGCCCACCAAACAAAGCATCGCGAGGATTCAAGGGTTTTTGATAAATCATGTCTATTTTTTCACTCAAATACCGTTTTAAATCTTCGTTTGTTTTTTTAAATTCATCAAAGTCGTGCTCCCAGATTTCAATTAACCTGTACTGCAGACTCTTTATCCTTTCTGATTGAGCATAAGTTCTTTCAAACTTCTCATCCATCGATTGACCGTTCGATAATTTTTCATCTCTATTAAAGCGGTAACAACTCGGGCAGCCGTGCCAATAACAGCTAAAAAGAAAGAAAAAAATTTAAGTGTCATCAGTGTTTGCGAAAAAAAAAAAAAAAAATCAAGTTACCCATGAAACTGAAAAACCAATCCTCGGTGACTTTCCAGGTGTTTTGGAGCACTGTAACCATCGACTAAAATCCCTTCCAATAATCTTCTTTCTCGACAGCGACCTGCATGCTCGATGGGGCGTTTCAATGATTTCTCCATCCAAAACAGCCATTGAACAGCTTTCAAAGATTGTATGTTACGACCTCTGTATCCTCCTGCTGGTATTATACCAATCTGATTATTTTTCAAAAATTTTTTCTTGAACACTCTCATACATGTGGAAGCAATAGTGGTGCACTCCAGAAACGGATCCACACCAAATTTCATAAATTTTTCTCGAAAATTCAAACAGGCCAGTCTTAAGATTTTTACATCTTGTTTGCAGTATTTAGTTAATTCAGCATCAAAGTCAAAGATAAAGTTTTTAGCTGCTTGCTCATTGTACCACGTAATAAAGCTTTCTCTTTCTTTTTCACCCATGGTATCAGGGGAGTAAAATTCAATCGCCGGTAAAGGACCTATGTAATTCGCATTTTCTGGTTTATTAAAAAAATGCGGGAACGTGCCTTTTTCTATGTTCGTCAATCCATAGGCTTTGGGTAAGTTACTAAGAGGCATATGAAAATAGTTTAGACTGTCGATAAATTTTATGCCCATGTACTCCATCACTATAATCTTTGTACCATTCAGTATCACCGAAGGTTTTTCACGTTCACTTTTTTCAGCCAAAAATTTAAAAATAAAGTGGGCATCATATCCTTGAGCATTATGAGCTATACACACAACTCGCTTAAACAGTTTACGTGGCTTCAAAGCTAAATCCATAAATTGTTTTACAGGGTCTGTCTTAAAAATATGTTCACGTACCCCGCACTTATCGCATTCAGCCGTTATATCGGTCTCATGTAAGCAAAAGTTGCAAACTTGATGAACTACGCACAAGTTTGGTTTATGAATTTTTTTGTCTTCATCTCCAAGCACGTGCACGTTTTGTTGAGTTTCAAAGTCGTAAAAAAAAAATATCACCCTGTGTGATTTTTCAGATTCTTTTATTGGTTGCATAAAACACTCGTGATCAGACATGTACTTGCAACAAATTGTACAAAAACTTTTACCGCACTCGTGCTTGTCATCGGAAACTTTAAAACATATTTGACAAATTTTAATACTCGAACACACGCTAGATTTTTTGAAAGAATTAATTTTTAAATGATTTTGATAACACTCTTCACCGTAAAAATATCTATTACACAGTTGACATCGAGTCATTGGATGTTGCTCGTCGCACACAGGATATTGTAAACACTTTGAACATCTGTTCGTGCATCTATGACTAAGAAACCTTGAATAACTTTTATTGCATGGAATGCAATAACCTATACTCCCTGATACACCAACCAAATTAAGTATAGGTTCAAAATGATTTAAAGAGGCATAATACATTATACGTAAAATATACTTGATGCTTTTGTACTTGTAAATAACTAAATTTGATCCATCGTAAAGAGGCTTTTCACCTCGTGCGAAATCTCTAAAAGAGTAAACTACTATAGCTATTCCTTTTGCTGCAAAATATTGTTGAAATTTTTCGATTTCTCTCATTCCACAACCTTCTGCAGGTACATCAACTCGAGCTAATTTTATTAAATCAAGAGCTGCTTTTTTTTGAGTAGAGCCATTGATTTGACGTACGCTGTTCCAATAGGCATGCAAAACACCTGAACGTATCTGTCCTCTGATACTGTAAGCGCATGCAGCAACGAGAGAGCGAGGCAAGCAAAGATTATCATCGTTTCTAATAGTAAGTATTGACTTTTTTTTGACAGACTCTTCGGTGAGCTTTACGCGTCCGCAACCTGTTACATTTTTAACTATGTTGCAAGTTATATTCAAAGGATCTTCAATGTTATACTCGTTTGAGCTCTGAGATATACTGAAAAGTAGTTGCCACAACTCTTCTACGTTAAAATCGCGCAATGGCCGAAATGAGAGCCATACTGGACCGTGAGTGAGTCTTTCTGTATTTATTGTCAGCCCGATAAAATCAGAAGAAGTTGTGTCTTTAATAAGGTCAGCGTGCAGATCACTTAAAGCTTCTCCTAGCCACCGAAAAACGTCTGATTCAGCACGCGGTGGCAGTATCCTTACATTTATTTCACGCCCTTCCACTCCGAATCTCTGGTAAAATCTAGTTCTAATGTTTTCTATGACTAATCGTTGATTTTGTTGTCTACCGCTGCCATTCTGAAATAATACATCTAATATAAAAAAAATAAAAAATGCAAAATTCGTTAATTATTATTTTAATCCAATAAACAATTTTATACTCACTATTAAGATTTTGAGCCGCGACATCGTCATCATTATCATCAGATGAATCGTTATCAGATGAATCGCTATCAGTACTGCAAGAACACGAACTACTTTCAGATGACGAAGACGGTGAATTGTTATTTTCTGCTGATGTTGATGGTTCGCCTTGCTCGTACGCACAGAGTTTGATAAACTCATCACCTTCGTGATCAAGCATCATTTCGGTAAATTCTAAAATTATAATATACAAAGTTAAAAAATTAAAAGAATGGCTCTTTTTTTTTTTTTTTTTTTTTTTTTTTTGTCGCACGCACACAAATTATTCGAATACCTTTAGGTTTGTTAAGATCCTTAAAAGCTGGTTTGTTCAATAAATTTTTGAGTTTCAAAACATTTTTTAAAATCAAAATAATTTTCTCATCGTGAAATATTCCTCGCTTGTACAGGTATTCAATTGTATCTTCACTGCAGTGTAGAAGCAAAAAATGCCGTTTCTTTTCCAGGATCTGCATCGGTAAGCTTGATAAATTTTTCGACCACTCTACACCACACATTGTTTTAATATATACATCTCTTTGATAAGCTACTCTCAAAATGCATTTTATAATATTCACTAACTTTTTTACTGTTATTTCAGACATGTTTAAAAGTATTTTGCTCAAGTGCTGTGTATTCTGTAACGTTCGAAAAACGACTAAGAACACGAGTAATGCTGAAGTCTAAGCGTTGCACTTTTTTATTTTTTCATCACTTATAGAACGTTTAAAAGCTCAAACGACTTTCATTCAGTGTTTTGCTTTCATGGAAAATTGATAACTTGATATTACACATCAAGAAAAGAAACAAAATAAAAACTGACGAGCAACTAAAATAAAATGTATTTTTTGCATTACACAAAACATAATTACAGAATGTGATACTCTGAGAAAGTTTTAGAGTTGCAATTTTTTAAAGCCTTGAATAAAACAGATGGCTCAGGGAGTTACATTTTTTTCGAAGCTCGCACGGCTTAAGCGTAGGCAGTCAAAAATTATGTCGCGAACTGTAAGCAGCTCTTTTCGAGGTTCTAAACACCTTTACTTACGTACTAAATATCGTATGTATACTTCCGAATAAATTTACTCACCGTTTTAATAATTTAAAACTGATTAAATATTTTATTATTCCTCCTAGGTGAAAATCAAAATTGTCGGAGTACTCTGCAGATGCTGAAACGAAAAAAATTAATTGATAGTGTCGAATTAGTATCTCAAGCAGTACATGAGGAATTAGTGCGTCATCTGATGCAGAAACATCGAGATCCTCAAGAAATTCAAGATCTCTTCGATCTCGAAGCCTCGGACTCTGATGAAGAAGAGGACCTGCCTAACCTTGATCGAGATGAAGAATTTATTAGTCGAAGTGCCTACTCCATACCACAGCTACAACAGCTTTATCGTGACACGATCGTGTTTGGTATACCCGAACCGAACGAGAGTTTGGAACAAGGAAATGAAACCATGATGACGAAAAATTTTCTCCAGCCTTTGATAATAAGTTGTGTGATGCTTAGTGTTATTGAAGAGTTACTAAAACGTTCTTTATTAATATTAGATCTCGAAACTTTACAAAGTTTGATTCGTAACGAATCAGAACGCCTAGTGATGTTTTACAAGAGGCATTTACCAGAGACAAGACAGAGACTTTTGAAGAAGTACGTGAACCAGCTGAAAAAATCTTTGATATGCGCGATCCATGTTGTATCCAGGACAACTCCTCAACCTCGCAAGGTGTTGTTAAAAAAAATAATTTTGGCTTTAAGTGATTATATGAAACCGTTTTCAACACTATATAGTCAGCGCGTTCGGATCTTTAGGGAGGTTACATTAAACCTCGTCAAAGCCGTAAAATCCTTAAGTTATTAAGGCCTTTATATTGTATGTTACAGTTAGTAGACACTTTTAACCCTGGTATGCAATACACTATATTGTCAGCAGAAAAAATACTTCCATAAGTAAGTTTTTATACAGCTATTATGTTGCATGATTACTCTACCCCTTAGTGCAGAAGAATCCGCGAAAGAGGCAACATCTCAGTTTAGAATGGCCTCGAATAGTGAGTTAGTAGTTGTGATTAGAAATTTAAACGACGAAGTAGATGAAATCGATATTGGAGGGCCTGAAGATTTTCAAACACAACAATACAAACATCTTTTTACCACACCAGAAAAAGGTTCGAACGCACAAGAAATTGAACCAGAGATAATAGACGTTGAAACAGTTGAAGACAGTGTTATGGACCAAAGTGCCGGTCGTTTCGAAAAGCCGAGAAGTACAAATTGTGTAACAGATCCCTTATTAAAAAAGTGCCTAAAACACCTCGAGGCCTTAGATGCCCTTCTAAAAAAAGTTGCTGTGTTAAAAGCTATTAAAAAAAGAAATAAAGAACAAAAAAAATTAGAAGAAGAAGAAGAAACGGACTTTAAAGGATTTTCGAGTGATGATATCTCCTACTCGCGTAATCAATACCGAACATGCAAGTTCATTAAAGATAAATACAAATTTTTAAAACGTAGTGAAGTGAAAAAATTACGTCAAGCAGTGAAATGTGTAAGGTGCAGTTCGGCATATATTCCCGAAAAAAAATACAAGCTAGAGTGGCTTTATTGCCAAAACGACTGTCGGGGTTGGATTTGTCCTCGTTGTCGTAAGCACTGCCAATGGTTGAAACACTAAAAAGCCTCGTAAGTAAAAATTACTACCTCTTTTTATTTCATAGTTTTTATTTTTTACTTTTCTAAAACAAAAAAAAAAATTGTTTCAGACTGCATAAGGAGTAGGTAATATCTGGCTAAACAGTACATCACCTGCAGCCCTATTACCTGTAAAAAGTTTTGTAATGAAATGTAAATGTAACGAAATAATGTAAACATTCAATAAATGGAAAAAAAAGTTAAAAAATATATACTTCACTTGTTTTTAAATATCCTTCTCCGGACTTGAATCATTTTTATCAGGATTAAAAGTTATTATAAAAGTAAGATTGATTAGTATTAAAGTAAAATCAAAGTATTTTTCAAAGGAATAAAAATTATTAAAAAGTAAAATTAATTAGTATCAAAGTATATTCAAAGTATTTTTTTCAATGGTTTAAAAATTATTATTATTAATTTCTAATTTTTTTTTGATTTCTTAAACTATTTTATTAATTTAAAAATGACCGATCCAGAATTAAATAATCTCTTGAAGAATAGAACAAGATACAGATGCCGCAGCAGCAGCAGCTCCTGCAGAGTCAGCAGCAGTCGCGACGTCCGAGCGCAGCCGCCTCAGCGGCCTTCGCTTGCGCTGCATCAGCCTCGTTGCCGTCGTCAGAAAGTCCTCCTCCTGCTCCCCGAGCGGCCCCTAGCACCACCTCCCGCAGCACCCGCGAGCAGTCGTCTCAACCTGCAGAGTCAGCAGTCGCGACGTCCGAGCGCAGCCGCCTCAGCGACCTTCGCTTCCGCTGCATCAGCCTCGTCGCCGTCGTCAGAAAGTCCTCCTCCTGCTCCCCGAGCGGCCCCGAGCACCACCTCCCGCAGCACCCGCAAGCAGCCGCCTTGACCGCGTCACCGACCCCCGCCACCGCGCGAGGCCGCTCGCAGCGCCAGGAAGCCCTCCTCCTTGCCGAACGGCCCCGAGCACCCCCTCCCGCAGCACCCGCGAGCAGCCGCCTCAACCGCGTAACCCGCCGCCCCCACCGCGCGAGACGGCTCGCTGCGGTGAATCATCTTTGTTTACATTCGCCATAGTGTTACTATACTACTCATGTTACTTATTTATTTTTTGAACTATTAATCTACTGTCATGTCCCAAAATCGGGACAGATCTATTACTTAATTTGAATTTACTTCACCCTTTTTTATTAACCGGGTAGGTGAATCGAATAACTGAGAGGAGGATAATTAATAAAACTACAGAACCCGAAAGACTACTAAGAAAATCTATTTATTATCAAAACCAAACCATTACAAACGTTACACGATCTACTTCCTTAAAAATAATCTTACTTCTATTAAAGTTCTGGACACTGCACACAGAGAGAGAGAGAGTGTTGAAAGCCGAAGATTCCCGCTGGGCTGCTTGAGGTGGTGAATCGGTGGTTCTATGCCGTCCTGAAGGAAATTCCAGGCTCTTTTCTTTAGTCGGACACAATGCTGTTTCTTTAAAGTCTTTAAAAATATATTCGTCACTACCGGAACTCTAATTTGTGTTAACCCTCGCACTTATTCGAAAACTCGCGAATTAGGTGCACTGATTCGAAAACTCAGAAATGCCCTTAAAAATAAGACTATAAATAGTCACTCAGGTTGATCTCGATATGTTTTTAAAAATATCGAGACTTTGAAAATCTTTAACTCCCGTGAGTCAAGTCGGGAAGATCTTCCTCGCGGAGCGATGTGCACGGGTCGAGTTCTGGATCGCGACTAAAAAAACCAAGCTCCCGGGCTCGCGTTCGCGGCCCTATTTATACCCCTACGCATGAGGACCCACCCCCGTAGAGGGGATCATGGACCCTCCCATGTGTGCCCGAATCTGGGGGAAAAACCAATGATTTGGCCTCTTTTCCACGAGGGCTTGGCCTTGGCCTAATTTATTATAATATTCCCCATGTGTGGACTCCCTCTCCTACAAGTAAAGTCCGCCTAAAATATTATGGGACCCGATTCCTTGAGGCCTCATTGGGTCAATGTCACTGACCGGTGGTCGCGGGGGATTGTTTATGGCCTCCCGCCTCCTTGCCGTGACGCTCTATTGTTGGGGTCCGCTGCTGGCTTTTCCTTTACTCAGCCAGGCGTCCCGTGCTGACGTGTTTCTTTTGTCCTCTCCCTCTCTTCTTTTTCCCAGCTCCTGTTCGCTTTTCCTCTCTCTCTCTGTTTTTCTTCTTTTTATTCTCTCTCTCTCTTACTTATATTTACTAATTTATCTTATTTAACTAATAATTAAATCATTTGTAAATAACTTAAAAATTAGCTGAAAACTATTTAAATTTTAAAAGGGGAGCTGGTGCCGACACGACATCTCTCCTTCCCCTTCGAGATTGGAGGTTGTTTAGACAACTCCAATCGTTTACTATAGTAAGAACTCCTTAGTATCAAAAAAATTTTTGTTTAATTACTTTTATACCCCCTTTTTTTTTTTTTTTTTTTTTTTTTTTTTTACTTTTACTAGAATCTAGGACGTCAAACAAGTTTATTTTATTATTATTAATTTTGTTTGAATAATGAATAATTCGATTAATTTATGATATAGACTTATTTCGTAGTACTTAAGTAGTATTAAAAATAAAATATTATTCTATTCAAAATTTCTCTAAATTTATTTTAAAATAAGTCGTCTCGCTTAATATTTTTTTGTTTCTATTTGTTTTTAGGAATTTCTCACTTATTAGGTGTTTTCTTATGTTGTAAAAATTTGAAATACATGATATAACTCTTTTCTTTTGTTTTATGCTATAGGTTTTTTTTGTAAAATTTTAATTCTCTACTAAAATAGTATTACTTATCTGTTCTTTTATTCATTCATTAATATTAAAGACTCGAAATTGATCAATCTCTAATTAAATTCATAATTTACTGTACCTTTTTCCAAATGACTTACTTCAAATATTCTGTGAACAAAATTGTGATTAGTATTTTTTTTTGAATATAGGTAGTTGTAAAAGAAATCCCTTAAAACTATGTTCGTACTTTACTCAAGGATTTCTTTTCCCTCCCTTTCTCACCAAAGCGACAAGGTCGCACCTACAATTTTCCTTCTTTTTTTTTTTTTTTTCTACAGACTCCTATGCTGGTTTGGTTTTTTTTTTCTTTTTAGCTTTTGGAAGTTATATCTTCCTGGTTATTATTATTCCCTTTTTTACAGGGAAAGACAACCCCACTCTTTTCGTTTTTCTATTATTTAACATTAGAAGCTAGAAAATTTTTGAGGACGAGGATCCTTCTCGCGACGGAGACGATTCAGTCTCCGCTGAAAGTTTGAACAGTGCGTTTCGTATTAAAGTTAAAAAGTTCTTCCAAGATGCCTGCAGTAAAGACTGTCGTGGTAAGTAGAATTTTACTTTTCTATAGGGTTGGCAACTTTTTGAAATTTTTAATATTTTTTTTTTTTTTTTGCTTATTTAGTTAAAATATCGAAAAACAATCGACACGAATTTTTTTTTTTTTTTTAAAAATTAAAATTATAAGAACTACAAGTGTCTAAAATTTTATTTTTTTATTTTTCAGTATATATAGATATACTTTTAATGTAATTTCGGGTTAATGACTCTTCTTAATTTTCTTCTTGCTCACTTTTGATTTAAAAATTCAAAAAAAAAAAAAAAAAAAAAAAAATGTTAAAATTCATTAAAAATCAAGTACTTAAAAAAATTATTATTATTTTTTTTTTTTTTTTTTTTGTACCGTTTGTCAACCCTATTTCTACATTATGATTTATAAATTATACCCCCCCTTTTTTTCTCACTACTATTATTATCATTATAATTTTTATTTTTATATTTATTTTTTTTTATTTATTTATTTTTTTTTGTTTTTGTTTTTCCAGCTTGAGTTTTGGATCCAGAAGCGTAAACTACGCAAGGCACTAGCTGAGCGACGAGCCGCCGGCCTCCCGGTGTCTCCCGAGATCACCGAGCAGTACCGGATTAAGATTTGGCGTGAGCGCCTATCTCATCGGAGGATGAGAATTCCCATTAACGTAAGTCTTTTTTTTTGTTAAAAATATCTTCCTTCCTGTTTTTTTTTTTTGATTTTATATTAATAGTTTTCCCCCCTTTTTTTTTGTTTTCAGTTTGAGCGGTGGCGTGCCATTCGCGAATGGCGGAAGAGTGAGCGAATTCTCAATCTCCGTAATTGGTGTGGCAGCAATTCAGGAAATATACTTGGGTGTATCCCCCTATTATTTGAAAGATTTTCATTAAATAATTAATTTTGGTGTATAAAAAAATATATGTATCATTTTTTTCATTTATTTTTTTATAATAAAAATTCAATTCAAATACAACTTTCTTTTATATTCATTTTCAAACCTTATCTCAAAAATTTTTTTTTTCTTATCATTTATTTAATTTTTTTTTCTTTTTTTTTTTTTGATTTAATGTTTAAAAGTTCTGCATTTTACGTTCTTTATTAATCACATTCCTTTTTGTTAAACTAAAAAAAATTTTTTTTTTTTTTTTTAGATCTCAAATTTTTCACGTACTAGTCTCAATCGGCACGCGAGCGTGCTCAATTTTTAATTTTGTAATTAAACGATAAATTTTTACTTTTGTTTTCAAAAAAAAAAAAAAATAAAAATAAAGATTCTCATTTTATCATATAGAATTTGACAAAGAAATTTAGTTCATTATTTGAAACAAAATTGTTTAAAAATTATTGCAAAAATTCTTAATAATTTTAATTTGATCAGGTGATACTTGATGCAGATCCATAGCAATTATTAAATGGTTAATAAAATAAAACAACGTTTTAATTTTATGAGATCTACACAATTTATTTAAAATGGTAACATGTTTCGACGACTAAGCGTCTTTATCAAACCGAGTACAATATAATACTAAAGCTAAAGTGAGTGTACAGAGTTTTTAAGTATAGCAATAGTAAACAGTCAGGGTAGAATACGAACGGTCAATCAACTCAAGTTTAGGAGTGGGGAGTTATTTAAATCTAACTTATCATTCAATAAAACGTTCTTGTGTTTTAGTCTGTTTATTTCTAAAGATTCTAACGAATCTAGTAATTTACTTTTTCCTTGAATATGAAAAATTCTCAATTTTTATCTAACTTCTGGATAATATTCTTAATTTTATTTGATAAATTGCCTAAGTAACTAAGAGATAAATAATTTTTCTTTCTTAGATCATTTTGTGGGTAAATTTTGTTAAAGAACATTTTCTCCCGTTTTTTTTTTTTTTACTTATTAAATTATCTATCAATTCCGAAGAGTAACCGTTATTAACAGCCATCTGTTTTATGAAATTCAATTCTTTATAATAGTTCATTCTAGACAAAGGAACTGAGAGTAATCTGTGAATGTAGCAATTAAAAGATGCAAGTTTATGGGGTATGGGTGGAAAGAAAAATTATTTATGACAGTATCAGTTTGTCTTTTTGTGATAAATGCCAAAACTAAATTCATCGTGATTTATATTAAGATTACTGTTCCTAGTTATCGTCATGTCCAAAAATTTCAAAGTTTTTTTTTTTTTTTTTTCAATTTCTATTGTGAATTCAATATCATCATGCACAGTGTTAAAAAATTCCAAAAATATATATATATTTTATATATTAATAAAAATTCTTAATAACAAAAATTTTTAATATTTCAACTTAAACGCAATTCAAATTTTGAATTTAACATACTCAACCAATCAAATCAATTATAAAACGAAGACATTCGAACTTGCTTCATAATTATAAAGAGGGATAGTTTTCAATTACAGTTAGATTTAGCATTAAATTAAATTTTAAAGATTGAGATCTAAATTCTATATCTCGCTTAAAAATATCATACTATTAGTAAAAATATCTCGCTAAAAAAATATCTTACTACTATCTTTCTATTTATTTATTTAATTTTTATTATTTATTTTTTTTGTAACACTATTTTACGCGACGAAAGCTATGGTATAATTTGTTATTTTAGTTCTACAAATCGGACATGTTTCTGACATTGAAGCACATCTTTTACAACAAGCTACGTGATTACAAGGTCGGAATATCGTTTTTAACTCTCTGGTCAGGCATACTTTACATGCCAATTCTGTTTGAATATCTTCATTGTCACTCTCACCGTCTTCCTCAGCGGGGTGTTCTTTTTCTTTTAAAACTTCCTCCTCTTCTTCTTCTTCTTCCAGCTCCAACTGATCAATGACCCCTTGAACGTCTATGTTGTGGTCGACGACTGGCCAATCTGTTGCTTCAAAATTATTTACTAGCTCTTGTTCCAGAGTATTTATTCGCGTATCATCCGACATACCGTTGAGAAGTGTATTTATTCTATCAGTGTTAGCTATTACGAAGGCGCACCTACCACTCCAAAACATGTGTGTTATTAAAGGGTGTGAATCGTATCTCCACCCTTCTTGTCGTAATCCGCAAAAAGGGCATACGGTCTGATCACGAATTCCCGTGTATATGAACCCAGCCGCGCTTAGCCTTGCAGGGTGAAAAAGTTCGTTTGGCCAATTAATAAAAGTTTGTAACCTTATGTTTTCAATGTTGTAATCTATCGCGACTTCTTCCTCTATTTCTTCTATTGTTGGTTCTGCAACCCTTGCGTGGACCTCTGTCTCTTCAATTGTAGGCCCAGTGTAACTCAGGGCACTGCCGACTAGATCATCTACATAAAAAAAAGGTAGTGCTATAAAAGGTGCTAACTCCTGCTCTCATTCCATTTGTCTTTCCGGATTATTGCTGGCACTTTCTTCTTCATGGATACTGGCTGCTTGGGGTGATTGAGGTTCTTCTGTAGGATTCCCCTCTAAGGTTATTTTATATTTTATTTCGATCACTGTGTCTGGTGATCTTATAATGCCCGCTGAGTGTAAAAATGCCCCTATCTCCAACCTGTCGTGACCTCCAAACCAAACTTTTTCAAGTTCTCTAAGGCATCCTTGGCAAACTATTAATTCACCATCGTCCTCTTTTATTTTTGTAACCTGTTCGAATTCTCCCCTGCGTTGTAAAACGCAGCGGGAACATAGTATTTCCTCGTTTGCTGACTTAAAGTAGACTTATTTAGCGAAAGATCTCATGTTTAGATCTCGGTTTACTATAACACCTTTTGTCTTACAGAAGTACTTTTATTTTGATTGTTATGTTAAATTAATATAATTTTTTTTTTTCAAGGGTTTTATTTATCTTATTTTATTTGTTTTGTTTACTTCTTATTATTATGATTATTATTAGCTTTCTTTTGTACTTAACAATAGATTACAAACTAAATTATAAATTATAAATTATAAACTATCTTAAAATTAAAAGTTCCTTGTCTCTTCCTGCTGCGTTATTTTCTTCTCAAGGAGTTCTTGCCTCAGGATATTTTCTTGCAAGTCTCTGCGTTTAAAAAAATTTTTTCTTACTTGTTTATTTTTATTATTATTATTATTACTATATTTTTCTTACATGCTTTTCCCGAAAATACATAAAGTTTCACATGCTTAACCTCTAACCTTACATATCAACTTATAATTAATTCCTTTCTTAACTATAACATTATAATTGCTAATATTTTTTTTTTTTTTTTTTTTTTTATAATTGCATTCTCCTACGAGCCAATCACCAAAACAAATATTAGTCTCAAATTGTTAAAATTCTACTACTATTTTCGTTGCTTAATGTCTAATTTCGGTCGTTGAGTTAAAGCGTAAGCTATTCACTCGCATTTTTGTTTTTCTCAGGATTTCCCGCTGAGTCTTTTTCTACGTCTTTCTCTTTCCCCTGTTCTTTCATATTTCTTCCCATGTAAACGAAAAGTTGAGTCACCGAGTTAAACAAAGCGCCTAACAGTTTAAAGCTCACTCCGAAAATTAAGAATAATGTATGTCCTCTTATGATGGTGTCAACCATCATTTTAATAAGTTTAATAATCATAAAACATGCAATAAAAATCGAAGAAACGTTTCCCAGTGTTAAAAGATGGCTACACATTTTATTCCAAGTCTTTTCTACCAATGATTCTAGTGTGTCATTGTCGAAAAACCCCTCGATTGATAACCCCTGATCTGTTACCTTTGCTCCCGAAAAACCCCTTAGAACGTTTGACATAATCGCCTTTTTTTCTAAACTCATCATGATGTGATTTCTTAAACGTTTTGTGTCTTTCTGGTTGTAAATACCTCCCGTTGCGAGGGTTTTAGCATCTGTATAATTCCAAAAAGGTTTTGTTATGGGTTGAAGGACCTTCGGCTCACCTGAGAACGGACTCGATTTGGCTAATTTTATCCACGTATCTCCTACCTTATACATAGGTGGTAATTTCTGATTACAGTCAATCCTTGTACCTTTCTCTAATAGTATTTTTGTTCGTGGGGCTAGAAAGAATTCATCCTTCCCCCGAAAAACAGGTAACTGCTCGTAGCACTGATCTAAAGTAGGTCTCAACTCTACTTCTACCTTTGCACATTTCATGGTATAAATAATTTCCCCCACCGTCAAACTTAAAATCCCTGGCTCGTTCATTAGTTTATAACCAAAGTCGTCTGGTGAAATTGATGCGATTGATAAAGCGTTATTCAGTACTTTTCTTTCAAGCTCACATTCCCGTTTTAAAATGTCGTAATACAGATTATTAATTTGGGTTTTTATGTGTTTTTCTACATATACAAATTTGGAATTTATATATGCAAAAAGATCTAGATTCGAGGTGGCTATACCCGTATTAAATATGTTTTCCTCGTCTACCTGTTCTTGTAAAAAGAACAGTCTCGGATGTTCAGTGCGTATTAATTTATAACCACACGTGTTTAGGTAACCTGTCTTCCAGAATGCAAAAGTATAATCTTCCGACTCTACGCTGTATAACACTTTGTTTTCTTCTGCTTCGTGAGCGATTTGCACCTTTCCGTCATATAGCACTGAATATTTTTTTAATCCACACGTGTCTGGTGGTAACATATCCCAAAAAGCCATGCTACCGTCGTAATCTGTGCAAGTTGTCATAGTTAAGGGGCATGTTAAACCCGATTGTAATCTAATTTTATTAGTTTCGATATGGACATCCGCATAATAGTCTTTCAAAATTATTTCTGCCCAACCTTGAACCACGACATCCTCCCAAGATCCCCATTTATCCGTAAATCCGCCACCCTTACAGTGACCCGATACACCGGTACTTCCCGCAAATTTAACTGGTGTGTTTGTAGTGCCGTTTCTTTTTATTCCCGTAATTTTTGTTGTACCAAGTGTATATTCCCCCGTCATTTGAATATTTGCACACTCTTCGCGCGTTAATTCTTTATAGTACGTAATTTCCCCGTTCTGTACCCTTGAACTGTAAGATGCTATGTTTCCGCAGACCGTGATTTCGCGATTTACACGAACTGAGCAAATGAGTACCCTAGTTGAACTAAATTCATTTAATTGTAATAATTTAACATGCTTGTTTGTGACGTTTAATACAGGCGGCTGTATGTCGCAATCCCCCACTTCTACCAAGGAAATAGCCGTAATGTTTGTTAAGTCTCCCGTGCAATCGAACCCGTAAATTGCTACAGAAATTTTGACGAGATTTAATATTGCGAAAATACCGATAAATTTCTGTACCGCCATCTGAAAAATAAAATCATATTCTTTATAAAAACCGAACTACAGCCCTTTTGGGACTATCTTCAATTACTCCCCCCCTCTCGATACGTTCTGAATTAATTTCGAGTTCAACCTCGTTTGGTGTATCTTTTACTACTATAACTAATATTCCCAAAAATATAAGAACGCCAGCTGAGATTAATATTACTATCCCACAAATAATTTGTATTCTAAGTCTAGATTCTTCAAAATCTTCTTTCAGTTTGTCGTGAGCTGCATAAATTTCGCTTTCTCTCACGGCTGTCCAAAAGGAGTTATGATTATGCGAGCTTTCTAACGTTTCATAAAACTTTCTTTCTAGCGCTTTATTTGCGAAAATACTTGATAGTTCATTGAGATCTAACTTGGCTTCCGGAAAAACAATATTTTTAATTTCTGGGCTTGCGTTAAAGTGCATATTTGAATAATTTCCACTCAATTCAAATTCACAGTTCGATGGAAGAGATAAAATTCTCAACCCTTTTGTGCTTACTGCCCCCTTTATTATATTTCCGCACTTCAAGCTTAGTTTTTTTTCGTCCCCTGTCCCCACGATTGTTTTATAGAATGGTTTTAACCTCAACATGTAATTCGTAAAATTATTCGCAATTCTTATGTCGCACTCATGGAAATTTATGTCACGTGGTTTTGTTAACAAGGTCTTTTCACAGCTGTTTGTTTCTAAGTACTCGAACGTTCTTTTGGGGCATAGATGAAACCCCTTTTTCACTAGACATTTATTTAGTTCGTTGTTACTAATAAATTTATGTCCCTTATTTTTGACAATAATAAATTTATCCGTTGGATTGATAAAAGCTGTACACTTGAAGTCCTTAAAAATATTTTGCGGCAAAGGTATGGGAATTATCCTGTAAATTTTTGCTGCATCATCAAATTTCCTAGGTATAAAATATTCCGCTAAGCCCTGTGTTCCGTATATTCCTCTCTTTATTTCAACCAAAGTCAAAAATTTTAATAATTCTTGCAAGCTTTTAGGAGTGTCAAAGTTTTTATTAGTAAAACGCATGTCATATTCTAAACTCCATAAGGTGTTTTCGCACAATTTATTCTCCAGAAGTGTAGACAACTCAGTACCCTTTTGAAAAGCAGAAATCATCAATTTCAAATTATCCAGATGTTCTATCATCAATCTATATGCTTCTCTCGCTGCTTGAGCTAAGTGATAATATTCATCAAGGTATAGACGAGCTATATTAGATTCCCCCATTTTGCTTAGTTTTAATAATGCCTTAGTCTTATCAATAACTGCCGAAGTTTCCCACCAAACGTCACTCTCGCTTTCAAAAACAACCCTTCTTATTTCTTTTGCGTTACTTCTTTCCCTAGACGCCTCCTAGTTTCTTCCCTGGGTATAGTTACCTTTGATTTGTTAAAGTAATTAATTACGGTTTCATGTTTACTCAAAATGTCATCGTAATTTCTTATAATTTCGTCGAATTTTTCAAAAACAGTTTTATTTTGGTCATTGCTCATAGGTGGTATGCAAGTTTTTAACTTAATTAAATCTTCACGCGCCTCTTTAATATAATATTGTCCTATATCAAAATTAAAAATTAATCTTATAACACAAAAATCTTCCGCGAAGCGAATTTCAGGTAACTCTGTAAATATTAATCCAGGATTATCTAAGGCTTCGATTTCTATTAACCTGTCAGCTTTAATATAACTCGCCCAAAGAACAAGGAGCAATAGCGACGTTTTCTGCATTCTCCTTTTTTTTTCTGTAATTTAAAAATTACTCTAATTTAATTTAGACTCTAATTTAATTTAGACTTAATCGTATTTTTCCCTTCAACCTTTTACCCTACTTCATGCATTAACTACTCTAATTTTTTTTGTCTTTTTTTTTTTTTTTTTTTTTTTATTTATGTGTCAATTATAAACTATCGTGTAAGTTATTAACTTTCTTGCTCAACATACGAAACTCTCAGTCTATTCGCGTGCACCGTTTTTACTTTATTGTTTCTCATTCTTATGGTCACATTTCCCTTTTTATTTGGAATATCAACAACCGTGAAAGGGCCAGTATACTGGTCCTCGAATTTATGTATCTCCCCACCTTTTAACAAATACATGGACATGCCGATTCTGAATTCTTGTGGGTTGATTTTTTTATCATAGTAATATTTAGCACGAATTTTTGAATTTATCAATTTTTCCCTAGCTATTCCTTGCACGCTATTTAATCGTTTGCAGAGACCTTCAATGTATTGGTCGTAGGTCAATATTTTTTTCCTAAGGTCGCCACGGGAATTCTCTGCGGGAGTTGTCGCTACCCGACCAAAAACAAGCTCGTGCGGCGAAAAAGAATGTGACGAGTGGTACGTCGTGTTATACGAGAAGCAAGCTAATTCTAACATATCGCTCCAAGAATTATTTTTGTCAACGATTGTTTTAATGTATTCACATAAACTGTGATGCATTTTCTCTATACTGCCATTCGAGCTTGGCCTATACGGCGTAGTAAATTTTTGATTAAACCGAAATATTTTAGCCACTTCTTTCATCAATTTGCTGCAAAAATTTGTTCCTAGGTCCGATAATATAACCGAGGGTGCTCCAAATACACAGATAAACCTTTTTACTAGCGTTTCTGCTACTGTTGCGGCGGTCACGTCGCGTAGGGGCAGTGCTAAACTATATTTAGTGAAAGTACATTGAATCGTTAATATATTATTATAATTATCTGGTGTAGGCTTAAAAGGTCCTACTATATCTATCGCGGTACAAAAAAAAGGTTCAGGAACTGACGGTGTAAGAACTAGTTCCTGTTTTGTTTTTACTCTTCTCAATTTTTTTAAATTACACGTTAAACAACCTCGTATAAACTCTTGTACAGACTCCTTTAAATTTTCCCAGTAATAATTTTGTTTTAATTTTTGATAACACTTTTGTACACCTCGGTGTCCCGACATAACCGTACCATGATTTTCGCGCAATATTCGCTCTCTTTCGCTTACCGGGACGTATTCTATCAGCCCTTTACATATAATAAATTTTGTTGAACACTCTTTGAAGGTATCTGTAAAAATATTAAGTACGTCTCCCCACAATACATTTTCAATTTCGCTACTTTCTGCTAAACTAACCGAAGCTATTTCGTACTTTGTTAATAAATCTTTCAACACATTAAGTGCATTCTTTAAATTATTTTTAATCTCTTCTGTACTCAGGAGTTCCTTTCCTCGTACTACTACCGCGAAACTGTATCTGTGTTTGCGTAAGCACGACTGTGCTCTTACTTCATGAACTTTTATTTCGCCTACATTTAAATCTTTGAAATAAGGTAACTTTTTACATTCAAATAATTGTTTAGAGCCTTCGTCACATGGTTTACCTTCCGTGGTAATGAAATATAAATAATTATCTTTTCGCATAAACAATTTTTCTCTACACTTTGCAAATAATTCCCCCTGCGCTTGGTCGAACTCGCTGTTATTAGTCGCTGGTAAGGTCTTACTCAGTCCTTCCCCAATATCTCCCGCTGTGGGACTTTCCGTTCGGAGGGGTTTTATTGTTAAGTTGTTTTCCTCGTTTCTACTGACGCGCTCTTTAGTATCTATTATGGGTTTGGTTACCACAGCAGGCTTTCCCAATTTATTCACCCGCCTTTCGTACGGTTTTCTACCGCGTGCTATTTTGTAATTTTTCCTCAGAATTTTTCCTGTGGCAGATCTTGTTATTATACTTATATCCCGCATCTCTGTTTCTTTAGCATCTACGGGGTAACGACTAAGGCAATCCGCCTGTACATTTGACCTCCCTGGGAGATAAACAACTTTATAATCATAACAACTTAATTTTATCAACCATTTGCTAATTCTTGCCGTCGGATCATCAGACTTGGTAAGATAAGTTAACGGAAGGTGGTCTGTATAGACCGTAAACGTTCTGCCGAGTAAATAGCATTTAAAACTGGTAACTGTATACACAATTGCCAAAAATTCTCGCTCATATGTTGAATATCCTAATTCACTGCCGCGTAATACTCTGCTTACATACCCGATTGGTCTCTCGTATCCTTGAGCACCCTGCGCAAGCAATCCTCTAATCGATGCTTGAGCCGCATCGCAATAAACGTGTAAGGGCAAGTTCTCATCGAAAAACTGTAAAACCGGTTTTTCACATAATTTATTTTTAAGTGTTTCAAAAGCTTCATTAGCTGAGTCTGTCCATTCGAATTTCTTTTCTTTCTTTAACAGGTTGGTAAGTGGTTTTGCGATTTTAGAAAAATTTGGAATAAATCTACGGTAATAATTACACAACCCAAGAAAACTGCGAGTTGAGCGAATGTTATTTAGTTTCGGAAAATTTCGGACCGCTATTAATTTTGAACTGTCTGGTTGTATTCCGATTTCACTTAAATGATGACCCAAAAATATTATTTCGGTTTTTAAAAATTCACATTTTTCTGGTTTTAACTTTAAGCCCACCTCTCGGACTCTTTGTAGAAATTTTTCAATTTTTAAAATATGTTCTTCAATTGAATCTGAATAAATAATGCAGTCATCCATATATATAAAAATTGTTTTTTTTGCATATCGAAAAAGGCTTTATCCATAATTCTTTGAAAAGTTGCTGGTGCGTTTGATAACCCGAAAGGAGTTCTACACCACTGGAAAAATCCCGCAGAAGTCGCAAAAGCCGTTTTGTGTCTATCGTCGGGGTGTAAAGGCACTTGCCAAAAACCCTGCGCTAAATCAAATTTACTATAATATTTTGCGCCTTTCATTGCATCAAAACAGTCTAATATTGAGGGCAGCCTATATTGGTCCCTCAAAGTTACATTGTTTAACAATCTATAGTCTGATACACAGCGATAAGCTTTCTTATTAGTCCCGTCTGATGGCTTAGCCACAAGAAAAATATTATTTAAATAGTTACTATTACTTGGTTCAATAATACCATCATCTAGCATTTCTTGAACTTGGCGTTCAATTTCGCCCTTCAACGCGTGTGGTAAACGAAAAGGTTTTGAAACAATAGGTCTGTCATCTGTAGTATTAATACGATGACTCAATATTTCAATAGCGCTTAATTTTTCATCTTTCAAGTGAAAACAATCAGAATATTTTTCGATCATCCCCTCCATTTTTATTTTCTCCGGCTCATTTAAGTGATCTAATTTTATTAAATTTTTAATTTTGACTGCCCGTTCATTTTCGTCTGAAATAAAGGTACTTGCGTTTTCTTCTTCCCTCCGAGAATTTTCGAAAGTGAACAAATTTTTGATTTGATGATTGATAAACGGATTTTTGCTTTCATTTTTAAAAATTTTAAACGTGTTTATTTCTTCTAGACCTTCAAAATCGTCAAAAATTTCTGACTCGCTTTTTTCCCAGAGATCAATCTGCCCCACTCGTAAATTTGTCAGATCAACGCGCCGTGGTTGTTCTTCGAACTCTGCCGTCTTTTTGTCTGCGGGGTCGTCTTTAAAAACCCCCTGCTTGGCCTTTTCATTTAGTTCTAAAGGTAACTCGCATTCTACTCGGTTATTGCAAGCCATTACCGGGCTTTCCGTGTTTCGTAAGAAAAATTCTGCTTTTCCCATGATCAGGCTCCCTTTGTTACAGGATTTTTGTGGCCCTTCACTACCCTGAACGTCTTCCTTTTTTTCTTCATCATCGTTTTCTCTTTTTTCTTTGGTCGTCTCGCTTTCGACCGCATTGGTTTTCAAGTTAAACGATAAATTTTTGTCTAGATTGCATTTATTATAACCGACACCAGTACCTAGATTCTTTACAAAATTTTCTTGCTGCGTACTTTTCTCGTTTTTGAATTTATTCTCGAAATAGCTTTTTACCTTACCACTGAATTTATCCGTTTTCTCATTCCTGTCTTCACAGACTTTTCTAATTGGTGTAAATGATTTTTCATTCTTTAAATCGACCTTATTTAGATAATTATTATTCATAAAGTTTTTATTTCGCGCATACCTATTTTTTGAATTAAATTCTTGTTCAAATTGTCTTTCATTTTTAGATTGGATTTGATTCTCGAAAAATAATATTTTCCCATCGCAGTTTAAACAATTATTTCCGTAATCAATTTTTGCAGAGCTTTCCCTAAAAAAATCTGTCCCCAAAACTCCTACCGGAAGATTAAAATCATCATCAACTAAATGTAATTCAATTTTTCTACCATTAAAATAAAAAGTTATTTTTCCTAGTGTTTGCACTAGCTGAGATGTTATCCCCTTTAAATAAATTATATGTGTAAAATCAATTTCAACATTCTCATTGATTTCGCTTTTCTTTACTATGCTTACCGATGCCCCCGTATCTAACAGAAAAATGATTGGATTTTTAAACTCTTCTGCGAATAATTTAACTGTGGGGCTTGTAAGAGCTTGCGTTATGTTTATAGTCTCGATTTTGGTATTGTGCCAGTCTCTCGCCATGGAGCTGGGTTCTGGTTGGTATTTTCGCGCGTCCCCGCCTGTTCGGCGGGGGAGTGCAGGTTTTTTTGAAAAGTTTTGAGCGCTTCCGCTACCTGCGTTTGTCTGATTAGTATCGCGTAGCCATTTCATACAGGTTTTAATTCCGTGGCCTTGTTTATTACAGTAAAAACACGTCATTGAGTTAGAGTTAGTGTTATAATAGGATGCCCCCCTATTTTGTGTTTGATCAAATCTTTGATTATTGTTTTCACGATTAAAATATTCTGATCTATTAAAATTTTGATTGCTTGAGGTGTTACGCCCATCCCTATTATAATTATTTTGATTATTTCGCCAGGCTGACGAGTGGTTATTATAATAATTGTTTGAATACCGATTCCTAGGTCTTTCATTGGGAGTTCCCCTTGAAGTAAAATACCGCGGGTGGTCTCGGACGCTGTATTCTCTTTCATATACCTCGTCTCGCTTCCAAGTACCGAAAGATTCTGGATCGAGTTCGGCCAATTTACGCTTTAAATTAATTACTAGTTTATCTCTTAAATTTGTATTTTCAAACATAAATTTTGCGTATCGCCAGCAGTTCATTAAATAGTGATTCATTCCGTTACAAAAACTACAAGTAGCATTATTTGTTTCTTTCTCCATAATATGTACTCTTCTTATTTCACGAGGGTTTTCGCTCCTACTTCTATTTGTATCATCGAATTGATCTAGTTCTACTAATGTTCCCGCGATTTCGCGTTCCGCTTGCAGCGCTTGCTCTCGCGCTTCTTCCCAATTTTTAGGACTATTTAATCGTGATCGTAACTCCCAAGAAAGGTTTTTAACAAAATACCGCAAACAGTCAGTTCTAATTTCAATTTCTGCTAAATCTTCCCCCAAATCTTTCCTTTCGCGACAAATTGCTTTTATCAACTCCCTTTCTAATGCTCTAATTTTGTTTAAAAATTGCATAACCGGTTCCCCCCTTTTGTGTTTCATATTTGCCAATTCCCCTGCAAGTTCAAAATACGTTCTAGTGTTCCCATAGATCGGCATGAAAAAGTCCTCAATTTCGCGAACTGTCTTAAAATTATGATCACGCGCACATCTGAGTGCGTCGCCAAATAATCTTATGCATATTAATTTAGCTAATTCACCTTCGGCTTCAGGGGCAATTAAATTTCTTGCTTCGTAACATCCCTCTAAAAATTGTTCAATCTGAACATTTGACCCTGACCAACGCGGTACTAGCTCTATAAAATCCCGCAAGGATAGACCCCTCATTTGCATTATTACTGATTCCATTCCGACGGAGGTTTTATTTTCGACCTTAACTTTTTCGTTGCTCATATTTGATAAATTTTCAATGCAACTATTAAATTCAATTGACGAAGTTGAATCAATCTCTTCAATTTGGCTATTACTATTGTTTTTATTTAATTTCTCACTAAAAGCTATTATTTTATCTTTCAAAAACTGTAGTACGTTTGGGAATTTAAAATCTTTGACTAAAGATTTTTCAAGTTCGTTCAACCCTTCCTTTTCTTCGAAGAACGAATTAATTACCGCGGCTGGTAATTCTTCTGACAGACTTTCTTTAACGATTTGAACAATTAATTTTTCAGGTAAAGCCTCTTCCTCTACCTGTATTGTTTGAAAATTTAAGTTTAGTTCGAACTTCTTTAATAGTATATCGCTTGAATTTTCCTTATAGGGTGTGCTTGCGGCTATATTTCTTATTACGGGGCTTGTCTCTATTTCTAAAAGCTCGCTAATTATTTCAGAATTATCTAATTTTTCTGTCAAATTTAATACAGCTGGCTTAAGGATAGGCCTCTTGGGTGTTATTTGGCGTTCGAAAACAGTGTTCGGTTCAGATTTATCTGAAATTTCACAAAGTGTTGAAACCGACTCGACTACTTTCTCACGGTACTGTAAAAATTTATCTTTATTGTCTAAATTATCCTTTTGATTTTGGGGGTGTAAAAATGAATTTACCGGAATGTCAATATTGTATTTATCCACGGATTTAGTTAATAGCTTTTTTAAATTTTTAATTTCTCTACGTAATTGTAATATTTTAATGTCTTCTTGACCTTTCGAACTTTCTTGCTTTAATTCTTTATATTTTTGGGCTATAATCTCTTCAAGTTTATTTTTATTATTTTGTATAGTAATCCCGGATTTACTTAGACTACAGTCATTAGAAGCTGCATCCATAATTCGTCATTTTCATCAAGAAATTAAATTGTTTATCAGTTTATATAAAATTTTATATAAATATATTTATTATTTATAATTTATACTGCTTTAAAATTTTCACCGAATCACAGATTATAAAACTCTGTATTTCCTGGACTCATCAGACAAAATTTATTTATTTTTTTATCGCCTCAACTGTATGTAGGTTAGACCCTGTCAGCGCTTTGGCATATAGGTCTGAACCTCAGTCAAGTTGCAAGAGTGTTGTGCCCTTCAGAATTATTTCTCTAGCTCTTTGTGCATCGATACTTTCAATTCGTCGTAAGGGTTAATCTCTATCAGCGGACTGAAACCAAAAATTGTACAGAGTATACTAGTTACTTTTTTTTTTTATTAAAGAAAAATTCGACCTCTCACTTCGAAAATTTCTATACTAATATCTGTGATTGCTTACAGAAAAATTTGATCTCTCACTTCAAAAATTTCTATACTAAAATCTTTACTAATTTGTTTATTATTATTATTTGAACACAATTTAATTTCTCGTAATGACCCCTTTTTTTGTATATTTATAATTATTTATTTTTTTATTTATTATTGAACTTGGAAAAAAAAAATTTTTTTTTTCTACTTTTCTCTATTTAGTATCTGGAACTTTTTTTTCTAACTTCAACGAAAATCGGACCGACTGAAGAAAAACCCTCGTCTCTCTATTTTTTTCTTTTCTTTTTTTTTTTTTTTTTTTTATATTACCTCTCTTACTTATTTAATCTCTCAGTTATTTAAATAAAACGGCCGATGCACCAGTGTCATGTCCCAAAATCGGGACAGATCTATTACTTAATTTGAATTTACTTCACCCTTTTTTATTAACCGGGTAGGTGAATCGAATAACTGAGAGGAGGATAATTATTAAAACTACAGAACCCGAAAGACTACTAAGAAAATCTATTTATTATCAAAACCAAACCATTACAAACGTTACACGATCTACTTCCTTAAAAATAATCTTACTTCTATTAAAGTTCTGGACACTGCACACAGAGAGAGAGAGAGTGTTGAAAGCCGAAGATTCCCGCTGGGCTGCTTGAGGTGGTGAATCGGTGGTTCTATGCCGTCCTGAAGGAAATTCCAGGCTCTTTTCTTTAGTCGGACACAATGCTGTTTCTTTAAAGTCTTTAAAAATATATTCGTCACTACCGGAACTCTAATTTGTGTTAACCCTCGCACTTATTCGAAAACTCGCGAATTAGGTGCACTGATTCGAAAACTCAGAAATGCCCTTAAAAATAAGACTATAAATAGTCACTCAGGTTGATCTCGATATGTTTTTAAAAATATCAAGACTTTGAAAATCTTTAACTCCCGTGAGTCAAGTCGGGAAGATCTTCCTCGCGGAGCGATGTGCACGGGTCGAGTTCTGGATCGCGACTAAAAAAACCAAGCTCCCGGGCTCGCGTTCGCGGCCCTATTTATACCCCTACGCATGAGGACCCACCCCCGTAGAGGGGATCATGGACCCTCCCATGTGTGCCCGAATCTGGGGGAAAAACCAATGATTTGGCCTCTTTTCCACGAGGGCTTGGCCTTGGCCTAATTTATTATAATATTCCCCATGTGTGGACTCCCTCTCCTACAAGTAAAGTCCGCCTAAAATATTATGGGACCCGATTCCTTGAGGCCTCATTGGGTCAATGTCACTGACCGGTGGTCGCGGGGGATTGTTTATGGCCTCCCGCCTCCTTGCCGTGACGCTCTATTGTTGGGGTCCGCTGCTGGCTTTTCCTTTACTCAGCCAGGCGTCCCGTGCTGACGTGTTTCTTTTGTCCTCTCCCTCTCTTCTTTTTCCCAGCTCCTGTTCGCTTTTCCTCTCTCTCTCTGTTTTTCTTCTTTTTATTCTCTCTCTCTCTCTTACTTATACTTACTAATTTATCTTATTTAACTAATAATTAAATCATTTGTAAATAACTTAAAAATTAGCTGAAAACTATTCAAATTTTAAAAGGGGAGCTGGTGCCGACACGACACTACTATTAGAAAACTTAATTATTGGAAAAATTCATATAATATTATTTGTTATAAACTAACACATTACTTTTACCTATTGTGTAACTGTGTTGGAAACGGCTTCGGAGTTCAGGCACAAGCAATTTTAATATTTGTAAACATAAGCACTTTTTCAATCATCAAGCGGTTATAAAAACGCTTGATTATTGAATTACGATTAGTATTGGTTCCACAGTGCCCAAGCTCCGGAGTCGTCTGCTCTGTAAGTAGAGTCACATCTCTTGTAATAAACTAATTACGGAGTCATATCTCCTTTTTAATTTAGAGTCACATCTCTTGTAATAAAACAAACTACATTATATTATATTATAAAATTATAATACTATAAAATTTATATAAAGTAATCCGCCATTCAAATAATTATAATTATTCTTTGTGTTAATAAATAGTTTACATTAATAAATAGCCTATCTATTAATACCTCATAATACCTTTTAAACAATTTATCATATTCATAAACAGTAAAATAAACAAGTTATGATTACATATCAGGTACATGGGAATATTCAAAATTGGGCAAGTGTTTACGTACAAAGGTTTGTACAGGATCGAAAACAATAGTATAAAAGATGACAGTTTGAGAGTTAGATGTTGAGAGAAAAAAAAAATATAAAATTAGCAACAGAGTAAGCATAGAAGTCAAACAAATGAAAAAAAAAAGTAAATCAGTATTAACATAAGTAGAAAAAATGGAAAGTACAAAAATAGAAATCAGTGAAGTCACAGAGGTAGATACAAAAAAATAGAAAAACTAAAGGAATAGTAGTTATGTTACAAAGCTAAACACAAGGAAGGCGAGCGGAGCGAGCAGGGGGGTACTTTGAAAAGAGCTCCTCCTGGATATGACTATATAATATAGTAAGATAGTAACCTAAAACATATAAAAAATATATCTTACTATATTATATAGTTGTAATGTGCTCTTCGCTCCCACCCCCACCTTTTCTCGCCCTTTTTTTCTCACCCCATTCCGCTCCCACTCAGCTCCCACCCTCTCCCACCCCGCTCCCACCCCCGCCTTTTCTCGCCTTTTTTTTCTCATCCCATTCCGCTCCCACCCTTAATTCTTCATTTTATACCGTAAAATAGGTCAAAAATTGCACTTTTATTCCACTCCCACCCCGGCCCCACCCCGCTCTTTTTTGGACCCGCCTCATTTGTAAAAATTTACACTAAATGAGTAAAAGTTAAAAAGTATATACGATAAAACTATATCAAATTCTCCGGAGTCAAAACTTCCTGGGGAAATCATCTCCAAGGCGTTACTTTTACCAAGTGCACCAGGTGTCTGTCCTGACTCCTCTAGAGTCAAAACATCCTGGGGAAGTCATCTCCAAGGCGTTACTATTACCAACGGCTTCAGGTGTCTATTCTGACTTCTCCGGAGTCAAAACTTCCTGGGAAAATATCTATTCGATATTTTAATTTAATGTAATTGTTAAAATGAGGTGTGAAATAAATAGCAGGCATGGGATAAATAATCGGGTTTAGTCACTTTTAATTATAAAGAAAACAACAATAATTTATTTAGTAAGGTGTATAAATTAATTAACTTAATAATACTTATGTTTAACGAGGTAGGACAAATGACGCGGCGCGTGACATTTCATCGACCGATACGCTCGGCTTCGCATCGTAGAAGAAGGAGAGAACAGCGGTTAGCTGCCAGCTGTGCTGCGCTCAGCTGTTCACTAAATTTCCAACAGTTCATAACGCCAACGCCCAATAGATGGCGATGCGTGTACTGTTTCATCAATGTGTAAAGGTTATCACACTTGATATTTCAACACGCCACATAAGTGTTATAATCTCTACACTCACATTTGTATATATATTTCTTTTTTCTTTTTTTATAATTGATTCATTCTATCAATCTTTTACAATTTCATACTTGTATTAATCTTAATCTATCTCTATTTTTTACAAACTTTTCTTTACATAGTGATTTAGTTAATATGTCGGCAATATTTTCTTCGGATTTTATTTTAATAATATCAATAATTCCATTTTGATAATTCTCATTGATATAGTGGTACTGTATTTCAATATGCTTTGAGTTCTTAGTGAAATTCCCGAATTTTGCAACGGATACAGCACCACTATTATCTTCGTAGCATTTCATTGGATTATTTTCATCGACTTCAAACATTTCACTGCATAAATTTCTGATAAACAATAATTCGATTATTGCTTCAGAAAGCGCTACATATTCAGCAAATGTTGAACATTTAGTTACTAAATTTTGTTTCCGCGATTTCCAAAAAATTACGTTACCATTAAATCTGATGACGTAACCACTTGTAGACTTTCGATCAATATTGTCACCGGCAAAATCCGAGTCTACAAAACAGTCCAATTTACCGAACCATCTATTTTGCGAAAAATAAAGTTTTTTGTCTTTAGTTTTATATAAATATTTTAAAATACGTAATGCATATTTAAAATGCGTAATGTCGTAACAATTTTGGAAACGACTTAGGTAATTTACACTGAATGCAATATCAGGTCTGGTACCTGAACTTATATATAATAATTCGCCTATTAAATTTCTATATTTTATTTTCTCATCAGTAAATCGTGCTTGATCAAGTTTTAAGTTTTGCTCCATTGGTGTTTCATACGTTTTGGAGTCATGTATTTTATATTTATTAGCTAATGATTGTATATAATTAGTTTGATATAGAAAAATTCTACCTTTTACTTGATCATAATCGATTTGAATTCCAATATAATTCGTAATCATCCCCAGATCCTTCATTGTAAATTTTCGCATTAATTCAGATTTTATCTCTTTCAAATTCTCTAAAAATTTTGAGCTTATTACTATATCATCCACGAATATTAATAAACTAGGGGGGGGTACCCCCCTGCTCGCTTCGCTCGCCAACCCCCCAGAATTTTATGCTTGAATCTACACTTGTACCTACGCTTATAACATACTCTTGTGTCTACCTCTGTACCTACTCTGATACATACCATTGTTTCTACTTTTATAGCTTGTGACTACACCTGCACCTTATTTCGTGCCTACCTTTGTTCTCACCTTTCATCTTAGTCCAAACCCGTGTACCCTTGTTCTTACCGTTGCACTTACTGCTTTGTATAACTAAGCTCTTACCCAGGAATATGCTCATGTTTATATATATATTTCTATCATGGTGATAACTGGTGTTTGAATTTTTTTCATGCTTTTATTTCTAATTCTAAGACTACTTTGTTCTTATCTTTGCTCATACTTTCATTTCAATCCTTTGTTAAACATCTGTTTCTATGCTTTTACCGACTTATTTTCGTCTTTTTATTTATTAACCTTCCCTGCTTTATAACCTTGCTAGTATCCACGTCTGTTGAGTATTTTTTTCCGACTTTCTTTACTACGTCTGTTGATTTTTTTACTTCCTACATATGTTAATAATCTTGTGCTTACTACCTATTTTTTACTCAAGCTTCTAACGCCGAACCTTCTGCACATGCATTTGTTTCTACATCTGTTTCTAGTCCCATGCTAACTCTAGTTCTTTATTATTTTTTTTTAATCTTCTACACTGAATCTAGCCTTGTATATAATCTTTTTTATCCTCTTGTACTTACTACTCTAAATAACCCTATAACAAACCTTGTTCATAACATTGTTTCAAACTTGATAACTACTGTGGTAACTTCATTGTACCTACTGCCGTACCTGGACTTGTCATTACGTTTGTAACTTTGAACCTACGCTCATATGTACATTTTTGCTTAATATTGTTTCTATCTCTTTCACATGAATCTACTTGCTTAAATTTTGGTGTTTGCTGTTGTTTTTTCTTTTTTTCATGCTTTGGTCTCTAACTTTGAATCTTCGTTCTCAACTTTGTGAAAACTATCTTTTCTATTGTTCTTCTCAAATTTTTTTGTAATTGCAATCGTGAAACTAATCATCTTCATACAATTTTGCCCACACAGCTCTTTAACTTTTTTGACAAATATTTCCTACATCCTTTTACATTTGTTATAAACGCTTTTTCTACGTAGGTCTGTCCCAATCAACCTATCTTGATTAATATCGAAGTTTATCTTACGACACCAGTTTCCAGCCATGTGTAGCCTCTTTCACTTTGTTATTATTTTCATACTTCAATTTGTAACTTTGAACGTATGTTGTACTTTTTTTTTTTTTTTTTTTTTTCTCAACATCTAACCCTGAAACTAACATCTTTTATACTATTGTTTTCGATCCTGTACAAACCTTTGTAGATAAACACTTACCCACTTTTGAATCTACTGATGTACCTACCCTCTTGCCAAACCTTGAAGCTCTCTAAGCGAAGCGCACGCAACATTGTATTATATTATCTAAAACAAGTTTTGTCGAAGCTTCATTTAAATTAATCGACAATAAGTTATACAGTAGAACCTGTGTACATTGACCACCTCCCGTTCCAAGGAAAAGTGGCCAATGTACAAAGGAAAGCGAAGGGGTGGGCTAAAAAAAAAGTTTCAAATTTTTAGTAATGTATTATAGTTTAATTTTCTAATTGAAATAATCTGTGATCTTCGTTTGCTTAGCAGCACAAGCTGAAGAAATCCACTTTGCTTCGATCTCAATATATAAATCATATAAATGTTCAACATTAATTTCAACTTTTTCTCAAAATCGAATGATATCGATAACACTCTTTAAAGCTTCATCGTAAGATAAATATTTGTTTATCGTTTGATTTGTGTCCTCTTCCTCATCTTCGTCAATTTCTTCATCATGATTCTTTTGAGGTTCGAGGAAAGATTTTAATACTTCTTCAACGGCTTCATCAATGGTAACCGGGAACGGCTCATGAACAAGCTTTCCTTCATCTCGCTGTTCGATTTTATTGATTGAAAGAAAATCATTTGGAAGAATTTGTAAAACTTCTGCTAGAGGCGCTTCATCATCAACGGTCTGAGATTGTTCAGATGACACAGGGAAGTCAGCACGACGAAAACACTTCTCAAAAGTTGACTGTTGAACTTCTTTCCAAGAAGCATACATCCATCTTATTGCGTGTAAAACAGTAATGGATTTTTGAAATTCTGCTCTTGAGCCATCTTTTTCAGCAATAGCAATTAAAAATCTTAACATTTTCGATCTGTAACGTGCTTTCACAGCTCTGATAATTCCTTGGTCCATTGGCTGAATTTCTGATGTTAAATTGGGTGGTGTATATACCCTTTACCTTTGCGGTACGTTCAAAGTTCATATTCATTTAAACTTTTGTGGTTATAGATTCATTGGTTTTGTTTCAGTTTGTATACTAATAATTATTATTTTCATGATTATAATCGGATAATTTCGAACACTTGATTACATAATTATTTTTTCATTAAATCTATTCTCTAGATGTTTTAATTGAATTGTAATATAAAAATTAAAAATAAAAATTCAAATTTTAAATTTTGTTCTTCAACCAATCACATCACGAATAAAATGCTGACATTCTTTTTGGGTTCTCTCTTTTATCTTTGGATATTAGTTAATTTTTTTAATGCTTCGTAGTTACTTTTTAAATTTCTTCTATAGATACATAGCTGATAACTTGTATCAAAAATTGGCGATGTGGGTAGAAACTGATAACATATATCAAAAATGGGGGCGTAAGTAAAAAAAGGACATGGGGGGGGGGGTTATTAGAAAAGAGTTTAATTTATAAGCACGGGAAAAAAAGCAAACGCACGGGAAATTTTAGGTCAAATTCACGGGAAAAAAGACATTTGCACGGAAAAATAAGTGATTAAACGGGAAAGAAAATAAATGCACGGGAAAAAAATACTTGAGCGGAAGTTAAATGTATTAAACGGGAAAAAAAATATATTGAATGGGAGTAGAATTAACATTGCGCGGGAAATAAATGTATTAAACGGCAATAGAATTGATCTCGCACGGGAAAACGTCATATATTTTCTAGTGAATGGATTATCCCACGATTCGATTCGATTTACTATTGCACCTGCCACACTTACCCAGTTAATAAATTTTGTTTCCTGCCCTATAAGTCACTTTGTTGTAAGTTAATTTATAGTACCCCTGGTCACTCTAACCACAAAATCAAATCTTTGATGCGTGTTTTCGGTGACTCGTACTATAAAATAGTATATAGTACGAGTGCAGTACGTCAACAAAGCTTATTAAGAACCTCGTGCTGTGCTTCGCTACGTACTTGGGTCCTTAAAACCACCCCGGTGACGATGCTGCACTTGTAATCTAAATTTTTATGTTGTAATGTTGTAATCTAGTTTTAAGTGCATTTAATTATCTATTTATGCGAACGTGTTACCATATATTTGTATCACTCGATGTACTTGTCAAGCGACCAAATAGGGTTATACCTCAAGGCCGAAATAAAAACCTTATATAGTCAGTCAGTCAGGGTTGGATAAGTTTTTTTGGATCATCGATTGCAGAAACTTTGGAAATTGCTTTCTGGTACCGAATGATGAGCAAAATCATCAATAATTTTTCTAAATGGTGCTTTTTTCGATTATCCACACAAAATGTTTTAATTATTTTTGTTTTTTAAATAATTTTCAAACAATTTGTGTTTAAAGCCCATTGCACTCCTAGACATGTGTATCCTTGCATGTTTTTGTCTCTTTATGAACTTTAAGAGAAAAATATTTTCAAATCTTAACTCAAAAAGTATAAATCTGAACAATTTATATTTCAAACCTCAGAAAATGCTAAAAAGTACTTCTAGTAACAAATTATTCCTGTTCAATTTTTTGAGTTTGGACTTGAATTTAAGTTGGTTGAGATCTTCTTTATATTGAATATTGAATCGATTGGGATCTGTCTTGAGTTTTATTTATTTTTTTTATTTTAACAAAGAACTTTTGAAGAAACGATAAGTCGACAGGTTAGATCAATAAGATAAATCTCGTCTATGCTGTGCAATAATATACGGATATACCTTATTGATCTAACCTGTCGACTAGGAAAGATATTTTCGATCGAACAAATTATATTATAGATTTTTTAAAGTATTTTTGGAAAAACCTCGGCCACGATTATTTTGGTCAATGTTCTTTTTACAGGCATCACGATACTGTTACTGCTTCAATAAGGCATGTTCAACAACGAATATTAATACACAACGTAGTCAATATTTATCTCATTGATCTAAATGTAGTACACAGTAAATTTCGTTTAAAATTTTTATCTTATTTTTTTTCAACAATCCACTTTGTTATTAGGTATTAATATTCGTTGTTGAACATACCTTATTGAAGCAGTAACAGTAATCGTGATGCCTGTAATGAGGACATTGACCAAAATAATCCTGGCCGAGGTTTTTCCAAAAATCCATTAAAGATACTTTTACAAATCTATACTATAATTTGTTCAGTCAAGACACATCCCAATTGATTCAATATTCAATATAAAGAAGATCTCAACCAATTTAAATTCAAGGACCATTTAGAAAAATTATTGATGATTTTGCTCATCATTCGGTACCAGAACGCGATTTCCAAAATTTCTGCAATCGATGATCCAAAAAAAGTTATCCAACCCTGAGAGGAGGACCCGCTAGGACTAGACATTTGGGTTACTTCTTTGGGTTTTTAGCTAATTTTCAAACAATTTGTGTTCAAAACTTGAGCCAAAGGCGAGAGTGTCAAGGGTTTCCTAAGGGTTAGCTCATACTTTTCCAGCGTCGAGTGAATGTTTTTTTCAACTCAAAGCAAGGAGTTCAAACATCCTGTTTGGGAAAAATCAGAAAGTTTGAACTTTCTGCACCGTGTGTGAAAAATAAATTATATAGATTTAGGAAGTTTTTTTAATCACAATTTTAATGTTTAGAAGGACAATAACTGATGCATTTATCGCAACGTATTCAAAGTTTTTGCGCGCACGCGGAGATCTAGAGTTTTGCGCGCACGCGGAGATCTAAAGTTTTTGCGCACACGCGGAGTACCTAGGTTTGCGCGCACGCGGGATAATTTAGTTTGCGCGTACGCGCAAATTTTTGTTTGAAAGGGAAAGTTTGCGCCTACGCGGAGACTCCTCCGCGTACGCGCACGAGTACATACATGAATACATACATGAATATTTTTGGATGATAATTACAAAATAAAATAAAAAATAAATAAATAAGGATTTAAAGTTTAACAAGAATTTTTTAAATAAAATTTTACAATTTATTAAAAAGAAAAAATTACTCCATTATAAATTTAATTTTTCTGAAAATAAAATCTTTTTTTCATTTTTTTTAAATCAAAAACTTGGATTTTTCTAATTAATCTTATAATGAAATTTTTTAAAATTAATGAATTCAAATTTTAAAATTTTATATAGTTTAATCATACCATTAAAAAAGAATTAATAAATTAAGAAAATATACAAAACTTGTAACAAAACATTAAAAATGGGGGGCGGGGAAAAAAAAGGGCGGGTGGGGTCGTGGGAAGGGCGGGCGGGGGGCGTGATTGGAAAATTATAGGACAGTTCAAAACTCATAGAAATAAGCATATTTCGGTACACTTTTACGGTTAGTTAAGCACTTTTTTGAGAGGCCTGTGGGGGGCGGGCGAGGGGCGTGGGGGGCGTGAGAGAGGAAAAACAACTATATAATATAGTAAGATATACACAATCATTAGGTAATAATTTTTTGTATAAACAATTATCGTATGCGCTTCTTTCAAATCCTAAACTTTTTAAGTAAGTATCTAATGTTTCATACCATATTAATGAACTTTCGCGAAGTCCTTATAACGCTTTGTTCAATTTACCTACAATTCCATCTTTTTCTTCGTATCCCTCTGGTAGTCGAATGTAAACATTTGATTTTATCTCACCATTTAAGAAAGCTGATTCTACGTCAAGCTGCTGTATAAAATTCCCATTGTTGACTGAGTAACTCAATAATATTTTCAATGTTTGCATTCGGCTAACAGGAGAGTATTTATTTTCTAGATTGTCAGGTTGTTGAAAACCCTTAGCGACTAATCTAGCTTTGTATCTACCGTCGGACTTCTTTGCAAATACCCATTTTAAGTCAATCAATTTTTCATTCTCTGGTTTAGCAACTAAGTCCCACGTACAATTTTTTTTATGACATTCTTTTTCTTTTTCTATCGCTTTCATCCAATTTTTTGATTCATAAGAATTCATAGCTTCGTGATAATTATTTGGTACGTTCGCGTTTATAAAATTTATATAAATAAAATTTGCTCCAGGATATCCTAATCGATTTGGTTTTTTACCTTTTGTCTCGCGCATAGAGACACGCCTTTCTTTATTTACATTTTTGTTAATTATATTTTGACTCTCATTTTCGCTCTCAACTACATTTTCATCATCACTCATGTCATTTATCTGACTTTCCTGATCCGAATTATTATCAACATTATAATTATCTTGATCATCATTTAAACAATAGTTACGATATTTATTATCATCCGATTTTTGTTTTTCTAAACAAATTATTTCTGTGTCATTTTCGACTACTTTTACGTGACGAGCTTCGATTATTTTGTTGTTTATTAAAATTTTATATCCAAAATGCGTATATCCGATTAAGATTCCGATTTGCGATTTGTCATCCCAATCGCGCCTTTTCTTTTCACTTATTCTTACAAAAACTTTCGAACCGTAAATTTTTAAATTTCTTACGTCCGGCTTTTTACCAAAAAATAATTCGTACGGACTTTTTATCTCATTCGTGTTAGCCAACGTTCGGTTTTTTAAGTATGCTGCGGTTAATATGATTTCGGGCCAATAAATTTTACTTATTCGCGCTTCTTTACATAAACACCTACCGATGTCCATGATTGAACGGTTATAGCGCTCAGCCACCCCATTCAACTCATGCACATCAGTTGGGCACGGCATTAACTCAATCCCCTCCTCACGAATAAAGTTATAAATTTCATTATTTAGGTACTCGGTACCTTTATCGCATTGTAATTTTTTAATAGATTTTCCGAATTGATTTTTTATAAAATTTATATAATCTTTGAACAATTTAGCAGTTTCGTTTTTTGATTTAAGAGTATATATACGTGCGCATTTACTAAAGTCATCGATAAAGGTTAAAACATATTTTTCTCCTCGGTACCCTCGTATCGAGTGAGGACCTCTTAAATCAGTGTGAATTATTTGCAACGGCTCAGTTGCCCGTTCGCGATTATTTTCAAATTTTAAATTTGCCATTTTTGATTCGATGCACGTCGCGCATTTCATTGTTTGTTTTTCAATTTGTTTAGGTATTCCGAAAAGTGTTTGATTTTTTATTATTTTGTCGAGATATTCAAAATTTACGTGGCCAAGTGCGCGGTGCCACCTTTCTTTTTTCGTTAATAAAGTCGCGTTTGTGTAAACATTATTTTTCTCAGAATTCATTTTATCCACATCTTCATTCAAAATATAGCTAGTCGTAAAATATAAATTGTTTTGCTCTTTGGCAATAGCTGAAATATTATTATTTAATTTATCCAAAATTTCAATCCTATCATCATAAACTTTCATATTTGCTACTTTTGCTATATTAGCAAAACATAAAATATTGTGTCGCAAGTCTTTCACGTAGTATACATTTTTTAAAGATACTTTATTGAATTTGTTTCCGATTTTAAAATTTACAAACATCTTACCTACTTTCGTAGCTTGCGATACGTTGTAGTCCGGTAGATTTACCTCAATCGGCTTTTTCAGATTTTCGTAACTAGAAAAATACGTTTCGACGTTAATTAGATGTGCGGTACATCCACTGTCGAGTAGCCACTTAATCGAATTATTTTGGTCACAAAAAACTTCACTTTTGATTTCACTCGCGTTCACATTGATGTTCCACGTTGAAATATTAAAGTTGTCGTGATGATCTCGTTGTTGTTGGTATTGAAGTTGTTGTCGTCCTCTTCCTCGTGTGCCACCTCGACCTCGTTGGTTGTGTTGTCCGCCACCTTGGTTGTTGAAGTTTTTTTGCTGATTAACAATTTTCTTTTTTGATGAATTTTCTTCGTTGTACCAACAGTCTTTTTGTTGGTGCCCTTTTTTGTTGCAGATATAACAAGTTCCACTGAATTTGTTTTTGTTTAATTTTGTGTGAAAAGTGCTCACGTTGTTTTTGTCACTCGTTGATTCTTTTGTCATAGAGAATTCTTGAATTTTTTCTTTCATATAATCGACGTTTTGTTTTTCAGCTGGAGCTATATCAATGAAAATTCCTATTTGATTGTATTCAGCAGGCAAAGCTTTTAGCATATATTTCAATTTTTCTTGTTCAGTCATACTGAAAAATAAAGTAAGGATTAGGTACTGGGATCTACAATAGTTATTTAACCAACAAAGTTATAATTAATTGAAAACAATTTATTGGGTGCTCGGGGCACATGGTAAGCGGGTGTAGCACGCAGCGACCAGAGGTGAACTGACTGTGCTCTTAGCAGACGGCGACGCAGCGCCACAGTCAGTCACTTAGCGCGCGAAGAATTTGAAATTAATTGAATTCGGAAAATCTGATTAACGTTAATGGCTTAATTTAATTTATGTAAAAAATCTATAAAAATAAAAAGATCAAACAATTAAATATTTAAATGTCGTTTTCCGACATACCGCCCACTTTAATACGTCGCAGCGTATTAAGACGGTTGAAACTTAGCAAGTCAAAAATAAATTAGATTGCAAAACTTAAATAATGACTAAATCTATGCACTGAGATCATGCCCATTAAGGGACTTTTAATTAGGAACAAAAAATGACTCGATATAAAGCTAGATCTCTAAAATTAGTCAACAAATTAGGTTATAAGTTTAAATTTAAGAAAAAAATTGAGAAAGTCTATAAACACTACAGTACCTAAGTACTCTCACTGATACTTTAAAGTTCGTCACTGTTGAGTTCGTTGACTGGTAAAAGTAAAACCAATTTTACCACTGGCCGAGTATAGCTAGAGTCAGCAGTTTTAACATCGGCGACTCGAACTTGACCATCTGCACCTTGATGAACTGCTTCTACCTTACCAAGTGACCATTGTGTTGGGGCCAGAAGATCGTCCTTAATAAGGACCAAATCACCTGTCTGAAGGTTTCGTGAGGGCTGAAATCACTTTTGCCTTTCTTGAAGAGTCTTCAGGTAGGTTTTGGACCATTTACTCCAGAACTCCTGGCTCATTTGGCTGATCCAATTCCATCTTTTGCCTAGGGGGACCTTCCCTGCCGGATTGAACGGCTCAGGAACAATGAATGAAGGCCTCTGGATCAAGAAGTGAGCCGGAGTGATGACCCAGTCATCGGCGTCGTCAGAGGCTCGACCCAAGGGCCTCGAGTTAAGGCAGGCCTCGATTCTACAGAGCAGTGTGTTAAACTCAGCGAAGTTGAGAACGTGCTCACCTATCATCCTACGAAGGTGAAACTTTGTGCACTTTACCATGGTCTCCCATACGCCACCGAAGTGTGGAGCTCGAGGTGGATTGAAGACCCACTGTGTGCCTAGAGTAGCCAGTGCGGGTATGATGACTAGCATCTGCTCCGAAGCCTCTTCGAACATCCTGCGCAGTTCCTTGTCAGCACCAGCAAAGTTTGTACCTCTGTCGCTTCTCATCAACGAGCAATGGCCACGTCGGCAAGTAAATCGGGTGAAAGCAGCCACAAATGCCTCCGTCGTGTAGTCCTCTACCAATTCCAGATGAGTCGCTCTGGTGGCCAAACAGGTGAAGATGCACATGTAGGCCTTCATTGTGCCCTTGCCACGGGACTTAGTGAGTCTCAGCTTGAAAGGCCCAGCGAAGTCCACGCCTGAGTGCTCAAACGGGAAGGCTGGACGCACTCTGTCGCTCGGTAAAGAGGCCATAAAGGGGTTGATGACCTTTACAGAATGACGACGACAGACCAAACAGGAACCAATAATGCTTTTGACCCTCTGCCTACCCTTCAGGATCCAGTAGCGACAGCGAAGCGTAGCCAGGGTTAACTGTGTACCACCATGCAGCGAGCGTTGGTGGGCATCCAGTACCAAGAGTTTGGTGAAGTGACTATGGTCAGGCAGTATAAGAGGGTGCTTCTCTTCGTAGTCCAAGACCGAGTGCTTGAGCCTGCCACCAATCCGGAGTAAGCCATCCACCAAGAAAGGGTTGATCTTGAGTAAAGTGCTCTGCTTGAGCGGTTTATGACCAGCCAGTAGTTCCATCTCGCGAGCAAAGTGCTGTTTTTGCACAATTGAGATCCACAGCAGCTCAACGTTGTGGAGTTCCGCTGGAGTCAGCTCAAAAGAGTTTGCATCTATGGTGGCCAACCGAAGAGACGAGGTAAGTTTTCGTTTGAGCCGGAGGCTGACCTTAATGGACCTGATGAAGCGCAGGCACCAACAGATGACTCTGAGGAGTCGGTTGAGTGACGAGAACCGGATCAGCAGGTCATTGGAGCAAACTCCAACAGTGAGGACAACTGGTTTCGCAGGCCTTTCTTCTTTAGGCGACGTCTGGACCAATTTAGCTAGCTCTGGCCATTCGTTGTTTGAGGCAAGTAAAAACTGAGGACCTGCCCACCAAAGTTGTAGGTCCTTGAGTTCCGTTGGGCTGACACCCCTGGAGATAAGATCAGCAGGGTTTTCCGACCCTCTGACGTGGTGCCAGTAGGCCTGAGGTAGCAAGGTCTGTATTTCGTTGCACCGGTTGGCCACGAATGTCTGCCATCTAGAAGGGTGGTCCTGGATCCAGTATAGTACATCTTTGGAGTCTGACCAAAGGTGTACCTTGGGCTGACCTAGGGAGGAGACAGACAAAAAATGGTGAGTCAGTTTTGTAAGTAAAAGAGCAGCGCACAGTTCCAAACGAGGAACACTTATGTTTGGCGATATTTTGGTTTTTGCACATAGAAGGGAAGTGGTGACCATTGAACCGTGCAACACTCTCACGTAAAGCACAGCGCCATAAACTCTCAGAGAGGCATCGGCGAATCCGTGCAATTCTATCAACCTGCCTTCAGGCATAAAACCTATCCAACGGGGTATTTTGATTTTGGAAAGAACTGGTAACTGAGAGTAGAACTCGTCCCAGCGACGACAATAGTCCGGAGGGAGAGGACTATCCCAACTACATTTAAGAAGCCAAAGTGATTTGATAAAAGCCTTTGAGTTGATAGTCACTGGGGATAGAAAACCTAGCGGGTCGAAGAGCTTAGCTATCATGGAAAGCGCTGAGCGCTTGGTGAGTTTATCGTAAGGTTCCAGCGAGATGTTGAAGTGGAAATAGTCACCCTCAGGGGACCAAGCGAGTCCAAGGACTGAAGTTGACTGAAACTCATCGAACACGGAGATCTCAGTAGTCCTTTCGCCAGGCGCAACCCAATCGATCAAAGCTGGGTTATTAGCTGCCCATTTCCCCAATTCGAAACCTCCCAATTTTAACAGAGAGACTAATTCTTGCATCTTACGTAAGCATTCTGCAATGGAGAAGCCCCCTGACAATACATGGTCAACATAGCTCTCGTATAAGATGAGTATCACGGCTAAAGCAAAATGAGCACCTTCATCTAGAGCTAGCTGACGCAGGATTCTAATGGCTAGAAAAGGGGAACATCTAAGGCCGTAGGTCACTGTATTAAGGGCATAAGTCAGAATTTCACCCCCATAGAGCTGCCATAGGATGAGCAGGTAGTGTCGATCGTCAGGGTGGACAATGATTTGTCTGAACATCTTGACCACGTCCGTAATGAACACGAACGGGTATCGTCTCCACTTTGAGACTATAACACGCAAGTCGGGTATCAAATTTGGTCCCGGAAGTAAATAATCATTCAGGGACAAACCATCCCCCACCCTGGCCGATCCGTTGAAAACAGTACGCAATTTTCCCTTCGAGTTCAAGACGCCGTGATGCGGCAAGTAAAAGGCATAGTCTCTCTGTACTGCGTTCAACGGAGAGACCAATGACATGTGACCCAGTTGCTCGTATTCGGCGACGAAGTCGCAATATTTGGAACAAAATACTGGGTCCTTGAACTTTTTTCTAAGTGACAATAGAACTGCTAGGGCTCTGTTGAAAGAGCCACGTAGGTTGAATCCCTTGTCTCGTATTACCTTTTCATTAAAAGGTAACCTGACAATGTATCTGCCTTCCGCATTTCGAGAGTGAGTATTGATAAAGTGGTCCTCGCAGGCCTTTTCATCCTCAGTATGCAAGGGTTGAGGAGTTGTGATTTCCTCGTGAGTCCAAAATTTCTCAACTGCCCTGAGTAGGCTTGTGTTGTCGATGAGATGACACGACTTACAAGGAGAGGTCACACCCTCCGGGTCACCGATCTTGACGAAACTTTGGGGATCGTTTTCTTATACCAAAAGATGAAGAAATCTACCAATCATCCCGTCTAATGGGCCTTTTATACCTAGTTCCTATATAGCTTATATCGTATTTTTAGCTCTTTTTGGGTTTTTTTGCGAATTTTCAAAAAATTCCTGTTCGAAGCCTATTACACTTACAAAATTCTGCAACCCCGCATTCTCTTTATTTTTTCATCTTCTTTTGAGAAAAAATATTTTTAAATCTAATTTTGAAGAAATAGTCCATGTAAAATTAAGGTAATCAAAAGCATTTTTTTACTGTTTTTTTGGTTTTATGAATTTAAACTGTACGTCGTCAGCCTTATCAAAATTATGTCTAAAATTATTTTTTCTAAAAAATTCATAAAAAAACAAAGAAAATGCAGGGTTGCAGAATTCTGTAAGTGCAATAGGCTTTGAGCAGGAATTTTTTGAAAATTAGCATAAATAACCACAAAAGTCGCACAAAAGTGTTGAAAGTGTCAAAACAAGCTGATTTTCAAAAAATTCCTGCTCAAAGCCTATTGCACTGACAGAATTCTGCAACCCCGCATTTGCTTTGTTTTTTTATGATTTTTTTAGAAAAAATATTTTTAGACATAATTTTGATAAGGCTGACGACGTACAGTTTAAATTCATAAAACCAAAAAAACAGTAAAAAAATGCTTTTGATTACCTTAATTTTACATGGACTATTTCTTCAAAATTAGATTTAAAAATATTTTTTCTCAAAAGAAGATGAAAAAATAAAGAGAATGCGGAGTTGCAGAATTTTGTAAGTGTAATAGGCTTCGAACAGGAATTTTTTGAAAATTCGCAAAAAAACCCAAAAAGAGCTAAAAATACGATATAAGCTATGTAGGAACTAGGTATAAAAGGCCCATTAGACGGGATGATTGGTAGATTTCTTCATCTTTTGGTATAAGAAAACGATCCCCAAAGTTTCGTCAAGATCGGTGACCCGGAGGGTGTGACCTCTCCTTGTTAGTATTGAGAGCCAAGGAAGAACCTGCGGGACCTGAAACCATCCACCCTAGACGAGTGTTAGTAGCTACTGGGTCTCCTGGGGACCCTTTTTGAACCTCGTTCAAGACGATGTTAGCGTGCACTTCGGCACCTAACAAAAGGTCAATAGTTTGGAGGTTATAAAATTCTGGGTCAGCTAAAGATAGTGCCGAAAGGTGGGGGAGTGTAACCACTTCGGAAGAGATCAGAGGTCGATAATTAGTAATTCTATCCAGGATCATTGCATCAACATCAAAAACAAAGTCCGTATCCACAAGGGATCTGACTTTCAAAGTGACTCGACCTCGAGTCTTTTCCGAAAACAATGATGACACTCCCTCTACTGAAGTATCAGAGCGGTGCCTAGGGAGGCCAAGTCGTTGAGCGCAATTTTCAGTGATCAAGGAGACCTGAGAGGCCTGATCTATGAGGGCCCTGAACATGTGGGTTTTACCATTATATTCAGCTTTTACCCAAGCCGTAGGTAGCAAAACAAACGAATTCCGAGCAACAGTATTCATCGAGTGATGAAAAGCCTGAGGTGTCTGCTGACTAGGGTTAAACGCGTTGGCACTAGTGTTTAGGCCAGGAAGTTGAGGATGAGGCCCAGAAGTTGAATCATGAGTTGAAGGTTCATCAGCCTTAACCAGTCGATTGGCAGCTATACCATCATGCAGTAAGGTATGGTGTCTCCTTCTACACAGAGTACAAACTACTTTGAGTTTGCATTTGCCAAAGGAGTGATTACCTAGACAAAGGAAGCACAGTCCCTTGGATCTAGCCAAAGTTAACCTATCACTGCCTGCCAAGCTTTTGTATTTGACGCATTTAACGAGTTGATGATTTTCACCACAGTTCACACAAGGTTTTGGCTTTGGAGTGCTGTTTTGTTCCGAAGTAGTGGAAACATGAGCTTTCGGGTTAACCGGTTTAGGCTGAGAATAAATGCCCCGGCTACTCGCCTCAACCGACTCCAAAAGTGCCAATTGGTCGCTGAAAAACTTCTTAAGTTCCTCCAGGGATGAAGCCTGTGTGGAGTCCCCCAACGATTTTTCCCACTCGCGACGCGTGACTAGGTCGAATTTAGACACAGTGAGGAATACTAATAAATCTTCCCCGGTTGTCTCAACAGACCGCCCCAGAGAGGACAGAAAACCCAGGGTGTCAAAAGTAGAGGTAAATAGCGCACTTAGCTCAGCATAAGAATCCGATTTCATAGACTTAGTTGAGTAAAGCTGACCAACTGAGTGGTTAATCAACCTTCGCTTGTTTTCATAAAACTCAGTTAGGCCAGTCCAAGCTATTTGATAATTCTCAGTGGTCATTTCTAGATTTTTAATTTTATCGGAGGCAGTGCCCTCAAGTAGTGTGGACAAGTGATAAAATTTAGTCACAGGAGTCAAGTCAGTACGGTTATGCACAAGTGAGACAAAAAGGTATCGAAAACGAGCCCACTCAGTGAGCTTACCGCTAAATTTCGGAATCTCTATCTTTGGTAAAGAGTTGTTTAAAAGGTTAGCCCCTACATCAGATCTAGACTGATTGGCAGGAGCCATAGATTCATCTAAAGTGGCAGGAGCATTGCAGGAGACCAAGTACTCTTTGAAGTTGCCTACGCATTGAAAGTAAATCTCTTGGCCGTTGTCAAAAACTTCCGCCGTAGAGTATTCATGCTTTAGGAAGTCAGGCAGCTGGGTAATGTTAGTATGATTTTCCAAGAATGCAGCAAAATCACGCTCCAACTGTGACAGCCTAGTCTGACAAGCAGTTACTGTCATCTTAACTTTTCCCAATTTCTGAAAATTTTTATAAGAGTTACCCATCCTCCTAATCAGCTCCAGTTGTCCTGGATATAATGCCTCCATTTTACAAGCACTATATTAAAGTTCAAAACAAGAGAGCAATTCAAAAGAAAATGTATAGCTAAAGTGTGTTGTCACTGAGTCAAAGCGATGACAGAGAATAGTCACCATGTATAATGACAACAAAAGGCTTAGCTATTCTGATGGCAACAAAAATTATCAGACAAATTTAAATTGGGAATTTTGCAACTTAAAATTAAATGAAAAAATTGAAATGTTATAATCTAATTTAAATAAAATTAATATAGGGTGTATAATTATTAAGCGATGGTCAATAACAATCAAAGGCCTTGTCGAACTGCTTCTTCGACAAGCCATCCCCTCCAAATTGTTTGTCTGGGGAGATTTTAAGAATCATCAATAATTATAACTTTCAGTTTATCCTAATTGAACAATCCTAAAGCTAAGTAAATATACACTGTGCAAGAAAATTAATCAAAATGAAAAACATTGCTCAGATAGTCCAAGCGCACTAGACTCAAATAAATTCACTGAGATTGGTGATTCAATTATTTATAAACCAAAGTTCTAAAAGTAATTTATGCACACAGAAAGAGAAAGAATAATGCCTTCAAGCTTTAAAATTAAAAATAAACTAATCTCTAAGGTGTATTCGAACATACACTTTAACCTAAATTTGACTAAAAATAAAGTTCTCAAAACAAATAAAATATATACAAGTTGTTGCTCGCTTAATCCAAGCGAGTAAATTACAGACTTAAAACAAGCAAAGGAGGTAGTTGCTTTAAGTCATTATAATTCCCTTCAACAATGAGGGAATTGAATTCAACAATCAAAACAAAATTCTAATGTGAAGGTAATAAAGGTATACATTACCCAAAATTTCATCAAACAGTTACCAAACAAATTGAAATTTGAGCAAAAGCACTGCAGCCACAGGAAATCTCCAGTAAGTGTTCAAGTATGAAAGTGCTACCTTAAAACCCAACCAACCAAAGTGTATTGTTTATAATCTAAGTAGATGATTGATGTTTATAATTTGTGTGTGAGTGTGAGAATGTTGATTACATTAAGAGTGTTGCTAATTATAAGCCTACCAAACCCAACTGTGTGCTGCTGCTGTCTACATAACCCCACTGCTGTCTTTTCCTCACCTAAAGCAAAATAGTTTATTAGTTTTCTCTTTAAAAGTGAGCTACCTCTGCTTTTTAGAGCAAAAATAACACAAGAGAAAAAAACTTGGTGTGAGTGCCAGTGTCAAGCACACAGATAATTAGTAACAATGAAAATTAAAATAAGGTTAAGTTGGCGTTCACCTCTGTTTCACTTTAACACTTTTTCAGAACTGAACCAAGAATTTTTCAGTAAACACTAGTGAATCGCGAAAAGCCACTCGCGGCACACCGAGCTAAAACACCAAGAAGCAAATGGCGCCCAACCATGTGCTCCTGCGGCACCCCGAAATCTCTTCTCGTAATCCTTTACTGGCTCGTCCATCTGGACTTAAAAACACGAGCTCGAAGGACCATGAAAAATAAAGTAAGGATTAGGTACTGGGATCTACAATAGTTATTTAACCAACAAAGTTATAATTAATTGAAAACAATTTATTGGGTGCTCGGGGCACATGGTAAGCGGGTGTAGCACGGAGCGACCAGAGGCAACCAGAGGTGAACTGACTGTGCTCTTAGCAGACGGTGACGCAGCGCCACAGTCAGTCACTTAGCGCGCGAAGAATTTGAAATTAATTGAATTCGGAAAATCTGATTAACGTTAATGGCTTAATTTAATTTATGTAAAAAATCTATAAAAATAAAAAGATCAAACAATTAAATATTTAAATGTCGTTTTCCGACACATACTACCACCTGCACTGGTATATTTATTACACAATATCTCAAACTCAATAAAAAAATCTTCATTGGATTTAAAATTTTTTAATTTGAGATCATCTATCTTACTAATGCACATAATTTGCATTGTTGTTGATTTTGCCAAATAGATTTTATCTAATTTTTTTATCATCTGGTAAGGCGTTTCAGCATTCTTGATGTATTCCATTTGTTTATTATCTTTCGATGTCAGGATGAATACTGTTGCTTTGTTTTGTAAGTTTTGCCAGTCTTCTGCGCTGATCGCTGTGGGCCTTGTTTCGTTTTCTATTGTAATATTACATTGTTTGTGCTTAAGAATTGCTTTAAGTCTGCACTTCCAATTTTCATAATTTGTGCCGTCAAATATTTGCACTTTTACGTCGTCCATTTTAGTTCTATTGATATAATTTTCTTCGATTTGTAATTTTAAATTTAGCACTTGTTTTAGTATTATATGTACTCGTTTTAATAAATAATTTTTATCTTCATTTTTTAGACTGAAGAATTTGTTATGCACTAATTTTTCTAAATCCGTAGGATTTAATTTTTTTATCACTTTATATTGAACGATATTCTTATAGTTTATTTCGTGCACAGATCCAGGTTTAGAGTATTCAGTTTTAATTAGGTCTTTTATATAATCAAACATTCGACTGTCGTTCAATTTTTTTTACACATGTGCTTATAATCATTTAACCTCAATTTTTATTTTTATTTTTAATTTCTTTTCATCGGTTATTTCACATTTATTTTGTCAATTATTTTTGCACAAATTCGTTTATTATATCTTTAATTATGTTTTATAGTCAATCGTTTTTAAGTTTACTCTTTATTTAAGTTTTTTTCTTTTTTATTAAATTTATATCGCCATGTGCTTTCACGTGGTCTGCTACCATGTTAAAATGAGGTGTGAAATAAATAGCAGGCTTGGGATAAATAATCGGGTTTACTCACTTTTAATTATAAAGAAAACGACAATAATTTATTTAGTAAGGTGTATAAATTAATTAGCTTAATAATACTTATGTTTAACGAGGTAGGACAAATGACGCGGCGCGTGACATTTAATCGACCGATACGCTCGGCTTCGCATCGTAGAAGAAGGAGAGAACAGCGGTTAGCTGCCAGCTGTGCTGCGCTCAGCTGTTCACTAAATTTCCAACAGTTCATAACGCCAACGCCCAATAGATGGCGATGCGTGCACTGTTTCATCAATGTGTAAAGATTATCATACTTGATATTTCAACAGTAATAACAAAAAGAAACCATGTGTGGAACCCTTTGCCAGTAGCCGTATATAAACCACATATAATTCATTTTAAAAAACTTTTCTTGATAATAATTTTCAATTCTATTTTCCTAAAAAAAATAAATATTCACAATGATCTTCCGTGAAAATTTTTTTTTCAATAATACCTTCAATATCAAAAAATCTTCCGTTTAAATAATTCAATGATTTTTCATAAAAATCTTATAATTGTTTATAATTGTTAGTCTGGCAGGACCCAATAGATAAGTAATTTTTTATGAACAATTAATTAAACCGCCAAGCTCCAAACCCCCATAACGCTGGGGGGAGCGATAAATAAATTATTTTTTATAAACAATTAATTAAACCACCGAGCTCCAAGCCCCCATAACGCTGAGGGGAGCGATAAATAAATTATTTTTTATAAACAATTAAATAAACCACTTAGCTCGAAACCCCCATAACGCTGGGGAGAGCGATAAATAAATTATTTTTTATAAACAATTAATTAAACCGCCGAGCTCCAAGCCCCCATAACGCTGAGGGGAGCGATAAATAAATTATTTTTTATAAACAATTAAATAAACCACTTAGCTCGAAACCCCCATAACGCCGGAGAGAGCGATAAATAAATTATATTTTATAAACAATTAAATAAACCACCTAGCTCGAAACCTCCATAACGCTGGGGGGAGCGATAAATAAAATATTTTTTATAAACAATTAATTAAACCGCCAAGCTCGAAACCCCCATAACAATGGGGGGAGCGATAAATAAATTATTTTTTATAAACAATTAAATAAACGGACAAGCTCTGAACCCCCATAACGCTGAGGAGAGCGACAAATAAATTATTTTTTATAGACAATCAAACTAACCGACAAGGTCTAAACCCCCATAACGCTGGGGAGAGTGATAACTAAATTATTTTTTATAAACAAATAACTAACCAGCAAGCTTCAAACCCCCGTAACGCTGGGGAGAGCGATAAATAAGTATTTTTTTATAAACAAATGACTAAGCAGTAAGCTTTAAACCCCCATAACGCTGAGGAGAGCGATAAATAAATAATTTTTTATAAACAATTAAATAAACCGACAAGCTCCAAGCCCCCATAACGCTGGGGAGAGCGATAAATAAATTATTTTTTATAAACAATTAAATAAACAGCCGAGCTCTAAGCCACCATAACGCTAGGGGGAGAGAAAAAATAAATTGTTTTCCATAAACAATTAAATAAACCGAGAAGCTCTGAACCCCCGTAACGGTGAGGAGAGCGACATATAAATTATTTTTTATAAACAATTAAATAAACAGCCGAGATCTAAGCCCCCATAACGCTAGGGGGAGAGAATAAATAAATTATTTTCTATGAACAATTAAATAAACCGACAAGCTCTAAACCCCCGTAACGCTGGGGAGAGCGATATAATAAATTATGTTTTATAAAGAATTAAATAAACCAACTTAGAGCTCGGCTGTTGATTCAATTGTTTATAAAAAATAATATATTTATCGCTCTCCCCAGCGTTATGGGGGCTTAGAGCTTGTCTATATATTTAATTATTTATAAAAAATAATTTATTCATTCTCTCCCCCTAGCGTTATGGGGGCTTAGAGCTCGGCTGTTAATTTAATTGTTTATAAAAAATAATTTATTTATCACTCTCCCTAGCGTTATGGGGGCTTAGAGCTTGTCGGTTAATTTGATTGTTTATTAAACATAATTTATTTATCGCTCTCCCCAGCGTTATGGGGGCTTAGAGCTCGGCTGTTGATTCAATTGTTTATAAAAAATAATATATTTATCGCTCTCCCCAGCGTTATGGGGGCTTAAAGCTTGTCTATATATTTAATTATTTATAAAAAATAATTTATTTATTCTCTCCCCCTAGCGTTATGGGGGCTTAGAGCTCGGCTGTTAATTTCATTGATTATAAAAAATAATTTATTTATCGCTCTCCCTAGCGTTATGGGGGCTTAGAGCTTGTCTATATATTTAATTATTTATAAAAAATAATTTATTTATTCTCTCCCCCTAGCGTTATGGGGGCTTAGAGCTCGGCTGTTAATTTAATTGTTTATAAAAAAAAATTTATTTATCGCTCTCCCTAGCGTTATGGGGGCTTAGAGCTTGTCGGTTAATTTGATGGTTTATTAAACATAATTTATTTATCGCTCTCCCCAGCGTTATGGGGGCTTAGAGCTTGTCGGTTAATTTGATTGTTTATTAAACATAATTTATTCATCGCTCTCCCCAGCGTTATGGGGGTTTAAAGCTTGTCCATTTATTCAATTGTTTATAAAAAATAATTTATTTATCGCTCTCCCTAGCGTTATGGGGGGTTAGAGCTTGTCAACTTATTTATTTGTTTATAGAAAATATTTTATTTTTTCTCTCCCCCTAGCGTTATGGGGGCTTAGAGCCCGGCTGTTTATTGAATTTTTTATAAAAAATAATTTATTTATCGCTCTCCCCAGCGTTATGGGGGTTTAGAGCTTGTCGGTTTATTTAATTGTTTATAGAAAATTATTTATTTATCGCTCTCCTCAGCGTAATGGGGGTTTAAAGCTTGCTGATTAATTATTTGTTTATAAAAAAATACTTATTTATCCTCTTTTCCAGCGTTACGGGTGTTTGAAACTTGCTGGTTAGTTATTTGTTTATAAAAAATAATTTATTTGTCGCTCCCCCCAGCGTTATGGGGGTTTGGAGCTTGACGGTTTAATTAATTGTTTATAAAAAATCACTTATTTATCGCTCTTCCCAGAGTTATGGGAGTTTTGAGCTAGGTGGTTTATTTAATTGTTTATAAAAAATAATTTATTTATCGCTCCCCCCAGCGTTATGGGGGTTTGGAGCTTGGCAGTTTAATTAATTGTTTATAAAAAATTACTTATTTATTGCTCTCCCCAGCGTTATGTGGATTTAAAGCTTATCGGTTTAATTAATTGTTTATTAAAAATAATTTATTTATTGCCGAAGCGTCGAGAACACCGAGCTTGTCGGTTTATTTAATTGTTTATAAAAAATTATTTATTTATCGCTCTTCCCAGCGTTATGGGGATTTGGAGCTTGGTGGTTTAATGAATTGTTTATAAAAAATAATTTATTTATCGCTCCCCCCAGCGTTATGGGGGTTTGGAGAACACCGAGCAGAAGAAATTTTTTCTCCGAATAATTTTAGTTAGGTGTTAGCCCGAGTTAGGTACCTAACCTAACTCCTAACCTACTTTAACATCCCTGCTCGCAGCCCGATAAACTCAAATCATTGTAAGCGATTTAAACATCGAACTTACTTTTATATCTGAGACCTAAGTCTCTTGCGCCTCTTATACAATGGAAAATCCTCTTTACATTCTACCAGCTCTCTCCGTAAGGTTCAATTGCTTCATCGCAAGCACATTGACCTCTCAGGCAATGTCAGGCCTTGCAGTATAGGCTAGGTACACCAAGCAGCCTATTGCTTCAGTGAATGATACATTTGGAGTTATTGAGACTATAGAGTCATCAAACTCCTCAAGTTGTCTTAACTCAACAGACCTCAACTCCTGATTAGTCATTTTCCTCGTTATTGTTGGTGTGTCAAACACTCAGATTGAACTTCTCAAGGTTCTTGCCTATTCAGTTTATTAGGGTTATACTCATAAACCTCTTTTCACAAACTCGAGTGATTTTAGTTTTTCAGAAAGACATCTGGCTCTCCAGAGTCCTTCATCCTAAACAAAGCACTCAAATTCACCTCAAGCTCACTCAGTTTTTGCTCAGCGTTGCTCTCAATGAGCATTTCCTCGACATAATGTACGATGAGAGCAAGTATAGTTTGATAGACCCAAGTAAACAGACAAGATTTATTAATGTCGTGACTGAAACCAAGTTTCAATATCTCGACGTTAACTTTCTGACTCTACCTCCTGGGACTTGTTTTTAACTCATACAGAGATTTCCTCAGTTTACACACAACGTTAGCTCTCGTGGAGACTTCACACAAGCATCCATCAGCAAGCGTCGTCCTCGAGCTCATCATTCAGAAGGCTATCTTGACATCCATCTGACAAGCGTGTAATTAAGTTTGTTATACTCAGACAACGCAGCCCAGACCAAAACAATTATTGAGACAGGAGCGTATATTCCACTCAACTCGTACTCTCTCAGAAACTCGCTCTCAATCTCAGACCTGTCAACCAAATCTCACACATTGTTTTCGCTCATCGAACTCAGTTCCTCTCTGATAGTAAGACGTTGGATCTTTGTTTGTACTGGCTAACAATACTAACTTTAACTCATCCTCTTCAAGATCCAACCCTTCCTCTAAAACCTTTAAATGTTAATTTTTCATTAAATCTCACATTTCTGGAGATAATGAATTGTTGTGTGGATAGGTGCCATTAAACAGAGCAATTAGTCCTGCAGCAGACAAAAACAACTTTAATTGCTCTTGGTGGAAACTCAAACTCAAACCTCTCTCGTGGTGTTCTGTTATATTCATCAACAGCCACCTCAGCTGCCTGAAACCACATACTTATAGATCACCAGAGTCTAACCTTAAAGCACTTTTCGTCCTGCAAAGTCTGAATAAAACTCTCGACTATGCCGTTCTTTGCGTTTTGTGTTCACGTGTAAAGTCGCTATCCGCTCACTCATCATCAACTCGTTGAATTTACCCTCGAACTCAGTTCCTCTGTCAGCTTTTATGAAACATGCACTCCTGCGTTCACCAACATGGTTACACGTAATTCTCAAAAATCACTCAAGACCCATTCCGGAATTGCTCTTATACTTTACAGAATAAGTTTTAGCAAACTTGGAATAATCGTTAAAACCTCATGACTGTACAGGTGTCACTAGGGTACAAAGCAGGTTTTGTCTAACCCATGGTGTTCGTGCAAATCCATTTTGATGCCTTCCAGCTCTCATTCTAACCTCGCCAAGTAACAATCTCTCTATCGTTGTTAACGTGCAAGTTTCACAGTCACTGATAGTGTCCTCAATTTCAACTTCCTCAAATACTCTAGCATCTTAATTCAGATATTTTCACTCTTCACAACGAGTAACCTAACCTCCAAGCCTTAAGATTATTACATCTAGTTTTCTGGCTTCACTTGGATTATGTGCTTACTTAAATGCAAATTAACTCTTCTAGTTTACTCATGTCATGAAGGTTACTCGTGTTCAAAGCAAGACGCCAAGAAACGAATTACACAACTCTGAATCCAAGCATTTTTCAATTTTCCCACCTTGTGAAGATTTCTCTCCATTCTCCCTTCCAGTCTCAGAATTCTACGAGTTGCTTATGAGCTGTGAAGCTCCTGAATTTTGCATCAAGTCCATTCTGTGACTGATAGAGAAAATTACCAAGTGTGGCAAAAATTAACCTTCCTTGCATACTCGTTTCTCTATCGTAGACATCCAAAAATGTCATTAAAAAACTCGGTTCTGCCTTAGAAAAATCCTCGAAAATATCTGAAACCTCAAAGCTTTCAAAAAGAAGCTTTTCTATAGAAAATCATTTAGTGACCAGCACAGCTGATAATCACAAAATGTTTTTCAAAATGCCTTGCATATAAAATCTCAAACAATCAACTTGTTTCCACATTGAAGTTTGAATTGCTGCCTCGTCTTTGTTCGCAAAAAAATACCTCTCCTGTGAACTTCTCAATTGTTCGTCTAACTCTATCCTAAAACTAGGAACCCACCATTTAGACTAGGTGCCGCGGGCGATGTACTCGTCACGTTCTTGGTGTCGGAGCCGATGTGCACACAAATTCATTCTCCTCGTTCATAGCAGCTGAGCTCTGCTCTATTAGCGTCGAGCTCAATGGGGTATTTATGGATAGCTCAGCGGGCATAGCTGATGTCGTAACAATCAATGACATTGTTATTGCTGTTGTTGTTGAGGACATGGAGATGGTTTGGTTTGAGCTAATTCACTCGCATTTGGATTAACCACCTCAATCAATTTTCGATGTCTAGGTGGCTGGGTCGGACTGACCAGTGACCGTTAACCCTGCATTAGCAGCTGAGATGAGCCTTTACTCAGCCTCTATTGCCTCCAAGTATCTCCGCTCAGATTAACTTCCTCCATTTTTCTCTGTGTCCTCAGAATTATTTCCTTTTACTCTGTAATTAAAGGTTACCTCACTTGAATGTTTAAGCCTCACTCTCAATTTCAATGTGTGGTACACTACCTCACTCAAACTCAATTTTAATTACATGGAAAAATTCTTTTAACTCTTTTGATATTTGTCCTGATTATGCTATTGGCTAGCATATCCTCTTTACTTGACTCGAGGACTGGCTCAACCTGCTTGAGAGTTGTCCTGTGGCGCACCACATCTCAGCAGCACCAGCTCGTAATGCCTCGTCTGGTGTATTGGGGTTTGTCACCTCCCTGCCTCTATATAACAAACATTCAATTACTTCATCAGAGTCTTTTAAATTAAAATTTACTCGTACTGAAACAGCTTAAGAACGAGCTTATTTTAATTTTAGACAACAGTTTTCAAAAACAACCATGCACTGCCCACACACCTTTTGTTTTTAATGTGCGATGTTCATAACCACACGGCGTACGTCAAGGTCGATCGAGCGCTCACAGTACACAATGATCCTCTACGACTGATGTCCAGGCAAAGCAAATAAATGCTTCATGAGAAAAGAGTTTGATCGTTAGTTTTGCAAAATTTTAAGAAATGACGCTCTCGCCATCTCCTCCCTCCTTTAGCAAAACAACTCGTAAGCTCAAACCTCACGATCAACTTCAATCCTCAGGCACACATGCATTAATCCTCATACCAAACCTATATTTTTCCAGATTTATCACGCTTTTCAGATTTTGATTACTCAAACAAACAATCCTCTAGTAGAAACAATAGACTCAAAACTTAGAAAAAATTCAGAAAACTCAAATAATCTTGAAAAAAATTTCAAAAAACTTTAGAAAATACTCAAGAAATTAGAAAATTTCGAGTATTAATTCCTAAACAAAATTTAAGAAATTTCAAAAAAAAAATTTCAAAAAAATTTTCTCTTTTCATAAAAGACTCAAAAAAAAACTCAAAGAAATTTTCAGGAAAGGGACCGTCCATAAACTACGTTGCCATTTATTGTGGACTTTTTGACCCCCCCCCCCCCCCGTGGAAAGTAGTCTTTTTCAGAATTTTGTGTTACAAAAATTAAAAAAAATTTTTTACGAATCCATTGTAATTTCCTATTATTGATCTTATTTATTAATAAACATTAAAGATTTAACAATTATTAGAAACTTTGTATTTTTAAAATTAATAAACATGAGATCAGAATTTGAAATAACTAGTTTTGAAAACTACGAAAATTAGAGTACAGTATCTTTGGTAAATACTGGCCTAAGCCAATGATTTAAATTATTGATAATAGGAAAAAAGTCGGGATGTGTATTTGAGTTCATCGCATTCTCATTCTCCGCTTCTACATCATCTTCTTAGAGCCATTCTACTTTCAAAAAATTGTCAATTCGGCATAGCACTTCTGCCTCTTTTAGAAATAATTTTTTGAGCTTTTTGCTTGGCTTCGTTACAGTTTTGCCATGAAGATTTTGATGCGCATACTCAGATTCAGGAGCCAATACCACTTGCTGTGGCAAGAGAATCATTGGCGCTACTTTAAAATTTTAAAATTTCTACTTTAGAAAAAAAATTACTTTTCTTCCTTTATAAAAAGGAACGTAGTTGAAGCTCAACCCCCCCCCCCCCCCGTTGCCAATTGTAGCTTTTATTGAAAGCCCCCCTTCCCCCAAATAGAGAACGTAGTTTATGGACGATCCCAAAACTTTCAGAGTAATTCCAACAAACTTCACAAAACTCGAAAAAACTAGGCTAAAAATTTCCATGTCAAAAAATGGTGGACAATCGATTATTCAAAACAAATCTCGATTTCCAAATCAGCACAGCTGAGAATGAAATAGAGATCATTTTTAGGCATGAATAAAGATTCCTTACTTCTCAGAAAAAAATTTCCAAAGCCTCAAAACCTTTAAAAATTTCAAAAGAATTTAGAAAATACTCAATAAATTAGAATATTTCGAGTATTAATTCCCAAAAAAAATAAGAAATTTCAGAAAAAAATTTCAAAAAAAATTTCTTCATAAATAACTCAAAAATTTACATGTAACTCAAAAACAAAATCTGAAAAACATTCGGTGGTCAGCCGATAATTTAAGAAAATTCTCGAATTCTAAACCAGCACAGCTGAGAATAGGAAGAAAATATCCAAGCGTGAGAAATCTCACATCTGTAAAAAGTCAGCACCCGTAGCTAAAAACTATCTGCACGCGCAAAGTAAGAAAATTATCAAGTAAGAGAGAGAGATAATCAAGTGACCTGTAGCACAGCTGATAATCACCTAAATGGGAAACCAAAAGAAAAAAAAGAAAAAAAAATGAACACAAATAGCATGGCTAAATTTGTTCTGAAAAAGAAAGAAACGAGCGTATATCAATACGCACCTAAAACATCTGACTCTGTAGTGATTGTACTCAACAAAATCCTGAACGCGCTTGGATTTATTCCGTTCCAGGAATTACCTCCCCTATTCGGCGTAGCATGCAGGCTGCAGCATGCATCTGCACTCTCACGCGCCAGCGCGTCCTCTCTCTCTCTCTCTCTCGGTCCCAAACTCCCTCCCCACTCGAAATCTCCCTTCATGCACACTCTTCTTTTTTTCCTCTGATTACAAAAAACTCACTTTCATTGTAAAAAAAGATTCCATGAAAAAGTTCCCGAAGAAAATGTTCCCAACGAAAAAGTTCCCGCGAAAAATTTTCCAAACGAAAAAGTTCCCAAAAAAAAAAGATTCAAAAAATATTCCTGAAAAAAAAATTCTCAAAGAAAAAAATTTCCAAAAACACTAAAAATTATACATGCAATAATATTAAGCTTTGCTAATAGCCCTTCGGGCCCCACGCGCGCATTGTTTGAAAAATAACCGGTTAGTATTTAATAATTTATCGCTTTTGAACAAACACATCATCTCTACCAGTTTTTATTTGATTAATAATCGTTTCTACATGATTTTTTTCAGATTTCAAACAATCATAAGTACAATAATAAAAGGTCAAACTATAGAGCTAGGTTTCGTTCGGAACTAAATTTTATAGCGCGCCTCTGCGGAGTATACAAACACTACTTTCTTTGACGACGAACTTTTCGCAACTGAACATAAATTTGATTTCTAACATATTGTAAGTTTATTTACATTTCTATATTCATGTATTATACATGATATATACATCAAAAATAAAAATCACACTTTTAATTTTCATGTTTCGAATGTTTACAATTTTAATGTTTGAAAATAGTATTGGAAATTTTTTCATTCGGGAACTTTTTTGTGGGATATTTTGTTTTGGGAACTTTTTCGCCGGGAACTTTGATTTGGGAACTTTTTCGTGTCACCGTAAAAAAACTTCAATCGAGCCTCCAATCCTCCCATCGTCCATCTTGAAGTCGATTAAAATGTCCTCGGGGGTCCTCTTGACCTCGTAAACAAAACGACAAAGTTACCTCCTCTCGTGCCAGCTGATAAAATGTCTCCTTTTTTTTCTTTTTTTTTCCTTCTCTAATAAAAAACACAAATCCTCAGATTTTATCACTATAGCACAAACACAGAACGTAAAAACGAGCTGCTGCAGTGAGCGCAGCAAAACCGCGTGGGCGAGTTAACTGTCTTTTTCCTAACCTCCCGTCGCGTGCCCAAAAGTACACAGAAGAAAACACGATGCTGGAGCCCATGACCTGTTGACAGCAGATTAATTTAGACACGGGGAGGTAAGGGTAAAACACAATAAAGCTACGGTAATCTCGGTAAACTCAGTTTATTATAAAGTACTCAACTCTGGGATAGCGATCCCTACAAAGGCGTTAGCCTTGGCGGCCATACTCGAACTGCCCTATGCAGGCTGGGGACTTACCAAGCGCCTGCCGCGCAGGCGCTCTGAGTCTCCTGCTGTTGAGCTGTTGACGGTGTTGGATAATAAATCCACTGCCAACAAATATTTACAGAATTTTTTTCAATAAGTTTGACTACATACATACATAAAATATAGTATTAAGTACGTATACGTGTGTATGTATGTATATATTTCTAAAGAAAATTTTATTGATTTTTGTGTGGAATGTGTGTTTACGTTTTTTGCATAAAAGTCATTTAGAAGAAACTCATTTGGCCTCGTACAAAGAAATAGCTCGGATACGAGGCAGTAATTATTATAAATTGTAAAGTATTGTGGATACTGCAACAAGGAATTAACTGCAAAACGAAATCGATTTGAAAAAATTATATCCTTACAAAATTTAAAATTTTCAAATCAGATTTTATAATCTTGTTAAAAGCATAGTATAAATTTTTCTGTGCTTTCATTTGACAGCATATCAAAAAATCTATGAAAATCACTCCGCTTCATTTTTTTTTACGCGTGCTCGATTATTCTTTAGCAAAAAAACATGCAATTTTTATAAGAAGATCCGTTGTAAAAATATAAAAGTATAAAAATTGAATAATTTTAAAGTAAAAAAAGTAAATATTATTAAATTGATGCTATGCCAATGATCTTAAGTGTTTTGATGAATGTTCACTCCCAGTATCAACTTTCAAGATAAAGATAATTAACAGAACTTTTCTAATAATTTTTTGAACAAATCAACAAACTAAAACTTTTTTAAGCGACCAGATGCGCGCGTAATAACGAATTTGACAAAATTAAAACTTCTACAAATAATTGTTGATTAATGTTGGAGCAGTTTTGAGCGAAGCCTGAAGGATACTCGCGCGAGAATGGCAATGTCGCTACTCGCGTCACCGTAAGTGGGGGGAGTCTGCCACGGCGCTGGTTCACGCTGTGTGCGACTTCACTTCACGCGGGTCTTCTCTACGGTGTCTCGTGGGTAGAATTTACTTTTTGTAGTTTGTCAGAAAGAAAGAAAGAATTCTAGATTCGCGACAGCTCTCATCTCTTTGTAAATATTAGTAGGAATATTAATAAACAGTTAAACAGTGTCACTTGACAAAGAAAGTGTATTCGTGTTATTTCATTCCTTTTTCCTTCCCGGCAAATTCTCGTCCAAGAGGTTATGGGCATCAGCCGCTGAAGTTTTCTTTGTATTTTGAATTACCGGTGAAGTGAGAAAACTTGGAGGATTCAATACTGAAGAACAAAGTAAGAGAAAGAAAATTAAACAGTTGCTGCAAAATGGCAGAAAACAATCAGGTATGAAACAAAGGAAAATTTATGTATCATACATACAAAACAAATCTACGTACAGCATGATGCTTTTTTTTAATCCAACTAGAATTGTTGTGAAAAACAGTAAGAAATGCATAAAGAGAAAAAGATAAATTTATTTTTTTTGTCCTGCCGTGGGGGTTTGTTTCAGCTGTTCGGACAACAAATTTTAAACGCGATTGACTCGGCCAGGCTGCAGCGCTGGAGAGTTTAGATTCGGAGAATCGGAAGACGGTTGGGAATCTCTCTCTCTCTCTTTCTTTTATTTTCCCTCGTTTTTTTTACTTTCTTTCTTCTTTATGGGGTTGAGTAAAGAACGGGGACTTGTAGAAACGTTATCCAGCCTGGCCGGTAGCATACAGGACAAAAATTTATTTTTTTTGTCTTTTTCTCTCGGCCGAGCGTCAAAGCTCAGGCGGCAAATTAAAAAGCACACATGATCGCGACATGTTAGTGCGATGGCGCGTGAACTCTGTGTCGACCGACGGCGACGAGCCAGATGAGAAGCTGCGTGCCCTGCGTTTTTTTTTCTCTTGAAGTTTTTTTTGAGAATTTAAACGACACAGAGACTTCACTGAACCATAATGCCGTGAAAGTAACCGTGTTACGGTACTTTTACATAGGCGGGTGTCCGACACTCACTCTGAAACTCTCGGTAGTAGACGCGCATGGCCACCTCAAAATTTTGAGGGCGCGGTTGCCGGAGGGAGAGCGAGTTGCGTCGGTCACTCGGATATCACGTTACTTAATTCGCTCTACGAACGAGTGACGAGGTATCCAAAATCTCGCCCGAAATTTGAGTGTATTGGTAAACTGAATTTGATGAATTATTTTTCAGTCACAATCAGGCGCCGCGGGCGAGGAGGATGGTTTCACCATGTTGACAAGATCGGCATCGGTTGATAATTTACACTTATTGGATGCCTACGGGCACAAACAGCTGATTGAAGTACTGAAGAAGATGAAAAATGGTAAGATTTAGAACAAACAGTCAATCAGTAAAATAACAAATTAAAATTTTGAGAAATTTTTAAACAGGAAAAACCAAACACTCACGTAAATCCATTACCAATGTCAACTCAAGACAGTACAAAAATTTTTTTAACGAATATTATTTACAGAAAAACAAACAGAGGTCAACGAAGTGGGTGGAGGCGACTGGCAGGTGATCGACGAGTGCAATACAGCCGACGACCTAGACAGGTCAATAGGGTCCGAAGAGGAATGGACATTGCTTGAAAGTGGCGAACCCCAGGACAAGCAACCCTCGACGGAACCATCAATTGGACTACCACCTCCACTTCGGCCAATGACCCAACCATGTCCTCTTCAACAAACAGTACCCGAAAAGACTGATAGTCGGACTAGGGATATATGACCAGATCGATCCCCTGAGGCAGAGAAGTGGTATAAATTGGCAATGCAACGACATGAAGAAGCCGAAAAATGGAAGAGCGCCCTCAGCAATTATAAAAAATTGGCTGAAAAGCAACAGGAGGACCAACGATGTTGGATAAACAAACAGGTGGAATACATCAAACAGGTAAATAAAAATAATCACTCTACCATCATTCAAACGGAAAATACATCATCACAAGCACAAAGTTCGAGAACTCCCTTGACGACGTCACCAACCGCTTTAACAAGTGAAGTTTCGGGTTCAGAGTCAAGAAATTCATCCATGTGCAGCCAAGGGACAAGAGTACATACAAACAGTCTGTCATCAATACATAACAGTCAGACAGAAAGCCGGCTAGATCAAACTCTCAAACAGCTAAAGAATACCTTGGATCGACAGGGCGGCCACGTTAAACATCAAGGCTGCAAACTAACAAGAAGTACAGAGTACCGACTATGGTTCGACAAACTGATGATAGACCTGACTTCATGTGGTTTGAGCGACGTCATTGACCCTACTCAGGGAATGGGTGAGGATTACACTGTAGAACAACGAATAAACAGAGAGAATCAGGTCAGAGGAGCCATCATTCACCGTTTAGATGATGAGCATCACAAGATGGTGTTGAAAATGACCGATCCAAGAAAAATTTTGGTTCATCTAGAGAATCAACGAAAAATCAGAACCAACCTGACGAGCTACACAGTAAGAACCAGACTACAAAAATTGAAGATGAACAAAAATGAACCAGTTGGCGATTATATACTGAGATTCGAGCAGGTCCTCTGGGAGTACGAAGCCATGGATGATTCTGACGAACTCTCCCCGAACGAGTTAATCACGATGTTTTTAAACAATGTTATCCAAGCCGTGCCATCGATTAAGCATTTTTGGCGGGGTCACAAAACATATACAGGAAAATGTGTGGATTATGAAAAACTGTAAATAACCTTGTTACAGAATGAAGCAGACGACAAAGAAGCGAAGAAAGGTCACGACCAACCAAGAAACAGCAAACAACAACATACAAACAGAACAGATCCAGGTAGACCAAGATAGCAAAAACAGCGGGGAGTAGCTGCTTGGTTGGCAAACCCCCTGACGAGAGACATCAGATGGCCGAAAGAACAAGGGTACGAAGATCGGAGATGCAGTCGCTGTCGCAAATCCGGACACGCACCCACTAAGTGCCCACTAATTAAATTAGGCCTTTGGTTCTGTGGGGGATGCAGCAAAATGGAACCACACATAGCAAGCAATTGTCCAAACCCGGGGCAAGTATATTTGAATAATATTGAAAACAGATCGCATGAAAACCATAAAAATGATGGTAGAGGTGAAGGTAAAATGTCTTCAAGACACTCAAACAGATCAAGGAGAAGAAACAGAAAACCATAGTCCTCGGATTCTCCGAGAGACAATAAGGTAACAAATTTGCATGAAAATTGTAATAATATAAACTTTATTGCAGATACCGGTGCCTCTGAGCACATCATAGGAAACGGTTTCATTTTGAATGATTTTAAGAAAATACAAACAGGAATAGTCAGAAGTGCAAACAAGGATGAAAAAGCAAACATGAAAATCGACGGAGAAGGAAACCTAGTGGTCAAAAACAAATCCGGAAAAACGATAGAAATTAAAAATGTTCTGGTGGCTGGAAAAATTGCCGGAAACCTGCTATCACTACGAAAATTTGTAGACCTTGGTTTTAGTGTACATCTGGACAACAAGATCATAAAAATTTTCGACAAACAGACAAACGTGGATTACATAGTTGGTAATTATGTAAAACCGCATTGGCAAATCAAGTCCGACATCCTGGAGTCCGAAAACTTAACAAAATGTCAACCATATGAATGCACAGCTCACATGATTTCGGTGGAAGATTTCATAAATCAATCCCAAACAGATGTGCATGACTTCTCAACGTCGGAGGGAGCAACAATCGAAAGAAGCTCACACGAACATCCGTCTGGACTTGGGAGGGAGAATTAAGATGAAACTTCCCAAACAGAGAAAGAGGTAGATTTCTTCACAGACTCAGATTTGAATGAAATCAATCTAACCAGAAAAAAAAATAAATACAACAATCAGTTAAACTCAGATCAACCGGAATCGAAAGCCATCGAAAACAGTGGTCACAAAAACAGAAATCTTGGCAAAATGTCCGAGGGCATGAAGTGGCACCTACGGTTAGGACACCTCAGTATCGGATACCTTCGAAAAATCAAACAGCAGATGGAAGAACTGAAAGATGTAAAATTTGGTGAAGAAATACTAGACTGCAGAGTCTGTAAAATGACCAAGATGGTCAAGAAACCACATAATGAAAGTAGAGTAAAAGCAGCACGTCCGATGGAACGACTACACAGCGACATAATGGGGGCAATCCAACCAGTGTCATTCCCAGGTTCAAACAGATACTTAATAACGTTCACCGACGATTTCTCGAGATATGCCAAGGTATACTCAATCAAACAGAAAAGTCAAGCTGGAGACTGTTTGGAGGTTTTCTTGCGTCAAGCGAGAAACCTCATTGGTGAAAATGCAAAGGTGTGTTACATCCGAGCAGACAACGCCAAAGAGAATTTAGGTGGAAAATTCAACCTGGTCATGGAGGAAGAAAAGATAGATGGAGATTTCTCCCCTACATACACGCCTCAGCTAAATGGAACAGCTGAAAGACTAAACAGAACTCTAGAGTACAGAATTCGTTCCATGTTAGAAGACTCCGGGATACCTCCATCAATGTGGGTACTAGCAGCAGAAGCAGCCACACATGTATACAACCGTTCTCCACACAAAGCGAACGATTTCGAAATTCCACTCAGAAAATTTGCACCCAGAGTCAAACTGCACCTAAACAGATTGAGAAGATTCGGGTGTAAGGCCTATCTGTACGAACCAAATCCACCAAGAAAATTTTCGGCGACAGCAATCGAGACCATCTTGGTAGGATACACAAAAACCGGATACCAGGCACCCTCCAACTGGAAAATTCTACAACTCAAGAAACGTTGATTTCAATGAGAAGGTGGTATATCGAGACGAATACACTGGAAAATCCGAAAACTTCCGTGACTTCTCAGAGAAAAATCACCAATCAGAAATGAACGAGCAGAACAAACAGCTAGTTGTTGTTGTTGTTGTATTCCTGGCAACCTCGCTTGTGGGTAAAGACCCATTACAAGGGGGGTATCAACCACATATGTGTGAGGGACCCACGCCACCTACTCTAAGTTGTTTTATACAGTTGTCTCTGTTTTGCCTTTCTCATGCTTTTTAACGTGGTTTCTGCCCAATTCTCGTTTTTGTGTCCCTACTCTAATAACCCCCTTAAGAAACCCCGATTGAGCGAATCTCTCGAGCGAAGCTTGCATTTTGGTTTTCGGGGACTCAGTCGACCCTACTAGCCGCAAGCGCATCGGGATACTCAAGCTCAACCCGGTTAAGTAGTCAGCCTTACACACTTTTTCCGGTCGGGCATCGGTCGACTTTATTCCTCCGATTCGGACTGGCGGCTGGTCAATGTTTTCGGAGAGAATTTAGTCGGCCATTAGGATGTCCGAGTTGGAACAAGTGATGTAGGGCATCCTTACCTCACCTAAGCTACAGTGGACTTAATCCCGACAATTTTAACGCGTGAAAAACACTCGAAAAAATCGCCGAGACCCGGGCTCGAACCCACGACCCCAAGATTGGAAGGCGCGCGCTCTAGCTCGGAGCCACTGCGGCTCTCCAACAAACAGCTAGTTACACAACCACCAATGGATATTTTGGAACAGCAACCAGTAAAGAAAAGAAAAATCCAACCAGCAAATCTATCGAAAACCAAAACAGAAGACGTGCCATCCAAACGCATTCAACCAGGCCGAGCTGCAAACAGTCGTTTGGACTACAAGGAGCTGGCTAAGACGGGTGAGAAAACAGCTTTGGTGAGAGACAACACTTTTGCCAAGTCTGTAACCGTTGAAACAGACGAACTGGAAGTGTTCTTTGAATTCGAGGAACAAAAACAACCAAATCGACACCCAAACGAATACCAACTTAAGTGTGCTTTCTTGGCTGATGTAAACAGAGTACCGACAACCTACAAGGAGGCAATGACCTCCGCAGATGCGAAACAATGGCAAGAGGCCATAAGACAGAGGTTAGAGTCGATGGAACGCAACAATGTCTGGGACATAGTGGATCGACCCCACAAGGAACAAGACGCACCCAAAGTCATCGATTCAAGATGGATTTTTAAAAGAAAAATTTCAAACAGAGGTGAACCTACCTACAAAGCCAGGCTAGTCGTGAGAGGCTTCAAGGATGATACACAGTACGAGCTCTATGAGGTATATGCCCCGGTTTCCAGACTTCCTCTCATCAGGGCCTTTCTGCCGGTGGTAAACAAGTACGACTTCGAGCTTTGCCAGATGGACGTCAAGACAGCATTCCCACACAGTGAGCTTGAAGAAGAAAAGTTCATGAAAATTTCAGATGGTTTGGAAGTTTTCATGAAAATCAAGAAAGGCAAAGTGTGCAAGCTGAGAAAGGCAATCTACGGCTTGCAAGTTAGCTCCAAGCGGTGGCATGAGAAACTCACCTTGAGATTCAGAAGCTTGGACTCAAAAACACGCTGAGTGAGCTTTGCCTATATACCAGGAGACACAAGGGAGAGGTCGATGTTATCCTTGTGTATTTCGATGACATGTTTGTGGCTTCAAACAGCATACAGAGACTGGAAAAAATCAAAGCGAGCCTCTGCCATACATTCGAGATGAAGGACCTTGGAGAGCCTGGACATTTTCTAGGCTTGAGAATAAACAGAGACAGAGACAAGAAAACGGTCAAGATAGACCAAACAGAATACACGGAGAAAATCTTAGAACGTTTTGAAATGGAAAATTGTCACCCCAAGAGAACCCCGATGGAAACACGGCAGGTGTAAAAGCGTAAAAATTTACCAAACAACGAAGATGAAAATCTAAACAAACAGAAACAACCAGTAGAAGCCGGAGTTCCTTACAGGGGGGCTATTGGCTCCCTTTTGTATCTGGCGGGTGGTACTCGTCCAGATATAGCCTAGTCAGTCAACGTATTGGCTAGAAGACAGGTCGCTCCTACAGTGAAAGATTGGGAGGACGTAAACAGAATCTTTGAATACCTGCGAGGAACAAGTCAGTATGGTTTGACATACACAGGACAAACAGAAACCCTAGAAGCTGTGACCGACACAAGCCACAACGATTGGACAAATTCGACATCAACCACCGGGTTTATGATCAAATTGCATGGGGATACAATTGCTTGGAAAAGTTACAAACAGAACTACGTCAGCAGATCGACTACGAAAGCCGAATACGGCGCGATGAGCGAAGCATGCCGTCATTTGATTTCCCTGGACAAAGCCATAAGAGACATAACTGGAAAGTGTTACTTTCCTTTTACTGTCTGGTGCGACAACTCGGCCGCAGGAAAGAACACTCAGAAGGAAGGATGTCAGAAGCTCTGTGACTTCGATGATCTAACTTCGCCCAACATCCATGCTAATCTTCGCTTCAGAGAAGAATATGGTGATCGTCCAGAGTTGTCTAATCTACATGGAGACTACATCAAACAGAACGTCAAGAAAGGAGTCGCTAAAGTGACATGGCTATCGACCAAAGAGAATCCTGCAGACATATTTACCAAACCGCTCGATTTTAAAACCCATCAAAATCATACTGGGAAAATTCTTAAACTGGGTTTATTTTAAAATAAAATTATAAACAGATAAAATTAAACAAAATTAAACAGAATTTACAAGGTAAGAATCATTTAAAAAATTTTTTTTTGCTTCAGGGAGCTGTATCGCGAAAAAATGGGTCTTCCAAAACAGAGGGAGGAGTCAAACAGGACGAACTCGGAACCCGAGGAAGCAAGTGACGAGTTCGAATACGTCCCTTTGCGTAGACCAAAACGCGGACCAAACTCTCCTGAACCTCCGGAGGAAGATACTGAGCGAGACCTAATAATATTTGACTAGATGTAATTTTTGAGAGCTTTTATTTCATATTTTTTTTGTAGTCTTTTGGGGCTATTCCCCACCATTTATCACTCGTTGTTTTTTAAATAAAATTTTGTACAAACAGAAAACAGATCAAACAGATAAACAGAAAAGGCTTCACCCCAAAGGAGGGAGTGTTGAAGCAGTTTTGAGCGAAGCCTGAATGAAACTCGCGCGAGAATGGCAATGTCGCTACTCGCGTCACCGTAAGTGGGGGGAGTCTGCCGCGGCGCCGGTTCACGCTGTGTGCGACTTCACTTCACGCGGGTCTTCTCTACGGTGTCTCGTGGGTAGAATTTACTTTTGGTAGTTTGTCAGAAAGAAAGAATTCTAGATTCGCGACAGCTCTCATCTCTTTGTAAATATTAGTAGGAATATTAATAAACAGTTAAACTTGACAAAGAAAGTGTATTCGTGTTATTTCATTCCTTTTTCCTTCCCGGCAAATTCTCGTCCAAGAATTAATAACTAAGTTCACGATGAAGAGTTCGATAGAAGACATTCTTAACCAGAAGAATCAAAAATAAAAAACTTAAACTTGAAAATCCGAAATCACCTACAAGGAGATGATTTGTCCTTAGGGACCTGGATTTGACCAAAATTTTTTGAATGGTTTTAACTATGAAAAATTAAGGTTTTTAAAGTCAATTTTTAGTATATTTGGGTTACAATAAACATTGTCAAGATCATTCAAAAAATTTTTTTAATATTTTTTTTTTCAAAAGCACTTAGAAAAACGAAAAAAATGCGAGATTCCAGATATTTCTAAGTGCAATACGGTCCAAGGAGGAATTTTTTGAAAATGACGCTAAAAACGGCTTCTTATAGGAAACAGCCTACTTTTTAACACAGGGGTTACATGGGAAGTAGGTGAAAAAAGACCCATTCTGGAAAAAGAACACTGAAGGTCTTGTTTTTATGATGAATAAAAATTGTGTGCAAGGTTTCATGAAAATCTAGGTCCCAAGGGACAAACCATCTCCTTGTTAGTCTATTTTAGTTGCGCTCATTTTAAATCTAATAGAAAATTAAATAAAATAAAATGAAATATATAAGTAGTACTAGCATAAAACGCTCGCTCGCGCATAGACAAATATATATAATAATATCAAATATTATGATATTATTATATTAAGTAAAAGATCAAATTTTATTTAGGGTATAAATTCAATCAAAAATATTTCAAAACAAAAATCTATAACCATATTACTAATGAAAAAAACAAAAAAAGTCTTCCAAATGTCTGGGCTTATTCGAATATAGATACATACATACCCAAATTGGGCAACCTTAGACATCCCAGTACAAAAGACTTATTACGGTTCGATTAATGGAGCAAAAATTTCAAATTAACTTTATTTGATTATAGACTATTAATTAATTGTAGACTTTATTTAATTATATATATAAGGGTCATTAGATTCAAATTGAAGGTCAGATTCATAATCTGGACCCTCAAAAGCCAAAGAATTGAAATTTTCGAACAAATCCAATGTATCAGGCGCGAATTAATTTCACCTTATTTAAGTGTACTTAAATATTGAGGCAAATTGAAAATTCAAAGTGATAATTGTAATCAGCACCCTTGAAAACAGGTGTATACAAAATTTCTGATTGTTCTAATATAGATTGAGAACAAAGGAAAATTTTACCTTATATAAGTAAACTTCATTCATGGTAAAATAAAAATCTACGGTCATATTCAAAATGAGGAGCATAAGAAATCCCAATACAAAACTATTACAAGTCAGATGTATGGGGCAAAAATTTCAAATTAACTTTATTTGAGTATAGACCTTATTAGAGTTATCAAATTTAAAATTGATAATCAGATTCGTAATCTTGACCCTCAAAAGACATCGAGAACAAATTTTCGTACAAATCCAATATATTGGAAGAGAATTATAATTTCACCTTATTTAAGTGCACTTAATTTAAGACAAATTAAAAATTCAAAGTGATATTTGTAATCAGCACCCTTGAAAACATACGTATACGTAATTTTTTAAAAATCGGATGTATTGTTGATGAACCATGTTAAATTTTTAAAATAAAACTGATGACAAAAATCTATAAAATAGAAATGCTTGTCATTTAAAAAAAAAAATAGAAAAAAAAAACGGAAGATAGATTCATAATCTACACCTTCGAAAATATCCGTATACCAAATTTGAATTGAATCCAATGATTAGGAGCGTTGTAATCTACATTATTATACGCAGCATCCGTATTTTTTGTCCGTCCATCCGTCCGTCCCGGATCAATTTTAAAAAATTGTTTAAATGTTATTTGAATAACATTGAAATGTTATTTGAAAGATTATTTCATTTAAAAATTTCAAATAGTTTTATCGAGTACTATTTTTCAAGCCGTAGGCTTTTTTCAATAGAAGTTCATTAGTAATTTTTATTTACTTTTTTGTATTTATCTGTACAAGGAAAGGTTTTCATAATCATCTTTTTTTCAATAATTTTTTTTTAACTTTAAAATGTTTAAGCATGGACCTTAATCAAACAAATAAACCTTTTATTTTTCTATCACTACTTGAATTCTTTATCTACAAATTGATTGCATTAAGAACTGATTTTTTTTTTTAAAGGTGGAATTAATTTCTTGATAATGACTTGTCTGCAATGAAAAATTAAAAGGTATTTCAAGTTTATATAAATTTGACTCTAGCCTCTTCTAAAACAATTTTGAATTTGTTCATGACATTACTTTTTTTTATAATTAATCCAGTATCAGAAATAAATATGGATTAAAAATTTCAGATTCATAATTTCTTTTAAATTTTTCATTTTGGGTCATTTGAAAATAAGCTGTTATAGGGCTTGATCTGACGATAAGACGAAGTTTGGATTGAGGCTGGGTCCACAAGAACCCCGGTAAACCTTCGTCGTCGATCGTAGGCTCTATAATCGGGTTTTGGCACAACTATGCCCTCGGCAAATAACGCCGATATAATCTTCCTGAAAAAGGACAAAATAACCGTTCGCAAACTAAGAAATTCTCTCTCTCACCTTTAGCGGCGCGTTAGCTTTATTGACGGTATCACGGTGCGCTTGAAGGAACCGTAAATGAAAAAATCGAGTACCCCATATCTGACAACAGGAAAGTGTTTCTGAAGCTTTCAGTAAAACATCCCCGTAAGAATTAAAATCATCCCCTGGGCCGTTTTTTTTTAATCGCAAAAAAACCATTTTTTAAGTCGTCGACGACTAATGAGTTATACTTAGGCGTATCAAAGTGAATTTTTTTTATAAATAAATTCGCATAACTGGTAGTATTTATTTTTTAGGTAAAAGTACTCACTTTAAACGATATTTTCCCGTCCATGATGTATTTGTAACTCAATTTAGTAAAAATTTCTCCAGAAAGTAAGTGCTAAAAAAGACATATTTTGACTTTTTTTTCTTTAAACTGTTTAAAATGATAGATAAGGTATTAAAAATAAATAGTAATTATTTATCCAATTTTAATTTTTAACTTTGATAATGTCAGTAGTCAATTACAGTACAAAATATTAACATGAATAATTATATATGTCGACTGTTGTATTCTTGGACAGCTTTTAATAAACGTTGCGAATAGTTTACTAGCGATTTTTTTACTTTATACTTTTTCCAAATTTTTTTAAAATCGGAGTGAGACGTTTCAACCGCTTGCTCAGAGTTATATCCTAGTCCTTTATTACTGATTTTACAAAAATCATCCACGTGAAAAAAAACTGCATGCACTTTTGGGGTCACTTTAATATCCAAGTCCAAGTAGCTTTCTTTAAAAGCAACAATTTTTTGAGAATAATCAGGTTCTAAATCTGTTGAAAAACAAAATTTGACAACGTTTTTGAATTCTTCAAAACACTTTACATATTTCATGCAGGAAAAATTGCCTTTTGATGTAATAATCGAACGAAGAATATCAATTCCATTCAGTAATTTGTTGCAATCATTACCAGCAAATCCTGCATTTTCATAAAACTCTGATCGCTGACGTGACATTTTTTAGCCCACAGTTCACTGATTTCCTTGCAATTTTTTTCCAAATTTTCAAACAAAGTATTTATGACACCAATAAATAAATGCAGCTGAGGTGGTGTTATCAGTTCAATGATTTTTTTTTCTCTATCTGAGGATATAATTAGTAAGTTTGAGCAGCAATTAAAATTTTTACAATCATCTTTTTTCCCACCATTCTCTTGCCAAGCTTCATAATTATCTGTACAGCTACCAATTGTTCGCATTTCACCTCGATTTTCTAAATCATTTTTAGAAGCAGTACACCAAGTGAATGGGTAAGTACTAGTGTGTGGCATTAAACCTACTAAAATATTCAGCAGTTTTAAATCAGCGGCAATCGATATCGAATGGTCAATATGTAAATTTGCAATGTGTAATAATTTCCATATCTTTGAAATGTTTACATAATTTTCTTGAGAAAATTCTGTTATTCCTATCAAAAATAATTTGTTAACTCCCGAATCACAGAATTTTTTTGCTGCTACCCCTTCATTGTATTTATGACGCTTCTTTTTTTCAAAGTGTAACTCTTCAAGATTCATGGCTTGAACAGACAAAGTGATTTTTAAAAACCCTCCTCGACTGTCTGCGCCAATTTTGAGATGCACTTCTTCTATTTCTCGACTGTTTTTCACAAAATCCGCAAGCTCATCGATACTTGTACACTTAACAAAATATTCTTCTGTAACTAAATTTTGTTTTTTTTTTTTAATTTTCAAAAGTACACTTTGTAACTTCAAAATAAGAATCAAGCTGATGATAAGAAACTTGCAACTTTTCTCTTAAATTGGGCTGAAACAACTGTCTTTTTTTGGCTGCTGATCTTAATGAGTGGGTTATACCCAAGGTAGTATTTGACGATAATCCATAATCGGTACTTATTTTAAGAATATCTTCAGCAGAAATCAAATATTTATCATCTGATTGTTTTGAATTTTTTGAATTTACAGAAATAGCAAGAGGTTTTCCATGAGCACTACTTAATAGTACCTTCTGTTTACTTTCACATTTTTGACTCCTCAGTTTTTCTTTTACAACATTAGACGCAATTTGTTCTTTAATTTTTTCATCTAAACTCTCACTTACATTTTTAATAAATGTTTCTTGATTGCATTTATGCTGTTTTCCTCTCCCGATGTCTGAAAAACATTTTGCACATTTATACACAGGACTTGCGTTTGCAACTTTTTTTTTTTCCTTTTACTAGAGTTTTGGTAAAATTTTTAACTTGCTCACCTCGAACAAGTACACATAATTTACAATCACATGTTGACCCAGCGTTTGATCTAGTGTTTACAATGTGCAAGTAACCTGAATAATCAGGAATTGGAATTAAGTTAGAATTAGGAGATTTTTTATTAGCATACAACTTATTTTGCAAGTTCCACATAAAACTTTTGGCAAGCGTTCATCATTATTTTCATACAAAAAATATAGAATATTTTTTTTTTTTCTCTTGACAGAGGAGACATAATTTCAAACGATTTTCGTCGTGAGTTAACAAATGATCTTTTTTAATCGTCACTGTTTTCATTCTTAACGAATTTAAATTTCGACACTAAAAACAAAATTAATTCTATAGCTGGACTAATATTTGGCACTTCATATACTACTTCATTATTCTTAACAACAAAAACTTTATTGATACGAATGGATGAACGAGACACACGTTACACACAAGATTTAGCAGAACACATTGTTTACATTCATAATAGCGCATGCGCGTTAGTTACAAATACTACATGGGCGGGAAAATATCGTTTAAAGTGAGTACTTTTACCTAAAAAATAAATACTACCAGTTATGCGAATTTATTTATAAAAAAAATTCACTTTGATACGCCTAAGTATAACTCATTAGTCGTCGACGCAAAAAATGGTTTTTTTGCGATTAAAAAAAAACGGCCCAGGGGATGATTTTAATTCTTACGGGGATGTTTTACTTAAAGCTTCAGAAACACTTTCCTGTTGTCAGATATGGGGTACTCGATTTTTTCATTTACGGTCCCTTCAAGCGCACCGTGGGTAGTGGCGTGAAGTTAAATAGGATCGTTTGAAGGAACACCGGGCTTGCGAATAAATAAATCAAAATTTCTAATAATAAATTTAATTAAAGAAATCTTAAAATCTAACTACAATAATTACATTACGACCCGTGTTGTTCGCAGAATCAACCCGAATGGCTATAAACTCGAAAAGTAAACAAACAACAGGTTTCGGCTTCGGCTTAGCCGTAATCTTTCTTCCTTCCCTCTCACTCACAAATATACTCAAGCAAGTAAGCTGGTTGCACAGCGCGCACAAAAGAAACAAAGATTCGATAGAAGTAAAGAGACAAAGAAATTGTGAGATTCGCGATCTCTCACGCCGGTGTTAAAATAACACCCACTCGCTTTTATCAAACGCTTTTTCGACTTACTTTTAATCGCTGGCGCACCTTACAAATATCCGTAAACGGACTGATAGGCTACGTCGTCTTTCTCAGTCCTGTAGACCGGTACGTTGCCGCCAAGATTGTTCGATCAATCACGAAAAACAATCAAAACGCGAGTCACGAATTTTCTCTCGGTCCGCGTATTTCAACGAGAAGAATCAGAGTGCCGTACACGGAGAAGGAGGTACACCATAAAACTTAGTTTACAGCACCACCGTTTTAGACGATGCGTGGTACAGCGTGATTCCAAGTTACAGTCGTATTTCCAAGGGCATGCACCGTGTTTTCGACTGCAAAATTTTTAGAGAGATAATTTCGATAGAGCAGACGACGGCGCTCAGAACACCCATGTATCCAGTTTTTCAAAGTTTTACTCTTAAAATTGTGTACGATTCTTACTTTGAAATGTTCTTGCTATCTTTCCTAACAAATTTATAAACTTCAATTATGATTACAAACTTGATATTTATATTTATACGCTTTAAAAGTTTCGAGGTTAGAGATTCAGCAGAACTTGAGTAACCGAGAAAAAAGCATGCGTCAACTGCGTACACTGGAAAACACCGTGCATGCATTGTGTTTCAAAGTGTGTCTCCTTCTCCGTGTAGTCAGACAGCTCCTGCACGCTCGTCATGACTCCGGCGTCTGCGCGTTTCGAATACGGTCGCGGGGTAAAATTCAAAATACCGACCGTAAAATCATCAATAAAATTATCATTCCATCGACCGTTACAGTGCTAAACTTGAAACATTTATAAAAAAAGAAAAAATTAAATCGTTAAAACAGCAAAAGGCCAGAAATAAACTGCAGATACAAATTTGTTTTAATTTTTTATTTCATATATTCATTGTTATTATTGCACTGCAAAGAAAATTAATTTTTAATGCTGCTATTTTTGAAAATAAATAACGATAATGTTAACATAAAGAAATTGTTTTTATGAATTTATTTATCGAAAAGACACAGTGGCCCATCATCATATCAAAAACAGTTCCCACTGTAGAGTAAAAAAAAAAAAAAAAAAAAAAAAAAAAAAAAAAAAAAAAAAAAGTATTTTCGTTTAATGATAATTTTCATTAATTAATTTTTCTGATTATTTCATAATTTGCTAAAAATCTCTAAAACTCAACTTGGAACTACGAGAACCGAGATAATCGTATATGGAATAAATTTTAACATATTTTATAGTAAAGATGTTGTACATGTTGAAGTCTTTTTTACTAAACAAATTTAACAAATTTAATTGAATTAAAGTACTAATTTTTACTTATGTAGTGGTTTTTCTAAAAAATGTCTATTGTAAGAAGACATATATCAATAATTTAGTGCACTTTTTCAGCGTAGCGGCCATACGTGTAATGAAAAAAATTTTATCTTCAACTTGCTGTAACTTTTAAACTGTATGGTCAATTTTGATCATACTTCGAAGAAACGTTTATTAATATCTAATAAACACCTCCAGAAAATTTGAGCTGATTCTCTATTGTTATGCAGTTGGTAGAAAACCACCTTAAGCGTAAATTATAATTGTATTTTGTTAGAATTTATCCAAAAAAAGCTACTTACCGATATAACATACTTTTTGTTTTTTTTCAGATTGTTAAATTTTGTAATTGTATATTTTTTGGCAGAAAATTTTTGTAATATAGGCTTCGTCCGTATATTCAACTAAAATAATAGAATTAAAAAAAATATTTCTGGAACTACTCTTTACCAATAAAAACCAGTGAGCAAGTTACAAGTTTTCTCAAATAGAAAATGAATTTATGTAAGAAAATTGAGCATTACCCATTCATTTTTCGTCAACTAAACTTTTTTCATCGTCAGAAATTTTGTTGAAAAAAAAAGATAATTTTTTCTCGAATCTGATACGTGAACCAACCCGATCCCAATGTTGTTTTTTATACGAGAACCGCCTCTGTTCTCGTTGGCTCTGAATGGAAAATGAAACTCACGAAGAAACGCGTTTCTAATGTTAGTTTTGAGGAATATACACTGAGAGAAGGATTTGGTTCACGCAACCAAATTTGGTTGTGTGAACCAAGATTTGGTTATTTTTGGTTTCTCCCAAGCTTTGGTTCATGCGACCAATGATTTGGTTACAGGAACCAAATGTATAGATCATAATGAAAAATATGAGATTTATCGTCCAAAAATCGTTGTAATATGTTTTCAATTTCATTCATTGATTTGGCAAGAAGTTATCAATAGGTTTATTGTACATATTAATTACAAAATGTAAGATCTACAAAGATAATAAGCTTAAGCTTACGGTAAAGTTTGATGTATATCTATATACATGAACTGTGTAGCTGTATTTAACGCTGATACGCAGCACAATTTAAAAAAAAAATGAATTCAAGATAGAAATATATATTTAACAAGAAAATTCATCAGATCCGAGAAAGTATTTTCTTGACCTCGCATGGGACAGTGGTGTTTCTACTCGAGTTGGAATGTTTTCTGTAGTCGACTGTCAGTAGTATACGGGCGACTCGGGCGAGACACAACAATGAGTCATCACCGGTGCACAATCCCTTATCTGTTATCTCAATGGTTTGTTTACATAAGCAAGGTGTCTGGTTACATCAACGGTGCACAAATCCTTATCTCTTGTGTTAATGGTTTGTTGATGTAAACAACAGATATAATGGTGTCCTAACGACTTGTTGATGTAAACAAGAGATAAAAAGATGACGCAGAAGTGCAAATTTTATATTGTAATATATTTTTGGGGCAGAGCTTGTTTATACAAACAAAGACAATATTTATTTAGATAAACAAAAAATATCATAACTTTTTGATTATGTTTAAAAAGCGCGAATAAATTTTTCAAAAATAAAAAATCCCCGTAGTGTTGACGGCGCCAGCTTAATAGTGGGGTTTGAACCCACAACCATTTATTCACAAGTCTGACGATTTATCCACCAGGCTACGAGGATTTTTTAACAAAGAGTCAAACGAAGGTAAGATGCGTATTTGTCAGTTAGACTGCGTCGATAAATTGAACAAAAAAATCCTCGAGCAGTAACATTTAGCCGTTTTGTTCGCGGTAAGGTGAAAACGGTTCGCACCTGAATAGGATTTGAACTCGTAACCTTGTGCTTACCAGACTGTATATTTACCCAATCAGGCCACGAGGCGTATGCGCACAACTCGGATAAAAATATATCGCGTATAAAATCATGGTCTTGAAGCCTCGTAAGTATCACTTTCAAAAATGGATACGAGGTGGTTACATCCGTTTACCGCAATCATAGCGGGTCCTAGTAAAAGTGGAAAATCTTACTTCGTTAGAAAATTTTTAAAGAATCTGAATCAAATGTGTACAGTTAAATTTGATCGCATATTATTTTACTATACGAAGTGGCAGGAATTTTACAACGATTTTTCAGGCCCAATAGAGTTTCACGAGGGTCTGCCTAGGAATCAGGACTATTCTTGCGATAGCGATAAAACCAAGTTACTTATTCTCGACGATCTCATGCTTGAGAGCAGCGGTGACGTTGTATTGGATTTATTCACGCGTGGAATGAAGTCTTATGAAGTTTTATGAAATCATCATAAAAACCTTTCCGTTGTTTTCATTACGCAGAATCTGTTTCATCAAGGAAAATCGCAGCGAGACATCAGTTTGAACACTACATATATGGTGATTTTTAAGAACCCGCGAGATCGCGCTCAAATAAAACACCTTGCCCGTCAGGTATACCCGCAAGATACAAAATTCTTATGGGAGGCGTACCTGGACGCAACGAGGTCTGCCCATTCTTACATATTTTTAGATCTTTCGCAAGAAGCTCTCGAGGAATACAGAGTACGTACATGTATCTTTCCGGATGATGAAAAAAATTACGTATATGTACCAAAAAATTTAAAAATCAAATAATAAGACGGTGCTGGTAAATAATTTAGTATGTTTTCGACTATGGCGGCGTCAACATCGAATCGCCCTAAATTTACGAAAAAACAAGTAGCTATTCTACACGCTCTCTGTCACATCGATAATAATCAAAGAAGAGCTTTACTCCGTACGATAGATAAATCAGCTGTGAGTTGTATTTGCGAAATAGCGTTAAACGTATTAAAAGGTAACGTTGCTATAAAAGATTCGACGAAAAAACGTTTAAAAAAACATAAAAAGTGCTGCGAAGATTAACCAGTGTTAAGAAAAATAAAAACAAAAACGTTTGGAAAAATAAAAAAAAAGAAATCATTCAACACGGTGGTGGTGAGTTTTTACCGATATTATTAGCACCTATAATCAACGCTCTGGCGTCAAAAATTTTCTCGAGTATAATTCAAGATTAGTAAAACAAATAAAAAATGGAGAGAGCGCGTAAAATGGTTCTTGTTCCGGAGACTACATTCGATCGCTTTACAAACACCTCCGAATCAATTTCGCAAGGATCGAATGAAAAATCCACGCTCACACCTGGCGATAATTTGTCACGACTCGATTCTAAGATGTATGAAATACTTAGATCGAAGCGTTTCAAAGACGGCGATGAAAAATGTAAAAATTGTTTACAGATTTTACGCCGTTATCTCTTTTTTAAAAACAAAGTACGTCAAACCGATCAACATTATGATAACGATCAATCTGATTTTATAAGTTTTAATGTGCCCAACGAAACACTAGAGCCAAATGAAATACCCGAGTTAAACGACGCGATTGAAACCGTTGAGGCAGCTGGTAATGTGTTCGATATAACTTCCAGAGACGACCTGTCTCTAACCAACGAGACGATTTTAGATAGCACACCCTTAATTTATAGAGAAAAAGCGAATGATTTATTAAATCTCTTACACGAAAAGAGTACTCGTAGACTGAGTTGGGATGGCTGGGGTACCATAAAAATTGACGGTCGAGAGATAAGAGGCTCAAACATCATCGAGCTACTGACTGACGCGGTCAAAAATAATAATACGCAGTCTCAAGAAAGAAAAAAAATACATCTCGCAGGGAAAATAGAGTTTGCGAATTTACTGTCAACTTTATCGACACCGCTCAACTTAAAAGCAGATTTGAAAAATTTACCCAAAAAAAACACGAGCTCGAAAATAAAAAACCCAACGTATCACAAGGCTCGAGAAAAAGAAAAAACAATAATCTAGATAATTCGTACGAGATAACAAACAAAAACAAAAAAAGTTTAGTACGAGGGTCTCCTATAGTTACTAGAAATACTGCTAAAACCAAGTGGTTGAAGATTAAGCTTTAAAATGACTTACGAAAAAAAATATTACGACTTGAACAGTCCAATAGCTTTTACAGGAGCTCGAAATTTATTGACCGTAAACAAAAATGGCAAGTCTTTAAATAAGAAAGAAAAGCAAAAAATCTACGAATGGCTCTCCCACAAGACGCTTATACTCTTCACAAACCCGTTATAAGAAGATTCCCGAGATTACATTACAATGTGACAAACATCGATGATTTGTGGGAAGCAGATTTAATGCAAATGACAAGTATTAAAGAATTTAACGATGGTTTCAATTATTTACTGGTTGTTATCGATGCATTGTCAAAATACGTATGAGCTGAAAGTTTAAAAGAAAAAACAGCCCTGACTGTTGGTAATGCGTTTCAAAAAATCATCAAACGGTCTTCGCCTCGCGTATCCAAATGTTTACAGATTGATAAAGGCAGCGAGTTTAAGGGAAAACAGTTTCAAAATGTTTAAAAAAAACACGATATTAAGTTTAGATTTGCACGCAATCCCGATATAAAATGTAGTATCACTGAAAGAGTTATTTGAACGTTGAAGGCACATATATGGAGATATTTTACGTATAAAAATACTAAACGTTACATAGACGTCGTGCAAAAAATTGTAAAAGGATACAACGAAAGTATACACAGTGGTACAAAAATGAGACCAAATGACGTTAATATTTTCAACGTAATAACTGCTCGAAAAAATTTATTAAAACGCTCTCTGTCTCAAAGCGTTAATAAAAAAAAGTCGAAGAAATCATTAGTATCGAGACCCAAGTTCAAACCCGGTCAGTATGTCCGAATCAGCAGAACGAAAAACACCTTCGAACCCGGTTACGAGAAGAATTTCAGCGAGGAAGTATTTATAGTTAAGTGTGTATCGAATCGTCAAGGACTGTACATCTATATTTTGAAGGATTTAAAAGATGAAGAAATTGATGGTTTCTTTTATACCGAAGAGCTTGTTTTAGTTGATGTAAAAAGTATAAATCAGGAAAAAGAATTTAAAATTGAATATATTGTAGAGACTAAAGGAGCAGGTTCAAAAAAACAACACCTCGTCAAGTGGGTCGGATATCCCAAGAATTTTAACTCCTGGGTCAAAGCAAGTGATATGATCGAAATATAAAAATGGAAAGTACCAATGATTTTTTTTTGGTTTTACCTAGTAACAGTAGTATGAAATATTATCCCCAGAATACTACATCGTGTTTTACCACTCATTTATCTCGAGAAATAAAACTCTGGTGAGTGGCTTGTCGGTCTCGCTGAGATACATATATCGTGTACGATAAATCACATACAAGAATCCGAAGCTGTCTACTTTTTTGATACAAAGACTAGTAATACTGAAAGTGAACGTAGTTTTCCTTATGGTAAATACGATTCGCTTCAACAATTAGCTGATGAAATAAATCAAGCCAGCGATACGATTAAGCATCAAGTTTTTCAACCCTCCAATCTACGAAAAGGTTATTGGACTATAACACGAAAATGCAAACCAGAAAATTGCAATAGTATACATGTAACGAGATTCCATGAAAAAATACGACGAACTTTTGGTTTCGAGTCCGAATTGGAGCGAAAAACAGAACGTATCCATGGTTTTCCGAAAAGAGATTCGATCGCCGTAAGGCCTGCTGTACTTAGCCGCGCGATACCAGATCAATTATTTGTTTACACAGATATTTGCGCTCCTTACACTGTAGGTGATACCAAAGCGAGCTTATTGAAAATAGTACCGCTCGATGCTACAAAATATGATTTTGGCTCTAACGTTGTGCAAACTTTTGGACCTATTCATTACATACCCCTTCTTCAGAATCAATTTCAAAGTATAATTATCGATATAAGAGACGTATACGGTAACTTTGTACCATTTGAAAGCGGCACCTCGATCGTGAAACTTCATCTAGTGCGTACAAGGCTGTATAAATGTCTCACTATTTGACTTATTACGATGCTCAAGTCGGAGGCGGTGGGTGGTCTAATGTAAAAAACGTGTACTCAGGTTCTCATTATCAGAAAGGAAGAGGAATAGGAAGCTGGCTCACTGGTCTTGGACGAAAAATAATACCCTACTTATCGCAAGGAATGAGAACCGTAGGTAGAGAAGTGCTTCGTACGGGTGTAGATATTCTCGACGACATTACTAATCACAATACAGATTTCAAGCACTCTATTAAAATGCGTGGCTACGAGTCTGAACAAAGATTAAAGAAAAAAGCAGCTAATGAGGTAATTAAAATAATGAAAGGCCAAGGATATAAGGCGAAAACATCGCGGCGTAAGATTTGCACATCTGCTGCAGCTTTTTATCTCTTGTTTACATCAACAAGTCGTTAAGACACCATTATATCTGTTGTTTACATCAACATACCATTAACACAAGAGATAAGGAATCGCTAGCCGCTGATGTAACCAGACACCTTGTTTATATCAACAAACCATTAACATAAGAGATAAGGATTTGTGCACCGATGATGTAACCAGACACCTTGTTTATGTAAACAAACCATTGAGATAACAGATAAGGAATTGTGCACCGGGTGATGACTCATTGTTGTGTCTCGCCCGAGTCGGCCGTATAGTACTACTGTCATTTTTTCAAATGTGCCGCGCGAGAAGCGGCATCTCGTACAGAAAACTTCCAATTCTCGTAGAAACATCACTATTCCCATGCTTGGTCAAGCAAATACTATTAATTTTAGACAAAAAATATTAAAAACTTTTTTATCGATACAAGTGTCTAGTGTTTTCCGACGCTTAGATCACTGATTTCGTCAGCGAAATGGTTTTATTTTACATCCCTGGTAACTTCAGCACTGATTTTTAAATTCAATAATTGAATTTTCCGTTCTTTACTTAATTAAAGATTTTTATTTAATACTTTTTACAATTTCGTCAATATTACTAATATTTTTCATAGAAATTTTTCCTGACCCTCTGGCTATTGGTTTTGGTTGTGATTCATCAGGCTTCCAACCTGTCATATAAATAATTTGAAATGTAGCCGGAATGTACGTGCATCCTTCTTCGTTTTTGATTCTCCCATAAAGCTGATCGTAAACAGCAGAAGCTGCAAACAAAGTATCTCTCTTTAAACACAAACTTCTATTTATTGAGGCATTATTTTCTCCCATTCCTGTAAAAGAAATTTTATTATTTAAAATTATTTTATTAATTCAAAATTATTTTATACGTGAAAAAATTAAAATGTATAAGTATTATGATTTCTAGCAGGTATCCGTGTCATGCCTGCAGATACCGTGATACATAAACAGATACCTGCGATTCTTATATTAGGCATCGGATTTCAAAACAACAAAACCCAAGTTAAGTTGTTTTTAGATCGATCACTTTTTCAGAATCAGTGTACCCTAATTAGTCAGTAAGTAACTTTAAAATTACATAAATAATGTTACCAGTAAGGTAATTAATAAATCGAAAGGTAAGGTTGCAAGCAAAAAGTCACGTGCGGCGAAATATTTAAATGGATTTTTCCTGAAATGGTGAATTCGGAGTTAAGTTGTTTTTAGATTAGACGCCTCATATGCAGGTTTAGTTTAAAGAAGTAACATTTAGCTAATAATCTAACTAAAAATAGCTTGAAAAATTCAAACTAGATTTGTAGTCTAATTATAGTCTCGTGTCCTTGTTACATTAATTTTTACCAAAAAAAATTTCATCAAAACTTTGACAAAAAAAAAAAAAAAACACGGATTTTGCTTCAGAGTCAAGGAAAAAATTGTTTGACAACTCAAGCAAAGGTCCTTGGAGTAACTCTTACCGGAGTCTCAAGCAAATATTGCTTGAGTCGAAGATAAGTAAGAATCAGTCTGCTGCCTTGTAATTTCAGCTAAATTATTTTTAAGTGAAAACATTAAAATTTTTTCAATAATTTTGTTTTATCTTTCATGAAAAATATAATAGCAAATAAATATTAGTCAGCTTTTAGATGATAACTTATTTTATTGTTTTGTGTTTTTATATTACTGTCATAACCTCATTACTTTATAATTCGAATCAATGCTGGTAACTTATTTCACATTATTATACAAAAACATAGTTTTTCATTCCTCCGGGACGAAAACCGGATACTAAAATATTGCATCAAAAAACTTTTTTTTGTTTTATAATTACAATTTCAAATTATTCAATTCAAGTAATTTTATTTTTTCATCATACAATGAAAAAAGAATAGTATATAACGTCATACAAATGACGTATACTACTTTATTTCACGAATATCCGATAATGCGCAAGCAGTGAGAAAATTATAAAAAATTCAATATATTTATATTAACTAGGTTATATGAGGCATCGGATGCAAAAACGACTTAACCCTAAAATCTTAGTTTCAAGATAAATCGATTTAAAATTCACTCCACAGGTGCAGTCTCATGTGACCTACTCTTTTATTCGTTTATTTTTATTAACAAAAACACATTTTACATAATTTTAAAGGTACATCCTGATAAATTAGGGTTTGCAGATTCAAAAAAAGAAATTTATGTACAAACGACTTCACTCGACTTAAGTCATTTTTGCACCCGAGGCCTTATATATGACTGGACCGCGGACGACTAGTCAAATGAGCAAGCGTACTTTTTCGTTTAATGTATGAGTATTACTATTTACATTGATGTAGTCTGGTCGTTATTACAATAATGCGAGCTTCGTAACGACAAAGTTTAATTGTTGTTGACTTTTTATGTGTTTTTACCTTGATTTTCTTTTCAGCGCATCAAAATTTGTTAAAAAAGCTTTCATTTAACCGGGGGGGGGAAGTTCTCACGCAAACCGTATTAGCTAACAGACTAATGAGATTAACTACTTTTTTTTGGAGTGAGAGAGACGGCTATAGTTTCTTTCTCACTGCTGATCAGTTGATTGCCGACTAGCAGATACAGCAGCTTGACGCAGCAGATTCAAGAATTTTTAAAATTTTGATTATTTTATTAATTTTATTAGTATAATTATTATTTTTTTTAATTTTGATTATTCTATTAATTTTATTACTATTTTTTTAAAATTTATTATCATCAACTCGCATGAGGGTAAAAACCGATTACAAGTGGTTAAGAGCTGAGGCTCTTAAACGTAGCTAACACAAAATAACATAAGTTTAAAAATTACAACACAAATAAGTTAAATTACAAATCTACACAAAGGCCCAATAATAGTTTATGTAAGCACAAAAAAAAAACATTGAGGTACATATAATAGAAAACACAAAAAAAGTCTTCTCAATAGATTAATTATCATTCAGCACAAGCGATCTAGTCTTCAGAGCACTCGACATGAAGTGTTGAACTAAGAAAAACGAAAAGTAGGTAAATTAGGTAATTTATCGAGGAATAAGGTTAAAGGTACTTATTCAATAAAAAAGGAAAGGAATATGTTTATTTACTTTAATTCTGAATACTAAAATACAGAGAATCGACCAAGCTGGCTCGACCTCCGCAGTACAACTAACTGACCTTCATTTGGCCAGGCTAAGGGAAACTCTCTTGAGTCCCAAAAACGGGGCGGGGCTACTTAACGCAAAGATCCCCTGCAGTCTTTACCTGCTTTCTATTTACTAACGCTGCATTACTTAATCTTTATTTAATACAATATATAAATTTACCCATTAATCCAACATGAAATAAAACAAATTCTTCAGGTTGACTGGGTCATTATTCGACAATATATCAAGCAAATTACCGACGCTGAAGAATTTCCTTCTCTGGGCGTCGAATATCGGGCAGTCCATAAAAATGTGAGCAAGGTCTTCGTGCGTATTCATGTTGCACAAGTTGCATGGTTCCGACATATCAATTGTGTAAAATAGACCAGGGTACCCGCACTGCCGTCTTTTAAAATGGCTCGACTAATAGTTCTTGTGTTGGCGGAGAGGGTGCGCTGACGCTAAAAATTTCGATCGTAGAAATGAACGAAATTCAAAATCTCACAAGCTCCTACAACCCAAAGACGCCGAGCTCCCTAGTTTTTTTTTATGAACAAATAAATAAATAAATAACTAATTCCTCAAGCCTCGAAACCCAATAACCCTGGAGGTGCGGTAATATTTTTTTTCTATTTTTTTTTTTAAATAAATAAAGAGCCCACGGAGCTCCAACGACCCCAAAACGCCGAGCTCCCGAGCTTTATTTGTTGAAAAAATAAAATGATTCCCCAAGCCTCAAAACCCCCTGGGGGTTCAGTAATTTTTTTTTTTTTTTTTTAATAGATAAAGAGCCCACGAAGCTGCAACGACCCAAAACCCCAGGGGGTACATATTTGTATAAATATATTATTACGTCACTATCCGGACATTTCATATACACGATCGACACTATCCGGACATTTCGACACTATCCGGACAGTCAGGATAGTGTTCGGTCCCATTTTTTCCGAGACCAAATAAAAATGAGTTCCAGGAATTGAGTGATGGGTTATTTGGGATGGGTTATTTTGGTTGAACCGCGCCAACCTAGAAAATTTTTTTATTGATGGGTTATTTTGGAAAAAAAAATAAAAAAAAGATGGGTTATTTTGTTTTTTTTGAATACGTGGGTGGATTGCGCGTGATTTGCGCTTAAAGAGGGTGTATTATTGCTTTAGTAATTTTTCATGTGGTAAGCACAAGTGTCACTATCCGGCATCCGGCCGAAGGCCGTATAATGCCCACTGTACCCACCACGTAAAAAATTACTAAAGCAATAATACACCCTCTTTAAGCGCAAATCACGCGCAATCCACCCACGTATTCAAAAAAACCAAAATAACCCATCTTTTTTTTTTCCAAATGATATACGCCTTTCTCGTTTTGTGAACAATGCGAGACGAAAATCATTTTTTAATTTATTTTGATGATTATTGAATCATAATCTTTCAAGATGTCTCTAACTTTTGATGAACTTCTTACTGATCAAAAAAACTACCGCGAAATGGATCGCGAATTTTGTTTATTCGAGATTGAACAGATTACAAAGTCATCCCCAATCGAAATCAAGCGTTTGCTGGACGCGTTCCGGCAGTCCATTCGAGCTTTTCGAACGCTCAAGAAACCCATTGATCATTGGGATGAATTTTTTGTTTATGTTTTGGTGCAGAAACTCGATCGTTCGACTCGTTATGCTTGGGAAACTTCACTTTCCGATAGCAAAGAAGTTCCGACTTTCATAGCCCTCACTGATTTTCTCGAGAACCACGTTCATGCGCTAGAGTTTACTTCTGATAATTCCGACAGTGTGATTAACCTAAAATCACAAAAACCCGTCGGCCAGAATTCTAAAAGCAATTCGAATAATCGGAATCAGCTGGCAAGCAAGACTGCTCTAAACGCGACAAAAGTCCGAGAGCCAAAGCAACGCTCGAGTGAGAATTTTAATTCATCTAATGAAAAAGGTAAAGTTAAGCAACTTCCTCCATGTTTGCTTTGTTCTGGTGATCATAGGATCAATTCTTGTCCACAGTTCGTGAATATGCAACCTATTCACCGCAGTAATAAGGCTTCAGGCTTGAATCTATGCAAAAATTGCTTAATTGCAAACTGCCATTCGACTCATCATTGTCGGACTTGCAATCGTGAGCATCATACACTACTTTACATTGACACGAATGATTAGGATCTTGGTGATCCTTGCGGTAAATCTGGCAATCAATTCTTACAGCAGACAAAATTGGTTTCGTGTTGTACACTTTCATCGGTTGTAAACCGCACGGTTTTGTTAGCTACTGCACACGTTCAAATTTGTAACCAAAACGGTCATACAGTAGTAATCCGCGCTTTGTTGGATCCTGGGGCGGAATCCACATTTATTTCAGAGAATGTAGCTCGCACTCTTAATTTGCCTCGTAGAATAGTTAGTGTGAATATTCAAGGTGTTCAAGCATGTACATCAGGCACTTCTAATTACGAAGTGGCCATTACACTGAATTCTCTCAAAGATTCTAGTTTTTCTATCAATTTACATGCATTGGTTTTACCTAAGCTCACAGGTTTGATTCCCAGTACTCCGGTTGCAAAGTCATGGACTCATGTTAACGGATTACCGTTAGCCGATCCTGATTTTGCGACCCCAGGCGAGATCGATTTTATTATCGGAGCCGATTTGTGCGGTCATCTCTTCTTGGGTGACAAACGCAGTGACTCGCTGGACGAACCTGTGACATGTCGTACACCTTTCGGTTGGGTCTTGATGGGCCCCACTGGTTTTGATAAGTCTAATGTTATTCGCTCACACCTCGTTACTTTGAATCGTCCAAGCAACGGATTTTCATTGGAGCACTTTTGGTCCGACGACCTTGAACTTGATCCCACGCAGTTTGAGTCTAAAAATCTTTTGCACTGCTCTGTTCAAAACAATCCCCAACATGACAACGATTGTTTGTTATTCAATCTTCAACGTTTTTGGGAGATCGAAGAACTCGCTGCTGAAAAACCTTTGTCAAAGGAAGACGAAGTGTGAAAAAATATTTGTTAAAACACACTCTCGAGACGAGTCTGGGTGTTACATGGTACGCCTTCCTTTTCGGCTTGATCCAGTAAAAAATTGAACCTCAAACAGGCAAGCTGCAGCTTCTCTATTACTCTCCAATGAGAGAAAGGCTGCCTCCAACCCAGTTTTCAAGGCTGAGTACTCTAAGTTTATGTCTGATTACCTCCAAATGGGGCATATAAAAGTCATTTCGTCTGACTCAAGTCAAGGCACTTTTTTACCTCATTATGGTATATACCGCATGTTGCCTTCTCCGAAGTTTCGAGTAGTTTTTAATGCCTCATTCAAAACACCCTCGGGCAAGTCACTGAACGATTGTTTGATGATTGGTCCAAAATTGCAATCCGAACCTTGGGTCATTCTTACTCGTTCAAGGTTCTACAAATTTGCGTTTACCGCCGACATCGTCAAGATGTTTCACCAAATTAAAGTGCATCCCGATGACACTGAGTGTCACAATTTCGACACAAATTTTGTGGCGGTTTGACCCATCGTTGCAAATGTTAATTATCAAACTTTTGACGGTCACCTATGGCACGGATTGTGCCCCGTACTTAGCGCTCCGTACTCATTTGCAGCTGGCCATTGACGAAGGCAAAAAATACCCACGTGGTGCTAAATCCATTCGCCGATCGTCCTACGTCGATGATTTTTTCGACGGTGCTGACACTAGAAGCCGCTCTTGAAGTAAAAAGTCAGCTGATAGCAATTTTAAAAGCTGGAGGTTTCGAAATGAGCAAATGGGCTTCGAATGACTCTAGAATTTGTCCTTTTACCGATAACGAAGTTAAACAACTTCAATTCAATACTATTACAGCTTTAGGTTTTGTTTGGAATTTTCAGAAAGACACTTTCTCGTTAAAAGTCAGAATGGATGATTTAAAAAAATGCAAACCCACGAAACGCTCTGTCTTGTCGGATATAGCTCGTCTTTTCGACCCACTTGGTTGGTACAGTCCCGTTTTAATCACGCCCAATATTCTTATACAGGATCTGTGGTTATTCGGCCTTGACTGGGGTCAAACGCTTCCTACTCGATTTGCAGAACTATGGGAAAGTTTTAAGTCATAAATGCCTGTTCTCGAAAACATTACTGTGCCTCGTTGGTTAGGTACTAATTCAGATTCTAGTACCGATATTCATGTCTTCACTGACGCATCTGAACGCGCGTACTCGGCAACTGTCTACTTGCGTACGATGGTACCTGGTAAGGATAGCTTTGCCAGATTACTGCTGGCCAAAACAAAAGTTGCGCCAGTGAAAACCCTTAGCATTCCACGGTTGGAGCTTTGCGGCGCGCTTCTGGGCGCAAAACTTGTTGATCAAGTGCGTAAAAAACTCAGTTGCGAGAAAGTTCCGACTTATGCATGGGTCTACTCTCAAGTCACATTGTCCTGGATTAAATCGCACGCGTCTAGATGGACACCTTTCGTTGTTAACCGAGTTAGTAAAATTCAATCCATATTAACATCCGACTCGTGGCGTCATGTTCGCACGCACGAGAATCCAGCTGATCTCGCAACTAGGGGTATTTTCCCGAGCGAACTGATGGATAACTCATTATGGTGGAACGGGCCACATTGGCTCTCCGACCCTGACTTTATTCCGGGGAATGTCGAAACAGTCGAACCTACTTCGATTGAACTCAAACGCAGCGATCCTGGCGTTATTCACGCTTTGCACGTATCGAAAGATGTGAGCCTTGTTGATCGCTACTCTGATTTTCATACACTCGTTAGGATTACCGCCTACTGTTTGCGTTTTCTTTTTAAATATAGAAACCGACATTTATTGAGAAATCGCTCCAATACCAATCCGATTGAGCCCTTGAAAACTCTTGAGCTTACTGATGCACAGAATTGCTTGATTTTGCATTCTCAGTGGCAGTTTTTTTCATCCGAGATTGATGCTCTTCGCAAAAACAGAAAACTCCCAGTCGGATCGCCTATTCGATCTCTGCGACCTTTCATAAGAGCTTTTTTTTCGTTCTTGGGTGAAAAATAAAAAACCACGTTTTTTAACTAACTTCAAAAACAAAAAAAATTCGTCTTTATCTCACGATATCTTGAGAACCGGTCAATATTTTTTCACATGGTTTCGACAAAACGTTTCTTTAACTCTCTCCGGTTCTAATGAGTTGTTTCAAAAGCCACCAAAATAATTAAGGCCTAATGTATGATTTTTTGAAAAAAAAAAAGATTGCTATTTTTAACGTTGAACTTTGGATTAAAAAAGTGTGCGAGGAAGTTTCGAGTTGGTAAAACTTGACTGCTCGAGTTTGTTTCTGAACTATCAATGAAGTTTTTTGGAAAGTTTCCGATCAAAGTAAGCACTAGAAACGAAATGACAGTAATATTAAGATTTTTTATAGGCGTGCAAGACTCCGCCGGCTTTTTTTCGCCCTTTTTTCTTTTATTTGTTCATAACTTTTTTCCCATGAAAATATCGCGGACGCATCTTGGGGGCTCTTTTAGGGGGTTGATCCGAAGGGTTTTTTACAATAATCTCTAATGAGCGTTGAGCGATGAGCGATTCACCCGAGTTCCTGTGATAGCCTTAACCTACTATTTGATGGTAAAAAAAAATTGATGATTGTGTCAGCTTCAAAGCGTTAAAAAAAAAGCTTTTCAATTCAACCTAAATAAATCATAGAAATCTAAATAATCTCAATAAAAATTTTTTTTAACTTAGGGTATAACTCTTGGTGTACAACTAGAATTTTTTTTCAGCTTTGAAGTAAAAACAACGTGAATTTCTTTATGATGAAGTTGTCGGAATTGCAGAATAAGTAATAGATTTGGAAATAACTTGTACAAATAGTTCAAAAGTTCATAGGAAAATTTAATAAAACTACTACAAATTATCCTCTTGGGTACACTACGAGAAATATAAGCCGTCTATTATGAAAAAACCTTATATCATACTTAGGTTAGCTCAATTCTCCAAAAAGTAATTATGTTGACAAAAATTGAAAAAAATAGTGCATATTTAACGGCAACAAACAACAGTCAAAAGATAATGAAAATTGCTAATGATTAGCCATCTCAGAATTGTCAGTTGTAATACCCCTAGCGCTTCAAAATTGTCGATAATTTTCCAACTGTGTTTTGTTGCACAGCAACGAGAGGGGCAAGTTTGGCAGTTTAAAAATCACGAGCGCGAGTTGCTGTGCAAAAAAAATGGAGGAAAATTTTCTACAATTTTGAAGCATGAGGGGTATTCGACTGGATTATTTTTCTTAGCTGAATTTCAACTCAAAGAAATGCAGTATTTTACATTTTTGCGGAACAACAGACTTTTTTATTTAATATTCTTTGAATTACAGAGGCTACTTGTTTATTAATAAACCTGTTCGATTCAATTTTTTCTGTTAGACCCAGGTTAACCCGAGTCAGTGCGGTGTATCTCCCTGTATTATAATCTGGTTTTTTTTAATGATCCTCAAAGTTGAGTCCTCAAAATTGAAAATCAATAAAAACACGGCTTTCGTGTGACTTACGGACTAGACACCTCGTCGATTACTGGGACTGGCAAAAGGCATAACTTGTGTATCGGAGGCGTAAACTCGCTATTAGCTGTCTTCACTAAAACCGCGCGAACGTTACCGTCGGGGCCCGTGTTTATCAACCTAACGCGAGCAAGAGGCCATTTAGCTGGCGGGGTGTTTTCATCTTTGACGAGAACTAAAGAGCCAACCTTAAGGTTTTCGCGAGGATCGCACCAACGCATGCGTACTTGCAGAGTCGATAAGTACTCGGCTTTCCAGCGACGTCAAAAATCGTCACGCATTCGGGTAAGCAGATCGTTACGCTTCGCGGGGGTGATATCGAAATTGACTGTACCTGACTCAGGGACTACTGTCAAAGCGTGGCCGATGAGAAAATGACTAGGCGTCAAAGGTGCAAGATCTTCAGGGTGGTTGCTGATGTCTATCAAAGGGCGTGAATTAAGGCAAGCCTCGATTTGACACAAGAGTGTCGTCATCTCTTCAAAAGTAAGAGTCGAATTGCCAATAACGCGCTTCAGGTGGTGTTTGGTGGATTTCACCGCTGCCTCCCAAAGTCCACCCATGTGAGGAGCAGAGGGGGGTATGAAGGTCCATTCTGTGCCATCTTTGGCCAAAGAGATGCAAGCATCTTTGTAAAAATCGGAGGCTTCGTTAAGGGGGTACATATACCTAAAAAAAAAAACTCAGAAAAAATTGTGTAAGTTTTTTAAAAATGATTTATTTAAAAAGATATTTTTTTTCCATAATATACACACATTATACATAATTTTTTACATTTAGAAAATTAAAATAAGTGTTTTTATAAGTGTTATAAAATTCAGCTTATTTAGGCTATGAAAGTTCATTGCTCGTAAAGTCAAAAATTTTCCTTAAAGCGGATGGAACCAGGACTTGGCATAGTTGTTGTACATGTGAACCCTCATGAGCGGAACCACAGGCAACCAAATCCAAGCACTATTAAGCTACTTGCATACTCTAAAATTGCTTAGTGTGGTTAAAATTTTGATAGTTTTTATCATTTTAGTCAATTTATGGTGTGCCATCAGCTTAATAATGCTTAGATTTGGTTGCCTGAGGTTGCGCTCATGAGGGTTTACATGTACAACAAGTGTGCAACGTCCTGGGTCCATCCGCTGTCTGGAAAAATTTTGGCTTTACGAGCAATGCCCTCCTTTTCTCAAAAATCACATATTTGAGAAAATGGCTTTTAAAGTTCTGAACAGATTTTGATGAATAAAATGTAACACACCAACACATAAACATTTATATTTTAAAAATATCTTGTCACAGGACTCTTGCTTGATGTAAATACTCTTTTGCACATAGCCGGATACTTTATTTTTTTTCTCCTGCTCCTAAAGTGACCCAATTAGCTTTTTTATCAAAAACACAGATCATACACTATTAGGCACCAAGAGCAAGTTAAGACTTTGAGTCAGCGGAGTCTTCACATGCAATTATCTAAAAATTATCTTTAATTTTAAATCACAAAATTATTTTTTCACTTCACATTTGCACATAAACACCTTTTTTTTAACAACTAAAAAACTTCATTAGTTTACCTGGTGAGAATTGGTCATTTATTCTTAAATTTTTTTTTTTTTGAATAAAACTAACTTATTTACTTCAGATTGAAATAATAACAAAAACAAAACCAAGTAAAGTAGAATTTCACTAGAAAGATGACTCAAAGAACAAAAAAGTCGTCATGAACTTGCAACGCTGTAGAAATACCTAATTTGATATCGATAGATCGATATTGGTGTAATATACTAAAGTAGACTCGTAGAGGTAATATATGTCATGTATTATGTCATAAAGGTTATAAATTTTTTTATGCGATCGATTCTAACTTAATAAATTGTTTTGAGCATTAGACTTGAAATGAAAGTTGATCTGTCATTCTTAATTTTCATTATTAAGCTATTATGTCACGGAAAAAATCTAATCACAGATAAAAAAAATTTCTGTTTTTTCATCGCTTTTATTAGACGAAAACGATATAAATACTTACAGTTCTGTTCGTGGATAAAAAAAAAAAATCATACCTACATTGCGAAAATTAAAAAAGGAAAAAATACATCGAAAAAGCATTTGTACCTATAGTATCGTAGAAAGTATTTCTGCTACTAGAACTGACTTGAAATTCTTGAATTTCAAAAAAAGCCATTTCAACGTTAATTTAATAAATTGAATGTCTTTATTAAATTAACTGTAACTTTTTTCCCTTAACGAATTAAGAAACGCGGTTTGCGGCATTTGAAAGCTGATGTAAAAGTACATCAAAAAACACAAAAACTTGAAAATTAATTTTCTGAAAAATTTTAGGTATATGTACCCCCTTAAACATTCTACGAAGCTCCTTATCAGCTCCGTGAAAATTTGTGCCGTTATCGCTGGCTAGTGTTTGTACATGACCGGGTCTGGAAACCATACGACAAAAGGCTGCAAGGAACCCTGGAGTCGTTAAGTCCGAGACTGCTTCCAGATGCACGGCCTTAGTTGCTAAACATGCAAACACGCAAATGTAACCTTTGTAAGCCTTGTGACCTCGACCTTTGGTGGTACGCAATATTACAGGTCCCGCGTAATCAACGCCCGAAGCTAAAAATGGCCGAATAGAATTAACTCTGAATTCGGGTAGGTTACCCATGATTTGAGTAAGAGTTCTTGCTGCAAATCGAGCGCAGACAGCACACTCACTGTAAATTTGTTTTGCGAGGACTGGATAAACGCTATACTTGTTTGCACCTCTGGAATGCGTTTGACTAGAGCGGCCGAGGCGCTTTTGCAGTGATGCAGATTAATCTGGGTGAACGAGATAGTGGACGGTGCCATATGGGCATGCCCTGGGTCTCGATCACCCCAACCCCTTCTCCTTAAGCCCGTCATGAGGGCGAAGTCAGAGTCTAACTTTTGAGTGCAGGAGTGGGATTGTGTATTGCACGATTCCCGCCCCAACATCTCTCCTACCATCCTCTCTGTCGCCTCTATTTTTATCAGCAACCAGGACCTGCTACAACCGCACAAGGGCCGGAAGTGTCTTCGGAGCCTCAATCTCCGTCTCCTTCACAGTGATATTTAGCAGGGTCTCGTCCGGCTGTTTTCCTTTGCTGGGATTGCCTTGGTGCCAACGAGAGTCCAGGAATCCACCTTGGGAGTGGGATTCTGGCGTCTCAGGCGTGTTAGTGCGGTTTGGGTGTCTATGTCCCCCGGAACGCACAGGGCAATCCTTTGGACCTTTATGAGATCGCCTTGCTCGGTGACGTTGAGCCTAGCGTTCTCCCATGAAGTCCATCTTGAGGCCTTCTCCCGCAGCCAATCAATGTCCGCACTGGTGTTGCAGTCGTACACAAGTGCACCCTGCATGTCCCAGTTGGCCAGGAATTGTGGGAAGTGGCCATCCTCTTCGGTGTGGTCAATTTCCGCCTCAAGGGTGGATCTGACCATCCGGCTTGTGTTGGTGTAAGCCGAATGATAGGGTAGCCTGCAGGAACAATGGCCCATCGAAGTTTCATGGCCACTGCTCGACTGTACGTAGCCCCCTCATTCGTCTTCTCCTTGGCCACGCGCTTGATCTCCCTGGGTGTCGAGCCGTCAGAGTGTATCCTCTTAGCAGCCGGAGTCGGCCGCTCAAGGGACGGCTCCAGCTCTTCAACCTTCTTCTGGGTCCTCCTGCCATGGCCAGTCCTTTTCCTTACTCTCTTCTTTTTCTTTTTACCTCCTGTAGAGGTGTCCCCTTTCCCTTTCGGAGTGGAGTCCCTCGTCAGGGCCTCTTGGTTACTAGAGCCGGTAGCCCCCTTGCCCGTCTGTGTATTAGGCGGAGTCCCGTTGATACACCTCCGTCCGGCCGGTATCCCCAGCCCCCGAAAGGGCGGAGTCCAAAGACCGTGCGGAGGTTGTCGCGGCCGTGTTCTGTCCGGTGTCCCCGACCCACGTGGGGTCGAGCTCCCGGCTTTTAAGCCTTCATCACTTTCGTTTTTCATTTTCATTATTTGTTTGTTGTTTGTGCGGGTGTACTGTGTTGTCGTCGGCGAAGAGGCGTGTCTCGAGATTGCTTGTCCTTCAGCGGGGCGTGGTCTGTCGAGGGTCTGCTTGATGTGGTGGCCGCCGGGGTGCCACCCTTCCTGAGTGATGCGGTCCCAGTCCGGTCACCAGCTGGCAGCACCACTGCTCCGGGGATTTTTCGACGTCTGATGGGGCAGCCAGACGGTCTGGTTATTGACCTACCCGGGCCCCTGTACTGTCCGTCGGCCCAGGCGCGCCAGTCCTAGTTTATCCCCTGTACCCTCCACATCCTGCTAACCCTCGACTTTACCATACCTGACTTTGGGATTCGCAGCTGGGGAGCACCCCACGCCACTATGTAAATGAGTAAGTGTATGTGCTTGTGTATGTGCGCGTGTGCGTGTCATCTCATCTCAAATACCGCGTTGTGGGGATGAGAGGTGTCTGTTCCCTCCCAGACCACCACCCTGGATGGAGGGCTGTTTGTTGGTCGCCAGCCTACTCGCCAAATACAAAGACCGACCCACTCGCCTGGACGAACCCTTCTCGGGTTGCCTAAAACATTCATTCCTGATCCCCGGTTTATAGGGGGCCGCTCATGCGCCTGAACGTCCCGTTTATAGGGAGCCAAAAAGACATTCATAATACGTTCCCATTCCACTCGCCGCAAGTCGGCCGACTAGGCCTCCCCACCAGACCGCCAAACTTTGGCGGCCCACGACAAGGTCCTACAGCCCCCAGGGGAGAGATGTTGCCTTTGAGTGCTATCTCAATTTTGAATTTTCAGCAAACAAATGAAGTTAACTGAGCAATAAGTTGTGTCCTGGGTGCATTATGTCGTTGAATGAGTATCCGAAAATTGTGACCGCTAACCCGTTGAAAACCAGTCTGAGCTTTGCAGTGAGACTGTCAAGGCGAGGGGCTCCATGGTGAGGCAGATAAAACACAGGTTCTTTGTTGAATTCTTCCTTCGGCACTGATTCCATGTGATTGAGTTCAGCATTACAGTTGAGTTTTTTCAGCAACCTCTACAAGCATGCTTGAGCTCTCCTCAGTGAGCAGCCCAATAGCATAGATGAGTTCTTGAATAGCATTCTAACCTTGTACCTGGCGTCTTGAGTCCTGCACTGAGTTTTGTTGAAATGTTGCTCGCAGAGGGTTTCTTTCGGTTTGAGCATTGCGTGATGATCAAAGGCAGGTACTTCTTCTTGAGTTCAAAACTTGGCAATTACTTCTAGCGGTGCATCATCAGTGGCAGTTTTCTCTTGATTTAAGACTCTAAGACTCTTGGAGCCTCTAATGAGTTTTGAGTAGGTCGAGTGACAAGCTAATTAAATATTGATAGTTGAGCTACAAGTTCGTCAAGGGCACCTTGATAGTGTTTGGTTTGATTATTTCGCTATAATGATTGGCACCAATGATGATATCAAAGTCACGGAGATGACCAAAAGCTGGGTCAGTTTGTGTAATTTGTTGAGATGAAACCAGGAAATTTCACTGTACGAGACCGATGAAAATGATGACCACAAATGCATAAGTAAGTATGCAGTGATTTTAAGTGGTTCAGTACGTTGAGACAGCCACCAGAAATTGAGTTTCTGTTATAAAAATCCAAGGTGTCTCCTTGATCACTAATAATTGATTTATAGGGTTGAGATTTGCATTGAGTTTGGAGTATGCTAGCTGCTGCTGCTGTTGTTGTCCTGAACTACTTAAAAGCATTTGTTTTTGAGTTGTTCAGGAGTTTGATTTTTTCTACCAGCAGCCTTTGGTTGAGTTGTCCAGGAGTTTGTTGATAACCGCCAGCAGTCTTGGTTGAGTTGTCCCTTTGTCGCCCATGATGATGATGTCCAAAAAGTCCTATTTACCAGCCCAAGGATGTCGGAGTAACCACCAGAACTAGTAGTCCTCCTACATGGACCTCCTCAGCAAACTTTAGTCTTGAGTGATATACACTTTTTTAAAGTCCGTTTATCACAACTAATAACTTGATTTTTTCCGATTAAAGCCAAAGGAACGAAATGTACTCCCGAAGCGCCAGCGGCCGACACGCAGCCGGCCGCCATATTGCGGCCCAAGCGTAAGAGAAGGCATGCAGTAGGCCGGATGCACGTTGGTCGATGGCGCAGCGAGTACATTTCGTTCTTTTAGCTTGCGTCGGAGGGACTCAAGTTATTACTTGCAATCAATGAGGTTAAAAAAGTATTGTGGTTAATTACTCACTCCCCCCCCCCCCCCATTTCCAATAAAATTATGATGAACAGTAAGTTAAGCTCAATATTTAACAAAAGAAATTTTTTGAACTCTTTTTAAAAAACAACTTTTGGATTCACATGATAGTACAGTACCGTTACCGGAAAAAATAAGAAAAGAAAATAAGAACCAGAAAATTGCGAAAAATTGCAAAAGTGATTCTGGCTGTGAAAATGAGTTGTAAATATTATTTGAATTGTAGGAAAAAAATCTTACCAGTGTAGCATTCGCGATGACGGAATGGGGTGGTTTTTTAGGGGTAGAAAATCGTTTTTTTCATTTTTTGAAAAAACTATTGATTTTATCAAAAAAGTTTGGATGTAAAAGTTGTAGATAACATAAAAATCTACAACTTTTGTTCTATACATTTTTTTTTATAACCTCAAAATTTTCGAGAAAAATGCAAAAAACCGTTTTTTTGGTTTTTGATTTTTCCGGGCCACAAAAATCGTTTAATTATTACCGTACTAGGCAAAAGTAAAGCATTTTATATGTTAAATAAGTAGTTTTTTTTTGTTTAAAAATATTTAATTGTTTACGAGATATTAACAAAAAATGCAAATTTTTTTTTTTAAAGCCATTTCCCGTTTAAGGTGGTTTTCTACCAAAGGCATGACAATAGAGAATCAGCTCAAATTTTCTGGAGGTGTTTATTAGATATTAATAAACATTTCTACGAAGTCTGATCAAAATTGACCATATAGTTTGAAAGTTACAGCAAGTTAAAGATTGAATTTTTTTCATTACGCGTATGGCCGCTACGCTGAAAAAGTGTACTAAATTATTAATATTTATCTTCTTACAATAGAGATCCTTTAGAAAAACCACATACATATAGTTTCACTATCAAAGAATTCATTTCTTCAAACTGTAAAAAATTGACCTTTTACAGTAATTTTACAAAAATAGTTTTCATGTAAATAACCTCCAAAACTGTGGCATTCAAAGGTGAGATTAAAAGTTTAAAAAATGTTTTGTTGTGATTGTCAATGTTTTTTTGATAGAAAATAATTTCAGAAGCCATAAAAAGTTAAAAAATAAATTTTAATAACCAATTGTTAGTAATTTGGTAAAATAACTTTTTTTTAGTCTTGAACTTGACTAGCTCTGGTAGAAAACCACCTTAAACTTTTTCTAATGGAAAGTCCAGGTTGGTCTCATTTTGTTTGTCCAATTTTATATTTTTATTAAAAAAAAAAAATTATGACCTCACCAGAGGAAAACATTGAAAAAAATCAAAAAAACCGAAAAATTTAATATTTTTTCAATAAAATTGATTTATTTGTTATAAATATGGTATTGTTTAACAATATTTATAGTATTAATTTATGTTGAATGCTAAGTACAATTTCTAACTAATAATTACAATAGAATTAAAAGTGATTGTTAAAAAATTCATCTTAAAATAAACAAAAAAGTATATTGTATATGGTATATAGTATATGGTATATACTATTTGTACGAAATTTTAAAAAGCAGAAGTACCATTTTATAAAGTCTTTTCCTCGTCTCTTTGTTTAATGGTACGGGCCCCCTGGGGCGGCATTCTGTAAAGCGCAGGTAAGGTTACGAACGTTAAAGGAGGTAAGAACCATAAATATAGATATAGTTGGCTACAGAAAAATCGGTGGTGGGGGTAACCTAAGCCTACGTAAACGTTCATATCCTTACCTTCGGTCTACAGAATGCCGCTGTAGTAAGAGACTGTAGAAGACTACAGAAATTTCGTACACACCAGATAAGTTTTTAAGTAACGAACGGAATAAAAATAGATTAATAAAAAAAATCTTGCAGAAGCTGTCTGCTTCTGGATTCAACTGTCAACAAGCTGATGAAGACGCTGATAGACTTATTGTAGTAACAGCAAGAGCAATTGCTGTACTAAAAAAATCATTAACCATTACAACAAACGTTGTAATAGTTGGACAAGACATTGATCTTTTAGTGCTTTTGTGTCAATTGGTTGATGATGTTGGTTTGCATGTTTTTTTAATAAAGTTGGGACTAAAACAGTTAAAGAAGCCTTTTTTGGATCGGATAGTTTCAAACATGATCAGGAAATTGTTGCATTTATACATTCCTTTACCGGATGTGACACGACCTCTGCTTTTTCTGGTAAAGGAAAAAAAACTTCTGTAAAAATGCTACTATCAAATCCGAATTTATCAACTTCAGTAAAAAAATTTTATAATTCTTCAGAAGAAGATTCAAAACTTATTACAAACAGTGGATGCGAGCTTAAAGCTTGGATGTACTCTGGCAATAAAAAGAAGAAAAATTTACCACTCAACGAAGTAAGATATTTGAACTATTCAGCTAAAACATACAAATCTGAATTCTCGCTAGACAAACTTCCACCCACTGAAGGAGCTGCTGAACAACACAGTTACAGAGTTTACTTCCAGATTCAAAAACGGCTTATCTTTCACAAATCTGCACTAGATTGGGGCTGGAAATATGATGCAGAAAATAATTTAAGACCAAAATTGACTGCCCAGAAATTGATTCCAGATGATTTACTAAAAAAAGTTAGCTGTAGTTGTGAAACTTGTTGCGAAAAAAAAAATGTGGATGTCGGAAGCACAGCTTAGAATGTACTAATTTATGTACAAAGTGCGACCATGAATCATGTAAAAACTTTGAAGAAGAACAAGAGGTAATCCCAGATTTGAATGATTTAGATGAAGATTATCACGTTCCATACGACTTGGTTGATTGCGTTTACGATGAAGATGATGATAATGATGATTATGAACAAGCAGAAGAAGAAGAAGAAGATAATTATTGCGAAGATGAAATAGATGAGATGGAAGTTGAACAAGAAGAAGATGTAAGTAATGATAGTGAACAAGATCATGACGCATGTCCGCCTCCAGCGAAGAAAAGTAAAACTTAATTTTACTTGTAAATACTTTTAATTTTAATATTTATTTTGTAATATATTCATATTTTAAGTTTAAGAGTAATAAAAGAAAACCTGATTTTGTTGAAAAGTGAACATGTTCTTTCATTTAATAAAATATTTTTCAGTAAAAACTCTTAATTTTATGAACTATTTTATTAATTAAGTGCGCAACATATTACAATTTATTTAATTAATTCAGTACAAACTTTTTGTAGCAAATTTTGGAGAAATTTTTTTTCAGTTAATAATAAATTTATCACAATGAAGAAAAAGAAAATTTTCTTCAAATAAATAAAAAGAAAGAAAAATAGAAATTTAATTAGTTAACATTGATAATCTAAATATCCTTCAATCATTGGTCAATTTTTTAATGAATTTTTTTACTTTATTAATGATCAAATTTATTTCATAGCTAATACATCCATCACAATAGAGTATATTTAACATTCAACATTAATTATTACCAAAAACATTGTTAAACAATACATTATTTATAACAAATAAATCAATTTTATTGAAAAAATATTAAATTTTTCGGTTTTTTTGATTTCTTTCAATGTTTTCCTCTGGTGAGGTCATAATTTTTTTTTTTTTTTTAAATAAATATATAAAATTAGACAAAAAAAATGAGACCAACCTGGACTTTCTATTAGAAAAAGTCTAAACGGGAAATGGCTTTATAAAAAAAAAAAAAAATTTTGCATTTCTTGTTAATATTTCGTAAGCAATTAAATATTTTTAAACAAAAAAAATACTACTTATTTAACATATAAAATGCTTTACTTTTGCCTAGTACGGTAATAATTAAACGATTTTTGTGGCCAGGAAAAATCAAAAACCAAAAAAACGGTTTTTTGCATTTTTCTCGAAAATTTTGAGGTTATGAAAAAAAATGTATAGAACAAAAGTTGTAGATTTTTATGTTATCTGCAACTTTTACATCTAAACTTTTTTGATGAAATCAATAGTTTTTTCAAAAAATGAAAAAAACGATTTTCTACCCCTAAAAAACCACCCCATTCCGTCATCGCAAATGCTACACTGGTAAGGTTTTTTTTCCTACAATTCAAATAATATTTACAACTCATTTTCACAGTCAGAATCGCTTTTGCAATTTTTTTGGCTAAATATATTATCGGTACTGTACTATGAGAATTTTATTTTAAATTTTAACTACTTTTTCCACTGATTTGTAATGGCAGGGAAATATCAATTAAAATAGTATGTTTTTTGGCCAAGTTTTTTAAATGACTTTTAATTAATTTGCTGCTGTATTGTGATTATTAATATTTTTTTCTTTAAAATTTTTAGTTTTAACTGAAACTTTGATCGGTAATCAAAATAGTAATTTATTTTTGCCATTTAAAATATTTACACTTACAACATGCCCCTTGCATACATAAAAATAAAACAAATGCTCAATCAAAGTGCTAACTGCTTGAATAATATTTTTCCACTCAAATATAACATTTTACGAAATATTTTAACTATTGAATAAGTAAGACAAGTAATGAATATTATTCGTATGAGTCATTACTTCTCAAATTTTTTAATACAATAATAAAGATAAGCTTTTTTATATCAAATTATTGATTAATAATAACTCTAGATCAAAACCAAAGACTTCAAGTCATTGTAAAATTTTAATAGATCTCTTGATTTTTGCTAGTTACTAATTTAATTTTACTTACAAAATTAAATTTCAAAATCTATCGAAACCGTCTTAATCTACAATTTCCTTAAACTGATTTAAGAGATTTATAATCCCTTCTATTATAAAGTAAAGTTGTGTTTTTCCTAAGTTCGCTCTAACTGCAAAAACTAATGAGCCGATTTAGTTGAAAATTTGCAGAGAGTAACTTCATTGCTCAAGGATGGTTTTAGCACTATAATTGTCATTAACAAAAACACTTAACGATGTTTATAAAAATTTTAATAAAAATTAATTTTTGTTTGGAATTCCTCGGGTGCCTCTGTGAGGTCCGCGCTCGAGTTTTACCTTGCATGGTATCTGCCTTGCAGCGGTCTAGGCCTACATCGTAATTACTGTTTTCTTATACATATTTTATATTGATCATATTTTTTTATTATTTATCGCAGTGAGTCCGCGCGGTCGGCGATTGTGCATAGCCGGACAAAAGAGAATCGAGGAATAGTCCATCCCCATTCCGCGTGACTCCCAAAACGCCGGAACAAATATTTAGCCGTAAAGACGCGATATTTATATGTGTGCGGAAACACAGCGACAGTTTCGCGCGTCAATAAGATGATTAACGTGCATCTTTTCGGCCAACCCGAGGTCATGAGGAAGCCTAAGCACTCAGCTCTCCTCACTTGAATTTTACCTACCGCTCTTGCTAGACACCTTTTGAATATCTAGCTTGGAGCATTCATATTTGAGTCACCAGTTTTTCGATGTCAACAACACCATTTTATTCACGCAAACGTGTCTGCAGTTTTGAACCCACACCTCTCATTATATAGAGTCCTGCCGCGTTTTCACGGTTGAAAACCGTCGGACATCCTGCTGCGACGCGATCCATCGAGGAAGGCACAATTTCGAGAAAGGCTGAGCCGACCAGATCCCATCAACGTGTGGGACCGTTGGACTGGTCTACCCGGAGCCCCGTGACTCGCTCCTGGAGGGACGCATTTGGACTCGACTCCATAAACGTGGGAAGCACCCTAATTCGCCCTTCGAAGCCATCCACTCAAGATAAAAATCGTCGCAACTCCTGAAGCAAAAGACGCCGCCCTAGGACTGAGAGGAAGCCGCAAGTTTCTTGCCAAGCGCAAATCATCGTAAGTCCCTTTTTTATCGGCCTCCGTTTCAATTATCAAATTCGACAAAGCCAAAACGGTCGTGTAATCCTTCACGCGCGCGTCAAATATTCGTAATCTTTATTTTTTCCGCGCCCGCGACTCACTGCTCATGAATAAATTTATTTTACCTTAAAATCTACTTAATAACATCGATTACATAGAACTTCGTAGCTGGAATCCAGCATGGATTTATTGGTTTGAATAAGCAATACTAAATCTAAATTTTTTTTTGTTTTCCACTATAAAATTCTTGATTGATATTGGGAAATTTTAAAGCACGCGTAAGTAAACGCTGGCCAGAGAAAGTAGCTGTACGGTTGAGGACCAGGAATCATCCACAGGTAAGGTAGAGGACCCAATTGTGGTTCGCAAAAATCACGTTTTTTCAGATTTTGAATTTTGTTGAAAAAACAAAGCTCTTTAAAGTCTATTTTTTTTCACAAACTTAATTTTAAGGATGTTGAGCATCAAAATAAATTTTTTTTACTTCAAATATTTATTTATTGAATTATTAACGTTTAAAGTCAACACCTTTTTGACCCAATGAATGAGAGCACTTTTTACCTTAACCCAATTAATGGTCCTTTTTTATACGTGAAATCCCATCTGCAATCTGCGTACCCCAATTAACGGTCCAAAGACTCGAAAAGTGAGGTTAGATTTTGAAAATTTTGCTTCGTTTCGATTTTTTGGTCCATTAACCGGGGTAAGCCGAGCTGCATGCATGATATTTGCATGATCCATAATGGGGATACTTTGAAGCAAAAGTCTTTTTTACTACGGGTAAGGACCGCGAATTGGGTCCTCTACCTTAGGTCTCAGCCAGACAGACTCCTTCCAACCTTGCCGATAATCTTGGGCGAAGCTGAGAAGGGGGACGCTAGTATAATATAATACACTATACTGCAACTGTTCAAAACTCGATTATTAACTTTCACCAAAATTATTTACATAGATTTTCCTATAAAAATCTAGAACAATACTTCAAGAAGAAATGCAAGATAAAACTCTCTCAAAACACTTTCCGTTTTTGCCATCAATCTTTAGTTAAAATCCTCTTTATCATTATTAGCATCATTATCATTATTATTAGCAAACCGTGGATAATTTACTCTTTTAAATTGTAGTTCTGGCTAATGCAGTAGTTTTAGTTATCACCCATTAAATTATAAGCTGTAGATGAATATAACCAACAAAATATTTTGATTAAAAATGACTCATTAGTATCTCCGGGGTAGTCTTGGCTCAGAAATTAACACATTAGACCAAACGTTATCCAAAATTGAAAAAAAAAAAAAAAATTAAAAATTTCATAAAGTTTGAAATCCTAAATTTAAGAAAAGATAATAAAAATAATTTTGACAAATAGAAACTTATCCATGATGATAAATCCATTATTAATATCTGCAATCGTAGCTTAAACATTTGATAAGGCAAATTTTTATAAGCTTGCGTTAGCTAAATTAAAACACAAATTTAATGAGTAAAAAAGTTAAATATTTTTTGTCAAATAAAATTTAGTTACTCTTTCCAAAACACTATTTTTTCTCCATGAAGAATAAACTGTGAGCACGCTCCTACCCTGCGCTGTGCTTGTGACTCTTCTTTGGCTTTAGAATGTACGCTAGATAACTCCCAATTTCTAATTGTTTGTGTTCATCTAAGGCCAGATGAATTTATTGTTGGCCTTGAACACCTGACTTAATTCTTAAATGAGTTTTTTTGAAGGAATAATTGTAATCGGGAGAGACTTCAATTGTAGGATTGGTGATTTAAATCAGCTCTCGGACAAACTCCTTGAAGGATTTTCCTTTGGCTGCGTGAGAAAAAGTAAGAACTTTGTGGCCAGTAAGAATGGAGAATTACTGTGTGGCGAGCTGGAAGGCCTTGGTCTGTTGGTTTTAAATGGAAGAAGCTCCTCTGACCCGCAAGGTGATTTCACCTTTATCAGTCAAAACGGTTCCAGCACTATCAACTTAATATGGATAAACCGGTTCGGTCTTATGTAATTTTCTGACTTGAGATTGATTAGCCCTGGTCTCTCAGATCACTGCCCTGCCGTAGTGTTATTTCAGCTCACTTCTGGGCCTCAGCTACCATTTTTAAGCCAGCGTTCCGGCAATGAATCCAGAATAAGGTGGAATGTGTCCCTGAAAAAATAATTTTGTGAAAATCTGCAACAAAACTCTACCTTGTACGAAGACTCTTTTGATGTTTAAGATATAAGCACTGTTCTTTGTAACGCAATTAAATCTGCAGTCAGGACCCTGAAGATGAAAAAATTTGTTTCGAAGCCAAGTACGCATCAAGGTAGGAAAAATAAACCATAGTTCGACGGTCAGTGCAGGCTAGCTAACTCAACTCAAAGATACTTGTACCGAAAGATGTGTAAGAATGATAACTTTTTGACTAGAAAATGTTACTGTCAAGCTAAGAAAAACTACAAGAAACTCCTTGGTTTGAAAAAAGGTGAGTACAAAGCCAAAATCCAAGCTAGTCTGTCAAACGCAAAGAATCTGAAAGACTTCAGGTCAGCTGTGCGGAAAGCAAACCATCGTTCTCATTATACCTGCCCGATTCCTAGACAGCACCTGGAAGACTTTTATCGTGAGGTGTATCCTCCTGTGCAGGAATGTTCTGAGACTTTTTTCGACTGCGCCCCACCTTGGACAAGGATTTTTCAGAAATGGAAATGAAAAAGGTATTGTTGAACCTCAAAAACAACAAGTCTGCTGGCCCTGATGATCTCTCTAATGAGTTCTACAAATGGCTTCCCCTTATTTGCGTCACCCACATCACGAAATTACTCAACGCAGTTTTTGAATCTGGAATCATACCTAATGATTGAGTAGAGTCGAAATTTCTACTTCTTTTTAAGAAAGGTTGCCCGCAAGATCCAGCTAACTACTGGGGCATCGTCTTGATGAACGCTCTTCCAAAGATACTCCTAACCCTCATTGCTCGGAGACTGATAGCTTGGTGGGAGGGATGTGAAATTCTGCCTGAATGTCAGGCAGGTTTTCGTGAATCAAGGTCGTGCAAATACAACATCTTTACTCTCAAAGCCAGGATTGACATCGAACTATCTAAAATGAATGGTAGACTTTATGCAGCCTTTGTTGACTTTAAACGCGCGTTTGATTCAGTTGACCATTCAGTACTGTGGAGATCGTTACACCAGGCTAGAGTGAGTACAAAAACTATCAGATTATTGCAAAAATTTTATGGCAATGCTTCAGCGAGAGTGAAAATCAATGCCGAGAAAACCGACAGAATTAATATCATGCAAGGTGTACTCCAAGATGTCTCATTAAGCCCTCTATTATTCATTCTTTTGATATGCGATATCATCGATTTTTTCAAAGACCACAGTTTCGAGAATATAGAAGAATTCATCGACCTGTTACTGTTCGCAGATGATCTTACCTTGTTAGCCATCGAACCAGTGGATCTCCAACATAAGCTTTACATACTTTCGCTTTACTGTGATTTCAAATTCCTAACTGTAAATATCAGCAAGACAGAAATCGTCAAATTTAAGAAGGCAGGAAGACCCAGCAAAGAAAGGACCATTAGATAAAATGGATAACCCTTGAAAATGGTTAAAAAATACCTCTACCTGGGGCTAGAATTTTCATCGACCAGTTCCTTCGGTCCAGCTATGAAACGATCAGTTACTAAAGGTAAATCTGCTTTTGGTGCTATTTGGAATGTGCTATACGCGGGTATTTGCTTCAAATGGTTCGATGCAAAGAAACTCTACGAAGCCGTAGTGAAGTCCACAGAACTATACGGTGCGGCAGTCTTGGGTCTCGATCAGACGGACGAGATGGAGCGAATCCAAACGTTTTTTTATAAACAACTATTGCAGCTGTCTTCTTCTACTCCAAGTTACATGGTAAGACTCGACGTGGGTTGTACAAAGTTCGAGTGTAATGTGTCAGTAAGAGCATTAAAATACTGGCAGAAAATTCTGTTGATGGACTCTTCCAGACACCCGTAGGATGTATGAAAAGCTCAGGGAGACAAAATTTCAGGCCCAGACGCCTATGAAATTCAATTGGACACTGCAACTGAAAAACATTCTGGAGAAGGCAGGTTATGCGTACCTGTGGGATGGACAGAATGTTTCAATGATACAGCAAGCAATCCCTGTACTGCGTGGAACAATTAGGAAATCGCACTTCAGAGAAGATGTTAAGAGAGCACTAAACTCCTCACACTCCCACATTTACAAAAGTATAAAAATTTTGTAAAGTATAAAAAGTTGTAACGCAAGCAGATAAAGGACAGACCGTAGTTGTTTTACAGAGGGAACTGTATGTATCAAAAACCATTGATTTTTTGAATTCAAGTGACATTGGAATTTTACAAGTTAATCCTACCGAAAAATTTTAAGAGGAGATAAAGAAAGCATATAAAAATTATTCTATTCTCAATAAATTTTCTTATTATTCAATTATTATAATGAATCCACACATTCCAAAACCTTATTCACTAATTAAATTACATAAAACTGATTATCCTATAAGACCTGTTGTTTCTTCAATCACTTCAGCTGCTTTTAAATTATCTAAAAAACTAATAAATATAATTACATATTACACAAATTTTAAATCGAAATTAAGCATTAAAAATTCATTAGAATTAATTGATAACATTAAGAATACTCAAGTCAGAAAAAGGTTGTTTTTAGTTTCCTTTGATGTAAAGAATCTTTTTCCTAGCGTTCCAACAAGAGATGTACAAACTATTATTGAGAAACTTCTTATAAAAAATAGAGCGAAACCTATAATTATAGACGAAATAATACAGACTTTACAAATGTGCTTACAACAAAATTACTTCGAATTCAATGGGGTAATGTATTCTGTGAACGATGGCCTAATTATGGGCAACCCATTAAGTCCACTGCTTGCAGAAATCTTCATGGATCACCTTGAAAGGATGATTATGAACCACCCACTAAGCAAGCATCTGTCATTTTGGTTTCGGTACGTTGATGATGTACTTTCTTGTTGGACGGGCACAGAAAGACAGTTAGATATTTTTCTTAAATTTATAAATTCTTTGCATAAAAACATAAAATTTACAATAGAAAAGGAGATTAATAATACAATAAATTTTCTAGATTTGACTATAAAAAAGCAGGACAGTAAATTTTCTTTCAGTAGCTATCACAAACCTAGTCATACAGATGCTATAATTGATAATTTTTCATCAAACCCTTATTCTCACAAAATGGCTGCTTTTAATAGTTTTATTTATCGATTACTGTTAGTTCCAATGTCATCTGAAGATTTTAATATTGAACTTAATTGGATAAAACAGGTTGCATACAATAATAATTATAATCCTAATTTGATTGACTGTTTATTAAATAAAATAGAAAATAAAATAACTTTAAATTTGGTATATCCTGTGCCTGCTCAAGATCAAAATGAAAATAATAACAAAACTTATTGTACAATTACATACATGGGAAAAATAACTGAAAAGATTGTAAAGTTTTTAAAAAAATACAATTTAAATTTCGCTTATAGAACAAGTAAAAGTTTTTAGACCATTATTAAAAATAATAAGTCGAAAACTGACAACAATGATCAGTCAGGAGTTTATAAAAAACAATGTGGTACTGAAAATTGCAATTTTATATATATAAGTCAGACAGGAAGAAGTTTTCAGATTAGAAATAGAGAACATGAAAGTGCATACAATAATAACCACCCTGAGAAATCAAATTACGCGAACCATTTATTACAATATAATCATAAAAACAATAACAATTTTAATATTTTGCACACATGTAGTAAAAGTAAAAAATAAGATTTTCTAGAGGCCTTGGAAATAAATAGAGCTAAGAAGGAGAATCCTACATTACTTTTGAATTGTAAATTAGATTTGAACTCATCTCCACTGTTGAATTTGTTTTGAATATGAATGGTTCACGTAAATAGATTACAGTTACATGTATAAGACTATTAAACACTCACACAATCAACATATGTACAAACAATATTTACCTTGACTGCGTATGAATTTTCGTATCATTTAAACTGTTAGTTTTGAATTGACCACCGTCTGAAGAAGCTAATGTGTAGCGAAACATATGTAACGGTTTTTAATAAATAAATATTTTTAGTGAAAATTTGACTACTCCATATACAGAGTTTTTATTATCATTTCCCAAAATGTTTATTTATTTTCATCAAGTGAAGGCAAACTCGATTAATAAAAGTATAAAAGACCTACAATCTCCACAGACCAAGCCTTAGCTGAAGCACTCGATGTCCGCCAGTTATTTTAAAATATTCGTTTCGTGTCGATTGAATGGTAACTTTTCTCTGAAATTTTAATTCGGTGGTCTATTTCAGGGTACCCGCACTGCCGTCTTTTAAAATGGCTCGACTAATAGTTCTTGTAATGGCGGAGAGGGCACGCTGACTCTAAAAATTTCGATCGTAGAAATGAACGAAATTCAAAATCTACCAAGCTCCTACATCCCAAAGACGCCGAGCTCTCTAGTTTTTTTTTATAAATAAATAAATAAATAAATAAATAACCAATTCCCCAAGCCTCGAAACCCAATAACCCTGGGCGTGCAGTAATATTTTTTTTTGTATTTTTTTTTTTAAATAAATAAAGAGCCCACGGAGCTGTAACTATCCAAAACCCCAGGGCGTACATATTTGTATATATAAATGAATTTTATTTTTTGTACTGACTTTACGACTTTTAGAGGGAATAAATTATAAACCCCGAAAACTTAAACGGGGTTTAATGGTAAAGAGACAAATCTCTCGCATTAAGGATATTCGTTTTTGCTCAGCTACTTTGGCTGCTTCCTCAGCAGTGTTTGTCTTTGTGCGCGAGCTCACAGTGACGAGCTCTCTTTCTTCCCCGGAGGATAATCGAGCCTGCGCGCAGCGCAGTAGTCGACACGTGTCTGCCCTGGCACCTCTGGCGGTGTGCGACCACTAATTTATGACTCTTTTTGTCGTAGAAGCATAACCACTTTAAAGAATTTGCCAATCCTTTTTTTTTTTTTCTTCTCTTTTTTCTATGAGGTTTCTGCTGGAATTTAGGAAAGGGTTGCCCATCTGAAACTATCGAAAAAAATTTTTTCATTTTAAAGGGAATTAAAAAAAAAAGTTTGTAGGATATTGAAATTGCCTAATGCTTTGCTGACTCAGTAATAAATATATAAACGCATTTAAACATATTGCAAAATAGTTTCAAAGACAACACTTATTGTTTGTTAAATTATTTCTGCAAAAATAAATGTTCTGAAAATACTAAACCTGATAAATTTTTGAGTTGTTTATTTAATCTGCCGTCAACAATGATTTTGTAAAAAAAAATTATTTTATAAGGAACTTTATTTCCAATGCTTTTAACTTATGAAAATTATTAAAAAGTGTAATTAAATTAAATTTATTTGTTTCTATTTCGCTTTTCGAACCATGAAGTACGTTATAAATATTAAATATCTCTCAAAAATTAATAAATCATTTCATAAAGCCTCGATCAATTCGAAACAAAAAGCCCAATCAATATGTAAAGCTCTCTGGTGTAGAGGCACGCGCGTCGGTGTAATGATGCGGGAAGGTCGCTACCTCTTGCCACCAGTTATGCTCACTTCTCGGTTATGACCCGTGCCCGCCGCTCATGCATCACCGGTCGCAAAATCTCGCGTAATAATGAAGCCCCACCCTGCCGTTCCTGTGTTGGCTGTTCGGGAAAAATCCACACAGAGTGCAGCACCCACGTAGACACCTCTAACACCCCTCAATATTACTGTAGGAAGTGCTTCGTAGCCCACTTCTCGGCCAAAGGAGCCCGTCTCCTTCCGTTTTCCCCCACTCCGTCTTCTTCCTCCTCCTCCAAAACTAGCAATCGTACCATTTATCACCCTTCCCGCTCCACCTCAACCCCTACCTCCCGGCAAAACGCCAGCGACCCCCCAGCCATTTCGGCCAAACGCTCTCGCACCTCGCCACCCGCTACCCTCGATAGCCAACCGACCAAAATCTTCTGCCCCCCGCGCCCTCACTCAGCCCCATCCGCCATGGCCGAATCCGATAACCTATCCCCCGATACGCCCCATTGGGCCCACAAGCTCTTCTCCGAGATCTCTGCAGTCAAGCATAGCATCGAGTATCTCGAAGGCGTCATTGAAAAATTCGGGACCCGTCTCACCACGATCGAGCGAAACCAAGACCATCTCAATAGCAAAATCTCTACCATCCACTCTAACGTCACCCAGCGCGACTCCTCCGAGGTTTGCATCTCCGGCGTCCCACGCGCCCTCGTCAACAACCACGACTCCAGGACCGCCGTCGCTTCCAAAATTTCCCAAGCCATGGACTGCTCCCGCGCCACCGCTCACATTTATAATTCTCGTATCTTCGAGGGCAAAACACAAACACCAGCCACCCTACCCCCCACCTCTGCCACAATTGCCATACAATTCTCGACCGCCGTCGTACGCGACGACGTCGTTTCCTCCGGTCGCAAACTCAAAAACGTAAGTGCACTCAAACTCTTCGCCTCCGACCTCAATCATCTTACCCCGAACCCGCGACTTCAGCAAGTACCCCGACAATGAGGCCCCCAGTGTGCACTTATAGGTGCTTCGAGGGGCCTTACCCTCTCACTTCGCATAGGCCACGTCAACATCAACGGCCTCCGCACTCATTTCAGCAAGCTTGAAAACCACTGGGCTGACAACAAGTACGACCTCTTCGCGATTACCGAGTCTCGCATCGACAACGCTATCTCGTCCTCACTCTTCAAGCTTCCTGGAATGACCATGCACAAGCACGACCGTGAGAACAAGCCCGGCGGCGGAATTTGTCTATTCGCACGATCTAACTTCACCATCACTGAGCTAGACAAATCTGATCCCACCGACCACACCAGCCCCGCCCACGTAATCTACCGCGTCAAATCCTCGTCATTTACAGCTCTTGTTGCCGTAGTCTACCGCGCACCCTCAACCCGTTTACCAATAGATTTCTTCAACAGCCTCGCTAAATTCATCCCCCTTCACTCCCATGTAATCGTTACAGGCGATTTCAACATCAACATGCTTTAAACCTCCGACAACTCTATTTATTTCCGCCGTCACTATACCATTAAATCACTTCACCTCGTCGATTCACCCTCAATCCACCACACCCTCTGGAGCGACAGGTCCTCTCACCACACCTGGCTCGACCTTTTTCTCCTCAAGGACCCTGACCGCCTCGTCACCTACCGTAAATCTCAAGACCCTTTCTCGTACGGCCATGACCTCATCGAGCTTGAGTACAAACTTGCCACCCTTCCCCTCACACCCCTAGTCATCACTTCGCGTAACCTCAAACAACTCCGTCCTAATGACGTCTCCGCCCCTTTTTTAACGACCCTTGCCACCTTGCACTCCCTTCTCTCGCCCCTCGCTGCTGCACACTTGCCCCCCTCCCCCACCTCCCTCACACCTGCGCTCAATCGCTACACCGAAGCCATCAAGGCTGTCATCAATACTTTTGACAAGATCGGACCACCCAGAACTTTTACTACTTCAAACCGAAATAAACCCTGGGTCTCCGCAGACATCCGGCTACTCATTTCTGAGCACCAACGGCTCTAGCGCAACGCCTGATGGCTTCGCACCTCGCATTACGTTGCTGCCTACCATCGCAAACGCAACGAAGTCTCTAATCGCCTCGCCACTGCCAAAAATAACTTCCTCGCCTCGCGAGTCGCTGCTGCCCCCTCAGTCTCCAGAAAATGGCGCGAACTCAAAAACCTAGGTCTTGGCTCCCAAGCGCCATCTTCGCCCCTCAAGCACTTCTCACCCAGCACCCTTAACTCCCATTTCGCCGCTGTATGCAGTACATCGCCACCTCTCAACGAGACAGACATCGTTACAGCGTGCAACTCACCCCCTCTCGACCCTAACTGCCCCATCTTCAATTTCGCGCCCGTCACCCCAGACGATGTCACCCAAGCACTTGCAGCTTGCTCCTCTTCGAGTACTGGTGAGGACGGCATCTCGACCGAAATGCTCAAGCTCTCTGTCCCTTGCTTGCTGCCACACTTAACCTCACTCTTCAACTACTCGCTGGAGTCCAGCACCTTGCCGGACACCTGGAAACGCGCGCTCATCGTACCACTGTCTAAAGTACGCTCCCCCCAGACTCCATCCGACACCCGGCCTATCGCGCTTCTCTCCAACCTCTCAAAAATTCTAGAACGCATCGTGCATAAACAACTCCTCATACACCTCACCACCCACAACCTCCTCGACCCCCACCAAGCCGGATTTACAACCCATCAATCCACCCAAACCACACTAATAGGCATCCTCGACGATGTCCGTCGAGCAATCGACAGCAAGAAAATCGTCGGTCTTATCGCTTTCGACTTCTCGAAGGCCTTCGATTCCATCCCTCACTCACGGCTTCTCCTCAAACTTCTGCGAGTTGGGTGCTCCGATAGGGTAATCCGCTGGTTCGCCAGTTACCTCAGTGGCAGATCACAAACGATAAAATGCGAACACGCCGAATCAGCTGAGTGGCTCCCTGTTCACGCTGGTGTCCCTCAAGGCAGCGTCCTTGGCCCTCTGTTCTTCCTGATCTTCATTCATGATCTCCCTTTTTCTCTACTTTACGCGCTCCACAAACTTTTCGCCGATGACCTGGAGATCTACCTCGAAGCAGCCGCCACCATTGAAGGCCTTACCACCCTCATCCAAAAGCTGTCCCACGACGCTTCCTCAGTTGCTAAATGGGCCAAGGAGAACGGGCTCACGCTCAATGCCGGCAAGACAGTGGCCATACTCTTTGGCAGCCCCCACCATCTAAAAACATTGAGTGCCCTACCGTCCCCCCTCATCTCTATCGCCGGCACCCCCATTCCTTTCGCCGACAAGCTGAAAAGTCTTGGAGTCACCATCACCCCCTCGCTGAACTGGAACCTGCATCTCACCTCCATCGCCGCCAGAATCTACGCCTCCCTTCATAGTCTGCGCTTTTACAGACATGCCCTCGCACGGCCCCTCCGGCAAGAACTCGTCGAATCGCTCATTTTCCCCCACTTTGACTACGCGTGCGCCGTCTACCATAACCTCACCGTTGCGCAAGGCCTCAAACTCCAGCGCCTCCTTAACGCTTGCGTGCCCTACGTGTACGGCAACATCCCCTGAATGGCTCACGTCACGCCCTGCCGACTCACCCTCGGATGTCTCTCCGCCAAACGCCGCCGGGAATACTTCATTGGCACTCTCGCCCACCGAGTTGTGACCTCTCGCCAACTATCCTATTTATATGACCTGCTACCCCCGGTCTCGAGGTCCACCCGCAGTGGCACCGGCTACTTTTTCGTTCCCCCCGCCCGTACTAATACCCTGCGCCACTCTTTTGCCAGCTGTGCAGTCCGCACCCTTAACTCTCTCGGCCGTCACGACCTCAACGCGACAACATCCGAAGCCTTCAAAGCCGTGCTTCGTGATACCCTCCTTGAACGTGACCGCACCGACTGGGCCACCCACTCTCTTCGCGAGCGCCTCGTCACCGTACCCCCCACCCTCCCTCAATCCCCTATACTCCCCCGCTCATTACGCGCCCACATTTGATTCAATTCGAATTTTCACTTTTCTATGCTGCCATCTACATACGCTACCTCCATACGTTATTCAATTGTCAACGGACTTCACTACGCGTATTACATCCTCAACTCACGCGCTGCAGCACCCTTTACTATTGTTAATTATTTTTATCCATTATTATTTTTTTCTTTTTTTTTTATACTACTAGTTCTAAGCAACAAATACTGTAATTGTAATTATAATGCTACTCATGTAATGCTTCTATCTTATAATGTAATTCCTCTGTATTACTCTTAGCGGCCAAATAGAGTTCTACCCCAAGGTCGACAATAAATTATAGACAATCAATCAATCAATACGTAGATCTTGACCGAGCTCAAAGTTTTTTCCTCGGTTTGAAACCGAGAAGTCGCGCAATGGACAGACCGGAGAAACCGAAGAAAAAAACGTAGATCTCGCGCAAGCACTACGTTTTTTCCTTGGTCTAAAACCGAGAAGTCACGCGACGGACAGACCGAAGAAACCGAGGAACTTCTCGGTTTCAGACCGAGGAAAATACGTTGATCTCACGCGAGATCAACGTTTTTTCCTCGGTCTGAAACCAAGAAGTCGCGCGACGGACAAACCGAAGAAACCGAGGAAAAAAACGTAGATCTCGTGCGAGCTCTAAGTTTTTTCCTCGGTGCGAAACCAAGATTTGGTCTCTTCAGTTTATCCGTCGACCGAGGGTAAAAACGTAGAGCTCGGTCGAGATCTACATATTTTCCTCGGTCTGAAACCGAGAAGTCACGCGACGGACACACCGAAGAAACCGAGGAACTTCTCGGTTTCAGACCGAGGAAAATACGTTGATCTCGCGCGAGATCTACGTTTTTTCCTCGGTTTCTTCGGTTTGTAGGGTACGCAGCAACTCTGTCAAACATTATCCGTATGGTTTCATACTTTGTCTCAATCGTTAATTGTATTTGTTTTAGAAAAAGTTGAAACAGTTCATGGGCCCAGACAGTTAGCAGTTACAGCGAGATGTACAGGTGAAACGCTGATCCTCATGAACAAAGTTTTTGACGCTCTCAATGGATGCGCCGTTGATGAAAAATCTCATCCGTTGCGGATCCTGATAAGGTAAAGATGTAACAGAGGATTCCTATGATCTGCAATTTTTAAAGGAAGCCAAAAAAGAGATCGCTGATATGAAATTTATTAATAAAACCAGTCAAAAACCGGAAAATGTTCCAACTTTAAAAAATATCCAGCTAAACATAGGTGGAGTAGATATGGTCTGGAAATCATTGAAAGAAAAGGGTTTCACATCACTCAATCAACGTGCCTTAAGTCAAGATGCCCTGGAGACCCTATTCGGTCGTTTTCGTGCTCATTGCGAGCGAAATACAAATCCAACGGCGATACACTTTCAAAGTCTGTTTAGATCATTACAAATATCTGGATTGACCTGTTCAAGATCAGTTGGAAGTAATTGTGAACCAGACGATGGAGATTATCTGGATGTTTTATTACATTTTTTTAAACAAAACCCAATTGAAAATTCACTGATTTCCGAGTTTGTTTTCGAAAAAAGAGATAAGGTAACAGTTGGTTTTAGTAAGCACGTTAGTAGTGGATGTGAACCAGACAAGTTTATTAGCGAAGTAACTAATAAAATTAAATTTTTTAAAAACTGCATCAACTGCAAAAACACAGTTAACAGATACAGTTCAGATTTCAAATTGCTTTTGATGTTACTGCAAAATATCGAGGGACATGTACTTGACTTTTTGTCAGAAAATTTACACATTTATAATTTGAAGGTACATGCCGTAAGCTATGTCAAAAGTAAAATGAATCTATGTGACTTCCACTGCTCAAAACATTGAGAAGAAATTTTTTTAATTATAGTCACAATTGTTTTGACTGATAATATCACATCAATAACTTCTTACCTTAATTGTGTTTTATGCGGAGATCTAAAAATAGCGAATGTGAAAGAGAACCCAGATCAGAATCGCTACGTGCTAGATGCTTCTGATAAATATATGAAAACCTTACCAAAAAATATTAGTTAGCTAGGTAGCTATTTAGGTAGCTATCAGCTAGCCTACCCAATACCGAGCTCGCCAGCTATCAACTAGCCCACCCGTTATCAACGAGCTAGCCAGTAAACTCACCCGCTACCAGCGAATCAACTAGCTCCTATCTAGCCCACTCGCTATCAGCGAGCTAGCCTGCTCCCAGTTAGCTCACCCAATACCAACAAATCAACTAGCTCCCATCTCTCCACCCGCATTAGCGATCTGACAAGCTATCATCCAGCCGATCCACTACCAGCGAGCTAGAAAAAAAATAAGCTTCCAGCTAGTTAAGGAGACATCATAGAGCTACTTAGCTAACAACTAGCTATCATCTAGCTAACTATCTAACTAACTAACTACCATCTAGACTTTGCGAGATAGCACCCAGTGAGCTTCCCGACAGTTAGCTAGCGATCTACCGACCAGCTAAGATTGAGGTTGATTTTATTCATTTAATGCACTCTGTTTGTTTTACTAGCAGTCCGAGAACCAAACATTTTTCACGCAGTTTGTCCGCTAAACGGTTGATATCTCAGCTAAATTTTTAGTTTTTTTTTTTTTTTTTTACTAGAAACTTTGTATTTAGCTACCTAGGAAGTGTGTCTAATGTCTCACGTCCACTTCAACACTTCAACTAAAGCAATTTTTTAACTAGTCTAGAATCACATTTTTCATATAGTATAGTCTCGGTGCGTTCGATCTTTCCAATTATAAACTTAGCTTGGCTAAAAAACTAACCAAGCATGCTTGCTACTTCTTCGATGCATTCTAATAATTAAATAGCTAGTAACTTCACCCCATAATGTTTTGAGCAGATTGTGACAAAAGTTAAAAAATGACCAGTTATTTTTTTTCTACATCCATTCAGACAGCTTGAAACATCTCTAGTACTTAGATAGTTTGTGTCATCCTACCTATATTATCAAGCTATCTGCTCGCGTAACTATCTAAGTGGTCATTAACAAAGTACGTCACCACAGGGGAGGGGGGGAGATGTTTTTGAGATGTTACTATTGGTGACTTGGGGAGGGGGAGGGGTTAATATGATTGTTACGTCACAAAAAAAAATTTTTTTTTAAGAAACAAAATTTTTTTTTAGAAATGATTTCTGTTGAAAAAAATGAATATTTTTTACTAAAAAGTTAAGGTGGTTTACTTAAGAGCCGCGGTGGCTCGACGGGTTGGATACCGGACTCTCACGCCGAGGGCCCGGGATCGATTCCCGCTGCCGGCACCTCTGAAAAAAATTTTCATGTGCCTATTACCGCGGTTCTGAATGGGGGACCACGGCTCGGTCGGAGACCTATAAACGCTCTCTCGATTGAAGCGTGATCCCCACAGAGGCCGGAAGATGGGAGTTCGATGTAAAGTAACGTACCACAGGGACAGGCGACTGATACCAACGGGGGTTCATGCATCGAAACTCTGTACTTACGGCCTCGGTCATCCAGGTATAGGTTTTTTCCCTACGATGTGGGTTTTTACTATACCCATAGCACGCTTAGCATTGCACCTACCGGCTTCCGTGCTATGTAAAGGAGACTGGGATTATAGGGGGGAAGAGGTCCCTTCTGGAGCAAAAATTAAAAGGCTCTAGAAGCATGGCCACTTAACCAGGGGGATAGGGATACAATGGCGAAAGCTCAGTGTCCCTGAGCCGAAAGGCACCCCGGTCAACTTTCATTACCAATAACCAATAATAAGGTGGTTTTCTCCCAAAAGCATGACAATAGAGAATCAGCTCAAATTTTCTGGAGGTGTTTATTAGATATTAATAAACATTTCTACGAAGTCTGATCAAAATTGACCATATAGTTTAAAAGTTACAACAAGTTAAAGATTGAATTTTTTTCATTACGCGTATGACCGCTACGCTGAAAAAGTGTACTAAATTATTGATGGTTGTCTTCTTACAATAGAGATCCTTTAGAAAAACCACATACATATAGTTTTACTATCGAAGAATTCATTTCTAGAAGCTGCAAAAAATTGACCTTTTACAAATTTTACGATGATTTTACAAAAATAATTTTCACGTGAATGACCTCCAAAACTGCAGTATTCAAAGGTGAGGTTAAAAGTTAAAAAAAATGTTTTGTTACGATTGTCAATGATTTTTTGGTAGAAAATAATTTCAGAAGCCATAAAAAGCTAAAAAATAAATTTTAATAACCAATTGTTAGTAATTTGGTGAAATAATTTTTTTTTAGTCTTGAACTTGACTAGCTCTGGTAGAAAACCACCTTAAATAAAAAAATCATACTTACATGAATCTCGTTGATGAAAATTTAAAACTAAGTAAAATTGCAAATGCATACAATTTTTTTCTTTTCTTTTTCTTTCTCAAGATTTAATCGCACCAAAATGAATTGCACGTCTTCTAAAAAGCATATTAAAGAAACGCACAAAAAAACATCGGCTCGTGCCACCAATATTCAATCCGTTAAAATTGCAGCTCAACGAGCACGCGAATTAATGATTATAAAAAAAGATCAAGAAACAGGAGCAGAAGATACTGGATGAATCGAAGAATCCGATGTTGAGTATGATTCTTCAAATAAAGATAAAACTGATCCATCAAATAATATTCCTGTAATAGAATCTATTGAAAATTGTATGGAAAATCCTTGACTAGATCTAAAAGAAAGATAAAAATTGGTTTTGTAGGTTACTAGTCTGGTCGCTAGTAAGGTTTTCGTGAGATTTTTTCCACCACGGATAAATAAAGGTTTTTTTAACTAATATTGATGTGCTGATCACGAAAATCTAAGTTAAAAAGCATAAGAAAAAAGCGTTTAAAAGTTAACAACAATTATACTTTGCCACTGCGGAGTTCGCGTTATTGTATAGCATAGCCAGAGTTGGGCAAGTATCCGAAGTTGAAATTTCGGATACTTTTGGGCTTTCGAAAAGTATCCGAAAAAAGTATCTTCGGATATTTTTCAATTTTTAAAAGTATCCGAAAAAAGTATCTTCGGATACAAGATAAATTTCATGAAAGTATCTTCAGATACAAGATACATTTCAAAAGTATCCGAAAAAAGTATCTTCGGATACTTTTCAATTTTTAAAAGTATCCGAAAAAAGTATCTTCGGATACAAGATAAATTTCATGAAAGTATCTTCAGATACAAGATACATTTCAAAAATATCCGAAAAAAGTATCTTCGGATACTTTTGATTTTTTGAAAAATCATCTTCGGATACTTTTATAATCGAAATATATCCGAACATACTTTTTGTGACAAAAAAATTTTATACAGTTAAAAAATTTAACTTTTTTTACTAATGAGTACAATAACCAAAATCAAATGAAAAAAAAAATAAAATTATTAAAAACGTGATTGGAAATTGCTGGGGACGCTCGAACGGGTGCTAAGGATTATAAAAGGATTTAAAATACTTTATAGCATATAAGTTTTTGCAAAACAAAAAAAAAAAAATTACTTTTTGAACCAACTCTGGAATTCAATCACCGTGCTTCGCTACAATCAGTTTCTGTTAAATACGTAAATGTGTTTCAATAATTTAGTCGCGCAACTTATTCACACATTTATATAAGAGTTGTTGCGAGACAAATTTTTTGTTTAAACCGATCTCAATTCAAAGTTTTTTATATTTTGAAAAATTTGTAAAAAATTATTTTCATAAGACAAATTGACAAATTTCAGTCATATACTTTTAACCCTTAAATGACACACTGGGTCAAATTGACCCCTCATAACTGTCAGTGTGACAGTGCTGGGTTTGGGTGTGACATTTAAGGGTTAAATTACTTTTACTAATATGACTTGTAAATTTTATGAAATATTTTTAAAGAAAAAATGTAGTTTTTTTCAACAGAAAGTTGAAAGATCTATTAGTTTAAATTATAAATTATTATTTGAATTAAATTTAATTTGAATTTTATTCAAATTTATGAATAAAAATTTCTCAATTTAAAATTATTATGTTGTCTATTTCTTAAAAAATTTCTCCTGGAAAAATCAAAAAATACTCCTGGAAAACCTGGAATTTTCGTTAAAAAATTGGCACGAGCCCTGAAAAAATTTGTCTCGCAACACGTGTGAATAAGTTGCGCGACTAAATTATTGAAACGAAGCACGGTGATTGAATTCAAGAGTTGGTTCAAAAAGTAATTTTTTTTTTTTGTTTTGCAAAAAATTATATGCAATGAAGTATTTTAAATCCTTTTATAATCCTTAGCATCCGTTCGAGCGTCCCCAACAATTTCCGATCACGTTTATAATAATTTTATTTTTTTTATTATTTTTTATTTTATTTGATTTTGGTTATTGGATTCATTAGTAAAAAAACTTAAATTTTTTAACTATATAAAATTTTTATGTCACAAAAAGTATGTTCGGATATATTTTGATTATGAAAGTATCCGAAGATACTTTTTTCGGATACTTTTCAAGATTAAAAAATATCCGAAGATATTTTTTCAAAAAAAAAAAAGTATCCGAAGATGATTTTTCAAAAAATCAAAAGTATCCGAAGATACTTTTTTCGGATACTTTTGAAATGTATCTTGTATCTGAAGATACTTTCATGAAATTTATCTTGTATCCGAAGATACTTTTTTCGGATACTTTTAAAAATTGAAAAATATCCGAAGATACTTTTTTCGGATACTTTTCGAAAGCCCAAAAGTATCCGAAATTTCAACTTCGGATACTTGCCCAACTCTGAGCATAGCGCATGCGCAGCAGTAGCAGCTGACAGCTGATCAGTATAGCCACCCCGTAGGCCCATAGCTGTAAAGTTTAATTGTTGTTAACTTTTAAACGCTTCATTTTTATGCTTTTTTACTTAGATTTTCGTGATCAGCGTATCAATATTTGTTAAAAAAACCCTTATTTATCCGTGGTGGAAAAAATCTCACGAAAACCTTACCAGCGACCAGACTATACCGTCAAAATTTTTCAGTATTACTAAAAAGCAGGCGCGCAACAACGGGGGTAAGGGAGGTTGTGTGTGTCCTGACACCCCCTAAGCTAGTAGAGGACATCCTTTAGAATTACTTAGGGGTGTCTAAGACTCTGGGCCCCCAAGTTCAACGAAAAAACTGGTCGGCTATTCCCCAAGCTCTAAACCCCCCAACTACCCTGGGCGCCCGAGGTCAACGAAAAAACTGATCAGCTATCCCCCAAGCTTTAAACCTCCCAAAACTCAGGACGCCCGAGTTCAACAAAAAAACTGGTGGGCTATCCCCCAAGCACTAAACCCCCCAAATACCCTGGGCACCCGAGTTCAACAAAAAAACTGGTCAGCTATCCCCCAAGTGGGAACTCGGGCGCCCATGGTATTTGGGGGGTTTAGTGCTTGGGGGATAGCCCACCAGTTTTTTTGTTGAACTCGGGCGTCCTGAGTTTTGGGAGGTTTAAAGCTTGGGGGATAGCTGATCAGTTTTTTAGTTGACCTCGGGCGCCCAGGGCTTTTGAGGGTTTAGAGCTTGGGGGATAGCCGACCAGTTTTTTTGTTGACCTCGGGCGCCCAGGGCTTTTGGGGGTTTAGAGCTTGGGGGATAGCCGACTAATTTTTTCGTTGAGCTCTGGCGCCCAGGGTCTTGGTGGTTTAGAGCTTGGGGGATAGCCTACCAGTTTTTTTGTTGAACTCGGGCGCCCAGGGTATTTGGGGGTTTAGAGCTTGGGGGATGATTAACCAGTCTATTTATTAAACTCACATTTTTTTTTTTAGACGTCAGTTTCATTGGGGGAGAGGGGGGAGGGTTGGACCTCAGGACACCCTCTAGCTGGAAGGAGTTGCTGCGCTCCTGCTAAAAAGTATTATAGTTTTAATTTACTTTAAGGATGTTTGGTACTTACAAAAAAATGCATCCATTTTGTCAATTTTAATTGAATCTTCTAATAATTTACATTAAAATAAACGTTGGATTTTTCTCCTATTTTTCTCCGTTTTGGTTTTTCAAAAATTGAAATAGTTGTTTAAATAATCGAACACGTATCTTATGAAAAATTTTTTTAATTAAAAAAAAATTTTAAATTCAATATTTTAAAAATATTAAAATTTCTTTGAAGTGTCACCGAAACTACCTCAGAGTTTTTTCAGCGATCTCTGCATTTTTGAGAGAGTTACAAGTGATTACGAAAAAAAAATGCTTGATTTTTTTAGACCACCTCTTCAATTGTCTAAACAAATAATTTGATTTTTCTAAAAACTAAGATGGACAAAAATAGGGAACAACTCCAACGATTATTTTGATATAAATTATTAGAAGATTCGATTAAAATTGACAAAACGGTTGCATTTTTTTGTAAGTACCAAACATCCTCAATAAACTATTGATTTAACTCTAATGCACCAAGTATTAAAATAAAAATGAAAGTAATAATAAAATAAGTAACGTTATAATTATGACTAAAACTAAACATACCATCTAAAAGTTTTTGTTTTCATTTAATATTACTGTTAATTTTTTAAACACTTATGAAAAGTTATAATAGTTCATTTCCCAGAAAAAGGGGGGGTTAATGATAAAACGGTGACGTACTTCTAGGGGGAGGGGTTTTTGAAGATGTGACTATCTGTTACGGGGGGGGGGGGGCGTCAGAAGTGTCTAAAAAATTGGTGACGTACTTTGTGAAGACCCCTAAGTATCTATATTTGCTTGCTTAAGGTTAGCAAAAAACGTCACTGTGAAACTATTTTATAAAAACAAAGTGTTGGATTTATTATAGAGGTGGATCAAATAAGTGAAGCACTTTGTATTTAATCAATAGTATTTAATAATTAGTTAATATCAAGATTACAAATCGTCCGCATGCGAGCATCGTGCTTCGCATCGGTCAGCTGCTAGATACAATACTAGATTGATCGCGTCGCGTCGCGTAGTTGCGTGTAGCGTTCTCACTCACACATACACATTCTATTCGTGTTCACCGTTGGGCGTCGGACAATAGATGGTGACACGATTCTAATATTATAATATTTAGCTTTATTTGAACACGCCTCCTTAAATTTATAATATTTATTTTCTTTCTACATTTATTTCATTATTTCATAATAGTTTAAATTCAATCAGTTTCAAAAATTTATAATAATTTCAGGGCTTTGCAATTTTTAATAAATTTATTTTTATCAAGACTTTTAGTCAGGATATCAGCAATATTATTCTGTGACTCTACTTTCAAAATATCTATAACTTTCTTTTCATAATTTTCGTTAACAAAATGGTACGAAACCTCTATGTGTTTAGAGTTCTTTGTAAAATTTCCAAATTTCGCGATTAACAAAGCACCCGAATTATCTTCAAACATTTTTATCGGTTTAATAGATTTAATATCAAATGATTCACTTAAAAGATTTCTTATAAATAAAATTTCAGTCACTACTTCGGACATAGCAGTATACTCCGCAAAGGTTGAACATTTCGTTACGCAGTTTTGTTTTCTCGATTTCCAAAATACAACATTGTTAAACAAACGTATTACAAATCCGGTAGTCGATCTTCTATCTATGCTATGGCTATCGCCTGCATAGTCTGAATCTACCATACAATCTAAATTTGCATTTTTTTCTTTATCGGTGTAAGTTAATTTTAAATCTTTAGTTTTAATAAGATATTTCAAAATTTTCATAGCGTATTTAAAATGTGTTTCATTGTAGCAGTTCTGGAATCGACTAAGATAATTCACGGCACAAGAAATATCAGGTCTTGTACCTGAGCTAACATACAATAATTCACCAATCAAATTTCTTTATTTTATTCTTTCGTCGATTTCAGAAACTTGCTCTAGCTTAAGATTATTCTCCATAGGAGTGTCGTATAATTTTGCATTTTCTAACCTGTATTTTACAGACAAAGATTCTATATATTATTTTGTTTGACTCAATGTCATTAAATTTCTCTCATCACTATAACTCACATCAATTCCTATATAATAACTGATTTTACCCATGTCTTTCATAATAAATTTATTCATTAGTTTTGATTTAATATATTCAATTCTAGATTTATCTTTACAACATATTAACAAATCATCAACAAAAACTAATATATATGTACAGGATCTTTCCCTGTTTTATTTACATATAAGCATTGATCATAATTACTTCTAGTAAAATTCAGTTTTTCAACATAATCATTAAAACAATCGTACCAAGTACCAAACTCTAGAACTTTCTCTAAGACCATAAAGTGTCTTTTTCAGTTTGCATCCTCTATCTTCTCCTGTTTCAAAACCTTGTGGTTCGCAAATATAAACTTTTGACTTTACATTGCCATTTAGAAAGGCTGTTTCTACATCCATCCAATCAATAAATAAATTATTAGCGCAAGAATAACTTAACAAAATTTTCAAGGTTTGCATTTTGCCTACTGGCGAATAAACATTCTCAATATAATCTTTTTGTTGAAAGCCTCTAGCAACTAAACGCGCTTTATATATATTATTATTTTTCTTCGTGAAAATCCATTTCACATCAATAATTTTCTTATCTTTCGGCTTTTTTAGTCCAACAGTCCAAGTTTCATTTTTATTCAAACTTTTTATTTCATTTTCCATGGCTTTTTGCCATTCTAAAGATTCTATGGAGTTCAACGCCTTCTCAACTGTACTAGGTACATTTGCATCTACATAATTTACATATATAAAATTAGTTACAGGATTTCTATATCTTTCAATAGGATTTTTTTTACGATTTGATTTCCTAACTGGCATTAAATTTTCATTTTGTTTATCTTTAATTTCATTCGGACTTGATCTAACTTCTTTCTGACTTATTTCACTGTTTTCATCAATTTCAATTCTACTTTTATTATTAATTTCATTCCCGTCACCATTTTCAATTTCAATCTCGCTATCATACTTTCATTATCATTATTTTCATTCCCTAATCAAAATTTATAAAATTTCCTCTAGAATTTAAATTTTCATCAAGTTTATCATCCTTCCTTTCTAAACAAATTAATTCGGTTCTATCTTCAATGACTTGTACATGTCTGGCATTTATAATTCTGCCTTTAATCAAAACTCTATAACAATTATCATTATACCCCACTAAAACTCCTAATTGGCTTTCATCTTGCCACTTATTCTTTCTTAAAACTTCTGGTGTTCTCACAAATACTCTACTCCCATAAATTTTCAAATGTTTAACATTAGGCTTTCTTCCAAAAAATATTTGATAAGGTGATTTGTTTTCAATAGTGTTGGCCAATGTTCGATTCTTTAAATAAGCAACTGTTTTAATAATTTCTGGCCAATATCTTAAATTTACTCTAGCTTCATTCATTAAGCATCTACCAATATCCATTGCAGATCTATTGTACCTTTCCGCTACTCCATTTAATTCGTGGACGTAGGGTGGACAAGTTATTAATTAAATCCCTTTATATTTAATAAAATTAAAAATTTCATTATTTAAATATTCTTTGCCATTATCACATTTAATTTTCTTAATTCTTTTATTCAGTTGATTTTCAACAAGATTGACATATTCTATAAGGCAATGAATAGTTTCTGACTTACTTCTTATGCAAAAAATTTTGATACATTTACTGTAATCATCAACAAATGTCAAAAAATATTTCTCCTTATTATAACCTAAAGTTTTATGGGGTCCATTCAAATCTGTATGGATTAATTCAAGAATTTCAGAGGAAATTGTTGCATCATTTTCGAAAGGAACATTTGCCATTTTACTTTTTATGCAATTAGCACATTTCATATCAATTTTTTCTGAATTTTCTGGTAACCCATCTAATAATTTAAAATTAATTGAAATTTACATACCCCAAGGCTCTATGCCATTTTTCCTTTTGTGTTAATTTTACTGCATTAGTGTAAATGCCTGCATTAATAAGTTTATTTTCTATAAAACTTTCTAAATAATAAAGATCATTAATAGCATATGCAACTGTAATTAATTGTTGTTTTTTAGTATATATTTCAATATAATCATCACTAGAATAAAGAATCGAATTTTTAGCAATTTGATGATAACTTAACAAATTTTTTTTAATACCTTTCATATAAAATACATTTTTTAATTCAATCAATTTTTTACCATAACAGCTTTCAAAATAAACTTTCATGTTACCTTTCTTTGTTGCTTTAATACAATCACCATTTGGCAAGTTTACTTAGATCGGGTTATCTAAATTTACAGAATGACTAAAATATTTATCAGAATTCACAACATGATGTGTACAACCACTATCTAACAACCAATTTAATTTATTATAATTATCATTAGGATTATCACAATTGTTTCCCTTTACCTCATTTATCTTGTTTATATTGAATTCTGTAAACCATGCTGCAAAAGAGTTGACGTCGCTCTGGTTATCCATTGGCTCAGCTCTATGTTGATTGTTGCCTCTGCCTCTGCTTTGGCCTCTGAAGTTGTTGCCTCTGTAGTTGCCTCTGTAGTTGCCTCGTTGAAAACCACTTTGCCCTCTGTAGTGCTGTTGCTGATAAGCACCTCTGCCTCGTTCACTGCCATGTTGACCAAATTGTTCATATTTATTTTGTTTGCAATGTTTTTGCAAATGTCTAGGTTTGTTGCAGTTGTAACAGACTCCTTTTACCTTAGTATTAAAGGTACTCACATTTGTTTTATTTTCACTTTGTTCACTTGATTTTAAACTTTTTTCTTTTATTTTTGATTTTACATAGTCCACAGTCCTTTGTTGTTCTGGCAATAAATCCAGATAATCACCAATATAGCTATAATTGCTTGGTAAAGCATTTAGCATGTGTCTTAATTTTTCTGATTCTGATAATTTTCCACCAGCGGCTGTATAATGATTGCACGCTGTTTCAAATTTTACAATAAATTCTTCCACTGTATTGCACTGTTTTAATTTTATGGATTCGATTTTATTTCTATTTATTATTTGTAGTGCAGTAGATTTTGTTTCATACATTGATTTCAATTTATTCATTATCTCGAGACTTGATTTGCACTCTTTTATATATTCTAATTGTTTATTAGAAATTTTACTTATTATAAATGCTCTTGCTAACTTTTCTTTTTTATTCCAAGCATCTTCATCATCATCTAAAGTTCTTTGTCGTTCTACTTGTTCTAAACAATCTTTGCAATCTAGAATCATTAAAACTCTAAATTTCCAATTCTCGAACTCTTGACCATCAAACATGTCAATTCCATCATTAAAATCATTAGATTTGTTTCTATCCATTTTTATTTTTTAATTTGTTTTATTTTCTTTTTTATCCACTATATTTTTTAAAATCAAAACTTCCTTTATATTTTAAAAAAATATTCTTCTTTAATAATTTTTTTTTATCTTCGCTTAATCTAAAATTGTGATCATTTATTTCTTTCAGAAGATTATTTATTTCTTCTTCTTTATTTTGTTTTTTTTTTAATTAAACCAATTAAACATTTAGTTAACCTTATTTTTTATTATTTTTCACAAAGTTTATCATTAGTCATGTCCTTCACTTTTCAAAAACTCTCAAAATAATTAATCATTCAATTGCTCACTGTTCATTTATTCGAAACTCGATTTAAAAATCTCAACATGTGCTTAACCTCAATTTTCGCCATGCGCTCGCTTAACCTCGCGACACGCCATGCGGTTCCACTAATTTGAATCCTCGTGCATCAACATTGTGCACGAATTTTTCTTCAGGCCTTTCACGCCATTCTCTTAATTAGACTTCAAACTAATTATTATTAGGAATCTTTCATTTCCTTGTGACTTAAAAAGTACGCAAGATGAATGACAAAAAAAACTTATTTTTCGGAGCACATGTTATTTTTAGCCAAACTTTTTCTTGACTAAACTTCAATCTCTGCTACCATGTTGGAATTATTATAGAGGTAGATCAAATAAGTGAAGCACTTTATATTTAATTAATAGTATTTAATAATTAGTTAATATCAAGATTACAAATCGTCCGCATGCGAGCATCGTGCTCCGCACCGATCAGCTGCTAGATACAGTACTAGACTGATTGCGTGTAGGGTTCACACTCACACATACACATATTCTATTCGTGTTCAACGTCGGGCGTCGGACAATAGATGGTGACACGATTCTAATATTATAATATTTAGCTATATTTCAACACAAAGGTTCTTCTTTGTGCGCATCTGATGGCACTCCTTCCGTTTACCACGCATTCTCACGCGTTCTCGCCGATTCACATGAGTTCAGACACATTTCCGGTTCATTCTTGACTTTGGGCTGCATCGGATCGCATCGTATTGTCTAAGTTTTCATTGTGTTTCTTGTAAGATCTTAAGGTAAGTCTAGTTTAGTTTGACCATTTTTTTTTCAAATTGATTTTTTTTACACAAAACTGAATCTCAACTTATTTCGTTGCGTAGATGGATGCTATGGGTGAACTTCTCACTGCAATAATGGGCCACCTAGAAAAGCTTTTACAGTACGTTCGGTACATTCAGCAGACCTCTCCGTCCAAAATTAACGATTTGTTAAATGAATTATCTCAAGTGTTAGAGGAACCAAGAACAAATTTGAATAGGCTGGCTGATCCAAAATTTATAGAGCACCTTCCGAGAGTTGTGGAAGCAGTGTTGCTCTTGAATAAAATCATGGTGATTCTTAAAGTAGAAGGTGACCCGGACGACGGAGACGACCTGCCAACGACTGTTTCCGTATCAACAGACGATGGGGTTGGAGTTGATGTCATTGATGGTGCCGTGAATGTGTATAATGTCGTAGACTATACAACCCCAGACACAACTACCGATGAAGATTGAAATAAAAAAGTGCTTATAATATAGTCGTACATGTAAATGAATGTCTCATAGTGTTTTTTATTTCATTTATTGTATTTATTCAATTTATGGGCTTCAGAGCAATTGAAAGAGTATTGAAATTTTTTTTTTATTATTCAAATACCTTTCTCAAGTAAAAAATAGTAAACTTAAAATATAAATTTAAAAATATTATAACTTAATAATAATTCTTTACGTGCGCAATAAAATTGTTTAAAATATTAAAACTTAATTAAACCTGCCTGATAATTTACAAAACCGATTTTCAGTTAAATGTTATTTTTCATTAATTTTATTTCGTATCATACTACACTTTTGTTAAGTTTTCGGGGTTTATAATTTATATAATTTATACAATTTAATTAAAAATACTTTTTTAATAAATTTTTAATTCAAAAAACGAATAAAAAAATTCTGGCAGGAAAATAAAATAAATGTAAAAAAGCATTGAGAAATAATTCGTCGACTCTTTTAAAATCTCGATCTATTTTTTATGGCCTCCAGAGAAAGTCCGGACATTAAACCATCAAAGTAAATTCAAATAACCGGAAAACCCACGTGCCGGCGTAAGTACACGCATTAACACGCGATCAACTGCAAGTAATAAACCTCGCTTTACCCCCGCGACGACATGCACGTGCCGCCTGAGTATTTGAAGGACCCATGAGCGAAAGCAGAGTACTTCGACGCGTGTCTTTATTACCTCCTCGCGTGGATTTTGAAGAAGACGCTGTCGCCAAGATTATTGCTCGGTTCAATTATAGAGATGACACGAAGACTAAGATAGAGTGGGACCACCGTACATGAGTTTTTTTACCAACACGTGCTTCTTTTAATCGCTTAATTACCTCAGAACTGAGGTAAAAGACGAATGGTGTAACACTTGTAGGTTTCGCCATCGACTATAATTTTTTCCCAATAAATCAATGTTGGGGGAATAACCGTCTCAGAATTACCAGTAGGTCGAGCGCGGCTTCTTCTTGAAGTTTTGTAGTTTTTAGATGAGTGAGTAAATGGCAATAAGCGAATGAAGCGTGATTTTTATAAAAAACAACAAACAATATTTATTTGGTAATAAATACAAAAGTTTTTACACAAAAATAGTTCCGTTCGCTTCAAGTGGTTAGGCGCTTCGGTTAGTTAAGGAATAACAAAAAAACAAAAGATGCCTTGAATTGAACGTGAAGTCACGCGCGTTCGAGCAGCGGTTTGCAAGTGTGTTCTGTCATTACTCGAGAGAACTCACTTTTTAAATATTGTAAATAAATTGTAAATAGCGTTAGATTACAAATCAAATCAAGTACAGTTTGAGTAATTCATGAACATTCCGCCCGCCTCATCCAGATGATATTGCATTTAACAAAAAACATGAATATTAATAATAAATGTTTTAGCAAATGAAAAAGCAAAGTAAACATCTGCAAGTGCAGATCAATCATACAGTAGAAAAAAAATCAAATGTTTTTAAAGGCTAGTTGCCGCCCGCCATGACGACTCACATTGTCTAGAACAAAAAATTCCTATTTTTTTTTTTTTTTTTTTAAACTACATTTTTACAATAGACTAAGTTAAGAATAACACCGCTCGCCGAGACGGTTAGCAGTGTTAAAAGGAAATTTTTTTTTTCTTTTTTTTAAACATTCATTTAAATTATTGCTTTGTGAAGTCGTGTAATTTCAATTATTCTAAAATAGATTCATCATCTCAAAAAAAAAAAAAAAAACTGATTCTCATGGTTATCTTTGACCTACGGATTAGACATCTCATCGCTTACTGGGACTGGCAAAAGACACAGTTTGTGAATCGGTCGCGGCAATTCACTAGTGGCAGTCCTCACTGAAACCGCGCGGACCTTATCGTCAGGGCCCGTGTGAATTGACTCGACTCGAGCAAGGGGCCATTTGGCCGGAGGGGTATTCTCGTCCTTAATGAGAACCAACGAACCAAACTTAAGGTTTTCGCGAGGATCGCACCATTTTGTGCGGACCTGTAAGGTAGATAAATTCTCCGCTTTCCAGCGTCGCCAAAAGTCATCACGCATTCGAGTGAGTAGATCGTAACGCTTTGAAGGGGTGAGGTCAAAGTTGACTGTCCCTGCTTCAGGGACTACTGTCAAAGCGTGGCCGATGAGAAAATGACCAGACGTCAAAGGTGCAAGATCTTCAGGGTGGTTGCTGATGTCTATCAAAGGGCGTGAATTAAGGCAAGCCTCGATTTGACACAAGAGTGTCGTCATCTCTTCAAAAGTAAGAGTACAGTTGCCGATGACGCGTTTCAGGTGGTATTTAGTGGACTTTACCGCCGCTTCCCAAATCCCACCCATGTGAGGAGCAGAGGGAGGTATGAAGGTCCACTAGGTGCCATCTTTGGCCAAAGAGACGCAAGCGTCTTTATAAAACTTGGAGGCATCGTTAAACATCCTACGAAGCTCCTTATCAGCTCCGTGAAAATTCGTGCCGTTATCACTGGCAAGTGTTTGTACATGACCACGCCTAGAAACCATACGGCGAAAAGCTGCGAGAAAGCCCGGAGTTGTCAAGTCCGACACAGCTTCTAGGTGTACGGCTTTAGTCGCTAAACATACAAACACGCAAATGTAACCCTTATACGCTTTGTAGCCACGACCTTTAGTTGTCCGTAACATCACAGGACCATGATGCGTAGTCTACGCCCGAGGTCAAAAATGGTTGAATGGAATTGACTCTGAATTCAGGCAAATTACCCATGATTTGGGTAAGAGTTCTGGCCGCGAAACGAGCACAGATGACACACTCATTATAAACTTGCTTGGCAAGAACTTGCACGTGTGTAATCCAGTACCTCCTGACCGGGGTTGGGTTGTGTGGCACTTTGGTGACTCACCATGGTAAGCCACCTGGTGTATTGGTGTATTAGGCGCATTATACCCAACGTTCGAAATAAATAATTTTTTATAAACTATTAAGTAAACCGACAAGCTCCGAAACCCCCATAACGCTCGGGAGAGTGATAAATAAATAATTTTTTATAAACAATTAAATAAACCGACAAGCTCTAAACCCCCATAACGCTGGCGAGAGCGATAAATAAATAATTTTTTATAAACAATTAAATAAACTGACAAGCTCCAAAACCCCCATAACGCTGGGGAGAGTGATAAATAAATAATTTTTTATAAACAATTAAATAAACTGACAAGCTCTAAACCCCCATAACGCTGGGGATAGCGATAAATAAATAATTTTTTATAAACAACTGAATAAACCAACAAGCTCTAAGCCCACATAACGCTGGGGAGAGCGATAAAAAAATAATTTTTTATAAAAAATTGAATATACTGACAAGCTCTAAACCCACGTAACGCTGGGGAGAGCGATAAATAAATAATTTTTTATAAACATTTAAATAATTCGACAAGCTCGTAACCCCCATAACGCTGGGGACAGCGATAAATGAATTATTTTTTATAAACAATTGAATGAACCGACTAGCTCTAAAACCCCGTAACGCTGGGGAGAGCGATAAATGAATTATTTTTTATAAACAATTAAATAAACCAACAAGCTCTAAACCCCCACAACGCTGGACACCCGAGTTCAAAGAAAAAACTAATCGGCTATGCCCCAAGCTTTAAGCCCCCAAAACCCGGAGCTCCCAAGTTCAACAAAAAAGCTGATTGGCTACCCCTCAAGCTCCAAACCCCCAGTACCCTGGGTGCCTGAGTTCAATAAAACAAACGGATCATTTGGGGGTTTAAAGCTTTGGGGACAGCCGATCAGTTCATTTGTTGAACTCGGGCGTCCAGGGTTTTGGGGGCTTAGAGCTTGGGGGGTAGTCAATCAGCTTTTTTGTTGAACTTGGGTGCTCCGGGTTTTGGGGGTTTAAAGCTTGGAAAATAGCCGATTATTTTTTTCGTTGAACTTGGGTGCCCAGCGTTATGGGGGTTTAGAGCTTGTCGGTTAATTCAATTATTCATAAAAAATTATTTATTTATCGCTCTCCCCAGCGTTATGGGGCATTAGAGCTTGATAAATGTTAATTCGACGCGAATTAATGATTATAAAAAAAGATCAAGAAACAGGAGCAGAAGATACTGGATGAATTGAAGAATCCGATGTTGAGTATGATTCTTCAAATATAGATAAAACTGATCCATCAAAAAATATTCTTGTAATAGAATCTATTGAAAATTGTATGGAAAATCCTTGGCTAGATCTAAAAGAAAGATAAAAATTGGTTTTGTATGTTACCGTCAAAATTTTTCAGTATTACTAAAAAGCAGGCGCGCAACAACGGGGGGGGGGGGTGGAGGTGTCCTGACACCCCCTAAGCTAGTAGAGGACATCCTTTAGAATTACTTAGGGGTGTCCAAGACTCTGGGCCCCCAAGTTCAACGAAAAAACTGGTCGGCTATTCCCCAAGCTCTAAACCCCCCAACTACCCTGGGCGCCCGAGGTCAACGAAAAAACTGGTCAGCTATCCCCCAAGCTTTAAACTCCCAGATACTCTGGGCGTCCCCCAAATACCCTGGGCACCCGAGTTCAACAAAAAGACTGGTGGGCTATCCTCCAAGCTCTAAACCCCCAAATACCATGGGCGCCCGAGTTCCCCCTTGGGGGATAGCTGACCAGTTTTTTTGTTGAACTCGGGTGCCCAGGGTATTTGGGGGATAGCCCACCAGTTTTTTTGTTGAACTCGGGCGTCCTGAGTTTTGGGAGGTTTAAAGCTTGGGGGATAGCTGATCAGTTTTTTAGTTGACCTCGGGCGCCCAGGGCTTTTGGGGGTTTAGAGCTTGGGGGATAGCAGACCAGTTTTTTTGTTGAACTCGGGCGCCCAGGGTATTTGGGGGTTTAATGCTTGGGGGAAGAGCCCACCAGTTTTTTTGTTGAACTCAGGCGCCCAGAGTTTTGGAAGGTTTAAAGCTTGGGGGATAGCTGATCAGTTTTTTTGTTGAACTCGGGCGCCCAGGGTCTTGGTGGTTTAGAGCTTGAAGCATAGCTGATCAGTTTTTATGTTGAACTCGGGCGCCTAGGGTATTTGGAGGGTTTAGAGCTTGGGGGATAGCTGATCAGATTATTTATTGAACTCGACGCCCAGGGTTTTAGGGCTTTGAGCTTGGGGGATAGCTGATCAGTTTTTCCGTTGACCTCAAGCGAGCAGGGTATTTGGGGGTTTAGAGCTTGGGGGATGATTAACCAGTCTATTTATTAAACTCACATTTTTTTTTTTTTTTTAGACGTCAGTTTCATTGGGGGAGAGGGGGGAGGGTTGGACCTCAGGACACCCTCTAGCTGGAAGGAGTTGCTGCGCCCCTGCTAAAAAGTATAATAGTTTTAATTTACTTTAAAGATGTTTGGTACTTACAAAAAAATGCATCCATTTTGTCAATTTTAATGGAATCTTCTAATATTTATATTAAAATAAACGTTGGATTTTTCTCCTATTTTTCTCCGTTTTGGTTTTTCAAAAATTGAAATAGTTGTTTAAATAATCGAACACGTATCTTATGAAAAATTTTATTAAATAAAAAAAAATTTTAAATTCAATATTTTAAAAATATTAAAATTTCTTTGAAGTGTCACCGAAACTACCTCACAGTTCTTTCAGCGATCTCTGCATTTTTGAGAGAGTTACAAGTGATTACGAAAAAAAAATGCTTGATTTTTTTAGACCAACTCTTCAATTGTCTAAACAAACAATTCGATTTTTCTAAAAACTAAGATGGACAAAAATAGGGAACAACTCCAACGATTATTTTGATATAAATTATTAGAAGATTCGATTAAAATTGACAAAACGGTTGCATTTTTTTGTAAGTACCAAACATCCTCAATAAACTATTGATTTAACTCTAATGCACCAAGTATTAAAATAAAAATGAAAGTAATAATAAAATAAGTAACGTTATAATTAGGGAGCGTACACAAACTTCATAGCCTAATTTTAGGAGTATTTCGACCCCCCCCCTACCCCCATGTGACTCAATGAAGATTTTTCGTCGACCCCCCCCCCCCAGTAGAACGTAGATTTTTTTCTCAAAAAATTTTTACTGTTTCTTATAGAATTAAAAACTTTTGATAATGATACTTACATTATTTTATTTATAATATTATATCTAACATTTACTTACATTTTTTGAAGGACAAGCTTTTTTCAACTAATTATAAATAATTGTAATGAGATCACAAACTTTAATTCAGAAATAAGTTCAATCTAGTCTATGTCTTCCGTGAATATCACCATAACTCAGGGGCGTTATTTCCCATATAGTGGGTATGGATGCATCAAGAGCCGAAAAATTTCCGGTCTGGAAATCCAGAACCAAAAGTCGCGCTGGGATCCAAGAATAATCAATCAAGTATTCACCAAGCTTTAAACCCCAAAAACACTGAGCGCTGAGTTCAATAAATGATTGATCACCTATCCCTCAAGCTCTAAACACCCTGGGCGTCGAGTTCAACAAAAAAACTTATCAGCTATCCCCCAAGCTCTAAGCTCCCAAAATCCTGGGCGCCCGAGTTCAATAAATAAACTTATCAGCCAACCCCCAAACTGTAAACCCTTAAATACCCTGGGCGCCCGAGTTTAACAAAAAAACTGATCAGCAGTCCCCCAAGCTCTAAGCCCCCAAAACCCTAAGCGTCGAGTTCAACAAAAAAACTGATCAGCTATTCCTCAAGCTCTATACCCCCAAATACCCTGGGCGCCCGAGATCAACAAAAAAACTGATTTGCCATCCTCCAAGCTCTAGACCTCTGAAACCCTGGGCGCCTGAGTTCAACAAAAGAGCTGATGAGCTATCCCCCAAGCTCTAAACCCCCAAAAACCTTGGGAGCCCGAGTTGAATTATTCCAAAAATATGACTGCATTTTAGTTAACTTAAGCATGAAATGAATAATTTATAACAATACCTAATTACGACGCACTGGTGCTATTATATCATAAAGTTTTAAATCTGAAATTTTTAATTCCAAAATGGCGTGGTTCACTAGAAAACGCTATAAGTTTTTACTTATTGTTTAACTCTTTGTTTGCAACATTATTAACAAATTTTTATTTTTTTTTAACTATAAATTGAATGTTTCTACGAATGAGACACTTTTCGAGAAAAGCGCAAAAATTTTTGTTTGTTTAATGGTCATTTATTTTTTTTATTTTATATTGATTTTGTATCATTTTGTAATATTTTCACTCGGTAACCAGAGTTTTGGGAGGTTTAGAGCTTCAAGGGGAACTGATCAGTTTTTTTTATTGAACTCTAGCTTCCATCGTTTTGGAAATTCAAGGCTTGGGGGATAATTAACCAGTCTATTTATTGACTTAACGCCCAGGGTTTTGAAGGCTTAGAGCTTGGGGGATAGCTGATAAGTTTTTTAGTTGAACTCTGGCGCCCAGGGTTTTGGAGGTTTAGAGCTTGGGGGATTATTGACCAGTTTATTTATTGAACTCGGCGCCCAGGGTTTTGGGGGCTTAGAGCTTGGGGGATAGCTAATCAGATTATTTATTGAACTTGACGCCCAGGGTTTTGGGGGCTTAGAGCTTGGGGGATAGCTGATAAGTTTTTTAGTTGAACTCTGGCGCCCAGGGTTTTGGAGGTTTAGAGCTTGGGGGATAATTGACCAGTTTATTTATTGAACTCGGCGCCCAGGGTTTTGGGGGCTTAGAGCTTGGGGCATAGGTGATACGTTTTTTAGTTGAGCTCTGGCGCCCAGGGTTTTGGAGGTTTAGAGCTTGGGGGATAATTGACCAGTCTATTTATTGAACTCGGCGCCCAGGGTTTTGGGGGCTTAGAGCTTGGGGGATAGCTAATCAGATTATTTATTGAACTCGATGCCCAGGGTTTTGGAGGCTTAGAGCTTGAGGGATAGCTGATCAGATTATTTCGATGGCCCGTACGAAGAAAAACACTTGCCGAAAATCAGTCGATTTAAAATTACTCGTAAAAGGCTTAAATGAATTAAAAAATCAGTTTCAATAAAAAAATTCGATTTAGTAGTTACCAACTTATCAAGATTCTTGATTTTTTAAATTTTTTAATTTTTTGCAGTCTTTTATTGGTAATTTTAAATCGAATGATTTTCGGCATGTGTTTTTCTTCGTACGGGCCATCGATTTATTGAACTCGTGGCGCGTCATTGAAATTTTATAGTAAAAATATTTTTTTTCCAACAGCAGCTCCCTAAAAAAAAGGCACGTGATATAAGCTCTGCCCCCCCCCCCCACGTGGCCCAGCGTAGACATTCATGAAACCCCCCCCCCCCTCCCCTAAATAAGGCAACGTAGTTTGTGTACGCTCCCTTATGACTAAATCTAAACATACCATCTAAAAGTTTTTGTTTTCATTTAATATTACTGTTAATTTTTTAAACACTTATGAAAAGTTATAATAGTTCATTTCCCAGAAAAAGGGGGGGTTAATGATAAAACGGTGACGTACTTTTAGGGGGAGGGGTTTGCGAAGATGTGACTATCTGTTACGGGGGGGGGGGGGGAGGGGGGACGTCAGAAGTGTCTAAAAAATTGGTGACGTACTTTGTGAATGACCCCTAAGGAAAAAGTTATTTTAGATTTTTTTTTAATTTTTAAAAACAATTAATTTTAACGTTTTTATACCATATCTTTTAGAGTAAAAAAAAAAATATATTTTTTAGCATAAATTTGTAAAAAAATCACTTAATTTTTAATTAAAAATATAATTTTTTTAAAAAAGTTTTTATGAAAGTATTGGTCTTCTAATATTTTTTTCTGATTGAATTTCATGAAATTTATTTTGTGAGAAAGTCACCCCAATTGGCAGTCACCATTGTTTAACTCAATAATTATTTTCAATTGTTTATAATCATCATAAATTTATTAACTACATTTTAATTTTGATTTTATTTAAATTATTTATTTTATCAATTTTTTCTAATCTTGAATCAAAATTTTATATACAAGCTTTGTTGCATTGAATTTTGGATCTTCCAGAAAGGGGGAAGGATGGTTTGCACATAAAGAAATACAATATTTATAGTCAACTTCATATTTTTTTTTTTCTGTAAAAAAATATTTATTATCTTTTTTTTTTATGAATAAAAGTTCATTTATCTTGGACGTTAAAAAATATAACACATTTAAGAAAATTTATAAATCAGCTAAAATATACCTTTTAAATCCCACATTAGATCGAACATAGAAGGAAATCCAACCACTATTTCATCAGTATCTATAGTTAACATAGTAAATCCAGCTTGTGTTAATAAATGGCCAACATCTCTAACTTCTGTAAAAGGTGAAATATGTGAAGCTATTCCACCTTCTCTTTCTAATTCTGCTAATTGTAATGATCCACTGAAAAAATGATGTTATGATATTTTACAAATATATTTAGAGTATTCTCGATAGATTTTATAAATAAAACTATTAAAACTAACCGCATTTCATACAAAGTATCACTACCAAACATAGCTGCCATAAATAATCCATCATTTTTCAAGCAATGCATAATACATTTGAAACATGAAGGTAAATCGTTTACCCAATGTAAATTTAAACAGCTTATAACAAAGTCTAAACTATTGGCTTCTAATTCAAACTCTTCCTCATTTAGAATCTTTTTTTCAATTTTTATTCCCTCTAATGTTTCTGCTTGCTCTAGGTAACTCTGGCAGTAATCAGCCAACACAAGTTCCTGTACAGAATTCTTTGAAATATATTTTGATACATGACCTCGACCACATCCAAGATCTAAAGCTCTATGAAATTTTCTTTTAACATCAAATATTCTATCAGAAAGTCTATTTCCAACTTCATCTTTGATATAATCATAAATACCTACATCTGGAGCCTCTGCAGCTCTCTGTTTTTGTAATAATTTTGTATTTCGATCAAAAACGTACATAGCACTGTTTAATTTTTTTTCTGAAACTTGTTTTGTTACAGAAATATTACGCTTCAAAACATTTAAAAAAATTGTATTTTGGTTTAACATTTTAAAAATATTTGGATATTGAAGACTTAAACACAGTATCGTTTAAAGGATAGTATTGAGAATAATAAGTTATTGTTCATTTTAATTACATATTTTTTGCATAATTATAACTTTATAATTCTAAAAATAAGTAAAAAATGTTTTATACGTGTAAGCAGTTTTCACTTTTCACTTTTAATTTTTTTGTTTTTAACTTGACATGCTTTTAAAGGCCGGGACAGAGTCCAGAGATAAAGGTATTCGCCTTGTCCCGCCCGGTCAGAATCCCAGCTGATCAATATAGATGTACAAATGCACGCGTTTACCCATACCACTCGAGGGTTCGCATTTTAAACATAAGGGTCATGACGGACGAAACTTTTTGTCGACGAAAAAAATTTTTCGTCAGCAAAAAATTTTTTTCGTTGACAAAACATTTTTGACGTAGAAAACGTCTACGTGATGTAAGATACCTTCACAAAATAATTTTTGAATTTTGATGACTTGAAAAGCAGATTGAGGATCAATAATAAGTTAAATTAAAATAAATTAATTTATAAATATTATTATTCCACTAAAATTATTTTTTAATATCATTTTAATACCAATCCTTACTTGATAAGCTAATAAAAAATCAATACCAAATTAATCTTTGTGAAGAAATTTTTTTACTAATTATAATATTATTAATAATTGCAATATAAATATTGATTGCCTGTGCGAAAAAAAACCTTAGATCAAAATCTGCCACCAAAAAAATAACGACAGGGCTACGTTTGATAATAACATGTCTCTAAAAGATTTTAATAAATATTTTAACTGAGGAAAAAAAATTTTAAATCACTTTTACTACCAATTCGTTAATACATTACTATAAAAAAAAAATTTCTCGACATATTAGCCACGAATGAAATGACTCTTAAGTTTTCAGCTTATAAAAATCACAAAGGTTATTTAATTCGCGGCTGGTGGGTTGGAAAATATTTTTTTATTATAATATATCAACAAATTGATAACAAATATTATTTTAAAATTTCTTTCCTCGGCTAAAATAATAAATAAATTAGTCTTTGAAAGACATTTTATAGGTCAAAAGTAGCCCTGTCGTTATTTTTTTCGTGGCAGATTTTGATCTAAGGTTTTTTTTCGCACAGGCAATCAATATTTATATTGCAATGATTAATAATATTATAATTAGTAAAAAAATTTCTTCACAAAGATTAATTTAATATTGATTTTTTATTAGCTTATCAAGTAAGGATTGGTATTAAAATAATATTAAAAAATAATTTTAGTGGAATATTTATAAATTAATTTATTTTAATTTAACTTATTATTGATCCTCAATCTGCTTTTCAAGTCATCAAAATTCAAAAATTATTTTGTGAAGGTATTTTACATCACGTAGACGTTTTTTACGTCAAAAATTTTTTGTCAACGAAAAAAATTTTTTGCTGACGAAAAATTTGTTTCGTAGTCAAAAAGTTTCGTCTGTCACGAAAAGAGATATACAATCCCACCCCTGAACCGAAATGATTTCCGAAGTAGTCGCTCAAAACACATGTTTCGGTTCTACGGCAGCAGGGGTCCGCGTCCTTCCTGCTCGCACATTCGAAACCCCCATAACGCTGGGGAGAGCGATAAATAAATTATTTTTTATAAACAATTAAATAAACCAACAAGCTCTAGACCCCCATAACGCTGGGGAGAGCGATAAATAAATTATTTTTTATAAACAATTAAATAAACTGACAAGCTCTAAACCCTCGTGAAGCTGGAGGGAGCGATTAATGAATTATTTTTTATAAACAATTAAATAAACCGCCGAGCTCGAATTCCCTATAACGCTGAGTAGAGCGATCGATAAATAATTTTTTTTAAACAATTAAATAAACCGCCAAGCTCTAAACCCCCATAACGCTGAGTAGAGCGATCGATAAATAATTTTTTTTAAACCATTAAATAAACCGCCAAGCTCTAAACCCCCATAACGCTGAGTAGAGCGATCGATAAATAATTTTTTTTAAACAATTAAATAAACCGACAAGCTCTAAACCCTTGTGAAGCTGATGAGAGCGATAAAAAAATATTTTTTTATAAACGATTGAATAAACCACCAAGCTCGAAACCCCCATAACGCTGGGGGAAGCAATAAATAAATAATTTTTGATATAAACAATTAAATAAACCGCCGAACTCCAAACCCCCATAACGCTGGGGAGAGCGATGAACAAATTATTTTTTACAAACAATTAAATAAACCAACAAGCTCCGAACCTAAATAACCTCGTCGGTTTATTAAATTGTTAATAAATAAATATTTATTCAACGCTCTCTCCAGCTTCAGGAGGGTTAAGAGCTTGTCAGTTTATTTAATTGTCTAAAAAAAATTATTTATCGATCACTCTACCCAGCGTTATGGGGAATTCGAGCTTGGCGGTTTATTTAATTAATTATAAAAAATAATTTATTTATCGCTCTTTCCAGCTTCACGAGGGCTTAGAACTTGTCAGTTTATTTAATTGTTCATAAAAAATCATTCATTTATCGCTCTCCCGAGCGTTATGGGGGCTTAGAGCTCGTCGGTTTATTTAATTGTTTATAAAAAATAATTTATTTATCGCCCTCCCCAGCGTTATGGGGGTTTAGAGCTTGTCGGTTTATTTAATTGTTTATAAAAAATAATTTATTTATCGCCCTCCCCAGCGTTATGGGGGTTTAGAGCTTGTCGGTTTATTTAATTGTTTATAAAAAAAAATTTATTTATTGCTCTCCCCAGCAGTATGGGAGTTTAGAGCTTGGGAGTTCATTTATTTATTTATTCATTGATTAATTATTTGCAACGGTTTCTGTTATTCAGCTTTCAATCTTCCACAGAAACTGCGACGGTCAATCTATTCAAATATAGCGGGGGGCACCACGTCTGTGACTCCCATTTTCGAAGGCTACTGACTTGAAACTATCGCTCCGTCGACCACTTGTGACTTTCTTTGACCTGAAATAAGTTGTTGGTCTCCATGAGCAGATTCTCGAATCCATTCCTGAAGTCGTTTCGGTAATCTGGTAGATGACCTGGTGCGATTGAATTCCATAATAACCCCCCGGAAGTCGTTCCAGAGGAAAACTTCCTGGAGAAGTCGTTCCGGTAACCTGGTAGACGACCTAGTGCGAGCGAATTCCTTTATAACCCCCCGGAAGTCGCTCGCGAGGAAAACTTCCTGGAGAAGTCGTTTCGGCAACCTGGTAGACGACCTGGTGCGAGCGAACTCTTTTATAACCCCCCGGAAGTCGTTCGCGAGGAAAACTTCCTGGAGAAGTCGTTTCGGTAATCTGGTAGATGACCTGGTGCGATTGAATTCCATAATAACCCCCCGGAAGTCGTTCCAGAGGAAAACTTCCTGGAGAAGTCGTTCCGGTAACCTGGTAGACGACCTAGTGCGAGCGAATTCCTTTATAACCCCCCGGAAGTCGCTCGCGAGGAAAACTTCCTGGAGAAGTCGTTTCGGCAACCTGGTAGACGACATGGTGCAAGCGAATTCCATAATAACCCCCCGGAAGTCGTTCAAGAGGAAAACTTCCTGGAGAAGTCGTTCCGGTAACCTGGTAGACGACCTAGTGCGAGCGAATTCCTTTATCACCCCCCGGAAGTCGCTCGCGAGGAAAACTTCCTGGAGACTCCGTTTCGGCAACCTGGTAGACGACCTAGTGCGAGCGAATTCCATAATAACCCCCCAGAAGTCGCTCGCGAGGAAAACTTCCTGGAGAAGTCGTTTCGGCAACCTGGTAGACGACCTGGTGCGAGCGAACTCCTTTATAACCCCCCGGAAGTCGTTCGCGAGGAAAACTTCCTGGAGAAGTCGTTTCGGTAATCTGGTAGATGACCTGGTGCGATTGAATTCCATAATAACCCCCCGGAAGTCGTTCAAGAGGAAAACTTCCTGGAGAAGTCGTTTCGGCAACCTAGTAGACGACCTAGTGCGAGCGAATTCCTTTATAACCCCCCGGAAGTCGTTCGCGAGGAAAACTTCCTGGAGAAGTCGTTTCGGTAATCTGGTAGATGACCTGGTGCGATTGAATTCCATAATAACCCCTCGGAAGTCGTTCCAGAGGAAAACTTCCTGGAGAAGTCGTTCCGGTAACCTGGTAGACGACCTAGTGCGAGCGAATTCCATAATAACCCCCCGGAAGTCGCTCGCGAGGAAAACTTCCTGGAGAAGTCGTTTCGGCAACCTGGTAGACGAATAGTGCGAGCGAATTCCTTTATAACCCCCCGGAAGTCGCTCGCGAGGAAAACTTCCTGGAGAAGTCGTTTCGGCAACCTGGTAGACGACCTGGTGCGAGCGAACTCCTTTATAACCCCCCGGAAGTCGTTCGCGAGGAAAACTTCCTGGAGAAGTCGTTTCGGTAATCTGGTAGATGACCTGGTGCGATTTAATTCCATAATAACCCCCCGGAAGTCGTTCAAGAGGAAAACTTCCTGGAGAAGTCATTCCGGTAACCTGGTAGACGACCTTGTGCGAGCGAATTCCTTTATAACCCCCCGGAAGTCGCTCGCGAGGAAAACTTCCTGGAGAAGTCGTTTCGGCAACCTGGTAGACGACATGGTGCAAGCGAATTCCATAATAACCCCCCGGAAGTCGTTCAAGAGGAAAACTTCCTGGAGAAGTCGTTCCGGTAACCTGGTAGACGACCTAGTGCGAGCGAATTCCTTTATAACCCCCCGGAAGTTGCTCGCGAGGAAAACTTCCTGGAGAAGTCGATTCGGCAACCTGGTAGACGACCTAGTGCGAGCGAATTCCTTTATAACCCCCCGGAAGTTGCTCGCGAGGAAAACTTCCTGGAGAAGTCGATTCGGCAACCTGGTAGACGACCTAGTGCGAGCGAATTCCTTTATAACCCCCCGGAAGTCGCTCGCGAGGAAAACTTCCTGGAGAAGTCGTTCCGGTAACCTGGTAGACGACCTAGTGCGAGCGAGTTCCTTTATAACCCCCCGGAAGTCGCTCGCGAGGAAAACTTCCTGGAGAAGTCGTTTCGGCAACCTGGTAGACGACCTGGTGCGAGCTAATTCTATAATAAACCCCCGGAAGTCGTTCCAGAGGAAAACTTCCTGGAGAAGTCGTTCCGGTAACCTGGTAGACGACCTAGTGCGAGCGAATTCCTTTATAACCCCCCGGAAGTCGCTCGCGAGGAAAACTTCCTGGAGAAGTCGTTTCGGCAACCTGGTAGACGACATGGTGCAAGCGAATTCCATAATAACCCCCCGGAAGTCGTTCAAGAGGAAAACTTCCTGGAGAAGTCGTTCCGGTAACCTGGTAGACGACCTAGTGCGAGCGAATTCCTTTATCACCCCCCGGAAGTCGCTCGCGAGGAAAACTTCCTGGAGACTCCGTTTCGGCAACCTGGTAGACGACCTAGTGCGAGCGAATTCCATAATAACCCCCCAGAAGTCGCTCGCGAGGAAAACTTCCTGGAGAAGTCGTTTCGGCAACCTAGTAGACGACCTAGTGCGAGCGAATTCCTTTATAACCCCCCGGAAGTCGCTCGCGAGGAAAACTTCCTGGAGAAGTCGTTTCGGCAACCTGGTAGACGACCTGGTGCGAGCGAACTCCTTTATAACCCCCCGGAAGTCGTTCGCGAGGAAAACTTCCTGGAGAAGTCGTTTCGGTAATCTGGTAGATGACCTGGTGCGATTGAATTCCATAATAACCCCCCGGAAGTCGTTCAAGAGGAAAACTTCCTGGAGAAGTCGTTTCGGCAACCTAGTAGACGACCTAGTGCGAGCGAATTCCTTTATAACCCCCCGGAAGTCGTTCGCGAGGAAAACTTCCTGGAGAAGTCGTTTCGGTAATCTGGTAGATGACCTGGTGCGATTGAATTCCATAATAACCCCTCGGAAGTCGTTCCAGAGGAAAACTTCCTGGAGAAGTCGTTCCGGTAACCTGGTAGACGACCTAGTGCGAGCGAATTCCATAATAACCCCCCGGAAGTCGCTCGCGAGGAAAACTTCCTGGAGAAGTCGTTTCGGCAACCTGGTAGACGAATAGTGCGAGCGAATTCCTTTATAACCCCCCGGAAGTCGCTCGCGAGGAAAACTTCCTGGAGAAGTCGTTTCGGCAACCTGGTAGACGACCTGGTGCGAGCGAACTCCTTTATAACCCCCCGGAAGTCGTTCGCGAGGAAAACTTCCTGGAGAAGTCGTTTCGGTAATCTGGTAGATGACCTGGTGCGATTTAATTCCATAATAACCCCCCGGAAGTCGTTCAAGAGGAAAACTTCCTGGAGAAGTCATTCCGGTAACCTGGTAGACGACCTTGTGCGAGCGAATTCCTTTATAACCCCCCGGAAGTCGCTCGCGAGGAAAACTTCCTGGAGAAGTCGTTTCGGCAACCTGGTAGACGACATGGTGCAAGCGAATTCCATAATAACCCCCCGGAAGTCGTTCAAGAGGAAAACTTCCTGGAGAAGTCGTTCCGGTAACCTGGTAGACGACCTAGTGCGAGCGAATTCCTTTATAACCCCCCGGAAGTTGCTCGCGAGGAAAACTTCCTGGAGAAGTCGATTCGGCAACCTGGTAGACGACCTAGTGCGAGCGAATTCCTTTATAACCCCCCGGAAGTCGCTCGCGAGGAAAACTTCCTGGAGAAGTCGTTCCGGTAACCTGGTAGACGACCTAGTGCGAGCGAGTTCCTTTATAACCCCCCGGAAGTCGCTCGCGAGGAAAACTTCCTGGAGAAGTCGTTTCGGCAACCTGGTAGACGACCTGGTGCGAGCTAATTCTATAATAAACCCCCGGAAGTCGTTCGCGAGGAAAACTTCCTGGAGAAGTCGTTTCGGTAATCTGGTAGATGACCTGGTGCGATTGAATTCCATAATAACCCCCCGGAAGTCGTTCAAGAGGAAAACTTCCTGGAGAAGTCGTTCCGGTAACCTGGTAGACGACCTAGTGCGAGCGAATTCCATAATAACCCCCCGGAAGTCGCTCGCGAGGAAAACTTCCTGGAGAAGTCGTTTCGGCAACCTGGTAGAGGACCTGGTGCGAGCTAATTCTATAATAAACCCCCGGAAGTCGTTCGCGAGGAAAACTTCCTGGAGAAGTCGTCTCGGCAACCTGGTAGAGGACCTGGTGCGAGCTAATTCCTTTATGACCCCCCGGAAGACGTTCGCGAGGAAAACTTCCTGGAGAAGTCGTTTCGGCAACCCGGTAGAGGTTGCAAAGATCACCGATGATATCATCGGTGATCTTTGCAATGGGGAGGTTAGGGGTATCATTCGTTGGTCAAAAATCAGTTCATGAACTTTCATTTTTTCACTAAATTAATATTTAAAGAAATGATGTTTTTTCAAGTTGCTAAAATCAAAATTAAATTCATTATTTAATTATACTCTTTTTTCATCAGGCAGAATTTTTAAATTTTTTTAGATTTTTAGTTTTTTCGACTTTTACGAAATTTATTATTTTTTTTACATAAATTTAACATTAAATATATTTAACTTCGTGAAACAAATCTTTTAGGAAATATAATTTAAGCGTTGCTTCAATTGTGAAAGAGTGGTGAATCATGTATCCAGAACCTGCCCAGAACCCCGAAAGCCTGCAAACGGGAATCCAAAAAGGTGCGTAGACAACGTTTCTCAGGGTGTAAAAAGGAAAAACGGTCAGGTAGAGACTGCCGGAGACAAAAGAATGAAAACTAACCATTATGAAAATTCTAACACTGGAAGAGACGGTCAAGGTGGAAAGCCATGGCGTGGACGAGGGGGTAGTAGTGGACGCGGTCGCGGACGTGGTAGGGGTAGAGGAAAACCGACGGGTGTTTACTTTAATTCATGGGAAAATACAGGTGAGGTCCTTTTCACTACCTACGCGAACGTGGCATCTTTTCAAAAACTGACCAACCGGACTGAATGGGGTAAAATTATTGATTTTATCGTGGATACGCAACCGAGCACATGACGAATTCGAGATTGATTTTTGCCAGTTTTGATGATAGTCAACAAGGTCTCTTCTAAATGCGCTCATAAAGATTCCGAAGCCGACTAAAAAACGGAGGGAGTTGAAACCGTGCACATCACGAAAACTGACCGAAATAAAGCTCTCGTTCTTGATAGAGTTACGTGTACAAGAGACCTGTCCGAAAATTTGTTGTCGAAAATACGACGATTTGCAGACAAGGGTCTGACTGTATATTTAGACAACTCAAGGATCGATGTTATTGATCCCAACTCTCGCGAAATATTAATTCGGGAATTTATCGAACCGTATTGGATAATTAAATTCGAACTGAACGAAAACGCGAAAGTTCTGTCGGGTAACCATGCTGAAAATAATAATTATCAAGCTTATTTATCAAACTCGGAGATTAACGGAATGCGGAGATATATGACTCGAAGTGTAACTGCTAGGGAGCAATTTAGATCGAACGACTACTCCGGGAAGAACTCAAACTGTGAACCGACAGAGATGGGAAATAATCCAGAGTCTGTTGACCTTATCACGATTAAAGAAACTGAAACGGTGCAAACTGATGAAGTCGAAACTGCGACAACGACGGGCTTAGGCGATAAAATACAACTGGGCTACTCTGATTTTGATAATAGCGTTGGTAAAAGGCTGGTACATTCAACTGAACACGGACAAGACGGAATGTTAATTGAGAACGAAATTCGAGATTTTTACAAAACCGGACCGAGAATTAGCGAAGCCATGATGTGGCATATACGGTTGGGGCACCCGTCGTTTGAATATTTAAAGCAGCTCCAGAAGAGATTTCTGGAAAATCAAAGGTTAAGCAAAGACAGAGACCGGTGAGTGTATCGAGACATTTATTAGAAGTGCTCGGAATTTGCTAGGCCATGACTCGAAATTTTGTTTTTTACGCGTCGATAAAAGCACCGAATATAAAGATTATACTACCGAGGTTCTTGACAAATTTGGGGCCGATCTTCAAATTGCATGCACCACGACACCGGAGCACAACGGTTTACGTGAACGCTTTATCGCCACTTTGTCAAAGAAAGTACGAACGATGATGTTCGATTCAAGACTGCCCGAGAACATGTGGGATCTGGCGGTAGGGGCGTCGATCTACAGTTATAACCAAACTCCTCATAAAGGTATAAATATGGAGATTCTGTTACAGAGATTTGCCCCAAACGTAAAAATAGATCTAAACCAACTAAAACGATTTGGCTGCGTAGCATTTATGAAAATATTGAACAAACTCAGACCGAAGTTCAGATCCCGAGCAAACATTTTAATGCGGCGCGACTTCGGCACGAATTCGTATCCGAACTATCCGAAGCGGTGTTGAATTCGGCTGTAGCTCGGTCGGGGGCGCGACTAGGGTTTCGGCCCGAGCGCGCACTGGTGCATCTGGCTGAAGTTGTGGTATAAAGATGATTCCTACAAGAGGTTAGAAATCCAGTGTAGTCAGGGTGAACACATAGTGCTCTAGGAAATAGCTTCCCCAAGACGTTTTGGCTTCAAGACGGTGAACATCTGGAGCACCTGGTGGTAAGTATCCCCGAAGTTGATTTCTCCAGTAAGTTTCGACTCCAGAAGAGTCAGGGTGGATACCTCGAGCACCTGGTGATAGTTACGCCTTGGAGATGATTTCCTCGGGAAGTTTTGACTCCGGAAGGGTCAGGGTGGACATCTGGTACACTTGGTGATAGTTACACCCTGGAGATGATTTCCCCGAAAAGTTTTGACTCTGGAAGAGTCAAGGTGGACACCTGGTGCATTCGGTAATAGTTACGCCTTGGAGACGATTTCCCCAGGAAGTTTTGACTCCGCAATGGTCAGGGTGTACATCTGGGGCACTTGGTGATAATTACGCCTTGAAGGTTCACCCTGACTCTTCCGGAGTCAAAACTTCCTGGGGAAATCATCTCCAAGGCGTAACCATCACCGAGTGCACCCGGTGTCTACCCTGACCATTGCGGAGTCAAAACTTCCTGGGGAAATCATCTCCAAGGCGCAACTATCACCGAGTGCACCTGGTGTCCACCCTGACTCTTCCGGAGTCAAAACTTCCAGGGAATCCAGGAAACTTCCAGAAATCATCTTCAAGGCGTAACTATCACCAGGTGCTCGAGGTATCGACCCTGATCCTTCTGGAGTCGAAACTTACTGGAGAAATCATCTTTGGGGATACTTACCACAAGGTGCTCCAGATGTTCACCGTCTTGAAGCCAAAACGTCTTGGGGAAGCTATTTCCTGGAGCACAATGTGTCCACCCTGACTACACTGGATTTCTAACCTCTTGTAGGAATCATCTTTATACCGCAACCTCGGCCAGATGCACCAGTGCGCGCTCGGGCCGAAACCCTAGCCGCGCCCCCGACCGAATTCGTACCGATTTCAGAAGCCGTCTCGGCCCGACTTTGCGGCTACGGCAGCCGCATTACAGTGTTTGCTCGGGATCTGGAGGACGGAGAGTAATACTAGTAGGTTACATGCCAACCGGGTGCTGAAGAAGGCAAGTATTACGATTGCAAACACGTGCGCTTTGTTGAAAAACTCGTGTACGGAGATCTGTTCCAGAAAGACAGTATTAAAGGGTGGGTTACGCCAAATGAAACCGTCGATAAAACGAAATGATTCGTTGAATTTGATGATGAGGCAGATGTTGAATTACCAACAACTGACGGAGTCTCAGAAACGTCGAAACCGGAGGGAGAACCTGTCCGAAAGAGAGGAAGATCGAGAAAATACCCTCGTACGGAAGATGATGAGCCACTTGTTAAATTGCCTGAAACTATAAACGATACTAGTTTTTCTGATATACCAGCAGCTGTAGCTCGCAGAGCTGTATTGATATTTTCCATGAACGAAGACACCGAATCAATTGAATGTGAAATTGAAGATCACGCGTTGCTCGCTAAACTGAGTAAAGATCCGACTAATTTTAAGGAAGCCATGAGCTCCCGAGAATGCGAGTCATGAAAACGCGCGATTGATGACGAACTGAGCTCAATGTCAAAGAATGAAGTCTGGAAAATCGTAGACCGACCGAAAATTACCGACGATGGCTAAGCGCCCTACATCATAGACTCTAGGTGGGTGCTGAAAAAGAAACGGGAGGTAAACGGTAAAACTAAATTTGAAGCCAGACTTGTAATTCGCGGGTTTAAGGATCCAAACTTATACGAACTGTCCGAAACGTATGCACCTGTGTCTCGGTTGTCCCTAGTACAATCTGTGCTGGCCATCGCGAATTATTACGACTTGGAACTATGCCAACTGGATGTAAGAACCACGTTTTTGAATGGAAAACTGACCGAAGAAATTTACATGGAAATACCCGAAAGTATTGCAATGTCAGAAACTAAAATACGAAAGAAAGTATGTAAGTTGCTTCGCGCAATCTACGGACTGAAAATCAGTTCGAAGAGATGGAATGAAACCTTTTTTCAGGCTGCGGAAAAATATGGTCTCAAGTCTTGCAACAAAGAGCCGTGTTTGTATACCTGGCACTGGCACGAAGGGAAAAGGTTTTTAATCTTACTACTATACGTCGACGATATGCTGTAGCAACAACGATATTCATAAACTGAATGAAATTAAATCTAAACTAAAGTCCGAATTCAAAATAACCAACTTGGGAGAACCGACCGTATTTTTAGGAATTGATATTAGCCGAGACCGATCTGAAAGATTGATGAACCTGAGTCAGGTTGGTTATATTGAAAAAATGTTAAAAAGATTTGGCTTTCCCGAGATGAAACCAGTCTTCTCCCTCATGGACACGAATCAAGTGCAGAATCGTGAACGTAAAATGAAAAAGGAAGACAGGGAAACAGTACCAGTGGCATCTAATAAAACCGACTGAATTTTCCGTATCGTGAAGCAAAAGGCAGCCTACTGTACTTGGCCAACGCAACTCGACCCGATATCGCTTACTCCGTAAATGTTCTTTCTAGGCATCAAATTAACCCGACTGTGTCTGACCTGAATATGTTAAAAACACTGTGCGGTTATATTGTACGAACGAAACATCATTTTTTAAACTTTACACCCAAGAAAGACGGTCTCGAAGTATTCTCGGACGCAAGTTTCGTGGATTGCAAGGGGTCATTGACCACTTGTGATTTCGTTGCTAAATTGTATGGCGATTCAATCGTCTGTAGGACCCACAAATAGCCATACGTGGTCTTGTCGACGTGTCAAGCCGAATACGTCGCCATGAGTGAGCCTTGCCAGGAAGTAATCGGTCTGGACAACTCACTGAAACTGATTCTTAACCGTTTGTTTGCTCCGATCACTGTCTGGTGTGATAACACGGCCGAGGAGTCTAATGCGAAAACTGACGGTGATAATAAACTCCGGCATATGACCGAAGTTTGTGAACATTATGTGAAAGAATACGTCCGTCGAAAACTCATTGAAATAAACTGGATAGAGTCTGAAAATCAAATCGCGGATGTTTTTGCCAAGCCGCTGGCTTTTAAACTGCAAGATAAATTTATTGAAGCTATTTTAAATTTTAACTGAAAGGAGATCAAATAAACTATATGTTATTTCTTATTTTTGTTACAGGTATAAATACTGCAGGGAGCAACTAATATCGAGCGAACTCAGCAGCACCTTGACAGATACTGAGTAAATAAATCGATGTGTAACTGAAGTTAAAATTATGGAACTAAACTGAACGAAAAATATACCACGAGGAGAGTGATGATATGTAACAAGAAAGGCTGGGAGGGAGTGTTGGATTATAGGCAACCTTACGCGTTTCCCACTCCTCTCCCCTCTCCTTCCCGCAGCAGCGGCGCTGCTGCACGCACTTCACTTGAGATTAGGCAGCGTGCGAATGCTGACGCTTTTGAAAAACAAGCTTCGGGCTAAGATTGATTAATAAAAATTCTTACTAATTAAACTCTGCTTTGCTATTATTTCAAACCCTTGTCCACCTATAGGTAAAATTAAAAAAATAAAATCGAATTCGTAATCAGAGGAACCGAAAACCCCCATAAAATTAATCGAATTGAATTCTTTTAGAAAATAATTTTTTACTTTAATTAAGTAAACCTTCGATAGACCAAATTAAAAAATTAATTTCAAAAAATAGTAATTAGCGCATATGAAAAAATCTATACATTTAATTCATCAAAATTCGTAGAAATTTTTTTGAAAAATAATTTTTAACTTTGATTAAGGATGTTTGGTAGTTACAAAAAAATGCAGCCGTTTAGTCAATTATTATCGGATCGATTTATGATTAATATCAAAATAATCATTGAATTTTTTACCTTTTTTTGTCCGATTTTTTTTTAAATCAAAATATTTTTTTAAATACTTTAACCCCAACTCTTCTGGAAATAAAGCAATTTTTTTCTTTGATCGTATGTCACTCTTCCAAAAATACAGAGATCGTTAAAAGAATTATTGGGATTTGTAGATTTCAGCTCGAAAAGTTTTTTTTTGTATGAGGGTTTTGTGAACCACGCATACGCATCGGCATCGCAGCTCGCGGGTCCACTCTCTGACTCGCCGGACCATTTCCCTCGGCAGGATTTTTCGTTTTTTCTCCTCATGGTGTTCGAGATCGATGAGGAGTGACATGCGCGCGCGATGGTGGAACTCTAGCGGAGGCTACAGGCCGCTGAGGCCAAGGTCGAGAGCTTGCGTCAAGCTCAGCTGGCCACGTCCGCGGAGCCAGCAGACACCACGAACACGCGGACGACGACGACCGCAACGGCAACGACTCGGGCACGGTTGTTACGCAGTCTACCACCTGGTACGAAAACGGATTTTATCGGCGAGAAGCTCGATGCTGAAGCACTGAGCCATGTCTTGCCCCTCCTTAAACTTGACCCCCGTCCCCTGGACCTTGCTCTTGGCCTGTAGCGCGTCCCCAGAGTCACGTTTGCGCGATTTGATCAGGGACCGGATTTCCATGGTGGGCAAGCCGTCGCTGATGATCTCGAGGTTGCATCAGCTGGATACGAGCGCCGAAGACGACATTATCCGTACTATTTTTCTCGAAAACCTCTCTAAAAGCTATCATCCTCGCAGCATCGCGCGTCACGGACCTTACCACGTTGGGCAATATAGCTGTCGCATACGTAGAATCCACTGGGTGCGACTCCGGGGTCGTGTCCACCGTCGGCACCTCACATTCGGTGACCCTTATTGCCGCCTCGTGAGTCGTGTATCGCATCCCCAGCCGGTGGCTCGCGCAACATCGCCTCGAGTCTCGAGGCGTGCCAATAGGTGCCTTCACAGTGGCAAGTCTGAGAGTCGTTTGACTTATTATAGCAAGGTACGAGAAAGTCAATTTGGAGGTTTAGTGGATTTTAAAAATTATGTTAAGCAAAAAGTTGAGCAAGCTGAAAATCTTCGGCACACAGTTAAAATGGTTATAAAAATAAGTATGAAAATTTTTGACTATCCAGTGGAGTAAAGAAGGCCGCTGATAATGAAAATGTAAAATAAAATCATCTGCAAAATATGTGTATTGGTGTTGAACTTTTGTTTTGCCCTGTTGTGCTAAGAAAAATTACCTTTTCAGATCAAAAAAATTTTTTCTTTTTCAATCTTCTAATCGCTTAACTCTGCTCGAACAGTTTTAGATTTGCTGTGCTTGAAAATTATGGATCTCGGAAAGAAAAAATTAGATCATATCACGGCAGTTACAAAAGATCTTGAATAGCCATCATCGATCCGTGTATTCGGTATATTATTTTAACCACCCAGATGATTGTCAAAAAAAGTTTATTTTCAAAATATATTTTTCAAGAATTTTTATCCTGAGCTAGACAGGAATTTTTGCCTAACCTTGTTTACATATTTGTTTAGCTCTTCCGGGATCTTCTCAGACACTTTTAATAATGCTCAACTATGTCGCGTTGAGCTTGGGCATTTTATTCATTGCTCAAATTCACTTTGCCCTGTTCAAAAAATTTTATTCACTGGTTTGGAAAGTTTAATTTTTGCTTTTTTGGAAAGCTATATTTTGCTCAAACATTTTTTTCGCTCCGCCATGCTTGGAATTTTTTTTTTTTTTTTGCTTAGTAATATTTTGCTTTGCTCGGAAATTTTCACTTTGCTCTGCCATGCTCGGAAATTTTTTTTTTTTGCTTAGCAATGCTTTGCCTTGTTCGGACATTTTTACTTTGCTCTGCCATGTTCGGAAATTTTTTGCTTTGCTTAGCAATGCTTTGCTTTGCTCGGACATTTTTACTTTGCTCTGCCATGTTCGGAAATTTTTTGCTTTGCTTTGCCTTGCTTGGAAATTTTTTGCTTTGTTCTGCCATACTCTGCCATGCTCGGAAATTTTTTGCTTTGCTCTGCCATGCTCTGCCATGCTTGAAAACTTTTTACTTTGCTCCACCCTGCTATGCCCTGCTCTTCTCGGATGTTTATTTTTATTATTTGCTTTAAAAAACACTAATTACGCAACAATACATAATAAGTTGACCACAATAATATCAACAGTAATAGTTAAAATAAGTAAAAAAATAATTATTAATCACATTTGAAAAACATGTCACTTTCAAAAATGATTAGTTTGTAGTTTGTAGTGATTAATTGCATATAATTAAATAATTATTATTTTTTTTAGGACTTTATTGTTACTACAGTTTTTTTCAAAAATGTTTAATATGACTCCCCAGTAGTAATATGAAAGTTTTCAACAAAAATACTTAAAAATAATAGTATAATAAATGTTTTGATAAGGTATTGAGTATGGATTTCACAGAGAAATAATAAATTTGTTCCTTAAATAAAAGTAAATTAACACATCTTAATTTAATTAACATATCTTAATTTTTTTTTCGAATCACTACATAATGTAACTAAAATAATTTCAGAGCTTTTTACTGGAATAGAATCCTATTTGATTAAAAAAATAATTTTTTGTCTTAGTAGTGGCGAATTTTAGAATAGTTACATGGTAATAATAACAATTATGTATCTAAGATACTAAAAAAAATATGTTCACAGGGGGTGATGAAGTTTTATCTTTGAAATTAGGTGAAAAAAATTAGATACCACTGTAAAACGAAAACGATTTGTTTCGATTCGTTAAAACAAACTTAAAATATTTTTTTTCTTTCGTACTGAGGGAAGTCTTTCTCACTTCCCAGTTTTGATAATTAATTTAGACTAAGAAATAAATTAATTAATATACTGAAAACCTCAAGCTGGACAAAGTAGTCAAAGATTTTTTTCCAAGTATTTGCTTTCGGAGTGACAAAAGTTATTGCAAAACGACTTTCTGAAAAAAATATTCGATTTTATAACTCGTAATTATTATTTATGTTTTCAGTTGAAAGTGAAATTAAAAAAGAAGATTACTCATTTGGATTCGATTCTATTTTTTTTTTTATACTTTTTTGCGTTCATAGTGACCTTTTAAATCTATTGTAAAATGATCCTTCTCAGTGATAATATTTAATTTTTCTTACATGCTAGTATTGAGTTATGCTCACAGTGAATAGGAATCACTTTCTTAACTACGAAGGCAAAATAGTATATTGAGTTTGTCTTAAGGGGGGGGTAGGGTCTGAGCGGTCAAAAAATGATGATTTTTCGATGATTTATAGTGAAGCTCCTGTTTATTATAATTTAATAAGAATTTATATACATATCATGCAACATTCAAAGAACATTCTGTCAAAATTTCAGATCAAAATATTAAAAATTGAGGCAATGGGAGCCAACCAAACAAGGCGCTTCGAAAAAAAGATGAGTTGCGGTGATGGCTGTAACTCGCGAACGGTTCATCTGAAATCAAAAAATAAAGTAGATTTAGTTAATATATTAGTTTTTCTCGCCCCCTAGTAGGATCTATTTCATTTTTTTTCAATTTTGAAGTTTTGGCGACGTTTTGAAGCCAAAACACTGTTTTTTGGTCACCAAAACCGGCCATTTTATGGCTAAAACTCGGCCAAAAAAAAAAAAAAAAGTAACTCACTAGGGGGCGGGTTTTTTATGCATTAAAGACGTATGTTTAGTTCTAGGAATATCGGTGCAGTAGTTTTCAAATGAGAACTTTCACCGACTTTGAAAAATAGTGTTTCGAGAACAACGCGTTTGAAGTTTTCGGTACGAAAAAAGTGAAGAAAAACTATTTGATTTACAACTTACACTGAATCATCTATTCCAGCTCCATAAAGTAAGTCACCAGCAGCTTTAGCAATGTCCAGGGCATCTTTTTGTCCTTGTCTTCGCCGAATTCTACCTTCTTTGGTTTGAGCGGCGCTTTCGGAGTCGGCTTTCATTATGCGAGTTTCGTCCGCCAGCCTCGCGTACTCATGGGCGCTGCATCCAGTACCAACTCCTGCTGATTGAAGAATCATTAATAAAGCTGTATTTCCTTCATTAAAAGTACATGCAGCTATATTTGCTGCAATCTCTACTATGTTGCAGCCAGCAGACGATGTTTTGGGAGCAATTTTCCAAATAAGTTGATTTAAACTCTCGTTGTTATTTTGCGTAAGTCCACCAACGCATCTTTCTAAAAGCTCGTCTTTGCTCAGATCTTTGTATATTGGTTTCATTGCATCCAAAACATCAACTGGTAAGGCCTCGTTAGAGTGAGAAAAGTTTTCTAAGGTGTTCAATGCCACAGATTTCTGGTATTCGCACCAAGAGTCCGCGCCGCTCGGACAATCGTAGTGCTGCGGATCTTCGTCTGTGGATGAGTTATGGGCGATTGTCTTTTTTTTGATTTTCCTAGTATTTTTCCTTCAGTTTTACGCGTTTCTCTCGACACTTTACTTGTTCTAACCATTTTAAAACCAAAAAAACCGAATCGGAAATATAAGAAGAAAAATAATCGGACCGCTCTGGTGAACGAACACCGTCAAACTAACACGTCTTTTTTTCCACACAGACCTTTAGAACCGCCTTATACTCTACCTGGGTTCACTGCCCCTCCCTTTTTACAAAAGGGTCTTAGGGGATTACAAAGACCGACTTAGCAGGAGCCTTCAGCGTAGAGCATGCGGGGAGGGGCAGCTGCCTCGACCTGCTCCGCTCGAAGGCCCCAGACTTAAAACTCTGTAACTTTGTGAGTTTTGCTCCAAACCCTTAGAAATTTTAACACAGCATTCTTAAAATTTTTTACTATAAGAAAAAAAAAAAAAAAAAATTCGATTTTTCAAAAATTGCCAGACCCTACCCCCCCCCCCCCTTAACCAATTCAAAAAAAATTGGTTTTGTTTTACAGTAGTGTTTAATTTTTTTCACTTAATTTCAAAGACAAAGCTTTATTACCCACTGTGAACATATTTTTTTTAGTATTGTAGATACATAATTGATATTATTACCATAGAACTATTCTGAAATTCGCTACTACGAATACAAAAAATTATTTTCTAAACCAAATAGGGCTCTATTCAAGCATAGAGCATTGAAATTTTTCTAGCTGTATTATGTGATGAGAATTCTTTTGAGTTCAATCTTGATATTCTATTTTGCCTTCGTAGTAAAGAAAGTGATTCCTACTCACTGTGAGCTTAACTCAATACTAGCATGTAAGAAAAATTAAATATTATCACTGAGAAGGATCATTTTACAATAAATTTAAAAGGTCACTACGAACGCAAAGAAGTATAAAAAAATAATAGAATCGTGTAGTAGGAATTCCGTATCACTTTCCTCACTACGAAGGCAAAATAGAATATCAAGATTGAACTCAAAAGAATTCTCATCACATAATATAGCTAGAATAATTTCAATGCTCTATGCTTGAATAGAGTCCTATTAGGTTTAGAAAATAATTTTTTGTACTCGTAGTAGCGAATTTCAGAATAGTTCTATGGTAATAATATCAACTATGTATCTACAATACAAAAAAAAATATGTTCACAGTGGGTAATGAAGTTATGTCTTTGAAATTAAGTAAAAAAAATTAAACACTACCATAAAGCGAAAACAATTTTTTTTGAATTGGTTAAGACAAACTTGATTTACTATTTTGCCTTCGTAGTTAAGAGCGTGATTGCTACTCACTGTGAGCATAACTCAATACTAGCATGTAAGAAAAATTTAATATTATCACTGAGAAGGATCATTTTACAATAAAATTAAAAGGTCACTACAAACGCAAAAAAGTATAAAAAAATAATAGAATCGTGTAATAGGAATCACTTTCCTAACTACGAAGTCAAAATAGAATATCAAGTTTGAACTTGAAAGAATTCTCATCACATAATATAGCTACAATAATTCCAATGCTTTATGCTTGAATAGAGTCCTATTTGGGTTAGAAAATAATTTTTTGTATTCTTAGTAGTGAATTTCAGAATAGTTCTATGGTAATAATATCAATTATGTATCTATAATACTAAAAAAAATATGTTTACAGTGGGTAATGAAGCTTTGTTTTTGAAATTAAGTGAAAAAAATTAAACACTACTGTAAAACAAAACCAATTATTTTTGAATTGGTTAAGACAAACTCAATATACTATTTCGCCTTCGTACCAAAGCAAAGACCCCTCAGATCCGGGACTATTTGAAACCGTCAACTCAGAACAGGAAACTTAACAAGTCGGACGGCGATCTATCAAACAGCGACATGCTGGCTAGAATCATAGCTAGATTCGACACTCAAGCCAAAGATATCGCCGACGAGGTAGAGAAACAGCTGGCGGCACTAAAACCCTACGTGCAGTCGATAGTGAGGGAAGAGTTGATGGAAAACCAAAAGCAATGGTCTAGCGAGTCGGCTACCCTGGAGGAAAGACTAGAATCCCTAGAGGTTTTGGAAGAAGCCCGCTTGAGGTCCGAGCAGTGGAATAATCTGGTTATACATAACCTAGAAACACATACGAATAACCCCAAGAGTGAAGTGGAGCAATTCATTTACGATTACATGCAGATTAATATTGACGCTGCGGATGCCTTCCCCATGAAAACTGTCAGCCAGAGAAGTATGGTTATACTCAAGTTAAGGAATGGTGAAGATAAAAAATCTGTTTGGAGAAATAAAAACAAGTTGGGAAATTCGGGGTATTATATCACAGCTGATCGAACAAAAAAGCAGAGAGCCGTCCAGAAGTTAATCATCGATCAAGCTAGACAGGAGGAAACTCAAGGCAAGCAAGTGAAAGTAGGTTACCTGAAAATGATAGTGGATGGTAAAACCAAGAGTTGGCGAGAAGGAAAGGAGTTTCTTTCATTCGGCTCGTGGAACCCCTCAAGTCCATCGTCGAGATCTTGTCGGACCCCTCCCCCCCCCCCCGGGAGCCACCGCCCTTTCCCTCCGCCTAAAATACACACTCCTCCGCACATCGATAGCACGCATGCAGCACGGAACCACCTCGAATCTTCTCCCCGGCAAGAGCAAGTTTCTCCTCCTGTCGACAACTGTAATACTCCCGGACGCACGAACCCTCGCTACACCCCACCGTCACCAGACGTCTCAACTGCCTCTGTGGACAGACTGTTAACCGTCGACGCTAATTTCAAAGTAATTTTTTGGAACATTCACGGCTTTAAAAATTTATTTTCCGTATCAAACGAAGACATCCGACAGGATTTTACGCACTGTGCGATCTTTTGCATCTCCGAGACATGGCTCAACGGAAAAATCACATTCCTCCCTTCCTGGTTGAAAGATTTTACTGTCTTCGAACACTCAGCTGTAAAGAACTTTGCTCAAGATAGAGCCAAAGGAGGCCTGTGCATCCTTGCAGATCAGAAGATAGTTGAAAACCCTGTTATTCGGGAAAGTAACGAGACTTTTATTGCACTTCAATGCGCTGTTAGTGGCACGCAATATTTGATCGTAAGCGTCTATATCAGAAGCGAGGAACGTCAGAGAGATCTGCACACGCTCACAAGTTTTCTCAAATTATAGAGGCATTGCCCTTATCGACTGTATAGCCAAAATTTTCACTACTTTGATTGCTAAACGGTTAGCTTCCTGGTGCGAGAAGGATGGTATTCTGACCGAATGCCAGGGTGGATTCAGGAAGCTCAGATCGTGCGAGGATAATATATTTTCTCTGCAAGCAAGAGTGGCTATCGAACTCTCGAAAGAGAAAGGTATACTCTTCGCAGCCTTCATCGACTTTCGAAGGGCATTCGACTCAGTCTCCCACTATTTGCTATGGAAAACCCTGCGCGAAGCCGGCGTTAGCGCTAAAATCGTCAGCGTACTCCAGAATTTCTACCGCAAAGCCTGCACGCAAATCAAACTCAATTCCTCAGAGAAGACCGACAGTATTCCAATCACTGAGGGCGTGCTGCAGGGCGATCCACTCAGCCCTATCCTTTTTGCAATCTTTTTATACAGCACAGCGAGATTCTTCATAGAACATGGTCATACTGATATAGAGGAGAAAATCGACATGCTTATTTTCGCCGATGACTTGACACTACTCAGCACTAACGTGATTGATTTGCAGGAGAAGCTGAACACTCTGGCCAAGTTCTGCAGAGATAAAAACTTTAAAGTCAATACGGATAAATCCGAAGTTCTTATTTTTAGAAAGCCCGGAAGACCGAAGAAAATTAGACCAATCAAATTTGAAAACCATGTGCTGAATATTGTTAAACAATACACGTACCTGGGCGTCACATTCTCCTCATCTGGATCATTGGCAAATGCCTGCGACCACGCACTGAAGAAGGGTCAATCTGCACTTGGCGCAATATAGCAAATCCTCATGTCCGGCAAGAACACCAGCTGGGACGCTGCACGTAGGTTTTTTGACTCGGTCGTTTCCTCAACTGTACTATATCGCGCAGGCATCTGGGGTCTGTCTCTTACTCGACACGTCGAACAGATTCAAGTAAATTTCTACAAACGACTTCTCCAGCTACCTAAATGCACTCCAGGTTACATAGTCAGACTCGAGACTGGCTCGGTAAAAATGGAGAGGGAAATTCTTCTGAGAGCACTGAATTATTGGATTAAATTACTTTTAAAGCCTACCCACCGTTACCCAAGAAGACTTTATGAAAGATTGAAACTCCTGGACTCGTCATCACCTGCTGTAGGTCCTGGACTAAACTGGGTTTCTCACCTCCGCCTATTGTTGGATCGAACACACCACGATTACCTAAGGCACAGCGAGGACGCAGAGATAATTAAACTTGCACTCCCAGTGTTAAGCGAGGTGATAAGTCGCCTTAGCTTCTCTGAGGACGCCGAGAGAGCCCAACGATCGAACTTCTGCCCTCTTTACAAGAACCTGAAAGACTTCGACTCCCTACAGGTAACTCCTTATCTTAGGCTAGACATTCCTATAGCACATTGAAGGAGCCTAGCAAATTTCCGGCTCTCTGGATCCATCTATCTAGTTCTGCATCATGGAAAGAATGCATGTAAGATCGACCTAACGAAAGACTGCCAATTATGCAACGAAACCAGTGCAGAGTCAATCTCCCATCTACTGGTAGACTGCCCGATGCATAAAAACCCCAGAGAAAAATACTTGGACGCTGATGGTCTGTACGAGATACTAGGCTACTCATCGAAAGATCAATTGAGAAACTTTTACCACTACGTGAGAAACATGCTGGAGAGAAGATTGTTTGTGCTGAATGACTGCTATTGATGTGTGTACAGCTGATGCTATGATTTTATTCTTTTTCAATGATATTTTCGTTATGTGTAATAATGATGTTATCTGTGTCAAAGTCGGCCCGATCCGACATCTTGTAATAGGTTTTAACCTCAAGACAAGTAAATAAATAATAATAATAATAATAGTAATAATAATAATAATTTCGCCTTCATAGTTAAGAAGGTGCTTCCTACTCACTGTGAGCATAACTCAATACTAGCATGTAAGCAAAATTAAATATTATCACTGAGAAGGATCATTTTACAATAAATTTAAAAGGTCACTACGAACGCAAAAAAGTATAAAAAAATAATAGAATCGTGTAGTAGGAATCACTTTCCTAACTACGAAGGCAAAATAGAATATCAAGATTGAACTCGAAAGAATTCTCATCACATAATATAGCTACAATAATTCCAATGCTTTATGCTTGAATAGAGTCCTATTTGGGTAAGAAAATAATTTTTTGTATTCTTAGTAGTGAATTTCAGATTAGTTCTATGGTAATAATATCAATTATGTATCTACAATACTAAAAAAAATATGTTTACAATTTTGTCTTCGTAGTTAAGAAAGTGATTCCTACTCACTGTGAGCATAACTTAATACTAGCATGTAAGAAAAATTAAATATTGTCACTGAAAAGGATCATTTTACAATAAATTTAAAAGGTCACTACGAACGCAAAAAAAGGATAAAAAAATAATAGAATTGTGTAGAACTTAACTCGACTCGGTTCGACGGCTAACCGGACTCCTCGGGAGTGGAATGTCGTCGAAGAGAGAGTTGGCAGAGACAGAAGGTGCGGAATCGATGGTCATCGCCCGGGAAGCATTTTTCTGTCTAGACGAGTCAACCGGCTTTTGGAAGCCGTGGACGTCGGGGAACCTGACCGACGTCCGGCAGACACGCAAAGATCTGGAGATCGATTCATGGCAGATCTTGAAGCAGCTTACTCGTTACGGAAGTCGAGGCAATTATTGACATTCGCGTCGCGCGTTGTGGTGTTATTTGTGAAGTTGTCATTTCACGTCATCACCTGGACCGCTTTCCGACGGCCACACGGCGACTCGAGTATGGTAGATATTGCAGCTGGTCGGCATCGTAGCCTGGCATTTTGTTTAGCCTGACGGCTTGGTATGAGGTGCACCTTAGCGACTCCGTAAGTTTATTGTAAATGTGCGAGTGAGTGTGAATGCGTGTGAGTGTCCTTAGTACACTGTTATTGTCATAATCTTTGTTTTTCTCTTGCGCGCGTTAGCTGCCGATAGCAGCAGGAATTTGTGTGCGCGCGCAACGATTTAGAGAGCATTGAAGATTCTTTTGTTTACTGGTTTAAACGACACCGAGTCGTAATTCGGAATTTGTATTTTAGGTTTAAATTTGTTTTAATAAATTATTAAATTGTTAATTTAATTTTTATTGACTAAACCTAGTGTTCCTGCGAATCGATCCTGTTTTAATACCCGCACCCACTACCGATAAACGAACTAGCCGACCGCGTCGCGAAGTATAGTAATATTCGCGGACGCGATTTCCTCATTTTATTATTTCAGGTCGACGAGTTGCAGTTTGACGAGTGCTTGGATCAGCACTAAGTACAGGTGATAAGGATTTAGTACGCACCGTGGGTATTTGTATCGGCTCATACAAACCCTTAAATCCATCCCTGTTACAAGTGATTCCTACTCAAAGTGAGCATAACTCAATACTAGCAGGTAAGAAAAATTAAATATTATCACTGAGAAGGATCATTTTACAATAGATTTAAAAGGTCACTATGAACGCAAAAAAGTATAAAAAAAATAATAGAATCGAATCCAAATGAGTAGTCTTCTTTTTTAATTTCACTTTCAACTGAAAACATAAATAATAATTACGAGTTATAAAATCGAATATTTTTTTCAGAAAGTCGTTTTGCAATAACTTTTGTCACTCCGAAAGCAAATACTTGGAAAAAAATCTTTGACTACTTTGTCCAGCTTGAGGTTTTCAGTATATTAATTAATTTATTTCTTAGTCTAAATTAAATATCAAAACCAGGAAGTGAGAAATCGCTTTGCGATTACTTCCCTCAGTACGAAAGAAAAAAAATATTTTAAGTTTGTTTTAACCGATCAAAACAAATCGTTTTCGTTTTACAGTAGTATATAATTTTTTTCACCTAATTTTAAAGATAAAACTTCATTACTCACTGTGAACATATTTTTTTTAGTATCTTAGATACATAATTGTTATTATTACCGTATAACTATTCTAAAATGCTCCACTACTAAGACAAAAAATTATTTTTTAAATCAAATAGGATTCTATTCCAGTAAAAAGCTCTGAAATTATTTTAGTTACATTATGTAGTGATTCGAAAAAAAAAATTAAGATATGTTAATTAAATTAAGATGTGTTAATTTACTTTTATTTAAGGAACAAATTTATTATTTCTCTGTGAAATCCATACTCAATACCTTATCAAAACATTTATTATACTATTATTTTTAAGTATTTTTGTTAAAAACTTTCATATTACTACTGGGGAGTCATATTAAACATTTTTGAAAAAAACTGTAGTAACAATAAAGTCCTAAAAAAAATAATAATTATTTAATTATATGCAATTAATCACTACAAACTACAAACTAATCATTTTTGAAAGTGACATGTTTTTCAAATGTGATTAATAATTAATTTTTTACTAATTTTAACTATTACTGTTGATATTATTGTGGTCAACTTATTATGTATTGTTGCGTAATTAGTGTTTTTTAAAGCAAATAATAAAAATAAACATCCGAGAAGAGCAGGGCATAGCAGGGTGGAGCAAAGTAAAAAGTTTTCAAGCATGGCAGAGCATGGCAGAGCAAAGCAAAAAATTTCTCAGTATGGCAGAGTAGGGCAGAGCAAAGCAAAAAATTTCCGAGCATGGCAGAGCAAAGCAAAAAATTTCCGAGCAAGGCAAAGCAAAGCAAAAAATTTCCGAGCATGGCAGAGCAAAGTAAAAATGTCCGAGCAAAGCAAAGCATTGCTAAGCAAAAAAAAATGTCCGAGCAAAGCAAAATATTGCTAAGCAAAAAAAAAAAAAATTCCAAGCATGGCAGAGCGAAAAAAATGTTTGAGCTAAATATAGCTTTCCAAAAAAGCAAAAATTAAACTTTCCAAACCGGTGAATAAAATTTTTTGAACAGGGGAAAGTGAATTTGAGCAATGAATAAAAAGCCCTAGCTCAACGCGACATAGTTAGCATTATTAAAAGTGTCTGAGAAGATCCCGGAGGAGCTAAACAAATATAAAAACAAGGTTAGGCAAAAATTCCTGTCTCGCGCAGGATAAAAATTCTTGAAAAATATATTTTGAAAATAAACTTTTTTTGACAATCATCTGGGTGGTTAAAATAATATACCGAATACACGGATCGATGATGGCTATTCAAGATCTTTTGTATCTGCCGTGATATGATCTAATTTTTTCTTTCCGAGATCCATAATTTTCAAGCACAGCAAATCTAAAACTGTTCGAGCAGAGTTAAGCGATTAGAAGATTGAAAAAGAAAAAATTTTTTTGATCTGAAAAGGTAATTTTTCTTAGCACAACAGGGCAAAACAAAAGTTCAACACCAATACACATATTTTGCAGATGATTTAATTTTACATTTTCATTATCAGCGGCCTTCTTTACTTAACTGGATAGTCAAAAATTTTCATACTTATTTTTATAACCATTTTAACTGTGTGCCGAAGATTTTCAGCTTGCTCAACTTTTTGCTTAACATAATTTTTAAAATCCAACTGACTATCTCGTACCTTGCTATAATAAGTCAAACGACTCTCAGACTTGCCACTGTGAAGGCACCTATTGGCATGCATCGAGACTCGAGGACCAGATCGTGAGGCTCAAACCTGAGCTCGCCGCACTCATGACGCGCATCGGATTGCTCCCGCAATCCTCAAGGCAACGGATCCGGGCAGGAGCCTATTAACACCGCCTCTACCGCTGGCTATTGTCGCATCCATGTGAAGTACGGTCGTGATGCTCGCATGGTTGTCATGTCCAGTAGAGTGGAGATCTCCATTGGATGTTCATTCCATGTATGTATGTATATGTATAGCGTGAGCATAGTTGCGTAGCAGGGCACAAAAAAATTAAATTAAAAAAACTCTACCTAGAGGTTATTTCCCCAGGAAGTTTCGACTCCGGAGGGATCAGGGTGGACACCTTGTGCCCCTGGTGATACTAACGCCTCAGAGATGATTTCCCCAGGATATTTCGACTCCGGATGGGTCAGGGCGTGCACTTGGTTCACCTGGTGATACTTACGCCTTAGAGAGGATTTCCCCAGGAAGTTTCGACTCCGGATGGGTCAGGGCGGACACCTGGTGCCCCTGGTGATACTTACGCCTCGGAGATGATTTCCCCAGGAAGTTTCGACTCCGGATGGGTCAGGGCGTGCACCTGGTGCACCTGGTAATACTTATGCCTTAGAGAGGATTTCCCCAGGAAGTTTCAACTCCGGATGGGTCAGAGTGGACACCTGGTGCCCCTGGTGATACGTACGCCTTGAAGATGATTTCCCCAGGAAGTTTCGACTCCGGAGGGATCAGGGCGAGCACCTGTTGATTCTTGAAAATAAAGTTTGCAGTTTTTTGTAGTTGATCCCCCAAGCTCTAAGCCCCCAAAACCCTGGGCGCCCGAGTTCAATAAAATACTGATTGGCTACCCCGCAAGCTCTAAGCCCCCAAAACCATGGGCGCCCAAGTTCAAAGGAATACTGATTGGCTACTCCCCAAGCTCTGAGCCCCCAAAACCCTGGTTACAGAGTGGAATCATTTTACAAGTTGAGCGTACTTAATATTTGTGTATCAAATTAATAAAAAAATATTTTTTTTTTTTCATTCCACACGAACATTATGGTGAACTTTTATTTACACTAATTAAAAAAATTACAAAATAAAACAATAATATAAATTAAAAAAAATTAATAACCAATCAAGAAACGAAAATTTTTACACTTTTTTCGAAATTGTATCTTATTCGTTAAAACATTCAATTTATAGTTAAAAAAAAAAAAATTGTTGATGACGTTGCAAAAAAAGAGTTAAACAATAAGTAAAAAACTTTTAGCGTTTTCCTAGTCAACCACGCCATTTAGGCGTTTAAAATCTCAGACTTACAATTAGGTATACTTACAGAATTATTTATATCATGCTTAATTCAACTAAAATGCACACATATTTTGGGAATAATTCAACTCAGGCTCCCAAGGTTTTTAGGGTTGAAACCTTAGGGGATACATAATAGTTGATCAGTTTTTTTGTTTAACTCGGGCACCCAGGGTTTTGGGGGCTTAGAGCTTGGGGGATTTCCGATAAGTTTTTTTTCCTGAACTTGAGCGCCCAGGGTTTTTGGGGCTTAGAACTTGGGGGGATAGCTTATAAGTATTTTGTCGAGCTCGGGCGCCCAGGGTTTTGGGGGCTCAGAGCTTGGGGGATAGCCGATAAAATTTTTTTCTTGAACCCGGGCACCCAGAGTTTTTGGAGCTTAGAGCTTAGGGGGATAGCCAACCGGTACTTTGTTGAGCTCGGGCGCCCAGGGTTTTTGGGGCTTAGAGCTTGGGGGGTAGTTAATCAGTTTTTTCGTTGAACTCAGGCACCCAGGATTTTGGGAGTTAAGAGCATGGTGGATAGCTGATCGATTTATTTATTGAACTCGACGCCCAGGGTTTTAGGGGGTTTAGAGCTTGGGAGATAGCTGATCAGTTTTTTCGTTGAACACAGGCCCCCAGGGTTTTTTGGGGTTAGCTACCAAAAAACTGCAAACTTTATTTTTATTAGTGGCATTAAAAACCATTTTGATCATGGGCGTCATTGACCCTAAGCCGGCTCTGCTCCGGAGTCAAAACTTCCTGGGAAAATCCCCTCTAAGGCGAACATATCACCAAGTGCACCAGGTGTCCGCTCTGATCCCTGTGGAGTCAAAACTTCTTGGAGAAATGCTCTCTAAGGCGTAAGTATCATCAGGTGCACCAGGTGTCCACCCTGACCCATGCGGAGTCGATACATCCTGGGAAAATCATCTCCAAAGCGTACGAATCACCAGAAGCACCAGGTGTCCACCCTGACACATCCAGAGTCAAAACTTTCTGGGGAAATCATCTCCAAAGCGTACGAATCACCAGGAGCACCAGGTGTCTGCCCTGACCCACCCGGAGTCGAAACTTCCTGGGGAAATCCTCTCTAAGGCGTAAGTATCACCAGGTTCACCAGGTGCTTGCCCTGATCCCTCTGGAGTCGAAACTTCCTGGGGAAATCATCTCCGAGGCGTACGTATCACCGGGTGCACCAGGTGCTTGCCCTGATCCCTCTGGAGTCGAAACTTCCTGGGGAAGTCATCTCCGAGGCGTACGTATCACCAGGGGCACCAGGTGTCCGCCCTGATCCCTCCAGAGTCAAAACTTCCTGGGGAAATCATCTTCAAAGCGTACGAATCACCAGAAGCACCAGGTGTCCACCCTGACACATCCGGAGTCAAAACTTTCTGGGGAAATCATCTCCAAAGCGTACGAATCACCAGGAGCACCAGGTGTCTGCCCTGACCCACCCGGAGTCGAAACTTCCTGGGGAAATCCTCTCTAAGGCGTAAGTATCACCAGGTTCACCAGGTGCTTGCCCTGATCCCTCTGGAGTCGAAACTTCCTGGGGAAATCATCTCCGAGGCGTACGTATCACCAGCGGCACCAGGTGTCCGCCCTGATCCCTCCAGAGTCAAAACTTCCTGGGGAAATCATCTTCAAAGCGTACGAATCACCAGAAGCACCAGGTGTCCACCCTGACCCATCCGGAGTCAAAACTTTCTGGGGGAATCATCTCCAAAGCGTACAAATCACCAGGAGCACCAGGTGTCTGCCCTGACCCACCCGGAGTCGAAACTTCCTGGGGAAATCCTCTCTAAGGCGTAAGTATCACCAGGTTCACTAGGTGCTCGCCCTGATCCCTCTGGAGTCGAAACCTCCTGGGAAAATCATCTTCAAAGCGTACGAATCACCAGAAGCACCAGGTGTCCACCCTGACCCATCCGGAGTCAAAACTTTCTGGGGGAATCATCTCCAAAGCGTACAAATCACCAGGAGCACCAGGTGTCTGCCCTGACCCACCCGGAGTCGAAACTTCCTGGGGAAATCCTCTCTAAGGCGTAAGTATCACCAGGTTCACTAGGTGCTCGCCCTGATCCCTCTGGAGTCGAAACCTCCTGGGAAAATCATCTCCGAGGCGTACGTATCACCAGGTGCACCAGGTGTCCGCCAGTAGTATATGTACCCACTCTGGCGAATAATTGCTATCGGACTCTGCAGCCGCGGCGCTACGCCGCGACTACACCGAAAAAATAATATGCGTGGAGCTACGCACTAATTTACTGCGTAAATCTACGCCGGCTGCCAGTGCGTGGATCTACGCCTGACTCGCTTGCGCAGAACTGCGCAAGCGATCCAGCCGTAGAATTCCCTCTGCAATGTATACCTATATATAATCGCCGTTTGCTCTAGCGACTCTCAATAAGGAAGAGAATAATGAATAATCGTCGAGAATGTTTTTGTTTATTTATTTATAGTTTTTATTCATTCTTAGTTAGTATTTTAGGTCTAAACAGAGTAATGAAATAGAAAAATTAAATTAAGTTTAAGTTAACTGGCGTAAGAAAACTAGTATGCAAAAAAAATTAATTTTTCAATCAACTATATAATTATGAAATGAAGCTTAGAGTTTTCTTATAAAAGCCAATTTTACTAAATTTATTTAATTGTTTAATAAATTTGTTTAGTAGGTTATTAAAAATACATTCTTTTATTTCGAAAAACTGTATTCATTGAAAATTTTTCAGTAACGTCTGAGGGAAAATTTGAAACGGTTGTATGGAAAATGGGTTTTAAAAGATAATTTTATAAAATTAACTAAAAATTACTTATTCTAATCAAATACAGTTTTATTATGCAATCAATAGTAATTATATACATATATTATTTAAAGTCATATCGTGTAGCAATATGAAATTTTTTATTTTTTTCAATTAGAGAACCTATTCTTAAGATTTTTTCATTTTTTTCAATAAGAGAACCTAATCTCTGATCCGAATCTTAAGGATGCATGCAAAGCTTGTGAAATTGGATAAGGATCCAGTATAGGAACTTCATTTAAAGTTTGAGTTGTAGTTAAACTACTGTGATCTATGAAAAATTATTTTTTGTTATTTTTGAAACAAATGTTAATACAAATTTAAGCAATAGGAAAAAAAAACAAACCATGATTTGTGGGATCAGTGATGAAATTCATGTTCGTGCTTATTAGGTTATAAACAACAATCACACACTACTTACTTACTTTTATACTTACTTTAAATTAAACAGAATTAACAACACAAAACGTATGAACAAAAAAACCTTTGGCCATGTGTGTCTCGCACGGGCCGACCGAGTTAAGTATACTATATATACAGCTATTGTATAAAGGTATACACTGCAGCGGGAATTCTACGGCTGGATCGCTTGCGCAGTTCTGCGCAGTCAAGTCAGGCGTAGATTCACGCACTGGCACCCAGCGTAGATTCTCCGCAGTACTACTGCGTAGCTCCACGCATATTATTTTTTCGGTGTAAGCGCGGCATGCCGCAGTCGCTCGTACTAGAGAGAGAAGGAGAGAGTGTTAGAGAGAGAGAGAGAGAGAGAGTATTGAGACGCTGCGGTTGCGCTCGCTGTCACTGACCCCCCAATATTCCTGTATAATTTTTTATTTTTTTATTTTCAAAAAAAGTAAATTAAGCGAGTTTTTGAGTTGCTGCTGCTGTTGGTACTGTCGATGCTCTTACCACCGCGCTGTTTTTGCTGTTTCTGTTGCTATCTTTACCGACAATGTCGGTGAATGATTTTTATTTCAAAAACTTTTTAAAAAGTAAATAATTTTTAAGTTTAACTATTTTTGAAAGTTAAAGCTACTGCTAAAAAAAAGGTTGGAGGTGATTTTATAAATAAAAAAACACAATTTTTTTTGAAAGTTTCTTTTACTCAAGAAATGTATATTGTAAAATTTTACAATAGCTTATAACAACGTTTTATTTTTTGAATACAAAATTAAGATTTGAAGGTTCTGTTTTTATCGGAGCAGTGACATCTTGGCGCAGCAGCTCTGTGTGCATCTGATGAAGCATCTACCATTTCCTTTAAATTTTTCTTTAAATTTTTTAAGCTCCACAAAATTTTTGACCACTGCATCATTGCGTTCAGGGTCAGCGTAAAATTGTTTTAAAAATTTTTTCATAGACATTCCGGAGCTCATGCAATGTAAAAACATAATGCAAAACTGGCCGCATGAATTAGACGATTCACTCTGTAGCTGTACAGTATTCCAGGTATACCGTTTACAATTTTTTCGAAGTCTGTTGATAAATTCGGGTTTGATGGGTGGAATACCGAAACTATCAAAGTACCACGCTTTGTTAGATTTACTAACATAGACGCAAACCCAATGGCTTCCTGGTTTTTTATGGCCATCGATGTTAAAAACGAAAGCCGTCGGTTTCGTCCACACTCTCGGTATCTGGTCTGCTGGGAATACACCTACAGTATGAAGCCGAATTGTTGCAAGGCTTTCCAGTATTTCTAGACTGTTCATTTTCAAAAACAGCAATAGTAGCACGTAAATTTTGAGTATTTCGCGAATTTAGCCAATTACGTAATCTTATTGCATAATTTAAACATGTATATTTTAACAGTTTATTTTTATTTGCGTGATGTAGTCAATATTGCTGACTCCAGACTCAATTTTTAAAAGGCGGGCATTCTGAATCGTACTCTAAATTAATAATTTTGTTACCCATGATTTTATGTACAAATAACCATTTTTGATCTCCACGAACGTGAATTTTTTCTGCATTCTTTGTAAATTTTTTCAAGCTCGCAATAACCGCTGACTCTCTGGCTTCTCCTTCTTCGAAACAGATGCCGTGATGATGACGCTGCATCCATTAGTTGAATTGTCTTATTTCTAAGTTTATGTCTCTCAAAGGAGATTTAGGGGCTATGAGCCAGTGACAAGTGAAATTGTGATTTAAGTCACCTTGGTAACTTCTTTAGGAGAAAGTAAACCATTTTTACCTTTTAAAAATTGGATATCAATAACAAAATCCATGACAGTATTGACTGTCCAGTGGTCTGATTGAAACTGAAGTTAATTTAAAAAAATGAGAGAGAAAAGGAAACGACTGGGAGGGGGTAAAATAAGAAAAATTTTTTTTTCATTTCATCATTTTACATATATATTTATTTTATAGTTATTTGCATACATAGTTTATTATTGATTAGTAAAATCTACGATCACCTGCCTCGAAGAGTCTATTTCGAGTATATTTTCATATTCGGTGTATATAATACAATTTATGCTAGATTTTAAAGTATCGGCAAAACGTAAATCGATTCTAAGACTTCCATGTTTTACGAGATTAAAGTGCGTGGATTCGTTGGCCGAAAGATCAAGGGTCAAGTTAAATGCAAAAAGACAATACCCATCTGGATATGATTTACGAGAAATGTTATTTCCTTCATTTAAAAAGTGTATACCTGTCCCCGAAAACAAGGTGTGATAGACTTCAGCGTAGGATTGATCATTTTTAAAATCTGGCTGCAACGGTTTTGAGGGAATTTGAATGCCATCTATTCATAAGCTTAGGTAGCTGATATTAAAATTATCGAAATTAAATGGATTTTTTTTGTAGTCGCCGCTGAATGTTTTGTTCTCCACGAATCCAATGATAATTCTTTTTGGAAGTTGCCCGAGACAAATGTTGTCGATTGTTTGGGCATTGACGAGGTTTTGCAGAGTTTCAGCTTTTACTTGTACACATGCCAGCGGATACTTGGCCGTATTTTGAGCTGAAGCTCTTGCGTGGGCTAGGAGCACTCCCGGGCTAATTTTAACTCTTCTAACCAACAGACATACATCTTCAATACGTAAAGAGTGGTATCCGTATGGATCCATTAAACAAAATTTATCAGGGGACCTTACTAGCCGTAGATAAATATCTACTCCGTTCAGCAATAATCGATCTTGATTGAATATATCACGATGAAGATGTCCAATCATATCTATTTTTTTGTTAACTAGTAAGCTTCGTCTCTCAACAATCCCTAAATTAGCATCATGAAGATCATCCATGGCACCTGCTGTATCATCGCTCCAACACACGCAGCCAAGATGAGATTTTTTAGCCGACGGTCCATAATTTAGAAGAGTTTCAAAATAAGCTCTGTACGGATATAATCCTGATGATGATGAAATATTTGTATGATTGAGAGAGACGTCCAACTGGCTAAACATCGAGTGCAAGAAATTGTTTACAGGTCCAGCTTTGTTTACTTTATCAGCTGTCACGCCACTGGGAAAATCATCTGGTTCGGCATTACATTTTAATTCTACTTTTAAACTTAACATTGTATGTGATAAATCGATGTACTCATCACTATTTCCCGGTACATTAAATTCTATCGGAGAATCACATGTTTAAGATGAAATAGGTTTATACTGGACTACATGAAAGCTTTCTATTGTAGTTTGGGTGGGTGGGATCTCAAAAAGCAACAGTTCCGACTTTACACACTCGCAAGATTGAGTATGTAGAAAAGCCATTTTTTTTTAATCAATCAAAAATATCTCTTGTTGTACGTCTTTTTTTTGTTTTTTGTTTTGTTCTTTTTTTTCTTCCAGTTTTTCCTCCAGGGTTTTTTTTTTTAGTTTTACTTTGTTTTTTTCTTTTTTTTTTCGCCGCCAAAAGTTTGTTTATGCGCACATCACTCGCGAGTGACTGAAGCCCGAGTATCTGACGTCTATGTTTATAACCACCTCCCTCCATCAAAGTATCCAATTTTTCCTCAGCTTTTCTTTTTAAATTTTTACCAGACTCTCTGATACGATTATTGAGAGACTCCCTGAATGATGTGTTGGTGCTCGTGACGTCAGACATTACATTTATACTTGCACGTAATACTTCTTTTCCTATAGCTTTACCTCCTCGGGAGAGGAGAGGAAGTACCCGACGAAACACACCAGCTAAAAATGAACCGATTCCTCCATGGTCGCGCTGGTATGTCGAACTGATGTAGACTCTACCGATTCCTCTGCTCCCCTCTCCACCTCCTCCTCCTTGCACATTGAAGATTTCGTCATATCTATCCATATTTTGTGGTTAATCTAACCTCTTAAAGTGAAGAGTCACCGTCAAAGTCCCACTATCGAATAGAATGGATTTGCCAAATTCATCTTTTATATCGATTTCTATTGTCGAAAACGAATTTGATAAAAGTAGAATGTACATGCAAGGTGAAAAGCTTTTTACTCTACTGCTGCCGTAAATGTATTCGGGCGTACCTAGAGAAACTGTACGCCCGACTACATTTACGCAAGAGAGGTGTCTGAACATCTCCTGTGAATATCGGCTCGCAAATATCCGAATAAATCATTAATATTGACGGTAGACCACTGCAGAGATTAGCGGGGAAATCACCTAATTTTATTTCGTGCTTTTTGAATGAAATCGTTTTCTTGTCAAAGCCTAGGATTTTTCGCAGTCTCGTGGTGAGTTTTATTTCGTGACTGTACGCTAAGAGCTACTCTCAGCACAAACACTTTTTATTTTTACCTGGCCACTAGAAATTAAATCAAAAGTCAAATGATTTTTCAAGCAATTTAATTCATTTATCTCGTGCAGTAAACTCCTTATATCGCTGTAAAAGCCATGCTGTATGTGTGATATTTCAACGTTTTGTCGACTATGCAAGGTCGCCGTCTCGTGTTCTCGTACATCGTTTGAAATCTGAGTGCCGCCGCCGCTGACAGTGCCGCTTCCGCCAATGTTGTTGTTGCTCACCAGCTTGACGTATCTTTCGCTAGGCTCGAGAGGAATGTGCTGAAAAGTCATGGGAATCTGTATTTCGGTCAGGGCAACGGCCCACGTTCCGTGAAAAACGAAGTGCTGGGGTAGCTTGGTGATAAAATGCGTTGTAGTATTGTCCTCGAAGTAAGACATACTGCTGTTGCTCGGAAGCACCACGTAAAATTGATCTTTCATTATAAATCTTTTAACTCACTTGCCGGTATCCAAGAGTTGAATGATTTCGGGTAACCTCTCCAGCTTACTAAATGTTTTTTTCTACGACCTTGACCTTTAGTCTCTAGTACTTCTTCAATTTCCCAAATTTCCTCATTCAAATCCTTTCTTACTCTGATCAGTTCTTCTTCATAAAAAATTCCTCCAATCTCCGCGTCTTTCAAATCCTTTAAAATGTATACGTGCGGAAGCCTTGAATCGGAGATTTTGCTTATGACAAAAATTTCCTGCGTCCATCCGCTTTCATAACCTTTATCAAAGACTGATTTTGAGCGACTGATTTGTACGCAATCCCCTACTTTAAATCGCGGAGTCCTAACAGTTCGGAAATCATACCGCTGACTCAAATTTTTTCGTGCTTCTGCAGAATAAAAATCGAGACATATTGCGGTAAAGGAGCCAAAGTGGCAGACGGCCACAGATGTCCAATTGCTGGACATGTTGTTTTACCTTTTGAGGTTGCCGGGGTAACTCGGGATATAAAGGTAGCTATTCTGACACGTCTCGACGCGGATTGTTATTTAGGTACAAATTTCATCCGTTCGTTCGATACCGTGCTAGATCCTGCAACGAACAAGCTGGAAGTAAGGATAGCTGGGAAAGCAATTGACCTCGAAGTTGCAGCTGTATCAGACACCGAATTGACAAGTTTGGCGTCAATTGGGTTAGGTGACGTTCGTTCGGAAGAATTGGAAAGGCTTAATGAAGTGTTAGATCGAGCCATTCCGGAAGCTGATGGGCCGTTAGGTTGTACAACGTGGATAGAGCACGAAATCGACGTTGGCGATGCTAAGCCTATCAAACAACGGTACTACCCAGTCTCACCAGCTGTGAAACTGGAAATGTACGAGCACGTTCTACAGATACTAGATGACGACATAATCGAGCCTGCACCGAAAAGTGGCTGGTCGTCACCTGTAGTGATGGTAAAGAAAGAGAACGGTAAACGACGTTTTTGTATTAACTTTAAGAAAGTTAATTCTGTCAGTAAAAAGACAGAGGCTTACCCTTTACCGTACATGGACGATATTTTACGCAAGCTGAAGAAAGCTAAGTATATTTCGACCATTGATTTGTCATCGGCTTTTCACCAGGTTCCTTTGAGTAAGAAATTGAGGCCGATAACGGCATTTACAGTACCTGATTTAGGCACTTTCCAGTTCAAAAGGATGCCATTCGGGTTAGAACAGGCTGGCGCCACATTCCAACGCCTGATCGAAATGATAATAAGAGAATTCGGACCTTATGCTTATGCGTATTTGGACGATATTATTATCGTAACCGAGGATTTCGAAACACATCTACAAATTCTCGAAGCCATCCTGAAAAAGCTCAGGGAGGCAGGTTTTACGGTGAATAGAGAAAAAAGTAAGTCCTGCCAATCTGAAGCGAAGTACTTAGGCGTTGTCGTTAGCCGTGACGGGATTCGACCGTGCCCGGAAAAAGTCGAAGCCGTTTTAAAATTCAGTGTACCGAAAAACCGTAAACAATTAAAAAGGTTTTTAGGCATGGCCTCGTGGTATAGGAAATTTATTAAAAATTTCGCCACGATTGCAGAGCCACTGACACGGTTAACAAGCACGAGAGTGTGCTACAAATGGGACACAGAACAACAGGACGCCTTCGAGAAGGTTTTAGTCTTGTTGGCGTCTGCCCCGGTGTTGGCTAGACCTGACTTCACCAAGCCGTTTACCATACAAACGGACGCCTCGAACACTGGTATTGGAGGCTGCTTGACTCAAGCCATTGATGGGGAAGAACGAGTCATCAAGTACTTCAGTTGAGTCGAAACCCGGCACAACGGAATTACAGCGAGACAGAACGGGAATGCCTAGCCGTAGTTGAGGCAATCCGGAAATTCCGTTGCTATGTTGAAGGATTTCAATTCCACGTAGTGACAGATCATAATTCACTTCGGTGGATAGATAGGTTGAAGAACGTAACGGGCAGATTAGCGAGATGGTCGCTAGAGCTTCAAGGCTACACTTTTACGACAGAGTACCGTCAAGGGTCTCTAAATGTCGTGCCCGATGCGTTGCCACGCATGTATGAGGAAGAAGATGAACCTACCGTCGCAGCCGTAAGCTATCCTGTCGGAGAGCTTGACGACTGGTACTTGAACAAGATAAAAGCTGTTCAAAGAAATCCTGGCAAGTTTCTCAGATAAAAAGTCGTGGCAGACAGTTTATATTATTATAAGTCTGACGACTTGATTGAACAGACGGTAGGTGATGATGATGCCTGGAAATTGGTCGTACCGTTGTATTTACGTCAAACAGTAATACAAGAAAAGCACGACGAGCCGTTGGCAGGGCACTTGGGCCGAGATAAAACCTTGAAAAGAGTAGCTCAGGAATTTTTTTGGCCTGGCATGTACAAAGACATTGAGGCATACGTCAAGTCATGCCAAACCTCATGGGAGGCCTCATGGGCAAACGGGCAATTGTAAGACCATGGCCAGTCGTATCGGGCGACATATTAGTCCCATACAACAGAAGCAGAAATGGACACAAATACGTGTTGGTTTTGACGGATCTGTTTACACGATGGGCAGAGGTAACACCGTTAAAACGGGCTGAAGGTGAGGCCATTTGGGATCATATCTGGCAAGACGTGATTTTAAGATGGGGTCAGCCAGAAAAGTTTTTATCGGATCAAGGTTCGGAGTTTAAAAACCATGCAATTGACGACAGATTAGTCAAGCTTGGTATTGAGCATGAAAACTCTCCGACGAATAATCCTGAGTCTAACGGCCAAGTCGAAAGGCTAAATCGGACTTTAAAGACGATGATTCGATGCTTTATTGCAGAAAACCAGCAAAGATGGGATGAATTGTTACCCGAGCTAGTCTGTGCATATAACAGGGCGGAACACTCAGCCACCAAAACGAGTCCGGCCATGTTAAACATGCTGCAACAACCGAGTGACTGTAGCGTAGTCAACAAGGGATTGGCAGATGAGCTGTTACAGAAGTATGAAGAATTGGCCCTGGAAGAATGGAAGAAGAAAGAAGAGGGAGCAGTTATTCTTCGTCGTAAGGCTGGTGAAAATTCTCGCATGCAACAAGACAGGGCAGCGAAGCATTATGACAAACGGCACCGTGAGGTTTTCTTTGAACCAGGAGACATGGTTCTAAGGAAAAATAAAGTCCTGTCGAACAAAGCCAAAGGCTTCACAGCCAGTCTGGCACCCAAATACTCAGGTCCATATGTAATTATAGAGAGGCTAGGTAGTAATACGTATGCGATGAAAGACAAGTTTGGCAACGAAATTCAGCCAGTAGCAGTTCAACAATTGAAGAGGTGGATCGGAAGAGAAGAACTAGAAACTTCAGCTGAAGAAAGTCAGACACCGAGGAATGCGTGCGAAAACCCTGAAGCTAGCGAGCATCAGGTAGCGTGCGAAGGCGAGCGAGATCTGAGCAATCTGAATGGGCCAGATCATCTGGCTATTGGGGATGATCAAGCCAAACCGGTTGAATTGGCTCCCGCGAAGAGGGGACGAGGTAGGCCGAAAGGTTCCCGAAAAAGGGGGGCCCTCGTAGTGGTTTCGCCATCACCGCGGAGAACTCGCGCGCGACCGAAAGCAATCTGATTTCCCTGTTCTTATCCTTTCCTTTCCTACTCTGTTTCAGTAATGGCCGATCAATACTCAAAAGAGGACTTGGTACGAATCATGGAGGAAGAGGTTAGGAAGGGGGTAGTACCACCACCCCCTACCAGAGAAGGAGAGGACCAGTCAACCACTGCTTCTGCAAGTGCAATGGGGGCACTGCAGATAAACCTCAGAAGTGAAGCAGAGGTAACAGTCCAAACGGCCTCTACTTCACAGGCAGCACCATCGAAGAGCCCGACAACCACTCCCACCTTAGACGATTGGAGCAAGATGTTGGAGGAGCTTCAGGAGTGCCGTGACTGGTCCATTAAGCAAGAGGCCTACGAGCACGAAACATTCCAGAAGTTTCACCAGCTTAGGGAGGCCTGGCAAGGACCATTGCGTGACGCGATGACATCTTGGACCCAACTGGTCGCTGATAGGGAGTCTGACCTACTGGCCATCAAACAGCGTCAAGCAACACGCATACAACTGCGAGAAAATGAGGCCAAAGCCAAGGCCGAACAAGCTCGTCTAGAGGCCTTGATGCAGTCAACGGCCGAGCAAAGAAGAAAATCGAGGAAAGAAGCACAAAGAGCTCAGCGAGACCTTTTCTTCGTCTCGATAGAAGCCCAGAAGGCAGCGGTACATATTGAGAACCGCAAGCCAAGAGAGCAGCAACGACGATGTTCAAATTGCAGTTATCCGGGAGTCACTGATCCAAGACTCTGCCCAGGGAGGGCAAATCATCACCGTGGCGGCTAGTAGCCAACAGTATGACTTGGTAGTCATTCGGGTTGGCTACCGTGTTTCCCCGAAAATAAGACCGGTTACGAAAATAAGGCCAAGTCAAATTTTCCGAAGTTCCATGAAAATAAGCCCGCCCCCTAAAATAAGCCCTCCCCCGACAATAAGGCCAGTAACATAAGCCATGGAAAATCATAATTTTGAGCAGTCGTCGTTATGTGCAGCAACAAACATGAGTTCAACAAGAAAATCCTACAGTATCGAATATAAATTGAAAATCCTTCAAGAGTTGCAACGCACCAAGGGCAAAAAGTTTTCAGCTTTCCGTACAGAAAAAGGTTTGGATGAACGTATCAGATGCTACTGTTGCGAAAGCTTTACGTTCGAGCTATTTAGACAAAAAATTTACCATAGAAGAATCATCTATCGCGAAACATGAGAGGTTAGGTCCACTATTTTTAGAAAAATTCAGCGCTTCAAATGTAAATGATGACTTGAATATTTTTGAAGACGTTCCAGAAGATGATGAAATAGCTCTTATAAATGAGTAAATTTTTAAATTGATACTGTAAAAAATAATAAATGTTATAAATTTGTCTTAAATAAATAAATTTTTTTGCAACAGGTGTTTCTAATTTATTACCTGAAAAAAAAGCCCTCCCCCGAAAATAAGGCCTCCTCTCCTTTTCGGAGAAAAAAAAGAAAATAAGACCGGTCTTATTTTCGGGGAAACACGGTAAACAGCCATTCAGGGTCATGATCTACACCCACTGTACAGAGTGATGAATAAAGTATCGATTCCCTAATCACAGTACCTTATTCATTCAATCCCTATCTCATCCTCGTACCATCCCAACTCGCTTAGGTCGCGTTTCGGGTAGATATCGATGCGACGAATCCAGGGATACGTCGAATCTGGTCCGGGGGTGTAACGGGCGCGTGGGGAGATAGAATAAATTCAAATTTTATTCGCACGCGACCGTTAGAAACGCGTAGACGCACGGTCGGTAATGAGGCGACAGCGCCACCGACTGAGTTGCGTCACTCGAGTCTTGACCGCGAGAGAAAACACACGCGTGTGTAAGATTAATTTGCCGATTTATTTGTTCGCAATTGTAATTGTTTTACAAGATCAACATCGCGACTGTTGATAGTGGTGCTGTTAGTGGAGTTAGGAATTATCACGCCCTTGAGCTGTCGTTCAAGCGTAACGCGATAATTGTAAGAAAAACTCACAGCTACCAGCGACCGACCTTCGAAGGCATCCCTGGCTTCAGCGAGGCATACAGGATTGCGATTGTTCAGCTGAGCGCAGGTGCACCTGATTTATCTAAGTAAGTTAGAAAGGCGTTTTATTATAAGATTAATTGTATCGCGCGCGGGAGTGTGTTTTGTTAGAGTACCGTAGTACTCAGAAAAGATCTTCGCCTTTGTTCTTTTGGCGCGCTGCAGCAAGCATACGAGCGCGAGAGAGTGTGTGTGCGTCGGTGTGTTAGTAGCGACCACAACACAGCCGACGAACTTTAATTTGTAAAATCAATTTTCGTCGTCTTAAGACTTTGAGTCATTCGGGTAATTGTTTGTAAACAATCGTATAGAATTAATTTGGAACATTATGTAACTTTCGATTTATTTATTTTTATTGTTAATTAAAATTATCAAAATTTACATTTGTTCATTAATTTAATTAACCCGTGTTCCTGCGATCGGTCCACATAAACTCACGCCACTACCGACGAAGGAGAGCAGCCGCGCCGCGTAATAAAAACATTAGTTCACGTACGCGTCTTCCCCCTCTTTTTAGGTATTGAAGAAAAATCGACGGATTGTCGTGTGCACAGAAAGTGCATTTTGTCAGCAGGTTGGAGGAGTGCGGACGACGATCGCCGCGGGTTCTCGTATTCAATCACGATCCTCCGAGGAATTAAATTCCTTGATTCGAGCCCTGTGACAGAATATATAATAAATTTCCAAGAAATATTTACAATTTTTGACAAAATTATAATTTTTTTCATTATTATTTGAAACTTTCATGTTAGAGGTCAATTTAATAAGCTTATACAATGTTTTAAAAAATATTTACAGGAAGCGAATCTACACTCAGAAGGAGAGGTCACAATCTCCGGATCACCGATCTTAACGAAATTTTTAAAAAATTCCTGTTTGAAGTCCATTGGACGTACAGAATTTTACAACCTCGCATTCTCTTTATTATTTCATCTTTTTTCAAGGAAAAATATTTTTAAACCAGTTTTTGATGAATCAGACCATTTAAAATCAATATTATTATTTCAATATAAAAAGCATTTTTTACGATTATTAAGATTTAAAAATTATTATCGGGCATCGTCCGCCTTATCAAAATGATATCTAAAAATATTTTTTCTAGAAAACTCATAAAAAAACAAAGAAAATGCGAGGTTCCAGAATTTTAGAGGCGCAAAAGGCTTTGAACCGGAATTTTTTTAAAATTAGCTAAAAAACCTAAAAATTGTTATATAAGCTAGCTGATGAATCGTTAGAAAAGGCCCATTAGATTGGGATTATCGGTGAATTTCTTCATCTTTTGGTATAAAAGAAAACAATCCCCAAAATTTTGTTCAAATCAGTACTGTCTAATCTTTTTTCACCCCACCTTTCGCTAAACACTTATTAAAAACTCTAAAAAATTGATTAATTTTTTCAAACTTTTAAAATTTTTAAATTTTACAATGAGAGAAGAGTTTCCAGAGCGGATAGCGAACTTAGGTTATGATCCGCTTGCGCTCAGCAAGTTAGATGCAATTCCAGTTTGCAGTATTCTTGAAAAACTGTAATTTAAATTTTTACTGTAACATAAATTTATGAAATAATTTTGGGTAAGTGACTAAAAATAGTTTATTACAGTAACAACGAACAGTTCGTTTAAATAGTAGATTACATACCTAGGCATCTGGAATGGGAAATGTCTCAGATCACATGAAATTGTCGTCCGAGGCGAATTTCCATTTAGCTGCCAAGGTGCGCTTCCCAGCGCCGTTTAAAACATTGCACATGACGCTGGAAAAGAATGAGCAAACCTTTAACAATTTGGGTTTGCTAGGGCTTGCTAATACTTTCCAGCGCCCAGTGTGTTTATTATCATACTACTTATTTACTGAATTAATGCATTAACTCAATGTCACGGAGGATAGGAATCTGAGGATCGAATTTTTGAACTGAGGATTGAAGTCTGAGGAAAGGATTTTGAGGATACAAAATTCAGAATATTTAAAGGATATTGACGGTAGATTTATTTAAAAAAAAAAAATATTTGAGGATTGAAGTCTGAGGATAGGATTTTGAGGATACAAAAAGAAAACGGAAATACAATATAGGGAGATTCCCTCATCTATAGTACATCAAAACCAAATAGTTAACAATTTTTAATAATTTTTTTGCAATCAAATTTGTTCCAAATTGATGAAATTAAGTTATTTATTTAAAACCAATACGTATTTTTAATTTTACATTTATTAATCAAATTTTATTAAATAAATATTTTTACCCCATCGTCTATCTAGATGCAAAATGACCGTCCCGCGACGTCTCGTCATTGGGACCGGACGAAAAAACGACCTCTACCTCTAGAATCTTGACCTCTAAATCCATGGCCTCTTCTTATTCGATTAAATCTGCCTCCACCTCTACCTCTAAGATTTATACTATTTACAGTTTCTACTGACCTGTTGTTGTCATTGTAATGACATGAACTTGAGATATGACGCTGTAAACGTCTGCAAATGTAGCAGAACCATAGATTCAAAGCCTTGTATCTGCATTGTGGCTCTTGATGACCGTTTTCGTCGCAGCGGTGACAGCGATTATCTTCCCTTCTAGGAGCCGCTGCCCCATTTGCTGCATTGGCTGCAGCTCTAAGTGCCAGTGCCTGAGCGCCATTCCTTGAAGCTTCTAGCTGTAAAACAAAAAATTTCATTTTCTCTAGATTCATTGGTTGACCAGTTGCTGACTGTACTAAATCAGCTGTAACTAATTCTGGCACAGCGCCTGACACGGCATTGTAAAATGCAGCCCTTTGTTCCTCAGGAGGTATAGGTACATCACCTTCGTACAGTTCTGCCTCTCTAATTATCGCGTCAAATTTTTCGCAAAAATCATTAATTTTCTCTTTTTGATTCATTTTAAGGGCATACAAACGCGATCTGACCGAAGCTGGAGTAAAATTTGTCTCAGCTTTTCTCAGTTCTTTCAGTTTTTTAATTATATCTTTAGGTTATAGTATATTAAAAATCTTTGGTAATTTTTATCTAGGTGGTTAATTACTATGTCTCTAACAATATTTTTCCTTTTCTTTTGAACTAATGCATTATATAATTTATTTGGAATAATTTTATCATCAATCATATTTAGTAGGTCTAGTGCTATTAGTTCGGACTTCAAAGAATCTAGCCACAAGGTCGAATCAAATTAAGCAGTTAATTTATAATCTCGTTTGATAAATGTTTTCAAGGTATTACTCAATTCTAGATTTTTATTGAGTTCGCAGGTACACCTAGGTCTTGTAAAATTGGATGTCTAGTAGGATTTGACTCTGGTATTCTAGGACTGGACACGTTTTTTACATTGGTATTGGAATAGATATCTAGAATGGGTCTCTGTGGGTTCTAAGAGGATAGAATTAAATGAATCAAGTCTAGGTACCTGTCTATTAAGAGTTCTAATAGCCCCTGTTAGAGAAGTTGTCGCCTCGTTGAGCTGAGTGGCCGACTGATTGAGCAGATTGGTTATTTTGCGTTGTTCACTCAAGAATTAACTCCACTCTGGTGGCTTTGGTACCAGACTTGGTAACGGAGGTAAATTAATCAAACCTAGTATTGGCTGTGTTGGAGCTAGTAGATTATTCGAGGGCTGGTTGTTCGGCTGACGAGACTTTCTCCTGCGAAGCAATTCCTCCTTGCGTTGTTGTTCTTGTAGCTTGGCTTGGGCTGCTATAACCTCTGCCTGGGCTTGGACTTGTTGAGCCTGAGCTTTCAGAATATCAGCTTGTACTTGCGATGAGCCTCAGCTCTTGCTTGAGTTGCTTGCATATCAACATTGTCTCTCGACTGATACTGAGATTGAGACTGAGCTCCATCCTCAAAAATTGTAATCTCTGGTTCTAAATGCCCTATCATCTCGCAGTCGTTTTCCTGCTCTGTATCTCCCTCCTGGGCTTGAGCTAGCCCGTTAATCGGCTGGGTGCTTGTTGGAATATTCAAGATTATCCCGTCTAGTAAGGATATGTTTCTGAAATACTCCTGGAACTGCGCTATTTGGATTTTTCTAGTTTAGTGTGCAGATCTGCCGTCTAGATTTATTATAACTTTTTTTTTTTTTTTACGAACTCAGTTCAAAAATAAATAAGTTGTATCCTTTACCTTCCTGAACCGGATTTCTTGAGATGAACGTTTCCCTGGTGGCAGCATAGGTGCCGTACAGTCGAAACATCTTTCTCTCGACTGATCTTCATTTCCGAAGAATTTCCAGGTCTTCTCCTTGATCCGGATTGTATGTATCGGACATTCTGTTTTCTAAAAAAAAAACCAAATACCTTTCAGACTTTCATTTTATTTCATTTTATTAATACTGATTTAATTCTCAACCTCAGTTATAACTATTAACTGGAAATTGAGCCGGTCATATCAAATGGAACAAGCACCGCACACATCCTTCACCACGTGAGAGAATTCCGTGAAGCCGGTCCGACTTTAGAGCCAACCGATCGTACTTGAAACTCGGCCGTCGCCCACACGGTTTCAGATATCATGTGTCATTTCTTGTTTTCCGAACCCTGAGTTCTGCAGTAGTATGCATTGCCCCATGGTAGGTGTGACTGCTATGATACAAACTTTTCTGTCTCAAATACCTCAATTAATTTTTTAGATAATGTACCACTTTCTAGATAATGTACAACAATTTTGTTGTCAATCGGAAAAGGCTAAATTTTACAGTAGTGATCAAAATTATAGAGCACCCCCAAATTTCATACTTCAGTCTTTAAATTTTTGTGCTTTTATACGACTGCAAACACTTAAGTATTTTTATAAATGCCTGAAACTTTTTTTTTCACTTAAACTACATAAAAACTGGAAAGAAGAAGTTTTACTTAACTTAAATTCAATAAAAAAATTAACTTTTACCTCCATTTTTATTAAAAAGTTCATTTTTCAAAAAACAGCTAATTTTTGCTTTTTTAAAAACTTGCGTAGTATATTTTAACCAGTTAAAAACATCCGAAAATATTGTAAATTTTTTTCTTTTCTTTTTAGTATTCAAAATCAACAAAAAAAATTTTCAAGTTGATTGGTGCAAAATTGTTCAAACCAAAAGCAAATAACTCATTTTTTTAATCATGGTAAAATTACCGATTTTTCATGATTTTACATAATTTAATGCCTTAATCTCATAATTTAACTAATTTAATTTTAAATTGAAGAAAATCTTACAGAAAATCACCATAAGCTTTAAAATTTTACAAATTTTTCAACACAATTAATCTTTGAAAAGAAAACGTTATTTTTGTAACAATTGCTTTAAAATAATAAAATTAATACAATTCAGTAATAATTTATACGTAATATGAATAAAAAATTTTTGTTTTGCTTAAATTTTGATCCAGCTAATATTTAGTAGCTCCTCCTTTTGCGTTATAGCAAGCCTGAACCCTTCGTGGCATGGATTCTGCAAGCTTCTTACAATAGATCAGACTTAAAGTTTGCCAAGCTGCTGCAATTTCTCTTTTTAAATCATCAAGATTTCTCAGAATCTTATCTTTAATCATCATTTCTAGTTGATCCCAAGCATTTTCAATTATATTTAAGTCAGGCGAACGGGCTGGCCAATCTAAGACTGGTATTTTGTTATCTTTTAACCAGTGCATAGTTTTCTTTGAGGTATGACAGGGGGCGTTGTCCTGTTGAAAGTACCAAACTTTTCGACGTCCAAAGATTTTTGTTTTTGACGGAAGCATGTAGTCCTTCATCACGTCAATGTATTTTTCGCTGTTAACAGTTCCTTGCTCAAACTTTAATTCTCCTATTCTTTTTCCTGACAAACAGCCCCAAATCATAATAGATCCACCACCTTTTTGAACCCTGGGAGCGATGCAATCTGCATTATATTTTTCAATACTAGAACGTCTCACTCTTCTCGGTCTGTTGGAAAATAATTGAAAAGAGGATTCATCGCTAAACAAAACTAAATTCCACTTCTCAACAGTCCATGATAGTTTATCTTTGCACCATTCATAACGAGCTTTACGATTTTTTGCAGTCAGAAGTGGTTTACGAACTGCGACAGCAGACTTTTAATTATTTTCAAGCAAGCGCCTATTTACTGTTACTCTTGAAACTTTTACATTCAGTTCATTAGTTAATTGATTTTTTATAGTATTTGCTGTAACAGTGCGTTCTTTTTTTGCTTTTTTTAATAATTATTCTGTCTATTCGATCGCTTGTTATCCTTGGTCTCCAGGCACCTTTTTTAACTTTTACGGTTTTGGCGCTGGTGCAAGACTTAATAGTATTTTGAACACAATGCCTACTCACTTTTAGAGTTCTAGATATCTCACACTGATTTTTCCCTCCCTTAAATAATCCTACGATTTGCCACTTTGTCAACTCAGATATTGCTCTTCTGCCCATGATTACAGTTACTAATAAACATTAAAAATTATCATTTTGTGTATAATAACTGCTCAGTCGGTAAGGCAGGTATATTATCTACCGATTGAATAGACGTCGCAACTATAGTCTATAATTCGAATCCGAAGAATTCAAATAATATATTTAATTAAAATAAGCTTACTTTAGATTTATACTGAATTGTCAACGAAAGGTAAAAACATTTTAAAAAGTATACTTTATACATAGCAATTATTACAAAAATAACGTTTTTTTTTTTTTTTTTTTTTTCAAATTTACCTGTAATACTGAAAAAAAATATGAGATTAAGGCATTAAATTATGTAAAATCATGAAAAATCGATAATTTTACAATGATTAAAAAAATGAGTTATTTGCTTGTGGTTTGAACAATTTTGCACCAATCAACTTGAAAATTTTTTTCGTTGGTTTTGAATACTAAAAAGAAAAGAAAAAAATTTACAATATTTTCGGATGTTTTTAACTGGTTGAAATATACTACGCAAGTTTTTAAAAAAGCAAAAATTAGCTGTTTTTTTGAAAAATGAACTTTTTAATAAAAATGGAGGTAAAAGATAGTTTTTTTATTGAATTTAAGTTAAGTAAAACTTCTTCTTTCCAGTTTTTATGTAGTTTAAGTGAAAAAAAAAAGTTTCAGGCATTTATAAAAATACTTAAGTGTTTGCAGTCGTATAAAAGCACAAAAACTTAAAGACTGAAGTATGAAATTTGGGGGTGCTCTATAATTTTGATCACTACTGTATAAACTCAGAGATGAGAAATAAATAAATGAAAAAAAAAAAATTATTTTTGATGCTTAAGTGACGCAAGTCACACAAACAGTTAATCAAATTTTGAGAAGAGTAAAGGCGAAGTGATTAGGTGTGCGAATAAGAACAGTTCTGCAGACATGATAATTGATGGAAAAGGAGACTTAATTCTCTATTCTAGATTGGATAATGACAGTGAGATAAAACTTTCGAATGTAATTACAGCAAGCGACATTTGGCTAAGGCAGGTTTAGGAATTTATCTAGACTCTAAAATTCTTAAAATTCAAAACCTAATTGGATAATCTCCTTAAGTGCAAAAACTAGAGCTGATTCCGATAATATTGACTATTAGTGGTATCGCAGTAACACAGCAGCTTGTAAAATTTTAAAAATTAGTGCCAGGCCCACTGTAACAAATTAAATGCCATAACATTATTGAAAGTAGCAATCGATAAGGAAATAAGACGAATGTTAAAATGTCAAAAAGGTGCATACTACAAAAACAACTAGAAAAAAAATTAAATTTGATAAAAAATAATGTATTGGTTGTGGAAATTAAGCATGTGCTAAATTTTTTTCTGCGCATTGTGTTGAGGAACTTGTAGAGGATTACTCGCACATATGTATTAGTTGAGCACAGACTATAGGGTGTCAAAAAATTCCATGAAAAAATTATATATTACAGAATTAAAACTCATTGTTGCATCGTACAGACACACGATGCCGATTTCACCCCAAAAGTCTAATACGAAAAAGAAGAATATGCTCAAAAAAGTGTGTAGACAGCCTCGAGCAAAAATTTCTAAGAAGAAAAAAAAGTATGGTGAACTATAAAAAGTGATCATCATCTGTTTGTATGTTTCTAAAATGTACAGTTGTATATTATGCATCTCCACGGGAAATATCTTGATATAAAACGCATCTGAATGCATAATTTATCTTGATTGCCAATGCGTCATATGGAGTTGGATTAAAAAAAATCGAGTTGCATGAGATTACAGTCGATCGCATTTAACACCGTTAAATTATTTTTTTAATGCATTGCTTGAAAATATATCTGACAAAATCACAGCGTATTACATTTTAAAAATTACATTGTAGCGGATCGCTTTGGATCACAATGTATCGAATTAGACTCCGTTGTATCATTATTTTAGATTGAATTGGATTACCTGAATACTGTTGAATCGGATTGGGTTTCATCACTTTTTATTCATTGCATTAGATTCGATGTACTTGTATCGCATTGAGCTTGAGAGAATCACTTTTATTTAATTGTATTTGACTGAATGTTGGCTTTGGATTATAATGAATCGTATTCGACCATGCCATATCATATTGAATTGTATTGAATTCAATTGGATCGGATCGGATTGAATCGCATTGAATTGGATTGTATTGAATCGGATGGGATTAGATCACATTGATTCGCATTGGATCGGATTGGATTAGATCGCATCGCGTCGGAACGGATCGGGTCGCATTGGAACGGATTGAATCGCATCGGATCGCATTGAATCGTATTGGATTGGGATCGGATCGCATCGGATTGAATCGTATTGGGATCGGATCGCATCGGATCGCATTGGATTGGATTGGATTGGATTGGGATAGGATCGGATTCGTATTAAATTAATTAACTTTCAACTTGAAAATAATAAGGGGTCGGACAGGGAACTTAAGCCCTCCCCCCCCCCCCCCCTCCCCCTCGCCCCTAGTAGCAAAAGAAATAAAAGACAAATCTGAGATAAACACCGGCTGTGTATCGATATTGAAAATACCTAAAAAAAAAAAAACTTTCATGTATTGTAGCAGTGAGGTATTAAGATATTTTCAGTACCTAAAAAATGGAGTACCAAGATTATGAGTACTTTTGCATTAACGACTTTATGATAAAATTATTCAGTAATTGGGGCTACTTAATCTTTAAGTTATTTTCTATAGTTTAATTCAAATTTTAGGGATTGACATTGAAAAAGGAACAAAAATGAATAATTGATGAAGTGAACATTTTTGAATTCAGCCCCAAAAAAGTAGAAAAATTTTTTTTTAAGTGGCAAGTTTATTTTTATTTCTCCGACCCCTGGGTCCCAGCCACCAAGGGCGCCGACGACAAACGCTTCCACTGAAACCGTGTAGCCCTACCCTTGCAGGTTCTGTGCGAGCGGGCTACACTTCCTCGTGATCTCATTCTGGATCACCATATTGGGCTGCAGTCTGGCGAGTTCCTCGTCAACGCCCCTGACGGTTCGGTTTACCCTGATTCCCCCAGGAACATTACTGGCCTTGGCGAGCCTGTCCAGAATGGCATCGTGGCGTTTGGTGCGGGCGTCAGAGTGAACGCCGCAGTGTTGAAGCACGTGGGGGAGTGTCTCGAGGTCACCGCACTTCCTGCATTGCCTCATGCCAGGAGGTTTCCAGCGCATGGTGGCATTTAGACATACCACCCCCAGTCGCGCGTGGTGTACAAAGCGCCAATCAACGAAGCGGGTGAGACTGCCATTGTGGAGGAAGTGATTGCTAACATTATTCGTGGTCCATCGGCAGACCAGGGAGCGTTCATTGAACTGGCAAATCTAGCGTGTGATGCTCTTCAGCTGGAGGAGGCTGCCCTCCAAGCTGCTGTGTTTTTATCTAGGATGACGAGTCGGGAGGGTCGGGGTGCCCGCTCTCGGAGGCGCCACGTCCGTAGGCGTGGTGGTCGTCAACGTGGATTGAGGAGATCCGGGAACCGAGGAGATAGCAACAATGTAACGCCTGCCACGCAGGGTGAGACAGCTCCCAAAGAGATCCCAGGTCATGATAGAATAGCGTGGGTAGAGGCGTCTAAACGCATTCAGGCTCTCTACCGTTCCAACCGCAAGAAAGCGGTTCAGCAAGTATTAGGTTGTCCCTCCCGGAATTGTGAAATACCGGCGCAGGAGGTTGAAGAGCATTTCTGGCAGATACATTCTGCGAGAGAGCCTGGAGGCGAGCTTCCCCCTCTGTTCCACGCCAATGAGCCCAGTGCCGAAAGCTGTGCCAACTTGTGCCGCCCACTCAGACCCGACGAAGTCGCCAAAAAGCTCCGGGGTATGAGCAACATATCCCCAGGTCCAGATGGCGTTACATACGCGGGTTGTCACGTGTTGACGGCACTTTTCAACGAAAACGACTGCGAGATGATAGGGCATTTAGAACCAGAGATTACAATTTTTGAGGATGGAGCTCAGTCTCAATCTCAGTATCAGTCGAGAGACAATGTTGATATGCAAGTAACTCAAGCAAGAGCTGAGGCTCATCGCAAGTACAAGCTGATATTCTGAAAGCTCAGGCTCAACAAGTCCAAGCCCAGGCAGAGGTTATAGCAGCCCAAGCCAAGCTACAAGAACAACAACGCAAGGAGGAATTGCTTCGCAGGAGAAAGTCTCGTCAGCCGAACAACCAGCCCTCGAATAATCTACTAGCTCCAACACAGCCAATACTAGGTTTGATTAATTTACCTCCGTTACCAAGTCTGGTACCAAAGCCACCAGAGTGGAGTTAATTCTTGAGTGAACAACGCAAAATAACCAATCTGCTCAATCAGTCGGCCACTCAGCTCAACGAGGCGACAACTTCTCTAACAGGGGCTATTAGAACTCTTAATAGACAGGTACCTAGACTTGATTCATTTAATTCTATCCTCTTAGAACCCACAGAGACCCATTCTAGATATCTATTCCAATACCAATGTAAAAAACGTGTCCAGTCCTAGAATACCAGAGTCAAATCCTACTAGACATCCAATTTTACAAGACCTAGGTGTACCTGCGAACTCAATAAAAATCTAGAATTGAGTAATACCTTGAAAACATTTATCAAACGAGATTATAAATTAACTGCTTAATTTGATTCGACCTTGTGGCTAGATTCTTTGAAGTCCGAACTAATAGCACTAGACCTACTAAATATGATTGATGATAAAATTATTCCAAATAAATTATATAATGCATTAGTTCAAAAGAAAAGGAAAAATATTGTTAGAGACATAGTAATTAACCACCTAGATAAAAATTACCAAAGATTTTTAATATACTATAACCTAAAGATATAATTAAAAAACTGAAAGAACTGAGAAAAGCTGAGACAAATTTTACTCCAGCTTCAGTCAGATCGCGTTTGTATGCCCTTAAAATGAATCAAAAAGAGAAAATTAATGATTTTTGCGAAAAATTTGACGCGATAATTAGAGAGGCAGAACTGTACGAAGGTGATGTACCTATACCTCCTGAGGAACAAAGGGCTGCATTTTACAATGCCGTGTCAGGCGCTGTGCCAGAATTAGTTACAGCTGATTTAGTACAGTCAGCAACTGGTCAACCAATGAATCTAGAGAAAATGAAATTTTTTGTTTTACAGCTAGAAGCTTCAAGGAATGGCGCTCAGGCACTGGCACTTAGAGCTGCAGCCAATGCAGCAAATGGGGCAGCGGCTCCTAGAAGGGAAGATAATCGCTGTCACCGCTGCGACGAAAACGGTCATCAAGAGCCACAATGCAGATACAAGGCTTTGAATCTATGGTTCTGCTACATTTGCAGACGTTTACAGCGTCATATCTCAAGTTCATGTCATTACAATGACAACAACAGGTCAGTAGAAACTGTAAATAGTATAAATCTTAGAGGTAGAGGTGGAGGCAGATTTAATCGAATAAGAAGAGGCCATGGATTTAGAGGTCAAGATTCTAGAGGTAGAGGTCGTTTTTTCGTCCGGTCCCAATGACGAGACGTCGCGGGACGGTCATTTTGCATCTAGATAGACGATGGGGTAAAAATATTTATTTAATAAAATTTGATTAATAAATGTAAAATTAAAAATACGTATTGGTTTTAAATAAATAACTTAATTTCATCAATTTGGAACAAATTTGATTGCAAAAAAATTATTAAAAATTGTTAACTATTTGGTTTTGATGTACTATAGATGAGGGAATCTCCCTATATTGTATTTCCGTTTTCTTTTTGTATCCTCAAAATCCTATCCTCAGACTTCAATCCTCAAATATTTTTTTTTTTTAAATAAATCTACCGTCAATATCCTTTAAATATTCTGAATTTTGTATCCTCAAAATCCTTTCCTCAGACTTCAATCCTCAGTTCAAAAATTCGATCCTCAGATTCCTATCCTCCGTGACATTGAGTTAATGCATTAATTCAGTAAATAAGTAGTATGATAATAAACACACTGGGCGCTGGAAAGTATTAGCAAGCCCTAGCAAACCCAAATTGTTAAAGGTTTGCTCATTCTTTTCCAGCGTCATGTGCAATGTTTTAAACGGCGCTGGGAAGCGCACCTTGGCAGCTAAATGGAAATTCGCCTCGGACGACAATTTCATGTGATCTGAGACATTTCCCATTCCAGATGCCTAGGTATGTAATCTACTATTTAAACGAACTGTTCGTTGTTACTGTAATAAACTATTTTTAGTCACTTACCCAAAATTATTTCATAAATTTATGTTACAGTAAAAATTTAAATTACAGTTTTTCAAGAATACTGCAAACTGGAATTGCATCTAACTTGCTGAGCGCAAGCGGATCATAACCTAAGTTCGCTATCCGCTCTGGAAACTCTTCTCTCATTGTAAAATTTAAAAATTTTAAAAGTTTGAAAAAATTAATCAATTTTTTAGAGTTTTTAATAAGTGTTTAGCGAAAGGTGGGGTGAAAAAAGATTAGACAGTACTGATTTGAACAAAATTTTGGGGATTGTTTTCTTTTATACCAAAAGATGAAGAAATTCACCGATAATCCCAATCTAATGGGCCTTTTCTAACGATTCATCAGCTAGCTTATATAACAATTTTTAGGTTTTTTAGCTAATTTTAAAAAAATTCCGGTTCAAAGCCTTTTGCGCCTCTAAAATTCTGGAACCTCGCATTTTCTTTGTTTTTTTATGAGTTTTCTAGAAAAAATATTTTTAGATATCATTTTGATAAGGCGGACGATGCCCGATAATAATTTTTAAATCTTAATAATCGTAAAAAATGCTTTTTATATTGAAATAATAATATTGATTTTAAATGGTCTGATTCATCAAAAACTGGTTTAAAAATATTTTTCCTTGAAAAAAGATGAAATAATAAAGAGAATGCGAGGTTGTAAAATTCTGTACGTCCAATGGACTTCAAACAGGAATTTTTTAAAAATTTCGTTAAGATCGGTGATCCGGAGATTGTGACCTCTCCTTCTGAGTGTAGATTCGCTTCCTGTAAATATTTTTTAAAACATTGTATAAGCTTATTAAATTGACCTCTAACATGAAAGTTTCAAATAATAATGAAAAAAATTATAATTTTGTCAAAAATTGTAAATATTTCTTGGAAATTTATTATATATTCTGTCACAGGGCTCGAATCAAGGAATTTAATTCCTCGGAGGATCGTGATTGAATACGAGAACCCGCGGCGATCGTCGTCCGCACTCCTCCAACCTGCTGACAAAATGCACTTTCTGTGCACACGACAATCCGTCGATTTTTCTTCAATACCTAAAAAGAGGGGGAAGACGCGTACATGAACTAATGTTTTTATTACGCGGCGCGGCTGCTCTCCTTCGTCGGTAGTGGCGTGAGTTTATGTGGACCGATCGCAGGAACACGGGTTAATTAAATTAATGAACAAATGTAAATTTTGATAATTTTAATTAACAATAAAAATAAATAAATCGAAAGTTACATAACGTTCCAAATTAATTCTATACGATTGTTTACAAACAATTACCCGAATGACTCAAAGTCTTAAGACGACGAAAATTGATTTTACAAATTAAAGTTCGTCGGCTGTGTTGTGGTCGCTACTAACACACCGACGCACACACACTCTCTCGCGCTCGTATGCTTGCTGCAGCGCGCCAAAAGAACAAAGGCGAAGATCTTTTCTGAGTACTACGGTACTCTAACAAAACACACTCCCGCGCGCGATACAATTAATCTTATAATAAAACGCCTTTCTAACTTACTTAGATAAATCAGGTGCACCTGCGCTCAGCTGAACAATCGCAATCCTGTATGCCTCGCTGAAGCCAGGGATGCCTTCGAAGGTCGGTCGCTGGTAGCTGTGAGTTTTTCTTACAATTATCGCGTTACGCTTGAACGACAGCTCAAGGGCGTGATAATTCCTAACTCCACTAACAGCACCACTATCAACAGTCGCGATGTTGATCTTGTAAAACAATTACAATTGCGAACAAATAAATCGGCAAATTAATCTTACACACGCGTGTGTTTTCTCTCGCGGTCAAGACTCGAGTGACGCAACTCAGTCGGTGGCGCTGTCGCCTCATTACCGACCGTGCGTCTACGCGTTTCTAACGGTCGCGTGCGAATAAAATTTGAATTTATTCTATCTCCCCACGCGCCCGTTACACCCCCGGACCAGATTCGACGTATCCCTGGATTCGTCGCATCGATATCTACCCGAAACGCGACCTAAGCGAGTTGGGATGGTACGAGGATGAGATAGGGATTGAATGAATAAGGTACTGTGATTAGGGAATCGATACTTTATTCATCACTCTGTACAGTGGGTGTAGATCATGACCCTGAATGGCTGTTTACCGTGTTTCCCCGAAAATAAGACCGGTCTTATTTTCTTTTTTTTCTCCGAAAAGGAGAGGAGGCCTTATTTTCGGGGGAGGGCTTTTTTTTCAGGTAATAAATTAGAAACACCTGTTGCAAAAAAATTTATTTATTTAAGACAAATTTATAACATTTATTATTTTTTACAGTATCAATTTAAAAATTTACTCATTTATAAGAGCTATTTCATCATCTTCTGGAACGTCTTCAAAAATATTCAAGTCATCATTTACATTTGAAGCGCTTAATTTTTCTAAAAATAGTGGACCTAACCTCTCATGTTTCGCGATAGATGATTCTTCTATGGTAAATTTTTTGTCTAAATAGCTCGAACGTAAAGCTTTCGCAACAGTAGCATCTGATACGTTCATCCAAACCTTTTTCTGTACGGAAAGCTGAAAACTTTTTGCCCTTGGTGCGTTGCAACTCTTGAAGGATTTTCAATTTATATTCGATACTGTAGGATTTTCTTGTTGAACTCATGTTTGTTGCTGCACATAACGACGACTGCTCAAAATTATGATTTTCCATGGCTTATGTTACTGGCCTTATTGTCGGGGGAGGGCTTATTTTAGGGGGCGGGCTTATTTTCATGGAACTTCGGAAAATTTGACTTGGCCTTATTTTCGTAACCGGTCTTATTTTCGGGGAAACACGGTAGCCAACCCGAATGACTACCAAGTCATACTGTTGGCTACTAGCCGCCACGGTGATGATTTGCCCTCCCTGGGCAGAGTCTTGGATCAGCGACTCCCGGATAACCGCAATTTGAACATCGTCGTTGCTGCTCTCTTGGCTTGCGGTTCTCAATATGTGCCGCTGCCTTCTGGGCTTCTATCGAGACGAAGAAAAAGTCTCGCTGAGCTCTTTGTGCTTCTTTCCTCGATTTTCTTCTTTGCTCGGCCGTTGACTGCATCAAGGCCTCTAGACGAGCTTTTTCGGCCTTGGCTTTGGCCTCATTTTCTCGCAGTTGTCTGCGTGTTGCTCGACGCTGTTGGATGGCCAGTAGGTCAGACTCCCTATTAGCGACCAGTTGGGTCCAAGATGTCATCGCGTCACGCAATGGTCCTTGCCAGGCCTCCCTAAGCTGGTGAAACTTCTGGAATGTTTCGTGCTCGTAGGCCTCTTGCTTAATGGACCAGTCACGGCACTCTTGAAGCTCCTCCAACATCTTGCTCCAATCGTCTAAGGTGGGAGTGGTTGTCGGGCTCTTCGATGGTGCTGCCTGTGAAGTAGAGGCCGTTTGGACTGTTGCCTCTGCTTCACTTCTGAGGTTTATCTGCAGTGCCCCCATTGCACTTGCAGAAGCAGTGGTTGACTGGTCCTCTCCTTCTCTGGTAGGGGGTGGTGGTACTACCCCCTTCCTAACCTCTTCCTCCATGATTCGTACCAAGTCCTCTTTTGAGTATTGATCGGCCATTACTGAAACAGAGTAGGAAAGGAAAGGATAAGAACAGGGAAATCAGATTGCTTTCGGTCGCGCGCGAGTTCTCCGCGGTGATGGCGAAACCACTACGACGGCCCCCCTTTTTCGGGAACCTTTCGGCCTACCTCGTCCCCTCTTCGCGGGAGCCAATTCAACCGGTTTGGCTTGATCATCCCCAATAGCCAGATGATCTGGCCCATTCAGATTGCTCAGATCTCGCTCGCCTTCGCACGCTACCTGATGCTCGCTAGCTTCAGGGTTTTCGCACGCATTCCTCGGTGTCTGACTTTCTTCAGCTGAAGTTTCTAGTTCTTCTCTTCCGATCCACCTCTTCAATTGTTGAACTGCTACTGGCTGAATTTCGTTGCCAAACTTGTCTTTCATCGCATACGTATTACTACCTAGCCTCTCTATAATTACATATGGACCTGAGTATTTGGGTGCCAGACTGGCTGTGAAGCCTTTGGCTTTGTTCGACAGGACTTTATTTTCCCTTAGAACCATGTCTCCTGGTTCAAAGAAAACCTCACGGTGCCGTTTGTCATAATGCTTCGCTGCCCTGTCTTGTTGCATGCGAGAATTTTCACCAGCCTTACGACGAAGAATAACTGCTCTCTCTTCTTTCTTCTTCCATTCTTCCAGGGCCAATTCTTCATACTTCTGTAACAGCTCATCTGCCAATCCCTTGTTGACTACGCTACAGTCACTCGGTTGTCGCAGCATGTTTAACATGGCCGGACTCGTTTTGGTGGCTGAGTGTTCCGCCCTGTTATATGCACAGACTAGCTCGGGTAACAATTCATCCCATCTTTGCTGGTTTTCTGCAATAAAGCATCGAATCATCGTTTTTAAAGTCCGATTTAGCCTTTCGACTTGGCCGTTAGACTCAGGATTATTCGTCGGAGAGTTTTCATGCTCAATACCAAGCTTGACTAATCTGTCGTCAATTGCATGGTTTTTAAACTCCGAACCTTGATCCGATAAAAACTTTTCTGGCTGACCCCATCTTAAAATCACGTCTTGCCAGATATGATCCCAAATGGCCTCACCTTCAGCCCGTTTTAACGGTGTTACCTCTGCCCATCGTGTAAACAGATCCGTCAAAACCAACACGTATTTGTGTCCATTTCTGCTTCTGGTGTATGGGACTAATATGTCGCCCGATACGACTGGCCATGGTCTTACAATTGCCCGTTTGCCCATGAGGCCTCCCATGAGGTTTGGCATGACTTGACGTATGCCTCAATGTCTTTGTACATGCCAGGCCAAAAAAATTCCTGAGCTACTCTTTTCAAGGTTTTATCTCGGCCCAAGTGCCCTGCCAACGGCTCGTCGTGCTTTTCTTGTATTACTGTTTGACGTAAATACAACGGTACGACCAATTTCCAGGCATCATCATCACCTACCGTCTGTTCAATCAAGTCGTCAGACTTATAATAATATAAACTGTCTGCCACGACTTTTTATCTGAGAAACTTGCCAGGATTTCTTTGAACAGCTTTTATCTTGTTCAAGTACCAGTCGTCAAGCTCTCCGACAGGATAGCTTACGGCTGCGACGGTAGGTTCATCTTCTTCCTCATACATGCGTGACAACGCATCGGGCACGACATTTAGAGACCCTTGACGGTACTCTGTCGTAAAAGTGTAGCCTTGAAGCTCTAGCGACCATCTCGCTAATCTGCCCGTTACGTTCTTCAACCTATCTATCCACCGAAGTGAATTATGATCTGTCACTACGTGGAATTGAAATCCTTCAACATAGCAACGGAATTTCCGGATTGCCTCAACTACGGCTAGGCATTCCCGTTCTGTCTCGCTGTAATTCCGTTGTGCCGGGTTTCGACTCAACTGAAGTACTTGATGACTCGTTCTTCCCCATCAATGGCTTGAGTCAAGCAGCCTCCAATACCAGTGTTCGAGGCGTCCGTTTGTATGGTAAACGGCTTGGTGAAGTCAGGTCTAGCCAACACCGGGGCAGACGCCAACAAGACTAAAACCTTCTCGAAGGCGTCCTGTTGTTCTGTGTCCCATTTGTAGCACACTCTCGTGCTTGTTAACCGTGTCAGTGGCTCTGCAATCGTGGCGAAATTTTTAATAAATTTCCTATACCACGAGGCCATGCCTAAAAACCTTTTTAATTGTTTACGGTTTTTCGGTACACTGAATTTTAAATCGGCTTCGACTTTTTCCGGGCACGGTCGAATCCCGTCACGGCTAACGACAACGCCTAAGTACTTCGCTTCAGATTGGCAGGACTTACTTTTTTCTCTATTCACCGTAAGACCTGCCTCCCTGAGCTTTTTCAGGATGGCTTCGAGAATTTGTAGATGTGTTTCGAAATCCTCGGTTACGATAATAATATCGTCCAAATACGCATAAGCATAAGGTCCGAATTCTCTTATTATCATTTCGATCAGGCGTTGGAATGTGGCGCCAGCCTGTTCTAACCCGAATGGCATCCTTTTGAACTGGAAAGTGCCTAAATCAGGTACTGTAAATGCCGTTATCGGCCTCGATTTCTTACTCAAAGGAACCTGGTGAAAAGCCGATGACAAATCAATGGTCGAAATATACTTAGCTTTCTTCAGCTTGCGTAAAATATCGTCCATGTACGGTAAAGGGTAAGCCTCTGTCTTTTTACTGACAGAATTAACTTTCTTAAAGTTAATACAAAAACGTCGTTTACCGTTCTCTTTCTTTACCATCACTACAGGTGACGACCAGCCACTTTTCGGTGCAGGCTCGATTATGTCGTCATCTAGTATCTGTAGAACGTGCTCGTACATTTCCAGTTTCACAGCTGGTGAGACTGGGTAGTACCGTTGTTTGATAGGCTTAGCATCGCCAACGTCGATTTCGTGCTCTATCCACGTTGTACAACCTAACGGCCCATCAGCTTCCGGAATGGCTCGATCTAACACTTCATTAAGCCTTTCCAATTCTTCCGAACGAACGTCACCTAACCCAATTGACGCCAAACTTGTCAATTCGGTGTCTGATACAGCTGCAACTTCGAGGTCAATTGCTTTCCCAGCTATCCTTACTTCCAGCTTGTTCGTTGCAGGATCTAGCACGGTATCGAACGAACGGATGAAATTTGTACCTAAATAACAATCCGCGTCGAGACGTGTCAGAATAGCTACCTTTATATCCCGAGTTACCCCGGCAACCTCAAAAGGTAAAACAACATGTCCAGCAATTGGACATCTGTGGCCGTCTGCCACTTTGGCTCCTTTACCGCAATATGTCTCGATTTTTATTCTGCAGAAGCACGAAAAAATTTGAGTCAGCGGTATGATTTCCGAACTGTTAGGACTCCGCGATTTAAAGTAGGGGATTGCGTACAAATCAGTCGCTCAAAATCAGTCTTTGATAAAGGTTATGAAAGCGGATGAACGCAGGAAATTTTTGTCATAAGCAAAATCTCCGATTCAAGGCTTCCGCACGTATACATTTTAAAGGATTTGAAAGACGCGGAGATTGGAGGAATTTTTTATGAAGAAGAACTGATCAGAGTAAGAAAGGATTTGAATGAGGAAATTTGGGAAATTGAAGAAGTACTAGAGACTAAAGGTCAAGGTCGTAGAAAAAACATTTAGTAAGCTGGAGAGGTTACCCGAAATCATTCAACTCTTGGATACCGGCAAGTGAGTTAAAAGATTTATAATGAAAGATCAATTTTACGTGGTGCTTCCGAGCAACAGCAGTATGTCTTACTTCGAGGACAATACTACAACGCATTTTATCACCAAGCTACCCCAGCACTTCGTTTTTCACGGAACGTGGGCCGTTGCCCTGACCGAAATACAGATTCCCATGACTTTTCAGCACATTCCTCTCGAGCCTAGCGAAAGATACGTCAAGCTGGTGAACAACAACAACATTGGCGGAAGCGGCACTGTCAGCGGCGGCGGCACTCAGATTTCAAACGATGTACGAGAACACGAGACGGCGACCTTGCATAGTCGACAAAACGTTGAAATATCACACATACAGCATGGCTTTTACAGCGATATAAGAAGTTTACTGCACGAGATAAATGAATTAAATTGCTTGAAAAATCATTTGACTTTTGATTTAATTTCTAGTGGCCAGGTAAAAATAATTTTCCTAGGTTTTCCCCCGCACCAATTTTAATGCTTTTTCCAATAACCCACCCAAATAACTCATCACCCATTCCCTGGACATTGGTTTTACATGGAACTCGAGTTTTTTGAATTTTGAAATGTCATGGCACTATCCTGACGTCAGGATAATACCGGAAATGTCCGAATAGTTCCGGGTGTATATATGAAATGTCAGGATAATGCCCACTGTACCTTTTTATTGGCATAAATTTATTATTACTTCACTATCCGGACATTTCATATACACGTTCGGCACTACCCGAACATTTCGACACTATCCGGACAATCAGGATAGTTTTTGGTCCCATTTTTTCCGAGACCAAATAAAAATGAGTTCCAGAAATTGGGTGATGGGTTATTTGGAAAGGGTTATTTTGGATGGATTATTTTGGTTGGACCACGCAAACCTAGAAAAAGTTTTTATTGATGGGTTATATTGGAAAATAAAAGATAGGTTCTTTTGGTTTTTTTGAATACGTGGGTGGATTGCGCGTGATTTGAGCTTAATTAGAGTGTATTATTGCTCTAGGAATTTTTTACGTGGTCGGTACATTTATAAATATAAATATGTACCGTGAGTATTATCCTGACATTTCATATATACACCCGGAACTATTCGGACATTTCCGGTACTATCCTGACGTCAGGATAGTGCCATGACATTTCAAAATCAAAAAACTCAAGTTCCAGGTAAAACCAAGGTCCAGGAAATGGGTGATGGGTTATTTGGGATAGTTTGTTGGAAAAAGCATTAAAATTAGTGCGGGGGAAAACCTAGGAAAAGTATTTATTGATGGGTTATTTGGAAAAAAGATGGGTTATTTTGGTTTTCTTGAATACGTGGGTTGATTGCGCGTGATTTGCGCTTAAAGCCCGGATAATGCCCACTGTACACACACACACACACACACACATATATATATATATATACTAGGGGGGGTACCCCCCCTGCTCGCTTCGCTCGCCAACCCCCCAGAATTTTATGCTTGAATCTACACTATATATCTTTTCTAATAAAATAGTAATAAGTATACTTGAATTACAAATGAATTTATTTTCAACTTATTCATTTTAAATTACTTAATGCAGTTTTCCACACCACCCAGGAGGTACTTGCAAGGCGCGTTTTTTTTTCAACAATTTTCAAAATTTTTTCATATTTAATTTAATGTAAGAACAAAAAGAAACTATATGTGGAACCCTTTGCCAGTAGCCGTACAAACCACATATAATTCATTTTAAAAAACTTTTCTCTTTAATAATTTTCAATTCTATATTTATGAAAAAAAATAAATATTTATAATTATATTCTTCCGTTAAAATTTTTAATTTTTTCATTTAATAATTTTTAAATCTATTTTCTTGAAAAAAATATCTGTAATATCAAAAAATCTTCTGTTTTAATAATTCAATTATTTTTCATATATTATATGTATATATTTTTTTAATTTTTTGATTTAATAATTTTTAAATCTATTTTCTTGAAAAAAATAGATATTCAAAACTCTCCTCTAAAATTTTTAAAATATCTGTAGTATCAAAAAATCTTCCGTTTTAAGAATTCAATTATTTTTCATATCTTCCGCATTTACAATTGTTGTTGTTTTTTTATTCTTTTTGTTTTAATAATTCAATATTTGATTTATTTATGTTTTTGCAGGATTTTTTCAAATGTCTTATTAAATGATCTTTTATTTTAATATTTTTATTTTTATGAATTTTTTTATGTCTTCTTAAATGAGCTACTCTTTTGAAACGTTTATTACATTTTACTTCTTTGCATTTGTGAGGTCTATCTGAATTATTATGTTCTTTCAAATGAGTTGATAAATGATCACTATTTTTAAAAATTCTTCCACAAATTGTGCACGAATGTTTGATTATAGAATGTTTTTCACTATGTAATTTCACATAATATTCACTGTTATTACATTTTTTTTACATATTTTACAAAAGTAAATGGTTTTTTCATCGATTGATTCATTCATTCTGTATCTGAAATAAATAATTTTTTATAAATAATATAATAATATAATTATAATATATTAATAAAATTATTTTTTAATGATAATTTTATGATTGTATTATTAAATTAAAAATTAATGTTATTTATTATAACATTATATTTAAAAAAATTATTTATCTCATGTGAGAGTTATTAACAATTTAATTTTAAGACAAATATAAATTAATTACTATGTTACTATATTACTATATTACTTTTTTTTTTTTTATTAATCTATATCCTTTCATTAAATCTTCTAATTCCATAAGTTCGTTTTGATTTATTTGTTTTATATCATCTAATGTCTTAATTTTAATGTAATATGTTATTTCTGAAATACAAATTAAAATTTTATTTATGAATAAATTTTTATATAACTCATTCAAAGTATCCTCGATGAAATCAGTAATAAATTCGTTGTTGAAATCCTCGCCTTCATATTACTTTATATAAAATAAAAAAAGAAGATATTGGCATTAACCTAAGCTACTTATTTCTTTCTTAGCGACTATAGCGCTTAAAATAGTTATTTTTAAACTTTAATTCATATTTCATAACCTATAACAGCCAGAGACATGCTGATTTCAAAATAAAGGCATATACTGTATACATTGATTAACTTTGATTTTGACTACCGTCTGTAAAAACTATTTATTTGCATTTTATTCATTATGTTAAGGTAGTTACCGCAAAAATTGAGTTTCTTAAAAAATCTCTATAACTTTGCACAGAGTTAGTTTCTTTGCGTCCGCAACATGTTAGTATTTTGCAAATAATTCCAAGCGGGGCTAAATTTTGAGATATTAAGCTCAGAAGTTTCAACTTTTCACGTGTGATTCCTATGCTGAGCGCGTAAAATGGATCAAATTTAGAGGTTATTCTTGGATTGCAAATTCAATTTTCTTAAAATATTTAAAAAAAACAGATCTTCTTCAGCAACAGCTTTCAATTTTCCTTCCTGCTAGATTCTAATAACTATATTCTATGTTGCCTATATATACATGGGTTGTAACTACCTTAACCGACCCCTTAAGATCAATTCTAAATTTGTTGCAGATACAATTTCAACTTTTCTCACTTATGGAATTCTTCTGATTAATTTTGAATTATTCTGCAGCTAACATGACCAATAGAATTTGACCCTTACTGAGAGGGATCTTTACATAATGTATTTTACAAAATTCGACTCGAGGATTTCAAAGCAAAGAGCGAAGATTTTATTTTTGATATCATTGAGAATTCTTGCAACGCCGTTATAATACAATCAATAAAATTACCAGTTTCTTGAATATCTCCAATTATTTCTATTTTTGATCCTCTTTTAAAATTTATTTCTTCATTATCATCATTGATTACTATAATATCTATTTTATAATAACCATCTGTTATGACTGCTATATATTCATTGAAAGAATTTTTTTTTTTAAATTCTGTTTTTATATAACCTTCTATTTTTATAAAACCTTGTTTATTATTTATTTGATCAAAATTAATTTTTTCTAATTCAATATTTTTTATATTAAACGTTCCGAAACTTTTTATTTTTGATATTTCTTGTAAATTCATTTCATATTCATTATTTCCTTTACTATATCTATTTGATTTTGTTACTGATAAATTTTCCAAGAATAATATCTAAAATTATTTTATTATTAATAAATATTATTAATTTAATTTTTTTATAGAAATATTTTAATTTTTAGAAATATTTTAATTACTTCATTTAATTTTATTTTATTTTTAAATAGATTTATATTGTCATAATAAATGTTAATTTGTATTTTCATTCCATGATTATTGTTAACGACAAATTTATAAATTTTAAATTCTTTTTCATCTGATTTTTTTATAAATATATTTTCTCCTATAATGTCATCTACATAAACTATAATTGATCTAAAAAAAAAATTAGATCATTGCTAAATAAATACTTTTTATGAATGTTTAAAAATACTCAGTTCAAAAAATCCATAATCCAAAATCCAAGAGTTGATTTAATATACCTTAAAACGACTCAAAAGCTAACATCAATTTATTTATCAGATAAAAAATCAAAAATTTACAATCTGGGAAGGAAATGTAGCTCTACAAAAAAGATGCGTATTTTAATTTTATATCAGCTGATATTAATGAAAATCGATTTTGAAAAATATGCTAATCAGACCACTGCACTAAGGTTAACATTAAGCTAACTTAAAGCCATCTTTAAGCTTGCCTTAAACCTCTTACTACTCAACTCATTTATTCATGTGGAGGCCTTTATTATTAATGAAATCTATGCGAGGGCCCTAAAGGTATTTACTAAGCCTTTATTTATTGTTGTTTCATTTAAAATGATATACTATAAAACTTCATTACAGCAATGAAGAAATTATTGATAATTACAAATAAGTTCATATAAACTTATCATTAGATAAGTTTATACTTAATTTACTATTTACTTTTATTCAATTAGTAGTAAAATATAAGACCTTAAACTTTGTACAATTTTTAATTATTTTTCAGCTTCAACGACAACACTTTGTGTTTGAAATAGAGTTGTGTGAAAGCTACAATTCCTTTAATGAATAATCTGAAGACTACTATAAAATATTAATAATTATGATTCTTCATCATAAATTTCTTTTCAAAGAGTTGTTTCAAATTAATTAGCTAATTTTAATTTGGAAATTTGAATATTAATGTAGTAATAGATTTAATTCGAGAAAGATAGGAAGAACGCTTAAATTTATTTTTAAATTTGTAATTTATAATATGAATCCGATGAAGATTATTAGTCCAGAAAAAATTATTTTCAGTTTGTATTTATTGCTAAATTTATTTTATGGATTTAATTTAAAATATTTAAAATTTAAAATATTAACTTTTATGGATCTTCCTAACCTAACGAAATCCTTAACTGATCGTTAAGTGGGTCGTTTACCTTAAATAACATTTTTACAAATGAGGAGGTTGCAAAAAAGAGAGACGGTGGGAGCGGAATAAAAGTGCAGTTTTTGACCTATTTTACGGTATAAAATGAAGAATTAAGGGTGGGAGCGGGGTGGGAGCGAAGAGCAAATTACAACTATATAATATAGTAAGATATATATACAGGGTGTTTCGATAACCTTTCACCAGAAGTACACTATGAGGTGCGTCATAAAAAGTTAAATAAGAAATAAAAAAAAAATTTTAGTTATGATGGTAAAATTCTTATTAATTTAGCATAAACATTAACCAATCAGCGTGATTTATGCAAAATTGTAGGAGGGTCTAAATACTGAGAGGCGGAATTCTTTTTCCCGTGGTTGACCCTTCCTCAAGGAAAAACTTGCGTGGAAAAATTAGTTACTATGTCTGGAAAACATGTGGTGAGCACGTGTTAAATTCTGAAAAAATTTTTACAAAATATGAAAATGAATTTTTTTTTTTTTAAAGCATCATTTTCGTTGGATAACGACGATCCATAGCAAATTTGAATTACAGTTGTAGCTTGAAAATTGAGAAAATTAAGACGATTAATCACGTTGCGATTATTTCGTTTATAATTTTTATTCAATTCATAACTCAGCCATTTATGATCGTACGATTACGATTCAAGTTTCTTTGGAATCATCGTTTTGAGAAGAATGAGATTACCTTATTAAAAAATTTTTATCTTCAATTATTATAAAATTTAAAATTCTTGCTCTAATCCCTAAAACAAATAGAGCCCCCCCTTTCTTAGCTTTATCCAGAGCAGATCAGTGATGCACCGCCCCCCCCCCCCCCCCCCCCCCCCAGGACAGACCCATACTGACGCAGCCACCTGCGGCCCTGTCCCTTGGCGCTCAGGTAGTAAAACTCAAAATTAAACTTTTGTTTTGAATAAATAATTGATAAATTTTTAATTGCTTAATGTTTTCATCACCTCCCTACGATTTATAGGAAATTTGAATAATAGTTGTAGCTTGAAAATTGACAAAATTAAGACAATTAATCAGGTTGCAATTATTTCTTTGATAATTTTTATTTAACTTATGATATTGATGTTTATGATCGTACGATTACGATTTACATTTCTTAGGAATTGCCTTTTTGAGAAGAAATTGATTACATTTTCTAAAAATGTTAATTTCGATTTTTTATAAAAAGTTTTTTCTACCTCGAAGTTGTAAAACGATTAGGAGGATTTTTCGTAATAAATTGACCATCTTAATTGCTTCAGCGTTGACCCAGGCGTGTAGGCATAAAAATTTTCACCGAAAAATAAGTTTTAAAAATACAAATTTTCTTTTTAAGAGCATGTATAAAATTTTTAAATTGTTTATTATTAACCTAAACTACATTTTTGCATATTATTATGGCAACAAAATTAAATTTACAAAAGCAAATAAATCCATTAAGGACGTTTCAGGGATTTTCGGTCAACGTTATCAAATTTTGTAACTCGGCATACAAGAAGATTTTTATGTGTTTTTTCCAATGCCACAAAAAAAAATAGGGCAAGCGGGACTCGTTTTTGAGTTATGAACGCTCAAAGTTCGGTCATTTTGCATGGGATGGCACGTAGAGCACTACAATTTTTTAATGTTATCGACGACTGTAAATTAACTAGTAGTTAACTTTTTCTAAAAAAAAGAGTATATTCTAGCTATTGAAACAAGAATCAATCTAACATTTTTCAAAATACGGCAACCGGGCCTACTTTCAGAGTAATTTAACAGTAAAGTTGATTTTTTAGTCTTTGCGGTTATGCTGCGCCACGAGAGCGAGAGAGACAGAACGACCGGCGCGTCAGCTGTTTCTCGTGCGGAGAGCCCCAAAACTGAATGAGAGTCACTGGAGGTCTGAAACGTCCTTAAGGCATATGTTCGAAGTTTCTTCCTTGAGCCTCAATACATCTTTCTGCTCTCCGGGTCACACTTGCAGTCGCTCTTCTGACCACATTTGGATCAATATTGGCGAAAGCTACCTCAATTTTTTGTCTTAACTCTTCTTTAGATTGTATATTGTGAAAATACACCTCTTCTTTGATAGCTCCCCACAGGTAAAAATCACATGGAGTCAAGTCTGGAGATCTTGGTGGCCATCGCCAATTTGGTGCATTATTACCGATCCAGTTCTTAGCTCCAAAAGAGTCAGTTAAGTGAGCCGTCACTTGGCCTGAAAAAAAGTACTCGTAAAATTTCATTTAGAGTAAGCAACACATTTAAAATATTTTTAAAGAAAGGCTGCTTTTGGCACTTGCAGTAATAAATTTTAGTTGTTAACGTTATTGTAAGAAAAGAGAAAAAAAATTGAAATTAAATATGCTAAATCAAATTTTTAAATGATTTGACTACTGTTTTAAATGATTTGAATATTATTGTTTATCAACCCATGAATGCCGAGACGGACACTTTTTTTGTAACTTTGAGCTTGAAAATTTTTGAGATAACGGATGAAAATTAAAAAAAAAAAAAAAAACTCGTGTCCACTATTTTCAGGCATGCCCTACACGATGCAATAGTTTAAAGATTCGAAAAAAAATGGTTTTTCAATTGTTAATAAACAATTTAAAAAACAATGCAGTTTTTTAAATTCTTTTTTTTTTAAACTATTTATCACAGTATGAAAAAAAAATTGTATGCCTTAAAAAATATTACAAAGGGTGGACGAAATGTTTTAACTTTTCGAAAAAACTTTTCTTTTTGTCTGCGATTTCTTCTCTTGAAATGATGGCCTAATTACTATGACTAAAAGCTTTCATCGTTTTTCTAAGCTGACCCTGTTTCAGAAATTAAAGCTTATACCATGTAAGAGAAAAAAAAATCGATAAAATAAATAAAACCTTGCCTTATGTAATGTATACATAAAAAAAAAATATTTTTTCAAAAATTTTATCTCTAATTTATAGAAACAAATTTTCAAAAATGTTGAACTATTGTTTAAAATTGTTGAAAATGTATAACTATAGTTTAAAAAATTTATTTGCAAAAATTAAATTTTTTAAATATTTTATCGATATTTAATCGTACTAATTAGGCTGTCATTTCAAGCGAAAAAATCGCAGACAAAAAAATTTTTTTCAGAGAGTTCAAACAGTCCGTCCACTCTTTGTAATATTTTTGAAGACATTAAAAATCAATTGAAAAATGTTTTTTTAGAATTTTTCAACTATTGATTCGTGTAGGGCATGCCTGAAAATAGTGGACACGAGTTTTTTTTTTTTTTTTTAATTTTCAGCCGTTATCTCAAAAATTTTCAAGCTCAAAGTTACAAAAAAAGTGTCCGTCTCGGCATTCATGGGTTGATAAACAATAATATTCAAATCATTTAAAACAGTAGTCAAATCATTTAAAAATTTGATTTAGCATATTTAATTTCAATTTTTTTTCTCTTTTCTTACAATAACGTTAACAACTAAAATTTATTACTGCAAGTGCCAAAAGCAGCCTTTCTTTAAAAATATTTTAAATGTGTTGCTTACTCTAAATGAAATTTTACGAGTACTTTTTTTCAGGCCAAGTGACGGCTCACTTAACTGACTCTTTTGGAGCTAAGAACTGGATCGGTAATAATGCACCAAATTGGCGATGGCCACCAAGATCTCCAGACTTGACTCCATGTGATTTTTACCTGTGGGGAGCTATCAAAGAAGAGGTGTATTTTCACAATATACAATCTAAAGAAGAGTTAAGACAAAAAATTGAGGTAGCTTTCGCCAATATTGATCCAAATGTGTTCAGAAGAGCGACTGCAAGTGTGACCCGGAGAGCAGAAAGATGTATTGAGGCTCAAGGAAGAAACTTCGAACATATGCCTTAATGGATTTATTTGCTTTTGTAAATTTAATTTTGTTGCAATAATAATATGCAAAAATGTAGTTTAGGTTAATAATAAACAATTTAAAAATTTTATACATGCTCTTAAAAAGAAAATTTGTATTTTTAAAACTTATTTTTCGGTGAAAATTTTTATGCCTACACGCCTGGGTCAACGCTGAAGCAATTAAGATGGTCAATTTATTACGAAAAATCCTCCTAATCGTTTTACAACTTCGAGGTAGAAAAAACTTTTTATAAAAAATCGAAATTAACATTTTTAGAAAATGTAATCAATTTCTTCTCAAAAAGGCAATTCCTAAGAAATGTAAATCGTAATCGTACGATCATAAACATCAATATCATAAGTTAAATAAAAATTATCAAAGAAATAATTGCAACCTGATTAATTGTCTTAATTTTGTCAATTTTCAAGCTACAACTATTATTCAAATTTCCTATAAATCGTAGGGAGGTGATGAAAACATTAAGCAATTAAAAATTTATCAATTATTTATTCAAAACAAAAGTTTAATTTTGAGTTTTACTACCTGAGCGCCAAGGGACAGGGCCGCAGGTGGCTGCGTCAGTATAGGTCTGTCCTGGGGGGGGGGGGGCGGTGCATCACTGATCTGCTCTGGATAAAGCTAAAAAAGGGGGGGCTCTATTTGTTTTAGGGATTAGAGCAAGAATTTTAAATTTTATAATAATTGAAGATAAAAATTTTTTAATAAGGTAATCTCATTCTTCTCAAAACGACGATTCCAAAGAAACTTGAATCGTAATCGTACGATCATAAATGGCTGAGTTATGAATTGAATAAAAATTATAAACGAAATAATCGCAACGTGATTAATCGTCTTAATTTTCTCAATTTTCAAGCTACAACTGTAATTCAAATTTGCTATGGATCGTCGTTATCCAACGAAAATGATGCTTTAAAAAAAAAAAAATTCATTTTCATATTTTGTAAAAATTTTTTCAGAATTTAACACGTGCTCACCACATGTTTTCCAGACATAGTAACTAATTTTTCCACGCAAGTTTTTCCTTGAGGAAGGGTCAACCACGGGAAAAAGAATTCCGCCTTTAATTTATGCTAAATTAATAAGAATTTTACCATCATAACTAAAATTTTTTTTTTATTTCTTATTTAACTTTTTATGACGCACCTCATAGTGTACTTCTGGTGAAAGGTTATCGAAACACCCTGTATATATATATATATATATATATATATATTAATTGTAAATAAATGCAATGAATGTAAAACCATAGATATTAAAATTGTAGACGCGGGCGCGCGAGTTAGCGGCATCGAGCCACGAAGATCGCCACAAAGCAACAGCAGATTAGAGAGAGAGAGGACGCTTTCCCTCTCTCAACGCCGAACGCCTACCGCTGCGGTGGTGGGAGACGCCGGTCGAGTTTCGGAGACCGTTCGTTTGCGGGAGCTCGCGCTCTCGCTTTCCAGACGTCAAAGAAAAAACCACTAGTTTTCTCGTGTCTCAAAAGCTACTGCTTAAAGGCACGTCGCGTGGTAGAAATAGTTTTGAATTAATAATTTAAAGTTCAAACTTACATTTTTTACTACGTAATAATTTTAGTTCTAGATTATTGATTTGCTTTTGAATTGTTTTGCTCTTGTCTTTTGCTTATAACTAAACCTACAGTTTTAAGTTAATTGATCTAGTATCCTTAAATTCTATTTGCAGTCAGAATATATTCTTAGTCTAAAAGTTAAAAATTGTAAAAATAAATTAAGTAAGTCTTCTTGCTTTTCTTTTGTCCGTTTATCTTAACTCGGTCACCGAAGGAGTGCTGTAGAAGAAGGAAGAGAAACGTATATGGAAAAGGGTATCAAGTATACATTAATTTATTTTCACACATATTGACTTATCGTTAGAATCATAACTAATTTATATAATTAATATTTTTTTTTTTTTGGTTTTCTTTTTTAATTGTTATATAATTAAAATTTTCTGAAAAAGAGAAGAAAAAGAAGTTGATTTAAGTTATATTTTTTTTGTCAAAGATCATTTTTATTGACTATGGCTTAGTATTTAAAATGAGGAATGTGGAACTCAACATTATTTGATTTGTGAGATTTTTTTTTTTTTTTTTTAATTATTATTGGTGGCTGATTTGTTTAAAGCCGAAGTCGATTATTGAACACACACGATAAAAATTCATGATTATGAATTGTACGTACATGCGTAATTGATGAAAGATGTATTCATGTGTGGTTGTGATTTCTATTGAATAAACCCTGAGTATTCTTTTTTCTAAGATTGAGGAGTGTTGTTAATTTAGTCAAGTTATTAAACCTACCTACGCTGCTAATTGTTTGAATTCTATTTCATACATAGAGATTGAACATTGGATTAATTGAGGACAATTAATCAGAGTATATAGCTTCACGGGTGAATATTAAATTTTTTTTAAGCTCTCTTGTTGAGAACAAAGAAACATATGTCGTGTAATATGCGGATTAGGACCCGCCGATTTAATATTTGTGTAGGAAGACACTTGAGTTTTTTTATTTATATTATAATACTTAACTTCACGTACTGAGGTTGAATAAGCATACCTCACTTACAGTAATTGTGAGTCGTAGCAGTGAGAGAAAAGTGAATATACACAAATATTTAAATTGAGTAGTGATAAAAATAAATCACGCGTATCGATAAAAAATATAAGAACAGATCGGTGATTTATTGACTCGATTTAACAATCGGGAATTTCATTTAATTGACACAACAAGTTTAAGCACAAGTTGTTCAGCGGCACAGAGTAATCAATCTTCTCCCTCGGTAGTAAAGATGCGTGATTTAATGAGATGTTTAAAAGTCGCAAATGATGATGCCTGGCGAATATGAAGGGATAAGCTATTCCAAACGTAGGCAGATGATACATGAAAGGAGCGTTTCAAGCACTCTGTGTGGCAGGAGGGAATAATCAATGCATCCCAAGCGTGCTGATTCACCACCCTCTTCGGACGCGAGCTGTGCTTTTCAATAAAAAAATTCGCCAAATAAGACGGAATTCCTGAATTCAGTATTCTATAGAGCAAACAGGCCGCAAAGTAGTCTCTACGACCCGACACTCGGAGCCAGCCAAGCTTACGTCTGAAAGGAGTGATGTGATCGCTCTTCCTAACTCCAAATATGTATCTGATCCCACGATTGAGCACACGCTGCAGCATCAGGTCCAGTTCATCTGAGATATTCCGATAAACAAGACAGCAATAGTCAACGACAGGAAAAAGGAGGGTTTGTATGAGGTGCTTCCGCAGTTCAAAGGTGGTGCTGCGTCTGAAGTGGTTAAGACGGTACATGAGAGAATTAGCTCTGCGACAGACATACCGAACATGATCTTTCCAGGTCAGCTTGGAATCCAGCACCACCCCCAGACTACGTGTAGACGAGACAAACGGGACAGTGCACTCCCCAAATCGTAGGGTGCGAATACCCAATCTGTCAAAGTCATTGACATAGGACGCGGTACCCAAAATCATGGCCTTAGTCTTGCCAGCATTCAAAATCAGCCCATTCGCGGCAGCCCAGTCCGCAACATGCACAGCACCTCGGCTCAGTCTGTCCAGAATGGTACTTATGTCCTCGACTCGGCCTCACACGTAAATCTGGAGGTCGTCCGCATAAATTATATGACAAACACCAGGACCAAGACCCAGGGCAATGTCAGCGACAAACAGAGCAAAAAGCAGGGGACCCAACACAGAGCCCTGGGGCACACCCTTATTGAGGGGACGAAAAGAGGTGAAACTCCGGTCCTCAGCCTTCACCGCCTGCGAGCGACCTGATAAATATGAAGCAATCCATCGCAAAACCCTGCGCAAAAATCCAAGTGATTGCAGTTTCTCAAGTAGTAATACGTGAGAGACCGAGTCGAAGGCTTTGCTGAAATCAAACAGCAACAGTTCGGTCACCTGTCTCCTGTCCATGCCCTCTCGGACGTCGTCTGTAAGTTTCAGTAGTGCAGTCTGTGTACTGTGCCCTGTTCTAAAACCTGCTTGATGCCCATCCATCAGTCCTTGCGATTCAACAAAAGAAGAAATCTGGTCATGGACCAGCCTCTCCAGTACTTTCAACAAAAAACAAAGCAGGGAGATCGGACGGAAATCATTCAGGCAAGATGGAGAAGGAACTTTGTTGAGAGCAATAACAATAGACTCTTTCCACTGCTCAGGGAATGTTGATGTGGATAAGGAAGTATTGTAAATATTGTGGATAATAGGGCCAATGGATGGGAATGCAGTTTGAATGAAGCTCTGCGGAAGAGAGTCAACACCCACCGCTTGAGATGCTGACTGGCTAACAGCAGTAGCGATTGCGTCGATTGTCACAGCAGAGAAATCAAAGACACCATCATCTCTTTCATTTTCTATGTTGTTTAGAAAATGAGAGACATCCGGTGCTGAGGAGTCAAACGAAACAGAGGCAAAGTGAGCGTTGAGGTCCTCCACAGAGAAACCACCCAAGTTGGAATCAGGACAAGGGGAAATGCCAAGGTGTCTAAGTTCCTTCCAGAGCTGTTGAGGGTCAGAGATGTCCTTGAGTCTGTGGTAGTAAAAGTTGAGTCTTGCAGACTCAATCTGCTCATGAGCAAAATCACGTGCCTGTCTATATAAGAATTTTTTAATATCAAGTCTTGAGCGTCTGTAGCATCTGTAGAGTCTATCCCTCTCGGATATCAATGAGCGATGATAGGTGGTGAACCACGGATGGCGATTCTTCCTATGTTTGAGTGTTTCCAGTGGAGCAAATACGTCAAGAGCAGCATACAGATTAGCATACAAACAATCCATCCTCGCACTATGAGAGCTCGTCCCATCCGTGACAACCGACCAATCACATTTAAGCAAGTAATCGTTCAAAGCCTCAGCATTCACGGATTTAAAGTCGCGGTAGGTGAAATCCTTAGTCGTCAATTGTGGCCTTTGAATGTCAAGAGAAGCAGTCAGTAAGTCATGCCCCGCAATAAATGGAGTATCGGTCTTCCAGTATTCAGTCACAGTATCAAGAGCATCGACAAGACACAGGTCAAGCCAGGTATCCGAGTGAAAGGTGTGGTGTGTAGTCCCATATGGCACAGAGAATAATGAGTTCTCCTCAATAAATTTACGTACAAAAACCGCATTTGCATCTGAGTCTGACAGCTGGTTAGCATTAAAGTCACCGAGGATAACTTTGGAGCCATACTAGTGCATAGTGTAACGGAGATCAGACACAAAATTGGTTCCAGCAGCAAAGGGGGCCTTAGGGGGTCTATACACCACAGCAGCAAACACAGGGTCACTCCCCTTAGTGGAAACCTCAGCAAACAAATATTCAGGATGACCCGGCTTACCGTCCCATTCCGTAGTTGACGAGCAGAGGTGCTTTACCGAAAGCGTCTCTTGCACAAAGAGTGCAACCCCACCCCCCTGAGTATTGCAGTCCCGCCTAAGGATGACATAACCATCGAGTGCAACAAGCGTGTCCTCAATCGAAGGGCTCAGCCAGGTCTCAGCAACAGCTATCAGATGTATCAAGGGCTGCGTCAATAGAAAAAGCCTGACCTGCTCAATATGGCCGCGCAGAGAGTTCGCATTAAAATAACAGACACGAAGTCTGCCCCCCTGCTTCCGCACAGAATACTGAGAGGTGTGAGGTGAGTTTGAAGGTGAACAGGGGAGTGTGTAGCTTGAAGAGGGATAAAAGGGTGAATGATGAATAAAACTGTAATGATATGATGAGAATGTGATATTACCGCGAGAGAGAAGATGTATCAGTATACCTGTTATGCTAAATCCGCATGAGATCCTGCTCAGAAGTGATGAGTGTAGGGACATCTCCCTTTTTTCTCCTGACATAGACTTGACCATTGCGTACAAAAGTAACGAAGCCAGAGTTCGGAGCATGTGATTTTTGGTACACAGTACGGCGAAGATCAAAGATGTCCTTAGGTAAAAATTCATTGATGTTAATGAGAGCAGGTACAAGGGATGTAGCTGCAATGCCTGCAAGAAGGTTGGGTGTAAGCGCAGAAGTATGCAGCTTAAACCAAGTTTAATTTTACTTCTGATGACCTCCAAAAGCAGTGCATGGGAGCTAAGAGTAACTATAATCGAGGGTGGTCGTGACTGGCGTGGAGATCTGCAGGTCTAGCAGAGGAAGAGGTAGAAGGCGGCTGCAGGGGCAACTGCCCGGCTCATTTGTAACTGCCTTGTCAAGGGCTGAATTTACAGCAGCTTTGCTGAAGAGCAAGCGAGTCGAGATGATGCCACGTGCTTCGATATCTGCATGGACAGATTTTAGTGCAGCGAGAACCAAGCATTTCAGGGATGCACCATCTGGAACAGACAAACCACCAATTACCATCTCGGTGGATGTCACTGGTCTGGAGTAAGAGACCTGTGCGAAGCGCGTTGACAGCTCTGCATTTTTCCGCTCAAGCCCAAGGAATTTGTTTAGAAGCTCTGGATTGCCATTCGAATCTGGTTGATTCTGTGGCAACTCGAGTCTTTGCTTAATTTCATCGAGCTCGCGTTTAAGTTCATTGAGCTGAGCCTCAGCATTGTTAACTCTCATGACCAGGCCAGGTATAACGTCGAGCCCCTGAAGCTTCTCGTCTATCCCATCAAGACGTCCATTAACTGAGGATTTAAGGTCCTTCATCTCTTGCAGGAGTAACTGAAGAGTGTTTTCAGTGGAGGTAGCAGGCACTTCCGAATTAGGCATACCAACCGTGGCAGATGTTGATTCAGCATACTCGGTGACGTTCGCAGTGGCACATGTCTGACAGATTTTCGTGGGAATACCACTTTTGTCGGAGATTGAAAATTTGGTACAGAGTGTGTGAAACAATAAGTCATACTCTGAGCACGGATGAAGCAGGTTTCCGCTACGCTTTGGTAGTTTACAGACCAAACAAATATCTTCACTGAGCATCGTGGCACGAGTACAGTTCAAAAAGACCAACAGAAAGAGATGTAAAAAAAAATTCAGGCAGGCGAGTAGTAATTTCAAGAACAAGTGCGGCGGGTACTTCAAATTTTAATTTTCGCGGCAAGAGATAAATAGATTAATCAACGTTAGGTCAGACTCCACTCAGTCGATAAGGCCAACAGTGCTGCCACCTAGCGGTGAAATTTTAATTATGAAGCGCAGCGACGTTACCACAACAAAGCATTTAAGCTAACCTCAAAGTCACTAACCGCACTAAAATTTCACTCAAACTGTGAATAAACAAAGTTACGCCACTGCACAAAAGTCACAATCAATAGCAGAAAGTCTATTAGATCCGGCACACCACAATCCAACAACAGTTAGCAGCTTAAAACCCCGATTCAATCTTCAAAAGTCCTGATGCACTAGCGTAGCTGTGTTAGAGCGGGCGCCGAGCCGAGAGAGAGCGGGAAGAAAACAAGATCTCATACTCATCGGGATTTTGTAAAAGCTTGCTCATCTCAAGGTAGAGTCAAAAACTATTGGAAAGTGGGGAAGAAAATATAGCAGACATTTTTATGAAGCCGTTGGCTTTTGAGATACTCGGTAAATTTGAGGAAAACTGTTGAACTTGCCAATAAATAACTAGAAGAAGATTAGGCTGTATATGATTTAGAGAGAATGCATGTGCATGATATATATTTACAATTATTATTATACTTAAACTAATCCTTTTTGTTTTGGTTACAGACGTTAAATTTTCAGAGCCAGAGGATCAACAAGTCTAGGTTCAGCTGTCCTGAGTACAATGATTTTTCCAAAGTGTTCACGCTCGTGAGTCGAGCATTAGAAGTATAAGTGAAGCTCCGTTGAGCAAATTTGATAATTTTATACCTTGAAGTTCAAGCTCTTAGAGAGCATTTAGGTTAATAGATTTTGTATTTTGAGACTGATGATAGAATGTATATTTTAGAGTGAGATTAGTAGAGTAATGTAAATCGTAAACTACTAGAGACTGATATAGATGATAAGTATTTATGATGATCACATCACTAGGAGGGAGTGTCGAAGAATAGTGACGTGATGGAAGGCAGAGTGCGCTATGCTATGTGTGCTCGCTCTCTCTCCTCCCCTCTAGTAACAGCGTCTCGACGGCGGTCGAGTCACTGCGTGTGCGGATGCCGAACCGTCAGCATCGTTTTGTAGCTTGATTGATATAAAATAAACTACGCCTTCGTTTTCTTAAATAAAGACTTATTCTTTCATTTCCCAGTCCTACTCTAACATATAAAATTATCGTACATGAAGTAGGAGGAAGAAGGATTTGCAGTGTATTAGTGACGCAACGAATAATTTTTTTAGCTTATCTTTGATAATAGGATAACAGCCTCTAAACCCAGCAACTAATCTACACCCTCAAGTTTTGACACCTGGTGCACAAGGTCGAAAAAACTCACGCAGACGACTTCTCCAGGAACTTTAATGTAAATTCGATATTTTTAGTTAAAAATTTATAGCAGGCAAAGTCTCGACATCGTCCCGATCGATCTTTGTGCACCAGGATGAAAAAATAAATTGCAGATGACTTCTCCAGGATTTTTAATGTTAGTTCTATAATTTAAGTTGAAAAATTATAGTAGGCAAAGTCTCGACGTCGTCCCGATTGATCCTTGTGCACCAGGTTGAAAAAATTCATTGAAGCCGACTCCTGCATGAACTTTGATGTAAAGTCAATGTTTTTAGTTAAAAAATTGTGGCAGACAAAGTCTCGACGTCGACCCGATCAATCTTGCTGCAGCTGACAGAAAAAACTTAGCAAAATCTTTATTTATTAAATAATTTTTCAAATTATTATTTTATAGAGTATGAAATGTTCAATGAAGTATGAAAAGTATCAATCATATTCCAAAAGTTTAAAATAAAAAAATTTTACGGAATAAAATGAAAAGTAAATTTATTTTTTATTTTTTCTAATTTAAAAACTTTGATAGTAAGTTGAAATTTGAAAATGAAACAATTTATTTGTAATCTGATAAAACTGTAACGAACTTGTCATTACAAAAGCCATACATTTAAAAATTATATGTGCAGTGCAGAAAGTAGTACGAATCATATAATTTTTTATTGAAATTAAAAAATCGATCCATTATTTTTTTCATCTCGCGTAAAATAACAAATACTTACCGAAGACTCAATAATCATTATCTATTTTAAATTTTTAACCGAAAACATCGACTTTGTATCAAAATTCCAAGAGAAGTTGTCTGCAATGAATTTGTTCAACCTGGTGCACCAGGGTCAATCGGGACGACATCGAGACTTTGTCTGCCACAATAATTTTTTAACTAAAAACATTTACTTTACATCAAAGTTCCTGAAGAAGTCGTTTGCAATGAATTTTTTTTAAACTGGTTCACCAGAATCAATCTAGACGACATCGAGACTTTGCCTGTCATAATTTTTTAACAAAAAATATCGAATTTACATCACAGTTCCTGGAGAAGTCGTCTGCAGTGAATTTTTTCAACTTGGTGCACCAGGAACAATCGGGACGACGTCAAGACTTTATCTACCATAAATTTTTAACTCAAAACATCTAATTTATATGAAAGTTCCTAGAGAAGTTGTCTGTGTGAGTTTCTTCGAACTGGTGCACCAAGTGTCAAAACTCGAAGGTGTAGATTAGTTGCTGGGTGTAGAGGCGATTATCCTATTATCAAAGATAAGCTAAAAAAAATTTTTTTTTAACATCACTAATACACTACAAGGTCTACAACTCCTTTTTCCTCCTACTTCATGTACGATAATTTTATATTTTTCAACCTTTTATTTAATCTTTGAAAATCCTTTATTATATTAAGGAGGTTACTACCCAAAATGAATTACAAGGGGGATTTTAATGAAACCTCACAGAAAGTTTCATAAATAAGTTCACAACTTAATCTTTGAAGCAATTCATGGGATATTTTACGAAATATGAATAAATCAATTTTTGACTCTTTTTACACGGTGGCTTATGGGAAAATCACATTTTTTACTTTGACTAATGTTTTAAAACATTTCTATAAGGGAGTTTTTCATTTAAAAAATCACTACTAGGAAGCAGTATTCACTGAATACAATTATATTTTTCTCATAAAATTTCATGGGTTATTTGCAAAGAAAAAAATACAGCAATCACTAAAAACTACAAAAACCCCGATTTTATCAGCAACATGTCTCTTCAGCTGTTGCGCGCGCAGCTGTCTGCTATTGCTCATATGTTCTTTAACTCTATCAATTAATTTTCATTTTGTATGGCCTATGCATGAGCTTTCGCAATCTTCACAGTTTATTTTATAAACAACACCCGTAGTATTCCATTTGTCAGTAACATCTTTTCCTAATTTCACAATGTTATTAAGTTTATTGTTTAAGTTGGAACTGTAGTGAGACTGTATTTTTTGAGAGCTCTCTGGCACCTAAAATAAAATTCTTCATGATAAGGTATTGGGACTATGTTTTTCAATTGTGAATTCGATTCATCCCGGTTATCATTTGAATGCAAAAGGTTGTCATATTTAATTTGCGAAGTCTGCAATTCACACTTCTCTCAATAAAGTCCCTCGTGTAGTTGTTTTGAATGAGCAAATCTTTAATCATCCTTATATTTTTATCATGAAAAATTTCATCTGAGAGCGAGATCGCTCTATCAACAATATTATGAACGATATTACGCTTTTGCTGAACAGTGTGGTTTGAATTGTAGTTCAGTAATCTAGAGGAGGAAGTAGTTTTTTGATACCAGTCTGTTATTATATTATTATTCTTATTAATTAAAGTTAAGTCTAAAAAGTTTATGCTATTGTTGGTTTCTAACTCGTGTGTGAATTTAAGGTTTTTATTGTATTTATTAAATGTGATCAAAGTGATGTCAATATAATTTTTATTAATTAAAAAAATGGTATCGTCAATGTAACGATAATAAAAGCTAGAGGGATACAATTATATTTGTTTTTTAGGATTTTCAAGCATTCCACCTCTAGATCTTCCATCACTAAGTCAGCAAATAACGGAAGTAAAAAAGTTGTCATTAAAAATAAATTGCACTATTTCACGAAGAACGTCAAAAGGTATTCTACATTTTCTGTTAATACACGGTAAAAAGTTTAGGTTAGTGGCTGAACTACACTGGTACTGCCACCGACTAGTGATGTGAGTCAGCAGGCCGCTCAGCGACCAAAGTTGGTTGCTGAGAGGCCAGAGCTGATGTCGAGCACATGATACGAATCCATCATAGTCTGGTCGCTGGTAAGGTTTTCATGAGATTATTTCCCTCCAGATAAATGAAGGTTTTTTTTTTACTAATATTGATGCGCTGATCACGAAAATCCAAGTAAAAAAGCATAAAAAAGGAGCGTTTAAAAGTTAACAACAATTATACTCTGCCGCTGCGGAGCTCGCGTTATTGTGCATCATGGCGCATGCGCAGCAGTCGCAGCTGACAGCTGATCAGTACAGCCGCCCCGTAGGCCCATGGCTGCAAAGTTTAATTGTTGTTAACTTTTAATTGCTCCTTTTTTATGCTTTTTTACTTAGATTTTCGTGATCAGCGCATCAATATTAGTAAAAAAAAAACCTTTATTTATCCGGGGGGGGAAAAAATCTCACGAAAACCTTCGACCAAAGTTCAGTTCATCCATTAGCCTAGTGGGGCGCTCACCGACCAAAACTTTTTACCGTGTACTGGAGTATCTTTTATCAAGTCTCTGGAGAACCATATCACATGGAATATTTGTAAACAAGGAAGTAACATCTAACGACATAAATACGAAGCCGTCAGGGATCAGTATTTTATTTATTTTTAATTTTAAGTTGTAGCTATTGATAATGTGTGATTTCGGTTTTAAAAAACATTTTTTGAGTTCTTCGTAAGTAATAGAGGTTAAAAAATGTAAAGGACTATTTATAGTTGAAATGATTAGTCTGAGGTGAGCATTGATTTTATGTATCTTGGGCAATCCGTATGCTTTAGCTAACTTAGTATTAGTTAAAGTAAGTTGACGATCATTGTATTTAAATCTCAAATAATTATTATCATTTAAAAAACTCATATTTGGTGTGTACGAGTTTGTAAACTATTTAACATTTAAGGTTTTCTAAATCATTAATGTAAGATCAACGACCGTCCTACGAGTTTGTATATAAACAGTAATTCATACTCATATCATTCAGTTCACTTTAAACTCTTGACGAAACAGCTCACTCGAGAGCTCTCGATAAATTTTGATTTTGTACTCAATGTTAATTGTATTTACACTATTAGGTAATTTTAATTATTATTTTATATATTTATTGTTCTTTAATATTGTTTTATTACTGTGTTGTACTAAGAAAATAAAATCTTTTTAGCCTGATGAGGCCAAGGAAGTCTTGGCGAAACGTCACCACAAAATTAATTAACGTTGTTTTTATTTAACAACCCTGGTTTTTGCTCTTGAAGATCCTTATTTTCCGTATATTTTTTAAGTAAAACAATGACTTTCATGTAAATAAAATATATTGCCACTTGTGTTATCAGTTAAAAAATTTCAACTATTTTACACTAGTAAATCGTATTATTTGTACAGTTAGCGCTTTAATTTAGGGTTCTTTTTATTTTTATGATATCAATAGTTTAATGATTTACTCATTACAATGTCAAATTTAGAAATGTAAGAATTTTTTACGTGAGGACATACAAGGGTTTCGAAAAAGTAGTGGTACCACCCCTTAACATTGAAATAAAGCATTTTTTGTGCAGCACAACTAATGTGAAAGTTTCCTGAAATAAAATTTGCGATTTAGTGGGCCCTTATTAAACTTCGTTTTGTCAAACACGAACCCCTATTTTTGACCCCAGATTCGAAAAGAACAGAAAATTTTACGATTGTTATGTATTTTTTGAAAAAATTTTTTGCCCTGCAGGGCCCTATGCCCTTTAGTCCCTATTATCTCCGAAAATACGAAATTTTCGTATAGCACATTTTCAAGGGCCCGGGCCCTTTTTCATAGGGCCCACCAAATCGAAAATGTTATTTCAATAAGCTTTAACATTACGAGTGCTGTACGAAAATTGCGTATTTTCGGAGATAATAGGGGCTAAAGGGCATAGGGCCCTGCAGGGCCCTTATAAAGGCCAAAAAAATTCCAAAAAATACCTTATAATCGTAAAATTTTACGTTCTTTTTGAATCAAGGGTCAAAATTGGGGGTTTCCATTTGAAAAAACGAAGTTTGAGTCCATAGGGCCCAAGGTAAGGTTCCGGGCCGTTTTTCATAGGAGCCACTAAATCGCAAATTTTATTTCAGGAAATTTTTACGTTACATGTGCTGTACTAAAATGCTTTATTTCCATGTTGTATGTTAATATTGTATGTTACTAATTCCCTGAATCAGCTGGAATAAATAAACTATTCATGAAATTTGTTATCCTAAGATAAAAGAGAGAACCCAAAAAGAATGACAGCATTTTATTCGTGATGTGATTGGTTGAAGAACCAAATTTAAAATTTGAATTTTTATGTTTAATTTTTATATTACAATTCAATCAAAACATTTAGAGAATAGATTTGATAAAAAATAATTTTGTAATCAAGTGTTCGAAATTAACCGATTAAAATCATGAAAATAATAATAATTAGTAAATAAACAAAACCAATGAATCTATAACCACAAAAGTTTAACTGAACTCTGAACGTAGCGCAAAGGTGAAGGGTATATATAACTTATTGTAGGTTAATTTAGATGAAACTTTGACAAAATTTGTTTTAGATAATGTAATACAATTGCGCGCGCTTGCGCGCTGACAGAGACTAGTTATTAAATCCCTTTTTATGTAGGAAAGGGGTGTCCCAGTTTACCCCAGGTAGAGCCCTACTCTTGATGGTTAGTCAGGTAATACAAAGGAAAAGGCAAAGGTGTATAAATAATGATTGCACTTTATTAGCTACAGTTTACAGATGCACTAGCGTGTGCACCGAAATAAGGCCCGCTCGTTACTGGCCAAAAGAAGCCACCTACGCAGCGGCGGCGGACTAGTCGGCCGCCGGCTCATTCTCTCTCTCTCTCTCACTCTCGCACTACGCTCTGCCATTAGTGCAGAGTGTGCGCGTAAGTATCTGTGTAAGGCGCGTGACTGTGTCGGTGAGCCAGCGCACCAGCGCCCACAGTACTCCCCATGGTATAAAAAAATAAAATAAAAAACGCATTTTAATTTTATTTTGACGTAAATCCAACAATATCGCAGTATCGCATTCTTATTAAATACATAACACCTCAATGCATACGGTACAAAATTCGGTTCAACAAAAGTACTGTTAGAGAATAGTCGTAATCGCGCTTTTACATAAGTACTTTAAATTATTTTATACTTAAAAATATCTCGCTAAACATACATGAATATTACACCGATACATAAAAATATACATCATTCGCACGACTCACATTACTCTGGTCGAGTTTGGCCGGATACCGCATACGTATGATCGAACGTAACGCGTTTACGAGGATACGTTTTCAGCCACTCCACCGTTTTCGTGGTGGTTGTGCGCAACATGCTCGCTTGCAGGGATAGTCCCGGGTCCTTAGACGAGGATGGTATGGCGGTTTGCCGCGATGACCGTGAAGCTGCGGGCTTCGAGTTCGCGGCAGGGGTCGGTCTTTGCGATGAAGACGGCGATGGATCCGGAGTCGTCGCGAGAGTCGGTGTGAAACTGCGCTTGGACCCGATCGGTGGCTCGACCAAAACAGTTGCAGGGTTGCGTGGCCGAGGAGTATCGTCGGGTCCGAGGATTCTGTCGGCAAAATCCTCGGAGATGTAATGAGCTGGCTTTAACCGCTCAGTCGAAACGACTTTCTCCTTGCCATTGACGTTGATCAGATAGTTCACGACGGATATACGGGTAACCACCTTAAAAGGGCCCAAGTACGGTCTTTCGAGGGGCTTTTCCGCAGCTTGTTATCGTTCTTCTGCTCGTCAGGAGGCTGCTGCAGCGAAAAAACTGTCGGGAGTCTGAAGGCGTCGATCCGTGCAAGGACTCGTTGAATGTCGGGGTGGTACATGGTCTCCGCGGGGATTCCGCTCCAATTCAACGCGGAGGGTTGTACTACCTCGTCACAGTTAATCCTGCTTAATGCGTCGGCCACGACGTTTTCGCATCCAGGGATACATCGTATATCCTGTGTAAATTCGCCGATGTAAGATCTGTCGTTTGCGGCGCAAAGGAGCAGTCTCATGACTTTCCATCAGTGCGTAGCTTAGAGCTTTCTGATCAGTCTCGACTCTAAACTCGCGTCGCGCCAGGTAATGAAAAAAATACCGAATGGCTTCGTATAAGGCCGTCAGTTCTCGGTCATAGATGGAGTACTTCAACTGACTCTCGGAGAACTTGCACGAAAAAAATGCAAGTGGCTCCCATGAACCACCAGTGCTTCGCTGCTCAACCACGGCGCCCATGCCGCGATCTGAAGCATCAATGACAAGACGTTATTCGGCTCTTTCGTTTGGGTAGGCTAACATGGCGCAGTTCACCACGTCCTCCCTGGTTTGGTTAAAAGCGGATTCGCCCATGGGAGTCCAAGGTACCGGGCTCGTGTCCTTTTTCTTCGTCTTGCGAAGGTAGTTATTCAGAGGTAGCTGCACGGAAGCAACGTTTCTCAAAAAAGAACGGTAGTGGTTCACTAAGCTCAAGAAACCACGAAGCTCGTGCTTCGTGTCGTGACAAGGGTAATTCTTGATGGCCTCGACCTTCGATGTCATCGGGTGAAGACCCTGTGCGCTGACAAGGTGCCCTAGAAACTCTACCTCTGGCTCGCCGAGGACGCACTTTTCGATATTCACTTGAAGGTGGAAGCGATCAAGTCTCTCGAAAAGTTGCCAAAGGTGCTCTTCGTGCTCCTGCTCCGTTGCAGAGGCTATAATGATGTCGTCGATGTAATTGAAAGCCCACTCGAGCCCATGCAATGCCTTACGCAGGTAGCGCTGCAGTATCTGCGCGGCCCCGTTAAGACCAAACTGTGAAATCAGGAACTCGAACAAGCCGTCCGGGGTTATCACCGCGGTCTTGGGGATATCAGCGGGGTTCATCGGGATCCGATGATAAGCGCTCTTCAGATCGATGTTTGAAAAAATTTTTTACCATGCAGGTTGTTGCTGAAATCGCGCAGGTTGGGTATTTTAAATTTATCTGGCTCTGTGACCAAGTTGAGCCAACGGTAATCACCGCATATTCTCCAGCCGCCATCTTTCTTTTCGTCAAGGTGCAATGGAGTTGCCTAAGGACTGCTCGAAGGACGGCAAATCCCTTCTCCACTCATGCGTGCAAACTCCTCCCTGACGATTCTGGCTTTTTCCGTCGAAAGCTTACGTGTGCGTTGAGCCAGCGGTTGGCCCGTGCTCTTAATGTAGTGGAACACTTCTCGCTCCTCAAGGGGTGCCACTGGGGCGAGACCAAGCACGCGTGGAAATTTCTGAAGAATATGCGCGTATTTTTGGGAAGCAAACACTGGGCAGATCCCCACAAATGAAGTCGTACCCAGCATGCCCCCGACATGTATTTTAGTCACATTGTATGTTGTGTATGAGACGATGACGTTTCATGTCGGGGAGTAGATCGAACCGGGATTAAGCATCGGCACCCAGGATTGGATAGGGGACATCGGTGACCCAAAATTCCCAAGAAATCGGTCGACGTAAGCCGAAGTCCACTTTACGGGAGGTCTTGCCGAAGGTGGGGATATCCAATCCGTTGGCGGCGCTAAGTTGGAGACCGAATGGTTCGGTCGGAAAATCTGGGGGCTTCGGTATTAAAGAAACTTCAGCTCCTGTGTCGACAAGAAAATTCAGCTTTGATTTTCGGTCGCGCACGAAGAGCCGAAGTGCTGAAGCGCCCGTCGCGTTCGCCTCCATAACGCTCGGGGCTAGGAGTTTCCCGGACTGGGGGAGGATCGACCAGCAGCCAGAGAAGCTGTACTGGGAGGCTTCGGACCCTGCCATGTGCACGGAGGCCGGCAGTTTTTCGCTCTGTCCCCAGAATTCGCGTGATACCAGCAAAGAGTGCCGGTGTCACCCTCGCGGTGTTCCGACCCCGAACGCGCGCGCGGTCGTGACTGTGACCGGGACCGATTTCGTTGGGTCATAGGGCCCTCGATAGCCTCGATCTTCGCGACTAACGTCGTCAACGCCGACTTGGTTGGCGTGCCCGTTGCGCTGGACACCTCGTTCACGCGGAACGTCAAGCCCTCCTCGCGTTTTCTCTGCACGAGGCGGTCGGCTTTCTTGGCCGCGGCTTTACCATCGCGCTTTCCGACCTCCGAGTCGACGACGATCGCCACTGGTTCTGGGAAGCACCTGGACCACAAACGGAGCACGAGATCGCGGTCGAGCTTTGCTCCGGCGAGGGCGAGCATTCAACTAAGGAGCTCGGACGGGAGCGAGTCCCCAAGTGTGCAGCCCATGAACAGAAGCTCGAGCTGTTTGTCCTTTGTCTCGGAAAATTTCCGAATAAGCGCGTTTTTGATTGCTTCGTATTTCCCGAACGGAGGGAACGAAGCAATATGGTCCGTGATATCGTCGAGTAGAGCGTTGCCGAGGTTTTCGATCACGCGCCAGTAGCGCCCCTCGTCCGAGATAAGGCCGCAGTTCTCAAACCGAGATTCCAACAGGTTGAACCGTAGTACGGGGGTCTTCCTGTTGAACGCGATAAATTTGAAATCGCGTTCGCATTCCGCCACACGCATGGTTACGTGCCGAGCGTCACGGGGTAGTCACGATTCTGTCGCATCGCGCGCTAAATCGGCCGACTCGGGGTTTGAAAGCGTCTCGGCCCGCGGATCGTTGAGCGAACCGGTGACTTCCCCGGGTGCTGGGGGGTCGACCGATGTTCCCCCGAGTGGTGAAAAAATCGTGGCGGGGTTTCCTCTCGCTTGGAAGAGCGTCTCTAAACGGCACGTGAGGCACTCTTCCGCGTCAGCCAATGCCTGACTGACCCTCTCGTCCACCAACCTCCCTAGCTCATCTATCGTCAAGGGTGGCTGGTGCGCGGGCTGAAGGACCTCGGGAACTGCGTCGTCGTCTTCGGGTCGCGTTGACATCTTGGTGAGGGTATTAAACACGATTTAATACCCTCGACGATTCGTTGACGGCAATCGCTCCAGGCTTGACAAAAAAAACCAACCGACTTAGGAATATACGAGTGCAGACTTACAAAAGCTGCCCGCGTCGGTCTCGTACTGCGCGCTAAGTCGAAAAGATTGAAAAATAAAATCTTTCCCCGAGACGAAAAGAAGGGCAATAAAATTTACAATGGGAAACAAAAATCCGAAGACGGCCTCCCTGTAATCCAAACGGTAATTAGTATACGTGCAGCTTTCCCTCCCAGCTGTGCGCTACGTAGCTGCTACAGCTGCCGCAAGCCAAGGGGAGTAAACAAACAAACTCAAGCCTGCCACGCGCAATTCGGTTCAGCCGGACAAACAACGCTTCCTAACTTCCGAACGATTACCCAAGCTGGAATTTTCCATCGCCGTCGCCATTGTCGTTGTCGTTGTTCTGGGGAAGTCGTGGCACGAGCAGGAAAAACTAGACTGCAGGACAGTGGTGTCGTTTCCTTTTGGAAGCTTACCGTCGACCAGTTCTTCACTCTTCGGGTGGTGACTTCACGCCAGGTACACCCTCTTCGGGAAGTGACTTCACGCCGGCTTCCACCGCTGCTGATCCTCCAACGATGCGATCTCGGGTGCGCGCTGTTTTGCTCACCGAGTATTGACATTTTGTCGTGCCAGAGAAAAAATTATCGTGTTGTACGTACGACAATATCGACTCCTCCAGTTCAGCAGGGCCAAGATAACCTTTGTTGACAAAACCGAATTTTGTTTTTATCAGATGGACAATCACGTCGGGGTCACCGGTGTAGGGAAGGGATGTCTCAGTTTACCCCAGGTAGAGCCCTACTCTCGATGGTTTGTCAGGTAATACAAAGAAAAAGGCAAAGGTGTATAAATAGGGTAAGAGAGGGCGTTTGTACGAATGCGTATGTTAGTACGAACAAAAATGATTTTGTTATTTAGATAGAGTAATTATTTGGTTAGATATTTAGAAAAAAATATTTTAAATGTATTATTGTTAAATAAATAATTTTGTCACATCACTTTTTAAAAATATTTATTTAATTGAAAATAAAAAATCAATTTCATGTTCAAAATTCGTACTACCGCACGCATTCGGTCTTTTTCGAGTTGTTGCGGCTGATAGTACGAGAACCACGAGGAGAACCATGACCTCCATTTCAACAGTTATTCAATAAGCAAGTATAGCAAATCTTATTGCGTCAACGAACTTTTAAATTTAATAAATAAATTAATTAAAGTATATTCAAAAGTATCGTTATTAGTTGCTTTGTATATCCTAATCTAACCTAACATCGAACTAATCAACCGTTCGTACTAACAGCCTCGTACTAACGTCCGCCTTCGTACAAAAGGCCTCGTACTAACGGCCTCTCGTTCGTACGATTAGCCGCACTTGTTTTTTTTTTTTTCAAACCAATTATTTTATTGTTAAACTAAAAGTATACTATCTGAAAATTACGCTATTATATCTAATAAGTTCAATTATTCATTTAAAAAAAAAAGTTAAATATTTTGAAATAGTTTTTAATTTATAAGCGTTTCAAGTTCGCGGTACATCTCTCATTCGTACTAACGCCCTCTCTTACCCTAATGATTGCACTTTATTAGCTACAGTTTACAGATGCACTAGCGTGTGCACCGAAATAAGGCCCGCTCGTTACTGGCCCAAAATAAGCCGCCTACGCAGCGGCGGCGGCCTAGTCAGCTTTGAAAGCGTCTCGGCCCGCGGGTCGTTGAGCGAACCGGCGACTGCTCCGGGTGCGGGGGGATCGACCGATGTCCACCCAAGTGGTGAAAAAATCGTGGCGGGGTTTTCTCTCGCTTGGAAGAGCGTCTCAAAACGGCGCGCGAAGCGCTCTTCCACGTCAGCCAGCGCCTGACTGACCCTCTCGTCCACCAACCTCCCGAGCTCATCCATCGTCGAGGGTGGCTGGTGCGCGGCCTAGTCGGCCGCCGGCTCATTCTCTCTCTCACTCACTCTCGCAGTACACTCTGCCATTAGTGCAGAGTGTGCGCGTAAGTATCTGTGTAAGGCGCGTGGCTGTGTCGGTGAGCCAGCGCACCAGCGCTCCCGTATAAAAGAGAGCTATCGCCATCTTGCGTAAACTATTTATTCGTGATCTAATCTAATCCCTTTATAAAAGAGAGCTATCGCCAATCGCCATCTTGCTTAAATTTTTTATTCGTGATCTGATTGGTGAAGAAGTTTTTAAAATATTCGAAACGTGCATTTGAGGTTACTATTTTTGTTTTCTTCCTGTGCGCGCTTGCAGGGGTTATGTAAAGTAAAACAATTTAAAAACTGATGAAGTAAGAATTTTTTATTTTATTTAACAAAAATTTCTTTTGCAAAAGCAATAAATAAGGGTTCTTTGATCGCTTGCGCGCTGAGTAATTTCCACTGTAGTAAAAGTTAATTTCTAAAAAGTTACATATTAAATGAAAAAAAATTTTTAAGAAAAAGGAAAAAAAAATTAGAAATAAATTGATTTTGCAAAAATTTCAATGAAAAATAAAAATTGAAAAAGAAAATCATAGTAATGATCCCTTTATAAAAGAGAGCTATCGCCATCTTGCGTAAGTGTAAGATTTTTATTCGTGAACTGATTGGTGAAGAAGTTTTTAAAATATTCGAATAGTGCATTTTGAGGTTACTCTTATTGTTTTTTCCTATGCGCGCTTGAAGCGCGCTCAGAAGAGCTAGTAACTACAAAATAATGAATAAATAAGGAAAAATTTTGAAGACAATTTGATTATTATATAAAAGTGAATCCCTACGGAGTTATGTATGGTAGCCCGTACGAATTTCTGTACGGGCTGTTTGAGCTAGTTTTTTTTAATGTCTAATTATGAAATGATACTTGAAAACATTTTATTTATTTATTTATTTATTTATTCATTTATCATCACCCTGCCATCAACGGACATTAATGTCCTTTGATGATTATAAGTTATGTATTAATGTCCCGACATTAATACATAATTAATTTATAAACATTTCATCAATAACAACTTTCTCATTCAAATTTAAAAAATTTTGATATATTATCTTTTTTAAACAAATTAACATAATTACAATTCCTTGTATCAACGGATAAACTATTACAACCTCTCTTCAATCTGTTTGTAACAGAATAATATGACAAAGGGTATAGCCGGGTAAGATAGTCGAATCGGCCCCCAGCGCGAACCCCTACAATATATATATCATTCGAAAGGGCATGAAAAATAGTATATTATATTACGGGTGCAGCATCGTCACCGGGGCGGTTTTAAGGACCCGAGTGCGTAGCGAAGTAGAGCACGAGGTCCTTAATAAGCCCTGGTGACGTGCTGCACTCGTATTATAGACTATTTTATAGTATGAGTCACCGAAAACACGCATCAAAGATTTGATTTTGTGGTTAGAGTGACCAGGAGTACTATAAAGAAAATTTTTGGCGCCAACCAGAATTTTTTATACCCACTACTGCGCATGCGCGGTCCAAAATAGTGATTTTTCAACTTTGATTTTTATCTCTAAATCTAAGAGGGCTAGAAAGACGCGGTTTTCGGCAAAATTTCGTTTACAAAGAATGTAGTTTAACCATATTTTTTAAAATCATTTTTGGCGCCAAATTCTAATTGTTAAGGCTGTTTTTCGAATTTTTTTCCCTAAAAATGCGATTAAAAAAAAACGGTGATACATACCTCTCTAGAAAAAAATATGTCATGTATATTAAGAAAAAATAGCTTTACAAATTTTTTCAAATTCTTTGAAGTGGTGGAAGACACTTTTTAAGCCAAATAATTGAAATTTTTTTTCTGAATTACCACCTACCGGCTGCATACTGCATTAAAATATAACAACATTTATATCAGTGAACTACATTTTTTGTAAACAAAATTTTTCCGCAAATCGCGTTTTTCTATCCCTCTATAGGTATTCTATAGATCCCTCTATTCTATCTCTATATCTTCTATCCTTATATATATGAACAGTATAACAATTAAGGAACCAAGCACTAAAGTTTTTATATCAATATAAAACGTTTCAGTTTTTTTGAAATTACTCGATGATTTAATAATAAATCCTCCCTTTTTATCTCTTTTAATAACATCATCAAGTTGCATGCCAAAATCAAGTTTATCATTGTTGCGGATTTACTGCTTCATTAATTTTGTTTTTATTTGCCGGATTAAAAGCTGGTAGGGGAGGGTTGTCAAATAAATTGAGTAGACCATTAATTAATTTTATGTGAATTTTATTTTCTAAGAATATATTATTATTTACAAAAAAAGGTTCAAGTTTAATAACTTTTATAAAACTAGTACCACTCAGCGCGCTGCAAGCAAGCATAGGAAAAAAAAACAATGATTGTAACCTCAAAAGGCACTTTTCGAATATTTTAAAAACTTGTCCACCAATCAGCTCACGAATAAAATCTTACATTGAAAATCTCACCAAAATGGCGATAGCTCTCTTTTATAAAGGGATCTCTTAATAATTAATGAACACGTATAAAATTTAAGTAGTTAATGTGTATTGACAGATTAATAAGTTTGATGTCGATAACATGAGCTCATTACTATAAAATAGAAAAAGACAAATCATCAAAGTATAAAATAATTTAAGTTGAAATTTGTAAGCAAATGATCAATGATTTAATCAGTGAGAATTCAATTGTAATTGGAAATTTTCCAGAATTAATTTCCGTGTAAAGAAAATTAATTAATGTGAGAAAACACCTAGTCAAAACTCTTTACGGATTTGATTATATTAATTCAAATACGTAAACACGAGTTCGATAGAATAAAGTTGAGATAAACAAAACAACAGAGAATGGCCTTGAAAGGATTTGATTTTTTGAATTTGATAATTTTATTGATTGTACATTATGTTGTACGAAATACAAAGTTGATCAACAAGTAAACCATCAAAGGTTAACAATAGTAAATAATAAATAATAAAATAATAAAATGAAATAAAATAAACATAATAAGATAATGAAAATAATAAAAATGAAAATAAAGGTATACATCAAGATATAACAATATTTGGTAATCTACTTTAACTAAATTTAATTTAATTCAATTCAACCAGTGCCTGCAGAATGACTTTGCAAATCAGCTACTAGTAGCACAACAAATCCTCACACAGTTTAACTACAGGTTGTTCAGCGGCACAGAGCTAGCACACTCAACCTTCTCCCTCGGTAGTAAAATGAAATGAAAAATAAATGCGTGATTTAATGAGATGTTTAAAGGTTGCAAATGATGATGCCTGGCGAATATGAAGGGGTAAACTATTCCAGATGTAGGCAGATGAAAGGAGCGTTTCAAGCACTCTGTGCGGCAGGAGGGAATAATCAGTGCATCCCAAGCGTGCTGATTCACCACCCTCTTCGGACGCGAGCTGTGCTTTTCAATAAAAAAATTCGCCAAATAAGACGGAATTCCCGAAATCAGTATTCTATAGAGCAAACAGGCCGCAAAGTAGTCTCTACGACCCGACACTCGGAGCCAGCCAAGCTTACGTCTGAAAGGAGTGATGTGATCGCTCTTCCTAACTCCAAATATGTATCTGATCCCACGATTGAGCACATGCTGCAGCATCAGGTCCTGTTCATCTGAGATATTCCGATAAACAAGACAGCAATAGTCAACGATAGGAAAAAGGAGGGTTTGTATGAGGTGCTTCCGCAGTTGAAAGGTGGTGCTGCGTCTGAAGTGGTTAAGGCGGTACATGAGAGAATTAGCTCTACGACAGACATACCGAACATGATCTTTCCAGGTCAGCTTGGAATCCAGCACCACCCCCAGACTACGTGTAGACGAGACAAACGGGACAGTGCACTCCCCAAATTGTAGGGTGCGAATACCCAATCAGTCGAAGTCATTGACATAGGACGCGGTACCCAAAATCATGGCCTTAGTCTTGCCAGCATTCAAAATCAGCCCATTCGCGGCAGCCCAGTCCGCAACATGCACAGCACCTCAGCTCAGTCCGTCCAGAATGGTACGTATGTCCTCGAATCGGCCTCGCGCGTAAATCTGAAGGTTATCCGCATAAATTATATGACAAACACCAGGACCAAGACCCAGGGCAATGCCAGCGACAAACAGAGCAAAAAGCAGGGGACCCAACACAGAGCCCTGGGGCCATGGTTGCTGTGTTCAGTGAAGTGAAGGTATTCACTGAACATTCAGTCGACTTACGACAACATATATATATACTGCGCTGTTGCCACGACAAGTCGCTGCAGATCAAATGACAATTGTAGAGAGTCTAATATGAAAATTAATAAATAAATAAATAATTCCCCAAGCTCTAAAACAAAAAAACTCAGACTATCACGGTTGAATTAATAAATAAACAAATAAAACACGAAGTTTTAAACCAACAACATGCTGTGGTTTTTTAATTGAATTTTCTATAAAATAAATAAACAAAGAATACCCCAAGCTCTAAAACCTCGGAACAAAGGTCGTCAAAGATTAATTTATTGATAAATAAATAAATAAACAAATAAAACACGAAGTTTTAAACCAACAAAATGCTGAGATTTTTTAATTGAATTTTCTATAAAATAAATAAACAAATAATACCCCAAGCTCTAAAACGACAAAACCCAGACCAACAAAGATTAATTTATAAATAAATAAATAAATAAACAAATAAAACATGAAGTTTTAAACCAACAAAACGCTGAGATTTTTTTATTGAATTTTCTATAAAATAAATAAACAAATAATACCCCAAGCCCTAAAACCTCAAAACAAAGGTAGTCGAAAATTAATTTATTGATAAATAAATAAATAAATAAAACACGAAGTTTTAAACTAACAAAATGCTGAGATTTTTTAATTGAATTTTCTATAAAATAAATAAACAAATATTACCCCAAGCTCTAAAACCTCGGAACAAAGGTCGTCAAAAATTAATTTATTGATAAATAAATAAATAAACAAAACACGAAGTTTTAAACTAACAAAATGCTGAGATTTTTTAATTGAATTTTCTATAAAATAAATAAGCAAATAATACCCCAAGCTCTAAAACCTCGGAACAAAGGTCGTCAAAAATTAATTTATTAATAAATGAATAAATAAACAAATAAAACTCGAAGTCTTACAACAACTAAATGCTGAGTTTTCTATTTAAATTTGTTGTTAACTAAATAAATATATGATAGTCTAAGCTTTTAGACCAGGGAACTAAGATAATCACTGTTAAGTTTATTAATAATCAAATAAATAAACAAATTAAACCCGACCTTCAAACCGGGGAACTAAGACCGTCAAAAATTGATTTATTGATAAATAAATGAACAAACAAAAAAAAACCCGAAGTTTTATAACAACTAAATGCTGAGTTTTCTATTTAAATTTGTTGTAAAATAAATAAACATATGATAGTCTAAGCTTTTAGACCAGGAAACTAAGACAATAACTGTTAAGTTTATTAATAAACAAATAAATAAACAAATTAAACACGACGCTTCAAGCCGGGGAACTAAGACCGTCAAAAATTGATTTATTGATAAATAAATGAACAAACAAATAAAACCCGAAGTTTTATAACAAAAAAATGCTGAGTTTTCTATTTGAATTTTTTGTAAATTAAATTGTAACGGAACAAAAGTTAATTTTAATTGATTTGATTTAGTTCTTAATTGTAATCTCATTACGTCTAAATATTGTCAGTTAGTACTAAATTGTTATTGTTTTAAATTAATATTAATGAAACATGTATTTGTTACTTTGTGAGCTTAATCTACCCGTTTTTGTTTTAATTAATTAATCGACTTTCTGAGTATTGCTTTTATGACCTCGCAAAGCAAAAGGCTTACAGGTTTTCAGCCAAGTTGGGCTAAGATTTCATCGCGGGGTGACGTAAGGAATAAAGAGGTTACTTATCGGCCAACCCCGAACTTCGTAGTGATCATGCGAAAGGCATATCACTAGCGTTGCTTTATTCGGAAGCAATACTCAGTTTTAGAAGCTACGTTATTTCAATTGAGTGTTCGAAATTTGAGAACGCGCTTTCTTTTTTTGAACACTTGTTGGATGCCCATAGCAACTTTTGTTTTGTTTTTTCAATAACGTAATTTTGCAACTGAACCTAAAAAAAAAATAGTAGAATTGACACGAGTAGTTTAAGCCAATTAAGCATTTTTATTGTTTTGTATTTGATATTTGAATTTATTAAAGTTAAATAAAAATCATATTCGAATATTTTGGCTACAGTTTTAAACAAAAATTATTCATTTTTTAATTATTCTATTTTTTCCCTTTTGACGAAAACATAAATAAACAAATAATACCCAAGCTCTAAAACCACTGAACTAAGACCACCAAGGATTAATTTATAAACAAATAAATAAATAAATAAATAAATAAATAAATAAATAAACAAATAAAACACGAAGTTTTAAACCAACAAAATGCTGAGGTTTTTTTTATTGAATTTACTATAAAATAAATAAACAAATAATGCCTCAAAGCTCCAAAACCACGGAGCACAGATTGTCAAAGATTAGTTTAAAAAAAAAAATTAATAAAACAATAAAACCAGAAGCTTAAAAACGACGAAACGTCCGATATTTTCAATTGAATGTGTTAATAAATAAGTAAGCAAATAATAGCTCAAGCTCTAAAACCTTGAAACGCGTTAGATTAAATAAATTCATTTAAAAAACCCAGCGTTTAGTTCAAAAGCTTTAGGTTTTAGTTGTTAATTCATTTATTCATTACTAAATTAATTTTTGACGGTCTTAGTTTTAGAGCTTGGAGTATTATTTGTTTAATTATTTCACAACAAATTCAATTTAAAAAACCTAGTGTTTTGTTGTTTTGAAGCTTAGGGTTTTATTTGTTTATTCACTTATTTATTAATAAATTAATTTTTGACAGGCTTAGTTTCCCGGTTAAAAACCTTAGAATATTATTTTTTTATTTATTTAACAACAAATTCAATTAAAAAACCTCAGCATTTTGTTGGTTTAAAACTTTATGTTTTATTTGTTTATTAATTAATTTATTAATAAATTAATTTTTGAAGCCCTTTGTTCCGAGGTTTTAGAGCTTGGGGTATTATTTGTTTATTTATTTTATAGAACATTCAATAAAAAAATCTCAGCATTTTGTTGCTTTGAAACTTCGTGTTTTATCTGTTTATTTATTTATTTATTTTTAAATTAATCTTTGATGGTCTGGATTTTGTCGTTTTAGAGCTTGGGGTATTATTTGTTTATTTATTTTATAGAAAATTCAATAAAAAAACCTCAGCATTTTGTTGGTTTGAAACTTCGTGTTTTATTTGTTTATTTATTCATTTATTTATTCATAAACTAATCTTTGATGGTCTGGGTTTTGTTGTTTTAGAGCTTGGGGTATTATTTGTTTATTTATTTTATAGAGCATTCAATAAAAAAATCTCAGCATTTTGTTGGTTTAAAACTTCGTGTTTCATTTGTTTATTTATTTATTTATCAATAAATTAATTTTTGATGATCTTTATTCCGAGGTTTTAGAGCTTGGGGTATTATTTGTTTATTTATTTTATAGAAAATTCAATTAAAAAATCTCAGCATTTTGTTGGTTTAAAACTTCGTGTTTTATTTGTTTATTTATTTATTTATTTATTTATTAATTTAACCGTGATAGTCTGAGTTTTTATGTTTTAGAGCTTGAGGAATTATTTATTTATTTATTAATTTTCATATTAGACTCTCTAGAATTGTCATTTGATCTGCAGCGACTAGTCGTGGCAACAGCGCAGTATATATATATGTTGTCTTAAGTCAACTGAATGTTCAGTGAATACCTTCACTTCACTGAACACAGCAACCATGCCTGGGGCACACCCTTATTGAGGGGACGAAAAGAGGTAAAACTCCGGTACTTAGCCTTCACCGCTTGCGAGCGGCCTGATAAATAGGAAGCAATCCATTGCAAAACCCTGCGCGAAAATCCAAGTGACTGTAGTTTCTCGAGTAGCAATACGTGAGAGACCAAGTCGAAGGCTTTGCTGAAATCTAACAGCAACAGTGCAGTCTCCTGTCTCCTGTCCATGCCCTCTCGGATGTCGTCTGTAAGTTTCAGTAGTGCAGTCTGAGAACTGTGCCCTGCTCTAAAACCTGCTTGATGCCCATCCCTCAGTCCCTGCGATTCAACAAAAGAAGAAATCTGGTCATGGACCAGCCTCTCAAGTACTTTCGAAAAAAAACAAAGCAGGGAGATCGGGCGGAAATCATTCAGGCAAGATGGAGAAGGGACTTTGTTGAGAGCAATAACAATAGACTCTTTCCACCGCTCAGGGAATGTTGATGTGGATAAGGAAGTATTGAAAATATTGTGGATAATAGGGCCAATGGATGGGAATGCTGTTTGAATGAAGCTCTGCGGAAGAGAGTCAACACCCACCGCTTGAGATGCTGACTGGCTAACAGCAGTAGCGATTGCGTCGATTGTCACAGCAGAGAAATCAAAGACACCATCAGCTCTCTCATTTTCCAAGTTGTTTAGAAAATGAGAGAGATCCGGTGCTGAGGCGTCAAACGAAACAGAGGCAAAGTGAGCGTTGAGGTCCTCCACAGAGAAACCACCCAAGTTGGAATCAGGACTAGGAGAGATGCCAAGGTGTCTAAGTTCCTTCCAGAGCTGTTGAGAGTCAGAGATGTCCTTGAGTCTGTGGTAGTAAAAGTTGAGTCTTGCAGACTTAATCTGCTCATGAGCAAAATCACGTGCCTGTCTATATAAGAGTTTTTCAATATCAAGTCTTGAGCATCTGTAGCGTCTGTAGAGTCTATCTCTCTTGGATATCAATGAGCGATGATAGGTGGTGAACCATGGATGGCGATTCTTCCTATGTTTGAGTGTTTTCAGTGGAACAAATACGTCAAGAGCAGCATACAGATTAGCATACAAACAATCAAACCTGGCACTAAGAGAGCTCGTCCCATCCGTGACAACCGACCAATCACATTTAAGCAACTAATCGTTCAAAGTCTCAGCATTCACGGATTTAAAGTCGCGGTAGGTGAAATCCTTAGTCGTCAGTTGTGGCGTTTGAATGTCAAGAGAAGCAGTCAGTAAGTCATGCCCCGCAATAAATGGAGTATCGGTCTTCCAGTATTCAGTCACAGTATCAAGAGCATCGACAAGACACCGGTCAAGCCAGGTATCCGAGTGAGAGGTGTGGTGTGTAGCCCCATATGGCACAGAGAATAATGAGTTCTCCTCAATAAATTTACGTACAAAAACCGCATTTGCATCTGACTCTGACAGCTGGTCAGCATTGAAGTCACCGAGGATAACTTTGGAGCCATACTCGTGCATAGTATCACGCAGATCAGACACAAAATTGGTACCAGCAACAAAGGGGGCCTTAGGGGGTCTATACACCACATCAGCAAACACAGGGTCACTCCCCTTAGTGGAAACCTCAGCAAACAAATATTCAGGATGACCCAGCGTATCATCCCATTCCGTTGTTGACGAGCAGAGGTACTTTACCGAAAGTTTCTCATGCACAAAGAGTGCAAACCCACCCCCCTGAATATTGCGGTCCCGCCTAAGGATGACATAACCATCGAGTGCAACAAGCGTGTCCTCAATTGAAGGGCTCAGCCAGGTCTCAGCAACAGCTATCAGATGTATCAAGGGCTGCGTCAATATTAAAAGGCTGACCTGCTCAATATGGCCGCGCAGAGAGTTCGCATTAAAATAACAGACACGAAGTCTGCCCCCCTGCTTGCGCACAGAATACTGAGAGGTGTGAGGTGAGTTTGAAGGTGAACAGGGGAGTGTGTAGCTTGAAGAGGGATAAAAGGGTGAAGGATGAATAAAATTGTAATGATATGATGAGAATGTGATATTACCCTGCTGTATAGACACACGTGTGGCACACGTGTGATCCACACGTATATTCCATACGTAAAATGGACTTGAGCAAATATTTTTAAAGTTTGCTAAATATTATAACATTATGAAGTCAGGGTGGACACCAGGTTCAGCTGGTGATGATAACGCCTTGGAGATGATTTCCCCAGGAAGTATTGACTCCGGAGGGGTCAGGGCGGACTCCTGATGCACCTGGTGATACTTACGCCTCGGAGATGATTTCCCCAGGAAGTTTTGACTCCGGAGGGGCCAGGGTGGACACCTGGTGCACCTGGTGGTAATTACGCCTTGGAGATGATTTCCCCAGGAAGTTTTGACTCCGAAGGTGTCAGGGCGGAATCCTGGTGCACCTGGTGGTAATTACGCCTTGGAGATGATTTTCCCAGGAAGTTTTGACTCCGGAGGGGTCAGGGCGGACTCCTGATGCACCTGGTGATACTTACGCCTCGGAGATGATTTCCCCAGGAAGTTTTGACTCCGGAGGGGCCAGGGCGGACACCTGGTGCACCTGGTGGTAATTACGCCTTGGAGATGATTTCCCCAGGAAGTTTTGACTCCGAAGGTGTCAGGGCGGAAACCTGGTGCACCTGGTGGTAATTACGCCTTGGAGATGATTTCCCCAGGAAGTTTTGACTCCAGATGGGTCACTACAGACACCTGGTGCGCCTGTTGGTAATAAAACCTCGGAGATTGTTTTCTGGGAAAATCATCTCCGAGGCGTAATCATCACTAGGTGCACCAGGTGTTCGTCCTGACCTCTCTGGAGTCAAAACTTCTTGGGGAAATCATCTCCAAGGCGTTATTACCACCAGGTACACCAGGTGTCTGTAGTGACCCTTTTGAAGTCAAAACTTCCTGGGGAAATCATCTCCGAGGCGTTCTTACCACTTGCAGCACCAGGTGTCCGTCCTGACCCCTCTGGGATCAAAACTTCCTGGGGAAATCATCTACAAGGCGTTATTATGACGAGGTGTACCAGGTGTCCGTATTGACCCTTCTGAAGTCAAAACTTCCTGGGGAAGTCATCTCCGAGGCGTTATCATCACCAGGTGCACCAGGTGTCCGTCCTGACCCCTCTGGGATCAAAACTTCCTGGAGAAATCATCTACAAGGCGTTATTATGACGAGGTGCACCAGGTGTCTGTCCTGAACCTTCTGAAGTCAAAACTTCCTGGGGAAGTCATCTCCGAGGCTTTATTGCCACCAGGTGCACCAGGTGTTCGTCCTGACCCCTCTGAAGTCAAAACTTCTTGGAGAAATCATTTCCGAGGCTTTATTACCACCAGGTGCACCAGGTGTTCGTCCTGACCCCTCTGGAGTCAAAACTTCTTGGGGAAATCATCTCCAAGGCGTTATTACCACCAGGTACACCAGGTGTTTGTAGTGACCTTTTTGGAGTCAAAACTTCCTGGGGAAATCATCTCCGAGGCGTTCTTACCACCAGCTGCACCTGGTGTCCACCCTGACTTCATAATGTTATAATATTTAGCAAACTTTAAAAAAATTTGCTCAATTCCATTTTATGTGTGGCACACATGTGGAATATACGTGTGGCACACGTGTGGCTATACAGCAGGGTACCGCGAGAGAGAAGATGTATCAGTATACCTGTTATGCTAAAAACCGTAAGAGATCCTCTTCAGAAGTGATGAGTGTAGGGACATCTCCCTTTTTTCTTCTGACAAAGACTTGACCATTGCGTACAAAAGTAACGAAGCCAGAGTTCGGGGCATGTGAATTTTGGTACACAGTACGGCGAAGATCAAAGACTCATTGATGTTAATGAGAGCAGGTACGAGGGACGTAGCTGCGATGGCTGCAGGAAGGTTGGGTGTAAGCGCAGAAGTATGCAGCTTACCCAGTTTAATTTTACTTCTAACGACCTCCAAAAGCAGTGCACGGGAGCTCAGAGTAACTATAATCGAGGGTGGTCGTGACTGGCGTGGAGATCTTGCAGGTCCAGCAGAGGAAGAGGTAGAAGGCAGCTGCAGGGGTCAACTGCCCGGCTCATTTGTAACTGCCTTGTCAAGGGCTGAATTTACAGCAGCTTTGCTGAAGAGCAAGCGAGTCGAGATGATGTCGCGTGCTTCAATATCTGCATGGACAGATTTTAGTGCAGCGAGAACCAAGCATTTCAGGGATGCACCGTCTGGAACAGACAAACCACCAATTACCTTCTCGGTGGATGTCACTGGTCTGGAGTAAGAGACTTGTGCGAGGCGCATAGACAGCTCTGCATTTTTCCGCTCGAGCCCAAGGAATTTGTTCAGAAGCTCTGGATTGCCATTCGAATCTGAATCTGGTTGAACCTGTGGCAGCTCGAGTCTTTGCTTAATTTCATCGAGCTCGCGTTTAAGTTCATCGAGCTGAGCCTCAGCATTGTCAACTCTCGTGACCAGGCCAGGTATAACGTCGAGCCCCTGAAGCTTCTCGTCTATCCCATCAAGACGTCCATTAACTGAGGATTTAAGGTCCTTCATCTCTTGCAGGAGTAACTGAAGAGTGTTTTCAGTGGAGGTAGCAGGCACTTCCGAATTAGGCATACCAGCCGTGGCAGATTTTGATTCAGCACACTCGGTGACGTTCGCAGTGGCACATGTCTGACAGATTTTAAAGGAGAGAGAGAGAGAGAGAGAGGGAGAGAGAGAGCGATGGCCAAGAGAAATTAAAGCAGCAGCAGAGAATGGCCTTGAAAAGAGAGAGCGAGAGAGAGTGATGGCCAACAGAAAGAGAAGAGAAAATGGACGCGCGCATAAAGCCGCAGGCACAAAAACACCGAGAAGTACAGTAAATAAATTACTGCTTGTAAAACAAGATTGAGTGGTTCAAGTTAATTATTGTTACTTGAACCAAAATACCTGGAGATGTCCGCTGAGAATATTTGAATAGAGTGTCCTGACGAAGAGTTTGTGATCGACCAGAGAAGAGTTGCCAGTGAACCACGCCGACTAGGATGGTTGAGAGTGACTTCAATAGTCTTGATTGCAGTCACGACGATGAGCCCATGGTTGTCATGTCCAGTGGAGTGGAGATCTCCATTGGATGTTCATTCCAATGGAGATAACATATATATGTATAGCGTGAGCATAGCGGCGTAGCAGGGCACAAAAAAATTTAATTAAAAAAACACTACCTAGAGATGATTTCCCCAGGAAGTTTTGACTCCGGATGGGTCAGGGTGGACACCTGGTGCTCCTGGTGATTCGTACGCTTTGGAGATGATTTCCCCAGGAAGTTTTGACTCCGGATGGGTCAGGGTGGACACCTGGTGCTCCTGGTGATTCGTACGCTTTGGAGATGATTTCCCCAGGATGTATTGACTCTGGATGGGTCAGGGTGGATACCTGGTGCACCTGGTGATACGAAACGCCTTAGAGGGGATTTTCCCAGGAAGTTTTGACACCGGAGCAGAGCCGGCTTTAGGGTCAATGACGCCCCTGGGGAAAATTATTTTTAATGCCACTAATAAAAATAAAGTTTGCAGTTTTTTGGTAGTTGACCCCCAAAACCCTTGGGGCCTGTGTTCAACGAAAAAACTGATCAGCTATCTCCCAAGCTCTCAACCCCTAAAACCCTGGGCGTCGAGTTCAATAAATAAATTGATCAGCTATCCACCATGCTCTGAGCCCCCAAAACCCTGGTCGCCCGAGTTCAACAACAAAACTGATTGGCTACCCCCCAAGCTCTAAGCCCCCAAAACCCTGGGCGCCCAAGTTCAAAGAAATACTGATTGGCTACCCCGCAAGCTCTGAGCTCCCAAAACCCTGTTTACAGAGTGAAATCATTTTACAAGTTAAGCGTATATCAAATCAATAAAAAAGTGTTTTTTTTTTTCATTCCACAAGTACGTTATGGTGAACTTTTATTTACACTACTTAAAAAAATTACAAAATAACAAAACATTAATATAATTTCAAAAAAAATTTTCGAAATGTGTCTTATTCGTTAAAACATTCAATTTATAGTTAAAAAAAAAAAATTGTTGATGACGTTGCAAAAAAAGAGTTAAACAATAAGTAAAAAACTTATAGTATTTTTCTTGTCAACCACTCCATTGAGGAGTTTAAAATCTCAGACTTACAATTTCATGATGTATTTGCACCAGTGCAGCGTCATTATGTATACTTACAGAATTATTTATTTCATGCTTAAGTTAACTAAAATGCACACATATTTTTGGAATAATTAAACTCAGGCTCCCAAGGTTTTTAGGGTTAAAACCTTAGGGCATAAATGATAGTTGATCAGTTTTTTTGTCCAACTAGGGCGCCCAGGTTTTCGGGAGCTTAGAGCTTGGGGGGGTAGCCAATCAGTATTTTGTTGAACTCAGGCGCCCAGGGTTTTGGGGGCTTGGAGCTTGGGGGGTAGCCAATCAGTTTTTTTGTTGAACTCGGGCGCCCGGGGTTTTGGGGGCTTGGAGCTTGTGAGTAACCAATCAGTATTTTGTTGAACTCGGGCGCCCAGGGTTTTGGAGGCTGAGAGCTTGGGGGGGTAGCCAATCAGTATTTTGTTGAACTCAGGCGCCCAGGGTTTTAGGGGCTTGGAGCTTGGGGGGTAGCCAATCAGTTTTTTTGTTGAACTCGGGCGCCCGGGGTTTTGGGGGCTTGGAGCTTGGGAGTAACCACTCAGTATTTTGTTGAACTCGGGCGCCCAGGGTTTTGGAGGCTTAGAGCTTGGGAGATAGCCGATAAGTTTTGTTTCTTGAACTCGGGCGCCCAGGGTTTTTGGGGAAAAACTGCAAACTTTATTTTTAAGAATCAACAGGTGCTTGCCCTGATCCCTCCGGAGCCAAAACTTCCTGGGGAAATCATCTCCAAGGCATATGTATCACCAGGGGCACCAGGGGTCCGCCCTGACCCATCCGGAGTCGAAACTTCCTGGGGAAATCCTCTCTAAGGCGTAAGTACCACCAAGTGCACCATGTGCTCGTCCTGATCCCTTCGGAGTCGAAACTTCCTGGGGAAATCCTCTCTAAGGTGTAAGTATCACCAGGTGCTCGCCCTGATCCCTCCGGAGTCAAACTTTCTGGGGAAATCCTCTCGAAGGCGTAAGTACCACCAAGTGCACTATGTGTTCGCACTGATCCCTCCGGAGTCGAAACTTCCTGGGGAAATCCTCTCTAAGGTGTAAGTATCACCAGGTGCTCGCCCTGATCCCTCTGGAGTCGAAACTTCCTGGGGAAATCATCTTTGAGGCGTACGTATCACCACGGGCACCGGGGCTCGCCTTGGTCCCTCCGGAGTCGAAACTTCCTGGGGAAATCATCTTCAAGACGTACGTATCACCAGCGTCACCAGGTGTCCGCCCTGACCCATCCGGAGTCGAAACTTCCTGGGGAAATCCTCTCTAAGGCGTAAGTATCACCAGGTGCTCGCCCTGATCCCTCCGGAGTGGAAACTTCGTGGGGAAATCATCTCCGAGGCGTACGTATCACCAGGGGCACCAGGTGTCCGCTCTGATCCCTCCGGAGTCAAAACTTCCTGGGGAAATCATCTCCAAGGCGTACGTATCAGCAGGTGCATCAGGTGTCTGTCTTGACACCTCCGGCGTGAAAGCTTCCGGGGGAAATCATCTCCGAGGCGTACGTATGACCAGGGGCACCAGGTGTCCGCTCTGATCCCTCCGGAGTCAAAACTTCCTGGGGAAATCATCTCCAAGGCGTACGTATCAGCAGGTGCACCAGGTGTCGGTCTTGACACCTCCGGCGTAAAAGCTTCCGGGGGAAATCATCTCCAAGGCGTACGTATCATCAGGTGCACCAGGTGTCTGTCTTGACACCTCCGGCGTAAAAGCTTCCGGGGGAAATCATCTCCGAGGCGTACGTATCACCAGGGGCATCAGGTGTCCGCCCTGATCCCTCCAGAGTTGAAACTTCCTGGGGAAATCATCTCCAAGGCGTACGTATCAGCAGACGCACCAGGTGTCTGTCTTGACACCTCCAGCGTAAAAGCTTCCGGGGGAAATCATTTCTAGGCAGTGTTTTTTAAATTTATTTTTTTTGTGCCCTGCTACGCCGCTATGCTCACACTATACATATATATGTTATCTCCATTGGAATGAACATCCAATGGAGATCTCCACTCCACTGGACATGACAACCATGCGATGAGCTTGACGACTATCACTTCACTAGGAGCACTCCAATGAATTAAGGAGATGAACTTGAACGAGATAACCCAAGAAAACTCAAGCGAGAACTCTCTGCTGAGTGCTTGAATGAGCGTCAAAATGATAACTGAGGAGACAAAAAGCAGCAGGCCCCCGTCAGGCCGACGGCGTCAGCAACAGCGGCAGCGTCAGCCCCCAAGCTGCGCAGACGGCGGTGCAAGTCGCAAGAGCTCCAGCACCGTGTAGTTCTGCGTAGTACACAAGATGGCACCACGCAGTCTACAATTATTGATTTTTTTTCTCGACGATGTGTAAGGAGAGAAATTATTGTTCGCTCCGCAACAATCATCAAAAATAACACCCAGATCTTTAATACAATGCACTCTCTCTGCGTCACTTATACTCGAAAAATTTAACTTTTTCAATTGTTTATAAAAATTTGTTTATAACAAATTTCTTGACAACTTATGACAATCCTAACCATTTGGGGTCTCAAAAGCCTACGAGATCATACCCAGCTCCTGGACTAAAAGGTCCAAACTCCAAAGTTGGGATACGCGCGCTCTATTCGATACGCGTTCTTTCATTCGATTTGCATAAAAACCCTCTGTTTTATCATTAATTTTTTTTTTTTTTTCTTTTTTAGACAGTCTTGTATTTAAAATATTATTTTAAAATATAGTGAACATTTAATGGCTTCCTCAAGATGTTAAACTCAGTTGAGATGTATAAATTTTCAACTATACTTTTATTTATGAAGTAGGATTAGTAAAAGTTATCTGAAAAATAATTATCAACAAAGAGATGATTAGTGTTAAATTTGACGTTATTTGTTTTAGATTTTATTTCCTCCAATGAGTCTATATTTTTTTAAAGGTAGTATTCAGCCAAAAAACTAACTTGCCGTTTATACGCATCATATATATTTCTGAATGTTTTGGTTTTTAAGTAATCTTTACACTAAATTTTTCAATTCGTTACGTTTCAAATAATCCATGGAAAGATCCTTTTTAATTCAATGATTAATTCCCTAAAAATTAAACCATTACTAAAAATTTGAAAGTTGCACCTTGTACTAATTTTCTTAAAATAAAAATATTAAATTTTGATTTGAAATTTTTGATAAACTAGTTTCAACAATTAAAAATAATTCTGGATCTACTTACATAAAATCTAAGACCTAAGACTAGTCAAAAGAAATAAAATTTGTTTCATTAATAAGTTAATGATTATCAATATTTTAAAACTCTTAATTTTTCATATAATAATTTTTAAGTCAGAACATTCTCAAACAACAATCATCAGTGTCTGATAAAATTATTAAGGTTTTACAGTCGGATATATTATTCTGATCAGACTTCACTGGGTCTGATTAGATTCTGATGATTGTTGGACCGTAATTTTTCCTCGGGTTTCAGGTTCTACTTATTTGGTTAAATACATGGTGCTTTGAAAAAAGAAATAAATTTTTTTCGACGTAGAAGTTATTGAGCTCTAGTAGTCTGTATACAGCCTATAGCAAATAAGAGATGTTTAAGTTGAAACGGCTTGTATTGTACCTAATGATAATCAAGTTTAAACAATAAAAAAAGTGTGAAATGAAAAAAGTGTGAATTACCTATAAAAAGAAGAATTAGATAGGTATTAGCAAGAGAGAGCGAATGAGCGAGGGAGCGGGGGGGGGGGGTAACTGGCAAGAGACAGCAAGAGAGAGAGAGAGAGTTCAGAGATGCAACTCTCTTGCAAAGTTTCTAAGGCGGCGCCATCTGCGTCGTCAGTGTTGTCAGGCTGCAGTACAGCCCATGGCCTATACTGAGTAAAAAAATATTAAAAAAAAGATAATTTAAGCAAGATTTTTAATAACAGATTTTTAATGTTTTGAAATTAAGAAATTTGCATTGATGTGTTTAAGGCTATCTTGTGTAAAACGTTATTACAGTTGTGGGTGTAAGAAATCAGAGGCAGCCATATAGACGCGCGTTTTACCTGATCAAACTCAATGCGAATAATTTTATTACAATCAGAACCGTGTTTTAAGCCCATAGTGATGATGATGAAGCTTATTATTTCAATTATAATGTTATCTGCAATGAAAGTTTAGAATTATGTTAATCTGAGATACTCGCACGCAGTCATAGTATTCATTTTATACCTGTGTTTTCCGAACTCCGCATAAAAAGTTGCGACTTTAGTGTGGTTTTTCTTTTTATTTGCGTGTGGTGTGCTCTTATATAGATCAAAAACTTTTACACTTTTAAGATTTTAAAAGTTTGACGACAAGAGAATTGTTCAATATTTGTGGTTGTTTATATTTTGTTCAAAGCTTTCTATTAGATTAATGCAAACACATAAACACCATTACCTACAGCTACATTTGAAACAGCTTTTTATTTCTGCTCATAAAGTAGGTCCCATGCAATGTGATTGTGTTTAGAGTGGAATTTTTTGATCATAATAAGTGAGTAATAAGTCAAGCGATAAAAAATAATTACTAATGATTAATTAATTAATTTTTGTATTTTTTCAAAATATTTTAATTACTCGAGTAAACATGAATGACAATTATAAAAAAAATGAAGTTTTTCTTCAAACAGTAGATAACTACCAAATTTGGTTTTGCATTGGTTTACCTAATTTAATATTTATTATAATATGAAGAAGCTTAATTCAGTATGTGATATGAAAAAAAAAATTTTTTGAATGCACCTTTGTCAATTTCTGTTAAACTGAAGGTTGAAGTTCATATTTTTGCGTAGCTTTAAAATTTCTAGTTGCTTTCACCTATACAATTGTAGCAATAAATTTAAATTACTTGAAAAGTTTTTAATATGAAAATAATTGTAAGAGACATATTCATAAAAATAAAATGTTCACAATTCTATAATTTTTATTAGCTCATAATATTGAATTCTTGAAAATGATTGTTTTTTTAATTTGTCGTTTACTTTAATTTTTTCAAGGTTTTACATTGAATTTTCAAAACTTGAATAGTCTTTTCTAATTGTATTGTATTTACACTCTAATTTTTAATTATGAATGAAATAATTCCTTTTTTAATTAATTTTTTTTAACACAACATATTTATATTTTTTTTTTTTTTTGTTAAATATACAGGTTCAAACCCAGTTCAAAAACAAACAATGCATGGTTAAGACCCAGTTCAAAAACTTCTCCTTGAAGAAAAATATTTTTGTGGAGTGATACTTATGTTTTTAAACTTTTCAAGGAGAATTTTAATCTGTTTAAAGAGAGAGAGAGAGAGAGATACTTGTCAATTTTAGTGGGTGCGGCTCACCTCACCAATGAGCAAAATATTCTGACCCTTGTGGTAATCAATTTTAATATTTTAATTTTGATTTCAGTTAAATAAAAAAATTTATTGAACTAATCATTTTTAAATGTTTTTCTTTATTTTATTACAGATAGCTAAGACTTATTTTTCACCTGATAAAAGAGTTTTTATGAAGGAATAATGTTGGATCATCTAAGAATAATAAAATATGGATACTATATTTTAAGCTCAGTAAGTACAAACAACTTTCAGAAATAAAAAAACCAGCTTTTTAAAATTATATTTTTTATTATGTGAAATAATTAAAAGTTATTTATCTGTTTAGGGTTAAAAAAATCTTTAATAGTTTATGTAAAAAAATTCATTTTATTTAATTACATGGTTTTTCAATTTTAATATCTATAAATTTTTTTGTATTTTATTCTAGTCAACATAGGTTTTGAATAATACTTTTAAAAATAATTTCAGGTTTGATGTAGAAAGGGATACAAATGTAGTACATAATACTTGAATGTTTTTGATAGTAGAATGGCACACCGAGCCAAGAGAAATTACAGAAATGAAAATGATATGGTATCTTGCCCAGGTGCTGTTAAAAGACGAAAGTGTAAAATGGGGGTTAATATTGATGCACCAGTTTTGGTGGCATCAATGGGTTCCCTTGAAGAAGAAGAAGCAGTGGCTTCATCAAGTCAGGGAGGCTCATCCTGGACTCCCAGACCTTTAAGCGATATTAAAATATCAAGCATCTACAATAGATCAGCAGCAGAACCTCCAGCTGAACTTTATCGTAAAGATTTGATAAGTGCAATGAAGTTACCAGATAGTGAGCCTCTTACTCCAAGTGAATATTGGATCATTTCTGACCAATGGAAACAAGAATGGGAAAAAGGAGTTCAAGTTCCTGTAAATCCTGATTCACTTCCAGAACCAATGGTAACTTCAATTCAGACTCCTTCTATGGGTAAACTGTATGGAGAATTTAAGTTGTAAGTAAATTTTTAAATTAATATTGAGCAATACAATTACTTTTCTGAGTATAATATATTATGAAAGTTATGTATAATATTTAAAAAAAACTTATAAATTTTGAATGTTTGATCCATGATAATTCCTTTAGTTATTATTCTGCTTCTTTAAGCAAAAAAGACCAACTTCCACTATCCAAATATCAGTTTTTAAATATATTTAGAACACTGTTTGAAAGCTTATAAATGTTCTGCTATATCTAATCATTATAGAAATGAGAAAAAAAAAAAATATAAAAATATTGATCAAATAAAAATTGTTTTATAGGTTAACATTATAAAGCTAGCTACATTGAGACCTTGCAATAGGCTTGTAAAATATATAAAAGAAAGCTGGAAAAAATTCCTGTAAGATTTAAGTAATACACAGGAAGCAAGCCTATGGCAACATTTGAGTGTATATTCTTTTAAATAAATTTTACCATAACTCATAAATAGAAAAGTATATCCAAAGTATCTAAGAAATTAAAAATTTCTATTTGAAATATTAATGACGTTATAGATCTTTTTGCTTATGATGGTAATATTAGAATATCTAGTATTTCTAGGGTTTAAAACTATAAATTCAAAATAAAAAAATATATTTATGAGTATACCTACCTCTTCTTTTATTGTGGTTTTTTACTGTCATTTTTTTGTCATAATTAAAAAAAAAATTATGTATCATACTACAATGTTTAATCTGACAGATTATTGTCATTGATTATGCAGTTTGCTTCTGCAAATCATTTAAAAAAGGGACAGTATATTTATATGCCTTGGTTAACAAAATTTTGTTTTAAAAAATACTTGCAATCTATATATATATATATATATATATTTCTTTTTAGTTTTTTAATAATATGGTTAACTAAAGTAAAATAAAAATACTTTCATCTAAAATATCTTTTCTTCAGATAAGTTGACCATTCAAAAGTTTGTTGACAATCACCATAGTATCCAGGTAAATCAAGGATGGGTTATTTGATTAAAAAAAAAGTTAATTTCAGGCAAACCTAGGATAGAGTTATTAAGATTTTGCTAAAAAAAAAATTATACAAAAGTATTGTTGCAACAAAATTTTGTCAAAAAAATATCTAAACAATGTTCTATTTTAGATTAAATAAGTGTTTGTCGACTTAGTTTGGTTTATTATTAACAAAATTATTGATAAATTCAAAGAGTGTTATATTAAGTGTTTAGTATAGATACCATTTTTTTTTTTTATGAAACTTACAAAGGTTTTTTTTTATCAGTTTTAAAAAGCCTATAAGATCAATAAAAATACAAATTCATTAAACAATGTTATTATATTACATATAAAGTTTTCATTAATTTTTTTTTTCATTTATGCAGTATGTATATCACATAAGTTCACTGAGATTTTTATTTGATTATTAAATGTTAATTGCATGTTATTAATTAAAAAAAAGTATTTATTTTTGCAACTTAAGCTCATTAGGGCGTTTTAAAGATAAAATAACACATAATATTTTCAAAAATTTCAGACCCAAAAAGTTTTTGAGGATATCTCGCGATGATTTTTACAATTCTGAGGAACATTGCCTAAGCAATACACCAGCACAAGCTGAAAAAGCTTGTGGTTATGATCTGGATGATACAGATATTGCATGGCTTGAAGCTTTAAATGGAGAAAGAGCATTGGTAATTTTACAAATTTTTTATTTTACATTTGTACTGAATAAATCAAAAAAATATTGCTATATTTGTGATTAAAAACAGATTTTTATACAACTGAAAATTATATAAAATTTTAGTGTTGTCAACAATCAATCACTGAGGCTCAACTGGAACGTGTAGTAGAAGAATTAGAACACCACTGTTGGAATAAAATACAAACAATAGTTAAAAATGAAGAGGGCCTTGGTATTGAATATGATGAAAATGTCATTTGTGATGTTTGCAGATCTGTAAGTATAAAAAATAAGTCATTAAAATATTAATAATTTTGAAAGTATTAAATTTTTATTTATAATTTTAGCCGGATTCCGAAGAAGGCAATGAAATGGTATTCTGCGATTTTTGCAATATTTGTGTTCATCAAGCATGTTATGGAATTACATCAATTCCAGATGGTTCTTGGTTATGTAGGACTTGCTCTTTAGGCCAGAGGCCAGAGTGTGTACTCTGTCCCAATGCAGGTGGTGCAATGAAGTCTACTCGTAGTGGTCATAAGTGGGCTCATGTTTCATGTGCACTCTGGATTCCAGAAGTTAGTATAGGCTGCGTAGAGAGAATGGAACCGATTACTAAAATATCCAGTATTCCGGTAAGAACTTGCTCACAATTATTTTGTTAGCTATAATAATTCATTAATAAAAACTCTTATTATTAACAAGTTTTTTTTTCATTTTGCATTGTTTTGTAAATTAATTTAACAGAAATGTGTCATGAGTCACTCAATAAGACGATGCGTTGTCTAAATTGACCATCTAATCTATTTCAAATTATTTTAAGGTAGTTTCGTGAAAATCACAATATCCTTGTAGTTTTCTGAAACTTGCTGTTAATGTGCATTTTGAAGCAAAGAATCAAATGATACAAAGTTTAGGTTGGCAAGCGGGGTTAAATTTTGAGAAAAAAACTAGAGTTCATTTTTTTATTCATTTAATACAAGACGGGTTTTCCACCTAATAAATACAAAGATATAACAAATTAGTAATTAAGTACGCGAGATGGTGCATACAATAGTAAATAACAAGAGTGATAAAATATATTAATTTAAGAAATAAAGAAAAGAATTATGATCGTGTTGTTATAATAATAGCTAAATCCTATGCATTACGTTCAATAATTCATAAAATCATTTTATCTTATGTAATCATTCCTCTAAATCAATCAACAAAAGCTAAGTAAAATGGAATTAATTAAGTAAATTTCAACAATTTGTCACCCAGTAATATGACTTAAAAAAGGAAATATAAAATGAAAGATCATTAACATTAGATATATTTCTAAGCTGATGTCTGAAGCTATCAATGACAGACTTATTTGAGATTGAGAGATTTGTTAATCGAGGGACTATCGTTATCACAATGAAAATACAAAATTTCCTCGCAATATCACTGTAGTCATGGTTGATCGCACTCATTAAAGTTCCAGCTCTATATGCAAGTACTCAAAAAAAACGGTGTTGTACTCTTTCTAGAACATCACAGTAAACGGATGAATCCGGGGACCTCGCGATCGAGGCATACATCAAGATTGGTTGGACTAGTATCAGTAAAGCGTAGGAAGGATTGAAGGCTTAGTAAAATGACTCTATTGACTTGTGAAAATCAGTAAAAGTAATTTGGAGGCTTTCATTGATACAAAATTAATGTGGTAATTTAATTCCAGCATCCCATCGAAGTAAACCCTCAAATCTTTTACAACTGAAAAACGTTCGATTACCAGAACCAGTTGTGCTCAAACTGTCATAACTTGCTCTTCTGCAGCGTTCTTTAACAATTAACATACGCTGATTTGATTTTTCAAGGTCATCAAACATGTCTTCAGAATCGCTTGCAGATGCTCTTAAATGTTTGATTGCTGTTTTTCGATAACTGGGCTCTGAATGAATTTGAGCTTGAACTTGAACTTTTTTGTTTCATTTACTGTTGAAGCTTCAGATATTTTTTTATATTGGCACTCTTCACTTGTAAGATTTTCCTAATAAATTCAATAAATCATCTTTTTTTACACTACAAAGATGGCAAGATGCGAAAATTATTTTTCGACTTATAAATTACTGTTTAGATAAGTTTGATTTGTTGTTGAATATATATTTTAAAGATCCTTCAAGACATATTTCAATTCTTGGAATAATTTTTATCTGAAAACTCTGGTTAGCACCAGGTTAATTACCAGATAACTGGATAAAATTCTCTAGAAAGTTTTCCCTGTAACCGATATCCTGGTGACAGATTTGACTGAATATTGCATCAAGTCGACTACTTGGCACCCGAATTGACTTTTCCAGATAGTTTTCCTCATTACCGATGTACGGTGGAGTTTGTAAAAATTTTGGTTTAACCAGATTGAATACCGGGGGATCAAATCAACTTCTCAAGGAAGCTTACCTTCTAATCGGTGTCCTGGAAGTTTATTCACATTTCAGTTGAACCAGGTTAACAACCACATGGTACATAGTTATAATTAGTGGCACGAAAAAACTCCTGATCAAAAACTTCTACGAACAAACTCCCGAATTAAAACTTCTAACGAATAAACTCCCTGATAAAAAATTGCCGACGAAAGAACTAAAAGTATAGTAAAAACATAAGTTAGAGCTATGTTCAGCGGAGAAGCGAAGTAAGAGCGAAAAAAGGTAACGAAGTAAGAGCTAAGTTGGAATGTCATAAAAACAGTCCGATCAAAAATCCTGTCACAACCATCAATTCACTATTGATCTCTCAGTGTCAGAAACAAATGTTCAATTAAAAATTAAAGTATTAACTTCACTGATGTCCACTATAAATGCATGAGGTGACCAAATCAACAAATAATCAGCAGCAGACTATCTTCTTTATGAATAATATTTCTGTTTGGCAAAATCAGTAACCAAAAAGATTCAAAATCCAAACCATCCTCAGTAAAAAGCGACGAGGATAGAAAACTTATATTAACTTAATCGGCCCGACGGTCGGAACGCGAATCCCGTAGCTCGCGATTGCAGAGGTCTGCTCCCCCGTCAAAACGGGAAGCAGACTGCGTGAGAAAAAGTTGGGAAAAAGTTACGTCCACAAGGCTTCCGTACTACAAGGGCTAGGTCAAAGAGACCGCGTGATATAAATAACCTCGCCGTTGCGAGAAACAAGAACGGGCCTGGGGTGGTAGATTTTAATTGAGCGCCAAGATGGTTGGGTCAAAAATAACGAAAGATTTTCAGGTGAATGATGAGTGGAGCGAAAATTTACATAAATTATTTGCGCTCGTATTGTAATTATTAACGTTACCTTTTCCGCAATTGGTATCGTTGTAGCTTTTGATGTCTCTGTTGAAGTCATGATTGATGTCATTGTAACCTCTGATGTCCTTATTTCTGTGTGCTGTTCTGCCTTTTCGCTGAAACTGCTGTGTGTGTTTTGTTCCGCTCTAACACCGGAGCAGTTGTGTGTGATGTTGTTGATCGAGCGTTGCTTGCTTTTAACCCTTAAAGTACACACGGGCTGTAAAATACCCCACATAACTGTCAGTGTGGCAGTTCTGGATTTGGGTGTGTACTTTAAGGGTTAACATGTTCTTCGTACCTTGAATACTATGTGTTACTTGCTTTTAAGAGTGCTGCCTACCGCATGGAGAGCGCCGCCTAACGTTGTATTACGGGCGCGTGGAAAAAGTTCCTGACGAAAAAAGCTTTCAATAATGATTTAATCATTACCAAAAAAATCTAAAAAAATAGTTAAAATTAATCTACACTTGCCTTACTATCTGGTTTTTCCGAAAAGTTTTTCTAAACGTTTAAAAAGAATGATTGAAAATCTCGATAAAATAAAAGCCGCCCTCATGTGTCACTCTGACAAGTTCCCGTGGACCCAAATCCTTCCAACAGTTCTGCTTGGTCTGCGAACTTCTTACAAGTCGGACCTTGGCGCGTCACCAGCTGAAATGCTTTATGGAGCAACCATCCGCATTCCTGGTGAGTTTTTGATCGCTCGTGACTTACCTGTAAATCCAGTCACCTTTTTACAGAAAATCCGTGCACACTTCCAAGCCTTGCAACCTGTACCTTCGGCTCACCACATCAAGCCGAACACGCAGTTCGTCTTCAAGGACTTGGCCACCAGCACTCACGTTTTTCGTCGTGTCGATGGAGTAAAACCCATGCTGACACCTCCATACACCGGGCCACACAAGGTCATTCGGAGGTTAGACGAAAAACGCTACGTCTCCGACCAGGATGGCACAGAAAAAACTGTCTCCACTGAGCAACTCAAGCCAGCATACTTGGAGCGCTTGGAACACATCAGGCAACTGCAGGTGGAGCACAGTCGACAGGAAGGATCTCGAACTTCGACCTCAACTCAGGACACTGCTGAGTCTGAGCCACAGCAGCAAGCTGCTCCTCAGCAACAGATAACAAACGCGGAGTCCGCAACACATCAGCCAGCCGCTCCTCCGCCTCCTCAACAGCCAGAGTCCAAGCAAGCGCAACCAGCTACTCTACCTTTCCAGGAGGACCTTGGCCACGAACTGCAACAACTCTTTTCAGCACCTCAACAACAATCGCAAAAAGCAGACGTGGCACAACAACAACAACAACATGCAACTCAGAAAACAAACCGGCCTAAAAGAGTTCGTTTCTCGCTCCCTTCGCTCCTTCGTCCTGCGAAGCTCTCTGGAGAGGGGGTAGCTGTGGCGACCCGTGGAAACCCGCCACAACAAGCACAGCGGCAACCGCGCAAGCAGAGCCTGGCACCGCGCGCTGTGTACTGTGCGGCGCTCATGGACAGCGCACACACACCAACACCGATGCAGCAAGGCGGCCCTTTTGGGCCTGAGCGTCCCTGTTCGCAGGGGGGCCCCCCAGTCAGTCTTGCACCGTCACGCACGCCGTGCAGAGCCCAAGCCACGCTCAATCGAGTAGCTTGGTCAAAATAATCTTTATATTCATTTAAACTAAATACAATCCTAACTTATAATCAGTCGACATTAATCTTCATTTATCATTAAACTACAGTTAACTAAACAAGTGCTTTTATTATTTACGAATACCCCCTTTTCTCACTCACCAATATAAATCACGCTTGAGTCAAATTCAACCGCCCGTCAAGCTGGTAACTTGACGTGCCTGAACATTCAAAATACCACAAAAATCGACGTCTGCTGCACATGTTAATGCCGGTGACAAAGAATTACTTACTGCGAATTATTCCTTCAATGGATGAGAAATCCAGATAGTAAGGCACTTGTACGCTGGAATAACGAATTTTTTGGTGTTTTTTTCGTAACAATTAATGAATTCTAGCGGCCACAGTTTGTCAGGAACTATTTCAGCCGGCTGGTCGTTGTGATTTTAGTCTTTCGGGGTAAAACAGAGCGGATATCTACTTCGCCGCCCGACCGTAGATGCCGTCGATGCAAAAATTCTGTGGGGGAATGGACCCGGACTGGTGAGGGGAAATGAACCAGGTGTAAAATGAGAAACCTGAATAAAGTTAATCAGAGTTTATTAGTAAAAGACTTGACAATATTCTCACGCCACTGCGTGAATATGCTATCCGCTTGAGTATACGGAAGCGACTAGCTTGGCCGTCGCTGCAGCCAGCCGTCGCAGTGTAGTACGCACGGAGTATAGTACACTCTATACTCCGTGCTCGCTCGCTTGGATCTTCCCTCTCACTCGTTCACATTATATAGGTATTTGCAGCTACACTCAATATATAGATAAATTACGCGCTTACACAGGGTTTGGGAAGAAGGTCAAATATCCGCCTGCGCAGAGGAGCTGGAATGTATAGGGGATTGAGTCAGCCGTCATCTCGCAGTAGATCTCAGTATGGCCTGGGCCCCATGTCAAACGTTGAAGTTTCAAACTATGGCTATTGCCCTCGGCTAGTAGCTGGACCAACTCTTCGTCCTTTGCTTGCTCGGCTGCGAGCTCGACAACATCGAACTGAGTTGGAAGACGAAAAGCATCAATGCGAGAGAGAGCGTCTGCGACGTTATTGTCCACCCCAGGCAAATAGAGTCAAAATTTCTGAAATCGGACAGAAAAACAAAACTTTCGAAATTCGATAGCCTTTGTACACAAAAGTCAAGAGTTATGCTTTAAAAAAAATCCAGTAAAGTTTTTATTTTAAATAATAATTTTTCTAAAAGTTATAAACAATTAAACTTTTGGGTGACTATTTTTTTAAATCGCCATTCCTAGAGAACTATTGAATAAAACTTTACAAAATTTTAACAACGACTTCACAAATAAGTAAAGTATTGAATGATAAATAAATTAAAAAAAAAAAAATTTAATTTGTTTATAAAAAATTAATTTTTTAATAAAAAATTGAAAATTTAATAAACTTCTCATATGGGTAGGGCAAAATTTTTTCAACGATATTGTTCCTTAAAGTGTTATCTAGAAGAACGTGAAAAAAAATTTGGTAATATTCATAAGAACAAAAGTTGCGAATTTTTAAAGACCGCAAAACGAGCGCTGCGACGAGCGCGGCGAGGTGACGGAGCCACGACGCGCACTGAGGTAATTTTTCGGTATCTGCAGAAAAGTAACTATATAAAAAAGGGACGTGCTAGAAACATGCGGTTTGGTGGAAATTGAAGAAAAGGGATGAAACTATTTGGGAAAAGTCAAAAAATGCATGATATTTTCTTATTTCGTGGTTGAAAACAATTTTGAAAAAAAGGTTATGTTTGACAATAATGCTATCGACTTGATAACTATCCTAGATACTTTTTATGAGTTTTTCCAGATTATTTTAATCATATTTCGTCATTATTTAACTTATAATTATTTTTCAAATATCTAAACTCTTAATTATTTAAAAAAATCCATGAATTTCACAAATCAGTAAGTATTATGAAAACTGAAAGAATTATTTCCATTAATAGACTATTTTTGCTGAGAATTCATCATTAAATTGAATAATATTAATTATATTTACTTGATAAATATCAATAGAACCAATAAAACTAAAAGATAAGAATTTTAGATCACACAGAGACAATATTTTATCATCTCGTGAGTAACAAAAAAAAAAAAAAAAAAAAAAATGAATAGGAAAGGAAAAAATGACAGTATGATTAAGTTAACTATTATAGATTAAATATTCATACGTTTTTTTTCATAACTAAAAAAAACGTATGAATATGATATATGAAATATGATTAAAATAATCTGGAAAAACTCATAAAAAGTATCCAGGATAGTTATCAAGCCGATAGCATTATTGTCAAACATAACCTTTTTTTCAAAATTGTTTTCAACCACGAAATAAGAAAATATCATGCATTTTTTGACTTTTCCCAAATAGTTTCATCCCTTTTCTTCAATTTCCACCAAACCGCATGTTTCTAGCACGTCCCTTTTTTATATAATTACTTTTCTGCACATACCGAAAAATTACCTCAGTGCGCGCCGTGGCTCCGTCACCTCGCCGCGCTCGTCGCAGCGCTCGTTTTGCAGTCTTTAAAAATTCGCAACTTTTGTTCTTATGAATATATTACCAAATTTTTTTTTCACGTTCTTCTAGATAACACTTTAAGGAACAATATCGTTGAAAAAATTTTGCCCAACCCATATGAGAGGTTTATTAAATTTTCAATTTTTTATTAAAAAATTAATTTTTTATAAACAAATTAAATTTTTTTTTTTTAATTTATTTATCATTCAATACTTTACTTATTTGTGAAGTCGTTGTTAAAATTTTGTAAAGTTTTATTCAATAGTTCTCTAGAAATGGCGATTTAAAAAAATAGTCACCCAAAAGTTTAATTGTTTATAGCTTTTAGAAAAATTATTATTTAAAAAAAAACTCTAATGGATTTTTTTTAAAACATAACTCTTGACTTTTGTGTACAAAGGCTATCGAATTTCAAAAGTTTTGTTTTTCTGTCCGATTTCAGAAATTTTGACTCATAATAGATCTTACACGCGAACTGAGCTATGTAGGATAGTTGTCGCCCTTGCCGTGGTGATGCCTTTTCCGGATTTTACATCAATGCGTAAATCAGGGGTTTATGGTCAGTCAGTACTGAAAATTCGCGACCTTCCAGGTAGTACCTGAAGTGCTTAATTGACTTAAATACAACGGTAAGCTGTCTGTCATACGTACTGTAACGAGTCTGGGCACCAGAAAATTTGCGTGAAAAAAAGGCAAGAGGCTGCCAGCAGTTGTCAACAAGCTGCTCGAGCACTGCGCCCATGGAATAATCTGATGCGTCGGTGCACAGCCGAATTTCTGCGTCAGGTGCAGGGTGGGCCAATAAAGCTGCGTTGGCCGGCTTTGCTTACATTTCTCGAACGCAGCTTGCGCTACCGTAGTTAAGTCTACGGGACGCTTGTCCTTCTTGCGCGCAACACGCAGGTACGCATTCAAAGGAGCTTGCATTTCAGCTGCGTGCCGAACCGAGCTTCGATAAAAATTAAGCTCGCCGAGGAAGCTCCGGACGTCAACCACAGTTTTCAAGTCGGGCCAGTCTTGCACCGCTTTAATTTTCTCGAGCGGAGGTCTGATGCCTTGAGCGATGACACGGTGTCCCAAGAACACCAGCTTGGACACACCGAACTCGCACTTTTCCAGGTTCAACCGAAGGTGGAATTTATCGAGCCGCTCGAATACAATTTTAAGATGAGCCTCGTGCTCTTCGGGACTTGAAGAGGCTACCAGGATGTCATATATAAAAGGAAACACGAACGGGAGGTCACCCAGTGCTCGATCAATGTAGCGCTGAAAAGTTTGCTAGGCATTTCGAAAACCAAATCCCATTACGAGGTATTCAAAAGATCTAAAAGACGTAATGACCGCCGTCTTTGGAATATCCTTAGGTGCGACCGGAATTTGGTGAAAGGCCTTGTGCAAGTCAAGCGCCGAGAAAATGGTTTTGCCATGCAGATTAGTCGTGAAGTCCTGCAGGCGCGGAACAGGGTACCTGTCGGGTTTGGTGACCAAATTAAGACCACGACAATCCCCAACAACGCGCCTGTCGCCGTTCTTCTTGCCGACGAGGTGGATAGGGCTGGCCCACGGACTACTTTCAGCTCTCCTACAAATTCCAGCAGCGCAAAGACGATCAAACTCCGCCTTGACTGCATTGTATTTGTCTCGTGGCAGGCGTCGAGCGCGCTGCGCCACGGGTGGGCCTTTGGTGATTATTTGGTGAAAGGCGCCTCGTTGCTCAAGAGAAACAGGAGCCTCTGCATCTGTAATCCGAGGGAACTCAGACAGCAACCGCTTGTACTTACACTGCGGATCGACCAAGCTGATCTGAGAGTCGGGCATGCACACCAAGTCGTCCCTGATTGATTGATTGATTGATTGTCAAAAATTTTTATTTCGACCATGGGGTATAACTATGTGGCCGCTTAAAAAGTACATCGAGTATTACATAAATTTAATTTTGATATAGCACGTTTACTTGAGTAATTAAATTGTGTACTTAAAGCTAATTTCCATTGAGTAATTAATTATACAGAGCAAGTAAATAAGATAGAGAGCAAGTAACAATGATAAAGCTAAGAAAAAAAAAAAACAAAAAAAACAAAAAAACTACAAAAATTTTAATTTAATATTACACGTTTTCTTAGGTGTTAATTAGCTACACTAAATTTATAGATAAACATGGCAAGTAAAAATAACAGAGCCTGTAGATAGATGGTGCCGGAACAGAGTAATTAGTTTGTAGTAATTATCCTGGAAGTCAAAGTCGGGGGCGCAAAGCAGTAGGAAGTAGTAGGATGCCGTTGAGCGAGGGTGGAATAGGTGTGAGTCCTTCGTGGTGTGAGCGGATGATCCAGTCGTGGCAATCTCGGTCGAAGAGTGTGTTGCGAAGCAGTAACTTAAAAGACTCTGTAGAGATGTTATCAAGGTCAAGCACACCTAGTGAGTTGATCACTGAAGAACCAACTTGCGCAAATGAGTTGCGACAAGCCTCGGTGCGAATAGGTGGAATACAGAAATATCCACCCCCGATGCGATTAGAGCGACGGATATCCGTTCGGGTGTGTAGTGGTATGAGTTGATTGGCCAGATAAGAGGGCTTTTGATGTTGATTGATCCTGAAGGTGAGGTTTCCCAGGAAGAATTCACGACGACGACGCACCAAGAGCCAGCCAAGAGCAATCCTATAGGGGGTAACATGAGCAGTCCAGGGGATGTTGCCGTAAGCGTAACGGACACAGGCGTTGAGCAGCCGGTGGAGCTTCAAGTTTTGTTGTCCGGTTAGATGGTGGTACACTGCACAGGCATAATCAAAATGGGGGAAAATCAGAGCTTCGACCAAGTGCTTTCGGAGCCCTCGAGTGAGAGCGTGTTTATAGTGCCTGAGACTGTGTAAGGACGCAAATACATGAGCAGATATGGAGCTGATGTGCTTATTCCAGTTGAGGGTTGGAGTGATAGTTACCCCTAACAGTTTGATTTGCGCAGAGAAAGAAATAAGCGTGCCAGCTATGTTGATGTTAGGTAACTTGAAGTCTGGAGTCTTGGCAAGCAAATCGAGATAAGCGGAACTGCCAAAAAGGATGGCTACCGTGTTGCTGGGATTGAGTTTGAGGCCGTTGTCTTCGGACCATTTGGCGACAGCATTAGCTTCGTCTGTATGTCTAAGAACGAGTGCTGCTATGCCTTCTGGGGTGGGATCGCATTTGAGGAAGATTTCGAAGTCATCAGCAAAGAGTTTATGCAGAGCGTAGAGTAGTACGAGGGGTAGGTCGAGTACAAATATTAAAAATAGATGTGGCCCCAGGACGCTGCCTTGGGCTACCCCCGATGCAAGGGGAAGCCAGCTGGAGGTACTATTTTCCGTCCTGACCGCCTGTGTTCTACCTCTGAGGTAGCTGCTGAACCATCGGATGACGGGTTCAGAGCAGCCGATCTGACAAAGCTTGAGCAGAAGACGCGCGTGGGGTAGTGTATCGAACGCCTTCGAAAAGTCGAACGCGAGTAATCCAGTAAGTTTGTGCTGCGCTACACCACTACGCACGTGATCTAGGATCCCCAGTAGGGCGGTTTGTGTAGAGTAGTGCGGTGTGAACCCGGACTAGTGAGGGTCGAGTAGATTGTGCGTGAAGAGGTAGTTGAATAGTTGCCTATGAACAATCCTCTCGATTATTTTAGAAAGGGCACAGAGAATAGCTATAGGTCGGGTGTCAAACGGGGTGGCAGGTGTGCGTACCTTGGAAAGTGGCACAATCAAAGTTTGTTTCCAAGCAGATGGAAAGGTGCATGTGTCGAAAGATGAGTTAATGAGGTTTGTCAGATGCGGTAATAGACATGGAGCCGAGAGTTTAAGCATGTCGGATGATATGCCATCAATAGTAACGGTAGATGATGTGCATTCTGCCAGAGCACGTCCGACATCTTCAGAGGTCACCGCAGTAAATTCGAACTCAGGATGATCGTCGCGTCGTTGGGTGGTGATTGGCATATAGCTAGGATGTCGTCTGCAAGGGGGACGAGGAGTTGCATACCAGAGCATAGTGAGTATTAAGGTCGGCGGGTAAAAAGTACTTCAGAGGGAAGGGGGCTTTTTGTGAACCTAGGCCGAGTTTGTGCAGCTCGCGCCACTTGTCAGACACAGAGGAGGCAGCGTTAATGCGATTGGCGATAAAGTTATGTTTCGCCGTGGAGAGACGATTGGAGACGTTGTTGCGTACAAGACGGAACGCAGCAACGATACGTGATGTTTTAAAGTGACAAGCATTCCGATATAAGCGTTGACGCTCCAAGGCAAGCCGTCGAATGTCGGCAGAAACCCAGGGTTTGCTTCGGGACGAAGTTGTAAATGTTTTGAGCGGAGCGATTTTGACGAAGGTTGAGATCACAGCGTCAGTGATTGAAGCAGTGAGGTGGTCAATTGGTAGAGCTGAGGTAAGTGAGGGTCCCATGATGAAATATCTGACGTAAAAATGTCCTGACGTAAAAATATCCGGAACAATAATATCCGCGTAAAAATATCCGAACAATTTTTTTTAATGTTTTTATTGCAATTATAACAATTTAAAATTTTGAACTGGTTGAAACTAAATTTTATGGCGCGCCTCTGCGCCCTTCGGGCCGCACGGCGTGCATTGTTTTAAAAAATAACCGTTAGTGTTTTATTAAAAATCAATTCTTTTCTCACGTTTGTATTAATTCACTGTTCAAAATCAAAACTTCAGAACGACAAAACTTCAGATAATATACAATAATAACATAATACAATAATAACAAATTAAAATTTTAAACACTTTTATTATTATAATGTTTTCTATATACATAACTACTGTCTACATCTCCCCTGTTTGTAAAAAAAAATTATAAAGTTTGAAAATTGATCAAATATTGCTATTATGTAACAGTTAATTCAGGATATATATTTATAAAAATATATCAAGTTCCGAATATTTTTGTAATCGGATTTTTATCTTTCGGAATTTTTTACGACGGATTTTGTTGAACGGATATTTATTCGTCGGAAATTTTCGGCCGGACATTTTTACGGGTCATCCACTAGGGCAAAGTCCAGCCGCTGACGCTTTTCGCCGCGAATGACACGCACATTCCTACCTATGGTACCGCACGCCGCGTGCTTGGTCTGGGCTTGTGCAAGCCCATCGAGTGGGAATTCGTTGTCGCAGACGTGCCCCATCCGATTATAGGAGCCGACCTTTATCATTATGACCTCACGGTTGATCTCAGAAGTCATGCTCTTTTCGATAAGACGACTAAGGTCTCCGTTAGTCCCCCACTCTGCTTACCCCAGGCTGATGCACCCCCGTCTTTGCCCTATTCTTGCTCACTTACCTCAGCTCTACCAATAGGGTTGGCAACCGGTACTTTAAAAATATATTCTTTTAAAAGTACTCGATTTTTAATGAATTTTAACTTTTTTTTAGAATTTTTAAATCAAAATTGAGTAAGAAACAAATTAAGAAAAGTTTTTGAAACTACGGGTTGATGACGTCACTAACCCGAAATCCCATTAGAAGTATATCTATATATTACGAAATTTAAAAAAATTTAAACACTTGTAGTTTCTTTAATTTCAGTTTTTTTTTTTAAAAGAAAAAATACGTGTCGATTATTTTTCGATATTTTAACTAAATAAGCAAAAAAATATTATAAATTTCAAAAAGTTGCCAACCCTATTGACCACCTCACTGCTTCAATCACTGACGCTGTGATCTCGAATCCATGACTAATATCCGAAGACACAATATCCGGTGGATAAAATATTCCGACAAAATATCCGAAAATAAAATGTCCTAAAGACAAAATATCTTATATATTTTAAATAAAATAAAAACTAAAGTTATTTTGGAATTATCAAACAGATTTATTGCGAATAAAAATCAATTTAATGATAGAATCAACAAAGTTATAAGAGAAGAGATATTTTCTAGGTACTCAATAACATTTTTTTTTTTAATATTCCGACACAACATTTTTTAGTCTTTCATCGTATAACTTTTGTTTCTTCGGAGGAGGAAATTAAAACTAACAAATTTTTAAAAATCAAAAAGTTACCATCTTTACTCGCAGAGCTCGTGTATACAGTTCGAGGGCATTTTGTATTAACATTATCAACACATTTCCACACAACACTATTTTTACTGACCTACTGGCAGGGCAACAACTGATTAGACACTGAGCTGGTTTATTATAACCGAATCACAAGGAAATACTTACGCAAATGTAAACATATTATAAATGTAAACAGCGTCTTTTGCTTGGAACTAAATTTTATGGCGCGCCTCTTCGGGGACCCTCCGGGCCCCACGGTGCGCATTGTTTTAAAAAATAACGCTTAGTGATTTTTATTTTTGATTTTAAATGGTATTTTTTAAATTGGATATTTTGTCGCCGGATATTTTTTTTTCGGATATTATGTCCGTGGATATTTTTTTTCGGATATTTTATCCCTGGATATTTTTTTTCGGATATTTTGTCGGGTTACCGTGGCCGCCTGGTCTGGGAATCAACGAAATATCGGCAACTGTGTCTACGAGGTATCGAGCTTTCGTGACCCTCTCGGTTATGTAGAGGCGACGGGAAGTTTTGACAACTGGCTCGCTAGCCTCCATAGCCGCCGGGTCCACTAATTTTTTGGCTCACCAGGGGGTGCTGGCCCGTCCCAGGAGCACGGCTTGTAGCACTTGTATGCCTTTTCACCGTACTTCGCGTGAATACGGCAGAGACCTGAAGGGTCCTTGCTGCGTGAGCGCGCGCATTTCTCGCCGTCCTCGCCATCGTTCTTCCGTGAACGCGACCGACTTCTCTTCCTGCCGCCCTGGATCAGTGCCCTAAGCTCGCGCAGCTCTCTGGCGAAATCCTCCATCGTGGAGGCCGGTGTTGCAGCTGGCTGCACTATCGGGGCAATCTGAGCTCCAGTCATCAGGCCGCCTGGCAGACTGCCCAGAACAGCAATCTAGCCCCTGAAGAGGGATACTGCATCCACCAGGGTGTCTGCCTGCTCGGCGAGCTTCATAAGATCCGTCTCCTGCTTGCTCACCAGCAGGATATTTGGCTTGAGGCTGTCGAGGAAAATTGTCCTCACCACCGCTGGATCATAGTTTGGCCCTGCGTGCGTCGGCCAGCAGTCGGGCACACACGTGCAAGGGGCGCCCGCTCATATCGGTCTCCCTCCTGAGTAGGCGACGGAGCTTCATCTCGCTCGACTCTCCGAAAAGTGCGAGCAGACGTTCCTTCAGCCGAGCGTACGGCTGAACCGGATCAGGGTTCACCACCAGCCCCCTGACCATCGACGCCGTATCTCGATCCAACAAAGGTGTCACCGCGTCTGCCATCGCGACCTCGGACACGATCCCCGCGTTCCTAAACAGCGATTCGATCTGTCCAAACCACATCTCCGGGTCCTCCCGGTCAAAAGGAGGGAGTCTCGGGACCCTGCAATACGATGCAAGGGTGACTCCTGTCCGCGAAGTCAGGTCAGCGGCGGTCACGCTGGCCTGGGCTGTGGTTGCCTCCGAACTTGCCAGGCTCGCGCCGGCCATTGCGCGCGTCTGCACGCCGAGCATATCAGCGCGGAGCTGGTCAAGCTGCCGCTGTAGCTCCTGCTCCCGCTCGCGCGCGGTAGCCCGCTCAGTCTCTGCCTGAGCAGCAGCTTGAGCTAACTGGGCCTGTAGATCGCTAACCTGCCCCCGTAGTTCCGCGTTGTCCTGACTGGCAGCGCGCAAGCTGCACGATCGGTGAGTGCCCCCAACGGGCATTTCATCGTGATTAGGCATCACGAGAGAGAAACAATCACGCGCCTAACTTGCAACCGATACAAAGGTCTTCGAGGATACACGCACTCTCCGTACCCGTATCAAGATCACTTACTTGATCGATCTTCCCATCCAACGAGTCGCTGCGAATCTCTGTCCGTCCTCACGCAATCAAGAACAACCAAAAAAATACATATACTAAACCACGAAAAACAAGCGAAAAAAAAAAAAACAAAACAATCAAAATGCCAAGAGCAAAAAAAAATTCAGTCAGAAATTCACAGCGAACACAGGCACGGAGTACACACGCACACAACCCTCACAGCGCGCATACGGGTTTACAGCAGGGGCGGCGCGGCCAAGCAACAGTCACTGCCAGCATGCAGACTATACCTATACCAGCTGTTTCGGTGTGAGTTCTGACTGCATGGCAGAATGTTTGATGTGCTGTTCGTGCAGGAAGCTTTCTTTTTTTTATAGCTTCAAAACGATATATGATTTATACTGGTTTAATCAATTTTAAACATCTTCGTTCCGCAAACAAGCGATTCCTACGGATTAAAAACTGAATTTTCAGTTGGTTCTTTGAACCGTGCCAAGGCAATTTCAAAGACAACAAGGTGCTGTTCGTGCAGGAAGCTTTCTTTTTTCAATATCTTTCTGAAAATATATGATTAGTTCAGATTTCATCAATTTAAAACATCTTCGTTGCGCAAAAAAGTGACTCCTTCGGATTGAAAACTGAATTTTCAGTTGGTTCTTGAAACACGCGAAGGCAATTTTAAAGATACCGAGGTGCGGTTCATGCAAGGAGCTTCCTTATTTCAATACCTTTTCATCGATGTATGATTTGTGCAGGCTTAATCAATTAAAAACATCTCCGGTTAGCAAAAAAGAGTTCATAAATTTTATGGCTTTTGACATCAAAAATTTATTGTATGAAAAGCTTTTACAAATGTATAAAAGATTGGAGCTAAAAAAAAATGTAGCGAGTAAATGAAGAGTAGAAAAAAAAATCAAGAACACGGAGATAGCCGAAGTCGGCCGATCTCGAGTCTAAAAATAGCTGTGCGTCGCGCTCGGCCCAACGCCGGTCGCCGAAAGCCAATATTGAATATAACCGATAAATGCCGATTGGGTTTCAACTAAATTAGATTAATTTATTATGGTTATTTCTAAATTATAACTGAATTGAGTAGCTTGAAAATAGCTATAAGTCTTCAGATTTTTGTATAGAGTAAATTTATTATTTTATTACTACGTACTAATATAATTTATAATCACCTGCACTCGTCAAAAAGTGTAAAATAATAAATAAATAAATTCAATAATTATTATTGAAGCACTATTTATTTTTACGTATTGCTTCGAAAATAATTTTTCAATCGAATTAAAAATTTTTTGGAGCCCGAAGGCTCAAGCCCCCATCCTATGCTTTCAGCGAGCGTCGGCCCTGCGTGCCGGTATAGTAGATCGATTAGTTTTTTTTCTGGCCGTTTGTTTAGTTGACGGCGCCACGGTCAATTCGGAACTCTCTCCGAGGTAGGCAGCACTCTTAATGTGTTCGTTGCACCTTGAGTTTTTCTACGTTCATAAAGCTTATTTTGGGCTCTATTTATATAAGTTGTTAGTCTGCATCAGACTTTTTATATCTATCCTCGTCGGATTTTGTTAGATACTTTTACTTGGAAAATTTTATAACTGAAACCATTGCGGATTCATCTGGATCTGTGTCGTTCATATTTTGCGTAATTGCAATCTCGTTTTGTTCATTATGGTTTTTGAATGGCTCGTTGACTTGTGCGTTGTTTGCACTTTTTATACCTTTTTGGATCAGTAGTCTTGTTGTAATTTGCTGATTTTGATTTTGCACTTGTATTCTCGACTCCTCAATTTTTCCAGATTTCTTTGATCTTGGAAAAATGATTTTTTTTTTTTTTTTTTTTTTTTTTTTGATAGCTCACATACGACACACATACACCACAAAAATTAACTTTGATCTTTGTTGTGCTCTCAAATTAAAGACCAAAATCAATTTGATATTAAATAAAGACCGATTATTGATTGAAAAATTTGGTTCAATTTTGATCTTCATATTGATCTCATAAAGAAGATCAAAATTGTTTTGATCTTACCGTATTTACTCACAGACATGTCGCCCTCTTAAGTTAAACCGCACCCCGGGTTTTGGAAGGGAAAAATAAAAATAAGCACCTATAGATTAGCCGCACCCCAATCATTCTAAAAGACTGAAGTTAAAAATTATAATTTTTTCATTAATTTCATCCTAGGCCTTTGATACTCAACTAACAATAGTTTTCAAAGACGGTTTTTTAATTCATAAACAATTAAGAAATGACTAAGAAAAAATAATCGAGAACCTTCAGATAAGCCACACCTTGATTTTTACGACCAAAAATCGACTTTTTTCTGCGGCTTATCTGTAAGTAAATACTAATATTGTAGATCAACTTTGTATTGCCTAGGAGTAAATTAATAGGAAAAATTACTTTGTACAAATTACATCTTGTTATTATTCGTGCCTGGATCATAAATACAATAGTCACTTTTCCTATTATGTAAGTAGTGTGGCGTGGAATCGCCCCAGAAATTTCTGTAACGTGGAAAATTTGTAGTTGTGACTATAAGGAAGGAGTTCGGTGGCAGTCCCGTAGAGGGCAGCTGACGCGCGACTTCGACTTTCTATTGCTGAGCCACCTGGTGGGTTTTCCGTTTCGAGTTCGTTCGGGCTCCCGACGACAACCACGCGGGCGTCGGGATCACGAGTGACGTTGTGGGGAGTACGGAAATCCCAAGCGGAGTAGGGACAATTTCCCAGCGCCGTCGTCTCTTCACCACGAAGCCTGAAAGACCACGATCACCGGAGTCGACTCCAAGAAGCACCAGCAGTAGAGTTACGTGTACGACGGTGCGGAAAATCTTATTCTTTGTGAGGTAGGAGTGCGAGGCCAGTAGCCTGAGTTGCGTTGAGTTTTTCCCCTTGCCACGCCCCTTTAGTTTGAAAATTCAACAGTCATGAGAGAAATTACAGTTTTGTTATTATAGGGTAGCATACCTTTTTCCTTCTTCCCCGATTTTTAGGTACCCGGAGTAGAAGACTACGAAAAGTGACGGGCGGCACACGGAGTTTATTGTTACTCGAGAGCAGCAATCCGGCGTGTGCAGTCGTTTTGTTTCATTATTTAAGTGTTTCCGTGCTCCCTACGCGTCGTCGAAAGCAGCAGCACGATTAGCAGCAGATCATCGAGTTCAGCGAGATTTCCCACGACTGACAGACGAGCTGGCTGGGCCAAAGGCGCCCTTGACAAATATTTGGGCCGGAAGGGCATCGTTGACCCTTTTGGTTTTGTGATGATTAATTTCTGATATTTTGGGACCGTTTTGCGTTAATTTTGTTTGGGTCGTTTTGGGATTTTCGCTTTATCTTTTATCGCGGATTATCTAGGAATCGCGTCATAGTAGATACGGTAATTATGTTACCAAAACTAATTTTGATGTTTATTTTGTTTTCTACTTAAAGACCAAAACTAATTTTGATCTTTATTTTGTTCCCAAAATGAAAACCAAAATTTATTTTGATATAGAACAGAATATTTTGTTCTAGGTTAACTTTTTAATTTGGTTTTGGGAACATTGACATTCCTGCTAAGGGATCTCATCCATCAAAAATAAATCTATTCAAAAATGAAGAAGACTTCTCGTGAACAAGTTCGTCAAATAATTTAGCAATAATGCTTTCTGACTCAGGTTCAATGAAGTGAACATGCTATCATCCGTATAACTACACTCAGGAGTATTAAAAACCGAACTAAAATGAATAGCAAAAAGCCTGACCACCCTCAGCTTTAGTATCACCAAGAAAGACAGAGTCTGGGCCACCCGAAGAAAACCGTCAGTTAACAAATTTCGACAGCATCTCAAATTTCCAGAAGTTTTTGGAATTTAAAGACAAACTTTTTTCAAGCTTGGCTGCATAGTTACGACAAGCTACCTGCGCTAGTTTCTTACACTTGGATCTCTGACATTTAAATTTATTGTAAAAAAATGAGTACGGATTTTTATTTCCATTAGTAGGGCAGTTTCCTCTTCAGTGCCATTTTCCACTTCAATTATATAGTAAACCATCTGGAGAAGTCCAGCCATGAAAGTTGAATCAGTGGTCCGTGATAAACTTATATAATCTAATATAAAATCTATCATCTGAGTCATCTAGACACTCAACGGCAGCATCCAAAAAACTCTAATCAACACTACTGAGAGCAGTTTCCATCGCTGCATAGTCCCCTCTTTTGAAATTAAAAACTTCATTCAAGAAATATAAGTGTGAATAATAACTCAATTCAATATATTGAAAATAAACGTAGGGTGATATAAATTTAGTTTAGTCAAGGGATCAACACACTTATCACCCTGCAATTTAATATTAAATAAGCATATATCAAGGTAGTTCTTATTTGTGTTGAAAGAAATACACTGTTGGAGATAAAAACTGTTTACTAATTATTGAAAATATCTGGTTGAAGTTTTGATGTAAGTATTTATTCATAAATCAATGAAAAGGACTGCATTATCTTGATTTTTCCTGGTGATACCAGGGAGATTACGGTCTGTTAAGAAAAGAAAGTGGTGTTGATCATCGTCCAGATACTAATCTGACTTAGATCGAGTGAATGATTCGTTTTATTGGGTAAAAGCAGAGTAAGTCGGTGTAAAGAGGGGCAGCAATCGTTTCAAGGGCAATGCCCTCCTCTTCAGGTGTCAAACAATTAGATAAACATCACAATGACTAAGATATAAAATCGATGTAAATATATATATATATATATATATACACACACACAAACTTATAAAGGTGTGGATATAAAATTTCGACTCTACAAAATTTTAGTTTTTGAAATTAAGAGATCATATTTAGATACAGTTTCATTTTTTCAGTCTTTCTTCACTCATCCCCATCCCATGCTCTTTTTCCCCTTAAAAAAATGCTTAACCCTTAAAGTACACACCCAAATCCAGAACTGCCACACTGACAGTTATGTGGGGTATTTTACACCCCGTGTGTACTTTAAGGGTTAAGTAACCGAAAAAGTGTACCGAAATATGCTTATTTTCTTCTGTTTTGATTTTTCTTATAATTATCTTTCCATGCCCGCATGCCCTTTTTCCACCCTTTTTAGTTTTTTCATATTATTATTTCATATTTTTTTCGTAAAAATTGCTTTTTAATAATTATTAATGAAAATTCTAATCATTTTGTTTTAAATTTAAGTAAGGCCATTGAAATTTTAAAAAATTAAAATTTTAAATTAAAAAATTTTAAAGTAAATTGTTTAATTTTAACAATTTGAATTTTCTAAGGTTTTTTTAAAGAATAAAAATTCAATTCATCATGTAATTATCATTCGAATATACTTTCTCCCTTTATAATATCGTTTAAATTTAACAACTAAAATATTTTATGTTTATTTTTTTTAATAAAAATTTAATTAATCATGTCATTATCATCCAAATATATTTTTCTTTTTTTTGTATGAGTCTTTTTTTTCCATCGTTGCTATAAAAATAAATAAACATTGTTTTTATAATTTCGAGTTATGTCGGGTTAACTTATTTTCCAAAATATATATGTGTGTGTGTGTATTTTATAGGTACAGGTGTAGTTACTAAATTAGTACATGAGTAGCAATAAGTTTATTCACAAGGGTGAACACAAAGGTTGGCGCGATAGTATCCACAAAGGTTCGTATGAGGGTATATAAAGGGGTAGCTAAAAATTAGGTATAAAGGTAGAAACAAGGTTACGAACAAGATTAGGCACAATGATACGCACAAAGATATGCACGAATGTAGGTACACGGATACGCACAGGGGTAGATACAAGTTTAGAAAAGAAGGTAGGCACAGGAGTGGACACGAGAGTAGGCACGGATTTGGTACAAGGGAGGATAAGATAGTAGCTACGAGAATAGGCACAGCATTAGAAATAAGGGTAGCTACAGAGATATACACAAGGGTAAGCCAGAGGGTAAGTTCAGGGTTAGAAGTTTAAGTATAAAATCGTTAAGAACAGAGAAAGCACAGGAGTACAAACAGATATAAGAAGAAGAAATAGTGAATCAATAAAAACCTAAGTAGAAAAAGGGGAAGGTATTAGGAAAGAAACCAGCGATTGCACAGAGGTAGGTGCAACAGAGGGATTCTACGTAAAAGAGGAATTGCAAAATTTCGGTTTTTTTGCAATGATTAAAAAAAATATATATTTCAATGCAAAAATACACCAGTGTTGGATAGCAAAAGTTAATTGCTTCTTTATTATTAAACAAAAAATTAAAAAATCAATTTTTTTTCAAAGTTCCACTATTAAATAAGAGCTAGTGCCATATTGCGTAAACTTTTTATTCGTGAGCTGATTGGTTGAGAAGGTTTTTTAAAATATTCGAAAAGAACAATCTAAGGTTACAATTATTGTTTTTTTCCTATGCGCGCTTTCAGCGCGCTGAAGGGTCCTATATACTTGAAAAATAGGTAAAATGACCAAAAAACGTTCAAAATAAAAGTCATTTTTGTGCTGCGTATAAGTTACTCGAAATAAAAATTTGGTGTGATTTTTTTTATCGAAACTAAATAAGTACACTTAAAAATAATTAAAATGAAAAATTTTGCGAATTTTTTTTTTTTTTTTTTTAATATAAATTTTACGGCTTGAAATTGACTGTATTTTTACTTGTATATATTATTTTGTAGTATATATTATTTTCGAAATAGATTATTTTGTTTGGTACTATTATTGATTTAAATGGCATAATCAAATAAACAATATATTTTTTTTTATTAGTAATATTTGACTTGAAAAAATTAAAAAGATTTTATAGTATAAAAATTGATTACTGTATTAAGCATTTAAAATTAAAAAAATTCTTACTAAAAAAGAGTAAAACAGGCGCGCCCTCGTATTAATTTAGACAAGCTCTAAAGCACTGGTATTCAATAAGTTCTATTAGTTTAAGATACTGTTCATCAGTCTCGTTTCTTCTTTTTTAAGTAATAACACAGTAGCTTTTGAAAATATGTTCTTATATTGACACGTTTGCAAAGGTTTCCATTCTTAACAACTCGTGTGTAAGGCATGGAATATGAATGTGAAATCATCTCCTTTTGTCGTATAGTTTGCGTCACTAGTTTCAGTTAAAAGGGAAAGATGCCTTTGCTAGATCAACTGTGACAAAGATTCTTTTTAGAATGAATGATAACACAATTTTTTAAATTATATAAATATTTATTTTAAAATTCCCAAAATCCCGTACACTAATTTATTTTATAAAGACTCAGCTTCGATAGTTTTTCTAGGCTAATTGGGCGGTTAATTAAGATGAATTGTAAAAAGAAAATACAATTTTTATATTGAATAATACTTGACTCACGAACTTTTGGCTGACAAACAATTATTAACAACCCCACAAATTACAAAATTAACGATAAAACCCCAAACGAAACCTTCAATCTTCACAGTCCTAACGTACTCTCCTAACTCTAACACACAAAATCTTCCAACCTCCTTTCTTTTAACCTCAGCAACTAACAATCAAAAAGTAACAAACGACGATTGGTCTGTGAGCTCTTGGCCGACTCGAAGGTGTATGAATGTCGATCCACGAGACTCTCAGCAGATATGTAATTAGAAAAACAGGAAGAATTACTCTCTTTTAATTTATTTATTAATTTATATGAAAATAAAGGAAAGATTTTATTTCTTTGCTTTTAATTTTAAATTGACATATTTTACTACGTCACACAACTTATACGTTGCTTGAAGAATACGTGACTTTGTAACCAGTGATAACAACAAATGTATTAAAAAAAAAAGTGTGGGTCTCGGGACCCGCGGCAGAAGTGAAGTTTTTCTCACTTTTGAGCAAGCTTTTTAGCATTTGCTTTAATTATTAACTTTACTTATGCAAATGAACTTTAAAACATAATTGAAAATAAATTTTAAATACATAAAGATGTAAAAAATTTTAAATACATATTTTAAAAATAACTAAGTTTTTGCTATTAAAATCAATTTATTTATTTTTAATTTTAAATATCTTTAATTTTCAATGTTATGATACAAAATATTAGCTATTCTCTTGATCTTGAATTTAAGTGTAACCTAATATTGGGATAATTTAATGCGAGTTAGATGCGAGCACGTAAGGAGCGGATGAGTAAGGCGGAGTGGGGAAAGGTTGGTTACATAGTGATGAGTCTTTCGCAAAGGGAGTTATTGGCACAGTCACTGCGGTTGCGTTCGAGTAGGAATTTAAAGAATTCTGTTGACTAAAGTCATGGCGGCTAAGCGAGTTGACGATGCGGGTGTTATAACCGGCAAACGAGTTACGTTGAGTGTTAAACGAGCGGGAGGGGCATTGAAGTAGCTGGTGCCACTGCGGGTAGATCGCGAGACCGGGATAAGTTAGTCGTGAAAGGAGGGCGATTGATTGTACACAACTCGGTGAGCAAGTGTGCCGATGAAATACTCCCGGTGGCGTTTAACTGAGAGCCACTCGAAAGCGAGTCGGCCTAGGGCGTGATCCAGGGAATATTGCCATACGCGTAACGAACGCAAGCATTGAGGAGGCGCTGGAGTTTAAGGCTTGCGCAGCGGTGAGGTTGTGGTATACGGTGCTCGCGTATTCAAAATGAGGAAAAATGAGGGCATCAACGAGTTCTTGCTCGAGGAGCCGTGCAAGGACGCTGTCTGTAGAAGCGGAGGCTTCAAAGGGAGGCAAAAACCTTGACGGTGATAGAGTTGAGGTGCTCATTCCAGTTCAGTGTGAGGGTGATGATGACTCCATGAGTTTTGAGAGACCTGAGTTAGTGAGAACTGACAAAGAGCATGGTCACGGTCTTGCTAGCATTAGCCCATTCATCGGTGAGCTTCAGCCCATTTTCATCGGCCCATGTGACAACAGAGGAGGCTTCGTGGGAGAGCCGTTGGACGAGGGTGGCGAGTCCTTCGCTGGTGGCTGCAGTTTCAAGGTAGATCTCAAGGTCATCGGGAAAAATTTGTGTAACGCGTAGGGCAGCGAAGGAAGCGATCTAAGATGAAAATCAAGAAAAGCAGCAGGCCAAGAACACTGCCATGAGGGACATACATCAGAAGAGGTAGCCACTCAGATGGCTTGTCTTGTCCGCATTTGATCGATCGTGATCTGACACTGAGATGTTCGGCAGCCAATACGCCGGAGTTTGAGGAGTAGCCTTGAGTGTGGGATACAGTCAAAGTCTTTAGAGAAGTCAAATTCGATGAAGAGAGAGGCAAAGAAAGAGATCCGGATCAGCTGCTCTAGCTGTATATAGTTATAGCAATGCTACCAACTGTCGGTTTTTCGTTATGGTAAGTGATGACTACATCGGCACACTTTTTCCAAACAGCACAACGCTGCAGCGCGGCGCACGCTGACGAACGTGGCAATAGAATTCGTAAACGAATTAAAAAAGAAAAAAAAAATCCTCTTGTTCATAAGTACTTAGAGAATATGCGAAAAAATTTTATTTTCATGATTACTCTAAAAAAGTGTACCTACTTCACAAATTTTCACTTACTAAATTAAAGTCTCGAGCAAGTTCCAAAGCAGGAAAATTCTTTACATGTGTAGAGTGCCCATCAAAAGTCAGTAATATCTTTCCTGATGATGATGGTTTTGAATACTCAATAAAATTTTACATTTATTAAGAAAAATTTTAGTGGTCATGAAACCGCGGTTGAATAAAATTCAATAGTGGTTCTTTCTTCAAAAGATCTGCATCAAAATTTTTTCTTCGAAAAATAAGTTGGGACTTATACTTTCCTGAGGCAGAAAAATAAATAAGGCATGCTCACCACGTTCTCCAGCAACTAACGATCTTACTTGTCTAGTCCTCTAGTTGCAATCACTTTTCGGAGTCTGCACTTTCTTTGCCACGTGCTAAAAAATATATTACACATGAGGAAAAGCAAAAATGAGCTAACCCTTGGCAAACCCTTGGTACCCTCACCTTCAGCTCGGGTGTTAATTTGGGTTAGCTGAGAGCTAGCTAATTTTGGACTCCCTCAGGTGTGTTATTACTGTTTCAGTAAAACCATATATCTTAGCAACAGATGTATTTTCTGATTTTTTGAAGGACTTACTTATAGTGATTCACGGAATCTTTAAGCCAGTCTCTACCAGCCAATACTTCAACACTATTGGATTTTATGTTTTCTATTATTTTCTTTAGCTACCTTGTAAACTATAGATCTTGCTTCCAGAGAAGTGAAACCAAGTAGATGAGATTCGTAGATTTGAAATACTTGAACAATTTTGTCTTCTTCAACTGCAGAAAAAACTGGTTTTCTACTTTTCATGCCATCAAGATCTACTTGTACTGCTTTTCGCACTGTTTCTTTAGTCCACTTAGAACCTTCACCTTTTTAATCATATTTCCGTCCCGATATATCTACTAAATTTACTTGAAAAACTGAGTACCTTAATCTAAATTAAGAGCTAAAGTACTCACTACCGCATGACTACATTGCACGGTTGAGTTCGTAACGTAGTAAAATACGTCAATTTAGAATTATAGATAAAGAAAGAAAATTTTTCCTTTTCTCGAATCTGATAGGTGAACCAACCCGAATCCAATGTTGTTTTTTATACGAGAACCGCCTCTGTTCTCGTTGTCTCTGATTGAAAAATGAAACTCACGAAGAAATGCAGTTCTTCGTTAGTTTTGAGGAATATAAAATTGAAGCTACGAAAGAAACATCACACTGTGCTTGCGTCTGCTACGCACTGTTTTACAAACGCTTCATTCACTTCGAAAATTATAATGAAAAATGTAAGATTTATCGTCCAAAAATCGTTGTAATATGTTTTCAATTTTATTCATTGATTTGGCAAGAAGTTATTAAAAGGTTTATTGTATATATTAATTGCAAACTATATGATCAACAAAGATTATAAGCTTCAGCTCACAGTAACGTTTGATGTATATCTATATACTTGAACTGTGTATATAGCTGTACTCAACGCTGACATAGCTGCTGACGCGTAGTGACAAGCCGATACACGCAGTGCAATTAAAAAAAAAAAAATGATGAATTCGTGATAGAAATGTTTATTTAACAAGAAAGTTCATCAGACTCGAGAAAGTATTTTCTTTCATACAAATTAATATAAAATCAAAAGAGAGTGGTTTTCCTTCCTTTTTTATTGCGTTTTTGTTGAGAGTCTCGTAGATCAACATTCAGCCACCTTCGAGTTGGCTGAAGGCTCGCAGATCGATCGTCATTTGTCATCTTCTCAATTGTTCATTGCTTGGAATAGAAAACGAAGGTTGGAAGAAAGGTGTGAGAAAGATTTAAAGAGTACGTTAAGATTGTAAGATTAAACATTTTGTTTTGGGGGTTTATCGTTAATTTTGACTGTTAATTAATTGTTTGCAAGTCATCCTAGTGTCGCGTGTGTGTGTCAAATATAATTCGATCTAAAAATTGTATTTTTCTTTTTACAACTGACCTTAATTTATAGGCCCAATTAGCCTTGTAAAATTATCCAAGCTGAGTCTTTGTTAAATAAATTAGTGTACGGGATTTGGAAACTTTCATATTTCAATTAAATTAACTCTATAATAAATTGTTATGTAAAGTGACTTGTAAATAAATTAAAATTTGTGACAAAACGAAGAAAAATTAAGATAATGCAAACCACATAAAAAATATTTATTTGTTCAAAAGTTATTCAAAATTTAGCTGGGCGCTATTAAGGCCCCAACAATCGCCACGTTACATTTCCCAACTATGCCTCATCTAGACTATCTGGGCGTCTAGATAAGGCCTTGTTGACACCCATTTAAGCTTGCTACGTGGGTACCTTATTTTAAATCTGAAAGAAAAACAAAGAAAATACGACAAACTGCATGGAAAAATATTTCATTGTTCAAAAGTTATTCAAATTTTAATGAAAATAATACAGTTTTCAAATTTGATTTTTTGAAACTCTTTTGAACTTGAGAAATTAATGATATTTTCGTAAAAGAAATCAAAGTATAAAACGCACGAAAAAGCCTCACGCGCTCATGCTCTAGCCATGCGTAATTAATCAGTTAATCGAATTTTTAAACTGATGTTCTTAGATATTTTCAAGTTTAAATTATATTATTAAATATGTAATAGTAAACAATTAATCAAAAAGAATTGTAAGTATTGTATGGTAAAAAAATTTTTCTTGAAATTAATTTTATTACGATTAACTAGAAATTATTTTTAAAATTTTATACATTTGAAACAAAAATCTAGTCTAAAAAGCTACAAAATGTTAAAATTAAAACAAAATTTTTTTTCAATTTCTTTTATTATTGTCTCATTGTTTTAACCATAAAAAACCATTAAAACTTTTCTTGGTTCCTCAAAACAAATGAAAATATTATATTCAATACTCCTCGAATGAAAAAACGACCTGACTGCATTTGTTTATTTATTGCAATTAAACATGTTAACTAAAACAAAATTAACTTAATTAATGGTCATTGCTTTAGTTGATGGTAGAAGAGTATTAATGTTTATATTATTTGTCACTAAGTACATTGTACATAGCTTTACAACAAAACGAAACCTTTGAATTAAATTTTTTCCAAATCGGCCAAATTGTAGTCAGGTCACTTTTAGATCCGACGCTTTATATATAGATTTTATATCTGAGAAAAAAACGAAAAAAAAATTCAAACCGTATAAAAAAATATTTATCTGTTCAAAAGTTAATCAAAATTTAATCTAAAAATTACAGTTTTAGAATTTTTTTTTGTTTTTTTGTTTTTTTTTTTTAAGTTTTTGATCACTGTAAGTTTTTTCGTCTAATCCCATGTAGCCTATCTTAATTCTAGAGTGAAAAGTGGGTTAATAACACAAATTGCATAAAAAATTGCATCTGTTCTTAAGTTTCTAGCTAACAAACACACAGACAGACACGCAGTGAGACTTGCTGACAAACTAAGCGATATATATATATATATATATATATATATATATATATCTTCCTATATTATATAGTTATATCCAGGAGGAGCTCTTTTTTTTTTTGCTCCTCCGGGAGGAGCTCTGAAAATTACGGCTCCTCCGGGAGGAGCTCCTTAAAACATGTTAAATATAAGGTTTTTTGAAGGTTTTGAGGTGCTCCTCCGGGAGGAGCTCTTAATTTTAAAAGCTCCTCCCGGAGGAGCCAATTTGAGTAGCTCCTGATAATTATACACTTGGGGGTACCCCCTGCTCGCTTCGCTCGCCAACCCCCCAGAATTTTATGCTTGAACCTACACTTGAATCTACACTTGTACCTACACTTCTTACACATACCTTTGTGTCTACCTCTGTGCCTACTGTGATACATACCATTGTTTCTACTCTTATAGCTTGTGACTACACCTGCACCTCACGTCTGTTGAATTTTTCTTCTTTCTACATATGTTAATAATCTTGTGCTTACTACCTATTTTTTACTTAAGGGGGGGGGTATACCCTAAGAGGCTAAAAAAAAGGTAATTTTTGGGAATTTATATTGAAAAAACGGCTAATATTATTTAAGTCATTTATTCACCATATAATTATACAACGTTTCAACTACCTTCCATAATTTTTTCAAGTAAAAATATTAATAAATAAGCCGATGACAGTACTTTTTCGGCGACGCTTTCGCTTTTCGATTTTTTACGGTGAGGAACGCCATTTTGTTCAGGATCACCTAAAATCAATTTTGAAAAAAGATTCTGTTAGAAGACAAGTTAATCTTGGTAATAACACGAGGGTTTTTTTTTTTTTTTTTTCATTTTTGACGATTTGGTGGTTGTTTAAAGTGAAAAACCGTTGACGCCACAGCCGTAAAAATGAAAATTTTTTAAAATCCTCGTGTTAATACCTGGAAAAATATATATTAAAGAAATCCTCAAAATTTCAGAACGATCGGTGCAGCGGTCGCCGAGATATTTTCCTCACCGACTTTAAAAAGACTGGTTTTGAGAAAAACGCGTTTAAAGTTTTGAACAAGATAAAAGTAATGAAATTTTTTTTTTTTTTTACCTTAAAAGGAATCATTGATTCCTGCACCATAAAGCACTTCTTCTGCTGCTTCTGCTTCGTCTTCAGCTTGTTTTTCTTTCCTTCTACGCTTAACCCTGGCATCTTTACTCTCTTTGGTAGCTTCTTTCTCAGCTTTGTCTATACGGCTTTCATCCTCGATCATTGCACGAAAACTGCTGGAACTTTCTGAGATCGACTCAGAATGACTTGAAATTTTGACACATCATTCTTGAGATGTTGTACTTTAAGAAAAAAAAAATCGATTTTTTAAAGTTGCTTAGGGTATACCCCCCCCCCCCCTTAAGCTTCTAACGCTGAATCTTCTACACATGCATTTGTTTTTACATCTGTTTCTACTCCTATGCTAACTCTAGTTCTTTATTTTTTTTTATTTAAATTTTTAACACTGAATCTGGTTTTGTGCATAATCTTTTTTTATCCTCTTGTGCTTACTATTGTAAATAACCTTTTAACAAACCTTGTTCATAATATTGTTTCAAACTTGATAACTACTCTGGTAACGACATTGTACCTACACCCGTACCTGTACATGTCATTACGTTTGTAACTTTGAACCTACGCTTGTATGTACATTTTTGCTTAATATTGTTCCTATCTTTTTCACATGAATCTACTTGCTTCAATTTTGGCGTTTGCTGTTGTTTTTTCTTTTTTTCATGCTTTGGTCTCTAATTCTGAATCTTTGTTCTCATCTTTGTGAAAACTATCGTTTCTATTGTTCTTCTCAAATCTTTTTGTAATTACAATCATGAAACTAATCTTCTTCATACACTTTTGCCCACACAGTTCCTTAACTTTTTTGACAAATATTTCCTACATCCTTTTACATTTGTTATCAATGCTTTTTCTACCTAGGTTTCTCTTAATTAACCTATCCTGATTAATATCGAAGTTTACCTTACGACACCAGTTTCCAGCCATTTCCAGCCTCTTTTACTTTGTTATTATTTTTACACTTCAATTTGTAACTTTGAACGTATGTTGTTATTTTTTATTATTTTTTTTTTTCTCAACATGTAACCCTGAAACTATCATCTTTTATAGTATTGTTTTCTATCCTATACAAACCTTTGTAGGTAAACACTTACCCACTTTTGAATCTACCCATGTACCTACCCTCTTGCCAAACCTTAAAGCTCTCTAAGCGAAACGCACGCGCAATTGTATTATATTATCTAAAACAAATTTGTCGAAGCTTCATCTTAATTAATCTACGATAAGTTATATATACCCTTTAACTTTGCGCTACGTTCAGAGTTCATATTCATTTAAACTTTTGTGGTTATAGATTCATTGGTTTTGTTTCAGTTTGTATACTAATAATAATTATTTTCATGATTTTAATCGGATAATTTTGAACACTTGATTACATAATTATTTTTTTATCAAATCTATTCTCTAGATGTTTTAATTGAATTATAATATAAAAATTAAAAATAAAAATTGAAATTTTAAGTTTTGTTCTTCAACCAATCACATCACGAATAAAATGCTGACATTCTTTTTGGTTTCTCTCTTTTATCTTAGGATATTAGTTAATTTTTTTATTGTTTCGTAGTTACTTTTTAAATTTCTATAGTTACGTAGTTGATAACTTGTATCAAAAATTGGTGGTGGGGGTAGAAACTGATAACATATATCAAAAATGGGGGTCGTGAGTAAAAAAAAGGGCGTGGGGGGGGGGGGTGATTAGAAAAGGGTGTAATTTATTAGCATGGGAAAAAAAAGCAAACGCACGGGAAATTTTAGGTCAAATCCACGGGAAAAAAGACATTCGCACGGAAAAATAAGTGATGAAACGGGAAAGAAAATAAATGCACGGGAAAAAAATACTTGAGTGGAAGTTAAATGTATTGAACGGGAGTAGAATCAACATTGCACGGAAAAAAATGTATTGAACGGCAATAGAATTGATCTCGCAAGGGAAAAAAATTGAGAGCAAAACTCAACAAAAATCAAGCAAAAAATTTGTTTCAGAGGTTTCAAAATACGTTAACTCACCAGCTATCTTTTGGCTCTTTGCTTTACTCGTCGACTGAGGTGACACTTTGAGTTGAACTGAGCTCAACAATAAAATGGGTGGAGAGATGCTTAGCTGTTCTTAACTTTTTTTCTACTTAAAGTTCTAATCCTGAACCTACCAACGTACTTAATTTTGTGTCTACTCCTGCGCATACCCTTGTACCTACTCTCTTCCCCGCCCTTGTGTATATGCGTGTACTTAGCCTTATTTCTACTGCTGTGCCTATTCTTGTAAGTACTATCTCTACTTCTTTTGTACCAAATCCGTACCTATTCTCGCGTCTACTCCTGTGCTTACCCTCTTGCCTAAACTTGTATCAATCCGTGGGCGTATCCCCGTACTTATATTAGTGCATACCTTTGTACGTATCATTGTGCCTACTGCAGGAGTAAAGAAAAACTACTATGTAAGATTTTGTACCAAATCCGTACCTACTCTCATGTCCACTCCTATGCTTACCCTCCTGCCTAAACTTGTATCAACCCGTGTGCGTATCCGTGTACTTACATTAGTGCATACCTTTGTACGTATCATTGTGCCTACTGCAGGAGTGACGTATTGAATGCACTTTTTAAGTATTGTGCAATAGTAGTGAATTTTGACTGACTTGAAAAAGTTATAAAAATATTTTTTTTAAACTGTTTCATATATTTTGATTACTGCTGTTATTTTGTTATTTTTATTTTAAGAAATATAAGTTTTTTTTAGTATTTCACTAGTAACTTTTTAAATTTCTATAATTACATAAGAAATAACATATATCAATAATAGGAGATATAGATAAAAGTGATAACATACAGGGTGGTCCAAATTAATGTATCGGTGCATTTATCTCGAAATCAAAGCCTCGTGTGAAAAATTTTTTCAAGTAAAAGTTGTTTGGTTAGGAGGGGGAAGAAAAATGGGCCCAACAGAATTGGGCCCGGGGCCTTAGGTTGGGCCCTACGGACCCAAAGTCCGTTTTTTTAAATGGGAACCCCTATTTTTTACCCCGGATTCGGAAAGAGCGGAAAATTTTACGATTTTTAGGTATTTTTTGAAATTTTTTTGGGCCTTTTCTGAGGCCCCATAAGCCCCGATAAAGTCCCCGTATGTTTTGTGGCTTTATTACCGGGAAAAAAGCATTTTTAGTACAGCACATGCACGGAAAAAGTTATTTCATTTTAAATTTACAAGAAATTTATCAGAAAAAAATGTAGAAAAGGCTTCAGTGTTGAACGAGGCCACAGAAGCAGGGTCACAAGCCCCACGTATTGTCTTCATAGGGCCCAAAAAAATTGGGGTAAAAAATAAGGGTTCCCATTTAAAAAAACGGACTTTGGGTCCGTAGGGCCCAACCTAAGGCCCCGGGCCCAATTTTTTCGGGTCCATTTTCTTGTAAATTTAAAATGAAATAACTTTTCCCGTGCATGTGCTGTACTAAAAATGCTTTTTTCCCGGTAATAAAGCCACAAAACATACGGGGACTTTATCGGGGCTTATGGGGCCTCAGAAAAGGCCCAAAAAAATTTCAAAAAATACCTAAAAATCGTAAAATTTTCCGCTCTTTCCGAATCCGGGGTAAAAAATAGGGGTTCCCATTTAAAAAAACGGACTTTGGGTCCGTAGGGCCCAACCTAAGGCCCCGGGCCCAATTCTGTTGGGCCCATTTTTCTTCCCCCTCCTAACCAAACAACTTTTACCTGAAAAAATTTTTCACACGAGGCTTTGATTTCGAGATAAATGCACCGATACATTAATTTGGACCACCCTGTATATCAAAAATGGGGGGCGTGGGTAAAAAAAGGGCGTGTGGGGGCGAGGGGGGGGGCGTGATTAGACAATTATAGGAAAAATTAAAACACATAGAAATAAGCATATTTCGGTACACTTTTACGGTTAGTTAAGCACTTTTTTGAGGGTCCTGTGGGGGGCGTTGGGAGGTCGTGGGAGAGGAAAAACAACTATTTAATATAGTAAGATATTTACTAGGGGGTACCCCCCTGCTCGCTTTTCTCGCCAACCCCCAGAAAAATTTTAAAAATATTAAAATAAGAAAAAACTAAACGTTTTTTGAAAATGAGGAAGGAGCACCTCAAAACAGTCGAAAAACAATTTATTTACAAAAATACTCAACTAAAAACTTTAAATTGAAAAAAGTTAAAGTATTAAAAAATTTAGTTTGGTACAAACTGAAGCATAACATTCTTTTTAGAACAATCAGGATTCTAGAATGAAGTTGAAAAAAATTGAAAAAATAATTATACAAAATCGAATGAAAATTAGATTAAGATTGAAAATAACTTATGTTGATATGAAAAATAGATTTAAATAGTATGGAAGTAATTTATTTATAAAATAAATATTTATAAAAAAATGAGTTTCTAAAATAGAGGATAAGCAATCGAAATCAGTGTAAATGTAAGAATGATTGGATTCAAATGAAAGGGTGTAAGCGAGGCATAACTAAAGAAAAAAGTACTTTTAAGGTGGATTTTTTGAAAATGAGGGAGGAGCACCTCAAAACAGTCGAAAAACCTTATATTTAACACTATTGTACCTGCGGGAGGAGCTTTTGAAAATGTGGCTCCTCCGGGAGGAGCATTTTGAATTGTAGCTCCTCTGGGAGGAGCACCTTAAAATTATGTGAAATATAAGGTTTTTTGACACTTTTGAGGTGCTCCTCCCGGAGGAGCAATCATTTCTATAGCTCCTCCGGGAGGAGCACCTCAAAACGTTTAAAAAACCTTATATTTCACATAATTATAGGGTGCTCCTCCCAGCTCCTGCCGGAAGAGCAAATTTTTTTTAACCAAAAAATTAACATTTTTTTGAATCAGGGAGGAACAGCAGGAGGAGATGAGCTGAATGGGAGGAGCATCATTTAACTATGTTAAATATAAGGTTTTTTAAATGTTTTGAGGTGCTCCTCCCGGAGGGGCAAGAAAATTTGATATATATATAGATTTGATGAAGATATATATATAGATTTGATGAAGATATATACATAGATTTGATGAAAAAAAGTTTTCTAATTTAAATTTATGGAATCTTTTCTAGCCATACAAAATTTTTGCATAATCTTTTATTAACTTTTTTATAAACTTTATTAATCTTTTTTAACTTATTTCATATCTTAAAGAGGTTTCAAGGATTTTTAAGCAAAGTCAAAAAAATTTCTAACTCGGCATATTAGTACATTTTTGTGTGCTTTAAAACATTAGGATTAATTCTGATATAGTTAAATCTGTTATTTTAAGATTATACTCAAAAATCTTTTCATTTACATATGCATTTTTTCAGCAAAGTCGATGGGCATTAATATGTGTATTATGTCGGGAACGCGTTGGAGCCTGCATTCAATGCAGTATAAAAACATGCAAAACAGCTTACCACGTTACTTGCGCTTTTAAGCACGGACTTGAAATGAGAGCGATCATAGAAGATGAATCAGCAGAAGACGGTGTCAAGTTGCGGGTAAGTTTTCAAAATTTTTCTCTTCACTGTTAATTATAAAGGTTTTTTAAAATATCCCTTGTATTTTGTGTATTAATGACTTGATCCATGAAAGTATATTATCCATTAAAGGACAAAAGTATCTTAGGAAAATCCGCAGCGAATAGCTGCCTGAGTCGAAAACAGGAACTGCACCATGCGGCCTTGCGCACTGATGTATTGTTAAAAGTAAAAAATTCAGTAATTTCGGCATTTGCAAATACATTAAAGAAGAAAAATTTTAATTCATAAACATAGCACATCCATTATATTCAACTTAAAAAAATACACTTACACCCGGGTATGAAGCCAATAGCCTTGGTTTTTTTTTTCTCTTCTCCGATACTGATTCCTTTCCCGGCAGATATGGATAAAGGTCAAAATAATACTTCTTTAAAAAATTGTGAGTACTGTATTAAAAATATGCTTGGTTTTCAATTTAAAAAAAAAAAACAAAAATTTTGTGACCTTACAGAAATTTTCACGATTTTTTTCCCCAAGATACAGCCATTTAAAGTTATCAAAAATCGCAAAAAAAAAAGTTTTTTACGATTATTTCATGCTTTATTGTGCGTGTTCGACCTCTTCTTTTTTTTAATAAAATTTGGTGGAGGGACTCTTTCAACGCTTCTGCGCAAGCTCCTATCATTTCAATGGCTTGAGGCCGTTTTAATTGATTGCAGAGCATTCATTATCAGCGTATTTTGAGTAATTTATAAGATTTTGAAGGCAATCTGTTTGTCCCTACACACTCATTTTGATTACTTTAAAAGTTTTTTGACTATTTTTTATTCAAAGTTTTAAAAGCAGCGGTAAGAATCTTCAATTTAAGAGTGTTGCGGATTTACTGCTTCATTAATTTTTATTTTTATTTGCCGGATTAAAAGCTGGTAGAGGAGGTTTGTCAAATAAATTGAGTAGACCATCAATTAATTTTATTTGAATTTTATTTTCTAAGAATATATTGTTATTTACAAAAAAAGGTTCAAGTTTAATAACTTTTATTAAATCTCTTAACCCTTAAAGTACACACCCAAATCCAGAACTGTCCCACTGACAGTTATGTGGGGTATTTTAGACCCCGTGTGTACTTTAAGGGTTAATAATTAATCAACAAGTATGAAATTTAAGTAGTTAATGTGTATTGACAGATTAATAAGTTTGATGTTGATAACATGAGCTCATTACCATAAAATAGAATAAGACAAATCATCAAAGTATAAAATAATTTAATTATAAATTATGGAGAATCACTATTGAGCATTATAAATTATGGAGAATCACTATTGAGCCAGGTCCGGTTGAAATGTAAAATGAGATACAATAAATCAGTGTAGTATACTTAAGAGAACTATCCAGAAGGTTAAGTTAAATTTAATGAATTAATGCAAATGAGCTGAAAATGAGCTTGAGAGAGAGAATAATAACTGATTAAAGAGAGAAACTGAGATATGAGAATATGTTGAATTGAGAATTGCCAGCATTAATTTCCGTGTAAAGAAACTTAACTAATTTGAGAAACCGCCTAGTCAAAACTCTTGACGAATTTGATTATATTAATTCAAACCATAAATACGAGTTTTGCTTGAGTACAGTTGAGGTAAACAAGGCAACAGAGAATGGCCTTGAAAAGAGTAGAAAAGAAAATGGCTGCGTGTAAGACAGCACAAAGAAAAGAGAGAGAGAGCAAGAGAATGCACAGTAATTTTATTGATTTTCTGGCTGTGAGAAGGGCAATGTAAAAGCACCGGTAAATTATTGTTACCGGTTCTGAGCGAAATGCCTGAAGATGCCACGCCGTGAAAGCTCTCCTTGCTGAGCAATTAACCCAAGAATTGAATTGAGCCGAGCAGTTTGAGTTAATTGAAGATCAAATGTCTTCCGAGTTGAGCCAACACTAAGTAGATGATTCGTCGAGTTGACTGTACTGATGAGATGACTACGTTGAGGATGATGAGAAAGTGTCACGAGAAAGAACCAAGAGAAACCAGAGAAGTTTCACAAAATGGCGAGTGAAACCGTCTATTCACGAGCGTTGTCTTGAAGAGAGAGAGAGGCCCGAGCGTAACAGTCAAGTCATAAGTAAATGTAAACACCGATATTGATTTGAACTTAAATTATGAGAGTTTTCTTATTTACATTAAAAGGTGTGAGCGTTGGTCGAGTAGCAGCAGAGAGTGGCCTTGAAAATAGAGAGAGATAGCCCGATAGAGAGAGAGAGAGAGAGAGAGAGAAAATGGCCGAAATGGCTACGTGCTTGTGCACATTGAGATAGACGAAATCAGCACAGAGTCGTAAATTCTGTGCTAGAGAAAATGAAAAGTGAGAAGGGGCAAGGAAATGACTGTTCCTTGCACCTGAATACCTGGAGATGTTCGATGAGTGAGGATTGTCCTTGAACCAGACAAATTCTCCGTGGACCACCGGTGAAGAGTAGCTGGTACACGTGGTAATGGTGCGGCTCCGAGGTTGTTGATGATCACAGAATTACTGTCTGTGATCATCCGGATGAGCTGGTGCACGGTGAAAGGGCAGGTTCCGGGACTACCTGGTGAAAAAGGCGATGAGAAGAGCCGTTGAGAAGAACCGTGAAAAAGCCGGGAGAAATCTCTGCTGCACACACACACACTTGAGCACCAAAACCAGAAGCCAGCACGCGAGGCCTGTGGCAGAAGCAACGCCGACAGCGGTACTGCCCAGCACTACGGCGCGCGGGAGTGAGAATTGGGACTAAAGTCCCCGCCTAGACTTATAGATGGAGCCATGCAGTTTAACCCTTGAAGTACACACGGGGTGTAAAATACCCTACATAACTGTCAGTGTGGCAGTTCTGGATTTGGGTGTGTACTTTAAGGGTTAAAGTTGAGCAAATGAGCCGAAATATTTACGAGCAAATAGTGGTCCACTCCGTAACATTCCGCCCGCCATCAACCGAAGTGTCCGAAGTGACCGAAGTGTTGATTAAAGTTGAATTGAGTAGATCGAGAGGACCACTAATTCGTCCCTTAGAGTGTTGAGGTAACCAGGATGAGCATCACCACGAGGGTGAATCCAATGACTCCAGGATGACGTTTCAGCAGTCACGAGGAAATCACCAATTGTTCGCACCGTACACCACCCGAGTGTGGTGTAACGGGTGAGTTAAATTGCCAAGGAGCTTTGTCGTTTGCCAGTAATGACACCAGGGTTGAGCTGTTCTTTTGAGTTTATGACCAGAGCTTTTAGAGCGCCCGTGAGCTCGAAAGACCATGTTTAATTTTGTACCTATACCTGAGTATAAAAGAGTCCACGCCAAGTTGTAAGACGCCAGCGCGCTGAGCTGAGACTACCAGTTTAGTTGAGACTGACTGTTCCCAAGTGAACAGTCAATGAATGAATTGCCAAAACACACATCCTGACCTTTATGAGTTGTAAAGCTCGTCCTTTCCAGCAGTTGTTGTGGCGTGGACCACCACCATTAAGTTTTGAGCTTGTGAGAAGACCAAGGACGAGTGGGAGTTACCCTAGCTATAGGTAGTTATCCCGTGAGTAGGCGAACTCGAGTACCCCGTTGTCAAGCCCTAACCACATCTGATCACAATGTGAGACTTGACAAGAGCTCGACCACCGAGAATCCAGATTCTTGTCTACTTTCAGCAAGATTGAGTTAAATGACACCGTGGAGTGTGTCCCGATGAGACCAACCAAAGTGAGATCCGTGAGTGATGTGTTTGGCGTGAGAGTCACCAACTGATTGATTGACATCCAAGCTGACCCAAACAATCTACGCTGAAGTGATTACCTGAAATTTTACCATCAACTTGCGGTCTATGCAGGCAGTTTAGAGAAATCCGGATGATTGATATGACCAATGACAAACCACCCGCCGTGCACAAACCTTCCGGATGATTAGTTTTGAGAGTGCCTAGCTGATGGAGGCCCAAGTGTGATTTAAAAAGGTTAAAGTTTTTTCTGAACTTCAAACCTTATCGGATTTCTTGAAGAGAAAAGTCGTCGTGAGCTTCTGCCAGGTGAGTTTGTCTTGATTAGATATTTGCAGGTGAGAAGATTCAGCCACTTTGACGCTGACGCAGTCAATAGCACTCCAGCGGTGTATGGACAAGTTGAGTGAAGCCGAGAAATCAGTTAAGTTTCTGCATTGTTATTGAATGCAGTCAAGCAGATGAGATCTGCTAAGACGACTTCGTGATTGTAAAGAGTAACCAACCAAGGTGAAAAGAGCCAATGATAGTAGCCTTTTTTCTATCTGAGAATGTGTCGCCTGACAATGATGTGTTTAACCAAATTGAGCGTTTACCAACTTGAATCCGCAGCAAGTTGCATGTTGAGCGATGCGATGGATAAAGTAAAGTGTAACGACGACCTTCGTGAGCAGATTGTAATCCACCAGTACCAATACTGGATGACGATGAGTGAGTGAGAAACTGGAATGTTTCTCCGATGACAGATGAGAAAAATGGCAATTCCATGCTTTGAACGATGAGAATTTGCACCAAGTGAGATGCGACCATGGTGATGAGAAATGCTACAGCTGTAGCTAGAAGTAAGCCGAGCATTTGATGAAACGTACCAGACAGTGTTTGGAACTGGCGATTCCTAGCTGAGTAATTTCCCAATGAACTGAAACAGAGCGCTTACTCCACAACAAGCGCCTGTGTGTTACTGATGGGAGGTACCAAGTCCAAGGCAGAAGGCAATGTGTTATACGCCGTCACAAAGGAGCGAGGGTAATAAGCTATTCTTGTAGGTTGAGTTTGTCTGGTCACGGCGGCAGAGTAGGTTCCAGTAGAACCAACATGTGCCGTTGCAGCCTTGACCATGAATTGAGTTGAGCATTGAGGTTGTCCACCAGAGGTTGACCGTAGTCGTCGTGTATTACCACCGACGACGTTGAGTTTAGTTGGCCAGAGTTGTTCGCAGGGCCCGTTACCAGGAAACAAGGTACGGGTTGAGAGTCACTGCCTGAGCTTGTAGAGTTGTCCTGAGTGTACTCAAGTCCATTAACCTGGACTGTAGGCCCAGAGGAGTGAGTGTGTTCTGCAGCGCCAGTTGAATTGTCCGGGGTATCATCTCTCACCAGAGGGTTCACCAACCGCTTCTGAGTGAGATTTGACGTTGCGGTACGCCTGAAAGCTGGCATAGAGCCAGCGTCCTCCATCCTATCCTGCAGTGAGCGGTCCATGACAAATTCAGCCGTAGATGTTGAGAGTAACTGGAGATGTGAAGAACTGACGAGCTGTACAATGATTAAGGCTGCAGAACTGAGAGATAATCAGCCAGAAAATTAGTTAAGCACTAATATAAAATAGAATGAGCAGATCTGAGTTAACCAGTGTAATAACCTTGACCTGTGGAGTAGTGCCAGCATCACCTGGTTCCTTGCTGAGACTTGGTGAGTTGCTCCTGGAGGACTTCTTGGTGTCTGCACTCTGCTTCTCATTCATGTTGAACCACCAGCGAGCACCAAATTAGCAGGAAAGTTGAGAGTACCTGGAGATGCACCGAATAAATAAGCAAAGTGACTCTTTTCATCCAGAGCTGACCAAGAGAAAAACAGAGAAGAGCAAAGAAGAGCAGAAAAGACAAGAAAAACCCAGCCACCTACCAGCTATCCGGCTCGAAGGACCAAATGTTGCGGATTTACTGCTTCATTAATTTTTATTTTTATTTGCCGGATTAAAAGCTGGTAGGGGAGGGTTGTCAAATAAATTGAGTAGACCATTTATTAATTTTATTTGAATTTTATTTTCTAAGAATATATTGTTATTTACAAAAAAAGGTTCAAGTTTAATAACTTTTATTAAATCTCTTAATAATTAATCAACAAGTATGAAATTTAAGTAGTTAATGTGAATTGACAGATTAATAAGTTTGATGTTGATAACATGAGCTCATTACTATAAAATAGAATAAGACAAATCATCAAAGTATAAAATAATTTAATTATAAATTATGGAGAATCACTATTGAGTATTATAAATTATGGAGAATCACTATTGAGCCAGGTCCAGTTGAAATGTAAAATGAGATACAATAAATCAGTGTAGTATACTCAAGAGAACTATCCAGAAAGTTAAGTTGAATTTAATGAATTAATGCAAATGAGCTGAGAATGAGCTTGAGAGAGAGAATAATAACTGATTAAAGAGAGAAACTGAGATATGAGAATATGTTGAATTGAGAATTGCCAGCATTAATTTCCGTGTAAAGAAACTTAACTAATTTGAGAAACCGCCTAGTCAAAACTCTTGACGAATTTGATTGTATTAATTCAAACCATAAATACGAGTTTTGCTTGAGTACAGTTGAGGTAAACAAGGCAACAGAGAATGGCCTTGAAAAGAGTAGAAAAGAAAATGGCTGCGTGTAAGACAGCACAAAGAAAAGAGAGAGAGAGCAAGAGAATGCACAGTAATTTTATTGATTTTCTGGCTGTGAGAAGGGCAATGTAAAAGCACCGGTAAATTATTGTTACCGGTTCTGAGCGAAATACCTGAAGATGCCACGCCGTGAAAGCTCTCCTTGCTGAGCAATTAACCCAAGAATTGAATTGAGCCGAGCAGTTTGAGTTAATTGAAGATCAAATGTCTTCCGAGTTGAGCCAACACTAAGTAGATGATTCGTCGAGTTGACTGTACTGATGAGATGACTACGTTGAGGATGATGAGAAAGTGTCACGAGAAAGAACCAAGAGAAACCAGAGAAGTTTCACAAAATGGCGAGTGAAACCGTCTATTCACGAGCGTTATCTTGAAGAGAGAGAGAGAGGCCCGAGCGTAACAGTCAAGTCATAAGTAAATGTAAACACCGATATTGATTTGAACTTAAATTATGAGAGTTTTCTTATTTACATTAAAAGGTGTGAGCGTTGGTCGAGTAGCAGCAGAGAGTGGCCTTGAAAATAGAGAGAGATAGCCCGATAGAGAGAGAGAGAGAGAGAGAGAGAAAAAATGGCCGAAATGACTACGTGCTTGTGCACATTGAGATAGACGAAATCAGCACAGAGTCGTAAATTCTGTGCTAGAGAAAATGAAAAGTGAGAAGGGGCAAGGAAATGACTGTTCCTTGCACCTGAATACCTGGAGATGTTCGATGAGTGAGGATTGTCCTTGAACCAGACAAATTCTCCGTGGACCACCGGTGAAGAGTAGCTGGTACACGTGGTAATGGCGCGGCTCCGAGGTTGTTGATGATCACAGAATTACTGTCTGTGATCGTCCGGATGAGCTGGTGCACGGTGAAAGGGCAGGTTCCGGGACTACCTGGTGAAAAAGGCGATGAGAAGAGCCGTTGAGAAGAACCGTGAAAAAGCCGGGAGAAATCTCTGCTGCACACACACACAAAACCATAAGCCAGCACGCGAGGCCTGTGGCAGAAGCAACGGCGACAGCGGTACTTCCCAGCACTACGGCGCGCGGAAGTGAGAATTGGGACTAAAGTCCCCGCCTAGACTCATAGATGGAGCCATGCAGTCTATCAATTTAAAGTTGAGCAAATGAGCCGAAATATTTACGAGTGACTAGTGGTCCACTTCGTAGCAAAGAGGTTGCTGAGGCCTCTAAGAGATTTTAAGCCTAAGTTGCGTGTATTTGAAGATGATGTAAAGTTGAAATAGTTAGATTGAGATTGCAGATTGAGGGTTCATAGAAGATTGCCGATCTAGGGGTAATAGAATCAGATTCAGATGTCTTTTTTTTCTAGAAAAAGTTTTTCTCAATCATTCTGTTCTGAATTTTCTTCAGATATCATTTTAATATTTTTTCATTTTCAATTTACTCAAGAACAAGTTTTTTTAGCTGTAAGTTAAACAAATTTTATGTGAAATATTACACTCCAAATAAAATTAATTTTTTATGTAATCAACAGAAGGTTAAGGCTATTCGAAACAACTTCAATCTTTAAAATTTGGTTGTGGCACACATTTGAAGCACGGCTTATTAAATGGGTTGACCATACATAAATTGACTTTCAATAGTCTCAATTTCACTTTTAAACTTCTTGGAACACTCCTTACAAAGTTCATGACTTACAGGTAAATTAATTTTTAGGTAATTATAAGCTTTTTTGCAAGCTCCAAACTAACTTTTAAAAAATACTCTTACACCCGGAAGGCTGAGAATGAGTACTCCAAGGATCAAAACATTTTTTTTTAATAATGTAATAAGTCAAGTACGCTTTGAAATGATAATTACATCGAAGTTTATTCAGCATTTCTTGCATTAGGAACTCTCGAAATTATTATTTCTCAAATCTGATACGTATTTTACCCCGATTCCGATGTTGTTTTTTCTACGAGAAACGTTTCTGTTCTCATTTGGTCCGAATGTGAAAATGAAACTTTAAAATCTAAGAGTACAACCAATTATTAGTATTTAAAATATTTTCATAAATATATGTACAAATATGTCTAGCAATATGATAATTAAATAAACAGAGTTTTAATTTACTATCAATTCTTCTGGTACTTTTTGATCTTCTTCGCTTTCACTTTCACTTTCCATTTCAACATCTTCATCTTCTTCCATAATTACACCCTTTTCTTTTTCTTCTTCTAGTTTCTTTCGTTCTTTGAGTCCAGCTGCTGGTGATCTTATAAGAGACATATCTCTTTGTACTTCCATAATATCTCTTTCTTGCTCGAATTCCCGCGGTTCACGCGAAGAAACGCGGTTCTTCGTCAGTTGTTATTAAAACTCACGAAGAAACGCGATTCTTCGTGAGTTTTATCTAAAACCGACAAAGAATCGGTTTCAATTTCGTGTTTCTTTATTTCAAAACAATACACCAGAACGCTAGTCTGCTACGCACTGTTTTACCGACATCTCTTCACCTCAAAAAATTTTATTGAAAAAAATGAGGTTTAACGTTCGAAAATAAAAATAATATGCATTTAATTTGATTCAGCAATTTGGCATGAAGTGATTGAATACATTTATTTTACATTTGATGTGCAAACTATAAGATTTACAAAGATCACAAGCTCAGCTCACATTAACGTTTGATGTGTACCTATATGTGTGGATCGTATATATAGATATACCTAGCGCAGATGCTGCTGCTGACGTGCAAAAAAGAGAGAGTAATTGAAGTGGCCATTTTGGAAATAGGAATTTTGGGTAAAAGTAAGGTTTTCTATATTATTATGACTAGTGCGACAGTCATCATTTACAAAGTTTCTGAGACAAAAACTTTCTAAGGCTGAAATTTTTAACAATTGCAGAGATAGATTATTTTTTAGGTATGAAGCACAAAAAAACAGCAAACTTTGAGGTTTAAACTTACGGTAAAAGTGAAAAAAATGTATTCATTGAAACTTCAAAAGTCCTCACACTCACGTAGCAGGCAAATTTAGAATTTTAATAAAATGATACAGTCGCAGCTACAAAGTAAAAGCACTCGAAACATCGTCTCAACTCAGTACACGGCGCCAAACTTAAACAACACTTAATCTTGATATTAGTTCGGATTCTAAACAATTAACCATATAAAATTTTTATTGCAATCTCTTTCCTGAAAAATATCTATAAAATATGTAAATTCAATAATAAGAATGCAAATTAATTATTTAAAATCCTAAAAATATACATTTTATATTTTTAAGAAACTACAAATAAATTTTGAACTTTTTTTAATACAATTTTCCGCCTTATCCAGATGCCGGTTTTGACAACTTTTACTGTACAAATAATCTTTTTTATTTTGTCTGAAAATTAATGATTTATGCTTAGTTTCATTTTTACTTTCAAAATTAATCAAAAAATCGTTGGCAAGTCTTACTGAGTTAAAAAGACTATGATCTAAAAATAAAACTTTTTTTTTAAGTTCAAGATCAAGTTTAAGTCACGCATTCTCAATTTAACCATTCCAACTTTTCATTATCTTTAAATAAACGCAACTTTGGCTTAAACTCTCTCAGAGGCCTCGACAAACTCTTTCTAATTAGTGTCTTAGGCCAATCAGATTGCCTTCAAAATCTTACGTATTACTCAAAATACGCTGAAAATAAGTATTCCGCAATTAATTAAAACGGCCTGTAGCCATTGAAAGTTCAAGATCAGCTTTAAGTTACGCATTCTCAATCCATTCCAACTTTTCATTATCCTCAAATAAACGCAACTTTGGCTTAAACTCTCCCAGAGGCCTCGACAAACTCTTTCTAATTAGTGTCTTAGGCCAATCAGATTGCCTTCAAAATCTTACGTATTACTCAAAATACGCTGAAAATAAGTATTCCGTAATTAATTAAAACGGCCTATAGCCATTGAAATTATGATTGAAGTTTATTAAGAAGCCGATCACAGAAACTTCACGTCGACGCACCAACGCAGCGACGCTGCAGCAGTTTGTACACGTATATTAGCTGTAACGGGGTATTTCTTAAGAAAAGGGCCTCCCTTAAATAATTAAGAGAGTTTCCCCGGCCCTCCCGTTACAAGGAAATTATTTCCAAAAATATTACGGGGAAACACTTCTTAATCTGGGGTCAGGGTTTCCACGGAGAGAAAACCTCCGAGAATGGTTGGTGAGCTAGAGAGAGAAGAAATAAATTATTACAAAAATTTTATGTTAAATTCATTTTATTCTTGTCTACGGAAAATCAAGTCTACAATTACAAACAAATTTAATTTGAGAACAAAGGAATATAATTGAAAATTTTGTCTACAAAATGGCGGGATGCCACGTAAAGGAAAATCGCATTTATTTATTGTTTAAGTGTACGCGAATAAATTTTTATTTATAAAAACCGCAACAAAAAAAACAACAAAAAAAAAACATGGTTTTCCAACTTTCCAATAAATAATATAGAAAACCTTACTTTTACCCAAAATTCCTATTTCCAAAATGGCCACTTCAATTACTCTCTCTTTTTTGCACGTCAGCAGCAGCATCTGCGCTAGGTATATCTATATATACGATCCACACATATAGGTACACATCAAACGTTAATGTGAGCTGAGCTTGTGATCTTTGTAAATCTTATAGTTTGCACATCAAATGTAAAATAAATGTATTCAATCACTTCATGCCAAATTGCTGAATCAAATTAAATGCATATTATTTTTATTTTCGAACGTTAAACCTCATTTTTTTCAATAAAATTTTTTGAGGTGAAGAGATGTCGGTAAAACAGTGCGTAGCAGACTAGCGTTCTGGTGTATTGTTTTGAAATAAAGAAACACGAAATTGAAACCGATTCTTTGTCGGTTTTAGATAAAACTCACGAAGAATCGCGTTTCTTCGTGAGTTTTAATAACAACTGACGAAGAACCGCGTTTCTTCGCGTGAACCGCGGGAATTCGAGCAAGAAAGAGATATTATGGAAGTACAAAGAGATATGTCTCTTATAAGATCACCAGCAGCTGGACTCAAAGAACGAAAGAAACTAGAAGAAGAAAAAGAAAAGGGTGTAATTATGGAAGAAGATGAAGATGTTGAAATGGAAAGTGAAAGTGAAAGCGAAGAAGATCAAAAAGTACCAGAAGAATTGATAGTAAATTAAAACTCTGTTTATTTAATTATCATATTGCTAGACATATTTGTACATATATTTATGAAAATATTTTAAATACTAATAATTGGTTGTACTCTTAGATTTTAAAGTTTCATTTTCACATTCGGACCAAATGAGAACAGAAACGTTTCTCGTAGAAAAAACAACATCGGAATCGGGGTAAAATACGTATCAGATTTGAGAAATAATAATTTCGAGAGTTCCTAATGCAAGAAATGCTGAATAAACTTCGATGTAATTATCATTTCAAAGCGTACTTGACTTATTACATTATTAAAAAAAAATGTTTTGATCCTTGGAGTACTCATTCTCAGCCTTCCGGGTGTAAGAGTATTTTTTAAAAGTTAGTTTGGAGCTTGCAAAAAAGCTTATAATTACCTAAAAATTAATTTACCTGTAAGTCATGAACTTTGTAAGGAGTGTTCCAAGAAGTTTAAAAGTGAAATTGAGACTATTGAAAGTCAATTTATGTATGGTCAACCCATTTAATAAGCCGTGCTTCAAATGTGTGCCACAACCAAATTTTAAAGATTGAAGTTGTTTCGAATAGCCTTAACCTTCTGTTGATTACATAAAAAATTAATTTTATTTGGAGTGTAATATTTCACATAAAATTTGTTTAACTTACAGCTAAAAAAACTTGTTCTTGAGTAAATTGAAAATGAAAAAATATTAAAATGATATCTGAAGAAAATTCAGAACAGAATGATTGAGAAAAACTTTTTCTAGAAAAAAAAGACATCTGAATCTGATTCTATTACCCCTAGATCGGCAATCTTCTATGAACCCTCAATCTGCAATCTCAATCTAACTATTTCAACTTTACATCATCTTCAAATACACGCAACTTAGGCTTAAAATCTCTTAGAGGCCTCAGCAACCTCTTTGCTACGAAGTGGACCACTAGTCACTCGTAAATATTTCGGCTCATTTGCTCAACTTTAAATTGATAGACTGCATGGCTCCATCTATGAGTCTAGGCGGGGACTTTAGTCCCAATTCTCACTTCCGCGCGCCGTAGTGCTGGGAAGTACCGCTGTCGCCGTTGCTTCTGCCACAGGCCTCGCGTGCTGGCTTATGGTTTTGTGTGTGTGTGCAGCAGAGATTTCTCCCGGCTTTTTCACGGTTCTTCTCAACGGCTCTTCTCATCGCCTTTTTCACCAGGTAGTCCCGGAACCTGCCCTTTCACCGTGCACCAGCTCATCCGGACGATCACAGACAGTAATTCTGTGATCATCAACAACCTCGGAGCCGCGCCATTACCACGTGTACCAGCTACTCTTCACCGGTGGTCCACGGAGAATTTGTCTGGTTCAAGGACAATCCTCACTCATCGAACATCTCCAGGTATTCAGGTGCAAGGAACAGTCATTTCCTTGCCCCTTCTCACTTTTCATTTTCTCTAGCACAGAATTTACGACTCTGTGCTGATTTCGTCTATCTCAATGTGCACAAGCACGTAGTCATTTCGGCCATTTTTTCTCTCTCTCTCTCTCTCTCTCTCTATCGGGCTATCTCTCTCTATTTTCAAGGCCACTCTCTGCTGCTACTCGACCAACGCTCACACCTTTTAATGTAAATAAGAAAACTCTCATAATTTAAGTTCAAATCAATATCGGTGTTTACATTTACTTATGACTTGACTGTTACGCTCGGGCCTCTCTCTCTCTCTTCAAGATAACGCTCGTGAATAGACGGTTTCACTCGCCATTTTGTGAAACTTCTCTGGTTTCTCTTGGTTCTTTCTCGTGACACTTTCTCATCATCCTCAACGTAGTCATCTCATCAGTACAGTCAACTCGACGAATCATCTACTTAGTGTTGGCTCAACTCGGAAGACATTTGATCTTCAATTAACTCAAACTGCTCGGCTCAATTCAATTCTTGGGTTAATTGCTCAGCAAGGAGAGCTTTCACGGCGTGGCATCTTCAGGTATTTCGCTCAGAACCGGTAACAATAATTTACCGGTGCTTTTACATTGCCCTTCTCACAGCCAGAAAATCAATAAAATTACTGTGCATTCTCTTGCTCTCTCTCTCTTTTCTTTGTGCTGTCTTACACGCAGCCATTTTCTTTTCTACTCTTTTCAAGGCCATTCTCTGTTGCCTTGTTTACCTCAACTGTACTCAAGCAAAACTCGTATTTATGGTTTGAATTAATACAATCAAATTCGTCAAGAGTTTTGACTAGGCGGTTTCTCAAATTAGTTAAGTTTCTTTACACGGAAATTAATGCTGGCAATTCTCAATTCAACATATTCTCATATCTCAGTTTCTCTCTTTAATCAGTTATTATTCTCTCTCTCAAGCTCATTCTCAGCTCATTTGCATTAATTCATTAAATTCAACTTAACTTTCTGGATAGTTCTCTTGAGTATACTACACTGATTTATTGTATCTCATTTTACATTTCAACTGGACCTGGCTCAATAGTGATTCTCCATAATTTATAATACTCAATAGTGATTCTCCATAATTTATAATTAAATTATTTTATACTTTGATGATTTGTCTTATTCTATTTTATAGTAATGAGCTCATGTTATCAACATCAAACTTATTAATCTGTCAATTCACATTAACTACTTAAATTTCATACTTGTTGATTAATTATTAAGAGATTTAATAAAAGTTATTAAACTTGAACCTTTTTTTGTAAATAACAATATATTCTTAGAAAATAAAATTCAAATAAAATTAATAAATGGTCTACTCAATTTATTTGACAACCCTCCCCTACCAGCTTTTAATCCGGCAAATAAAAATAAAAATTAATGAAGCAGTAAATCCGCAACATTTGGTCCTTCGAGCCGGATAGCTGGTAGGTGGCTGGGTTTTTCTTGTCTTTTCTGCTCTTCTTTGCTCTTCTCTGTTTTTCTCTTGGTCAGCTCTGGATGAAAAGAGTCACTTTGCTTATTTATTCGGTGCATCTCCAGGTACTCTCAACTTTCCTGCTAATTTGGTGCTCGCTGGTGGTTCAACATGAATGAGAAGCAGAGTGCAGACACCAAGAAGTCCTCCAGGAGCAACTCACCAAGTCTCAGCAAGGAACCAGGTGATGCTGGCACTACTCCACAGGTCAAGGTTATTACACTGGTTAACTCAGATCTGCTCATTCTATTTTATATTAGTGCTTAACTAATTTTCTGGCTGATTATCTCTCAGTTCTGCAGCCTTAATCATTGTACAGCTCGTCAGTTCTTCACATCTCCAGTTACTCTCAACATCTACGGCTGAATTTGTCATGGACCGCTCACTGCAGGATAGGATGGAGGACGCTGGCTCTATGCCAGCTTTCAGGCGTACCGCAACGTCAAATCTCACTCAGAAGCGGTTGGTGAACCCTCTGGTGAGAGATGATACCCCGGACAATTCAACTGGCGCTGCAGAACACACTCACTCCTCTGGGCCTACAGTCCAGGTTAATGGACTTGAGTACACTCAGGACAACTCTACAAGCTCAGGCAGTGACTCTCAACCCGTACCTTGTTTCCTGGTAACGGGCCCTGCGAACAACTCTGGCCAACTAAACTCAACGTCGTCGGTGGTAATACACGACGACTACGGTCAACCTCTGGTGGACAACCTCAATGCTCAACTCAATTCATGGTCAAGGCTGCAACGGCACATGTTGGTTCTACTGGAACCTACTCTGCCGCCGTGACCAGACAAACTCAACCTACAAGAATAGCTTATTACCCTCGCTCCTTTGTGACGGCGTATAACACATTGCCTTCTGCCTTGGACTTGGTACCTCCCATCAGTAACACACAGGCGCTTGTTGTGGAGTAAGCGCTCTGTTTCAGTTCATTGGGAAATTACTCAGCTAGGAATCGCCAGTTCCAAACACTGTCTGGTACGTTTCATCAAATGCTCGGCTTACTTCTAGCTACAGCTGTAGCATTTCTCATCACCATGGTCGCATCTCACTTGGTGCAAATTCTCATCGTTCAAAGCATGGAATTGCCATTTTTCTCATCTGTCATCGGAGAAACATTCCAGTTTCTCACTCACTCATCGTCATCCAGTATTGGTACTGGTGGATTACAATCTGCTCACGAAGGTCGTCGTTACACTTTACTTTATCCATCGCATCGCTCAACATGCAACTTGCTGCGGATTCAAGTTGGTAAACGCTCAATTTGGTTAAACACATCATTGTCAGGCGACACATTCTCAGATAGAAAAAAGGCTACTATCATTGGCTCTTTTCACCTTGGTTGGTTACTCTTTACAATCACGAAGTCGTCTTAGCAGATCTCATCTGCTTGACTGCATTCAATAACAATGCAGAAACTTAACTGATTTCTCGGCTTCACTCAACTTGTCCATACACCGCTGGAGTGCTATTGACTGCGTCAGCGTCAAAGTGGCTGAATCTTCTCACCTGCAAATATCTAATCAAGACAAACTCACCTGGCAGAAGCTCACGACGACTTTTCTCTTCAAGAAATCCGATAAGGTTTGAAGTTCAGAAAAAACTTTAACCTTTTTAAATCACACTTGGGCCTCCATCAGCTAGGCACTCTCAAAACTAATCATCTGGAAGGTTTGTGCACGGCGGGTGGTTTGTCATTGGTCATATCAATCATCCGGATTTCTCTAAACTGCCTGCATAGACCGCAAGTTGATGGTAAAATTTCAGGTAATCACTTCAGCGTAGATTGTTTGGGTCAGCTTGGATGTCAATCAATCAGTTGGTGACTCTCACGCCAAACACATCACTCACGGATCTCACTTTGGTTGGTCTCATCGGGACACACTCCACGGTGTCATTTAACTCAATCTTGCTGAAAGTAGACAAGAATCTGGATTCTCGGTGGTCGAGCTCTTGTCAAGTCTCACATTGTGATCAGATGTGGTTAGGGCTTGACAACGGGGTACTCGAGTTCGCCTACTCACGGGATAACTACCTATAGCTAGGGTAACTCCCACTCGTCCTTGGTCTTCTCACAAGCTCAAAACTTAATGGTGGTGGTCCACGCCACAACAACTGCTGGAAAGGACGAGCTTTACAACTCATAAAGGTCAGGATGTGTGTTTTGGCAATTCATTCATTGACTGTTCACTTGGGAACAGTCAGTCTCAACTAAACTGGTAGTCTCAGCTCAGCGCGCTGGCGTCTTACAACTTGGCGTGGACTCTTTTATACTCAGGTATAGGTACAAAATTAAACATGGTCTTTCGAGCTCACGGGCGCTCTAAAAGCTCTGGTCATAAACTCAAAAGAACAGCTCAACCCTGGTGTCATTACTGGCAAACGACAAAGCTCCTTGGCAATTTAACTCATCCGTTACACCACACTCGGGTGGTGTACGGTGCGAACAATTGGTGATTTCCTCGTGACTGCTGAAACGTCATCCTGGAGTCATTGGATTCACCCTCGTGGTGATGCTCATCCTGGTTACCTCAACACTCTAAGGGACGAATTAGTGGTCCTCTCGATCTACTCAATTCAACTTTAATCAACACTTCGGTCACTTCGGACACTTCGGTTGATGGCGGGCGGAATGTTACGGAGTAGACCACTATTCGCTCGTAAATATTTCGGCTCATTTGCTCAACTTTAACCCTTAAAGTACACACCCAAATCCAGAACTGCCACACTGACAGTTATGTAGGGTATTTTACACCCCGTGTGTACTTTAAGGGTTAAACTGCATGGCTCCATCTATGAGTCTAGGCGGGGACTTTAGTCCCAATTCTCACTCCCGCGTGCCGTAGTGCTGGGCAGTACCGCTGTCGCCGTTGCTTCTGCCACAGGCCTCGCGTGCTGGCTTCTGGTTTTGGTGCTCAAGTGTGTGTGTGTGCAGCAGAGATTTCTCCCGGCTTTTTCACGGTTCTTCTCAACGGCTCTTCTCATCGCCTTTTTCACCAGGTAGTCCCGGAACCTGCCCTTTCACCGTGCACCAGCTCATCCGGATGATCACAGACAGTAATTCTGTGATCATCAACAACCTCGGAGCCGCACCATTACCACGTGTATCAGCTACTCTTCACCGGTGGTCCACGGAGAATTTGTCTGGTTCAAGGACAATCCTCACTCATCGAACATCTCCAGGTATTCAGGTGCAAGGAACAGTCATTTCCTTGCCCCTTCTCACTTTTCATTTTCTCTAGCACAGAATTTACGACTCTGTGCTGATTTCGTCTATCTCAATGTGCACAAGCACGTAGCCATTTCGGCCATTTTCTCTCTCTCTCTCTCTCTCTCTCTATCGGGCTATCTCTCTCTATTTTCAAGGCCACTCTCTGCTGCTACTCGACCAACGCTCACACCTTTTAATGTAAATAAGAAAACTCTTATAATTTAAGTTCAAATCAATATCGGTGCTTACATTTACTTATGACTTGACTGTTACATCTCATCGAAATTAAATATTAAAGCTGTCCTAATCATACCATATCCGTTCGCAATCTCAAATCTATCGGCTCCACACCTTTCACAATTTACTGATTGTCAAACTATCTGAAGTTCCTCCCCTCCACGCCTTGCAAATTGTCCGTTCAATTTCACCACCACACAAACCAAATCAGCTTGATGCACAAGCATGCTTACAGTTTTCGATACATCAATTATATTGATCAAGTCAGTTCAAACTTTACTTACTCATCATAATTTTGTTCATAAAATAAGTTTTATAGAAAAAAAATTTTAATTAGTTAGGTTTAAAAAAAAGTCTAATTAGTTAAATTGACAAACGAAGATATAAATCAATTATAAAATCGTTAAAGTGTTCATGTTAGGTACATACATAAATGGGCATATTAGACAAATTCATTTCATATCAACATTAAAAACTTTATTTTTTTATTTTTTATTAATCTTTATTACCTTTAAAAGGTTATTAGATACAACACAATTACACATTTAATTACAGTGGGGTGCATTATTTTTAACTGTAGGTTTCATGGAGTTCCTCGGATGTATCAGTCCTAAATACCTACTTTATCTGATAAGGTGAAGATGCTGTCCGATATTCCATCGGCTATTGATGGGTAGCAGTGAAGGGTTTAACAGGTCTTGGCCTTATCTGGTGTGATTTGTTTATAATTCTGAGCATTATAATCCAATTATCGGTGGCCATCTCCTTTGATCCTCAGAATGAACTAATATTCCTCAAAAATTCTTGTCTCGTCTCATGCGGGGCGCGCGACTCGCCTCGCCGCTACTCGAAAAATCGAGTCAGCGGAGATTCGAACCGGCGTCCCTCGGCGCGCCAATGTTTCAGCCAACTAAGACGTGTGCCATAGACGACTGAGCCAACGACGGCTCTTACAAACTATATTATATCTGCCAGCCCACAATCATTACTCACTTAATCACCTAACTATCTAACCTACTCCCTTATGTCACCCAATTTGAGAACTCTACTAAACTTATTTAATTTTTTTTCTGTAACCACTTGACCTATTTAAATCTCAGCCACATTACTGGCCGTACTAATTTGATTTACTTCAAATACCGTAAATAATTCCCAACTCATCTCTCACTCACTCTACCAACAAATCCTGCTCACCTTATTCACTCTCGACCTGACTTATCTTAGATCTCTAGCTTAAACTGCCCACCCCAGTAATCAGCCAAATAGTAAAAAAATTACGATTTATTTCAAATTTTGCAAACTTGTACAAACAAACTTTGATTTTCATTTTGTCGAAAAAACAAGCCTCTGATCTTCAGATTTTTTGAAGGTGTTTTAGAGGTCGCTAAAGAATTATTCAGATGACCATAATGGATCGAAATTTTGTTTCAGGCTTCAGCTGATGAGAAAAAACTTCAAACCACAAAGTTATCTACTTAAAAATATAATTTAACTCATAAATGTGGTAAAAATACGATAAAAATGAGGTTTTTCATTACTTTTATGGCTTGAAACTTAACACAAAATTTTTTTAATGAGTTGCAATTGATTTTTTAAGTTTATTTCAAAGTAGTCTTGATGAAAAAGTTTTATTAATACCATATTGACGGCCCGTGCGAAAAAAAGCCTTAGCCGAAAATCTGCTGATTTAAAATTATCAATTAAGGACTCAAAAAAATTAAAACATTAGTAAAAATCAAAAATTTTAATAAGTTGGAACCCAATTGATCGAATTTTTTTATTCAAACATATTTTTAAACTCATTTTAACCTCTTACGAGTAATTTTAAATCGACTGATTTTCGGCTAAGGTTTCTCTTCGTACGGGCCGTCGATATAAGGTCACTAAAGATTCACGGAAGCGATTAAAAGCAATTTATATTACTCCTGGCGAGCTTAACCTAAAAATCGGATCTTTCATTCGTGTTTTCGGTTCCTCGTACTAAAAAAATAGTGTAAAGCACCGGTGTAGCTCGTGACCAGGGCTCTTAAAGTAACTCATGCACCGCTTCACGACGCACTAGGTCCTTTAAGCAAGCCCTGGTGACGATGCTGTACCCATTCTATACTATAATATACGTAAAAACAAGAAAATCACTGTTTTTCGTTAAAAAAAATATTTGCATAGACAGACAATTGGCAATAATATCCATTTTAATCACTGAGTATTTTTGTGGTTTAAATCTTTTTTCGGTTGGCTCCAGCCTGAAACAAAATCTTCCATCCATTACGGTGATCTGAATAATGCTTTAGGTGATTATAAAAATGGTCCAAACCGTTTAAATTTGGCGCCAAAAATAACTTTAATAAATATTGACGAACTAAATTTTCTATTTAATTTTGCCGCAAACCGCATGTCTCTAGCCCTCACAGGTTCTGAGATATGAATTAAAGTTGAAAAATCACTATTTTCTCCTATCTCCCTTAGAGGGGATAGGGGAAAATAGTGATTTATTTATTTTTTTTTTTTTAGCTACGCTACGGTTTACGCCAAAAATTTTCTTTTTTTATGCCTTTATTTATACCCTTTCTAATTTTATAATCAAGTTCATTCAATTTTAGTGCCCTCGAAACAGTTCAAAAAATTTCTTGATCCTAATCTTAAGCGTAATGAATTTTTTTCGAAATAACTACTTTTCGAAATTAAACTATAAACAAATTAAATTTTTAAAAAACTACTTGTTGGTATATTGTTATATTGATGGACACTTGAAAAATATGTAAAAATATTTGATTTTTAAGGCTTCACTCCAAACGGTGTGACCACTTGAGAAACTTTCACTCTTTCTGTGTTCACGAAAATCACGCATCTTCTACCATCCTGATCTCTATGTCTAATAGCGCCGCACAGAGGGAAATTTTGTATTTTGTTCGATTCGATTCTCGATTACTTTTGATCAAATCGGTCTGTTGAAACGGGGTTTGCGGGAAAATGTTGCTTTATAAATACACTTTACTGTAAAAATAGTGGCGTACACATAAAATCATTTTCCGAGCCAGAAAAGCGTAGAAAATTCGAAGTTTTCAATCAAAAAAATTATTGAAAAAAAAAAGAGTGAACGCACATAAAACGCAATAAAATGACATTGTAGTAGTGTAAAGAGGTCAAAAACTTGTAAAATAAACCAAGTTTACTGTGGAAAAGACATCAAGTAAAACGAAATATGTTTTCCCCGGTAGAAAACTCGATTTTTTAGGCTTGTTTTTTATACCAAGTTTACAGGTAAGTTTTGTGCATTCGCTCTTTTTTTATTCAATAACTGTTTTGATTGAAAACTTCGAATTTTCCCCGCGCTGTTTGGCTTGGAAAATGATTTTATGTGTACGCCACTATTTTTACAGTAAAGTTATTTATTTTCTAAAGCAATATTTTCCCGCAAACCCCGTTTCAATAAACCAATTTGTTCAAAAGTAATCGAAAATTGAAGCGAACAAAATACAAAATTTCCCTCTGCGCACCGCTGGATGGGAGTACTCTTACTCGCACCTTCTTTCATAATAATGCAAAAATTATGAAAAAAAATTGACACTTTGTGCATAAAGTAAATTTGAGTACTTTTTGTGTTGCCTTACCATAAAATTGAAAATATTATTACGATAAAACTGAAAAAATTCGACGAGAACAAGGTTAGTTGTATATGGAATAAATGCAATGTTACCGTTCTCATCACTGCTCTGCTCTCCTCGAACTGAGCCCTTCTGATGAAACCATTTAGTATCTCAAATAAAACTGCCTTATAAAGAACTATTAAGTTAATCATAAATATAATCAGTCAAATTTACAAACCAACAGCCCCAATTACATTTTTTGATGGTGCATAATTTCTTGTTTATTAATTTTTTTCAGTCATACTGCCAAAAACATGGTAAATCCAACAATAAAGACAAAACAAGTGGACGAAGTGCTAGTCTTGCTAGTAGTAAAGGAGCGTCAGATTCCGACGAAGGAGAAATTCGGCGAAAAAAACGTAAAGACATGAGTTCTGAAGAAAAAAATCAAGCTCGTGCAGCTAAGTAAGTTTTTTTTTTTTTCCAAAACAGTAATTTTATATTCATCGTTAAGGTAGTTAAGGTATAGCGCATATAGCTATCAAAAATATAGTTATAGACGCTCCGTTGCCCCCACTCCGACGTCACGCGCCGCCGCCGCCACCGCTGCTCTAAAACCTACCAAAATCATGCATTTTTTATTCTTTTTGGTTATTTATCTCAGAAGCTAATACCGCTTCCTATAATATTCTTTGCACCTCACGATTCCTTTAATGTTTTCCTACAGAAAAACCTGTTTTTTAAAAATATTTTAAGAAAATTAAATTCGCAATCCGCTAATAACCTCCAAATTTGTACGATTTTACGTGCTCAGCATAGGAATCAAGTTGAAACTTCTGAGCTTAATATCTTAAAATTTAGCCCCGCTTGGGGGTATTTGAAAAATATAAACGTGTAAAGGACACAAAAAACTAACTCTGTGCAGAGTTAGAAAACTTTTTTAAGAAACTCTAAAACTGTAGGTAACTACCTTAAATAAAAGAATCAAATGATATATTAATAAAGGAATAATTACGCAATTCATACTTTTAGATTTCATGCGCATGTGTGCGTGCGTGCTTGTGTATGTGGGGGATGGGAAGGGGTTATTCCACATTTTTTCAAAATGTGGAATGTCCTCGCGCGAGAGGTCATTAAATTTATGTTCCAGTTTTTATTTTATTAAACACTCACAGCTGCGTAAGTAAGTGCTTTTTTTTGAGCTCGTAGAAGTTAGCGAAAAAATTTTTACACTTCTCTGTGGTCAAAATTCGTAGCTGCCACACCGCCAACCGTGTGGCTGTGTCGGTTTTTCTGAACAGAGCAGACGCAATTTTTTTTCCATACAGGTTCATATCTATAAAAATTAGGGAGTAAAATCATTCAAAAATATATTTTCAGCTGTAAATATGAACATAAAAATAACAATAGAACTGATAAACATCATTAAAAACTTCAGCAAAGTCATTTATTTGATGCTTCAAAATATACGTCGCAGCAGGTTAGATGCCGTCAGCTGCTGCGACTCAACTGACTTGAAGTTAGTCACACCTATGAATATCAGCTGAGCAGAGGCGATGACTTTGTAGGCTCTTACAAAAATTTCAAATTGCAAAATATGATTAACTATAAAATGTGCAAAGCACTGCTTGGGTAAAAATTTAAAAATGATAGGTTAAGTAATAAATCACTCTCTCGATTTTCCAAGTCAGAATTTGTTTTAAAAAAAATTATAAATACGAAATGTCGCAATTTATATGATTAAATAAAAAATAAATTTTTTAAACAAATTCTGACTTGGAAAATCCAAAGATTAATTTATTACTTAACCTATCATTTTTTAAATATAATTAAACAATAACTGTTTCAATAAACCAATTTAGGGAGCCGTGGTGGCGCAGGGGTTAGAGCGCTTGACTGACAATATTGGAGTCGTGGGTTCGAATCCCGGCGCTGGCACCTTTGAAAAATTAGTTTTTTTCATTTGTTTAATACCGGGGTTCTGGTGGGGTAGGGCGCCTGGAGTGTTTTTAAAGAGTTTGGTCATCACAAAAAAGTCGTCTGAAATTCTCTCTGGTACTGTGACGATAGGGTAGTAGGTTCGATCTAGAGGAATAAAGTCGACTGTGTGGGCCAGCTTGCTGAGGATGGTTTGGTGCTGACTACCTTACCGACCCACTCCTAGGAGTGCGTTTTTCCCACTGGGTTTTCCACTGCCACAGGCCCGGAATGTCCTAGGACATGGTCAACCTGGGCGAATGCGGGAGTCGGTGAGGGTATTGGGTTACTTAGATTAGGGACAGAAAGCAACGTGTGGGAACAAGCCACGTTAAAAAGTATCCAGTGAAGGTAGACAGAGACAACTGTGTAAATAAACAACCAGAGTAGATGGTCTCAAAATGATTTACTTATTAGGGTCAGAGTACTGATGAGTTAAAAATAAAATCATCTAGTCGGGCGGTGCGCCCCTCCCCGGTTTTTTCCCTCACGAAAATCCTTAAACACTATGGTTCTCGAACTTTTTATTGCTCTTTTTTTTTACTACATAAAATCAAACTTGAACGATGTACAGTTTCTAAAGTAAGAATATGTGATAATTAAAACTATAGGTGGCTTAGTCGAGAATGAATGATTTTATCAATAATAAATGGCAAATAAATTGTTAGTCGTAATACCTCGAGTGCTTCAAAATTGTCGATAATTTTCCGACTGTTTTGTTGCACAGCAACGAGGGGGGCAAGTTTGGCCGATTAAAAATCGGTAATAAAAAGTTGCTAGCAAAACACTTTTTTTAAATAAATGTTTTGTGGAAAGCCAGTGAAAATTGAATAAAATAACCTCGAAATTAAAAGTTATTTTGACCATTCTGTGGCAACTAATCGTTAGCAATTTTTATCTTACAAAAAGTAAATAAAAATTTGAATGACATAATTAGAAAGCTGTGCTGAAGACTTTTTTAATGATATATAATTTTATTTAAAAATTCTAATTAGAGCCAAAGTTATAATTTTTATATCTCTACCAGCCCACAACCATCACTCACTTTATCTAAGCCGCTTTACTATTCTCACCCATATTAAGAACCCTACTAACTATACTTACTTTTTTATCTTCAACAACCTGACCTAGTTTAAGGTAGTTACAACTTATGTATGTAGCTAACCTAAAATATAGTTATAGACGCTCGATGCCCCCACTCCAACGCCACGGCCACTGCTGCTCCAAATCATGCGGAAATCACGCATTTTTCATTCTTTTCGATTGATTATCTCAGAAGTTAATGTCGCTTGCTATGTTTATATTTGTACCTCACGATTTCTCAGATCTTGGCTTACAAGAAAACCTGTTTTTTAAAAATATCTTAAGAAAATTAAGTTTGCTATCCGAGAATAACCTTCAAATTTTTACGAATTTTTACGCTCAGCATAAGAATCCCATGTACAAAATCGAAACTTCTAAGCTCAATATCTCAAAATTAAGTATGGCTTGGGGGTATAGGAAAAATATCAGCAGGACAAAAAAACCTACTTCTGCGCGAAGTTTTAGAGATTTTTTAAGAAACTCAATTTTTACGGTAACTACCTTAATCTTAGCCACATTACTGACCTCACTAATTTGATTTACTTCAAATACCCTATTTTATCTCCCATACTTATCTCATCCAATCTACCAACGAATCCTACTCACCTTATTCATCAACTCAGTCACTAACTTTAAAGTTTTGTTGAAGTACTTTAAATTTTGAAAAAGCTCTATTAATATTTTTAAGTAAAATAACAAACTCTTGCTCACCTCATCTCACCTTTCACCCTCCTCCCCCATAACCTCAGCCTAACCAACCTCATCTACCTAACCAACCTGAACTGACTTAAATGATTAGCTCTCACTAAACTAACGTATTTCGCTTATCTAACCAGCTGGCTTGGGATTGCGTAAATCTGTCCAGTTAAGTGTCCCTTGATTACCTGTAAAAATTTCTCGTACCGCACAAATTTTAATTCTTAAGTAAATTTTTTTATCAAAAAGTAAACATTGGTATAAAGATTAGGTATAGATTAAAAAAAATTTATTTCAAATTGAAACAAAAAATTTTTAAATGAAATTCATTATTATTTATAAATTACTAAAATTAATTATTTATTTTTTTGACAATAAAAGATATAATATTTCAGTAAAAAATTTTGAAAAAAAGGGGATCCAATTTATGGGATCAAAAAACTGCGATATTTAACTGTGTTTTGAGTGTGTTTTTAAGAATTTCAGATTTTCGAAGATCCAATTTAGGGGATCAGAATAAAAAACGGAAATAGAGTATAGGGGGAGATGTATATATGGGTCAAAATAATACTTTTTTAAAAAACTGTCCGCACGAGGTTCACCGATTTTATTGCAATTTTTTTTGGCAAAAGTACTATTTAATAGAAGACTTTTGCCACAAACTAGAGGTCTCTATCTTATTTCTGCTTGGTGCTAGATTTTTTCAAAGATTGAAAAATGGCCTATTTTTAAGCTGTTTTAAGCAATTTTAAGGTATTTTTCGAAAAATTCTAACTTTTGATCAAAATGAGATAGAAACCTCTAGTTTACGGCAAAATTTTGTTCAAAATAAGTTCTTTTTTGTAAAAATATTTTGACAACATAGTTTGGTTATTTTTATAATAATACAGTCCTACACAGATATTGCTATTTTTGCTCATTTGCAGGTATCTTCAAACGACCGTAGCTTTTTCTATGCTAAATTTTTGTGCATATTAAAAAAATTTTAAATTTTTTTATGAAAAAACAAAAATTTTGCGACCAACCGGAACGCTGTACGATCTTCCACTTCCAAGATACAGCTGTTTAAAGTTGTTCAAAAACACAAAAAACGCGTTTTTTACGATTTTTACACGAATTTTTGAACGGTTTCGACCTTTTTTTTTCTCTCAAAAATATGTGGAATCTTCTCTTCATATGTTTCCAAACAAGCTCCCATAGTAATTGTAGTGCGGATTTGGGGTTTTAGTTGATTCCAAAGCATACACTTTTGACACATTTTATGTGCTAAACTAGTGTTTTTTTGAGAATATACACGCTACATTTAACTTTTTCGTTCATTATTGATGTTTTGAAATTATTTTTTGACTAAAAACTATGCAAATTCCAGCCAAAATTAGGCCACCTGCTTTGAAAAAATTGATACTCAACGGAATATTGATCTCAATATCAAAATGATATACTACTTTTTTTCAGTTTTTTAGTTTTTTGATTCGTTAAAAATCTATGTTCAAATATTGTAAATAATATACCATTTGCTTATTTATTTTTTTTCTATTTTTAAAATTACAAATAATTGATCATAGTTTATCAATGATCCTGATAAAGCAATCATGGATTACTATTGCTTACTCTGAAAAAAATGAGTCCAAATTAAAAATGTTATTTTTTGAATTCTATGAAGCATGCAACAATCTACCAATCTACATTCTTCCTATAATTATGTCCACTTATGAAAAAGAGAATGAGAGATTCGATTAGAAAGTCGAGTCGATATATCGAATCGAAACTTGATCTTTGATTCTTGGAGCAAGAGCGCCGCCTTAAAGACCTCTCAAAAGTGTGAACCAGCTGGACGCGCCAAATTTGAGATCTTCAGGCATGCCTGATTTGATTTTTTTTTTTTTTTAATCAATAAATTGAGTAACGAAATTTAAATTTTTAATAGCCAAATATGCGGACAAGCTTACAACCCCATAACTCTAGTCGTAGTGAATAACAAATAATTAACTTTTGTAATAAACAAATAAGCCGATGAGCTACAACTTCAAAACACTGGGCGTACTTAGTAAAAATAATTAATTTTTTTTAATAAACAAATAAGCCAATAAGCTACAACCCCATAACCTTGGGCATGGCTGAAAAAAATGTTAATATTTTTAATAAACCAATAAGGCGATTAGCTACAACCCCATAACTTTAGGCATGGCTAAAAAAATGTTAATTTTTTTAATAAACAAATAAGGCGATAAGCTACAACCTCATAACCTTGGGCATGGCTAAAAAAAATGTTAATATTTTTAATAAACAAGTAAGGCGATGAGCTACAATCCCATAACACTGGGCAGAGTGAATGAAAAATAATTAAATTTTCTAATAAACAAATAAGCCGATGAGCTACAACCCCATAACCTTGGGCATGGCTGAAAAAAACGTTAATATTTTTAATAAACCAATAAGGCGATAAGCTACAACCCCATGACGGTTGGCGTAGCGAATGAAAAATAATTAATTTTTTTAATAAACAAATAAGCCGATGAGCCACAACCCCATAACATTGGGCGTAGTGAATGAAAAATAATTAATTTTTTTAATAAACAAATGAGCCGATGAGCTACAACCCCATAACATTGGGCGCATCGAATATAAAATATGTGAATATTTAAATAAATAACTAAGCAAACAAGTTTACCAACCCATAACCTTGGACATGAATAAAAAAAATTTTTGAGCCATGCCCAATGTTATGGGGTTGTAGCTAATCGGCTTATTTGTTTATTAAAAAATTTAATTATTTCTCATTCACTCCGCCCAGTGTTATGGGGTTGTAGCTCATCGCCTTATTTGTTTATTAAAAATATTAACATTTTCTTTAGCCATGCCCAAGGTTATGAGGTTGTAGCTCATCGCGTTATTTGTTTTTTAAAAATATTAACATTTCTTTTAGACATGCCCAAGGCTATGGGGTTGTAGCTTATCACCTTATTTGTTTATTAAAAATATTAACATTTTTTTCAGCCATGCGCTAGGTTATGGTGTTGTAGCTTATCGACTTATTTGTTTATTAAAAAAAATTAATTATTTTTACTAAGTACGCCCAGTGTTTTGGAGTTGTAGCTTATCGGCTTATTTGTTTATTACAAAAGTTAATTATTTGTTATTCACTACGCCTAGGGTTATGGGGTTGTAAGCTTGTCCACTTATTTGTCTATTAAAAATTTAAATTTCGTTACTCACTTTATTAATTAAAAAAAAAAACAAAAAAACAAAAAATCAAAAAATTCAAATCAAGCATGCCTGAAGATTTTAAATTTGACGCGTCTGGCTGGTTCACACTTTTAAGAGGCCTGAAAGGGGGCGCTCTTGCTCCAAGAATCAAAGATCAAGTTTCGATTCGATATATCGACTCGACTTTCTAATCTCTTCTTTTTAATTTCTACTCTCTTCTTCTCATTCTCTTTTTCATAAGTGGATATAATTATAAGTAGAATGTAGATTGGTAAATTGTTGCATGCTTCATAGCATTCAAAAAATAACATTTTTAATTTGGACTCATTTTTTTCAGAGTAAGCAATAGTGATCCATGATTGTTTTATCAGAATCATTGATAAACTATGATCAATTATTTGTAATTTCAAAAATAGAAAAAAAATAAATAAACAAGTGGTATATTATTTACAATATTTGAACATGGATTTTTAACGAATCAAAAAACTAAAAAACTGAATAAAATTATTATATCATTTTGATATTGAGATCAATATTTCGTTGAGTATCAATTTTTTCATAGCAGGTGACCTTATTTTGGCTGGAATTTGCATAGTTTTTAGTCAAAAAATAATTTCAAAACATCTATAATGAACGAAAAAGTTAAATGTAGCGTGTATATTCTTAAAAAAACACTAGTTTAGCACATAAAATGTGTCAAAAGTGTATGCTTTGGAATCAACTAAAACCCCAAATCCGCACTACAATTACTATGGGAGCTTGTTTGGAAACATATGAAGAGAAGATTCCACATATTTTTGAGAGAAAAAAAAAGGTCGAAACCGTTCAAAAATTCGTGTAAAAATCGTAAAAAACGCGTTTTTTGTGTTTTTGAACAACTTTAAACAGCTGTATCTTGGAAGTGGAAGATCGTACAGCGTTCCGGTTGGTCGCAAAATTTTTGTTTTTTCATAAAAAAATTTAATAATTTTTTAATATGCACAAAAATTTAGCCTAGAAAAAGCTACGGTCGTTTGAAGGTACCTGCAAATGAGCAAAAATAGCAATATCTGTGTAGGACTGTATTATTATAAAAATACCCAAACTATGTTGTCAAAATATTTTTACAAAAAAGAACTTATTTTGAACAAAATTTTGCCGCAAACTAGAGGTTTCTATCTCATTTTGATCAAAAGTTAGAATTTTTCGAAAAATACCTTAAAATTGCTTAAAACAGCTTAAAAATAGGCCATTTTTCAATCTTTGAAAAAATCAAGCACCAAGCAGAAATAAGATAGAGACCTCTAGTTTGTGGCAAAAGTCTTCTATTAAATAGTTCTTTTGCCAAAAAAAATTGCTATAAAATCGGTGAACCTCGTGCGGACGGTTTTTTAAAAAAGTATTATTTTGACCCATATATATATTATATAGTTGTTTGAAGCAAGTAGATTCATGTGAAGGAGACTAGATGAAAAATTCTTGTTTACAATTGTCACAATCAGCATAGGAACAATATTAAGCAAAATTGTACATAAAATCGTAGGTTCGAAGTTACAAACATAATGACAAATGTAGGTACGGGAGTAGGTACAATGTAGTTATAAGAGTAGTTATCAAGTTTGAAACAATGTTATGAATAAGGTTTGTTATAAGGGTATGTACAATAGTAAGCACAACAGGATAAAAAAAAAATATTATGCACAAGGCTAGATTCAGTGTTAAAAATTTAAATAAAAAAAAAATAAAGAACTAGAGTTAGCATAGGAGTCGAAACAGATGTAGAAACAATGCATGTGTAAAAGGTTCAGCGTTAGAATCTTAAGAAAAAAAAATAGGTAACAAGCACAAGACTATTAGGGTGGTGGATAAAAAGTCGGCCGCTTCAAGAGTAGCAGTAACAGATAAAAAAGTGCTTACAAGCCGCTTAAAATTTTTTTTTCTAATAATATTAAGTATAAACAAAGGAAAATTTCATTTAGCCGCGGAAAAAAAACTTTCACATGAATAATATTGAGGGTATAAAGTTTGAAATTTTCTTTATTTTTCGGACCGTACTGACAAGACATTTAATAAAGGTACGCTCAGAAAAACTATTATTTATTTGAATTATTTATTGTTAAAAAGGTGCATATCTGTATTAATACCCTGTATGAAATTGAATTATAATTAATTGTAACTAAAATGGCAGTTTAGAATCATAATTTCGTCATTAATGAAAAAATACAAATAATTTAGCGACTTCGGACTGACAAGACATCAAAACCTAGGACAAATTTGTAAAAATTTGTAAATTTTTTTATAAACGTATTTTGACATCTTAAAAATATTTTTAGATAGTTTTAGTATCGTACTGAATGATCCTTGGTTCCTGTTACCTCAAAACTTGATGATCTCGTAGAATTTTTTGCGGGTAAACTAAAAAGTAGGGTTAGGACATCGGACTGACAAAACATTCATGGCTTATTTGACCTGCTATATTGACAGATATTATTTAAATAATATAAAAACTACTGTCGTAGTTGTAAAAAACAATTTTTAATCGAATGCTACTAGTTTCATGATTCAAAAATATTTACTTTTTTCACTATGCTGCTGGACGTATATTTGGCCGACTTTTTGTCCACCACCCATTAACATATGTAGGAAAAAGAAAAAGTCAACAGACGTAGTAAAGAAAGTCGGAAAAAAAGACTCAAGAGACATGAATAGTAGCAAGGTTATGAAGCAGGGAAGGTTAATAAATAAAAAAACAAAAATAAGTCGAAAAAAGAATAGAAACAGATGTTCAACTAGGGGTAGAAATGAAAGTATGCTCAACGATAAGAACAAAGTAGTCTTAGAATTAGAAATAAAATCATGAACAAAATTCAAGCTACAGTTATCACCATGATATAAACAGATATATAAACTTGAGCATATTCCTGGGTAAGAGCCTAGTTATAAAAAGCAGTAAGTGCAACGTACAAGGGTTTGGAGTAAGATCAAAGGTAGGAACAAAGGCATAAAATAAGGTGCAGGTGTAGTCACAAGCTATAAGAGTAGAAACAATGGTATGTATCAGAGTAGGCACAGAGGTAGACACAAGGGTATGTGTATAAGTGTAGGTACAAGTGTAGATTCAAGCATAAAATTCTGGAGGGTTGGCGAGCGGAGCGAGCAGGGGGGTACCCCCCCCCCCTACTATATATAGGTATGCACCGCAGTGACTCGGGTCTAACCCAAAAATTTAGTCCAACAATTTGAGTTGCTATGAGACTAATTGGAAATAACTGAAAAATTATCGAAATAATTTTACCTACATTCCACCGCCAAATGCCAAATACGGCGTTTCTATTGTTTGAAATTCAGTTCGGGAAAATAATCATGTTAATTTTTCTTTCATAAGTCACTCTTTATTATTTTGTCTATATGCAATTTTAAATAACAATAATAGTAAAGAATACTTGAATGCGAAAATATACATATTTATCTCCCTATATTATGTAGTTATATCCTGAGGCGCAGTCAATTTTTAATGAAAAATTGCGTTTTTTGCTCCTCAAACTGCTCCTCACTTCCTTTTAGAAGCCGAATTATAAAGAAATTCTTTTTAGTTTTCGAGATACGAAATCCTCCTCACGTGCTCCTCTGTTTGTGTTTTTTTTTAGTTTTCACTTGCTCCTCACTGAGGAGCAGTCAAATTATTAGATTTTATCTTATATTTACATTATTTTTGCCTTATTCCTCATTTTAAAAATTTTCTTTTTATATGCTCCTCATATCATTACATTCAAAATTACATCATTTTGCTACAATTTTGCTAATTTTGTACTTTGCTCCTAACGAATTTTTCATGAAAATCTATATTTTTATTAATGTTCATGAATTTTAACCTATTTATAATTTTTATATTTTCTATATTTTATAATTTTTTTGTTTAGACATTATTTAATTTAAAAATTAACTTTTCAAAAAATATTTAAATGTTAAAAATTATTTAAATAGTTTCAACTTTACATTTTTAAAATAAACAAGCCTTCATTTTTTATACATATACATATATTTAAATCTTTGTTTACAATGCAAATTTTTTAACATTGGATTTCTTCGAAAATTTCTATTCTTTGGCTTTTGAGAGTCCAGATTATGAATCTGAACTTCAATTTGAATCTAATGACTCTTCTAAGGTCTATACTCAAATAAAGTTAATTTGAAATTTTTGCTTCATAAATCGAACCGTAATAAGTTTTTTGTACTGGGATGTCTAAGGTTTCTCATTTTAGGTATGTATGTATCTACATTTGAATAAGCCCAGACATTTGGAAGACTTTTTTTGTTTTTTTTTCATCAGTAATATGGTGGTAGATTTTTGTTTTAAAATATTTTTGATTACCCTGTAAGAAATGCTAATTAGGAAATAGACATTTAATGGCTATTTAAAATGTCTTCAGACTAGAAACAAGGTAATATTAATAGCTAATTTTTAGATTGTATGAAACGATTTTTTTCCATGTAAATAGCCATTTATTAGATTCAAAATTAATGCATATTTTTAAATACTAATCATTTGCTTTTAACAGTGAAATTTATAAAAAAAAATATTTATCATAACCTCATAAAAAATAGGTATTTCATAGAATTATGACATTTCCAAAATTACCATCAAATTATATGCAATGAGAATCGCCACGTGCAATACACTGTTTTGAAGGTTATAAGAAATTTTTTACCCATTTTAAACGAGCGATTCATAGATTGAAATCGACCGGAAAATAAAATAATTTTTGATAGCTATTTTTTGGGTATTTTTAATTGAATAAACATAACCTATCGCTTTACTATATTAAAAATAGGAAAAAATTGGCAATTATTACCTTTTTTCTTAGACTCAGTTATTGAATATTTTAACCAACCTTTTTCTAGTTTCAGAGCCATTTTTAATATTCGCAATTCCAACAGGGTAAACTTACACCCTAAATAAAATTTAATCATTTACGTAATATCATAATATCATGATATATGATATTATTGAATATATTTGTCTATGCGCGAGCGAGCGAAGCGAGCGAGCGTTTTATGCTAGTGTTAAAATACCACCTTTTTTGTAATTTTTTTTTTGTGAATGTTTTGATGGTGTGTAATCTAAAATTAAAAGAGAGATAGCGCCATATTGCGTAAACTTTTTATTCGTGAGCTGATTGGTGGAGAATGTTTTTGAAAATATTCGAAAAGTGCAATTTAAGGTTAAAATTGTTTTTTTTCCTATGCGCGCTTGCAGCGCGCTGAGGGGTCCTAGTTTAGATAAATTTTGATATTTTAATTTATCAACATTCATTTTCAAAATTTTTGGTTAACCTAATTTGTGTGAGTATTTTTAAAATGTTAATGATTCATACAATTATTATTATTTTTTTTATATTGAAATTAAAATTAAATATAATTTAATTAATATCTTTTACTCAGATTATCTCTAATTCAACGAGACTATCATTTTTATGAAATTAACCTTTGAAAACTGCAACTTTTTAAAGTAATTTGTATTCTATTTTACCTGGAATTCCATTTAGAGAAACAAAGTGTATCTCAAAGGTAAAATTATTTTATTTTATGGGCAAAAGTCAAAAAGTCGGCCACTTTTTCGTTGTGTCATGTCATGTTATTCCGCGTAAAAAAAGGTATTTAAAAAAAAGATATGATTCTAAAAATTTGACAGCTTCTAGGGTTTGATGAACACTAGAAGCTGTTAAATTTTTAGAATCATATCTTATTTATAAGTACCTTTTTTCCTGCGGAATTACATGACATGATGTGACACAAAAGTGGCCGACTTTTTGACTTTTGCCCTTATACAGTTCAATTTGGAAGAATGTTCAGTTTTAACTGATCTTGGAAATTTTCAAGAATTTGAACCAAACTTTATCAATTTTTTAAATGTACTAGTACCACTCAGCGCGCTGCAAGCGCGCATAGGAAAAAAAACAATGATTGTAACCTCAAAAGGCACTTTTTGAATATTTTAAAAACTTCTACACCAATCAGCTCAAGAATAAACTCTTGCATTGAAAATCTCACCAAAATGGCGATAGCTCTCTTTTATAAAGTGACCAAATAATAGGGGATATATAAGTTAAAAAACAATTGTTTTTTATCATAAATATACATTATAAGCACTAACCGGACAGTTCATATACACGTTCAACACTAACCGGACAGTCAGGATAAGTGATTGGCCCCATTTTTTCCGAGAATAAATAAAAATGAGTTCCAGGAATTGGGTGATTGGTTATTTAGGAAGGGTTATTTTGGTTGGACCGCGCAAACCTAGAAAAAGTTTTTATTAATGGGTTATTTTGGAAAAAAAAAATAAAAAAAGATGGGTTTTTTGGTTTTTTTAAATACGTGAGTGGATTGCGCGTAATTTGCGCTTAAAGAGGGTGTATTATTACTTTAGGAATTTTTCATGTGGTAAGTACAGTGGTCACTATTCGGCCGAAGGCCGGAAAAAAATAAAAAATTAAAAGTAAAAAAAATTTAAGCAGAAAAGATAACTTAACTAGGCACAAAAATTAATGTCATTAATTAATTTTGAAAATAACTTAAATCATTGTATCAATTATTCTGTTTCAAATAAAATTACATTTAAAAACATTTGTTTAAGTTTTTATATTAATATTTTATTATTGAATAAACATATATTCTTTAATAAATCTTTATAAATCATGTTTAATTGGGGGTTAGCGAGCGGAGCGAGCAGGGGGGTACCCCCCTAGTTCTAATATATAATCAAATAAGTAAATGAATAAGAAGTTAGTTTGGACTAGATCATTTTATTTGGTCACGGTATTGTAATAAAAACAAGCGAGTGCTTGCTCCGGCAAAAATCTCTCACCGTCCGCCAATTTTTCGGTGGATCTTGACGCAAAAATTGCGGCTACATTTGGCGAAGTTCTCGATGAACGGCGGAAATATCGGACTGACTTTCCGATTATTTCTTAAAGCTACGTCCTATAAGTGTACATCTTCAGATACAAATTTTTATGTATTTAAACAAAAACTATTATGTATATTGCTAAACTACATTTTTTGTTAACATAATTTTTCCACAAACTAATATTACTATTTTATCCTTGTATAATTAGTTGATAACATCTATACCTATACTTTGAGGCTTTAATTTCAAATGAGCGATAATAACGTCGCACAGTTTTGTCGTTTGAAAAATAGGTTATGTTTCTGTGATCATTCTTAATTTTTCCTAACATTTTTTAAACATTTGACTAGTATTAAATAAACTATATATAGTCTAGAAAATAGAAATTGGTTTAACATATTTTAAGTTTATGATTTTTTTTATAGATTGCAAGAAATAGAAGCGGAATTTGATAAACACGTCAACATTAAAGACATTACATGTCAAGAGATAAATATTGACGCTGATGCTGTAGTTTATATTTATAACTATTGGAAATTAAAAAGAAGGGTGAGTACCACAATTTAAAAGTTTTTAAAAACCTATAATTAGATATTTTTTAATCATATGAAATTTTAATCTGCTAATTATATACTATACTCATAATTGAAAGAATAAGAGACCCTTGCCGATGTGGATCGTCTAGTGACATCAGAACATTTACTTCAAATGGACTGAAAATTTTAAGTACCAGCTAGTTTTATCGATAACTCATTTCGGCAAGGAAATATAATTTTTCAAAATCAGCACTAGAATATTTTTTTTTGTTTCCAAGCTGAATAAATTGTCGATAAAAAAGAGGCTCTAAATAAATCCTTGTTATAACACATTTTTATTTATTTCAATACATAAAAAGTTTTTGGAAAATTTTTGAGAAAACTTGGACTTTTTTATGGTATGACAGTATATTCACCAGGCAATTATCTGACAAAGATTAAATTAAACGAACTATAGTTCTTTAAATTAAATTAAAGTATACTTTTAATTTTAAAAAACTCTTAATAAGCCAAAATAGATACACTATAAAGATAGATTTTTACAACTGAAACACCAAAATTTCTAAAATTCATAGTTACATTTTTCAGATATAATCAATAATTATTTACTTAACCTACTATTAACTGTTCTTAAGTAAATTCTTTTAAACTTTTTTCGGAGTGCGTTTTCTTTTATTAAAGAAGCGATTTATCTACTTATAATTTTTAAAATTCATATAAAATCGATCCGACACTCATTTCTCTCAAGATTATTATTGATCATTGATCTGTTTCATCTCAAATTTTCTACAATTTGCGGTTGGAGTCTTGGATTTGTCCCGGAATAAAATATATACTTTTTATGTTCTATAAAAAGAAACTGTACTGTGACCACATTGTAGTTTTCCAAATAAAAATTTTGAAAAAAAAATTGTGTAATATCAAAGTTTTGGGGTAAAATGATCAATTTGTAGAAAAATAAAATTTTTTTTTCTAACCATCGCCATTTTATCAAAAATTATTATTTCTAGCTGTTGCAATAGTTTGGGGTCGGGAAAATTAAGGAAGAGTAGTCTTTATTAAAATTAAAATGAGAGTTTATTGAGTGATTGTTACATTGTGACTAAGGCACCGCTTGGGTGTCGACCGCAGCCTTTGAAACTCGCATGACGCCTTGTCAGCACATTTTTAGTAAGTCACGTTGTGTTTACATTTAATTTACAGAATCTTGCACCTTTAAACTTACAAGCTGCTTACGTTATAATCCCCCCTTTTTAGTTTTGTTTTACTGAGGTTTTAATACGCAATCTCGCTGATCTTCTTGGATCGCTTTGATTTTTGACTTTAGATTCACGTCTTGATTTCACTGCAGTTTTCATTTTATTTTCCATGCAATTTTCAACCCTTCTCACCATACACTGCATTCTTGCTTTCGATTTTTTCGCTTATTAGATTATCATTCACACAAAATGGCTTATCATTATCGCTTTCCCCCCTTTTTGAACTTGACTTAATTTTAGTTTTCACAAGTTGATTTACGTGTGTTTTAGTGACGTAATACGTAAATTCAACCGTGTAAGTAATCACTGATGTGCGCTCGACTTTTTTCTGCTTCTGATTTTTCTTTTGTGTATCTTCTAAAATCTTTTGCGTAAACAATTTCGGCTACCTCGAATTCAATTTTCCTATTTCCTGACCGAAAACGTTTTTGGTTAAATTGTTGCAATTTAACTCTCGCTTATAAATTGGGTTTTAAAAAATCAAATCGAGTTCTTAGTTCTCGCTTGAACATTAAATGCGCGGGTGTTTTATCAGTCGTTGTGTGTTTTGTAGTCTATAATCTAATAGGAATCTGTTTAGCGCAAAGTCTAAACTATGCCCATCTCGAACCATTTTATCAACTTTATCTTTTACTGTGCGTACAAAATTTTCTGCAGCTCCGTTTGTTAATGGATAATACAGTGCTGAAAATATATGTTTTATTTTAGCTGTCTTAAATATTGACAAAATTCATCGCTTTTAAGTTGCGCTCATGACTATTTTCGGTAAATCGAATCTGCTAAAAATTGAGTCTATAACTTTAATTAATTGTTTTGCTGTCGTGTCTTTTTTCATGTTTATTATTTCTGGCCAGTTCGAGTGTGCGTCTACGATTGCTAAAAACATATGACCATGAAAAGGTCCTAAAAAATCTATATGAATTCGCGTCCACGGCATACTTGGCTATTGACACGGTGATAATTCTACCTTTCTGGGATCCGGACGTGATTCTAAACAAATTTTACACGTATTTGCTAATGCTTCAATGTTTGAATCTATACCTGACCACCAGAAATAATTTCTTGCCACTTGTTTCATTTTAACCATACCTAGATGAGATGTGTGTAGATCCTGTACTATTTGAACTCTAAGTGTTTCAGGTATTACTAATCTGTGTTCCCACGCAATACAATTTTCTTCTATACCTAATTTATTTCGTTTTACATGAAAAAGTTTCTCGATTTGTGTTAAATCATCAATTTTCGGCCAATTATTTCTTACGAATGAAATAATACTCGTAAGTGTTTTATCATTTAACGTTTCTTTAGCTACCTGTTTAAAGTCAATTATATACCAACCGTTCTGTATATAATTTACGCTACTGTATTCTGACATCTTCAATCGGTAAAAGTAATAACGCGTCACAATTTCCATTAGCTTTCGATTTTACGACTTTGATCGTGTAAGTGTACCCTGACAAAAAATATGCCCATCTTTGAATTCTACTGTGTAAGATGCTTGAAATATTTTTACTACCGAAAATAAATTTTAATGCTTCATGGTCCGTTTTTAACATGATATGATTACCGATAATGATTGCCATTGTCGTCCTAATAATAAAGGTCCTGAGCCTGCAATGATGTACAAATCTAGATTTTTCTGAGAATTCAAAAAATTTACTTTAACTTTCAAAATACCGATAGGATTTGAGGGTAATCCTCTGTAACACGTTAACCTAAGATCGCTATTGCTCAGTTTCAAATTTGGAAATATTTTTCTTTGTCTTTTTCCGACATAGCTGTCTACATATGACCCGGTATCAATTTCCATATTATTAAACTTTACGTCATTAATTAGTACCTCCGTGAATTGAGGTCTCTAACTTGGATGTGGGGAGCACAAGTAAATACTTTTAACTGTCCTTCAATTTGAGAGCAAGCAGAAAAAAGATTTTTTTTTTTAAATTATGATTATCTTGTAACGAAAGATGAATTTTTAAACACAAAAATTGAGAAATAAAAAAATTCGACTCCAGGACCAGGATTTGAACCTGGGATCTCCCGATTGCCGGTCGGGTGCTTTACCAACTAAGCTATTCGTGGAGCCGCAGGTCAAATGCTAGTTTGGAAGCGAAGTTCTCTCTCTTCTAATTCTGTTTTTACGTTACGCGGGTAGCTTTCCATCGCAATGTTCTTTTTTGGTGTTAAGTGGTCACTTACTAATTTGATTATTTCATCAAGTTTTTTATCTTTAGGTTTTGATGGTGCGCATAGTTCTCTTACTAACTTGTATGTTTCTGCGCCACTTTTTGTGAGTAGTGTTGCTACTTTTAAGTTGTCCTCTGTTATCTTGTTTGCAATACAAAACAGTTCTATTCTCTCCACGCACTCTTCCCAGGTGTCTTTGTTTTTGTGAAATTCTAGGTTCGCCATTTCGGAATCTTGTTTAAATATTTTAATTCTTTCTGTATCTGCTGAATCATTAGGTTTTCCTTGCTGCTCACTTTCTGTGTATGCCACTCTTAGGTTGTCTACAGGATCTATGATCGTAGAATCTAGATCTTCTTCAGATTCACTGTCGTTATGACTTTCTTCTGCTACTAAGGTTTGATAATGTCTTGGTACTTTTTTCCCACTTCTTCTCAGATTTCAACACTTAGTAAACTCAGAAGTTTGCACTCTGCTTTTTTGGTAGTCAAAATTCTGTCTTTAGTTTGAGTGTAATATTTCCATTTGGCTAATTCTTTTGCCAGTTTTTGTATTTCTACTTCTTTCAATAGTTGTGTTATTTCTTCTACCGAGATTTTTTTTGCTAACTTTACCAGATCTTCTGCTGATAAATCTTTGACCTTGCATCACAAAATCGGTACACAGCATCAGAAAATCAGTGCTTGGCACTGAAAAAATGGTGGCAGTCACTCAGCTTTTTGTGCTATCTATGTTTACACTATGTGTAAACATACTTCCGGGCTCAAGATTTCTTTCGTGTCACACACAGAAAAGTCTGATATAACCGTCAAATCATCCGTCTTAACTGTTAATCGGCATGTAAAGTAACCTATCTTCATATATTTTGGTATATTTCCCATGTTGTTTAATAGTTAAGACGGCTGACTTAACTGTTATATAAGACTTTTCTGTGTGTAGCGGTCACGTGACTCGAAGGGATCCTGATGGGAGCTCATCGATATCTACCTATAGATATACTGGCACGACGTTGCATTAAATCATGCATCATAGTCTAGCCGCCATATAGAAGGTTTTACGTGCAAGTTCGCGCCACGACGGCAACCCTGGTTTAAAAGACGTATTTCGATGTCCTCTTTCGAATTAACCAGGGTTGCCGTGCTCAAAATTACAATGACAACAATTAAACAACAATTTGTATATTTTTATCATACTTTATATGCACGCAAGACCCCATCATATGTCATATGCGTCTTGGTGGAATGGTTAGAGGTCTTACCTCTGACCCGGGAGACCAGGGTTCCATTCCCACCACGATTGATTTTTTTTTTTTAGGTTCGTTAAAAAATTTTAATTTTTATTTAATAATTTTCTTTTTTATTTTATACCGTTGAACATATATAAATACATAAAAAAATTTCTTGAAAATCTGTATTAAAAATTTAAATAAAATATTCACAAAATTAATCAATTTTTTATAAAAAGCTTTTGAGTTGCAGCTAGTATACCGTGCTGTTCATTTTGTTATTGCAAAAAGACTGATACGTGCAAAAATAAATACAACGACTGCGGATTTAACGATTGCGATTCTGAATCCATCCTAGAAGAATCAATGTCGGATTAAAAATTATTGTTTATTTTTGTCAGATACAGAGTTTTTCATTGTTTACGTAATTTAAGTTAAATTAAGAGTTATTGGCTTTTAAATACTGATTTTCAAGAATTATAATTATTGTATATATGTTCAACGGTATAAAATAAAAAAGAAAATTATTAAATAAAAATTAAAATTTTTTTTTATTTAACGAACCTAAATAAATAAAAAAAAAAAAAAAAAAATCAATCGCAGTGGGAATGGAACCCCGGTCTCCTGGGTCAGAGGTAAGACCTCTAACCATTCCACCAAGACGCATATGACATATAATGGGGTCTTGCGTGCATATAAAGTATGATAAAAATATACAAATTGTTGTTTAATTGTTGTCATTGTAATTTTGAGCACGGCAACCCTGGTTAATTCGAAAGAGGACATCGAAATACGTCTTTTAAACCAGGGTTGCCGTCGTGGCGCAAACTTGCACGTAAAACCTTCTATATGGCGGCTAGACTATCATAGTAAATTACCAGCAAGGGTTTATTTTGCCTCCGAAGGACTTGCAGGCCGAGCCGAAAGCGAGGAATGCAACAAGGAAGCAAAAGTACCCTTCCCGACCAAGTTTGGTATTTTCTTTTTCCGGGGGCAAATGTCCGATTTTGAGGTTAGAAGATGGAAAAAAAATTATATCCATAACTTTGAAGTGGCCCAAATTGTTATATATTATTCTTCTGACTCTTGGAGGCATGAATTTAAAATAAAAATTGAAAACGGTTTGATTGTCTAAGATCTGTATGTGTTAAGTTCAAATCGAATGTATGGCATGTATGGGAAGGCTCAAATCGAAAAAAATATAGAGACCAAAATTTCTTAACTTTTTGGGGCTAGCTAGATGGGCCTAACAAAATTGGGTCTGGGGCCTTAGGTCGAGCCCTAAGAAGCCAAACTTTGTTTTTTAAATTGGGAATCCCTGGTCTTGACCCCGGATTCGAAAAGAGCAGAAAATTTTACGATTTTTAGGTATTTTTTAGAATTTTTTAAGGCCTTGCAGGGCCCATTAATAATGACCTTTAAGGAGGTTCCCTACCGAATGGATCTAGCCCACAGATTTTGTTCAAATTATATATACACATAGTTTTTACTATAATTTAGTATTTAGTCAAAACTTCAAAGCTTTGAGGAGCTTGTTAAAAAAGTTATAAACATTTTCAATTTCACAAATTAACATGATTTCTAGTGGGAAATTTACTAAGACCGCAATTACTTAATTTCTAGACCACAGATTTTAATGTAACTTCGCACAAAAATCGAAAAAAATCAGACTGATTATTCTTTTTTAAAAATATTTACTAGGAGCAGTAATTATAATTATTATTATTTTTTTTTTTTTTTTCAATTGTGGTGGCATTCACTTGATGAAGATTAATAAACATATTGGAATGGTAAATAAAATTCAAACTCGTATATATAGAGTTGAGAAATCTTCACTTTATTAAATAAATTAAGTTTTTAGAGAGCCGCAGTGGCTCCGAGCTAGAGCGCGCGCCTTCCAATCTTGGGGTCATGGGTTCGAGCCCGGGTCTCGGCGATTTTTTCGAGTGTTTTTTCACGCGTTAAAATTGTCGGGATTAAGTCCACTGTAGCTTAGGTGAGGTAAGGATGCCCTACATCACTTGTTCCAACTCGGACATCCTAATGGCCGACTAAATTCTCTCCGAAAACATTGACCAGCCGCGAGTCCGAATCGGAGGAATAAAGTCGAACGATGCCCGACCGGAAAAAAGTGTGTAAGGCTGACTACTTAACCGGGTTGAGCTTGAGTATCCCGATGCGCTTGCGGCTAGTAGGGTGTCGACTGAGTCCCCGAAAACCAAAATGCAAGCATCGCTCGAGAGATTCGCTCAATCGGGGTTTCTTAAGGGGGTTATTAGAGTAGGGACACAAAAACGAGAATTGGGCAGAAACCACGTTAAAAAGCATGAGAAAGGCAAAACAGAGACAACTGTATAAAACAACTTAGAGTAGGTGGCGTGGGTCCCTCACACATATGTGGTTGATACCCCCCTTGTAATGGGTCTTTACCCACAAGCGAGGTTGCCAGGAATACAACAACAACAACAACAACAAATTAAGTTTTTAATTTTGTTACGGCCGTTTCGACACACTGTGTCTTCATCAGACGGCGGTGAGTTTCAAACTAAGCTACATTTAAGGTTGAGCATACAGTTTACATACATAGTATATCGTCATTAATAATCTAACTACAAATGAAGAGAGTGTTCATGACGCTTAGCTAACTCTAGGAATTCAAAACAAATTAAGTAACGGTGAATTATTCAAATCTGTCTGGCTATTTAAAAGTAACTCAGGAGTGTCTTTCCTCACTCTATTAATTTCCAATGCTTCTAGAAAATTCAATTTCTTTCCTTTGCTGCAAGCATGGAGTAATTTGAACTTATCATTATAAACATGTTCATGACTGAGGATATGACTTGCATAATTTGATTTTTCGGGGTAGTTATTCAAATAAGCAGCTTTATGTTCTGCCAATCGTACTTCAAACGATCGTCCAGTCTGTCCAACGTAAACGCAGTTACAATTATGTGTCGCACAAGTTTTAGAATACACACTAGATTTTATATTAACTGTTGTCCTTGATTTATTGTTTTTAATCAAACTTTGCAAGCTTTTCTCAGTTTTAAAAGCAATATCCAAGCCATAAGATTTAAAACGTCTTGCTACCTTCTCAGACATTCTCCCTATGTAAGTTATAACTTGGAAACATTTTTTATCTATCTTATCATTTTTAGCAGACAAAGGATAAACTAAATTAATCGCTCTCTTGTATTCAATCTTACTCAACATAATATCAACAAAATCCGGGTTATAATCATTGTTCAAGGCTATCTGTTTTATCAGGTTCAATTCGGAATTAAAGTTTTCTTTAGACATTGGTACTGAAAGTAGTCTATAAATATAACTATGAAACGCGGCAAATTTATGTGAATAAGGGTGTAGAGAATGTTGGTTAATAACAGAATCACTCTGAGTAGGTTTATGAAAAATACTGAAATCGAGGGTGTTATCAAGTTTTTTAATAGTTAAATCTAAGAAATTAATTCTATCATTCTCTTCAAATTCTATCGTAAAAGTAATATTCTCATGTAATTTATTAATATAATTCAGAAAATTATCTAACTGTCTTCTAGTACCTGTCCAGCACGAAAAAACGTCAGATGAAGTAACTCAGATTATTAAAAAACTGTTGTTGAATAACAATATTAACCCATTGTTGGCGTACGAAATTCTGGAATCTTTGAAAGCTTGCCTACACCAAAATTATTTTGAATTTAACGATGAAATTTACGAAGCGAAAGACGGTTTAATTATGGGTAATCCATTAAGTCCTCTCTTAGCAGAGTTGTTCATGGATGACTTAGAGAGAAGAATTATGATTCATCCACTTAGTAAATATTTACAATTTTGGCATCGTTATGTTGATGACGTTTTTTCGTGTTGGACAGGTACTAGAAGACAGTTAGATAATTTTCTGAATTATATTAATAAATTACATGAGAATATTACTTTTACGATAGAATTTGAAGAGAATGATAGAATTAATTTCTTAGATTTAACTATTAAAAAACTTGATAACACCCTCGATTTCAGTATTTTTCATAAACCTACTCAGAGTGATTCTGTTATTAACCAACATTCTCTACACCCTTATTCACATAAATTTGCCGCGTTTCATAGTTATATTTATAGACTACTTTCAGTACCAATGTCTAAAGAAAACTTTAATTCCGAATTGAACCTGATAAAACAGATAGCCTTGAACAATGATTATAACCCGGATTTTGTTGATATTATGTTGAGTAAGATTGAATACAAGAGAGCGATTAATTTAGTTTATCCTTTGTCTGCTAAAAATGATAAGATAGATAAAAAATGTTTCCAAGTTATAACTTACATAGGGAGAATGTCTGAGAAGGTAGCAAGACGTTTTAAATCTTATGGCTTGGATATTGCTTTTAAAACTGAGAAAAGCTTGCAAAGTTTGATTAAAAACAATAAATCAAGGACAACAGTTAATATAAAATCTAGTGTGTATTCTAAAACTTGTGCGACACATAATTGTAACTGCGTTTACGTTGGACAGACTGGACGATCGTTTGAAGTACGATTGGCAGAACATAAAGCTGCTTATTTGAATAACTACCCCGAAAAATCAAATTATGCAAGTCATATCCTCAGTCATGAACATGTTTATAATGATAAGTTCAAATTACTCCATGCTTGCAGCAAAGGAAAGAAATTGAATTTTCTAGAAGCATTGGAAATTAATAGAGTGAGGAAAGACACTCCTGAGTTACTTTTAAATAGCCAGACAGATTTGAATAATTCACCGTTACTTAATTTGTTTTGAATTCCTAGAGTTAGCTAAGCGTCATGAACACTCTCTTCATTTGTAGTTAGATTATTAATGACGATATACTATGTATGTAAACTGTATGCTCAACCTTAAATGTAGCTTAGTTTGAAACTCACCGCCGTCTGATGAAGACACAGTGTGTCGAAACGGCCGTAACAAAATTAAAAACTTAATTTAATTTATTTAATAAAGTGAAGATTTCTCAACTCTATATATACGAGTTTGAATTTTATTTACCATTCCAATATGCAGTAATTATAAACAATTGATTTGTTATTCTTCTAAATATGACTTCTCATTGGCTACAGTATAGAGGTTAGGAAGTGGCTGAGCCAATGAGCAGGCGACTACTTTCGTCAAATGCACATTTGACTTACGTACACTGTAAAAAAAACCGATGGAATATTCCATCGTTTAGCGATAGAATATACCGTCGGATTTTTTTACAGTGTAAATGGTAGGGAACCTTAATAACAGAATGTCATTGCAAATAACTTGCTTGGGAAGACACAAATCGAAAAAAATGTAGAGACATCAGTTTTTTAAGTTTTTAGGGCTAGTTAGATGTACCCGTAAAAATTTAACCTGTAGATTTAGGTTGGGCCCTACGGACCCAAGGTCCGTTTAAAATGGGAACCTCTCTTTTTTATTCCAGATTCAGAAAGATCAGAAAATTTTATGATTTTTAGGTATTTTTTGAAAAATGTTCTGGGCCTTATTTTAAGAAACGGACTTTGAGTCCATGGGGCTAAAAAGCCTATTTGAGGAAAATTTTATTTGAGGAAACTTTCATGATGCATGTGCTGTACAAAAAATGCTTTTTTCTTAGAAATAATGTTTCTAGTAATAAATGGGACTTATTGGAGCTTACACGCTCCTAGGGAGGCCCAAAAATTTTTTTCAGAAAAAGCTAAAAAATCATAAAATTTTCTGCTTTTTCCAAATCTAAGGTCAAAATTAATCGTTCTAATGTATGAAAACGGACTGTGGTCAGGCCCAATTTTTTGGGCCTATTTTGTTGAAAATTCAAATCTAAGAAACTTTTCCAATGCCTAAGCTACAAAAAAAATTATTTTTTACCAGAAATAATGCTATCAGAGTTAAGCGGGTCTTAAGTCCTTGCTGGGCCTTATGTAGGCTCAAAAAATTTTGCAAAAGTTATTTAAAATTGTGAAATTTTCCGTTTTTTCCGAATCTAGGGTTAAGAATGGGAGTTTCCATTTTTAAAAACGGACTTTAGATCCATAAGGCCTAACCTAAGGCCCTGAGCCCAATTTAGCTGGCTCACTATAACTAGCCCCAAAAAGTTAAGAATCTTTGGTCTCTACATTTTTTTTTATTGTCTTGTAGTCAAACTCACCCTGTAGTAATTTGTAAACGTTTTCATATACAATTTGACTTTTTTTATGATCTCAAAAAATATTCCCAGTATACAATTATTAAAAAAACAAAATTAAAAAAAAAAAAAAAAAGTAACAGGATAACAGCAGGTTGAACTAAATTATAATTTGCATTTTGTCTGCAACTGTCATCACCGCTGGATTATTCTTAAGCTATAGAATGAGCGTAGCAACAACGACTATAAATTGAAGGATCGTCGTTCTTGTAGTATGTTGGCACGGTCATGAATGCACTGCATAACTTGTAATATAAGATTTTCGAAGTCACAAATGAAAAAATATCAATTAAAATTCAGTAAGACCTTTTCCGCTTCCCTCGCCCAGTGAAACTTGAAGCGAGGCTTAAAATAATTCTAGATGTAGTTGAAGATTTGTGAATTTATTCCTATAATAATGTCATTTCCCGTATTCTGACCCGAAAATTGAAACTTTGTTCTTTATATTCGGTCATCACGCGTGAATAGTATATTCCTGTATAAGCACAAAAACGGTGGTGTTTCCAAGAGAGTTGGATATTTCAGTACGTGATTGTCGTGTTTAATTCAGTAATCACAACAGTTGAGTACTAAAAAAATCCAACGACACCGCTTTCGTACTTTTACTGGAATGTGCTTTCTCAAATTTGACGAATATTCATGATTGCTCTAGAAATTTTATCTCACCCACATTTTTGAAAAATAATATCCAGCGTCGCTTACAAGTATCTTATCGCTCCAAGATTAGCTGTCCACTGCAAAGAGGTTGACGATTCTCGCATCTGATGCGAGAAACTTTTTACGATATGAGTTTCAAGAGAATAGGCCTGTTTCTTAAATAATGTACGCAACGAGAAACGGAGAAATTTTCGTATAAGATTTGAGAAAATACAATACTATACTGGTGCACCATCTACACCAGGGCTTCTTCGAGAATCTCGGGCTTTGCTTCTCTCCGCTCTCAGTGTCTCAAAATCTGGTGTAGATGGTTATATCAGTGTAATAATGTATTATTCTTGGCCAAAGTAAAAACCCTCTCAACTTTTTAATTTTTTAATTTTTTTTTCATGATTATTTTTTTGACAGTTTCTAGACAAATTTTTTTAAACTACTTTTTGTATGGATTCTCAAAAATTCTAAATATATTTCAACTTGAAAATCCAGAATTTTTAATTTTCAATGGGGACTTATAGAAATGAATGGCACCGAGGGGAGCTACTGGCAATAGCCTCCTCTCCCAGCGGTTTGTCACGGAGCAAATGTTTGAGTGTAGAGCTTCGCAAGATTCAAGACTTTTCAAGACTCTTGTCTTGGTCTTGTCTTGGGACCAAAACAAGACCAAGACAAGACTTGATTTTTTCAATTTTTCAAGACCAAGACAAAATCAAGATTTGAAAGCAGTCTTGTCTTGAGTCTTGAAAAATTTTTGAGTCAAATACCTACGGTAGTTATATATTCGCTACCTGCGTGACTGCAGCGCTACTTAGGATTTACAGCAGAAAAAGGCACGAACTGAGCACCCAGTGGCTATGTTCAAGTGTTGTGGGAGTTGAAACCAACACGCAGTGACTGCGAGTCTTACAGTTGAAAGTGAACCTTTGAAACCGTTACATCAATCGTACTTGTAAAATTTTGTATTGTTATTATTAGAGTTTTAAGTTATTATCAGCAACATGTCAAGAAACACACGTAAAAAGCGTAAACTTAACGATACGAGTTTTACAGAAGATTGTTTTATGAATGATAATGAGAGTATGGAGCAAGAAATGCTAGCTAACAGTCGGAAAAAAAAAAAATTAACTACAAGGATTACTTCGTTTACTATAGTAACAGCCAAAACGAAGCTATTGGTAAATAGCTTTTAGTAAATGTAAGCAATGTGCTGAAGTTGGTATTTGCAAGGAGTATAAAATGAAAAACGGTGCTACATCTGGCCTGAAAAATCATCTTGAAAACTGTCACAAAGCAGTCTATGACTTGTATTTTGATTCCACACAAAATCTAAAGCAACCAAAATTACTCAAAAATCAAACAAACCTAACAGAGAACAGAGTTAGATCTCTATTATAAAAGTAAAAAAGCACCTAAAGAAAAAAATATATTGGTGGAAGGAGTAGGCTCATACTTATCCTAACATTGCCAAGATGGCAAGGGATGTTTTAAGTGTCCAAGCGACGTCTGTTGCAGCAGAACGCCTTTTTTCCCAAGCGTCATTAATTATTACAAATAAAAGAACATCTTTGAAAGATGATACATTTCAAGCTTTAGTTTGTTTACATTCGTGGGCAAAATGTAATTTAAGAGATCAAATTTTTAATTTTAGATTGTCTGATTTCTTATTGTTATAAATTAAAACTGTAAATTAACTTAAATAAAGACAATAAATTTTTTTTTTAATGCTTTTGTGTATAACTACTTTATAATGAAATTTTTGTTCTTATTTTCGCTTAATTTCAAGACTTGTCTTGGTCTTGTCTTGATTTCAAGACAAGACCAAGACAAGACTAGACCCAACCAAGACAAGACCAAAACAAAACTTAGAATCTTACGATTTTTCAAAATCAAGACAAGACCATGGTCTCAAGACAAAATTTTCTTGTCTTGCGAAGCTCTATTTGAGTGCGTGTGTGTCGTCTCACGCATGTGCACACAAACAAACGTCTGCTCCCCGATAAAGTGCTGGAAGAAGAGGCTACTGCCAGTAGCGCCCTCCAGTGCCGCTCATTTCTACAGGTCCCCATATATGTCACAATTTTAAAACCGTACAACTCTCCAAAATATCTAATTTTTCAACAAAATATTTTATTTCTCAACAGTAATTAATAGAATTTTTTTTCTTTTCCTGGACGATATTTTGAACAACTGCTAAAACGACAGAGCAAATTTTAATAAGCCAAAAATAAAAATATTGAAATCTCGGAAACAATTTTTTAAGATTTTTATTATTACACTGCGTTTAATGTCTTTATTTTAAATATATTTTACTCAATTTCTAATCTCGTATGATTACTTTATATCTAGATTAAGATATCACTAAGGGGTTTCTTCCAATAAAATTTAAATAAGACATCATTTTTTTCAAAATACATAAACTTGGATTATTTTAGGCTGGACACAACAAACCTCTGGTACCACCACGCTGTGGCGACCTTACTGGATCTAGTATACGAGTTCAAGGTCAAGCTGCTGATAATGAAAAGATGAGAAAATTCGTTCAGCTACGCCAAGACTTAGAACGTGTCCGCAATCTTTGCTACATGGTTAATCGGCGAGAAAAGTTGAAGCGTTCTTACATCAGAACACGGGAACAAACTTTCTACAAGCAAATGCATTTGCTGGAGGGCCCTACTCTTCCGGCTCCAATTATTACTGCTATACTTGAAGCTAATCACGGCCCTTCAATTTACGATCATCTTTACTCACACCAAGAAGCTTTAACTCACACATACGATGTTGAGTCTTTTTTGTCCCGCATGAAAGGTCTTGAATTACATAGTACATCTTTCATTAGTGACAATAAAAAACATCATTTGGATTTCAATGGAGTTTTAAACAAAAATTTACATTTTAATGGATCTGTAAAGAAACCAGAAAAATTGTGTGGATCCGATCTATCCTCTCTGAGCAGTAGTGAGACAGAGCAACCAAAATCAAAAAAGAATTTCGGAACTAAATCTGATAAAAAATTAGTAAGTAATATTCATAATTATGCATAAGTTATTAACTTTTTTCAGGTTACTTTAAGTAAAATAGTTATATTAACAAATTAAATTTACTCAGAAAATTTGAAAAAAATGAAATTATACACGGACAGAAAAAAAACAGAAATTTACTGTGGTAAGCTAACACGAAAAAATCGTGTGTGAACTTTACGCAGAAGAAATCCTAAGCGCTACTGTAAGAGAGCCAATCAAAATCACTCTGGTCACACCTGATTGCCTGATTGGTTCGGCTACAGTAGCGCTTAGGATTTTTTCTGCGTAAGGTTAACACACGATTTTTTCGTGTTAGCTTACACAGTAAATTTCTGTTTTTTTTCTCTCCGTGTATATAAGAAAAATTTACTACCACCTGAGATGCTGTTGCGTCTCCTGCTAACACCAAAGCATCACTGAACTATTCGAGATCAAAGATCAACATCGGTCCAGATCATGAAAAAATGTATCCGAAATTGAACAATTTCATTTATTTAATTTTTCTGGTTAGATTTAGTTTGTTCGTATAGATTTTTTCGTAGTTGTAGTAAGTTAGGAATTTCCTCAATTTACAGATGTAAGGTAAGAACCTCGAATTTTGAGGTTAGCAATATATAAAATCCCTTTGTATAATGATGAACGATGATCGAATATCCTCGATATTTAATGGATGTGATTTGTCGATAATGTCAAATTCAAAATTTGAATTCTGTTGAATTTGAAATGTTGAATACTCGGTTTTTTAAAAATTTTTGCAATATTTTTTGAATAAATAATTTGTTTCGATAAAATAGAAAAAATTTCTGTGTAAAATTCTATAAAATAAAATGAGAATCTTTATTATTATAAAAATAACTTTTTCAAGCTATAATCCTCAAAAATATCTGACTGAACTTAGTTATAGGTTGCAAACGATATGTTATTATTATTCACAAGTCAATTGAGAAAGGGCTTAGAAAAAAAAATTGTTTTTAACTTCCTTTTTTTTGAAACACTTTAAGTAAAAACTATCGTTTATTTACTTTCAAGATTAAAAATTTGATGGCATATATTAAAGATTGAGCGCGCTTGCCCGTTGATTGAGACTAGTTTCTATGTAAAAGAGAGGTAGCGTCATTTTGGTGAAATTTTTAATGTAAGATTTTATTCGTGAGCTGATTGGTAGGGAAGTTTTTACGATATATTCGAATATTCGAATACTCAAAAAATGCCTTTTGAGCTTAAAATCATTTTTTTTTTTTTTTTCCTATGCGTGATTGCTGAGCGCTGAGTGGTACTAGTTTTTAATAAAAAATAAAAACATCAATGTAGAATTAAAATTTGTTTTTTTTTTTTCTTATTCAAAATATTAAACCATTAGGTCCCAAGAGTTATGAATTTTTTTTTGTACTTTGAGCTTTTAAATCAAAGCGAAAAAGTTGAAAAATAATTTAAAAAATACCCTACCCCCCTATTTTCGGATATGCCCTACACGATGGCATTGTTTAAAATACTCAAAAATAACATTTTAATTTGTTAATAAACAAATTTAAAAAAAAAATGAAAATTTTTACGTCATTTTTTTTTTTTCAAGCTGGTGAACAATGCCAAAAAAATTTTTTTTGCCCTCAAAAAGTTGACCACGGGTGTTCACATTAGTTGAACTTTACGTGCATATTTGATTTTTTTGGTTTCGATCTTTTTAAACAAAATGGCGGACTAAAAACTTCAACGCCAATAATTGTACGGCAGCGCATGGTTGAATAAATACCGAAAAATTACTTTTTATAAAAAATGACTGTGGTTCCAAAGATTTTTATGGTCGCTGATTATGAATCTGAGATCAGAATATCAAAATTGTAAGAATTGGGCCCAATACCATAGGACCAAATACTCAAAGTTAAGATTTTATAAAAACAAAAAATATCATATTTTACGTAGAATTTCGAGATCAAAGTATACTTGGTCGTTTTTCGAAAAAAATCGTCATTTTCGAGTAAAAAATCAAAAAAAGTTCAAAGTATTGGATTTACTTCCAGAGATCGACAACAGCTCGTCCCCGTGTGCCTGTAACAAATTGAACACAACTTTTGAGATGGCAAAAATATATTTACGAGGTTTTTGGGTTGCTGATAGTGTATCTGAGGTAAAAACATGAAAATCCCAAATATAGGGCCCAATACCGTAGGACCCAATAGTAAAAATTGAGATATCATAAAAATAAAAAATGCCATCTTATTCTGCGCAAAATTTCAAGATCAAAGTATACTTGGTCGTTTTTCGAAGAAAATCGTCATTTTCGAGTAAAAAATCAAAAAAAGTTCAAAGTATTGGATTTACTATCATAGATCCTTAACAGATCGTCCCCTTGTGCCTGTAACGAATTGAACACAACTTTTGAGATGGCAAAAATATATTTTGGGTAGCTAATAGGGTATCTGAGGTAATAACATGAAAATTCCAAATAAAGGGACTCAAGGACATGCAGCACCACGTGGTTTTAAAAAAAATTTTTTACTTTTTGTTTTTTATTTCGTCGATCTTTTTATACGATGTGACTCACGTGAAATGATTAGAATGCAGGATCTCTGCACAGATTTTTTATCTCATTTTTTATTTTTATGATATCTCAATTTTTACTATTGGGTCCTACGGTATTGGGCCCTATATTTGGGATTTTCATGTTTTTACCTCAGATACACTGTCAGCAACCCAAAAACCTCGTAAATATATTTTTGCCATCTCAAAAGTTGTGTTCAATTCGTTACAGGCACACGGGGACGAGCTGTTGTGGATCTCTGGAAGTAAATCCAATACTTTGAACTTTTTTTGATTTTTTACTCGAAAATGACGATTTTTTTCGAAAAACGACCAAGTATACTTTGATCTCGAAATTCTACGTAAAATATGATGATATTTTTTGTTTTTATAAAATCTTAACTTTGAGTATTTGGTCCTATGGTATTGGGCCCAATTCTTACAATTTTGATATTCTGATCTCAGATTCATAATCAGCGACCATAAAAATCTTTGGAACCACAGTCATTTTTTATAAAAAGTAATTTTTCGGTATTTATTCAACCATGCGCTGCCGTACAATTATTGGCGTTGAAGTTTTTAGTCCGCCATTTTGTTTAAAAAGATCGAAACCAAAAAAATCAAATATGCACGTAAAGTTCAACTAATGTGAACACCCGTGGTCAACTTTTTGAGGGCAAAAAAAATTTTTTTGGCATTGTTCACCAGCTTGAAAAAAAAAAAATGACGTAAAAATTTTCATTTTTTTTTTAAATTTGTTTATTAACAAATTAAAATGTTATTTTTGAGTATTTTAAACAATGCCATCGTGTAGGGCATATCCGAAAATGGGGGGGTAGGGTATTTTTTAAATTATTTTTCAACTTTTTCGCTTTGATTTATAAGCTCAAAGTACAAAAAAAAATTCATAACTCTTGGGACCTAATGGGTTAAAATCAATTGCATTGGGATCAAAGGAGTATAATTCTGTTACTCTAAATCCATTCATAACGCACTCTTGTTCATGTTTAATGTTGTTCAGAGTGTCAAAAATAATAATTACTATATTATCTTCGTTTTTATAAGTCTTGAAATTTTCCACTTAGGAAGTGTTTTCTTCCATTCTGTCTTGAAGGGTGAAAAAAGCAATGTCGAGTGGCTGAAATATACGTGTAGAATTGAGGAGGAGCCCAATCAGTCCAATACCATGATCCCTACAAAAAGATATGAAATGAGATGTAAGGTATGTAGAGTGGTTATCTATATATGGGTCAAAATAATACTTTTTTTAAAAACCGTCCGCACGAGGTTCACCGATTTTATTGCAATTTTTTTTGGCAAAATTACTATTTAATAGAAGACTTTTGCCGCAAACTAGAGGTCTCTATCTTATTTCTGCTTGGTGTTAGATTTTTTCAAAGATTGAAAAATGGCCTATTTTTAAGCTATTTTAAGCAATTTTAACGGATTCTTCGAAAAATTCTAACTTTTGATCAAAATGAGATAGAAACCTCTAGTTTGCGGCAAAATTTTGTTCAAAATAAGTTCTTTTTTGTAAAAATATTTTGACAACATAGTTTGATTATTTTTATAATGATACAGTCCTACACAGATATTGCTATTTTTGCTCATTTGCAGGTATCTTCAAACGACCGTAGCTTTTTCTAGGCTAAATTTTTGTGCATATTAAAAAATTGTTAAATTTTTTTTATGAAAAAACAAAAATTTTGCGACCAACCGGAACTCTGTACGATCTTCTGCTTCCAAAATACAGCTGTTTAAAGTTGTCAAAAAACACAAAAAACGCATTTTTTACGATTTTTACACGCATTTTTGAACGGTTTCGACCTTTTTTTTTCTCTCAAAAATATGTGGAATCTTCTCTTCATATGTTTCCAAACAAGCTCCCATAGTAATTGTAGTGCGGATTTGGAGTTTTAGTTGATTCCAAAGCATACACTTTTGACACATTTTATGTGCTAAACTAGTGTCTTTTTAACAATATACACGCTACATTTAACTTTTTCGTTCATTATAGATGTTTTGAAATTATTTTTTGACTATAAACTATTTAAATTCCAGCCAAAATTAGGACGCCTGCTATGAAAAAATTGATACTCAACGAAATATTGATCTCAATATCAAAATAATATACTACTTTTATTCAGTTTTTTAGTTTTTTGATTCGTTAAAAATCTATGTTCAAATATTGTAAATAATATACCACTTATTTATTTATTTTTTTCTATTTTTGAAATTACAAATAATTGATCATAGTTTATCAATTATTCTGATTATTTTCCCGAGCTGAATTTCAACCAATAGGAACGCTGCATTCGACATTTGGCGGAGGGGTGTGGGTAAAATTATTTCGATAATTTTTCGGTTATTTCCAATTCGAACGTTTCAAGTCGCATGGCAACTCGAATTGTTGGACTTACTCGATTCAGCTTTTGGGTTGGACCCGAGTCACTGCGGTGTATACCGATATATGAGTATTCATTATTATATTCATAGTCAACAAATGGTAATAGAACTATAACCGCAAAAATGTAAAATACAGCATTTCTATAAGTTGAAATTTAGCTGGGGAAAATAATCCAGCCGAATACCCCTCATGCTTCAAAATTTTAGACAATTTTCCTCCAGTTTTTTTGCACAGCAGCTCGCGGGGCAAGTTTGACAAAAAATCACTCGCGCTTCGCGCTCGTGATTTTTAAACTGCCAAACTTGCCCCCCTCGTTGCTGTGCAACAAAACACAGTCGGAAAATTATCGATAATTTTGAAGCACTAGGGGTATTACGACTGATAAAAAAATCATAGATTACTATTGCTTACTCTGAAAAAAATGAGTCCAAGTTAAAAATGTTATATTTTGAATGCTATGAACCATAAAACAATCTACCAATCTACTTTCTACTTATAATTGTATCCACTTATGAAAAAGAGAATGAGAGATTCGATTAGAAAGTCGAGTCAATATGTCGAATCGAAAATTAAACTTTGATTCTTGGAGCAAGAGCGCCCCCTTTCAAGCCTCACAAAAGTGTGAACCAGTCGGACGCGCCAAATTTGAAATCTTCAGGCATGCCCGATTTGAATTTTTATTTTATTATTTTTTTTTTTTATTAATAAAGTGAGTAACGAAATTTACATTTTTAATAGACAAATAAGCGGACAAGCTTACAACCCCATAACCCTAGGCGTAGTGAATAACAAATAATTAACTTTTTTAATAAACGAATAAGCCGATAAGCTGCAACCCCATAACCTTGAGCATGGCTTAACAAAATTTTAATTTTTTTAATAAACAAATAATCCGATAAGCTACAACACCATCACCTTGGGCATGGCTGAAAAAAATGTTAATATTTTTAATAATCAAATAAGGCGATAAGCTACAACCCCATAACATTGGGCATGGCTCAAAAGTTTTTTTTATCCATGCCCAAGGTTATGGGATGGTAAACTTGTTTGCTCAGTTGTTTATTTAAATATTCACATATTTTATATTCGCTACGCCCAATGTTAAGGGGTTGTAGCTCATCGGCTCATTTGTTTATTCAAAAAATTAATTTTTTTTCATTTGCTACGCCCACCGTTATGGGGTTGTAGCTCATCGGCTTATTTGTTTATTAAAAAAATTAATTATTTTACATTTGCTACGCCAACCGTCATGGGGTTGTAGCTCATCGGCTTATTTGTTTATAAAAAAATTAATTATTTTTCATTCACTACGCCCAGTATTATGGGGTTGTAGCTTATTGGCTTATTTATTTATTAAAAAAATTAAAAAATTTTTTAGCCATGCCCAAGGTTATGGGGTTGTAGCTTATCAGCTTATTTGTTTATTAAAAAAATTAACTATTTGTTATTCAGTTCGCCTAGGGCTATGGGGTTGTAAGCTTGTCCGCTTATTTGTCTTTTAAAAATGTAAATTTCGTTACTCACTTTATTAATTAAGGTGGTTTTCTACCAGAGCTAGTCAAGTTAAAGACTAAAAAAAAATTATCACACCAAATTACTAAAAATTGGTTATTAAAATTTATTTTTTAACTTTTTATGGCTTCTGAAATAAAAATCTACCAAGAAAACATTGACAATGACAACAAAACATTTTTTAAAACTTTTAACCTCACCTTTGAATACCGCAGTTTTGGAGGTTATTCACGTGAAAATTATTTTCGTAAAATTATTGAAAAATTCGTAAAAGGTCAATTTTTCGCAGTTTCAAGAAATGAATTCTTCGATAGTGAAACTATATGTATGTGGTTTTTATATAAATGTGCTTATAAATGTGTATTTGACTACAGTAGTCGTCTGCTCATTGGCTCAGCTACTTTCCAACCTCTGTATGAGCCAATGAGAAGTCATATTTACAAGAATATAAAATCAATTGTTTATAATTATTGCTACAGGCTCCTAATGAATGTTTTGAAACAAGTATAATCAAAGTCTGATTTTTTCCGATTTTTAGGCGAAGTTGCATTGAAATCTGTGGGCTGGAAATTAAGTATTTGCTGTTTTAGTAAATTTCCCATTAGAACCCATGCAAATTTGTGAAATTTGAAATGTTTATAACTTTTTTCACAAGCTCCTCAGGGCTTTGAAATTTTAGCTGAGCTATTTTTATACTAAAAACTATGTGTTCATTTATTTTGGACAAAATCTGTGGGCTAGATCTATTAGATAGGAAACCTCCATAAAAAAAAAAAAAATAAAAAAAAAATTCAAATAGGCATGCCTGAAGATTTTAAATTTGGCGCGTCCGACTGGTTCACACTTTTGAGAGGCTTGAAAGGGGGCGCTCTTGCTCCAAGAATCAAAGTTTAAGTTTCGATTCGATATATCGACTCGACTTTCTAATCCAATCTCTCATCCTCATTTTCATAAGTGGATGCAATTATAAGTAGAAAGTAGATTAGTAGATTGTTTTATGCTGCATAGCATTCAAAAAATAACATTTTTAATTTGGACTCATTTTTTTCAGAGTAAGCAATAGTAATCTATGATAGTTTTATCAGAATAATTGATAAACTATGATCAATTATTTGTAATTTCAAAAATAGAAAAAAATAAATAAATAAGTGGTATATTATTTACAATATTTGAACATAGATTTTTAACGAATCAAAAAACTAAAAAACTGAATAAAAGTAGTATATTATTTTGATATTGAGATCAATATTTCGTTGAGTATCAATTTTTTCATAGCAGGCGATCTAATTTTAGCTGGAATTTAAATAGTTTATAGTCAAAAAATAATTTCAAAACATCTATAATGAACGAAAAAGTTAAATGTAGCGTGTATATTGTTAAAAAAACACTAGTTTAGCACATAAAATGTGTCAAAAGTGTATGCTTTGGAATCAACTAAAACTCCAAATCCGCACTACAATTACTATGGGAGCTTGTTTGGAAACATATGAAGAGAAGATTCCACATATTTTTGAGAGAAAAAAAAAGGTCGAAACCGTTCAAAAATGCGTGTAAAAATCGTAAAAAACGCGTTTTTTGTGTTTTTTGACAACTTTAAACAGCTGTATTTTGGAAGCAGAAGATTGTACAGAGTTCCGGTTGGTCGCAAAATTTTTGTTTTTTCATAAAAAAAATTTAACAATTTTTTAATATGCACAAAAATTTAGCCTAGAAAAAGCTACGGTCGTTTGAAGATACCTGCAAATGAGCAAAAATAGCAATATCTGTGTAGGACTGTATCATTATAAAAATAATCAAACTATGTTGTCAAAATATTTTTTCAAAAAAGAACTCATTTTGAACAAAATTTTGCCGCAAACTAGAGGTTTCTATCTCATTTTGATCAAAAGTTAGAATTTTTCGAAGAATCCGTTAAAATTGCTTAAAATAGCTTAAAAATAGGCCATTTTTCAATCTTTGAAAAAATCTAACACCAAGCAGAAATAAGATAGAGACCTCTAGTTTGCGGCAAAAGTCTTCTTTTAAATAGTAATTTTGCCAAAAAAAATTGCAATAAAATCGGTGAACCTCGTGCGGACGGTTTTAAAAAAAAGTATTATTTTGACCCATATATATAATCACAGGCTTTTGAATACTCTCCTCCTCGAAGGATCAAATACATTTGCTAAAAATTCATTAAAAGTTTCTGTTGTCTGCCAACCATTGTCTGAATTACCAACCTCCCATCTTGTGGGAGATTTTTTCAAAATTTCTGCTTGTATTTTATCTTCACACTTGTGCATTACCATTGGTGGAGCTCGTTTGCCTCTAGAAGAATATGTGGCTAATAATGTGTTAGTATTAGTAGTAATACTAATACTAACACATTATTATTATATTACAGTAATAAAATATGCTCGGGCTCCTTTTTCAGCGAGAACAGTTGATGCGGAATGAGAGGGAAAGCTGTTACTGATTTGGTTAGGTACAATGTTTTCCAAATTTATCTCTTTCAGGTACTCGGACTGTTAAGAAAATCACTGCTGCAAGTCTTCCTGTGTAAAGTTAGCTCTAGTATACCTAAGTTTTTGCGGTTTCCTCTTCAAAACTTTGGACCAACGCTTTTTAAAATCTTGCTACTTATGTTTATTTGGCCTACCATTTGCAAATGGAGTTGTCAACTTTGACTCCTTTACATAACCTTGCACCGAATCTAACAACTCATTTTTATTAATAGGATCACCAACTTGAGCTCTCAAAATTATTCAATGAGCGTTGTCTTTAGCTTTTGGTAAGACAGTCCCAGGTCCACGTTTTTTATCTACAAGATCAGGATTCTTATATTTTCTAAAAATCGCTGAAGTTGGTTCATCACTAAAAACTTGCAGCTTTTTTACTGGTATGCCTTTATCAATCATTTTAAGAGAACTTTTTACATAATTTTTGTGAGAATACTCATCTTTTGACTACTTAAATTTGTTCTTTTTTACCTTTTTCTTTTTGCTTTTATTATTTTTGTTGATTTTTATAATTTTGTTTTTGTGATTAGATGTGCTTTTCCATATTTTTGAATAAAATTTTGATGATACGTGTAGAAGATTGTAATGATTTTTCAGACTGTACTTATTAAGTTTTTCTTTCATTTTTCGACTTTTGCTGTTTACTTAATGTCTTATCAAAAGTTTTACTTCGATTAAAGTACTTCAATTTTGAGGTTATATTATTGTTACAAGTAATGAATATAAATTAATACTCTTACTGCATAATCCATTCAAGCTGCACGCTTGAGATTACTTCAGGATTAACTTAAAGTAACACTTCCTTTTCTATTAAACTTTCTGTAAATTGATAAAATACGCGTTCTCACAATTTGGACTCAAGCGTACAACATCACTTATTAAATCAACTGGTTTAATGGAATGGACCTCTGAAATCAGGGACCGAAATTAATCGGGGTATTAAAATAAAAGGGAATGTATTTTTTTTTTTTTTTTATACTTAAAAAGGAACGTATTTGTAGACCATTTCAATTTTTAATTTTATTTGAAATTTTGAATAAAAAAATTATCAACAATAAAATTTTTTAACCCTAAGTGGAAAATCTTTAGTATATAAGTTTAAAGTTGTATCTTACTATATGACTAAAAAAAATATTTATTAGTCATTTTAACCTACTTCTCGGTCTGTTCAAGTCAAATTGATGGTGGTTAAGAAGAAAATTTTCCAGTGTCTCCTTTCATTCCAGATCGTACAATGCTCTTAGAACTTTTGCTCCAAATCGCCTAAGAATTTTTTTAAAGGTTCTGCATAGTATATTTTAGGGGACACGTGTCTCGGGAATTTTTTTCTGACCCTTATTTTCAGTTTTCTGAGCTTTGGAAGTTTTTCATAAAAATGGCTTTTTTTCGAGTAAAAGTCACACTGAAATCTTTAAAGAACCATAACTTGGACCAATTTTAATCTTTTTGGATGCTGTTCTTCTTAAATTGTTCGTCTTGTACTTTACTGTTTAACTCAATATTTAGTTTTTAAGTCAACATTCTTATTTTTGCGGTATTTTTGAAAATTTAACATGTACGAATATTTTTCAAATCACGATTTTTCAAAAATTGCATCTTTAATATTTATAAAATTTTGGTATGTATTTTTGTACTTTAAAAAATATAAATTTCAAGCCTAGACATAATATGCTTTTATTCTTCGTTGATTTTAACGAATATTTCATTTTTTATGGTTTTTTCAGCTTTTTTAGACATGTATCTTAATCACCATTTCTCCTATTATTATTAGTGCCTGTCGATTGCGTTCTGCATAATTTTTTTGAATTGAAAGTGGTTTAACGATTAAAAACAATCAAACTGTATACAAAAATTTCTTTCAGAATATATGTACAAACGTTATAATCATTTTTTGAACATATTTTGTAAATAAATTGTATTGTAACATAGAAATTGTAACATAATTGTAAATAAACGCAGAAAAGACTATTTTGATGTCGTTTTCAAAAAATCTAGCTAATCGCTTCAATGAGATAAAAATATCAGGTAGTAGTCAAAATTGTCTTTGAAGCAAGTACTTTATACAAAAAATATTACCGGTATAAATAATTACCATATATAATCGTCTCGCATTCTTCGAGTAAATGCAAAAAACTACGACTTTCTTCCGAAGTAACATCAAAACGTAAATATTGTTTTTATTTATACAACTCTTATTGCTTGAACACCAAAATCATTTTACCACTATAAGAACAATCCTTCGAATATGCTTCGAATAAATATATTGTTAACAAATTGACTAAGTTAACATTATTAATGCATACTTTTGAATTGAATGATTAATATTGATTTTTTATATTATAATGTAATCACTAACTACACATAGAAGAAATGGTTGTTAAGATGTCTAAAACAGTTGAAAAAAACCATAAAAAATGAAAAATTTGTTGAAAATTAACGAAGAATAAAAGCATATTGTGTCTAGGCTTGAAATTTACATTTTTTAAAGTACAAAAATACATACAAAAATTTTATAAATATTGAAGATGCAATTTTTGAGAAATTGTGATTTGAAAAATATTCGTACATGTTAGTTTCAAGTTTCAATCAATGAAGTTTCATTATTTTTGAATTGTTGTAATTATAAAAGAAGATGCGCTTGTTCTTGTTAATTTTCAACAAGAAGTTATTTTGTGTATGGAAGTAGTTTTCTGTTTGTATCGGCATTGGCTTCTACTTCAGTTGTGCGTAGAAGAATCCTGGAGTCTAAAATCAAGGCAAAGTGGTAGTGAGATAAATTTGACGGTGTAAACCTATAAAATTTAAGTTGAATTTGTATTTGTTTACAGCTTGTTGGTGATTTGATTTGTAATCAATTTTTTAATATGAGTTAGAAAATCGTGGCACTTTAAAACTTGATCTACTCAGGAATTTACAAGTTTTATCGGTTTGAGAATAAAAGTATTTCCCTCTTGATAAGCAGTAAACAATAAAATATAATTTGAGACTTACAATTTAAAAGATGTATCACTTGATGTGGATTGAAAAAAGTTAGTTGAAAAAAAAAGTAAATAAACGTAAGGTTATGTATGAGGTGGTTAAAAATGTAAAACGGAGTTTTAGGTCAACTTTGAAGCTGAACAAAAATTGTAAACAAAATTTTAAGTTGGATGAAAATAAACAAAAGGTTACTTTACTCTTCCGCGTTGGAGCTTAACAGAAAAGAAAAGGCAGTTAGTTTTTTGGGCAAAAACAAGAAACACCAAATTTGGTTCGGACATACCAGAATATTACCATCGATTCCAGGGTATTGCTGCGGATGAGCTCTTGTGTGGTTGCGCGATGAGAAGACGCGCTGGGTGGTAAACTGCTAACTAGGTGTAGTTAGTTGCTACTTCCTCGGGCCGCTTGGTTTTCTTGGTCGGTGCTCCAGGCCGTATCGCCAAGAGGCAGTGTCCATGGAGGATTGATGTGTGCAGATGACACGTTCATCTGCGCTGCAAAGTTGAAGGTGATGAGGTGCCATCAGGATGGCTTCTGCTGGCTGCTGCTGCCATGTCGATGCGAGCTGCACCGCGTGGTTCGTCTTTTTGCTAGCCAAGGTGGCTCCAGGGTTTACTGGATGGTGGCACCAACAAGATCGTCCCTCTTGTTGGTCGATAAGTGCTCGCTAGAAAAATGGCAGGGTTGGGCCAGCTGCATTTTGGCGTAGTCTACAGAGTCAGAAAGACGAGGCGCGGTCAAGTGGTTCGGCTATCTGTCTCGGTCCCACGACGACTACTTGCTGCGTGAAATGTGATGGTCACGCCACTAGCTGACGCCTCGGCTGACGCTGACTTGCTTTTGAGGATAATGAATATGTCAAGTTTTTATGTTTTTTTACTAACTCCCTTATTTCATATAACACTCGCGTCGCGGTCACTAGTATATCCAGTGGACGAAGGACCAATGTTTTGAATAAATTTACTATAAAAAGATTAAATAACGAATTTAACCACGATCGCGAGGGAGTGTGAAGGGAGCGAGTTTAGGTGATTTAAAGTACAACATGTGCGGTCAACCTCAAGGGGTGATTTATTATAATATTTTAAACTATATACAATTGAGGAAAGAGGGCTCGCCGTTTTGACCGAGAGCCTCTCTATCTCTGGTAAATACAAATGGTTCTTAAAGTAAATCCTCAGCGGCGTGGTGAAGGATCGGTGGAGTCTCTAATCACGGCATCACGGTTGCAGCAAGATTGGTGTGCGGCTGGAAACTAGCTTTCAGGGCAGCTTTGGAATAGGTCGCTCGGATAATCAGTATATGTGTGTAGACGGCAGGTAGGCTGTCCTAATTTTAAACACTAAGAAATAAATTTGATAAAAAACTATTTTATTATATACTAGCGTCCCTCGTCTCGGCTTTGCCCGAGATCATCGGTAAGGTAGAACCCGAGCGCGGATCTCAGAGAGGCACCCGATAAATCCTACAAAAAAATTAATTTTTAATTGACTTTTTATAAACATTGTTAACTAATTTCGTGAATGAAAATAGTGCTAAAACCATCTTTGGGCGATAAAGTTACTCTGTGCAAAATTTCAGCTAAATTGGCGCATTAGTTTTTGCAGTTAGAGCGAACAAAAGAATAGTATATTCCTGTATAAGCATGGGACCGATGCCGTTTTCGTGCTTTTACTGGAATGTGCTTTCTCAAATTTGATGGATAATCTTGTTAATTCTTACAAAATAATACTAAGAGACTCTATAGCGAATTGTTTTAAGAATGAAATTTAAGTGTCGGTTCAGATTAGCTTATCACTCCAGCTTCATATTCGAAAATAATCGGTACACCAAGGTTGACATCGAATGCAAGAAACTCTTTCGTTTCTCGCATCTGATGCGAGAAACTTTTTACGATAAGAGCTTCAAGAGAATAGGCTTGTTTATCGTATAGCATTCGCAACGAGAAACGGAGGTATTCTCGTTTCAGATTTGAGAAAAACATATACTTACCTCGCGTAGGGGTTACCGTGATCACCAAGGCGGTTCCCTCAGGGCGAGGCTCTTTCATTGCATTACGATAGAGCTGACCCTTGCGAATATCCCTTATGTAGATATCTCGGGCGTATAATTTTTGTTAGTTTTAATACAACTTTCCTTTATAATAGCAGGGATAAGACGTCATACACAATCTAAAAAACACTCAACAATACACTGCTTCAAATTTTTTATTAGTTTCTGGAGATTTTATTTATCCTGACTATGCGTGACTGGTGTGATACGTGTACTTTTTTTCTTCATACTTCTACCTTCCAGCAACATGCACTTGATTATGATGATTCTTGAAACTCTATTCAATATTATGTTATTCTTTTCAGTTAAAAAGTAAGCAAAAAACCTTCAAAAACTAAATGCACGAATTGGTCTGCGTCGGTGACCATATTAACTAGATTCAACAGCATACTATGACACCATGCCATACTCATAAAAGTTTTTTTTTTTCTAAGAGAAAAGTAAGCTTGGTGGGTGATTTTTTGTAAAAACGAAATATATATACATATTTTTCACTTTTTTTCACTGAAAAATTGCCTTAACCTTTGGACTTTCCACGTATATTTTATATTTTATGATTAAGAAATTTTCGCAAAATAATTAACATTCGTTCTAGTTGTCCTTCGACCCGTTCACTCCACCCTTTTCTAGCAGTCACCGCTGCAAAAAGTCTTCTAAAATTTTCCATTTTTTTCTTAAAGTCAATTTCAGTGATGAGTTAAGTTCGATCATAAAGCTGATGTAAGATGCTATGAATGTGCATTAAAATGTTAACTTTTTACAAAAGCTGATGAAAAAAGTGTCTATTAGTGACTATTATGTAATTTTATGTATAAATTCGCTTTAGAACCAAAGTTGTGGCTGATTAAAGCAAAAAAAGTCTTCAGTGCGCACGGAGAGAAGGTTCACTCGGATTTCATGGGGGCGCCACGCACGAGAAAACAAGAGGCAGCTCGCACTCGTATTTTGGGTACGATGTGCACAAGATAATCCCGTTATAATCCGATAATCCCCAGATAATTGCGGCAATTTTTGTCCTATTAAGAATATTTTTTTGCAAATTCAGAGAAATATTCTTTGAAAGCAAATAAACAACTTCTTCGCTTAAAGTTTTTTCATTTCTTAATTTTTCTGCTTATTTTTTTAATTCAAAGTTTTAGGTTAGAAACAGCAAAAAATTATGTTTTTAAAAGTTAATTACAGGGTTTTGAAAAACTTTAAAAATATCTGGACCTCTCTATTGTCAGCGAAAGGAGTTCAAAAATGTGGTCCTAAAATTTCATAAAAAAATCTTGAGCACTTCCCGAGTTCTTGAAAGTTTAAGCAGAAACTTAAATTTTGTTTATCAGGCGAATTTTTTGTTCAACTCTCAAGAACTCGGGAAGTGCTCAAGATTTTTTTATGAAATTTTAGGACCACATTTTTGAACTCCTTTCGCTGACAATAGAGAGGTCCAGATATTTTAAAAATTTTTCAAAACCTGTAATTAACTTTTAAAAACATAATTTTTTGCTGTTTCTAACCTAAAACTTTGAATTAAAAAAATAAGCAGAAAAATTAAGAATTGAAAAAACTTCAAGCGAAGAAGTTGTTTATTTGCTTTCAAAGAATATTTCTCTGAATTTGCAAAAAAATATTCTTAATAGGTCAAAAATTGCCGCAATTTTAAGACAGAGCGTCGGGCCTAGTCGGGCCTAAGCCAGCTCGTATTCCAAAGGCTGCTCGCACGGGATTATCTTGTGCACATCGCACCCAAGATATGAGTGCAAGCAGCCTCTTGTTTTCTCGTGCGTGGCGCCCCCACGAAATCTGAGTGAACCTTCTCTCCGTGCGGCCGAATTTTTACAGACTAGATATTTTACAGTCCGGAGGATTCACTCGATTTATGTCGATTTTGGTTTATAGCACTGATAACTTTTTTTTACTTCAACCGGCCAAAATTATCAATTAGATTTACTGACCCCGCTGAGTCAGCAAAAGTTCGAAATCCATTGGAATGACTCATATGCAGTTCAAGCATAACCTTCAAATTTTTACGCTCCACAGAGCAATCCCATGTAATAAGTGGAAACTTATGAGCTCAATATCTCAAAAATTAGCCCCGCTAATTGGGAGTACATTGCAGGAAGATCAAAAATGATAACTAGTAAAAATGCAAGCAAAACTTAAATAAATGTAAACTAATCTTTATTCTCTTATACTGTATCATATTAGGTATTAGGTTATGCCGTCGCAGCGGCCGTTATTTAATTGCCCTCCCTCACCCCTCGAATGTTTTTATCATAGATCTATCTACTACCCCACAATATGTAAAATACCAACGTGTAGGGGATACAAAAAACTAACTCTGAGCAGAGTTAAAAAACTTTTCAAAGATACACAAAAACTAGTAAGAATCACCTTAAGTAACCTCGTAAATTTTTTTATGCAGAAACCCCCACAATATGTATATCATTTGAAAGGTCTTGAAAAAAGGAAGCTTTTGGCCAGTGATGAATTCGAGAAAGCGGGCATGGAGATATGGCGGTTACTTCAGGCCGTAGAAGCTCGACCAAGAGGTTATTTCAGATTGCTAGGGGTTCTGTGTGCTAAGGTTAAAGAACATTCGAATGTTTTTAAAAATACTGAGTTGATTACAAAATTTGTACGATTGATTCATTTAAGTTCTTTTTATAAATAAATATTTAACCATTCCCCCAAGCTATACAAATCAAAAACGCTGAGCGTTGAATTATTAAAATAAATAAAAAAATTAATGAATGATTCCCCACCACTGAACCCACGAAAGTTTGTGTGAACGAGTTTAATTTTTTACCAAATAAATAATTCCCCAAGCACTGAACCTTGAAAACCCTGGGAATGCAAGTTTAATTTTTTAATTTACAAATTATCCCCCAAGAATTAAACCCAAGAAACCCTGGGCGTCAGAGTTTCATTTTTAACTCAATAAATAATCCCCCAAGCAATAATCCTTAGAAACCCTGGGTGTGCAAGTTTGATTTTTTAATAAACGAATGATCCCGTAAGCACTAAACCCTGGGCGTCCGAGTTTAATTTAACTAAATAAATAATCTTCCAAGCAATAAACCTTGGAAACCCTGGGAATGCAAGTTTAATTTTTAAATAATTAAATGATCCCCCAAGCTTCAAACCCACAATGCCCTGGGGGCCCCAGTTCAATTTTTGAATGAACAAATAATCCCCCAAGCTCCAAACCCACGAAACCCTGGGCTTCTGAGTTCAGTTTTTGAATAAATAAATGATCCCCCAAGCTTCAAACCCACAATGCCCTGGGCTTTCAAGTTCAATTTTTGAATAAATAAATGATCCCCCAAGCTTCAAACCCACAATGCCCTGGGCTTTCAAGTTCAATTTTTAAATGATTCAAATCTTGAATAGTGGTAGCTTCTACTCGATGAAGATTAAATAACATTTTTAGGAAATAAATAAATAAACTCTTTTTATAGAGTAGTTAAATCTTCACTTTATTATTGTTTAAAAATATTCGGAAAAACCGTTACATATGTTTCACCACACAGTGGCTTCTTCAGACGGTAATCATCCAACTGATTGATAATTAGTTTTGTGAGAGAATAAATACAAGGTACATCGTCGTTAACATCATACACACACTTACAGCTTTCACAGATATACTAATACATAATTGAACATAAATACATAAAGTGACCAATATTGTAGGTTTCGTTTACAAATATAAAAAGGGAGGGGGAGTAGGGAGACGATCAAAACAATGTTAACGACACTGTGCCTTGTATTTATTCTCTCACAAAACTAATTATCAATCAGTTGAATGATTACCGTCTGAAGAAGCCACTGTGTGGTGAAACATATGTAACGGTTTTTCCAAATATTTTTAAACAATAGTAAAGTGAAGATTTAATTACTCTTTTAAAAGAGTTTATTTATTTATTTCCTAAAAATGATTCAAACTCAGAATACCCTTGGCTGCCAAGTTCAATTTTTGAATAAATAAATAATCTCCAAAGCTTCAAACACACAATGCCTTGGGCGTCCGAGTTCAATTTCAAAGTCAACAAATACTACTCCGAGCTCCAAACCCACAATGCCCTGGGCACCCGAGTTCACGTTTTAAACGAATAAACAATCCCCCAAGCTCCAAACCTACGAAACCCTGGGGTTCCGAGTTCAATTTTTAAATAATTGAATGATCACCCAAGCTTTAAACTAACAATACCCTGGGCGCCCGATATCAATTTTTAAATGAACAAATAATCCTCCAAGCTCCAAACCCATAATGCCCTAGGCGTCCGAGTTCAATTTTTGAATAAATAAATGATCCCCCAAGCTTCAAACCCACTTATTTAAAAATTGAACTCAAAAGCCCAGGGTTTCGTGGGTTTAGAGCTTGGTGGATCATTTATTTATTAAAACTAGGGGGGGGTACCCCCCTGCTCGCTCCGCTCGCCAACCCCCTAATTATAATTGATGAATAGAAAAATTAATCGAAACAATACGTAAGCTCTATGTTTGGTAAAATAATCAAAAGACTAAAGCGCTCAAAATCAATAAAAATTAGACACGAGAGTTCAGTTTGAACTTTACTTACTCATAATAACTTGATTCATAAAATCAGACTTACAGAGAAAAATTTTTAATTATTTAGGCAAAATCATGAGGTATAGAATTTTATTCCTTTTTTTAATAATTTTTAGTCAAAATCTATCCAGGGCTAAAATAGATCTAAAATAGAAAAATGAAGTTATAAATCAATTTTAAAATAGTTAGAGCGTTCATGTAAGGTACATACATAAATTTTTGATGACTCATGAGGAAAATTTTAGTAAGCCCACTGGTATTTTGAACCATCTCATTAGATCTTACACACACAAAAATATTTTTTAGAGCTTCTTTTGCTTATGGCGGGCATATTAAATAGATTCATTTCAGATCAATATTACAAACTTTATTATATTTGCCGGCCCACAAGTGTCACTCACCTAATCACATTAACTATCTAACCTACTTCACTATCTCACCCATTTGGAGAACCCTACTAACCTTACTTAATCTTTCATCTTTAACCACCTGAGCTATTTTAATCTTAGCCGCATTACTGACCTTACTAATTTTACTTACTTCAAATACCGTAAATAATTCCCAACTGATCTCTCACTCACTCTACCAACAAACCCTACTCACCTTATTCATTCTTGATCTGACTCATCTTAGATCTCTAGCTTATACTCCCCATCCTGAAAACTACTCTAGTAATTTGCCGAATGATAAAAAAAATCAAGATTTTTTTCAAATTTTGCAAACTCGTACAAACGAACCTTGATTTTCTTCAAAATTATTTTACAGATTCTTCATGAGATGAACGTATTTCATTTATAGTAAGAGCTTGCTAAGTTGCGTTTGAACCGACTAATTGATAAACGGCTTTGTTCAGCACCCTCTCATGAGAGTCATGACAACAAAAAGTATTTTCTGCACTCCGGCCGGGAAGTAGGCCAGAAGGCCAGAAAATGCGTCGAGCAGAAAAATAGTAGTACCTATACCACACGTGGCCACGAAAATAAGAAATGTCTCAGATCACATGTAACTTTTGGCCGAGGCGCAGCCGATTGTAGTAATCTACTAATTAATAAAAATTTGAATGACATAATTAGAAAGCTGAGCTCAAGCCCTTTTTTATCATACATAATTTTATATAAAAATTTTCATTGGAGCCAAAGTTATAATTTTAATATGTCCATACCAGCCCACAACCACACAACCATCACTCACCCTATCTAAGTCTCTTTACTATTCTCACCCGTATTAAGGCGAAGTCATTAGGGTCATTTTAACAAAAAATTGAAGATTCAGTAAAATTAAAAATGAAAATGAAAAAAGGGCTCTGTACCGCTGAAGCTACTATCTTAATATATCTTTTAAGCCCAACCCCATCAAAATCGGATCAAAATTAACGTCAGAATATGGGAAACAGTTTTGTAAATTTTTGTATCTTAATAGCATTTGCTATACATCTATATTTATTGAATCTTTAGGAAGTTTTTTTATTTTCGTTTTCGTTTAGTTTTAAATGATTTTTTTCGCAAATTCTGCAACTCCCCTTAAGACTTCGAATTTTTTTATCTTCAACTACATGACCTAGTTTAATCTTAGCCACATTACTGACCTCACTAATTTAATTTAATTCAATTCAAATACCGTATTTTATCCCTACCCCTTAAATCCAGCTGGATTTCCAGCAGGATTTCCAGCTGGCTATCCAGCTGGATTTCGGTTTCAATATAAAGGCTGGATTTCCAGCTGGATTTCCAAAAAGAAATTTTTTGGTGAAAATCAATATTGCTTGAAATCAAGTTATTATTCATTTTTCAATGATTTTGAAAAAATTTATCTTAGTTTTTTTTTTTTTTTAATTTTCCAGCCGGATCTGTCCAGCTGGAAATCCAGCTGGACAAATTGAAAAATGAACAATAACTTGATTTTAAGCGATATTAACCAAAAAAATTTTTTTTGAAGTCCAGCTGGATTTAAGGGGTAGGGATCTCCCAAACTTATTTCATCCAATCTACCAACGAATCCTACTCACCGTATTCATCAACTCAGTCACTAACTTTAAAGTTTTGTTGAAGTACTTTAAATTTTGAAAAAGCTCTATTAATATTTTTAAGTAAAATAACGAACCCTTCCTCACCTCATCTCCCCTTCCACCCTCCTCCCACATAACCTCCGCCTAACCAATCTTATCTACCTTACTAACCTGAATCGACTTAAATTATTAGCTCTCACTAAACTAACGTATCTCGCTTATCTAACCAGCTGGCTTGGGATTGCGTAAATCTGCCCACTTAAGTGTCCCTTGATTACCCGTAAAAATTTCTAGTACCGCACAAATTTTTATTCCTAAGTAAATGATTTTTATCAAAAAGTAAACATTGGTATTAAGTTAGGTATGGGTTATATAAATTAATATAAATAATATAAATTAAAATCCAATCGTTCGTTGATCTTAAATCTGTATATAAATATATATAAATAATTATTGGATTTTAAATTATATTATACTTTCAACGAAGAATTAAAAGGGATCTTTGAAAAGGGGATTTTTGAAAAAAAGGGGATCCAACTGAGGGGATCCAATACTTTCGACGAAGATCCAATTTAGGGGATCCAATATAGGGGATCAGAAAAGTGCGATATTTAACTGTGTTTTGACCGTGTTTTTAAGAATTTCAGATTTTCGAAGATCCAATTTAGGGGATCCAATTTAGGGGATCAGAATCAAAAACGGAAATATAATATAGGGAGAACTTGAATTCGGGAGCCCAGGGTTTCGTGGGTTTAGAGCTTGGTGGATCATTTATTTATTCAAAAATTTAACTCAGGAGCCCAGGGCATTGTGGGTTTAAAGCTTGAGGGATATTTATTAATTTAAAAATTGAACTCGGAAGCCCAGGATATTGTGGGTTTGAAGCATGGGTGATCATTTAATGATTTTAAAATTGAACTCAGAAGCCCAGGGTTTCGTGGGTATAGAGCATGGGAGATCATTTATGTATTTAAAAATTAAATTCGGTAGCCGAGGGTTTCATGAGTTTAGAGCTTGGGGGTTTGTTCGTTTATTTCACAATTCGTCGGTTTAAAGTAAGAACTTATTGTCCCATCGGGCCAGAGCAAGAACCTGCTATCTCAGGGGCTGGAGCAAGAAACTGCTATCTCAGGGGCCCGGAGTTCAAGGCTACTCTTTCACGGGCCCATTTAAAAAATGGCATCAACATTTTTTTTCTTTTCTGAAGCGTAGCTTCTACACTTATATTATTACTCTGGTAAGCGTCAAAAAAGAAAAAAAATTTTGATGCCATTGTTTAAATGAGCCCGTGAAATAGTAGCGTTTAAGTCCAGAGATAGCAGGTTCTTGCTCCGGCCCCTGAGATAGTAGGTTCTTGCTCTGGCCCGCCGAGATAGCAAGTTCTTGCTCTGGCCCGCTGAGATAGCAGGTTCTTACTCTAAATCGACGAATTGAACTCTAGCGCCCAGGGTATTGTGGGTTTAAAGCTTGGGGGATTGTTTGTTCATTAAAACATTGAACTCGGAAGCTCAGGGCATTGTGGGTTTGAAGCTCGGGGGAACATTAATTTATTCAAAAATTGAACTCAGAAGCCCAGGGTATTGTGGGTTTGAAGCTTGGGGGATCATTTTATTTAAAAATTGAACTCAGAAGCCTAGGGTTTCGTGGGTTTAGAGCTTGGCAGATTATTTATGTGTTCAAAAATTGAATTCAGGAGCCCAGGGCATTGTGGGTTTAAAGCTTGGGGGATTGTTTGTTCATTTAAAAATTGAACTCGGATGTCCAGGGTATTGTGGCTTTGAAGCTTAGGGGATCATTTAATTATTTAAAAATTGAACTCAGAAGCTTAGGGTTTCGTGGGTTTAGAGCTTGGCAGATCATTTATGTATTTAAAAATTGAATTCAGGTGCCCAGGGTTTCATAAGTTCAGAGCTTGGGGGTTTGTTCGTTTATTTCACATTTGAACTATAGCACCTAGGGTAATGTGGGTTTGAAGTTTGTGAAATCGTTCATTTATTCAGAAATTGAATCTGGAATCCCAGGATATCATGTTTTTAAAGATTGGGAGATTATTTGTTTATTCAAAAATTTAACTCAGGAGCCCTTGGCATTGTGGGCTTAGAGTTTGTGGGATTGTTTATTCATTTAAAAATTCAACTCGGCCTAGGTATTGTGGGTTTGAAGTTTGGGAGATCATTTAGTTATTTATAAATTGATCTCGGAAGCCCAGAGTTTCGTGGGTTTAGTGATTGGGAGATCATTTGTTTATTAAAAAAAAAAAATTGGCCTTCCCAGGGTTTTCAAGGTTTATTGCTTGGGGGATTATTTATGGAGTTAAAAATGAAACTTTGACGCCCAGGGTTTCTTGGGGGATGATTTGTAAATTAAAAAATTAAACTTGCATTCCTAGGGTTTTCAAGGTTTAGTGCTTGGTGGATTATTTATTTGGTAAAAAATTAAATTTGTTCACACAAACTTTCGTGGTTTTAGTGGTGGGGGGAATCATTCATTAATTTTATTATTTATTGAAATAATCCGAACGCTCAGGGTTCTTGAGTTTTACAGCTTGGGGGAATGGTTAAATATTTATTTATGAAAAAAACTTAAATGAATTAATCGTATAAATTTCGTAATATAAATTTTGTCATAAATTTAATATTTTTAAAAACATTCGAATGTTTTTTAACCTTAGCACACAGAACCCCTAGCAATCTGAAATAACCTCTTGGTCGAGCTTCTACGGTCTGAAGTAACCGCTATGTCCCCATGCCCGCTTTCTCGAATTCATCACTGCTTTTGGCGCAAACCGCAATTTTTTATTCCCTAAACTGCGCATGCGCGGGGCAAAATAGTAATTTTTCAACTATAATTTTTATCTCGAGATCTAAGAAGGATAGAAAAACGCGGTTTGCGGCAAAATTAAAAAAAAAAAAAAATGTAGTACAGCGATATAAATGTTGTTATATTTTAAAGCAGTATGCAGCCGCTAGGGGGTAATTTAAGTAAAAAATTTCAACAATTTGGCCAAAAAAGTGTCTTTCACCACTTCAAAAAATTTGAAAAAATTTGTAAAGCTATTTTTTTGTTAAAATACATGACATATTTTTTTTCTAGAGAGGTATGTATCACCGTTTTTTTTTTAATCGCATTTTTTAGGGAAAAAAATTCGAAAAACAGCCTTAACAATTTGAATTTGGGTCCAAAAATTATTTTAAAAAATATGGTTGAACTAAATTTTTTGTAAACAAAATCTTGTCGCAAACCGCGTTTTTCTAGCCCTCTTAGATTTTGAGATAAAAATCAAAGTTGAAAAATCACTATTTTGGACCGCGCATGCGCAGTAGTGGGTACAAAAATTCTGGTTGGCGCCAAAAATTTTCTTTTTTCATGCCCTTTCGAATGATGCATATATTGTAGGGGTTCGCGCTGGGGGCCGATTCGAGTATCTTACCCGGCTATACCCTTTGTATTGTTACATAAGTAGAATCTCATTTTAGAAGTTGGAATCAGATCGTTTATTTCATTCTGATCAGCTATTTTTAAGCACTCACGATAAAAAGTAATTCTCGAAAATAATGCTTTCACTTAAATTAATTTTTCACTGTATGGCTGCTTACCAAATTTGGTACGATTATCATCATTATTTTTTTAAGTCGTTGTTAGTTGTCCTAAAAAATTGTCGTCAGCATGCAGAGCTTTTAAGGAGGTTACTACCTTACTACACTAGTCAAGTCGAAGTTAGGCTAGTTCGCTCAGTTGGAGCGTTGGAGTAATGTGTAGCAGAACGTGATCAGCTGTTTCGCGCGCACAACCTAGCAGGCTCATTTTGAACTTACTTCAGTGAAAAATAATCGATAGTTAGATCATGAATTATTAAAAACTACTTTTATTATGAATCGAAAAGTGGGATAAATACTCATTAACAATGAATTTTTCGTTAAAAAAGATATTTGAAAGATTTTATGCGAAGACCTCTACCATAGCAGACAGCTGCGCGCGCAACAGCTGAAGAGACATGTGGCTGATAAATTCGGAATTTTCGTAGTTTTTAGTTATTACCGTATTTTTTTCGCTGCAAATAACCCATTAAATTTTATGTGAAAAATATAATTGTATTCAGTGAATACTGTTTCCTACTAGTGATTTTTTTTATTAAAAACTCCCTTTTAGAAATGTTTTAAAACATTAGTCAAAGTGTAAAAAATGTGATTTTCTGATAAGCCACCGTGTAAAAAGAGTCAAAAATTTAGCTGTGAACTTGTATCTTATTCATGAAACTTTCTGTTAGGTTTCATTAAAATCCCCCTTGTGATTCATTTTGGGTAGTAACCTCCTTAAATGACAAAGTTAAGAAATTTTCAAATGACGTTCTTTATCAGGCACATTGCAGTCATTGACTTTAGAAGTTGATAATAACCATAGAAGTAATCTTTTTATTTTAAAAATTTGGTATTGTCATATTCTATTATTTATAGGGCTAAGTGTGTCAAAACTTAGTTTTGGAAAATTACAAAAAAAAATAAATAAAAAACAGTTCAAATTAAAAATTAGTCAATTTGGGGTTTAGAGTAAAACTGTTCAATGATCATCTAATAATTTTCTAACTGGTTGAACTTAATTTTAACGTATACAAATTTTTAATCAATTTTGTAAAATTTCCTGAAGTAGTTACTATGTTCAATGATAACGTAATCTACCTTTAAATTTCAAGTACTACATGATTTTTATAATTAAATTTTTTGTTACAGCATTTAAAGAGAGCAAAATCGGAGAATAAAACCGATTCCAGTACTGAAGAAGAAGATGTTCAATTTACGTTGACAACTAAAGCTAATAACAGCAAGTCCACCTGTGGACGTAAGCCTAAAAAGCCTAGTGTCCCAGACCGCATCCATTCGTCGATACGGCGAGTACCTGATGAGAGCAGTGAAAGTGATTCTAAATTTGAAACAGCGGCAACAAGATCACGCACTCTACAACACATGGAGCGTGAACTTGGTAGTGGTTCGGGTAGTGAATCAGATGAACTTATACCTATAAGAAATAAAAATATAGCTTCACAAATTGGTCCAACATCAATTGCAGAAATATATTCTGATACAGATGATTCATCTTTAGAACGAACTTCTTCAAAATCAACTCGTCCTTTGAAAAAAATTGAAAAAAAATATACCAATAATTATATGCCCAAGCAAGATGAAAGAATTTGTAAGGACAGAAGTAGAGAAAAATCCAATGAAAAAATTCGAAAAGATTCAAAAATTTCAAAAGATTTACTTTTTGATGAAGTCAAAAATGAACCATGTTTAAAAAATAAAGAAAATCTTAAATCTATAAATAAGAAAAAAGAGTGCATACCAACTGCGTTAATAGTACCACAGCGAAAAGCTGCTAAGAAAGCATCCGAAAATATGCAGCGCTCGCAAAATAAAAAAGATACTTCTATTACAGTTACGAATGAATCAACTGATATAAAATCTCCTAACGATGATGCTAAGTCGACTGTTAAACAATCTAAAGAATCTAAAGATTCTAAGTCAACTGTTACACCTCCATCGAAAAAACAAAAACAAGAACATAAAACATCTATGAGAGAAACTACTAAGGATGTTAAAGGTAACGATATTTATGATTTTGATAAAGATTTCGGTGAAAGTTCTGAAATAATTGCTTATGTTCCACAAAGACAAGCTGCTAAAAAAGCTGCTGAGCATATTAAAAGTAATGTAAGTGCTAAGTCAGTAATCTCTGCAACCACTGAAACAGATGTAAGTGATTCAAAAATTAAAAAAGAAACACTAGAAATCGTTTTAACAAGGAAAAAATATGAAACTAAAAAAGAAGCAACTTCTGAAGAAAAAGTAAAATCAGTAACTCCAAAAAAGTTCGGTAAGAAAATAACATCAAACTCACCATCTGAATCATCGAGCAGTAGTAGCAGTAGTAGTACTTGTACAAGTGATAGTTGCAGTAGTAGTGACACAGACGATACTAAATATACAGAAAAGCCAACACGATGTGGAAGCATAACAAAAAATCGGCTTAGTTCTTCATGCTCATCTTCTGAAAGCGACTTAGTTCAGTCTTCTAGTATTAAAGGAAAAAGTAATTTAGTTGAAGGAAAAACAACTTTTACAAAATCTCATAGCAAATTTGAAAATAAAGATGATGAAGTGCATGATAAAAAAGTAATTGAAGAAGCGGATAAAATAAATTCAAATCTATCGATTTCATCGACGGGACGAAAACTTAAAAAGCTGCCTGACAAGAAGCTTAAAACTTCCGACGGGCGGCATGGACACGAGTTTCAGCCGCCGTCTACTGAAAGAGATGAATCGATCAGATCCGCCTCCTCAGCAGGTCAACGAGATGAATTGTTCGAAAATCAAAAACTGTCTAATGAACAACATCGACAATTGCACTTTGATAAACAAAAACCTATTGAGTACAAAAACTCGAGTGTTAAGAAATCAGATATCACAAAACCAGAGCAATATCGTCATCAGCACCAGCACCGTTCACAAGTTAAAGTTGATGAAAGTCTGCTCTGTGGGTCTAGAGATTATGATGGGTCACGAAATTTATCTGAGGTCAAAAATTCCTACCCAACAACAAAGCACTCTGAGCAGACCCAAATATCATTCTCTAAAATCAAAAAAAATACTGCTACAATCCAAAAAAGGAAGGTCTTCGAAACTCGTAAACGAAAATCTAGCGAAGTTTCGAAAAAAGAAGAACCAACCAGTGATAAAGATGCGCCTTCGGTCAAAAAGGTGGATAAAAGATTAATTGATAACACCATTGAAAAACTTGTTACAAAAAAGAAAGTTGAACATGAAATAAAAAATACAAAGGTTACGATAGAGTCTGAGCAAAAATTAACTAAAACTCAAAAAATATTCAAAGAAAGTCAATCTAAAACTCAATTTGAGAAAACCTGCAGTGAGTATACTGCTTCTAATCTAGATGAAATAACAAGACATTGCCAACTAGAAAAAGATACTACTCAAGAATTCTCTGACAATTTTCATAAATTACTTAGAAAAGGTGAAATTTCGGAGATGTCGACTATTCCAAAAGATACAGAAATATCAATTCCAAGAAATAACAAAGATGATAATAAATTGAATAATATCAGTATTTACAAAACAACTAAATCAAAAATTAATGAAAATCCTGATGATACCAGCTCACAAAACACTGCAATAGAAGAAAGTGCTGAAAAAAGAAGCTGTAATATTCATCATGATAAAGATATGGTATTTCGCTCGAAACCATCTGAGGAAATGAGAGGAAGTCACGAAACTAATACAAATATTACGGAAAAAGCATATACTTTCAAGCTTAAAAATAATGAAAGCAATAAAGAGAGCAATGAATGTTCAACATCAAAACTTTTTTCTTACTCTACAAATGAAATAAGTGAAAAAGAAAATAAAAGACGAAGATCTATGAATAGCTCAATATTTTCTCCACAGCATGTTAATAAAGATTCGGTGGTTCCAGAATTTTTTGATTTTGATCCTGATATTCTTACTGATGACATTGTCAACGACGATGGATTCAGTGTTACACGTGATGCTGAAGAGAGAGTTGCGCCACTTTCTTTTTCTTTTTCTAACAATGAGCTTTTCATCAAAGAAGACCCAAAAGAAGAAAGTGCTAAAACGTTAAGTCTGGTAGAAAAATTACGTATAGGAATGTCGAAAAAATCCTGTTCTGGTCAGCTTGAATTTGAACCAACTGGTGATATGGTAATTAATGATGATTTGAAAATTAAAAGTCAATTACAGCAGTATACTCAGTTAGATTTCAAGTCGACTGAAATCAGATCTCCTGACTTATCAAATGTCAACTTGAATGAAAACAATGAAAAAACGGAACCATTACAATTTCCTAATGATACTGCCCAAAATGAGTCTCGACAATTCAAAAAAAATGAAAGCTCTTACTATGTAAATAAATCTAAAATTACTTACTCAGAATACAATGACGAAGAAGTTGAAATGGGTAAAGTAGCGATGGCTGATCGAGCAAAGTTAGACCGGGGTGAATCGGATGAGCGATGGGTACCGCCCAGCACAGATAACTTGAAAGCCTTTGAACAATTAAATCCCTTAGTCGAAAATCACACTCATCGGTACAGCATCACTTCTGGGCAGCAACCCTCCAACAAAATTAACAGTAACACCTTTATGGAAAATAACATTAATATTACTAATAGTACTACTAACCCTTCTCAAACGCAAGCTCATGAAAATCTTTCAGAAAAGTATATGATGCGTACCACCACTACGGTGGTTCAACAAGACGTAGAATCAATTTCTCGAGAGCCAGTTCATCCTGGTCAAAACTTAAACATTGTCGAGCAAGTCAGTTCTTTACCTACTCAAATAGACGATGTTACAAAGGTAGTAATAGTTAATCGGAATCTAGTCAATTCTGTATCCAATGTCCTAGATGATCCTAACCATGAAATCGACCGTACGCTCGACAAGGATGATCTAAGTTCCGATATAGCCCGTCAAGATTACCCAGCTGTAGTTTCACCGTACAATGATATTGCAGTTGTTACACAATGTCAAGATACTCGCTGGGCAGAAAGTCAAGTACTGCCTTCTCGCCGGTCTACGTCTTCTTCAATCACATCAACGTCCTCAGTGGATGATCACACTGGTATACCACCTTATAAAGGTAGTACATCTGGGTCTGGTATTCCACCAATAAACTTTCAACCAACTAATGTTGAACCTGTTATCAATCCTTTCCATTCTTTTGAACCGGCAAATTACGTACCTTCAACCTCATTATTTTCGAGTCAATCAGGATCTTCCCAATATTCCTCTGCAAATATTGGAATATTTTCAACTTCTTTTGGAACTTCATTCACGCAAAGTATCATCCCACAAGTATCCAAAACTTCAAGAGATCAAATCCCAGTTCAAGCATCTCCTTGTACTGCTGCGTTTACTTCTTCATCGCATAACATGGCTTTTACAGCAGCAATGGTTTCTCCTAGTAAAATGACGTCATCTCCTATACCAGAATCTAACTTAGATGAACAAGACCAAATTTACCAGCATCAACAGCAGCAGAACCAGATTAAACATAATCAATTACAAAAATTAGAGTCCGATAAAAAACTACTAGTTGATGAAGTTCCTTCCACAAATGTTGCTTCAGCTGTTCTTAAAAGTTCTATCAAACCAAACTCTCCAGAAGAATCTCTTGATTATCTTCAAGAGCTTACTCCACTAGAAATTCGACAACAAACTAAAAATACTCCAATACACTGTGGAAAGAAGTCACCCTCGAAACCTACCAGATCTTCTGCACGTGTTACATCTCTGCAAACAAAATCACCCGGTAAATCGCCTCGTCAACAAGAATCTAAGTCCAGTTCGAGTAATCGAAGTCGGGGACGAACTTCTAAATCCACATCGCAGTCAGGTAATCGTGGCAGAGGTCGGGGAAGAGGCCGGGGTCGAGGTAAAATCTCTCATCATAACAGCTCATCCCATAGTGAAGATTATTTACAGAACAAATTTGTTGGCACTGTTTACGATTTTGATTCAGATGAAGATTCTCCCAGTGAAAGTAACTTAGCCGATTTAAGGACAATGCGAGAACGAAAAAAATCTTTTGAAATGACGGTTGTTAACAGCAGTGAACGCAAAGTTGACGAATCAACTACTTTACACTTATCTAGTCAATCGGAACAGCAGAACTTGCAAAAAAATCTTAGTGAGATTAATCAGACATCAATAAATTTACCTTTAGTTCCAGCAGAAATGTCAATTGAATCTAGACATGAAGTCAACGTTAATCTCAGTGTCAGCGTACCCGTACCTATGCTTCCTGGACCAGTAGATATGCGAACATATAATTCAAACGTTGAACAAAGTCATTCGTACCACTTGATAAGACCACTTGACAGTACTTCTCTGGTTTCTGCAGATATAATTCCTGAAGCAGAAGAAGATTTAGATAAAGAGTTTCACTCCTCTCTTGTTACTAAACCACAGCCTGAACTTGCTAATCAAAGTATTTCACCTCTTGAAACTTCTCAAGAAGATCACTGCAAACTTTCGCTAGTAGACTCCCGCAATCAACTTAAGTTTAAAATTAAGGGACCCTATGGTGATGCTAATTATCCAACTTCTGCTGTCACTTCACCTCTTGCGCAGCAACTTAATCCTATTATTCCACCTATTACAAATAGCTGTGCAATTAGTTCTGGTACATCAAATCTACGACGTATGCGTAAAAAAGAATTATTACGGCAATATTGGTCCCAAGATATGAATATGGATGATCCTGGAAGTAGCGTGGCTACTTATGCTCCAACTGTTGCTCTACCCATTCATCGTAATGTTAATTATATACCTAAAGCCGTAGCTTCTATGATAAGTATACCTACTCGAGAAGACTACAAAGCCGTTGTAGATGCCAACATGGAGAAAAAACGTCGCAAAGAACGGGCTAGTGTTAATAGTCTTAACAACTTTTTAGATACCGCAGTAACGCAATCTTGTGAAGAAGAACAACCGTCGGTTAATCTAGAACGGCGACGTTCTACAAGTAGTGCCATCGCTATTGCAGAACGACGACGACCAAGACAACCGAGACCTTCAACTCAGTCATCAGCTGCAACTAGCGCTATACAACCATCTGGAGGTCCTCCCAAACTTAAAATTAAAATTGGAGGTGGTATTTGTGATCAACAAGCAAGAACAATTTTTCCCAATGAAGATCGTAGTAGTTTAAGACCCCCGAAAAAACGGTTGAGCAATATACCTAATAATCCAACATGCATGGAAGATGTAAAACGTGAAAACATGAAGTATAGACGCATGATTTTTGCCAAATTTGATAACAAAACTGAAAAATCATCTAAAATTAAACGAGATAAAAAAGATAAAATAAGTAAGCGTAAAAAAAAAGGGTGTAAAAAAGAAGCTTGTGTGGAATTACTAGAAGGTGGAGCTAAAGCAGTTGCTCCAAAACTTATAATTCGTTTGGGTCCAGCTGGTTCTTCTTCGGCAGCAGCCACAATGAACATTGAATCAGGCATTGATCATACAGTAGGTACTGAACAAGAAAAAGTATCCTCACCGCCATCATCTATAAATTCAGAGAAAATGAATGTCAACGCCAGTCTTGAAAAATCTGAAGCATTTTTGCAAACTCAAGAAAAAAAACAGCTAGACAACTCATCCATAAATACTTTAAGGAGTGTACGTTGTTCCAAAGTATCACCTATAAGATTGAAACTAACGCGTTGTCAAGAGGGCTATGAACTTAAAGCTCCAGAAACATCAGATGTGAATTCGATCGAGCACAATCCAACTGTAGAGAATCCAGAGAATTTGAAAAAAGAATCACTGGTATCATCGACAATTGCAAATGAAAAAAAGGAAGAGAAGTCTACATGTTTAAAAGCGGATAATGAATTATCAACATCGAGCAAATCACTCTCAGTTATACCAAATATAAGTTCTCTAACATTAACGGCCCGTGAAAACTCATCCAGCTGTCCGTCAGCACCATTTTCAAAAGAATATCAAAATAGGTGATATTAAAATCTTTAAATTAAAAATAAAAACAAAAATTTCACCTAAAACATTAAATTTTTACATAAACTATGATGATTGAATATGTATAATCTTGCATAAGTGTATATAATATTTATCTGTATCTGTATGTATTATATTCCATTTTAGGTTAAGATTCATTAGTTAAATAAATAATTGAAATAAAATGCGTTTTATAGATGTGTAGCGTGAACAGTTTGGATATTATATTGCAAATGATCTGCAGATGAAATGCCAAAAAGTGCCCAATACGTCATTATTAATACGACGCGTGCATTTCAAGTTTGAAAAATGTATTGATGTTTAGGTCGAATATAAACAAAAATGTAAAAAAAAATTGCGGCTCATTATCATATTTGTTGTTCTTCAAAAAATATTTATAATATCAATTATTTTACAAAAAAAATCCTTTTCATCGATCATTGAAATTTTTCTTCTCTGCACATTTGTTAATGAATTATTCATTTTAAATATTAAATTTATTAAAGTTGCCATTTTAATAAAGACAATTAATAAAAACAAGTTGTTTTTCTATATTTTCTCTTTTTTTTTTTTTTTTTTTTTTTACTTTTAAGCTAGGAGACAAATTCGCTTACTTTCAAGTTTTACTGGATTTCAACCCCATTAGTAATAAGACATAAAAAATTGTAACGTTGAAAGTTATAATTAGTAAATAGTATAATCGTAAGACCTGAATTACTTTGGCGATAGACTACAGTATTTACAAGCGAAGGTCCCCGGATTTTCGGCCCCGATCCACGCCTCATTGGGCTCAAGATGTTCCTTAAAATACTAAAAATAAAGTCTGCCTACTCGCTATAGCACGGAAAATCATTTTTTCCTGGAAGGTGAAAGATCGTGAATTTAACGCTTATCCTCCAATAAAAACTTGCCAAGGTAAACAAGTTTGGGAGAGTTTTTGCCATAGTTGATTTAACAAAAAAAAGTGGTATCATTTGAAAGATTTTATAAAGAAGGCTTTTCAATTTATTGATCTCAAATCGGATGAAGCAATAAGAGATTTGCAATTTTTCTTAGTATAATTTTTCTTCAGAATTCTACATAACTCTGACAAAATTTACGAAATAGAGCCAATAATGATATGTTACTCAACTTGTGTGTAAAGTTGTACATTTACATCGAGAGTTGTTGATACTCGAGGCGTAAGATAGCGAGTTATCTGGAACCGAGAGCATCGGCAACTCGAGATGTAAGTGTACAACTTCGGACACAATTTGAGTATCATATTTTATTCAACAAGATCGTGTAATTTGATACTTTGATAAAAATACGGCTGTAAATGTACCCTATTATTCAACGCTGCGGTGAAAAGAAATAAAGATTAAAAGTATTACTTATACCGCGTATTTTACACATCAAAATATACCCATTACATGGTCGAGTTGAGTAAAATGTTTAAGCAGAGTTACGTAGAATTCTGAAAAAAAATCATACTATAAAAAATTGCAAATCTCTATTTGCTTCATGCGATTTGAGATCAATAAATTGAAAAACGGTCTTTATAAAATCTTTCAAATGATACCACTTTTTTTGTTAATTCAACTATGGCTAAAACTCTTCCAAGCTTGTTTACCTTGGCAAGGTTTTTTGGATTTGGTTTACTTTAAAAATGTATATAGCGCTTTTCACGGCCCTCAGAGGGCGCTGAAGGCGGCTATTTTCAATTCAATTTGAAGGTATTTTATCATTTTGGAACGGTAAAAATCACTTCTGCTTGCCGGTGACTATATCTAAAGCATTTTTACAATAAATTATGGATTAATATAATATCTTTTTCATAGTATGCGTAAAGTCTTCTTTTACGCATTGATTTTAGTGCGTAAATGATCACTTTACGCACACTTAGAAAAAATTAAAAAATGTAAAAAAATAGCAGTTTTAAAACTGATGGGACCACTCGAAGGTCTTGTAGGAACTGCTCCGCAGCGCCTAAGACACTTCAAGCAGCCCAATCAGCTTTAAAACTACTATTTTTTACATTTTTTAATTTTTCCTAAGTGTTCGTCAAGCGATCATTTAACACACTAAAATCGTTACGTAAAAGATGACTGTTCTCCAACTATAAAAAAAAATAATGTTCGTATCGTGAGCGTAACGTCTCGTGTGATCGCCGACCCTCGGGCGCTACGATCACACTCGAGCGTAAAGTAGCATTAGTAGGTATGCTATAGGGTTTCTGGACCAAACCCCGGTCGGGTTATGAGTTGGTCCAGAAACCCTAAGAGTTTTAACCCTTAAAGTACACACCCCAATCCAGAACTGCCACACTGACAGTTATGTGGGGTATTTTACACCCCGTGTGTACTTTAAGGGTTAAAGCAACCCGCACACTCTGCTTGATAAATAATGTGGTCCAGAAACCTTAAGAGTTTCTATAACACCCACATGCTCTAGTTAATAAATAATGTGAGCCACAAACTCCTAGAGTTTTCAAAACAACTCACACACTCAAATCAAAAAATAATAAATAACATCCACCACTTCGTCGCCTTGGAATAAAAAGGTACTATCTCAGAAATTTTTATAGAAAGATACTATCTCTCTATAAAACTGATACGAGATAGTATCTTTCTATAAAAATTTCTGAGATAGTACCTTTCTATTCCAAGGCGACGACTTGAGAATGCTTATATATACTTTTTTAAACTTTTTAGTGTAAGTTAATCATTCTTTGAATTTACCTATGTACGTTCGCGATCTATGACCATCGGAGGTACTTGCTGAGTAACCGTTATACTTCATCTTCTCATAACTATAATTTTTTAACTCTCATCCTTTTTGGTATCGGTTGAATAGAATTTATAATTATCCTGTTTACGATCATTCTGTTTATATTTTTTATCATCATCTTTAAGAATAAATGATTCTCTTTCTGATAGATCTAGCACATCATATTTGTTGTAACGTTTTTTGCTCTTGTCCATTTTGAGGTCTTGCTCGTACGACGGTTCAATTAAAACTGAATCTCTTCGAAGGAAAAAGTATTTAAAAAATTTTTCATTATTAGAATTCAATTAATTTTTTTTCTTTTTCTTTAATTTTTTCATACTTAATCTTTTTTTCATTTTTCTTTTCAAAACTTTTTTGTTCTTCTTGAAGCTTTTGAAAGCTTTTATATTGCTCATCTTGACGCTTTTTTCCCTCAGAATAACTTTTAAAACCTGAGGATTTTTCATCTTTCATTCTTTCATAGCCAGAGGAGCTCTGTTTTTGACCCATCTTGCTCGTTCAAATGTCAGATTAAGACTGAATCTCTTCCCACTCCATATCTTGCCACTCCAAATTTTCGAGGATTACTTTTTTCATGATTCGAGCATTTTGCAGTGCGCATGTAGTTTTTCTGAAAAATTTGTGATTGAAGCAAATCGTGGCAACTTTAGTTGGTTTCTCGGAATAATCAATGGACGTCACTTCGCAAACAAGTAAGTTGAATCTTTCTAACCAATTTTTTTTCATTTCACCTCTTGCATAAATTTTTTTTGCATCTGATAAGTATCCCTTGAGCACGTTGACAACCAGTGTGTAGGGCACTTTTCCAGAACTCCATAACAAACCATGCTTGGTGCTTTCTAGTAAACGATTAATATTTCTATACTTATTCGTTAATCACTGCCAAGGAAAAGGTTCTTGGAACATAAATACCTTTGCATCAGAATCATCATGTAATGAAATTATTGCAAGTTCTTTGACAACAAAGTCATTTCCAGGTTGTAAGAATCCTTGCATATCTACTGCGTACTCCATCATATATTTAATTGACTGTACATACAAGATGAATCGTGTAAACTTGCCTAAACCACTCGTTGAAAACGTTTTGTTAGGACTTAATATTTGTACACTATAATGTCTTGGACAGCGGGTGTCGTAATTTAAGAAAGCAGGATCTCTCAAATGTTTATTGGATATTCCAAATCTGATGTTGTAAACTCTATATTTGACGATTATGTCGAGGAGTTCTGACGCTGTTATATCCAATAAAACTTTTTCGTCATAATAATTACCGTAAATATGATGAGGACTTGAACATTTCACATCGAAACAATTTTTCCAACTGTTTAGAAGGTGACCATAATATGTATACATACATTCACGTCTTGGAAAACGTCCATATATGGCAACATAAAATTTTAAACTATTTTTATTTTTAAATAAATTAACAATCTCTAGAACTTCTTTGATTTCTTTCAGAACTCAGTGGTTTGGGTTTGTATCTTCAATTGTACTAAAGTTTGAAATAATTTATGCAATGCTAAACCCTCCAATGATTTTTTGTATTCTGGATAATATTCGCAACTAGGAACATTGCAACTGGTTTCTCTGCAGCACTTGGAGACTACTTGACTCTTAGACCTCTTGAGGTACACTAAGCGATCTTTCTGACTTCTCCGTTGACAGGATTGTACTCGACTATTCGATCATGTATGATCAAGCAGTAAGCTGTAGTGATTTCTGGAAAATTATAACTTGATTCAAATTCCAAACAAACATCAACTGGAGCGTTTTTCAGAGATTCGTTCTGTTTAGAGCAGTCTAGAACAATCAGTGGAATTTTCTTGATAAAATTCTCTTTGCTCAACAGTGGTTCTGATTCTTTACCATAATACGAATTCTGAAAATTGACGTACATATCGCAAATCATCACGTACTGGTTTTGACTGATATCTAAATTCAGATTACTGTAAGGATAATACTGAGAATTGAGAAACAGTTTGTGTTTGAGATTTACCGCCTTTTATTGCCACGTGATTGGTCATGCGAGCGACCCACGCCAGAGCTGCCCAGAGTGACCAGTTTCCGCCCTCACCAGTCTTGCTTCGACCGTGATGCCGCGACCACGCATCACGGGACTCAACGCCGTCGTCGTAGATCGACCGCTTATCTACGACGTTTCCACCTAGTTTACCTGAGGTTGAGAGACTCCCGGCCAAAACGGCGAGCTCTCTCTCCTCATTTGTATGTATAGTTCAATAAATAGTTTGAGTGCAGCATAAAAACTATAAGTGTTGTGCTTTCCAAATAACCTCGCTTTTCACCTTTCCCGCTCCCTCGTGATCGCGTTAAATATCCTTTTAACCTTAAGCGCATCCTCCGCGTTTCCCCAAACACCTGATATTGCAATGATCAAATTGACTCAAGTTTTTATCTTTTTGATTTTTGCGATTGGCCTGAAATGCGAGAACAATGAAACGTGGTTTTTCCAATTGATTGGATGTTTTCACGGTCCACACATGTTTTGAGGTACTAGGAAGCATGGGATACTCAAATAGTTCCCAAGATCGAAAACTCATGACCACAGGTTTACCCCTTTCTAGATGATTCAACATGCTAATTTTATTTTCGTTGGAGAGAAACATGTACGGCATGAGCCATTCGATTTTAGATAATCCAATTTTCCAATTTTCCCATTTATCTTCTGTTCCCTCTTTATAAGAAGATGATTTTATTGAATTGACACCTGTATTAGATCTTCTAAGAATCAATTCATGTTTTGTATTGACTACAATCTTTCGATAATCCTCTGCAAAACCTAGAAGCATGCTGAGAGAGATAAATATATCAAAATGACCTTTATCAGTGATCTTGATTTTTACGTCTACATCGACCCATCCAGCATTTTCTAAGGTTTGTCTGGGATTGAATGATAACCAGCCTTTTATGAGTGATATAAGGTAAAGGACCCAATTGTGGACCCCAAAAATCACAACTTTCGGGGTTTTTGAATTTTATAGAAAAAACCAAGCAAGTGAGGTTAATTTTTTTTGTACATACTTAATTTTAGTGGTCTTAAGAATCAAAATCAATTTTTTTTATTAAAAAATTTTATTTATTTACAGAGTAATTAATGTTTAAAGTAGAGACCTTTTGGACCGTATTTTTGAGACTGTGTGTCAAAGTACCCCGATTAATGGACCTTTTTTACATGCGATATCCCCTTAACATTTTTCTTACCCCAATTAATGGACCCTGTGATTTTATTTCAAACTATTGACTTTTGAGGTTACGATTTTTGTTGACATTGAAGGTAAAAGTAGTTACAGTTTTCATTGACAAAAGTAATTTAACCACATTAGAAGATTTATAAAGCTGATATTTTAGTGTATAAAACTCGGTATAAAAGCCAAAACTAACGTCTCATTAATTGGGGTACTCGGGGTTTCATTTAAAGGTTCGTATTAATGGACCGCTGCTCTTCAGGACCATTAATTGGGGTACCTTGAGACTAGGGCCCAATTATGAGAACTGCGTTATTTATTTAAAAATTTATATTTCTAACTTACAAAATTGATACTATACTAATTTTTGAAGTCTAAGCTTTTCATTGATCAGTGATACATTGCGTAAATAAATAAAGTATGCCTAGAAATTCAAGTTTGAAAGTTGCTTGATTCGCTGCAACTAGAACACCAACCTAACCCTCGAGTCAACCAACATCGTGACTTTAAAAATAAAACGGAATTATTAACGTAAACTTGAAAAAAAAATTTCGAAATATTCTTTGATAACATAAGTTTATTTTAAAATAGTTTTATGCCGATATTTGCAATAAAAAAATATTTAAAAATGATTTTTGCTGAAGGGGACCATTAATTGGGGTAAGGGGTCCACAATTGGGTCCTTTACCTTAAGTCCAACGTTTTTGCAACGGTCAATCTCGATTGCATTAATCTCGTATCTGATTTCATCAAACAAGTGACAAATTCCATTGTTGACAAAATCAGTATGAGCTAATACACTATTGTCTTCTTTTACTAATTTTCCGCAAATATGTAGCGAACTTTTAGATGGTAGTAAACACAAGTCTTGATGTTGAATTGATATACAGATTTCATCACTATTGTTGAAATGAGCACCTGTGTACGGTTGATGAGCGTGTATTTCGTAATGTGAAATACTGTCATCAAACACTACAGGTGTCTGAATACTTAGAATTTCGTTCATTTTTCTTGTAGCAGCAGAAGAATATGCAAGTTATTTTCCACCAGGCTTTACTCGGAAGCTGAGACTTTTTAGAAATTTTGTTTTGCCGTGTTAACGCTTTCAGAGTTCGTTGACGACTGATGGTGCAGGGCTTTTATATCCTTGCCCGTAAAAAACGATCCCCATCACTTGAGTGATTTAATGTGTAATCTCACAGTAATAGTTTCTCCACGAAAATAAACCAAGTCACCGTCCTGATCAACTATGCGTAGTTGAATGTAATCTATGCACTTGTTTGAAATTGGTAAATAAATTACTTGAGAAGGAGCTTCGATAATTTTATATCCAGGAGCAACTGCAGGAAAAAATTGATGAATCGTGTGAACGCTTTGATTGTTTATGTACGCACCAGTTGTTATATTACATTCAATTCTTAAAGAGTTAACTTTGAGAATTTTAACTGGTAGATCAGAGTTGTTTTCGATATTAGCAGGAACTTTTCTTTGAGTAAAACCTAGAAATCGACGTACAGAATCCTTAGATTTTAAAATGACCTCTTCACTACACTTGATCACGCTTGTTAAAGTGTTATTGTTAGGTTTCAAACTGAATGTTATGTTATCAGAAAGGTGATTTTTTATATATTTTTCAATATCTTCAATTTCGTAGCTGCCTGTAGGTATTTTTATCACTTTATTACCAACTTTGATTTTATTATTTTTTTCATCAATATTAGGTATTGAATGAAATGACAAAAATTCTACCAAACCAAGAACGTGGTTTTTGTTTGATGAAAATTCCAAAGGAGGTAAGTAATGAGCTTCAAGTGAAGAAGTTTTACCTGATAAAGTTAAGGTTGACTCCATGATAGCTCAAAGTAGAATGAGGTCTTAAGCTTAAACTTTCTGTTTACTAGGGCCAACTAACGCGCGTCCAAATCCAGATCTTATCTTACTATTGATATTTAAAATTTTTTTTTGTAACTTAAAGTCTAAAATGATGTTTCATTTGAATGAAATTATTGTCTAATTAAAGTCATTGTTTTGTAGTTAAGTTTATAATTTCTGTTTTTTCTTCTATGATCAACGGGAAAAAATTACTTTTTTTTTTAATAAAAATAATCAATTATAAATTATTTGAATATGATTTTAAAGTAAGACAAACTATATCTACTTTCACTTCATGAGAGTGAACAGATTACCTTGAAATATTTGAAATGAACTTTAATCAAAATTATTCAAGTATTAAATTTTAATTGATTTCTATGTATTTATAAAAAACTATTCATCAATTATTTTTGAAACATCAAAATTATTTTTATAGATGAGTACAAAAATTTATCAGAGTACATCAAATTTTATAACAATGCGTATTGGCTTATTAATTATTTCAAACAATTATACTGAGTAGATTATATTTGTGAAAGTCAAAGAGTATTTAAATCTTAACATAAGAAATTATAGATCGAATTTTTAAAATTTTCATTTTTCAGGTGGTTTTTACCAGTTCAAGACTAAAAAAAATTGTAATCCCTAATCACTAAAAAAACAATGAGTATATCATCTCAAAACATTTTTTTAAACTTAACTCTCCGTTGAATACCGCAGTTTTAGAGGTTATACCCGTAAAAAGTATTTCTTAATTCTATGAAATAAAATATCAATCATTTATTAAACCTTTTCCGGCCATCCACGTAATGGAAATAATGCAATCTTTAACTTATTTTATCTTTTGTACTTCAATTTTGATCAGGCTTGGCAAAAATGTTCAATAATATCTAATAAACATCTTCAGAAAATTTAGATTGATTCTCTATTGCCTTGCATTTAGTAAAAAACCATCTTTTTTTTTTATTTATCCTCCCTATTGATACACTTTTAAATTTATTTATCCTCCCCACACTGTAAAAAATAATTGGAGTAAATTTACCACGCTCAATGATGTAAAAATCGAGAACGTCGCTCAGCTAGGTAAATTAACACCATTGAGTCCAGTAAATTTACGCGCGAAAGTAAATTCACCAATCCGTGGTAATTTTACATATGCTATTTTAGAAAAAAAAATTTGTATCATTAAAAATGCTTAATTATTAAAAGAGAATGATAAAAAACACAATCAAATAGAGAAATTAAAAATTTTTGTTTACTTATTTATTGAATCTTTGATTTTTTTTCGTAAATTCACACTTCTAACCTCATATTTCACTACTTAGCGCATTTTTTTTTTTTTTTTTTTTTTTTTTTTTTTTTGCTAATTAAGTAGAAAAAAATCTATATTACATGATACGTCTTTAAAATATAAATAATTTAGTCCAACTTTCTGAAGAACTCAGTTCTAATTACCGGACATTTTTACACTCTTGTTTTCAAGCCTATCATAAATCCCACATGAGATGTACGCGAGAACACTAATTGTAATTATATGCAGCTTAAAAACCTTGTGGTCTTCTTGTGATCCCTAATTTTAATTTCGATCCAAACTATGAAAAAATTACATTGAAATATTCTTAATAGTAGTTCTTCCATCGACTACACATATCACACTAATCTTGCACCATACAATCATGCGGTAACTGCAAGTAAAGACCCAACATAACCTCTTTCTGAACTACCCAAAGAAACCTGGCGTAAAATTACTGTACTCAGCGGTGTTAATTTACCAAAATTTGTAAACTTACGTTCGAATGGTAGAATTACAAATTCCGGTAAAATCACTTCGCTGTTCCACGTTCCTATTTTTTACACCATTGAGTCGTGTACATTTACGAATTTCAGTAAAATTACAAAGCTCAATGATGTAAATTTACGATCACTGATTAATTTACATCGCTGAGTTAGGTTATTTTACTGCAATGATTTTTTACAGTGCATTGATTCACTTTTCAAATAAAATTAATTATCATGTATGTTATATTTTTAAAAATAAAATAAAATTAACGCTCTTCTCGCGCCACAGATTAAAAACTAATATTTTTACTTTTATTTACATTTATAGAAATCAAAATATCAATTTAAAAGTTACCGCGTGATAACTGCGTGATATCGCGATCATAATGCGCATGCGATAGCTAGAGTTAAATGTTGAATCAACCAATCCAACATCTGATATCGCGATCATACTGCGCATGCGATGAGGCTTCACTTATTTGGGGTCTCTTTTTTAAGAGAGGATATACCTTTGAGTTTTTTGGATAAAAATTGTAGACATAGATGACCACAATTATACGTTCCAAAGTCTTGAAATCTTTGAGGATTATATTTTACTTTATCAACACCTAAATATAAAATCAAATCAAGAGGTGGTTTCGGTCTAAGGTCATGGTCATGGTCTAAGGTCACCAAAACTGTCAAAGTAGATGACATCTTTTCCTATTTTACGGCCACCCAGTGAGTTCCAGGACCTTTATCATCATCGGGATTTACTATCGCTGATTCATGATAAAGAGGACCGTTAGCTGGCAAAGAATTCCTCATGAATACACCACGAAAATTTTCTATTTTAAGTTTTTTGGCATATTCAATCAAATCAAAATTTGACAATGCTTTTTTGGGTAAACTTATTTCGGGATTTTTTTTTTTTTAGCCACCCACCAATGTAGGGATTAAGGTACAGACCATAACCTGTTTTATATGGTTTCAAGTATAAACCTTTTCCTAGTGCTACAGCTTCTATAGTCTTATTATGTCGACGATTTTCTTCCAATTGTTCTTTCAATGCCTTGGCTTGATTAATTGCTTTGGCTACTCCAGCTGCACCACCAGCAAGTGCACCTATTGCACTTAATCCAGCAAAAAGAGGAATCAGATACGGTAAAAAGCCACCGATTTTCTCTGAAACTGGAAGAATTTTTTGTATTTTAACATAATTCTTACCACCAGCTTTTTTATAGCTTTCCAAGCATTCATAATTGCTGAGCTTATAGCTTTTTTGCCGCATTTTCCTGTGGTATTTGATTTTGCGGCATTGATTATTTGTTTCAAAGAAGTAGTTGTCTTCTTTGTTTTTCTTTTCGATGTTTTTTTTCTTTTTATTGTTTTTCTTTTTGTTGTTTTTCTTTTAGTCTTCTTCAGACCCTGTCCGAGTTTGGTTTTTAAATTCATCGCGTTAGTAACAGCGTATGCTGCCATTCTTTCACCAATACTTGCGTCTTTTGATAATACTCTACCCCAAGCTTTATTTGCGAGAACTTGGTCTGCTTCGTATCTAGCCTCTAAATTTTCACTATTCTGAGAATAAGCTATGTCGTGGTCCTTGCAAGCTGAGTCTAATAAATTTATTCCAGGATCACCACGTGCCAAACGTTTAGCCAATTTTGTTCCAGGTCCACAGTACTGATACCCTGGGAGATGGACTTCAATACGAAGTTTATTGATTAGCTTATTTACTAGACCACAACCTTTTTTCTTCTTGTGTATGATCATTACTCATCAAAAGTTCATGAACGACTGACTTGAATGCTATATAAACCCTGAATTTATAGCTTTTCAGATCAGTCTTTATTTAGAGTTTAAATAATTAACATGGATTTCTTACCAAGTTCCAAGAAACTTCCCGTCTTGAATTTTGACACAATAGTCAAAGAGGAGAAAAAGATCAAGAGACATGGAGATTTACTTCCGGATGCTATAAGAGCATTATTCTGTGGTCCATCTAACTGTGGAAAGACCAATAGTTTATTGGCTCTAATCACGCAAGAAAATGGTCTCAGATTTGAGAATGTGTATGTTTACTCGAAATCCCTTAACCAACCTAAATACAAATTTTTGAAAGATCTTTTGGAACCCATAGACGGTGTAAAATATTTCCCATTTAGTGAACACGAAGATGTTATATCACCTAAAGATGCTCTTCCAAATTCAATCATGATTTTTGATGACGTCGCATGTGAAAAAATGGATAACGTTAAAGCATTCTTCTGTCTGGGTAGACATGCCAAAGTGGATTCCTTCTAGCTCTGTCAGTCATACGCTCAAGTACCAAAACATCTTGTTCGAGATAATGTTAATCTACTAGTATTATTTAGACAAGATGATGTAAATTTAAAACATGTGTACGACGATCACGTCAACACTGATATGCCTTACATAAATTTTAGGAATTTTTGTTCAGAATGTTGGAAATGGAAAGATAATCATACATTTGCTGTCATAGATAAGGATAGACACATAAATAGTGGTCGATATCGCAAATGCTTTGATCATTTTGTTATAAATATAATCAACTAAATGATTGTATCAGCAGTCTATAGATAGATTTAACCGTAAAAACATGTCTCATATAGAAAGAGAAAAAAGTATTCTTGAACAGCTTGTCAAAGCACGTGAAGCTGTTAAGCAAAAATATAACCTACTTAAATCTCAAAGAGATGATGCTGAACAAGCTTTAAATGAAACGTTCAAACCCATCATTACTCCTCTGCAAGAACTCGTAAATCAAAAGAATCATAAAAAAAATCAGACCCTCCGAAAAACGAAGAAAAAATTGAGGATTTTCAAAATGATGCAATTAAAACGGATTTTCAATTACCTAATCACTCTTTGATAATTCCAAACAATACAAGTTTAAATCAATCTATTGGAGAAGATTCCTTTGGAGAAGAAATCGAACTCATTGCAGCAGAGCAAGATAAACTATATGGAATTAAGAAGAAAACAAAGCAAGGGTATGAGCTTGGGAATTCAACTTTACGATTTTCGAAAGATAAGATTTTCGTAAATGATAAATCATTTCCAAGAACTCAAGGGTTGCAAGATCTTATTGTAAAAAAGAATATTGAAAAATTTTCAATGTACGATGAATCAAACTATCAAAAAATTCTTGAAGAATCAAATGCTCACAAAAATACCAATGGCCAATTGAAGAAACATGTAACCAGTTTGAAATATAATCATGTAATTAAGCACATGTTCGAACCAACTGTGCTTTCCAGGAGTGGTCTCTTACCTCGATACAAATTTGCTCATCGTAATACTCGGATGGACTTAGTTTATTGGGATAATCCTAATGAGCTCGTGGAACGTCTTCAGCTTTTGGTTGCAGAAAGATCAGCTGGTAATTATAATCATGAAAATGAAATCCACTCAATCATCGAAGAACTCCGAGAAGCAAGCTATATATATTGATCTGATTTCAATAATTCTACATCAGTATCGAAATGAGTGTCGACGCGTTCGGACGTGCTTTGAAGAAAAATACAGAGGGCGCTCGAGGTGCTCCAGGCATAGGTTATAAATTAACCGAAACCGGTCAGTTTGATGCAGAAGGCAAGCGACTTTGCAACCTTGCTGAACCTCTAGAATCTAACGACGCAGTCAATTTACAAACTCATAAAAACCTGATTGGATTGGAACTTCAAAGTCTGCATGAGATTACAAAAAGATTAAGAAGCGACGTGGATGACTTAAGTATTCTTTTAAACAATCACAAAAGTGAAATAAACGATAACATTCAGAAAAAATTTACTGAACTGTTGTAGAAGAACTTCACAAGTCTGCTCGTCGTAACTATCCAAGAAGAAAATTTGATGTTCGAGGTTTAGATGAAACATGGGAATGTGACCTTGTTGAGATGCAACCATATTAAAGAGAGAACAAAGGGTTCAAATTCATGCTCACTACAGTTGATGTATTTTCAAAATACGCTTGGGCCGTACCCATAAAAACAAAATCTGGTGAAGATGTGACAGCAACTATGCGATCTATTCTCAAACAAGGTCGGGTTCCAAAAAATTTATACGCCGACAGAGGAAAAGAATTTTACAATGAAAACTTTGATGTCTTATGAAAAAGTATAAAATTAACTTTTACTCAACTTTTAATAACATCAAAGCTTCCATGTGTGAACGATTCAATCGTACATTGAAGACCAAGATGTGGGCTCAATTTAATTTACAATGAACTTACAAGTGGCTCGATCTGTTACCTAAATTAATTGAAGCTTATAACAATACAAAACATAGAACAACTTTAATGAAGCCAATAGATGTCTCTGCTGCCAATGAAGCTAAAGTTCTACAGCATTTCAAGGACAATAGAAAATTTTCAAAAAAGATAAAATTTAAAATTGGTGATAAAGTTAGAGTTAGTAAAATAAAACGATTATTTGAAAAAGATTACACACCTAATTGGTCTACTGCTATTTTTACGATTGATAAAGTTCTCAAGACAAAACCGATTACTTACCATTTAAAAAATCATAAGAATGGGAATGTTGATGGTTGCTTTTACGAACAGGAACTTTAAGAGTTAAATACCCTGATGTTTATTTAGTAGAAAAAGTAATTAAAAAAAGAGGAGATAATTTATTTGTAAAGTGGTTAGGTTTTGATGATAAAGAAAATAGTTGGATTTATAAAAATGATTTATAATTTTGATCTATGTAATAATTTTTTATAAAAGGAGTGAAATAAAAAGATAATTAAATGTATTTAACTTTTACATTTATTTATTAAAATTTAGTTGTAAATACAAATTTACTGTTACCCAAATTTTTTTTTAATGTAAAACCCTATACTTTTACTACAAAAGTTTAAACTTCAAGTTTAAGTGTTCAAACTTTCAATATAATAATCTATACTTTTAGTTAAAATGTTTAAACTTTCAGTAAGATACTTTATATTTTTACTTCAAAAGTTAAAATTTTAAGATTAAATGTTTGAACTTTCGTTATGAAACTTTATACTTTTACTTCAAAAATTCAAACTTTAGACCTATTAGTTTAAACTTTACTTTTAAAAGTTTAAACTTTTACTCCAAATGTTTAAACTTTCAAGATGACTCTTTATACTTTTACTTGATAAATTCAAACTTACTTTTAAGAGAGCCGTTTTTCTTATACCTCCTAAGGTAAAGATGCCAATTATGATAACAAAAATCGCTACTTTTCAGCATTTTGAATTTTGTTGAAAAAACAAAGCATGTTAGAGTAAATCTTTTTTTACATACTTAAATTTTAGGTTCTTAGGAACTTAAATAAATTTTTTTTATATAAAAATTGTATTTATTTATTGAATAATTAATGTTTAAAGACAAGACCTTTTGGCCCCAGTTTATTAGACAACTTCAGCTTTGGCCCCACTTTGTGGAACACTTTTACACGTAAAATCCCGTCTGTGACTTACGAACCCCAGTTGATGAAACGGTTTATCTAATTTTCAGTTAGATTTGTAATTTTTTCGTGTTTGGGAGTAATAAAACCCTCGAATTTTGACGATTTCGTTCCATCAACTGGGGTACTTAAGTCGCAGACGGGATTTTACGTGTAAAAGTGTTCCATAAACTGGGGCCAAAGCTGAAGTTGTCTAATAAACTGGGGCCTTGACTTTAAAAAGGGGCATAAAAGGTCTTGACTTTAAACACTAATTATTCAATAAAGAAATACAATTTTCATATACAAAAAAATTTATTTATATTCCTAAGAACCTAATATTTAAGTATGTAAAAAAAATTTACTCTAACATGCTTTATTTTTTCAATAAAATTAAAAATGCTGAAAAGTAGCGATTTTTGTTATCATAATTGGCATCTTTACCTTACCCCTTTCATGAATACATGAGTCACAAACGATAATTTCCATCTATCAGGAAAAAAAAATACCACTATTCAAAGACTTCTAAAAAGTAATTATTATTTAATTTAATTTGTTATTATTTTTATTTTATTTTTTAGTAACAGTAGTGGTCAAAAGCTCTTGAGGTGGTCTGCTGTCAGAATCTGTCGGTTAGACTGTCTTAACCTTATTAGTTTCTCGCTGCTTTACCGACTGTGATCATTTTTTGAAATTTACTTAAATATTCATTTTTGTTTTCAATTAATTTTGTTATTGAATAAGATTTTTATTTTATTGTTTGATTTTTATATTGTTGAATATTATATTCAATAATTATGATCAAAGATTAAATTTTATAAATATTAAAAAGTTGCTGAATGGTGGTGCTGATGTTAGTATAGAGTACTTAAAAAGATAATTGAAGATAAACGAATTAAGTTTTAAAATCTCAATGTGAAAATTTTTACTTTAAGACTTCTAAGTTAAAGTTCGAAAAGTATATTCTAAGTTTTGATGATATCTAATATATGTAACCACTCTCCGCTAGCTCTTCGATGATGTTATAAATTTCAAAATCGTGAGACATACTTCCAGTAAGTTTTTTAGAGAGCAGTAATTTAAGACGTTCAACAAGTTCATTGGGATCATCCTCACTATATAACTCTCCTTCTTCATTTGCAACAAGTTCATTTGGATCGACCCAGGATAGATCATCTTTACCATTCAAAAATCCTTCTCCAGTCTTTTATTCTGCATTTAAAAACATGGGAGCGATAATTTTGGTAAATTTTTTACTTTTCGATGTTCGTATTTTTTCATTAGGTTGACAACGAACTTTATGAGCATGAGTAGTTTCCATGATCTGGCTATAATTTTCTTTATCATTATTATTATAATGAACTGGATCTATTTCAAACAATAATTCAAGCAACCCAGGAGTTTTTTGGTAAGTTTGATCGTTTACTTTTATAAGACTATTTAAAAAACTTATTGGAGTTTTTCCAAGTAAGAGTTTTCCTTTGTCCATTTTAACACCATAAATTTTATCTAAGCTTCCTTGATTTTGTATTGTATTGAATAACTGATACACATCTTTATCTTCGTCATCTTCTTCTTCTTCAGCTGCAGTTTCATAACCAGTGCTTGTAACTGAATTATCGCTTTCATCAAGAAAAAACTTTTTCCTTGGAGTATCATCAGTGCTTTCATTCTCACTACTGTTATTTTCAAAAGTTTCTTCTGGTTCTGCGATAGTTTCATCTTGGAATAATTCTCTGGAACTATCTTCTGAGTCAGATAATTCTTTGACAGTCACTAATGGTCTTTCATCATTGTCTATCAACGTTTCAGAAAATGATACTTCAAGATCGTTAGCAGTTTTAAGTGGGCGCACTCCTTATATTTTTAATTGTTTTTTCAAATGACTATTTTCTTCATTATAATTTTGATTGTTATATTGCTCATCTATATTATTAAATTTTCTTCGTTTGTAAGCGCTTAAATCAACTAACTTTTGAATAGGATTGACAATGGGCTTAAATGTTTGATGTACAATTCGCTCAGTATCATCTCTTCGAGAACGCATAATATTATACTTGCGTTTTGCTGCTTTTTGAGCTTTAACTAGCTCTTCAAGGACTTTTTTCTGGCAGATAAAATTATCCATATTGGCTCTTCGATGTCTAAATTAAGACTGAACACTTTTTCTTTCGTTGTCATATTTATAGCAAAATGTGTAGAATCCACTCGTACCTTACTTCATTCATTCTCTATTAGTTAAGATGACTTTGTATTGATGATTCGGGCATTGGTTTTTTAAATAATTAAAAATCTAGTGAATATTAGTTCACCTAGAGTATTCCCTTAATTTTTAAATAAATGAAAAAATTGAGAAGAAAAAAATTCGTTGAGCAATACAAAGTTGAGTATGAATATACTTACATTCTCTATTATATTTAGAACTAAAAGTTAAGAGTCCACTCGTACCTAACTTCATTTCTTTCTCTGGTATTATAATGATCCTTGAAAAACTCGCATCATTTAATACTAAAATAGATGTATTTAAATTGTTTCCGGTAGTCTATGATGATGATATGATATTAACTGTATCTAACATTTAATTTTTGTAGTTAAGCTTTAAATTACTTGTTGTACTATAAATACAGCACTACTGATTTCAGTTATAAATTAACGTTCATAGAGAAATGATCATTTACAATAAAAAGAAGAAGGTGAGTTCCAGATTGATGGATACTATCATCAACAAACTCCCCTTCGAACTAAACTTGTCAGGCAACAATTACTTTGAAACAGTTATGAGACCAGCTAAAAGACTCTTGTACGGGAGCTTATATTCCACCAGAAAAAGCCATGTTGATAACGCTCGAACACTTCCAAAACACTCAACTTCTATTGAAAAAATTACTTCAACGAACCTGAAATCGAAACTAGGAATGGGTATTAAATCAAGTGTTATTAAAAAACCTTTGAAAACTGGTGGAGCTTTACCACTTACACCTTTGTTAGTTGGGTTGAAATCTGCAAGTGCATTGGTAAGTGGTGCTTCTGGAGTTTACAAGGCTATTAACGATACAAAAATTGATGAAGAAAAAATTGCTGAAATCAAAAGAAGTAATGATGCGATAGAAACCATTGCCCAAGGTAAAAAACCTGATATACAAGGTCAAGGTTTAATCTCTAAACCATACAAACAACTAAGTCTAAAAGAAGTAAAACGACAGAACAATGATTCAACTATCATAAAAAATAAACTATTGGTTTCCAAGGCCTAAAACGAAAAACGAAAATTTTTTAAAATGTCTTGGATACAACATAACAAACCCTGTTGACTAATAAATGTGTTTTAAGAAAAACGGGTCTCTAAAAAGTAAGTTTGAATTTTTCTAATAAAAGTATAAAGTGTCATAACGAAAGTTCAAACATTTAATCTTAAAATTTGAACTTTTGAAGTAAAAATATAAAGTATCTTACTGAAAGTTTAAACATTTTAACTAAAAGTATAGATTATTATATTGAAAGTTTGAACACTTAAACTTAAAGTTTAAACTTTTGTAATAAAAGTATAGGGTTTCACATTAAAAGTTTAAACTTTTAAATGTAAAGTTCAAACTTGTAGGTCTAAAGTTCGAATTTTTGAAGTAAAAGTATAAAGTATCATACTGAAAGTTTAAACATGATCGTAAACAGGATAATTATAAATCCTATTTAACCTATGTCAAGAAGGATGAAAGTAAAAAAATTATAGTTATGAGAAGATGAAGTATGACGGTTACTCAGCAAGTACCTCCGATGGTCATAGATCACGAACGTACATAGGTAAATTCAAAGAATGATTAACTTACACTAAAAAGTTTAAAAAAGTATATATAAGCATTCTCAAGTGGTGGGTGTTATTTATTATTTTTTGATTTGAGTGTTTGATGTGAGTTGTTTTAGAAACTCTTGAGGTTTGTGGACCACATTATTTATCAACTAGAGTGTGTGGGTGTTTAGAAACTCTTAGGATTTCTGTATCGCATTATTTATCAAGCAGAGTGTGCAGGTTGTTTTAAAACCCTTAGGGTTTCTGGACCAACTCATAACCCGACCGGGGTTTGGTCCAGAAAAACCCTATAGCATACCTACTAGTATTTTACGCTCTCGCTACGAAAAATACTATTTTCTGTTCTTATTGGTTAACTTTTAATTGTTCCAATTAATTTTTTGAATTTTAACGATAATTTTAGTGCTTTTTTTTAAACTAAATTTCTCTTTTTTAAGCTTTTTTGATAAAAGTATAGTGTAAAAGCATATAATAATATATAATCATTGCAAAGTAGAGTTAAAAAAGCATCTTAATAAAAGAAAAAAAAAAAAAACATGGTTTCCATTTGAAATTTTCGAGTAAAAATTGATTGTTTATAAGAGTTTTCACTTTTTTTTCATATGATGAGCTCTAACAACGCTATTGTTGCACAAGTTGACTTCTGCAACACCATGAGGTGATGTATTTTTTAGCGTTCTTTCAGAAAATATATATTTTTTCATGGTTTTAAGCTATAAGCAACAGAAAAAAGTCATAAAAATCGTGTTTTTTTTTTCAAAATTTTGAGTTTATGTTACACATAGAGACGATAAAAATAAATTTAATCATATTTTAAAAAATTTCAGTAAACTACAACTTAAGACAAAAAAATGAGACCTTAATCATTTCAAACAAGTTAGACGCTCACAATGAAATTTTGAAAAAAAAAAAAAAATTCTGCTACTTTTTACGGTTAATAATGGGGGTGGCCCACGAGTGTCCCTCACCAAAATGGGTAGAAAGGATGCGTCTTTGATGCTTCTAAAACATATCCAAAAACCAGAACTGTCACCCCCATTTTTTTTTTTCAAATGCAAAAAACTACCTAAAAGTATGGTTTCCCATGTATTTTAAATGGAGCATAAAAGTGCGTATGCGCAGTAAGTGAGCTGGCCGAAAAAACAACTACGAGATGTTAAAAGAGATCTTAAAAGGCACCTAACCCTGAAGTTTCAGTTGATTTGGTGAGTATCAGATTTTGGCGATTTTGCAAGAGGTCCTTTTATTTAAAATATCAATAATTTTAGGATAGTTTCGTGTGAAATGTGAACTTCGTTAAATGAGGTACTTTCAAAACTTTTTCAATTAGTGTTCTTTTTTTTTTTATTAAATTTTATCTATGTAAAAATTATTATGAAATTTTATTTTTTTTATTCTTTATTTCCTTGAAAATCTTGTAAATTTTCATGCACTATTTAATTGACTCTATGATTATATTTCTGATACACTGTCTGTTATATTCAGCTAAAATAATTTTCAACTGAATCTTCGCCATTTTGAGTCGAAACTTCTTTCGTGTCCTTTATTAAATTTTTTTACAAGCTTAACATACGTGACATTATCGATTTTGTTATTGTACAATATCATTTTATACGATTATAATACGTACATTGAAAAAATTTTGAAGCAATTAAACCATTTTTTTTTTAAATTAAATCAACAGATATTTCCGTTTATATTTACATCAGTCAGACATGTGTGAATAGCTTCCATCGAATTCTCAAGACTTTCGAGTTGAAAGCATGTTCGAAGTATCTAGACGTCAAAAATAAAAAAAAGAGCTTTGGCCAACTATTTTTCTTAATTAATTGTTATTGTTGTAAGTTGAGGTTAAATAAAGCAAGCATGGGCGAATAAAAGAAAACACTTCAATTTAAGTTAAATTAAGTTTGATAGATTTATTATTAATGATAGATATATTGAATAGGTTGTCATAATTGAATATAATAACGCGTAACTTTGTGATATAATAAGTAAGACACAACCGTCGTACGCGGTATCCCGAACAAGAAGCCAGACGGAGTCGCCAAGTCTCGCATACTTGCGGAGCCAGCAGCGCTCTATCTGTGGGCAGCGCGCGGCCACTATACGACGGCGAGAGAGAGAGAGCGAACGTACGAGAGCGAGAGAACGATGATGCCGGCGCGCAGCTCGCTGCGTCGAGCCAAGCCTGCCGACCCGCCAGTGTGTGCTTAGCCTCAGTACGGCACAGTTCGCTGCTAGCACCTCGTGCTGCAGCTTTTGTATATTGAAGCTACAATAAAGATTAATCACTTCTATATATTATTCATTATATCTTAATTATACCCAACCTGCACCAAGGAGTTTAGGGACTCCTGGATAAGTACACCAAGGTACTTCATTCCCTACAGTGGTGACCCCGACGCAGAAGAAGACGCCAACGACTTTTCTCTGCATTATCCGGTGCAAGCTGTTCCTGTAGCAGCGGTGGTCGAGCTTGTTTCCCACCAGCACCGTTCTCAAGTTTCTTCCTCTCGGACGCCTAGTTCGCAAGCGAAGAAAAACAGAGAAAGAAAAAGAAGCACAAGAAAAAAGTGCATCAAGATTGCAACAGCTAAAGCTTGTGTGCAGGTTCGTGCGTGTTTTAGCGGCAAGCCCGCTCTTCAAAGACTACAAAGAAGAAACCTTAACTCTACAAAAAAGCCTCAATTTTTTGCACCTCAAGGTGTTTTTTTCTTTCGAAGAACAAAAAAAAAAAAAAAAAAGAAGTAAATTTCTTTTTCGCCCAACCAGTTCGGCTGCTCGGCGTTTTCTTAGAATCTCGTGCACCTGGGCACGCGTGGCTTCGGTGGAGCTGCAGCAGGAGGCCGGCGTGAAGCCACTCCTCGAAAAGGGTGATCACCTGCGCGAAGCGGGCACCTGAAGACGAAGGGTGGACGCGAAGTCCCCTTCGGCGGCTGGCAAATCCTGCGCTTCCGGCAGTTCCCGGCGCCGGCGACAACATCACCGCAGCACCGTTGCAGCTCAACTTCCCGGTGGACTCGACAGCACTCTCCGAGGTGCTTTGTACTTCAGTGTCAACCTTCAAGGTAAAGTCGGTGAGGAATCAGTGCGGACAATTAGTGGCGTGTGTGTATGGTGAGTGAACGTTCGGGATAATTCTCGCGCGTGTACCTTCCCCTTATTCCGCGAACCGGCGCGCATTCACGGCAGGTAACGTTCGATTCTTACTGCCGGTACCGACGCTCGTCTCGTTGACTTCTTTTTTTTCTAAATAATTCCTCACCGCAGAAAATTTATTCTTTTTTTCTCGTAATTCAGGGTAGATTTGTAAATTTGTAATCATAACTTTAGGTTTTTTTCGTGTCTTCGCGATTAGTAATTATTTTTTTTCTTTTATCTCCGGCAATCTCGCGCTGGGAAAAAATTTTTTTTTATTTAGTTTTAGATATAAATAGGTAAGCGGCACTCTGCGTAGTGTTTAGCTTCGTGGTCGTGGCGTGGTGCAGTAGTACTTGTATTTGTGAGACTACTTACATCCATCGGCGAACGTAGGTCGCGGGGCCGTCTGACCAATTCCCCCAGGCCCATTCGCACTAGGTCGCGGGCTCATTCTCTGACTCCCCGAGCCATATCGCACTAGGTCGCGGGTCCAAAGCTCACTCCCGGACCTCCCTCGCATTAGGCCGCGCCCTTGGATTTTTCCTCTCTTGTTGGGATTTCTAATTTTTTTTCTTTCTTTCATCGTTTGCCATGGCCGGCGAGAACGGCAACGAAGCCGACGACACCAGGAAGGAGTCCAAGGAAGTGGTTCCGGTCAACCGTGACGAAAATTCCCTGACGGTAGACGACCTCCAACGTCAGTTTCAAGAGTTTAAGGGTACCTTAGCCCAGGAAGTCGCCAAGGCTGTGGCTGCGGCTTTCGCTTCTCAGAAGCCTCTCGGAGATTCAGGCAGCAAAGAGTCTGCACCCCCACCGGGCTTTTTGGTTCATAATGCCACTTTGGCAGCTGCGGGTTTCGAGACCCCTGTGGTCAATTCCTTCAACCCCCTCGATTTCCCCGGTTCACAACCTCTCCCTCCCGGTACGGAGCGTGCTGAATTTCTGAATCCTGGTGCCGAGAATTTTCTGCCAAAGAACGTGACATCGCGTTCTCAATCGCATCAGTCATTTTTCAATACACAACCCACGTTCACCCAGAGTAGCATTGCACCGAATGATGCTCTCCCCGGCACGCAGACGTCCCCTGCTCAGAAACCCCATATTCCCTCTGCTCCCCCGCTGCCTGATGTGCATTCTCAGCAACAGCAGCAGCAGTACGCCTTTTTTTATCCAACTTCATTTAATGCTGATTATCAAGCCCTCGGGCGTGCTCGTAATTTCGGTTTTCAACCTTTTTCTACTAAGTCCCCTGAATACTGGTTCAAACTTATTGAGGATAAGTTTGTGGACGAATACATGACGTCCGACTGCGCTCGCTACTGGGCCGTCATGCAGAACCTGCCGAATCACATCACCGAGAACATGTCCGAGACAATTTCCTCGATTCCGCGCGATAGGAGGTATGAAGGGTTAAAAAACGCCCTTATTGCTAAGTATGGGGAATCGAGCGAGGATAAGCTCGATCGTCTTTTTCTTGATTGTAACCTCGGTGACCTCCGACCCTCGGAACTTCTCGCTAAAATGAAGTCTCTCAGACAGGGCCAGGTTGCCCCTTCAAGCATCCTCAAATTGTGGTCCAAGCATCTTCCTGACAGCGTGTCAAATGCCATAGACACTGAAGTCTCCGAATTGGAGTGGGCGAAAGCTGCCGCGAAGGCTGATCGCCTCACCCCAAGGCGCAAGTCAAATGTAGCTCCCATTGTCAACGCAATTTCAGAGCCTGACGCACTGTCAGCACAGGTCGCCGAGATAGTCGAGCGCGCACTTCGCAACAGTAACCGTGGTAGATCCCCCAATCGCGGCAGATCCAATAGCCGCGGTCGGTCTCAGAGTAGGGATGGTCAGCCTTTCCTTTGCCACCCCCATTTCAAATATCGCGACAAGTGTACAAGTTGTCGCGGTCCTCCGTGCTCGCTCTGGCCGGAGTTCGCTAAGGCAAACTCCCTTCCTGCTGACTATCAAGTTTACAGAAAGACTAGGGATTCAAAAAAATTCTAAGCCCACCCGTTTGTGAGGTGGATGTCGTGGGCTTGAACTCTTTACGCCTCTTCGTCATTGATAAAAAAACTCAGCGTCAATTTCTTGTAGATACTGGCGCTGAGGTTTCAATTCTCGCCAAAAGCTCCGTTCATTCCGATTGCCCTCGTGGTCCGTCGCTCCATGCAGCGAACGGGACGGAAATTGCCACTTACGGCGTCGTCTCCGAGACGTTCGACCTAGGTTTGCGTCGCGCCATGTCCTGGAACTTTTATGTTGCTGATATTCCATACTCGATTCTCGGTGCCGACGTGCTCAGTCACTTTGACCTTTTGCCAGACCTGAAGCGCCAGCGTTTGATTGACAACATAACCCAATTGTACGCATCCGGAACCCTCCGCGAACCTTCGGTTTTCGGTATCAGTGCGGTCAGCCCGGGCCACAAGTATTATCACATCCTTTCTAGATTCCCTCGAGTCCTTGGGCTCGAGCCGTCTGCCCCGCTTCAGGAGCGTGGAGTTTATCATCACATCCAGACCACGGGTCCGCCAGTCGCTCAGCGCGCCCGACCCCTTTCCGCCGACAAGCGTCGGTTTGCTATCGACGAATTTAATCGTCTTGCTCAGGCTGGGATTTGCCGATGCTCGGAGAGCCCTTGGGCCTCCCCGATCCACATGGTTCCTAAGGGCGATGGATGGCGGATTTGCGGTGATTATCGCGGTGTAAACAAAGTCACAATTCCCGATAGGACCCCGGTTCCCAATCTCAAGGACTTCGCGGGCTCCCTGCACGGTAGGAGGATTTTTTCCAAGTTGGATCTGCGCCGGGCTTACCGTCAGATCCCTATACACCCTGACGACGTCCCCAAGACGGCCGTCATAACCCCCTTCGGTTTGTGGGAATTCTTGGTTATGGTAGAGGGCTTGAGTAACGCGGGTCAGACACTGCTGCGCTACTTGGCAATGGCCCTTGGCGATCTTGATTTTGTTTTCTCCTATTTCGATGACATGATCGTTGCTTCGTTTACCCCCGAGGAGCACGAGCGGCACCTGGAGATTGTTTTGGCTAGTCTGGACAAGTTTCACCTTCACTTGAATCTCGAAAAGTGCCTACTCGGTGAACCCGAAGTCCCTTTTCTCGGCCACATGGTCGGTCAACAGGGCCTCCGCCCTGCGCCGGAAAAGGTGATCGCCATTCGCGACTTCCCGAGACCCGAAACCCTCCAGGGTCTTCGCAGTTTCTTGTGCATGTTGAACTATTATCGCCCATTCCTCAGCCGGGCAGCGGCTGTTCAGAGGCCACTGAATGACCTCCTTAGGGATGTCCGCAAGAAGGACTCTCGCCCGGTTCCCTGGAACCCTGAGGCGGAGCTCGCGTTCGGAAAGTGCAAGTCCGACCTCGCGGATTGTGCTTGCTTGGTCTATCCCGACGAGGATGCCGAAATTCGCCTTGTTACCGACGCCTCCGACGGCGCACTCGGGGGAGTTCTCGAACAGCGCAGGGGTGATGCGCCTTGGGCACCGATAAGCTTCTTCTCACGGAAATTGACCCCAACTCAGGTCAAATACTCCACATTCGACCGCGAGCTCACCGGCGTTTTCGAGTCACTCAAACACTTCCACTACTTTCTCGAGGGTCGCGGATTTAAGATCTTCACGGACCACAAGCCTCTCACACACGCGTTGAGGCAAGACCCGGTCCATGCTCCAATGCGTCGCCGTCGGCAGTTGTCCTACATCTCCGAATTTAATACATCGATAAATTATCTCCCTGGTGAGGAGAACGTAGTCGCGGATGCCTTGTCTCGTGCACCCTCGTTCACGTCATCGTCAGTTTTGGACTGGAGCAGCCTGTCTTTGGACGCGATCCAGCTTCCTGTTGTTCGCTCGATCCTAGCTGAGATTGACGCCTTCAAACTTCCTACGTCATTCTCTCTCGCAGAATTGGCGGCTGGACAGGCAGCTGACGGGCAATTGCGTCAGATCCTCGCCGATGAGAGCTACCCGCTCAAATTGATTCGACTGACCCTCCGCGAGAATCACACGCCCATCTACTGCGATACCTTCGACCACACGATCCGTCCGTACGTTCCCGCCCCATTTCGTAGGAGTGTTTTCGATCTGTTTCACGCAATTTCGCACCCTGGTGCCAAGGTCTCCGTCAAGTTGATCCGCAGGAGTTATGTCTGGCCGGACATGTCCCGTGACATTGCGCAGTGGGCTAGGGCTTGTATCCCGTGCCAACAGTCAAAGGTGACCCACCACAATAAGCTCCTACCGGCGGAGTTTCCTGTCCCTGACGGCCGTTTCTCTCATATCCATATCGATCTCGTTGGCCCGCTCGTTGAGAGCCACAACAATCTTTATGCCCTGACCATTGTCGACCGATACTCACGTTGGCCGGAAGCTATTCCTATTCCCAACATGGAAGCCCCGACTGTCGCGAGGGCCTTTTTTGACACCTGGGTCGCACGCTACGGTGCCCCCGAGATCCTGACATCCGACCAGGGCGAACAATTTGAATCGCAGCTTTTCACAGCCCTTTTACAGCTGATTGGCTGCGAACGGATTCGTACCACTGCTTATCGCCCTCAGCCAAACGGCCTTGTCGAACTTGTTTTCACCGGGATTTGAAAGCTTCGATAATGTGCTATGGCGACAACCCTGAATGGTCCCGCATTTTGTCGTCCGTGCTTCTCGGCTTACGTACCCGAGTGCGTTTAGACTTGGACGCAAGCCGAATTCGTTTTTGGGACAGTCCTTCGTATTCCCGGCGAGTTTTGCGTTCCCGGTGACTTCGAGCCTAATCGCAGGTTTTTCCTGGAAGAATTCCGGGAATATATGAAGGAGGTGAAGCCCGTCCCGTCCGCTCGGAAGTATTCCCTGAAACCCTTTGTTTTTAGGGACATGGCCACTTGCACCCACGTGCACATGAGGTCAACGCCTGTTAAGCGATCCCTTGAAAGACCCTACCACGGCCCTTATAAAGTCATCCAGCGTCTCTCGGGGGCCGATTTTTTGATCGACGTAAACGGTGTTCACAAGGTGGTAAACGTCGAGCGTTTGATTCCGGCACATTTTGTCCCTGACGAGTTCGCGGACGAGATCCTCGGTCCTGAGCTCGACCCCCTGCCGGCTGGTCCTGCTGTTCCCGTAGGAGCAGAAAGCCAGCAAGTGGTCATGCCCTCCGAGCCCAACATCGGACCGGGCGAACCGCCTTTCAGCTCTCCACCTGCAAATCCACCCGTTTCGGAGCAGGCTCCATCCCGCGAAACTCCTCCGGCTGACACATCGTCACATTCTTCTGCTCCGAATACCCCGTGTATTTCCCCGGCCTCGTCAGAGCCTTCGTTGGCTCCTGCGCCGGTCGTCGGAATCTGTAAAAAACCCTCCCGCGGGAAGGTTCGGGCCCAACCCGATCGCTCTGCTCTTCTTCCCCCTTTCAGTCGCACTTCCGAGTATCGCGCCCGGCACCCTATTCCCATTGGTCCTCCCCCAGTCCACCCAACGGGCGAGAAATCCTACCCTCGGAGAAGGGTCCATTTTGAACACCCATACGCGAAATCCCTGGATGCGATCGCGTGCGGCTCGGGAGAAAAGCTCGCGCTTTTACTTGATTCAGGGGGGAGTACTGTGGGCAGCGCGCATCCACTATACGACGGCGAGAGAGAGAGAGCGAGAGAACGATGATGCCGGCGCGCAGCTCGCTGCGTCCAGCCAAGCCTGCCGACCCACCAGTGTGTGCTTAGCCTCAGTACGGCACAGTTCGCTGCTAGCACCTCGTGCTGCAGCTTTTGTATATTGAAGCTACAATAAAGATTAATCACTTCTATATATTATTCATTATATCTTAATTATACCCAACCTGCACCAAGGAGTTTAGGGACTCCTGGATAAGTACACCAAGGTACTTCATTCCCTACATATCTCGCTTATTTACATAATTATGTATTGGTACTTGACCGCGTCGCTAGATGGCGGTACTGGTATCATTTATGTGGGCTCCGCTTTGCGAGACCACGGTAGAGTGAGAGAGAGACCGAATATAAGCGGTGTTCACAACGCTCGCTGCGTCGAGCCGAGCGATAGCACTCAGAGTGCACCGGGCCTCTGCGTCGAGCAGACCTGCTAAGCGCCCGTGCCTTGTATCTAAACCTGAGCCTATAATAAATACTTATATTATTATATACGTCTAGTGTCCTATTATTTATACACCCAACTTGCACCCAGGATTGCTAGGGCTCCTGGTAATATAGATCACCTAAGATCGTAAGACCCTACAGTGGTGACCCCGACGCAGAAGAAAACGCCAAGGATTCTCCTGTTATTTCAACTTGTGCTAGTTAGTGCGTGTTTTTCAAGTCGACCTCATTATCCCACCTAAATTTCTCAACAAATGGACCAAGTTTTTGCCTCGGGATTCAAGAACAAGCTAAAACAACCCTGATCTACAACCCGACGACGAAGGAAAACCTCGCAACCTTCACTTGTTCGTCGTGCAAGTTTGTGCATATTTTGCAGCGGTAGATTGAGTTTTCCCGCCAACACCGAACGAAAAAATTCTTTCATCTCGCACGTCAAGAGCGAGTTCAAAACTCAACAAAAATACTCTCGACGACGAAGGAAAACCTGGAAACCTTCGCTGGCTCGTCGTAAATCGTGCGTTCTTTAACGGTTGATCTTGTCATCCCATTCGCACTCTACAAAGAATTATTTTTTCCTCGCACGTCAAGAGCGAGTGCTTTTTTTCACGGGTAAGTGCGAGCGTGTGCGTGCAGCGCTTTCGGGACAAATTTTTCGCGCGCGTTTCAACCTCCCCCCAATTTCCGCGAACCAGCCTACCGGCACCTGAATTCGCCTTACCGGTGATATTTCTCGACCGATCGAGAATCCCGTGTTATTTTTCGAAATAATTCCTCACACTTTAACTATTCAAAATTAGTCTTAAGCTTACCTTTGTAAATATAGCTCTTAAGTTTTTTTTTTTTTTCGCGACTTTCGCATACACCACCCCCGCTTTCTCTTACTCAAATTTTTAACAAATAAAAAATAGAAAACAGCACACTGCGTGTGCTAAGCTTCCCGGTCGCGGCGGGGTGCAGTAGGACTTGTCCTTGTGAGCTTACTTACATCCAACGGCGTATGTAAGTCGCGGGGCCGCCTGACTAACTCCCCCAGGCCCATTCATGCTAGGTCATGGGCTCAACATTTATTTATTCGCGCTTCTTTGCACAGGCACCGACCGATGTCCATGACAGAGCGATTGTAGCGCTCCGCCAATCCATTGAGTTCATGGACTCCCGTCGGGCATGGCAATAATTCTATCCCCTTCTCGCGAATAAAATCATAAGTATCTTTAGTATTCCGTAGCTTTATCACACTGTAATTTTTTTTATTTTCTTGTCAAATTGGGTCTCAACAAAATTTACATAATCTTTAAAGCAATCCAATGTTTCATTCTTTGATTTTAAAGTGTAGATTTGCGCCCATTTGCTGAAATCATCCACGAATGTAAAAAAATATTTCTCTCTGTGGTAGCCCGCTATCGATTGAGGACCGCGTAAATCTGTGTGGATAAGCTGTAATATTCCAGTAGCCCGTTCGCGATCACCCGATCAGAAGGCTATTGGGGAGCGAATGAGGGCCTCGTAAGGTAGCCTTCGGAGGCCCTAGCTCGGTTTGTAATGGGGCGAAACCAAGGCGCTGTTTCAAGCCTCGCTAGATCATTTTCTACGAACGTATGCAATAATTGACTTGAAAATTGGACACAGGTAGATACTTTTTTTAAGAAAATGAAATTGAAAAGTTAAAGCTTTAGTGGGGATAATGAATTTAAAGAATTAAACAAAATTTTTTAGCTAACCCTCTAAACAACACTGACAGTCATAGAATATAAAGAAAATAACTTTTTTTAGAGGTTATGTGTCATGTAAACATTGTGATTTTAAGTTGAATATATTTATAGTAAGTGTTTGTTACAGAAAAAGTGATTTTAAAAATAAAACTGAAAATATATTTAAATTCCGTGAAAAAAAGTTTGATTAAAAAGTAGTAGTAGTTTTAGTAAAAAACCTTTTTCTAAACTATTTGGCATCTTAGTGACATTTTTCACTTCACCTTTTTTAAACAATAAATTTTTCGATTTTTCAGAATTATTACGTGAATAAATTAAACTATCAAGAGTTTATTGTCCAAGTTGTTGTTTATACATTTGGAATTAGTTATAACCTCGAAATCTAAATGTCAAAAATACCATTTCAACTGAACCTTATCAGGCCCTAAGTCGCGCCCCGTGAATGCCCCGTTACAATTCTAACGAGGGCATTACTATGCTCTCGGGGCAATTAACGAGGCCCTACACGGAGAAAAAAAAAATAGGAGTTTCTCCAATTTGGAGGAGAGTTTCACCAAAAAAAAAATTGGAGATTCTCCAATCTTGAAAAATTGGAGTTTTTCCTATTTTTTTTTTGGTATTCCTACAATTTAAAATTGTGAATTTTGTCGACTATAGGTTAAGATTCCCGTGCTGGTATAGAAACTTTGAAACAATCTCTCGGACCCGGGTTGACAGATTGCTGACGGTAGCATACTCTGGGAAGCATACCCGAGGCGCATTGCACCAGGTCGCCGATGACGGGTATATCCGGGCATCACCTCCGAGAGCTTAGTTTGAATTTTTCTCGAGGTGATTTTAGTGATCGTCTGGGGAGCTCTCAGGCATGAATTTCAACCTGGACAACCAGGTCACCGATGACGAGTATACCCGGGGATCATCTCCGAGAACTTCTTTCGAATTTTCCAAGAGGTGACATGGGTGATCGTCTGGGAAGCTCCTAGGCATGAATTTCGACCTGGACAACCAGGTCACCGATGACGGGTATATCCGGACATCATCTTCGAGCGATCGAGTTCTTTAAGTAAAGAATGATGTTGATCACCAGAGTCACCACGAAGAAAACTCAACTTTACTTCTCGGAGATGATCCTCGGGTATACTCGTCATCGGCGACCTGGTTGTCCAGGTCAAAATTCATGCCTGGGAGCTCCCTAGACGATCACCAAAGTCACCTCTAAGAAAATTCAAACCAAGTTCTCGGAGATGATCTCCAGGTGTACCCGTCATTCGCGACCTGGTGAAATCCCCGGGTATGCTCAAAAGGTGTATCTACCGTTGGCAAACTGCTAATTCGGGTCCAAGAGGTTGTTTAAATGTTAACCTAATCGACGAAATGTTATTTTACCAAAAAAAAATTGGAGAAACTCCAATTTTTGTTTGGAGAATTCACAATCTGACGGGACTCATAGCGCCTCCTATTTTAAATTGGAGAAACTCCAATTTTTTTTTCTCCGTGTAGCTAGCGCCCTGACAATCTTTCTGATCGGGAAGAAGAATATGCTCCAAAAAGTGTGTAGGTAGTCTCGAGCAAAAATATCTAAACAGATAAAAAAGTATAGTCAATTATAAAAAGTGAATATAATTTTGCTAGTATGCCTTAAAATTGACAATTTTATATTACTAGGAGGGGTACCCCCTGCTCGCTCCGAACTACAAGCCCCCAGAATGTTATGCTTGTGCCTTACCCCTGTGCCTACATTTTTGGCTACCCTCGTAGCTACCATTGTTTCTGCTCTTGTAGCTCTTGTAGCTATCTTTATATTTACTCTTGTGCCTATCTTTGTTTTTATGTTTGTTCATACTCATGTGCATACCCTCCCAACATTATGACTACCACTGTACCCACTAACGTGCATACAATTACTCATATGCTTGTGCTTAGCTCAAAGGGTGCATTCTAGAAATTCAGAAGGTGTACCTGGGGTGACATGCTGTAAAATAAGGAATATTTTGCGAACCAGCGTTGGTTTCGATATTAGAATCATGGGCACGGTTTGCCGAGTTCAGAGCGCACATTTCTCCAGAGATATAAAATGTCGTCTGCTCTTCTCAAAAAAAATTTATTTTAATATTTTCAGAGTTTTTTGTTGTATTTTGGCGTGATATAGTCGTTTGTAAAGAAATAAAAAATTTTAAATTTATCGTTGCTCGTTTGAAAAAAATAGATTAACCTTTAAATAAAAATTATATGAATGTCAATGATGAAAGTTTTTTTTTTTTTCATCGCGAGTTTTTTTCAGAAATAAATAAATGAATAAATAATCCCCCAAGCTGCTAAAACCCCATAACACCGAGCTCGCGAGGCTTTTTTTTAAATAAATAAATAAATGATCCCCCAAGCTGCTACAACCCAATAACGCCGAGCTCACGAGGCTTTTTTTTAATAAATAAATAAATGATCCCCCAAGCTGCTACAACCCCATAACACCGAGCTCGCGAGTTTTTTTCAGAAATGAATAAATAAATTAATAATCCTCAAGCTGCTACAACCCCATAACACCGAGCTCGCGAGGCTTTTTTAATAAATAAATAAATAAATGATCGCCCAAGCTGCTACAACCCCATAACGCCGAGCTCACGAGGCTTTTTTTTATAAATAAATGAATGATCCCCCAAGGTGCTACAACCCCATAACGCCAAGCTAGCGAGGCTTTTTTTTTAATAAATAAATAAATGATCCCCCAAGCTGCTACAACCCCATAACACAGAGCTCGCGAGTTTTTTTCAGAAATGAATAAATAAATAAATAATCCCCCAAGCTGCTACAACCCCATGATACCGAGCTCGCAAGGCTTTTTTTATAAATAAATAAATAAATGATCCCCCGACCTTCTGCAACCCCATAAAGCAGAGCTCGCGAGTTTTTTTCAGAAATGAATAATTATATAAATAATCCCCCAAGCTGCTACAACCCCGTAACACCGAGCTCGTGAGGCTTTTTTTATAAAAAAATAAATAAATGATCCCCGAAGCAGCTACAACCCCAAAACGCCAAGCTAGCGAGGCTTTTTTTTAAATAAATAAAAAAATGATCTCCCAAGCTGCTACAACCCAATAACGCCGAGCTCGCGAGTTATTTTTATAAATAAATAAATAAATAATCCCCCAAGCAGCTACGACCCTATTACGCCAGGCTCACCGGTCGCGACTTTTTTTTTAATAAATAAATAAATTAATATTTATAAAAAAACTCGCGAATTCGGCATTATTAGGTCGTAGCAGCTTGGGGGATCATTAATTTATTTATTAAAAAAAAAGCGTCGCCAGCTCGGCGTCATGGGGTTGTAGCAGCTTGGGGGATTATTTATTCATTTATTTATTCATGAAAAAAACTCCTGAGCTCGGCGTTATGGAGTTGTAGCAGCTTGGGAGATCATTTATTTATTTATTTTAAAAAAAGCCTCGCGAGCTCGGCGTTATGGGGTTGTAGAAGCTTGGGGGATTATATATTTTTTTAATCATTTCTGAAAAAACTCGCGATCTCGGCGTTATGGGGTTGTAGCAGCTTGAGAGATCATTTATTTATTTATTTAAAAAAAAGCCTTGCGAGCTCGGTGTTTTGGGGTTGTAGCAGCTTGGGGGATTATTTATTTATCTATTCATTTCTGAAAAACACTCGCGAGCTCAGTGTTATGGGGTTGTAGCAACATGGGGGATCATTTATTTATTTATTAAAAAAAGCCTCGCGAGCTCGGCGTTATGAGGTTGTAGCAGCTTGGGGGATCATTTATTTATTTATTTAAAAAAAAGCCACGCGAGCCCGGTATTATGGGGTTGTAGCAGCTTGGGGGATTATTTATTTATTTATTCATTTCTGAAAAAACCTCGCGAGCTCGGCGTTATTTGGTTGTAGCAGCTTGGGGGATCATTTATTTATTTATTTAAAAAAAAGCCTTGCGAGCTCGGAGTTTTGGGGTTGTAGCAGCTTGGGGGATTATTTATTTATCTATTCATTTCTGAAAAACACTCGCGAGCTCAGTGTTATGGGGTTGTAGCAGCTTGAAGGATCATTTATTTATTTATTTATTTATTTAAAAAAAAGCCACGCGAGCCCGGTATTATGGGGTTGTAGCAGCTTGGGGGATTATTTATTTATTTATTCATTTCTGAAAAAAACTCGCGATCTCGGCGTTATGGGGTTGTAGCAGCTTGAGAGATCATTTATTTATTTATTTAAAAAAAAGCCTTGCGAGCTCGGTGTTTTGGGGTTGTAGCAGCTTGGGGGATTATTTATTTATTTATTCATTTCTGAAAAAACCTCGCGAGCTCGGCGTTATTTGGTTGTAGCAGCTTGGGAGATCATTTATTTATTTATTTAAAAAACAGCCTCGCGAGCTCGGTGTTATGGGGTTGTAGCAGCTTGGGAGATCATTTATTTATTTATTTTAAAAAAAGCCTAGCAAGCTCGGCGTTATGGGGTTGTAGCCGCTTGGGGGATCATTTATTTATTTATTCATTTCTGAAAAAAACTCGCGAGCTCGGCGTTATGGGATTGTAGAAGCTCGGGGGATCATTTATTTATTTATTTACAAAAAAAGCCTTGGGAGCTCGGTGTAATGGGATTGTAGCAGCTTGGGGGATCATTTATTTATTTATTTAAATGAAGCCTCGCGAGCTTGGCGTTATGTGGTTGTAGAAGCTTGGGGGATCATTTATTTATTTATTTAAATAAAGCCCCGTGAGCTCGGTGTTATGGGGTTGTTGCAGCTTGGAGGATTATTTATTTATTTATTCATTTCTGAAAAAAACTCGCGAGCTCGGTGTTATGGGGTTGTAGCAGCTTGGGGGATCATTTATTTATTTTCAAAAAAGCCTCGCGAGCTCGGCGTAATGGGGATGTAGCAGCTTGGGGGATCATTTATTTATTTATTCATTTCTGAAAAAAACTCGCGAGCTCGGTGTTATGGGGTTGTAGCAGCTTGGGGGATCATTTATTTATTTATTTCAAAAAAGCCTCATGAGCTTGATGTTATGTGGTTGTAGCAGTTTGGGGGATTTTTTATTAATTTATAAAAAAAGCCTTGCGAGCTCGGTGTTATGGGGTTGTAGCGGCTCGGGGGATCATTTATTTATTTATTTATAAAAAAAGCCTTGCGAGCTCAGTGTTATGGGGTTGTAGCAACTTGGGGGATTATTTATGTATTTATTCATTTCTGAAAAAAACTCGTGAGCTCGGCGTCATGGGGTTGTAGCAGCTTGGAAGATCATTTATTTATTTATTTAAAAAACAGCCTCGCGAGCTCGGTGTTATGGGGTTGTAGCAGCTTGGGGGATCATTTATTCATTTATTTAAAAAAAATCCATGTGAGCTCGGCGTTATGGGGTTGTAGCAGCTTTGGGGATCATTTATTCATATATTAAAAAAAAAAGCCTCACGAGCTCGGCGTTATGGGGTTGTAGCCGCTTGGGGGATCATTTATTTACTTATTCATTTCTGAAAAAAACTCGCGAGCTCGGCGTTATGGGCTTGTAGAAGCTCGGGGGATCATTTATTTATTTATTTACAAAAAAAGCCTTGGGAGCTCGGTGTTATGAGATTGTAGCAGCTTGGGGGATTATTTATTTATTTATTCATTTCTGAAAAATTTCGTGAGCTCGGTGTTATGGGGTTGTAGTACCTTGGGGGATCATTTTTTTATTTATTTTCAAAAAAGCCTCGCGAGCTCGGCGTTATGGGGTTGTAGCAGCTTGGGGGATCATTTATTTATTTATTCATTTCTGAAAAAAACTCGCGAGCTCGGTAAAATGGGGTTGTAGTAGCTTGGGGGATCATTTTTTTATTTATTTTCAAAAAAGCCTCGCGAGCTCGGCGTTATGGGGTTGTAGCAGCTTGGGGGATCATTTATTTATTTATTCATTTCTGAAAAAAACTCGCGAGCTCGGTAAAATGGGGTTGTAGTAGCTTGGGGGATCATTTTTTTATTTATTTTCAAAAAAGCCTCGCGAGCTCGGCGTTATGGGGTTGTAGCAGCTTGGGGGATAATTTATTTATTTATTCATTTCTGAAAAAAACTCGTGAGCTCGGCGTTATGTGGTTGCAGCAGGTTGGGGGATTATTTATTTATTTATAAAAAAAGCCTTGCGAGCTCGGTGTTATGGGGTTGAAGCGGCTTGGGGGATTATTTATTCATTTATTTATTCATGAAGAAAACTCCTGAGCTCGGCGTTATGGGGTTGTAGCAGCTTGGGGGATCATTTATTTATTTATTTATAATAAAAGCCTTGCGAGCTCGGTGTTATGGGGTTGTAGAAGCTCGGGGGATCATTTATTTATTTATAAAAAAAGCCTTGCGAGCTCGGTGTTATGGGGTTGTAGCAGCTCGGGGGATTATTTATATATTTATTCATTTCTGAAAAAAACTCGTGAGCTCGGCGTCATGGGCTTGTAGCAGCTTGGGGGATTATTTATTCATTTATTTATTCATGAAGCAAACTCCTGAGCTCGGCGTTATGGGGTTGTAGCAGCTTGGGGGATCATTTATTTATTTATTTATAATAAAAGCCTTGCGAGCTCGGTGTTATGGGGTTGTAGAAGCTCGGGGGATCATTTATTTATCTATAAAAAAAGCCTTGCGAGCTCGGTGTTATGGGGTTGTAGCAGCTCGGGGGATCATTTATTCATTTATAAAAAAAGCCTTGCGAGCTCGGTGTTATGGGGTTGTAGCGGCTCGGGGGATCATTTATTTATTTATTTATAAACAAAGCCTAGCGAGCTCGGTGTTATGGGGTTGTAGCAGCTTGGGGGATTATTTATTCATTTATTTATTCATGAAGAAAACTCCCGAGCTCGGCGTTATGGGGTTGTAGCAGCTTGGGGGATCATTTATTTATTTATTTATAAAAAAAGCCTTGCGAGCTCAGTGTTATGGGGTTGTAGCGGCTTGGGGGATTATTTATGTATTTATTCATTTCTGAAAAAAACTCGTGAGCTCGGCGTTATGGGGTTATAGCAGCTTGGGGGATTATTTATTCATTTATTTATTCATGAAGAAAACTCCTGAGCTCGGCGTTATGGGGTTGTAGCAGCTTGGGGGATCATTTATTTATTTATTTATAATAAAAGCCTTGCGAGCTCGGTGTTATTGGGTTTTAGAAGCTCGGGGGATCATTTATTCATTTATAAAAAAAGCCTTGCGAGCTCGGTGTTATGGGGTTGTAGCAGCTCGGGGGATAATTTATTCATTTATAAAAAGCCTCGCGTGCTCGGCGTTATGGGGTTGTAGCAGCTCGGGGGATAATTTATTCATTTATAAAAAGCCTCGCGTGCTCGGCGTTATGGGGTTGCAGCAGCTTGGGGAATCATTTATTTATTTATTTGTAAAAAAAACTCGCGAGCTCGGCGTTATGGGGTTTTAGCAGCTTGGGGGACCATTTATTCATTTATTTAAAAAAAAGCCTCGCGAGCTCAGCGTCATGGGATTGTAGCAGCTTGGGGGATTATTTATTCATTTATTTATTCATAAAAAAAACTCCTGAGCTCGGCGTTATGGGGTTGTAGCAGCTTGGGAGATCATTTATTTATTTATTTAAAAAACAGCCTCGCGAGCTCGGTGTTATGGGGTTGTAGCCGCTTGGGGGATCATTTATTTATTTAAAAAAAAGCCTTGCGAGCTCGGTGTTTTGGGGTTGTAGCAGCTTGGGGGATTATTTATTTATTTATTCATTTCTGAAAAAACCTCGCGAGCTCGGCGTTATTTTGTTGTAGCAGCTTAGGAGATCATTTATTTATTTATTTGAAAAAAAACCTAGCGAGCTCGGTGTTATGGGGTTGTAGCAGCTTGGGGGATTATTTATTTATCTATTCATTTCTTCAAAACACTCGCGAGCTCAGTGTTATGGGGTTGTAGCAGCTTGGGGGATCATTTATTTATTTATTAAAAAAAGCCTCGCGAAATCGGCGTTATTTGGTTGTAGCAGCTTGGGGGATCATTTATTTATTTATTTTCAAAAAAGCCTCGCGAGCTCGGCGTTATGGGGTTGTAGCAGCTTGGGGGATCATTTATTTATTTATTCATTTCTGAAAAAAACTCGCGAGCTCGGTAAAATGGGGTTGTAGTAGCTTGGGGGATCATTAATTTATTTATTAAAAAAAAAGCGTCGCCAGCTCGGCGTCATGGGGTTGTAGCAGCTTGGGGGATTATTTATTCATTTATTTATTCATGAAAAAAACTCCTGAGCTCGGCGTTATGGAGTTGTAGCAGCTTGGGAGATCATTTATTTATTTATTTTAAAAAAAGCCTCGCGAGCTCGGCGTTATGGGGTTGTAGAAGCTTGGGGGATTATATATTTTTTTAATCATTTCTGAAAAAACTCGCGATCTCGGCGTTATGGGGTTGTAGCAGCTTGAGAGATCATTTATTTATTTATTTAAAAAAAAGCCTTGCGAGCTCGGTGTTTTGGGGTTGTAGCAGCTTGGGGGATTATTTATTTATCTATTCATTTCTGAAAAACACTCGCGAGCTCAGTGTTATGGGGTTGTAGCAACATGGGGGATCATTTATTTATTTATTAAAAAAAGCCTCGCGAGCTCGGCGTTATGAGGTTGTAGCAGCTTGGGGGATCATTTATTTATTTATTTAAAAAAAAGCCACGCGAGCCCGGTATTATGGGGTTGTAGCAGCTTGGGGGATTATTTATTTATTTATTCATTTCTGAAAAAACCTCGCGAGCTCGGCGTTATTTGGTTGTAGCAGCTTGGGGGATCATTTATTTATTTATTTAAAAAAAAGCCTTGCGAGCTCGGAGTTTTGGGGTTGTAGCAGCTTGGGGGATTATTTATTTATCTATTCATTTCTGAAAAACACTCGCGAGCTCAGTGTTATGGGGTTGTAGCAGCTTGAAGGATCATTTATTTATTTATTTATTTATTTAAAAAAAAGCCACGCGAGCCCGGTATTATGGGGTTGTAGCAGCTTGGGGGATTATTTATTTATTTATTCATTTCTGAAAAAAACTCGCGATCTCGGCGTTATGGGGTTGTAGCAGCTTGAGAGATCATTTATTTATTTATTTAAAAAAAAGCCTTGCGAGCTCGGTGTTTTGGGGTTGTAGCAGCTTGGGGGATTATTTATTTATTTATTCATTTCTGAAAAAACCTCGCGAGCTCGGCGTTATTTGGTTGTAGCAGCTTGGGAGATCATTTATTTATTTATTTAAAAAACAGCCTCGCGAGCTCGGTGTTATGGGGTTGTAGCAGCTTGGGAGATCATTTATTTATTTATTTTAAAAAAAGCCTAGCAAGCTCGGCGTTATGGGGTTGTAGCCGCTTGGGGGATCATTTATTTATTTATTCATTTCTGAAAAAAACTCGCGAGCTCGGCGTTATGGGATTGTAGAAGCTCGGGGGATCATTTATTTATTTATTTACAAAAAAAGCCTTGGGAGCTCGGTGTAATGGGATTGTAGCAGCTTGGGGGATCATTTATTTATTTATTTAAATGAAGCCTCGCGAGCTTGGCGTTATGTGGTTGTAGAAGCTTGGGGGATCATTTATTTATTTATTTAAATAAAGCCCCGTGAGCTCGGTGTTATGGGGTTGTTGCAGCTTGGAGGATTATTTATTTATTTATTCATTTCTGAAAAAAACTCGCGAGCTCGGTGTTATGGGGTTGTAGCAGCTTGGGGGATCATTTATTTATTTTCAAAAAAGCCTCGCGAGCTCGGCGTAATGGGGATGTAGCAGCTTGGGGGATCATTTATTTATTTATTCATTTCTGAAAAAAACTCGCGAGCTCGGTGTTATGGGGTTGTAGCAGCTTGGGGGATCATTTATTTATTTATTTCAAAAAAGCCTCATGAGCTTGATGTTATGTGGTTGTAGCAGTTTGGGGGATTTTTTATTAATTTATAAAAAAAGCCTTGCGAGCTCGGTGTTATGGGGTTGTAGCAACTTGGGGGATTATTTATGTATTTATTCATTTCTGAAAAAAACTCGTGAGCTCGGCGTTATGGGGTTGTAGCAGCTTGGGGGATCATTTATTTATTTATTCATTTCTGAAAAAAACTCGCGAGCTCGGTAAAATGGGGTTGTAGTAGCTTGGGGGATCATTAATTTATTTATTAAAAAAAAAGCGTCGCCAGCTCGGCGTCATGGGGTTGTAGCAGCTTGGGGGATTATTTATTCATTTATTTATTCATGAAAAAAACTCCTGAGCTCGGCGTTATGGAGTTGTAGCAGCTTGGGAGATCATTTATTTATTTATTTTAAAAAAAGCCTCGCGAGCTCGGCGTTATGGGGTTGTAGAAGCTTGGGGGATTATATATTTTTTTAATCATTTCTGAAAAAACTCGCGATCTCGGCGTTATGGGGTTGTAGCAGCTTGAGAGATCATTTATTTATTTATTTAAAAAAAAGCCTTGCGAGCTCGGTGTTTTGGGGTTGTAGCAGCTTGGGGGATTATTTATTTATCTATTCATTTCTGAAAAACACTCGCGAGCTCAGTGTTATGGGGTTGTAGCAACATGGGGGATCATTTATTTATTTATTAAAAAAAGCCTCGCGAGCTCGGCGTTATGAGGTTGTAGCAGCTTGGGGGATCATTTATTTATTTATTTAAAAAAAAGCCACGCGAGCCCGGTATTATGGGGTTGTAGCAGCTTGGGGGATTATTTATTTATTTATTCATTTCTGAAAAAACCTCGCGAGCTCGGCGTTATTTGGTTGTAGCAGCTTGGGGGATCATTTATTTATTTATTTAAAAAAAAGCCTTGCGAGCTCGGAGTTTTGGGGTTGTAGCAGCTTGGGGGATTATTTATTTATCTATTCATTTCTGAAAAACACTCGCGAGCTCAGTGTTATGGGGTTGTAGCAGCTTGAAGGATCATTTATTTATTTATTTATTTATTTAAAAAAAAGCCACGCGAGCCCGGTATTATGGGGTTGTAGCAGCTTGGGGGATTATTTATTTATTTATTCATTTCTGAAAAAAACTCGCGATCTCGGCGTTATGGGGTTGTAGCAGCTTGAGAGATCATTTATTTATTTATTTAAAAAAAAGCCTTGCGAGCTCGGTGTTTTGGGGTTGTAGCAGCTTGGGGGATTATTTATTTATTTATTCATTTCTGAAAAAACCTCGCGAGCTCGGCGTTATTTGGTTGTAGCAGCTTGGGAGATCATTTATTTATTTATTTAAAAAACAGCCTCGCGAGCTCGGTGTTATGGGGTTGTAGCAGCTTGGGAGATCATTTATTTATTTATTTTAAAAAAAGCCTAGCAAGCTCGGCGTTATGGGGTTGTAGCCGCTTGGGGGATCATTTATTTATTTATTCATTTCTGAAAAAAACTCGCGAGCTCGGCGTTATGGGATTGTAGAAGCTCGGGGGATCATTTATTTATTTATTTACAAAAAAAGCCTTGGGAGCTCGGTGTAATGGGATTGTAGCAGCTTGGGGGATCATTTATTTATTTATTTAAATGAAGCCTCGCGAGCTTGGCGTTATGTGGTTGTAGAAGCTTGGGGGATCATTTATTTATTTATTTAAATAAAGCCCCGTGAGCTCGGTGTTATGGGGTTGTTGCAGCTTGGAGGATTATTTATTTATTTATTCATTTCTGAAAAAAACTCGCGAGCTCGGTGTTATGGGGTTGTAGCAGCTTGGGGGATCATTTATTTATTTTCAAAAAAGCCTCGCGAGCTCGGCGTAATGGGGATGTAGCAGCTTGGGGGATCATTTATTTATTTATTCATTTCTGAAAAAAACTCGCGAGCTCGGTGTTATGGGGTTGTAGCAGCTTGGGGGATCATTTATTTATTTATTTCAAAAAAGCCTCATGAGCTTGATGTTATGTGGTTGTAGCAGTTTGGGGGATTTTTTATTAATTTATAAAAAAAGCCTTGCGAGCTCGGTGTTATGGGGTTGTAGCGGCTCGGGGGATCATTTATTTATTTATTTATAAAAAAAGCCTTGCGAGCTCAGTGTTATGGGGTTGTAGCAACTTGGGGGATTATTTATGTATTTATTCATTTCTGAAAAAAACTCGTGAGCTCGGCGTCATGGGGTTGTAGCAGCTTGGAAGATCATTTATTTATTTATTTAAAAAACAGCCTCGCGAGCTCGGTGTTATGGGGTTGTAGCAGCTTGGGGGATCATTTATTCATTTATTTAAAAAAAATCCATGTGAGCTCGGCGTTATGGGGTTGTAGCAGCTTTGGGGATCATTTATTCATATATTAAAAAAAAAAGCCTCACGAGCTCGGCGTTATGGGGTTGTAGCCGCTTGGGGGATCATTTATTTACTTATTCATTTCTGAAAAAAACTCGCGAGCTCGGCGTTATGGGCTTGTAGAAGCTCGGGGGATCATTTATTTATTTATTTACAAAAAAAGCCTTGGGAGCTCGGTGTTATGAGATTGTAGCAGCTTGGGGGATTATTTATTTATTTATTCATTTCTGAAAAATTTCGTGAGCTCGGTGTTATGGGGTTGTAGTACCTTGGGGGATCATTTTTTTATTTATTTTCAAAAAAGCCTCGCGAGCTCGGCGTTATGGGGTTGTAGCAGCTTGGGGGATCATTTATTTATTTATTCATTTCTGAAAAAAACTCGCGAGCTCGGTAAAATGGGGTTGTAGTAGCTTGGGGGATCATTTTTTTATTTATTTTCAAAAAAGCCTCGCGAGCTCGGCGTTATGGGGTTGTAGCAGCTTGGGGGATCATTTATTTATTTATTCATTTCTGAAAAAAACTCGCGAGCTCGGTAAAATGGGGTTGTAGTAGCTTGGGGGATCATTTTTTTATTTATTTTCAAAAAAGCCTCGCGAGCTCGGCGTTATGGGGTTGTAGCAGCTTGGGGGATAATTTATTTATTTATTCATTTCTGAAAAAAACTCGTGAGCTCGGCGTTATGTGGTTGCAGCAGGTTGGGGGATTATTTATTTATTTATAAAAAAAGCCTTGCGAGCTCGGTGTTATGGGGTTGAAGCGGCTTGGGGGATTATTTATTCATTTATTTATTCATGAAGAAAACTCCTGAGCTCGGCGTTATGGGGTTGTAGCAGCTTGGGGGATCATTTATTTATTTATTTATAATAAAAGCCTTGCGAGCTCGGTGTTATGGGGTTGTAGAAGCTCGGGGGATCATTTATTTATTTATAAAAAAAGCCTTGCGAGCTCGGTGTTATGGGGTTGTAGCAGCTCGGGGGATTATTTATATATTTATTCATTTCTGAAAAAAACTCGTGAGCTCGGCGTCATGGGCTTGTAGCAGCTTGGGGGATTATTTATTCATTTATTTATTCATGAAGCAAACTCCTGAGCTCGGCGTTATGGGGTTGTAGCAGCTTGGGGGATCATTTATTTATTTATTTATAATAAAAGCCTTGCGAGCTCGGTGTTATGGGGTTGTAGAAGCTCGGGGGATCATTTATTTATCTATAAAAAAAGCCTTGCGAGCTCGGTGTTATGGGGTTGTAGCAGCTCGGGGGATCATTTATTCATTTATAAAAAAAGCCTTGCGAGCTCGGTGTTATGGGGTTGTAGCGGCTCGGGGGATCATTTATTTATTTATTTATAAACAAAGCCTAGCGAGCTCGGTGTTATGGGGTTGTAGCAGCTTGGGGGATTATTTATTCATTTATTTATTCATGAAGAAAACTCCCGAGCTCGGCGTTATGGGGTTGTAGCAGCTTGGGGGATCATTTATTTATTTATTTATAAAAAAAGCCTTGCGAGCTCAGTGTTATGGGGTTGTAGCGGCTTGGGGGATTATTTATGTATTTATTCATTTCTGAAAAAAACTCGTGAGCTCGGCGTTATGGGGTTATAGCAGCTTGGGGGATTATTTATTCATTTATTTATTCATGAAGAAAACTCCTGAGCTCGGCGTTATGGGGTTGTAGCAGCTTGGGGGATCATTTATTTATTTATTTATAATAAAAGCCTTGCGAGCTCGGTGTTATTGGGTTTTAGAAGCTCGGGGGATCATTTATTCATTTATAAAAAAAGCCTTGCGAGCTCGGTGTTATGGGGTTGTAGCAGCTCGGGGGATAATTTATTCATTTATAAAAAGCCTCGCGTGCTCGGCGTTATGGGGTTGTAGCAGCTCGGGGGATAATTTATTCATTTATAAAAAGCCTCGCGTGCTCGGCGTTATGGGGTTGCAGCAGCTTGGGGAATCATTTATTTATTTATTTGTAAAAAAAACTCGCGAGCTCGGCGTTATGGGGTTTTAGCAGCTTGGGGGACCATTTATTCATTTATTTAAAAAAAAGCCTCGCGAGCTCAGCGTCATGGGATTGTAGCAGCTTGGGGGATTATTTATTCATTTATTTATTCATAAAAAAAACTCCTGAGCTCGGCGTTATGGGGTTGTAGCAGCTTGGGAGATCATTTATTTATTTATTTAAAAAACAGCCTCGCGAGCTCGGTGTTATGGGGTTGTAGCCGCTTGGGGGATCATTTATTTATTTAAAAAAAAGCCTTGCGAGCTCGGTGTTTTGGGGTTGTAGCAGCTTGGGGGATTATTTATTTATTTATTCATTTCTGAAAAAACCTCGCGAGCTCGGCGTTATTTTGTTGTAGCAGCTTAGGAGATCATTTATTTATTTATTTGAAAAACAGCCTCGCGAGTTCGGTGTTATGGGGTTGTAGCCGCTTGGGGGATCATTTATTTATTTATTCATTTCTGAAAAAAACTCGCGAGCTCGGCGTTATGGGGTTGTAGAAGCTTGGGGGATTATATATTTATTTAATCATTTCTGAAAAAAACTCGCGATCTCGGCGTTATGGGGTTGTAGCAGCTTGAGAGATCATTTATTTATTTATTTGAAAAAAAACCTAGCGAGCTCGGTGTTATGGGGTTGTAGCAGCTTGGGGGATTATTTATTTATCTATTCATTTCTTCAAAACACTCGCGAGCTCAGTGTTATGGGGTTGTAGCAGCTTGGGGGATCATTTATTTATTTATTAAAAAAAGCCTCGCGAGCTCGGCGTTATTTGGTTGTAGCAGCTTGGGGGATCATTTATTTATTTATTTAAAAAAAAGCCTTGCGAGCTCGGTGTTTTGGGGTTGTAGCAGCTTGGGGGATTATTTATTTATCTATTCATTTCTGAAAAACACTCGCGAGCTCAGTGTTATGGGGTTGTAGCAGCTTGGGGGATCATTTATTTATTTATTTATTTAAAAAAAAGCCACGCGAGCCCGGTATTATGGGGTTGTAGCAGCTTGGGGGATTATTTATTTATTTATTCATTTCTGAAAAAAACTCGCGATCTCGGCGTTATGGGGTTGTAGCAGCTTGAGAGATCATTTATTTATTTATTTAAAAAAAAGCCTTGCGAGCTCGGTGTTTTGGGGTTGTAGCAGCTTGGGGGATTATTTATTTATTTATTCATTTCTGAAAAAACCTCGCGAGCTCGGCGTTATTTGGTTGTAGCAGCTTGGGAGATCATTTATTTATTTATTTAAAAAACAGCCTCGCGAGCTCGGTGTTATGGGGTTGTAGCAGCTTGGGGGATCATTTATTCATTTATTTAAAAAAAAGCCTCGCGAGCTCGGTGTTATGGGGTTGTAGCAGCTTGGGAGATCATTTATTTATTTATTTTAAAAAAAGCCTAGCAAGCTCGGCGTTATGGGGTTGTAGCAGCTTGGGGGATTATTTATTTATTTATTCATTTCTGAAAAAACCTCGCGAGCTCGGCGTTATTTGGTTGTAGCAGCTTGGGAGATCATTTATTTATTTATTAAAAAAAGCCTCGCGAGCTCGGCGTTATGAGGTTGTAGCAGCTTGGGGGATCATTTATTTATTTATTTAAAAAAAAAGCCACGCGAGCCCGGTATTATGGGGTTGTAGCCGCTTGGGGAATCATTTATTTATTTATTCATTTCTGAAAAAAACTCGCGAGCTCGGCGTTATGGGCTTGTAGAAGCTCGGGGGATCATTTATTTATTTATTTACAAAAAAAGCCTTGGGAACTCGGGGTTATGGGGTTGTAGCAGCTTGGGGGATCATTTATTCATTTATTTAAAAAAAATCCATGTGAGCTCGGCGTTATGGGGTTGTAGCAGCTTTGGGGATAATTTATTCATATATTAAAAAAAAAGCCTCACGAGCTCGGCGTTATGGGGTTAGAGCAGCTTGGGGGATCATTTATTTATCTATTCATTTCTGAAAAAAACTCGCGAGCTCGGCGTTATGGGGTTGTAGAAGCTTGGGGGATTATATATTTATTTAATCATTTCTGAAAAAAACTCGCGATCTCGGCGTTATGGGGTTGTAGCAGCTTGAGAGATCATTTATTTATTTATTTGAAAAAAAACCTAGCGAGCTCGGTGTTATGGGGTTGTAGCAGCTTGGGGGATTATTTATTTATCTATTCATTTCTTCAAAACACTCGCGAGCTCAGTGTTATGGGGTTGTAGCAGCTTGGGGGATCATTTATTCATTTATTTAAAAAAAAGCCTCGCGAGCTCGGTGTTATGGGGTTGTAGCAGCTTGGGAGATCATTTATTTATTTATTTTAAAAAAAGCCTAGCAAGCTCGGCGTTATGGGGTTGTAGCAGCTTGGGGGATTATTTATTTATTTATTCATTTCTGAAAAAACCTCGCGAGCTCGGCGTTATTTGGTTGTAGCAGCTTGGGAGATCATTTATTTATTTATTAAAAAAAGCCTCGCGAGCTCGGCGTTATGAGGTTGTAGCAGCTTGGGAGATCATTTATTTATTTATTTAAAAAACAGCCTCGCGAGCTCGGTGTTATGGGGTTGTAGCAGCTTGGGGGATCATTTATTCATTTATTTAAAAAAAAGCCTCGCGAGCTCGGTGTTATGGGGTTGTAGCAGCTTGGGAGATCATTTATTTATTTATTTTAAAAAAAGCCTAGCAAGCTCGGCGTTATGGGGTTGTAGAAGCTTGGGGGATTATATATTTATTTAATCATTTCTGAAAAAAACTCGCGATCTCGGCGTTATGGGGTTGTAGCAGCTTGAGAGATCATTTATTTATTTATTTGAAAAAAAACCTAGCGAGCTCGGTGTTATGGGGTTGTAGCAGCTTGGGGGATTATTTATTTATCTATTCATTTCTTCAAAACACTCGCGAGCTCAGTGTTATGGGGTTGTAGCAGCTTGGGGGATCATTTATTTATTTATTAAAAAAAGCCTCGCGAGCTCGGCGTTATTTGGTTGTAGCAGCTTGGGGGATCATTTATTTATTTATTTAAAAAAAAGCCTTGCGAGCTCGGTGTTTTGGGGTTGTAGCAGCTTGGGGGATTATTTATTTATCTATTCATTTCTGAAAAACACTCGCGAGCTCAGTGTTATGGGGTTGTAGCAGCTTGGGGGATCATTTATTTATTTATTTTTTTAAAAAAAAGCCACGCGAGCCCGGTATTATGGGGTTGTAGCAGCTTGGGGGATTATTTATTTATTTATTCATTTCTGAAAAAAACTCGCGATCTCGGCGTTATGGGGTTGTAGCAGCTTGAGAGATCATTTATTTATTTATTTAAAAAAAAGCCTTGCGAGCTCGGTGTTTTGGGGTTGTAGCAGCTTGGGGGATTATTTATTTATTTATTCATTTCTGAAAAAACCTCGCGAGCTCGGCGTTATTTGGTTGTAGCAGCTTGGGAGATCATTTATTTATTTATTTAAAAAACAGCCTCGCGAGCTCGGTGTTATGGGGTTGTAGCAGCTTGGGGGATCATTTATTCATTTATTTAAAAAAAAGCCTCGCGAGCTCGGTGTTATGGGGTTGTAGCAGCTTGGGAGATCATTTATTTATTTATTTTAAAAAAAGCCTAGCAAGCTCGGCGTTATGGGGTTGTAGCAGCTTGGGGGATTATTTATTTATTTATTCATTTCTGAAAAAACCTCGCGAGCTCGGCGTTATTTGGTTGTAGCAGCTTGGGAGATCATTTATTTATTTATTAAAAAAAGCCTCGCGAGCTCGGCGTTATGAGGTTGTAGCAGCTTGGGGGATCATTTATTTATTTATTTAAAAAAAAAGCCACGCGAGCTTGGCGTTATGTGGTTGTAGAAGCTTGGGGGATCATTTATTTATTTATTTAACTAAAGCCCCGTGAGCTCGGTGTTATGGGGTTGTAGCAGCTTGGAGGATTATTTATTTATTTATAAATTTCTGAAAAAAACTCGCGAGCTCGGTGTTATGGGGTTGTAGCAGCTTGGGGGATCATTTATTCATTTATTTAAAAAAAAGCCTCGCGAGCTCGGTGTTATGGGGTTGTAGCAGCTTGGGGGATCATTTATACATTTATTTTAAAAAAAGCCTCGCGAACTCGGCGCTATGGGGTTGTAGCAGCTTGGGGGATCATTTATTCATTTATTTAAAAAAAATCCATGTGAGCTCGGCGTTATGGGGTTGTAGCAGCTTGGGGGATCATTTATTTATTTATTTTTAAAAAAGCCCCGTGAGCTCGGTGTTATGGGGTTGCAGCAGCTTGGGGAATCATTTATTTATTTATTTGTAAAAAAAACTCGCGAGCTCGGCGTTATGGGGTTTTAGCAGCTTGGGGGACCATTTATTCATTTATTTAAAAAAAAGCCTCGCGAGCTCAGCGTCATGGGATTGTAGCAGCTTGGGGGATTTCTTATTCATTTATTTATTCATGAAAAAAACTCCTGAGCTCGGCGTTATGGGGTTGTAGCAGCTTGGGAGATCATTTATTTATTTGAAAAACAGCCTCGCGAGCTCGGTGTTATGGGGTTGTAGCCGCTTGGGGGATCATTTATTTATTTATTTAAAAAAAAGCCTTGCGAGCTCGGTGTTTTGGGGTTGTAGCAGCTTGGGGGATTATTTATTTATTTATTCATTTCTGAAAAAACCTCGCGAGCTCGGCGTTATTTGGTTGTAGCAGCTTGGGGGATTATATATTTATTTAATCATTTCTCAAAAAAACTCGCGATCTCGGCGTTATGGGGTTGTAGCAGCTTGGGAGATCATTTATTTATTTATTTAAAAAAAAACCTAGCGAGCTCGGTGTTTTGGGGTTGTAGCAGCTTGGGGGATTATTTATTTATCTATTCATTTCTGAAAAACACTTGCGAGCTCAGTGTTATGGGGTTGTAGCAGCTTGGGGGATCATTTATTTATTTATTAAAAAAAGCCTCGCGAGCTCGGCGTTATGAGGTTGTAGCTGCTTGGGGGATCATTTATTTATTTATTTAAAAAAAAAGCCACGCGAGCCCGGTATTATGGGGTTGTAGCAGCTTGGGGGATTATTTATTTATTTATTCATTTCTGAAAAAACCTCGCGAGCTCGGCGTTATTTGGTTGTAGCAGCTTGGGGGATCATTTATTTATTTATTTAAAAAAAAGCCTTGCGAGCTCGGTGTTTTGGGGTTGTAGCAGCTTGGGGGATCATTTATTTATTTATTTAAAAAAAAAGCCACGCGAGCCCGGTATTATGGGGTTGTAGCCGCTTGGGGAATCATTTATTTATTTATTCATTTCTGAAAAAAACTCGCGAGCTCGGCGTTATGGGCTTGTAGAAGCTCGGGGGATCATTTATTTATTTATTTACAAAAAAAGCCTTGGGAGCTCGGTTTTATGGGATTGTAGCAGCTTGGGGGATCATTTATTTATTTATTTAAATAAAGCCTCGCGAGCTTGGCGTTATGTGGTTGTAGAAGCTTGGGGGATCATTTATTTATTTATTTAAATAAAGCCCCGTGAGCTCGGTGTTATGGGGTTGTAGCAGCTTGGGGGATCATTTATTCATTTATTTAAAAAAAAGCCTCGCGAGCTCGGGGTTATGGGGTTGTAGCAGCTTGGGGGATCATTTATTTATTTATTCATTTCTGAAAAAACCTCGCGAGCTCGGCGTTATTTGGTTGTAGCAGCTTGGGAGATCATTTATTTATTTATTAAAAAAAGCCTCGCGAGCTCGGCGTTATGAGGTTGTAGCAGCTTGGGGGATCATTTATTTATTTATTTAAAAAAAAAGCCACGCGAGCCCGGTATTATGGGGTTGTAGCCGCTTGGGGAATCATTTATTTATTTATTCATTTCTGAAAAAAACTCGCGAGCTCGGCGTTATGGGCTTGTAGAAGCTCGGGGGATCATTTATTTATTTATTTACAAAAAAAGCCTTGGGAACTCGGTGTTATGGGATTGTAGCAGCTTGGGGGATCATTTATTTATTTATTTAAATAAAGCCTCGCGAGCTTGGCGTTATGGGGTTGTAGCAGCTTGAGAGATCATTTATTTATTTATTTAAAAAAAAGCCTTGCGAGCTCGGTGTTTTGGGGTTGTAGCAGCTTGGGGGATTATTTATTTATTTATTCATTTCTGAAAAAACCTCGCGAGCTCGGCGTTATTTGGTTGTAGCAGCTTGGGAGATCATTTATTTATTTATTTAAAAAACAGCCTCGCGAGCTCGGTGTTATGGGGTTGTAGCAGCTTGGGGGATCATTTATTCATTTATTTAAAAAAAAGCCTCGCGAGCTCGGTGTTATGGGGTTGTAGCAGCTTGGGAGATCATTTATTTATTTATTTTAAAAAAAGCCTAGCAAGCTCGGCGTTATGGGGTTGTAGCAGCTTGGGGGATTATTTATTTATTTATTCATTTCTGAAAAAACCTCGCGAGCTCGGCGTTATTTGGTTGTAGCAGCTTGGGAGATCATTTATTTATTTATTAAAAAAAGCCTCGCGAGCTCGGCGTTATGAGGTTGTAGCAGCTTGGGGGATCATTTATTTATTTATTTAAAAAAAAAGCCACGCGAGCTTGGCGTTATGTGGTTGTAGAAGCTTGGGGGATCATTTATTTATTTATTTAACTAAAGCCCCGTGAGCTCGGTGTTATGGGGTTGTAGCAGCTTGGAGGATTATTTATTTATTTATAAATTTCTGAAAAAAACTCGCGAGCTCGGTGTTATGGGGTTGTAGCAGCTTGGGGGATCATTTATTCATTTATTTAAAAAAAAGCCTCGCGAGCTCGGTGTTATGGGGTTGTAGCAGCTTGGGGGATCATTTATACATTTATTTTAAAAAAAGCCTCGCGAACTCGGCGCTATGGGGTTGTAGCAGCTTGGGGGATCATTTATTCATTTATTTAAAAAAAATCCATGTGAGCTCGGCGTTATGGGGTTGTAGCAGCTTGGGGGATCATTTATTTATTTATTTTTAAAAAAGCCCCGTGAGCTCGGTGTTATGGGGTTGCAGCAGCTTGGGGAATCATTTATTTATTTATTTGTAAAAAAAACTCGCGAGCTCGGCGTTATGGGGTTTTAGCAGCTTGGGGGACCATTTATTCATTTATTTAAAAAAAAGCCTCGCGAGCTCAGCGTCATGGGATTGTAGCAGCTTGGGGGATTTCTTATTCATTTATTTATTCATGAAAAAAACTCCTGAGCTCGGCGTTATGGGGTTGTAGCAGCTTGGGAGATCATTTATTTATTTGAAAAACAGCCTCGCGAGCTCGGTGTTATGGGGTTGTAGCCGCTTGGGGGATCATTTATTTATTTATTTAAAAAAAAGCCTTGCGAGCTCGGTGTTTTGGGGTTGTAGCAGCTTGGGGGATTATTTATTTATTTATTCATTTCTGAAAAAACCTCGCGAGCTCGGCGTTATTTGGTTGTAGCAGCTTGGGGGATTATATATTTATTTAATCATTTCTCAAAAAAACTCGCGATCTCGGCGTTATGGGGTTGTAGCAGCTTGGGAGATCATTTATTTATTTATTTAAAAAAAAACCTAGCGAGCTCGGTGTTTTGGGGTTGTAGCAGCTTGGGGGATTATTTATTTATCTATTCATTTCTGAAAAACACTTGCGAGCTCAGTGTTATGGGGTTGTAGCAGCTTGGGGGATCATTTATTTATTTATTAAAAAAAGCCTCGCGAGCTCGGCGTTATGAGGTTGTAGCTGCTTGGGGGATCATTTATTTATTTATTTAAAAAAAAAGCCACGCGAGCCCGGTATTATGGGGTTGTAGCAGCTTGGGGGATTATTTATTTATTTATTCATTTCTGAAAAAACCTCGCGAGCTCGGCGTTATTTGGTTGTAGCAGCTTGGGGGATCATTTATTTATTTATTTAAAAAAAAGCCTTGCGAGCTCGGTGTTTTGGGGTTGTAGCAGCTTGGGGGATCATTTATTTATTTATTTAAAAAAAAAGCCACGCGAGCCCGGTATTATGGGGTTGTAGCCGCTTGGGGAATCATTTATTTATTTATTCATTTCTGAAAAAAACTCGCGAGCTCGGCGTTATGGGCTTGTAGAAGCTCGGGGGATCATTTATTTATTTATTTACAAAAAAAGCCTTGGGAGCTCGGTTTTATGGGATTGTAGCAGCTTGGGGGATCATTTATTTATTTATTTAAATAAAGCCTCGCGAGCTTGGCGTTATGTGGTTGTAGAAGCTTGGGGGATCATTTATTTATTTATTTAAATAAAGCCCCGTGAGCTCGGTGTTATGGGGTTGTAGCAGCTTGGGGGATCATTTATTCATTTATTTAAAAAAAAGCCTCGCGAGCTCGGGGTTATGGGGTTGTAGCAGCTTGGGGGATCATTTATTTATTTATTCATTTCTGAAAAAACCTCGCGAGCTCGGCGTTATTTGGTTGTAGCAGCTTGGGAGATCATTTATTTATTTATTAAAAAAAGCCTCGCGAGCTCGGCGTTATGAGGTTGTAGCAGCTTGGGGGATCATTTATTTATTTATTTAAAAAAAAAGCCACGCGAGCCCGGTATTATGGGGTTGTAGCCGCTTGGGGAATCATTTATTTATTTATTCATTTCTGAAAAAAACTCGCGAGCTCGGCGTTATGGGCTTGTAGAAGCTCGGGGGATCATTTATTTATTTATTTACAAAAAAAGCCTTGGGAACTCGGTGTTATGGGATTGTAGCAGCTTGGGGGATCATTTATTTATTTATTTAAATAAAGCCTCGCGAGCTTGGCGTTATGGGGTTGTAGCAGCTTGGGGGATCATTTATTTATTTATTTATAATAAAAGCCTTGCGAGCTCGGTGTTATGGGGTTTTAGAAGCTCGGGGGATCATTTATTCATTTATAAAAAAAGCCTTGCGAGCTCGGTGTTATGGGGTTGTAGCAGCTCGGGGGATAATTTATTCATTTATAAAAAGCCTCGCGTGCTCGGCGTTATGGGGTTGTAGCAGCTCGGGGGATAATTTATTCATTTATAAAAAGCCTCGCGTGCTCGGCGTTATGGGGTTGCAGCAGCTTGGGGAATCATTTATTTATTTATTTGTAAAAAAAACTCGCGAGCTCGGCGTTATGGGGTTTTAGCAGCTTGGGGGACCATTTATTCATTTATTTAAAAAAAAGCCTCGCGAGCTCAGCGTCATGGGATTGTAGCAGCTTGGGGGATTATTTATTCATTTATTTATTCATAAAAAAAACTCCTGAGCTCGGCGTTATGGGGTTGTAGCAGCTTGGGAGATCATTTATTTATTTATTTAAAAAACAGCCTCGCGAGCTCGGTGTTATGGGGTTGTAGCCGCTTGGGGGATCATTTATTTATTAAAAAAAAAGCCTTGCGAGCTCGGTGTTTTGGGGTTGTAGCAGCTTGGGGGATTATTTATTTATTTATTCATTTCTGAAAAAACCTCGCGAGCTCGGCGTTATTTTGTTGTAGCAGCTTAGGAGATCATTTATTTATTTATTTGAAAAACAGCCTCGCGAGTTCGGTGTTATGGGGTTGTAGCCGCTTGGGGGATCATTTATTTATTTATTCATTTCTGAAAAAAACTCGCGAGCTCGGCGTAATGGGGTTGTAGAAGCTTGGGGGATTATATATTTATTTAATCATTTCTGAAAAAAACTCGCGATCTCGGCGTTATGGGGTTGTAGCAGCTTGAGAGATCATTTATTTATTTATTTGAAAAAAAACCTAGCGAGCTCGGTGTTATGGGGTTGTAGCAGCTTGGGGGATTATTTATTTATCTATTCATTTCTTCAAAACACTCGCGAGCTCAGTGTTATGGGGTTGTAGCAGCTTGGGGGATCATTTATTTATTTATTAAAAAAAGCCTCGCGAGCTCGGCGTTATTTGGTTGTAGCAGCTTGGGGGATCATTTATTTATTTATTTAAAAAAAAGCCTTGCGAGCTCGGTGTTTTGGGGTTGTAGCAGCTTGGGGGATTATTTATTTATCTATTCATTTCTGAAAAACACTCGCGAGCTCAGTGTTATGGGGTTGTAGCAGCTTGGGGGATCATTTATTTATTTATTTATTTAAAAAAAAGCCACGCGAGCCCGGTATTATGGGGTTGTAGCAGCTTGGGGGATTATTTATTTATTTATTCAATTCTGAAAAAAAACTCGCGAGCTTGGCGTTATGTGGTTGTAGAAGCTTGGGGGATCATTTATTTATTTATTTAACTAAAGCCCCGTGAGCTCGGTGTTATGGGGTTGTAGCAGCTTGGGGGATCATTTATTCATTTATTTAAAAAAAAGCCTCGCGAGCTCGGGGTTATGGGGTTGTAGCAGCTTGGGGGATCATTTATTTATTTATTTACAAAAAAAGCCTTGGGAGCTCGGTGTTATGGGATTGTAGCAGCTTGGGGGATTATTTATTTATTTATTTAAATAAAGCCTCGCGAGCTTGGCGTTATGTGGTTGTAGAAGCTTGGGGGATCATTTATTTATTTATTTTAAAAAAAGCCCCGTGAGCTCGGCGTTATGGGGTTGCAGCAGCTTGGAGGATTATTTATTTATTTATTCATTTCTGAAAAAAACTCGTGAGCTCGGTGTTATGGGGTTGTAGTAGCTTGGGGGATCATTTTTTTATTTATTTTCAAAAAAGCCTCGCGAGCTCGGCGTTATGGGGTTGTAGCAGCTTGGGGGATCATTTATTTATTTATTCATTTTTGAAAAAAACTCGCGAGCTCGGCGTTATGTGGTTGCAGCAGGTTGGGGGATTATTTATTTATTTATAAAAAAAGCCTTGCGAGCTCGGTGTTATGGGGTTGTAGCGGCTCGGGGGATCATTTATTTATTTATAAAAAAAGCCTTGCGAGCTCGGCGTTATGGGGTTTTAGCAGCTTGGGGGACCATTAATTCATTTATTTAAAAAAAAGCCTCGTGAGCTCGGTGTCATGGGGTTGTAGCAGCTTGGGAGATCATTTATTTATTTAAAAAAAAAGGCCTCAAGAGCTCGGCGTTATGGGGTTGTAGCAGCTTGGGGGATCATTTATTTATTTATTCATTTCTGAAAAAACCTCGCCAGCTCGGCGTTACTTGGTTGTAGCAGCTTGGGGGATCATTCATTTATTTATTTTAAAAAAAAGCCTCGCGAGCACGGCGTTATTGGGTTGTAGCAGCTTGGGGGATTATTTATTTATTAATTTATGAAAAAGCCTCGCGTGCTCGGCGTTATGGGGTTGCAGCGAATTGGGGGATCATTTATTTATTTAATTATAAAAAAAGCCTCATGAGCTCGGCGTCATGGGGTTGTAGCAGCTTGGGGGATTATTTATTCATTTATTTATTCATGAAGAAAACTCCTGAGCTCGGCGTTATGGGGTTGTAGCAGCTTGGGGGATCATTTATTTATTTATTTATAATAAAAGCCTTGCGAGCTCGGTGTTATGGGGTTGTAGAAGCTCGGAGGATCACTTATTCATTTATTTAAAAAAAAACCATGTGAGCTCGGCGTTATGGGGTTGTAGCAGCTTTGGGGATCATTTATTCATATATTTAAAAAAAAGCCTCACGAGCTCGGCGTTATGGGGTCAGAGCAGCTTGGGAGATCATTTATTTATTTATTTTAAAAAAAGCCCCGTGAGCTCGGTGTTATGGGGTTGTAGCAGCTTGGAGGATTATTTATTTATTTATTCATTTCTGAAAAAAACTCGTGAGCTCGGTGTTATGGGAATGTAGTAGCTTGGGGGATCATTTATTTATTTATTTTCAAAAAAGCCTCGCGAGCTCGGCGTTATGGGGTTGTAGCCGCTTGGGGGATCATTTATTTACTTATTCATTTCTGAAAAAAACTCGCCAGCTCGGCGTTATGGGCTTGTAGAAGCTCGGGGGATCATTTATTTATTTATTTACAAAAAAAGCCTTGGGAGCTCGGTGTTATGGGATTGTAGCAGCTTGGGGGATCATTTATTTATTTATTTAAATGAAGCCACGCGAGCTTGGCGTTATGTGGTTGTAGAAGCTTGGGGGATCATTTATTTATTTATTTAAATCAAGCCCCGTGAGCTCGGTGTTATGGGGTTGTAGCAGCTTGGAGAATTATTTATTTATTTATTTATTTTCAAAAAAGCCTCGCGAGCTCGGCGTTATGGGGTTGTAGCAGCTTGGGGGATCATTTATTTATTTATTCATTTCTGAAAAAAACTCGCGAGCTCGGCGTTATGGGGTTGTAGCAGCTTGGGGGATCATTTATTTATTTATTTCAAAAAAGCCTCAAGAACTTGACGTTATGTGGTTGCAGCAGGTTGGGGGATTATTTATTTATTTATAAAAAAAGCCTTGCGAGCTCGGTTTTATGGGGTTGTAGAAGCTCGGGGGATCATTTATTTATTTATTTAAATAAAGCCTCGCGAGCTTGGCGTTATGTGGTTGTAGAAGCTTGGGGGATCATTTATTTATTTATTTTTAAAAAAGCCCCGTGAGCTCGGTGTTATGGGGTTGCAGCAGCTTGGGGAATCATTTATTTATTTATTTGTAAAAAAAACTCGCGAGCTCGGCGTTATGGGGTTTTAGCATCTTGGGGGACCATTTATTCATTTATTTAAAAAAAAGCCTCGCGAGCTCAGCGTCATGGGATTGTAGCAGCTTGGGGGATTTCTTATTCATTTATTTATTCATGAAAAAAACTCCTGAGCTCGGCGTTATGGGGTTGTAGCAGCTTGGGAGATCATTTATTTATTTGAAAAACAGCCTCGCGAGCTCGGTGTTATGGGGTTGTAGCCGCTTGGGGGATCATTTATTTATTTATTTAAAAAAAAGCCTTGCGAGCTCGGTGTTTTGGGGTTGTAGCAGCTTGGGGGATTATTTATTTATTTATTCATTTCTGAAAAAACCTCGCGAGCTCGGCGTTATTTGGTTGTAGCAGCTTGGGGGATTATATATTTATTTAATCATTTCTCAAAAAAACTCGCGATCTCGGCGTTATGGGGTTGTAGCAGCTTGGGAGATCATTTATTTATTTATTTAAAAAAAAACCTAGCGAGCTCGGTGTTTTGGGGTTGTAGCAGCTTGGGGGATTATTTATTTATCTATTCATTTCTGAAAAACACTTGCGAGCTCAGTGTTATGGGGTTGTAGCAGCTTGGGGGATCATTTATTTATTTATTAAAAAAAGCCTCGCGAGCTCGGCGTTATGAGGTTGTAGCTGCTTGGGGGATCATTTATTTATTTATTTAAAAAAAAAGCCACGCGAGCCCGGTATTATGGGGTTGTAGCAGCTTGGGGGATTATTTATTTATTTATTCATTTCTGAAAAAACCTCGCGAGCTCGGCGTTATTTGGTTGTAGCAGCTTGGGGGATCATTTATTTATTTATTTAAAAAAAAGCCTTGCGAGCTCGGTGTTTTGGGGTTGTAGCAGCTTGGGGGATCATTTATTTATTTATTTAAAAAAAAAGCCACGCGAGCCCGGTATTATGGGGTTGTAGCCGCTTGGGGAATCATTTATTTATTTATTCATTTCTGAAAAAAACTCGCGAGCTCGGCGTTATGGGCTTGTAGAAGCTCGGGGGATCATTTATTTATTTATTTACAAAAAAAGCCTTGGGAGCTCGGTTTTATGGGATTGTAGCAGCTTGGGGGATCATTTATTTATTTATTTAAATAAAGCCTCGCGAGCTTGGCGTTATGTGGTTGTAGAAGCTTGGGGGATCATTTATTTATTTATTTAAATAAAGCCCCGTGAGCTCGGTGTTATGGGGTTGTAGCAGCTTGGGGGATCATTTATTCATTTATTTAAAAAAAAGCCTCGCGAGCTCGGGGTTATGGGGTTGTAGCAGCTTGGGGGATCATTTATTTATTTATTCATTTCTGAAAAAACCTCGCGAGCTCGGCGTTATTTGGTTGTAGCAGCTTGGGAGATCATTTATTTATTTATTAAAAAAAGCCTCGCGAGCTCGGCGTTATGAGGTTGTAGCAGCTTGGGGGATCATTTATTTATTTATTTAAAAAAAAAGCCACGCGAGCCCGGTATTATGGGGTTGTAGCCGCTTGGGGAATCATTTATTTATTTATTCATTTCTGAAAAAAACTCGCGAGCTCGGCGTTATGGGCTTGTAGAAGCTCGGGGGATCATTTATTTATTTATTTACAAAAAAAGCCTTGGGAACTCGGTGTTATGGGATTGTAGCAGCTTGGGGGATCATTTATTTATTTATTTAAATAAAGCCTCGCGAGCTTGGCGTTATGGGGTTGTAGCAGCTTGGGGGATCATTTATTTATTTATTTATAATAAAAGCCTTGCGAGCTCGGTGTTATGGGGTTTTAGAAGCTCGGGGGATCATTTATTCATTTATAAAAAAAGCCTTGCGAGCTCGGTGTTATGGGGTTGTAGCAGCTCGGGGGATAATTTATTCATTTATAAAAAGCCTCGCGTGCTCGGCGTTATGGGGTTGTAGCAGCTCGGGGGATAATTTATTCATTTATAAAAAGCCTCGCGTGCTCGGCGTTATGGGGTTGCAGCAGCTTGGGGAATCATTTATTTATTTATTTGTAAAAAAAACTCGCGAGCTCGGCGTTATGGGGTTTTAGCAGCTTGGGGGACCATTTATTCATTTATTTAAAAAAAAGCCTCGCGAGCTCAGCGTCATGGGATTGTAGCAGCTTGGGGGATTATTTATTCATTTATTTATTCATAAAAAAAACTCCTGAGCTCGGCGTTATGGGGTTGTAGCAGCTTGGGAGATCATTTATTTATTTATTTAAAAAACAGCCTCGCGAGCTCGGTGTTATGGGGTTGTAGCCGCTTGGGGGATCATTTATTTATTAAAAAAAAAGCCTTGCGAGCTCGGTGTTTTGGGGTTGTAGCAGCTTGGGGGATTATTTATTTATTTATTCATTTCTGAAAAAACCTCGCGAGCTCGGCGTTATTTTGTTGTAGCAGCTTAGGAGATCATTTATTTATTTATTTGAAAAACAGCCTTGCGAGTTCGGTGTTATGGGGTTGTAGCCGCTTGGGGGATCATTTATTTATTTATTCATTTCTGAAAAAAACTCGCGAGCTCGGCGTAATGGGGTTGTAGAAGCTTGGGGGATTATATATTTATTTAATCATTTCTGAAAAAAACTCGCGATCTCGGCGTTATGGGGTTGTAGCAGCTTGAGAGATCATTTATTTATTTATTTGAAAAAAAACCTAGCGAGCTCGGTGTTATGGGGTTGTAGCAGCTTGGGGGATTATTTATTTATTTGAAAAACAGCCTCGCGAGCTCGGTGTTATGGGGTTGTAGCCGCTTGGGGGATCATTTATTTATTTATTTAAAAAAAAGCCTTGCGAGCTCGGTGTTTTGGGGTTGTAGCAGCTTGGGGGATTATTTATTTATTTATTCATTTCTGAAAAAACCTCGCGAGCTCGGCGTTATTTGGTTGTAGCAGCTTGGGGGATTATATATTTATTTAATCATTTCTCAAAAAAACTCGCGATCTCGGCGTTATGGGGTTGTAGCAGCTTGGGAGATCATTTATTTATTTATTTAAAAAAAAACCTAGCGAGCTCGGTGTTTTGGGGTTGTAGCAGCTTGGGGGATTATTTATTTATCTATTCATTTCTGAAAAACACTTGCGAGCTCAGTGTTATGGGGTTGTAGCAGCTTGGGGGATCATTTATTTATTTATTAAAAAAAGCCTCGCGAGCTCGGCGTTATGAGGTTGTAGCTGCTTGGGGGATCATTTATTTATTTATTTAAAAAAAAAGCCACGCGAGCCCGGTATTATGGGGTTGTAGCAGCTTGGGGGATTATTTATTTATTTATTCATTTCTGAAAAAACCTCGCGAGCTCGGCGTTATTTGGTTGTAGCAGCTTGGGGGATCATTTATTTATTTATTTAAAAAAAAGCCTTGCGAGCTCGGTGTTTTGGGGTTGTAGCAGCTTGGGGGATCATTTATTTATTTATTTAAAAAAAAAGCCACGCGAGCCCGGTATTATGGGGTTGTAGCCGCTTGGGGAATCATTTATTTATTTATTCATTTCTGAAAAAAACTCGCGAGCTCGGCGTTATGGGCTTGTAGAAGCTCGGGGGATCATTTATTTATTTATTTACAAAAAAAGCCTTGGGAGCTCGGTTTTATGGGATTGTAGCAGCTTGGGGGATCATTTATTTATTTATTTAAATAAAGCCTCGCGAGCTTGGCGTTATGTGGTTGTAGAAGCTTGGGGGATCATTTATTTATTTATTTAAATAAAGCCCCGTGAGCTCGGTGTTATGGGGTTGTAGCAGCTTGGGGGATCATTTATTCATTTATTTAAAAAAAAGCCTCGCGAGCTCGGGGTTATGGGGTTGTAGCAGCTTGGGGGATCATTTATTTATTTATTCATTTCTGAAAAAACCTCGCGAGCTCGGCGTTATTTGGTTGTAGCAGCTTGGGAGATCATTTATTTATTTATTAAAAAAAGCCTCGCGAGCTCGGCGTTATGAGGTTGTAGCAGCTTGGGGGATCATTTATTTATTTATTTAAAAAAAAAGCCACGCGAGCCCGGTATTATGGGGTTGTAGCCGCTTGGGGAATCATTTATTTATTTATTCATTTCTGAAAAAAACTCGCGAGCTCGGCGTTATGGGCTTGTAGAAGCTCGGGGGATCATTTATTTATTTATTTACAAAAAAAGCCTTGGGAACTCGGTGTTATGGGATTGTAGCAGCTTGGGGGATCATTTATTTATTTATTTAAATAAAGCCTCGCGAGCTTGGCGTTATGGGGTTGTAGCAGCTTGGGGGATCATTTATTTATTTATTTATAATAAAAGCCTTGCGAGCTCGGTGTTATGGGGTTTTAGAAGCTCGGGGGATCATTTATTCATTTATAAAAAAAGCCTTGCGAGCTCGGTGTTATGGGGTTGTAGCAGCTCGGGGGATAATTTATTCATTTATAAAAAGCCTCGCGTGCTCGGCGTTATGGGGTTGTAGCAGCTCGGGGGATAATTTATTCATTTATAAAAAGCCTCGCGTGCTCGGCGTTATGGGGTTGCAGCAGCTTGGGGAATCATTTATTTATTTATTTGTAAAAAAAACTCGCGAGCTCGGCGTTATGGGGTTTTAGCAGCTTGGGGGACCATTTATTCATTTATTTAAAAAAAAGCCTCGCGAGCTCAGCGTCATGGGATTGTAGCAGCTTGGGGGATTATTTATTCATTTATTTATTCATAAAAAAAACTCCTGAGCTCGGCGTTATGGGGTTGTAGCAGCTTGGGAGATCATTTATTTATTTATTTAAAAAACAGCCTCGCGAGCTCGGTGTTATGGGGTTGTAGCCGCTTGGGGGATCATTTATTTATTAAAAAAAAAGCCTTGCGAGCTCGGTGTTTTGGGGTTGTAGCAGCTTGGGGGATTATTTATTTATTTATTCATTTCTGAAAAAACCTCGCGAGCTCGGCGTTATTTTGTTGTAGCAGCTTAGGAGATCATTTATTTATTTATTTGAAAAACAGCCTCGCGAGTTCGGTGTTATGGGGTTGTAGCCGCTTGGGGGATCATTTATTTATTTATTCATTTCTGAAAAAAACTCGCGAGCTCGGCGTAATGGGGTTGTAGAAGCTTGGGGGATTATATATTTATTTAATCATTTCTGAAAAAAACTCGCGATCTCGGCGTTATGGGGTTGTAGCAGCTTGAGAGATCATTTATTTATTTATTTGAAAAAAAACCTAGCGAGCTCGGTGTTATGGGGTTGTAGCAGCTTGGGGGATTATTTATTTATCTATTCATTTCTTCAAAACACTCGCGAGCTCAGTGTTATGGGGTTGTAGCAGCTTGGGGGATCATTTATTTATTTATTAAAAAAAGCCTCGCGAGCTCGGCGTTATTTGGTTGTAGCAGCTTGGGGGATCATTTATTTATTTATTTAAAAAAAAGCCTTGCGAGCTCGGTGTTTTGGGGTTGTAGCAGCTTGGGGGATTATTTATTTATCTATTCATTTCTGAAAAACACTCGCGAGCTCAGTGTTATGGGGTTGTAGCAGCTTGGGGGATCATTTATTTATTTATTTATTTAAAAAAAAGCCACGCGAGCCCGGTATTATGGGGTTGTAGCAGCTTGGGGGATTATTTATTTATTTATTCAATTCTGAAAAAAAACTCGCGAGCTTGGCGTTATGTGGTTGTAGAAGCTTGGGGGATCATTTATTTATTTATTTAACTAAAGCCCCGTGAGCTCGGTGTTATGGGGTTGTAGCAGCTTGGGGGATCATTTATTCATTTATTTAAAAAAAAGCCTCGCGAGCTCGGGGTTATGGGGTTGTAGCAGCTTGGGGGATCATTTATTTATTTATTTACAAAAAAAGCCTTGGGAGCTCGGTGTTATGGGATTGTAGCAGCTTGGGGGATTATTTATTTATTTATTTAAATAAAGCCTCGCGAGCTTGGCGTTATGTGGTTGTAGAAGCTTGGGGGATCATTTATTTATTTATTTTAAAAAAAGCCCCGTGAGCTCGGTGTTATGGGGTTGCAGCAGCTTGGAGGATTATTTATTTATTTATTCATTTCTGAAAAAAACTCGTGAGCTCGGTGTTATGGGGTTGTAGTAGCTTGGGGGATCATTTTTTTATTTATTTTCAAAAAAGCCTCGCGAGCTCGGCGTTATGGGGTTGTAGCAGCTTGGGGGATCATTTATTTATTTATTCATTTTTGAAAAAAACTCGCGAGCTCGGCGTTATGTGGTTGCAGCAGGTTGGGGGATTATTTATTTATTTATAAAAAAAGCCTTGCGAGCTCGGTGTTATGGGGTTGTAGCGGCTCGGGGGATCATTTATTTATTTATAAAAAAAGCCTTGCGAGCTCGGCGTTATGGGGTTTTAGCAGCTTGGGGGACCATTAATTCATTTATTTAAAAAAAAGCCTCGTGAGCTCGGTGTCATGGGGTTGTAGCAGCTTGGGAGATCATTTATTTATTTAAAAAAAAAGGCCTCAAGAGCTCGGCGTTATGGGGTTGTAGCAGCTTGGGGGATCATTTATTTCTTTATTCATTTCTGAAAAAACCTCGCCAGCTCGGCGTTACTTGGTTGTAGCAGCTTGGGGGATCATTCATTTATTTATTTTAAAAAAAAGCCTCGCGAGCACGGCGTTATTGGGTTGTAGCAGCTTGGGGGATTATTTATTTATTAATTTATGAAAAAGCCTCGCGTGCTCGGCGTTATGGGGTTGCAGCGAATTGGGGGATCATTTATTTATTTAATTATAAAAAAAGCCTCATGAGCTCGGCGTCATGGGGTTGTAGCAGCTTGGGGGATTATTTATTCATTTATTTATTCATGAAGAAAACTCCTGAGCTCGGCGTTATGGGGTTGTAGCAGCTTGGGGGATCATTTATTTATTTATTTATAATAAAAGCCTTGCGAGCTCGGTGTTATGGGGTTGTAGAAGCTCGGAGGATCACTTATTCATTTATTTAAAAAAAAACCATGTGAGCTCGGCGTTATGGGGTTGTAGCAGCTTTGGGGATCATTTATTCATATATTTAAAAAAAAGCCTCACGAGCTCGGCGTTATGGGGTCAGAGCAGCTTGGGAGATCATTTATTTATTTATTTTAAAAAAAGCCCCGTGAGCTCGGTGTTATGGGGTTGTAGCAGCTTGGAGGATTATTTATTTATTTATTCATTTCTGAAAAAAACTCGTGAGCTCGGTGTTATGGGAATGTAGTAGCTTGGGGGATCATTTATTTATTTATTTTCAAAAAAGCCTCGCGAGCTCGGCGTTATGGGGTTGTAGCCGCTTGGGGGATCATTTATTTACTTATTCATTTCTGAAAAAAACTCGCCAGCTCGGCGTTATGGGCTTGTAGAAGCTCGGGGGATCATTTATTTATTTATTTACAAAAAAAGCCTTGGGAGCTCGGTGTTATGGGATTGTAGCAGCTTGGGGGATCATTTATTTATTTATTTAAATGAAGCCACGCGAGCTTGGCGTTATGTGGTTGTAGAAGCTTGGGGGATCATTTATTTATTTATTTAAATCAAGCCCCGTGAGCTCGGTGTTATGGGGTTGTAGCAGCTTGGAGAATTATTTATTTATTTATTTATTTTCAAAAAAGCCTCGCGAGCTCGGCGTTATGGGGTTGTAGCAGCTTGGGGGATCATTTATTTATTTATTTATAATAAAAGCCTTGCGAGCTCGGTGTTATGGGGTTGTAGAAGCTCGGGGGATCATTTATTTATTTATAAAAAAAGCCTTGCGAGCTCGGTGTTATGGGGTTGTAGCAGCTCAGGGGATCATTTATTCATTTCTAAAAAAGCCTCGCGTGCTCGGCGTTATGGGGTTGCAGCGAATTGGGGGTTCATTTATTTATTTAATTATAAAAAAAAATCGTGAGCTCGGCGTCATGGGCTTGTAGCAGCTTGGGGGATTATTTATTCATTTATTTATTCATGAAGAAAACTCCTGAGCACGGCGTTATTGGGTTGTAGCAGCTTGGGGGATTATTTATTTATTCATTTATAAAAAAGCCTCGCGTGCTCAGCGTTACGGGGTTGCAGCGAATTGGGGGATCATTTATTTATTTAATTATAAAAAAAAATCGTGAGCTCGGCGTTATGGGGTTGTAGCAGCTTGGGGGATCATTTAATTATTTATTTATAATAAAAGCCTTGCGAGCTCGGTGTTTTGGGGTTGTAGAAGCTCGGGGGATCATTTATTTATTTATAAAAAAAGCCTTGCGAGCTCGGTGTTATGGGGTTGTAGCAGCTCGGGGAATCATTTATTCATTTATAAAAGAAGCCTTGCGAGCTCGGCGTTATGGGGTTGTAGCGGCTCGGGGGATCATTTATTTATTTATTTATAAAAAAAGCCTAGCGAGCTCGGTGTTATGGGGTTGTAGCAGCTTGGGGGATTATTTATGTATTTATTCATTTCTGAAAAAAACTCGTGAGCTCGGCGTCATGGGCTTGTAGCAGCTTGGGGGATTATTTATTCATTTATTTATTCATGAAGAAAACTCCTGAGCTCGGCGTTATGGGTTTGTAGCAGCTTGGGGGATCATTTATTTATTTATTTATAATAAAAGCCTTGCGAGCTCGGTGTTATAGGGTTGTAGAAGCTCGGGGGATCATTTATTTATTTATAAACAAAGCCTTGCGAGCTCGGTGTTATGGGGTTGTAGCAGCTCGGGGGATCATTTATTCATTTATAAAAAAGCCTCGCGTGCTCGGCATTATGGGGTTGCAGCAGCTTGGGGAATCATTTATTTATTTTTTTGTAAAAAAAACTCGCGAGCTCGGCGTTATGGGGTTTGAGCAGCTTGGGGGACCATTTATTCATTTATTCAAAAAAAAAATCCTGAGCTCGGCGTTATGGGGTTGTAGCAGCTTGGGAGATCATTTATTTACTTTAAAAAAAAGGCCTCAACAGCTCGGCGTTATGGGAATGTAGCAGCTTGGGGGATCATTTATTTATTTATTTATTTCTGAAAAAACCTCGCCAGCTCGGCGTTATTTGGTTGTAGCAGCTTGGGGGATCATTCATTTATTTATTAAAAAAAAAAGCCTCGCGAGCACGGCATTATTGGGTTGTAGCAGCTTGGGGGATTATTTATTTATTCATTTATTAAAAAGCCTCGCGTGCTCGGGGTTATGGGGTTGCAGCGAATTGGGGGATCATTTATTTATTTAATTATAAAAAAAAATCGCGAGCTCGGCGTTATGGGGTTTTAGCAGCTTGTGGGACCATTAATTCATTTATTTAAAAAAAAGCCTCGTGAGCTCGGCGTCATGGGGTTGTAGCAGCTTGATGGATTATTTATTCATTTATTTATTCATGAAGAAAACTCCTGAGCTCGGCGTTATGGGGTTGTAGCAGCTTTAGGGATCATTTATTTATTTATTTATAATAAAAGCCTTGCGAGCTCGGTGTTATGGGGTTGTAGAAGCTCGGAGGATCATTTATTTATTTATAATAAAAGCCTTGCGAGCTCGGTGTTATGGGGTTGTAGGTTGGGGGATCATTTATTTATTTATTTATAATAAAAGCCTTGCGAGCTCGGTGTTATGGGGTTGTAGAAGCTTGGGGGATCATTAATTTATTTATAAAAAAAGCCTTGCAAGCTCGGTGTTATAGGGTTGTAGCAGCTCGGGGGATCATTTATTCATTTATAAAAAAAGCCTTGCGAGCTCGGTGTTATGGGGTTGTAGCGGCTCGGGGGATCATTTATTTATTTATTTATCAAAAAAGCCTAGCGAGCTCGGTGTTATGGGGTTGTAGCAGCTTGGGGGATTATTTATGTATTTATTCATTTCTGAAAAAAACTCGTGAGCTCGGCGTCATGGGGTTGTAGCAGCTTGGGGGATTATATATTCATTTATTTATTCATGAAGAAAACTCCTGAGCTCGGCGTTATGGGGTTGTAGCAGCTTAGGGGATCATTTAATTATTTATTTATAATAAAATCCTTGCGAGCTCGGTGTTATGGGGTTGTAGAAGCTCGGGGGATCATTTATTTATTCATAAAAAAAGCCTTGCGAGCTCGTTGTTATGGGGTTGTAGCAGCTCGGGGGATCATTTATTTATTTATAAATAAAGCCTTGCGAGCTCGGTGTTATGGGGTTGTAGCGGCTCGGGGGATCATTTATTTATTTATTTATAAAAAAAGCCTTGCGAGCTCGGCGTTATGGGGTTGTAGCAGCTTGGGGGATCATTTATTTATTCATTCATTTCTGAAAAAACCTCGCCAGCTCGGCGTTATTTGGTTGTAGCAGCTTGGGGGATCATTCATTTATTTATTTTAAAAAAAAGCCTCGCGAGCACGGCGTTATTGGGTTGTAGCAGCTTGGGGGATTATTTATTTATTCATTTATAAAAAAGTATCGCGTGCTCGGCGTTATGGGGTTGCAGCGAATTGGGGGATCATTTATTTATTTAATTATAAAAAAAAATCGCGAGCTCGGCGTTATGGGGTTTTAGCAGTTTGGAGGACCATTAATTCATTTATTTAAAAAAAAGCCTCGTGAGCTCGGCGTCATGGGGTTGTAGCAGCTTGGGGGATTATTTATTCATTTATTTATTCATGAAGAAAACTCCTGAGCTCGGCGTTATGGGGTTGTAGCAGCTTGGGGGATCATTTATTTATTTATTTATAATAAAAGCCTTGCGAGCTCGGTGTTATGGGGTTGTAGAAGCTCGGAGGATCATTTATTCATTTATTTAAAAAAAATCCATGTGAGCTCGGCGTTATGGGGTTGTAGCAGCTTTGGGGATCATTTATTCATATATTTAAAAAAAAGCCTCACGAGCTCGGCGTTATGGGGTTAAAGCAGCTTGGGAGATCATTTATTTATTTATTTTAAAAAAAGCCCCGTGAGCTCGGTGTTATGGGGTTGTAGCAGCTTGGAGGATTATTTATGTATTTATTCATTTCTGAAAAAAACTCGTGAGCTCGGCGTCATGGGGTTGTAGCAGCTTGGGGGATTATATATTCATTTATTTATTCATGAAGAAAACTCCTGAGCTCGGCGTTATAGGGTTGTAGCAGCTTAGGGGATCATTTAATTATTTATTTATAATAAAATCCTTGCGAGCTCGGTGTTATGGGGTTGTAGAAGCTCGGGGGATCATTTATTTATTCATAAAAAAAGCCTTGCGAGCTCGTTGTTATGGGGTTGTAGCAGCTCGGGGGATCATTTATTTATTTATAAATAAAGCCTTGCGAGCTCGGTGTTATGGGGTTGTAGCGGCTCGGGGGATCATTTATTTATTTATTTATAAAAAAAGCCTTGCGAGCTCGGCGTTATGGGGTTGTAGCAGCTTGGGGGATCATTTATTTATTCATTCATTTCTGAAAAAACCTCGCCAGCTCGGCGTTATTTGGTTGTAGCAGCTTGGGGGATCATTCATTTATTTATTTTAAAAAAAAGCCTCGCGAGCACGGCGTTTTTGGGTTGTAGCAGCTTGGGGGATTATTTATTTATTCATTTATAAAAAAGTCTCGCGTGCTCGGCGTTATGGGGTTGCAGCGAATTGGGGGATCATTTATTTATTTAATTATAAAAAAAAATCGCGAGCTCGGCGTTATGGGGTTTTAGCAGCTTGGAGGACCATTAATTCATTTATTTAAAAAAAAGCCTCGTGAGCTCGGCGTCATGGGGTTGTAGCAGCTTGGGGGATTATTTATTCATTTATTTATTCATGAAGAAAACTCCTGAGCTCGGCGTTATGGGGTTGTAGCAGCTTGGGGGATCATTTATTTATTTATTTATAAAAAAAGCCTTGCGAGCTCGGCGTTATGGGGTTTTAGCAGCTTGGGGGACCATTAATTCATTTATTTAAAAAAAAGCCTCGTGAGCTCGGCGTCATGGGGTTGTAGCAGCTTGGGGGATTATTTATTCATTTATTTATTCATGAAGAAAACTCCTGAGCTCGGCGTTATGGGGTTGTAGCAGCTTGGGGGATCATTTATTTATTTATTTATAATAAAAGCCTTGCGAGCTCGGTGTTATGGGGTTGTAGAAGCTCGGAGGATCATTTATTCATTTATTTAAAAAAAATCCATGTGAGCTCGGCGTTATGGGGTTGTAGCAGCTTTGGGGATCATTTATTCATATATTTAAAAAAAAGCCTCACGAGCTCGGCGTTATGGGGTTAAAGCAGCTTGGGAGATCATTTATTTATTTATTTTAAAAAAAGCCCCGTGAGCTCGGTGTTATGGGGTTGTAGCAGCTTGGAGGATTATTTATTTATTTAATCATTTCTGAAAAAAACTCGTGAGCTCGGTGTTATGGGAATGTAGCAGCTTGGGGGATCATTTATTTATTTATTTATAATAAAAGCCTTGCGAGCTCGGTGTTATGGGGTTGTAGAAGCTCGGAGGATCATTTATTCATTTATTTAAAAAAAATCCATGTGAGCTCGGCGTTATGGGGTTGTAGCAGCTTTGGGGATCATTTATTCATATATTTAAAAAAAAGCCTCACGAGCTCGGCGTTATGGGGTTAAAGCAGCTTGGGAGATCATTTATTTATTTATTTTAAAAAAAGCCCCGTGAGCTCGGTGTTATGGGGTTGTAGCAGCTTGGAGGATTATTTATTTATTTAATCATTTCTGAAAAAAACTCGTGAGCTCGGTGTTATGGGAATGTAGTAGCTTGGGGGATCATTTATTTATTTATTTTCAAAAAAGCCTCGCGAGCTCGGCGTTATGGGGTTGTAGCCGCTTGGGGGATCATTTATTTACTTATTCATTTCTGAAAAAAACTCGCGAGCTCGGCGTTATGGGCTTGTAGAAGCTCGGGGGATCATTTATTTATTTATTTACAAAAAAGCCTTGGGAGCTCGGTGTTATGGGATTGTAGCGGCTTGGGGGATCATTTATTTATTTATTTAAATAAAGCCTTGCGAGCTCGGTGTTATGGGGTTGTAGAAGCTCGGGGAATCATTCATTTATTCATAAAAAAAGCCTTGCGAGCTCGTTGTTATGGGGTTAGCAGCTCGGGGGATCATTTATTTATTTATAAAAAAAGCCTTGCGAGCTCGGTGTTATGGGGTTGTAGCGGCTCGGGGGATCATTTATTTATTTATTTATAAAAAAAGCCTCGCGTGCTCGGCGTTATGGGGTTGCAGCGAATTGGGGGATCATTTATTTATTTAATTATAAAAAAAATCGCGAGCTCGGCGTTATGGGGTTTTAGCAGCTTGGGGGACCATTAATTCATTTATTTAAAAAAAAGCCTCGTCCGCTCGGCGTCATGGGGTTGTAGCAGCTTGGGGGATTATTTATTCATTTATTTATTCATGAAGAAAACTCCTGAGCTCGGCGTAATGAGGTTGTAGCAGCTTGGGGGATCATTTATTTATTTATTTATAATAAAAGCCTTGCGAGCTCGGTGTTATGGGGTTGTAGAAGCTCGGGGGATCATTTATTTATTTATAAAAAAAGCCTTGCGAGCTCGGTGTTATGGGGTTGTAGGTTGGGGGATCATTTATTTATTTATTTATAATAAAAGCCTTGCGAGCTCGGTGTTATGGGGTTGTAGAAGCTTGGGGGATCATTAATTTATTTATAAAAAAGCCTTGCAAGCTCGGTGTTATAGGGTTGTAGCAGCTCGGGGGATCATTTATTCATTTATAAAAAAAGCCTTGCGAGCTCGGTGTTATGGGGTTGTAGCGGCTCGGGGGATCATTTATTTATTTATTTATCAAAAAAGCCTAGCGAGCTCGGTGTTATGGGGTTGTAGCAGCTTGGGGGATTATTTATGTATTTATTCATTTCTGAAAAAAACTCGTGAGCTCGGCGTCATGGGGTTGTAGCAGCTTGGGGGATTATATATTCATTTATTCATTCATTTCTGAAAAAACCTCGCCAGCTCGGCGTTATTTGGTTGTAGCAGCTTGGGGGATCATTCATTTATTTATTTTAAAAAAAAGCCTCGCGAGCACGGCGTTATTGGGTTGTAGCAGCTTGGGGGATTATTTATTTATTCATTTATAAAAAAGTCTCGCGTGCTCGGCGTTATGGGGTTGCAGCGAATTGGGGGATCATTTATTTATTTAATTATAAAAAAAAATCGCGAGCTCGGCGTTATGGGGTTTTAGCAGCTTGGAGGACCATTAATTCATTTATTTAAAAAAATGCCTCGTGAGCTCGGCGTCATGGGGTTGTAGCAGCTTGGGGGATTATTTATTCATTTATTTATTCATGAAGAAAACTCCTGAGCTCGGCGTTATGGGGTTGTAGCAGCTTGGGGGATCATTTATTTATTTATTTATAATAAAAGCCTTGCGAGCTCGGTGTTATGGGGTTGTAGAAGCTCGGAGGATCATTTATTTATTTATTTATAAAAAAAGCCCTGCGAGCTCGGTGTTATGGGGTTGTAGCGGCTCGGGGGATCATTTATTTATTTATTTATAAAAAAAGCCTTGCGAGCTCGGTGTTATGTGGTTGTAGCAGCTATGGGGATTATTTATGTATTTATTCATTTCTGAAAAAAACTCGAGAGCTCGGCTTCATGGGCTTGTAGCAGCTTGGGGGATTATTTATTCATTTATTTATTCATGAAGAAAACTCCTGAGCCCGGCGTTATGGGGTTGTAGCAGCTTGGGGGATCATTTATTTATTTATTTATAATAAAAGCCTTGCGAGTTCGGTGTTATGGGGTTGTAGAAGCTTGGGGGATCATTTATTTATTTATAAAAAAAGCCTTGTGAGCTCGGTGTTATGGGGTTGTAGCAGCTCGGGGGATCATTTATTCATTTATAAAAAAAGCCTTGCGAGCTCGGTGTTATGGGGTTGTAGCGGTTTGGGGGATCATTTATTTATTTATTTAAAAAAAAAGCCTCGCGAGCACGGCGTTATTGGGTTGTAGCAGCTTTGGGGATTATTTATTTATTCATTTATAAAAAAGTCTCGCGTGCTCGGCGTTATGGGGTTGCAGCGAATTGGGGGATCATTTATTTATTTAATTATAAAAAAAAATCGCGAGCTCGGCGTTATGGGGTTTTAGCAGCTTGGGGGACCATTAATTCATTTATTTAAAAAAAAGCCTCGTGAGCTCGGCGTCATGGGGTTGTAGCAGCTTGGGGGATTATTTATTCATTTATTTATTCATGAAGAAAACTCCTGAGCTCGGCGTTATGGGGTTGTAGCAGCTTGGGGGATCATTTATTTATTTATTTATAATAAAAGCCTTGCGAGCTCGGTGTAATGGGGTTGTAGAAGCTCGGAGGATCATTTATTCATTTATTTAAAAAAAATCCATGTGAGCTCGGCGTTATGGGGTTGTAGCAGCTTTGGGGATCATTTATTCATATATTTAAAAAAAAGCCTCACGAGCTCGGCGTTATGGGGTTAAAGCAGCTTGGGAGATCATTTATTGATTTATTTGAAAAAAAGCCCCGTGAGCTCGGTGTTATGGGGTTGTAGCAGCTTGGAGGATTATTTATTTATTTAATCATTTCTGAAAAAAACTCGTGAGCTCGGTGTTATGGGAATGTAGTAGCTTGGGGGATCATTTATTTATTTATTTTCAAAAAAGCCTCGCGAGCTCGGCGTTATGGGGTTGTAGCCGCTTGGGGGATCATTTATTTACTTATTCATTTCTGAAAAAAACTCGCGAGCTCGGCGTTATGGGCTTGTAGAAGCTCGGGGGATCATTTATTTATTTATTTACAAAAAAGCCTTGGGAGCTCGGTGTTATGGGATTGTAGCAGCTTGGGGGATCATTTATTTATTTATTTAAATAAAGCCTTGCGAGCTCGGTGTTATGGGGTTGTAGAAGCTCGGGGAATCATTCATTTATTCATAAAAAAAGCCTTGCGAGCTCGTTGTTATGGGGTTAGCAGCTCGGGGGATCATTTATTTATTTATAAAAAAAGCCTTGCGAGCTCGGTGTTATGGGGTTGTAGCGGCTCGGGGGATCATTTATTTATTTATTTATAAAAAAAGCCTCGCGTGCTCGGCGTTATGGGGTTGCAGCGAATTGGGGGATCATTTATTTATTTAATTATAAAAAAAATCGCGAGCTCGGCGTTATGGGGTTTTAGCAGCTTGGGGGACCATTAATTCATTTATTTAAAAAAAAGCCTCGTCCGCTCGGCGTCATGGGGTTGTAGCAGCTTGGGGGATTATTTATTCATTTATTTATTCATGAAGAAAACTCCTGAGCTCGGCGTAATGGGGTTGTAGCAGCTTGGGGGATCATTTATTTATTTATTTATAATAAAAGCCTTGCGAGCTCGGTGTTATGGGGTTGTAGAAGCTCGGGGGATCATTTATTTATTTATAAAAAAAGCCTTGCGAGCTCGGTGTTTTGTGGTTGTAACAGCTATGGGGATTATTTATGTATTTATTCATTTCTGAAAAAAACTCGTGAGCTCGGCGTCATGGGCTTGTTGCAGCTTGGGGGATTATTTATTCATTTATTTATTCATGAAGAAAACTCCTGAGATCGGCGTTATGGGGTTGTAGCAGCTTGGGGGATCATTTATTTATTTATTTATAATAAAAGCCTTGCGAGCTCGGTGTTATGGGGTTGTAGCAGCTCGGGGGATCATTTATTTATTTATAAAAAAAGCCTTGCGAGCTCGGTGTTATGGGGTTGTAGCGGCTCGGGGGATCATTTATTTATTTATTTACAAAAAAAGCCTTGCGAGCTCGGTGTTATGGGGTTGTAGCAGCTTGGGGGATTATTTATGTATTTATTCATTTCTGAAAAAAACTCGTGAGCTCGGCGTCATGGGCTTGTAGCAGCTTGGAGGATTATTTATTCATTTATTTATTCATGAAGAAAACTCCTGAGCTCGGCGTAATGGGGTTGTAGCAGCTTGGGGGATCATTTATTTATTTATTTATAATAAAAGCCTTGCGAGCTCGGTGTTATGGGGTTGTAGAAGCTCGGGGGATCATTTATTTATTTATAAAAAAAGCCTTGCGAGCTCGGCGTTATGGGGTTGTAGCAGCTTGGGGGATCATTTATTTATTTATTCATTTCTGAAAAAACCTCGCCAGCTCGGCGTTATTTGGTTGTAGCAGCTTGGGGGATCATTCATTTATTTATTTTAAAAAAAAGCCTCGCGAGCACGGCGTTATTGGGTTGTATTATTTTGGGGGATTATTTATTTATTCATTTATAAAAAAGCCTCGCGTGCTCGGCGTTATGGGGTTGCAGCGAATTGGGGGATCATTTATTTATTTAATTATAAAAAAAAATCGCGAGCTCGGCGTTATGGGGTTTTAGCAGCTTGGGGGACCATTAATTCATTTATTTAAAAAAAAGCCTCGTGAGCTCGGGGTATGGGGTTGAAGCAGCTTGGGGGATTATTTATTCATTTATTTATTCATGAAGAAAACTCCTGAGCTCGGCGTTATGGGGTTGTAGCAGCTTGGGGGATCATTTATTTATTTATTTATAATAAAAGCCTTGCGAGCTCGGTGTTATGGGGTTGTAGAGGCTCGGAGGATCATTCATTCATTTATTTAAAAAAAATCCATGTGAGCTCGGCGTTATGGGGTTGTAGCAGCTTTGGGGATCATTTATTCATATATTTAAAAAAAAGCCTCACGAGCTCGGCGTTATGGGGTTAGAGCAGCTTGGGGGATTATTTATTTATTCATTTCTAAAAAAAACTCGCGATCTCGACGTTATGGGGTTGTAGCAGCTTGGGAGATCATTTATTTATTTATTTAAAAAATAGCCTCGCGAGTTCGCTGTTATGAGGTTGTAGCAGCTTGGGGGATCATTTATTAATTTATTTGAAAAAAAGCCTCGCGAGCTCGGTGATATAGGGTTGTAGCAGCTTGGGGGATCATTTATTTATTTATTTTAAAAAAAGCCTCGCGAACTCGGCGTTATGGGGTTGTAGAACCTTGGGGGATCATTCATTTATTTATTTATAAAAAAAACTCGTGAGCTCGGCGTTATGGGGTTTTAGCAGCTTGGGGGACCATTTATTCATTTATTTAAAAAAAAGCCTCGCGAGCTCGGCGTTATGGGGTTGTAGCAGCTTGGGGGATCATTTATTCATTTATTTAAAAAAAAGCCTCGCGAGCTCGGTGTTATGGGGCTGTAGCAGCTTCGGGGATCATTTATTCATTTAAAAAAAAGCCTCGCGAGCTCGGCGCTATGGGGTTGTAGCAGCTTGGGGAATTATTTATTCATTTATTTATAAATGAAAAAAACCCCTGAGCTCGGCGTTATGAGGTTGTAGCAGCTTGGGAGATCATTTATTTATTTATTTTAAAAAAAGCCTCGCGAACACGGCGTTATGGGGTTGTAGCAGCTTGGGGGATCATTTATTCATTTATTTAAAAAAAAGCCTTGCGAGCTCGGCGTTATGGGGTTGTAGCAGCTTGGGGGATTATTTATTCATTTATTTATTCATGAAAAAAACTCCTGAGCTCGGCGTTATGGGGTTGTAGCAGCTTGGGAGATCATTTATTTATTTATTTTAAAAAAAGCCTCGCGAACTCGGCGTTATGGGGTTGTAGCAGCTTGGGAAATCGTTTATTTATTTATTTTAATAAAAGCCTCGCGAGCACGGCGTTATGGGGTTAGAGCAGCTTGGGGGACCATTTATTCATTTATTTAAAAAAAAGCCTCGCGAGCTCGGCGTTATGGGGTTGTAGCAGCTTGGGGGATCATTTATTCATTTATTTAAAAAAAAGCCTCGCGAGCTCGGTGTTATGGGGCTGTAGCAGCTTGGGGGATCATTTATTCATTTATTTAAAAAAAAGCCTCGCGAGCTTGGTGTTATGGGGTTGTAGCAGCTTGGGGGATCATTTATTCATTTATTTAAAAAAAAGCCTTGCGAGCTCGGCGTTATGAGGTTGTAGCAACTTTTTTGGATCATTTATTTATTTATTTAATAAAAAGCCACGCGAGCCCGGTGTTATGGGGTTGTAGCAGCTTGGGGGATAATTTATTCATTTATTTAAAACGAAGCCTTGCGAGCTCGGCGTTTTGGGGTTGTAGCAGCTTGGGGGATTATTTATTCATTTATTAATTCTTGAAAAAAACTTGTGAGATCGGCGTTATGGGGTTGTAGCAGCTTGGGAGATCATTTATTTATTTATTTTAAAAAAAGCCTCGCGAGCTCGGCGTTATGGGGTTGTAGCAGCTTGGGGGATCATTTATTTATTTTTTTATAAAAAAAACTCGTGAGCTCGGCGTTATGGGGTTTTAGCAGCTTGGGGGACCATTTATTCATTTATTTAAAAAAAAGCCTTGCGAGCTCGGTGTTATGAGAATGTAGCAAATTGGGGGATCATTTATTAATTTATTTAACAAAAAGCTTCGCGAGCTCGGTGTTATGGGGTTGTAGCAGCTTGGGGGATCATTTATTCATTTATTCAACAAAAAGCTTCGCGAGCTCGGTGTTATGGGGTTGTAGCAGCTTGGGGGATCATTTATTAATTTAAAATTGAATTCCGACGTCCAGGGTATTGTGGGTTTGAAGCTTTGGGGATTGTTTGTTTATTTAAAAATTAAACTCGGACGCCCAGGGTATTGTGGGTTTGAAGCTTGAATGGATCATTTATTTATTCAAAAATTGAACTCGGAAGCCCAGGGTATTGTGGGTTTGAAGCTTGGGGGATAGTACTTTTTAGTTATGTCCAGGCCGGAGGCAGTTCCTGCTGTACTGTGTGTCTTCCCTAATCTCTTCATTTTTATAAGGCTTTTTCATAGCAGACGATTATCCATAACCTACTGTTTGACGATTAAAAAAAATTCTCAATTCTGTTGTCTTTACAGCGTTAATGTTAAAAAAAAATTTTTCAGTACAATCTAATAAATCTTAAAAACCTGAATAATCTTGGTAAAAATGAATGCGAAAAGTTTAAAAGTTCAAAAAATGTGAATAACTTTTAACGCGGGGTGTATTACCCGGGGTGTACAACAAGAATTTTTTTATCGGCTCTGAAGTAAAAATAACTTAAATTCTCTATACTAAACTTGTAAAAATTCATTGAAAATTAAATAAAACTACAAAACATCTTTTTGGGTTCACTACGTTAAATTTATTCATTTCTGAAAAAAACTCGTGAGCTCGGTGTTATGGGCTTGTAGAAGCTCGGGGGATCATTTATTTATTTATTTACAAAAAAAGCCTTGGGAGCTCGGTGTTATGGGATTGTAGCAGGTTGGGGGATCATTTATTTATTTATTTAAATAAAGCCTCGCGAGCTTGGCGTTATGTGGTTGTAGAAGCTTGGGGGATCATTTATTTATTTATTTAAAAAAAAAGCCTCGCGAGCTCGGCGTTATGGGGTTTTAGCAGCTTGGGGGACCGTTTATTTATTTATTTTAAAAAAAGCCTCGCGAGCTCGGCGTCATGGGGTTTTAGCAGCTTGAGGGACCATTTATTTATTTATTTGAAAAAAAGCCTCGCGAGCTCGGCGTCATGGGGTTGTGGCAGCTTGGGGGATTATTTATTCATTTATTTAAAAAAAAGCCTCGCGAGCTCGGTGTTATGGGGCTGTAGCAGCTTGAAGGATCATTTAATCATTTATTTAAAAGAAAGCCTCGCGAGCTCGGCGTTATGGGGTTGTAGCAGCTTGGGGAATTATTTATTCATTTATTAATAAATGAAAAAAACTCGTGAGCTCGGCGTTATGGGGTTGTATCAGCTTGGGAGATCGTTTATTTATTTATTTTAAAAAAAGCCTCGGGAGCACGGCGTTATGGGGTTGTAGCAGCTTGGGGGATCATTTTTTTATTTATTTAAAAAAAAAACCTCACGAGCTCGGCGTTATGGGGTTGTAGCAGCTTGGGGGATTATTTATTTATTCATTTCTAAAAAAAACTCGCGATCTCGACGTTATGGGGTTGTAGCAGCTTGGGAGATCATTTATTTATTTATTTAAAAAATAGCCTCGCGAGTTCGCTGTTATGAGGTTGTAGCAGCTTGGGGGATCATTTATTAATTTATTTGAAAAAAAGCCTCGCGAGCTCGGTGATATAGGGTTGTAGCAGCTTGGGGGATCATTTATTTATTTATTTTAAAAAAAGCCTCGCGAACTCGGCGTTATGGGGTTGTAGAACCTTGGGGGATCATTCATTTATTTATTTATAAATAAAACTCGTGAGCTCGGCGTTATGGGGTTTTAGCAGCTTGGGGGACCATTTATTCATTTATTTAAAAAAAAGCCTCGCGAGCTCGGCGTTATGGGGTTGTAGCAGCTTGGGGGATCATTTATTCATTTATTTAAAAAAAAGCCTCGCGAGCTCGGTGTTATGGGGCTGTAGCAGCTTCGGGGATCATTTATTCATTTATTTAAAAAAAAGCCTCGCGAGCTCGGCGCTATGGGGTTGTAGCAGCTTGGGGAATTATTTATTCATTTATTTATTCATGAAAAAAACTCCTGAGCTCGGCGTTATGGGGTTGTAGCAGCTTGGGAGATCATTTATTTATTTATTTTAAAAAAAGCCTCGCGAACTCGGCGTTATGGGGTTGTAGCAGCTTGGGAAATCGTTTATTTATTTATTTTAATAAAAGCCTCGCGAGCACGGCGTTATGGGGTTAGAGCAGCTTGGGGGACCATTTATTCATTTATTTAAAAAAAAGCCTCGCGAGCTCGGCGTTATGGGGTTGTAGCAGCTTGGGGGATCTTTTATTCATTTATTTAAAAAAAAGCCTCGCGAGCTCGGTGTTATGGGGCTGTAGCAGCTTGGGGGATCATTTATTCATTTATTTAAAAAAAAGCCTCGCGAGCTTGGTGTTATGGGGTTGTAGCAGCTTGGGGGATCATTTATTCATTTATTTAAAAAAAAGCCTTGCGAGCTCGGCGTTATGAGGTTGTAGCAACTTTTTTGGACCGTTTATTTATTTATTTTAAAAAAAGCCTCGCGAGCTCGGCGTCATGGGGTTTTAGCAGCTTGAGGGACCATTTATTTATTTATTTGAAAAAAAGCCTCGCGAGCTCGGCGTCATGGGGTTGTGGCAGCTTGGGGGATTATTTATTCATTTATTTAAAAAAAAGCCTCGCGAGCTCGGTGTTATGGGGCTGTAGCAGCTTGAAGGATCATTTAATCATTTATTTAAAAGAAAGCCTCGCGAGCTCGGCGTTATGGGGTTGTAGCAGCTTGGGGAATTATTTATTCATTTATTAATAAATGAAAAAAACTCGTGAGCTCGGCGTTATGGGGTTGTATCAGCTTGGGAGATCGTTTATTTATTTATTTTAATAAAAGCCTCGGGAGCACGGCGTTATGGGGTTGTAGCAGCTTGGGGGATCATTTTTTTATTTATTTAAAAAAAAAACCTCACGAGCTCGGCGTTATGGGGTTGTAGCAGCTTGGGGGATTATTTATTTATTCATTTCTAAAAAAAACTCGCGATCTCGACGTTATGGGGTTGTAGCAGCTTGGGAGATCATTTATTTATTTATTTAAAAAATAGCCTCGCGAGTTCGCTGTTATGAGGTTGTAGCAGCTTGGGGGATCATTTATTAATTTATTTGAAAAAAAGCCTCGCGAGCTCGGTGATATAGGGTTGTAGCAGCTTGGGGGATCATTTATTTATTTATTTTAAAAAAAGCCTCGCGAACTCGGCGTTATGGGGTTGTAGAACCTTGGGGGATCATTCATTTATTTATTTATAAAAAAAACTCGTGAGCTCGGCGTTATGGGGTTTTAGCAGCTTGGGGGACCATTTATTCATTTATTTAAAAAAAAGCCTCGCGAGCTCGGCGTTATGGGGTTGTAGCAGCTTGGGGGATCATTTATTCATTTATTTAAAAAAAAGCCTCGCGAGCTCGGTGTTATGGGGCTGTAGCAGCTTCGGGGATCATTTATTCATTTATTTAAAAAAAAGCCTCGCGAGCTCGGCGCTATGGGGTTGTAGCAGCTTGGGGGATTATTTATTCATTTATTTATTCATGAAAAAAACTCCTGAGCTCGGCGTTATGGGGTTGTAGCAGTTTGGGAGATCATTTATTTATTTATTTTAAAAAAAGCCTCGCGAACTCGGCGTTATGGGGTTGTAGCAGCTTGGGAAATCGTTTATTTATTTATTTTAATAAAAGCCTCGCGAGCACGGCGTTATGGGGTTAGAGCAGCTTGGGGGACCATTTATTCATTTATTTAAAAAAAAGCCTCGCGAGCTCGGCGTTATGGGGTTGTAGCAGCTTGGGGGATCATTTATTCATTTATTTAAAAAAAAGCCTCGCGAGCTCGGTGTTATGGGGCTGTAGCAGCTTGGGGGATCATTTATTCATTTATTTAAAAAAAAGCCTCGCGAGCTTGGTGTTATGGGGTTGTAGCAGCTTGGGGGATCAGTTATTCATTTATTTAAAAAAAAGCCTTGCGAGCTCGGCGTTATGAGGTTGTAGCAACTTTTTTGGACCGTTTATTTATTTATTTTAAAAAAAGCCTCGCGAGCTTGGCGTCATGGGGTTTTAGCAGCTTGAGGGACCATTTATTTATTTATTTGAAAAAAAGCCTCGCGAGCTCGGCGTCATGGGGTTGTGGCAGCTTGGGGGATTATTTATTCATTTATTTAAAAAAAAGCCTCGCGAGCTCGGTGTTATGGGGCTGTAGCAGCTTGAAGGATCATTTAATCATTTATTTAAAAGAAAGCCTCGCGAGCTCGGCGTTATGGGGTTGTAGCAGCTTGGGGAATTATTTATTCATTTATTAATAAATGAAAAAAACTCGTGAGCTCGGCGTTATGGGGTTGTATCAGCTTGGGAGATCGTTTATTTATTTATTTTAATTAAAGCCTCGGGAGCACGGCGTTATGGGGTTGTAGCAGCTTGGGGGATCATTTTTTTATTTATTTAAAAAAAAAACCTCACGATCTCGACGTTATGGGGTTGTAGCAGCTTGGGAGATCATTTATTTATTTATTTAAAAAATAGCCTCGCGAGTTCGCTGTTATGAGGTTGTAGCAGCTTGGGGGATCATTTATTAATTTATTTGAAAAAAAGCCTCGCGAGCTCGGTGATATAGGGTTGTAGCAGCTTGGGGGATCATTTATTTATTTATTTTAAAAAAAGCCTCGCGAACTCGGCGTTATGGGGTTGTAGAACCTTGGGGGATCATTCATTTATTTATTTATAAAAAAAACTCGTGAGCTCGGCGTTATGGGGTTTTAGCAGCTTGGGGGACCATTTATTCATTTATTTAAAAAAAAGCCTCGCGAGCTCGGCGTTATGGGGTTGTAGCAGCTTGGGGGATCATTTATTCATTTATTTAAAAAAAAGCCTCGCGAGCTCGGTGTTATGGGGCTGTAGCAGCTTCGGGGATCATTTATTCATTTATTTAAAAAAAAGCCTCGCGAGCTCGGCGTTATGGGGTTGTAGCAGCTTGGGAAATCGTTTATTTATTTATTTTAATAAAAGCCTCGCGAGCACGGCGTTATGGGGTTAGAGCAGCTTGGGGGACCATTTATTCATTTATTTAAAAAAAAGCCTCGCGAGCTCGGCGTTATGGGGTTGTAGCAGCTTGGGGGATCATTTATTCATTTATTTAAAAAAAAGCCTTGCGAGCTCGGCGTTATGGGGTTGTAGCAGCTTGGGGGATTATTTATTCATTTATTTATTCATGAAAAAAACTCCTGAGCTCGGCGTTATGGAGTTGTAGCAGTTTGGGAGATCATTTATTTATTTATTTTAAAAAAAGCCTCGCGAACTCGGCGTTATGGGGTTGTAGCAGCTTGGGAAATCGTTTATTTATTTATTTTAATAAAAGCCTCGCGAGCACGGCGTTATGGGGTTAGAGCAGCTTGGGGGACCATTTATTCATTTATTTAAAAAAAAGCCTCGCGAGCTCGGCGTTATGGGGTTGTAGCAGCTTGGGGGATCATTTATTCATTTATTTAAAAAAAAGCCTCGCGAGCTCGGTGTTATGGGGCTGTAGCAGCTTGGGGGATCATTTATTCATTTATTTAAAAAAAAGCCTCGCGAGCTTGGTGTTATGGGGTTGTAGCAGCTTGGGGGATCATTTATTCATTTATTTAAAAAAAAGCCTTGCGAGCTCGGCGTTATGAGGTTGTAGCAACTTTTTTGGATCATTTATTTATTTATTTAATAAAAAGCCACGCGAGCCCGGTGTTATGGGGTTGTAGCAGCTTGGGGGATCATTTATTCATTTATTTAAAAAGAAGCCTTGCGAGCTCGGCGTTTTGGGGTTGTAGCAGCTTGGGGGATTATTTATTCATTTATTAATTCTTGAAAAAAACTCGTGAGATCGGCGTTATGGGGTTGTAGCAGCTTGGGAGATCATTTATTTATTTATTTTAAAAAAAGCCTCGCGAGCTCGGCGTTATGGGGTTGTAGCAGCTTGGGGGATCATTTATTTATTTTTTTATAAAAAAAACTCGTGAGCTCGGCGTTATGGGGTTTTAGCAGCTTGGGGGACCATTTATTCATTTATTTAAAAAAAAGCCTTGCGAGCTCGGTGTTATGAGAATGTAGCAAATTGGGGGATCATTTATTAATTTATTTAACAAAAAGCTTCGCGAGCTCGGTGTTATGGGGTTGTAGCAGCTTGGGGGATCATTTATTCATTTATTCAACAAAAAGCTTCGCGAGCTCGGTGTTATGGGGTTGTAGCAGCTTGGGGGATCATTTATTAATTTAAAATTGAATTCCGACGTCCAGGGTATTGTGGGTTTGAAGCTTTGGGGATTGTTTGTTTATTTAAAAATTAAACTCGGACGCCCAGGGTATTGTGGGTTTGAAGCTTGAATGGATCATTTATTTATTCAAAAATTGAACTCGGAAGCCCAGGGTATTGTGGGTTTGAAGCTTGGGGGATAGTACTTTTTAGTTATGTCCAGGCCGGAGGCAGTTCCTGCTGTACCGTGTGTCTTCCCTAACCTCTTCATTTTTATAAGGCTTTTTCATAGCAGACGATTATCCATAACCTACTGTTTGACGATTAAAAAAAATTCTCAATTCTGTTGTCTTTACAGCGTTAATGTTAAAAAAAAATTTTTCAGTACAATCTAATAAATCTTAAAAACCTGAATAATCTTGGTAAAAATGAATGCGAAAAGTTTAAAAGTTCAAAAAATGTGAATAACTTTTAACGCGGGGTGTATTACCCGGGGTGTACAACAAGAATTTTTTTATCGGCTCTGAAGTAAAAATAACTTAAATTTCTCTATACTAAACTTGTAAAAATTCATTGAAAATTAAATAAAACTACAAAACATCTTTTTGGGTTCACTACGTTAAATTTAAGTCGTCTGCTATGAAAAAGCCTTATTTTAGCTATGAGTTGTCACCTTCCAAAAATGAAATTTTGAGTAGCAACCTTTTTAATTCGAATCTTTGCGTTGCCACCTTTTTAATCCAACGTGCCGAGTTGTAAACTTCTAAAACCAAACCGAACTTCATTAATTTATTTATAAAAAAAATGCCGCGAGCTTAGCGTTCCCCATTGCAAGTATCCTCGGTGAAATCACCGATGAATTCATCGGTGAATTCATCGGTCAAATCCTCGGTGAAATCCTCGCTTTTTGCGGTGAAATCCTCGGTGAATTCCTCGCTTTTTGCGGTGAAATCCTCGGTGAATCTTAACAGTAAAATCCTCGGCATTTTAACGGGATCGAAAACGAAGGGGTCAGGGCGGACACCCGGTGCAACTGGTGATACGTACGCCTTGGAGATGACTTCCCCAGGAAGTTTCGACTCCGGATGGGTCAGGGCGGACACCTGGTGCCCCAGGTGATACGTAAGGCTTGGGGATGATTTCCTCAGGACGTTCCGACTCAAGATGGGTCAGGGCGGACACCTGGTGCAACTGGTGATACTTGCACCTTGGAGATGACTTCCCCAGGAAGTTTTGACTACAGATGGATCAGGGCGAGCACCTGGTGCACCTGGCGATACTTACGCCTTAGAGATGACTTCCCCAGGAAGTTTCGACTCCGGATGGGTCAGGGCGGACACCTGGTGCCCCTGTCGATACTAACGCCTTGGAGATGATTTCCTCAGGAAGTTCCGACTCCAGATGGGTCAGGGCGGACACCTGGTGCAACTTGTGATACGTACGCCTTGGAGATGATTTCCCCAGGAAGTTTCGACTCCGGATGGATCAGGGCAAGCACCTGGTGCACCTGGCGATACTTACGCCTTGGAGATGAACTCCCCAGGAAGTTTCGACTCCGCATGGGTCAGGGCGGACATCTGGTGCACCTGGTGATACGTAAGGCTTGGATATGACTTCCCCAGGAAGTTTTGACTCCGGATGGGTCAGGGCGGACACCTGGTGCTCATGATGATACTTATGCCTTGGAGATGATTTACCCAGGAAGTTCCGCACCAGATGGGTCAGGGTGGACACCTGGTGCACGTGATGATACGTAAGGCTTGGAGATGACTTCCCCAGGAAGTTTCGACTCCGGATGAGTCAGGGCGGACACCTGGTGCCCCAGGTGACACGTAAGGCTTGGGGATGAACTCCCCAGGAAGTTTCAACTCCGGATGGGTCAGGGCGGACACCTGGTGCCCCTGGTGATACTTACGGCTTGGAGATGATTTCCCCAGGAAGTTTAGACTCCAAAGAGACCAGGGTGGACACCTGGTGCCACTGGTGATACGTAAGCCTTGGAGATGATTTCCCCAGGAAGTTTCGACTCCGGATGGGTCAGGGCGGACACCTGGTGCTCATGATGATACTTATGCCTTGGAGATGATTTCCCCAGGAAGTTCCGACTCCAGAAGGGTCAGGGCGGACACCTGGTGCACTTGATGATACGTAAGGCTTGGAGATGACTTCCCCAGGAAGTTTCGACTCCGGATGGGTCAGGGCGGGCACCTGTTGCCCCTGGTGATACGTAAGGCTTGGAGATGAACTCCCCAGGAAGTTTTGACTCCGGATGGGTCAGTGCGGACACCTGGTGCTCATGATGATACTTATGCCTTGGGGATGATTTCCCCAGGAAGTTTTGACTCCGGATGGGTCAGGTAGGACACCTGGTACCCCTGGTGATACTTACGGCTTGGAGATGATTTCCCCAGGAAGTTTAGACTCCAAAGAGACCAAGGTGGACACCTGGTGCCACTGGTGTTACGTAAGCCTTGGAGATGATTTCCACAGGAAGTTTCGACTCCGGATGGGTCAGGGCGGACACCTAGTGCCCCTGGTGATACGTAAGGCTTGGGGATGAACTCCCCAGGAAGTTTTGACTCCGGATGGGTCAGGGCGGACACCTGGTGCTCATGATGATACTTATGCCTTGGAGATGATTTCTCCAGGAAGTTCCGACTCCAGATGGGTCAGGGCGGACACCTGGCGCACTTGATGATACGTAAGGCTTGGAGATGACTTCCTCAGGAAGTTTCGACTCCGGATGGGTCAGGGCGGACACCTGGTGCCCCTGGTGATACGTAAGGCTTGGGGATGAACTCCCCAGGAAGTTTCGACTCCGGATGGGTCAGGGCAGACACCTGGTGCCCCAGGTGACACGTAAGGCTTGGGGATGAACTCCCCAGGAAGTTTCAACTCCGGATGGGTCAGGGCGGACACCTGGTGCCCCTGGTGATACTTACGGCTTGGAGATGATTTCCCCAGGAAGTTTAGACTCCAAAGAGACCAGGGTGGACACCTGGTGCCACTGGTGATACGTAAGCCTTGGAGATAATTTCCCCAGGAAGTTTCGACTCCGGATGGGTCAGGGCGGACACCTGGTGCTCATGATGATACTTATGCCTTGGAGATGATTTCCCCAGGAAGTTCCGACTCCAGATGGGTCAGGGCGGACACCTGGTGCACTTGATGATACGTAAGGCTTGGAGATGACTTCCCCAGGAAGTTTCGACTCCGGATGGGTCAGGGCGGACACCTGTTGCCCCTGGTGATACGTAAGGCTTGGGGATGAACTCCCCAGGAAGTTTTGACTCCGGATGGGTCAGTGCGGACACCTGGTGCTCATGATGATACTTATGCCTTGGGGATGATTTCCCCAGGAAGTTTTGACTCCGGATGGGTCAGGTAGGACACCTGGTACCCCTGGTGATACTTACGGCTTGGAGATGATTTCCCCAGGAAGTTTAGACTCCAAAGAGACCAGGGTGGACACCTGGTGCCACTGGTGATACGTAAGCCTTGGAGATGATTTCCACAGGAAGTTTCGACTCCGGATGGGTCAGGGCGGACACCTAGTGCCCCTGGTGAAACGTAAGGCTTGGGGATGAACTCCCCAGGAAGTTTTGACTCCGGATGGGTCAGGGCGGACACCTGGTGCTCATGATGATACTTATGCCTTAGAGATGATTTCCCCAGGAAGTTCCGACTCCAGATGGGTCAGGGCGGACACCTGGTGCACTTGATGATACGTAAGGCTTGGAGATGACTTCCTCAGGAAGTTTCGACTCCAGATGGGTCAGGGCGGACACCTGGTGCCACTGGTGATACGTAAGCCTTGGAGATGATTTCCACAGGAAGTTTCGACTCCGGATGGGTCAGGGCGGACACCTAGTGCCCCTGGTGAAACGTAAGGCTTGGGGATGAACTCCCCAGGAAGTTTTGACTCCGGATGGGTCAGGGCGGACACCTGGTGCTCATGATGATACTTATGCCTCAGAGATGATTTCCCCAGGAAGTTCCGACTCCAGATGGGTCAGGGCGGGCACCTGGTGCACTTGATGATACGTAAGGCTTGGAGATGACTTCCTCAGGAAGTTTCGACTCCAGATGGGTCAGGGCGGACACCTGGTGCCCCTGGTGATACGTAAGGCTTGGGGATGAACTCCCCAGGAAGTTTCGACTCCGGATGGGTCAGGGCGGACACCTGGTGCCCCTGGTGATACGTAAGGCTTGGAGATGACTTCCCCAGGAAGTTTCGACTCCGGATGGGTCAGGGCGGACACCTGGTGCCCCTGGTGATACGTAAGGCTTGGGGATGAACTCCCCAGGAAGTTTCGACTCCGGATGGGTCAGGGCGGACACCTGGTGCACCTGGTGATACTTACAACTTTGAGATGTTTTTTCAGGAAATTTTAACTACGTAGGAGTCAGGGAAAATACTTGTTGTGCCCGGTAATAACTACACTCTGAAGATGCTATCCTAATCTTGATGATGTCAACCCACTGGGATCAAAACTTCAGGAGAAAATCATTTTCGAGGCAAAAGTATCACCAGGATCACCTGGAGTCCGCCCTGACCCGTCCCCCCCTCCCCAGACTCCTAACTTCCTTACGAAATCATCTTCAAGGCGTCAGTATCACCAGGTGCCCCGAGTGTCCATCCTGGCCCCTCCGGAGTTCAGACTTCCTGGAGAAATCATCTTCAAGGCGTAAGTATCACCAGGTGCACCAGGTGTTTGCCCTGACCCTCCGAAGTCAAAACTTCCTGGCGGAATCATCTCCAAGGCGTAAGTATCACCAGGTGCACCAGGTGACCGCCCTGACTCCACTGAAGTCCAAACTTCCTGGGGAAATCATCTCCTAAGCGTAATTAATACCAGCTGCACCAGGTGTCCACCTTGGCCCCTTTGGAGACAGAATTTCCTGGGAAAATCATCTCCAAGGCGTAAGTTACACCAGGTGCACCGGGTATCTCCCCTGACCCCTCCGGAGTCCTTAGTTTCTGGGGAAATCATTTCCAAGGCTTAATTAATACCAGTTGCACCAGGTGCCCACCCTGGCCTCTTTGGAAAACTTCCTGGGGAAATCATCTCCAAGGCGTTAGTATCACCAGGGGCACCAGGTGTCCGCCCTGACCCATCCGGAGTCGAAACTTCCTGGGGCAGTCATCTCTAAGGCGTAAGTATCGCCAGGGGCACCAGGTGTCCGCCCTGACCCATCTGGTGTCGGAACTTCCTGGGGAAATCATCACCAAGGCGTTAGTATCACCAGGGGCACCAGGTGTCCGCCCTGACCCATCCGGAGTCAAAACTTCCTGGGGAAGTCATCTCCAAGGCGTCAGTATCACCAGGTGCACCAGATGTCCGCCCTGACCCATCCGGTGTCAAAACTTCCTGGGGAAGTCATCTCCAAGGTGTAAGTATCACCAGGTGCACCAGATGTCCGCCCTGACCCTTGCGGAGTCGAAACTTCCTGGGGAAATCATCTCCAAGGCGTAAGTATCATCATGAGCACCAGGTGTCCGCTCTGACCCATCCGGAGTCAAAACTTCCTGGGGAAATCATCTCGAAGGCGTAAGTATCGCCAGTTGCACCAGGTGTCCGCCCTGACCCCTTCGTTTTCGATCCCGTTAAAATGCCGAGGATTTTGCCGAGGATTTTACTGTTAAAATTCACCGAGGATTTCACCGCAAAAAGCGAGGAATTCACCGAGGATTTCACCGCAAAAAGCGAGGATTTCACCGAGGATTTCACCGATGAATTCACCGATGAATTCATCGGTGATTTCACCGAGGATACTTGCAATGGGGTTATGGGGTTGTAGCAGCTTGGGCATTTTGTATTTATTTATTTATTTATTTTAAATCTCGCGAGCTCGGCGTTATGGGGTTGTAGCAGCTTGGGGGATTATTTTAATTTACTAATCTCTTAAAAACTCGCAAGAGATCGGCAGATTTTTTTCCATTTATTTATTTACACAAAACTCGCGAGCTTGGCGTTTTGGGGTTGTAGCAGCTTAGGGGATTTTGTATTCATTTATTTATTTATTAAAAAAACTCGCGAGCTTGGCGTTATGGGGTTGTAGCAGCTTGAGGGATTATTTTAATTTACTTATCTCTTAAAAACTCGCAAGAGCTCGGGAGAATTTTTTTCCATTTATTTATTCATACGAAACTCGTGAGCTCGGCGTTATGGGGTTTTAGCAGCTTGGGGGATTTTGTATTTATTCATTTATTCATTAAAAAAACTTGCGAACTCGGCGTTATGGGGTTGTAGCAGCTTGGGAATTATTTTAATTTACTTATCTCTTAAAAACTCGCAAGAGCTCGGGAGAATTTTTTTCCATTTATTTATTCATACAAAACTCGCGAGCTTGGCGTTTTGGGGTTGTTGCAGCTTAGGGGATTTTGTATTCATTTATTTATTTATTAAAAAAACTCGCGAGCTTGGCGTTATGGGGTTGTAGCAGCTTGGGGGATTTTGTATTCATTTATTTGTTTATTAAAAAAACTCGCGAGCTTGGCGTTATGGGGTTGTAGCAGCTTGGGAATTATTTTAATTTACTTATCTCTTAAAAACTCGCAAGAGCTCGGGAGAATTTTTTTCCATTTATTTATTCATACAAAACTCGCGAGCTTGGCGTTTTGGGGTTGTTGCAGCTTAGGGGATTTTGTATTCATTTATTTATTTATTAAAAAAACTCGCGAGCCTGGCGTTATGGGGTTGTAGCAGCTTGGGAATTATTTTAATTTACTTATCTCTTAAAAACTCGCAAGAGCTCGGGAGAATTTTTTTCCATTTATTTATTCATACAAAACTCGCGAGCTCGGCGTCATGGGTTGTAGCAGCTTGGGGGATTTTGTATTTATTCATTTATTCATAAAAAAAAAACTCGCGAACTCGGCGTTATGGGGTGATAGCAGCTTGGGGGATTTTTTATTTATTTATTTATTTATAAAAAAAACTCGTGAGCTCGGCGTTATGGGGTTTTAGCAGCTTGGGGGATTTTGTATTTATTCATTTATTCATTAAAAAAACTTGCGAACTCGGCGTTATGGGGTTGTAGCAGCTTGGGAATTATTTTAATTTACTTATCTCTTAAAAACTCGCAAGAGCTCGGGAGAATTTTTTTCCATTTATTTATTCATACAAAACTCGCGAGCTTGGCGTTTTGGGGTTGTTGCAGCTTAGGGGATTTTGTATTCATTTATTTATTTATTAAAAAAACTCGCGAGCCTGGCGTTATGGGGTTGTAGCAGCTTGGGGGATTTTGTATTCATTTATTTGTTTATTAAAAAAACTCGCGAGCTTGGCGTTATGGGGTTGTAGCAGCTTGGGAATTATTTTAATTTACTTATCTCTTAAAAACTCGCAAGAGCTCGGGAGAATTTTTTTCCATTTATTTATTCATACAAAACTCGCGAGCTTGGCGTTTTGGGGTTGTTGCAGCTTAGGGGATTTTGTATTCATTTATTTATTTATTAAAAAAACTCGCGAGCCTGGCGTTATGGGGTTGTAGCAGCTTGGGAATTATTTTAATTTACTTATCTCTTAAAAACTCGCAAGAGCTCGGGAGAATTTTTTTCCATTTATTTATTCATACAAAACTCGCGAGCTCGGCGTCATGGGTTGTAGCAGCTTGGGGGATTTTGTATTTATTCATTTATTCATAAAAAAAAAACTCGCGAACTCGGCGTTATGGGGTGATAGCAGCTTGGGGGATTTTTTATTTATTTATTTATTTATAAAAAAAACTCGCGAGCTCGGCGTTATGGGGTTGTAGCAGCTTGGGGGATTTTGTATTCATTTATTTATTTATTCAAAAAACTCGCGAGCTTGGCTTTATGGGGTTGTAGCAACTTGAGGGATTATTTTAATTTACTTATCTCTTAAAAACTCGCAAGAGCTCGGGAGAATTTTTTTCCATTTATTTATTCATACAAAACTCGCGAGCTCGGGGTTATGGGGTTGTAGCAGCTTGGGGGATTTTTTATTTATTTATTTATTTATAAAAAAAACTCGCGAGCTCGACGTTATGGGGTTGTAGCAGCTTGGGGGATTTTGTATTTATTTATTTATTCATAATAAAAAACTAGCGAGCTCGGCGTTATGGGGTTGTAGCAGCTCGGGGCTCGGCTGTATTGAGTCATTTATTTATAAAAAAAAACCCGCGTGCAAAAAGCCACAAGCAAAAATATATTTTCATAAGAAATAACAATAAAATAGTTCTACAGTCCGCAGCAGATATTCTCGAGGTTAAATGGAATCGGTCCGTTTATATACCTATATATCGGATGCCCGAACCAGTGTCTCGGCTTGTAAGCTCTGAACATAGCGTCTTTGCCTTTAGAAAAAATATCATGTCCAACCCTGTTTGTTTTAAATTACTAGAAATTTCTCTGCGCGCAAGTGCGCATAACTCTTTTGTTTATTGCTTTTGTAATGAAAGCTTAAGCTTTGATTAAATAAAGAAAATTTGAAATAATTGCTTTGTTTTAATTAGAAAAATTTAATTTAATACTTAAAGTCATTACTTAGGTACGACTTATAACATAAATAAAAATAAATTAGTTTTAAATTTTCAAATGAAACTAATTAGATTTTTTAACTACAGTACTGCTCAAAAGTTCAAGACACCCCCAAACTTCACTATACACATCTGCCGAATTTGAGTTTGCGCTTAGCCGTAACGGCTCAAATCAGTGTGTCAAGGTCTTAAACTTTTTTTTTTTCATAAATATATTAATTTAAAAGAAAAACCATTATTGTAATAATATTTAATTTAAAAATGAATGTTCTCTCACGTTTCTGTTTAAAAAGTTAATTTTTGAAATACACCAAATTTCAGCCATTTTTTCACTTTAGGAGCTGTCTTAAAATTTTTTACCAAGATCCTAATGCATACACTATTTTTTTCCAAGTTTTTACAATGTTCAAGTTTAACGAGAAAAAATTTCAAGTCGATCCATACAAAACTGTTCGAGCCACATAAGAAATAGTATATTATATAATAAGTGCGTAAAATGCATCATTCACGCACGCGTGCTGGCGTCGGCTTTGCCGACGCCAATAGCACAAGTGTGTGAACAATGCAGTTTACGCACGCATTATGTATACTATTTTATATTACGAGTACTCGAAAATGCGTCAAAAGTATGAATTTATTGACAGAATTTGGCTAAACTTTTAAATTTTTAGATTGATAGGTTAGATCCTGCTAGCAGACCGCCATAGTTGTTCTTGCTAGCATGGGTACTTTGGTTTTAGCTGTACACTATATAATATACATGGGTTTGCTATAGTGTACGTTTCACACCGCGGCCTCGAACTCGAACTCACAACAGCGCGTTCACGGAGAAGGAGATACACTATGAAACACAATGTGTGCACGGTGTTTTCCAGTGTACGCATTTGACGCATGCTTTTTTCTCGGTTACTCAAGTTCTGCTGAATCTCTAACCTCGAAACTTTAAAATCGTATAAATATAAATATCAAGTTCGAAATCATAATTGAAGTTTATAAATTTGTTAGGAAAGATAGCAAGAACATTTTAAAGTAAGTACCGTACACAATTTTTAGTGTAAAACTTTGAAAAACTGGTTACGTGGGTGTTCCGAGTGCCGTCGTCTGCTCTATCGAAATTGTCTCTCTAAAAATTATGCACTGGAAAATACGGTGCATGCACTTGGAAATACGAAGTGTGACTTGGAATCACGCTGCACCACGCATCATGTAAAACGATGGCGCTGTACACCAAGTTTCATGATGTACCTCTTTCTCCGTGTTGTAAACTTGTACGGAGAAAAGATTTCACGATTTAGCGTCGCTTGATTTGTTTACTTAGGAATGCTAACGTTGAAACTGATGCACAAAAATGATCCCGAAATAATCATTCATATACGGGTAAGTATAAGCTCGGTCATCAAAACACAACTGCTGCCAGTGTCGTCTGCTTTCTCCATGCTGCCGCCGCCGGCCGCTGTCTCGGTGTTTACCTACTTACACCTAATTTTTCCCGACGTTAATTTTTTGAAGTCGCGGTCTCCGCCGGTGCTCAAGCCAAAAACTGAGGTAGTTGTTCGTGTTTAATAACATTTGATCCTTCGTAATATAGTCTAATGATGTGTTTTAAAATAAAATATATTTTTGAAATCAAACACACTGTTCTTCCTAAGTTAACTTCAACTTACAACTACAGTTTAAACACTTTTTATAACATTTGATACTATTATTATTACACTTTTAACTATAAGCAGATTTTTATTTAAATAAATATATTTCAACTGCTGATTATTATTTTGTAAAATATGATTAACCGCTGCACGCAACACAACTTGATGGCCGAGGTTATGTACGTTTTCTTTTTAACTAAGTAGACTTTTTATAAAAAGAAAAAAATAAAACTTTTAATAACTACCTATACTTGACGTTTAATTTTTATAAAAAAGTATTATTTTGTAAAATACACGGACGATTAATGATATGAGCCGCAGGCCGCAGCAAGACACTTGCAACAAGCAAAAGCAGCTAAAACCAAATGTGCCTGCTGCTCAGCTTTGAATTTAAATCAATAGATGGCAGCTCTATCAACATGAGCACAATCATAATGTGCGATTTTACACACTCAAAATAGCTCTTTTGAATGCGTAAAATACGCATTTTAGAGTACGGGTAATATAAAATGCATATTCTTAATCAGTTATAAATTACTAGTTTTTTAAAATTTTAATCAATTTTATGCCTAAACCTGTTATTTTTTTCTAATATAAGGGACAAAAATTATATAATAACTTAACTATTTTCTATTTTTAACTTATTTCATACAAATTACATAGAAAACTTAAAGGATTTCATGAAAAGTTACAATTTTTTATGGTAATAATTGAACTGTTTAACAAGAAGAAAAGCGTAAAATTTTTAAATTAATTTATTCGATTAAATTAATAGAACGGACAATTTGATTTTTAACGTGGTTTTTTTTAAATAAATTAGTTGTTTGAGCTTGACATATCTCGAACTGACTTCTTGGAATGTTATTTTCAAATTATTTAACGTTTAGCGCCATCTACATGATAAAGTTAGAAATTAAATAGATACATTTGTTTTAAATTTTGTAATTTTATCGGTTAAGATTAACAGGGGGTAAAAAGCTGTGTCAGAATCAGTAAAATGGCAAATTATTGGTTTGTTGAAAGTTAAAAAAAATCTAACAGAGATTTCAAAAACTCTGAATGTAAGTAGATGTTGTGTTCGGAATACAATTTTCGCGTACCAAAACATAGCAAACGTCAAAAATAAAAGCCGGTCGGGTCGACCTCGTGTAACAAGTGCCAGAGTAGACAGAATTATCATCAACAAAGTAAAAAGAGACCGGAAAATTACAGCTAATAAATTAAAAAATCAATTGAAAGATGAAGTGAATGTGGTAATATCCAGAGAAACTGTCAACAGGCGTATGCTTGATAAAAATTTGAAAAGTTGCGTGGCAGTCCGTAGGCCACTTCTCAAAAAAATCGTAAAGATCGCTATGAGTGGTGCCGTGACAAATTATCTTGGACTGAAGAAAAGTGGAACACTGTTTTATTTAGTGATGAATCTTCATTTCAACTGTTCTCCAATCGGCCGAGAAGAGTCTTGCCGCAAAAGTTCAGAAAGGCGGCGGGTCTGTGATGATTTGGGGCTGTCTTTCAGGAAAAGGAACAGGTGAACTTTATTTTGTAGAAGGCACAGTCAATAGCGACAAATACATTAACACTCTCGATAACACTATGATTCCTTCAAAAAAAAAACTTTTTGGAAGGCGCAAAAATTGGCTGTTCCAACAAGATAATGCTCCCTGCCATACTTCAAAGAAAAGTTTGCTGTGGCTGTCTGATAATAAAATAACTTGGCTAAAATGGCCAGCTCGCTCGCCGGATTTAAATATTATTGAGAATGCTTGGGATCAAGTAGAATTCCTGTTGAATGTCCACACGTGTGAGCCACACGTGTGGCACACGTAACGTTATTTTCAAGTAGATGATTATAAAAAGGAATAAAATATGGATATAGTTAATTATTTAATAATTTTATAGCCTCTTATGTCATAAATAATCAAAAAAATTGTTTTTTTTTTTTATTTTACGTGCTTTTCTTTAACTCACAATGTTTCGTCGTTGTCGTCGTAAGTTCAAAACTGCCAAGCTCTAGAACTTGGAGCTTGTAAGACCTGGAGGTCTGAAATTTTGCAGAGGGTCTAGGTTCGGATGACAATACATGAATCCGTAGTCACTTCTCGACCTGGACCTCCAGGTCGCCGATGACGGGGTTACCTGAGGGAGTCATCTCCGAGAATTTGGGCTAAATTTTTCGGGGATGACTATGAGGAAAGTTCTAGAGTATTTATCGAGGCAATTTGAACCAAAGTACCAAGGTCACTGATGATAGGGGTACCCGGGGTACCTGGGGGTCATCTCCGAGAATTCGAATCAAATTCTTGGGATATGACTTAGGATAGATTTCGGGGGTGTTTTAGAGCATATGAGGAAGAAGTTTGAACCTGGAGAGTCAGGTCGACGATGACGAGTGTACCTAGGGAACCTGGAGGTCATCTTCGAGAGTTAGGGACAATTTCTGCGGAAATGACTTTAAGAGGTATTATAGAGTATTTATAGAGGCAATTTGAACATTAGTGCCAAGGTCACCGATGATAGGGGTACCCGGGGTACCTGGGGGTCATCTCCGAGAATTCGGGTCGAATTCTTGGGATATGACTTAGGATAGATTTCGGGGGTGTTTTAGAGCATATGAGGAAGAAGTTTGAACATGGAGAGCCAGGTCGACGATAACGGGTGTACCTAGGGAACCTGGGAGTCATCTTCGAGATTCAGAAACAATTTCTGCGGAAATGACTTTAAGAGGTGTTATAGAGTATTTATCGAGGCAATTTGATCATTAGTACCAAGGTCACCGATGATAGGGGTACCCGGGGTACCTGGAGGTCATCTTCGACAGTTTGGGCCAATTTCTGCGAGGATGACTTAAAAGTTCTGCATTTTTGTTCAACTAAATTATACTTCTCGGAGATGACCTCCTGGTACCCCAGGTACCCCCATCATCGGTGACATTGGTACTCATGTTCAAATTGCCTCGATAAATACTCTACATTACCTCTTAAAGTCATTTTCGCAGAAATTGTCCCTAACTCTCGAAGATGACCTCCAGGTTCCCTAGGTACACTCGTCATCATCGACCTGGCTCTCCAGGTTCAAACTTCTTCCTCATATGCTCTCAAACACCCCCGAAATCTATCCTAAGTCATATCCCAAGAATTCGACCCGAATTCTCGGAGATGACCCCCAGGTACCCCGGGTACCCCTATCATCGGTGACCTTGGCACTAATGTTCAAATTGCCTCTATAAATACTCTTTAATACCTCTTAAAGTCATTTCCGCAGAAATTGTCCCTAACTCTCGAAGATGACCTCCAGGTTCCCTAGGTACACTCGTCATCGTCGACCTGACTCTCCAGGTTCAAACTTCTTCCTCATATGCTCTAAAACACCCCCGAAATCTATCCTAAGTCATATCCCAAGAATTTGATTCGAATTCTCGGAGATGACCCCCAGGTACCCCGGGTACCCCTATCATCAGTGACCTTGGTACTTTGGTTCAAATTGCCTCGATAAATACTCTAGAACTTTCCTCATAGTCATCCCCGAAAAATTTAGCCCAAATTCTCGGAGATGACTCCCTCAGGTAACCCCGTCATCGGCGACCTGGAGGTCCAGGTCGAGAAGTGACTACGGATTCATGTATTGTCATCCGAACCTAGACCCTCTGCAAAATTTCAGACCTCCAGGTCTTACAAGCTCCAAGTTCTAGAGCTTGGCAGTTTTGAACTTACGACGACAACGACGAAACATTGTGAGTTAAAGAAAAGCACGTAAAATAAAAAAAAAAAACAATTTTTTTGATTATTTATGACATAAGAGGCTATAAAATTATTAAATAATTAACTATATCCATATTTTATTCCTTTTTATAATCATCTACTTGAAAATAACGTTACGTGTGCCACACGTGTGGCTCTTACGTGTGGACATTCAACAGGAATTCTACTTGATCCCAAGCATTCTCAATAATATTTAAATCCGGCGAGCGAGCTGGCCATTTTAGCCAAGTTATTTTATTATCAGACAGCCACAGCAAACTTTTCTTTGAAGTATGGCAGGGAGCATTATCTTGTTGGAACAGCCAATTTTTGCGCCTTCCAAAAAGTTTTTTTTTTGAAGGAATCATAGTGTTATCGAGAGTGTTAATGTATTTGTCGCTATTGACTGTGCCTTCTACAAAATAAAGTTCACCTGTTCCTTTTCCTGAAAGACAGCCCCAAATCATCACAGACCCGCCGCCTTTCTGAACTTTTGCGGCAAGACTCTTCTCGGCCGATTGGAGAACAGTTGAAATGAAGATTCATCACTAAATAAAACAGTGTTCCACTTTTCTTCAGTCCAAGATAATTTGTCACGGCACCACTCATAGCGATCTTTACGATTTTTTTGAGAAGTGGCCTACGGACTGCCACGCAACTTTTCAAATTTTTATCAAGCATACGCCTGTTGACAGTTTCTCTGGATATTACCACATTCACTTCATCTTTCAATTGATTTTTTAATTTATTAGCTGTAATTTTCCGGTCTCTTTTTACTTTGTTGATGATAATTCTGTCTACTCTGGCACTTGTTACACGAGGTCGACCCGACCGGCTTTTATTTTTGACGTTTGCTATGTTTTGGTACGCGAAAATTGTATTCCGAACACAACATCTACTTACATTCAGAGTTTTTGAAATCTCTGTTAGATTTTTTTTAACTTTCAACAAACCAATAATTTGCCATTTTACTGATTCTGACACAGCTTTTTACCCCCTGTTAATCTTAACCGATAAAATTACAAAATTTAAAACAAATGTATCTATTTAATTTCTAACTTTATCATGTAGATGGCGCTAAACGTTAAATAATTTGAAAATAACATTCCAAGAAGTCAGTTCGAGATATGTCAAGCTCAAACAACTAATTTATTTAAAAAAAACCACGTTAAAAATCAAATTGTCCGTTCTATTAATTTAATCGAATAAATTAATTTAAAAATTTTACGCTTTTCTTCTTGTTAAACAGTTCAATTATTACCATAAAAAATTGTAACTTTTCATGAAATCCTTTAAGTTTTCTATGTAATTTGTATGAAATAAGTTAAAAATAGAAAATAGTTAAGTTATTATATAATTTTTGTCCCTTATATTAGAAAAAAATAACAGGTTTAGGCATAAAATTGATTAAAATTTTAAAAAACTAGTAATTTATAACTGATTAAGAATATGCATTTTATATTACCCGTACTCTAAAATGCGTATTTTACGCATTCAAAAGAGCTATTTTGAGTGTGTAAAATCGCACATTATGATTGTGCTCATGTTGATAGAGCTGCCATCTATTGATTTAAATTCAAAGCTGAGCAGCAGGCACATTTGGTTTTAGCTGCTTTTGCTTGTTGCAAGTGTCTTGCTGCGGCCTGCGGCTCATATCATTAATCGTCCGTGTATTTTACAAAATAATACTTTTTTATAAAAATTAAACGTTAAGTATAGGTAGTTATTAAAAGTTTTATTTTTTTCTTTTTATAAAAAGTCTACTTAGTTAAAAAGAAAACGTACATAACCTCGGCCATCAAGTTGTGTTGCGTGCAGCGGTTAATCATATTTTACAAAATAATAATCAGCAGTTGAAATATATTTATTTAAATAAAAATCTGCTTATAGTTAAAAGTGTAATAATAATAGTATCAAATGTTATAAAAAGTGTTTAAACTGTAGTTGTAAGTTGAAGTTAACTTAGGAAGAACAGTGTGTTTGATTTCAAAAATATATTTTATTTTAAAACACATCATTAGACTATATTACGAAGGATCAAATGTTATTAAACACGAACAACTACCTCAGTTTTTGGCTTGAGCACCGGCGGAGACCGCGACTTCAAAAAATTAACGTCGGGAAAAATTAGGTGTAAGTAGGTAAACACCGAGACAGCGGCCGGCGGCGGCAGCGTGGAGAAAGCAGACGACACTGGCAGCAGTTGTGTTTTGATGACCGAGCTTATACTTACCCGTATATGAATGATTATTTCGGGATCATTTTTGTGCATCAGTTTCAACGTTAGCATTCCTAAGTAAACAAATCAAGCGACGCTAAATCGTGAAATCTTTTCTCCGTACAAGTTTACAACGCGCTGTTGTGAGTTCGAGTTCGAGGCCGCGGTGTGAAACGTACACTATAGCAAACCCATGTATATTATATAGTGTACAGCTAAAACCAAAGTACCCATGCTAGCAAGAACAACTATGGCGGTCTGCTAGCAGGATCTAACCTATCAATCTAAAAATTTAAAAGTTTAGCCAAATTCTGTCAATAAATTCATACTTTTGACGCATTTTCGAGTACTCGTAATATAAAATAGTATACATAATGCGTGCGTAAACTGCATTGTTCACACACTTGTGCTATTGGCGTCGGCAAAGCCGACGCCAGCACGCGTGCGTGAATGATGCATTTTACGCACTTATTATATAATATACTATTTCTCATGTGGCTCGAACAGTTTTGTATGGATCGACTTGAAATTTTTTCTCGTTAAACTTGAACATTGTAAAAACTTGGAAAAAAATAGTGTATGCATTAGGATCTTGGTAAAAAATTTTAAGACAGCTCCTAAAGTGAAAAAATGGCTGAAATTTGGTGTATTTCAAAAATTAACTTTTTAAACAGAAACGTGAGAGAACATTCATTTTTAAATTAAATATTATTACAATAATGGTTTTTCTTTTAAATTAATATATTTATGAAAAAAAAAAAGTTTAAGACCTTGACACACTGATTTGAGCCGTTACGGCTAAGCGCAAACTCAAATTCGGCAGATGTGTATAGTGAAGTTTGGGGGTGTCTTGAACTTTTGAGCAGTACTGTAGTTAAAAAATCTAATTAGTTTCATTTGAAAATTTAAAACTAATTTATTTTTATTTATGTTATAAGTCGTACCTAAGTAATGACTTTAAGTATTAAATTAAATTTTTCTAATTAAAACAAAGCAATTATTTCAAATTTTCTTTATTTAATCAAAGCTTAAGCTTTCATTACAAAAGCAATAAACAAAAGAGTTATGCGCACTTGCGCGCAGAGAAATTTCTAGTAATTTAAAACAAAAAGGGTTGGACATGATATTTTTTCTAAAGGCAAAAACGCTATGTTCAGAGCTTACAAGCCGAGACACTGGTTCGGGCATCCGATATATAGGTATATAAGCGGACCGATTCCATTTAACCTCGAGAATATCTGCTGCGGACTGTAGAACTATTTTATTGTTATTTCTTATGAAAATATATTTTTGCTTGTGGCTTTTTGCACGCGGGTTTTTTTTTAAAAATAAATGACTCAATACAGCCGAGCCCCGAGCTGCTACAACCCCATAACGCCGAGCTCGCTAGTTTTTTTTATGAATAAATAAATAAATACAAAATCCCCCAAGCTGCTACAACCCCATAACGTCGAGCTCGCGAGTTTTTTTTATAAATAAATAAATAAATAAAAAATCCCCCAAGCTGCTACAACCCCATAACCCCGAGCTCGCGAGTTTTGTATGAATAAATAAATGGAAAAAAATTCTCCCGAGCTCTTGCGAGTTTTTAAGAGATAAGTAAATTAAAATAATCCCTCAAGTTGCTACAACCCCATAAAGCCAAGCTCGCGAGTTTTTTGAATAAATAAATAAATGAATACAAAATCCCCCAAGCTGCTACAACCCCATAACGCCGAGCTCGCGAGTTTTTTTTATAAATAAATAAATAAATAAAAAATCCCCCAAGCTGCTACAACCCCATAACGCCGAGTTCGCGAGTTTTTTTTTTATGAATAAATGAATAAATACAAAATCCCCCAAGCTGCTACAACCCATGACGCCGAGCTCGCGAGTTTTGTATGAATAAGTAAATGGAAAAAAATTCTCCCGAGCTCTTGCGAGTTTTTAAGAGATAAGTAAATTAAAATAATTCCCAAGCTGCTACAACCCCATAACGCCAGGCTCGCGAGTTTTTTTAATAAATAAATAAATGAATACAAAATCCCCTAAGCTGCAACAACCCCAAAACGCCAAGCTCGCGAGTTTTGTATGAATAAATAAATGGAAAAAAATTCTCCCGAGCTCTTGCGAGTTTTTAAGAGATAAGTAAATTAAAATAATTCCCAAGCTGCTACAACCCCATAACGCCAAGCTCGCGAGTTTTTTTAATAAACAAATAAATGAATACAAAATCCCCCAAGCTGCTACAACCCCGTAACGCCGAGCTCGCGAGTTTTTTTTAAAAATAAATAAATAAATAAAAATTCCCCCAAGCTGCTACAACCCCATAACGCCGAGTTCGCAAGTTTTTTTAATGAATAAATGAATAAATACAAAATCCCCCAAGCTGCTAAAACCCCATAACGCCGAGCTCGCGAGTTTCGTATGAATAAATAAATGGAAAAAAACTCTCCCGAGCTCTTGCGAGTTTTTAAGAGATAAGTAAATTAAAATAATCCCTCAAGCTGCTACAACCCCATAACGCCAAGCTCGCGAGTTTTTTTAATAAATAAATAAATGAATACAAAATCCCCTAAGCTGCTACAACCCCAAAACGCCAAGCTCGCGAGTTTTGTGTAAATAAATAAATGGAAAAAAATCTGCCGATCTCTTGCGAGTTTTTAAGACATTAGTAAATTAAAATAATCCCCCAAGCTGCTACAACCCCATAACGCCGAGCTCGCGAGATTTAAAATAAATAAATAAATAAATACAAAATGCCCAAGCTGCTACAACCCCATAACCCCATTGCAAGTATCCTCGGTGAAATCACCGATGAATTCATCGGTGAATTCATCGGTGAAATCCTCGGTGAAATCCTCGCTTTTTGCGGTGATATCCTCGGTGAAGTCCTCGCTTTTTGCGGTGAAATCCTCGGTGAATCTTAACAGTAAAATCCTCGGCAAAATCCTCGGCATTTTAACGGGATCGAAAACGAAGGGGTCAGGGCGGACACCTGGTGCAACTGGCGATACTTACGACTTAGAGATGACTGCCCCAGGAAGTTTCGACTCCGGATGGGTCAGGGCGGACACCTGGTGCCCCTGGTGATACTAACGCCTTGGAGATGATTTCCCCAGGAAGTTCCGACTCCAGATGGGTCAGGGTGGACACCTGGTGCCCCTGGTGATACGTAAGGCTTGGGGATGAACTCCCCAGGAAGTTTTGACTCCGGATGGGTCAGAGCGGACACCTGGTGCTCATGATGATACTTACGCCTTGGAGATGATTTCCCCAGGAAGTTTTGACTCCGGATGGGTCAGGGTGGATATCTGGTGCACCTGGTGATACTTACGCCTTGGAGATGACTTCCCCAGGAAGTTTTGACTCCGGATGGATCAGGGCGAGCACCTGGTGCACCTGGCGATACTTACGCCTTAGAGATGACTTACCCAGGAAGTTTCGACTCCGGATGGGTCAGGGCGGACACCTGGTGCCCCCGGTGATACTAACGCCTTAGCGATGATTCCCCCAGGAAGTTTTCCAAAGAGGCCAGGATGGGCACCTGGTGCAACTGGTATTAATTAAGCCTTGGAAATGATTTCCCCAGAAACTAAGGACTCCGGAGGGGTCAGGGGAGATACCCGGTGCACCTGGTGATACTTACGCCTTGGAGATGATTTCCCCAGGAAATTCTGTCTCCAAAGGGGCCAAGGTGGACACCTGGTGAAGCTGGTATTAATTACGCTTAGGAGATGATTTCCCCAGGAAGTTTGGACTTCAGTGGAGTCAGGGCGGACACCTGGTGCACCTGGTGATACTTACGCCTTGGAGATGATTTCGCCAGGAATTTTTGACTTCGGAGGGTCAGGGCAAAAACCTGGTGCACCTGGTGATACTTACGCCTTGAAGATGATTTCTCCAGGAAGTCTGAACTCCGGAGGGGCCAGGATGGACACTCGGGGCACCTGGTGATACTGGAGCCTTGAAGATGATTTCGTAAGGAAGTTAGGAGTCTGGGGAGGGGGGGACGGGTCAGGGCAGACTCCAGGTGATCCTGGTGATACTTTTGCCTCGAAAATGATTTTCTCCGGAAGTTTTGATCCCAGTGGGTTCACATCATCAAGATTAGGATAGCATCTTCAGAGTGTAGTTATTACCGGGCACACCAAGTATTTTCCCTGACTCCTACGTAGTTAAAATTTCCTGAAAAAACATCTCAAAGTTGTAAGTATCACCAGGTGCACCAGGTGTCCACCCTGACCCCTACAAAGTCCTATTTTCCTAGGGAAATCATCTCCAAGGCGTAAGAATCACCAGAAGCACCAGGTGTCCGCCCTGACCCATCCGGAGTCGAAACTTCCTGGGGAGTTCATCCCCAAGCCTTACGTATCACCAGGGGCACCAGGTGTCCGCCCTGACCCATCCGGAGTCGAAACTTCCTGGGGAAGTCATCTCCAAGCCTTACGTATCATCAAGTGCACCAGGTGTCCGCCCTGACCCATCTGGAGTCGGAACTTCCTGGGGAAATCATCTCCAAGGCATAAGTATCATCATGAGCACCAGGTGTCCGCCCTGACCCATCCGGAGTCAAAACTTCCTGGGGAGTTCATCTCCAAGCCTTACGTATCACCAGGGGCACTAGGTGTCCGCCCTGACCCATCCGGAGTCGAAACTTCCTGGGGAAATCATCTCCAAGGCTTACGTATCACCAGTGGCACCAGGTGTCCACCCTGGTCTCTTTGGAGTCTAAACTTCCTGGGGAAATCATCTCCAAGCCGTAAGTATCACCAGGGGTACCAGGTGTCCTACCTGACCCATCCGGAGTCAAAACTTCCTGGGGAAATCATCCCCAAGGCATAAGTATCATCATGAGCACCAGGTGTCCACACTGACCCATCCGGAGTCAAAACTTCCTGGGGAGTTCATCCCCAAGCCTTACGTATCACCAGGGGCAACAGGTGTCCGCCCTGACCCATCCGGAGTCGAAACTTCCTGGGGAAGTCATCTCCAAGCCTTACGTATCATCAAGTGCACCAGGTGTCCGCCCTGACCCATCTGGAGTCGGAACTTCCTGGGGAAATCATCTCCAAGGCATAAGTATCATCATGAGCACCAGGTGTCCGCCCTGACCCATCCGGAGTCGAAACTTCCTGGGGAAATCATCTCCAAGGCTTACGTATCACCAGTGGCACCAGGTGTCCACCCTGGTCTCTTTGGAGTCTAAACTTCCTGGGGAAATCATCTCCAAGCCGTAAGTATCACCAGGGGCACCAGGTGTCCGCCCTGACCCATCCGGAGTTGAAACTTCCTGGGGAGTTCATCCCCAAGCCTTACGTGTCACCTGGGGCACCAGGTGTCCGCCCTGACCCATCCGGAGTCGAAACTTCCTGGGGAAGTCATCTCCAAGCCTTACGTATCATCAAGTGCACCAGGTGTCCACCCTGACCCATCTGGTGCGGAACTTCCTGGGTAAATCATCTCCAAGGCATAAGTATCTTCATGAGCACCAGGTGTCCGCCCTGACCCATCCGGAGTCAAAACTTCCTGGGGAGCTCATCCCCAAGCCTTACGCATCACCAGGGGCACCAGGTGTCCGCCCTGACCCATCTGGAGTCGAAACTTCCTGGGGAAGTCATATCCAAGCCTTACGTATCACCAGGTGCACCAGATGTCCGCCCTGACCCATGCGGAGTCGAAACTTCCTGGGGAGTTCATCTCCAAGGCGTAAGTATCGCCAGGTGCACCAGGTGCTTGCCCTGATCCATCCGGAGTCGAAACTTCCTGAGGAAATCATCTCCAAGGCGTTAGTATCATCAGGGGCACCAGGTGTCCGCCCTGACCCATCCGGAGTCGAAACTTCCTGGGGAAGTCATCTCTAAGGCGTAAGTATCGCCAGGTGCACCAGGTGCTCGCCCTGATCCATCTGGAGTCAAAACTTCCTGGGGAAGTCATCTCCAAGGTGCAAGTATCACCAGTTGCACCAGGTGTCCGCCCTGACCCATCTTGAGTCGGAACGTCCTGAGGAAATCATCCCCAAGCCTTACTTATCACCTGGGGCACCAGGTGTCCGCCCTGACCCATCCGGAGTCGAAACTTCCTGGGGAAGTCATCTCCAAGGCGTACGTATCACCAGTTGCACCAGGTGTCCGCCCTGACCCCTTCGTTTTCGATCCCGTTAAAATGCCGAGGATTTTACTGTTAAGATTCACCGAGGATTTCACCGCAAAAAGCGAGGAATTCACCGAGGATTTCACCGCAAAAAGCGAGGATTTCACCGAGGATTTCACCGAGGATACTTGCAATGGGGAACGCTAAGCTCGCGGCATTTTTTTTATAAATAAATTAATGAAATTCGGTTTGGTTTTAGAAGTTTACAACTCGGCACGTTGGATTAAAAAGGTGGCAACTCAAAGATTCGAATTAAAAAGGTTGCTACTCAAAATTTCATTTTTGGAAGGTGACAACTCATAGCTAAAATAAGGCTTTTTCATAGCAGACGACTTAAATTTAACGTAGTGAACCCAAAAAGATGTTTTGTAGTTTTATTTAATTTTCAATGAATTTTTACAAGTTTAGTATAGAGAAATTTAAGTTATTTTTACTTCAGAGCCGATAAAAAAATTCTTGTTGTACACCCCGGGTAATACACCCCGCGTTAAAAGTTATTCACATTTTTTGAACTTTTAAACTTTTCGCATTCATTTTTACCAAGATTATTCAGGTTTTTAAGATTTATTAGATTGTACTGAAAAAATTTTTTTTAACATTAACGCTGTAAAGACAACAGAATTGAGAATTTTTTTTAATCGTCAAACAGTAGGTTTTGGATAATCGTCTGCTATGAAAAAGCCTTATAAAAATGAAGAGGTTAGTGAAGACACACGGTATAGCAGGAACTGCCTCCGGCCTGGACATAACTAAAAAGTACTATCCCCCAAGCTTCAAACCCACAATACCCTGGGCTTCCGAGTTCAATTTTTGAATAAATAAATGATCCATTCAAGCTTCAAACCCACAATACCCTGGGCGTCCGAGTTTAATTTTTAAATAAACAAACAATCCCCAAAGCTTCAAACCCACAATACCCTGGACGTCGGAATTCAATTTTAAATTAATAAATGATCCCCCAAGCTGCTACAACCCCATAACACCGAGCTCGCGAAGCTTTTTGTTGAATAAATGAATAAATGATCCCCCAAGCTGCTACAACCCCATAACATCGAGCTCGCGAAGCTTTTTGTTAAATAAATGAATAAATGATCCCCCAATTTGCTACATTCTCATAACACCGAGCTCGCGAGGCTTTTTTTATAAATGAATAAATGATCCCCCGAGCTGGTACAACCCCATAACACCGAGCTCGCAAGGCTTTTTTTATAAATAAATAAATGATCCCCCGAGCTTCTACAACCCCATAACACCGAGCTCGCAAGGCTTTTATTATAAATAAATAAATGATCCTCCGAGCTTCTACAACCCCATAACACCGAGCTCGCAAGCCTTTTATTATAAATAAATAAATAAATGATCCCCCAAGCTGCTACAACCCCATAACGCCGAGCTCAGGAGTTTTCTTCATGAATAAATAAATGAATAAATAATCCCCCCAAGCTGCTACAACCCCATGACGCCGAGCTCACGAGGCTTTTTTTTAAATAAATGAATTAATGGTCCCCCAAGCTGCTAAAACCCCATAACGCCGAGCTCGCGATTTTTTTTTATAATTAAATAAATAAATGATCCCCCAATTCGCTGCAACCCCATAACGCCGAGCACGCGAGGCTTTTTTATGAATGAATAAATAAATATTCCCCCAAGCTGCTACAACCCAATAACGCCGTGCTCGCGAGGCTTTTTTTTAAAATAAATAAATGAATGATCCCCCAAGCTGCTGCAACCAAGTAACGCCGAGCTGGCGAGGTTTTTTCAGAAATGAATAAATAAATAAATGATCCCCCAAGCTGCTACAACCCCATAACGCCGAGCTCTTGAGGCCTTTTTTTTAAAATAAATAAATGATCTCCCAAGCTGCTACAACCCCATAACGCCGAGCTCGCGAGGCTTTTTTTTAAATAAATGAATAAATGATCCCCCAAGCTGCTACAACCCCATAACACCGAGCTCGCGAGGCTGTTTTTTAAATAAATAAATAAATGATCTCCCAAGCTGCTACAACCAAATAACGCCGAGCTCGCGAGGTTTTTTCAGAAATGAATAAATAAATAAATAATCCCCCAAGCTGCTACAACCCCATAACACCGAGCTCGCGAGGCTGTTTTTTAAATAAATAAATAAATGATCTCCCAAGCTGCTACAACCAAATAACGCCGAGCTCGCGAGGTTTTTTCAGAAATGAATAAATAAATAAATAATCCCCCAAGCTGCTACAACCCCAAAACACCGAGCTCGCAAGGCTTTTTTTTAAATAAATAAATAAATGATCCCCCAAGCTGCTACAACCCCATAACACTGAGCTCGCGAGTGTTTTGAAGAAATGAATAGATAAATAAATAATCCCCCAAGCTGCTACAACCCCATAACACCGAGCTCGCTAGGTTTTTTTTTAAATAAATAAATAAATGATCTCTCAAGCTGCTACAACCCCATAACGCCGAGATCGCGAGTTTTTTTCAGAAATGATTAAATAAATATATAATCCCCCAAGCTTCTACAACCCCATAACGCCGAGCTCGCGAGTTTTTTTCAGAAATGAATAAATAAATAAATGATCCCCCAAGCGGCTACAACCCCATAACACCGAACTCGCGAGGCTGTTTTTCAAATAAATAAATAAATGATCTCCCAAGCTGCTACAACCCCAAAACACCGAGCTCGCAAGGCTTTTTTTTAAATAAATAAATAAATGATCCCCCAAGCTGCTACAACCAAATAACGCCGAGCTCGCGAGGCTTTTTTTAATAAATAAATAAATGATCCCCCAAGCTGCTACAACCCCATAACACTGAGCTCGCGAGTGTTTTGAAGAAATGAATAGATAAATAAATAATCCCCCAAGCTGCTACAACCCCATAACACCGAGCTCGCTAGGTTTTTTTTTAAATAAATAAATAAATGATCTCTCAAGCTGCTACAACCCCATAACGCCGAGATCGCGAGTTTTTTTCAGAAATGATTAAATAAATATATAATCCCCCAAGCTTCTACAACCCCATAACGCCGAGCTCGCGAGTTTTTTTCAGAAATGAATAAATAAATAAATGATCCCCCAAGCGGCTACAACCCCATAACACCGAACTCGCGAGGCTGTTTTTCAAATAAATAAATAAATGATCTCCCAAGCTGCTATAACCAAATAACGCCGAGCTCACGAGGTTTTTTCAGAAATGAATAAATAAATAAATAATCCCCCAAGCTGCTACAACCCCAAAACACCGAGCTCGCAAGGCTTTTTTTTTAAATAAATAAATGATCCCCCAAGCGGCTACAACCCCATAACACCGAGCTCGCGAGGCTGTTTTTTAAATAAATAAATAAATGATCTCCCAAGCTGCTACAACCCCATAACGCCGAGCTCAGGAGTTTTTTTTATGAATAAATAAATGAATAAATGGTCCCCCAAGCTGCTAAAACCCCAAAACGCCGAGCTCGCGAGTTTTTTTTACAAATAAATAAATAAATGATTCCCCAAGCTGCTGCAACCCCATAACGCCGAGCACGCGAGGCTTTTTTTTAAATAAATAAATAAATGATCCCCCAAGCTGCTACAACCAAATAACGCCGAGCTCGCGAGGCTTTTTTTAATAAATAAATAAATGATCCCCCAAGCTGCTACAACCCCATAACACTGAGCTCGCGAGTGTTTTGAAGAAATGAATAGATAAATAAATAATCCCCCAAGCTGCTACAACCCCATAACACCGAGCTCGCTAGGTTTTTTTTTAAATAAATAAATAAATGATCTCTCAAGCTGCTACAACCCCATAACGCCGAGATCGCGAGTTTTTTTCAGAAATGATTAAATAAATATATAATCCCCCAAGCTTCTACAACCCAATAACGCCGTGCTCGCGAGGCTTTTTTTTAAAATAAATAAATGAATGATCCCCCAAGCTGCTGCAACCAAGTAACGCCGAGCTGGCGAGGTTTTTTCAGAAATGAATAAATAAATAAATGATCCCCCAAGCTGCTACAACCCCATAACGCCGAGCTCTTGAGGCCTTTTTTTTAAAATAAATAAATGATCTCCCAAGCTGCTACAACCCCATAACGCCGAGCTCAGGAGTTTTTTTCATGAATAAATAAATGAATAAATAATCCCCCAAGCTGCTACAATCCCATGACGCTGAGCTCGCGAAGCTTTTTTTTAAATAAATGAATAAATGGTCCCCCAAGCTGCTAAAACCCCATAACGCCGAGCTCTTGAGGCCTTTTTTTTTAAATAAATAAATGATCTCCCAAGCTGCTACAACCCCATAACGCCGAGCTCGCGAGATTTTTTTACAAATAAATAAATAAATGATTCCCCAAGCTGCTGCAACCCCATAACACCGAGCTCACGGGGCTTTTTTTAAAATAAATAAATAAATGATCCCCCAAGCTTCTACAACCACATAACGCCAAGCTCGCGAGGCTTTATTTAAATAAATAAATAAATGATCCCCCAAGCTGCTCTAACCCCATAACGCCGAGCTCGTGAGGCTTTTTTTTTAATATATGAATAAATGATCCCCAAAGCTGCTACAACCCCATAACGCCGAGCTCACATGGGTTTTTTTTAAATAAATGAATAAATGATCCCCCAAGCTGCTACAACCCCATAGCGCCGAGCTCGCGAGGCTTTTTTTAAAATAAATGTATAAATGATCCCCCAAGCTGCTCCAACCCCATAACACCGAGCTCGCGAGGCTTTTTTTTAAATAAATGAATAAATGATCCCCCAAGCTGCTACAACCCCATAGCACCGAGCTCGCGAGTTTTTTTCAGAAATGTATAAATAAATAAATAATCCACCAAGCTGCTACAACCCCATAACACCGAGCTCACGGGGCTTTATTTAAATAAATAAATAAATGATCCCCCAAGCTTCTACAACCACATAACACCGAGCTCGCAAGGCTTTTTTTTAAATAAATAAATAAATGATCCCCCAAGCGGCTACAACCCCATAACACCGAGCTCGCGAGGCTGTTTTTTAAATAAATAAATGATCTCCCAAGCTGCTACAACCCCATAACGCCGAGCTCAGGAGTTTTTTTCATGAATAAATAAATGAATAAGAAATCCCCCAAGCTGCTACAATCCCATGACGCTGAGCTCGCGAGGCTTTTTTTTAAATAAATGAATAAATGGTCCCCCAAGCTGCTACAACCCCATAACACCGAGCTCGCGAGTTTTTTTCAGAAATGTATAAATAAATAAATAATCCTCCAAGCTGCTACAACCCCATAACACCGAGCTCACGGGGCTTTATTTAAATAAATAAATAAATGATCCCCCAAGCTTCTACAACCACATAACGCCAAGCTCGCGAGGCTTTATTTAAATAAATAAATAAATGATCCCCCAAGCTGCTACAATCCCATAACACCGAGCTCCCAAGGCTTTTTTTGTAAATAAATAAATAAATGATCCCCCGAGCTTCTACAAGCCCATAACGCCGAGCTCGCGAGTTTTTTTCAGAAATGAATAAATAAATAAATGATTCCCCAAGCGGCTACAACCCCATAATACCGGGCTCGCGTGGCTTTTTTTTTAAATAAATAAATAAATGATCCCCCAAGCTGCTACAACCTCATAACGCCGAGCTCGCGAGGCTTTTTTTAATAAAAAAATAAATGATCTCCCAAGCTGCTACAACCAAATAACGCCGAGCTCGCGAGGTTTTTTCAGAAATGAATAAATAAATAAATAATCCCCCAAGCTGCTACAACCCCATAACGCCGAGCTTGCTAGGCTTTTTTTAAAATAAATAAATAAATGATCTCCCAAGCTGCTACAACCCCATAACACCGAGCTCGCGAGGCTTTTTTTTAAATAAATGAATAAATGATCCCCCAAGCTGCTACAACCCCATAACACCGAGCTCGCGAGGCTGTTTTTTAAATAAATAAATAAATGATCTCCCAAGCTGCTACAACCAAATAACGCCGAGCTCGCGAGGTTTTTTCAGAAATGAATAAATAAATAAATAATCCCCCAAGCTGCTACAACCCCATAACACCGAGCTCGCGAGGCTGTTTTTTAAATAAATAAATAAATGATCTCCCAAGCTGCTACAACCAAATAACGCCGAGCTCGCGAGGTTTTTTCAGAAATGAATAAATAAATAAATAATCCCCCAAGCTGCTACAACCCCAAAACACCGAGCTCGCAAGGCTTTTTTTTAAATAAATAAATAAATGATCCCCCAAGCTGCTACAACCCCATAACACTGAGCTCGCGAGTGTTTTGAAGAAATGAATAGATAAATAAATAATCCCCCAAGCTGCTACAACCCCATAACACCGAGCTCGCTAGGTTTTTTTTTAAATAAATAAATAAATGATCTCTCAAGCTGCTACAACCCCATAACGCCGAGATCGCGAGTTTTTTTCAGAAATGATTAAATAAATATATAATCCCCCAAGCTTCTACAACCCCATAACGCCGAGCTCGCGAGTTTTTTTCAGAAATGAATAAATAAATAAATGATCCCCCAAGCGGCTACAACCCCATAACACCGAACTCGCGAGGCTGTTTTTCAAATAAATAAATAAATGATCTCCCAAGCTGCTACAACCCCAAAACACCGAGCTCGCAAGGCTTTTTTTTAAATAAATAAATAAATGATCCCCCAAGCTGCTACAACCAAATAACGCCGAGCTCGCGAGGCTTTTTTTAATAAATAAATAAATGATCCCCCAAGCTGCTACAACCCCATAACACTGAGCTCGCGAGTGTTTTGAAGAAATGAATAGATAAATAAATAATCCCCCAAGCTGCTACAACCCCATAACACCGAGCTCGCTAGGTTTTTTTTTAAATAAATAAATAAATGATCTCTCAAGCTGCTACAACCCCATAACGCCGAGATCGCGAGTTTTTTTCAGAAATGATTAAATAAATATATAATCCCCCAAGCTTCTACAACCCCATAACGCCGAGCTCGCGAGTTTTTTTCAGAAATGAATAAATAAATAAATGATCCCCCAAGCGGCTACAACCCCATAACACCGAACTCGCGAGGCTGTTTTTCAAATAAATAAATAAATGATCTCCCAAGCTGCTATAACCAAATAACGCCGAGCTCACGAGGTTTTTTCAGAAATGAATAAATAAATAAATAATCCCCCAAGCTGCTACAACCCCAAAACACCGAGCTCGCAAGGCTTTTTTTTTAAATAAATAAATGATCCCCCAAGCGGCTACAACCCCATAACACCGAGCTCGCGAGGCTGTTTTTTAAATAAATAAATAAATGATCTCCCAAGCTGCTACAACCCCATAACGCCGAGCTCAGGAGTTTTTTTTATGAATAAATAAATGAATAAATGGTCCCCCAAGCTGCTAAAACCCCAAAACGCCGAGCTCGCGAGTTTTTTTTACAAATAAATAAATAAATGATTCCCCAAGCTGCTGCAACCCCATAACGCCGAGCACGCGAGGCTTTTTATAAATGAATAAATTATCCCCCGAGCTGCTACAACCCCATAACGCCGAGCACGCGAGGCTTTTTATAAATGAATAAATTATCCCCCGAGCTGCTACAACCCCATAACACCGAGCTCGCAAGGCTTTTTTTATAAATGAATAAATGATCCCCCGAGCTTCTAAAACCCCATAACACCGATCTCGCAAGGCTTTTATTATAAATAAATAAATAAATGATCCCCCAAGCTGCTACAACCCCATAACGCCGAGCTCAGGAGTTTTCTTCATGAATAAATAAATGAATAAATAATCCCCCAAGCTGCTACAACCCCATAACGCCGAGCTCACGAGTTTTTTTCAGAAATGAATAAATACATAAATAATCCCCCAAGCCGCTACAACCCCATAACACCGAGCTCGCAAGGCTTTTTTTATAAATAAATAAATAAATGATCCCCCAAGCTGCTACAACCCCATAACGCCGAGCTCAGGAGTTTTCTTCATGAATAAATAAATGAATAAATAATCCCCCAAGCTGCTACAACCCCATAACACCGAGCTCGCTAGGCTTTGTTTATAAATAAATAAATAAATGATCCCCCGAGCCGCTACAACCCCATAACACCGAGCTCGCAAGGCTTTTTTTATAAATGAATAAATGATCCCCCGAGCTGCTACAACCCCATAACACCGAGCTCGCAAGGCTTTTTTTATAGATAAATAAATGATCCCCCGAGCTTCTACAACCCCATAACACCGAGCTCGCAAGGCTTTTATTATAAATAAATAAATAAATGATCCCCCAAGCTGCTACAACCCCATAACGCCGAGCTCAGGAGTTTGCTTCATGAATAAATAAATGAATAAATAATCCCCCAAGCTGCTACAACCAAATAACGCCGAGCTCGCGAGGTTTTTTCAGAAATGAATAAATAAATAAATAATCCCCCAAGCTGCTACAACCCCATAACACCGAGCTCGCGTGGCTTTTTTTTAAATAAATAAATAAATAAATGATCCCCCAAGCTGCTACAACCCCATAACACTGAGCTCGCGAGTGTTTTTCAGAAATGAATAGATAAATAAATGATCTCCCAAGCTGCTACAACCAAATAACGCCGAGCTCGCGAGGTTTTTTCAGAAATGAATAAATAAATAAATAATCCCCCAAGCTGCTACAACCCCATAATACCGGGCTCGCGTGGCTTTTTTTTAAATAAATAAATAAATAAATGATCCCCCAAGCTGCTACAACCCCATAACACTGAGCTCGCGAGTGTTTTTCAGAAATGAATAGATAAATAAATAATCCCCCAAGCTGCTACAACCCCAAAACACCGAGCTCGCAAGGCTTTTTTTTAAATAAATAAATAAATGATCCCCCAAGCTGCTACAACCAAATAACGCCGAGCTCGCGAGGCTTTTTTTAATAAATAAATAAATGATCCCCCAAGCTGCTACAACCCCATAACACTGAGCTCGCGAGTGTTTTGAAGAAATGAATAGATAAATAAATAATCCCCCAAGCTGCTACAACCCCATAACACCGAGCTCGCTAGGTTTTTTTTTAAATAAATAAATAAATGATCTCTCAAGCTGCTACAACCCCATAACGCCGAGATCGCGAGTTTTTTTCAGAAATGATTAAATAAATATATAATCCCCCAAGCTTCTACAACCCCATAACGCCGAGCTCGCGAGTTTTTTTCAGAAATGAATAAATAAATAAATGATCCCCCAAGCGGCTACAACCCCATAACACCGAACTCGCGAGGCTGTTTTTCAAATAAATAAATAAATGATCTCCCAAGCTGCTATAACCAAATAACGCCGAGCTCGCGAGGTTTTTTCAGAAATGAATAAATAAATAAATAATCCCCCAAGCTGCTACAACCCCAAAACACCGAGCTCGCAAGGCTTTTTTTTTAAATAAATAAATGATCCCCCAAGCGGCTACAACCCCATAACACCGAGCTCGCGAGGCTGTTTTTTAAATAAATAAATAAATGATCTCCCAAGCTGCTACAACCCCATAACGCCGAGCTCAGGAGTTTTTTTTATGAATAAATAAATGAATAAATAATCCCCCAAGCTGCTACAATCCCATGACGCTGAGCTCGCGAGGCTTTTTTTTAAATAAATGAATAAATGGTCCCCCAAGCTGCTAAAATCCCATAACGCCGAGCTCGCGAGTTTTTTTTACAAATAAATAAATAAATGATTCCCCAAGCTGCTACAACCCCATAACACCGAGCTCGCTAGGATTTGTTTATAAATAAATAAATAAATGATCCCCCGAGCTTCTACAACCCCATAACACCGAGCTCGCAAGGCTTTTATTATAAATAAATAAATAAATGATCCCCCAAGCTGCTACAACCCCATAACGCCGAGCTCAGGAGTTTGCTTCATGAATAAATAAATGAATAAATAATCCCCCAAGCTGCTACAAGCCCATGACGCCGAGCTCACGAGTTTTTTTCAGAAATGAATAAATATATAAATAATCCCCCGAGCTGCTACAACCCCATTACACCGAGCTCGCAAGGCTTTTTTTATAAATAAATAAATGATCCCCCGAGCTTCTACAACCCCATAACACCGAGCTCGCAAGGCTTTTATTATAAATAAATAAATAAATGATCCCCCAAGCTGCTACAACCCCATAACGCTGAGCTCAGGAGTTTTCTTCATGAATAAATAAATGAATAAATAATCCCCCAAGCCGCTACAACCCCATAACACCGAGCTCGCAAGGCTTTTTTTATAAATAAATAAATAATCCCCCAACCTGCTGCAACCACATAACGCCGAGCTCGCGAGTTTTTTTCAGAAATGAATAAATAAATAAATTATCCCCCAAGCTGCTACAACCCCATAACGCCGAGCTCGCGAGGCTTTTTTGAAAATAAATAAAAAAATGATCCCCCAAGCTACTACAACCCCATTTTACCGAGCTCGCGAGTTTTTTTCAGAAATGAATAAATAAATAAATGATCCCCCAAGCTGCTACAACCCCATAACGCCAAGCTCGCGAGGCTTTTTTGAAAATAAATAAAAAAATGATCCCCCAAGCTACTACAACCCCATTTTACCGAGCTCGCGAGTTTTTTTCAGAAATGAATAAATAAATAAATGATCCCCCAAGCTGCTACAACCCCATAACGCCGAGCTCGCGAGGCTTTTTTGAAAATAAATAAAAAAATGATCCCCCAAGGTACTACAACCCCATAACACCGAGCTCACGAAATTTTTCAGAAATGAATAAATAAATAAATAATCCCCCAAGCTGCTACAATCTCATAACACCGAGCTCCCAAGGCTTTTTTTGTAAATAAATAAATAAATGATCCCCCGAGCTTCTACAAGCCCATAACGCCGAGCTCGTGAGTTTTTTTCAGAAATGAATAAGTAAATAAATGATCCCCCAAGCGGCTACAACCCCATAATGCCGAGCTCGTGAGGCTTTTTTTTTAATATATGAATAAATGATCCCCAAAGCTGCTACAACCCCATAACGCCGAGCTCACATGGATTTTTTTTAAATAAATGAATAAATGATCCCCCAAGCTGCTACAACCCCATAACACTGAGCTCGCGAGGCTGTTTTTTAAATAAATAAATAAATGATCTTCCAAGCTGCTACAACCCCATGACGCCGAGCTCACGAGTTTTTTTCAGAAATGAATAAATACATAAATAATCCCCCAAGTTGCTACAACCCCATAACACTGAGCTCGCAAGGCTTTTTTTATAAATAAATAAATAAATGATCCCCCGAGCCGCTACAACCCCATAACACCGAGCTCGCAAGACTTTTTTTATAAATTAATAAATAATCCCCCAACCTGCTACAACCACATAACATCAAGCTCTTGAGGCTTTTTTGAAATAAATAAATAAATGATCCCCCAAGCTGCTACAACCCCATAACACCGAGCTCGCGAGTTTTTTTCAGAAATGAATAAATAAATAAATGATCCCCCAAGCTGCTACATCCCCATTACGCCGAGCTCGCGAGGCTTTTTTGAAAATAAATAAATGATCCCCCAAGCTGCTACAACCCCATAACACCGAGCTCGCGAGTTTTTTTCAGAAATGAATAAATAAATAAATAATCCTCCAAGCTGCTACAACCCCATAACACCGAGCTCACGGGGCTTTATTTAAATAAATAAATAAATGATCCCCCAAGCTTCTACAACCACATAACGCCAAGCTCGCGAGGCTTCATTTAAATAAATAAATAAATGATCCCCCAAGCTGCTACAATCCCATTACACCGAGCTCCCAAGGCTTTTTTTGTAAATAAATAAATAAATGATCCCCCGAGCTTCTACAATCCCATAACGCCGAGCTCGCGAGTTTTTTTCAGAAATGAATAAATAAATAAATGATCCCCCAAGCGGCTACAACCCCATAACGCCGAGCTTGCTAGGCTTTTTTTAAAATAAATAAATAAATGATCTCCCAAGCTGCTACAACCCCATAACACCGAGCTCGCGAGGCTGTTTTTTAAATAAATAAATAAATGATCTCCCAAGCTGCTACAACCAAATAACGCCGAGCTCGCGAGGTTTTTTCAGAAATGAATAAATAAATAAATAATCCCCCAAGCTGCTACAACCCCATAACACCGAGCTCACGAAATTTTTCAGAAATGAATAAATAAATAAATAATCCCCCAAGCTGCTACAATCTCATAACACCGAGCTCCCAAGGCTTTTTTTGTAAATAAATAAATAAATGATCCCCCGAGCTTCTACAAGCCCATAACGCCGAGCTCGTGAGTTTTTTTCAGAAATGAATAAGTAAATAAATGATCCCCCAAGCGGCTACAACCCCATAATGCCGAGCTCGTGAGGCTTTTTTTTTAATATATGAATAAATGATCCCCAAAGCTGCTACAACCCCATAACGCCGAGCTCACATGGATTTTTTTTAAATAAATGAATAAATGATCCCCCAAGCTGCTACAACCCCATAACACCGAGCTCGCGAAGCTGTTTTTTAAATAAATAAATAAATGATCTTCCAAGCTGCTACAACCCCATGACGCCGAGCTCACGAGTTTTTTTCAGAAATGAATAAATACATAAATAATCCCCCAAGTTGCTACAACCCCATAACACTGAGCTCGCAAGGCTTTTTTTATAAATAAATAAATAAATGATCCCCCGAGCCGCTACAACCCCATAACACCGAGCTCGCAAGACTTTTTTTATAAATTAATAAATAATCCCCCAACCTGCTACAACCACATAACATCAAGCTCTTGAGGCTTTTTTGAAATAAATAAATAAATGATCCCCCAAGCTGCTACAACCCCATAACACCGAGCTCGCGAGTTTTTTTCAGAAATGAATAAATAAATAAATGATCCCCCAAGCTGCTACATCCCCATTACGCCGAGCTCGCGAGGCTTTTTTGAAAATAAATAAATGATCCCCCAAGCTGCTACAACCCCATAACACCGAGCTCGCGAGTTTTTTTCAGAAATGAATAAATAAATAAATAATCCTCCAAGCTGCTACAACCCCATAACACCGAGCTCACGGGGCTTTATTTAAATAAATAAATAAATGATCCCCCAAGCTTCTACAACCACATAACGCCAAGCTCGCGAGGCTTCATTTAAATAAATAAATAAATGATCCCCCAAGCTGCTACAATCCCATTACACCGAGCTCCCAAGGCTTTTTTTGTAAATAAATAAATAAATGATCCCCCGAGCTTCTACAATCCCATAACGCCGAGCTCGCGAGTTTTTTTCAGAAATGAATAAATAAATAAATGATCCCCCAAGCGGCTACAACCCCATAACGCCGAGCTTGCTAGGCTTTTTTTAAAATAAATAAATAAATGATCTCCCAAGCTGCTACAACCCCATAACACCGAGCTCGCGAGGCTGTTTTTTAAATAAATAAATAAATGATCTCCCAAGCTGCTACAACCAAATAACGCCGAGCTCGCGAGGTTTTTTCAGAAATGAATAAATAAATAAATAATCCCCCAAGCTGCTACAACCCCAAAACACCGAGCTCGCAAGGCTTTTTTTTAAATAAATAAATAAATGATCTCTCAAGCTGCTACAACCCCATAACGCCGAGATCGCGAGTTTTTTTCAGAAATGAATAAATAAATAAATAATCCCCCAAGCTGCTACAACCCCATAATACCGGGCTCGCGTGGCTTTTTTTTAAATAAATAAACAAAAAAATAAATGATCCTTCAAGCTGCTACAACCCCATAACACTGAGCTCGCGAGTGTTTTTCAGAAATGAATAGATAAATAAATAATCCCCCAAGCTGCTACAACCCCAAAACTCCGAGCTCGCAAGGCTTTTTTTTAAATAAATAAATAAATGATCCCCCAAGCTGCTACAACCCCATAACACCGAGCTCACGGGGCTTTATTTAAATAAATAAATAAATGATCCCCCAAGCTTCTACAACCACATAACGCCAAGCTCGCGAGGCTTTATTTAAATAAATAAATAAATGATCCCCCAAGCTGCTACAATCCCATAACACCGAGCTCCCAAGGCTTTTTTTGTAAATAAATAAATAAATGATCCCCCGAGCTTCTACAAGCCCATAACGCCGAGCTCGCGAGTTTTTTTCAGAAATGAATAAATAAATAAATGATTCCCCAAGCGGCTACAACCCCATAATACCGGGCTCGCGTGGCTTTTTTTTTAAATAAATAAATAAATGATCCCCCAAGCTGCTACAACCTCATAACGCCGAGCTCGCGAGGCTTTTTTTAATAAATAAATAAATGATCTCCCAAGCTGCTACAACCAAATAACGCCGAGCTCGCGAGGTTTTTTCAGAAATGAATAAATAAATAAATAATCCCCCAAGCTGCTACAACCCCATAACGCCGAGCTTGCTAGGCTTTTTTTAAAATAAATAAATAAATGTTCTCCCAAGCTGCTACAACCCCATAACACCGAGCTCGCGAGGCTTTTTTTTAAATAAATGAATAAATGATCCCCCAAGCTGCTACAACCCCATAACACTGAGCTCGCGAGTGTTTTTTAGAAATGAATAGATAAATAAATAATCCCCCAAGCTGCTACAACCCCAAAACACCGAGCTCGCAAGGCTTTTTTTTAAATAAATAAATAAATGATCCCCCAAGCTGCTACAACCAAATAACGCCGAGCTCGCGAGGTTTTTTCAGAAATGAATAAATAAATAAATAATCCCCCAAGCTGCTACAACCCCATAATACCGGGCTCGCGAGGCTTTTTTTAAAATAAATGTATAAATGATCCCCCAAGCTGCTACAACCCCATAACACCGAGCTCGCGAGGCTTTTTTTTAAATAAATGAATAAATGATCCCCCAAGCTGCTACAACCCCATAGCACCGAGCTCGCGAGTTTTTTTCAGAAATGTATAAATAAATAAATAATCCTCCAAGCTGCTACGACCCCATAACACCGAGCTCACGGGGCTTTATTTAAATAAATAAATAAATGATCCCGCAAGCTTCTACAACCACATAACGCCAAGCTCGCGAGGCTTTATTTAAATAAATAAATAAATGATCCCCCAAGCTGCTACAATCCCATAACACCGAGCTCCCAAGGCTTTTTTTGTAAATAAATAAATAAATGATCCCCCGAGCTTCTACAAGCCCATAACGCCGAGCTCGCGAGTTTTTTTCAGAAATGAATAAATAAATAAATGATTCCCCAAGCGGCTACAACCCCATAATACCGGGCTCGCGTGGCTTTTTTTTTAAATAAATAAATAAATGATCCCCCAAGCTGCTACAACCTCATAACGCCTAGCTCGCGAGGCTTTTTTTAATAAATAAATAAATGATCTCCCAAGCTGCTACAACCAAATAACGCCGAGCTCGCGAGGTTTTTTCAGAAATGAATAAATAAATAAATAATCCCCCAAGCTGCTACAACCCCATAACGCCGAGCTTGCTAGGCTTTTTTTAAAATAAATAAATAAATGATCTCCCAAGCTGCTACAACCCCATAACACCGAGCTCGCGAGGCTTTTTTTTAAATAAATGAATAAATGATCCCCCAAGCTGCTACAACCCCATAACACCGAGCTCGCGAGGCTGTTTTTTAAATAAATAAATAAATGATCTCCCAAGCTGCTACAACCAAATAACGCCGAGCTCGCGAGGTTTTTTCAGAAATGAATAGATAAATAAATAATCCCCCAAGCTGCTACAACCCCAAAACACCGAGCTCGCTAGGTTTTTTTTTAAATAAATAAATAAATGATCTCTCAAGCTGCTACAACCCCATAACGCCGAGATCGCGAGTTTTTTTGAGAAATGATTAAATAAATATATAATCCCCCAAGCTTCTACAACCCCATTACGCCGAGCTCGCGAGTTTTTTTCAGAAATGAATAAATAAATAAATGATCCCCCAAGCGGCTACAACCCCATAACACCGAACTCGCGAGGCTGTTTTTCAAATAAATAAATAAATGATCTCCCAAGCTGCTACAACCAAATAACGCCGAGCTCGCGAGGTTTTTTCAGAAATGAATAAATAAATAAATAATCCCCCAAGCTGCTACAACCCCAAAACACCGAGCTCGCAAGGCTTTTTTTTAAATAAATAAATAAATGATCCCCCAAGCGGCTACAACCCCATAACACCGAGCTCGCGAGGCTGTTTTTTAAATAAATAAATGATCTCCCAAGCTGCTACAACCCCATAACGCCGAGCTCAGGAGTTTTTTTCATGAATAAATAAATGAATAAGAAATCCCCCAAGCTGCTACAATCCCATGACGCTGAGCTCGCGAGGCTTTTTTTTAAATAAATGAATAAATGGTCCCCCAAGCTGCTAAAACCCCATAACGCCGAGCTCGCGAGTTTTTTTTACAAATAAATAAATAAATGATTCCCCAAGCTGCTGCAACCCCATAACACCGAGCTCACGGGGCTTTTTTTAAAATAAATAAATAAATGATCCCCCAAGCTTCTACAACCACATAACGCCAAGCTCGCGAGGCTTTATTTAAATAAATAAATAAATGATACCCCAAGCTGCTCTAACCCCATAACGCCAAGCTCGTGAGGCTTTTTTTTTAATATATGAATAAATGATCCCCAAAGCTGCTACAACCCCATAACGCCGAGCTCACATGGATTTTTTTTAAATAAATGAATAAATGATCCCCCAAGCTGCTACAACCCCATAGCGCCGAGTTCGCGAGGCTTTTTTTAAAATAAATGTATAAATGATCCCCCAAGCTGCTACAACCCCATAACACCGAGCTCGCGAGTTTTTTTCAGAAATGTATAAATAAATAAATAATCCTCCAAGCTGCTACAACCCCATAACACCGAGCTCACGGGGCTTTATTTAAATAAATAAATAAATGATCCCCCAAGCTTCTACAACCACATAACGCCAAGCTCGCGAGGCTTTATTTAAATAAATAAATAAATGATCCCCCAAGCTGCTACCATCCCATAACACCGAGCTCCCAAGGCTTTTTTTGTAAATAAATAAATAAATGATCCCCCGAGCTTCTACAAGCCCATAACGCCGAGCTCGCGAGTTTTTTTCAGAAATGAATAAATAAATAAATGATTCCCCAAGCGGCTACAACCCCATAATACCGGGCTCGCGTGGCTTTTTTTTTAAATAAATAAATAAATGATCCCCCAAGCTGCTACAACCTCATAACGCCGAGCTCGCGAGGCTTTTTTTAATAAATAAATAAATGATCTCCCAAGCTGCTACAACCAAATAACGCCGAGCTCGCGAGGTTTTTTCAGAAATGAATAAATAAATAAATAATCCCCCAAGCTGCTACAACCCCATAACGCCGAGCTTGCTAGGCTTTTTTTAAAATAAATAAATAAATGATCTCCCAAGCTGCTACAACTCCATAACACCGAGCTCGCGAGGCTTTTTTTTAAATAAATGAATAAATGATCCCCCAAGCTGCTACAACCCCATAACACCGAGCTCGCGTGGCTTTTTTTTTAAATAAATAAATAAATGATCCCCCAAGCTGCTACAACCTCATAACGCCGAGCTCGCGAGGCTTTTTTTAATAAATAAATAAATGATCCCCCAAGCTGCTACAACCTCATAACGCCGAGCTCGCGAGGCTTTTTTTAATAAATAAATAAATGATCTCCCAAGCTGCTACAACCAAATAACGCCGAGCTCGCGAGGTTTTTTCAGAAATGAATAAATAAATAAATAATCCCCCAAGCTGCTACAACCCCATAACGCCGAGCTTGCTAGGCTTTTTTTAAAATAAATAAATAAATGATCTCCCAAGCTGCTACAACCCCATAACACCGAGCTCGCGAGGCTTTTTTTTAAATAAATGAATAAATGATCCCCCAAGCTGCTACAACCCCATAACGCCGAGCTCGCGAGGCTGTTTTTTAAATAAATAAATAAATGATCTCCCAAGCTGCTACAACCAAATAACGCCGAGCTCGCGAGGTTTTTTCAGAAATGAATAGATAAATAAATAATCCCCCAAGCTGCTACAACCCCAAAACACCGAGCTCGCTAGGTTTTTTTTTAAATAAATAAATAAATGATCTCTCAAGCTGCTACAACCCCATAACGCCGAGATCGCGAGTTTTTTTGAGAAATGATTAAATAAATATATAATCCCCCAAGCTTCTACAACCCCATTACGCCGAGCTCGCGAGTTTTTTTCAGAAATGAATAAATAAATAAATGATCCCCCAAGCGGCTACAACCCCATAACACCGAACTCGCGAGGCTGTTTTTCAAATAAATAAATAAATGATCTCCCAAGCTGCTACAACCAAATAACGCCGAGCTCGCGAGGTTTTTTCAGAAATGAATAAATAAATAAATAATCCCCCAAGCTGCTACAACCCCAAAACACCGAGCTCGCAAGGCTTTTTTTTAAATAAATAAATAAATGATCCCCCAAGCGGCTACAACCCCATAACACCGAGCTCGCGAGGCTGTTTTTTAAATAAATAAATGATCTCCCAAGCTGCTACAACCCCATAACGCCGAGCTCAGGAGTTTTTTTCATGAATAAATAAATGAATAAGAAATCCCCCAAGCTGCTACAATCCCATGACGCTGAGCTCGCGAGGCTTTTTTTTAAATAAATGAATAAATGGTCCCCCAAGCTGCTAAAACCCCATAACGCCGAGCTCGCGAGTTTTTTTTACAAATAAATAAATAAATGATTCCCCAAGCTGCTGCAACCCCATAACACCGAGCTCACGGGGCTTTTTTTAAAATAAATAAATAAATGATCCCCCAAGCTTCTACAACCACATAACGCCAAGCTCGCGAGGCTTTATTTAAATAAATAAATAAATGATACCCCAAGCTGCTCTAACCCCATAACGCCAAGCTCGTGAGGCTTTTTTTTTAATATATGAATAAATGATCCCCAAAGCTGCTACAACCCCATAACGCCGAGCTCACATGGATTTTTTTTAAATAAATGAATAAATGATCCCCCAAGCTGCTACAACCCCATAGCGCCGAGTTCGCGAGGCTTTTTTTAAAATAAATGTATAAATGATCCCCCAAGCTGCTACAACCCCATAACACCGAGCTCGCGAGTTTTTTTCAGAAATGTATAAATAAATAAATAATCCTCCAAGCTGCTACAACCCCATAACACCGAGCTCACGGGGCTTTATTTAAATAAATAAATAAATGATCCCCCAAGCTTCTACAACCACATAACGCCAAGCTCGCGAGGCTTTATTTAAATAAATAAATAAATGATCCCCCAAGCTGCTACAATCCCATAACACCGAGCTCCCAAGGCTTTTTTTGTAAATAAATAAATAAATGATCCCCCGAGCTTCTACAAGCCCATAACGCCGAGCTCGCGAGTTTTTTTCAGAAATGAATAAATAAATAAATGATCCCCCAAGCTGCTACAACCCCATAATACCGGGCTCGCGTGGCTTTTTTTTTAAATAAATAAATAAATGATCCCCCAAGCTGCTACAACCTCATAACGCCGAGCTCGCGAGGCTTTTTTTAATAAATAAATAAATGATCTCCCAAGCTGCTACAACCAAATAACGCCGAGCTCGCGAGGTTTTTTCAGAAATGAATAAATAAATAAATAATCCCCCAAGCTGCTACAACCCCATAACGCCGAGCTTGCTAGGCTTTTTTTAAAATAAATAAATAAATGATCTCCCAAGCTGCTACAACCCCATAACACCGAGCTCGCGAGGCTTTTTTTTAAATAAATGAATAAATGATCCCCCAAGCTGCTACAACCCCATAACACCGAGCTCGCGAGGCTGTTTTTTAAATAAATAAATAAATGATCTCCCAAGCTGCTACAACCAAATAACGCCGAGCTCGCGAGGTTTTTTCAGAAATGAATAAATAAATAAATAATCCCCCAAGCTGCTACAACCCCATAACACCGAGCTCGCGAGGCTGTTTTTTAAATAAATAAATAAATGATCTCCCAAGCTGCTACAACCAAATAACGCCGAGCTCGCGAGGTTTTTTCAGAAATGAATAAATAAATAAATAATCCCCCAAGCTGCTACAACCCCAAAACACCGAGCTCGCAAGGCTTTTTTTTAAATAAATAAATAAATGATCCCCCAAGCTGCTACAACCCCATAACACTGAGCTCGCGAGTGTTTTGAAGAAATGAATAGATAAATAAATAATCCCCCAAGCTGCTACAACCCCATAACACCGAGCTCGCTAGGTTTTTTTTTAAATAAATAAATAAATGATCTCTCAAGCTGCTACAACCCCATAACGCCGAGATCGCGAGTTTTTTTCAGAAATGATTAAATAAATATATAATCCCCCAAGCTTCTACAACCCCATAACGCCGAGCTCGCGAGTTTTTTTCAGAAATGAATAAATAAATAAATGATCCCCCAAGCGGCTACAACCCCATAACACCGTACTCGCGAGGCTGTTTTTCAAATAAATAAATAAATGATCTCCCAAGCTGCTACAACCCCAAAACACCGAGCTCGCAAGGCTTTTTTTTAAATAAATAAATAAATGATCCCCCAAGCTGCTACAACCAAATAACGCCGAGCTCGCGAGGCTTTTTTTAATAAATAAATAAATGATCCCCCAAGCTGCTACAACCCCATAACACTGAGCTCGCGAGTGTTTTGAAGAAATGAATAGATAAATAAATAATCCCCCAAGCTGCTACAACCCCATAACACCGAGCTCGCTAGGTTTTTTTTTAAATAAATAAATAAATGATCTCTCAAGCTGCTACAACCCCATAACGCCGAGATCGCGAGTTTTTTTCAGAAATGATTAAATAAATATATAATCCCCCAAGCTTCTACAACCCCATAACGCCGAGCTCGCGAGTTTTTTTCAGAAATGAATAAATAAATAAATGATCCCCCAAGCGGCTACAACCCCATAACACCGAACTCGCGAGGCTGTTTTTCAAATAAATAAATAAATGATCTCCCAAGCTGCTATAACCAAATAACGCCGAGCTCGCGAGGTTTTTTCAGAAATGAATAAATAAATAAATAATCCCCCAAGCTGCTACAACCCCAAAACACCGAGCTCGCAAGGCTTTTTTTTTAAATAAATAAATGATCCCCCAAGCGGCTACAACCCCATAACACCGAGCTCGCGAGGCTGTTTTTTAAATAAATAAATAAATGATCTCCCAAGCTGCTACAACCCCATAACGCCGAGCTCAGGAGTTTTTTTTATGAATAAATAAATGAATAAATAATCCCCCAAGCTGCTACAATCCCATGACGCTGAGCTCGCGAGGCTTTTTTTTAAATAAATGAATAAATGGTCCCCCAAGCTGCTAAAACCCCAAAACGCCGAGCTCGCGAGTTTTTTTTACAAATAAATAAATAAATGATTCCCCAAGCTGCTGCAACCCCATAACGCCGAGCACGCGAGGCTTTTTATAAATGAATAAATTATCCCCCGAGCTGCTACAACCCCATAACGCCGAGCACGCGAGGCTTTTTATAAATGAATAAATTATCCCCCGAGCTGCTACAACCCCATAACACCGAGCTCGCAAGGCTTTTTTTATAAATGAATAAATGATCCCCCGAGCTTCTAAAACCCCATAACACCGAGCTCGCAAGGCTTTTATTATAAATAAATAAATAAATGATCCCCCAAGCTGCTACAACCCCATAACGCCGAGCTCAGGAGTTTTCTTCATGAATAAATAAATGAATAAATAATCCCCCAAGCTGCTACAACCCCATAACGCCGAGCTCACGAGTTTTTTTCAGAAATGAATAAATACATAAATAATCCCCCAAGCCGCTACAACCCCATAACACCGAGCTCGCAAGGCTTTTTTTATAAATAAATGAATAAATGATCCCCCAAGCTGCTACAACCCCATAACGCCGAGCTCAGGAGTTTTCTTCATGAATAAATAAATGAATAAATAATCCCCCAAGCTGCTACAACCCCATAACACCGAGCTCGCTAGGCTTTGTTTATAAATAAATAAATAAATGATCCCCCGAGCCGCTACAACCCCATAACACCGAGCTCGCAAGGCTTTTTTTATAAATGAATAAATGATCCCCCGAGCTGCTACAACCCCATAACACCGAGCTCGCAAGGCTTTTTTTATAGATAAATAAATGATCCCCCGAGCTTCTACAACCCCATAACACCGAGCTCGCAAGGCTTTTATTATAAATAAATAAATAAATGATCCCCCAAGCTGCTACAACCCCATAACGCCGAGCTCAGGAGTTTGCTTCATGAATAAATAAATGAATAAATAATCCCCCTAGCTGCTACAACCAAATAACGCCGAGCTCGCGAGGTTTTTTCAGAAATGAATAAATAAATAAATAATCCCCCAAGCTGCTACAACCCCATAACACCGAGCTCGCGTGGCTTTTTTTTAAATAAATAAATAAATAAATGATCCCCCAAGCTGCTACAACCCCATAACACTGAGCTCGCGAGTGTTTTTCAGAAATGAATAGATAAATAAATGATCTCCCAAGCTGCTACAACCAAATAACGCCGAGCTCGCGAGGTTTTTTCAGAAATGAATAAATAAATAAATAATCCCCCAAGCTGCTACAACCCCATAATACCGGGCTCGCGTGGCTTTTTTTTAAATAAATAAAAAAATAAATGATCCCCCAAGCTGCTACAACCCCATAACACTGAGCTCGCGAGTGTTTTTCAGAAATGAATAGATAAATAAATAATCCCCCAAGCTGCTACAACCCCAAAACACCGAGCTCGCAAGGCTTTTTTTTAAATAAATAAATAAATGATCCCCCAAGCTGCTACAACCAAATAACGCCGAGCTCGCGAGGCTTTTTTTAATAAATAAATAAATGATCCCCCAAGCGGCTACAACCCCATAACACCGAGCTCGCGAGGCTGTTTTTTAAATAAATAAATGATCTCCCAAGCTGCTACAACCCCATAACGCCGAGCTCAGGAGTTTTTTTCATGAATAAATAAATGAATAAGAAATCCCCCAAGCTGCTACAATCCCATGACGCTGAGCTCGCGAGGCTTTTTTTTAAATAAATGAATAAATGGTCCCCCAAGCTGCTAAAACCCCATAACGCCGAGCTCGCGAGTTTTTTTTACAAATAAATAAATAAATGATTCCCCAAGCTGCTGCAACCCCATAACACCGAGCTCACGGGGCTTTTTTTAAAATAAATAAATAAATGATCCCCCAAGCTTCTACAACCACATAACGCCAAGCTCGCGAGGCTTTATTTAAATAAATAAATAAATGATACCCCAAGCTGCTCTAACCCCATAACGCCAAGCTCGTGAGGCTTTTTTTTTAATATATGAATAAATGATCCCCAAAGCTGCTACAACCCCATAACGCCGAGCTCACATGGATTTTTTTTAAATAAATGAATAAATGATCCCCCAAGCTGCTACAACCCCATAGCGCCGAGTTCGCGAGGCTTTTTTTAAAATAAATGTATAAATGATCCCCCAAGCTGCTACAACCCCATAACACCGAGCTCGCGAGTTTTTTTCAGAAATGTATAAATAAATAAATAATCCTCCAAGCTGCTACAACCCCATAACACCGAGCTCACGGGGCTTTATTTAAATAAATAAATAAATGATCCCCCAAGCTTCTACAACCACATAACGCCAAGCTCGCGAGGCTTTATTTAAATAAATAAATAAATGATCCCCCAAGCTGCTACCATCCCATAACACCGAGCTCCCAAGGCTTTTTTTGTAAATAAATAAATAAATGATCCCCCGAGCTTCTACAAGCCCATAACGCCGAGCTCGCGAGTTTTTTTCAGAAATGAATAAATAAATAAATGATTCCCCAAGCGGCTACAACCCCATAATACCGGGCTCACGTGGCTTTTTTTTTAAATAAATAAATAAATGATCCCCCAAGCTGCTACAACCTCATAACGCCGAGCTCGCGAGGCTTTTTTTAATAAATAAATAAATGATCTCCCAAGCTGCTACAACCAAATAACGCCGAGCTCGCGAGGTTTTTTCAGAAATGAATAAATAAATAAATAATCCCCCAAGCTGCTACAACCCCATAACGCCGAGCTTGCTAGGCTTTTTTTAAAATAAATAAATAAATGATCTCCCAAGCTGCTACAACTCCATAACACCGAGCTCGCGAGGCTTTTTTTTAAATAAATGAATAAATGATCCCCCAAGCTGCTACAACCCCATAACACCGAGCTCGCGTGGCTTTTTTTTTAAATAAATAAATAAATGATCCCCCAAGCTGCTACAACCTCATAACGCCGAGCTCGCGAGGCTTTTTTTAATAAATAAATAAATGATCTCCCAAGCTGCTACAACCAAATAACGCCGAGCTCGCGAGGTTTTTTCAGAAATGAATAAATAAATAAATAATCCCCCAAGCTGCTACAACCCCATAACGCCGAGCTTGCTAGGCTTTTTTTAAAATAAATAAATAAATGATCTCCCAAGCTGCTACAACCCCATAACACCGAACTCGCGAGGCTGTTTTTCAAATAAATAAATAAATGATCTCCCAAGCTGCTATAACCAAATAACGCCGAGCTCGCGAGGTTTTTTCAGAAATGAATAAATAAATAAATAATCCCCCAAGCTGCTACAACCCCAAAACACCGAGCTCGCAAGGCTTTTTTTTTAAATAAATAAATGATCCCCCAAGCGGCTACAACCCCATAACACCGAGCTCGCGAGGCTGTTTTTTAAATAAATAAATAAATGATCTCCCAAGCTGCTACAACCCCATAACGCCGAGCTCAGGAGTTTTTTTTATGAATAAATAAATGAATAAATAATCCCCCAAGCTGCTACAATCCCATGACGCTGAGCTCGCGAGGCTTTTTTTTAAATAAATGAATAAATGGTCCCCCAAGCTGCTAAAACCCCAAAACGCCGAGCTCGCGAGTTTTTTTTACAAATAAATAAATAAATGATTCCCCAAGCTGCTGCAACCCCATAACGCCGAGCACGCGAGGCTTTTTATAAATGAATAAATTATCCCCCGAGCTGCTACAACCCCATAACGCCGAGCACGCGAGGCTTTTTATAAATGAATAAATTATCCCCCGAGCTGCTACAACCCCATAACACCGAGCTCGCAAGGCTTTTTTTATAAATGAATAAATGATCCCCCGAGCTTCTAAAACCCCATAACACCGAGCTCGCAAGGCTTTTATTATAAATAAATAAATAAATGATCCCCCAAGCTGCTACAACCCCATAACGCCGAGCTCAGGAGTTTTCTTCATGAATAAATAAATGAATAAATAATCCCCCAAGCTGCTACAACCCCATAACGCCGAGCTCACGAGTTTTTTTCAGAAATGAATAAATACATAAATAATCCCCCAAGCCGCTACAACCCCATAACACCGAGCTCGCAAGGCTTTTTTTATAAATAAATGAATAAATGATCCCCCAAGCTGCTACAACCCCATAACGCCGAGCTCAGGAGTTTTCTTCATGAATAAATAAATGAATAAATAATCCCCCAAGCTGCTACAACCCCATAACACCGAGCTCGCTAGGCTTTGTTTATAAATAAATAAATAAATGATCCCCCGAGCCGCTACAACCCCATAACACCGAGCTCGCAAGGCTTTTTTTATAAATGAATAAATGATCCCCCGAGCTGCTACAACCCCATAACACCGAGCTCGCAAGGCTTTTTTTATAGATAAATAAATGATCCCCCGAGCTTCTACAACCCCATAACACCGAGCTCGCAAGGCTTTTATTATAAATAAATAAATAAATGATCCCCCAAGCTGCTACAACCCCATAACGCCGAGCTCAGGAGTTTGCTTCATGAATAAATAAATGAATAAATAATCCCCCAAGCTGCTACAACCAAATAACGCCGAGCTCGCGAGGTTTTTTCAGAAATGAATAAATAAATAAATAATCCCCCAAGCTGCTACAACCCCATAACACCGAGCTCGCGTGGCTTTTTTTTAAATAAATAAATAAATAAATGATCCCCCAAGCTGCTACAACCCCATAACACTGAGCTCGCGAGTGTTTTTCAGAAATGAATAGATAAATAAATGATCTCCCAAGCTGCTACAACCAAATAACGCCGAGCTCGCGAGGTTTTTTCAGAAATGAATAAATAAATAAATAATCCCCCAAGCTGCTACAACCCCATAATACCGGGCTCGCGTGGCTTTTTTTTAAATAAATAAATAAATAAATGATCCCCCAAGCTGCTACAACCCCATAACACTGAGCTCGCGAGTGTTTTTCAGAAATGAATAGATAAATAAATAATCCCCCAAGCTGCTACAACCCCAAAACACCGAGCTCGCAAGGCTTTTTTTTAAATAAATAAATAAATGATCCCCCAAGCTGCTACAACCAAATAACGCCGAGCTCGCGAGGCTTTTTTTAATAAATAAATAAATGATCCCCCAAGCTGCTACAACCCCATAACACTGAGCTCGCGAGTGTTTTGAAGAAATGAATAGATAAATAAATAATCCCCCAAGCTGCTACAACCCCATAACACCGAGCTCGCTAGGTTTTTTTTTAAATAAATAAATAAATGATCCCCCAAGCTGCTACAACCCCATAACGCTGAGCTCAGGAGTTTTCTTCATGAATAAATAAATGAATAAATAATCCCCCAAGCCGCTACAACCCCATAACACCGAGCTCGCAAGGCTTTTTTTATAAATAAATAAATAATCCCCCAACCTGCTGCAACCACATAACGCCGAGCTCGCGAGTTTTTTTCAGAAATGAATAAATAAATAAATTATCCCCCAAGCTGCTACAACCCCATAACGCCGAGCTCGCGAGGCTTTTTTGAAAATAAATAAAAAAATGATCCCCCAAGCTACTACAACCCCATTTTACCGAGCTCGCGAGTTTTTTTCAGAAATGAATAAATAAATAAATGATCCCCCAAGCTGCTACAACCCCATAACGCCGAGCTCGCGAGGCTTTTTTGAAAATAAATAAAAAAATGATCCCCCAAGCTACTACAACCCCATTTTACCGAGCTCGCGAGTTTTTTTCAGAAATGAATAAATAAATAAATGATCCCCCAAGCTGCTACAACCCCATAACGCCGAGCTCGCGAGGCTTTTTTGAAAATAAATAAAAAAATGATCCCCCAAGGTACTACAACCCCATAACACCGAGCTCACGAAATTTTTCAGAAATGAATAAATAAATAAATAATCCCCCAAGCTGCTACAATCTCATAACACCGAGCTCCCAAGGCTTTTTTTGTAAATAAATAAATAAATGATCCCCCGAGCTTCTACAAGCCCATAACGCCGAGCTCGTGAGTTTTTTTCAGAAATGAATAAGTAAATAAATGATCCCCCAAGCGGCTACAACCCCATAATGCCGAGCTCGTGAGGCTTTTTTTTTAATATATGAATAAATGATCCCCAAAGCTGCTACAACCCCATAACGCCGAGCTCACATGGATTTTTTTTAAATAAATGAATAAATGATCCCCCAAGCTGCTACAACCCCATAACACCGAGCTCGCGAGGCTGTTTTTTAAATAAATAAATAAATGATCTTCCAAGCTGCTACAACCCCATGACGCCGAGCTCACGAGTTTTTTTCAGAAATGAATAAATACATAAATAATCCCCCAAGTTGCTACAACCCCATAACACTGAGCTCGCAAGGCTTTTTTTATAAATAAATAAATAAATGATCCCCCGAGCCGCTACAACCCCATAACACCGAGCTCGCAAGACTTTTTTTATAAATTAATAAATAATCCCCCAACCTGCTACAACCACATAACATCAAGCTCTTGAGGCTTTTTTGAAATAAATAAATAAATGATCCCCCAAGCTGCTACAACCCCATAACACCGAGCTCGCGAGTTTTTTTCAGAAATGAATAAATAAATAAATGATCCCCCAAGCTGCTACATCCCCATTACGCCGAGCTCGCGAGGCTTTTTTGAAAATAAATAAATGATCCCCCAAGCTGCTACAACCCCATAACACCGAGCTCGCGAGTTTTTTTCAGAAATGAATAAATAAATAAATAATCCTCCAAGCTGCTACAACCCCATAACACCGAGCTCACGGGGCTTTATTTAAATAAATAAATAAATGATCCCCCAAGCTTCTACAACCACATAACGCCAAGCTCGCGAGGCTTCATTTAAATAAATAAATAAATGATCCCCCAAGCTGCTACAATCCCATTACACCGAGCTCCCAAGGCTTTTTTTGTAAATAAATAAATAAATGATCCCCCGAGCTTCTACAATCCCATAACGCCGAGCTCGCGAGTTTTTTTCAGAAATGAATAAATAAATAAATGATCCCCCAAGCGGCTACAACCCCATAACGCCGAGCTTGCTAGGCTTTTTTTAAAATAAATAAATAAATGATCTCCCAAGCTGCTACAACCCCATAACACCGAGCTCGCGAGGCTGTTTTTTAAATAAATAAATAAATGATCTCCCAAGCTGCTACAACCAAATAACGCCGAGCTCGCGAGGTTTTTTCAGAAATGAATAAATAAATAAATAATCCCCCAAGCTGCTACAACCCCAAAACACCGAGCTCGCAAGGCTTTTTTTTAAATAAATAAATAAATGATCTCTCAAGCTGCTACAACCCCATAACGCCGAGATCGCGAGTTTTTTTCAGAAATGAATAAATAAATAAATAATCCCCCAAGCTGCTACAACCCCATAATACCGGGCTCGCGTGGCTTTTTTTTAAATAAATAAATAAATAAATAAATGATCCTTCAAGCTGCTACAACCCCATAACACTGAGCTCGCGAGTGTTTTTCAGAAATGAATAGATAAATAAATAATCCCCCAAGCTGCTACAACCCCAAAACTCCGAGCTCGCAAGGCTTTTTTTTAAATAAATAAATAAATGATCCTCCAAGCTGCTACAACCAAATAACGCCGAGCTCGCGAGGTTTTTTCAGAAATGAATAAATAAATAAATAATCCCCCAAGCTGCTACAACCCCATAATACCGGGCTCGCGTGGCTTTTTTTTAAATAAATAAATAAATGATCCCCCAAGCTGCTACAACCTCATAACGCCGAGCTCGCGAGGCTTTTTTTAATAAATAAATAAATGATCCCCCATGCTGCTACAACCCCATAACACTGAGCTCGCGAGTGTTTTTCAGAAATGAATAGATAAATAAATAATCCCCCAAGCTGCTACAACCCCAAAACACCGAGCTCGCAAGGCTTTTTTTTAAATAAATAAATAAATGATCTCTTAAGCTGCTACAACCCCATAACGCCGAGATCGCGAGTTTTTTTCAGAAATGATTAAAAAAATATATAATCCCCCAAGCTTCTACAACCCCATAACGCCGAGCTCGCGAGGCTTTTTTTAAAATAAATAAATAAATGATCTCCCAAGCTGCTACAACTCCATAACGCCGAGCTCAGGAGTTTTTTTCATGAATAAATAAATTAATAAATAATCCCCCAAGCTGCTACAACCCCATGACGCCGAGCTGGCGACGCTTTTTTTTTAATAAATAAATTAATGATCCCCCAAGCTGCTACGACCTAATAATGCCGAATTCGCGAGTTTTTTTATAAATATTAATTAATTTATTTATTAAAAAAAAAGTCGCGACCGGTGAGCCTGGCGTAATAGGGTCGTAGCTGCTTGGGGGATTATTTATTTATTTATTTATAAAAATAACTCGCGAGCTCGGCGTTATTGGGTTGTAGCAGCTTGGGAGATCATTTTTTTATTTATTTAAAAAAAAGCCTCGCTAGCTTGGCGTTTTGGGGTTGTAGCTGCTTCGGGGATCATTTATTTATTTTTTTATAAAAAAAGCCTCACGAGCTCGGTGTTATGGGGTTGTAGCAGCTTGGGGGATTATTTATATAATTATTCATTTCTGAAAAAAACTCGCGAGCTCTGCTTTATGGGGTTGCAGAAGGTCGGGGGATCATTTATTTATTTATTTATAAAAAAAGCCTTGCGAGCTCGGTATCATGGGGTTGTAGCAGCTTGGGGGATTATTTATTTATTTATTCATTTCTGAAAAAAACTCGTGAGCTCTGTGTTATGGGGTTGTAGCAGCTTGGGGGATCATTTATTTATTTATTAAAAAAAAAGCCTCGCTAGCTTGGCGTTATGGGGTTGTAGCACCTTGGGGGATCATTCATTTATTTATAAAAAAAAGCCTCGTGAGCTCGGCGTTATGGGGTTGTAGCAGCTTGGGCGATCATTTATTTATTTATTTTTTAAAAAAGCCTCGCGAGCTCGGTGTTATGGGGTTGTAGCAGCTTGAGGATTATTAATTTATTTATTCATTTCTGAAAAAAACTCGCGAGCTCGGTGTTATGGGGTTGTAGCAGCTTGGGGGATCATTTATTTATTTATTAAAAAAAAGCCTCGTGAGCTCGGCGTTATTGGGTTGTAGCAGCTTGGGGGATCATTTATTTATTTATTTAAAAAAAAGCCTCGCGAGCTCGGTGTTATGGGGTTTTAGCAGCTTGGGGGATTATTTATTCATTTATTTATTTCTGAAAAAAACTCGCGATGAAAAAAAAAAAAACTTTCATCATTGACATTAATATAATTTTTATTTAAAGGTTAATCTATTTTTTTCAAACGAGCAACGATAAATTTAAAATTTTTTATTTCTTTACAAACGACTATATCACGCCAAAATACAACAAAAAACTCTGAAAATATTAAAATAAATTTTTTTTGAGAAGAGCAGACGACATTTTATATCTCTGGAGAAATGTGCGCTCTGAACTCGGCAAACCGTGCCCATGATTCTAATATCGAAACCAACGCTGGTTCGCAAAATATCCCTTATTTTACAGCATGTCACCCCAGGTACACCTTCTGAATTTCTAGAATGCACCCTTTGAGCTAAGCACAAGCATATGAGTAATTGTATGCACGTTAGTGGGTACAGTGGTAGTCATAATGTTGGGAGGGTATGCACATGAGTATGAACAAACATAAAAACAAAGATAGGCACAAGAGTAAATATAAAGATAGCTACAAGAGCTACAAGAGCAGAAACAATGGTAGCTACGAGGGTAGCCAAAAATGTAGGCACAGGGGTAAGGCACAAGCATAACATTCTGGGGGCTTGTAGTTCGGAGCGAGCAGGGGGTACCCCTCCTAGTAATATAAAATTGTCAATTTTAAGGCATACTAGCAAAATTATATTCACTTTTTATAATTGACTATACTTTTTTATCTGTTTAGATATTTTTGCTCGAGACTATCTACACACTTTTTGGAGCATATTCTTCTTCCCGATCAGAAAGATTGTCAGGGCGCTAGCTACACGGAGAAAAAAAAATTGGAGTTTCTCCAATTTAAAATAGGAGGCGCTATGAGTCCCGTCAGATTGTGAATTCTCCAAACAAAAATTGGAGTTTCTCCAATTTTTTTTTGGTAAAATAACATTTCGTCGATTAGGTTAATCTCAGAGATGATCCACGTGCTGGTATAGAAACATTTAAACAACCTCTTGGACCCGAATTAGCAGTTTGCCAACGGTAGATACACCTTTTGAGCATACCCGGGGATTTCACCAGGTCGCGAATGACGGGTACACCTGGAGATCATCTCCGAGAACTTGGTTTGAATTTTCTTAGAGGTGACTTTGGTGATCGTCTAGGGAGCTCCCAGGCATGAATTTTGACCTGGACAACCAGGTCGCCGATGACGAGTATACCCGAGGATCATCTCCGAGAAGTAAAGTTGAGTTTTCTTCGTGGTGACTCTGGTGATCAACATCATTCTTTACTTAAAGAACTCGATCGCTCGAAGATGATGTCCGGATATACCCGTCATCGGTGACCTGGTTGTCCAGGTCGAAATTCATGCCTAGGAGCTTCCCAGACGATCACCCATGTCACCTCTTGGAAAATTCGAAAGAAGTTCTCGGAGATGATCCCCGGGTATACTCGTCATCGGTGACCTGGTTGTCCAGGTTGAAATTCATGCCTGAGAGCTCCCCAGACGATCACTAAAATCACCTCGAGAAAAATTCAAACTAAGCTCTCGGAGGTGATGCCCGGATATACCCGTCATCGGCGACCTGGTGCAATGCGCCTCGGGTATGCTTCCCAGAGTATGCTACCGTCAGCAATCTGTCAACCCGGGTCCGAGAGATTGTTTCAAAGTTTCTATACCAGCACGGGAATCTTAACCTATAGTCGACAAAATTCACAATTTTAAATTGTAGGAATACCAAAAAAAAAATAGGAAAAACTCCAATTTTTCAAGATTGGAGAATCTCCAATTTTTTTTTTGGTGAAACTCTCCTCCAAATTGGAGAAACTCCTATTTTTTTTTTCTCCGTGTAGGGCCTCGTTAATTGCCCCGAGAGCATAGTAATGCCCTCGTTAGAATTGTAACGGGGCATTCACGGGGCGCGACTTAGGGCCTGATAAGGTTCAGTTGAAATGGTATTTTTGACATTTAGATTTCGAGGTTATAACTAATTCCAAATGTATAAACAACAACTTGGACAATAAACTCTTGATAGTTTAATTTATTCACGTAATAATTCTGAAAAATCGAAAAATTTATTGTTTAAAAAAGGTGAAGTGAAAAATGTCACTAAGATGCCAAATAGTTTAGAAAAAGGTTTTTTACTAAAACTACTACTACTTTTTAATCAAACTTTTTTTCACGGAATTTAAATATATTTTCAGTTTTATTTTTAAAATCACTTTTTCTGTAACAAACACTTACTATAAATATATTCAACTTAAAATCACAATGTTTACATGACACATAACCTCTAAAAAAAGTTATTTTCTTTATATTCTATGACTGTCAGTGTTGTTTAGAGGGTTAGCTAAAAAATTTTGTTTAATTCTTTAAATTCATTATCCCCACTAAAGCTTTAACTTTTCAATTTCATTTTCTTAAAAAAAGTATCTACCTGTGTCCAATTTTCAAGTCAATTATTGCATACGTTCGTAGAAAATGATCTAGCGAGGCTTGAAACAGCGCCTTGGTTTCGCCCCATTACAAACCGAGCTAGGGCCTCCGAAGGCTACCTTACGAGGCCCTCATTCGCTCCCCAATAGCCTTCTGATCGGGTGATCGCGAACGGGCTACTGGAATATTACAGCTTATCCACACAGATTTACGCGGTCCTCAATCGATAGCGGGCTACCACAGAGAGAAATATTTTTTTACATTCGTGGATGATTTCAGCAAATGGGCGCAAATCTACACTTTAAAATCAAAGAATGAAACATTGGATTGCTTTAAAGATTATGTAAATTTTGTTGAGACCCAATTTGACAAGAAAATAAAAAAAATTACAGTGTGATAAAGCTACGGAATACTAAAGATACTTATGATTTTATTCGCGAGAAGGGGATAGAATTATTGCCATGCCCGACGGGAGTCCATGAACTCAATGGATTGGCGGAGCGCTACAATCGCTCTGTCATGGACATCGGTCGGTGCCTGTGCAAAGAAGCGCGAATAAATAAATGTTGAGCCCATGACCTAGCATGAATGGGCCTGGGGGAGTTAGTCAGGCGGCCCCGCGACTTACATACGCCGTTGGATGTAAGTAAGCTCACAAGGACAAGTCCTACTGCACCCCGCCGCGACCGGGAAGCTTAGCACACGCAGTGTGCTGTTTTCTATTTTTTATTTGTTAAAAATTTGAGTAAGAGAAAGCGGGGGTGGTGTATGCGAAAGTCGCGAAAAAAAAAAAAAAACTTAAGAGCTATATTTACAAAGGTAAGCTTAAGACTAATTTTGAATAGTTAAAGTGTGAGGAATTATTTCGAAAAATAACACGGGATTCTCGATCGGTCGAGAAATATCACCGGTAAGGCGAATTCAGGTGCCGGTAGGCTGGTTCGCGGAAATTGGGGGGAGGTTGAAACGCGCGCGAAAAATTTGTCCCGAAAGCGCTGCACGCACACGCTCGCACTTACCCGTGAAAAAAAGCACTCGCTCTTGACGTGCGAGGAAAAAAAAATTCTTTGTAGAGTGCGAATGGGATGACAAGATCAACCGTTAAAGAACGCACGATTTACGACGAGCCAGCGAAGGTTTCCAGGTTTTCCTTCGTCGTCGAGAGTATTTTTGTTGAGTTTTGAACTCGCTCTTGACGTGCGAGATGAAAGAATTTTTTCGTTCGGTGTTGGCGGGAAAACTCAATCTACCGCTGCAAAATATGCACAAACTTGCACGACGAACAAGTGAAGGTTGCGAGGTTTTCCTTCGTCGTCGGGTTGTAGATCAGGGTTGTTTTAGCTTGTTCTTGAATCCCGAGGCAAAAACTTGGTCCATTTGTTGAGAAATTTAGGTGGGATAATGAGGTCGACTTGAAAAACACGCACTAACTAGCACAAGTTGAAATAACAGGAGAATCCTTGGCGTTTTCTTCTGCGTCGGGGTCACCACTGTAGGGTCTTACGATCTTAGGTGATCTATATTACCAGGAGCCCTAGCAATCCTGGGTGCAAGTTGGGTGTATAAATAATAGGACACTAGACGTATATAATAATATAAGTATTTATTATAGGCTCAGGTTTAGATACAAGGCACGGGCGCTTAGCAGGTCTGCTCGACGCAGAGGCCCGGTGCACTCTGAGTGCTATCGCTCGGCTCGACGCAGCGAGCGTTGTGAACACCGCTTATATTCGGTCTCTCTCTCACTCTACCGTGGTCTCGCAAAGCGGAGCCCACATAAATGATACCAGTACCGCCATCTAGCGACGCGGTCAAGTACCAATACATAATTATGTAAATAAGCGAGATATGTAGGGAATGAAGTACCTTGGTGTACTTATCCAGGAGTCCCTAAACTCCTTGGTGCAGGTTGGGTATAATTAAGATATAATGAATAATATATAGAAGTGATTAATCTTTATTGTAGCTTCAATATACAAAAGCTGCAGCACGAGGTGCTAGCAGCGAACTGTGCCGTACTGAGGCTAAGCACACACTGGTGGGTCGGCAGGCTTGGCTGGACGCAGCGAGCTGCGCGCCGGCATCATCGTTCTCTCGCTCTCTCTCTCTCGCCGTCGTATAGTGGATGCGCGCTGCCCACAGTACTCCCCCCTGAATCAAGTAAAAGCGCGAGCTTTTCTCCCGAGCCGCACGCGATCGCATCCAGGGATTTCGCGTATGGGTGTTCAAAATGGACCCTTCTCCGAGGGTAGGATTTCTCGCCCGTTGGGTGGACTGGGGGAGGACCAATGGGAATAGGGTGCCGGGCGCGATACTCGGAAGTGCGACTGAAAGGGGGAAGAAGAGCAGAGCGATCGGGTTGGGCCCGAACCTTCCCGCGGGAGGGTTTTTTACAGATTCCGACGACCGGCGCAGGAGCCAACGAAGGCTCTGACGAGGCCGGGGAAATACACGGGGTATTCGGAGCAGAAGAATGTGACGATGTGTCAGCCGGAGGAGTTTCGCGGGATGGAGCCTGCTCCGAAACGGGTGGATTTGCAGGTGGAGAGCTGAAAGGCGGTTCGCCCGGTCCGATGTTGGGCTCGGAGGGCATGACCACTTGCTGGCTTTCTGCTCCTACGGGAACAGCAGGACCAGCCGGCAGGGGGTCGAGCTCAGGACCGAGGATCTCGTCCGCGAACTCGTCAGGGACAAAATGTGCCGGAATCAAACGCTCGACGTTTACCACCTTGTGAACACCGTTTACGTCGATCAAAAAATCGGCCCCCGAGAGACGCTGGATGACTTTATAAGGGCCGTGGTAGGGTCTTTCAAGGGATCGCTTAACAGGCGTTGACCTCATGTGCACGTGGGTGCAAGTGGCCATGTCCCTAAAAACAAAGGGTTTCAGGGAATACTTCCGAGCGGACGGGACGGGCTTCACCTCCTTCATATATTCCCGGAATTCTTCCAGGAAAAACCTGCGATTAGGCTCGAAGTCACCGGGAACGCAAAACTCGCCGGGAATACGAAGGACTGTCCCAAAAACGAATTCGGCTTGCGTCCAAGTCTAAACGCACTCGGGTACGTAAGCCGAGAAGCACGGACGACAAAATGCGGGACCATTCAGGGTTGTCGCCATAGCACATTATCGAAGCTTTCAAATCCCGGTGAAAACAAGTTCGACAAGGCCGTTTGGCTGAGGGCGATAAGCAGTGGTACGAATCCGTTCGCAGCCAATCAGCTGTAAAAGGGCTGTGAAAAGCTGCGATTCAAATTGTTCGCCCTGGTCGGATGTCAGGATCTCGGGGGCACCGTAGCGTGCGACCCAGGTGTCAAAAAAGGCCCTCGCGACAGTCGGGGCTTCCATGTTGGGAATAGGAATAGCTTCCGGCCAACGTGAGTATCGGTCGACAATGGTCAGGGCATAAAGATTGTTGTGGCTCTCAACGAGCGGGCCAACGAGATCGATATGGATATGAGAGAAACGGCCGTCAGGGACAGGAAACTCCGCCGGTAGGAGCTTATTGTGGTGGGTCACCTTTGACTGTTGGCACGGGATACAAGCCCTAGCCCACTGCGCAATGTCACGGGACATGTCCGGCCAGACATAACTCCTGCGGATCAACT